>JAUMIR010000003.1:158182500-164015000 GCA_030847615.1 Gambelia wislizenii
GTGTGATGTTCATCTTCTGGACAGAACAAAAGCTGCTATATGTTACCTGTTTCGTGGACAGGGAGAATTGTAGAATAGAACATGGTTAAAATGAACATTTTAATAACCACTATTCTCCCTAGCAGCATGTTGTTTTTACGTTCTTTTTCTCCATTTCCTGTCAAAGTAACTTATAAAAGTCTAGGCAATATTTAGTCAAGTCGAAGGCTTTCACGGCCGACATCCATAGGTTTTCTGTGTTTGTTTTTTTCCCCCGGGCTGTGAGGCCGTGTTCTGCAAGAGTTTATTCCTGACGTTTCGCCTGCATCTGTGGCTGGCATCTTCAGAGAATTACAGTTACAAATAGTGAACACCAAGCAACATTGTCATGGAATTCAAAATTCAGAATGAACTGAAAGTAATAATTAAAAGACCGGGGTAGGGAAGAGGAAAAAGCTGTAGACCAAGCTTGGCTCAGGAACCAAGAGAGCATTCTTCATGATACTACTGCTGAAATGGCTGAAGAAGAACTGAGTGAGAAGCCTTAAGTTCTTCCCATTTAAGAATAGACAATGGAGCTGATGGGAAAGCTCCAAAGTTACCCTGAAGAAACACAGGTTTTCCTATGCATGTGATTGCACAGAGACATAAAGAATGGATAACCCACCAAGCAACATGCAGTCTACCAACCATAACTCATAGCTCACCAGGTTCTTGACAGCTCTCCCCACAGCCCAGTATTCTTCCTTTTGTACTCCCAGGCAAAGAGCAAAATCAAGAATTTTATTGACCCTCTTTCTGGATCACCATACATGGCTCTTGGGCTGCTTTTACATGGGAAGGAAATCCATCCATTCTGCAGGCTTTGGCCAAGGGTAAATATCTTTCAGACCCAAATAAGGATATTTTTAATATTTCGTATTTAGCATTACCAAATATTTAGTAAATTATCACCTTCTAAGAAACCTTATGAAAGAAGTGTTATTATCACTACTAAATGGTATATGTGAGCTTCTAAACAGTATAACTCCACATATCATTTTTGGAATGAGAATATTTGAGGCGAACTGCTGAAGATCTTTCTTTTACTACAGTGCAGTAAAGCCTATTGCTATCTGACATCTCAAGAGAAGCTTCTATGCCTTTGACTGCAATTGTCATTGCTCTGGCCTCTGAGGGAAAGAAGAGCAGCCAGGCACAGCTCTATTTGGCCCCAGCAAGTGGTGAGAGTCCCTCCCTCCCAATAACAACTGCCATTGCTAGGGCCACTCAGGGATTAAAGAACAGACAGACACACAGCTCCATCATGCCTTGGCCCTAGCAGCTGTCAAGAGACCCTTCCTCCTTATTCCAACTGCCATTGCTGTGGCCTCTGAGGGAGAGAAGAGCAGCCAGCATCTGCTGGGCTTATTCCGCTCTTCCACTGCCATCCCCTTTTTCTTGTGTGTCCTATTTTATTTAGATTACACACTTGAGGGTAGGGAACTGTCAAATTAATTTTTTGTAAACCATCTTAGGAACCTTTTTGGCTAAAGGGTGAGGTATGTATGTATAAATAACTTGACACAAACCTTTCACATTCAACGTACCAGCAATGGCTAAAGCTGGGTTGCTATACCACACTGTTCCTAGACATGCCACCAAGTGTGCATTTGGACTCTCATTTGACCAGGATTCCAAATTTTAAGGTTTTTTTTTTTAAGCAAGTCTTTAGTCCTTGTAGGTACAAACTTATGAAGCAAACTGTGCAATCCTTTTCTGTCCAACTGATTTGCAGGAAACCCCCCTGCCTCTGCCTTTGAGTGTGTTTAGCCAGTGAGTGAAGTCTTACACCTATGATTTAAATTTGGGACCTGGCCTCTCTCTCAATTCCAATTCCCTGTTCCCTGAAGTGAGTGTGGCAATTCTGCAGGAAAGTTTGCACACCACCTTGCAAAGACTGCACAGAATACAATGGAGCCATTGAAGTAAAGGGGGTTTGATGCAACAAAGCAGAGTGAAAGTTGTAATACAATAATTAGAATTTAAGATTCTATGTTTTTCATAACTTGCTTTTTGTGATATTATTATGCATTTTTATTAGCTGTCAAGAAAAAAAATTAAGTTCCATGAGGTTCATCAACTGCCTGTTATGGCAGGAAAAGGGATATCATTCTCCTTAGACCTTGTATGCTGCCTCTACTAAGGCTTTTTTAAACTGTGCGTCTCTGAAGTTTTCACCATGACCATAGTGTACAGTTGTCCCTTCATATTCGCAAGTGTTTGGTTCCAGGACCCCTTGTGGATACCAAAATCCATAAATACTCAAGTCCCATTATATGCAATGCCATAGCAAAATGGTATCCCTTATATAAGATGGCAAAATCAAGGTTTGCTTTTTGGATTATTATTTTTTAAAGAATATTTTTAAACTGTGAATACTTAAATCTGTGGATACCAAATCCATGGATACGGAGGGACAACTGTATAATAGCCCCTTTCCCTTGTGTAACTGGCAGTTCGGATTCAAGGGAGAGAAGATGAAGCCTCTGCTACCTAGGCAACTGGACCAACCTACAGCTTTTGCTCCTCCCAGTGATGGGGAGTGGGTGGAGAATGGCTGATGGGCTCAGCTGATGATAGAAAAGACTTGCTCCTCATGTGCTGATATTGTGGCTACTAAGGCTGTTTCAGCAGCCACACTACATTTGCTGATGCCTGAGGCATTTGTTTTCATGGCAGAGAAAAATTGTTCCAATAATTTCTACCATGGAATGCATGATTTTCAGTCTTGTTCTAGGAGAGCGTCACTATCATGGTTTCCTCCAGCTCATCCAGGGAAATCAAATTTGGTAAGAGTGCACAACACTACACAAATAATCCTGTTAATTGGATTATTTGCCATGGCTTCTTCCTATGGAATCCTGGGTTTGTAGTTTGGTGAGGCACCAGCATTCTTGGGCAGAGAAAGTGAAAGACCTTGTGAAACTACAAATCCCAGGATTCCATAGGAAGAAGCCATGGCAAATAATCCAGTTTCAAACTGGATTATTTACATAGTGTGGAACTGGGCCTAGACTATCCTAGCCGACTTTAGAGAATGATCATTCCTGAAGTGAACAATTGACTGCTGAATCAATTTAAACTCTTAGTATAGATAAACCCTAAGCAACTAAATCAGTTTAGATCTCTAAGTAATGGTTACTGCTTCCTTTATTGATTTCTATGACCAACCTTAGTGACGAACAGAAATAACACCTTTCATTACAACTGTTATTATTTTTTAATTCTGTAACTGGGAAGGAGAAAGTTGAGTTTTTTATGTGAGGATTTCCCCACCCCCCTGCTATAATATGTTCATCAGTTTTATGGATTTGTCATATAATATGCAGATATGTATGCACTTAAAATCTATTCACAGAAGGCCTTGGAATACCTGCAAAAGAGCTATTACAGCATGTGCTCCTAAATTCATATTAGGATTAAGTGAGAAGAACACTGTCTGATTTCCCAATGTATTAAATTGCCTTTGAAAGCGAATGACTCCTGGGACTCAGACTTTGGGAGATTTTCTTTTAGTAAAGGATTTTTTTTAACATGGACGCAACTCCAACACTAATCTCATGGGGTGGGGGAGTACTGTAAGAAGCATAATATTTGAAACCAACAGTACAATTCTATACCTGTCCACTTAAAAGGAAACACCACTGAATTCAACAGGCATCACTCTCGGGTTTTAAGATTTCTGCATACGTTTCACTGTTTTTAGCTGAACATGTTAAAATAAAATTAAAAAGATAATGCCTGATTGTGCTAGACAAGCTTTAAATGGTTGACTTGTTTAAAAGGCCATGACACATATGGAACCCGGTATCATGTGACACAAATAAATAAGACATATACTTTTACAGTGATAGTCATTGACACATTATCTTTTAAAAGGCCCTTCCCATATGAGGATTTAGTGTTGCTGTCAAAAATCAATATCTTTAGTGCCTGGTTTTCTTCATTTGTTTGAAATATTTCTATCCCACCTTTACTTTAAAAAATGTTCAAGATGACTCACACAATAAGATACAAAAACGCAATCAAATACAACTTACAGGCACAATTTAATAATAAAATGACAAGCAAGAAAGATCAAGTAAAAACCTGGAGTAATGAGGCTGCTATGCAGCTGGGGGTCCTTTTCGGATGCCTCCGTCCCTCTTCCGTGACCATTCGTGGCACGTACGTGAAGCTTTGGAAGCGGCCGTTGTATTTCAATCATGGAAGTTGCCCGTGATTGAAACATGATGTGGCCGCTTCCAAAGCTTCACGTACGTGCCACGAATGGTCACGGAAGAGGGACGGCGGTCTCTGAAGAGGACCCCCCGCCATGCAGCAGCCTCATTACTGCTCTGGAGGCTGCTTGTGCATAAGGGCCATCTGAAAATGTCCTTAGACTCAGAGGAGGACAATGGCAAACCTCCTCTGAACAAATCTTGTCAAGAAAACCCTGTGATTGGGTTGCCATACAGAAGAAATGACTTGAAGGCACACAACAACACAATACCCATAGACCAGAGCAAGAAGACACATAATCACATGAGATCAAACATTTGTTTTGAATGGCTGGCAGATCTCCTTTTCTGAGGGGGAAGAACCAGTACTATTTCTACATCCTGATAGTGCTACCACTACTATTTCAAACTGAAAACAAAATAAAACCCTTATTGTCACCCCCTGCCAATTTAGAAACCAGATTTAACACATGAAGGAAAGCAGCTAGTTTATTTATAGGAAGGCCATATCACTAATTAAAATGTGGGATGTTTTTCTGCCCAAACAACAACCACCACTCCTTCTGACGGAAATGTCCCCCAATGAAGGGTCATTTTTTTGTGCCACACACTCTACACAGTACCATCACATCTCACCTGGATGCTGCAGTCCTCCTTCCAAGCATATTTTCTACATGTGGCACAGCATCCCACACATGTGGTACAGCATGTAGAAGTAACTAGCAGGCAGGGTGGAATGACTTATTCTGTTGAATAGTGTCAACTGTACTAGGTCTTTGATACAAAAGCTGGTCAAAAACTGTCTCCCACCACATTTCATTGGAAATATGGTTCACCGTGGAAATATGGTTAAACAAGTGCTCTAACCACAAAGTAACCAAGTCAGACAGCCTGTGGTGTACTAGTCTTTCTGACTAGGTAAATGCAAAGGGATCTTGTAGCATCTGTGAGACTGATCAAATGAAGTTGGTAGCATAAACTTTCGTAGAATGTCTGCTTCATCAGATGCATGGAGTGAAGTGCCTAGGAACAGACATTTACGGATATGAATGAGCAGGCTGAGTGTGTGAATAGCAATAGAAATGCAAAAGTTGTGAGTACAGTGATTATGTGACCAGTTTTAACCATTGTCATAGGGGAACAAAGGCAGGAGGAAAGATATTGCCTACAGCCAAGGTGAGTAGATAACCATATGAATGGTGGAGGGAGTTATTGGAATGCAGTATGATGCTGGCTGGGAACCAGAAAGAAGATAAATTGGGCAAGATAACCCTCAGGAGGCTTGGGTCCTTTGCATTTCTGGAATTTTCTTCGTTGGTCTGTAGATCGTTTGGAGGTTGTGTTTCTTCATCAGTTTCCCTATTCTGTCTGTGACTCCTTTGATGTACGGTAAAAATACCTTCCCTTTGGGTGGCTGTTTTTCTTAATTCCTGTGGACAAAAGAGGCCCTCTCACAGCTGCAGGAGTTTACCACACACCATGCAGCTGTGGACAAGTTTACATAGGGACCACTAAACACAGTGTGTAAACACAAATCAAGGAACATGAGAGACACTGCAGACTGGGTCAGCCAGAAAAATCAGCAGTAGCAAACATGTTATAAATGAACATGGACACAAAATGCTATTTAAAAACACAGAAATTCTGGACTAGGCCAACAACTATCATGTCAGAATGCACAGAGAAGCTTTTGAAATCCGCAAACACCTGGACAATGTCAACAGAAAAGAAGAAATCCTAAAAGTAAACAAGATCTGGCTGCCAGTCCTGAAAAACACTAAAATCAGAACTCAACACTTGCAAATGAACTCCACCCTTCCAGCAGATAATGGGCCATTAACCAACCATTAGCCAAACAGACACTAATACTCCTTGCATATCTCCAGCCAGAAACTACCCATTCAAATAGACAAATTTACATACCCTCCCCAACAGGGGTTCACAGGATATAACACCTCCCCCACACTCCTACCCAACCATTCTCTAAAGATGCCAGCCACAGATGCAGGCAAAACGTCAGAAATAAACTCTTCCAGAACACAGCCTCACAGCCTGGAAAAAAAACCAAGGAAAATCTACCACCATCTCTGTTCAACTCACTGTTGATAGACTGGAATTTGACTAGGTAAATGTTTCACTTCACAGGATTCCAGGTACTGCAGCATCACCATATTTTTATGCCATATTTTCTTGCTTTATTTGGAATGTACTCTCAGAATGGGCATTTACTTATGAACTTAAACAGCTTTTCAGTAGTTATTAATTCTATCTCTCATCTTTGCTATGTCTGAGTTTGCTTCACAAACACAAACTTAGGCTGCTCCTAAAAGCAGCCATTTAAGTGACTCTATGCATCACTCATCCTTCCCTGTTATTGAAGCTCAAGTACCTTGTGAGTACAGAAAAGCTCCTTGGTTTCATTGCTGCTCTGGCACCATCTCGAGACTGGATGCTCATGTTGTCCATAATTTACATGGACAGGAGCAGTAGGCCAATATATATTTTCAGTGATGTCAAGGGGCTTATTGAATTTGGTAGCATTTTCCTCTTTCTGTGCCCAGAATGCACTTGATGCCTCTCTATTTGTTTCACAGATTATATGCCAAAAGAATGTTTTTGGTAAAAGAGCTGTTCAAAGATTTCTGGTAGTGTTTCACTAACTTGCATCCTTATTTGGCCTCGATTATTCCCAAATAACGTCTCTGGCTGCTCTGTGAAGAACTGGTTGTTAATCTCCATACCACATCCTGGCATCCCTGATTCTCATGGCATCAATATCTTCATTTGGTCCTTACTGAACAGGGTCAAACAACTTGCTCCCCTTCCATTTTCAACAGAGGGTAGAGTTGTTTCACATCCAGGCAGTCTGAGTTCTTTGTGCCATGTTTCACTCAAAAAAGACTTATAACATCTTTGTCCCAGAACATTACACAGGGTGGGACAAAAACATCCCCCAGTGGTAAAGCACAACACATTTCTTGGGAGAACGTGTGTACCAGCTGTTAAACTCATTTAAAAAAAACACAAGTGACTCACATATGGGCACATTGGTTTTTTTAGCTTTTCAGGTGACAACATCATAAAATTACTGTCTTGTAGGTTTACTTCTGTGAACTCTGCAATAAAAAAATGTAACTCTGGAGCACTAAAATGTCTCACTTGGTAGAATGACAGTTAAATCCCACTGATTTTATTGAGAGTAGCTAATTCATAAAACATGTCACAGATCAGTTATCTCCTAAACTCAGACTATAATGTCAGTAGTCAAAACTAAATCAGATTTTCTTAACCATGTGCAGAGGTTCTTTAAAGATGCACATGTGGAGGGACAGGGTCAGAAACATGAAGTTTGATTCTACCCAGTCATCATCATGCCTGACCTTTGTGGGGGCCAACATACAGAACAGATTATGCAGTTGGGCACACACATATAAACTTCTATGTAACCCAGGGGTGAACACACTTCTTTGGGCCCGAAGGCCATTTTGCCCTTCTATGTATCTTCATCTGACACACCCCTCTCTTACTCCCTTCCCCACCCAACTGGCAAATCACATTCCGGAAACCTCTGGACTGCAATGTATCCTTTAGATAGACTTTCTCACAGGCCTATTTGCAAGGGGGGTCCCTTCACGACCAACCCTGAAATAATGAGACCAGACACAGGAATTGGGTTAAATCAGGGCCACTTTATTTGACCTAAACTTATTTAAATGTAACAAACTGTATGTGGTCATCTAAATGGCGAAAATACTCCTCACAGAATGCCAGGAGAATACAATCTGTCCCAATGGGATCCCACATCTATTTGCCGTATTGTGAAGGTGGGGGGCTCAAAACACCATATACTCATGACTTTCCCTGTATTTATTGAAAAACAGTGAGGGGAATGCACCTACTCATTGGAACAAGTGAACTAATTTAATTCACTTTCCCAATATAAGCAGGTAATTGGTCAGACACGTCCAGGGGTGGAGCCTGCTAACAAGGCAAGCACTTGGAGCTGCCATGTTGGATTTTTGCCTCAGCGAAAGAGCATTAAGGTGATAAAACAGCAATTGGGATTCTTTTTAGTAAAAACAAAAGCTCATTCTTTTGCACCTTAGATATGTTTTTCTAAAAATACTGTCCAGTGGTGGCAAACTGAGGTAAGTAAAAACGTGAGTAATTCACTCGTGGCTGCCACCTTGATTTGCAGCCATGCCTGTTTGCACAACAAACACAGATAGCTTTTCATGCCTGCCATCTGCAAACAAACAAACAAACAAACAAACAAAAAATTAAGAGACATAGCAGCTGCTGCAAATTGCCATTACTGAGGAGTAATCCACATTTTTTTTTGCCTCATATAGATAAGCCCTGGATGAGCAAAAGAGTGGGAGCAACATGGAGTGGGTCTAGCTGAGACAAGGTGTCAACCTGGTGACTACCTCCTCAACCTTCCCTTGGGCAAAAAATACCTGACTCCAATGGCAGTCCCAAGTTATGGGGCTGCTCCCCGTCCGGTCGTATTCTGGAATGCGAAACCCATGTTGCTCCCGGCCAAGACATAAGACTTTATAAGAGAGAACAAACCCCCAGATCAGCTCCAAGGGCAGACTCCTTTCCACTTTCTAGGTACACAACGTATGGAGGCAGTTCCAGAGCCCAATCCTTCACCAAAAGGGTGCCGAGGTGTACAACCAAACTATAGAATTCTCCCCCTGTTACTTGTTAGGTGGCAACCTATTTAACAACCCAAACCAAGCCAATTAACCCAGTCCTGCAGATACAGTATGGGGAAGGCAGGGTGGGGGGAAACAGTAAAAAGGGAGGAAAGTCCTACCTGGTCCTGAAGTGACCAGATAGACTCAAATTGCACATAGGGTAGGTAGGTGGGTCACAAGAACAAGTGAGGAAGAGGCACACAAGGGGGTGTCTGAGCCTCAAGAAACCTCTGCCTCAGCCCACTCATGTGGTCTGTTTGGTGCGAAAATGCTCCAAACGTGCTGCATCTTGATCTCTCCTCAGGGAGGCCATCAAATAGTCCCCTCCTCCACAGCACCGTCTGGCCACATGGGTACCGGGACATATTTATGAGAAACACAAAGTGATTGGACAGTCAATTCACATTATACATTTATAATTAATATTTGTTTAATATTTTTAATGGGGGTGGGTTGGGGTGGGGGGTGTTTAGGGATTTTTATCTGTATTGTATTTTAATTTTTGTAAGCCGCCCCGACTGTTTTAACAGAGGGGCGGGGTATAAATTATTATTATTATTATTATTATTATTAATAATAATAATAATAATTCCAAGTATTTTTCTAATCTCCACACACACACACCCTCACATGCACGCACACACACACACACAAACAAAAGTGCCAGGAGAAGAATTATATTCAGAAGCCAAACTGTACCCCTAGAGGCTTCAGGGGAAGGTGTAATTGGCATTTGGGTGCTAAATGTTTGGGCAATTTGGAGCTTATAGGAATTGGAGGAGACTATGGGATCCTGGGGCTGTACTGGGGGCTCTGGGGCACCACATATAGGCAATAGAGCTCACTTTGCCCACCCCCTGTATAATGGGACCCTGGAACAGGTGGGGGCCATATCCAGTCAACTGTGAGGCTGATGACCATGATCCTGACTGCTCCCACTGTCATGCATATTCAGTGACTAATCAGAAAAGATGTACAAAGCTCTTGTGTGCAATCCTTCCTGATGACATAGCTATAGGTAAGGTCTTTCCATGTTCTTCCTTTTTAAAAAAAAATGTTTCTAGTTATATAAGATCCTGTTTTAATTTTGTTATAAAATATCTTGCAATGACTCAGCTTTTATTGTGTTATAAAATGCTTTGCAGAAACTCTCAGCATATATTTTGTCTAAAAAGAGCAGCCTTAATTATGAAGAGGAACAGCACAGGAGACTAGAAATGGATCTTGTGCTTTTTAACTTTGAAAATATTTCCCCCCCCCCATTTAAGATGATGAACTTCCCAAAGCTCTGTTATCCAGATAACACCCCCTTCCCGCACACATGCATGCACTTTCCACAGATGTTTCCCACCTCTCTAATGGAGAGTCCCTCCTGGATATCCCAAAAGAAAAAGAAAGGCCCAGTAAGTGAGAAGAGGTCAAACATGAGCCCAGCTATTTATTACATATACTGCAACCAGATGGAAGTAACTCATCCATCAAAGACCTTAGTGTCCTCATCGAATTAGCTTCTTATAAAAAGCCTCCTGCTCTTCTCTCTGATTCACATGGTTCAACTTCCTTCCCCTCCATGCACTTTTGGAAAATGAACCCTCTCTAACCCCATCGCTATGTTCTCCTTAAATCATCATCACCCATCATTCCATGGCTATATTTAAACTTTGCTTTTATCAATACTCATCCTGTAGCTGTGGGGGGATATTAAAAGTGTACCAGGGCACAGAAGGGCGTTTCTGACACTTGCTCTTTCATTCATCAGCCCCCTCGTAGGCCCGTTGGTGACAATGAAAAGATTTCACAATACCGGTACAGCAGAAACTCATTCTCCTACTCATCCATCATGTTCAACCTAGCAGCAGTTCCACTGACCTAATCTGTAATGCCTCGGTGCTCACTGGAGATTTCTTAAAGGCGCCCTTCATTGTTGTTAGTTACAAAGAATAAGTCTGTGCTATTAGATAAGGAGACTAAACGGTGCAAAGATTAATGCAATACTCCCTCATCACCATGGCCAGGGTTCAACCAGTTGGGTTGAAGTGGAACTTCTGTTTTCCAAGTTTGCTTGAAGATGACATCTGATATTCCCCCCCCCAACCCTCCAAATAATTTGTTAAAAACTTATTTCAAGAGGTAAATAGGATTTTAGAGGTCCAAGAGCAATTTAACCACCACTAATTTATCATTTCTGTCAGCTTCAAGGTAATACACCCTAGTTGCTATTTTATATTATAACAAATACATTAGTCTGTTTTCCAGATAAAGAAGAATTACAAATAAACTGTTCTGGCTATTTTGATGGAGCAGAGGATGCCTTATACTCCTACTTCCCTTCAACCTCTCTAATAGAAATAATCAGCATCCATGAGAACAGTAGGCATTAAAAAGAGGTAGAGCAGAATGAGAATTTTAACACCATTATTATAAGGAAGAAAATAACTAGGTAAAAAACTAGGAAGCTGAGTTTTACCCTGACAACACAACCATAAAAGAACCATGGTACCACAGAGTATTCAGTTTACCTAACTTAAAATGGAAATTTGGTGAGAATTGGAATTTAATCTCTTTTTTAAAAAAAGTCAGTGAATTAATGGAAGTAACTATAACCATTGCTCCGTGTAAGTGCAAGGAGCTGATTCTCATTTACAGAATAAACTTGTGTGTTGAACATTTGTTTCAGAAATAAGTGAAAAACCAAATGAATGAACTCTTTTAATTTCCAGTGTTTTCATTAAAAGAATGAATGGGAATTCAAAAAACATGAGTAGTGAATATATTTTCCAGTTGTAATTTGTTTGTTTGTTTGTTTCATTTGGAACTCATTTCCTTGAACTGGAGACTTGGAACACTCTGTGCAGTTCTTAGTAATGTCACCGGGTGAGGTTAGGAACAGCAGAAAATCGACTGGTTGGAAAACATGTCCAAACTGTATCAAAAGCATTTTAGCAACATCTCTAAAAGGAAAGGCTCCAGTAATCCCACCTATCTTCTGTCCACATTGAGATACTTCCCTTTGCTTTTCTCTATACAAATCCTTCCTACTACTTATTGTGTAGAAAAGCAGATAGTATCTGTGTTTGTTTAAGACTTGCATGTAGATAGGTCTCTTCTGCTGTTTCCCTGCTTCATATTCTGCCCATCTGGTTACTGCTGTGTTGTACCATTTGGTAGTACTGTTTAACACAGCTAATACTTAAGCTGTGTCTATGTGCTTACAATGTGACCCTTTGTCATACCTATTTGAAATTTAGCAAGTTTTGCCCATTGGAAAGGTGACAAAAGAAGTCCAAAACATGTCAATTGGAGGAAAACACAGAAGAAAATCACCACTAATTATCTTTAGAACAAGGACTCCTATTCAGTTCTGTTTGAAATCTGACAAATCTACCATGAAGTTATAGGCAATAGAAGCCTGGCTGAGTCTCCACTAAAATAAATGCCAAGCAAAATGAACTAGAATTATAGACACCTATGGTGTGGATTAGAATGAGTAACAAGGTCAAGATAGTTCTGCAAAGAGAGTAACAGAGTAAATGGGATATTTAATAAAGTAAACAATGCAATAGAGTAGAGATAGGAAATATTTTGGGCCCAGAAGCTGAATTACAATTTAGCTAAACTTTCAGGGTGTATCTTTTAACAATTGGTGTAGCTAATGGTATGCGGTAGAGTCAAGGACAGAGGTGGCAGGATGAAATCAAAGTGGAGCACAGACAGATGTAATTCTTACCAATTTGGACATTTTCCCCAACAAGCATGCAAAGTACAGCTCATTTCCATGCAGGTGCACTCAGGAGCAGACCCCAGTACAAACAGCCTTCAGGCAGACAAAGCACAGTTCAATTTTATGCATGGATATTCAGAAAGTACTTGTCAAAATACTTTAAAATTTTAAAGGTATTTAAATAGCCAGGCATTTAAAGTCCAAATGCCTTTTAATCCCCTTATCTCCTATGATTTATCAAGGATAACAGCAGGGATTACCAGGGACAGAAGGATTTTCTTCAGAGTTTATTTCACTTTTGCATGTATGAACAAAGAATTGTAAGAGTTTTCTTCCTGCTGGGCAAGATTATTGGTGTTTCCATGCATTTTTCAATTATATTTTACATTTCAGAACTTGTTTTGTGAACATATCATTTGTACAAACATTTTGGTGGGCAGGAACAACATTTTTGTGCAAGAAAGTGTGAGTGCAAAATGCAGTTTTCTGTATAAAAAGGGATGTGCAAATGAAATATTTGCAAAAAGCCCAAATGCAAGAAATCTTAATGCAGTTGACCATTTTCAGGTATGTTGAGACACTCTTTCTCATTGAGGATGAGAAAATTTGCAAGCATGTCTTACACTCCTAGAGCTGAGTGGAGAAATTTCAACTGGTATGTGCAATGGTCTTTACACACAGCTGGTTAGAAATGGGGCCAGGTCTGCAAAAGAAGCTTGCAGGCCAAAACAGAAATCTGGGATGGATTTGACCCAGAGGTTGGAAGTCCCCAAATCCTGGATTCAAAGAGTTAAAGGGAATTCTTATAAAAGCTGAAACTCTGTATCCCTTCACTGTTCATACGAGAGCATATTTGTTTGAATATTCATTATGCATGATTCACACAGAAGGTTCCTTGCACTATCAGTTAGAAGGCATTATGTAGATACTCCATCTTTTCCTCCTTAACAGACAGTCTGTAATAAGGAAAAAGAGAAGAAATGGTGGGGAAACAATGGAGGGTTAGGAAGTAAAGGATGACATCTTCTGAAACCCTCATAAAATTCAGTGACTTAGACAGGGAGAGGGCATGATAAAAGTATCATTTGGAACCATGCAAAAAGAGTATATTGAACTATCATGTGCATCGTTGATTAACACCTCCTTGATCTCACTTTGAAAATGGCAGCATTTGCTCATTATTTTTACCACATACTACAGGATTGGGTGAAGGGGGGGTGTTCTCTCCAGAAAACATGATCAAGGCCAAAGACTTCTCAAACTAAATCTTCTGTCCATTTATAATCACTGTGCTCTGCATTTCTCCATAAGATAAGGATCTAAGCACAGCAGGGACAGGAAAGATAGGTCACTGCAAAGTGTGGTACAGTGACAGATAAGGATGTGGATCTGACAGCACTAGAGACTCAGGCTTGTATTTTTCTCTCCCATACAATGTGCAGGAGTGGTGGTTGTGCCACACAAAATTATAAGACTCGTATTGTTCTGGCAGAGGTCTCACTTCACTCCACAGTCTTGTCAACATCCGTATGAAGGAGAGTTAGTAGAAGGATAGAGTCCACCGTTAGGCTTTGGTGGTGGACAGCTTAATCTATCTTCTAGAGTTGATCCATTTTACTTTGTGCCTAAACTGCTTGTCTACTGAAGATTTCTGCATGAATGTGAGAACTGTCTTAGCATAATTCTGAATTCTTTTTTTTTTTAAGGGAGACATTTAAGACCAATGGGGAAAAAAATAGAAAGGAAAAAAAGAAAGAAAGAGAAGAGGAGTTTACTCCTAGCAACTTTCTAATTAAGATTTCTGACTAATGCCGGAGGGGTGCTCCCTTGAATTTTGAGGTTTCTTGATGATCACACTGAATTCCAGAGACAGTTATTCAGGATTTGGTTCTTCTGATGGTATTTGCTTCCAAAATTTTCTGCATCTATATTCTCCCTAGATTTCATTATTTTTTTCTTAGTTTTTGTGAAGAGCATTATGCTGCAGGTTTTTTAAAAATTACAATTGACATACCTGTTTTCATTATCATTTGCTGCAGGTTTTTTAAAAATTTCAATTGACATACATGCTTTCATTATCAATGTGCACTGATAAAACACTCCCCTTGGTGGGGGTGGGTGGGTAAACATCTTAATGTGACCCTATGGAAGGTCATGGCAATACTATTTATGTGTGGCATTTTTTTTTCCAGAGGATCATCCTATAAGCTGAAGGATTGTTCAATCCAAATTGAGTGTTATGATGAAGACTTGTAAGAAAGGACAGTGGGGCCTTTAAGTGATCTGTCAACTGTTAGCCCAATTGATCCTGGCATGTGTGTATTTTTTAAAAACTAGAGTTACTAGAAAACACATTAGAGTTTCCAGACCTCTGGGGCCCAACTGAAGTATCTGGTTTTGGAGCCCCAGTCAGTCATCTGGCTGGGTGCTGAGCAAAGCTCAAGTGGCAGCATTGCAGCAGCAAGGGAAAAGAGGTGGCGGCAGCAAGAAAAGGATCCACTGGGCTCCTCTAGAACAGACTGCTCTGCCAGGGTTCAATAGAGGAGAGAGGCAGAGAGATATGGAAAAGAAGGTAAAGAAGCAACCACGGCCCAGAGCACTCACTGAGCTCCGCATGCCACCAGCATGAAAGGGGAGTTGGGAGGTGGGGAGAGAAGAGAAGGGAGAGGGCACATCTAGATGATCACTTGCTGAGCTCTGAATGCCAGCAGTTTTAAAGGAAGGAAGGAGGAACAAAGGGCCCCAAAAGAGTCTCTGGTGGCCACTCACCACACAGGTTTCACCACATTTATAATGTAAAGCAGTGATTCCCAAAGTGGGTGCTACCGCTCCCTGGTGGGCGCTGCAGAGATCCAGGGGGGTGGTGATGGCCACAGGTGGATTTGGGGGTGATGAAACTATAAGGGGGTGGTGAAAGCATAAAAGAAAGAAGAGAAGATTTAGAAATATTGATTTATGTATTCCACTCATAATGTTTAATTTTTCTTTGAACAATGTACTGGACTTTGGCTCGGTTCCCGCATACTCCCTCACCTGCATTGAGATATGTTCAATTGCGCACTGCCACTGTTCATGTGGTGCCACTGAATTCCCATTACAAAACACATGAGCACTACGAGCATTGCTGCAGGCAACTGCCACTCGTGCGATTGGTCGATCGCAAGGCCAAAGCCTGGAACGGCAGTGGCAGTACTGGCTACTGACAGTACTACCAGCAGATTTTGGAGCACGCTAGGAATTAGGAGATTTCCCGTAATTATTACGGGAAAATTATGGCGTAATATAACTCTGGGGACTTTCTCAGACAGAGAAATACACCGCAAGAAGGCTCATCCCTCTTGCGATGCTGCTGCGTGGCAGGGGGGGGCGTTTTGTATGATGCCGTCCCCCTGCCGATTCTGTTCTGGTACAGATCGCAGCTCCAGCATCATATTTGGTCATTTCTTAATCACAGCCAACTTCCGTGATTAAGAAACAGCCAAATATGATGCTGGAGCTATGATCTGTACTGGAACAGAATTGGCAGGGGACGGCGTCATACGGAATGCCCCCCCCCCCCGCCGTGCAGCATCATCACAAGAGGGACGACCCTTCTTGCGGTGTATTTCTCCATCTGAAAAAGTCCTAAGTTAGATTGTTGTGATATTGTGACAAGTTAAAGTTAACTAACAAATAGTGCGACTATAATTGGTGAGTATTATTTATTTATTTTGTAATAATTATATGCGCTTTACTATTAATAATATCACGTTTATTTATTTCATTAGTATTTATTTTAGTTTGTTTTTTTTACAAAAATATTTCAAAAAATTACAAAAAAAAGTATTAATTAAAAATACTTCCATAAAAATTTTATTTTTCCTACAGATAATAATGGCTCAACCAAAGAAAAAAATGTAGATAATATAATATTTAATATTTGAAATATGGCTTTATTGAGTCGCCTGTAAATACATTACCAATGTGCCTGCTTTGCCAGAAAGTTTTATCAAACGAAGCTATGAAACCTTCCAGACTACAAGAACATTTGAATAGAATTTATGGTGATAAAAAAGATAAGGATTTATCTTATTTTCAAACACTAAAAGAAAAATTTATCAAACAACCGACACTGGCAAAACTCTTTTCAACCACAACCACACAAGATGGCGATGGCTTGCTTGCTTCTTACAATATTTCGTTAATGATTGCCAAATCGGGAAAACCTCATACTATTGGTGAAGAACTAATTATACTGGCTATAAGTGAAGTAATACGTACTGTGCTACATAAGCCAGCATCTGATATTATCTAGAAAATTTCGTTGAGCAATAATACAGTGTAAAGAAGAATTGATGAAATGGCTCAAGATGTTGAAGACTCATTGTGTGTCTATTTAAAAACATCTCGGTTTTCTATTCAACTTGATGAGTCAACTTTGTTAAGAAATGAAGCTTTACTTTTAGCATACATGCAGTTCAGAAAGGAAGAACAAATTTGCCAAGAATTATTATTTCCTAATAATAATAATTTGCTAAGGAGATCCCTACAGCTTATCTTGAAAAATGGGCTGTAATTCAAAAGTTCTTAATTGCATTTCCTTCATCATATTTAGTGGAACATGGATTCAGTGTGGTAACCAATTTATTAACAAAAAAAAAAAAAAAAAGAAAGAAAGAAACTGATTGCAAATAGTCAATCGCGGTGATTTAAGATTACTGCTGACGAAAATAGAACCGAGAATTACTAAATTGGTAGCAGCATACAAGGTTCATCCTTCTCATTAAGATGATTTCAAATGTTTTAACTTTTTTTGTATTACCTTTCTATTCTGAGTTCAATAAATAGTTTCATAATTTCAAACTTCAATGTTTCTAATGTACACCTTTCTTTACTTTACAAAAAAGGTAGAAACATTAATACATATATCCTTCTGTTTAATTGTTATTAAAATTTAAAAAAAATTAATTTCCAGGGGGCACTGAATAATATTTGTTTCTGGAAAGGGGGCGGTAGGCCAAATAAGTTTGGGAACCACTGATTTAAAGCATGGATTTTTTTTTTATTTTTTATTTTTTAAAAGAGGGACTCTTCTTTCTAAATGATACAGGATTTTATCCAGATTTGGCCAATCTTACATTCCTGGGGGGGGGGCGTGTTTTCCCCTTTTCACAGAGACTGCAAACAAACAGAATATGTATAAACTAGCTAGACCCAGTGTACCATACTCCATTAAGAAACTCCCCACAACATGCCTGGTAGATCTCACGACAACCCTGTACGGTAGGCCGGTGGATTTGAATTCCTCCTCCCCCTTTGCAGCGCTCCACACTTTTCCCAGAATCGCTGAGGGTGAATTGCTCTGTTGCCCTGCTGTCACCACTGCTAGTTGACTGGCTGGTTCCTGTTGCAGTAGCAGCAGCGGCTTCCCGCTGCCATTGCCACTTGATTGCCTGGGTCCCGTCTCAGCAGTGGGGTCCCTCTGCCAGCTGACTGCCTGGGTCCCATTTCAGTGGGAATGGATATATTACTGTGCAGACTGAGATCATTAGTGGGAATTGTGCAGCCCTTAGACACTGGTGAACTGAATGCCTTAGTAACTGTAAAGGTCTGCAGCCTTAGTAACTGTAGCCAACACTGTAGCACGTTGTTTGGTCGTTCCCAGTATTACATTGGAATATATAGATTTGCATGTGGGTGGTGACTGGCTGAGGGAGTGGTTGGGTATGTTTCCTAAGCGGCCAATCCTCACACTGGGAAAGGCAACATACCCGAGAGAATTATATATATAGATTGCAAACAAATGGAATGTGTGTGACTTTCCCATCAAAGTAGAGGATAATGTTTTTAAAATGTTTTAAATACTTTAAAATGTGATGTACTGTGATTAGAATGTTGCATTGAGACATGGGAAATCCAGACCCCTACTGAGCCATAAATCTCACTGGGTAACATTATACCAGTGACTCTCAGCCTGACAAACCCCGCAGGTCTGTTGTGAGGATAAATTAGGGAATAGGAGAGCCATGTACACTACCATGCACTCATTGGAGGAAGAATGAATAGAAATGTAAATAATAAATGTGACATCAGGAGACCCTACCCTTGGCCATACCTAGGTCTCAAGCCTCCAATGTGTATGGCCGGGCAACCTTAAAGCACATTTCCCCAACTCTGGATATAATGGAGCTCTGTGGTTAATTCAAAAGTAAAATAAGAGGCTTGCAGTCTCCTTCTTGAGTGCAAGGAAGAGAAGGGAGGATGGAGTGCATGAATCCTGGGCTTGTGCAGAATCATTCTTGTAATGGGAAACCATGGTTTCCCATTAAAAACAGGGCAAGTAAAAACCAATCCTTTGACATTTCCTGCTGAAACCACTGCTTAAATCACCACTTGTGAACAGATCCTGTGTGTTGTGGGATTTGAAATATTAAATTATCTCAACACCTAACAAAACAGCTTCCTCCTGCCCACTTCTAACAGGCAATGAACTTTCAATTTAGAATGACCTCCCTCATGACTCCTTTTCTGACTCCACAGGAATTCTCCTGTGAGACACTCCCATATTTTGTAAGCACTATGAAGTAGAGCCCCTTGTTTGAAAACAATGTAATGTCTTTTAGGCAATAAAGACTCACAAGGCAGTTTGCAAGGACAAAAAAAAATTAACAGCAAACCTTTTTTTGTTATTAAAACTTGTATCAGAAAACTAGAAATACATGTTTTTAAAGAAACAAAAGATCAGAGTTTTAGTTCATAGGATAGCACAAACTAGATCTTCCAAATTCAGGAGACTACCTATGTGATAGATGCTATCCTGCCTTCTCTCCAGATTTGCTTGCTGAAGAATTAATACCTCTTGGGGTGGGGTGAAGGAGGGGGCTTGGGAGGAGCAGAGCTTAGGAAGTACTTTAAGGGAAAATGGATATAATGACATGGTGAAGCAATGAGCAACAGACCAGTGGTAGGATGGTGCTGCTGGTACTAGAGTACCACCATGCCTCTGCTCAAACAACAACAAAGAATTCAGGAGCACCACAAAGACCCAACAGTTTCATTTGGCATCAGCTTTGATAAACTGGAGCCCACATCATCATATGCATGGAGTCCAGTCCACAAAAGCCTGTGGAAAATAAGATTTGTTACACTTTAAGGTGCTATTATTCACTGATCTTTTTGCAGGGATAGAATTACAAAAACTATCCACCTGGAAAGTACCACTACTCAGCATCACCCTGTCATTATATTCAGCCTTCTTCTTTTTTTTAAAAAAATAATAATTACTTTCTCAGATCTTACTTGGGATATCTGTGTTGATGGGAGTTAGAGAACTCACCTGGGGAAAAATGTTTACGGTTTTTTCTAATGTTACTGATGACCTGAGCCCTGGAGGTACCTTTAGATCACCCATCTTTTCCAATGAATGTGTAATCTATATTACCTTTCATGTATTAAAACAACAAGCAGCAAGATTTTGCTTAACCAGAACCTAAAGTCTAGCTTCCAATCTGTATTTCAGCCAAAGAAATGTTCTAGTCAAAGTTGCTCCTTCAACTTGTTTTAAGTGTCTCTTGCCCCTAGTCAGCAGCTGTATAATAATAATAATAATAATTATTATTATTATTATTTATTTATTTCTATCCCGCCCCTCTGCAACGCAATCGGGGTGGCTTACAATATAAAAACTCCATAGACACACTGTAGATGGTGGATATTCATCTGTGATTCCTGGAGATATCTTTCTAGAAATGTGTTTAGTCAGAAATGACCGAAGTTGTGTCAGTTTAAGATAGGCACATTTTCAAATAATAGAGGTCTATCCCAGGCAGCAGTTTTCCTTATCTCCATCATGTTAAAATTAAGACAAAAAGCCAGCATGGTAAAGTAGATGAAGAGCTCAATGGGGGCTTAAATTTGAGTTTAGATTCCTCACTGAAGCCATGAAGAAACTGAGTTTCCTTTGGCAAATAACACTCTCCCCTCCAGTTTTACCAGAACCTACTTCAAAATGGTGTTGCGGGGGGAAATGGAGAAAGTCCATATAATGTCAAATAAAACATTAACTGAAAATAAAATCTGGACCTTTGTGTTGTTTACTTCAACCTGATGTCAGGAAGCTAGCAAAAAATATATAAAATAAAATTTAAAAAAATCCCACATCATGCAAATTTTGTAAAAGTAAGGTAGTAAAACAAAAAGGCCTTGCATGTTTTAAACTCTCAATAAACACACCCAAGGTAGCTCTCAGTGGGGAAAGTGTATCACAAAAAATGTCCTTCTGTGATGACGGGGGTTCTTAACCCTTCATTACTAAAAAGCAATACAGCAGTTGAAACAAAAACATATTAGTGGATGGATCACAGAAATCCAATGCAGCAAAGACTTAAGCTGACCTATAATTCAGACACCACAAATCTTAATTAAAATAAGAAGTCATTGGACTGGATGGCCCTCATGGTCTCTTCCAACTCTACAATTCTATGATTCTATGATTCTATAAGTCCTGAACATAATGAATCCATGGCTAGTTTGGCAAGGTTATATGTAACATGCAGCTCTTCATAACTGACCTCTGAGATGTACACCATCCCTTTGAAGGACAACCTGATCCCACCTGAGCTGGGATTTGCTGAGGAGACTCCCACCAAAATCCATACTGCATCCAGCTGGGAAGGTAGAGGCAGCTTTTGGAGCTGATACCCACCTTTTACAGAGAGAATTGCCACACCCCCTCAATATTTTGTCATCATCCCAAAACCCTCCTCTTTCATTTTTGTGGTATGCAAAGGTAGAAATGCTCTTTCTATTGATTTAATTTAGCTTACTGAAGTTAATTTAGCTGCTTCCAGTTTTTAAAATTTGTTTAAATTTTAATTATATTCATTTTTGTAAAAAAAAAAATTGAGGATTTTTTTGTTAATAGGACACTCAAAATAAAATTCAAATAAAAATGAATTTAAAATCTAATTTAAAAGCAGATTAAAAACAAAATTAAAACCATATCAATTAAAGAACCCCTTGTACTATAACCCAGATTAAAGGCCAAAAATATGTACATTAAAAATATGCATAGGGAAGGGTACTTTAATGCTTACAAACAACATGTGTATGTTGGGAATGGATTGTAATGCCAGAGATCCCTACCCACAGTCATATTACTAAGGAGCTTGTATATGAATGGTAGGAGAAGAAAAGCCCATGATCTTATCTTTCAAAGGCCATTTTGTCAAGAGATTTAAATAAGAGTGCTTCACATGTAAAGAGAAACGTAACAGAGCAACTGGTCCTTATCCATTCCATATTTGTGAAGAAGATTTTGTATAGATGAATCTCAAACTACCACATCCACAGGGTTGTGTGCACGGAACATTTTCCATATGCAAAGCATCATTCATTCCAGTTACTAGTTAAAGTGGATTCCTATTTTTTAAAAAAATAAAACTAATTTTCACAACATTGAAGAAAAATTGTTACATATACTAAAAATTAAGGGCTGCCATGTTGAAACTTAAATTTTAGTGTGAGATACCCATTGTCATCCACTGAAAAATGTTTACCAGCTATGTAACACTGAGATATTTCATTTTTAATTCAATCTTTTTTAAAAAAGAAAGTATCAGGAGAAAACCATTTCAGAATTTTTCTTCAACACTTATCTCAAAAATGGGCCATTTGATTCATGAACATCTCTAATGTATATCATCAGTGACTGAAGGAGTTTTTTATATGATTTTTGACAATTTAACAAGTCCTCCTGACAAATTAAATGGTTGTGTTGACAACTTAACTATACTGCCAATCAATATTTTCAATTACTTTCATTGTCATTCAGAAAAAATACAACACGAGGTCACACTGTGGTAAATCTAAGTAAGGAAAATAAAAAGATGCACAATCAGTTGGGGGAACAGAAAACTTAAAAACTTTGAAGTGCAACATGCAATTTAAAGATTCTTTGTTTTTCTTTGGGAGGTTTCCGGTAAAGGAGAAACACGTCTAATTTTAGATCCTAGCGGCATCACTCACTCACTCCACAATATAGTTTCCTTCCTTCCTATAAGCAATTTGAAAGTCATTAAACTTGAGCTGCTGCCACAAAGGATTTCATTAAAAACAACTTCTTTATTGCATTACTTCCCGCTATAAAGCTTCATGTTCTTAGTGGCTATACAAGGATGGGACAAAAACACATTACTTATACTGTAATTCTTTAAGAGCCTTGCCACCAGTCACTTTGAGAAATCTGAGTTAAACAATGCTAAGTCAAAGGTTAGTTGACTTGTGCTGTCCAACAGGGCAGCAGCAGATCAATAATATTTCTAATGCTTCATTGTCACATCAGCACAGCAGTCTAAAAGTATATGATAATACTGAAATGTAAAAAAAATTAAAAATAAATAAATCAGCCCTTCTCTTTCATTACGGAGCAAAACCAGAAAATATACAGTTTTATGTGACGCATTAAAAAAAACACACACACACGTGGCTTGGAAAAATTATACATTGCTGTAGAAAACAATTGGATTTCTAAAATATTGTTGAGCAAGCATACTGTAAACACTGATTTATTTATCTATTTGCACGATGCCAATCAATCAAATTGTAAGAAACAATTGGATAACATTATTTGGTATTAAAGTACAATCCAGAAAATGTACTGTTAAGTTGCATTGATTTCAGTAAGAAAGCACATGCTTGTCTCTCCCATTAAAAACCAGCTGCACATAAAAAGGCTTAAATTTGACCACTATCCTATTTTGTTCCATTTAGCCAGTTTACTTCAATACATTACTTTTAGGTAAGCTAGACTCTATGACTGTTGAAACATAATCAATTTATCATTGATGGTAGACCAGGTAACATTTGTTTTCATCCAGCTTCACATACCAACAATTGTATGAAGTATCACTTTCTGTAAACACCAAATACAACAGATTTGCACATAATCAAGTGGGACTTGCAACAAAACACTGCAATATGCTCAGGCCTCTGGCTGGAGCAAGACAGGAGCCTTGTATAGTACTCCTGTCCAGGGTAAGAAGCCCCTTTTCTTCCCCCCCCCACCCCGCTTCTCTTCTTCTAGCCTTCCTGTGTTATGCTATATAGGGTTATGATCAAAATGTAAAGATAATGCATGTCTCATCCCTGCTCTTGAAACATCCTTCTGTAGTGAAAAGTTGAACTACTGGAACCATCCAAACCCTAACCTTACATACAGTTTACTCAAGAGTCACTATACAATTTTCCCAAGATGACTCACACTCAGGAAGGACTGTGAGCAAGAGGTATGGATGAGTGCTCTAGAAGACTTGTCTAGCAGTGTCATCATTTCTGGTCTCTTGTAGCTCCAAAAGGGACAGCTTGAAAATATTTTGTTTTTATTTTTGTTTTACTACCAGGACCCCCATATCAGCACTGTTACTGCCCATACTGGCTGTGGGATTCTGGTAGTTATAGTCCAAAAAACAACATTTCCAAGCTGTGGCAGCAAACACTACTTAAACAGTATTAGCTGTAGCAGCACAACTGGCACCAACAAAAGCAGCATCCCAGCAAATGCCACTGGGAGGACACAGGTACTTTGGTGACAATAATAGGTGGTCCTATGGGTAGTGGTTGGGGATGCATATTCCACCCTTCCAATCCACCAACTTAGCCACCCCAGCTCACTGTGATAACAACAATGCATCAGAATTTTCTTATTCTCTCTCCTTTCGCCCACCCAATCACTTCTTTCTTTCTTTCTTTTTTTAATAAAATAATCAATATTGAAATTTTAACACATTTATTCCAATACACAAACAAACCAACACATACATTACACATATAATTGGTACACATACAATTCATTCATACCCCTTCCTCCACTCTTTCCCTTTTAAAAAAAATGAACTTGCCACTTCTCTCAGAATGAACCCATATATATAGGTATATATAATTCCTAACTACCCCTTGCCATTTTATGGCACTTCTTTCTTTTTTACCACATGGAAGCTCTTCTCAGATCAACTCTGTTTCTCACTCTTTGCACACTGCTTAGAAGAATCTGACTGACTTAATAAATAATCACAGCAATATTAACAACAGGAACAGTTCAGCGATTTGTTTCTCTGCCTTCTACTCTAAAGGGGACCTTCTGCTCTCTTGTGAAAGCTTCTTCTAACATGCTTGAGAACCACTTTTTTAAACAGTAGCACTGTGTATCAGTATATGTGTGTGTGCATATGCAAATGCACACACATCTTTCTGGCTTGAGTGTAATCTTCATCTTGAGGTCATTCATAGAGATATACTGTACTCTCACCACAATATACTCTCACCAAACACAATCCCCCCACCACACCTAAAGGACCCCAACCTCTCATCTTTCTCACTAGCCCTATAAAATGAGCCATTGGGTGTATAAATGAAGTATGGTGATATGGACTGGGATCATACATAAGGCTTCCCATGCATTATACAACATGTGCACACAGGAGCATGACAGTCAAATGCAAGATTCCTTATGTGCGATTTGTACCATGCAAAAATGCCCCTGGGCAAGGCAGACTTTAAAGCTATAGATCCTCCCCTAGCCCCACCCTCTTAAACACACATGCAGAGAGAGAGAGAGAGAGAGAGAGAGAGAGGAAGGAAGGAAGGAAGGAAGGAAATTAATACTAACAGGTTTATTTTGGCACGAGCTTTTGTGGATTGCAATCCATTGAGGAAGCATTTTTTTTAATCCACAGGAGCTCATGCATAAATAAATAGGTTAGCCTTTAAAAAACCTCTTTGTTGATATGCTGGAAAAGACTAACAGGGCAACTCCTTTGAAAAACACTTTCTTTCACTTACTGGGCATCTGCAACACAGCTATATATGGAATAACAGGAGCAAATTATATTATTTCTGACTACCTGAGCAGAAGGCCACTCTTACTGCTAGAAGCTACTTGCTACAGTTTGTTCTTCCTATTTATACATTTATACCTTAGCTGACGAAGGTTAACTATAAAAGACTTTCCTTTGCTCGGTTTAACCATAATGAAAGCAGACTTAATAGAACACCAGGACATAAAGCGATGACACAAATATCAAATCTTCCTAATAATAAGACTCTTCCTAGTTACTCGGATCAATAAGCTTCCAGTGCTAACGAAAAAGCCCCAGACACTTCAGCACAAAGTAAAATAAAATTTGTCTTATGAAAGACCTGCTCCCAGAAGTTAATTTGAAGAGACTGACTTCTTGAAGCAGATACCATTGCTTGTGTTGCTACAAAACCAATGGATTCTGCACAGTTCTGTTAACCATCAGCAATTATCTTCCTGTCAGAGCTAAAGGTAACAAATTTCCCCATATCCAGCAAGGCTATATCATCAACCGGACACCGGCATCATTTGACGGAAACTAAATCACCACACCAGCCAACAGCTCTGACAGACAAATGTGCTGCTTTGGAAAATCTAGGCCTAACACTGGGGGTGGGGCGGGGTGGGGGGTGCAGAAATAAGGGTTCTCTCAGCTTTCTGAGAAGAGATTAAATGTTGTAGATTCTGTATGTACAGTACAGAGGAAAATCCTAAATATGAGAATTATTAATGGACTTTAGACTGGTCTTTTTAATCTGTCGCCAGCACATGCTCATCTATTTTACCGTGATCTGCCTTGTTTCCTGATGGACAGAAAAGGCAGGAACTGTACATTATCCTAGCCTTAATCAGAGCCAGCAGTGGAAGAACAATGTAGCCCTACTCATCATATGGATAGCATTTTAGCACTCGCTGTTCTTTTATAATGAAGATTGCGTAATAAATGATACCACTAATATGTCCTGTCCTTATACTTGACAATAACATCCAGTTCACAGTATCCTGTATAATGGGGATATCAGTTTCAAACCTGCTCAAAATACCAAATAAAGCATTATCAGATTGCAATTATAGTTGGGCTGGAATTTCCTGTTAATCTGTGGTTAGAAGTTACATCCTTTTCAAGAGAAGGGGGGAGAAATGCAGCACAATGGATCAGCCCATAGCAACAGAACAGCTAATTGAATACAGATATTTTTAACTCATTAAATATTGAAGATAATCTACATGAGAATTTGTGCAATTTGCAAATTATTACTAAAAATAGAAGCAAATCAAAGTAGCTCATTATTGGTCTGCCAGTAACCAGTGTGATTTTCCCCTTGATATCATATTTATCACAGACACCATTCTCTGTATGTGGCAAATATGAAAGGAAAGATTTGGCAGTTACTGAGATAGATATGAGATAAGTAGCCTCTCTACTTTAGGTCCTTAGTTTAGATATGGTCCAAGTTAAATGGTGAACTGGAGTTATTTCTACTTTAAAACAGATCAGTGATCCCTGTGAAATTAGATACTAATAATAATCTCTTTCATTATAGGCAGACATTTAAGACCTGTCAAGATTTGCATAAGAATAAAAAGGATAGTTAGATGGATGTGTACCTATTTCATACCATAATAATGGCAATAGTTAGAGTAGTAGAAGTATAAATTACAGTATACCCCAATTTTGCTAGACAAAAAACATTATTTAGGGCTCTCCATCTGCACCTAAAAGGTACCCTGCACCAGAAGGCCTCAACTACTTTCCTTTCAATATCTATAATATTGCTGAAATATAAACTCATGCATGCATGCACCCCCACCAGGAACCTAAAGACTATTTGTGAGTGTCTCACAGACTGACTGATTTACTCACTCACAGGAAGACCCTCCCTTTTCCTCCTTGTCCTCTGCCTACCTAGAAGTTTTTTTTAGTAGCATCAGCATTGGGAAGATTGTGAAAGAGGATTGAAGAAACACATGTTAGGTGTCAGGTTACACTGTGTCTGGAATTCTGCTCTAGATGATTCTACTGTAGATGTGTGTGCCTGCCTACAAGTGGCAAGGTAAACGGCATCTGTCTCCAGAATGCCTTACTGAGCATGTGTGAATGGCAAAACACAAACAAAAAAGGGGACAGCAGATAAGCCTGACCCACCAACTGCCCACAGCATGTTTAAAAAAGCATAAATCTATGTTTGGCTACCAAAATGGAAATCAAAGCAAAGTGGAGGTTAGTGAAAGAAAAAATTATCCCTAGATACATTTTGAAACAAGCCTTCCAGCAGTATCTAGAAGGTTCAAAATGTTTTCTTTGTTTATGCAAGGTTTACCTGACCTGGTTGTTGCAGGGCTTGTCTAGATGGGCTATTTATCCCAGCTCCCCCCGCCAGCTTGGAGGGCTGCAGTCCAAGTGACACTGGGTTCTTGCCCCGTTTCACCTCCGGGCAGTCCTGTTAATGCCCGAGGCAAAGCCAGGGGAAAGCCCATTAAAATGTTTTAATTAAACACTCGGGGAAAAAACTGCTTCATGTGGGAAAACCCAGATTGGGCCAGTGCAGGAATGGACGGTCCATACCAGCATGGTGGCCCATATAGTTGGACACCACTATGGCTGGTGCTAGAGTTGCTCTGTAGCCAAGAAGGAGGCCCCCAACACATGATCAAGGCCCCCTGCATGTGATCAGCCTTGATCACCTGCTGATGGCCTCCTTCCTGTCTTCAGAGAGTGTGACACACAACAGCTGGTGAGGCGCCCGTTGATGCCAGCCAGCATGTTCATGTGGAATTCCTCCCATTTTGTCTAGGAAACCGGGAGCGGGGGACAGCTCCAGGGTCATAATACACTGACCAAAAACTGATGTATTCTGACAGATCTAGACAAGCCCTTATTTACATTTGAATATTGATAGTTCTGAATAAGAAGTTTGCTGAAACATGTTGAACTGCTCCTTTTTGGTGGGGAGGGTGTAGGAACCTATCCTTATTTTTGAGTAGATTATGACTAGAACCATTTTTTTAATGTAGTACATGCATTCCATTAAATATCTTTTCACATAGCCACTTAGCCAGCAAATGTTCATTCAGATAAAAAATAATAATCTTTATTTACTTTACTTCCATAGCCCAGGAGCAGCCACTGAGAAGATTCTCTCCCATGTCCTCACTAAACATGGCTGTGAGGGTGGTAGGACTGAGAGGAAGCCCTCCCTTAAGGATCTTAAAACTTGGGCAGGCTCATATGAGGAGATAAAGTTTTTCAGATAGTTCAGATAGACTGTATGGAGCTTTCTAGATCATGACCAGCACTTTGAATTGTTCCCATAAATGAATTGGTAGCCAGTAAAGTAACCCCTGAGAACCAGTGCGGTATAGTGGTTTGAGCACTGGAATATGACTCTGGAGACCAGGTTTGAATCCCCACTCAGCCATGGAAGCCCACTGTATGGCCTTGGGCAAGTCACACTCTCTCAGCCTTAGCCAAGGCAAAGGCAAACCCACTCTGAACAAATCTGGCCAAGGAAACCCCATGATAGGCTCACCTTAGAATCGCTATAAGTCAGAAATGAATTGAAGTTACACGACAACAGTATCAACAACAACAACAACAAGCCAGTAAAGTTGTTTCAACATGGCAGTTATCTTTTCTCTCTAATTGGCCCTGGTCAGAACTCTGACAGCAGCATTTGGGAGTGACTGAAGTTTCTCAACAGTTTCCAAAGGCAGCCACATGTAGAGTGCATGACATTATCCCAAGCAGGATGTAATTAAGGCATGTGTCACCATAGCCATACCTGACATCTCCAGGAACAACTGCAACTGGTGCACTAGTTTTAATAGACAGTCTTATACCCATTGGATTATGGGAAAGGGCATCTGATTAAGCTTTTGGATAAGACTTTTTGAGGAAAAAAGTAAAAGATTCTTGGTTTTGAGAATTAATATGGGTTAATTATCAGAAGAATAACATGATGTAGTATGTTAGACAGCGGCGGAGGACTATTCTCTGTATATCTGTATAGCCCTGAAGAGAAGGTTGGAAGTCATTTATCTTTATCTATCTTTCTGCATTCTTTTTTATATATTATTTCTATTTATTTATTTTTCTTTGTTTTCTGTTTCTTTTTCTCTCTGTAGTTCTGTTGTAGTATATGTAAATTTTATAGTATGTAGAAAAATCTTAATAAACATTATGGAATGGAAAGGGCACTTGATGAGGGAGGTAGAATCTGGACAGCTCACTGAAACTCCACCTCCTTGCCCCCTAGGCCTCACCTGCTGCTGTAGGAAGAACTCAGGTGGAAAAAACAGGGCAGGTTAACTCCCACAGCTTCAACCAGCTTTCACCTGTGTAAACAAGCCCTTAGCCATTGCTGGGGATGGCTGAAGTATAGCTTCCATGGTGTCCCCTGCAGTGGGCCCAGTGGCCGCACCTCTCTATGTACATAGAATTCCTTTCTTTGGCAGGAGGAGTTCTCCATCCCTATATCCCATTCTCATCTGCTCTGACCACAGAGATGGTGGCTGTGGCTGATGATGGTGGGGATGTGAGTCTGGCTCATATGGTCCTATAACTCCCTTTATGCTTTTTTTCAACATAAAGAAGGGGTCATCTGAACCCCCAGAGCAGGGGTAAGGCATGGTACATCCCATAGACCCCATTATCTTTTTGGAGGCCCCCATCCCCAGGCTCTCCCAGACCCCTGCCCTGAAAAAAAGTCATCAGAGGCCTATAGGAGTAGCAATTTTAAATAGATCACATGCCCTTATCTCCACACCATTTAACAATGTTTAAACAACCTCCCATAAAGAGAACTTTTTAATTTTTGTGTTTGTGTTTTGTATTTTTTTTTTTATCTATTTACCAATTCATTTGGTTTCTGGGGTGGGGTCTGTGCAGCCCTCGTGGACAGGAGATTGGTTCTGAGAGCTCTAGCACTTCCCTACCCCAGCCCCAGAACATTGGAGATATAGAAAATGAGGGAGAGAGCATGTGAGCTGCATTCCTTGGTCTGTTCCTTAGGACTGTGACCTTAGTGCCACAGGAGACTCTTATCTGACCAGCAGCAGCAGTCTCATGAAAAAGCACACAGACTCAAAGGTGTCCCCATTTCTAATCCTCTCCCAGCAATGGACTTGTCACAGTGTGCTTATTTTTTGGAACGGGATGGATGCATGCTATTAAAAGTTGGTGATAAATATTAAGCACATTTGACACATCACATGATTATTACCATGGTTATTCAATGCTGAAACTCTGTACCCCTTTCCCCCAAATTTCCCAATATATAGCAACTAAAATCTGCTGTGTTGACATTTTCCTTTCATAAATATATTATTGTTACAAGCTGTTCAGTATGCTTCATAATACAACAGCCACAGAAAGCACTCACTGTGGTAGTTCATAACTGGTCAGGTAGGCTACTAAGTGCCTTTAAATTCATACAAGTCACTAACTAACAAATCAGCCAGTTCTTACTTCATAGAGATTAGAGGTTAAGCATAGACTTGATTACAAGCTATAAATGTGAGTAATTTGAAATGTTATTGGTTATTACAGAAATATATGGTAATAATTTCCTCTTTAATGAAAGGCAGCATGTTTTTAGTGGCCCCTAGTTTCTTGTTTAGGCTTTGGAAAAGCGATCATTGTATGATTAACAGCTACTTTTGCATGATAGGCATCTGGGATGAGATGGCATAAATGGATGTTCACCACTTAGCTGCATCATAAAAATGCAAAAATACCATCAGACTGGTATGATAAACACAAAGTTTATAGGCAACAGTCTTTTGATTCTCCTCAAAGCTGCTCATAGCTCAGTAGGTGCTCTGGATTTGCTTGCTTGCAAGAAAACTACAAATTTAAAAGATTCAATTGGCAAATGTAATCTCCCACACACACTTTTTTTTTTTTACAGGAAACCTAAACATATGGGCTTAGCTTCCAGCATGTATATAATTGCATTCCACTTAAACATGTTTAATTTAAAAAATAATTGTGAAGGGGCCTAGGCCACTAACATCATGTGTGACCCATCTGTACTTGCTCAGCCTGGCTTTCAATTTTACAGGACATGCCAAAGCTGTAGGTTTTCTTTGGGGGGTTTTCCGGGTTGTGAGGCCATGTTCTAGAAGAGTTTATTCCTGATGTTTCACCTGCATCTGTGGCTGGCATCTTCAGAGAATGGTTGGGTAGGGGTGTGTGGGGTTTATATAATGTGAGTCCCTGTCCGGAGAAAAAGATGAGGGCTCAGGCTGCAAACAGCTGAGGGTGTTTCTGGGTTTTAGCAGCAATGGCAACAGTTGGTTGGAATCTCTCAGAAGCCACCAAAACTGGAGGAATAGGAAGCACACAGAACTTGTTTACCCTGCTACCATTTAACAAGGCTACACCCAAAGCCACTTTAAATTGTGAATGGACTGCACTTTGCATTTGCTGAAAGATCTTCTCTAATATCAGTTGTTTGTTGTTGTTAACTGCCATCAAGTCAACTTTGACTTATGGAGACCTTACAAATGAGAGACCTCCAAGTCACCCTGTTATCCACAGCCCTACTCAGGTCTTGCAAACTCAGGACTGTGGCTTCCTTGATTGAGTATATCCACCTGTAATGCAGATTTTCAGACAACACTGTTATAGTGTTACTATTCCACTATATTTGCTATGGCTGCCTCCTGTTGAATCCTGGGATTTGCAGTTGGAGGGGCATTTGAAACTCTCAGCCAGAGAGCTCTTAGGAGTCACTAAACTACAAACCCCAGAATTCCACAGCAAGAAGCCAGAGCAGTTAAATTCGAGTAGTAACACTATAACAGTGTAGTCTGAAAATCTCCTTCCTCTTTTCCTACTGCCTTCTACTTGCATAATTGTCTTTTCTAATAAATTATGCTTCTTACAATATGTCCTAAGTAGCAGTTGTATTTCTCCTAAATTCCACTGGCTGCTTTGTATCCTCTTTTGAGTCAGCAGTGCCTTGTATGAAACAAGTTCTGGACAGTACATTATCTAAATACATCCTGATGTTCTCAGACTGAACAATTGTTCTCAGTATGATTGTGAGGTCCCCCTTTGTGAAGTGGGAGAGAGGACTTAGCACATGTGCAGAAACATTTTATTATCTTGATGTCTTAGTTTCCAAGCTATCAAGAGGCAGGTAGGTACATATGAAGTACTGTAAGTCTGAATTCATTAGTTTTTTTTTAAAGAAATGATGCAACACTCTCTTTAACCACCTTGTTTTTACATCTGTAGCACTATTGTACATGGTGTCCAATGCTACAACAGCAGGAATTCAATTCTGAATTTTGTTGTGGAACCAAGTAGTGGATCCAGCTTTCTTCACAACACAGATGGCTACATTTGTATGTGGTCCCTTTCTGTCAAGCACAGCTACCATTAATTATCTCCTAAAGCTGAGTGAAATTATCTGTTTTGCATCCATAAGGTGCTAGATTCAGTTCTTAACATTTGCAGTGGTAGGCTTTCTGAGACAAGCATCAGCTCTCTGCTGAAGACCTTGGAGGGGCACTGAAATGCACTGAGTAGATGGACTAGATTCTCTTCATAAGTATAAGATAGTTTTCATGTTTAGAATGATTTCAATGTTTTTGTTTTATTTTCCACTCTGTAAAAAATGTGTGTGCATACATATATAGATTACCAATAAAGAGCAACTGTGGTTGAAATGGAGGGGGGGGAGAAATATTTTTAAGCAGAAGCACTGTGTCATATGCCTAGAATTTTGTTTTCGTTTTTGTGTGCAAGAAGTATTGTTTTCTCTGGCCAAAAGGTTGCCTCCCGTCAAAAATAATGACCTCAACTCAGAGCTTCAGGTATTACGGCCAACAGTAAGTCAATTTTTCAACCTGTGGGCCTATCACTTATATTTTGGCTAGATGTGCAATACTATGAGTGCTATAAAGTTTTTACTGCCGAGAGTTTTGGATGACCACATTACTCACAAATGGCAAAGTCACCAGTGAGTTATATAAGCCTTCCCAAACAAGTGGTAATAAAAAGATCCCAGCACAGTCCCCTCCCCACAAAATCTTCTCCTCAAGGTTTTGTTTATATAGCCTCTTTTATACTTCAGCTTCACTGCTCTTCCTCCAGTAAACCTCACTTTCTAGCTGAAAATGACCAGTTACTGGGAAAAACTGTTTGAAACTGACCTCTTGCTTCACCCCTTCTCAACCCTTCCCAACTGCTGTGAAGAAGGGTTGAGCTGCTAGTGTAGACAGTAGGACAAATAACATTTCAATGCATAAATTGTACAGCTTAGGCCCCCAAAATCCCTGACTTTGTAAAGCAATATAGAGAAATGCCCCATCTATTATACACTAAGAAATAAAAGTATTTTTTTAGAATTGGGATATATTTCAGCATATTTAAGTAATATATATTTTTGAAAGAATACAAAACTAGCTTAAATTCAAGAGCTTTCAGAACCTTTACTCTCACACAACTAGTTCTAAACAGGCTCGACCATACAGAAGTAGTGGCAGACGTGGCTGCCAATACAGAAGTAACTGCAAGGCTAAATCCATAGTAAAACATCTTTGCAAAACAAAATCAACACCCCTCCCCAAACATCAAGATTCCCAGGCCTACATCAGACTTTCAAGGCTCACACATGATTACTCACAGAAACACAACAGGCGGTTGTAGAGCTCAGATGCAACCAAGGAATATTGAGAGGCACCTGGCCTATGACCATCCATTCAGATCACTCCAGACTGTGTGATCATGGTGGCCCTCTTTCATGATCTTTGTCAGGTCATGTGCTTAAACCAGTTTTCAAATGTTTCCACAACCAATTGCATTTTCAGTTACAAATGCAAATGCACATTCAAATGGTAGCCATCAAGAGTCTGAGGAGATTATCAGATGTGGCCAAAAATGCATCAGAAGAATGCGACAATAACTGAAATAGGGAACATTATCAGATGATGTCATCCTTCAGCATTCTGGGGGCATAGCATGGGCATGAATAAGGTGCCCCTTTTTATTGATAGCTTAGCCCTGTCAATAAAAAAGTGAAGCCTCCTCCGCACCAGCGCTATGCCCTGGGAACGGCTGAGGATGCAGGCATCTGATAATGTTGCCTTTTCTGTTATCATCACATTCTTCTGACATGGTTTGGGATGTGGTTTTTTGCCATGTTTCCCTGCATCTGATAAAGTCCTGAGCCAGCAACTCTAATCACTAAGAGTATTTGTGCTTAAATCTCTCTCCTTCTCCAAGATCTCCAGGAACTAAGTCCAGACTCAGAAGCGATTCTCAATACAATTGTCCCTTCATATTCGCTGGGGGTTGGTTCCAGGACCCCCCACGGATACCAAAATCTGTGAATACCCAAGTCCCATTATATGCAATGGCATAGCAAAATGGTGTCCCTTAGATAAGATGGCAAAATCAAGGTTTGCTTTTTGGATTATTAGTTTTTAAACAATATTTTCAACCCATGCATACTTAAATCTGTGGATACCAAATCGATGGATATGGAGAGACAGTGGTATTTTATACCAATGGAACCAAATATGGTTTGGGGCTTTGAATTTTGTGAATTTGAAAGCAATGTGACTTGACCTGCATCTCCCATGTATACATCAGATCATAATTATCCTTCAGATTTTGCAGTGCTTTGAATGTGTGATGCAGTTTTCAACCAAAAACCAGGGGGAGAACCAACACCATACCAAAACATATTTAAAATATATCTTTTAGGAAGAAATAAATTTATAAATATTTGCATTTAGATAAATTATGCTTAGAAATTCATTCTTTATAATAAAATAATTCATGTTTTAATATGTATTTAGATATCAGTTTCCATTAAATATCAGAATGGATTGCACCTATCCAATGTATCACATGATCTAGAAGCCCCAGGAATATTCACAAGCTCTTACATAACCAGCAAAAAGTATTATATACAAACTAGCTGACCCAGCATACCATATACCATTAAAAAAACTCCCCCCAAAACTCCCAGTAGACCTCACACCCAGTTACCTGGGTCCTGCCCCCGCTGCCAGTTAACTACCTGGGTCCCATTGCAGTGGGAATAGAAATGATATTACTGTGTAGACTTAAATCATAAGTGGGAACTGTGCAGTCCTGAGACATTGGTGAACTGGAAAGGCCTGCAGCCTTAGTAACTGTAGCCAACACTGTAGCAATTGTTTGGTCAATCCCAGTATGCAGATTGGCCATGAGTGGCAGGAGTGGATTGTGAAGTGGAGAGGGAATTTGCATGTGGGTGGTGATTTGCATGTGGGTGGTGATTGGCTGAGGGAGTGACAGGAGTGGCCATTCAGCACACTGAAAGAGGCAACATACGTACATCCATTGTACATACCCAAGAGGTAACATACCTACACACCTAAGGCCACTGTGCATACCCAAGAGAATTATAAATACAAATAAAATTGAGGATCATTAACAAGGCCTATATCAGGAACACATTCTTGGGTTTAGTGTGACTACAAGCGGTTTTTGTTTTGTTTTGTTTTGCTAATGAAGCTGCCTCTTCTAAAAGGTGACAAAGGAGGGGGTGGGACCTAGAAGGCATAATGAGGTTAACAGGAAATGTTTTTGCCAGCTCCTCCAGAATGTGTGTTCCCATGAAGATAAGTGCCACATAAACTATTAGAGCTGATAAGGAGAGCTGCCTGAAAAAATGGAGACTATCAAACCCATGAAATTAGTAACGGTGAGAAAGGGGATAGAATAACAAACAGGGGCTCCAACTCATGGAGCCTTCATGGATAGCACAGGCTTTTCACTTCAGATTGCCACTCTCCATCATAGGAAGGTAAAGCAACTTGGGGAAGAGGAGGTAGGCTAGGGCATTTCCAAGTCTTAAATGTTTACCACATGCATGTAAGGAATGACTAAACTGGGCTAGAATTACGCGGCTGATATGGACTTAATTGTCACTTAAATAGAGCATGATGTTAACAATTGGACACATACAAGTAACTAACTTGCTATGACGTGGTGGTGGGAGCTGTCAGGGGATGCATCCAAAATTGTCTAGTAATTGATCATTCATAATTTGCAAGCCTTGTGTGATTCCACACAGAGTCCCCCCAGCTTTGCTAAGGTAATTGGTGCTATGGAAAACAACACTGGCTCAGCAACATGCAGCTTTCTTCCCTCACCTCTAGGCACAGAGAAGGATCAATATTTGTTAGGATTGCTTCTTGTTCCAACAATGTAAGATTTACAATACTTGCTAGGATCCTCACTTTGTCTTCACCCAACTCATCAGTGGAACCCAATTACTAACCTCAGACAAACAACATTAACATGAGCAGCTATGCTTCTTTATTGCCCTTCATCCAACTCTCATTTCGGGATCTTCAGGCAGTGGCACTATAACAGACACTACACTTTAAAGTGTGCTCCAAGGAATAAATTTCCAGTCTTTCATTACTCGTACCTTGATTTACTTCATATCATCTTGCTGCTATAGACAAAGATAACACACTGTAAATTACAGCTGTCCTGTCTCTTCCTTTCAGAGGTGGGGGGAAGGCAGGGAGTGACTCTGTTTACTCTACTGTTGGCCCTGGATACCCCATGCTGCATACCCCTTCCCTCAGCCATGACTAGTATTTATTGTTGTTATTTGAACACTGTATTTCATACAAAATTAGTCTCCTAAAGGTTGGGGAGGGTTTATTTCTCACTTCCTTCTCTCTCTTTTTCCTCCCCCCCCCCCCGCCCCCGCAAGATGCTTTGGCAAGAGAATGCAAGATGCACATTTAATATTGTTTATTGCACTACTTTAAGATAGGTAATCTCATTTAAACTTTCTCACAAGGCCATTCCAGCAAATTTTTCAAGTCCTGAAGCCTTAATAATGCAATGGCTTTTGATCCTTCAAGGTTCATTATGACCTAATTCAAGCTTAATACACAGAAGCAAAAATGAGGGGGAAAGCCTTACGACTGGAGGTTTCTTGGCTGTGTACCTGCCTCTCATTTTGCTGCTTTGTTAGCAGCAGCAGCTTGGGAAAACAGTCACTGGAAAAAATCCTTCAGGTTAGCTGTTGCAGTACCCCCTTATTTGTCCTACAATTTCCTCCATCCTCCAACCTATTCCAGTGCCTGATAACTAAGAACATTAGTTTTATGCGACTTGTCAAGCTCAAATGAAAAGAGAGCTAACTTTAATGACACTGCAATTAATCGCCCCAATAGACAGACAGCTAAAAGACAAGATATTGACTTCATTAAGGATAATGTATTATGTCATTAAGTTAGTAGGGTCACCTTGTGTATCATATATGCCTGCTAATATATTGGCATTTTCCTCAAATAAGATAAATTCAGATATGAGTGATAAAGCTGATTAGAAAATGTTTAATCTAAAGAGGCTAGTTTCCTATAGGCTGGCTTTGCAAGCCTCAATTGTAAGAGCCATTGTAAGAAGCTATTATAGATCCCAGATTATCTCAAATAACTGGTCCCAGCCATTTATAACCTTGTTGTGTGAGGGCTTTTTTTGCTCAATTTCTAAAGTTAAAAAGGTGTCTCAACTGATGAAACCTAGATATCATTTGGCAGTGCTGTAGCTCCGATTCTACTTTTCAAGTTTAATCTGTTTTACTACACTTTAAACAGAAATTACCAATGGTATATATTATACCGTACCTTGAACAGCACAAGAAAATTTAACCCTTTCAAAGGCAAGCTATTCAACCATTAAAAGTAACAATTTTCCTTTGACAATGGGAGGTTTTGAGGTCAATAACTCATTCTAGCACATTAACATTTCATCCTAACACCCCATCTTTAAAGCCCCATATTTTCCCTTTATTTAATTTACTGCCAAATCCTATACATGTATGCTCAAAACTTAGTCCCTTTGTTTTCAGTGAGATGTTTTCTCAGGTTGAATGCATATAGGACTACATACTTAAATTGCACTTAATATGTACCTTGCATTTATTGAATTTACCAAGCCTTGTAACTCCTCTGTTTGGTGAAGTAGTACTACCTTGTCTAAACGGAAGACTAGAGGGAGGGGGATAAGGCTGAAAAAAAATGTAACTAAGGTGATTTAATGACTAAAATATAAACAACTGAAAATTAAAAGCTGAGATTTGAAGTAAGGACTTCTCAATTTATAGGTGAAACAATTTAGTATACACTAAGCCATATTCTGTTGTTTGGTAAGCATGTGTACTGCACACACAAGGAAAGAAGTGCCCTGGTCACAAACCTAATTTTCTTGATTTCTTTATCAAAAAGTGACATGCCTGAAAAGGACAGCCCGTTGTACCCATGATGGTTCTCCACATGAACCAGAAAACAGAAAAATCAAGGTTCAAGCTCATGCAGAGGCTCCATGGATACAACAGTCTCTTCTCTTCAGACATCTCATTTTTGCATAAGAAAAGTGGTAATAGATGGGACCAGGGATAGCACAGGAACTCCCTGAAATGGAGAGTATCCATGTTTATCAAACACCTGAATAGGGGCTGTAGCATTTTTATTTACTTTGACATGTGGCACAGTGTCATTAGTAAAGTAAAAGCTCCTTCTGGAAGAATGTATTCTTGGACATCGGACTCAGGTGATCATCCCTCCTTTAATATTACTAGGGTTGTGAGGAGAACTGCATGGATCATTAATGTGTGCCTGTACTGTGGCAGCAGTGCAGTGCCCAGAGATGATGAAGAGGGTGGAAACCATGAGGAAGAGGAGGAAAGCCACCTGTCCTTCACCCATCCCAGTGGCTTGTAGAGGCAGCCTCCAATTCTGGCTGCAAAGGGATGGTAGGAGCTGCCTGGCCAGCTGCCAGGAGAAAGAAGAGGAGGGCAGTTCTTTACCACTGTGGTAGAAGGTGAGATGAAGTGGCGAAGAGCTGCCCTCCCCTTCCTTCTCCCAGCAGCTGGCCAGGCAGCTCCTACCGTCCCTTTGCAGCCAGAATCAAAGGCTGCCACCGCCACCAGGATGGCTGTCCTCCTCTTCTTCTCAGTGGCTGCCCTCATCATCATCTCTGGGTGCTGCACTGCCAGGCCCCCTTTGCCTTCCTCACCCTCCCCTGCAGAAAACAATGACATGGCCACCATCTTGATTCACGGCCATGTGAACATCGCATTGGAGAGCTTTGCATACTAACATGTTTGCCAGAACGCCTTGGAAACAAAAGAATGCTGCTGTGAATTGCCTATAATGTGCAGGTACATGCATTATTTCTTCCCATATAGACAAGCCTTCTGTTACCTAGTATGTACACGGGGCAAAACATATACTAGACAATAGCAATTATCAGATATGGCAAGGCTTTAATAATGGAATGCCCAGGGATCTTAGTTGAAATCAGCTATGAATTCACTTTTTGTTCTTGTTATTGCAGTAACAAAGAGCCCAAAACTTTATAAAAATCTTTTTTAAAAAAGCCCTTAATGACACCCCTAATGGGTGTGAACACCTATATTAAGCTGATCACTGTGGTATATGTTGGAAGTCTTAGGTGTATGAGTCACTGAAATCTGAACGTCGCTGAGGTGGGAGGTGACTTTCCAGAACTTCCCATAGCTGCTTCCAGTCTGTGTTAGTGCCTCATCTATTTTTAGGCAGAGTGGCCATACTCCACAAGTAGAGTTACTCTGTTGTATACTACAAATAGGTATCAGTAAACATTTATTAGCAACCTAAGGACTCAATCTCCTGTCTGATCTGTCATTACATGCAAGGAGCTGATTCTGACAATAATCTCTCTCTCTGGCTTTTCTTCGCAAATGAAGATTCAGGAACGACTCATCCCGCGCTTTCTGCAAGCGTGCTGATGACTAAAAAGGCCAATCCGAGATAAACAAGTCCAGCTGCAGAAAGCACAGCAGAAGGTCTCCTTGGGTGTTGATTCCGGGATGTGATTCTTTTTGCGATGTCGTTTCTCTTTAAGACTTGTTTGGCGTGAGTTCTCAAATAAGGCTGCAGCATTGTGGATAGTGTGCCTCCATGTGAGGCCAGGGCAGACCATTGTTGGTGATCAATTTGGCCAAGGCTGAGATGTTGTTTCAGGGAATCCTTGTATCGCTTTTTTGGAGCGCCGCTCTTACGCTGACCCATGGCGAGTTCACCATAGAGTACTATTTTGGGCAGGCGATGGTCCTCCATCCTAGAAACGTGCCCTGCCCAGCGCAGCTGTTTTCTCAATATCATGGCCTCAATGCTAGTGATCCCTGCTTGCTCAAGGACAGCAACATTCATCACATAGTCAGTCCAGTGTATATTTAGGATTGTGTGTATACAGCGCTGATTAAAGCGTTTGGGGAGTCGTAAGTGGTGGCGATAGGTGACCCATGTTTCAGACCCATAAAGGAGAATAGACAGCACAATGGCTCTATACACACTGATTTTTGTGTTTGCCTCAGGTGTTTATTACTCCAGACTCTTTTGTGAAGTCTTCCAAATGCGCATATGCCTTTGCTAATCTGTGATTGATCTCTTTGTCAATCTTGGCATCTGAGGAGATGATGCTTCCCAGATAGGTGAACTGCTGAACGAACTTAAGCACAGATTTGCCGACGGCAATGTGGGGATGGTGGTGTTCGTCCTGTGGTGCAGGCTGGTAAAGAACTTCCATTTTCTTAAGGTTGACTTCCAGCCCAAACAGCTCTGCAGCTGTTGCGAATCAGGATGTTAGGCAACAATGTAAGCAGGATGTTGACAAGAATATAATGGATATATATAACTGTGAGATATGAAGACAAGGAAGCTGGTTCAAATCCCATTTAAATATCAGGCTCACTGGGTGATTTTGGTCCAGCTTCAGATTATCCAGTAAACTAACTCTATATCTAACATCACATACTAATAGATGTACAGAATTCTGACAAACCCTATTACCTACATCACAGGGTTATTATAAGGACAAAGCCTAGCATCATTTACATTGTAGGACGGGCAACATGGAGAACAGATGTAATTTTTAAAAATAAAAATAGTTTCTCAAATGCAAGCTCTGGAAAACTGGGGTCCCACTATTTTCTTTTTAAAAAGCCTCCGACTATTACTGTCTCAAAGGGATACAGTTAGTCAGAAAGTGTGCTTATGATGCATGTCAGTATTATGATCCAATTGTTTTTAACTGGGGGAACAGGGAGGGAGAAAGGTAATGCACTCAGTATATAACTATCAAACTCTTAATCATTTCTTTCTCTCCTTAGTCTTCTGATCTTCAGACTCTGCTCTTATTTCTCCTTCTATTTCTGCCATTCCTCATGTAAGCACAAACTCACACAGATCATTACTCCAATGGCCACAGAAGACAAATCAAGGCCAAATGAAATATTTCCCCCTTGCACATCCTATTTTAAAATTGCTTAATAAAGATTTTTGTGCCATTTAATATGCTCTACAGTGAATGGGGAAAACCCATTCATTTCTTTTATAAAGGACAGTTATTTTACAAACATTGCTCAAATATACTTATTGCAAACACAGAAATGTCAGTGAAATATGATGCTTTTCTAATTATTTATAACTGCTCGCTCAAGTACTGTATGAGTACTGGGTTAAAGTATGGGAGAATGTCCAAATTCATACACTGACTTTCGAACAGAATAGGCTCCCTGCTCCCAAACTTCCAACCTCATTTCTAGTATCTTTATACTTCTTTTTAAAAGGCAACTTTAGAACTTAACAGCTGGGGCAGAATTCACATTCTTGTTTTAGTCTGTCAGTAGTCACAGCAAAACTGTATTTATAAAACTTATCTCAGCATTCCTGTTATCTTACTGTTTTTGTTTGTTTTTTACACAAAGGCAACACATTTCACAAAGGCAATATATTTCAAAAATGCAGACACAATACAGAGGGCATAATCCACACCCAGTGGAATTAATGGCAAGGATGTGAGTTCATTTTTATTGCAGCTATTATTTTGTTTTAGCATTTTTGGCAACATAAAGGTAAGACCACAAAGAAAGCCTCTGTCAGATGTAAGTGTAACAAATGTTCAATGGCTGCTTTTGAAAGAACCAGCACTAATTAATGTCCTTTACAGTCCTTCACTCTAAGGCATACCTTTTAACCTGTACCCCATCTTTTCCAATATTTCCATTAGGATTGTCAAAAGCAGAAGTTTGGGAACCTTTCCCTGTGACCTTGGCATTTCTTCTCAGGCTTAACGTATTGGCATTTTTTTTCCTTCTGACTGCATCGCTTCTCATTTGTCATGATTATTGTTGAATTTTTCAACTGTCATTCCCGAACGTAAATCAATGGTTGTCGACTTCCCCTTTGTCATATCTGCACAGCAAACAGCCTTTCCCTTCTAAATGAGGCTTCCTCCCTTTCCATCCATTAAAAGGGCCTGTCTTTTGGAGAAGTCAATCCTTTGTTAGGTCACTCCATTTATCATTCTTCCAATCAGCACCTGACACACGTATTCAGCCAGGTCTTCAACCACACGATCATTGTTCATCTCCCCCCCCCCGTAATTTATTTATGCATGGTGCTTTTTGCCATCCATCTTGACCAGTTTTACATTTTTCAGTGCCCTGCTATCCGTAGGTCTTATTTGCATGAGAGAACACTGAGTTTACAGGAGTGAGAGTGATATTGGGAAAGTGCAAAGGAACCCAATATGCCCTTTATATAAAAATACACTATAACCTCTAAAAGGATCTTAACATTTAAGATTTTGTTATCCACCAAAAAATGTGTTGCTTTTACGGCTTAAAATGCATACTCACCATTCACTGGGAATGAAATAACGAACCATATGACCTTTTCAACAAGTTATACAGTACCTAGATTGCATTATAATTATATCTCTTTCTATGCATATAGTGCATACTCTTAAAACTTGCCATATAGTGTTGACTTTGTCCAAATGTTGCACCAGTTAGTAGCCCTAGCTTTCCAAAATGGTATATGTTCATATGCAAGAGCTAATAAATTATCTTATCATCATCATTTGATAAATGTGCACTGTGCCTTCAAAAATAAATTTAGGAAAACAAGATAAACTTCTTTGGGATAAGGGCCTATGATCTAAATTTTGCTAAAAGACTTGAAAGACATGCAGGAGCTTTTCAAGAGTTCATATAAGATCTTTCTTGAAGGGTATCTGCTACATCCTCTCCTCTACACTTGATTGTCTTAATGTTCCAAGCTAGACCACACCATTTTGTAGGCATATGGATAGTATTATATATTGGACTGCAATGGTAAAACTGAACAAGTGAAAAACAAAGAATTCTTACAATCTAATTCATCTTAATTTTAGACACTTTTAACTAATGCTGGCTTTTCATTCATGAGACCTGGCACAACTAAACCAGTTTGCAAGACCAAACCAGGCCGGTTAATAGCAGGATCTTTTGTAGGTCTCTCTTTTATACAGCTGCCATAATTCAGAGACAACTTGAAGGCAAATAACAGCACAACAAATCTGTAAACAACACCAACAAAATTCTACAAAACTAAGTAGAGAGAAAAGAAAGAACAAAGCTAAGTGAAAATGCAAGGCTAGAGAGAGGTAACTATTTGATGCAGGCGTGTAACAGCAATTGATCCACCCCACTATGGGAGCTTTCGTTCACTTGTAAAACAGGAAGCACAAGTGTGGCAGTCCATCTGCCTTATTATCCTTACTCCCATGCCAGACCCACTTCACCCTAACTTGGTAGCAGAAGCATTGTCAACACTATAGGCAGTTTAATTCAGACATGCATATCAATATGCCTTAGACCGGTGAGTATCACTAGTACAAGTAGCAAATTGGCTCAAGAAGACTACTGCAGAATCATTCTGCATCAAAGGCAGAGAAATGAATACCGTATATCTACAACTTTACACTGGAGGGATGGTTGCTTGCTCTGCAACTAAAAGATGAGGTATCCCCACGGGCCTTAGGTGCCTTACACTGTAACAACTGAACTTTTAGTTCAGTTTCTGCTGGATCACCATCTATGACTTGCCATAGCAGTACTGTGATATCTTTTACCACCTTGATGGAATAGAAACTAGAGTCCCATAGTGTTTTCTGTGCAGGAAAGCCATTTTCTGCACAAAACCCAGTTTTTAATACAACCCCCACCCCCCCACACACATGTATTTATATGGATTTTTAAAAATTTTCCACAATAATTAAAAAGGCATACATAAACACAAATAACGTACACACCTACACAAAGACTAATACAAAGACAATTACATCAACAATTAAAATTACAACAACACCCCCCACGTTTTTCTTCACAAAATAATTCCTCCACAATACTTCAAGATGGTCAAATATCTGTTTTCAACTTGGGAACAGATAATTACGAATATTCCTTCCATCCCCAATCTGTACTTCAAGCTTTTAAACCTACATATTTTCACAAAATCCTTGTTTTGATTTGTTCTCACTATTTATTATCATCACTATTTGATCTTTCTCCCCAAACCAGGGTGAGGCAGTTCACCATAGGATTTAAAGACCAGGCACAAATAAAAATGCAAAAAGTTCTTTTCCTGCCTGTCACAGAAAACCTATACAGCATGATATATTTAGAAATATGACCTATAGATTTGTAGCTAGTATTCTTAGATTTTCCTTGGTGTTTTTTTTCCTGGGCTGTGAGGCCATGTTCTGGAAGAGTTTCTTTCTGATGTTTCTTTCTGACAAGCTACTTCCAATGGGATAACAAATTCTACGAACAGATAGATGGGGGAGCCCCGCGATAGCAAACTTTTACATGGAACATTTTGAAAAGCATGCCCTGGAAACAGCACCAAAAAAGCCCACAACATGGTTCCAATATGTGGATGACACTTTTACCATTTGAAGCCACGAAGAAGATTTGGTCTCATTTCTGAACCACCTGAACAGCATCCACCCAAATATCCAATTCACGATGGAAAAAGAGAAGGAAGGAACACTGCCATTCTTGGATGTCCTAGTCATCCGCAAACCTAACCAACTGTTAGGCCACAAGGTATACAGAAAACCCACACACATGGACAGATACCTACACAAGAACTCCAATCATCACCCAGGACAAAAAAAAAAGGACAATAAAAACATTGGTAGACCACACAAAAAGGATCTGCGAACCCCACTACCTGGAGGACGAACTGAAGCACCTAAACTGGGCCCTACAGGCTAATGGTTACTCCAGATCAGACATCACAACAGTAGCCAGACCAAGAAAAAAACACAGAGATGAAGAAAAACAGCTGCCCAAAGGGAAGGTATTTTTACCATACATCAAAGGAGTCAAAGACAGAATAGGGAAACTGTTGAGGAAACACAACTTCCAAATGATCTACAGACCAACCAAGGAAATCCAAGAAATGCTACTCTAAGTGAAAGACAAAGGAGACCCTCTCACTCCTGCAGGAGTTTTCCACATACCATGCAGCTGTCGACAAGTTTACATAGGGACCACTAAACGCAGTGTGCAAACAAGAATCAAGGAACATGAGAGACACTGCAGCCTGTACCAGCCAGAAAAAAATCAGCAGTAGTAGAATATGTTATAAACCAACCTGGACACAAAATGTTATTTGAAAACACCGAAATTCGAGACCAGGCCAACAACTATCATGTCAGAATGCACAGGGAAGCTATTGAAATCCACAAACAACTGGACAACTTCAACAGGAAAGAAGAAACCCTAAAAGTAAACAAAATATGGCTCCCAATCCTGGAGAACACTAAAATCAGAACTCAACACATGCAAATGAATCCACCCAGGGACAGGGGGATTTCCATCAGATAATGGATCATTAACCAACCATTAGCCAAACAGACACTAATCCTCCTTGCATATCTCTACCCAGAAACTACCCATTCAAATACACAAATTTACATATCCTCTCCAACAGGGGCTCACAGTATATAACCCCCACACACTCCTACCCAACCATTCTCTGAAGATGCCAGCCACAGATGCAGGCGAAACGTCAGAAGCAAACTCTTCCAGAATATGGCCTCAAAGCCCAGGAAAAAAAAACCCAAGGAAAATCTATGGATGCCGGCTGTGAAAGCCTTCGACTTCACATAGTATCGTTCTCTTTCTTAGACATGCTGTTGGTTCTGTATTTCAGGTATTGTCTATACGGTCAAAAAATACAGATGGCATACAAATGGAATGTGATCCGTTCATATGGCTATGCACACAAAATTGTGTCATTTGGAAGGGGGCAGCCACTGCAAAGTCCATGTCCATCACGTCCAGGGCTTCGTATGGATTTTTTTTTTAAAAAAGCTCCATATGACATGTGAATGTGCGATCATTTGAACACTCACATTCACACTCATATGAACAGACAGCATAATCTGATTGGTTGGATGAGCACAGGGGTGGGGCTAGGAAAGAGGGAAAGTGCCTGCGGCTGCCATGTTAAATTTTTGGTTACACAAGCATCTGGTAAGTCACTAAAATGGCGATCTTATGCTCTTTTTTTTTCTTTTTTGGTAAATATCAATTGTTGCTTGTATGCACCATGGGAAACTTTTTTTTTTTTAATTTGGCAGCAGCAGATTTAAAATCGTGAGTAAGTCACTCATGGCAGCCATCCTGGCTAGGAGTCATGCAGAGTTTAGAGGGTCTTGTTTTGGCCATGTAGACATGTCACATTTTTGTGAATGCCTGCCTTTTTGGACGTGTTTGTATTTCCCCCCCTCGTATAGACAAGACCTCAGATTCAAAAGCACATGCTTGGGGGTGGGGTGGAGGGTACCACATCCCCTAGCCCTAGCATTGCCCCCTCCATTCTTCAAGGTCCTATTTGCACAGAGGTTCATTTACTTATATGAACATGTACATCAATGCTTCCAATGTTGTTTAAATAAAATCCAGTGGCATGTTCTGTACCCCCCCCTCCACGCACACAAAAACTCATGTTATAGGAGGCTCCCAGATCTGTGGAGGACAGGAGGAACAACTTTGACCCTCACTTCCTCTCTCCATATATCATTTGTACACTTCATGAACACAGAGCTTTTGCTAGTACTTTAGAATGAACCAGGGCTTGGATGGGGGAATCACTGGTTGTTATTAATTAATAGTTATTAATTATAATGAAACCATCATAAACTGGCGGAATGTTTATAAGAGGAAAAGAAGAGTCATAGTTAAGAGGAAAATGTAGGTTGCTCAAACATCATGCAAAATATCCTTTAATTAAAGATCTCTTAATTAGAATTGTGGTCTAAGAGCTTATACAGCTAGAGAAAAACACTAGAAATGTTAAGGATCTTGGTTAACATGCAAAATCTGTCTCAGGCTCACAGAAGAGAAAAAACAATAATAGCATACTAAATTGCTCTGGTAATATGCCCATAGCTGCAATTCACAGTGCAGCTGCACACAATGGAAGTAAACGGAAGGTCACAGGACAGAGTGGTAAGCTCAAATGTGCCAGAAACAGCCATACAAGCAGGAGCATTCTCCCATTTCTATAGACCTCTAATGAACTCTTCAGTTTTTGCAGACATTTCTTGTTTCAGTGCCCACATTACTAGTAATATCCTGCCACTGCAAAACAGTCCAATTTGGCCAAAAGTGAGCTCCTTAACCAAAAATTCATCATTTGTCTATACAAATAAAATCATCAGTGTTCTTCCCCCACCTCTTTCCCTTTGGCTTTCTATGGTCTGTCTCTGTCCCCCACCCCCCATTTAATGTCTCTAACTTTATGCCATGTTCCTTTCCTCTTTCAGCACGGCTGAGCAAGGCTGACAGGCGGATTCCTTTGCTTTTCAGGGTATTAAAGCCACTTTCCCGCTCTGACAGCCTGTTCTACTCTGCCACCTTATAGCTCTGGCTTCACACTTCTCTGGGCAGCCACTGCTTCTTGACAGACCACTGTCACTTCCCATCATCCTCTCTGTATATCCTGTTCTCTCCCCCTCAGCACGCATCCCGACTTTCCAACCAATGCAATTATTTTTTTTGACAAGCCATCCATCAGCTTTAACTTTAAAAGCACTTTCCGCTGATATCCATTGTTAAATCCCTTGCTTTTTATGGAGCTTGCATGAGAGAATATGATATCAGACATTCAAACTACCAAACCATGTAAATTTACTTTGTTCTCAGCTATGTTTCCAATTTCACGTCCAATTTTTCGGTACATTATGCGTAGTTGTTGTGCTTAATATGATGTTGTCAAATCCCATTAAAGTTCACTGCATTGCACGGCTTTAAAAACAGGTTACAATTTGCATTCTATAAAGAAAAGGAAAAAGTGCAGTCTGAAGTCAAGCTGAATCTTATTAAAATTATCTGTTCAATTGTTACATTTGTAGATGGAGTAATTTTGAGGCATTAGCTGAGACACATATGAAAATGTCAGTGTGCCAACTAATGACAATGAAAGCAAAAGGAATATATCTGTGAAACTCAATAAAGCTCCTTTTGCTGGTGACATAAATTTGATGATAATCCAAGGAAATGAATAAGGGACCATACAGTTTGAATAGGAATTACCTTTTTCTATTAAATCAGTTTGGTGCATTTTCACTCGGCCTACATCTTGGTCCCTAATGCCACAAAGAGTCTCTCTCAGTGGACTCAGAAAATCCTTACAAGAATAAATTTCCTCTTGAGGAACAGCATTCATGTTAGACTCAGATATTTCAAAACAGACACAATGTAGAAATAAGGAAAGGATTAATATCTTTCTTTGCATACGATCAGAACAGAGAGATACAGAAACCTGCCATAGCCAATGGTGTGACAGACACATACACAAGTGTGTGTGAAGAAGTCTCCTCTATATTTAAAATTGCACCTAAATAGTAAACATTAAAAGAAATTTAAGCCAGGTAAATATAATGGGGATGTACATTGTCCAAACAATTAAGTTCACCTTTCATATATGTTCACCACTTTCCCATCTCAAGTAGCACTTTCCATCTTATTCCAGGGCTAATTACATGATGCCCTGCACAGTGCCTGATTGTAATTAAAATAATGCATTCAAACACACAAGACAGTGAGCCCAAGTGACAGAATGTTGTTATCTTATGACATGGCTATTAGCTATACAGGAACCCCTTTACCAGTGCATGAAGAACTGGTATTCCAAGAAGAAGAAGAAAACATATCCTGGATTTTTTTGAGTCTGTAGGAAAGCATCCCATCGCAACAAGCTTGACTTGCTCTTTGCTTTCTCTATCAGAAGAAGGGTAAGGAAAACCTTTGGGCGCTTCTGCCATGGGGCCAAGCAGCAATTGCCAGCATAATTTTCTGGAATCACCCCTCCAGAATCACCAAGGAGCCCTGGTGGCGCAGTGGTTAAATGCCAGTACTGCAAGTCACCACGTTGCAAGTTTGATTCCAGCGGGCTCCAAGGTTCACTCAGCCTTCCATCCTTTCGTAGGTCGGTAAATTGAGTACCCAGCTTGTGGGGGTAATTAGCTAACACACATTGGAAACTGTTTAATGCAGTGTAGATGTGTAAATTGCTATTGCTTAAAACAATTTGTAAGCCGCTCTGATAGCCTTGTGGCTGAAGAGCGGGGAATAAATAAATAAATAAAAATTAAAAAAATAAGGAAGAAAAAGAAGAAGCATCACTGTTATTATTTTGCCTCCAACTCCCAACCAGAGAAGTTCTCCAGAAGGATATTGGGGAGATACTGTATGCATATTAACACCTGCTGTAGCTTTGTAATTTGAAAACATACATTTTTCCTAGGAGAAATGTGAACCATGGAGAATAAATGGATTAATATGGCCTTCAAAGGCCACTCCATACATTACCTTTTTATATGTGCACCCAAGATATTTCAGATTTTTATCCAAAATGAACATGCCCAATATTTGTGTACAGATATATGACTAATCAAGAGACATTTCTCAGCTCTGCTGAGAATCCAGCTCCCATCAGGCCTTTGCTCTCCTCAAATTGTCCTCCAGCAACCATTTCAATGGGCTGTCAAAAGGGGGAGAGAACAAAAAACAGGAACACTATCAGTTCTACTGATCTTGGAAAGATCATGGGTAAAGCACCATGAAGATGTATGAAATCTGCCTGAGTAAAGCAGGAGAAGTCCTGGAGAAGAGAGGGCAAAGAGTGACCTTGTGCCTGTGGCTCTAAGAAGAACCACTGTTCAGTCTTGTACATTGAAAAAAGACGGTTAAGAGGTGATATGATAGCCCTGTTTAAGTATTTGAAGGGGTGTCACGTTGAGGATGGAGCAAGCTTGTTTTCTGCTTCTCCAGACATTGGAACACAGAGCAATGGATGCAAGCTCCAGGAACAGAGCTTCCCCCTCAACATTAGGAGGAAAATTTTGACAGTAAGAGCTGTTCGGCAGTGGAACACACTCCCTCGGAGCGTGGTGGGGTCTCCTTCCTTGGAGGTCTTTAAAGAGAGGCTGGATGGCCATCTGTCAGGGACGCTTTGATCGTGATTTCCTGCTTGGCAGGGGGTTGGACTGGATGTCCCTCGTGGTCTCTTCCAACTCTGCAATTCTATGATTCTATGATTGCTGAAGAAAGATGGACAGAAGGACAGGCCTTGATTGAGGGTTTTGTTATTTGCCCACTGACTGGGCAGCAGCCTGACCACAGCTATAGTTGCTGCTTCTGGGACTGGGACTTTCTACCTAGACTTGGTATGGGATTTCTAAAGTCTCTCAGGAAGCAATGTTAAGGTTCTGGAAGCAAGAAAGATCATCCCTGTGCATAAGAACAATGGGAGTGTTGAAAAAGTCTTTTGCCTACCAGCCTTGACCACTACTGAAATGGTCAGAGAAAGGAAGATGTGGTGGCAGAAGTAAAGCAGATGTTTTTCCAACCACCATTCCCACACTGCACCTTAATAATATCAATCACAGTGGTAAGAGAATATTTGTCCTTTTTGTTGGCGTCTTCTTTTGTTGAGTAAATGCTTGTAGGGGAAATCAGATATGGGCTAGCTCATACGTTTTTGTACTCCTGGGCGAGAACTGGGTATTAGTTAATGTATTAGAATCCCTTTTTAATGTCCACAGTATTCATCACTGGAAGTCCAATTCTGCTGGATGAGAAGTGGGGGTGAGAGTTGGAGAGCAAATGGAAATAGGATTGCATGGTAACACCACCAGATGGGTTGGGAAGCCAAATATTCATATGACCTACGGTGCAGCATTTTCTGCACAGGAACTAATATTTTTGACACACAAAATAATGTTTCTGCACACAAACACCATATGCAAATTTCACAGAGTATGTCCAAAACCTGAGAAACACATTTTTCTGACTGTTCTTCAGAAACTTGTAAATATTCATTCCATCCCCATTTTATTTTCATTGATGTACTTCTCACTGTGCTTTCAACAGGATGCATATATTTGCTTATTTTCATTCTTATATGTGAAAGGGGGAGAAATGCAAGTTATCTCACTGCTGGTCATGATTACAAGAGTTTTTACAAATTTTTCTATGATTTTTCTCATTTTGGATTCCCCCCCCCCCAAAAAAAAATTCATTTGAACAAAACTTCCCCTCCCTCCAAAAGGAATGTCTTTGTGCAGAAAACATTGGATTTAGCATACATGCAAATGTTTTGGGGGGGGGGAGCAGTGTTTTTCACACAAAACCCATAGGAAACAAACAAACAAAAAACCCTTTTAAATACTGGTCTTTTCACTCTTGCTAAAGGAAGAATATTCTCATGGCAGTGGATGGTTAATTTGGTGCTTAGTTTAAACATGTTGAAGATGAGAAAATTTATTAATATTCTTTACATCCCTTGTCCTTAATCTTTTGTCTATGTTTAATTGTACCTACTTTTCTTTGGCTTTGCCATTCTTAGCCAGATTGAGTATTATTTGTTCCCAGAAGGGAGAGCATAAATTAAACAAAGAGAGAGAGAGAGAGAGAGAGAGACTGTTGACTGCATCTTCCTGTTGAATGTATCTTCCATGTCAAACCTAGATTTGGCTCTGCATACATAATACCAGATGCTCTAGGCCAATATTTCAGAGGAAGGAATTGGCAAAACCACCTCTGAATACTCTTTACCTAAGAAAACCCTATGAAATTATCAGGGTCTCCACAAGTTAACAGATGTGAAGGCACATTTGTTGTTATTAACTGCCTTTGAGTTGACTCCAACTCATGGTGACCCTGTGAATGAGACACATCCAAGACGCCCTGTCCTCAACTGCTCTGCTCAGAGTTCAGGCTTGATTTGTTTGAGGGCCCATTTATTGGTCTTTTTGGCAGTCCACGGGATCCATAGAACTCTTCTCCAGCACCACATCTTAAATGGGCTGATGTTCTTTCTATCAGCTTTCTTCACTGTCCAGCTCTCACACCTGTACATGGTGATGGGAAATATGACGGCTTGAACAATCCTAACTGTATATCTTTGCACTTTAGGGTCTTGTCTAGTTCTTTCATAGCTGCCCTTCCCAATCCTTGTCTTCTGATTTCTTGACTGCAATCTCCATTCTGATAAATGACTGATCCAAGGTATGGTAAATCTTTAACTATTTAAATTTCCACATCATCTAGATTGAATTGATGTAGATCTTCCATGGTCATTATTTTTTTTTCTTAATGTTCAACAGTAAACCTTTACAAAATACTTCACTTGATCCTACTTAGAGCTGGCGGCTTCTCCACTTCACCTTATTTTCACCTTGACTCACCCACTAAACCCGTGGAAAACTCTGTCTACTCAAATGTAAGCCCCTGGATGTGTTTAGGATTACAGTTTGAGCATTTAAGCCAGAAAGGTATACTTTGAGCCAGCAAGACATACTTGAATTGTTTCAGTGGAGGACAAGAGCCACAAATACTTTCTATTTTCACCATTCGACTATGGTAGGATTGACAAAGGCAGCACAATTTGAGGGCTCATCTACACTGGGGATAAAAATCCAGATGAATTTCAGACTACATTGGCCAACAGTTAAGCACCACACCTACCTGGCCAAAAGTGTGAATCTGCACCACTTCGTTGCTGCTTGCCGCTGCTGCCTTCCCACTCAGGCACTTCTGCAGCAGAACCCCACTGGTGCACGTCACTTGCTCTGAGGTCAGAATGAGGCACCCAGCCATGTGGTCAATGGTGTGGGGGTAGCCCAAGTGACCTCCTCACCATTGATCTCATGGCTGGGTACCTCGTTCTGACCTCAGAGAGAGCACCTGCACACCAGCAGTGCTGATGCTAAGGAGGGAAAATCCTTTCTGTAACTGTTCTGGACCAACTGACCCAGACATTGAGGGAAATGGCTGTTCCTGACAGGGAGCAATCTGTCCTGCCAGGGTGGATCCATTGTTCACACTACAGGAAACACTGGACTTTCCTTCAAACTCTGGAGAAAACTATTGAGTTTTTAAACCTGGGTTAAGATAGTATATCCCAAGTTTGATGTGGAAAGGGACATATGTTGTGTGCCTTTATGGCACAAGATTTGGGGATAAGGCTGCACGTTGTGTGGCCTTATCTGGCCAAATTCAAGGGAGGTATGGGTTTTTTCTCTAATGTAAACAAGCCCTGAGTGTTCACTGTTTTCTTTTCTTGTCATAATATAACAACACCTGAGACCACAAACCTGAATGAGCTCATTCTTAAAGATTGAAATAGTGAAAAGTAGCAGGACCAAGAAGTAGCAATGGAAACAACAATAATGTTGCCATTTTGGTGGCAAAAGTAGGCAAACAGTTAGACTGCCTGTCCAAGACAAGAGGTGTTGGTGGCTGGAAGATTGACCAAGTAGTCCAATGCTCTATCTGCACCCTAGGTCTGATACTGCTGACTTTCCAGTACTCACTGTAATGACAAAAACAAAGCTTTGTGTGAAGAATGCAGCAGCAGTAAGGGCTAAAGTCTCAGCAGCCTCCCCTAAATTCTATCTAATCCCACTTGCAAAGAGACTACTTTGGTGGTGGCTCAGTCCTTGCAGAGTTCCCTGTCCCTGGCACAGGACCAAAAGAGAACAATTTCTAAGACCACCACAGTTAACATCTCCAGAAGTTGGAACAAATATACCAATTCACAAGTTAATTGTTTCCAGGTCCAGCACCATTCACCAAATCCACTGGGACCACCAGCCATTCTTCCTTCTAGGTGAAGTCTCATGGGTTCATCAGCTTGGTGTAGTTGTGGGCTTAACTTATAGAGTGAGACAGTAATGCCACCCAGTGAGAATGAAAGGGCACCGATGCTGAGTAAAAAGTTGCAGATGGTGCACTTTACTTCCACAATTTGGAGCAGGCGTGGAGGAGGGCATACCTACCTGTCCTTCTCAATGCACTAATAGAAATCTATGAGAGGAGAGGATCCAGATCCAGCACTATTGGGACTATGAAGTCAGCATATATGTGCGCCCTTCATCATCTTGTGGTCACATGCACTCCGATATAGTGGCAGAAAGAATATAGGCCAATGGAGGAGACTGGGTTTGTGAGCACTTACTCTATTGTTCGTACATGCCACCACATCACGAGGGGCACTTTTATGACCCCCAAAATATCATGAGGTAGCAGCCTCTGTTGGTATAAAAGTTGGAGAGGTTTAGGAAAAGAGGCAGGTGGCAATATACCACACTACACCAGACCTACCACTCACATAGCATTATAAAAAGGGAAAGAATGTGAAACATACAGCTGAAGGAACAATTCCAAATAATCAGTTTAAGGTGATCTAAAGGAAGGAGGACACACAGAACTGGGGAAGAGTAGAACCACAGCTGAAGACAAGACACAAGACATAAGGTTTAGAAGAGAGAATGATACATTGATATGAATTAAGGTGGAATTATAAAGGAAGGACTTTCAGGAGAACAACTAGAAAGCAATTCCAGTATCACATCAGAGGAGAGCAGAAGGAGGGAGAAGAGGAACAGAAATATAATATTGACTAAAACGTGAAAGGGTAGTAGAAAGGATTGTGAATCAGAAAAAAAAATGTTTCCACAATTCATGAGTGAAAGGGGAAGATGGGTTGCTGGACTGAACTGCCTGTGTTAGAGGAGGGATTAATACATTACAGTTCATTAAAGTGAAATTATAAAGGAGGGAATCATAGGAGACAAGGTGGGAAATAACAACAAGAAAATAAGTAGCTACAAAAGCACCCCGTAGTACCTTTGTGACTAAAGGAAAGAGGTTTGTAGTGTAAAACCATTCATAAACTCAGTCTACATCAGATTGAGACTAGGGTGCATCCACGCTACGCAAATAATCCAGTTTGAAACGGGATTATTTGCCATGGCTTTTTCCTACGGAATCCTGGGGTTTTTAATTTGGTGAGGCACCAGCCCTCTTTGGCAGAGAAGGATAAAGACTCTGTAAAACTACAAATCGCAGGATTCCATAGGTAGAAGCCATGGCAAATAATCCAATTTGAAATTGGATTATTTGTGTAGTGTGGATTAGGCCTCTGAAACCTATGAAAATTTATGTTACAAACTTCCTTCTCTCAGTTAGGTTAAAAGGTGCTACAAGATTTCTTTGTAACTTTTTATGATGATACAAACTTAACACAGCTACATCTTTAAAAGCAACAAGAAAATAAATTAGGCTGCAGAAATATACCTAATACTGACTGAATCAAGGAAGAAAACTTCTAGAACAGAATCAAACCAGAATAGACTGGGATTTTTTTAAAAAAGTCTGTAAAATTTAGAAGGCACGTTGCATTAAACTTCCCATCACATATTGAGTTTTACAGTAGAGAAAGCACAGTAAGACACACACTGATAAATAGGGAAATGACAGTAGTGTAATGATGATGATTAATGAAACATACACATAGAACTTAATCCAAATAAATAATTTATTTTTTGTAACTGGAGGGGGTTGGATTCATTGCCAGAATTAATTCTACACAAATGAATGTGCACATGCACACATGCACATCTCTTAATTTAAATAAATAATTTCTTTTTCATAACTATAGAAAATGGCTTCACTGACTGAATTCCACACAATGAAGAAACACACAAACATCACAGAGAGACTAAGAAACCAACACCCAAAGATAAGGGGCTGATCATGAATACATGAAAGATTGTTCACTGCAGGAAAGAGTTGAGAAGGAGTAAAAATGTTTAAGAGATGGGGGGGGGGAAGAGTTTGATGACAAAAGGAAAAAAGAAAGTATTCTGACTATGAACAAACAGAATGTGAAGCCACCCTTCTTACCTCAACCCACAAGTAAACAGTACCATTTGAAACACTTCTTGATGGTGACAGAACAACTTTGACAACTGAAGAAAGAGAGTATTTATCAAAACCACAAATCTCTCACCAAAATACCAAAGCAGAGTCCTTTGAAAAATCTTTTATGATTAAAAGGTGTTCACCATTCAACTCAATTCAACTCTTTTGCTAACTCCACGCCTCTATCTCTGGGCCTTTTCACAAAAAAGCAAAGCCTCAAAAAAACTTCACCTTCAGCTTTTCAAACTCTGAATAAAGTTTCAGATACCAATTTCATTTTAGGCATCTTTGGAGAGAAAATTGTTTCACTTGGGAAGCATCAGCATGGTTCCAAAGGCAGCAGCTTTAGCTCAGAGTTGATGGCTGGCTCAGATCTGATTCATACCCATGATATGAAATCTTGCTACGTTTACACAACTGCTTCAGCAACTATGATCATAATATGAAAACTTTGTCAAAAGGCAAATTTACATAAGGTCAAGAAGTCCCCTGACAAATTTTATGTAGCACTCTGTCACTGAAACACAGCCAAACCTTTGTTCACTATGTAAATAGGCAGAAAAGCTAATGAGAATCACAGGCTATATATTAAATGATGGTATTTTCAATACAGCTTGGATTTAATTCTGCTGATTATTTTAACACTATTTGTCAGCAATGTATTGCGGTTAAAAAGCTAACAAGATTTTATTCAACAAGCAATTCTTTGCAAAAGAAAAAGAAAAAGAAATAAAGAAATTGAACTCAGACAACCAAAATTAATTAAAACCTATTTCAAGGGTTAGCCATATCACTGTAAGTCCAGCCAAGCTGAAAACATGATTCCAGAAACTATACCATCTTTCTAAAGGCTAATGAGTGGGTTATATTTTTATCCCTGTGTTCTCCCAGTCTGGGACACACAAGGCCACTGCTGGTTGAAAGAAGAAAGAGAACATAAGAACACTACTATTGAAATGGTCAAGTAGATACCTCTAAATAGCAGTTTACTGAATTATATAAGCAGAAATATTGTGACTTCATGGAACAAATTCTTTACTTGCTAACTGCTCTCCCATGACACATTATTTGTCAATGTGGGGTTACTTAATTATTCTTAAACAAATCCAAAGTAAATGAAGCCATAAAAACACAGTATTCTCAAAAGTAGGAACATTAGCATCCCAGAACTAAAAGCAATAATTTTCTATATGAAATTGGTAAGGGGGGGGGCAGTAGTATTTTTAAAATTAAACATTATCAGCTTGACAGGTAGGAAGAGACTGGCCAGAGAGACTGGTTCTGAACTGCCTTGTTCAATATAACAAATACTACTCCCAAACAAACCAGAAGATCCAGTACAACCCAAGGTTCCAATACAACATACATATCTCAGTTCAATCTTTTCATGGGCACAGCTCCCAGGTATAGAGAAATCCCATGATAATACCCTGACCAATTGATAACAGGGATATGAGTGTTTCCATTTCTTCTAACTGTTTGAGTGCCCAAGCATGCACATCAAAGGCACAAGGGAGAAAAACAATGTTCTTCTATGCCCAACAGGATCTCTCTGTGGAGGGCACATATAGTTGCACTGGTTCCAAACAATTGTGTCTAACAGATGTTTAAAACCATGCACACATGCAGGAGAAACATTTCAAATATGCATCTAGAACATCTCCTTGGGTGATACTACTGGTACTATTCACAATCTGAAGCATTACCTGAAAGATGCGGGGGGGGGGGGACAACTATTGGGTGACCATGGATTGATGTTCAGATCACAATGAAAGAGATAAGTAAAATGGACTGCCAACAACAGGAATTGCATTGAGGTCATGTTACTAGTCTTTTCTTTTAATTACTCAACACTTTTGACCATAAGCTATTTGTAGAATCTAAATGCCGCTAAACTCTCATGTCCCTGTAAAGTTGTGTTATACTGCCATGCAATAGCTCATTAATGTCACCCATAACCTTCATAAATGAGTTTGTAATGAGAAAACCTTGTTGTCATACAGTAGGTATGATTGATGCCATGTATGAGTGAAATGAAGCCGCAGTGACCATCTCAATAACACGAACAGCTGCTAAATATTCATTTAGCAGAATGAGTTTGGAAAACTTTGAGCAGATTGCTTTCACAAGGCTGCTTTCAACAAAAGGAAACATAATTAACGAGCTAATATCAGCATGTGTCTGGCTAAGCTAATGAATATCAAATTACACAGAAACCTGTATAAATCATCATTATCCTGAATTTTAATTGAACTTGCAATTAAACATGACAAATTTTATATACACTAAACCTTTAATTTATACTTTCAAATATGGAATAATTTATCATTTTTAGTATTTCATAGTTAATTTCCCACTATGTACACTTCTAATTAACAAGGAAAAGCATTTTTTTAAGACAGAAAAAAAAGTCTTGAACAGCTCCACTGGTGACAAAATTCTATTTCTATAGATTGAATTTTAATAAGTTCTTTACAGTGGAAGTCAGCAATACAACTGTATAGTTTTACTAGTGTTGGTTCTATAGCATTAAAAAAAAAGACCTCCAGTGCCATTCTAAAATAGACTTGGATAAAGTGCTTATCTTGAGAGGAAAAAATGTTTACCCTTTCATGACTCCGCCCCAGCAAAAGCCTACATCTTATTGGTAGTCCCAATAAGAATAAATCCCTTCAATCAGTTGCTGAGGGATGAGTTGTAAATCTCATTGATTCAACTGGTCTACTGTAACTAAGTCTAACAAAGTTATTCTTGTACTTTCAGGTACTGTTCAAGTCACACACAGGACTTGTAGGGACCTCATAGAGCATAGGAATCAGTACTGCCAACATGGAGCCTGTAACCACAGCCATCACTGTTTATGCAAATAGGGCAACTCTTTTCCACATCCCTGCAGTGTACAGGTAACCCTCAGTTAACAAATTATGTATATTCCTGGACATTACTTCTTTAACAGAAACCTTGGTACCAGAAGCAGAAATGGAAAGAATAGGTATAGGTTCCTGCAGTACAAAAAGAAGAGTAGCTCAACATGCAATTGTTTTATTCAAAATTAACAAAATGCACATGTGAAACATCAGGTGGGCCTTGCATAGGTAACCAAAAGCATTTTTCCAAAATGAATCCAGGGATGATATTTCCTTTCACCAGTCTACAATTTCCTTACTATTTCCATTTGGTGGCCAAACGCATATAGATCTGTATAGAACTTCTTTACATGTTGAGTGTAGATAGTGAGACAGTCATGTGCTCTCTGCTTTTCTCTGTTTTGCTGTTCACACAAGCTCATAAGGGATTCTGGAGGCATCTGTCTTCTACCTTGACTGTTGTATGGAAGCACACATAGCTACAGTAGGATTGGCTAGAGTAGTATCCCGTTCTTTTCCAGTTCAAGCTTTATTTTGTCGACATGCTGCTGCAAATTGACACTGAAGGTCTGGTGTTTCTCCAGCCCTTCTTCACAATCTTCTTAGTGCTGATACTGCAAAAATGTCCTGATCTCCCAGACGGAAAGGGAGGCTGGCTGGGTGTAAAAAGACTTTGTAAAAAGGAATTTCTTTATTAACTGTAGGTATGCCTGTATGGCCCACTTCTGTGAGCTATCACAAATGGACCATTGACCTTTGAACCACACCTTAAACCCCCAGGGCTGTAAAAGCATTTTTGCACAATCAATAAGTATACCCCAATTGTCTTTAAGAAGATATTAGGTTACAAGGACAAAACTGTCAGTATACATGCAATAGATTTACAGGAGCAGGACCAACCTAACAACTACAGTCAATAAAGGAATAACAAACAACAACAACAACAACAACGAGACATAAAACTTCTTGAGGAGAAACATAAGTAATTGGGGGTGTGGGGAGATAAACAAACTATGACGTTATAACACTAACACACACATATGCATATGATGGAGCAAGAGATGTTGCTCATCACTAATCCCTTAAATTGAAATGGTATACATTTTCATTGATTTCTATGCCTGATAGAACTTGAAATATAATCAGGTGCTTCTGGCTTTAAATTCTGTCTTTTCAGATCCAAGAAACAGCAGGACAAATATTTTCACACATTATCAGATAAAGCAGAGCAAAAGTAACTCTACCAGAATTTACAACTGAAGGGTACTGGTGAGTTTACAGCTTGTGAAATTGTGATGGTTGGTATTTTCTCATTACTGTGTTCTTGCAGCAAGATCAGGAATACAGGACTTTATATATTTATTTATTTGCCATACACTGTCTCGCCACTTGCTAGTTAAACCTTGTCTCAAGTTATCAACACTCTCTGGAGAGATAAGCTTCTTCTCACTTACAAGATGTCACTAATAATCGAACTTCCAAGACTCCATCTCGAAAAGAGACTACTAGAGCTGCACAGGTCACAGGAATTAAGTGCCACCAGTCTTTGTGAAAAACTCAGCTCATCAATCTATACCTCCTCATCGTAATTAGAATAACGGCTTTGAAAATTTGGACCAATGCTGACTTGATTTTATTGCTACAAAGAGCTGTTTTTTAAAAAAAAATGGTGTGAAAGTTAATGATAAGTGCTGGTGGCGTTGTCGTGGCAACAGGGACAAACAATTCCCTAACTGCGACATTTTCAATGTCCTGCAGAAGAGAAACTGTCCTCTTTAGTGCAGCACGGTATGAAGCTTATTTATGGCTACAGGGCTCACAAGGATTGATGACTGTCGTAACACACTGTCAAATCCCTTACTGACGCATTCACTTTTTTAAAAACTTTTTTTAAGCCTCTAGTGTGGCAGAAATAAAATGGATCAAGAAGTGCTTGAGACTTTTTTACTGAAGACTAAACACTGTGCTGTTTGGATTTTTATTAATTATACATCTCATGCTCTAGAAATTAGGTTGTATTTTATTTACATTCTTAACATGAATTTACATTATTGCATTCTTAATATGACTTTTACTCCATGTTGATCTAAGAGCTAGCTAATTCAAATAATGCCCTGTATCTGCCAGGAAAGCTATTGTACCTGAACATTCACACAAGTTGGTTATTATAACATGGAGTTCATCATCATTTTCAGGACATTCTAAAGTTTTATTAAGGTGGGACCATTTAGCAAGACAGTTTGCATGTAACATTACTAATATGCAGTCATAACTTAAACTCCTCTTTTAAAGAAGATTAAGAGATCAAGTATGCTATGGTGCTGTCGGGTCAACTTTCATGGATGTTGTTCAGATTATTGGCCCTGAGGAAGTGGAAGGGCTTTTTGGAGAAGCAAGACCAACCATCCGTATGTTTGGCCCTTGCCCACGATGGCTGCTTAAAGTCAGTGATATCCTTTGAATTCATTTCAGCCTGATTTTAGGCCTCATTTTGGAAAGGAGACTGTCTTGTTAACCCTAGTGGAAGATTTGTATTGGGTGATGAATTGGGGGATTGCTGTTATCAGACAACTTTCACTACCATCAGCCAGAACATATCATTGGGAGGCTTTTGCTCTACCCCATGGCTTCTGGCCTGTGGGGAGTCATAAAGTTTCACCTTGTCTCCTTTTTAAAATATCTAGATGAACCTCCTGGATGAGGTCATCTGTAGGTTTGGTTGTCATCAGCATGTAAATGAGGAATAGGAAAACTGTGTCGCCCCAGATTGTCTATGACTGACAGAAATTGAAGGCAAAGACATCAGGAGCGAGACAAGTTCCTCATCCATAATGGCTGAGAAACTCTATACCTCATTTCCATAATCTGATCCCAGAAACATAAAGGGAGTGATAAATCAGTATCTGAAGTCTATTCATGAGAGGATGGGATAAAGATGAAAAAGGTAAACTAAGTAAGAAAAGGGTAAACTAAGTAAGACAAGAGCATCATTACTTAGAAAAAGAAAGAAAGAAAGAAAGAAAGAAAGAAAGAAAGAAAGAAAGAAGAAAGAAATTAGAAATTCTGCTGTTTTTGAATTTGTACTTTGCCAGAAGTGGTATATATTTTATTTTGATGTGTAACACCTGGTTTTACTGCTACCAGTTTTCATACGCCACACTTTTACTATTGCTGATGTTAAGTTGCTGATACTGTTTACTTTGTTTTCAAATGTTAGTTGCATTATGTGTTCTTTATTACTGCTCTTAGAAACTGCTCACACTGTGGTAATACCATTTCAGTCAAAATGGCACAAAATGCAGGCTTTTCAGATTTTCATTTCTCTTCAGAATAAGAATATAACCCTGTCCCATACATAGAGCTGCCCACACAGGATATTCAGAAAGGAAGTTAGTGTAGAACAAGCTATATACACCTCCTTTAAAAAAATGTCCAGCCTTATAGATTAGATTTTTTTTAAAATGAACAGAAAGAAAATACAAACTACAAGTTGACCCTTGTATCCATGGATTCACTTATCTACACCTGGAAAAAAAAGTCCTCTCTAGTTGTTTTCTAGGTCCTCCAGAGCAAGTCTATGGTATGCTTCTGCCAGAAGGTTGGCTGGAAGTCATTCATTTCAATAGGCTTCACTATTATCCATGTTTTTGCCTATCCATGGTAAGCCCATGGATACGGATGATGGAGAGAGAACCTGTATCACTTTTCTGGAAACATTGGTGTTTGAGGCCACAGTGTTATGGTTGTTTAGATTACAGAAGCAGTCACTTACTTGATTTTTGACAGCACTAACACAACCGGTTCTGTTTAACAGGGAAGACTGCAATCTGTGAAGCCTCCAGTTCAAATCTCAGGATCAAACTACATCTTCCATGGAAGATCTGTGAATGCATCTCCTTACCTTAAAATACATACTTTTTTAAAAAAGCAAAGAAATGCAGCAACAGAGAGTTTTCAATTTGGATCCAAGCAACAGCACTATGAGGCAGTGCTTTCTTCTTGTTGTGGGCCTTCAAGTCATTTGAAATTTATGATGGCCCCAAAGTGAACCTAACATGGTGTTTTCTTGCCAAGATTTGTTCAGACAGGGTTTTCCTTTGCCTTTCATCTGAGGCTGGGAGAGTGCGACTTGCCCAAGGTCACCCTGTAGCTTTCCATGGCTGAGCAGGGATTCAAACCCTGGCCTCCAGAGTCATAGTCCAATGCTCAAACCACTACACCACACTGGCTCTCAATTTAACCTTTCTCCCTATCCTGTTTCCTTGATCAACATTGCTTTCCAAGACTCCTGTCTGCCTCACAGAGGTAAAAATGGAGACACTGATGCATGGGTATACCCTTTTGGCTTACCTTAAGATACTTCAGACAATATTCATTAACTTCATTTGGAGATGGATTGTTACATAAAGTGGGAAATACTGAGGCAGTGAGCAACCAAAATGATTAAGCAAGTGGCAAAATAATGTACACCACAGTGTTAGTGTTTGGAAGCAACTCCTCTCACTTTGAGTGATGCAAACTGGCAGGAATGTTTGTTTTCATTTTGATGAAGTTCAGCAGTGTTTGAAACTAAACATGCTCACTAAAGTACTTAATGAAGACAGCAATGTGTATTTATCATTGGATAAAGGTAATGGAATCATTTATTGTTGCATGAAAGTAATAAAATTACAAATATGCAAATAATGAGGGTGGCAAGAGACAAGTTATGATAAACCTCTCTGGAGATTTAGTAAAGCTGTCAACCTCCTCCCCTGGTTGCCTATTCCCTCATTCAACATCCCTTTCCCCTAACAAAGAATTTTGGGGATGTTTTGACATGGGATAGGAGAACCCATACACTCGCAAACTCTGTATATAAACCTGAAATCTCTATAGCACTTGATGCTCAATCCTCAATCAGAATCCAGGCACAATTGTTAGATATATGTTGGCCTTTCATGTTGACTTCCTTCCATTCTGATGGGTTGTGTCTCACTGCCTTAATGATATGTGAAAGCAATTTTTTGTGCATGCACTAATAAGATTAAAATGTACACTCTGTACTCTTCCATGAGCTTTACATGAACACTAACAGTAACTAAACAGATTGTTAAATGTTAAAAAAAGAAAAAAGAAAAAAAAAGAACCATCGCAGTCAAATTTAATTTATTCATGGCTATCAGCTTTTCTTGTCCTATTAGTGGCCATAATAGTAACACAGTGTTGAGCAAAATACCAGAAGCTTTCATTAGAATCATTAACATAATTTGATAACTGATGGTACTTGATTTCTGACTTCTGAACTTTGACTTGAAGCTCAGCGTAAGATGAAATCTCACTGATTGGGTTGGCTTTTTTTAAAAACAAATGAACACTTCACTTTGCATTGCTTTGTTAACTGTAATTAATGTTCGCGTTTGTCACAAGTTGTATTAGATGGAGAAATGGTAGTGATGATAAAAGATGTGACAAAGATGCACACATGTCATCCTCCCCAAATGGTTCTGTGTAATTTAAGTTTGGTGGTGGGGGGACTACTAATATAAATGAAGCAACTCTCCCCTCCCAGTGAGAACTGACTGAATAAAGAAGCAGCTTTCAGATAAGTTAATGTGACATTTTGCTAGTTTAATGTCCACATCATCCTATCAAAGTGAATGCCTGCAGATTTTGAGTTGAAGTTTTTTTTTTAAACCCTACTTAAAACATAAATATCTATATATGGCATCTTCAGCCTACTGTTTTAGCTTTTCTTCTAAGGTTTTAGCAGTTCTGAAAATTTATTTTAAAAGGTTGCACTTTTAAAACATGAACATAATGCAAATATTAGGCTGTTTTCAATCTTTTATGTAAACCATTTGGTTTGGCTTACGAAAAATTGTGTGTGTGGATTTTTGTGTGTGTAATAAATAAATGCATAATGCATTTATTTTCATTATGACTCTATGTATGACTCCTCAGCAGTAATTCCTACTGTGTTCAATGGAGCCTACTCCCAAGTAACTATGTAAAAGATAGCAGGTTTAATGAATAAGGAAATAATACTGAAATTGCATTGCAAGCAGGCAGCTGAACCATAGAAAATGCTGCTGCTTTTATGCTATTATTGATCAGATGACTTTTATTATATGGTTTCAAATCTTTGTATGCCACTTTAGGCAATTTTGCTGTACAACAACCCATAGAACCTAGCTTGTAAATGCATGCATACATTATAGCTAAATGCCAAAATGTCCATAACATTGCTGAAAGCATCCAGAAAAAGAGTTTTTCCCACTGTGTTGTGGCTGAGAATGTCATCCTCACACTGGGGAGAGGCTGAAATATCTAACAACATAATAACATACACATATACATTCTACATACATTTATTGTATCATTATCAACACCACATCTATATGCTTTAAATCAGTGGAATTCAAAATAACCCTCTGCCTATGCTGGTTTTCTTTTTTTCAGATCTGCCATGGATGTTTTGTTTTGGGTTCTGTCCTTCTTTACACAATGCAAAGTCTGTGTAAAGTCAAAGGTTTTCACAGCTGGCATCCATAGGTTTTCCTCCCCCCCCCCCCCAAGCTGTGAGGCCATGTTCTGGAAAGTCACTTTGAGATCAGATCAAGGTCTCTCAGTAGCAGCCCCAGAGCTTTGGAATCAACTACAAGGTCTGCTAGTCACCCACCTATAGCCATTTTGGGAAAAGGGGGCACATTTTCCCCCTTAGGGCACATGCAAAGCAGAAAGAAAAAAAATACCTGAAAAGAGTTAAAAACACCAGAATTTTGTTCCTGTTCTTTCCAATTTTATTTTGGGGATCCATGCATGTTTTGTTTATCCGAGAATAATTTCTGTCAGCTCCTGGTATGATCAGAGACTTTTTATACCAGCTACCCAGATTGGTTTATTTTAATCCAGTATAAAATCAGAATGAAGAGGGGGAAAAACTGGGACTTTTCAGTCAGTCTGGACACACCCTTAATTGTATTGCTTTGAGAAATGTTCTTTGTTCTTGTCTTCTCTACTTTTATTAGTCATTGCTTTTATTGTTATTTCAGTGCTCATGTGTTTGCATTGCTCTTAATTCTATATCCTTTTCGTTACCTTTTTAGTCAGAAAGACAAACAATTCTATGTGTGTGCACAGAGGGAGGGAATTGCACTGTCAGGATAATATCCTTTTAAGTGCAGAGAGAAAATGTTGGAGCAACAGACCACTCTGATAGCACAGCTGAAATGGGTGTGCACACAGCTGTGGCCAGGCAGAAGGTGACTAGCCAAACACTTCTATAAAGCTACACTCTGTGTGAGTTACTGTTGTGGGCTGGTGTTGAGGTTTGCTGCTGGATTTGTTATTGAGGTTTGCTGCATATACTCTGTGTTTGTTTTGTACTGGCACTGAAGATAAAGCCTCCAGATATTTTTTGGAAGGACCTTTCTGCTTGTAAGTCTTCTTATTGTGGGTGAAAGTGGGTCAGAGCAGTCATAAACCCTGCTAGCTGAAGCCGTTGTGTTTCAAGCCCTATTCTGCTGTGTAGTTTATTTGCTATTTGGCTACACTTGGATCTAGTTCATCCCTGAGGCTGTGCTAGTCACTTCTCAGTGAGCCTATACTGAGTGGACAGTGGGTTATGGGCCCAGCATAGGCCAGTACATCCCAGTACATAGTGGTATTTTGTTGCTGAGGTGGGGCTAATGGGTCCGACAAACTGTCTGACTGAGTTTTTTTGGACTCTCTGTGTTTTTGAAGAAGGCTGCCAGTCTGCTTAGCACTTGGCTTGTTTTTGTTTCACTTTTGCCTGACCCTGTTATCTTTCACTGAAGACAAATGGCCGTCAGTGTTTTCTCTTGCTGTGTTTGAATGTTCCTGCAGATATGGCCAGCAACACAGGATTGTTGAGTTTTGAGAAACTAGACAGCTCCAGTTACTCCTGGTCCATAATGATGCAAAGTTTTCTCATTAGGGAGAATTTGTGGGACTGTGTAGATAACCCTCCTGCCTGCTAGGCTAGAGCAAAGATAATATTATCTCTAGAGCCAGGTCAGCTGATGATGCTGGAAGTGCCTGAAAGATGTGTATCTGAGAGACACATGTACTTCCAAAATGATATTGACTAAGAGACTGTGGGTTTTTTCAAACAGGGTGAAAAAAAAAAACAAGGAGGTCGGGAGAAGAACGGGGCTGTTACACTTGCAGAGCTCTATTTCATATGGCACAGTCCTTCTCCGTCCTTCTCCGTCCTCCTCCCAACCTCCCCCTAAGAAGTGGTGGCCGCAGCACGGGGGAAGGTCAAGAGGAGGACAGGGCTGTCTGAAATGGGGCTCTATAAGTGTGACAGCCCCATTCTATTCCCAACCTCCTTGGCTTTTTTTTTTTAACCCCATTTGAAAAAGTCCTGTATAACACGAAATTCAGAGATGGTGATGACATCAGGCATCATCTAGAGAAGATAAGGGCCATCTTTGTTGAAGTGGAGGAATGTTTTTTTCCAGAGTCACAAAAAGCCTACATTCTCCATGGAGGCCTCAACAACAACTGGGACTATCTGCTGTACAGCCTGCAGTCCTTGCCTGAGAGTGATTTATCTCTGAATTTAGTGTGTTTTCAGGGAATAGGAGTGGAGAGACTTTGAGACCCAGTACAGCAGACAGGTACCATGTGGAGGTGGCAGAGATAAGAGTCACATCTCTACAGTGTCCCAAAGAGAGGAGATTGTGTCATGCAGTCATGTGAGGTGCTGTTATGGCTGTGGGGACATCTAAGTAAAGACGGTCCTGCCTCCAGTAGCTCCAAAAGAGGCAGTAACAGAAAAGGTCTGCCAGAGAAGCCTCAAAAGCAACTGTGTCCAGGAAAAGCACAACCAGGGTACTGCCACAGATATGCTGGAATCCTACTGGTTAGGCTGCTGACACACTGCAGAAATAATCCAGTTTGACACCGCCTTAACTGCCATGGTTCAATGCTATGAAATCCTGGGATTTGTAGTCTGTTGTGGCACCAGAGGTCTCTGACAGAGAAGGCTAGTATCTCACAAAAGCTACAAATTTCAGGATTCCATAGCATCAAGCCATGGCAGTTAAAGCAGTGTCAAACTGGATTATTTCCACAGTGTGTCAGCAACCTTTGTGTCATCTAAAGTAGACCCATTCAATTAACCGTTGCATAGTGAGTGAACATAAAGATAAATCCAATTGATCTACTCTAGATGGGCCTAACTAGAGGAGTCAGGCCACTGGGTCCTATATCAAGCCCCCAATAACATCACCTATCTAAAAGGTGTGATGTGTAATGGGGCCTCAGAAGGATAAGTGATGGCTTTGCGCAGGATTGTGTTAGAGGCAATCTTTCACATGCCACCACTCAAAGCTGTTTATAGCTTTTTAGGTAATATCCAACACTTTGAATTGGGATTGGAAACGAAATAGAAAGCCAGTGAACTGTACTAGGGTTCTATGCTCTAACAATGGACAGCATACAGCAGTCTGGCTGCTGTCTTTTGCACTAGCTACACTTCCTGAACACTTTTGAAGGATAATCCTACATAAAATGCAGTGAAAAAAATATAAATTTCAAAAAAGTAACTTTTAAATTTATTATATCAGTAACATACACATTTGTAACCATGATTAAGGATTTTCTGAAAGGATTTCAAAAGGTTTTATGAAAGGCTATTTTGTCTTTTTCGACAAATCTATTGTGGCCTGAATTCTACCAGATGGACAAAGTAGGAAAGGGCAAACATGCACCTGCCGGTCTAGAGACAAAAATGGTGGCGGTACATGAGTTTATTCAAGCAGGGTTATATCATAGAATACAAAAAAAAAAGGGGGGGGTAGTCAGGATGTTGCTTTCCATCTGAGATGGTAGTATTGCTTGCCCTAATACCAACAATGTTATGTTGCATTACAGAGAAGTAGACACAAGGTTGTGGAAAGCAAACATTCCAGAAAAATGTGGTATAGGCAGGAACCTCAGTGCCTGGATGACAAACTGAAAAAAACAAAGGGCAGCATACAAATGAGCCTGGGTGATATAGCCATTCTACCATATCTAAGAGGAGGAGGCTATTATAGTAATACATAAAATAACATTTGGTAACGAAACTAGGATAATTTCTTAGCAAAAAGGACATTTAGATAGGTTCTGAACCATTGCTCTGAATTGAAAGTATTACTTATGTCTTAAGTTAAATTGAGTACAACTTCGTAAAGCACTCCCTTAAAGGACACCTGTAAGGAATGAACTTGAATTATTAAACCACACCATTTCATCCTTACAAAGATGATTACCCTGATTCAATAGAACCGCATGGCATATCCGCAAGGGCACAGCAGGGTTTCTGAGCCACCAACACTCCTGTCTATAATGTGCCCTGATGGCACTAGAGAGGCTTCTTCCTGAACCTCAGGAAATTTCTAGTGAATAGTTAACAGTTGATAGATCTTCAGTATAAATTGTTAGATTCAGCTGCATGGTTTAAGGGGAGGGGGGAAATACCAGGAGCCTTTTTAAAAATTTGTGTATGTGGGACAACTTATATAGAAACTTTTAGCTGTACTGTTTTTAAGCATTCAGTATTTGGTACTTTTAAATTGTTAATTATATTTTTATTATAACAATTTTCAAAGAGATAACTATGTTTGTAAGCTTCATCATAAAAACAGCACAGAAAGAAAAAAACAAGTTCCTAACTCTACCTATTTGGAGCCTGTTCAAGCCTTCTCTGGGTCCATCTACACTAGATGAGGATGCTGGTAAAATGCAAGAGGGGCAGGTCCTCTCTGTTTGAAGTATAATTAGAGCCCTGGTGGGCCCACAATGATCATAGAACATCAGTAAAATATTAAAGTAGTACATGTCAAAATAAAACCAGCCCACTCTTGCTGAAGAGAACAAACTCACATGTTTTGTTTCTAGGTGGTTGCATGAGAAGATGATCAGGTTAGCATTTACCCATGCTTCATATATCTCTCTCTCTCTGGCTTTTCTTCGCAAACAAAGATTCAGGAAGGACTCATCCCGCGCTTTCTGCAAGCACGCTGATGACTAAAAAGGCCAATCTGAGATAAACAAGTCCGGTTGCAGAAAGCACAGCAGAAGGTCTCCTTGGGTGATGTTTCCGGGTTGTGATTCTTTCTGCGTTGTCATTTCTCTTCAAGACTTGTTTGGCGTGAGTTCTCAAATAAGGCTGCAGCATTGTGGATAGTGCGTCTCCATGCCTCCCGATGTGAGGCCAGGGCGGACTATTGTTGGTGATCAATTTGGCCGAGCCTGAGATGTTGTTTCAGGGAGTCCTTGTATATACCTTTCTTGGAAAGAATAAAACTTGGGGTCCACTGCTGTAACATAGCTTACACTGATCATACTATTACCAGTCTGTGTTACTTTTGCACAGTGCTTGAAATAATTCATCACTGAATCCATACAATTATTAATTTGTTAATTTTATTCCCGATTTGGCTGAACTCCAGAGACTTCCCAATTAATGCCTTAGGCCTTATCTACATTGGCCAGAATATGCTGGTTTCCCACTGGCATATTCTGGCCCTGGATTGGGCCCATTGCTTCCCCATTACCTGCACGAAATGGGATGGAGTCCACACAGGCATGCTGGCATGTCTCTGCAGCTGCCACCACTGCCATGCACATCATACTTTCTGACACCAGCCAGGAAGCCTGCAGCACATGATCAAGACCCCCTGCACGTGACCAGCTGCACAGCTACTTCCTGGCTTCAGAGTGTGCGACACAGATGGCAGCTGCAGAAATGGACCGGCATGGTGGTATGGCCTCCTGATCCATTTTCTTCTCCAGAATGGCATTTTTTTCCTTGGTGTTGTAATACAGCAGTGTAATGGACTTTACCCTATCTTTGCCCTGGGCATTGTGAGGATTACCCGGGGCAAAATGGGGCAAAAGACCTGTGTAGTATGGGCTACAGGGCTCCAAGACAGGGGCAACATGGGGTAAATAGCCCATCTACACAAGTCCTAAGTTAATCCTACATTTTGATGACTTAAATATTTTAGGTCATTAGAATTTGTCAGGGGGTAGGGTGGCTCTCTCTGTCTGCCAGATTCAGTAAGATAGGATGGGTGTAAGAGAAGAAAGATTAGAATTAGAGAGATGCATTATATAGCTCTGACTTGGACGGCTTGTTCTGCCTGCTGCCTTGTGAATTTTACAAGCATGAAAAAGAAAAAGGCATTGGCTAAAACGGAATAGGTGGGAGGTCCATCATGGCTCTTTTAGAATGTCAGGACCTTTAGGGCTGAAGGGTAATATGACACACACAATCTGCCTCACAATCCTGTATGGACGTTGTTGGAGCCCTTCTGAATGGCAATTAGTGTGTGAAGTAGAGGTAGACTCTTCAATTCTACTATAATATTTATTGATTTTATTTCCTGGTGTTATACAGTTGCCCCTCCACATTCGCGGCTTCCACACTCGCGGTTTTGATTATTCGTGGTTTAGCCCGGAGCCCCTTAGGGAAGGCTGGCGAGAGGCGGGGCAACCTCCTGCCTGTGCCTTCCCGGGCCTTCCAGAGGTGGCTGCGGGGCTTCAAAGCCCTGGAGTCCGCTCAGGAAGGCGGGGGGCACCCTCTCTCTCTCCCTCCCTCCTTCTGCCTTCCCCTGCCTTCCTGAGGGGACTCTGAGGCTTCTAAGACCCAGAGTCCCCTCAGGAAGGCCGGGGAGAGGCTGGGCAACTTCCCTCCCGCCCACCTGCTGCCTTCCCCGGCCTTCCTAAGCAGGCTCTGGGGCTCCAAAGCCCCGGAGTTCGTTGAGGAAGGCCAGGGAGAGGCAGCGCAGCCTCCTCCCTGCCCACACGCTGCCTTCCCTGGCCTTCCAAAGCCCCGGAGTTTGCTAAGGAAGGCCAGGGAGAGGCAGCGCAGCCTCCTCCCCACCCACACATTGCCTTTCCCAGCCTTCCTTAGTGGGCTTCGGGGCTCTCACAGCTGCAGGAGTTTACCGCATTACATAGGGACCACTAAATACAAATATGAATCGAGGGACATGAGAGACACTCCAGACTGGGCCAACCAGAAAAATCAGAAGTAGTAGAACATGTTATAAACCAACCTGGACACAAAATGTTATTTAAAAACACAGAAATTCTATACCAGGCCAACAACTATCATGTCAGAGTGCACAGAGAAGCTATTGAAATACACAAACACCTGGACAACTTGAACAGGAACGAAGAAACCCTAAAAATAAACAAAATCTGGCTTCCAGTTTTGACAAACAATAGAATCAAAACTCAACACTTACAAAGGAATTCCACCCAGGGACAGGAGGATTTCCAGCAGATAATGGGTCATCAACCAACCATTAGCCAAACAGACACTAATCCTCCTTGCATTTCTATACCCAGAAACTAGCCATTCTAATACACAAATTTACATATCCTCCCCAACAGGGGTTCATAATATATAAACCCTACACACACTCCTACCCAACCATTCTCTGAAGATGCCAACCACAGATGCAGGAGAAACGTCAGAAGTAAACTCTTCCAGAACATGGCCTCACAGCCCGGAAAAAAAACCAAGAAAAATCTATGTCCATGTGTTTGTTTCTTTCCTGAACCTTTGCTACAAATATTTCACATGTCATAGGAAACAGAGAGAGGCCACAAAATGAGTGCAAATATAATTTTATTTCATAAGCCTTAAAGTGTGAGATTAAGAAGCTTAAAGAAAGAAATACCAAGGTAAGATTGGTGCAGAGCATATGTACTCGTTAGATGTTTTTTAAACTGGAGATGCCAAGAATTGAAATTCAGAAACTTGACTTCTCCATGACAAACAGATATACTAATACTGTACATCAAGCTTTTAGTTTGAGGGTGGGGAGGCCAAGAGGTTACAGGGATTCAGTTGTGTGGAAAAATATTCCACACAGGCTCAGAGGCACTCAGACATGGGTAAATAAGAATTCTCCAGCCCAATTCACTCATTGTTCTTTGTGGTCAAACACTTACTGCACTTGCAGTGGATCTGTGTCCTTACGTTCAAATAAACACATCACTCCGTACTAATCACTAATATTACTCCTTATTACCTTTTAACAAAATAATGTGTTTGAAGGGTGAGTGAATTGTGTACATGGTGGAAGCAGGTGTAAAGGAGAGAAGAGAGAAGCAAATTGGTGAAAAAATTATTATATTTTAAAAACTGTACAAGAATGCATTCAAATACATATTTCTGAATCTATTTTCTCACAAAGTAGGCATTTCTAAGTGCAGTTTGTTCTACACATTTTAGGTTTATTTTTTGTTTTTGTTCTTTTTTTTGAGTCAAGAATTTCATTTCACAGTCAATAAAGGTATGAAATCTAAAAAACAACTGCATTCTCATTTGCTCATAAGTTCAGGAAATGTAGATTGAATTAGTTTGTTTTGTTGAGTATAGCCAGCTGTAACCAACAGAATTTGTATTAAACATACAAAGTCCATTAAAAAAAAGTTGTGCTTATACTAGGAGCAGGGAAGAGAGCCTGTACATCCAGTCACTATATGAGAGAGATCAGACTTTATCCGAAGGATAAGGTGTTAGGCCCCTATAGTAAGTATATTAAAAAGATGCATCTGTGGCACCCTTATATCTTTGTTCAGGTCAAGTTACAAAGATCTCCAACATTAGTGTCCCCCTCCCAGCACTCTCCATGGTACATTTACTGTTGTCCAAGACTGAGAGGCATTTTTCTGTTCCAAACCCTTACTTTCTAAATTCACTTCAGTGGGACCCGCCCCCCCTCCAATTATATTTCTTAACTCACCACATTTAGTCAGGTTCAGTTTGGCATGTTACATTTATTCCTGATAATTACGCATACTAATCTGTACCTTTTTTTCAGCAACATGTATGTCATTTTTATTCCCAACCTGAAAATTGTCACAGGAAGAAAAAAACAAACCCTTAATTGTAAGAGTTCAAGTCAATGAAGAAGTGCTATGAAATAAACAGAAGATGTTTTATTTTCTGCTGTGATTACAGAACAACCACAATATTCAATAGCCCTTTCACAATGAACCTAGTGTTTTATACCATTGTGTAGGTATATCAGTGAGTGACCCAGGTGGTACTTGTATGTTTGAAGAATGTGTCTCTGCTCTGCTGTCATCAAAACCAAGTAATTAAGAACAATCAAGTGGGTGTTAATTGGATATAATGGGACAATCTCCAGTCAGTCTGAGCCTACTATTTGCCTCTTACTAGTAATTATGAACACTACTACTCATGCTAATCTCTTCCTTTCCCATGAAGCCAAACAGAGGTGCGGTATTTACTCAGTTGATGGCTTGTTTTGTCTGCAATTTAGTCTGTTTTAAGGCAAGAAACTCGTAATTTGCCAAGCTGTCACCAGCTGCCAGCATTGGACAAAAGGATGAGAGGCCCTCAGTGACAACAATTCAGTACATAGCATCCAAGAGAAAAGGGCCAATCTTAATTAAACTGACCTCTGGTTACATCTACAGTAGCAACCACACCTGGACATTGAAAGACTGAAAAATTAAACTTATAAATCTATATTACTGCACTCACTTTCTGGCAGGTGCATGCATCTCATTCCCCAAAAGCCTGTTCAAAACAAAAAATCCATTAGGTTAAAAAAAGGAGGAAGGGAAGAAAAAATAATGGAATGTAGCAGCACCTTTGAGACTAACTGAATTTTATTTTAGCATGAACTTTTGTGGATATAAACCCACTTCTTCAGATGCAGTACCGAGTAATATTAAGGCCTCATGTATAAAGCATATTTATACAGTTGTGGGAGTGAGACAGAATGTAATAGGATCCAGAAAGATGTAAAGCATGATCCTTACCCTAAATTTTCACATGGCTAGGTGAGGTGATATAGGTCTTTCAGATCTTTACAATGGTCAGTTCTCTCTCTCTCTCTCTCTCTCTCTCTCTCTCTCTCTCTCTCTCTCTCTCTCTGGCTTTTCTTTGCAAACGAAGATTCAGGAAGGACTCACCCCACACTTTCTGAAAGCACGCTGATGACTAAAAAGGCCAATCTGAGATAAACAAGTCCGGTTGAAGAAAGAACAGCAGGTCTCCTTGGGTGATGTTTCCGGGTTGTGATTCTTTCTGCATTGTCATTTCTCTTCAAGACTTGTTCGGCGTGAGTTCTCTAATAAGGCTGCAGCATTGTAGATAGTGTGTCTCCATGCCTCCCGATGTGAGGCCAGGGCGGAACATTGTTGGTGATCAATTTGGCCGAGCCTGTGTTGTTTCAGGGAGTCCTTGTATTGCTTTTTTTGGAGCGCCCCTCTTATGCTGACCCGTGGCGAGTTCACCATAGAGTACTATTTTGGGGAGGCGATGGTCTTCCATCCTAGAAATATGCCCTGCCCAGCACAGCTGTGTTCTCAATATCATGGCCTCAATGCTGGTGATCCCTGCTTGCTCAAGGACAGCAACATAGTCACATAGTCAGTCCAGTGTATATTTAGGATTGTGCGTATATAGCGCGATGAAAGCGTTTGAAGATTCATAGGTGGTGGCGATAGGTGACCCATGTTTCAGACCCATAAAGGAGGATAGACAGTACAATGGCTCTATACACACTTATTTTTGTGCTTCGCCTCAGGTGTTTATTTCTCCAGTCTCTTTTGTAAAGTCTTCCAAATGCACTATATGCCTTTACTAATCTGTGATCGATCTCTTTGTCAATCTTGGCATCTGAGGAGATGATGCTTCCCAGGTAGGTGAACTGCTGAATGGACTTGAGCACAGATTTGTCGACGGCAATGTGGGGATGGTGGTGTTTGTCCTGTGGTGCAGGCTGGTAAAGAACTTCCATTTTCTTCAGGTTGACTTCCAGCCCAAACAGCTCTGCGGCTGTTGCGAAGCAGGATGTTAGGCACTGCAGAGCTGCTTCTGTGTGGGCAACAAGGGCAGCAGCATCAGTGAAGAGCAGCTCACGAACTAGATAGTTTAGAGTCTTAGTGTGAGCCCTCGGATGGCTTAAGTTAAACAAGCTACCATCAGTACGGTAATGTATATAGATGCTGTCTTCTTCTTCAAGCTCTGCCATAGCCCTTTGGAGCATCATGCTGAAGAAGATTGTAAATAAAATTGGAGCAAGAACACAACCTTGCTTCACTCCATTAGTTATTAGAAAGGACTCTGAAAGAGCATCGCCATATCTGACTTGACTGCGCTGGCCCTCGTGTAGCAAGGCTCTGGTGAGGGCCACAAGGGGGCATCAGTGGGGAGGACAATGGTCAGTTAGTGTTTTTGTGAAACCAATAAATATGCTTATCAAAAGTCAGCTTCCCTTGCTTCAACAGTCTCTGAGAAGATTCTTTTCATTATATGTGTAGTAGCAAGGACTCTTCTATTAATATATGTAGGGTACCATGAAGCCATTGTCTTTTTATATAGCTCTACTAATGGACTGGAATTTGTGGATATAATTCAATTCAGCTGTTTCTCTTTCTAGTCTACCTTTGTAATTTCCTCGTTCAAGGACCTTGACCTGCAAATCCCTGTCCATGAAAGCTGAACTTTTCTGCAATTTGTTTTTGGGTATTGCCATTTCTAATATCTTATTTGTGTCCATTTATACTCTTGCATAGAGATTGTCCTGTTTGTCCAATACAGAGGGTTGAAGGGCATTGCTAGCATAGAATGGCATATATCATATTGGAGGAAGAACAAGTAAATGCACCCCTGATGTTGTGGGTGATGTTATTGGCCCCCGTAATATTGTTCCCAGAGTAGATGTGGAGGCAGAGCTGGTATCTGAGTTTCTAGTAGGGTCTTTAAAGGGTGTTTAGGTTAATGAGCCTTTTTTTCCCCCAGCCATCAAACTAAAAAAGTTTAGTACCATCAGTTTAGCACTTCAGTCTTGATTTCTACAAATGTAGCAAGCATACTGACAAGCATCTGCTCAAGAACAACCATTATCACAAACGTAGCATCAGCTATAGCATCAGCTATGGGTATAGGATTGCAGCCCTAGCATCAGATAGCTAGGGCTGCAATCCTATACCCATCTACCTTGGAGTAAGCCTTATTGAGGTCAGAATGACTTGCTTCCTTCAAGCACTTCCATTGCTTTTTTTCAAGCACCTCTTCCTGTGACTGGTGAGCAGGAGAACAGGCACTGCTGAGCTAGGGGAAGGGAGAAAACCTCTCCCTTCAGCCAGGAATTCCCTCCAGAGCTTTAAATTATGGTTGAGGTGGCAATGGCAGTGTTGGTTGTGGCGGCAGCAATGGCAACAGCAGCACCAGACAAAACTCTGCAGGGACAGTGAAGAGAAAGTACTCCACATCCCTGTGGAAAATAATATTGTGCAGGTCTTTGGGACAAATGCAGGGGCATGTGGCCAGAACTCCATTTGGAGTTCTTGGCCCATGTGTAGACAGGCCCTGAGACAAGCTGGAGGGAGGGGATTTGGATTCCTTCTCGCAGCCTTTATGGAGTTTTTCATGGTGGCTTTGTCTACATGGCTGGAGCACTAATATCAGGAGAAAGAGAAAGATGCATGCCACAGTTGCACTGGTGAGTATATAAATAAATTACTCTCTCCCTGAGCTTGGGAGAGAACATCAAGATACTAGGAGCTGCCAGAGCTTACTGTCCTAAGGGACATCAGCTACTTCACTCATCTTTGGACCTGAAGGCTCAGGGAACATCTAGAGATAACTGCCACGAGGGAAAGGCAGCCAGCCCTCCCCCAATGTTTGAAAAAGAACAGAAATTTAAAAGGGGCCAAACTGCATTTGTAAAAACTGAGATGCACAAAACTTTAGGCTGCAAGTACTGAACTATCAATTCTATGTATTGATATTTTCTTGAGGAAAACAGGAATGGAGACTGATCTGGCAGTTCCTGTCATAACCACCTTTCCTTTATTTTACATATCAGAAAATATAAATTTCTGACCAATGAAAGAAAATATCTTACAGCTGAGAAATGGCCCACTTAACTATTCAGAGTTCCAAGAACTATACCTACGGCACTCCAGTCATAAATCCTTCTGTATCTCTGTACCATATGCTCACATCTGTAAATGAACATACATGATACCCAGGGCTTTGGCGATGGCTCTGGGCCTTACAACACCAAAGTGTGTGTACAAAGTCACTCTGAGGAAATGAAAACTGCTGATCTTAATAGTGCTATCAAAAGCAAGATCTTAATAGTCCTATCAAAAGCATGTTTCTACTTGAGAGGAATGTTCCAGAGCATTTCACAGGGCTTATTCCCGAACAAGTATGAATAGTCAGATTTGAAAGCTGGTAGTTTTGGCATAATATCATGGAGAAGTTCCCTACAATCATAGTTTCCCCAGGAACCATTACCCCAAGCTCAACCATGCTAAGATAAGCCTTTCCATGCTGGGAATGAAGGTTGGTAGGTCTTCTATGTCCTTAGAAGTCAAAGCACGAAGCCTGGGAGCTACATTACTGGCAGACATGGGAGGGGGATATCTGAGACAAAAGGGGCAGATCCTAGTGGTGCTTTATGGAAAACAGTTCTGGTGTTTATACGTGTGTTGAAGGAGCAGAAAGCAGGCAGCTTAATGCTCTGAGAATCATGAGTTTTATTGTTGTTACAAACCACAAGGTGTGGAATACACTAAAAACTGAATATAATTTACAACTCCTCCTCCTAATGCAGAATTATGTAACAAAATGTTTTTATGCATTTATTTTATTCAATTTGTAGTCTGCCTTTTCAAGGTAACTATTTGAATTCTGACTCCCCTCCACATCACACTGTTCTCCCTCACACATGTGCTCTTCACTGATTAAATCCTATTTTGTTCTATCTCTCCAAAACCAATTTGAATTCAGTGCACATTACACTGTTTCCAAAGGAGATCTTCCTTAATGACTTGGAAGTAATTCCTCCTAGAATAACAGAATCATAGAGCTGGAAGAGACCACAAGGGCCATCCAGTCCAACCTCCTGCCATGCAGGAACACAAATCAAATAATTTCTGACAGATGGCCATCCAGCCTGTTTAAAAACCTCCAAAGAAGGAGACTCCACCACACTCGGAGGCAGTGTATTCCACTGCCAAATAGCTCTTACTGTCACTGTTTAGTGGGTTTTTCTCCTGTGTTCAATGGGTTTTTCTTCCACGAATTAGAGCAGGGATGGGCAAAGTGTGGCCCGTGGACTGCATGCAGCTCCCATGGCTGTTTTGGGGGCCCAAGAGGGCGATTTCTTTTTTAAAAAGTTTCCAAATGCCCTCTAGGGGATGTGGAGAACATTCCCAGGATGTTTTGAGGCCCCCTGCACCCCAAGGGTCAAAACAATTTTTGCAAAAAAAATCAAAAAATATGTTACTCCAAAATGTCCTCTTGCAGTCATAGGACATATTTCCATCACATCTTTTGCCTCCTTGGGCCATTTTGTTTGGAACAGGAAATTGACAGGTAGTGATTTCTCTTACTTCCTGTTCTTAAAATGTCCTTTCCTGGCCTAGAATAGCTGAGGCAGACCCAAAATATGGTGAATATGTACCTCATGCGCTCAAGAGGGTATTTGAAGAAGGGGAACTGGTGTGGGGTTTTTTGTAGGGCACTTGTAGTGGAGAGGTACAACCCTCCAAGGTCTCTTGGGAGCTAATGTGCCCCCCTAGCCTTCCACAGTTGCCCGGCTCTGGACTCTAGAAAGACTCAGTGGGAAGTGGTTTCAAAAGTTAATGAAAAATCACTCCTCATGGCCATGGTGCGATACATACTTTAAGTTTAAGGAAGCCTTCTCTGTTGATCTTAATGGTTTAGAAGTATACATGTGATATCTTAGATGTGATGATTTTAGGGTTGGTACGAACTTTGCTGGTCACAGTGAGCACCTTGAACAAAGTCCAGATCGCAAAATGATAAATAATGGAACACTGATAAAATTTAGATCTCACTGGCCAACCCTGGGCAAAAGGAAGGCCACAGTATCTTTCACAAACAGAAACTGATAAGCCCTGTATAAAGCTCATTAAAGTATCCCAGCCTTCAAATTATGAAGGCACAAAAGTAGAACACTTTAACATGCAGAGCCCACATCAAAGCACAACTCAGAAATAACATGCTGATTTGGTCATGCAGGTGACATGAATAGCTTCTCCTCTGTCTTTATTTCCTCCAAGTGGATTATCTCAGGGTAGCTGATTCCCATTTTGCTCATTTCCTAAAGGATTTCCAGGGAATAGACATGATTTCTGTTTTTCCAGTCTGGGACATGAATTTAGCTAGCTTAGAAAATGTTTTAGAGCCTACCCAGAAATTTGTAAAATGTCAGTGAGAAAATTTTAATTGACTTATTAGCAATATCTCTTCTTTGAATGACCTTTTAGTCCTCCTTATAACATATCACCTACTTTTACTACCTTTTGGCTGACAGTTTCTAATATATTCCTTCCTACAGGATGATATCATCTGTCCTTGGATGGAATTAACTAAAGCACTGCACATTTAGAAGCTGACATTAATCCATATCCACAGATTTTTAACAGCTGCTGGAATAAATATTGTTTCCATACATTAAGCTTTGTAACTATGACTAGCTGAAATAAATTGAGATTAAATGTACATCAGTAACATCAAAATTAAGAGAGTAAAAATGATAAATTTAAAATCTGAGGTGTTGTACATATAAACAAGAAAAAGGAATGCTTATTGTAATTAGCAAGAATAATTCTGTTACAGGATGAGCAGAAGGTTTATTGTACTGCCATGACAAGGTTTTATTTCTTCTACTAACCACAGCTACAACAAAAGAAAGATAGCTAAAGACTCAGATAATGCTTTGATACATGGTCCATGAAATACAGGATTAGCAAGCACACACATTCTTTGGCAATCTATGAATCTGGTATTATACCAGTACGTATGCAAACCTTTACGATTCTGAGTACAGTGTGATTGAAAGTACAAAGCGGTGTATAGGGAGGCAATAATAAATCTTACCACAAAAGGAAATCATGCAAGGAACTCCCTATGTGCCCATTTGCAAACTTTATTCCAGTAAGTCAATTAAAACACCATATATTCAATGGGAGCAGCTCCTCTCATTTACCCTTGACTTATGAACAGAAAATTACATACCAGTAAATTAAAGGAGAGTAACATCTGTACCAAACTAGTCTATTTTCTCAAAACAGCAGTCGAATATGTGTGATTACTCTCTGTGAAACCTAATTATTAGCCTCCATAAACTGTCTAGGCCATCCTTTGTGCCAAAGAACATGTTAGCATTGTGCCAGTATGCAGAATACTGTATCTTAAATCATCACTAGAAACCCTGAAAATACTCCTTAAAGAGCTAGTAACAGGTTAAATGCCTCATGCCATTGTTTTAAATACATGTACTTGGCAGCAATATTACACAATGCTAAATTTTACAACCAGCTTTAATTATGTTAAGAATATAGCATGGGAATTCCACTTTTGCAGTATCTAACTAGATTCATTTTACTACATAACTTCTCTCTAACTATCAAATGTAACCCGACACATTGCTTTTTGATCCTTCACCTGTAAGATGAGCTCACATATTACATTATTCCAGTGTGGTGTTCCCCAATTAATGATCCCCTGATAAACTGAATACATGAAATCTATAGTCCTATTACCATGTTTTAGAAGCATGCTGAATCAACATGTGAAAGGAGAGTACCCAAAGTTCCCTCCCTTCACCTCAACTCCCATCGCTCTTCTCATGTGCACAATAACAGATCTGAACTGGAGACATTCTACTACATGTGGACTCTCACCATGTGACTGGCAACCATAAACAGCACGCATGACTAGAAGAATCTCTTATTTATTCATATTCTCCACCAGTTCATGTGTGGAGAGTGATGGAACCGGGGGGGGGAGGGGAAGGAACACAGCTACTGTACCCCCTCTCCATGTGTTGATTCAACACACATCCAATATGAGTAAATAGGGTTTACCAAAACAAATGAGAACATAGAAGGTGACTAACTAAACTCCGGATGGCTGCAGCTCACCAATAGCAACTAAAAAGAGCCTTTTGTTTTTCATTTAAAACAGACTAGAATTTGCAGATGCCACAATAATCATACCAGTCACAATTCACTAGTACAATTTCAGCCAGGGGTCAGTGATCCAAACTATGGGTTAGGGGAGAGGTTGTTCATCCTGGAGTGATGAAATGAGATCCCCCTGCACTTATCCCAATGACTACCAACAATAATGTCTTAAAAATTAAGAAATAACTTTTTTAAAAAGGAAATTTTATTAAAGTTGCATGGGAAATAAGAGTTGTTTCCTAACATTCTCAGGACTTTTTCAAACAGGGGGGGGGTACCCCGAGAAGGTCAGGAGATGAGCGGTGCTGTCACGCGTACAATGCTCCATTTGAGACAATGCCGTCCTCCAACCGACCTTCCCCCATGCTTCCTCTGTGCTATGGGCATGAGAAATGTGCTGCTTTTATTGGTGGCAACCCCCCGTCAATCAAAAGCAGCACCTGCAGCAAGGGGGAAGGTCGGGAGGAGGACAGCGACGTCTGAAATGGAGCTATGTAAGCACGACAGTGCCGTTCTTCTCCCAACCTCCTCAGGTTTTTTTTTTCCTGTTTGAAAAAGTCCTAAATACATATCCCATAAATAAATGCGTGATAATGTCCTTATTGTTTGACTCTCAAGGTTTGCTCATCTAACTAGCTATACCCAGCATAACATATGCCATTATCTTATCCTGTTCCTCCAACCCGATTCATAGGGGGGGAGAGACCAAGTTCTGCCACTTCGTCAGGAAAGGAAGCCCAGTTGGGCTTTACTCCTGGGTAACCCACCCGGGATTGTGGCACAGGCCCCCAAGACAGCCACGAGGAACCTGTTCCGGAGGCGTGTGTGGGATTCGGCTGAACAGCTGGGGGGGGGGGAAGAAACCCTTTACTCATGAGTAAATCCCCGCGGACGTGCCTGGTGGTGCACTCAGGGCCTGCAGCTAGTGGAAGCATTCCACACATTTCTACTCACAGTGTGCTGATTGGCTGGCCAACAGAGAGCTTGTATTGGTTGAGACGTTTCCTAAGTGGCCAATCAGCACACTGGGAATGGCAACATACCCAAGATAATTATAAATATTGATGCTTCTTATGTTTTGTGTGTTATAAAGCATTTTTAACTGGCTGGGTTTTACTAAAATAAAATTTTGTTTGTTACTGTTTTATTCATTTCAAAGTTTATGCTTTATAATGTAACTAGTAGTAACCATCTCACTGTAAAAAAGTAAAGATTTTAAAGTGTTCCACATGTTAAGATGATTTACTGAAGAGAGTTTGATAAACCCATTCTTGGATACTCAACCTGTATCTGTAATGTTGGGCCCTGGCCTGCCCCCACCCCCAACCTGCCCAGATCAATAAAGTTTTGTTTCAAAAACATGAGGTTTCAGCTACTGCTATAAGATTTCACATGATTCATACAGAAACAAAAGTTGTACAGTTATCCCTTCATATTTGCTGGAGTTCGGTTCCAGGACCCCCTGTGAATACCAAAATCCGTGAATACTTAAGTCCCATTATATGCAATGGCATATCAAAATGGTGCCCCTTATATAAGATGGCAAAATCAAGGTTTGCTTTTTGGATTATTATTTTTTAAAGAATATTTTCAAGCCGTGAATACTTAAATCCATGAATGCCAAATCCGTAAATATGGAGGGACAATTGTACATTCTAAAGAGCTCCATCATGCCTTGGCTCCCATTACAACTGCCACTACTGTGGCCTCCAAGGGAGAGAAGAGTAGGCAGTATCTGCTGGACTTAATTCCCTTCCCCACTGCCATCCCTTTTACCTTTTGTGTTGTGTCTTATTTAGACTGTAAGCCTGAGGGCAGGGAATTTTCAAATTAACTATTTGTAAGCTGCCCTGAGAGTCTTTTTGTTTGATGGGTGGAATGTAAATACTCTAAAACTGTGGCTGTTAACTTTTTCATTACCAGGGAGCCTCTTTAAATATTCTTTGTTACAGCAGACCCCCAAAACTTAACTCAAGATTTAAAATTCTAACAACAACAACAATATCCAATAATAATAATAATAATAATAAGCAAGCAGGGATCACCAGCATTGAGGCCATAATATTGAGAACACAGCTGCGCTGGGCAGGGCACATTTCTAGGATGGAGGACCATCACCTCCCAAAAATAGTACTCTACGGTGAACTCGCCACGGGTCAGCGTAAAAGGGGTGCTCCAAAAAAGCGATACAAGGACTCCCTGAAACAACATCTCAGGCTCGGCCAAATTGATCACCAACAATGGTCCGCCCTGGCCTCACATTGGGAGGCATGGAGACGCACTATCCACAATGCTGCAGCCTTATTTGAGAGCTCACGCTGAACAAGTCTTGAAGAGAAACAACAACGCAGAAAAAAATCACAACCCAGAAACATCACCCAAGGAGACCTTCTGCTGTGCTTTCTGCAACCGGACTTGTTTATCTCGGATAGGCCTTTTTAGTCATCAGCGTGCTTGCAGAAAGCGCGGGATGAGTCCTTCCTGAATCTTCATTTGCAAAGAAAACCAGAGAGAGAAAATCATAATAATAATAATTCAATATTTTCACCATCCATTAACCCTTCCCTCAAAGGCACTGGAGGGGAGGGAAGACTTTTCTCCTGCTTCTGCTTCTTCCTGCAAATTTGTGGCTGGAGAGGACTGAAGAGCAATGTGCAGGCCAAGCCAGCCAGTCTTTGATTGGCTCCTGTCATGTGGGCTGAGCAGCCTTCAAGCCTTCACAAACCCTGTTAGGATGTTGCAGCCCCCTGGGAGTCTGTGAAGCACAGGTTAAGGACCAGTGCTCTAAACAAACAAAAACAAATATCCCTGGGGCATTCTTTAGCAGAATTTATTTATACTGAAATCCAACGTTCCCCCCTGGACTGGGATTTAAGGAGGCTAAGATCAGAACGGGTACTGTACATGTAAAACCAGGTACAGATAGAAACAGACATAAAATTTATAATACTAAAATACAATTAAATGACTATACAGTAAAATATGATTAAGACCAAGTTTCTATAAACCTCTGGCATAGTTACTTTGATGGCAGAAGCAAAGGTGGTGGTGAAGAAAGAAGAAAAAAGGTAGCAGCATTGCAATGGAAGGAGAAGGCTGGTAGCTCCAGGCTGCCTACCTCTCAAGTTCTTGGCTTCTGAGGGGCAGCTTGAAGCCAGCAGCCTTTTCCTTCTATAGCTGCTGCCACGTCCCTTCAGAAAGTGCAGGCACATAACACCACTTGTGTAACAGGCCATTATGATAGCAGTGTTACCTCTAGTGGATTGCAACTATATATATTTAAGAACAATTTTAACACACACAAATATGTGCCAATCTACGGTATTAAAATCCCTTTTCACAACAGTCAGTAAGAATTCTATTACCTGGGAGCAGTTATTCCCTGGAACCCCTCTCTGACATTCCCACCATGCATGCCTGGGAGGGTAGAAGGACAAAGAGAATAACTTTCCCCCTAAGCCCTCAGAAATCAGGCAGGTTTATAAGGGATAATGCAATCCATCAGACACACCCTGGAGCCATATAGGGCTCTATAGGACATAACCAGCATTTTGCATTTGTGGTTGGGAATAGATAGGTTATTTATTTATTTATATTGTGTTTATATCCCACATTTCTCCCAAAAGAGAATTCAAGGAGGCTTACAATAATTAAAAAAAACAACAACAACTAAAACATTAATTACAGCATATAAGTTAATATAGTTAGAAGCATAATTTCAATAAAAAGTTTAAAAAGATTTAAAAACCAGCAAACCAATTATACTCATACACTACATAATTCTGTAATTAAAACTGGCAATTTTAAAGCCTGCCTAAATAAAAATGTCTTTACCTGCCAGCAAAAAGAGAGCAGGGAGGGGTCCAACCAGACTTCCCATGGAAAGGAGTTCCACAGTCTGGGAGCAGCCTCAGAGAAGGCTCTCTCCCGAGTCCTCACCAACAGCCCCTGCTAAGGTGGTGGGGCTGAGAGAAAGCCCACGCTTGCTGATCTTAACACTCAGTCTGGCTTGTATAGGGATACAGACTGTCTGCACCCAAACCATTTAGGACTTTAAAGGTCAAAACCAACAACTTGAGTTCTGACTTCTGCCCAGAAACAGACTCGTAGCCAATGCAGCTGTTTCAACAGGGGAGCCACATGATCCCTATAGTCAGCCCCAGTTAACAGCCTGGCTGCAGCATTTTACACCTGCTGAAGTTTCTGAAGTTTCCAAAAGCAGTAGTCCAAATGGGATATAATCAAGGAATGTGTCACCATAACCCAATCTGACTTCTCAAAGAATGGGTGCAGCTTGCGCACTAGTTTTAACTGTGCAAATGTACTCCTGGCCACAGCTAAAACCTGAGCATCCATGCTTACACCCGAGTCCAGGAGTACCCCCAAGCTGTGAACCTGAGATTTCAGGGTGTGTGTAACCCCATCCAGCACAGGCTGAATCCCTATTCCCTGGCTTGCTTTCCAACTGTCTTATCTGGATCAAGTTTCAATTTGTTTACCTTCATCCAGTCCATTACTGACAGCAGACTCTGAATTAGTTTAGAAACAGCTTCCTTGGAACTGGATGGAAAGAAGAGATAGAGCATATTGATGACACTGGACTCCAAAACTCCAGATGACCTCTCACAGCAGTTTTATGTAAATATTAAACAGCATAGTGGACAGAACCAAGCCCTGGGGCACACCACAGACCAGTGGCCAGGGTGTCCACCTTCTGGGTCTGCCCTTCCAAGAAGGACCGGAGCCACTGTAAAACAGTGTCCCCAAGCCCCATCCCGAGAGGCAACTCAGGAGGAAGCCATGGTTGATGGTACTGAAAGCTACTGAGAGGTCCATCAGAACCAATAGGGACACACTCCCCCATCCAGTTCTCTGCATTTGAGGGACTACACTTAGGCATACAAATTAAATTCATAGATACAGGATGGGGGACACCTGGCTTGACAATGTGAAGGGGATCTAGGAGTCTTAGCAGACCACAAGGTGAACATGAGTAAACAGTGTGATGTGGCAGCTAAAAAAGCCAATGAGATTCTGGGTTGCATCAACAGGAATATAGTGTCTAGATTGAGGGAAGATTGTGGGAAGCAATAGTACCACTCTATTCTGCTTTGGTCAATCCTCACCTGGAATACTGTGTCCAGTTCTGGGCATCACAATTCAAGAAGGATATTGACAAGCTGGAATGTGTCCAAAGGAGGGTGACCAAAACAGTAAAAGGTCTGGGAGCAGCTTAGGAAGCTGTGTATTTTTCCCTGGAAAAGGTTAAGAGGTGAAATGATGGCCATGTTTAAATATTGAAAATGGAGCAAACTTGTTTTCTGCTGGTCCAGAGACTAGCACATGGATTCAAACTACAGGAAAGAGATTCTACCTAAACATTAGAAAGAACTTCCTGATGGTAAGAGCTGTTTGACAGTGGAATATGCCACTTCAGAGTATGGTGGAGTCTCCTTTGGAGATTTTTAAACACAGGCTGGATGGCCATCTGTTGGGAATGCTTTGATTGTATATTCCTGCGTGGCAGGGGGCTGGACTAGATGGCCCTTGTGGTCTCTCCCAACCCTATGACTCTATGATTCTGCCACCAAGGCAACCAAAGCTGTCTCTGTCCCAATACCCAGGCCTAAATCCAGATTGAAATAGATTTAGATAATCAGTCTCAGCCAGGAATCCCTGGAGCTGGGAGACCACCACACACTCCACTACCTTGCCCAAATAGAGGGTGCTGGAGACTGCCCAATAGTCCTCCAGTCTGGTGGGATCAAGTGGGGATTTTTTGTTTCAGTAGTGGTCTCACCACAGCCTTGCTGCACTACTCCCCTTACCCAGTTAGTCCCCCTCAGGCTGCTTTCAACAACCAGAACGGGCATGGGTCCAGTACGCAGGTGTTGGCTCTCACCTATCCAAGGATCCTGTCCACATCCTCAGGTTGCACAAAATTAAATGTATCCAGTAACACTGGACAAGTAGGGACCAAGGTAGCCTCCACCAGACTTGTATCAATTACAGCATCCAAGTAAGAGTGTATCCAAGTGTTTTTATCTGCAAACTGCTCTGTAAACTCTTCACAATGGGCTGCTGGGTGGTTTATATACTGCTCTTGTAGGGTAGAATACAAAAGGGCCCTGAACACTCGAAACAGCTCTGATGGCTGCCACTGTGTGGATACAATGGTGGTAGTGAAGAAAGATTTCTTCACTGCCACCATCACCATGGCATAAGCAATTTCCAATGAGCTCTAGGCTGTATTCGGTTGGACTCACTCCATGTATTCCACCCTTGTTACTCTAGTTTCCATCCCACTAATTTCATCATCACCAGCTCCAAGGTAAACAAGGGTGCTTGCTTGGCTCCACTCTATGAAATGGGATGCTTAGGAGCAAATGTGTTCAGTACAACGGCCATTTCCCTATTCCAAATAAACCAAGGTTTCCACAGGATCACCTGCAACTCCCCAACAGCCATCAGGAATCCATCCAGATCCATAAGCCTCCTGGGGCAGACCATCTTAATCATCCCCCACCCTTCAGAGGCACTGAGTTCCAGGGAGTCTAAAACCCACCAGGTATGTTCTGTTCATGACAATGGAACTGTTGAAAGTTGTGCCACACCCAGATCACCATCATCCTGCCCAGAAGAGAAAACTTGGTCCAGAGTGTGTCCTGTTAACATGTCATCAATGAGAGATGATATTGTAACAAGGGAGTCATATGATCCCTGTAATTGGTCTAGCCATCTCTAGCTGTGGCCCTTTGGAAGCTGGCCCTTCTGAACACTTTTCAAGAGCTTCAAGTGGAGAGTGTTATAATAATCCATGGGGCTGTAACTAAATTATTTGGAAGATTAGATGATTCTGATCATGGTGATCAAGTAGATTTGAGACAATTTTCTACCACCACCATCACCAGAAACCTCTATGATGTCAAACATGAAAGAACCACCCCATTCTTTCTACTAAGCCTACCAGAAAAAGTAAGGTTCATCTGATAAGATTACCTATGTATCCAGTAACATCCTTTCTGTTACTGAATCAGTCCCGAGCATCTTTTTTGTTGTGATAAGGAAAAGTACTCAAAGCACCCAAACAGGATTTATTCTACTGCTTGAATTGTCAATGGTTTAATGAGTTGTTCTGTACAGAATGTATGTCTGAAATCCTTGTTTATTTTGCAGAATTGTCTATAACCATAACAAATGTTGCTGTCTTTAAAAATGGATAGAAGGTGCTACGGAGCTCTTAAATTTTCACCAAAAGTGTTTCTAAATGTTTCATCAAAACAGCTCATCATGTTCCCAAAGACATTAGGGATGCAACTCAAATTTGGCCCCATTACTGAGGGGCATCATTTTCTGGGCTGTGTACACATTTTTAGCACGGGCACCATCTCCCTTCATGATCCTTTATTTGTTTTGATAAAATTAAGAATTGATTGGTGTCCCATTGCTTTAGTTTGGTTGATTTCAACTGCTGATCTTTGGGGTGTCTTGATTCATATTTATAGCTAGATATTACAGGTATGTATAATAAGTGTACACATCTGCTGTGGCAAAAGCATTTCAGATACCTAGTCCATGTCCCTGGAATTTAATTGCAGTTCTTCTATGTGGTCTGAAGACCAGATGCCTAACAAATTATGCACACATTCTGAGGGCCTATAAATCCTGTCAGCACCATGGATTCCCACTGGCCCCATCAACTCATGCCCCCAGTTATTATAATGCTTGTCCATTTCTCCACAGAATATGTGAACAGTAACCATAGATCTGTGGGACTTTGCTTATCAACAGGACACATTACACAGGGAGACACTCTTATCTCTCTTGAACTGCAAGTTCAAGAGTTTCCTGTACAAGGTACATTCTGTGATGCTTTGGGCCAGCACATCATTCACAATGTAGCCAAAGCAATCTAAATAACAGCAATAGAACTGAACATATAGATGCAAAATATTGGCTTATGTTATCAAACTGCAAGGTTCCCATGACTGAAATACAGAATCCCAACATAAATTTCAGTCAGGTACTTGTAAAATACACATGGTGTTAAAAAGTGGTGAATTAGATCAAGTTACAACAGTAAGACCAAATAAGCTGAATATACAAAATACTATTTACAGACCCTCATCATTGATCCCAGAAAGCAAATCTATGTGACGCACTTGATACATGTTTTAAGCTCTACTACAACAATGGCTACTATTTAAAGGTAGTGGAATTTATTTACGAGTGCAGCATCCCGTAATGTACTTAATGCACTAGTGTGTCACTGCCATTCCAAGGAGTGGTGGAAGAACATGAAAAATTCTTTTAAAGATCAACAGATTTTTCAATAAGAAGGTCTTAGGTGTTCAAAGGAAGAATGTTAAGTTCTTTTGTCTTAGCAGCATAGTTTCAGCACTGACACTTGAAGCCAATTGGTCTTAGGATAATAGAGGGGGAGGGAGTAGCTACAACTGTGGCAACTAGCAGATGCAGTGGAGAAATAGAGAGCACATGAGAAAGTTCCTCATTAGGTACTTCAAGCTCTAGTATTTTTAGAGTCATAACTACCTGATTGCACAATGGTAATTCCTCCACCCTTTGCCAATATTAGTACATTTATGTAGACTAGAGCATGGATCTCTATGGTAGATGTGATTTATGGGCAATCACTGCTGTGCTTTGGAGTGGTACACTCCTTAGAACACACATAGAAATGCTTAAGATTTTGTTCGGGAGATGACAAAGATATATTATGAAGATGAAGCCTTGTTTTTGGCATTCAAAGACAACTAGCTATAAATAATGCTATTGTTCATTTCTAAAGTACGACAGCAGTAAAAACCAGTGGCCAGTAGGAGCAAGGGTTTAGTAATCAGGACACATTAAATGGTGAAGATATGGCAGCATTAATCTTTTGGGAGAGAGGTAGCCTTGCTTAGGTAGTTGCCAGACCTTGAGCTTTGTTGTCTGAAATGGATCACGGCTTTCTTTGACAAGACAGACTTGAAAGATATATCCCTTTAATTCCACCCCCCCCAACACAGACACACACCTACACACACACAGACACACACACACACTTTTACTTCACGTTCACATGTGTTGAAACTCATTGCTTCTGGAAATGAAGATGCTCTGGTGTCAGCTGTAAAATCTGTATCTCACTTTCTCAGACAAGTGGATATTTATTGACAGGGTGTGAGAGAAAGGGAGAGAGGAGAGACTGGTTGTCCTGGAGCCAGTAACCTTGGTGAAGATGCAATGTCACAAACACCAAGCCATCATTCTCACAGATGTACAGCATATTATTTAAAGGGAAACAAATATCAGCCACTGAATGTCACTGCAAGGACATGTCTCCTGCCTCTTAACTAAACTTATCAGTGCTGTGGTTTAATATCCTACCTTTCTCATCCCTCCCTCAAATTCGTCTTGCTGAACAGCTCTTGACACTACCAGAGAGCAGTCAAACAACTAAGATTTAGTGGCATTTGCTTCAAACCACAGCTAGATTTATTGACATCTCTGGCCTTCTTTCTCCCTTGGTAACTGCACACAGGATTAATTTTAACCATTGCTTAATAGTTAAATTCGGAACACAACACATGGCTCACAAGAACAGTCCACAGCAACAATGCCACACACGGTGTCTCCCAGTTCCAAACCCAATGTGTCACTCACACCATTTTGACTCACAAGCCCTGCCAATTTTCTGTCTAGCCTTTTTATTTTATTTTATTTTATTTGGACAGCTATTCACTGAATGATATTAGTTAAGCAGTTGGCTTTTATAAGGCTTTGAATTCATTTCTTTTTTTTAAGGATTTTTGTTATGAATATGAACTCTAAAGTATAGGGCAAGTGAAAAATCAAAAACTCTTGAAAATCCATACATACAGCTGACCCCCATATCCACAGATTCAGTATCCACAGTTTTACTTATCCACATCTGAAAAAAATATGTTCACTCTAGGCATTTCTAGGTCCTCCAATGTCATTCTCTGGTCAACTTCCAGCATTCATCACATCGAAAACAATAGGGATCCCTATTATCCATAGTTTAAGGTATCCATGGAGGAATCTTGGATACTGGGGTCAACCTATATTTACATAATTTGTAAGGGACTTCAGATGTAGACAATTTTCATTTACAACACACAGAACGTAATTTAAAACATGAGAACTGAATCTTCTCAGTCACCCTTTTCCCATCAGCAGCCAGAAAGATGATTCCCTAAAGCCCCTGCTCATACTTTCTAGCAACTGATACTGAAAAGGTGAACCTGGAGGATCTAGTGAGCTATCTCAGATAATATCAGAGCATGGGAACATTACTTTGGGGGGGGGGATTGCAATTCCTGAGGGGGGGGGTTATAGTCCAAAATTGTAACTCTTGCAAGCTCTGGCAATAGTTACAGAAAACTAGGACATAGAACAAAAAGTTGCAATATATCCTTCCAAGAGGAGTACTTCTGTTCAAACAGTCATTCATGCAAGCTGGGCATCCCATTGCCCAACCACACAGATTCACATTAAAAAAAATTCTAGCTGACTCTCAACATACATACTCCAGGAGGAATTTGAAACAGATTGACATATCATCTGAATAAAATTGCCATATAGGATCACACTAGCACAATCACAAAAGGTGACACTACTCTGAACAGGCCACATTATCCAATGTTCTTCATTGATTCTTCAGAGAATCTATCAGTAAAACTTGGTAGACTATGAAATCAAGGTAGTAGTAATAGTGGTGTTGGTGGTGATGATGATGATGATGGCATTCTGTATTGCAGTTACAGATTTGTAACTGAAAGTTACATTTGGCCACCAAAATGGAAATAATATGAAATGTAGAGGCTGTTGAAAGGAAAGAAATCATTCCTTTTATTTAAGCAAGCTTGTAATATATAATATAAGTGGGAGGGGGAGTTGAACAGACATTTTATTTATCTTTTTAAACTTTGTTGAAATGATTGTAAAAAGTTTTTATCTGTTGTTTTATTGTAATTGTTTTAAATGATCCTTCTTAGAAGCCGCCTTGGGTCCCACTTTGAGAGAAAGGCAGCATATAAGCAGCATATAAATTGAATAAATAAATAATAAACCCCTGGATGCATTTTGGAGTAACTTTCAAATGGTCTCCAGCAGGTTCAAAATGTTTTTATCTACTGGTGCAAGGCTTATTAGATGTGACTGTTTCATTTCACATGTGCATGTTGATAAGTTTGAATAAAAAGACTGCTGAAACATGTTGAACTGGTCTTCTTTTTGTGATGTAGGGACCTATCCCTATTCATTCCATGTTATTTCTGCCCTTGGTACAAAATTGTCCGTTAAAGAACAAATGCCCTGGGGCACATCTACTTTGCTAATTGAGGCATACTCATATTTATAAGTGTGTGTGTGTATGTACTTATAGAAAAGTCTGTTACTTTAACATTCACAAAACAGATATCCTTTTTATAGCACTTGCTTGGGCTTCTTCAAAATATAACCTGGGCCGAATCCAATGGCTTCTCTTCATCCTGGAGAGAAGTGACTAGTGGGGTGCCATAGGGTTCTGCCCTGGGCCCAGTGCTATTCAACATCTTTATCAATGACTTGGATGACGGAATAGAGGGCATGCTTACCAGATTTGCAGGTGACACCAAATTAGGAGGGGTAGCTAATACCCCAGAGGACAGGGTCAGAATTCAAAATAACCTTAACAGATGAGAAAGCTGGGCCAAAACTAACAAAATGAATTTCAAAAGGGAGAAATGTAGGATAGTACACTTGGGCAGTAAAAATGAAAAGCACAGATACAGGATAGGTGACACCTGGCTTGATGGCAGCACATGTGAAAGGGATCTAGGAGTCTTAGTGGACCACAAGCTGAACATGAGTCAGCAGTGTGATGCGGCAGCTAAAAAGCCTATGTGATTGTAGTCTGGCATCAATAGGAGTATAGTGTCTAGATGAAGGGAAGTAATAGTGCAACTCTATTCTGCTTTAGTCAAAACTCACCTGGAATACTGAGTCCAGTTCTGGACACCACAGTTCCAGAAGGATATGGACAAGCTGGAATGTGTCCAGAGGATGATGACCAAAATGGTGGGAAGTCTGGAAGCCATGCCCTATGAGGAGCAGTTTAGGGAACTGGGCATGTTTAGCCTGGGGAAGAGAAGGTTAAGAGGAGACATGACAGCTATGTTTAAATATTTGAAGGGATGTTGTAGTGAGGATGGAGCAAGCTTGTTTATTGCAGCTCCAGAGACAAGGACACAGAGCAATGGAATCAAACTACAGGAGAAGAGATTCCATCTAAACATTAGGAAGAACTTGCGGTACTGACAGTAAGAGCTGTTCAGCAGTGGAATGCACTGCTTCAGAGTGTGGCAGAGTCTCCATCTTTGGAGGTTTTCAAACAGAAGCTGGATGGTCGTCTGTCAGGAATGCTTTGATTGTGTGTTCCTGCATGGCAGGGGGTTGGACTGGATGGCCCTTGTGGTCTCTTCCAATTCTATAATTCTATGATAACCTGACAAAGCACTTTCTCTAACCAGCAGACTCCATTCACGGGCCACTTCTGCTTCCAAGTGAAGTTCAAGTTGCCAGGAAGCAAAATGACTCAGTTAGTCTGGAAACCATTCAGGGGAACAAGCAGACTACTTGCTCATATACTGACCATACCATAGTACTGAACATTGGGTAGCAAGGAATGTTAGCTACACCAAATTAAAGAGGATTTGTTTTCAGAAATATTATGGCAGCCAAATCTTGAAAAGTTACTTTTTAAAAGTAATTGATTGCCAGTTCAAAGGATGATTTTTCTCAGTTAAGTTAGCATCATAGTTTCTGAAAAAGTAACATTTACTTGTTATCCAACAGTAACTTAAATAGTTGCTTTTTAACATTAAAACAACAACATCAACACACTACAAGCTAGTGGCCTGTGACATCAAACACACCTTAAGTACTGGGACCACATACTTGTATAACTATAAAAGTAATGAAAATACTTATACTACAGAAGGAGTGAGGTTATCCCTCATTACACAATTGTATTGTACACCCTGATTTGCAGCAGCTCTCTGGGGTATTTCTCAGCCTATTTCTCAGAATCTGGGACCTTGTATTACTATAAAAGTAATGAAAATACTTATACTACAGAAGAAGTGAGGTTATCCCTCATTACATTACAACTGTATTGTACACAATGATTTGCAGTAGCTCTCTGGGGTATTTTTCAGCCTATTTCTCAGAATCTGGGACCTTTTGCACACAAAACATGTGCTCTCCCACAGATCTATGTCAACTCAGTTCAGTATAGATTCAAATTAAATTCAAAAAGTACAATAACTAACAGAAAGAAAGAGAGAGAGAAAGACTGATTGCTATAAAGACACATCTTTATTTAAAGCAGTGTATGTTTTGGGAACACAGTTATTTTGGCTCTATTTCTCCATTTCAACCTCTCCCTGCAAATAGCCCTCCTCTTCTCAAAATCTCATCCACAACACATTTGTAAAGACCCCCTAAAAAAAAGAGAGAGGGAGAGATCAGGCCGAGAAGTCAACAAATACTTTATTGCTGAAAAAAACCTCCTTATATTTATATGTAAAGATTAAATAAATCATGATTACGACAGTAAACATGTAAATTCCCCATCCGTAAGCACTTCCTTCCCCCTCCCCTCAACACTAACAGACGCAATAAAGCTTTAAATGTAAAGCTGTGCAAAACCAGCCATAAAAGTATGTAAAATAAATGAGGATAACATAATGAGGGAATCCAACATTCATCTCATAAATATAACATAACGACCACAACTAAAATGTCAGAGAATCTAATAAATCAATATGGTAGGACAGAGCTATCTTTATACTCAGCATACATAATATATATATTTACATGAAAGATTTTTTTTAAAAAAATAGGAACAAGAATGTATTAAAAATTTAACCCTTCATTTTCTTTATCAGCTTCTGCAACAATTCTCTAACAGTTTTCCACTGCATTTTCTGCAGAACATAGATCACTAGCAGTTACAGCTACACACACATACACACACACTATAAATACATATAAATGTATTTCCGTATGTATGCATGCTTTCATACACATACACACAGGGAATTTTTACCTTTTAATGTCCCCTCTCATAGGAAAATAATTTGACTTGTGTTAAAAATTACCAGACATTCTCCTTCCGCATTCTTCACAGGAATTCTGCAATCCTTTGCAGTATTCTGTCTTCTCACACTATATAGAAGGGGTGTATATTAGTGTGAATTCAAAGAATCACCAATAGAGTTCACTTGTGTAACAGTATAGAATCATAGAATCATAGAATTGTAGAGTTGGAAGAGACCACGAGGGCCATCCAGTCCAACCCCCTGCCACGCAGGAAATCACGATCAAAGCATCCCCGACAGATGGCCATCCAGCCTCTGTTTAAAGACCTCCAAGGAAGGAGACCCCACCACGCTCCGATGGAAAGTGTGTCAAAGCCCAACAGCTCTTACTGTCAAAAAGTTCCTCCTAATGTTGAGGTGGAATCTCTGTTCCTGGAGCTTGCATCCATTGCTCCGTGTTCTAGTCTCTGGAACAGCAGAAAACAAGCCTGCTCCATCCTCAACGTGACACCCCTCCAAATACTTAAACAGGGCTATCATATTGCCTCTTAACTGTCTTTTTTCCAGGCTAAACATACCCAGCTCCCTAAGTCTCTCCTCATAAGGCATGGTTTCCAGACCTTTCACTATTTTAGTCGCCCTCCTCTGGACACGCTCCAATTTGTCAAATCCTTTTTGAATTGTGGTGCCCAGAACTGGACACAGTATTCTAAGTGAGGTCTGACCATGGTAGAATAGAGCGGCACTATGACTTCCCTTGATCTAGACACTATACTTCTATTAATGCAGCCCAAAATTGCATTGGCCTTTTTAGCTGCCGCATCACACTGCTGACTCATGTTCAACTTGTGGTCTACTAGGGGGTCGGTTCCACGGCAACTTTTGTTGCGCAATGTATCGCATTAGCGCACTTTCGATTTTGCATCGCAGGGTTCCCATGGCAAAATTTCGGATCCTGTTTAGTTCCGCGATGTAGTTCCGATGTGATTATAATGTGGAGTACATTAAGGTGCGAATTTCTACACATCGAAATATTTCAGTTCCCACAACATCAATATTCCGCATACTTTGACAACCCTACCTGTCAATCAATGAAGTACGTCATTCGTTCTAGATGTACTTCCTTCGGGAATTCCCGCCACCCGTACTCCCATTGGTCATCTACTTCCCCCCTCTTGGGCTTCTGATTGGGCATCTCGTTATCTTTTATGGTCTTTTTTCTCTTCAATGGTGCCAAGTAAATTGTTGCAGCCATGCAGGTTTTAGCTAAGTTCATTTCCTGCTTGTCTTTGGCTATTAGAGTTATGATCTCTAATTTCCCTGTATTTCTGAAGCATCATTTTCGTTTCGTGCGGCATTCTTCCGGGGTTCGGTTGAGTCCAAGCCTTTGCATTTCTATGGCTATTTTTTCTAAGACATTGATATTCCGGTGACATAGACATAGCTGCTCCTGTACTTTCTCTTCCCCCCAAAGATCCAGTAAATCAAGAGTTTCGGTATGACTCCAAGCTATTCCCCTGCCCCCCTTCTTTGTTCTCTGATCTGACTCAATTAGGAAAATGAAAGATGTTTACAGGGATGCTTCAAAGCAGAAAGGAATGCCGGATGTGTAGGCGGGTTTCTGTGGCATCATGATAAAAAACCGCCCACATCCCTAATTTTAAACATCCCGAATTTTAAAATGACGGACAGTTCCCAAATGCGATAATGCGCAAATTTGTGGCACTTATTAAAAAAAGGCAGAAAATCAGTGGTGTCATTAACTGTGCCACTTATGGGTGTTTTAGACCCCCTCCTTCCAAAAAGGACACTACAGATGCGGAACACGTGGGAACTATAAGAATTCTAGGTGAATTCTTTGAGGATTATTTTTGCCGTGTAAACGACCCTTAGGACTCCTAGATCCCTTTCGCACGTAGTCTCATTCAGCCAGGTCTCCCCCATCCTATATCTATGCATTTCATTTTTCTGCCCTAAGTGCAGTATCTTACATTTCTCCCTATTGAATTTCATTTAGTTAGCTGTGGCCCAGCTCTCCAGTCTATTCAGGTCATTCTGAATTTTGATCCTGTCCTCTAGGGTATTAGCTATTCTTCCTAATTTGGTGTCATCTGCAAATTTGATAAGTATGCCCCTAATTCCCTCATCTAAGTCATTGATAAAGATGTTGAATAGCACTGGGCCCAGGACAGAACCCTGTGGCACCCCACTGGTCACATCATTCCAAGATGAAGAGGAGCCACTGCTGAGCACCCTTTGGGTTTGGCCGGTCAACCAATTACAAATCCATTTAACAGTTAACTTGTCTAGCCCACGTTTTACAAGCTTGTTTGCAAGAATGTCATGGGGAACCTTGTCAAAGGCCTTACTGAAATCAAGGTATGCAATATACAAAGCATTGCCTTCATCTACCAAGCTGGTAAGTTTATTTTAAAAAGGGATCAGATTAGTCTGGCATGACTTGTTTCACTGAAACCCATGTTGACTTCTCGTGATCATGGCGTTGCCTTCTAAATGTTCACAGACTCTCTGTTTAATGATCTGCTCTAGAATCTTCCCTGGTATTGATGTCAGACTCAATTCACTGAAAGTGGCTGGACACTCTTTGTTCTACAAAACTAATTAACCTCCCCACCTTTCCAAGAAAAATAGAAGGTTGCCTCACATGCACCAATCTGAATGTGCCAGCCATTAGCAATCGTTAGCATAACCAGAACTTCCATTGTCTTAACTGTCGGAAACTCCATCTAATATTGTATTCCACTCAAATCCCAAACCCAAGGGATTCTTCTTCGTTTTGCCACCACTCACTGTCTTTATGGTCTTTTCCACATCTAGACAGTGAGACTAGACGTGCTGGGTTAAAGAACAATAATAACTTTTATCTAATCTAGAGAAGGTTCTGATAGCTGACAAGAAGCAGGCAATTCGAGGCAGGTTAGAAAATAACAGAAAGCTTTTATTCAATTCTAGTAGTCTATGTTACTTGAGAAAGCAAAACATCCCCAGGTTCAGCTTAAGGCTTATACACTATGCATTCATTCAAAGCACTTACAAAATAACTCATAATCTGAGGACCTCTGGCGTGCCGGCGTGCCGTTCGGCTGCAGGGAGGCAGGGCTCCTGTTGCAGTGGCTTGTGGAGGCAACCCGGGTTGGGAAAATTGAAACCCAGCAAAGTCCTCTCCAGGAGGAGAGGTGAGTGTGGGCTCAAAGTGGGAGAATGCCGGCTTGGTTTCTGCCTAGGGGTTTATCCCTGGAGAGTGAAAGAACCGAGGAGCTGAAGAGCCACATAGCCTCTACAAGACTCGCCTGGGCGAAGCTAGGGATGCCAGCACCCTTTTAAAAAAAAGAAAACAAGAAGCTCAAGGTCTCTGCATCCTCTCGAAGTTACTCCTGGAGAAGGAGGACTGGCAAAAATTGGCCAAAAGAAAGCCAAGAAATAATTTTGAAATCAAAAAGTTTAGAAAGCCTTATAATTGATGAAAAGAGGCTCATTCATTCCAAACCACGGATATTTTTCTCCATGAAGATCCCATATATATGTCCCAATCACATGAAAGAGGTCTTCCCACAGAAACAATCTTCCATAAGCATGGTTGGTTGATATGCAGGTACATCACTATGCTCATCTGCATTCAACAGAATTTGTTGGAGGCACTGTTTGATGTGCAGAAAATACAGCAAGGAAATTTTATTGCACCATGTAGTTTTAAACTGAAGCTTGTATTATGAAGCCATTTTTAATAATTCGTTCACTAGAATATGTTAATATGTCCTTCTAGAAAGATTCTCTTGTACAAACAGTAATATGCTGACAAATGGAATACTTATTTTCCATGTAATAATTATGTTCTACCTGGTTGTGCATTCATACTCTAGTAAGATATCTTAACCTATTACACAGCATGAATGTCTCAGACATGGAAATGTCAATCATGCAACTGGAGTGAAGGAGCCCTAACATGTGCAAGAGATTGTGGTACTATTGGCCATTTTGAGCATTTAATTTCCTCTCCTAGCCTCTTAAAGGTATGAAGAATAGGAGGGAGGTATCCAGAGTTATTACTGAGGGAATGGTAGCCCCGGAAAAAGTGTTCTCCTTCCTTTTAAAATTTCCATTCAGAATCATATCTTGAGATACTTGCAAAGTTAACTGGAACCAAATATGATATTCAGGGACTCAGTACTGCTCACCACAAACTGAGAGGTGAGAATTAGAAATCAACACGCTATCCTGTTGCTTGGATTAACAGCCCAGCATCCTGCAGGGTCCCCCATCTCACCCAGTTTTCCCCAACTGGAACTGGATCCTGTCAGCTGCCAAGCAAAGTGATGGAGAAAAATCTCCATCCCTTCCAAAGGGGCACGGGATTTCATACCTAGACAGTTTTCTCAGAGGCAGTTTGTACTGAACTCCTCAATCAGTGTAAAACTGCTGAAACTAGTGCAGAAAATTATCCAAATTCCTCTTAATTGGGTGGGGAAGAGATTACTTCCAAGCCAATCCAAGATGAATAGGAGAAAGTCCACTTATCTGCAAAATGAAAGGCTGTTTACCCATACCAAACCTAATTATGAATAACAAAAGTAATCTTCCTATCTTTTGCAATGTAACAATGCTAAATGTCAGATATAACAAAGCACAACTATCTGAAGGTAGTCGGAGGATGCAACAACATTTTAATGGCAGTTGCAAAATATTACTTTCCTCCTTCTGTTGATAGCCTTGAGTTGGATAACACTGAATGTACATATCTGGTTCCTTTAACAGAAAGCCATCTTGAAAATTTTAGAATATTTGATCTGGAACACTGCTTACACCTTGATCTATGTCTTTGATTAAACCATATTTCAGCTTACTTCAGTTCTGAGGTAAGGTGATTTCTGTTTTGAACTTAGTAACCATTATTAACTACAGTACTGTACGTCCATTTTGGTAGAATTCAGAGTCATAGCTGTATTAGTCTGGATCTGTATAAAAAGGGATCTTGTAATACCTGAGTGCTACTGAGAGAAAGAAGTTGGTAGCATAAGCTTTCACAAACTTTCATAGACTTCACTCCATGCATCTGATGAGGTAGACTTAAGTCTATGAAAGTTTATGCTACCAACTTCTTTCTCTCAGTCTTAAAAGTGCTGCAAGATCCTTTTACATCAGTGGTGTCCAAACTGTGTTCCTCCAGGTGTTTTGGACTCCAGCTCCCAGAAGCCTGAGCCAGATGGTCAGGAATTCTAGGAGCTGTAGTCCAAAACACCTGGAAGGCCACAGATTGGACACCACTGCTTTACATACATCCATTTGCCCGTGTTTGCTCAGGCAAACAGAGCTTATAGACAGTTATTAAGCCACAAAATTACAAATATGGTGATCTCACCACTACACTGGTGACATGTGCTTTTGTAATGTTCGAACGTCAAAATGAGTCTGGCACATAGCTTATGAGTTCCCAGGTTGGGGCCACATTGGCTGTACCTTATGCTCCAAAGTGTTATGATTTTGGATTCCCCCCCCCATTATTTTTCATTATGGATGTGAACTTATAAACTGGGTAAGTTGTCCAATGCATTTTATATAAAAATGGATATGAGAAAAAGTGCATAATAGATAAAAGAAATGGCTATTTGGATATTTCACAGATGCATTTTCAATTCATATATTGAATATATGAATAATGACATTGCTATTTAAATCATCATGATGCCCACTAGTTTTCACCCCTGATATCCACACACTGGAGAAACATCTGTAAAGGAAAACATGTACTATGCATGATGCAGAAACCAGACCCAAGACAGGGAAGATTATAGGTATGCAGTAGTCTTCCCTCTACAGATGTGCTCCCAAACATGTACACGGCAGAGGCAGAACCAATCATCAGTAATCAAAAACCATTAGTCCCCGTTACATGATTGTAAACTGAGGGATAGAAAACAACCAGATAAAGTTCAAGCGTTGCCTAGACTTTGGGTACAGTTCTTGGAAAAGGAAGCAGTCAGCTCCCTAACTGTGATAAATTACATCCTAGCCCACAAAAAATGCCATAAAAGTAATTACTTTCTTAGTTGCTAAGGAATTGCAAGACTTTTGTTTTCTATAGTGATGTAGAGAATATTTGCACATTTTCCAGTTCTTGACAAAAATAGGAGATTTTCACACGCCGAAAATATTGCCTCCAGAAACCGGGACAGAAATATTTCTGTCCCGGAAGCAGCGCCGCGGTTCGCACGCTCACCTCCCTCTTCCGTTTTTCCGTCGTCCTCGCTTTGGGTTTTTCCCTCCCTCTTCTGGAATATTTTACTAACGGGAGTTTGCCGTTAATAAAATATTCCGGAAGAGAGAGGAAAAAACCCAAAGCGAGGACGACGGAAAAACGGAAGAGGGAGGTGAGCGTGCGAACTGTGGCGCTGCTTCCGGGACAGAAATATTTCTGTCCCGGTTTCTGGAGGCAATATTTTCGGCGTGTGAAAATCTCCATGGTGTCTTGACATGTTGAGATACAGCACTGGAAACATTTTCAACAAGTATCATATTATTCTACATTCCCTCTTCCAACCTCCCCTGTTTGATCACAAGGAAAAAAATTATTCTTGTTGTTAAAAGCACTGAATCAATGATCCATTCACCTCCCTAAAAAACTGACCTTATATTAGTAAACTCTAGAAAACAGATGACTCCGAGCATCAACTTCTGGTTAGTCATGCCATATGCTTTTTAATGCATATGCTTTAATCTATTTTCATCTAAACTAACCTTTGTTCAGATACTTCTTTTTTTTGCTAAGCATCAGCACATTACAGTTGCCCCTCCACATTCGTGACTTCCACATTCGTGGTTTCGATTATTTGTGGAAAGCACTGCCCCCCTGCTCTCCACCCCACTCCCTTCCCAAGGCAGTGAGGGGCTTCTCACAAAGCCCATCGCTGCCTTGAGAAGGGGGGTGTAAAGCCACTGGCATGCCCACTCTCCACCCCACTCCCTTCTCAAGGCAGCGAGGGGCTTCTCACAAAGCCCGTCACTGCCTTGGGAAGGGGGGGTGGAAAGCTGCTGGCGCACTCGCTCTCCACCCCGGTGTCTTGGGAAGGGGGGTAGAAAGCCTCTGGCACGCTCGCTCTCCACCCCACTCCCTTCTCAAGGCAGCAAGGGGCTTCTCATGAAGCCCGTCGCTGCCTTGGGAAGGCGGGGTGGAAAGCCGCTGGTGTGCTCGCTCTCCACCCCACTCCCTTCCCAAGGCAGCGAGGGGCTTCTCACAAAGTCCGTCGCTGTCTTGGGGGGGGACTGGGGTGGAAAGCCGCTCACCCACAGGCTCATTTCTTATTCGTGTTTTTTTTCACATTTGCGAGGGTTGTCTGCCCCTAACCCCTGCGAATGTGGAGGGGCAACTGTATTTCTCTTGATACTGTTTCTGTCTTATATTGAGTATGGTTATTATTTTTTAAATTACAAACTGTCTTGGGTTAATTGTACTGCACTTAAATACAGTCCTCATCCAGAATACATCTTTGGTGTAGGAGAAAACTTGCTTGGGCCTATGTTAGAAGCCCGACAACACAGCTGTATGTAACTTGGTACATAAACCGGTTGACTTACGGTCACTTGTGTTGAGCCTGAATTCATATCCAATAGAACTCTCAGATTAAATTGCAGTTTTTGTTGTTGCAGCATCCAGTTAAAAGTACAGTACCTTTATTATAATCAGTGTCCAAAACAAAAGGAAAACTAACTGTGGAATCAGGTACTGAAAGCTGCAACATGGGCCTTTAGCATGTTTTTTCTTTTCTTTCTTTTTTTACAAAGTTTCACCCCAATACCTCTATTCTTCTTTTTCTATTTCTTCTCTATTTTTCTTCATGTTGTGTAGCCACCCCTTTAGGGAAAAAAAAAACTTTTTCTAATCTATTACACAATCAATACTGCAGTGACCATGCTGTGCTGTGAAAAGTGGACTTGGGAAGAACTAAAATCAATCATACCTCTTTGCTAAGTACCAAATTGCATGGATAACCATAAGCCCAAAAAGAATAAAACCAAACATTTGATGAGAGCAGGGTTTTTTTTACCATACCTGCAGCAATTTTGAGTCTTCTGTGTTCCACCCATTTGGTTTTGCTTGAATTTAAAAAACAAAACAAAACTCTGTTTCAAATTGGCCTGATAGCAAACAGAAGTTGATTATTCTTTTCCCCCAACTTTTCAGTTAGTGGAATAAGAGAAGGATTTAGTCTGAAGGGCTCAAAAGTCCAGCTGGCTCAAAACCCTTCATTCACATTCTCTCACTCACTCACTCACTCACACACACACACACACCAGTGATTGTCTTCAACTACTACTTCCAATAACTGGGGTTTATAAGTTTGTTACAGTCTTGGACCTGGGTACAACTGCAGAGATTGTCTAGCTTTTCCCCCCCAAAGTCGTGCTGACCTCTTTATCCATTAAATGAACAGAAATATAGGACAAAATTACCCCACTGATGAGGTGTCATTGTTGCTGGAATTTGTTCCTTACTCAGGACCTAACCCAGCATAAAAAGATACCCTTCTCTCAAATGGGATTTGACTCTGATGTTTAGGAAAACAGCAACAGGTTACACAACAGCAACACACAAATTTGGACAAGAGTGTGTTCTCCAAGAAAAATTAATGAGAGAGGGGGAAAATGAGATACAATTACCTATATCCAGATTTTTCTATACTCCTTTCTCTTGTCCCATGTTCTAAATTACGTGTGCAAGCTGTGTGACTAGACAGAAGGGGGTGGAGGGTTAAGAAAGTAAATTGCAATTATCAGGATTCTAATGTATCAGAGGCAGAAGCAAATAGTACGAAAGCAAAAGTGGCTCAAAGGCTGTGTATCAGTTGTCTAAGACAGTGCAGATACATAGAAGAAAGTATATTCATGAGACCAGGATTCAAAGCTCCACTCAACCATGGCTACCCACGGAGTGACCTTCGGTTACTCATACTCTCTCCATCATAGAAGAAGGCAATGAAAAACTTCCTCTGAAGAAAACATCCCAAGAAAACCCTATGATAAGGTTCCTGTAAGTCAGAGTTGACTAGAAGGCCTATAAAAACAAAGAGTTTTCTTACAAGATTTGTCTTTCAAATACAGTTGTTGTTGTTGTTGTTGTTGTTGAAATGACATATGTTGGTTATTGTTTTACCATTTATCCCAAAATAATAATGTTAGATTTTGAAATGAGAAGTAGACACTCGTGGGTTATTGGATGCAAGAGATGCTGAAGACTAAAGAATAAACACAAACACATAACATCTATTTTAAAAGCAAATATGATAAAAAAAACCTATTAACAATCATATTTATTTTATTTATTTTAAATTAATTTATAATCTGAAATCAGAAGTACAATTCTTATCTGAATTTGTATTAATGCAAGGAGAAAGTTTTGGAAAATGCTTTTCAGCCAAGCATTAACCACCTTCACTCCTTTGATATTAGAGCAACGGGGCTTTAGACAGTAAGGGTCTCCTGCATGCCTCTACCCTATAGATGCTGTCTCTAAAACTTTCCCCATTTGTTCAGTCACCCATTGTAGGGATTTATCTATGCAACCACACCACCTAACCAGAAAAATTCCCCATATATTTGAAAGAACATAAAAGACTTTTCCTTCTCTTCCTGTCTTTCCCTCCTCCCTCAGAATGGTTGGTGAGTGCAGGGTCTGCTAAGCTGCTCCTCTTCTTGAAACTTTCCTGTAGTTAGCCAGGACTTAGGCACTGCATGTATATATGTGTGTGAATGTACCTTTAAATGTAATAAGTAAAGTTTTTAGCTATGAAACTTTCATCCTGTTCCTCCCACATTGACATGCAAGCAATGTGTCTGGTATCAAAATGTATATGTGGCATAAGGATCCACCAGAAGAAGTGTATAACTGCATAAGCTAATGTAATAAATAGAAAGATGATAAAGCCACGTGTTTATTTTTCTATTACATAAATTTCCTGAAAGCTTAACAGAATCTTAAGGGGTGTATTGATGTTGATCTGCCTACTAGACAGTACTGTTATTTACATCCTTGGAAACTTAGATGACAAAAATGGTAGCAAGGAAGCCAAGCTTTGATACAGATTCACAAACATAAAGACAAAGAACCTTTACTCTTTCATCAAAGAGACAGGGGTGGGGAATTATGCCTGTTTCATCTTTTTGTGACTTTGCTATATTTTTGAGGTTTGAATGAACAGGTTGTTCATTCATATTGGATTTGGTCCTTTACAGGTCTGAAACATGGGTCACCTATCACCAACATTTATGACTCCTCGAACGCTTTCATCAGTGCTGTATACGCACAATCCTAAATGTACACTGGACTGACTATGTGACTAATGTTGCTGTCCTTGAGCAAGCAGGGATCACCAGCATTGAGGCCATGATATTGAGAACACAGCTGCGCTGGGCAGGGCACGTTTCTAGGATGGAGGACCATCACCTCGCAAAAATAGTACTCTACAGTGAACTCACCACAGGTCAGCATAAGAGGGGCGTTCCAAAAAAGCAATACAAGGACTCCCTGAAACAATATCTCAGGCTCGGCCAAATTGATCACCAACAATGGTCTGCCCTGGCCTCACTTCGGGAGGCATGGAGACGCACTATCCACAATGCTGCAGCCTTATTTGAGAACTCACACCGAACATGTCTTGAAGAGAAACGGTAACACAGAAAGAATCACAACCCAGAAACATCACCCAAGGAGACCTTCTGCTGTGCTTTCTGCAACTGGATTTGTTTATCTCAGATTGGCCTTTTTAGTCATCAGTGTGCTTGCAGAAAGCGTCCTTCCTGAATCTTTGTTTGCGAAGAAAAGCCAGAGAGGAGGATATAGCCAGTGATGACTTGGCAGCATAATAAGCTGCAAGAACCCAAGTATCATTTCAGTGTGTACAAGTCATTCCGTAGAACGTCATTAGGAAATTGTCATCTAATAAATCAGTAGCCATTTTGAGATGAGCTGTGGTAAAGGTAAAGATAGCACAATGTTAAGTTGGCTGGTTTCACACTTCAGTCTTCTGTGCCACTGTTTTATAAAATTCCCACCATCAAACATGATAGGCAGCAATTTGCACTATTTTGGGGACCAAATTCCTCTTGAAAGCAAAAATGTATCTTGAAGGCAGATTACTGCCAGTTATAACTATTATGAGGAGAGACTTAGGGAGCTGGGTATGTTTAGCCTGGAAAAAAGACGGTTAAGAGGTGATATGATAGCCCTGTTTAAGTATTTGAAGGGATGTCACGCTGAGGATGGAGCAGGCTTGTTTTCGTCTGCTCCAGAGACTGGAACACGGAGCAATGGGTGCAAGCTCCAGGAACAGAGATTCCACCTCAACATGAGGAGGAACTTTTTGACAGTAAGAGCTGTTCGGCAGTGGAACACACTCCCTCGGAGCGTGGTGGGGTCTCCTTCCTTGGAGGTCTTTAAACAGAGGCTGGATGGCCATCTGTCGGGGATGCTTTGATCAAGATTTCCTGCGTGGCAGGGGGGTTGGACTGGATGGGCCTCGTGGTCTCTTTCAACTCTGCAATTCTATGATTCTATGATTCTATAACAAAATACAGCCCATAGCAACACTATTATTTTGCCATCCGATATAGTATAGTGGCAGTCAAGAGGTACCCCAAAGAAAATGTGGTCAAGTTGTTACTATGACCCACACAAATGGTCCCATCCATCTTGAGCATAAATCAGTGGGTTTTATTTAAGGAAGGGAGTCAACAACCAAGAAAAATTAAGTGATGCTATACTGGTACAGCAACAGTCGTATATCATATACATGTTTTATGGTAAGTGATTAAAAAATATAATTGCTTTTTAGGTTACTCTGTATTATTACTAAAGGAAACTAGTACGTTTACCATAAATTATACACCCTTATTTATTCTGATTTATTAATGAATGCTTCCTTGATATTTTAGAAGATAATACGTAATATCATTGAACCATAGACCACAAGGTAGCAATCGTTAATCATGGGTAGCCCTACTATAAAAGATGGGATTGATGTGAGCATGCCCACAAATGCCTCTATACACATTTGGCAATACCTGAAGCACTGAATACACATAATAAAAGCCTATTGGTGAAATCAAAATATTAAATTCCCAAAAAGCAAACAGCACTTCAAATCAGGAGCAGCATCACCTTAAGCATGTCCAAAGTAGTTGGTGATGCAGAAACTTCCTCAATGGTTTTCACAGGTTCTGCTAAAATTCAATAAAAATATATATTAAACCAGGCTCCTTCAGGGAATGCATTTCAAACTCAAATGCCATGTGAGAGAAGGACGTGTGTGTTCACTGTGTATTAATCTTCCTAAAAGGAGGAAAACAGAACATACCGTTTCAGAAACTAAAGTCTCTCATATGGGATCAGGCATTCATCTAAGACCTTCTATCCACCTGAACATTTACTTATGAAAACACCATAAATGATGCCAAAATCATTCTCATTATGAGAATATGCCTATAGTGTTTGTCCACTGGCAGAAGATAATATGCAAGAAACTTTATTCCTGGGTTCTTTTCTTTTTTTTTTAATGCATAGTTGTCAACAATACTGCATAGGTCTGTTAAAAACATACGAAGAAGAGAAGTTGGGCAGTCTTTGGTAACTCTTCAAAATATCCTTGTTAAATTCAGCAGACACATAATAGTCTACCTACGCAAATCCATAGGGTAGTTTGGGAAGCAATGAAGCTGGTGATTTGTGGAGTCTATATAAATGAACTAACAGCTGTCAATAAGACCAAGAAGACCTTGAGAGAAAAACTGTTCTCTGATATTTCTCTGCTTGAGAAAATTCATAATAGTGTGAGAAGCCTTACCATGCATGAATCTCTTGTCCAAACATGAGCTATACCTAAGGACTTAGGACTTTATCAGACAAGCCCCTCTTTTGCCAGTATAGAATAAAGCCATTTCTATGCCAGCAAAAGAACAGCCCCCACGGCACTTACCTTCTCTCTCTGTCAATGGCTTCCATGGCAATGAAGAGGAAGTGAACGGAGCTCCGTTCACTTCCTCTTCTGAAATCTCACAGATTCTCGCGAGAGTTTATTGCACAGGAAATTCAAAAAAAAAAAAGAGAACATTTTAAGCTACACTAAGCACCTAAACACACTTAAAAACTTTGAAGTATCCTGGGCAGGGTCATTAGAAGTTCGTCACTTACCTGGATGTCGTGACCTCACCCAGAAGTGTTGTGCCATGCACCACCATTTACTATGCAGCAATGAGATTTAAAGGGCTGGAGGTTTCACACACTGGAAATGCTGGCAAAAAGCCAGCACTGCCAGTCTATTGATGGCTTAAGCCATCAATTGAAAGTGGTGCCCTATTACCAGCTAACTGACAGACTAGTCACAGGAAAAGAACAACATTATCTGATAATGATGACCTGTAATGTCGTTGTCATGTGATTTGGCACCTTTTTTTTTCCTTGTCTGATAAAGTCCTTAGATATCACCACAAATTTGCTATATCTAAAGCTGTAACATTACACATTTGAATTTAAAAGTCTGAGATTATTACCCTCTCATCTTGAAATGAAATTATTACACAATTTCATTACCTCAGTTCAAAGTAGGTAGAGTAAAATGACAGAATTAACTTTCATTCCAAAAATGGACAAGGATCCCAAAGGAGAAACTCCTAACCTTCTACTATGCTAGCGAACCAGGACCCAGAAATTCTAACTGCTATTTTGGATGTAAGGTTTAATAAGCATATTACAACTGAACCAGGAAGGGCTCATGCCCTACCACTGGACTGATAATCCAGTTCAATATTTTTTACTGTGCCAAAATGAGGGGGAAATCCTATTACTAGATGCATGTAGGGCCTCTGATGGAAGGAAGTGGGTCTTTTGGAAGACCATTATTCAAAAACTAAATAAAGGAGAAAATGATATTTAATTTTTTTAGTATTTATGACAAATCCAGGTTGTGCCTCATATGAATTTTTATGAGTCTGTGAAGCTTAGCCCTCTCCCTCTTTTACATCTTAGAATCACTATGCTAGCTGAGGTCATGAGATCTAATTCAGGAACCCAATGAGTTACAGTACTGCTCTTTTTCTCAACAATCCAGAGGAAGCAGCAAAGGAGGTTATTACCAAATTAAGAGAGTACGGCTCAGCATCTGGCATGCAAATAAATATCAATAAGTCAAATTCTCCCTGAATGGGCGCAGTTAAAGGTATACACAGGATCAGGACCAGTTTAAGGAATTTTGGGCCTTCTTGCAATGCTTTATTTGGCAGGGGGGCATATGTTTATCTCACGTCAATGTAACCTAACTCAACGTAAGCTATTCACAGTACAGGGTATTCAGATTATTACTAATAATGTTTTTGCAGGAGGAGGGTTACTACGGGGGGGGGGCAAAATGATGGGGCCCCCTGTGGATGCTGACACTGTTGGTGCCTTAAATCGGGCTTGCACAGGATTACTTATCAATCTTTCCAACCAGGACCTTTAGTGTTAGTCTAAAACCACCTTTCTTGGCCAGACATGCACTTAAATTTACCATTGCCCTCAAATGTGTTACCTACTGTCCCTAATTTATAGTGAAGTAGGAAAACTCTGGGTGTCTCTTCAGCTAGCAACCACCTTGTTGATTGCTTTCCCTTTTCTATAACTTCACTTAAATTTTTCTAATCACAAACAAACCTTTTCTGCAGTCTGCTGTGGTAGTCTGGAAGAAATGGCATAACATTCTCCACCCACCCACCCTGCTGTACAACATGCAGACTTCTATCCTTTCCAGCCCACTGTTCTGTGATCAAGATAAGCATTCTCAATTAAGGAAGTGGAAGTCAGTTGTGCTATTCAGAATTAAATGCCCTTTTTTTAAAAAAGTAAGAATTCTCTTCTACGGGAGCACCATATCTATCAAATATTGTACTTAATTAACAATTCTGAAGTTGTAAGGCAAGCAGCCAGGGCTTTGCTGCATTTGAATTAGTGACAGATCAATATGCAGATGTGAAAAAGAAAGTAGCATAGGGTATTTGTAGGACTCATAATGATTCCACATTATGGTGGTATATGAGATTAAATATATGAGAAAAATTATAATTGGTTTTACTTCTTCTCAATAGCCATCTGTTTGACAGGAATGACCAACATGATCTTGTGGCTGCTTGTACTCAAGAAAACATTATGAACTTTATTCATAGTTTGTATAAGACACATATCCCACTGAGCTTTCTCATATGTCACTCAACTGAACTTGAAGGGATGTTAGGCAATTGAATCTCTGATGCATGGCCTTCGTCCATTGCAGCCATTTTGGTCTGTGGTGAAGGTGGAGATATATGAGATCATAAACAAACTAGAGTACTTTCCACTTATCACTGGCAAATTTTCAATATTATTGTTAATTTGTTTTTCAAAATACAATATATATCTCCCACTTTTCACTTCAGACAAAAAAACCCAAAGCTGCCAGCAACGTAATTTAATCAATAAAACCAAGAAATCACAAAGAACAACAGAAAGCAGCAGCAATAACAGCACCAGAAGCAACAAGAATAAGAATAGTGTAATACAGTAGCAGCATAGAAAAAAACAAACAAAAAAAACTACCCTCACCAAGAGCCAAGCCTTGGTTTACAGGTGGAACTGGGATAAGGTTATTCAAGACAAACATCTTGAGGCAAGGCATTTCCATGCAGGTGCCACAGTATGTGCTGTTAGCACTGGGTTATGGCCCTTTTCCAAGGTAAGGCATTGAAGCTTTAAGTAAACAGTAGACAAATGGCCACCACTAGGTCACACTTGTCCAAGAGAATTGCAGTTGGTTCATCAGACAAATTCAGTAAGTTAGCACTTGTACACACTGTTGTCACTGGATGATCCAGTAGAAGTATCCAGTCCAGGAACGCCTCTAGACTGCAAACTTTTGTCTTAGGAGATTTTCAGACAGGCAAAAATCTCCCCTTGCCGCGCGAGCAGCCTCCCGAAACTGCTGCGCGGCAAGGGTCTTTTTCGGACCGCGCTGTGCCTGTGGCGAAACCGTCCGTGTCACTTCCGTGAAGCTTGGGACGGCTCCGCGCCATATTTCAATCACGGAGGCTGCCCGTGCTTGAAATATGACGCGGAGCCGTCCCAAGCTTCACGGAAGTGACACGGACGGTTTCGCCACAGGCACAGCGCGGTCCGAAAAAGACCCTTGCCGCGCAGCAGTTTCGGGAGGCTGCTCGCGCGGCAAGGGGAGATTTTTGCCTGTCTGAAAATCTCCCTAGTCAGGAGTGCAATCTGATATGACATAGTCTGTACAGCTACACCTGGACTGATTGTTCCCAGAAACAACAACTGTTGAAAATGAAAAGTACATGTGAGGAGTATCACTACTGCAATGATCACACCTCCACTTAAATCTCTAGCTCAGGAATGGACAAAGTGCTGCCATGGATGGCATGTAGCCACCAGGACTATATGTTTTGTAAAAGAAATGGGGGGAGGTTGCTTCATAATGCCCCCAAATGCCTTCTAGAGGGTGTGGAGGGCATTTACACCACATTTGAGCCCCCTGAAGCCCCCAGGGGTCAAATACTTTTTTGCAAAATTTTTCAAAAAGGTTTTTGCCTCAAGATGCCCCCAACGCAGCCAAAGAAGCCCAGAGACATGGTGAAAATGTCCCCATGTCCCTAGAGAACATGAGGGGGGAAATTGATTTTTCTTTGCAAGAATGGGTACAGTGTAGGGTATAGCCTTTCAAGTTGTGACAGGGGCTAGTGTGGACCCCTAGCTTCTCACATTTGGCCACTCCTGTTCTAGATGAATTAATTTAACAATTTCATATAGATATTTTAAAAACATTATGACTGCATAAATTCTTGTTTGTTCTAAGCCAAGCTAAAGCAACTTGAACCCTCTCAAATGTACTCCCTTTGCATCTCTATCACACCTTTGGCCAAGGATAGGTTACTGATGGGGGGGTACATTGAAAGACCTTGGAGGGCCATAATCCCCTCAAAGCATCCCTGTATCCTTCCTAGGAAGACAAAATTTAGTTTAATTTCTTAGTAAATAAAGGCCTCTCCTAGGTCTAAAACAGCCAGAGTAGAATCCTTCCCCCATCCCTTATGCAGGTGTAGGTGTTTTGAGTAAAAATTGTGGAAGAATACAGTGGTCCTGAGGGGACTCCATAAACAGCCCTATGGCTGCATGCAGCCTGTGGGCCACAGTTTTCCCACCATTGCCTTAGACATAAGACTATGAAGTTCATTCAAGGACAGATACATTTCTCATTACTGAATGTCCTCTAACTCCCCTTCTGCCCTCAAAACCAGAGCTTGGAAATGTTACTTTTCAGAAAACAACTCTCAAAATTGTTCATCCACCAGAGCTGAGCCACTAAGTGATCTTGATTGTGGGATTCTTTAAATTGTAGCTCAAAAATGTAACTTCTCCAAGCTTTTCCAAAACCTCCACCAAGGCTACAGAAAGCAGCACTCATGTAGCCATTGGAAGTGGAGATATATTCTGACCTCCTGAAAGCACATTGAAATGTAGGTCATACACTGCTTTAGTTAATCTGCCCAATTTGGTACTTTTAGCTGTTCTGCAGCCATGCTTTTAAAAAGGTGGATTACTTAAGAAACAATTAGGTGAGTATACAAAACAATTTGCAGGCAAGCTTACTCCTTCAGCTTTGCAAGTGAAGTGCCTTTCAAGGCTGATTTATAACACTGTCGTCTTCAGAAGGCAAAATAATTAATAGGAGCATGGACTTCTAATTTCAGTGACTTCCAGAGAAAGTGGATTTCATTTGATTTATGATGGCTGGCGACTTTGCATTTTATCAGTTCATTCACTCATTATTTATGCTGATGACCAATTTCAATGGGTCGCTATCATCTAACTCGATACTAATCAAAGAGAATTAGGGTTCACTGCATTATTTAGAAGACACTAATTTATCTTCAGAACAAGTACTAAGAACAGTTTGGGGCCTTCAACACTTTAAGGAAAAAGAAAGGAAGCAAAGCTTGCTAATTCATAACATTTTTTACCATTATAGATGAATACTGCTTTGGATAATTATTTTAAAACAAAACAAACAAGGAAGAATATAAACACAATACACCAAGACAAACGAAAAAAGGTAACAGTTTTTATCTGGCTTTTGGCTAGACACAAATAGTGTGAGGTTCTCATTTTATACGTTGGCAGTTCAAACTTATACTAAGGTGGTTTACAGAGTCTGGCAAATTGCTAGATCAGCACATCTAATACTTATAACTCATTAGGAAATTGTGCTGATCCTACTGCCAGTTTTAGGCAGACCAGCTAGTGCCAGTTGATTGCTCATATTCTTGCAAACAATACTGGAAGAGGGTGACCTCAGTTTGAGCCAGTAAATGATTTCTTACATTCTTAAGCAAGAGATGAAATTCAGAATAATTTAACAAAGACTGTTATGCCTTAACTCTTATGGAAGTTTGCATTATTGCTTTATCCATTCAAACACATATTGTTTTGGTACATAAGAATTTGAGTAACATACACAAATAATGGATGACCATGCACATGGCTGAAATCAGCTCATCCTTCCTTTTGTAGACCAGTGCTTCTCAGGCTATCTGATGTGTGGGACCAACAGTTTTTGCTTTACCCTGTGCCAGGGCTCAAGCACTAAATTTGTGCCCATTGGATACCATTGTTTTGTTTTTTCATGGAAAGTTGCCAGTGACCAGCAGCTAATGGCTCAGGGACCAGCACCAGTCCAGGGACCACTACTTTGAGTAGCACTGCTTTGGACCGCCACCAAAAGGTTGTCAAGCTCACCACATTAAGATCTTGAAATATGCTCAACAACACAACTAGCACACAACACATATGAAGGGTGTGCATAACTGGCTGTGTAGTAATTCCTGTTAGTTTTGTTATATACTCTTTAAAGGGCCAGAAAGGTCAAATACAGAATGAGTAGGGATGGCATCCAATTTTAGTTTGCATCTGTGATATTCAGCAATGCATGTGAATTTCCAAACTGTAATCAGAAATCTTTGGCCAAAAGCACTAAAAAAATTTGCTCTTTCTAAGGAATCTCAAATACAATTTTGGAGACAAGCATATATAAATCTACCAATACTGCTTGTTAGAGATACATATTTTTGTTTCAAAAAACATATTATCCCCTTCTGGAAATGATTGCAAGGAGCTGAATCCTCCCATAAATCAAGACAAATCACACAATTCGATTCTGTTATAGAACAACAACAACAAATTAAGTGCCCCCAAAGTAAATCAGATCATCTTCAATTTATGTAAAAGTAGTCAACCAACAAGAAGCTGACTGGCGGTTTTATTATGCAAGCAATAATTTTTACAGCGAACTCAAAACACCAATATAAGAAATTATCTCATGAGTTTGAAACATTAATATCTAAACAAAAGGACATGTTTTATAGGGCGAAATTAGCGTTTTTCTTGCCAAAGAATAATTATGAACATATTAAACTGATTAAGTACCCATTTCGATTAACATCCACAAGAGTTTTATTCATGTAAACAAAACATGCTCATCATACTAATGAGCCGAAATAAAACCCACTACTTGGCATACTTTTCTGCACCATATCCCAATTTACATTTCATTACTAGTAAAAACAAAGCTTGAACACATTCTGAAAACCTGTTTACCTTCAAGCGCCTATCAATTTATTGCTATTAATGCACATTTTAACGTACTTTCCCTCCTACCTCAGGTCTGTGTTGACACTCAAGTCTAAAATAAAATTCACTTATACTTTGCCTTTGTAATCTAATAATAATAGCAAGTCATGGTCAACAAATCCATTCTGCTATGCTTAACAGTTCTTGCACTTGAACTCAGCTAATGAAAATAGATTTGCGAGGTTTTGTCTTGAACTTCTGCATGTCAAATGCAGAGCTTTTGATGCCATTTAGACAATTTGATCTAAGTACCAAGTATCAAAGAGTTCCTCCATTGAACCTAATCTTGCACAACGTTACTCACATACCATATATACTCATGTATAAGTCGAAAAAAATTAGTCAAAAAATTGACCCCAAAACCCTAGGTCAACTTATCCAAGGGTCAGTGTAAATCAGTGATTCCCAAAGTGGGTACTACAGCCCCTGGTGGGCACTGCAGCAATCAAGGGAGGCGGTGATGGCCACAGGTGCATTGGGGGGGCGATGAATAACTGTAAGCGGGCGTTGGAAGCATAAAAGAGAGAAGAGAAGATTTTAAAAATTTATTTATGTATTCCACTCATAACGCTTAATTTTTCTTTGAACAACATACTGGATGTTGGCTTGGTTCCCGCATACTCCCTCACTTGCATTGAGGTATATGCAATCGTGCACTGCTACTGTTCATGTGGTGCCACTGAACTGCCGTTCCAAAACATGTGAGTACTACGAGCATTGCTGTAGGCAACTGCCACTCGTGAGATTGGTTGATCGCAAAGCCAAAGCCTGGAACGGCAGCAGCAGTACTGGCTACTGGCAGTACTATCAGCAGACTTTGGAGAACGCTATGAATCAGGAGATTTCCCATAATTATTACAGGAAAATTATGGTGTAATATAACTCTGAGGACTTTTTTTTTGACGGAGAAATACACCGCAAGAAGAGTCTTCCCTCTTGCGATGCTGCTGCGTGGCAGGGGGGCATTTTGTATGATGCCATCCCCCTGCTGATTCTATTCTGGTACAGATTGCAGCTCCAGCATCATATTTGGCCGTTTCTTATTCCGTGATTAAGAAACGGCCAAATATGACGCTGTAGCTGCGATCTGTACCGGAACAGAATCAACAGGGGGACGGCGTCATATGAAACACCCCCCACCATGCAGCAGCATCGCAAGAGGGATGACCCTTCTTGCGGTGTATATCTCCGTCCGAAAAAGTCCTAAGTTAGATTGTTGTGATATTGTGACAAGTTAAAGTTAACTAACAAATAGTGTGACTATAATTACTGAGTATTATTTATTTATTTTGTAATAATTATATGCACTTTACAATTAATATCATGTTTATTTATTTCATTAGTATTTATTTTAGTTTGTTTTTACAAAAATATTTTTAAAAATTAGAAAAAAGTATTAATTAAAAATACCTCCATAAAAAAATTATTTTTTCTACAGATAATAATTGCTCAACCAAAGAAAATTGTAGACGATATAATATCAAACATTTGAAATATGGCTTTATTAAGCCTGTAAACAATACAGTACCAATGTGCCTGATTTGCCAGAAAGTTTTATCAAATGAAGCTATGAAGCCTTCCAGACTACAAGAACATTTGACTAAAATTCATGGTGATAAAAAAGATAAGGATTTATCTTATTTTCAAACACTAAAAGAAAAATTTATCATAGAATCATAGAATCATAGAATTGCAGAGTTGGAAGAGACCACGACGGCCATCCAGTCCAACCCCCTGCCATGCAGGAAATCATGATCAAAGCATCCCCGACAGATGGCCATCCAGCCTCTGTTTAAAGACCTCCAAGGAAGGAGACCCCACCACACTCCAAGGGAGTGTGTTCCACTGCTGAACAGCTCTTACTGTCAAAAAGTTCCTCCTAATGTTGAGGTGGAATCTCTGTTCCTGGAGCTTGCACCCATTGCTCCGTGTATAGAATCATATCAAACAATCGACATTGGCAAAACTCTTTTCAACCGCAACCACACAAGATGGTGATGGCTTGCTTGCTTCTTACAATATTTCGTTAATGATTGCCAAATTGGTAAAACCGATTATATTATACTGGCTATAAGTGAAGTAATATGTACTGTGCTACACAAGCTAGCATCTAATATTATCAAGAAAATTTCATTGAGCAATAATACAGTGCAAAGAAGAATTGATGAAATGGCTCAAGATGTTGAAGATGCATTGTGTGGCTATTTAAAAACATCTCGGTTTTCTATTCAACTTGATGAGTCAACTTTGTTAAGAAATGAAACTTTACTTTTAGCATACATGCGGTTCACAAAGGAAGAACAAATTTGCCAAGAATTATTATTTGCTAAATAGTTGCAAACTGATACTAAAGGAAAATCAATATTTCATGCATTGGATGAATTTTTAAAAGAAATACCTCTGAGTAATATCTTATCAGTAGCCACAGATGGTGCTCCAGCGATGGTAGGGCACTACAGGGGTTTTCTTGCATATTTAAAAAAGGAGGTGCTGAATGCATTCACAGTACACTGTATCATCCATCGTCAACATCTAATTGCCAAAAATTTAAGTGCATGCCTACATAATTCATTACAATATGTAATTAAAGCTATCAACACAATCAGAAGCAAATCATTGAATGACATTATTTAAACAGCTTTGTATTGAAAACGATGAAGAATTTAATTGTTTGCCGCTTCATACAGAAGTTTGTTGGTTGTCAAAGGGTGCCTATTTAGATAGGTTTTATAAGCGGTTTAACTCGGTGCTGGAGTTCTTGAAAGATAAAAATGATGCTTTACAATCCAATTTAATTCAATCCAAAAGTGACATCGCTTACTTGACCGACTTGTTTCAAAAATTTAATGAAAGCAATCTTCAGCTTCAAGGTGATGAACTGAATTTAATAAAAACAAAATCTGTCATTTCTGCATTTGTGACAAAACTTCTTCTGTACAAACGAAATTTTGGATGAGGGGAATTCAGCCAGTTCCCAAATTTATCAGGAGCAGGAAAAAAAAGATGAAGACATACTTTCTTATTGTGAGCACTTGGATGCTCTCCATTCAGATTTTAATCAATGATTTGATGATATTTTGAAAATGAACATGATTGGATTTTGGATCCTTTTTCAAGTGCAAACACAGAAGAATCTCCACAGTTACAAGAAGAACTGATGGAAGTAACTACAAATGATGAATTGAAATTTAAAATTCAAAAGCGGCTACCAACAATTCTGGCTGCAAAAGGAGATCCCTACGGCTTATCCTGAAATATGGGCTGTAATTCAAAAGTTCTTAATTGCATTTCCTTCATCATATTTAGTGGAATGTGGATTCAGTGCGGTAACCAATTTATTAAGAAAAAAAAGAAACCGATTGCAAATAGTCAAGCCGAGGATTACTAAATTGGTAGCAGCATACAAGGTTCATCTTTCTCATTAAGATGATTTTGAAAGTTTTAACTTTTTTTGTATTACTTTTCTATTCTGAATTCAATAAATAGTTTCATAATTTCAAACGCCAATGTTTCTAATTTACACCTTGATTTACTATATTTTATGAAAAAGGCAGAAACATTAATACATATATTCTTCTGTTTAATTGCTATTAAAAAAATTTAAAAAAATTAATTTCCAGGGGGCACTGAATAATATATTTGTTTCTGGAAAGGGGGCAGTAGGCCAAATAAGTTTGGGAACCACTGGTGTAAATACTGTACCTTAACCCTTAAAAAAAAAAAAGGAACCATCCTCTTCTCAGAAATAGAATGGTGAAAAGCAAGAGTTTATCCCATCCCAGAAGAACCTAAAAGAAATACCTACCTCTTCTACTCTCTCTGCTGTGGCACTGCTTTTGGCCTGTTTGAATGCCTGGGTGGGAAAATGGCCTTTGCAGTGGCTCTTTGGCACTTCCACTCAAAGGAGTGCAGAGAGAGTATAGGGGGTTGGTACTTCTTTTAGGTTCTACAGGACAGACTAAGCTCTCACCTTTTGCCACTCTATTTTCTGCTTCAGATTTTGGTTGCTAGGAAGGAAGCAATTTAATTTGAGGTTCTTCAGATACTGGCAGATAACACAGGGCCAGTAAATCAAACAAAGTCTCTGGAAAGCAAACTTGCCTGGAAGGGTTTGCTCCTGAATGAGATGTGCAGGAAAGAAGTTTTTAAAAAAGTCCAAAATTCTGAGAGTCAAACAGGGTTGTCAGCCAGTCCAATGGTCAGGGTTTCAGGTATCTGAAGCAGAACCACAGGAAAATCATGCCAGAGCTGGAGATCAGATGGTTGTTCCAAACAGGGAACATGGGTCAGACTTGTCTCTTAAGTTGGTTGTAGCCAGTTGTCCTTGATTAAGAGAGTTTCTCCTTTTGCATAGCAATAAGCCTCATTGAACAACTCTGTTATGCTTTCTTCTCCACCCATCAGGTTTGACGGCTTGGGGTCATGCCTCTTCATCTGATTGTTCCAGTCATTCTGGTGATGCCTGTGTTTGATCAATCCCAGGTGAGTTTTGGCTCAGTGTGTTCTGAGACTGCCGTTCCATGGATTGAGCTAGAGAACTGAGCTCATCCTTGGAGTCTGAGTCCTGGGTCATGGCACTCTACAGATGTCCCTCCACATTTGCAGGTTGAACTTTCACAGATTTGGGCCTGGCCTCATGTGCATTCACTCACTCGCTCACTCACTCATACAGGAGAGGGAAGGGATGGGACAGAGGACCAAGAAGAGGGAAGGCAGGTGGTGTGCAGGTCTCTGGGGCAGATGGAAAGAATGAGATGGGGAGGGGAAGAGAAGAGAGCCAGAGTGGGCAGGATGGTGACAGTGGTGGGAGGAAGACAAGTGCAATGGGAAGGGACTACAGCAGCTGCTCTTATGGTAGTGGCCTCAGCAGGTCTGGGCTTAGAGGTGAGACATATAAGTCCCTATTCAGCCCAGACCCATGGAGGCCACTGTCATAAGAGCAGCTGCTGCAGCCCCTTCCCACTGCCTTTCCTGCTGCCACTGCCGCCATCCTGCCTGCCCTGGCTGTGTCCTCCCCTCCTCTGTCCTGCTCCTTCTTTCTGCCTGAAAACCCATGCATCACCCTTCTCCTGCCCCCTGCCCCCACACTTCACCCAAGTGAGTGAGCAAGGGAATATGCCTGTGACTGGGCCTAGCCACCTTATCAGTTTGATTTCCTCCCAGCAACCAAATTTAACCACAGACTAAGCATGACTTAACTGAACACACCTCAAGATGGACACTGGTATTATCAAAGTCCTTATTTTTTTTTAAAAAAAATCCTTTCATCATGATTGTCAGAGCAGCCACTACCAACCAAGAATAAGAGCTATACTGCATTTTCACGTGTCTTATGCCACAACTGTTGCATCTCCAGCAGAGGATGGATATTTGCTAAAGATTACTTAAGACAGTAAGTGTATCTTCGTAGTAAAGACTTGGAAATTCTGAACAAGTTTAACTTACGGTATTGTAATATTTTAAAAGAATAAAAGAATACTAGTGTGTATGTATACCAAGTGTATACATACACACACAAATATACTGAAGGAGCCTAAGTGCAGGACAGTTTTTTTTCCATTTTAAATATCCTTGAGTTAATATATACTTTTAAAAAACAATATTTTTCAAAATATAAAATTATTGCAGCTGTTCTTAAGGATGTAGATATAGACATAGTTGATCTCCAAAACACACTCTATAAATATAATGTATTTAACAAAAAAAAATGCACACAGAAATATATTTTGCTTTTAATTCTGGTGCATAAAAAAGGGTAGTGCTATAAAATTTCTATTGTTCATAATATTCATAAATGCTAGCATATGTACATCCCCAGGTCCCTCTTCTATTCTATATATATGAAAATGCAATTTACTATATGCCAAATAAAAAATGCAGTTCTCAAATGCATGACAACAGGTGCTAGTTAAACGATCAGACACTATTTGTTACCTAGTCTCTTACTCTCATTTGCAGCATGATAAATTGCATTTTAGGAGAGTACTGCAATCTAAGGGGTCTTGACATGTTTTTATTGATTTGCATAGGTTATATGCATGTATTCCTGTTTGTAGGCAAATAGTGCCAGGAGTAAATTCAAGTCACTGTGCCTCTTGTTTCAAGAAAATTGTAGTCATCACAGGGGAGCCAAGATGGAGTGAGGCTGGGTAAAAGAGACATACGCAGCCCATTGGAATCTTAGAACTTCTATTAAGATTTATAGGCTGTAGGATTCTTTTGGGCTTCAACATTATTCTTAGTAAACCTTTTCTGTCTTCAGTTGTTTATAAAAACTGGCAGCTTTAGCAAAGACAAAAGCTGATAGTGTAGGTAGCACAATTTAACATAATAGTTCTTGCCTGTCTTCCAAATACCCTGAGCAAATGTTGACTAGGGGAGGAAATCCCCACAACATATGTACAAATCCAGACCTCATCTTACCCGTGTAGTTCATAATTTTGAAGACATTAACACAAGGAACATATGTAACTTAGAGCAGTACATGTACACTAGTGTTGTTTCATAATATGTCCATTAGTACAAGTACCATTAGTTGAAACTAATGATTCAGAGATCAGCGCTCAAGGCCTCTGGATTCCTATATTGAACTATGTGCAGCTCTGAATTTAAACCCTCTCTCCAATAGATCTGTCAATTCATTCTTTGAGTACCACTGCCATCCCAGCTGCACTACTGAGGTTATTCTCATCACTGTCAAAAGGGCCAAAAAAAGTACCACATGAAATGAGGTACCAATTCACAAAATAAAAAGATCCTTGCCGGATCACACTATCTAGGCTGCCTACTTTTCCCAAATGCTGCCAGTTTCAGTTAGCATTCAAGGGGTGGGGGACATGAAGAGCAACAAAACCCCTTTACCATTTCCCCCCCAGCAACAGAGTATACAAAAGTCCGAAAAATGTTGAGACTCCAGGCCTCAAAATACGTGTCTCGGGGACTCACTACAAATGATCACCACAAATATAATGTTGTGATGCCTCTGACCCCCCCCCCCGCCCAAATCTTCTCTGGCTTGAATTTTAATTTGAAACAGAAAAAAAATTCCTGCCCCTTCACTCCTCCACTCCCACCCAGAATTCTCTTCTTTCCCACTTCTCAACTTGCCCCAAAACACAACTTTATCTCTACTACTTTTGTTTGTCAGAAGCAGATGGTGTGACATCAAAGACACCCTTCTCCCCTCAGTGTATAATATGATGCTACACCATCACCATTGGGAAACACAGCAAACTTTACATCACCTAAATTAATGTATAAGAACCTGTTCACATACCCAAAAAGGTAGACCTAAGTATTCCTAAATGCAGGAACTTTCTGTAGTTCCATGTTCATGGAATGATCACTACCTGATGGGATTCAGACTCACTGAGACTCAGAACCTCTGCAGGGGTGGGGAGCCAATTAAGATGGTCTGCCCCAGGAGACTTATGGATCCAAATGGATTCCTGATGGCTCTTGAGGATTTTCTTGTTGCCTTGGCAGGTTATCCTCTCAAAGCTCTGGCTGATCTCTGGAATAGGGAAAAGGCCAGGGTGGTGGACACAATTGCCCCTACGCATCCCCTCCCATAGAGTGGAACCAAGCAAGCCCCCTGGTTTACTAGGAAGCTGGCAGTAATGAAATGTGTGGGATGGAGACTAGAGCAATGATGGCAAGTCTGACCAAACATGGGCTAAAATTCATTAGAAGGAGTATGCCATGGTGATGGTGGCAGCAAAGAAATTTTACATTTCTGCTGCCAGTGCATCTGCACAGTGTCATCCAGTGGAGCTCTCTTGAGTGGTCAGGGGCCTTTTACATTCTGGCTCACAAGAAGAAAACAAAGACCACTCAGCTGCCAGCTATGAAGAATTTGCAAGACACTTTGCAGATAAAATTGCTCAGATTCGCTCTCACTTGGACGCTGTAGTTGAGAAAGGTCCGTTGAATGTAATCTTGGCTCCTGCTTGTCCTGTACTATTTAAGCTGTATTATTGGATGTGTTTCAATTTGTGCAGCCTAAGGATGTGGGCAGGATCCTTGGAGAGGTGAGAGCCACAACACGTATACTGGATCCTTGCCCTTCCTGGCTTCTGAAAGCAGCTAGAGAAGGAACGGATAAGTGGGTAAGGGGAGTGGTGAATAACTCACTGCAGCAAGGGAAATTTCCATCCTGGCTAAAAGAGGCTGTGGTGAGACCATTACTAAAAAAAAAAAAAAAAAAAAGGCCTCCCTAGATCCCACTATTCTAAATAACTATTGGCCAGTCTCTAACTTACCATTTGTAGGCAAGGTTCTGGAGCATGTGGTGGCCTCCCAGCTCCAGGAGTTTCTAGATGAAACAGATTATCTAGATCCATTTCAGTCTGGCTTCAGGCATGGTTATGGGATGGAGACAGCTTTGATTGCCTTGGTGGATGACCTATGCAGGGAATTGGACAGGAGTGAGTCCCTGTTGGTTCTGCTGGACCGCTCTGCAGCTTTCGATACCATCGACCATAGTATCTTTCTGGGCCACCTCTCTGGGATAAGACTTGGGGGCACTGTTATGCAGTGGTTCTGTTCCTTCTTGGAGGGGCAAACTCAGAAGATGGTGCTGGAGGACTCCTGTTTGATGCTTTGGCTGTTCGCCTATGAGGTCCCTAGGGATTCTGTTTTGTCCCCCATGCTATTTAAAATTTACATGAAACTGCTGGGAGATGTCATCCAGAGTTTTGGGGTTCAGTGTCACCAGTATGCTGATGACACCCAACTCTGTCTCTCCTTCCCACTGGATTCCAAATAAGCTGTCTTGGTACTGAGCCAACTCCTGTTGTCGATAATGGACTGGATGCAGGCAAACAAATTGAAACTGATTCCTGACAAGACAGAGGTATTCTTGGTCAGTTGAAAGGCAGATCAGGGAATAGGGACTCTGCCTGTGCTGGATGGGGTTACACTCTCCCTGAAATCTCAGCCTTGCAGCTTGGGTATTTTCCTGGACTCAGCTCTGAACCTGGACGCCCAGATCTCAGCAGTGGCCAGGAGTGCATTTGCACAGCTAAAAATGGTGCACCCGCTGCACCCATTCCTTGAAATGTCAGATCTGGCTACGGTGACACATGCCCTGATTACATCCTGTTTGGACTATTGCAACACACTCTTATGTGGGACTGGCTTTGGAAACTGTTTGGAAACTTCAGCGGGTCCAGAATGTTGCAGCCAGAATGCTGACTGGAGCCAGCTATAGGGAGCATAAAACTCCCTTGTTGAAATGGCTTCACTGGCTATTGGTTCATTTCTGGGCACAATACAAAGTGCTGGTCATGACCTACAATACCCTATATGGCTTGGATCCAAACTATCTGAAAGACCTTATCTCCCAACAGAAATTTGCAAGGGTTCTAAGCTCATCAGAGGAAGGCTTTCTCTCGGTCCTGCCACTGTCACAGGCTCGCTTGGTGAAGACATGAGAGAGAGCCTTCTCAGTGGCTGCTTCCACCCTCTGGAATGCCCCTCCATAGGAAGCTAGGCCTTCCTTGATGCCCTCCCTACTTTCTTCTCACTGGCAGGCAAAGATGTTTTTATGCAAGCAGGCTTTTAATACGTAGCTGGGCTTATGGAGGCATCTATTGGGATGTGTTTTCCTATTTTGTTTATTTTTATTCCTTTAACTTTTATATATTTTATGTAATTTTGGATTTTATATTGTGATGTGTAAATGGTTTTAAACTGTATTTTATGTGGTATTTTGTGAGCTGCCTGGAAGAAAGATGGCATATAAAATAACTCACTAACTAAATAATATACCTAAGGCTGCTGAGTTACAGCCATTCACAAATGATGGACTACTGGTTAAAAAGTGCATGCAAGCCCGCATGCACATACACACATGGTTGAAAATTTTTGTAAATTTCCTTTTCTCAAGCAAGAAGGAATTATTTTATCTTTTTTCCCCTCCACTGTGAAAAAATATTCAAAAACTATGCAGTTTTCAAAAACTATCTGCAGTCTGCATTTTCTGTGTGGAAAACTTCTTTTCTGTGCAGAAATACTAGTATTAGAAAAAAACTATTTTATGTGCAAAAAACATGTTTCTAGTGCAGAAATGTTATTTTCTGTGCAGCAAATGCATTTTCTGTACACAAAGCATGTTTTTTTGCAGAGAGATTATTTTCTATGCAAAAATTCTGTGTACATTTTCTGTGCAGAATAAGTCATGAACTACAATGTCTTGGATTCTCCTCATCAGGGTTTCACGACTGCCAAGAAAATGGTTTTTTGACCATTTATTAAATATTTTCAAATATTCTTTTTACCCTTTTCCTGCCAAAATGGTGGGGTGGGGGCATGTAGGGAGAGGGATGCTGGGGAAATAAATCTCTCATAGAGAGAAGCCAGTGCATCTAGATCTTGCATTGCTAAAAATCAAAAGATTATTTTGTTTTGTTTTGTTTCCAGACATGAAGCAAAGCTGTTTTTCCAGACCTGAAATGCTAAAGGAAGATTGAGAATAGTGTGGTCCTCCAAATTGGTTGAATAGAATTTCTCATCTTTGGCTATGCTGGCTGGGGCTTCTCTAAAAGGAAAAAAAACACACACATTTGAAATGCCAAATACAGAGGATGTCTTAACTCAAAATTCTATAAACTATAAGATTATCAGACGTGGCAAAAAATGCAGCAAAAGATTGCGAGAAGGACAGGAAGTGGCAAGATTATCAGATGATGATGTCCTCCAGCATCCTGGGGGTGTAGCGCAGCCATGAGTAGAGTGTCCTTTTCTATTAGCGGCTTCTCCCCATCAATAGGAAAATGGAGCCTCATGCGCAGCAGCACTATACCCCCGGAACAGCTGAAGGATGCAGGCATCTGGTAATGTCACCCTTCCTGTTCTCCTCCCATTCTTCTGACATGGTTGGGAACATGATTTTTTGATGTGTTCCCCTGCGTCTGATAATCTCCTAAACCAGCTCTCTCGGGAATTTTGCACTGAAGCTCCTCTTCTACTTGGATTATGTGAGAATAGAGTAAAAATGTGTGTTTTCACCACCACCACCACTATGGAACAAAACAAAGATAGCTCACACAACATTTCCTAACAACTTCTTATAACAACTTCACTAAGAGTTCAAAGCTACTGTGAATGTAAGAAATGAATTACTAACTGATATTACAAAAGAGAAAGTAGAACAAGATGGAGTATGTGGCACTGCCCCTTACATTCTTTTAGGGTTCCCCTGTTCCACATCTGCTTCTGTCCATTCTGTAGAAAACTAATAAGCATTGTCACTATTTTTGGTCACTTTTCCAATGGGGTGGGTGGGTGGGAAATATTGTTTAGAATAGGTTTCATTTTTCACACTGCTTTATCCCTAGAGATGAAAGAAAGCAAGATAAAGTACTTACACCAAGGAGCCTGGTCTGTAAGAGCAATGGTTTTTCAAAAGCATGGATGAAATAGAATTAGGATTTAAACTCTTCTATTTCAGAATCTTTTTGGCTTACTTCAGCATAAATGTTTGATGTTTATGGAACAACATTTCGAAGAGATCTCACAAGCACAAAACTGAGGAAACGGTCACATCTGAAATCAGTATGCTTGTGGCCTGCCTGCATAGCTTAGAACAGGAATCTAGGGTCTCCACCTTGTATTCCCTCCTAATTCAGTCAGATACATATTTGAAACCAAGTACCTCCATAATTTTGCCTCTTTGGATATGAATTCTTTACATCTAAGGAACATCACTATAGATATTCCAACGTTTATTTGTCGGTCTTGCAAATTTTCTATTAATTAAATCTTTATTAAAAATGAATGTACTGCTCTATTTAAATGATTCAAAACTGGAAATTCAATGTTAGCAAGAGGCTATTTTAAGTCAATTTTGTCCCACCATATGATTTGGATGCTACATATGTTTATTGCACTTTTGATTACAGTATTTTCAATTTTTACTATTGTATTACAGTTATCACCTCATACTGATTTTGAGACTTAAGCATTATAATCATGAGACTGGATGAGAAATCAGCAAAGAACATTCTCAGATTTTTCTCATCCTTGATGAGAAAAAAATGGTTTGATATATTGAGACACCACGTTAAAAAAAAAAAAAAAGCCATGAGATTTTTGTGCCTGGGAAATAGCAAAAAGACCAGCACCTTCAAAAAATGTTTTTCCCCTCTCTGTGCAAAAACAATTTTAATTTTTTTAAAAAAATCCCAATGTATTTTGTATAAAAATACTATTTTGGAATGAAACATTGTTCTTCCCAAAAAACTTTATTTTCTTGTGAATAAATTCTGAAACCTCAAAGGGAAAAAACCCCTAAAAATACACTAAATTTCTCATTCCCTTTTCAGCACAGAAAAAAACATGGCTTTTTTTGGGTCATGTGTTGAAGACCAAAATAAACAGGGATTTACATCCCTACTCTGAATACAATTTGCTTTACTAAAATAATAAATTTAAAAGCTGTTTGGCAGCAAGATGAAGCGTTTGGCACTAAAGCATACGAAACAGAACTCTTCAGTTTAGTCCCAAGTGTCAAAACAAAACCTGACTTGTCCTGAGATTAGGCTCTCAATGTATGCATAGCTAGGGACAGAAAAGATATCCATAATGATTCCTTCCTGTGTAGAAAAACAGGTTTCTTGATACTGAGAAATCCCTGTTAAGAAGAATAATAGACCAGCAAGAATTTTGAACAATTTTCTTCTAGTATTCAATATTCTGAAGTGTTGTGCAAGAATTACTATATCCTTTGTAGAAAAACGCATTGGGCTTTGAGGGGGGGCTGTTTTCTGTGCAGGAAACAAACAGGAGGGTGTTTTTTTCCCAAGAAGAAAACATTTTTTCCTCTCCAGAATAACTCCTATGCAACACTTTGGGAGACTGGGGGGTTGTTTACACAGGCAAATACTCCTCTAAATATACTGTTAAGATAGCTCATAGTTCACACGGATCACAGCACAGCATTGCCTCATTCAGAAGGGGGGAAGGTAAAACACCCAAATATAGTGTGGCAAGGGATGTCGCTACTTTTGCAGGTATATTTGCAATGTAGCGCTTTATTGGCAGTGTAAACTACCATTCCATTAAGCGTTGCAGCAGATCTGCATTGTGATTGGTTGCTCTGATGCAATGGGCGGGCTTAAAAGAGGGGTACTGAGTTCAGTAGCGTTCAGGAAACTTTGAAAAATCCTCTCTGCTATTTTGCAAGTCTGCCAAGAAAAAGGATTCCCAAGACCTTTCAGTCATAAAGTTCCCATCTGTTAGCTCTGCTTGGGGGAGGGAGAGAGAGAGAGAGAGAGAGAGAGGGAGGGAGGGAGGGAGGGAGGGAGGGAGAGAGAGGGGGGAGGGAGGGGGACCAGGGAGGGAGAGTCAAAAATCCTCTGCTATTTTGCAAGTCTGTGAACCCTGACTAAACAAATCGTGCTGAAAAAACTTGTGATAGGTTCACCTTAAGATTCCTCGGCATGGCAGAAATGCCTTTCAGCAGAGAGGGGCAGTGACTGAGTTCATTTGCAGGCAGATTTAGAGAGAGAGAGAGACAGAGCCACTTCTTTGATCTTCCCCCTGCTATTTTGGCAGTCTGTCTTTTTCTTTAGCTCGAAAATGCAGGGCTTCAAAGGAAGGTCTATGCCCTTCCCCATAAAGCCTGCCTCTGCTTGGGAGGCCACGCCCCCCACACTTTTTCAAGTCTGAACGAAAAAGTGGCATAATTAGAAAAAAAACCTGACTGGCACAGATGCGGAAAAGAATTAAAGCGCAAGTTGCCGCAATAAATCTGCTGTGTAAACCAGCGCTGGGATACAGCAAGAATGCTGCAGAAGAAAATTCTTTTTCATCTGCAGCAGAGAGAAAATTAATGATTTGTTGTCATGTGCAAGGATAAAATAGTTGAAGATTTATATCCCTCTGCATAGCAACTGATCCCCATTTTAATTTTAAGAAAGCATGCGATCTAGTGCATATTCCAGAGAAATTATGAATGAGAGAGCCAGCGTGGTGTAGTGGTTTGAGCATTGGACTATGACGTTGAAGACCAGGATTGAAATTTCTGCTCAGTCACGGAAACCCACTGGGTGATCTTGGGCAAGTCACATCCTCTCAGCCTCAGAGAGAGGCAAAGACAAAGCCCCTCTTAATAAATCTTGCCAAGAAAACCCTATGATACGTTTGCCCTAAGAGTCACTATAAGTAAAAAATGACTTGACGGCACACAACAACACACACATATCTGAATACTTGAACCTCTTTAGACTGGAAGCCAAGCAAACATTATATAAGTCAAGGGAACTTTTTTAAATAGTAGTATGATGTCAACTTAAAGGCACATACACACATTCAGAATAGAGTAAGGACTACCTCACCTCTATGGCAAATTAAAATAAACAGTTGGAGAAAATCAATCAGGAATTATATGGTTATTTTTAGTTCATTAAATAAATGAGCTTGCCTGCAACTAGCTGATTTGATTTCAGAGGCCTAACTGCTTTTGAACCTGTTGTTGTTGTTGTTGATGTGTGCTTCCAAGTCATTTCTTATGGTGACCATAAGGTGGACTTATCATGGGGTTTTCTTGAAACAGAAGGACTATTATAGTTCCTGTTCTTCTAATGGAGGGACGGGCAATGGCCACAGGTCCAGGACCTACTCTACAGGTTGGCAGTAGGTCAAGGGCTACCCTTTTTCTTGTTTCTGATTAAGTTTTTTAAGGTTATGAATACATTAAAGTTCTTTGTGTGTATGTCTGTGTGTGAAACAGATTTGCTGAAATGAATTAAAATTTAAATCTTCATTTAAAATTATTAAATTCATTAAAAATCAGCCACTCATTATTAATAAATAAAACCCTCATCCTCATGCTTTCTATCAAATGTAGATTTGTATGTAAATGAACCTTAGATTTACTTAATTTTATTTATTTATTTAGGTATTTATACCCCACTCTTCAGCCACAAACGTTCTTAGAGCGTCTTAAAAATTGTTAAGCAATAGCACTTTACACACCTACACCGCACTGAGTGGTTTCCAATGTGTGATAGCTAATAGCTCCCACTAGCCAGGTACTTATTTTACCAACCCATGAAAGGATGGAAGACTGAGTGAACCTTGGAGCCCTTGGGATAGAACTTGCAAAGTTGTGGCTGCAGTACAGTACTGGCATTTAAGCACTGTGCCACCAGGGCTCCCCTAATTTTACTTTAGTTAATATAATATTGACTGGTGATACCAAACTAAAAGGAATTAAATTGACTATGGGTACTGGCTATCTCACTGTGGAGAATCCATGTGGTATAGTGGTTTGAGTGTTGGACTAAGACTCCAGGAGACGTGTGTTCAAATCCCCATTCAGTCATGGAAACCCACTGGGTATCTTTGGGCAAGTCATACTTTCTCAGACTCAGAGGAAGGCAATGACAAGCCCTGTCTGAATAAATTTTCCCAAGGAAACCAGGTAACAGTGTCACTATAAACTGAAGTCTACTTGAAAGGACATAACAATAACAGAACACTCTCATTCTGTATAGCACATTTAGTTGCCTTTCCCATTGACGGTATAATATATTTAGCATTTGCCACTAAATTTCAGAAGCAGACTGTGATATGTTAAAAAAAAAAAAAACCTTCAGGGATCATAAGGGGTTCAGATGTTGGTTTCTTATTTAACTAGAGGCAAAGATCTTTTTTGTAGAGGCCTCAGAACTGTGGAACTACTTTGCCCAAGAAGTCTAAATGCCAGGTTAAAATCTGTCACTGATCTTTTCAAAGATGAAGATTTGGCTTTTGATCTGTAGGCTGCTTGTTTCATGGCTTTTTGGTTCATGACATTTTGGATTATAACTTGTAGTTCTAATATTATTCTCCCCCCCACCCCGAAATGTTGTAATGTTCTGCTGAAATGCACTATGTAGTTAATGCAAACACATACATACAAATAAAGAATATAACCCACTTGTGGGAAGGTAATGAGTCTAAAAATAAAATTGTATTTAAAAAATTCCAGGATCTAGTCCTTTTAAAAACAACAAGAATTATTTCCTTTTAAAAAGAGTTAAAATCATTCAGTCACTTTTGACTTTGTGTTCATGCAGAATGCGCTTAGGAAGCAGACTTAAGCTCAATTATCATCAGAAGTCTGGGATCCCCCCGTTAAATTAGACTCATTACAAAAACAAAGGAGTCAGTTTAAAATGCAAATCAAGGTTTACTGAAGGTATATCAATCTCAATCTACATACTAAAACAAACTTAAAAAGAGGTTCCTAAACTGACTAAGAATAGGGTAGGAAAGACTCACCAGCCCACAACGATAGAAGGCTGCATGGTGAAACATCATGGCATTGTTTCAGAAAAGCTTAAGATGGCTAATATTGCTCCATCCTCATAGAGAGTCAGACTTAGAAGGGGAACTTACACAAAAGCAATGAAATTCAAATTAGGTCATGTGTTGAATGACCCAACACTTCCAGTTGGCTGGAAGTGCCCAGTGAAATAAGAGAAAGGGAATTTTGGGAGAACAAATGCATGCAGGGAAAAACCCTAGACTTATCTAAGATTGTGAATGAGGTACACAAGATTGCTTTTACATTACAATGATTATTTCCCCACATACTACACCACTCCAATCTGTTTGCACCTCCATGAGATGTTGATGAGTCTCACCCACTATCACCACACTTAATAAACTAGTCCAGTCTAATAAACTAGTCTAGCTGGGTTGTGTACTTCCCCTCCTTATAAAACCTTGTATTCAGCAGTCCTAGCACAGCACATGCTCTTTGTTTGTGCTTATTAAATAAAAGAAAGGATCACCTTCAACTATATTAATGATGGACTGGTGGATGAAGGATGCCTGCAAAAATTCACAACATCTGTTTGCTCCACTCTCTCCCCAGCATGCTGCACCTATTTCTCATGCTTAATGATGCTCATCCACTCTGCAAGTTTTACGAACAAATGTGTGTTTAGCCACATTCATCATTCTGAATGAGTGTTCTTGATGAAGCATCCACTGGCCTGTTTCGCTCTTTCTGCTACACTTTAACAAATGACAACTGCTCTACGTATTTTTCATTTTGTTAAAAAATAAAAAAGAAGGCTTTGTGAAGGATAGGCCCAGCATTTTTTTTTAAAAAAAAAACTTCTGTAGTAACTTTAGTGAGGGGGAAACAAGGTGGAGGGACCTAACTACCTAGCACTTAACATTGCATGCATTCAAAGCTATGAATCCCAGCACAGAAACATAAACCAATTCTTGATCTGACAACTGCTTGTCTATGGCCTATGTTCCCAAGAAATACTTCACATCTCTACCTACTGTATGTAGTCAGAATAACAGACCTCCCACATAAATGCACAACTCTTCCCACAAGGGAAGAGTTAATTCAAAATGATGAATCAAATTAAAATCTAATTCTTTTTTCCCCTCTGAGACAGTTTGTATCATAAAACCTGAATGTTTGGGGGACAAAATAAATACAACAGGGCAGACCATAATGTTTGAATACCTTGGCTTTTCTTATTAAAAGTAGGTGCATACTCTAACGTTTGCTTCAAAAAGGATTCCACAAAATAGGTTATTTGAACCTTGTTCCTTTCCCTCTATTGCTTACAGGCACATTTCTAAGCTCACCTCTAAAATCCAAAAGTGAGAGAGGCTTAGGTGTTGTCTAAATGGAGAAAATACTCCCCATGGAATGGGAGGATAATCCTACCCATCTTAATGGCATTCTGCATCATTTCACCATATTGGGAAGGAGGGGGACAAAAACATCAAAAACTCCACAGGAAAAGCCTCTTCCCAGAGGTTTTTTTTTAAAAAAAAAAAAACAGCAAGGGGAATACGTATTCCTGCTCATCAGGACAAACAATTCGATATGAATTGGTTTCCCATAGGAGAGGAAGTGCAAAGCTGATTGGTTGGGCGAGCACAGGGGCTTGCTAACAAGGCAAGTGCCTGCTGCCTCCATGTTGAGTAAGCACTAAGGCAAGAAAACAGGGTGGTGGGTTTTTGTTTGTTTGGGTGGGGAGGGTGTTGATTTTTTATTAATTCTTTTTTGCTTTTCTGTTAAATTAGAAAATCACTCTATCACACCTTGGACATCATTTTTTAAAAAAAAATGGCAGCAGAAAATTGGGGTAAGTACAAACGCAAGTAAATCACTCATGTAAATCTTACATGAGACGCTTATAGGGGGAAAACACCATTAAGATAAGTTGCAGCTGCTGCAAAATGCCATTACTATGAGGCATTCGGGGGGGGGGTTGCCTTGTACAGACAAGCCCTTAGAGAGACATGCCTACAGAAACTTGTGCATTTCCTCTAATGTAAAAAGTTAAACACTGCCATGCTCTATACATAAAAAGGACAGGTCTGTGAACAAATTTGCTGTCCCTCCACATTTAGTTTGGCCCCATGTAGGATGTAAAATAAATTTTCAACAGAAAACATAATGAGACGGCAGGGTAGATTAGACACGAAAAAGATCTGGCCTCTTCATTGCTGAGAGCTTTCAATGTTTTCACATTTTTACAGTAGCATCAACTCCTCTTCTAAAAGTTCTTTACTGTGCAGTAATATTCTACTTCAAACCAGTCAAATCAAACACACACACACACAATTAAAAATCTGAGTTAACTATGGAGTAGCTCTATTATTCATTAATTAGATCTACTTCCAAGTGAAATTTCTTGCTGTGTATAGCTTATTTTCACCTTGAGGTCACTTTAGGGTTGCCATAAGTCAGAAATAACAACACCTTATTTTCACTAACACTGCCTGAACAATAATAAAACACCCACGTTCAAAATCAAAGAAAGGTAAACAGAAGATGTGTGTGTTTGCACATGTTGTTGGACTGCAACTCCCATTGGTCCTTGCTGCATAGTCAATGGTGAGAAATGATTGGAACTACAGTCCAACAGCATCTGGAGGTTCATATGTTTCCCATTTCTGGGTTAGAAAAAAGAATTAAAAATTAGAATAAAACATGTTTACAGAATCTAATCTATTTAAAGTGTGTGTGTGTGTGTGTGTGTGTCCATCACACTCTTTCAAATATGAAGAATCTGAGATCCTGGAACCAAGAAAAAGATGGAAGAGCCCATAGGCTAAGCCTGTGTTTCTTAAGTGATCTGATGTGACTGATCAGCAGGCTTCCCCCCACAATGTGCCAGGGTATAGCATCATATTGGGACCACTGGCTTCAACTATTTCTTTCTTTCCTGGAAACTCTCTAGGGCATGGTAGCCAATGTCTTTGGAAATGTCACCTACCTAGACAGGTACCACCACTTTGAGGAGCATTGGGCTAAACTATTAATCAAAAAGTATATATTAGCCAGATGGTCTCTAGGTAGCCTGGGATAAATCACTCTCTCTCAGCCTTAATTCCCTATCAACAATATGTGTGTGTATGTGCCTTCAAGTTGTCTGTCAACTTATGGAGACTTCATAAGGTTTTCTTAGCTAAGAAAGACTCAGAGGTAGTTTTGCCAGTTTCTTCCTCTGAAATGTAGCCTACAGCACCTGGTATTTGTTGGCAGTCTCCCATCCAAGTACTAACCAGTGCTAGACCTGCTTATTTTCCAAGATCAGACAGGATCTGGTATCTTTAGAGTATTTACACCTTAAGGTAATAATAGGGTAATATTTAGGTTAATACTGACCTGTCTGAAAGGGTATTTGTAAATACTAGTAATACAGCGTGCATGAAGTCTTTTGAAAACTCTAACATGTAGGGAAAATAAATGAAATGCCTCCTTTCCTTCATCAGCTTTCAGTACAGGAAACTGACATGGCTTGTGATGTTCCTCAAGAAAGCTCTTCTGAACTGCTCCACCACCACTACTTTTACTACTACTGACTATTTTTAATTTCTCTCACGTATTGAAGTGTGTGAAGAGCTTCATCCTAGTGATTCTTAAATACTTCCTGCTTAGTAGACCACCATATCTTGCATTAAGGACAATAGAAAAAAGATGCCTAAGACCACAACTCATGGCTGAGCTGTGATTCAAATGTGGGGCTTTCTACCTTACCCTATTAGCATGTAAACTACACAAGCCTTTCTTTACTTTTTCTTAATGTTATCTTCTTTTTTTCTTTTGTCTATTTTTTCTTTTCAGTTTTTGTAGTCTTAGGACTTTTTCGGATGGAAGAAAAGTAACGCTAGCAGCATCGCCAGGTTGCGATGCTGCAGCGCAAGAGGGCGTCCGTTTTGGATGACGCTCCTCCCCAGCGGTACTGTTGCAGTACCGCTGGGACGTTTGAGTGTGATATTTTTCCTGCCCAGCGTCATATTTTACTCACAATCGCTGATCGCGAGTAAAATATGATGCTGGGCAGGAAAAATATCACGCTCAAATGTCACAGCGGTACTGCAACAGTACCGCTGGGAGGAGCGTCGTCCGAAACCGACACCCTCTTGTGCTGCAGCGTCGCAACCTGGCGACGCTGCTAGCGTTACTTTTCTTCCATCCGAAAAAGTCCTTAGTGTTGTGTTTTATATAGTTGAAAAAATAATAAAACTTTTAAAAACCACAGACTCATTCAGATCACACATTTAATCATTCATGTCTCCCCAAAACCATATTAATTTCTTTCCTCTGGCTGAGTCTCCTATCTCTATTACAGTTTCCCCCTATCTCTAGACCATCTTTCTCCATCTCCCTTCAATCCTATTCCTATCTCTACACCATCTTTTCCTTATCTCTATGCCATCTTTCAGAGACAAGTCTCAGTTTTGTATCCTTTCTCCCCCACAGGCTCTCCTTCACACCATTCTCTGAGCTGTGATTGGCTGGCACCACCAAGTTTACCTAGTTCTCTCCGCACAGTAGCCATTCCAAGTCTTGTTAGGGCGGAGAGTTTCACCTGAAGTTTCAGAGGGTTTAGTACCCTTCTGAGTATTTCCAGGGCATGGGGTAAAATCAGCTCAGGGATGATATGCAGCATGGTAGGCTGTCTTCTGCTTTGGATTGGAAGCATTTGCTGTTTGCTCCACCCAATTATAGTGGTTATCTGGTGCTGCTGTGAACCATTGGATGCAGTCAGATTTTTACTTCTTCATTGGGATAGGTGATGTCCCTGTTTCTGTAAATTGCCACTAGGTCACATCAACAACCACCATCAGGGTCTACTTCTTGATTTGTCAATCAGTATTATCCAAGGCTTTGGCTCTTGATTCTCAAGAAGTCTGGAAATACTAAATCCAGACCAAACCTCCTGCATTGGAGCCTACCATGGTGTTAACTACCTCCAGTCCAACCAATGCAATCCCAGGCAGGAAGCAAACAGAAGAGCTTTTCTGAGGGCCTGTCTAAACAGTGAAAATGCCCCTCACAGAATTCACCGGGAGTCCTACCAGTCTAAACAGGATCCAGACCAATCTATACTATTCGGAAGGAAGGGGGCCCAAAATGGCAAAAACAATGCAAATTTCCCCGTACTTTTTCACAAACTGCAAGGTGGGTGCACATATTTGTTCTTTTGGACTATTGAACAATAGAAAATGCGAAAGGAAGCACAAAGCTGATTGGTCGGGCAAGACCAGAGTGGGGCTTGCTAGGAGGGCAAGTGCCCCCTGCCACCATGTTGGATTTTCACCTTAGCGATCGTTCACTAAGGTGAGAAAAAAGGGTCAATATTTTATGTTTTGCTTTGGATAATCGCTCTATTGCACCAGCGCACCTTGGGACAATTTTTTTTTTAAAAAAACAACCAGCAGAAGTAAAGAACTAACACGAGTAAATCACTCATGAATGCCATCAGGAATGCAAGGCTTATGGGGGTTTCTGAGGCCAGAAAAATCATTTGGACATGTCGTTACTGTGGCGAGATGCCAATATTTGGGATTTTCCCCCCTCGTGTAGATGGGCCCTGAGTCCCAGCTGAGTCCTATACTGTATTTGCTTTGATACAAAGTAACATTTTTTCTAAAGTCAGAGTAAGTTGGTGGCTTGTGACAATTCACTGGCATAGCAAGCTTTAGGACATGAACCACACAGAAAGGCTTTTGGTTTAAAATGTTAAAACAGCTGGAAGAACAAAGATGAACATATTTCAGACCTCAAATGAAGCCTCAGCATGATAGAACAAATTCAATTGAGTTTCCAATTGGCAAACTGTTTCCAACAAATGCTGTTTCTCGGGTAAGATGGATAACTTACATTTTGGAACATATGCAGGGAATTACCCAAAACAGATGTAAATGTGCTTGAACTCAAGGCTTCTTTGGCACAAACAATACGTAGAACAGTGGAGCATTTCATTCCACTTAAAGTGCTATGCACACAGGAGGCTCAGATTTGGAAAAGAACTTTTGCCAACTGAAATGATTTTTTTTTCCACCACAGAACAGCACAAAAACTTCTTTGAAAGGACTATGCTTTTGAAAAGGTAAGATGAAATCCATAAAAAAAAGTGAGCCACTACATTTTATTATCTATTCAGGCTTCTGAAATGCTGAGTACTTAAAGAATAAATTCTTATATTTAACAAGATCGTCCATGACAAATTTATAAGCAACATACAAATTGCTACTTTTTCAAACATCAGCAATGAACAATGCAGCAGAGCTGGTAAAAGCAACCTATATCCTTGATAAAAAAGGAAATTTGTAATTATAGGAAAATATTCATATCACCAATAAAAAGTTAATAGTAGTAAAAATTCAAATTACCACTTTTTTAAAGAATGCCAGTGATACTCATATTTCAAAACTTAGGGCCCACAGAGGAATTTCCTAAGAAAATTAATTTACACTTTTAGCTGAAAAGGCATTTTGTCTTCAGTAAAACAGATTTGTATCTTAAAGTAGAAGAAAGGATTTATGCAAAAATAAACTCATGGGATCATTACTAAAACACAAAATGCAATTTTCTGCTAGAATTGTGAATTGCATTTATAAGAAATATTTTTCAAATATGGCCCCAAATCACATAAAACATATACAGCAAAGGGAATTAGTATATTTGGAGAGCAGCCTTATTATACAGTATTAGAGATTTTAAGCAATAGAAGTATCTTAAGTACCTTTTTTTCTCATTTTAAAATCATAATAATATCAAAACTTACTTATTGTTAAGAAATCGTTTCATGCAAAATACCTACTTTGTCCCCAGGTATATTTCTCTCAAGATATCTACCCATTCACATTTGTACTCTAGCACATTTTCAGATCCTATTTTTACCATATGCTCTTTTTTTCTTGTAGTACATGCAGGAGTAGCCTGGATGTTTTGGTGTATGAGATTACTGTACATTCCTCTTTCACTGAATAACAGATGGGACACAATAAATCTATTAGGAGGTTCTCCTCTGAAACCTTCAATAAAATTAATAGAAGTTTAGCATGGATAGTAGGTTGCACAATTACCATTAACAGCACAGAAATGTATGTGGAGATGCTTAGTATTATTAGTAGTAAAATGGCATTAAGGTGTATCAAGTAGTAGAATGGCATCAACAATGGCATTGCAACCCCTTCATGTCTTCTTTCAATTACCAAAGATCTCAATTTCACATAACAGAGCAACCAAACTAGGCAGGTCTCTACACAATGAGTTTAAAGTCTCAGTCTTGACTAGAAATCAAACTCTTTCTACGTAATCAGAATTTTAACACCAATAAAAGTCCCTTGTGGGCAAACTGAAAGTGATCATCATGAGAAAATTAATGGTGTCCAATGCAACAGGCAAAAGACATACCACTATACTTTAACATCTAAGCAGAAAGTGAAATGTGCAAAATATATTTTGAAATCTCCAAAGGTCAAGCATTTCCCATGTGATTATGGGTCCTTTTTCCCTTTTAGAAGATGGGGACAACATTTGCCCTCCTCCAGTCTGCTGGAACTCCCCTGTTCTCCAGGAATTCTCAAAGATTATTGACAATGGTTCTGAAATTACTTCTGCCATTTCTTTTAATACTCTTGGATGTAGTTCATCTCACCCTGGAGACTTGAATTCATTTTAAAGTAGCCAGGTATTCCTGTATTACTTCTTTACCTGCCCTTTGCTGCATTTCCTCTACTGCATCATCTGCTCCATTTACCCTGGGTTGGACACTATTTTCCTCCTGGGAGAAGAGCAAGGCAAAGAAGATATTGAGTAGTTCTGCCTTTTCTCTGTCCTTTCTTAGCATTTCACCATTTCCTCCATGCAGTGGCCCTACTATTTCCTTGTTCTTCCTTTTGCTATGGACATAACCCCAAAAGCCCTTTTTACTGTTTAAAACCTCTCTAGCAAGCCTGAACTCATTCTGCGCTTTAGCTTTTCTGACTTCCTCCCGATATGTGCTGGCTATTTGTTTGAATTACTGTACTCTTTAGTGATATTTCCCCCTTTCCATTTCTTGTACATGCCCTTTCTAAATCCTAGCTCAGTTGAAAGTTCTTTAGACATCCATACTGGTTGTTTTAGACATCTCCTATTTTTCCTTCTCATTGGAACTGTTTAACATGCCTGCAATATTTTACTTTTAAGAAATTCCCATCCATCATGAACTTCATTCTCCTTTAGTATTCTGACCATGGAATCACAACCAGTATTTCCCTAAGTTTACTGAAACCAGTTTTTTTAAAGTCTAGATGCTTGGCTTCCCCTTTCCACTGTATTACAAACTCCAGGAGAACATGGTCACTCCCACCTAAGGACCCTGCCACTTCTACACCACTAGCCATAGACCCTGTTTAAGTAGTGTGTGAAGTATGTGCCTGTCTTCAATGCAAGTGTGGGGGCATGCTGGCTGGGGGATTTGGGGAGCTGCAGTGCAAAAAACTGAGCTTTTCAAAGCTATGGACAGGTCTATTAATAATGAGATCTGCTAGCTAAACAGAGTCAGAGTATTGCTGGGTATCTAGCTGGGACTAGCTGAAGACAAACTATTGGAGTTGGGGAGGGGAGAACTATTAGAGGTGGGGAGAACTTTTGTTCTGAAGTTCTACTTTGGAGTTTCAAAGAACTATCTGCCTGCCTCTTAACTGCAGCAGGTTTTTTTTGGTTGTTGTTGTTAAGATAAGACACCCTGATTTAGAATAACTAGTCCCAACCATATATTATTGAGTTAATTAAAGCATGTCTATAATAATGCCCCTCTTACTTGAAACTGCAGCTAAACATTTATCTATCATATTTTTCTTAAACAGTTTCTTGAACTGGCTAGGGGATTCTTTGAATTGTAGTCCAAAAAATAACTTTGTCAAGCCATGGACTTATGATCCATGAATGTCTCCCATTTGTCTTAAGACACCTTGGGCCAGTGGCCAGCTGGTTACTAGCCTTTGTGGCTAGTTGCATTTTGTCAGTGGTCTTTGACAGCTAATTCTATATGTTACTTATATGTTGTGTGGAACAGTTGTTTAGTGGTAACTAAATGAAACTAATGAAACAATGCTTCAATGTAGACTCAGTCAATCAATCAATAATTTATTATGGTCATTAGTTGTTGTTATGTGCCTTCAAGTTGTTTCTGACTTATGGCGAACCTAAGGTGAATCTATTCATGGGGTTTTCTGAGGCTGAGAGTGTGTGTGACTTGCCCAAGGTCACCCAGTGGGTTTCCATGGCTGAGTGGGGATTTGAACCATGGTTGCCAGAGTCATAGTCCAATACTCAAACCAAACCACAATGCCACACTGGTTCCTATTATAGTATAGATCAGCATAAAAGGAGAAGACAATATTTACCATTAGGTACATAAGACAGAGTGGGGGGAAATACAATAAACTCATAAAATTCATAAATAACAACAACAACAACAAAGTAGATCACAACATTCTACCTATACCCAAGGATTTTTATACAATCCCCAGCCCCATATATCTCAGGCTACCTGAATACTTCTAAAAGGGCTCTTCATGTAGACTGAAGTTAAAACAATGGGCCACCTAGAGTTCTCATCAGGCTTTTTCACGACATACCCTGAGGACCTGATTTTGTTGTGAAATGCTTTTGCTGATTTTTTTTTTTAAGATTACTAAACTGAGTCACATACCCATGAAAATTTGCTAGGAACTAAAAGGATTAGTGTGGTTCATTGTTTCAACTAAAACCACATTGATTTTCTACCATCCACAGAATATTGAAGATGTATTAAGTAACAGAAATAGAGTTCTATTACTGTCTTTACATCCTGCAGGTGTGTGGTAGCTGTGAGTTCACTCCCCTACTAAATAATATTTCCCCCGCCCCAATTTCATAAGAACAGATTTAGACAAAGCAGGATAATGACAAAAATGTACTACTTTTCAGCCTAAACTGATCCCTAATGAGTAGCTTAAAACACGAGGCATATTTTATGAAACTCATAAAAATGAGGAAAAATCTAAATTATATAAGTAATAGAAAGCTACTAAATTGCACCATAAACTATGCTAACTCCAAAAGGGCCACACCCATGTCCATCTGTTATAGGATGGTTTTATTATTTTTTAACAGCACAAAGAAGTATATTTTAGCTAAAGCATTTACGCTTCACTGTTATCAAGGGACCAGCATAGAGGTAAATTTCTTCAGATAATACAAAATATGTCCAACTTAACTGGAAAAGACACTCATTTTTCTTTTATGTCTAAAGGGTAAATAGCTAATCTTAGGAGCATATTCTTGGGAAGAAAAAGCCATAGGAAGCTGAAGAGGAATTACAGCACCAGTGATTCTGGACACTGGAGGATCATAGGCTGGTAGAGCTTGAAGTTGTTTCCATCACCACAAGGTGAAGGCCTGCTCTGGAGATGATCCTGGATAATGGCACCGTTATAAATCTGGAATCTGATGATTTGTAGTTTAGTGAGGAATTTAGGAGTACCAAAGTACCCCATGAAGAGAGAGACTAACAACTATATCAGTTTAATTTTGCTGTGTACAATGTTAAGGCAGGAACTGAATATGATTCAAAGGAGTGGTGTAGAGCTCCCCAGCAGAGGATTCTAAGTACCTCACCAAACTACTAATCCCAGGATTCCTTACATAGAGCCATTGCAATTAAAGTGGTATAAAAATTATACAACTGTATAGCATGGATACTGTACATCTAAAATCCTGTAAACTTCAGAGTTTTAAACAAACATTAACTAGTAAAAATTTGCAAACATACTTAAGAGGAAAATGTCCACATTTACCAAAGGCAGACTAAGATGGAAATGGCTACATTATGTGAATAAGCCTATGGTTCACACACCTCCCAGTTTTTTCTCCTACATGGTTCAACATTGTTTTCATACAGAGACATGCAGTTAATATTAACTATGGTTTACTAAAACAAGCCAGCTTTCTACCTGTGGTTGATGAAGTTGCTATATATTTTTTTTAGCAAATAATAATTAAAATTAGTTCAGTTTCATGTTCTGATGTATAGTAATGCTAAATGATCACTAACTGAAAATGGTTTCAGGAGCTTCAGTTTTCTACTTTGCTAATATGCCATTGAAGGGAAGAGGGATACACAAGTCTGGGGCTCAGTGCTGTAAGAAACCACAGTGGCTGCTACATCCAAGTTCAGTAAATGTTTCATCAGTGAAGAGAAAGAAGATGCTGCATAGGAAGCAAGAAATTTGTCTCTCATATTCTACTGGCAAGGAATTACAGAACACTTCTAACAAATGCAATCTAAAAAGTGTATTAAATCTCTCCTAGGTAACTAAATAGATATGTGTTTATGTATAATTTAAAAGTCACAATCAACTGAATTTGGAGAGAACGATTGGTTGCCTTATATGCATTTTAGCTATCCAAGTAACAAGACTGCTGGACAAAATATCTGGCTTAGTAAACAGTTTTATAGCTATTTCTGCTTGAGCATATTTAAATGCTAATTCTATAGTAATGACAGTTTGGAAAATACACACATTTTTAATATTTTGGGGCACACCACAAACAAAGTTGTACACTTTTTTATCCCACCACTATAACTTTCATACCATTTTAATTATTATGGATCTATCTTAAGGAATCTGTAGATGTAGATGTGGTTTGGTGAGTATGTATAATGTACATGTACATTCTGTGCATGTTGAAGTGAATGAAACCTAAATTGCAGGATTTTAGCCATATTATTAAGATCAGTCATAAACAGAGTTGTGCAAATATGCTTAGATTTTTTTTTTTTGGTAAAACCCAGGAAAGTAGAATATTTTTAATACCAAAAATGTATACTATTGTATATTTTTGCACTCACAAATCTACTCTGCAGCTACTTCATTGTTGTTTACTTTGGCAATTACTCTTCCTAGTTTATGTAGATGAATGACCTTGGTGACATCAGAGGAGTATATAGCCAATTGGATTTTAGCAATGTGATGATTTCATGAAGGACAAGTGAGGGAAATGGGGAGAAAGAGAGCACATGAGGGCAACATGAATGAAAAAGGAAACATTTTTCCAAGTACCGCTGGAAAGTCACCAGAACAGAAGTTTTTTGTTTGGTTTTGGTGAAACCTGCTGAAAACTTTCATTTAAAAAATAAAATAAAATGAAGGATTTCAGCTTAATCCTAGTCTTACATTAGCATTAACTCAGAATACAATTATTTTTCTTTCATCATTATGTGACCTGTCCAGCAACTAGTCAGTTTACAATCAGCTATAGATTTCTCTTTAAGTGCCCTTCATTTATTTGTTGGCACTTGATAAATTCTCTCTTTTTGTCCATCTGGCTATGATCTCCTAGAAGCCTGACTCTTTACCCTCAGGCATATGCCTACCTGGTGTAATTATCATTTTATAACCACAAATTTGGACTGCTATCAATACATTATTAAAATAATCTCCTGTTCACTATACAATATATGACATGAAGTAAGAGTCCAAGCTGTAATTTATGGGGTGGTGTAATAAAAAGTGAAAGCTGTTCTGTATCTCTAACTGCAGAGACACAAAGATGGCTTGAATTGAAAAACCCAGCTTGAAGGTGATCTCATTAGATTAGCATTATAAACAGATAAAGTTTAATTTTTAATACTCAAAATACCTGAGTATAGTTCTGTCAAAATACTACCATATTCATTGTAACTACTGTGCCTAACCAATGGTGAGGGCCATAATAGCTGTAACACCTAAAAGATAGCACTGGGAACCCATGGTGTCTTCTTAATATCTGATTTACTGCATACAGATATAGTGGACCCTTGATATCTGCTGGGATTTGGTTTCAGGATCCCCTGTGAATACTCAAATCCATTGATGCTCAAGTCCCATTATATACAATGGTGTGATGAAATAGTGTCCCTTATATAAAATGGCAAACAACAAGGTTTGCTTTTTGGAATTTTTACCCCAAAGATTTTTCAGCTGTGGTTGGTTGAATCCATGGATGAAGAACTCATGGATACAGAGGGTCAACTGTATACAGAAAGAGTACAATTTGGGAAGAGTCTCCTATAATAAAGGACAAGCCCACTGATCCCACATCACATTTCCAAAGACTCTAGATCAGGATCAAGGCAGATTGGAAGGGTTCTCACCCAAGACCTTTATGTCTTGATTAGTGAGTCAAATTTGGCCCACATACCTGAGGTTTGCCATATGCATCATATTACGCTGCTTCTGCCAAAAGGAGCAGATATAAATTTAGGAAAACATAAAATAGTTGAATATTTTTTGTGCCAAAGACCACCACCTCTAATCTAAGAGGGATAATAGGTAACACATGGAGGCACTTCTCTGTCCAGACAAAATTATCTCATTTAGACATACTTTGTACCTTGTGTTTTGTTAAAAGGTTCTAGTTTTGGAGCAGACAGCTGCTCCCTCTGACACAATAAAGCCAGGTTTGGATTGAGAAACAGTTTAGCCTTCCCTATCCTGGCATCCTCCCAAAGTTTTGGACTGTAATTCCATAAACTTCAGCTAACATGGCCAATGGTGAGGGATCATAGAAGTTGTCTTTGAAAACATCTGGAGGGCAGCAAGTTGAAAATGTTTACTTAGCACAACACTGGAGCTAATTTTTTTTCCAGAATTCTTTTTCTGGTAGAGTTGACTCTTGGAACATGGAGAAACAATCCACAGACATGTTTAGAGATGCTATTCTTTGGACTAATTCCAAAAATCCTCCAGTAAGCATGGGTAGATGCCACACTATCTGAGAAGCACAAGGAACTATATACACCCCCCGAAAAAAAGGTAATTTTTCCAAACTGTAACTGAGCAAGCAGAGTAACAGTTATAGTATGTATCCCAACTATGTATCTTGGATAGTTTAGTCTGGGTAAAAGAATCCCATCATAAGGTACTCATAAAGCAATAGTAAGAAGTCTCAGTTTCCCAGAAAATAAATAAATAATTGAAAGAGAAATAAAGCAGCAATTGGCTGATAAATTATGAAGATTCCCCGGAAGAGAGAAAGGGAGAGAAGGAAGGGTTGTAAGCCAAGTTGGTGGCACCGATATGTGGTAGAGCTTCAGTTTGAACGAGAAGGTGTCCAAGAGGGAATATTTGTGGGAAAAGGGAAAAGAAGGGAGGAAAACAAAGAGGAAATTGCATTATCCTTCCACTTAAGCTGTGTGTGAATGTCAATGATCCTAGAATAGAAAGTGGATACACCAGCCAATAGATTCTGAGCTTGAGCAAGGGAGAGGGGAATATCCATGTAATAAGGGAATTGATGCCCAAAGGCATGCAGTTTAAAGAAACTAAGAAAGTGGGGAAATTACTGGGTCTGGGCAGTTGTACCTTATAGAAGAAATCAGATAGTTGTGTGTGATAATGGGCTCTCCCCATTATCTGAGCAACTCAGCTTAGGAGCATAGTCTCCCCCCTGGGTAAACAAAGGGTTAATGAAGTGTTGGGTTTAAAGTTGCATTTGTTGGGGTCAGGAAAAGTTATAAAAAAATACCCTGGGACCATGCTGAGAGAGGGAGGGGGAATAGAGAAAGAGAGAGATGCTGCATCCCTGGGAGCTTGGTAGAGGCTGGAACCAATTCCCACCTGGTCCAGATTCCCAGCTTGCCCCATGGACATCAAAGATCTAGAATATCTGTATTCATGAGTAGAGTAGGAATGTGTTTTGATACTCGCATTAGGGGAATTGTGTTCCCTTTTAAACCTTGGCTGGATAAGACCTAGACTGTTGTTTATAACTTGTAACTGCTTCTAAGGAAGCAGGAAGGTGCCTTCATGTGAGAGATATCTTGTTGCTGATGCAAATTGCTTGCTTAGAATAAAGCTTCCTTTAAATATGTCCTCCTTCTCATGCTTTTTCATGTGCCTTTGCTTGGTGTATGTGTGTGTGTAGAGTCAGGGACAGAAAGGTGCAAGTTAAAGTTCCTCAGTAACTTCCCACTGAGCTACTAGTCATGGGGATTTAAAATCAGTGGATGGTCACAGTGTAGATGATCTCAAGGGATGCCATCTCCAACTCCAGAGCCAGAGGAGATCCATTACAGCATGGAAGGGCAAATCCCACATATAAACAAAAAGAAACATTTGTTCTGTGGTTGATAAGCAAATCCACTGATTTGTACAGCAAGTATAGTACTACTGTATTTCTAAAGGATTTGAAGATCCAATCAACAGGTGTATAAGTGATGTTTCATTACATCAGTCATGGAAGGAGGTTGGGTGCTTACACTCTTAGGAAGTGCTATATCAGCTAAACAGAAGGTGGAGTCATTCATTCATGTCAATATAGAGCTTGTTCTCTTGCACCCCAACTTGTGCTGTACAGCCAGTTCTTTACTACCTCACTTTGGGGGACAAAACAGAGACCTTTGCAGTCAAGGTGCTTGGAAATCATTTAAATGGCATTGCATGTAGTCTTGGTAACAAGCTGTTTCAAGCATCTGTGTGAATCATATAGACATTTCATCATTTCAAAACAGTGTGAAGAGCCTACATTGAAAAATACTGTAGTGATGTAATCTTAAGTGACATGTATGATGTCACTCAATGTATGATGTTTGAATTCTGATGGCTGTTGTGTGTATACACATAATGAAATTCAGGTGTGAATCTTGTGACAGATGGGAAAAAGTTGAGGACCCTGTAGAGGGTTTCTAGTCAAAACATGTTGGACTACAGAATCGCATTTTCACAAAAAAAGTGTCCTAGCAGTTTCTCAAGTTCCTTCTTTAGTAGTTTCTTCCCGCTCAACATTAGGAGGAAACAAATGCTAATGGGGGGGGAAAAGATGGGGATAAGGACTATCATTTAGCTGAAGCTCCCTCTAAGTCCTAACAGAAAGTTTATCAACATGGACACAAGCTTCAAGCCCTGAGCTTTGTGTGCTTCATGCCAACAAAACCAGAGTCTCACCAGCTTTGATGGAATTCTATTATTGTTAAAACAAAGATGTTCCTTTCCTACCTATGCACCAAACAGGCACATTATGTGTTTCATTGAAAAGAACATTCAGTAAAAATATCCACCCTTTTAAATGGACATTAAGTTCAATGTTACTTCACATTATTGAAATTAGCAATGAAACACTGCTGAAGCATTAAAGAGAATAAAGCTTCAGGAATCACCCTGAAGCTGGTTTGCAGTCCGGGGTGTGGGCTTCCAGTATGGAGGACGCAGCATTTCTCCTTCCCAGGAGGCTGTGTAGTTGATCTTGGGAAGGGGTAGGAAGCTCAGCCAATGAGTTTAAAACACAGGTTTGGACTCATTGGCTAAGGAGCAGACCAGAATGAGGTGCTATAGGCTTAGCTCTGGTCAGCTCCTGGAGTATATTTCCAGCTGCCCTTCCCAGTCCTCCTCAGTCCTGGGAGGATTTTTCAGTTTATGCTGTTTGTTCTGTGTATCATGTTATTTGACTGTCACAACTTTGGGACGGCTGGCATGGGTCCTGGATCTGGGACATCGGATTTCAGTGCCTCTGGTTATTGGCTTTTGGGGTCCCCTTTGGGGACTTGGGGGGGCACAAAATGGTTCCCCACTCCATTGGGCAGGCACCTTTCAGGCACCCCCAGTAGGGTTAGGAGATCTCACTTGGCATTTGCCCATGTGGAGGATCCCTCCTTGCTTTCATGTCAGCAGCGGGCTGCTCAGCAAGCGGGTTGGTTGATGCCTGGATATAGACTGATGTGTATACCAACCCTTCTGTGACTCTAATCATTAAAGCTGTGCCCCAAATTTTCCAACTAAGAATGGTGTTTGGGTGTTCTTTGCTTAGCGGCCTCACCCTTGGACACACAAACAACTTGACTATAGCTAGCATTCCATTTTTATATAATATTTGAATATACAGTTGTCCTTTCAGGTTCCAGGACACCCCCCCCCCCCGTGGATACTAAAATCCATGAATATTCAAGTCCTATTATATGCAATCGCATAGCAAAATGGTGTCCCTTATATAAGATGGCAAACTCAGGGTTTGCTTTTTGGATTATTATTTTTTAAATAATATTTTCAAGCCGTGAATACTTAAATCTGTGTATACCAAATCCATGGATATGGAGGGACAACTGTACTGTAGTTGAGAAAACTAAACTGAAATGAAAGTACAGGCTGATTGAAAACAAATAAAAATGTTAAGATTATTAGGCATAATAGATTAATTAGTGCCCAATGTTTTCGATTATTTCGCTTCCCATCTATGGTATACTCTAGGAAACAATATCATTTTATCATTTTAATCCACTACCATCAGGGTTTTTTGTTTGTTTCTTAAAGCTACTATGTCTCCCTAAATGAAGAGTAAAGTAGAAACATTTTAATGTGATGGAATAGATTTTTCTAACCAACCTAGTTTCGAAGGAGGAGGAAACGTTTGTCAAGGGGACATGATTTGCTTTTCAGATCATTTGGAAATCAGAAACAAATGCAGAAATCAAAAAATAAAATAATTTGTCATCCTGAAATGCTTGGAGGAAGATGTGAATGTGCTGCACCCTTTTTGTTTGCAAGCATGGTGATTTGCCAAGCTACACCTCACACACCACACTAACCCTAGGGCATTCTAGTCATAAACACACTTTGATCTCCTGTGCTATTGGATTTTTCTCTCAAAGGGCTCTACCTTTCTTGACAATCCCAGAGGGGAAAAACACGGCAGCACATTCTTTCCCCCATCTACTGCTGCAAAATGAATGTTCCATATGCTTGCTGTTAGCTCAACCTTGCACCATTATTCCACAAGCTTGTGTGTCTAATGACAACAGCCTCAGGATTTCCGACTAAAGTAGGAGGAAGGAAAACTAAGCAAATTATATGTACAAGAGGCCTATATTGGTCTAGCACTCTGTTTCCCAAAACTATGATAGTAAACCATATATATGTTGGCAATTAAAAATTGGGAGGCACAGATCACTCCTAACATTCAAAAAGATTATTTTTAAAATGTCTCAATTCAAACACCACAGGAGCCCTTGGTTAAGGAAGTTTAAACATAGCTTGGCATTATGCTTGAATTGACAAAATACAGTTTTTCATAAAATGGCAAATCACAAATTGGAATGATCCACCATGGTTTCAAGCATGCTTTCTAACCCTGTTTTGTGCTCACTATGGCTTCAGTTACATGACAGTTTTTATTGTGGTAATTTGTGCTTTATCGCTGTTTCGCAGCTGTACTGCATTGTTCAGATGATATATTGCTTAATTGGTCTATCGGTTAAGTTTTCAGCTGTTTTCCGCTTTGATATTCACACAGACTGAGACGCGGGCGTGGCCTCCCAAGCACATCCTCTGATTACCACAGGAATGCCTGAGACGAACATTCACACACACACAAGAGAGACTGGAAAAGGCTTGCTTAATTCTTCAGATTGCAGCAGCTGGGCACAAGATAGCAAGGAGGGAGGGAGAGAAGGAAACACACACACATAAGGCTAGCACTCCAGTCTTTTTCTTGGCAAACACAAGACAGGGAGAAGGGAAGGGACACGTTCTCAGGAGGGGAGACAACAATCATTCACACACAGAGAGACTGAAAGTAGCAAGGTGGGAGGGAGAGAAGGAAAGACACACACAAGGCTAGCACTCAGAGTCTTTTTCGTGGCTGGAAACAACATGGATCTTTCCTCCATCCCCTCCTTGTCCACACCCCTCCCTGGTGAGTTCAACCAATCATGGCAAAGCTCTGCTGTGAATGTATCGAAAGATTGCTGGTAATTCACACAGCACGTAGTGTAATGGTTGTTCAGATTATCGAAAATGCGCTACTTTTCAAAAAAAGTCGGGAAAAGTCCCGAAATCCTTTCTTGCATTACTAATGGGTTTTTGTGCCCCCCTCCTTCTGAAAGAGGCGACTTTGTGGTGCAATGTATGTAAACAATTAGGAATCTTGGTGAATTCTTCACGGGTTTTTTTTCACCATGTAACCAAGCCCTGATGGTGTGATGTAACTGGCAATAATCATTCTGGCCATTGGTTTGTCTTCAGAAGGATTCTGTAGGCAATTGTTTTCTAATTTCATTCTCAAAGTAAGCAACAAGTAATTTTAGCCATTTTCTTCCTGCTGAAAGAAAGGCTTAGAAAATTGCACAGATTTTAAAAGATTGTTACCAATTTGGGACTTACACTGTATGACATTTGCATATGAGGTTTTTCCCCCTCAGAAAACATTTTCTATGCAGGGATTAGCATCTTCTGCACAGAATGTGCATAAAATTCTGTAGTTGGAACTTATTCTGCACAACATTCAACCCTTTTCTGAACAGATTGCAGCATTTTCTTTCTGTCCTGTTGTGATCTCCTCCACCATAATGGCTTTATGAACAAATAATAAGCAAGAATTTCCTTTTCTTCTGTACTGCTTTCACAGTTTTGATCCGAATTCCTGGTGACACTTCCCCCAACAGCACAAAGAAGTGAGAATGTAGGTTTATCTACACTGGGAGTAAAAATTTGAATGAAATTTGGATTGCTCTGGCCCAGAACTGTGCTGCATGAAATTCGGACTACATTCAGACCACCCTGGTCCAGAGTTAAGTGCTACACCTTACATGACCAAAGCCTGAATCTGTACCACTCATTGCTGGGCTTGTCTACACAAGTGATTCATCTGGATTTTTACACCTAGTGGATAAACCTGCTACTGCGAGTCTACCGTGCTGTCTAGCCAGACATCTCCATGGCAGCATTACTGCTGGCATGCAGTCATTCACTCTAAGGTCAGAATAAGGTGGCTAGTCATGAGATCAATGTTGAGGAGGTCACCTTGTTCTGACCTCAGAGTGAGTGACTGTGCACTGGGAAAACAGAGCCCTGGTGCATAGTCACTCTCTCTGAGGTCAGAATGAGGTGGCCAGCCAGGCGATAATGTGGCTGGCTGTTCATTTTGACCTTAGAGTATGTGACTGCATGCCAGGGCCAGCCATGTGACCAATGGTGAGGAGGTAGCCCAAATGACCTCCTCACCATTGATCTCATGACTGGCCATGTCATTCTGACTTCAGAGTGTGTGACTGTACACCAGTGGCAGCGGTAGTGAGGAGGGAAAAACGGTGGTGCTTGTGTCAGGAAGCAATTGTCCTGCTTCCCCACCCCCTGAATCCAGTGCAGATCCTTTATTCACATTACAGTTTTCTCTGGAGTTTCCAGCAAACTCTGGAGAAAACTGCGAGTTTTTAACACCTGGATTAAGGTAGCATACCCTGAGTTTGTTGCAAATAGGACCTTATGTCATATGGCCTTATCACACCAGATTGAGGGATAAGGTCGCACATCGTACCACCGTATCAGGTCCGAGTCAAGTGGGTGTTTGTTTCCCCCCCCTCACTTGTGTAAACATGCCCTTTATCTCTTTATGAAATCCTATGCTTAACTGCACAGGGGCTGCAAGTGCATTGGCCAAGGGCCCTCACAGGTTTGTTTGCCACAGACTATTTTGGAATTTTACTATACTAGCAGAGCCCCCTTGCCATGTAATCTTCTTTTCTCTTACATCTTCCTAGATTTCAGCCCAAATTGTTCATGATGCAAGCACAGTGGTATCCTGCATGGCCCTGTTTGTCCTGCACTTCCTAGTTTTAGCCCAGCTTCTTCACCTTCAGAGCACAATGATTTGCCTTCTCCTGGAAGATTGCTGACTGCAGCCTTCTGTGGGCTGTGCATTAGAATGCTTTTTCTGTGGCCATCCTGGTTTTGATTTGATTTGATTTAATTTATTTGATTTTTTTTTATTTATACCCCACTCTTCAGCCACAAGGCTATCAGAGTGGCTTACAAACTGTTTTAAGCAATAGCAATTTACACATCTATACTGCATTAAGCAGTTTCCAATGTGTGTTAGCTAATTGCCCCCACAAGCTGGGTACTCATTTTACCGACCTACAAAAGGATGGAAGGGTGAGTGAACCTTGGAGCCCGCTGGAATCGAACTTGCAACATGGTGACTTTCAGTACTGACATTTAACTTGGTTGTCATCTCCTTACATCCTCTTCCACTATTGTTTTCCCATTAGCAAGACATACAAGGGTGGTTTTCCCAAAGTCACTGAGGCACAAGGTGTGGGGAAGAAGTAGGGACTCTTGGGGAAAAGTAATGTTGGTAAGTGTGGTGGGAACCTCAAGAACAACTACAAAATGCACCAGCCAAATTTACCAAACTGTTCAGCCTGCCACTTTCCTTTTAATTCTCCCCCTTGTTCCACTTTATCTGGGCTGGGGTTGAATCTTTATAACCAGGATATGTGAATGTGTGGTATTTCTTGGTAAGCATGCCTATAAACTGCCTTTAGATAGAATGAATCACGGTGAGTCTGGATTGTATGAACAAATGAAAGGATTGATTTATTAAAGTTATAGTTGTAACATCAATGTTGTAATCTTTTGCTTAGAACTTTGTTACTTGCTTAACAGCCTTGAATATCACTCTGAGGTGACAAACCACAAATGTAACAGTACACAGGTTGATGCTCAGAAATCCTAATAGTAAAACCCAGACTCATTCACTCTTTGTTCCAGTCAGCCTTAATAAATTCAGCCTTCACATCCACTGCACACAACTTCCATAGATTCAAACATCAATTTTTGACAGTAAGAGCTGTTCGGCAGTGGAATACACTCCCTCGGAGCGTGGTGGGGTCTCCTTCCTTGGAGGTCTTTAAACAGAGGCTGGATGGCCATCTGTCAGGGATGCTTTAATCGTGATTTCCTGCGTGGCAGGGGGTTGGACTGGATGGCCCTCATGGTCTCTTCCAACTCTACAATTCTATGATTCTATGATTCTATGATCACTCAAAACCTCATCTCAAACAACTCCAACCAAACTCCAACTGAACTCCCAACTGACAAGCATTCTTTCAAAACTCTCCGAAATCCCTCCCATTACAGTCTCCTGCCATGGGATTGGTTCCCTCATTCTCACTTTCCATTCACTCAGAGGCGTACCCATCACAGTAAGGACTCATGTTGGTGTTAGTACGCCAACCATTCTTCCATTTGGAAGCAATTTGTAGTGTTATAGAACATGATCAAGAGAAAATGGTATTTATGTTAGTAAAATAGGATGAAAAGTGACCCCACCCTGCATTTCACTTTAAACTGTGGTTGGGATCCCAAACTATAACTAGCCCAACATGCTTTTCTTTAATGTCTGAAATAAGCCAAAGTAAGAGGATAAACTACCTCTCTTCAGAGCACGCCATCACTTTTGTTTCTGAGTGAACCACTGTTTGTGGTACTTGTCTCTTTGAATCTTTATCATTATTCTGCACCTCTGCATTGAGCATGATTCAATAATCAGCTCACACCCTAACCAATAACTTCCCTGGGTTGTATATGCCAGCCTTTCTTCTAACATGTTTGTGTTCTCTCTGTCCCAGCCCTTAACTCTCTGACCTAACCATTTTATGTAGCAAAGTCTGGACAAAAGTACTACTTGAGTTCAATTGAATATAAGCAGGGCACTCTGTGCCATTGAGGACCCTATTTTATCACTCTCCCTGATCACATGGAACATTCCACTAAATGCTAATAGAACCTCAGTTCAAACCTCCCCACCAAATGCAGGAGTAAGATACAAACAGAGATGGTGAGATCAGGGCCTGTATGCATGGTCCCATACATGTTTCTAAATCTCCAAATCTTTGCATGGCAGAATACAGCTTATATATTATCAATGCAGTAAGTATGAGGACAAGATTGAAAAGCAATATAGGCAAACAAAATGCTATAGATTATAAAACAAGAAAACATTTTGATAAGAAACCAGGAGGGCTTTTTTGTTGAAGGGCAGCTATTAAGAAGGACAGGTTTTTTAAAAAGCAAAAAGCATGTTTTTAATGTAAATGTACTATTTCTTAATCTAATATATATGTTTGTCATACTGCAAAGAATTAATAAATTACAACAATCTACAACTATCACCACCAGTTCCCAAGTCTTGAGGCTTGAGGCTGAATTCACAGTTTGTTATGAGGATGTCCCAGTTCCTTAGTTTTACTGCAAGGAGATATAGGACCTAGTTGACTCCATTATGAGCAGGGTCTCGACTCTATTGTGCATTTGGATTTGGCTCATTCTTAATGGGCTTGAGGGGAGCTGAAATCCTAAATTTGGTTATGAGCCTCGATGCTATCATAGTATTAGGTTTATTACTGCTCCTATTTGAAAGAAATCTCCAGAATAGTATAATCTCTTATCATGGGATTGTTTGCATAAAGATATCACCTGGCCAAAAGTCTCTGGATTCTCCATCAGTCAGTGTATCCTAAACCCTCAGTAGCTCAGGAATTATAAGGGCTCATTAAGGCTCTCTCCCACTTCCCAAAATACCCTGTACTGGTTATCTCCACTGTGTGATCTATTGTCCAATTTAATGTCAGCTTCAGTATTTATATTCTAAAATCTTTGTTTCATGTATTTCCTTCTTCTGATTTGCATTAGCCTAAATAAATCAGAATCAAAAGACACAGGGGAGGGGGCTGAAATTAAGATTTAGACCTGATTAACTATAGTGTGGCATGTCATTGTGTTAAAAAAAAATCCCGAGTTCTTTTGTCCTGTGTCATTAATGATATTCTTATTAATTGGCAATTGGCAATGCTTTGTTCTGCTTAGAAGTCTAGACCTTAAACTGGCAAGCAATGTTTCCAGGTATTTGTTGATAGAAAATTTATTTGCTCTTACTCCAAAGACTACAAAAGAAATGTAACTTGAGCAGATTATATTAGATTGACACTATTTACTCAAATGAGTTTTCTATTTGCTTTGATCATACACCATTTCCCACACCCTTTCCCTGAGTTAACACTTAAGGAAAAGTTTTTAAAACTGTTTTTTAGATGGGAAGATAGAAGACTTGGCACTTCTGCCCTGTCAGCATTACAAACTGTCCATGTCATGGTGGATGATCATGCAAAAGTTTCTTAAGGGTTTAACATTCAAAAGGCATGCCCCCACATCCACATCACTAATGTCTTGGAAATAAAAAGCTGAACAAAATGGGAGATGTGGGAAATAAAACTGGAATTGATTATGCCAAACATTTCCTTGATGAAAATTAAATTTTACAGAAACAACTGATTATAATCTAAACACAAACAGAAAAGGTGATTGTCATTAAAGTTCCCTGTAGGGCATTCATCTGAGTCACCCTCCCATTTTTTCTACAAACATTAAGAGTAAGACATAGCACAACACAACTTTGAAGACTAGGTGGCTGGAAAGGCCTTTGAGAATAAACATTTAAGATTTTTTAAAGAGAAGAAAAACAGTAGAGGCTGCTCATCTTCCTTGTCTTCACGTTCCATGGTTTACTGGTAATTTTTAAATCAGAGATATTTTACCTTTCCTCTCCCTATGTGCATGTTATGTCAGTCAAACCAAGAGACCACCCTCCCTAAGATATCCAAAGCTCCACAAAAGAATATCTCATAACATTTTCCTTGTCAACCCATGTTCCTGGTTTCATTATTTTATTTCTTACCAAAAACTAAGGATTCACACTTATTTTTAATGGCCAAGACATTTTGGTGTCTGAAGGTGAAAATTCAAATGGCATCCACCCTTCACTAACTAACCTGGAGCAGAATGCAACAGAACATTTGTAAAACTATCCTTCAAAAGAATGGGAGATGCACTAATCTTACACCTAATTATACCAACACTGTACATTATATTTTATTCTTCCTTTGAGCAAAGGAGCCGAGAAACTAAACTGTGTCATCAGCTATGTGTGGAAACACTGATGGGGAAATAATTGAATGAGGGGCAAGAAAATAAAGCTGAAATTTGACAAGGCACTGTAGACCACTGGTTCTTGGGTTTGTGAATCTGACAGACAGGCTATTCTAAATGAACCCCCCCACACACACCTCAAAGAACAGGTTTTAAGCTTGGGTAGGCACCTGAATTTTATTGTTGTCAGAAGCCCAAAGATACAATGGCAAAGGCACTTTTGCCTAGCTCTAGCTGGCTCTCCTGTTACAACCTTTCCTGGATTAATCTAGACTCAGTTGTCCATGCTCTTGTAACACTTTGAATAGATTACTGGAGGCATAGGCTTCTGAAAGCTGCAAATAATGCAAAAAGCTGCAGATTGGCTGCTGGTAGGAACAAACTGAAGATATCATATTGCACCTATCCTTTAGCGTTGCATTAGCTGTCAATGATCTACCGAGCCCAATTTGGGCTCTTTAGTGGATTTGGGCCCAAATACCTGAGGGAATGCCCTCCTTCATGCTACCATCCATCTAAGGCAATTAAGTACCTACTCCCCATTTATGAAATTCCCACCTATCAGAGGTTCCACTAGCTAGCTCCTAATAGGAATGTTTTCAAATGAAAGTCTTGTTTACTCAAGCTCCTAATTTGTTCCTTCTTGTGCTGCTTTGTTAGATCATTCTTGTCATGTTTTACTTGTTTTATTGTAATTATATTTCACTGCAGTTCTAATTCATATTTATCTTATAAGTACAGTTGTCCCTTCACATTCGTTAGGGTTTGGTTCCAGCCCCCCCCCCCATGAATACCCAAATCCGCAAATACTCAAGTCCCATTATATGTAATGACATAGCAAAATGGTGTCCCTTATATAAGATGGCAAAAAAAAAAAAAAAAAAAGGTTTGCTACTAGGATTATTATTTTTTAAAGAATATTTTCAAGCCATCAATACTCAAATCTGTGAATGTCAAATCCGTGAATGTGGAGGGACAACTGTATTTGTAAGCCATTCTATGCTGCTGATTTGGAGAAAAGGTAGGCTATAGTGTCATGCACTGGCTACTCCAGACTCAGTGACCCGCAGTTTCAGAGTTAAAAACACAAAACTTTATTGTCACAATAATCCAAAGAGCTAACCCTACAAATTTGTTGCTCAGAATGAAACCTAACTAACAAGCAGTAAATTAAAAGCATTCTATAATCTACAAAATCTGGTGAGCTATACAGTCTTTGGCTATCCATCATCACCACGTTCAGGGGTTGTCTAAACAGAAAAAATACTCCCCATGGAATTCAAGGTGAATACAACTTGTCTAAATGGCATCCTGCATCAATCTATTATATTCAGAAGGAGGGTGGGCAAATCCACCAAAAATTTCACAGGAAAAGTCTTCACCTTCACAGCTTTTCCTAAAGTTTTTAAAAAACCTCCATGGGGAATATGCATTCCCTCTTGTTGGGACAACTGATTCACTTTCATTTGCATTCCTGATAAGAGCAGAAGTGGAAAGCTGATTGGTCGGATGTGCACAGGAGGTGGAGGTTGCTAAAAAGTCAATCCCCAAGAACCACCATGTTGGATTTTTGCCATAGTGATCATGTGCTGAGGCAATGAAACAGCCTTTTTTTCTATTTCTTTAGAGAGAATATCACACTTTCGCACCTTAGATATGCTTTTTTTTAAAAAAAAAAATACTGTTTGGTCTTGGCAATTCAAGGTAAATAAAGACATGAGTAATTCACTCGTAACCACCATCTTGATTTGCAGGCATGTCCGTTGGAACAGTGAAAGCAGATAGCTTTACATGCTTGCAATCTTGCCAAAAAAACCCCATTAAGACAAAGAGAAGCTGCTTCAAATTGCCATTAGTGCGCATCAATCCACATTTACCCCTTTGTATAGACAAGCCCTCAGTTCCCACCATTCCTGGGCTCAGCCCACTTTTCCCAGAGCTGAGTCCAGGTGCCAGTCTTATCAGACAGTTACAGACATGAAACACGTATTCTCTTTCTGCCATTTGACTACATACTCATTAACAAACACATAGCAAGTACAATTACCCACAGAGTGATACAACGAAACTGAATTTTTGAAGTCGAAGGCTTTCACAACTGGCATCCATAGATTTTCCTTGGGGTTTTTTCTGGACTGTGAGGCCGTGTTCTGGAATAGTTTCTTTCTGATGTTTTGCCTGCATCTGTGGCTGGCATCTGTGGCTGCCAAAACTGAATTTGGCAGGAAAAAGTCACGTCCAGGACTGATCCTGACATATAAGCACTATGGACAAACGAAGCAACCATCATGGGTCAGAAGAAAATGTCATGTACCCACCCATACATCTTTAATATCTTATACTGCATCTTTATATTGGATTTCAATTCTTTTAAACTGCTATAGGAGGCAAATGTAACAGAAAAATGGGGTATATTTTAGCTCATATACCGTACTTCAAATGGAGTTTGTCTTTAAAGACTGAGAGTTTGGTAGGCTTAGTTACTAGGTGGAACAGTCATAATATGCATAAATGTATGTACAACCATTCTGAGGGCACTGATATTAAGCAGGGTAGAAATAAAATGCACACACACACACACACACCACCACACACAGCTTTTAGCACTGAGTAATAGAAGAAACAGAAAGCAGAAATAAAACCCTTCTGAACAGCAAGATGAAAATCGAACCCTTGAAAATTGAAAAGTGGAAGATGCCAGAAGAGATTCCTCAATGTCTCAGCTACTTACTAGAAAGATCTTTTCTCATTTACTGATGGCTTTGGCAGACCTGGTTTTGTCACCAGTCACTCTGTACTTGGCTTAATTATGCAGCAGCCCAACAGAAAATTTTCTTTCTGATCACATAAATCACCTTGCTTTGACACAAAGCTCAATAGGGGCTGCTAGAACAATACTGCAAGAGCTATCGACTCCATCTCTCAAGTCCACAAGGTGTATCATTTAGCCAAGAGTGATAATTAGACGCAGAATATACTGAAAACTGTCAATAGGCATGTCAATAGAAGGACTCTTAGATCTAACATTCAGCGAATCAATGGTGGTTTTCAGCTATAAAATCGAGAAAATGATAGCTTTCAAATGAATGGTGGAAGGAAACACAAGGCTCCTTGGGGAGGAATAAAACAGCTCAATTTTCCCTCACTGAGTGGCTCTCCAACTGCCGCACTCAATGAAAAAGGTCACAGAACATTACAGCAAAATATCTCTGAAACAAGATGTACAACAACACTGGGACATGACATGAGGTACAAGCATGCCACAAAGGCCTGTATATCTCTGACCTGACAGAATTAAAGCACGGATCAGCAGATGCCAGACAAGACAGGAACTGAAAGACAATGATTGATCTATGCAGAGGAAAATATGACTGTTATATCCTGATCAAGTATCTGTTTGTGCATGTCACACACAGAGAATCCTGATTCCCTTGTACACATAACATTTACAGCTAAGCCTAACATTTTAAGGCAACATTTCAAAGTTCCCACAGAAGATGTAGACAACACTGTCAGATAGTTCTGACACACTAAAGACAGTTCTTCCCCCACCCTTTCCCAACAAAGACGCTCCGGCCCAATTCAAACATGAATCATAATGGGAAAAAATCCATAGGACATTTCATTCAGGCAGCTAATAGCTTACTGGATTCTCAGTTGCTATGTGGGTCTATTCAGCATGCCATCAAGGTATCTATGTAACCAAAGATCCTGGCATGCCTACAAAAGATGCACAGCAAGGCAACCCAGTTTGGGCAAGACAGAAATACCAAACAGAATACCATTGCACAAAAAAGCATTAAACATCTAAAGTCAACAGGATTAACAATGAAATCCCAGGGCTACTGCACAAAGAAATACATTCTTCTCATTTTTTACTGTAAGAAAAATTTATTTCCACACAATGAGTTTACAAAAATTATATGGATCTAGATTTAACTGCTAGGTCCAACTACAGCAGGCCCGATAAATCTTGAATCGAGAGTCAATACTTAAATCCTGTTGATGCAATGGGTCTATTCTTATTTAGAAGAACGAATAATTAGATTTAGACCACAGATTTGTGCAACTTGACATGCAATGAAGAGCAAACAGGAGACCACAAACAATTTGGGACCCTGTCTACTGTCACGGAAGGAAACATTTCCTGACTATTTTTGTCTGCTTCTACCAGCCTCCACTTCTTCACACACTGTTTTCAAGTTCTGGTAACCAATGTTTGCACAAACAAGGTAAGCCCATAATGCTTTGATGTATTAAAGAAGCAGAGTATTAAACAGATAATTAGGGGTAAGCATTTGTTGTTATATGCCTTCAAGTTAACTCTCACTAATTGTGACCGTATCATGGAGGGTGTGTGTGTGTTTTAAGATCTAATGAAAGGAAGTTTGCCACTGCCTTCATCTGAATGTAGCCTACAGCACTTGGTATTCACTGTTGGTCTCCCTTCCATGTACTAACCAGGGTTGACTCTGCTTAGCTTCTAAGATCAGAAAGAATCTGAAGCATGTTGCTGTTGTTGTTGTTTGTTTTCAAGTCAACTCTGACTTATGGCAACCATAGGGTTTTCTTGAAACTATTTGTTCAGATCTTGCTGTTCCTGAACCTTCTCGATTACCAACATAACAAATGTCTGTTTCTTCTATGTTTTCTACTTTTCCCTGTCCTGTTAGATGAACTATCCAAAATCCTTCTACCTGCTCTCTGGATCCTTTTCCTTCTCTCTTCTTAATTACTGTTACTCCTGCCATTCTCTCTTCGCTTCTCCCTATTATTAATCTGTCCCTTTTTACTTGTTCATTTTCTTCTGAGTTTAAACATGCTACGGTTACTCTACTTCTTAAGAAACCTTCACATGATCCATCTTCACTTTCTAATTATTTCCCTGCTTCACTGTTGCCTTTCCTCTCAATTGTTTTGGAGCATACTGTTTATGTATGTTCCCTCAGTTTTCTTTCAATCTGGATTTTGCCCTTTGTACTCTATGGAGACAGCTCTTACGAACATCACAGATGATCTCCTTCAGGCCAAGTGAAAAGGCTTGTGGTGGTGGTGGTGTGCCTTCAAGTCATTTTGGACTTCTGGCAACCCCAAGGCGAGCCTGTCACAGGGCCTAAATGCAATCCTTATTCTCTTTTATCTATCTGAAGCCTTTAACATAGTTGATCATGCCTGTTCATTGGATTAACTTCATGATGTAGGGTTTACAGTCCTCAGCTGGTTCACATCTTATCTCTCAGGTTGGTAATTTAATCTGGTAGCTGGAGATCATGTATCTTCTTCTTTTCCCCTTTCAGTTAGGGTTCCACAGGGTTCTGTTCTGGGACCTTTGCTGTTTTCTCTTTATACAATATCTTTCATCAATTCAAATGGTTTTCAATATCATCTTTATGCTGATGATACTCAGTTTTATTTCTTCACTCCAGAACTCTCTTCTGACATTGAACAGTATATTACAGCATGTCTTTCAGCTATTTCAGCATGGATCTTTCATCATCACCTAAGACTTAACATGTCAAAGACAGAACTACTTATTTTCCTCTAAAACCTTCTTTATAACATACATTCTTCACCATGGTTAATAATGTTCCTATTTATCCTGTGAAGAAAGCACACAGTCTTGGCTTTATTTTTTACTCTTCTTTGTCTTTTGTTCTTCACATTGAGACAGTAGCAAAGTCAGGTTGATTTTTTTCTCTATAACGTTGCCGAAATCAGACCTTTTCTTTCTGCTTCCTCTGCTAGGACCTCTTGGGACAACTGATTTGCATCACTGAACATTCTCAGAGTGGACAGCTGATTGGTTTGATGTGTGCAGTGGCAGAGCTTTCTGGTAAGGCAAGACCCAGAACTGCCATTTTGGATTTTCACCATAGCAATCATGCACTGAGGTGCCAAACAGCCTCCCCCTGCCATTTATTTAAGTGGAAGATAACACTTCTGCACCTTAGATTTGCTTTTTTTTAAAAAAAAAATACTGTCTGGTGACGGCAACTGGCAAGAATAAAAACATGAGTAATTCCCTCGCACCCACTATCATGATTCACAGGCATGCACATTTGAACAACAAACACAGATAGCTTTGCATGTCTTTGATCCTGCCAAAAAAAATCATGGAAACAAATGAAAGCTGCTGCGAATTGGCATTACTGTGCATCAATGCACATTTACAATACTGTGCATCAATGCACATTTTATTGCCTCGTATTGCCCCATGTCACCCCACTTTTGATATCTATTCATTGGTCACCCCTTCCTTCTAGGATCCAGTACAAGCTTCTTGTTTTAATGTTCAAAGGCCTTTATAACATAGCTCCAGCCTTCCATCTTTCAGTCCTTATTTCTTTTTACTGGCCTGCTTGAGATCTGTGTTCTAGGAATTCTAGGTTTCTCACCCAAGCAGGGGTTTCCTCTTCCTTGTCTCAGCTTTGTCCTTTTTCACTCACTACTCCATACTCTTGGAATGGCCTCGGAATATTTGCAGATTGCTCTTTCCCTTCTTATTTTTAAATCTCAATTAAAAACTTTCCTCCTCTGCTAAGCTTTTGGAATTTTAGTTTAATATTGTTTTAGAACTTTGTATATTTTGATGACATTTATTAGTCAGTTTGGTTTATATTGTATTTTTTATATTTTATCTGAATAATTTGTTTTACAGTTGTATTGTATAGTTTTATATTTATCATTCCTTCCTTCGCTCTGTGTGTGTATGTGTATACACATATATTTCAGATTATATGCCTTTGGCAGGACCCACAGCTTTTTGTTGTTTTACTTGTAAAGCACCATGTATATGAAATGGTGCTATATAAATAAATAGATGATGATGATTATGATGATAGGAAGAAGAAAAAGAAGAAGAAGATTATTATTTAGTCAAAGGAGGTTTGCCAGTAGTTCATTTACATGGTGAATATGATCTTATTGTGGGGAAATGTACACTTGAATGTAATAGAACAACAAGTAGTTCACTAAATACTAGTTGCTGGGGAGCAAAATTTCTTTTGTTTTCCTGTCCCAGTTGTGAGCTTCACATGTGCAACTGGCTATCCACTGTGGAAATAGATTGTTGGGCTTCACAGGCCATAGGTCTAAACCAGCAGGGCTCTTCCTCTTATGTTTTTACTTGTCTCTAATGGTACCTATGGGTACCATAACATAAGGTTTTCTTGGCAAGATGTATTCAGAAGAGGTTTGCCATTGCTTTCCTCTAAGGCTGAGACTTGCCTGAAACCAGTTGCCTGAGGTCCAGTTGGAATCAATGGCTGAATGGGGGTTTGAACCCTGGCCTCTTGGAATCTTAATCCAATATACAAACCATTACACCATACTAAAGCATACCAATCATATAAACCATCACAAAAGAAACTACAGTACTAGAAACAGAAATGACATCAAATTCCATAATTATCTGGTTTGGGATAGGAACATGTCCTGGCTGTAATGCAAAAATGTGTAACTTTCTTGCGTTGAAACAAGCTTGGGTGGACAATGGAGAGACTGTTCAACTTCCTATGGCTCTGGTGCTGAGAACTACAATTCCCAGGGGGTGATATATTAAAGTGCACTATCAGCACCTATTAATATTACTAGCCAAGAGACCACTTTCAGAAAATGAAAGTTATTTTGGAATTCTATTAAGCCAAATTCTTAGTCAATAAGGGGTCACTGATCTCTGAAGGCAGATAAACCAGAACAAAGATTTCCTGAAACACATGCCACTAGTTCAGGGCTTGAAATTGGGTGGCCCTCCCAATGCCAACCCCCTTGCCAACCTAGTGAGTTGTAAGGAATGCTGGGAGCAATTCAACACTATCTGAAGGTGGGGAGAGAAAAAGAAAGAACATTGGCAAGATGTCTACATACAGTTCACCAAGACCATGCAGCAGGATTGTAAAAAGGGGTACTTTTCATCACCAGTCCCTATATGGACTGTTCTATATAAAAATGAGCAGGTTAGAGAAATGTTTGCAAAGCTATATATTTACCAAAACTACCATCTAAATGAGCCTCAGTTTGAAAAACAACAAAAAGAAACCACATTTTCCTTTGGGGCAAAGTTATTTGCATGCTCTTAATAAACACTTAACTGCACATCTGTACACTTCCATTTAGATCTAAAAGGCTTGATCTTGTGAGTTAACTATTACTAACAAGCCCCAGATTGTGCGGGGCAAAAATCCACAGACTTATTCATTAATGCACTTAATAGTTTAAGCAGGACGGAAAAATCCATTTTATTTTAAATATACAACAGATTTTATCTGCAAGTTTACTCTTAAATCTGATTTTAAAAGATTCTAAGTTCAAATTGTATTATTTATGTGTATGTCTTTAAAAACATAATGCAGCAACTTTAAGTGGAATCTAGATTGAATGCAAAACATGTTAAGCTATAAAATATTTCTTGGGGCTTCTAGAACCACTGAACTGACTCTTAAGTCCTGTCTGCACGATGAAAAAAATCCGTACAGCTTCTGAAAGATTGACCATCTGTACAGACAGCCGTTCGAACACACACGTGTCATTCGGGGGGGGGGCAAAATTCACCCTAAACGTCGTGAGTGGCGGATCTGGGGCTTCATCCATATTCTTTATAAAAATACGTACAATATCCAAATAATTAACTGTTTGTACACATGTGAACAGGCAGTGCAATCTGATTGGCTGGCCAAACAGAGGGGGCAAGGGTCCAAAAGAGTGGAATTAGCAGCAGCCACCATGTTGGATTCCTAGCTAGGCAAGGGTCCGGTAAGTCCGTGCTATGGCTATTTTTACTGTTTTTTTCATGTTTATTTATTAATGTAGGCATGTTATCACAGTTGTTCGCATCACAGGGACATTTTTAAAATTAAAAAAAATAGGCAACTGGAGATTTAAAACTGCCAATTAGACCACTCATTGCAGCCAGCTGGGCAAAGGGGTTATACGGAGTGTAGGGGGGAGTTTTATCTGTCTAGGCAGATCGTGCACATTCGAACGGCTGCCTTCTTGGATTATTTCCCCCTTGTGTAGACAGGACCTTAGCAAGGTAAGTCTCAATTATCCTGCTTTTATGCCACCAAAGGAGCCCTCAAGTTGTCGTCCACTAGCTTTAATCTCCAAGGAACAGTGGCACTGAAGATTATACAACGTTTTGTGTGCTTTCCCCAAGAAACGTAAGCAGACAGTCCTTAGCAGAATGGGAACATAATTACAGTGGGCCCTTGTTATCCACTGGGGTTTGGTTCTAGGATCCCCCCCCATGGATACCAAAATCCATGGATGCTCAAGTCCCATTATGTACAATGGCATAGTAAAATGGTGTCCCTTATATAAAATGGTGAAATCAAGGTTTGCCTTTTGGATTTTTAAAAAAAATATATTTTCAAGCTGTAAATGGTTTAACCCATGGATGCAAAATCCATGGATAGGGAGGGCCAATTATACAACAACAGAACATCAGAAAAAAAGAAACATTACGTAGCTGTGAAGAAATGAGATTTATATTAATTCAGCAGAAAGTTCCACTTTGTTGGTAGCATCTTATTGCAAGGTTATTGAAATCACAGCTGCTTTTTAGAAAGTAATTAGTTAAATGAGGCCTCCAAAATATCTGTTTACTATTATAGCTCCATTAAAAAAAACTCTGTAAATTATTATTTGACAAACATAGGTAATTTTATACTTTAACTTACATTTAAGAAACATATTAATTCTATAAGGCACTGGTCTACTGTACAAAAAAATGCATTCTCCTCCTGTCCACCTTTTCTCTACACAAGAGAAGACATTTTTACTGAATTGTTTCTGGGTGTCCATTTGCTCATTCAAATGGTTTGCAAATGGACACTTCATCATTACATACAATACTTGACACTCGGACCGTGGGGAAAGTTGTGTTTGTTTTTTTAAGGAAGTTGCAAATATATTCACATACATTACTATCCTAACCATTTTTATTAGCCTGCCTATCACAACTAAAGCCTTGAAATAGAAACAAAAATCCCTAATACTCTATTAAATCTTAGGGGGGAAATGCCTTGAAAAATGTTGTTCTGGAATTGCAGAAGTATATATGTTTAGAGACCATTCTTTATTTTTGATTTTCAGTATCTTATAGAAGGCACTAACAATGAGGGAGGAGATTATACAGCCCTTTAGATGTTGTTGGATTGCAAATCGCATCAGCCCTAGCCATCATAGCCAATAGTGAGGTGGTATTTTTCCTTTTCTGCTTTAAAATCTTTTTACAAGACTGAAGGATTGATATGGACATCCTCTCCCTCTCCCTCTCCCTCTCTCCCCCACCCTCTCTCTCTCCCCTGAATCCTATTGACATTCCCAACTACAGTAAAACCATTGAATCAACAGCCAATCACCATTCACCAATTGATTCAATGGGTCTGCTGTGGTTGGGACTAACCAACAGGATTCAAGTCCACCCCCCTCTTGCTCTTTCTCTCTCACACACTGCATCTCAGTGATCTCAGGGGCTTAATTTGTGCCAGTTTTCAGTCCTGGAGCAATGTGATTTCAATACTAAATTGAGTCAGCAATAATAAAGTCCCGCTTGCCAATAATAACAATAACAATAATAGATAGTCCCTCTAAGCCAAGGGAAGCAATCACATAGATTGTAGGAGATATGAATCAGCACTTGGGTCGCTGGACCCTTCTGGGAACCTTGAAAGCTGGGAGCAGGAGAAGGACTGGTGCTCCTGGAAATCTTTAGGCTAGCAATTCTCCTTTACAATAAAGTGCAGCCCTCCATCCCCACTCCACACCCACTGTCTTTTCCCCAAGGAATTTTACTTCTGGTTTTACTTTGAGAGGATGGTGCCATCCATGGTGGCTCCCAAGGAACTAAAATAGTCCTAGACTCCTGACGTTTGCCCACCTGTGGTGTTTATTTGGAGGGCAGGACTTCCCATCTCCACCCCTCACCACTGGTAAATATGCGTAGACCTATATTAATAAATCAAATTAAGGTGCATGGTTTCAAAGGCAGACAGCACACAGTTCAGGAATTTTTAAACTTCTGAACCCTGGCACTATCTTTAGAAATTAAACCCTGGCCACTTTACATATGAAGAATTCCCTTTGCACATCACAACATACAGGGAGAGAGGCTTTGTTCAAAGTTTTTCAAAAGGACTGGTGGTTTGAAAAAAAAACCCTCAGAATTAGAGTGTAATATGCCTCTATGATCTACTGTTTTCTATTCATTCAGTTTCATTAAAATTACATTCCTCGAGCTAGTGTTTTAGCAGTTTTTAATAGGAATGTGTATTCTTGGATCATTGATTAAATTGTATATGTCCATTTATCTCTGGGTATCCATTCAGAAACAACTATTACTTCAAAATGCACTTGAACCATATGAACCTCCTCCACCATAAACCACACCCCCTAACTATAAAGTAACTTTTAAAAATGACAGTCACAAAGCAAAATAAGTGAATTTTCTTGCCAAATTACAATTGTAACATAAATTATTCATAGCTTTATCATTATTGGAGGAAAGATTTAATTTCAAATAATTAGTTATCTCTAACTATTTACTTCCAAAATCTGATCCAAACACTCCACAAAAATAATGTCACTATGATAGATGATAATGGTGATGATGATGATGATGATGATGAGAATGGCAGTTACTACTACTGGGAGGTAAATACATATAATAAATAAATTAAATAAATTTAGATCACTTATTGACCAAATTGCTACTTTGCAATATTCCTGTCATGGGTGTATATGTACACACAAGCACACACACATACCCTATTCACACTTTCTTTAGTCTTATACCTACTGATTTTTCAGCTCAAGTATCACATCTATCTGAAACAATATTCACATATGTAGAACGACACTATGGCTTTGCATGGTATCACATTTCCTGGTATTACAGTGTGCTAAATATAAGTGCCTTTCATCCTACCAACACTTGTTCGCATGATGGTTTTTGAAATCAAGTTACTTGTTGGCTCTATTGGGCAGAGGGTATATGTCACCTTCACAAAATGAAATCTTAGACTTACATTCCTTCTCTAACTCACAGGTTCTCCCCTCTAAAGGCCTCACTCCCATATTAATACTAAAAGACAAAAAAAAGGAGGGTGGGTGGGATCCTATATGTGCTTTATACAGTGCACCCTCCTGCCCTTAACTCAGCTATTTACAAAGATTTCAAAAATCCAAAGTTTTTTTCTGTGGGTTTTTTCCAGGCTGTGAGGCTGTGTTCCAGAAGAGTTTATTCCTGACGTTTCACCTGCATCTGTGGCTGGCATCTCTGAAGATGCCAGCCACAGATGCAGGTGAATCATCAGGAATAAATTCTTCCAGAACACAGCCTCACAGCCCGGAAAAAAACCCACAGAAAACACTTTGGATGCTGGCCGTGAAAGTCTTCGACTTCACATCCAAAGTGTTGTTAAGAAGGTTTCTTCACTTTAAAAAAAATCTCACTCCAATAAACTACTTTTAAAAGAGGTCAGCTATGATAGAGACAATTTGAATGAGATAGTCATTAGATGCAGGTATGAAATCTAAACACAAGGAAGACAATGGCTTTGCAAGTGACAAAACCATTCCACTGATTAACAGGGCTTTCAACATGTAAGATTTAATGATTTGGGGTGCATGCGGTTTGCTTTTAAACCTAAAAATATGCATCTATTATATCAGCATGCTATCACATTATTAAAACATACACCTGACATTTGTCATAAGCTTCTGCTGATTAAGTTAAATTATATCACCAGTTTCTAATTCCTCTAAAGTTCATTTCTTCTGCAGCTCATAAAAATATGTTATATGTTTATCATTTGAATTTCACATGCACAATGGTAATAGAAACAACAATAAAAAGACTTCATTAGCAGAACAATATATGCTAAGATCCTATGTAATTTTCACAGTGTTAATGGTAACTGTGTGAATTTGGGATACACCTAAAATATTGTATATTAATTTCAATATGGTTAATAACCTCCTTGACAAGAATCCCACTAATTTACTCTTCACTGACAATGTTAAAAGAAAATGATTTATGCAGATCAATCACCTAACTCATCAAGTCATGTGCTGACAGCCAGCCTTCATCATTGCTATTTAAAAGGCATGGCTGACAGCAAAGACAGACTCTTTGATTAAGGGCTCTGTCTGGCTAACCTTTTATTTGAAGAATGATTGCTGCTGAGTGACAAATACTTTTCCATTCATTTCAAGGCAAAGATATTGACATTCAAATTCTTGATGTCTACACTGAACAGATGCCACCGTTGGCAAGTGGCTTGATCACAACAGCAGGTATGCTGCTACTCTGGGGGCAAAAACTGGCTGGGATTGAAGGCCAGCAACAAGTGCTGTCTACTGATCTCACAGCCAAATCCTCTCTCTTCGATAGCTATCATCAGAGAACATCTGCTTGTTCTTTCTCTCTGGCCCTCTTCTTGAGAAGAGTCCTACCCTCACCTTCACCCCACTTTTCAATCATATCAGATGCTATTACTAAAAATAAAGATAACTCAGCAGCAAAGTGACCCTTTCCAAGGCATCCTGCCTTGTGCACAGCATCCCCGAGTGCCAGCAAACAGGGAATTCCCTAAGCCAAGGGCTGCTGCCAGTCCCTTTACTAATGCGATTCCAGTTGACAGTAATGTGCAAAGGAAGTTGTGCCTGCTGTATAAAACACTAAACTCCACGTCAATATGGTTTCTGCTGTAAGCTGATTCTGTGTTACTCTCTACTTTACTGCTTTAGAAAATGAGTGAATAAACAGGGAGGAGGGAAAAGGAAGACAAGCTGACCAAAGGAATTCTCTAATGCCCTGAAGACAAAGAGCTGTTTGGCTTTTCCTTAAGATTTACAGGCCCTATTTAATTTATAAGTCCTCTAATTAAGAACGCAGTTTAATTATTTAAAATCACTCATGACTTCAAGTGCTGTATACATAGCCACAACTGTTTGGGGTTCATTTATGATAAAAATGAAAGTATTTCATGCACACTGGGTCCTTTACGATTTTAATCAAAGTAATCACACATGCTAAAAATAAATAATTAGTTTCACTGAGCCAACTTGAAGGAACCCCCACAAAAAAAAAAAAAACTTAAAAAAAAAACCCAAAAGGAAGCTGGGCACACCCTTTTCATTTTGTTTTGTTTTGTTTTCTCCCCCTCCGCAGGAATTCCTTTGGCTTCTTCATATCTCCTCTGCAGCCCCATGCTAATAGTTGACAAAATTCTGACAGGCCAGAGCTCAGGAACATCCTTTCAAACTTCCAGTTGATGGTTATCTGGATTGATACATTGTTTGCAACTATAATATATCTTCCCAGATGGCTCAGTTATACACTAAATCCCATAGTCCCTCAATATAAGGAACACTAGAAAGCAAAAAACAAAAAACAAACAAACAAAAACAAAAACAAAACAAAACACACACACACACACTCTAAACCTACATATTTACTTCTCCTCTAATGCAACTGAACCACACTTAAAATATGGAGGCCACATTACCATAGCATAGCATCTCAATGTTACAATAGGTTAACATCACCAATATAATCCGTGATTAATTTTTATAAAGAGAAGTTTCCACCTATAGATGGCTTCTGTCAATCACTTCCATCATGGAGAAAAGAGCTGAGGGTGCCCATCCTCAGTGGGTTCTGCAGCTGCTTGTGCTAATACCGCAAAGGGAAGGAGAAAAGCATATTGCCTGACTTGCAACGGACTTCCATCCCAGGAATTTGCAGGAAGATCCCATTACCTAGCAAGATACCTTTTCCCCAGATGGACGATCCCAGTACACACACTCTGAGGGGGGCTCTGCTTATTCTACCACAGCCTAGTCAGCTTGCTTTTGTGTGAAATGAGGGAAGACCTTCATTGTGCACCTTGCTTCATATGGAATGGCCTCCCCCCTGAAATTAGGAAGGTTCCCAATACTGGGTGTTGTCACTATCAGTGGTAGAGTTACCTGTTTACCCACCCTTTTTACTGTTCATTTTTCTAATTGTAAACTATCAGTTATCTCTCATTTTTAATTTTTTAAAATAAATAAATAAATTTTGTCACCTTTATTGTTTTATTATTTTCTCATTTTAGCTACTGTTTTATTGCACTGTTTTGCTGTTAATCACTTTGTTGTTGTTTTTTTAAATGAACCAGTATATAAATGTTGGAAATAAATAATTTTTTAAAAAACAAACAAACAACTTAAACTGGTTACAGTCATCCTTCCACATTCGTGGGTGTTAGGGGCTCAACATCCCCACGAATATGAAAAAACCACGAATAAAAAAAGCCTCCCACCACCTGCCTGCAACCCTCCCCCCCCCGCTCTTCCAAAGTGCCGACAGGGCTTTTCGAGCCACATCGCCATTTTGGGAAGCACGGGGTGGCTAAAAACCCTCCTGCCTGCCTGGCTACTAAACCCCTGCCCCCTCCCGCACTTCCCAAAGTGGCTATGGGGCTCTCGATCCCCATACCTGTAGCCACTTCAGGAAGGCCAGGGAGGGAGGTGGCTGGGTGGCCAGGGGGTTGGCAAGCCCCCCCCCATGCTTCCCGAAGTGGGTACGGGGCTCTGAAGCCCCGTAGCCACTTCGGGGAGGCTGGGGAGGGTGGCGGCTGGGCGGGCAGGGGGGTTGGCCAGCCACTCCTCGCGCTTTCCAAAGTGGCTGTGGGGCTTTGAATCCCCGTAGCCACGTCAGGGAGGCCAGGAGGGTGGAGGTAGGGCAGCCAAGAGGCTTTTCAGCCACCCCTCATCCTCCCAAAGCTGCAACAAGGCTGGAAAAGCCCCGTTGCCGCTTTGGGAAGGACAAGGGGTGTGTGGGTGGCTGAAAAGCGCCTTTGCCCCGAATTCCCCACTCTCCCAGGGCTTGGCTCTCCACCCCAAACAGAGCCAAGTCGCAGAAGAGCGGGGAGTTGGGCGTGCATTTTGCTCAGGGAGCACTCTGTTTAAATCAGTTCCTCTCCCTTGTGTGTGAGGAAGAGAAGCTGATTTAAATCAGGTGCTTCCTGAGCAAACCGCAAATAGTTGAAACCGCGAAAGTGAAAGCCATGAATGTGGAGGGGCAACTATATAGTGGTCAAACACTTATTTGTTCTTATGGATGAACCTAAATGTTTTCACAAATATAACTGTGCACTGCAAAAAGAAGCAACCACCATAGAACTGGAACATTATTTTTACACTTAACTAATCTGCTGAAGTCATCTATAACTGAGTAGTGACAGGATGATGATGTGGGACAGGATGATGCTCTGCTCAATTATGGGTGGCTTCAGTATGTCATTATATTATTATTCTTAAGATTAGCCTTCCATGTTCTGAACAAGCACATATAAATTTGGGGGTCCTATGAGATGAAAAATGCAATAATTGGTTTCAGCTGGTCATTCCCCAATGTATTAATCTAAGAAACCATATCTGCCAATATTTTGTGTGACTTAAATAGGAGAAGGTGGGGTGGTAGTGGATACAAAAATTAAAACAAATCTTCATTCAAATAAGCATATTAGCATTTATCTCTTTAGTATTAATAGTACTGTAAATCTGTCCCTCTGTATCAGAATCATCCTTCTACTCAATGAGACTTTGAAGTGATGCTTAATAATACTACAAAACCAAAATGTAACAATTCTTTATTAAATGTAAAAAAGTGTAAAAAATAAAAGATAATGATTCCAAACAAAAGAAAAGAAAAATAAACGATCCAAAGCCGGCCCAACCTCTTTGGGAAGGGAGTATCTCAACTTGGGTATTGCTATACAGTACACTCCTATATACATTTTGGCTGTAAATAAACTACTGTACTTGTAAGCAAATCGTTCTTCCTCTCTCAATCTCCTTCGGTTTGATGGAGATGGCTGTGTGGATGTCTGCCCTGTCCCAAAGGACAAGAGATAATGCAGACCTATAATAATATCCCTGAATAAATGCATCATTGTTAAGGTGCTACAAGATTTTTCTCATTTTCTCTGTCTGTAGTGGCATCTCAAAATAAAGCACATTAAAACACACAGTTATATAGGAAAAGTTTTGCATTTGTGTAAGCATTAAACAAAAATGGGAAGGCAATACTAGAGATCTGTCTGCTTGTTTATCATTATCTAATAAACTACTTGATCATCCTTCTATACTGGCACTTTTCCATTTTAAATAAAGAACACTCTCTGATAGAACTGAAGGGTTGTCATTGTAATCAAAAGAAGAAAGTGCTTTCAGGTTACCATTGGCTTCCTCATATACTCCAGTGATACCATTTTTTTCCTTAAGCATACTGGAATGAATTGTTTGAATATGCTTACTCTTTCATCTTTACATCTTTGAAAACCTCAGACTTTGTATCTGATCTACAACAAAGAAGAAGGACTGCAGAAGTTGGCAGCACCGGCATAATTAAAGACTACCATCAATGAGGTGCCATGTTGAACAATAACTGTCGCATAAATGCACTCCAGAATCAAGTGTTTACATTTCAAACTATTGAACTTTAAAAGGTGTGAACAGGTGCAGCCTGGCTTGTTCTAATAAAGAATTTTAAAAGCAGAGCTATGAACTTTCCCAATGATTCAAGCTGTACATTCTGCCCTCATTACTCAAAGGATTTCTGATATGCAATTGGTGATACAGTTGTGTGAAAGTTGTAATATGGTCAATTTAACTAGAAAAATGTTAGCCTAAGCAGCAATATGCACCCAGCAAAACCACATCTTAACTTATGTTTCACAGTAATGGGTTAGGGACTGGGTGTTAACTGCAAGTCATCAGCTCAAGCTTTGTCTCATCCACAAACTCACCAGGCTGGCATTAGGCAAGCCACAGTCTTTCAAATTTGGCCGTTGTCCCTTACAGGATTGTTGTGAAAATTACTATGGCAACCATCTTGGAAATTTTGTTGAATTGAAAGGTAAGTTAATGTTTCAATTAAATCACTTACTATTTAGTGCTTTGAGTACTTTGAAGTACAGTCAGACCCCCGTATCCATGGAATAATATCGGCAATTTCACTTATCTGCAGGACACAAAACATAGGACACATACCATAGAGTTGGTACATCTTCTCTAGGTATCTTCTAGGTCTACCAATACAACTCTATGGTGTGTTTTTACCAAAGGTATTTTATTTGAATAGGGTTCACTGTTATCTGCAGTTTCCAGTATCCATGGTAAGTCTGGGAACCAAACCTCCGCAGATACCTGGTCTGACTGTGTTATAAAACTGCATATATTATCACATAGTTCGAGGCAGGCATGTTCAGCTGTATGATCCTTAGTAGGTTCAGTCACAAGGAAGTCTTACAATGGGTCTTACATCCAGAGAAGTGTGTTTAGAATCACAGCCTGAATCATGTTGTTAAGAAAAGCTCCTAAGTCAGCAGTACATATAGAAATAAATAAATGTAAAATTCTGGATCAGATGAAAGGCCAACTTGTCCAACTTCCTGTCTCTAGCTGAGCCCAGGAGGATCTCCCTGGGAGGTCTATAGGCAGTGAAAGCAACAGTCCTTTCCTGATTTCTTGCCAGCAACTGATAATCACAAATACACTGCCTCTCAAGATGAGGGGTCATCTATATGACCCCCCCATTGCTCTGCAGTAATAGCAATTCACAGCAGCTGCAAATTGTCTTAACGGTTTTACAGCCCCCATAAACTTTGCATGCCCTCTAGCCAAGATGGCTGCCGTGAGTGAATTACAATTTTAGATCTGCCACCATTTAATTTAAAAAAAAAACCTTTTTCCATGGTGTGCACAAGTGATAGTTCACGTTTACAAAAAAAAGAAGAGAGATAGATAATACAAATCACCATTTTATTGCCTTAGCGATCGCTCGCTAAGGTGAAAATCCAACATGGTGGCAGCAAGCACTTGCCCTGTTAGGATGCCTCACCCCCATCCAGCCAATCCTCTCATATGGGAAAGTCCAGCGATGCAAATGTGATTGTTTTAATGAGTGGGAATGTGTATTCCTTAAGGAGCCTTTAAAAAAAAAAACTCTGTAAAAAGCCATGAAGGCTCTCTGGGAGTAGTTTTTGGAGTTTTTTTGCTACCCCCTTCCAAATATGACACATCGATGCAGATTCCCATTAAGACAGATCATATTCCCAGTGAATTCCATGAGGATTATTTTGACTGTTTAGACAGGACCTGAGATTTCATGTAGGCATTTTGGCACAAAACTACAGAGAGATGTCTATTTTCTTTAAGTTTGCCTATTTTCCCATTAAAGCCAGATAAGCCAATGGCTATGACATTTTGCAGCCACTAATCATACTGACTGGATGGTTCTGCCAGTTGTAGTCCACAACAGGGGTAGACAGATGGTAGATCTCTGGTAGATTTGCAGTAGATTGGCAAATAGTCCTGGATCCCAGTTATTTCTTAATAGCAGCAATGGAATGATCCCTCTCCATCCCTCAAAAGTATACTGCTAGAAGTGTGTGTTTACTAGAAGAGTATTTTTCTGTGCAAATTTTTCTGTGTAAGCTAAATTTTGTTCTGCCACTCAGAATGAATTCCTAGGCTCAGAATTCTTTAATTATAAGGTATGCTATTTGCATTAGCCTCCAGCTAGTGGATGCTACAGTTATGTAGTAAAATGCAAAGTAGAGCTGCAAGCCTGAACTTTGCCTGAAGACACTGTCCAAAGAAGCCTTCGCTGCCACCATCATATGACACAATTGAGATGTTACGAATATGTGTGGTTCGCAGCTGAAATGATAAGAAGCAAGGATAAATGGCAAGAGTTGGCAGGAGATTCAGCTTTCAAGTACATGTCATAACAGTTTATCATAGGGATAATTATATAATTTTCAATGAAACAGTCCTTCCAGTAGAGAAGGAAAGATGTAAAACAATGACAAATCATCTTTTTATAAAGGCCTTCCAAAACAAGACCCAAATGTTCTGCATATATCTCATTCTCACACATATGTAAGGCCATTATAGGCCACATCAGATCTATATAGACAAAAATGGCATGCTTGTATGATCATAAACCAAGATTAGTTGATCTGATTTTAACCCTGTTCAGGATATGATTTTAACTCCATTCAGAGCATATTCAGTCTTCAGCAAGGAAAATTTTTTGTCCAAAAATTATGTGTGTGTGTCTTTGGAAACAGGGCTTGCTCCTTCATTTAATCACAGAACAATGATAGCTGGTGGCCTCAATGTCAATAGGACAGTAAATCTGCTCTCTGGGTTTTAGTCTGAACTTTAAAGCAGCTATCTATGTTGCTGAACCCTATTCAGCACCATGGTTTAACATTAAGAATAAAACCCTGGGTAGATTTACTACCCATTGTTGTTATTTCCTATCAAGTCGAATTCAACTTATGGTGACTCTATAAATGAGAGGGTCCCCCCAAGGGCCCTAGTCATCAACTGTCCTGCACAGTCTGGCAAACTCAGGGCAGTATCTTCCTTCACTTGAGTCTATGTTGGGAAAAATCCAGCATTCTTTCTCCCCACTTGTTTGCTATTAGAGCAAATAAGTGACCAATAGGGTAGGGTCTCCTGCATGCCTTCCTCTCGTCCTTTCTTTAATGCGCATGGTTGTAAACAGTACACAACCAAACTACAAGATCACGTGACCTAGGTTTATTTGATTCCTGGTCTTAGATCTTTTATTACTCTTTGTTTCTTGCCTTGAACACTACACACTGCCTCTCCATCTTGCTCTGCAAGAATGCTTTCCATCTCATTTAAATGGTGAGTAAAGATGAACTTCTTTCTTATCCAAAACCTATTCATTAGTTAGTTAGGATGTAGGCTCCAATACATATGTAAATTTAAAGCCATTAGCCATTAAGTTGTTTTTTCAACAAGAAGTTGCCTGCCTCTTTGTTCTTGTAGCTGGATCAAAGCACTGTACTATTGAGTCCACGCTCCTGCTCTGCTACAATAAAGTTAATTCCTGACAGTTTTAACTTTTAAGAAGTTCCCAAAAAGGGCTAATACCCTGGGACCTCAAATTTTACCAGTCTATCCACCTGTGGTCTCTCTCCTTTCCCACTGCCTTCCACTTTACCAAGCAGCATTGTCTTTTCTAATGAGTCACGCTGTCTCATGATACATCTAAAGTATAACAGCCTCAGTTTAGTCATCTTCACTTCTGATCCATACCACCCAATGGACATGGAAGTCACCAGCCGCCACGGTTACAGGGAAAAAAATCTGAAAAGGGTATAAACTAGGCCTGACAAGTGGAATATGTAATTTTTTTCATGCTATCCATCCAAGACAATAATTCAGAGAATGGAAACCTTCAGCCTATAGGGGTTCCTTGTGCAGCCAATAAACTGAATAGATGGAAAAGCTGGGATCTTTCGGCTCAATGCTGAAGAAAAATGGACTGTTTACCACAGTGCAGGGAAATTCTGCTCTTATTTTCACTCAGTGGTTGGAGATAAGAGGGGATTAATCTTAATACTCTGCTCTTTTAAATACCATTAAATGTTAAATCTATTGAAAGAGCAAAGCATTTAAACTGGTTTGCATATCAGATATGGTACAACTACTAAATCAAAGCACCTCTGGTATTACAATTTTTAGACATTTTTGACACAATACATGTAAGTACCATTGCATTATAGTGACCACATGGCTGAATATTTTATGTTGATGAGGCTCTTCTGTTTGTTTCCTATATAAAGATAATTTTAAGGCTGCAATCTTATATCCAGTTTCCTCAGAGCAAGTGCCATTGAAATAAATGGGAGTTACTTTTCAGTAGATCTGTATATCTAGTCTGCTCTCGTATCTATTAGCTTCATGACAGCTGCTTCCAGTATATAGAAAGTTATCATTTGCTTCTTGCATATAATTGAATTGCACTGGTAGGGGAAAAATAAAGTGGCATTTAATCACAAATAGTTTCTGACACATACTACAGTGAAGAAGAAAATGCTACACGTATCCATTTAATTCTTTAAATTATACCTCTCAAACCCAGGACAATAGAGTAAAGGAATAAGTTTTAAAAATCTTTCTGTTCACCATGCCAATAGTAGTCTTGATGGCATGCAATGCAAAAATTAAGGTGTGAAGCATTCCTTACTAGTGAAAGAGAAGAATTATGTCCCCTGTGGGGGATCCAAGATGGAACTATAGCTTCTGATGAGAGTTCAAGCATTTGTGAAAAGGTCTGCTGATTTTTGATGGGTCCTAGAATGATCCTGAAACACAAGGAAGTCCCAACCTGTAGCGTCACTAAGACTGGTGTCACCCCTCCCCCTGACAGTGTCACCTGGTGCAGTTCAGCCTCTCTGCACCCCCTAGTTCTGCCACTAGTCTCAAATGTGGGGAACTACTACCCATTAAAGTTTGTTTTGTTGTAGTAGCTCGTGTTTTAACCTTTCCACTTCTCCAAATTCCACTTCTTCAGAACTGGACAAATAATCTCAAAAAAGAACATTTCAGGGATTAAGCCGCTTACTGCATTACTGCACATTCACAACTCTAGGATTTCCCCCTTCCAGTCTGGACTGAAAGGTCTTTGCCCAACAACAGAAAGATAATTAGAAGAGGGCCAGCCTAGCCTTCCTTTAAACAGAGTTCCACAATCAGTAGCTGATCCTGGGAGTTCTTTCAAAATACCAAATGATAGCACAATTATTCCTCTTAAACAGTCATGACTGCATCCTAGGGACTCCTGGGTTTGTAATTTGGGAAGGCACTAGAGTTCTCTGGCTGAGAATTGTACATGCCCCCAACTGCAAATCCCAGTATTCCATTAAAGTGGAATCATAGTGTTATAATTGTGTGGTGTGAAAGGACCGCACATTGTTGAACTCCCTCCTGGTGAGGAGAGCACTGATTCCTTCCTTGTTATTTCCCTAATAAGCAAGTGCATTTCTATGGCTGCTGCCACACTGCAGAAATAATGCAATTTGACACTGCTTTAACGATCATGGTTCTATCCTATAGAATCCTGGGATTTTTAGTTTATTGTGGCACCAGAGCTCCCTGACAGAGAAGGCTAAACAGCTCACAAAACTACAAATCCCAGCATTCCATAGCATGGAGCCTTGGCAGTTAAAGTGGTGTCAAACTGCATTATGTCTTCAGTGTGGCAGGAGCCCATGTCTTGATAAAAAAATAACTGGGAAGTTAAACAAATGAATGTTTGTTGTGACACAGGTACCTAGGTTCAACCCGCAGCTTAGATGAAATGAATTTTTAAAACAACAGCAATAGCAATAGCAGCAGCAGCAGCAATGAATTAGCATAATTCAGTACCTTTTTCTCTCAACAAATTTCATTAAATTGTTCATGCAACTTAGTGAGATCCAGTGTCATCTGCAATGAAGATGCAACTTATAATTGCGGGCCCATTTGTACTGCCAGTGCTTTTCCTGGTCTGGCTTGTGGGTGAAAATGATGTTTACACAAAAGGCTACCTCCATCCTCATCCATTTTGACTTAGCTGTTGCAGGGAAGAAAGAAGGAAAGAAGAAGGGAAGGAAGAAAAACCAAATGTTTCCCCTTTTTTGCCTGGGCAGGAGGGGAAAGGGAAGGAGAAAGGCAGTGGAGTCTTCATGATAAACAGATACCTCTGAGTGGGCTCCTGCGGTGACAGAAAAGCCTCATGGATGCTGGAGGTAGGGCAGGCAAGACGCAGAACTGAAATAATTTTCTTGCTAACACAGAAGCCAGGCAGGGGTCCCACAACATGTGACTACAGATCCCCTGCATAGCAACAGCCTTGGTCACATGCTGCAGGAACCCTGCCTGGCTTCCGGAAGATCCAGGAAGCTAACAGTGGCAGGGAGGATCAGTGTTCTGGATGGGCTTCCATGGACATGTGGGGTCCAATCCAGCAGAAACAGAGTAAACAGGGTTTTTTTCTTATATTGCAGTAAAGGACTCTATTCCAGCTTGTCCCTGTTCCAGCCCCATAGCTACCCTAGTGATCATTTGGACTGCCTGGGGTAGACTGGGGTAAATGCTCTGTATCATTTGGACTGCAGGACTCTGGAATGGGGGAAGCTGGGATATTTGGCCAGTGTAGACAAGGCCTAAGCCTACCGCTGGAACAATGGCTTGTTTCCCTGTTCACTCCTGTCTATCCTTCCATAGTTGATTTTCATTCCCATTCTATGTACCTTAAGACCTAACCTTTTAAAAGCTACAAAATGTTCTTTTCACTGTTAGCATAATATTAATACTGATAATCATATGGCAATAAAAATAAGCACAAGAACTAGTTTATGAAGCTAATCTAATTCATTAATAGACATTTTCTTTTGTTTTTGTGAGTGGGTGTAACATATCTTTATTGGGATTCAGATTTTTCTTTCAAGAACTGTGCTGGCCCATAACAGCCCATAGATGTAGCAAAATTGGGAGAGAATTTTAGATAAGTAAAAATAAATTGAGAAGATTTCAGTATTTGGTGTTCTTCTTCAATATTAAAAGATCAAGTTCATAACACTGTAGGAAAGCCTATGTACTATATGCAAACATAGAAAACAGACATTTTAAAGTAACAGAATTGTGACTATCACAGCAGTGTGTAGGCAAATTATTAAGTTTATTACTACAAAAGTCGCTTAAATAAAAATCTTCCAGCTGTTACAGCAGATCACTGGAATTGTGGCAATTTTCTCAGGCAGATATTCTTTTTTTGTGTTTGGGAAGTTGCTGCAATTAAGGGATTATCCCCCTTTATAATGCCACGATTTAGAACACTTTCTTTTAAGTTGCACCCAATTGGTACATCACAGTCAGCTCCTTTTATTCAATTTTGCAGCAAGCAGCACACAGTGGAACCAGCAATTCGACCCTCCAAATACTTATGCCCCTAAACCTCAGCACATATTGCAATAAAAATAAAAAAGCATGCACTCAAATAAATCTTTAATAGAATTTTTGAAAACTAAAAACACATCAGAAACTGTATAAAGTAAGACAAAATGGTTACTCTTTGAAGCTAAAAATAATCAATCAGAAACGAAAATTACCAGAGAAGCACCTTTTATACAATAGTTAGCCCAATTGGTTGTGTTATTTGTAAAGCAATATCATGCAGAATTCATTCAACACCTTCTTTGCCTCAGTGTTTTCAGAAAAGGAAAAGGGGGACCAACCTGAGGATAAAGGAACAGAGGACACAATAGGGGAAATCCAGCACAGAATAAGCAAAGAGGTAGTACAGGAATACCTTCTTAAACTAAATGAATTGAAATCTCCAGGACCAGATGAACTACATCCAAGGGTATTAAAAGAGCTGGCAAATGTGATCTCAGAGCCATTGGCAATAATCTTTGAGAACTCCTGGAGAACAGGAGAAGTCCCAGCAGACTGGAGGAGGGCAAACGTTGTTCCCATCTTCAAAAAGGGAAAAAAAGAGGATCCCAACAATTATCGTCCAGTTAGTCTGACATCAATACCAGGGAAGATTCTAGAGCAGATCATTAAACAGAGAGTCTGTGAACATTTAGAAGGCAATGCCATAATCACAAAAAGTCAACATGGGTTTCAGAGAAACAAGTCATGCCAGACTAATCTGATCTCTTTTTTTGATAAAGTTACCAGCTTGGTAGATGAAGGGAACGCTGTGGATATCGTATACCTTGATTTCAGTAAGGCCTTTGACAAGGTTCCCCATGACATTCTTGCAAACAAGCTTGTAAAATATGGGCTAGACAAGTTAACTGTTCAATGGATTTGTAATTGGTTGACCGGCCGAACCCAAAGGGTGCTCACCAGTGGCCGCTTTTCGTCTTGGAAAGATGTGACCAGTGGGGTGCCACAAGGTTCGGTCCTGGGCCCAGTGCTATTCAACATCTTTATCAATGACTTGGATGAGGGAATTCGGGGCATACTTATCAAATTTGCAGATGACACCAAATTGGGAGGAGTAGCCAATACCCTAGAGGACAGGATCAAAATTCAAAATGACCTGGATAGACTGGAGAGCTGGGCCAAAGCTAACAAAATGAAATTCAATACGGAGAAGTGTAAGGTACTGCATTTAGGGCGAAAAAATGAAATGCATCGATATAGGATGGGGGAGACCTGGCTGAATGAGACTACATGCGAAAGGGATCTAGGAGTCCTAGTAGACCACAAGTTGAACATGAGTCAACAGTGTGATGCAGCAGCTAAAAAGGCCAATGCGATTTTGGGCTGCATCAATAGTCGTATTGTGTCTAGATCAAGGGAAGTAATAGTGCCGCTCTATTCTGCCTTGGTCAGACCTCACCTGAAATACTGTGTCCAGTTCTGGGCACCACAATTCAAAAAGGATATTGACAAACTGGAGTGTGTGCAAAGAAGGGCGACTAAAATGGTGAAAGGTCTGGAAACCATGCCTTATGAGGAGAGACTTAGGGAGCTGGGTATGTTTAGCCAGGAAAAAAGACGGTTAAGAGGTGATATGATAGCCCTGTTTAAGTATTTGAAGGGGTGTCACATTGAGGATGGAGCAGGCTTGTTTTCTGCTGCTCCAGAGACTGGAACACGGAGCAATGGATGCAAGCTCCAGGAACAGAGATTCCACCTCAACATTAGGAAGAACTTTTTGACAGTCAGAGCTGTTTGGCAGTGGAACACACTCCCTCGGAGCGTGGTGGGGTCTCCTTCCTTGGAGGTCTTTAAACAGAGGCTGGATGGCCATCTGTTGGGGATGATTTGATTGTGATTTCCTGCGTGGCAGGGGATTGGACTGGATGGCCCTCGTGGTCTCTTCCAACTCTGCAATTCTATGATTCTATGTGTTACTCTTCTGGCAGCAGTCAGATGTGGCCAAGAAAGATAGTAAAACCAGACACAATAGCACACTTTCTTGGCAGAGGTGAATACAGAGTGTATGAAAAGCAAAAGTTTGGACCCTATTAAGCAGGCTACATGTGTAAACACAGACATTTCAACTTCCCTACTGGAAGAGTCACACATCCTAACAACTCTTATGAAGATTTACTAACTGTGATGTTCTGGCCAAAACCTTAACTTGGCTATTCCAGCATAATCAGGTTTAAGCATGTGTAATTCAAATAACCATACTTTTTGCCCTCTAGGGAACATGGGGTGGGGGGGCTTTTGCCAGATGTTTAGGCATGCATGCCCAGAAATCACTTCCTGTTTTTAAAGGCCTCTCCTGTGCCTAAAAGGGCCCAGGGTGCCCAAAAAGTAACAAAAATGCTCCCACGGCTCCCTACAGAGCATTTGGAGGTACAAAAAGTTTGACAGCTTGGGGGCTCTGGAGGACACATGCAGCCCATAGGCCACATCTATTTTCCCACTCCTACTTTACTGTTTCTCCAGTGCTATGTTTGGGTTCCAAGTTCTTCAAGGCAAGGACCTTTCTTCTTGTACTCTACAAAGTACTGTGTGTGTGGCTGACACTATAAAAATAACACCCCTGCTGTTAGCCTATTCCTTTGCTGCAGGGAACACTAGTGGGAAAGATAGCAGGACAGATACAGCAAGCTCAAAAGAAATCCCCAAACATTGGCCTGATAGAGAGCATTGCCTGCTACAACCATCTGGAGAGGTGGTGCAACACACACACACAATTGGCTGGGGATGATCAGGAGTTATAGTACAACATGTCTGGAAGTTGTGTCAACACCCTGTGAGATACAGTGAAAACTGTAGACCTTTGGGAACAAGTAAAGACCCTTAAAAACGAGTACAGTGTTCCTTGCCCAGAGCCTGCCCTATACAAAAGGCATAGTGGTCTCTCCCTTTTAAAAGAGTAAGACAAAACAGGAGGATTAAAAAACAGGTTCGTCCTACCATCAATTCCTAAGGACATGACCATTTGCCAAAGCAAATTCTTTTTTATTATGATGGCCAGCTGCAGGCAGATAATATGATGTAAGGATACCAAAATAAAATATGAAATAAAATAAGGCTTTCAGCAAATAGGACACAAATACACCAAAGTTCAAATAAATAACATCACATAAACATATCACTGATTAGTCATTCAAGAGCAACTTTCTCTGATTCTGAGGACTTTATCAGATGCATAAAATACAACATCATAACAATGCCACATAACTATAAAAAGGTGCGCAAATCAGATGACGTTGCCCTTTTGCGGTTATATTCTGCCCCAAACCCTATTTTTTAATTGACGGCCTAAGCCATCAATTGATCCCACATGGTGCCTTTGGATGGTGTGTGAAACCTTGTGTCATTGTATCAATGGCCGGTCTAGCACGAACACTTCCGGGTGACATTGGGACATCCAGGTAACTTTTTTTTTAACCTTCCCTGGGTGGCTTGGGACTTTTAAAATGTGTTTAGGTGCTTGGTGTAACTTTTTATGCTTTATTTTTTGTTTTATTTTTAAATTTCCACGTGATGAAGTCTCATGGGATTTTGAACAAGGAAGTGAACGGGGCTTCATTCACTTCCTCTTCATTGCCAGGGAAGCCTTCTGCTGGAAGGGAAAGTAAGTGTGGGTGTGTGGGTTTTCTTTTGCCAGCATAAAAATTGATTTTTTTATGCCGGCAAAATAACATTTAAAGGGGCTACTCTGATAAAAGTCCTGAGTTTCTGATAGAACTTAAAAGATAGTTGCATTGGATTTTATCTGGCTTTCAACTGTTATTTATAAGTGTACATGTTTTGTTGTGGAGCCTCTTTTTGGGGGGAAAAACACATGTCTTGGTGACAAAATATTTACTGATTTTATAAACCATGTTTGAATTTAGATTAAGCAAAGCAAAATAACAACAATTGGGGGGGAGTCTGTTTCCACCAATAGTTTGGAATAGCAGTTTGTTTTCTTATATGATTTCCTATACAGTTTTACACACACACACATACACACACTGTTCTTTTGTCTGACCCCCAACACCAACAGTATATTAATTGTTACCTGGAAGGAGCTCTAGAGAGGTACCCCTACTGTGAGATACCAATCATTATTTCTATGCTGAATTCTAATTGTATACCCCAACATATTTTTTTGAAGCTATAAGAGACTGGTTTTTAGAAACTATAAATGTCTTATTTTGGAAATCACAATGGCTCTCAAATTGCTACAAAGTGGATTAATCTCTGCAAATATGTGGCTCACTTGAAAGTAAAATGTGATCTATGCAAATATGGAGAAGAATATGAATAGTTACCTAGAAGTAACAAATTTCTCAGTCAGAGATGATGAAAAGAATATCCCATGTGAAAGATCAAGTGATCTCTTCTGGAGAAATGGATCAAACAAAAGCTGAAACTTATATGGTCTCATTTTGAAAAAGGCGCAAAGTAATTATATACCCAGTTGAAGGCCCAACGCAATAGAATATGCTTACACTAAGACAAAGGTGCATGTGTATGCAGACACACACCTTAAAGAATGATAACTAAACTGCAACAACTTCAAACCTACAATAAAGTTAAGATAAGAAGAAGCACTTTTCCTTGCTGGTTAAGATTAAAAGGAAAGCAAAAACTATGGTCTAAATCTAATTATTAGTCCAACTCAAGTAGCCCCATTAAATCAACAGAATTTTCATAACTGCTGACTTATCAAATTTCCATTTTTTAAAATGGGTCTAATACTAGTTGGGATTAACAACTTAAATTAGCCCTATGTGGTTGCTATATTTGTATTTGTCTGATCATCAATGAGATTCTTGCCAGATTCAAATACTCAGAATAACTCCCAAATTTCCACACTGTGCAGGGTTTTTGTGGTTTTTTAAATAAGGAAATGTAACAGCAGAGTAATGTGCCAGAATCCAGCATGAACAGGAATGTTACACTGCAGCAGTGCCAACTGTGTTGTGGTGAGTGGTAAGAAACAAAGGCAGAGTTTCAGAATGTCATCCTTGAACAAATGGGGTTGGCTAGTATAGCAAAGAATAGAAGCATAGCTGAAAAAGGTTCATCATCCAAGGAAAGACAGGCCTTACGTTAAATGCATGTGGCTTTTAAGCAGTTCATATTCTTCTTTTATGATCATCAACTGGTCAAGAATAATCATATCTTCAGTATACTACACTGGGCAACAAATAACATTGTGATAATGGGCTCTCCCATTATTTGGCTAACACAGCTGAGGGATGGAATCTCTCCTCCAGATAAACAAAGAGTTAAGGGTGTATCAGGTTAAGTTACAATTTCTTGGGGGTCATTCTCATGAAGGAGTCATAGGTCATGAGTTATAGCTGACCAATGAAGAATGATCAGTGGGCGTTGAGGGTATCACCCCAGGAAGCATTCCTAGGAAGATGGAAAGCAGAAGGAGAATGGATAAGATATAAACACCTGCTGAAACAAAATGAGGGACCAATATTGATACTCAAATCCAGAGATGAGTTAGAAGAAACCATTAAGGTGCACTGGTTTACATATTATCAGCGAAGTGACAGATACGAAGAAGATGTGAAAAAATACGGCTTTGCAGCGAAAGAAAACTAGCTAGATTCGATATTCTGGGGACAAAGTAAAAAGAAAATAACAAAATTCTACAAACTTCTCCTATCAAGAGAACTAGAGACGGAAATAATCAAAGATATAATGATATGATGGGCAAATGATATTGGAGAGAATATAGCGTTAGAAGAATGGGAGAATGCATGGGAAAATACCAACTCATTTACAGCGTAAGAGGACATAAAGGAAAATCATTTCAAGATTGTAAACAGATGGTATCTTACTTCACTCAGAAAGTGTAGAATATTTAAACTAACAGAGAACAAATGTTGGAGGTGCAAAGAGATGGGGTCGATGTACCACATGTGGTGGAATTGTGCAATAATTAAAAAGTTTTGGATTAAAGTGCATAAAGTAAAGTAGAAAATCTTCAATATTGAATACCCATTGGATCCTAAGATGTATCTATTAACATGACGACAATATTTAAAAAGAAAGATGAAAAGAAATATTGGCAGATAATATTATATGCAGTTACTTCAGCAAAGATCAAAGTTGAAGTGAAATGGAAAGTTGCAGAAGCACCATCAATTGAGGACTGGTTAAATAAACTGATGGAAATGTTGGATAATGATAAACTGACACATATGATAAACTAGAATGTGGAACCTGTGGTAGATGAGTGGTCACCAGTAATTAATTACTGGAAAAATAGATAAGAAAGAATAAGATGGAAAGGGTCAATAGACAAGGAGAATAACTAGAATAGCACAAAGGAGAAGTATTGGAAGGAGACAACTGAAAGGTGAAGAAAAACGAGTAGAAAGAATAGAAGGATAGAGATTACCTAAAGAATGTGATATTGGATATGTAGAAACAGAAATCCAATATGTTACAGTTGGAACCCCTAGAGGTTTTCATTTTAACAGAGGAAGTCAAGATGGAGAAAGGGATGGGATGGGTTTGAAATAAACACAGAATAAATCTTGTACAGGCACATGGTACAATCAAATGGAAATGTAATGTAGGTTAATAATGTGACTATCATTGTGTGAGTGTTCTTGTTATTGATGATTATTGATTATTATAACTACTGGAAAAATGAATAAAACATATATTGGGGGGGAAAGAAGAATGATCGGTGGGCAAAAATGAAGAGCTTAAAATAATGCCTCGGGGCCACAAGGCAGGGAGAAAAATAAAGAGAAGAATGAAGGGGTGCTTTGGGGACTGGTCTTGACCAACTTCCTTAGATAGGAAGGGAGCCCCAGTCCTCAAAGTGTTCCTTCTTTCTTCTCTTGTTCTTCTCCCTATCCTTGGCCCTGAGGCATTATTCATAACCTCTTCACAGGAGCATTTCAATGTTTCCCTGCTGATCATCTTCACTGGTCAGCTATTTCTCATGAACTGTGACTCCTTCATGACACTGACCTCCAATGAACTGTAACTTAACCTGATACATCCTTAACTCTTTGTTTACCTGGAGGAGAGATTCCATCCCTCAGCTGTGTTAGCCAGATAATGGGAGAGCCCATTATTATGTATGTTGAGGGCTTAGATGGCTGTTATGAAGGAACTAGATCCTCAAATGTAAAGATTATCAATTAATACCAAATTCAGGATCATCCATGCCATAGTGTATCTGATTTCTATGTATGAACACAAAAGCTCGACAGTGAAGAAAGCTGACATGGAAAAAGTTTATTCATTTGAAATGGGGTGCTGAAGGAGAATTATGTGATACCACGGAGCACCAAAAAGACAAATTAATAAGTATGAGAGCAAATTAAGGCTGAACTCTCACTAGAAGCTGTAATGACTAAATGGAGGCTATTGTACTTTGGACATAACAGGGAGGACATAACTCAGGCTGAATCTATATGAGGCTTGTATTCCAGTGCCACTGCAGTTTCCCTGCCCCGGTTTGACCCCTTTACTGCCACACACATCTGTTTTAATCCAAACTGAAATTAGATTGGAAAGCCACAATTGAGGGCCTTTTTTATTCCCTCAATGCATGTGTACATTCACATACTCACTTAAAATAGCGTTTGTATTCCCTTCATTCTGATTACCCACCTGCACGTCTATAAAGTGAAGCCAGTAGAGAAGAGAGAGGTGAAATGCTGACCTGGAAATGTGCATGAAAACACCAACCCTCCCCAATAGGGCACACCACCTTTTCCAGATGCTGATACAAACAAGGGAGCTACCCTTCCCAGCAAGAACAATCAGGTGAACTAGGTGACTACCCACAAACCTGGCCCCACCTTCCCCCCATCCTAGTGTGATCCCAATTTGGGGGTCAAACCACACGTTTTAAAAACCTGGTTCTTCAAAAAAAAAAACAGAGTAAACTGGAGATTTTTTGAAATCACCTTAAAGTCTCCAGGCACTGAAAAGAAGCATTTTCACATTGGAAGGAGAGGAATGTCATGTGTTCCAACAGAACTGAGATACAGTATTTAGCCTATGTAGATTCAGCCTCATTGAAAAACATGATAATGCTCAGTAAAGTGGAGGGCAGTAGGAAAGGAAGGCAGCCACATTCCAGGTGGATCAATTCAATCAAAGAAGCTACAATAGCAGGGCTATTGATGACCAAGGGCTTGTCTACACAGGCAAAAAATTTTTTAAAAAATGTGGACTCACCACGAATTTGGTTCTGGCAGTCCACACAATGTACAGCTGCTTCTGAGGAGAAACCACATTTTTTGCCCTTAACCCAACTTTGCTCTGAAATAAGCAAAGTCCAGGAAAACTCCTCAGGTTATTTTGCTGTTTGGACAGCTGGAATGGGTTCAATCTGGCCTGATTCAGTTGTCTGCATGCAAACAACTTACCCTGCAACTTTTTCAAGATGCCAATACAAACAAGAAAGCTACCATTCCATGGCAGAAAGAATCAGGTGAACCAAGTGACCACTTGGCCTAGGTGACCTAGGGGTAGAGCAACCTCCTCCTTGTTGATCACATGTATGGGAACCCCATTCTGACCTCAGCAGAAGTGACATGCTGACCAGGCCCGCAGGGTGTTGCTTGGCTGGTGAGGTGGAGGCAGCAGCAGCTCTGAAAACAGGGGACAGGCCAGTGGGGTTAATGCAATGTCACCCCGCTGGCCTATGTGGACAACAATGCACCATTACACCAGATTCAGCATGGTGCATGTGGCTGCCATTGTGGTTGATCCAGGGCCAGTCAAGAGCATAATGCTCCAGACTCACCCTGGATTAAGCAGTTGGTATAGATGAGCACCCAGGACTCTTAGAAGTTTTCTAGTCATAGGACCACCAAAGCTGACTTGACAGCACAGAACAACATCAACAACAAGAGGAGCACATTTCTTCTGTCACCTTGACCAGTTTTGAAAAAAAGACCTGAAATAAAATAGTTCACAAAAACTGCTGGTATATGATACTGTACCTTCTCTAGGTTCTATGGGGCCAACTATAATTGAATATTGCAAACACAATCAGAATTAAAGTACCAATATATATTTTTAACAACAATACAACAATTTATATATTAAATTACACACATGTGCACTGTCCCCAAAGTTCCAAGCATCCAATAAGGTGTCAGTGCAGGATGTGATTGCAGGACTCTTCTGCCTGTGCTGTTTGGTTGTACTGCAACATTTGAATGCAAATCTTAAAGCCCTAAATTAAAAAAAAAATACAAAACAGAATACAAAAATGAAATATAGAAATTACACTACAAAGAATGTAGCCTTTTGTTCCCTCCTAAATACACACCTGAAAATGCCACTACTTGATTAAGGGTGAAAAGGGCCTACTCCTTAATCCTAGCAACTGTCCCTCCTCTCCAGCTCCAGCTCTCCCTTTCCTTCTGAACTCAACCAGCAAGTACAGCCCCTTTGTTGGGGTTTCTCCATGCACATGGCCAATTCAATCTCATAGGGGTTACAATAGCAGCTATTAGATTAATTTAAGGTCCCGTCTACACGATTTAAACAATATGTACGGTGTGCGGAAGTTCGCGCTTCGGGACAAACGGCCGTTCGGATGCACACAAAAGCAAAAGAGGGGGGGCGGTTTTCCACCCTGAAATACGCACACGTGGTGTTCGGGAGGGAAAGCGGATCATGAAGAGAAATCCGTACACCGTTCGGATGGCTGACGGGTCTGTACGGTCCGTTCGCACACATACGAACAGGCAGGGTAATCTGATTGGCGGCTGAGTACAGGCAGGGCTAGCACGGAGGGGAATTGGGAGCGGCCGCCATGTTGGATTCCCAGCTAGCGAGCGTCCGGTAAGTCCGTGAATTTATATGTTTATTTATTTTTATTTTATATTGTAAATATGGAAAACTGACTGTCTGCAAACCAGGAACCTTATTTAAAAACAAAAAGCAGTGGGAGATTTAAAACTGCCGTTTGGCTTGCTCGCTCCAGCCGGCTTCGGGAAGAGGGAGTCATATGGAGTTTAGGGGGGTTAAAAATCATATAGCCGGTTCGTATGCATACGAACGACAGGCTGTTCGTATTTTTTACCCCCCCCATACGGATTTTTTTATGATCGTATAGCCACACCCTTAGGGTTCCCAATTGCATGGAACAAATGATACTACCTGACCATAGGTACTAACTGCAGAGTGGATTATTAGGAGATTTTCAGATCATCTAAAAAAAACCCTGTGGAGGTCAGGAGGAGGACGGTGGTGTTCCGCTTCTGGTGATCAATTTCTCATGCCCTATCCTCCTCCCATCCTTCCTCTGTGCTGGAGGGATGAGAAAGGCACCGCTTTTCATTGACGGAAATTTCCATAAATGAAAAGTGCCGCCTTTCTCATCCCTCCAGCACGGAAGAAGCACGAACAAAGGATGGGAGGAGGGCGGTGTCTTGCAAAATCAATTGCCAGAAGCAGAACCGCATCGTCCTCCTCCCAACCTCCACTGGGTTTTTTAGAGCATCTGAAAAAGTCCTTAGTCCAACTAACTAATTTCATGGCAGGTTTCTCTTCCGACATAGGTGATCTTCCAGTCTTGCTACCTAAAGCCCTTTTAAAAGGAGATGCCAGTGCATAAGGTATAAATTCAATGACTTTAGGTTGAGGCTGGTTCACCAGGCACACTGGTTGTCAATTAAAAAAAATCTCTCAATTGTCTATGTAGTTTTTAAAAATACCTATTTAGCATAAAGCATTTTACATTTGCAATCATCATGATAAACTTTTAACAACTATAGACTGATGTCACTCCTGCAAATTATTTTTTTAAAAATATGGGAATCCAGCTATGTAATTAATGAAGACAGAAGCCCAGAAAATTCATTGATTAATGTTAAACTTCCTTGTGTTTTATCATTTTCTCTTATGGATTTTAAAACTGGGCATGATACAAAGGGGCCCATCTACATGTATAAGGTGTCACAAAAGGTGTATTTTATACCTTGAGTTAAAGCAGGGGTTGGAAATCTTTGGCTCACCAAATATTTTGGAACAGAACTCCCACAGTCTTTCACTATTGGACATAATGGGTGGGGCTAACAGGAGTTGTAGACCAAAATATCTAGACAGACAAAGTTTTCTCTCCACCATGCTAAACTGTTGCATGACAAAAGTGAAACTAAAGGCTAAAATGTATTGCACTGTTTGACTTCTAGCCATTTCTAGACTTCTGTTTTCATTTACTCCTGTGTGTACGTGTGTGGGGTGTTACTAGGATCACAGAGCATTGATACAGACAAAAACTACCAAGTCCCCCTGTACTTGGCTAAATGACGTATGGGAGATGATTTTCATAGGAATCACAACTGTGAAGGTATGGGTTAAACTCCCCAGTGAAAATCTCTTTCATATGCACACACTTAGGAGATTATCACATGGGCAAAATATCAGAGAACAAGGACAACAGAAGATCACTAAAAGGCTTACCTTTTACACAACATCGTCCCTGTTCTGGGATGCTCCCATTCTGCTCCTGTTCCTCCCCCGTTGCCTCTTATTCATGGAAAAATCTGTGAATAAGAGGCCCGTTCCGTTATCATAACGAAACAACGGGCGAGTGAACAGAGGACCCGTTGTGCTCCGAGGATGGCAACGGATCGTGACGTCACCGGGAGTTCACTGCTGGACACTTCTGGGTGTGATCGGGATAACAAGGTACATAAAAAAAATGGTTTTTCCCTGCCCAGGTAGCTGTTTCTTTTTAAAATGTGTTTCTGTGGTTGTTTTCTTTTTTGACAGCTGGGGGGGGGGGTCTTTTTAAATTTCCCTCCAGGCTGTTCTCTTGCAAGAATGGCCAGGATTTGAATTCCCAGTTATAAAAGCAGCCTTACAACAGCTGCATTTACGATGATCGGGCAGGGAAGGGAGAGGAAGCCCGTTCCTGTCACGGAATAATGGTAAGTGTGTGAAACTTTTTACTTTATTCCACGCCAGGAATGGGAGAGGGGGGTAGCGGGATGGAAATGGACCCAAAAGGTCTGTCTGATAATTTCCCAATATTTTTTTTAAATATTTCCTGATATGGGTGCAAGCCATACAACTGATGTAATGTATACTGTCAGCCCAAATGCAAAGATATTCTTCCACTGGAATTAGTGCTTGCACAAGCATGAGAACAACTATAGAACCAACTCATAATGGCATAGTATGAACTCTTCTGCCTGCCCTTGTGCATGCAATATTTTAGTGGAATAGCATTAATGGCTACTGTCCTTGCACTCACAGTTCTACATATCCAACTCTTTGTGTCCAGATAGCACCCTGCCAGGATCCATAGCTTGCTTCAATGCAGTGCCGCTTCATTGTTTTTCAGATTAAATATATAGCATGAAACACACATTCTCTACAGCAGATGGGGCAAAAAGCTGAGTATGCAGCCCGAAACCCAAAGGACCCAATTTCTCCATAAAAGCACCTGATGGACATTGTGACAACCTGATTGCCTTCTACCACCAATTTTGGAAACATGTGAAAAATACTGTGTGCTGCTTGCTGGTATGTGGTCCAAAATGACTCATAAATCTTCCTTTATCTCTGCTGTGGTGTTAGAAAAGGATGAGTTGCTTTTTTCCCATCTCATTCACATGTCTATCTGTCTGTTACCCGTGCCCTTGAGCAAAGATTACTGATGCCCTACCTTTGATATATGACACATCACAAGCAGCAGCTTTTCATCAAGTGAATTAAGCTTGAAAATGCAAACCTACCTGCCAGTTTCTTCCCAACTTCCCACAATTCCTTTGTGTATCTCCCACCCAGCCCCCGCCATACATGAGCAAGGCAGAAGCCTAATATTGGCAGATTATACTATTATGAAACAAATTGTCATTTAAATTTAAAATATACCAAATTGCTTTAAAGGCATTTAAAAGGGACACTCGTTAACAGAATGAATTACCAGTGATTTAGTTTCCACATTATTTGCTCTGTATTCCTGTGATCTTATATTGTTCATTACGATATTGTTACAGAGCAAAATCATTTTGCAGTGTTGATCAATGAAGGGAATGTTGTATTTGTCGGCTGTCTCTTCTCCACACTGATACACTATCAGAACTATCTGAAAGCACTGCACCTCTGTGTAAAGATTGCATTATACATTAGAACAAATTCTCCCTGCAAATTAAATCTGTTACACTGCCTGTTTTCCTCATTTCTTTTGCTTCTCTCCCTTTTATCTGACACAGTAAAATGCATCTGTAGGGTGCTATACTCCCTGTGCGGTAGCTTTCAATCTTACAATTTCAGGATGTCAATTAGATAACTGCAAAGCTGCTAATTATCACATCCAACTCTCCCCAGCAAACACACATCTCCCTGTTTGTGATTGTATTTGCGTAAATGTACTTTGTTCTGCATAATCAGATAGCTTAAAAATCCCTGTTTAATTCTGATGGACTTTAAGAGTTCCTTTGCGAAATCAATAGCAATGTTGTCATCATCTCCACTATGCTACAACTATTAAATTATGTGCTGCATCTTCCTACAGAATACATAGCTATTCTTTCAGTTATTAAGTATTTATTAAACCTTTTAGTAAAACAAAATGACAGAACTATAAACTTCCACATATAATTTTCACGGAATTGGCCTAAGAGAAACTTGTAAAAATAGAATTAATGGCACAAAATGTGTAATATATAAAAATATCCTTAGGAAAAAGGGGGCGAGGAGCATCCAACAATTACATCTCTTACACTGAAGGCTCCAATATTATAGGGTAATATTTCCTTAATGTTAGACTTCATTAACCCTAAGATAATCTCTCATAAATTTTTTCCTCATTTTTAAAGGGGAAAAATAAATTATGTTTATTAAACTACTGAATATTGTTTATGAAAACAAGACATAATCTACTGCCATAAACTTCTTGTCTTTATCTGAATAATCAAGCAGCTCATAAATAAAATATCACATAAAGTGAGTGCTAAAATTCATTACTGTAATAGCTGTGTTCATCATCTATTTCATTAACAACCCCTCCCCTTCTTGAATAAATGGATTCTTTGGTCTAACGGAGCAAGGCCATTTACAAGACAAAATACTAAGCTGCTTTTTCTCATTTTCTCTTATCTGTTCTTGACTTTTAAATTAATTCTTCTCTTAAATCTTATTGTTTCTTTCCAGTGTAACTCAGCACATTAGAGGGACTTGAAAGAAATGTGAGCTGAAGAAATGGGCCTATAGAGTATAAGTAATTAGAGATCTAAGTGACTGGTGATGAGATTTGATGGCATGTATTGCTGGAGTGAATTTAAGAAACTAATCTTCATTTAAAATGTTTGAAAACAGAGCAAAAAATATGAGAGGAACTGAAGATGCTAAACTCACTCTAGGCTATATTAGAATTTTTATTCCAGTACTTTAAATGTGTGCTTATATAAGATATTCTCACACTGGAGCAATTATTACTCTGCAAATAAATAAATAAATAAATAAATAAATAATAGAACAGGGTAAAAGACATGTTGTATACATGTCACATACACAATACTTTGAAAAGTTATGGGGGGGGGGTCTTCAATTCCCAGAATCTCACAGAGAGTATGGCCAGGTGGGATTCTGGGAACTGTAGTCCAAAACAATATTTTTTCCATGGTCTGGATATACACACATATACACATAGGTATAAAATACTGGATAAGAAATACTTTTTGAAAGCCACTCACGCTTCAGATTCTGGTATCATATAAGTATTATCTAACTAGTAATCCTTAAACAAGAATGACAAATCACAAATTATTTTTAGGTAGAGTATAGTAATGGAAGTATACACAAATTCTGTACATCATCCAGCAAAATTAAAGCACTTTTACATGTGTAAACACTTTATTGAAAATTGGAACTATAACATTCACCATTTTGATTGAATAATGTCTTTGATATTTGACAAATTGTGAAGTCAATGGCTTTCACGGCCAGCATCCACAGGTTTTCGGTGGGGGGGGGGGTCGGGCTTTGAGGCTATGTTCTGGAAGAGTTTATTCCTGATGTTCTGCCTGCATCTGTGGCTAGCATCTTCAGTGAATGGTTGGGTAGGGGTGTGGGGGGGTTATATCTCCACCCAGAAACTAGCCATTCAAATACACAAATTTACATATCCTCTCCAACAGGGACTCACAGGATATAAACCCCACACACCCCTACCCAGCCATTCCCTGAAGTTGCCAGCCACAAATGCAGGCGAAATGTCAGAAACAAACTCCTCCAGAACACAGCCTCATAGCCAGGGAAAAATCCCACAGAAAACCTATTTGACAAGTTGTTTGTAAACAACAGTTTTGTGGTTCCTCCTCCTCATCATCATCATCATTATCTGGATTTCTCCCTACAAATTGCAGCATAAATCTCCCAATACTTTGAGAAAGTAGGATTTGCCATATATCTATTATGCAGATATTGGTTTTGTTTTCCAAAACACTGATGTCATAACTGCTTGTTTTGGCCATCTGAAATGGCTATAGGCAAAACAGTGGGAAACAATAGCACAAGCAAAACCCTGCTGAAGTAATAATACAGAAGACTGACTATTTCCAATAGAGGCCAGTGAAAGACTTCTGAGAAGGGCCACAAGCAAGAAAAATAACAAAGGAAATCTGATTACTATAGGCCCAGGACATTAAAAAAAAAACAACCACTGGTTCATACTCTAGTCTGCTGGAACTTTCTGATAAAAAAGACAAGTTTTGGGAACTTGCTTCTTAAATTCCATGTGGTGCAACATAAGTTTACCATTCCTATGGTTAGGAAGGAAGAATGAAAAAGAACACACTCTGCCAAAGCTTGGAATTTGCCTGTTGGTTAACTCATTAAGTTAATAATCCACTGTTTTTCATATTTCTAGATCCCCTAATTAACAGTGAAGTTAAAATCATCATTTAGTGAATTAGGTCATGAAAATTCATGATAATTGATTAGGGTAGGTTCCTCTCTCTCACACACACACACACACAAACACACACATTCTGTAAAACAGAAAAGTCAGCTTCCTCAGAATAAATAATAGAATTGGAGGAAATGTGCCACGTGGTTCTGTTGTTAGGCAGGCTAATCTGTATGGTCTGTTTAGGAAGACATCAGGAAGGAGGGGGAGCGAGAGAATTTTCTGAAGCCCAAGTCAGGTCAGAATAGCTGGGTTTGGGGGGACAGAAGAATGATTAAGTTTGGAAAAGAAGAAGAAAAGAATGGAGAAGATGAAAAAAGGTGAGTATGAGAAGTCACTGTGGTATAGTAGTTTGGAAATTGCACTTGGATTCTGGAAACCAGAGTTTGAATCCCCAGTGGATCACTAGGTGACCTTAGGCAAGTCACACTCTCAGCCTCAGAGGGAAACAAGGGCAAACCTTCACTGACCAAATCTTGCCAAGAAAACACTGTGACCTTAGAGTCAGAAGTGACTTGAAAACATACAACAATAACAACCAATGAGAATGGAATGTGAAGAATGATTTGCTTGCTAGGCGGAAGACTAAGGCCCTCGTGCAGTCAGGGAGACCTTTTATAATGCCTCCCTTCCGGCTTGGGCCTGCATAAAAAGAAACTTAGAGTTTGGGGGGAGGATAGGAGTACACCATGACTCTCTTCAGTAAACTCTCATTTTATATTGATTGTGTTCTGGACTGATTTCTATTGTATATTGCAGCATAATATACTATATCACACATGCACACATGTGAGAGCCCTTTCAGAATGATTTTTAAGGTCTGTAAGGCATACTTAAATAGTGACTCTTTTTAATATTTTCTCCATCTCTACTGGTTATATTCTGGACTGATTTCGAGTGCATATTATTTTGTAATACAATTATTGTATACCATAATTTGGAATGAGCTGCAATGAAACCCTCTGTAACTCTTCAAAATATTATTCACACAGTGCTAGGCTCTTAAGATAAGAAAAAGAAAAGCTCCTCCCCTGCTCAAATCCATATCCATTTGTTTACGTCTTGGTTTATTCTTTTCTCTTTCTTGGCCCTTCCAATTCTGAAATATCATGCCAAAATACCACCAGAGTCTGCACAGATTCCCTTCTCATCTCAACAACAGTCTGTGTAGCCAGGTCAGCAGATCTTCTTCATACTTTCCTGCTGCCTGTTTGATGCATGACCCTCAGAACAATACTCTGAGCTCCTCCTGCTGCATGAATCTTTATTCTTCAAACAGGTATAGTATAAACCATAATCTTCTTATTTATTTGTTTGTTTGTTTGTTATTTATACCCCACTCTTCAGCCACAAGGCTATCAGAGTGGCTTACAAATTGCTTTAAGCAACAGCAATGTATACATCTACAGTGCATTAAGCAGTTTCCAATGTGTGTTAGCTAATTGCCCCCATAAGCCGGGTACCTTGGAGCCCTCTGAAATTGAACTTGCAATGTGGTGACTTGCAGTACTGGCATTCAACCACTGCACCACCACGACTCCAATTCCCTCACTCTATTCCTCTATCCAAATACTTCCTACTTTCTTCAATATCCTTGTGTGAATGCTTGAAGCTTAGTGTTAGCGTGAATGATGTTCAGATTAAATTTCAATAAAAACCATTTAATTGTACATTCTGGCTTGAGTCCATTCAGTGATTACCAGTATACACAGGTCAAAACATCCCTGCAGTTACACAACCTCTCACATGCCAATTTGAGCTAATTAAAATCCCCAAATTAAGATCTGGATATGCATGGAATTTCCACAGAGCTCAGCAAATCAGGCAGCAGGGCTGTAATGCAACACTCCCTAGACATCCTTCCTCCATGCAAAAGGATTGTGAAACAGCCACTAGCCACTTTCCAGAAGGAGGAACATAGGAGTAAGTCTAGATATACACCATGCAGTATATGTGGCGTGGTATACCAGGCTGGAGAACTCTCTGCCACAGAAGACATGGGAACTCTCTGCCTTCCTCTCCTTCTGCCAGCAGGTAAAGAGCTTATTATTTGAACAAACATTTGGCTATGTGGAAAGATGGGTTCCTGTGCTTCATTTTTTATTGTTTGTGTAATAGTTTTAGATTATTTCAAATTATTAAATTATTGATATTTTTAACGATTTTTAAAAACTTTTTATTACCAATTTTTAATTCACATACCTTGTTTTGATTCGTGTGTAAGCTCTTTTGGGTCCCATTTGGGAGAAAAGCAGGATTAAAATAAAATTAATACATTCATTAATTAAATGGCAGGTGGCATGGTTTGTGGCTTCACCAATGAGGGGGTAATGGCAAAAAATTAGCTGTCTCTCCACTACATGGAAAGAAGCCATCATGTAAGGGACACCAACTGGACACCTCTCTACCATATTTATTATGGCATAAGCTTTGGTAGGGGAGACCTGTCTCAGCATACAATGCAATGCACCTTAATGCATCTGATGAAGTGATGCATTCTAAACTGATCTGAGCCGCAGGGATGCGTGGGGGGAGAGAGAGCGAGAGAGATGCCTTTTTTGTACAATCAACTTCTTATTAAAAAGAGGAATAATTTGAATTCACAAATAAAATACAGAGGAAGGAAAAATCTAGATTATTGGCCACTGTAATAAAAGGTTCATAAGGCCAAAGTGGTCCTTTTCTAGGCACTAGGCTTCATAGAGCAAAAATGAAGTTTCATTCCACCAGCCAAAAAGCTTTAGCAAGAAAGCAAGAAAACATGCATGCACGCATTAAAACATAAATAGCAAAATAAATTGAAATAGGAATCAGTAAAACAACCACTAAATGTAGCAATCCCAAGCATTTCATCAAAGCAATGCACTTGCTCAGGTCATTTCACATTTGTCCACATACTACACCCATACATATGAGCTCTGTCTATTAAATAATGAGATTGTGTTTCTACCTTTCAGACAAATCAGGGAGAACTGATTGTGAGTGCTTGAGTGGTGACCTTGAACATGTCCGAACCTGCATGATAGCATTGTGAATGGCGATATGATAGCCCTGTTTAAGTATTTGAAGGAATGTCACGCTAAGGATGGAGCAGGCTTGTTTTAAGCTGCTCCAGAGACTGGAACATGGAGCAATGGATGCAAGCTCCAGGAACAGATATTCCACCTCAACATTAGGAGAAACTTTTTGACAGTCAGAGCTGTTCGGCAGTGGAACACACTCCCTCGGAGCGTGGTTGGGTCTCCTTCCTTGGAGGTCTTTAAACAGAGGCTGGATTGCCATCTGTCGGGGATGCTTTGATCAAGATTTGCTGCGTGGCAGGGGGTTGGACTGGATGGCCCTCGTGGTCTCTTCCAACTCTACAATTCTATGATTCTAAGATTCTATGACAAACATCAACACTCTCGGCCATTCAGATAATTGTCAGTCATTGTTTAAAGCAGCTGTTTTGTCTGTTGTATGCCAGGAAAATGCTAAGTTTAAAAATTAAGTAAAATGTCAATTTGAAAATTTTAGTAAAACTGAACAAAACACCAACAGAATCTTTTGAAATGCTTATTAGGCCTTAGTAGTAACCCGTTCCCAAGAATACTCACACACAGAGTGTTTGACGTCCAAATAAGCAGGAGGCACTTTTATCTTCAAAGTCAAGCAGCTGCAATATGTACAAATATTTACAACTGAAGGACAAACAGCTTCACCAGGCATCAGCTTTCACAAGAAGAAGAGGTGAGCTCTGTTCTGAGCTCTTATATACACAGTCACGGGACATTGGCTTACTCAATCACATGATCTTACACACCAATAAGAACTTTCCTTCTGTAGCTGTGGCATGACTAGGCAGTTCATGGAGTCAGCCATTATGATTCAGCACAACTCTGTAATTGTTTGGCCATTTTATAATGGAGTTCAGTCTCTAACTCCTGAAGGAACGCCCTGGACAACCTTCCACTTCAAGAACTGAAGAAACTGTGGAAAAAATCAGCCAGATTGTTTGAGGAGACTGCTCACTCAGTTTCTGAATGATAGCTGAAGTTGTGCGCATTGACAAAGACACTGCATGGAAAATTTAGCATGAGGATCTCACATGATGAAAGTTTCTGCCAAGATGGTCCCTAGGGTTCTCACACAAGAGCAAAAAGAGTGCCACAAGGACATTTGCACTGATATTCTGCAGCAACTTGAGGCAGACCCAAACCTTTTTCAAAAAATCATCACTTGTGATGAAACCTGGATCTTCCAGTATGATCCTGAGACAAAACAACAGTCAATGCACTGGAAAACAGCATTATCACCAAGAATGGAAAAAGCACATCAAAGCAAGTCCACAATCAAAGCCATGCTCATTGGGGGTTATTTGTTTGTTTATTTTACATCAAGGGCATATTTTGGGCAGAAATGGTTCCAGAAGGCAGAACAGTGAACCCGCATTATTATAAGGAAGTTTTGACAAAGCTGAGAGAAAGAGTCAGGGGGAAAAAAAAGCCAGAACTTGGGAAAAAATGGTTTCATTCTTCATCAAGAAAATGCACCTGCTCATACAGCACTTTCTGTGATGCAGTTTTTGGCTGATAAACACATTACTACACTTGAATATCCTCCAAATCGCCAGATTTGGAACCATGTGACTTTTTTCTTTTCCCTAAAGTGAAATTGGTACTTAAAGGAACACATTCTGAGTCAACTGATGCAGTAAAGGAGAAAAGGTCAGATGTGTTGAAACAGCTGACAGAAACTGATCTGCTTCATGACTTCGACCAGTGGAAAACAAGACTGCGGACTTTTTCAGATGGAGTTTTGTAATGCTAGCAGCCTTGTCCCTGTTGTGAGTCTGCTGCGCTGCAGGGCGTCCCTTTCGGATGATGCTCTCCCCTGCCGATACTGTTGCGTAACTGCGGGGATGCTGCAGTGTTATATTTGGCGGTTTTCTAATCATGATCAACTTTCGTGATTAGAAAACCGCCAAATATAACGCTGCAACGCCCCCGCGGTTATGCAATGCAACAGTATCGGCAGAGGATCAGCAGGGGAGAGCGTCATCTGAAAGGGACACCCTGTAGTGCAGCAGCCTCGCAACGGGGACGAGGCTGCTAGCGTTATAAAACTCCATCCGAAAAAGTCCTGCATCAGTGTGTGAGTGTGAATGGGGAGTATATTGAAGGGGATACATATTAGAATTGTAATACATATAAATAAAGATGGGTTATTGTATCAGTCTCATTATTTAATAGACAGACTTCATATATGCTAGTCTACCTTGGAATGTTTTCTCAAGGTTGTGCGATCTGGTTTTAATGCATGCGTGCATGCTACATTTGCCTCCTTTGAACAGAGGAATCATATACATTCCTAGTAGGCCCAGGAAACAGCCACAGTTCACACCAGCCAGATGGCAGAAGTTCAAAGGACAAAAATTTAACCTTTAAGGACAAACTACATGTAACATATAATACATAGACTCTAGCTATCCCCTCCTTAATACATGTAGAGTACCACTGCATCCCAACTCAGATAAACCTCTATGTAGTCAGACATAAGAACAATCTACAGAATGAGTGTCACCTGTAGGTTGTCCCTATGCCTGATTATATAATGGGTTTTTTTAAATTTTGTTTTTATAATTTGTTGACTATATAGATGCTTACCTGAATGGGGTGCAGTGGCAGATTGCAGTGGCCATCTACATATTTTGAGAAAAACTATTCCTGTTTTTAAACTCACATAATTTATAATTATCAGAGATACGGACTCTACATTCCAGCATTTCCATCTGAAACCATAGAATCAGTTTTGGAAGAGACCACAAGGGCCATCTAATCCAACCCCCTGCCCTGCAGGAATGCACACAGTCAAAGCATTCCTGTAAGATGGCCATCCAGCCTCTGTTTAAATATCTCCATAGAAGGTTAAAAACCTCCAAAGAAGAAAAAAAAATCCCAAAGAACATTTTTGGTGCTCCTGAAAAAATATTTCCAATTTTAAAACCCTGGCAATCATCTAACTATATAGATGTAATGGAAGAAAGTTTTCCCCATTTGACACTCAATTTATTGGACTGCTGCAGTTGTTTTCATATAGTTTTTCATTATTCTGGCATATTGTCATCTGACATACATTCCAATAGGATGGGAGAAACAAGACTGTTCCTTTTGAAGATGCATCAACTGAAATGTATTAACACTGTCCTTTGTGTGATTGGGGCTAAACATGGTTTAAATTAAGGCTTAGGAGAAACTAATTTTATAAAAGCTGAATCACTCATTAATAGCTGCAAAATAATGGAGTACAGTCCTTCAAGTTTTTAATGGCCTATTAGATCACTATGAAATAAAAAGCGGTAGCTGTAGTCTACAGGCTAAAGTACCATCTGCAAACAGACTTCCTTTTGTAAAGTTACATAACCACATTTTGTCTGGTGTATAGCTATGACAGTACAGAAGGTCTGGTTGAAAATGGGAAAAGTGAGACTAACTAGCTCTTCAGAAATCCTTTTTAAAAAAAACTATTGTTTATTTCTGATCCCCAAAATGGCAAGCCTACATTTAGAAGCATGACAAAAAGACACAGAGGAGACAAGCCAAAGAAATGACCACATCATAGCTTTGAAATTCTTTGAATTACTAAGTTCATTTCCAGTTTTTCACATTGGGAATCAACATTTCCAACTATTAAAAATCATAGGAAGCATAACATAGATAATCACTAAACAGTTTGCAGGGAAACTGTCTATCTGCACTCAGTGAGGATCACAAAATAAGAAGCTACCAAGTTCTCTCACCATTATTTAACAATGCTCAAAACTAAGTTGTTACAGAGCAGACTTTGTGTGTATACATTATTCAGAATTGTGGTTCTACTGCTATATGAATAAGGACCATTTACTTGAATATCACCATAATTAAATATCTGATTGTATTTTACTTTAGCAAATAGGAGCCTATTTCATTTTACTGTCATTTTTACACTTTGTACTTATTTTAGTCTCTTAATCTAATTATTTTTTTCAGAGACCATTTTACTGCTAATAAATGAAAGACATGAAAAATTAAATTGCATAATAAAGCAGGAAGGGCATATAGTTACAAGATACAGTACCCCTGAGAAATGCATATTCTGCCTTATGCTGGGGTGAATTTAAAACAACGTCCAATAATACACTCAATTCACAGAGGTGTTTAAACTCTGTCCACCTAAACTTTGTAGCAGATGATGTCCAGTTCTTAGAAAAAGCACACAGTCCAAATCAGGTATCTTGTTAATACAGCCCACCAATTATGCAACAGTTGTGGCAATGTGTGCCTTATGGGTAAAAGATTCAAAGAGGTGGGCTAAAGCAACCTATAGCTTTCTTCCTACGTATGAGTGTCAACCTACATAACACTTTCAAGCATACACTGCAAATTTCCTAACTTTGTTAATACTCTGTGAAGATAGTTGAATTAGTGCAAGCTGTATACACACTGTTCACAGCAACCTATAAAAGATAAGTTTGGGAAAATTTGGAACTTCTTTACCAACTGCTCATATGAAGCCCCATCTCATACCCTAAGGAGATTATCACATCAAGCTTTACCAGGGTTATTAGAGCAGGATAATACCCTATGCAGCCATTCCTTATTGCACAATGTTGTGTCTGTGCTGTTGCCAATCTGCATTCAAACTGTTGCTGGAAAGCACTTTTTCACTGATGGGGAAAACCTGTCAATAGTCCCTCAGCAGCACAGCCATTCTATTATTGCCTCTGTGCAATAAGTCCTCTTCCATTCCAGTTCCCATACCAGCAGTCACATGGGGTGAATAGGCATGATTTCCATCTTCCTCTCTCTTGCCCTTGCTTCCCTGCCCTCCCATCTAATCTGACTATTTCTCCCACCCCTCAACTGCCTGATCTATTCCCCCCATCTGTCTGTTTTGCTCCCCCAACCTTTTCGCTGCCCAATCTGATTATTTCCCATTCCTTTGCCTTCCTGATCTATCCCCCCACCCCGTCTGTCTTTTTTCCTCGCTGCACACCTTCACTGCCCAATCAGTATTGCACAGCAATCATGTCAGTTAAGCAAACAGAAACATAAAATCATAGAGTTGGAAAAGACCATGAGGGCCATCCAGTCCATTCTCCTGCCTTACAAGAATACACAATCAAAGCTCTCCCAACAGATGGCTATCCAGCCTCTGTTTAAAAACCATCAAAGGAGACAACTCCACCTCACTCCAAGGCAGTGTATTCCACTGTCAAACAACTCTTACCATCAAGAAGTTCTTCCTAATGCTTAGGTGGAATCTCTTTTCCTGTAGTTGGGGTCCATTGTCCTGTGTCCTAGTCTCTGGAGCAGCAGAAAACAGTCTTTGTCCCTCTTCAATATGTTGAAGGTGAGATAAGGATTGCTTCAATACTGGTATGCTTCCGTTTGCTTATTAACACAATTGCTGCATGTTAGAAGCTTGGTGTGATAATCTCTTAAATCATGGGTGGGCAATCTCCATTGGGCTGTGGGTTACTTTTCAGCTTAGACAAGTGCTTGAGAACCACATGACCAAGGGGCATGGTCTAAGGAGAATGGGGTTTCATGGACCTTTTAAATGAAAAAAATACATTAAAATAAAAATTTATACACTCCTTTCAATTTATGTTTTCTTGAGTTGATTATATTTCATTGTTGTTATTAATGAATAAATCCCATTTCTTATTGACAATCTTTTAAAAAAAACACTCATAAGCATTTACTATTTCAAAAGATTAATTACATATTGACAAAAAATTTCAACCTCACTCATTATTAACAAAATACCCCACTCAGATCTGAGTAATAATGCACGTGCACACACATACCTTAAACGTACTTAAATTTGACTGTAATACTATATCAACTATAACACTGACTGTCCCATTGACTTTAATCAATATCATTCCTTTTCCCATTGACCATAATAAATGTAGTAATTTACTGCCAAATTTCTGCAGCAAACCATAATGACAGTTTAAAATAACTTGTTTTACTTGTTAATTTACCTTCTTTTAAATAATGAGGCCCAGCAATGTTAATTCAAATGTTATAATGACAATTATATTAAATTTAGAAGTTTGTACATTAATGAGTCCATCTTACTGGTAATTGCAGAAATGTTGCTTTCCGTTGCAGGGGGCAGAATTTGGGATGGCAAATTTTAGTGTTATGTTTTGCAAAAAAAGAAAAGAAAAAATATTTTGTAAAAAAAAAATCCTTTGTAAAAAAGAAAACACATTGTAACACACTACTCGTTTTGAATAATGAGAAAAGTGTTACTCAGAAGAATGAATAACAAGAAACACATTGGTTTTGAAAGTATCCATCCAGGTTCTAATTCTATATCCATTAGACTTCCATGCTGGGCTTATGGTATGGCCAAGATGAAAACGAATCAAAGTGGCTCCACATTATGTTACAACCACAAATACAGTGTAAATGTTTACCTATCCACAAGTTAGACAGTTTTGAGTTAGTGAGGGGAAATGGCTCATAATGAGGTCCTAAACTGAGGCTAAGCTGAGCTACAATAAATCTGTTGGATCAAAGAAAGAGGTAGAAAACAGGTATGTTCTAGATCTTATTGACAAATTGAAAAGATCCACATGGTGGTGTTCATCCAAGAGTTCCTAAAGAACACAAATTTTCACCTGAATTCTTAAAGAATTTCAGTATAGCACATATTTTGTTACATTTGATCTTGTAATAAATCTCTTGTTACAAAGGATTTTGTTAAAAAATACATATATCCGTAGGATGTGCCTCTGCAATTGATCAAAGAGTCATCAACATACTACTATTTTTTTTTTAAAAAAAAAGTATCCAGGGAGATCCAGATGCAAGATTCAAGAGTGCTGAAATGGTAGAATGCACTGGAAGTAGGAGTGGACTCCACGCTACATCCTCATTTACCCCTCACAACTGGCTCTCAATGGCTATGAAACCTCCTTGAGCTTGTTTTTGGGTACTGTAGAGGATTGTGCAGAGAAGAAAAGTGTTAGAAATTTCTAAAGTGTATTCCAAGGAAATTACAAGTCTATTAGTAACACATCTGGGTAGACCTCTGGAATAAATTGTGAAGGGTAACATTACTAAGTATTTACAACAGCTATGGGCAACTGCAAGGAGCTGAAGGTACATTGATGCCCCCCTCCCTGAATCTTGAAGTACTTTGCTACCTATTGTCAGATGCATCCAGTGCCAAATGTCTCCATTTTATCACATTTTCAAGCATTTCTCACCCCCCACCACATTTTTCCTCCTCTACAGTCCTTTCTTTTACTTTTTAAAAGAAAAGCTTCTACACACTGCAAGCAGGTCTCTACCAGCCTAAAAAGAAAATTGAGGGAAGCCCCCAAAATGTGACAAAATGGTCAATAGTACTTCCCAAGATTTGCCATTTTGGTCTTGGCCAAAATGTCCCCATTGGATGGGAGTTGAAGGACTTTTGAGGGCCTTGAAGGCTAAACCTATAGTTCTATTAGGGCTTGGATGTTAAAGCATGACATGTACATTAACAACAGTGCTGCTGCATCTCTACCATTTGACAGTACTAAAACATCCTAAGCGCAACCTTGCTGAATTGCCCAGTTTGGTTTCAGAATAATGTGGCCATCAGCATCTTGCATCTTGCTATTCAGTTCTTGAAATTACTCTTTGTTACTATTTCTGCATAATTGTGCAGCAACAATCTCATTACTGATGACCATGCTACTTAAAATGATTGGGACATCAACCAAGGGTGATTCAGAAATTAATTTCTTTCAAGTTAGTTCTTGTAAGTTCACTTTATTAGCTGAAGATGTCTAGAAGCTATCTACTTGGACAGGAATTGATGCATTGAGATTGGTACATTTTAACTCAGCATGCCAGTGTTGGCTACTCTACAAAAGAGGATTTTACTATATTAATTTCTCCATTCAAAAACTCTACCTGTGAATCGCTTAAGCATGAGCACTCTGGACTTTTTCGGACGTCGATCTGTAGTGCAAGCAGCCTCGTCCTCCTTGCGAGGCTGCTGCGCAGCAGGGGGGCAGTTTCAGATGACGCTGTCCCCATGCCGATACTGTTGCAGAAGAGCTGGGAGGCTGCAGCACCATATTTGGCAATTTTCTAATCACAGTCAACTTCCGTGATTAGAAAATCACCAAATATAGCGCTGCAGCCTCCCAGCTCTTCTGCAACAGTATCGGCAGGGGACAGCGTCATCCGAAACTGCCCCCCTGCCACGCAGCAGCCTCGTAATGTGGACAAGGCTGCTTGCGCTACAGATTGACATCCGAAAAAGTCCTCTGTTGACCAAATCACAGGATTGTAGTACATCTGCAAAATTTCAAAGAATCTACTGAACTAAGAGATGTGATAAAAAGCCACAAATGATGAAGCATAATAGTTTCAAAGAACTATAACAAGTGCAATGACTACCCCAAGAATAAAAACTATATTATTATTATTATTATTATTATTACTACTACTACTATTACCACCACAACTACTATTATCCTGCCATTTCCCCCAAATTGGGACTCAAGGTGGCTTACAATTTTAAAAAGAACAATACTACTAAAACATATAAAAAGTGAAAATTAAAATGGAATCAAACTATTCCCTAATCAAACTAAACAGTATTAAAACTATTTAAATCTATACCTAAAAAGAAAAAAAATGCAATTACAGTTGTCCCTTCACATTCGCTGGGGTTTGGTTCGAGGACCCCCCGTGAATACCCAAATCCGTGAATACTCAAGTCCCATTATATGCAATGGCAGAGTAAAATAGTGTCCCTTATATAAGATGGCAAGATCAAGGTTTGCTATTAGGATTGTTATTTTTTTAAGAATATTTTTCAAGCTGTGAATACTCAAATCGGTGAATGTCAAATCCGTGAATGTGGAGGGACAACTGTAAAAAGATAAAAAAGCTATTAAAATGGTTCAGTTTAAAACAACACAACACTCTTTTCCCATTTTTCAGAAGCATTCTGTTTTCAAATCCTGTTGGAATAAGAAAATGTTTGCCTGCCAATAGAAGGACAGCAAGAAGGGGGGCATTTTGGCCTCCCTTGGAAGGAGTTCTAGAGTCTAGGCGCAGCCATTGAGAAGGCTCTATCTTGCATTCTACCAATTGTGCAATAAGAGTGAAAGAATGCACATTTGATCCACTTCTGTCAGACAAAACTGTTGTGCACTATAAGACTATGGCCAGAATCCTGTTGGTAAATTTTACTCACATTCACCAGCCACTTAATGATGGAGGTAAAACTGCATCTTTTCACTAAAGGGTTTTTTGCTAATATATTTTTCCAGATTTCTCTGTCTCCCATGGGACCAGAATGGAAGAATGACAATGTCATGCAGTAAGGCAACACTGAAGACAGAACTATCTGGCTGCACTCCCACTTTACTTTGGTGTACGATAAGCCTCTGAGACTTCCTTACTAAGTTATGGACTATCTTCAGCAATTGCAGAAGGATATGTCAGCACAGCAATGCTGAAAACCTATGTTGGCTTTTCACAGGATCTCAGTCAATATATTCTGTATGTACTAGAACCTTGTTGGAGCACAGAAAATACAAAGCAATGCCTGTGTTTGGATATAACCATAAACTATGGTGCATCATGTTGGGAATGAGTCACAGCCAGACAATCACACAATATTCATCTCCCACATATGTAATCTGCATGTATATAGATAAGAAGATAGCACCACTTAAAATTATGTTCATATCCTCCGACTGAATGAATTAAAGGCAAAAGGAAAATATATAAGTGCAAAAGAGAAATTAAATTTAAGCATATTTCTTTTACTTGTAGCAAAGAGGTTGCTGAATATTTTTAGATAACAATGTGATATCAGTAAACACACACACTCAGAATTGAACATTCAGTTCACTGCATAGAATGAACAGATGTGATCTTATTAAGGCTTTAGTTTAGTTCAACAACAATTTGTCATATTTGACATATTCCTAAATTGCATATATTTGCCAAAGTCCTGTAGCAATTATAAGCTTTTGTACGTGGCAGAGTTTAACTTATATTGCCTAAAGAATATATGTAGTTGTGTGCACACAGCTTATCGGGGGGGGGGGGGAACCAGTATTTTCCTCATCGACACTACACCAGCATCACCTAATCTCTCAAAAAAAAAAATTTAAAATGCGTTTTATGATATAACACAACTGTTTCAACACTCTAGTGGCTGGACTTTAATGTGGTTCGAATAGCTCCAAATAATATCACCAAATGCTTAACATCTGTGAAAGTTGGACCAGTAAATGCAAATATTTTGAAGGCTGTGCTGGCCAGCTTTTGGTTTTTGTTTTGTTTTGGGTTTGTTTTTTTGTTTTTTTAAACAATTTCATGATTTTCTTCTCTAGGTTTTTCTTACAGAGGAAGGACACTTAGAGTTCAGCCTTACCACAGTCATTTCATTCATTCTAAACTGTAATATTAAATAGTAAATTAAATCCTTTCCATGCTATAAAAGTGGAGGAGAAATGCATGGAATTGCATACCATTTTCTCTAAAATACTTTTAGCAAAAATGACTTTGAATGGAAAACAAAATACGGTATATAAAAAGCAATTATCAAGAGCTATGCCAAAGCAGCATCCTTACAAACTCACAGATTTAGCTTTGTGATACCAGCAGTGGGTAGTTTACACAGTTTATGGAGAAAACAGTTGTATTTTGTTGCTGTTTGTTTTTTTCCGCTTTGTGGTTCAGACAGGCAAATGGGGGCGTGGCCAAGAATTGGAGAGAAGGACAAAGGAATGCAATAGGAATGTCTGCCCTGGCCCCAAAGCAAACTGTAGAAACCAAGGATTTTTCTCCGTAGTTAACAACTGATCGAATCTCACCCATTCCCCCCCCCCACTGTATCTGTCTTAAACACACAGACTTCCCTTGGCCCCAAAGCAAACTGCAGAAACCAAGGATTTTTCTCCGTGGTTAACAGCTGATCGAATCTCACCCATTCCCTCCCCCCTGTATCTGTTTTAAACACACAGACTTCCCTTGGCCCCAAAGCACACTGCAGAAACCAAGGATTTTTCTCACCCATTCCCTCCCCCCAAGCAAGCAGCATCTTGCCAGCTCACCCCTTCATCATAAGAACCAATCACAGTGCAGCTCTGCTGTAACTGTATCAAGAAGATTGCTGGTAATTCACACAGACCTTAGCGAAATGGTTGTTTACACAATCAATAATGCGCTAAGTCGTGCTACTTTTCAAATAAATCGGCAACAGTAGCGACATCCCCTGAGACACTATATTTGGGTTTTTTACCTTCCCCCCTTCTGAATGAGACGATACTGTAGTGCAATCAATGGGAACAATGATCAATCTTAGCGGTATATTTAGGGGAATATTTGCCCCTGTAAATGCACCCCTGGACCTTTTCTAGGAGAATCACAGATTGCTTAGAAAACCATATAACCATGCTGCCCAGACAGCTCAAACCCTGAGCTATTATGGGAGGGGGAAGGGGAGATGCTCATAGACCACATGCATATGCTTACTATAGGAGTCATGAGACACTGCGCATCTTATAATCTTTGCACGAGGATCCCAACATGAGAAAAGTTTGTGCCAAGATGGTCCCTAGGGTTCTTAAACCAGAGCAAAAAGAGTGCTGCAAGGAAATTTGCACTGACATTCTGAAGCAACTTGGAGTAGACCAAAACCTTTTTCAAAAAATCATCACTTGTGCTGAAACCTGGATCTTCCAGTATGATCCTGACTGAGACAAAACAACAGCCAATGCACTGGAAAACGCCATCATCGCCAAGAACAAAAAAAGCATGTCAAAGCAAGTCCACATTCAAAGCCATGCTCAATGTTTGTTTGTTTTTACATAAAGGGTGTAATTTTAGCAGAAAGGGTTCCAGAAGGCAGAAGAGTAAACCCGCATTATTATAAGGAAGTTTGACAAAGCTGAGAGAGTCATAAAATAAGGCCATAACTGTGGGAAAATGGTTTCATTCTTCATCAAAACAATGTGCCTGCTCACACATCACTTTCTGTGAAGCAGTTTTTGGCTGATAAACACATTACTACACTTGAATATCCTCCATATTTGCCAGATTCGGAATCATACGACTTTTTTTCTTTCCCCTAAAGTAAAATCAATGCTTAAAGGAACACGTTTTGCGTCAATAGATGCAGTAAAGGAGAAAACATCAGATGTGTTGAAACAGCTGAGAGAAACTGATCTGCTCCATGCCTTCAGCCAGTGGAAAACAAGACTGCATTGGTGTGTGAGTGTGAACAGGGAGTATATTGAAGGGGACAAGCATTAGAATTGTAAAACATATAAATAAAGATGGGTTATTTTATCAATCTGGTTATTTAATAGACAGACCTCGTATGCAATCCTGTCACTCCAACTTAAAGAGAATATTGTAGAGCTAGGAAAGTTGCAGCAAAGGTGAACAAAAATTATCTGAGACATGAAATATTTTCTTTTACAAGAAAAGCTGAAGTGTTTGGGACTTCTGTAATTTCAGCTGGTTAAGCAGCATGAAGTCAAATTGGATTGTTACTCTGCCTCTGGATCTGAGTAAAACCGCTGTTGCATCTGTTTTGGATTTTATGCTGTTTTATTGTATTCTGTCTTTAGTAATTAGGATGAATTTCCATGCAAGATTATAAAGAGCATTGTTCTTACCGACTTGCTGTCTTTTTGTAACTTTATGAGCCAGAATCTTTATTTGAATATGGTTATGTTTGTGTGTGCATTTTTACTCCCTGCAAGAGGTGGTAGGATTTTGTGCCTTACCTAGTCATCACTGGGTACTATGCACTTCCATTTGAGGAGTGATTTCTTTTTTTATATATATAAAATATGTTTATTGTTGCATATACAGCTCATACTGGGACATGTCCCAGTATGTCCCAGCATTTGAGGAGTGATTTCAGTGGGAAGGGGTGCCAATTGCTATTCTTTCTGTCAGGTAACAATACATTATTGGGCCAACCCTGTAGAAAACACATGGTTGCTATAAACTTAGTACTTTGTAATTTCCTGACAGACATAGTTCTGCCTTTAACAATTAAAGTACAATGGCATGAGAAAATGCAAGACTGCGCCATATCACCAAGGTTCCTCATTTTGGGATATGGAATAGGTATAGATAAAGAGGAGGGTGACCAAAATGGTGGGAGGTCTGGAAGCCATGCCCTGTGAGGAACATCTTAGGGAGCTAGGTATGTTTAGCCTGGAGAAGAGAAGGTTAAGAAGTGTAAGATATCCATGTTTAAATATTTGAAGGGATGTGATACTGAAGATGGAGCAAGCTTGTTTACTGCTGTTCCAGAGACTAGGACACGAAGCAATGGTTCAAACTACAGGAAAAGAGATTCCACCTAAACATTAGGAAGAACTTCCTGACAGTAAGAGCTGTTTGGAACTGGAATACATTGCCTTGGAGTGTGGTGGAGTCTCCTTTGAAGGTTCTTAAACAAAGGCTGGATGGCCATCTGTTGGGAATGCTTTCATTGGGTATTCCTGCATTGCAGGGGGTTGGGCTAGATGGCCCTTGTGGTCTCTTCCAACTCTGTGATTCCATGAAAACTCACCTGTTGAATTTGTGCCAATCTCAGAAATCCTTCCTCTTGTTTTAAAAGAGGCTGCCCTACCTATCTCCAAACAAATAAAAATGCCAGAGATGTAACAGAATTAAGGATGTTAGTGGGGTAAAAATTACAAAAAGCCATTTATAAAATTATATAAAATTATTATAATATTGTGCTGGTGTTCAGTGTGTGTGTACATCAACATAATATTATAATATATGTTACATAAAATAATTCTGGAAAAGCCTTCCTAGTGATGGCACTGCTGTTTCTTATTAGACCAAGGAGCAACATAACACAATTATACCCCAAGTATACAGCATTTCTTCATACAATGCATAAACACTTTACTACTGAAAGGTATAATGATGGCTAATGGTGTACAGTATACTACTATAAAATATGGAGCTCCAATGTTTAATATTCCATATGGGATACATGAGTTCAGACACAGGATATATGAATCGTGGAAGGGCACAATACTACCAACCATGCGTTTAAATAAGAATAAAGGTAGGAATACATTCTCCTGGAATATTTTTGTATTTAAGGCATACATGTTCTCAATTAAAAAAACAGTTAGGCTTTCTATCAAAGCACAGTCAATATATATAGACCTCCTTCAAAAAATTTGATATTTGGAATTAACCCAGAACTGTGGCTTATATTTATACACTTTGGCTATAAAACCTATTGAATTGTGTTTGGCTTGCTTTTGCATCATCATGCCTAGGGCTGTGATATACGGCTGCAGTTTATGGCCACTTCCTTGTGAGTGTACTCAGTATAATCAGTGAAAGTTACTTTTGAATGAAATTCATAGCATCAAGCTATGTATTTATTTTATTTATTTATAGTAATTATTATTTTTATAATAATGCATTTAATGTTGATGCTTTGTGTGTGTGCACAGATGCTACATACGTATACATAGAGTGAATAATCAACAGAATTATTTAAACGTTGTAGCAAGATTTTTTGGCTTCTGTCTTGGTCAGCTGTTCAGGTGTCCAGAACAGGCTTTTCAGAAGTCCTGTTTTGTTTGCTTTTAAATCATTCATACATATGTGTGTGTGTGTGTGTGTGTACACGCACACACACGCTCTCTCTCTCTCTCTGTGTGTGTGTATGGATACAGATACATTGAGAGAGAGAGAGAGAGAGAGAGATTCTATTGTTTCATTTATAATTTTAATTTACTGATTTGGGCTTTTCCTGTGCTCTCAGGAATTCTTAAATACAGTATATAAAATTCATTTTTTCCCCACTGGTTACAGTACTGCAGTTTTGTGTAGTCTTGTTCAGTAATAACTTTTGTGCTTGGCCAAGCTCTTGGGTTACCTGGCCACACCATCATGTTGCTTGGCCACACCCTTTGAAAATTTACTTCTCTGTATTCTATGAAATGATGGAGGGCGTGATTTTTTTGCAGACCTTAGCAAGTTACCTTTTGAAGAATGAATATAACAACATATTGAAGCCATCCACAACTGAGCAGCAACACGATGGTAATATGAGTATCATCACTGATCAGTGGTAAGACGTACAGTGAATGTGGTACAAGTGGTCAGTTACAGATTACTTTAGGATGTCATTATATTCATTCTTAAAAGTAACTTGCCAAGCTGTCCCTTTTTGTATATACATCAATTGTGGTCAAATGAAGAAATTCCAGCTTATTTGCCACTCATTAAACTCAGATAAAACCAAATTAACTTGGGAGCAAGTTCATTTTAAAGCTTACTGGCAAAACCTCTTTTAAAGTTTACATCCATCACAGCAAAACTCAATGACTGCCAATATTCCTTTAAAGAAGGTTATTCAGATGGCATGACATGGTTCTGTTTATGATTATTCCATACTGCTGTTCTCTGTGATTCTACTAGCTTCCAAAAACTCAGCAGATTTCTCTCTAAACTCCCCACCCTATAATTTAGCTTTGCTATGGAGAAACCTGTAGACACATTTCTAACTAGGCAGGCTTGAATACTTGAGATGAAAAGTCTTGTATCTTCCTTAAATCTTGTTTGAAACCATTACAATGCTTTCCCACATCACCAACACATATACACTGGAAGAGAAAGATATATAATCCTAGATCTAAAACTGTAAATTTGTTTCATTTTATTTAGAAATTATGTATGTATTATGAATGCAATTTCATGCATGCTGGATTTTTTAAAAAAAATCTTTAAAAATCTGTCATAAATTACATATACACATGTAGTGATCATAATCTGCGCTTGCATTTTAAAGGAGGCTCACTTACCCCTAGCCTTTAATACACCAAGATGCATTTCAACCTAACAGCAGTAACAGTAAACAAAAGTTACCCATCTACCTAGTGAGTTATAAAACTCAAAATGTGCCATAAACTCCTCTGTCATATTGTTTAGCATGTTACATTCTGTGAAATCCTCTTTATTTACCTAGTGGTAAATCTTTATATATCAAAAAAGCATCTCTACAGAAGGCACAATACATAAATTATCAAGAAGACAGGAACATCCAACTAGTTAATCAAACAAATAGGACATGTAACAAAAAGAAAAGCTATAAATATTGACAACAAGCTGCTCCAGTCACACAAACATTCAATACTTCAGTTCTCAAGTGTGAGTTTTATATCAGTCCCCTAGAAACAGTTTGTATTCTCCAATAAATTTTTACAGTTGATTCACCTGCCTGATACCCTTCAGCCATTTCCTTCAGAAGCTGTCAAACCCGCCAACTATAATATATGGCCCAACCAACAAGAACAGCTGTAGCCATTCTCTCGGCTGGTTCCTGCACCCTGTTCTGCATAAAATAATACATCAAGATTAATTGATTTCCCGTCAGTCTCACAGAACAGAAAATTAATTTTCATGTAGCTATTTTCCCCAGCATATGAATTTTGTACATGGCAAGTAATTTAAGTTTTTAATTATTCATAAGCAAAAAAGGGGGAGGAGGGACCTACAACATATGATAAACTGAGCTCCAAAGAGCCTTAAGGCCACAAACCAATGCCTTGGTTTGTGCTGAGACATCCACAGTGTTCACTAATGCCTATATAAATAATATATGTATTAACATACATCTTAGTACAACACCAATTTCTCTCACTCTGACCCAAGACTACAAGGGTCACACATCAGCACTTTGTCAAAGCAGTTGCTTTCAGGTACATATGATGCACAAAAAACAGATATATATAACATGCCAGCCATATTGGATTGAACTCTGGTTGCCTCTTGAACACTCTCACACCCAGAACACAAAGGAAAGGCACTGTCTGAGGGCAATCAATTCAAGCAACTTATCCAGCCACCATTCAAATGTATCCTCTCAAAACATTAACTTGTGTAAAGAAAAATATAACTTCCTATTATTTACCTGTCAGAGTTCTAAAGTCAACCCTTAGTTTCTAAGACTTACAGGGTGACAGGGAATTCAAACAGGTGTGACATGGCAATAGTGTATATTTGTCAGAAGGCTGTTTAAAATTTAATATATGAAGCTGTCTTCATTCAGATGGCTGGTCCTTCCAATCTCTTGGCAATGACATATCATTTAGATATGGAATACTTTACCAATGTGTGTGTTACCTTTATATAGTAATGTAATCTTCTCTGTATCCTTCCACTTTTGCCAAATATGCTCCTAAATAGAAGTGTAAATTTATCTTCAATACCTAACATTTCTAATATCCACATTTGACATGACCATTAAGGATAGGCAAATACTGTATTCAGAATGAATGCAATTAATTGAGAATTATTTTCATAGATCCTGCAGCACTTAGAACATTCTTGTTTCAAGAGTTTGCTATAAGGCTACATGTTAATTACATGTAGAAAATTTTGCTATAAAGAAATAAAGAATATTGTAATAGAAGACAATTACAATATTTTACTAAGTAGATATAATTTAGAGGGAAAAAACCTGCAGGGACACACCCACACCCACCATCTAACACTGAAATGAAATAAAAACTGTGGGGGGTTTTCATGGTTTTTTTTGTTTGTTTGTTTGTTTGTTTTTTGTTTTTTGGTGGCAGTAAGTACTAGTGATGGATAATGACTGTGACTGACTACTAGTTCTGTAGTGGTTTGAGTGATGGACTATGACCCTGGAGACCAAGGGGTGAATCCACTCTCAGCTATGAAAACCTACTGGGTGACCTTGGGCCAAGTCACACACTCTCAGCCTCAGAGGAAGGCAATGGCAAACCTCCTCTGAACAAATCTTCAGGAGCGCCTGTTATCAGCTTCGGCTGATACGCCAGCTGCGCCATTTCCTGGAAGTAAAGGACCTCGAGACTGTGATGCAGGCGCTGGTAACCTCTCGTCTATATTTCTGCAATGCGCTCTACATGGGGCTGCCCTCATGCTTGGTCCGGAAACTTCAGTTGGTACAAAATATGGCAGCCAGAGTGGTCTCGCGAACATCTCGGAGAGACCATATAACTCCAGTATTAAAGTCTCTCCACTGGCTGCCTATCAGTTTCCGGGCCCAGTATAAGGTGTTGGTTATTACCTTTAAAGCCCTAAATGGCTTGGGTTCAACTTATCTCCGGAACCGCCTCCTCCCATACAATCCTTCCCGCGTACTCCGGTCCTCTGGGAGGAATTTGCTTCAGCTACAAAAATCTAGGCTGTCTGCAACCTCCCAGAGGGCCTTTTTGGTAATTGCCCCCAAATTGTGGAATGACCTGCCGAATGAGATCCGTCAGATGACAAGCCTGAGTAGCTTTAAAAAAGCACTAAAGATGGATCTCCTTCGGCAGGCCTTTCCTAATTAGATCCTGGCCTCAGGGGATCCTGGCTTCTTTTAGTCCGTTGGCCATTTATTGTATTTTATAGTATTTATTGTTTTAAAATGTGATTTTAGATCAGTTGGTTTTAATTTATAATTGTTTAATTTTTTTATGGGGGAGGGTGGGGTGGGGGGTGTTTGGGGATTTTATATGTATTGTATTTTAATTTTTGTAAGCCGCCCCGATTGTTTTAACAGAGGGGCGGGGTATAAATAAATTTTATTATTATTATTATCTTGCCAAGAAAACCCTATGATAGGGTTGCCATAAGCTGGAGTCAACTTGAAGATCTATACCAACAAAAACAAGGGGAAGAAAAAAACTCATTAAAACTTGTTTCAGATAGTCTAATTAATTATGTGAGTTGAGAGAGGGCAATGGAATCAAGAAAAAGATAATTTTGAGACAGCCAGTAGGGTATGTGAAGAATATCTATCCATTTGTCTTGGAATAAACTTATCTATTACCCCATTCTGTTGCAGGGGTAGGGAGAAGCAAATTGCTGTTTGTTGGTCCCACATCTGAATCAAGCTGGAATGGGGAGGGTAGTTTCCTATCATGAAGCCTTCACAACCATACCATCTCAGGGCAACATATATGGCAGGTCCTCAGATTATTCTGCAATCTGCTTTGGAAAGGATCCTCAGTTTCTAAAGCGGTTTGCCACATCACATAGATGCAGACTTTCAATAGCACTGTTCCCATCGCCTCCCAAAAATACTACTCTACGGTGAACTCGCCACGGGTCAGCGTAAGAGGGGCGCTCCAAAAAAGCGATACAAAGACTCCCTGAAACAACATCTCAGGCTTGGCCAAATTGATCACCAACAGTGGTCCGCCCTGGCCTCACATCGGGAGGCATGGAGACGCACTATCCACAATGCTGCAGCCTTATTTGAGAACTCACGACGAACAAGTCTTGAAGAGAAACGACAACGCAGAAAGAATCACAACCCAAAAACATCACCCAAGGAGACCTTCTGCTGTGCTTTTTGCAACCGGACTTGTTTATCTCGGATTGGCCTTTTTAGTCATCAGCGCGCTTGCAGAAAGCGCGGGATGAGTCCTTCCTGAATCTTCATTTGCGAAGAAAAGCCAGAGAGAGAGACAGGATAAAGGTTCATTAGAGAAGAAAGATAATTAAAGATATCCCATACTTCTCTTGAGAGGCAGTGTGATGTAGTGGTTTCAGTGTTGGAGTAGAACTCTGGGAGACCGGGGCTTAAATGCCCACTCCACTATGGAAACCCACGGGGAAGTAAGTTACACTCTCTCAGCCTTAGAGGACGACAATGACAAACCTTCTGTCAATAAATTTTCCAAGAAATAAGGTCACCGAAAATCAGAAATGACTTGAAGGCACACAACAACTTCTCTTACTCATTTGTTTTATTTGTGACATGTATACCCCATTAATCTTCCAATGTGGCTTTCCTCTACCCCACTTTATCTCTCATAAGAGCCTTATGTTGACCAATAGTGACTGGCCCAAGGCCAGTCACCGAGTTTCCTTCTCTGTGGAGACTTGAACCTGTATCTCTTGAGGTCCAGTTCAACACTCTAACCAGTTTACTACACTGGGTCTAATTTACCAGTGTATAGTTGCACTGAGCTGATAGATGCAAGCACACTGACAAGCAGTGCTAGTTACAAAGCAGCACCAGTCAAGCAAGTAGCTCACAATATGACACTACTTTTCTTCCACATGAAGAAAAGCTCTGCTGGTACACTTAGTGAAGCCCAAAGTGCAGAATCTATTTCAGCCCCCATAAGCTTGGAACAGATGACTGCCCAGTACCGTTCCTCCCTCCCTTATCAATCCTAGCTCTTATTCCATACTGTACTAGCATACCCAAGCACAATACATCTGTTTATAATTCTGTAATTAAAATGTTTTAAGAGGTCCACAACCTTACAAGTGGTTGGCACTGCTATTATAGGAGAGTGTCTGGTGTAGCTTTAGAAGACTTTGTTACCATCAGCTGAATTGCCTGCTTTTATTTCTAAGTGTAGCAAGAGGTTCTAATTATTTTTAGAGGCCTAATTAGCATTTAGTATTACAGTACAACAAACTGAAGCAAAATTGTACCCGTTCTCCAATAAACAGCATTCACAGTGTGCAATCAAGCTGCTGCATGATGCAATGAGAATTAATAGCACTGCACGCCAATGGTAAATCCTACAACTCCTGCTGTGTGTGTTTAATAATTTTTCACTCTTTCCAGATTGTTCCCATCAAGCACAATTCCCAAGATCCTAATCAGCTTCCCTCCCCCATCAATACTACACAGAGATCGGAGCACTGAAAATTATCTGCAATTTCAAAAAGTGCTTTGTTGCATTATTAGGCCACTGACCTAAGAGGTAATGGGTAAATAGTTTCGGAAAAATGTCCAAAGGACAATATAAATTAAAAGCTTATGGTCGTCCTGCTGATTTCACTGGAGCTGCAAATGGCTAGACTTTTCACACATTTTTAACTAGCTGTGCAAAGGCCAATGGTGTTGTGTACCTTAATGAGGATTTGCTTTTCTTTAAAATTATATTCCAGGTAAAACTTACTTGTACTGATAAATAAATCTTTTAACGAGCAGCTTACAAATTACACAGAGATAAACATCTTTTTTTATTATTTAGAAAAAGATTTTTCCACATTCTTTTCAGAAAAAAAGCTCTCCTATTCATTTATAATGCCATCGTTTGCTCTCAGTAGTATTATCACACAGCCAAATCTGATTAGCTGTATAGCATTGTGGCACCACTACATTTAAAATGTGTTCCTTGAGAGGGTAGAATTGTTTACATGATTCCCAATTAAACTCAGGAACTGCTCCATCCCACTTAGGTCACTACATCACCAAATCTGGGGTGAAAATAGAGCAGGAGCAACCAGAAGGGGAAAATGGGCCGAAGTGGCCATTGGAGACCATGATGCCAACCAGTAATGGAATGTGGCATGAAACAGGGCTGAAAAGTTTGTGCAATATAGGTATCCTTCGGGAAAGATTTCTACCATGCCAAAATAAGTATTTTCAATATAGTGTTCCCAGATCTCTTAGCTGGGCCTCATCTCAGGGCCTGGGTCCTCTCCTCTGGGGGAGAAATATAAATTTTAAAAAATGACAACCAGTGTGTGGTGCTATGGGGGGTGGTCGGGTGCGCACCACGGTCACAGGGCAGACCCCAGACTCACCTAGAGTCAGAGGGGACCCCAAGGATGGCCACACTGGGCGACCTGAGACAGGGAACATCAGCAGCAAAATCTGCTGGCCAGGGCATCGAGCTGGAAACAGGAGGAGAAAGAGACAGACAGAGAGTCAAGGGTAAAAGGAGAGATGCAATGCTGGGCAGCTAAGGAAGGTACTCAAGGGAAGGGGTGGAGATACAGAAACAAAGGCTTTAGTAGTAACTAGGGAAAGGTGGACGGGAGAAGTGGGGAAGGGAGTGAGAGGCAACAGGGAGGACAGGTGGACAGGGAAAGGGAGAGAACAGGCAGAAGTCCCTTCTGACCCTGAGTCTGACTGCCCAGCCCTGGGGAGGGAAAAGAGCCTCAGAACTACTTAGCCACCCAGCCCCCTTTTCTGAAGCTAGACTGGGAGAGGGAGCTGGGGAAAGGGGAATGCATAAATGGACCTGTGGCAGAGGAATAAGGCTTAGAGAGAAAGCAGAGTGGGAGGAGATGGAAAAAGGCAGAAGGGGCCGAAAACCTATTGGTAAAGGAGGAGGTGATACAGTTTGTGTCAACCCGGAAGTTAAGGGCTTTAAGTTTTGTTCCTGTAAGACTTGTAAGGGGCTTAAGAGGAGGGCAGTCTGAAGGGAAGACCTGTACTGTATCCTCTAACAGTTTTGTTACTGTGTATGCTTTTGGGTGCAAGTAATAAACACTGTAGTAAATTGCAGATATTGTGCTCAACAGGTCTGTCAAATTCATATGGAGGCCAAGGGAAGAGGAGTCCTCCCACCCCACGTTGGGAGGGACAACTCTTACAGGATGCCCCGGCTCCTGTTGCTGCAAACTACTTTAGAGTGACTATGGTAGATCCTTAAGGAGGATTGCCTGGACATCTCATCTCCTCCATGTCCCCACTCCTCAAATCTTCTCAAACTGCATCCAACACCAAGGCTCAGCAAGAAGGAGCAGTCAGCATTGGAAAATATAGTACTGAGCGGCACAAGGAGTCACTAAATGTGGCACTATAGGATTATTGTTTTGTGGTTTTTCCTATTCTATTGTTCCCTGTTCTCTTTCTTTCTTATTCATACCCTGTCCTAAATGAAGCTTCAATACAATATTCTTCCAACATCTAAGGTATGCATAGCTTGTTACCAAAGTGTGATACAAATGTCTTTCTTCTTTAACTATGCTTAGGCACTGGATTCCTTTTTTCTTAAAATTAGAGTTGGAAGGGATCCCAAAAACCACCCAGTCCAACCTCCTGCCAATGCAGGCATCCATAGTTAAAGTGTTACCTACCCTGACAACCCCACTTATCTGTAATAATTGGCAATATTTAATCATTTGGTCAACTGTGGCCTTCCCAGATTTGGCCAGTAAACTGGGGACTCCCAAAAACCAGGAATACCAAAGATTAGCAACTCAATCAGGTATGCACTAAGGAGGGGCCAGCCCAAATTCCAAAGAAATATAATTTGCAGGGCAACTTCTTGCCTGAACAGCTGGCTAATCCCATCAGCCTAAACTGAGATACTCAAGGTTTGTAAAGAGCTATCTTACCTCTACCTTCCCCCAAACAAAGAGGGTTGCTTCCTCTATTCAGTTCCAAAGTATCCACACATTAAGAGCTGTTAACATATCCAGTGTCCATTGTATTATCTTGAGAACCTCTGAGAAGCATTATCTTACACTCTAAATCTCATCCCCTGTAGGGAATTATTGGATATTTAAAAAAAAAAAAAACCTTCAAAACCCCACTCAAGTGCACACAGATTCCCTTTTTGTCTACCCATGACACTCTGTGTTGCCAGGGTACACAGATCCCCTGGCAAACTAGACACCACATCAGACTGTGTAGCCATTCCTGCTTTTGGATGCCCACTTTGCTGGTTTTCTCCATGAACACAACTCTTCTGATCAGTACAGTGTCACCCAAAAACAACCCCTTACTCTATTCCTCTAGCCTAATCCTTCCTACTTTATTCACTAGCCTTATGTGAATGCTTGAAGCCTGAATGTATATGTGAATGGTGTTATTATTATTTCCTGCATAAACACCAAATAATTGTACTATTTAGCTTAATGTCTCCTCCTGAGTAGCAGTATATACTGGTTAAAAGGTCCTGCTTTTGCCCCCTCTTGTATTGCCAAGCTGAGTATATTAATTCCCCAAATTAATATCGATATTTTAGAGGGTCCTTAAGACCTTCAAGTGTTGACTAAAAATACTTTTAAAAAGACCTCTAAGCATTTAGGGTAACAAAAACATCCCACTGGTTTAAAACCCTCCCACAAACTGGTATGCATCATCTCCCGAGGTAGTCTATTTCACAGCTCTTACCTTCAGAACATTCTGCCAAATGTGGAATCCTTACCATCTGGATGAGCAAAAAGCAAACTTGGTCCATCTTCCACAGGACCACCCATTAGTTATTTAAGGAGTTTAAGTTCATCTTTTTTTTTATCTACCAGACTTTCTTTATTGATATAGAGATATATAAAACTATAGGCCATTTCCTCCAGCTTCTTTAATGAGTCATTCTGCTTCACTGTTTTTTCTTGCCTATTGGTGTGTTCATGTATCTCACTAGACTAGGAAGAATTCCAGAAATCAGATGATTTGGGGATTCATTATTTTCTGAATGGCAGGTCCTGAGAGACTTCTTCCATCATATGTATCAAGGAGAGTAACTGTGCATCACTCCAGATGTTGTTGGAGTGCAACTCCCAGCAAGTCTCAGCACCGGCTACACTGGGTAGTGCTGTTGGGATTTGTAGTGCAACAAGTGCATCAGGAGGGCCAAATGATTACCACCCCAGTATATGTAAACCTTCTACATGACAGAGTGGGATGGTTTGAATAAACTGGACATAATGCAAAAATAAAATAACACATACTTTCTGTCAATCCATTGTACAGTACACCAGTTCTCATGCAGCCATATTCCAGCTCTGGTATAACGTAAGTACTGGAACAAGTCAGAAGTGTAAACTGTTTGGAAGGCCTGCCCAAACAGCTTCATTTCCCTGCCTAGTGCTGAAAGTAGAGATGTAAAATTTCCAGAAATTTTGAAGCCATGGAAAAGCATTTTTTCCCAGGGGTTTTCAGAAAAAAAAAATTGGAAATTTTCAGAAAAATTGAAAAAAAATGCAACATTAGCACTTTTTACAGATAGAAAGTCATGGTGTTACTTTACGAGCATGAAATATAACTATGTACAATTTGATTTGGCATAAAATTGTCACAATTGGTATATTAAAATTCAGTGTATTCAAACAATTATTACAAACAAAATTTACTTTTATTTATTTATTTTTTTAAAAAAAAATATTTGTAACAAATCTCCTGAACTGTATGGAACCTCTTTGATTTTGCTAGTTTATGTGGAGCAGGCAAAAAGCCCATTTTTAAAAAACCAGAAGAAAGCATCAACATTAATAATGGAAGAAAATTATCTATATTTACTCTCCACAGTATCAAATAGACAAAAAGCACCCATTCCCATAAAAAGAATTGAGAGGGGGGGAGTGTGTGGAAAGGAAGAAGGAGAGACTAAGATTCGCCAGATTAGCAAAATGTATGCCAAACACCTGCAAGCCAAGTTAATGGACTGGCTTGAAACAGAGGAGATTTTGAAGGATGAGCAGGCAGGTTTCAGGGCTGAAAGGTCAACACTTGATCATGCGTTGGTACTACAACATCTGATAGACAAATACTCCCACAAAGGCCAACCACTGTATGCAGCATTTATAGATTTCAAATTGGCTTTTGACACTGTTTCCAGAGCTAAATTGTGGGACAAACTTATGAATAGTACGATCAATAAGCGCCTTCTCTTATTGCTTGTTAAGATGCACAAAAACAACCGCTTGAAGGTAAGATGTAATTTGAAAGGACATGTTTCCAAAGAAGTACAAGTCAAGAATGGAGTCAGGCAGGGGTGTGTGTTGGCCCCAACACTATTCAATTATTACATAAATTCATTAATTCCATTTCTGAGTAATCCTTCTTATCATCCTCCTAAAATAGCAAACAGACACATCAATGTGCTATTATACGCTGATGATGCAGCGATCTTATCTCTAACCCCAATCAGCCTCAAAAGAGCCGTAAAGTCTCTAGCTCTTTATTGTGTGGAAGAAAACCTAACAATAAACTACACCAAAACCAAAATTCTCTCTTTTGCCAAATGTCTAAAAATGAGAAAATGGATGATGGGAAAGCAACCTATCGAACAGGTCAAAATCTTTAAATATCTAGGAAGTGTATTTCAATCCACAGGGAGCAGAAAAGCTCACCTGGACTATGTCACCCGGAATGCCCAAAGATCGGCAAATGCTATCCAAAGGTACTTCTTCACCAAGGGAGCCCAGTTTGTTCCAGCTGCAATTAAACTTTTTTTGGCCAAAGTAAAGCCACAATTACTCTATGGAGCTCAAATAGGACCCTATAAAGATCCTATTTCATTAGAACAAGTCCAAACTAAGTTTCTAAGGAAAATATTTCAAGTAACCTGCAGTGTACCAAATGTAGTAATAAGAAAGGAAGCAGGAGTTAGTAAACTTGAGACAAGTATGTGGATTAACACCTTCACATACTGGCTCAAATTAAATACAAATCCCGGTGGGCTGATTAAATTTGTCTTGGCAGATACCTTTAAATCTTCATGGGAAACAGCAGTAATTAAGAAACTGAACACACTGGGTTTCTCTAGGGATACCATCTTGAAATTAAATCTAGACCATGCAAAACTGGCCATCAAACAAAGATTGTTAGATATCGAAGGCCAGCTAGAAACTGCTGCTTTCCCCAAACATATTGTAGCCAATAAACAAATTTGAGTCACTTCACCTGCAGTATATCTGTCCCAAATCACAATGCCTAAATTTAGGAGAGCCTTTTCCTTGGCCCAGTTCAACGCCCTGCCCACAGCAGTCTTGGAAGGTAGATTTAAGAGAGTGCCCTACGAATCCCGCCTTTGTCCTTGCGATGCGGGTGCAATTGAAACCATTGAGCATGTCTTTTTGTATTGTCAATTTTATAGAGACATCCGTCACCAGTTGATTACCCCCCTTCTAGAGAAATACCCTGGTCACCCTGATGCCTTTTATATCCACAATCTTCTAAATAATTAGGTACCTGAGGTTGTATTTAAGGTAGCTAAGTTTTGCTATATTGTATGTAAGCTGTGAGCTCAAATGGTTAATGGGAATTAATGCAGGCAAGCTGTGTGTCTGTAGGACTGAGGCAGTTAAGGATGGAACCAAGGAAGTCATGATGTCCGGCCCTGGGCACATCTGAGCTTCTAGCTCTCGACGCCAAAGATAGTGATTGTAATTTCTTAGAATATGGCTGGAAATCGCTGTTTTCTATTTTGGTTGCCATTTCAGTTTGATTATGCTGGCCGTATATAGTTCTATATGAGGTACCAATTTTGCTATATTGTTGATATAACCTCTTTACATGGTCATTGGGAAATAACAAAGTCAATTTGGTAAAGACTGCAGGGGAAGTAACGAATCTCAGGAGAAATGGCATATGGCCCTGGACATGCCCGAACTTTTATTCTGAAGTGCTAAAAGATTTTATTTTTTTGCTTGTATGATTTTAATGTTTAATAATTGTGTTTAGAAATTCTTGAATTTTTATTGTAACTGCATTGTATTGTACCTATAATTTCGATTCTGCTGGTCAATGACCGAATAAATTTATACTACTACGACGACGACGATGACTAAGATTCAATGAATAAGCATGGAATTTAACCAGACTCATTTTCTGAGCTATAGTTATCAGTATCAGTTTCAGCATCATCACAGTTATCATGGACTTCTAAAAACCTAAGGTTTACCAAGATTGAAACAAGCTTCTCTACCCTTTCACATGTCAGTTTATTTCTTCATTTAGTGTGAGTGTTTCCAAACATAGACCAGATTCTTTCACAAGCTGCAGAAGACGGAGGAATCTGAAGAAGATGAGAAGCAAGAGGAGTCAGAGGCTGTGTTGTGCAAAGACCTTGCCACCATGTTGCAGGAGGGATATGTTTGGCCGAATCTCAGACTGCACTCCTGGACCAAATCCCTGGAAATATTCTATATTCTGCAACATTTGAAAGTACCTTCCCAACATCAAGTCCTAAGTGTGGTGCTTGTTTTGTAATCCAATCAAATGCAGTAGCAGTGCTATCGTCACCCATATTTCCACCTTTGAATCTTGGATCCACCAGATTTGCAGCAGCATGAATTGGACATTCCATAATAAGTTTTCTTCATTTTTTCCCTGAATTTCCCCAGTTTTTTCCCACGCTTTCACATGTCTAGCTGAAAGTCGTAATGACAAAGTTCTCCTTCCTCTCCTTTAAGTGACAAGCTTCCTACACTGTAAAATACACATGTTTTTTGTAAATTCTGTTAACTGTTAACCCTTCCCTGCTATACAACTCTCTCTCTCTCTCTCTCTCTCTCTCTCTCTCTCTCTGTGTGTGTGTGTGTGTGTGTGTGTGAAGAATATCACTCTGTTCAACACTAGTTGAATTAAAATGGAATATTCTAATCAAATGAAGGACAATTATGGCCACTGATTATTCTAAATATTTCCAGGTTAAGACTTATCATCTTGCTTGCATCCATAGGAATTGCATACAATTGTAGCTAAAACACTGGCTCCAGCAAGCGCACTAAGCTAACAATTCCTTGGTCAACAAATGGCTTCTGATAGTCTTGCAGTGTAGAACTTTCATTCTGCAGTGACACTTCCTTCCATCGAAGAGGATAATAATGATGCCACATTGGTAACTTTGAACTTGCTTCTGACAAGTTTAGAAACGTTTGACAGCTGGTGAACAACTTTGCCCATGATGCTTATGGAGTTCTTTCCCATTGGAAGTTCAAAGCCTGAGGTGTCATTCTGCATTCAGCTCTTTGTCTACTTGTTCCTCCTCTACATGTTAGTCCTGAAGTTAATATATTGTGCCTAGAATTGAAGTTTTGATATAAAACCAAGGATGGCTATTTCATTTCATTCAGAAATATAAATCCAATAGGTTGAAATCTTGAATTCTGATTTTGCACTGGGCTGCCATATGTTGTTTTTGATTTGTATTTCTATCAGTATCAACCCGAGCATCCTCATATACACACATATACCAGCCATGTACATGATTTATAGCAAGTCAGTCAAGGCAAAGCCTATAGCTTCCCTTCACAATTTGACGTTATCAGATTACTTCAGAAGCTGGCAGCAGCAACCATAAGTAACAAGCTGTCATTGTAAATAAATCACTCCCTCAGAAATAACATTTTAAAAAATATAGATTAGTAAGAGCCAAGGACTATTTTCTCTCTCTTTCTCTCTCTCTCTCTCTCACACACACACACCTCTTTCTCTCTTATTTTCCTCTGAGACACAACCCAAAAAGAGAGAATGTGTATTAAATTTATGGCTGCTGTGTAATGTTGAAATGTAATGTGACTTTTTCTTATTTTTAAATACCTTTGAATATGTTCTGCAGTTTTCAGAATTTGTAGATTTTACTGTTTTCCTTGCACTGCTTTCTGGAAAATCTGTGTACAAATTTTAAAAATAATTTCTACAGATAGGTACTGTACATAGGTAGATAGGCAGGTAGGCATGTCATTTGGTTATAGGATGATGTGCCAACTATTATCTGTAGAAGAAACACACAAATTACTTGGTCACTCCGCTCCCCCCTCTCTCTGAAATACAGACACAAGCATGCTTATTTCTTTTTACAGCTCTTTTGTGGTGATACCTTTGCATTGTGCTTTCCCACACAATTAAAATATTGCAAACATTTCCAACATTGCCACAATTGTCTTTTCGCTTCATGAACACTATGGTCACTGTGAAGTCGAAGGCTTTCGCAGCCGGCATCCACAGATTTTCCTTGGGTTTTTTCCAGACTGTGAGGTTGTGCTCTGGAATAGTTCCAGAACACGGCCTCGCAGCCCAGAAAAAAACAAGGGAAATTATGGTTGCTTTTGCCATTAAGCTCCATGCTCACAAGCTTGGTTTGCAGAAACTTGCAGAAGACAGAAGTCTTGGCTGACAGACTAAAGAAAGAGAAAATCATTCCAACAACCTTTCACACTGACCTGTCCTTATGAGAGTCATATTATTACCATGCATTCAAAGAGAGAATCTCTACTATGTTTCAGTCTCAGCTAACTTCTTCAACCTGAGATTCTTTGCACAAAACTCAAGACTCAATCCAAGAATCTCCAGGAGGCTGTCTTATACTTAGGTCCCGTCTACATGATTTAAATAATACATACGGCGTGCGGAAATTCGCGCTTCGGTACAAATGGCCATTCGGATGCACATGAATGCAAAAGAGGGGGATCCGGTTTTCCACCCTGAAATACGCACACACGGCGTTCGGGAGGGAAAGCGAATCGTGAAGAGACATCCGTAGGCCGTTCGGATGCCTGACGGGTCTGTACGGTCCGTTTGCACATATACGAACAGGCAGGGTAATCTGATTGGCTGTCTAAGTAGAGGGGGCAGGGCTAGCACGGAGGGGAATTGGGAGCAGCCGCCATGTTGGTTTCCCGGCTAGCGAGCATCCGGTAAGTCCATGAATTTATATGTTTATTTATTTTTATTTTATATTGTAAATACGGAAAATCAACTGTCCGCAAATCAGGAACCTTAAAAAAAAAAAGTGGCAGGAGATTTAAAACTGCCACTTGGCTTGCTCGCTCCAGCCAGCTTTGGGAAGAGGGAGTCATACGGAGTTTAGGAGGGTTAAAAATCGTATAGCCGGTTCGTATGCATACGAACGACAGGCTGTTCGTATTTTTTGCCCCCATACAGATTTTTTTATGATCGTATAGCCACACCCTTAGCCAGAACACTGGTACATACAGATCAAATAATGTTTATACACTGACTGGCAGTGGCTCTCATGAGCCAAATGAGCCCTCAAAAGTCTTTTTTGTGGCCCTATGGCCCCAAGGAATCCCAATGCTTCACCGCATGCAAAATAAATAAATAAATAAATAGGCAAACACCATTTTGCTACTCCTAGAAGCATCTAGAAGAAAAGAGTTTGACTCCCAAAAGAGTGCAGCCTCACATTAAGCCCCTGAGACTTTTTTTTTAAAAAAAGGGAAAAAGATAATGAAAGAAGCAGAAGTGGATGTCTGATGGATGTTCAGTTCTGGTTTTTGGGGGAGGGGCACTGAAACTTTTTAAAATTTCCATCATTTAGTGAGCATTTGGCCCCTAAACCAGCTAAAATTGCCCACCACAGTTTCATGCAGCTAGCTTTTTCAATCTGATCTGGAGATGCCAACAACTGAATTGCCTGCAAAGAACATGGACTACCATCCTACAGAGGTCTTCCTTCGCTCTCACATTGATAGGGCTGTACCTCAGTATTTTAGCAGGGCTGCTAATAACAGGGTATCGTGGAGCTCTCACATTCATAATATCCCAAAGCAGACTAGATGGTGATTAATACAAACCTCAATACTTTGCACGCAGAGCATATACTTTGCATGCAAAGGTCCCAGGACCAATCTTTGTCAGCTCTAGTTTGGTTTGGAAAAGACCCCTCCTTAAGACCCAGAAGAGATACTGCCAGTCAATGCAAACAATATTGATCATCATGCTCTGTCATGATGTTCTGATTAAGTTAGATTCCTGAGACAAAGAGCAGAGAAAACTTAACAGAAACTTTTTAAATAGAAGGTTGGGAATTTACGGTCCTCCAGATCTTGTTAGACCATAACCACTGGTACTATCACTCATCAGTGGATATGCTAGCTAAAAGTGATGAGAGTTGCAAGTCAACAGCACCCCCTCCCACACACTTTAATACAATGTTATTCCTTTAACTTTCTTCCTTTGATTTAAACTTCTTCATAAGGAAGTGTCCTGTGAAATTTGAAACACTGCACAACACAGTGTGAACTTATTATTTGTAATTAGGCGCATTGTTTTTGTTCCTCCTTCAAAATCACAGTAGTATGTGTTTTAGTGTTTAGAGCTATAAAAAAAGCACAGTTTATGTTTGTGCAAGCAAAACAGAGAAGGTGGGTACTAGAACCGAACGGCATTTTCTGTTTGGCTCCAGTTTCTGCTACTCCATTATTCCCAAGCTTTTACTGCTTCTACAGCAAATATAGCTACATTGTGCGCACAATATACACGTTGTGCCCACAAACACACCCCAAAGCACTGTCAGGGTTTGAACTTTAGGGGCACATGAAACCTAGTACCAAACCCCAAATCCCCAAATTACATGTTGTTGCAAGTACAGAACAAGTAATGACCAAAGAAATCATTCCCTACTCAACACAATTTCTTCACCAGTAATTGTAGAAAAAAGGCAATCCTTCTAGGAGATCCTAATCTGAAATAGAATGTGACACTGATAAGGAAAATGTTCATCAAAGCCTTCCTTATTATAACTTTAATGGAAAGAAACAGAAAGTACAATCTACCCTGATAAATAAAGGGCATAAAATGTGACTCTATAAGGTGGGGGGGGGGACCTCAAAGAAACCATCTCTTTTAGAGAAATTTTTGTTCAACATTTTGGAAATATGGTCCTCGTGATAGAATGGCTAGGTATACAACACGAAATTGCCCATCAACTCCTTGTATCATCTTTGCCCCTTGCAGAGAAGCCACAGTTCTTGTCACTACATCAGCTTTGTTTTCCATCACATGCCTCGCCTCGGCAACTATATATATGGAACAGCACTACCATTATACAGAATGAGGGAGACTCATCAGGCAGGTGATTTGCAGTACAATGAAAGGATAGCGAACTATTGGTTATTTAATTTATTATAGTTGTGTATTTATAACAAGAAAAGGTTATACATCTTCTTCTTGCAAGTGCCCCAATAATTTGACTAAATTTGGGTTTACACACACCCTAATTATTAGCCACCCTTCGCTTGTTACAGGAGCAAACTTTGCAGAAGAACAATGAAACAGCACAGCAGAAAAATCCATTATGCAGTCTGCTCCAAAACTAAGGATCCCCTCCGCTCCCACTATTACCTTTCATGTTGAGTGGATTTCAAAAGTGTGGGGAATCTTATAGCCAGGGTCAACAGGAATTTGGGAGGGGGGGCTAACCAGGGACAAAAAATGTGTTTTTATGTGATACAATTTTTCTCAACAAGGAAAGGAATTATTATTTTTTTCATAACATACCTTGCAGGTAGCTTAAAGGAACGTTCCAAGCATTACTAGGGATAGGTTGAAAAAAAACACTACATAAAAAATTGGCAGCACAATAGCTGCATAGTTGCCATAAGTGGCATAGGCAGGAATGGGGGTCGGATGCAAAAGTTCTGGACCTGAGTAGGAGGGCCTCTGGCCTTACTTATGGCATATTCTTTGAAATACTGCACTAAAATTGAAGTTAATATAAAAGTAAAGCTAGACCACAAACTGGAACTATATTTTCCTTATTGTTATTGCTGTTGTTGCTACTAGTTGCATCTTGGTGATGCTTAAAAAACTGCACCGAACTCAAGCTCAAGTGCTTATTCTTGTATCTAATGTGCTATATGGCTTAGGATCTGGGTACTTAAGGATCACCTATTTCCACATCTGCTCAACAAAGATAACCCCATCTGGAGGGTCTTCACAGTTGTTGTACTTCACTTATGGCTTTTCTGATGCCTACATTTAATTTGACACCAGACAAATATGTTTCTCTTTTCTCTAAGACTTTTAATCTGATGAGAAATTTTATGCTATTGTTTTACTATGTATTTATTGTTTATAGTTTAATGTGAACTACCCTGAAAAATGTTTATTAAAGGGTGCTACACTATTCATTAAATCAAATTATTCATTCACTTGGTCTTTTTGCTAAATGCTCCCTGATTCAGTTGAAAAGAAGTAAAACTAATTCAAAATGGGGAAAGGGAGGGAGAGAGACTGTAAAGCATTGTAATAAACCAATGCATCGGGACACAGTTTGGTGAAGATGCTAAGACACCTTTGGATCACTACTCTTCTCCAACAAAAACAGATAGAGCACTTGTTGTTCTTGTTGTTAAGTGCCTTCAAAAGTTATTTCCAACTTATGGCAACCCTAAGGTGAACCTATCATAGGGTTTTATTGGCAAGATTTGTTCAGATGTTTGTTACTACCTTCCTCTGAGTCTGAGAGAATGTGACTTGCCCAAGGTCGCCCAGTGGTTTTCCATGGTCAAGCAGTGATTCAAACCTTGATCTCCAGGATCCTATTCCAACACTCAAATCACTATACCACACTGGCTCATAGATATAGCACTACTGTCCCCAAGCTGGTGTTGGTAATGTGTTGTAAGTCTTGAATGAGAAAAGCATGAGAACTACTCCTACAGACTAAAGTAGCATAATGCTTGGACTTACCTGTGGCATGTTTGCTGATAAGGTTGGCTACTACTGACATAAATATTACACATTATTTAATTATCCTGAAAGTACAAAGGATGAGAAACCATGTTTGCAAGCATGCAAATATATTGTTCTTTTCAGAAAAAATATCAGTGATGTTGCCATCTTTCCAAACTTACTGGTTAGCACAGCAGTTACTTGTTCATCATATGAGCATTTAATTTTCAACTACAACAATGAAATTTCAGGTGTAACACAATCTGGATAATGCTTATGAATACATGACAATTCTTTTTGTTCATTTCTAGAAGCTCATCCACTGGGTCTTCTTATTTTCAACATTCTGTATGTTTGCCAAGAGATGATTAAGATGATGGATTTGACCCATATAAAGAACTCTATATAACTATTATCTTTCCTAACACAATTTCCCTTCCCAGAGACAGTTCCCTCTCTCAGTAAGGCTTTGCTCATGAGAAATGGGTATGTTACCCTATGCCCACAGAAATCTTAGAGGCCTGGTGTTAAAGCTGTTCAAGCGTAACAAGAGATATCCCAGCATGCTTGCTGATTAGCTAGCTTCCATAACCATAAAGTCAACAATAATCTACCTACATGTCCTTTCTGCAGGTGGTTGACCTATAAATGTTAAGTAAGTCAGTGGCAGTTCAGCATAAATTACTTTGGAAAACATTATGCGTAAACATTAATGCTACAACATGCCCTTAAATATACCACAGGGATTTTGTAGTCTGCAAAAATAATCTGTTACCCAGTTTCCCTCAGTCATCCTCCACTGCAGTTGTTGTTCTCCATGGCATTTTAAAAAATTCAGCAACTTGCTTTGTAGGTACAATGCCTTTATAACAAGAATGGCATTTAAAAGAAACACTAAGCAAACTGCTGGCTGGGCCTAAGACAGAATGGAGCTGTAGGTAAAAACTGAATGACAACTTCCTTAAGATTATGAAAGTGGGACATAGCCGACTGGAAAATTCTCTTGCACAAACTTAACTGAAATAACCTGGACCTACAAGTGAACATTACTGTGTACCATGGGTAAGGTCACTGTCTCCTGTTCTATCACCCTCAATCTATCTAAGAACTGCTATGTAAGGAAACCAATTTCAACTTGTCTCTTGACTGGACCATATCTGGAGAAATACTGCTGAAGCTTTAAGAATCAAAAGAATTTCTACCTGTGCAAAGATAACTATGCAAAGACTATAAATATTCCCATGAAAAAGCACACAATCATTTCATAACTTTCAGCAGTATGAGAAGGTAAGGAGAGATCTCCAAAAATAAAGCATCATATTCATTCTTATTAAACAAGTAGTTTGGAGGCGGAGGTGGGCAGGGGGGAACTATGGAGTTGGCTGATTCCAAATAGAGTTGTTTCTCAAATGATTGGGAGGGAGAAGACACAAAATTACAGTGTTGAATGTGTGTGGTAGTCAAAATGTGGGACATTCAAATAACATTAAAATAACTGAGCAAGACTGCACTAGTTTAACCTACTTCACAGGTCGCGGTGAGGATGAAATAGGACGATGGGAGCCATGCTTGTTTATCTGACTCCTTGGTGTTATGCCAGGACAAAATAATATCATATGCTCTGATATACATTTTGGCATGACATAAATGTGATCTCATTTATACATTTGGGATCACAAAGTTAACATTTTCTGAACATATTAAGTTTGTTATTTTGAAAATACTACCTTACCTTGTTACTTTTCTATTTTAACTGCCCTTAGTCTTAGCTGTCATTCTGGCTACAGATAAATCATTGAAATCTGAATGACATTTTTCCACAGAGCTGAATTTACAGAGCAATGCATCCAGTCCCAGGAAAGCATTCACATACATCAAGGGTTGAAACTGTGCAGTTGGGCAGAGGTGAGGAATGCTGGGAGTTGTAGTCCAAAAAGAGCTGGAGAGCCACGATTCCCACCCCAATACAGTGATAGTAACACCCCTGGCCTAGCACATAACCTAGATACCGTTCTCACTCAGATTAAAAGTACCTGGGGACACACCAATATGCACTCAGAAAACAGCACCCTACTCAATGAATTCTAGGTATTTTAAGCCAAGCTTTTGTATAAGGAGTGAAGTGAGATTCGTTCTTCCATTGCTGAAGACATTCATTTCTGCCAAGCTGGGCAACTGTATATATTACAAAGAGAGAGAGAGAGCTCTTCTTTGCCTTGTCCCTCTACGAGGAATCTTCCCCACCTTTGTTCCACTCTATCTCAACAAAGCTTCCACCATTCAACCATGTCATTTTCTGGGTGATTTGTCTCTTTGTTTAACCACAACAAAATACAAATATCCATTTGAAGTATGGTAATAAAAAGGCCTTGACTGGGATCAGTACAAAAAAAGATCGGAATAACATTTTTTTAAGCTGTTTTATACAGCTTTGGAGATTGAGATGTATAAAGAATCTAGTAGGAATAGAAAACAGGAAAATGCTGGTGCACGTGTAGTTATTACACCATTACACTTTTCAGTGCATGGTGATCGCAACCACACTTGAAACATGCATAAAAAGGAATGTCTAAAAGTCTGTTTGCAAGTAGCCTCAGGCTACCAGAACATTATACATTATTTCCATAAAATCTCAAATCATACTCATATTCCTGTGTTTTCCACCCACCCCCCTCCTGCCCCATGTTAAATTGCATTTCCTAATATTACCTCTTTCCATCATTGGCTGGAGGCTACTGTTTAAATGCATGTCAATATAAATATTGCTGAAAAGGTACCATTCAAAAAATTAATCTGTCTTTCAATATTCCTAGTAGATGCTGAAGTAGCAGTAAATAGCTAAGCATAAACTACTATTACCCTGTACATATTTATTATATTTTCAAAGCATGAAAACAGTTAAGAAAAATGGAAAAGTTACTTTTTCTCTCCTCACTCTACACAAATTTGTTAATGGGTAGCATAATGGTAAGCCATGTTTGCTAGCATTCTGAAAAACATCTACAAATTGCTTTTGCAAGGCATTATAGGTTGTCAGACTAATGTAGTTGAAGATAATTTGGCCTTTCAGAGAATTGAACCTCACAGCACGATTATATTCCAGCACCGAGTAGAGTGTCACAATTATTCTTTCATGCTGAATTACCATATAATGTCATAAGCCTACCTGTCATAAGTCCTATAGCCTAGTTTCAATTTTTTGCTAAATCTATGGCTTGTGGACAAAAAAAAATTTTTTTACAACTAATGGAAATCTGATTGTTTTTACCAACAATAAATTTCATAGCAAATCAAAGGATATGCTTGGGCAAACAATCCGATACTCAAGGTTAAAAAATACACAAATAATAAATTGCTGGTGTGTCATGTTCAATTTTTATTACTGCATTACACTGCAATAACCATAACAGGATCTAAATTTGTTGTCAGAACATTAAACAAATCCCCATACTTCACAAAGGCATCCTGCCTTAGTAATTTACACAACGGAAACAACTATCAAATTTTCCACTGTCCCACTATCGTGCCCATACATCAGTTCAGTTTATGTATTTAGACAATTTTTGAATAAATTACTTCCATCCTGACTGCTGTTGCCACTTCTTTTAAAAAGTCATACTGGTTTTAATTGTATCTTTTGTCCATAAGGAGCCAGTTTTGGGAGGGCTTTTTCCTGTCCTTACATCCGGAACAGCAAAATGAAGTATGAACATATTTAGACCATTCAAAGATAAATAACAAAGGCATTGTTCAAAATGGGGGGTGGGGGTGAGAAAAACAAACCATCTGTTTTTCTTTGTGTTTATTATCCTCTGTCATGTAGATTTTAGAGCTAAGGAACATGTTAATTAAAAGATGATGCAAAATACTAAAAATTAGGATTGGGAAATATTTTATACCCATTTTGGTTTTCTGGAAGCTGAAGGTAGAACTATATTATACTTGAGACAGAAGACTGCTATTAAGAATGGCATGCCCATGTTTTCATTCCTGATTCCATACAACTCATAATACTAAATGTGTCTCTCTTTTAAAATACCACCCACTACTGACAGCTAGTGCTATGTGGTGTGTAGCAGGGAACACCTAACATGATAATGCCACAGGTTAAACTGTACAGTGAGACATTGGTGTCCACTGAGGTTTGGTTCCAGAACCCCCCATGGATACCAAAATCTATGGATGCTCAAATCCCATTATATACAATGGCATAATAAAATGGTATCCCTTATATAAAATGGCAAAATCAAGTTTTGCTTCTTGGAATATTTTCAAGCTGTGAATGGTGAAATCCGTAAATGCCAAATCTGTGGAGACAGAGGGTCCACTGTACCTTAAAAGGGACCAAGAGTGAATGTAACCTGGTGCCATTTTTGGTGGCAGCCTTGTATATTCAGAAACATATTGTTATTCCCTGAGATCCATTGGTTCTTGATAATCTCGTAAGTTGATTTGTGCTGTGGTTTTCAACAACTGTTTATTTACAGAAAGGAAATCATTTGTTCTGCTTGCATTAAGGCAAGATGAACTTGGAGCAGGGAAGTATTCAATTATTTCAGATTCATGAGGCCTCACCTGCCTTTTGCTGTGGAGCTTCAGGTCTTACCAAAATAAAACAAACAAACAAACAAAAAAGGTCTTCACTCAAGACATGATGAATATACAAGATGTATCAAAGGGAAACTTACTTTTTCTATGACCCATGACCATATCTAAAGGATATCTGGAAAACTGTCTCTTCCTGTATAAGCCTGCCTAGAATTTGAGATCCTCAGTATGTCCATGTACCACCACCCTAGGAAGCAAGGCTGGTGAGATACATCTTTCTCTGTAGAGGCACCATGGCTTTGGAGCTCCCTCTCTAAAGAAGTCAGACTGTCCCCATCCCTTTTCAGCTTTTGGCAGGCAGCCAGGGCGGCACTGTTTTGTGTCACCCTTGATGCTGTTTTAATTGCATGTAAAGAAGCACTGGTGGTGCAGTGGTTAAATGCCAGTTCAGCACCCACAATGTTATGAGTTCGATCCCAGAGGGCTCCAAGGTTGACTCAGACTTCCCTCCTTCTGTAGGTCAGTAAAATGAGTGCCCATCTTGTTGGGGGCAATCAGCTAACACATTGTAAACTACTTAGGGAGTGCTTTGGCACTGATGAGCAGTATAGAAATAGAAGTGCTAATGCTAAAGAAAGAAACGGTCTGGACTTTATCAGACGTGGCAAAAATAGTGGGATAACGACGTCATGGAAGCATAAATGAGCTCCGCTACTGCATGACATCATGGTTATCCCATTCCCCAGCCACACACAGACAAAAACAATAGATCATCAGTAATGCTGCTTTCATGGTATTGAAAGCGTGCCCCACTGTAATCGTGAGACTGCAGCATGAATGGACTGTCAGCGAGACATGGAAATAAAGCACAGGATGCTCTTTTTATGCACTGCCTCATTTTGCTGCCAAAAATTTTAGATTTGTTTCAGTGCTTGTGTGTTCATTTACTTTTTAAACTGAGGTGTGTTTTTACTTTTAAGTGTGCTCACTTCTTCTAGCAAGAATCGTCAAAATCTCACCCATGCCTAATCGCAGAAGTAAACTCTCATTTTTAAAGCACTACTGGTCGTTGTGAGATGATTCTGTGGTTGCTCTTTTGTGTGGCTACAGAAACATGCAAACGTAAGTTTTATAATGCCACAATGTTTCCGCTATCCACATTTGTGGAATTACAGCATTTTTGGATGCTCATCTAATAAACTCCTCTGACTTCAAAGCATTTTCAAAAATGCTAATGGTACATGTGAAACCTCAAACCTGAAAATTATTTCAAGGGTTCCTCCAAGATAAAAAGGTTGAGAAAGGCTGGTCTGGAGGCTTCTCTCTGTAGGTTTATCTAGATGAGAGGATATAATGCTTATTCCTGCGCATTATTGCAAATTTGCAGCAGCATTCTTTTGTCTCCATGGTAGTACGTGACACTATCTGAATTTGATGTGCATACGTCCGCAAATCAAGATGTTGGCTAAGTAAATTAGCATGTTATTATTTGCCACACATTGCCACCACTGCACAGTAGTGCAACCTTCTGCTTTAAAAGGTTATTTGGGTGCCTCAGCGCAGTAAAAACTGCACATCACTAACACAAAAATCTAAAATGGTGCTTCTGGCCACTTCCTTGCTGGCAAGCCCACCCCCACAACCCCATATGACCAATCTGTTCTCCAGTTTCACCCTGTCTGAGAATGTGCAGTGATGCAAATTGGTTGTCCTGACAAGTGCTAATGCTCATTTCCACACATTATTTAAAAAAAACGGGGGAAACCACAGAGGCTTTTCCTGCATAGTTTTTGGAGTTTTGGGCCCTCCTCCTTCCAAATAAGGTGAATCACTGCAGGATCTCATTGGGACAAAAGGTATTTTCCTCAAATTCTATGAGTATTTTCACCATCTAGACAACCCCTGTGTTTACATACTCATTCCTTCGTTTCTCTGTTGCTCTAGCCATAGTTGATTGTGGTATAGGAACTGTGCAAAGTATTGTTAGCACTAACTGTCAAACCATAGTTTGAAGATGATTTCAAATACCACAAGTTGACGTTTACTAATAAGACATAGTTTGCTAGATTCATACTATGCTTAAAACAACCTGAGACTGGACGAGCCAACCTGTGCATAAAAGAAGGGGTGGAGTCTGAAAGCCCATGACACAGTATTCTTGATTCTCTAAACCATAGTTTGGCAGATAGTCTCAATTAAGTCAGAGATTTAGCAACTAGTAATCACAATTTCTTTTACCTACAACAGCATAACAGAAAAATAATCAAGAGCCCAGTCAATAAGATGGAGCTTTTTGCCTAAGAACCACAAGTGATTGCTCAGAACAACTATTAGCTCTTTGACTGCTAGCATATATGCTTTTGTCTCAGCTTCTCTTATAAATAACTGCATTGTGTTTTCCCATCCTTTTTAAAGAAAAAAAATGTAAAATCCAATAGAAGCAATAGATGTCCAAACTGCCAATACTGGATCCATCTCCTCATGTTAACTAAGGCCTTGTTGGTTGGTTCTATGTATTTATAACCTCAAAAGCAATAATATAAACAGAAGTATGATTTAGTTTGAGCCCTTCTATTATTAAAACACTTTGTCTTATTGTATTATTGATTTACAATCTGTCCTGCTTACTATTTTAGCATCGAAAACAATCAAGGCACAGAGCTGCAAGATGTTTAGACATTCATTGTTAGGATTTTTGTTTTAAATTTCAGACTGGGAGAGGAGTGGGAGGTGGGGTTTGAGTCCTCGACCGCTAAGCACCACAGTATGGAAATGATTTATGGCCTTGTAGCAATAACGATGCGGCAGACCCATTAACATATTGGCAGACCCCAGGATGGATTATCGACATTGATTATTTCATGGACCACTGATGCCCATTTGTTAGGAGAAGCTCGAAGATGGCCTCTCCTGAACTGAAATCTTTTATGAGCAGACAGCATTTCAAGTATTAGAAACCTGGGATTTAAGTCTTTTTATTTTTATTTTTTTTATTTTTCTGAACAATACACCTCCATCTCCTCTAAAGTCACCTACAAAAAAGTGTCAAAATTGAAGTTCATTTTTTTTTTATGGTGGCCTTCATTTCTCAAATCATCATGCCCACGTCTTCTTTAAAAATTAATGATTGCCAGCATTTAGCCACTGGTTGTTGCTATGAAGATCTATGCAAAAAGCAAGGATCCCTATAGAGCCTGTGATATATGGAATTCTCTTTATTACTACAATAAAACTTACTGACATTTCAATACTTCTGCAAATAGCATTATAGTATCAATCTTCTGAATTAGGTTGAAAATTAAGTTGTAAATTAAAAGAAAGTGTACTTTGGAATACAACATGATATGTCACCTAGAAAAGGACCTTTGTGCTTAACAGAACTGAGCAAGAAAACTGAAAAATAAGCCAAGCTGCCTCTGAAGTGTCTGCTTCACCATAAAGAATCTCAATTATATGTTACAAGATTAATATATTTCAAACACCCCAGCATTTCACTTCGAGAGGATAACCTGGACCAGATCAGTTCCTGTGCCAAAATATTTTAATATTCACTGGGGTTCTATGGGAGGGTTTGCAATAGAACTAAATGGGTTAGAAGTTAGAAGCCATGGCAAATAATCCAGTTTCAAATTGGATTATTTGTGTACTATGGATTTGAGAGAGAATATTCATTCCAAAAAAAAAAGGGGGGGGGAGTTAAATCATGATCTTGGTCACTAAGGTGGTGGTTTACTTCCAGTTAACCAAAGGGTTAATGATTAGATTTAGGAAATGTTGTAACGGAGGATCTGCTGACCCACCAGTCTTACTAGCTTTCTGTGGTGGTGGGATTGTGTGCTTCTGTAATGCAAGACGCAATGCTGATGGCAGCAGTGCTGCTGGAAGGGGGTCCCATGTCAGACAGGCATTTTGCTGAGGACCCAGACTAAATGTGCCAAACAGCTACTGGGCAGCACTAATAGTGCAAGGTGACACTGGCAGAGCATCTCTCAGAGACAACGGCAGTTGTACTATAGCTAACACTTGTTAGTACTGTGCAAAGGAAGGCACAGTAAATTTCCTTTTGAAAATCTCTTACATGAAAACCCTATGATGAGACAATTCAAAATGAAACAAGAGACAGTGCCAGAGGTTGAAATTCCCAGGTCAGATGGCACTGAACAAGATACTGGGACACAGCAGAGGACAACTATGAGTAGCGATGTGGCTAATGACACAACTGGACTCAAGCCAAAAGCATGTTTAGCATGTTTAGCTGTTGATGTGCTCAGAGGCAAAAGGAAAGTCCAAAGCTGCACAACACATATTATAGAAACATGGAATATGAGAAGCATTAATTAGGGGAAGCTATACATAGTAAAACAAGAAAGGGAACTCATAAGCATTGCAATACTTTGGATGAACTAGCTAAAGTGGGCAGGAATTGAACATTTTGAGCCAGATAATTATATAGTGTCTTACTCAAAATCTAATAAAAAATGGGTTGGCATTGATAGTGAGGAGAGATGTAGCAAAAGCAGTCAAATGATATACGGCAAAGTCTACCCAAAACATGTCAATAAGACTTCAGAGAAAACACATCAATATAACCTTAATCCAAGTTTATGCTCCAACTACAGACTTTTACCATATATTGTATTCAACGAGAAATGCCAGATATCAAAACTGGATTCAGAAAAGGATGAGGTACATACATTGGATAATGGAGTGCACAAAAGCATTTAAAAAAAAATCAGCCTGTGCTATTTGATTGTCCTGATGTGTAAGCTGTACCCAGGACAAGAAGCTATTGTCAGGAAAGGATTCAGAGAAACATAATGGTTTCCAATTGGCAAGGGGGTCAGGCAAGGCTGCATTTTATCACCTTATCTGTTTAACTTGTATGCTGAACGTATCATATGTAAAGCAGAACTAGACTCAGTGGAAGGAGTGTGGAAACTGGAGGAAGAAACACCAACAATTTAAGATATGCAGATGACACCATACTACTAGTAGAAAATAACAAAGACTTGGAAGGATTACTTAAGAAAGTGAAAGAAGAAGGTGCAAAGGCAGGTTTACAGTTGAACATTAAGAAAACAAAAATAGTGACCACAGATGATTTACATAACTTTAAAGTAGGCAATGAAACAGTTCAAGAAATGAGAAGAAGACTCAGACTTGGAAGGATAGCTATGAAGGAATTAGACAAGATCCTGAAGTGCCAAGATACATTATTGAATACTAACATTAGGATTGTCCATGCCATCATATTTCCCATTTCTATGTATGGTTGTGAAAGCTGGACAATGAAGAAAGCTCATAGGAAGAAAATTAACTCATTTGAAAAGTGGTACTGGAGAAGACCACTCTGTTGTCCAGCTGGAGTTCTACATATACTGTGGACTGCTAAAAAGACCAATCAACGGGTCCTAGAACAAATCAAGCCTGAACTCTCTCTAGAAGCCAAGATGACTAAACCGAGACTGTTGTACTTTGGCCATATCATGAGAACACATGACTCACTAGAAAAGACAATAATGCTTGGTAAAGTAGAAGATAAATCACCATAAATCGAAGCCAACTTGAGGACAGTTAACAACAAAGGATCTGTTGAGGATCATGAGAAACAACATTCATCTAAATGGGGAACCTAATTCAAGATAAAAGTGTTAAAATGTCCAGATTCTTCAGGCTCAGAAGTTTCATAATGGTGAGTGCCACAAGGCACAAGGAAGCACTTTGAACTGATGGAGGGGTAGGCAGGGGTGTTACCTACTCTGCAGTATCCCAAGGGAGTATATCTGAGGCTGAGAACATCCAGATTCCCAGCTCTTTCTATGGACCTCATAAGAACCTAATTGCTAATGTAGTCAGGCATGTTTTAAACATGGCTGAATGAGACCTAAGACTGCTCTGTATATTTTTACTTTCCATTTGGTGCCTGAGGGGGAAGTTGTCTTTCATGTATACATGATTTCTTTCAAAGCTACCTATTTAGAATAAAAACTTGCCAGCAAGAACTCCTCTTTCCCACTTTCATATGTGCCCACTCACTCAAGATAGGGATGTGTGTGTGTGTGTGTGTGTGTGTGTAAAATTCCTGTATAAACAGTTGGTTTAAGGGCCCTGCAGCACCTGCAGGGGGGGGCATCAATGTGAGTGGCCCCATCATAACCCTCCTCCTCCAAAAACATCATTAGTAATAATCTGAATATCCTGTACCATACATAGTATTAGGTTAGGTTAGGTTAGGTTAGGTTACATTGACCTGAGATAAACATACGGGCCTCCTAAAATAAAGTGTTGTAGGCCCCCCCAAAAATTCCTTAAACCAGCCCTGCTGCCTACTATGCATGGCACAGAGGGGGAAACTTTTTTGGGAAAGCCAGAAGTAGACAAAGGGGGGAGGTAAACTCCCTGGTGACAGTCAGCCCAGACACTGATTGCTAGGGATGCCCAAAAAGAGGGAACTGCTAGTGGTGGTGCTACTGAAAAGGTACTGTATTTGAAAGTGGGGCCTCTCTAACTCATGCAAGAGAGGCAGGGTAGTAAAGTCCCTACAGGACTCATACCCAAAGTTACTCACTTGGTTTCATATGCCCTCCATATCTATAATAACCTTCTGCTGACTTACACCACCATAATTCTGGATTATGTGATACTCATGTGATAATCATTTCCAAAGGGACAGTGACCTGCAGTGTATGAAATTAAAAAATTAAAAAATTCAAGATGATGCGAGCACAAGCTGACAGCAGTGGGGCTCAAAAGAGGGCCAGGAAAAGAGGCAAGAAAACAGATGAGGAACACCTTCCCCAGTGGAACAGAATTTCAATTTAGCTATTCAATCCACATTTAACCCCTTTTAAACCACTGGCCATCATTATACTATGCTTCAATTGAATTTATGAAATACAATCAGATATTGAATGTTTGCTTAGGAAAAAGATGGGATCAAAAAGGAGTGTGATTGTGACAGTTAGCCTCTTTATAACTCTTGTATGTTATTTGTGCCTGTTGGACTTAGGGGTCCACCACTGTGATTTGATCCCAGCAGCTGAGGAAAGGCCCTCCCTCCATACCTAATGCCATTGCTCTGGCCTCTGAGGGAGATAAGAGCAGCCAATTCCTAATTCCTTCCCCCACTGCCATCCCCATTTCCTTGTGTTTCCCAACTTTTCAGACTGTAAGCCTGACGGCAGGGAATTGTCAAATTAACAACTTGTAAGCCACTGAGGGGGATTTTGGGCTGAAAGCCAGGGTATAAATGTGATAAATAAATAAATACATAAATAAATGTTAACCCCACCCCATGACCTCTCCATTTCCTCAGGATGAGCTTCTACTTCTCCTATGCAATACTGACAATCCCCATCATAGGTGGTATCTTCACTCTAGCAATTTTCTTACCCTGTATGAATGTTGGCTGAGTGGGGAACTTGCTTCTTTCTACACATTATTAGGTAAGAGTGGTAAATGGGTGGGACTCTAGGGGGGCTTCTTCGGTTGTATGGTAAGTTGGGAGGGGGATCAGCCTAGCATAGGTTCACATGCAGAACTACTATGCTATGCTGAGCCATACAAGATTGCAACCTTTGTATCAGAATATACATTTTAAAGATGTGTTCAAAACTACAGTGAACCATTAGTATCTGCTGGGATTTGGTTCCAGGACCCTCCATGGGTACCAAAATCCATGGATGCTCAAGTCCCGTTATATACAATGGTGTAGTAAAATGGTGTCTCTTATATAAAATGGCAAAGTCAAGGTTTCCTTTTTGGTGTGCATGCATGTGTGTGTGTGTGTGTGTGTTCAAGCTGTGGATGGTTGAATCCATTGATGAAGGATTGATGGATACAGTGGGCCAACTGTACAACATTTATAGCGGCGCCTATTTTCATTTACATATTAATGTAGGCAGTATACACAAGGTTAGTTCTTCTCAGAATTGATTACTATCTAATTTTTCTAGTATCCCATCATGAGGATCACTGAAAAGGTGATATTTATATTGTTTCTTCAAAGCAGTAGAATAGGAATATGGACCTGCCCTACACAGCTTGCGCTTTTTAATAATTTATTTTATATCTTTTTTGTTCAGAAAAATATTTTGAGTTAAAGTAGATTATTAAACTGCTCAACAAGGTTGTGTGTATACGTATTTTCTTCCACAGATGGATAAGTTACAAGATCTCTTTTACATACCTTAGAATAGAATCATATTAACTTTTATTCCCAGAATTTTAAAAATCAATAGATCTGGGGAAATGAGTTTTTTCTAAGCAAAATACAGGGGGAAGTTCTGTACAACCCCTTTTATGATTAAAGTTCTATGCTGCTCCTACACATTTCATTGGGATTTGTGATGAAAAACAGTCTGCTGTCTTGTGAAGTTGAAGGCTTTCACGGCCGGCATCCATAGATTTTCCTTGGGTTTTTTTCCAGGCTGTGAGGCCATGTTCTGGAATAGTTTCCATCTGATGTTTCACCTGCATCTGTGGCTGGCATCTTCTGAAGATGCCAGCTACAGATGCAGGTGAAACATCAGAAAGAAACTATTCCAGAACATGGCCTCACAGTCTGGAAAAAAACCAAGGAAAATCTAAGTCTGCTGCCTTGTTTCTCACACTTGACAAGCCTAAAAAATAATTGGATTGCTGATACACTGTGATATTTGACCCCTTTATCACAAAACATGAAAGAGAGATGAGGAGAGAAATATTACTTGTAAGATACATTCTGTATGAGGAGTGCTTTCTCCAAAGAAGCCTGCAAGGTGCCTACTTTGCATGGTATCCATCTTTTTTAAAATAATAATAATTATTATGCTATTCTTACATGCTTCTGAGTCATTTGGATTTTTCATTTTCTTATTAGGAATAGTGACTTGGGAATGTAAAGAAAAGTGGGCTATAAGTCACAGAAATATATGAAATCATAAACATTGCTTCTACTTTAGTATCATTTTTGACACTCATATCCCACAGCAATGTCTGACATAAAACTGACAATAGTGCCTTGTTGGTGGTGTGTGCCTTCAAGTTGTTTCTGACTTATGGTGACCCTAAGGGGAATCTATCATGTGGTTTTCTGAGGCTGAGAGTGTGTGACTTGCCCAAAAGGGAAATACATTTCAACAATCTCAAAAGTGGCCAGGGTCCTACTTCAGTACTGTATTTCTTGAAAAAAACCAAGGACTTGCCATGTGTTTTGTTCTACCTGCAAGAATACAGACTGAGTATCCCTTATCTGGAAAATCCAAAATCCTCCAAAATCTGAAATATTTAAATAAAATATTAAAATAAAAATTAAAAAAATTAAAAAATATTTAAAATATTGTATTTACCTTCAGGCTATGTGTATAAATAAATTAATTTTGTGTTTAGACTTGGGTCCCATCTCCAAGATGTCTCATTATGTATATGCAAATATTGCAAAATCCCCCCCTCCAAAAAAATCCCCAAAATACGAAATCCAAAATTAAGGTATACTCAACCTGCACGATTTACCATAATCACTAGTGAAAATTGTTAAATTTAAGTCTGCATTAAATCACCATTGCAGTCATCAAGTAAGTAAAGTAATCAATGGACAGCAACAATGGGATGGATCTGCCAGAGGAAGAAGAAAAAGGAGGAAGCAAAGTGACTCAGTAATGTTTGTGAGATTTTCAAAGCTAATGACACACAAGACTGATTCACTACTTACCTTGCTCTGCTCACTCATTTTTCATATCATATTTTTCACTGGCCCATCAGCCTGCTCTACCAAGGTCAAAAGAAAGAAATGAAGGTATGCACACTACAAGAAGATTTATTACAAACCAATTTGTTTTGTTCCCCCCTCCCGCTTTTAGGCAAATTCATTCCAAAATTTTGCAACTATAGAAGGGGGAAGGAAGGTATAAACAGAAGGTCTCTCATTCTTCCATGTGTATTCAATACAGAGGGGGATACATAAAATATTGAAAAGGGTTGATTTGATACTTAGTCACACCAGAATAAACACTCAATGTCTTCAACAGAGCATTTATAAACAGAACTATTTCATTTGCCTCTGACTTTCAAGTCAGCCATAACAGTCAGTGTTGCTACTTAAAAAAAAGAGTCACCAGTGTTCAGAACTACCTGAAATCCATAACATTTAATCTCCCCCACCCCCTGTTCCTACTTGGTAAATAAGATTGTTATGGGATAAAGACGTGCCATCCGCATGGTCAGGGGCACTCCTCTTTATAATTATTTCACAACTTTCTGGAATAAGTCTTCATATCCAAGAACATAAGAACAGTTCTGCTGGAACAGACCTTCCTAATCCAGCATTCTATTCCCTCCATGACCAGCCAGATGCCTATGCAAAGCCCAAAAGAAGGGTGTGAGTACAACAGACCACTGCCATTCATGTTCCCCATCAACGGGTATTCACAAGCATAGTGGACATGATTCTAAGGGTAAATTATAACTATCTTGACTATATTAACAATTCCTCTCCATTGACGCCCCCTTGTCGTGGGAGAGAGGCTTGCGTACCCTAATGATGTTTTGAGCTATGCTGCCGGTGGCATAATAGCCACTGGTAGGGTCTCCCATGCCAGACAGGTCAAAACGGAAGGGTCTGACAAAGAACGTCAAAGGGCAGGATGGGCTCTCTAGCCTTGTGGCAACCATCCTAGGAGAAGGAAAAATCTAATCCCAAACCCGGGCAGATGGTGCTCGTCCAACCATGTAAGGTCAACCATCTAAGAGAAGGAAACTCTAATCAAACCTACGATCCGAGGACCTCGCTGCTACGTCCATGCTTGCAAGGCCACAGCAGATGAACCTTTGGTTTAAAGGGTGAGGCCAGTTCTGTGCACGCTGCGCTCCACTGAAAAATCCATTGCACAGGCTCGAAGGATAAATCCAGTTCTAAAAAAGCCCTGTAGCGATAGGCGAGGGACCAAACAGCAGGTGTAAAGATGCACTGGAAGCCGCAGACCCAACCCTGCATGCAGGCGGTTCAGGACATTGGTCGCTCAAGGCTGACCCGGGAGATGACAGTCGTGTTCGGCAGCATCCTGAACGACCAAGCAGCCTTTTTTAAGGAGAGCACTGCTTGCTCCATATGGAGAGGGGCCTAGAAAAGGTGGCCTAACGAAAGCTCATCCCCAACTACCTGGTTGGCTAGCCACGGCCAACAGGCATCTTCTGATGGGGTCAAACCAAGGCAAAGAAACAAAGGCAAACACCGGCCTCCAAAGGTGTAAATCAACTGACACTTGCATGCTGGAACATCAGAACCATGCGACACTCTGCAGAGAGTGGACGGCCTGAGCATCGTTCTGCCCTAATAGCCCATGAACTATCATGACTTAACATTGACATCGCTGCTCCTAGTGAAGTTCGCCTCTGTGAGGAAGGCAGCCTTAAAGAACATGGCGCCGACTACACACTTTACTGGTCTGGCAAACCCAAAACTGAAAAACATTTGACCAAATGATGAGGTAGCCAGCAGAGGCCCAAAACATTCAAATAACTTACATTACCTAGCATATTTAAGCCACATCTACAAATACTAACATAGTGTCCTTGTCCCAGTCAAAGTCCAGAACAATCTGACTATCTGTGGCAAGCATTGGAAGTTGCTGTTCACCAATGGTTCCCATTCAACTTGGTGTAGTCTACACAGTGAAAAAAACTTCCCATAGAATTTGAGGAGAATACCTTTTGTCTCAACAAGATCCCACAGTGATTCTTCATTTTCTGAAGGAACAGGGCCAAAAACTGCAAAAACTGTGTGAGAAAAGCCTTCATGGCTTTTCCTGAGGGTTTAAAAAAAAGCAACCCGCAGAAATGTGCATTTATGCCTGTTTGGACAATCGATTTACAGCTCAAGCTCACTCAAGAAGTGGAAAGCTGATTGGTCAGACGTGTGTGTGTGGTGGGCTTGCCGGCCAAAAAGTGGCCAGGAGGGCCATTTTGGACTTTCATGCATGTGCTTTTTTGCAGCATTGAGGTGACCAAACAGCTTTTTTAAGTTAAAGTTGCACTTCTGTACCTTAGAATTAAAATTTAAAAAAAAAAAAAACTAGGCAAGAGCAGCAACTTGTGAAGAATATTAAAGTGAGTAATTCACTCCCGGCCACCATCCTGATTCATAGGCATGGCTGCATGTGAACTTCAAACACAGATAATTTTGCATACCAGTGATCTTGCTAAAACAAAAACAAAAAAACAAACAAAAAAAACCATGAAGACAAATGAACACAGCTGCAATTTTGTGTTAATGCGCAGCCATCCACATTATATCACCTCGTCTAGACAAGCCCCCAGTTTGTTTCTGTTTACTTTTGTCTCCCAATAAAACTAACTTGCACCCTCCCAGTACTGAGTATCTTATGAATTTCAAGTGGTAACAGTGGTACTTAAATTCAATTCAGTTCTAGGCTGTAACACAACAAAATGCAAGGAAGTCAAAGGGTATGTGTGAATATTTCTGCAGGGCACTGTAATTATGATGGTTAGTATGAGCGAATTCTAATACAGGCACAATCCTGATAGAACCCAAAGCATAGTCACTAGATAATCATTGTGTCCCCTTGAGTTCACTCCTTAAAGGATAAGTCTAAATTTTCTAGAAGCTCTGAAATCTTATTTTGAGGGAGGGGCTGGATTAGATGGAAGGAAGGAGACAAATACCCTGGGTCCCACCCACCCCCAACTTTCAAGAGACTGTGAGAGGTTTACTTCCTGCCTCCACTCTCCCACTTCCATAATTCCCAAGGGGTACTAACAGAGCTGATCAGGTTCAGGTTTCCCAGTTTTAGAGCTGAATTTTCAGAAACTGCCTTCTCAGGGTCTCAGGCAGAAAATAAAATAAAATAAAACCTCTGAATGAGGAGACAGAACCAAAGAACAAACCAACTTTATATTTGGCTTGAGGGGTTTTACTAGTTTATCGTCCTTGCCTGTCAGAGTTCCCTATGCCCAAACACTGGGTGCTGAAAAGCTCTTTTCCTAACAATCTACCAGGTGCCACTAGACTGTCACAGTGTATTATCAGGCTTCACCTGACTGGCCATGGACAACCCTTCAGTTCCCACAGCTTCTCTCCTGCTTCCGGGGCAGATATTCAGAGGATCTGCAAAACCAGTGGTATAAGTAGCAACATGGTAGACAAGGACAAGGAATAATGGAAAATCTTCCACAGATTTAATAGACACCTCCCCTGCTGACCCTTGCACATACTGGGAAAGGAAGAGGAGGAGGAGCAGCAGCAGCCACAACAACATTTTGCCTTGCTTGTTCTTCATTCCCTTCCACTCTCCATGTTTCTGACAGTCCTGCAGCCATCACTGTCTTGACTCTCAGAGGGTTCAGTTCTCACAATCATGAGTAGAACAACTCCACTCGTGGTGAAACCTCACATGCTTTAAAAGAATTCAGACATAGTTGTGTTAGCCTGGGATATCAGTATGCAAAGGGACCTTGTAAGTACAGTAAGTAAATGCATGGAGACACTTGAGGAAGTAGACCAAGTCTATGGAAGCATATACTACAACTTCTTTCTCTCAGCTAGTCTCAAAGGTGCTACAAGATCCCTTTGCAAGCTTTAAAAGAGTTTCTGCAGTAAATGGGCACTCCTTGGTTCTGCTTTCTTCTCCTTTCCAACACCTTCTGTACTAGCATACTCAACAAACACAGTGGTGGTTAGAGTACTGGACTAGGACCAGAGCTTAGAAGTAATTTGTCCCATAACAAATTACTCTGGTAACTAGTTACAGTAATGATCTGGAATGGTGTTACTTTTTGCCTGTAATGGCCAGGGCCATAACTCACTACTTTGGGGTTTCTGCCTGTTACTCTTTACGGGCTGTGTTCTGGCTTGTCTGAGCAATGAAAAGGTGAGGAGGAAGGGTCACATGGATGCTTCCTAATTTGATCTTCCTTTACAGCGTGTTGCACAGCTAGTGAGGAACCAGTGACAAGAGAAATTATCAGATGTGGTAAAAACTGCATCAAAAGATTGCCAGAAGAACAGGAAGGGGCAAGAATACCAGATGACAGTGTCCTCCAGTGTTCTGGGGGTGTAGCGCAGCCATGAGTAAAGCGACCCTTTCTGTTAGCTGCTTGTCCCCATCAAAAGAAAGGGGAAGCCTCATCCGCAGCAGTGCTATGCCCCTGGAATGGCAGAAGGATGCAGGCATCTGGTATGGTCACCCTTTCTGTTCTTTTAGCAATCTTCTGGCATGGTTGAGAACATGATTTTTTGGGTGCGTTTCCCTGGGTCTGATAATAGCCAAGGAGGACAAAGAACAGGAGGAGACGGCTGGACATGGGCTGTGCTAGAGACTCAAGTTGCGTGGGTGGGGCAATATGGAAAACTTTTTTTTAAAATTAGTCTGCTTTTTCTTCCTTCTTCAATTTTTCAGAAAAGAAAAAGACTGCTGCTGCTTCCAGAAAGAAAGAAAAACAGCCAGTGTTAAGGTATTTGTGGGGCAAAGAGGGGGTTACTTTGCCAGACTGGCTGCTCCAAACAGCAGCACAGGGTGCACCCTTCGACTAGCTAGGTTGGTCTGAACTGTTTGATAGAGTTTAGAGGAGAAGGGAGTGCTTCTCTGAATGTCACAGGTGAATTCAGTATGACATTCATGACAACTGTTTGGGGAGAGGAAGATGGGGAAAAAACAGGGATTCAGTAAATGACTATTTCTGTATGACTACTTAACATATCTGTGTGGAATTTTTACGGCAGCCCACGTGGTCTCCTATGCTGTGCATGTGTAGAAGGAAGCAGGGTAGTCTATTCAAAATTTCATAATTTTGATCATAGATGCGGGAACCAAATATAATTCTCCTATATTTTTAAGAGGTGCAATAGTGATGAGTAATCTAGTGAGTTACTTTTTGAACAATAGTACTGACCTGATGGGTGATCAGTGTAATGAATAATGTAACTGTCAAATTCCCTTGAGGCATGAAAGTCATTAAGCAACCTTGGGCCAGTCATTCTCTGTCAGGCTGACCTACTTCACAAAACTGAAATATACTACTGTGTTTCTAGCAGGATTCTGGTTCTGCCATGAATGTGATTCTGCTGGGGAACAAGCAATAGGCTTCCCATGGGTATTTTTTCCCCTAGGGGCAGTGGGATGTCAAGGAAGGTGGAGGAGTAAAGCTGCCATGTTTATAGTGCTTTTGGTCCCTTTGCAGTGATTTCTGGACCAAAAAAGAGCTGGATTTTATTTTTTAAATGTGGTTTGCAGCTTGCAGCATGTCCTGGTGGGACCAACAGCCACCAAAAAGGGGTTCGGGGATGCATGCAGCCCAAACTTTCCCCACCTCCGATTTAGACTTATTGATATCAATGGGACTTAAGTTTATCCTAATCTTACTGTGCTTTAAAATGGCTTTCCATCAATGTTCCTTAAAGGGTGGTCTGTGGACTGGTACCACTAGCTGTCTGTCCATAGGCAAGTTTCCAAGGAAATGAGAAAAAGTTGTAGCCAAATATAGTGCTGGTCCCTAACACACTAGGGGAAACAAAACCTTGCCGGTACCCCATATCTGATAATGAGTTCCTGTATGATGATTATATTTGAAAAGAGGAAACAACAAATATTATTAGACAGAAATGAAGATCTTGATTCCCCAGATATAAGAAATTAAAGATGCCCAATACAGGACATAAGTAAATGTCCTCGGTTCCCAAAGATTCAGATGTGGTTTTGGGATGTGAAACATGGACATTTCTGGTAACATCCCTATACTATAAATCTATTACAGATTGGAAGGATTAACATGTAAGAGTCATATGTGTGGCTATTACATGAAGAAAAAAGGTATTGCCTACATTAAACAACTCAACTTTTCCGTAAAATAATAATTCATCAAATAAGCTTGAGAACTTACTAAACATATTAAAGTCACTATTTTAAAAAAATAATAATAATAATTTGCTTTTATGTACTGAAAAGTAAAAGCAAGCAAATTATTATGAACAATGAGTCATTGACCTGGAAGCATAAATAGTTTTTTTTTTAAATGCATTACATTTTGAGCCTCTAAAATAACTTGTTTCCTGTGTGTGTGTGTAAACTATAGGATATTGCACATTCTTGCCCTATAGGTGGATGGGACTAACCAGTAACCATTACTCAATTTAACAATTTAGTATACAATGTAGACATGTCTTATTTTTTTAATTATAAAGATAATTAAGATTAATAAAAACTATGTATCAGTTTTACTGAATCCAAGAAGGTACAAATTTAAAGTTGGATCAGAACGGATCCTGGATAAACCTAAGAAATATTTCTCTACATTTAATCTGAACATTTATTACCTTACTACATACAAAATCCTTAAACTTTAGATATTATATACCACAAGGAAACACAGTATTATTATTTTTTACTTTGTTCCAAGGTTTTTTATTTTCATAAATTTGATTTCTGTTAATTGCCAACACTCTGAAAACTATATGATATTGATTGCAAAAAAAGATCAATAATTGGAATAGACAATATTAGTGAGGAAACTGGTAAAATAATAACAGTGGGAATAATATTGTTTAGGAAATATACTTTGATTATTTGCAGGAACTAACTAAAGTTTGAATTAAGAAAAAGTATATGTATTTCAGTACTGGAGAAATAACAAGCACACTAGCTGGGATTTCTATAGATGCTCAATCTTTCATGTATTTTAGGAAAATCTGCAGAAAAATCCTCCTGTGTTCTGTGAGCAGTAAGTAAATTGCTTGTAGGCTCCAACTGCCGGAATACTTTAGCAGGCAATTCCTCTCTGTCTTTCATTCTGTTTGTCTGTGTTAAATTCCCCCTCTGCACTCATCCATTCTCGCATCCAGTTCCCAGCTTTGTCCATCCATCAATCTACACACTTTGTCAGTGCTGACTTCATCCTGGCTCTCACAATCACATCCAAGCAATCCTGCTGCCACAAGGGAGCTTTTCGCCTCCCATCTGTGTCTCCCTGATCTGCTGACTGAGGCCCTGACGCTTGTCGTTTTCTATTGCACAGGCAAGCAAAAACACTAATACAAAACCTGATTTCTATCGTACAGCTTTTCACCTTTTCTATTGGAGGAGAATAAGCAAAAGAAGAGACACAAAGAGAGATGTTTGTTGAATTTTCTAAAACAATTCGTACTCTAGTCAGGTTGAGGTTCAATTCGTCTTCCCTCTACAAAACATCAATAGAAATCACAGGGAGAAAATGTATCACTAATTAAGGGTTGATAAGCTCTATGTCAAGTGCAGTTTAGAAAAGAAAGCACAGGCACTTACAGGGTCTCAGCCAGAAGAATTGCTCACAGTACTTTTATAGTAATCTCAGATGAAGACTGTGTATTTCAAATGAGATCACGTAAAAATGATATACTTCAACTGGAAATCACCACATAGCAAGGGGCACGGTGGAGTTCCAGGGCAGGAAACATCTTAAGAATTAAATAGGTAGAAAATAAAGATTACTGGGACTTTTTTTAATGCAAAATTTCATTTGAGTCTTTTACTAGATTCTCAAGTCACTCATGTGCATCTTTCTAAAAATCTAACACTTTCCCAATTATCTTCCTTTATTTGCTGATAACAGGATCGATTTTCTAATGCTAAGAATCTACAGCATCTCTTCATCCTCACAAGCATAGTGGGAGAAGTCAAAACTAAAAAACATAAATGCTGTGACAAGTTCAAGGAAGGGATACAATTGGATTATTTATTCCTGGGAACAAATGGGGAGGGAGGTGGTAGGACTAATTTCAATCCTAACTTTTCTACTCTGAAGCCAGTCTTATTGAATTTAACAGGACTTACGCCCAGGTAATAAATATAAGAATTCAACGTAAATCCGAATACCAGAGTTAGGCCTCTAGCTGTTTTTTCATTTATCTAGTGTTTAAATCAAATACTGGTTTGGGGGGGTTCCCCCCACGTACAAAAAACATTTCACTCCCATACAAAACAAATAATCACAATGGGATTCACAAAGGGTTCAGGTCAGAATTTATACTCTCAGCCATTGATGCTGGCAAGAATGAGAAGGCCCTAGGCAAAGTGTCCCTTGTCACCATTCTCAATACACTTCTGGATGATCTCTGCCTCTTAAATTTCAACATGTACCCTTTCTTTCTCTTTCTGCCTCTGAGCAACCCCACTTTCTAGCATCTTTGGGGTTGTCTATACGAGGCCAAAAGAAACTGATTGCTCCACATTAACAGGAAGTCACAGCAGCTGTGACTAGTCTTAATCAAGATGGTGGCTGTGAGTGAATTACTTGTTTTTTAAATCTGCTGCCAAACATAACAAAAAAAAAAAACAATTCCATGGTGCGCATAAGTGAGATTTCACCTTTACAAAAAAAAAAAAAAAAAAAAATTGAGAGAGAAAGGGATACATAAGATAAAACCCCTATTTTATTGCCTTAGCAATTGCTTGCTAAGGTGAAAATCCAACATGGCAGTAGCAGGCGCTTGCCCTGTAAGTGAGCCCCACCCACCCCTGCTCATCTGGCCAATCATGTTTGCACTTCCTCTCATATGGGAAAACAATTCATAATGAACTGCTTGTCCCAACAAGCAGGAATACGCATTCCCCTCGCTGTTTTTTAAAGACTCTAGGAAAAACCACAAAGGGTTTCCCTACTGAGTTTTTGCCAGTTTTGGCCCTCCTCCTTCACAATACAGTGAAACAACACAGATTGCCATTGGGACAGGTTGTCTTCTCCTCGCATTCTGTGAGGAGTATTTTTGCTGTTTAGACAACCCCTTTGCCTTCATGTACCCTGATGTTCTTGCTCTTTCTTCCTGACCTTGGTATTCTTTCTCTTTCTCTCCGTTATTTCTCCTCCACGCCTCATTCCACTATCCTTTTACTTTGCTCTCTTTCTCCACACAACTCAGTGCTCACACTCCGCTGCTTGATCTTCCCCTCTCTTATGGCATGTAGGAGAAGAAATCTGAAGTCACATTTTGCACAATGATTTCTGTAGCATGTTTCTAGAAGCCCTTTGGTGGAAGATTCGAGGTGCAAGTGGAGGTTCCTCCCCACAATTGTACCCAAACAGTTCTGAAGTCAGATAAAGGGGAGTAAAGAAAAAGACAAGTAGGAACAGGAGGAGAACAAATGGACCATTGAAAGGTTAGAGATTGTATTTGGAGGTCATAAAGACTTTGGATTTTCACCCTGTGTTTTGCCCTTAGTAGTACCATTGTTCTTGACCCCAAAAAAGAAATGTAAGCAAAGCACCATCCATCCACAAAACAATATACAGCACTGTTTCACAAAATGGCACACTCTTGGGCTGCATTTATCAGACATAGATGTTGCTACTGTATAAATTTACTAATGTATTGTTTTACATGATCAGCAGGTTTTGGTTGGAATTGCTCCAAACATTCTACAATATGGATACTAGTTTTAAAATCGGCTCAGTATAACTGAATGGATTACCAAAGATATGAATATCTCACTGAACCATCACATTCTCTAGATACTGAAGAGTGTTCTGTTGTGTCTCTAGGCTGGTCATAGTTACAGAACATGTTTCCTCCTTCTTGGCACTCACTTTCCTTAACCTCCTTTGATCACTTAGGTGCTCTGTCTGAAAAAACTGTAATAAGCCATATGGTTGCGTTTACAAATATCAGTGGCTTTATTCATTATATCAGAATTGTCATAACCAACAGAATTAATATGTGGGTAAATGAGGCAGAGGACAAAAAGTGAGCAAACTGAACAACAACCTGAATGTGTTCATATGTGCCAAAAAAGAAAACCTGGCTGAATTCAGGTTCTGGAATACACTCTAAGAGGAGGCCCATTTCTTCTCCCCTCCAATGGTCTTCTATCGGACGGTCTACATTTTCCTTTTGGGAATGCCTTCTGGTCAATAAATGTTGGCTTCAATTGTAATTTTCAAACTGCTTTTCAAATAAGTGTTTAACTTATGGTTTTAACTGCCCTAGACTTGTTTAAAAAAAGATTAGAAATGAATGTTTTGAATAAATTAATAATGCCCAAAATGAGAGGGTGTTTTTTCACCTACTTGGATGAAAAACAACAACCATGAATGTGGGACTAATTTTTAATTCTGCCTAGAGACATGTTGAGGCATTCAAATTGCTCAAGCAATGAGGAACAAGTTTGCTCCACCATTCTTGTTGCCTTCCATGAACTGGATTCAAATTAACACATTTCTAATCATGGAAGCTGACTATACCATTTAGAAGCCTGTACCCTGGAACTATCAGGGCTTGAATCATGAAGTCCATAAGTAAAAAAAAAAAGGGGGGGGGCTCCTCACTACAAATGTCTACTTCCTAGTCATGGATGGTGAAGGGAACAGTGAAAGAGAAGATTGGAGCTAGTGTACTTGTCCTGGTTCTTCTCCATCATGTAAGATATACAAAATACAAGTTCCACGTCAGTAGAGCTTTCTCATTTATAAGGGACGTATAAATGCACTCTGAAGAAAAGCAGCAGTGCAGCAGGAAAGTTCTGTCTTCTGTGCTGCCTGATCGCATGACACCTTCATTCTTCCGGTGCTCTTTCATTTCAGTCCCATGGGAGACCAAGGTAAAACTGCATCTTTTTGCTAACAGTTTTTTTTTTCGGTTAGCAAAAAGACATGCTTTTACCTGAGTCTCCCATAGGACCAGAACGAAAGAATGACAACATCATGTGGCATGGCAGCATGGAAGATGGAACTTTCCTCCTGCACTGTTATGTTAATTCAGAGTGTGGTAAGCCCCTATAACAAGAGGCAGGAAACATAATTCCTCCACTCTCCTGCAAGTCCCAATAAACTCCCAAGTCTCTGCTGCATAACTGAGAGCAACCCAAACTTTTCCAAACTTATACTCTATACATCAAATAGAACAAAACTATTTCTTCTTTCCAACAATCCAATGACAGCCCAGCATGCTTTCTATGCCTTCATTTGTCCTCTCCACTCCTCCTCCACCCATGCCATATTTGCTTGAACCTATTTTTTTTTTGAAGAACACAAGCATAAGAGAGAACACCTTCATTTGATGCACCCAAAACTAATTTGTTCATATGGAGATATGACAGAGGACACCAAAAATGCAAAAACAAGGAAGCTTTCTCTGCCATGCTACTATACACAGACATCTCTAATTAGACAGCAACAAAATTTTATTAATAGGCTGGACATTATGGAATGAGCTTGTTATAAATGGGCCCTGTCAAAGCCTTATTCAGCTACCAAATGAGTATTCTCAGTTCACTGCTCGCATCTGAAGCATCACCGCTGGTGCCGGATAACAAATGATTGCTATTAACCGTATTGTTAGTAATGATGGCTGAAAACAAACAAAAACCCATAAATAACAGTCTACAGAAAAATTAACCCATAAACTTGATAGATACCCAGCTGAGAAATAATAAATGACACTTTGGATCCTGCTGGGAAAAGCGAATGGTTTTTGTTTTCTTGTCTGTCATTAACACATTTTCTGTGCTAAAAATTAGATTCTGATATATAATTATCAACGCTTCGAGATATTAATTCTGATATCATTCCCTGTTTCTCTGCTTCTCTGCTAGCTGGATGTAATGTTATTCACAGATTACTCTGAGAAAACATATCAGACACTTAACAGAGCAGGTCAAAGTGACAAGCAGCTTTTACTGGTAATAGTGAGCTTCTGCATAGACCTTTTTAAGAGAGAGAGAGAGAGAGAGAGAGAGAGAAGCCAGGGATGCAAAACAAATTTCTCACATTGATTAACTCAAGTTTTCTTTGCAAACAGAAAATAAGCCTTTTTTATGTAATATGAGCTCAGCATATTTCCATCTGTCCTGATGAAGGCTGTTTTAAGAAGAAACAACTGAGAAATACTAACTTGCCTTTGTACATCAAAGTCTACATTCATTAAGTCTTGGAAATATATTACTGTTTTTACAAGTAAAATGAATACAACTTCCTAGACATGAAATATGTTACTCCTCCCACTTCCATTCCTTAACATATGTGTGTGCTGTAACTTGTGCATGTGCACACATAACTATGAATATGCATACACAATTCACAAACGCGAAGGAGGGAAAACCCCAAAGTCTTCATTACTGGAGCTGAAGTGAACAGGCTTTTTATTCCTTATGATTTCACATTTTGATGACGTGAAACAGTAATGTAATGGATGCCAATCTTGTCTTAAGTTCCTCCATGTCTAAAATGGATTTACCACTAGAAATGGCTTTGCAGCAGAGTACAAAGTTGTGCACAGAAACACAGGCCATGTAAGGCAAGATTCTTCAGCCTAAGGGTCTGGAACTCAACATGGAGCCTTGCATATGCCAAGTTGTAAGGCCATGTGATTGTATAATGAATCATCTGGATATAGTTCATATTGTAAGATATAGGGTTTGTTTTTAAAGTATAAACCTGCTAGAACTGCTTTAAAACTGCATAATTATATCATTTTTAAAAGGGTAAAACAATATTACATGCCTGTTATAACTTATGTCACCAAACATTTTCAATAAGAAGTTCTTAATGGCTTTAAAATGAACTTTCAAGTTATTAATGCATGGACAACGTAACAACATAAATCTAACACAAACATAATATAATAACAACATATATAAATATAAACACGTATACAACAATAATATAATGTATTATGATAATATAAACTGTCTATGAGACCTAGCTGCAATTGTTTGTACATATCTGAAGTTTAAACCCATTTAAGAATCCTCTAATAGATTTTTTCCCCCAGATAAGTTTGTTTTGTGTTCCTTTGATTAAAATAAGGGGAATGGAGTCTGTGGGCAGCATTGTCAGAAAAAGATAAAAGAGATGCAGGGTTTCCATTTCATGCCCTTCCTCCTCCTTTCTATCCCTGGCCAGGTTCTGCTGATGGCAGAGCCTCACCCAAAGCCTCATACAGTCTATCCACTACATTTTCCTCAGTATTTGGCACCCTATGATATTAAATAACTATAAAACTAGAAAGCCAAAATAACTAAATCACCTGGCAGCCAATTTCTGAGAGTTAAACCACAAACCCGTAAAATGGTGGAGTGTGTTGAAATAATGTAAAGGAAACCCATAAATTCAAACTTTATGTTCTGTAAAGAACAAATATGAAAAAGGCATCAAAATAATGAAAGATTGTTTATGTATTCTGGCATGAAATGGGAATGTGTTATGAGAGAGAGAGTGCAATGGCAGAGACGGATCGACAGAGCTGACAGTGTGGTATTCATCCTACGCGGTACAGCAGACGTCCTGCTAGTGGCAGTCGACAGTGCAATAAATCAAGCGCTCTCGATGCTGTACCTACAGCTTATTACATCCAAGATGACAAATAAATAATAATCCCTGTCACAGCGGCCCTTTGCTCAAGGATTGAGCCTGAAACCTTTTGCTCATCACTCCTGGTCTTAAGTGAAAACACCAGAACAAGGGAATTGAAGGCCACGGTTTACTGAGCTCATGAAATACAAAAGCAAGCTGGGCAAAGAGAAAATGAACGCTGAGCAAGAAAAAAAAGGTCAAGTAGTAAAGAAAGGATAAACATTTAAATAGCCCATCTTAAAAGGGGGCACCATTTAGCAACAGGGCAGCTACAAATAGCCTAAAAATAAAAAGACTGGAGGGGAGGGGGAAATCCCAAAGCACCCACAATCTCTGGGGACAGCCCTGCCTTAGACATTTAGGTATATGGTGCTAGCCACATACCGGTGGTAACAAGTTCTGACAAACACAATGAGAATTCCTATCTGGAAAACACATACTGGATTTTATTGCCTATTTTTCAATCCCTTATGACAACTATTTCTATTTGCAGAGAAATGTTGTATGCTCAGTTCTGCATAAAAAAAGGAAAAAAAATAATCTGTAATCAAAAAAAAATTCATTCATAACCTGAAGGGAAATTTGTTTTGTTGTTGTTGTTGTTTTGCCTATTCTTCAGCACTTGAGTGTTGGACTAGAATACTGGGAGACTAGAGTTTAAATCCCTGCTCGGCCATAGGGTGATCTTGGACAAGTCAAGTTCTCTCTGCTTTAGAGAAAGGCAATGGCAAACCTCCTCTGAATAAATTCTGCCAAGAAAACCCTATGATAGGTTAGCCTTAGGGTCGCCGCAAGTCAGAAATTATTTGAAGGCACACAACAACAACAACAACAACAACAGTAACGGTGGCTATATACCTGGGCAGGTTGGGACTGTGCCTACTAGTTTTAAGGACTGAATGTAAAAACAAATGAATTGACTCATGTGCAGAGAGGGGATGATACAAACATTTTTCTTGGGGACATGCAAATAGCAACTACTGACAAGTCAACTGTTGTATTTTCTTTTTGTTATGTCATGTGTCTGTGACTTTTGTTCCTCCCTTAGGGACATGTAAATAGCAACTGCTAGCAACTCAACCAAGAGTCAGACACAGGCCCACCAGCACAGATGGTCCCATCTGCAATGACAAGATTCCATACTCTGGAAAAATGGTGGGAATGGATCATGCATCAAGGAGTATGCATGCAGGCTTTCCTGCAAATGAGAACTCCAAATCTTTGGGTGTTCCATGTGGCCTGATGAAGAGATCATGTATACTCCCAGGCTCCACAAGGCATATGTGCTTCTCAACAGGCGGTTCTACACAATACTCAAAACACAAAAAAATCTTCCCAGTGTTTTTTGTAATTGTATTTCCTTGAAGCATAAGAATTCTCTGCCTTTTCACCCTACATAAATAAAACTCTAGAAACAGAAACCATCAGCAGTTCCCCCCAGCTTCAACATCCTGTCCAAGGCAACCCGTTACAAAAGGCTCTTACAAATCATAGAATCATAGAATTGCAGAGTTGGAAGAGACCACGAGGGCCATCCAGTCCAACCCCCCTGCCACGCAGGAAATCTTGATCAAAGCATCCCCGACAGATGGCCATCCAGCCTCTGTTTAAAGACCTCCAAGGAAGGAGACCCCACCACGCTCCGAGGGAGTGTGTTCCACTGCCGAACAGCTCTTACTGTCAAAAAGTTCCTCCTAATGTTGAGGTACAGGCAAACTTTCTCAAAATCACCAGTTTCCCAAATTTAATGGCAGACTGGATTAGCAGCAAATGTCAAAACATTTAGACTCATCTATTAGATGAGGACTTTCAGAATAATTCCCTCAATATAAGGTCAGGGTGTTGTCTAGACCACAACAAAACGAAGCTGCTTTTTGATGGAAAAGGTCCTTTGTAAAGGTAGATAAAAAAAAACACAACTAGGGCTTAATTCTTGTTCCAGTAACAAATTATTTGTCTTTATAAGTAAAGTATTAACATGAAAATGGTCTGCAGTTTTTAGTACAAAAAATATTAAGTAATACACAGCATTTAACAAGACATGTATCAGGTATAACATGACAACGTATTTTGAATCTTTCCTCTGCACCTTAAGAAACAAAACACTGAGGACAGAGTTGCTGTTCAAACCTTGAAAGGGAGAGCTGGATTCTAAATGTATACATGACCACTGTTAGCTAGTTCACTGAGCCAATTTAATTCAGAAAATTGGAACATGACTGTGAAATAAACAAATTGGTTCAAGCAGGGAAGGGAAATCTACAAGTTGTATTTGCCTTTAGTTAGCAGCATGACAAACAGTGGCAGTGGATTTCTAATCCTCCCCTTGCCCATCACACACTCCTCATCAGAGAATAGAAAACTGATGTACGGTACCACTTGTGCTGGCGGGCCTGTGTCTGACTCCTGGTTGAGTTGGTAGCAGTTGCTGTTTACATGTCCCCAAGAAAAACACACCATAAGAAGATTTGTGTAAGTGGTAGCTGCTGATCAGTCATGCATGCACATACATACTCTACACCTACAGACACAAGGAAGGGAAGAACAAAAAGTCACAGCCACATCATAACAAAAAGAAAATACAACATGTATCATCCCCTCTCTGCAAATGAGTCAATTCATTTGTTTTTACATTTGTTCCTTAAAATTGGGGCAAAATGTCCTCCCCAATTTGCCCCTAGCAAATTGATTGGTAAGTTGGAGGAAAGCAAACCACAGCTGCATTAATAAGTACCTATGTCACTTGCAATCTCTGGGCTTTCAAAGGAGATGTCACGTCATACATACATTTTACATTTTTCTTCCTCCGCCTCTGGATATGAATACAGGGATCAAACTTGGGTTTCAGTTTTTTAAAATGGTGTTCTGAATATGGGCAACAACTTCCATTCTAAATTCTCAATGTTAATCAAGCAGATATTTTTGTATCATACTAATTCTAGATTCTTGATATTCTGAGCAGGTATTGCAGATATTGTAATGTGCCCCCTTCTTGTGAAAGTGGGTGTTGAACTGGAATTTGAATTTAACGCATAAAATTGCATCCCAAATATGCATACTAAAATTTGTTGTTATCTTAAGGGAGACATCACATTACAAATGCACACTCAAGGCTTTTTAAGTGTTGACAACATATAAGCAAGCCTGCGAGATAATACTGAAGATCCATCTTTGCCTAGTCCAGCATTCTTTCCCCCACAGTGTCCAAACAGATTCTTAAAAAACACAGGCATGAAAGCAAAGTTCTGGGAGACTTCTAGCCTCTCTTGCTGTCTGTTAGCTGCTTCTCTGAGGAAATGCAGAAACTACTGTTTTATGAGATTCAAAAAGCAGTTCAGGTTACATACTGCAATGTAAGGTAATAAAAAGGAATAAATACATATCCCCAATATAAAATACACATGCATATGTATATGTTTATGCATAGACTGCAGTCAGATACTCCGACACACACTTGTATATTTCCTAGTAGAACAGTCTATGTTTTATAAATTGCATTCAATGGATAAAAAGAGATGAATAGGTGTGAAAACAGGACAGAGTAACTGCTCCTGCTATGACCTCATACCACTTGAGTTCTCTGATTCACTGTCTATGAACTTTCAAAACTGACTGGACAGGCTGCTCGTAAAATATACTTCGGCTTGACTGTACCTCCGTCCCTTGCAAGAGAAAAGAGATCCTAAAAAGGGACAGACCTGTGGCCTGAAGCCTGGATTCTCTATCACATCTTGCTAAGTATGCAGACTGCACCAGTAAGCTGTTGTTGACATGCAAGACCTTGGCCTCTGTGTGGGGCAGGGCAAGGATGCTTCCTGTTGGGTGTGGTACTTCTCAGGGGCTGCAACACCTAGCAGTCTTGGCTTGTTTTCAGGTTTGGAGCTCTTCAATTTCCTTGATGTCCTAATTTACTATATAGAGGGACTTCTGGCTTAGGGAGGCATTCAACAGTATATTATCTGCACTACAGCCTAGAGTGTGTATTAGTACATTCTGAAATTCTATCTTCATTGCTTCAGAATCTTTTTAATAATACTAGGATAATGTAAGATTACATTTTTTAAAATTTCTTTAGAGACAAGAAAGATGTAAAAACCTGCCACCAGCAATGTACAGCTAGTATGTAACCCACCTTGCGTGAGTTCTCAAATATGCTGAATAAGTCTTGAAGAGAAACAACAATGCAGAAAGAATCACAACTTGGAAATAGCACCCAAGGAGACCTTCTGCTTTACTTTCTGCAACCAGACTTGTTTATCTCAGATTGGCCTTTTTAGTCATCAGCATGCTTGCTGAAAGCGCGGGATGAGTCCTTCCTGAATCTTCGTTTGCAAAGAAAAGCCAGAGAGAGACCCACCTTGCAATGGATGTTTGCATCTTCTGTCACACATTCCATAAGTCTGCTCTACAAGTGTGAGGCACACTATACTATGAGTTTAATGCAAGCCCACAGCTAATGGTTTTATTTGAATAACTTATTACCAAATACAGGAAGAGTCAACATGTTATAGAATGAGAACTTGGCTTTCAGTAATTCCACCCACACTAATGCTAAGTCACTATGGGGAGCATTTAGTTATAAACTGTCTTTCAATAAAAAGTAAGGGCTCCCAAAACAACAAAATGAAAAGACACAGCAGCTTAAATCAGGTAAGTCAATTTCTACATGCCGATCCTAAATATTTCATGGCCCTATTTTATTCTGACATTTGTAGATGACTAAAGTGTTACAAAGGAAATAAAATGCTGATTAAAGAGTTCACTGTCATAAAGGTTACTGAATTGTAAATGGCCCTTTCCATCTTCCTGTTAATAGGTACCCAGCTGTAAACATCAAGAAGGATGTGATGGGAGGGCTGTGCTGCTCCTTTAGGAGCCGTATATACATTAATCACTGAATCACCAAGCCATGCTTAATTGCAAGTTGTATATCACACAAATCCATGGTAAGTAGAAGGAAACTCATTATTGCAGCTTCATAACTACTGGGTACTTCTCATTTTAACCTTCTCACACCTGGGACATACTGTTGTTTTCCAATGTGAATGCAGAGATGGTATTAAGCTACTAATTATAGTGGCAAGAGCAGTTTGCCTACCATTTAAACATTCTGCATGATAAAGCAAGGAACAAAAATGAATATAAGAAATAGAAATTATTTTCTATTTCTTTTTATGCAAATTTCAAGGAACCCCTCCCCCCCACACACATCTAAATTTCCTCTCTTAAAGACAACACACTAACATCTTTGACAGTTTACCAAACTGCTTGAATGATAAAAGGGGGGAGGGGATAAGCTGCAGTATATTTTGCTTTGACACCATTATTGATTTAAATCCCATACAATAGCACAATACTATTTAAAGGTCATTGAAAGAAAAATGAGTTTATACTTGAACAGAGAAAGCTTATCTGTCATGAAAGCATAATGATGAGTTTATACTCTCACATGTGTGTGCATATTTCCCCCAAGAAGATGGAGTTCAGAATTAAGGTATGATCTTATGGAAAAAAATATTAAAGAGAGATACTGATGTGATTGTGTCATTGGCTGCTTCGGTGCTATTGCCATAAAAGTGAAATGATGTCTTGTGCTCCTGCAGATGTTTAAACACTGAAACTACAGTCTAGTGAAAAGTTTTCCTGCATACGCTCAGTTCAAAATGGACCTATATCACCATCTGCAGAATGGCGCAGCCTGAAGACTGGAGATAGTGAGTATTTCTTACTACAGTTGTCCCTTCACATTCGCTGGGGTTTGGTTCCAGGACCCCCCAACCCCATGGATACCCAAATCCGTGAATACTCAAGTCCCGTTATATGCAATGGCATAGCAAAATGGTGTCCCTTATATAAGATGGCAAAATCAAGGTTTGCTTTTTGGATTATTATTTTTTTTTAAGAATATTTTCAAGCCATGAATACTTAAAACCATGAATGCCAAATCCATGAATGTGGAGGGACAACTGTAGACTATGTTGTGGTCCAAAGGGCTTCATGTGATCATCAGTATGTACACCAAGGATTTTCTAATCCTTTTTTCCCTGCTACAGCTTCTTGTCCCTCCCATAGTTATTCTGTGGGCTTGGGGCACATTCTGAAGCTGCATCACATTTTGTGTGGGGGATGGAGAAAGAGGGAATCTATGATGCTTTCCCCTTGTTGATACACAGAAGAGCTTTCTACTCATGTATGATCCCCTTTGAATTCAAGTTCAAAGAGATATTCAGTAAAGGGTAGGTATAAATAATCACAGAGTACTAATTTGTCCCTTAAGACACTGAGACATTTAATTGAAACAACTGACTGTTACTTAAAAATAGAAAATAATGGTGATGCCATAAATTATCCCCCAAAAAATCAATCAAAATTATGATGACTGGGTAAGTATTCTCATGACATCTTCTTACCCAGTATGATATTTTTGTTGAACAAAAATATTATATAATCTCTTCCCAGCCTTCACATGCTAGACTAAGAAATATTACCACTCAGAGCAGTTTGCTGTTGGTGAGTACTATTTTTACTGTATGAAAGAGAGAACTCTTTACTTGATGATAAGCCCCTCCCATGAAGTATACATTCATTTCAGCCACATGGGCTATTTTAAAAATGGGAAATAGAGTATGCTGGCAGAGGCAGGTTTGGGTATTTTATAACTTCTCTACCAGACTTCTGCTTTCAAATGTGCTCAGCCAAGTTCCAATTGCTGCCCTTAAAGGGCTGACTGTGCAGCAAATTAAGGTCAACTATAACACAATAAATGGGACTGCTGCACTCACCCTGGTGTTTCATGGGCTCCTCCATCCCCATCCCCTTATATACAGTAAGTTAGCAGCAAAATTAAGAATGGAGCTCTTGTTCAAACTGGCTTGCAACATTCGCATGTAAGCTTAGGATGTTTTGCATGAATTTGACTTATGGTGATGCTAAGGCAAATCTGTCACAGAGTTTTCTTGGAAAGATTTGTTCACTTTCTGAAGCTGAAAGAGTGTGACCTGTCCAAGGTCACATGGTGGGTTTCCATAGCTGAGCAAGAATTTGAACCCTTGTGCCCAGAGTCCTAGTCCAACACTGAAATCACTACATACCAACTCTCAGTTTCTTGTTATACTAGAACAGACCAAACTTTTGCTTGCTGCTAAACTGGGAAGCCAAAATCTTTGGGGACAGGGAGGAAGGAAAGTGTGACGCAGAGTTTCTTTTCTTAATACAAAACAAAGGATTGGTATAGTGTGAACCAATCACAGCACAGAACGTTAGATTTGGAAAGTAATTTGACAATTTTAAATGTTAGAAATCGGGAAACTAACTTAATGACTACCAACACTTAAATATGAAAACTTCTTCATTAGTTAAGTTTTTGTTAATTAGGTCATTATTGAAAATGTTCACCTTCAGGGAGACCATGAGATTTACAGAGATTGTCACCCTTGGCCCTAGGCAAAACTTTTGTTATTGCCAATTTAAAAAGTGCTCTTTTGGTCTTTTAAAATTTGCCTTAACCTGTCTGGATTCCCCCCCCCTCTCAGATGGACTACAAAACCCAGAACACCATTGTTGCCTGAGGATAGTGGGATTTCAACATATCTGGAAAGTGTCAGACTGGTAAAGGTGATCCTAAAGGACAGGATCTCATCTTATGAATTTTTCATTTCAGTTTTGTTATCTCTCATCTCTTTTTTTCTACTCAGTTTTCTACAAAGGTGAAGCAGTTTCTCTTTGACCTTTAAATATTTGTATATATTGTAACTGTTTGAGTTTGAAGATAAAAGTGCCTCCTGCTTATTTGGATGTCAAACACTCTGTGTGAGAGTATTCTTGGGAAAGGGTTGCTACTGAGTCTACTGAGACAGTTTTTGGCTTCTGATGGGGATTGCCTATCATCCCCTGACAGTGGTTATGGGCCCAGCTGATTGATCTCAGATTAGATACGGTGCACCCAGAAAAATTCCCAGAAACTCTTTTGTTTTGAGTGTTTTTGGCTAGTTGCTTGAGAAAGTTAAGGTTCAGCCAGGCCCTATAATATATTCAAGCAACCTTGAAGTGCTGCCAGCTGCCAGCTGTTTGTGTTTTCATAGCTGGAGAATTGTTGACTCAGTCAACAGAATGGCAGATAATAGTCTTGTCCACTTTGAAAAGCTGGCTGATGGAAAATATTCAGCATGGAGTTTAAACAGGGAGGCTTTATTAATTAAGGACAATTTGTGGTGCGTTTTGGAGAATGAAAGTGTGATCCCAGAGGGTTCAGAAGATGAAATAGCAGCATTCAGACTAGCCTACCAGAAGGCTAGAGCTGCAATTCCCTTATCACTCAGCCCCTCCCAGTTAATACATGCAGCCCCAGCAAAGAGAGCCTTTCAGCATTGGACAGCGTTGAAAATGGTTCATCAGAATTTGTCCTGCCTCTCAAAGATGATATGGACTAAGAGACTTTATAACACAAAGCTGTCTACTGGAGGCTGCGTGAAAGCCCGTTTGGAAGAAATGAGGCAGCTTTTTCAAGAGGTGGCCAATAGAGGAGTGGACATTCCAGAAGCCCATAAGTGTTTTATTTTATTGGGCAGTTTGCCAAAGGAACGGGATTTCCTAATGTACAGTCTGCAGACCACCAGGGAGACTGATTTGTCTATAGACCTGGTAGCTGGGCATATTCTGGAAGAGGTCCAATGCAAGCAATTTGATTCCCAGATGGAGGGGAATAAACACCCACAAATTACTAGACGCAAACAGGAGAGCACTGAAACAGAGGCAGCTGTGGAGGAGGGAGCCTGCAGCTACGTGAAATGCTGTTTCAGATGCAAAAAGCCTGGACATTTTCAGAAGGACTGTAAGATGCCTGCACCACACAGGAGGGATGCATCCTCTCAGGCTGCAAGCCATGCCTTCATAGCACAGCACCATCCTGATGGTACCAAGGAAAGAATCTGGTTAATTGATAATGGGGCCACGCACAATATGGTTAATGATTTACAGTTGTTAAGCAATGTTAAAAATGGTTCAATAACCAATATTACCCTTGCAGATGGTGCTTCCAGCAAGGTGCAGGAAATGGGCACTGCATATGTGCCCTCTTTTGGCAAAGATTTTGAAAATATGTTATGTATTAACAAACTAGAGAATTGTATATTAAGTGTGTCCCAAATGACTACTGATGGTTATAAAGTGATATTTGAAGGGGAACACTCTACAGTAACAGAAAGGCATAACAAGAATAATGTCTGTGCAAAAGAAATAAAGAAACATGGGTTGTATTACATGTTGCCTAAAGGGAAGGTAGCAAATGTGAACCCTGCAGACAATGTGCCCCTACATGATAAGTGTGTTCATTACTACCACAGGCTAATGAGCCATGCTAGTTACAAAGGGTTAAAGGAGCTAGCAAAAGCAAAAGCATGAAACACTGCCCAAGGTTCTTAGAATGTGCAGTGTACAAGAAAGTTAAGATGATGGCTTTCCCTATTGCCAAAACGACCCAATGTGTCACCAACAGACACTTTGAAGTATTCTACGCTAATTTAGCAGGCCCCCTATAAGCCCACTGAAGGGGGTAACCGCTATTTATTTGTGATGGTGGACAGACACACTAGGTACACTTACGTATACTTACTGAAGGAGAAAAATCAGCCTGCAGGCAGGTTCCGTGAGTGGGTGAATGCAGTGGAATGCGAATTTGCTTCTCATAAGGTTTCCAGTCTAATGACAGATAGGGGAGGGAAATTCTTATCCAACAGTCTGCAGACCTGGATGCTTAGGAGGGGCATTAGACACAAGACCACAAACCCAGCGTCTCCAGGGGAGGATGGGCTTGCAAAAAGGAAAATTGGGATGTTGAAGTGCATGATGGAGTGCATGATGCAAGATGCACAAGCCCCAGCTGGGCTGTGGGGGGAGGCAGTGAAGACTGCTGCTTACCATTTAAATAAACTGTGGGTGTCTAGCATCAACCAGACCCCATATTGTCTATTGTATGGTAGAGCACCAAACCTCAAGCACCTGACGGTTTTTGGACAGTATGCACATGTACTGATTCACCCAAGCCCAAGGAAACCTGGACAGCCTAAAACCAGGAGGCTGCGTTTCGTAGGCTATGAGGGTAATAAGTACGTGTTTTCTCTCCATCCTGGAAAGGTGGTGTTCTCCAGAAGTGCAAACTTTGAAATGCACTCAGGGTGGGACAGATTGCATTGCAATCAGGAGGTGTTTGTTCCCTTGGGGAGGGATGTGTCAACAACTCCCAAAAGTCCCACAAATGGAGGGGTGGTAATGCCTGGTGATGAAGGGGAAGCACAGGAAGAAAAGCCTGACACTTCACATGCCACTCCAACACACACACACACCACCACAAACAAGCATTGAGCCTGACACAGGGAGAGATAGCAGCAGCAGTGCAAGAAAGGAGTCAGGCAGAACTAGGGAACTCATTCCCAAAAGGTCAACGCGGGTCAGTAAGGCTCCTGACAGATTTGTTGTTCAGGAAGCCAGGCTATGCAAGTTTTCAGGATCTCCTAAAACTTCCCCAGGAAGAGCAGGAGAAGTGGAACTCAGCCATGGACTCTGAGTTCAAGTCACTGGTTGAGAGTTCCAGGTAGTTGAGAGGCCCAAAGACCAAAAGGTTGATGGTTGCAGGTGGTTGTACAAGCTTAAGGACATACCTGATAGGACACAAAAGTGTAAAGCACGTTTAGTTGTGAAAGGCTTTTTGCAGGAGCACTACACCAATTTTGACAAAACCTTTTCACTCACAGCAAAGCCAGAAAGTATTAGGTTAGTGTTAGCTGTAGCAGCCAAGAGGCAGATGGTTGTGCAACACTTTGACTTTGAAACAGCATACCTGACTGCTGATCTTGAAGAGACATTGTTCATGGAACAGGCCCCAGGGTATGACATGCAGGTGAGAGCAAGGTGTACTTGTTACGCAAAGCGTTCTACGGCTTGAAACAAAGCACACGTTGCTGCAACAAGTGCATACACCAAGTTTTGGTGTCACTAGGGTACACAAGGAGCATCGCAGATGCCTGTGTGTATACCAAGGGGATAGGTGATAGTGCTTTCATGCTAGTTATCTATGTGGACGACCTTTGTGTGGCGACAAAGAGTGCCAGTAATGTCAAGAAAGTGCAGGTGGAGTTAGAAAACTGGTTCAAGTTGAAGGACTTAGGCAGCCTGAGATGTTATTTAGGCACAGATGTAGAAAGAACCGCTCTTGGAGAACTTTTCTTAAGCCAGAAGAAGAAGATTGACAGTCTTGTGTCCAAGTATGGGGCTTAGTGAGGCTAAGGTGGTCAGGACACCAATGACCACTGATTTTGTGAACTTGGAGGCAGAATAGGAATTGGAAAGGCCTGATCTGTACCACTCAGTGGTAGGCAGTCTGTTGTTTATTGCAAACAACATAAGGCCTGACATCAGTTTTGCAGTTGGGATGCTCAGCAGAAGAGTCTCTAAGCCAAGGAGGGCAGATTGGAAAAGGCAGTTAGATTTTTCAAGGGGACCAGGGACATGTGTTTGAAGCTGACAGGAAGTCAGGTGACCCTTGAGTGTTATGTGGACAGTTCTTTTGCTGCTGAGACTTCAGATAGGAAGTCAGTGATGGTGGTCAGGTATGCAGAGAGCCCCATAGTATGGAGATCAAAAAAGCAGAACTGTGTAGCCATTAGTACCACTGAAGCTGAATTCTCTGCCTTGTCTGAGATGGCAAGTGAGGAACAATGGGTAAGGCAGATGCTTGCAGACCTTGGGGAGCCGTGCCAAATGCCTGTTGAGGTGCACAAGGATTCACAAGCCTGCATAGCTATGGCAGAAGAAGAAAATCTGAAATGCAGGACAAAGTACATTGCAGTACGCTACCAAAACATGAGGCAGTTAATACAAGAAAGTGTCTTGTGTCTGAAGTACTGTCCATCTGAGGACAATGTTGCAGACCTGCTCACAAAAGCTTCCTGTTGGAACAGGAAGCCATGAGGAGTTGGCAAAGAGGCTGGGCCTTGTCACTGTGTAAAGTGAAAGGTGTCAAAAGGGAAGGTCAACCAACAGACGATTAACGTCCAACAATGTATGTTAATGATGTTATGTTGTGATGATAACATGTGTCCTGCGCAGTAGTTTGGCCATTTTGGAGGGGATTGTCAGGAGTTAGAGACTGAACTCCATTATAAAATGGCCGAACAACTGCAGAACCATGCTGCATGAATTACCAAGTCATGCCTAGTCAGGCCACTAGGGGGCAATGTCCTGTAGATATATAGAACAGAGCTCACTTTCTCCTTCCTGTGAATGCTGAGGCCTGGTGAAGCAGTTCTCTTTGAACTGTAAATATTTGTATATATTGCAACTGTTTGAGTTTGAAGATAAAAGTGCCTCCTGCTTATTTGGACGTCAAACACTCTGTGTGTGAGTATTCTTAGGAATGGGTTACTACTGAGTCTACTGAGACAGGTTTTTTTGGCTTCTGCTGGGGATTGCATGTCCTATCATCCCCTGACAGTGATGTTAAAGGATAGTAATTTAAGATTTGTTAATTTCAGCTAGATGACACCAACGCAATGCAAGTGCGGCATTAAGTGACTGGTAACAAAGATTAGTCAGTGAATCAAGAGTAGTTAATCAAAGATGTTTTTCCTGCACAACTGAATCACTGCAAACAATCTGCCTCTCCATTCCCTATCAAGAAGTGTAATCTGCAGAGCACATTTTTTCCTCATATAACATACATATTTGCATATAAACACATTTGTTTTAACAAAGACATAGGGAGGGCATGAATTTACTTAATGCTGTCTTTTGGCTCTAAGCTTGAACCTAAAGTATGCATTCTACTGAGGAAGGTGTGTGTCTGAAAAGCAGACTGGAGGGAGGGATATCAAGAGTGAAAGAAATGGAGAGTGGTTTGCGGGAGGGAGGGGATCACTTAAGTATCCAAGTACCCAGCTAAAGGATTACAAAAGCATTCAGTGGGATTTACCTCTGTGAAAAAATGAGGAAGGCATGGGTTGAGCTAAATTATTCTTTTGGCTCTAAACTAATAACTCCCAATCTCACCAAATCTTTCAACATATGTGGCCCTCTAAATCACAGAATCAGGATGGGGTAGAAAGCTGGAGAGGAGGAAAGGAGGAGAAAAGCCAAGAGAGAAGAAATTTGAGGGATTCAGGAAAACTTCATAATTTAAAACTCATAATTTAAAAGCCATCTGGATAGATCTGCCAGAAGAGACTGGCCTTTAATGCTGTTTTAAATTTAGACAGGTTATCTAGCTGTTGAATCCCTTCTGACAGGTCATTCCACAATCCGGGGGAAGCCAAAGAAAATGTTCTCTAGTTAACAATTGCCAGCCTGGTTCTGGCTGAATGAAGTAAAGGTCCTCCGGAATACTTGAGTGTATGGCTCAGATTATACTAGAGAAGGCGATCTTGTATAACCTGGACCCAAACCATAAAGGGCTTTAAAGGTAATAACAAACAGTTTGTACCTTGCCCAGAAACAAATTGGCAGCCAGTAGAGTGATTTTAATATTGGGGTAATATGATTACTCCTAAATGCACCAGTAACCAATTCAATTGCCATGTTTTCAATGAATTGAACTTCTGAATTTGGTACTGAGGTAGCCCAATGTACAGTGCATTGCAGAGGTTCAGCCTTACGGTTACCAGTATGTGCACTATCATCTTTGGCTCCTCCAATTCTAGGAAGGGGTGCAGCTGGCATATCAGATGACGTTGATAGTAACCACTCCTGGCTGTCCTATTTATCTAGGCTCTAACTGAAGTGACTGATCCAGAAATAGCTCCAAGCTGTAGTCTTTTGGGGGAGTGTAACCACATGCAGGACTGGCTGACACACCTCCAAACCCAGGTTAGGACCCTTGAAAGTAAGCACCTCTGTCTTGTCTGGATTCAGTTTCAGTCTGTTTTTCCTCATCCAACTCATTACCTCCTCAAGGCATTCATTCAGAGGAGACACATTATCCTTAGCTGATGCTATTACTGAAGGCATAGAGAAGTATATTTGGGTACCATCAGCATATTGATAGCACCCTGCCCCATGCCTCCGGATGATCTCTACCAATGGTTTCATGTAGATATTGCATAGCATTGGGGATAGAATGGCACCTTGTGGTATGTCATATAACAGCTATATATTTTTTAGATATCCCCAAGCATCAGCATCTGGAATCTACTTGTGAGATAGGACCTGAACCAGTTAAGCACAGTGCACCCAATTCCCAAACCACTCATACGTTCCAGAAGGATAACATGGTTGATGGTATCAATGCATCTGAAAGGTCCGAAAGCCTGAACAGGAGCACATTCTCCCTGTCAACATTCAGGTAAAAATTGTCCAGTAAGGTCTCACTTTTGTATCCTGCTCTGAAACTGGTTTGAAATGGATCTAGAAAATCTGTGGCTGAGGCAGGGAGAGTGGGGAGGGGGGTTGTTGTTTCTTTTACAGGAGGCTCTTCCCAGATGGACTCTTGGCCACCCAACCACCCACCCTGAGAGAAGGTGGAGAGAATGAGGAAGAGTAAACGAACAGGCCAGCTGCAGACAACCAAGGACAGGCAGGCAGCTAAGAGGAGCCAGAGAAACCAGGCAAATAATGAGAACCATGCCTGCCTTCTCTGCCTCCTCTTGCTGTCTGCCCACCCATGGTTGTCTGCAGCCAACCGATTTGTCTCCTCCTCCTCCTCCTCCTCCTCCTCCTCCTCCAAGGGTGGACAGTCAGGCAGCAAAAAGCCAGAGAACACAAGCAAAAGATGAGATGCCTTCTCCGACTCCCTCTTTGCTGCCCGATCACCCACCCTTGGTTGTCTGTAGCTGACCGGTGTGTCTCCTCCTCCTCTCTACCTTCTCCAACCATGGGTAGTCAGGCAGCGAAGAGCTGGAGAAAGCAGGCAAAAGATGAGAAACCATGCCTGATTTCTCTGGCTCCTCTTTGCTCATTAACTCATTCCTCTGCAAAAATAAAATAAAAAATAAAAACAGAGCAGATAAACATACCTTTTGTCCACTCCCCTTTCCCGAAGACATCCTCTTGTTCATGCTGGCGAAATCAGCTAAGCTCACTTACCCAAGATACTGACTGAGTTGCCAGCATGAACAAGAGGATGTCTCCGGGACAGGAGAGGGGGATGAAGGCTCTGTTTATCTGCTCTGTTTTTAAAGTAGCAGAAACCTAACACTCATGCCTCAAGCTGGAAAGCCCAAACTAAGAGGGAAGGGGACAGGCAGAGGGGAAGGGAGAGAGAGCAGCAGGGAGACAGTGACCATAACCTTTTGGCACTTCCCCTCATGGAGCACCAAGAGGTGAGGGGAACAGCAGTAACACAGCAGCTTTCTGGTGCTTCACCTCACAGGAGTGCTGAAAGGCGAATGCAGCAGGCTGGCTCCACAGTTCCTAGCCTTGAATGCTTGCTGCTTTCACCCTGCCCTGAGGTCCACTTTCAGAATCCTTTCTTGGATTTGGGTTACTCCAGGTGTTCTTGAAGTGGACAAATGGATTTTAAAAAGTGATTTCTTATTGGATCATTGTAACCATCCCTTGTTTCAGGATGAAGGAAGCCAGTCAGAGTCAAAGTTAACAAATTAACCAACAATCAACATTGTGAATTATAACTTGCTGAATAGCAGATGCTTTAACAAGTTCCAGTACTTGGTTCCAAACCTATAACAATATTCAAACTATATTATATCAGACCTTTTCCTTCAATTAATTCAGACACCCAGTACACATTCAGTCTCTACTGATTCTCTCAACTGACTCATTCAACTGACAACTCTCTTAATTGTCAACTCTCAACTGACTCTTAAAAGAAAGAAAGAAAGAAAGAAAGAAAGAAACCTCTCACTCACAGAGGCCCCGCCCTCCCATCACAGACATTTCTATGCTGGGATTGGCTGCCCTCCCTCATTCTCAACATTGCTTCACACCAATTCATCCAAGAGCCAGTCAGTAACATATTTGCAAGTTGTTACCCTCTGCTTTTTCTGTTACAGTTTCACAAGTGAAGATGCAGTGGTGGCATTGGCACTCTTGACTTATCCACAGGTCATATCAAAACCCATAATTCTGGTCCCAAAACCAGCCCTCAACTTACATATGAGGTCAAATGGTACATGAGTATATATGGTATGTACTCCTACTGCATTATTCATTTCTTCTTTATACTGAAATCCTAAATACTCACCCAATAATTTAATGAAAATGCTAATCCTAACCCCAAAATGTTTTTGGCAACTGGAAGGAGAGCTCATGGCAAAAGTTCTGACAAACTGTTCTATTCTTATAGTGATCTCTGATAACCAGGGTTGACCATGCAATACTTACAGGAAGCATGACCCTCACTGTAAGAGGCTCCATTTGATATTAGTGATTTTTTAAAAATACATGAATTTCTAAATTGGACTGGGTTATACAGCATTGTGATATTATTACACTTGAATATGATTTCGGATTCGCTGTAATAACTCAAGGAACAACTACCAGGAAATAGCCACTGAAGCAGTGAGAGAAAACAATGAGCAGGCCCTGCCTGCCAACAATTGGAAAAAAAAATCACAATGAAGGACAAGATCAAGGAACATTTGGGGAAGGATAAACTGTCTACTCCCAAGCCACAACTGAGTCTGGAGAACATCCTGCTTTCAAAAACAAAACTTAATCTAGAGAACATTCTGTTCAACACTATTCTCATCTCCCTATCTTCTGTCTCTTATTCAATATTTTGCTCCTCCCCTCCCAAAACATAAAAAGGTTTGTTTACCTTCCTTTCCATCATACCTTCCTATTGGCAGTATGCTTTTTGGGATCCAGTTCTACTGAGTGGGAGATTCACACACATATCCAAAATGATAATATCAGCTTGAGCATGAAAGTTTGTTCCAAAGACCTTATCCTTCAAAATGATTACTCTTTGAAAGCCAGCTTCACAACATATAGTAAGATAGACACCAAACTAATGTGGCATTTGATAGACCAGAAAGGTACTGCTTTAGGGGGAAAACAAACAAACATATACTTGTACATACTATACAGAAGGGGAATGCTCATCTTAGAGCCATTACAGTGAACTCTGGCTATCACCCTAATGCACATATGTAATATATGTAATATACTGTATGCAACTGTGTCTGCCAGTTGAAGATGGGCTATACGTTTCATATGAGAAGTCATTATAAAATAATTAAAGAGTTAAGATTATAATGGCTGCTCATCAATTTATCATAGTGATGGCAGGCAGCAGGAAATGGCCTCCTGTTGGCTTTGTATGATTTTTCCACTTTGCTGCCTAGACTAACATATTATAGCAAAATATTTACAATGTATCCATGTGCATTATATGCAATTATGTTTCTAAACAAACTTATTGTTGCAGTAACTTTAGAAATAAGGTGACCACCAATCTCCATTTTCTAAGAAGAAGAAAAACCAATTACTACTTCTAAATTATCTCACAAAAGGTGGAAAATAAAACAATATTTCCTAAGTATGCTTAAAAGACATGTCTTGGAATTTAAAATGATAAAGAAAATAATTGGCTAGGATTCTGGCCCCAAAGAAGGGTTATTATTTAAGAACTCTGCAGATCTTGTGAACATTTGAAGGGAGTGGGGGCACACTTACCAAATGATGAGTGATAGTTACAACTGTGATGTTCTTGCATTCACTATTGCAAACTATCATTGCTGCAACAGCTTTTATGACCTCCTCTCTGCCTGCTTGAATGACATCATGTAGCATTGCTCCAGATGCATAGTAGGTGGTACTACTGTATCACCACAGCCAGCCCGGGTAGTGGTTTGAGTATTGGACTATGACTGTGGAGTCCAGGGTTCTGATCCTTGCCCAGCCATGGAAACCCACTGGGTGACCTTGGAAAAGTCACACTCTCTCAGGCTCAGAAGAAGGCAAAGGTAAACCCACTCTGAACAAATCTTGCCAAGAAAACCCCATGATAGGTTTGCCTTAGGGTTGCAATAAGTTCGATATTACGTGAAGGCACACAACAACAAGCTGGGAGGAAAGAGATGGCAGAGCCCACAAGTAGTGATGGAGCAATGATGTTTAAATAAAATGAATGGGGGGGACATCAACACTTGTCACTCATCTTCCAATAAACTCCTCTGCCAATGAAATAATTTTATCTTTCCCTTCCTTTAAAAAAATGCTATAAATGTTCCTTTTTTCAGCTTGAAAAGGGGATGAGAAAGAGTGTGGGACATTTTCTGCTAAACTACAGATGTTTTCATTTGAAGTCAACAACAACATAGCTATCTCTTTTTTCTGTTATTGGAATCCACTGCATATGCTTTTGTCAAATAAACTGCTACCATTATTATAATTGCAAATCATAGTGGTGTAGTGGTTTGAGCATTGGACTATGACTCTAGAAACCAGGGTTCAAATCTCTGCTTGGCCATGAAAACCCACAAAACAACAACAAAGAAAAAATGCATACAGTTGTAATCAAAATTATTCAACTCCCATTGCAAATCAGGTTTATTGTCAACATTTACAGACTTTCAGCTGTTTGCAGTGAACAAATCAAACAAAAGCAATTGAAATAGCTCAACATAACAAATGCTTCAAGCGGTTTCCCCAAATTCATCTGAAAATGCAACTTATAATGACTTCTCCAGTTTCAAAATTATTCAACCCTTTCATGGCAAGTAATAGCAATAGCATTGATTTTTATATGCTGCTTATCAGTGACAAAGCACTCCCTAAGCAGTTTACATTGTTTTTTAGCTAATTGCCCCCAACAAGCTGGGTGCTCATATTACTGACCTATGGAAGGATGGAAGGCTGAGTCAGCCTTGGAGCCCTCTGGGATAGAAATCATAACCTTGTGGCTTGCAATATTGGTATTCAACCTCTGCACCACCAGGGCTTCTGGTGCCACCAGGCATTTAACCACTGTGCCACCAGGGCATCTTTAGTATTTGGTAGAGTGCCCTTTTGCTATTATGACCTGCTGTAAATGAGATGCATAGCCAAACACCAGCGTTTGGCAGTATTCCTGAAGAATCTTAGCCCATTCCTCATGAGCAATGGCCTCCAGTTCAGTAATATTCGTGGGTTTGCATGCTGCAATCACCTTCTTCAAATCACACCAGCGATTTTCTGTGGGGTTCAAGTCAGGTGACTGTGATGGCCACTGTAGAATCTTCCAAGACTTCTTCTGCAACCAAACCTTGGTGGAATTTGAGGTATGCTTGGGATCATTGTCCTGTTGGAACAATGACACCCAAGCTTCAGCTTCCTCACAGACATCATGTTTTCTCCTAGGATTTCCTGATACGTCAGTAAATCTATCTTGTCTTCCACACACTGCAGGTTTCCAGTGCCAGAGGATGCAAAGCAGCCCCAGAGAATCACTGAGCCACCACCATGCTTACCTGTACCCAGAGTGTTCTTTTCAACATATGCTTCATTCTTCTTCCTCCAGGCATACCGCTGATCCATTGGGCAGAAAATTCTAGTTTTGTTTGATTGATCCATAGAACAGAATCCCAAAACTTCTGTGGCTTATTTATATGATTTTGAGCATACTGAAGCTGACTTTTCTTGTGCTTCTGGGACAGTAGTGGTGTACATCTTGGAGTTCTGGCATGGAAACCTTCTGCACTTAGTGTGCTCACTGAAACCTTAGTGCCAGTTGCCATCAAGTCTTGCTGCAGGTCTTTTGCAGTCACTCAAGGGTTTTTCTCAACCTGGCTTCTCAGAAATCTGGTTGCAGCCATTTCCTTTTTCTGCCCCATCCAGGTAGTGTAACCATTGTTCCTTTAACTTTGAACTTGAGAACTATGCTTCCAATTGTGTCTCTAGGAACGTTCAGGTCCTCCACTATCTTTTTGTAAGATGTTCCTTGTTTGTGAAGGGTGATGATCTCTTCTTTTAACTTTTTGGACCATTCTTTTGACTTAGTCGTATTTTTAACATGCAATCAAACATGACACTCAACAAATCCCTAGCCAGTTCAGGTATTTAATGTGTTCCAGCTCAAGCATACCTGGTGCAACTAATTAAGCCCTTGATTAGTTGTATCAGGTGTGCTTGAGACAACACCTGTTCTGCATATTTGTGTTGTTGTGAGGGATTCTGTTCAGGGGGTTGGATAATTTTGAGACTGGAAAGATCATTATAAGTTGCATTTTCAGTTGAATTTGGGGAAACCGCTTGAAGCATTTGTTGTGTTGAGCTATTTCAATTGCTTTAATTTGATTTGTTCATTGCAAACAGCTGAAAGTCTGTAAATTTTAACAATAACCCTGATTTGCAATGGGGGTTGAATAATTTTGATTACACCTGTAAGAATATCAGGCTGCTCTGGGAAGTTCAGGTTTCACTAAATAGTGGAGAGCTTGGCCTGTTCTTTACAGTGACAAAACACTGAAGCTGATGGGGAGCCAACTTTGAGAACATATTTGTGTGTTCTGCTTGCTGACTCTGATATGTTCACCCACTGAGCAAACACAGCAAAGGAAAATAGTGTCCCCATCCCAATTTTTTCAGCTTCTTTAAAGTTATTCAGCTAGCATAAAAGACGTGAGTGCTTTGAACTAACCACTTCTGCCCCATCTGCTTTCCCCCCATCAGCTATAATCTTTATTTGGAGGAGGCTTCCCTTTGTTTGCCTGTAATGGGAGTATCTCTTTGCCCTTGGACAACAGACTACATCCTATCTACCAGTATGAGGAGGAACCAAAATCAAGGAAAAGTTGTATATATAATAACACTATACTATTAATGAACAGTAGGGTATAACTGTTTTTAAATAAATCAATAAAAAAAAATCAACAGATTTCTGTGTATTGTTAAACCTTTACCTTCACAACAACCAAAAGGTAGCAGCTTATCCACCTTCTAAAACACATCAGGTATTTTCCAGTCCCCAGTACGAATTGTGATTTGCACATTGCAATTCTGCCAAAATATCCCAGCCATAATCAGAACATTCTTAAGCACAAAATCTGCGCAGCAGACTGGATCAGCTGTCTGTAACTCTCTTCTCACTGTTTTGGCCTTGAAATTGAAAATAAATATATAAGGCTTGTCATTAACTAATTGTTCAGCTATACCTTACAGCAGGCTACCCACAGGCTATTGCTTTCACTGCTGACTGACACTGCTGGTATGATAAAAGCTGCCAATCAGTCCTGATGGATGGATATATGCATCATCCTCAATAGAACAAAATCTTGACAGACACTGCAATTCATGTCTATTATCCCTTGGAGACGTCATGGCTAAGCACAAGGTTGAATATCATCAGCATACATAGCTCCCCAATGCCACTTGATAAACTGCTTTTGAAACCAAGAGGATCTTCAAAAGCAGTTTGTGATCTGGCATAGAGTGAGCTAAGTTTCCAAAGGGATGGGGAGTTCCACTGCAGTCTTTTGGGCATGCTGAAAGTAACCCTTTGTATCATAAGCCTGGGACTTTTAAAAATGTCACTATATATGTTTTTAATAGTGATAATAAGCAGAAATAGGAAGAGGAACAAGCACTATTGAAGATAGTTCATACCACTGAGAAGCATATAGCCATAATGAGTCACAGTGTAATAGTTACAAAACAATCTGTTGGTCTGTACAGTTTGTATTTTCAATTATAAAAGTTCTTATAATCGAATTATATGATTTCTATTTCTTACAAAATCAACAACAGCACCTCAAGTAATCATCTCTTTTGTTCTCATAACATCCAAATAACCACAAGGGCCAACAAATACATTTGAAGATCTTGGTTTTGTTGCTATTATAAGAATCTAACAAAAGAATCCAGCTGGATTATATCAGAGGTGCTCCTACATTTTCCAAGAGTGTGCCCCACCAACACTTCTTCAAGCTTAAAATACAGCATAAATAGCCACTTCATACTTGTTTATCCACAGTGCCAGGCATTCAGGGGTATTCTGAGCACAGAGGTTCAGTTTAGCTCCCATGATTAATTGCCACTGACAGAAATGGTCATTTCTATGACTTCTCTCATCCTTCTTTAAAGCCATCACAGACAGCAAACTCTGGGAGTTAATTATGCATTCTGTGAAGCAATAATTTCCTTCAATCTACTGCCTATCAACTTCAGCAGGTGTCCACAAATTCTAGTATTAATGCTTTAAATTCAAATCTACTTTATAATGTTCCAAATCGCTATTACGTCTCAAGCATAGCAATCTTCCTCATAACACAAGCCAAACTCAAAACATATCAAAAGTTTCAGACTTTACTGAAAGGAGCACCATTCCAATCCTTTAATATTATTATTTGTTCTTACTTGTATCATTCTAGCTCCAGAAAAAAAAGGCAACCAGAATTATCAAGAGCTTTCATCTAGCACCAAAATAACAACCTTGAAAGGTTTGGAAGAGGACAACTTCTAAAACAAGTTCACTTAATTAAGCGTGTTTTACATATTCTGTATCTAAGAATCTATGGGATCAGCATGCCTAAAGAATATCTTTTATTCCAACCTGTATTACTAAACCATGTTTACCATCACACAACATACGATGGATATTTACTGGTATTCACCATTAACCACAGTTTGCTTTCAGTGAGAATGAAATAAGAAGGACATGCTCAATATATTGGTGTCATGACCATTTTACAGCATTGATGGCAAGATGTGAAGATGAATTAGCAGCTAGACAGTGTCTGACATTGGTAATAACTTCTTATTATGTCGGGGAATCTGCATGCTGATCAATGCCTATCTATGTGCAATTGTTTTTATCCTATTATCAATCATGTATCTCTCAATTAGTCAGCATCCCAATGGATTGACATAATTAGGAGACCCAGACATATATTAGAATATAAATATAGTACAGTCAGCCAGCCCTCCATATCCAAAGATTCTGCATCCATGGATTCAAACGACCATGGCTTGAAAATACTGGGGTGGGGGGGGGATTCCAAAAAGCAAATCTTGCTGTTCACCATTTTATATATGTGATACCATTTTACTATGCCATGGTATATAATAGGACTTGAGCATCCACGGATTTTGGTATCCATGGGGTGGGGCGGTCCTAAAACCAAACTCCAGCAGATACCAAGGGCACACTGTACTTCTTCATACCAAATTTTCCTAATGTTGATCATGGTTATGTATAGTAATGGTACAAACATTGTCATGTATAAAATGAGATTTCAGCAACCACCAAGGAAGAGGCCTTGTGTGTATATATATATATATATATATATATATATTTGTTGCTGCTGCTGTTGTTTTTTAGAATGAGTATTTTCCCATGCTCAGATTAGACTCTAGTGGGTGAAAGCCAAGCTTGTTACATGCTTCTCATAACCTGATTTATTCACCAATTTATTTTATACATTAGGTGCACTGTATGCAGTCTGACTGTTGCATAAAAATTTCATGCAAACAGAAAAGGACCCTGCTCACACACAACTGCCTTTTGGTTATTATTATCTCTTTGTGAAGCTAGCATTCTGTTGTAGGCAGGACAGAAAATCCTGAACAGTAAGCACATTTTTCAACCCCACTGGTCCAAAATGTTTATATAGCTTTTGGTTCACCTTCTCTAGCCAACAGCTGAACAACTTTATTATTAGAATGATCAGATAGTAATTTAAATAACCCCTTTGAACTTCCAACAACCTTCCCAGGGCTCACACATCTCGGGTGGAAATCTTTTTCAAACCTCAGGTGTTAAAAAACAAACAATCCAAAAGTACATTTATTTTACTAAATTATACTTAATACCAATATGCCTGCTACATTATTAATAATGAATTCAAAGTGATATTTCTCCCCAGGTTTTATTTAGTAAGAACAGCAAGAAAAGCATCTTTCCATATTTCCTTTTATTAGAAGTCTCCTTTCATCCAAGAAATATGAGACCTGAAATAAATTGTACCATCCTGCTTTTTTTTTAAATTCAAATCCTTTCCAGTCCTAGGCAGTATGCTAATGAAAACAGGTTGATAAATGACTCCCTGATATTTTCCAGACATTTTTCTCTCAGAAGTGCTCTAAACTGATGTAGCTCAAAGAGAATAAGGCGCATTAAGTCATTATATCAATTTTTGTTACCCAGATACTTCAGTCCCAGTTAAGCGCTGACAGCCTATATAAAACAAGGCAAGGGCATCATACGACTCCATCGATCAAACCTTGTCGTAGATAGATTGCCTATTACACAAATAGAACCAGCAGACTCAGTTCTGTAGTTTTTATGCTCTTCAATTAAAGGATAACAGGGTACTTTCCCATAAATCTGTTAATTGCAGCTGAATTAATTTAACAAATTTCACCAAGCACATAGGGGGGAAAGTGATTGGATAAGCTAATGTAAACCAGCACAGGTTGTCATACAGAGAGTTCCACTGCAGTTCCACCACCCTCACTTTTCTATACCTTGACTGGGCAAGATGCCACAAACATTTAGCTTTGTTGTGGTTCTTTGGCAACAGACAGCTAACAACGATAACATACTATATAATGAGGATATAGCTTATTAGCAATGCTTCTCTCCCTCAGCCAATGAGAAAGAAAGAGATTAAAATAACTCATTCTTTACATCTAAATTAATGGTTCCTACCAGTCTGCCTGCCCTCCACTATAAGCATGCAAGCAAAAACTGATAGAAGGGGTTCCCAAACAAACGCACTGAGAACCTTGCCCGAAGCTGAGAAAACAAAGTACCACCACTACATTTCTACTGTGAGAAACAGAAAAACCAGCACTTAAGAAAAGAGCACAATAATTTGGACATCATTCTAATTACACCCATACAATATAATTCAAATCACATGGAAACAAAACCCAAAACAATTCAGCAGAAGTTGACTACTGATATCAACTAAGGTGCTGATCAAAGCTCGGCAGGGGGGGGGCAGATATTTTTAACTGACCTCAGCAATCACACTTCATAAGAACATCCTGGACATTCTTTTTAACATAATTCAGTAATGCTATGTGGATTCAAAATGTGGTCAACAGGTTTGAGAGATGGTCAAGCAGATTGTAAAAGTGCAAAAACACACTGATGACACATTAGTTTTGGTGTAAGGTCACTGTATAAATGGTGTATAAATGTCTACTTGAATACATAAATGCCACAGTTGTCAGCTTGTTTTGTCATTCTAGGTGCTGGAGGAGCGCAAGCAGGGCACTGGCAGTTATAAGGTGAACCTGCTGGTCTAGGCCTACTCAGATAATCATTTTCTAACATTATGTTTTCATCCATGCTAGCTTCTGCCAGAGCGTTTGAATCAGGTGTCACAAGTCAATCCATGCCAAGTTCCATTTCCAGAATTCAAATCCATATCCCTGAGCTCCCCACAAGCAGAGTCCAGTGCTGAAGATAGAATATAAGCAAGGATGCCTCTGCAAGCATTTTAGTGGGTTCTCCCACCTGCAAAAGGGTGTCAAATCAAAGGATGCAAAGTATTCTCTGGAAGTAAAGTAAAGTAAAGTAATTTGTTATCTGAAAGATAACAACAACAACAACAACATTTTTTAGTAGGGCCTAGTGCTCACTCCTGCTGTTGAAGTAGAAGGCAGAGAAGTGAACAGTGATGTGAGACCTGTGTCTATTTATTCGTTTATGTGGAGACACTACAGTCCTATTTGTCTTATAGAGAAAGCAGTAGGGAACTGCGGACAATTGAAAGCATGTGCCATATTGGAAGATGAGCAAGTATATAAGTCCCTAATATCTCACTATATAGAAAAAGAGCTGGCATATAGGTCTACCAAAGGGGTTAGCTCCTATCTCTGTTATGTGGTCTCTAGTTGCTATCAAGGAGCTGTTTTACACTGGGCAGTTATCTGTGAGCTAGTAAAGGTCTATCACCTAGGACCTGTCTGAAGGACCATTGTACAGAATGGCTGCAGTTCATTGAGGATGCATTTAAGAGGTTTTAGCCAGGAACTCTGTATAGATTAATTCTACAAAAATCTTCCCCTTGCCAACATATACACAGTGCTTTAGCAGCAACTGTCATGGTCCATATTGTGGTAATCAGAGTGTTTGGCTGAATGACCAGGGAATCATATTGTGTTAACTCTTGTGCAGCTTACATAAGCATAATACTGTACCTTACTATAACAGTTCATAACTCAGGATTGTACATACTTTTCTTAGCTTAAATGCTTTACATTACATCACATTATATATTATTTTATATCCCTCCTTTCTCCTAGCATGGGACACAGGGCAGTTCACATGAAGTTAAAAAAAACATACAGTAAGTTCTGCTATAATGTGACAGTTGTGTTCCTTTAGAAATCTATGCTAGAGAAAATTATGCTCTAAAAATAACAGGATTTATGGGGTAAATAGGGTTAGGTGCAGATCTCAAAAATATTACTGGAAGTTAAGATATTTATTTAATTTGCCACAAATTTTAATGAATCAATTTTAATTATAAGCATAAACGGTGACTCTTATCACCGAAAAACATGAGGATGCATATTTATGGCTGGGGTGGGTAAAGTATATCCCCAAGCTTCTGGAGCCCCCCCCCTTGAAACGGGGAGAGACCCCCAGTAATCTACTCAGCCACTAACACTTGCCTCACCTTGGCACAGACAAGCTTTGGTTTGCTGCAGCAGTTGTACAAATGCTCCGACCCCTCCTTCCCCCTCACTCACTCCTGGCCCAGATTAAAATCTCTTTCCTTGCAAACACTCTCTCCTGCCCTTCCATCCACCTCACTTATTCCAGTTTGAACTTAAAATCTTATCCTCACAAATGTTCTTACCCTCTCCTTCCATCCATCTCACTCACTCCTGTCCCAGCTTAAAATTTTATCCTCACAAATGTTCCCACCCCCTCTTTCCATTCATCTCACTCATTCTGTTCCAGCTTAAAATCTCATCCCTGGCTCACAAATGCTCCCTCCCCTCCTTCCATACAATTCACTTCAGTCTCGAACCACACAGCTGATAAACCAAACAGCTGAGATTAGAGGTGGCAGGGCTGCCACTTAACTGCTGAGATATGGAGGGGTACCAATTTTGAATGTTCAAGATTGAATTGTGCTATAGCCAATTGAGAGCTCATGTTTTTCAAATAGTATTCCTATATTAACTAATCATGTTATTGCCAATTCGCATTGTAAAAACATGTCTTATAGCAGAACTTACCTGTACAATAAAACCTAACTAAAACAAAAGGTTTTTTTCAAAAATAAGGTCTATTAAAACACATTAAAACATAGTAATTAGATAAACACATAATATATTCCAATATAAAAATCCTTCCACCACAGTAACTTAAAAGCCAAAGGCTTGCCTAAATAAAAAGGTATTTGGCTCCTGGAGTAGGCAGGGGACCACCAAGGTAACTATCTTGTCTTGGAAGCTAGCCAGAAGCAGGTATTCAGAATAATCTACCAGGTGAGCAAAACAGGAGCTTACCAGTTGTCATGTACAGTTATCAGACTCCAGGCAGTATACAGTTATCAGAGTCCAAAAAGTCCAGGTCAGTAGGATAAAACAGTAAATCCAAAGCATCAGTCCAAGGGAGTAGTAAGTAGCAAGGTCAGTCCACAAAGCAGAGTCCAGAAGCCCCAGGAATTTAAGAGACAATAAGATTGTTTCCTCCAGAAAGGTTGGTTGTCAGCAACAACCTGCCAAGAATAAGGCTTGGATATTTATGGTCTAGAATCCTCCCTCAGCTGTTGCCTAATTAACATGTGTTTTCTCTAAATACACTCTGAACAACACAAGCCCTCCATTTCCTGTCTACATGCAATTGTGGTAGGTATTATCTGGTTTGTATTTGTGTCTTGCAGCTGCTGGAGAGTATCCTTGTTTTTCCCCTGCATGGGCATGTCCCTCTGCCCTTCCATTTCCCTGTCAGGATCTACCCCTGGGTCCTGAGAGTTACACCTGGCACTTTCTTCATCAGCCTAGCTGTCTGTGTTGTAACCCAGACTGGGGGTCTGGAAGGGAGGCATGACAGTAACTTCAGCCAGGACAAATAAACCGCTCAAATTAGTACAACAGAAGAAGTAGTTAAGAAACAGCAATTTTAGTCCAATAAAAATGGTGGCTATGGCAGTGACAGAAAACTGTACAAACAGACAACACAGTTCTTTCTAGTGCTTAAGCTAATCTGGCCTTGTGACTTCCTGAGAAACATACTGTATATAAATAACTCCTGGAAGTTGAGAAAGGTGTGCAAATCTTGTTAATAAACATATTTTTAAAAGTACTGTTAAGAATTGTCATCTGTAATCATCTTTGTGATGGCATCTGTTACAGGTCTGATTTAACAAGAAATGTCCAATCAATTAAAAGAAGATGGTGTGAAGCAAAGTCTCCTAGACAGAAGAAGTGAGATACATGAAGTACTAGAAAACATCCCCACTTCATCTCCAAAGAGAGATAAATAACCCAAGCAAATAACCCAAGTATCTGACAAAGGTAAGAATTCATAGAAGGTAGGAGTTGATGTTCCCTTAATTCCTGCCAGGGCACATTATTTGAAGAGAAGATAAAGCCACCTGGGATACAAAGATCAGCCACCCCCTTGCTTGGGAACATTATACTGTGTAAACATTTCATACAATCTCACGAATTTCAATAAGATAACTTCTAAACAGTTTTAACTACCTAATTGTAAAATCCCTAGTATTAAAGTTTGTTGCTTTTGTTCTTAGGTGGTAAAAGTTTACCACTCATTTTCTCTTCTACATATACTGGTTTATACATACATTATTTCATCTGGGAAGAGTTACTGCTGAAGAATGTGTAATATATTTAAACACAGAATTCTAACACAAGCTTCTGCCAACTTTTGTCAGTCAAAACTCTTGACTGTGTATTACCTTGGGTTTGGCACATTTTAGTATTTTAATACTTTCCCCAGGCCCTGGCAAACTGCCCTCATTAGTAAATAAGATTTCATCCATACAGTATCATGAGAGCCACTTCCTGATAATAGAACTCCATTCCACAGGAAATACATGTCTTGGTCCTGTTGTGTGGCTCTTTCCATCCTACCAGATCAAGGGAACAACTCCCCATGCTAGTTACAGTATGTGTGCATGGGATATTATTTTAGTCTCTTAGAGACCTGAGGATTTAAATTATGGTTTGGTAGCATGTGCACAGATGACTGTATCATACCAAGCCCTATGTGGGAGGGATGAAAATGGTCTGCCTTCACCAACCCCCTCATTTGAAGTAAACTTAAGTTTCTGGAGGTAGGGTGTGGATGGAATTTGTCATGACTTTCTTCAGTTTGCCTCCTGTATTAATTTAAAGTTTCTTACATCATCATCATCATCATCACCATCATCACCATCATCAGATTAAAATACAGCAGCAAATAGACACATAAAACAGTTTAAAAACACGATCACCAATTAAAAATACATAATCAGTTAAAAGACCATAACATCAGTTTAAAAAGTATACATATTAAAACAATCAATTCATAATGTAAAACACATAATTTAAAAACCATCTGGATAGGCCTGCTGGAAGAAACTGGTCTTTAATGCTGTTTTAAACTTAGGACTTTTTCAGACAACCTAAAATACGGCAGGAGATGTCGGGAGAGATACGTGGCTGTCCCAAGGTAGGGGATCCTTTTCGGACACTGCCGTCCCTCTCCCGGCATTGTCTGTGTCAGTTCCATGTCCGATCTATTGCAACCGTGCCATTTTTTACTCACAGAAGTTGTCAGTGAATAAAAAATGGCACGGTTGCAATAAATCGGACACGGAACTGACACGGACAATGCCAGGAGAGGAAAGGCAGCATTCACAAAGGACCCCCTGATGAATGATAGCCACGTACCTCTCCCGACGTCTTCTGCTGGATTTAAGGTTGTCTGAAAAAGTCCTTAGACAGCGTATCCAGCTGTCAAATGTCTTCTGACAGGTCATTCAACAATTTGGGGGTTGCCAAAGAAAATCTCCTCTAGTTAACAGTTGCCAGCCTGGTCCTGGCTGACTTTCCATGTTCAGGTGAAGATAATTCAATAAGGTGACCATAGCAATCTCAACATTGTATCCTGCTCTAAAGCCAGTTTGAAATGTATCTAGGAAACCTGTATCATCTAAGACTGTTTGGAGTTGGAAAGCAACTGTCCTCTCATTCACCTTGCTAAGAAAGGAAGATTTGATACTGGTCTATAGTTGTTAATGTCCAGGGAGTCCAGGGTGGGCTTTTAAAGAAGTAGCTGCACCGCTGCTGCTTTTAAACAAGATGGAAAACTTTCCTCCCTGATGGATATGTTAATACTATATTGTAATTGAGATCTACTTGCATCTTCTCCCTGGACAACTAGCCAAGGACAGGGATCGAGAAGACGTCTTCCTTACTTGAGCTAGCAGCTTGTCCACATCAGTGGTACTCACCAATTGAAACTGATCCAGTGTAATTTTAATTACAGAGTCTCTGGGTACTCCACTGTCAATTTCTGCTATAACTGATGCCACCTATGTTGGCTCTTATCTGAGAGATTTTATTTCTGAAGTGATCACTGAAAGCCTCACAGCAAACTGCTGAAGGCTCTAGAATTTGATTCAGGAGGTAGGGTCCTGAGTTAACCCCTTCACCACTCTGAATAATTCAGCTGGACACGGATTCCCAGATGCAATATGTGCATAGAATGCTTTCTTTGCTGCACATATTGCCTCTTTATAGGAACAAAAATGTTTTCTACAATGTGTCTTGTCAGATATAAGTTGACTTTTCCACCATCTGTGCTCCAGTTGTTGTCCTCTCATTTCAGCTCCCTGAGGTCCTCTGAATACCTAAGAGCCCAATCAGTAATGGTTCAGAGAGGATGTTTAGGAGTGATTGTGTCAATACCCCTACTTAGGTCTTGATTCCATGGGCCAGTGCTTCAACAGGATCATTGGTGGTACCAGCCATACTATTCTCTAAGGCTTTCTGGAATCCTTGATCCATAGGGAGAGGTGGGTAAGAAATCATCGTCATCATTTGAGAGCAGACCATCTTAACAGAGTTAAGGACAGACAGTAGCTGTGATGCTAACTCTGAACAGAAAATGATCTATCCATAACAACTCAGAGGTATTCATCACCTCTGCCCACAGATTTGTGTGCTCTGAGCTGAAAACAACATCAGCAGTGGAGGTGGTGGGTAGTGGATGGGGGAGGGAAGCCTGGCATTTGCTGTTATCCACAATTTCAGTATCCACGGGGGGACCAATCCCCCAACAGATATGGGGTGCTACAGTAATTAACATTATGTCTAGGGGCCAGACAGAAACACACACAGAGAGAGACGTAGTGCTCACATTTTTTTCTTCTATTATTTTCAATGGAAAGTAGGCTTAAATAGTGTGCCAGTGTTAAAAGAGCTTCATGCTGGGCCCATTCTGAGCTGTAGGACCTCTAGCTTTTCATCAGATCTTTGGGAATTACATTCATTAACTACTATGCTGATATGTGAGCAGAAGTGATTTTACAACTGATCATAATGAAGACCTGAACAGTTTGTAAATCATCAGCCATGTGTAGTCCGCCTAAACTGCTGTCAACTCTAGGTATGTGTTTGTGTGTGAGAGTGTGACAACCATCCTGTTTTTGAAGCCCAAAATAGATAGCAAAACCAAGATATTCACTGTGCCCTCAAAGGGTTCACATAAATGGCCGATGGGTCCATTGTATCATTGTAAAGACCTGTTTTGTCATTTTATAATGTTATTTTGCTTAGCTGCCTTGAAGACCTCAAACTGGGTAGTTTTCACTCTATCAATCAAACCAAGTACTTAATTTTAAAGCAACCAGTTGCCCAGCCCTCATCTCACTATGGCCTAATCTGTTATAGTCAGCAATCTTTGCATGCCTATACTTAATAATTGGTGGTCTGTATGTTACACCACAGGAATTTAGACACAGTATATATTTATGGTGACTTCCTGTTTGTTAGATTTTTCCACGTCACCTCTCTTTCTTCATCACTATTACCTGCAGCCATCTTCTCCTTCTTCCCTCTCTCTCCTCCATCAGACCATGTGTTTGATTGTGCACAAGTAAATTTTAAGTAATATTACTTTTATATGCTTTACAAAGAAGATTGGATTAGAGAACAAGGATTGGAGAATAAAGTTGGTATGTTAAAGATTTGAGACCAGCTTGAGTCACTTGTAAGAACTTTTCCTGGAGAGTGAGTCGTTACAGCAGGATAACAATAAAAACTTATCCCACAATAAATCCTTTATTCTAATGTGCTACAAGATTCTTTTGTTGTTGTTGTTTCTGGAAAGATCCTATAATATCTTAGTTTCCACAGTAAAAGGCAATTTATTCCCAACACATTTCAAACTCAAAAGCATTTTTCAAAATAATAGTTGTAAGGTATAACAGAGACTTTAGGCACTTGCTCTTTCTGTTCTAAAACATCTGTGTACCCTAGGTAGCAACATGTTAAACACAAAACTCAAGCCTGGACATAATTTGCTGCAAAATTAGAGCAAAGCCTTCTTAGTGACAGGATAACAGTTATGGAACTAGCTTCCCCTCCCCCCCCCAAAAAAATCACTGTAGCAAGGTCACTATAATTGTGTTTTTTTTCAAAGCAAGCCTGCAGGGTGTTGGTTTAAATCAGTGGTGTCCACCCTGTAGTCCTCCAGGTGTTTTGGACTCTAACTCCCAGCTGGTCCAATGATCAGGAATTCTGGGCGCTGTAGTCCAAAACACCTGGAGGGTCACAGGTTGGACACCACTGGTTTAAATGGTGTTATTAAATTGGGGTGCTTTCTGTTGTGCTTTTAAGTGAAACTTGTTCATCCCTGGAGAAAATACATATCTTCAAAGGCAGAACAAATATAAAAAGAAGAAGGTGTTTTTTTAAAAAATCCTGTCAATTTTTGGAAAATGTATGAAAGTTAATTTAAAAAGATTTAATTTACATGACTTGGTTGCCATGTTTAATTGCTTGCAACCTACATGAGCATGGTTTGAGGTAGACAAAAGACAAGAGAAGTACCGTTGCCTCACGGACAGCAACCTGCAGCATGTTATTAACATCATTAATTTAAATATGCCATTATATCTGCAAGATTATTGTAGCATGCTATGTTCTTACAAGGTTATGAACTAGTTTGTATAATTTCATTCCAAGAATTAGTTCTGTACTGAAGCATGATGGGGATCTTGTTGTCTATGATTATTCCCACCAAGCACCATAGCAAATTTCAGTAAAAACCATTTTGAAATACTGAATTCCTTAAACTTCTTGACAAATCTGTTGGATGTATGATATAAATCGTGTTGTGCTCCAGACACATTCAAATAATCCAGAGTAAAACAACCTGCATGCTCTACTCTCCTATTCCAGAGGAATATTTATTCCATACTAAAGTCTAGGAAATCCTGTGAGCACCTCTTTAGTGTAGTTTATGACAGCATTATTAATACTGCTCAACAACCAAGTAAAATTAGAGATAAAATCTGAATAGGTCCCATTATTGTTTTTACAGTGAACTAAATAAGCTATATGATTTTCCCCTTCCAAGCCTGAAAGATGCTCAGCCTTGTACACAGATGGAATAAGATTGTGATCCTAAAGACTTTACATCTGAACATTTTGCCCCTTTGGTAAATCCCCAACCACAGGAGAGTTTTGAAATTTCAGACCAACCCTTAAGGATTTACAGTATATGCATTACCCAGTTTTATTCAATGAACATTCGTTTCATATGGAAAGTAAAAGCAGCTGTCAAATTTCTGCATTGCTAAGTTTCCCCACAAATAAACAGTTTATTATGTTTTGTAAGAGTGGTCTCTAGATTGATCCGTATGGAAATACGTATTCACCTAAATTTTGTAATAATAAAAAATATTCAAGTACCTCCAACTGATTATTATCAATGAAACCCGCATAGTTGCAGATTTAATTGATTTTGCAGAAAGAGGGCTTGTCTAGATGGGCAAAAAATCACAAATTCACCCTGTGTTCACGGCACAATTGCCACACAATGTTTTTGATGATTCGCATCTTCACTAGGGTTTCTGCAGGAAACTCCAGTTCTAAAAGATTCATGGTTTGGACTGCATTCAAGGGGAAAACCCAAATTATTGGCCACATGGTGGCTGTGGATTGGTTTCAGTGTGAAGTTGGGGATGGAACTTCTGGCGGCTGGGATTCCATTCCAGCACTTTATTTTATTTTAGGTTATTTTTATTTTTCAATTGTGCACATATCTCGATAAGCGTATCTCTGCTTACCTACAGTACTCTGGGACAATGTATATTTGCATATTCACATGCACAAGTAAACAGGGAAAAAAACCTGGAGCAGCCCTGGACATGTGGCCAGAAATAATATGACATATAGGACATGTGATCAGCATAGAGCTGCCTTTTTACTCCAACACACATTACAGTGTGGCAGGATACTCTGATCTACAAATGGATAAATCCCAGTGAGTGTGGCATTTATGGGGCTGCTGTGGATAAAAAACATCTGCCACATCTATGTGGTAGGTGCAGGGTGTCCCACCAGTTTAATAATAATAATAATAATAATTATTATTATTATTATTATTTCTATCCCACCCCTCTGCACCGCAATTGGGGTGGCTTACATCATAAAAATCCCATAATTACATTAATACCCTAACCCACCCACCCCTTAAAACAATATTAAATTAAACAGATTAAAAACGTTCACTAATTAAACAGAGAAAAAAAAATCCTGTGGCCGCTTAAGGGAAAAGGCAGCCGAATCTTCGGGCCAGGATAGCTATTCAGGAAAGGCCTGCTGGAAAAGATCCATCTTGACAGCTTTTTTGATGCTCTCTAAGGTGGTAATAAGACGGATCTCGTCCGGCAGGCCATTCCATAATCTGGGACCGGTAGCAAACAAGGCCCTCTGGGAGGTCACCGACAGCCTTGTGATCATAGGTTGTAACAGAGTCCTCCCAGAGGACCGAAGTGTGCAGGAGTTTAGAGAAGCCCAGATATATTTCCCAACATTTCTGAAGCCAGCACTAGGGCCTACCAGGAGGGAGCAGTCAGCAGAGGGAAATACTAAGCTATAACAGGAGTTGTTGAATATAGTACTACAAGACTAGTGTTTTGTGACTTTTTTTCCTTTTGTGGTTAACTATTTAGTTCTCACTAACCTCACCCTACCATAAATGGTTGTAGTTGCAGTACAATCTTCTTTCTTACTCTAAGGTGCACATGGCTTGCACTATTATTAACACACACAAAAAGTGGTACAAACACCTTCTTCTTCAGCTCTGCTTAGGCACGTGGGTTTTTTATTTAATCTTTTAATTATTTCTCTATGTGTTTTTTTCATCTTCCTTCCCAACCCACAACTCTTTGTTAAATGTCTTCTCTGCCCTTCCTTTTGTCTCTGCATCTTTCTATCATAATCTTTCACTTTGTCCTCCTCTACTTACCACCCATACAATTCCAGCCTATACTCATCTTCTTCATTCCCTAGTCACTCTCTTTCTTTTTCTTCTTCCACTCCTGGCTAAACATTATCTCCTTTCCTTCTCCCTTCTCTCCTATCCTCTCTCTACTTCTCCCCCTTGTGCCTCACAGTTCATCAGGAAACACCTTCATATCTCCTAATTGCAGTTACCTTCTACCTCCTTCCCCCTTCTTCTTGCTGCTCTCCATTTTTCCTAGTTAATTTTTTTTCCTTCCTTCCCCATCCCTCTCATCTTCCTCTTCCTTCTATCTCCCCCCCCCACCCCACTTCTCCTGGCTAAAGTCATCAACTTCATTCTCCTTCTCTCTCCCTCTTGAAGCTTTTGGAAAAAAATGACTTGGATATGTTAGATTCAGTATTTCATGGCTGTAAATTTATCAACATCATCTTCTACTCCTCCTCTTTCTGTTCCTCCCACATCCAGAATATATGGTGATTATTATGATCTTGGTTATTATTATTGTGGAGGATGGTAAGGAAGGATTCCATAATTTAGTTTTTAAATGAAAGGAAGAAGGAAAGATGGAAAGAAAATGTGCCCTGGGAGGCATTTGGTTAAGGGGAGAAGTCCATTAAAAGCAGAGTTTGGAAATCCATTTTGCTTGGGAACTTTTCTTTGATTGGATTATCACTCACATGTATTGTTGAAAGGAGTGCTTGGAAAAGTGTTAAAGACAGAGCTGGGAAAAGGGGGGGGGGATTCTGTGTGAAGTACTGCATGGACAAATTCTGTAGCTGGACTACAAGTCCCATATGTTTTTAGAAGTGTTTCCAAAGTGTCTTCAAACAAGGCTAGGAAAAATGGGGGGGGGGTCCAAACCCAGAGCTTGAAGCATTAATTTCCAACAATTGTTGTTGTTGTTGTTAAGACGTTGGGGTTGTCCACACGGTGAAAATACTCCTCACAGAATTTGCTCAGAAAATGAGCTGTCTTAACAGGATCCTCCATTGTCTCATCATATTGTGAAGGAGGGGGCCAAAAAGAGGGGAAGGTACACAAGAAAAGCATTTGTGGTTTTTCCCGACTTTTAAAAAACTCCAGTGATATGTGCATTTCCGTTCCTTAAGACAAGCGATTCAACATGAATTGCTTCCCTATGCAGGACACAGTGCAAACCTGGTTGGCTGGACAAGCACAGGGGGTGGGGGTGGGTTATAGGGCAAATGCCTGCTACTGCCATGTTGGATTTTTCGCTTTAGCAAGTGATCGCTGAGGCAATAAAATGAAGGTTTGTGCTATCTTTTTTATCTCTTCCTTTTTGGGAAAGGTGGAATATCATTGTGTGTACCATAAAAAAAATGTTTAAAAAAGTTTGACGGTGGTATATTTAAAAACACGAGTAATCCACTCACAGCCGGCATCTCAGCCACAGGCATGCAAAGTTTATGGGGGCTGTAAAACCATTAAGACAGGTTGCAGCTGCTGCAACTTGCTATTGCTGTGAAGCAGTTCATTGTTTTTTCCCCTTTGTGTAGACAAGCCCTTTGTGTTGTTTTATTGGAATGATATGCTCTGTGTGATTTTTGTTGATGCTTTTTGTATCCTGCTTAACAATCACCAAAAATCATCCACACCTCTTCTTAGATTTTGATGCTGAAATATTTAGGCCTGGGATGTTCATGACCCGGCAACTGTAGTTAATTTTTAGATTTTTTTTTTTTTAAAAAAACCACTTAACAGAAAAATGACCCAAAACCACCACCAATGGCAAAAGAAGTAATATTCTTAGGAATAGCAAATCAATGTTACTGGTTGCGCTAGATAAAAGTAATGAGGTTTTCAGTAATTATGTTGTGTGGGGTTTTTTTTTAAGGAAACAATACTGGAAACATTCTTACCTTTAAAAAAAATATTGCAGCAGCACAACTTCTAAAAAGTGCTGTTAATAGCTGATATTTCTTTCTTCAGAAACCTAAGCAGAGAGGCTGTGCCTTCCTCCAAAAGAGACAAGGGCTTGTGCACACAAGAGTCCTGATTTAGGCCCTGGACTATACATTTAGATGAACAAGATGGAAATGAGGTTGTAGAGTTCTGAGATGGAACAGTCCAGTTCAGATAATGAGTGTGGGGAGATCCTTCCCCTTTTCTAAATACTCTGCTATGAAAGGGAGAAAAACCATCTCTGCATACAGAAAATGAATACACTATTTATGTGTTTTATTATTACCAATATTTATATCCTACTTTTCAGTGTGGAGACTTTCAGTCTGGAGCTAGTGAGACTAACATGACCTATATGTTTTTTATAATTTTGAATTAAGGACATTCCTGCTCATGATCAGTGAAGACATGAAGTGTGAGGCAGCTGCCACTATGGACAAAGAGTGAATAATAAAAAGGAAAGTAGACTCTATTATCAAGGCTGTCTGGATTTGGAGGTAAATAAGGTATGTCTGACTAATTATTTTTTAAGGCTCTAAACCACCAGTCATTTTCTTTCTGAAAGTGAAAAGCAACTATTTTCTCGAGAATATCTTGGAGAGGCAGTAAGTGAAGGAAAGATCAAACTTATCTTCATAAAGTAGCAGATATAAATTCAGGAGAAAGAGAGCTGCAAATGAAAGGCTGACTTAAGTTGGCTGGTATTCAAAAGTGGGGTTTGAGCTCATTTGGACTTATTAAGCACTGATGCACTAATGCACTAATGTGATGGTGTCTAAATTAAACACATGATTAAAACAAGACAATATGTTATGAAACAGATTGGTAGAAGTGATTTGCCTTTGCCTAGACTTCTTAACTTGGAACCTATCTAGAACTGCCATTGATGGGTACAGGAACCCTTACAAATGATGCCCAAAGATAATCTGAATCCAGACTACTCCAAACTTCACAGCTTAAAATTTGTACAGTGAACTGGGCTCAGAAACAATTAGAAGTAGTTTCAGGTCACAGAACTCTCAGAAAGCAGGTTTTAAGATGACAAGGCACATTTTTCTAGGTATTTCTTATGCAATTTTGAATAAGCAGTGGTTTACTTCTTCCTTTTCTCAAGTTCCAGACTTGATCTCAAGCTAAACTAGGATTTGAGACATCAGTATAATGAGACCAGAATGTACCAATGTACCAACATTGCACAAAGGACAATGACGCTCTTCCAGACTTCCTTTACACTTTGTTCGCGCCTGCACGACTTACTGCTTAATAACCACTTGAAATCAGCTGCACATTGGAGAAATTCAATCCAAATATGACTGGGCTCACTACATTGGAAATATCCTCCAACACAGCATAAAGCTAATTTAGCTGTCACTTACTGTAAGTAAAATGACAAATATCCGTAATATCTGTCAGGATATGAATACTTTAAAAAGAGTTATGCAGCTGTCAACATTTTGATGACTCTAACAAGAGCAAACAAATGAACAGAAAACAGACAGCAAGTCTTTTATACATCCAGTTGCCAAACTCTACTATTACTTATATAAATAAATAAAAAATCAAATTACTTCATAAAAAGAAGACGAACAGCAAAGGCTTCTGGAGCGAACTGATACAGGTAAATCAGTCAGTGCTGCTGACAGACTTGTGCAGTACATACTTTTTCAGATTTAATGTGGTTCTCATCATGGCATGACTGTTTGTATCAAAATACTACAAATTATTTATGATTCTGAAACACAGGAATCCACAATCATATTCACCAATGGTGCTTTAACTGTCATCCGGCAGGAGGTTCCACTCTTTTCTGAAATCTAGAGAAGAGTGGAGACTCCTGACCCCATACTGTGGTTTGGAGATAAGTTGAGAGCCTTTAGACAACTTGATCTATCAAAGCAATTGCAAGCTAATTGAACAAGTCAGGGACTGCCCTGTTTTGAAACTGAGAACTTGGAACTGAGAATTACGTTAGTGCTGCCTCAAGTTTTTAGTTGCCCTCTGAGCACCTCTAGAATTTGGTGTCTTGTCAGAAACAGGCTCCTTCTCTCCTTTGGGAGATAGATTAAGTTTTCATCAAGGCCAATTTGGAGTTGGCTACCAAGGATAGCCAAACTCTGTGTGTGTGTGTGTGCACGCGCGTTCGTGCGTGCATGCCTTCAAGTCACCTGTCGATTTATGGCAACCCTATGAATTTTTAATAGGGTTTTCTTTGGCAAGGAATACTCAGAGGTAGTTTTGAGTATTTAGGCCCCAAACCTTCTTGTGCTTGTGCTGAAATAGTACTTAGGGAGAAAAATAGCAACAACTCTTCTGAGTAGAACAAAATTGATGCTTTTCTTGAGATTGTTTCCTGTTGTCAAAGCCATGCTGACAGGATGCAGGCTGGTTACAGACAGAGGGCTTGCTGGGGAACCAACTAAAAGACATTGTGGCATACATTGTGCTCATTCTTCCTTAAAATATTGGGAGGGGGGAGAACTGGTGGGAAAACGTGGGAGGATTGCAAGTGGAAAGCAACATCCACACTGTCTGGTCCTCAGCATCACAAAATTCCATGAATGTGACAGGCTGGTTGTATGATAAAAGGTTATCTGGAGGTACCTTCAATTGCAGAGCCATGAGGCACAGACCATACACCCAAGAATAAAGTTCAATAGTCTTCACAGAATTGGAGTAATTTAGGGTTTCTTGTTTAGAAGGTAAAATAAAGGATAATATTACCTGTTCCAAAAGAAGGAAAAATATGTAAGAGTTGTTGTAAAATTTTAATAATAGTATACTGAAAGGTTACAAGTTTGGTAATTAAAAAATATGTGAAGAAACTTAATGGGAAGTAACAAGTGTAGAAAGAAAGAAGTTATGAAAGGGAGATATGAAGGTATGAACATTCAGATGAGGAAGAGAGAATACTATTTTATTTTATTTATGTAAAAGAATGTATGCAGAAGAGATGTATGATATGTATGTATGTAGAAGACAATAGAAGAAAATGTATATGATAAATGGATTAATAATATATTAACATATTGTATTAAGGTATATTTGCTTAATAAAAAATAAATGTTAAAAAAATAGCCTTCACTGAATGTCATCTCAGGACCTAAGCAACCAGTTAAAAAAAATCTAGGAATTTACATTTGAGAACTCCAAAACAAAAAGTTCTATTGATATTTATTTTGTATTTAATAAATAAAAATTAAATTAATATAAATTAAATAATTCCAAGGGAAATATCCTTCTCTTACTGATTTCTCTCTTGGCTCCCTCTCCCCCTGCAATTCTCCTTTTAGTACCATGTTTAATAGTGTTTGGATGTGGCATAATATATCAAAGAAAAATTGTTCCAGCTGCAATAGTTAGAGATGTTAGTATACACACAAAGGGATCTTTAAAGTTTGTTGTTGTTGTTGTTGTTGTTGTTGTGGCTTAGTCTTACTATTAAAGGGACACAAAGCAACCTTATACCTGTGAACAAGAATTTATGGTAGGCCATTCTTCTCAACAACATGCAGACAAAGTACCAAACCAAAAACCCATCTTTGAAAGATGTTAAATGGGAACCACAAAAGATTCCAGAAGATTCAAGACGGTAATACAACATTTCCTAAAAGTACACACAAAAGAACAAAGGACAGTTATCAGTAGAACACATATTTCTCTTACATGCTAACAGTCCCAAGCAGATAACTTCCAATGTTATCTTTTGCACATTTATACAATTTGTCTCAAATAGAATCATAGAGTTGGAAGATACCTCAAGGGCCATCCAGTCCAGCCCCCTGCCATGCAGGAATACACAATCAAATCATTCCCAAAAGATGGTCATCCAGCCTCTGTTTAAAAACCTCCAAGGAAGGAGACTCCACCACACTATGAGGCAGTGCATTCCACTTCCGAACAGCTCTTACTGTCAGGAAGTTCTTCCTAATGTTTAGATGGAATCTCTTTTCCTGTAGTTTGAACCCACTGCTCCATGTCCTAGTCTCTGGAGCAGCAGAAAACAAGCTTGCTCCATCGTAGTTAAGATATGCATATGACTGTGTCATTCATTAAAATTTGGATATCCATTATTCCTCTTGTTGTGTGCCTTCAAGTGATTTCTAATCTATAGTGACCCTAAGGCTATAGGGTTTTCCTCCCAAAAAGTATCACAGGATTTCTTGGTAAGATTTGTTCAGAGGAGGTTTGCCTTTGCCTTCCTCTGAGGCTGATAGAATGTCTCTTGCCCAAGACCATCCAGTGGGTTTCCATGGTTGAGTGGGGATACAGACCCTGGTCTCCAGAGTCACACTCAAACCACTACACCACACTGGCTCTCATCCATTTTTAAATATATTCTCTTTTGAATTTTACATGTTACCTAGTATTAAAAGCTAAAAGTGCTTCTTTGGAGATACTTAGTTAATTGGTTTAGATACAGTTAAAGAGAAGTGGGAAGTCATTTTTAAGAGGGTGGAAGAGAAGGGTTGTTTCTATTGTACATAGTACTTTGTGGCTATGTTTGTGTGTGTGGCTATGTGAATAAACATTTTGAAAGCTGGAATAAAAAGGTACTTAAATGCAAATGATAACTATTTTATTTAAATAACAATTACTATTTGATTCTTAGTTTCTTGAAATAAACTGTAGCCAAGTCAAATCCCATTAAAAAATGGAAATTAAAATGTGCTTTTTTTCAAGGTTTATAGCAGAATAAATATTTGGAAATACACATTTATTTATTTGGTGGCCTCCTGGCTCCAGGTGTCATGAATGAAATGTGTTATCTAGACCCATTTCAATCTGACTTCAGGCCTGGTTATTGACAGTGATAGCTTTGGTTGCTTTTGTGGATGACCTATACCAGGAACTGAACAGGAGGAGTGTGTCCCTGTTAGTTCTGCTTGACCTCTTAGAACAGTGGTTCTCAACCTGTGGGTCCCCAGATGCTGTTGGACTACAGTTCCCAGGAGCCCTCTGAGGTCTCACCTTGACAGCCAGGTGGTCCTCCCAGTTATTAGTGAGGCTGTGAGTTCAATCCTACAGCCTCACTAATGACTGCGACTACAAGAGGCCAGGAGCTCCTGAGGCTGGGATCTAATTAGGAAAGGCCTGCTGAAAGAGATCCATCTTTAGTGCTTTTTTAAAGCTACTCAGGCTCTCCATCTGACAGATCTTGTTCAGCAGGCCATTCCATAATTTGGGGGTGATTACCAAAAAGGCCCTCTGGGAGGTTGCAGACAGCCTAGATTTTTGTGGCTGAAGCAAATTCCTCCCAGAGGACTGGAGTGCGCGGGGAGGATTGTATGGGAGGAGGCGGTTCCGAAGATAAGTTGGACCCAAGCCATTTAGGGCTTTAAAGGTAATAACCAACACCTTATACTGGGCCTGGAAACTGATAGGCAGCCAGTGGAGAGATTTTAATACTGGAGTTATATGGTCTCTCCGAGATGTTCCCGAGACCACTCTGGCTGCCATATTTTATACCAACTGAAGTTTCTGGACCAAGCACGAGAGTAGCCCCATGTAGAGCGCATTGCAGAAATCTAGACAAGAGGTTACCAGCATGTGCACCACAGTCTCGAGGTCTCTTACTTCCAGGAAAGGGTGCAGCTGGAGTATCAGCTGAAGCTGATAACAGGCACTCCTGGCCGTCGCATTTACCTGACTAGTCATCTGAAGTGATGAATCAAGGAGCACCCCCAGACTGCAAACACAGTCCGTAATGGAGAGCGTGATCCCGTCCAGGACTGGAGGTTGCAACCCAACTCCTGGTTTTGGGGCCACTACCGTGAGCACATCCATTTTATCCAGATTTAATCTCAATCTGTTTTTCCTCATCCAGCCCATTACTGCTTTAAGTCAATCATTAAGAGGAGAGATGCCATCGGAATTCGAGGCTGACGATCGGGACAAGGAGAAATAGATCTGGGTGTCATCAGCATACTGATAACACCCATCCCCATAACTCCGAATAATCTCACCCCGCAGGTTGATATAGATGTTAAACAGCATCGGGGACAGGATGGCACCTTGCGGAACGCCAGAAGTAAGCTCCTTTCTGCTGGAGCAGCTGTCCCCAAGCAGCCCCCTCTGGGACCTGCCTAAGAGGAAGGATCGGAACCACTATGGAGTCCTGGTGGCGCAGTGGTTAAATGCCAGTACTGCAAGCCACCACGTCGCAAGTTCGATTCCAGCCGGCTCCAAGGTTCACTCAGCCTTCCATCCTTTCGTAGGTCGGTAAATTGAGTACCCAGCTTGTGGGGGGCAATTAGCTAACACACATTGGAAACTGTTTAATGCAGTTAGATGTGTAAATAGCTATTGCTTAAAACAATTTGTAAGCCACTCTGATAGCCTTGTGGCTGAAGAGCGGGGTATAAATAAATAAATAAAGTGCCTCTGATTCCTAACCCACTCAGGCAATCCAAGAGGTTGCTATGATCTATCCTATCAAAAGCTGCTGAGAGGTCTAAGAGAACCAACAGGGTCACGCTACCCCTGTCGATGCTTAGATCAGGTCGTTGGTCAAGGCAACCATGGCAGTCTCAACTCCAAATCCTGTCCTAAATCCAGTTTGAAATGTTTCTAGATAATTGGTTTCATCCAAGACCACTTGGAGTTGAAGCGCAACTGCCCTCTTGATCACTTTGCTCAAGAATGGTAACATAGAAACCAGCCTATATATGTTCATGTCCAGGGGGTCCAGGGAAGGTTTTTTTCAGGACTGGCCTAACGGCTTTAAACAGGATGGAACACACCCTTCTCTGAGGTATGCATTGATGATGTCCTTAAGGAAGACCATCAAGGCACCCCCCCCCCAAGATGGCCAGCCATGAAGGGCAAGGATTGAGAGGGCAGATTGTCTTTCTAACCCTACCAAGTAGCTTGTCCACATCCTCGGTACTCACGGATTGAAACTGGATCCAGTAAACTTACATCAACAGAGTTGCTGGACACCTCGTCAATTGTTTCTGTCAAAATACTGGCATCTAAGTTGGCTCTTATCTGAGAGATTTTATCTGCAAAAAAGTTGTTAAACGCATCACAGCAGGCGGTTGTTGGGTTAAGCAATGGGTTCTGCGCATGTATAACCTGCGTCATCTCCCTTACCACCCTAAACACCTCTGCTGGATGGGACTCTGCAGACGCAATACGTGCAGAGGAGAAGGATCTCTGTGCTGCACGTATTGCCTCTCGATAGGACGAAAGAAAGTTCCTATGACGAGTCTTGTCGGATAAGAGTCGAGTTTTCCGCCAGTTGCACTCTAGTCGTTGTCCAACCGGCTTCATTTTCCTAAACTCTGATGTATACCATGGCTTATGGTTTGGAGCAGGTTGGAATGGATGCTTGGGAGCGATCGTGTCGATAGCTTTGGTAAGGTCAGTGTTCCAGGTATTAACCAAAGCTTCAACAGGGTCACCGGCATTACCAACCATTAAACCCTCCAAGGCTTTCTGGAATCCTACTGGTTCCATTAGCCTTCAGGGGTGGACCATTCTAATCGGTCCACTACCCCCGGTGGGGCGGGAAGAGACTTAGTTCAGTCTTGACCAGGAAATGATCTGTCCATGACAATGCGGTGGTTTTAATAACCTCCGTCCATGGATATTCCTGTTCCATAATGAAGACCGCGTTGAGGATATGACCCGCACAATGTGTGGGCCCGATGACCATTTGGGATAGGCCCATGTTTGTCATGGTTTCCATGAACTCCCGAGCCGCACCAGTCAGATTTGTCAAGCTGGTCTCGAGTGGAATGTTGAAGTCGCCCAAAATTAAAAGTCTGGGCGACTCCAACAGCAACTCTGAGACCAGCTGTGTCAGCTCGGTTAGGGAGTCTGCTCGACAACGGGGTGGTCGGTATACTAGCAGAATCCCCAAACTATCCCTGGTCCTCAGGCTAAGGTTCCTACACTCAAAGTGGACTGTGTTTCAGACAGATATCCTAGTCAAGATCAAATTGTCCTTATAAACCAGAGCCACTCCTCCCCCCCCACCTACTTCCCCTCACCTGCTCACTGACAGAATACCCGGCTGGGAGGGCCTGCGTCCACGTGACAGCGCTATCCTCTCCCAGCCAGGTTTCTGTGAAGCAAGCCAGGTCAGCATCCTCATCCAAAAGATAGTAAATAATGTGAGTTCTTTTTCTTAACCGACCTGGCATTGCAGAGGAGCAAAGTAAGGTTCTGTGGAATGGTTGGTATGCTCTCCAATCCATTCCAGGAAACAGGGTGAACTGAAGGTGGGATAGCTAACAAACAGCAATCCCGCCTTCTTTCATAACATCTGTTCACTCTGTTCCGACCATACCTCCCTTTCCCCAGCACAACTCCAATTTCCACCCCCACTCCATTCCCGGCCTCAGCTGACTCCGATTGCAGGCTTGGGTCTTCCTGGCTGGCTGGCTGGTGTTCCTGAGGGGTGTGGGAGTGGCTTAAAATGCCAGCCACTCGTGGCCATGCCCCTCTCACTGCTGCTCTACTGCCAAAAGTCCTCAGGACCCACTACAGCCTTCTAGCCCGATGAAGTGGGGAGAAGAGGCTGCTGCAGGCTTGGAGTCCTTCTGGCTGGCTGGCTGGCTGGCTGGTATTCCTGAGGGGTGTGGGAGTGGCTTAAAACACCAGCCACTCCTGGCCACGCCCCCTCTCATATGATGATAGGGTAAGAAGCTGAGTCTTCACAATAGTCAAAAAGTGTACTTAAAGGGACAAAGGTGGGAGAAGGGTGTTATCCACATGCCAAAATGAGCAGTTAAATATAGTGGAGAAACAGTGAAAGAAGTATCAGTCTTGTTCATTAATATGGGTAGAGGACCTGGAAAGTATTGAAGTAAAGCATGGTTTAGAAGTCTACTTGGTAGCTGGGATGTATACTACTGTATTAATATATGCAGTGAGCCAAAAAAATAACTATCTCTGTTCTAATCATTGCCAATGGACAGGAGTTTGTGAATATATCCTAATTCAGCTGTTCTCTTTCTAATCTCCCTTTGATGGGTTTTTTTTTAATTTTTGTGTTCAAGGACTGGTGCTTGGAGGCCTGAGAGAGAATGTCCAGAAGTTTGAAGTGTTCTGCAACTTGTCATTAAGTATTCCCATTTCTGATGTTTGATGTATCCATAAATCCTGAGTCATATGGACTGTCATCTTTCCCCAACAGAGAATGCATTATAGACCACACACACACACACAAAATGTTCATATATAACATTAGAGTGTGAGCAAATGAAATATATCCTTTCCATCCAATTCCATGGAAACTTCAATACTAAGCCAATATCTGCTGTCAGTAACAGTCTAGAGAAAGGTGAAGAAATTGAAACTTAATTAAGTCAGAGGAGCTTCTGGGCAGCCAAAAGGCAGGTGAGTTTCAACCTGTGCTTGATGTAGTTACATTCCCCCTGAAATCTCAGATTGAGTGTACTCCTGGATTCCGCACTGAATCTGTATACTCAAGTTTCCATGATGGGCAGGGTTGCATTTGCACAGTTAAAACTGGTGTACCAGCTGCACTCTTTCCTGGAGATGTCAGATCTGGCTATGATGACACTTGTCTTGAATACGCCTCATTTGGATTACTGTAACTCACTCTACATGGGGCTGGACTTGGAACTTGTTCAGAAACTGTGGCAGGCCCAAAATATGCTACAGCCATAGTGCTGACCAGGGCTGGTTACAGGAAACCCAAAACTCCCTTGTTCAAACAGCCTCACTGGCCACTGGTTTGTTTCCGGGCACAACTCAAAGTTCTGGTTATGACCAATAAAACTTATGAAGCTTAGGTCCAGACTATCTGAAAGACCATATCTGCCTATATGAACCTAACTGAACCTTAAAGTCATTCTGGGAGGGCTTTTTCTCATTTCCACCACAGTCATAGTTCTGTTTGGTGGGGAGACATGTGAGAAGGCCTTCCTGGTGGCTGCTTCCAGGCTGTGAAACTCTCACCCACAGGTTAGGATGGCTCTGCTCTCCTTTCACTGGCAGGTAAAAGACCTTTTTATTTACATAGGCATCTGCTGATTTAGAGACTTGTATGCGACTGTGCTGTTTTAAATGAGTGGTGCTGTAATGTGATAGTTTATCTATCTATATATATTTTTTTAAAAAAAAAAAAATCTTTTGTACCAACATGTTCTTTAGCTATATCTTGTTTTAAACATCTTGTAAGCTTCCATACTGGAAGAAAGGTGGACTATATATAAAATAAATATTCTCAAAGGAAAAACACTGGTAAGCCTCAAAGATAATATTTTAAAAGCCAAGTAAATGATGGGCGGAGATCTATTTTACCATCCTAAAGGTAGTCTCCTTCCCCACCCCCTGGGTCAAAGGATCAAAACAGGCAGTTCCAGTGACCAAAAGGGTGCCAAGATGTTCACTGCAACTTTTATTTTCTCCGCTCACTACCTGCCAAGTGACCACCCATTTAAACATCCCACCCTAAGCCAATTGTCAAAGTCCCCAAGGTATAGTATGGGGTAGGTCTTAGGTCTCACAATAGGGAGAAAAGTGGGAAATAAATAAATAAATAAATAAATAAAATAATCGCCCCCCCCAAAAAAAAAAATCCAGGAGAAAAGGGAAAAAAACTCCTTCCTGGCCCCAAATGACCAGCAAAGCTCACACTACAGGAGGCAGGAGAGAGTTGAGGTGTAGTCTGCAGAGGGAGTGAAGGGGGGCAGACAGAGTTTATAAACCCTCTAGCTCCACCCCCTCATGCCCAATGTTACAGAGCTCTGTACCTGATTCATAGAATCATAGAATCATAGAATTGCAGAGTTGGAAGAGACCACAAGGGCCATCCAGTCCAACCCCCTGCCACGCAGGAAATCACGATCAAAGCATCCCTGACAGATGGCCATCCAGCCTCTGTTTAAAGACCTCCAAGGAAAGAGACCCCAACACGCTCCGAGGGAGTGCGTTCCACTGCCGAACAGCTCTTACTGTCAAAAAGTTCCTCCTAATGTTGAGGTGGAATCTCTGTTCCTGGAGCTTGCATCCATTGCTCCGTGTTCCAATCTCTGGAGCAGCAGAAAACAAGCTTGCTCCATCCTCAACGTGACACCCCTTCAAATACTTAAACAGGGCTATCATATCACCTCTTAACCATCTTTTTTCCAGGCTAAACATACCCAGCTCCCTAAGTCTCTCCTCATAAGGCATGGTTTCCAGACCTTTCACAATTTAGTCACCCTCCTCTGGACACACTCCAATTTGTCAATATCCTTTTTGAATTGTGGTGCCCAGAACTGGACACAGTATTCTAGGTGAGGTCTGACCAAGGCAGAATAGAGCGGCACTATTACTTCCCTTGATCTGGACACTATACTTCTATTGATGCAGCCTAAAATCACATTGGCCTTTTTAGCTGCCGCATCACACTGTTGACTCATATTCAACTTGTGGTCTACTAGGACTCCTAGATCCCTTTCACACGTAGTCTCATTCAGCCAGGTCTCCCCCATCCTATATCTATGCATTTCATTTTTTCGCCCTAAGTGCAGTACCTTACATTTCTCCGTATTGAATTTCATTTTGTTAGCTTTGGCCCAGCTCTCCAGTTCATCCAGGTCATCTTGAATTTTGATCCTGTCCTCCAGGGTATTAGCTACTCCTCCTAATTTGGTGTCATCTGCAAATTTGATAAGTATGCCCTAATTCCCTCATCCAAGTCGTTGATAAAGATGTTGAATAGCACTGGGCCCAGGACAGAACCCTGTGGCACCCCACTGGTCACATCTTTCCAAGATGAAGAGGAGCCATTGCTGAGCACCCTTTGGGTTCGGCCAGTCAACCAATTACAAATCCACTGAACTGTTAACTCGTCTAGCCCACATTTTACAAGCTTGTTTGCAAGAATGTCATGGGGAACCTTGTCAAAGGCCTTACTGAAATCAAGGTATGCGATGTCCACAGCATTCCCTTCATCTACCAAGCTGGTAACTTTATCAAAAAAAGAGATCAGATTAGTCTGGCATGACTTGTTACTCTGAAACCCATGTTGACTTTTTGTGATTATGGCATTGCCTCCTAAATGTTCACAGACTCTCTGTTTAATGATCTGCTCTAGTATCTTCCCTGGTATTGATGTCAGACTAACTGGACAATAATTGTTGGGATCCTCTTTTTTCCCCTTTTTGAAGATGGGGACAACGTTTGCCCTCCTCCAGTCTGCTGGGACTTCTCCTGTTCTCCAGGAGTTCTCAAAGATTATTGCCAATGGCTCTGAGATAATATTTGCCAGCAATTTTAATACTCTTGGATGTAGTTTATCTGGTCCTGGAGATTTAAATTCATTTAGATTAAGAAGGTATTCCTGTACTACCTCTTTGCTTATTCTGTGCTGGATATCCCCTGTTGTGTCTTCTGTACTTTTATCCTCAGGTTGGTCCCCCTTTACCTTTTCTGAAAACACTGAGGCAAAGAAGGTGTTGAGTAATTCTGCCTTATCTCTGTCCCCTGTTAGCATTTTGCCATCTTCTCCGCGTAGTGGCCCTACCATTTCCTTCTTCCTCCTTTTGCTGCGGACATACCTCCATTTGAGGCCAGCAAAGGCAAGTCATCCTCCACAGAGCCTCATGCCCTGTGGGTCTGGATCCTCATTCATATGACAGATCTTTTAATTTTCTAAGAAGCCAGAATTGTTAATGATCAGTAGTTAGAAATGGAGCACTGTTAAACAGTTATCTAACTGAACTTGAAACCAAAAAAAATTTTAACTTGAAAAATACTAGGGGTGCATTTACACGGCAGATTTATTGCAGCAAATTGCGCTTTAGTTCTTTTCCGCAGCCGTGCTGATCAGTTACTTTTGTTTACTATTTCGCTTTATGGTTCAGACTGGCAAAGGTGCAGGGGCGTGGCCTCCCAAGCAGAGACCAAGCAGAGGAGGGCTTGATGGGGAGGAGGATAGATCCTCCGTGACTGAAAGGATTGGAAGCCTGCATTTTCTTGCCAAATAAACAGACTGCCAAAATAGCAGGGGGACAGATCAAAGACTCTCTCTCTCCCCCCCTCCAATCACAGTGCAGCTCTGCTGCACCCCTTAGTGAAATGGTTTCTCTCTCTCTCTCTCTCCCTCCCTCCCCCAAGCAGAGACAGGGATCACAGCTGAGGAGAAAGAGGACCTTTATGGGAGGGGAGGATAGATTCTCCATGGATGAAAGGATTGGAATCCTGCATTTTCTTGCCAAATAAAGAATCACAGACTGCCAAAATAGCATGGGGAATGATCAGAGAAAAGTCTCTCTCTCTCTCTCTCCCTCCCCCAAGCAGAGACAGGGATCACAGCTGACGAGACGGAGCAGCTTTATGTGGCGAACAGATCTTCCCTGACTGAAAGGACTTGGGAATCCTTTTTCTTGGCAAACTGGATTCACACAGACTTGCAAAATAGCAGAGAGGATTTTTCAAAATTTCCTAATCGCTACTGAATCTCCCTCCCTCACTCCACCTCTTTTAAGCCCACCCCTTCATCATAACAACCAATCACAGTGCAGCTCTGCTGTAGCCCTTAGTGAAATGGTTGTTTACACTAGCAATAATGCGCTACTTTGCAAATAACTCAGCAAAAATAGCGACATCCCCTGTCATGCTATATTTGGGTGTTTTACCTTCCCCGCTTCTGAATGAGGTGATGCTGTGGTGCGATCTGTGGGAACAATGAGCTATCTTTGCGGTATATTTAGGGGAATATTTGCCCGTGTAAACACAGCCCAGGTTTAAGACAACCTTTTATGAGTGGTTGAAAGGACATCTTTGTTTTAAGGAGTCCATCTCTCCTACACAGCAGAGCATGCACTTAATCAGGTACTCAGCCATCATTATTGGTACTAATGATTAACTTAATGGCAAGATAAAGTCATTGCCAACATTTCTATCCTTATTTCACAGCGATATGAAATTACTGTATGTTGCCCAAGTTAGTCAAGCTATGAAATCCCAGCAATTCTATGTTGAATAGCCCTGTCTGCTTATCAAGTATATAGCCTACCATCTGTTACTTACACATAAAACATAGACATCTACAGATTGGGGGGGGGGCTTTATATGTACCACTATACAAGTAAAAACCTCCATGTGACAAGAAGCCTTTGCAATTAGGGTTCCAATGTGCAGCATGGAAGTCTTCACTGATGTATCTATATACACAAAGATTCTACATGGAATGTGCAAAACTAGGGGTAAAGCTACCTGGCACATTCCTGCTCTCCACACACATGTTCAGCTTACTTGTAACTATAATACCTGCCTGGGGCTACAACAGCTGGTTGAATGCTTGCCAGTACTAAACCTGTAAGTTTTTTTTTTTAATTTAGTTATTTATACCCCGCTCTTCAGCCACAAGGCTATCAGAGTGGCTTACAAATTGTTTTTAAGCAATAGCTATTTACACATCTACACTGCATTAAACAGTTTCCAATGTGTGTTAGCTAATTGCCCCCCACAAGCTGGGTACTCAATTTACCGACCTACGAAAGGATGGAAGGCTGAGTGAACCTTGGAGCCCGCTGGAATCGAACTTGCAACGTGGTGGCTTGCAGTACTGGCATTTAACCACTGCGCCACCAGGGCTCCAATAGCGCCACCAGTTGACATGTTTCTGTCTTCATTCATTCACACACACACACACATACACACACACACACATGCTGTTGCTAGGGTATCAAGCAAAGAACTGAATACATGCTCTTTAGACTTTACAGCAATGATGCCGGAGATGCTTTTCTATGGGTTAATTCTATGGCACTTATAATGCCACTCCATCCATTATCCAATGACTGTGAACTAGGCAACACCCAGTTAACAAGGGGTTAGTTTACCATTAGGGTGGCAGGGGGCTAGGTAAGATCAAGGCTCACTAATCAAGCTTCATGAGAGTTAGAGAGGTGTCCAAAAGTCTGGAATCTTGGATGGGGAGAGAGATAGGGTTTTACTGTTTTGTTTGTTGTTGTTGTTGTTGTTTGCTCACTCCTATTGGATGCTGGCATGAGCTCAAGGAGGGGCTGATAAAGACTGATCCAAAAGGATCATACTCCCAGCTTCTCTAGCCATTGGAAAACCTCAGAACAGAACATCTACTTCTGTGTAAGTGGTAAGTGGCAAGGAACCATTTTAGTTAGGGGCATTAGGGATTTTGTTACATTCTCTAGCTGGTTATTTGTTTCAAGGAGTTTTTAAATATAGTATGTTCTTGTACCTTAAGCACCTACCTAGAAAGAGTCTGATAAGTTAAATCAAGTTGTAATTCATCAAATACTTAAGTCTACTTAAGTTTACAAAAGCTTATGCTACCCACTTCTTTTTCTCAGTCTCAAAGGTCCTATAAGATTCTTTTGCATACTGATCCAGACTAAAATGGCTGTGTCTTTGAATTCTACCTACCTGGAAAGAAGTGATCCAAGCTGCTTAAGACCTTGAAAACTTGGTTTAATAGCTCTTCCATTACAATACAATTTCTCTCTGTTAAACCTTATTGGCCTTTGGCTATTTCAAACACATAGCACATTCTTCCCCAGGGAAAGGGGAGAGAAAAGCTACTTTGTTTCAGTTCACTTGCTCCCACAGTGAAAAGTGGGAAGATGGTGCATGGGTAATGGGTTGGAGCAGCGAGTTCCCAGTTGGCTAGCATTCCCTTCTTGGCTCAAGAGCCCAGAGTGAAGAAAAAGCTTAGTTAGCTTTGTATAATGTACAGGGCCAATCACATCAAACCTTCCTATGTAGTTCCAATCCACCCAACATCAGGAACAATGATCAAGTGGACAAGGACCTAGCGGTGGCCAATGTGTAATAAACCTATGCAAAACAGCTCCCACAACATTGTGCATCTAACCAAACCATCCTAATGTACTCCAAATAAATGGAATTATCACACCATTAAAACAGCAGTCAGGAGGGATGTTCCTGATCATCTGGAGCATGAGCATACTCAGCAATATGGGGAAAGTCCTCTTTCAGATTTTCAACCTCAACAAGCAAACACTGTGAGTGGTGTTTCTAGGGAAGGAGACACTGGGCTGATATTAGCACTCACAGCCCCATTACCTCTTTATGAATTGGGGAGATACATGGAGGACAAATCTTGAAGGAGGTACATTTCCTCACTTAAATATATCCTAATAAATATATGAAGAAAAATAAACACATATAGTGGACTATGTCTTCTCAACTAAAACTAAGCAGTGGCCTTCCATTTATACCCACTTGTAGCTGGGTTTTCTGCCAATATTACAGCTTGAGAGCAAAGGAAAAGGTGGGGGTAAGACTACCTATGCTTGAACATTACAGCTGCCTCATTTCTAGGAGATTTAGATGTTCAATTTCCTCCCTTCCCCTCCCAAGATCAATTCCTGTAACAAAATTTGCAGTATTTCAGCTTCCATTTTGAAAATGACTTGAGAAAAGCAAAAGCACAAGGTTCACAAAGTGGCCTAGAATAGAATTGCCAATATTCTGATGAATCTTTCGTGTCTCACCCTAATCAAATGAAGAAAGTATGGCTCTGGCAAATAGGATTTAAATTAATAGCATTGAAACAGAAGGAGGCAACAGTTCCAGGTTGTGATATAGGAGGGGAAACCCACTGCAGGAATGTGGTAATGGAACGGGGGAGGGAGTGAATAACAAGAGAAAGGTATTTGCTAGAACATTACGCAGGCACATGTAATCTCCAAAAGGATGCCATATTGAAAGTGGCACTAAATATGTCCTATTCATATTCATTCATTTTCAGCCATCAGTTTTTTGTTTTTACAATTGATTATTTCAGTCAGTATGATTTGGCCCTCTCTCTGCCCATTTTAGAGAGGAAACATTTTATCAGATCCTTGGGCAGGCCTCTGCTTTTAGCACCATTATGATCTTAGGCACTTCCATTGGCAACAACCAGCAAGGCCTTTGGGCTGCAGAGCCCTCACTACTGAGAGTATTTCCCTCACTGAGTGTTCTTTGCTTCATTCCGTCCTTCTGACCTGTTAGCGCCATTAAAACTGTGTAACTTGTTCAATAGCTGGTCCACAGATCTAGCTTTACAGCCACACTTTATGGGACTTAGTTTAATTATGTGGGAGAGCCAGGTTACTATTTGCTAGGTTAAAAGGAAAATATACTGCATGTATTCTCTTTTACTGTATTCAGGTTGGTTAGTAGAAATCATGTTTGGCTACTAGAAGCTAAAATTTGACAAAAATAAAATAACAGATACATATTATGTGGATCAAATATTACAGTGTTCCCCCCAGGTGACAACATTTTCTTCACTTTTTATGTCCAAAGGCTCTTGTTTCAAAGTACCACCACATGGAAATTACATCTGAAAACAATGTCAAGGTAAGTCTCAGAGCAAATAGTGGGGGTTACTGCCAAGTACATGGAGACATGTGTATGAACAGGCTTAAGTAATATACAGTAGGAACCCTGTATCCACTGGGGAATGGTTTGGGGGGTGTAGATACTGAAAACCGTGCATAATAGCATTGAAAATAATGGGACTTTTGGTTTAAAATACCATAGAGCTGCCTTGGAGGACCGAGAAAATGGCTAGAGAGGACATATTTTCTAAGAAGACTCTACAGTAGGTGTGCTGTTTTGTGCCCCGTGAATAACTGAATCAGTAGATAACGAATCAGTGGATACGGGGGTCCTACTATACCAAGAGATGGAGGGAAATGGAGTCATTCTCACTATTTGGCTACTTTTTAAAACCTGTTTTGTTTTGTTTTGTTTTACAGAACCAGGGCAAGGAAACGTTTGGACACTCACTCCCACAATCCTTTACCATTGACAATGCAGGGGGGATAGGATGGAAATTATAGGCCAGAATATGTGGAGGGTCAAAGGTACCTGACCTCTAGAGTACATTTGCATAACCTCACACTGAGAAACTTGACTTTTTGTTTCTTTCTTACTGCTGCTACTGCTGCTATTTACTACTACTAATACCGGTACTACTACTACTATTACATTTATTTTTCTCCCACCTTTCTTTCAAAATTGGGACTCAAAGCAACTTACAATTTAAAAGAAGAATACAATTAAACACATACAAAAAGTGATCTTTAAAATAGAATTAAACTATTCACAACATTGAAATATTTCAAACTGCCAAGTTAACAGAATAAAATATAATTTAAAAGATTAAAAGCAAATAAAAACAGTTCAATTTAAAACAATACAGAACTCCCAGACCATTCTTTAAAAACTTTCTGTGTTAAAAGCCTGTTAGAATAATAATAATAACAATTGTCTGCTGACAGAAGGACAGCAGGAAGGGGGCTATTCTGTCCTTCCTAGAAAGGGGCTCCTAAAGTCAAAGAGCAGCCACCAAGAAGGCCCTCTCTTGCATCTCCCTCAGCTATGCTTGCAATTGTGATGGGACTGAGAGAAGGGCCTTTCCTGGTGTTCTCGGGGCCCAGGCAGACTGATATAGGGAGATATGGTCTGCCAGGCATCAGGCAGCCTGGACCTGAGCAATATAGGGTTTTATTGATCTATCACCATCATCTTCCCTACCACCACCTCCACGTTATATAGTACCATCAATATACATGGAACTTTACAAGTAAAATAACCAAAAACAGCAGGTGCAGTGTACAGTCTGAAATATATGTGCATACATATACAGGGGGAAGGCAAGAATAGTAAAATATAAAACTATACAATACAATTGTAAAATAAATTATTCAGATAAATACAAAAAATACAATATAATATAAAGCAAACTGACCAATACATGTCATCACAATATACAAGATTCTAAAACAATATTAAAATAAAATTCCAAAAGCTTTGGAAAACAAGAAAGTTTTTAATTAAGATTTTAAAACAATGCAAGAAGAATCAGTTAGTAACTGTTCAAGGAAGCAATTCCAAGAGTATGGAACAGCAAGCGAGAAAGGACGAAACCGATACAAGGAAGAAGAAACCTTTGGTTGGGTAAGTAACCTAGAATGCCAGAACACAGATCTCAAGCAAGCTGGTAAAAAGAACTAAGGGCTGAAAGAAAAGGAAGAGCTAGGCTGTGTAGGGCTTTGAATGTTAAAACAAAAAACTTGTATGGAATCCTTGAAGGAAGAGGTAACCAATAAAATATATCAAAAGTGGATTGACATAATCAAAATGATGGGCTAAAACAATAATTAATCTTAGTAACAGAATGCTGAATGGAAAGCAGAGGACTAAGTTGAGATAATGGAAGACCAGTCAAAAGAAGATTATAATAATCAAGATGGGAAATGACCAAGGCACGAGGAAGCCAAAAGAAAAGGTCTGATTTTGGCAATATGATAAAGAAAAAAATCAACATGACTTTGCTACAGTCTCAGTGTAAGGAACAAAAGACAAAGAAGAGTAAAAAATAAAGCCAAGACTACACGCTTCCTCCACGGGATAAATAGGAACACTATTAACAGTGATAGAAAATGCATGTTGTAAAGAAGGTTTTTGGAGGAAAAATAAGTACTTCTGTCTTTGCCATGTTAAGTTTTAGGCAATGATGAAACATCCATGCTGAGATAGCTGAAAGACATGCTATAATATGATGATCAACATCAAAACAGAGTTTTGGAATTAAGAAATTCAGCTAAAGATGATATTGAAAACCATACCAGCATTATGCATTGGCAACCAGTGGAGCTGTTTTAACAGGGAGTAGTATGGTCCCTGTAACTTGCCCCAGTTAACACTCTGTCTGCAGCTCCTTGAACTAGCTGAAGTCTCTGATCACTCTTCAAAGGCAGCCACATGAAGAGTGTGTTACACTAGTACAAATGGGATGTAACCAAGGCATGTAGCATTGTAGCCAGATCTGATGTCTCAATGAATGGACACAGTTGGTACACAAGTTTTAAGTGTGCAAAAGCACTCTTGGTCAACAGAGAAATTGCAGCCTCCAGGTTCAAAGTTGATCTTAGGAGTATACCCAAGCTGAGAAACAAATTCTTTAGAGAGAATATAACCCTATTTAACACAGGCTGAATCCCTGTACCCTGATCTGACTTACAACTGGCCAGGAGCACTTATTTATTTATTTATTTATTTATTTATACCCCACTCTTCAGCCACAAGGCTATCAGAGCGGCTTACAAATTGTTTTAAGCAACAGCTATTTACACATCTACACTGCATTAAGCAGTTTCCAATGTGTCTTAGCTAATAACACACTGTCTTGTCTGAAATAAATTTCAGTTTGTTCACATTCATCCGGTCCATTACTGATGACTTCATAGGATAAGAACAAAAGCCATAAATGGACACCAGTTTCTATTTACTGGCACTTTTCAGAAGTATGGACAGTTGTCCTTTTGACTTAAGGAAACATAGTAGAGGGAAACTTAAATAGCCCTGCTTTACATTTTATGGTGTAGCACTCTAGTTGAACAATGTGAATGGAAGGTATGTAGTTATGCCATAAATACAATTGCCCAATCATTGACGTTCCCAGCTGGGAAAATATAAGCTAGCATTTTATCAATATGCAAGTATTTCCCCAGTCTGCCTGTTGAACACAGAGCTGCTTTTTTTAAAAAAAAAATTCATCAGCTTTCACAGCTATAAAAAAAGATACCGAAATGTACTTTGCATCAGATCTTCTTCATTTAACGACACTAATTTATGCAGATAAATGACTGATGAATTGCGCAAAGAGTAGCATTCATATTGCCAACCATAAAAGTACTTAGCTATTCTTTTCTTTTCAGACTATTTATGGATGCTTTATATTACAAAAATCAAGTCACCCACATTAAAAATGATGTATTGTTAACAAAAAAAAGGTACTGATGCATAATAAGGAATAATAAATTATTAGTCTCTGAAGCTTAAAGCCAAGTTTAAAAGCTATCAGTGCTTTGTTATTTTGGAGTCTTTTCAAGATGCAGTTGACTGACTAGGCTTTCAAATGACAAAAGTGACACCACACTATGGCTATCATCTCCTTGGGTTTAGCTCAAGCATCAAACATAATGTGAAGGGCAGATCAATGTTTGTGATAATCCTCGAAATAATTCAGCTACATACACAACTAGCGTAACTGTTGGATTTAAACATTCAGCAAGGGCACTTAAATTTGATCTCCTCTTCTGAACTAACCTTACCAATCTTATACTAATGACACAGGGAGTTCGGGTTCAGAGAATTTTTAAAAAAGCTATTAAAGCATACCCTCCTACCTGATCAAAGTGCTGCATTGATCCTCATGTAAATCATGCCAGTGAAAATGAATCAGATACAATGTTGACAGATATTTCTTCAATTATTATTATTATCTAAGAGTTTAATTTTCTAATGTAATTTGGGAACATTCACGTTGCAAAGGACAGTCATGCCTAACAGTTCCTGGAAATACTATGTGATAATTTCTTTTAAAAGTTGTTACTTAGCCTTTTGTGCTGGAATAAATGCTGGTATGTAGTGCAGATTCTGTTGTGATTAAAGCAGTTACAACTAGAAACAGGGTATTGGTGAAAACCAATTCTATCAAATAAAGATTTCTTTGGGATGGCTCTTCAGATGTGTTCTACTCTTGCCAACTGACATATCTAGAGCACAAGTTAATTAATGTTTTGGCTTGGGTGGCTGAGTAGTTGAATAATCGTCAGTGTTTGATTTGACCTTATGGTATACAGATCAGAGGGACTTCACGTTATTTGGCCAATCCCTATTTCATACATTTTACAGTTCTGTGTACACCTTAGGGGTAAAGGCTTAGTTTCACAATCCATTCAGGGTAGGTTGTCAGCATTATCCTTTGCTTCCAGGGCACAAGGTATCAGGATAACATGAGCAACTTCAGTACAAGGCATTGGACAGTACATGGCAGTACAAGGCTGGTCTCGGGAGCAGGGCAGGATGTCTGACAGGCACAAACCATCATCACCTGATGTGCTTAAGGGGTTGGGGTGTACTTAGTCATGCGGGTTAGCAAGTGGGTCATATTGTCTTGAGGGGATGTACCAGGTAGAACAGAGGAGCTAAGGGATTTAACACTTTCTGGACAACAAGACATATTGTTGATCAGTACCTCTAGGGTATATTGGTGGGGGGAATCGGCACAAATGTAGCATTGGGTCTTTGTCATTATCTGGCCTTGTGTCCTGTTTGGGCATTGCAAAATTATGTAAGGGGTCAAGGGACCTGGGATGGGCCATTATTTTGTCATGCTGCCCTTTCGCCCCTTACTAAATCCCAGGTTTGGACTTTTACCTCCAAGTCCTTACAGCACTTGGGTCTTCAAGGGGTTACATTTTTGATCCATTCTTTTTGGATTAGTGGTGCTTCCTTGACTTTTGCTATGGGCGTGGGTGCAAGATCCATCCAGCATATTGGGAATTAGGATCCTCTGCATACAAGGGGTATGTCTGTCCTCTTAAGCTTTAAATTAAATGGTTCTGTTTACTAATGTTGCTATCTTTTCCAGATTTTAGGTTTTGTCTAGAGAGGTGGCTGGTCCAGATATGTGGTCATAGTATGGTTTACTGGGCAGTGCACCAGGCAAGGAACTGCCATTTTGGTGCTCACCAGGGATTGAATGATCAGGCCATGGTGGAGTGGCTTGGGAAGAGAGGCCTACGTTGGCATGATTTGCTGCTGGCATTGTTAGAGGAATGCAATGGGCTCTTCCTCACATTTTGGTCATTCATGTGGGTGGAAATGATCTAGGTTTGTTGAAGGGCAAGGGCCTTATCCTTTAGGCTTTGCATGATCTCTGGGTCATACAGAATAGATGGCTAGGAATAACTCTGATGTGACATTTATTGGAGGAAGGCAATATGTTGTTCCTGGGGATTTGAAACAGGGAGCGCGGGCCCTATTGGTCAGCATGGTGGGAGAAAGGGACTAAGCAAATGCTTGTCCCTTGTACATGGCATGTAATGGGGGGTGGGGTGGGGAATAAGTTATAGTGAACACCTTGGCATTCTTTGGTGAATGGGAGGCCTCTGGAACTACCTGTTTAGTGGGTTGTCTAAATGGCAACAATACTCCTCATGGAATGAGAGGAGAGGACAACCTAATGGTGATCCATGTCATTTCTCCATATTGTGAAGGAGTGGGGCCAAAAATGTCAAAAACTCCTTAGGAAAAGGTATCATGTTTTCCCCTGAGTTTTTTAAAAACTCAGAGGGAAATGTGAACCCCCAACCATTAAGACAACCATGCAAATTGTTGTGCAGTCTAGAGGGAGAAGAATGGACCTTCTGATTGGTCAGGGGTGCATAGGTGTGATCCTACACTTTGTACTTTTTTTGACAGAGTGGAGGGCAGCCATGGGGATGGGGAAGAAGAGGAACCAGGGAAGGGAGGATGGTTCTCTCCTCTTCCCTCCCCCGCAGGTGCCCTCCCTGCCGCCACCATGGAAGATGGCTCCACCCTCCTCTTTCCCCTCCCCACAGGTGCCCTCAGTGCCACCGCTGCAGGGGTCAGGGAAGGGAGGATGGCTCCCTCCTCCTCTCCCATAGGGTGCCCTTGGTGCTGCTGCTGCAAGGCTCAGGGAAGGAATGATGGCTCCCTCCTCCTCTCCCAGTGGATGTCCTCAATGCTGCCGCGATGGGGATCAGGGAAAGAAGGATGGCTCCATCCTCATCTCTCCCCCGCCCTATGTGTGCCCTCTGTACTGCTGCCATGAAGCTTATGGGGACCAAAAAAGATTGAAACAAATTGCAGCTGCTGCAATTTGACATTTACTGCAGATCGATCTGTTTTGGGGGGGCTTGTATAGACAGGCCCTAGGTCATGGAATATGGGGAGTGGGGAAGGAGATCACCCTTGGGACGGGCCTGGGGCATTGCCCTCACTTTAAGTCCTGCAACTTAGGGATGGGGTTCCTCAGGTATGATGTCTAGTAGATGGCCAGTTATTGGGTTGCCCTCAGGGCTCAGATGGTTCACCCAGGGGAAGGCTGGGGAGGAAGTCAAGGAGTGACATCTGCCTCCATTGATCCTGCACTAGGTTGCCTCCCCTTGCTCCTTTCCAGGTTCAATGCAGTTTAAATATGTTTTATGTTAAATGAAGCACCCCTTATTCAACCTAATTAATTCTCTGCATCTGGTCTTATTATTCCATGGTAGGTCAGCAATCTTCAGTGTTTGATTTGATCTTATGGCATCCAGATCAGGGGCTTCTGACATTCTGAAGAGCAAACATACTAAAACCTGTATATAGACTGTTTTGGTGCAGGGGAAGAGAAAGAGAAGAGATGTTCTTTCCACTTATTGTGTGTGTGTGTTTATACTAAACCAGACTGCTGAAAGCCAGAGAAGCAGTATCTTCCAGCATGCCATTCAAAGCTTCCTTTGAGTTCTTCCATAGCACCCTACCCAGCACAATATTTTCTATAGTAGCACCATACTTGTGGAACATGCTCCCCAGGTCAGTACTATTCTCTTGCAGTTTTTAGGGGGAAAGTCTGTTGATTTACTTGATTATTCCATTACAACTCTGAGCAGTCCTGGCAGCTAGATTTCGCAATTTAAAAGTTTGTATTGGTACTGTTTTATTAACTGGGTATTTGATTACAGATTAATTACATTTTCAGCAATTTTTGGATAATGCTCTATTTTAAACCATCTTAGGTTACTATTAGATGCAAAAAATAAAATAAAAGTTTACTCACAGTGAGCTGATTTCTTCACATCCAGTGCCATGAAAATAACAAAACCATCAAGACCTGCATTCATATTACATTAGACTGGCAATTGTCAAAATCAGAATGAGATTATTATCCACTACATAATTTTCTGCGTTATTTCTATATGAGTTATTTTTGCTTCTTTTCTTTCCCCTGTTATGAAATAAGAATACTTTTGCTCTTTTCCTGCTAAAACTAAGAATAAAAACAACTGGCAATGAAACTCAAATATAATAGTTTAAGACCCCTACAAAAGAGAGAACTTGTTGCCACTAGTTCAGCTCATTATTGACCATAATATCATTATATGGACATCAACACATAACAGAGGTTCAGCAATTTAAGGCAAAAGCAACTACTATTGTTTAGTCTGGAGAAGAGAAGGTTGAGAGATTACATGATAGCCATGTTTAAATATTTGTAGGGATGTCATACTGAGGATGGGGCAAGCTTGTTTTCTGCTGCTCCAGAGACTAGAACACAGAGTAATGGGTTCAAACTACAGGAAAAGAGATTCCACCTGAACATTAGGAAGAACTTCCTGACAGTAAGAGCTGTTCGGAAGTGGAATACAGTGCCTCGGAGTGTGGTGGAGTCTCCTTTGGAGGTTTTTAAACAGAGGCTGGATGGCCATCTGTCAGGAATGATTTGATTGTGTATTCCTGCATGGCAGGGGGTTGGACTGGATGGCCCTTGAGGTCTCTTCCAACTCTATGCTTCTATGATCCTACGATTCTGTTTTGAGAAAATGACATTTGAAGCATATATTATAACTAAAGAATGTGTACCATAAACACAGACTGAATATTGAACTCATGGAACATACAAAGGAGGAAGGAAGGGGAAATGCAAAAAGAATTGTGGCAGCACCTTTAAGACGAACTGGTGTTTATGTTTGCATCAGCTTACAAGCGTATAACCCCACTTCTTCAGATGCAGTACCGAGTTATATTAAGGCCTCAAGAGTAAAATATTTTATACAGTTGTGGGAATGGGAAAGAATGTAATAGGATCCAGAAAGATTCAAATCATGACCCTTGTCCTAAATTTTCAAAGGGCTGGGTGAGGTCTTTCAAACCTGTACAGTGATCAGTTAGTCTTAAATGTGCTGTCACATTTCTCTCCCTCCCCCCTGCTTCCTTCCACCTTTTTATGCTGCAAAAGACTAACATGGCTACTTCTTTGAACTCATGGAGAAAACACTACTGTACAAATAAAATCTAATTAAATGCCCACAACTTTTAAGTCTCTAATTAGTGAGCTGAGAATCACACCTGTTTAATATCCATTGATGCAACATTACTCTCTATGCCATTGCTTAAAGATCAAACCCGGAGTAATGCAAATGATTAGCATTTATTTGGCAAATAGTTTCTTTGGAAATCCACACATCTGTTTAAGTATATGTATATTCTAGTGATATCTACAACCCTTGATATATAGAATATTTGTAGAAAAAGAACTTGCATTATTACCTAAAACCAAGAAAAGGCATAAAGGCAGCAGCAGGAGAACAAGGAAGATATGCAGACTGCAATGAAATATCTTCTTCATTGTCTCTTGACTTTTAGTATGGGGTAGTTGTTCAACATGATTTTTATGGCAGCAAATTAATGCAGGTTCTGGATATATAGAAAGAGGAAACGAGTAGCAAGTTATGCACACACACAGAGAGAGAGAGAAAATTTTATTAATTAAGATATGTCTGACTGCTAGCAATGGAGTCACTCTAGTCTACATTTCTTCTCAGGACTTTTTGAATACCAGTAGCCTCTTCTTGTGCCCCATTGTTGTTGATTATGTATGATTAATGATTTCCAGGAATAAAAAGGGAAAGGTCAATTTCTGAGTTCAAGACAGAGCAGATACACGGGGAGTAATTAAGATACTTGTGTTGGCATGATTAATAAGCACAAACATACATACTGTGCTATAAACAAGATGCAACCAGATGGTTTTGAATGAAATGGATATTTCTTTAAAAAGAAGAAGACAAAGAAGAAAAACCATGTTTTCAAATCCCCAAAAGTTGGCTTACTCCCCACTCAAACCCCAACATCTTAGAACCATATTATCTACATTGCTTACAGAGGAAGAAATAGTAACCTCCTTAAACATTCATCCATTCCACTCTCCCTCTCCCTCTCCCTCTTTTAATTTTAAACACAGATAACTAGAGTTTGCATGTAAATGGATTCAACTCATCTTTGTTTAACGTTGCCTTTTATGTCGAGTTCCATGAATTGCTAAGCCTGACAAGGTTCACTGGGAATCTTTTTAATTCCCACCCACAAGCTCTCGCTGGCTGTCATGTGACTGGCAGTATAGAGGGATCAGCCGTGGCATTTATCGAGAAAGCTGGAAGACAGGTGTCAGAACGGTCCAGCAGGCAAACCTAACGAACACTAATCAGCTCTGGTGTTCTTTTACAATCCATATCTAATTCGCAAGTTTCATTCTTTCTGAAAAACAATTACTAGGTTTTGAAGTTCATTGTGCATTTACTCAACTGTCTCTTCACATTAATGTAAAGTGGGAACAAGGAAAAAATAGAGTCAGCAGGGAAGGGACATCAAACGAACTTAGGATAGATGAAGGCTTTATTTTAAAAGTAATATAATTACAGATTTGTGTAATGTTTTACAATACATTTAAATGCAGAGTTGCATCCTTACACACCAGAAAGGTATTAGCTATTCGTCTCTGCAGCTGAAATTCTCTAGTAAATTCAAATGACTAACATGAAAACAACCAGCAGAATCTCTCATGGATGACTTCAAACAAAAAGGTAAGGATTTTTAAACCATTGCCAAAAGCAACAGTTTAAATGGTATTTGAAGAATCTTCAGACACTCAGATAATACAGTAGTCACACCTTAAATGATCATGATTTGCTAGTTGTAAATACCACATAACTGATGTTACAGTCAACACTGTTGTAAAGTAATTCTGCTTCATTTGCATATTTTTCTATGTAATTTTTCTAAACACCATATTCGTCACACTGGCAAATCCTCTTACAGTTGGGAGTATATAATCTGGTAAAGCTTCACCTAATCTTCACTGGTTATAGCGTTACTGACTTATATTAGAAAATATGCTTTTGTGCTGTAATATTATGAGGCGTCTTAAACTCAGGCACAGTTTCAGATAAAATGTGGATTTGCTTTGGATATGTTATTTTCACACTTTTGTGACTAGCAACAGAACACTTTCACTAGCCTTTGTAGACCTCATACCCACGCAACCTGTCCCAGATTTAATCTTACTTTGCCATGTAATGAACATCCTTCCAATAAAACAATTGTTTTAGAAGAAGAACGGAGTGAACACCATGCATTTCATAGAATCATACAGTTGGAAGAGACCACAAGGGCCATCCGGTCCAACCCCCTGCCATGCAGGAATACACAATCAAATCATTCCCGGCAGATGGCCATCAAGCCTCTGTTTAAAAGCCTCCAAAGAAGGAGACTCCACCACACTCCGAGGCAGTGTATTCCACTTCCGAATAGCTCTTACTGTCAGGAAGTTCTTCCTAATGTTTAGGTGGAATCTCTTTTCCTGTAGTTTGAACCCATTGCTCTGTCTTCTAGTCTCTGGAGCAGCAGAAAACAAGCTTGCCCCACCCTCAGTATGACATCCCTTCAAATATTTAAACATGGCTATCATGTAATATCTTAACCTTCTCTTCTCCAGACTAAACATGTCCAGCCCCCTAAGCCACTCCTTGTAGGGCATGGCTTCCAGACCTCCCACCATCCTGGTCAGCCTCCTCTGGACACTTTGCCTGAATATAGGCAAAAGAAGCAGAAGCCATAATGCAAAATACTATGGAAATCCATAGAAGATTGGCCATGATGACAATTTGCAGAACTACAAATAGCATATGGGAAGTACCATTCTTTCTCAGTGTACTACTAAAGACTACCACTCATGGGTTTCCATTGGCAACTGAAGAAAGCAAGCATGTAACACTGAGATGAAAAAAAATAGATTGTTGAGGCCCAAGTCTGAGTTTTACAAGGAGAACTGATGTATAAGAGGTCACAATATGTCTAGGTAGAATGTAAGAAAGGAATGAGTAGTTAGTATCCCACAAGCCAGTGTTTGGAATGGTTTGGGAGGCCCAGAGACTTCAGGATCTTGGACAACCTATGGTTCAAAATTCATAGGATAACCACAAATCCAGAAATTGATACACACTGGCTGGCATCTAGTTAGAGACATAAGCATGTGTAAGACATGCTACATGCGTAAGGCCAAAGAGGCACCATTGTGCACCAGATGTATTCTGCTAATAGCAATGGAAGCGAGTTGTGTAGACAGCATGCTCTTCTCTGCTTTGTGCTTTGTCTTTCCAAGTTGTGATTATGCACTGCACATTGCTTGTTGCAGTTATGCACCTCACATTATGTTTCAGTTATACAGTGAGCACTGCACTTGTGCATCCTATATTGTACACCACATTTGTGCATTATGTATTGTGCATAACTGCAACAGCAGGGATGCTATTCTGAATGAGGGTTTCACAGTGCTCATGTAGCATGTTTCCACATGCAGATATTTACACTACCCTGAGGGTGTGTTCGGTTGCAACCTGTGTGTGTCTGTGTTGTGTGTGTATACATACATAGACAGACAGCGTTAAGAGAGAGCATTATTTTTAAAGAGTTATTTCAACAAATTCAGTAATAAATGGAGAAAGCACTATTAAGAAAATGACAGCCTGTCTAAAGTATCATTCCAACCTATTTGAAATCATGCATAAAAACTGAACATATTAATAATCCAATTTCTAAAAAGACTAAAATAATAACAACTAAAAATGTGTATTACTGTTTGCCACTACAGCCACACTAAAAAAAAAAATAAGATCTATATGAAAAGGCATAACTGAAAATCCAATTATTATTATTCTTTTTTATTACTATTTTTATTTTGGTCATTGGGAGTCATTTCTGGTTTTGAAGAAGGTGATTTTTTTTAAATGTCAAACAGTTTTGAGGGGAGGTACAACCTGTTTAAAAGGAGAATTGTCATCAGTGGAAAGCAATTCACTATTTTGGAAGAGGCAGAAAAAGGGTATTCCAAGCAATCTGGAGAGGTCAGGGGTCATATATCGTTGTTTTACCAGTTCATTTACTATCTACTTTAGGAGGATGAATATCCTGAAAGATAGAATAGAAATCTTAAATAAATATGTATACAGAAAATCTACTTAATTTTGTGTGACCCTTGCTTTAACTGATATTTCCAAAACCCTTTCCCTCCTGACACTGACAGAATACTTTGGACCCCAATAACCATTGTCTGGAAACCTTTAAGGCAGAGGTGGGCAAAATGCAACCTTGGGTTACATGGCTGTTTTAGTTGCCCCCACCTCAGAGTCACCGGGAATATCCTCTTCCTTTCAGAAAAGGTCAAACTGTCTCTCTTACAATTCACCTTTTGAATGAGTCCCATGGCCTCCCTGCACTGTTTTAACATTTAAAATAAATAAAAAAACCAGTAGGAAGTGGACATTTGGGCACCCCCATTTTGTTTGTTTGTTTTTATTTATTTCTTCACATTGGGGAGTATTTTTGACAGTCTGTGTAGCCCCCAAATGTCCCAGGGGAGAAAACTGGGTTTCAGACATACCACAGTTGCCTGTCCTTGCTTCTTGAATTATTTTACTTGCCAGAGGGGAGGGGAGGGGAGGAGGGAGAATAAATATATAATGTACAGGTCTGAGTTCAAGGGATTAAGATTTTTTCAAACTGTGTATCCATTCATTTAAATCAAGAAAGTACTTGAAGCCTCCAAATACTATGAAAAATCTGTAAACACAGATTGACCAGCATGCTAAAGACCAGAATGCAGGATTGTAAAAAATGTCTTTCAAGTGTGTTTACTTCTTCCAGAGCAAAATTTGTTCTGCTGAGAAAATCCATAGTGATTTTGAAAGACTGTCAAATACACACACACACACACACACAGGTCACTCCTTCCTATTTTATCTTTCTAAGCCAAGCCCAAACTGGCAGTTTCACTAGTTCAAGCTAATTGTGAGTGACTTTAGACATCAGGCACCGGTGTTCCACACTTCAACAAATTTGAGAACTGACAGATAGACTACAAACAATGACAATCACCAAGCAGCCATTATCATTGTTTCCCACCTCACAGTGGCAGATTTGCTCCATTTGGTAAGTGCAGGCATCACAATACACCTCTATGACACATCAAATACATTTCTACCACCAAAGTGATAAATTAAAATCTTTAAAATGAAGGCAACAAGCTATTTTGGAACTTTGGACCATGTACCTGAATACCAAAGAGACATATATAACAAATTATAAAAGAAGCATGACATTTGCCACCTCAATGTTTCTTTTTAGTATATGGTAAAGTAGGGGCCAGTCCTTTCCTTCTCAATGTCTCCTTGTTTTTCAGAAGGAAAAATGATGTGTGAAATGTTTGTGCCCTTCAAAGCCAAAACAGGGTACATATTTTTTGACCTCTGCTCCTACATCAAAGTACAAAGTACCTTATAAGAAGAGGTCCTTAGTGGCAACAAAACATCTGAAATGTCTCTTCAAAACATGTCAAGACTCTTAATGAATCTTGGAAGTAAAGTAAAGTGTGTTTGCTTCTTATATTGATTTAACCAGGCTTCAGACTGTCATAGTGCTTTTAGTTTTAACAGAAAATGTAAAAAGTTAAAAAAAATCTACTTGTTTTGACAACTGCAAAAAGATTTCAGTTATATGTTACCTGCTAAAGTATCTAGATCTTCCACAGTGGAAATTTGTTCATACAGTTCTTAATATTTCCATCTTCATAAATACAAACAAGAAAAAACTAGGCAGTCAGTTCTGATGCATACATGACACATTATTTTGCCATTTTAAACCTAGATTCCAAAAATATTATGCAAGTACTAATTTGCTGAGTACTATAACAAATAGAACTGACAGACCCTTAACTGTTGCATCAAATTTCATTAAATTAGATTTTTGTTAAAAAGCTTACATGTATACGTACTGTATTTTGAGAGGACACAGATCTTATTGTGGAAAAGCTTACCAAAAATTGTGGAAAAGTTTCAGGGCAGGTCTCTAACAACCATCTTTTATTTAACAAAAGGGGAAATAGTCCAAACACAGAACTATTGGGCACCATACGACGCTGTTCTTCTTTTAAAGCTAAGCAGATCTCACCCTTTGAACAGTCTAGGGGAACTGTCTACGGAGTTACACATACTCTTCACTAAGTTTTGTGGAAGTTTATAGATAAAAGAAAGTAACAATAAATAAAGGCCTAGATCATCTAAAGATTGTTCATGGAAGAATAAAACTTTACAAATGCTCGGCTTCAAGACTGTACAGAAAACTCTACTGGATGACACCAAATGTCCATCTAGTTTAGCATGTAGTTTCCCAACCTGGTGATTGCACATATGGATTAATAAAAGTGGGCAGTTACAATTCATAAAATTAGCAAACTACCCATTTTTTTTTCAGGTCATTGCTCAATTCTCTTAAAGATGTAGGATTCCAGCACCTCTACTTTTCTGAGCCTCTCTGCCACATAATCTAGGCTGAAAATTTGATATGGTTTCCATCGTTCCTGATGCCTATTCACAAAAGGAGTGGCAGTCCCTCCCACTTCTTGTCTCATGATGGGGAGTGAGACTGGCCCAAAAGAGTCTATGCAGTCCTTTGCAATAGGGCCCTTACTCCGTTCTCCAGGATGTCTTTATATGTCAGGCTGTTTCCACCAATGCAGCTCCCAAATATTTTATTATACAAATGAGTTCCCTTTTCGGTAGGGTTGTAAGGCTTTAGCCATGGTGTGGGCAACCACTAACTGCAAGCTTCAGCAATACTAACTTTTTTAAAAGGCTTACTAGTGTAGTATAAAAAGAATAGCTATATATAAATATAAATATATATATATATAAATATATATATATATATATATACACACACACATATATATAGGATCACAATTAGATCCTAAAATGTTTTTAAAGGAAATCTGTTTATTTCCATTTACAGTTAAGTCCAAACTGAGTTAAAGGAAAACAAATAAAGAGCAGATTCCTCTATAAGCCTATCTAATCACAGTCCCTAAGTGCTGTAGCTCATGCTTCTCCTGTTGTCTTCCTCTCAGGTTTCAGGCAGAGTTCTTTGCAGAGGCTTAGTGGCAAGCTTTGACAAGCTCCCAAAACTGTTCTCCCACAGATCAAGCATCACATTCTAGCTAGTTCTCTGCTTCTGACTCCTTTCTTGGTTTCTTTCTTGTTGGCCGACTTGCCTCTCTGCTTTGCCTTTTCTCTTCTTCACTTCTTCAACTTCAATTGTCCTTCCATGGTGCCCGTAACACGACAAAAACTGTTGCAGGGCTTATTGTGATTTCCTGATCCCATATCCGCCCCTCGCTGTTTATACGATTTTTGTCACTCTTTAGGAAATCCTGGAAGGTCCCGTGATTGATATTTACACGACAAAAGTCTTTATTGGTCCCACACTGTTATATCCCGTGCTTTTGCTGTTTACACATGTTTAGCTTACCAGGATTATTTTTTGGGGGGCTGTCAATCAAGGATGCAATTACTCGTGTTTTCACAACCTCAGTGACGCACTTCCTTTAGAGTTCCGCGCCAAGAGCGATGCTATTTGCTGGCGGGGGGGAGGGGCTTGTGTTTATCATGTCTCTTTAAAATTTTAACCCTTTAAGCAGAAGCAGAAGGCATTTTGAAAGATCGCAGACAGAGGAACAATTAAACTATGTCCTTTCCTTTTGAAATCAAGCCGAGTAGAGGCCTGGAATTTCTTTCATTTCTTTCGGTTTAAGCAGAGGCATTTTGGAAAGACCCAGACTGAGATCTTTCGCTCAGACGCAGGGAGATCAAGCCGAGTGAGGTGGGGGGGGTTGGGTTTCCCCTTGCCTCTTTAAAATGTTAACCCTTACAGCAAGCCAGTGACAGACAGGCATTTTGAAAGACACAGACACAGAGAGGGGGAATTAAAGGGTGTTTATTCGCACAGAGGCTGGAATATTTTACTGTGCCTGTTCAGACCCAGGGAGGTGATCAAGGCAGGGGAATGAATGGGCGACCCTCTGCCCACCACGATCGCTTTGTAACATGCAGTTGAGGAAGAGGTTAAAGCTGAAGGGTTTGCAGTGTAGAAATCCATTTTAAAAGGTGATTGAGTACACACGTGCGCGCACAGACACATCAACCTTCGTGCAGCTGGAAGGGATGCCTTTGTTTTCGGCTGGTGAGGCTGGATCTGTTGAACGGGTGACTGACCCCTCCTTTTCTGGTCGCTGATCTCTAAGCCCACCCCCAGTCACCATTTCCAGTCATCCCCTAGTACTGAGATATTTTGTCCCAGGCTGTTTACATTTCTGATTTTCCGAATCCTCCAGTGACTTTTTTAAAAAAAACGGCACAAACTGCGGGACTGGAAGTCCCACAGGTTGAGGGATAAAAGGTGGCCCCCCTTCCGAAAATCACGTACCCGACCCAATGTACGTGTAAACTGCCAGGGATCGACACAAATTCTTCCAGGGACATTTTCATCATGTAAACGGCACCCATATCACTTTCTACAGCTTCCTCTCAGCTTTCACTTTCAGCTTTCTTCCGCACTCACATTCCCACCCACCCCACTCCAAAGCCTGATTCACTTATACAGTACCTGTATCCATGGGGGATACATTCCCAGACTGACCTTGGATACCAGAAACTGCAGAAAATAGTGAACCCTATTAAAATAAATGACTTCAGGCCCAAGCATACCATAGAGTCATGCTGGAGGTCCTAGAACAGTGGTTCTCAACCTTTGGTCCTTCAAATGTTTTGGACTTCAACTCCCAGAAGTCTCAGCCAGTATGGCCAATGCTGAGGAATTCTGGGAGCTGAATGTCCTAGACCTTAATGGATTTAGATAGCTGGGCCAAAACTAGCAAAATGAATTTCAACAGGGAGAAATGTAGGATACTACACTTGTAACACTACTACAATAACAGAAGAGTTTTACTCACTCACTCTCAAACCCATGGGAGAAACTATCTTATAAACTATTTCTCAATATAAGTATCACAAACCTACAACAAGCTGATAATTAGTTGTTTAACTATATTTCTTGGATTTGAACGATATTATTCTTACATAAGTTCTACTTCCCAAACATACATTGTCTTATAATAGAGAAGACCATAAAGCAATGATATCCTTACAAAAGTTCTACTTACAATCATTACATGCACATTGCACTAAAGAAGATCAAAATGATACTCAATCTACTTCTATAGTAAGCTGACTTGTAAATCATTGAAGTAGATCTTGCCCACCTCTGCCTTAAAGGTTTCCAGACAATGGTTATTGGGGTATTTACAAGACATTAAACTTAGCTACTGAACATTAACCCCCCAATATACCAATGCAAACCAACATAAAAGCACTATTAAACCCATGTGTATCCATTCAATCCATACATACCCATAAAACAACAAAGAACACCATTCCTTCACAGGCGCTATGCTTTGTCTCAAGGATCATATTTACAAGTTCTGAGGTATAAGTCTAATTTGGCGGTGCAATTGGATTCTGTGACATACAGCAACTTTCACTATTTATACCTGGCACACCAGCTGTATTTCCTTTGAGACAGGCTGGCCAGGAACTTTCATTTTTTCATAAAAACAAGAAAACAGTATTTTCTTAGCCAGATTTGTTCAGAGGGGGTTTGCCATTGTTTTCCTCTGAGGCTGAGAGAACAAGGCAACTCAGTAGGTATCCAGGTCTCAGCAAAGATTCGAACTCTGGTCTCCCAGTCCAAACCACTATGCCACAGTGCCTCACAGCAGAATATATATAATAAATTAAAATAAATCAACACCAAAAAACCACAAACCGCTCTGCACACAGGAAGTAAGAAATCAGAAACAAAGTTTCTAGCTGACCCCTTTCCTGTGGCATTCCAGCGTGGAAGGAATTTTCGAACCTCGCCTGTAGTCTCAAGTGGAACAGCCGAAATATGAGTTTATCATATCTATAAGAACTACATAGTGGCATTCCTCTTAAGAAACTGGTCCCTTCTAAGAGGTTTTATGTTTTAGCACAAATTAGGTGACAGAGACTTGGATGATTAAACTTCCAATCATTCTGACAACTGTCTAGTAGAAGCTGTTCCAGAGAGAGAGAGAGTGTGTGTGTATTAAACTTGGGGAACTTACTAGAGCTTACACAAACAACAGCTTACAGCTGCTTGTTTGCTTTCATTTCTTCTCTCACCAGCACCCAGTTTCTAGGTACAGTGCACTCAAGTTTAAAATTCATTTTAATGTGAATTTTCAGCTGAGATTTGTATTGAAACAGTTCCAGAAGTGGAGAATCAGATTGTTAGCAATAATGTAATCGGAGTTTGGAACTCATTGTGAATAACTTCTTATAGTTAGTACTCTTCCCAATAACAACATTACAACTGTAACTTAGTAATGACCTTACATCTGTAACTTAACTTATTTTTCCAGGTAAAAGTTAGTTACCTTGGGATGTGGTGGTGGAGGAATATCCAATGGTTCAAGTGCAAAAAAGTTTGTAACATATGGCCTAGACAATGCAACTGTAGGTGAATTTGTAATAGGTTGACTGACCAAACCCAAAGGGTAGTCGCAAATGGCTCCTCTTCATCCTGGAGAGATGTGACCAGTGGGGTGCCACGGGGTTCTGTCCTGGGCCCAGTGCTATTCAACATCTTTATCAAGGACTTGGATGAGGGAATAGAGGGCATGCTTATCAAGTTTGCAGAAGACACCAAATTAGGAGTGGTAACTAATACTTCAGAGGACAGGATCAGAATTCAAAATGACCTTAACAGATTTAGAAAACTGGGCTAAAACTAACAAAATAAATTTCAACAGAGAGAAATGTAAAACATTTGGGCAGTAAAAATAAAATGCGCAGGTAGGATGGGTGACACCTGGCTTGATGGCAGTACATGCAAAAAGGATCTAGGAGTCTTAGTGGACCACAAGCTAAACATGAATCATCAGTGTGATGTGGCAGCCAGAAAAGTCAATGCGACTATAGGATGCATCAATAGGAGTATAGTGTCTAGATCAAGGGAAGTAATAGTGCCACTCTATTCTGCTTCAGTCAGACCTCACCTGGAATACTGTTCCCAATTCTGAAAACCACAGTTCAGAAGTGATGGTTTTTAATTTTATACGAGTTTAATATCTTTTTATGGGGGAGGGTGGGGGTGGATGGTGCCTAGGGATTTTAGCCAGCATTATTGTATTTTAATGGTTGTAAGCCACCCCGATTGTTTTTAACAGAGGAGTGGAGTAAAAATAAATTGTTGTTGTTGTTGTTGTTGTTGTTGTTAGGACAAGCTGGAATATGTCCGGAGGAGGGTGACCAAAATGGTAGGAGGTCTGGAAGCTATGCCCTATGAGGAGTGGCTTAGGGATCTGGGTATGTTTAACCTGGAGAAGAGAAGGTTAAGAGGGACATGATAGCCATGTTTAAGTATTTGAAGGGATGTCATACTGAGGGGTCATCTACACGATGAAAAATAAATACATATTTCTCAAAAAAAAATCGGCAATCTGTACAGACCCTCGAATAAATACATATCATTAAGAGGGGGGCTGTAAAACTCACTTTTTTAGTCTGTGTCCAGCAGATCCGGCTCTTCATCCGGATCTCAGGGTTTAATCCAGACAGCTTTTGAATGATTGGTCTGTCTAAACACTCCTGTTAGCACAGATACAAAAGAGTGCTACTTGATTGGCTGGTCGGGTAGAGGGGTTGGGGCTTGGAAAGAGAGGAATCAGTGGTGGCCGCCATTTTTAAAAAGGTATGTGGTCCATGCCTCTGCCGCTGTTCTCCTCCTCCATCTCCATGTGGCCCCCTTCCCAGCCCCATTGCCGCTACTGCTGTCCTCCTCACTTCTTCTCCCTCCTGTTCCTCCTCTGTCAACCCCTTCCCAGCCCAACTTCTGCCACCACCTCTATCATCCTATTCTCTACTTCTCCCCCTCTTCCTCCTCTGCCAAGTCCCCTTCCCAGCCCCACGCCGTGGCGCAGCAGGGGAAAGATCTAGGAGGGAAGCTTGATGGAGGAGGAAGAGGAGAGTGAAGGAGTGAGGAAGGTGATAGCAGCAGCAGCAGTGGGGCTGGGAACGGGTTGACAAGAGGAGGAAAAGGAGGGAGAAGGAGTGAGGAGGAGGATAGCGGTGGAGGCAGCAGTGGGGCTGGGAAGGGGGCTTGACAGAGGAGGAAGAGGAGGGAGAAGGAGCGAGGAGGAGGATAGCAGTGGCAGCAGTGTGGCTGAGAAGGGGTTGCCAGAGGAGGAAGAGGAGGGAAAAGGAACGAGGAGGATGATAGTAGCGGCGGCAGTAGGGCTGGGAAGGGGGCGTGATGAAGGGGAAGGCTTCGAGGAGGAGGTAAAGAGCCAGGGACACAGTGGGGGAGAACCCCAGAGGAAAGGGAGGTCCAAGCCCCACTCATGCTCCCCTAGCCCCAGCTCAGACTGGAGGCGGTCCAAGCCACGCTTGGCTGCGGGATTCCTCAGCCAGTTGTCCTTCCTCCCCCAGCTGGGGCTAGGGGTCATGCAAAGTTTAGGGGGGCCTTCAAAACCATGTAGGCAGTTTGAATGCTTGCAAATGCCTGCCTATCCAGATTTTAAACCCCCATATGGATTTTTTTCTCTCTCGTGTAGACAGGGCCTGAGGATGCAGCAAGCTTGCTTTCTGCTGCTCCAGATACCAGGACACAGAGCAATGGACTCAAACTACAGGAACAGAGATTCCACCTAAACATTAGGAAAAACTTTCTGATAGTAAGAGCTGTTCAGCAGTGAAACACACTGCCTCATACTGTGGTGGAGTCTCCTTCTTTGGAGGTTTTTAAACAAGAGGCTGGATGGCCATCTGTCAGGAGTGCTTTGATTGTGCATTCCAACTGGACTTTCAGATGCAGGCCCAGCAAGTATGCTTTCTGCAGCTCAAACAGAAGGAAGAAGTATGCTCTCTGCAGCTCAGGGCCCATCTACACGAGTGGGTGGAGAATCCCAAATATCTCATAGTATTGGCACCTCGCAGCAGCAGCAATGTGTCTACATGGTTTTTCTGGCCTCAGGAGCCTCCATAAGCCTCGCATTCCTGATGGTGGCTGCAAGTGATTTACTCACATTAGTTCTTCTCCACCGCCGGTTTTTTTTTTTTTTTAAAAAGTAATCACAAGATGTGCTGGTGCAATAGAGCAATTTTCCAGGAAAGCAAAACAGAAAATATTGATCCTTTTTATCGCCATAACGAGTGATCACTAAGGCAAAAGTCCAATATGGCGGCAGCGGGCGCTTACCCTCCTAGCAAGCCCCGCCCCTGCTCTCACCTGGCCAATCAGTTATGTGCTCCCCTTTGAGGTTTTTATTTTTCAACAGTCCAAAAGAGAAAAAATGCACACCTGCCTCACAGTTTGTGAAAAAAGTACGGGGAAATCTGCAATGGGTTTTATCACATTGTTTTTGCCATTTTTGTCAAATCACTGGTGCTTTAGGGCATGAGTTATGTAGTTATGTTAGCATCAGTAAGCCTCTTGGCATCTGCACCAGTGACCTGACATGAGTGGAGCTTGATGGGAGGAGGTTTGGTATGTACTGGGAGAAGGCTGTCTCAAGGTCGTTCCTCTGTGAAAATGCAAGGAGGCTTGCATTGTGTTGATAAGTTATTTAAGAGCAATTAACCAGGTGCTGCTAGAGAAAAACGAAACTTGCGTTTTGTATTAACAAGGGGTTTTGGCGCCAAGCCTCTCAGAGTCATCTTTGCCATGTTACTGGTAGCAATTAAGTCCTGACAATAAAGCTGCTATTCTTGGGAGCCTGTGTCCTGTGAGCAGCTGTTGCCAGAGTTCATCACAGTTTTGGGCCCCTCTCCTTCCGAATAGTGTGGATTGGCACTGGATCCTGTTTAGACTGATAAGATTCCCAGCAAATTCTATGAGGTGTATGTTCACCATTTAGAAAGGCCCTCAGACAGAAGGAACATGAGCTGTGTAAGATCCTGGAAGAGACCAGACAGCCCTCCAGGGTCACCCATAGCCTACAGTAATGCTGGTCTACACCTGGAGACCTGCTGATGCTTCAGCTCCAGTCAGAGCTGCCTGCTGAGCTTGTCACAGCAGGGTGTTGGACTAGATGGCCCTTGTGGTCTCTTCCAACTCTATGATTCAAAGTGCTGAGGCTTTTGTTGTGCCCTGTCCTGCTGCCTTATCCTCTGTCATGAGCGTTGAGGTGACAATGAGGTAGACGGAAAAAGTATGTGTTTGTACCACACTATTTTAGTTACTTTTGAGACACATGAAATTAAAAGTTACTTTTTAAAATTCTACCCATAATGGTAACTAACAAATGTACTTTGGGGTACCTCAGAAGGATAACTGAAACCAATTTCTTCAAAAGTAACTTTCTGAGTTCTGGTTCAAGCTCACACATCAGTTCTAAAAGTATGGAGTAGATCTGTTCATGTCAGAATTTTTAACGAGTGAATCTTCTGCCATACTTCATTCATAGCAGTTTTCTCATTCTGCTGTATCATTGACCTAAACAATTGTTACTCTCAACCAGAATAGACCAGATAGATCTGTGGAACTTTCAGTGCAATAGATTCACTCATGTTAGGACTAATAATTGGATTTAGGCTGTTTAATATCTTTTCCAAAATCCCTTAAAAATCAAGAACAACTTGCCATTTTGCAAGTTGGCTATCTTTTCTGCCTCTTTGATTTTTGTTCTTAGGGAAAAGGTGGGGATCTGAAAGCCCCATGGGTCATAGAGAGCTACTTTTGTGGTTCTCTCATCAGGGGACATATAAATTGGTTTCAAGTTCTAATAATAATATTAAAGGGTGGTATTTTGGCTAGTCAGTTTCCTTCCTGAAAAAGTTGCCAGAAGTTAAGTGCTGCTTAAAATTAACATATATACAATTTACAGTGGGGACATATTTTCAACACTGTATTTCTGGAGACCTAATAAAAAAAGGATAAACAGAATATAGCATCAAGCAAATGAAATTTTCACTTCCAGACTTATGTTTCATAATGCTAGCTTAAATCTAACTGACAAATCCTGGAATATGCATGCAGTTAAAGGTTCTTTTCCTATGCATAAATATAAACAAAAATGATAGTTTCACCCCTTGTAAATATTTATGACACTTTATTAAATCCAAGTTAAAAATCTCAAACTGCAGTCAAAATCTAAAAAATTTAATCCCCTTTCTTCTACTAGGATTCTGTGTAGCAGATTTAATCACTATACTGTATATGTAAAGAGTGCAATTCTATCTAAGGTATTCCTCCCACCTATGAAGGGTGTGGTTCAAAAATAAAAACATAAATGATTTATCACTATTTGCATATTCAGGCAGCCCAGAGTGACAATTAGCACCTGTTAAATTACATTATACAGACAAGAACATTTGATAAGGAACGAAAATATAGTCACACATTTTGCCTGTGTCACCCCATCCATTCCTTTAAAGAAACTATGAAGCACAATGAATCTGCAGGTTCTTTCAGTGTCTAAATGGTGAAAATTCTCCTCACTGAATTCGAGGAGAATGTGACCTGTCTTAATTGGATCCCACATAATTCTTCCATATTCAGAAGGAGAGGGGCTAAACCCACCCAAAACTCCTTGGGCTTTCCCCTAAGTTTTTAAAAAACACCGTAGAGAATGTGCATTGTTGATCATTAGGACAGGCAATCACATTTATTTACATATCCCCAGAAAGGCGGAAGTAGAAAGTTGATTGGCCAGATGGGAGCAGGGGGCAGGGCTTGCTAAGAAGGCAAGTGCCATGGAACCACCATCTTGATTTTTGCCTTAGCGAGTGAGCAATCATGTGATGAAACAGCCTTTTTCTTCCCTTTTTACAATTTATTTAGGCAGAAGATCACACTATTGCACTTTCACACCTTAGATATGCCTTTTTTTAAAAAAAAATCATTTGGTGACAGCAACTGGCAAAAATAAAAATGTGAGTCTTGAATCACAGACATGCCCAATGGGACAGCAAAAGTGGATAGTCTCACATGCCTGTGATTTTGCCAAACATCATTAGGAGAAGGCGATCCTGCTTCGAATGTGTGTGAGTACAAATCAATTCACATTTCCCCCGTCATATAGACTGGCCCATATGAGTATTTTGAAATACAGTTACATATACTAGGGTTAGTTGTCTCAACTGTGGAGACCTATGTCTAGTCTGTAGTACCTCTCCATGTGACTGAACACTCCTGCATGCAACGGTTGCCATACTACAGACCTCCAAATCCAGACACCCTAATATCAATATTATACCATTTGCTTATTATGCAGTTCATGATGTGATCTTCCCCCTCCCCACTAATGCTCAACTCAAGATCATACCATTTAGAGTTGCTTTATAGACAGGAAACAGAAGCTGGGTTTTGCTTAGATTTTTTTTGTATATAATGTAGGAGTACACAACCTGTGACCCATGGGACACACATACCCCAGCACCAAAGTATTTTGTAGGCTCTTTATCCCACTAGGAATGCTTATCTTTACCAGCTTCCACCCTCCCCAAGCTCCCATGCCTTTAACAGGAGATGCAGATATTCATTGATATAGCTTTCCCAGTAATGGGGATTCCACTAAGCTTGGGATCCCATTTGAGGGATCAAAATCAATATTGGTTAAATTTGCAATATGCATCAGGAAGAAAAAGAGTTGCAAATACATATTTCTGAACATGGAATGGTTTCAGACCCAGACACTTATAGTATATCGGAAGCATAAACAGAGTTTGTAACCAAATGTATAATAGCAATTAAAAAGAGCTGTAAACACTAATTTCAGACCTGGAAATGTTTTTTCCCACCTAGAAACCCTCACTGTGACAAAGACACAAATGAACCATAACAAAACAAAACAAAACAAAAAGGTTGCAAATGCCCATTTCAGAGAAAGGGAAATTTCCAGATACTCAGGGTTGTAGCATATACCACATAGAGTATGCAAGTAGTTCAGCCAAGGAAAAGTTCCAGAAATATACTGAACTAAGTAAGTAACACACATTGAGAGATGTCCCCTCCATGTGACCTATAAGCACAAAGTCTAAAATTACCTAATTGTACCTCAGCTCAGCTTTATGCCCATATCTGCAAGATGGAGACAATAATGCTCTGGGTCACCATTAAACCTGCTATTTCAATACAGAACTACATGTACTTGTGTGATTCTTCCTTCCACATTTGCAAGTAAGGGGCTTATTTGTTTGTTTGTTTTAAATTCTTTCACATTAAAACCACTTCCCTGCATGTTGTAAACTAGATGGGGAGAAGCAAACTGGGTACTTATTTATGACCTATAAAAAGTTTCTGATAGGTGACCATTCACGGATTATGACACCTGCAATCTGAATGCGGTATTAAATTCTACCACTCTAGACTATGTTTTCATTTTATATTTGTATTTTAAGAAAAAGCCATCCGACATTCTTCCCAATCTTTGTAATTGATAGAGGAGCTCTAAATTTAATTTGCCCTTTGCAACTAAACAGACAGTATACTCCATATATGTGGAGTAAACAATTTGGTTATGAAATTAAAATACATCCTTCAGTACTAAAAGTGCAGCATATTCATGATGAAATGCTCTACCCCACCATGTAATCTACCTGTTAACCATATATTTTGAAAGTGTTGCAAGTAACACTGTGTAAAATGCTACTCTAGAAGCCATGGCAATCCATTCTTTCCAGAATGATACGGGATTTTGCAGCAGCTATTATACAACACTACTTTTTTCTACTATTCCAGGTCAAAATCTGGAGGTGACTACCCAGTATAAAAGCAAGATGATAAATTTGCATGTCTCTGCCATTTCTGTGAACCCAATATATGATCTGCTGCAATGTACAGTGTGGCATAACCATAATTTTGTATATTTACATAGGACTCATTATATAGGATTTGAAGTTTGGTTTACATGGCATTTCAGCACGCCTTTTACATTTAATTTAAATGACCATGGGAATAACACAGTTTATAATGCAACTGTATTTGTGTGGATATTTTTTCTGTCTTCAGATAATACTCAAAGTGTCTTACATATTGTTATTTGTATACAATATTTCTAAAAACATTAGTTAAGATACAACTAATGAGAAAATCATGTTGAAAAGGGAAATTATTTCTCCTTTTCAGCACCCAAAATCTATTGCAGAGTGATTTTGCTTGTGAAAATAGCTCACTAGAGGGGTGCCTGTAGTTGAGGTTAAAATTTCCCTTTCTGTCTATGATACCAATGTTACTTTTTTAAAAATTTTGAGATTGTCAAATGTTGCTTTCCAATAAACTGCTGAAAAAGTGACACCAAATGTTTAAAAAATATATACAGGCTGTCAAAAATATAAACATAAAAATGAGAGGAAACATAAAAAAGAGAGGCAACTCATTAACTAGTGGAGGATGTGGGATTCTATGTCTTTACTACCAAACTGCCAAACTTGTTGGGATAACAGATTGGCTAAAGATTAACGTGATCCAGCAATTAAGCCTTCTCTAAAATCAAACAAGCCTTCCCTAAAATACTCTGCATCCCATCCTTCAAATAAGAAAAAGAAAACACAATCCCTTCTAAAGTTTTTTTTTCCAGAAAAGCTATCTAGAAGATACTTGGATAAATAAGTATCAGCTGTAGAATATGACCCACCCCATTCCAATATGTTTTTTTTTTTACACTAGTAGTTGTTGGGGTTTTTTACAATTTGTTTTTTGCTTGAGTGAGATCACACAATAATCTCATTGTTACTATGTTCCAGCACACAAAATACTTCTGCTCCTTTATAGATATATCTGCCTATAATTAAAGTGCCTTAGTTAGATTATATATTTATGGGGGGCTTTAAATTATCTATCATATCTAAACAGCAATAGTAAGCAATCCAGGAAGATTATCTTCAACAGAGTAGAGATTTGGAATGGGGTGAGGGTTCACAAGATCAGGCACAAAAAATTACAGCTGCATATCCTCAAATACTTAGAAGATTCTTTTGAAGAAGTGTATCTTTTTCTCTTTTTAACTACAGGTTATCTGCTCAGGGAGACTTTTTGGTTGAGGGGCAGGACAAAAGTGCTTTGACTGATTAAAATAAGAGAGAGAGGTAGAATACTGGAAGAACAGTAGAGTACAGTTGCACCCCTGCATCTGCTGATTCACCATCTGCGGAGTCAATTATCTGTGGATTGTGATGGGGGTGGGTGGGCGGGAGGGAGGAGGTGAGATCATGGGGGTGTTGCGGCACAGCAGGTGGGGGTGGGAAGGAGGAGGTGACCTTGCTGGGGAGATTTTGGTGTGGTGTGCAGGCAGACTGGCAGGGGAAGGAGGGAGGATGCAAGCTTACTGGGAGGGATTCCGGTGTAGTTGTGTGGCAGAGCTGGCAGGTGGGGGAGGGAGGGAGGAGACGACCTTGCTAGGGGTGTGTGCCAGCACAACAAGCAGGTGTGCAGATATGCATGCGGGGGAAGGAGGCGACCTCACAGGAGGTTGAGGCAAGTGGACAGGGGAAGTAGGGAGGATGCAACCTTGCCAGGGGAGTTTCTGGTGCGGTGGTGTGGTGGAGCTGGAGGGTGGGAGAGTAGGGGAGGAGGCAATCTCACCTCCCACCTCCCTTCTCCATGGGGGCAGTTCCAGCATGGCAGGTGGGTGGGCAGAGGGTTTGGGCAGGCAGAAGGAGGGTTCCAGCATGGCGGTCAAGTGGGGGAAGGAGGGAGGGAGGAAGGAGGTGACATTATGGGGGGTGCTCTTGCACAGTGGGTGGATGGGAGGAGAGTTCTGGCATGGTGGCAGGTGTGTTCACTATTATCCATGGATTTCACCATCTGTGGTGGGACTGGGAACCAATCCCCCACAGATGCGGGTGTCCTACTGTATCTGGAGAAGGAACTGACCGAAAGAGGCACAGATAGGAAACAACTACAGTAGCATCCCCTTATCTGTGGGAAAATGGTTCCAAGGGCCCACATGGATGGTAAATTCTGTGGATTATAGCAAATGCCATCCACCACCACCACCCCACCACCACCACAGGAGCCCTCCCGGGGGAAGGGAGAAGGCAAGATCACTCCTACCCCCTCCCTTCCCCCTTTTCCCCACCATGGCCCTGCCATGAACGGAGCCCTCCCAGGGAGAGGAAGGGGGAAGGTGCAATCACTCCTGCCCCCTCCCTTCCCCCTTCCCCCACCATGGCCCCGGTGTAAACAGAACTCTCCTGGGGGGAGGGCAGGGCATGTGTGATTGCTCCTGCCCCCTCCCTTCCCCCTTTACCCCACCATGGCCCCACCATGAACAGATCTCTCCCAGGGGGAGGGAGGGGGAAGGTGTGATCACTCCTGCCCCCCCTTCATCCTTCACCCCACCATGGCCCCACCACAAATGGAGCCATCCCAGGGGAAGGAGGGGAGGAGTGAGATCCCTCCTCCCTTCCCCCACCATCACCAACTGAGGATAATTGAATCTGCAGTTGGTGAATCAGCAGATATGGGAATGCTACTGTATTTCAGAGTAGGAAGAATGATAGTGCAACCCCCTCCCCAACAGAAAACTTAACATGGAGCAATACATCAAACTTGCATGTTTTATAACCCCACTCGATTAAATAGCTATAATAGCCAAATGACTTCATTTTAACAATGTGGAAAATGTGGGCTATTGCAACACCTTGATTCTTTTCTTTTTCAGCCATTCTGTTGTAGATTTGCTGGTGTACGTGGGATCATTGTCCTGTTGCATGACCCAATTTTGGCCACGCTTTAGCTGTCAGACAGATGGCCTCACATTTGACCATAGAATACTTTGGTACACAGAGGAGTTCATGGTCAACTCAATGATTGCAAGGTTCCCAGGTCCTGTGTCTGCAAAACAAGTCCAAATCATCACCCCTCCACCACCGTGCTTGACAGCTGGTAAGAGGTGTTCATGATGATATGCTGTGTTTTGTTTTTGGCAAACATGTCACTGTGCGTTATGGCCAAGCATCTCCACTTTGGTCTCATCTGTCCAAAGGACATTGTTCCAAAAGTCTTGTGGTTTGTTCAGATGCAACTTTGCAAACCTATGCCATGCTTTGATGTTCTTTTTAGAGAGAAGAGGCTTTTTCCCGCAGCCCTTTGAAACAAACCATACTTGTTCAGTCTTTTTCTAATTGTATTGTCATGAACTTTAATATTTAACATGCTAACTGAGGCCTGTAGAGTCTGAGATGTACCTCTAGGGATTTTTGCAATTTCTCTGAGCATTGCACGGTCTGACTTTAGGGTGACTGCTGAAATGTCCACTGATGGGAAGATTGGCAGCTGTCTTGAATGTTTTCCACTTTCGAATAATCTTTCTCACTGAAGAATGATAGACTTTAAATTGTTTAGAAATGGCCTTATAACCTTTCCCAGATTGATGGGTAGCAACAATTGCTTCTCTAAGTTCATTGCTGATGTCTTTCCTCCTTAGCATTGTGTTAACACACACCTGAATACTCCAGACCAGCAAACAGCTAAAACATTGGCTTTTATAGAGGTGGTCACACTTGCTGATGATCAATTAATCAAAGTCTTTTGATTAGCAGCACCCATCTGCTATTTAGCATCTTAATTCCTATGGAAGTGGTAAGGGTGTACTTAGCTTTTCACACATGGCTTCTCTATTTGGCTTTATTTTTGCTGAATAAATCACGACACGGTGTTATATGTCATGTGTTGTTGTTCATCTGAGGTTAATTTACCTAATTTTAAGATCTGCTAAGGAACAGATTATTGTTATTATGTCCTGATGTGTAAAATCGTATAATTCCAAGAGGGTGTACTTTGTTTTTCACATTACTGTATAAATATTTTATATATAGATATTAGATATTAGAGTTGTATAACTATAAATATAGTTATAGAATACATTATATAGTCAGATGTCAGGATTGGACCCGGATGTGACCTTCTCCTGCCAAATTCATTGTAGCACAGGATGTTTCTATTTCTCTGTGCTTGTTTGCATTTTTCTGTACTGGTAACAAGTTGCTGTTATACGGGGAGACAAGGGAGTGTCTGGAAATTGGATGAGTGGCCGTGCCACTGCGGGGCAGCTATGGGAAAGGTAGGTGGTGCCCACTCTTGGTGAAAAAGGGGAGTGGGGATGATGGATAGCCAATGACTCTATAGCCCGCCAGATTTTGTTGACTGTAAATACTTTTTCCTCTACTGCTTTGTAAATAGTTTCCATTTGAACAATTTTGTATGGTTTGCTCTTTAGATTTCTGTAGCAATAAAGCTTGCTGAGTCTGAGGAAGCCAGTAGATAACAGTAGAGGAAGAAGGATTTGAAAGACAGAATAGTAGGTAAACTCAACTCTGGGAGGCTAGGAAGTTGATTTTTGTTAATATGATGTATGTTATATTTTGACAGTGATTGATAAGATTTTTGTATATTGTTTTTACATTGATAAAATATTAAAAGAAATATCAAAAAAGAAAAGATTATTCATCAAATAGAAAAAGTGAAAAGTAAAAGTGTGTGTTGAGTATAACTTTTAACTCTATATAACACTGTATGCATCTGATGAAGTATACTATAGTTTATGAAAACTAGTCTTTAAGGTGCTATGTTCTTTGTTACTATGACTGATTAGTGATACATCCAACTCATTGAATGGGGATCTTTTCCAACAGCCCTTGTCCCTTCCTCCCTGCAGCGCTTGACTGAAAGGAAAATACATAGGAAGAGCAGCTCCATTCATAACACATCATTTATCTTCTTCTTTTATCCAAGCTAAGTTGACAGGAAAGCATCTCGATTTATGAACTGAGGGGTGAGAGGGTCATCGAAAGGGCTCTTTTCCTACTCCCCTGCTCCCCTACCTACCAGTTACTCCATAGTGGCCTTGTACATGAGACATTCCAGTATGTATACAAGGTGACCAAGACACTTTAGTGCAATGGTATATACAAAAAGAAACACTGTAGTTATTAATTTACAATAACAATTTAATTATTAATTTACACGAACAGATTGCAAATTGGTCAACAGATCAAGACTAGTATGGTCTCACCTGAAAGCTTGCAGTCTAAATGCTATTTATACTAATCAAATGTTGCTTATATTACTGGGAATTCGGATTTTAAGATTCTCTGCCACAGTCAGTAAACTGTTCCTAAGTCTGAAAGCTGCTCTGTAACAGGAGAATAACTTAAGACAATGGAACTGTAACAACTCTGGCCTCTTGCTGTTTGAAAGGCCAATTCTAGGTCCAGTCAGTCTGGTTCAATGCAAAACAGAAACCATTTGTGGCATCAGAATAGATCATGCATGAAATCAAGATCAGTGGAGGAATCAGAAACCCCAAAGATACTACAAGCATGGGTGTCAAAGGATGGGACGGGCCATTGATGAAATTCACAGCTTGTTGTATTGGTGACTCTAACCAGGTCCTACGGAACTTCTATAAAAATTACTTTATATAGCTCCTAAAGCAATGGATTTGGGTAGCGATATGGTATGTTCCTGCCATAATATTTTTTAAATCTCATTCACAGTTCAGGAAGTATTGCCCCCCTGAGGACAAGGGTTTTAGTGATGGAGCACAGGGTTTCAATCTCACATCCCTGAGATTTCTACTTAAAAGCTTCTTGAGAAGCAGAAATAATTATGATCTCTGTCCCAGATCTTTGAATTCAACTGCCAATCAGAAGCAACATTATGTATTAGATGCACCAATGGTTCAGCTCAGTATCATGCATTTGTAAATCCAGCTCTGTACACAAGCTAAGAACTGGATAGCATTTATAATTCTTCCAAAGCTTTCATCCAATTCCTGTTTTAAACCTAAAAAAACAAATGGCCTCTCCTAACTACCTTAAACACAACAATCTTTTTTTTGTTAAATATCTTTATTAAATTTCAGTTGAATAAGAAAGAAAAGGGATAACAAAAAGGAAAAAAAGAATAATAAATACAATTGACACAACATAGAAAAGAATTAACAAACAGAAAAAAAGATAAAAGAAAAGATATATAACAAGGTAACAACCAAAAGAAACAATTAAGAATTAACACATTAAAAAAGACTTCCAACTCTAGCTGTACAGTGTTAACTCTAGCTGTACAGTGTTAAACACGTTTCAATTCTTCTCTCTAATTTCTAACTCTTCAACATATTATCTCCATCTATTCTCTATAGGTTCTCTTGTTATAATTTAAATCCAAAAGTTACCCAGTCTCCATTATATTGCTTCACATAGTCTGTAAAGAGTTTCCATATTTTTAAAAAATGTTCTATTGAATTTCCTTTTACTAAATTTGTAAGTTTATCCAATTCTGCCATCTCAAATACTTTTATTATCCACTCTGAAATTTTTGGAATTTTATTACTTTTCCAATTTTTTGCATATACCAATCTTGCTGCTGTTATCAAGTATGTTATCAAAATTTTATGTTTTCTCTCTTTTTTGTTTTCTATATCTATCATATTTAATAAGAATAGCTCTGGTTTAAGTTCTAATTTTAATTTCAAAATTTTTTGTATTATTTTCCTAATTTTTAGCCAATATCGACGTACTTTCTTACACTTCCACCAAACATGGTAGAAGGTTCCAACCTGTTTCTTACATTTCCAACACTTATTATTTACATTTTGATATATTTTTGCTAATTTGTTTGGGGTCATATACCATTTATACATCATTTTGTAAAATTTTTCTTGAAGATTGTAACAACATGTAAATTTTATATCTTTTTTCCATATTAATTCCCAATTTTCTAATTGTATGTTATGTCCAATATTTTTAGCCCAATCAATTATACAATTCTTAATTTGTTCATCTTCCATATTATATTTTAATAATAATTTATATATCCTTGATATCATGCGGTTATTTCCCATGTAAATTATTTTCTCTCCATTGACGCCCCCTTGTCGTGGGAGAGAGGCTTGCGTACCCTAATGATGTTTTGAGCTATGCTGGCGGTGGCATAATAGCCACTGGTAGGGTCTCCCATGCCAGACAGGTCAAAACCGAAGGGTCTGACAAAGAGCGTCAAAGGGCAGGATGGGCTCTCCAGCCTTGTGGCAACCGTCCTAGGAGAAGGAAAACTCCAATCCCAAACCCGGGCAGATGGTGCTCGTCCAACCCTGTAAGGTCAACCATCTAAGAGAAGGAAACTCTAATCAAACCTACGGCCCGAGGACCTCACTGCCACGTCCATGCTTGCAAGGCCACGGCAGATGAATCTCTGGTTTAAAGGGTGAGGCCAGTTCTGTGCACGCTGCGCTCCACCAGAAAAATCCATTGCACAGGCTCGAAGGACAAATCCATTTCCAAAAAAGCCCTGTAGCGACTGGCGAGGGACGAAACCGGCAGGTGTAAAGATGCACTGGAAGCCGCAGCCCCAACCCTGCATGCAGGCGGTTCAGGACATTGGTCGCTCAAGCCTGACCCGGGAGATGACAGTCTTGTTCGGCAGCATTCTGAACGACCAAGCAGCCTTTTTTAAGGAGAGCACTGCTTGCTCCACATGGAGAGGGGCCTAGAAAAGGTGGCCTAAAGAAAGCTCATCCCCAACTACCTGGTTGGCTAGCCGCGGCCAACGGGAATCTTCTGATGCGGTCAAACCAAGGCAAAGAAACAAAGGCACACACCGGCCTCCAAAGGTGTAAATGAACTGACACTTGCATGCTGGAACATCAGAACCATGCAAGACTCTGAAGATAGTGGACGGCCTGTGCGTCGTTCTGCCCTAATAGCCCTTGAACTATCACGGCTTAATATTGACATCGCTGCTCTTAGTGAAGTTCGCTTCCATGAGGAAGGCAGCCTTAAAGAACATGGCGCCGGCTACACACTTTACTGGTCTGGCAAACCCAAAACCGAAAAACATCTGTCAGGAGTAGGCTTTATGATTAAAAACTCCATTGCCTCCAAACTCGAAACCTTGCCAACAGGACACTCTGATCGCATTATTTCCTTACGCCTCCCACATGTTGTTCTCTTTAGTATATATGCCCCAACTATGCAAGCTGACCCTGTAGAGAAAGACAAATTCTACACAGACCTACGCCAACTCATACAAAAAGTCCCTGTAGAAGATAAAATTATTATCCTTGGTGACTTCACGCCAGAGTAGGAAAGAACTCCGAAGCCTGGAAAGGTGTCTTAGGCAAGCATGGTGTTGGAAATTGCAATGATAACGGACGCCTCCTGCTAGAGTTCTGTGCAGAACAACAGCTGACTATTACAAACACAATCTTTCAGCAGAAAGATAGCTTGAAGACAACCTGGATGCATCCCCGATCCAAACATTGGCACCTCATTGACTACGTTCTAGTCTGTCAGAGAGACATTCGTGATGTCCGTCATACCCGAGTGATGCCCAGTGCAGAATGCCAAACAGATCATCGCCTTGTCAGATGTAAACTAAATCTTCATCTTAAGTTCAAACCTAAGAGGGGTGGCATCTTAAAGAAGAGACTCCAAGTCAACAATCTTCAACAAGCTACCATGAGAGACAACTTCCAGGCAAATCTACAAACGAAACTTGAAGACCACCCTACAGATCCTTCTCCTACAGTGCTTTGGCAACATATCAAAAACAGTATCCTCCAGTCTGCAGAAGAATCCCTTGGCTTCTCCCACAAGAAAAATCAAGACTGGTTTGATGAAAACAACCAAGAGATCCAGGAACTGTTGGCAAGGAAGAGAGCTGCTCACCAGGCATACCTCGCCCAGCCAACCTGTCATGTAAGAAAAGCAGCTTTCCGCCTCACATGTAGCAAACTACAACAAAAACTCCGAGACATGCAGAACAAGTGGTGGATCAGTATAGCAGAAAAGACACAACGCTGTGCAGATCTGGGTGATCATAGAGGATTTTATGAAGCTCTTAAAGCAGTGTTTGGACCTACTTATCAGGTCCAAAGCTCCTTATACAGTACAGATGGTCAAACATTAATTACTGATAAAGCCTCCATCCTAAATCGTTGGGCTGAACATTTTCAAAGTCTCTTTAGCGCCAACCGAGTAGTCCAAGCCTCAGCTATCCAAGATATGATACAAAAACCAATGAAAAATGAATTGGACATAGCTCCCACTTTGGAAGAGACCTTTAAGGCCATACAGCAGATGAAAAACGGCAAGGCAGCTGGGATTGATGGAATCCCACCTGAAGTTTGGAAACACGGAGGTCATGCACTCCACGAAAAATTCCACGAATTCCTTGTGAATTGCTGGGAAAAAGGGGAACTGCCATCAGACCTCTGAGATGCAGTCATCATCACCCTGTACAAGAAAAAAGGAGCAAAATCCGACTGCTCAAACTATCGAGGCATAACACTGCTCTCTATTGCTGGAAAAATCCTTGCAAGGATACTCCTGAACAGGTTAGTTCCTGCTATTGCAGAAGAACTTCTCCCTGAAAGCCAATGTGGCTTCAGAGCCAATAGGAGTACTACAGACATGGTATTTGCCCTTAGGCAACTGCAAGAAAAATGTAGGGAGCAGAACAAGGGTCTCTATGTAACATTTGTCGACCTCACCAAAGCCTTTGACACTGTAAGTAGAAAAGGTCTGTGGCAGATCCTGGAAAGACTAGGATGCCCCCCCAAATTCCTTAAAATGATTATCTTGCTACACGAGGGACAGCGTGGTCAAGTCAGATATGGCGATGCTCTTTCAGAGCCCTTTCTAATAACTAATGGAGTGAAGCAAGGTTGTGTTCTTGCACCAACTTTATTTACAATCTTCTTTAGCATGATGCTCCAAAGGGCTATGGCAGAGCTTGAAGAAGACGACGGCATCTATATACGCTACCGTACTGATGGTAGCTTGTTTAACTTAAGCCGTCTGAGGGCTCACACTAAGACTCTAAACTATCTAGTCCGTGAGCTGCTCTTCGCCGATGATGCTGCCCTTGTTGCCCACACAGAAGGAGCTCTGCAGCGCCTAACATCCTGCTTTGCAACAGCTGCAGAGCTGTTTGGGCTAGAAGTCAACCTGAAGAAAACAGAAGTCCTTTACCAGCCTGCACCACAGGACGAACACCACCATCCCCACATTGCCGTCGGCAAATCAGTGCTCAAGTCCGTTCAGCAGTTCACCTACCTGGGAAGCATCATCTCCTCAGATGCCAAGATTGACAAAGAGATCGATCACAGATTAGCAAAGGCATATAGTGCATTTGGAAGACTTCACAAAAGAGTCTGGAGCAATAAACACCTGAGGCAAAGCACAAAAATCAGTGTGTATAGAGCCATCGTACTGTCTATCCTCCTTTATGGATCTGAAACATGGGTCACCTATCGCCACCACCTACGACTCCTCGAGCGCTTTCATCAGCGCTGTCTACGCACAATCCTAAATATACACTGGACTGACTATGTGACGAATGTTGCTGTCCTTGAGCAAGCAGGGATCACCAGCATTGAGGCCATGATATTGAGAACACAGCTGCGCTGGGCAGGGCACGTTTCTAGGATGGAGGACCATCGCCTCCCAAAAATACTACTCTACGGTGAACTCGCCACGGGTCAGCGTAAGAGGGGCGCTCCAAAAAAGCGATACAAAGACTCCCTGAAACAACATCTCAGGCTTGGCCAAATTGATCACCAACAGTGGTCCGCCCTGGCCTCACATCGGGAGGCATGGAGACGCACTATCCACAATGCTGCAGCCTTATTTGAGAACTCACGACGAACAAGTCTTGAAGAGAAACGACAACGCAGAAAGAATCACAACCCAAAAACATCACCCAAGGAGACCTTCTGCTGTGCTTTTTGCAACCGGACTTGTTTATCTCGGATTGGCCTTTTTAGTCATCAGCGCGCTTGCAGAAAGCGCGGGATGAGTCCTTCCTGAATCTTCGTTTGCGAAGAAAAGCCAGAGAGAGAGAGAGAGAGAGAGAGATAAATTATTTTCTCTAATTCTGTTCTTTCTTCTTCAAAATTATATTTATTATAGTCCTCCTTGAATCTTTCCTTTAATTGCATGTATGAGAGCCAATGTAACTCTATGCCTTCCTCTTTTAAATAGTTTAAACACAACAATCTTTAATGAGAAAAAGCACTTTACTATTTATGTTTCTAAAAGCACCTGTAAGTCTTCTGTGTTTTAAAGTTGCAGTTCATGGTCAGTCACTTGAGTGGGATGGCTCTTTGAAACTTTTCTGATTTTATTTATTTATATGCACAGGTGTAACAATGAAGGGGTTAAGAAGAGGATACAGAGGGGAGTTGGTCACTTCATTTATTCACTTAATCTTCCTTGCTATTGCTGGCCAGGTTTGTTCTTGGAACAGTGAAAAAGGCCAATTAATTTATCAATCTGTACTCTTCTCTGCCATAACATATTTTCCTCTTGCCAACAAAAAATGTGTCCCTTATCAGCCAGGTCCCTGTCCTCCCAAGGCAGCTTGTGCAGCTGTATAATTACACTTCTTCCTTTGACAACTTGCATGATTGTTTTCCTAACAGTATATTACTTCGTTAGTACTTTCCAATATACGTTATTTTTAAACTGTCACTTTTGCCCAACTCATCCCAATTCTCACTCGTCTGTTTATCATAACAATCATTAATAACTGTCACTCCACGCCATCAATTTAACGAACTCACTCCCTCATTAGCATGTTCTAGCATTTGTTCTGTAGAAAGCCTGATTATTTTCTACAACAGGCCAAGCCAATTACTTTAGTGAAATGGAATCACATTAATCAAAACTTAACAAGGTGGCAAATTTAAAGATATCTGATTGCAAAAGACAGCATAACTAATATGTCAATGTCAGAGGTACTATGTAGGTATGCAGCAGCTGTACTAAATGTATCTTTTCATGGAGAAGGCCCTATGAATTTTGACATTTCATACAATCTGACAACTACCCAAGTGATATGGAAGGGGTAAAGGGTGGGTTGGATTGCTTCCGATGATTTCTGGGGATCTTGGCAAAGACAACACAGACAGGAGGATTTGAGGGAAGGGGAAAGAAAAATGGTGGCCATCCAAGTCTCCAGTGCCCCTTCTACCAAGACATTTTCTTTTACACTTTAGATCAATGATGCTCATCAATCACAGTTTGACAAATGTACCAGAACCAGCTTCAAAACATGCATAAAATCCGCTGACACAATTCACCAAAATATAATCTCCCCACCCCCATCGCATTCAAGTCCATTCTCCTTGGACAAGAGAGTCTTGACATTTTTTCCCGTTTTTATTTTCAGAAAAGTCTTATTTATTTTAAATAATGCTTGCACCTGGATTTTTTAAAAAATCTTTTTGGTCTTGGATATTTAATTTTAGAAAGGTGTGTGTAGACACATGTACACACACACACACACACACACACACACATGAATATAGATTTCTTGCTTCTGTGATGGAATGGAAATATTGACTATGCTATTTTCTTTCAGTTGCAGCATAAGAATGACTCAAGTTAAAAACAAAAAGCATGAAAAGACTGAAACATGTTAACAGGGCATACAGCATCAAAAGGGATTACAGGTTTTGCTGTATAATGTTATTAGGCTTGGTTATATCATACAGTTCATGAAATTGCGCTATGATTCATTTTTACAACTTAAACAGCTATTTGGTTGGGTTGCCAGGTTGAACGTGATAAATGTGTATGATAAAACAGAACAAAGAAGGGCCACTGCTTGTAAACCTACCACATTAGTCAGAGTATTAACCCATTCTGTTCCAGTCTAGCATCCTAAAGTTTACCCTGTTCAAGTTTGCCCAGTTCATTATGGTATGCCACAATAAAGGATTGTATTTCAATTAAGACTCAATAAAAGACAGTATTCTGAGTTTAGCAAAGAAACCCAGGTTTCTTTGGATATATTCCTTGCTTTTTAAGAGCCAAAATTATAGATATAGCCAAAATTGCAGGCATTAAATTTTTTACTGATGAGCTTTGTTTTATTTATTTCTAACCCAAAAGGTAATAATCTGGGTAGCCTCATGTGTCCTATGACAGAAAATGAAAATAAAGTGAAATATCGGTCACTCAAATTAGGCATAATTAGTATCACATGATACACGTACCAGAAAATATTTGTGTGTGTCACTGACTAAAATAACATAACATAGGTTCTAAAAATGCTATTAATAGTCATGATACTAAGGAGTTTCTATATCTATAAGCAGAACATATTTCAGTAGAGCTATGGCTAAGATACAGCTGATATTTGTTTTTAACTCTTTCTGCAAACCACAACCCCCCCTCCCCAAAATGCTGTTTTAAAATCTTAAACTGTGGAGTGAAATTATGCTTGTATGATCCCAACTCACTCTCTTGGTTGATGTGACTGTTCACTGTATGTCAGGGTATGTAAATCAAGATGTCATGACATTTCCAGTGTAGAACCTTACTGGCTGCATAAAATCAAAGTATATTAATAGGAATCACTGTAGCCACAGGGATCTCAGAAGTATCTGCAACTGCTACATTACCTTGGTGCTATCTTTTAAAAATATTTCTGTATTATCAACAGGACTAAAATGTGAGATAAGATGCCTCAGCCTGTTCAGAGAGGGAAAATGGTTAGAAAGTACTCTTATCAGAAAATACTATAGTGACTAAGAATGACAACACACTGAGAAGCTAGTTGAAAAAAGAAAAACACTATACACCAAGAGCAATAGTTTTCAACAGACAAACAGACTTCAGAAGGGAAAATTTTGAAATTTGAGAAAGAAAGAAAGTCCATCAGAGGGCAAGAGATATTGCCCAGGAAGGATATTGACAAGGAAGGTCAGGATCCAAAAGTTCATCAAAAAGAATCAACTATTCTAAATCTGGTACTAAGCAAAACACACAACTACAATGCATAAGCTTGCAGACTTGGAACAAGACTTGGCCCCAACTTCAGTGGGAAAGAGTTCTCCAGGAAGAGCTATAGATATTTGGTAGTAAAAACAAAGATTCACTACAACATGGATCTACACAGTGCATCTTCCACAGACACTCAAAACTGCCATCAGAGAACTTCCAAGGAAATCCCAGACAATACATCAGCTTTCCAATCAGTGCTGAATAGTAAGCAAGTCACCAATAAAAAGAGTTCTTGTCACACGTGCCTCAGCCACAAACAGACTGCCCCATCCCCCCTCCCACACACACAAACAAGACCTAAAGTTGTGTCTGCTCTGTGACTTTGCTCATATTTGGATGCATTGAATATTACTTTCAGTATTTGAAACTTTGGTAGTTTTGTCATCAGATTTTATTTGGGTGGTAGTGATGATGTAATTGTCTTAAGCAAAAAATGAAAACAAAAAACAAATCTTATGTATGTTTAGCCTTCATGGAGAATGCATATCATGGCAGTGGATTCTGAGTATGGAACAGAATAAAAAATAAGATAAAATTAACCGCATGGTTTTGAGAGGAGGGGTCTAAAATGAGAGCAAACGCATTTACGACCCACATTAAGTTTTTCTCTTATCTCTCCAAGCATGGTCCTATCAGTTGTTTTAAAAGAACCATGGTGTATTTGCAGCAGTTTTCTTTCTTGAAAAACTGCAACATACATATTAAATGACTATGAGCATTAGAGGCAATTAAGCTAAACTGATCTGAACAAACCTGATCTCTTTAAGATACAGCATGTGCAAGCTTTATCTTTTGTCTTTTCCCCTCTTTGTGCTGCATACAGTACTCAAGATTAATCTGAGAGGAGGGTTTTTTTAAAAAATCAAAAAAAAATCCTATTCTACCTATCTTTCATCTTCACCCCTATACTAAGCAGATGGATGTGAATTCAAAGTTTTCTGATCTTTAGCACAAGTTATGGAGGGTTATCTTTGACTGTATATCTTTCTGCTGGCAGCCCTCCCTTGGTGATGAAGGATTAACCACCACAGCTGTCTCTTCGCAGAATGATGCAGTGCAGTTCTCCTCAACACGACAGAATCACTTAATCTTAATGTCCACTCTTCCAGTGCAGCCAGGCAGGACAAAGCCAATCAACATCAGATGCCACCAAGATGGACCTACTGCTTGGCCCTGGAGTCTTTCACCCTCACACACCTATTAATCAACATCATCCAAGCCAATCACAGAGTTTGCTTCTCGGAAACTACACTTAAACTAAGCCAGGGTGTATGTTTTCAGTCAGAGGGACTATTCATATGAAGTGAACATGCCAAAGGTTAATCTGCAAAATTATTACTATACACACACAAACACACACACACACACACACACACACAATATTTTTCTGTATAGGCTTTGGTTCTTAAAAAAAACAAATGTTTGTGTGTGTACATAATCTGACAGTTGTGTTGTAGTCGTATCACTGCTATTTATGGTTTTGTGGCTTGAAATGCTTGATGAGGGACAGCAGCTATGTCTCAAACTGTGAAGTTTTTTAATTATTATTAATTATGTTGAGAAAAGAGAGATTTAAAGAACACAATGAATCTCTGCTTTCAGACCCAAACCATCTTTTGCTACAGCTACAAATCAACAATAAGCAACTGTGTAAAATGTTCCTTTCAAGTGTTCAGAGCACTACAGGTAAACTATTTTTGATAAACCTTACAACAACCCTGTACACTATGCCAATATTACCCTTGCCCCATATTGCACATTAAGGGGCTGGGCAACTAGGTGAGTTTTGAACTGGGGACATCCTGTTTGTTCATTCTTAGCCATTAGCCACTCTCTTGCCAAGGCTTAGGGCCCTTGCACACTACACAGTTATAAGCAGTATGATCCCATTTTAACTGTTATGGCATCCTGGGGTTTCCAATCCCTCATACTTTGCAGTTTTAGCACCCTATGATTTACATAATTCATGGCCCTCAAGATACTGTTGGACTGCAACTACCATCAGTTGTAGAAAGTATACATAACAGTAAAGGATGATGAATGCTGTAGTCTAGCAATTTTTGGTATACCAAATGTGGCCCATCTTTATTTCATGGCTTTCCTTTTCTTCTGTTACAAATAAATCAACAAAGTCCTCCAAAACAAATGCAATAAAATGGTAAATTATAGCAAGAGTTTACTAAACAAATGCAACCTAGTTAAATTTAGAAAAATCTTCACTTTTGCTTACATTTGCAATTTTACTGCTGAACTACTGGTATTTCTTACTTATGCAAACATTAAAATGTATAAGAAACCCTCTTGTGTGCTATATATACAGCAACTTCTTGTGATTTATAATACCCAATTTGGAAAACACATACACACACAACTAAACCTGATTTAAATCACAGATTACTCTGTAAAACACAAGCAAGGAACTATTCCAAATCCTAAATGTAATTTAAACATATTTATATTTTAGAATGATGTATTTTCCCCTTTCCTTGTCTTACAACTGTAAACTTTCTGTAATTATATAAGCAATTTCCCTGAGGTCACAACATTGATCACTATAATGTATGGTCCAACTATTATAAAACAACAAGCAGCTGTAAAATATCACTGAGCATTGCTACAACAAATGAAAATCTGGGGTTCACATGCACAAACAATTCCAACATGAAGCTTTAAATAGAACATAGGATTCTTTCCTTCCTCAATATACTATACACCATGAGAAATACGGGATTTTAAAACTACGGATAAGAGAAAAGGGCAGAATAATATGGGAGCCAAAACATGGTTCATGTGGCAGCCGGACATTTGTCAAAATGGTTATCTCCTTCTGCTGCTCTTCAGTTTTTGTACAACTACTACAGTGCAATATAAATATAGAAGTTGAGTATCCCTTGTCCGGAAATCCAAAATACTCCAAAATCCAAAATTGTCCACATGGGTGGCTGAGATAGTGATACTTTTGCTTTTTGGTGTTCACTGTATACAAACTTTGTTTCATGAACAAAATTATTACAAATATCATGTATAAAATTATATTTGGGCCATGTGTATAAGGTGTATATGAAACATAAATGAATTTCATCTTTAGACTTGGGTCCCATCTCCAAAATATCTCATTATGTGTATGTAAATTTTCAAGAACTTGAAAAAAATCCAAAATCCACAACACTTCTGGTCCTAAGAAATTTGGGGATACTCAACCTATACTTTAAAAAACAACCTTCAATTACTGATTATCATCATCAGCTTTTAGTGTGTTATAAACACCCAGTTAAGTTGTTCATGGTCCCTGTTAATACTAGCATCCTATGTGATGTGGCTGAAAGCACATCTAGCTGACACACCTTCATTCCTCCCATGTACTTTCAAGTGTCTAAGGGCTCTTGTTTTCTTGAGGAAAAATAATTCATCTTCCCTTGCTGGCCTTTGTGCAAAGAACTGCTCTACAATACACTTCAAATATGTTTCTGGTCAGAATTCATGGTGCTGGCAATGACACATAAAGCCCTAAAGAGTTTGAGACATTCATATTTAAAGGAGCACCTTTCTCCATGTATGTCTGCCCAAGAACTGAGATCTTCTGCAGTGGCCCTCCTCTGTTTCTCACCAATGGGAGCAATACACTGTGAGAGAAGATGGGAGAGGGCTTTCTCAGCTGTGGCACTCCTGCTAAAGAATGCCCTTCCCTTGGAAACCCAACTGGCATCAACACTGGTTTAATTTTAGCACCAAGTTAAAATTTGGCTTTTTATAAAAGCCTTTAGGGCCTAATGACTTCACCCACTGCATATACATACACAGTTTTTATAATGTTTTAACTTCAACTTTTTAAATTGTAAAATTGTTTAATATGTTTTTAGAATGTTGAAATTATTCTTATCATTTTAAATTTAGGTTATATTTTGTAAATTGTCTAAGTGATTTTACTGTAAGCTTCTCCCCACCTTTAATATTCTCTCATAAGATGTCACTGCATTATGCCCAAGGGAAATACTGAGTACACCATGTTATGCTACCTTGCAGATACAGATACCTGTGGCATCAACCAAATATTGGCTGTATGGGGCAAACTTTTTTCCGAGTTGCTAACTGCAGCCACACCACTCAGAAAGATACATTTTCTCCAACTTCAGAATAATGGGTAGTCAACCTCCAAGCACAACCTCCAGAGCTTAGAAGTAACAAGTTACATTTAATGACATAACCTGTAATTAATTGCTTTTGAAGATAACAAGGTGTTAACAACATTCCTTTCCTGAACTTATGTAACAACCCTCAAAGCCATTTAGGAGTGACAAGTAATGGGTTTTACTTGTTACATTACTTATGGCTGCCTGGGCTGGAGGGGAAAGGAGACACCCAAGGGGCTGTTCTCTACTTTTTACTTTAAATCTTTTTAGTTTAAAAAATGATCCCACATTACTCAAAGTAGCTGTGGAACTGTCTGTTCCTGAACACACTGCACTTCTTCCTAGAATGAATTTTCTCAAATAGACTAAAGCAATATGACATTCCCCCAAGTGGCTTGGATACTGTGTCCTCCAAGGAGGAAATGCAGTTGGGCTGGCAGAAGACAGGGTCCAGCATTGCTGAGAATTGCTGTAGGGAGCCTTTTTCAATGTTAAAAGGGTAGACGATCCCTTTTGGTCATCTCACATAGTTAAGCTGCAACACTCTCCCATTCCTAAAACAATGAGTAACCTATTTTAAAATATAATGAATTACTTTCGGGTCTTTTCAACGGAGATTATCAGATGCTCTAAATATGGCGTTATCACAATGCCATGAGATCGCTTAAGGGCTTCCCTTTCAGATGATGTCATTCCCCTCTTGCAATGCTCACGTTATGCTCACGTTATGCCGGTGCTGGTTTTTATTGATGGGCTAAGCCATCAATAGATACCGTTTCATTTCTGTCACGGCATGTCCTGCAAGTGAAAAGGTGCCCGTTTCACTGGTGTGATCCCAGCGGCAATGGGAGATTCATGCCAGAACACTTTCTGGTGAGATTGGGACATCCAGGTAAGTGGCACACTTTTTTGTACCCTCCCTGGGTTACTTGTAAAGTTTTAAGTGTGTTTTTGTGCTTGCTGTCACTGTTTCTTTTTTTTACTAGGGTTTTTATTTGTGAATTCCTGACGCTCTCATCTTCTCGCAAGAACTGGCGAGATTTCATTCCAGGAAGTGAATGGAGCTCTGTTAGAGCTCTGTTAGAGCTCCATTCACTCCTGGTCTGACGTGCAAGCAGGAAGAAGGTAGGTCTGAAACTTTTTGTTCTTGTGCCGGGACAGGGACTGGAGAGGGGCGGGAGAGGAGATTGCGGGATGGGAACATTTTTTTTTTTGGTCCCGTCTGATAATCTAAGTAATGCTAATATTACTCTCAAAAGGTAATGCTTCAAGCGCAGGATAGCACAGGCTACTCTCCCCTTTGTCCAACCATATAGATTCTGCTTTCTGAGAACTACTGTACTTTTAAGATTTTCTCTCAACTGTCAACCATAATGCAAGCTGTATGATCAAATCCTCAAGAACTTGAATGCCCCAGCCCCTGACAGTTAAGGTCACTTCTCACACATTGCAAGAGGGGGTTGGATCGGTGCTGCACAAGAGTGCTGGATGCATCCACCATTTGTGACCTAGTTTTCTAAGACAGGCTTGAACCTCTCTCAGATTACAATCATTGGGAATTGTGCAGTCCAGTAATATAAAAGATGGCTTGTGATGTCACTGCATTCCATGTTTCCAGAAATCTGCAACCAAATGCAGCGGGGACAGGGAGATCATGAACTTCTTCTTAAAAAAAAAAAAAGCATTTACTAGGCATTACTGGTGAGGAGAGAAAGGGACAGCAACCTGGGGCTGCCTTTTTCAGCAGCATCTACCTATTTTCTATACTGTATTTTTTCCCCAGCTTCAGTTGCAGGAGTGAAGTATGGGCAGGATAAGGTTGACAAGTGAATATCACATGACATGCATATTACATCAGAATTCCAGAAACAGGTAAAATAGGTATTTTGATGGCAGTGACCTATTTTATACCCAACCTAATAGCCACTCTACTGTCAAGTTTACTCAACATTTCAATTAAAAATAAAGCATCTTAGAAAACGGACATTTCACATTTACATCACTTCTCTACTCAGTCCTTTCCAGTTTGAGCTTAGTAATTTATATGAGCTGCATGTTAGGTGTTAATAGAATTACACACATGATACAGTGAATGTTCTTAGACAATCTGAACTATAATAAATTTTATAAATTCTGACTGCCGGTTACTCAAGCCATCAAAGCTCTGCCAACAATAGCCAGCAGAGGTCTATTACTAAAGTGGCATTAATATAGAAATCATCACCAATTCAAAGCAGATAATAAAGGACTGACATATTTATTATCATTATTAATTAACAGTTTTCCGAGATGGAATTAAATCAATATGCTGCTCTGATATCATTTTAACTAGTTATGCAAATCAAACATTTAAAGCCCATGAATGGATATAAATGCCATTCAAAATTCACTTCACACTTATTACTGTAATATCAGAACTTTCAGGCTTTGCTAGTAAAAAAAAGACTTAATGCTCATTTAATTATGCTCAGACATAAAGCTTATGGAACAAGAGTTGAAATAGCTGATTAGTTAGGAAGTCACAGTAAGGCTGTAACACAAGGGATAGACAATGAGATAATAACATTGAACATCTCAAGGTTTTGCTCAGGAATTTTCCTGGCAGATCCTATTAAAAAGAACAATGAAATGTGCAGGAGAATTTTTTTTTAATATTTTTTTTACAAAAGTTAAAAGAGTCTTTTGAAAATTGAACAGGGGAAAAACGGAATCATTAACTAGCATTAGTATAAATAGGAAAAAAGGTTTATTTTATTTAACCACATTTTTCTAATTGCACAATTATGCCAGGTGCATGTGTCAGGGTGGGGAGGAATGTGGCGGTGGGTTAACTCTTTGTCATAAGCAACAAAATCTCATTTGTCAAGACTAGATATCTGAATAGTAAGAATGACTGAGACAGACTGACAATTAGCAGTAACCAGCTTGAGAAGGGGTTTTGGCCTGATGGTATTGGAGGTGACATTTTGATAGGCTCTATGCTTATAGTAAGGTCAGTCAAGAGAATGCTTGGCTAATGCTATCAAGCCATTGGCAATACAACAGACAAACACAAAGTTTTAAGCCAAACCCTTTAGCATTATGAAAACTAGTACATCTAAAGAAACCTTAATTATCTCCAATTGGGAAACTGGAATAGTGAAGATGTATTAGAGAAAAAAACATGAGTGTATTAAAAATTACAATCTTAAACTATTAAGCTGTCAGTTGTGTCAGGGGGATCAACAGTTCAGCATTTATAAGAGCAACTGGGATGCTTCCATACCTTTCTGAATTCTGGGGGCTATTCAACATTTCAAGCATTTAATCTCCATAGGTATAATCAGTGTTACCCATTCAGCCCAGTGGGGCAGAAGGCACAGCAGCCAATGGTAGGCATAGCCAAATGGATCTAGTTTTCTCTCCATCCTTTCTTCATCCTTCTCACCTACAAAGATCTTAAACATACTGTAGAAATTTACTTTGTCTGGATTGCGCCCTTTGGCCTACCTGAATTTAGTAGAAAGAACTGCTGCTTATGTGCATAAGACATTTTAAAACTAAAACAAGCTTGGTCTCTCTCACTTGCCCACACACAGACTTACATGTCTTTCCTGCTCATCCAAATCTTGGATGTTGTCTAATCCAGCTTTACGTATGATACCTTCAGCATATACATTAAACAGTCAGGGTAATAAAAAGCAGCCTTGCCTGTCCTCCTTGCTAATTGGAAGCCATTCCATTTCTCTGAATTCTGTCCTGATGATGGCCTGAGTACAGGATACGTACACATCAAGACAATAAAATGTCATGGCATATCCATTTTTAAAAAGAGAAATCCATAGTTTTCCAATATCAACAAAATCAAAGGCTTTGGTATAATCTACATATAAAGCACAGGATGGTTTTCTTCTGAAATTCATTATGCACTCCATTTTCCAATGTATGTTTGTAATATGATCCCTGGTGCCTCTTCCCTTTCTGAACCCAGCTTTGACATTTGGTAATTTTTGCTACATATATGAGTGTATGGTGGAAGTCTTGGTGGCAGAGTTTTGAGTATCACTTTGCTTGTATGGGAGATTAACGCAATGGTCCAACAGTTTCAGCATTCCCTGGTGTCCCCTTTTTTGGGGACTGGAATGTATATTTGACTGTTTCCAATCTGTGGGCCATTGCTATGTTTTCCATATTTGTTGGCAGATTGTAGTTAGAACTTGAGTGAATTAGGTCTCTGTAGTTTAAAACAGTTGTATTGGTATGCCATCTGTTTCTGGTGATTTATTTCTCTCAAGTGCTTTGAATACAGCTCCCACTTTACTTTCTAAAATTACATTCTAAAATCTTCAAATGGTTCTTTGTTGAATGAATATGCCATCTTTTCATCTCTTTTATATAGTTCTTCAATGTATTGTTTCCATCCTCTTTTATTTCTTCTTGATCATGTAGTATGTTCTCCTACTAGTCATATAGCATGTCCACTCTTGGTTTAAATTTCTTTTTGATTTCTCAGATCTTGTGGCAGAGGTCTCTTGTTCTACTGTTTATGTTGTTTTCTTCTGTTTCTCTACACTGATTATTATAGTAGTCCTCTTGGTCCTTGAGCCCAAGTCTTTGAACAGTTGCATTTAAGATTCTGACCCTGTTTCTGTCACCTTTTACTTTTGCTTCTCATCTGTCTTTAACTGCTTGAAGAGTTTCATCTGTCATCCAATGAGCCTTTTCTTTCTTTTTGGCTGCAGATTGTGTCTTTTTGAATTCTTTCACAGTGCCCCTTGCTTTGGTCCAAAGTTCTTCAGGCTGCCTGTTAATTAGGCTTAATAGTGCAGATGTTTGTTTGTTACATTAGTTTTAAATTCTACAGGGATATTCTTCAGATTGTATTTTGCCACAATGGTTGGTTTAGTGTTAATTAGTTTTAGTCCAATTGTTTTATTAACAGTTTATAATCTGATTTCTATATTGACCATCAGATGTTGTCCATGTGTACAGTCATCTCTTTGGTTGCCTGAAGAATGTGTTTCCAATGAGCAAATGATTAGCCTCACAAAATTCAATCAGTTACACTCCTGCTTTATTTCTTGACCCTAGGTCAAATTCTCCAAAATCTTTGGTTCTGCTCTGTTTCCAACAACTGTGTTGCCATTGCCTGTGATGATCAAGATACTCTATTTTGGCATGTGATCAGTTTTCTCATGGTCTCTGGCACAGAATCTTTCACTCTCTTTCTCTTCTGCCTCGGTAGTGGGAGCATAAGCTTGGATTATAGTTATAGTAATGGATTTCCCCTGAAGTCTTATTGATATTATTCTGACAGACTTCATATTATATCCCCTGACTGCTTTTGCTACATCTCTCCTCACTATTAATGCCACTCTTCTTGCCATTTGTCCCCACTATTAATGCCACTCTTCTCAGATTATCATTTCCTATTTAATTATCTGAATCAAAATGTACCATTCCTTTCCACTTTAGCTCGCTCATTCAAAAAGTATTGCAATGTTTATACATCATCTTTCTTGTTCTACAATGTCTACCTTCCCATGATTTAAGATTGTCACATTCCATGTTCCTATAATACATGTTGTGCAACTTTGTACTTTCCTTTCACCTCTGAGCACATCAACAGCTGAAAGTTCTTCCAGCTTGTATCCATTTGCATCATTAGCCACAGCAATACTCGTACTTGTTCTCTACTCTTCCTCAGTAGCTTGTTGAGTGCCTTCCAGCCTGGAAGTCTCACCTTCTGGCACTATATGTTGCTTCATTTTGGATTGTCTTATCATAGGGTTTTCTGCCTCATAGTGTGGTGGAGTCTCCTTCTTTGGAGGTTTTTAAGCAGAGGCTGGATGGCCATCTGTCAGGAATGATTTGATTGTGTATTCTTGCATGGCAGAGGGTTGGACTGGATGGCCCTTGTGATCTCTTCCATCTCTACAATTCTATGATTCTACAATACTAGCAAGCGTTAGCTATGGTGCCACTGCTGTTGTTTCTGAGAGATCCTCCACCAGTGTCACCCCCACTGCTGCTGCTGCCCTGTAGCTGTTTGGCACATTTAATCTGGCTCCTTGGCAAAAACCTATCTGCTGTGGGAAAGCCTACCAGCATCATTGCTACAATCAGCATAGCATTTGCTACACAGGAGCATGTAATCCCACCACCATGGTGCAGAGGGGGGTGGAGAAGAGAGAGAGAAGAGAGAGAGAGAGAGAAGAGTTTCCATCCCCAAATTAGGTTAAACTGAACTGTTAACAAAGGTATGTTTGTGAGTTGTTCACATACCCAGTTTTTAACATCAGACATTCCATTTTAGCATCTGACTTTGACTAGATTGTTCCTAGCATAGCTTTAGTAAGGAACCAGCAATATGATCTTTCTATGACAAGAAATACTAGCATAATTTATTGCATTATTACTCCTCTGAACTGAAAGCAATTAATTACCTCCAGCAGAATGCACAAGTGAAAATTCATCAGAGGAAAGTGATGAAAAATGTGCTCACCATTTTAAAATAATAGGTGCTTAATAGCTTCTTTTGTTTGCTACCTAATCTAGAACATCTTATCAATGCCTCAGGGGTGGGTTATCTGCTCCAAATCCAGATTTTCCCTTCATCACTGTGGTATAGTGGTGTGAGTATTGGACTACAACTCTGGAGACGAGAGTTTAAATCCCTGCTCAACCACTGAAACCCACTGGGTGGTCTTGGGCAGGCCACACTCTCTCAGCCTCAGCAGAAGGCAAAGGCAAGCCTTCTCTGAACGTATCTTGCGAAGAAAACCTTGTGATAGGTTCACCTTAAGGTTGCCATAAGTTATGAATGACTTGAAGGCACACAACAACATCTTATTTTGCTATCACCTACAATCTTTTGTTAAAGACAGGGGGGAAATCTGCAACCTTCAACAAGAAGAAACCAGAAAATCTTTATGAATTATTTCTCCTTTTGAAGCAATAAAATTATCTTTTTCACGCTCACACACACACATGCAATATAAAGATATTCCAAATATGTTATACTATATATGTGGGGGGGGGTTGCAACATATTTGAGGCATTTGTATGTCTATTTGTATATTTTGTGTGTGTGCGTGCGTGCACTGTCTGCATAGCCTAGAAAAATCAGTGGCCACACTACCTAGAGGATTCTGGGAACCATCATACAAAACATAACTTTGCAATGCTCTGGTTTACTGTTTCATATCAATAATTCTTTGCTACTCCTTGGCTGCAATGAAGACTAGAATACAATTAAGAGTTAAAGAGATTTTCAAATTGCAAGAGAGAGATGTCACTATTTAAATCTGCAGTACACTTTCTAGAGTAGCGGTGGGCAACTCCAAAGGGGCCAATTTTCACCCGTCCAAATACCATTTCCATCCCACAGGCTACACACACACACACACACACACACACAAAACAGTATTTCCAAATACTGTACCACTATCTTTTTTGGAGTCCTTCCCAAAATGACATCTGGAAATGACATCACATCACTTCCCACTGCCATTCTGAGAAGGACTCTGACAAAAGCAAAGGTTTTAGTGGTGCTGGAAGGCTTTTTGTGTGTACTGGGGGGGGGGGTACCTAGGGGCTGACATCATCAAATATAACTACAGTGACAGAGTTCTGCCATTGTAGTTGCATCTGATGATAAAGGATCTCAGCCTTAATCTATGATATAAATATATATTAAAATATAAATATAAATTAACTATAAATTAAAACTGAATAGAAAATACAGCACTCATGATAGAAAGCCCTTTCTTTAGCAATGACATCAACTGCCAAAAGCCCACTTAAAAATAGTATTTGCCTCCCATTGGAAGGACAACAGGGAGGCTGCCAGGTAGCCTAACCTCTCTTGGTAGAGAGTTCCAGAGACTTGAAACCGTCACATCTTTAATCAATACCAAAGAAATCTCTAAGGACCAAAGAACAAGCTCTCCGGAAAGCCCAGGCAGGCTCATACATGAGTCAAGCTGGTTTAATTCAACTATCAGGATGCAGAATTGTTTTGACTGTCTGGCGTTTATAGGTACATCTCAAAGACAGCCTCACACACTGCACAGTACAGTCATCCAAATGGGTTGTAACTAAAGTATTGTTGCCATAGCCAAACCAGACATCTTCAACAGGCACAGTTGGCACACAAACCTCTGCTATGAAAACAAACTCCTGGCCACCTCTGAAATCTGGGTATCCAGATTCAGGGCTAAATCCAGGAGTGTACCCAAACTGCATACCTGAGTCTTCAACGGAACAGTTCCTTTACAAGAGAGGGGATGTGGCCCTTGGACCACATGTAGCCCCCCAACCGGTGTCTAAAAATTCAAGGGTGGAGGGGAAGTAGGGAGAAGCTCTGCAGACCTCTAACCCCTAACATTTGGCCACCCCTGCTCAACATCTACACAGCCCAGTACAAACACAATATTAGATGCCAGCTAACTATGGCTTGCAAAATTGGGAATGCAAGTTCCACTCCTATTCTGATTTCTTTCCCAGCATTAAATATAGTTTCACATTATATTTGCACCAAGGCACAATGCTGATGTGCAAGCTCACTTGAACACATTGTTTGCATTCATATAAAATTACGGTAGAAACAAAATTTTTGAGATTCCCAATTTACTGTTTGTGAGGAAGCATACTGGTACAGGCTTCTCAACTGCTCCTCTTGGTTCCTCCACCAGCAGGAGCAGCAGCAATAATCAGGAACTCAGCAGCAAAAAAGTGTTTAATTGCATACACAAACACCTTTTGATTTGTCATTCCGAAGCCAACTTCAAACCCTGATTTCAGACACTAGCTTGTTAGAGGACAGAGAAATCAAGTGTGAAACATCAGGCATACTTGTCCATGAAAGATAAACCAAAACTCTCCCAAATTCTGGTGGCTTATTATTTTGTGTGAATGAAGTTAATTGTAGTCTCTGGTTTGTTGGGAACCATGATACGTGTCTTTCCATGATACATATAAAAGTATGGCTAATACTGGGCAACGCGGAAGCTATAGTCTGGAGAGGTGAGGGAACACATGTTCCTGAAACTGGCTCATGATGTGCCATCTATCGTTTAAAGAAGCCAGTTTTCTTAGCTACCCCCTGAACAGTTTGGATTTATAAATGAAAGCTGGAATCCTACAGATTTAATAGGTCTGCAGCCAGTGCAGATGTATATTAATTCAATTGTTGGAGTTCTATGAAATCTGTATCATGCCCCAATTTATAAAGCAATGTTCACCTCAAGATATTGCATCTTCTTGTGCCTGCATGATAAGAAAAAAGAGCAATCTTTTTCTGATTCTTAAAATCCTAGGAGTGATAAAAAGATTTAAAAATGGGGGAAATTCATTACATTTATTTTCTTCTTTTCACAATTACTCACATGGATATGATTCAGTAATTGTTTCTTCTATAAAGTTATTGGAGTAATTTTGCTCTCTATATTCCCGATCAATTCCTCCTCTCAAGGGCACAGTTGAAAAGTGATATTTGAAAACGGCCCCTGATAGACTGCATGGTTAGTCAGCAGCAGAGACAAACAACCTAATCCGGTGCAAATTAGTTCGGCTGCCAGCAATAGTTTTATACAAAGATGTAAATTATGTTGTCAAAATTGGTCGCTTTCTAGCTTACTGCTCAGCTAACAAGAAACCACTTTGGCTGATAAAGATGAACACTAAGCTTTTCTCACTTACAAATTTGCAAATCTGCTTTTTCAGCATTCTGTTAGCCACAAACAAACAGCCTGGTATAATTGGTTCCTTTTTCTGCAATGGTATGTCTCTCATATAATAACATTTAGACTCTTTTTAAAAACACACACACACACACACACATAAGCAGAAGCTTTTAAAAATAATGCCAGCCAGAACTGCCACAGTCACTTATTTTTAACATTTGCAATGCTGCAACATGCAAGGCCTAGTTACAACTGCAGCCAGCTATATCAACAATTTACAGACATACTTATAGATGGCATCTAGTGACTTTTCACAACTCGTTTCAAAATGAAAGAGTAAAAACAGACAAATATCTAATAAAAGGTCAATCTATGCATATTAAGACAAAGCTATGGCTCAAGCACAGTTTATCTAAATTTGTATTGTCCAAGCTTAATTATTAGTTATGTTTGTATCACACCTTTCCTTTGAAGAAGCTCAGAACCATCCTTATTAGTACAGAAATGGCATATGATTATTATTCTACCTACCTACTTAATTGTATACAAGTTACATCTACATTCTAACACTGGAATGAAAATAATAATAATACATTATAACTGTAATTATATTCAATGTAAGCCAAATAAATAAATTACAATTACCCTTTAAAGTTGCTAGTCACACTGTTTGCTTTAAAATTAATTGCAGGTGCTCCTGAGTGCTTTATTATAGTCCCAAAGTTGTATATTTGAAGGAACAGTACAGATGATTCCTGTTTATTTGTTAAATTAAAGCTTTCTTGAAAAAATTACAGTTTAATTAATATTATGGGTACTGTATAGCAAAACAGCTTACCTTGTGCATAATTTATTTCCACGCACATATCTCAGTGCAGGCCTATTACAGCTCTAAGGCAGCTAATATAAAATATATTCCTCCTTTGCTGGCATTTTTCTAAATAGCAGTTCCCTAAATCAATATTATTCACTTGGTATTTTTAAAAGTAGTGTATCTTAATAATTACATAGCATTAGAGTAGGCAATAATTTCACTTGCTAAGCATATTAAATTTAGCAAACCATCAGTCAAAAGAGTTGTTGTTCTTCAGAATTCTTAAGCAGTGAGCGAATGAGTTTGGAATCATGTTACTTTGGTATAAATGTCACATATAGTTTAAGAGCCTGTGTGTGACTCCCCAAGCAAGCCCAATGCCATATATCTTTATTAGTTTCATTGGTCAGTGCAGTGACCAGTTGTTTATACTCATTACTCAAGACAAGGTGAACCATTTGGCACAGACTGCATTCACAGCTAAAAGCGTATGACTTTGCAGAAAATAAAATTCACAAGCAAGGATACCAAAGAGCAAGAAGGGAGTGGTATCTGATACACCGACCAGAAGAATATACAGTAGCTATCTGCAGTTTTTCCTGTGTTTCAAACCACCAACCTTCAGCAGTTTTGTTTTTTATTCACATTACTGTACTCTACTTTTCAAAGACATTAACACAGGGGGGAGTAATTGCAACTGTATCTCAATCATTTACCAGACTTCAGATTCCTGATTATTTGAACCAGTTTTAATTCCATATAGAACTACAGTTCAAAACATACATTTTTCCAATAAGCACAGCAAATCTTTGATAATAAATCAAGGGTTTAATGAATTACTAATCCGCAGCAACTCTTACTCATCCTCCTTGACACAGATGCCTATGTTACAATCTGATATTTTAGTCATAATATGCCATTGGCTGCTATACTACAGTTGTAAACTTATACTCAGCCAACAAGGGGGGTGGTGGAGCATAAGGTCCTGTAGAAGCATACAGTAATGTAGCTACACAGACATCAAATCCCACAATGCCCCTGTTCCAATCATAGGATGCATACCAATGAAATTGTCAGAATACTCATCTAAGGAAAGATTCACTCAGTGTATGGTAATACCAGAACACATCATCACCAAGCCAGTCCATACTACTCCCACTCCCACAACATATGATCATGCTATCAAGGACAGCCTGGAGTTATTGTTTTTACACCATGGTTCCAGACTTAGGAGGACAGAAGCTGAAACATAAAGTGACGGGTTTTAGGGATCTCTTCAGATAGGGTCTCTTTGAACAGCAAGTGAATACAGAGAATAAGACAGGCCAACACAGAAAATGGAGGACAGCCATTTTAGTTATGGCAGCAGCCAACTCCACTGTGATGTATTTATACTACTTGTGAACAGAAATTTAACAGGCATTGACATAATCTCCCCAGATTTGGGGATGAGTATAAACTGGTTTCTTTTTCATGTTTTCTGTTCACACAAACCTATTTTGTAGTCTAATCCTAATAGTCTGATGGTTTGGAAGGAAGCCTAAAAAAAACACAGGACTTCCTCACAGGAGGATAGTCTGAGGCTCAGTCAGGAACTCCTTAACTAATGTAGGAACACTGAAGAGAGTCTGCGTTAGTATCTATGTTATAGGACGAAGCATTCTGCAAAAGAATGAAGATGAAGGCCATTAATGCTCCCCATACAATCTGGGATATTTGCAGGTGCCAAGTGATAGATGCTCATGAGTCATCTTTTTATTTCCATATTGGACCAAAGGAAGAATCCCAATAGCCATAGGAGAGCAATGACCAGGCCTTGCATTGTACAAGCATAATTTGTCAGAGATATTGCCAGACTGCCGCTGGAAGCACAATACAGAGAAGACTGATTCCTTCTAATGTGCCCATAGCCTATTTCAGGAACGGGGACCTCCACCAGCCTCATTTTTTCATACAGCTTTACAGTCCAGCAGCAGTAGCTCAGAGCACGATGGTGGCCAGCAGCATCAGCAAGAATGATCTCACCAGCAGAGCTCAAGGGCTGGTGGTTTGTGGACAATGACCAAGGAAGATAGGGAAGTACTGTACTTTTGTAAAGTACAGAATAGAGAAGCACAAAAACAGTGCTACTGAAAGTTCTGCTCCATGGATCATTTAACCACCCATGGGACGGGGGGGGGGGAACGTCATTTAACCTCCCACTGCAAAAAAACCAAAACTAAACTAAATCTTGCCAATTGGGATGGAAACTTTTGAAATTATTCCGTCTTGCATGCAAGAACAAAATATGCAAAAATTTACATCCCTATACAGAAGTGACAAACAACACTCATGTGTTGCCAGTGGCAATCTAGCCGATGCATTTGTGAACTCCATCGAAGCCCTGTCCTCTAATTATTAGAAATCCTGTCTAGTAATTCCAGCTGAGTTCTGAGATTCCACGAGGACTGTTGTGTACACACACACAGGCATATCTTTGTAACCAACTCTAATGATAGAAGATTCCTCCCTCCCCCATGAAAACCAACATTCTTGAGAAATTGTATTCTATAAGTAACATCGTAAGACTACTCTTCTGAACTCCAGCAGAACTGCAGCACATCCACATTGTACCTAAACCAGAGGTTATCATTATAAACATGCACCACTATTAGGAGATTGTGTGACTTACCATGCAGGGTTTTTGCAGTCCAGGGTGAGAGCAAAGCAGCAGTGGGTCCTCAATGGCATCAGCAGTAGGCTCTCCTTCCCAGGAGGCAGTGCATGCTCACAGGGCCTCTGGGGAGGGGGCAGAAAACTTCAGCCAATGAGGTCAAACTTCGGTTTGACCCCACTGGCTGAAGGATCTGGCCAGAGCGAGCTGTCTGCAATCTTCACTCTGGTCAGATCAGGGCTATTTATTTATGTGTGTTCTGGTCACCAGTCAGTTCTTCTCTGAGCACTGTCTCACTCTCCCTCCCCCTTTATTATTGTTCAGGTGAGGCCTCTGGCTTGACTTTGTCCCTCTGTATGTCATCATTTGGTTGTTGTTGTTTGTTGCTGTTATTGTTATTTGTTGTTGTTCAGCTTTATGTTTTGTCACAACTTTGTAAGGTGCGGTCGACATGGGTCCTGGATTCAGGCCATTGTTCACCAGTGTCCACCTGGCATTGGTAATGTAGAGGAATCCTCCTAAGGGACTTGGGGTGTGTGACAGATATGGGGCTGCCTAGGGAGGGGCGGTGTGCCTATCCGGCACACCTGTGACAGGAAGTCACACTGGGCTCCTTCCCGTGTGATCCTCCTCCTGTCATCCCAGTGGTCTGGCTTGGGCCCGATGTTGGGTTCATCAATCAACATGCAGGTTGGTCGATGCCTGCATCCAGACACATGCCTAAGCCAACCCAGCTACAACTGTAATCAATAAAGTTATTGACATTTTCTTCCACTCATGTCTGATGTGTGTTTGTTTTGCATAGCAGTTTCGCCCTTGGACACACAATTCTCAAAACCTTAAATGTAAACCAGTTTAGCCAGGTATTTTACAGACTTTACTTTGAAATTCACCTGCACAATTGTCCCATGCACAAACTCTGTCAGCTGGGTTCTGCTTGGTTGCGTTTTAATTTAGGAGAGATACATACTGCCTAAATACCCTAAAGGCACCAGATCCTGTCTGATCTTGAAAGCTAAGCAGCATCAGCCATGGTTAGCACTTGGATCGAAGACTGCCAACGAATACCAGGTGCTGTAGGCTATAGAAGAAGGAACTGGTAAACCAGCCCTGAGTATTCCTTGCCAAAGAAAACCCTGGGGCTGTTTACATGATGAAAATGTTGTGAGATGAACTCGTGATGAACCCTGGTTGTTCACACGTTCATCGTGACAATCTCAAGCTTTTCAGAAGGGGGGCCACCATATATCCTCCAAGGAGTGTGACTTTCCATCCCTCAGTTTGTCCCATGTTTTTAAAAAAAGTCTCGGGAGGTTGCAGAAAATCAGATATGTGAACAGGTTGGGACAAAATATCTCGGGAGTAGGTGATGGCCGGAAATTGAAGTGGGCAGGGCCGGGCACAGAGTTCAGAGAAGGAGGGGTTAGTCACCCTTTTCAATAGATTCAGCCTCACTGGCTGAAAGCAAAGGCTTCCCTCCTGGCTACAAGAAGGTTTGTGTGTGCTGTGTAAACAACAATCTCGGGATATTGTTCATCCCATGACAAATCATGTAAACAACAAGGGGCGAAGTCAAGATGAGGAAATCTCGCTTCTTCCCATGATAAAAACTGTTGTGTAACTGAGCCCCCTATGAAATTCAAGCGGTTGCCATAAGTCAATAGGTGACACAAAGGCACACACACACACACACACACACAAGCTAAGATTGATTAAATCTCATCACTCTTCACCAAATATCTTATTTAACTAATACCAAAGTTGAATGTGACTAAAGGTGTATATATATATATATATATATATTCCACTTTTCATCCCCGACTTAGTAGATCCAGCAACTGAGGCCAAGAACCAACAGTGTTGTTTAGGTATCCAGTGCCAGCAGGACTGGAACTTTCTTTCTCTCCCCCTCCTACTGCAGCTCATCTCATGCCAAAACCTGTTCCAAATGGGTGCCCAGCCTTCCACAGGGGGCTTTGGGATGGGGTGGATGGACAGATAGCCAATTCCAGCAAAAGAAGTGGGATCCCAAAGAAGTACAGCGGTCGATCCTGGCCTCAAGTTATCATTCATTCACGACACAATGATCATTTCTTCCCTTTTTGCTACAGAAACACAGCACTTAAACCACTGCTTCGTTAACACCTTATAAATATAATTGCTCTTCTTACTTCAATATGCCTCTCATCATGAACTGTCAAAGGAAAATCTTCCAGACCATGTATTAAATTACTAAAATACTAAATCTGCAAAGAGAATGTAAGGAAGCCATTACTGGGTTAAATATGCATCACAGTTCTGTGTAAGAGCTCATGCACAGGTAAAAATGACCAGGTGAACTCTTGTTTCCCCTGGTGGGGGGATTCTGGCAGAATAGTGGTGATAGTTGCAGTAAATGAATACTTGCTGAGATTTCCCCCTTTCCTCTGGGCTGTGGCATGAAAAGAACACAATGGCTTTTCTGAGGCAGTGTGCAGACAAGGCAGCTCTGGGGGGAAAAAATCCCTAATAGCTATGATTAATGACAATGGGCTAGAGGAGAGTTGGGACACAGCCGCCACATATATCATCCTTTCCCATCAGTCTCTGCTCCTCCCTGCCCCTCTTTCCTACTACCAGCAAAGCATTATAAAAATGTCTTATCGGCTTTAGAAGGATGGGGTGTTTTGTTTTGTTTTTAAGAAACAGCAGCTCTTCCAAAAAAGAAGAAGGAGAAGAAACAAAAGAATGAAAGAAAAATGAAGGAGGGAGGGAAAGAAAAGAAAAGAAAAGCAGGAGGAGGAAAGGGTGAACAAGAGAATGGCATGTATAATAACTGTAAGATATTCCAGAGGAAAATGCACCGGCTGTAATCATTCAAGATTTCAGCAACTTGACTGTTCACATGCTGAAGCCACATTTTCAAGGTCTTATCTGCCATATGGTTCCCTGCTTGGATGATTTATTAGGTGTAGAAAGCACACTGATAAATTTTACTGCATTTCCCTGAATAGGCAACCTACAGTGTCAATAACAAAGCTCAGGCCGCTTTAATGAAAACTGTAAGCACCAAAGGGTAACCATTTATTTATGAGTCACTATAGTATTACTAGGACAAAATTTATCTTCTCATGAACTCTGCAGAAACCAAATCTGGTCAGAGAATACAGAGATTGTAACCATATGCTGACATCTCTCCTGTATTAGGTAATACTGGTGAATGGAGCACAGGATCTGGAATGGGGGGCACAAATTACTTCTATGCATCAAATAAGAATTTGATTCTGATAATACCAGTTAAGGTTTGATTAACATTGTCCGTCCTGCTATTCCTAACTGAGGAATCCAACCAATCCACCTACCCACTTCATAATGGAACAATGATGTAGGCAATTTTTTCATTTCACTTTACCCTGCTTTTGAGTCTGTTGTTTTGAGTTTTAGCAGGCTAAGGGTGGTATTATCCACTATAAATGTTTGTTCGGGACAAAAATGAGAATTCATTGATGGGGTCTGATCTAAGTCTCTTCCACCAGTATTATCACAAGCATAACACTGTGGGTAAGTTACCCACAAGAGTTTTGATTAACTTCAGCACTCAAAGTACTACTCTGCTATAAAATTTTATTCAATACTATTCTTAGAAGAGCAACTACCCCCCTTTTTTTTCACACTACAGGGTGCAACTCTAGGCCACTACTGTGCAGCATGTTTACCCACCATGACTTATTACCAACCCCTCAAAATGAACACTGGGACCTCCATTTTTATGACCAGACTAAAGATTATCTGTTAGGGCGCCCTACCAATAATTACTTGCCTGAGAACCATGAGCGGAGAATGTTCAAATCTGATTAAAATGTGCATGTGGAGCTCATTGCAAGGGTGTCATGGGCAGAGATATATTTAACTCTTCAACACATACCATTTTCATGCCAGACTAATAACCATGGGTAACAAAAAAAAAAAAAGAAGAAGAAGAAAAGAAAGAAAGAAAGAAAGAAAGAAAGAAAGGAAGGAAGGAAGGAAGGAAGGAAAAGAAAGAAAGAAACTCATGGGAATAATATTCTAGTAAATGTATGAAGTGCAGTATTCTGTTATATATCTTTATAGATCTGTTATAGATCTTTAGAACTAATTACTAATGAGTTCTATTACTAATTACTAATTACTCATTACTAATGAGCTAGTTCTGGGGGGACAAGACACAAGGGCCATCCAGTCCAACCCCCTGCCATGCAGGAATACACAATCAAAGCACTCCTGACAGATGGCCATCCAGCCTCTGTTTAAAAACCTCCAAAGAAGGAGACTCCACCATATTCTGAGGCAGTGCATCCACTGCCGAACAGCTCTTACTGTCAGGGACGTCTTCCTAATGTTTCAGTGGAATCTCTTCCTGTAGCTTGAGTCCATTGCTCCATGTCTTTGTCTCTGGAGCTGCAGAAAACAAGCTTGCTCCATCCTCAGTATGACATCCCTTCAAATATTTAAACATGGCTATCATGTCACCTCTTAACCTTCTCTTCTTCAGACTAAACATAACCAGCTCCCTAAGCCACTCCTCATTGTGCATGGCTTCCAGACCTCCCACTATTTTGGCTGCCCTCCTCTGCACACATTTCAGCTTCTCAATATCCTTCTTGAATTGTGGTGCCCAGAAATGGGCACAGTATTCCAGCTGAGGTCTGACCAAAGCAGAATAGGCTTTTTAGCTGCTGTACCACACTGCTGACTCATGTTCAGCTTGTGGTCCACTAAGACTCCTAGATCCCTTTCACACGTGCTGCCATCAAGCCAGGTGCTGCCATCAAGCCCATTCTATACCTGTGCATTTCATTTCTACTGCCCAAGTATAGTATCCTACATTTCTCCCTGTTGAAATACATTTTGTTAATTTTGGCCCAGCTTCCTAATCTACTAAGATCATTTTGAATTCCGATCCTGTCCTCTGGTAGGTATCTTCCAGGACTGTCACACCTAACGAGAGAGAAGCATTTGAAGTTTATTTTAAACATGAATTTTTACAACAGTATCTGGTCCAAACAAGGATGAGCAAAAATGCAGCCTCTCAGCTCCTATTGGTTCATTGGGATTCCAATAAGGTATCAAACAATGCAAGCCTATGCATGTTTATTTGGAAATAAGCCCCACTGCGTTTAGAGGGCTTACTCCCAGTTAAGTGTGTATAAGATTGCAACCTTAACCACAGGGAGAGATTCAATGACCTCAGTTTAGGAAGCCAAATGGAATATCCATTCATTCAGCAGAGCTCATGCCAAACAACACTTTGTGCCATATCATACATACGTTGCTCTTTAAAAATGCCCCTGCAAGAGAGGCATAAAAGAGAACAAACCAGAGGGCTTTTATGAGGTTACAGCCAAAATATGGCTCCCCACCCCAACATCTATAATGTATACAAACTTATATCAGTGTTTTTCAAGACTCAGGTATTTCCCCCAAATATTAGGGCAACAATTTCTCATTGAAAAACTGTAGTATTTAGCATACACCAATCAACATGTCCCTTTCCCTGGCTTTATGGGCACAAATAAGTTAAAAACACTCCAGTGTAGGTCAGTTTTCATAAGGATCACAAAGGAAAAGCTTTTCTTCCATGGTCGAGGCCACTTCAGAATGAAGTTGTGAGGGGGCTGCTATGGACAGCATGGAATGTGCTGCGAATGGGAAGAAAGTGTGAAGGGGCCTATCCTGTGGCAGGACACTGGTATGAGAGGGGTCGCCTAGAGTGAAAAGAGGTATATGAGAGTTGGGAGAGAGAGAAATGAGATGACCAGAGAGTTGAAGATGTAATGTGAAGGGGAGAGGGCTGGAATGTGTGTATGGCTGTGAGTGGAGCTGATGGAATGTATGTGCAATGAGAATAAGTATTAAGAGGAATAGAGGCTGATTGGAATATAGGGTGAGAGGAAGGAAAGAACCTCACAATTTGTAATTGAATCTGGCAAATTCTGAAGTTATATGGTCACCACAGAGTGGGACTAGCAACCAGGTTAAAGTTAACCAAGTTGGAAATAAAGACCAAAGCATTTCAGTTATATTGTCTAACCAATAAACCAATCTTTATGTTTTATGAAATCCAGACTCCTCAAGAATTTATTTTCCCTTACTGGTATTTATTCGGCAAGCTAACCCTGTGAGTAAACACATCCTGATACAAGTACTATCCAGATTAAGTCAAACCCAGTCTGAGGAAGAGATAAGGGGGAAGTTTGAAATAAAGGTGGCAACTGTGGAACTGTAGTCTCCACGGATATTTATTTCATGGCAGCATGACGAGGCAGCCACGCTGAACAGTGATGCACATTTGGTTGGTGCACCTGCGTATCACAGCTGCCATTTGAATGCTCCTCCACAACGACAAAAAGCTTGCTTCAGAGAGGGTAGGTAGACATGGTGGCCTCCACACTCAGTAGCATTCATTACCACAGAGCAGTGTTTCTCAACCAGGGTTCCCCAAAGAAGTTGCTAGGGGTTCCTCAAGAGATTGTGATGGAAAAGCAATAGCAGTATGTAGAATAAGGTTTATGAAGGGGTTCCCTGAGACCTGAAAATTATTTCAAGGGTTCCCCAGGATAAAAAGGTAGAGAAAGGCTGCCATAGAGAAACACCTCGCCATCAAATCCCCCTACCTACAGCCTTAAGCAGCTAATGCTGAATTGTCAATGAACCAGCATACTAAAGAATGAAAATGTGAGAAATTGACACAATAATTCAAGTCAACACCATTTTGTGAAATGGCCCCTCCCACAAATCTGAATGCTGTAGCTGATTCTTCTGCATGCTTGCTGGGAAGTGAATCTCACAGAACTCAATGGGGTTTTACTTATCAGTAGGCATACATAGTGTGGTGTAGTGGTTCAAGTATTGGACTACGACTCTGGAGACCAGCGTTTGAATCCCCTCACTGATATGAAAACCCACTGGGTGACCTTGGGCAAGTTATCCTCTCTCAGTCTCATAGGAAGGCAATGGCAAACCTCCTCTGAACAAATCTTGCCAAGAAAACCCTGTGATAGGGTTGCCATAAGTCAGACATGAATTTATTTATTTATTTGTTTGAATTGTATCTCACCTTTCTTCCAAGAAATGACTTGAAGGCACACAACAACAACAGATATACATGGAGCTACATTTACTCAATAGTTACTTCAACTACCAAGCTGATGGGGGACTAGTATTCCTATCTCAATATTCCTTCTGAGATTTTATGATTTTACTGTGTGGACTTCAGTCCATGAGAGCTACCCCATGACATTTTACTGCTGGAGACAAGATGGTGCTCTCTGACCTCTGAGTTTCAGATTGTTAAGAAATGTTTGAATTGAATGGGTCATGATGACTTCATAGTTTTAACAAGCCTATTTGAGCCACTGCCCATTTTTAGAGGAGTATGGAAAAATGCACTACCGATAAGCTTCAGTTTATATCAGGGTTGTGCTCCTGGACTCACAGTGAGCCAGTTCCATAAGGAATCACTGATGGTGCCATAAATTTTGAAATGTTATTCAACTCAGACCAACATCAATAGTGCTTAGCTTTACCAGACTACAGAAACCCCTCCCTTCTAGATGATAAGATTCCAGTTACTCACTCCCTCACCTGAGCAAGCAGAGGAAACGCCTTCCAGCCAACCAAAACTCCAAGATTCCAGTTTCTTTACCCATTCCCCAGCTTCTAAGCAAGGAAGGAAACATCTTCCTCTGAGGCAAGATTCCAGCTTCTTCCTCTCCCTTACACACCCTCTTCTAAGCAAGCAAAAGAAATCATTCCTCCAGCAGTTACAAGATTCCAGTTTCTTCCTCTTCCCAAACCAATCATCCAAGCGGGTGGGGGAGGGGGTTTCCAACTACAGTTGCTTTCTCCCCCTATGCATTGCAAGTGACAGTTTTACTTATTTATTTATTGTCAATTTGGAAATGTTGTAGATTAGGACAATTCAAATTGCCTATAACTGAATAAAAAGAGCACTGAAGGAAGTCTACCCACTCTCTATGAGTGTTTTCCTGTAGCTATTAAATTGCAGTTCACTACAATGGCTGCCCTCAATGAATGGCAAAGCAGGTAGCCATTTTGAATTCTCCAAGAATAAAAAGATCACAGAGAATGAGAAGAAACAAGGCAAGAAATGGTGGCCACTCCAATTCTCTCCACCCACCTAAAGAACTTTGTCTCACCCTGAAATACAGCCATGACAAAATACTTACTTTTGGGTGAATTAACTGGGAGACAGACCTTATCAAATACAGTATAGTCCTACAACAAATGAACATGTTTTCATAATCTCAGTGGAAGCATTATGCTAATCACTGGCCCCTCCATTTTAGGACTGTTTAAACTGACCAGGAACTTTAGGGCAGGCATTTTCCCCCAGCCCTACCTGGAGATGCCAGGCAGGGGTTTTTCTGAATGCAAACTGCATGCTCCACCTTTGAGCTACAGTTCTTCTTAAGAAGATGAAAATAATATGAGGAGTATTTGATTACTCAAACTTCTGGTAGCTAAGGCTAGCTGATGAACTACTGCAAATGATTACTTATGTATGCTGAGATCACATTAGGAATCCATGGCTGTTTATATGAGAGATATAAAACAAGACAATAGCATCAGTAGGTTGCAGTTAATAAATGATTTGTATATCATCTGGCAACAATTCAAATGAACAATATAAGAAGAGTAAAATTCACACAGTAGAGATTGTCAAGACTGGAAGAAGGAAAATGCTCTGACTTCTGAGCTTGTCTGATTTAGCTGCTTCAATTCAGGGTTGGCCAGAAACAGTTTGCAGCCCAAGACAACAGATGACTTTTGGTTCTGTGTATAAAATCTTACACCTGAAGACAGCATACACAACTCTTATCATCCAACACTTTGAGATTGCTCCCAACTCCCCACATTTCCAGCTTGTGCATCTGCTGCACTTTGCCTAATGGTAGGATCCATTCTACAACTTACCTTTTTACTATTCAACTTACCAAACAGGCTTCTTTCCCAGCTATTTACAGGAATCTTTTTAACTGCAACCCTCAGAATCAGACAGCATGACCAGTAGCTGAAGATAAGAGCTGGCCGAGGTTTAAAATAAAAGCAAAACCTGGTTGGACCAGCTAAAATATACACATGGGAAGACTTGTAGTGGCTGGGTTGAAGAATCTAGGCAAGAATTTAATAGGAATCTGTCACATTCAAGCTTCATTTAAATGAATGTACATATATATCCACTTGATTCAATTGATTGCCACTGTGAGATCTCCTCTCCCATATATGCAGAGTGCCGGGTCAAGGAAGCAGCTCAGCCAAGCACAGGGTTCTGGCAATTTTACCACAATGGGCTTTCTCTTCAGGTGTGTTCAGGGGGATATAGTCTCATTAAAGGAACTTTCTTTTGTATGATGTCTCAGAAGGAGGAGGCCAAACCGGGGGGGGGGGGAGAAGAAGAAGATCTCAGATTTGTGCTATGTATTCACAGCCAGATGACAAACAAGTCCAGATCTCCATGGTTTATTTAGTTGCTCCAACTTTAGGTGGGTCATGAATGAAAAGCTATAGTTTTGGTGCATACTTGGCTTGTTCTGTCATAGGAAATGAGCTAGCATGTGTCACAAATCCTAGGGGATGTCTAAATGGTTAAAATACCTCTAATGGAATTCCTTGGGAATCCTACCTATCTAAATAGGTTCCCACACCAATCCACACTATTCGGAAGGAGGTGGGTTCAAAAAGGCAAAAACAACACAGGAAAAGCCTTTGTGGCTTTTCCCATCTTTTTTTTTTTTTAACAAAGAGTGAGGGGGGTGCACATTCCTGCTCATTTGGACAAGCAATTTGAAGGGAAGAGCAAAGCTGACTGGCGGGGAGAGTGCGAGGGTGAGGCTTGCTAACAGGGCTAGTGCCCACTGCCGCCATATTGGATTTCCACCTTAGTGAGCAATTGCTAAGGCAATAAAATGGGGTGCGTTTTTTAATTTTGCTTTCCTGTTAAATTGAAAAATCACTATATCACTCCAGTGCACCTTAGACAACTTTTTTTTTAAAGTTTGGTGGTGGCAAAGAACTAGTGCAAGTAAATAATTCGTGGCTACCATCTGTCATGCAAAGCTTATGGGGGCTTCCAAAGCCAAAAACACTGTTAAGATGTGTCACTGCTGCTGCTGCGAAATGTCATTACTATGAGATACTCTGGTTTTTTTCCCCTTGAGTAGATGGGCCCCTAGATGGAGGTGAATTTAAACTTAAGTACTGTATATAAAAATTAATATTTTGCTAAGTAGGTATCAGAATGTAAAGGAACAGTATGGTCTTTTTTTATATGTTGTTACCAAACAAAATAAACACTGATATTAATGTAGCCATAAGTTAATTGTATTTGAAGAAAATAAAGGCCACGGTTGTTAACTGCCATCAAGTCAAATTTGACTTACATACGGCAACCCTATTAATGAGAGATAACCAAGTTACCCTGTTAACAACAGCCCTAACTCAGGTCTTGCAAACTCAGGGTTGTGGCTTCCTTGATTGAGTCTACACATCTGCAATGCAGTCTTCTTCTTTCTCTACTGTCTTCTACCTTACCAAACATTGTATTTTCTAGTGAGTCATGTCTCCTCATGATACTTACAAAGCATGACAGTCTCAGCAGAATCATCTGGCTCTTGTCCTGAGTGCAGGTTACATAGTAGGACAATAAAGTGTTCTGGCATACCAATTTCTTTAAGAGTGATACATAGTTTTTCAGGATCTACAAAATCAAAGGCTTTGCTATAATCTTTAAAGCACAGGCTTGTTTTTCTTCTGAAATTCTTTGGCATGCTCTATTATCCAACGTATGTTTGTAATATGATACCTAGTGCCTCTTCCTTTCCTGAATCCAGCTTGGACAGTTGGCTCCATATACAGTAAATGTCTTTGTTGCATAATTTTGAGCATCACTTCACTTGCATGGAAAATTAATGCAATGGTTCTGTGGTTATTGCAACCCAGTGTATCTCCTTTCTTGGGGACTGGAATGTATACTGAGCGTTTCCAATCTGTGGACCATTCTATTGTTTTCCATATTTCCATAATAATAATGTTAACAATTAATTAATTTTATCCTTAATAACATTTCCAGCATCTGGTAAAGGAGACTCAGTCCAAGAAAGCTTATGCTACAAACCTCATTCTTTCAGTTAGTCTTAAAGGTGCTATAATATCCCTTTGCATACCAATCCAGACTAACATGGCTATGTCTTTGAGTGTGTCCATCAGTTTACCTATGACACAAAATTTGGCCTAACATATCTGCAATGTGCAGGGACTCCTCCTTTTTATCTGGGTGTTGTTGTGTTTGTTTGTTTGTTTGTTAAAAAAAACATTGTTACTCTGGCTACCTTCCAAGCCTTTGACAAGCAGGCTGGTAAAGTGGGTCCTTGGTATCTGGGGGGCGAGGGGTTAGTTCCACCACTCCCCTATGCAGATAACAAAAAATGTGGATACTCAAGTTGGATATTCCCCCCCAGCCCCCACGCTCACTTGCTAACTGGGCCATCCTCCATGCCTCAGTTTCCTCCAAGTTTCACCTTCCCCCCTCCGCCCTTGTCTGCTAACTGGGTGGTGGAGGCACTCTACTCCACCCCACTGGAGCCTCTTCTTCTTGTATCTTGATATTGTAAGATTTTGATATTTTTGTTGTTACATCTGTAGACCATAAAGTTTTTAAATAAAGAGCAAGCAACTGTCATTCTGTTTTCTATATTTGCTGACAGATTTTAGTTAGAACTAGAGTAGATACTTCAGCTTTAGGTTCGTCTTCAAATAGCCCTTCCTTGAATGAATCTGTCATCCCTTTACCCCTTTTTTTATAGTTCTTCAGTGTAAAGTTTCCATCAGCTTTTTATTTCTACTTGGTGATGTAACATGTTCAATTTTCAAATTGCTGATTATTTAAAGAACTTGTCGGTGGTTAATTACCGCAGAATTTTTTTTTTCTCAAGGCCAAATGTAATATTCTATTGAATTACTTTGAGGCAGATTTGCTGGTGTCCCATATATGGAAAGATGGTGCCCTTGCAGTAATATGGAAGTTGAGTCGATGAAGCATATTCTTTTGTCTTGTAGCCTCTATAATCAGGTTATTTTATAATTACTCCATTATTGAGCAAATTTCCTGGAGTTCAGATCAATTTTATATCAGGTTCCTGCTGGAAGACAAGACCCCAAAAGTGACCCTGGCTGTTGCTAAATTTCTTACAGAGGCACCAGGATTATTGCTCATTATGTGTCTGGTAAAGGCCTACTTTAATTGTCTCACTGTTTAGATTTTTCTTTTTTTAATATTCTGTCTATTTTTGTCTTATGCTTGAGTTCTTTTTCTGATGGATCTATGGATCATAATACATAAATAAATTGATGATGATGATGATGATTAATGTGTTCCCCTGCTGGTTGTACTGTATTGTATAGTATTTCTGCTCTTGCTTTAAATTCCCCATTGATTTCTCAGATCCTGTGGAAGAGGTCTCCTGTTCTTCCTTTTTCATTGTAATAATAATAATAATAATAATAATATTTATTTATACCCCACCCCTCTGTTAAAACAATCGGGGCGGCTTACAAAAATTAAAATACAATTCAGATAAAATCCCCAAACACCCCCCACCGCACCCTCCCCCATAAAAAATATTAAACAATTATAAATTACAACCAACTAATCTAAAATCACAATTAAAAACAATAAATACAATAAAATACTATAAATCTTCTATTTCTCTTCATTGTTACTATAATAATTCTTCTTATCTCTCTGCACAAGTCATTGAACAGTTGTATTCAGGATTCTGACTCTATTTCTGTTACCTTTTATTTGGCTTCTCATCTATCCTCAACTTAACTGTTTGAAGAGTTTAATCTGTCATCCATTAAGGCTTTCTTTTTGGCTTTTTTGCATTCCACCCTGACAATGTCCCTGGCTTCAGTCCAGAGTTCTTCTGACTCCCAGTCAATTAGGCTTAATTGTACAAATTTATCTTTTTACATTATCTTAATATTCTACAGGGGTGTTATTCAGGTTGTATTTTGCCACAATGGTTGGCTTAATGTTTATTAGCTTTACTCTAATTTTTTATATCAGCAGTTCATGGTTGGTAACACATCCTACTCCTGGTCTTGTTTTTGCAAAGAGAAAGCAGCTTCTCCATCTTCTGTTTCCAATTATGCATTCTATTTGATTGCTATATTGGCCATCAGGTGATGTCCATGTATACAGTTGCCTCTTTGATTGCTTGAAGAATGTCTTTACGATGAACAAACTGTTGGCCTTGCAAAATTCAATCAGTTGCACTCCTGTTTCTGTTCTTAATCCTAGGCCAAACTTTCCTACACTGTTTGATTCTCTTCTGTTTCCTTCTTTTGCATTCCAATTGCCTATGATTAACAACTCCGGTTTGGATAAGTGATCATTATCCTCCTGAACTCCAGCATAGAGTCTTTATTTTATTTTTCTTCCTCTGCCTCTGTAGAATCATAGAATCATAGAATTCTAGAGTTGGAAGAGACCACGAGGGCCATCCAGTCCAACCCCCTGCCACGCAGGAAATCTTGATCAAAGCATCCCAACAGATGGCAATCCAGCCTCTGTTTAAAGACCTCCAAGGAAGGAGAGCCCACCACGCTCTGAAGGAGTGTGTTCCACTGCCGAACAGCTCTTACTGTCAAAAGGTTCCTCCTAATCTTGAGGTGGAATCTCTGTTCCTGGAGCTTGCATCCATTGCTCCGTGATCCAGTCTCTGGAGCAGCAGAAAACAAGCCCGCTCCATCCTCAGCGTGACACCCCTTCAAATACTTAAACAGAGCTATCATATCGCCTCTTAACCGTCTTTTTTTCCAGGCTAAACATACACAGCTCCCTAAATCTCTCCTCATAAGGCATCATTTCCAGACCTTTCACCATTTTAGTCGCCCTCCTCCGGACACGCTCCAATTTGTCAATATCCTTTTTGAATTGTGGTGCCCAGAACTGGACACAGTATTCTAGGTGAGGCCTGACCAAGGCAAAATAGAGTGGCACTATTACTTCCCTTAATCTAGACACTATACTTCTATTGACACAGCCCAAAATCACACTGGCCTTTCTAGCTGCCACATCACACTGTTGACTCATGTTCAATTTGTGGCCTACTAGGACTCCTAGATCCCTTTCGCACGTAGTCTCGTTCAGCCAGGTCTCTCCCATCCTATATCTATGCATTTCATTTTTCCGCCCTAAGTGCAGTACTTTACATTTTTCCGTATTGAATTTAATTTTCTTAGCTTTGGCCCAGCTCTCCAGTCTATCCAGGTCATTCTGAATTTTGATCCTGTCCTCTAGGGTATTAGCTACTCCTCCTAATTTGGTGTCATCTGCAAATTTGATAAGTATGCCCCTAATTCCCTCATCCAAGTCATTGATAAAGATGCTGAATAGCACTGGGCCCAAGACAGAACCCTGTGGCACCCCACTGGCCACATCTTTCCAAGATGAGGAGGAGCCATTGCTGAGCACCCTTTGGGTTCGGCCAGTCAACCAATTACAAATCCATTGAACTGTTAACTTGTCTAGCCCACATTTTACATGCTTGTTTGCAAGAATGTCATGGGGACCCTTGTCAAAGGCCTTACTGAAATCAAGGTATGCGATGTCCACAGCGTTCCCTTCATCTACCAAGCTGGTAATTTTATCAAAAAAAGAGATCAGATTAGTCTGGCATGACTTGTTTCTCTGAAACCTATGTTGACTTTTTGTGATTATGGCATTGCCTTCTAAATGTTCACAGACTCTCTGTTTAATGATCTGCTCTAGAATCTTCCCTGGTATTGATGTCAGACTAACTGGACGATAATTGTTGGGATCCTCTTTTTTCCCCTTTTTAAAGTTGGGGACGTTTGCCCTCCTCCAGGAATTCTCAAAGATTATTGCCAATGGCTCTGAGATTATATTTGCCAGCTCTTTTAATACTCTTGGATGTACTTAATCTGGTCCTGGAGATTTAAATTCATTTAGATTAAGAAGGTATTCCTGTACAACCTCGTTGCTTATTCTAAGCTGGATTTCCCCTATTGTGTCCTCTGTTCCATTCTTCTCAGGTTGGTCCCCCTTTTCCTTTTCTGAAAACACTGAGGCAAAGAAGGTGTTGAGTAATTCTACCTTCTCTCTGTCCCCTGTTAGCATTTTGCCATCTTAGTTGGAGCATAAACTTGGATTATGGTTATATTGATGGTTTTTTCTCTGAAGTCTTATTGATATTCTTTGGTCACACTTTGTCCACACAGTATAGGCTCACTGAGAGGCACCTGGCACAGCCTGGGGTGAGCTAACCCAGGAGAAGACAAACAGCAGAACTGCGCACCAGAAAGGGCACAAAAACAAAGGCTTCAGCTAACAGCCATTTCACTGCTCTGACCCACTTTCACACACAATAAAAGACTTACAGACAGCAAGGTTCATCCAAAGCTATTTGGAGGTCTTTATCTTCAATTGCAATATAAACACAGTATATACACAGCAAACGTCATTAACAAACCCAACAGCAATTTCTCCAATATCCACCAACACAATGCATCTTGTGCTTTGACTATGTAGGAGTGTTTGTCAGCCTTCTGCCTAGCCACACCTGTGATCAAACCCACTTCAGCTGTGCTAGTCTGTGGTCTGTTGCTCCAACGTTTTTCCTTTTGCACTTAAAGCAATCTTATCCTGACAGACTTTGCATTATATCCTTTGACTGCTTTTGCTACATTTCTCTTCACTATTAATACTACCCCATTTCTTCTTAGATTTTAATTTCCCAAGTAAAACACTGTGTATGACTCAAAATATCTCATTCCTGACCACTTTAGTGGTCAGGAGTGAGACCACTCACTCACTACAAGGATTGCAATGTTTGTTTGTACATTCCCATTTCTTGTGAAGTTGAAGGCTTTCACGGCTGGCATCCATAGGTTGTTTGTGGGTTTCCATTTCTCGTTTTACTGTGTTTCTATGTGTTTCCTCTAGGGCGCCTTTATTTGTCTTTCTGGCAGTCTGTGGTATTAGCAGAACTCTTCTCCAGAACCAAAGAGATTATTCTCTTTTTATCAGTTTTTTTTCACTGTCCAGCTTTTGACAGCCACAAATAAAGCCCTATCTTTATGTAATGTGATCTGCTTTAATTCTGGAAGTACATGGGATAGATCTTGATAGAAGAAGAAGTCTATAAACATATTTTCTAAGTACAATCCATTGAACCAAGTAATTCTTATGCAGAAAGTATATGTACGTTCATTTGAATGAAGATTGAATGTGACAGATTCCTATTAAATACTGTCCTAGAGCCTTCTACTCAGCCACCCCAAGTCTTGGTGCTTCGATATTTTTGCTAATCCAACCAGGTTTCGCATTTATTTTAAACCTTGGCCGGTTCTAATCTCCAACCACTGGCCATGCTGGCTGGCAGCTTCTGATGGTTGTAGTTGAAAAGAGTAAAATTTTCCAAGCTCTGAACTGAATACATATTCAAGTAAATCAACCTATGCCAATTAGCACCTATGCCAATTTGTCCTGCAGCTTTTCCCTATTTCATCAATCTGATTAAAATAAATTCAACATGCCACTGGCTGGTTGATACATGGATTTTTATCAGTCATAGACTTTAGCATCTTATTACAATCAATTTAATAATAACTCTAGCGATACTGTCACATTGATATCATTATTAAAATAAAATGTTTGGTCCTTTTCCAAAATGTTGAAAGTGGATAGAGAAACCCATCCCTGGCATGTAAGTAAAGTAAAATAGATGAAACTTTTAAAAAAACAGCTGGAGGAAATGAAACTTTAGAATATATCCCCACCAAACAAGCAATAGAGAAAGTGAATAGCAGACAGCCCTCCTCTAATTTCACAGCTAATTGGTGTAAATGAGATAACTCATGTAGTTCAATCCATGTAAAATCCTTGATTTTTGCAACACATTTCTTCCTTTATGAGAGTGAGTTTGGATGGCTGAAGAAACTACAACAAATAGCCAGTGCAGAACAAGGATTAAAATGTACTGTCTAGACCAGCCTTTTGATGTCATATTTTAATCAGCAGGAAAGTGAGGAAAATTCAATTAAGTTTATTTTATTCTGTTCCATTGACGATGGCAGGTGCTTTGACCTAATGTTGGTAACAGCTGGAACAAATGTGTAAATATAAACCTAAATTGAAGGAATAATTATTGTGTAATTGTGTAATTACTGAGAGCCAGAGTAGTATAGTGGTTAGAGCACTGGACTACAACTCTGGAGACCAGGGTTCAAATCCCTGCTTGGCCATGGAAACCCACTGGGTGGCCTTGGGCAAGTCACACACTCTCAACTTCAGGAAAAGGCAAAGGCCCCTCTGAACAAATCCTCTTATTAACAGCCCTGCTCAAGTCTTGTAAACTGCCTTTCTTGACAGAGTCTATTCACTTGTATTTTAAAACATTAGTGTAGTTAAAAGAATGCTATGAGTTTCAGGGAAGTTTAAAGCCAAGTTAAGTGTAGCTGAAACTGCATGATATTCAAATATCTTCGGCAGCTAGTAAGCTTTGATAGTAACATTTGATAGTAACATTTGATAGTAACATTCGGCAGCTTTGATAGTAACATTTCCTTCTAAAGAAGAGCTGACACTATCAGGGCTATTTTCAGACACAAAATGTGCAGTTGCAAAAACAAACAAACAAAACCACATTTGTGCAATTCAAAATTCAATTAATGCACATGTTCCATGTTAACTAATGTGGGAAGTACCTGACAACAAAGCAAACAGTGAAATGTTCAGTTCATGCTCTTTCAGAACACCATATCCTGATCAAACAGACATTTATTTCTCCACCCTCTGCAAAAAAAAAAATCCTTGTAAACTTCACTGCTATTCTTTACTCACCTGTGTTTCTACAATGAAGGGAGTTATTATAGAATGAGAGCTGCATCCCCCATGCAGCCCCAAGAAACTTGTTATTTAAAAATTACTAAAAGCAGCCCCCTGGGACATGATTCAGGTCGAGGAGGTGCAGGTTTGTTTTAAAAAAAAAAACAGAAGTGACCACAACTTGCTTTTGATTTTAAAACACACACACATTGGGGGGGGGGGCTAAAAATGTAGTGAATTTTTTTCCCTAGAGGGAAGAAAATGTACTTTTCAATTTTAAAACCCTTGGTATGGTGGTGGTAGAGGTACAGTGAGGGCCTTCTGCAACCGCATGCAGCCTGAAGGCTACACTTTCTCCATCCTTATTCTGAAACATTGTTATGTTCCATCAAGTTGGTTTAAACTTGTGGCAAACCTATGAATGAGAGACCCCCAACAGTCCCAGTCATCAACTGTCCTGTTTAGGTCATGCAAATACAGGACTATGACTTCCTTGACTGAATCAATCTACCTATAGTGCAATCTCATTCTTTTCCTACTATCTCCTACTTTGCTGAGCATTATAGTCTTATAGTCTTATTGAATGAGTCATGACTTTTCATAATATGTCCAAAGTACAACAGCCTAATTTATTGGCAGATTTTTGTTAGAATTTGGATGGATTCCATCTCTGTATCTTGAATCAGCTCTATTGGTATGCCATCTGCTCCTGATGTTCCATTTCTTCCAAGTGCTTTGAGAGCAATTGCCACTTTACTTTCTTATAATTATAGGTTCTTTCTCAAAGAGTTCTACTTTAGATGAATCTGCCATTTCTTTACAGAGTATTGGTTTGTCTGGAGCTTACAATGTGTTCCTCTGTTGATCATTCAGCATCCATACTCTTGCATTAAATTTCCCTTTGATTTCTTAGATCTTGTCAAAGAAATATCTTGGTCTACTTTTTTGTTGTCTTCTTTTACTTTTTTTTAACTGATTGTTATAATAGTTCCCTTCTCTCAATGTGTCAATCGCTGAACAGTTGCATTCAGGATTCTCACCCCATGTTGGTCAACTTTTACTTTTCTTCTTAACCATTTGAAAAGTTTCATTAATCATCTAATGAGGCTTTTCCTTCTTGGCTCTAGAGAAATAACTCTTGCACTCTTTACTGATAATGGCCCTAGTTTCAGTACACAATGCTTCTGGTTCACAGTTGCTGAGGTTGAATAGTGTGAATCTATTATTTACATGGTCTTTAAATTCGTCAGGAACATTATTTTATAGTATTTTGGCATTCTGGTTGATTTAATTTTCTTCTTTAGCTTTATTCTCATTTCTGATATTTGAAGTTTATGATCTGTTGTTTTACAAAAGTTAGTCAGTTGCTCTCCTGCTTCATTCTTGATCCTAGACCAAATTTTCCAACAATGTTTAGTTCCCCTCTGTTTCCTAATTTTGAATTCCAGCCACCTATGATTATTAACATGTCCTGTTTGGATATGTGATCAACTTCTTTTTTGATGCTACACAGAATCTTCCTAGAACATGGGAATCCCTTTTTCTAAAATGCTGCATGGAGTCAAAAACTTTATGGTTTGATACCAGGAAATACCAAATATATTCTTAAGACTGCTGCATCTTTTTTGCCCCTCCTCTTCTTAAGATTTTTTATGTCCCTCATTCTAAGCAAAGGTTTGTTGAAGTTTGTGACACTTCTTGTATAAAACTAGAATAGAACACTTCTGCATTAGAGCCATCAAGTTACCAAAGGTCTTGCTACACTGTCTCTCTCTCCCCCTCTCTCTCTCTGGATTTTCTTTGCAAACGAAGATTCAGGAAGGACTCATCCCGCACTTTCTGCAAGCACGCTGATGACTGAAAAGGCCAATCTGAGATAAACAAGTCCGGTTAGAAAGCACAGCAGAAGGTCTCCTTGGGTGATGTTTCCGGGTTGTGATTCTTTCTGCATTGTCGTTTCTCTTCGAGACTTGTTCGGCGTAAGTTCTCAAATGAAGGTGCAGCATTCCATGCCTCCCGATGTGAAGCCAGGGCGGGCCATTGTTGGTGATCAATTTGGCCAAGCCTGAGATGTTGTTTCAGGGAGTCCTTGTATCGCTTTTTTGGAGTACCCGTCTTATGCTGACCCGTGGCAAGTTCACCGTAGAGTACTATTTTGGGGAGGCGATGGTCCTCCATCCTAGAAACATGCCCTGCCCAGCGCAGCTGTGTTCTCAATATCATGGCCTCAATGTTGGTGATCCCTGCTTGCTCAAGGACAGCAACATTCGTCACATAGTCAGCCCAGTGTATATTTAGGATTGTACGTATACAGCGCTGATGAAAACGTTCGAGGAGTCGTAAGTGTTGGCGATAGGTAACCCATGTTTCAGACCCATAAAGGAGAATAGACAGTACAATGGCTCTATACACACTGATTTTTGTGCTTCGCCTCAGGTGTTTATTACTCCAGACTCTTTTGTTAAGTCTTCCAGATGCACTATATGCCTTTGCTAATCTGTGATCAATCTCTTTGTTAATCTTGGCATCTGAGGAGATGATGCTTCCCAGGTAGGTGAACTGCTGAATGGACTTGAGCACAGATTTGCCTACAGCAATGTGGGGATGGTGGTGTTCATCATGTGGTGCAGGCTGGCTACACACTTTACTGGTCTGGTAAACCCAAACCTGAAAAACATCTTTCAGGAGTAGGCTTTATGATTAAAAACTCCATTGCCCCCAAACTCGAAATCTTGCCAACAGGACACGCTGATCACATTATTTCCTTACACCTCCCACATGTTGTCCTCTTCAGTATATATGCCCCAACTATGCAAGCTGACCCTGTAGAGAAAGACAAATTCTACACAGACCTACGCCACCTCATACAAAAAGTCCCTGTTGAAGATAAAATTATTATCCTTGGTGACTTCAATGCCAGAGTCGGAAAGAACTCCGAAGCCTGGAAAGGTGTTTTAGGCAAGCATGGTGTTGGAAATTGCAATGATAACGGACACCTCTTGCTAGAGTTCTGTGCAAAACAACAGCTGACTATTACAAACACTATCTTTCAGCAGAAAGATAGCGTGAAGACAACCTGGATGCATCCCCGATCTAAACACTGCTACATTGTACAGTATTCTAAATGTCATGGGAATGTGGTACCAGTTTTGCAGCACCATGCAGTTTTGCCTCCCCTCCTTCACTCACTGCTAATCCACCCCCAAAAAACCCTGCAGATGCTTGTGGAAGCAATTGACTGGCTTCAGTAGCTACTGAGGCAGAAGAGCTTTAACTCAGGAACCCAAAAATGGTGTTATCACAATGCCAGGAGATCGCTAAAGGTCTTCCTTTTCACATGACATCGTTCCCCTCTCGTAACGTTCCTGTTCGGCTGCTGTTCTGCCAACGCTGTTTTTTATCGATGGGATAAGCTGTCAATATATCCCCCATTCCGTTTCTGTCACAGAGGTTCCTGCAAGTGAAAAGGTGACCCATTTCGCTAGTGAGAGCCCAGCGTCAATGGGAGGTCCCTGCCAGAGCACTTCCTTGTGAGGTCAGAACAGTAAGGTAAGTGACACACTTTTTATGACCCTCCCCAGGTTACTTGTTAATTTTAAAGTGTGTTTTTGTGCTTGCTGTCACTTTTTTCAGCTTCTTTTTCTGTTTGAATTCCCCGTCCTCTCGTCTTCTCACAAGAACGGGTGGGATTTCATTCCAGGAAGTGAATGGAGCTCCATTAGAGCTTAATTCACTCCTGGGAAACCATAAAGATGCAAAAAAGATAGGTCTGAAACTTTTAGCTATTGTTCCATGACAAGGGCAGGAAAGGAGACTGTGGGACAGAAACACTTTTTTCTTTCCTGTCTGATAATCTCCTTAGACATTGTCATATGACAGCTTGTGCAGCTGTTTACTAGTCACCAGTTTGAAATGTGTGTCAAAGATTCTAAGGTTGGGAAGAAAACCTATGATTCTGGAACTGGATGGGGAAGAATGGATATAATTTCTCCCAAAATGTATTACTGTATTTGAGACAAAAATTAATTTGGAACAGAATTCCCCTGACCTCCACTTTGCATGCTGCAGCAAAACTAAGGAGGGAATAACTTGCGGTTCATCTTTCCCTGCCTTTTAACATCTGAATCAGCTTTGAGAAAGGATTTATTGTTACTCTTTTGTATTGACCTCTATAAGTGGAGCTACAGGTGTGTGCTCTCACTCACTCTCTCTCGCTCACGCAATTATATTATTTTAAACAAAAGTACTTCATATAAGAAAGCATTTTACATGCCCTAAATATGTCTGTCAAGAACATAAAGTTCAGTCATTATGACAAAGTCTTACTATACTGTACATATTTAAGACTGAAATTTTAATTCTCAGGCCAGGCTACTGGCTATATGATTTTATTTTATTGGCATTGCAAGACTTGCTTTAAAAAACAAAGAAACAAAATCCACTATTATAATTGACAGTGAAATTAAACCTTTTCACAATACTGTCATGATGTCACAGCTCCCTACATAGAATCTTTCTCACAAAACTTTTGGGAAATGATGTCAAGCCACACATCTCTGACCCGTCCATCACTGGGAGGTATCATGATTCAATATGTATAAAAAGAACTAGCATGAATGAAAAGCACTGTGTGTGTTCATGCATGTGTCTTCAAGTTACCTGTCAACTTATGGTGACCCAATGAATTTCATAGCATTTTTGTTCAGCAAGGAATACTCAGAGGTGGTTTTCCCAGTTCCTTCCCCTCAAATATACCCTACAGCACCTGGTATTCATTGACAGTCTCCTATCACAGTACTAACCAGGACCAACTCTAGTAAATTTCCAAGATCAGCCAGGATCTGGTGCCTTTAGGGTATTTAGGCCCCCTGACAAGCACTGGGTATCTATTTATAACTACAAAACAGAATTTCATACATTTTAGCATGTACTTTTTACCTATCTGCTAAACACTGATGACACCGTGATGGCAATAATCAGTATCAGTCTTTCCAGTAACTCTTGATGCTTCCATATCTGCATGCCTTGCTACGAGTTATACTGCAGCAGAAGAACTGCAGTTACACAGTTCCATGCTTAGTGCAATTGTAAACCAAAGAAAACACGTGTCAGAATCCAAAGTTTGAAGAGAACTGGGGGATTTAATTTAATTACACTGCTTCAACTCTCCTATCCACCAAACTTAAAGGCAGATTCCACCACACATCAACATATCAACAACTCACATGTCAGCAATGTACAGTTTTACTAGTTCTAGTAGTGAAATAGATACAAATACGGGTTTGTTTTAAAAACGGTGGTCTTGTGCATACGGGGGGTGGGGTGGGGGGAATATGAACACATCCCAAAAAGCAGACATTCGTAATGATGAGACCTGTCTTCACAGTCAAGAGTCCCCCTAAACACCACAGACCCCTAGCCAGGGCGGCAACCACAAGTGATTTACTCGCGATTTTAAATCTCGCACCGCCAATTTTTTTTTTTAAAAAAAACAGTTTCCCATGGTGCATACAAGCAATACAGTAGCCCCCCCCCATGTTCATGGGTTTGACTTTTGCAGTTTTGTTTATTCACGGAAGTTTCTTTCCCCCCTCCCGGGAACATGATGCTTTCATCGGCCTTTGTTCCCTGGGGGAGGGGGAGCCAAAGCCCATGCAACCCACACCTCTGGTGCCACCTGAAAAGCCCCCATTTGAGCCCACTCGGCTCGACACCCCCATGGTTGGGGGGGCACCTGATGCCCATGCCAGCTGCTGCTGTTGCAGCCGAAAAACCAGGGACGGGGTGGCGAGCCAAATGGGTTTAAACTGCAGCTTCTCAGCAGTGATGCCAGTGGCTTGCCTGGCCCTCGGATCCCCCCCTACAAAGCCATTTAAAAGGCAGCAGCAAGCCCCTGGCATTGCTGCTGAAAAGCCTCTGTTTAAACCCACTTGGCTCACCACCCCCACCTCCAAAGATAAGCGCCGGTTTGCAGGCAGCACCCGAGTTTGCTGGGCATTTGTTCTCTGTAGCGGGGTGGAAATCCAAAGGACAAGCAAACCTTGCTGGCTGCAAAGTCTCCTGAGGTTTGTTCTTCCATTGGCTTTCCACGCTTCCACGGAGAACCACCAATTTGCGGGCAGCGCCCGGGTTTGCTGGGTGTTTGATCTCTATGGAGGGGTGGAAATCCAATGGACAAACAACATAGGGGTAATCTGAAGCCCAGGGAAGCCGCCGGCACCCAAAAAGGCGGTGAGAAACCAGGGAAGGGGGGTTAAACAGAATTGGTTTAAACACCAGTTTTTCTGGTGCCACTGCTGGTGGCTTCCCCAGGCTTCAGATTACCCCCATGTCCCTGGGGGGGGGGGTGAAGAGAAACCATTTAAACAGCGGCAAGCCGCCGGCGGCACCCAAAAAGCCACTGTTTAAACCGATTCTATTCATCCCCCCTTCCCTGGTTTCTCACCGGCTTTTTGGGTCGTGGTGGCAGCAGCTTGCAGCTGTTTAAATGGCTTCTATTCACCCCTCCAGAGACCTGGGGGTAATCTGAAGCCCAGGGAATCCACCGGTGCGCGAAAAGCCAGTGAGAAACCAGGGAAGGGGGGTGAACAGAATTTGTTTAAACAGCAGCTTTTCGGGCAGCGGCAGCTTGGTTGGGTTTTGGCTCCCCCCCCCCTCCTCCAGGGAACAAAGGCCAGGCAAACCCTGGGGGGAAGAGGGAAAGTATATTAGTGTTTTTTCACATTTGCAGGGGGTCCTGCACCCATAACCCCTGAGAATGTAAAGGGACAACTGTAGTTTATATTTACAAAAAAAGAAAGAAAGAAAAGGAGTATAAGATCACCGTTTGACCGACTTACCGGACCCTTACTTAGCTGAAAATTTAACGTGGCGGCCAAAGGCACTTTCCCTGTTTGCTAGCCCCACCCCCATGCTCATCCAGCCAATCAGATTATGCTGCCTGTTCATATCTGTGCAAATGTGAGTGGTCAAACAATCGCACATTTGCATGTCATACGGAGCTTTTGAAAAAAATCCGGCCAAAGCCCTGGACGCAACACACACAGACTTTGCGGTGGGTTTGGCTGCCTGCCTTCCGAATGACACATATTTACGTGCATGTCCATATGAACAGATCACTGTACATTTGCATCTCAATTCATATTATTTTGACCGTATAGGTAAAACTTATATTTGCTGCTCATGTTACTAGTGACCTGACTGAAACATTGTTTTAAATGCAGAAATAAATCTAATAAACTTAATTCTTACTTAAGATTTAAAGATCAATCTAGGGCATGGGGAAGAATCCTGTGGCCTATTGGCCCCAGATTTTGACTGTAGTGTGCAGTACCTCCTGAAAACCCAGTCCCACCTACACACACACATACACCAAAACATTATTTCTGCTCCTGGAAACCTCCAGGAATTGCAATTTTTTAAAAAATGTTTCAAATCCCCACTTGTCTTCCCCCTCCCCTGCAGTTTTTCAATCACTTCCAGTTTTTGGTTTTTGTTTGTTTGTTTTTGCCTTTTCCCATATTTGGGATAGCTGCTCTGTCTAGTGATAAAAACTTTCCCACAGTTCTCTGGAGCTTGCCCATCACCTTATTTAGAGTGTATTACTTTAGACTGTAGGCAGGAGCTCACATGGCTAAATGCTCCTTCGTACAAAACTAAGGGGTCGTTTACACGGCTAAATAAATCCTCAAAGAATGTGACAAGAAGCCTGATAGTTCCCATGCATTTCAAAGCAACAGTGCCCTTTTCAGAAGGATGGGGTGCAAAAAACCCATAAGTTGCGCAGTATCAGCTTTCGCTAGTTTTCCGCACTTTTTTGATTAAGTTCGCGAAAATGCGCATAATTTATCATGGGAACTAACGATTGTGTAAACTGGCATCTGCCTTTTCGAATTAATGTGAGCAGAGCTGAATCCTGATTGGTTGGAGTGACCATTCTGCTTTATCCGAAAAGACTGAGGGGTTGGAAAGAAGAAATTCACCCTCCTTCTGCTTGCAACCCACTTTGGAAAACCGAGCCCTTCCTGTCTGTATTTCGGGGGGGGGGGGGAGATGCTTCGCTGGTGTGGGGGGGGGTGGGGGGGTGCTGGGAAACAGCCGATCGCATGTTCGTCCTTTTCTTTGTTTGTCCTTCCATTCACTTGCCTTTATTCAAGGCTTCGGAGGGAGGGAAAACAAATGAGGCAAGCCCTAGTTCTGTGGTGTGTGTTTGTGTGTGCATGCATGAAGGGAATCGAAGATTGCTCCACCATGCTTTTGCTTGTTCGTGCTTTCACTGACTCCTTTCTTTATAGAAGCCTTTCGGGGCTAGGGAAGACAGGGGGAGTTTGACAGATCGCTCTTTCGATCACTTGTTTGTTTGTCCTTTTTCTTTCCTCTCATTATTTATGGTCTCCAAAACCCCCTCCTTGCTCCCTCCCCGCCTCCTGCCTACCTTTAATCATCTGGAGCCGATTCCCCCCACACACACACACCTTTGCCTGTGTGAATTAAGCAAAACAGAAAGTTGCTGGATCTGGCTTCATCATTCGAAAATGCCAGGCATCGTGTGATTTATGCACTCCTGATGCGAAAGAACGGTAATCCGGAATCTGGTGAACTTTTTCCTGTCATGGAACCGGCCCCTTGGTAACTGTAAGAAGAGCTTGGGATGTAGGAAGCAACTGCTTCCTACCCCTTCATGAGGATAGCAGTGGTGAAGATGCTCCTGCAGGAAACCAGCAACAATGGACACCACATGCCAAAGAAGGAGTCAAAGTAACTGCCAAATGCAACAAGAAAAAAGAAGAAGAAGAAGAAGAAAGGTGCTGGTAGTTGGGAACTTGTTGCTTAGTAGCACAGAGGCATCTATGTGTCCTCTTGACAAGATAAATCTGGAAGTGTGCTGTCTTCCTTATGCATGTACCCAGGATGTTACTGACTACTTACCAAAATGTATCAAGAACACAGATCAGTACCCCCTTTTCCTTATTCATATGGGCACCAACAACACAGCCAAAAACACCTTTGAACAACTCACCTGTGTCTATGATGCTTTGGGCAGGATGCTGAAGAGGATCAAGGCACAGGTGGTATTCTTGTCAATTCTGCCAGTGAAGGATAGAGGACTACACAGGGATAGAAAAATACTAAAAGTGAAGGACTGACTATGTAGATGGTGTAGATGAGAGAAGTTTGGTTTCTGGGACCACTTCTTAGGCAACTAGCTACAGATAAGCTGCACCTCATGAAGACTGAGAAGAGTGTCTTTGGTAGTAGTGTGGCAAGCCTGATCAAGACAGCTTTAAACTAAATCCTTAGGTAGTTGGAGATGATAACTCAAACATCAGCCCAAAGGCAAACTCTAAGCACAAGGATGTGAGTTCTTGAGAAGCTGGGGAAGAGAATGGGATCCAAAGTAACATTGACAGTACAGTAAGACCCCTGTATCCATTGGGGATTGGTTCTGGGGGGGGTGGATACTGAAAACTGTGGATAATAGCAAACACCATTGAAAATAATGGGACTTCTGGTTTAAAATACCATAGAGGTGCCTTGGAGGACCTAGAAAATGACCAGAGAAGACACATTTTCTAGGAAGACTCTATGGCAGGTGTACTGTTTTTTGACCCATGGATAGTTGAATCAGTGGATAATGAATCAGTGGATACAGGGGTTCTACTGTGAATTAATAAGAGAACAAACAAGGCTTCAAATGTCACTACAGCAATGCTCAGAGTTTGGGAAACGAACAAGATGAGTTTGAAGTCCTAGTATGAATTTATAGGTATAATGGAGACCTGGTGGGGTGACTCTGATTGGAATATTACAATTGAAAGGGAGAGCCTATTAAAAAAAAATAGGTGTGGCAGAAAAGGAGAGGGAGTAGCATTGTATGTCAAAGACAAACTCAATTATACAGAAATCCATGAGAATCAGCAGAGTGTACCAGTTGAGAACATCTGGGTAAAAATAAATACAGAAATAAATAAATGCAATATTGTGGTAGGAGCTTACTACAGGCCGCCAAATCAAGAAGAAGTAGTGGGCAATGCTTTTCAGAAAGAAATCTCAGAAATTTCCAAGATGCAAGAATTAGGAATTATGGGGAACTTCAACTACCCTGATATCTGCTGGGAGACTAACTCTGCCAAGTATAAGCTCCTCAACAGATTCTTCATGTGCCTTGCAGTCAATTTCCTTATTCAAAAGGTAGAGGAAGGAACAAGGGGATTGACAATTCTAGACTTGATCTTAACCAATAGGGAGGAGTTGGTCACTGGAATCAAAGTAGTCAGTACTTTAAAGGGAAGTGACCATGTAATGCTAGAATTATCAACAGCAGAATGGGGTAAAGAAGAGTACAGTATAGTCAAGCATGGACCTTTGATTTCAGGAAAGCTGGTTTTAACAAGTTCAGGGAATTACTGAGTGGAATCCCATGGCTAGACATGTGAAAGGAAAAGGATACCCAGCAAGGGTGGGCCATCTTGAAGAAGGAGCAGCAAAAAACACAGTCACAAACCAACCCATGGAAGAAGTAAAATATCTGAAGTATGAGAAATATCTGAAAAAGTCAATGTGGCTGTACAGTAGCACCCCCACATCTGCTGATTCACCATCCGCTGATTCAATTATCTGCGGATGGCGACAGTGGGGATGGATGGGGAGGGAGGGGAAGAGGAGTAGATCTCACCTCCCTTCTCCCTTCACCCCCAGGATCACTTCCGTGGTAGGAATGGCAACGTGGGGGAGAAGGGAGGAGAGGAGTAGATCTCGCCTCCCTTCTCCCTCCTCCCTCAGGATCGGCTCTCAGGATTGCTCCTGTGGTGGGAATGGCAATGGGCAATGGGGGTGAAGAGAGGGGAGGAGGAGATCTTGCCTCCCGTCTTCCTTCGCCCCTGGGATTGCATCCCAAGACCCCTCCCACGGCGGGAATGGCGATGGGGGCATTAGCTATTATCTGTGGGTTTCATTATCCGCAGGGCCCCTGGAACCAATCCCCCATGGATACGGGAGGCCCTACTGTATAGCAAATTCAAGGAGGAAGTGAAAAGAAAAAGGAGTATGTATATAGAATGGAAAGAAAGAAGAGTACAAATGTGTAGGCCAAGTTTGCAGGAATACTATAAGAAAAGATAAAGCTCTGAATGAGCTGAGGCTGGATATGCAAGCAAGGAACAACAAAAGGGGAGTTGTCAGATATTTCAAGACAAGAGAATGACCAAGGAGACAGTTGGGGCATCTTTGCAACAAGGATGGTAAAGTGCTAACAGATCACAATGAAATGGCAGAACTACTTAATACCTATTTTGCTTCAGTTTTCCCCAAAAAAAAGACAACCGTGTGCTTCCATCCAGCAGCAGAGAGCTTAGCAAGGGATCTAGATTGCCAATCAAGATTGATAGGGAGTTAGGAGTCACCTAGCTAACATAAATGAGTTCAGAGCTGCAGGGCCAGATGAACTGAATCCCAAAGTACTGAATGAACTTGCTGATGTATTCTCTGAACCAATGGGGCGGGCAGCCTTAATATACCCGGCCCCGGCCCTCTGTTCGTGTCACTGGCGCTTCGCCAGTGATGCCACCAGTGGTCTCCCCTCCTCCCGTCCGCAAAGGAGGGTTCCCAGCCGCACGCTGCTGAGCAGCAGGTAACCCGATTTGCTTCAGTTTTCCCCCCAAAAAAGACAACCGTGTGCTTCCATGCAGCAGCAGAGAGCTTAGCAAGGGATCTAGATTGCCAATCAAGATTGATAGGGAGTTAGGAGTCACCTAGCCAACATAAATGAGTTCAGAGCTGCAGGGCCAGATGAACTGAATCCCAAAGTACTGAATGAACTTGCTGGTGTATTCTCTGAACCAATTGCCATCATTTTTTGAGAAATCCTGGAGAACAGGTTGTTGCCAAAGGACTGGAGAAGGGCAAACATTGTCTGTTTCTTTTTTAAAAAATGCAAAAAATAAGATCCAAGAAACTACAGGCCAGTTGGGCTGACCTCAGTATCTGGAAAAATATTAGAACAGATTATACAGGAGTCTGACTGCAAGTACTTTGATAGTGATCGGTAGGAGTCAGCATGGATTTGTCAAGAAGAAATCCTGCCAAACTAGTCTTATATCCTTTTTCAACCAGGTCACTAGTTTAGTAGATGTTGGGAATGCTGTGGATTTTTTTATTTATTTCAATTTCAGAAAAGTATTTGATAAGGTCCCCCATAATATTTTAACAAATTAATTAAATGTGGAATAGATGGGAACACTGTCAGATGGATCCATAATTGGTTGGAAAATCATGCTCAAAGAGTCAACATCAGTGGCTGTGCTTCAAACTGGAAGGAGGTCTAGAGTTGAGTGCCTCACGGTTCAATCCTAGAGCCATTTAAGAGGGCACCCAGAGGGTAGGACCAGGTCTATTGGTTTGAAGGTACAGGAGAGTAGATTTCAACTGAACATTAAAAGCAACTTTGACAGTAAGAGTGGTTCAGCAATGGAGCCAACTGCCTAGAGTGGTGATGTCTAGGCAGACATCTCTGGATGTCTTCAAAAAGAGGCTGGGCAGTTCCCTGCTGGGGATGTTTTATATAATAATAATGTTTTAGCTGGGGGTTGGACTTGATGGACCCTTCCAACTCTATGATTGTATTATTAATTCCCCTGGTCTGCTAAGTTTTTATATGCAGGGAAATATGTTTTATTGAGGAAGATTTTGCCACATTTTGAACTACAAACTTGTAGAATTCAGACATAGTGATTGACTACCTCAGTAAGAACTAGGTCTCTGTCATTTAAAAAACCCTAACAGAACAAAGTTTCATCTAAACATCATCTCAGACAAGATTTAATTTACTAGCTGTATCAAACTATCTAGAGAATATCTAACTGCTGGAACTAAAAAAAAAAAAAATCATTCTGTATGTTACATACTCATATGTAGGATGTGGCATTCTACATCACAAACTTGCTTCTTGCCCCAAATAATGAATACACTATCTTGCATAGAAAATAAAATGATCTGCATTCTCAAGGATGTTGGAAGCACATTAGTTATAATGAGCAAAACAAGCATTGTCCCCCTGACAGCTTCACTTGACAAACTCTTGAATGTTTGACAAGAAAAAGGTCATGTTTTGTGAAATCCTTGAAAGGTCATTCAACAACAAATCACATGAATGAAATCACAGGAGTTCAGGGAGGTTAACAGAAACACCACAGGCATTAAAGTGTGTTTTCAAGATAAACAACTGTTAAAAAAAAAAGGTGGGGTGGGGATGGTGCAAAGCTATCTCTAATTTGCCACCTACTACAATTTTAAGATATTTTCTCTGCACTTTGTAGTTGAAGCAAAGTATTATTTCTCATGTTCAGTATCTTCAGAAAAGGAACATCAGCTAACAAGTTGCAGTATTTAATTACCTATTTAAATTAAACAAATACACACACACACCTTACTAGAAAATGTATTTCTTAAAACATTGTATGAGACACAGGGAAGTCAAATCCATCTCAGGCAGCATGGCCTGAAACTTTGCAAGATCTTTCTGTTAACTGTTTTGACTTATTTGTGACCTCTCATTTTCAGGTCTATTTTCTTTTTTTATCAAGAGCACACAGCATTTTTCACAGGAAAGAATTACAAAGAATTGTTTATATGGGGTAATTTAACTACAGGATTAACACAGGTAGCAGCATGATGCATTGGATATGGAGGATATGGAGCGGGAAAGCATTACTCAACAGGGCTAAAGACAAACCTACTGCAGGATTTTCCTAAGGCAACCAAACAAATTAAAGTATCACTCCTAAAAGACACAGAGAAGCAGGAGCAACAGGATTCCTGAAAGATCCTGACTTGCCTTAATAGCTACCTTACCAGCTTCATTTCTAGAAGACGAATGATTTTACAGTGGCATGTATTTTTAAAAAGAAATTAGTACATTCTGATAAGTGATAGTAACATCCATTTCTCCCTCTCTTTCTCTCTCTCTCTCACACACACACAGTTTTCCCAGACACATACCAACTACATCCAGATATGGTGGGTATCATATGTATTTCTGTTATTGTCTCACAATTGGTAATGTATATAGACACAACCAGTGGCTCTTAACCTTTTCTTTAGCATGGACCCCCTTTAAATATTTTTGGTTGCTGCGGACCCCCAAGGCTTAATATTTAAAATCCTAACAATAATTACAATACCCAATAACAACAACACATAATAATAATACAATTACACCATCAATTAAACCTTCCCTCAGAGGCACCAGAGGGGGAGGGAAGACTTTTCCCCTGCTTCTTCCACAAGTTTGTGGTTGGAGTAGATTGAACAGCAATGCACAGACCAAGCCAGCTATCCTTTGCCTTGGCTACTGTCACATGGGCTGAGCAGCCTTCAGTCCTTTGCGGAGACCACAGATTAAGAACCATTGGACACAAGTATATCAATATAAAATAATCCTTTTCACTCAGAAAAATTACAATAATTTCATCCACATTGCACAAAGCGTAGAAGAAAACTCAGGATTAATCCACGTGTCTGTCCCAAAGAAAGCCGACACTTACAGAAATCACATTGACTGAATGGGTCTATTCTATTTCAACTAACAATTGTACTTGCCCCCCCCCCCAGTCTTAGGAGATTATCAGACACCATTAATATGGCATTACACAAACACCAGGAGATTGCCAAGGGCCAACATTTCAGACGATGTCGTCCTCATCCTGTGCTGCTTCCGTGCTGCCCCTGTTTCTTCTTATTCATGGCTCAAGCCATGTTTACAGAACAACGAGCGAGCAAAAAGGCAGTCAGTAAAACAGAAAATTCAGTAAGGTGCATCCTTTTATTTTCCAAAATAGTTTCTTAGTTTGCCACCTGTTGGGAGTTGAGAGCATTCAAAATAGCCATTTTCATGTCAAGCAAGGGATTCTGATAGCACACTTCACCAAGAGTGGCATGTTAGAGAGCTGAGATGAGTGTTCCCTTAAAAAAAAATATTGGTTTAGAAGGGGAGAGGTGGGGAGAGAAAGGCAAAGTTTCACTTTTCAATGGGGTGCCCATTGCCTCTATTGTGGTCATGGTTAAGTTACAATTGTTGCTGCAAGCTATTTCTTTCAAAGATACTTTCTTCTAAATACATAAAGCAAGAATGAAGGAAGGAAACACTGACTCACAGAAACACTGACAAATTGGAGCAGGTTCAGGGAAGAGTAACAAGGATGATAAGAGGTATGGAGAACAAAACATATGAAGAAAGGTTGAAGGACCTGGGCATATTCAGAAGACTAAAGGGTGATATGATTGCACTCTTTAAATACCTCAAAGGGCAGTCATAGAGAGGAGGTGGAAGGCCTGTTGTCTGCTTCTCCAGAGAGTAGGACCAGGTCTAATGGTGTTCCTGGTTATTTGAAAGGCAGATCACGGAATAGGGACTCTGGATGTGCTGGATGGGGTCACACTCCCCCTGAAATCTCAGGCTCTCAGCTTGGGTGTTCTCCTGGACTCAGCTCTGAGCCTGGATGCCCAGGTTTCAGCAGGGGCCAGGAGTGCATTTGCACAGCTAAAACTGGTGCGCCAGCTGCGCCTGTTCCTTGAGATGTCAGCGTTAGTGGGACGTCTGTGCCAAACACTTCTGGGTGCAATCAGGACAAGGAGGTAAGTGACACCCTTTTTCTTCCCCTCCCCGGGTTACTTGTATTTTTTTAATGGTGTTTTTGTGTTTGCTGTCACTTTTCGATCTTTATTTTCCTTTTTATTTTTGAATTGCCTGCGCACTTGTTCTCTTGTGAGAATGGCTGGGAACTCAAACCAGGAAGTGAATGGGGCTCTGCTCATGCTCCATTCACTCCTGGGCTGCTGAGGGCAGGGGACGGGCGCGCAAAAAGGTAGGTCTCAAATGAGGGTTATCGTGCCGGGATGGGGAGGGGAGGGGGTGGGATATAATACAGCGAGGAGGGGAAACTTTTTTGGTCCCCATCTGATAATCTCCTTACTGATACCTACTTTAATTCTATATCCATATTCTACTGGTCTGTTTATTTATTGTATTGTGCATATGTATGAGACACATAATATTAATGTGTGAGAGACACATAATATTAATATGGAGTTTTCCTCATCTTTTTCTTTCTAGTCGTGGTTGCCATCAAGTTGATTGAACATATTCCAGGTTTAAATTTATAGATGATCACAAAAAGGAAATACTTCACACAGCACAGAGTTAAACTATGGAATTCATTACAGATATCCAAGATGGTTACCAAATTGGACAGCTTTAATTAGAGAGCCACATGAAAGACAAAGTTACCAATGGCTGCTGCCGGTCATTATTTCAGTGTTCCACCTCCAATATCACAGCTGGTGTATAAATCTCTCAATACAAGCTATTAAGAGAACACAAATGGGAGGGTGCTGTTCTGCTTATCCTCTTCTGCAAGTTGACCACTGTGGTAACAGAATGTTGAACTACGGGGACCTTTGCTTTTACTCTGTAGGAATGTTCTTATGTACCTGAAAGCAGCCAAATCTCTCCATATACACGTGTGTGTGTGTGTGTGTGTGTGTGTTCCTTCAAGACATCTGTCGACTTATGGGGACCCCATGAATTTTTCATGGGGTTTTAGATCTGTGCTAATGCTTCTCCATTCCAATGTAAGACTTTTCACTTAATTTTTGTATTGTTTAATTCACAAGACAAAATGTATATTGTGACCTTCAATCTATTAAAAATACTGTTGGTACAAACCCCAAAACACTAAAGTCTTTCTTGGCATTTTGAAAGCTTTCTTTTTCTTTTTCTTTTTTGTCTTTGTATCAGCAAGTATGGACCAACAATTTGAAACCACTTTAACATAGTTCATGAATTTTATTTATTTATTTATTTATTTATTTGATCACCAACAATAGTCCACGCTGGCCTCACATCGGGAGGCATGGAAACGCACTATCCACAATGCTGCAGCCTTATTTGAGGACTCAGGCCGAACAAGTCTTGAAGAGAAACAACAACGCAGAAAGAATCACAACCCGGAAACATCACCCAAGGAGATTTGCTGTGCTTTCTGCAACCGGACTTGTTTATCTCGGATTGGCCTTTTTAGTCATCAGCGCACTTGCAGAAAGTGCGGGATGAGTCCTTCCTGAATCCTTGTTTGCGAAGAAAAGCCAGAGAGGTTTATGCTACTAAATTGTTAGCCCACTAGTACTTTCTAACAAATAAATTAATTTTATCAGCAATGTATCATCACATGGGATGTCTGCATTCCACAGCTCTTCTACCCTGGCACAGAATCAGCAATCACAGGAATCCCAGCATTCCCTTAAGAAAAAAAAAAATCAATGGCTGTATACAAATGTTTGGAAAGCCAATGCTTCAGCATTCCACTATATACATTTCAGCGAGCAAAGAAGATACATGGAATCCTGACTTCTTCATCCAATATGCTCTACCAAAGCATACTGTGCAATGCAGTACTATCTCTTGGAACTGTAAGCAGGACTTTCACATGCTTACAGGTAATACGTTGACTTTTACAGTATAACTGTAACAGTATGGTTGTGCATTTAGTATTTTGTTTGAAAGCTAGGCTCAGATTTTGTTAGTGTGCGAATCTATAGGAAGATCTGTTTAAGTTCCATGCATCCAAGTGCAACAGAGACAAAGCAAAAACTATGACTCAGGCATAAAAGCTCACTTACCGGTATATCCTTGGGACAGAAACAATACTTTTACACACATACCATGGTACTTGTAAGAAAGAAAATCCCAAGAGGCAAAGAGTGGTCTACCAAACCAAGCACCTTCAAACTCAATAAAGGTCTACAGAGCCTGTGCTTCAATCATGGTGAGGACACTGGATTGATAATATTTCAGTCAAAACAGGGGATGGGGAGAGTTCCAGGCATAGCTTATACCTCTTGCAGCAAACATATTACAAGGAGATTCACCTTGCATTTCAAGAATCATGTTTTTAAAACATTCTCATATATACGAACCAAGAATATTTAACAAAGGAATCCTCTCTTATCCATTAGTGTTAGTGTCTTTAAAAGAGAGAGAGAGAGAGAGAGAGAGAGAGAGAGAGAGGCCTATAAGATGAATGATCCAACTGACTACCAGAAACAAGACACCTCATTTTGTCTTTCTTGCCAACTATTTTAGCTTATTTGCCATGAGCACAGGGTATAATTAATATCGCAGAAGGAGCCAGCATTGTCATTTTTCAAATCATTTCCCTGGAAATGTTCTACACCTCTTAATGGCCCTGCTAATGCTGTAGCTGTCATGTTTTGGACAGCTGTGTTTTTACAAGACAAACTCAGCTGTGCTGTGTACCTCTCTGTAGACTTTTTAGCTCAACGGCTCAGAGGCCATGAATGCCATCTGGTAATGGCTGCATGGAAATCTTTGATTAATTTTTTTTAACCTCTTGCTGTTGAATGGTACTCAAATGTCACCTTCCCATTTTCTGTCTCTCTTCTGCTCTACTTTTTTTCTGGTTCCTTCCCAAGATCACCTGATAAGTGAATGACCAAACTAAGCTTGCCAAAATTGGTGAGGGAAATCATATGACTAATTAAAAGCAGGACAACTGGTCCAGATGTGAAGAGAACATGAATTCAGGACAGCAGCCAGGTCAAACTTGTTTAAAATGCAACACTGCTCAAGAGACTATGTCTGTAACTTAAGGTAATAATAAATTCACTCAATATCTGGCAAACACCAAATAATGTAATCCCTTGATAAAACACAGATGAATTAGGAAATGGTGGGGTGCAAATTGTGTGTAAATTATTCCCAGTTGTGTCTGCAGCCTCTGAAATCCATTGCTTGCCCATAGCCCAGCTAAACATCTATATTAAAGTGTAAGAAAAAAAGGCCTAATTGTGCGCCAGCTTAATCAAAGGCTTTGGGATATCATTAAGAGACCAGAATTTACGTAGTAGCTGTATAAATATGGTATTTTAAAGTACCATCCACCAATCCTAAATCAAAGTCAGCCCTGATTTAAAGAGGAGCCATGTTCTTTTGTTGCAGAAAAACAGTCTTTTGACAACTTAAAAGATTAACAAATTTATTATGCAGGAACCATCATAGGCAAGAACCTGCTTCAGAAGATGCACTGAAACGCTTGCTTTTGTCCAAAAAAAAGTTATGTAAAATGAATGATGAGGTGAAAGACTGCATTAATAATAAGCCTGTTTAAGATTACCAGATGTCCTATACTCCAAACTACTACAATACCTTATTTTCAGACGTTTCAATTCCTATATATTTTTTATATCTGAAAATTCTGATCTGGTCATCAAAGACAATAGCATGCATACAGTCAGTTAGATATTTCTGGGCAGAGGGGTTGAATTTTTCTTTTTAACTGCTTGGTTTCTTAACCATCTACCAACTTGAGAGGAAAAAAGCCAGCAATATTTTCCTCTTTCATGCTGTGTTTGCAAAATGCTACAGGAAAGTGGTGCTCATCAACATAGAGGCAGCAGGTCTCCAGTTAGGAACCAGCCAGGCCAGAGAAAAGTGACATGAACAGGATGCTGCTAAAACATGCAGCACAATTCAAAACACACACACATACAAGCACACACACAGTATTCTCTTCTGCATGATTTGCTGCCATTTAACAGACAATAAACAGCAACTTTAGATTGCTAACAACATGTCATTTAAGGTTTGCTGTTGCTCAACATCAAGGAAAATCAATGCCAGCTCTACAGGGGCAGAAAAAACCAGAGAAGTGAGCTCCATTTCAGGTCTGTTTGAACTCATTTCCTTTCTCCATGGTTGCCCCCTTGTACACCCCCTTAGGCATCCCCTCGCAGCAGGCATGACAGTTTGACACATTGACAGCTTGCACTGAATGACAACTGATTTGTACAAATTTCAAGCCTTATAAATCTACCTGTCACAACAACAACATAAAAGAGCTTGGACCCAGCAGGTAACTCAGAAAAATCTTCCCCTGACGGCACTTTCTGAAAAGCAACGGCTTGCCTCCTGCCACAAAATCCTACTATCATCCTTGTATAACTTTGAATAAAAATTCAGGGGCCATTTTCTTGCCAACAGGCTACCAATCGTCTTATTTAAAGATTAAAAAGAATGAACAGAAGGGAAACACACACACACACACACACACACAGTTTCATTTTATACCGATATGAAAGTGGTACCACCTGCTACGGCAGGCTTTACCACACCATTTTCCCCTACAGAGCTCAGACAGAGTAAATGAGCAGAGATTTTTACGGTATTTAAACAATATTCCAGATTGCAATGGTATTATGCATCCATTACATGGGAGCTATTTAAGACCATGTTGTTGGCTGCTAAGAGTTCAAGGGAGGGGCAGCTTGTTGAGTGTTGTTACCCTTTTTGAATCAAGTGTACATTTGTAAAAAGGGAAGGGTAACAGGTTTTTTTTTAAGTACAACTTTAGCAGGGTATGAGTTGAAGGGCTAATCCTTCCACCCTACTTGATGATTCAGTCATTCACAACAGAGTAGGCACAATATTTTAGTACCAACCACTCATTCTGAATTCTCAGCTTAGCATGCAAAGACTAAATTGTCTCTTTTTAAAAAAATGACTATTTGCCTGACTTGAAAAGAGTCTCCAGCATCAACACTAAAATGGACTCATAATTTAACAACAGAGATATTTCTATATATTTATCCATTATCACATCTTAACGCTATAGAAAAGCATTATTATAACACCAAGCAAAAAATACTACATTAGCTCTCAAGCCTGTTATTTAAGGTTTTCAAACAAAGGGCAAGTTCTGAAAAGGCTGTCACAACTGGACATCAAAAGTCCCTTAGAAACAACATTATAAAAACACATTGTACTGAATTTATCACAGAGGTACAGGCCTTTGTACATAGCAGGTTGTAGTTTTATTCCCTAGCATCTCTGGTTGATACAGATCTAGGGAAAATCTTGGTCTGAAACTTCAAAGAGCCACTCGAAAGAGATAAGACTAGGCTTGTCTCTAATATAAGAAGCAATATAAGACAGTGCGAAGTCGAAGGCTTTCACGGCCAGCATCCATAGATTTTCCTTGGGTTTTTTCCGGGCTGTGAGGCTGTGTTCTGGAATAGTTTCTTTCTGATGTTTCACCTGCATCTGTGGCTGGCATCCTCAGAGAATGGTTGGGTAGGTGTGTGTGGTGAGTTTATATGCTGTGAACCCCTGTTGGGGAGTATATGTAAATTTGTGTAATTGAATGGTTAGTTTCTGGGTATAGAAATGCAAGGCTCGTTAGTGTCTGTTTGGCTAATAGTTGGGTGATGGGCCATTATCTGCTGGAAATCCCCTGTCCCTGGGTGGAATTCCTTTGGCAGTGTTGAGTTTTGATTCTATTGTATTTCAAAACTGGGAACCAGATTTTGTTTACTTTTAAGGTTTCTTCTTTCCTGCTGAAGTTGTCCAGGTGTTTGTGGATTTCAATAGCTTCTCTGCACATTCTGACATGATAGTTGTTGACCTGGTCTAGAATTTCTGTGTTTCCAAATAGCATTTTGTGTCCAGGTTGGTTTATAACATGATCTGCTACTGCTGATTTTTCTGGCTGGCCCAGTCTGCAGTGTCTCTCACGCTCCTTGATGCGTGTTTGCACACTGCGTTTAGTGGTCCCTATGTAACTTGTCCACAGCTGCATGGTATGCAATAAACTCCTGCAGCTGTGAGGAGGTCTCTTTTGTCCTTCACTGAGTGTAGCATTTCTTGGATTTTTTTGGTTGGTCTATAGACTGTTTGGAGGTTGTGTTTCCTCATCAGTTTCCCTATTCTGTCTGTGACTCCTTTGATGTATGGTAAAAATACCTTCCCTTTGTGTGGCTGTTTTTCTTCTTCGTTCCTGTGGTTTTTTCTGGGTCTTGCTCCTCTTGTGATGTCTGATCTGGAGTAACCATTAGGCTGTAGGGCCCAGTTTAGGTGCCTCAGTTCGTCCTCTAGGTAGTGGGGTTCGCAGATCCTTTTTGCACCAACCAAAAAAAATCCAAGAAATGCTACGCTCAGTGAAGGACAAAATGCCTTAACTGTCAGGCATACCCCTAGAAGGTTCTTCTTTGAATCACAGAGGTGTCTATGTAGATGGGGGTGGGTGAATGTCTGAACAAACTCAGCCTAGGCTAGCAGATCTGAAACTAGTGGCAAATGGGTTTAAATAAAGAGGAGAGATAAAGAGTTGCACACAGGATAGGCTCTGTTATCAGGTGTGGCTATGCCATCTCAGCTCCATGGCCATTCTATTTTGTTGGGAGGACAAAATTGTGTCTTCCATATAGCCTGCCCTATTCCCTTATACTGCCCATCAGGTGAGATGTGAGAGTCTATTCCAGTGCCAACATTAAACTAGGAGTTTAGTCAATGAGGAATCAGCATCATCTTGTCCTTTAACTCAGTAGAGTATCTTGGGTTGGCCCTACTGCTTGGCCAGCTAGTATTACATTTCCAATGGTCAATTATCTTAGGGAAGGAATACATAAAAGAGAAAGCCCACCTACAACTGAACACCTTTGCTGCTCTGGTCCATCAATGAATCTGGTTGAATAATATAGCCCATGTTATTGCCATTGCTGCACCTTTCTCCTTGTACTGGGCCCAGGGTGGCTCACAGATTAGATTAGTACAATTGAAATAAATTATATTTCAAAAATGAAACCAACAATTAAATCAACTTAAGAATAAAACAGTGTTGAATTAAATGCTTTTAAAACTCAACATATTACAATAAAGTAATAACATCCCCACCCCATTAAAAACCCTTCTGGAATGGACAAAGAGACTTTCTACTTACACATAAAAATATCCACAATACTTTTGTTGTGTTGCCTAGAACCCCTGCCTGGAAGGGGTGTTGCCTAGAACCCCTGCCTGCCCCATGAACATTCTGCAGAAAGCGAACATGACATCATGAAAACTGTGAGCCTATGGTTTCCAACAGGATGGTAAGTCTTTTCATCACTGAAAAAACATGACAAGGAAACCCTTGCAAGCATCCATTTCTCAGCCTTTCGTTCTGTGGTTTCTCCCATGGTTCGACCAATACAGTATGGCCAAGGATCCCATGGGGGCGGGGTTAGCTCCAACCATGATCTGGGAAAACCCTCCTAAGGTTGATTATACATTTGGATGGGGGGGTGTAATGTGTGTGCATGTATACATTCATGTGTGTACATAGTATGTGTCTGAGAATTAATTAATCTTGGTACACTGATAAGTCAAAGATTTAGAACATTTCATTTATTGGTAGAGCAAATGAGAAAGGATTAAATCTCACAATAAACAGCAGCTCTGACTTTACGGCATTCTGTGGTTTGAGCAGAATTATGGCTGTGTCTGTATTACTGCCTCATGCTTCCTCTTGCAACCTGCATGACTGATCTTTTTAAAAGAAAAGTTTAAAGTTGCAGCACATGATCACTATAGCAGGAAGTATTGTACAGTTTTGGCAAAAAAAGGGGGGGGGAGGGAAACAGATGCAGCCTTCTCACTCAATAAGACCAATAAGGGAAGAATTAAAATTCTTAGTAGTGGGAGTTTTATTTATTCATTATGCATGAGAGGTTTCCGCCCCCCTCCTTTGGCTTCTATTTGTTAACTTGACTGAACAGTTGTTTGGTGAAGACAGTTCTTATTGTGTATGCCTACACATTGATACAGTAAACTAAATTGATTCTTTACTGTTATGCAACATTTTTCAATAGTGTAATAGTCTTTCTAAGAACTGTAAAATATAAATGTGAAAACATGTTTAATCAAACACAGAGCATTAAAAAAAAAACACCCCCCAAACATGCTCAGGTTTCTGGACTAACAGCAAGCTGAGGATGAGGGCAACATACCACATAGTATAGAGAAACCATGTTGGAGTCGAAATGGATACAACTTGATTGGGTACAGCTGTCAGAGTCTTGGAGTAATACTGTATAGTGACAGGAATCAGGCACTCATTGACCTGCCTGCCAAACTTCAATGCAGCTCACCTGCTGGGGAAATCCAAGGGATGGCAATAAATGGGATCCATATAAGTATAAAAGTCATTGCTTGTTTCCCTTGCCATCTGGAGGTAGATGTGCTATTGAGTGGCTCCACCTCCAACATCCCTTATAGGAAAACTCCAAAAGAAGGGGAGATGGGCACACAGGCCCCATTCCTCCATCCAGTGGATCCAGCCCAATGCCAAAATTGCCAGCCATAGAAGTTATGACTAGGGATTGAAAGACTATTCAAAAATATTTGAAAAGTGTCCCAAACCCCCACATGATTTTCAAGGGTCAGGAAACCTTGATAATGAATGAATGAATGTCTTTATTGTGGTCATAAACCAGCACAACCTTGATAAAAAGAATCCTGAACTGACAAGCATTTCTGTAGTTCAGGACTTATTCCACACAAAACTCGCATGAGGCTGTTTTTCACAGGAAACAGTATTTTCTGTGCAGAAAACAGCATTTCCTGCACAGAACAAGCTGTCTGCTATGCAGGAAATACTGTAATAGGGATACGTAATTCCGCACAAAATTAACACATGGTTGATTTGTATAAAAATGGCATTTTCTGCCATTTTTTCACAGAAAATAATATTTCTGTGTAGAAAAATTATTTTCTGTACAGACAATGCTGCTTTCTGTACAAAACAATGAAATGTTGATTTTTTGAATAATGAGTCCCAAATTGAGAATAGGTTTTGAAAACTGTGTATTTTGAAGACTTTCTCACAGTGGGAACAAAATAGCTAAAATCACTCATTGCTTCCTTCGAAAAGACATTTAGTGAAGAATTACACAGAAAGATAGATATAAAGAGCAAGAGATTTCACCAGAGCCATAACGGCTAACTAGGGGAGTGATGGTGGGGAACACCACATCCATGAGATTATCTAGCAGAATGACTAAGAAAATGATTTTACGGTCTCCAAGCGGGTCAGAGAGAAGACGTCCATCTCCAAGTCTACCCAGGAGTCCACTGCCTGCCAGTGAGCCACCCAATTTCTGATTAGTTCATTCATTCCTGTATCATGCTGGGAGCCTGTGCCAAAGCATGGAGCTCCCTTCAAAGAAGACATACCACCACCAAGTAGAAGGTGGTGGCCTCCACATTTCCTATGCTTCCTCCATAACTGGCAAACAAGGCTTCAGGTAAATACAGAATGGATGCCAATCAAAAAGTATGGGGATGCACTTCCATATGATCACTGAAACCAAAATTTACAGATCCCACCACCCAGTGATTTGTTCACAAGGCTAGCAGAAACAATCCAGTCACAACTCCCTGCACTGTGAGCAGAAAGTGCTCTAAAGGGCTTGGATTCTTACCACTGTTTTTAAAATCCTCCCAAAGGACCTTCATGAAGCCAGCACAGTAGGATTTAAATGAATAAAATGCTATGAAATTTTGCAAGCAAGACAATGGACAAGCATGGAATTTCCAGTGTGACATAGCACTTGATTTACTCATGCATTTACATTTGTTTCCTGCCTTAACAGCCTATTATGCCAGGTGCTCTAGGTAACCCACAATATAAAACCACTAAAATACAAGCAAATCTAACACAAGCAATATACAACAAAATCATCTGTAAACTGGTAGTCACCTACACTAATTGCAAAATCAGCAATAATATAGGTTTAAAAATGTTAACAGCAATTCATTAGAATTAAGCAGAGATGTTATAATTTTTAAAATGTTTGCTTGTATTGCTTGTAGGTGGTTTAAATACCGTAAAGGCTCCAGATCCTGTCTGATCTTAGCAGGTAAGCAGGGTCAGCTCTGGTTAGTACTTGGATGAGAGACTGCCAATAAATACTGGGTGCTGTAGACTATATTTCAGGGGAAGAAACTGGAAAAACCACCTCTAAATATTCCTTGACTAAGAAAAACCTACGAAATTTACGGGGCCATCATAAGTCAACAGATAACATAAAAGCAGGCACACACACACACACACATTGTACTTTGAAACATGAATACTAACTATCCATTCACATTTTAATGTATGACCTATATTTTTAGTTCCTTGCAGCAAGTCTTTAGACATTCACACATTTCCTCTATTGCAGGAGTGGGGAAAAAAACATTAGCCCTTCAGATGTTGTTCCATTCATTTCTATCATTTCTGACCGCTGCATATGTGGACTGGGGCTGATAGCAGCTGGAGACACAATTTACCTTCTTGAAGATTCCCCAAACAAACACAACAGGTTGGAAATGGCAGCCACCCAGCTTTCCCTGACCTGCTGGCATCTGAACATTTTGGACTGCAAACACCTTGAACCACAACAAGATAGACAGTGTTGGGTATGATAGAAAGTGTGGCTCAAAATATTTAGTGAGGGGACCAGGTTGGAGAAGACTAATTCAAAATTTTATTTTGTTTGTTTTTTTAAATCTACACTTTGAAAATGAGGGAAAGAGGGAAGGGTCATGATGAGCATATGCTTTGCATGCAGGCAATCTCAGGTTAGATTTTCCTTGGGGTTTTTTTTCCAGGCTGTGAGGCGGTGTTCTGGAAGAGTTTACTTCTGACGTTTTGCCTGCATCTGTGGTTGGCATCTTCAGAATCTTCAGATGCCAGCCACAGATGCAGGCAAAACATCAGAAGTAAACTCTTCCAGAACACGGCCTCACAGCCCGGAAAAAAAAACCCAAGGAAAATCTATGGATGCCAGACGTGAAAGCTTCGACTTCACAAATCTCAAGTTAATTCCCAGGCATCTGTCAGGATCAGTCCCTAACAGCAACATCCCTGCAAAGAGTTCTGTCTGTATCAAGTTATTGTGTGTTTTCATGTTTGACTATTTAATGTTTTGCATTCTTTAACACTGTAACAAGTTGCTATACTGAGATGAGACAAGGGAGGATGGTGTCTGTTTGGAAATGAGCTGGCTGGCCTTGCACCTGCCAGGACTGTGGGAAACAATGGATGGAGCCCAGGCTGGGAGAGAATGAAGAATGTCGATGACAGGTTTAATGGGAAAATTGCCCATCAGATTTGGCTGGCTGTAAGTACTTTTTATTTTACTGCTTTTCCTATGAACTTCATTCGAAGCACAATTTTGTATAGTTCATTCTTTAGCAACGAAGCTTTCTGTTTAATTCTGAAGCTGCTGATTACTGAACCTGAGAAAGCTAGTACATGACAGCATCTCAAGTAGGAGTGCTGGCAAAAGCTAACATTGTGGGAGAGCCTCTGCCAATTTCACTTGAGAGTTCTGGGCTAGATGGACTCAAAGGCCAGAAATCAGTGGACAGCATCTTTGTGGATTATAAGCCACCATTCTAATAAGACTTCTCAGCAGGGACAGTGCTGGCACTGCTACCTGCAAAACTGTCTCATTCCTTATGATAAATTCCAGCTACCAGCAACTGCAAAATTTGCAAAAACCTGACATGAAAAGTATGTGTTTTCTACAACCAACAATCACTGCACACTTGAACAATGTCCACCAAGATCTATGAGATGAAACCAACATGTCATTCCTTAATTTCCTCTGTGGACGAAAGTAAACACATCATCTAAAATTGGAAGTGTTACATCTGGTAGACAGAGGTAGTCTGCTGTTGCATCCATGAACTCAAGGAAAACCAGTTCATGAACTTGCACATTTACATGAGTGAAAGATGAATGGCATAGTAAAAGAATATTTTTACATAAGCAGGAAAAACTGCAGTGGATCCAGGACTGAATGTTCTGCCCTAGGAATCCTGTGAACACAAACTGCCCCAAATACCAAAATATTAAGCAAACAAAAACAAAATCAGAAGGGGCCAGAAACCCACTTCTGGTTAAACAGTACTGGGCCTGAGGCTGCAACTTATTTGAAAAGTGAATTGTCACTCGTGGACGCTTTCACAACAGTCAGCCTTTTTTTTTGTAACAGAAGAACAGCCCAGAGAATGTGAAATAGTTGAGCTTTGGGGAACACATATGGATCCAGGGCAGCACTTTGCCCACTCCTGATTTACATATCAGCAGCTTATATGGGATCAATCAAGCTGCTTCCATAACATGTACCAAGCAGAAAAGCAGCCCCTAAAGTTCTGCAGGTTATTTCCATCTTTGGTTTATTGCTCTAACTGTAAAATGAATACTACCATACCCATACAGTCCCCAGGGACCTTTCTTACAAAAGGATCACAAGTCCTAAAAATGGGATATGCATATCACTGTTCTGCATAAAACATATATCTTACATATGCCCTATAAACTGTTACAGTGGGGAATTCCCAACCTTTTCCTGTTATACAACTCCCATAATACTTGACTACCACCAGACCATGGTCTGTGATCAAGGATTATGGAAATTGTAGGCCATCATCATCTGGGGACCAAGCACTGTTCTACAGGCATTCTAAAGCAAATGTTTATAAGCTCCTTGGAAAGGGTTCCTCAAAGGCAGAAAATGTGCTAGACACTGGAGCAGGTATAGGAATAATGTGGCTCTCCAGATGCTGGACTGGTGAGCATCCCTCACCATTGGCTTTGCTAGGACTAGAAGTACAACGACATCTGGAAGGCTGCATTATTCTCACCCCTATTCCAGAGGACAAAATAAGTCTTTAGTTTTTTAGATTCTGTAACAGGAGGATTAGACCAAGATAATAACACCCTTCTAGCATTTGACATAAAGAAGCTACCTGGACTAAGTGCTGAATTCTTTATTGGCAATGGGACAGAATCATCCACCATATCTGTAGATAACAAGGTAGCTTACTGGGGGTGAGGGGGGTAAGGCAGCCTGCAGAGCACCCACAGCATTGTCCTCCTACATCTCACTGTTGCCCATCCCCACAGAACTTGCTGCCTGGGGTGGCTTACTTGCTTGCCTAATGATAGGGCTGGCCTTGCTTAACAGAAAAGTCTGCATCTCCAGTCTGTAAAGTTCTCACAGATACGCACATGAGAAAGAACTTTCTATAAGGTACATTCTTCTCGTGTCAGAGTAGCATTCAATAAGACACTGGCTGGTTATGTGCAAAATAATGCACAAGAAGGCCCAAATTCTAGGTTCCTGTTCTCTGGACTTGCACAAGTCAATAAATTTTTGTGGCTTGCAACCATCAGTTTTATTTGTAACTGTCAAAGGAAGGGAAATCTGTAATTGTTAAGAGAAAAGAAGCCTGTGCAAATTCCTCCCTGTGCAAAGTGAACAGTCAATCACTTTTATAAGGACAGGAACAACTGAAACTATCCATTCGTATACTTTCCTTTAGTCAACAATATTACCTTTAGTAATCTGGGGAATGTGCATCCATAAATTACAGAAAGTGTTATTGCATTGCTGAATAAACAGCAACATTTCCATCAGCAGCCGTGGCAGCCTCACAAAGGTATAACAAACAGACTCAATCATTTTCTTGTCAAGCTTTGCAATGAGTGCAGAGTTTACTGCTGGAGATAATGTTGCTTTCCTCAGCATTGTGTGCCAAACTGCAAACTGCTTATTAAAACAAAACCTCTTTTTTTTCTTGAGCAGTGTGAGTTGGATAATCACATACTGAACTCAAGGGGGAAAAAACAGGGTTGGTACCCCAGAGTTAGCAATCAAGCAAAAGAGTTAACATTTGGTAAGTAAAAACTGGTTAGGGAAAAAGAAAATAACAAATTAGCTTAAAAGGATCTGCTGGTAAAAATGCCCCAGGTTTCCCTGTCACTCCAGACAATAGGGTAAGAATGTAAGAGCTGCCATGACAGGTCAGGACAGCAATCCATCCAGCTCAGCATCCTGTCTTCCAGCATGGCCTGCCCCAAGCCCCAGGGAAGTTCACAAGCAGGGCACATTGGCAATATCCATCTTCCCATACATCCTAAGCATCTGGTGATCACAAGGAAATGTTTCTGAAAGGTGAAAACAGACTTCCATGACAAGTAACTCTTAATAGTAGCAGCCACTTTAAATCCATTTATGGCAACAGCAACACAACATCCCATGGCAATTACATTGCATTACATTGTATTAGTTGGCAAGCTTTTAACTGATGCAGGATTCCTCATCAGACCTGAGAAATGAATAGCCCAAATGGCTTCAAATTCCAAAAGCCACATAGTCTTACAGACTCGCCTAATGGTTATCACCATAGGTTAGCTACTATATGCCATAAAAATAATAATGCACCTGTCTACAGCAAATTACAAGTGGAAATTGGATAACTTATTTAACATTGCTTGAAATCATTGCACCCTGATGTTTTCAAGGGTTTAAATGAACCATTACATCTACAGTGAAACATTTGCTTTATCCAAAAGCACTCTCCTAAGAACAAAGGGTAGACAAGAACTGTAAACTGCTTAAGAATACTCTACAACCAAGAAGCAGGAATGGGAGTTTGCAGGCCTGCTGCAGGTTTCAGCACTTTTCAACCAGTCAGTCTCTTGCAACAACATGCCTCCCCAGCTACCCCCTGATCTCAGATGGATGGACAAGTAGGTGTTTGTGTTTATAGATGTCCATGAGTAAGGTGCCACTGTGCCTTTGATTCTGCCCACTTTTGGCTTTGGCTCTGCCCAGTACTGACATGCAGCCCTCGGAGGGTTGCACATAGGGTAGCATTACTAAACCATCAAAAAGTCCTGTAAAACCCTGTTCAGTTTCCATTGTTTAAAACAGTATGATGGCCATTTTACTTGACTACACAAGAAGAAAACCCAAATGAGCAAACCAGAAAAGCATCCTTGTTATGAAAGCCATCGTTCTTGACTTTAGAAGAACTCTTGTAACCCCCCTCTCCCTAATTCACTTATCAGAAGTCAAGAAATATTTTGGTTTTCAGGTCCAATCCAGAAGCCTGTTAAGTTCTAAATGACTTAGGTTCCAGCCAGTCTGAAGAACTGACCCACATACTGTACATCTACCTTAAGATAATCTTCCTGTGACTTCCTCTAGGCAACCTCATCAAATGAGATAACATGGGTGGCTGTGGTAACACTCTGGTTGCAGAACACCTTTCTCAGACAGCCACATCTGGTACTTAAAGTATGGACTTTTCAGCACCAAGAGCTTCTCCTCATACCATACCATTTGCAATCTTAAAATCTTCTAGTGATGTAAAATTCCTTGCACAGATACCCCCCCCACTGTTGTTATTGCTATTAGAGCCTAATCTCTAAGTACCTTTTTTTCAAAAAAAAAAAAGAAAGAAAAGAAAATCATGACAGTGCCTCTTTTTCTCTCTTAGTGCTTGCCCCCCTTCATCTTCTGGCTACAATCCAGATAGAACCTGATGCTAGACTCTCCGAACAGATGAAGTCAGGGCCCTTTTTTATTCACCCAAATGTATTTTCTGAAACTATGGTCGGACCCCTGTATCTTCAGAACCATGGTTTCAATTATCCACATGACACAAAATAGGGACACATACCATAAAGTCACACTGGAAAAGGCCTAGGGAGGTGTCCAACTGTATTTTGCAGAGACAGGAATTTGGATACCTATATATATAAAACTCCTGGGTATTCACAATGGCTGTAGGTATGTGGGTATGTTACCTCCTAGGTATGTACAATGGGTTTAGGTATGTTTCCTCTTTCAGTGTGCTGACTGGGGGCTCCTTTCACTCCCTCAGCCAATCACCACCCACATGCAAATCACCACCCACATGCAAATTCCCTCTCCAACTCACAATCCACTCCTGCCAATCATAGCCATATCAGCATACTGGGAGCAACCAAACAATGTACTACAGTTTGGGCTATAGTTACTAGTTGCTGTGATGGGACCCATGCAGTAAACTGGCGGTGGCCGCAGCGCAATAAACTGGCAGTGGCCGCAGCAGGACAACACTGCAATGGGACCCAGGCAGTGAACTGGTGGCGGCGGCAGGATGCCACTACGACGGGACCTAGGCAACCAGGCGTGAGGTGTACCAGGCATTTTTTTAACGGCATATGGTACACCGGATCCAGCTAGTTAGTGTAAATTATTTTAGGAATTACTAGTCATAAACACCAGAGCTGTGAAAATTTTTACCTGTTAAAACAATATAGTCGGACCCGCATATCCATGCAGGTTCAGTTTGTGGATTTATCACAGATACCGTAACTGCAGATAACAGCAAACCTTATTAAAATACACGACTTCTGGTAAAAACATATCATAGAGTTGTGTTGGAGGACCTAGAAGATACCTAGAGAGGATAGCTCTCTAGGCATTTTCAAACACAACTCTATGGTATGTGTCCCTATTTTCTGTCCTGCCAATAACTGAATAACTGGTTCCACAGATACAGGATCTGACTGTATGTTGTCTCTTCATTTAACAATGAATATTCAAGCAAGAGCAAAGATTTATTTAAAAGTTTATTCCAAATTCATGCCTCATATCTCTGTACCTTCAACATCATACACATCTGACTTCATGAGACATTCTCCTAAGCAGAACTCTGATTTTTCATTAAAAGGGACCCACTTAGATATGTGCTGGGGAAGGGGGGGAGGGAGGAAGAGTAGAATCCTAACAAAATCTGAATAAAGAAAGTGGAAAAATTTAAGTGTGTTGGAAATTCAGCATTTTTCACCATTATTCGCCTTTTCCAAAAGTTTCTTCTCTCTTAAAGCTTTCAACCAAGTGAAGAATCAGTCATCTCACAAGGTGGAACAGGGCGATGGGGGGGGGGGCAGAGAAATGGCAAGCAACTTGACACCTCATTACACTTAGCCCCAAAACTACTTCCATCCTTCTTACCTACTTGTTGCTCATCTGGCCGGCCAGTTCATTCAACTGGTTCTTCTCTCAATGTGTGACAGAGAAGTAAGGGAGAGGTGTACATCCTTCCCATACATATGCACGCAGACGTACACGTACACATACACAAAGCTCCACCTAAGTTATCCAAATGTATTGCTCTCTTTGCATGTTGTATCAAATAGTTACATCAAATACTGCACTACTGCAAAGTTTGAGTGAGTTGCCATAATGGAGAGGTGAATGCTCAATGTCTTATTGTTGGAAGACACAGTTTCCTGCAGCCATGGTCTGCCCTGCACCCCTGAAGCCAGCATGTCAGACTATGTCCTGTTTTCATTTTATTGCCAGTCTAGTCAACCTCTGTTTATTGAAATGGTAGCAGGTGTCATCTCCTCCTCTGCCTCCTCAAACAGCAAAATCTCTTGAGTCATTTTTTAAAGCTGTTTTTTAACCCTTTTTCTGGCAAGACTGGTATCCTCTTTGATTTGAAGGCACCTTTCCTTATCTGTCTCAGGTTCTCTTTTATTATTGTAGTTTTAAATAAACTCTGAGCATTCTGAAGAGTTTATTGTGTGAAGCAAAAATCCCACCCATGACTGCCTCCAATTGCTCCATTTCAGTGATGGGGGGAGTGAAACCATCACAATGCTGCTGCAGGTGTACTTCATTGACCAACTAAGTTGTTTTTTGTTTGTTTGTTTGTTTTTTATAATATGGTGATGGTTTTCTTGGCAGGATCTCCAGTTTCCTTCTCTTCATCAACTGTTATGTTTTTGCAGCAGGTCCTGGATGCTATTGGCGATGATGTCTTCTATATCCAGTTGCTTGACCAACTCATCTAATAGATAGTCAGTTAAGCTAACTACAAATGATATCTCTTATGTCATGACCTGAATATGCAACTAGTTTATTGATTTTGTATCTGTATCATCTTTAGATGCAAAGATACTCACTGCAGTCACCCATTGACCCAACATCTTGGCAAGTGGACAGTCAACAACACAACACTGAAGACTGCCAAACTATGATACAGTAAAGCTGTGAACCTTCCATTGTTTCTTCACAGGTATACTAAAAACTCTCACTATGGAGGCTGCTTCCCTCAGCCCTAGCCTTAGGCTGGCTATGCAAGTCTTACTGGTGCAGCTGCAGGGGAGGGGGAATTTCAAGACAAAACCATATATACTGTGCAATTGTTTGAGTAATATATCATTGAATTATGCTCTGCCCTCAGATCACAGAGAATGGAGAATAAATAGCAGGATTTTACAAATACTCCATGAATGCCCTGTAATAATTCTTCAAAACAGACGACCGCAAAAGCAGTCTTTTATGCAGCTAGAAGCTTTCTTTAAAACATACACATACAAAGCTGTTAAGAGCCAAATCAAAGGATGATTCTTTGGAAGAAAATATTTTGTTACTAAAAAGTGTAAGATAATCACTTACATACAGGGTTCTGTCCTGGGCCCAGTGGTATTCAACATCTTTATCAATGACTTGGATGATGGAATTAGGGGCATACTTATCAAATTTGCAGATGACACCAAATTAGGAGGAGTAGGTAATACCCTAGAGGACAGGATCAAAATTCAAAATGACCTGGATAGACTGGAGAGCTGACCCAAAGCTAACAAAATGAAATTCAATACAGAGAAATGTAAGGTAGTGCACTTAGGGCGGAAAAACAAAATGCATAGATACAGGAGGGGGAGACCTGGCTGAACGAGACTACATGCGAAAGGGATCTAGGAGTCCTGGTAGACCACAAGTTGAATATGAGTCAACAGTGTGATGCAGCAGCTAAAAAGGCTGCATCAGTACAAGTACAGTGTCTAGATCAAGGGAAGTAATAGTGCCACTCTATTCTGCCTTGGTCAGGCCTCACCTGGAGTACTGTGTTCAGTTCTGGGCACCACAATTCAAAAAGGATATTGACAAATTGGAGCGTGTCCAGAAGAGGATGACTAAAATGGTTAAAGGTCTGGAAACCATGCCTTATGAGGAAAGATTTAGGGAGCTGGGTATGTTTAGCCTGGGAGAAAGATGGTTAAGGGGCGATGTGATAGCCCTGTTTAAGTATTTGAAAGGGTGTCACATTGAGGATGGAGCAAGCTTGTTTTCTGCTGCTCCACAGACTAGAACACGGAGCAATGGATGCAAGCTCCAGGAACAGAGATTCTACCTCAAAATTAGGAGGAACTTTCCGACAGTACTCTCCTTCCTTGGAAGTTTTTAAACAGAGGCTGAATGGCCATCTGTCAGGGATGCTTTGATCATGATTTCGTGCATGGCAGGGGGTTGGACTGGATGGCCCTTGTGGTCTCTTCCAACTCTACAGTTCTGTGATTCTATAATCACATGTACACGTACACAGATACAAAGACAAACACATAAACACAAAAGATGTATGTGTGTGTGTGGATGCATGTGTGTCCCCTGAAAATAACTGCACCAACACAAAATTTATTTTTAACCACTACCATCATTATATATTATCCAGACATTATCATTACCTCTTCAGTCCTCAAAAGCCAACATTCCAAACTCGGCAACATGATAGAAGTTGCTGTCATTGTTGTGTGCCTTAAAGTCATTTCAGACTTATGGCAATTCTAAGGTGAACCTATGATGAGGTTTTCTTGACAGGATTTGTTCAGAAGGAGTCTGCCACTGCTTTCCTCTGAGGCTGAGAAATTGTGAGTTGCCCAAAGTCACCCAGTGGATATCTATGGATAAGCAGGGATTCAAACCCTGCTCTCTTGGAGTCTTAGGAGATTATCAGATTGACTATGAAGTCCGCTGCAGGAACAGAACAGAACCGGGAAAGGTTTACCTTTCGGACGACATCGTTCTGTTCCCGTTCTGCTCCCATTCTGCCCTGTGATACCTTATTCACAGGGAAACATCATTAATAGACTACCCATCCCGTTTCTGTAATGGGATGATGGGTGGTCTGAAAGATGCCCTGTTGCTATCTCATTATGCTGGTGCAATGCCAGCCCCAGGGGGAGGTCCGTGCCTGACACTTCCAGTTGTAATCGGGACGAGGAGATAAGTGATGCCCTTTATTTCCTCTCAGTGAGTCACTTGTTAATTTTTTAGGGTGTTTGGGGGATTGGTTTTGTTGTTTGACATTTCTTTTCATTTTTATTTTTACATTTCCTGCAGATCATTCTCTAGCGAGAACGGAGGAAATCTCATTTCCGGGACATGAATGCAGCTTTGTGACAGCTGCATTCACTCCCAGCCAGCGAGGGGACGGGGAAGACATTCCTGTTCCACGATGGGGGTAACTGTCTGAAATTTTTTTCCTAATCATTGAACAGGAATGGGAGTGGGGTGGGTGGGGGGGTAGTGGGATAGAAATGGGTTATAAGGGCTCGTCTGATAATCTCCATAGTCCAACACTCCACCCATTACACCATGCTGGCTCCCCATGGGAGAACTGCTGTATTATACATCTTTTCCAAAAAAAATTGACATCTTTATTTATTTTATTTCATACATATATATGATGCCAGAGAAAGCATCAAAAACATTTAGACATCCAACAAATAAACTAAAAAGGGTGGGTGGGTGGGTGGGTGGGTGTGTACAACAAAAAATATCAGCCCATAGTGAAATGTATACAAATATTTCTTAGCCTAGAGCCAAAGTGATAGTAAACTTAATACCAAGTATACCTTTTTCAAAGGGGCATTGCAAAGAATTTGGTCCAATCTTGTGTTACCGTCCGGCATATCCCCCCCCCCCAAACATGATGAAATAACACAGTCAGAGGCCAGTTAGTAAAGTGAAAAACAGTCCTTCAGATATTTGGGCCCCAAGTAATCTAAAGCTTTATAGGACAACACCCACACCTTGAATTTGGCTCAAAAACAGATAGGTAGACAACACAGCTCCTTCAGGACTGGTGTTTATAATCTTTAGCATCTGTTCTTTTCAGAATGCTGGCCACTATATTTTTGAACTAATTGTAACTTCTGAATCATCTTCATGGACAATGTAATTTACAATAATCCAGAGGAGATGTTGCCAGAGCATGGATCACTGAGGTAGGATAAGTTATCTCAGTCCAGAACTACCACACTTGCGGCATGAGCCAAAACAGGGCAAACTGGGCACTTCGGCCTTCATGGGCACTTCGGTCTTGACAGGGGCAGATCAAAGATTACCTCCAGTATCTGCAGGATGGACTGCTTCTTGCAATTATTTTCCACTGGAGCAAGTAATTTGGCAAACTTTGTTTTTTATCTATTTCATCCTTCAATCTTCAGTTCTGATTCAGAGATATCACAGAATTACTTGTCTTCAGAGAAAGTTACCCAGGAGAGTACCTCAGCAGAAATCTCAAAGAGCAAGTAATACTTATTCCTGCATACAATAAATTTGAATTTTTTGCATGTAAGAACACAATGTGCCTATAATTTTAATTACAGGGGGAAAGGGTGGTCCCATTTTAATTTCCTTCACCTTGCAGATCATTTTCAACTGAGTAGGCAAGAGGAAGCCATCTCTGGCATGGGGGGGGGGCGGGTAACAAGAATGTAGTAACCCACCTTTAACTATCAAGTCAAACTCCCTAACTGCTTGGCCAATGTCACACAGTCATACAAGACAGGATATTCTATTTGATATCCTTTGTCAGTGTTGTGTTACAAGGGCTGCTGAAAGATCACACAAGGAGACTTTCTAAGGGCCAAACTACATGATATATTAGATGCATGTACCTGGGTTTTGTTATTTAAAAATTAAATTTGATTGCTCATCAGATTTAATGAAAAACTCCTCTCCTTTTTTTCTGAATGTTTTTAAAGCATTTGATCCAACTCAGCCACTCATGCTGTCTGCCTTCCTCTCTTTCACACACACTCTCTCACACACTGTATGTACGGAGAGCCAGAATTAAATTCCAAGACAGGGATCGTCAGTTATTTCAACACACACAATCCTAAATATACACTGGACTGACTATGTGACGAATCTTGCTGTCCTTGAGCAAGCAGGGATCACCAGCACTGAGGCCATGATATTGAGAACACAGCTGCGCTGGGCAGGGCACATTTCTAGGATGAAGGACCATCGCCTCCCAAAAATAGTACTCTATGGGGAACTTGCCAAGGATCAGCATAAGAGGAGAGCTCCAAAAAAACGATACAAGGACTCCCTGAAACAACATCTCAGGCTCGGCCAAATTGATCACCAACAATGGTCCGCCCTGGCCTCACATCGGGAGGCATGGAGACACACTATCCACAATGCTGCAGCCTTATTTGAGAACTCACGACGAACAAGTCTTGAAGAGAAACGACAACGCAGAAAGAATCACAACCCGGAAACATCACCCAAGGAGATCTTCTGCTGTGCTTTCTGCAACCGGGCTTGTTTATCTCGGATTGGCCTTTTCAGTCATCAGCGCGCTTGCAGAAAGAGCGGGATGAGTCCTTCCTGAATCTTCGTTTGCGAAGAAAAGCCAGAGAAAGAGAGAACTGTACCCATTCAGTACCAAACTTAATCACTGAAAGAGAACATAGTTGTTTGTTATATGCATGGTTTTTCTGTAAGTACTTCAACAACTTGAATCACACTTCAACATGTTTAGCTATATAAATAATACCTTGATATTCTTAAGTGAAATAAAAATGGAAAAATGTTTCAGAGGGTTAATGTCTTCATATTACTTTGAATATATGAAAAATTTACATCAGTTTGTTTTGCAGCCATAGCTGAACTGATGGAGAAAGAAGAAGGAAGGATAATATATCTTCAGATTTATCTGCCTTTTCATATTAACGTACATATAAAATGAATTCTTTTCAAAAGCATCTATTTGAAAAAAGAAACATCACACAATTTGTCAGAATGCCTAAAAAACATCTTCTACCACTATGGCATAGTAGCATCTGGATTGGTTAAAACAAACAAAATTCAGATTTCATATCAAGCTAAAAACTATATAGTGTAAATGTACTAATACTTGCAAAAGCAAAGTTGTTGAAAGAGTTAGGTCTGCTACCTTTTCCACTGCAGATCCTGAAACTGTGGCATAAGATCCCTAATGGGATGATTTAATGCACCTCTCTTATAATTTTAAAGGGGAAAATAAGCAAAAGGCCAACCTCATCCTCATATCTTTCAGCTCCAACTCAAAGGGAGCAATTTAGCTGGTTTCATAATACGTTATGTAGAAAAGAACATGCTAGGAGCAGCCATTTTTAACAAGCCACCATGTACCACTATGTCATAGTTATCACAATGCATTGAAAAGTCAAACTTCACATTACATGGAATTTTTTGGGTGGGGGGGTCTTCTGAACGTTTTTCAAAAGTATTATCACACAAGACAGGCTGTGAGTTAAAAGAGAAGGAAGATGAATAGAGAGAGGCTGTTTTACTCTCCCTACTTCTGATTTTCAGCCTGAATTTCCTTCTTTAAGCTGCTTTTTCATGCTCAAAATACAGTTCTGCATTTCCCCCCACCCACAGCAGGTGAAAAAGCAGCTTAAAACAAATGATATTCAACAGAAGGAGAAAGAGTTAAGTAGCATTTTTATGCCCACCCATTTTTCTTCCCTGATTTGTAGACTATTCAGTCTGATTATGTTTTTAAAATAGATATATGGAACTCCATGTAACATGGATACCCAAGTGGCCCCCAAATATTTTTTAAACTATCCCATGATGCAGTTCTTCAGCTTATAAAATAGCTCCCTGTATTTTTCTTTCCTTGTTTGATTAGGATTTAGACTGTGCTGACAGATTATCATTGGAAAGACCCCTGGCTGTGCCAAAAAGGACAAGTTAAGCAAAGGATTAACCAATAGGCTCTCCCTAATGCAGTCAAACTGTCACTAAGATCAAAGGCTTTCACAAGAGACAGAAAGTAATTTAGGCAAGTGTCCTCAGATAAATTAATGCAAAAGAAAATGAACAATCAAACTGTGCATGACTGAAAAGGAATATACTAGCCTGCTTTCACTTCTCAGAAAGCAGTCTTTGTATTATTATTTTTCAAAAAATCCAGCTACTCTCATTTTCAATGTATATGTCTTCTTGGCATGTGTATTACAAATAAAAGCATTTAAGAAAATACCTTTAAAATGTTGATTCTCACACCTAAAGAAGGAAAACTATTGCCCTTGTTTCCATTCTCCTCCACTACTTTTCCTCAATCTGTTTATTAAACACTGAAATCTGATCTGAGAATTTTAACAATATGATCCCACTTTGAAGTCACAACACCAACTGGGCTGGGAAATACAATTTGGAAGGCAAGAGGTCACACAGTCTGTGTTTTTTCTTACCCATCTCATCCGTTACTGTCAGAGAGAACCACAATCATGGAGAGGTGTTAAGAGTTTAAGAGGACACAACCCAAGATTAACCTTCCCTTGTGAGTGATGCATTAGTATATCCCTCAGCAGGGAGGATTATACACAAAGAAAGAAGTGATGCAGGCTACACCCACTGTAGCTGTTGTCTTCCTCCACCTGTTTGCAAAAAAGTGTTCATACCAACATCATATCTTCAAATCACTTATTCAGCCTAGGATTCTGTATATTCTGTTTTAGAAGGCAGCTCTGAAAACTACAACTTTCTAATATTGCTTTTTAAAAATATATATATATAGTACTGGGTGAAGACAGCAAGCTCATATTCAGCTTTTTGATCAGAACAACTGTCCACCATCTTAGAGGCCTAAACTGTTTCCATCAATCCTGCCCTTAAATTTAGGAAAGCTCCTAACATTCACCATTTGTGAAATTCTAATTTAGAAAATCTTTTTTCTATTGTTGCTACAGAAATCATAAAAATGATCCAGAAAGCAAACAATGAAAACGCACACACACAACTAATCTTAGATAAATAAAACGTTGAGATCAGCACTCAAAACTCAGTAGTGGGGCAAATAATACATAATAATAAATGGGAATGAACTCCTATTATTACATACAAAACATTATAACATGCAGCATCTGCTACAAAAATAGCACACTATAATGTTTCACTAATTACTAATCAAAGTTAGTAGTTCCTAATTATTACTAGGTAAGACTATCTAACTTAGACTCTACTGACTCTGTATGTTATAAACCACTTAAAATCAATCTCAAGGATTCTTTTTTCCAATAGGGACCATGTTTTTCTTTGATTCTGCTCTCTGTCTTATAGGGGGCTTTTGTGCTTTAGTTAGTGGCACAAGGAGATTTTCATATCTGTTGCCATTAATATGGCCAAAAGAAACTGTCCGTTGCATCTTCAGCCTTGTGTGACATATCAGAAACTGTTTTTTTAGACCATGTACCATGTAATCCAGGGTGGGAACTGTGCAGCCCTCCAGATCTTAGACTGCAAATCCCAGTAATCCTCACCATTGGTTGGGAATGCTGGAAGCTGCAGTCCAGCAACAACTGAATGATTGCACAATTCTCACACCAGGTTGAACTCAATTAAATGCCTACATGGGACCATCACCATGACTCTTGTCAATTTGATTTAAAACTGTATCCAATATGAATTAATAGCTCTCTTTTTTTGGACGCATCACCAAAGCACCCGCTGTACCAATGGATGGATCATGGGTGGAATGAGTTTCTATATGCTAAGGACCTCTTGGAAGTTGTGAAATGCAATTCCAGCATCTCTGCCAGTGAAACCCAGCTCCACAATGCTAAACTGGAAAGCAGGCTTGCAATCTGCAACAACACTCAGGTATAATGTTATAATTTCCCTGTAAGACTCAATGGGACCATTCACTGATATGGGAGAAAATAAAAAGGCACGGAGCTGGATGCCATTCACGTGGGAGGAGGCGCAAACTTTCCCCCATTCCTGCTGATCCCCAATCCTCCTCCTCGCCCTCTCTGTGAATCCCTGCCCTGAGTTCTTTTTCTCAGCCTTTTCAGAGAATGTGATGGAATGTTGGGAGGTTGCTATCTGGAGTCTTTCCTTCTTGCAACACTACCCAGCTGACAACAGAATAGAATTGTTTTGTTTAACAGCAGCCTCTTGAAAAAAGCAGCAACTTATTCTCTCCAGTGGGACGGACATGTGGTCTCATATGAGAAGCTCAACATGCCTAAGTTATTATTGCAGGAAGGCAATCTGTCAAACTCTGGCTGGTTTTGGCATGGTGAATACCACTGGTGAGATCAGAGAGTCAGATTCTGCTTGCAATTACTGCTAAAGGACCTTGGATATAGTCTGCCTGTTATCAATTAGTCCCCTGGCCTCAGACACTTGGACTTGTCAAATTCCTTGTGTCTTCTGTTTTGTAACAATGAGAGAAAAGGCTCCCAATGACTAGTTCTTGGAAATCTTTCTATGTGTTGCATCACTCCTTAGAGTCGTTAACAATTCTATTAAAAATTCATAGTGCATATGTTTTTGGTGCCTGTGAAACAGAATTTTAAAAATTATGCCTTGCAAAATCCAAATATAGAAGCCATTCCTGTTAATTCAAATGGGGATGTAGGAGAACATCCAGACAGGCCTTCCCAAAAAGAATATCTGCTATTGTTAAGGCAAGTGCAAAATCTTCCCCAATTATTTCTAAAAACATTTTTATTTTTCCTTTCTTCAGTTTATTAGGTGTGCTTCTCTGGCTCCTGGGAGCCAATTCTTCTTCTAGATTTACCCCTTCTTACACTGGAGCTGGCCTAAACAAGGCATTTTCCTGGACTCACATTACAATTGCATGTTTGATGTTCCTGACCAACTAGCTAGCTACCAATAGGAAGAAAAGAAAAGGGCTTGAGTTATCACAGAAGATTAGCTTTCTGGATACCAGTTTACACTAGCTGCCTAGACCATTTCTCATTCAGGCTGTTCAAACACCAGATGCAACTCTGTTTGCTTTAGAAACCCACAATTTATGAGTTTGCTCTCCCTATCCCTTATGAATTTATTATCCTCGGTGGGGGGGGGGGGACATCATAAGAGGTTAGTACTAGTCAGCCAGTGAAAAGCACATGCTACATATTACAACCCTGCAACATATTTAACATAGCAGCTTCGATGTTGAAAACACTCTGAGCCTTCCTAACAGTTAGTTATTTATTTCCCTGGGTTTTTACTTTCAAATCATGTGAAAGCTTTTAGGGTAGATTTTGAAGAAAATTAAAAAGTTTTAGTCTAAAGGCTTGTTAAGGCAGCTTTCTCTTTAAACTTTCAATGGGTTTAGTCATGCAGGAAGAAGACCCTTTAAAGTTACCAAAGACTTTGTTGAAAGCCCAAGAAAATGTGAACTGCCAGAATCCTTTGTGTGGATTTCTGCAGCTTAAAACACAGTCCCTGGTACATCTGTGACCCTCTACACTCTAACCATCTGGTTTCTTTCTGAAATAAAAATTAGGATTAGGGGTTGATTTCCTTCTAGGCAAAAACAAGGTACAACCAGTGGAAGAGAGAAAATAACAGTTCCACCACCCCCTGCTATATTTACCAAGATAGCCATCTTCCATATACTAATGCACACTAAAAGTCCCAAAGGTCAGGGTGGGTGAGGGACCTAAGGGGACATGTCCAGAGAGTGTATTAGACAAAGCAGCTGAAGTGTCACACATTCTAAGACAAGAATGATTTGTATGTAAATCCTGATCAAAAGGAATCCTACACCCTGAGTTGTCAGACTTTGCTACCAAACTGACACTTAAATGGGCTACAGCAAAATTTGATTTAAAACTGAAGAATTAAAAGACAAGGCAAGTCAATTGCTCACATGAAGATCAGATCTGGCAGTTCAGGTCAAGTGTCTCACCCTGCCGTTTGTCAATGCCCAACATTTCAAACAAATGTGTATTTTCCTTACAATACTGAAAGCTCGTTTCCTGTAACTGTCTACCACTTATTATTCTAGAATTTTTAATGCTGTGTTTAGATACGCTTTACAAATCTTTCCTTCCAAATAGCCAGTAAACAGAATAATTGTGACACTCAATTGTATTTCTTATTTTATACAAAGTTTTTATCTCCTGCAAAATCTATTTATTTATTTATTTATTTGCAATTATTTATACCTCATTTTCATGTAAAATTATGACTGGCTGAATAAGATAAAACTGTTGCTCTGTGCAGGTAGTCCAGTATTTTTATTGTTATTTTAATGGAATATCTAGTTTTTGACAGATCTGAAGAGCTGGAATTTGGGGGGGGGGGAAATCTATAGGATATACATTCTTTGGGGGCATGTGTTATAGCTCTTTGGATCTCAACCATTAAGAAATCAAGATATCCTTTCTTGCTAAGGAAACAAACTGGTTACTTAAAGTTCTAAAGCCATTCTGAACCATTTTTCTTCACCCTTCTAGAGATTTAAGGTAAAAAGATAATTAAAAAGTGCAACACTTAACTTGGAATGTTTGTGTTTAATAGAAAGTTGTTTTTTCATGTGTTCATCTTCATGGCCAGCATCTCTGGGCTGTTGTTGGAGCTACAGCCAGCACAGGGCCACTACCAATCTCTGTAGTCCCCAGGATTTCCTTCTCCTTCTCTTTGATATATTTATTTTATTTTTATTTATTGAATTTATATCCCGCCTTTCTCCCAAAATGGGATCCAAGGTGGCTTACAATAATTTTAAGACGATACAGCTAAAACATTAATTATAAAAGTTCAAAAAGAATTAAATATTACTATTATTAAAGCATAATTTTGACAGTTAAAAAACTTCAAACATAGTTAAAAGATAGCTTCAATAAAAGATTAAAAACAGCACGCCAATTACACACACACACACACACACACTACTGGTACCACTGCCGTTTCACCTGCATTCCCTAGTTAAGCAAGAGGAACAAAAAGAGGAAGCAGTCACCTTCACACTCTTTGCTTTTTCTTCCTAGGAAGGAAGTACCAATTGGCCTGAAAAAAAGATGAGCATGTGGCCTTACAGATATTGTCAGACTGTCAGCATCCCTCACCACTGGCTATGCTGCAATTCCCATCATTCCTAACCACTAACAATAGGACTGATAGGAGCTACAGTCCAAGAAAAACTGGAAGGCTACATCCTTAATCTAAAGCAGGGGTGAAAATCATACAGGTCTCCAAATATTGCTGGATTGCAGCTCCCAACATTCCTCATCATTGACTGTACTGGCTAGAACTGCTGTGACTTGCAGTCCCATAGTGTCTGGAGGGCTGCCTAAATCTCATCACTGATATAAAAGGGAGAAGCAAGCAAATGGCAATGGCAACAGGGTAAGGGCAATGAGGAAGTAGGAATCCAGCTGAGGATTATATTACCCAAGAAAAATCCGGACTGGTACTGTTTGTCTTCCAGTTTTTACTTGTTATTCATGTGCAAAAATTAAAATAAAATAAAATAAATCCAAGGATGAAGTCTCTATAAATGTTTGCTAGAGTGCATTTGCATGATCAGTCATAAATAACAATATTTTTCTATCTGACCTGGGATCTCAAAGGCTACATGATTCAGTCAGAGCCCTAGGACCTGCTTGGCAACTACAAAAGATCTAGCACAAGCTGGCTTAAAAACAGGGAGTGGGGAAGGGGCGGTGCTCAAACTGAGCCAGACAAGAGTACTGAGAAGGTATTCTGGGCCAGTAGAACCTTCTTTAAAGTCCACTAGACAATCAGAAACAGTGCTACATTCAATTGTGCTGAGCAAGTAGGATGAAACAAAGCTAGAAATGTTTCATCTTCTATCATCCCCTGGCTCCTAATTTAGGAGCCCTCTCACTTAGCTTCTCAGCCCCTGAGGAGCAAGTAGGTTTTCAACTCCTTCAAGGAAGAACTAGGAAGCTGAAGCCGGTACATCTCAGCATTAGCTCTGTCTAAGCTGACACCTGATGGGAAATCAGATCATGTGTCATGGGCAGAATGTTGCTGATGGGTGATGTTAATAGTGTGCCTGTTGTTTTTACTCCAGCCAGATTTGTTTTTACTTATTTGCATGGCTCTGGGTGAAATCACAGTAACTACAGGTTTGTTGGATTCTTGGGGCCTCTCCTCCATGGAAAATGACTTGTACCATTTCTTCATCAACTGAGGAAGGACATATCGTACTCCTCCACAATGGCAATATGTGGCATGTTACCTAGCCATTTTTGGAAAAGTCAGCCAGCATGGTGTAACGGTTTGAGCAATGGATTACAACTCTGGATATGAGGGTTCAATTCCCCAGACCACTGGGTGACCTTGGGCAAATCACACTCTCTCAACCTCAGAGGAAAGCAAAGGCAAACTCCCTCAGACCCAATCTTGTCAAGAAAATCCCATTATAGGTTTACCTTGGGATTGCCGTAAGTCAGAAATGACTTGAAGGCACACCACCACCACACCAGCACTAATTTACAGTCAACATGTTTTCCTCCCTATACATCTTTTGTTTTATTGCTTGCTCTTTAGATTATTACTGCTGGCAGAGACTTGTCATTATGTATTATTGATTATATATAAGCCACTTTGGGAGGCATGTTGTTTTGTTGTAGTTGTAGTTGTTGTTGTTGGGTTTTTGTGTTGTTTGTTCGGATTGGGTTTAACATGTGATTAACTATCTAACTAACTGGGGCTGTAGTAACAGCAAGGATCATTCCAAAGAAAGATATCCCTTCCTTGGGTCTTTGTCCTTATAGTGCTTGAAAGGCAGAAAGAAAGCATGCATACAGTTCTCCAGCTTCAAGGGAGCCTGCTAAAAGGAGAGGTTTCCATTTTGTTCTATGATTGTTTTAATTGTCCAGCATGGTTTATACAGGCATCTTCCTACCCTTTTCGGTTATACTCCTCCTCACATTAAATATCTCTTCTTTATAAAGCTATATTCTGAGTTAACAGGGGTGGGGGCAGCTGGGCAGCAAGAGTGCTGTGACCCCTTTTTATGACACTGAATATATCACTGCCTAGGGGATTTTAAGTAGCAGCTGTGCAACTAGTTAGAACCCAGTCCTTTATGTCCTAATCCCTCTTCCTGTGAGGGGTAGGGAAAGAAAAAGTATCTCTCCCAATGGCTGAATGGCAAAAATGTTACAAGAGCATTTTAACAAAAATTTTAAGAAAGCCAAAGTTTGGCCACTTTTTCCGAAGCAGCAGAAATGTGCATCTCAGCGTGCAACCTTAACTCTACGTATGCAAATCACAATTTACCTAGCCAAACTTCCAAACAATTGTTTTTAAAAATGGCACATAAGAGACTTTACTACATGTATCTGCACACATAGTAACTGAAAATACTGACTGTGGTATGCTTTCAGTCAGTCATTATGTTTTAAAGGAAATGTTCTAAAGGAAATGAACATTGTTCATAACTAGAAAATAGGTTCAAGAAAATGAAATGATTTCACATTAATGGAAGGGACTGCAATTACAAAACCATAAAACATGTGATATCACACCAAGGTTGTGTGTGTGTGTGTGTGTGTGTGTATGCACACACTTAGTTACAGTTATAGCATACTCAGTGCTTAGGGTTCAGAGACAACGGCACAGGATTTTGCCCTTAAAAAAAAATAAGAAAAATGGAGACTGAGCTCAAAAATTGTGCACCAAAATTTAATATACAAAAGGAGAAATTACGGTTCATTTATACATTCCCAATCTGTGTGTATAATACAAGAGAGCCCTCATCCCTATCCCCAGCTGGATCATGAACCTCCTCAGAGTGATGAGCTAAACCTATGCCAATGTTCATCCACTTCCAAGTATTCACCCTTTAAACAAAAACACATACACAAAATAATCATGAACCTTCCCATATATCAGAAGCCTTCCTCCAAGAGATACTTTGGAATGGTGACAAGGGTTCTTGGCTGTGCTGCCCCAGCCCACCCCATCTGTGAAATTATCTGCCTAGCAAGTGAGTCTGGCCCTGACATTATCCTCTTTTCAGCACAAGGTTACAGTACTTTTCTACGCCTAACTGACAAGATGTGATTGGCCAATTTTAAAATACTGGTGTTATTATTTGTTATTCTCAGAAGGATCTTTAATTTTATATTATAGATATATTATTTCTATGTTTTTGTTTCTATTTTTCTGTACATTAAATTGTTGCAAGCCTCCTTGAGTCTTTTTTTAAGTGTCATCAAAGAAATTTAATAAACCAGAAATATTAAGATATCTATCCAAATTCCTCTCCATTTTTTCATTTAGTTTTCCTCTGCGGGAAATCCACTGATCATGTACAGTTCAGATTTGCTAATCTGCTATCTAAGCAATCCTACCATAGAAATATTGTTTAAATGTATATACCTGTACTCAAATAATCTGGTTTTGCAAATAAAGCTTCAAAACAATATAATTAGAAATACACCAGTCCACTTGGGCAAAAAGAATGGCATTGGTTCAAACCACTATCGTACCCACCATGCCACCCTTAACACTGCTGATTTCATCTGATTTTGGAACCCAAGCAGGATCATACCTGGTTAGCCCTTGGATGGGAGATCATAAGAGAATACCAGAGAATTCCAGTTGGGGCTAGAAAGTGATCCTGAAAAGGAGCTGTTGCCAGTCAGAGTTGACAATATCAGGCTGACTCAATATAAGGCAGCTGCCTATGTAAACTTATTTACTTCTGTAGCCCTGCAGAAATGCTGTGCTCAAACAAAACAAAACAAAACAAAAAAGTATGAATCCAAGCCACTGTTCAGACTGACACACTCCTCCTGTCCAATTATATCTACCTGTCCCAGATATCTGCCATTTTGAAACAGTTTTAGCAACCATAAACTTACTCCAATTAGCTAGAATTTGGAGATCAAATGCCATGAAATTTAATATGCAAATATAAACAGTTTTCCACCCCAAGGAGTAACAGAAGAGGGCATTTGGACAGCAAGCATGCTGCTGTAGTGTATTCATGGGGGCCAGGGAGCAGGAAAAGGAAGTGGGTGGCTTTCAATTCCTTTACCCTTGGTGCCAAACGCCTAGCTGGCAAGGAAAGCAAGCCATTTGATAAGGTTTGTTGCTTTCGAGTGCCTCAAATATGTGCATACACAGGGGGAATATCCTACAATGTATATTTCTATTTTTCCTATGCTGTTAAAACCCAATATTTGATAATACATAAACCTGAAATTCCAGATTCTTAGCTACATTTTCTAAGCATAATTCTTCACAAACCCAAAAAGGTTCCCACCAACTTCCACTACCAATTCCAGCTCAGAGCTAAAATCAGATTTATAGCAACTGTCAAAGCCAAGGATGACAGATAAATTAATCTTCCCTTCATGAGTTTACATCCCAGCAGCATCTGGGCTCCTGATCTGCCCCTAACAAGCACGGGGTCTCTACAAGCTGTCGTTTAAAGTTGATGTTTTCATGACTAGAGATGAATTATTCTGTCATGAGAATCTATTTATTCAGCATTGGAGGGTGCGGTTTTGGCTTGCAGATAGAATGATTTCATGGGTTAAGGTACCCTTGAAGCATCATTTTAAGTCTCAGAACAGTCAGACCTAGAATAAAAGTTGAGTCTTTACAAGGACATTTTCAGGGGGGGGAAACCTGACTGGTCACAAATAACTTCAACATCTTTAGGTGGTACCATAACTACCTATATTTTAAAAATCACTCATCACTAGAAAACTGACAGAAATGAATTTAATGAAAACTGTGGAACTCTGACTTTTATTTCTATTTACTTAAAATGCAAATACAGCCATTCTAATATTGCCACACCATCCACCTAGTAAGAAGAAGGTTCTGGACAACAGAAACCTTTCTGATGTCTGGCCAGGACAATGTTCTGCAGGTCCAAACTGTCTATGACTCTCATCCCACCTGACTAATTCATTTGATCCATTAAAGAGAAGTGGGAGAAATATGTGATTCATGATAAACATATTGTAATAGTGGCTTTAGGATTATGGGATAAATATAACAAAAAACTGATACTGGAGACTCCCCCATTTGAACGAGACCACAGCTTGATGCTGGAGCACACATTTTACATATTGGAAGTCCCAAGTTCAAATGCCTTGTGCCACCAATTGAATGATCACATTTAAGGTGATAGGAACTATTTTTGTTGGAAACCCTGGATAGCAGCTATTGCTCAGAGTAGACAATGTTTGTAGATGGTGCAATGGTCTGATTCAGTATAATGCTGTTTAGTTTGTTCAATGAAGATGGCCAAACAGGATTCCCACCCTCATATTGGAAATTCCATGTAAATGAAGGTGGCTCCCTTTAGACTCAGTCGAATGCACATTGATAAGGCCGGCAGTGGAGACACTAGGGGTGTGTGGAGAGGCTGAACTACACCAGGTGACATTGTTGGGTGGAGGAGTGACAGCAGCCTTAGTGACAGCACAGAACAGAGGACTGCTTCTGGATGATATTATTTTAAGTTGTGCTACCAATGGTTTCTCTTCCTTTAGAAAACAGAGTGTGCCCTCAGTATCCACGGAGTTGGGTTCCAGGGCCCAGCGGATACCAAAAAATGTGGATGCTTAAATACCTTATTAATGAAATGGTGTAGGGTGGCTGTAGAGGTGGTGGCAAGCCCCAGCTGCACATTCTTTGGGCTCCTTCACCTCCAAGGAGACTGCCTGCTGCCCACCTCCACCTTTGAGCAGCTTCTGCAGGGGTGTGGCAATTGGTGGTGGTGTTCCTGTTCGTTCATTCATGAACCAAACAGGCAGGAGCACCACCGCCAATCACAGGGTGACCAACAGCTTCCACAGGGATATGGCGATTGGCAGCTGTGGCAGTGCTTCTGCTCATTTGTTCATGAACAAATTAGCAGGAGCACACTATTGCCATGTCCCTGCACAAGCAGCTCAAAGGCAGAGGTAGTGGCTGGTAGACTCCCCAGAGGTGGGAGAGCCCAAAGAATATGCACCTGGAGGCCAGGGCTTGCCACCGCCTCCACTGCTGCACTGGGACCACTTCTCGGCCTGGTTGCATGTGCGTGTTGGTCTTCAACCTAGAACTTGTCCAGGCTATGGAAGTGAATGGGAGAGTCAAGGGGCAAGGGTGATTTGGGTTCCTTTCTTTTCCTTCCATATTTAAGGACACTCACTTTATTAGCTCTCCTGTAGCGGATCTGGAGCCTATAAATACAGGATTTATAGAACAGAACTATTGGTTCTGTAACAGGCCAAAAGGAAACCATCCCCCCAAATCTTAGCCATCAATAGTAAGAACTACATTTTTACCATTGTATCTATGACATTTTCAAAAGCAATACTGATAAAACTATCACATGGTGTTGTATCTGTTGCCTACTGCTATAATGGATTTGGAGAGATCACATTCAAACTTTCCAAGAAAGAATGGCTATTGAAAGTTTGGGGAGTTATGAAATTAGTTGACCTGGCTGTTTTAAGACAAGTTATTTTAAGGTACATTCCATCTGTCAGATTTGAAAACTTAAAATCTAATATACTATAAAGGAATACAATTAATTGTTTGTTTTTACTTCTGTTCTTGAAATAAGTATGTTAAGGTCTGCTGTATGTTTATTTTGTAATAAGAATAATGGGAATTAACATATTTGTTATAAAAAAATATTTTTGAAAAATATCTGACCATAATTTAGCATCCTCAGGACAAGACTATTATGCCTTATTATTTGTACCTATATCAGACATTCACAAAACCTAAGGTGGTAAATCAAAAGGCAAAGTTTTAAAATGTTAAAATCAAGTCAAAAGTGTCTTGAACAGGGCATAGAACCTATGACTTGAAGGCCACATGAGGGATCCTGAACTAGTTTCCTCTGGACCCAGGGCCAGTTTACTAACCCCACACAATATGCAAGCTCTGCCCACCAACAGCATGCAAACCTAACAGATTATCCCCAGGCATGACCTCTGCACTAGCAGAATTCATTTATTTTTAAGAGGAAGTGGGTGGTTTTCGATTATCGCTTTGAGTACGGTACATCATTAGCAGGGGCATAAGATAGGAATAGAGCGTTGGGAGTTTGTAACTGGACTGAGGAAGTGAGCAGTGGGACATCTGGAAAAGAAGTGGAGAAAGGAGAAATAGCAGCATAATTTGTGAACTGAATTAGCAGTAGCAGGGATGATAAAGATCACAGGGCTTGTCCAAATGGCAGCCAAGTGAGAAATGGAGAAATACAGTCCATGCACATCTCATGAATACAATGTAGTATGTGATCCTGGTAAACTAACACATGACACATCCTGTTCCATAATCTCCCCAACCTTTTTATCTAATGGAATGATTACAGGAACTGATGAATACTGTGTTCTGCACAGTTGATAGCAGGGGCACAACCCTTCCACCTACACTTCCCAGCCCCTCCCCTAAAAAGTAGCCCCAAGGAGGGAGGGAGGGATAAGTGTGACAAGAGAAATTCTTTGGTGCAGCTGATGCTTAAGAACTTTCAAGGTTTACTGTGAATTGATTTGTGGTGACAAAGAAGCAGCAGGGACTGTGCCTCTCACAGCTCTGGCAGTAAGAAGATTGGGGGGTGGGCTCTTTGGAGTTTGCAACATTGGTCATCCCAGAGCTATTTGTTGCTCTGCAATGACAGATAATTCTGCAGGTATTCATGGATTTTAGTCATTCCAGCAAAATAAAACAAAACAAAAAGAGATGAAGTAAAATGCATGACATTCCCAAGCAGGGAGTTTCTTGTGTAATTCATCTTAAAATGCAATATTCTGTCATCTCAAGTAACACTTGCTGAAAGCAGCCATCAATACTTTTTGTCAAAAACCAGCACTCTGTGTAAAATGTTCCATCAATCTCTATTTACATAAAACACACACACACACAAAAAAAACCTTTCCACATGGTTCTATAAAGAAGAACCATTCCAAGGCTCTGTCATCCAGTTTCATGCTCTATTGAAATATTATTTTGACTAGCACCAAAAAAAAAAAAAAAGCCCTTTGAATTTATGATAGGAATGGGATTTGTTTTTAATATAAAGTTGACACATGCCCTATTGCATAGATAGTTTCAGGAAGAAAGACAGATTTTGTCTGTCAGTGCCAAGTTAAAGGACAAATTCTGCTAAGACAGTTCATGAGTAAAAACATCTGTAAATAAGCAGAGTTGTCAAAATGACAGTTACATATAATAGTTTTTGGGAGCTTGTGGGATGAAGAGGGAGAAATGAATCCAAGCAAATGGGAAGCAGGTCAGTGAAGCCCCCTCCACCACCAAAAAAACTGGCAGATTTGGTTCCAAAACTGAAAAGTCCCCCTCATATGATTACAATTAACGTAATCCGCTATAAGGAACTTGTTGGAAAATTTCAAAAACACTTTGAAATGCAAGGATTCCAATGTAATATTTATAATGAATGTTCTCCCATGGAAGGAAAAAGTGGTTATAATTAACCCTGTGATTATCATCAACTGTGTGTATATGCTAAGGCACATGTACGAAAAAAAGTGTTTCTCTAATCATTAACCATATTTAATCATTCTCTCTATTAGTAATATCCAAGGTACAGGACATTATGTAGCCAAAACAGCACCCCACAAGCACAAAGGGTAAGTATCAGCAGATTCAGGGGAACTACAAAGTTTGCAGAAGTACAAATATATCTTTTTAAGTATTTTGAGTAAGAATCCTGAGGGGTTCCAAAACCATAAAACCATTGTGAATAAGCATGCTCAGTAGTCAAGGAATGATGAATCCATTGAAACAAGGAATTGGGGGGGGGGGGCAGAGCTAAGTGGGTGGATGTGGCCTTTTTGAAGAGGAGGATATGGATTCTGCAGCCATAATTGGTTTGTATTATTATTTCCCACTTTTCGTATTAGTACCCACCTTTCCCCATGGATCGAGGCTGGGAACAACAGATTTACACAAAACAAATACTGTAATATCAATTAAAACACATACTGGTTAAAAATACATAAACCCATTAAAACACATAGTATCACTTTAAAAGAACAGATAAAAAGAACAGAAGGGACAATTGTCCCTTCACATTCACTGGGGTTTGGTTCCAGGACCCCCCGTGAATACTCAAGTCCCATTATATGCAATGGCATAGCAAAATGGTGTCTCTTATATAAGATGGGAAAATCAAGGTTTGCTTTTTGGATTATTATTTTTTTAAGAATATTTTCAAGCCATGAATACTTAAAACCATGAATGCCAAATCTGTGAATGCGGAGGGACAACTGTACATATTAAAACAGTTTAAAATTCATAGTTTAAAAAGCATCTGGATAGGTCTGATGGAAGAGACTGGTCTTGCTCTCTCTCCCTGGCTTTTCTTCACAAACGAAGATTAAGGAAGGACTCATCCCACGCTTTCTGCAAGCGCACTGATGACTAAAAAGGCCAATCCAAGATAAACAAGTCCAGTTGCAGAAAGCACAGCAGAGGGTCTCCCTGGGTGATGTTTCCGTGTTGTGATTCTTTCTGAGTTGTTGTTTCTCTTCAAGACTTGTTCGGCATGAGTTCTCAAATAAAGCTGCAGCATTGTGGATAGTGCGTCTCCATGCCTCCCCATGTGAGGCCAGGGTGGACCATTGTTGGTGATCAATTTGGCCAAGCCTGAGATGTTATTTCAGGGAATCCTTGTATCACTTTTCTGGAGCGCCCCTCTTACGCTGACCCATGGTGAGTTCACCGTAGAGTACTATTTTTGGGAGGCGATGGTCCTCCATCCTAGAAACGTGCCCTGCCAGCGCAACTGTGTTCTTAATATCATGGCCTCAATGCTATTTTAAATCCAGACTGTGTATTCAACTGTTGAATCTCTTCCGGCAGGCCATTCCAGAGTCTAGGGGCAGCTGAAGAAAAGGTCCTCTGGGTCACAGTCACCAACCTAGTCCTGGTTGACTGAAATAAATGTATCTCAGAGGACCTGAGTGTACAGGGTAGATTATATGGGAGAAGATGAACTCATAGGTAACCTGGACCCAAACCATGTTGGCTTTAAAGGTAACAACGAACACTTTGCACCATGCCTGGAATGTAATTGGCAGCCACTAGAGTAATTTTAATATTGGTGTAAGGTGATCACTCCTGGGTTCACCAGTAACTAATCTGGCTGCCATGTTTTGAACTAATAGAAGTCAAGGAATGCAGAAGGTAAGGAGGAGAACAGAATATGAAACATTGTTATCACCATTCCTTTTCCTCCATTGGCCTCTGCTCCATTTAGTATAGATATCAACTGTATTATACATATTACATATAAAACAACAGAAAACTATCTTATTGCCTGGCTAGGATATTTCCTGGTTCATACCATTTGGGCCATCAGCTTCAGAAAAACAAAAGATATTATAAACTGCTAGGCTTCCCTCTACACCCCACCACCACCACCACAAGACAGAGGAGATTATCAGACGCAGAAAATATCCCAGGACAGGGATGACAGGAGATCACTAAAAGGCTTACCTTTTAGATGACGTCGTCCCTGTCTTGGGATGCTCTGGTTCTGCTCCTGTTCCTCCCCCGTTTCCTCTTATTCACGGGGGAAATCCCGTGAACAGGACAGGCGAGTAAACAGGAATCCCACTGTGCTCCCGGGACGACAACTGAACGTGACACTTCCAGATGTGATTGGGACAGAAAGGTAAGTAAAAAAATAAATCCCCTCCCCAGGTAGCTTTTTCTTTTTTAAATGTGTTTTAGTGCTTGCTTTTATTTTTGATAGCTGGGGGGGGTCTTTTTAAATTTCCCTCCTGGCTGTTCTCTCGCAAGGATTGCCAGGATTTGAGTTCCCGTTCGTAAAAGCAGCCTTGCGGCGGGTGCATTTACAACTGAGCAGAGAAGGGAGGGTGAGCCTGTTCCTATAATGGAATAAAGGTAAGTGTTTGAAGCTTTTTTCTTTAGTCCACGGCAGGAATGAGAGAGGGGCAGGTGGGGGGTAGCAGGACAGAAACGGACCCAAAGTGTCCGTCTGATACTCTCCAGAGTGACAAATAGTCGTTGGCCATTTCTCCACTCCACTTTCTCTACTCCACTCCATTTCTCCACTTCAGCTGGAGTGAGACTATGGTCCAAAGCCTTGTTGACAACGTTTCCAATTCCCAGGCAGCCTTGTAAGACAAGTGCAAGCAAAGGCCAGAAGGAATCCATGTTCACAAATGCTGCAGTGCTGAATCTTTGCCATGCTGATGAGCTCTTAGCTATGAAGCAATCTAAAGTGGAATTAGCAATTTGTTTCCAATGTGTTAAGAATAAAAATGCACTATTAAATCATTAAGGGGTGAGGGGGGAACCATGAGGGGAAATGACTTCTCATTTTGCTTCTAACTTAACCAATTAACACTTGTTAATTTTTGGCATGACAAGCAATGGGTTTTATGTTTCTATGTTGTTATTACTCTACCTTTCTCTCCAACTAGTGATTGGAGATAAGGAGCTATGTAAAGCCAGCAAAGGTACTGAAGTGAAATGAGTTCTGATTTGCATCCTAGCAAGGTTTTGGATGAAACAGAGGCTCTGGAGTTTTTCTTTTCCTCTGGAAAGGTTTTGTTTTGCAGACTGCCATAACAGTTGTTTCTTCTAAAAGCAATGATTAACAGAACTATGAAAGTTTAAAAACAATCAGATGATTTTCACTACTAACATTAATAATGGAGATGGGGAAAATTATTTGGATCTGAAAGTCTCTATAAAGTAGCAGGACATGAATGCAGCTCCACCCATCCACCTCATATTCTCCAGCAACTAATAAATAAACACATACTAGCTCTGATATGAAGCTCTTAAGGCAGTGTTTGAACCTACTTATCAGGTCCAAAGCTCCTTATACAGTACAGATGGTCAAACATTAATTACTGATAAAGCCTCCATCCTGAATCAATGGGCTGAACATTTTCAAAGTCCCTTTAGTGCCAACCGAGGAGTCCAAGGCTCAGCTATCCAACATATGATACAAAAACTGATGAAAAATGAATTGGACATAGCTCCCACTATGTCCATAGCTCCCACTATGACTCTTAAGGCCATACAGCAATTGAAAAACGGCAAGGCAGCTGGGAATGATGGAATCCCACCTGAAGTTTGGAAACACGGAGGTCATGTACGCCATGATAAATTCCACAAATTCCTTGTGAATTGCTGGAAAAAGGGGGAACTGCCATCAGATCTCCGAGATGCAGTCATCATCACCCTGTACAAGAAAAAAGGAGCAAAATCTGATTGCTCAAACTATCGAGGCATAACACTGCTCTCTATTGCTGGAAAAATCCTTGCAAGGATACTCCTGAACAGATTAGTTCCTGCCATTGCAGAAGAACTTCTTCCTGAAAGCCAATGTGGCTTCAGAGCCAATAGGAATACTACAGATATGGTATTTGCCCTTAGACAACTACAAGAGAAATGTAGAGAGAAAAACAAGGGTCTCTATGTAACATTTGTTGACCTCACCAAAGCTGTGAGGTCACTGTGAGTAGAAAAGGTCTGTGAGTAGAAAAGGTCTGTGAGTAGAAAAGGTCTGGAAAGACTAGGATGTCCCCCCCAAATTCCTTAAAATGATTATCTTGCTACACGAGGGCCAGCGTGGCCAAGTCAGATATGGTGATGCTCTTTCAGAGCCCTTTCTAATAACTAATGGAGTGAAGCAAGGTTGTGTTCTTGCACCAACTTTATTTACAATCTTCTTCAGCATGATGCTCCAAAGGGCTACGGCAGAGCTTGTAGAAGACGACGGCATCTATATATGTTACCGTACTGATGGTAGCTTGTTTAACTTAAGCCGTCTGAGGGCTCGCACTAAGACGCTAAACTGTCTAGTCCGTGAGCTGCTCTTCGCTGATGATGATGCCCTTGTTGCTCACACAGAAGCAGCTTTGAAGCATCTAACATCCTGCTTCGCAACAGCTGCAGAGCTGTTTGGGCTGGAAATCAACCTGAAGAAAACAGAAGTCCTTTACCAGCCTGCACCACAGGATGAACACCACCATCCCCACATTGCCGTCAGCAACTCTGTGCTTAAGTCCGTTCAGCAGTTCACCTACCTGCGAAGCATCATGTCCTCAGATGCCAAGATTGAAAAAGAGATCAATCACAGATTAGCAAAGGCACATAGCGCATTTGGAAGACTTTACAAAAGAGTCTGGAGTAATAAACACCTGAGGCGAAACACAAAAATCAGGGTGTATAGAGCCATTGTACTGTCTATTCTCCTTTATGGATCTGAAACATGGGTCACCTATCGCCACCACTTACGACTCCTCGAACGCTTCCATCAGCGCTGTTTACACTCAATCCTAAATATACACTGGACTGACTATGTGACGAATGTTGCTGTCCTTGAGCAAGCAGGGATCACCAGCATTGAGGCCATGATATTGAGAACACAGCTGCGCTGGGCAGGGCATGTTTCTAGGATGGAGGACCATTGCCTCCCCAAAATAGTATTCTACAGTGAACTCGCCACGGGTCAGCGTAAGAGGGGCCCTCCAAAAAAGCGATACAAGGACTCCCTGAAACAATATCTCAGGCTTGGCCAAATTGATCACCAACAATGGTCTGTCTTGGCCTCACATCGGGAGGCATGAAGACACACTATCCACAATGCTGCAGCCTTATTTGAGAACTCACGCCGAACAAGTCTTGAAGAGAAACGACAATGCAGAAAAAATTACAACCCGGAAACATCACCCAAGGAAACCTTCTGCTGTGCTTTCTGCAACCGGACTTGTCTATCTCGGATTGGCCTTTTTAGTCATCAGCGTGCTTGCAGAAAACGCGGGATGTGTCCTTCCTGAATCTTCGTTTACAAAGAGAAGCCAGAGAGAGAGAGAGAGGCAATATATGGCCATCCTGACTAGTAACTACCTTCCATGCATTTGGAGGCCATACCAGCTATGAATTTATCTAATCTTTCTTTTAAAATACCCAAGCTAGCAACCACCATTACCTCTTGGACAGTGAGTATGACAGTTTAACTGTCTGCTGTATCAAAAACTACTTCTTTTCATCCAGCAGTAAGAAATGAGTAGGAAAGGTTTAATTTAAATAAAACATTCATTTATCTTGATTTGTTCTAATGTACCTATCATGGAATCTGTCACTGTAATATCAGCACAGACTTGGTTTATATTTATGGCAAGCTATCTACCAAGACCCCAAGATCTTTTACTTGGTGAGTCACTATCAGCTCAGATCTCATCGGCATATATGTGACATTGGGAATTTTATTTCTTTGTTTGCCATAGTATATACTATTCTTCATTTGCTCACAATAATGGTTGAAGCATCCAGGGTTTGGGGGGGTGGGGGGTAAGACTGTAGCTTTGCATTCAGATGCAACTACAACAGTGTAAGGTATGTTCCAGCAGCGCTACTGCTATGCAGCCTCATTTCAGCATGGTTGGACAGGTGTGCCTGCACAGACTTCATAAAGTGAGCAGTGGTTGCACAGGCATAGTTCTTTGTGTGCAGTTTTTAAGAGGCCATGATGCAAATAATCCACTTTTCTTCCACAGGCCCTAAGCCTACACAAAGCCTGCACAGCCAGACAAGTTACTAAATGTTCAAGTGACTTGATTTGGAGGGTGGGGGGAGGAAACAGTTCATAAATCAGTAGGTAAACCTAATTCTACTTCAAACTGCTTGCCTAACATTAATAGTGCCTTTGTTGTCAATAAACCTATATTTGACTTCTCCTATTTTATTTATAAATTACTAATGCTTTTCCTGGGGCAAAATGGTTGAAGTAATAGTCCACATGAAGCTATATCTCTGTCAGCTAAAGGGGGGAGAAACAGAGAACAAATTGACTCAATGAAGGGAAGCTATTAGCTGCAAATAGACCATACCCAATTCTGCACAGTCATCACTACCTACGCAGCTAAGCACTTACCATTCTGCCTACGAAAAGCTAATACAAAACAAAACCGGATGACTGCTTAAGTAGTTTGGACTAATTAAAATATACTGTGTGGTGGAAAGTAGCATTGGGCATGCATCAACACATGCACCTCTGTGCACTCCTGCCAGTTTTTGTGCCATACATAGAGAAGAGATTAATTAAGTAACTCTTTCATCAGTGTAAACATTTTCCATCATGTTTAAGCATACTTATCATCTGACCTAGCCCATTCATGCACAGCATTTGTACACCAGCAATCAATGGCCTCAACTGGTGCACCATTACTAACTACATGTAGATGGCCCAACTGATATAATATGCCACTTAAATATAATAGAGACTGCATGGAACATTTACACTGGAATGGGGTTACTTGTAGGCCATGTGTGTGTTTCTTCAAGTCGCCCACCAACTTATGGTGACCCCATAAATTTCATACAGTTTTCTTAGGCAAGGAGATACTCAGAAGTGGTTTTTCAAGTTCCTTCCACTGAAATATAGCCTACAGCACCTGGTATTCATTGGCGGTTCCTATCCAAGTACTAACCAGGGCTAACGAGATATGAGTCTGTTAAAGTTAAGAGTCAGTCAGGGGAAACTATCAGCTTGGCTTAATACCCTGTTTCAGTCACAGAACAGCTTCGGGAAAGGTTTTCCCTTTTGGATGACGTCGTCTCTGTCCTGTGCTTCCCCCATGCTGCCTCCATCTTTTTTTATTCATGGGCAAAGATTGTTAATGGACCTCTTCTTGTGTTTCTGTTATGTGATCACAAGATTGTGAACCGATGCCCTGCGATGCTCGCGTGATCAGGTAAGTCCATTCCAAATACTTCCATGTATGATCAGGACATCCAGGTAAGTGACACCCTTTGTTTTACCCTCCCCGGGTTACTTATTAAATTTAAAGTGTGTTTGGGTGTTTAGTTTTGCTGGTTGACATTTGGTTTGGTTTTATTTTTTAAATTCCCTGCGCAATCATTCTCTTGTGAGAACAGGCGGGATTTGGTTTTCCTGTAGTAAATGCAGCTTTGCGACACCTGCATTTACTGCAGGGAAGCTGAGGGGAGGGGGAGCGGTTTCTCTCCTGCAATAAGGTAGGTGTGCAAACGTTTTTAATTTATTCCATGTCAGGGATGGGAATGGGGTGGGCGAGTGCTAGTGATGCAGGAATGGGATATTTTAAGGTAGTCTGAAAATCTCCAGGGACAGAGATAGGTATTTAGTTAGACTCAAGACAGCTAATTAAGTTTAGCTAGCATTATGAGGGAATAAGGAAGGAGCTTAGTAGAGTTATTTAGGATTTAGATGTTTAAAACAAGTAATCTTAAACTTTATGTTGAACTTCTGTTTAATACATTATTTTTGTATTATCTTTTTTGTGCCTCTGTGAAAACTACATAAGGGTTATTGGAATGGTTGAGTTCAAATACACTATATCTGTGGTGGCAGCAGTTATTCAAGGGTGGTTATGTCCAGTGGTGGGATTAGATAAATAAAGTCTTACACAGGAACTATGAGGGCGTTTAGATGGTCCCCACATTTGGTGCCATAGTGATGGCATAAGTAGGAGTCCTAACATGGGTTTCTAAAATGCCTTGACCACCCTGCCCATAGATGCCAAAATGTGTGTCAGCCCCACCCTCTGTCAATTCATGATCAGCATCAGTCTGAATACACTCCATGTGTGCACATTTTTTCCTTTTAATTTCAATTAATAGGTTTTTAAAAACTCTGCTGGAGTCTTTTACATTGTAAAAATTCCAAATTCTTTCCTACAGTTAATCTGCCCATAATGCATTTCTGCCACATGAGAGTCTGAAGTCTCTATTAAATCTGAGGTGAGCGTGGGAGGAAGGAAGTGACACCAGAAGCAACATATACTGTATTCAAGAGTATGTACAAAGACTAAAGAATTGCCCTTCTCCCTTTGGAAGCTTCCAAAATTAAAAGCTTTATTTTATACAAGGGAGGGGACATCTCTAAAACCCCACATTTAACCAAGCAGCACCTCCCTCTTCAAATCCTGTGTTTAGAGAATATCCAACAAACACACACATAGAGCAGCACACTATAAGAATTCAATTTGGAAACCATCATCTAAAGCACAGAGGAGAACAGGAAAGTCATATTGCTATAATGCTTAGATTATCAATCATCTTGACAGCTTATTGGCTTTATCACCACACATACCATTAAAATGATGTCTGGCCTAGAATGTCAGGAGGCAAACATTAAACAGACCAGGATTAAAAAGCAGATCCCAAACAGCACTCCAGTAAAGTTTCCCTTCCACACTGAAATTAGTTAGAGCTGACTAAGTAACTGGCGCTAGACTTTGAAGAAATATACAGCCTAAAAGGCTCAGAACCTACACAGGCTTGACAAGCTGATAGGTAATGTCATGTTGTGGCAACTCTAAAGCTCCTCCAGTTGATTTATCACATGCTGTGTGCAACAGAATGACTGCTAATGGAAGGGGGGGACGACATAATTTGCCTCTTCTGAAAATGAAGGGATTGCATCAAAAGGGCCAAGGAAACTCCTTTAAGTGAGGTAGGAATGGTAATAATTTCCTATTACCGAGCAAACATTAACATTACACTCGGCATTAGAGCAAAATTTACAGACTCAAGTGAATTTAATCGAGAAGGGAATATATTCATAATTCAATAACTCCAGATATTGAAAGAAGGAAGGAAGGAAGGAAGGAAGGAAGGAAGGAAGGAAGGAAGGAAGAAAGAAAGAAAGATTTTTTTTTAAAAAAAGACAGATATAACTGCAGAAGCTGTGCCAGCAAACTCTGTCCTGACACACACAAAAGCATTAGCTCTCAATAATTTAGAATAGAGATGAAGCACCACTCTTATACCTTGCAATTAATTTGTGCTTAGAGAGATCAATCTGAAGAGATACGGTTGTCTATTTTAAGTGAATATTTAGAAAGTTTGTACACTACTCATTAGGTCTTGCCACCTAGCATTCACAAACATTGACTTGACTCAGTAGCCAGCAAGTATTTGTGCCAATCCTTCCTCCAGTTCCATTCCTCTAGTTCCCAGATAAAACTTGGACACACAGTTAGGGTTCAGGCACACCTGAGAACAAAACCTCTGACAGTGAAGCTCCTTTACACAAAGTCTTTTTATGCTCCCAGTTCACTTCTTCCTCCTTGTTCCCTGCCTAGCTGGAAGGTTGTGGGGTGTTTTTAAGCAACATTGAGAAGATGGTGAAAGAGGAGTGAAGAAACACATATTTAGGACTTTTTCAGATGGGCTTTTTATTCGGTGGCAGGCACGAAACAGGGTCGAGAAAGAGTTACCCTTTCAGATGACGTCGACCCTGTCTGTCCTGCTCCTGTGCTGTTCCCGCGCTGCTCCCGCGATATTGTATTCATGGGGAAACATCGTGAAGAGACCACCCATTCCGTTACTGTCATGGAATCATGGGTGGTCTGAAAGGCGCCCTATTCCTCTCCTGTTATGCTGGCACAATGCTAGCTGCAAGTTCTTTTTTTCTTTTTCTTTTTTTACTTTTTTTTTAAAATTCCCTACATGATCGTTCTCTCACGATAATGGGTGGGATTTGGTTTCCCTGTAATAAAAGCAGCTTTATGACAGCTGCATTTACTGCAGGGAAGCCGAGGGGAGGGGGGCGGTTTCTCTCCCACTTTAAAGTAGGTGTGCGAACATTTTGGATTTATTCCATGGCAGGGACAGGAGTGGGGCAGGAGGGTGCTAGCGAGGCAGGAACGGGGCATTTTCAGCAGGTCTGAAAATGTCCTCAGTGTCAGGTTGCAGCAGTATGTCTCAGACTTAACTCTAGCTGACCCTACTGTAGCTGAGTGTGCCTGCCTACAACAGGCAAGATAAACAGCAGCTACCTCCAAAATCCCTTACTGAGCATATGTGAACTGCAAAACAGAAAGAACAGGAGAAAGAAGATAAGTCTGGCTCACCAGCTACTTCCTGCATGTTTAAAAAAAAAAAAAAGCAAAGGTCTACAAGTTTGGTCACCAAAATGGGAGGGGGGATAGGAAAAGTCAAGGTTGGTGAAAGAAAAAGCCATCCCTGGATACATTTTGGAAGAAGCCTTCAAGGGGCTCTAAAAGGTTAAAAATGTTTTTCTTTGCTTATGCAGGCTTACCAGACCTGGCAGTTTCATTTCACATATTTGTAAAGCTAACATGTGAAACTGCTCTTCTTTTTCATGGTGTATGAGCCTATCCCTAGTCTATCCATGTTATTTATGCCTCTAGTATCAAATGTTCTGTTAAAGAATTAATGTGCAGGAACATGTCTAGCTTCTTATCTGAGGTATACCTGGTACTCTCATTCTCAGAGCTTTGCACCTAGGAGAAACTGGGAAAGAGACTTATGACCCATCCCACCATGTGAAATGCTTAAAATAGAAGCACATTTGCCATGTGAGAGTAATCATATCCCTGCTCACTGTGTGACTCCAGATCTGCTGATAAGCTGACTGGACCATCCCAAGCTCCAATCTTGGTGCAGCGGAATCAGCAGCAAAGTCACCCACAGTAGGAATAAAAAGGGGGTAGGGAGAGAAATCTAATGGCTAACTGAAAGCACAAGTTTTCAGGGATTTCAATCCACTTGTTCAGATGCATTGATGAACGCTGTACAATCTTGAAGACACAGGTTTTAAAGCATAGTCCATTAGCAGAGGTACAACCAATGATAATGGTTTTTTGGTATTCTAAATATATTAATATATTAATATGCTGGTTCTCATCACAGTTACATACATAATAAAAAAATCCTCTTCGGATAATTTTTCTACTTCAAGTGTAATAACTTTCAGATAAGCAGAATGTATTGCTTTGACATCTCAACACTAGCAGGCCAGTTTGTTTGACAGACCTATATCTTCTTACCCAACCCTTTAAATCTTTACAGCCAGTATCAACATTTGCATCTTTTGGTATCCCATTACACTCTGGTCCCTCCCCTACAACTACGTAAATGTGCTTTAATACTTGTAGTTTGAAGACTGTATTCCATCTAGGCCTCTGAAGATGTGGATTGAAAAGCATGTAAGTTCATGTTGAAATAAGTTAGTTAAAGGTTCCTTTACATTTTTAAAGGTCCCTTTACATTTTTAAAGTCTTAAAGGTTCCTTTACATTCCTTCTACCACCACCACTAACCTGTGCCATTCCTTTTTTATATATACACATTGAGTATCCTTTATCTGAAATGCTGGGGACCAGAAGTGTTTCATATTTTAGATTTTTTCAGATTTTTTGAAAACCTGTATTTGCATATACAGTACCTATACATATAGATATACATATATGTCTCCTGTCACTTCACAGATCCTCACGTCTCTCTCCATCCTTTTGTCCTTCTCCAGCCTCACATCTCATTTGTTCTCTACTTGTGTTGTGTATGAGATACGAGGCTGGAGAAAGACTGAAGATCTGTGAAATGGCAGGAGTCCAAGCACAGTGCTCGGCATTTCATTTCAAAGGTCCTCACGTGTCTTGTTCCAGCCTCATGTCTTGTTCATTTGCTACTTGTTTATGAGAGACAAAGCTGGAGAGAGACTAAGGTTGCATTTACACAGGCAAATATTCCCCTAAATATACCACTAAGATTGCTCATTGTTTCCATAGATCGTGCCACAGTATCGCCTCATTCAGAAGGAGGGAAGGTAAAAAACCCAAATATAGCGTCTCAGGGGATCTCGCTACTTTTGCCGGTTTACTTGAAAAGTAGTGTGACTTAGCGCATTATTTATAGTCTAAACAACCATTTTGTTAAGGGCTGTGTGAATTACCAGCAATCTTCCCGATACAGTTGCAGCAGAGCTGCGCTGCGATTAGTTCTTATGATGAAGGGGTGGGTTGGCTAGATGTGGAGTCAGGAGGGAGACTCAGTAGCGACAGGAAATTTAAAATCCTTCCTGTCTACTGCTTGCTTTACTGTCTACTGCTTGCCTCTCCATTGATGACCCCTTGTCGTGAGAGAGAGGCTTGCATACCCTAATGAAGTTTTGAGCTATGCTGGCGGTGGCATAATACCCACCGATAGGGTCTCCCATGCCAGACAGGTCAAAACCAAAGGGTCTCACAAAGAGTGTCAAAGGGCAGGATGGGCTCTCTAGCCTTATGGCAACCGTCCTAGGAGAAGGAAAACTCTAATCCCAAACCCAGGCAGATGGAGCTCATCCAACCCTGTAAGGTCAACCATCTAAGAGAAGGAAACTCTAATCAAACCTACGACCCGAGGACCACGCTGCTACCGTCCATGCTTGCAAGGCCACAGCAGATGAACCTTTGGTTTAAAGGGTGAGGCCAGTTCTGTGCACGCTGCGCTCCATCAGAAAAATCCATTGCACAGGCTCGAAGGACAAATCCAATTCCGAAAAAGCCCTGTAGCAATAGGCAAGGGACGAAACGGCAGGTGTAAAGATGCACTGGAAGCCGCAGACACAACCCTGCATGCAGGAGGTTCAGGACATTGGTCGCTTGAGGCTGACCCGGGAGATGACAGTCTTGTTCGGCAGCATCCTGAACGACCAAGCAGCCTTTTTTAAGGAGAGCACTGCTTGCTCCATATGGAGAGGGGCCTAGAAAAGGTGGCCTAACGAAAACTCATCCCCACCTACCTGGTTGGCTAGCCACGGCCAACAGGAATATTCTGATGCGGTCAATCCAATGCAGATAAACAAACGCACACACCCGCCTCCAAAGGTGTAAATAAACTGACACTTGCATGCTGGAACATCAGAACCATGTGAGACTCTGCAGATAGTGGACGGCCTGAGCATCATTCTGCTCTAATAGCCCATGAACTATCACGACTAAATATTGACATCGCTGCTCTTAGTGAAGTTCGTCTCCATGAGGAAGGCAGCCTTAAAGAACACGGTGCCGGCTACACACTTTACTGGTCTGGCAAACCCAAAACTGAAAAACATCTTTCAGGGGTAGGCTTTATGATTAAAAACTACATTGCCTCCAAACTCGAATCCTTGCCAACAGGACACTCTGATCAAATTATTTCCTTACGCCTCCCACATGTTGTTCTCTTTAGTATATATTTCCCAACTATGCAAGCCAACTCTGTAAAGAAAGACAAATTCTGTGCAGACCTATGCCACCTCATACAAAATGTCCCTGTAGAAGATAAAATTATTATCCTTGGAGACTTCAATGCCAGAGTAGGAAAGAACTCCAAAGCCTGGAAAGGTGTCTTAGGCAAGCATGGTGCTCGAAATTGCAATGATAATGGAGTCTCTTGCTAGAGTTCTGTGCAGAATAACAGCTGACTATTGCAAACACTATCTTTCAGCACAAAAACAGCTTGAAGACAACCTGGATGCATCCCTAATCCAAACATTGGCACCTCATTGACTATGTTCTAGTGCACCAGAGAAACATTCGCGATGTCCGTCATACTCAGATGATGCCCAGTGCAGAATGCCAAACAGATCACCGCCTCGTAAGATGTAAACTAAATCTTCATCTTAAGTTCAAACCTAAGAGGAATGGCATCTTAAAGGAGACTCCAAGTCAATAATCTTCAACAGGCTACCATGAGAGACAACTTCCAGGCAAATCTGCAAACAAAACTTGAAGACCATCCTACAGATCCTTCTCCTACAGTGCTTTGGCAACATATAAAAAATAGTATCCTGCAGTCTGCAGAACAATCCCTCAGGTTCTTCCACAAGAAAAATCAAGACTGGTTTGATGAAAACAACCAAGAGATCCAGGAGCTATTGGCAAAGAAGAGAACTGCTCACCAGGCATACCTCGCCCAGCCAACCTGCCATGTAAGAAAAGCAGCTTTCCACCTCACATGTAGTAAACTTCAACAAAAACTCTGAGGCATGCAGAACAAGTGGTGGATCAATATAGCAGAAAAGACACAACGCTGTGCAGATCTGGGAGATCATAGAGGATTTTATGAAGCTCTTAAAGCAGTGTTTGGACCTACTTATCAGGTCCAAAGCTCCTTATACAGTACAGATGGTCAAACATTAATTACTAATAAATCCTCCATCCTGAATCAATGGGCTGAACATTTTCAAAGTCTCTTTAGCACCAACCGAGTAGTCCAAGGCTCAGCTATCCAACATATGATACAAAAATTGATGAAAAATGAATTGGACATAGCTCCCACTTTGGAAGAGACCCTTAAGGCCATACAGCAGATGAAAAACGGCAAGACAGCTGGGATTGATGGAATCCTACCTGAAGTTTGGAAACTCCTTGTGAATTGCTGGAGAAAAGGGGAACTGATATCAGATCTCCAAGATGCAGTCATCATCACCCTGTACAAGAAAAAAGGGGCAAAATCCAATTGCTCAAACTATCGAGGTATAACACTGCTCTCTATTGCTGGAAAAATCCTTGCAAAGATACTCCTGAACAGATTAGTTCCTGCTTTTGCAGAAGAACTTCTCCCTGAAAGCCAATGTGGCTTCAGAGCCAATAGAAGTACTACGGATACGGTATTTGCCCTTAGACAACTGCAAGAGAAATGCAGAGAGCAGAATAAAGGTCTCTATGTAACATTTGTCGACCTCACCAAAGCCTTCAACACTGTGAGTAGAAAAGGTCTGTGGCAGATCCTGGGAAAACTAGGATGTCCCCCCAAATTTCTTAAAATGATTATCTTGCTACATGAGGGCCAGCGTGGTCAAGTCAGATATGGTGATGCTCTTTCAGAGCCCTTTCTAATAACTAATGGAGTGAAGCAAGGTTGTGTTCTTGTTGGGGCGTAGAAAGACGTGCTGTGTCCACCACGACCACCTGCAGAGTTGTTCTACATCGACAGGACGCCAAGGAGAAGGTTTCTGGAGACTTCAGGCTGAGAAGGAAAAATTCCTTCACCCCAGCACGCTGCCTTGAGCTCTGGCTTCCTAAATAAAGACAGCAACAAGGCCAGCTTTCACTCAACTTGAGGACTTTAATATTTATTCATAGTATATTATATATATATATATATATATATATATATATACATACACACACACACACACACATAAACATACACACACACACACACAGAGTATACAACAGTCTCTCTTAAACCAACAAACTCTTAAAACAACAAACTGCTTCGCCAACCACCACCCATAACAAACCCACACTGGAGATAATTCCCATCTCCTTTTTATAGGTAGTTAAACAATGCCTGTTACATCAGGCATCTCAGATGTGCATACTCTCAAGTGCTAACTCACACACACAGCTGCCATTGGAGCTTAACTACTTTCATTACTAAGCTTACAGCTCCATCCTGTGGTCACATCCATGTCATTTCCTGACATTCCCCTCCAAATGACATGTGGTGTGTCCCATGTGTCATTTACACCAATCCTTTTATATACTGTGACCTTACTCGCTAGTACCTATAGAGTCTGAGACTCCGTTCCCATTATTTATAATGCCACAGTGTTTTCCTAGACCTTGATAGCCCATGCTACTGACCCACCTGGCTATGGCTTCCCTGGTGCTATCATTTGTCAATTTCCTTTTATTTACAGGCCTGACCATCCCACCAAACATATCCTGGCTATACTCTGCCACACACACCAGAGCTTTGGTTTTCTTCCACCCCTCCTGCATAGTGCATGTTCTCCTGGCTCTTTCTGGAGTGTTTTCAGTTCTTTTTACTGCTGCCACAGAAGAGGCTTGTCCCTGCTTTACTACAAAGAACTTTCCTTTCTGAGACTTCATGGGAATCAGGAATGTACCTTGACCACCCTCGGTGTCACTGTTACTAACACTGGCCTGAGTGTCTTGCTCATGAGTATCAACTTGTTCTTGTTTCACAGTCACTATCTCTGGCTTTGGTTGCAAGTCTAATGAAGTGCTAGGCTCTTCTGGAGTACCAGGCACCTTCAAAGTGCCCTGTTTACTCGAAATTCCAGGCTGTCGTGACACACCTGGTTTCTCATCTAAGACATCCCTGGATGCATGTACCCCTCCATTTCCGTTGTTCTTATCTAGCACACTGGCTTTCTATTCTACAACAACATTCTGGTCAGGGTATCATAGAATTGCAGAATTGGAAGAGACCACGAGGGCCATCCAGTCCAACCCCCAACTGGGTACACTCTCTTGCACCCAGCATGAGTCTCAAACTTAGCACTCCTTGAATACAAAATCCTATTCCCATCCATCAGGAACATATACTTGTTCCCCTCATAGCCCAAAAAATGCAACCTTTGGCTTTGGGGCTGATTCTTTTTCCTGAACTGAGGAGGAATGTACACTGATGCAAATTGTCCAAACACTCTTAAGTACTTTAGGTTTTGTGCTTTTCCACACAATAAGTAGTATGGTGTTTGGTTTATCGCACTGCACCATGACCTATTTACAATATGACAAGCGGTTCTTGTTGCTTCTCCCTACAAATTAGCTGGCGCTCCAGAATCCTCTAACATACAATCCCTTATTTGGTTTGTCATCCCAATCCTATTTTCAGCCAAACCATCCTCAGCTGGACATCTGGGATTTGTAGTTTTATGTTGGATCCCTTTCTGCCCAAACCACTGCGGCAAATTACTACTTAAGTATTCCCCACCTCTGTCTGTCACAAAAGTGCCAACTTTGTAGGGAAACTCCTTTTCAACAAAATTGACCCTTTTTTTGATCATATCAGCAGCCTCACTTTTGGTTTTGAGCATTGCCACATAGGTAAATTTGGTATGCCTATCTACTATCAATAGGGTAAACCTGCTACCCCCTATACTCTACATGATGCGGCCCTGATAAATCCACATGTACAACCTGAAAAGGCCTCTGGGTTATGCATTTGCTCATCTTTGCTACAGGGTAAGCCTTGACCTTGACTTTTTTTGCAAATAGCAAAGTCCAGGTAACTTTTACTGTTCTCTACCTTGAACTCTGGGCAAACCTTCTCTAGATTTCTCAAATCTTTGAAGCTTATATGGCTCATAACTCTATGAAGGTAATGAGCACACCCATCATGCAGTGACTTATTTGTTACATTCCCACACTGCACCTGCGCTACCATTTGATAAATGTGATTTTTCTTTATGGCTTTACGACATACTACTCCCTCCTTGGACACAATCCCCTCATCTCCTTTGAAAAGGATTTCATATCCATCACTGGTTAGGGATGCCACACTTACAAGGCTATTTTGTAGTTTTGGTGCACACAATACATTATGAAATACCTTGATTAAACCAGGGATTAATACAGACCCTTGAATCTCTACACTGCCAGATTCATCATCTGCAAATACCACAGTGTCCACTGGTGCTGGCTTTTGGTCTTTCCCTATCGGGGCTCATATGGTGAGAACACCCACTGTCCAAAATCCAGACAGACTGGTCCTTTTTCTCATTTACAACTCCCTCTACAGTAGTAGCAAAAACCCCCCCATCTTGGGGCTTGTCTTTTCTTTTTCTTTGTGAGTTATGCCCTTTCTTTGCTGCAGAGACCTTAGGGCAGTTCTTTATCAATGTTTGGTCTCTCCACAGGAAAAACATCTCCGTGTTCTGCAGACAGAAGCACTCCCTTCCTCAGGCAAGGATGTGGATTGATTTGTTGGTTGTTTCCTCCAGCTGGTCGCTCCCTTGAAGCTCTCCTCTGAGTCTCTCCTCTGTGCCTCTTCCAATATTCTGGATGCCACGAGGTCGACATTTAAATGAGCTTCGGCTACCCCTTGGAGACTGTACATTAGAAACTCCCATTCACTGTTTAGGCTACTCAGGAGTATAAAAGCTTTTTGGGTTTCCTCTATTTGGATGCCATGCTCGCTGCACTCTGCGAAATTATCCTGCACGGATTCACCTTCCTGCTGTTTGCAACAATACAGGTTTCTGCTGCACAGCATTTTTGACAAGGCTCCAGCTGGTTGTTGACATTCTCAAGAGCTTTCCAGACTTCAAACACTGACCTCTTATCTATGATATTATTCAGCTGATTTGGTTCTACAGCTAGAATAATGGAAGCTCTAGCTTTTTCATCACGTATTAATTCATCCTCATTAGCAGAGTCAGGTTGTTTTCTTACATAGTCCCATAAGTCCTGCTTTATTAGCAAAGCCTGCATGTAAATTTTTCAGGAAGCATAGTTCTTCTCAGACAGCTTTTCAAACCTGACTGCTGTTTCCATGTTTGCACTGAGTCTGCGACTTAAACAAATGCAAACAAACACACTGATAACAGTCCGGGCAGGCTGCCAAAAACAATTAGCTTCTGAAGCAAACAGATAAGAGCAAAGTCCATGAGTAGACACACTTAACTCACTCCTTTCCAGGACTTTTCTCTTCAGCCCTCCAGGAACACAAAACAGCTCACCAATTGTAGAACTATATCTCCCGCAGCTTCTCAAGCGTTGTCGACACGGACACTGGGCCCATAACCCTTGTTGGGATGTAGAAAGACGTGCTGTGTCCACCACGACCACCTGCAGAGTTGTTCCACATCAACAGGATGCCAAGGATAAGGTTTCTGGAGAGACTACTGCAAAAGACTTCAGGCTGAGAAGGAAAAATGTCTTCACCCCAGCATGCTGCCTTGAGCTCTGCCTTGCCAAATAAAGACAGCAACAAGGCTAGCTTTCACTCAACTTGAGGGCTTTAATATTTGTTCACAGTATATTTACAATATATATAGAGAGAGTATAGGACAGTCTCTCTTAAACCAACAAACTGCTTCGCCAACCACCATCCACAACAAACCCACACTGGAGATAATTCCCATCTCCTTTTTATAGGCAGTTAAACAATGCCTGTTGTATCAGGCATCTCGGTTGTGCATACTCTCAAGTGCTGACTCACACACACACCTGCCACTGGAGCTTAACTACTTTCATTTCTAAGCTTACAGCTCCATCTTGTGGTCACATCCATGTCATTTCCTGACAGTTCTTGCTCCAACTTTATTTACAATTTTCTTCAGCATGATGCTCCAAAGGGTTATGGCAGAGCTCGAAGAAGATGATGGCATCTATATATGTTACCGTACTGATGGTAGCTTGTTTAATTTAAGCTGTATGAGGGCTTGCACTAAGACTCTAAACTATCAAGTCCATGAGCTGCTCTTCGCTGATGATGCTGCCCTTCTTGCCCACACAGAAGCAGCTCTGCAGCGCCTAACGTCCTGCTTCGCAACAGCTGCAGAGCTATTTGGGCTGGAAGTCAACCTGAAGAAAATGGAAGTTCTTTACCAGCCTGCACCACAGGACGAACACCATCATCCCCACGTTGCTGTCGGCAAATCTGTGCTTAAGTTCGTTCAGCAGTTCACCTAGGAAGCATCATCTCCTCAGATGCCAAGATTGAGAAAGTGATCGATCACAGATTAGCGAAGACATATAGTGCATTTGGAAGACTTTACAAAAGAGACTGGAGTTATAAACACCTGAGGCGAAGCACAAAAATCAGTGTGTATAGAGCCATTGTACTGTCTATTCTCCTTTATGGGCCTGAAACATGTGTTATCTATCGCCACCACTTACAACTCCTTGAACGCTTTCATCAGTGCTGTATACGCACAATCTTAAATATACACTGGACTGACTATGTGACGAATGTTGCTGTCCTTGAGCAAGCAGGGACCACCAGCATGATAATATTGAGAACACAGCTGCGCTGGGCAGTGCATGTTCCTATGATGGAGGACCATCGCCTCCCAAAAATACTACTCTACGGTGAACTCGCCATGGGTCAGCATAAGAGGGGTGCTCCAAAAAAGTGATACAAGGACTCCCTGAAACAACATCTCAGGCTCGGCCAAATTGATCACCAACAATGGTCCACCCTGGCCTCACATCGGGAGGCATGGAGATGCACTATCCATAATGCTGCAGCCTTTTTTGAGAATTCATGCCGAACAAGTCTTGAAGAGAAACGACAACGCAGAAAGAACCACAACCCAGAAACATCACCCAAGGAGACCTTCTGCTGTGCTTTCTGCAACCAGACTTGTTTATCTCAGATTGGCCTTTTCAGTCATCAGCGCATTTGCAGGAAGCGCGGGATGAGTCCTTCCTGAATCTTCATTTGTGAAGAAAAGCCAGAGAGAGAGAGAGAGAGACTGCTTGCTTTGATGCCAAGGGAAGTCTTTACAGGGATCTACAGGGAAGTCTTTACAAGGGAAGTCTTTACAGGGATCTACAGGATCTACAAAGGGTGAGATTCTTTGTCCGTCAGCTGTTAACCACGGAGTTGGGGCCAGGGCAGACATTCCTATTGCATTCCTTTGTCTTCTCTCCAGTGCTTGGCCACGCCCCCCCCACAGTTGGCAGTATGAATCTCAAAGAGGAAAAAAACAAAGAGCAACAAAATACAGCTGTTTCTTCCGTAGACCATGTAAACTACCCACCACTGGTGCGAAAATGCGCTAAAGCGCAATTTATTGCAATAAAACCTGCCGTGTAATTGCAGCCTGAGAATCTGAGAGATGAATGAGTAGGAGTGCCACAGTTGCCACCTCAAATGTGGAAGCGGGTGGCTGCTGGCAAAGAGTTTCAAATTTTTGACGTTTTCTGATTTCCAGATTAGGAATGTTCAGCCTGTACTGAAGCATAACAAGCAAAGTTATATTTTTAAAAAACTACTACCATAGTTAAGTGTGTAAATGTTTGCTTATTTTGTTCCCACATGCAAGAACAATAATTTCAGCAATTTTCTCTCTGTTCCGCAAGAATATGAGAGCTCTACAGAATTTTTGATCACTCTTTCTATTTTAGGACTTGGTTGGGTAAAATTCAATTATTAAAAATACACATGACTTTCCTGCACAGAAAATATATTTGGGGCCATAAAACATGTATTTTGTCTAAAATACACCAATTTTTACAAAGAAATATGTTTTCACAGAAAATGTAACTACATATGTTTTTTTCTGTACTGAACCCTATATATTTCCACAAACTGTATGACGTTATGAAAATGGCGTAAACATAATGCAATTTGAGCAAATCCACAGATTCCTTTACGGGGGCGGTGTGTGTGTGTGTAGCTTTCCTGTATGTGTTTTCTGCTAAAAACAACAATAATATCCTGTAGAGGAATCAGTGTGTTTTATGTCCCAAAACATTTCTGTGCAGGAAAAGTACGGGAAGTTTTGTGCAACTAGATGTCAATGAGATGCCCACAAGCAGGACACAACTGCAATAGCAACTTCCAGCTTGTGTGCCCTAGCAACTGGCATAAAGGAACATATTCCGTCTGATACTATAGGCCAGGGGTTGACAATCTGAGTCCTCCAAAGCTATTTTGGGGATGTTTCTGCAAGTTTCCAGTTTACTTCTTCCTGCGAAAAAGACAATTTATGTACTTCAGTCAATCCGGGGGGGGGGGAGTATGGTTAAATTGGTACCAATAGTACCTAATGGGACATACCTAATGCTTTTAAGGGAAAAAACTAGAGGGTGAAAATGTGGCAGGGGTGTGGCCCTCCAATGTCCCACAGGGCACAAAGTGGCCCTAACCTGGGAAATTATTCACTCCTCTGTAATAGATAGCTACAGTATCATTGCAATTAAGCGGCTTCCATGTTAAGGGGGCAATGAATCCACTCTGGGTTTGGTCCTGACTTTGAAGTAGCTATTTAGGCTGCTGAACCCTAGTCCTAAAATAAGGTTAGCATTTTGGATAACTCCTTTAATGCTTGGACTAAAATCCAGACTGGATTCAGTGCTCCAACTGGCAGGAAAGCCTCTGGCTTCCACCACTATCAAGATATCCCCTGCTATCAAATAGCCTCTGATAGCCTACCCTCTATGCATTTTAGGTCTCCTTTTTAGGGCCATCCAAGGTGGTGGTCATTACTACATCCTGTGGATATGAATTCCACAATTGTCCAGAAGCACCTCTTTGTCTGTACCACCCACTCAGTTTTCAGAGAAGGACAACAGGCTTCCATTATTATGAGAAAGCCACTTTTTGCTCAGCTCCCTAACTTCAAATTTTGTAACTTTGTCTCATAGGGAAGTTGCTCCAGCCACTTCATAATTTTGGTTGCCCTTTCCTGTATCTTTTCCAGCCCTTCAATTTTCTTTTTGAGATGAGGTTATCAGAACTGTAAACAACATTCCAAATATGATTCTACAACTGATTTGTATAAAGCAGGAGTGGGCAACCCATCTGGAAGGCCAGGTGGCTGCATTGGTCCCCGAAGAGAATTTGGAGGGCTGCACAGCCCACCACAACCACCTCAGTTAAAAAAAAAAAAAAAAACAGAATAGAATAGGCCCCAAATGTCATCTAGGGGATATGGAAGCATTTCCCCCAGGTTTGGGACATTTTACACCAAAGAGATGACTTTTGTTAACAACAGGAAGCGATCAAAAATAGCTTCCTGTTTACTTCTGGTTTTAATAAAGGCTTCTCCAAGGTCTAAAATTGCTCCAGCCCCTCCCAAATGTGATGGAAATGCCCCTCAAGACCCACAGAGGTCATTTTGGAGCAAAACAAGATCTTTGGGGGGGGGGGCTGAACATGGTAGAAATGCCCTCTGAATACCCCAGAGGTCATTCTGGGGCATTCTGGAGCAAAACATTTTTGTGGGGGGGGGGAAAGTAAAATTTATTTATTTATTTAACTCCTGGAGGCCCTGGTGGCTGCAAAATGGTCTTGGGGGCCACACTTTGGCCAGCTCTGATATAAAACATTACAATTGAGTGTTTTATTTTTGATTCGTTTCTAAATTATTCCCAACATGGAATTGCTCTTTTGACAGCAGCCATTGAGCTATCCACAACCAGAAGATCCATGTTCTGGTCAGTTATCACATGCTCAGGCATCATAAATGTATGTGTGAAGTTATGATACACATACCCCATCACATCACTTCACACTTACTTTTATTAAACTGCATTTGTTATAATTCTTCCCTCCCAGTTTGAAGAAATCCTTTTTGAACTTTTCACTGTTCCTTTTTGGTGTAGCCACCATGAATAATTTGGTGTCACAAACTGTCAAGTACTAGCTTCTTCAGATTCAGTAACCAGCAGCTTCGGAGTTAAAACAGTAATCTAAAGAGTGAACTATACAAAACTGTTGCTTCAAATGAAAGCTATTGGTAAAACAGTAAAATAAAAAGTATTTACAATCAACAGAATCTGGCAGGCTATAGTCATTGGACATCCATCATCATCCCCACTCCCCTTTCATACCAGAGTGGGCTCCACTTTCAATTCTCACTGGCTTCTGCAGATGCAAGGCCATTCAGTCAATTTCCAGAAACATACTCTCCTCCCTTGTCTCTTCACAGTACACCAACTTGTCACAATTCAAAAGAATGCAAAACATCAAACACTATTACAGAAAGTAAAAGCTCACAGCATTTTAACCATTTTGGCAGGAGAAGGTCACATTTTGGGACTGCTCCTAGCATAAACAAACATAGCTATCAACAAGGTTAAAATACAGATCCAATACAGATTCTTAAGATACCCTGCTATTTACACTCCTCCATTGCAGGAACTGTTCGCTTATTTCCTGTTCTCTAAATAGTTACTGATCAACTGAAGGACCTTCCTTTTGTTTAGTTAAACTAGATTTCTTCAGGAGTCTTCTGTAAAGTCTTTGCCAGAAGTCCTCAGGAAATCCAAGTAACCAACCCTGTTCACATGCTTGTTGTTGCTTTCAAAAAACTCTTAACAAGTTAGTGAAAGAGGATTTATCTTTGCAAAAATGATGCTGATTCTTCATCAGTATGGCCTGTCCATCCATGTACTTGGTAATTTGGGCCTAAATTCAACTGTTAGTTGCAATCAAAGTAGATCCACTGAGTTAGTGGGAACTTAGTAAGCCAACATTTAAGAAGTTCCATTGATTCAATGAGTCTGCTCTACTTAGAACTAACAACTGGATTTAAACCATTATTTATAATAATATTTTCTACCAATTCAGTCACAACAAGTATTGAATTAATCAACTAGTACTTTACTGGATGCTTTTTTAAAACATTTAAAAATGGCCGCATTCTAATCCTCAGGTAAATTTTTTAGAAAAATCAGGAATTTCACATTGAGGACTCTTTTAGGAATACAGTACTATCTAGACCTGGTGGTACAGTATCAACACTTGTGAAAAAAAATTGGCACAAGTTTCTGTTTGTTTGTTTTTCTCCTCATTTGGGTAATATTTTTTTCATTTTCATTTTCATTTTTAAGTGAGCCTTTTGAAAAAGCCTTCTAAACAGCACACTAGCCTGTCTGATTCTAGGGCATTAAAATGGGGGAAGAGGGTCTCTTTCAGGGCTTGACTACATGGGGGTAAAAGTCCAATTGAAAATTCGACTTCTTTGGCCCAGAGCTGCACCTGAGCTGTGCCACATGATATTTGGACCACTCTGCTCTGGATTTAAGCAACACACCTACCTGGCCAAAAACGCCCGAATCTCCTCATTGGATTTTTACCCTTTGCTGTAGGTCCGTCACCACTGCCTTGCCAGGCACTCTTCCCAAAGAACTTCATGCATAATTTTTAACAAGGCAGAAACACCTGCCCCCCCCCGGGTGTACAGCCATTTGTTGTGAGGTCAGAGGGAGCAACTGCTCTGGGTGCTGCTGCTCCCTCTGACTCTCAGGACTATTGCCTGTACGCTGGGAAGGCAGAACCCTAGCATATGGCCAATAATTGAGGTCAGAGGAAGTGGCTGCTCTGGTGCAGCCGCTCGCTTTGACCCTCACAATGATTGCCTGTATGCCAGGAAAGCAGACTCCCTGCTTACAGCCGAATGTTCTGAGGGTTGGAGGGAACAGTTGCACCCGGAGCAGTCTCTCCCTCTGCCCTTATATTCAGCACATATGCTGGGGGAGGGGGTCTTCCATATGGGTGATCATTCTGAGAGTCAGAGGGAGCAGCTGCACCTGTAGCAGTCACTCCTTCTGACCTCATAACAAGTGGCCATATGCCAGGAAGGCAGACCCCCAGCTTACGGCCAATTCTTCTAAGGGTCAGAGGGAGCAATTCTACCCAGAGCATGACAACAGGCACTGCTATTTTCCCCTCCTCAGCACCATCGCTGCTGGCTTTGCCTTCCCGGTGCATAGTGAACATGTGACTGTGTGCTGGGAAAGCCAGCAGTGGCAGCACGGAGGAGGGGAGGAAAATGGCAGCAGCTGTCAGGCAGTGCTTGTCTTGCTTTCCCCACCCTCCAAATCCAGTATGGATCCTTCGTACAGCTTCCTCCAAAGTTTCCAGCAAACTCCAGAGAAAACTGTGAGTCTTCCAAAATCAGGTTTTAGCTGGTATACCCCAAGTCTGGTTCAGATAGGGCCTTAAGTCGTGTAGCATTATTGCATCATATTTGGGAATAATGCTACATGTCATGAGGCAGCGGGTAATGGCAGGATCTTTTGACTTATGTATACTGGCAGTAACAGAGGAGACTCTAAGCCAAAACGTACAATTATAGTTGTCTCTTCATATTCGCTGGGGTTTGGTTCCAGGACCTCCTGTGGATACCAAAATCCGTGAATACTTAAGTACCATTTTATGCAACGGCATAGCAAAATGGTGTCCCTTATATAAGATGACAAAATCAAGGTTTGCTTTTTGGATTATTATTTTTTAAAGAATATTTTCAAGCCACGAATACTCAAATCCATGGATACCAAATCCGCGGATATGGAGGGACAACTGTAAATGATTTTTATTGGAAATTAATATCAACAGCTTCATGCAAACACTCAGGCTCCAGGCAATCACACAAGGCTGATGAAGATAGTGGGAAGTATTTGGATAGAGGAATAGAGTAAGAGGTTTTGGGGGTGATACAACACATATCAGAGAAGCGGAGAGTTGTGCAGCAGAATGTTCTCAGAAATGCATTCTGAGGGTCTCACAGCAAACCGGCAACATGAATATAGGAAGAGGAACTGCGGACTGTAGACACAGACCAACAGGGTGATGGGAGGAAAGTGAACTGTGGACATTTTGGTAGTGTTTTAGGGTGATATTTATATGTGGTAATTCCCCTGAAGGGATGGGATTTAGAGTGGAATACCATGTTTCTTGAAGTTTCCCAGGAGTAAACAAAGGGTTGTCTGGAAGAGTTAATGGCTGTTAATGGGTGATGTATTTGAAATTGAATAGGGGCAGCCAAGGTCTATTTTTGGAGGATACAAGAAGAGGAAAAACCCATTTTGCAAGCATCAAGGACTCTGCTATCGTTGAGTAGATTTGTTGATGGACTCATCTCCAAGTGTTAACTCCGACTTGAGTATTACTTATCTGGGGAATTTCCAAAAGCCCCTCCCTTGATTATACGCGACTCCAGCTTTGGTATCTGGGGGTCCCTGGTTTTACCTGTTAACCATGTGGAAGGCCACATCAAGCCAAATTATTAAATATTGCCAATTATGCAATATTCCAAGATGTAGGCTGACAGGGTTAGGTAACAGGACCTCCTGTCCTTCTCTGTGTATGAATTCTCTAAATATATTGGAAACTTAGAGCTAATATCACAAACTAATATCACAAGATGGTTGGCCAACCACAGCAAAATTCTCCATGAATACTATGAGATGATCATTTTCAAACTGGGATGTTAAAAGTCTTGAAATCCTCACCTCTTTTTCTCACTTTCGTTTTTCCTTTTTCCTATTTGCCTCATTCTTCTTGATGCCACTGGTTGACGTATTTTGAAGTCTCCATAGGCTTAAATGGGTAGCACAATATGGCCATTCTGAATATTTGTGGTTTAAATCAGGGCCAGGGAACCTGAATCCTTCTAAATGTTATTCCAATCCCGTTCCTCCAAGTATTCTTCCCAGATTCCCATCAGCCTCTACTAGCATAGTCAATAGTGAGGAATGATGGAAGCAGTACGTCAGCAATAACTGGCATGCCACAAGCTCTGGCTTAGTTGTTTTGGTGTCACACAGATAGTGGATTAGCTTGTCCCAGTTATCTTACTGCATAAAATCACTAGAGATTGCATAATCTCAATTTCTACATCCATTAGTAGGGGAGGCCGGGGGAGGCAGCGGGCGAGAGCCTGCACCGCAACAAGGCTTAGAAAGCTCAATAGCGGCTTTGGGAAGGAAGAGGGGGCTAAAAAGCACCTTTCCCGCCAACTCCCCACTCTCCTGGGGCTTGGCTCTCCCCCCCCCATGGAGCCAAGCCCCAGGAGAGCGGGGAGTTGATCACCTGGCTTGCTCAGCAAGCACTCCATTTAAATCAGCTCCTCTCCCTTGTGTGGGAGGGAGAGAAGCTGATTTAAATGGAGTGCTTGCTGAGCAAATCGCAAATAATCAAAACTGCAAGAGTGAGAGCTGCTAATGTGCAGGGGCAACTGTATACATTTATGTTATTTAAATAATAAATATCACGAAATAGTGTTTTTTTCCTCAAAGTGACACACCACCCGAGTTATGTTCAGTTTTTTTGGCAAAGTTTGACACCAAGCTCAAAAGGTTGCCCAGCACTGCCCTAGGACCTAGAGCAGCCTTTCTCAACCTTTTTATCCTGGAGGAACCCTTGAAATGATTTTCAGGTCTCAGGGAACCCCTACGTAAAAATTATACCTATAGCTCTCTTTTTAAAAAACTTACATAAACAGTGAAAAAAATAGATGCTTTTTATATTCCACATTGCTAGCAATACATATTTGATACTTGCAGGGTCAGAAATTTCTATAATACAAACATAATATAAAATATAATATAAATATAAATATATCTCTCCAAAGTAAGACAGTCTCAGGTTAATCATCTTGGCTTCTAGGAAGCATTCAGGTTACCATGATCTGCTGCCTGAGGCAGCAACATAGAATCATAGAGTTGGAAGAGACCACAAGGACCATCCAGTCCAACCCCCTGCCATGCAGGAATACACAATCAAATCATTCCCATCAGATGGCCATCCAGCCTCTGTTTAAAAACCTCCAAAAATGGAGACTCCACCACACTCCCAGGCAGTGCAATTCCACTGCCAAACAGCTCTTACTGTCAGGAAGTTCTTCCTAAAGTTTCGGTGGAATCTCTTTTCCTGTAGTTTGAACCCATTGCTCCGTGTCCTAGTCTCTGGAGCAGCAGAAAACAACTTGCTCCATCCTCAGTATGACATCCCTTCAAATATTTCAATATGGCTGCATCACAGGCAAAGGCTGAGAGGGAGGCTGTAGCTTTCTGCCAAGGTAAATGAAAGGATTTTTTCAATAGTATGGGAGTTGGTCAGTGTATTTGTGAGCCCCACATTCAGTTACCAGACCCACAGTTTAAGAACCCTTTCTCTATCTATAAAGACTCCTTTACTGTAATTTCACTGCCCTTTCCAAACCTGGTTTTAAAAAAAATAAGCCCTAAGTCACTTTTATCAGAGTTCTCCCATCCACAGCTGGCGCCTGAGTAGCTGAATGACCAGGGATTACTTGGATTACTTGGTCAGTTTCCCCCAATTGGCTAAGAGCTGTAGTTTCCATTGTTCTGAATTTTTTAAAAAAACTCATTTTACATTTGTACCTTTAAATCAGTTTTAGGTAAACCAGTCTTTTGCCTCAGTTCTGGGTCCGTGGCTGCTTGCAGGAAGCAAATCACACACACACACTCATTCTTTGCCTCCTCCCTTTCCCAGGCCATGAATAGCTTCATTAGCATATCTAAAGCAGATCAAAAGCTGGGAGGGAGAGCAAGGTATTTGGCATGTAAACATCCTCCCCACACACCCATAAGAGGATACTTTGAGGCTCTGTTGGTGTGAAAACATTCATTCCTCGCCTGGCTTTCTCTGTTGTGGAGGGGAGAAATAAGCCCTTTCAGCTCACCACTTCTCCGTGATTTATTAATTTATTACTATTTTCTCCCAGACCCCTGGCCATCTCTGGGGGAACCCCAGGGTTCCACAGAACCCTGGTTGAGAAACGCTGACCTAAAAGTTGCAAAGGCATCTAGGAAGTTTTAGATAAATTAAATTCCATGTTATTCCGTGTACAGCACAACTTTTAAATACACCTTGCATCTGCACACGGGATCATAGAACTTAGAGGAATCCTAAGATCTTGCAGTGTAGCACCCTACCCTTCACCATCAATGTATGCAACCCAGAATATTGTGTGCCACAAGCTGAGAAGTGTATGTTTGAGAAGTAAATATGTAATAAAGAAGTCAGTATTATTTCTGCTTGTAGATAGATGAAGTTCTACAAATCACCTCATTTTGACTTTCAGATTAAGCATTCCCAGAGCACTGAAATAAGTAATTACAAATAACTAGTTAATTATAATAAATTTCATATCATACATTACATTGCGATTGCTACTTAACAAAGGCAACCTTTGTTCCTTCTTTGTGTATCTAATTTTTTTAGTTACAGAGGTGCAGCCTCACTAAACAGAGGAGAAGAAATACCACAAAATTCAAGTACTGTAGTAGTTTACTCTGCTGCCTCACGCCCTGTTATGGATGTTGAAACAATGAATATACAGGAAGAATGTGTGTCCTATACCACAGGCCGCATCAGATAGCTTTCAAATGTTCTTTAATATTCAAAAGTAACTATTTAGCTACTTTTGAGAAACATATCTGAAATCCTGCCTTTAATCCGACATGGAGACCCACTCACAGAGCTTGGAACATTACGTTTGAACATTAATTTGATAATATTAAATGTCAGAAATTGGGAAATTAATTCACTACCATAAACACCAATAACAAACTATTGTTAATTAATTGGCCAACCATCACACTTCTGTCCTTTGCATCATCCATATTTAATCTGACTTAATTCAGGAACAGGATATACATAATAGATAATTAAGTTCCTCCTCTTCAAACAGTATCGAAATACTTTGCTACTCTTGAAGAAATCCTTGTCATCCTCAAAACTGTAAAACTCCATTTCAATGTGTTAAAATTTATATCAAATAAATAAGGATTAGTTTCCTTTGTAAGTCACATAAACAACGATAAACAACACCAGTTGATCAGAGGTACCAAAATTATTTTTAAGCCATCACATTTAGCAGAGTCCCTTAAATTTTACTTGCAGAAGGGAGTTTTGCTTTGCTTTTTAAATACAATTTGTTTAGATATTGGAGAATGTGTTAAAACACACAACTCTATAATCCATGTATTTTTTTTAAAAAGCATGTTTGTAGGAAATCAAATTAAATATATTTCATGTATTTTAATCCTTGTTTACTGCCTCTCCTGAAAGCCATGTGATTTTAAAAGTTACCAACTTCTTGCATTCAATTGCTTAGGTTAAGGAGCAAATAAAATTGTGGTGACAGATATATCCAGCAACTAGTTAACCCACTAAATCTGGAAATGGAAAGAAGAAAAGGAGGGAGGAGTAGAACAAAAAGAGAATCCAGCTATATAAGATGCTCTTTGTTGCTTGCTTGTTAAAGAATCCCTCTGGTACAACAGAGGGGATTATGAATTCACATGTGAATTTATCCCCTATTAAACTTTTAGTAAAAGGGTCAGTTAGCAGGAATGATAAAGCTCACGCACAGCAGTCACATGTTCGCAGCTCATTTCTCCAACTTTGAGAAGCACAGACAATTGGGCACATTCTATTTTAACCTATTTTCCCACCATATTTTTTATGTTGATATCCATAAGCAAGGAATTCCTCAGCAAACATTCTTGACTACATACCGGTATATAAAACAGAGTATGAGCACAACATTTTCAACTTTATTTTTTTTTTCCATTTGCATTTTATAAGGAACAGGAGCAATACCATAAAACTGAGAAATGGTTTTTCTCCTATAAATTATGAGAAAATGTAACATCTTGAAGCAACAGGTATGTTATCAAGATACTTTTCTTTTACACAATTCAGTATTTACTGTAATTTGAACTGTTAGTAATGAAACAAAACTAGGTTCTTGCAGCAAAAGATAAGCCTGATGATTTCAAGTTATAGTCAGCCCTGAACTTTTGCTGGGGTGAGGGGCACAGGATCCCCATGAAAATGGAAAAACCAAAAATATTTTAACACACACCCTCAATATGCATGCCACACACTCTCCTGCTGTGAAAATCTCTACTTTGTTCCTAGGTCACATCTGCCAGACCTCCATAACTTCTGCTGCTGGTGTCCAAGCTTCTGCCTCCTAGGTCAATGACACTGCTGCAAAAATATCCTATAGTGCTGCTGTCCTTCTCTTGGCCCTCCTCTCTGTTTCCTTCCCCACCAATAGCACCATGATGCCTGTGCCTCGCTCCAAGGCTGCCTGCCCCCCCCCTCCACCGCAGTTTCCACTTCTCAGCCACCCTCCTCCTCCTCCTCCTCCTCCTCCCTGATTTGGAGTTGGCACTGAGTTCTCATCACAATTTTTCTGTGGGTGGAATTACAGAATGAGTGCTGATGCCCAGAGAGGAGCCCCACAGGAGGTGGTAGTAGGCTTCTACTGGATCGTGGATGCCTCCTGGGATTTCTTTTGAAGATGTGAGGCACCCCCTCCTTTGGCTGGTCTTCCATCCTCTCTCCCGCTTCCTCTCCCCCACCTCCCTGGCTTTGTCTGTCTGCCTCCACTGGCAACTGCTTTCATGGCCTGGAACTGGAGGAAGAGCCCCACCCTTGGCGTTCAGCCCACAAGATCTTGGGGTTATGGTGGAAGGACTGGAAGACCTTCCCCCACCTAGTTTGGCTTTGATGGGCTGTTTTAATGCTCCTCCTGCTCATCCAGGAGAGAACAGAGGCTGCTAAGGAAACTTCAGCCAAGGAAACTTCGGCCAAGGAGCATGTGTGGAAGGGGAGCAAGAAAGAAGGCCCCTCAGGGGTGAAAGGGAGGCCCGCTACCAAGCCCCCTGTCTCTCCATCCTTTCTTCCTTCCTTCCATCCACCTTTCCTATCCTTCCTTCTGAGATGAACTTGGGTGGATGCCAGCTGAGGGAGGGGCAGGGTTGCCTCACATATTCAAAAGAAATCCTGGGAGGCATCTGTGATCCAGTAGCATCACCCCACACATACACTGCCACCATGGCACATATTCTTCAGGTGTCCACACTCATGCATATGCTCACTACCCTCCATGCTTTTCTGGCTGGTCTGGCTAGTGAGCAAGCGAGCAGTGCCACACACGGGAAAGCTGTGACAACACGAGAACTCCACACTCAGTTATGCCAGTGCAGCCATCTGCAGTCACCCACCCTGCTCTCCAGTGACCATCTCATTTCTTTCCATCTTCAAATCCAAACTCAAAGAGCTTTGATGTATCAAGCCTGGCACAGATTACCGGAGTCCTTTTTAATTATCACCTATTGAAGCTAGTAGGCAAGGGTAGAAAAGTGGTAAATGCATCCCAAACAACATGAAATTGATCTGATGCAGACCTTTTACCTAGGATGCCATTCTCTCTCCCCATCCCCCTCTGCCTTCCCAGCTGTGCCTGCCTTCACTGGTGCCCCTTTCACAGTCTCTGACCATAGGATAAGCCCTGCTCTTGGCATTTGGCCTATGGGAGCCTCGCTTAGAGTTATGGCAGAAGAACCAGGAGACCTGCACCTGCCCATGTGTGGGGCTAGCAGGTAGCCTCAGAGCAGGGCACAGGCATTATGGTGCCATTGGCAGGAAAGAAGACAGAGAGGAGAAGGAGGGAAAGGAGACGGATGACAACACTGCAAAAGACTTTTGCAATAGTGTCATCATCCTAGGGGGCAGAGGCTTGGAGACCAGCCGGGGAGGCAGTTGCAAACTTGTGAACAGTCAAATCCATTGAAGTAAAACCTGCAGAAGTTGACGGTCAACTAGAATCTGCAGTTTTCTCTGTCTTTGTAGCTCCTGGTTTAGTGCATCTCTTTTCTCTACTTCCATCCTTTATAGTCTCTCTCTTTCTCTCCTTGTTTGCCACCTTGAAGTGATCATCAATTACAATGAATCCAAATGTGACAATTTAAAAGTTGTTTATATTGTAAACTAGGACTTCCAGAAGTTGTCTTAGGCTTTTTAAATAAAGTAAATGATATACCCTCAAGCTTTTTGACCCAAGTAAAGAATTAAATTATGACCCAAATCCAGCTGCCAGTCCCAAATAGAGTAGGCGCATCAAATCCATGGAGTTCACAGAAGTGCTGGTTTACCAAATTTCCTTTGATTCAGGAGGTCTACTTTAATTGGGACTAACAGATTTTGGCCTATGACTACTATATACCTGATAGGCGACCAAATGTGTGAACTGACTTCATTCAGAAGCACTGGTTTTATTTGATGAAGAAGTTCTCTCTGTGGCATTCTATATGTGAGGGCACACTTACCCATACAAAGCATTTCCATGTGAACCAGCCCATATATGTTTGTTCATCCACTTAGAGATTTTATAGACCAAGGGATCACCACACCATGAACATGATATCTCCATGCTAAGACATTGTCCAGACAGCATGCAATACTCACATGTTGCCTCTTTTAACAAATGACTAGCTCCTGTTTTGCCCCATTGCTACTATCCCACACCAAATTCAAGTGTATGTAAAAGTTCAAAGACCCCTAATTTAAAATGTAAGACTCTGTACATTTTATAGCCAGTGAATGCAGATAACATTCCTCTGTTCTTGCTAGCCATCACTTGGGAGGTCCCAAACCTTTCTGAATTCTCAAGACATCCAACGGTCCCTGTACTTGTATGAGTTCATTGATTCTAGCATCTACCTCTTGCTGATTTAATCTAATTTCTCCTTTGGAAAGTGGTGCCATTTTTTGCCTGGATCCTGAACAGATATGAATCTGCTCCCTAATAATGTTCTTGCTCCCAAACCACTTTTCCCCTAACTTTGATTTGACCATTTTATATCCCAAATTTTCTACTGTCTTGCTAGTATTCTGGGTGTGAGACTTTTTATAAGACTTTATAATATGAAAATTACTGAAGTTATAAAGTTAGTATAGACTGTGAAATAACAAAAGGTAAGAAAAATTAGCTTTTTAAAATGTTAGTCACCTTTCATAAATTATTGTAAACACCAGTATAATATGGTTCCAAACAAATAAGCATTTTGCTTTGAACAGATAACATTCCAAGTTTTTTTTTATATTCTTATGGATTACTTGCCCTAAGTATTTATCTTTAATCTTTCTATAACATTTATCAAACATATCACATCTGCCGCTTACAATTCTCAGAATAAGGCTCCTTCAGACTGTCAATTTATGCTGATTTGTTCCACACATTTTCATGTTGCTTCTTGTTGTTTTCCCATCCAGATTATTTTATTTCCTTCCCCCAAGAACTAAAGGGGAATTGGCAATGGAGGGGGAGAGGTGGGAGCAAAATAAAAACAATTCCTTCTTGTCATTCTGGAGATTTTCACACGGGGCCAAAATGCCCCGTTACTGCCCCGCTACCTCCTCTCCCGTTCCTGCCACGGAATAACATAAATCTTTCACACACTCACCTTAATTCCGCAGCAGGAACGGGCTCCCCCTCCCCTTGCTGGCTGGCCATAAATGCAGCCATCATAAGGCTGCTTTTATGACCGGCCGTCTGAAACATTATCACGTTATCACATGATAACACCGGACGATAAATTTAAAAAATAAAACTCCCCCAAACATAAAATCAGTTCACCAAGCACAAAAACACTCTTTAAATCACATAATCAAAACAGGGAGGGTAAAATAAAGGGTGCCACTTACCTGGATGTCCAGATCGTACCAGGAAGTGCTCGGAACGGACCTCCCCTCCACGGCTGTCATTTCGGAAAAGGAACGGGGCTCCTGTTCGCACACCCGTGATTGCGTGATAGTGACGGAACGGGAGGTCTATTCACGATGAAAAATCGTGATTACATTGTTCTGGTACAGTCACGGGAGCAGGATGGATGCAGGATAGAACGGGGTCAACGTTGTCCGAAAGGGAAAACCTTTCCCGACCCTGTTCTGTTCCTGCCATGGGATATATAGCCCGTGTGAAAATCTCCATACTATCTCTATTCCAAACTTCCTTCTTTCCCTTCTCTTTTACCCCAGCCTTCCTTTTAATACTGTGATATTTTTTTAAAAAAAACACTATAGAGAGCCTTAGTGCTCAAGTAGTAGGTTTCTGTGCTTGGAAAGATCACCATTCACATATATCTACTCATCAGCCAGAGAATGGAAGTGCAAAAAAGCTTCCAACAACATCCCAACAGAAGGCAGAGAGGGGGAAAGCAGTGGAAGCTTCCCTCTACTTGAGTTTTCCTATTAACCATTGAATAGGGTAGAGGGAATCGGGAATTTTTCAGAGCACAGAAGCCTATCACTTTATTGCTCAAGAGCTCCAGTGAGTGTTTTTCAGAAACAAAAACAAAACATTAAAAGAAAACCCTGGTGCAGAGAGAAGAGAAATAGGGCAGAAAAATACTGAAAACAGGGAGGGAGAGATTGCTCACACCTACTGCAATCATCTTAATCTGTGTGGCACAGATGATTTTTTTTTTTTAAACTCACCTTTGTGGTTAGAGGGGGAAATACATTGGAAAACTGTAGAAAAGGAGAAATTGCCCAAAGCATCACATGGTCTGCAAAATATATTTTGGATCTTTAACTTAAAAGAGGGGAAGTACAATTTTTTTTAAAAAATCATCTCCTGACCTCTGAAGCAGGCTACTGTTGTATGCAGTTAGAATAGAAAACATACGAACGGGATACGAATGTATGGCGATCCGTTCATATGGACATATGCATAAATGCATGTCATTTGGAAGGGGGGAAGCCAAATCCACCACAAAGTCCATGTGCGTTGCATCCAGGGCTTCGTTTGGTTTTTAAAAAAAAAAAAAAAAAAGCTCTGTACAACATGCGAATGTGCGATTGTTTGAACACTTGCATTCGCACAGATATGAACAGGCAGCACAATCTGATCGCCTGGACGAACATGGGGGTGGGACTAGCAAATAGGGAAAGCACCTGCAACCACCATGTTGGATTTTCAATTAAGCGTGGGTTTGGTAAATTGATAACATGGCGATCTTATACTTTTTTTCTTTCTTTTTGGTAAATATGAATTATTGCTCGTGCACACCATGGGAAACTGTTTTGTTCTTTAAAAAATTTGGCGGCAGCAGATTTAAAATCATGAGTAAATCACTCGCGGCCGCCATCTTGGCTAAGGGATCATGCGGAGTTTAGTGGGGATCTTTTGACCGTGAAGACAGGTCGCATCATTGCGAATGCCTGCTTTGGGGGGCATGTTCATATTTTTCTCTCTTGTGTAGACAAGATCTCTGTTTAGTTACATCAAACATGCAGGTTTTTTGGCATCTTAGTGAGGCTTTAAGGTGACAACACATGAACCCATATTCTCTTTCCATTAAATACCTTGCACATCTTTGCAAAATATTTGTCTTCAAGCCAATAACTTTTCGAGGACATAAAAACACAAGCCAATATTATTACAGTGGGCCCTCCCAATCCATGGGTGCTCAATCTGAGGTTTTAACCACCCACTGATTGTGACGTCCCATACCAGAAATGGTGGCAACGTGTACATGGATGTGCTGACACCCATGTAAACAACTCCTGAAAAAATCCCTCCAAATGGTGAGGCACTGTCCAAGAGTTTACAGCAAAACAGTGCCCTCATCTTCTAACCCTCCCAAGGCAAAAAGGGGGGGTCAAAACCCAGAAGTACAAACTAGAAGTAATTTCTGGGTTGTTGTTTTTTCTCTGCTGAAAACCAGCCCCTCATCATTGGTTTAACTTCTTGAAATGTTGGAATGAGTTCTACATGGACAACCTTTCAAAAATGTAGACTAAAATTTCTAAGCACACAGTGAAACATCCTCTAATTTACCCTTAAAATAGAACCTAAATGACTTCCCAACAGCTATTAAGAGAAAATATTTTCAAGTGAATAGAAACAGGAAGTCAAGATCAGCTGATTTAGGGACAACAAAGTACCAAGTCAGGCTGGGAATAGAGAGGAACCAATCCAGAGAACAAAGATTTATGGGAAATTTAAGGAACTCAGTTGGCCCTAATGCGTCACTCGATAAACTGCTGAAACGAAAGCTGTAGGATTGCTTTCTGATGCAGACAATGCAAACCAACATCTTTCTTCTCTAGCAAGGGGGGAAGGTGAAAGAAAGAGAGTAAGACCCCTTAGTCGTCCTGTAATAGTCGGTTGAGAATCCTGTTGCCATACATGAGACTGCATGGGTTGACTCAAATCTTTCAACAGGCCCTTTTTAGAAACTATGCTGCTATGTACATATGTGTTCCCATCTGTGGAATAAGAGCAATTCTGCCTGCTTATGAAATTCATTTCCAGCAAACATTGTATAAAATATTGTTGCATCAACTATCCTTGGTCCTACAAATGCTACCATTATTAATATCCAGTGTTTATGAGTAGTATCTATCCCCTTTTCAAACAAGCCCTCGGCTGCTAATATAGATATATTTTTATTTCTTACCCACCTCTCCCCAAGGCAGGGTACAATATGAATTAAAATACAATACATAACATAAAACCATTAAAACACATGTAAAATTATACAGGATTAAAACAAACATTACATTAAAATCATCCATACAAATTTAAAATTCATAGATTAAAAACAACTGAGTAGGCCTCCTGGAAGAGATAGGTCTTTAGTACTGTTTTAAATTCTAACAGCTTGTTTAGCTGTCAGATCTCTTCCAGGAGGCCGTTCCACACTCTGGAGGCAGCCGACGAAAAGGTCCTTTGGGTGACAGTTGCCAGTCTAGTCCTGGCTGACTGGAGCAAATGTCCCCCAGAGGACCTGAGTGTATGGGGCGGATTGTACAGGAGGAGGCAATCCTGGAGGTAAACTGGTACCAACCTCCCCCCGGCTTTTCTTCGCAAACGAAGATTCAGGAAGGACTCATCCCACGCTTTCTGCAAGCGTGCTGATTACTAAAAAGGCCAATCCAAGATAAACAAGCCCGGTTGCAGAAAGCACAGCAGAAGGTCTCCTTGGGTGATGTTTCCAGGTTGTGATTCTTTCTGCGTTGTTGTTTCTCTTCAAGACTTGTTCGGTGTGAGTTCTCAATTAAGGCAGCATTGTGGATAGTACGTCTCCATGCCTCCCGATGTGAGGCCAGGGTGGACCATTGTTGGTGATCAATTTGGCCGAGCCTGAGATGTTGTTTCAGGGAGTCCTTGTTAAGTTAAACAAGCCACATCAATACAGTAACGTATATAAATGCTGTCTTCTTCTTCGAGCTCTACCATAGCCCTTTGGAGCATCATGCTGAAGAAGGTTGTAAATAAAGTTAGAGCAAGAACACAACCTTGCTTCACTCCATTAGTTATTAGAAAGGGCTCTGAAAGTGCATTGCCATATCTGACTTGACCGCGCTGGCCCTCATGTAGCAAGATAATCATTTTAAGGAATTTGGGGGGACATCCTAGTCTTTCCAGGATCTGCCACAGACCTTTTCTACTCACAGTGTCGAAAGCTTTGGTGAGGTCAACAAATGTTACATAGAGTCCCTTGTTCTGCTCTCTACATTTCTCTTGCAGTTGTCTAAGGGCAAATACCGTATCTGGAGTACTTCTATTGGCTCTGAAGCCACATTGGCTTTCAGGAAGAAGTTCTTCTGCAATAGCAGGAACAAATCTGTTCAGGAGTATCCTTGCAAGGATTTTTCCAGCAATAGAGAGCAGTGTTATGCCTCGATAGGTACCAAACCATAAAGGGCTTTAAAGGTACAGTAATTACCAACACTTTGTACTTTGCCCAGAAGTACATGCCCTACCAGTGAATGGACTCAGCAAAAACACAAATTAAACACACACACACACACATAAATGTAAGCTTCTGATTAGCTGGTGCTATTTTGTTCTTCTTGTTGCTACTGCTATTCAATTTAAGAAGAATACTACACAGACGGGAAATGAGTTGTCATCAAACACATTCAGGGCTGACACAAACACCTGTCAGTGGAGGGATGGGAGAAGAATCCTCGTTTTCTTTATTTATCCTTTCTATGAAATAAATGTGCATGAAGCTTTCAGACTATTTTCATCTAATGTTTTGAAGTAGCTTTCAGTTCACATGAAGGCTAGGAGCCACAAAAAGGCAAGAGAGAACTAAAAGAAATTGCATCAAGCAAAAAACTAACACACCAAATGCTTCCTTAGATTGCAGGTCTCTTCAGATGAGGAACTCATCTACACTTCACTTACAGCAAACCAACAATGCAGCAAATGGACAATATGTTAAAATGTTAAATAATGGGCTAGAAAATGCCAGCTGCCTACAGGGCAACACTATCCTCCAGAGAAAAGTAAGTCAGAAGCTAGAATTCTGAACCCCTCAATTAATCAGGTTTCATATAAACTATCAAACTATCAGTTATCCAGGAGTTTTACATACACAGTACACATGCACTTAAATAGTAATGATATTATTGAGAAAGGAAGGGCATGAAGGATGAATGCACTTCTCAAAAATATTTCTTTACTGTGATTTTTTTTGTAAAAAAAAAATGCTCCTTCATCTAGACTTCTGTTTCGCAACCATATATACCAAAAAAAAATTTTTTTTTTTAATCCACATTGGTACATAAAGTTGAGCGGCATTGGACTATTCAACCGATATTCCCTTGGCATTGAAAAGAATAATATTTCAGTGCCAAGTTGGAAGGTCAATCCAAGTTTGGCAGCCCACCACAAAAAAGGCCCTCTCTTTTGTAGATACATAATACACTTCTATAAACCAGGTGCAGAAAAGGCCTTCCTTTGAGGATCCTAATGCTTGGGCAGGTGGTCTCTCCCACATAGCTGAACCATAGTCTTCAGTCTTTCCAAAATGTGCAAGAATAACCAGTATGTTGTTAAACATTTGTACCGATTAGAGAATTTCCACTAGAGGGCAAATATCTCCTTGAACCTAATAATTTATTCTGTTCTGTTCTATTTACTCTAATTTGTTCTAATTTATACTGGGTTGTCTACTATTTTTATTCATCCTAAACCAGTGGCGAGAGCCAGCATGATGTAGTGGTTTGAGTTTTGGACTATGAATCTGGAGAAAAGGGTTCGAATCCCAGATCTGACATGAAAACCCACTGGGTGACCTTGGGCAAGTCACACTATCTCAGCCTCAGAGGAAGGCAATGGCAAACCTCCTCTGAACAAATCTTGCCAAGAAAACCCTGTAATAGGGTCACCATAAGTCAGAAATAACTTGAAGGCATGCAACAAGAAGAACAACAATAAACAAACAAACCAGTGCCACACAACTAGTATAGGTTGGGTGGGCTGCACTGACCCAGTGTTTGGTTAAAATTGACCAAAGTCAATGTACATAACTTGAAGAAAGCTAAGTTATATAATGTCTTGCTACAATGAAATTCCATACCCTCCAACTATAGAGATTTGGCAGGGACAGAGCTGCACTCTGGATATTCTCCCTAATGACTGTCAGTCCTCTTTGTCTGGCACACGCTCCTACCATCCACCCCTAAGTGCCTACTGTTTCATTGGCCCACTACCTCTGGGGTGATTGGATCAACAGGAAAAAAGTCCATCCCCCCAGCTGCATTTTTAATAAAAACTCCAGAAACCTAATAACAATGCTAGAAGGGTATAGCATGTACTAGTGTGTGTGTGTGCTTGTACCTTCAAGTTGCCTGTCAATCCATGGTGACCCCATGGATTCCGTAGGGTTTTCTTAGGCAAAGAATACTCAGAGGTGGTTTTGCCAGTTCCTTTCTCTGAAATATCACCTACAGCTATGTACAGCCTACCTGTTATTAATTGGTGGTCTCCCATCCAAGTACTAAGGAAGGCTGACTCTGCTTAGCTTCCAAGATCCACTGGGATCTGGTGCCTTTAGGATATTTAGGCCTTGCATGTACTAGACCTTCTCCCAAATCTAACACAATGAACTGTGTCCTGAAAGATGATGTCCAAATTGAAAAATCTGCTGGCAAATCTAATTGCAGAAAGATCTACTGAGAGAAAGACTAAGCTCTTATCTATACGAGGGGGAATACATACAAACACGTCTGAAAAGGCAGGCGTTCGCATTGATGCAATCTGCCTACATGGCCAAAAGAGCCCCCCTAAACTCTGCATGACCCCCTAGCCAGCTGGCGGCCATGAGTGATTTACTCATGATTTTATATCTGCCACCACCAAATTAAAAAAACAACAACAGTTTCCCATGGTGAACACAAGCAACACTTCATATTTATGAACAAAATAAAATAAAATAAAAAAGTATAAAATCGCTGTTTGATTGACTTACTGGACCCTCACTTAGCCAAAAATCCAACATGGTGGCCGCAGCTGCTTTCCCTCTTTGCTAGCCCCACCCCTGTGTTCATCCAGCCAATCAGATTGCACTGCCTGTTCATATCTGTGCAACTGTGAGTGTTCAAATGGTTGTACATTTGGAAGTCATATGGAGCTTTTCAGAAAATCCATATGAAGCCCCAGACATGGCACACATGGACTTTGCGGTTGATTTGGCTACCTCCCTTCTGAATAACACCTATTTGTGTGAATGGCCGTTTGAACGAATCATTGATCTTTCGCATCTAGTTCGTATTATTTTGACCATATAGACAGGACCTAACTGCTAAACATCATTTGTCAACCTAAAACTCCTATAGAAAGAGTTTAATCCATGGTAGAAACCCATCTATCCTACACTGCCATGTTTCATATCAATCTGTTGTACCATTTTCTGAAGACAAGCCACAAAACATACTGCCCGCCTAATTTCTGGTTACAAAAGTAAAATGCAATCCATCTGACTCATCCCTAACAAGGGACCATGACAGTGGCCCAATAATTATGTTCACAAGATTATTCTCAAGTGATTCTAGTTAGAAGTCAACACAAAGGCACATTCAAATCTCACTACATTTTGAACTGCATTCCAAATTTATTTCACTTTCAGGAAAAAACAAAATTGAAGTGCTGCTAATATATGTGCAGTATTTTTAAAGCATTTTTAATAGATTAAAATGAAAGCAGCCCTGCAATTACACAAGTGCCAAGAATCTTTGCTTTCTAGATTAGGACAAAGCACTGTAGCTGTTCCATAAAAGAGTTCCTCCCCTCCCCGACTTCCACCTCACACAACCAAGGCATACCTTTTCACTGATACAATTACACTTGAGTAGTTCTGAACTCTCAGTTCAGACTAATCCGTCTAACGATGGAATGCATCTTTCAAGTCTCCATTTGACAGAAATCCATCGTTCACCATTTGACAGTGCATATGCTTTTTGCTGACAGAGCTCCATTACTGGAAAAAGCTCAGTAAGTAACACTGATCTGAAACAACTATATCTTGTAGGTGGCCAGCAGGAGATGTACTGATTTTTAAATGAAGAAAATCGCTGTCAAGAGAAACAACTACTTAATTATTTAGGTACTACTTATATCTTACTTAAGCTGCTTGTGTATTTATTCTTTTGGTTTCTGGAATTATCACACATCTCCTGGACATAATAGTCAAATATATATTGTCCCATTAGAGGCAATATTATAGCATGAATATTGATAAATTTGAGGCACCTGGGTTCAAATCCCAGTTTAGCTGTAAAACTCGGGTTACCTAAGAGATCTCACTGTCTCTCAACAGAATCTGTCTCTCAGGCTCATCTCAAGGCAAAAATTAGGTAACTCCAGATATGCTACTCTGAACTCCTTACAGCTGTGTTGCCTTCCAGATGTTGCTGCACTGCAGCTCCCAGGCGCCCTAACCACTGTAGCTCATAGTGAAGAATGCTGGGATTTGCAGCTCAACAACAACTGGAGGGTCTCACTTTTTCCATCCCAGTCTAAGAAGTTCAGAGCAGTGTATGTGTTTGAAAGGAAGGGCTGGGAACTCCAAGTGTGATAAACAACAGATAAATAGTTCTGTAAAAACAACTATTCAATCGGGTTTTGGTAGTTTTTTTTTTTTTCCGGGCTATGAGGCCATGTTCTGGAAGAGTTTATTCCTGATGTTTTGCCTGCATCTGTGGCTGGCATTGTCAGAGAATGGTGGTATAGGGGTGTGTGAGGTTTATATTTTCATGTTTTTCAGGACTGGTAGCCATGTTTACTTTACTTTTTTTGTTTACTTTACTTTTTTATTTACTTTATGGTACTTTGTTTACTTTTACTTTGTTTACCTTAAGACTGCTGCTTACCAGTCTTAAAAACACCAAAATTAAAACTCAACACATGCAAATGAACTCCACCCAGGGACAGGGGGATTTCCAGCAGATAATGGACCATTAGCCAAACAGACACTAATACCCCTTGCATATACTCCCACCCTAGGAACTAACCATTCAAATTCACAAATTTACATATTCTCTTCAACAGGGACTCACAGTACCCCACACACCCCTACCCAACCATTCCCTGAAGATGCCAGCCACAAATGCAGGCAAAACGTCAGGAATAAACTCTTCCAGAACATGGCTTCACAGCCTGGAAAAAACTCACGAAAAACCTATGGATGCTGGCCATGAAAGCCTTCGACTTCACAACTACTCAATCATTGCAGTAGGTTTCATAGTGGTAGCTGTGTAACTGTGTTAACAGCGCAAAAAAGTAAATGGGGTAGGAAAGACTGCAGCAGAACCTTTAATGCAAACTGATTTATTTCAGCAGGCACTTTCATGGATTTCAATCCACCTTCAGATCTGGACACACCAGTGCTATACTGCCAGCTTCCATGTCCCCCTCTATGTGTCCCTGAGAATGAAGCACAGAGAGCTGTTGAGTGTGTAAATGCCAAGGAATACTCCAGAAGTTGCTAGCTGGGATTGGGAACTACTATGTCAGGCTGTGGGCCTTGCCCTCCAAACTCCCCCTTCATATTTCAAAAAGCATTGGAGCCAGTGAAAACAGCCATAGGTTCAGCCTCACGTGGTGTTTCTCATAGCTCTGTCACTACACAGGCAGTGAGTGGCAAGCACTTGGCTGTCTACGCCCATGACTTGCATCGTATTCCAGTTTCATACTTGGTTGGAGGGAACTGCTATTCACCACAGTTACATAAGAACAATAAGCTTTTTCTTTTGTGTTTCTTTGTGTTCAAATCTTTGAATTCTTTACCATAGAGAAAGTTAGTTTTACCCTGGAGTCACTGCTGTTTTATATTAGTGGCAGGCTACAGTTACCCCTCAGGAGGCCATTCACTTACCACTAGTAAATTACTGGTTGTCACTTTGTTGAGACAGAGCTTGCACCATACCTTGAGGTGTAAACTGCAATTACTTCATGCAGCAACAACAAGAGGTAAATCATTATGTGTACTCAAACCCTAAGATTGCTCATTTAGGGAAGGGACTTATTGGAGGTAGGGGAATATCTTGTTCAGACTGTACATCACACAAAGCCACATATGGAGCATGGTGCTCAAGCAACACCACCCACACTGAATTCAAGCCCTTGTGACTGATAATTCTTCAAAGATGTCATGTGTTGTGGGGGTGGAGAATAGTTTCTTTCTTGATCCATGATACACAGCAGAGTTAGCATCTGTTTGGAAGCAAAGGGCTGCTTGTCCTCTTTACAGAACATGGAATGCTCACTCCAGTGACAGCCAAGCATGATGTGAAATTCACAGGCACAGGAAACACACAATTATACTGATTTGGAAAGGAAGCCATTCCTACTAACAAGATGATGACGATGGTGTAAAAAAAGTAAGGAAATGTAGGCTTCCTTTCAGACCTCCACTGCAAACAGTGATCAGTTATGGCATATAGATCATTGATGTGTGAAGCTGTATCCTCCGCTGTATTTCATTTAGAAGCCTTCCCTTCTAACAAACTTTAGAAAGACATACAAGTTAGACATCATAAGAATTAATCCTTATCAGCTATGACCACCAGACTCAAAATACGTGGCTTACACAGTCATAAGGGTTGACAATATACTGTGCCATTGTAAGCTCCCTTGAGCATTTTATGGAAAGGCAGAATATGAATATTTTATTTTAAAAAATAAATAGACATCTAGATATGTATATATGTGGAGCTAATCTTTGCTCTGTGTCAATGCTTTATTGTTGTTGTGTGCCTTCAACTTGTTTCCAACTTATGGCGACCATAAGGTGAAACTATCATGGGGGTTTCTTGGCAAGATTTTTTCAGAAGGGGTTTGCCTTTGGCTTCTTTTGAGGTTGAGAGAGTGTAACTTGCCTAAGGTCACCCAGTGGGTTTCCATGACTGAGTGAGGAATTGAACCCTGGCCTCCAGCGTTGTAGTCTAACACTGAAACCACTACACCACGCTGGCTCTCACAATGCTTTATAGCTTGTATCAACAATGATTGGAGGAGGAGGAGGAGGAGGAGGAAATGGATTGGAAAGAGGGATTTACATGCAGTCCAGCTTCTTCCCTACACCTCTGCCACAAGAGAAACAATAAAGCATAATTTTCACTTGGGCAAGTGCGTTAAGTCTCCCTGCTGGATGGCTTGTCTAGTTTGTTACCATAACGAAACAACACATCAAAGGCAGGAAACATAATTAGAGAAAAGGAATAATAATTACTTCTAACATGACAAGGCTGACCACAGTAGAAGGGTGCTCTGTCAAAGTCAATTACTCTTTTAAAATTAGGGGCCAGGCAATTATTCCAATGCACTCCTCATGAATTATACTGTTCATTAATGACGGCACACAAGCAAGTGCTTCATCTTATGTGTTGCTCAGGCTGGATGTGGGTGTTAATATTGCAGTCTTGCATTGTTCCATACAATTTTTAAAGGTGCTTGACACACATTCAAACAGCTGAAAGGAACACATTACATATCGCAAGGAAGACCATTTTCTGCAAGACATCTTAAAGGACTGACCCCAACATTAAGTTTTCAGCACAGCATGTCAATTTCATTTAATTACATTTTTATGTACTTAAATTCCTTTTATAGGATTTTTATGTCCAGAGTCTAAAACTTTGAACTGTAAGTACCAACCAAAATAAAAATTAATAAGCCTCCATAGGGGCTGGCTAAGAAATCCTGTCATGAGAACTCTTTTCTCTAAAACCCAAGCCCCCTCTGTGGCTAGCCTAAAGGTATAGTAATGCCTGGGGCAAGGAGATCACAAGCACTTGTCCATCATACACAATACTAAGGAAAAATATAAAATGCCTGTTCTGACTCTGAATACAAAATGATTGTTGAGACATTTATAAAAAGCACTTACAGTATTTCTTACTTCAAATGCTCCAGACTTTAGAGATTCAGCACCTCAATGAAATATATTCACAGTACATATGCCTATGACAGGAAAATGTTTTTTCCAAAAGGGGAAGATATGAGTTTCTTTCTTGATGAAACTCTTTCCATGCCAGCACTGACCAATGACCCTGCACATGTGTTGCAAAGCCATAGCAGAGTGCAATGGATTCCATATGGGCTCCACCCTGTTTCCTTAAGTAACAGTGGTCTGCTTAAATGTCTGCGCTGTAGCGGAGGCTAAGAAAAGAACTGCTCGTCCTGTCTGCCCCAATAGCTGGCCCCTGCCACCTGAATTCCCAACCCCTGGAAGGACTGATTGGTTCTGCTGTCTCAATTGCAAGAACAGTGTGGAGATGGTGTACTTATTGCTCTGGCAGTTTGCTTTGTTCTGATCCTTCCTAAAGTGCAAGCAGGTGCCATAATGGAAATTATCCCAGAAGAGAATGTGCTGGGCAGGGTGTCAGTGCTCCTGCTGCTCCCCTCCATGGAAAGGGCCCAGCAGCCGCCAGAGATCTGGTAAGAAGCTGCTAGACTTGCCTCCTCATTTAGAAAATTTTCCATCCATCACTGCTTTTTGCCTCACAACCAGCACCGTTTTTGTACTTCCCACAGCTGCTCCCTGCTCCCACTGGTTTCCACCACTTCACCCTTTCAAATAGAATTCATTCAAGCTGGGGTCCTGAAGTAGTCCTGTATTGTTATTTTATGTCACTAACTCTTGATCTAAAGAGGACGTATCAGACCATCAATGTACACAGCCTACATGGCTCCTATTGTCCAGTATTCAAATTGTCAACAATATGCCTTCATGGTTCCTGTCATCAAGTAGTCAAACTGTCAAGAAAATTAGCCTATGGACTTTCTTTTGCCAAAAATCAATCCTTCTTTCAATCTTGTTCCTGAAACATCTAAAAGGCCAAAATTATCTTGCTCCTAGAACGTGTTTCCTATATTCATCAGCCAGTACTGAAGTTGCAATCTCTGCCCATATTGAACACCAGTAGCATCAGCCAGTGGCCACAGAATGATGAGCTCGCCATTTTCAGTGCCACCACAGCTCACCATTCTCTATTGTACATCACAACTGGTTAAACAAGTGGTACTGGAATTTCAAAAATGCCCACAGGGTTCTGTCTGCCTTTTCTTTGCTGCACCATCGAACCCCACCAGGAAAAACTCAAATAATATATCTTGTCAATTCCCCCATGACAAGACTAGCATTTACAATCATACAAGTGGAGGAAACAGTACAGTTAAAAAATATATATACCAGAACATGCTAATTCTCTCCTTCTAGTACTAGAACTACAGTTATCCACTACATGTCCAGTAAAACACAGAGTTCAGTGAGTAGTTTCATTCCTTTGGGAACCAAAAGAATTGACAAGGGAGAGACTGATCTCATCAATTCACTAAATGTTTTTGATCCAGAGAGATATGTATACACTGGATCATAAGCAGAGAAAACAATCTGCAGTCACTGGCCAGTGATAACGTGTAACTGAAGTAGGAAGAGATTCCTCATGAGTGATGTACAGTTGTCCCTCCGTATCCACAGATTTGGTATCCATGGATTTAAATATTCATGGCTTGAAAATATTCTTTAAAAAAATAATAATCCAAAAAGCAAACATTGATTTTGCCATATTACATAAGGGACAACATTTTGCTACGCCATTGCATATAATGGGACTTGAGTATTCACAGATTTTGGTATCCACGGGGGGTCCTGGAACCAACCCCCAGCGAATATGAAGGGAGTGGTTGGAAATATACATGTGCTTTCAGCCTCATGTTGCTTTCTTTCTTACCCATGAAAGTAAGGCTAGGACAATGCTAAGGGCAATTATTTATTGATTTATTTAGGATCATCAACGTACAAAATTTTCTTTCTCCTTTGGATATTTGAGTTCAAATACTGCTTTAGTTTGCTTTTTAAGAATATATCTTCTTTAAAGTTTGTTAGTGTGTGGATCTGTCTGCCAGATTTCACCTGAGGGTATGAGGATATCAATCCCCTAACTTTCAAATCCTGTTGTAAACTAAAAAAAAACAGTGTGATGGTGGTTACGGGCAGTGCTTACAGAGGGAGAGGGGGCAGACATATTTTTGAAAAAATGTGGTTACCTAAAGGATATGGTTTCCTTTAGGTAAATCCTTCCTGGGGCAGCTGAGCCACAAAATTACCACAAATTCTTAGCATTAAATGACAAAGTATATTACATGTTCAGCATGTCATTAAATAGACCTTTCTTTTCAACTTGGAACTGAACATTGGAGACTGTTCAGAGCAAAAACTAACCCTCTGTTATCTGTGTGCAGTGGTCTCAAAGGAGATCAGCAACCATGCTTGTTCCTAATTTTTTTTTTAAGTTTAGCTGAACAATGCATGTTTAATGTAGCATGGAGTTTAAACCTTGAACAGAAGCATACTCCTCCCTCAATCAACTTCTCATAGTTATTATATTTTTCTTGTCAGTATGAAAGTGAGACTTCTTAAGGCAGTACAAAGTTCTACAACCCATGGACAGGTCTAGCCACCTCAATGAGAAGATGACCTCAGGAGTGGGGAAGTAGGGCCCATGGGCAGCATACATCCGCCAGTGACATTTTGTGGCACCCAGGGGCTCCATGCTGTACTTAAATCAATCTTAGAAAAAATGCCCCAAATTCCCTCTCAATTTTCCCTTAGGAGGTGAGAGCAATTTCGCCATGTTCTGGGGGCCTTGGGCTATTTTTTGCCCAAGAGAGGGCTCTTTTTTCCCCCTAACAGGGGGTAACCCAGAAATTGACTTCTGGTCATTTCCTGCTTTAAAAAAGCCTTTCCTGGGCCCACAAAAAACTTGGAAAAATGGCCCTCCTGTAGGATAGGCATTCTGAAACAAAACATTTAGGGGATTTTTTTTTTCAGGGTGGGGGACTGTGAGGGGATGTGACCCACCAAGGCCCTCTGGGAGGCCAATGTGGGAAATTAACCACTGATAGTTGCCCACCCCTGCCTTAGACAGGTTATTTTGGTTTGGTGTAATTGTTTGGACTACTTCTTCACAATTATGAACTGGTAGAAAAACATTATGATCTTCTTTTACAGTTCACTCAATTTTACAACGGAAAAGTATGCTTTGAGAGAACATTCTCTCATGATATATACATACCTTTACCCTTTTGTCTGATACAAAGCAAGAGACTCTGTATCTTTTTCCCCTCTCATTTTGCTTTACAGTTTTCCTAAACAGCAATCATACATTTTAGGATCTTGCGAACAAGCCTCTGTTTTCAGTATTTATTCTGAAAGAATCTCTCTAGTAAAGAAGTGGGATTAACAAACCATATAAGAGTTCCCTCTTTTTCTGGATGATTTAAATAGCTCAGAATATGGGGATGGGGAGGGTGTTAGGGCAAATATTATGTTAATTTGAGAAACTAGCCACAAACTACAGAATCATTCATAAATATCTTCTTCAACTACATGGGGGGGGCAGAATAGTGGTAGTTTCCCTCTCACTTTTTTTTAAAAAGGATGCTTCCCTCTGAAAACAAGATTTGATGTCACCATATAAATCCATAAAATAAATTTCATCCAAGAAATGGACATGTTCTACAGTCACAGCCACAGTCAGCAGGTTTTGTATAGCTACAATTATTTCCTGCAATACAAAAATCAGGACTTACAGAGTAGTTAATAGAATCCTAATAATCTGAACATTCATTTCAGAAAGAGTAAAATTCCAGTCTTAACTGTTGCTTAGAAATTCTGTTGTCAAAAGAAATTTAATGAAGAGTTGATGGTTAGGGCTGTTCCAAAGGTTGGAACATGAATGTGCATGAATGGTACATGAGGCCTGCTCTTTCTCTCTCTTTCTTTTTTGTTTCTATTCATTATATTTTTGTTCCACTGTTTCACAACCATCACAACCTTCTATGTACAAAAGTGTTTTACTATTGTTATTTGTACTTCCATACATAGCAGTAATTCATGAAATTCTTACACATCTATTACCTTTAAATATGCAAAACAAAGAAAGGCATGGGTTTTAAATGGAGAGGTCAGAAATGGAAGTTCAGTCACCAAGCAACAATTCTTGAAAATGATAATTACAACTGCACTTTAATACCTTTGAACAGATGCATTCCAGTTAAACTAATGCTTTTGGGATGATTCACTATTTCTTTATTGCATCACCCCATAAAAAGCCACACATACCTCTGCAAACACAAGGTTTGCTTGGCCAACATGTGGTGTTGTCATAAATCATTTGTTTTCTCCTAATCATGTCAGCAATTTTCTCTGAATTCAAAAGAGAAACAGAACAGAAACTTTACCAAGTTTTGGCAGTAAAAAATCCCCAAGATGTTTGGCTTTACTTTTTCATCCTCCTGATCTCTTATAAAACTTATGCAAAGAGTAGGTTGTCACAGAGATGCAGAAAGCCCCAGAGCCAATATAAGCAGATGTTTCCTCTCTGTATTTCTCTTTCAGAAGTCTTTCCCCATCCATTCTATTAATTATGCAGAAGAATACGACACATCACTCTTTTAAAAACAAATCACTCACATTGTTCATTTTGTTAGAGGAGTGACACCATTTGTCAGAAACTGGATAAAGTAACAACACTTCAGATTAGGAATATGCTCATCTTTATGAGCCACTTGTGTGCTTGCACACTACAGTGAGTCTTTATGGACCCTGTATATAGATAGCATGTCACCACTGCAGAAATTCTACCAAGACCCAGGCTACCTAATGTGGTGGGTGGGTAGGGTTGCCATAATTCTCTGCTACAAAACTGGGACAGAGTACCTATGGACGGGGAGGGAGCCCTCTCCTCTCCCCATGAGCAGAGCACCTGGAGCACCCACAGGGAGAAAGAGAAGGGCACACAAAAACTCTCCAGAGATCTGCGGGAAGCAAGCGAGCAGGCAGTGGCGTGTGGGTGTGCAAGTAAGGAAGCGGGCAGGTGGGGGAGTAAGGCAGGAGGGAGTGTCGCCCAAAAAAACTGCTGCCCGGGAAGGACCATCCCCTGCCCTCCCTCCTTGCACCAGCCCATCGGCCTGGGATGCTCACAGCAGGAGATCTCAGATTCCTCCAGCTCTGGAGGGAAGAGAGACTCTCTTCCCTCCAGAACTGCAGGAATCCAGGATCTGCTGCTTTAAGCAGCCCAGCCAGACAGGACAATTTTAAGTCCCTTTAATCTACAATTTTCCCAGATTTCCAGGACATATGGCAACTCTACTGGTGGGCTAGTTTTACTTATATCATAATGGGATTTTCAAATTACTTTCGCCAGTGAAATAAATGGAAACCAGTCACTTTTATGAAAGAAACTATCACACTGTTCCTTTATGCCACATTATTCTGTTGGAAATCCACTCCAGGCATTCTTGTAAGGGTAGCTGATTTCTGATGCTCCCTCTCACACCCTTGCTGCATTTACACTTTAATAGTGTCATTTGCACAGTTTTATCATCTGCATTAATGGTGTCATTACTGACTCCTGTACCCCACTCCTCACTTCATGATTGGTTCATTTTTTAAAAAAAGCTGTAGCCATACTAGCACAATAACACTATGATACTATGACATCATAACAGGATGACACTACAAGAGTACAACATCATTACAAAGCCTCTCTGACTACCAAGATCTTTTATCGGGAAAATGAACCAGGAAAAGAAAGTGGCCATGCCATCCCTCACCATTTTTATACCTTTCTCATTCCTCATAGCATTATAGCATTTTGTCTTCCTTATAGAGTTATAGCCATGGTCAATTGTTTTGCAATAGAACCAGTTATAACAGTATAATGCTAGAACATTAAAATGACATAACAGCAAACTAAAAAAATGAGAAGGGGTTAAGAGGGGGTTAAACATACTAGAAAAGTCATCTTCCCCACCTGAGCACTGGAAGTGGTTTGGGGCTTGTCTGCCAGAGATTTCCTTGGGAATCCTTGAGAGAAGGATAACCTGGCCACACCCACACTGCACCTACGAATGGATCATTCATGGAAGAAAGCACTATGAGACATCTGCACCCAAGCTGGTTACTGAATTGTTGCAGGAAAGGGGGTCATTACTTCCAGTGTGAAAAAAACACATTTTCAATGTCCCTCCAATGCAGCTTAGCTTGGAGTGCAATGATAAAATGGGATAAGGATTAGCAGGACTAATACACCACTATGATGGTATAATAGCATGTTGTGATAAAGCCCTTGAAAGGGAAGCTAGGAATGCCATTTGGGCTGTGACAAAGTCTGTTCCTTCCCTCTTTTGGCCCACACAGAAAATCAAGTTTTTCAAACTGAGTGCATCCATCTCATTCTGGGTTCTGGCTAATTTAAAGTCACAAAACGTTGGACATTGGCTTCTCCCTCCTGCCCACCCCAAAGGTATAAAGTTTATCTATACTGTTTGTGATTCTCCATGAAAAGGCTTCATAGATATGAAAGGTTAATGCCAACTGCACAGAAGCAGCCTCCTTGTTCTATCTGTTGTTAAAAGTATGCATGTGTTCCTTAAATAACATGATTTGTCTTTCCAACAAAAAAAAAAAACAAAAAAAAATGAAATGCATAAATATAGGATGGGAGAGACCTGGCTGAACGAGACTACGTGCGAAAGGGATCTAGGAGTCCTAGTAGACCACAAGTTGAACATGAGTCAACAGTGTGATGCGGCAGCTAAAAAGGCCAATGCAATTTTGGGCTGTATCAATAGAAGTATAGTGTCTAGATCAAGGGAAGTAATAGTGTCGCTCTGTTCTGCCTTGGTCAGACCTCACTTAGAATACTGTGTCCAGTTCTGGGCACCACAATTCAAAAAGGATATTGTCAAATTGGAGCGTGTCCAGAGAAGGGCAACTAAAATGGTGAAAGGTCTGGAAACGATGCCTTATGAGGAGAGACTTAGGGAGCTGGGTATGTTTAGCCTGGAAAAAAGACGGTTAAGAGGCGATATGATAGCCCTGTTTAAGTATTTGAAGGGATGTCATGCTGAGGATGGAGCAGGCTTGTTTTCTGCTGCTCCAGAGACTGGAACACGGAGCAATGGGTGCAAGCTCCAGGAACAGAGATTCCACCTCAACATGAGGGGGAACATTTTGACAGTAAGAGCTGTTCGGCAGTGGAACACACTCCCTCGGAGAGTGGTGGGGTCTCCTTCCTTGGAGGTCTTTAAATAGAGGCTGGATGGCCATCTATCAGGGATGCTTTGATCAAGATTTCCTGCGTGGCAGGGGGGTTGGACTGGATGGCCCTCGTGGTCTCTTCCAACTCTGCAATTCTATGATTCTATGATTCTATGATTTAAGGAAACTAAAAGAACTGCAGTACTGTAGATGGAAAAGGATACTGGAGGAGAAGACAGGTGAAAAGAGAATATAAGGGACACACCGGCTTCTGGTGGTGTTGGTGGTGGTTCTTATTAACAATGCAAAAATCCAAGTTTCCAGATTCTTCAGAGGCAACCTTCCCTTCCAAACCTGCTTCTAGAGAATTACCATGAACAATACATATAGAGGTATTGACCTATCCCCTATTGGATCCCTTTTCACTGGGAAAGGACAAAAGGGTTGATGCACAAGATTAGCTAACACACATTGGAAACTGTTTAATGCAGTGTAGGTGTGTTTTAAGCTATTGCTTAAAACAATTTGTAAGCCGCTCTGATAGCCTTGTGGCTGAAGAGTGGGGTATAAATAACTAAATTTTAAAAATATAGCCAAAATTAGAAGAGAAAATTCAATGTTTGCTCCAAAAGTAATAAAACAGGAAAGCAAAGTCACATAAGACTTGAAATGTCATTTCACTAAAATCTTTTACAGAAATTCAGTCATGCCTGACCCTCTTTATTTTATCTGTTCCTATACTAGCAGATATGAATCCCTTCTTGCCTTGCTTTTATTTTTCTAGCCATCACCTCCCAAAAATAGTACTCTACGGTGAACTCACCACGTGTCAGCGTAAGAGGGGTGCTCCAAAAAAGTGATACAAGGATTCCCTGAAACAACATCTCAGGCTCGGCCAAATTGATCACCAACAATGGTCCACCCTGGCCTCACATCTGGAGGCATGGAGACGCACTATCCACAGTACTGCAGCCTTATTTGAGAACTCATGCCGAAAAAGTCTTGAAGAGAAACGACAACACAGAAAGAATCACAACCCGGAAACATCACCCAAGGAGACCTTCTGCTGTGCTTTCTGCAACTGGACTTGTTTATCTCGGATTGGCCTTTTTAGTCATCAGCGTGCTTGCTGAAAGCGCGGGATGAGTCCTTCCTGAATCTTCATTTGCAAAGAAAAGCCAGAGAGAGAGAGAGGTATTAATTAGTTCACCAGAGCTTTTCTGGCAACCCTTAGGATGTAGTGCAAAATACTACAAGCATCTCAGCTTTCTCGCACTACCCTGCATCAGGGCACCTAGTTCCCATGTAATACTGAGCTACAAATATGTACATTCCATATGTACAAATGCTTTTTCTTTTACACAATTGACATATCTGTTTAGGTTCTCTTCCATTTATAAGTAGCTCCTTCTTCCACATCATCATCAACTCTTTCTTGGCAATATTTGTTTGGAGGGGGGTTACCATTTCTCTGTTCCTTGAGTTCTCTGAGGCTGAGAGTATGATTTGCCCAGTCACCTAGTGGGTTTCCATCACCAAACAGGGGTTCAAACCCTGATATCCCAGAGTCCTAGTACAGCGCTCACTAGACTACACTAAGCTGATTCACTGGATCCAGGAAGAAAAAAACCCTGAGATTAAAAATTCCCCTTAGAGAAGCCCTCTCTAAACTGGGGCTTTCTAGATGTGTTACACTCAACCCGCCTCCTTTCTGCATCCAGCAGGCTGCAGGAGGTGCCATGCTTCAGATGGCTGCCCCAGAGCCCTATTAATCATATATACTAGTGTAAGCATTATAGCACAGAATATGTTTAACTTAAACATCAAGTCTTCTGAGATAACTGTAACATGGGGATCCTATTCCCTATTAATGTGACCCACTACCCAGAATAAAGTCTTTATACATCTTGGAGCCATGAATTTCCTTGTAATAGGACTGCCCCATGCCATAATGATTATTAAATAGCTGGGGTTATTTAAACTATATTTATAACAGGTTTTGTGCAATCTTTTGTACATGCATTTCATTAGACTTAAAGCAATAGCAGTACAGGTTGAGTATCCCTTATCCAAAATGCTTGGAACCAGAAGTGTTCTGTATTTCAGATTTTTTTTGGATTTTGGAATACTTGCATATATATAATGAGGTATCTTGGAGATGAGACTCTAAGTCTAAACATGAAATTCATGTATGTTTCAGATGTGCCTTATACAGATAGCCTACTGGTAATTGTATACACAATATTTTTAATAATTTTGTGCATAAAACAAAATTTGTGTACACTGAACCGTCAAAAAGCAAAGGTATCACTATCTCACCCACCCATGTAGACTATTTTGGATTTTGGAGGATTTTGGAATTCCAGATAAGGGATACTCAATCTGTAATATTATTCCAAAGCAAATATTAAAGAAAAAATCAATTACATGCATAACTTCAAGTGCTGATATTTCAAAAGTTTTTTAAAGTGGATTTTGCTATTAGACTTGGACTTAATACAACACTTGAATTTGTACAATGAAGTTTGACAGCAACATGCAAAATGTCACCTTCTTCGCCTGCCTAAATGAGAGATCTCAGGCACTGCCAAATACAGACTTAATACTTGGTATCTGGTATGGTCAGTCCCTAACTGCTACTGTGTGTCAGGTGTCAAATATTTGCAGACATTGACAAGCTCCTGCAAAATCTTTGGAAGCCAAATGGTGTTGTTGAACAACACATACTGACTGAAGACACCTAGAGAACATGTTCTGTTAAAACTGATAGCATTTTGAGCAGAATTTTAGAAAGCAAAAGTGAGATCTGCTCATGTTTACAGGATGGCCTTGGTTTTGCTGCTGTTAAATTTTTGAACTTAATTCACTGAAGTCTTTCAAATCTGCCATGCAACTCTGAAAAAATAATTAGTGTGTCCTTCATGCCCCCCTAATGAATTTCATGTACACTAAGTAGCTCATGTTTTAAGACTGACCATCCCAAACATACCTTCCAAATTTTGTGACAATCCAGCCAATAATTTTCATGTGATATGATTCTTGAACGGTGATAAATGTAAATGGGGTGGAATCACAACATTTTAATTTATCTTGAGGAACAAGAGGATTACCACTTTCACCCCTATTATTCATTGTCACCACTGAGCCATTAGCAAGAGCAATTAGGATTGACACCGACTCAACATTAAAGGAGTAACTCACAAACTGAATTTATATGCAGATGATATTGTACTTTACATAACAGAACCAGAAAACAGTATTGCAGCAGTCAAAACTCTTTCCTTTAAATCTGAGAAATATTCAGGTTAAAATCTCAATTATTTTGTTTAAATATGTCTACAGAAAGTTTTTAAAAATCTTATGAAACTGTTGGGTTGTCTAAATGGTGAAATGGAGTTTGCTAGGAATCCTACTTGTCTAAATAGGATCCCACATCAATCCACAGTATTTGGAAGGAGGGGCCCCCAAAGCAGCTTTTCCTGTATTTTTTTAAAACAACGAGGGGGTGGCATTCCTGCTTGTTAGACAAGTGATTCACTTTGAATCGTTTTCCCATAAAAGTGGATGCACAAAGCTAATTAGCTGGATGAGCGCAGGGGCGGGGTTTGCTAACAGGGCAAACACCCGCTGCCACAATGTTGAATTTTTACCTTAGCGATAACTCGCTAAGGTGATAAAAGGGTTATTTGTGTTTTTTCACTGTTCTTTTAACTTGGAAAATCACTTTATCACTCCAGTGCACCTTAAACAACTTTTTTTAAAAAGTTTGGCAGCGGCAAAGTAGTACCACAAGTAAATCACTTGCGGCTGCCATATGGGGGTTTCTGGGGCCAAAACCATTGTTAAGACAAGTCTCTGCTGCTGCAAAATACCACAATTATGAGGTACTATGTTTTTCCCCCTCATATAGACTGGCCCTCAAACTCCCCTTAGTTTCTCACGTTTTAGATATTAGGGGGTAGTATTAACAAAGGATATTTCCCAGTTATTGTATTGTAATATAATCTGATTTTTAAATATACTAGGAAGAAATTAAAAGACTGGGGAAAATTGAAACTGAGTATGTTGAGAAAATTAGTGGCAGTTAAAGCACATATTCTCCCTAAGTTGTTTTTATTTCAAACAATTCCTATGAGACCCAACTTCCGAAAAATCAAAAATTGGCAAAAAAAAGCTTAGAAAATGTTATAAGGAATAAGAAAGCTATTAGATCAATTAACAAAATTAAATATAAACAAGCTACATTGGGGGGATTAGCCATTCCAAATTTGCTTGTCTAGTATTGAGTACTTCAGCTAAAACAAAGCTGTAAATTTATTAAGGGAAATGAAGAGGTAGCATGGATATGAATGGAGAGTGATGACTCTCCTTTATATAGGGAATCATTAATATTTCTCCCTCTTTCTAAAGACAAATTAAATAGTATTGTTTAATCCCTTTCTTTTGATCAGCTTCTGAAAGACCTATTCTAAATTTTTAGCCCCGCTGTGTCAACTTTGTGCCCTTTCTTATTACACGCTAGCATAAAGCATGGAGATAAATATAAACAACGCAAAGAGAAAGGATTATACACCATCAAAGACCTATTTTTAATAGGAAAACCCTTACCATTAGAACCAACTGAGGCAAAGCTTTCTGATATTGAAGTGGGATGTTTGCAAAAGATACAAATGTACTAATTAGACAGACAGACATTTTGGAGCCCCAACGGCATTGGCTAGGTTTGAATCAGTATGTATTTCCCCTTCTCTTGTTAAAGGGCTGGTATCCAATTTATATAAAGATATAATTGAGGAAACATATGGAAGGGGAAGGGTAAAAGATTTTATGGGAAACAGATCTTAAAATTTCTATTTCAGAGGCACAGTGGAATAAAATATGGACCATACCATCTTACAAATCAATATCAGCCTCTTCTAGGGAATGTACTTTGAAGACAATTCCTAGGTTGCACTTGGCACCAGTTAAACTCCATAAAATAAGTAATAATATCTCACAGTTTTGTTGGTGGGGTTCTGGAGCTGTTGGAACAATAGATCATATGGGAGGTTGCATTACCCAAAAGTGGTAGATTTTTGGAATAAAGTAATTTGTTTTCTAAGGAAAATAATGCATCAAGAATTATACCATAGAGGAGTTTTATTATTAACTACAGTTGGCCCTCCACATTTGCGAGTTTAACTTTTTTGGATTTGATTATTTGTGGATTATTTGAAGCCACCTCTGCTGCTGCTCTGTGTCATTTTTAATAGGGGCTGCAAGTCTCATGAGACAGAGAGACTGAGAACACATGGTGAGGCTTGTTAAAAATGGTATAGAGCAGCAGCAATGGCAAGCCCCACCAGCTGTCCGTTTCTGCCTTGTGAAGGAACCCCACCACCTTGAAGGCATCCATGGTGGGTTGAATCCAGCGATCATATTTTTTGTGTACATAAAATATAGTTTGGAGGGCCTAGAAATATTTGCAGTTCTTCCACTTTCACAGGGGTCCTCCCTCCCTAACCCCAGTAAATGTGGAGGGTTAACTGTATTTTCAAAGGAAATAATGCAAATGATCTGCATAAAGATCTTATCACTATATTGTTGGGGTCTACACAGTTAGAATTTACAAGAACGTGGAAAACTCTGGAAAAGCTTTCATTGCAACATTGGCTAGACCACGTGTGGAGAATTGTGCTTTCAGAAAAACTGACATGCAGAATTAGAATGGCTAAAGGGGAAATTTTAAAAGATATGTTTGCCACAGTCTGGGGTCCTTTCATTGCTTTAATAACTGACCATGATTTGAAGGATAGTCCACCAACAGCAATTATTTTAGGCTTTATAATTTTTTAAGTTGGTTATGCTATTAAAGGAACTTTGTGTAAAGTTTATGGATACATATGATTTTGGAATTAATGTTAGTATCACTTGGCTGACTGTGTTGTGACATGTTATCTTGATTGTCTTTTCCTTTGTTTTTGGAAAATAAAACTTTTTAAAAATTTGCATGATGTGGTAACAGACAGAAACTTAATTTTATTTATATAGGCCATGCAAAACTGTTTATTTTGCTCCTGAGATTAAAGTGTTCAAAAGACTTGAAGCACAAAAAAGACACAATAATGGAGAAATAATGTAGTTATAAAGATCTAAATAGTAAAATTCCTACCCACCCAATAGACAATCTCTTATTTCCATTTATCTGTTTTCAAAGAGACTGCAGGAAAAATTAATAAATATTGTCCAGGATCCAAAAGAGCCCCAAGTACCGCTACATGCACATCTAAATTGTTTCCATTTGTATATAAGACTTAGTTTTGTTCTTACTTCTGGCTGCAGCTCCTTGCACGACATGATGAAAGTACCCAAACTTTCATGAGAAGCCATGAGAATAATGCAGGGAGTGGCTGCTGTGGAGCAGGAAGCCTACAAAGCCCCAGTTTATATGTACTGTAGAAGCAATGGTTCTCTTGATACAAGCCACTGGGATTCAGCACTATTTTGTGCTAATCAAGAGGTGTGAAATACTTTGTTCTATAAGCTCCAAGTTCTGGAAAGTTTCAAATGAATGCACTATGATAGCATACCTGAGCCATGACTCTTTCAACCTGGTCACCCCCACCTTCATCTTATTACATCCTTTGAAGATTCAAAACATGCACTTTTGAACAATCTCTCTTCTGTACTAACACAGAAGTGGGGAGGGGAATGGCATGATTTTATTTTAAGTGCTGGTTGCATAAACTCCAGGGTTGCTATCACATCACTTATTAGCTGGAAATCAAACTTGGGATCTCAGAGTTGCAGATTTGGCACAGCTATTTCTTTAAATATTTTTGTTGCTAGCAGAAAAAAAAATGTTGTTTTCCACAAACAATGCTTTTTTTAAAAATAGCAAATAAGGGAAACATGGAGAAGGCTATGATTTTTGTTTCATTTTTTACTGTTTGTGTGGGATAGTCCTGTCATGTGCCAGATGTAAAGGATAAAAAAGTGAAAGGCAGCAGCCAACAAAGCATTAAAAAACACAGTGCAGGCTCAAATTTTTGAAACATGATGTCAAGCCCATTCAGGATGCCTACAAATACATTACATTAAGCCCAGATTTAGTGGGTGATAATTGAAGTCAGAGCTTCAGCTATTACCACCAACATGTTTCCAAGTAGTACCCAATAAATTTGTCTTCTGCTTTTTTCCCCCTTTTCATTACAGCTGGCACAACATACCAAAATGTTTCCCCCTCCCCTCACCCATATACACCATATTTTTGATACCTCTTGTTCTCTTTGTCCACTTCCCTTGGAGAATCCAATGTAGTGGACTAGTCATCAAATCCAATGGCTTTAGATCTGATTTTGAATTATGGCATTTGTTGCTCTGACCATGCAACACCCCTTCCAAATCCCTGCACTGGCATCCCATTTTATTTTTTCCCCTCCCAACTCATAGTACAAAATCCTGGTTCTCACCTTCTTACAAATCCATTGGTTTAACTTGATCTTCCTGCAATTTTCAGATATGTCTCTGCCTTGACTTTTATTCTTGCTGTCCTTGACCTTCCAAAGATCTCTTCTTAAATGGCTCTTACTAAGGGCTTGTCTGCACTATGAAAAAAAAATCCAGTCTCACCTTGTATTTTCCTGACCCACAGCAACCCCGCTATGATCCCTTTAATGCCACACAAAGGAAACATCAAGGTGACATAAGCATAATTGGTCACACACTTCTCCCTGGTGAACTCACATGGCCGTGTCTGCTCCACTGTTTTTCCCGTCCTGGCATGTGTGCATCAACCTATCAGCCAATAGCCCTTATTGTTTGCCTGTCAATCTATTGGGTCCACTCTGATTGGATGCCTCCCTCATCCAATTCCCTTTCTCCCTTTGTGGCCCAGTGAGGGATGGAGAGAACTTCAAATGTATACACACAAACATACACACACACATTTATTTTATTTACAGGTTGACCCCCATAACTATATCCATGAGACTAGTATCTGCGGTTTCACTTATCCACTTCCAAAAAATATATATCTCCTCTCTAGGCATCTTCTAGGTCCTCTATGGTATGTTTCCACTGGAAGTTGGCTCAGAAGTCATTCATTTCAATAAGGTTTGCTACTATCCACAGTTCCACATATCTATGGTAAGTCCATGAACATATCCCCTGTGGATATGAAGGGCAACCTCTACATATATTTTTTAACATGTTCAACCATTAGATCAATGGGGAGAGGGTAGATAGGGCTACCCCCCCTCTTCCTCCCCCATTAGCCTTGTGTCATCTTTTTCCCCCTGCCCTGAATGTAGGCATGCAGATCTCCACATTAGTGAGGGAGCAAGCAAGTGAATAATCATGGGGGAAGGAAGAGGGAGTGTGCATGCTGGCTGGTTCACTGCTCACTCACTTGTGAGCAATTTACATACCTACAAATTCACAACAGGAGGAAAGGGCAACACAAGGCTGAAGGTAGGGGGATCAGCTTGGCTTGGCTTGCCTTGGCTTGGCTATACCCAGTGCTGGAGTAAAAAAAAAATAAAAAAAAATAAAAAATGGCAACACACCATGGTTGTTGGAACCAACCAGTCCCACCCACCAAAAACTCCTCTTACTCTGGCTCCACACTGAAGTCACCTCAGAACACTGGCCACACACAGGATTATTCATATTTTGGGGGAAAGCCCAGGGTAAAAAGTGAGTCTTTAAAAGGTGGAAGTGCAATCCCTGCAGATTCCCTGTAAATTGCCAAGAATGTCATGTGAACTGATCACAGCAACTACAGGGGTGAGTACAGATTATTTAGTGTAGACAAGCCCTAGGTCTTATGCCTGAAATGTCATCCCTGAAGAAATACATACAACTTTTTCTCTCCTTCACTCAGATCTATTTTCAGAATTCACACAAGAGGAACATACCCACTGGCCACACATTCAGCACCAGTGAGAAGCAGACTACACATGCACAGAGCTGTATTTATTCAACTGGAAAAACTAATCAATCAGTTTCCAATTGTGTGAATGAGTTGTACATGATATAGCATCACTTTGTCAGCAGTGCATAATATCTGGCCACAATGAGCTGGTGTGTTATTAGTCTGAAATTTATATAGGTACCAGGCACTTCCCCACTACATGCAAAGGGTATACCCTTTGTATACCTTGTATATCCTTTCCATGTTAACTACATCTGCTCATATTCACTCCTTCCTATGCATATGTTGTTGTTTTTTTGTTTGTTGTTTGTTTTTTGTTGTTGTTTTGCTTCCTGCTGCCTTTCTTACAATCAAATTATATGCTACCAATTCCTTGGGTGAAAACCTGTAAGTGACCATATATATTGATGTTTCTGCTAACAACATGTACTACAGCCATATAATGAGATAGTAGTAAGTAGGCATTTGTGGGTTTTTTTAAAAAAAGGATTTACACTGTTTGCATGCCTCAACAAACAAAGAATCATATGTAATTTTCAGTCAGAAATCCATGCATGCAGAACTTGCAGTGCATTTCGCAAAAGAAAATATGTGTTCAGCAACATGTACATGCACACATTTGCAAACAAATAAAATTTTGTAGAGTCCTAAAACACAGATAAATGTTTTAGTCAATAGGTACATGCATGCAAGAATATGTATATTTCAACAAAGTGCACAAACTATGTATGAATTTCTGTGCAGTGGGGGGAGCGTATATGAACTGAGACAGACTGGAAACAGAAAATGGCAAATTTTGATGAGTGCTTTGTGAAAGCCACACTTTCCTACTGACAGGTTACTAGCACAGAAGTCAATTACTTTAACAAATTCACATGCCCATCCTTCAATCTTTTTCACACTTTACAGAATGGCTGCAGAGTGTGTGGCCCTCCAGATCTTGTTGAATTCCAACTCCCATCAGCTCTAGCAATAGAAAGTGGTGAAGGGCGATGGGACCTGCAGTCAAACATCATCTGAATGTCGACACATTCAGCACTGCATTACAGAATACATGCCTGTCTCTCCGTGTTCTAGTCACATAAAAAAACTGACAATGCAGAAAAGAGGTGAACAATCTTCATTGACAGTTGTTCTCACCCAATGAGTACAGTAGCACCCCCATATCCATGGGGGATTGGTCCTGGGGCCTCCCGTGGATGGTGAATTCCATGGATAATAGCGAACACCATCCCAGGGGGCCATCCCAAGGAAAGGGGGAGGTGACTCCGCTCCTCCCTCTCCCTTCCCTCTTCACCCCCGCCATGGCCCCACTGCAGTGGCAATCACAGGAGAGAAGGAGGAAGGGGGGTGAGCACTCCATCCCTTCCCCTGGAAGGGCTCCTGTTCGTGGATAATTGAATCCGTGGTTGGCGAATCAGTGGATATGGGGGTGCTACTGTATTCCCAAGAAGGATTTTAATAACTTTATCATTAAAGAAACCGATAGTTTAAGAAGGATTCAGTGAACATATACACCTCTCTCTTTAGGCAAAATATAACAAAGGTATAAATAGTACTGTGGTTCATACTGGAAACGTGTGTGCTGTCCAACATTCAAGAGTTCATCCTTGTGGTAGCATGTGATGGTTCAAGAACATACAGTACTTTTTCCAAGGAAACTTCACAGGCTTTCATTTCATTTCTGTGCTATAATTTCCTCATTTCAACCTTTATCATACTTGGCCTGGGTCCTACGCATACCTTAGAAAGTGTCATCGCTTGCAGGGATGGGACATGTTCCATGATGCCATTAAGAAACATCAGAGTCATAAGAAACAAAGCCTTTGCAATAAGGGGCCCATAATGAGCCTTTCCAATAATGAATGCTTGAAAAGTTTTCCACAGTCTCTGTTAATTCTGTGAACGAACTAAAAACATTCTTCCTTGGACAATGTTATGACCTAGAATTTTTATCTGGCCTCCATGTTAATTGATCATGATCAGTTAAAACAACATACCATACCAATATGTTTAATATGGCCCTTTTTTAGAAACCACACAAATATTATGAATTGGATATAAATATTCCAAGTTCAGCTGTATGGAGCATTATCTCAGATTGGCAGGGTGATAAATATTTCTGGGGTGGGAAGAACGTAATCCGTAAGGTCAGAGGGAAACAAAATACAGAAGAAAAAGGAATACTTTTATCATTACGTTTAAGCTTAAAAATACATACAAAATAATTCCTGGCCACTCACAAAGCAGTTCTGATGACAACACAAAGACTGTATCAGCCCTCAATGTGCATTCTCTTCTGCTACAAGTTTTACTTTTTAGGCTGCCATTCAAGTTGATTTGGTTCTTATTTTTGATGTCTATAATCCAACCCACATTTCTCACTTTAAAGTGGACAGTTCTTCTAGTTACATATGCAGCTGTAGTCCTTTTTTCTTCCATGCCACCTTTGATGATAGTCCTCAAATTCTTATAATAAAGGGTGTAATTCAGAATGAACTCATTTATTGACAATCATTGATGAGGCATTTTCCCCTTATACCACCCTGAGCTTTCCTGATCTCATTTGATTTTGAAAGCCAAGCAGGGTCAGGCCTTCTTAATACTTGGATGGAAGACCACCAGGGGATACCAGAGATCTAGAATAGGGCTAGAACAGAAGCATTCCTGAAAGCCCAGAGAGTCACTGCCAATTGGAGTTAACAATACTTGGCCAGATGCAGCTTATACATTTCTTTTGATCAAGGAGATGCAGTTGTTTTACTGTCTACATTATGTTCTCCACCTGCTCATTTGCTCATTCTGTCAAATGGCTTTTACAGGTAGTAAGAAAAGTATCTGTGTTACAAATAAGATTCTGTGATTTCAACAACTGGGTTGTTGTTATTTTGTAACAGCATCCTTGTATTAAACTAACTTCTTTCTGTTTTCCAGTGAATTATCATTGTGAAGAGTGAATGAGTTTTCTGTTTTAGTGGCACTAACAGACTGACTAAGAAACTTAACAACAAAAAAAGATGGAGAACCACAATACATGATATGGGAGTTACCCGGGCAGCGAAGCGAGAAGAATCCAAACTGCTGAGGTGGCACTGACATATCCTAGGATATGCAGGATGCTGCTGCCTGTTTATGTAGGAAGGAACAGATCCTTCATACAATATGGACAGCAAGTAATAAGTTACGAGAATGTTTGGATACAAACTGATAAGACTTGGAGTGCTTCTGAAACATCAGTAAAAGACCAGAAAGAGCTGGTTGAAGATTTCGTGGACAGACGCAAAAGGGTGGTGCTGTTCGATGCGATGAAAAGACTTTAAAAAGATGAGACTTTCTATCCAGCAGTGTGTTCCTGTTCCGTGGCAACGGAACTCCCATGGTCTTCATGAAGTCTGCCTGATCAACAATCTTCAGTGAAGAGCCAATTGGTGTGTATGTGAGTATATGTGTGAGTGCATGGTTGGAATGAGAGAGCTCTCTTGGTACTAAATGTTATGTGTATGATCCTATGAATAAATGTTACATACAAAGTGAAAAAATCCAAATTTGGTATCTCTGCCTCTGTATCAGCCCTATTGGGGTATCTTCTCTGGGGTATCTCCACTACACATTTTCAAAATTAAACGAACGGCCTTATCACTTTGGCCATGACATCATCACGTCATAACTGGCTCCAGTCTGCTCTGTGTGTGTGTGTGTGTGTGTGTGTGTGCATATGTGTGTTTTGAAACTTCATTATATTATTCATCAATGTGACACTGAAATATAATAAGAGAAACTGGAGAAGAGGCAATTTCAGTATTCAAAAAACAATTGATGGAAATCAACAGGAAGAAGGTTCAAAGTATTGGGATGATTCTACACATATCTAATAATAAATGAACTAGTAACAAATAGGGATCCTACTCTGCAAACATTTTCTTCCCTGTTCCATTTTATAAAACTAATTATGTCGATGCAACATTACATTTTCCTAAATGGCTTATAAACCAATCCAGTTACTCAGGGAAAAAAATTATTTTAAATAGATGTGATAGATGCAAGTTGAAACATTCAAATTTCAATTCTGGCACCAATTCCCAAACCCCTTTCCTTGAGTAATTTAAGGACTTCCTCCAGATAGTTTTTCATATTCTTTTAAACTGACATTTTATCTTTCTACAGTATCTCACCAGAATGAGCATGCTCTAAAACAATGACAGGCCTTCTTTGGCTGTCATCTCTCATTCTGGCAAAGACAGATGTCTTACGCTGGCTTATGCCAATAATAGACCCGACAGAAAAAAACACAACAGAGACTACCTGCCTCTGATGTAAAGGCACCAATTCACATTTGTGACACTCATTTGTCAATTAACAGATTTTTCCCATTGTTGACACATGGGACTTAAAAGATGTGGGCTAGAAAGTGATGAATTAAAAAAGACAGATGAGTAAGCTATGAGCTGCAAAGTAATACTATAATGTGCTTTAGATAGGAATATCAACTGACACCCCTGACAGGCCATACACGGTTTTATTTCATTTTCCACTGTATCTCAGCTTCATACTTTGTCTTCTTTGTTCTCTTTTCATCAAGCTCCTAACATCTCATTCTGACAGCCAGAGACATTTAAGGCACTTTCGTTTCAAATGCAAGTTAGCGTACTTGATTTGTCATTAAAATGCAAAACGATTGCCATCCAGGTAAAAATGTAGGTAAGCTTAAAAGGTTGTATCTGCAAAGTATAAAAGCTGAAAGTGGTTTCTGGCTGCTTGACTTAACTCTTTCACTTGCTGTTCAGATTTTAAGGGAAAGAATTATGGTATTTCTAATAAAGGTCCAGCAGCACATGAATCTTTGCACTAGGTGCCATTTTGTCCGTGGGAATGTTGTGCCAGTCTCCATAATCACTGGATCATTTGTACATGCAGTAGACTGAGCAGTAGTGCCAAGGATTTGAATAAGCATCACAACTAAAACAGGTTCAACTCTACGCTTCTTTCCCAGATCTTGCATGCACAGCTCCCCAAAAGGGTTACAGATTTCAATATTGCTTATATGTTCTTGCATGGCTTTAAGAGGTAGGCAGAGTCATGGACAATAGGTCTGTCAAAGACTATTTGTCATAATAGCTAAATAGGACCTCCAGTATGCATCTGAATACCAGATGTTGGAGGACAATAGAAGAGGGCTGATGCTCCTGCTTCTCAGACTTCTAAAAGCAGTCAACTTTGGAAAGAGAAAACCAACTAGGCCAGAGAAATGCACTACAACTAACAACTACTACCTGTAACGCATTAGTTTGCAATGTTATTCGTGAAGGCATAACAGTGCTGCTTTTGCAAGTTAAAAAAATACAACAGTTAAGTAATCTCCTTACTTTTGTATGTGTAACAATCAGATTTTATGTGTTATTTTCTCTCCTTATTGAGGGGGAAATCTTCTGGAAACATTCTGAGTGGATTCCCCCCACCCCAACCTTAAGCAATGGGAGAAAGACAAAAAATGAAGATAACAAGTTACTTGTTAGTGCAATATTAGTGCAAAGGTGCAATATTAACAGTAATGAATTACTTAAGTGGAAGTGTGTAATTGTAAAAAAAAAAAACAAAAAACTTCCCAAATTCTGAATTAGATACATCTTTAATGCAGAAAGACTCTTATGTTCTAGTTCTGCATAATGGTTCCAGAACTGAAACAATGTTGTACTGTAGAGCATGTATGTGTGTGCACACACATGTGTGTAGAGCCTAAGTACCCTAAAGGCACCAGATCCCATCTGATCTGGCAGCTAAAAAGGCCAATGCGATTTTGGGCTGTATCAATAGAAGTATAGTGTCTAGATCAAGGGAAGTAATCGTGCCGCTCTATTCTGCCTCAGTCAGACCTCACCTAGAATACTGTGTCCAGTTCTGGGCACCACAGTTCAAAAAAGATATTGACAAATTGGAGCATGTCCAGAGAAGGGCAACTAAAATGGTGAAAGGTCTGGAAACCATGCCTTATGAGGAAAGACTTAGGGAGCTGGGTATGTTTAGCCTGGAAAAAAGACGGTCAAGGGGCGATATGATAGCCCTGTTTAAGTATTTGAAGGGGTGTCACGCTGAGGATGGAGCAAGCTTGTTTTCTGCTGCTCCAGAGACTAGAACACAGAGCAAAGGATGCAAGCTCCAGGAACAAAGATCCCACCTCAACATTAGGAGGAACTTTCTGACAGTAAGAGCTGTTCGGCAGTGGAACACACTCCCTCGGAGCGTGGTGGGGTCTCCTTCCTTGGAGGTCTTTAAACAGAGGCTGGATTGCCATCTGTCGGGGATGCTTTGATCAAGATTTCCTGCATGGCAGGGGTCGGACTGGATGGCTCTTGTGGTCTCTTCCATCTCTACAATCCTATGATTCTATGATCTTGGAAGCTAAACAGGGTCAGCCCTGATTAGTACTTGGATGGGAGACTGCCAACGAATGTGAGGTACTATAGGCTATATTTCAGAGGAAGGAACTGGCAAAACCACCTCTGAGTATTCCTTGCCTGAGAGAACCCTATGAAATCCATGGGTTGCCATGAGTTGACAGGCAACTTGTATGCATGTATGTGCCAAGATCAGTTTTGAACCTCTATGGGGAAGCTGCAAAGGACTTACCCTACAATCTGTATTATGTTTGTCAGTTTTTGGTCATCCTTTTCCATATGCAGAATTTTCTTCTTTGCCCTACAGGAGTAGAACAGTTCAAACCCAATTGCACACATAGAGTATTGAGAGCAGAAGGGCTATATCCAGACAGATGGCTCCCAGCCCTAATATGCATTACTCTTTTGTTGTAAACTGGTAGCAGAACAACAGTTCACCTTCCACTCTGTCAGAGATACTATACGTTCTCCTGGCTGTTCATCCCACTATCTTCCATCCACACCATGTATAACTTTATTGCTGCAGATGGGGAAAGTCAGCCATTTGAAGCTCGGCATACATTCACCTTAAACCTTGCAGCTGGTGTGGTCGCTTTGTTTATTTCTTAATTTCAATCAGTGGTGAAACATTTCTCTGACTACAACTTTAAAAATATATCTAGTGCCTTGTTAGCAAAATACCACTACAACGAAAGTCCATGAGGTTATAATGCTTTCAATAATGTATAGACAAACACATTTGTCTTGTCATCACTATTTTAGCAACATGATTATTCCAGAAATGGGTGGGGAGGGCTGAAACATTTAAAACAAAAACCGACCATGAAAGTGTAGCAGTGGTATGGCACTTTTAGTGTAGTGTCATTTCATTAATAATGGAATGTACTGTAATTTGAATTGTAATAGTTGGGAAAGTTTTAGTACTTTTTAAAAGATTTAAAAACAAAATACAGTAGGACCCTCGTATCCACTGATTCAGTTATCCCTGTATTCTGTTTCAGCACAGCTACCATAGAGTCTTCCTAGAAAATGTATCCTCTCTAGCCATTTTCTAGGTCCTCCAAGGCAACTCTATAGTACTTTAACCCAGATATCCCATTATTTTCAATGGCATTCACTATTATCCATGGATCTCATTATCCACGGTGGGGCCTGGAACCAATCCCCCTCAGATACGGGGGTCCTACTGTAATAAAATGGCATGAAGTGCCAAGGTTGTATATGCACTGAGCTGATTAATCAGCCCAATGAAATGAAATCAACCCTTATTGAAATGCCATGTTTTCAAAACAACAGAAGTGTTAACACTAAAATCATCTACCAATATCTCATCTGCCTCTGTGGAGATGGAACTACTCTTCCACATTTCTCCAAAAAAATCAGACAGTTGTGTGAGAAAAAGCAGGTGAACCACAAAGAAAATGCAGGATAACCATGGTTGGATTATTGTGCTTTATGGTTGCTCTTTAAATAGGGAAGGAAATATGGCAATCCCACACTAAACACCTAGTATGAAAGCCCACTTGGAAAAAAAAAACACGACATCAAGGTTAGCCAACTTTTCATATGGTTTATTTGAAGGTACAAGGAAATAATCCCATATATGTCACCCCGAGCTCCAAGAAACACATACGTTAATTTTTTTTACAAAGTTACACACTTCTGATTGTCAAGCAAATATGCCTGCATACTCCATTGTAACTGTTGCTTCGTTCCTTCTCTAAGTTCAGACTGCTACACAGTCAAAAATATGAGCAAAAATTCAAAAGGTTAATGCACTTTTAATTTAAGGACTCATAATTTAAGAACTCATAACTACACAGCCATAAAAAAGAGATATGAATAGCTCTAAGCTACAGAATGGGTGGAGTGTAAACCTTAATTTATTATATTATAGTCAGTGTCTTATGTGAGTGAATTACTTTTTTCCCAAACTGTCTTCAGTTAGATTGCCCACACCTACACCCATTAAACAGGCATACAAATTGTAACTATGGATGCAACAAATACTGGCAATTTTCATTTTCAAGAGTTAAAAATAGCAGTAACATACACTCTCTGATGCAAATAAGAGTTTTGAGCAGAACAACAGGTTTCTGAACAGTAACAGCAAAAGTGCAAAAGAAACTATATCTCTTTTTAACAAAACATACAGTGGAGGCAGGTATTGGGGAAACAGCACTGCATAAAGCCAATCAGAACTTTGAATGGGGAACTAGAGATGTATTACATGCTAAGCCCTTGTAAAATAGAACCCTATAATTAAGCCACTTTTCCCAGAGTTTTTAATTTTACACTTTCTTTAACAAGAAAGATGCTTGCATATTTAACCCCCATCAAAAACCCTACCAAAGTCACTATGTCTTGAAACGGATACAGAGCAGTGCACTCATGCTAATATCCAACATAACATACAAACTAAGAAAAACTAACAAATGAAAAGTTGTGAAATTGCACATCTACTTTGGGGAGGAAGTCCAGGTCATAGAAGACTACTTTGACAATTTGGAAATTATTGTTATAAATATGAGGTTTGGTGAATCTCTCTAACCGTGTTTATAATGCACTAAGGCAGAAGTTAGAACAAAAGACCAGCCCACCATACCCTTCCACCCCCCACAATACCTAGCAGAGGGAAAAAAGGAATCAAAAACAGTCTTCTTTAAAAAGATATGTGTGTGTGTGTGTGTGTGTATTTTTCTAATTTAATATTCTTTTTCTGATATATATATATATATATATATATATCAGAAAAAGAATATATATCAGAAAAAGAATATTAAATTAGAAAGATACATAAAAAGAGAGGTTATCTCATTACATTCTTTTTCTTTTTCAATTTTTTTTACATTTTCTGTGTCACTCACAATATTCTTAATCTTTAGATCACATGGTCTTCTGATAATTTACTCATACTTCTGCATAATCAATACACAGGTTCAGCCTAAGTTCCTAGTGACATGGAAATTTAACTGCCAGTGAGTTCAGGCATACAAGGCTGCTATCTCCAACAGAAATATCCATAAAAATAATGGGGAAGATTTTACATACTCTTAATTGTAACTTTTATTAATACAGTCTTGTTGACAAGCTGACAAGTAATCCAACAGCTATGTAAACTAATTATCTGCTTTCTGGATAAATGTAAGCTGGTAAAAGTAACTTTACATAGCACTCTTATATTGCAACTACAAAGCAAACCAGAACAGAGCCCTATTTTTTTCCATTAACTTTTTTAAGTACCAAAGGAAAAATGAAGTATCACCTCTTAATACACAGTTACTGTTTCAGTGATTTTTCTACTATAAACATAAGACCCATACCAATTTCAACCCATTTCCATGTATGTGAAGATAATACGAAGGGTTATAACTGAATATACTGCAATCTGCCATTCTGTTACCCATTCATCCAGAAAGACATTTTTTTAAGCTCCTCACAGATTGCTTGGAATTTCACCATCATGAAATGGTTTGTCTTATCTGCAAATGGCTACCTACTGTTCATTCCAATATCTCATCACTTATGAATGTTAAACTGAACTTATTTCCAATAAAGATCTTGGAGGATTGCACTGGCTATTACAGTTTTCTTTCTATGTGTGTGTGCACTGGGTTTAAGTTTTGTTTTGTATTTTTTGTGTGTGGCAGGGGAGAGACTTGCATTTTGTTTTGATTAGCATTTATTTTTATTTATTTATTTATTTATTTATTTATACCCCGCTCTTCAGCCACGAGGCTATCAGAGCGGCTTACAAATTGTTTTAAGCAATAGCTATTTACACATCTACACTGTATTAAACAGTTTCCAATGTCTGTTAGCTAATTTACAAATCCACTTGTGGACTTTTCATTCCATGACTATTGTCTTTTCTTTGAAACACGTGGCAAGTGACCATGTTAAAAGCCTTTTAACAAAAAACTACAATCCTCTGATCTTATTTATTTACTTATTTATTTATTATCAAACTATTTATATCCTGCCCTTTAATGTGGGATTTCAAGGCAGCATAATGATAAAACAATAAACAATTTAAAACAATTCCAGATTAAAATAATAAAATAGCTTAAACAGGATAAAAAATATTAAACAAGAGAAATAACAATGGCTTTAAAGGCTAGAATTATTATTATTATTATTATTATTATTCGTTTATATCCTGCCTTTCTCCCAATATAGGGACTCATACATACAAAAATATGTATGTAAATAAAGATTCAAAGGCTTTTAAAAAAAAAAGCTATGTCTTGACTTGGAGCTGAAATAAAACCAGCAATGACACCAATCAGATCGGCAAGGGGAGGGCATTCCACAATTGGGGTGCAATGTCTAAGAATGCCCTCTGCCATGTCTTCCCCACACCATTTTGTTCTAACTGGTGGGGCATAGAGGAGGGCCCTTCCTCCACAAGGTTGTGTCAGAGGAGTTGTGGGATTGGGGCTGGAAGCAATTGTGGGTGGTGTTGGAGTTAGGGGGTTGGTAGAAATATACCAATGTTGGCTTCAAAATAAAGATATAATATTATATCAATATATGGTAAATATATCATTTTATACTCATATTTTAACTTTTAAAAATTCATTAAATGCCCACTTAGTTGCATATTCATTTTTCATGGGAATTTGGGGAAATGTTCTTGTTCAGACATTTTAATCAAATAAATCTATTTTATGTTCTGTCAGTCTAAGTATCCTGATGATTCACATGGTGGTGATGAAATGCCTTGTACTACCATTTTACTACACTAAATTTGTTATTACCAACTAATACACATTTTCCATTTATGAAGGAGCTGGGGGTCAGAATCAGAGATGGATAGTAAAAAACAAAAAACAAAGAGGAGTTGGATTCTGATTCAGAGGACAATATCACACTGCAATGTTATAGCGCTGTTATTCCACTTTAACTGCTATGGCTGCCTCCTGTGGAATCCTGGGATTTGCAGTTCAGGGAGGGGCATTTAGCATTCTCAGCCAGACAGCTCTTAGGCCTCTCTAAACTACAAATCCCAGAATTCCACAGGAAGCAGCCATAGCAGTTAAAGTGGAATACTGTAATGGCTCTATAGCAGTGTAATGTGATAGTCAGAGATGAAGGTTTGGCATACAGACTCTGCAGCCGTTCTCTTTCAGACCTCAGTCTTAAGGAAAGTATATATAGGATATATAGATATATAGATAGATAGATAGATATAGATATATATATATACACACACACACACACACAGTTGCCCCTTCCCATTCACAGGGGTTAGGGGCAGAGCACCACCACAAAAGTTTTTAAAAATACAAATAAAAATGTATGCAAAAAAACAGAGGGGTGGCAGCATAGCAACCCTTCTCTGCCAGGGGGGAGCTGAAGGGGCCCCTTGACCTTGGGCTAAGAGGCTGGCAGCAGCCCCATCGTGCTCTCCCTGCCCAAGTTCATTGGGCTCAAGGTCCCCGGTTTCCTGGTGGGGCAAAGGTGGGGGGCACTGGAAGCAAAGGGTGACCCTGCCAGCGCCTCTCCAGGGGCCAGAGAGAGGGCTTGGGCACTAGGCTGGGCTGGCTGGGCTTTGGAAGGTCCTCCTCCAAGCTGGGCTCTGGCTTGCCTCTGCCTTGGCTTCAGAGCGAGAGACAGAGGGAGTTTGGGAAAGTGCCACGCTACCCTCCCCCTCAGCTCCCCTCCTCCTCCTCCTCTTCCTCCTCTTCTCTCTCACCTGGGCTTCCTCAAGCATCCCTGCCACTGCCTCTTCCTCCTCCTCCCACTTCTCTTGGGCTTCCCGCAGCTGCCTCAGGCAGTTGCACAGCAGGTCCTGCCCCACCATCACCTGCTGCCTCTGCACCTCTTTCTCCTGCACCACTGCTGAGATGAGTCTCTGGTGCGCCCCATCCACTGCAGTCCTGGGGAGGGGGAGGCCAGCCAAAACCACAATGGGTGCAGGAGAGCTGCCGTCTGCCCTGCTGCCATCGCCACGTGCCCTCACCTGTTTGCTCACCTGCCTGCCTGGTGCATTGCAAGCGAGTGCCGCAGTGAGCGGATGGCAGGGTGGCTGCTGGCGGTGGTGCTGCTGCCGCCTTCCCCTTAAGCCTGGCGTTGGATGCCCCTCCCTCCACGGAGCTGCGCATGAGGCGGCTCCCTCTCCCTCTCCTCTCCCTCTCCTCCTCCTCCTGCCCCCAGCATGCTGAACCCCAGTGGCCTGGACAAGGCATTGAAAATGTCCCTGCCCAGGAAACCTAAGATCCATTCGGCAGCAGGTAAGAGTGGCGGATGGTGGAGCCAGGAGGGGATGATGAGGGGGTGGGAGAACAGGGGGGTGCCAGAAGAATTATGCTCCCAACCAGCCCTCCCAGCTCTCCAAGCACCAGGCTCACCTCCTCTGCCTGCTTTCCTCAGAGACCCACAAAGCAGAGCCAGCATGGCAATGCCTTTCCGTCGCTTCAGATCCGCGAATACACAAAACCGCAAAAGGGAAATAAGCGAATGGGAAGGGCCAACTGTATATATTTATCTGCTTCTAGGGTATATGTTTACAAAGTTCTAGGGTGCCCACAAAGAATCCTCAATTAGTTGGCATGTAATTACTAAACCCCTGCCAGTTTTTCTCAACTGACAATTCTAGATTTAATAATAATATTAATAATGAATTAATTCTATCTATAATAATGTTTCCATCATATGGTGAAGTAGACTCAGTCTAAGAAGGCTTATGCTAAAATTACTTTTTCTCAGTTAGTCTTAAAGGTGCTACAATTTCTCTTTGCATACCAATCCAGACTAACATGGATGTCTTTGAATATTTCCATCAGTTCATCTATGACACCAAATTTGGCCTGACATATATCCAATGTGCAGGGACTTCCCCTTTTTATCTGGGTGTTGGGTTTTTTTTTTTAAAAAAAAAATCATTGTTACACTGGCTACCTTCAAAGCTTCCGGCAAAGAGGCTTGTACTAGCAGTAGAACAGATTCCTATTTATGGGACAGAAGTAGAACATAAACTGAACTACATAAATAAGGCCCACATTGTAGGTTGGAGATCAACAGTGTCACACCAATCAAATGGTATCTGAAATTAGGTTGAACTATACAACGCATCTCAAACTGTAGCCCAATGGCCTCTTGATTTCCAGTTAACGTACCCAGTGATGAAGGCAAGACAAGCAGGGGCAGGGGCACATAACCATTTTCCTAGGCAAAATCACCACTCAAGCAGCTTTAAACCCCTTCCCCCTGGGTTTTAAATGCACTTAAAATCAACTCCCCTGTAACTACAGTCTTGAAATTCAGGCCAAAATTGCACAGGAAATTTAACACAAAAACTAGTGTCTCAGTACAAAAAAACTACTTTTTCAACATGTTTTCCTAACAGTTTTCTTCCTTTTTGTTCATAAATTGAGACCAGGGGAGAATACAAGAAGTCTTAGTGACATTATTAACAGAGAACATGAACAAATTATTCTCAGTGCTACCAAAATAAAACCAAAATAAGAGCAGCCCAAAGAGAAAATTACCACCCCACCACTGACTGACCATGTAATGGAAACAAACCACAAAAATTCAAGCACAAGGCTTTTCTGGTTGTCAGTGTCTTTTCACTGAAAGAGCCTGTAACTTGAGCAGCAGACCTGTATTAACTGTGACCTGGATGACAACATAATTACTATATATGCATGTCTAATCTGACACACTGACGCCTCAGCCTGAAAAAAAAAAAACACTGGTCTTTGATGCTGTCATGATAATCAGGTTTGCCCCCATTTTGCTCTATGACAATCGTCTGTGCCAGTTCACGTAATAGACAGCATGACATCAGAGTGGCTCATTTCAGCAAGACTAACACAAGCATAGCTAACACATACACAGACAGAGCACAACCAAATTGTATTCTCCCAGTGAATTTATTACAGTAATGTTACTTTCTCATTTTTTAAAAACTACTTTGGGTACTTCTGTGATACTAGGCGGAAGGGTTCAAACACATCTTTTTTTAAAAAAAGTAGATTTCCATGATGTAGCAGCTTGTCATCATTCGTAACATAGTTTATCATGTCAGTATCAAGATTTTGTAATTTTAGAAAAAGTGTTTGGCTCTGCCTGGACAAGTAACCTTGTCACATTTAATCCCACTTTAGTTTTGTCCCTTTCTTGTTTGCAAATCTTTCCATGCAGTTCTAGCTCCCTCCTTATGCCAATACAGTCATTCACCATTTAAGTAAATATAGCTCCTACCTAGATTTGACAAGGACCTGTATACATTTTTTTAGAGGTGGGCAGTTTTTACTACTGACAGAAACCCTTCACACTTTATGGGGTGCTACTCTAGACGGTTCCTTATCTTCAAGGAACTGTGTGTGTGGGCAAGTCGGGGTAGATAGGTAATTGCTACCAGAAGGAAAAAACTGAAAATCTCCTGCTTGCATGCTGAACACGTGCATAAACAACTATTCTTCTACCTCTGTCTAACTGAATGCTTTCTCTGTTTTCCACACCACTGTAATTCCATACTTACAGGTAATTTAATCTAGAATATTTTAAAATGTTACTCTTAAAAGCATGAACATTAGTTAGAAGCAACATGGTTAAAGAGAATTTCCACATAGTGGAAAATTATCACACAAAAAAAAAAAATATTGTCAGAACAGCTTTTCATCCAAGGAAGAAATGCAGAAGAATTCTCATATCTGCTATTTTAGGAACAGTGGACTAGGTTCTGCTTGCATAGATGCAAATCCCAACACATTGAATTCCTAAGTAGACACACTGAATTGCTAACTAGTAAGTTTTTGCCCTAAAAAAAGGGAGGGGGACTATTAAAGAATTACACTAAGTTAAGATCTTGGGAGCTAAGAAAGGTCAGCCCTGGTTAGTTCTTGGATGGGACACTGCCAGGTAACTGGTAAAACCGCCTCAGAGTATTGTTTGCCTAAGAAAACCCTATGAAATTCATGGGGCTGCCATAAGTTGACAGGCGACTTGGAGGCACATAAACACACACAACAATATGAAGTCGAAGGCTTTCATTGCTGGCATCCATAGGGGTTTTTTGGGGGGGGGGGTTTCTGGGCTGTGAAGCTGTGTTCTGGAAGAGTTTATTCCTGATGTTTCACCTGCATCTGCCAGACACAGATGCAGAAGAATAAACTCTTCCAGAACACGGCCTCACAGCCCGGAAAAAGCCACAAAAAACCTACACACAACAATACTTTACTACAGAAGAAAGATATGGATGGATGGAGAAGCCAAGACAAACCTGTTTATTATCAGAAATCTAAATCATAAGAACCAAACTGATGGGTCAGCTTTATCTAAGAAAAAAAGAGAACACTTTGTGTAAAGAAGACCAGGGTAGATTTTTCTTCTCCCTCTCCCACAAATTTCTAGTTCTTTAAAAAAAATCAATCATGTAGGTCAATGTGTGCAGAAGAGTTGTGCAGCAGAATGGCTTCACAACAAAATCCTGTATTTGTAAACATCATTTTTCTCCACAGAAAGAAAAGACTACAACTGCCAGTTGCAAAAACAGAACAAGATAAATCAATTAGCTTGCTAATTTCTCCCCCCTCACATTTATTTAGCTCTGCACTGTATTTGTCATAATTGACTATAATTATGTTAATTACCAACTCCAGTATAATTACTGTATTTGTCATTTAGCACACTGTGTACCCAAAGCAAATCTGGCAATTGTCGGGCATCAAAAAGAATGCAACCAACCTCCAGGAGGGATTCACTCTGAAAACTGGCTTGTATACATTTAGCAAATGAAAGGGCAAAGGAGAATTTCATGCAATGCTAGTCTGAAGCGCTGGTTCATTAAGGATATTAATTTTCTGATAACTACACATTTAAGCATGACACATCAGAGAGCACCTACAGGATTTAGCAATTATTAATGCGTGACAGTTTCAAATGCTAAGTGAATCAATTAAACAGCAGCATTCACAATTTGAGAAGAGATAACTGCTTCATAACTGCCTAAGACTACAATTTTCACATGACAAAAAAGGGCCATTCAGGCTCCTTCAAAGCCTGACAGGTCAAAAAAGAAGTTTGAAACAAAAGCACCTTATAACCATCATCTCTCCTCTTTACTTGTCAGATCAAGTTTGCAAGTGTCTCTGCTGAAATGGCACCGCCATGCCAGCTGACACAAGGTGATTTTTCATGTCTTGTCAAAGAAAATCTTTTATTCTATTTGCTCCGCATTAACATGTTACATTTATTGATCAAGCCCTTTCTGCAGCCGCAGCAGGGCACTGGGCTCTTATGCCTAAGGGGGGCTTTGATGTCCTGGTGACATTCCAGACCGAATAATGCACATACTAAATGGATTTCATGCAGAAATGTGTTTGTGCATGACAGCTACATTAATAACAGCCTCTCACACTGATAAATATGCAATTGCTACTATTAAGGATTACCCAATTACAGTGAAAATACTCCCAGTACCCTAAAAAATGTGCCCATTAAAAAAGTTTTAACTACAGTGAATTTTTAATATATTCAAATAAAAAAGAGTAATCTAAAGGAATATAATGAGAATATTGTACTTTATCTTAAATCTCTCTTCCCTTCCTCTTTCTCTCTCCTGTTGTTCTACCTCTTGGCATGCCTGATTATTGTGGGCAACATCAGATGTGCATGTTAAAATCTGGGAAACAGCAAAAAAAATTGAGTCTAAATGCTACCTGCCACTTGAACAGAATCAACATTCACAACTGCATTATTGTAAACATCTTGTGTTCTGACATTCATTCATTCATTCATTCACATTACTTTGGGCAAATTATCGACTCTTGTCCTAGCAAGTCCTCTATGTTGGGATATGTAGTTTGCAATCCAATAAACTGAGATGTTTAACTGCAGAAAGGGTTAACTGATAGAAGTAAACAAAATCTGTGATGTAGAGGGGAAAGGCATGTTCAAAGATTTTCTAAACTGCTCATATGTATAGGTAAACTTTCGTGAACTTATATGTGTGAATGAATCACCACAGATAAATGCAAAAATAATTGTATCTACTTCAGATAGACTTCCCATCACCCTAATTATAAATATCCAATTTTCCAATGCAAATTGTTCATATACTGTTCACCACGCAATGAAAACATATGTGTGAACCAAAGCCAAATCTCTCTGAAATCTCTCATAAGTGAGTAGTTTGAGGAGTCTCTTATGGAGTAGCAGCTCGGCCATATTATGCCAAACACCAAAGTATTTCGTTCCAAAAATAGACTATAACATTGCACCGTACTGACTTCTTGACTGTTCTGTATTTCGTAGTTGATCAGGGCTAGCACTGGGAAGACATCCTTCATAGTTTCCCTAGATGTGGGTCTTGCTCCTGCTGCCTGCTAGGATTTTTCTGCCTTTGTCCTAGGGAGCAGGTTGCTGGGGCTGTAATGTCCTGACAATTTATCCCTGTTATTTTGTTGCCTATAATGATGACAGCACAATCTTGGGATCTGCTCCCACCTCAAAGTGGTCCCAGACACTACTCTGTCTTTTCTGTCGTAATGCAGGATGTCCTACAGTCTATCTATCTAATAAAAACAACTAGTGTGATGGGGATAACAGGTTTCACCAGCTGAACATACAAAGGCTAGAATCCTGTTGGTTAGTCCTAACTGGAGCAGACTCATCAAATCAACTGCTGAATAGTGAGTTAATATGTTGGTAAATCCAATTCATGAGCTGGCCTACTTTAGTTGCGACTAACAGTAGGATTTAGGCTACAGACTCCCAAGCAGACAAAATTAACAAGAAACACAAGCAGAAGATTAGGCTAGGCTATTCAACAAGACAAAATGGAATTAAAAAAAGAAAGATGCAGAATGACAACTCAAGTGACATCTGCTAATAACACAGTTATATCTAGAAAATGAACTAAGGGCTTGTCCTCATGGGCACTCCCCCCCCCCGTATTCACCCTGTATTCACAGCACAGTTGACATTTTTTATAATGCACATTTTCACTGCAGGGTTCTGCAGGAAACTCCAGATCTGTAAGATTTGCAGTCTGCTCTGCATTGAGGGGAAAGCCCTGATTTTTGGGCCTGTGGTGGCTGAGGATTGGCTTCAGAGCAAAGCCAGGGTGGGAATTCTGGTGGATGGGATGCCATTCTGGTGCTTTTAAATTTTTATTTTGTTTTATTTTTTAGTTCTCCATATATCTGGTAAGTGTATCCTTGCTTATCCAGTGATGCAGTACTCTGGGACCTCGTATATTTGCTTATTTGCATGCATGAGTGAACGGGGGCGGAGGGGTAAACCAGAGCAGCCATGTGGCTGGAAATAGTATGACATGTAGGACACATTATCAGTGAAGGACCACCCTTTTACTCCAATACGGATAACAGTGTGGCAGGATACTTCAATCTACACTTGGACAAGCCTGATGTGTGTGGCATTTACGAAGCTGTTGCAGATCACAGAAATTTTCCATAGCTATGAGGTAGTGCAGGGTTTCCCACAAGTGTAGACAAAGTCTAAAAGATGCCAGAGGACACAATTGACTATATAACTTCAATGGCCTCATATAACCCCTTCCCATAAGCACTATAACTGGAAAATGTTGAGGAGATTCTTGCTGTGGATTGTAGGGTACAGCGGTCAATAAGCAAAGCCCTGCTCTGTTCCTTCTCATCTTCACCACGTTACCTGGGATGTTTCCTTATATGGTCCTGTTGTTGACACTATTAGATATTTCCCTACTTATTTTTAACATCCAGATCTCTTGACTAGTCCAAAGGACTGTGCCATACCACTCTGGAACTGATTTGGGCCAATCTGATAAAATCTGCAGCAGGTCAAGAAAGCCCAATACACTTAGTTATTCAGGGTTTGGCCAGATCACTTGTAAAGTTCTACACAGCCATATTAAGTTGCTAATATTGGTGATGTTATTAAGCATCTACCAATGGCATATTGAAAAATTTAAGAATGTTTGTTTCTTGAACACAAACACAAAGTAATCTTTAAAAATCAGTAGCAGCAAGGAGAGGAGTGCTTTTTAAGTGTGTGTGTGTGTATCCCTGGCCTGCATTTCATGAATCCTCAGGCACATCTGACTTTCTCTGGGTTAAAACATTCAAATTCTCTAGGCTGAAATGTTCATCTATATTTTCTCTTCGAAAATGACAAGAAAGCACAGAACGTACAGCTACTACCATATCCCTTCATATGCCTGGTACTAGTTAGTTCAAGATACAAATGAAATTTAGAGATATTTTCTTGTGATGTTCATCAAAATATTCAACATGTTCAGCTACTTTCTCTTGTCCCTTAATTTTTTAAGTAGGCAAATGTGTCAGGAGATTGTCAACCTAATTCATTTCAGTTACATTCCACAAAAAGCAAGGTCTGTTTACTTCCCTCCGAATAATTAAACTGAGGAATTCAAATAGCTGCTGTCAGTAATTTCACCTTATATTTTCTTGCTTAAGGTTCTCCAGGAACCATGATAACTCTCTCATTAAACAAGACTCTCATAATACCTTATGCTGTTTTAAAAACTGTACTGAAACCTGGCTGAAAATTTACATAGGAATAACCAAAAGGGTACAGGGAGAAACCAAGACTTAACAAATATATTGATTACTTCTCAGGTAAGATTCCAAACAGGAAGAATGGTACATAAAAGTGATTTTGATATCCAATGACAATGATGAGGAAATGTGTTTAGGATACAACCATGGAACCATCTAGCCAACAAATGTTATATAAATCTGTTTAAAGCATCCTTAGGAAATAATAGCTATAGGCAACAGTAACCACACCCATAAGCAATGCTAAGCCACAGTTATGCAATAGGAAGCACAGAATTTACACACTAATTTCACCCTCCCCTAAAGCACATTGATTTATCATAGTTTGCTGCTGCATGTGAATTTGGCAGATTATGCTTTGATCCTATCATAGTCTACCTGCAAATCAGAATCGCATACCATACCTTGGTGCTGATTTGCAGCCAAACTAAATTTTTGGCAAAATATCTTGGTGATATTTACATACTAGTAACCCATCATTTGTTGAAAAATTAACAGTTATGATCAAAACCTTCAAATCATGACTTTAAAAAAACAAGAAGAGCAAGGCAGCACCAAGAAAAAAATAGTTTGCTAAGGATTTCAATTAATTTATGTAACATTTGGATTTTGGTTTAAAAATGATTTATAAACTCAAATCCTGGTTTGTAAGCTAACATTAAGCCAGAATAAACCAAACTAGTATCACAAACAGAAATTGTATACCATCTTCAACACTGCAATCCTAGTTTCTTTGAACCAGTTATCCCTGGCATCTAAAATAAGTAATTCTGGCTTCATGTTAGTTTACAAACCAGGATATGAATTCACAAAGCAGATTTTATCCAGAATTCAAATGTGGTTCAAGGTCACAGTTAGCAAGTTGACATATTTTGGAGGCAATTGGGATATTTGGTTTAAACTAAAGCAGGTTCATGGGAACATGCAGGATCAACCCTTGTTCCTTGCTGACTAAGCTATGGTTTAACAAGACGAGAAGCTGACATCCAAACTGCCCTAATGTTTCTTTAAAATACTCTGATTAAAAGAAAACATGAATTTAACACAAATGTAAAGACATTCTAATCTCTTAGAAGCTGAATTGTGACACTTTTGATTTCAAGGCTGCTTTCCTGCTTTATATAAAAAAACTGAAAGGAAACCTCTGAAGTAAGGCATTTGTTGTATTTTGGAAGATCAGGAACAAATGCAGTACTGTACTTGAGAGCTTTTGTTTCCCCTCACTTGCTTGGCTTAACTGAGCACCTCCCACTTTGATTTTTTAAAAAGTTTGCTGCTTACAAAGAGAAGTTTCAGCCAGACTACTAAATCACAATTGATTAAGGAGATGATGTATGAGTGTTAACAATAGGTTATATATTGTATGTATTATTGAGGGCTTCCTAGTAGTCCCAGGCATCTAGTATTGCTTTGACTCAGGAGATGTCAACTTGTATTGCACAATAATTTTTCACTGATACCCTATGATGGGGTGGGCAAAATGTGGTCCATGGGTGCCCCTAAATGCAGCCCATCAGACCCACCAGAAGCCCCTCAAAGCCTCCCCTGCAATTAAAAAATGTACTGATTTTGAGGTGATTTTTCCCCCTAAAACCATCCCAAAACTGCCTAAATAGGCAACAGTTTGCTCCCCCAAACCCTTACACTTCCCCAAAACAGACAAAACATGAAAAAAGTTGGCTAAAATGGCAGCTAGAAGTGACATCACATCACTTTGGGCATGCTGAAACTTGCTGCAGTAGCCTACCAGGTGTGTGCAGTAAGGAAAAATGGCCCCTTCTGTATTTGCAGTTGCCACCCGCTGTCCTATGACAAGGAAGTATATTTCTGTTTTATGCCTTCAAGCTCTGTCCTGTAGTGTTTGTTCAAATTGAAAATATACAAGTTACTCAAATTATCAACCAAACATACTATGCATGTTTACTTAGAAAAAAATCCCTCCTTGTTTTCAATTTCCAGATAAGCATGCAAAGGATTATAAACTTAGCCTTCAAGTAAGTGTCAGAAATCTGTCTTTATCTGTAAATAGACATAAGTCTGCATTAAGACAAATGGGCTACCATGACTTTTAATTTACGTTTTTAAGTTGTATGTATGAAGAGTTTTTTATTTGCAACACATTTTTATTCTTAAAAATATCAATTCATATACATGCTTATTTAGGAAACACCTTTCAAATCTGAAAATTAGAAACTCAGTGTTTTTTTTTAATGTATTTTTTTCTTCTTCTTTACAACATAAATCAATCCGGGTCCTGGAAAGGAAAATATTGGCCAAAACATCAGCAAGTTTTAAATATTTAAGTATTCCTGCACTGTTCTTCAAACACATTTTCATTCGGCTCTTCTTTCAGCAGAAGCAAATGAAGAATGGTACAAATTTCTTATACAGTGTAAGATGCATCTGTTGAGTTGCAAATGATACCTGAGATTGATAATCCCGTCTTCAGCATTTCTTCCACATCCCCAAAAATGTTAACTGTAAACTGTTTTCTGCACATAGACTAGTTCTGTTTCAGTACTTCTGTATAATTATGTACACAGTTAAGTACATCAACATAAAAGCTGATGGTTTATAACAAAACCAAGAAAATAAATAATACAAAAAGTTAGCCTTGCTATGGTGTCGCTCAATAGTTTTTATGCAAATCATGACCTACCTTAGCAAGTTGAAGCTAAGATCCAGTCTTTTTGCAATGTGTCCATATTTTCTCCCAAGGAATTCTGGGATTTTCTTGCAATCTTGACCAATGTAAGACACCTATAAGAATCAAGAGCAGAAAACTTACCAGATAGGAAATTTGAGGTCTTCAGACATCTCTTCCTTTAGCAACCAAAAGATAACAGCACTAAAATGAAAGCACTTATCCGTTTTATCTGTAATTAAACTGCTACTACTCTCAAACCTAGTATAGCTCCACTTCTGTTATTTAACTGCTTTAACAAGTTCCATTGTCAGCTCAATTTGGAGTTTTGCAATATCAAAAGTAAAATAATTATTAAACTCTAATTAAAATCCCATGTTGCCCCCAGATTACCTAAACAAATATCATGATTTTAGGTGTCCTAAATGGAACCATTACAAATGTGTTTTATTGTTCTGGATTTATTCTATTTGCATGACAAGTCTTCCCAAATATTTGGGGGCAAGGGGGAATAAAAAAGAAGGGTGAAATGTGGCCTATTAACATGAATGTATGTGCAGATATGTATACCTACAGCAATTTTTTTTCTAAGCGCTCACAGCACTTAGGGAAAATGTCACCTCGGTAACCTTTATGTTAGGTCAACCAGAATGATCATGAGGGAAGGTGAAACAGAGACAGCAACTCACTACTCTGAGCTGCTATCTCTGCCCATTCTCAGATGGCACTGGTGCTTTCTAGCTCAGTGCAAATGTGTTTGCATGCACATTGAACTTTGCAATAGCAAAAAAAAACAGGAGGAGCTGGTAAGAGATATGGCAAGTGTCTGCACTTGAGCCCGCTGTGCCATTTGGAGCAAGGTCATGAGTGAAGCCCCAGTGCTGTGACTCATAAGCCATCTTGATGTACAAGTCCTTGCAGAAGCAGTGCAGTAGCTGCAAAATTCCCCCTAGCAGCAGAATAGGGCCTGGGAACGGGGGGGGGGTGTAATCCCCACGTCTCATATGTGCTGTAAGTAAAGGCCATATGGGATGTGAACCCCAGAAGGAATGATAGCAATGACTCCAGTTACTGGACACATTTTGCCGTTTGCTCAGCCACTCAAGGGATCCTTCTCCCAGTTGGCCATAGATTTCCAACCATATTACCTGGTTAGCCAGGTTTTATCCAGGTTGTGGGGCCATTTGTTCATATTACCTTCATGTCCATTTCCACAATCAGCTGACTAGAAGCAGTTCTGGCCAGTCTTTCAATCCTGGCTTTGACCACCTATGTGGCATCACAAGGAGCTCCAACCTCAAGTTTTGTCCCAGTAATCTCATAAAATCCAATGCTATTGAGCTGCAACCCTACTATCCCTGCCATGACAAAACTTTAATCAGTCCATATATAAAATGCAGGGATAGTAGGCTGAGGTCATATAGCTGATCTCTTTTATCTGAGAAATCTGGCAAGCAAAGTAGACATACATGCTTCAGATTTTGCTAACATAGGCCATGTTTAAATGTTATCTGCTCACATGGATGCTCAGTGACAAGAGCAGCATAGTGTATGAGCAAGGTGCTTCTTTACTTCTTCCCCTCACTACACATGATGGTGATTGTATTATCCATTTTGCCACATGACACATTGGTTTCACAGCTATCGCTGTTTACATACTCACCAATGGAATGTGCAATGAGATAAGTATCTTACCTGCAGAAATTATTGTGGGCTCAAATTAATTTTAGAATATACACACTGAACTACAGACGAGATCTGCACATTGCCACTTTGCTAGATCTGTAGTTGGAGCCTGATAATGAGGTGCTATTTTTAAAAAACAAGACATGATCCCCAACAAGATGGAGAAACCTGGAGAACAGTATTTGAACAGCTTATCCCATATCCCATCAGGCAAGTACGAACCACAACTATGCAATACTGCATCATTAATTTGAAAATAAGATCCACATACATAAGTAGAACTTTACTTCCAAGTAAAGGCTGGACAGAAATTAGTAGTGTTTTACCTTTCCCAGTGTGGGAAGTTTTGCAAGGAAGCAACACAAGAGACACGGCATTTTTGTTTTCTCTCTGTTTCATTTATTTTCATCTCTATACAATGAGTATGGGAAAACTGGAAGGTAGCCAGACAGGCAACACAGGTCTTTGAAGCAGTGCCAGTTTCTTTTTTTCAAAACCCAGTCTGCCTGTACTTGCATCTCTCTACCCTGCCCTTTTACAGCCAGCTGCAAAAGCTCAAGTCTTTGGCTTGAGACACCCCAATCACCGAAATGTTTCTCCCAAACCCTAATCTAAGCAGAGGGAGTAGCCACCTACCACTGATGTGCATTTAAGTAATCCTCTTGTGGACCCAAATGTTACTTATTTACATTTTATTTATTTATTTAAATATTTTTGCCCTGCCCTATGTCAAAAAAGATCCCAGGGTAACTTACAAATAAAATTAAAACAAGCTAGTTGAAACAATTTAAGACAATAAAAATAATTTAAATATACTAAAAACATGTTAAACATAATAACAAGTTAGAACAGATTTAAAACATTAAAAAACTATAACTACATACATAGGTATTTGAGATGAACTTATGAGGTCCAAAGGCCTTCATGAACCGTGAAGTTTTCACTTGGAGTCTAAATGAAACCAGTGTAGGCATCAATGGACCTCCAAGGGAAGGGCATTCTACAACTGGAGTTTCAAGGTTGAGAAAGCCCTCTCCCAAATCCCACTGCAGTGTTCTGATCTCACTGGTGGGATACAAAAGAGGGCTCTTCCAGTAACCCTCAGTCTTCAGGTAGACGCATGCAAGGAATGGCACTCCCTCAAGTATCAAGTTCCCAAGTCATTTAGAAGTAATCTGAATTCAGACCAGAAACATATTGGCAGCCAGTGCAATTCTTTTAAGGCTGGCATTACAGTATATGCTGTCTATATGCCAGTCAGCAGTAAAGCTGCTGCATTTTACACTAGACACATCTTCCAAGTCTTCTTCAAGAGTTGCCCTACATAGAGTACATCACAGTGCCCTAATTGGGAGGATACTAGTGCATGAACTAGTATCTCTAGTAGTGCATGAATTAGGTTATCTCTGTCCACGAAAGGCCATAGCTGGCACCAAACTGTAGAGTCTACTTGGGCCTCCAATGACAAGGATGGAATTAAGAGTATTTCCAGATTAAACACTTGCTCCTTCAGGGTGAGTGCAATACCATCCAGGACAGGCTATTTACACCATTTCTGGACCCAAGAACTACCAATCCACAGAAACTCCATCTCATGGGGATTCCACTTCATTTTATTAGCTGTCATCCAGCACATTACAGTATCCAGACACTGATTCAGTACCCACTCAGCACAAGCAGACTCCAATGACAAATCGAGCCGAATGCCCAAGGGGCATAAATCCCTCTAGGAGTTCTCAGAATTGGCAATGCCCCCTCCAGGCATCCAGCTGTTATGTGTTCAGGGAGTGTGTGTGTGTGTGATCTAAATTACCTCCAGGAACCCCTTATAACTCAATGTCCCTGAGTAAAAGAGATTAAGGATACCCCTCCCCCCCCACTGAAATTCCTAAATGGGCAGCCTTTAGTCCTACAAGGCCTGTGGGGGGAGAAGGGAATGAATCTGGGCAAGGCTGAACCTGAAACAAAAGAAGAGTGACTTTTGTCTTGTAAAAAGAGATCTACTGGACAACTGAAGAGGAAGGGTTTGTTTGCTTGTTTATGCATAGATAAGAGGGGGAGGGGCTAAAGATTTTCTGGAAAATCTTTATAAAGAAACAGTGGAGGGTGGGAAGAACAGAGTTGTTGTTGAATTCCACCCACCACTGAGGCCTGGACTGCAAAAGACCTGCCCTGAGGCAGAAGCAGCAGTTCATTCCTGCTAGTGCTAGCAGAAAAATTGGAGAGAATTTTTTTTTCTGGTGCCCCTGAAACACTGCCACTCTGGTTAAGTAAAGAAGTGGAAGCGTGAATAATGGGTGGGTTGGGCAGCTGGGATGGTAGTAATTCCAATATTCTTACAAAGAAAGAAGGGGGATTTCCATTCCTCCTGAGCCCTGTTTTAAGGAAACAAACATTTCTATCCCATCTCCATTTTATATTTAGCCATGTAGGAGGGGTGTGTGTGTACTCATCTGAATGTACGTGGGGGAGGGTGAAGTAAGTTTTCATACACAAAACGAATATTTATATAGTAATTCATTCTGAATGAAATAATAATAATAATAATAATAATAATAATATCTATCCTGCCAATACCAGGCCTCAAGGTGAGCTTACAAAATTTAAAATATATACATTTTAAAACCTAGGAAAAGAAAAGATATACCAAAAAATTAATAAAATAAATATATTACAATATTAAAACATTTTAAAATACATGATAATTTTACAAGTCCTTAAAAACAGATGTAAGCTCAGATTATTCACCAAAGGCCTGCTAGAACAGAGAGGTTTTTACCTGCTTCTGAAAACACATGAAGGAGGGAGCCAGTCTAGCTTCCCCGGAAAGAGAGTTCCAGAGCACTGGAGCAGCCACCAAGAAGGCCCTCTCTCATGTTCCCACCAGGTGCGCCTGTGAAGATGGTGGGACTGAAAGAAGGGTTTCTCCAGAAGATCTCAAAGCATGGGCAAGCTTGTAAAGGAGAATACAGTCTTTCAAATAACCTGGACCTGAGCCAAACAGGGATTTATAACTAGAACTTTGAATTGTGTCCGGAAACAGAATGGAAGCCAGTGGAGCTGTTTTAACAGGGGAGTTGTATGCTCCTTGTAACCAGCCCTGGTCAACAATCTGGCTGCAGCTCTTTGTACTAGCTGGAGTATATAACATATTTTCTGTCCTCCCTCAGAATCCTGTTTCCTTGGTTGAACTACTAGCCACAATTACCACTATGAAGAGATTTCTTGTGAAAAAGAAGAAAATATGTGCTGTGGTTAGCACTGGTGAAAGTTCCACTGGCAGCTGCTCTGGACTTAATGCAGAAGATACATTCCAGGACCAGGTTGAGGAAGCATTGCCTTCCGAAGACATGCCCTCAGATATTAGTGTTACTGGTGTGAAAAGAAAGCCAGCAGGATGCCAGTACAAGGACAGTTGGAAGAGAAACTCTGATTGGCTCCCTCGTGAAATGGGCAAAGCATATTGCAACATCAATCACACAACAAGTGAAATGAGTGCTCCTCTCCCCAAAACCTTAAGAGACAAGGATGCATATGAAGCTTTTGTTAATAAAGGCTTCTCAAGCTGGAAGGAAGCTCTAGAAAGATTCCATAGCCATCAACACTCAAATTTTCACCATGCAGCAGTTCAAGTTATGGTTGCTGTTGAAGGTGGTGTAAATGTTCATGTGATTTGATCAGAAGGAAAACAGAATCAAATGCAAGAAGCTAGAAAGGCACTGCTGAAAATTGCAGTTTCTGGCCATGTTGAGGAAGGCTCAAACTTTAATCAGTTCTTGCTGCTTCATGCTGATTATGTTCCCCAGCTGAGATGATGACTGGATCATAAAAATTACAAATGGATTTCACTAGCTATTGTGAATGAATTTCTTAAGATCATGGCTCACAATGTTCTACATACATTAGAGTAACAATCCTATATCTGCTGATTCACCAACTGTGGATTCAACTATCTGCAGTTGGCGATGGAGGGAAGGGAGGTGGGAGGAGGGTTCTCTCCTCCCGTCTCCCTTCCCCTGGGATGGTTCTGTTTGCAGCAGGGCCACAGCGGGGATGAAGGGGAAAGTGAGAGGGCAGGAATGATCGCACCTGCCCCCTCCCTCCTCTTAAGAGATCTCCAGTCACTGTGGGGCCATGGCGGGGTGAAGGGAAGGGAGGGGGTAGAAGCAATCACACCTGCCCCCTCCCTCCTCCTAGGAGACCTCCGGTCACAGCAGGGCCACGGCAGGGCGAAGGAGGGAGAAGGAAGGAGCAACTGTGCTACCGGTTACGGAGACCACCAGTCATGGTGGAGCCATAGTGTGGGCAAAGGGGGAAGGGAGGGGACAGAAGCGATCGCACCTGCCCCCTCCCTTTTCCCAGGAGACCTTTAGTCATGGTGGGACAAAGGGGGAAGGGAGGAGTCAGGAATGATCGGGTGGCGGTGGCAGGGTGGTGGTAGTGGATTGTGTTGGCTATTATCCACGGAATTCACCATCCACAGGGCCCCCCAGAATCAAACCCCTGTGGATACGGGGGTGTTACTGTAGTGAGAGAGATTGAAACAGCTGTTTACTACAGTTTAATTGTGGATGAGACTACAGATATCATCACAAATGAGCAGGTTTTATTTTCCTTTCACATGCCACAAAGGAAACGTCTGTGGAGGAATTCTTTTTTGGTTTTTATGAGATGGATGCTATGACTTCTAAAAGTCTTTTTGCTCATTTGAAAGATGTAGTCTGCCACTTTAATCTTCCTCTTGATAGGTGTTGTGGCCAATACTATGATGGGGCATCAAATATATCTGGACACATTAGCAGGCTGCAGGCTCTTGTGAAGGAAAAAGAACCAAGAGCACTCTATCTGCACTTGGTGGTCCATGCTGTGAATTTAGTGGTGCAGAATGTATCAGGAAATGTAGCCATATGTAGAAACTTATTATTATTGTTATTGTTAGAAGTTCACCCAAACGTCATGCCTGGTTTAAAAAATTTCAAGGGGGAGAGGAGAACATACATCTGAAATGATTTTGCCTTACAAGATGGACTGTTAGAGCAGCTTCCTTACAGTCAGTTGCTCTTAATTACAGACAGCTCATTGATTTCTTTGAGGATGTGGCATCTGAAGAAAGGGGAGATGTTGAGGCAAAAGGAGATGGAAATGTGCAATGCTTGCAGAAGTTTGCTTCTTTCTTTATGCTGCAGCTCTTGATGCTTGTGTTTGGCCGTTTGGACACACTAAATACAGCACTTCAAACCTACAGTTCCATCAAGCAGAGGTTCCTTTGGTATCTGCCAAGGAGAGTATAAAGCAGCTGAGGAACAACTTTGAACAGTTCTGAACAAAGACCACAATGACAACAAAATACTTAGATTTCGGAAGCCCTACCCTCCCTAGGCACAGTAAGCCTCCACGACACATTGATCCTGGGTGTGAGCTCACGAGTTTGAGTCTCCTGAGGGTTTTTACAGGAAAATATTGATAATGTGATTGATAATGTCAGCAGCAGTTTATACAATTGCTATTCCTCAGATGTGTGCAAACATATTAGCAAAACTGAAAAGTTTGTAATTGGAGAGATTGATAGCACATCCACCACAGGCTTTTATATAACTGATATGGATTTTTCTAGATTACAGCTTCATTGTGATATGCTGTTGGATATTGCAAGGGAGAGGAAAATTAAAGTTTGAGCTCTTCGGGATGTGGTTGATCTTCTGAGTGGGACACAAGGCAAATATCTGCAGCACCTACTACCAGAATTGACAAAGCTGATCAAAATCACCCTTACAATACCAGTTTCATCATTTTCATCAGAAAGCTCATTCTCATGCCTTCATAGGACTTTATCAAACTACACTGTTGCAGTGCTGTTATTCCACTTTAACTGCTATGGCTGCCTCCTGTGGAATTCTGGGGTTTGTAGTTGTAGACTCATCTATACGAGCCTGGGAAAAAATGGATTGCTCCACAGCAATAACAACTGGCAGCAGCTGCAATTTGTCTTAACAGTTTAACAGCCCCCATAAACTTTGCATGCCCTCTAGCCAAGATGGCAGCCACGAGTGAATTACTCGTATTTTTAAATCTGCTACCAACTTTTTTTTCCCAAAAAACTTTTAACATGGTGTGGACAAGCAATGTTTCACATTTACAAAAAAGAGAAAAGATTATATTCTCAGTGAATTTCATGAAGGGTTATTTTGACTGTTTAGATGACCCCTTAGTGAGGCCTAAGAGCTCTCTGGCTGAGAGTTCAAAATGCCCCTCCCTAAACTGCAAATCCCAGGATCCCACAGGAGGCAGACAGAGCAGTTAAAGTGGAATAATAGCACTATACAAATGTAGTGTGATAATGTCCTTAGAATAAAGACCTTTCTGTGGTCAAGAATGGAGGAAGCCAGGCTCACATGGCTGTTCAACTTGGACATATAGAGATCAGTTTGAAGATGGATATGAACATTATAGCTAATGAATTCATCCCGGCAGCACCAATCAGAACAAACACATTCAGTATGGAAGAATCCAAGAAGTACATATCCTGAATGTATTTCTTCTGCTTTGTGCTTTGTTTAGTTATCTACCCTTCAGTGCTCCCTCTGGTTAATTATAATAAATTTATTTAAATTGATAAACAAAGTTTGTTGATTTTCATCTTGGGCTTTGATTTAGATGGTATATTGCATGGGCCTTTGGATGGTGGTGTAGTATATAAACTATCATAATATTATAAATAAAATGTAATATTTTTGTTGAGTACTTGTTATTTTAATGTGGCTTTGAACACTCTAGGATCTACTGATGAAGGATGGTTTCTTAAAAACAGAAATAGAAACATATATATATATATATATATATGTAAACAAATAAGCATAGCCCTCTTGCCCAGGTTTAGCCCCAACCACCCCACCCCGAAAAACTGAGAAGTCTACATCCCTATGAATGTCATCAGCATAGTGATGACACCTAACTCAAAAGCCCCTAATGGCCTCACCCAACAGCTTCATATAGATATTGAAGAGCGTAATAGCCATGGGGTTAAACAGGGAGCCCCCAATAGAACCCGTCCTGTAGATAGGAGTAGTGGAACCCTGTAGAACAGTGCCTCCTATCCCCACCCCACAGTGTCAGTGCTGTAAGATACCATGGTCAGTGGTATCAAAAGCTGCTGAGAGATTGAGGAAGATCAACACAGTATCATTCCCCCATCTTTTTCCCAGGGCAGGTCATCAATCAGAGCAGCTAAGGTCATTTCAGTGTCATCCCCTGGCCTTAAACCAGACTGAAATGGGTCCAGATAATCTATTTCCTCCAAGAACATCTGAAGCTGCTCAGCCACCACACACTCAAGCACCTTGTCCAAAAAGAGAATAACTACAATAGAGTGGTAACTCTCATATACCTCTGGATCCCGGGGGGGGGGTCCTCTTCAGAAGACCTTCGAAGCACTAGGTACATCTTCCTTACAAAGTGAAGAATCTACCATCCCTAAACCCACCTAGTCAATCACACTCGGCTAGATCTTAACAGCCAATATGGGCAACAGTCATGCTTGCATGTGGTGGGATGGACTGATTTAAGCATCTTATCCATATTATCAGGCTACAACAGTGGAAACTGATTCTAGACTATCTGAGCAGATAGTGCACTGGACATTTCCCTGGATTCTGTAACAAATGTGATGTCAAGTTATGAACGAATGCAAGCAAATTTCTCCTTGAAGTACCCAGCAACTTTTTCACAGTAGGTGGACATGGGTTCCATACCTAATCTCTCTTGTCTCATATGCAAACGATTTCTCACTACTTGGAATAATCTTGCTGAGTAGGAAGTTGAGGAATGCATCCTAGCATTATAATGCAATTTTGTGGCCTGCATAATAGGTACAAAAAAGATTTTTTGCTAATTTCCAATCACATTTGCTCCAAGAACTACACCACCTGCTCGCTAACCATCATCCAGCCTGTTTCATTGCCTGCAAGTCTTCTGTAAACCAAGGTGAATTACAGTCTCCATAACACTGGATTGGATGCTTAGGAGCAATTTATTATTAGCCCTTTCTACCTTACCACAGTGAGACCAAGCCTTGATAGAATAGCCAGCCATGTCAGCCAGAAAATTTCCCAGAGCATTAAAGGAATCATTCAGATTCCATAAAACTCCAGGGGCAGACCACCTTAGTAGGTTCCCCCAGGTGATATGCTGCCACCAAACTAAACTTCTTGAGGAAATAATCTGGCCATGACAACGGAGTTGTTGAAATTTCTCCTAAAAAGATTATCTCCATCCACCCAACAGTGAAGACCAGGTCCAGGGTATGTTCTGCCTCGTGTTTTGTACTAGCAAAGTACTGAGACAGCCCCATGGTTGTCATGGATTGCCTCAGCATGTATGTTGAAGTCCGTCAAAACTACAGGGTTCTGCTGGGGTTTTCCAATACAACCTCCAAAACCACCTTGGCCAGCTCAGGCAGCAGTGTGAGCAGTACACTAGAACATCACTGTTCTGTCAAGCCCTCAAACACCAAGGTACAAGCCTTCAAAACTGGTGCCTAAAGATATGTGTTTCCTGTGAGGAAGATGGAAATCTTATGGACGATGGTAACTCCTTTCCCCTCCATCCAACTCTCCAACCTAAGTTAATGCACTGAGTATCCAAATGGAAAAAGCTCATCCATCCAGGTCACTATGATACATACCAGATCAGTCCCTTTATCCACAAGCAAGTCATGGATAGTAGTTGTTTTATTAGAGACTGACCTGGCATTCAGAAGCAGCACCAACAGATCAGAGGATGAGCTGATTTGGCAACCTGAGTCTTGGGAGATGGGAAAAGGACCAAAACATGTGATAGATCTCAAGTATCTATCTGCCTTTCCCTTGCCTGGGAAGTCCAACCCCCTATGCCATACCTCTCTCTACCCCGAGCCTTACATCAGCCAAATACAAACACAATACTTAGTAAAATAGTAATAATGACAACAACAACATGGAACAAACACTATTAAGATGCCAATGCTGCAGGTCAGAACAGATACACTGGGCCAGATTTCCAATACTGTACTTCCCTGAGAACCCAATGAAGTTAAATGTACTGTATGGACAAAAGAAGGTCAAAAGTATGATTGAGCACAACATTTTCTCCTTCCCAGAAACATCTGCCACTTCTACCATAGTGCACAGACGTCACATGGGCACCTAATGATCTCCCTGTAATCCCTGCATCTCACCCAAGGACCGTAAAGTGGCCGCCTGAAAGAGTTAACCCACACTCTCATGGTGAGTGATATTATTCCAAGACCCTGACTCTCACCCAAGGTCTTTCTGGAACACACAAGAAGGAGTGGTGCTCCTGCCCCTGTTTCACCCAGGTGGTAACCAAAAGGGGTGGGACCACAGGAGCAACCTGCTACTGGTGACTCACCACTGGTAACTGCTTCTATTTTTATACACCCTTCCCAGCCTGGAAGCTGAAGGCCTAGAAAGGGAGGAACAGCTATTTGGAGTCACCCGCAGCACAGTCCAAATTCCATGTGGATTGCAATACCCACAGTCAATTTGCAATATTAAAACAAAGTAAAATATTGCTCTCCCATAGAGAGCAAGTATGCTTCAACAACAGGATGCCAATCTCTAAATTAATGTGTTATGTTCTTGACATACATCATACTTTTTTTAAAAAAAAGAAGGTGTGGGGGATATGGATTCCACAGTCTTAGGCTCTGTTGTATGCAGCAGCTGCCAAATAACGAATGTTGTTGCACAAGAATGACATAGTGTGAATGTTTATCTTGCAATAGATAAACAGTAGTTGAAGTTTTAGCACTTAAAAAGCTCCAATGAATTCTATCAATTCATAGCAGTTCATCCCTGAAGTAAGCCACTTATATAAAGATTGAGAAAAGCTGATCAAATGTTTTTGAAAACAAATGGATTTGGAAGATTATACACTACAAGAATTTTTTATAGCTTCCTATTTAAGTTGGGATTAGTTTAACAGCAAAGCAATATCTATGCTCAATTTAGAGTTCCACTTTTTAAGAAACTGGTCTTGTGAAGTTCCCATTTGTCTTTGAACTTTCCATTTCTTTAAGTTCCAGATAAGAACAAGAAAATAAGTTGTGTTTGGATGATATTTCATGTTCTCCAAAATACAACCCACTCTACATGACAACTTGCCAGGGCATCCACTACCTTAACAAATCACCACTGTGGTTCAGCTGGTCTTAAAGTGATTGCAATCTGATAATGTAGCTTTTCATCCCCTTTAATTCATCCTTGTTCAGCAACTTCATCTGAGAAAGAGATAGTTGACTACAGAGGAATAGGTTTACTGTGAATACATGAGTTGAAAAAATAAAAAGCTCAGAATTCATTCTTGTAATTTCCTTTCCCCTCTCAAGGTATCTGTCATCCCTTCCCTTGCAATAAATTCTACTTCAGGACAAAGACCCACCTTTCTCAGTCTCCAGAAAGAAAAAGGAGAGAGATTTCTTTGGGAGAGATGTCAGCCTAATTATTTGGCATCCTACTCTAGATCAGTAAACATTTTCTAGTTATATGCTGCCATTTACCCTAACAATCCCAAAGCTATTTACAAGATACATATGCATGCAAATACAATTAAAAGAATATACATAAAAACAAACGCAGCTGCTTCAGGGCTGGAAAAGACAGTGGCATGTTTTTATCATTATGGGGAAAATGTCATATATGAACTCCTACTCTTCCTAGTGTCAGTTCTCAGATTTCCAATGGCTAGATAAAGAAGCAATATAAAAGACTCACATTCAACCTTCTGTGTTTGTACTCATCTGATATCAAGGTCAAAGAGAACCAACCTCTGATTATATGTAGTTTTAGAAGATTTTCCCCCATTAAATTTAAAATACATGAAATTGGTTGAGAGTACAAGATACAACTATGCATTAATGGCCAGTGGGGTCTGAAATTATCAGAAGTTAATTCACAGACCTCTAGTACTTTGTTCATGCACCTTCCACAACAACTTTTAAAAACGGAATGATTAATACCTTCTTGACAGATGCTTCTGTGTACAGAATTGCTTTGTTAAACTGGAGTTTTCTCTGTACTAGAGTTATTTAGAAGCCACATACGGTATCTGGTACGTGCAAATGTTTTGTTTTCCTTCATTAACTGTGATCCCACAACCCCACCACTCTTTCAGGGAAACCTCAAATTAAAAGAGGGTCAGAATAAATGCTAAGTACAACCATACAACTCATGGCTTATTGTAATATCTGAGTGTACTCATTATATGCATGGGATATATTTTCTAAATGATTGACTATATTAGTGTATTGTGATGAAGTATACCTTAATACTAAATTGGCTTACTTAGTTAACTGACTTGCTGTTCATGGGTTTGAGTTCTTTGTTGTGTTCTGAGTATCTTTTATAGTAATATTTCCTAGACTCAAGTTTCTTTCCTATAAATATGGAGAATACTACTATGTAAACCTGTCCATATGTTGTGGTCATAATCAGGGGTCCTGTTGTATGTTTCACCACCTGGAGAGGTTAGTTGTGGAGTACTTAAGTGAGGGCAGCACCCTGATTACAAAACTCCACAGAGGGAGATGAAATTGTCTCCTTTATTGTTTGTTCCCCTTTAGACAGTAAAGACCTAAATACCCTACAGGTACCAGATCCTGCCTTATATTAGCAGCTAAACAGAGTCAGCCCTGGTTAGTACTTGGATGGGAGGCCACCAATGAATATACTAGGTGTCAAGTTGGTGGAGGCAGACTGTTTGCATCTTAGAAGCTAAGCAGAGTCAGCCCTGGTTAGTACTTGGATGGGAGACCACCAATGAATACTAGGTGTCAAGTTAGTGGAGGCAGACTGTTTGCTGCTTTTTTCGACCTGAAAGGGGCTTTTGATTCCATCTCTAGAAAACTTTTGTGGGACAAATTAGAGCGGACCTCGATTAATAAGAGACTGTTGTTTCTTACTCAAAAGCTTTATCTTAATACCAGCTGCCAAGTTCGCTGTGGCACTCAAGGAGAATTAACAAATGAGATCTTGAGCAATAGGGGAGTTAAGCAAGGATGTATTTTGGCTCCCTATCTCTTTCATCTGTTTATAAATGATTTAGATTAATCTCTGAGGAGAATCGAGGGTTACTTTCCTAAACTGGGTTGGATGCAAATCCCTCTGTTATTATATGTGAATGGTGCCGTAGTACTCTCTTTAACCCAGATGGGCTTAAGACGACTCTTGATGGCTTTTACAACATATTGTAATGATCATAATAATCTTTGATCATTAATGTCCAAAAATTGAAGATCTTGGTGTTTGCAAAGACATGGAAGAGATTTTGTTGGACCTTACAGGGTAACACACTAGAACAAGTCAAAGAGTTTAAGTATTTGGGGTTAAATTATAAATATACTATAATAGGAGTTGGGATGGACACCAAAAATATGCTCTCAATATGGCCAAAGGAAGTTGTCTGCAGTTTCACGTTTTTTTCCACACTAACGGAGGAGGACATATTCCATCAGCCACCTGTGTTTATAAAGCAAAAACGATGGCGCAATTACTCTATGGCATACCTATTTGGGTAAGGGCATTTAACCCAGAGATTGAAAAAATACAATCAACTTTTTTGTGACGTATCCTGGGTGTGCCCAACTGTGTAAGCAATGCAGTTTTATATTTAGAAGTTGAGGCTGGCAAATTAGAAACAAAAGCATGGATTCAAACTGTAAAATTCTGGTTATGCCTACATTTTCAAGTCAAGCAACTTGGCTATGTTTACTATATGTTAACTGATCCATACATAGACAAGTGGCTATTCCTGATTCAGCATAAAATCAGGTCAATAGGTATGCCCTTTGAGTCCATTCTGATGTTAGGACAGCAACAGGCTTATAGAGCATTTGCTCAGAGGTTCTATGATCTAGAGAAACAACAACTTCTTCAATTAGCTAATAGAATCTGCTCCCCACTGGCAACTGGGGTTTTCCCAACATATGGCTTGCCTGAGAAATACCTCTCTTCGCTCCGTACTCCCCAGGCTTGCAGAGCATTTATGCTCACCAAATTTAATGTTCTACCCTCATCCTTATTGCAATATAGATATCAGGGCACTCCATGGCAGGAAAGAGCCTGTCCATGGGATGTTAGGATCCCTGAATTCTTGCCACATATTATTTTATGCTGCTCTTTATATAACCAAATCAGGAGAGACCTGATTAGCCCTTTGCTAAATAAGTATCAAGGATGTCCAACCACGTGGCTGGTCTAGTACTGCTTGTCGGATCGGCATCCTCATATAACGGCTCAGGTGGCAAATCTCTTTTTGGCCACAATTCACCGAAGAGCAGAGGTAGTTACAGCTGTCTGAATATGTTAGGTGCTGACAGTTGTTTCCTTACCTACTGTTCCCCCCTTTCCTTATTTTTTCGTCCGGTTGTATTTTGTTATATTTTATACTATTCATTTGTATTCTAGTTCATCTAAATTATTTGTATGAACAGTTTACCCTTGATATTGGTGTATACTGAATTGTTTATATGGGCCATATAACTGGAATAAACTTTGACTTTGACTTTCAATACTAGGTGTTGTAGGCTATATTTCAGAGGGATGAACTGGCAAAACCACCTCTGAATATTAATTAACTGAGAAAACGGTATGAAATATATGGGGTTGCAATAACTCAACAGGTGACTTGGAGGAACAGACATATACACAGTAACATCTCGTAGAATCATAGAGTTGGAAGAGACCACAAGGTCCATTTAATCCAAACCCCCACCCCCACCCTGCAGGAATACACAATCAAAGCATTCCCGACAGATAGCCATCCAGCCTCTGTTTAAAAATCTTCAAAGAAGGAGTCTCCACCACACTCTGACAGCAATGCATCCCACTGCTGAACACATCCTTCATTGTAGAAGAATTCAAGGAATATAAAGTGGCAAATATGGGAAAATATTTTTATATTCCTCTGGGCTCAGCTAAAAACAATGTGTTGTTGTTGCTGCTGCTGCTGCTGCTGCTGTGTACTTTCAAGTCAACTCCGACTTATGGCAACCCTGTCATGAGGTTTTCTTGGCAAGATTTATTCAGAGGAAGTTTGCACTGCCTTCATTCAAGGCTGAGAAAGCATAACTTGCACAAGATTATCTAGCAGGTTTCCATGGCTGAATGAGAATTCAGATCTCAGACTCCCGGGAGCCATTTACACAGCAAAATGAATCCTCAAAGAATGCGACAAGAAGCCTGATAGTTCCCACGCATTTCGAAGCAACAGCACCCTTTTCAGAAGAAGGGGGTGCAAAAAACCCAAAAGTTGTGCAGTATCAGCTTTCGCTAGTTTTCCAGACTTTTTTGATTAAGTTTGTGAAAATGTGCATAATTTGTCATGGGAACTAACCATCGTGTAAACTGGCATCGACCTTTTCGAATTACTGTGAGCAGAGCTGAATCCTGATTGGTTGGAGTGACCATTCTGTTTTATCTGAATAGACTGAGAGGTTGGAGAGAAGAAATTCACCCTCCTTCTGCTTGCAGCCCACTTTGGAAAATCTGCTCTGAGCCCTTCCTGTCTGTTTCAAAGGAAGGCTTTGGGGGTTGGGAAGATGATCGGGATGAGCCCCTGCTTTGCTGGTGTGAGCGTGTGTGTGTGTACATTCGTGTGTGCGGGGAAACAGCCAATCACATGTTCGTCCTTCTGTTTGTTTGTCCTTCCATTCACTTGCCTTTATTCAAGGCTTTGGAGGCAGGGACAACAATCAGGAATGAGGCAAGCCCCCGGCTTCTGTGGTGTGTGTTTGTGTGTGCGCGCGTGAAGGGAAGGGAAGGAGATCACTCCACCATGCTTTTGCTTCTTCGTGCTTTCATTCACTCCTTTCTTTATAGAAGCCTTTCGGGGCTGGGGAAGACGGGGGAGTTGACAGATCGCTCTTTTGATGTCTTGTTTGTTTGTCCTTTTCTTTCCTCTCATTATTTATGGTCTCCATGACCCCCTTCTTGCTCCCTCCCTGTCTCCTGCCTGGCTTTAATCATCTGGAGGCGATCCCCCCCCCACCTTTGCCTGTGTGAACTAAGGAAAACCAAAAGTGGCTGCATCTGGCTGTATCTTCCGAATATGCCAGGAGTCGTGTGATTTATGCGCTCCTGATGTGAAAGAACAGTAATCCGGAATCTTGCGAACTTTTTCCTGTCATGGAACTGGCCCCCCAGATTCCTAGCTCAACATTCAAACCACTACACCCATGCTGGCTCTCTGATGCCTATGCACCAAATATGTAGGATGGCTAATTCAAGAAAAGTTATTATTTATAGCTACATATGCCAAATATACACTAAGCATTTGTTTTTCAAAAAAACAAAGAAAATCCAAACATCTGTCTAAAGAATTAACAAAAGAATATATTGGTTTTAAAGTCTGAGAGCCATTCTCTTAAGACCTTTCCTGGTGATTTCCTCACCTACCCCGATCCTTTCTGAGGAACTGCGGATATTCATAGGCAGTAGGCCATGGCATCCTCCCTGAAGGAGTGTTATTTTAGGAGCCCAGTTTTGCATCTGGGAGGATGGGCAAGGGCCCAAGTGGGATGAATGGGGGTGGAATCACTGTCACTACAGGTATGGTATCCCACTGGGATGAGGGCTAACAAGTTGAAGGCAGCATGGCCCAGATGATTAACAACTGTAGTGTATTCTGGCCCCCTCCTGCCCACATCTATCAATCAGCCCACTGGTATCAAGATCCTACTTTTGAAAGCAAGGTTCATCCATAATTTCTCCCTCACTCATTATTTTGGTAATGGATGAGACAGTTGGAACAGGATGTACAATCAACATCTAGGACAGCAAACAGGGGGGGGGGGTCTTAGTCTCATGGAGCCAGCATGAGATCTTACAGTTCTCCAGTTCTGCTTGAAGAATTTCAGTTACTGAGGCCCAGGCATATGGGTCTCAGTAACTGGTCAGGATTATGTAGCTACTTGGTCTGGATTATGTCGCTACTTGTATACTGGAGTCTTGCTTCTCTTGCTTCTTAAAAATGGGTAGGGAAGGGAGATCTAATGGTTTCTTGCAAGTATAGACTATCTTTAAGAATAGGTGGTAAGACCACTCCTAAAATAAACCACCCTACCCTTCATAACTTTAGACAAGTAACAAGTCTCTCTTTCCTAGGCAAAGTCCTTGTGTGGATGGTTGCTAGGGAGCTAAAAAATTCAAGATTATTTACCAGAGGCATTTCTTTTAGGATTCACCCTCAATTTTACCACAGAAACCACCTTGGATCATCTACATGAAGGAGGAGGAGCAGAGCAATCCTTTTGGTTCTCCCTGATCTTTCAGAGTCTTTTGATCCTTTTGGTTCTTCTTGATCTCTCAAATTTTTTTGATATAATTGATCACAGTATCCTTTGGCGTAACTGTCCAAAATAGGAATGGGAGGTACAGCTTTATAATGGTTCCACTCCTACTTGGATGGCTGGTTTCAAGTCTGTTCTTGACCCCACAGACTTGCAAGTTTGGAAGTCCTGTGGGAAACATGTTTATGTCTCATGCTACTTAACATTTAGAACCACTCAAAATGGTGGTCCATGGGGTGATGGCCAGTCCGACACAAATATGGTACCTGTAGCTGTTATATTGTGAAATAAATTATTAGCCTGCCACATCAAATAGCTTGAAAGGCACTGATCTTACCAGAAACTGTTAAATTAAGTCATCCAACATTCTAAAGTACATTATCAGTAGTAACTGATGGTCCACAGCTTTGTTCCTTCTTTCCATCTTGATCAGGTGAAACAATGGAAACATCAAAATGGTACTTGGCTGCAACACTGGATTGGTTGAAGCCCAGTAAAGTAAGGATCAATTAAGACAAGACTGAGGTGCTTGTGAGTGGGACATCCTTCTAACTAGATGAATGGTGTTCAACCTGCCCTGGAGGAAGTTGTACTCTTTCTAAAGGAGCAGTTGAATAGCCTGGAGGTTCTTTTAAGTCCATTATTGTCACTTGAGGCACATATGGTTTCAGTAGTACAGAGTGATTTCTACCAGCTTCAGCTGACAGCCAGATGTGTCCCTATCTGAATAGGGATAATCTAGCTTTATTGGTCTGTGCTCTCCTAACCTCCAGATTAGATCATTACAATCCACTATATATGAGGTTTTATTATTTATTTTTATTTAGTTAGTTATACCCCGCCCTTCAGCCACAAGGCTATCAGAGCGGCTTACAAATTGTTTTAAGCAATAGCTATTTACACATCTACACTGCATTAAACAGTTTCCAATGTGTGTTAGGTAATTGCCCCCACAAGCCGGGTCCTCATTTTACCGACCTATGAAAGGATGGAAGGCTGAGTGAACCTTGGTTGACTTTAAAGATGATCCAGAAAATGCAGCTAGTGCAGAATGCAGCAGTCAATCTGTTAACATTAACAAGAAAGTCTTGTCATCCAGCATTTATTCCAGCCCAGCCATACTAGCTGTTGATAGATTTCAAAGTGCTGCTTTTAACTTACAATGCTGTGTATCTCAGGGCCCCAAATACATATGATGGAATGCTCCTCTCATCATGAACCTGCCCATAACCTAAAATCTAGATTCAATCAAGACCTGATGTCCCACTGAGAAAAGGGAAGTTACTTATGTTTGCTTCCATCACATAACCTAGATTTTCACAAGACTGGCACTAGAACTAGGACAACAAGGCCCACAAGAAGTGTATGTGTAAGCTGCATAATGTAAACATACGACAAGATGTGTCTTTCCTTAATTCTCTGGTTTTAAAAAAATGAAGTTTTTCCCCCATGGTTTATATAGTACCACCACTTTTACACATGTATGCCAAACTTTAATAACTAATAACATTTTCCCATGTCACAAAGAGCACATAGTTTTGGAAGTGCCAATGTACAGGCATCTGGTACCAGCAAATCTGTGGCTCTTCCTACTGCAAAATCTCCAGAACTGATCTCCTAAAAGGAAACTTCAAAAAAGAAAAACCAAAGAAGTGCTCCATGTTGATGTGACACTGCAAATACTAGAGGTGGAATTACAAGAAGCCTCTAAAAAAAATCCACTACTACAGAATAGAATTCCTTATCACAGTTTTAACTGTGCAAAATACTTACTAGCCACTACTAGAATTTTCAACTGTTTCCCTTCAATCTCCCAATCAGCCACAACTGGTCTATAGTGAGGTATGAAGAAGTTGCTTTTCACATACAACATGAAAGCAAGTATTATCACCTGATAATGTCTGGGGAACAAGTTGCTGTTCAAAGCATAGGAGCAGGAGCCAGTAAAAATAAATGATGGCAATTTCATTTACCACATTTGCTTCCAGGAATAGATGGTTGTGTTTGTACTTCATTTTTAAAAAGAAAAAACCACCAAAGCAACCCTAAAGCAGTAGGAAGGTAGTATTCCTTTCACAAGAGTACCTTTTAATACATCTATCCACTCAGAGTTGTAGCTTTTTCTGTCTTAACAGTTACTTAGCAGGCAGAAATTCAACAGGTAAATCTGGAATTCAATGAAGTTATCATATAAGTCAGTTCTGCAGAGACAGATTTAAATTATACCAGTCATAGGATTAGAATCATAGATGTGGAAGGGGCCTCATGGACCATTAAGTCGAATCCTCTGCTCAATACAGGATCTAGAGCTAAAACATCCTATTCAAATGATTGTTACCACTGACATGCTCTTTGGGTGCCAAGTGCCTTTTTGGAGAGAAATGAATGCTCAGTATCTATGTAGAGTAACATTCTCAACACTCGCCAGTCAGTAAGTCAGGAAGAGCAATGGTTAACTCTCAGAAAGTCTTCTATGATAAGGTAGCCAAATTGGCATTATCCCTGTCCCACCATATTCAAACCTATAACTTTGTCAGTGTAGAAAATCCCAATTACGATGCTAACCCCAATATAATTCAGCTACTAAAATACTGTAAATTCATACAGAAGTTATAAATACAAACATGAGACCAGGAACACATTTTGCATTCATTATGAACAAGGAATATTCTATGAAGCATAAAGTCAAAGAGGCATAATAAAAAGAATTACTGAGATAATGAATACAAGTGCTTTGAACACTCTAAAGCACTATATAAATGCTATTACTATTTCCCATCACTAATACATAGTCACCGAGTACGCTGTACATCAAAGAAGATACATAAAGCCTCCAAGGAAAGAACACTTGCATTTCCTCCCACATTCAACCACAATGCTCTTTTTCAAAGCACTGGAGTTAACTAATGTTATGTGCACCTGGCTCTTTTTAAATATCTGATGGGGGATCACCTGGTACAAACACCCAAACACATTACAAAAGGTGAAACCAGGCTGCAAAACTAAGGTCCCGTCTATGGGGGGGGGTATGATCTCCTCTGAAGAAACAGCAATTTGCAGCACTGCGACCTGTATTAATGGTTGAAAGATTCCCCCCTAAACTTTGCAGGCCCCCTTGTCAAGATGCTGGTCATGAGAGACTTACTCGCACTTTTAAATCTGCCACCGCCAATTTGTTTTATAAACAGTTTACTATGGTGTGCACATGTGATATTTTGTATTTACAAAAAGAAAAGAAAGATACAGTAAAAGATTGCCATTTTATCGCCTTACCAGACCCTCACTTAGCTGAAAATCCAACATGGTGGTAGCAGCCACTTTCCCTGTTTGCTAGCCCTGCCCCCATTCTCATTCAGCCAATCAGCATACACTACCTGGTCACAGCAATGCAAATGTGACTGTCCTAACGATTGCACATTCACATGCCCTATGGAGTTTTTTAAAAACTCAGAGAAAAGTTCGAAAAGCTTGCTTCTGGAGCTTTATGGTGGTTTTGGCTGCCCACCTTCTGAATGAAACATATTGATGCGAATGTGTGTTTGAACAGATCGCCTTCCATGAGATTTTGCCATTTGGATTATTTTCACTGTTTGGACAGGACCTAAATTAATGTACAAATTAAGTTTACTTTTTGCATAGTTTCTTGCCCTTTGGAAGTACTGTACTGTATAACCAAGACTGCACTAAACATTTACCTAGAAGTAAATCCACTTCATGGATTTTGTGGCACAGATCCCCTTTGTGTACTACAGTGATCTCAAATTAATAGATATTTGCCCATTTGGCCAAAAGTTTAATTCTTAAATCTAGCTAATATTTGCTATCAGTCTAATTGGCCTGGAAAGCCACAGCAAGACAAATGACCTTTCCATGTGACATAAAGTAACCTTTTTCTTCCTCCATACTGTTTTATTGGATTCAGCTGGGGAAACTAACTTCAGGTACTCTCCTCACAAAGGCCCATCAAGGATGTCAACAGTCATAAAGCTGGTGGCATTATCTTTGGCATTGGGAATGCTACACTTTGTATTGCAGTAATACTTAAGCATTTGGCAGAAACTTTAGAGGGCAGGACCAACACTTAGAAGAATTTGTTTTCTGAACTGCAACTCCAAGAATCCCCCAGCAAATAACTTTTTTCATGTTCTTGGCAGGATACTACCATGGGAAAAACATAGGGAAAGGGGATAAAGGGCAATGACTTCTTGGTTAAGTACATGGATGTCAAAGAAAGAACAGAATTAAGTGCCCCTTCCCATAATTAAAAAACAGCACCAACCTAAAACAGAAGCTACTGTTTTCAGATACCCTTTTCAAATAAGCCCTGTTTGAAAAGCTGGTGTTCTTCACTGAAGCAATGTTATATCATACTGATACACCAGTTCTCAACATATGGCCTACAAAACAGTGAAGTTGTCTCATGAGTGCAAAAGACTTCAATACCACCACCCACAGAAAGGGAATAACTAGCCCTTAATGAGGATCTCCCTAGCCAGCTACAGAAGCATACATCACCACTGAAATCCTGTACCATGGACTAAAATCTACCCACACCACCAATATCAATGGAATTTAAACATGGTTGCAGCCCAATACTTAGATGCAAAAGGGTTAAATATCACAGCCTTTGGTTGCTTCCAGATATGGAAGTAAGAGCTACTGATTTTGACAGAATTTGCTTCCATGGAAGTGTGTTTACATTTGTGGCCTACACTACTTAGCTATATCCAAAATCAGAAAAGGAAAAGAGAATAAGGAGACATTAGAGGACAATAACAACAGTCTAAGCCTGCAATTTCAGAGTGAAATTTAATTAACAAAATTGGCAGATTTTGTTGGCATGTTGACAGCATCCAGAATAGCCTACACCAGGTACTAGAAAACATCAAAAATTCCCACGCAAGAAGAATAATTAGAAAAAGTTATGGAGATTGCAGAAATGGACAAACTTACATACCTGTTCGCTGATAAAAGCTAATGTTAAATTTATAAAAGACTGTGAACAATTTAAGAATTATTTGCAAAATAAATATGGAGAATTGTGTACTTCTAGGTTTAAAATTGCTACACAGATGAATAACGTAATTTATGAATTGGATTGAATAAAGGGTCTTATAGAGGGATTAAAATTCCCCACATTTGACATACTGTAGTTATGTTTTGATGTTTATTTTATTTTATAAAAGAGTTTTGTATATGTTAATGTACTAATACATTAATGTAAAGGGGGAAGAAAAGAACTAAGAAAGAGAAGAAAGAGGAAAGATAAATAACAAGGATAATGAATAATATTTACAACATAAAGTCCAAACCAGGAAGAAATAAGCTGCCAAAATTTATAAGGCTTCACATGGCGGAATATTAGTGTAAATTAGAGAAAGGTTTGAAATATTTATATACCGTAATTATTTTGCGTTTTTTAAAAAAGCTGATCGCTTAACACATGGGAAGCTCAATGTCAATGTTACTGTTATGTTTTATTGTCTTCGTTTATTTGTAACTATTTTAATATGTCAGTTTATTTTGTATAATGTCTTACGTGTTATATATTTAAACAATTTATGTTGATGTTGTCTTTTGTTTTGAACTGTATGCCAATAAAAACATTTTTTAAAAAAAGAAAACTGGAGGAAGTAACATCAGCAATTTAAGATATGCAGGTAACACCATATTACCTGGGGGGAAAGGCCCACCAAATTGGCACAATTGCTGAAATCTAAATAAGAATGTGCAAAGGTAGGGTTACAGTTTAAAATTAAGAAGACAAAAATACTGACAACTGATGATTTGCATAACTTTAAAGTGGGTAATGAAGACACTGAAATAGTAAAAGATTTTGTATATACAGGCTCAGTCATTAATCAAAACAGAGACTGTAGACAAGAAATCAGAAGAAGACAACGACTTGGAAGAGCAGCTATGAAGAAACTAGATAAGATCCTCAAGTGTATAGACTTGATAGCTTAAGTCTTGTCTACACAAGGGGGGGAAATACAAACATGTCTGAAAAGGCAGGCGTTTACAATGATGCGACCTGTGTGCATGGCCAAAAGAGCCCCCCTAAACTCTGCATGACCTCCTAGCCAGATGGTGGCCGCAAGTGATTTACTCGCGATTTTAAATCTGGTGCTGCCAATTATTTTAAACCAAAAAAAAAGTTTCCCAGGGTGCATACAAGCAACACTTCAGATTTACAAAGACAGAATTTTTAAAAGAGTATAAAATTGTCATTTGATCGACTTACTGGACCCTTGCTCAGCCAAAAATCCAACAAGTCAGCCACAGCTGCTTTCTCTATCCTCATCCAGCCAATGAGATTGCACTGTCTGTTCATATTTCTGTGAATGTGAGTATTCAAATGATCGCAGATTCAGAAGTCATATGGAGTTTTTTGGAAAATCCGTACAAAGGCCTGGACGTGGCACACATGGACTTTGCAGTGGATTTTGCTGCCCCCCATCCGAATGACACGTATTTGTGTGAACAGTCATTTGAATGGATTGCTGTACATTCGCATCTTGCTTGTATTTTTTTGACTGTATAGACAACACCATATCAGTAGATACGAAAGTCAGAATCATCCATGCCATACTATTTTTGATTTCTGTGCATAGGTGTGAAAGCTGAACAGTGAAGAATGGGAACAGGGAGAAAATTGATGCATTTGAAATGTGGTGCTGGGGGAGAGTTCTATAGATACCATGGTCTGCCAAAAACTAAAAATAAATGGGTCCAGGAGTGAATCAAGATTCAGTTCTCTCTAGAACTCAAAATGACTAAACTGAGGTTGTTGTGCTTTGGAGACAACAGACTTTATCAGACAGACAAAATATGGCATCATAACAATGCCACATAACCGCAAAAGGGCGTGCACATCAGACGACAATGCCCTTTTGTGGTTATGCCCTGTCAAAATCTGTCATTTTTAATTGACATCTTAAGCCGTCAATAGATCCTCCTGCTGCTTTTGTGCTGGCGTTGCCAGCATGCAAAACCTCGGGCCATTTAACTCTTGTCACTGTAGCGAGAGTGGCCATTCTGGCACGAACACTTCCAGGTGAAATCAGGACATCCAGATAAGTTTTGCTGTTTTTATGACACCCCACCCCAGGTTACTTGGGACTTTTAAAATGTGCCTAAGTGCTTGGTGTTACTTTTTATGTGTATATTTTGTTTTTAAATTTCCCATGTTGACAAAGTCTTGCAGGATTTTGAGTGAGGAAGTGAATGGGGCTAAATTCACTTCCTCTTTATTGCTGGGAGCCTTTGCTGGAAGAAGAAGGTGAGTGAGGGGAGAAGCGTTCTTCTGCCAGCATAAAAATTGGTTTTTCTATGTGGGCAAATGAACATCTTAAACTGGGTTGTCTGATAAAGTCCAACATGACCCACCAGAAAACACCATGATGCTTTGCAAAGTAGAAGACAGTAAGAAAAGAGGAAGACTGCATTACAGGTGGATTCATTCAATCGTGGAAGCCACAGCTTTGTGTTTGCAAGACCTGAGCAAGGCAGTTGATGACTGGCGCTCTTGGAAGTCTCTTAGTCAATAGGGTCACTGTACATCAAAGTCAACTTGACAGCAAATAATAAGAACAAGAAACATCATAACATAATGATCTTTTTAAAAGAATAGTTCAAATCTAGTCTGACTGTAGCCCACTGGAAACATTGGAAAGCCAAGCAGGTGGGTTTTTTTTGTTTTTTTGTTTTGTTGTTGTTGTTGTTGTTGTTTTTGCTTTTTTGCTTTTATTGGTCAGCAGGAATTGGGGAATCTGGTGAATAAGCCCCAAAGCATTTTGTGTTCTTATGGAAGAGCCTTTTCTACAGATTTATCAGTTTCACATCATCAGTCTGCAGATAAAACTATGAGTATTTGTGTTTGTTGAGAAAACTGCAGCCAAGGCTGCATTATATCAGGACTTTAGAAGTTTGCTCCTGACCTGAAGATAGCTGGTAAGGTGAGAGTCCAAAGGTATTAGTTACCGATGTGGTTCTACCAACAGCAATGTCCAGCAAGATAGTTCGTGCTTGCTGAGTTGAAATCTAACTGATACCTGCTCACCAAAAGACAAACTCCAAACACTTTCTGACAAAACCTCAGCACCAGCTCATCAGCTGCATAACACAGCTGTGGGCTCATCTACACTGGCCTCTTAATCTGGAACCAGTCTGGAGCATTATGCTCCAGACTGGCCCCGGACTGACCACACGCACCAGGCCAAATCCGGTACGATGGCACATTGTTGTCCACACAGGCCAGCCAGGCCAACACCGCATCAGCACTGCATCAGCTCTGCTGGCCCATCACGTTTTCAGAGCCGCTGCTGCCACCTAGCCAGCCAAGCAACTCCTAGCAAGAGCTTGGCCAGAGGCTTCACTTCTGCTGGCGTCAGAACCCGGTGCCCAGACATGTGATCAACAAGGGGTCGGTTGCTCCACCCCCTCCTCGTTGATCGCAAAGGCACTGTGTTCTGACCTGAGCAGAAGCAACTTCGCCAGCCAGGCTCTCACAAAGCTGCTTCCCTGCACTGCTCAGCAAAGAGTATGGGAGATGGTGCTGCATTTGTATGTATTCAATTGTATCAGGCCACACTGAACCCAATCCAGCTATCCAGACAGCAAAAGCACCTGAGGTTACTCCGGAGTTTCTGGGGAACCCCAAAGTTTTCCCCAACTTTGCTTAGTTCAGAGCAAAGTCAGATTAAGGGCAAAAAAATGTGGCTCCTCCCCAGAAGTCGCTGTATGTTATCTGGACTGCGGCACCAGATTTGGGGTGAGTCCACATTTTTTTTCTGCTGGTGTAGACAAGCCTTGTGCTATATGAGCAGCCTCCATAAAATATTGTGGGACCAGTGGAACTGTGAGTCCTACCCCTGAACTTCTACCATTCTAAGTAATGGAATGAATGGTGATTCTCGATGATGCAACAATGTTACAGGAGTTATCCAAAACCATTCTGACATCTCTCTGTGGAACCATAAGTCATGTGGAGACAGGTTCCTTCACTTTTCCAGAAAGCAGCCATACAACTTAGGCATGCAGCCTTTCCTGGTGTTCAGCCACAATATCTTTAGAAGGTGTCTTGGACCAATGCAGACCAGTAGGGCTTGGCCTAAATCCAACTGGCAGTCCCAACTAGAGCAGACTCACTGAATCAATGGAATTCATGAACGTATTGATTTATTAAGTTAACCACTGAGCCAAGGAGTCCACTCTAGTTGGGACTAAGAATCAGATTTGGGCCTTCACACTTATCATCACCAAGGCGTTTTGGGAATGATTCTACTCAAAGTTGCAGCACACCATCTTCTAAGACTATTTTTGCACATTTTTAGGGGAGACAGATTTGGATGCCATAAACTAAAATTCTCCCTTATCTGAACCATCACAATGCAGACTGTTGGAGGATTCTGAGAGTAGCAGCCCCAAATTTAATTTTTCCAAGCTCTGTCACAACATATGAAGCTCTGAAAATTGATAGAAGCTCAGGCACACTAAAGATACCAATTGCCCCTGAACGTTACCATAATGGGACACCCATGTTTGGCCTCCAAGAAGTATAGAGACAGCTATATATTGTACCTTTAATAAAAACAAGGAGATGGGGGTGGGTGGGATGCTGCATCTCAAAACTGTAGCCCTTCAAGGGGAAGAGTTACACCTACCTAAAGTCCTTTGGTATATGAACCCTTTCTCAAACATGGTTTGGTAACTAGCCTCAGGTGGAAAAGGGTGTGCTGTGTAACTATGTGTCTGTCTTTTAACAAAGAAAAAAAACTGAAAGTGGTGGTTATTATATTGAATATAGCATTCAGGTTAGGCAGTAAGGGAGAAAGCCACATGATCCATACTGAGTTTCATAACAGCTGCATTCACTAGTGGCAGCAGTAGTAGTAACAGCATTTTCTTCTTTGCAAGCACAGCTTCCCAGTGCAGCCATGTGGGCACCCACACCTGACTTGTGCAAAGTCTCCATGCAGGCACAAGGCCCTAAAATACAGCATACAGTAAATATGAGACCAGGAGCTGATGCAGCATAGTGGGAAAGATTTGTTGTTATGTACAGTAGCACCCCCGTATCTGCTGATTCGCCATCTGTTGATTCAATTATCTGTGGTTGGCAACAGTACGGGGGGGGGTGGATGTGGGGGGGGAGGAGGTTTCTGGATGGCTTCTGTGGCAGCAATGGTGATGGGGGAGAGGGAGGGGAGGAGAGATCTCACCTCCCTTCTCCCCCACCCCATGGTTTCCGTGGTGGCAATGGCGATGGGGGGGGAAGCAAGGGGAGGAGCAGACTTGCTTCCCTTCACCCTGCCGGGATGGCTTCCGTTGTAGCAATGGCGACAGGGGAAAAGGAGGAGAGATCTCACTTCCCTTCTCCCTTCACCCTCCCGGATGTCTTCCATGACGGGAATGACAATTGGGGGGGGCGTTTGCTATTATCCGCGGAATTCATTATCCACAGAGGGGGCCCTGGAACCAAGCCCCTGCGGAAATGCGGGTCCTACTGTACCTTCAGTTTGACTGTGATGTATGGCAACCATTGGAATAATGGTTGGTAGTTTGTCTGAAGACCTAGGTATCACCCAAACAATTTAAGAAGCCAAGCCTTGCCCCATGGCCAGCCTAAATCTCACCTCTGCCATCAATTCAGTAGGCGACTATTAAGGAAGCCATTCTTCAATAAAGCTCACCTGCAATATAGGGATAAAACAACTGGCCTACCTTAAAGTGGAATTATGGGGGTTACAAAATAATGTACAAAAAGCACTTGAAACACTAGCAAGTCCTATATAAGCATTTAAAATGCTTGCTATGGCAATTAGCAAAGAGCCCTTTAGAGTAATATAGGGGGGGGGTCCTCCTGCATGTTGCTCTTCCTACATTCTCTTTAGGAAACAGAAACTTAACCCTTCCAAAACTGAGACCAATTTGTGGGATACACGTGTAAGCAGACGGCTAGTAACCGTTCACCAGAAAATGTTTAAAGCAACAGTTTTGAGGACGCTATCCCAACACATAAAGAGTTACTAGCACTGTTTTTAAAAAAAAAAAGAGTTTGAATGGCTAAAGGCATTTGCCCCCCCCTCCCGCCCCTTTGAAAATTACAGTGTGAGAGAAATTTCTCAATTCCACCCATCACTAGACAACATAGTCTGGAACTAGTAAGGGGGAAAGGTGGGATTTTCCAAACTTTTCCCCTCCTCCTGAAAAAGCCACGGTCTCTCTCTTTTTTTTCCCCTTATCTCCCCCCCCCCCGTTTGTTAATGCTGACAAAAGAGCCTCTGGAGCAGAAAAACGAGAACTTCCAGGCACTTTAGGAGCTCGAGGACAATTCTATAAACCGCCAAAGGGTGCGCGTCCCCCCCCCCCAAAAAAAGCATGAAGGAGAGGTAAGGCTGCAACATCACAGGCATCCAACAGAGAATGAGAGGGAGCCCTGCCTCCAAGTACAGTTGCCCCTTCATATTCACTGGCGTTTGGTTCCAGGACCCCCTGCCCCGTGGATACCCAAATCCGTGAATACTCAAGTCCCATGCTATGCAATGCCATAGCAAAATGGTGTCCCTGTTATAAGATGGCAAAATCAAGCTTTGCTTTTTGGATTCTTATTAATATTGTTTTTAAAAGAATGTTTTCAAGCCGTAAAGACTTAAATCCGTGGATACCAAATCCGTGGATACGGAGGGACAACTTTTTTTTTCCTGTTCAGCAAGTGTTGCAAGTACGTGGGGAGGGGGGGAGAAAGCACTTACTTGCGTTCCATTTCCCACGAGCCCTGCCATCTCTGCCATGTCCTAGCTGGGGGCCCTCCTAGCTTACAGCCCCCTGGGGTGGAGGAAGGAAGGGAAGGGGGTGCTAACACGCGGCCAGGGAGGGGTGGGCTTAGTCACGCCGCGCCAACGGGCTCGCAGCTTTCTATAGGCGCTCTGCTTGCTCGCCCAACTCGGACTTAAAGCCCTCGGGGAACCTACTTCCTAGAGGCAGTCAGCTGATCCCAGGGCGGAAGAGTCCCTTTGGCCTCGCTCGCCTCCTCCTCCGATGTTCAAACCACTCGGCGTGTGCTTCTTGAGTGTGTTGCCCCGTGGGAAGGAGAGCGCACTTTCCCCCCTTGTTGAGCAACGGCTCCCTTCCCGGGACTTTGAAGGAGCCATGCAAATAATCCAGTTTCAACCGGGATTATTTCTCTAGTGTGGCTCCACTAGAGAAATAATCCCGGTTGAAACTGGATTATTTACACGGCTCCTTCCTATGGAATCCTGGCACTCGCCGTTTGGTGAGGTACCAACACTCTTTGGCAGAGGAAGCTAAAGAACTTGTAAAACTACAAATCCCAAGATTCCATAGGAAGGAGCCGTGCCAGTTTGAAGCGGGATTGTTTGTGTAGTGTGGATCGCCACCCCACCCCCGAGGCTCCCCAGCCTATGCCTGCTTGCCCGGGAGTTCAGTCCCATGCCTTCAGGTTGCATGGGGTGTGGGAGTCAAAAGCCACGCAGCCACAAAACGCGCACAGGCTCCGGCTGCAGCAGGGAGGAGAAATCCCTACCGGGGTTCATTTTGTTTCAGTAGAGGCACGGGAGCCGGATAGTCTTCTTCCTCTTCTTCATCTTCTTCATCTTCTTCTTCTTCTTGTCTGCCTTTGAGTCGTTTCCAACTTCTTATAGCGACCCTGTCACGGTTTTTCTTGGCGAAGTTTGTTCAGAGAGGGGCTGCCATCGCCTTCCTCTGAGATGGAGTGGGATTTGCCCACTGTCACCTGGTGGCTTCCTACAGCTGAGTGGGGATTTGAACTCTGGTCTCCTGAGGCTTGCCTATAGGAAGGGGTTGGGAACAGGATTGCGCCACAGTAATAGTAATTCGCAGTAGCTACCATCTGTCTTAATGGTTTTACAGCCTCCCATGTCTGTAGCCCAGACAACAGCCACGATTGAATTACTGTACAGTTGTCCCTCCATATCTACGGTTTTGGTATCCACGGATTTAAGTATTCATGGCTTGAAAGTATTCTTTAAAAAAAGTAATTATTTATTTATTTATATCCCGCGCTTCAGCCACAAGGCTATCAGATTGGCTTACAAACTGTTTTAAGCAATAGCAATTTACACATCTACACTGCATTAAGCAGTTTCCAATGTGTGCTAGCTAATTGCCCCCACAAGCTGGGTACTCCAAAAAGCAATAATCCAAAAACCAAACCTTGATTTTGCCATCTTATATAAGGGACACCATTTTGTTCTGCCATTGCATATAATGGGACTTGAGTATTCACAGATTTTGGTATCCACAGGGGTCCTGGAACTAAACCCCAGCAAATATGAAGGGACAACTGTACTTGCGTTTTTAAATCTGCTGCCACCAAACTTTTTTTTTTTAAACTATTTCTATTGTGCACACAAGCGATATTCCACCTTTCCAAAAAAAAGTGGGGGAAAGTTAGCACAAACCCCTGTTTTATCCTTAGCGATTACTCACTAAAGTGAAAATCCAACATGGTGATAGCAGGTGCTTGCCCTGTAACCAAGCCCCGCCCCCCGTGCTCATCCAGCCAATCAGGTTTGCACTTTGTCTTATATAGAGAAGCGATTAGAAAAGCTTGTCTTAATGAGCAAAAATGCGCATATCACAGGAGCTTTTTTAAACAATCAAGAAAAGCTGCTACTGCTTTTCTTGTGTAGTTTTCCCTCTTTTTGGCCCCCATCCTTCACAGTACAATGAGACAATGAGGGGTCCCATTAAGACAGCTCATATTACAGGCAAATTCTGTGAGGGGTATTTTCACCATATAGACAACCCCCTGGTATCCTAGCCCAACACTCAAAACACTATACCATGCTGGCTCTCAAGCCGGATAATGCTCCTGAGTAAAGGCAAAAGCCCTGGTGGCGCAGTGGTTAAATGCCAGTACTGCAAGCCACCACGTCGCAAGTTCGATTCCAGCCGCCTCCAAGGTTCACTCAGCCTTCCATCCTTTCGTAGGTTGGTAAATTGAGTACCCAGCTTGTGGGGGGCAATTAGCTAACACACATTGGAAACTGTTTAATGCAGTGTAGATGTGTAAATGGCTATTGCTTAAAACAATTTGTAAGCCGCTCTGATAGCCTTGTGGCTGAAGAGCGGGGTATAAACAAATAAATAAATAAAATGGAAAGCGAGCTGTTGTTTGGCATCCTTTCTGACGTTTCCTTAGCACGGGCTGTGGCAGCGTGTCACCCCAGTCGTTCTCACCACCTCAGAAACTCCCCATTTGAGGCAGCCCCTTCTATTCTTATCACTTCATCTGGTAATATTAGAAGCCCCATAACCGCCGCAGCTACCATCCCTATTTTTGAAACCAGAAAAACCAACTTGGGGGAACCTACCCCCAAAGATGCTGGTGTTTAAGGTAGCAAATCCACAGGGCCCCTCCCATCTCTTATTAATTAACATGGATTGGACACAAACTCCCCTGTAAGCCTTCACAGGGGAAAAAAGCAAAGACCCCCATGACCAGCCCTGTGACAAGGAGACTACTGTAAGGCTACAGAGAGGGAGAGCACGAGAAAGCATGAGTCAGAGGAAGGCCAGCCTGCCGAAAGCCTCAGATGTGGGTCTGTGGGCAGTGGATTACAGCATGAGCATGTGCCCATGTCCTCAATTCACCTGTCAATTTATGCCAATCTTATGAATTTCATAGGGTTTTCTTGGGCAAGGTATAATCAGAGGTGATTTTCCCAGTTCCTCCCTCTGAAGTATAGCCTATAGCACCTGGTATTCATTGGTAGTCTTCTATCCAAGTACTAACTGGTGCTGACCATGCTTAGCTTCCAAGATCAGAGAGGATGTGGTTTCTTTAGAGTATTTAGGCTTGCACTGCAGGGCCCTTATTTCCCCTGACTTCCCTGTCAGCACCACCATTCTCTTCTTTCTAAGCTAATGCTATTGGCAGAGCTATTGCTAAGTTATTTTCCTCCTTGGACTGGCAGTCCTACCTTTAGCTGCCTTCTCCCACAGTGTCACAGACAGTCTTGCTGGGAAAGGTACCTAACTGAGAGAGAAGGCAGAGAGCCAGCCAGCTCTTGTCACATACTGTCATGAAAGGTGTTGCTCTGCTCAAATTTACTGCTGCTTCTGCGCTGGCAGAATTTGTTTGTGTGGATAGAAGCAGGGGCTGGGCCAAACAATGAGTGAGTAGCAGTGAAGTCTTGGGAAGCAGGCATGTGTCTGTCTCACAGCCTACTATGAGTCCAAGCTATCCGGCTGCCTTCAGGTATGCTGAAAGGCAATGATCTGTTGCCATCATTGAAATGAGATTTGGCTGCCAATCTTACCTGCTTCAGCTGTCCTTCATATCATGCAACAAAATATCTTGGTCCAACTTGACTCCTTCCTAGAAGAAAATTTTGCTACAGCCGTCAGGCTGCTTATTGTATGGTGGAAGAGGAAGTTCAGTCTGCCCCAAATAACAAACCAAAAGGCCTAGGGCTGATGGAAATGCACCATCTTCCTTTGTGTAAAGCAAGGGTGGGCAACTTGTGAACCTCCAGGTAGTAATGGACGGAAGTTCTGTTCACTGTAGGTTAGGCTGGCAAGGGGTGATAGAAATTGCAGTCTCATAGCATCTGGAGGAACACATGGTGCCCATCATTCCAATAAACAAAGACACTACCAGAGGAGGATCAGCCTGGATCCAGTGGGATATAAATGTTTCACAGTCCAAAAAAGCAGGGCTCTGTGTTGATCCATATCAATAAACTCACATTCTTACTCCCTACATCCCCCTCCTCTGTGTTGCTAGTAGTGAGCCACAGAGCACATCTTTTCTTTTCTTTTAATTGTATGTACCCATTTATTGTAGTCACTCTGAAATTGGTGGAATTGTTTTTTAAGTGTTGATGCCACACTGATCCTTAACAGGAGAGAAAAGCAGGTGAAGAGGTATCTTTAACTGGATCGATGGCTCTTGGTGATGTAACATAACATATGTCATTTTCTTATCTAATATACATTCTGCAATATACTCTCTGTTTTGAATATTTACTTATTGTATAAAACTCAATAAAATTGTTGCAAAATTCTCTACAGATAGTGTAACAAATAAAATACTATCCAAACCCACCTTTTTCAGCTGCAGCCCCCATCCCCAAACAAACCTGGCCATTTTTGGTCAGTGGAGAGAGGGGAAGTGGCATAGAGGTATCCAGCTGTTTTCCTCTCTATGTGTGTATGCATATGTGTGCCTGTCAATTTATGGTGATCCCATGACTCTAAGACCTGAATATATGGACTCATTACTGGCATCCTGATGCAGAAATGTAACTGTTGTGCATTATGATCACATCATGCCATGCTGTTATATACCTCTTTCAAGAAAGAGGATGGTATTTCACAAACAAAAACTGGGACACTAGTTACAACCCTATAATCATAACATGAATTGCTACCTAACCAATAGCACCCCATGTATCACCAAAGACACTTCTTCCCTGCTGTTTTCATTTACTCTGCAATGTACTGCCATGCCTTCTGAAAGAGGGTGAGTAAAGTAAAACTTTATATTTTTAAAACCAATAATAGGAAATAGTGTATTTGATCTCTAAAAAGACCTCATTCTACTTACATAAGGGTTTAACTCACACACATTGTGTCATGTTTCACCATCTGGACTGGCAGTTAAATGAAACATGACAGTACTCTTATGCATTCATTTATATTGGGGTAGGCAAGTGTAGCCTTCCAAATATGGTTGGATTGTAGCTCCCATTAGCCTTAGGCTCCTAAGCATGTTATCATGTTCAGTCATGATTCTCACTTCTAACTGTGCTAGCCTAACCACCAGACAAGGGGTGTGAACTTTGAGTAATGCACCACCAATCCAAATTTTGGCATATCAATGTACATATAGCCCCACCAAACTCCTTTAAAACAAGAAATGTAGTAATCACATTCCTTGTTTCAAAGCAGAATCACAGTTTGTGGGTGCTTACAGGAACCTTGCAAGAGTGCAATTCTGTTTTAATATAAGATATGAGCACTTCATATGTCTTGTTTTCAAAGAGAAATGTGGAGAGATGTCTTGTTTTGATACCCCACTGAAATGTGTTAGAACCGCAGGAGAGGTAATGAATCCAGAAGCACAAAATGGGGTGGTCACACCAGGGCTAAAGATCTGGGGACTGAAATTTAACAAAAGCCCTGCTGGATGAGGCTAAAGATCAATCTAGTCCAGCATCTTGTTTCTCATTGTAGCCAATTATATGTCCCGTGAAACCTATGAAGCTGGTGTTCCATGATGCACTGCTTCTGAAAATGGAAGTTGCATGTACCCATTGATTGTCTTATCTTCCATGAATATGTCCAATCCCCCTATTAAATCCATCTAAGCTAATAGCCATCACCACATCTTCTGGCTGTGAATTCCAAAAATTAATTGCACACTGTGTGAAGAATTTTTTCCTCTTCTCAGTCCTGTATCTCCTGCCAGTCAATTTGTTTGGGTAACCCTTTGGTTTTAGTATTACAGAAGAAGGTGAATAACAAATCTCTATTTACTTTTTCTACACCATGAATAATTTTTATAAACCTCTAGCATGCCTCACTTCACATGTTCCTGGGACTGTACCTATATGTTCATGTCTGTTTTGTAACAATGCTTCACCCATGTCATTGCTCAATTTCACTCCTTCTGCCTGTTGCAATCTGCAAAGTTGACATTCTTTCCCATACCATCAGAGGTGAAACAAAATAGTTCTGGCAATCCCTGAGTTACAGGCAAAGATTAAGTAACAGAGGAAATGACTTGGGGGCTAGGGGAATTTTGTTAGAGCAGGAAGCTCTTATCACTTGTTAAAATCCCTTTCATGTCAGTTAACTTATGTAATTGAAATATCACACCAATAATAGTGTGGCAAGTATTACAGGAGGTGGGAGTGGATGAGGGCACTTATTCACTTGCAGTCACTGTAAAGTGTGATCTACATCTTTGCTGGGCAACATCGGGGCAACCAGGCTCTGAGAGGGATCTACAATTAAAGGGCATGACATCTGTGGCAGCAGAGGGCTGGTAAGCAGCCCTATTTCTCTAGGTAAAGGGTTTCCTGCCAATACTGTCAAACTGATAGTATTGATAGATCCTTTGACTAGAGCAACAGATACAATCAATGAAGTATAGTCATGGTGGAGCATAGGCAGGGCTTTTTCTTTCTCCTTGGGGATCTTAAAAACCTATTTTAGTATTTTAAATGTATTTAATCTTCATGGTTGAAGAGGTAAAATTTAAAATACAGAATGGGTTGAAGGAGGAGCCAACAACCTCTAGGTTGTGGGAGAAGCCAGCAGCCACTAACTCTCTACTGTATATAGTTGCAGCCCCAGTCCTTGGAGCTCAGTAAACAGAGCTCAGCTCACAGGCAAGGCCAACAGGGGTGTTTTGCATGGGTGTTTAGTCAGGGAGTTTGCAGGCGAAGGCCTGGAGTTGGTTCAGTGCTTACCTAAGATTATTGAATATGGACTATAAGGGAGCTGCTGCAGTCACCAGCAACAGCTGTGGTATGTTTGTATTCTTGCCAGAGGGTGTGAGTAGGTATATCTGCAGCAAGTGCAAGTTGGTGGCCCTGCTGGAAGAGAAAGTCCAGCAACTTGAGGCCATGTATCTACTCTTCAGGATATTAAGGAACATGAGGTTTTTTGTGGATAGAGCAGAAGAGACTGTCCTGGATGGGGAACACACAGGGGAAGTCTCTGAGGAGGAGGCCAGTTCCCAAACATAGGAGGTAAACATTTGACATGTGACACGTAGAAGAAGTAGAAGGATTAGGGATCATTCTGTGAGTTTTGACCTACAGAATTGATTTGAAGCTCTCTCCCTTATCAGAGATTATGAGGAACAGGGACAAGAGCAACAGTTCAGTCTGTAGAGAATGTGCAAGTGGCTTTGCAAAACTCAGTACATGGAATGGCCCTTGCCAGTCCCCAGAGGAGACATGTGGTGGTGGTGGTAGGGGACTCGAGAAGCAATGTTTCGAGGGCCTGACAAGATGTCTCGAGAGGTGTGCTGTCTTCCTGGGGCAAAAATCCAAGATGCAACAGAGAGGCTGATAAAGACTTGTGAACCCCACCGGGAGCTATGTGGGGGAGGGAAACAGTATTTGTGATGACAGGAGTTCATCAAGTGCTGGAGATAATAGCCCACCTGCTTTAAAGAGAACTGGACAAATAGTGCAAGAACCCAACAGTGGAAGGAAAATAAGCAGCTAGGCGGAATGGCCCATGGTCTTAGATGTCTCTACATTAATGCACAGACAATGGGAGATAAACAGGATGAATTTAAAATCTTAACACAGCAAAGCAAATATGATATAATAGGCATCACTGAAACCTGGTGGGATGAGTCTCATGACTGGAATGTAGTAATAGAGAGGTTGTCAGGTACTTGCATTCCTAGACGCAGTGACCAGCAGTTTCAGAGTTAAACAGAAAACTTTATTGGCAGTAATCCAGAAACCATAACACACCAAGTCGTTGCTCAGAATGAAAATTGAAAGGACAAGCAGTATACTAAAAGCATTTGACAATCTATAAAATCTGGCAGGCTACAAAATTATTGACTATCCATCATCCCCTGCCCTTTTTTCCCCCAGGTAGGCATTCAACCCCCTTTTCCCAAGCTCTGAAATGCAGCTATGCTTATCGCCCAGTTCTCCAGTGGCTGTTATTCTCCCTTTTCCTTATAGTCGCTACAAACTGTCATTAGTCAGCAGTAAGAAATGAAAACACAATTAGCAGCAAGGTTATGGTACCACACAAAAATGGCAGGGAGAGACACTAGAGATCGATCCTGACTGGTATGTAACATATTTCAGAGAAACAGACCAAACAGGAAAGGAAGAGGAGTAGCATTATATATCAAGGGTGTTTACACCTGTGAAGAGATCCACAACTTAAATCCTAGAAGCCAGATTGAGAGCACCTGGGTAAAACTTAATGGGGATAAAAACAACAGGGATGTCATTGTGAGGGTCTATTCTAGACCCCAAGCAAGACTGGGGATGTGGATGATGCCTTCAGAAAGGAGAGAAATGGAAGATCTCAACTATCCTGATATTTGTTGGAGGTCAAACTCTACCAAGACTATAAGGTCTAACAAATTCCTCACCTGCCTTGCAGACAACTTCATTCTCCAGAAGGTGGAAGAGTCAACAAAGGGATCAACTATTTTAGATCTGATCCTAGCCAACAGAGATGACCTGGTTAGTAGATTGGAAGTGGCAGGATCCTTAGGTGAGAGTAACCATGTTCTCCTCGAGTTTCTGATACAGTGGAAAGGAGAAGCCGAGTATAATGTAGACTTTAAGAAAGCTGATTTCAGTAAACTTAGGGAAATCTGGGTGTGATCCTGTGATCAGGAATACTAAAAGAGAAGGGAGTTCATGATGGATGGGAGTTTCTTAAAAATGAGATATTGAAGGCACAGCTTCAAACAGTTCTAATTAGGAGCAAAAATAGAAGGTGTCTAAAGAAACCAGGATGGATGTCTAAAGAACTTTCAACCAAGCTAAGATTTAAAAGGGGCATGCACAAGAAATGGAAAAGGGGGGATATCACCAAAGAAGAATTCAAACAAATAGCCAGCGCATATAGGGAGAAAGTCAGAAAAGCTAAAGTGCAGAATGAGCTCAGTCTTGCTAGAGAGATTCAAAACAATAAAAGGGGCTTTTTTGTTATATCCATAGGAAAGAACAAGGAAATAGTAGGGCCACTGAGTGGGAAAGATGGTGAAATGCTAACAGGGGACAGAGAAAAGCAGACCTTCTTTGCCTCAGTCTTCTCACAGGAGGAAACTAGTGTCCATCCCAAGGGAAAATAGAGCAGATGATGCAGTAGGGGAAATGCAGCAAAGAACAGGTAAATAAGAAATACAGGAATACCTGGCTACTCTTAAATGAATTCAAGTCTCCAGGGTGAGTTGAACTACATCAAAGAGTATTAAAAGAACTGGCAGAAGTAATCTCAGAACCACTGGCAATAATCTTTAAAAATTCCTAGAGCACAGGAGAGGTCCCAGAAGACTAGAGGAGGTCAAATGTTGTCCCCATCTTCAAAAGGGTGGGGGGGGACCCAAACAATTATCACTGAGTCAGCCTCACATCAATACCAGGAAAGATTCTAGAGCAGATCATTAAACAATCAGTCTGTAAGCACTGTAAATGTGACTTTACTGCCGCCCCCAAAAAAACTACACTCCAAAACAATGAATTTTAGCCCTATGTCATTGTTATTATCCTGAGACACTGGCAAGAGTAATCAGATCTGCATGCAGTTGCTCCATGTGCTGAACCAGGGGACTAATGGTGGAAATTTTCAGGCTATGGGTAACTCTGCCCACCCAACCTCACTGGTGGATCCTCCTGGCCATGAAGCATTGTCTTGCTCCAGCTATCTTGCCTGAACAATGTGGTCTTCCAGATCACTGGCACATTTGCACATTATTGATTTTTCTTTAGTTCTGCCTCCAGATTTGTCCTGTTCTGACTTGCTGTTTTGCCCTCATTTCTGGCTTAATCCTTGATCTTGTCTCCTGCTGCCCGTGGACCATGCTTGAAAGATAGAGATCCTCCTGAGAAAGAAGAAAGAAAGAAAGAACATTTTTTCACCTTACATAACAGATGGGTATTTTGTACTTGGGTACTCAAGTACAAAAAAACTAATGAGAAGAAGCAGCCCTCAGTGTCATGCTTCCAAGGATCCCTGGGAATTCATCAAAGATGGCGGTCTGGAGGCAAGCTGGGAAGCAGACAGGCATAGAACTCCATTGCTCAGACTGACAAGCCAAGCTTAAGGAAACTTTGTAGGATAAAGTGAAAAATCTTGTAGCCTTGTGGTATTTGACCTCTGCTGGGCTGGGATCTAGTATCAGAAATCACACTGGGATCTCTCATGGAACCACAGTGGTACACAGAATAAAGTGCCATCCCTTAGCAATAGAGGCATCAGTGTTAGAATTACAGTGCCTTATGAAACTGTAGCTCTCCCCAATATGCTCATAAAGTTTTATTTGCTATATACTTTGGATGAAATAATTCGTTAAAACTGGTTTTTAAAACTTCTTTGAAATTTTACTACAGCTGTGTGTTTCTTAAAAGTAACTAAAATCATTACTTTTAATTACTTTTGTTAGAAACTATTCAAATGCTACAAACTACTCTGTAGTATAAAAACACACAATTGTCCCATCTAAGTCATTGTCACCTCAACACTCCACAATAGCACAAGTCATCAGTTGAATCATACCATATTATTCCTCCACCATTTTGTAAGACCACATTCCTTTAACTATGAAAGCAAAAAGTACTGTTACCTTGCAAAAGGGTGAAGTTAATCCATCATCAAGATGCAATTATACTGTAATGTAATGTAGAACAAACATTATTTGCAGGAGGGGGAAAACCTGTTCAGCACAGTATGCCCCCCTTTACAATAAGGCTGAAAGAATTAGGGGAGGCTGCATGCATGAAACAAACAGTATTTTCCCTGTATTTGCAGATTCCTGGATCTAGAAGAGCACTCCCCACAGGATGTGTTAATTCCATAACTGTTAACAACAGCCTCCCACACATGAAGCACAAGGGAACTTCATGTGGAATCCTAAACTACAAGCATAATATCTGAGAAAAAAGTATCCGGGGGGAGGGGGAACAAATCTCAGAAGAAATAGCTAGATTGTTGAAATTCCATTTTGTGTGTAATATTAAATGTAACATTTGTACCATATGAAGCCATACTGTGAAATGAAAGAAATGTTCAAAGCCACATCTTCAGGGAAATGGTTATTAATGTTCCTTTTCTTTCTTTCTTAGTGCATAGAAAATGCATATTAATTTCCCACCTGCTTCACTGCCTCTTCCCAAATTTTATTCACTCTGTATCTATAATTTATCTACAAATGAAAGATCACAAACAAATGGGTTCTTAAGCATAAAGTGGTAACTGTTTCCCTTGCTGCTTAATGCTTATACTAATAGTTCCTTTAAAATACATGATGGAATTGAAGGGTTTCCACTTCTTCTAAGGATTCTTTCCTAATATGTTTGCTATGTGTTATTCATTTTTTATAGACTATTCTATGGCTATCTTTTGTGCACTGGCACAAAAATAAGTTGAAGGCAACACTGGGAATACTCAAAGAATCTTCTCACTAGATTCCCATGTAACTGGGATAACATCTTTTCCCATGTAAATGGGAGCTCAGTGAAAATTCCTTCTGAGTTAGATTTGCATAGGATTGTACTATGAAGTTGCCTGTTTTTTGTCAATGTCAGGCTGGGCTGAGAGCATATGTAACTGCCCAGAAAAGAAAAGAAAAACAGCCAAGGGAAGGGGATCCATACCAGCACCTAACAGGGCACAATCCACAAAGTGCAGGGTACATTTTCTTGACCTTAGGGATAGGCTATAAATGAAGAACGTAAATATGTAGGAAACAAGGCTCTGCAGAAGCAGAGCTGAAGTTTAATTTCCTCCAAGGCAGGCCACAGCTGGGCAAGAGAGGCCAAGGAGCAGACAAGGAAGCAGGTGTGAGAGGTAAATGAAAAGCAGGGAAGGAGGCAGAGGGCCAGTCTGGTGACACCACATACTATAGAAAGAACCAAATGATGGAGACTGACCTTGCAGTAAAAATTAAGAGTTGCTATAAATCTCTGAGTGGAGACAGAGTGGCATCCTTTTATTTCAGCCCCCATCTTATATATCTTGTATTGGAAAGTGGAAGGCAAAACCAGTTCAGTTTTAGACCAGATGCTCATGGGTCAGCAGTAGTGTGTGTGACTGTTGTGTTTCTTTCTAGGTAGCACAAAGCAGCAGTCTGCTGAAGCATAGCAGGCCTTGAAGCTATACAGCAGGAAATCATGTGAGATTGGCTATCCTGGATCACCCGACTCTCAAACTTAGGAGGATTGTGACTGCAGTGTCTGCTTCCTAGCTTGAAATAAATGTGAAGTAGTCACATGGCCAGTCAGCTGCTCTCTTGTTCTTGATTGCAACAAAGTTTGATACTGTGCTTAAAATTGTACTAAGTGTTGCAGAAGGAATAAAAGTTAAGATGTTCATGAGGCAGCCTGGCATATTTCAATATGACAAAGAACATGATAGCAACGGACAACACAACATGTATCTAACATTGAAAAAGAGTAAATTACTATTTTGTTTTAGATGGAACCAAATATTTATATGTCTCTAAAAGCTGAAAAAGTTTGTGAATCTTGAATATCAACTTTTTTTATTTAGGCTCTCAGTTAGTACACATCTCTCTCTCTGGCTTTTCTTCGCAAACGAAGATTCAGGAAGGACTTATCCCGCGCTTTCTGCAAGCGCGCTGATGACTAAAAAGGCCAATCCGAGATAAACAAGTCCAGTTACAAAAAGCACAGTTTTAACGAATTTTTAGTACACATAGAGTGATATGAATTAAGATGAACATTATTTGTAAATTTGTTTGTCAGTGTTCCAAACCACTATACCTTTCATAGAAGAAATATTAATCAGAGAGAGAGAGAGAGAATCCCTGATTAGCTTGCTGTTTGTAAAAAGTACACAAAATTATTTCTTACTCTTACACTGGTCCCATCTACACGATGAAAAATGACATGTATTTATTCAAAAGACCAGCAATCTGTACAGACCACCATTCAAATAAATACGTGTCATTGAGAGGGGGGTTGGTCCGTGTGTGGCGGATCCGGGACTTCCTCCAGATCTCAGGGATTAATCCATACAGCTTTTGGATGGGTGTGCATCTAAACACTCCTGTTTGCACAGATATTAACAGGAGTGCGATCTGATTGGTTGGCCAAGTAGAGGGGGCAGGGCTTGGAAAGACGGAACTCAGTGGTGGCTGCCATTTTTTAAAATGTGAGATGATGGTACTGCCGCTGTCCTCCTCCGCCACCCTCTTCCTCTGGAGGACCCTGGTCCTGGCTCCAGAGCCACCGCCACTCTCCTCCTCCCTCCTTCTCCTCCGTAGCACCCCAGCCCTGGCTCCAGACCAGCCCCACCACTGCTGCCACTCTCCTCCTCCCCCCTCCTAGGGGAGATGGGGGGAGGCAGTATGGCCGGCTCAGCCCAGCCAGAGAAGGAGGAAAGCAGCATAGCCCCACCACCAACCCCATCATGTGCTCCTGGACGACAACCCCGGGAAGAACAAGTGGAGGAGGTGGGAAATTTGGGGGTGAGGGAGGGCAGAAGAGGGGGGACTGAGCACACTATACTCTGGTCAGACTTTGGCGGGGAGGACACCCCGCAGAATCCCCAGCCAGCCAGTGGCACACTTGTCAGCTGGGCTAGGGGTCATGAGGACTTTATCGGGGGGAATAAAAAAATCATATAGGCAGATAGTTCACATTCGAACGCCTGCCTTTTTGGATTTTTTTACCCCCTGTACAGATTTTTTGCCCCTTGTGTAGATAAGACCATTGTCTCTTTTATGAGCATTTAAATATTTGCAGCTATTCAAATCAACTTATATGAAATAGTGCTGGCAATCAATCTTGGGTTTGTATTTTAAAATCTGTAGTCCTTTGTATATCAGAGCTCCTGGACATTTTATTTCAACAAATAAAAAAAGTAGGAGATCTCAGAATCTGAAAGCCCAAAAAACTGATGAAAGATTGTTAATGTGCCACAATAAAGCTATGAATTAAATAATTAAAGCAAGGGTGGCAATTATGCAGCCCTCCAGAAGTTGTTGGACTGCAGGTTCCAGCAGCTTCAATCGGCATAGCCAACAGTGAAAATGCTGGGAATGTTCAACAACATCCGAGGGCCCCATCATGCCTACTCAGAGGTAGCAGTTTCTGTGATGCTAAAATACCCATGCGTCTTTTACCTGAATTGTGCGGTCCATGAAGAACCTACATGTGTCCATATATTAATATGGGGAATTTTAATTAACTCAATATGGCAGCAAGAGGCCGGGTAACTAAATGACCTACATATACCAGTACTAACTAACAAGACTAACATCCAGGAAATAAAATGTTTTTTATTGAAAAATAATCTCAGAAGCATTCATGCCAGCACTCAGGCTTCAAGCAATCACAAAAGGCTATTGAAGAAAGTAGGAAGTTCGGGATGTGAGAAGCATTGAAACTGCGCAACTGTGGAGTAGGGGAAAACAGAATTGCATGAGACTTCTGAAACTGTGATTGTGCAGTTACAGCAAAGAAATAAAAAATTTAAAAGTACATGCACTGGACAGGAAGAACAGCAGAGTTAGCGAGGTGGTGCAGAAAACTGATTGCAGGATCTTGAATCACCATAGTGCTATTGTAAGGACGGTGTGAAAGTGAGTGTTTTTGTTTGCTTAAACAATGTGATTGCAGTGATTTTTCACCCTCATGTGAGAAAGTCCTTAGAACAGGATCTCCACTGCAGCTGTGTATGACTCTCCAGTTTGTACTTACCTCCTTTCAGTCAGGAAGCACAACCATATAGAAACACAGGGTTGGAGAAAAGCATGCTCACTTTTTTGAGTGAAGGAGTAAAACTACTTCTTGTTTTGCATTCAGAAAAATGTGTCTCGGGTATCTGAAGTCTTGGGGGAAATGATTAGATACTATGATTCCTCTTAATTTCTGCTCAGGGCTGAACTGAGAAACCTTGGCAAGGACAACTGTGCAAGTAGCTTAGACAACCATGCAATACAAAAAGGGAAAGAGAAGCTAATAAATTATGTGGGGTTTTTTTCTTTTTAGAATAGAAGTTTTGTCTGCCTTAATCCATTTGGTATTGGCTAAGAAATTATGGAAATCTAACAGCACAGACAGCAACCTGCATGAATGCAAAGTTAATCCATGGCCTAGTGGGCAGGTGCATCCAGTGTAACATTTGCACTGTGCATCTGGTGTCTCTGAATGTTGCTTTGGGGGTATGATTGCTCTCCTCCCTCATCACACTTTGCAGGGTAACCAAAGGACACTGCCATTTTCTACAGCAGCAGCTGGATTCTGGCAAAACTGTACACATAGGAATGCCTGTGGACTTGTCCCTGCAGGCTGACATTGTAGGAAGCTACCATCTGGACATCTCATTATCTTTGTCTGTCTCTCTATCATTGTCAACCAACCCTTTTAATAGCAAAATGGATGGGCCCGTGCCAATCACTTTGGAAGTAAAATGGGGTCATCTGTGACCCTAAGAAGTGGGCGGCTTGTTAGAGTCCCTCCTGCGATGCCAAAATCTCTTTTAACATTTGAGGGAATTATTAATTCAGAAAGGAGGCCTGTGAGAGGAGGGTAAATTCAGGGATCTTTTCACCTATGTATAGCAATACTAACTGTGGCAGAGGCTCCAGTTAAAGTAAAATGAAGTATTTTATTGGAATAATACAGAAAGTAGACTAACATACACAACATATGTTCAACAAACCAGACAAGGCTATAGCAGAGTAAGGCAGAAAGGTTGGATAGAGAGAGGAGGGTCTGGGAAGATGGGGTGATAGTTACCATTCTTGAAGAGATGAGAGTTCTGTGCAGTGAAGATACTCAGACAGGCATCTGAGGGTGGCACAGGAGGTTCTGATCCATGGCATGCCAAGAAAGAGAGTGGTCAGCTCCATACCCTGTGGCACACCTTGCTATTGTTAGGGCTCTAATATTTATACCATATTCCATGCCTCGGAGGGGTGAGTTAGTAATAACAAAGCTTGGATGGCTCTCCCACGGAATAGACAAAAGGATCCAAAACTCAATTGAGTGCTTTAATTGTGGGGAGAGAGACCATTGATGGTTTTGCGAAAACCTTGTACTGTTGGACAGGAGTGGGTATGAGGGGAGATGGTTGTAGGGTATGGATTGAGGAATGATCACTTGATTGCTTGAGTGAATTATTGCTGGAAACTCCCAGGCTGGAAGAAAGGATTAGCACATACTCCTTAATGACTAGATTGTTAGCATAAACCCATTAAAGGGGCTTTCCACTCAATCCTAACTTGGGCTTTCCCACCATCATATTTCTAGACATGTCTCAGGTCATCATCACCTTCGGCTGACCTCCAGTCTCCCTAAGTCAATGTGATCCCAAAAAGAGTCTAATATGTCCAGTTATAGAATCTCACGGGGAGGGGTAGTAGGGCATGCTAATACATCCACAAAATTTAAACCTAACCAGGGGATCCTGAGTTATGCCAAAAGATACATTAGGCTTCCAAAAGGGGGTAAACACCCTCATAATGTAGTCAAGGACTGAACATGCAGGTGGCAACCTTATTTTTCTCTTTTTCTTAATGAAATTCCCTCTGTTGTGTGTGCTGAGGGCTCACATATGTTCATCTGGGCTTCCCCACCAGTAGTCAAGTCACCGGCCTTCTCTAGGTGTAGGATAACAGGGGTACTCCCACAGGGAAACCACCACTGATCAGAGAGGCAAAGATACAAATATCAGCATAGGCAGCTTGGCATGGACCTTGAAGGAAGGAGGCAGCACGGGCTTGAGCCCTCCCCGCAAGACTAGGGGGATGAACCCCTCAAAATTATCTGGCAAAATTGTAGTATCAACAGACTCTTACATAGCTGAGCCTTCTCAGGGATTATCAATCAGGACTGTACTATTGATCAATCACTAAAAAATATTAAGACAGCTATTGTTGTTGACTCTTACCATGAATAATAAAGGCTGCCTGCAATCTATCCAATGCACCCTTACTTGGGAGCAAGCTAGATTGAACACACAGAGGGCACTTCAAAGTACACATTCTGCTTGTAAGAGTCTTCATATTTAAGGATGTGTGAACAATGGATGGGAAAAATAATTTGCCCTCCACCTGCAAGTAGGCAAAATTAATTACAATCTGCCTGCCAATGCTGAGTCCCTCCACACATACCTTAAAAATAGTTAAAGGGTCCCTGCAACTTGATATATGCTATGAGTATACACTGATCATATGGACCCAGGACAGCCTCCACAAGCGAAGTATTCCACTATTCTTGCTCAGAGTATGGGAAATGACTTTTAAAAATGAATGTCTTCCTAATACTCTTTAAAATGTTTTAAAAGGTAAGTCATTGCAGTTGCTTCTTACAGTATTTAAAAAGTTACATTCCTTGCTGCTGCTTCATTACTTTTTGCTAAGTTTCTGAATGGGGGCAGACAGATTGGCTTGATAAGTGAATGGCTTAAAACATGAAACTTCTAAATGCTTCTAATAATGCCCCCAATATTCTTTAAAAGTAATTTCTATAAGTAATTCAAAAGTGTTACTAATTATACCAACAAGGTAACTGTGTGTTCTAGCTCATAGTATTACTTTTGAAATGTAAGTTCACTATAGTGTTGTTACTCCCAAATCATAATTCTTTTGCAAATAACTTCCAACAAAGATAAAACTCTTTGCTTGGACTACCATTTGAGACTACGATTTGGCAAGTTTTACCTATACAGCACCTAAATGTTTGTACCAGATATAACAGTATAGCGCGTCCTTGAGAAATTCAATGTTTTCTGCCTAAGAAAGGAGGTGTTGACATCACGTAGTGTTACCTGAATTACTGAGGGTTTGTTGGAACCCCACCCATGTCAGATATTAATATGGGTGATTTTAATTAGCTCAATATGGCAGTGAGAGGCTGGGTTACTACAGGACTGGTACTAACTGGCAAGATTCACAGCCAGGAAATAATTAAAAATGGGTTTTATTGAAAAATAATATCAGAAGCATTCACACCAACACTCAGGCTTCAAGCAGTCACACAAGGCTAGCAAAGAATAGGAGAAAGTATTGGGATAGAGGCAGGGCCGGTTTAACTTGTCTGCCAAATCAGCATTGGCAGGGGGCCCCGAGGTCAAGAGGGGGCCCCGAAGTCAAGAGAGGACCCCATGTTGGCCTCCTTAATCTGACAAAGGAACAGCCAGGAGACAGCCAGGAGGAGCCCCCTCTTACCCTCCTCCTCCAAAAACCTCCTGCTGGCTTTTTTAAAAAAACAAACAAAACAGCCTCTCCAAAACTAAGAAAGAGAAAGAGAAAGAAACAGCAGCCCTCCGTGGCAGAAGCTGGAGGGAGAGGCACATCGGAGATGGTGAGTGTGTGTGAGAGAGAGAGACAGGGAATTTGAGGGTTGTCTCCCTCAGAAAGGGCTTCTTTCTTGCCCATGTGCCTTCAAGTCATATGGGTGCCCCAAAGTAAAGCATTGCAGGGGGCCCCAAAATTCCTTAAACCGGCCCTGGATAGAGGGATAGAGTGCAGGATGATGGGCTATACTATACCTGTCTAAAGAGCAGAGATTTGTGCAGAAAAGAAGTACGGTTATGTGTGCTAGGTGACATAGCAGACCAACAGAGTTATGGCCTCTAGGAAACTGAGCACACTTTGGCTGTATTTTGGGGTTATATTTATATTCAATATTTTCCTGAAGGGGTGTTATGAGTGGAATACAATGTTTGCTGGAGTTTCCCATAGTTAGACAATGGAAGCTCTGGTTGCGCTAATGATTGCTAATGGCTGAAATATTAAGGCTGATGAGTGTCAGGCAACCTTCTATTATTCTAGGAGAGGGATGAGGGAAAACCAGTTTTGAAAGACAAAGAGGCTGCAGCTACTTTGACTGAGTTAGTGAATGACTCACTTCCATATATGTCCTGTCATGGACGTTGGGACATGCAATTTTTAGATTTATGCTGTAAAGAGCTGAAGTATAATATAATTGCCTGCAGGGTGCAGGAGTGAGCACAAAAGCTTGCTGGAACTTGGAGCCAGCTTGTAAATTGAGATTAATGACCTGACAAGCAAGACATTCAGAGTTCCAGGTTGGAGTATAGTTGTATGGAAAATGTTATCTCTCTGTTGGAGGGAATGTTTATGTTTTTCTATAAAGCTAAGGGATTGACTATCCTATGTTGCTGTGACTGTGTTTTCAGTTCTGTTTGCAACTCTGTGTTGTGAAGATGTTATATGCAGTACTCTGTACTATTGTAGATATTTTTATGTTCTAATAAAGAGAAGTAGTTATTTTTTTTAGGCACAACCTGTGTCTGTTCTTTATTCTTCTGCCTGAAGGAGCAAGACTCTGCTACAAACCTTTTGCTGCCTATGATTCTTAATATGCTCAGTGGTTTAGTATGCTACCCTGACACGTCCAGGAGAATTAGCCAATTTCCACCCTAACTACCAGTCCAAGGGGCGGGGTCTGCATAATTACTACCCAGGTGTGTCTTTTAGGAATTTGAGGTGGCCTCTTCCTTAGGTTTTCTGGGCACACCTTGAGTCCTTGCATTTGGGAAGCCCTGGTCTATTACCAACCACATGGAAGGCCAATAAATAAGCCAATTTAGAAAATATAGCCAATTGATTAATTGTTGGAAGGGCAGGGGCATCAGACCAGGTAACAATAGGAAAGGGACAGCTTGATCTTAAGAGAAGTTATTTTTCTATTACTAGTGGAGCTGAAGTTTCATTACCTGTCTTTTACTGCTTTTTGTCCCTAGTCCTCACAAGACCAATAAGGGGAATGACCTCTGCCTCCATTGAAATCCCTCAATATCATCTTAACTGACAACAGCTCAGACAAAATGTAGGCCTGTGACTCCTAAGATCCTCATCATTTTTCTTCTATGTGATTTTTAATATCTTTGCCTGATGAAGAAGCCAGTTAAGCTTCAAAAGCTTGCATAATGTATTTTATTCTTTGGAGTTGGCCCAAAAAAGGCATCACTGCTTGTGAATTTTGGATGTTGCTGTATTTTGCAAGTAACTATGTTGCTTATAACTCATTCCTTCTAAACTGTGTGCTTTCTTACTTGGGTGATTCAATTGCCCTATCAATTTGACACTGAAATGAGACCACCTAAAAACCAGGTAGTGGTTTTTGCATAATTACAAGGAAAGCTGACCAGGAATGCCAGGAGCTCTGAAAGCTGCAAAGGGATCAGCTAAAGGCCAGTTGCAGCCTGTGGCTTGAGGATTGCCCACCTTATTTATAAATCTATTGAATTCAAAGATGTCCACCAATGATATTACTGCAATTTGTTTGATGAAGTGTTTGTTGAAGGCAAAAGCATCATTCCTGTGTTTTGTGAAAGACATAAGTATCTAGTATAGCAGCAGAAAATATGAAAAGACTGTGGCAAAATTACTGAAGCTTCTGAAATGAGAAGCTGGCGAGAAGGTAACCATTTTGGACTACAGTTTCCAGAATTCCCTAGCCATACTGACTGTGTGATCTAGGGAGCTATGGTCCCAAAAAGAAAGTAACTGTGACTTTTACAAGCTGTGCTTCTATTCATACTTACGGGAAAGTTTGATGAAATCTACTCCCAACAAAGAGTACATAGGACTGCAAACCAGTTTAAGCACTTCCCATATTCATGAAGGATCACCATAGTCCAAATGGTCACCCAGAAGCCAAAAGCTTATTTTGTTGCAAAAATTTACCACCTAGGACTCTGCTTAATAAGGCAGAGGGGTGGGTTAACTTTAGTTTTATAAGTTCTACAGTACTTTGATATTTAGTAGAATATCCATAATGCAACCACATATTTTAAATTTATACGTGTACTCCAGATCTCTTATGAGTTGAAGTATAACTAAAGTGTGGTTAAGCCATCTTGAGCTCCTGTTTAAGAAGGTAAGAAGTGCCTTCTAGCATGGGAACAGCATTCATTTAATCAAGTATTAATTTGCTTCCTGAGGCAAACAAAAAGATGGGTCCTCTTCCATTCCTTGTGTAAAAACCAGCTGGGCCAGAATTTAAACACTTCCAACGGACTCGGGAAAAGGCTTAAGAAAACCTTAAATCAATTGCATTTACAGTAGGACCCCCATATCCACTGATTCATTATCCTCTGATTCAATTATCCATGGGTCACAAAACAGCACACCTGCCATAGACTCTTCCTAGAAAATGTGTCCTCTAGCCATTTTCTAGGTCCTCCAAGGCAACTCTATGGTATTTTAAACCAGAAGTTCCATTATTTTCAATGCCTTTTTGCTATCACCCACAGTTTTCAGTATCCACCCCCCACCCTCCAGAACCATTCCCCAGAGGATACAGGGGTCCTGCTGTATTTTGAAAAGGGAATGTTTATTTTATTCTGTTATTTCTAACATGGCATTTAAATTTACACTACAGTTCTGCATTAAAAAAAAAAACCCTCTGCCTATTAGTTCATTCCTTTCCTCTTGCTCTTATCCCTGATTTGACCTTGGTGAACGAGGAAACTAATGCACAAATTTTAGGACAGTCCATTTCTCATTAACCCACTCACCTACCCAATGAAAGGGAATGTGTGAGGTTAGAGAAAAAGACACACACACACAAGGGACACAGGATACAAAATCCTTTATGTACAAATATGAATTAAAAGTCAGACCTGCCCTGCTTCCTTTCAGTAGTCACATAATAAAATTATGGATCTCACATACACGATTGACAAATAATGTTTTTTTTAAAAAAAAAAAACAGCAACCAACAAGAAAAATTATCTCAGGAATATTAGAAGAAACAGCTCAACAGCGATACTATCTCCTTAAATGCTTCTTGTTATCCAATAGATTGGTATGATGTGTGTCATAACTGCTATCCATCTCTGGGGTCCTGTTTCCACCATCTACCTCCTCTATCTCGCCTTTTTGAGTAGATTTGCAACTGCATGTTGTGACTATGGACGCCTCTCTTCCAAGCCTGTACATTGCTCTGTTACCTGGTCTTACACCCGCTTCCCTCCAATAATTCTTAATTTGGCAATATACAACAGTTCATGAGGTCTACAGTACACCAAGCCAGCCACAGATGGGTTCAAGTAAAGGTCACCCAAAGACCTAAGAAGTTGTCTTGGAAATTCTCCAAACCCAAACACACCCAGGATGACATTAAGCAAAGCCCCCTTGGACAGTGGTTAGGATGGAATGTGTTAATTTCCCTGGACACATCTAACAATGAGTCATACTCTCAAAACAAACAGTGACCGGAACACCTATTCCCCCCACTCATCCCTGCAAATGTCTTTCTTTCACACCTTCTCCCATCACAATACAGAGGTAGCCAAAAACCCATCAATGTTAATGTTCTGACCATTAGCAGCAATTAAGGAAGCCAGAGTTTCTTTGTCTAATAGGAAATTCACCCAACCATTGTTTTACTCTTAAAACACCTCTTAAGGGTGTGATATTGGGTATAAATATTACCCTCAAATCATGGCCATGTGTGCACAGCTCCTCATATATTGTCACTCTGAGGGTCTGCTGTGTGGCCCTCAGCTTCAAGTCTGAGTCCTCTTTTGCTGCATGAATCTCTGCTCTCCGGACAGGTAATTATAGCCCATTCCCCGAATCTATTCATCTATCCAAATACTTCTGTCTAATAGTAGAGCCCTGCCTGTTTCCCATTGTGCCTCCTGTGTTCTGGTTGGAAAGGAGAGACACTACAGAAGATGTAGGTGTTACTAATGAAAATGAGAATTAATATCTCAATGAAAGTCTTAATTACTTCAAGTGTCATTGTGCTGCCCAGCATAGAGTAAGACAAATACAGGAGGTCCTATGTCGACTCTCGAATTTGATATCCTGAATTTGCCCTGGAGAAAGATTTATTCAGGAGATCTATTGTGCTACAATAGTTTGTTTCAATAAATTGTTTCCAAGGTTTCTATTGGGATGCAGTTCTCTCTTGCTTCTTCACATGTCAGCAATTTCCTGCTATGGGCTGCACTCTGCAAATTCTCATGGTGCTGAATCACAGACCATAAGAGGGAAAGAATCTGCTGAACTTCTACTCCTGGGGTAATCCCAGGGGACCCTCCCACAATCCAGTTTCATGGGAATCTAGAGAGGGGAGGGCAGTAGCCTCTGAGTGGAACAAATTGGATGTTTGAATTCACACAGGATCCTCCAAGTTCAGAAAAGATACTACATTAGAACCCCCAAAAGAGCTAAGTTTGTAAATTGCCCCCAGGCACCAAACAAAGTTCAGCAAAGTCCAAAGGCAAGATATTTTAAGAGCATTGTTGGTTTTCTTAAAAATATAAAATATCAGCTGAAGTGTACCTGGAACTGCCTTGGTCTGTACAAACTACTTCCAAAGGTTCCTAAGAGGCATCCTACCCTCTCCCCTGAGAAATCTTGTAAGGTCAGGAACCTTAGGGGCAATGCCTCAGAGAGCCTCTTCCTATTTTCTAGCTGAAGTGCATCTGGTGCTACTCAAGTCTATACCCAATAGCCCCCAAAGCATCAATGGGTCCTCCCCCTCCCCAGCCTTTTACCACAGGAAAAGTATCAGAAGTACTTTAGTAAGCCATTTCCTCTTTTCTAGATAAATGTCTAGATAACTGTAGGCTATCATCAACAAAAAGATACCCCCCAAAAAAGAGTGAACCATTCCTACAAAACAAAGGGTTTGTGTCTTTGACATGCATATCTAGTATACACCCTAGGTTTTTACACCAACAGTTACCAGTACATAGAGTGTATAACCTGTGACTTGGTCAGATACATGGCGGATACAAGTCCTTCTGAGGCAAGAATCACGTGTGGTATGAAAATGTGGGGTTTTCATTGATTGAAAAAAGATTACAAGAACCTCCAAAAATAGGTCAATATGATGGTTTCCATTTGAATGACTTACTATGTAGTGTCACCTTTTGGATGTTGGATGGAGGAAAGATTTGAAACAGAGGCTTACAGCTCAAGTCTGTGGTATCAGGATCACAGTAATGATCATATGCACAAGAATTGTCAACCACTCCCCATAAAGCAAAAATGAAATGGCACTTCCGGGGGTTAGGAGATGTTGATCATCCTGCTTGAACACTTTGTAAATGAAGAGGCCACACTCTGGCTTAGTCTACTCATGGAGAAAATTATGATGATGAGAGCAAAGGTTAGGCCAAGTTCAGCCCCCCAAGACAGGACTGGACATCAGCTCCCAACTGTCTTAACCAGCATAGTGAAATAGTCATGAAAAGAGAAGTGACCTAATGTTGAAGTCATGGGGTATGCAAGATCACCATCTTAGGAAGAGGGAATTGGAAACATTCCTATAAAACTCTTGCAAGTGTAATGCTTTCAGGTTTAGTATAGGGGAGGTGAAGCCATCATGTAACCAGTCAGTAGTGGTGTCCAACCTGTGGCCCTCTAGATGTTTTGGACTACAGCTCCCAGAATCCCAGACCATTGGACCAGCTGGCTCAGGGTTCTGAGGATTAGGATATTTTTTTTTATTGAAATGAGACCATTCTACTGAAAAATACACCCGGCCGTAAAAGGCTGTTACAATAACGCCAAAAAAATTATTTTCCTCTTTTCTTACTAATACAAAAATAAAACTATCTATCCTAGCACGAATGCATTTTTCCTCTTAATCTAAACACACTACAATCACTCTTTTTTTCTTTTCCAATTAACATTATATTTACACCTGGGGGTTGGAGTCCAAAACATCCGGAGGGCCACAGGTTGGACACCACTCTGGTCTTAAGTCTGTGATCAGGCAGACACAATGACTTCAACATCAAGTCCCTCTCTCTCCTCAACACTCTCTCTGCTCCCTGTGCTCTTGCTCTTGCTTGAGCAAGAAAAAAGTGTGCAAGCTTTGGAGTGTTGCAAGAGATCTGCAACTCTCCAAAGCTTGCACATTTTTTTTCCTGACTGCTTAACTGGCCCGATGCAAAGTAGAATCATGGAATTATAGAGTTGGAAGAGACCACGAGGGCCACCTAGTCCAACCCCCTGCCATGCAGGAATACACAATCAAAGCACCCCTGACAGACAGCCATCCAGCCTCTGTTTAAAAGCCTTCCTCCAAGGAAGGAGACCCCACCACGCTCCGAGGGAGTGTGTTCCACTGCCGAACAGCTCTGACTGTCAAAAAGTTCCTCCTAATGTTGAGGTGGAATCTCTGTTCCTGGAGCTTGCATCCATTGCTCCATGTTCTAGTCTCTGGAGCAGCAGAAAACAAGCTTGCTCCATCCTCAATGTGACACCCCTTCAAATACTTCAACAGGGCTATCATATCACCCCTTAACCGTCTTTTTTCCAGGCTAACCATATGCATATGGATATGTTTCACATATGGATATGCTTCACAAGCATATGGATTTGAGATCGCCAGCCCTCGCACCCTTTTACTACCAAGGGTATCTCCCCCACACACTTTAAAAAAAAATTAATGCAAACAAGAAACAGCCTGGCTCCAGGATGGCGACCGACAGAAAACCCGGCGGAATCTAGGGCCTCGGGAAGGCGTCCCTAGAAAGCCCACCCTGGGCGGAAGTGTCGCCGCTGGTGCCGAGAGCCACGGTGCCAATCGGCGTTTCCTGGGCCAGGTTGGCCTGCCTGGGCGGTGTGTGTATGTGTGTATGGAGGGTGCCTCCGCTCTTCGGACGCCCCCGGCTTTGCCTCCGCGCTCACGCCTTCCTCCGATTTCTTTGCAAGCCTTTCCAAAGAGCCCCAAACCCCAAGAGCCCTGGTTTGAGTTGGAAAGCCCAAGCCACCCCCAGCACCCCCAGCCCAGCCCAGAGCCGGATGCCCACGAAAAAGCATAGAGACGTTCAAGTCTCCCTTGAGTTGAGTGGAGAGAGCGAAAGGTTTGAGGAGAGGGAGAGGGAGACGCGTGCGGTACGGTAGGCGCAGGCGAACGCTCGAGCTCGGGCGCCTGGTTGGGACCGGGCGGGAAGGGCCGCCAAAGCAGCAACCGAGAGGCTGGGCGGGAGGCAGGCAAGCAGGGGGGCGCTCGAGCCTGGCCTGGCTTGCCTTCGACCCTTGGCCAGCCGGGGTGGTGGTCCCGGCTCTTCACCCCCTTCGCGCGGGGGTGGTGGTGGCTGCGTTGGGGATCCAGGTTGGGGGCGGAAGGAGTCACCGATCCTCTCCAGGCTCATTTTTTAAATTATATTTAAAATTTGGAGGTACAGCTGTCCCTCCATATCCACGGCTTTAGTATCCGCTGATTTAAGTATCCACGGCTTGAAAATATTCTTGAAAAAATAATAATCCCCAAAGCAAACCTGGATTTGGCCATCTTCTATAAGGGACACCATTTGGCTACGCCATTGCGTACAATCATAGAATCATAGAATTGTAGAGTTAGAAGAGACCACGAGGGCCATCCAGTCCAACCCCTTGCCATGCAGGAGAATGGGACTAGAATGGGACTTGAGTATTATTGAGTATGGGAATGCATAGAACGGGACTTGAGTATTCAAGGATGTTGGTATCCACGCGGGGTCCTGGAACCAAACCCCAGTGAATATGAAGGGACAACTGTATCTGTATATAATTTAAAAATGATATAAAATGATATATATCCTTGTTTACGTTATGCACACAGACACACACATATTATATATATATATATATATTAATCGACAAGCAAACAAATACATCGCCTTTTCTCTTCCTAAATGGGCTACTTGTAGCTTTTGTGTGTGTGTGTGGTGGTGGGGGGGGGAAGGGAGGGAAATCTAAACGTGTTTTTTTTTTTAAGCGATTTGGGCTGCATTCTTTTTATTAGCCAAAAGGACCTTGTTCTTCTTGGAGCGCCTGTGGAGGAGGGAGGAGAGAAGCTGGCGAGAGAGGCACCACTGCACCGTTGAAGGGAAATGTTACAAAACATCCGGAGTGTCGAGGGTTGTGTGTGTGGTGGTGGGTGGGGGGAGAAGCCGGCGGCCGGGGAAGCTGCTTTGCAAGCGGAGCCCGCGGCCAGGGTTTGGGGAGGAGCGGGAGACAGGCTGGCTGGCTGGCTGTCCGTCCCTGGCGAGCCCGGTGGCCGTGGAGCTTCGGGCGGGCACCTCTGAGCACGTGGCCCCTTCCCTTGCCTGTTGGCGCCCACCGGGCGGAAGAAAGAGGAGCCTCGGTTGCAGGCTGTCGAGAGGCATCGCTCGCCCTTTGTCTTCTCTCTTGATAGGTCAGCGGGTTGAGGTGAAAGCAAAAGCCAGATCCATGTTGTGTACGGCGGAAACAAGTACCTCCACCACACAACCACACGCCAAAAACATATTTTTTAATTTTTAAAAAATGCACAGTGCTCCATTGAAAACACACGCACAATACTCTGTAAAGATTTTTTTTTAAAAAAAATGCAACAGGGAAGAGCGTTTGCTTCATTTACCTAATAATAACTTGCTGTGGGGGTGGGGGGAAAGATATACAGTACACTCACCTCCTTGGTCCGATTCACCTAAACGAACGGAATTTTACTCTCTGGCCAAAGGCGCTGACAAAATTGGCAAAAACTTTTTTACCTTTCAATGTATTGATCTGGAAAGCAGGTAAAAAGTCTCTCTCTTGCCTCTTCCTGCTCTCTACCTCTCGTCGCCAGGCTATTCAATTTAAAGGATTAAAAGAAAGTCACTCCACTAACAGCATTTGCTCCATTGCTAACCCATATGTCAACCACGGTGCTTTAAATAATTATATTTGCATGCAGGGAGTGATTCATAAATATGTCAGGCCCGTGAAATATAGGCCGGCATTTCAAACTTTCTATTTAAAAAACATGAATTATGGCCGCGAAAAATGTGTTCCCATTTAAGGGTGATACGAAGTATTTGGTGTCTAGTACGGAGGCCCATCCATCATACAGACAATAAAGAGAGTTTTTGCCTGACGCTGGAAATTTATGGTTGCCCTTCTCTGCCCTAATAATTCAAGCATTGTGTCAGTCCGTGACAGCCCTTGCAGAAAAACAGCAACCCCTGTTATCAATCAAAAAGCCCTTTTACATTTTTAGCAAAACTCTGATCATCCAGACACCCTTTTAATGTATATATTACATCATTATAGATCATTCTGCACTTTCCTTCTCTCCTCCCCCCCTTCCTTACTGCAACTCAACAAAATGATCCATCATTCCTGGGACAGTCCTGATGAGCCCGGATGTAAATTATTTTGCACGTCACTATAGTACAGTCCCAAGTGACAAATGTAGCTTAGGTGGAATTAATTTTTAGGGTGCACAGGATCTGGGGTTTGCGGGAAGACGGGGGGGGGAGGAGAACCAGATAGATGGATCATCTGCAGGATAGGTATCAAAGGGGCTGGGTTTTAAATCCTAAATTATTTTAGTAAGATAAGATCAAGGAAGTATTTAGGAACCTCACCCACCCTAATTTTTATGGGTGTTTTTTTTCTAAAAGAAAAAAGAACACACTGAAGAATGTACCTTTTTTATAACTTTATTCGTGAGAATATAGTTATGGTTTTTAAAAGAAACAACCTTTCCCCAACCATAAATGAGGGAAGGGGGAAATTGGTCAGTCTTGCAGGCTTCAAACATGGGGTGGGTGGGTGGGAGGAATCTGAGGGATTTCCTTATCAATAAACTCGGGGGCTCACAATCCAGTGGAAACGTCTCCTGCTCACAGCCCACCGCCGCGGCCAGCACGTGCTTCTGAGCCACCCCCTCCATTCCTGCCAATAAGTTGGACTTGCGCAGGAGAACTTCCCTCGGGATAGTGGCCATTGCGTGGATCCGGATCCCAGAACCGGCAGAACCAAATCTTCTCTTCCCTGAGTGCGCCAGGATCAGGACCTGTTTAAGGAGTTTGGGGGGGGGGCTGCAACACTTTATTTTGGGGGCCCCATATGTTTATCTCAGGTCAATGGAACCTAACTCAACCTAAGCTATTCATAGTATAGGATATTCAGATTATTACTAATAATGTTTTTGCAGAAGGAGGGTTACTACGGGCCCCCCACAATGATGGGGCCCCCTGCGGATGCTGACGCCGCTGAACTCTAGCCAGGATGGAGGGACACAACGAACTCAGCGAGCCCCTGTTGCCCCAGCCCTTCTGCCTTTCAGGCGGCGAAGGAGGAAAGCACTTTGCCCAAAACTTTGCCCGAAACTGGGAAGCCCCCTTATTCAGCCCTTTTACCTGCCTTGGCGGGAGATGTTGGTTTGGGTGGCTGGTAGTTGCTGGCTGGTATTAGGGGCGGGCGTGGGGTCATAACAAATGAGTTTGCTTTAATGAACATTTCTCAGGCTCTAGTTTAAAGATCTGAAGCCATTTTCACCACCTCTAAACTGCAGATTCCCCCTCCCACCAATAACTCAGTTGTCCTTCCTTCCTTCCCCCTCTTTCCACCTTTCCCTCAATAAGAAAACTGAATTGTGCTTCCCTCAAAAAACCATTCAGCACTTAGACAACTGCATTCTTTGGGGATGGAAAACACACACACGCTCAATAGTCCACCAAAGCAAAGAGATAGGAGCTGAATAGGCGGTTCTTCCCTCCAGAGGCTTCTAAACAGAAAAGTTCCATTTTGCCCGGTGCTCTTTCAAGGTCTTTTTTATTCTTGCCCCCGTTCCCCAACCGAAAAACTAAGCCAGGGGAAAATTAAGCAAGCCACCTTCGAATAGATTTTGAAAGATCGGGGCGCCGTTTTGCAAGAGTGCGAAACCGGCGACGTCTTTTCCCGTGGTTCGCGCCCGAAGAAGACCCACGCCTCCTTGCTTTCCCGCGTGGAAACCTGGCAAATACTTCCCTCGCTTCCGCGGACCCTTGGCTTTCCCAAGACTCGGCCTCGACCTGTATTTTTCGTGCCCTTCTAAGCCATCTACTTTGCGTGTTCCCCAAGATCTAGTTGAACTATCATCCGCATGAGTCCCCCGAACTTAACAGGAGTCGCTTTGGAAACCAGAGAAAAGCGCAAAGAAAGAGTGAAATGCCCTCCAGCCGGGCTTGTGGAATTGAGCCTGTGTGTGTGTGTGTGTGTGTGGGTGATTTTCCTTGGTTTTGCAGGCGAAACGTCAGAAATAAACTCTTCCAGAACACGGTCCTCACGGCCCGGAAAAAACTAAGGGAAATCTTTGGATGCCAGCCATGAAAGCCTTCGACTTCACATTGCGTTTGGGTTGACTTTCTTCCTCGGAGCTGGAACCCCTTCGGGCCAGTTCTCTGCCATTCTGACGTGCAAACTTTCCCAGCCTCGCCAGAAGTGTGTGTGTGTGTGTGTGTGTGTCAACTTTGGATAGACGGCAAACCCTTGGTAGAAGTCCTGGTGAGTCGATCGCCAGGGCCGGTTTAAGGCACCAGCGGCGTCAGCATCCGCGGGGGGGGGGCATAATTGTGGGGGCCCCGTAGTAACCCTCCTCCTGCAAAAACATTATTAGTAATAATCTGAATATCCTGTACTGTGAATAGCTTAGGTTGAGTTAGGTTACATTGACCTGAGATAAACATATGCCCCCCCCCAAATAAAGCATTGTAGGGGACCCCAAAATTCCTTAAGCCGGTCTCGGCGTTCGCCTTCCTCTTGGGTGGCTACGGGGGCCAAGACACAAGCCAAGCAGCCCCCAAATTCCTACCAAACCTGCCCAGTGCCACCAGGGGAAGCGAGGAGAGCGGAGCAGGGGAAAGAGCCAGGCGGAGGCCGGGGGGGGGGCGCAAGCCGGAGCCGGAGCCGAAGGATCGGTCGCCTCTTTCCTCCAAGGGTGGAACAAGGCAGCAAGCAGCCAGGCCGGTCCGGGTGTATCGAGGGGGGGAGGCGGTCGGTCGGTGATCCTGGCCAGGTTTTGCAGCTCACCAGCCTGACCTGTCAAGCGGATTATTTTAGAAGGAGATTAATAGGGGAGGCGGGCCGCAATAATAATCGTTTTGTTTGATGTGACAACTTTGATAGGCGTTGATTTACTTACAAACTGATAGGGTTTTAATTGAGCGCCTCCATCCAGCTTGAGATGAAAGGAAAACCGCATTGGAAAGCTGCCCGATTGCCCTCCAGCCTCAATACTGATTAGCCATCTCGACAGTGAATAGTTCAAGGCATTTTCAAACTTTTCCACCACCGCCGCCGCCTCCTCCGCCTTCACCTCCTCCTCCACCACCACCCCGCTCTCTCCTCTCTCCTCCTCAAATATCTGCCAGCCCCACTCCTTTCTCCTCTTGCTTCGTCTTTTTCAGTGAAAATAAATCATTTCCATTGTGTGCAAATAAAATCGACTTGACATCTTTGCCAATAGCGGGTAGGTAAACGAAAGTGTGGACTGGCACTTGCTAATTAATCCCCTCTCTCCCCCTCTACCCGCCAAAGAATTGCCGCCCCTTCCCTTTGTCAGAGGGTAGAGAGGCAAAGAGTTGTTTCACACACACACACACACACACACAGAGCCAACGCTTTCTTTCGGGGTGGAAGCAAGAGAGACAAAGCCAGAGAGGGAAGCAAGCAAGGACCCAACAAATAACTTGGAGCGGCCCAAGGCAACGTGGCCTTTGGGCAAGCCTGTGCAAGCCCTGGTGGCCAAAAGAGCGCCGGGGCGGTTTGCCTTCGTCAGCGTTTTGCCCGTTCCCGAGCCGGGCTGCTGGCAACCGGAGCTCCCGGAGGAGAGGCGGAGAAGCTCTTCGCCTGCTTGGAAACACCTCCCAGAAAAGGGGGAGAGGAGGGGGGGCAGGAGTAGGAGGAAGGGGAGAAGTGTTTCCAGGGGACATTTTAAGACTGGCTCTGAGGTTGACCTCTGAGGAACCGATTTGTTTATTCCTCCATCCCTTTTGAAAAGCTGGCTTTGCAGGTTTGCTGGTGATTGAAATGGCACATCAAAGGCTCCGCGGTGGGAGAGAGCCCTCTCCTCCTCAAGTTGCTAATTGTCCTACCTGCTGGAGCTTCTCGTGGAGCCGAAAACCGTCCTCTGCCCCCCCAGCCCATCCCTGCCTCTCCCCCCCCCCTCTCTCTGGGCAGTCAATACGCCTCTTGTTTTACACACGTCCCGTGGATCACCTTTGATTCCCCCAGTTTAGAAGCACCACAAGGCCTCTTCTCTCCTCCACCCCCCCCTTGCCAACTCCACCCTCCCCGGCTCCGAAAGAGGGGAGGGGGGAAAAAAAGAAAAAGAAAAGCCTTTCCCACATCTAACTCTACCTTTAAGACAATTAATCTTTCAGTCCTTTCACCCCGGGAGGCAGGACAAATACAGCGAGTAAACAGATAGAAGTCTCTCCGGTTTTGTCAGGAAAAACAGCTGTTCCAAGCACTTTCATGCAAATGAACGCAGATGAAGAATAGGGCTTTTCTTGCTTTCTTGTTCTCCCTTCCTTCCTTCTTCCTCGCTCACTTTTACTGTTCTCTATTTATCACCGAGGCTTGACAACAAAAGAAAAGGACGGGACCCGGGGGGAGGGCACCCGCCCAAGTGCCTCCAACACGGTTCCCAAATGGGAAGAGCCATCGGAGATGTCCTGGAGAGAAAAAGATGGGCTCTTGCCGGACTCTCTCCCTCTCTCTTGCGCAGCGCATGTTTTCTTCCATATCTGCACCGTCGTGGCAAAGGCATAAATTCCCCCCGCTTTGGCCCCGCGGAGACGCTTAACACGAGATCCCACCGGCGAGTCCAGTCCCTCCGAGTGGAGGATGCTAAAGAAGCGGGAAGGAGCAGAAGGTCATTCTGTCATTCTGCAAGATTTTACTTCCCGACGCATGAGGGAAAGGGAATACAGTATATCTGTTTTCTTTTCGGAGCAGGGGGGAGAAGTTCGAATCTGGAGCCCTAGAAGTTTCCTTGCAGGGAAACTCTATTTCCACTTAGGGCCCTGAGATATCTTGAAACCCTCGAACTGACATTTTAGGAAAACTTGTATGGAAGGAACCTTTTTTTCCCCTTTAAAAAAAAAAAAACATAGCGGCCTTACTCTCAAGTAAACGTGGCTAGTTGTCGTCCTAAATTTGCTTCGCTTAAAAATCCCCTACGAATGATTTTCTCCCTCTTCCTCTGGCTGTTGTCTGGAATATGGAGAGGATAATCACTCCGGGTTATTGTGACAATAGTATATAGCGTGGGAACAATTAGAACCCTTATACAATTTTATTTAAATTCGGGGGTCACAACCAGGCAGACGTTACTGACTAGTGGTTTGGACCCTCACCGATTCGAGTTCTCTAGTTGCGTGTTGTTGTTCTTATTCTTACTGATTTCGGATTTGCAAAGGCAAACCCGCAGCACCGGGAAGGAAGAGGGGACCAATGGGCACAGAAGGGATCCTGGGGGGCGGAGGGGGCCAGGGCCCCGGACAGACTCTGCGCCCCAAATGTTCCCTCTAGGAGGTGGTGCAGAAACCAAGGGCTTGCCAGACTTCTTACAGCCTCGGCCTCCGAGGAGGATTCCAGTTCAGAAATTGCCAGCGACCCTTGGAAGCCCTCCTGCCTTGTTCTTCCCTTGTCAAGCGTGTTTTATAGCTCCCACTGACCTTTCTGTAAGCTTGTAGTGTGTGGGAGGCCACCCGGTCAGACCCAGAAACAAAAGGAGACACCTCACTTTTCTTCTTTTATTTTTAATCATTTGGAGCCTGCGAAGAGAATACACCAACACAGAGAATAAATTTTAATTATTTTTCCAAAGAGCAGTTTAAGAGAAATGAAGACATTTGAAGAGAAAAAGAACAAAAACCACGAACGGTTTTGTTGTTGTTGTTGTTGAAATGCACACACATTTAATAGAAGCGGTGAAAGACGTTAAGAAAAAGAGGACCCAAAGCCTTCCAGAAGGGAGGGAACGTGGTCTGATTTTTTGAATGTTCGTTCTCCTTGAAGCGAGCCGAGAATACAGTGGGTCAGGCAGGCTGGGGCTTGGGTTGCACTGGCACTTCCGTGGATGCCCGTTTTGCAGCCCTTTGCTGGCTCCTAAGCTCCCTCTCGCCGCCAAACGGGCTGAGGGATCGCCTTGCTTAGGCTGGGGCCGTCGAGCCGTGCCTTCTCCTGCGGCCAAAGACTCCGGATAGCAGCTGCGATCTATTTCCAAAGGGCCTTGCTGCAGGAGAACTTCCCCCTGGATGGTGGGGTTGCTTTATAGCTGAGAAGTCATCTTGGTAGGCAAGATACACACACAGTAGAGAGAGAGATGAGGCAGATTAGTCGGACCATGGCGTGGCTGAGGAAGGGAGGCATTACTGGACGGGGCGGGCAGGAACTGTGAACCAATTCTTTGGAAGGCAGCAATAAATGGATTTTCCCTGGGTTTTTTTCCCCCGGCTGTGAGGCCGTGTTCTGGAAGAGTTTCTTTCTGACGTTTCGCCTGCATCTGCAGGCGAAACGTCTGAAATAAACTCTTCCAGAACACGACCCCACAGCCAAAAAAAAAAACCCCTCAAGGAAAATCTATGGATGCCAGCCCTGAAAGCCTTCAACTTCACAGCAATGAATGGCCTCCGCCCTGCCTTTGATCTTAGGCCTTTCTCTACTCCTCTGCTTCGTCTCCCCCCCCCACTTCTAGCTCTGCTGCTCTTGTCAGTATTGGCATTTCGCAGGCTGCTCAAGATGTCAATCTTAATCTCATTTTAAACCTTCCGCCCTGCCAGCCGATGGAGAGACGGATTGGCGATAAAATGTCAATAATGCTCCTACCTCCTTTTTTCCCTTCCTTCCTTCAGCCCCCCACCACCACCTCTCCCAGCCCAGCCTTCAATAAATCTGGCATCAACTCCATCCGCCACCGAGTGAGCCCAAGTCACCCCTGCAACCCACCCACCCCCAATCCACGGACTTTTTCTTTTACTCGGGAGCAAATTCTTCTGCGTTCAAGCCGGTTTACTCCTTGGAGTGTGGCGTCCCAAGTCTTTCTAAGCGGTTTTTACTCAGAGAGAAGCCCCACGGAGTTCAGTGGGGTTTGACTTCTAAAGAGTGGGTCCGCGGGGGTGGCATCGCGAGTCTATTTTCTCTGAAGAAACTCTGGGGGTGAACCTTCCTTTCGTGACCCTTGTAAGCGAATGGCCTGTGACTGCGGCTAAATTCAGTTGTCCCTTCATATCCGCTGGGGTTTGGTTCCAGGATCGTGGTTACCAAAATCCGCGAATACTCACGTCCCATTTATATGCAATGTCACAGCAAAATGGTGTCCCTTATCTAAGATGGCAAAATCAAGCTTTGCTTTTTGGGATTCTTATTTTCCCCTCGGGGAGCGTGGTGGGGTCTCCTTCCTTGGAAGTCTTTAAACAGAGGCTGGATGGCCATCTGTCAGGGATGCTTTGATCGTGATTTCCTGCTTGGCAGGGGGTTGGACTGGATGGCCTTTGTGGTCTCTTCCAAATCTACAATTCTATGATTCTATTTTCAAGCTGTGAATACTTAAATCCGCGGATACGAAGGGACAACTGTCACACATGCTTTGCAGGTTTACTCAGAAGTCAACGTCACGGAGCCGGATGGGACTTAACCCCAGGGAACAGGATCCTAGTCTTCATCACGCAAGAGTCGGGGTAAAATAGGGACCACCCCCATCATCATCATCATCATGATGATGAAAGTGCCATGGAAAAGCGCCCCAGTGTTCGCTATGCCGGTGTCTCCGCTCAGAGAAGTGAGAGTCACTCCTCGTTCGGTTGGCATACAAATTGCATCGGCTGGGAGAGCGATTTACTCTTTCAATTGAATGGCTCTTTTTCAAGGGAAGTCGTCCGTCTGTCTGCCTGCCTGTCTCTCCCTCCCCTCCGCCCGCTCTTTCTTCCTTCAAGTCGCACTCGGCTTGTAATCAGCAACAAAACCTGACATAAATCAAGGGAGGATTGACAGGGGCTGACAAATAACTGATTGATTGCGGCTGGGGAGCATTGACAACTGATGAAGGGGAGGAGAGGAGAAAGGCTCCCTCGCTCTCCCCCTGCCTGAGACTCAAAGGGAGGGGAAAACGGCGGCGGCGGCGACGAGAAGGGGAAGCGCGGAGGGCGTGGCGTGGCGGGCACGTGACCCACGCCTCCCCCAATCCCTGCCCAGCGCCTGGAAGCGTCACCACCGCCCGGATTGGAGGCTCTCTGGCTTCGTACTCCGGGAAGCTTTTCGTGCTTGAGTTTCGCGGAGGCGGAAACGCCAAGAAACCGTGCGCGACGGGGCAAGATTTGCCAGAAGAATAAAATGCCATCGCCAAAAACCCACCAAACTTTGTTATTGTTGTTTGGGAGGGTGATGTGCTGATGGATCTAAGACGTCGCAGCGCCTTCTTTATTGAGGAGGGAGGAGAAAAAAGAAATCCCTTAAGTCTAGTTTTCCTTTGCTTTAGGGGAGGCACTGAAGAGAGCGCACTGCAGGGAAATGCAGACACACACACATCCAGATCTTTTTAAGCCAGCAGAGGGAAGGGATCTCTCGAACACTTTGCTCCCCCCTCCCCGGCTTTGCCTTGTCCTCTGACACGCCCTGCCCCGCACCCCGTTTTAAAAGCCTGGTTGGAAGGGGGGGGGAAACACCAGAAAGCACAGCGAAGGGGGGGGGGAACCCGGTGCCGAGTGGCTCACGTGAAACACAAAAGTGGTGCCAGCCCACCCGTCCGTCCTGTCCTTAGGAGGAACAACAAGAGGAGGGGAAGCCAAAGGAGAGACAAGAAAGAAAGAAAGAAGCTATTAACACACACACACACACACACACACAGAGCAGAAGGCTGGGATAGCGACAGTGGAAAAGCCCCTGAAGAGGGGCGGTGACGTCACATCCCCTTGACCCTCCAATCACCTCAGGGTCCCATTTGATTGGAAGGCGGCAAAGGCTTTAATCTCCGACTAATTCCGCTGCTTTGGAAGTGAGTCGGGTTGCCAGATCCGGGGCTGGCGGGCTGGGCAGCGGCTCGCAGCAGCAGCAGCCGAGGCGCAGGGCGGGAGGCGTCGTCGTCGTCGTCGTCGGAAGCGGGGAGGGGGAGGCGGGAAGAAGACGAGAGGCTGCCGGGAGAGAGCCCGCAGCGAGCCAGGCGAGGGGCTGCGAGGAAAGCGGGCACCCCGAGTCCGTCCGATCCCCCCCTCCTCCATGGCCCTCTCCTCCCGCGCTCCGCCAAGCCCGAGGATTACTCCGGGGGTCTAGCGTGGCCGTCTTCTTCCTGGCGCCAGAGCCTCCCGCCGCCTTCTCTTTCCCGGGGAGCGCAGACCCTCCCCGTCTGCAACACGGACCACCTTCTCTCCCCCCCCCCTCTCTTATTGTGGAGGAGCCGTTTGTGTCTGGTTTTTAACTGATCGTGTGTGTGTGTGTGAGTGAGAGGGAGAGTTTGTCCCCCCTCCTCTCCTCTCCAAAGCAGACGCCCCGTTCCGGCTTCTGATCCGTGCGCCGGTCGCTCCCCCACCCCGCCAGTTTTCATGCGAGGCTTTGGGTCATGATTACATCCCCCTTGCTTTCTGCCGTAAGAAGTAGTCAGCACGGAGGAGGAGGAGGAGGCGGTGGTGGAGCAGCAGCAGGAGGAGGAGGCGGAGGCGGGAGAGATCTCGGCAACAGCAGCAGCAACAGCAGCAGCAGCTCCGATCTTCCCTGGCAGAGCGGCCGCTCTGGGGATCCTACCAACGGCGGCGGCAGCAGCAGCAGCAGCCAAAGCGCCTCGGCCGCCAAGCAGCCTTTCTTCCACACCATCCCACCCTTGGACCCTTTACGCCAGGCGAAGCGCCTTCCCATCAAAGTCTTGAAAATGCTCACGGCCCGGACTGGACACATTTTGCACCCTGAGTACCTTCAGCCCTTGCCTTCCACGCCAGTCAGCCCGATCGAGGTAAGCAAAAAGAGCACCGCAGTCTCGGACTGCTTGGCGCGCCCGCGCGTGTTTTTATTGCGTGTGGGGGAGAGAGAGAGAGACTTCACAGAGGCCACCGAGCCCCGGGTGGGCGATCCCCCTTCCTTTGTCAGGCGCGCTCGGATTTCGAGCCAAGCTTCCCCCCGTGCGGCGCCCGCCTAGGCGCGTTTCCTCGGAAGTCAGCCCCACTGCCTTTGGTGGAGTTTATGGCTAAATAAGTGTGTGCACGGAATGGCGGCCTCCGTCCCTCGCTAGCTGTATGATATACATTTATACTGATCACGATCTTTATCCAGGAGGAAGTGGGATTGATTTCAATGGGACTTTCTCGCAGTCGCCTGCAGAGACGTTCTGCTTCAATCTGAGCTCCGCTTCCCTCCAATGGAATTTGCAATTTAATACAGAGGTTCACCTCTCCCCCCCACCTCCACGCCCCACCCTTTATTTCGTGTCTGTTATGGTTTTGTTATCTGGACCCAGGCGGCATTCATTTAGCTGGCTCGGGCGTTGCTTTTCTTTTCTTTTTTTCTTTTTATTTAAGAGCTCCTTGATCTTTTATTATGTGTCTCTAAGACTCGCGTGACTGTTTTCGGCTGGGTGGGGAGTCGCCTGGGGAAGCCGAGGAGAGCTTGGCGAGGCTCGTGTTGGGTAGACTGGGCTTTAGTTGTGCTGCAGTGGGGCGGCGGCAGGCAGGCAGGCAGGGAGGGAGGCACCGAGCGGGCTGGCCCGGAGCTTTCGCCGGCAGGGCTGGGGAAGGGCGGCCGGGGCTATGGGGCCAGCAAAGTTAAAAACCGCCGGGCCAGCTTTAAAGCAAGCGATCCCCAAGGCTTTCACATTATAGAGTGACTCATTGGTACATACACACCTCCTGTGCATTGCCTGAGCGTAAAATAAACGGGGTCACTTGTGGGCTGAAGAAAGGGGGGTCTTTTGCCCGAGTAGAGTGTTGCGGCGGGGTCTTGTTTTCCCTTGAGCCCCTGTGGGGGGCTGTCCGGCCCAGCCATGCGGGGTCCCTCTGCCTAGCCGGTCCTTCATACTAAAGGGGTGCGTTTCTTCCTTTCTCTTTCTCTCTCTCTCTCTCTCTTCCACCCCCTTCCTCCTCCATTTCCCGGATTTCTGCAGTTAGACGCCAAGAAGAGCCCCCTGGCCCTCCTGGCTCAGACGTGCTCCCAGATCGGCAAGCCCGACCCGTCGCCCTCGTCCAAACTCTCTTCGGTCACGTCGAACGGCGGCGACAAGGAGTCGTCGAAGTCGGGCCCGCTGAAGCTCAGCGACATCGGCGTGGAGGACAAGTCGAGCTTCAAGCCCTACTCCAAGCCCGGCGCGGACAAGAAAGACTCGTCGTCGGGGGTGGGCTCGGCGGCCGCCTCGGGGGGAGGCTCGGGCGGCGGCGGCGGCGGGGGCGAGAAGTCGGGCTTCCGAGTGCCGAGCGCCACCTGCCAGCCGTTCACGCCAAGGACAGGCAGCCCCGTCTCCAGCGCCGCCTCCTCGGCCTGCTCGCCCGGCCTGCTGCCCGGCGGGGACGGCGGCGGCAAGGGCGGCGGCGAGGCGGACAAGAAGGAGGCCTCGGACGGCGGCGGCAAGGGAGGCGGCGGCGCGGAGTCGGCCCACAGCCGTCTGGGCGCGGGCTGTGGCGGGATTACGGCGGAGCTGAGCCAGGCCCACGAGAGCGCCAAGGGCCTCCTGGCGGGCTCGTCTTCCTCCTCCTCCTCGTCGTCGTCGACGGCCTCGTCCGCCTCCTCGGACTCGTCTTGCGGGGGCGGCGGGAGCAACACGGTCCCCTCCTCGGCCGCCGCCGCCGCCGCCGCCTCCTCGGTGCTGGGCTCCGGCCTGGTGGCCCCCGTGTCGCCCTACAAGCCCGGGCAGACGGTCTTCCCGCTCCCGCCGGCCGGCATGAGCTACCCGGGGACGCTGGCCGGCGCCTACGCGGGCTACCCGCCCCAGTTCCTGCCCCACGGCGTGGCCCTGGACCCCACCAAGTCCGGCAGCCTGGTGGGCGCCCAGCTGGCCGGCAGCCTGGGCTGCGGCAAGGCGGCCGGTTCGAGCCCGCTGGCCGGCGCCTCGCCCCCGTCGGTGATGACGGCCAGCCTGTGCCGAGACCCCTACTGCCTGAGCTACCACTGCGCCAGCCACCTGGCCGGGGCGGCCAGCGCCTCCTGCGCCCACGACCAGGCCCTCAAGTCCGGCTACCCGCTGGTCTACCCGACCCACCCGCTCCACACCGTCCACTCCTCGCTGGGGGGCACCACCCCACCCTCGCTGGCCGGCCACCCCCTCTACCCTTACGGCTTCATGCTCCCCAACGACCCCCAGCCCCACATCTGCAACTGGGTCTCGGCCAACGGACCGTGCGACAAGCGCTTCGCCACCTCCGAGGAACTGCTCAGCCACTTGCGGACTCACACGGCCTTCCCGGGGACCGACAAACTGCTCTCCAGCTACCCCAGCTCCACCTCCTTAGCCAGCGCGGCGGCGGCGGCCATGGCTTGCCACATGCACATCCCCACCACGGGCGCCCCGGGCAGCCCCGGCACCCTGGCCCTGCGCAGCCCGCACCACGCCTTGGGACTCAGCAGCCGCTACCACCCCTATTCCAAGAGCCCCCTGCCCACCCCCGGCGCCCCAGTGCCTGTCCCGGCCGCCACCGGACCCTATTACTCCCCTTACGCACTCTATGGGCAAAGACTGACTACAGCCTCCGCTTTGGGATACCAGTGAGTTGTTTTCTGGGGGATTCTTCGGGGGGCTTTTTTTTTTTTTTGGTTGGTTTTTTTGGGGGGGCGAAGCGGGGGGGTGAGGGGTGGGGAGAGCGCGAGCGGAATTTCAAGCAAGACGTCCGGGGAAAAAAAAAAAGAACACAAAGCAACCCTTCGAAACTTTCATAAAACAAACAAAAGAAAATGGCAATTTGATTTCTTTTTATATATATATAAATATATATAAAGATAGTGTTCATCATGAGGACTGGATCCATGGGCACTGTATTTATTTATGTTAGCTTCAAGCGGGACAATGAATCAATAAAAGTGCATTACTTACCTTCAGCTCCATAGGTTTAAAGGAAAAACAAAATAAAGTGGAAACACCCGTTGTAGAATATAAATAAATAAAAAGAAAACAAAAATAGAGGTCTTCTCTTTAATGTTACTTTAAAATTGCTATGATTGTATTGTACGTTCTTATTTAATGTCTCATTGGGGGTGGCTGGGGGGAAAAACCCTAAATGCATGTGTTTGGTTTTTTTTTAAAGAAAAACTAAAACAAACCAACATCATCACTTAACTTGCAATTTGTGAACTCTGAATTTCAAATTGCAATTATTTTTAAAGTGTATGCCACTGCAGATAAAGAATTGATATTTTTTGTATGTATTCTGGAAGGAAGGAATCCCAAGAACAACTCTGTTCCAAAAACCTCCATTTGCCTTATTTTTGTTCTTCAGAAAAGGAACACTTGACTATTTTTTAATTTTTAAGTCCGTCCCCAGAAGGGGCAGAAACAAGGATGACATCATGTATTTAAAATAATAGACAATGTATTGCTTTAAAAGATTAAAGTTCGATATATTTGATGTATTAAAAAATATTTTACTTTTCTTTTGAAATCACCTTCTGGGAACTGTTACCAATATACCTAGATGTGGGCTTAAGGGAATGTAACAAGAGGAGGGGGAGATGGTTAGCTTTGATTAAATTCAATAATAATAATAATACTATAAGGTTTTGTTATTACCCAATTTTTTCCCTCTTATAACTGTGAGAATTCAATTATCTACTACTACTACGACTACTACTACCCCCTAGAAGTGGTCATTTAATTGAGGAAATCCACCAACCAGTTTAAAGCTGATCCCCGTTTCTTTGTAAGGGGAAAAAAAACCCCCACCAAACCTTTGGATTATTGCTGATAGTTTAGCCATGTTGGAAAACATGGCAGAGAAAAATCGTGAGCCTAGAAAAGGCGGCGCTGGGTGAGGTTGGGAAAAATCATGCTTAGCAATGGCCTCCAAGGCCTTTGGAAGAAATTTAAAATAAAGAAATAAAAATCCAGGGAATCTTGGGGGCACAATCCGGCGAGAACTTTCCTTGCGTCCACCCCACGAAATGAACTAGAGCGGCGATAACAGGAGCCGGATTTTCTCCCCACGGAAGGCGAGGCCACGGAGGAAAACTTCCCGCCGGATTGTTTCCTTGAAGGCTGAGACTTCGGGGCCGGATTCGGAGCTCTTGACCCGTTTGGGTGCGGACGATGCCCTGGAACCAGCGCCTTTCGCCCCCCTAAAAAGCGGGATGTTCACATGTGATCGGGTTTCTCTCCCCCTTTTCCAGCAAATGTCTCTGAACTCGAGGCGTAGCCGTCAAACAGGGAGGAAAGGTTTAGGGTCTGAGTCAGACTGTCCCCACCTTTGCACCTTTTTCATAGGGAAAGCCCAGCGGATTTTCGGAGGGCTTCAAAGCCCAAGCCCTTCGCTTTCCCTGGGATGCCTGGAATCGGGTCTGGGGTTCTCCAGCTGTCTCTGGGTCTCTCTTCCTACGAACGAGGCGGCCTGAGCCGTCGGACAAACCCTTTGGATCAGGGCGCAGGTCCCCTACTTTGCCTGCGTGGAAACAGAGCGGCCTTCACTCCGGATTCCCAAGAGTTCTCCTGGAAGGGAGCCCCGGGGGTTCAAGGGCAAAAGTCAGGGCCAGTTTAAGGAATTTTGGGGGCTCCTACGATGCTTTATTTGGGGGGCCCCATATGTTTATCTCAGGTCAATGTAACCTAACTCAACCTAAGCTATTCCATAGTACAGGATATTCAGATTATTACTAATGTTTTTGCAGGATCGGCTTAAGGAGTTTTGGGGACCCCTGCAACACTTTATTTTTTTGTGGGGGGGGGCAAATGTTTATTTCAGGTCAATGTAACCTAACCTAACCTAAGTACAGGATATTCAGATTATTACTAATGTTTTTTGCAGGACCGGTTTAAGGAATTTTGGGGGACCCTGCAATGTTTTATTTTGGGCGGGCCCATATGTTTATCTCAGGTCAATGTAACCTAACTCAACCTAACCTATTCACAGTACAGGATATTCAGATTATTACTAATGTTTTTGCAGGACCGGCTTAAGGAATTTTGGGGACCCCTGCAACACTTTATTTGGGGGGGGGCATATGTTTATCTCAGCTCAATACCTAACTCAATCTAACCTATTCACAATACAGGATATTCAGATTATTACTAATAATGTTTTTGCAGGAGGAGGGTTAGGACGGCCCCCCCACAATGACGCCCCCCCTGCGGTTGTAGGTGCTGCAGGGCCCTTAAACTGGCCTTGGCAAAAGTAATTTAAGGGACGGCCACCTCGATGCCTCGTTACTCCGAGGTGTTGTTCACGGTCTTCAGCTCGCCTTCCTTACTCTCTCCGCAGCCGCCCTGTGTAGGATGGCAGCCCCACGGCGGCGGCCCGCCTCCTCTCTCTTTACGTCTAGGGCGGGCTGGGGAGAATTGGTTTCTTCTGACAGCGTCTTGAAAATAAAAGTCCTATTGAAAAAGTTCCGGGGCTTAGGGATGAGGCAGCCAGGGGCTGTAAATGTTTGGATACCGTTGGGGTGGGGTGAAAAACAGACGAAACCCCCTTTGCCCTCTGTCCCCCCCCCCTTTCTCCTCCTTAGGCGCCTTGCTTTACTTAAGGAGCCGCCGTGGGTGGGAAGTGAAAAGCAGGGGGACCGAGAGGAAAGAGGAGGGGGAAACCGAACACGAATAAAATCCTGTTTTCAAAAGGGAGCCGCCGCAGGGACCCCTCCTCTTCTCTCCCCGATTTAAATGGCATTCAGACCATTGCAGTCCCACCCGTGTTTATTTCGGCTTCTTCCTCTGTATGGAAGATCTACCCACACTTTATGTGTCTATACCGTTTCCTCTTCCCTCCCAGCCATCCTTCATGGTATTGTGAAATTGTAAAGCCAGAAAAATAGATGACATTTTGTGAGGACTGGCTCCAGCTGCAAAGGGAGACCTTAAAATGTCGAGCAATGACCCAAACGGCTTGCCTGGGCCTTTATGCCCAAGAATTCACCACCTGAAAGGTGCCAGGTGTGTGGGGCGGGAGTTTCCCCTCTGGGAAGGCCAGACTGGTTTCTTCGCTGTGCTGGCAATGAGGTGGGTACTGGACAGGACTGGGGACTGGCTGGAGTACGGGGTGCCCCCCCCCTTTTGCCTGACAGATGTTGCTTTTGTTTGTTCTCTTCCAGCTATGTTGACTGGGGTGTCCTCAAGCCAAGAGTACTTTAAAAAGGGTGTAGCTACAGGGTGGAGGCAAAATAAGGGCCTTGCCCCCCCAATAAGAATTTTGCCCCCCCCCCCATGAATTTGTCCTCCAGACCCCCAATTTCTAGCGTTGCAATAACTTAAAAGTTCAGTTGAGTACTTAGAAATACAGTTTAGGCATCCAAAGAAAGGGGCAGGCGAAATTACCAAAGATTGTGAACCCTGCAACTGCAAGTGTGTGGATGATTTTCAATGTCTTGCTCTCTGCAATGCTGCATCTTTGGGGACAGAAGGGAAATTTCATGGGGAGAAAAATTCTTAGGGAGGGGCAATGCTCTTATTGTAGAACTTGGCTCAATAGCATATTAGACCTGAGCAGGACTGTTGATAACAGGATTCCTCTCATTCCTAGTGTCGCCTATGTAGTCCAAGTCGACTTTTGATGGCAGTTAACAACAACAAATATTGTTTTATTTATTGCTTTCTTAAAAGAAAAAAAAAATAAGAAAAAGAAGCAAGTCTTCATGATTGTTATTGTAGCTGTGTGCTTTCAAGTCTTTTCTGACTCCCGAATGGCGACCCTAGGGTGGCTTAAGGAGTTTTCTTGGCAAGGTTTGTTCAGAGGGTTTTTTGCCTTTGCCTTTCTCTGAGGCTGAGAGAGTGTGACTTGTCCAAGGTCCCCCAGTCGGTTTCCATGGCTGAGCAGGGATTCGAACCCAGGTCTCCAGAGTCCCAACTCTCAAACCATTACACCAGGCTGGCTCTCTTCCTGATTAGAGTAGACCCTTTGAACTCTGGCAGGATGCCAACTTCACTTTCTTGGATTCCTTATAGATCTGCTGTAAGCATATTTAAAGTCTGGATCCAACATCCTCATTTCAAGGAAGCTTGCGCAGGAGAATTTTCCACCCCAGTGACCCCTTTGTTATTGCGGTTGGGTCAGTCTAGGTAACTCTCTACCCGCTTTCCTGGGGGTAAATGCCATTCAGCTCAATAGGACTGACATCTGCATAGCGTTTCCTCGGAAATAAGTTCGAGTAAGCCTCACTCCCTGGGCCAAGAAAGCATAGATAGGGCTGTCGAAGCTGGGGGAAACTGAACCGCATCGCAGCTGGGTTAAGCCCCGAGAGTTGGTTTAAACCGAGGCCGTCCCTTTGGAGCCAAGGGGGCTCGAAACCCTTCTCCGTACACACAGAGCCGCGGAACGGCGTCAGAGTGGCACTTGTAAGGAGCGTCCAGCTTGCCATACCTTAAATCTTTCTCTTAGCTCCCGACTGGCCCTCGAGTTGTTGATCAAATATTTGATCTGCCTAGCGAAGGATCGCCTGGCATTTGGTACGAAAAGGCAACAAGTGGGTGGAAGAGACCGAGGGTGGGGGTGGGAGAGGTGACTTCCAAAATCCCCCCCCCAAAGGCAGAGTGGGTTTAAGATCTTGCCCCAACCCACCCCCCCTTCCTCCCCACTATCCCTTGTTGTCTTTCGAAACTGGATGTATTGTGGAGTGGACAGCAAGTCGCTGGTCCTTGCTATGCCCGTCGAGAGAAATTCAACGCGAAAACCGCGCCGGAGAGGACGAGAAAGGGAAAGGCACAGCGCCCCCCCTTGCTTTCCCTTCTCCCCAAATTCAAGGCCCAGCCTCCCATCAGCCTTGATCCGAATTAGACGCCCATTCGGTCCCGCTGACCTTCCTCCTCTTTGATCGCGTTAATTCTCCTGGAGGAATCGGGTGTACATAAGGGCATATAGCGATCTCTTAATAGTTACTTAAAACCTTTCCGTATAAACCTTTCCGTAGGGGAAAAAAAAATCCCACATACAATAAACCCTGTCAGATTCTAAAACCCACAGGCTGTATCGTTCATAATACTTTTATTTACCACCAACGAAAAAGTTACGAAAAAGAGAACATATATTCGAGCTCTCTTTTGGTAGAATGTTAAAACAAAAATTGGGGGGAGGAGAATGTGGGATAAAGAGAAAAACTGGCTAAATGTAGATTTCTCTTTCTCTCTCTGGTTTATTTAATAAACTCCTCGGGGCAGGGAATCTGCCTTCCATTGTGAAGTGCCATGTACACTGATTATTAGGGTGGTGGTATCACACCACTATCATCCTGGGAAAATGCTATGGTTAGGAGAAGGGCACAGGCAGGCGTGGAAGGATAGGTTTCCTGTGTATCTTGACATAATGGAAAGCGCTTTGAGGAAAGTATCCAAGGAAGGGGTCAACGAGCTAAATCCACCCGTAACTCTTTAGGCCAGTCTTCCAGTGAATACAGATGCGCCCGTTTTCCAGTCCATGGCGTGGAAAGATTTGGGAAAGCGCTCCGCATCAGGTGTGAAGTTAAGGCTTTTTTCTTCAAGTGAGACGAGAGCTTCCCCTGCCGGAGAGTGCGGGACCTGGATAACTGGTCATGCTTACTGGGGAAGCCTGGAGCAAGGTCAGCTCCCAGTTAAGGACACTGGACGGTAGGAAACCTGCTTGGAAGAGTTTCCCCACCCCACCCTGCCGCAGCCCTGGGGCTTCTGATGGCCTCTTCTGCCTGCGGGAAGGCCCAAGTGCCCGGTTTGCCAGGCTGGCCTGCTCCCCTCCATCACCCCCTTTCGTTTCAAGAGGGCAGGGAAGAGGAAAGGCTTGGGAGAAATTCTTGCTTTGGACTTCTCGGAGAAGAAGAGCGGACCAACCCAGGGCGTCCCTGGATGGATCCCTGGCCAAGGGCTGGGATCAAGTTCTGCCGAACTTCCTGGAGCTATAGGGGGAGGGTAAAATGAGGGCTTTGCCCCCCATTATTTTTTTTTAAACCCTTCCAGAAACTTTATTTCAGTCTCTGAATGTTTAGCACTGCAGAGAGCGAGACACTGAAAATAATCCACACCTATAACTCTTGGATTCGCTGTGCTAGCATTCCTTTGCTAACTTTTCTGCCCCATTTTTTTTTTTTTTGATGGTTCTGAATGCTCAACAGAAATTACTACCATGCTAGAATTTGGGGACTGAAGGAAAAATTCATGGGCGTGGCAGAACTATTATTTGGGGAAGAATGCTCATTTCTCTGTTGGGGCCTGTTTCCGGGGGAGAGCCCATGGGGTTGAGCTAGGTGGGGATTATAAAGCCTCATGGGGGGTGTCTGGCTGGGAGGGGAAGCGAGGTGCTGAGTGGGGCGGAGGGGAAGAGGGCTGGGCAGAAGAGGACAGGGGTCGCCTTCTCGCCTCTGGTCCCCGGCACCACTCAAACGTTATCCTTGAACGATCCTGAAAAGAAAGCTTTTTCTTTTCAAATATAGCCCTCTTTTGTATAACCAATAAAGAATATAGCAATGGGTAGAATCAGAAACGTAAAATTCCCCCTCAGGAGAGTATCAAGAAAACATTTTAACTCCAAAGAAGGGCAGCAAGGAAAGGGACGGGGTTCCAATGCCGACTCCGGTTTTCCCCTGTCGAAGTCCCAGCGTGAATCCCAACCGACTCTGGAACAATCAGCGTTGCTTCGCTCAGGTTGCTCCACTTCCCTCCTCCCCTCCAATCCAAATCACTTTAAATGGTCTTGAATGATCAGATTCGGATTAGTTTCTCTCTCTCTCTTTTATCATGTTATATTTCTGCAGGGCACGATTCGCTTTCTGGCCCTCCCTTTTCACCGCCTTTTGATGGATAAAGAGGCAACTGGTTATGAAAGGGAGGGATCTAATGCCCGTGAAACCCAGGTATTTGTAGTTTATGTCCCAGAAAGCGAAGCTTAGATGGTCCGGGAGAAATAGTTTATTCATCAGGAAAAGCCCCCCCCCATTTTAGTCTTCCCCCTCTTCTCCAGTTCACAGCCCATCGATTCGACAGAAAATGATGTTGTGTTGTTTGGAATAGTACGGTATAACCCAAAATGGCCTCCAGAATTCCAAGTGGCTCCTCGAAAATACTTTTTTTCAAGTCGAGATGCTGAAAAGTAATAGATTCAAAGAGTTAATCTTTGTGGATTATGGCAGTTTACTTAATTTTTGGTGTTTTTTTTTCCCTTTGTGTCTTCAAATATATCCCCAGCTGTTGTCTTCCAATGTGTATATTTTTTAAAAAAAGGAAAGGAAAAAGAAAGGAAAGGGTAAATCCATTTCGGCTGGGGGTGGAGGAGCCCCCAGAAATCCTGCCGTGTCTCTTCCCTCCCTCCCCCGCCCTTCCTGCCTTCATCTTCAGACGAATTAAAGACAACCAGACAATGCTGTCATCTCCCTTCAACGTCACATCGAGGAAAAAGAATAATGATAACAGAGCAGCGAAAAGACGCCCCCTGAAACCTGGAAGATGGGGAAGGAAGGGAGAGAAATCCCCCCTGAAACAACGGCTTGGCAAGAAGCAGATTTAAACCAGCCCAAGTAGGCACCCAAGAATGGCCCGCTGTTTGGCGCCACTACTTAGGAGTAAGGCCTACTCAGCTTTTACTCCCCCTTAAGAAGACGAAGGGGTTCTCTCCAAAAAGCCGATCCCTCCCTCTGTTTGCCTTCCCTCCTTCCCTATGTCTTCTTTTCATAGATCCATTTATGATGATCCCTTCTCCTTTTTGCTTGGATTGGATCCCATCTGTCCCTGCTCCTCATTGATAACGAAGTCTTCTCCAGGCAATTGTTTGGATCCTCCTGAGAGTAGGAACAACAACCAATAAATATTCTGTTCTATTTGCACCGAGTGGTGCCCTCATAAGAGGAAAGGGCTCGGTTGGAGAAGGAAAGAGGCGCGCTCTCTTCCACACACCCCATAAACTTTCCCCCTTTCTCTCCCCCCACCCCACCCCACGCCAGAGCTGTCTTCTCCTCTCGGGCGGCCTCTTTCTGCCTTGGACTGGGTTTCTCTGGTGATTTCAAGAGAGAAGGCGCAGAAGGACGGTCCCTCATTTCGAAACAGAGAGAAGAAAGTCTTTTTAAAATAAATAAATAAATACATTTCCGATTGCACTCAGGGCTGGTTTAAAGGTCCTGCAGCACCTGCAGCCACAAGGGGCCCCCTCATTGAGGGGGTCCCGTAGTAACCCTCCTCCTGCAAAAACATTATGAGTAATAATCTGAATATCCTGTACTGTGAATAGGTTAGGTTAGGTGACATTGACCTGAGATAAACTTATGGGGCCCCCAAAATAAAGCGTTGCACGGGTCCCCAAAATTCCTTAAACCGGCCCTGATTGCAGTACTTAAACGCAGGATAGGAATTGAGCGGGTTTCCCCCCCCCCACGCAATCGGAAAAGGAGGAGGGAAGCCTAAAGGGATGGGAACAAGACAACAGGAGATAAGACTTCGGGAGGGGGTTTGGAAGGCCAGCCTTCATTTTCCCCTCGTTATAGAAATCGCCTTTATAATCTCACTCCAAGCCGTGGGGAGGAGTGGGTGGGTAGCTGGGTGGAGAAGAGATAAAACTATATTTTTCTATCCCAAGCAATTGGGGGCAGAGATTCCTTGTCAGAGATTCCTCGAAGCAGTTTCCTTTCCCCAGATTTTAGGAGAGAGTAGAGTTTCTTCTCAGGATCCCGCCTCGAAGAACCAGTTGCGACAGTTTTGGTGAAGCACAAAAGTCCCACAAACCAGGGTGGGTGGGGATGAGAAGAATCCTGGACGCCCGAGCCTGACACCCAGCCTTTCCAGATGCGGGTGTGACTCCCAAAAAGCAAGTGGGGTTGGAGGGAGATGGACAGGCAAGGGCTCAATCCTCCGTTCGCCCCGCTCCGACTGCTTACCTCTAGCTTAATGCGCGTAAAACTTACAAAGAAGGGGAAGGGACGCGGAGCATTTCCAACCCCTCCAAACCCCAAAGGATGCAAAATTGGGCCAGCCAGTGGGGAAGCCCGGAGCTGCTGTGCTTCAGATCTTTTTATTAAAACAATAAAGTAAACCAGAGGAAGATGGAATCTAGCAATATATTTTTGTCTCAATGGTGCCCGCCCAGGTTGAGCGGCCGATTTGTCCCACCTTTCCCCCCCCCGCACCCCAAAAGTGGGCAAGGTAAGTGATGGAGGGGGTTAGGTTTCCACACAAAAGCGCCCCCCCTGCTCACCCTGACATCCGAAGGACTCTGGGAAGCTTTCGCCAGCTCAATGCAGCCCTGGTTCCAGGACCGGTTTAAGGAATTTTGGGGGACCCTGCAATGCTTTATTTTGGGGGCCCCATAAGTTTATCTCAGGTCAATGTCACCTAACTCAACCTAAGCTATTCACAGTACAGGATATTCAGATTATTAGTAATGATGTTTTTGCAGGAGGAGGGTTACTACGGCCCCCCCCACAATGATGGCCCCCCCTGTGGATGCTGACGCTGCCTTTGCCTTAAACCGGTCCTGCCTGGTTTCGGGACGAAACCTGCGAAACAGGGCAAACCCTTTCCTGCTTCATTTTCCGCTGTGAAATTGTAGCTAAAGGCCAAATCCACACTATACCAACAATCCAGTTTGAAACTGGGTTCTTTGCCATGGCTTTTTCCTATGGAACCCTGGGGTTTGTAGTTTCACAAGGTCTTTCGCCTCCTCTGCCCAAGAGTGCTGGTGCCTCACCAAACTAAAAATCCCAAGATTCCATAGGAAAGAGTGCTGGTGCCTCACCAAACTACAAATCCCAAGATTCCATAGGAAAGAACCATGGTAAATAACCCAGTTTTGGCCAAAGTCTTATTTGGCTCAAGCCGAAGTGGACTGACTCCACCCCACTTGCTCAGGGGCCTCCCGTTTCAGGGGAGCAATCAATACTCCTCGAGGCGCCTGCCTTTCTTCTCCCCCTCCAACAGAAGTGCAAGCAATCAGGACCAAGGTGATCGAAAGCCGTTCCCAAGGCGCGGAGACCTGTCACTCGCCCAACGGAAAAGAGACGCGAGGTTATCGATTTTAATGAGACGGCGTTTGTTTGCCGGGCTGAAATATTTGTGTTTTTAACCCCGAGGGGAATAGCGGGCCGACATGAGCGAAAGGTGACCCTGAATGAAGACAGGGCAGGCCAGCAAGTTGCGCGGATGTTTGGGGGCGCAGGAAAGCCTGGCCCGCGCAAACGCCGCCGAGAGCGCCTCCACCTCTCCCCGGACAGTGAAGGGGGGCTGCTGCGGTTTCAATGAAAGCAGTTCCTAGGCAGGGCTGGTTTAAGGGCCCTGCAGCACCTGAAGCCGCAGGGCCCCCCGTTATTGTGCCCCCCCCATCATTGTGGAAGGAGGCGTCCTAACCCTCCTCCTGCAAAAACATCATTAGTAATAATCTGAATAGCCTGTACTGTGAATAGGTTAGGTTAGATTACACTGACCTGAGATAAACATATGCCCCCCCCCAAAAAAATAAAGCGCCGCAGGAAGCCTCAAAATCCCTTAAGCCGGTCCTGTTCGTAGATTTAGCGACCTGGAGATCCCAGCCCCTTCCGTGTCAACCAGCAACCAGCGCAGATTCCGCGCTACCCAGGACAGCAGCTCCTTTGCACAGCCCTGCACCTAAGGCTGAGAGTCAATTTATTTATTTAGGTATTTATACCCCTGCTCTTCAGCCACAAAGGCTCTCAGGGCGGCTTAGAAATGGTTAAGCATAGAATCATAGAGTTGGAAGAGATTTCAAGGGCCATCCAGTCCAACCCCCTGCCATGCAGGAATACACAATCAAAGCATTCCAAACAGATGGCCATCCAGTCTCTGTTTAAAAACCTCCAAAGAAAGAGATTCCACCACACTAGGAGGCAGTGTATTCCACTTCTGAACAGCTCTTACTGTCAGGAAGTTCTTCCTAATGTTTAGATGGAATCTCTTTTCCTGTAATTTGAACCCATTGCTCCATGTCCTAGTCTCTGGAGCAGCAGAAAACAAGCTTGCCCCATCCTTAGCATGACATCCCTTCAAATATTTAAAAACGGCTATCATGTCCTCTCTCAACCTTCTCTTCTCCAGACTAAACATGCCCAGCTCCCTAGGCTGCTCCTCATAGGGCATGGTTTCCAGACCACCCACCATTCCAGTCGCCCTCCTCTGGACACGTTCCAGCTTCTCAATATCCTTCCTGAATTGTGGTGCCCAGCAACAGCACTTTATGTGCTAGGCACTAAACCCTTTCCAATGTGTGTTACCTAATTCCCAAGTCAACTCTTGGAGAAAGCTCATCAGTTGCTTTCTGATTTCTCTAGCACACAAATATAAGGACCCCAGCCAGACCCCAGCCTTTGCAAGGAGGGAGGAGAATAGAGGAAGGGCTTCTATAGGAGTCCCCCCCCCCAAAACGGATTGTGCTGCAGAAATGCCAAATCGCAGCAGCTACGATTTGTCTTAATGGGTTTTTGGCCCACATAAACTTTGCTGCGGTGGCCCTGTAAAAAAACAACAGTAGAGTGCAGGGCCGTGCTTGTGCACCCCCTGGACCAATCAGAAGGTCTGTTTTCCCCCTTCAGACCATGCAACAATTTGTGCAGTTGTCTTGATGGTCAGGAGTGCACATTTCTCTCATAGATTTCTAAAAGCCACAAAGGCTTTTCCTGTGGAGTTTTTGCCATTTTTTGCCTCCCTCCTTCACAGTAAGGTGAAACAGCACGGATAGCCATTAAAACATGTCATCTCCTCCCCTCATGCCATGAGTATTTTTGCTATTTAGACAACTCCGAAGACACGATCTCTTGATGTGCAGCATCCAGTGTCCCAAAGGGCTTAACCCCCACCTTCAGTGGGTCCAGGATTGTGAAGGACCTATGATCCTCCTTGGCTCCCTTTCTCTTCTTGGGTATGCCCAGGAAATGCTGGTGTGGGTTTGGGTTTCAGCTTTTTGGCCCAACACGTAAGGAACTGGAGGAGGAAAAAACAGGGTAATTCTTGGCCAAGCAGCAATTCTGAAATACAGTAATTTCTTGATAGGCTGATGACACTATTTTTAGATTGTGTTACTTCTTGCCCTTTCAGTCTGCTATTGTTACTGAATGACTTCCCTCAATTAGCCCTCATTTATGTATTTATTAAAATATTTCTGTCCCACTGTTTATTGTGGGATCTCAGAAAGGCGTACACTACAATTCCAAACACTCTCAAACTGTAAATAATTTAAACAAGATAAAAGCAGCTTCAACAAAGCAATCGTTAAAATAACTTTAGAAGCTGCAGCAATTTAAAACCATGTATATGTACATTTCAAAGTGAATTAAGCCCCCAAGGCTTTAATAAAAAAAATTGTTTTGACCTTTATTTATTTATTTATTTGATTTCTGTGCCACCTTTCTCCCAGACTGGGACCCAAGGCAGCTCACAAAACATAAAAAAATAAATAAAAAAAAATAAAAAAAAATTCAAAAGATACATCAGTTAAAACAATTAAAATAGTTACAAATTAAAATTATATAAAAACATATCAAAGTTAAAATAATAAAAACAACAAAACACATCGGCATAAAAGCCTCTGTGCCTGCAGCTACAAATTATTCCTGCTGGAATAAGAACATCTTTGCCTGCCTGGCAAAAGGAAAGCAGGGAGTGGGCCAGTCTAGCCTCCCATGGAAGGGAGTTCCAGAGGGTGGGAGCAGCCACCAAGAAGGGAAGAAACAGCATTGGTGTTAATCACACTTCCTAGGGGAATCATTCCACAACCTGGGTACTACATCCAAAAAGACCCCCTCCCATGTCCTCCCACTTCCTATTGCCCTCGCTGATGAGACACTGGGTTTGGGGAGCTCCTGCAGATCTAATTTCTTAGGCGGGTATATATAGGGAGAGGAGTATGGAGGTCCCAAGCCATTGGGGGCTTCAAATAACATCCTGTTTCAGCACTTCACGCTTTACCAAGGTGTTGAAGCGGCAATACTTTGTTCCAAATAAGACAACCTCCTCTGCCCTCAGCTAGTGGCTTTGGCAGTCAGATGAGTGTTAAATATTTATTTATATATTTGTTTTTCAACTATTAGCCTATTCATTCCTACCCAATAGTTGTAGCAATGTGATGGGGAAACCCATTTTTTTGCAACAAAAGTGCTAAATTGAAGAGGATCATGCAAAATCATGTTTACAAGGACAGAACTGATTGACTGGAATCACCAGGAAACACCCTTTGGGTCATTCAACACAGTGAGTGAGCACTCCTCAATCAAAAAGTACTGTTTTTCTCAGTGTGCATAGTGTAGTCTGTACATGGTCCCTCAGGAGTCCATCCTCACTTCTGGGGCATACACTCTGCCCCCCCACCCAGGTAATTCAGAGTTTTGGCCAGACTGCTCTGTGGAAAAGGCTGCTGAGTTCCCATGGACTGTAGGTGTGCTCAGGCTTCAGTTCCCACTTGAAGGCCAACACAGGAATAGGTGTGCAAGCAACAGTGGTCCTTCTGAGTGGCAGATGGTGGGATGCCTCCAGCGTAACCAGATCTAGTGCTTACGCAGAAATGACCCTTCCAAAATTTGCCTCCCCCATGAAAAGGGATGGGCTTTATCCATTTGGGGACAGGGGTTGCAATATTGTCATATAGTATCAGACCTCCTTACCTTTGGCAAATCCTTTTATTCCCTCCCCCCAGCCTTTCCCTGTCCAAGCAGGTGGTAACATCTGCCTAGGAATGTCATGCTTTCTGATTAAACTCTGTCAGGTAAGATGACCTTTGGCCCTCACAATGCCAATGTATACACTTCAAAAGAATATGATTTATGATTCTTCCAGATCATAAATTTGGTGTCCTATTCTTTTCTCAACATTTACATTTCTTTTGGAAATTGAGATGCAATTGGTTGTCCAAATGTAATTTGCTTTGGGAAGAATGTGGGAAATAAATAAATAAATTCCTCCAACCTTGCTTATGTCAACTTCAGTTAACAATATCCACCAAGGCACACTGACACATATCAATGACATTATCGATGCTGGCCAGGGCTTAGAGATTTCTGAATATTTTTAAGATGTCCAGAGTTAGGCAGATCCCACGACAGAACCCAGCCATTGTTCTAAAAAAGAAAAGTTAAAAATGAGTAACAACCTGGAATATTTTCAGGCTTGTGGAAACTCTGAGCTGAGATGGCCAAAGTAGGTAAATGAAAAGTAGGAGAATTTTGATACAGTAATGGCTAATACACAATTAAGTTGGCTCCATGTTCTTCACAAGAAAATAAATATAAACACAAGGATGGCATGACAGCTTTGAGAAAACAGGCCAGAGAAGAATTTGGAGTGCTAGGACATTCCATGAATGTCAATGCTTACGTTTTCTTAAACTTAAATAATTAATTAATCTCCAAACAGAAATATGGTCTTGCTTTGTCCCTGACCAGATCTATTGCCCTACATGAACTTGAAAACCTGGTCACCCACGGTCATAGTTTTTGTTAATGGGTAAATGCATAAAAGCTACTGTTCCAAATGAAGCAGAAAGACCACTGTAAGTTAGTTTGAATTCAACCTTTGGAAAAAAAGGCAGGATGTAAATCAAGGCATGCACTATACAATTCAGTACAGTTTCTGTACCTATCCTGTAGAGTTGCTTTTGCCCTCTCTCTCTTTCTCTATAACTCAAGTAGAAACCATTTGCCATGTTTCAAAATTGGAACTGCTGTTTTCCAATTTTGTCTCTAGAATGTGAATGCTTGGATCCTGGACCTTTTGAAAATCTTCTTAGTAACATTCCAGGACAGGAAGCCATGCAGTTCTCTTTTGTGCAACTCTTACATTTCATTCATACAATAGCTGCTTTTCAGTAGCGGGTGAAGTGATTCATATGTATTTTTGTGTGTGAGTAAGTATCCAAGCACTTAGAGCACTGCTGAGTGATGTATCATCAATATAAACTGTCATTTAGAAAGTCACTGTGACAATGTGTGTGTGTGGATATGGGACCCTCTAACTCAAAATTATGCAGGCAAAACAAAGAAGGAATGAAGAAGATAGTTGTGGGCATGCAGATTCTCTGAGATTAAGAGAAAAATGGTGTGTGTGTGTGTAATATATATATATATATATATATATATCCTATCAAATATCAATCCATTTGAGTAAACATCTTTACAACGTAGAGTATTTAAAAGCTTGCTTGTGGGTTTCTATCACAGTTTAGTTGTGATTTGCACACTACAGTCAATTGATTCCCACTTCCACATACTTCAGTGCACATAAACAGGATGGAGACATACCAATAAAGGGTCAAACCAGACAATAAGCAGGAGATGTGCATACTGAGTCCCAGTATTTGTGGTTATTGTCATTTAACAGGCCTTTAGCTTTTAATTCCTGGTGGCAGAAGTATCTTTTAATGGAGTGTTCTATATTTTTAACTTTACTATGCTTTCAATGTGTTTTTAACTATTTTAGACATTTTAATTGGATTGTTTTAAACTTTGAAAATCACATATTGTTTTAGCTATATTTTGTTTTAATGTCTATTGTATGCTGCCTTGGCTCCCCTGTTGGGGAAAAAGTAGGCTACAAATGAAAAAAAATGAATTTTATAAGAGAAGTAGCATCGGGATATGTATGGCCAGGTGTAGAAGGGCAGTAAAGGAGGGATTTCTCCACTCCCCTCTTTCTATCATTTTCTTGTCTGCAATTTCTGGCCCATGCAGCCCATCCATGACTGCCCCAAGGGGAAAACATATGAATTGTTCTGCATTCTTCTTTCCTTTTTTGGACAGAGCTGTATCTTGCAGCTTTGGGGTACAGGGCAATTTTTGCAGGATGGGAAGAAGCCTCCTCCGAGGTCTTCTGTAGCAAATTATATTTGAGAGACTATGATTCTCCCAAATACTGTTTAGTTTGGTTCTAAAGCACAAAGAGAAACAGATTGGCTGCTCAGTGACTGAGCTCACTAGGACTAGGAGGGGGGGGGAGGGATGGAATCCAACTGGAGGTTATGCAAAGGGGAGTGGTTCTAGGCACTGTCTTATGTGTTTATTAGACCATCAGTTGTTTCAGGTTGTTCCCTTTAAAAACTGCTTCTCCTGTGCTTGGAATGACAGTGATCTCTTTCATACATACCATCACTACATTTGCGCTTCAGTGGTGTTAGTTCCCATGTTTGCTTTCTCATGCTTGAAATATGACAATCCCACTTAGACCACTTGGCTTGGTCTCCTGTTTCACGATTGGTATCTATTGTGTGTATGTTTTTTTAAAAAGGAAAGCTGTAATTGTGCAATTGCATAATTATGTAATGATGTTATTATGGAACCACCTGGATTGGGAAGATGAACACTCACCACATCACTTCTACCATTTTTTCTATGCTTTCTTCCACAAACCAACACTTGATGGGCCTACTTTTATATATTACTCTCCAAACTTTTATATATTAACTCTAAATATTTTCTGAACCCCATGGATTCTCTGGGTGTTAATCCTTAGTAGGATTTCATCAGAACTGTGCTGTCATTGCTGTGTGCCTTCCAGTAATTTCTGATTTATGTCAACCCTAAGGTGAACCTATCATGGGGTTTTCTTGACAAGATTTATTCAGAGGTGGTTGTCTTTGTCTTCCTCTGAGGCTGAGAGAGTGTGATTTTTGCTCAAGATCATGCAGTGGGTTTCCATGGCCAAGCGGGGCATCAAATCCTGGTCTCCAAGTTGCAGTCCAGCACTCAAACCACTACACTGCTCCCCTTAAAAAAAAAAATAATGTAAAAAAAACCATGCTGGAGAATGGAGAACAACTGTACAATGGTTCTCTTAGTTTTTTCTCAGCCAACCACCAGAAGTAGTCTGGGCTTTCCCTGCTGTAGATCCCTGGAGGATCCCCAAGGGAAGAGCAATGAAACCACATTCACACCATGTCCACTATACACCCTATATATACACTATACACCATACACTATACATCGCTGCAAAGTGCAACAAGACATTCGCACCCAAAGTGGTTACTAAACCATAGTGGGATAAGGAGTCACTAACAGATTTTTCAAGTGGGAAAAGAACTGATTTCCTAGCAAAGCAACAACAGTATAGTACAGTACAGTACGGCAGCAGGAGAGGCATAATGTATTCCAGGCAAATTATGGGGTTAATGCTGTGCACTAGCGATATAACAGGGTCATGTAATAAGCTCCTCAGTTCTGTATGGCTGTATGACTTCTGTAAGATAAAGTACATGGGAAGCAATCTGGGACATGGCTGATAAAGGGAAAGCCACGCCTTTCAAATGGGAGTAAATAGGTCCTCTCCACAATTCAATGCGATCCAAAGAACTTCTTTCCTTTCTTCCACATCAGTGCTTGGCTGCCAATATTGTCATAGGTTAAAATTAATCTTCCACCACTTATGCTCTGTCCCACTGAATGGGAGTGCAAGGCATAGTGTCACATTATATGCCTCCCAGAGATATGGCAATAGATGAAAAGAGCAGGTCAGGCCACTCCTCGGATGGAAAACAAAGACTGCATAATAATATAAAAATCTATTGTTTTATTGACTCTTAAAAATACTGTAGTCATTTATCTAGCATTATCCAAGCTGTATTGTAGCAGACAAAATGATGGACTTTTCTTTTCAAACACATATTTCTCTGATATTTCTCTTTGTTGCTGTCTTTTAAATTTGTGAACCAGAGGGGTAGGAGAAAAAGGGAATGAATGGCTAAGTGTTATGGGGGGGGGGGAACCCTCAGGAAAAAAAAATACTATTTTCACATAACACAACTTGGCTGCATTGGAATGGTTGCAAGCTGTACTGAAGTGGCTGGAAACTGCACAAGTGGATGGAAACTGCACAAGAGCACCCCATTCATTTCAGTAGGGTTTATGTAGGAGAAGGTCTTGGAGGACTGTGCCTGAATTAAGTCTTACTTTTGAGTTTATGCAGCAGGACAGAAATTCAGCACCTTTGGTGGAGTGCTAAGAGGGCATTCATGCTTGTTTAACAGAAAGGGAAATGAAGATCACCCAGTGGCACCCAGGCTTTGAAAATCTCTGCCATAGAAGGCTTGTTCCATCCTTTTTTATTTGCCTTCAGATACAGGCCAAGATGGTATTGGTATATTAAAGGCTTAGGCTCTTTATATGTTGGTTAGCTGACACTGATGGCTGGCTTGATGTATGTTGTCTGCAGCATTTCTGAAAATAATTTTTTGGAGAATATTCTCAATATTGCTGATCCTCATAATTTTTAAGAATTTCCTTTTTAACACTTGTAATACATGTGCATTTGTATTCCTTGGGTCATTGTGAAGGTTAGTATTCTCTTCCCTGCAACACCCAAATCTTCCCCCAGGACTCACCATTGCACTGAGATAGCCCACCCACCATAGCCATTGCTATTCCTGATGGAGACCAGAGGGGATAAGAGAATTTTTGGACTATGTCCCCATAGCAAGATGCACAGCAATGACATCATCTGCTGAGTTATCCAGAGAATCCTGGCAGATCTTGGGGAAAGATGTCTTCTGTCTGCAATTTGCTATACAGAAATAGCCAGATGCTTCTCTGATTCCCCAACTCTCCTGAAAAACATAATGGCTGGGGAGAGGCTTACTGCAGCACAACAGTGAGTCCTGGGATGGTGACAGAGGACCCGTGGCAGTTCCACATGCAGAATTCTTATGCTAATGCTTGATCATGTAGAATCTCAGCTAGAGTGTTGGTTTAAGCTACTAGAAAGCACAGGTGATTTCCCAAGTCATCTCTACCCTGCCTGAAAGACCAGAGGCGGATAGTGGAAATCTTTGTAGAGAGTAATCTCTGATGCAGGTAACAAAGTTTTCTTCTCTTCTCCTTTCTTTCCTCTTTCAAGAAAAGACGGAGACAAAGGAGGTAGGAGGGAAGAAGGAGTAGGGCAGCAGGAGCAGCAGGGAGGGAAATGGATGGCAAAGGTGATTGTGGTGGGAAGGGGGATGGATGGGAAGTGTGCATTTTTGGGTGACAGCAACAGTTCTGTAACATTATGGGATTTTCTATAAAGTTTTAAAATCATATGGAATCTCAAGAAAGCTTTGTAACATTCAGGAATAATCTAAAAGTTGAATACAATATGTTATTAGAGAAGTAATGAAAACATAATTATCCATAAAGTGGAAGCCAGTAGGAAAAGAAGAAGGCTGCATTACAAGAGAATCAACTCAATCAAGGAAGCTGCAGCCCTGAATCTGCAATACCCGAGCAAGGTTGTTGGTGACTGGGATTTGCGGAAAGCTCTCATTTATAGGGTCACCATAAATCAAAGACAACTAAATATCAAATAAAAATTCAAAATAAATCAGTTCTCAAAATTCTCAAAAACATTTGGAAAATAATATTTTGAACATTATTTTATCAAGAATATTCCTACATCATACCAATAGTTCTCTTACAAACAGTTTATAGTTATCCTACTAACTGTTCAGCTAGCTGATATGATAGTATAGTATGTTTTCCTCCTTTTAATTTGTGTATTTAGTATGCTCTTTCTAAAATGTTATCCAGTAGTTTGTTAGATAGCTCTGAGCTAGCTAAATAGGCAGCTCTTAGATGCTAAGAAGGATCAGCCCTGGTTAGTATTTGAATGGAAGACCACCAATGAATACCAGGTGCTGTAGGCTATATTTCAGAGTAAGGAACTGGCGAAACCAACTCTGAGTATTCCTTGCCTAAGAAAACCCTATGAAATCCATGGGTTTGCCGTAAGTCAACAAGCAACTTGAAGACACACGCATGCACATACTTCAAAATATGCTTTCCTCACTTGTTACATTAACCTTCTGTTTCTATAGTACATCTGTCTGTCCAGCTGCTCAGCCTGGCAGGTATAGCTGTAGACCTCAAAGAGATCTTGCTTGTTTGTGTTCAGGAGCCCTGTTTTTGCTGAGTCTGCAAATGCACAGAGAAGAGTCCTCTGAAAAAACTGGTTCTGTAAGGCTTCCAGTGACCTAGATGGCTGGGCCAGGAAGGACTGGGACAGTTTTCAAAATAAGTCACTGTACTTAGAATTTACAGAAAATAGGTAGGGAATTGACTTATGAGATGAGAAAATCAGAGGAAACAAAATTACATTATAAATAAATGAATTGTGGGAGGGGGAGTGAAGAAATAATGTACAGTATACTGTATAGGCAAAAATAAAATGCAGAGAATATATGGAAAGAATCCCCACTCCAACCACAGTTATTAAGGCAACTATAAATTAGCATAGTTTATATGCAAGGATTATAAAGGACAAAAGAAATGACTATTCAACTCTACCAGCAGAACGAATCACAACCTTAAGCTGTACTATTTTATAGGAGGAAATTCTAGAAAACAAAACTAGCAGAAGTTGTAATTACTACTTAACTCTATCATTTGCATAACATTTAACTCCCAACAGTTCACACTAGCAAATGCTTAGGAAAAGGGGTGTGGGTGTGAAGGAAGACATTATATTCCAATAGACATACCGTCTATTACAAAAAGTCAGTTTCTGAACCAAAGGTTGAGGAAAATTAATATAAGATCCAATATAAGCTCCACCTTGCCTCTGCCCAGAAGCAAAACGGCCCTCCCTCCATCCCAACTGCCATTGCCCTGGCCAAAGAGGGAGAGAAGAGAATGCTAGACTTAATCCCTTCCCCTACTGCTATCCCCTTTCCTTTTGTATCATGTCTTCATTAGATTGTAAGCTTGAAGGCAGGGAACTGTTTTGTTGTTCTTTTTCTTGTAAAGTGCCATGTACATTGATGGGACTATAGAAATAAAATATGACAATGACAATAATATTAATAATAATATAGGTTCGAAGAAAATTCACGTGGTGTTTTCTTTCTCAAGATTTATCTCACTAAAATTTTATTTTTGTATTGGAGCCAGCGTGGCGTAGTGGTTTGAATGTTGGACTATGCCCAGAGTTTGAATTCCTGCTCATCCATGAAAATCCAGTGGGTGAAAATCCAGTTGGGCATGTCACACTCTCTCAGCCTCAGAAAACTCTATGAAAGGGCCACCTTAGAGTCTCCATAAGTTGGAAACCTGAAGGGAAAGAAGGGAAAGGCCTGCAAATGCAGTTTTCCACTCTTTTCAGGGAATGGCATATATCTGAGTCTTACTGGGTCACCAGTCAGAGCCATGAAGGTAGCTCAGAGTGACTGGACATAAGCAGGGGTGAAGAAAATGCAGCCAGGTGGTGGAAATGGTGGCTGGAAATGATGCAATGTTACTTTTGTTACTTCAGGAATTGCAGGTGTGGTCTGTTGGGGGAGATCATGGGGGTGAAAATTGCCCCTGCCCCCTCAAATTTCCAACCCATGATGCAGAGGGTACCATTCTTTGTATCTTTCCCCAAACTGTTTCATTGTTTTAGCCAGTTTCCAACTTTACCAGTATTTCTCTCACATCCCAGGTGTTGGCCCTCAAGAAAGACCAGGGTGGTTTGCAAAATCAAGTCATAAGTCAAGACTTTTCTTCATCAAAGGTGAATATGATTCCTACAGCCCCCCGCCCCACCACAGATTCTATTGACCTATCACCAGAACCTGGGTCCTGAACTCTGGAAAACATGAGCAAAGCTGTATATCTTGGTTGTTGTCTATATACATCACTATAAGCTTCTGTCTGTTTGTCTGTTGGTTACCACATCACATGGATGGATTTTCACCAACTTTGGAAGGTATGCTTGGGATGACTTGCCTTAAAATATAGGCTGTGTGCCATACATAACAATTTATTTGGGGGGGAAAAGGTGGTGCTGTGTTCAGCCCTGCAATGGAGGAAAATTGCCTCCATCTGTGCTACCCCAGGCAAGTGGTGATGGCTAAGTGAATCAGGAAACACAGAGGAAGGCAGCTGGCAAGACATTTCTGTCCATTCAGTATAGGCTCACTGAGAGGCACTTGGCACAGCCTTGGGACAAATTAACCCAGGAGTAGCCAAACAGCAGAACAGCACAGCAGAAAGGGCACAAAAACAAAGGCTTCAGCTAGCAGCCATTTCACTACTCTAATCCACTTTCACACACAATAAGAGACTTACAGGCAGTGAAGTTCATCCAAAGATATCTGGAAGCATTTATCTTCAGCTGCAGTATAAACAAACACAGTATATACACAGCAAACCTCATTAATGAACTCAACAGCAATTTCTCCAACATCCACCAACACTCCTCGTTCTCCATGACACCAACCCACACATAGTGCATCTTGTGCTTCAGCTATATAGGAGTGTTTGATTGTCAGCCTTCTGCATAGCCACAGCTGTGAACAAATCCATTTCAGCTGTGCTAGCCTGTGGTCTGTTGCTTCAACATTTTTCCTTTTGCATTTAATGCTATATTAGCCTGACAATTTAATCTGTTTATAGATGACCACTGCCTCTTCTGTCATCCTACCAGGAGTGGTGCAGGCAGTGCAGATGGAAGATGTTCACCTGTTCCATGTGTTCACTGTATATTCAGTATAAATGTCTGAAAGGGACTTAATTGCTGCCAGGGTAAATGGTTCTTGCCAATCCACATGTCCCCTATCTAGCAAAATCTAGCAAAGCTACATCCATGACTTGATGGTATCATATTACTTATTTTCCTGCCCTGGCTTCAGTTCATTGGTCCACACTTGCAGAAGGTGAAAAAATGTGAATGTAATGCAATGCTTTCATGTCATGATTTTCTTTAGCAGACATCACTGGAGAGACAAGAGTTGATAAAAGTGACATGTCCCATACAGCATTTAGATTTGAGTATGATTTTATCATAGAAAGACCAGACATAATGCTTTAAAGAAACACATAAAGACAAGAGAACACAAAAGGACTGGCATTTTCTTTTCTGATTCTTAGAAAGTGTGCCATTTATAGTAGCAAATCCAGGAAGGTACTAGCGAGCAGGGGCCAACATACAGTAGATGTCTATTCAGATGTCAACTACTGTAAGTACCTTTTAAAAAATGGTAATGATGCCACACAGCATTCTGGACAATGGTATATTCTTTGTGAGGAGTGGAAGCCCATTTTTTCAAGGCAAACCTAATCTATCAGTTTCAACTGTGAGGGTCAATTTGTTTACAGGGAACAAGGGTAACATTGTGTCATGCTCAGGGGTTAATTCTCCATTTTACTGAGGCCTGTCTTGCCCACATCCCACAAAACAGTTGGATAATCGCTAGCCTAATGTAATCATGACAGAATTGAGAGTCCTCCAGTGAACTGGTTGGAACCAGTGCTTATCCTTTTGAAAACCCTAGCAAGCTCTGAGCAGCTGAAGACCAAGTTTCAGTTTAAAAAAGCTAGGCTCACCCTAACCTTCTGAGGAGCAGGGAGCTGTTATTCTGTTCCTGTTGAAATAGGGCTCTCCTTGTTTTCTTTGATCATTAAATGGATAGACTGCTATTTTCCATCATCTTCCCTTTCCTTCTCAGAAGGCTTATCTACACTGGAAGTAAAAATCTGATTGAAATTTGTACTTCTTTGGCCTAGAGCTGCACTGGATTAAATTTAGACTGCTCGGGTTGGATTTAAGCACCACACCTTTGCCAAAGCCTTAATGTGATCCATCCAGGTTTAAACCCCTAATGCAGCCATTTACTCTGACCTCACATTGAGTGACTGCACCAGGGCTCTGTCTTCCTGGTGTGCGACCGCTTGTTTTGAGGGCAGAAGGAGCAGCCGCACCTGGTACAGTCACTTGCTTTGCACTCAGAATCAATGTCTGCACACAGGGCACTGCCTTCCTGGTGTCCTGATGTCAGAACAAGAGGCTGCATGCTGGGAAGGCAGAGCCAGCAGCAGCAGTGCTGAAGAGTTGGAAAAAATGGCAGCACCCTTCAGGCAGCGATTGTCCTGCCTCCCCACCCCCCAAATCCAGTGTGGATCCTTTATTCACACTACAGTTTTTTCTGGAGTTTCCAGCAAACTTCAGAGAAAACGGTGCACTTTCTACAGCCTGGATTTAGGTAGTATACACTGAATCTGGTGTGGATAGGGCTGTATGCCATGTGGTATGATTGCAGTAGATTTGGGGATAAGGCTGCACTTTGTGTGGCATTATTGGGTCAGATTCAGGGTCAGATTTTTCACTTGTGTAGACAAGGCCACCATACACACTGGCAGTGCACCATAGATAGCTGGAAGTAGTTGCCACCAACTTTTGGGAGCAAAATGGTAGTTGATGCCAGATGTTGGTAGCACCATTGTGGCCCCTGGTATGTTCTGGGGGCAGGAGTCCAAAGTGGGTCTCCAGGGTGGCCCACCCCTGCTTTAGTGTATATTCTCTTCCTTTGCTTTCATTAAAAAAGAATGGTAAAGACTGAATCTTGGGGCCTGTCTAAATGGTGAAAATTGTCAGGGATGATGGGAGTTGTAGCTCTTCACCTCTGGCTCAAACTCACCACCTTGTTATGCAGCAGAGCCAACCAGCTTAGATCAGTAGTTAATGCTTTTCTCCAAAGCAGCAGAGTTTCAGAGAATAGGCTGAAGATCCTGACAAACTCTCCAAGCCTTCTCACTCTTCTCCAGGTGTCTCCAAAACGTCTCCAGGAATCACCCAGGCAACTCAGTAGTTTTATATAAAACCTACTTTATTCCTCTATATAAATATACTATATGGTCAACAAATCACAATCTCTACACACTACTCCACAATATCTCCAAACTATTCCACCTCTACTCCACCATATCTCCAAACTATTCCACCTCTACTCCACCACAATACATTGGCAAACATTGCAATTTTATAGCCATTGTTTAACACCACCCACTAGTTAGTTTCCACCCAGTGGGTGTGTACTTCCATTTTGATTGGTCCATGTAGTTCCACCCATGCTTAAGACCAACCCATGTATTTCAACATTTCACCTTGTACACTTAATGATTCTCAGGTGTTTCCAATCTGCATTCAGTACCTCTGTCCTTGGCTCTCAGGCCTTCTAGATTACATTAGCAGTTTCACCTGTGTAGCCCCATAATTGCTCTTGCTTAGTCATTGTGACTTTCACATACATATTTTATTTCTTTCACTGTATGTCCCATGTTGCATTTTCCTTAACAATCCCCTCCGAAATAAAATATTGTATGTGTCTTACAATGTCATTCCAACCTTTTGTGTCAGCCTTTCATGTTTTTCTGCTGTCAATGCTTTTGTGAACAAATCTGCTATGTTGTGTTGTGTTTCTATATATCTCAATTCTATTTCACCCTTCTGAACCATGTCTCGCACATTTTGATATCTTACACCAACATATTTTGTTCTGTTCTTCAAACTTTCAGTTTCAGCCATCGCTATGCATGACTGTGAATCTTCCAGAATTTCCACTGGTATCTTGTAACTTTCATTTAAATCATTTAACAATTGCTTAATCCACTGTACCTCATTTACTATCTCATTCAAAGCAGCGAATTCTGCTTCTGTTGTGCTTAACGCTACATTAGTTTGTTTTCTACTTCTCCAAACTATTGGACTTTCACTATATTTAATTATCATTCCTGTAACTGACTTCTTGTCTCCTAATTCTGATGCAAATGAACTGTCTACATAACAATCTAGATCTGAACTACTGCTTCTTATAATCAATTTCCTATCTAAGGTTCCTTTCAAATATCTCAATAAATGTTTTACCGCTGTCCAGTCTTCAATTTTTGGATCATTAACCCTTCTAGACAATACATTTACAGCATAGGAAATGTCTGGTCTGGTGTGGCAAGATATGAATTGTAAAGATCCTATTATACTTCTGAAGAGAGTCTTGTCCTCAAACGCTCTAGTTGTTTCCTCAGACACAAAACCAGTTGTCATTGGAGCTCTTACTATTTTTGCATTCTGTAATCCACACTTTTCAATCAATCTTTCAATTTTATTTCTTTGACTTAACAAACAATGTCCTTCTTCTGTCCATTCAACGCAAATACCTAAATAAGACTTCAATACACCTAAGTCCTTCAAAACAAACTTTTTAGACAATTCTCTTTTTACTGACTCAATTTCCTGTTTTGACTTTGCTGCTACGCACAAATCATCTACATAAATCACTAATACTATGTCTCCTTTTGTATAAACACAAGCATCTGCAATGCTCCTCTTGTAACCTAGCTTAACTAGCTCATCATTGATGCACAGATTCCACGCTCTGGCACTTTGTTTTAAACCATACAACGCTTTCTTTAATTTATATACTCTCTGACTACCATTTTCTTCAAAACCTTGTGGCTGCTCCATAAATATTTCTTCATTCAGAACCGCATTCAAGTAAGCTGTTTCAAAATCAAAATGCTCTACAACTAAATTCCTTTTTACTGCTACAGCTAGAACCATTCTCAGACTTTCTGGCTTTGCAGTTGGAGAATATGTCTTATCATAGTTCTCATACTGCTTTTGTGCAAAACCCTTAGCCACTAACCTAGCTTTATATTTGATACTTCCATCTGGAATTTCTTTCCTTTTGTATACCCATTTACAACCAATTACTTTCTTGTCTTTGGGTCTGTCAACAATTTCAAAAACATCTTTATTTACCAGGCAACCAAACTCATTATCCATTGCATCAAACCATCTTTCCTGTTCTTCACTAGAATAACTTTCCAATTCTTCAAAACTTTCAGGCTCTTCTAGTGCTAAACAAGCTCTTGCCTTTGTCACAACAAACCTATCTGGAGGCTTTCTAACTCTATGACTACGCCTGGGAATAAAATCTGCTGTTCTGTCTCTTTCATCCTCACTTTCTCTACTGGGAGTTGTAGTTCTATGACTAAATCTCTTGTCTTCAGTCATTCGAGTAGTAGTAGGCCTAGATGCTATCTCATCATCAGAAGAACTACCACTGCTGCTAGGTGATGCTTCCTGCTTAACTGAAACCCCTCCGTTTCCTGAGGTTGGTTCAGTTTGTGCTTCTGGCTCATTTGAACTCCCTAATCTCAAAAACACTTCTTTATTGGCATGCAGTTTGTCCCAACCAGCATGTCTCTCAAAATTTGCAGACCTAGAATACTGCACTTGTTTTCCATCCAAATGAAACTTGTAGCTATTTCCAGAATACCCCAAAAACCTAAGCCTTTTGCTCTTGGGTTCTCCTTTCCTCCTGAAACAAGCAGGTGTATAAACATGAGCATATTGTCCAAAAACCCTTAAGTACTTGTAATTTGGCATTCTCCCATACAATACCCTGTAGGGAATGTCTTCAATTTCTGAATGATACAATCTGTTACTGATATGTATTGCAGTCAAAGTTGCTTCTGCCCAAAAACTATCTTTCACCCCTGCATCTGCCATCATACAAGCAGTAATTCTTTTTATATCTTGTATTTTCTTCTCTGCTAACCCATCCTCACTAGGACAAGCAGGGTTTGTAGTTTCATGCCTTATTCCCACCTTTTGAAACCAGTTAAACAATTGATTATTTAAAAATTCTCCTCCTCTATCAGTAATAATGGTGCCTACTCTGCTATCAAATTGTCTTTCCACCATTCTTACCCATGCTTTTAAACTTTGCCCAGCGTCAGATTTGTTTTTCATTATTCTCACAAATGCAAACCTTGTATACCTATCAACAATTACTAGGAAATACTTGCTTCCCCCTAAGGACAAGCAATTAGCTTGGGCGACATCTGCATGTACATACTGAAATGGTCTTTGAGCAATTATTTTTGTTTTCTTAGCTACTGGAAAAGCTCTGACCTTTACCTGTTGACACACTGTACAATCTAAGTGGTTTTTGCATTCAGTAACTTTTAAATCTGGACACATACTGATTAAATTCTTTAAACATTTGAAGCTCGCATGGCCAAATTTTCTGTGAAGCTCATGTATGCAGTCTTTGTGGATTGGAATATTTTCTATGTTATTAGCTTCTTCAACCCTGTAGCTATCAATATTGTCCTCCAAATAATAAAGTTTGTCCTTTTTCAAACCTATGCCACGCAATACCCCATTCAGTTTTATCTTACACATGTTCTTTTCAAAGATGACTGTGTAGTCTCTTTCTGTTAATCTGCTTACTGATAACAAATTATTTTCTAACTCCTTTACATGTAAGACATCATTAAAATTCTCTTTTAGCCCTGGAATGTACACAGTACCCATTTGACTTACAGTACTTAGCTCTTTCCCGTCAGCCAAAACTACAGTATTTACATTAGCTGATTTTCTATTACTTATTAAATTTATATCATTACACATCAACGATGTGGCTCCTGAATCAACTAGCCATTTAGAATTTGCATTTTGTTTTTCCTTAATCATGGTTGCAACCCCCTTTTTATTACCAGTGTCCCTCAAAAATGGAGGTCTGGACTGTTTTTGATACTGCCGCGGCTGCCATCTGCTCTCTGCTTGCTTGCGTCTCTCAGCTGCAAAATGTTTACAATGTCTCTGCAGATGACCAATCTTCTTACAATAAAAGCACCTCCGTTGCTCCCTTGTAGAGGCTGCTTCCTCCTGCATTCGCCAGTCAGGAGTTGTTCGTTGTTTTGGCACAGTCTTTAAGCTTGCTGAGTCACCCTGCTCAGACATTCTTCTCTGGTTCTCTTCCAGTATTCTGGCCACAATTAAATCTCTATTAAGCTCAGTTTCTGGCAGGTTTTGCAGGCTGTTCGTTATATTGTCCCACGAAGAGTCTAGCGATTCTATTAAAATGTAGCATTGCTGCTCTTTGCTAATTTGCACTCCCCTCAGTTCAGCTTGCACAAACAAATCTTGCATTATTTTTAAATGTTCTATCACACACTGCCCTTTAGCCATCTTTTGCCTGTATATTCTTTTAGACCATAGCATTTTTGCAAAAGCAGTTGAAGGAGTGTGTAATCTCTGCAAGGTATCCCACACATCCTTGGCAGACGTTTTATCTCTGACGTCATTAATTAAGTCTTCTTCAAGCATGAGATAAAGACAGGCTTTTGCTTTACTATCTCTCTCTTGAGTGGCTTCATCAGCGTCGGCTGCGAGCCCTGTTTCAACTGTTGACCACAGACCTTCCTTTACTAGTAGAGATTGGGCATAAATCTTCCAGGTAGAGTAGTTGTTTCTATTCAATTTACTAAACTTTAGAATTTCCATCTTGATTTGTGCAGTGACTCAATTTGACACAGTCCTTCTGAGTATGCACAGCCAACCCGTCTGGGCTTAAGCAAAACACAAAATGATTTACTTCTGAAGCTTATCAGTGCAGCACAAACAGCTTGCTCTGATCTGTCGTCCACAAAGCTTTCTCCCACTCTCTGGAACTTTCAGCTTCTGTGGATGCTGGGTGCTCTAGTAACTGGGCCCATAACCCTTGTCAGGGATGATGGGAGTTGTAGCTCTTCACCTCTGGCTCAAACTCACCACCTTGTTATGCAGCAGAGCCAACCAGCTTAGATCAGTAGTTAATGCTTTTCTCCAAAGCAGCAGAGTTTCAGAGAATAGGCTGAAGATCCTGACAAACTCTCCAAGCCTTCTCACTCTTCTCCAGGTGTCTCCAAAACGTCTCCAGGAATCACCCAGGCAACTCAGTAGTTTTATATAAAACCTACTTTATTCCTCTATATAAATATACTATATGGTCAACAAATCACAATCTCTACACACTACTCCACAATATCTCCAAACTATTCCACCTCTACTCCACCATATCTCCAAACTATTCCACCTCTACTCCACCACAATACATTGGCAAACATTGCAATTTTATAGCCATTGTTTATCACCACCCACTAGTTAGTTTCCACCCAGTGGGTGTGTACTTCCATTTTGATTGGTCCATGTAGTTCCACCCATGCTTAAGACCAACCCATGTATTTCAACATTTCACCTTGTACACTTAATGATTCTCAGGTGTTTCCAATCTGCATTCAGTACCTCTGTCCTTGGCTCTCAGGCCTTCTAGATTACATTAGCAGTTTCACCTGTGTAGCCCCATAATTGCTCTTGCTTAGTCATTGTGACTTTCACATACATATTTTATTTCTTTCACTGTATGTCCCATGTTGCATTTTCCTTAACATGGAACCCTGCATGGAATTCACTGGGAATCCTACCTGTCTAAATGGGATCCAGCAGCAACCCATATTTGGAAGGAAGGGGGGCCCAAAACGGCAAAAACAATGTGGTAAAAGCCTTCTTCACGGCTTTTCCTATGCTTTTTCAAAAACTGCAAGGGGGTGCACATTCCTGCTCATTTGGACTATCAAATGAAAGGAAATTCAAAGGGAAGCACAAAGCTAATTGGCCAGTGAGAGCGGGGGTGGTGTTTGCTAGCAGGGCAAGCACCCTCTGCCACCATGTTGGATTTTCACTCACTACGGCTATAAAACAGGATTAATATTTGCTGTTTTGCTTTCCTATACAGTTGGAAAATCACTCTATCGCACCAGCATATCTTGGGATGACTTGCTTTAAAACAAACAAACACAAATGGTGGTGGTGAAGATCTAACACCAGCAAACCTTGGGACAACGTTTTTTAAAAGAAAAAAAACAGTGACGGTGAAGAACTAACACAAGTAAATCACTCACAGCCACCATCAGGAAAGTAAGGCTTACAGGGGCTTCTGAGGCCAGAAAAACTGTTTAGACATGTCGCTGCTGCTGCGAGATGCCAATACTATGAGGTACTTTGGATTTTTTCCCCTTGCGTAGATGGACCCTAGGAAAAGGACTGAGTGATAGAAATGCTACTGTTCAAATCTCAGGCCTTGGGAGCAAATAGTTTTTATTCAGGTTTTTGATATGCAGTTCATGCCATGGCCAGGATAAAATACAACTGACAAGGAAAGATGCTAAATTCTGGTGCATGCACGCATACACACACACATTTTTAAAACCCTCAATTTTGTCTCTCCCTTATGAAAAATGAAATGTAAAAAAAGACATTTCTTTTTCCTCTTTTTCTTAAAATGGCAGGTCCTTTTTCTCCTGTGACTTGCTCCTTTTTGCAGACTATGCTACTTGCTTGATGGAGTGCTGTCGAACCAAAGAACTATCCATCTTGTCCTTTCAGAGTTTTTCCTGACTCAAATACTGAATCTGTCAGTGATCTTGAATGCACAGTATTGTTTTTTCTCATTCTTCTTCAAGTGGGAAAAAGTTAACTGCAGCCAATTCAGACTCAGTGTCATCTAGAAGAGAGAAGGCTGAAGAGACCTATTTCTTGGAAATCTGTTTACATGTGGCTAAGTCTGGTCACCAGTGGTGAGGATGACTCTCCTCCAAACCACCAGTCAAATATATATATATATATATATATATATATTTGGTCAGATGGGATAAGAGCTGTCTTATTTCCTTTTCTTTTGGGTTATTAGTGTGATACAAAAAACTAACACAAGTATGTATGGATGAGGGGATAAATAAACATTTTAATATTTTAATATGAATTGCTGTGAAGGAGGCTTTCCAGAATATCTTTTGCTAAACCAATGAAAAGAATGTGAACTAAGCCAACTGACTGACTGAAACTCACAGCATATCTTCTTTCCTTGGCATCACTGTGGCAGCCTCTGCTCTAGTTCTCATGCTCAGCTGGATACATGCAAGGACTTTTGCCCATGTGATCTGGTGTCTTGGAATGTTTCTAGCCTTGCAAGCAATGGCTCTTCCAATAAGACACACATTGCTTGCATGGTTTGTAAACTTGCCAGAAAGCCAAACCATGTGGGTGGAAATCTTTATGCTGATTGCTTTTTAAAATCCCATTCTTTTAGCAATGACCTCTGGATAGCATATGTGCTTTCCTCTTGATCTTGGAAAATATAATTTTGAGGTTATAATTCCCAGAATCAGTCAGACAGCATGCAAAAGGGACATGCTCGCTAGGAGATTATGGGAGTTGTAATCCAAAGAAATAATTTATCCAAGCACTGCTTGCCCTGTATTTTATCCATACAGCAACTCTGATTGTTAGGCTGAGTAGCAGTGATTAGCCCAAGACCAGGCAGTGAGCATAATGATTGAATCCAACACTTTAATCTAACCTGGTACTCTTCCCCAACCTGGTACTCTTCCAATGTATTGGAAAACTTCCATCATCCTGGCCAGCATGGTCAATGTTCCTTATATATTAAAGCATATAAGTAAGACAGCCAGAGCTACCATCTTGGTTCTCACTTTAGTTTGGAGCCCTCCCATTTGACCAGGCAGCAGGTTAAGAGAAACTCCAGACTCCCTTGTGAAGGTGCCAATGTCTTTGGGCGAATCTGTTAGTTTATGTGCTCCTTGCCTTGCATTTGTTGGCCTTCTGCTCTTCTACCTCCAGTTATGGACCTGTCCTAACTCAAATTGTTCAAGAAGCACAAGCAATTCTAGAGACAACCTTGGTGTAACTGCCAACCCCAGCCAAAATCTACATGGGTAACACAATGTAAAGAGAGGTTGTTGTTGTAGGAAAGTGGTAGTAGATTGAGCTTGAACAGCAGTTAGGGACTGAATGCGCTCTCATAAGGTTATGCTGTGTTTCAGAAAGCAAAATGGACTTTTAGTAATGGGTCAGAAAATGAGATTTTTGACCACTGTGGTACTTTTTGTTTAAGTGACGTCTGCACAAAGGGAACATAGGGAATTGCCTAGTGGATTGTGCCTTCCATTCTCCTATAGAAGGAACTGGCCTTACCTTGGTTGATGCCTTTTACTGTACACAAGAAATTCATACCAAGATTATTTTTGTTTGTATTTTAGAAATTACTTCAGTTCCCAAGAAAATATCCAGTTTAACAGAGAATCCATAATGCTAAACATGCTTGTTTAAAAAACTCTACATTACTGCTGCATATTGTAAGTGTGCTGCTTGAGTAACACATTGCAATTAGTAGATAGGGCATAAGTAATCTATTGAACACGTTGGAATGCCAACAATTGATTGCTTACTGGTATTTTCTTTTAATCATTAGTTTGTATTGATTACTGTAAATAGAAGTTAAACATCATAAAGTAGGGCAAAAAAAATTATCCCCCCTACATATTGCCGTAATGTGTGGCAGTAACAAATATCCACATAATCAACTACATTCAAATTCCAAAATACAAATGCAAAACTGTTGCCTTAAATGCAGCCAGTCCCAGTGAATTCAATTTCTTGCTGATCTGATACAAAGAAGCACTTTGGCAAGATAAAACCATTTACTTACATTAGAAAAAAACTCACTTTTTCTCTTGAGGGCAGCATGGATGACATTTCTCCATTTTATCCTTACAACATCCCCATGTGGTAGGCTATGCCCTGCCTATAATTACTTGTGAGTTTCATGGCTGAGCAGCAATTTAAGCTCAGAATTCTGCAGCCCAACTAATATTCTTTCTAATACACTACACTGGCTCTTATGAATCCAAGATCCTTTTTTAATTTATCCTATTGGCAGAGGTATACTATTTCTATAGTGTCACCCATGCTAACATTACAGAATGATCTCAGTGTTTGATCCTAAGTTTTCAGGACTGAATGAGAAAAACACACAAATTCAATACATTTTGCCTACTCAATGGTGAGTTGGGTGTTGCAGCCCAATAGCATTTGGAAGGCTGCACTTTGCCCATCCCTGTTTTAGAGGCATGAATATTAAACTGTCTAGTTCGGTAAGGCCATGAAATGGAGTATTTTTTTTTTTTTACATTTATTCGTTTTTTATTTTATATTGTAAATATGGAAAACCGACTGTCCGCATAACAGGCACCTTTTTAAATAAAAAAAAAAGTGGCAGGAGATTTAAAACCGCTGCTTGGCTTGCTCACTCCAGCCAGCTGGGCAAGGGGGGGTGTCATACAGAGTTTGGGGGGGTAAAAATTGTGTAGGCAGATCGCACACATTCGAATGACTGCCTTTTTGAATTTTTTACCCCCCAAACGGATTTTTTTTTTAATTTGGTTGTGTAGATGGGGCCTATGTGATCCCTTCCCACATAGGATCACATACCTGAATAATTTAGAAAGCAGAATGCAGCATCAAGGAATAAGTAACACAAAAAGATGATGATGATGATGATGATGATGGGCACTACCACTAAGGAAAATAGTAGCACTGAACAGAATTTAAAAGTAATGGTGAATATTCACACACTCAAATGTGGTGTGTGTGTGTGTGTGTGTGTGTGTGAGAGAGAGAGAGAGAGAGAGAGAGAGACTATTTACCAGAAATGGTAAATAGTCAGTGAATCCCTAGTAGTTACATACTTCTAATTGGTATATTCATCCATTCTAAATACTCACCTCAGTGAAATACCAAGGGAATGTTTGTCCTTAGTTGAAATTCACTCAAAAATTACTCAAGCCCTAATCTTTCACTCTGGATCTTTGCTTTTCTTTCATATGGGATCCAGCTCTTGACTGATGTGTCCAGGCAATTATCTGAAAATAGTGATGAATGTTACCCTGCGAGTGTGCAAATGACTGTTTGGAGAGTTTAAGCTTGGATCTATATTAAAGGTCAGTTATCAAAGAAAAAAAGGAGGCAAGAATAGATTATTTGCCGCTTGCAGTGAGTAGAATTTTAATGTCACTAATGTCGGTTATTAAGCGTAAATACACAAAGGTTTAAGGAAATCAAAGGATGAATGCAGTCCAGGCTTCTGGCAGTGTCCCCAAGGAGAGCTTGTGCTCAAGGAGGAGCTTAAAATACAAAATGAAGCTTTTTAGGCAATTAGGTTTTAAAACATACCTCCTTTGTGAGCAGCCCCATTCATTTGAGCAAGCGTTCTCCTAGGGTACAGAGACCCTGGCACATTGGAAGCTACTCCCAGTCTATCCTCATGGCGTCCCAAGAATCAACTGCTGGGCAGGCTTTATGTTACAAGAAAGCCATTTATAAGTCAATTGGCTGTGAAAAAGATTTCAAAACATCTTTGTGATCTTGGCCAATGATTCAGAAGATAAAAGACAGTGAAAACTCTCCCCACAGATTCTAGTTCTTCAGTCTCAAACTTCTGATGTAGAAACTTAAAAAGAAGAATAAGGAGAAAAAGATAAACAGAGGGGAGGGGAATGGCTTATGAACAGCATGCAGGAGTTGTCTGGTTGTTGTTAGAGTAATTGAATCAGAGTTGGAAAGAGCCTGATGGGCCATCTAGTCCAACCCGCTGCTCAGTGTAGGATCTCCAGCTAAAGCATCCCCAGCAGGTTTCTGGAGATGTCCAGAGAAGATGACCCCACCTCTAGACAATTGAATCCGTTACTGAACCACTTTTACTGTCAAGATGTTCCTTCTAATATTCAGTCAAAATCTACTCTCCTGTAACTTCAAATCATTAGACCTAACCCTATCTTCTGGGGCCATAGAGAACAGGCCTGCCCCCTTCTCTCTGTGACAACTGTTGAGGCATTCGAAGAGTGCAATCATGTCACCCCTCAGTCTTCCTTCACCAAGAACATGCCCAGCTCCTTCAAGTTGTGTGCCTTCAAGTCATTTCTGACTTATGGTGATGCTATGGCAAACCTATCACAAGGTTTTCTTGGCAGAATTTTTTAGAGGGAGTTTGCCTTCCTCTGAGGCTGAGAGAGTGTTTGCTCAAGGTCACCCAGTAGGTTTCCATGGCCAAGTGAGGATTCAAATCCTGGTCTCCCAGTGTCTTAGTCCAAGATTCAAACCACTCCACACTGGCTTTCAATTGTGCAGTAGCCAATGCTACACACCCTCAGCTAATGGCACTAGTATTTTTTAATTTTGATAACAACAACAACAACAACAACAGTAGTGTTATTAACAAGATGACATAGTGACATAATGGAGCCATATTTTTCACAGAGCAAATAAGAAACTAACCAGGCCTTACATATTATTTCACCAAAATAAGATATTCAGTGTTCATATGAAATCTTTAGTTGTAGGTTCACAGCATGGGAAAATAAAAAAATTTAACAATCCTCTCCATTGGTCCAGATGTTACTGTGGAGGAGGTGTAAACTCCCCCCTGCAATGAAGAAATTAATAGAAGGAAACCACATTGAAAAGAATTAATTTCTTAATTTTGGCTGGTCATTTCTATCATCCTGCACAGCAGATGTCAGCTTTTCCACAAGCAGGGCTGGTTTAACCATACCGCCAAATCAGCATCTGTGGGGGGCCCCACAGCTGCAGGGCCCCCCGTCCTAACCCTCCTCCTGCAAAAAACAAAACAAAAAAACACCAGCGGAGAGCAAGCAGGAACAAGAGAGTGGCCCAAATCCTCCTGCTGGCCTTGCCCTTTTTTATTCAACTGCCTCCTTCATACTTTCCTTCCTCCACCCCCACCGAGCAGGACAAGCTGCAGGCCCCCTCCCATGGACTGCGCTGCCCTGGAAGCGACCCTAGAGCACCTGGGAGGAGAGCGCCAGCGGCGGCAGGAGGAGAGGTGGCCGAGGCGGTGGAGGCAGCAGCAGCACCCGGGCTGGGCCCCATGGCTGGCGCTGCTGTTTGTGCCTTGGCCAGAGGCACCCCACGTGCTGGCGCTGAGCTGGGGTTGCGAGCGGAGCCAAGCAGAGGCCATCACCCCCTGTGTGAGGTGAGCATGGAACTGCCTGCCTGCCTGCCTGTGGAGTTTCTTGTTCCTCCGCCTTGCCCCACAGAGAAAGAGGAGGTGAGGCCCGTCCTGGCCTGGCTGCCCCCAAAGCAGTGCTGAGCATCAGCTGTGCCAACCCTGCTGCAAGGGATGAGAAACTCCGTGCCCCAAAGATTCCCTCCTCTCTTGGCACTCCTCTCCCGCTTTGCCCCTCGCTTTCCCCCGCTGCCACAGCGAAGAGGAGTGCCTTCCCCCCCCGGAACACCACAGTGAGGCCAGCCTGCCCAGTGCCCGGAGGGAGGCGGCAGGCAGGCAGGCAGGCAGCTCCATGCTCACCTCACAAAGGGGGTCGTAGCCCCAGCTCGGTGCCAGTGTGCGGGGCTCCTCCGGCCAAGGCAAAGGCAGCAGCGCCAGCCCCCCCAGACACACACCTGCTGCTGTCCCCACCCACCACACAGGTGATCACAGGTTGGGCCATGTGTGTGTGTTGTTGCTGGGGAGTTGGGGTGGGCAGCTGGAGGAGCTCTGGTGGGAGCTGGGCTCCCTCACCGAGTGCCTGGAGGAGGAGCGGGCGGCACAGCACAGTCCAGAGTATTCAGATTAAGGTAGGGCCTCTGTATCCACTGTTTCATTATCCACCAATGCAATTATCCATGGGACACAAAACAGCATACCCAGGGCCGGTTTAAGGAATTTGGGGGGCCCCTGCAATGCTTTACTTTGGGGCCCCTATATGTTTATCTCAGATCAATGTAACCTAACCTATTCACCATACAGGATGTTCAGATTATAGTAGGACCCCCGTATCGATGGATTCATTATCCATGGAACACAAAACAGCACACCTACCATAGAGTCTTCCTAGAAAATGTGTCTTCCCTAGCCCTTTTCTAGGCCCTCCAAGGCAACTCTATGATATTTTAAACCAGAAGTCCCATTATTTTCAATGGCGTTCACTATTATTCATGGTTTTCAGAATTCATGCCCCCCCGAACCAATCCCCAGTGGATAAGAGGGGCCTACTATATTACATAATTTGCCACCAATAATTTAGTTGAAAACTATATTATAGGCACTAACATAATATTTTTTGTTTATTAGCAATTAACGTAATGGTGTAGATTTCCTCAAAGAAAATAAAGAGTAGACTACAAGCTAAATATGAGTTAGCAGTGTGATGCAGCAGCAAAAAATGCCAATGCGATTCTAGGCTGCAAGGAAGGAAAGGGAAGAAAGAAAGAAAGAAAGAAAGAAAGAAGCCCTTTTTGAGGGAGACAACCCTCAAATTCCCTGTCCCTGTCTCTCTCTCACACACACTCACCCTCTCCGACGTGCCTCTCCCTCCAGCTTCTGCCATGGAGGGCTACTGTTTCTTTCTCTTTCTCTTTAGTTTTGGAGAGGCTGTTTTGTTTTTTTGTTTTTTAAAAGCCAGCAGGAGGTTTTTGGAGGAGGAGGGTAAGAGAGGGCTCCTCCCAGCTGTCTCCTGGCTGTCTCCTTCGTCAGATTAAGGATGCCAACACGGGGCCCTCTCTTGACCTCGGGGCCCCCTCTTGACCTTGGGGGCCCCTGCCAATGCTGATTTGGCAGACAGGTTAAACCGGCCCTGAGCATACCTACCATAGAGTCTTCCCAGAAAACGTGTCCTCTCCAGCCATTTTCTAGGTCCTCCGAGGCAACTCGAGGGTATTTTAAACTGGAAGTCCCATCTTTTTAAATGGCGTTCTGTATTATCCAGGGGATATGGGGTCCTACTTTATTACTAATAATGTTTTTGCAGGAAGAGTGTTATGACGGGGGGGGGCTATAATGACAAGCCCCCCTGCGGCTACAGGTGCTGCAGGGCCCTTAAACCGGCCCTACCACCCTTGCCTGGTGGACTCTGCAGGGCTTCCCAACCCAGGGTCCCTGGAACCATAGGGTTACCCCAAAGAGGTGACTAGGGGTTCCTCAAGAGATGGTGGGGTTGGCCACATGGTGAAAATGCCCCTCACAGAAGGGCTAGTTGAAGGGCCCTGCACCACCTGCAGCCGCAGGGGCCCCATCATTGTGGGGGGGGGCAGTTGTAACCCTTCTCCTGCAAAAACATTATTAGTAATAACCTGAATATCCTGTACTGTGAATAGCTTAGGTTGAGTTAGGTTACATTTACCTGAAATAAACATACAGGCCCCCCAAAATAAAGTGTTGCAGGGCCCCCCCAAATTCCTTAAACCGGCCCTGTCCACAAGTGTGCTTTCTCAAGAGTTTTTGGGTAGTTCTGAGCTATTACCAATCTTGCAGCAAAATACACACACACACACACACCCCTTTATGGTTTAATGCCTCACAGTTGTCACAAAATATGGAGAGAATTTGTACTTTCGGTCCAACAGGAACTGCTTAGTTTGTATTTTGACTTAATATTAGAAATACACTTTTCCAAAATTCAGAAATACTGGGACACTCTCATCACATGTGGAAATAAGTACCCAGTGCCTCGCAGTTCACCCAGTATTTGTTAGATGAGTACTTGCTGATATATATCATTTTTAAAGGGGTTAGATACCAACAATAAATTATTTTTATATATTATCTCTCATACGGGAAGATACAGATTTTATTTGAAGTGTCATAACTCACCCCCTAGAGTTGGAGGATTCATAGGGAGAGGAGGCAGTAGATTGCCAGGACTCTGCAGCTCCTCTCTGAGTCCATGGATCCAGGGTTGGAGGCAGAGGGGGACCCTACTCCCCAGCAGGAGGTTGCAGACACTGAAGACCCATTGATATCATTCATTGAGTGATAAGAGATAAATGTTATTTATTATCTACATTACTATACTGCTTATCAGTGCCAAACCTCCCCCTAAGCGGTTTACAACATAAAAACAAGTAAAAATAAAACAATTAAAACACTTAAAAAGTAACAATTAAAATTATTTTTAAAACATATACAAGTTAGAACAATAAAAATAATAAAGAGAGATTGCATTGTTCCCAGCATTTGTTAGGTAGGAGACACTGATCTAGTTAGGCATCTAGTGTTTTGGAGATAGCTGGCCATAAATCCCCCAGTATCTCCTCAGCATCTCTGTTACTTACAAGAGTCTTATCTGGGTGACTGACAGGGACTCTTTGGCATTCATGTTTTTTTGATCTTGGACAGGCTACACTTTGTCTACTCTGTTTACTTCTTGCTGGCTTCTTGTATCTGGACTGCTGACTTGTTATTACAATTCCTGGACCAGCTGATGGCCAGTCTCTTGTTCTTCCCTTTGTCTTGTTGGATAACTTGTGACTGATCAGGACTGGATTAACTATTCGAGAGTTTAAACCATTCTAACCACCTGATTCCTAGGACACTTGCTGACTAGAGCATAGGACAGGAAGGCTTTTCCATAGTGTTTTCCATTTAACACTTCTGGTTGTGGTGGCAATGGTGACTGGTCATTAGGACAGGAAACTTGTCTGAAATGATCACCTTCTGAGACTAGTTCCTAGTTTTCAAAGAGAGAAACAATCACTTATTTGTTTTAAATGATATAGCCCCATTAATTTCAACATAAAAAGAAAATAGTGAGGATGGGGAAGATGGGAATTTGATAGTACCTTTAGGACCTATTTATTTTAGCATGAGCCTTCATGTATTTCAGTCCTTTCTTCAGATGCACCAGTGGAGTACAATATTAACACCACAGCCATTACATAGTTGTGCAGGTGGGATTGGATTTTAATGGGGTAGAGCATGGTGCAAGTTGTGACACTGACCATAAGCTTTCAGAGAGTTTTGTAAAATGATACAGGTCTACCAAGCAGCTGACTTTCTCATCTTGAGGTGTGAAAGAAATACATTCTACTTACCTGGAAGTCAGTTCCCTTGACGAAGGAGCATTTTCTAAGGAGATTCCTATTTTTAAATGTGTAACTGTGGTGAGATCTGTATATTAATGAATGAATCTAGTGTGCCAAAAACATTAGTATCTCTGTTAATACTTCTGCCAATGGATTGGAATTTGTGAATATATCTCAATTCAGCTGTTTCTCTTTCCAATCATCCTCTGATTTGTTTTATTTTATTTTTGGTCCAGAATAGCTGCTTGTAAGTTAGATATTGAATGTTTAGTAAGATTGAAATACTCTGCAACCAGTTTTGGGGTACTGCCATTTCTAATGTCAGCTCTGTCTGTTTATCCTCTTGCATTAACTATCCTGTTTATCCAATGCAGAGTGAAGAGGGGCATTTGCTGACAGAGGATGGCATATATCATACTCAAGCAAGTAAAAGCACCTCTGATGTTGTGGGTGGTATTAGTGCGGGAAAATATAGTTTGCCGTTCAATAAGTGGAAATGGTTCTGCTATTGAAGGGTTAACTGAGAAGGCATATGAGATGAGCTGATGTAACTTCCTCAAGTTTTGCTTTTGGGGAATCTAAGATGAAGGGGAGTGTTTTGAGTATTCTTCTTTGTTCCAGAAGCCATGCTCCTTAACAAACCTCATGGGCCTTTGAACTGAGAGGACCCCGAAAGGGGTGTCCTGAATATAGATTTGTAACAATGTAGTTTTTAAGTATTTTGAACTAGTTTTAGTTTGTTTCGATAGTGTTTTTGTTCCTGCCAAGAATGAGCTCTCTAAACTGTGAGTAATGAAGCTTTTGTACTTTTTAAACTAACTTTTGAGTCTTGAGTGGTTATTTTGGTAGTTAAACAACTTGGGAAAAGACAAGGGGTGTTTGGTTATTTAATAAGCTATGTATGCTAACATTCTGATGCTAGATGTTGCTGCATTAACATTAAACTCTGCTAAGTTGGCTGTATTCTCCACTAACGTGTGAAGTACAGTGTGGATGTTTAAACAGGGACAACATACCCTGATATTTTAAACAGTGTATTTCATACACATTCCAATAGGCTATGGGCCCAGATTATGAATGTTTTAAGCTGCATATTTTTGATTTTGAATTTTTGAAGAGTTTTGGATTTTGTGTTTTGCTTAGATAACCAAATTTTTTCGTGGTTTGTTATTCTAAAAGTAAAGTGAAGTGTGCTTTTTTCACCCTTTCCCAAGTGAAGCTGATTTTTTAAACAAAAGGCAGTCTTGTTGTTTTTCCCTGAGGGAACAAAGAGAGTTGAGAGAGTTGGCAGAGATTTTTTGTTTATGGCTCCACAGTCATAAAAGAAGTTGAGGAGAACCATTTGGCTGCTCATTAGCATAACACAGAGAAAGCTTTGCCTGCCTGAAGGTGTGAGAGAAGAATGGCTGCAGCAGAGGAGCTGAGATTAAAAAGAGTGGTGGATTTGGAGCCAGATACATCCAGTTGTGGTTAAAGTTTGTAGAAACACGAATTGAAGCAAATAGGTTTTTAGATGCAATAAGAAAACCAGAGCCACAAGGTGAGGAAGAGAGAAGAATTTGGCATTCTAGAGATGCGGGAGCTAGACAAATTATAATGGAAAGTTTAAGATCTGAACAACTGATTTACGTTGTTTCTTGTAACTCAGCTAAATCTATGCTGGACAAATTGAGAGAAATATACTAAGTTGATTCACCTAAAGTGCAAAACCTGGCCATTAGAGACATAATGAATCTAAGAGTTAATTCTAAAAGAGACTGTGAGCCACATATCAGAAGATTTCTAGGAATATTAGAAAGGATGAGTGCCATGAATTTGATTGCAAATGAAGGGCAGAAAATTGCCTATTTTACTGGGACTCTGGGAAGTAGCTTTCATGCATTTCAAAGTTTGGTTGATAACACAGCTGGATTAACATTGAATGAAGTATTGGCACGTTAGAGGCTTGAATGCTTAGATCACAGTCAGCCATCAGAGAGATATGTTGATAAAGAAGAAGTGAGTGTGTCAAGTTATATTGCTAACAAACAACAAAGGAATGTGCCTCCCAGAGACAAACAAAGGGAAATTCGTTGTTTTAAGTGTAATGTTGTTGGGCATATTGCCAGGATGTGCAGAGCAAGTGGAGATTTTGGCCAGAGGGGGAGCAGTTTTCCCCAAATAGCAGCAGAGTATTTCAACAAAGGGCCATGCTTTCTCAAAGTGAATTTGCAGAACCAGTATCTGTCGAGAGGGGGCAGTGTGTACAAAGGAATTCAAACAGAGACAAAGGAAAAGTGAGCATGTTTGCTTTAAGAAAAGTTTTTCATGTTGTGGAAAATAATGATAAACAAAATAAGAGTAATAATGGAAAAAGCGAATGGGTAGTGGATTCTGGAAGTTCAAATCATAGCACAAATTCTGCAAGCAATTTCATAGAGTTAAATAATAATAATAATAATAATAATGGAGAGTTGCAAATTGCTGATGGATCTAAGATGCCCATACAGGCAGTTGGGACTTGTGAGTTGAATCTTGCAACATATGATGGATGTGAATCACAAATACTGGAGAATGTTGATTATGTTAAAGAATTAAAAGCAAATCTCAGTGTCTCAGCTTTGATGAAAAAGAATTTTTCTGTACTGTTTCAAAGAGATGTGTGCACTGTATTTAATGACAGAAATGGAAAAGTATACTTAAAGGCATATAAGGATAATGATGGTCTTTTTAAGTTTTTTACTCCTCCAGATAAACAAGCCTATGTGGCACAGACAAGCTGTACTGATGAAGAGAGCATGGATTTATGGCACAAGCGCTTTGGACATCATGACTGTAATGCAATTGTGGAACTTCAAGAGAAAGTTTTGGCAACAGGGATAAAGGTAAAAAGGCAACAGAATAGTAACAATGTACAGAGATGCATAGTGTGTGTTGAACAAAAGGCAACAAGGCCTTCATTTCCAGAGAGACCTGAGAAAAGGTCCAACAGCATTCTGGACCTCATTCATTCTGATATAATGGGACCAATGAGAGTGCCCTCACTTGGAGGAAATAGATACATACTAACCCTTATAGATGATTTCTCGAAATACAGTGTGATATACCTGCTCAAACAGAAGAGTGAGATGCGTGATGCACTGTGTGCGTATGTTGCCATGGTGAGAAAAATATTTGGAAGGAATCCCAAAGCTTTGAAGAGTGATCGAGGTGGTGAGTACCTATCACATGATACACAACAATTCTTGAGAGAGAATGGAATACAACATATTAAGACTGTTTCTTATACTCCAGAACTGAACTGTATTGCTGAAAGAAAATTTCGTACACTAATTGAGATGACAAGGTGTCTTTTGGCTAATGCTAGATTACCTAATAGTATGTGGGGCAATGCTATTGCTACAGCTAATTACTTACAGAATCGCCTACCCACAAAAGGTGCAGAGAAAACCCCTTTTGAGATTTTGAGACCCCCATCAGTTAAACACATTAGAACATTTGGAAGTATTGCATATGCATATGTTCCAAGGGAACTCAGAGCAAAACTGGATTCAGCAATTCAAGAAATGATGCTGATTGGATACGAAAGTGGAACAAGAAATTACAAAGTGATGAACTTAAAGACTGGTAAAGTATATAGCAGACATGTGGTATATTTTGATGAAAGCAGAAAAGTTGATTTAACAGGAACTGTGCTTGATATTCAAAAGAGGATGATGTTGATTTTTATGAACAAGAGGATAACATGTCTGTGATTTCAGAAGCAGAGAGTGAATATTCTGTGCAGCATTGTGTTTCAGAAAATCATGTGGGAGCTGATCTGACTGATCTGGACAGTGGTGAAGCAGATGCTGAACAAGAAGGAAGTCACCAGGATCGGAATCAGGAACCTCCCAGGTATAATTTCAGACTGAACAGAGGTGTGCCTCCTGAGAGATTTGGCTACCTTGCAGAGGTGGCATTACCTAAGGAACCAAAGAAAATAGAGGACATTGAGCAGATGTCGCCGGATGAGGCAGCTCAATGGAAGAAGGTAGCACAAGAGGAAATAGATGCGCTGCACAAAAATGAAACATGGACTCTTACAGAACTTCCATGAGGAAAGAAAGCCATAGGATGTAAGTGGGTATTTAAACTGAAACAAGATGCAGAAGGTAATGTAGAACGCTATAAGGCAAGGTTGGTTGCTCAAGGTTATTCACAGAAGTTTGGAGTTGATTATGATGAAGTATTTGCCCCAGTAGTGAAACATAGTACTATAAGACTGTTGCTTACTTTAGCTGCATCAAAACAAATGACTGTAAAGCATGTTGATGTCAAGACAGCATTCTTGCATGGAGAAATTCAGGAAGAATTGTATATGAGGCAGCCAGCAGGTTTTGTGGACCAAGAAAGGCCACATTTTGTCTGTAAACTTAAGAAAGGGCTCTATGGACTCAAGCAAGCTGCTTCTGCCTGGAACAAAAAGTTAGACAAGATGTTGCAGGATTTAGGGTTTAAACAAGGAGAAGCAGACTCATGTTTGTACACAAGATTCAGAGATGGTTTTTCAACTTTTGTTTTGACCTATGTTGATGATTTGATTATTGCTACACAGAGAAATGCTGACTACAGAGAAGTAGTGAAGAGTTTGAACAAAGAAGTGGAGCTGAAGAAACTAGGAGATGCTACATTTTGCTTGGGGATACAAATTCAAAGAGACAAGGATGAATCTTTCCTTTTGAGTCAAAAGCAGAAGATTGTTGACCTGCTGGAAACTTTAGGCATGCAAGATGCCCACCCTGTGGACACCCCAATGAGAACAGACTTTGGTAACAGTGAGAATAAGGAACTTTTGCCAAATAATGTAATGTACAGAAAAGCAATTGGAAAGCTGTTGTATCTAGCTACAAATAGTAGGCCAGACATAGCTCATGCTGTAGGAATTCTTAGAAGAAAAGTCAGTGAGCCAACCAAAGAAGATTGGGTTGGAGTGAAACACATTGTGAAATACTTAAAAGGGTCAATAGATTTTCAACTGAGATTGCCTGCTAATGCTAATCCAAATCTTGTTTGTTTTTCAGACGCTGAATGGGCTGGTGTTGATAGTAGATTGAGTTCAACAAGTGGTTATCTATTTCTGTATGGGGGTGCACCTATATCGTGGGCAAGTCATAAACAAAAGATTAAGTCACATTCCAATGTTGAAGGAAATTTTGTTTCATTGGCAGAGGCATGTAGAGAAATGCAATGGCTTGATAAATTGTTTCTTGATTTTAACATTTTAGAACAGAAACCAACTCAGGTGTTTGAGACTAATTTAAATTGTGTTAAATTGTCTGAAAGTGGGAAAATGATGCCATGTAATAAGTATATTGGAACCAGATATCATAATGTGTGCCAGTTGGTGAGAGAAGACATGATGAAGATGATGTACTGTGCAGAGAACGATATGACAGCGGGTATCCTGACCAGACCACTGCCAAGAGATGTGTTCCAGAGAGTACGTGCAAAGTTTGGACTTATATCTCACTTATTGGACTGAGAGGGGATGTTGGAAAATATAGTTTGCAGTCCAATATGTGGAAATGTTTCTGCTATTGAAGGGTTAACTGAGAAGCCATATGAGATGAGCTGATGTAACTTCCTGAAGTTTTGCTATTGGGGAATCTGGGATGAAGGGGAGTGTCTTGAGTATTCGTCTTTGTTCCAGAAGCCATGATCCTTAACAAACCTCATGGGCCTTTGAACTGAGAGGACCCCGAAAGGGGTGTCCTGAATATAGATTTGTAACAATGTAGTTTTTAAGTATTTTGAACTAGTTTTAGTTTTTTTTATGGTGTTTTTGTTCCTGCCAAGAATGAGCTCTCTAAACTGTGAGTAATGAAGCTTTTGTACTTTTTAAACTAACTTTTGAGTCTTGAGTGGTTATTTTGGTAGTTAAATAACTTGGGAAAAGACAAAGGGTGTTTGGTTATTTAATAAGCTATGTATGCTAACATTCTGATGCTAGATGCTGCTGCATTAACATTAAACTCTGCTGTATTCTCCACTAACGTGTGAAGTACAGTGTGGATGTTTAAACAGGGACAACATACCCTGATATTTTAAACAGTGTATTTTATACACATTCCAATAATTAGAAACTGTAATTTTGCTGTCAAATAGATGTGGAAATAGAGTTGGCATCTGGATTTTTAGCAGGGTCTTGTCCATGTATTTATATCTATGTTATGTGTCCAGTTGCAGATAAATAGTTGCTTGCAATCTTTTGTTTGAAAACAAATGATGTACAATCCTAAAATGGAGATCTGTTAGCTTTGATGAAGTGGAACCCTTCAGCAGAAGGATAAAAAAGGAAGTGGGACAGGGAGCATTCATGCAACATCTGAACTTTCTTCATTCCAAGGACATGATCCATTGAATATTCAAAGTTATGCCTGGTCACAGATACTGTAGGTATAATTAATTAAATTCCCCACCAATGAATTCAAGAGGAGATGGGGAAATCTTGCCTGGTTACACCCAGACCATGTCCCATGGGCCCACAGCAATGATAGCGTTCTCAGTGTGATGTAGCCCAGCTAGCACTCACAGCAGCATATGGGTAGAATCACTACACTGTCACACTATAACTCAGATTGTGTTCTCTTACTCTCCACACTCATTGTAAAGAGGAGGGCTGTTCATGAACAATGTCTACAGCATTCAAGTCCACCTTCATTTGCACCCCCAAAGTAATGGCACATATGGTCATTTATGGTGGTGGCATGGGAGCTTGTCAGCCTTATCCTGATGACTGACATGTTTCATGGATCAAAGAATGTCATATCACCTGATCATGGGTGCACACACTCTCTATGGAGGCCCTGGTCTGGTGTACCTTGCCCTTCACTCCTTTGAATGGGATGCTGGAGCATCCTATGTAACACCATCCACTTCCAGTGGATTCCTCTGTCTCAAGGCTATTTTGAACAACAGTGCACACTCAATTGTGGAAACCTTTTCCATTGTGCATATGACACAGCCATTGTGTAATGCATGTGCCACAAGCACATATCCAGTCTCAGAAGAGCACACTCAGTTATTATGTTAGGGACGCAGACTGCCTTGCTGTAATAGGAAACACATCCTGGAAGTTTCCTCTTGGGAGAAAGGCAGGATATAAATTCAACCACTCAATCAGGAAGTGGAAGGAAGAACAACCAAAGGTACTTGAGGGAAAGTGAAGAGGGAGCTTGTGCAAGTGTTGTTTTTGAGAGGGAGGGGAGAGTGCTAGCATGAAAATGCAATATTTTCTGTGTATTTGTTGGTGTGGTATCTGTGCAGCATGACTGCCACACTATAGCTGTGTGTGTGAATGTAACTCCCTTGGCTTTTTACCTTTTCTGCCCATCTACATCATCCTAAGACCTTCTGAGTTATAGAACTCAGACAAGGATGTCAGCTTGCTTCCATTTTCTGTCTCCTTTCAGTACTGTCCACCAGTCACTGTATTTTGTTGTTTCAAATGAGGAGCAAGCTAGATTGCACATGACAGAGAATGAATGAATGAATGACAGAGAATGATACTAATTAATTAATTAATTAATTACATTTCAGCCCACTTCCCACTCCATAGAGCTCAAGCCCAAACTTTTAAAGGAATTTTCTTAGGTGCTCCACCCTATACTTGCAATAGGTTGAGAACCTTGGATACCACCTTTAAAGTTCAGAATAAAACTGAGAACAGATTCACTATCTCACATAATGGAAGCCACATTGTGTACACTGCTCTTGCCCTCCTCTTCTTCAGTTTATCCTCTGAACTACTCTGTGAGATAAGTTGGGCTGGCAGGCAATGACTTTTCCAGGGTCACCCATGAATTTCATGGCTAAATAGAGATTTGCCCTTGGGTGTCCAGAAGCCTAGTCCTTAATTCAACCATTTCATTGAATCAAGCTGGTTGGTCTCTGCATCAACATTTCTCTTCTCTTCTCTTCTCTTCTCTTCTCTGCTCTGCTCTTCTGGATGTAAGAAACAATATTGGCTATCTGCTCTTCGCCTTTGATCCAAGTCATGTTGAAGAAAAATATAGCTCAATGTTATGGCCATTTCACACATTACACAACAGCAAGTCTCACTTTGCCATTGACTAGGCACTCAGCCAGGAAGTACTGTACAGCAAACCATTTCTCCTCGAGGAGTGAAAAATGTATAATGCATATGCTTGGAAACAAGCTTTTGCCTTTTTGCTCACATTATCTTCCTCCCACCCACCCCACAGAAGTATACCTGTGTTTGAAAGTGTACATCTTAGCAGGTAAGAAAGTTTCAGCTTCTTGCACTGTTTTCACCCAGGAAAGAAGCATGATGGGCAGCAACAATATTGTCTTAAAATTATATACTGTAAAATGTTGTCTTGAAAATTTTGTTCAAATGGATTAAAGGGGAAGGAATCCCAACATAAGACATATGCTATTATGTGTTATCATGCACTGGGGCCTCTTAATGCAGCCTTCTTTTGTAAATAGAGTGGTTTGCATGACAATACTTGTAACAGCCACTGAGCATAGCTTGGCAAGCCCAGCTTTGCACCCTCCTCAGCTTGATGTCCTAGGTGACCATTCACCTTGCCCTCCCTAGGCTGAACATGATGAGACCAAGAGCTACTCTCATCTTTGGCATGCAGATTTTCTGTATGTGAATAACAACAGCAGCAACAATAAAAATATCAACCAATATTGATCTCCAGCCTTTTTATTTCCAAACAAATGAAAGTATTACTACAGTCCTAAGTGTATAATGCAAATATCAACACAATCTTAACTGTACAGGCTAATTGCCTGACATTTTTTATTTACACGCTGTTGAATTTGCAAGTATTACCAGATGTGGTGAAGGCCAGTAGCACAGGACTAAGATGTGTAGGAGTAATGAGTCTAAAAAAAAATAAAATTGTATTAAAAATTCCAGGATCTAGTCCTTTTAAAAAGCAACAAGAATTATCTCCTTTAAAAAGAGAGTTAAAAATCATTCATTTATTTTTAACTTCATGCAGAGTGCAAACTTAAGAATGCTGACTTAAGCTCAATTAACATTTAAAAAGTGTATTCAGAGGTCTGAGATCACTCAGTTAAATTAGACTCATTACAAAACAAAGGAGTCAGTTTAAAATGCAAATCAAAAGTTTACTGAAGGTATATCAATCTCAATCTACATACTGAAACAAACTTTAAAAAGAGGTTCCTAACTAACTAATGGTATTTAGGGTAGGAAAAATTCACCCAGCCTACAGGCTGCATGGTAAACATCATTGCATGGTTACAGGAAAGAAGGTATAGCTTAAGATGGCTAAAGATGTCCAAGATGGCTACAGCCTCATGGAGACTCAAACTTAAAAGAGAGAACTTACACACAGCAATAAAATTTAAATTAGGTCATGTGTGGAATGACCCATCACTCCAGTTGGCTGGAAGTGCCCAGTGAAATAAGAGAAAGGGAATTTCGGGAGAACAAAAGGCATGCAGGGAAAAACCCTAGACTTATCTTAGGATGTGAATGAGGTACACAAGATTGCTTTTGCATTACAATGATTATTTCCCCACATACTACAAGATGTGACCCTGCTCCCCAAAAACCCTCTCTTATGTTAGGCACAGTTAGCTGTGCTGTGATGTCATTACAACATGCCCCATCTGTGCTTGCTGTCACTGGATGCCACCAGAATCATCCTGGATGATGACATTACAACATGGTTAAGTGTATGCCTAAGAACTGTGACTGAAGGGAAAATATTTTAAAACAACATTTTAATTGAATATAAATTCAATAATATAAAACAACATACAGTTGTCCCTTCACATTCACTGTGGTTTGGTTCCAGGACCCCCCGTGAATACCCAAATCCGTGAATACTCAAGTCCCATTATATGCAATGGCATAGCAAAATGGTATCCCTTGTATAAGATGGCAAAATCAAGATTTGCTTTTTGTATTATTATTTCTTTAAGAATATTTTCAAGCCGTGAATACTTAAATCCATGAATGCCAAATCCGTGAATGTGGAGGGACAACTGTACAAGGTAACTATATAACACAACTAACAGGGATAAAGGGAATCGGGGGCGACAAAGACAAAAAAAAAGTATATATGACTCTCAGCTTGCCAGGCTGTAGTTATAGGAGATTATCAGACACTTGAAAAAAGCTCAAAGGAGCTCGCGAGACCAATGTCACTGTCCCGGGAAGGGTTCCCGTTATCACACATGTCATCCTCCTGGCGTGCTTGCTCTGTCCCCCCTCTGTGCTGAAGTAATGAAAAAGGCGCCGCTTTTCATTAATGGAAGTTTACGCTAATGAAAAGTGGCATCTTTTTCATTGCGTTAGCATGGAGGGAGGGCAGAGCAAGCACACGAGGAGAACAATGTTGTGCAATACTGGGACCCATTCCCAGTACAGTGACGTCATTCTCACAAGCTCCTTTGGGTTTTTTCAAGCATCTGATAATATAATCACCGAGTAAAACAACTTCCTCTAAATAAAACCTTAAAAGCATATATTCATCTTCTACTTAACTATGTATAATATACTTCTACTTGTTATTCTTTTCTATATCTTGTAACTGATAATCTCCTCCACTTCTTCCTCATATATTCAATTACTAACTCCCGTTATCTTTTAAAATTGTCTAATGACTTTCCTCTAATTAAGTTTGTAATTATGAGTGAGGGGAAAATATTGACATAAAAGCAAAAGTTCAGTATCACACCAGTGTAGCTTGAAGAACCTGTCTTGCCACTAGCTAAAGGGAGGCAGCCGCCTTAGATATTGGACAGTGGGACATGTGTGGAAGGGAACTGGTGTCAGCAGCAGGACCATGGCTATTCTCCCAGCCTCTACTGGACTTTCCACTGGAGGACAGAACTGTCCTGTAGTTTTCAAGCTGCCCTCAAGCATGATGAAGGGACTTCTACTGCCAGTGTTGAAGCAATATTCACTTGCCTGTCCAGTCAGCTTCTATATGTAGAATGGCATGATCTTGACTGACCATTGGAGCTTAGCTGACCAAGGAACTTTGAAAGGGTTTGGGTGGAGAATCTACATTACTATATATCAAAATGGAGGTCCCACCAAAAGAGGCAAAATATCTTTGAACGAGCGCTTTGAAAAAATTGTTTTTCTGGATTACAACTCTCAGAATCCTGTAATCAGCACAGCCATTGGCCAACTGCCAGGAGGCCTCTGGGAACTATAGTATAAAAAGTTACATTGCCCCTGCCTGAACACCAGCAGATAGGCCAAAACAGCAAGAGATGGACTTCATTTCTTGTCTCCTACTTATGTGTCCCGCTTTTGAGATTCAAAAGGCACCTACACATGGAGTAAGTGTATGGGCCTTCAGTCTAATCCAGCAAGGCTGAAATTCTTATGCTTTGATGTTCTTGACTGTAACTGATGCTGATACAGTGACTAGTTACCAATGTGAACTTCCATACTTTGGTAACAGTGGTGTGTGTATATGTGTATGGGTGCGCACACGTGTGTATGAACAATGTGCTCTTTAAAGTGCGCCTCTGTTACCTTTCCTTGAAATGTAAAAGATAAAATAGACAAAAATATAGTTTGCTTACAAGCCTCCTTTGTGGTAGTCTGGCTGCCTCTTTTGCATAGATTTATGATAATAACTCTTGCCACACAGAGAATAAAACACCCCCCCTAAAAAAAGCCCTGTTTATTTTGCTGTCTAAATAATAAGGCAATTTGTTACAGCTAATTACTCAAATGCTTCCTTAATCTCAATTAAAAGATAGAGGACTGATTCCCACTCCCCACCCTATACCCTGCCCATGTAATGCTGCCACCTTTCTAAAGCAGCCCGCTCCCCCAAAATCCTTTTTTAATGTCTTCCCAATTACATATTCATTAAAGAATGTGCAGCCCATGGAAAACTGAACTGCTAAAATACATAGCTGCAATCTTAAACAATGATTTATTGTGACATGGGATGTGGGACATTTCCACAGCTTTTGTGATTGCCGTGATGAAGCTGTAAAGCAAATAGCATGAAATGAAGCAAGGCCTCACAATTTAATCAGCTCGTAAACAGATCTACCGCATCAAGCAAATGACATTATTATCCATCTGAAGTAAATCTTGCTAATCTCAGGAGATAAAATCAACATCATTAATGGTCACATGTCATATTCATCAACACTAAACCATCCCTTTTGACAGATTAATCCTAACTACAGCTCCCACGATGTATGGTAATCGAGCTCGGAGCCTGCAATTCATTCCACGCCAAGGCTAACCAGTACTCTTAGCACAGCTATTACAAATAATTTTTTTATTGATTTACATATTTTAAAATGCATTTAAGGTGAGGTGCCATTAAAAATCCTGTCACTATTGCATATTTCTCTCCCCCTGTCTCCATCTGCATTCACAGAAAGGGAAAGGAAAAATACTTTTTGCTCAAGCCAGCAGGAAGGTATCTTCCACTGAGAAGCAATGGGAGCTGTGCCAATGAAGCTCCTGGAACGCATTCATTTCAATATGGATTTTAAACCATGCCACTTCTTAGAGGATATACTGTAGTCCTATCCAGGGTCAGTGTGGTGCAGTGATTGGGCTAGGACTTTAGATGTCCAGGTTCAAGTCCCCACTGAATCATGGAATACTTGGGTGGCCAGTCACTTTCTCTCTGCCTGGCCTACCTCACAGGGTTGCTGTGAGGATGAATTGAGGAGGAGAACTACATACACCACCTTGAGTGCAATATAACAAATATATAAATCATGAATTATAATCACAATAAATAACCCACCCTCTGTGGAATTCTAACCAGCATATAGGCTTGTGCCCATCTTTTCAAGGTTAGGCTGAAAAATAGTGATAGATCTAAACCCATGGTAGACTGGGGATTTAATTCTATGTCCCTCCTACCTGCTCCCAGGGCAGCGAAATAACCACTACATTGCACTGGCTTTTTCTGAATATGTCCTGTTTGATTATGTGTTGTGTGCCTTCTACTTATCATGCTCTTGAGCTGGTAGTATTTAAGGTAGGTATTTGGCACAATGTTTCTCCCTCCAATGTTAGTAGGAATATATGCTCTACATTTTAACCTTACACACATCTTACCTCAGAGTAAGTCCCCTTGAATTCAGTGAGGCTTATTTCTGATTAAACAAGTATTGGTTTACACTTTAAATTTATATATATATATATACATATACAGTATATAGTGGGTGAAAAATATATTTGATGCAGAGTCACATGGGCATAGTACTGAGCCACAAGTATTCTGAAACTTGGAAGCCACTAGGGAGCACAAGTTGCATGGAACCCAAACGCCCCCTGCTGTCCAGTTCCAGCCAGGCTTGGAACCTCTTGCATGCTGAGCAAGTGCCTGGAGAGGACTATGATTTGGGAGTTATCAGCAGCAAGAGAGAATTACATGTACTTCTTCAAAAGAAGCTGGGACCACTTCCAGGCAAGACTGGTTTTGCTTTGAAAGGTGGTTGTGAACGTCTGAAAGCAGCAAAGCAGGCTTATTTCATTGCCTAGGTCCACCTCTTGTCTGCAAATAGGCAGGAAGATATTTATTTTATTTATTGAATTTATATCCCACCTTTCTCCTGAGTCAGGAGAAAATCCCTATTGATCAGAATTCAAGGCAGCTCACAACCACAATATAAACAGGCAGGAACCTGGTTTGAACCTTATATTGACTTGGCCTTTTGGTCCACCTAGTCCATATTGTTTACTTGGATTAGCCAAGTCTCTCCAAGGCAAAATTCTTTTCCCAGCAGTAATATCTGGGATTCTTTTAATTGGAGGCACCAGGAACTGAACCTGATACCAAGCATGGGCCTGCTCATTTGCTCCCTGAGCCAGATTGTCACTGATCCACATGCATAGAACTGGAGTCCTTCCCTTCAGAGTCAGTATTTGGTGGGTCTGGAGGTTGGAAGATGTAAATTGCAAGAGAATCCAAATTAGCTGACACAAAACGGCCCCATAGTCAGCATGGAACTGGTGGAGATTTCCAGAAAATGTAGCTTTTCAGTCATTGGCCAAACCATCATTGCCCAGTTTGAGGTTTTTGATTGAATAGGAAAGCCATTAGGCTAAATTACTTGTATCCTATCAGCTATGTGACAAGAAGGAACAAACATGGTCCTCTGATAAGAACTAACCTAAATCTGCAGATTTCGTCATTAATGGGATAAAAAAAAAATCCTTGATCTTTTAAAAAAACACCTTGAATGTTAGAGAAAGCAAAACTAATGGATTTGTTTATCTTTACTAGAAGAATCTGTCAGAAAGTAATAGGTGACATTCTCTAGCACCACAGACATGATTGAATACATAGGGATTGAAACACCAAAGATTTAAGAACTAAACACTCAAAAATTTCCTCTGTTTGAATGAACAAATCTGTCAGTTTTACTTTCTCCCAGACTCAAAAATTTTAACATTTCAACTTCTTTTTGAACCATTTATAAAGACAAGTATTACTTGGATTCAAGCCCTTGGATTATACTCCATGTATTTCAAAGGCAACTTGGAATCAGTTTAAAGTGAAGGATGGCCTTATCAACCATTGTACTAACTTTAATGAAAAGCGGATAAATTCCATTCATTGGTCACAGTGCCTCAATAGCACAAGTGTAAAGATCTGTGCAAACACCTTCTCTCTGTGTGCATACAGATAGATAGACTTTGTCCTGATTCAGGCTTCAGCAGGAAGCTATTCAGTCTGAATTCTTGAAGCAGTTGTAGCAGTAAATTAAACAGTTACTGAAGACAAACTTGACTTTAAGGGTTTGCTTGTCAGGGAATGCACAGGAGAGAAGTCAAAATCAGTCCAAGAGTCCGAGAGCCAGGTAGGGTCACTAGCCAGTCCAAGAGTCAAACAGGGTCCTCAGCCAGTCCAAGTTTGGGGTTTCAGGGTTCTGAAGCACAATTGCAGGAACTCACACCAAAGCTAGAGAATTTTCCAACAGAGAACATGGGCCAGAGCTGTTTCTTAAATTGTCTGCAGCCAGCTGAACTTGATTAAGAGAGCTTCTCCTTTTGCAGGAGAGGAGGAGAATCAAGTCCCCTCATGGCACTGACTGTTGTAATGCTGGAACTGCAGTGAGGAGACAGGCGGGAGGTTTCAAAGCAGCATAGTCACATGAAAGAAGAGGTGTGATAAGAAACATTTTCAAAGTTGTATGTTCCTGCTTTCTTTCATAATGTGATTGTTCCAAGACACTGGCCTCGTGTGATAATCTCCTTAGATTCTGCCTCTTATGTGTTGCCTTTCTGTACTATAAAGAAAAATATTTACTAGAATGCTTACTCAATATGAATGCTTTCTGTTTAAAAAAGGGAGGTTCCATTACTTTGAACACTACATTATTTAAACAAGTACTGAATTGTATTGGCAACCCCATTAACAGGGCCTTCTGAATGACAACAACAGGGATGACTGCAGTGGTGCATTGTATTGCCAGTTATTGACTACGTGGGTGCAAATATTGTCTACAGCCTTTACAGATTTCCAGCAGTCTAAGATGAAACAAAGACAGAACCAAGTGATTTATAGAGACAACATTTATCAGCTTAGTACAAACATTACCCAAACTGTTTCACAAATGTACTAATTCATTAATGGCGTATTTTTCTCTCCTGAGACTTACTGTTCCCCTATCTCTCCCTGAAACCTGTGTTCATTATAATATGCATTTCTGTTTCACTAGTGGAATATCTGCAAGACAAATTAAAACAGAGAGAGAATGAGACCATTTCTATCCATGTGCTTCTCTAAGAGCCGGGTCATGTGGCCAAATTCTTCCTTGCGATGGTGTGCAGAGTATATGATTTCATGAACTAAAGCTGATGTGAATCAGACTCCATATCCAATAAGAACATTATTTCAGGTTCCAATGTGAGAGGAAAGAGATGTCAAGGTATGGAAATAAATCCAGTGTATTTTAAGAACATGTGTTATGGCTAATTTCTTAGAAGCCAGTTAGTGATGCATGAGTGTTCCATTGCTCACCCTTGAAAGGGGTGGAGTTTTTGTGAGGATTTGATTTCAGAGATGGAGTGAGATATTTGGGCTGTCATCAAGGGTTTGGCTTCTTCCAGCTGCTCTGCTCTATATCTCAGTTCCATCTGCCTTTGGGAAGAATTTGTCCCTGCAAGGGACTGTAGGGGAGAGGGGACATTCTAACCGCCATAAAAAAGCAGTTGATGGAGGTACTGCTGATTCATTTACTCCTGAGAAGGCTAATTGGTTGATATTTTGAGCCCATGATGGGAAGACAGGGTTGGGCCTTATGTGTCATATTACCCCTAAGTGATAGGTGAACAGAGTTTGGGAGCACTGAGTTACAAGTAAAGGAGTTACTGTACTTGTAAATAACAAGCTACACATCAGGTATTGTGACAAGTTATGTCACTCCCCAGCTGTAACACCTAATGGCAAAAGTTTTACTTTTAAAACACTGTAAAGTATAACAAGAAGAAATTACTTCTATAAAGTAGATTCCAATTTGTGTAGAGGAGGGGAGGGAACGTGCATGTGAGGTAGATTGTGTTAAAAGATTTAATTGATTGATAGTATATAGTTAGATTCTAATACCTTTGTAGTATTTGGTTTGGATTGTTTTTAAAAAGTGTTTTACATGTCATTACTTTGACAGTTGAAATGTTGATGATTCTATTCAAAATATGTTGCTTGTCTCAGTTTGGAGCTATGTGGTAACTCAAACAGCAACTGAGTGGAATTTGTCTCCTATTGGCCGAGTCATGCCAAAACCATGGAGAATAGAGTAAAAATATCTTCATAAAAATAAACCTCTAAAAAGTTGGGAACAGCCATGAACTGGACTAAACTTTCATTGGAAAATATCTATGGATGGAACAGTTCTCTGTATTATCTGTGATGTAATAAAAATATTTAATTTTTTAAAAAAAGGAATACGTTGCTTGTCCTCATCGCTCTTTGTTTAAATAGAGCAGACCAGGGGAAACACTACCCCATGGGCTCTGTATAGTCCTATAGATTCCCTCTCCAGTCCTCTGTCTCCCCCCAACCCGCAACTGCACCTTCTTCTTAGGCAGGGGGAAGTCTCTTACTTCCCATCAGTAGCTGATTGGTAGAAATAGATATCTGCCACTGCCTCCACCCTAAAGGCACCAGATCCTTTCTGATCTTGGAGGCTAAGGAGGGTCAGCCCTGGTTAGTACTTGGATGGGAAACTACCCATCCAGGTGCTTTAGGCTGTATTTCAGAGGAAGGAACTGGGAAAACCACCTCTGTGTAAGAAAAACCTTTTTGAAATTCATGGGCTTGCCAAAAGTCAATAGGTGACTTGAAGGCACATACACACACACTCTCCATCCCTTTTAGGGTTCCAAAACAGCATCTAATTGCAATGATGGAGGCTTTTTATGGCTGCACAGTGGTCACTTTTGGGGAAGAGGACACAGCTGGGGATGGAAGGGTATGGAAGGGCTAAATCTCCCCTCCACATGTACTGCACTCCCTCCTTGAAAAGAACTTCCCCAAACAACTGCAACCAGGATTGTATGCTGTATGTTCAAGAGAAGAGAGAGTGTTTGTGTATATGTGTTGTTGGTACTCTAGGTCACTTCCTGCTGGAAAAAAGTCTTCTCCTGGGCCTCCACATGGCCAAGAAAGGGCTAAAATCTGGTGAAAGTGCCCCCAAAGTCCCAGAGGACATTAGACAGCATTGGGGGCATTTTGTCAAAGACTGTTGAAGGATGATGGGGGTGGAGCACTGTGGCACTCCAAAGGGCCCTGGAGAAGACAATGGGCCTCCCTAACCCCCAACCACCCCTGGTCTATATAAAAATATATGGGTGTGTTTGAATGAATGGATGTGGGCATGTGAATGGAATGTGTGTGAAAGAGAGAGGGAGAGACATAATCTCTGAAGAATGGGACAGAGGCACTGACAGGAGGGGCCACGTAGCAGCAGTTGGTGCCCCCTCAAATTTTCTCTTTAGGAAAATATTTTCCACATAAACAGTGGTGTTCCCTGACTTCCGCTAACAGCAGTCACAGGTCCAAAGGAGATATTATTATAAAGATCTAGTTAGCAGCTCTATATTTTTATTGCTTTACTCTAGGATTAGTGCAGGGCCAGCTTGGGATCCCAGTGTGAGGAATAAAAGGTTCTAGCTCTTCTTCTGCTGTTCTGATTCAGATGCCCCCCCCCCAATCTACAATTTGCATTTCAGCACAGTGATCTATTAAAGCAATGGGTCACTATGTTGTATTATTTCCCCCCACAAATACAAAGGAATAATGAGCAAAGCCAGGAAGGGAATTTCCACTATCTCTAATCATTGATCTAAGCCTGCAGACTTTCCCTTTAGATTAGACCTAAGTAGGGAGTGGAGCCCATGGAGGTTATGGGGCTTGGTAACAGCCCTCCCTGGAGTGGATTGGGCTTGTAAACTGTGGCGTTACTAAAGCTGGTGTCACCCCTCCATCCAACAGTGCCATGTGGTGTAGTTTGGCCTCACACACACCCTAATGTTTCCACTGCCTGTGTGGCCACTCTCCCCTGCTTTAGCACAAAGGCTTTAGCTTTTTCTAAAAGTAAGATATTATCATGCTCTTAATTGTTTTGGTTCCTCCTCCCTATTTCTATAAAAAGGATATTAAAATGGGATGATCTGAAGTGAACAATGTATTCCACAGGTGGCCACACCATAGACTTCTTCCACAGCATTATGACGCTTCATTTATTTTCTCCCTCAACACTGAATTTTTCCCACTCACTCTTCCCACACAATACTTCTTGGGCACTATACACCTAGGACCCCAGATTAACACACCCAGTTATAATGCCCCATCTGCTCCTACCACATGCTACACAGCATTTGCAGCCTATGAGCATTAGTACATCCCTGAGAGAATTGGGGGGTATTACTTTCGTAGTAGTGTTTCTGGCTGCTTGGGGTAGAAGGGGTGGGGGGATTGGTTGCCAGGTCTTACAGTTGATCTAAGGACACCAGTTGTTCAACACTTTGTGACTTCTGGATCCCTTATGCCAGGTTGTGTATTTCTGAATGCTCCTATATATTAAACAATAAACAACAACAGCTTACCACTGGTGGTTGGTGGCTTTCATGTCAGTGGGGTAGTCAATTTGCTCCAGGTCTTGCTTCAAATTTTAAAGAAGCTATCCTCAGGAAGGATTTTGGTGATAAAAATTAATGTTTTACCTAGAATGATGCTCTTGTTCCAGACAATATCGGTTTTGATGAATGATGCACTATTTAAGCAATGGCAGAAGGACTTATCTAAGTTCATATGGCAAGGGAAGAAACCAAGAGTTAAATATAAAGTACTAGAAGTTGCTAAACAAAGAGGAGGATTGGGTCTACCTGATTTTAAATTGTATTTTGCTGCCTGCTGTTTGGCTTGGTGGAAAGAGTGATAGTGCTGAGAAATAATAGGTTATTAGAACTGAAGGGACATGACCTGAGGTTTGGGGTGGTGTGGATATTTGTTGTATGATAAAGCTAAAGTGAATGTAGATTTCAACAATCATTTTGTTAGATGTGCCTTATTGAAAATTTGGAATAGATACAAACCCAGGTTGTGTCAGAAGATGTCTTTATGTCTTTTAGCACAAGAAGTACATTTTAGAAGACAAACAAGCAAAGAAAGGTGGTAAACTTTCTAAGACTTGTTGGAGAATTGTCAAGAAGAATATAAGATAAAACCAAATGTACAATTACTTGCAGAGGGACCTGTTTTCTAATAAGCAAGGGGGTGTTGTAGCACCTTTGAAACTGAGGGAAAGAAGTTGTAGCCTAAGCTTTCATAGACTTCTCAGATGCAAGTCTATGAAAATCTATGCACTTCTTTCCCTCAGTTAGGACTTTTTCAGATGCATAAAAAGTGCTGCGGAGGGCTCAGGAGAGGTACGCGCCTGTTTTGCGGCAGGGGGTCCTTTTTGGACACCACCATCCCTCTCGCGTTACCCTCCGTGTTCCTTCCATTTCACATGGAAGGAAAAGGCACCACTTTTTATTCATGAGGAACTTCTGTGAGTAAAAAGTGGCACCTTTTCCTTCCATGCAACATGGAAGGAACACGGAGGGTAATGCGAGAGGGACGGCAGTGTCCGAAAAAGACCCCCTGCCATGAAACAGGCACTTACCTCTCCCGAGCCCTCCACAGCACTTTTTATGCATCTGAAAAAGTCCCACGTCTCAAAGGTGGTACAGCATCCCCTTGCTTACTGATATTCCAGACTAACACCATTATGTCTTTGAATACTTTCCAATGGTATTCTTATTTACAGTTATTTGAAAGATTTAAGATGGATAAAATGAGTTATGATTTTGAACAAAATAAATCCGAGTTTGAACAGCAATTATGTACAGATGATGAACATGCGACAGGTAAAATGTACAAACTTTTGTTAAAATTTGACATGGAGGAAGACCAAATGAACAAATGTATGGCAAAAAAGGGCTATAAATTTCAGATAGAATATACAGATGGAACAGTGGGAAAATATGTGGACAAAGGGCTTGAAATTTGCATTATGCTATGATCTTATGGAGAATTTTTATAAAATGATGTATCATTGGTATATGATGTCAGATAAACTGTCTACAGTTTATAAGGGTGTTTTGAATAAATGTTGGAAGTGTAAACTCTGTGAAGATACAATGTACCATATGGGGTAGATGTGTAAAGTAGCAACAGCAGCAGCAACAACAATAGCAACGACAACAACAGGGTTCAAATACAAACTTATTCAGAGAATTTTGGAAGTTAATATCAAATTGAAACCAGAAACTTTCCTTTGGAAATTATGGCTGAACATTTGCAAAATGATTATCGATTTTTACTTCAATATGACCACAGCAGCAGAAATGGAAGAACTCAGAAACACCTATGAAGGAAGAATGGTTACTAAAACTAACAGATTTGGCAGAAATGGGTAAGTAATCCTGTTTGATTAGAGAGAAATCAACAGTTTCATTTTTGAAAGACTGGAAACCTATTATCAACTTTATGTGAAAAAAATGGTTTGGTAACAATTGGTTTTGATAATTATTAGGATTTGATTAGTGGAAGAAGTGGAAGAAGCAATGGTACTAAAAGAGAGGTCAGGTTATGTGTTTATAACCACAAAGGAAAAGTTGGAAGTCACATTTTGTTTTGTTTATGTATTGTGTGTATGTGTGTGTTGTAGATGTATTTTTTTTTTACTTTCTTGCTCTTTCTTCTTTTTCTTTCTTTCTTCTCTTGTTTTTCTCTTTTTTGTATTGATAGTGTTTGTAGTATATATGAAGAGTTTGACAAATAAAGTAAAAAAAAAAAACCTTTAAAGGAGCTATCCAAGGCTCTGAACCATATCCCTCAAATAAGCTCATCACATTTAAAGTTCAGACTAAAACCTGGAGCAGATTCACCACCCCATTGATATGGAAGCCACTGGTCACCATTGCATCCTATCATTGTACTAAGGCGACACTAGAGCCTGGCCTAAATGCCCCAAAGGCACCAGATCCCATCTGCCCTTGAAAGCTAAGCAGGGTCAGCCCTGGTCAGTGTGGGAGATATATGAGAGACTGCCAATGAATACCAGGTGCTGCAGGCTAAATTTCAGAGGAAGGAACTGGCAAGACCACCTATGAGCATTCCTTGTTTAAGAAAACCCTATGAAATTCATGAGGTCACCATAACTCAAGAGGTGACTTGAAGGCACATATACACACATAAAGGCAAAATGGCACCAGTGTTTCCCCTGATCCTCTTAAGGTGTGGAGCTTCACGTGACAGCACTGTATGCTCATGCGTGCCACACTTTGGCTACCACCCATGTGACACTTTAGTGCACAATCACACCTCCTCTGTATATATTCGTAGTAAGTATGGTTATGCTGAAACTTTCTCTCTCTCAGCTTCTTGCAGCTGCTTTAACAGCTGACCAAGACCACAGAATATGAGTAGGAGAAGTCAATTTTTATATGAGCAGCAACTGTAATTTCCTCAGCATCATCAATTTTTACTCCAGGGTGCTTTTGCATAACTGAATTCTAGTGCTGTGATTCCACTTTAACTTCCTTGGTTCCATACTATGGAGTCCTGGGTTTAGTAGCTGAGGGAGGGGCTTTCGAATTCTCAGCCAGAGAAATACAAACCCCAGGATTCCACAGGATGCAATCAAAATGAGATTATTGTGTTATAATTGTGTAGTGTCATTCCTGATGACAAATTTGTGTGTTTCTCCATTAAACCTTTCTTAGATCCTCTTTGAAAGCATACTGTTTAGGAGATGGAAGCTTTACTCTCTGAAGGAATGGCAGAAAAGGCTTTGCCATGTAGTTGTACCAAGCTAGTTATGTCACCTGAAGCAGCTGGTTGACAAAATGAATGGTGTGTGTGTGTGTGTGTGTGTGTGTGTGACTTCTGGCTAGATTTTTATGTGTAAGGTATCTTTCACTTATAGTAAATGCTAAGGCTCTGATGAGTGCACTCTCTCTTAATTGATGCTACATAAAAGCTTTTTCATTTACTGTAAATTTGCTTCACATACATAAAATGAAGTATGCCATTAAAGTGGGTAAAGTACAGTACCAGAAGACTCAGCACACTTTATTTAGATTATTATGTGAATATTAAGAAATAATATTGTGTGCTCCTGTCATTCTCCTTGGAAGTTGTTTGATGATGGAAAGGAGAAACAGAATCCCAGGGTTAAGAAATAAATAAGGGGAGAATTGGTAGAATATCAGTGTGAATTGATGGGATGGGAGAAGGGAAAGAGAAATATGTTACAAAATCTGTTTGTTTATATTGGAGAAGCTTTATACAGTCAGTACAATCATACTAAAGTTATTCATGAACTGAACCACATCAGGTGGTGATAAGGACTGAAAGTTCAAATGCTTCTTCCACAAACAAATAACCACTGCACACAGACAAAAACACTAGGGCAGATGTTTCCTCTTGATATGCTAGCTTTCTATGTATAGATGGCTTTCTTTTCTGGGTGGGGAGGCATGCAGAGATATCACTTATTATCATGTGGCCTGAAGTGGCCTAATCCAGAAACTATTTTACTAATTGATTTTGGGATTATATAAATTGGTTTCTATCATGTGTTAGAAGCTGGGGAATTGAAACTCTCAAAGCCACTGAGAAAGCAGTTGGTTGGCTAACGTGATAAAGTTAATTTTTTTTTTTTAACAGTCTGGGGAAAAAAAGAGAATTTAATTTAAGAGCATATTATCTGTCTATCTATAGTTCCCTGCAGAAGGATTCACCCCACTTTGACTTTCCCACATTCTGTTGTGGAAGTGAAATGGATTTAATTAGCAGCATTACCACTTGATCCACATGCCATGGTGTAACCCGCTGCTTCCAGGAATCACATAACTCACTGAATGGAGTCCATCTGAGTACCACTCCAGGGCCACATGGTCCTAGATTAAATACACCTCTTTTCGAAAGGCTAACCAGAGTTTTTTGAAGCTCATAGCTAAACAGACAGGATCATGAAGACCAAGGAGCTACCAAAACAAGTCTGGGATAAAGTGGTGCATAAATTCAGGGTTGAATTATTTTTTTAACAAATCCCCAGCTATAGAGATCTCATAGAGCACTGTTCAATTCATTATTGTAGTACAAATATGGCTCAACCTCAACTCTGTCTAGAGAAGGTTGTCCACCAAAACTTAGGGATGGGGTTAGGAGGACAATAGTCAGAGAAGTTACCAAGAGGCCAATGGTAACCCTGTATGAGGTGGAGAGCTCCATAGCTGAGATGGGGGAAACTGTCCATGTGACAACTGTCACAACACCACAACACCATGTCACAACACCACAAAACTGGGCTATATCCAGACAAGATGGAGGTGCTCTTGGTCAGCTGAAAGGTAGACCAGGGAATAGGGATTCAACCTATGTTAGATGAGGTTACACTCTCTACGAAGACAGATCCAGAGCTGGGATGTGCTCCTGGATTTGACCCTGAGCCTGGAAGCTCAGGTTTTGGAAGTGGCAAGGAGTGCATTTGTACAGTTGGGGCTTATGTGCCAGGTGCACCTGTTCCTTGAGACATTGGAGAATATCAGACAGAAATGCAAAAAGTATTCCTGTGTCACAATCTCCACTCCTGCCCCTATCCCTGAAACAATCACCCTCCCCACTGCACTTACTTTCTCTCACCTCCAAAACACAGCCCAGGCATGAATGGAGCTCTAACAGAGTTCCGTTCACTTCCTGGAGCGAAATCCCACCTGTTCTCGAGAGAAGATGTGAGTGCGGGAAATTCACATATAAAAAGAAAAATAACACAGTAAAAGTGACACCAAGCACAAAAACACACTTTACAATTTATAAGTAACCTGGCCAGGGTACAAAAAAGAGCGTAGCTTACCTGGATGTCCCGATCTCACCTGGAAGTGTTCTGGCAGAACCACCCATTGAATCTCAGACTTTGTTGCACACAGGCAAATCCAGAACAGAAACGCCGCGAGTGATCAATTGCTGGCTTCTCCCCATCAATAAAAAAGAACGGCCTTGGAACGGCAGCAGAATGCTTGGGAGATGATGGGGACGATGATGTCTGATAATGAAGCCCTTTTGCAATCTCCTGGCACCGTTATAACACTATTTTTGATGCGCCTGATAATCTTCATCATATCTGGTCACGGTGACACTCATTTTAGTTACATCCTGGTTTGATTACTGTAATGTGCTCTACCTGGGACTGCCTTTGAACAGTGTTCAGAAACTTCAGCTAATCTAAAGAGCTGCAGCCAGGTAGTTAACTGGAGCACACAATTCCCTTATAGCAGCATCTTCACTGGCTGCTCAACTGTTTCTGGGCACAATCCAAAGTGCTGGTTTTGACCTATAAAGCCCTATATGATTCGGGTCCAGGTTATATGAAGGACTGAATCCTTCCTTATAAATCTGATTCTGTTTCAGGATCTGCTGGGGATACCCTTGTTTCTGTCTCAACATCTTCACAGGTATATTTGGTGGGAACATGGGAGACAGTCTGCTTGGTGGCTGTCCCCAGGCTCTGGAACTCCCTTCCCAGACAGGTTAGACAGGCACCCTTCCTATTTTCACTCCTCAGACAGGTGAAGACCCTTCTGTTTCAACTGGCCTTTGAGGACTGAGTGTACAAGGCCCATCTCACCAAAACAATGTACTGGGCTATCTGTTTTTTTTTTTAGTATATGTTTTTAACTGGCTTTAAATTTTTGATTAATCATCTTTTAGCTTTTGTATTTTGTGAATTTTCATTATTTTATTAATCTATTGTAACCTGCCTTGAATCCCAAATTGGAAGAAAGATAGGAAAATAATAATAATAATAATAACAATTGTCAGGATAATGGGACATGTGGCCTGATAAATTTATACTGTAAAGAGCAAGTGTAACATGTAACAGCCTGCAGGGGCCAGTGGTGACAGGCTAAATGCAGCTGGCCTGTGTATCTTGATTAGTGGCCTGGGAAGCTAACCTTGGAAGGATCTCTTATTTCCATGGGAGAGTGAGTGTATCTGTGTGAGAACCAGTGTCTCTGTATACTGTTATTCTATGCTATGTGACTGTTAGCAGTTTTGTCTGGGCTTTGCAGTGACAAAGGACTGTACTGTAGTATATGCTGTGTAATGTAGTCTTCAAGAGAGGAGTCTCTGACACACAACAACAAATTTGCTGCCTGGACCTCTTGATATGCTCCAAGGCTCCAGTGTGCTACCATAGCAATAGCAACAACAACAACAACAACAATAATAATAATAATAATAATATGAAGTTGAAAGGCTTTCATGGCTGGTATCCATAGATTTTTCTTGGTTTTTTTCCGGGCTGTGAGGCCGTGTTCTGGAGCAGAAAGAAACTATTCCAGAACACGGCCTCACAGCCCAGAAAAAAACCCAAAGAAAATATAATAATAATAATAATAATAATAATAATAACTCTATTCTATTATAACAGTGATTCTCATCATGTGAGTCCCCAGATGTTGTTGGACTACAGTTCCCAGGAGCCCTCTGAGGTCTCACCTTGACCGCCAGGTGATCCTCCCAGTCATTAGTGAGGCTGCAAATTCAATCCTACTGTATATATAGTTTTATTTTATTTTATTTTTTAAAAAATATTTATATTCCATCTCTCCTTCCAAATTTTTTTCATTGGTTCCCATTCTTTTTCCACCAGGTTCAACGGCCTATCTTTCAAGCTGGCTGTTAGCCTGTCCGCTTCTAGCATATCATACACTTTACTATACCATTCCTCCATTGTTGGAATATTTTCTTGTCTCCCATTTTTAGCATACAGTATCCTTGCCATAGTGATCATATATAAGAGTAACCTCTTTTTACTATCTAGCACGACAGTATTTCCTTCTCCAATCTTATCAATCATATTCAATAGATAAGTTTCGGTTAATTTCAAAATCTTACTAATCTTGATATGTATATTCTTCCAATAAATCCTTGCTTTCTGGCACCTCCACCACATATGATACAATGTTCCCTCAGCCTTCCCACACTTCAAACATTTCTTTTGCCTGTTTTATACATTTTGTCGAGTTTGACTGGTGTGAGGTACCATTGGTAGAGCATTTTTATATAATTTTCTTTCATATTTTGTGCCAGTGTGAATTTCTGGGTGTTTGACCATGATTGTTCCCACCTAGCTAGTTCAATGACGTGCCCTACATATTTCACCCATTTTACCATCTGATCTTTAACTAATTCAGTTTCTAAGTCTCTTTCTATAAGAACCTTGTAGTATTTGGTGATGTGATGATTCCGTGTCATGAAATACTGTATCAATCTCGTTTTGCTCTATCTGAAAATTTACTAGCTTTAAATCTATCTTAAATCTCTCATATAGTTGTTTATAAAAGAACCAGTTTTTCACATGTCCTTCTTGTTCCAGGAGTTCTCTTGATTTCATCTTAATATTACCATCTCTATCAATAACTATTTTTTTTAATACTTAAGCTAATCTTGTTCCTCGATCTTTGATCTTCCAAACAGGGCTTCTTGGGAGGATACCCATAATGGAATTTTCGAATAAAATTTAGGTTTCAAATTATTCCACATGCTCAGCAATGATCTCCTTAGATAATGGTGATCAAACTCTTTGTTTTCCTTTTTTTTTTTTTTGCTGTACCATAGGTACGCATGCCACCCGTAGACTAAATCATGTCCTTCTAGTGCTAGCAGTTTCTTGTTTTTTAATTTGAACCATTCTTCCATCCACACTACCGAGCATGCTTGGTAATATAGCTGTAGATTCGGTAAGGCACATCCTCCCCGTTTTTTACTGTCTGTGAGTAACTTGAATTCATTCGTGGTTTTTCCCCTTCCCATATATATATGCTCCAAAGGGCTACAGCAGAGCTTGAAGAAGAAGACAGCATCTATATACGTTACCGTAATGATGGTAGCTAGTTTAACTTAAGCCACCTGAGGGCTTGCACTAAGACTCTAAACTATCTAGTCCGTGAGCTGCTCTTCACTGATGCTGTTGCCCTTGTTGCCCACATAGAAGCAGCTCTGCAGTGCCTAACATCCTGCTTCGTAACAGCTGCAGAGCTGTTTGGGCTGGAAGTCAACCTGAAGAAAATGGAAGTTCTCTACCAGCCTGCACCACAGGATGAACACCACCATCCCCACATTGCCGTAGGCAAATCTGTGCATAAGTCCGTTCAGCAGTTCGCCTGCCTGGGAAACATCATCTCCTCAGATGCCAAAATTGACAAAGAGATCGATCACAGATTAGCAAAGGCATATAATGCATTTGGAAGACTTTACAAAAGAGTCTGGAGTAATAAACACCTGAGGCGAAGCACAAAAATCAATGTGTATAGAGCAATTGTACTGTCTATTCTCCTTTACGGGTCTGAAACATGACTCACCTATCGCCAACACTTACAACTCCTCGAACGCTTTCATCAGTGCTGTATATGCAGAATCCTAAATATACACTGGACTGACTATGTGACGAATGTTGCTGTCCTTGAGCAAGCAGGGATCACCAGCATTGAGGCCATGATATTGAGAACACAGCTGCGCCGGGCAGGGCACGTTTCTAGGATGGAGGACCATCGCCTCCCCAAAATAGTACTATACAGTGAACTCACCACAGGTCAGCGTAAGAGGGGAGCTCTAAAAAAGTGATAAAGGGACTCCCTGAAACAACATCTCAGGCTTGGCCAAATTGATCACCAACAATGGTCTGCCCTGGCCTCACTGTGGGAGCCCTGCTATGCTTTCTGCAACCGGACTTCTTTATCTCAGATTGGCCTTTTTAGTCATCAGCGCGCTTGCAGAAAGCGTGGGATGAATCCTTCCTGAATCTTCATTTGTGAAGAAAAGCCAGAGAGAGAGAGAGATTTGCTTATTTCTTTGTTCCATATTTTAAAGCATTTATTGTTGATTATAATGGGTATGTTCTGGAAGAGAAATATGTACGTTGGTAAAACCATCATCTTTATAGCTGCAACTCTTCCCAGCATAGAAAGCTTAAGGTTGTTCCACTTCATCAAATCTTTTTTTAATTCCGTCCATATAAAGTTGTAGTTGTTAACAAATAAATCCGCATTTCTTTTTGTTACCCAAATTCCTAGGTATTTTAGCTTTTCCTCTATTTTAAATCCTTTTTTTTACATAGTTGTTCTTCTTCTGACCTTTTGATGTTCTTTGTTAAGACCGCTGTCTTGTCCACATTAATTTTGAAACCAGATATCACTCAAAAATTTTGTAACATCCTTTTGAGCTGTTCAAGTTGGCCTATAGGGTCTTCCAATATAATCACAATATCGTCAATGAAAGCCTTAATTTTGAACTCATAGCCTTTTATTTTAGTTCATTTAATTTTTTCATTTCTTCTTATGCTGTTATTTAATATTTCAATTACCATTAAAAATAGTAGCGGAGACAAAGGGCATCCTTGACGAATACCCTTCATCACTTTGATCTTTTCTGTCCTTTCTCCGTTAACTATCACCTTAGCTTCTTGGTTCCTAGTAGCAGTTTTATCCCTCTTTGTATAATACTTCTAAGCAGAAAAACCTTACAAACACAAGCAGGGTTAAATATTAGCAAAGTCATATGTTAAAAAGCCATATATTAATAACCACTAAAAGCCAAGCAGAGTAAGAATGTTCTCACTGCCTACATTTTACACTGTCAAGGATTGGACTAATCTCACCTTTGGGAAGGAATTCCACAAACTAGGGTGTGGCTTCAGAAAAGGCCTTGTGGAACAATTCCACCAGGAATATGTTTGTTGTTGGACATATAACTAGGCCTCCAAAGATAATTTCGGCCTTTGGGCAGATTTGTTTGAGAGACAGTGGGTTTTCAGGTATCTGGGTTCTAGCCCATATATGACTTATTGGTAAGCACCACGACTTTAAATTTTACCAGGCGTACATTGGTCTAAAAAGCATCCATTAGGGAGAAAATCTGGCTTCTGCATTCTGAACCAGCTAGTTTCTGAACACAAAGTTTCAGAGTGAACCCACGTAGAGCCTCTTGCAGTCATATAATCCCCAGGTGACCAAAGCATATTTGACTGTGGCCAGATCCATCTTTTCCCTGAAGGAGTACAACTGGTGCAACAGCTGAAGCTGGGCAAAAGACACTCCTGGCCACAACAGCTGCCTGACATTCCAAAAGCAATACTGGAATTCATTTGACAAAAATCCAAGAAGTGCTTAAAAGAACATAACTGCAATACTAAATCAACAACGAGGATGGAAATAATAAGATAATGTCAGTTTTTTTTAAAAAAAACAATCAATTGTATACAGATTTAACAAAAGTAACACAAATTTAATGTCATTGCAAATGAGAAATACAGAAAATCTTATAATAAATATCAAAAAATTATCTATTTGTTGTTATTAGTTCAGTTTTTGATTGTTTCAGTCACTGCCAACTACTTGAATTAGTCCAGTTTGATATTGTTATTTATTTAGTCACTGAATATGCATTTTCACATTGGTCTTTAATTTTGTGTTATTGTACTTTGTTTTGTTGTTGTTGTTGCCCAGAGATGAGGACACAACCCAACGGATTCAAATTGCAAGAACATTAGGAAGAAGTTCCCAATGGCAAGAGCCTTCTGACGATGGAATGGCCTGCCTTGGTAAGATGGTGAACTCTCCTTCACTAGAGTCTTTAAACAGAGGTTGAATGGACATCTGTCAGGAGTGCTTTAGCTGTCGATTCTTTCCTGGCAAGAGGTTGGACTCTATGATTCTGTGACTTGTACCTCAACTTTTCCCCAAAGCTGGGAACCAGCATGCCCAAATTCTGCATTCATATTAAAACATTCATAAAGAGTAAACAAAAAACAAAACCCAACAACACTGCAACTAGTCAGTGGTCCTGTCTATATGAGGGGGGGAAATATGGTCTCCCCCAAAGAAGCAGCCATTCACAGTTCTGTGACCTGTGTTAATGGTCAAAAGAGCCTCCCTAAACTTCACATTACCCCTAGCCAAGATGACAGCCGCGAGTGATTTACTCGCTGTTTTAAATCTGCCACTGCCAAACTGTTTTTTTAAAAAAACACTTTACCATGGTGTGCATATGCGATATTTCATAGTTACAAAAAGAAAAAAAAGAGAGTAAAAGATCACCATTTTATCAACTTACTGGACCCTCGCTTAGCTCAAAATCCAAGTTGGCAAGAGCAGGCGCTTTCCCTCTTTCCTAGCCCCACCCCCATGCTCATCCAGCTAATCAGATTATGCTGCCTGGTTGAAGCAATGCAAATGAGACTGTCCAAGCAATCACATATTCTCATGTCCTGTGGAGTTTTTTTAAAAACTCAGAGAAAAGCTCCGAAGGCTTCCCTGAAGGAGTTTAAGGTGGATTTGGCTGCCCCCCTTCTGAACGAGATGTATTGATGTGAATGTCCATTTGGACAGATCTCCTTCCATGCAACTGCCATTTGGATTATTCCATTCTGAATGGATTTTCTGTGGTAAGAAAAGAGATGGAAGAAGCAGTAGAAAAACACAGGAAGGTTACAAATGGAAGATGACAACACTTGCTCTTCTCCCACCACCAACAAAACTCCATGAATAAAGCAGGGCAACTGCACAATAAGAGCTTTGCCAGAAGCACCCTTAGCAGCTGCTCTGCAGCTGTTGAATTGACTGCCCCCAGGACCTGGGTCAGAGTCCTTTTGCAGCATGTGAGCCACATGTGAGACTGCCTTGGGTTTTGGAGAGAGTCTGCAGGGACTGCGGGGGCTGGAGGGGATTACCTGAAAAATAGATCTGTATGACAGTGGCAACCAATGGCTCTGCTGTCAATGAATCTACTTTGGATTTTACTCTGCACTTTACAGTACTTATTCATGGTGCCGAACCCTTCTCTCAAATTAATCATCCCACCAACACTGACGGTGCCAGCTGCCACTGCCATCGGATGACCTTTAAGGGATGGAACAGAGAGCCTTCTTCCTTCCTCCAGCAATTCTCAGGCAGATAGTTTCTCTCTGGTTTTTAGCACTAGGAAGAAACCAGAGATCTGTATGGAAATAGTGGGAAATTATGTCAGGTGGGTATATCAATGCACCCATTGGGGACCACTGTAGCTCCTGAGCCATAGGGTTTGTGTATCTCTTGTCTAGAGCAAGGGCCTTGCAACAGTCAGGTGTACCTGGTCCTTAAGCTGCCATCTCATGCTGATTGTTATTGGTTCAGAATAGACTAACATCAGTATTTGAAGGACTGTATTCTCCCTTATGAATCAGCCCAGGCTCTTCGATCTGCTGGGGAGGCCCTTCTCTTTGTCCCACCACTCTCACAAGTGCATCTGGTGGGAACTCAGGAGAGGGCCTTCTTAGTAGCTGCTCCAAGGCTCTGGAACTCTCTGCCCAGAGAAATCAGATTGTCACCCTCCCTGCCTTCCTTCTAGAACCAAGTAAAAACTTTCCTGTTTCAGCAGGCCTTTGCCGATCTTTGCTAATGGCAGTGTTGGGGTATATGTGAGTGTTGTGTATGTGTGTATCAGCGCTGTCTACGCACAATCCTAAATATACACTGGACTGACTATGTGACGAATGTTGCTGTCCTTGAGCAAGCAGGGATCACCAGTATTGAGGCCATGATATTGAGAACACAGCTGCGCTGGGCAGGGCACGTTTCTAGGATGGAGGACCATCGCCTCCCAAAAATAGTACTCTACGGTGAACTCGCCACGGGTCAGCGTAAGAGGGGCGCTCCAAAAAAGCGATACAAGGACTCCCTGAAACAACATCTCAGGCTTGGCCAAATTGATCACCAACAGTGGTCCGCCCTGGCCTCACATCGGGAGGCATGGAGACGCACTATCCACAATGCTGCAGCCTTATTTGAGAACTCACACCGAACAAGTCTTGAAGAGAAACGACAACACAGAAAGAATCACAACCCGGAAACACCACCCAAGGAGACCTTCTGCTGTGCTTTTTGCAACCGGACTTGTTTATCTCAGATTGGCCTTTTCAGTCATCAGTGCGCTTGCAGAAAGCACGGGATGTGTCCTTCCTGAATCTTCGTTTATGAAGAAAAGCCAGAGAGAGAGAGAGTATGTGTCTGCATATATATATATATATATATGCATGTGTTTTTAGAATTTTAGCTGTTTTTAACCTTTTCAGTTGTTAATTTTGTTTTAACTTTTGTATTTTGCTGATTTTAACAATATCTTTTTATTGTACGCTGCTATGAATCCCAAATAGGGAAAAAAGCGGAATAGAAATGATGATGATGATGATGATGATGATGATGATGATGTGACATAGGAACCATTATATCTATTTGGGGGATGTTTGGGAAAAGTGTTTTACAGAAGTGAGCATAAGCAGGAGCATGACCTGCTCTTAGCTAGGCTTAATCCTCTCCTTTTGAGTTTAACTTCTGAGTGTGGAATGGAGCAAATGCAGCCCATCTAGTATGCAGCATGCCATGACACAAGCTGCAGCTTTTAAGGCTTATTGAAAACATGTTAGAGGACAATTTTGTTTTTCTAGTACAACACCCTTTCTGTTTTTAATTCTTGTGGTTCGATTCATATCCAATTAATTCCACACTGGTCCAAATACTAAATGCCAGTGCACATTTCCCTTCTGTAGAACTGCCTATCAGAGTACAGTTGTCCCTCCACATTCGCGAATTTGACATTCGCGGTTTCGAGTATTCGCGGTTTTGGGAGGGCCCCCCAGGGCCCCCCCAAAACCGCGACACGGGGCCTCCAGAGGCCCCGTGAAAGCCCTGGGAGGGCTGGGAAAGCCTCCGCGGGGCCTCTGGAGACCCTCCGGAGGCCCCGCGAAGGCCCTGTGGGGGGAGTGGGGAGGGCAGGGAAGGCCTCCGCGGGGCCTCCGGAGGGTCTCCGGAGGCCCCGCTAAGGCCCTGGGGGGGGAGTGGGGAGGGCAGGGAAGGCCTCCGCGGGGCCTCCGGAGACCCTCCGGAGGCCCCGCAAAGGCCCTGTGGGGGGAGTGGGGAGGGCTGGGAAAGCCTCCGCGGGGCCTCTGGAGACCCTCCGGAGGCCCCGCGAAGGCCCTGTGGGGGGAGTGGGGAGGGCAGGGAAGGCCTCCGCGGGGCCTCCGGAGACCCTCCGGAGGCCCCGCAAAGGCCCTGTGGGGAAGTGGGGAGGGCTGGGAAGGCCTCTGCGGGGCCTCCGGAGGGTCTCCGGAGGCCCCGCTAAGGCCCTGGGGGGGGGAGTGGGGAGGGCAGGGAAGGCCTCCGCGGGGCCTCTGGAGACCCTCCGGAGGCCCCGCGAAGGCCCTGTGGGGGGAGTGGGGAGGGCAGGGAAGGCCTCCGCGGGGCCTCCGGAGACCCTCCGGAGGCCCCGCGAAGGCCCTGTGGGAAAGTGGGGAGGGCTGGGAAGGCCTCTGCGGGGCCTCCGGAGGGTCTCCGGAGGCCCCGCTAAGGCCCTGGGGGGGAGTGGGGAGGGCAGGGAAGGCCTCCGCGGGGCCTCCGGAGACCCTCCGGAGGCCCCGCAAAGGCCCTGTGGGAAAGTGGGGAGGGCTGGGAAGGCCTCCGCGGGGCCTCCGGAGGCCCCGCGAAGGCCCTGTGGGAAAGTGGGGAGGGCTGGGAAGGCCTCTGCGGGGCCTCCGGAGGGTCTCCGGAGGCCCCGCTAAGGCCCTGGGGGGGAGTGGGGAGGGCAGGGAAGGCCTCCGCGGGGCCTCCGGAGGGCCTCCGGAGGCCCCGCGAAGGCCCTGTGGGGGGAGTGGGGAGGGCAGGGAAGGCCTCCGTGGGGCCTCCGGAGGCCCCGCGAAGGCCCTGTGGGAAAGTGGGGAGGGCTGGGAAGGCCTCTGCGGGGCCTCCGGAGGGTCTCCGGAGGCCCCGCTAAGGCCCTGGGGGGGAGTGGGGAGGGCAGGGAAGGCCTCCGCGGGGCCTCCGGAGGGCCTCCGGAGGCCCCGCGAAGGCCCTGTGGGGGGAGTGGGGAGGGCAGGGAAGGCCTCCGCGGGGCCTCCGGAGGGCCTCCGGAGGCCCCGCGAAGGCCCTGGGGGGGGAGTGGGGAGGGCAGGGAAGGCCTCCGCGGGGCCTCCGGAGGCCCCGCGAAGGCCCTGTGGGAAAGTGTGGAGGGCTGGGAAGGCCTCTGCGGGGCCTCCGGAGGGTCTCCGGAGGCCCCGCTAAGGCCCTGGGGGGGAGTGGGGAGGGCAGGGAAGGCCTCCGCGGGGCCTCCGGAGGGCCTCCGGAGGCCCCGCGAAGGCCCTGTGGGAAAGTGGGGAGGGCTGGGAAGGCCTCCGCGGGGCCTCCAGAGACCCTCCGGAGGCCCCGCGAAGGCCCTGTGGGGGAGTGGGGAGGGCCGGGAGGGCCTCCGCGGGGCCTCCGGAGGCCCTGGGAAGGCCCTTTGGGGGGAGTGGGGAGGGCAAGGAAGGCCTCCGCGGGGCCTCCGGATGGTCTCCGGAGGCCCCACTAAGGCCCTGGGGGGGGAGTGTGGAGGGCAGGGAAGGCCTCCGCGGGGCCTCCGGAGGGCCTCCGGAGGCCCCGCGAAGGCCCTGGGGAGGCGGGGGAAAGCGACTATGGGGCCTCCGGAGGCCCCATGGTCGCTATAGCAGGGAAGGGGGGGGCAAACAGTATTCGCGGTTTTTTCACATTCGCGGGGGTCCGTGGAACGTAACCCCCGCGAATGTGAAGGGACGACTGTACTACCAAGCTTGGCTGAATGTTTTCTGGGTTCCAGCTCTTCTGCACTAAGTATAGCCATCTCTCTTGTGAGAGTAAACATTCCTAAGTTTTTCTTTCCTTTTTTTTCATTTTAAAGGAAACGGTTATGGTCAGTTTCCTAACAAACCATGCTCTTAAGCCAGAGCAGGACAGTACATGGCAGTAAATGGATCCATCATGCAGCCAACAGCAAAGCAAAAGACGCATTGTGCCTCAGGCAAAGAGCCAGGCTTTTTCCAATCTAATGCCCTCTGGATGTTTGGGATTATAACTCCCACCTTCTCTATCCATTGGCTGTGCTGGCTGGGGCTGATGGTAGTTGTAATCCAGAACATCTGCAGGACACCAGGTTAGGGAAAGCAAAGGGAGTGTGGCACAGATATGGAAACCAGAGATTAACAAGTGTACAAAAGTTTCTCTTCCTGTTGTCCTTTGTGGAATGTTGGAGAGGATGCAACCTAAAAAGCAAAAAACGAAGAGTTATTTAGCAGGAGGAGATACTGTTCAATAAACAGTCTCCTTAGAGAGAATTGGAACATATGGACCTTGTATAGTAGGTATATTTTTCTTTGTTTTACATGTGTTTACTCACTCTGAACTCTTCTGATACAGCACATTAATATTCCAATTGACAATTAGTTATTAAGTCTGAGAGCTGATTCAGAGCTGTGTAGCAATGGCATTTATATTTACTGCATGTACGTTTTTCAGTTTTGAAATTAAACATGTAATACAAGAAAGAACATATTACATGGAATTCATGAAGCCTTAAACTATAGAATTGCCTTCTTTTGGGGCTTAGCAGAGAGAGTTCCCAGAAGGAAGGCCATGCTTTCAGACAAATGTTAGCCCATGGTCCAGTGATTCACAAACAAGCATGACTACCTTAGTGCATGCCTTATATTTATGCTCTGTCTCTGGATGTGGGTCTTAAAGTTCACATGCTTTTTGTTTATTACAGCAAAATATTATTTGAATGCAAGCTTATGAGCAGCTAATGCAACTGCCACATACCATGACAATTGTTCCTTCCTTCTTATTTACTTGGTTGCTTACATACATACATGCATGCATACATACATGCATGCACGCGTGCGCGCGCACACATGCGCACACACCTGTAGAGGCATGAGAGCCATTGCTTTCATCAGGCAATTGTATGGAAATAACAATTTTCATCTAATTGTTCTCCTAGTGGTATTTTGAGAGTGTTTGGAAAATCTACGGAGTTGGCTTTGCCCATGTGACTGATGCACAGTCATAGGTGGCAGTATGGTGTAATGGTTCCCTTTCCCCTATGAGTGTATATGAGGACAGTTAAGAACCAGACATTACATTGTATATGGTGGTACCTCTCAAACCAACACTCTTGTAACATTGACACATAGGTAACAGTACTGTAGGGCCGGTTTAACCAGTCTGCCAAATCAGCATTGGCGCTTCCCCGAGGTCAACAGGGCCCACTGTTGACCTGGGAGGAGCAGCTGCTTTGTAGCCCCCTCCTACCCTCCTCCTCCAAAACCTCCTGCTGGATTTTTAAAAAAACAAAACAAAACAAAAAAACCAGCGTGTCCCGAAAGAGAAAGAAGCAATCGCCCTCCGTGCCAGGCATGTCGGAGAGGGGTGAGTGTGTGTGTATGAGAGAGAGGGGTAATTTGAAGGTTGTTTCTTTCCCTCGGAAAGGGCTCCTTCCTTCCTTCCTTCCTTCCTTCCTTCCTTCCTTCCTTCCACATAGATCCCCTCCATCCATCTTTCCAGCTGCTTTTAAGATGTCCTGGTTCCTCTCCCCTCCCTTTCCCCCTTGGTCTTCTTCAGCTTCCTCCCCTTGCTGCCAACTGAGTTCAGCCTGCAAAAGAAATTTGTGCCTTCAAGATCATTTCTGACTAAGGCGAACCTACCATGGGGTTTTCTAGGCAAGGTTTTTTCAAAGGGGGTGTGCCTTTGCCTTCTTTTGAGGCTGAGAGAGTGTGATTTGCTCAAGATCACCCAGTGGGTATTCATGGCTGAGTAAGGGTTCAGACCCTGGTCTCCATAGTCATAGTGCAATGCTGAAACTTCTACAACACTCTAGCCCTTTTAACAGAAGAATATAAAGAATATAAATTAAAATTTGGAGTAATATTACTGGGAACAATGGTTTTATTGTTGTCACTAAAACACCAGTATCTCATTAGTGTTATGTGAGAGGCATTGGCCTAGAGTAGTGGTTCTTAACCTTTTCTTTACCAGGGACCCCCTTTAAATATCTTTTGTTGCCCCAAGACATAACTCAAGTTTTAAAACCCTAATAATAATAGCTAACAACAACAACAATATAATTACACTTTCATTAAACTTTACATTAAACTTTACATTAAACTTTACATTAAACTTTCCCTCAGAGGCACTCTTGCTTCTTCCTGCAAGTTTGTGGCTGGAGTGGATTGAATGGCAATGTGCAGGCCAAGCCAGCGAGACTTGGTTGCTGTAGTGGTTGCCTTGGCTACTCCATTACAGGGAGGACCGGGGCACAAGCGAGGTTCCCTCTTGGGAACCGGACATGTGTTTTCCCTGTCTCCTGGTCCATGAAAAAATTGTCTTCTACAAAACTGGTCCCTGGTGCCAAAACGGTTTGCAGCCACTGCTATACATCTTATGTGTTTCCTCACATTGGCATTCTCTATCCCTCTTGGTGTATGCATGTGCTGTGTCACATAGGATGCTGTGGGAAAGACATTGTGAAAAAAGTGTGCTTCTCAGCTAGTGCTAGTCTTTGCAATTCCTTTAAGAGCTTGTTTAAAACAAAGCTATTTCAAACATTTCTGTGTGGAAATGACCCAAGTCAGAGAGAGGAATATGCAGACTACAGTCCTGAATTGTAGCAATTATAGGATTAAAGGAATCAGAAGTAATTGATAAAGCTTAGAAAATGACCTTGGTGAGCCTATTGATGCATTCACAGAAAATGCCACATCACAAAGAATGTCAAAGCACATCATGATTAAGGTGTCAGTTAGCAAGACAGACAGGATAGTCCAATTCAGTCATGTCCAAATGTGTATTCTCTACATGCCAGCAGGGGCAGTGGGGCATAGAATGCTAATACTCTGTACTGTATCCCAAACTTTGCTTGTGTCGTCAGTTGTGAAGGATGACACAAGTGAAGTCTGGGACAGGGTAGAAAGTACTAGCATTCTATGCCTCTCTCCCCCTTCTGGCAGGTAGAGATTACACATCAGGTGAACAACATCAGGAAGCCTCCTTTGTCAGATGAGACTCTCCACATAGTTTAGAAGCTTCAAAAACCAGGGTGTTAAAACTCTGACTGAGCCTTCACAGAAAGAGAAAGCTCACTTTATTTCCGTCCTCATGGAGAGAGTGGAAACAGCAACAACCTGGAGAAATAGCTAGTTTTCATCTGCACTTTCTCTGCTCAAGTGCTTGGATTGCACTCTTGAAAACAACTGAATTGGATCTATGAGTTTCTTGAGAATCAAGACACAGACCAAAATAATGACATTTGTTTGTATGGAAGTGAAGGTTAAATTCTGCTACTAAAAATGGTTGTGTAACTACAAGTGGTACTACAAGTGGGAAAGGCTGCAGTTTAGCAACAGAACTTATGATCTGTATGCAGAAGTTTCTAGGCTCAGTCTCTGGTATCTCCAGGCAGCACTGAGAAAGACTACAGTCATGGGCAGACACGTTAGCCAATAAGGTACTGAACTAGTTAGGCCAATGGTTTGATTTTGTATCACTCTACTCACTCTGTTCCTAAAAATGTATTTTATCACATAGTTTAGAAAAGTGATCTTTTGACCACAACTTCCAGAATCTCCCAGCCAGCATAGACAGTGGTCTAGTCTGGTGGAGGTTGAGTGTTGTGGTCAAAAAAAAAAAAAAAAAAAAAAAAAATCTTTACAGCCTTACCTGAATTGTGTGGGGTCTGTGAAGATACCACTAGTGTCTGCAATTAATATGGGGAATATTTAATTAACTCAAATATGGCAGTGAGAGCCCGGTTAATGGCAGGTTCTTTTATCCTATGTATACCGGTAGTAACTGAGGAGACTCCAAGCCAAAACATAAGATTAAATTGTCTTTATTGAAAATTAATAGTAGCAGGGTTCATGTAAACACTCAGGCTTCAGGCAATCACACAAGGCTATCAATGATAGTAGGAAGTATTTGGATAGAGGAACAGGGTAAGGGGATTGTGGGTTATACTATACCGCACTGAGATCATGAAGTAAACTGGCAGACAGGAGGTCCAGAAGGCAGAATGGTGGCACGAACTGACGTGAAGTCCAAAAGCATGGGATTTGTGCACACTTGGGTGTTGTTTTAGGGTGATATTAATATGTGATAATTCCCCTGAAGGGAACTGAGTGGAATACAACGTTTCTTGGAGTTTCTCAGGACTAGACAAAGGGTGTTTCGGAAGAGTTAACAATAGTTAATGGTCAATATATTCAGAATTGAATAGGAGCAGGCAAAGGGGAGGGGAAGGGGAGAGGAAGAACCCATTTTACAAACATCAAGGACTCTGCTATTGTTGAATGGATTAGTGGATGACTCACCTCCAGGTGTTAGCTCTGACCTGAGTATTTGTTTGGGGGATTTCCAAAGGCCCCTCCCTTAGTTATACATGACACCAACCTTGGCATTTGGGGGTCCCTGGTATACCTGCTAACTACATGGAAAGCCACAGGAAGCCAAGTTATTATATATTGCCAATTATTTGATATTCCAAGATGGGGGCTATCAGAGTAGGTAACAACAGAGCTCTGATTTATTGGGACAACTTCTGCATTGTTTCAAATTCAGGAAGATTCAAATATAAAACAGGTCTGGGGAACCTTTGACACTCCAAGTGTTTAGGACTATGGCTGTCATCCTGTTAGTGACATGTGTGTGTATGTGCTTTCAAGTTGCCTGTTGACTTATGGCAACCCCATGAATTTTGTTGAGTTTTCTTAGGCAAGGAACACTCATGGGTGGTTTTACCATTTCCTTCCTCTGAAATACAGCCTACAGCACCTGGTATTCCTTTGTGGTATCCCATCCAAGTACTAACCAGAGCTGACCTTGCTTAGCTTCCAAGATCAGAAAGGATAGCTTCCAAGATCAGATGGGTATTTAGTGTATATGTATGTTTTTTTTTATTGTTGTGGAGGTTGATATTCTCTTTGTCCTTCTGCAACAACAACAAACCCTCCCTGGACTCACTGTGTCACTGTGATAGATGCTCCCAACAGTCCTTTCCCAGCTGGTGGAAAATGGGAACAAGGGATTGTAGAAACATCTGGCTATGTTCCCATTGCAAGATGCAGACCAATGATATCATCTGCTGACCCTGGTCAGAGCTGGGTGGATAATGTAATCATTCTGCATCTGGGTACAGGAATATAGCTAGACATTTCTCCAATCCCACCCCCATTCTTCACCAGCCACAGAATGGCTGAGGAGGGCTATCGCACCAACATGGTGAGCCTGGAGCTGATGACAGGAGTTGTTGTTGAGGTCCACTTGTAAAACTTCTGCATTACAGGCAACCATCTAGGATCTCAGCCTGTAAATCACACAATTCTTTGTCATTATTTATGAAGGGTGAAACTGATAGGAGTTGTAAGTTGAAATGTCTGGAAGGGCAAATTTTCCTTACTTGGGACATTCAGTGTTTTCACTGTATAAACTGTGAAGTTGAAGGCTATTGAAATCCACAAACACCTGGACAACTTCAGCAGGAAAGAATAAACCCTTAAAGTAAACAAAGTTTGACTACCAGTCCTGAAAAACACCAAAATCAAAACTTAACACATGCAAATGAACTTCATCCAGGGACAGGGAGAATTCCAGCAGACAATGGACCATTAGCCAAACAGACACTAATCCTCCTTGCATATCTCCCCCACCCAGGAACTAGCCATTCAAACACACAAATTTACATATCCTCTCCAACAGGGACTCACAGTATATAAACACCATGCACCCCTACCCAACCATTCTCTGAAGATGCCAGCCACAGATGCAGGCAAAATGTCAGGAATAAACTCTTCCAGAACAGGGTCTCACAGCCTTGAAAAATCCCACAAAAAACCTATATTGTAAACTGTGTTGGGGCTCCCATGCTCCAGAACTGACACAGCTACTTTTTGGTACATGTAAGGAACCAGAACACTCAAACAGGGACCTCTTCTATAGGGCACCAGAACCCTCTGTACTGCCAATAAACTGAGGGACTTGCAGGTGGGATTTTTTTAACAACTATAGCCACTTAGACAGCATAGCAAGCCACCCCGCCCCCAGCAAATGCTGCACTGGAACCTTGGCACAAAGGCCTGCTGTTCAGTCTGTCTGTCTCGTCTCATAGAGGAAAGACCCTGGCAGATGGCACTCTTACTTGCCACCACCTCCTCACAATCACTACTACTTTGGTGACTGGAACATTTCCTGTCTGGACTACAGTACTTGCTGTTGACATATTTGCTCATTAGCTCATATGGTGAATTCAGGCTTTGGTTGATATCAGCTGTCCTTTTGCCCTCTTGCCCCAGGAAACCTGGTAATAACAGAACACACAATTTTTCATGGAAATTCTCACTATTCTCACTATTATTTGGGCACAAATTCTATAACAAAGCCTATATTTATTAGTCCCTCTTGTGAAGCCCTCCTATATGGAGAATCGTAGGCCATCTCTCAAAGCTATAGTAGTTATAATGCAGCCTAGTTGACAGATTTGCAAACTAAGAGAACTTCATGACTTACCATAGAGCCATTTTGTGGCTCAAGGTGGTAGCAGAGCATCGGTGGCCTGCCATGGCCATTTTTGTGCTGCTGTCCGGACCCTTGTGTGTGCTGACTCTGTCTGCAGCTACAACCAATCAACTTATGACCTTCTTTTCTACAATTATCAATGTGTTGATGTTATTACTCATGGAGCGTAACTTGCCCCTGAACTTGCAAAGTTTACTAAGCAAGGGTTGCAAGTGTGACCACTATGATGTGTTTTTTTGAAAATTAGATCAAAAGCTACTTTTAGCTGTCTCAGTGCTTATTGTTTTGTTGCAAGGCAGAATAGCAAACAAGATGTTTACCATCAATCTTGCCCTGATTAAAAGATTCATTTCCACAATTCCTAAAATTCCTGGTCTTCTTCCCAGCATGAAATTGAACCTTATACCACATCTCTGGCATGTTACTAAAAATAATACCCTTCCTCTATGTCGTGATGCTGGTTTGCTTTAGCCAGCTGAATGAGCGAGAAAGTGGAAATCAATATGATCATGGAGTCATAGATTCTTTCATAGATTCTATGATGCCATTGCTATAGTCTAAATTGGTGCCAGAGACAAGGTACCATGTAGGGAAGGGTGTTATTGGCTCTTTAAAATGCCAGTCTCCAGTGAGAGACATGTATTCTATGGGCAAAGTTAGAACCTCTTGTAGAAATCCTGACCTAGTTTGAACAAAGATAGCAAAAAATAAATGAGCCCCACAGCAGACTAAATGCTTCGTTAGCCTTTTACTACAACATTATACACTACATGCAAATAATGGCACAAATTTAATGCTACCATTCTCACCATCCAATTCCTTTGGATCTGTACTTCACAGATCTTGAATAGCAACATTTTTCTTGTTAGCGTGAAGTTACTCAAGGTTCACTGGAGACTTTTAAATTGCTGCTTTCAAAGAAATAACAATGTAAAATGACAGTATGATATATAGCACCTTCCTGTGGGCTCGAACCAGTGCAAAAGCCAGCTGCTAATGCCTTTGGGAATGAAGCAATCTCCAGGGCACTATTGTCCAATTGTCCTTCTAATTTTATTCTGTTTAATTAGTTGCAACTAATTTCAAGCTTCCACCTACTAGAACATCACATCATGAAACAAGGAGGGGAGTGTTACATATTCAGGATTATGGGAATTGCAGAGTCCATGTTAGAGAATAAAAACAGAGAGCACATTTTTGGCTTTGGGCATTCTGGAAGTGAATGTCACAAAATCTACCACAGATAGATACTGTGAAGGATTGCATATAAATACCTTTAAAAAATAAACAATAAAATATAATAACAGAGCAATAGTATGTATGCATATTCAGAAATAGCCCCACTGTGTTTGCATTAGAGATCTAAATCTTTGTGAATTTCATTTCTGTGGGTAAGAATGAATAATTTAACTGTTTTTCTCATTGATGTATATGACACTTGAGAAGTTGTCTAAAATGTATAAAGATGTTTTGAATATATGTTGGAAATGTGGACAATGTGAAGGGACATTTTACCATATGTGGCAGACATGTAAAAAAGCAAAAAAATAAAAATAAAAAAGGATGGAAATACAGACTCTGATTCTGAGAATTGTGATGGTAAATATTCAAATGAAACCAGAACTCTTTCTTTTGGGAATGATGGATAAACATCTCCAGAAAACTCATGGATTTTTCAATATATGACCATAGCAGCTAGATTGTTATATGCACAGAGGTGGAAGAAATTGGAAATGAAAGAAGAATTGTTGTTGAAAGCTGAGATGGACAAGTTAACCTGTTTGATTTAGAGAAAAATCAATAGTTTCCTTTTGAAGGATTGAAAACCTTTAATGGACTTTTTGTGGGAAAAGGAGAATGATCTGATAAGAAGTAGATTCTATAATGAGTAGGATTTAAATCTCAGGAGAAGTGTAAGCAGTAGTGGTTTTAAGGGGAAGGTGGAATTAGGTATATGGGTTTTTTGCTGCTGAGAAAAAAGTTGGAAGTCACATTTTATGTTGTCTTTGTAACTTTTTCTGTGTGTTTTCTCTCTATTTATATTTTGTTACAGGGTTTTTGGATAGTTTTGATGTATTTTTATTATTTGCTTTGTTTTTGTATAATTTTTAAACAAACAAAAAATTAGTTATTTTATACCCTGCTCTTCAGCCACAAGGCTATCAGAGCAACTTACAAATTGTTTTAAGCAATAGCTATTTACCCATCTACACTGCATTAAACAGTTTCCAATGTGTGTTAGCTAATTGCCCCCACAAGCTGGGTACTCATTTTACCGACCTACAAAAGGATGGAAGGCTGAGTGAACCTTGGAGCCCGCTGGAATCGAACTTGCAACGTGGTGACTTGCAGTACTGGCATTTAACCACTGTGCCACAAGGGCTCAACAAAAACCAGGGCACAATCAAAAAAAGAAAGTTGGAAGACAAATATGCTGTTCAAACCAAAGTTAGGGATACCCTGGGCACCTTGGACTATCCTGAGGTGCACAGACACTATGGAGGAGAATAACAAAAACCAAGGGAACTTTATATTTTATAGCAGAATCTAAAATATACATCACAAGGATACCTTTATTAGGCCAACCAAAAGGTGCAAAATGTTAGCTTTCAAGCCTTCTTCACCATGTGATGATAGTGAACATCATATAGGGAGGAAAAAGGGATGGTGTCACTTTTTCAGAATCCAAAGTGACAGTATCAGCCACCTTTCTCTCTTGATGATGAAGCCAATGTGCTTTGAAAGCTGGCAGGATGTATTGTGCACCTTTTGGTTGGCCTAATAAAGGAATCACTATGATGGGTATTTTGGATTTTGCTATATTTTGCTGTGTGGCCAACACAGCTATCACTATAAAAAAAATTATTTTACATTTTCTATAACAGCTGGATTCTATTGGTGTTCCACTTCTGTTTGCTGCACTAAATGTAAAGAGGAGAGGAATGTGCTTCTGTGTGTCATTTAATGTCTACTTTCCAGAAGAGGTGAAATCTTCTGCAAATGGAAGGGAAAACATAGAATTATGGAACCATAGAATCTAAGGGGCCGTTTACATGGCAAAATAAATCCTCTAAGAATTTGCAAAGAGACCTAATAGTTCCCACATCTTTTGGATCAAAGTTGCCATATTCAGAAGGAGAGGGGCAAAAAAATCCCATAAGTCACTCAGTATCAGCTTTCACTATTTCCCCCAACTTTCTTGAAAAGTAGTACAAGTTAGCGCACTATTGATTGTGTGAACTACCATTTTGCATACAACTGTGGAAACTACCAGCAGTCTCCCAAAACAGCCACAGCAGAGCTGAGCCATTATTGGTTGGAGTGACCAAGGAGGGGGTGGACTTGCAAGAGATGAGTCTCAAAGGAAACGATCCAGCCAGCTGGCTTGCTTTCTAGCATAATTACTGTTCCTCTCTCTCTCTCTGTGTGTATATGAGAGAGAGAGAGAGAGAGAGTAGCGATCAGCTCCACGAGCTGATCGCTCCCTCACCCTGCTGTGATCGTGTTCTTTTGTGTGTGTATGTGCACGCATGCGTAAGAGAGAGAGAGAGAGAGAGAGAAAGAAGCAGTCTTCTCAGCTACCAGGGATGCAGAGCGAAGGGAATGTAGCCTGCTTTCCTTCCCTCCTGTGTGTGTGTGTGTGTGTGTGTGAGAGAGAGAGAGAGAGAGAGAGAGAGAGAGAGAGAGAAGCAGTCTGCTCAGCTGACACGTCACAGTGGGTGAGGGGAAGGGGGGCTTCAGGGAAGCTGTCTCCTTTGTCATTATTCCTCTCCCCCCCCCCGTGGTCTCCCCTTTTTGCTTTATCTCCTGTTCTCTGGCTAGAGCTGCTAACAAAGCCTCTTTCAGAGCCCTCTTTTCCCCTCGCTGCCCCTCCTCGCTCCTTCCCCGCCTCCTGCCTGGCTTTAATGACAGACAGCCTGTGATCTGGAGGCCATGCCCCCCCCACCTTTGTCTGTGTGAACTGCTAAGTTCAAAACTCACCGGATCTTCCAGTTTAGCAATAAATCATGTAAACTATGCAGCGCTGGTGTGAAAGGATGGTAATCCAGAATTTCACGCACTTTATTCTGCCATGTAACTGGCCCCATACAGTTGGAAACAACCACAAGGGCCATCTAGTCCAATCCCCTGCATTGCACTCAAAGCACTCTGGACAGATGGCCATCCAGACTCTGTTTGAAAACTTTCAAAGAAGGAGATTCCACCACACTCCAAGGCAGTGTATTCCACTGTCAAACAGCTCTTACTATCAGGAAGTTCTTCGTAATGCTTAGATGGAATCTCTTTTCCTGTAGTTTGAGTCCACTATTCCATGTCCTGGTCTGTGGAGCAGCAGAAAACAAACTTGCTCCCTCTTCAATGTGACATCTGTTCAATTATTTAAACATGGCTATCATGTCACCTCTTAACCTTCTCTTTTCCAGGCTAAACATTCCCAGGTCCCTAAGTTGCTTCTCATAGGGCATGGCTTCCAGACCTTTTACCATTTTGGTTGCTCTCCTCTGGACACATTCCAGCTTGTCAATTTCTTTCAAATTGTGATGCCCAGAACTGGACATAGTATTCCAAGTGAAGTCTGACCAAAGCAGAATAAAGTGGTACCATTACATCTCTTGATCTCGACACTATACTCCTATGGGTACAGCCCAGAATCGCATAGGCTTTTTTAGCTGCCGCATCACATTGTTCACTCCTGTTCAGCTCGTGGTCCACTAAGACTCCTAGTTCCCTTTCATGTGTACTGACGCTAAGCCAGACGTCATCCATTGTATATCTGTGCATTTCATTTCTTCTGCCTAAATGTAGTACCTTACATGTTGAAATGGTGAAATTCATTTTGTTAGTTTTTGTCCAGCTCTTCAATTTATTAAGGTCATCTTGAATTCTGATCCTTTCCTCTGGGGTATTAGCTACCCCTCCTAATTTGGTGTCATCTGCAAATTTGATAAGCATGCATTCTGTTCTATCATCCACGTTATGGATAAAGATGTTGAATAGCACTGGGCCCAGGACAGAACCCTGTGGCACCCCACTAGTCTCTTCTCTCCAGGATGATGAGGAGCCATTGGTGAGCACCCTTTGGGTTCAGTTGGTCAACCAATTACAAATTCATCTAATAGTAGGGTTGTCTAGCCCACATTTTACTAGCTGAATTGCAAGAGTAGCAAGAGGGACTTTGTTGAAGGCCTTACTGAAATCAAGATATGCTACATTCACAGCACTGCCCTCATCTACCAGGCTTGTAACTCTCTATATAAAAAAGATATAAGATTAGTTTGGCATGACTTGTTTTTGAGAAACCCATCTTGACTTTTAGTGATCACAGCATCCCTTTCTAAGTGCTTACAGACTGAATGTTTAATGATGTGCTCTAGAATCTTTCCTGGTATTGATGTCAGGCTGATTGGACAATAATTGTTTGGGTCTTCTATTCCCCACTTTTTGAAGATGGGGACAACATTTGCCCTGCTCCAGTCTTCTGGGACTTCTGTTCTCCAGGAATTCTCAAATATGATTGCCAGTGGTTCTGAGATTACTTCTGCCATTTCTTTTAATATTCGTAGGGGTTGTCCAAATGGTGAATTCGAGGAGAATACGATTTGTCTAAACGCCAACCCACATCAATCTGCTGTATTTGGAAGGAGTGGGGGGCAAACCCACCAAAAACTCTGCAGGAAAAGCCGTTGCAGCTTTCCCTGGAGTTTTTAAAAAGCTCCACGGGGAATGCACATTCCTGCTTGTTGAGACAACCAATCTGCATTCATTTGCATTCCCATTAAGAGTGGAAGTGGAAAGATGATTGGTTGGACATGCACAGGGGGAAGAACTTGTTAAGAAGGCAAGCGCCTGGAACCACCATGTTGGATTTTCACCTTAGTGATCCTGTGCTGAGGCCACAAAACAGACTATTTTCTTTTTTCTATTTATTTAGACAGAATATCACACTTTCACATCTTAGATATGCTATAAAAATACTGTTTGGTAGCGACAACTGGTGAGAATTAAATCACGAGTAATTCACTCATGCCTGCCATCTTGATTCACAGGCAAGCCCATCAGAACTGCAAAAGTGGATAGCTTTGCATGCCTACAATTTTGCCAAAAAACCATTAAGGAGATTATCAGACATGCTAAAAACAGCGTTATAACAACATCAGGAGATTGCTAAAGGGCTCCCTTTTCAGATGATGTTGTTTCCCACTCATAATGCACCTGTTCTGCTGCTGTCCTGCCAATGCTGCTTTTTATTGAGAGGAGAAGCCGTCCATACACCCCCCATCAATACATTCCCACGCTCACGTCTTGTTGTTAGAATGGGTGGGATTTCACTCCAGGAAGTCAACGGAGCTCCATTAGGGCTCCATTCACTCCTGGGCTGTACTGTTGATGCTACTAAAGGTATGTCTGAAACGTTTTGTTATTGTGGTGTGACAAGGATGGGAGAGGGGCAGGAAAGGAGATTGTGGGACAGGAACTCATTTTCTGTTCCTATCTGATAATTTCCTAAGACAAATCAAAGCTGCCTTGAATCAGCATTAGCGTGCATCAATCCACATTTCCCCCCTCATATAGGCAATCAATTGATTGGCCAAGCCATCAGTTGATCTCCTATGGTGATTTGTTGCCTGCATTGCCGGCGTTTGAATCCTCATGCCATTGTAATCATGTGAATACAGCACCACTGGGCAAACACTTCTGGGTGAGATCATGACAGCCAGGTAGGGGACACTCTTTTTATGACCCCCATGCACTTGGGACTTTTAAAATGTATTTTAGTGCTTTGCTGTACTTTTTGTGTCTTTATTTTTAAATTTCCTGTGCTAGTCTCTTCTCATGAGAATCAGTGAGATTTCAATCCCAAAAGTAAACAGAGCTCTATTTGTGCTCCATTACTGCTGGGGAAGTCTCACTGATGCTGGAAAAGGTCCATCTGATGTGTGTGTGGGTTCTTTTGCCAGCATGAAAACAACTAATTTATGCTGGTAAAAGAATGTTAAGGGGGTAGTGGTCTGATAAAGTCCTCAAATCAGAAACTCTCTTTCATTCTAGTGAAGGTATTTTGTTATAAGGAAACAAATTTGCAAACAGAGAGCCTGACACCATCTGTTAAACCAAAGGGTTCACTTCTCTTGGCCAAACCAGAGTTCAGATAAGAATGTGAAAACATTTTATAGCTGAAGTGACCTTTAGTATTGAGCCATCCAAAATAAACACTTGTGGTAAGAAGGAAGACAGTATAACTTGCCATTCACTTTTAAATCATGGATTTTGAGGGTGGGGAAATATTTGTTTTCTTTGATTACATAAAGAAATTCAAGATAATAATTTGACCTCTGAGGCTGGTACATAATTCATTGTTTGCAAGAGGGACTATTTTTGTTTTGTTTTTATTACACGGGTGCCATAAATGGTTATCTTCCCTCCACACAGTGTGATAGTAGTTTCATTCCTGATGCTATCAATCAAGGCTGGAGCTGGGTTGGTGACAGAGAGTTAGTGATTTACAATAGACCAGGCACACTATAAAAACCTATGGCAAAGGGTTATGAGTTATCAAGATGTGCTGAGCTGGCATCTGTGGTCAGCAATATGTGGGGGTGGGGAGCTTTCAGGTTGTAGCTGCCCAGTGTCCCATTACTGTTTCTGAATGAGAGCCAGTAAGAGATGGGTGGTTGCAACAAGATCTGAAAGCTGCAGGAATGGAAGGGGGGATTTGTGAGGGAAACAAATGGCAAAACAGTTATGTCATCAAGCCCTGCTGCAGCTCATAAATCTAAAGTGGCTGCTATAAAAAAAAAGTGGTAGGTTCAGGAATATTAACAAAGCTGTTTGGAGAATAGTGGCAGACTGGGTTCTGGGGGGTATGTGTGTCAATATTTTCTGGTGGGTTCAAGAGCAGATCTTGAAATAGCATGAGATGTGAGGCTGTCTCTGGCTATGCCTTGTATGTAGGAGTTTCCACATCTCAGGATCTGGACCCTCTTTTTTGGTCTTCAGGGTGAGCTGTGGGGATCTCAGAGTGATGGCAGTGCCTTGAAAAGTTGGTTGGTTTGTGTGTGTGTTTATTACTTTGTGCTTTTGACTCCTACTGCTGCAGGCTACTTTGGAGCAGCTACTGCAGACTCTCTAGGAGGCTCACCTGGGTGCCTCCTCCTTTCTCCATTCCCCCCTCAACATGTCTTGAACCTTGGCCAGTATTAAGGGTTGGAGGGAACTGTCAGTATAGTGAAACACTAAGCTGTCACATGATTACCTGAATATGATACTATAGTTGCCTCTCCACATTCACGACTTTCACATTCACAGTTTCGATTATTTGCAGAAAGCCGCCTGCTCCCCCCGTCCCTTTTCAAGGCAGCGAAGGGGTTCTGACAAAGGGCGGGGGGTGGGAGGGAGTGGCAATGGGGGCTTGTGGAAAGGGTGGGGGGAGTGGGAGCGAGTGGCAACGGGGTGGGTTGTTGCAGGCGGGTGGGGGGAGGACTATTATTATTTGTGGATTTTTCACATTTGCGGGGGTCTTCCGCCCCTAACTCCCGCAAATGTGAAGGGACAACTGTATAGGATTGCCATTTTGTGGCTTTTCCAGCCTCTTCCCATCCTCCTCACTCCTCCCTAAATGACTGAAGCTGCACCACAGTTTCCTTTCATGGTCTGAGGTACATTTGGATTGCAAAAAGCATGAAACAAATATCCTTCTTCTTAGCTTTGCTTAGCCAGTTAATTCCTTTTTATATATATTATTGATTTCACCCCCATGCTCTTTCTTCTTTTCTCTCGCCTTGCAATTCCTTGTTAAACATATTCTCCTTCTCACTTTTTCCTGTTTTCTTTCTTTTTCTCCTTACTAACACCTTCCTACACTCATCTTCTCTATTTCCTAGAATCAATCTCAATTGTTCTCTCCCCCATTCCTTTGTTATCCCCTTTCAACTTACCCTCAACTGGATAAATTTCTTCTCCCCTGCCCTCTGTTCTACTTCTTCCCGTTTCACACTGCACAGTTGTAGCGCTATGATCCCACTTTAACTGCTCTGGCTGCCTCCTGTGGAATCCTGGGATTTGCAGTTTAGAGAGGGGCATTTAGAACTCTCAGCCAGAGAGCCATACAAATCTAAACTACAAATCCCAGCATTCCACAGGAGGCAGCCAGGGCAGTTAAAGTGGAATAATAGCACTATGGACTTTTTCGGATGGCAATTTGTAATGCAAGCAGGCTCGTCCCTGTTGCGAGGCTGCTGCACGGCAGGTGGGCCGTTTCGGATGACGCTGTCCCCCTGCCGATACTGTTTCGGAAGAGCTGGGAGGCTGCAGCACCATATTTGGCCATTTCCTAATCACGGAAGTTAACTCCCCAACACACAATTTGTGTATAAGATGAAGAACCAAATCTTTTGTCACCATTACTGGCCTCAGATCTTCATACTCTGTTCCTGAACACAGTATTTCAGATGTAGATATCTACCTTCATCTTTTTTTTAGCAAAGTAAAATAATTTGTTCAGCTCTGTTGGCCTACACTGAGCAGATAAAGTTGTAATGGAGAAGTGAGCTGCTATTCATTCATTCATTCATTCATTCATTCATTGCCAGCATAGCCTAAGATGGTCTCTAACCTGCATTTGTGCAATGTTTTTTCTGTCTACACTGTAGATATCAATGCTGCTGTTCATCAGTGCCAGTTTTATGCAACCAGATTTTTGGACTCCTAACATAGGCTAGGGGACTTGCTGGCTAGGGGAGTCTGGGAGTTGTGCTCAAAAATAGTTTTCCAAACCACATATGGAGTTACATACAGTGGAGATTGATTCATACTCTGCACTTGAATGAAAACTTTTCAAAGTATCATATCTAGTCTATACCATATTATCAGACAGAGAAAAAAATTCTCTTTGCTTGTTTTCTCTGTGTGTGTGTGAGTGACAACCTTATGCCTATCAGCAATCTGCCTTGTATAAGCTTGAGTTCTAGTTCTGTGACAGATGAGAAACACTTTCTTCTCTTCACACCATATATAATTTTATTGCTCTCTAGCTTGACTACTATTAGCTTTCAACATATCCCTGGTAAGTTTTATCTTAACCTCCTACCCACAGAACCAAGAAGCTCCAGGCAATTTAGCCTTTCTCTCTCAGGAAGAATGTAACATTATCTTTGTCATCATGTAGGATGGAGGTGAGGAGGTGGGGTCTCCTTCCTTGGAGGTCTTTAAACAGAGGCTGGACAGCCATCTGTCAGGGATGCTTTGATCGTGATTTCCTGTGTGGCAGGAGGTTGGACTGGATGGCCCTCGTGGTCTCTTCCAACTCTACAATTCTATGGTTCTATGAAAGTGCATACTGTGGACCACATGCAATCCCCAAGGCAATTTTTTTAGGGCTCTCAGCACCCCTCTTTTCAAATTTTTCAATTGTTCTAAAAATGGGAGGTAACAATTTTGCCAACTCATCTCCAAGACATGTTAGGCCTTAGAAAGGCTTTTCCTGAGCCTGAAATAGCTGGGGAAGGAAACAAATGTGCCCCATGCCTCCTAGGGGATGTGTGCGCGAGCTGAAAGGTCCAAGAAAAATAAAACAAAATTAGGGTGGGCACGGCAAGGCACAGCAAAGGGGGGATTTCCAATATTGCATGGATGATTGCACCAGCTCTACGACACCTGGCACTTGCCCATCACTTAGGTAAGAAATACACAATTTTCGGCCCAGCTCTTGTGTGCATGAAGACGTATTCCTTCCCTACCATCTCTGAGATCATTATCCAGCCAAATGTGGACATAAGATTTCATTAATGTGTATGAACATCCATAAACTATAGTGTGCTTTAGCCCATTATCTGGGATGCTGCTGTCCCAGCCAATGAACATTGAATTTTTCATATATGCCCTATTGAAATATTTCATTCACATATGGATGTGGGGCCTTGGAAACACGTAGGTGGGTTGGGAGAACAAGATCTGACTCCCCAACCATGTCTGAAGGACACTATAATCCAACCTGGGTTTATTTGGCCAGGGTGGGGATGGGGCTGAGGCCTAAACTGAACTGCTAGTCTCAGCTAGGGTACACCAATTGAACCAATGGGATTTCTCTAAGTCTTTACTTACTAGTCAGTAATTAATTCTGTGCATCTACTCTAGCTGGAACTTATGATTGGTTTTCGTACTAAGATTCCTCACATTCACTGTTACATAGTTTAATAGAGCTTCAATTTATGGCTTAATTTCAATATTTTTGCTTCCTTTATTCTGAACAGGGATTGTCTCAATAACTATAATGTCTTTTGAAAGGACAAATTGGTGAGCGCAACTATTAACTGGGAAAGATCAAAGCACATTAATCTTTTGTTCTATAGCAAGGCCAATACCACATTAGTGCATTTCACCCAGTCATTATTAAGCTTGTACCTCAAGGGTGTAATAAATGTTTTATGGCATGCAAACCAAGGTAATGGGATGCAAATCCCACAATATATCTTTACATTTATTTTCTAATGCAGTAAACTGGTGTATTCTCTTCAAGAAGTACCAGTAGGTCTGAGTGACAGGACTAGTTGAGAAATTTGGAAAGGGTTTTAAGTGGAGACTGTCCCTGAAGAAGTGAAGCTATGGCTGTCTGGAAAAGAGAGGCTGCAAATCAGCACATGAAATCTGTGCATCAGATCTTCATTCCTATTGGCTTCAGTAGCATTTAAGTAGCTCAGCTCTATACAGGCTTCCTCCTGATTTGCATTTTGGGGAATCATCTGTACTTTTAAGTGAATCTCTTTTCATCTTAACCCGCAATGTAAACATCCCTGGCATATGAGTCCTTGTGAATTCAGCAATTTTACATTTTTATTTCTAATTACATTTCCCCCTCTCATTTGCTCTATAATGTATGGCAATCATTAGTGGTATGTACCATTATAATAAAGGCCAAGCAAAGAATTTATGTATGAGAGTTTGTCATGACATCAGCAAAGTACAATATTGGAGAGGAGTAATTTTAGTCCTTGCATTCCAATGCATTTTGTACCTTTCTCCACCAGAAAATGGTTGTGATGGCTGAACTGGTGTTTGAATATCCAGAGAACTATGTCACAAGAATACATGCTAAGTTTCATGGTGACTTCTTGAAGCTCAAGATAGGAAAATGGGAGTAGGCAGAGTACAAAGGTATAGCAGTTTTATATCACTTTAATGCCTATGGTTTCAACCAATGGAATCCTGGGATATGTAATTTGATGAAGCATTTAGAGAGCTCTGGTCCACTCACCTGAACTACAGCACCAGAGCTGTAGAGCTGTAGCACTCTGGGGGCAAAACTGGAAATATTTCATGAAACCACAACTCCCGGGATTCCACAGAATGGGGCCATGCCGATTATAGTAGACTGCCATAATTGCGTAGTGTGCATACACTAATGCCATATTACAGTGAATCTTACACATTTTTTGTATCCCACAGACATGGGTGTGGAGGATGAGGCAGTGCTCAGATTTCATACATAAAATTGTATCCTGATTGTGCACAACTTTTACTATGATTTTTCTCAATGGAAGAAGCAATCCTCCTCCTAATCCAGTCTACTAGTCACAGATTCATTATGTTATGATTGTATGTAGCCAGACCTCTCCATTGATGACCCCTTGTCGTGGGAGAGAGGCTTGCATACCCTAATGATGTTTTGAGATATGCTGGCGGTGGCTTAATATCCACCGGTAGGGTCTCCCATGCCAGACAGGTCAAAACCAAAGGGTCTGACAAAGAGCGTCAAAGGCCAGGATGGGCTCCCTAGCCTTATGGTAACCATCCTAGGAGAAGGAAAACTCTAATCCCAAACCCGGGCAGATGGTGCTCATCCAACCCTGTAAGGTCAACTGTCTAAGAGAAGGAAACTCTAATCAAACCTACGACCCGAGGACCTTGCTGCTACGTCCATGCTTGCAAGGCCACAGCAGATGAACCTTTGGTTTAAAGGATGAGGCCAGTTCTGTGCACACTGCGCTCCACCAGAAAAATCCATTGCACAGGTTCTAAGGACAAATCTAGTTCCAAAAAAGCCATGTAGTGATAGGTGAGGGATGAAACGGCAGGTGTAAAGATGCACTGGAAGCCACAGACCCAACCCTGCATGCAGGCGGTTCAGGACTTTGGTCGCTCAAGGCTGACCCGGGAGCTGACAGTCTTGTTCGGCAGCATCCTGAATGACCAAGCAGCCAATTTTAAGGAGAGCACTGCTTGCTCCATATGGAGAGGGGCCTAGAAAAGGTGGCCTAACGAAAACTCATCCCCATCTACCTGGTTGGCTAGCCGCGGCCAACGGGCATCTTCTGATGCAGTCAATACAAGGCAAAGAAACAAAGGCACACACCGGCCTCCAAAGGTGTAAATAAACTGACGCTTGCATGCTGGAACATCAGAAACATGCGAGACTCTGCAGATAGTGGATGGCCTGAGCGTCATTCTGCCCTAATAGCCCATGAACTATCACAACTAAATATTGACATTGCTGCTCTTAGTGAAGTTTGTCTCCATGAGGAAGGCAGCCTTAAAGAACATGGAGCCGGCTACACAATTTACTGGTCTGGCAAACCCAAAATCAAACAACATCTTTCAGGAGTAGGCTATATGATTAAACACTCAATTGCCTCTGAACTCGAAACCTTGCCAACAGGACACTCTGATCACATTATTTCCTTACGCCTCCCACATGTTGTTCTCTTTAGTACATATGCCCCAACTATGCAAGCCAACCCTGTAGAGAAAGACAAATTCTACAGACACCTACACCACCTCATACAAAAAGTCCCTGTAGAAGATAAAATTATTATCCTTGGTGAGGTCAATGCCAGAGTAGGAAAGAACTCCAAAGCCTGGAAAGGTGTCTTGGGCAAGCATGGTGTTGGAAATTGCAATGATGACGGACACCTCTTGCTAGAGTTCTGTGCAGAACAACAGCTGACTATATTACAAACACAATCTTTCAGCAGAAAGATAGCTTGAAGACAACTTGGATGCATCCCCGATCCAAACATTGGTACCTCATTGACTATGTTCTAGTCCACCAGAGAAACATTCGCAATGTCCGTCATATCTGAGTGATGCCCAGTGCAGAATGCCAAACAGATCATTGCCTCATAAGATGTAAACTAAATCTTCATCTTAAGTTCAAACCTAAGAGGGGTGGCATTTTGAAGAGGAGACTCCAAGTCAACAATCTTCAACAAGCTACCGTGAGAGACAACTTCCAGGCAAATCTGCAAACAAAACTTGAAGACCATCCTACAGATCCTTCTCCTACAGTGCTTTGGCAACATATCAAAAACAGTATCCTTCAGTCTGTGGAGGAATCCCTTGGGTTCTCCCACAAGAAAAATCAAGACTGGTTTGATGAAAACAACCAAGAGATCCAGCAGCTGTTGGCAAAGAAGAGAACTGCTCACCAGGCATACCTCACACAGCCAACTTGCCATGTAAGAAAAGCAGCTTTCCGTCTCACATGTAATAAACTTCAACAAAAACTCTGAGACATGCAGAACAAGTGGTCGATCAATATAGCAGAAAAGATACAACGCTGTGCAGATCTGGGTGACCATAGAGGATTTTATGAAGCTCTTAAAGCAGTGTTTGGACCTACTTATCAGGTCAAAAGCTCCTTATACAGTACAGATGGTCAAACATTAATTACTGATAAAGCCTCCATCCTGAATCGATGGGCTGAACATTTTCAAAGTCTCTTTAGTGCCAACCAAGGAGTCCAAGGCTCAGCTATCCAACATATGATACAAAAACCAATGAAAAATGAATTGGACATAGCTCCCACTTTGGAAGAGACCCTAAAGGCCATACAGCAGTTGAAAAACGGCAAGGCAGCTGGGATCAATGGAATCCCACCTGAAGTTTGGAAACATGGAGGTCATGCATTCCACGATAAATTCCACAAACTCCTTGTGAATTGCTGGGAAAAAGGGGAACTGCCATCAGATCTCCGAGATGCAGTCATCATCACCCTGTGCAAGAAAAAAGGAGCAAAATCCGATTGCTCAAACTATGGAGGCATAATACTGCTTTCTATTGCTGGAAAAATCTTTGCAAGGATACTCCTGAACAGATTAGTTCCTGCTATTGCAGAAGAACTTCTTCCTGAAAGTCAATGTGGCTTCAGAGCCAATAGGAGTACTACAGATATGGTACTTGCCCTTAGACAACTGCAAGAAAAATGTAGGGAGCAGAACAAGGGTCTCTATGTAATATTTGTCGACCTCACCAAAGCCTTTGACAGTGTGAGTAGAAAAGGTCTGTGGCAGATCCTGGAAAGACTAGGATGTCCTCCCAAATTCCTTAAAATGATTATCTTGCTACATGAGGGCCAGATATGGTGATGCTCTTTCAGAGCCCTTTCTAATAACTAATGGAGTGAAGCAAGGTTGTGTTCTTGCGCCAACTTTATTTACAGTCTTCTTCAGCATGATGCTCCAAAGGGCTACGGCAGAGCTTGAAGAAGACAACGGCATCTGTATACGTTATTGTACTGATGGTAGCTTGTTTAACTTAAGCCATCTGAGGGCTCACACTAAGGAGATTTTCATACAGTGTTTAACAGTGCCTACCATGGGATGAGGTCCCGGGAGAGGAACGGCTCTCTTGCGCAGCAGGGGGTCATTTTTGGACGCCGCCGTCCCTCTTTCCAGGATCCTTCGTTGCACGTCCGTGAAGCTTTGGAAGCAGCCGTGCCATATTTTAAGCACGGGCAACTTCCGTGCTTAAAATATGGTGCGGCTGCTTCCAAAGCTTCACGGACGTGCAACAAAGGATCCCGGAAGAGGGATGGTGGCATCCGAAAATGACCCCCTGCCGCGCAAGAGTGTCGTTCCTTTCCCAGGACCTCATCCCGCAGTAGGCACTGTTAAACGCTGTCTGAAAATCTCCTTAGACCCTAAACTATCTGGTCCATGAGCTGCTCTTCACTGATGATGCTGCCCTTGTTGCCCACACAGAAGCAGCTCTGCAGCATCTAACATCCTGCTTTGCAACAGCTGCAGAGCTGTTTGGGCTGGAAGTCAATCTGAAGAAAACAGAAGTTCTTTACCAGCCTGCACCACAGGACGAACACCCCCACCCCCACATTGCTGTCAGCAAATCTGTGCTCAAGTCCGTTCAGCAGTTCACCTACCTGGGAAGCATCATCTCCTCAGATGCCAAAATTGACAAAGAGATCGATCACAGATTAGCAAAGGCATATAGCGCATTTGGAAGACTTTACAAAAGAGTCTGGAGTAATAAACACCTGAGGCAAAGCACAAAAATCAGTGTGCATAGAGCCATCGTACTGTCTATTCTCCTCTATGGATCTGAAACATGGGTCACCTATCGCCACCACCTACGACTCCTCAAACGCTTTCAACAGTGCTGTATATGTAGAATCCTAAATATACACTGGACTGACTATGTGACGAATGTTGCTGTCCTAGAGCAAGCGGGGATCACCAGCATTGAGGCCATGATATTGAGAACACAGCTGTGCTGGGCAGGGCATGTTTCTAGGATGGAGGACCATCGCCTCCCAAAAATAGTGTTCTACGGTGAACTCGCCACAGGTCAGCGTAAGAGGGGCGCTCCCAAAAAAGTGATAAAATGACTCCCTGAAACAACATCTCAGGCTTGGCCAAATTGATTACCAAGAATGGTCTGCCCTGGCCTCACATGAGGAGGCATGGAGACACACTATCCACAATGCTGCAGCCTTATTTGCGAACTCACGCTGAACAAGTCTTGAAGAGAAACAACAACGTAGAAAGAATCACAACCCAGAAACATCACCCAAGGAGACCTTCTGCTGTGCTTTCTGCAACCAGACCTGTTTATCTTGGATTGGCCTTTTTAGTCATCAGCGCGCTTTCAGAAAGCACGGGATGAGTCCTTTCTAAATCTTCATTTGTGAAGAAAAACCAGAGAGAGAGAGAGAGAGAGAGAGAGAGGGAGGGAGAGATGTAGCCAGAACACTACCATCCATAGACAAGAAGGACTTTATCAGACACGCAATTACAACATCATGGTAGTGCAAATGGGTCCCGCTATCACACGACATTGTCATCTTCGCATAGTCAATCTGTGCTCCAGCTGCGAATAAGGTGTCATTTTTTATTGATAGGAGAAGCCATCAATAGCTCCCAATATTACTTTTTTCAAGATATTGAAGAGTGTGTGAAACTACATCCTGTTGTAATCACAAGATTACAGCATGAATGAGAAGTCCTCCCCCCCCCCGCATTCTCAGTGAGAAAACATCCAGGTGAGAATGTGAAAACTATCCACAGGATACTGTTTTTATGAACTGTCCCATTTTGTTTGCAAGTTTTTAAGTTTGTTTAAGTGTTTGTGTTTTGATTTACTTTTTAAAATCAGGGGTTTTTGAATTTTTAACCGTGTTCACATCTTCTTGCAAGAACTCCCGAAATCTCGTCCATGCTAAATCACGGGAGTAGAGAATCCAATTCTTAAATCAGTAGTGGTGGGTGTGCAGTAATTCCATGGCAGTTGTATCACGTGATTACAACAATATGTGATAAGTATAATAATGCCACTATGTTTCTGCTTTCCTCAACCGTGGAATTACACCATTTTTGGACACTAGTCTAATAAAGTCCCAAGTATGGGCATGAGAAGGCTTGGGGGACCTTCAACTTTTATATCAAGAGAAAACATGTTTAGGAAAAAAAACACTACCCTCCTCTAAGAAAACAATATTTACAGGGAGAAAAACTAACCCCCACCCCCACAGCTCAATAGAGACTGAGCATGCTCAATAGTCACAGAATGCTAAGTGCTGTCATGGAGAACTAGAAAATTGCTCTCTGCATGCCTTTCTGGCTGTACTGGAATATTCTGAAAAATGGCATAGCTTAAGACTGGAGTATTCTCACTGCAGCAATTTGTTGCAGCCAGATCCCACTTGTTACAGTGTATTTATCAATTTTCCTCTTCTCTTTGAAATGGAACAGTGAGGAGTTGACCCAGTATTTGATCCCTGTAACATAGAATTTAGAATTTAGAATTATGTTTTGAATGAGCATACAAACTCTTCTCCTCCCCATTACAATGCCCTACTATTGTTAACATGTTGTCAGCAGCTGTTGGACATTTTAGTGACTTTCAGTGTAGGTTGTCTGGATTAATCTTTGGGACTGACTAAGTCATTGTATTGGTCCCAAAGAAATGGTTTCATTTTATCCTTACCTTGTTTTCTCATGATGCTCAGTGCTTTTGATGCAGCTTAATAGAGTTCCATGTTCATTCATTCCTGTGCTTCACAGAGAGAAATGCATTCACCAAGAGAACAAATTGTATTATAGTACACTATCCAGTTGATCCTTGGGAGTGATAAGTGAGTTGTAAAGCTACAGAGACAGTCAAAGTTAATAAAGGGAAATGGATGAACAACGTTTCTGTGCTATTGTAGCATATGACGCTCTCCCTATGTTAAATCCCACTAATGACAGTCATACACATCCACACACATGCTTAAGATTTGTACTTTTAATACCACCTTTTGGCAGCACCTGTAGGTATAGGAAGATTCAATAGGTTAACAGCAACTTCTCAAGGCTTCTGGATCTTTAAGAGTTGCTAAGATCTGAGAACTGCTGCCAACATTCACTACTTGAAAAGGTGTGGTAAGGGGGGGGGAATGAAATTGATGGAAATCCCCCATTATCAAGTTAAAAGAGTCTAGAGATTGCAACCCTAGGGGCTATATATACTAGTAGTAAACTTGATCTTAAAAAAATAAAACCCACTCATGTATACTCTTCCTGGCATCTTATGATGATGGATGATATAAAAAATTGTTTAAAAAAAAACATATTGCCCAAATTGCTTTCATCAGCAGAATCATGAATTGGGAGGTATCGCCCTTCCGCATTGTGAAATTCCAAAACCTAGTCTGAAGGAATGAAGAACCCTCTCAAGGTGGTTTTGCAGTAGCACTGAGGATTGTAGCAGGGAGAACTAGGGAGCAGAGAAAACTAGGGAGAATAAGGAAAGGAAATTCCATTGTGTTGGTGCAGCAACACTTCCCTGAAAACCATAATTTACAAATATTTAAAATTATAGAATCATAGAATTGTAGAGTTGGAAGAGACCACAAGGGCCATCCAGTCCAACCCCCTGTCATGATCAAAGCATCCCCGACAGATGGCCATCCAGCCTCTGTTTAATGACCTCCAAGGAAGGAGACCCCGCCACGCTCTGAGGGAGTGTGTTCCACTGCCGAACAGCTCTTACTGTCAGAAAGTTCCTCCTAATGTTGAGGTAGAATCTCTGTTCCTGGAGCTTGCATCCATTGCTCCGTGTTCTAGTCTCTGGAGCAGCAAAAAACAAGCTTGCTCCATCCTCAATGTGACACCCCTTCAAATACTTAACCAGGGCTATCAGATCGCCCCTTAACTGTCTTTTTTCCAGGCTAATCATACCCAGCTCCCTAAGTCTCTCCTCATAAGGCATGGTTTCCAGACCTTTCACCATTTTAGTCGCCCTCCTCTGGACACACTCCAATTTGTCAATATCCTTTTGGAATTGTGGTGCCCAGGACTGGACACAGTATTCTAGGTGAGGCCTGACCAAGGCAGAATAGAGTGGCACTATGACTTCCCTTGATCTAGACACTATACTTCTATTGATGCAGCCCAAAATTGCATTGGCCTTTTTAGCTGCCGCATCACATATTCAACTTGTGGTCTACTAGGACTCCCAGATCCCTTTCACACGTAGTTACATTCAGCCAGGTCTCCCCCATTCTGTATCTATGCATTTTGGTTTTCCGCCGTAAGTGCAGTACGTTACATTTCTCCGTATTGAATTTCATTTTATTAGCTTTGGCCCAGTTGATCTGAAGGCATTTGCTTCCAGAGCAAACAACCAATGGCTTAGTTATACAATAGCTGCCATTGCTGAGGATGGTGAAGGGGCAGGCACTCCAGTCTCCATAGCCACACGGTGGCCACTATGGTCAGTCTCCATAGCCACACTCTCCAAGGAGAGTCCAAAAACTTACACAGCTATACCAATCCATATCTGTATCTGTGTGTATATTCAGCAGAGGTTGGAGAAAGACAGCCATGGGCATCACAACTCCCCAGAACCCCACTTTTACAACTCCCAAGCCACTGCTACTTTCCCCACACCCCTGAACACCCTCATTTCTTAAAAATGGACTTTCTTGGGTGATTTTTTGCTTTAATATGTTCGCATAGTGAAGAAAACTGCCTCCAAACGTGATTTAGGAGATTTTCAGACAGGGATCATATATAGCGTCCCTGTCTCACTAGCTGTTTCTTGCCCCACTCCCATCCCTGTTGCCCTTTTTTCCCCCAGACCTACCTTGGAGCATGACAGAAATGGCTCCCCTCCCATCCATTGGTGCAGGAAGTGAATGGAGCTCTCACCGAGCCCCATTCACTTCCTTATTTGAAATCCCAGGCCATTCTCACTAGAGAACAAGAGAGTTGGAAATTTAAAAAAAGTAAAAAGAAAGAAAGACAAGTGACAGCAAGCACAAAAACAGAGTTTAAAAAAATGCAAGTAACCCAGGGAGGGGGGGGAAGGGTGTCACTTACCTGGATGTCCTGATCGCACCCGGAAGTGTTCAGCAGGGACCTCTCACCGTGGCTGGTATTGCAACACAGAAATAGGATGCCAGTTCACAAGCCTGTGATTTCGTTACAGAAATGGAATGGGTGCTGTATTGACAGCTTAAGCCATCAATAAAAAAAATGTAGACCGAACGGAGGGGGCACAGGAGCAGGACGAGACAGGGACGACGTCTGATAAGAAAGCCCTTTGGCGATCTCCTGTCATCTGTCATCCCTGTCCTGCATTTTTGAAGTGTCTGATAATCTCCTTAGTGTCAGCCCCACCCCCAGCAACCAGTTGTGATATGGTATTATTTTTGGAGTGCTGGTGTGGCCCATGGGGGCAAAAATCTCCTCCACCCCCACAATTCCTACACACCCTTGCATTTCAGCAGGGATAGCTAATAATGATGTCTTATTGCTGGAAAAAAACCCTACTTTCACCTTGGCCCTTCATCTACTGTGATGCTTTCAGCTAAGCTCAGAGGGAAGAAAGACTGGGGAGGGTAGAATAGCCTGGGGGTCCGTCATGGTCCCTGCTAATCAGAAAGCCCCAGTGCTTCAAGCCTGCAGCCCTTGGCTCTAGTATAGCATTGAGCAGAAGTACTAAGTGGAAGCAGGGCTTCAGCCAAAACCTGCTGTCCCACAACCAGTTTTAGTATAGGATTGCAGCCCCTGTTTCAAATATAGATAGGGTTTCTTGGTGGCTGGGAATTGTTGATATGTAGATATTTTAATTAAGCTTTTAAAAATTCTTTAGCTGGGTGCGTCAGCCATTGAATCCCTTGGATGTAGCTTGTTCTCAACCCTGTGATAAAAAGCTGATGAAATTAAAAACAACCGCTCCCATTATCAGCAGACAAATGTTGGCAGTTATATGATTTTGGTATACAAGTGGACACATAGCTGGCCACTAATATGACATTTAAAGATGAAGGCTTAACTCCCATCCCAGTTTCACAGTAGTTTCTGAATATTAATGCTTTAAGTATTTGGCTAGAAGGACCAAAACTTTATTAACTACAGTGCTAAAAGCTATCATGAAAAAAAATCAATTAACACCTGGCATTTTATTTCGAAATCGAACAATTAAAACAGTCTTTGGCATGATGTAACCACTCACTGTCTCAGCAGAGGATTTACTGAATATCTGATATGGGGTGATGGCCTTTGAAGGCAGCTGTTAAAAAGCACTTAAATTTACTGCACACTTTTAAAAGAATTTTAAAAAATAATTGTTGTAAGACATGATGCTATGTTAGCAGTTATAAACCCGCCTTTCTTGTACATTAATTCATGATGAAATCTGCTCCACTTTGAAAGTCAAGGCAGCCATTTGGAGGAAAAGGTTTTGGTTTTGTTGTTAATTAAATAGTAGCTAATTCTCAAAGAATATTTACTTCATCTTGTATCCAGAGGAAAAAAGAAAAACTTGAAGGAAACTTTATAAAACTCTTCCTAAACAACTGGGAACTTGCAAGAAAAATGTAGTGGTGGATCCCCAGACTCTAACAATAGGGCTTCAGTTCAGGGCTCCTGAAATGGAAACTTGTCACTGTTTCAGATGCTTGGAGGACACAGTTTACGTCATAATATTAAATGGCTCAGGATTGCATCTAGCAGCCAGGCCTTAACAAATGCACAGTCAGCCCTCTGTATCCAAAGATTTGGCATCTACGGATTCCACCATCCATGGCTTGAAAATATACCCTGCCCCACAAAACAAATTCCAAGAAACAAACCTTGATTTTGCCATTTTATATAAGGGACACCATTTTTCCATACCATTGTATATAATAGGATTTGAGCATCCATGGATCTTGGTATCTACAGGGTGTCCTGGAACCAAACCCCAGAAGATACCAAAGGCTGACTGTATTGCTTTATTTGTATTCAGCAGAGAGGTTGGGGTGGGGACCATAGATAAGTCATTGTAGTAATGTAAGTCCCTGTAGAAGATAAAATTATTATCCTTGGTGATTATCCTTGGTGATTATCCCTTGAATCAGGGATTATCCTTGAATCCCTGATTCAAACATTGGCACCTCATTGACTATGTTCTAGTCCGCCAGAGAAACATTCACGATGTCCGTCATATCTGAGTGATGCCCAGTGCAGAATGCCAAACAGATCATTGCCTCATAAGATGTAAACTAAATCTTCATCTTAAGTTCAAACCTAAGAGGGGTGGCATTTTGAAGAGGAGACTCCAAGTCAACAATCTTCAACAAGCTACCGTGAGAGACAACTTCCAGGCAAATCTGCAAACAAAACTTGAAGACCATCCTACAGATCCTTCTCCTACAGTGCTTTGGCAACATATCAAAAACAGTATCCTCCAGTCCGCGGAAGAATCCCTTGGGTTCTCCGACAAGAAAAATCAAGACTGGTTTGATGAAAACAACCAAGAGATCCAGGAGCTGTTGGCAAAGAACAGAACTGCTCACCAGGCATACCTTGCCCAGCCAACTTGCCATGTAAGAAAAGCAGCTTTCCATCTCACATGTAGTAAACTTCAACAAAATCTCTGAGACATGCAGAACAAGTGGTGGATCAATATAGCAGAAAAGACACAACGCTGTGCAGATCTGGGTGATCATAGAGGATTTTATGAAGCTCTTAAAGCAGTGTTTGGACCTACTTATCAGGTCCAAAGCTCCTTATACAGTACGGATGGTCAAACATTAATTACTGATAAAGCCTCCATCCTGAATCAATGGGCTGAACACTTTCAAAGTCTTTTTAGTGCCTACTGAGTAGTCCAAGGCTCAGCTATCCAACATATGATACAAAAACCAATGAAAAATGAATTGGACATAGGTCCCACTTTGGAAGAGACCTTTAAGGCCATACAGCAGATGGAAAACGGCAAGGCAGCTGGGATTAATGGAATCCTACCTGAAGTTTGGAAACACGGAGGTCATGCACTCCACGATAAATTCCACAAACTCCTTGTGAATTGCTGGGAAAAAGGGGAACTGCCGTCAGATCTCCGAGATGCAGCCATCATCACTGTGTACAAGAAAAAAGGAGCAAAATCCGATTGCTCAAACTATGGAGGCATAACACTATTCTCTGTTGCTGGAAAAATCCTTGCAAGGATACTCCTGAACAGATTAGTTCCCGAAGAAGAAGACGGCATCTATATACGTTACCGTACTGATGGTAGCTTGTTTAACTTAAGCCGTCTGAGGGCTCGCACTAAGACTCTAAACTATCTAGTCCGTGAGCTGCTCTTCGCTGATGATGCTGCCTTTGTTGCCCACACAGAAGCAGCTCTGCAGTGCCTAACATCCTGCTTCGCAACAACTGCAGAACTGTTTGGGCTGGAAATCAACCTGAAGAAAATGTAAGTTCTTTACCAGCCTGCACCACAGGATGAACACCACCATTCCCACATTGCCGTAGGCAAATCTGTGCTTAAGTCTGTTCAGCAGTTCACCTACCTGGGAAGCATCATCTCCTCAGATGCCAAGATTGGCAAAGAGATCAATCACAGATTAGCAAAGGCATATAGTGCATTTGGAAGACTTTACAAAAGAGTCTGGAGTGATAAACACCTGAGGCGAAGCACAAAAATCAGTGTGTATAGAGCCATTGTACTGTCTATTATCCTTTATGGGTCTGAAACACGGGTCACCTATTGCCACCACTTATGACTCCTCAAATGTTTTCATCAGCGCTGTATACGCACAATCCTAAATATACACTGGACTGACTATGTGACGAATGTTGCTGTCCTAGAGCAAGCAGGGATCACCAGCATTGAGGCCTTGATATTGAAAACACAGCTGCGCTGGGCAGGACATGCTTCTAGGATGGAGGACCATCGCCTCCCAAAAATACTACTCTACGGTGAACTCGCCACGGGTCAGCGTAAGAGGGGCACTCCAAAAAAGTGATACAAGGACTCCCTGAAACAACATCTCAGGCTCGGCCAAACTGATCACCAACAATGGTCCGCCCTGGCTTCACATGGGGAGGCATGGAGATGCACTATCCACAATGCTGCACCCTTAATTGAGAACTCACACTGAACAAGTCTTGAAGAAAAATGACAACGCAGAAAGAATCACCACCTGGAAACATCACCCAAGGAGACCTTCTGCTGTGCTTTCTGCAACTGGACTTGTTTATCTCAGATTGGCCTTTTCAGTCATCACTGCGCTTGCAGAAAGCATGGGATGAGTCCTTCCTGAATCTTCGTTTGCGAAGAAAAGCTAGAGATGAATGGGCCTCTCATAGGTGTAGGAAAAAAACTGTCCAAAACCCTGATGAGTCTCTGCCTGCCAGTGCAATAAGAACAACCCTAACCTAGGACTTTATCAGTCGAGTCCCTTAAAGCGTTCTTTTGCTGGTGTAAAAAATCGATTTTTATCCCAGCAAAAGAATGCTCCCCCTATTTCACTTACCTCTAGTCCTAGCAAAAGAAACTCTGGCAATGAAAGACAAAGTGAACAGAGCTCCGTTCACTTCCTCCTTTGAAACCCCACAAAATAATGCGAGACTTCATTGTGCAGAAAATTAAGAACAAAACAAAAAATTATACTTAAAAAGTTTTTAAAAGCACAAAAACACACTTTAAAACTTACCAGTAACCCAGGGAGGCTCCTAAAAGAAGTGTGTCACTTACCTGGACATTGCAATCTCATCCAGAAGTGTCCGAGCTGGACCGGCCACTGACAGACTAAGTATGGGGAAAAAACGACACAAGGTTTCATACGCCAGCTATACCAGCAAAAAAATGACAGGGGGATAAATTGATGGCTTAAGCTATTAATTAAAAAGTACGGGTTTTGACAGGGACATAACTGTAAAAGGGCAACGTCGGCTGATATGTGTGCCCTGTTGCAGTTATGTGGCATTGTTATGACGCCATGTTTGATGCGTCTGATAAAGTCCCTAGATACACCAAAGTTCTGATTCAGTATAAAGCCACATCCTATGTTCCTATGATGAATATAAGACAAACAAAAATAAAACTTGGGTGAGTTAAGAGAATGGAGACCACTTCTCCACCTAATAATGTTTCACATGTATGTAACATATAAGAATGATCTCCTTCCTTCCTTCCTTCCTTCCTTCCTTCCTTCCTTCCTTCCTTTTATAGCCTGTGTTTCCTGCCATGATTTCAAGGCAGTGTACTCCTCCTTGCTTTATCTCACAATAACCCTGTGAGGTAGGTCAGGTTGTGTGAGAGTGACTGGCCCAAGGTCACCCAGAACCTTGTCCCAGTTCAACATCACACTGGCTTTCATATATAATTATCTCAATAATCCTAATAAAGTAGATGGGGGTGGGGGAATTCAAGTTGAGAGATCATTACTTGCTTAAGGCTATCTATAGAATTTGTAACAGAAGTGAGCCTTGAACCAATGCCTCGCTGTTTCCTAGTCACTGCACTAGCCAACTTACAAAATGTCATGAGCCTTTAACCAGCATGTGGGTTAGAAAAAGATTTTGGCTTTGCTTCATCAACTGTGAAATTTAAATGTAATCACCCTGAAAAATTCCTTTGCTTTATTTGTATTTTCTGCAGGGAGCTGCACTTGCAAACATTGAGTATATTAATCATTACTTCATCAGCTCGTTCCAGTGACGGCCAGCATTAACCTTTGCTAAGTGATCACTTGAACGTGTCTGGCTTTCTAGGTGCCAAAGCCACAATCAAATTTACTGTAGGGGTCTTTTCTCAGGTTCAGCAGGGAAACCTTTCCTTTCTTCTGGTTCTGTGATTAGAGTGATGTTTTAGCATCATCATGAGCCCATGAAAGGCCAAGAAAGGGAAAAGTCTAAAGATATGGATCAGAGCAGTTTTTTTTTAGCTAAAACACATGGAATGACCTGGTCATCCATTAACGGTGATTTGGTGGACTATGAAAGTTTGTGAAGTGGAGGAAACAAGGGGCCACATGGTTCTCCTGGATCATATCATAGCTACAGCACTGCCCTTATCCAAGGAGTCAATGATTTTTGCTGAAGTGACTCGGAAATGCAGGTTTTTATGTCAGGTCTGTGTCTCGGCAATACTGACAATGGAAGACTTTCTCCCCACTCCTTTCTGACACACATCTGGAAAATCAGAAATGGTTTTGTTAATTAAATATATTATTAGCACAGAATTCCTAAGTGCATTAACTTTTACTCCCACTCTTTCTTCTTCCAGTTTGAATCCTTGAGTGTGGTCCAAAATGCTCATTGCCATAACAGAGATAACTTGATGAAGCTGTGCTTTAGTTGCGTTAATGAAGTAATTTAAAGTAAGAGATAATATAAGCAGCATCAGTCCCCTCCCTAATACTGATAAGGAGGCACACCTCTTAAGACATACATTTGTCTCAAAGGATAATGCTGCAGTTTGCATGTTATACACTTGCAACACTCTGAGATCTTGAAGATCTTCACAGATGACATAATATAGATAAAGCACTGATACACTGGTCCCAGAGACAAAGAAAATTAGGTTTGGAGATACCCTTTTATTTGGTTCAACTTTTTCTGCTTGGGTGTCTGATGCATGCAGGTGTTAAGAGGAACACTGAACTGTTTGCCAGGCAAAATATCTTGACTCTGAATCTATTCCAGCATGGGATGGAATCAGGTGGGAGGATGTGAAGCCTCCTGGAGTGTGACATGAGTTGGGACAGAAGATATCTGTGCTTGGTGGGTCTAAACACAGATTCATGGTCATAAAAACAGAGCTAGTAACACCAATGATTCTGATGTCTCATCCTGAGATTTCATTACATCCCATGAAGCCCTCAACAGAGGATGCTAAACACTTCAAACTTCAGAGGTCAGACCCTAAGGCTGAGCAACCCCAATGGTGGGTCTGTGGCAGACAGATTCTGCTTCGAGATACTTTTGTTCTAAAGCATTGTATAAAAGTGACTGAGAGAATGACTTCAATTATGTCCAATAGCTAACATTATACATATGATATAGGATCCCTAAAAGGCTAAAGATTTATTCTGAGCTAGGTTCTCTATATCATCTTGAAAATACAGTAATGCACAAAGGTGGAATGGGAAAGACATGCTTTAAAGTTCACCTTTCTGCTAATTGCTTGCTTGTAAAAATGGTGTGTCCAGCACACAGACCTTTTATAGAGTACTTTACGATGGGAGAGTGAGTGATTCAGCATATTTCTTTTATGCTAGTTCATTCAGGGTGTTGTAATATGGAAGCATTCCAAAGTGCTCTAGACATTTTTTGTTCCAAGATGTACTGCTAGATCTTTTGCCTGTCCTCTTCAATAGAGGTTACAACACCTAGTTCTTTGTGTAGCTTCTTGGTTTAGCTCTCCTTTTCTCAGGCTAGAGACAGAATATAGATGACAGAACTACTCCCAGGTAAGCTGTATTTCATCTTAGCCTGTAGAATAGTTTGGTCATCTGTGTAATTCTGTCAGGTGAGAAGAAGAGCATTTCATCTTCTTCAACACAGGTTGGAACTTCTGGCAGAAGGGCAATAGGTATATCCCTAGCAGGAAGAGGTATGCTCTCTTTTGTGTGTGTCAGATGTGCATTTTATCATGGGGGATACATGCAACTCACACAAGGACTCAATGATCTATGATAGTTGTTCAAATGATAATGTCCTTTAATATCACTGGATAACTTCCTTTAACTGTTCTACACTTACAAAGCCATGACAATTGTCATACGAATAATGCCATGTATACTCTTTTCCTGAGATAGTAGAAACTGCTGTTTTGCTGGTATCTACTCCCCCCCCACTTTGACATGGAATTAAACAGACTAACAGGTGAAATGTGTTGAGGTGGGATACACAAGATAGGCTTCTGCGAGAAAGCCTGTAAAGGGCAAATTATGGACTTTTTCGGACGTCTTAAATGTAACGGAAGCAGCCTCGCCACGTTGCGAGGCTGCTGCGCTGCAAGGCGTCCCTTTCGCATGACGCCCGTCCCTGCCAGTACTGTTGCGGTACCGCAGGGACATTTGAGTGTTATATTTTGGCAATTTTTACTCACGAAAGTTGATCGTTTGAAACCATGGATAATAGGAAACCCTATTATTTTCAATGAAAAGAACCCTGGAAATTAACCATAGAATTACATTGGAGGACCTAGAAATGCCTAGAGAGAGCATATGTTTTTGGACGTGGATAAGTGAAACCATGGATACCAAATCTGTAGATATGGGGGTTGATCTGTTGTAGTAGCCTGGCCTTTCATCTTTGGTTAGTCAACAGAGTAGTAGATCCTGCCAGCTTTGGCATTGAGTTGTATGGACCCAAGACTGGAGGAAGCCTCACCTTTTGGAATCCTACTCATGCTGAGTTTGGTCCATCTAGCTTGGTATGCTCTGTGATAGCTGGTGACCTATCTTTAGTTTTTCATACAGGATTTTTTTTTCTATTCCTACCTAAAGATGCCAGAAATAGAAATTGGGACCTTTGGCCTGCAAAACCTGTGCTCTGTGACTGAGCTACAGCTCTTTCCTGCCTACCTCTAGGTGTGTAGGTTGTTAAGAATGGCTTACACCCCACTTCCAGAGATGTACACCCCACTTCCAGAGACTTACACCTCACTTCTAGAGACCTCAGAAATCGTTTATTAATTTGGTTGATCAATGTGACCTTCCACAAGGGAAAAGGCACAATGGTCTCAAAGAAGAGGACAGCTAGATGCCATGCTTTGTGCCTAAGGACTTTTTCGGACGCTGAAAAATAACGCAAGCAGCCTCATCAGCTTATGAGGCTGCTGCGCTGCAAAGCGTCAGTTTTGGATGATGCTCGCCCCTGCCGGTACTGTTGCAGTACCGCAGGGAGAGTTGAGCGTCATATTTCCTTGATTTTTACTCATGAAAGTTGATCATGATTAAAAATCAAGGAAATATGACGCTCAATTCTCCCCGCAGTACCACAACAGTACCGGCAGGGGTGAGCATCATCTGAAACTGACGCTTTGCAGCGCAGCAGCCTCGCAAGCTGACGAGGCTGCTTGCGTTACTTTTTAAACGTCCGAAAAAGTCCTAAGACTAAAAGCCAAAAAGGACACATTTCCCAGGAAAAGGAGACAATGGATGAAATGAAACCTTTGTATTTGCTGATTTTGAAACTTCCTTTCCTTAATCCCCCAAACCTTAAGATCCTTGCTCAAGCTTTTAAAATCCAATCACTGAACATTAAGAAACATATTAGCATCTTTCCCACCTTTTTTCAGGACCAGGACACTCATTGTGCAATCCATGAAGGCTCAGGAAATCTATTGTTTTAACCCATGAAACACCACTCTCCTCAGATGTATTTGGAGGTATAAATGACCCACCCAAAAAATATTTGCAGTGCACACAGACTTCAGTTCCAGGGGACCCTATGTCCCTCTGTGTGGCCAAGCCAAATTCCCCCATCCACTCTGCTGGATTGACCACAGGACAGGTTGTATTACCCCAGCAAATTCTCTTGATACTCTCTATCCAAGCTTTTCCTACTGCTTTTCCTATAGCCTTGTATGAATGCTTTTTCTGGGTGAGTGTGTGTGTATTATTTTATTTTGAATTCTTTAATAAAAACCATACTTAATTTTGCATGTGTGTGTATTCCATCCAGACTAGTACTGGTAGACACAGGTTTCAAGGTCCCCTTGTTACCCCCTTTCGCATAGCTAAAGTCAAGTTGCTGCTAATTTCCCCAATGTATTAGAAACTTGATATTTTCTTAGACTTTTCCAAGGAGCATTTTGGATAACAAGGTGCATGGGATTTTTTGTTTTTTAAAAATAAGTAAATGCATTAGCCTCCTGGCAATTTCCAGTGCCAAATAGCCTTACATGTTGAACATTTGACTTATTCCTGAACATATTCAATAAAGTATGATCAAGGTGATTTTGAAAGCCCTTACTGAGGCAAATATTCAATAAGATATATATAAGTGATAGCAGAGAGAGGAGAGCACTCCTATTCACTCATACAAATGAGTGAAGCAGCTTCATTCTCCGCCCCCAGCACACAGCTTGGAGTTGAGTTAGTTAATGGGCACATAAAAGGGGGAATGTTTTATTGAGAATTTTGGAAGGCCCAAATTTGTTACTGACTCAGTTAGCAAATGATAATAGTGATAATAGCTACATTCTGCTTGTTGAGTTCAATAAATGATGAGCATACATACTGTGTATGTTGTTATTAGATTTTCAGTGCTCATCAGAAACTGAGTGTAGTTTTGGCTTGCTAAATATGTCTTCATACTGCAATCTATATAATGGTACACTTTTCATACCGATCAGACTTTAATATTAATTTGTTCTTATTTATACACCCCAGAAAGACACAGAACATCTTCAGATCCATGATAAAGCTTTCATTCAAAATAAAGTATGGCTATATCATCACGGGGGTTAAAATGATTTTATGTTTACTACTTGAAAGATTAATGGGTCACTCAAGCATTTACATTCTCATACATTTTTATGACAGCAGCACAAAATAAATTTGATGCATGCTCAGTAGAGAATGTTGGGCTTAAACATCTAACAGCTGCTCTTTGGAAATTCAGCAATGTTTTAAGTATTGTTCCCATTTAGCACTTCCAAGGCTCACTGCAATTTACTGTTATCAGTATTAGTTTTTTTATTTGTCTGGGTACTAGGAGATTCTCCTCCCACACATTCCTCTGAAGAAGAAGAAGAAAGTGGAGGTGGGGGAAGCAATATAGCCAAGGTAGATGGAACATTACTGTCCTAAAGTTAAGATGACCTATGATGCAGGCAGACCCTCAATATACATTTCTTGTATCTAGAAAATCACAAAACTTGTTATGTAGTAGTAATCTATATTTCATCCTATGTCTATCTCTTCACTTATAAAACTGGAGTTTGGGCGGGGGGAAGAGGAGTGAGCTCTCTGTCATGCCTTAACATCCAACATTCCTTTGCTCAGAAATTTTGCTTCTAGGACCTGTCTACACACAGAAATACAGCAGTTTGACACCACTTTATCCACCATAGTTCTGTCCTATGGAATCCTGGAATTTGTAGTTTGGTGAGGCTAAATGCCTTTTCTGGCACGGTTGGCAGGAACAGCAGGACAACTTGGGGAAGGGAAGGGGGATTAGGGTTGCCATATCCCTGCACCCCAACCTGGGTTTATAATTTGCATAATTATGCATATGATTAATTATAACTATACTTATGCATATTATTAATGGACATCCTAATTATGCAAATTCAACACTTTAATAGTTTCATGTTTTTCTACCACTATGTTTCATCCTCTGATACCATTATTTTATAATAATTTTTCTGGAAGAACCAATATAGAGTAATACTGAAAGTGCTGGTTGTATTCAGGCAGACTCATGTTCAGATCCCTGCTTAGGCATGGAATTCATCCTGTGACTTTGAGCCACTACTATCTCTCAGAAAATCTACCTTATGGGGTTGTTGTGGGGATTAATGGCAAGACAGGGACCATGAAAAGTGGTCATGTACACTCTTGGTGTGCTGCTGCTGCTGCTGCTACAAGGCCTTGTTGTCATGCATGGGCACTTCTAGTGCTATTCTCATCAGATTACTGTAGTTCTTTTAAATTTTGTGTTTTTTTTAACTGACGGCAAAAAAAGTACATATTCATGAACATATCACAGGAAGCCATTGAGAATGACTCTAGCAATCACGATAGCATTTATATTTCTATACTGCTTATCAGTGCAAAGCACTCCCAAAGCAGTTTACAGTGTGTGTTAGCTAATTGCCCCCACAAGCTGGGTACTCATTTTACTGGCCTACAGAAGGATGGAAGGCTGAGTCAACCTGGATCTCTGCAGGATCAAACTCACAACATTGTGGCTGCAGTACCGGCATTTAATCACTGCATCCACCAGGTAGCAAGACAGGGACCATCACTACCTATTACTACCATCTCATTTACAGTGGAAATGCAGAGGAATTTATTTTATTTTATTTATATCCCACCTTTCTCCCAGAACAGGACTCAAGATGAAAAGTAGGGACAAACAATTGCAAGTGCAAGAAACAAGCAAGGTATGATTTCTTTCAGATATACAGATTAAATATTTTATTATAACCAGAAAAGGGTCCAGTTTAATTGTCTTTGTCTTCTTTCATCACAACACATGTGCTAATCAGATTATCAATGCTAAGAGGCCTGGGCTATCACTCAACTATTTTTTGTTAATGCCCAGTTGAGGTCATTATATGCATTTTTATATTTTATTTGCCTCTCACCTCTCACCCAGTGATGTGTGTAATAATCTGCCAACTGAGACAACACTCCATGAAACTTATAAAGTGGGCTGCAGTCCACAGGCCTTTGGTAATCTTTAGATGCCACTAGACACTATTGCTTTTGTGGCAACAAATTAGTACAACTAGCCTACTGAAAACTTTGAAAGGTATTTTTCACCACTTCTTGTATGGTGCACACGCTGTTAACTTCGCTTATTATTTGTGTAAGAAAGAAAAAAATAGTTCAAAGTGCCAGTTCACACTGGTAGAGATTTTCTTCCTATCTTAACACCATCCTCCCAAATTTAATTTCCCCAGTTCCTTCATACATAAATCCTTCTTGCATCTCTACTTTCATAGCAGCTATTTATTTTCCTGTATTTTTTCACTATTAAGTAGAAATATATAGCTCTCCCGTGGACATTTACTTAGCTGAGAGACTCATTTAACTTAGTATGGCATATCTGTAAGTAAACAGTTCAGATGGCCAGACCCCTAGACAAAAAAATGTGGATTTAGTCCTTTTTAAAAGACTTTGTTGTTGTTGTTGTTTTTGTTGTTGCTGTTGTGTGCCTTCAAGTTGTTTCAAGTCATTACAGCAACCCTAAGGTGAACCTATCACAGGGTTTTCTTGGCAAATGTGTTCAGAGGGGGGTTGCCTTTGCCTTCCTCTGAGGCTGAGAGAGTGTGACCCGTCCAAGGTCACCCAGTGAGTTTCCATGGCCAAGTGGGGATTCGAAACCTGGTCTCCAGATTCATAGCCCAACACTCAGCCATGGAAACTCACTGGGTGACCTTGGACAGGTTACACTCATGCTGGCTCTCGATGACAAAGAAAATGACTATCTTTTCTTTCTCATCGTTAGAATCCATTTCCCAGAAATCTTAAGATTCACATCACGCATTTGCTTCAATAAACCTCTGTTCAGCTAACCTCACCACTTGCCTTTTCCCCTCAGAGGAGCACCCATGAACTGGCTGCCTTAGGAAGCAGAGTTCCAGAAACAATAAATTGTGCTACTTCCTCCTGTTGGAGAACCTCTGCTGCTGTTGCCTTGTCTTGACCCTTGGTCTACTCCTACCTGGCCCCATCCTCCTTCCCCCCTTCCCTGGTCTCACCTCATGTTGCTACCATACCTTGCTCCTTGCATGCTACTACTGTTCCTCCCACCCTTTCCTCCCTCCTTGCTTCACTTTGTGCCACCACTCCACACTTCCTTGCTTCTTGCCTAACCTCCTTGCACCTGGCTTTTGTACAACTCACCTCTCACCCTCCCTTACCTCTGCTCACAGCTTTGCCATGCTTTCCTTGCTCCTTGTACTCCACCACTTGTATGTCTCACTCTCCCTTTCCTACCACCCCTTTCCCCTCACTTTATGCTGCCACACACCCCTTTTCCTGCACCGCGCACCCACCTGCCTCATTACCTACTCTATCTCTTCCTCTTAGCTTTCCTCACCAAATCATGCTTTCCTCCTCTGCATCTCCTGCTCTACCTTCCACCCTCCTTTCCTTCCCCACACCACTTGTTGCACTGCCAGCCTGCCCTAAAAGAAAAAGCAGCTGCACAAAGCTGCCAGCACTGCTTTAGACAGATGTCAGGTAAGCAGGCGGATGAAGGAAGTAGTGCCACCACTGCTGCATGGCAAGGAAAAGGGGAGAGAGAGATAAAGCAAGGTGGATGGAGGGAGATAGAAATAGAGGCCATGTTGAGGAGGCACAGTGAGAGGAAGAGAAGGTAGCAATAATGGGGATTGTGCTTCTCCTCCCACATGGGAGAATCTTAGCTACCCCTCCTAAAATGGAACTTGATTTTTTTTCTGCATGCCCAGTAAAAGTGCATAATATTGCAATATCAAGCAAGCTATGCAAAACGACACAGTCCATGGAATCTTATACTAATCACTGTATTGCAGCTTTTACCCTGGTTTGTTGCATCCCTCTTGGTTTGCTCCATTGAGGTCTGAATGATCAATGGTTCAACAGGAACAATTGTTCCAGGCTGCTAGTGGGAGCCAACATTCAAGGGAAGAGGTGCAGCTGGCTTCCTCTTCTCCCTCAGTCACTACCTGAATGTTTCAGTTTTTCTGCTATCAGCAAAACTGTTTCTGTAACTTGAGCTATTGATAAAAATGCATGGGATCATCTTCTTAGGACTTTATCATACCACCCTCCTCAAAAGTTCTTTTACCGGCATAAATTGTGGCATTTTTATGCTGGTAAAACAACTCCCTCCACCAGACCTTACCTTGTTCGCATTAAAGAAGAAGCCCAGGCACTAATGGGGAGTGAATGGAGCTCTGATCACTTCCTGGTTTAAAATCTCACTGAATCTCGTGAGAAGACGTTAGCATGGGAAATTAAAAAAAACCCAAAGACACAAAAAGTTCAGGAAAGCACCAAAACACACTTTAAAAGTCCCAAGTAAATGTGTGTGTGTGTGTGTGCGTGTACGTGTGCATGTGCATGTCAAAAAAAAGAGTGTCCCCTACCTGGCTGTCCTGATCTCACCGGAAGTGTTTGCCCATTGACGCTGCATTCACACGAGTACAATGGTGCACGGATTCAAACACTGGCAATGATGGCAGTAAACTGACATGGGGGATCAATTGAGAGCTTGGGCCATCAATAAAAAAGTATGGTTTTTAAACAATATATGATTGCGAAAGGGCAATATCTTCTGGTACACGCATCCTTTCGTGATCATTAGGCATCCTTACGACGCTGTATTTGACTAGTCTGATACAGTCCTTAGACTAACTGAAGTTGTAGGTTGACACAAATTCACACAAGACGATGTCTGTGCTGTGGTCCATTGTGCTTTGTATTTTCTTTAGCATTCATTTATTCACTGTCTGTGCCATTGCACCCAGAACAACTCACACATAAAGGGGGGGTTTGCCCTATTTTTGGAACTGGTCTAGGGCTCCAAGCACCTTAATCTGACCTTGGTGGCTTCAATGCTTTCTGTGCAATCTTTGCTGTGCAAAACAGCTTTAGGCTAAATTTTGTTCCCAAAGCAAGACTTTCCATTAGAGTTGTACAATTATAGAGTTGCCTACAATTATAATTCTATTGTAACACTGTTGTTTCAGCCATAGGTGGGAAACTTCCTCTCCATTGATGCCCCCTTGTTGTGGGAGAGAGGCTTGCATACCCTAATGATGTTTTGAGCTATGCTGGCGGTGGCATAATAGCCACTGGTAGGGTCTCCCATGCCAGACAGGTCAAAGCCGAAGGGTCTGACAAAGAGCGTCAAAGGGCAGGATGGGCTCTCTAGCCTTATGGCAACCGTCCTAGGAGAAGGAAAACTCTAATCCCAAACCTGGGCAGATGGTGCTTGTCCAACCCTGTAAGGTCAACCGTCTAAGAGAAGGAAACTCTAATCAAACCTACGGCCCGAGGACCTCGCTGCTACGTCCATGCTTGCAAGGCCACGGCAGATGAACCTTTGGTTTAAAGGGTGAGGCCAGTTCTGTGCACGCTCTGCTCCACCAGAAAAATCCATTGCACAGGCTCGAAGGACAAATCCAATTCAAAAAAAAAAAAAAAAGCCCTGTAGCGATAGGCGAGGGACGAAACCGGCAGGTGTAAAGATGCACTGGAAGTCGCAGACCCAACCCTGCATGAAGGTGGTTCAGGACTTTGGTCGCTCGAGGCTGACCCAGGAGATGACAGTCTTGTTCGGCAGCATCCTGAATGACCAAGCAGCCTTTTTTAAGGAGAGCACTGCTTGCTCTATAGAAAAGGTGGCCTAACGAAAGCTCATCCCCAACTACCTGGTTGGCTAGCCGTGGCCAATGGGAATCTTTTGAAGCGGTCAAACCAGGCAAAGAAACAAAGGTGCACACCGGCCTCCAAAGGTGTAAATAAACTGACGCTTGCATGCTGGAACATCAGAACCATGCGAGACTCTGAAAATAGTAGACGGCCTGAGCGTCGTTCTGCTCTAATAGCCCATGAACTATCACGGCTTAATATTGACATCGCTGCTCTCAGTGAAGTTTGTCTCCATGAGGAAGGCAGCCTTAAAGAACACGGTGCCAGCTACACACTTTACTGGTCTGGCAACCCCAAAACTGAAAAACATCTTTCAGGGGTAGGCTTCATGATTAAAAACTCAATTGCCTCCAAACTCGAAACCTTGCCAACAGGACACTCTGATCGCATTATTTCCTTACGCCTCCCACATGTTGTTCTCTTTAGTATATATGCCCCAACTATGCAAGCCAACCCTGTAGAGAAAGACAAATTCTACACAGACCTATGGCAACTCATACAAAAAGTTCCTGTAGAAGATAAAATTATCATCCTTGGTGACTTCAATGCCAGAGTAGGAAAGAACTCAGAAGCCTGGAAAGGTGTCTTAGGCAAGCATGGTGTTGGACATTGCAATGATGACGGACGCCTCTTGCTAGAGTTCTGTGCAGAACAACAGCTGACTATTACAAACACAATCTTTCAGCAGAAAGATAGCTTGAAGACAACCTGGATGCATCTCCGATCCAAACATTGGCACCTCATTGACTATGTTCTAGTCCGCCAGAGAAACATTTGCGATGTCCGTCATACCCGAGTAATGCCCAGTGCAGAATGCCAGACAGATCATCGCCTCATAAGATGTAAACTAAATCTTCATCTTAAGTTCAAACCTAAGAGGGGTGGCATCTTAACGAGGAGACTCCAAGTCAACAATCTTCAACAAGCTACCATGAGAGACAACTTCCAGGCAAACCTGCAAACAAAACTTGAAGACCATACTACAGATCCTTCTGCTATGGTGCTTTGGCAAGATATCAAAAACAGTATCCTCCAGTCTGTGGAAGAATCCCTCGGGTTCTCCGACAAGAAAAACCAAGACTGGTTTGATGAAAACAACCAAGAGATCCAGGAGCTGTTGGCAAAGAAGAGAACTGCTCACCAGGCATACCTCACACAGCCAACTTGCCATGTAAGAAAAGCAGCTTTCCGTCTCGCATGTAGTAAACTTCAACAAAAACTCTGAGACATGCAGAACAAGTGGTGGATCAATATAGCAGAAAAGACACTATGCTGTGCAGATCTGGGTGATTCTAGATGATTCTATGAAGCTCTTAAAGCAGTGTTTGGACCTACTTATCAGGTCCAAAGCTCCTTATACAGTACAGATGGTCAAGCATTAATTACTGATAAAGCCTCCATCCTGAATCGATGGGCTGAACACTTTCAAAGTCTTTTTAGTGCCAACTGAGTAGTCCAAGGCTCAGCTATCCAACATATGATACTGTCGAGAAGCCAACTCAATAGCTGATAAGGAGCCCGGCTCGGCAACAACCCAGCTGAAAAGCACAGTACCTGTTGTTGTCAGTAGCAGTCCTACAGGGTCAGAAGTACACACACAGAGAGAGTGCAGAACGAAGAGGCAGTCCAAGGTCAAAAGGGTTCCGGCAGGTGGGTCAATGAAGGCAGTCCAAGGTCAAGATATCCAAAGTCTCAAGATAGCAAGGTTCCAGGAGAGTCACAGGCAGAGGCTTCCTCCAGGTAACGCAGACTGCCTGAAACAAGGAACTCAGCCTCCCCCAGCTGCTTATGTTGGCCCAGCTCCCACTCCCAGCTGTGGGGTGATTGATGAGCTTCTGTCTCTTAATCTCTGGGAACGACGAAGCCACGCCTTCTCTGCTCTCCTTTGGCTAAAGGTAGGTACCTGCTCTTCTACCTCTTGCTCTTGCTCCATTATGTCTCCCAGGCTTGGACCCTGAGCTGGGGGAGGGCTAGGCTGCTGAGCCCTGGGTTCTTCAGGGCTAGACTCAGACTCAGCCAGCTCTTCTGCTACTGGCTCAGCCTCCTCGCCTTCTGAGTCCCCAGAGTCCTGACTGACCATGACAAATACAAAAACCAATGAAAAATGAATTGGACATACCTCCCACTTTGGAAGAGACCATTAAGGCCATACAGCAGATGGAAAACGGCAAGGCAGCTGGGATCAATGGAATCCTACCTGAAGTTTGGAAACACGGAGGTCATGCACTCCATGATAAATTCCACAAACTCCTTGTGAATTGCTGGGAAAAAGGGGAACTGCCATCAGATCTCTGAGATGCAGCCATCATCACTGTGTACAAGAAAAAAGGAGCAAAATCTGATTGCTTAAACTATCGAGGCATAACACTGCTCTGTATTGCTGGAAAAATCCTTGCAAGGATACTCCTGAACAGATTAGTTCCTGCCATTGCCGAAGAACTTCTTCCTGAAAGCCAATGTGGCTTCAGAGCCAATAGGAGTACTACAGATATGGTCTTTGCCCTTAGACAACTGCAAGAGAAATGTAGAGAGCAGAACAAGGGTCTCTATGTAACATTTTTTGACCTCACCAAAGCCTTCGACACCGTGAGTAGGAAAGGTCTGTGGCAGATCCTGGAAAGACTAGGATGTCCCCCCAAATTCCTTAAAATGATTATCTTGCTACACAAGGGCCAGCGTGGTCAAGTCAGATATGGCGATGCTCTTTCAGAGCCCTTTCTAATAACTAATGGAGTGAAGCAAGGTTGTGTTCTTGCGCCAACTTTATTTACAATTTTCTTCAGCATGATGCTCCAAAGGGCTACGGCAGAGCTCAAAGAGGACGACGGCATCTATATACGTTACCGTACTGATGGTAGCTTGTTTAACTTAAGCCATCTGAGGGCTCGCACTAAGACTCTAAACTATCTAGTCCGTGAGCTGCTCTTTGCTGACGATGCTGCCCTTGTTGCCCACACAGAAGCAGCTCTGCAGCGCCTAACATCCTGCTTCGCAACAGCTGCAGAGCTCTTTGGGCTGGAAGTCAACCTGATGAAAACAGAAGTTCTTTACCAGCCTGCACCACAGGACAAACACCACCATCCCCACATTGCCGTCGGCAATTCTGTGCTTAAGTCCGTTCAGCAGTTCACCTACCTGGGAAGCATCATCTCCTCAGATGCCAAGACTGACAAAGAGATCGATCACAGATTAGCAAAGGCACATAGCGCATTTGGAAGACTTTAGAAAAGAGTCTGGAGTAATAAACACCTGAGGCGAAACACAAAAATCAGTGTGTATAAAGCCATTGTACTGTCTATTCTCCTTCATGGATCTGAAACATGGGTCACCTATCGCCACCACTTATGACTCCTCGAACACTTCCACCAGCATTGTTTACACACAATCCTAAATATACACCGGACTGACTATGTGACGAATGTTGCTGTCCTTGAGCAAGCAGGGATCACCAGCATTGAGGCCATGATATTGAGAACACAGCTGCGCTGGGCAGGGCATGTGTCTAGGATGGAGAACCATCGCCTCCCAAAAATAGTACTCTACGGTGAACTCGCCACGGGTCAGCGTAAGAGGGGCGCTCCAAAAAAGCGATACAAGGTCTCCCTGAAACAACATCTCAGGCTTGGCCAAATTGATCACCAACAATGGCCCGCCCTGGCCTCACACGGGGAGGCATGGAGACACACTATCCACAATGCTGCAGCCTTATTTGAGAACTCACACCGAACAAGTCTTGAAGAGAAATGGCAACGCAGAAAGAATCACAACCTGGTAACATCACCCAAGGAAACCTTCTGCTGTGCTTTCTGCAACCGGACTTGCCTATCTCGGATTGACCTTTTTAGTCACCAGCGCGCTTGAGAAAACGTGGGATGAGTCCTTCCTGAATCTTCGTTTGCAAAGAAAAGCCAGAGAGAGAGAGAGGTGGGAAACTTCACTCATTGGCTAAACACACTCTGAAGCAGGGGTAGGTTTGTTTCTCACAAAATAATTGGACAGCATAGTAACTAAACATTTTGCCCCTTAACTCTGTTCCTACAAAAGCCAGCAACTTTTTTAAAAATGAAAAACCTGGAATCCAGGGCAGCTGATGATCTAAATGGGCATCAGGTGTCATGCCTAGAGTCTGGCAAAAATCAGGCCAACTTGGTAATATGACAACCCTATATGGGAGGGGACAAGCAAGGACGCCAAGGCCAGGGATGACCTTTAAAGGGGTATGTGTGCAATGTAGCTGACATTGAAAGAGAGTGAAGAGGCATCTGTGCTCTATAGTCTTGTGTGTGGTTTTGTAAATACATTAGAGCAAATGAACTTTTGAAGTGATTTCAGGAAATTAACTAGCTTGCTTTGCTAAGCAATGGGTAGACTTTTGAAGCAGAATAGTGTGGGGTCAAAGGAGTGCTTCTAGGTTCTGGGGATCAAACTCTTCCTCATATTCAAGTCTTTTTTTTTTTTTAAAGAATGGTGTTGTTTATTTTTCTTCTTTAATTTTTACACTTATTTACATAATATGTAATTTACATAGTTACATAATTCACATGTTCATCTAATGAAACAACAGCATATAATTGTTAACACTTCTTTAACATCATTAGTATTATTCCTTACATATTACTCAGTATAAATTAAAACATATTTAGAGTTCCCATAAGTTTGGTATTAATGGAGCAAATATTTTATATTAATCCATCCTTACTGACTTCTGTTATCTTTCCAATAGTTAATAGAACTCTACATAATTCCTGTTGAGTCCTTATGCATTTCTTCCTTTTCATCATCCCTTCTTATCCCATTAGTAGTAAATTTCCCTCATCATATCCTAGTCCTCTAGTTTCCCAATACAGTCGTCCCTTCACATTCGCGGGGGTTCTGTTCCGCGGACCCCCGCGAATGTGAAAAATCCGCGAATAACAAACACCCCTCCCCATCCCTCCCCAGGCCTTCGCGGGGCCTTGCTAGGCCCCGCGGAGGTCTCCCCGGCCCTCCCTCCCTCCCTGCCCAGGCCTTCGTGGGGCCTTGCTAGGTCCCGCGGAGGCCTCCCCGGCCCTCCCTCCCTCCCTGCCCAGGCCGTCGAGGGGCCTTGCTAGGCCCCGCGGAAGTCTCCCCGGCCCTCCCTCCCTCCCTGCCCAGGCCTTCGCGGGGCCTTCCTAGGCCCCGCGGAGGTCTCCCCGGCCCTCCCTCCCTCCCTGCCCAGGCCTTCGCGGGGCCTTCCTAGGCCCCACGGAGGCCTCCCCGGCCCTCCCTCCCTGCCTCCCCAGGCCTTCGCGGGGCCTCCGGAGGGCCTCCGGGGGTCCCACGAAGGCCTCCCCACCCCTCCCCAGGCCTTCGCGGGGCCTCCGGGGGTCCCGCGAAGGCCTCCCCACCCCCCCCAGGCCTTCGCGGGGCCTCCGGAGGGCCTCCGGGGGTCCCGCGAAGGCCTCCCCACCCCTCCCCAGGCCTTCGCGGGGCCTCCGGAGGGCCTCCGGGGGTCCCGCGAAGGCCTCCCCACCTCTCCCCAGGCCTTCGCGGGGCCTCCGGGGGTCCCGTGAAGGCCTCCCCACCCCTCCCCAGGCCTTCGCGGGGCCTCCGGAGGGCCTCCGGGGGTCCCGCGAAGGCCTCCCCACCCCTCCCCAGGCCTTCGCGGGGCCTCCGGAGGGCCTCCGGGGGTCCCGCGAAGGCCTCCCCACCCCTCCCCAGGCCTTCACGGGGCCTCCGGAGGGCCTCCGGGGGTCCCGCGAAGGCCTCCCCACCTCTCCCCAGGCCTTCGCGGGGCCTCCGGGGGTCCCGCGAAGGCCTCCCCACCCCTCCCCAGGCCTTCGCGGGGCCTCCGGAGGGCCTCCGGGGGTCCCGCGAAGGCCTCCCCACCCCTCACCAGGCCTTCGCAGGGCCTCCGGAGGGCCTCCGGGGGTCCCGCGAAGGCCTCCCCACCCCTCCCCAGGCCTTCACGGGGCCTCCGGAGGGCCTCCGGGGGTCCCGCGAAGGCCTTCGCACCGCTCCCCAGGCCTTCGCGGGGCCTCCGGAGGGCCTCCGGGGGTCCCGCGAAGGCCTCCCCTCCCCTCCCCAGGCCTTTGCGGGGCCTTCGGAGGGCCTCCGGGCGTCCCGCGAAGGCCTCCCCACCCCTCCCCAGGCCTTCGCGGGGCCTCCGGAGGGCCTCTGGGGGTCCCGCGAAGGCCTCCCCACCTCTCCCCAGGCCTTCGCGGGGCCTCCGGAGGGCCTCCGGGGGTCCCGCGAAGGCCTCCCCACCCCTCCCCAGGCCTTCGCGGGGCCTCCGGAGGGCCTCCGGGGGTCCCGCGAAGGCCTTCGCACCGCTCCCCAGGCCTTCGCGGGGCCTTCGGAGGGCCTCCGGGCGTCCCGCGAAGGCCTCCCCACCCCTCCCCAGGTCTTTCACGGGGCCTCTGGAGGCCCCGTGTCGCGGTTTTGGGGGGGCCCGGGAGGGCCCTCCCAAAACCACGAATAACTGAAACCGCGAATGTCAAGTTCGCGAATGTGGAGGGACAACTGTATTTTAGAATCGGTTTCCATTTTTCTAACGATTTTCTCTTGGGTACATTATGAACTCTGGCTGTCAGAATATCTAATTCCAATAGTTCTTGTGATTTCATGAGCCAATCATCTATTGTGGGGGCCTTGGGTGATTTCCACTTCTGAGCTATTACTATTCTTGCTGCCGAAATCAGGTATAATATAATTCTCCAATTATTTATCTCTGTTTCCTTTCCCAACCCCCCCGTCATGTTTAATAAGAACAGTTCAGGTCTCATTTCGAATTTCATTTGCAGCATTTCTCCCATTATTTTTGCTACCCTTTTTGCTACCCTGTCTGTCAGTGAAGATCGATTCTGTCACCTCCCCCAACAAATAAGTGAGCTGGGTATGTTTAGCCTGGAAAAAAGACGGATAAGAGGCGATATGATAGCCCTGTTTAAGTATTTGAAGGGATGTCACGCTGAGGATGGAGTGGGCTTGTTTTCTGCTGCTCCAGAGACTGGAACACGGAGCAATGGGTGCAAGCTCCAGGAACAGAGATTCCACCTCAACATTAGGAGGAACTTTTTGACAGTAAGAGCTGTTTGGCAGTGGAACGCACTCCCTTGGAATGTGGTGGGGTCTCCTTCCTTGGAGGTCTTTAAACAGAGGCTGGCTGGCCATCTGTCGGGGATGCTTTGATCGTGATTTCCTGCATGGCAGGGGGTTGGACTGGATGGCCCTCGTGGTCTCTTCCAACTCTGCAATTCTATGATTCTATGATTCTATGATTTTATGGATCTTAATCCAGAATTTCTTCACCACCTTGCAGCTCCACCACATATGTACTAGAGAACCTATATTTTTTTGACACTTCCAACAAGTGGTGTTTGTAGATTTATTAATTCTATTCAATCTAACTGGAGTGTAATACCATCTGTGGGCAATTTTTAAATAATTTTCTTTCAGATTTTGACATAAAGTAAATTTATTGGTCTTATTCCTGGCTTTTTCCCACGCGTCAATCTGCATATTATATCCAAAATCCCTTGCCCACTTAATCATATAGTCTTTAACGTTATCCATTTCTAAATTCCTGTTTAGTAGCAAGTCATATAACTTGCTGATCTTTTTCTTTTTTTGTTTATCCCATAATATCTTATCTAAATCAGTTTCCTCCTTCCCTATGTTCCCTCCTTTCATGTCTTCCATAAATCTTGATTTTATTTGATAATAATTAAACCAATTGATTTTGCATATTTCCTCCAATTCTTCTTTAGACTTCATTCTGATTTTTCCCCCTCCAGTATCTATTATTAAATCTTTATAATTCAACCATTGTGTTGTTGTTTTCCATTTGTTTTGAAAAGCCTCTTGAAGTCTTTTTTATTAGCCTCAACAGTTTGCCTTTTTGCAAAAATTGGTGTTTTGTGATTTGTCCATGCCCACCCTGGAATAAGTAGACCTCCAGGGCAAACATTTTGTGAAGACACCTTCCCAAAGTTCCTAATGTGCTTCGCAGCTCAAAAAAGTTACGGAGCCGCAGTCTAGAATGAATTAAAATTGTTTCAAAGATGTGATGGTGGTGGAGACTCCCACACATTTCAAAACCGAATTGAGTTTATCCTCTGAAATATGAGCCAAAGATAGTGTTTGTTACTGTTGTTATACAGCAAAACAAGTTTCAGCTCAGGCTTACAAAGTTGGGTATATTATTTGTATGTATGTATGTAAAAATAATGTTTGTTAACAATCCCGAAAATTCAATTAAAAAAATAAAAATAAAAAATCTCAGGCTTTTAAAGTAAATTTCATAAGGAAGCAATAGCTTAATATAGTATACTTGTAAATTAAGTTGCCTTCATTTCATTTAACAAAATGCTATTGAAGAAAAGGTGCATATACACTTTGAAGAATTTGCTTTGAGATGTCAGATGTGGATGTCTTCTACACTCTTGTGATACTGTTGTGTTTAGTATAGTTTTTCAGTTTATTAGATACTCTTTTCTAAGTAAGACCAAAAATGTCTTATGCTAATATGTAAAGCGATTTCCCCAGAATTAACACAATGTTCATTTGTGCAAGAAAAAAATCCTAGCAGCAATACTTATTTCTGTTAATAAAGGACAAAGAACACCACTTGTTTATATTTTCTAATAATAAGGATTAGTTGGCATCATTTCACTCCACAGATTACTTGCCAGATTTCTATAAACTTACTAAAGTATGCTGAATAAAAACTAGATAAATAAGCATGGATACACAAATTAGGACAAATATAATTTTATTACCGATAGTTTAATTTATAGTCTCAAGGAAAGTTCTAGTGAGGTATCAATTTGCTCATGGAACAAAATAAATTAAAAGATAATTATGCACTAATTAAGGTTCTGTTTTGATATACAACATGTTCATGGCTGCGGTGCCATTAACTCAGTATAAGCCCATTCTTCCTTTCACCCAGGAATGAAGTTATGATAGCCATATGAAAACCCAGTTCATCAAATGGCTTAAGATCAAGCTTTATCCTTACTGTTTGAAATGGGCTTCACACTCGGTGTACCCTATTGCTGAGCAGATTGCTGAACAATCAAGATCCCAATTCTTTATTAATTAATATGCTCATCCACCCTCAAACAAACAAAACAGCAATTTTTATTAGGAGCAATGCTGAAATCTCTCATTTTATTTTCATTATATTTCTTAGAATCTCACCAGCATTCTCAGCACACGCAAGTTCTGTATCTGGTTAGAAGACCTTTTCCCCCCTTGTGACGTGGCATGGGGTTGCCAGGTGAAATAAGGAACAGGTCTCCTATTCCTTCAATGGAAGCACAGAAAAGGGAATTTCAGCAGGTGCTGCCTACTGAAATGCCTTCTTCTGTTTGTTTGTGTATGAGCTTTCAAGTTGCCTGGTGACTTATGGTGACCCCATGAATTTCATAGGTTTTTCTTAGGCAAGGAATAGTCGAGGTGGTTTTGCTAGTTCCTTTGGAGATTATCGGATGGGGACAAAAATAGCGTCCCCATCTCGCTATCTCCTCTCCTGCCCCACTCCTGTCCCTGTAACGTTTTAAATTTTTTTTTTTCAGACATACCTTGATCCTGCTGTAAAAAGTGCTTCCCTCATCTCCGGCAGTCCAGCAGTGAATGGAGCTCTCATGGAGACCTATTCACTTCCTGGAAAGCAGGACCAGTTTAAGGAATTTTGGGGCTTCCTGCAATGCTTTATTTTTTTTGGGGGGGGGCGTATGTTTATCTCAGGTCAATGTAACCTAACTCAACCTAAGCTATTCACAGTGCAGGATATTCAGGTTATTACTAATAATGTTTTTGCAGGAGGAGGGTTACTACGGGGCCCCCCCCAATGATGGGGCCCCCTGTGGATACTGATGCCACTGGTGCCTTAAACTGGCCCTGCTGGAAATGAAATCCTGGCCATTCTTGTGAGAGAACGATCGCACAGGAAATTTTAAAATAAAAGACAAAATACACATTTAAAAATGACAGCAAGCAGAAAAACACTAAAAAAAAATCTAAATAACCTGGGGAGGCAGGGGGAAAGGGTGTCACTTACCTGGATGTCCCAATCACACCTGGAAGTGTTCAGCAGGGACCTCCCACTGTGGCTGGCATCACACCAGAGGATCGGGGCACCTTATCACTTACCCATGATTCTGTCACAGAAGTGGAATGGGCGATCTATTGACGGCTTGAGCTGTCAATAAAAAGGAATGCGGATGGAACAGAAGCTGCACAGGGGCATAATGCCACAGGGACAATGTTGTCTGATATTCAAGCCCTTTGGCAATGTCCTGTCATCCCTGTGGTGGCATATTTAAGGGTATTTGATAATCTTGAAATATAGCCTATAACACCTGGTATTCACTGGAGGAAGCCCATACAAATACTAACCAGGGATGACCCTGCTTAGCTTCTAAGATCAGATAGGATCTGGTTTTAGATAACCATTAAAGGGCAGGAGCCCTGTCTCTTGTTTCAGCTGGCAACCTGATGGATATTTGTGCATGTTTTCATGTGTAGTTTTCCTAAGAATCACTTTTAAACATATTGTCTTAATGTACATATTTTAAATCCATTGTACCCACAGACTAAAAGTTGTTGTGCATTTTAAAAAAATATTCACCCATTTTTGTTCTGTACATTTACAAGTATACCTTAGTTAACAAAGTTGATGTGTTCCTGGGCCTTCCTTCTTCAGCAGAAATTTTGGTACCAGAGGTAGAAATAATATGGAAAGACTAGGGATAGGTTCAATATGTTTCAGCAAAATTTTTATTCGAAACTAGCATGATGCACATGTGAAATGAAACAACCAGATTAGGTAAGTCTTGCATAAATAAAGATTTTTTTTTAAAAAAACCACCTTATACAGATGATTTGAAAGCTTCTTCCAAAATGCATCCTGGGATGTTTTTTTTCTTTCTTTCAACAGCCTCCACTTGTCTTATGATATCCATTTTGGTAGCGAAACTTATAAATCTATGCTTTTTCAACATGCCAGGGGAGCTGGTGAGGCAGGCTATTTTCTTTCCCCCCCTTTTTTCTGTTTTGCTCTTCACACATGCTCAGTGAGTGATTCTGGAGGCAACTGCTGACTTTGCCTGTTCTACACAAGCACACTCAGCTGCAGCAGGATCACCTAGAATAGAATCACATTCTTTCCCAGGCCAAGTTTTATTGCACTGTTTACTGCAGACACACTGCTGCAACCCAACACTAAAGTCTGTTTTTCTCCAGCCCTCCTTCACCATCCTCTCAGTGCCAACAGTGGGGGGGGGGGAACGGGACACAACCTTCCAGCTAGACAGAAGACAAGAAAAGCATGCGTGTGTGGGGTGTGTGTGTTGGTTTGGACTCCCATTAAAAGTCTTTGTAAAAAGGAGCTTCTTCATCAGAGGATTTGTTAACTGATGTATGACTGTAGGTGCATAAAGGACTTTATCAGGCACACTAAATACGGCATCATAACGATGCCACATAAACATGAAAGGGTACACATACCAGATGATATTGCCCTTCTGCATTTATGTACTGTACTGGCCAAAACCTGTACTTCTTAACTGACGGCTGAAGCCATCAATTTTTCCCCCGTGGCACTTTAGTGCCAGCATGGTTTATTTATTTTATTTATTTAGGTATTTATACCCCACTCTTCAGCCACAAAGGCTATCAGAGCGGCTTACAATTTGTTTTAAGCAATAGCTATTTACACATCTAACTGCATTAAGCAGCTTCCAATGTGTGTTAGCTAATTGCCCCCACAAGCCGGGTACTCATTTTACCGACCTACAAAAGGATGGAAGGCTGAGTGAACCTTGGAGCCTGCTGGAATCAAACTTGCAACGTGGTGACTTGCAGCATTGGCATTTAACCACTGCGCCATTGCCTTGTGGCATAGGGCATTGCCGGCATGTGAAACCTTGCACCACTGTACTTGCCTGAATGCAGCATGAATGGCCAGTCTGGCACGAGCACTTCCGGGTGAGATCCTGACGTCCAGGTAAGTGATGCACTTTTTATGACCCTCTCCAGGTTACTTTTAAGTTTTTCAGTGTATGTATATGCTATTTTTTTTTTTAAAAAAAAGCTTTTCTGTGTTCTTTTTGTTTGTGTTGAATTTCCCATGCAAGTGTCTTCTCACAAGACTCTATGGGATTTTAAACTAGGAAGTGAACAGAGTTCCATTCACTTCCTCTTTCATTGCCAGGAAAGCAAGATAGGTGCAGCATGGGGAGTTCTTTTGCCGACAAAAAAATGGAAAAGTTATGCTGGCAAAAGAATGGACTTTTGGATGTGTGTGTGTGTGATAAAGTCCAAAAACTGTGAGTTGAGGAACAACGTTGGTTAATTTGAATTGCTTATTTCCTACTTAGTAGACATGCATTTGTCCATTTGGCTATAAGGCTCTGGTGCTTTAAGGATTTTTTTTTCTCTGTTGGGTAACTTCCAGGACTGGAGCTGTGCTGAGGGGCAAATGACCTTCAGAATTACTGAAGCAACAGAGATGCAAAGCAAGATGGGGCAGGAGGTGGGTTTCACTCCCTTTCACTGCACACTCCTTTATAGCACTCACTCTTGTTTTTTAAAAATGTAATCCTCTAGTGTGTGTTTAATAACCTCAGTATATCTTTAATCATATTTCTTATTCATTCATTATATAGCAACATGTATTTTGCTCTTTTTACAGAGATTAAATATGTTTGTAAAGATTCCGCATGCTCCAATAGAAGCAAAAGAGTGCTTTTTAGGCTTGTTTCCTTGGGCACAAATGCTTGATCCAGGAGCTGGGTTAAATGCTACTGATTGGGAAGACTGGAGAACTACAGTCAGACTTCCACCATCCATCCTGAACAGATGATAGGAGGTAGTAAATGCCACATCAGCAGAATGAAGTTCACCTATGTGGCATTCCAGTGCTGTCACATGATCTAAAATTAAATACACCTGTTGCTGAAAAGCCCGAGGAAAGTATATCTAAGCATCATGAAGACTAAGGAGTTATCAAAACATATCTGGAAGAAAGTTGTGCAGAAGCATCAATTGGGGTTCAGATAGATAGATAGATAGATAGATAGATAGATATCTTAAACTGTGAAATCCTCTGGAACCCAGTTCAATCCATTATTACAAAATGGAGAGAATATGGCTCAACTGCAACTCTGCCTAGAGAAGGCTGACCACCAAAACCTAGTGGCCAGGTAAGGAAGGTATGAGACAGAGAAATATAACCCAAGGGTCAACAATAATTCTGAAGGATGTGGAGAGAGCTATAGCTGAGATGGAGGAAACCACTTATGGGGCAGCTATCACCTGGGTGTTCCACAAAGCTTGGCTTTAGGGAGAGTGTCAAAAAGAAGTCCATCACTGAGACAAACACATAGCAAGACCAAAAGGGACACAAAAATGTGTGTGGAAAGGTTATTTGGCCCAATCAGACCAAAAGGGAATGTTTTGGCTTTGCTGCAAAACTCTGTGTATGGCACAAAGGAATGAGTGCTCATTGCCCTGAGAATGCCATGGTGAAGTGTCATGGCCACAGCATTATGTTGTAAGAATGCTTTTCCTTGGCAGGGATGGGAAAATTGAAGAGAAATGAGGGCAACATAGCTGGGACCATGTATGGGGCTGGCTGCCCAAAGAAGAACATCTCTTCCCTGAACTACTCCAGGGGTCTGTGTGAATTACACTTTTTGTATATGTCTGGCTGCACAAATGCAGGTAGGCATTGCCTAGCTACCCATACCCTCCCCTGGCCACTAAATAGCTGGGGCTGTACCAACAGCTGCCAGGTAGATTTCACACTCACTTAGTTGTTGTTGCACAAAGGAGGTACTGGATCCCTCCTTCTGCAACAATCATACAAGGACATGCACACATGTAATGCCTACAAATGTCATTAATGGGATTCTTCATCAGCTGAAAGTGTCTGAAATACATTGGTCATTGGTTTGACCACAAGAGAGTAAACAGATTTTGCTTTGTCAGTTTTGCTCACCACTAAAGTATCCTTGAAATGTTACAGCAGTAGCATTGGTGCATTAGTTCCATTGGTTCCATTGTTATGTCTAAATTCCTGCGACTATACAGTATGTGTGGGGCCAACTGCAGTATCATGGCCTACCTACGACTGGATGCAACAATGTTGTGGTAAGGATTTGGATGACTGGTATTAGCCAGGAGGGTGCCAGCCATGACAGCAGCATCAGGAGTGCCTAGTACATCTCAGGAGGGAAATAAGGCCATATTTATGCACGGTGACTAATGAATGAGTAGACTCCAGCATCTGCTGTTATGTATTTCATGTAAAGTCATTTATTATTCTGTTTAACATAAACAGTGTTCTTGGGATGATGGTTTAAGATTAATGAGGCATTTATTCCTAACCAAGAAGCAAGTTCAGAAGATACATTTTACTTCTACAATCTGGGCTGATAGTTTCATTAATTTCTTTAATACAATATACATTACCCTGCAGTCCTCATGTTTTACAGTAATATCAATGAAGGCATTGTTTTGAAGGAACCTTTGTAAAGCAAGATTTACAGTCAGTCTAAATATATCCTCTCATGGCTTGAACTTATAGAAGTCAATAGAAAAGGAGTGATCTAGAGCTACAGAGAACAACCCAAGGGAGTTATTCACACTTCTCCACACAGGTACTATGTTATTCAATTTATTTTAAAAAATATTTTTTAACTGCCATTCATCTTTGTGGATACTAGGTCAGTGTTACAAATATTCGATCAAAATCATGATACAATATATCATAAACACAATCAAATTCCAATATCAAATACAAGAAAAGATATTGCATCAAACACAAAATGCCTGGCAGAGGGGAGGGGAGGTTGTGACCTGGTACTGAAAACATTTCAGTATCAGCACCAGTCATATCTCCATGGAAAGAGTATTCCACTATCAAGGTGCTACAACAGAGAAGGCTTTGTCCTTTGTTGTAAAGTAATGTAATGTTGTAATGCAACATTATAAGATAGGGACCTCTTGATAGTCTTAAGATCTTAAGGCATGGGCTGGGTGATATAGGGAGAGAATCTTCTTTAGGGAATTGGATCCCATGTTGTTAATGGCCCAAATGGCTAGCTTCAGACCATCTAATTGGGCTTGGGAATAAATAGGCAACTTTTAAAAAATCAGTGTGCAATAGGACCCCTGTATCCACTGACTCATTATCCACTGATTCAATTATCCACAGGACACAAAACAGCACACCTACAATAGAGCCTTCCTAGAAAATGTGTCCTCTCTAACCATTTTCTAGGTCCTCCAAGACAACTCTATGGTATTTTAAACCAGAAGTCCCATTATTTTCAATGGTGTTCACTATTATCCATGGTTTTTGGTATCAACGCCCCCCCCCGAACCACTCCCCAGTGGATATGGGGGTCCTAGTGTAACGTGATTTTACCTGGCTATAATAGTGCCACAAATAGCTTGCAATATGAGCTTTTCCTGCCATTTAACATCCATAGACTACATGTGGTTCGAGGCTTGCCTTACCTCCCTTTGTAATGGTAAAGATTTACATGCTTGGCATGACTGGAAATAGGTGATACTCTGTGGAGACCAAATGGTGGGAATTCAGAATAACGAAGGTGTGTGTGTGTAATGGGTGATAAGAGAGTTGTAAATATTTGAAACAGCCAATGAATGAAAGACACACCAAGTTTGCTTGCTTTGTAAATACTTTTATATCGCTGCTTTTCATTTTCATTCTAAGCAACAATGTTGAGCTAGTAACTCTTTAGAAATTCTGTTTAGTAATAAATCTTATTGTTTTAAATCTGAGGCTGTTGCTTATTGAGTTTAAAGAAGACTGATCATGACAAGTAGTACCACTTCTGGCTGCCACATTATGGATTAGCTGAAGCTTCTGAATCATCTTTAAGAGCAGCTGCAAATACAGAGGTTACTGTGATATGAATGACTGCATCTAGGAAAGGTCATGGTTGGTGAACCATTTGAAACTGGCAAAAGGCACTCCATGCTACACAGGCCACCTGGGTTTCAAGTGACAAGGTCAAATCAAGGAATACCCCCGAACTATGCCCTGATGTTCCAAGCAGAGAGTAACCTCATCTGGAACAGATTCATCTTCAGTTCCCAGACAGAAGTTCCCACCTACCCATAGTGTGTCCATCTTATCAGGATTCATCCCTTTACTGAATCTAGTTAATGGCTAAATTTCTGCACATCTTCACCTGGACCAGATTACAGAGAAAATAGCATTGGGTGTCACCAGCATATTGCTGACACCTCATTCCCAAATCTCCCGAATACCTTGTATAGTGGTTTCACATAGATAGTAAAAAAGATGGTAGACAAGATGGACTCTTGCAGGAGGCTATAGTACAAGTGTCTTTGGGTCAAGCAGTCATTGTGTTACTTTATGAAACTAACACTACTGGTAGGAATGAAACTATCTTATCACCATGCCCCACCCACTGAAACTGAAGAGCTGGCCAAGAAAAGTATTGTAGTCTATGGTATCAAAAGATATTGATGGACTTCAGTTGGACTTGTCAAGACAATTTTTATGTCCTGTACTTTGACTCTGTCAGAGTCTCTTAATGCAGCTTAAAGTCAATCAATAATGGAACAAATCAGATTTGCACAAAACAAGTAAAAGCTGTCATATATAATTGACACAGAAAGGTGATATATTTCTAATCTTAAACACTGAGCTTCAAAAGCTTGGCAGGAACGTAGGCTGGAATCCTGTATCAGCTTATACTATATAAGCTTTTACTTTATTAAGTACTTAACTAAGTAACTCCTCCTGACCCAGCCACCCCAAACTTTATGGAAACATCATTCAATCATGCTCTTATCATTGACAGAATGGACCTCCTTCTCATGCAGCTGATGCTCAGTAAAGTAGGTTGAAGGTGAGTGAGTTACAATCATGGCAATAGTGTCAAAATTGTAACTAAATAGTGATTGTGAATATGAAACAATTACAGTTGCTCCCACCTCCCCAATCAACCAAGTAGCTGATATCCAACTAGTGGCAGATTATTATTAGAAGATCTCTTTCACACTATGCAGTTATAGTGTTTTCATATCATGACTCCTTCCTATGGAATCCTGGGATAAGTAGTTTGAAGAGGCATAGAGCTCTCTGTCAGAGAATTCTAAATACTTAGTAAATACTACAGTTACCAGGATTCCATAGGATGAAGCCATGTAGTTAAAGTTGTCAGGATATTGGTACATGCAGTAGATTTATTCTGCGAAGAGCTCTGATAAACAGTCTGCACAGATCTGCAGATCTGAGCTGACAGCAGTTTTGCAAGAGCTACTGGGCAAATGTATCAATATTTGCTAGGCTCAGTGCCCAGAAGCAGGGCTCAGAGCAGAGCTGAGTTTAAGCTTGTTAGTTCTATTTTGAATCTTGAAGAGAGAAGATGGTTTTTCTTCTCTGTATGCGGTAATATACTGTACATAGCCTTTAATACATTCAAGTAAAGAACAAGAAGATTTTAGACATAAGTCCATGTCTTTGCCTTTGGTCTGATGTCTAGAGGGACATTTAGGAGATTTTCATACGGGGCCAAAATGCCCCGTTACTGCCCTGCCATCTCCTCTCCCGTTATTGCCATGGAATAATGTAAATCTTTCACACACTTATCTTAATTCCTCAGCAGGACCCCTCCCCTCACCGTCCGGCCATAAATGCAGCTGTTGTAAGGCTGCTTTTATGACTGGCTGTCTGAAATGCTATCACATATCACGTGATAACGGCCGAGCGGTAAATTTAAAAAATAAAACTCCCCCAAACATAAAAACAGTTCACCAAGCACAAAAACACACTTTAAATCACACAATCAAAACAGGGAGGGTAAAATAAAGAGTGTCACTTACTTGGATGTCTAGATTGTATGAGGAAGTGCTCGGAATGGATCTCCTCTCCGCGGCTGCCATTTCAGAACAGGAATGGGGCTCCTGTTTGCACACCTGTGATTGCGTGATAGCGACAGAATGGGAGGTCTATTCACAATGAAAAATCATGATTACATTGTTCCGGAACGGTCACGGGAGCAGGATGGATGCAGGACAGAACGGGGTCAATGTCATCCGAAAGGAAAAACCTTTCCCGACCCTGTTCTGTTCCTGCCATGGGATACATAGCCTGTGTGAAAAATTTCCTTACTCTGCTACAATTTATTGCTCTCTAGACCTCTTGATTTGTTCAGAGGCATCCAGCGTGCAATACCACCTGACACAAGTTGTATCAACATGTCATAAGTGTGTAGTGTGAAAGAAACCATCATTCCAATTGTTCAGGTCATCTCTATATTCTAGAGATCAGCCAGGTTTTAACCAGAATCCAGTTGTGTCATCTAGAAAGCCCACAAGAGCTATCGGATGACCACCCAGATCCATACATTTCCAGGGACAGAACAGTCTTAATGTTTGCTCATTCTGGTGGCTGGTAGAAACTCCTAAGAAACTGTTAATCTCCAGACACTCAAATGGTAAACACAAACAAATTATTGATACAACTCCCAGATCCAGACACTAATGTGTAGCTCCATAGAGAGCATTATATCAAATGTGTGGGCTGCAATAAGTCTAGAACAAATGATATTCTGGGAGCCTCATGATTGGAAGGGTGGACACAGAAATGCTCCCAGCCATGGATTACAAAGACATACAGTTACCCAACCACTTGGAAAATGTAGGGTGGCCTTACCTACTACTAAATACCATAGATATCACTGGTCATGAGAATATGTGGTAGAAAGAAATGTATACCATGAATGTAGTAATGCAGGCAAACATGTGGGAGTAAACTCTCCCACATGACAGGATGATCACATGCATTCTCCCAAAGCATAGGTTTAGAAATAATTTCTCATTTCACTTCCATGGCCCACTGTGGCTGCTAGCATTGGAAAGATGAAAGACACGCTGTACAGCATGAAGGGAATTTTAGTCCTAATCAGCTGTACCCATGAAAAAAACTGTAAATCTTTTGAAAGGTCTGAGGAAAAACTGTAGAGAGATATTTCATTTAAAATTACTTTTGCAAAAAAAAAAAGGTTAATATAATTATATTGGTTAATAGGGCTTAACTATGCTTCAACTTGAGGGGGAAAATAAAGCCATCAGTTGACTTTGTTCTGGTAGGGAACAGTACAAAAAGAGAGATGTTTAAATGGGGGAAGGGACATTGCCAATCACACTGCTGACTATGAAAATGGGATCCTTGCGGTTTTTGAAGGCAATTACACAAAAAAGGGGGATGAACATGGAAAAGGGTGGAAATTTCTCAATGTGCTCTGCAGTGGAGATGGGTGGGTGAGGATGCTGAGCTGACTGACTGTTACCATCCTTAATGATTAATGGCTTTGGGGCTTTATTGTATGGATGCTGCTAATTAGCTTCAAATGTATTAAGGATGAAGAATGTGAAAAATCAGCTTTATAAATGTCCTTCCCAAGCCTGTTCCACCAGGATGTATCAGACATATAGAAGTTTTGACAGCCAGATTTCTTCAAGAATGTGGAAGAAGAGAGGACCACAGCCTGCAGGCACTCTAGACAGGGTTGGATAAGAATGTTCTTTGGGACATTTTTTTAAAAAAATAAGAACTTGCCAAAATTCATAAATCACTTCATAAATTTGATAAGAAGAATTTGGGGTTTGTTTATTTTTAATGTGGAAAAAAGAGAAAAACCCCACCAATTCCTACATCCACCACTCCTATGATAGATGCTGGAGGACTGTTCAAGACTATGAACATAAGCATAGGACTTTTTCGGACATAAGCATAGGACTTTTTCAGACAAAGAAAAAACAACGCTAGCAGCCTCGCCACGTTGCGAGGCTGCAGCGCTGCAGCGCGTCTGTTTCGCATGATGCCCGTCCCTAGCGGTACTGTTGCAGTACCGCTGGGACATTTGAGCAGTGATCGTGAGTAAAAATCTGCTAAATATAACGCTCAGATGTCCCAGCAGTACTGCACCAGAACCGCTAGGGACGGGCATCATGCGAAACAGACGCCCTGCAGCGCTGCAGCCTCGCAACGTGGCGAGGCTGCTAGCGTTGTTTTTTCTTTGTCCGAAAAAGTCCATAAAAATACTACAATAATTTGTTTGTTTTACATTTAGCTTTGTTTTACACAGATTTCTTAATGTGTATATACTATACTTAATTCATAAACAAGCTTAGCATGTTGATTGAGCATTCCCTGAATATTAACTAGTGCTATTTAAAAAAAACAACAGTAACAGAATCTGGATGAAATAAAAATAATTAGGCAGTAAGAACTTATTTTTAAGTAATCATTAGCAAATGTGAGGCTGTTAACTATGCTTCCAATTAGCTGTATATAGTCTTTGCAGATACTCATCAGGGATGCATTTAAGAAGAAAAATGGATATATTGTTATTGCTGAAATCCTTTGACCACCTGGTTAGCTATAAAAGCTCCTCACCCTTATGGATGTTGCCACAGCGATCAGCCTGGTGGTCCACTGCTTCTAATGCTTCACTTTCTCTGCTCTTTCTCCCTTGATACTCTAAGTCTGCTTGTAAAGTTACTTTTCACTCCAAAAATGACTCATTCCATGAATACAGGAAAGATGAAAGTACCAATAGATGCCAAATTTACAGTACTGATCAAATTGATGTAGTTGAGCATACGGCTGATTAGCTTAATAACCAATTGCTTCTTCTCAGAGTGCGAGCAAGCAAAATTAACACACACATACCCCTCCTTTTAGCAGCTCACACAACAAAATAATGGGAACCTATTTTCATTTTGCTCCTTGCTTTTCTTCCTCCAAAGCAAGAAAACAATTGCAACTTGGGAGGGGAGGAGACTGAGCAGAGATGCTTCATTTATGGAGAGATTTTAAAAAAACCCTTCAAAATCAAAACCCACAAAAGAGCAATAGCTTTATTGGCCAACCAAAGTCACTCTTTTGTGGATTGCGGATTTTGATTTATTTTGCTGTATGGCCAACACAAACACATTAAAAAAATAAAGTAATAAACAGAGATGCTGCTTAAGTTTGCAGTTGCTTCACCATAAATACAAATGTGTCTAGCTTGTAATGTTTGCCTATATTACAAACTAAATGTTATTTGCCTCAGAAGTTCTTTTAACCTCTGAAGGTAAAATGAGATTCTGCACATTGCGCAGTCAGTGTTCAGGCTGGCCAGCTGCTTTGCACACTTAGTGCCTGAGTAAAATCATTGAATGTAACCCCACAGTAAAATGCTCATTGCAATGCTTGCTGAATTATGTAGACCACAAAGTCAGCTGTTTGCAGCTGCACACACAAAAAGGTCTATAAGGACTTACTCTAGACATAACTGTCATCCATCTCTTTGGACTATGTAACCAAAGTATCCAACCAAGAAGATCTTTGGTAAACACCTTCTCTCTCAGTTGTCTCAATTGCTTCTTGCTGTCCCCCACCCAAACCCCAAATCCTTTCTTATCCCTTTATTTGCTTATTTTGTTAGAGGAGGAACTGAATTGCCAAGAAGCTTTTCCTCAAGAGCTAGTACTGGAAACTATTATTCCCAGGGTGGTGCACAAGGAGATCCATGTGTGGAGCACCACCAGCAGTAGACATGAGCTAAAATTGCAAGCAAGGAAATGGATAGCAGTCCCCCCGCCCCCGCTGCCAATATGTTTGCTGAGAAAGCTTGAAAACACTGAGCCCATTCCAGCTTCATTTATAAGGCAATCCTGGTCTTTAAAAAATTTGGGACAAGGAACTGAGAGATTTGTGACCTCCTGGAAAGTTGTGTCTGGTACCTCCTGCATGCAAGGCATGTGCCCTACTGCCATTGAAATATAGATCATGCTTCCTTTCCATGAATCATAGAATCATAGAATTTTAGAGTTGAAAGAGACCACAAGGGCCATCCAGTCCAACCCCCTGCCACACAGGAATCGCGATCAAAGCATCCATGACAGATGGCCATCCAGCCTCTGTTTAAAGACCTCCAAGGAAGAAGACCCCGCCACGCTCCGAGGGAGTGTGTTCCACTGCTGAACAGCTCTTACTGACAGAAACTTCCTCCTGATGTTGAGGTGGAATCTCTGTTCATGGAGCTTGCATCCATTGCTCCGTGTTCCAGTCTCTGGAGCAGCAGAAAACAAGCTTGCTCCATCCTCAATGTGACACCCCCTTCAAATACTTAAACAGGGCTATCATATTGCCCCTTAACCATCTTTTTTTCAGGCTAAACATACTCAGCTCCTTAAGTCTTTCCTCATAAGGCATGGTTTCCAGAACTTTCACCATTTTAGTCGCCCTCCTCTGGACACGTTCCAATTTGTCAATATCCTTTTTGAATTGTGGTGTCCAGAACTGGACACAGTATTCTAGGTGAGGCCTGACCAAGGCAGAATAGAGCGGCACTATTACTTCCCTTGGTCTGGACACTATACTTCTATTGATGCAGCCCAAAATTGCATTGGCCTTTTTAGCTGCCGCATCACATATTCAACTTGTGGTCTACTAGGACTCCTAGATCCCTTTCGCACGTAAAGTCGTCCCTTCACATTCGCGGGGGTTCCGTTCCGCGGACCCCCGCGAATGTGAAAAAACCGCGAATAACGACACCCTCCCCCCTCCCTCCCCAGGCCTTCGCGGGGCCTTCCTAGGCCCCGCGAAGGTCTCCCCGGCCCTCCATCCCTCCCTCCCCAAGCCTTCGCGGGGCCTTGCTAGGCCCCGCGGAGGTCTCCCCGGCCCTCCCTCCCGCCCTCCCCAGGCCTTCCTGGGGCCTCCGGAGCGTCTCCGGAGGCCCCAGGATCGCCTCCCCAGCCCTCCCCACCCCGTCCCCAGGCCTTTCTGGGGCCTCCGGAGATGCTCCGGAGGCCCCAGGATCGCCTCCCCAGCCCTCCCCACCCCGTCCCCAGGCCTTCCTGGGGCCTCCGGAGCGTCTCCGGAGGCCCCAGGATCGCCTCCCCAGCCCTCCCCACCGCGTCCCCAGGCCTTCCTGGGGCCTCCGGAGCGTCTCCGGAGGCCCCAGGATCGCCTCCCCAGCCCTCCCCACCCCGTCCCCAGGCCTTTCTGGGGCCTCCGGAGATGCTCCGGAGGCCCCAGGATCGCCTCCCCAGCCCTCCACACCCCGTCCCCAGGCCTTCCTGGGGCCTCCGGAGCGTCTCCGGAGGCCCCAGGATCGCCTCCCCAGCCCTTCCCACCCCGTCCCCAGGCCTTTCTGGGGCCTCCGGAGATGCTCCGGAGGCCCCAGGATCGCCTCCCCAGCCCTCCCCACCCCGTCCCCAGGCCTTCCTGGGGCCTCCGGAGCGTCTCCGGAGGCCCCAGGATCGCCTCCCCAGCCCTCCCCACCCCGTCCCCAGGCCTTTCTGGGGCCTCCGGAGACGCTCCGGAGGCCCCAGGATCGCCTCCCCAGCCCTCCACACCGCGTCCCCAGGCCTTCCTGGGGCCTCCGGAGACGCTCCAGAGGCCCCAGGATCGCCTCCCCAGCCCTCCCCACCGCGTCCCCAGGCCTTCCTGGGGCCTCCGGAGCATCTCCGGAGGCCCCAGGATCGCCTCCCCAGCCCTCCCCACCCCGTCCCCAGGCCTTTCTGGGGCCTCCGGAGATGCTCCGGAGGCCCCAGGATCGCCTCCCCAGCCCTCCCCACCCCGTCCCCAGGCCTTCCTGGGGCCTCCGGAGCGTCTCCGGAGGCCCCAGGATCGCCTCCCCAGCCCTCCCCACCGCGTCCCCAGGCCTTCCTGGGGCCTCCGGAGCGTCTCCGGAGGCCCCAGGATCGCCTCCGCAGCCCTCCCCACCGCGTCCCCAGGCCCTCCCCACCGCGTCCCCAGGCCCCAGGATCGCCTCCCCAGCCCTCCACACCCCGTCCCCAGGCCTTCCTGGGGCCTCCGGAGCGTCTCCGGAGGCCCCAGGATCGCCTCCCCAGCCCTCCCCACCCCGTCCCCAGGCCTTCCTGGGGCCTCCGGAGCGTCTCCGGAGGCCCCAGGATCGCCTCCCCAGCCCTCCCCACCGCGTCCCCAGGCCTTCCTGGGGCCTCCGGAGCGTCTCCGGAGGCCCCAGGATCGCCTCCCCAGCCCTCCCCACCCCGTCCCCAGGCCTTTCTGGGGCCTCCGGAGATGCTCCGGAGGCCCCAGGATCGCCTCCCCAGCCCTCCACACCGCGTCCCCAGGCCTTCCTGGGGCCTCCGAAGACGCTCCGGAGGCCCCAGGATCGCCTCCCCAGCCCTCCCCACCCCGTCCCCAGGCCTTTCTGGGGCCTCCGGAGATGCTCCGGAGGCCCCAGGATCGCCTCCCCAGCCCTCCCCACCCCGTCCCCAGGCCTTCCTGGGGCCTCCGGAGCGTCTCCGGAGGCCCCAGGATCGCCTCCCCAGCCCTCCCCACCGCGTCCCCAGGCCCTCCCCACCGCGTCCCCAGGCCCCAGGATCGCCTCCCCAGCCCTCCCCACCCCGTCCCCAGGCCTTTCTGGGGCCTCCGGAGATGCTCCGGAGGCCCCAGGATCGCCTCCCCAGCCCTCCCCACCCCGTCCCCAGGCCTTCCTGGGGCCTCCGGAGCGTCTCCGGAGGCCCCAGGATCGCCTCCCCAGCCCTCCCCACCCCGTCCCCAGGCCTTTCTGGGGCCTCCGGAGATGCTCCGGAGGCCCCAGGATCGCCTCCCCAGCCCTCCCCACCCCGTCCCCAGGCCTTCCTGGGGCCTCCGGAGCGTCTCCGGAGGCCCCAGGATCGCCTCCCCAGCCCTCCCCACCGCGTCCCCAGGCCTTCCTGGGGCCTCCGGAGCATCTCCGGAGGCCCCAGGATCGCCTCCCCAGCCCTCCCCACCGCGTCCCCAGGCCTTCCTGGGGCCTCCGGAGCATCTCCGGAGGCCCCAGGATCGCCTCCCCAGCCCTCCCCACCGCGTCCCCAGGCCTTCCTGGGGCCTCCGGAGCGTCTCCGGAGGCCCCAGGATCGCCTCCCAAGCCCTCCCCACCCCGTCCCCAGGCCTTTCTGGGGCCTCCGGAGATGCTCCGGAGGCCCCAGGATCGCCTCCCCAGCCCTCCACACCCCGTCCCCAGGCCTTCCTGGGGCCTCCGGAGCGTCTCCGGAGGCCCCAGGATCGCCTCCCCAGCCCTCCCCACCCCGTCCCCAGGCCTTTCTGGGGCCTCAGGAGATGCTCCGGAGGCCCCAGGATCGCCTCCCCAGCCCTCCCCACCCCGTCCCCAGGCCTTCCTGGGGCCTCCGGAGCGTCTCCGGAGGCCCCAGGATCGCCTCCCCAGCCCTCCCCACCCCGTCCCCAGGCCTTCCTGGGGCCTCCGGAGCGTCTCCGGAGGCCCCAGGATCGCCTCCCCAGCCCTCCCCACCCCGTCCCCAGGCCTTCCTGGGGCCTCCGGAGCATCTCCGGAGGCCCCAGGATCGCCTCCCCAGCCCTCCCCACCCCGTCCCCAGGCCTTTCTGGGGCCTCCGGAGACGCTCCGGAGGCCCCAGGATCGCCTCCCCAGCCCTCCACACCGCGTCCCCAGGCCTTCCTGGGGCCTCCGGAGACGCTCCGGAGGCCCCAGGATCGCCTCCCCAGCCCTCCCCACCGCGTCCCCAGGCCTTCCTGGGGCCTCCGGAGCATCTCCGGAGGCCCCAGGATCGCCTCCCCAGCCCTCCCCACCCCGTCCCCAGGCCTTTCTGGGGCCTCCGGAGATGCTCCGGAGGCCCCAGGATCGCCTCCCCAGCCCTCCCCACCCCGTCCCCAGGCCTTCCTGGGGCCTCCGGAGCGTCTCCGGAGGCCCCAGGATCGCCTCCCCAGCCCTCCCCACCGCGTCCCCAGGCCTTCCTGGGGCCTCCGGAGCGTCTCCGGAGGCCCCAGGATCGCCTCCCCAGCCCTCCCCACCGCGTCCCCAGGCCCTCCCCACCGCGTCCCCAGGCCCCAGGATCGCCTCCCCAGCCCTCCACACCCCGTCCCCAGGCCTTCCTGGGGCCTCCGGAGCGTCTCCGGAGGCCCCAGGATCGCCTCCCCAGCCCTCCCCACCCCGTCCCCAGGCCTTCCTGGGGCCTCCGGAGCGTCTCCGGAGGCCCCAGGATCGCCTCCCCAGCCCTCCCCACCGCGTCCCCAGGCCTTCCTGGGGCCTCCGGAGCGTCTCCGGAGGCCCCAGGATCGCCTCCCCAGCCCTCCCCACCCCGTCCCCAGGCCTTTCTGGGGCCTCCGGAGATGCTCCGGAGGCCCCAGGATCGCCTCCCCAGCCCTCCACACCGCGTCCCCAGGCCTTCCTGGGGCCTCCGGAGACGCTCCGGAGGCCCCAGGATCGCCTCCCCAGCCCTCCCCACCCCGTCCCCAGGCCTTTCTGGGGCCTCCGGAGATGCTCCGGAGGCCCCAGGATCGCCTCCCCAGCCCTCCCCACCCCGTCCCCAGGCCTTCCTGGGGCCTCCGGAGCGTCTCCGGAGGCCCCAAGATCGCCTCCCCAGCCCTCCCCACCGCGTCCCCAGGCCCTCCCCACCGCGTCCCCAGGCCCCAGGATCGCCTCCCCAGCCCTCCCCACCCCGTCCCCAGGCCTTTCTGGGGCCTCCGGAGATGCTCCGGAGGCCCCAGGATCGCCTCCCCAGCCCTCCCCACCCCGTCCCCAGGCCTTCCTGGGGCCTCCGGAGCGTCTCCGGAGGCCCCAGGATCGCCTCCCCAGCCCTCCCCACCCCGTCCCCAGGCCTTTCTGGGGCCTCCGGAGATGCTCCGGAGGCCCCAGGATCGCCTCCCCAGCCCTCCCCACCCCGTCCCCAGGCCTTCCTGGGGCCTCCGGAGCGTCTCCGGAGGCCCCAGGATCGCCTCCCCAGCCCTCCCCACCGCGTCCCCAGGCCTTCCTGGGGCCTCCGGAGCATCTCCGGAGGCCCCAGGATCGCCTCCCCAGCCCTCCCCACCGCGTCCCCAGGCCTTCCTGGGGCCTCCGGAGCATCTCCGGAGGCCCCAGGATCGCCTCCCCAGCCCTCCCCACCGCGTCCCCAGGCCTTCCTGGGGCCTCCGGAGCGTCTCCGGAGGCCCCAGGATCGCCTCCCAAGCCCTCCCCACCCCGTCCCCAGGCCTTTCTGGGGCCTCCGGAGATGCTCCGGAGGCCCCAGGATCGCCTCCCCAGCCCTCCACACCCCGTCCCCAGGCCTTCCTGGGGCCTCCGGAGTGTCTCCGGAGGCCCCAGGATCGCCTCCCCAGCCCTCCCCACCCCGTCCCCAGGCCTTTCTGGGGCCTCAGGAGATGCTCCGGAGGCCCCAGGATCGCCTCCCCAGCCCTCCCCACCCCGTCCCCAGGCCTTCCTGGGGCCTCCGGAGTGTCTCCGGAGGCCCCAGGATCGCCTCCCCAGCCCTCCCCACCCCGTCCCCAGGCCTTCCTGGGGCCTCCGGAGCGTCTCCGGAGGCCCCAGGATCGCCTCCCCAGCCCTCCCCACCGCGTCCCCAGGCCTTCCTGGGGCCTCCGGAGCATCTCCGGAGGCCCCAGGATCGCCTCCCCAGCCCTCCCCACCGCGTCCCCAGGCCTTCCTGGGGCCTCCGGAGCGTCTCCGGAGGCCCCAGGATCGCCTCCCAAGCCCTCCCCACCCCGTCCCCAGGCCTTTCTGGGGCCTCCGGAGATGCTCCGGAGGCCCCAGGATCGCCTCCCCAGCCCTCCACACCCCGTCCCCAGGCCTTCCTGGGGCCTCCGGAGCGTCTCCGGAGGCCCCAGGATCGCCTCCCCAGCCCTCCCCACCCCGTCCCCAGGCCTTTCTGGGGCCTCAGGAGATGCTCCGGAGGCCCCAGGATCGCCTCCCCAGCCCTCCCCACCCCGTCCCCAGGCCTTCCTGGGGCCTCCGGAGCGTCTCCGGAGGCCCCAGGATCGCCTCCCCAGCCCTCCCCACCCCGTCCCCAGGCCTTCCTGGGGCCTCCGGAGCGTCTCCGGAGGCCCCAGGATCGCCTCCCCAGCCCTCCCCACCCCATCCCCAGGCCTTCCTGGGGCCTCCGGAGCGTCTCCGGAGGCCCCAGGATCGCCTCCCCAGCCCTCCTCACCCCGTCCCCAAGCCTTCCTGGGGCCTCCGGAGACGCTCCGGAGGCCCCAGGATCGCCTCCCCAGCCCTCCACACCGCGTCCCCAGGCCTTCCTGGGGCCTCCGGAGCGTCTCCGGAGGCCCCAGGATCGCCTCCCCACCCCTCCCCAGGCCTTCATGGGGCCTCCGGAGCGCCTCCGGGGCCCCGTGGACGCCTCCCTGGGCCTCCCCGCTCCCTCTATGTCTTTCACGGGGCCTCTGGAGGCCCCTTGTCGCGGTTTTGGGGGGGCCCGGGGGGGCCCTCCCAAAACCGCGAATAACCGAAACCGCGAATGTCAAGTTCGCGAATGTGGAGGGACAACTGTAGTCTCATTCAGCCAGGTCTCCCCCATCCTGTATCTATGCATTTCATTTTTTCGCCCTAAGTGCAGTACCTTACATTTCTCCGCATTGAATTTCATTTTGTTAGCTTTGGCCCAGCTCTCTAGTCTATCCAGGTCATTTTGAATTTTGATCCTGTCCTCTAGGGTATTAGCTACTCCTCCTAATTTGGTCATAGGATGCACTATGGTCTAGATACATTTTTTCAGTAACTTCTTTCATATATATATAATTACTTGAATACCACACTTGTAGATACTTCCTAGTTCTGTTCAGGCCCCTTCTTTTAGGGTTCAGTAAACACATGAGGAGAGCAGTGTGCAAATTTTGACTCCTCTGTTGGCATTTTCCCAACTTTTTAATTGTTTTTATTTATTAATTATTTATACCCCACTCTTCAGCCACAAAGCTATCAGAGCAGCTTACAAATTGTTTTAAGCAATAGCAATTTACACATCTACACTGCATTAAGCAGTTTCCAATGTGTGTTAGGTAACTGCCCCCACAAGCCAGGTACTCAATGTTCTAGGATTCCCACTACATGTCTAGAGATCTTCAGATTCCTCTATGGAGGAGGGGTACCTCCTCTTTGTGTATTCACTTACCCCTAAAAGAGACAACCTGATTAGGGCTCCTCTTTCCCTGTGGGAAGCTTCTTAAGCTATGTTGCCCTAAACACATTTGCAAAGAAACAGACATTACTCTTCACCAGAGCAGTGTGATAAGAAACCTGTGAATAGTAATGGTGATTTTACCATCTCATGCTATGCATCCTGAACCTACATGCTCATGGCTTGAATCAAGTAAACACATTGGTACGTCCCACTGATTCACTGGGGGTGTATATATGCTGTAGAAATAATGCAGTTTGACACCACTTTAACTGCTAGGGCTCCATCCTACAGAATCCTGGGATTTGTCATTTTGTGAGGCACCAGGACTCTTTGGCAGAGAAGGCTCTCTGGCAGAGAAGGCTAAAGACCTTGTAAAACTACAAATCACAAGATTCCACAGGATGGAGCTACAGCACTTAAACTGGTGTCAAACTGCATTATTTTTATGGTGTAGATGCACCCTGGGTCTACTTTACTTCAAGTCTACTCTGTTTAGGAGAGCCAGCATAATGTAGTGGTTAGAGTATTGGGCTAGGACTCTGGGACAGCAGCTTATGAATCATGGAAACTCACTGGGTGGCCTTAGATAAATCACACTCTCTCAGCCTCAGAGGAAAGCAATGGAAAATCCTTACTAAACAAATCTTGCCAAGGAAACCTTAGGGTTGCCATAAGTCAGAAATGACTTGAAGGCACAACAGAATTTAAGCCAAAATGTGTTAAAAATCAAGACTTAAAAGGGTACTCTGTGTGAGAGAAACACTAAGAGACCAAGCTGAGGTCCTGTTGTCTGGCTAGAAATAAACAGAAAGATAACAGGCAACATCCTGTAGTAGTAGTTGTAGTTAACTTTGAGTTGACTTTGACCACATGAATGAGACACCTCCAAGGCCTCCTTCCTGTCCTCAGCCACTCTGGTTGGGTCCTGCAGGCTCAGGGCCTCCTTGACTGACTAGATTTTCAGACAGTACTGTTATAATGTTACTATTCCACTATATTTGCTATCGCTGCCTCCTGTTGAATCCTGGGATTTGCAGTTTAGGGAGGGGCATTTGCAACTCTCAGCCAGACAGCTCTTAGGCCTCACTAAACTACAAACCCCAGAATTCCACAGCAGGAAGCCAGAGCAGTTAAAGTGGAATAGTAACACTATAACAGTGTAGTCTGAAAATCTCCTGAGTCTATCCAGCTGGTATGCAGTCTTCCCCTCTTTCTACTGCCCTCCAACTTTTCCTAACATTACAGTATTGTCTTTTCTAGTGAGTCATGCCTTCTCAGGATGTATACGACAGCCTCAATTTAGTCATCTTGGCTTCCAGGGAGAGTTCAGGTTTGATCTGTTCTAGGACCTATTTGTTTGTCTTTTGGGCTGTCACAGTATCCACAACACTCTTCTCCAGAACCACATTTCAAATGAGTTGATTTTCTTTCTCTCAGCTTTCCCCACTGTCCAACTCTCACACCCATACACAGTGATTGGAAATGCAATGGTTTGGATGATTCTAACTTTGGTGTAATTTTTGTATTTTTGCACTTAGGAGCTTTCATAGCTGCCTTTTAGTTCTTTCATAGCTCTCCTCCCCAGTCTTATTCTGATTTCCTTGCTGCAGTCCCTGTTCTGGGCTATGATTGATCCAAGGTATGGGAAATCTTTAACTATTTCAATTTCCTCATCTAGACTGAATTTATGTAAATCTGCCATGGTCATTATTTTTTGCTTTCTTAATGTTCGACAGTAAGCATGCCTTAGGATTTTCTTCTTTGACTTGCTTTAGTAATTGTTCCAAATCTTTGTTGTTTTCTGCTAGTAGTATGGTGTCATCTGTATATCTTAGATTGTTGGTATTCCTTCTTCCGAACTTTACTTCTCCTTCCTCTGAGTCTAAACCTGCTCTCTGTGTGCTATTTTCTGCATACAAGTTCAACAAATAGGGTGATAAAATGTAGCCTTGTCAGACCCCCTTTCCAATTGGGAACAATTCTGTTTCTGCATATTCTGTTGTAATGGTAGCCTCCTGCCCTCTGCAATGCACTCTGAAAGCAATGTAAACATTCTAAAATCCCAACCAAATAGTGAAAACCATACATTTGAAAACCTGTAAATTTTACTAATCGATTTACTAGTGCAATGTCAATCGTACCTTCAGTAGGACTGATTTTACTAACTCAATGAAGATAAAACCTTTTAAATAAAGTGTCTCAAAGGGTTTCCCAGGGACTATTTTTGTACTCCTGAGGCAACAACTGTACTTACCTTTATGAAGCTTGAGACAAGTTTTTTTCCCCTCCAGAAAATATTTGCCTTTTCCTCCAGAGAATCAGAAGTTGATGATGAAGTTGAGGATGGCCTTCGTATATCCCTATAGTTCCTGAAGGACACTGAAATATTGGGTACATAAAAGGACCTTCAAAAGTATTATGCCATTTTTCTATTGCTGCCCTTTCTTCTCTCCCTCCAGAATGGAAAGTGGGAGACCAGAACCAACAGGACAGAATGTTTTAAATAAATATTTATTCTTTGGCTGTAATTTAGAAAATTCTAAAGGAAAATGGCCTATGCAGTGAAAATATGCTTGCTTTCCCAGGACTAACTGTAAGTGATTAAGAGATACCCAGAGCTCATATTTCAACAATACAACTGGGAAATAAACAGAAGAAAATAAAGTTAATCTGTACTCCAGTGATCTCTAAGACAAAACTATTTAAGAATAACACCAAATATAATAATAGATTACAGATAGTACATGAAAATTAGTACCCATGAGGGGGGAAACTACAAAGACATGAAGTTAGTAATTGAAAATATTAATACTGGAGAAAAAAATTATCCATTTTCTGAACAATTCGTAGTAGTGCTTAATAATTGATAGGAGTTTCTTGTAATTAAATACTAATGAATGCATTTACTGGGTAATATACTTTATGGGTATTCTCTTTGTTTAGAAACACTTGTATTAATCTTGCATGAGTAATTTCAGCATATCAAATGATTTCCAAAAACACTAAATCAAGCATTTTTTTTAGTAAACAACTAATTGTTTAACTTTTTGTGTCCAATTAAAGCTTTTATCTGGGTGATGATGGGACAAAAGCAATAATTGTTTAGCTTTACGCAAATAGTTACATGGAAACAATTAGAAAACTTTCACTAAATTCAATGGTAGTAGGAGACAAACAAAACCATAAATGGTGGGGATCATTATGTGTTTGAAGCCTCTGAAATGAACATTAGGAAATTCATGATCAGATTTTAACATTTTTAATGTTAAGCAGTATTGATTTATTATGTCAATAATATTAATGATATTACGATATATCACTGTTTAATATAAAGGGCTGAATCTAATTGTTAATCTCAGTTACAGCACAGCCCTTGAATCAATGGGAACTTGTTAAATTAAAACACACACACACACACACACACAGGCCTAAATCCCAATGCTAGTCTCAATTTAGTCCAATGGGACTTGAATGTGGTTTGATCTACCAGGTTCCCATTGATTCAATGAGTCTAGTCTAGCAGGGACTCACATTTGGATTAGACCAAATAGTTGACTGGCAATTCAATCCTATACAAATCAACTCAGAAGTAAGTTCCACTGTGCTCATGGTGCTAATTTCCTACTTGGTGTATTTTTCATTTCCTAATAGGTATACTTCTGTTTCATTCAATGAACTCAGGTGTCCTGGTTCTGGATGAGAAGTTGCTATGTCACTGGCCACTGTTCAAAGAGAAGCTACACCCAAAGTAGTTACTAAGCAATAGCCAAAAAACAGAGCCCATGTCAGTCACAGACATGAGCCTGCAGACAAACCAAGAAAGCATCTCCAAAAGCAAATTTTAGGAAGCAGAGCTGAGGTCACAAACCATAAAGTCCAACCAGGTTGTTCAGAAGGAAGGAAAACCAGAAATGCAGTCAGATAACAAGTCAAAGTTAGAAGCCAGCAGATTCAAAACTGTTTCAGGAACAGTGAGAAGCCAAGGTTTAGACTTGTTACTCCCAACAAAGCCTGTATCACTGGTGTTCTTTTACCCAGCTATCTATTCAAGTGGCAGCTGGTGCTCTGATAGCAGTGGCATAGTGAATCTTCTGTGCCCCCCCCCCCTCGAACTTTAAAAGAGCTATACAAGGTGCTGAAAATATTTTGGTGGGTAGGGCTCAGTGCTCTGGACAGCTCTTTTCAAGTTCGTAGTAAAACCTACAGCAGATTCTTTGCTGCACTGACATTAAAGCACCAGCTTTCACTAATCTAATCAGAGGTTACTTAGCCAGAGGTGTCTACAAGTGGAATCCTTATTCTCTGTGCATTCTTGCTTCAGTCTAGCCAAGCACCCTTCTGTCTCTTTTAGATGTCATCACTTTCATGGATTTGGGGTCAATTCTGCTTCTAACTCTCCTGAAAAGCCCCCCTACTCTATAGGGAGTGCATACTTGGCTCTTTTCCATATGGGTCCCTGATCCTCCTGGGTCCTGGTCACTGGTAAATCTGGGAGACTCAATCTGCTTTTTAAAGGCTTGGAGTCTTTCCTTGATGGGGACAACTCTAGTAGAGACACAGCACTAGAAGGTCAAATATAATCACACTGTTCTTGAATTAACAGTTATCTGTGGTATGTAGGATAATCATAAGGCTATGCAATATAATGGCATTCTTTTTGGTTTTGCAGAATGTTGTATGTTTAATAAAAAATATTATATAAAAAAAATAAAAATGAAATTATTTGGTTTCTCCATATTCTGTCTTGATAGTGAGCTCTTGTCCCAAGTATAGATTATGCAATAGGACAATGGCATCTTAATATATAATGCTCTTGGGTATGTTGCCATTTCAGTGTGCTGATTGGCCACTTAGGAAACTGACCAACCAATCAAAGCTCTGTTGGGCAGCCACACTTGGGGCGGGACCATGTGGAAACTTAAGTCCTTCCTAAACATGGTGGCAGCAGAGGGGTGTGAGTAGCATGGGAGGGATGTGGCACGCGTGTGTGTAGCATACTTTGTGCCTAAGCATGGGGGGGGCAGAGTGGGGGGTGCGAGTTTGGTGGTGGTGGGTGCATGCGTGGCAGGGGGCGAGTTTGGTGATGGGGGCAAATTTGGTGATGGGGCAAATTTCTCAGTGGGGGTGCATGTGCCTGGTGGGGAAAAAAATTGGCAGTGGGGAGCATGCGCCTGGCAGGGGTGCATGCCTGGCGGGGGGCAAATTTGGTGGCGGGGGCGAATTTGGTGGTGGGGGTGCGCAATAGGTGGCGGGGGGCATGTCTGCTGTTTTATATGCATAGATAATGGTGTATGTTACACCGGGTATAGCTAGTTTTATTTATTTATTTAATTTATATCCCACATTTCTTCCAACACAGGATCCAAGATGGCTTTAAATTGTACTTTAAAACATAGTACAATTAAAATATAATTAAATTGAACTTTAAATAAATTAAAATTTAATTTAAAAATTAAAATAAAATTTAATTAGATTTTAATTAAATTAAAATAAAATTTTACTTTAGTTAAAATTAAAATTAAATAAAAAAACCCACAATAGCACAACCTTTCCATGGTGGTGGGAATGCATATTCCTGTGCTAAGCTGCTGGGTCTCCAATGTCAGACAGGCTTTTGCTGAGGAGCCAGACTAAAGGTGCCAAACACCTAGTGGGCAGCAGCAGCAGTAGTCAAGGATGACACTGGAAGAGGTTCTCTAAGAGACAACAGCAGTGGCACCATAGCTAATGCTTGTTAGTACTGCACAGAAGGAAACATGGTAGATCCTTTTTGAATGTCTTTTACCATGAAAACCTTAAGATGAGACAATCCAAAATGAAATAAGCAATAGTGCCAGAAGATGAAACTCCTGGGTTGAATGGCACTCAGTGAGCTACTGAGGTACACTAGAGGACAACGAGTACTGCTGTGGCTAATGATGTAACTGGACTCACGGATGTTCAGCTGTTGATGTGCTCAGAGGCAAAAGGAAAGTCTGAAGCTGCACAACAAATATTATAGGAACATGGAATGTGAGAAGCATGAATCAGGGGAAGCTAGACATAATAAAGCAAGACACAGAATGTATAAACTTTGCAGTACTTGGGGTGAGTGAGCTAAGTGAACAGAAATGAGGCATTTTGAGTCAGATAATTATACAGTGTTTTACTTGGGAAATGAAAATCTAAGAGGAAAAGGGGTGCCATTAATATTGAGAGATGTAGCAAAAGCATCCAAAGGATATACAATGGTCCCTTCATATTCGCTGGGATTTGGTTCTAGGACACACACACACACACCCCGTGGATACCAAAATCCATCAATACTCAAGTCCCATTATATGCAATGGCATAGCAAAATGGTGTTCCTTATATAAGATGGCAAAATCAAGGCTTTCTTTTTGGATTATTATTTTTTACAGAATATTTTCAAGCCACGAATACTTAAATCCATGGATACCAAAACTGTGGATATGGAGGGACAACTGTAATGCAAAGTCTGACTGAATAATATCAATAAGACCTCAGGGAAAACCTATCAGTATAACCATAATCCAAGTTTATACTCCAGTTACAGAGGCAGAAAAATAAGAAATTGAAAGATTCATTGCTGGAGTCCTGGAGGAAATTGACCACAGACCAAAATGGAACTTCTTGTTAAGCAAAGGGAACTGGAATGGCAAAATAGGAAAAAGAACAAAATCAAAGATTGTAAGAAAATTTGGCCTAGGTTCAAGAAATGAAGCAGGAGAGAGACTGACTGAATTATATGAGGCCAACAGTTTGGTCATTGCAAACACATTCTTCAAGCAATCAAAGAAGTGACTGTATACATGGACGTCACCTGATGACTAATATAGAAACCAAATAGCCTACATAATTGGAAGCAGAAGATGGAGAAGCTCCATCCTCTCTGCAAAAACAAAACCAGGAGCAGATTGTGGTACAGACTATGAACTGCTGATATCAAAAATTAAATAAAGCTAAAGAAGAACACTAAACCAACCATTATGCCAAAATGCAGCCTAAAGAACGTCCCTGTAGAATTTAAAGATAATGTAAAAAATAGATTTGCATTATTAAGTCTAATTGATCAGGAACCAAAAGAACTCTAGACTACTATAAAACTGTGTCATAAGGATGCGATGATAATACAAAAGGGCGAAATTATCAGACAACATTGTCATTCAGTCATTTTGGGAGTGTAGCACAGGCATGACTAAGGCATCACTTTTTATTGACAGTTTAGCCTGTCAATAAAAAAGTGACACCTCATCCGTGCCAATGCTACGCCCCAGGAATGGCTGAATGATGAGGGTGTATGATAATTTCACCCTTTCTATTATCACTGAAACCTAAATGATGTGGTTTTGTAGCGGTAGGTACCTCATCTGATAAAGTCCCTAGTTCAATACTCAAGCCACTATGCCATGTTGGGTCTCTAGACTGTGCTATATGTGTGCATAATCTTTTTTAAACAAACACTCTTTCAGAACTGTTCCTTTGATCACATGCACACTTATGCCAGATTTAATTCAATCAACTAAAATATACACAAATTAATCACTTAAAAGTTCTTCAATCTCCAGACAGTCCTGCCTTCCTTATGATGTTCTCTGTATGTATTAGATTACAATTCACATCATCCCCACTCAGTCTGTCTGGTTGTGCTGCCTGGGGATGGTAGAAGTCCCACACATCTGAAGGGCTCCAGACTCGTGCAGGCTGTCTTAGTGCATAGTTTATATTATTTACCCATACATAACCTACTGGAAGCTAAACTCCAAAGCAAAGTTCTCCAATGGTGCTGGATATATTTATTTTGCCTCTGGTGTTGACAATTTTCCTGATTGACAAACTGCAATTTGAGCGACAACTGTTACTTTGCTAAACGTCACCTGGAAATACTCTTGATGGATATTCAGCAGTACATGCTGAACATTTGAGGCTGGAAGTCATCATTTGCAAATCATCACCTTTATAGCAAGACTACCAATTCAAGCTTTTAAACACACATACACTCTCACACACATGCACACTTCCCCTGGTTAACATATTGAAGAAACATTAACCAAGAAAGTGAAGAAATCTGAAAATACTTCACATTCAAACTCATGGGTTTCTCATTATATGAACATTTGACCTACTGTATTTCTGCTGAGGCATTATAATGGAGATTATTTGGTTTAAAAACATTAGTTTTGCTACAAGACATCTGCTCATCTGTCTTTCTTTTCACAATAGGTGTAGGAATTTATCATGCATGGTGGGCCTTTCTTGAAGTACAGTATGTTATCTATGGGCTAGAGTTAGCTTGCACTAATTGGATGCTACTGGGTTAAATTTGCATATCCTCCAGTTGATTGGAGTGGCCATGGAACATACCTGCCATGGAACTTTTTATAGAGAAAGTAGCTAATATGAACTGGTGGAACAAGGACAGGCTTTCTGTTGATACCATAATAAGTCAGGGATTTACTGCTATGAAGGTCACAATAAATTAGGCAATAAATTATTCAAACAGATACTGGTACAATAAGGAACAGCTTCTGATGGCATTTCTCTCGTTCTGACTCCCCCATGTCTCCTGCAGGAATCATCATTAAAGTCCCCTCCCTATATTCTCTGTATGGAAGTGTCTCTAAATTACTACTCCTGTACGACTACAGGTGCCACTGCCATAATAGAAACCATTATATGGTGTGTATCAACCGTTCACACAATACCTTTTCTGAGTTGATTTGCAAAGATTAGGTTTGCCATGTTCTATGGCCCTAGCCGAAGTCTCTGGGAATTGCTATGTCTGTTTCCAGGAAGAGAGTCAAGTCTCAGGGAAATAAGTCCTGAAGGAGAAGAATCCCAATCCTCCTCCCAGTAGGCACAGCCATTTTGGGAGGGGATTGGTCTTTACTGCTCAGGATGGGTGGAGACCAGTGTGAGCGTTGGGCGTGCTGCCCAACGTATGGAGGAGGGGCGGGGCTGAGCAGGAGGCCTATTTAAGGCTGCTCCGCCCTCCCCTTGTCTCTCTTCTGGATCAAATTGACCCACCCTCCTGCCGCGGACATAGTGTGATAATGGTTGCTTTGCATTAAAGGGCCGGGTAGGAATTTCCCCCCCTTTTTACGGGTTTTTTTTCGCCTACCCCATACTGTGATAAGCAGCATTTGGGAAGATTGACTAGGGTGGTGTCTAAATAGGTAAATTGCACCAGGCCTATAAATTTGGGGGAGGCGTAGATTCGGTGTGCACCTTGGCACCTATTTGAGTGAAGGGAGGGTCTTTGGAATGACCAATAAAGTCATGGGACTTAGCGGAAGGGAAGGAGACCCACCTTGGGGCTGGCCCGAAGGATAATCCCCCACCCTAATCCGTGCGGCTTGAGTGGGGACTTTTGGGTTGGTCTTCCAGACGCGGGCCAGCTTGAGAGCAACCCCCATGCTGGGGTTCCTCTCGAGGACTCAGGTGCTCGCCCGGGGAAGCTGGGGTGTAAGGTCTCTGACCTACAGCCTCAGCTGCTCCCTCACTAGGTTGCCCCCCCCAATGAAGATCCTAGAGGGCTTAAATAGGTAGGGTTCAATAAAGTCCCTTTATTTCACCCATATATCTTGTGTCTGGTCTCTTTATTCCCTGAGTTGAGTGGCAATGTTTTGTTTTATTGAGTGAGGTGGTTTAAAAACCTGGATGACCCTCCTCTCCCCACTACCAAGTGGCCTCAGCTTGAAGATATTTGCATATTTGTTGAGCTTGTGCAACTCTGATTCACTAACAAACAAGGAACAAGGCCTGGGGACATGGGCAGTGTGTGCATGCTCGTGGACCTCTCATACTGTTAGATGAAAAGCCTGGAGTACAAGCATCATAACTGATGAATCCTCTTGTTATGCCCACCTAGTGGCAGCAGCACAGGGCCTGGGAAAATTCCCCATGTGTCATGTGTGCTATAGGTAAATGCGCAAAGGATGGGAGCACTATTGGGAATGGCAGGAAGGCTTGCAGCTACTGGGATTTTTTGCCACCTGAACAGCAGTCCTGAGATGTTTTTGTGTGTGCATGTGCTTCTGGGAGGCCATATTGTTTTATCAGTTGGGTAGTACTCAAACTCTAGACCCATCTACCCAGTTTGCCCTCGTGTTCTTTTCACCAATTAGCTAACCCATAAGCAGTTCCACCACCAACACCCCCAAACCTTGCCTGCTTCGCCTCTGTAGCAATGCTAAACCCATCCCAAGTCGTAGGTTTAGGTCCTGAAATCTCAGGAAATGGGATGCTGTGGCTGACCTGGTACCTCTGGCAAGAAGAAATATGCCAAAAACAACAATTTGAATATACTCTAATTGGTGAAAGCAAAAAACGCCATACATTTAAAAGTTTTCTTTAATTAAAAAAACATTTTGGATCAACATGAAGTATGTTTGCACTACACACACATATCACTTTCATGCTATTTTAATTGCCATGGTTGTAAGGAGTGCTGGGATTTGAAATTTAGTGAGGAAGTATCAAGGTATTCTGAAAAAAAGAGGCCTTGAGGATTAAGGAGATTATCAAACATGGGAGAATGCACCAAAAAATCATGTTCCCAACTGCACCAGAAGATTGCTAGAAGAACAGAAAGGGTGACCTTACCAGATGGCTGCGTCCTTCTGCCATTCTGGGGGGTATAGTGCTGCCACGGATGAGGCTTCCCTTTTCTATTGATGGGAACAAGCTGCTAATAGAAAGGGACACTTTAATCACAGCTGCACTACGTCCCCAGGTTGCTGGAGAATTACATCATCTGATAATCTTGCCCCTTCCTGTTCTTCTAGCGATATTTTGATGCGGTTTTTACTGCATCTGATAATCTCCTCTATCAGTTTAACTCTCAGGTACAAAGGACATTGTTGTTCAGACCAGAGCATCAGAGCTCACGAACAAATAATTCGAAATACTTCATGAAACTACAAATCCCAGGAGTCCATAGGATGGATCCATAGCAGGTGAAATGATATAAAACCGATAGGCTCACACAGTGTAGATATACCTGTATTAGCCTTATTCAGGGATTATATTGTCTAGATTAATTAAACACATGAGAGGAAGCACTCTAAACCTGGCCTCTCCATGGCAAAGAATGACTGTCTGAAGTAAGAGGGTCCTAGTTCTCAGAGAAAGCTCTTCTTTCTAGAGTGTCACTTTCCACCCAAAGAGAGCGATGATGTGAGAGGAGGGGGATGGCTAGCATGCTTCCTCTTTCATGCTTTTTGCTTAATCTGGATACACTACCTGAATAGGTCTCTTTTCAAATTGAAATTGAGGACATAGGGGGTTAGAAGTGCAGTTTTAAAAAGTGAAATTAAATAAATGTGAAGTTATAATAAGAGAGTATGCAGCACCCTTTTGATTCTCAGAGTCATATGCATGCTGACATGTACATATCCATCTACATTTTCTATGTAACATTTTCTTCACCCACCCACTCTTGTGTTGAATGCCTTTTTCTATATTCGTTTCATCAGATAGAGAGGCTCAAGTTTGTCTGTTTGCCGCTGAAGCAATCCAAGAGAGTCTTGAGGCACTTTAAACTGTAATCTCTAGTCGAAGTATTCCTTGTTCTTCATAACAGCCACTTTGAGGCTTGTGAGAGGATGTCCTGGAAGACAGAGGTGTTCTGCCAGTACCTCCACACCACCCTGCTGTATTTTTTGTGTGAGTCATTCTTCCTTCTGTCCCCCACCCCATGCCTGTACACAGCACACACAAAAATCTCAATGCCAATTCCACATGAAGTTTCTGCATATATCCTGTAGAAGCGGACCTGCCTGGAAGACTGGTTTGAGGAAGAGGGGTGGGAGAGAGCAATTTGATCTGAATGATAATTGATTTATTTCCCTTTTCTCTGCACCAACCACAGCAGCTTTTTAAAAAAGATTAATGAAGCAACCACCATTTCTATGTAATTTCACTGATTGGAAAATTGGTTCAGAAGGACGTGGATTTCATGCACACCTACAAAAAGCATTCCTTCTGGCATTTTGTGGTGGTAAACCTTTGAAATCCACACTCAAGGTGATCTCTGATGGGTTTCTCCAGCATCATGCCCATAGGGTTTTTTCTTTAATCAATAAGTTTTACCTTAGGTAATTTCTAAACTGGTTTTATTTCCTCATGTAGGTACTTGACAGAAATAATATCCAAGACAGGAACCACAAAATGTTAACAAGAAGGCTTCAGGGTTGTGTCCCAGGATGAGCCACACACTAAGTACTTTGTGTGAAATTGCCATACTTTATTTGCTCACTTTTCACAGGGCATCCAGTGCCATTATCCCCATTGTCATCTTGTACTCTTTCCACCCTTTCACAGACTGCCTAACATCCAACCTATTTTCAGAAGGAATGAGAAAATTTAGAACCCACACAGGTGTAGAGACCTGAATATTACTCTTTTTTTAAAGGAATAAAGTAGGGAGAGATATATTGAAAACCCATTACATTCCTTATTGCACTTGCAGTGTTAGATTCATTTTTTCACCATTTACTTATGAAATTGCTTTTTCAGCTACATTTTAAAAAGTATTTTAAATTATTAAAAATATTAGTGAAATGTCACTTATAGAACAAGAAGACTATAATATTAATTCTTTTAAAAACATGAATAAAATTCTTATTGGTCATCACCACTAACCATCTTTCCATAGAGGATTTCTTGTTCATTTTTTTTAAAAAACTGGCACAACAGTAATGAGTGTTGTGTTTGCAATGATTAATCAAGTGAATTGATCATCTCAGACCAAAGCAACTGTGTCATGGCCACTTGTATGGATAAAATACAGTGAGATAAACATGCAGAAAATTGAAATATCTCAAATTGTATGGAAAATCAACCAGAATACAGTGGAAAAGGAATCAAAATGATATAAAACTAGAGAGAACATGGGGCTGATCATAAAATGAAATTCATCACAGACAAATGCAACAAAAGCAGCATGCCTACATAGCAAAGTGAAATCAAATGTGTGAATTTAAAAAGAAGGAAGCATTTGCCACGGTGGTATTGTCAGGGGGGATTTATAAAATTAGAAGTGAAGCCACAAGAACAGAAGTTTCCCCCCCACACACACCCAAACCACAGAGTAAACACTGAGTAAACAGTTTATTCTTATACACAAACTTGCCAAGAACCCTCCTTTCATGGGGAAGCCATAGCCAGATACAGGTATGACTTGTTAGAATTAGCAACCTCTACATGCCTAGACTCACTACCTTCTAATTTGTGTTTGCTGACTTTCCTCCTGTTTGTTTTTCCACAGCACTCCATCCTGCATCACTCAAACCTGCAGTCATCTTTTCCTTTTTCCTACTTTATCTTGCATAAGACCACTACACTGATTATGAATAGTTTGCAAGTAAAATTACTTTTATATATTTTATAAAGAAGACTGATCTTATTTCTTTCTCTGTTAGACATTGTGTATATGGGGTGTGTGGGCATGGGATTGGTTGTTGTCCAGCTTCTGTTTTGCCAATTTGATAACTCTTCTTAAAAGATCTACCACTATCTCTTGCAATTCCCAAATGTTTGTTTGCAGTCAGCCAAGAGGCCTTATTCTGCCCAGGCACACAAATAGTCAGAGAAAGTTATTTTGTGTACAGCAATGCTAAACTGTTGCAGAAATCATGGAACAGCAGACCCATGGATTGGAAAGTGAGTTTTATTACACCAGTGGGCCTGACTGGAATATCTTCCAAAGAGTCTGAGCCCCGAGCCATGACTACAGAATACCTTTATACAGTATAATGACCATATGCAAAAACAATTCCCTCCCTCCTTCTCTTTTTGGTGTCAGCAATTTCTCTGTAACAATTGTTGATAGTTCAGAAAGTACAAGGCATATAGCTTAGGTACACTTGGGTACAGTTTGAGCATTATTAGAGAAAGAATTGTTTACATCAGCCTATCCTATGTTTATAGAACATAGAGTTGATTAGTAAGGAACATTGACTAGGCCTGAGAGTTAAAGGAAAAAGACTTTTCAGAGTCCCAGAGTCTCATGGGCTATCTAGTCTGACCCCAAATAGTGACTGTAATATTACAGCATTTAGCAAATATACATTAGAATGCAAATGGCTACCACATTCCCCCCCTTTAAATTAAATGATTAATTTCAAAGACAATTAATACATTTCACACAAGTAAATCCCTATTTAAGCCATCAAAGCATATCCGGTATTGATCTGTGTAGGATAGCAGGCAAGAAAGAGAAGATACATGATATGAGCATGCATAGCAGAACAACAATGAACAATGCCAACAAGAATAACATAAACCATCCTAGGTCCATTAATCTCCTTGAATGAAAACAATGAAAAATTCACCCCTGAAATATTTGCCAATTGTAACCATAGATTTTCTGAAAACCTTTTGTAACAGAGCCCTCCCTTTTGGTTATAGCATAAGACAATAAAATCAACATTATAGCATGCAGGTTAATTTTGTTTGGGATCTGACTGTACGTTGAGCAGCCTGATGGAACTTCCAGTCATCTGGTCAGCTGCAGTAAGGTCTAGTCCCGTCTTCTTTCCTCTCCAGTTGCAGGTTTCGATTGTACGTTGAATGAGCAGCCTCTGGAGTGCCCATAGTATAATCGAACCTGAGTCTTCTTGCCTGCCTCTTCAGGATCACCTAGAGTTTTTAACAAGTGCGATATCCCTGACACACTGAACTAACCTACTGAGTCTGTACACAAACAATTGCTGTGAATATGGGAGTGGGGAACAAAGGCTGACTTTTTGGTTTGGCTGCTTTTGCACTCTGAGGGGATTCTTGAACTGCATACAGTTAAAATTTCATTCAAGTTACTGCTTTTTCTGTAACATATGTGGGGCTATGGGACTTTAACTCACATCTCATTCCCTGTTTGGAAAGTGTGAACTTCTGTGATGGGGACTGGGGCATGTTTTTCTAACACATAACAGCATTGGGCTTGCAATACATTATCTAGCATTTGCACCTCTTGTTGCAAACTAACATTTACTAACTCTTGCATGTTCCCCCCATAACTCAACCAAAATCTGGGGTGGCCTACTATACATCAATTCAAATGGGGATAAGCCAGTAGTCTTATGTGGGGTGCAACAAATCCTAAACAGGACCAAGGGCAGCATTTCTGTCCACTTTTGCTTGGTTTCCTGGCACAGCTTAGCCAGATGAGTTTTGATAGTCTGATTCATCCTCTCCACTTGTCTGGAACTCTGAAGATGATATGCACAATGTAAAGTCCACTGGATTTAGGGTGCCCAGTCTGTTCTATTCAATGAGCTCTGCTTCTCTCATTCTGATGAAAGGAGCCTCTTCACATACCTCTGCTTGTATTTTCATCTGCCAGTTGTCTCCTCCCTCTTCCATTTCAGTCTCTCTCTTCTTCTTCCATCTAGTCATTTGTATTCACTCTGCCAATGTCCTTCTTGTCCACACCAGGCACATTACTTCCTTCTCTGCCTCGTCCAGGCTTTTTCTTTCATCTCCACATCTCCATGTCTTCTTTCACATTCTCTGTCATGCTGTTCCACCAGTGCTGCTGTGAGCAACTCCAGCTTCTTGACTATTTTCCTGGCCTTCTCTCATTTCTCTTCCTCGTCTCTATTCACATGCTCTACACCTTCTGTTCACATACACAATACCTTCTGGGCTACTTCTAACAATTCCTTCATATTCTTTCCTGCATAACCTTCATAACTCTGTGTTACAAAAGTCATGTTAACCATCCTCATGTTATTCAGGGTTGAGGGGGTATACTGGTGATAGGCATCTAGAAGGCACTCAAGTTAGGCTCCAGGGGCTTCAGTGGCTCCCTCCAGTACTTTTGAGACTTTAGTCATGTTAACTTGCTTCTTTATCCCATCATGGCTTCTAATAGTAGGGTCTGATATTGGATGAGGCACTTTATCTGTTCCAGCTCATAAGGATCCCAGCGGGGTTGCCCTGATGGCACTCTCTCTCACATCCTCCTTTGAACATCAGCATGATTCTTGGGAGCTCTGGCCAAAGCTATCTGCTCCTGCTTGTTGTATAATGCATCGCCTCTCTTCAGTGGTGAATAGGGTTAGTAGCTGCTGTTGGCAATCTAGCCAATTTTGCATATGTGAAGCCATAGTGTTAGCACATAGCTCTACAATCTCTTGAAGCTTCTCTGTATATAAGGTGTAATAGGTATTCCAATTCATAAATGTATAAATTCATGTATGAGGCCCCGGGTATTCCAATTCATACAGTTCCAAGTCATTAGGGTAACCTTGTGCTGGTCAGTTGGAAGTCAGACAGTTGCCCTGCAGGCCAGGGGCTGGATGGGTAATTCATCTTGTTTAAATGACTGGGATGACTATAACTGTGTCTTCCTCTGTGAGTGGAGGAATAATGGGTCACATTCCTGTATTTCCTGCTTCGTCTGTTTTGGTAGGGAGGCTGGAAGAATCAGTGCAGCATGGGCAGTAAAATGGGGATCACAAGCAGGCATGGATCCTTTCTCTTTAGTGAGGGGAGTATCCTTTGGCTTATCCAATAAGATAGGTGGTGGTAAAGACTGTTTTTCCCTTGGGCTGGGTTTGCATAGCTGCTGGAATTTAATTGTAGATGGGGATGCATCTGTAGTACTGGACATTTTTGCAAGAGTGTTAGCTACTCAGGTTTTCAGGGCTTCCTTCAGTGATAGTAGAGAATCATTACTTTCAGAGTCACTTCCTGTATCACTACTATCTGTATTTGTAAAATCTGAAAAATGCACTGACAGCTTTCTGCAGATCTTTGTCTCGGGGAGTGATTTCAGAGGGGCTGGATTACTGTTAGATTGTCTTGGGATGATTTCTTTTATCAGCATGAGTTTTTCTCTTAGTTTAATTTTTTTTATATAGCCTAAGCTTCCCCCTTTGAGGTGTGTTTAGATTCCCCCTCTTGGATATGGTAGGCAGGCTTACTGCTTAAATTTTCATGACTTTTATTATGTCTCTGTGATGTTGTTGCTATTTCTCCTGTGATGAGGTCCCGAACTTCCTCATCCTTAAAGACTCTGATAGTTTTGATATAGTGTGCATTCCAAAGGAATTTTCTTTTCTGCATCAGCCTGTTGGGGATATTTGCCTGATTGAAGGTCAAAAATATACGTTTAATTGCTCCTGAGCTGGGTAAAAAGTGGCAGTCTAATAAGTCAATTGTTCTGCTATGAGAGTTTAAAAGTTGAGAAAGGAGTCTCACAATTGACTTGCATTGTGATGTATTTGTAAGACAAGCTGATTTTTCTGTAGCAATCGGCAGTGTTTAACTATATCTGGTTGTTATGATGGGGTTGGGCTGGCTTCCTCCCAAGTGCCAAATGAGTTTTGCCTTTGAAAAGCTTGCTGGACATTCTCTACCTTCCTTGCAATGTCATTTAATCTTTGCAATATAAGAATCAATGTTTCTACAGACAGTTGGCAGAATTCGTAGAAGGGCTGAGTAGCATTGTTGTAAAATATACTGCCAGTAAGTTCCGGGAGTTTATCTCTGTTTTCTCCCTGTCCCAGAGAATAGTTTACATTTTGATTTTGAGGAGCTATTTTGTTTAGTTCAGATTTCTGTGGTGTCTTAAGAAGTGAAGAAGCTGCCATTGCCAAAAAGTGAGTCAATTGTCATCTGTTTTTCTTCTTTGAAAGATCCCTGGGTTCTAGTGTTATTGCTTGGGCTGGTCTGAATTCTTTTCTTGCCATTGGGTGGCATTTTTGGGTTATATGAAGTGATAATGTCAGATAGTGATGGGAGGACAGTTCAGAAGTTATTAGCCCATTGCCATCTTGCCCCTCCTTTCTTCATGATAAGGCTGCTGGTGTTGCGCTTCCAGTGTAATGTAAGGCGGGGGTGCCATGGGCCATATCAGGTTGTTGTCTCCCAGGGAATCTAACACTGGCTTTATTTTATTGGCCAATTTTCCTTTTCTAAGTACCAGAACTTTGGCTTGGGATCTCTTGGCATTTTCAATCACTGGGGGGGATTCAAGGACCACTGTATCTCCTGAGTCAATGTAGGGGAACTGATTTGGATGTTCTGGGTCACCAACATTTACAGAATACACACACCAAGTTTTATCTAACTTCAAAGACCCCTCACTGGGCCACTGAACACCAAAGGAGGGCCATTTTATCTCACAAAGGGATTGAATCCCTTTTTGAAGTTCTTTAACATACAGCTCAAGGGGTTGCAAACTTCTTTGCTTCCCCCTCCACCCATGTCCTCCCTCTTAAAATAGACACAGACAAGAGACACAAGGGAAAAACAAAAAATGCGTGGACAGTAGGTAAGGGGTCCTATTGCCCAAACCAAGAGGAAATGGACACCAGTCACACAGCTGCCAGCTTGTACCCCTGGACACTCAACGGCAAGTAGCAAGAACTGCAACAGCCATGCATACAAACACACACAAGTTTCATGTACTCAATACACAGACATACGTTCCTACCTCCCACTTTTCCCAAATTGCCCCATATTACAATATTACCACTTTCTCAATGCCTCAATGGTACAACAGTTTCACCAGTGCACCCTCACTGCATCTTATCTGGGTACTCGGGTTGCCCTTTAGGGGGTGATCAAGCCCCTCTTCCACTCTTATGGAGTGGGCCACAATATTTCCCTTGTTTACTTGCCTGTTTTCTTTGGAGGTAGGGCTGCTCAGTTTCCTTCTCCGTTTACTGGGTTCTCCTTGGGCGTGTTGCTGTTCAAGCAGCCATGGCACAGACTCCCGTTCTTCCAACAAATGGTTGGTGGTGCCCAGAATGAGTGTGTGTGCTCATGGCCCCTTCCCAGTCACGGCAGTTAGAGCAGGCGAATGCCACCTCCTGTTCCATCACCTGCTGCTTCATTCCCGGCCAACGCACCATTTATGTTGCAGAAATCATGGAACAGTAGACCCACGGATTGGAAAGTGAGTTTTATTACACCGGTGGGCCTGACTGGAATATCTTCAGACAGAGAGAAACAGAAACTTCTGTTTTTACTCCAATTTTTACAACACCCAGCACAAAGACAAAGGAAACATAAACACACACACTGAAACTGTCTCACAAACACAACCACTTGAGAAGAAAGACACATCAGGAAACACCATTTTATTCAGACATGACAAGGCCCCCCTTTCTACAAAATGAGAGTTGGCCCAAGACATTTTGCTGTCCTCACTTAGCAATTCCAAGAGGGTTTAATCCTACCAGTCAAGTATCATGGATAGATATAATGTCATTCATTAGCTACGGGAAAAAATATTCAGGGGTTGCCATGTTGGCTGTGTAGCAACATACAACAAAATACAAAATCTACAAGTAATGATACCATTTTTGGGCCAGCTCTGAAGCATAAAATAAAATTTTAACTCCCATTAGCAGCAGAAAAGTGAGGAACTGTTAGCTTTACACAGAGACATTGGGTTCTCAAGAGAACTTACTTTTCTGTTGCTGATAGGAGCTGAAATTTTATTACCTGTCCTTTATTGTTCTTTGTCTCTAGTTCTCACATGGCCAATAAGGAGACTGGCCTCTGCATTGAAATCCCTCAATACCATCTTAACTGACAATTCAGACAGAATGTATGCTGTGACTCTACCATCCTCGCCATTTTTCTCCTGTATGATTTTGAACATCTTTTCATGATAAAGAAGCCAGTGAAGCTTTGAAAGCTTGTATAACATATTTTATGCTTTGGAGTTGAGCCCAAAAAGTTATTGCTGTTTGTGGATTTTGGATTTTGTTGTATCTTGCTGCATAGCCAACATGGCTACCCCTGAATATTTTTTCCTGGATTTCAGTATTATACATTTAGCCACAACAGGGAAATCCTAAACAAGAGAGAACCAAAAGACTGGAATTTGAGGTTTTCTACCTCCAACAAAGGTAAAACTCTTTCAATGGCCTACAATTTGGGACTATGAGTTTGGCAAGTTTATCTATACAGCAGCTAAACAATTTCCCAGATGTAATGGTACAGAAACTCCTTGAGAAATTCAATGTTCTCTGCCTAACAAAGGAGCAGTTAGCTTCACACAGGACAGGGGCATCTGGATCTCAAGAGAAGTTACTATTCTGTTGCTAATGGAGTAAGGACATTATCAGACTCACCAAATATGGTGTCATAACAATGGTACATAAACGTGAAAGGGCGCACATACTAGACAACATTGTCCTTTTGTGTTTATATACTGGCCCAGACCCATACTTTTTAAATTGATAGCTCAAGCTGTCAGTTGATCCCCCATGGTGCTTTAATGCTAGCATTGCTGGCATGTGAAACCTTGTGCCATTGTACTCATGTGAATGCAGCATCAATGGCCGGTTTGGCCAGAAAACTTCCAGGTGGGATCATGAAAACCAGGTAGTCAACACTCTTTTTATTAACCTCCCCAGGTTACTTGTATTTTTTAAGATGTATTTTTGTGCTTGGGTAACTTTTTTTGTTTTTATTTTCCTTTTTTTAAAAAAAATTGCCATGCTCGCATCTTCTCATGAGAATTGGCAAGAGCTCCAAGCAGGAAGTGAACGGAGCTCCGTTAGTGCTCTGTTCATGCCTGGGCTGCTTTTTATTGCTGCCAAAGGAAAGTCTGATATTTTGGGTTGCTGTGCCGGGACAGGAACATTAGTGGTTTTGCTAATAGTGGGACAGGAACATTAGTGTGTTTTGTGTCTGATAAAGTGCTAAAAATTTTATTATCTGTCTTTTATTGTTCTTAGTCTTTAGTCCACACATGGACAATAAGGGGAGTGGCCTCTGCCTGCATTGACCTCCCTCAATACCATCATAACTCATATCTCAGACAGAAGGTAGACCTGTGACTAGCATCATCACCATTTTTTATCATGTATGATTTTTAACATCATTAGCTAAGCATACTGAAAGGCAGCAATAGGCTCATTTCTCACAGAGTGATTGACCTTAAATTTGTCAGAGTTTGTCTCATATTTTGGCTTATACTAGGATTAGAGACATACTCCTTTTAATTTAAAATCAGAGCCAGCTAATGTCCCTCTCCCCCAAGATGATAGGCTGTGGGCTGTAGCCCCCATAGGCTAGAGGTTAACCTGCAAAGAAGGAGGCCTAGATAGATAGATAGATAGAGAGAGAGAGAGATAGATAGATAGATAGAGGATCCTTACAAATCTATTCTGAATGTATGGCCACTGGTTTGTCCTTCCACTTGGGCATACTAATGTCAGGCACTAGGCCTGCAAGTTCCTGGTGTCATGGACATGGGAAATACAGAATGATGTTTTGGGCAGCTGTTTTGCTATAGCTGGGGCAGGCTTTAAGCCTTTGGCAACTTTTAACTATAGGGTTCCTAATCTCCACATACAACTCCCACATTCCTGTGTGTAATGGCTATGTACTATTGGAATTACAAACCTATAAGTATTTGTTATGCCTTCCTGTCATCTCTGACTTATAGAGAACAGGGCTTTCTTGGCAAGATTTGTTCAGAGGGAGATTGATATTGTTTTCCTCTAAGACTGTGAGGGTGCGACTTACCCAGGCTCACCCACTGAGTCTCTGTAGCTGAGTGAGGATTCGAACCCTGATCTCCCAGCATAGTAGTCCAACACTCAGACTACTACACAATGGTGGCTCTCACTTATGGTGGCTCTCACTTATGGAAATTGGAGACTCTTTTCTGTTCTGCCAGGCTCTCTGGGGAACATCTTTTACAGTGGGCCCTTGGTATCTGCTGCGGTCTGGTTCCAGAACACCCCGTGGATATAAAAATCCATGGATGCTCAAGTCCCATTATATACATTGGTGTAGAAAATGGTGTCCCTTACATAAAATGGCAAAATCAAGGTTTGCTTCTTGGAATTAGACCTTGGCTGGGGTGGGTGAGCTTTCGCTTGGGAGCCACGCCCCTTCTTCCACCCTGAAGCTACAAGAGATGCTTATAAGCTGAATGTCAAGACCTGGCTGGGAAGGGTGAGCTTTTGCTTGGGAGCCACGCCCTCTTCTTCCACCCCGAAGCTACAAAAACTGCTTACAATGATTATTTATCAATACCACCATATAATGGAGCTGGGAATGGTCTGGATGCAGGAATTGAGGTTGTGTGGGGGAAGGGAAGGTATGGCGGCAACAGAGTGAAGAAATGTTACAAAAGAAGAAGGGATTGATGCTTAATATCTATTCCTTCTTCAGTTCACTCTGTTTCTCAGAATAATTTAGAGAGTGTACCATCCTTTCCACAGCCCCTTACTCTGCTCCTTTGTAATGCCAGGTCGGTTAAAAATAAGACTCATATTATACATGACCTCTTAGTGGATGAGGCAGCCAATCTGGCATGCTTTACCGAGACCTGGCTGGGAGATGCCAGCGCTGTGACATGGGTGTGGGCTCTCCTGGCTGGGTATACGGTCAGCGAGCAGATAAGGGAAAGTGGGCGGGGGGGGGCAGTGTGGCCTTGGTTCATAGAAACAACTTAACCTTGACCAGGAAGCCTATCCGGAAAACAGCTTGCATCAAGTGCATGTACCTCAGCCTGAAAACCAGGGATAGTTTGGGGATTCTGTTGGTATACCAGCCACCCCGTTGCTTAACAGACTCCCTAACCGAACTGACCCAGCTGATCTCTGAGTTGTTGTTGGAGTTGCCCAGACTTTTGGTTTGGGGTGACTTCAACATTCCACTCGAGACCAGCATGTTGAATCTAACTGGGGTGGCTCGGGAGTTCATGGAAACCATGACAAACATGGGCCTATCCCAATTGGTTGATGGGCCCACACATTGTACAGGAATATCCGTGGGCGGAGGTTACAAAAACCTCCGCATTGTCATGGACGGATCACTTACTGGTCAAGATGGAACTAAGAGCCACTGTCTGCCCCTCTGGGGGTGGTGGACTCATTAGAATGGTCCACCCTCGAAGGCTAATGGAACCAATTGGTTTCCAGAAAGCTCTAGAGGGTTTAATGGTTGGTAACGCCGGTGGATTCTGTCGAGGCTTTGGACAGCATCTGGAACACTGATCTTACCAAGGCTATTGACACAATTGCTCCCAAGCATCCTTTCCAGCCCGCCTCTAATCGTAAGCCCTGGTACACAGAGGAGCTTAGGAGGATGAAGCAAACTGGACGACAACTAGAGTGCAAGTGGTGGAAGACTCGACTCTTATCCAACAGAACTCGCCATAGGAAGCATCTTGATTCCTATCAGGAGGCAATATGTGCAGCACAGAGATCCTTCTGCTCTGCACATATTGCATCTGCAGAGTCCCGTCCAGCAGAGTTGTTTAAGGTGGTGGGGGAGTTGACACAGGCTCCTCCTGAGCCAAACCCCCTACTTAACCCAACGACAGCCTGCTGTGATGTGTTTAACATCCACTTTGCAGATAAAATCTCTTGGATAAGAGCCGACCCGGACGCCAATGTTCTGACAGAATCCACAGATGAGGCATCCAACAACTCTGTTGATGGCATTTTACTGGATCAGTTTCAATCGGTGAGTACCAATGATGTGGACAAGCTCCTTGGAAGAGTGAGGAAGACGACTTGCCCTCTTGATCCCTGTCCATCTTGTCTGGTCGTCCGGGGGGGGGGTGCGTTGAGAGTATTCCTACAGGACACAATCAATGTGTCCTTCAGGGAAGGTATTGTACCATCTTGTTTAAAGGAGACAGCAGTTAAGCCACTCCTGAAAAAAAAACCTTCCCTGGACCCCCTGGACAGGAACAATTATAGACCAGTGTCCTTGCTACCTTTTTAAAGCAAGGTGATTGAGAGGGCAGTTGCTTCCCAACTCCAAGCCATCTTGGATGAAACCAATTATCTTGATCCATTTTAAACCGGCTTCAGGACAGGATATGGAGTTGAGACTGCCATGGTCGCTCTAACCGACAACCTCCGCCTGAGCATCGACAGGGGTAGTGTGACCCTGCTGGTGCTCTTGGACCTCTCAGCAGCCTTTGATACTATAGATCATTCCATCCTCTTGGATCGCCTGAGAGAGTTAGGAATTGGAGGCACTGGTCTGCTGTGGTTCCATTCCTTTCTCTCGGGCAGATCCCAGAGCGTGAGGCTCGGGGACAGTTGCTCTTCCAGAATTGAGCTTAATTGTGGCGTCCCTCAGGGTGCCATCCTGTCCCCAATGCTATTTAACATTTATATGAAGCCGCTGGGAGAGATCATCCGGAGGCATGGAGCTCGGTGTCATCAGTATGCTGATGACACTCAGATATATCTCTCCATGACCAGATCGTTGGCTCAGACTTCAGATGGTGTCTCTCCTCTCAATGACTGTCTTAGAGAGGTAATGGATTGGATGAGGAAACAGATTGAGACTAAATCCAGACAAAACGGAGGTACTGACAGTCACAGGCCCGAAACCAGGTCTGGGAATACAACTTCCAGTCCTGGATGGAGTCACACTCTCCTCTAAGGACTGTGTTCACAGTCTGGGGGGTACTCCTAGATTCGTCGCTTCACGCGACTAGTCAGGTGAGTGCGACAGTCAGGAATGCCTGTTATAAGCTTCGGCTGATACACCAGCTGCTCCTTTAGCTGGATACAAGGAATCTGAAAACTGGTACGTGCTTTGGTAACCTCACATTTGGATTACTGTAACGCACTCTACATGGGGCTACCCTTGTGCCTAACCCAGAAACTTCAACTGGTACAAAATATGGCAGCCAGGTTAATTACGGGTACATCTAAGAGAGAGCATATAACATCTGTACTTAAATCTCTCCACTGGCTGCTAATCAGTTTCCGGGCACAGTACAAGGTGTTTGTTTTAACCTTTAAAGCCCTACATGGCTTGGGTCCATCTTATCTCTAGGACTGCCTCATTCCATATGATCCCCCTGTGCACACTTCGGTCCTCTGGGAGGAACCTGCTGCAGCCTATGAAAACTAGGCTGTCACAGACCTTCCAGAGGGCCTTCTCTTCTACGGCTCCCAGACTTTGGAATGGCCTGCTGGATGAGATCCGTCTTATCATTACTCTTGATAGCTTCAAGAAAGCGCTAAAGATGGATCTCTTCCAGCAGGCCTTCCCGGAATAACTTCCCGGCTCAAGTGGAGCTGATTGCTTACCCGCCTCCTTGCCGCCGTTGCCATTTTTAATGTATTTATTTATTTATTGTATTTTATCTTTGTTTTAATTCTCTATTAGTTTAATTTAGTTTTAAGGAGTGGGAGGGTTAGGATTGGGAAGGATTGTTTTAACTTGCTGTGGTTTTAATCTTGCTGTACGCCACCCTGGTTGCCGAGCAGAGGGGCGGGTTAAAAATAAATTAATAATAATAATAATAATAATAATAATAATTTATTTTTGGTGGGAACATTTTCAAGTTGTGGATGGTAGAATCTGTGGATACCAAATCTGTGGATAGAGAGGGCCAACTGTATTTCAATGGTTCTGTACCCTTAATTATTTGGAAGTAACTTCATGTTTATTTGTTCATCTGATCTCCCCCTGCTCTCTGCTCTTGTTTCTGGAGTGAATGTTCCAGTTGAAAGTATGTGCATTTCCTTCTTCTAACCAACAGTCTATTGCCACTCCCTGATCAAGCTCCCCATTCAAGTCCTGCAACACCTGAAAGTTCCTTCTGATTGCTCCCACTCTCTTTCTGAAGTTTTCTCATGACTCGTAAAACTTAATAGTAAATAAACATCCAGTGCAGTATAATCTTAGAGACAGGGCACTGCTGCAGGACTATGGGGCAATTTCGGAGTTCCTTTGTAATAACTTTGCCTTCAGGCATTTTCACAACCAAAAGGAATGTGGATAGAAAACTGTTTGTAGTTCACACTAAATATCGTTAGCAACTGAATTCTCATGTGGCATTTTTGCTTTCAAATCCCCTCTGTCAGTTTCTTTAAAGAGTTTTGCTGGGGCTGCATTACTTCACAGGAAAGATTTTGCTAGTGGCTGTTCTCAAAAATGTTTCATTTACAAATGAGATTCTCTTTTATCAGATGCCAGCTTACTCCTACATAGCCTAACTAATAATCATAAAAATAATAACAATAATGGTCTGAACAGTTCTATTTTTTGTGGATTCTCATCTTGAAGGATTTCCCTGTAACTTTATAAATTTGAGAGTATGCAACATTTATCATTTCGATTTTATGTGTTATCTCTAAGAAGATATTTTTCATTCAGAATAATTTAGTGAGGGGGCAAATACTGTTTTCCCAGCAGCAGTAATGATGGACCAAATTAGGAGTAATTCTGCATACAGAGTAACTTGCAAACTGTTTAAAAGATTCACTTAGGATTGAACGAAAAGTAGACGAAATGCCAGCGTGCTCCTCAAGCTGAAAGGCAATCCCACCACCTTTTGAAATCGAACGTACTGTATATGGCAAATTCAAATTTTGAGGAGGTCTCTGCTAAAATTCATCTCAGAAGCATGTTTGTGCTGCAGAGAAGCCATTTAGATATACATCAGGGAATGTACATGAATTTACCTGCCTCATACTTCTAGGAGACCAGTCCAGAAATAGCCCAGAATAAATGGATTGATCTTCAGGATGTCTGAAATGCTTAGAAAATTAATCTAGCATCTGAACTGCATCTAGGCTCCACAACATGGAACTGAATGATGACATCATCACTGCATGCTGCGGCTTGGTTAATGATTCTGCTGTGGCTTTCATTTGGCATATGGGCTACTTCCTGACACTGATACACATGAAGATGATTCGCACGAACCCTCTCATACATTGAAACATGGAGATTATCAGACGTGGGGTCATGCGCCAAAAAAATCACATTCTCAACATAAGATCGCTAGAAGAACAGAAAGGGAGACCTTACCAGATGCCTGCGTCCTTCTGCCATTCTGGAGGTGTAGTGCTGCCTCAGATGACACTTTCTTTTTCTATTGACAGGGACAAGCTGCTCATAGAAAGGGATGCCTTACTCACAGCCGCGTTATGCCCCCGAGACACTGGAGGACGGTGACGTCTGATACTTTTGCCCCTTCCTGTTCTTCTCACGATCTTTTGACATGGTTTTTGCTGTGTCTGATAATCTCCCATGTCTGAGTTTGTAACAATTAGCCCTACCCACCTCCTTAACAACCCATGTGATGGATGTTCCCCTACCAATTGGTAGTTATGTGAAGCAGCCCTACTCCTGTGAATCCCTCTCATGTATTTCCAGTGTGTGAAGGTTTTCAGAAATGAGAAACAAGCTGGCATCTTTCCTGAAAATATCACTCATTCATACCAGTGTTTGGAAATAATTTGTTGAAAATTCCTTGTTACCTGTAATTTATTAAAATACTCAACAATAGTTTTGAATGTCATTCTTTATATTGTTTAAACCAGAGTGATATTGAAAGATTTAGTAACTATTAACACTTGGTGTCATTATAATTTGTTACTTTTTTTAGATTAATTTTTGATATTTTAGGGGGCCACTTTGATTACTTAAAATGTTTTTAAAATGTATAATGTTGTTATATTGATTTCTATCCCACCTTTACCCAGTTCAGGACTCAGATGGCTTCCAACAGTTAAAACAAAAATAGTTTAAAATTCATAGCATACAAAAGTTAAAAAGTGATTAAACTATCAAAAAATTTAAATTAAAACCAGTTTAAAAATCAATTAAAAATCCAGCATGTTATACAAGACCCATCTCCCATAAAAAAATCTATTCTCAAAGGCCGGTTAGAACTTTAAAAAGCTTCACTTGTGTGAAGAAAGATAGTAAGGAGGATGCTAGTCTAACTCTTCTAGGAAGGAAGTCCTAGATCCTGGAAGCAGCCACGGAGAAGGCCCTCTCCCATGTTCCCACTAGGACTACCTATGAGTGGTAGATCAGAGAGAAGAGTATCTTCAGAAGATCTCAAAACATGGACAGGTTAATATGGGAGAATCTGCTCCTTCAAATAAAGCACTCTTTAGCAACAAATTCATTTTGTAGTTTCCCCCACAGTGGTTAAACACCAATGAAATTAAGATTAACAGAAACCAATTAATTTTAACACCAATGTTTCCAAGCTGTGGTCTACATATACCCATGTTTCTTTTACCTTGGGGATGACATCTCATTGCTCCATTTACTCCTGGAATGCTGTCATGGGGATGATAGAATTGCACTAAAAAGGCTAACAGTTCCCACATAAAATAAGATCTGAACTCGAAGGCTTTCACGGCCCACATAGATAGATTTTTCTTGGGTTCTTTCTGGGCTGTGAAGCCATGTTCTGGGAGAGTTTTTTTCTGATGTTTCGCCTGCATCTGTGGCTCGCATCTTCAGAGAATCTGTCCCTTCAGCCTATGGGGTGATGGTAGTACTAAAAAATAGCAACCGAAGTCAACCTAGGCTTTGCCTAGATGGGCTATTTACCCCATCCTAGCCCTATTTTTGATCCCTGTACTCCTAATGACGCAGGGCTTTTGCTCCATTTTGCCTCTAGGCAGCCCTCATGACGCCCAGAGCAAAAATGGGGCTATAATAGGAAAAGCCCAATAAACTGTTAGATTAAAATACCAGGGAGGGGATGTTTCTCTTCAGAAGAAATGGGTCAAGTTCCATGGGACCTCAGGAGGCCCTAACACCACACTGGACTGTTGCTGCACCTCCCATCCATGTCACACTCTCTGGATCCAGGAAGCAGGCCCATAGCATGTGACCACAGAAACTTACCACAGGAACATGAAACTGCAACAATAGCGAACCCTATTGAAATGAATGACTTCCAGTCCAACCTCTGGTGCAAGCATACCACAGAATCATGCTGGAGGACCTAGAAAATGCCTAGAGAGTTCATATTTTTTTGGATGTGAGTAAATTAAACAATGAATGCAGGTCATGTGGATACGGGGGTTGTACTGTACACACCAGTTCCCTTTCTTTGCCTTCTCCCATACAATCAGCCCCATACCCTTAGGTCCTCTGGGAAAAACTTACTTCAGGTGACTAAAACTAGGCTGGCTACAGTCACCCAGAGGACCTTTTCTGCTACCACTCCCAGACTGTGGAATGTCAGAGGAGATCTGACATATTGACAATCTGGGGATGTTTAAAGGGGCTATTAAGACGGACCTCTTCCAGCAGGCCTTTCCAGATTAGATTAGATGCCCGGCTGTCACTTTCTGGTTTATTATTCTGTTTTTTAAAAATTCTTTTCTTATTTTAAGTTATTTTAATAGGTAAGGTTTTAATTGTATACCATTGCTTAGTGTTTTTAATGATGTCATTTTAATGTTTGTAGATTATAGATAATGTTTTAAATGATGATGTTTGCCACCCCAATCCTCATGGGAGAGGCAGGATATAAATAAAACGTCATCATCATCATCATCATCATCATCATTTCTTGTCAGTCAGAGTGATACTTTTGCTCTTCTGAGAGCCTTAGCGGGATAGAAAGGGGAAGCAGCAAGAGGATCATGTCATGCATGGTTCACATGTTAAGGAAGGTCCATATGAAAGGACAGATGATAAAGGAGACACAGCCATTTGAGTAAGTTGAGGGCTTTTCTAATCCTTTGAGGATTCAGTAGCATATTATATGGGAAAATGCCATCCTTGGCAGCCTGTTTCCTTGTGGCAAAGCAGACCTGGGAAGGGACAATATGGGAATGGAAAAGCAACAGAGGTGTGAGCAGTGGTGGCTGACAGCTCTCAGGTGCTTAATCTGTTTTGAGGACAGTGTTGAGGACCTTGGAGCAATCCTTTAAGATTTGAATATAACCCGGAGGGGATACACCACTCCACTTAAATGGGAAACACAGGCCACCACTGAATGTGTGTGCTTCACCCTTTCTGAAAACCAAGTTTCTTCTCTTTACTATTTTTGAGAGCTCATATATTATCTTATTGCTTCTTACAATGGAAATTAGGCAATTAAGGGCCTGATTCCTATTGTTAGTCCTGACTAGGGTAGGCCCATTGACTCAACTGGTGTTACCCATGTGATGATTTATTTTTCAACAAATGATTCAATGGATCTACTCTCTCTGGGATTAACAGGCAGGATCCTAGCCTGGATATTGCAAATATGAGGAAGGCAGGTGGAAGCTGAGGTTACACTAGGGCACCAAGTAAATTCATGACAGAGGTAGGGCAGTTGAAGGCAAGTGACTGAGTGAGCATTGCATGTTTGTATAATATGTCACACATGCACACTCACCCACCCAGACAGACTCCACTGCCTCATAAATTAGAAGGCAGCCAGGTTTCCTAGAGATAGTTTGGAGGAACATCTGAGTCCATCAGCAAGAAGAAAAATCTCTTCTTGCTGAGGCATTGTAGCCTTCCTTCCCTCTTTCTCCTCTGCCTTCCATGACCAGGCAGTACTCAGTAAAAAAATCATTTCACTTTGTTTTTGATCTCAATTTAGCAAAATTTGCAGTTTCTTCATACTAGAGATGGAGGGGGGAAATGAATTTAAAAATGAAAGTAAGATATATCAAAACTGTCAGATTTCATCTGTCCATGCCCAGAGCTTTCAGTTCTTCATTCTTAAAAGCCCTGGGGGTTGTCTAAATGGCAAAAATACTCCTCACAGAATGTGAAGAGAATACAATCTGTCTCAATGGGATTCCACGTCATTTCAATGTATTGGGAAGGAGGGGCACCAAAACTGCCATATACTGTGCAGAAAAAGCCTTCTCAGCTTTTCCTGAAGTTTTAAAAAAATATCAGGGAGGATGTGCATTCCTACTTTTTGGGACAAGCAATTCAATTTGATTTGCTTTCCCTATATGAATGGAAGTTGAAAGCTGATTGGTTGGATGTGTGCAGGGGTGGAGCTTACTAACAGGGCAAGTGCTCAGAGCCACCATGTTGGATTTTCACCTTAGTGAGGAGTGCTAAGGTGATAAAATGGAGGTATTTTGTTTGCTTTTCTGTTAAGGCTAAAGGTTGTACTTTCACACCTTGGATATGTTTTTTTTTTTAAAAAAAATACTGTCTGGTGGTGGCAAACTGAGGGACTACAGAGGGACAGCTGCTTTAGAGTAGAACATGCATCATGGAACAGGGTGAGTACTCTGTATATCCATTATGAAGGCTTAACAGCATACACCTTAAGCTTTCAGATTACCAAACTCTGGGTGCATCTATACGATTAAAAAAAAAATCTGGGGGGTAAAAAATACGAATAGGCAGCCGTTCGTATGCATACGATCCACCTACATGATTTTTTACCCCCCTAAACTCCGTATGAGCCCCCTTCCCCAGCTGGCTGGAGCGAGCAAGCCAAGCGGCAGTTTTAAATCTCCCACTGCTTTTTTTTTTTTTTAATTTAAAAAGGTGCCTGCTTTGCGGACATTCGGTTTTCCCTATTTACAAAGTAAAATAAAAATAAATATATATAAAATTCACGGACTTACTGGACTCTTGCTTAGCCGGGAATCCAACATGGCGGCCACTCCCAATTCCCCTCCTTGCTAGCCCCGCCACCTCTACTTGGCCAGCCAATCAGATTACACTGCCTGTTCGTATGTGTGCGAACAGGGGCATACAGATCATCAGCCATTCAAACGGCTGTATGTATTTTATGCCAAGATCCGCTAATCCTCCCAAATGCTGAACCCACGCAGTTTACGGGGGATTCGCTAGCCCCCCTTCTGAATGACACGTATGAATCCAAACGGCTGTGTGTACGGAAGAGTGATCTTCTGAACGGCATACGTATTTTTTTTACCGTGTAGACGGGACCTCTGTAGAAGAGAATTAAAAAATGGTGTCATATCGAGATGATAACGTTGCTGATGATTTAGTTAATTAAATATATGGTGCCCCATAAAAAAATAGCACAAAAAAGAAAATTCTTAGTTTTGTTTTTAATTTTACCTGTTTTTTAAAAAAATGTTTAGAGAGATCAATAAGGACAGTTTAAGCAGGTTTTACTTTGACAAATGTTAATGCTTAGAAAGGATAGCAGCACAGAACCTTGCTGGGGTAATGGTGGTGTTTGCTCTCCTCTCCCCTTTTCTGCCCTACTGTGGGTATTTTGAGGTTGCCTCCACCTGTCTGTCAACTTAGGGTTTCTTAGAAGCTTCCTGGGTTTAAGGGACATTGTTTTCAATTGTTTGTACTGTTGAAGAGCTGTTGTTCCATTTCCATAGATCATCTTCTCTTTGTGTAGTGTGTCACCACCCACACCTGCTGCATGCCTTTCCTATGTATGTCATCAGCTGCTTACTGTTTAGCATGCTGCAGGTGGAAGCCAGTGAGAGGCTCTTGTTTGGGTTCCTGTGTGCATATGTTTGTGATGTCAAAGTCAAAAGTGCCCTCTGTCCCAGGCTGCAGCGATCAGAGGCTTGTAGCATGAGCAAAGTCCTGCATGCTAGGCGCAGACAGATACAGAGCCATGCCATTTCCCCTGTGTAGAAGAAGAAGCCATAGTTAAATGTCCATAGGATGTGGCGTCACTAATTTGAACACCATGGAAGTGAGTGGCTGCTAAATAGACCTAGTGCCTGGCCACTTGCCCTGACTTTAGGTACTCAAGAGAGAGTGGGTTTTCACTACTTTGCAAATGATAATGTGTTGTATGTTATCCAACAGCATTTGGAGGAGCATTTGGAAGGGTGCTAAGTTAGTGAATCTATACTGAATGGACGGGTTAGTAATGGTGCCCTACTTGGGGCATGTCCTTGGGATGACAAGACTCAGAAACCTGGGGGGGGGGCATATCCTCTCACAACCATGCTTCCTTTTGGTCCCCTCCAGATTCCAAATTTAAGTAGTGGTATGTCTCCATCCTTGTAGTGGCTTAAAGAGCAGACAGCAATGCTTTCAAAGACAGAGGTTTCCTGATGCTCCTTGGAGGCCTATAGGATCGTACTGCCAGTTCGACATACATTTCCACACATCTCTTTCCCCCAACTCTCTCTTTATTTGATTAACAAACAAAATGGAAAAATATAAGATATGATTTTAAAAGCTGTTTAAAGATCTTAAAAGGTATGACTTTAAAAGAACAAAACAAATGGTAAACTGTTTTGAGATTATAATGCAGAGGGTTGATGCATTTGTATTCCATAACTATTCAGTAATCTGAAATGCTGCATACAGAGGATTGTCATGAGCCCCAATTTCTGACTCGGGGTATAATAATTGCTTTTGAAATTTGTGACTAGACAGTCATGATTACACAGTGGTCATTCTAAGCCCTGGATATCCTCTGCTTACAATCATGTGAACTGCCCATAATTCTCCTTTTTAAAAACTCTTTAACCCCATGATGAAGGAAGTAACAAAATCTCATCTGAACAATATCTTAAATTTGCTTGTCATATATTTCAGTGCCTAACTCAGTTATTATTTATTGCTCTTAGTCCAAAACACTTTTCTCATTGAGGTAACATGGCAAAATAAATGAATAAACAGAAATCTTTAGTACTCGGTATATCCATTATGAAGACTTAACAGCATACACCACTATATTGGCATGGTCACTTTTAAACTTTCAGATTACCAAACTTTATAGAAGAGAATTAAAAAATGGTGTCATATTGAGATGATAATATTGCTGATGATTTAATTAATTAAATAACATTAATATATGGTGCCCCATAAGAAAGTAGCACAAAAAACAAAATTCTTAGTTTTGTTTTTAATTTAATTCTAAAATTAATTCTAAAACAATTCTAAAAAATTGTTTAGAGAGATCAATAAGGACAACTTAAGCAGGTTTTACTTTGACAAACATTAACACATAGAAAGGATAGTGGCACAAAACCTTGAGATGCGCATTTGTGTAAGATTAAAAACACTAATACACACACAGAGTGCACTCTCATCATCCACGTATCTGCTCTTTGATATTTTTAATTTTTCCATTGATCTTCGCAGACACATCCTGGAGGGGAATATTTGTCAATACCTGGGAGACAACCCACGAGGAAGCCCTAGTTGAGTCCCAGTGTTCAGCAACAGCACCCTATCTCCTGTCCCCTCAGGGAGCAAAACTTGTTTTTCAAGACATGACCTCCGAGATGTGCTCTACCCGTCTTGCACAATTTATCATCATGTTGCCTATAATTAGGTTTGTTAACATACAGCCCAGTGCAGTCTTGTTGACTGGGAACTTAATCAAGTTACTATTGAGTTCTTGTATGCATTGCTCCAGGTGACTGTTTTACTTGTAGAATTATAGCCACAACCAATGTGAGGAAATTAAGCTCTGGACACAACTTAAAAAAAACAACAAAAAACACAACTCTCTTCTCCCCCACAATGTGAAAATATTTAGCAAACAGTGACAATGATGGAAAACAGTAGGAAACAAAAATGTTCTACATTAGTATAAAACATGAAAAATGAAGCAAGGACCCTCAGTGGTACAACATGTGTTATGCTGGCTGGCAGTCCATTAGGGTTGATAGACATTTCACTTACCTAAGTCAAATATAACAGTCTAGAATTCATTAATATAAGAAGGGGGCTGCAGAATCAAGCCTACCATCTGGTTAGAACGACAGAATAATCTACAACTCATGATTAGGTCTAAGGAGTGGAATTTCACTTTAATCTTTTTCATTGCTCGAAATTTCCATCTGCGCAGTACGGCACATCATTTTTCTTCAAGACAAATGTGCTGTTTTTCATGTTCCAAAATTAGATCAGAAGAAAACGATTAATCATGTCATGGCCTGGGAAAGGAAACAAAAGCCCTGATATTCTCTCTCTCTCTCTTTCTCTGGCTGTTTGCAAGTTCTTTCTTTTCCCTCTGTGTCTCCATTTTCATTGCAACTTTTAAGAGGGACACGCCACCTCAAATGTATTGGGGAAATAAAGATATTGCTGTGTGTGTGTGTGTGTGTGTGTGTGCAGCCATTTCTAGTTCTTTCACTGACATCTTGTCCCTGAACTCTCATCCACTAATGTCTCTCACTCCCTGCCCCTACCCCTGGTACTGTGACAATCCCTCTCCTCACCCCCCCCCACATCCCAGTCCTCACTGGTCCCCCAGCAAAGGACAACAGATGGCGAACTGTTTGTATGTGACACCAAAACTGAGCTGAAAAATTCACAGAAACAAGTAGCTGGGCTGCAAATTAGTGAGACCACACAATTGTCAGGTGGCAGTCCCCTTTGACAGTTGTAGGCCATTATAGGAACATTGATGTTTTCGCAGTGTGACAAAGAGGAATCCTTTTAGTGCAGCAGGCCTGCCTGTCAGGCGGCTCTCAAGTCATAACAAATCTCTGGCACTCAGCTGAGGCTGAACATTTGCAGCGTCAGGAGGATGATAAATGACCTGCAGGGCTTTGAAGTGCCTTGGCAGTTCAGATGGGTCCACAGTGCTGACAGAGAAATATACACAACAGCGTAACCAATAATGAGAACATTAAACATTCCTGCCTTGTGACAGGCTGACAGAAAAACCCAGCCTCACATCAATCATCTGTGGAGATATAACCTTGACAATTAGCCCCCTCTCTGATACTTGAAATAACCTCCCCCCCCAATTCTTGCTCTCTCTCTTTCTCTTTCCCCCTCCTTTTATTTATTTATTTGATTTCTTCTTTTTTTTTCCCCTGAAGTATTTTATTTTTTAGTCAAGCTTATCTGCCATGATCATATTTCTGGTATGCTGGAACAGGAAAAACAGCACACAGAGCAAGCACTCAGAGAGATCTTTCTTTTTTCTTTCATTTGAAAAATAAAACATGCCAGGAGAAAAGTTTATTTGCTGGACTTCCACTTATTTCCCTTTAGGAAAACAGAATATACATTTCATGTCCTATCAGCTAAGAGCATCTGTCAGTGCAAATACTGTACTCAAAATACAAGTTTGCTTACATTTTAAGCCCCCTCTTTTATTAATGGTTCAGGCTACTGCACTCAATTATGTGTATTCACATATGTGAATGTGTGCACATGAGTATGAATGGATTATGCAGCCAAAATCTTATTGGTAGTCCCCACTAAAGTAGAGCCATTGTATCCATTGTTGAATGGTAAGTCAACTCTTATATAAAACCCAGTAATTCAGCGGATCTACTCTAGTAGAGACTACTAACTGGATTCAGGCCCATGTCAATTAGCTGTTCTAATCATAACAGCAAGGACACCACTAGACTGGACCCTGGTGGGACCTAGGTCACATCCTGCCCAATATTCCCCATAAAGTTATTAGAGTTAATTTAAAATGCAGTGTTTAGTCATCTTCTATTCAACAGGATTAGAGAAAAGTCCTTCAAATTGCAAATAATATACAAGTGGTGTAAGGGGTGGTTCATAGCAAGGGGGGACCTGATTTGGAATTAATGTGAGGTAAATGTTCTAAGTTGGGTTTTTGATCAATAGGAGTAATTGTGCTTCATTAAATACTGGGTGCAAATTGCTTTATCCTGAGCTATTTGGAAGTACAAGGCCCTGAAAAAGGGTTGAAGGGTGAAAGTCTCTGGTGGGGTATGACTGTAGAGAGTTCATAAAGACATTTTAGAAAACAGTTTAGAATTTGCTTTGATTAACACTGGAATAGGGGATGAATGCCACTAGCATAAGTACAGAGGGTGAGCTCAGAGTCTGGAAGTTGCTAGTTCAAATTCCCCCTCCCTCCTCTATGAACTTAGTAGGTGGCCTCAGGTCTAAGTCATTCTCTGACACCCTCACCCTCCTCTGGAGCCAGTATAACAGTAGTGATACCAGCCTACTTTACAGATAAACTGTGGCAAATTATAAATAAACCTTGTTGATATATTTAAATCTATTCATTTGAATTGCTGCCCTGCTCTTCAGAATTCAGTCCCTAACTCTGACTATGCACTAGTTAGAAACCTTTCTGGGAGACTGGGCCTCATATAGCAATAGATACTAAAGTATGGAAGGAGTCCAAAGCTTTAGCGTGCAGTTGGCCCTCCATATCCAAGTGTTTTACATCTATGAATTCAAGCAACAATGGCTCGAATATATTCAGAATTTTTTCCCAAAAAAGTAAACTTTGCTGTTTACCATTTTATATAAGGCACACCATTTTACTATGCAAATGTAGTAAACAAACTTGACCATCCACGGATTTTGGTATCCAAGGGCGGAGGGGTTCCTGGAGCCAAACCACAGTGAATACCAAGGGTCCACTGTATATGTATACGAGAAAACATGAAAAACTGAGTCCTAATCCTAAGGTTGTAGTGCACAATTCAACAACTGATGGGGATATTCATTGCCATCTGTTTTGCAGGATGTATCAGTGCAGTGGATGGATACATACATTGCAGAGTAGATATCATATTTGATTATTTACATCTACACTCAACCTCAGAGGAAGACAAAGGCAAATCTGAATAAATATTGCCAAGAAGACCCTAGAAAGGGTCACCATAAGTTCGGGTTGACTTGAAAATAGCAACAGAACAACAACAACATACAGGTGTGTTGTATCAGTTAACATAGTTCCAGCGAGCAAACCAGAACATGGAATCTTGTTTTCAAAAATCCCCCCATGCTGGTTTGGGTCCCTAACCTGATCTGAACTAGGTTTTGTTTTTTAAAAAATCATAGCTGATTTTGTTTTCAACATGGTATTGGTTCCAAACCTCCTTGTTCCCCTTATATCTCACTCTAGCATCGCCATGTCATTCAGTATCCTATCCTGTCCCATTGCACCAAAAGGACTCATAGCAATTGGAAGCTTCATTGAGTCCTCTCTCCATAGCTTATATGAAATGTAAACCTATGGCAAAAATCTGGAATAGCTATTTTGACTCACAATTCCTGAGACAAGTAGGCTAACATGAATAGTAAGATTTCATCTCTCACATAGACAGGGGATAGTATGTTGCAGTGTGTACATATTGAATCCAAATAACCAAAATGGGACAGCACCACAAACAGGGGGAAGTCTTATCATGAACTATTTTTCTGTATTCTTATTCTATCTGAAGTGCCCCAATAAAAGATGATTGCCTGAAGGGTGTTGGGCCCAGAACAAACACTCATTTTCATAATTTGCCACATTTGAGGACAAATGGTAGCACAGGTAAGGAATGCAAAGCACCCCAGACCAAGGCCCAGCAGAAGGCCAACAGACACCGTTAAAAGACCCTTTATATCACTGACTTGCAGAGGCTCAGCTGCTCCTGATGAGCTGCTTTTGCAAAGGTAACAGGTTTACAAGGCTGGACCTTGGAGCAGTTGGAAGCTTTATAGACGATTAGACCCCGATCATAAAAAATCAGCTGAATCTCTTCCAGCCACTGCAAATTGATACCACATGAAGTCATATTCCTTTTAAAAAATAGAAAAGAACCCTGTAACAGTTTAAGAGTTACTTCTGCTTCATACAACAGAAACTGCCCCGCTCATGCAAAACATCCAAGGAACTTTTTAAAAAATTGCTCCATGTCCCCATTTGGCCCTTTCGCTGTGTGCTTTATTAACAAATTTCATCCCCCATGTTAGGCAATGGACCATTTAAGCCTGTCTTTTTACAAATCAATTAACAACTGCAAATTCATTGGTCGTGCATCCCCATTCCCCTACCCCACCTACTTCTAGGAGGGAAGCTGATCTTCACCAATGCCTTTGTATTTCCCAAGCAAAGGAAATACCAAGTTAAACAAAATTCAGATATATCAAATGATCAAAGACATTACAATAGGATGATTTTGGAGAGGAGGAGGGGCACCTTGCTGCCAAGTAATTTTCAACCTATGATTATTATTTCATATGTACATGCAGACCCTAATTGGACTAAGGATAAATGTGTGTGGGGTGTGTGTCTCTGTATTTGTGAAAATCCTGCCAACCCTGAAGTGGCTTTGCTACTTCATCTGAAAAAAAAGGAAAGTCAGCCATAGCACTGAAGGTTCCTTCTAAATGAGTAATATATTCCTGAGCTTAGCACTTATGCTTTGCTTTTCTCAGTGAATATCCAATATGTGAGGCCATTGGAAGACGTGAAGGTGAAAAGAGTAGAGAAATACCAGGAAGAAAAACAACAAGATGGAGAGCTCCTTTGATATTCCAGCAACATGCATGGCCCCAATCAATCTCTAAGAAGAGTGCCTTACATAAGAAGAAAAAAAGTCTGCCCTTATCTCACACACCAAACAGTATAGTTGTTAATAGCAGTACTTATGTCACCGGGTGTTTGGTCAAGTCAATGAAGAAGCTTACCTCCCTATGAGCTGGCTAGATTTGTTCCACCTTTTGCCCCTTTCCTTCTCATTAATGATTACAACCTTCTCATCCCCTTTATGGATGACTTTAGCCATAAGGGTAGGAAACCACACAGAGGAAGGAGGACTGCCTGCCATATTATCATACATCAGAAGGTATCTGAAGAACTTTATTCTCTCTTATGAGCCTGTCTGGGCTCTAGGATCTTTCAGGGGAGGTCACTCTCTCAGCCCTGCCACCTTTTCAAGCAAGTGTACTAGACACAGAAGAAAGGGCCTTTTCAGTGGCAGCTCCAAGACTCTGGAACTCCCTTCCAAGGGAGGCTACTGCTTTCTTTTCTTGATAAGCAAAGTCATTTTTGTTCCGCAAGCTTTTAGGGGCTGCTTGGGGGGGGGTTTCCTTTATTAAAGAAAGGCTTTTAACAGGGTGTTCATTGCTTTATTTGTTTCCTCTTTGTTTGATGCGTTTTTAATTTCACAGATAGTTTAATTACATTGCATTACATTTAATTACATTTTAACAAGAATCATTTGTGTGTTTTAGCTATATTTGTTTTTGTCTGTTTCTGTGTTAATTTTGTAAGCTTGACTTATAAAATATATAAAAATAAGGTCCCTTCTATACAAGGGAAAAAAAAACACTCTTACCTGTGCTCTATTCTAAATTTGCCACAGCATCAATATGTGCCCATGATTTTTTGGACTTTGACACAGCTGTGAATCAAGATGGCGGCTGTGTCATTTTTTTGCTGGGGGGGGAGATCAGCATAGAAGGCATCACCCAGAGACAATGTGGAGGGTGGCCATGGCGAGGAAGAGGAGGAGAGAGCTGCCAACCCTTCACCCATCCCAGTAGCTGCCCTCCATGTTGTCTCTGGGTGTTGATATCTATTTTTTAAAAAATAAATTAAGAAAGCACATGATTGCTGGTGCTTACAGGCACTTGGTGGACAGCCTGCACCTGCACATGTTTGACCAATCAGGCGGTCAGCTGTGCCCTCTCCTTATAGTGGGACGATTTGTGTGGTTGTCCCAGTGAGCACATATGTGCATTTCCTGTGTGGCTTTTTAGAAAGTTTGGGGAAAGCTGCAAAGGCTTTCCCTGCATTGTGTTTGGAATTTTTTGGCCCCGTCCTTCCCAATACATCAAATTGCCACAGGATCCCATTGGAACAGAACGTATTCCCCTTGCATTCCATGAGGGATTTTTTCATCATATAGATGGGCCCTAAATAAAATAAGGAGTCCTTCCATGAAGTTCTTTTCCTGCTTGGGAAATGCAAAGTGTTGTCTGAATGATACAATTCTCCTTCAACAAAAGAATAAACATCAGAAGAAGTATTGTGCTAGCAAACATTTTGTGTAGCAAGGAATATATTTGCACTAAGATTTAGGCTGTGAGCAGGGAAAGGATGTGCAGTGAAGAATCAGTGGGTGTCAGAAGAGATGCTGAACCCATCTTCTTCCCACTGCTTTCTCTTACAACATCTCCAGGCTATTACCCTGCTCAGGTTTATTTCTAGTCTTTCAAATCTTGGACAGTGTCTGGAGAAAACCAAGAAAGGAAGGCTTGAGCTGTGGCATCACTAAGACTGGTGTCACTCCCCTCCCCTCGATGGTGTCACCTGATGTGGTTCGGCCTCTCTGAAACCTGCTAGTGCCACCACTGGGCTTGGGGAGGGAGGAAAGACTTGGGCATGGGAAGCCTGCATGTAAAATAGTGCATGGAGAAGGGTTAACCATTTCCTCACCTGCCCATTTTAATCCTGCAAATAGCCTTTGTCTCTACATTACTGTGGTCTTACTACCATGGGTTTGGGAACAGCATGGAGAGGTGCACCCTAACTGGAAGATACAGTTCAATATCTAGGATAGTTTGGTAAAGTTTGGACTGAAATCCAGAACAGATTCACTGATTCAATGATATAGAACCACTCGGCTCCCATTGCCACTAGGCACTATATTATGCAAAGAAACTCACCTATTTTTAAAATAATACTTTTAACAGGAGTGATTTAAATAGATTTAGACACAAAACAATACTTTCCCTCTTGATTTGTCAAATTATAGTTATGGAGGTCTTTACCAATACATGAACTGTAGGTTTTTCATAGTTTTTTTCTGGTCTGTGAGGGTGTGTTCGGGAAGAGTTTATTCCTGACGTTTTGCCTGCATCTGTGGTTGACATCTTCAGAGAATGGTGGCGTAGGGTGTGTGTGTGTGTGTGGGGGTGTTATATACTGTGAGTCCCTGTTGGAGAAGATATGTACCTTTGTTTATTTGGATGGCTAGTTCCTGGGGGAAGATATGCAAAGAGGATTAGTGTCTATTTTGCTAATGGTCCACTGTCTGCTGGGAATCCCCCTGTCCCTGGATGGAGTTCATTTACATGTGTTGAGTTTTAATTTCGCTGTTTTTCATAACTTATAGCCAAATTTTGTTTACTTTTAGGGTTTCTTCTTTCCTGTTGAAGTTGTCCAGATGTTTGTGGATTTTAATAGCTTCTCTGTGCATTCTGACCTGTCAGTTGTTGGCCTGGTCCAGAATTTCGGTGTTTTCAAATATCATTTTGTGTCCGGGTTGGTTTACAACGTGTTCTGCTACTGCTGATTTTTCTGGCTGGCCAGTCTGCAGTGTCTCTTATGTTCCTTGATTCGTGTTTGCACACTGTGTTTAGTGGTCCCTATGTAAACTTGTCCGCAGCTGTATGGTATGTGGTAAACACCTGCAGCTATGAGAGGGTCTCTTTTATCCTTTGCTGAGCATAGCATTTCTTGGATTTTTTTGGTTGGTCTGTAGATTGTTTGGAGGCTGTGTTTCCTCATCAGTTTCCCTATTCTGTCTGTGACTCCTTTGATGTATGGTAATGATACCTTCCCTTTGGGTGGCTGTTTTTCTCCACTCCTGTGGTTTATTCTGGGTCTGGCTGCTCTTGTGATGTCTAAGCTGGAGTAACCATTAACCTGTAGGGCCCAGTTTAGGTGCTTCAGCTCGTCCTCTAGGTAGTTGGGTTTACAGATCCATTTTGTGCGTTCTACTAGTGTTTTTATTGTGCTTCTTTTTGTCCTGATGTGATGATTTGGGTTCCTGTGTAGGTATCTGTCCATGTGTGTGGGTTTTCTGTATACCTTGTGGCCCAATTGTTGGTTTGATTTGCAGATGACTCGGACATGCAAGAATGGCAATGTTCCTTCCTTTTCTTTTTCCATCGTGAATTGGATGTTTGGGTGGATGCTGTTCAGGTGGTTCAGAAACGCAGCCAAATCTTCTTCTTCATGGCTCCAAATGGTGAAAGTGTTGTCCACATATCAGAAACATGTTGTGGGCTTTTTTGGTGCTGTTTGCCGCTGTATGCTCAGTGAAGGATAAAAGAAACCCTCTCACAGCTTCAAGAGTTTACCACATACCATGCAACTGCAGACAAGGTCTTGTGCTGCTGGCTGAAGTCTCAGGGAACCACTGTGTTTCTTTAGGTCTTAAAGCAGGGAGACAAATCTCAGGGTGAACAGCACTGGAAGAAGAGTGGAGAAGTACAAGGTGTAAACTTCTTTAATGAATATAGACAGGAACAGGAAAAGGAGGTGTGAGAAGCTGCTTTAGTCTGGAAGGCCTAGACAGCTATTGGACAGCAGTTCTGAGTGTGTCACAGCTCTGAGTCTTAAAGGATCAAGGGACAACTATAGTAGAGATGAAGTTTCCACCAGTGTGCTCATCATCAGTTTAGTTACCATTTAGAGTTTGTAGCAATCTATCTGCTTGTTTCTGCTTGTAGGTGGAGCATGTGATGTGGAAGTATTGCCAGCTAGTCCCACAAAGGTTCCATAACTGGACATAGTAGACACTTTTTGGGGTCACATTGGCTTAGGCAGACTGGAGGTCAGTCAAAGGTTACAATGAACTGGGAAGTATCTAAAAATATAATGGTGGAAAAGCCCAAGTTAGGATTATGCAGAAAGCCCCAGTAATGGGTTTATGTTAACCCAATCATTAAGGGGTATGTGCTAATCCTTTCTTCCAGCACTGGGAGTTTCAAAGCAATAATTCAATCAAGCAATCAAGTGACCATTCCTCATTCCACACCCTACCGAAATCTCCCCTCATGCACCCTCCTGTCCAACCTTATGAGGTTGTCACAAAACCATCAACGTTTTATCTTTCCACACTTAAAGCAATCAGCTGAGTTTTGGTCCCTTTGTTCTGTTCCATGGGAGAGCCATCCAAGCTTTGTTATTACCAACTCGCCCCTCTAAGGCATAGAATAGGGTATAAATATTAGAGCCCCAACAATAGCAATTTATGACACAGTGTACAGACCAGGCCACTATCTTTCTTGGAGTGCCACAGATCAGAACCTCCTGTACCACCCTCTGGCACCTGTCTCAGTATCCTCGCTGCACATAACTCTCTTCTCTTCAAAACTGGTAAATATCACAGTATCTTTCAATAGATGTCTCTCTCTCTCTATCCAACCTTACTGCCTTACTCTGCTATAGCCTTGTATGGTTGGTAAGAACATATGTTGTGTATGTTAGTATTATTCCAATAAAATACTTTGTTTTACTTTAACTGGCACTTCCACTACAGTTAGTACTGGTATACATAGGTGAAAACATCCCCCAAGTTACCCTCTTCTCCCAGGCTGCCTATCTGAGCTAATTATTCCCTCAAGTATTAGAGGAGATTTTGGCATCATGAGTGGATCTCTAGTGTACCCCCACACTTCTTAGGGTAATAGTTCAATGTGCACAGCTGAGGCATTACATTTCACACCACTGAGAAACGAGTGATAGCTGCAATTAGAATTGTTAATAACTATATGACTGCAGGAGAGTTATCAGGGTTTTTAAAAAAAGAATTTCTGTCACCCAAAAAGCATTCATTCTCTTGGCGTTTGAGTCAGCAGAGCACAGGGCTATTGTAGAGTAATGTAGACCACATCTAGAGAGGTGGTAAAGACTATCAACCATGTGCAATGGTGTGTCCGTGTGTGCGTGGATGTGAGACATGCAGTGTAACAGCAAGGAAGTTCTTATTTACATCTGTGAAATGTTGGAGGATACGGTGGCAAGGTGTGCTGTGTGCACATGTTATCCTTTTGTTTTCCAAATGTTAGCTATTCACTCCATTTTCCATATTACAAATACAACGCAAACATCTCCATTTGAAAAATGATTTAAATTATGTTTAATATGTTAATTGACTAAAAAGTAGCTCTGATGGGCCAATGAAATGTAGAGTATTATTGTTATTGTTACTGCTACAGCAAACTTCAGATAGCAAGCACCTTCTTCAAGGAGGCATTTTCCCTCATCTCAACCAGCCAAGTAGAAGACTGATGCTCACATGAGGCCTTCTGTAACACCTGCATGCATCATTTAGAGCAGGAGTGAGAAAAGTGCAGGCTGCAACTTGCATTTATCTCTGGGGCTCCATTTTGCAGCCCCCGGGAGCAAAATGGCTGCCCAGGAGCTCACAAAGTTCTAGGGGCCCCCAATAGATTTTTAGATGAATTTTCAGCCCAAGTCACCCCCAAGTAACCCAAACTGCCACAAAAATATGACTGTACCCCCCTCCCACCCATAACCCTGCAAAGTACAAAATTCAGCCAATATTTATGGCAAATCCCAGAACCAGAAATAATGTGATTGATATCACTTCCAGTCCCATTCCAGGAGATACAGTGTCATCCACAGAAGGTCCCAGGGCAGTAGTTCCCAGCCTCTTAGCAGTTGTTCACTCCGTACACTCCAACATTTCACAGATGAAAACTGGGACACATGTAGACAAGTAATATCAGGGTATGGTCAAGATGGAAAACATTATGAGAAAGAACACCCAAGACAGAAGAGGCTGCAACAGTTTGCTTTTGCCTGAGCCTCCTGGGAAGGTCAAGATTCCACCCTCTCCTCTTTCTTCTCTCCTCTCTCTTTTCTTGCCTCCCCCTGTTAAGACAAGTGCAAATTACTTCTTGCACTTTGAACTCAGTTTGCAGCAATTTGAGTTACCTGAGGATAAAGTGGGAAAGTTGGAGGAGAAAAGAGAAACTCGCACATTTTAAAAGCAGATGAAATAAGTGGGACAGAGGATTAATTAGGCCTGTCCCTGCCAAACTGGGACAGCTGGAGGGTACATCACTCCAATTTAAAGTCTATTTATTTACCCCAGAGCTTTCCCCCCCCCGCACCATGTTTAATCAATTAAAATATACAATCAGAGTTCAAGGGCAAATTCTACTCCACATGGAATAACAACCAACAGATTGAAATATGTGGAAATTAAAGGCCACAACTTTATTGGTTCCAGTGGCAGACTGGGTTGGTAAACGTATGGATCCAGACCCAGGCATCAACCAGCCCACCTGTTGAATGATGAGCCTGATCCTCCAGCCCAGTGCCAGAACCCTTGGGGTGAGAGGAAATTATCCACATGGGCAGAAGTCCCCCATATGGTCCCCCTGCCACAAGAGGATACAGGAAAGGTGCTCACCCCCACAGGCAAGACCTATACCTCTTCATAGAATCATAGAATTGCAGAGTTGGAAGAGACCACGACCTCTTCACACACCCTGAGTCCCATAAGGGGGCCCCCATCCATTACCAATGCCTGAGCATGCTAATAGATGTCCTGTATCCAGGTCCCATGCCAACCATCCCCCAAAGTTATGATGAATAGAAGTGACAAGAACATAACAAGCAACATGCTCAAGTGCCACATACAGGAAAAAATGTCAGCCCCGGCATGATAAAGGGAGGGAGGCTGGGGCAATGCTTGGAAACAACTGCCAGGCATGAGAATGAACAGATGTTAATGAACCCCCTTACCTGACTGGAGTGAAAACCTGCATCTCAGTCACTCCAGCTGGGCCCACCAGCCAATGAGCTCAAAGCAGGTTTGAGCTCATTGGCTGGTGTTTCCTGCTTCCCCTCCAGGGCTGCACTGGAGCTCATGGGTCCCTGGGAAGAAGACACTGGCCCTGCCAATGGCCATGGTCACCCACTAATGATACATGACCTCTCTGAACTCTGCACCACATAATGCAGTGTAAATGTGCAAAATGCTATTGCTTAGCAATTTTTAAGCCACTCTGAGAGCCTTTGTGGCTGAAGAGTGGGGTATAAATACCTAAATAAATAAACATGGAGATGAACCAAACTGGCTAACATCATGGGCAGGTTGGTTTGTATGTGCTGTTTTACACAGGACATCCCTCCATTTGAAGATGTTCTTTCTTTGAAAGACTGTATAAGGCTTTAAAGAACCATAGGATAAATAAAGATCCATAGGAAGGAAAAACAGAAGTCGTTTATTAAAACTTAGCACATGGTTAGTTGACTGAATGGTCTTCCCTGCTATGGTCAGATGTATTATATCAGTGGTTCGTAATCTGTAGTCCAGGGCCCCCCAAGTGGCCACAATGTCCTCACAGGGGGTCTGTGAAGGCCTGAAGGCTGCTCACCCTACCTCCTGCCTGCAGTGAAGTGGCCCAAAACCTGGCTGCCTTGATCTGCACATTGCTGTTCAATCTGCTCCAGCCACAAACTTGCAGGAGGAAGCAGGAGAAAAGCCTTCCTTCCCCCTCCAGTGCATCTGGGGGAAGGTTTAATGGATGGTGTAATTGTATTATTATTATTATCAGGTACTATTGTTGTTGTTAGGGTTTTAAATCCTGAGTTAAGTCTTCAATGTCCATAGCAACAAAAGAAGGGGATCCCTGATAAAGAAAAGGATAAGAGCCACTGTATTATGTTAAATAAAAGTAATTATTTCTACATGCAGCCAGCATGGCGTAGTGGTTTGAATGTTGGACTACGAATCTGTAGACCAGGGTTCAAATCTCTGCTCACCATGAAAACTCATTGGGTGACTGTGGGCAAGTAACACACTCCCAGCCCTCAGAAAACCCTGTGATAGGTTCGCCTTAGGATTGCTATAAGTCAGAAACGACTTGAAGGCATACAACACAAACACAATTATTTCTACATGTGCATTGATACATATGAATTAACATGTGCAATTTTTAAGCAAATGTGGTCTCTTTTGCCCTCTCTTTTTGGTGATGCAGAAGCAGCTGGTTTTGTCATGGTTCACAAGACCTTGTGATTTAGTGGAAACTCAGTGATAACTCCAGGCTACAATTTGAATCTGAAAGTTGCACACTGGAAAATGGCATTCCACCTGGTTATTTGTACTCTGGAGAGAAGAACTTTTGATTTTGAACCTCAAAATTGTCCATACTGATTCTTTTAACACTTGGATTCTCTCCAAATTTCTTTTCTGTACCAAGATTTTACATTGTATCTTTACAAGTGAAGGGGGTTCCTTTTCAGTGGTATTGTGTCCCTCCTGTTGATAATTCCATCTGTAAGCAAGCAGTAAATTGCTACTGACCAGGCTTCATATTCTCAAATGTCAATTGTGAATATGAATAACCAACATATTAACTAACTTTGCAGATGACACTAAACTGGGAATTCCAATGAGCAGTAAGTGTAAGGGGGGCGGGGGGCGGAGACACATAAAGGGATTTGGAGAGAGCTTAGAAATATGGACAGGAAATAACCAAATGAAATTCATCCTGAAAATATGCAAAAGCCAGCACACTGTACACCTGGGAAACATATATCAGAAATTAAATAAATAAGCATAATCAGATCACATGCTATAGGGTGTCAGCCGATCAAAGGAAAAGAGACAAGTCTGCCACCGAGTGGTGGCCTACAGCAGAACAAAGCCATGTTCTGTTATTACAGAGGTATGTTAAGGCAAGTGCTCTTCTTGCATGGAAGCAACCAGAAAATTCTTGGGGAACATAGGACAGTCAGTAAACATCCTTAAAGAAATACCCAGTTTGTGCCCCAAAGAATCTTCAATTTTTAAAAAATACTAATAATCATTTGCCTTTTAATTTATAGATTTAAAACTCAGAACATTAGCAACAATATAAATAAAAATATAAAGAAATACAAATGTTATTGACAGTCAGCATGGTATAGTGGTTTGATCATTGGGGTATGACTCTGGAGGCCAGGGTTTGAATCCCTGCTCAGCCATGGAAACCCACTGGATGATGTTAGGCAACTCACACTCTCACAGCCTCAAAGGAAAGCAAAGGCCTCTCCTCTCTGAACAAATCTTGCCAAGAAAATCCCATGATAGGTTCACCTTAGGTTCACCTTCATAATTCAGAAATGAGCTGAAGGCACACAGCAACTACTACTACTACTACTATTACTTATATCGATAGGCCAGAAAGTATGTTGGTGCTTCTTCTGCAATGGCTCCTCCTCCTCCTGTGTGTGTGTGTGTGTCTAAGTAAATTAGCTACCCTTTGTCCTTAAGTTTCATCATCTATGCAGTATAAAGTTTCATCTCTGAAGCTTTAAGTTATCCCATTGCTTTTTGGTTTTATAATTACAAATCTATCCATTGTCAATAAACCAGAGATTAATAAGTAACATTCACCTGTTTCATTCCATTCAAGCAACCTAATGACAGGTAATGGATCAAAAAGCTCACTGCAAATTATGTTATGTTATCTTTCAGTATTTACATCATTCTATCATTATGGCTGAACACTTCCACCACATATGAAGGACATAATTACAAACTCAAACAATCATTCGCTTTTTCATGATTGACGTATCAATAATGTTTAAATAAACCTGTATATGACCAAATAGTCCAAAACATGCATTTTGAATATATTTAAGATATCATTAAACTTTGAAACTTTGCACCATTGTGCTCACATGAATACAGCGTCAATGACAGAACACTTCCAGGTGAGATTGCGACAGCCAGGTAGAGGATGGTCTTTTTATGAACAACCCCCCCCCCCAGTGTACTTGGGATTTTTAAAGTGTTTTTCTGTGCTTGTGTGTACATTTTATGACTTTGTCTTGCTTTAATTTTTGAATTTGCCACACTCATGTCTTCTTGTGAGAATCAGCGAGATTTGGAACCCAGAAGTAAACAAACAGAGCTCCATTTGTGCTCCGTTACTGCCAGGGCTACCTTTTTGATGCTATTATAGGTAGGTCTGGTAAAAGGGGTTCTTTTGCTGGCATAAAAACATTTCATAATATGCTGGCAAAAGAACATTTCAAGAGGGTGGTCTGATAACGTCTGTTGTTCACCCATTCCCCCTATCTTCATACAACAAGATGCAAGAGGAAAAAGGATTTTCGTTTCAGATACCTATAGGGCATTGGGCCATGAGGGATTTGTAGTGCTTTCATGACCTACTTGACCAGGTCATGGTCAAGTAGGTCATGAAAGCACTACAAATCCCTCATGGAGGGATTAAACCCCTCATGTGGAATTAAACACACCATGGATGAGGTGTGGCAGGTGGCGGTTCTGGCACTGAGCTCCAACTCTTGAAAGGGAATTCAGTTGCAGAAGATGAGGTGGCCAAACAGAATAGAGTAGGAAATATATTTTTCTCTACAGCACCAAAACAACTAAAAGTCCTGTTGACTAGTAATACTAAAGTTCTATAATCTGAGAACTGTGGGAGTCTTGCCATCCCTTGAAAGCAAAAGACCCAGGTGGGCATTATTTTCAATCTGTTTCACCACTGCCTTAGCTTCACAAGGCCAGTAGCAGAGACTTTGCTAAGCAGTTAACTCTCTTCCGCTAGGCTTAGGGGTAGTCCAGATGGTGAAATAAATCCTTATGGAATCTATAGGGAATCCCATGTGTCCAAATGGGATCCCACAGCATTCCATCCTTTTCAGAGGGAGGGGAAGAAAAAGTCGGGGAAAGTCAATGGCAAAAACCTGCGGAACTTTTCCCAAGTGTTTTGACAGCTGTGGGGGAAATGCACACTCCTGCATGTTAGGACAACCAAATCGCACTGGCACATTGCTGAATAGGATAGCTGATTGGTTGGACATGTGCAGGAGATGGAGCTTGCTAAGACAGCAGAGGTGATGAAACAGGCTTTCTTTCCTTCTTTTTTGCATTATTTAAGCAGAAGATTGCTCTTCCTCACCTTGGATTTAGCTTTTTTTTTTTTTAATACTGTTTGGCTGGGGCAATTTGGGGAGGATAGAACTATGAGTAATTCACCCACACCCACCATATTGATTCACTGGCATGCCTCCATGTGAACAGCAAACATGGATAGCTGTACACACCAGCAACCTTGCCAAAAAATCATTGAGACAAATGACAGCTGCTGCGAATTTGCATACATGCACAACAATCCACATTTTATTTCCTTGTCTAGACCGGCCCTAAGGTCTTGTCTGCACTAGCCAGACTATTCTGGCCCCCAAACTGTCCCAAATTTCCCCTCATTACCTTGTGTTCTATGGCAGGAACGGGCAGCTGTCTGCACATATGTGCTGCACCATATTGGCAGGCACCTCCGCCGCCGGCACTGGTGTTGCACCTCAAGCTCTTTGAGGCCAGAAACAAGGTGCCTAGCCTTGATAGCATGCTGGGGGCCTCATGGCAGACTCAGAGAGTGTGATTACATGACACCAGCAGTGGCAGCAGAGGCACCTGCCAATACAGTACAGCGCACATGTGCAGACAGCTTCCTGCTCCGGCCACAAAATGCTCCATTTTCCCTTTCAGGATCCAGGTTTTCCAAGTATTTTCTTAAGCCATTTTCTAGTCAAAACTGCCTGGACATTGTCCAGATAGTTCAGACTAGAACTGGGGCCTAAACCCTCTGTCATCCAACAGCTGAGCACAGGAATGGGGGGAGGCTGTTTCATTCAACCCGTGCAGACAAGACCTTAGTTATACTCATGTACTTGGAACATGGTGGAACTCAAGCCCCCTAAGGCTAGGCTAATCCTATAATAGCTGAGCCATCTAACTCAGACTGAGTTGGACAGAAGGGGTGGTGGTGGTAGTGGTAGTAGCATGCAGGGCCAGTCTGAACTCTGGAAATCCATCCCCCCAGCAGTTGGGATGCTGGGAATTGAGAGCAGTAGCAAATGCTTGGGCAGACTCTCTTTGTTTCCATCTGTCCTGCTCTAGGGAGTCTTTGAGAAGCTTCTAACATATGTACTCAAAACCTGTAGCATTACCAAGGCTGGTGTCTCTCCTCCCTCTGACATGTCACCTGGTGCCATTCATCCTCTCGCACTCCACTAGTGCTGCCACTACTCAAATCAATCAATAAAGTTGATATCCTGAATTCTCAGGGCCACTGAATAAAATTGACTCTGCATGAAAAATCAGCATGTTTTTCTGTGAAAATATTTTTATTCAGCCTTTAAGGTGCATGTTATGTAGTCCAAAACTCACTTCTGAACAGAAAAAAAGTATTCTGGTATACATAAAACAGCATCTCTAATGCTGGTTCAAATTGCAAATCTTTCTCAAAAACTCAGTTTTCTCAGTGACCTTTGGTCAGATATTATCTCTCATCTTAACCTACCACACGTGGTGTATTCTTTCTTGAATGATGGTATAATATGGATATAATAAATATATGTCTCCAATAAGTCTTGGCTTCAAATATTAATAGGAGAGGTAGTGTGAGGCCTTGAATGAATAGTGAAGTAAAGAATGTGCAATCTACCATAAGTTTTGTTGTGAATCCTGTGCTTTTATTTAATTAGAATTTATTCTATAGACCCTCCTGGTGGATTGTGGCTTATTTTTAGGTATTCAAAGAACATATTCAGAATTATTGTACCCAAACTCTTACATACCAACTTTCTGGCAATGGCTGAATCAACTGAAGCTAGAGTCACAGGTGCAATATGAAAACTTGCAATAAACTCCAATATCTGTGTGAAATCAGCTCATTAAAAGCATACTTTTAGAGAACACACACTTTTGGGGGAAGAAGTGAAGGAACTACCCTCAGTGGCCACTGACTCTGATCTTGAAACTAGTAAAAGTTCCTGCCTTCACTGTTTGAAGTTTTTCTCTGCAACCTTGATGGATAAATATTTTTCTTCAACAAAGGAAAAAAAAAGGATTTGGGCCAGAATATGGTAATTTCCTAACTGTGCACCTCATTTCACCCATGTAAAAATAATATCACTGGATGGTTCCTGGACATTGCTAGTGGCACTGACCTTCAGACATCTTAACAATCTGGGGTTATGATACCTACTGAGTATGCAGCACTTCTCCTGAGACAACTGATGAAATGCAAGGTGGATGGTGTTCGTGGGTGGGGGATTTATGTTGTGGTGTCGACAATGGTATGTACCTTACACTCTGTGTGTGTGTCCATCCCATGGCTCTCTTACCACTTCTCTTGTGAATGGAAAGTCAAAACATTTCTGTTTACTTTTCTTTTGAAGTAAGGGGGGGGATGGCAGCTCCATCTGGATTGTTTTCTGTATTTTAAAAGGACTGTGTATGTATTAATTAACATGATTTTTATTTGTTTAGATTCTTCTGTGTCTGTGTCTCTGTATCTCAGGCATGTACTGTATGCTCAGAAACACGAACCTCATCTATACACCATTGGAAATGAATTTAAAAATGGATGATGTTCTTCTTTCAAGATGTGGGTTTCAGAGAGTTTGACAATGCTGGGCAAGACAACAAACAGGTATGGAGGCCAGCGCACACCACATGAGGAACTCTTACACTATGCTTGGCCATGTAGAATCTCAACCTGTCTGAGTTTTCTAAACATTCTAAAATTTCTGGAATTAGAGCATACACCATTTGTGACAACTTTCATTTTCTTCCATTCATGGGCTACTCTGCCTCCTTTCTGTGTTACTGATGTGCACATTGATAAAACACTGCACTCTATCAAAATTATTTTTGTGCAGTGTTTTGCTCATGTGCAAGGGTACTCTTACATAGTGCTAGAGTAACTTCCACAAAAATTTCCACGTAACAGATCATTGTTGCTTTTGGGGTGGTGTTTATCAGTGCTCAAAAGAGCTCAAAAAAGTTCATGTACACTGATCATTTTGACATACTGTGCATACACATCCTGTTGATGATTGCATTGAGCACTTTGCATGTTTTATTAAGGCATGCATACACATTGGTATGGGTGGGAGAGAGACATGGATGTTCTGAATGAACTGAAAGTTGCATAACCCTTAATGTGCATAGCATTCTACAGAAAAAAAATGGAATAATGGGAAATTTCTAACACACTGATTACTCTTCAGAAAGAATGTAATTTAGGGGGAAACAGCAAAATTTCAGAAGCATGCTGGATGCTCCTCTGAGCTAAGGAAACAAACCCAGGATTGTGAAGAATGTAACAGGCAGCTGCTGAGCCTGGGACAGTGGCTGCCAAAAGATCTAAGACTAGGAAGCAAGAAAGGTGAACAGGCCCACAAAAACCCATAACTGTGGCTCAGAAGCAGCAACCAGCCTGAAGTCCTGGAGATCCAGTTCCATTATCATGGTGATTAAGATGCTTGCAATACCTACTACATTGGCTCGTTCAGGGTGTTGAGGAGATGGAGCTGCTACAGAGCCTGCTGATGGCTATTTAATCTGCACATGGCTGCAGATGACTTCCCAGAGCCTCTTAGACAAAGGGGAGAGTTGGGAGTCAAACGTCTGATGGATGGGATGGAGCGAGACCACAAGAAGAGAGCCAGTCTACTCACCAACAAATATCAGGCAGATTCCCTTGAGGAGTGGGTGCTTGGATTATGGCAGAGCAGAGAGGACCATTGTCTTTTGTCATGGCCCTCCTAGCTATGGGCTGTTAGTGGTAAGATATGGCTGAAATGTAGAAGAGTCCGGAGTGTGCTACCATGCCTTACACCCCCTCCCTATAATATCTCATAATTGGTAATATTAAGACACTTCACAGGGTCTAGTAGACCAAGGTGGACCAAAAGTGAGGTTAGATGGAGGTCACCAGGACCTGAGGAAGATGGCATGGAAAAATACTGGTGGACACACCCAAGATAGGATTAAGCGAAGCCCCTAGTAACGCCATTAAGGTGATATGTGCTATTACCCTATTGGCCCCCTTGGTGATGAGTGACACAGCACAAGCAAAAAGTGACCTGCACACCCCTCATCCCCAGGAAATATCCCTTCACACCTTTCCTATCCCACAATATGGAGGTTCTCATAAACCCATCAATTCCTGTCTCTCAGCCATTAACAGCAATCTGCAGAATTTCAGTTTCCTTTGGTTGAACAGTGGGAAACCCCTCTATGCTTTGTTCTAAGCCCAAACACCCTTTCAGGACACAAAATACAGTATAAATATTAATCCCCAGACAATAGCAAAGTGTGCTACTGTACCACTGTGGAAGATGTGCGTTCCCAGACTGGACTTCAGTGCCACCTTCAGGCTCCCACCTGAGTACTTTGCTCTCCTCTTCAGACTGGTAATTATTACCCTATCTCCCGAATCTATTCCTCTATACAACTCTTCTGCCTTAAACCTTTTGTTAGTCTTGTGTGGTTCTCATGAGCATGTGTTGCATGTGTGAATACCTGCCATGTTATTTTCCAATAAAAACCATTTATTTTACTTCTACTGCAGTTCTCTGAAGTGAGTACTGGTATACATCATTGAAAAGATCCTGAAAGTTATCCAACCTCTTGCAGCCATCCATTTGAACTAATAATTCCCCCAATTAATAACTGAGGTTTTGGCATCACAGGTGGGCTTCCACAAACACCCACCCACCCACCTCTTTGGGTAACAAGTGGGACTTGCAATTTCTTTAAGGGCCTTCCCCCCACAATTTGAGTACTTCTAGTTGCAGTGTCGTGTTCAGCAAACATTTATTGGTATACCAATTTTTGTTTTTGTATAATGTGTGGGACTGATTTCTCCTAAATCTCTGCAGGAATTAAAGCTACCTGAAGGGAAGAATATTCATCCCCACCCCCGCTGCCACACACACACACACACACACACACATCCATCCAATACCAGCTCTGTCAATTTTACAACCAAGCTAGTGTTTAATCTCCTGTTTTTAAGACCTGAGGGCTCTAGGGAGGGATTTCACACAGCCAAATGGAAAATTTCCCAGGAACCATTTGGAATGCTCCTAGCATCCAACATGTTGAAGGGAAAGCTCATTGCAACAGTGTTTTGCCACAGGGAATGAATGTAGCAAGTTTCCCATGGCAGTTTAATGAACTTATGCTCAAGAATACTTTTCAAAGCTTGCAATTAACTGACATACTGTTGTGCTTAAATTAAACAAATCCTTTCAGGCAGTGACTTTAAATGTCTGTGGAAAACAACACCAGTTTGCCTCTTTTAAGAAAGTGGAAACCTTGTCATCAGCTTCTCTTTCTTTTATTGTAGATAGTGGGGAAAGCGGAGGAGGAGAATGAAGCAAGAAAATAAGAGTTTAGTAGGAGCTCTTCCTCCCTTCCATTTAAAAAGCAATCAGCTGCAGACAAAAACACACACGCCCTCTACATCAAAGGAAACATATTCAGCAGTAGCCATGTTGGCAATACAGTAATATACAACAAAATCCAAAATCCACAAACCAGTGATGCCTGCATTGGGCCAGCTAAAAAGCACACAATATATCATGCAAGTTTTCAAAGCTTCACTGGCTTCTTCATCAGGCAAAGATGTTAAAAATCATACAGGAGATGAAAGGTGATGATGTTAGAGTCGCAAGCATACATTTTGTCTCAGACGTTACTTCTGTTGTCAGTTAAGATGGCCTAGAGGGATATTAATGCAGTCAGAAGCCACACCCCTTCTTGGCCATGTTGGAATTGAGGTCAAAGGACAATAAAAGCTGAGCAATAAAATTTCAAATCCATTAGCTGCCAGCGAAGTAACTTCCATTTAGATCCAGACTATGCAAAGCTAACTGTCCCTTTCTTAGGTAGAGAACATTGAATTTCTCAAGAAATCTCTATACTGTTGCATCTGGAAAAACTTATAGCTGCTGTATTGGTAAAACTTAAGAGCTAGCATGGCAAAGGACTTTATCAGACACGGCAAAAACTAGGCCATTAGGATGCAACGATAGCACAAATGGCAGAAATTATTAGACGAGGTTGTTGCTTACCCATCCCTACTGCATCATGCTGGTGTGAATGAGGCATTGCTTTTTATTGATGTAGGAGCCCGTCAATAAAAAGTGATGCCTCATTTGCGCCAGCGTGATGCAGCGGGAGCAGGTAAGTGAAGAGAAGGTCTGGTAATTTTGTCTTTTCTTCTATTGTTGCATTCTAAATGACATGGTTTCCCCCACTGTTTGCCTCATCTGATAAAGTCTGTAGTGGTTTGAGTGTTGGACTATGACTTTGAAGACCAGGGTTCGAATCCGTGCTCAGCCATGAAAACCTACTGAGTGACCTTGGGCAAGTCACATACTAGCAGCTTCAGAAAACCCCATGATAGGTTTTCTTAGGCAAGGAATACTCAAGAGGTGGTTTTGCCAGTTCCTTCCTCTAAAATATAGCCTACAGCCCACAGTATTCTTTAGTGGTCTTCCATCCAAGTACTAATCCTGCTTAGCTTTCCAAAATCAGATGGGATCTGGTGCATTTTGGGTATTCAACCTTATATGTACTTATATAAAATTGATAGCCATCGCTACAATTCTAGTTCCTGAAGCATCTAGAGCTTTAAAGATTGCCAACCAAAATGTTTTGCTTCAACATTATGGAAGAATCTGCTTTATATAGATGCACCATGCTGAGCTTCCTATGAGACTAGCTCTTTCTTCAACTAGAATGGAAAAGTGTGAATTCTAATGTTTGTTGGGGTGGAGCTGGTTGGAAAAGGTTTGACAATCTCCTCCCAGCACTTCCTGTCTAATCAATCCAGGTATTTCACCCCACTCCAGTGTATCAAACTCCCCAGTATTCTGTGAAGTTGAAGGCTTTCACGGCCAGCATCCATAGGTTTTCCATGGTTTTCTTCCGGGCTGTGAGGCCGTGTTCTCGCAGCCCGGAAAAAACCCACAGAATCCCCAGTATTCTGTTCTCCATCATTTTCTAGATGGTCCAGCTTCCCAATAAACTACCAAGTGACAGGTCAAATGACAGCAGAGAGGAACAAGCTACAGGGGGGCTGGGCCTGAGCTGCCCAATCTAGTGTGCATCATGTTCTAGCAGCACAGATCTTTGAAAGGGGAAAATATATTGTGCTAGCCCAGGTGGCATCCTGTCTTTGTTGGCACAACTCCCCCCTCCCTCTAAAGGACCAAGGTTGAAAGGAAGCATGCTATACCAGGCAGCTGTGCCATGGCTGCCATCTTCTTTTTTCCTCTGAAATACATCTGGAACCTGCTCCCAATGGATTTTCACTACATTGGGCACATGCCCAGAGGGGGTGGAGGTGGAAGCTGCTGCACAGCCACCAAGACTAGTGCTCAAGGTGCACTTTGGGAAACACACACACACACACACACACATGTATGTATATAAAATTTAAAATGCAGAAACCTGACCCTCTAGAACATATGGGTCCCAGCATTTGCTGGACCATGCTAGATGCTGATTGTGGGTCTGTTTACGTCTTAGACTAAGACCTGAACACATACCTACTAGAGTCATTCCACAGAACTGGAATCTAATAGAGTCATAATTGCATCTAATAGATTCCAGGGCTACCAGGAATGATGGAAACTCCATTTAATACAGTTTCTTGTGTTTCTGTTACTATAAACCCTTGCACCGCTGAATGCTGCTGCAGCCTGTAATGGCAGTGTCTTTTAGCCATGGAGGTGACTGGGAATGAAGATGTGTGTGGAAGACAAAATATATAAGACATAGGAACTACAGTCCATGGTAGTAGTTATTGTGGCAGTAAGAGGAGCCTAACCAAAACTTTGCCACAAACCTTCCCTATCATCTCTGGTTAGGTTGGAGAAAGGGAAAGGGTTTTGAGGTGAGGACTGTAGTTGGGTTTGAGTCAGAAAGACCTCTAATTCTAGGGTTTCCATAAATCCTGGAAATCTGGGAAAATTCCGAATTGGAGGGACAGAAAATTGTCCTGTCTGGCTGGGCTGCTTGAAGCAGCTGATACCGGATTCTAGTCCAGCTTTCTCTGCTGATGGCAGTGTTCCCCTCCCTCTGGCCCTGTGCGCCATGGTGAAGTAAGCACCATGTGGGGATGCGCCGCCAGTCTCCCTGGGCTGCGGGCAGCAGGAGTAGTCAACACCACTCAAGCAGCACCAGCAGAGGCATTGTCAGAGTGGGGGGGGGGCAGGCAGAGCCAAGAAGAGGCACCTGGTGAACAGGCAAGTCTGGGAAGGCAGCAGTGAGTGCCCACGGATCTGGGCTGGGAAGGGGTGCCCTCCTTGCGGTGATGGGGGGGGGAGAGAAGAGGAGTCCCTCCTCCCCCCCTGCAGATGCTCTGGGTATCCTCCTCATGGGGATGAGGGGAGAGAAGAGGGCTCCCTCCTCCCCCCAACCCACAGGTACTCTGTCTTAGTTTTGTGGCAGAGAATTATGGCAACCCTATCTATGCCTCACTATTGGGAGCATGATGTGCTGAACAGCAGAGTCTGAACTTTTAGATGGGCCTGAGGCATGTAAAAATTATTTTGAAAATGGCACATTTTACTCAAGTCCACTCTGAACTGGATAAGGGTCTCAGTCATTGCTAGTTTCCTGATCAGAAAAAAACATGGCAGGTTTCTGGACTCCCTATACCCCTCCCCATTAAAGCAGTGGCCAGAGAGGAAAGGGAGGCGTCAACCAACTCCCTTTTCATATTCTCCGTAGTTATCCCACTTCCTTGAAATCTAGGGATAAGGAACAATGTTTCTTCCAGCTTAGGAAAGTTAGGAAATGGACAGTACAGTCACCAACAAATTGTCAAGCCCTGGCTTTAGAAAGCAAGTTAAGAGTAGCGAATTCAATTAATTTGACAATAGAATCTGAGCCACAGTTTTTTAGGTCTGTCAACAATAGCTCTTTTAGCAGGTTATTTAGTATCTAGCACTATCATTCTCCCTGGCATTTTAGAGAGCATTAGCAGAAAGAAGAACAAGTGAGTCCCTGCCTTCTTGAAATCACTGTTTCAACAGTTTTAGAGACAAGAAAACTGAGCAAGGATCAGAACATCCCTGCTACAAATTTCATTTCTATAGATTTTCCTTGGGTTTTTTCTAGGATGTGAGGCCGTGTTCTGGAATAGTTTCTTTCTGATGTTTTGCCTGCATCTGTGGCTGGCATCTTCAGAGAATGGTTGGGTAAGTGTGTGTGTGGAGTTTATATCCCGTGAACCTCTGTTGGGGAGTGAATGGTTAGTTTCTGGATATAGCAATGCAAAGCTCGGTAGTGTCTGTTTGGCTGATGGTTGGTTGATGGGCCATTATCTGCTGGGAATCCCCTTGTCCCTGGGTGGAATTCCTTTGTAAGTGTTGAGTTTTGATTCTATTGTATTTCAAAACTGGGAGCCAGATTTTGTTTACTTTTAAGGTTTCTTCTTTCCTGTTGAAGTTGTCCAGCCAAACAAACAAACCATCAGCCAAACAGACACTAACGAGCTTTGCGTTGCTATACCCAGAAACTAACCATTCACTCCCCAACAGGGGTTCACAGCATATAAACTCCACACACACCCCTACCCAACCATTCTCTGAAGATGCCAGCCACAGATGCAGGTGAAATATCAGAAAGAAACTATTCCAGAACACTGGGGGGGGGGGCAGCCCAGAAAAAAGCAGAGGAAAATCTATGGATGCTGGCCATGAAAGCCTTCGACTTCACAAATTTCATTTCCTTTACCCACTCACTGAGTGACCTTAGGCAAGGTATTTGCAAACAATAATGGTCACCCAGCTTGCAAGGTTGTTTTAAGCAACATAGTTTATATGAAGCACTTGGAACATTTGAAAGTGTTTTATTAACTGGATCTGAAGAATACTACACTGTTTCTGGTTTAATGCTATTAGCAATTATGTTTATGTTTGTAAACATGTATATCCTTAAACTTGTCAAAGTTTTCTTTCTTGTGAATTTTATTGTCTAGTTGTGTCATAGTAGGAAAGATCTTTTTTAAAAAAATATTATTTTTGTATAATTTTCTTTTAGTTTCGATTCATATATATATATGTATATATATATATATATATATATATATATATATATGAATCGAAACTAAAAGAAAAATATTCACTGAACACTGTGTCAGGCTTATGAGTCTTTTTTGACGATCTGTATCTGGCAGTTGTGAAGCTCTTTTGTTTATAGACCTCAGTTGATGAATTCGAGTGATTGACAGTTGATCACCACTGATGGTTTTTATCTGAAGTGACTGTATCATGCCCCCATGTGCCAATCAAACTTGATGCATTTGTATTTTAGCTCAAACCTTTTACACATGCTTTTTGGCCTGAAGGAGAGCTCCAACGCATAAACTCCAGAGAGCAAACAAGAATGAGAATTGTAATGCCCAATTTATCAGATTGCCACACACACACAATGTCTTTGTGTTGAAGAAAAGTCATCTTGTCTAAGCCCTTCAGTTGTTTACAGGGAGATAGTACATATCACTTGCATGCCATGTGTGGCACAAATTGGCATTGATCTGTGGCATGTCCCAGATTTAAACTGAATAAATCCCATGCAACATGTTTTATAATTAGTAACGATCTTAGCAATTTGCTTATCAAATCTGTGGTCAAGGTGCCTGTGTGCAAATGCCAGGGGAGTGCTTAGGGGGAGGTGTATAGTTTTTGCTTACAGCTTCAAGAATTGCCAGACAGCACAGTCACTGCCTTTCCCCCCTAAAAATTATGGTAGATGTAGTCTTAAAAAAGAGCAATGTTGCCACACTCTGGTTCAGGATGCACTGGGCTGACAGTCTAACAATGCTCCTGCATTTCTGCTCTTTAATGGAGAACCAATCCCTCTATGTTGGTACTCTTCATATGATAACTGTGACTGTGGGTCCCAGAAGATCATTGTGCAAACTCCAGCACACCACGAGGAGGTTTCCCATATAAGTGCTGTGTACAATGAACATTAATATTACTGCAACTTGTAATATGATATGTGGTGCAATGGTTTGAGCACCGGACTACGCCTCTAGAGACCAGGTTTCAAATCCCTGCTTTGCCATGGAAAGCCGTTGGACAAGTCATACTCTCTCAGAGGTTCTCTCTCAGAGGAAGGCCAAGGCAAAGCCCCTCTGAACAAATCTTGCCAAGAAAACCCCGTGATAGGTTCACCTTAGGGTTGCCATAACTCAGAAATTACTTGAAGGCACACAACAACAATGCGAGAAAAGCGTTTGTCTTCTTTGATACAATCTTCCATTTAATTTCACATAAGATATGTAAATAGCTGATTTGAGTCAATGTGTGTTTCTTTGCCAATATGGACAGGATGGATATGTATTATCTGGATAAGCAATATCATACTTATGCCAGCTCATTTAAAATATACAATTAGCTGTACCCAGCATAACATACGCTATTATAGTAGATTTGAAAGGTTCACACAGTTCAGCTACATGCTATTATTTTAGGAAAAAATATTGCATTGTTTTACATGTGGGTGGTGAGTGGCTGAGGGAGTGAGAGGAGGGAGGGACTCTTCTGAGGCTGGGGGTGTAGATGCAGATTGAGTGGCATGAGTGGATTGTGAGGTGAAGAGGGAATTTGCATGTGGATGGTGGTTGGCCAAGGGAGTGAGAGGAGGGAGGGGACTGGCTTGGTATGTTTCCTAAGTGGCCAATCAGCACACTGGGAATGGAAACATACCCAAGCATTTTATATATATACAATTGCTTATTTAAAAACAAAATTATTCTAGAGCTTAGTATGTTTGTAGGTGATTTTTGAAGTGTAGCTTCTATGCTGAAGGATATCTCCAAAAGTCATTGTGTTCACTGTAGAGCAAAAATACTTTCCAGCCACCATCATATCCCTTGCAGTGCCATTCCATGAAGCCCTTCTGAAAGGTGAAGGTTCTACTTGAAATGAAACCCAGTAGATCATTTAGAAGCTTTGGCAGCCTGTTACAACCTTTTTGCTATGCACTTTAACAGTAAAATTGCCCACATCTACTCAGACTTAAGCTCCATGTTGAATGGACTAGAAACATCAGATATCTCCTTAGCGTCATCTGGTCTTTTTTTATTTGGATCCCTTTTGATTCCCACAGCTGATGATGTGAACAGGTTGTTTGCAGAGGTATGACCTCTATCTGAAGTTGACTACAGAATCATGCTAGAGGAAAATGTCTAGAGACAACATATTTTTTCGGATGTGGGTAAGTGAAAATGCGGGTAACAGTCCTGCAGATACAGGGGTCATGCTATATTATTTAATGTTATTGATAATTTAATCAATTTTAATCTGTAACTTTGGTATGTTTGAACTATATTGTGTGCTTTTTAATTTGTGAACCACTCTGAATCCTGCTTTTGGAGACAAGAGGGAATATAAATAAAAATGATGATTACAATGATGACAATAATTGTATCACCACCACCACCATTTAGACAGTAAGCAAAAACCACGTGTGATGAACCTCTAACTTTTGACATAGCTCAATAGTGCCTCCTAGACTATCCAGGTTTCAAAAACCTGCCAGGAAATCTCAATGGGCCAAATCTTTCACTGTGTTCCTCAATAAGCACCGAGAACCTACGTTTTTGCATAATTGTTTCTCTAGTGCTAACTGCCCAGCTCTGTATGAAAGGAATGAGTTTGGAGTATTTTTGGTGTGTGTGTGTGTGTGTCATAATGACTCTCTTCAGTAACTGAACTGCTCCCTTTACTGATTCTGAACTGATTTCTATTGTATATTACTGTATACTATATTATATAATATTATTTGGGGTAAGCAGCAATTAACTTCTTTGCTAGGCTCTTGTGTAATAAACTGAAAAATGTTCCTCAAATTCATACCCCCCCTCCCTTTCTGCTTGTTAGATACCCTCCTCCTCCTCCACACCCTTTTAATTATACAGTTAAGATATGATGGGTCCAGAGAATAGTGGGCTTGTTAATTTTGTTGCTGTTGAGGTGTAGCTATGATATCTTTCTTATCCCCATCTCCTGGGATTTTATCAGACAAGCTTCTCCAACTATTCTTTTGCAGGCATATTTTAAAGCATTTTTCTGCCAGCAAAAGAACCCTTTCTACCAGACCTACCTTAAGCAGTATTAAGAAGCAGCCCCTCAGCATGAACAGAGCACAAATGGAGCTCTGTTCACTTCCACGCTCGTGATCTCACCAATTCTCATGAGAAGACACAAGCGTGGCAAATTTTAAAAATACAAAAAAAAAAAAAAGAGACACAAAAGGTACACACAAGCACAAAAACACACTTTACAACTTAAAGCTGAACTGGGGAGGTTCATAAAAAGAGCATCCCCCACCTGTTTTTTGTGATCTCACCTGGACATGTTCTGCCCATTGATGCTGTATTTGTCCGAGTGATGGGATACACAATAACTGGAAATTTATAATATTAAGAGCTTGTATGGTATGCTATAGCCTGCAAGGGCCAGCAATGAGCAGGCTAAATGCAGCTGGCAAGCATATCTAGATTATGTCTGGGTGACTAGCATGGGAAGGAAAGACCAGAGCCTTATCTATGTGGGAAAATGTGTGTGAGAACCACTAACTGCATAACCTATGACTGCACTGTATCTGTACTGTATAACTAGATCACCCCACACTTTTGGTCTCTGCACTTGACTTGGATTTTACTCTCAGACTATGTGCTTTCAGTCTGGGCTGTACAGTGACAGGACTGCACTGTACATTGTGCTGTGTTCTGTGGTCTGAATGCTAGGAGTCTCTGGAGATTATCAGACGCTCTAAATATGGCATTATCACGACACCAGGAGATCACGAAAAGGCTTCCCTTTCACATGATGTTGTTCCCCTCTCGTAATGCTCCCATTCGGCTCTCGTTACACTAGTGCTGCTTTTTATTGATGGGCTAAGCCATCAATGGTTCCCCGTCCTGTTTCTGTCATGGAATGTCCTGCAAGTGAAAAGGTGCCAGTTTCGCTGGCGCTATCCCAGTGTCAATGGGAGGTCCATGCCAGAACACATCCTGGTGAGAATGGGACATCCAGGTAAGTGACACACTTTTTTGTACCCTCCCCAGGTTACTTGTAAAGTTTTAAGCATGTTTAGGTGTTTGATGTAACTTTTTAGCTTGTATTTTGCTTTTTATTTTTGAATTTCCCATGCTCTCGTCTTCTTGTGAGAACGGCCGAGATTTCATTTCAGGAAGTGAATGGAGCTCCGTTAGAGCTCCATTCACTCCTGGGCAGAGCTGTATGCACAAATAAGGTAGGTCTGAAACCTTTATTTACTCTGCTGGGACAGGGATGGGAGGGGGGTGGGAGAGGAGATTGCAAGATGGGAACACTTTTTTTGTTCCCATCTGATAATCTCCTCAGACTCACTGTAAATATACCTCCAACATGCTTTAGTAAAGAGAAATGGTTTAGGCACACGTCTGTGTGTGTCTGTGTCTTCACCTGATGATTGCAACTCTGCTACAACAACCTTTTCTGCCTGGCCCTCTTGATATGCTCAGTGATATTGGTGCGCTACCGTGACAGTATTCAAGTGAGGACAATGGCGCTAGGTTTCAAATGCTAGCAATAGCAGCAAAAAAGTGCCACGGGAAATCTATTGACAGCTTGGCACATCAATAAAAAAGAATGGCTTTTGGACCCTACAAAATCACAAAAGGATGACATTATCTGATATGTGCGCCCTTTCATGTTCATTAGGCATTGTTATGATGCCATATTTGCCACATCTGATAAAGTCTCTGGTCTGGCCCCTGAAACCCACTCTAAAAGCCAGTCAGCCATCCCAACTCACAGAGATCTGTGGTGCTAGAAAGTGGAGTTGGAGGATGAGATCAGCCCCTCCCACCAGTGAGCAACAGTGCAAAGAGCAGAAGTAGGCACCCCTGCAGGGGTCCAGTTACAACTCTTTGTTGCTCCATTGCTTGCTGGCAGAAGGGAGCTGGTCACATCATCCTGCAGCACCCCTCTTGCCAGTGCCAAGAACTCTATTGCTCAGGATGGCTGAATGGTTTTCAGGGGTCAGACCAGGAGATGGGGTGCTGGTATGATATCATAGCTACACCTCTGATGCAGGAGCTCAGCTTGAATTATATAACAATAACAACAACAACAGGAATTATAAGTATATTATAATTTTGAATTGTTCTTGTTGTTGTCACTGCTGCTACCAACACAGAGAGTCCAAAGTGTGGAAAATTGGCTCCTGGATCATCTAAATTTTCAGAAGAACCCTTGCAAAGCAGGGTTTCACCAACTGGGAAAGTCATCCACCCTCCCTGAATCATGACACCATTCTGCTTGCTTGATCCTTTAACCAAACAAAATTTACATCAGGTCATTTTACAGCTTTTTTTTAAAAAAAAGTATGTTCTGCCATTTTATTATTGTTTTACTCTGTTTTTATCACTGTAGCCAAGTCATAATAACGTGTCTTGCACATTTTTCACAAATGCAAAGGTGAGACATAAAATTTGCGAGCGAGCAAGCAAGCAAGCAATGGAGGTGGTTTTCAAACTAAACAGTACCAGTCTTGTTTTTTGCATAGGCAACACTAAACATGGGGACTGGACATAACTGGGCATGTTAGGACCTGGACTGAGGCCTAGACAGGCTGTTCTGAGAGAGAACCCTTACTGACTCGCATAAGACTTGCAATGGGTAACTGCATCACCCCCTGAACACAAGCCGGTTTAGAGAAAAAGAAAACTGTGTTCTCACCCCCTTCTCTCTGGTTTTAGAAGGGAGCAAGAGATTGGCATGGGTGTGTGAGCACAAAGCAGGAGGTACTCTCAGAAAGGAGCACAGGCTGATTTAATTTGAGATGTAGTGAGTGAGTTGCATATTTTTGATCTGAAGAGGAGAAATTTCATTCTGTTTCTTGTCTGCTCTTGTCTGCACAGCTCCTCCGATGTGTTGCTTTTAAACCATGCTCAGATCACTGAAGACAAGCTGACCTCTCCCCTCCCCATTTGCAGGCTGCTCTCTTACGTTTCAAACACTTGCTTTCCACTCCTGCTGGACATTTCAGTTACAACATGAAAAATGGAGTTGAGGAATGAAGATATTTTCCCTTTGACCAACACATTTGCAGAAGATATGTCAACGATCTGAGGCAAAGGGGTGCTGGCAGCCTTTCAAGAGAAAAGTTTCTCTACCTTTATGACCCCCCCCCATCCCCACCCCAAACACTTCTCCTTTGCTTGCTTATTGGAAGAGCAATAAATATCAAGCCGACAAGCCCCGTCTCAGAGTTACAAAGCCTACCTGTAACTGAGCTGGATAATTAGCAGCCTTGAAGATGATATATGACTTTCATTACCCTTTGGGACTGGAGACTAAATGAGGACACAGCTAATTGCCGTGCAAAGCAGTTTGGCATGAATGAGAAAAATGCAGGCACTGTCTCCTGCCAAAAAAGAAAAAAAGTTTCTATTGCTTCTCTGATCTCATGGCTGGGTTTTTGCCCCAGGAGTTCACTTGGTGTCCATAAATCATGGGCTGCTTATGGCTGAGGCACACGGAGTCATCAACATGTAATAAGCTGAGTGACAGATTCCAGTCTGACTCCATTAGAACTTCAAACTTAGCTCTCTGAGTCCCCCCCCCTTACTCCTGTGCTCTCAGAGCCCCTGACACAACTCTGTACTTAACAAAAAAATAAATTCAGACTATGCAGAAAGGGTGACCACCAAAAAAAAAAAAAAAAAAAAAAAAAAGAGAGAGAGAGAGAGATTCAGAGACTTGTTTACTTCCCAATGTGTTGTTTTATCCTAGGATGGTGTGGGTTGCCCTTCCAAAGGAAGGGGGAAATGACCCCCAAATGCTTCAGAAGGAAAGAACTTCACCAAGTTGCAAAGCTAATGACTTTTCCAGGCTATGGTTTGTCCTTCTTCATCTATTACTGCTGATTAAAACGTATTACCTTCTGCAAATGAGCTAAATTGGCACTCTGTCATCCTGGGTTCTTTTGAGAGATAAATGCACCTAGTGGTCCTGGAAAAGACTCATCTCCTATGTAAATCACACAAAACGATTTTGTAAAGCAATGGTTTTCTAATTGTCTACATGCAAAGAATACTGTCCATTTCCATCTGTCTGCCCACCAAAAAATCCCTATGCTTTGCAGAAGATTTGGAGCATTTGATAGGATGTCCATTCAGTTAATGGTGGGCCCTGTTGGTGTTGATTGCTGCCCTGCATGAACTGAGACAGCATTCCATAATGCAACTTCCACTTGTCCTTTGCCACAGGCTGCAAGAGAAGGCCAGTGATGGCAGGCCAGCTGTCTTTCAGGAGTGCTTCTGCATGATGATTGATCTGCACTTTAAATATTTCTTGATAAGCATCTGTGGAGCATCAGGGCTTTCTAGCAAACAACTTTTGTCAAGAAATGTGATCTCACATCTGTTGACTCCTTTCGGCTAGTTTGCCCATGGCCTTGTTGCATCTGATCTATATTTATGAGTGAGCCTCCAGTATTAAATGGCTGAAGCCACTCTTGGGGAAGATGGCTCCCCTCTAAATCCCCACTTCTGGTGTTGAGGACAATTTACATTTTCCCCTAAGGGGGATGTGAATATGTGCAGAATACCCAGAATAGCATCCTGTTGGGTGGCCTCCTTTTCTTTAATTTGGGTGACACAGAAGCCACTAGCTGCCACTGTTTATATCTGTCCATTCCAAACCTTTACTAGACTGCTTTACTAGAGATGCTGGAAAAATTGTTTGTACCATATTTTCCTTGTGATATTGGGCTACTTTGTCTTAATGGAATATTTGGCCTGGCCCTCTAAATTGACAGATGTGCGCGTGCGCGTATGCACGCATCTGCGCACATGCCTGTGGAAAATATGGCTGAGATTCTTCATCAGAGACTATGATGCATAATTTTATGATTATGTTGTGATGTATTTGACATGATACACAGCCCTTCTAGTCAACTGCAATGATGTCCATTGGGACATCACTCATGGTGCTCCATCATGGATGGTAACTTCCATTGTACAATAGCAGGTGCCATCCTTTTGCACTGCAGGACCCATAGCACAAGAGAACCACTGTACGACAGCCACACTGCTGGCTACACTTGCACAATGGTCATATTGGCATAGCTACATCTCCTCTCCCCTCCTGAGAAGACAAACGTTGTGCAAAGGTGCCATTCAACTTCACCTGATTGTAAGTTGGTTTATGATGGCATAACTTCCCAACAGTATGCCAGCCATTGTGTTACTTTGGAAAGAGATGAATGGTGATGAAAGAGATGTAAACAAAAAGAGAAAAGAAGAAATTTTTTTGTATATAAAAACACTTGTAAGTGGCTTCATACTGCACACCTTGTAGAAATATTATTTGTGCATATTATTTTCTACCCCAAATCCTCTAGCTTGGAAATAATCCAGAAAAGAACCTACTTTGTGGATGATGGAATGGAAGGATCCCCTGACTTGGTGAAACACATGACGGGTAGACTGCATCAGATTAGCTTTTACACACTTAAAGCCTAGTCCTCTGCATCACAGTGAGTTGAAGCTGAACTGGGTCCCTTTAGAACAGTTCTAAAATGAAGTGGACTTCCTTTTAAAGCTAACAAAACTGAAAGAGGACTTTAGATACAGCTTCTTCAATGATCTGAGTTTCAAAGGAGAGGGGGAGAGAGAACAACAACAAGCCACCACTTTAAACCTTTCTCCTGATGCATTTGACATCACCCTCATTTTTAGGTATAAACAAATGAGTTTAATTCTCTCCACTTGCATTCATCCCTTCTTACTTTTGCCTTCAATTCTCTGTTACTTTTCCTACTGGCCAAAGCTTTGATAGTAGGAAGGTGCTCTTCTGCTTCTGCTGCTTTGCAAAATGTTGTATCTATTGATATGTTGTTATACAAAGCTGTCTATCTAAATAAGGAATCAAAGTAATTACCTCCATGGCCCACTGCTATCTAACTTCCCTCGTATTCTCACATGATATCTCTTTGACCTGGATCAAAACAAAGGACCAGTTAGTCCAAAGCTCTGTTCACAGAGTAGCCAACCAAATGCCATGGGGAGTCCATGGTCCAGATACAAGTGCAACAATATCCCCCTCCCATGTCCCCCAGTCTACTCATAATGGAGGGAATACATAGCAATCAAGGTGTGTAACCACTGCTAGCTTTATCCTCCATGAAATTGTTTCATTCCATCTTATGGCCATTCATAAGTTGGTGGCCATCATTACAACTTCGGGTAGCAAATCCCACAGTTTAAAGTATTTTCCTTTATCCATCTAAATCTTCCACCATTGGCCTCAAGTGGATGATAGTCACAGGGATGTCAGTATATGAGTATTTCGTCCTTGCAAGTGATGATGAATAATTTCTGCACTTTTTTCCCGCTGCAGAGAAAACAAGTATATCTGTACTGTTTTTGCCTGGCAGTTACATATTCCAAAGTGTTTTGGGAAATTATTCTGTGCAAAAGTAAACATGGATTTATTTATTTATTTTTTTGCATCACAAACTTTTTTTGGTGCAAAAAATCAGGGATTTTTGAGCAAAATACTGCATCCAGCTGGCCACTTTTTCTGTGGAAGATTGCAGTTTTTGCGCAATGATGTCTTAGAACACTCTGAGATGTACTATTACCAGAAAAAAGCTGGACAAAATGTTTCCCACCATATTATTTTTCCTGACTGAGCTTCCCAAGTGTTGGAAAACTGATTTTTCGGCCAGGAAACAAAGAACAACAAATATTCTTTCCATCCATAGATAGTATGTGCTCTTAAAAATGGTGTGTTAACTGAATGAAAAATTGTACTCGCAAACTGAACTGAGGGCTACACCTGAACTTCAGTTTAGGCCTAAAAACTGACCCTATACTGAGCCTGAATTCAAGCTGACAATTTGTTTACAAGCAGACTCTTCTATTAGCTAGGTCTGTGTGGTGGCCCTTGGTAGTATAGAGCTATGCAGATGTTTTTACACCCTTCCAAATACAGATTTAATCTAGGTATCTGCCTGAAGCCAATGGTCACCACTCAAGGCTTCTCTGCTATGGGAAGTCTGCAAGACCTCTCATTCCATATAGGATTCCACCATCCCCTGCAGCCACCAACCCACACACTCCTCACACATACTGAAGGTTTAATTTCTCAGCTCTTAAATTTCTAAACCATTGCCATGCTAGACTGCCTTTTCAAGAAAAATTGAAACAAAGCTTCCCATCCAAACTAATTATAGCATGTTGCAGAATTTCTAATGCCAGTTTCCCCCCCAAAGTTTCCCAAAGAGGTACCTGTGTTAGTTTGTTGCATTAAAATGACAGAGTTGTGTAGCACCTTGAAGGCTAACAGATTTATTATTGCATGAGATATACTGTACACAGCCACTTCCTCAGATGTGTAGTGTATAGTCTCAGGTATAATCTTAGGTGCTAGTTAGATGACATAAATGATTACGGGGAGAACCGGGATTTCCCGATCCCGAGTTCGTCCCTTGCTCTTTACACGATTTATCACGGTTACCTGCATATCCCAGGATCATTGTTTACACTGCAGTATGTAGCAAGATATGATGGCTTTCCTTAATTGTATCCTGTGACTTTTTTGTTTACACATCTTTATGATCCTGGGTTTGTTTTGTTTTGTTTTGTTTTTGCTGTCAATCAAGGATGTGATTGCTCATTTTTTCACAAAGCTGCTGACATGTTTCTGGTGCTCTTTCCCGCCACGGATGCACCGATTGGCTATTTCTGTGGCCATACAGATTAACTTCATTGGTCTGTGACTACCACCTAATTTGTAATAGTGCATGACCCGCCATTATTGTCAGAATGGAGTCAAACATTGCCACTGGTTTGGCTATCTCTGTACTGCTAAGGACATCCCATTCTACGTTGTACAGGTGGAGACGTCGCCAGCACTGATGCAGGATGATCCGTCTCTGTATTTTGCTACTTCATTTAGAACAAAATGAAATTCAATACGGAGAAGTGTAAGGTACTGCACTTAGGGCGAAAAAATGAAATCCATCGATATAGGATGGGGGAGACCTGGCTGAATGAGACTACATGTGAAAGGGATTTAGGAGTCCTAGTAGACCACAAGTTGAACATGAGTCAACAGTGTGATGTGGCAGCTAAAAAGGCCAATGCGATTTTGGGCTGCATCAATAGATGTATTGTGTGTAGATCAAGGGAAGTAATAGTGCCACTCTATTCTACCTTGGTCAGACCTCACCTAGAATACTGTGTCCAGTTTTGGGCACCACAATTCAAAAAGGATATTGACAAATTGGAGTGTGTGCAAAGAAGGGTGACTAAAATGGTGAAACGTCTGGAAAAGATGCCTTATGAGGAGAGACTTAGGGAGCTGGGTATGTTTAGCCTGGAAAAAAGACTGTTAAGAGGCGATATGATAGCCCTGTTTAAGTATTTGAAGGGGTGTCACATTGAGGATGGAGCAGGCTTGTTTTCTGCTGCTCCAGAGACTGGAACACGGAGCAATGGATGCAAGCTCCAGGAACAGAGATTCCACCTCAACATTAGGAAGAACTTTTTGACAGTCAGAGCTGTTCGGCAGTGGAATACACTCTCTCGGAGCATGGTGGGCTCTCCTTCCTTGGAGGTCTTTAAACAGAGGCTGGATGGCCATCTGTTGGGGATGCTTTGATTGTGATTTGCTGCGTGGCAGGGGGTTGGACTGGATGGCCCTCATGGTCTCTTCCAACTCTGCAATTCTATGATTCTATGATTCTATGAACTTATCTCATCCTCCAAACTTGGTACTGATTTTATGTATTTTGAAACCATCGATACTCCTATGTTATTTCAGTGTTGTCAGCCATATCCCCGTTTAAGGAGGTGGTGGGTGTATCCGACAATGAAGGACTGGTGGGAGAAATTTGTCATGTCCATCTGGTCCAACGAACGGTAGATCATGTATTTCAGAATGCCGCACTTCCTTTTCATGAAACTTGTGTATATTCTCTGACCTGAGATAGCCAAAGAGGACACAAATATGAGGAAAGCTATTCCTGTGGAGAAGTGCCTCGCTATAGCTATTTGGCTTCTTGCCCACTGATGCTCTTATGCATCCGCTTGCCAGCTGTTCAGTGTTGGGCAATCCACGGTGTGCAAGATCTTTGTCGAGGTTGTGCTTGCAATGGAGAACTTACTTATGAAGTGAACTGTGCACCTAGGAGATCATAGGAAGGTAATGTTATAGTTGTTTTTAATAACCGAATCTAAGTATGTGAAAATGCAAGTACTCACATCAGTTGTGTTAATGTTAATGACTTGATAAAAGTTTTTTTAATGACAAAACATCTTGGAAGACTTCTTATTGAGATGGCAACTTCCTGTAGACACCAGATTTTTATTTAACTTTATTTATGCAGATGTGTAAACTTAAATAATCCGGCTGCCATCTGGCTCAAAGTAACCATTTCTGATTTCTTTTTCATTTTTTCTTGCACAGGTAATGGATGGGTTCGCGGCCCTGGGATACCCACAAGTGATAGCCTGCCTTGATGGATGTCACATCAACATTATTCCACCTGTGTGCCAAGGAAACAAATATATTAACAGGAAAAATAGCTACAGTGTACTTCTGCAAGGGACATGTGATCACAGAGGCATTTTGAAGGTTTATTTTTAACACAGTTTAATTTTATAAAGTAAGAGGGGAACAGTTTTTTTTTTTTAAACTGGTCTACCTAATCCCAACCTTCCAGCAGCTGTACTTGTACACGGCAGCTGATTTTCTTGTGCCTGGGAGTTCTCCTTTTCAGAATCCCCTGGAAGGTTTTATTTTTTATTCTCCTCACAACAACCCTTCTAGGGTTGTTACCAGGGGATTTGATGTGGGCTATGAGTTCACCTAGCATGTCATTTTGTCTATCTATTGCAGCCAACATTTTTCCACTGTCTGCTATTTCATGCTGGTAGAACTTTTCAAGGTATTCCTGCAGACTTTTTGCCCTCAGGTCCATTATCTCAGTGTTAGTATTCATATTTGCAATAAATGGTCTCATCATTGCTCTGGAGTTTGCAATAATTTCTGCAGTCTCAGTGGATCTCTGTTTCCTGCAGTTCAACTAGAGTCTTTCAGCTGGGGAAAGTGAAACAACAGGATTGCTAAGCGAAGCAACTAGAAAAGGGAATTTAAAAACAATTAGTAATATTTTTAATCTTGGAAGCAGTGTGCCCCACACAAAACTCCTACTTTCAAGTAGGATAATACATTACCATTTTGAAGAGGTAGGGTGGTCCAGACAGCATCTATTTCAGCATCCACCTCTGATAGGTCATTTATCTGGCTAATGCTGAAGCTGGCATCAGTATCCTCAGTAAGTGTTAGAGTCACAGCAGCGTCATCTGAAGCCTGTGTTAAATTCCCCTCTGTGTATTTGAAAAAAATACAAAATGTAATTCACATAAGCATTTAATAGTTCACTATTTTGCTTTCACATGTTCCACTCATTCACACTCCTTTTTTTTTTTTAAACTTTGAGGGATCTTGGGATTAATGTATCTGGCTGTGGCCATCTCCAGGGTGCAAGGACGCACGTACCACACTGTTACCGCCAACCCCATAAGCAGGATTCCCCCATTGTTTTAACTGCCCACATTAGCATACCAAAGCATCACGGAGCCATGAATCGTAAACAAGATGAAGATTTATAGCAGTTGGCTGGCAACAAACTTCTTATTAGCGGGCCATAGCAAGGCACACTTTTTATCATGAGTTTTACATTGGTTAATGAAAAGTTAAATATACAAGCTTTCACGTCACGATTAAAAGTAATAAAAATGGTTATTCAAGAGGCTGTAATGTATGAAACTTAAAAGGGTAAGGTATAATAGTTATCCAAACAAAAAAATAAAAATACATGATGGCATTTAGGATATTTGTAAGAGAGTTAATCAGAAAATTAATTATTCGAGTTTTCACAAACCCATTTTTTTTAAAAAAGGAAAATTTCACTTACCAGGCAGGGTTGAAAAAAGTTCTTCAGGGTATCCCTCCAAGTTCTCTTGGGAAGACTGGGGCATCACAGGTTCTTCTTTGGGGATGGATCGTGATGGGGAGTCACCAACCCACGGGGTACCTGAACTATGTCGGTAGTTTTAGCCAGGTGCTTAGGATGGTAGTTGGCATAGCCAGCTAGAATTTCATGGAGCTCTTTAAAGAAGGGCATCCTGGCCGCATCATTCCCACTTTTAGCATTGTGATTGATTACCTGGTGATAATTTTTGCACATAAGTTTCATTTTCATCCTGCATTCTTCCGCAGTGTGATCATGCCTTTGCGTTTCATCTTGGCCACCATTTTTTCAAAATGTTCAGTGTTCTTATGGCATTCCTTGAGCTGTTCTGCACCTTCTGCTCATCCCATATTGCTAGCAAGTCTATGGTCTCCGTGTAGGACCAGGAGATCCCATGGCCACCTTTCCTGGTCCAAATACTGCTTTCGGCATCTATATCTATGACCATTCAGGTGATGGGCAAAAGAACAATGGAGGATTGCCTTGTCAACTTAAAAATCAGTTTGAAAGGGGCACTGACCCCTCCCTCTCTTGGCTATGTCCCCGCCCATGCCCACCTCAATTTCTGGGCATCTCCTAGTCCTGAGATATCTTGTCCCGGTCTGTTCACATTTCCGAGTTTCCGCATCCTCTTTTTTTAAAAAATACAGGACAAACCATGGGACAGAAAGTCCCGCAGGTTGAGGGATAAAAGTTGCCCCCCCTTCCAAAAAGCTCGAGACCGTCACACAGGACGTGTGAACTACCAAAGATCAACATGAATTCATCTCACTACATTTTCATTGTAGTGAGCCTTAGAGGTTAGGATATGTGTATAGTGAACATGGCTGGGGGAGGGTGATGCTGGGATGCAGAATATTGGCATGCACAGTGAAATCATTGGCTGAACTGATAATTGCCACATGGAAGTTGGGGAAACCAATGAGTAGTGCACTTTTCACTGAAAACAACAGGGTGCAAGGTGATTCTGCTTAGGCTGCAAATAAACAATTGTTTTAAAGAGTTGAAAGTAGTTAGAGAGACAGGCATCATTTCCCATGGTGTACTCAATTTCCCATCCCTCATTTTTAGTCCACCGCCAAACTCATTTTGTGGATTTTTGAAGCATTACAGGGGGAGGAGAGAAGCCTTCAAAACATTTCATTGGAGGTGACAGTGAAATGAGTATATAACACCATGAGTGATGATGCCTCTGTGAAAAAGGCCACTGTTTGTTTCTAGCCTTTATCATCTTTATCATTGACACCAAGTATGCCTGCAAGTTCACAGCCTACTTCCAAGGTCTGATAATAGGATTCAAAACAGGACATGATTAATTAAGGTTGTTTTAAAACAGTTTCTCCCCTTCTTCTGGACTAAGCATTTTATCATTGGTGCCAAAACACAAGTGTGGTGTAGTATAGTGGTTTGAGTATTGAACTAGGACTCTGGGATGCTAAGGTTCAAATCCCGCTTAGCCTTGGAAACCCACTGTTTGACCTTGAGAAAGTCACACTGCCTCAGCCTCAGAGGAAGGTCTTGCCCAGAAAATCCTGTGACAGGTTCACCACAAGATTGTTGTAAGTCAGAAACAAAAGCACACAACAACAAGCCAGCAGGTTGTAGTGGTTTGAGTGTTGGACTAGGATTCCAAAAAACTTGGGTTCAAATCCCTGTTCACCATGGAAACCCACAGAGTGACCTTGGGCAAATCATGTGCTTCCAGCCTCAAAGGTAAGTAATGGCAAACCTCCTCTGACTTAGGACTTTTTCAAATGGGGGAAAAACGCCAAGGAGGTCAGGAGAACAGGGGTGTCGTGCTTACAGTGCGCCATTTCAGATGCCGCCGTCCTCCTGCCAACCTTCCCCCATGCTTCCTCCATGCTGTGGGCACCACTTTTTATTGACAGAAAACCTCTGTCAATAAAAAACAGTGCCCGCAGAATGGAGGAAGCACGGGGGAAGGTTGGCAGGAAGACAGTAGCATCTGAAATTGGGCACTGTAAGCGCAACACCCCTGTTCTTCTCCTGACCTCCTCGGGTTCCTCCCCCCATTTGAAAAAGTCCTAAATCTTGCCAATATACCCCATGATAGTTCCCTGTATAAGTCAGAAATGAAGGCACATAGCAATAACAGCAAGAGCAGCAGCAGCAACAACAAAACATACAACATAAGAGATTTGTGGAAGTAGATCTAATCAGATGCTAACAGGCTCAAGTCCAACCCCTCTCTTTCTATACACTAATTCAGAATAATTCTGCTGTCCTCATACATGGAGAAAAATCAGCAAAGTAGGCTAGCCACAAACTGCTTTGAGAGGACAGAAAGTAGAGAATGGACTTCTGTTTGTCGTTAGTTCTATTACATCAGGCATAGGAATGCCTGATGAGGCCACTGCTAAGAAGTCCTGCTCCTAGCCAATGAAAATATTATTTGAAGAGGGATTAAGAAAAGAGTAGAACAAGCAGCAATAATTTTATTATGAAGTTACATTGATGGTAGGGGGGGGGAATCCATTTTAATGAGAGAGCTCAAAATCTTGTCCATAGGACACAGCTGATTTGCTAAAGAAGAAAGAAGTTGCCAAGCTGTCCTGCCATCAAAATGCATGTAGTTGTCCATTTTAATTCATGACACACAGGTGAATGCAGACAATACTGTTGCTTAAAACTGTTAAAGCATGGCAAGGTGGGGAACATTTGCCTTCTCACCGGTGTTTCTAACTTCAGTTTCAGCAACAACAATTTCCCAAAGAAAAGAAACTATGGCTGGAACCCTGTATCAACTTATACTTAACTGAGTACTTAACTAAGTAACTTTTCCTAGCCTCATCCCCCCAAACCTGATGGAAATGTCATTCAACCATGTTCTGATCATCAACAGGATGGACCTCCTTCTCCCCATGCAGCCAATGCCCAGTAAATTAGGTTGGGGGCGCAATTACAATCGTGGCAATTGCATCAAAATCATGACTAAGGACTTTATCAGACGAGTCAAATGGCATGATAAGGATGCCTAATGATCATGTAGGGTGCGCATATGAGATGACGTTGCCCTTTCACAATCCTACATTGTTTCCTATTTTATTGATGGCCCAAGCCATCAATTGATCCCTCATGGCGTCTGAATCCACACACCATTGTACTCATGTGAATGCAGCATCAATGGGCAAACACTTCTGGGTGAGATCAGGACTGCCAGGTAGGGGATGCTCTTTTTATGACACACACATCCATTTACTTGGGACTTTTTAAGTGTGTTTAGGTGCTATGATGTACTTTTTGTGTCTTTTTTGTTTTTGTTTTTTAATTTCCCATGCTAGTGTCTTCTCATAAGATTCGGTGACATTTTAAACCAGGAAGTGGTGCCTGGGAAGCCTCTTTAACATGAGCAAGGTAACCAGACCAGTGGGGAGAGTTCTTTTGCCAGCATAAAAATGCTACAATTTATGCTGGCAAAAGAACTTTTGAGGTGGGTGGTCTGATAAAGCCTAAGTGGTATTCATGAATATGAAACCGTTACCTAAACATAACTGGAAGTTTTGAACTTCAACTCCTACAATCCATTACCACTGGCCAGAATGGGTGAGACTGCTGAGAGTTAGGAGATTATCAGATGCACTAAATACGGCATTATAATGATGCCAGGAGATCGCTAAAGGGCTTCTGTTTCAGATGATGTAGTTCTCCCCTTGTTATGCACCCATTCTGCTGCCGTTCCGCCGGTGCTGTTTTTTATTGATGGGAGAAGCTGTCAATATGTCCCCCATTCCGTTTCTGTCACGGATGCTTGTGCGACTGAAAAGGTGCCCCATTTCACTGGTGAGATTCCGGCGTCAATGGGAGGTCTCTGCCAGAACACTTCTTCTTGAGATCAGGACATCAAGGTAAGTGACACACTTTTTAAAAACTTCCCTGGTTTACTTGGAAGTTTTAAAGTGTGTTTTTGTGCTTGCTGTCACTTTTCAATGTTTATTTTTCTTTTAAAGTTTGAATTTTCTGTGCTCATGTCTTCTTGTGAGAATCTGCAGGATTGCACTCAAGGAGGTGAAGGGAGCTCCGTTAGAGCTCCTTTCACTCCTGGGCTGCCCTGTGGATGCGATAGAAGGTAGGTCTGAAAAGTTTGTTCTTGTGCCAGGACAGGGGCGAGAGAGGAGATTGTGGGACAGGAACACTTTTTTCGTTCCTGTCTGATAATCTTCTTAAAGTCTAAAACATCTGGAGGACCAACATTTAAGAACCACTGGTGCATTCAACAAAAGACCAGGCTTAGACTGGAGAGATGTCATATCTGAGATGTGAAGTTCGCTTTGTGATTCTGAAACAACTGCAGTCTCTTGTCAGTCAGCCCAACTAGCAGCACAGGACTGAAGGGAGAGACAAAGGATAACGTGAGAGAAGAGAGGACATGTATGCTATCTAAACAGAGCTACCTAGAAGAAGGTATAAAAGATTATTTTATTTGTTAGAACTGTGTCCTTCAGCCAAAATGGTTCAATGGTAGCTTACATACAATCTCTGCATCCAGGCTTGCTGCCTAAGGAGATTAACAGACACGTTATAATGACGCCATGAGATTGCAAACAGGCTTCCTTATCAGACGACATCGTGCCCAGTGTTCTGCAAGCGTTCTGCTGCCATTACGAGGGAGTTCTTTTTTATTGTTGGGGAGAAGTTGAAAATTGATTTCCCATAGCCTTTGTGTTCCAGATTTTCGTGCCTCATTCTGCTGGCATGATTCCAGCATCAGTGGACAGTCCTGCCAGAACACTTCTGGGTGCGAACAGGAAAACTAGGTACCATATGTTCTTTTCATGAACCGCCCCATCTTGCTCACAAGTTTCTAAATGTGCATTTGTGCTTTTCTGAATGTTTTCTTTTTTAATTTTGGTGTTTGGGGGATTTTTAGTGTGCTCACATCCTCTCGCGAGATGCACCGAAATCTCATTCATGGAGAAACCTGGAAGTAAGTGGCACAAGTGCTCGTATTGCCAGATCCTTGGGGCAATTCTGTACCATTATCACGGCAGCGTGCAAAAACATGTGTCACTGTGCCAGAACATGAATGCTGTAAAATATAGTGCCATAATAACGTTTTTAGGCACTCGTCTGATAATCTCCTAAATTACCTGACACCCCCACCCATTGGGACAACACGGTGTGTGCTAGAAGGAAGGAGATTCACAAAGTCAAGTTAACATACCAGTACTTATCATGACCATTTGGAATGAAAACCATTCAATGAAAGGAGGAGCCCAATGGCACCGGTCTCTTAACAGAACCAATGGAGTAGCCTTGGCTACCACCTCTCTTTCAACTGCAGGCTGTTCCTAAGTCTGAGTTATGGGAAAGGGGAACCAGGTGGGAGTGGTCTCTCAGCGGAGCTGATGGCATAACTCTATTGTCATCTCTCTCTCTGCTTTATCCTGATGATGGAATAGATGCAAAGGATACCAATGTAAGCAGTGATGCAGAGAGCTAGCTTTGACATGTCATGTAACTTTTTTTTACTTGGACAGGAGAGAAAGATACCCTCATTTAATATAACACAATGCTTCCAAAAATTGCCTATTCCAAAACAGTCCTGTTAATGCAGTTTGGTGTACTCTTGCTCAAGAAATACAAGTCCAAAGCTTGCCATGAACACTAAACAAAACTTGGAAAGTTAACACCCGTCTTTTTTTGCTTAGCTCTCAGGTAATCAGACAGGAATGCAAAAAGCGTTCCTGTCCTACAATCTCCAATCCCACCCCTGTCCCAAAACAATAACCCTCCTCACTGCACTTACTTTCTCTTCCGTTGTTGAGGCAGCCCAGCATGAATAGAATTCTAATGGAGCTCCGTTCACTTCCTGGAGTGAAATCCCACCTGTTCCCACAAGAAGACATGAGCACAGGAAATTCAAAAAAAAAGAAAAAAGAAAAAAAAAGAAAGCATTAAAAGTTACACAAAGCATCTAAACACAATTTAAACAAGTTCCAAGTAATCCAGGGAGGGTCATAAAAAGAATGAAACCGATCTCACCAGGAAGTGTTCACCCCAGACCAGCCATTCCTGCTGCAGTGACGGGATTTAAATGGCCCAAGGTTTCACACGCTGGCAATGCTGGCACCAAATCAGAACAGGGGATCTATTGACAGCGTAATGCCAGCGGAACGCAAAAGGACGTCGTCTGATATTGGCGTCCTTTTGTGTTATGCTGGTGTTATGCTGGTGCCACATTAGTCATGTCTGATAATCTCAGACTGTCTGTGTGATTCTGAAAGTTGGAGTCCAAAAAAGTAACTCTCCTAAGCTCTGTAAATAATTGTGCTCATGTGTACATGTGTGCACGTGTGCACACACACACAAACACTTACTTACTTCAGTATCTCATCTACTGTTTTAATATAGGCATAAAAACATTTTACTTTGCTGGTCCGGTAATTCTTGAATAAAATTGGCTAAGCAATAGCAGGGTCCTTGAGAAGCAGTAGAAGGATTACAGGGGGTGGGGAAAATAAATCGAATAAAAGGGGAAAAAATAAGCTTGTCTTCGTCTGAAAGGAATCAAATTGAAGCCTTTTAACCTTCCACATAAGTTCCACACCGTTGCCTTTTAAAATCAGTTGAAAATCATTTAAAATCAAATTGATTTTGGCTTTTACATTCAGATGCACTTCAGCTTTTCACTTACAGCATTTATCGGAGGAAGGTCTTCAGCCAACCTGGGTTTCAAATTGGCTGAAAATCAGTTCGGCATGTTTGCCTGCTTAGTGGAATTTTCCCATTTCCATTTCATTCACAGCCAATCACAATCAGATTAGCTTGCTGGAGCAACTGTGTCAGGAGGCAGATTTCATGGGTGTTTTAACAAAGAAATGGTTTGTAATGCAATGAAACATTTGTTTATAACAAGTCACAAAGCTGCTGCCCATTTTGATATTGATAGAGAAAAAAGATGGATAACTAAGGAAGATCACATATCTACTCGGGAAAGTGCCCTAACCCATCTCTTATTAGTGAAGATGAGTAAAATAAAGTACATAAGGTAACAGGATGCCCAGATTGGACCTTTCCTTGATCACCTGCTTCCATCCATTGAGGAGTACCATTTGGAGCTAGTAACTGCTCTGATCCAATCTATTTGACAATGGATGTTCAGCCCAAAAACAAAGGAGCTGAAATGGTGCTGCATTAAAAGACTACCAGGGCTGTAATGTGGTACAGACCACCTGCTGTTGATTCCAGCAAGGAATAAAAAACCCTGTAAATGGCTTTGTACAGTTGCTTTATTTGACACACTTACCATGCTATTTAACCAGTATGGACACACACACACACACACACACACACACACAGAGAGAGAGAGAGAGAGGGAGAGGGAGAGAGAGAGCTAAAGCTGACCTAAAAGGATGTGTGCTTGTTTCATAAAAGTACTCAGCCTGATGAAAATAACTACACATTCTCTTTTATTTTAAAGAACTATCCCCAGTTATCCAGGTTTGCTTGTGTGACCAGTTCAAAATGCATTGCCCTCACTCTTAAGGGGCTTTGTCTCTCCCCAGATACATTGACTGAAGATGGAAAACAACAGGAGAGCAGTGTCTGTGAGCAGTTGCAACTGTATATGCAAACAATACAATTAAGAGGTTTGAGAAAGGTTGCCTTTCGTAAAGCACTACTTTAGAGGTAAAAAAAAAATCACAAGTAGAGATTATTTGGCTGACCCCCATACTGAGGACTTTATCAGACAAGGCCCTTAAAGCATCCTTTTGCTGGCATAAAAAAATCCATTTTTATGCCAGCAAAAGAATGCCCCCCACTGCACTTACCTTGCTTTCCCGACAAAGGCTTCTCTAGCAATGAAAGAGGAAGTGAACAGGGCTCTGTTCACTTCCTCCTTTGAAATCTCACAGATTATTGCAAGACTTCATGGCACAGGAAATTCAAAACAACCCAAACAAAAATAAGACAGAAAAACTTTTTAAAAGTACAGGAACACATTTTAAAGGACGAAAGTAACCCAGGGAGGGTCATAAAAAGTGCATCACTTACCTGGCTGTCACAATTTCATCTGGAAATGTTCATGCCCGACTGGCCATTCTCACTGCATTCATGTAAGTACAATGGTGCAAGGTTTCACGTGCCAGCAAAGCACCATGGGGGATCAATTGATGGCTTCAGCCGTCAATTAAAAAGTACAGGCAAGGACATAAATGCGAAAGGGTAACATTGTGTTATACGCACGCCCTTTCATGTTTATGTGGCATTGTTATAACACTATATTTTATGCATCTGACAAAGTCCTCAGCCATTTCACACATTATTTTGGTGTACACCTATGAATGATGTGCACAATTAGACATTATGACAGACACAGGGCTTCTGTCATAAATGCCTGCTTATATCTAATTTCCCCCATACCTATAGAATACTCCCTGTCTGAAGTGATATCACCATGTTGTGAGCACTTGCTGTATTCACTGTGATTTTTGGTAGGGGAATCTATGGATGTGTACCTGTACATTTGTGGACTACCTGCCTGATCAGACACTCTAGTTGCACAGAATTCTCCAAATAGTTGTTTGCATGTAGGCTCTCTTTTCACACCCATATGCCTAGAAGTGTCAGCAGAGAGCAACTTGGGAGGCAGAGGGCACAGTATTACTCCTACCCCACCCCCCATGCATTGCCTCTAAATGTGAAGGGTGTCATACAAACCCCCCAAGATCGTATTCCTACATCTGCCCCTCTGGGTCATAACCCTTGTGTCACTATTCCACACTGCATATGTGTGCTTGCACATATACAACAGCCACAGGAAATGTGAAGTGGGCCCATTACAGTTCTTGAACTTAAATGCAGTGCCAATAAAGTGAAATAGATTCTTTCTAATATTTATATATGTGAAGTCAAGGGTTTCACAGCCAGCATCCATAGATTTTCCTTGGTTTTTTCCCGGGCTATGAGGCCGTGTTCTGGAATAGTTTCTTTCTGACGTCTGCATCTGTGGCTGGCATCCTCAGAGAATGGTTGTGTAGATGTGTGTGTTGAGTTTATAAGTTGTGAACCCCTGTTGGGGAGGATATGTAAATTTGTGTAATTGAATGGTTAGTTTCTGGGTATAGAAATGCAAGGCTCGTTAGTATCGTTTGGCTAATGGTTGGTTGACGGGCCATTATCTGCTGGGAATCCTCTTGTCCCTGGGTGGAATTCTATTGTAAGTGTTGAGTTTTGATTCTATTGTATTTCAAAACTGGGAGCCAGATTTTGTTTAGTTTTAAGATTTCTTCTTTCTTGTTGAAGTTGTCCAGGTATTTGTGGATTTCAATAGCTTCTCTGTGCATTCTGACATGATAGTTGTTGGCCTGGTCTAGAATTTCTGTGTTTTCAAATAGCATTTTGTGTCCAGGTTGGTTTATAACATATTCTGCTACTGCTGATTTTTCTGGTTGGCCCAGTCTGCAGTGTCTCTCATGTTCCTTGATTCGTGTTTGCACACTGCGTTTAGTGGTCCCTATGTAAACTTGTCCACAGCTGCATGGTATGCGGCAAACTGGGACAAAATTGACAACCTCACCTACAGAAAAATGGAAAAAGATATGCTGATTCACTTTGAAAGGCAGAAACAAAAATTTGACAAATGCCACAAACACCAAGAGAAGCCCCAGCTGTACACAGCATGGACTATTATCAACCCAACAGAACTGCAACTGTCAAAAGAAGAAACATCCATCCTATCCAAAGGAGGCAATTTTGCAGTTACCACCACCAGAATCCCAGTTGAAGGCATCATCGCCCATGTTGAATCTGCCCTCTACCATCTCCCTGAGGAAGAGGCAGAAGAAATAAGAGGAGAAACAGCTAGGATCATGAGGAAGGCAAAACCACCACCCAGGAACGTAACCATAAAAGAAAGAAAAGCCATCAAGGATCTCAGTGCAGACCCAGAAATCATTATTCTCCCAGCAGACAAAGGCAATGCCACAGTAATCATGGAAACAGAAAAATACAGACAAAAAATAAGGGAACTCTTAGACCCTGCAACATACAGAAACATCAAGCAAGACCTGACCAACAAAATCACCAGAAAAACAAATGCCATCATACACCAGAATCTGTGCAGATCAGAGGCTCTCCTCTCAAGACTATATGGACATCCCAAGATCCACAAGGATTCCATTCCAGTCCAACCCATAGTGAGCGCCATTGGATCCCCCACGTATGACTTGGCCAAGTTTCTGGCCACACGATTACAAACCCACATAGGACAAATCCCTCACTACATCAAAGACTCAACTCACTTCATAGAAAAAAATCAACAACATCGAATTGAAACCTGGAGACAGACTGATCAGTTTTGATGTTGTTTCCTTGTTCACCAAAGTTCCCATAATGGACACCATTACACTCATACAACAAATATTTCCTGAGGACATCACAGCCTTGTTCAAACACTGCCTCACCACAAGCTAGTTCCAGTGGGATAACAAATTCTATAAACAGATAGATGGGGTAGCCATGGGCAGCACCCTGAGCCCAGTGATAGCAAACTTTTACACGGAACATTTTGAAAAGCAAGCCCTGGAAACAGCACCAAAAAAGCCCACAACATGGTTCCGATATGTGGATGACACTTTCACCATTTGGAACCACGGAGAGGAAGATTTGGTCTTATTCCTGAACCACCTGAACAGCATCCACCCAAATATCCAATTCACAATGGAAAAAGAGAAGGAAGGAACACTGCCATTCTTAGATGTCCTAGTCATCCACAAACCAAACCAATGGTTAGAACACAAGGTATACAGAAAACCCCCACACATGGACAGATACCTACTCAAGAACTCCAATCATTACCCAGGACAAAAAAGAAGCACAATAAAAACATTGGTAGACCGTGCAAAAAAGGATCTGTGAACCCCACTACCTGGAGAACGAACTGAGGCACCTAAACTGGGCTAATGGTTACTCCAGATCAGACATCACAAGAGCAGCCAGACCCAGAAAAAAACCACAGGAAAGAAGAAGAAAAACAGCGACCCAAAGGGAAGGTATTTTTACCATACTTCAAAGAAGTCACAGACAGAATAGGGAAACTGATGAGGAAACACAACTTCCAAACAATCTATAGACCAACCAAAAAAAATCCAAGAAATGCTATGCTCAGCAAAGGACAAAAGAGACCCTTTCACAGCTGCAGGGGTTTACCATATACCATGCAGCTGTGGACAAGTTTACATAAGGACCACTAAACACAGTGTGCAAACACGAATCAAGGAACATGAGAGACACTGCAGACTGGGCCAGCCAGAAAAATCAGCAATAGCAGAACATGTTATAAACCAACCTGGACACAAAATGCTATTTGAAAACACAGAAATTCTAGACCAGGCCAACAACTATCATGTCAGAATGCACAGAGAAGCTATTGAAATCCACAAACACCGGGACAACTTCAACAGGAAAGAAGAAACCTTAAAAGAAAACAAAAAATGGAGCCCTGGTGGCGCAGTGGTTAAATGCCAGTACTGCAAGTCATCATGTTGCAAGTTCTTTTCCAGAGGACTCCAAGATTCACTCAGCCTTCCATCCTTTTGTAGGTCGGTAAAATGAGTACCCGGCTTGCGGGGGCAATTAGCTAACACACATTGGAAACTGCTTAATGCAGTGTAGATGTGTAAACTGCTATTGCTTAAAACAATTTGTAAGCCGCTCTGATAGCCTTGTGGCTGAAGAGCTAGGTATAAATAAATAAATAAATAAATAAATAAATAAATATCTGGCTCCCAGTTTTGAAATACAATAGAATCAAAACTCAACACTTACAATAGAATTCCACCTAGGGACAAGAGGATTCCCAGCAGATAATGGCCCATCAACCAACCATTAGCCAAACAGACACTAATGAGCCTTGCATTTCTATAACCAGAAACTAACCATTCAATTACACATATTTACATATCCTCCCCAACAGGGGTTCACAGCATATCAACTCAACACACACATCTACACAACCATTATCTGAGGATGCCAGCCACAGATGCAGGTGAAATGTCAGAAAGACACTATTCCAGAACATGGCCTCACAGCCCGGAAAAAAACGAAAGAAAATGTGTGTGTGTGTGTGTGTTTAAAAAGTGCTGAATTTTGCTTCACAATATTGATAACCATGGCAAAATGGAAATGTTGAGCCTTTCGGTTGTAATAAAGAGTCAAGGACTCAACTTAAGCAAGACTAATTCATTTTTGAACAAATTTATCTACCATTGCATTAAAAAAACCCACCTGTGCTAAACAAGCTACAGTTGACAAATGTGAATATTCCTCTTATTTTATATAGTAAGAGACACTTCCTTTTCTCTACCAATTTTTTTCAACTTAAATGTTGAAAACTTAAATGTAAGACACCAATATATATTGCAAACAACTTCAACCCATGGGAGGTGGACATTAAGAGAATATCACGTGTTTTGAGCCTTCATCCCTGAGTGGTGTGGAAGAGAAAGGGAGAGCAAAACACCACTTGTTTACATTTGCAAAGGTGGCTTATGTGTGATGGGGGGGGTACTAAAGCATCTAGCAGACACTGTTTAATCCCTCCCAAAACGTCCCTCTCTAAGAAGCATCCTAAATAGCAAGCCCTGCTCTAAAATCAGCTTTGGATAGGTAGGCAAGTATATGTGCTATATTATTTGAAAGCTGCTCCAGCATCATGAAAAAAAAACCCACATTGCTGGATCCCTACATAGTTATACTTAGAATACAGTGTACTCAATGAGACTTAAGCTAGTCATGTCTAATTTAGATTTCAAAAGGTTTACTCTTAATAGGAGTGTGTTTGGCTCCAGTGCAGTGACTCTTGTTTGAAGCTATGTGTCTCACATGGCTACAGAGTTTTCAGCTGCCATTGCTTATATACTTTTAGTATATCTTCACATTCATAAGGGCTAGAAACTAGCATAATTTTTTTTTTAACTTTCAAAGAACAGCCTGTTGTTTGTTGGGAGGCAGATTCTGTGGCCAATACTGCATTTTTTTGGTCTTTGTGCATTCCCATGGACTCGTAGCATATAGTGCTCTGGCTGAGTTTCTCAAGAATATCAAATAAAAATTATGCAACTTATGTTTGGAAAGAGTTCAGGTATGGAGAATAAGAATGAGCAAAGAACTGGTGAGTGGACCTCCAGAAGAAAAATTTGTGTAGAAATCCTTTCATGTGCCAACAACTATTATTTACAATGTTTGTGCCCTTTTATCATGACAACCCAAATGCTAAGCAGAGCACAAACAGTCTAACCATCACCACATTCAAGAACAGGGGGTGGGTGGGAATCCCACTTTCTGCAGATAAATGTTATGAAGGGAAACTTGCACTTGGAGTTCCTGGATAATGTCTTTTAAATATTCTACTTGCATCGACTGCTTGATGTTGTTTTAATGTGTTTCAGCTCTTTCCCCAACCCCCATTTTGACTGAATAAAAGCCCACTAAAGAAGGGTTGGAATAGATGTTTCAGAAATGGCATTGCTTGAAGCATTCTGGCTTTAAACCTATTCCATACTTGTTTCTCATTCACTTTACTCTTGAATTTCCAGTTCCATCAATATGACACTCCTTTTTTTTTTTTTTTTTTGGCAAAGCTAGTCTCCAGTATCTCCCCTGCCTCCCTTTGCAAGAAGCGAGTGACACTGCTGGGAGCTTAAAAGGCTCCCCTCAATAACCTCTTCCCCATTATGGTAAAGTGTGATATTAATGTCATTCTGTTTGTATTTAAAAAATTCCCTTCAGTCATGGGTTTCTTGCTCACAGTAAGGGTGTCAGCTTCAAAGCATTTAAACAACAGCATTTCTTTGAATTGACTTCCTCATTGCCAGATATCCTTACCTGAGTGACATCAAGAGGAGAGAGATGCCAAGCTGCCTCACAGAATTGTGAAGGCATTGATGGTTCTGTAGCTTTCATTGTGATGTGTCTGAGACAGGGCCAAACCAGCTACAGGGCAAAGACAGGCAACAGCGGCCTCCATTGGTTGTTGTACCTGCAGATACAACTGTTCCTTATGACAACAGAGCCACATGCCAACCCTTAAGGAGAAAAGCATCATAGCATACTGTAGACAATAATAATAGATTCTGCTGCTGAGATTACTTGTATGAGAGGTAGCAATGGCTCTGGAGGATGTACTGGTTTCTGTTGAGGGGCTTTAATACCTGCTGTACAGGCATCATGCTGCAGAGACTGAAGGGCCTGTCTACACTGCAGAAATACAGTAGTTTGACACCACTTGATCCACCATAGTGCTATCCTATGGAATCATGGATGTTATCTAGATGGTGAAAATACTCCTCACAGAATTTGCTGGAAATACCTTTTGTCCCAATGAGAACCTGCAGTGATTTGCCTTATTCAGAAGGATGGGGTGAAAAACTCCATTTACTGTGCAGGAAAAGCCTTTGTGGTGTTCCCCATATGTTAAAAAATAATACGAGGAAATGCACATTAGTGCCTGTTAAGCAATTTGATTTGATTTGCAGTCTCAGAGAGGGTGGGACTAGAGATCTGATTGGTCAGGCATGCGTGAGGGATGGGCTCTCCAGCAAGGCAGTGTCCTGAAATGCCATGTTGGGTTTTTTGAGTTAGCGATCATGCGGTTTTTTTGCTCCACTGATCATCCAAATAATCTTTTTAGCAGAAGGTTCCACTTGCATACCTCTGCTTTAATATTAAAAAAAAATACTATGCAGTGGCAGTAGTTTTTATTGTTCTAATTTATGGCCGCCATCTTGATTCACAGGTGTCTGAACTTCAAACCGCAGATAGCTTCTCAGCATATCCTTTTTGCAAAACATCATGGAGACAAGAGAATGCAGCTGTGAATTGGCAATAATGCGCAGGAATAAGCATTATTTGCTCTCATGTAGATGAGCCTCTGGTATTTGTAGTTTTGTGAGGCACCAGAGTTCTCTTGACAGAAAAGGCTAAATAACTCAAAAAACTACAAATACCAGGATTCCATAGGATAGAACTATGGCGGATAAAATGGTTTCAAACTGCTGTATTTCTGCAGTACAGTTGTCCCTCCATATTCGCTGGGGTTTGGTTCCAGGACCCCCCGTGGATACCAAAATCCAGGAATACTCAAGTCCCATTATATGCAATGGTGTAGCAAAATGGTGTCCCTTATATAAGATGGCAAAATCAAGGTTTGCTTTTTGGATTATTATTTTTTAAGGAATATTTTCAAGCCGTGAATACTTAAATTCGTGGATACCAAATCCGTGGATACGGAGGGACAACTGCATAGATAGGCCCTGACAGAAGACTAAATAAAGATCCTGTTCAAGGGTGGCATTTATGGAACTCAATTGCATTAAAATACAATTAAACAAAACTTGAATTAAAACCATTTTAAGCAGATCCATTAAAAACCAAGAATAAAAATCAGTAAAACAACACACCTTTAAAGGCCCTACCATGTGTTAAAGTACTGCAATACAAACAGGATGTAACCAAGGCATGTGACACCGCCAGATCAGGTATCTCCAGGACTAGGAGTAACTGATGCACTAGCTTTTTAATTTTTGTTGTTGTTATAATATAGATATTTAATATTTTATTCTTATATAAACATAATACAACAGAAACATACATTAACATACACGTACATACATACATACATACATACATATACTAACATGTGACACTAACATATACATTAAGCGTCTACATAAACCTACCCACCCCCCAACCGTTACCCTCCCCCTTTTGACATAGCCTCCCCCCCATTCCCCTAATTACACATATTTAAAAAGACTTCCCACCTATCGATGCCAGATCTTATATAATCATACTTAAATTTATTATTACTCCTCTCTTACAAAATATCCAAAACTTTACATAGAAATAAACATATCTAATAACCTATCTTCTGACTCTCCTTTCCTTAGTCACTTTAAAACTAATATCCATGTTAATTATTATTAAAAATCTAGTTTTTATCTTGTCTAATCTCAGGACATTGCTACCAAGTCGTTTCTCTTAAATACTAACTCTACTGTAAACTTTCCATAGCTAATTTCAATGACAGTCTTAGCCACCCTTATCTCGTTCCTGATGTGGATATTAATAATTTATCCAAGTTTCTTCATCAATATCCATTTATTTATTTATCAAAACCAATTATATTAATCTCCCCTTCCTTATGTTTTATAAACTCTATAAATGGTTTCCATTTTCTAAGGTATTTTTCTTTTGGGTTCCCTCTTACTAGATTTGTCAGTTTATCTATGTTAGCCAATTCCATTACTTTTGCTCGCCAATCCAACAGTGTAGGGATTTCTTTATCTTTCCATCTTTTTGCAAAATTAATTCTTGCAGCCGTAATTAAGTACATTAATAGGTCCCTATGTTCTTTTTCCTTCTTGTTTTCTGGCTTTATCATATTTAGTAGATACAGTTCTGGTCTTAATCCTATTTTGAAGCCCAATATATCCTCAATTTCTTTGTTAATTTTGAACCAATATTTCCTAACCTTGTCACACTTCCACCACATATGGTAGAGGGATCCTATCTGAAATTCACATTTCCAACAGCTCTCAGGAAATTTTGTATTCATTTTAGCTAAACTGTGTGGGGTTAGGTACCACCTGTACATCATCTTAAAAAAGTTTTCCTTAAGATTATAACAACATGTAAATTTTTGACCTCTCTTCCACACATCTTCCCATTGTAGTAGAGGAATACTCACTCCAAAATCCTGTGCCCACCTGACCATACAATGTTTTACCTGTTCCTCTTCTGTATCTAATTTTAATAACATTTTATATAGGGAGCTTATTATATGACCTCCTTCATGATTTAATATATTTTCAAATTCAGCTGTTTTTTCCTCAAATTGTTTTTTCCTTAGTTCCTCCTTCATTTTAGCCCTTATCAAGTAATAATTTAGCCATTGAATTTTTTTCCCTTCTTTTTTCAGATCTTCCCATTCCTTTATTTCCCAATTCCCTGATTTTTTTACCATTAGGTCTCTGTATCTCAACCAATTCTGACTTCTTAATTCTCGCCTCTCAAAAGCCTCTTGCGTTGAGATCCATCCCGGTATATTAGGGCATAACCTATCTTTGTACTTTAACCAAATTCTAAAAAGGAATTTTCTAATCACATGATTTTTAAATTCCTTGTTAATTTTACTCCTATCGTACCATAAATAACCGTGCCAACCCGACAAGATGTTGTGTCCTTCTAGTGCTAATATTCTTCTATTCTCCAATAGAATCCATGGTCTCAGCCAAGTTAGGCATACTGCTTCAAAGTATAGTTGCAGGTTCGGCAAACCAAGACCTCCTCTTTCCTTTGAGTCTGTTAAAAGCTTCCACTTGATCCTTGGCTTCTTTCCTGCCCATAAAAATTTATTTATATCCTTCTGCCATTTCTTAAACACATTATTTGTACAAATAATTGGGATCACTTGAAACAAGAACATTACTTTTGGTAGAACATTCATTTTTATAGTTGAGATTCTCCCCATCAAAGATAGGTTTAAGTCCTTCCACCTATTTAAATCTCTTTTAATTTCTTCCCATAATTTAGTATAGTTATTTTCAAATAGCTGTTGATTATTAGTTGTCAAATTCACTCCTAGGTATTTCACTGTTTTCAATATTTCAAAGTTGGTTGTCTTATGCAGGATTTCTTTCCCTCTTCTATCTATGTTTTTAGTTAGAATTTTTGTTTTTTCTGAGTTAATTTTGAAGCCAGCATAATTACCAAACTCAGTTATTATTCTAAGTAGGCTCCCTATTCCCTTTAGTGGGTCTTCCAAGATAATTACCAAATTGTCGGCAAATGCCTGTAATTTATATTCCTCCCCCCTCTACTTTTATTCCTTTAATTTCTTTTTCTCTCCTTATCTTATTGTTCAATACTTCTAATACCATAATGAACAGTAAGGGGGAAAGTGGGCAACCTTGCCTAGTTCCTTTCTCTATCTTGAATGTATCTGTGTATTTCCCATTTATTATTAGTTTTGCCTTTTGATTCCTATAGATAGCCTGTACCCATTTACCAAAGTTTTCCCCACATTCCATCTGATCTATCACCGTCATCAAAAATGGCCACTTTAGGTTATCAAATGCCTTTTCCGCACCTAAGAATATTAACGCTCCCTCAATCTGATTATGGTAATGTAAATATTCAGTTACGTTAATTATTACCCGCATGTTATCCCTAATTTGGCGTTTAGGTAAAAACTCGTTTTGGTCCCTATGAATATAATCCTTTAGAAATGTTTTTAATCTATTTGCTAAAATCGCCGCAAACAATTTATAATCTTCATTTAATAGGGATATAGGCCTATAGTTTTTCAATTGCTGCTCCTCCCGGCCTTCTTTTGGTATTAAAGTTATGCTGGCTTCCTCCCAACTTTTTGGGATTTGGTTCCCTTTTAGAATGTCGTTTAGAACCATAGACAGAGGCTCTGCCAATTCAGTATGGAACTTTTTGTAATATTCCGCCGGTAGCCCATCTGGGCCCGGAGTCTTGCCCAATTTCATTTTTGTAATTGTTTCTGTAATTTCCTCTATTGTAATTTTCTTATTTAACTCTTTTCGTTGTACTTCTGTGAGTTTAGTAAGTTGACTTTTCTTAATGTATTCTTCCATCTTTATCCTATTAGTTTCCTGATCTTGATAAATCATTTTAAAATAATTATAAAACAGTTTTTGAATTTCCTCATCATTTGTTACTTCTCTTTTACCAACTTTTAATTTTACTATAATCTTTTTTGATTTCTCCTTTTTTAATTTGTATGCAAGCCATCGGCTAGGTTTATTTCCATATTCAAATTCCTTCTGCTTTATATAATCTAATTTCTTTTTCATCTCATCCGCAAATAACATTGCTAATTGTTCCTGTAATATTTTAATCTGATTTCTAATTTTCTTGCTTGCTGGAAGTTTGACCAATTCTAGTTCTTTCTGCTTAATTTCTTCCAATAATTTTTTCCTTGTTTCTTGTCTTTCCTTGTTTAATATATTGTTCCATTGTATGAATATACCCCTCACTACCGCCTTCCCAGCATCCCAGACCATGTGATTTTCTACTCCATTATCTATATTCAATCTAAAATATTCTTTCAAATTCTCTTTCACTGATTTAATTACTTCCTCTTTATGCAATAATGTATCTTTTAGTCTCCATCTATTTGCATTTTGACCACATTTCAATACCATTACCACAGGATTATGGTCTGATACCGGTTTTGGTAGTATGTCCACCCTTTTAATAAGGGTAGCCATACTGCTACTAATCCATACCATATCTATCCTGGAGAATGAGTTATGAGAGTCTGAGTAAAAGGTAAATTCCTTCCTTGATCCTTCTTTATATCTCCATGTATCTATTAATTGAAATTCTTCAATCAACTTGAAGAACTCTTTCGTTAATTTACCTTGATGTTTACTTATTTTCTTCTTAACTACATGTCTATCTATACCAGGCTCTACCACTCCATTCATATCACCCATTACACAGTAATTCCTATATCGTGTTTGTGCTAGCTTCACCCTCAGTTCTTTAAAGAAGGGCTCCTTCTTTTCTGTAGGTGCATATATACCCACCACCAACATCTTTATTTTATCCATATTAATTTCAACAAATACATATCTTCCTTTTACATCTGATAAAACTAATTTAGGTTTCAGATCTGGTTTTATATATAAAACCACTCCTTTTTTCTTTTTCTCACCCAGTGACATAAATTCCATTCCAAGGGTTTTTTTTGTTTCAGTAGATATTCATGAGTTTTTTTATCCTAATTTCTTGAAGGCACATTATTTCTGCACCAATTTTTTTAAGATGGTGGAAAACAGCCTTTCTTTTCTTCATACTATTCAAACCTTTCACATTCCAAGTTACAAATCTAACTCCTGACATCAGTTAGGTAAATCTATTCAACTTTTATTTAGTTAATTAAATTCCCTTCCCGCCCCCCTTGTCAGTCTCTGTAATATTTTATCTTCCTTTTGTTCTTATGCTCAGGTCTCTACTTGTACTGATAAATCACTGTCCCTCTTGTTGTTTCTTATCTTTGAGTGCTCTTTCCTTCTCTCTTTATCTAATTCACTTTCTTGCTCTTCCCTTCTTTGATTTCCATTCAATTCTTCATCTTCCTGGTGGCTTTTCCTCTTCATATCAAAATCCCTCTTGTTTCTTTTTATAAATTCTTTCGCTTTCTCAACTGAATCAATTTTATATCTTTCTTTCTTACAGGTGAAAATCACCCCTTCCAGCTTATCCCAACTAAATGGGATTCTTTCTCTTTTCAAAATTTCCACCAGGAATTGATATTCTTTTCTTCTTCTGAGCAATCTTATAGGAATTTCTTTCATCATTATAAGGAGCTTCCCATCAGACCAAAATCCTTTATTGAAATTAACTTCAAGAATAAAGTCCCTCACTGAATTATCACATCCCTAGGAAGATTTTTCTTCACCGTCAATGGAGATCTCACTCGGTATACTCGGTCCAGTTCTTTCCCTCCTTGTTCTTCATCCCAACCTAGCATATTTGCTAGCAAGTCTATCACTCTCTTTCTTATATCTTCATTCGGGTATTCCTGTAATCCTCTTAAACGAATCCATGCTTCCTTCTCTCGTTGTTCTGCTAACGCCAATTGGTCACGCATCCTTTCCATTTCAAAATTTAGCTCTTCATTTTCTTTTTTTAAATTTTTAATATCTTCTGTATTTTCTTGTACATCTTTTTTAGTTTGTGTCAACAAGCTGTGTAAGGCATTAAATTTGGTATTCATATCACTCAACTGGACCGAGATATCTTTTCTAAAATCTCGTATTTCTTCCATAAATTTGTTCATATATTGAGGGACAGTTTCCTCTACTGAGTTACGTCTTCCTTGTGTGTCATTTGCATCTGTAAGTTTTACTCTGTTCCTTAGGCCTGATGCCATTTTCTCCTGTTTTCTTTCCTCTTCCAGAAGGGGGGGGGAAAGAAGAGAGAGAAAAATATCCAAAAATATCAAAATTTTTCAAAATTTCAAAAAATTCCAATATATATATATATATATATATATATGAAACAAAATCTCACAAATTCGATAAGAGGACTAACCCCAAAAAATATACAAGAGAAAAAAAGTCCAAAAATCAAAAATCAAAAAAAGAAAAAAAAAAGAGAAAACAAAACAAAGGGAGGTTACTATTGTGATAACTGAGAAGAAAGAAGAAAAAAGATGAAAAAATGAAAAAAGAAAAAGAGGGACTCTTCAAAATAGCTTTAGTCTCAATTAAATCACTTCCTTAGTTCCTTCAATTTCCTAACAGTCCTTCCAACTCCAACAACTTTTGCCACTTTCCAGCCTTATCTACTGTCCAATGTCTCCATTAATCTCTACTGTGCAAACACCAGCTGTGCATTTCTTCCGCGTCTTCAAGGTCACTTTGTTCTGTTTGACTCCCAGTCACATGGATCCTCACAAGTCACCAACTCTCAAAATGGAGGGAGACAAAGACAAGGCAAAAAAAAAAAGGAAACAGAAATAGGCAAAGCGAAGAACAAAAAGCAATGCTGATAAATATAACAATAGAAAAATACAAAAAGAAACAAAAAAAAATCTCTTCAAGTAAAGACCAAGGAAAAAGAGAGGGCAAAAAAGAAAAAGGATTTATGACACAAAGAAAAACCCGTCTCTAAGGGATCGGGAGCAAAAACCAAGTAACCTCCTAAAAAAAAAAAACAGAAGCAAAAAACGGAAACATATGTAAAAGAAAAAAAAAAACAACAACAATGGAAGGGGATCTTAGGGAAGGCAAAATAATAAGTATCTAACAGCCTCAACCCCCATATAGATCCAAATATCACTTGAGCAGTTTAAAGATCGCGAATGGCATTTAAGTATTCCAAACAAATAAAGGGAGAGTCTTCACTTCTCAGAGGGACCAACACTCTGAGCGCTCAATAGGCTTTACAGATTCTAATTATCTATATTATTTAACTGTTCCTACTGTAAGGTCTAGTGGCTTCTGGTTCCATGCCGGCACTCTCCCCACGCCTGGCCCCTCTCTGCTGCGGCTGACTGCCAAGCCACCCAGCGCGACCCGCCTTCCTCCATCCTCCATTACACCGCAGGAGCGGGTCTTTGTGGCAGGATTTTCGGCGATCCACCGGACCCCCCCTTGCCTGGGGAGTCCCTAATGGGGTTTGCCCGTCCTTTTCCGCACCCCAAAGCCACTTGACGGAGAGCGCGGAGCCGGAGCCCCGAAGCGATCGTCCCAACTCGCTCCGTCCTAGACCGGAAGTCCCGATGCACTAGCTTTAACTGTGGGAAAGCACCCCTGGCCACTGCTGAAAACAGGATTTCTGGGTTAAATAGTGAGTGTAGGGGCTCATCTATATGAGCCCAAAAAACCCAGAGTGATCCACATTAAAGACAAGTTGCAGTAGCTGAAACTTATCTTAATGGTCTTACAGCCCCCATAAACTTTGCATGCCCTCTAGTCAAGATGACAGCTGTGAGTGAATTACTCATATTTTTGAATTTGCCACCACTGAACTTTTTTAAAACCCTATTTCAATGGTGCGTTTAAGCAGTATTTCACCTTTACACAAAAAAAGTTGGGAAAGAGAAAAAAGAACACCCTGTTTTGTCATCTTAATGACTGCTCACTAGGATGAAAATCCAACATGGTGGCATTGGATGCTTGCCTGTTAGCAAGCCCTGCCCCTGCATTCATCCAGCCAATCAGATTGCACTTCCTGTCCTATGGGAAAGCGATTCAATTCAAATCACTTTTCCCAATGGGTGGGAATGTGCATTTCCTTTGCAGTTTTCCTTCAGGGAAAACTGCAAAAGCTTTCCCTTTGCAGTTTTTGACATTTTTGCCCCCCCCTTCTGAATACAGTGAAATGATGTGGGGTGTCATTAAGACAGCCTGTATTTTCCTCACATTCTGTGAGAAGTATTTTTCGCCATTTAGACAACCACTAGGATACACCCAAGCTTCAAACCTGCATCTTCAGGTGAGTGTAACCCCATCCAGCACAGGCTATTCCTTGATCTGTTTTTTGACTGACCAGGAGCTCTTCTGTCTTTGCCTGGATTAAGCTTCAATTTGTTTGCCCTCATCCAATTCATTACTGACAACAGACACTGTTTAACAGAGAAACACCTCCTTGCAGTTATGTGGAAGTAGAACTGGGAGTCATCAGCACACTGATGAAATGCAGCTCCCAAATTCCAGACAACCTCTCCCAGCAGTTTCATATATATGTTAAACAACATGGAAGACAAACAAAACCCTGAGGAACTCCCCAGGCCAATGGCTAAAGAGACTAATGGGAATCTCCCAGCACCACCTGCTGGGCTCTCTGTTCCAGAAAATAACAGAGCTACTGTAAAACAGTGCCCACAAATCCCATCCCAGCTAAGTGGCCCAGAAGGATACCAGGTCTGAAGACATTGAAACCATTGAGAGGTCCAGTAGAACTGACAGGGACATGCTCCCCTATCCAGTTCCTTGTGTGTGTTATCCACTAAGGCAACAAAGCCATTTCTGTCTGATAACCAGGACTGAAGCCAGACTGAAATGGAGCTAGGTAATCTGTCTCATCCAAGAAACCATGGAGCTGCAAGACCACCACTCATGGCAGCAACTTGCCCAAAAATGGAGTACTGGAGACTTGCTGATAGCTATCCAAACTGATGGGACCCAGGGAAGGATTTTTGGGAGCTTGCAACTGCCTCCTTCAGGCATATAGGAACCCCACCTTGATATAAAGAGAATTTGACTGCTCCCTGTACCCTCTTGGCCTGTCCTCTTCTAGCCTGTTTAAAGAGCCAGGAGGGGGAAGGGTCTAGAACACATGTGGTGGGTCTCTTCTCTGCAAGGATTCTGTCTACATTATCTGACTGCCTGAACTGAAAAGTATACTTTACCACTGAATAAACAGGGGTCAGAGGTACGCCTACAGGACCCGTGTCAATTATAGCATCCAAATCAGAACAAATTTGAGTGATTTTATCTGCAAAGCTGTCTGGCATATTCTTCACACTGGACCAACAGTGATCTGAATTCTCTTGTGGACCAGGTTGTAGAAGATCCCTAACCACTTGAAAGAGTTTTGCTAGACAGCTCCTTGAAAATGCAATGGTGGCTGAAAGAAAATAGTTTTTTGCTACCTGCACGGCCACAACTTAGGCCTCCAAGTAGACTCTAGCTCATATTTGGTCAGACTTAGGATATTATCAGATGCTTGAAAATGCCCAAAAGGAGCTTGCGAGAAGAACATCACTGTACCAGGAACGGGTCCTGGTATTGCACGTGTCATCATCCTGGTGTGCTTGCTCTATCCTTCCTCCATGCTGAAGTGATGAAAAAGGCATAGCTTTTCATTGGCAGGAGTTTCCACTAATGAAAAGCGATAACTTTTTCGTTGCATCAGCACGGAGGGAGGACAGAGCAAGCACACGAGGAGGACGACATCATGTGATACTAGGACCCTTTCCCAGTACAGTGACATTGACCATCAGCCTCCTGGGGTAGACTATCTTAATCACTCCCCCACTTCAGCAGAGGCTCTGTCCCAGCAAGTCTAAACTTTACCAGGTAGTGATCTGTTCATGACAATGCAACTATAGAAAGCTCCTCTGCTTTAGATTGCCACCAACCTGTCTAGCATCAAAATCAATGTCCAGAGTGTGCCCATCAGCATGAGTGGGGCCAAATACTTTTTGGAACAGACCCATGATTGTCACGACAGACACAAATTCCTCAGCCGCTCATGTCAGGGCAGTCTCAACATGAATATTGAAATGTCGCCACACCACAAGCCAAGGAGACACCAATGTGAACCCCAAAGCCTCCAACAGAATTCCTAAAGTTGAGAGAGATTAACTCCTTTCCTATTTTATCCAAACAAAACTTTGTCATACAGACCAGTTTGGTTTGTTCATCCAGGACCAAGTCTTGAATATCATTTGTACTCCCATTCACCAGTGGCATTCTCCAGCAGCAGAATTATATCCCATAACCCTTGGGATATGCTGTCATGGCTATCCAGGCTATTTGAACTGGGAGACAGTTTAGGGGCAACCAACGTCATATTGTGAACTCTTCTCCCAAGGTAGCACAATTGTCTCCCTTTTCTGTATCTCCCTGTACCCTGTATGATTGTGATAGCTCCTTCCTGAGTCCCATTACCCTTCATTGACAGAGCATAGAAATGAGCACAGAAATGAAAAGCAACAGTGTCGACTTACTGGGAGAAAGGTGGGGTTATATATCTATCTATCAATCTATCTATCTATATATATATGGTGTATACACACACGCACACGTGCACACACACACACACACACATTCAAAAGGGCAAAGACAATAAGCAGGCAATCTCCCCCCCCCTCCAAAACAGCAGGACAGGCTCTCACTCCCATGCCACCCTCAAAGTGGCTTTCCCAAAGGGGTAACCCCCTCCTTTGGTGTCATTTCTTTTAGTATTGATCCTATCAGTATTGGGCCCACCCACATAGGAATCCCGCTTATACCCCTCAGCCCAGGAAGCTGACACAATCCAGGTGACACAAAAAGGCACTCACTTATAGGTGTAGCTGTTGGAGTCCCAGAATGAAGGAAGAGGTAACTAATGAAAAGCAAGCAGCAAGCTGTACAATAAAAATCTCCCACAGCTCTCCTTTTAAATAAGCAACTATTTGTACAAGTTTGAAAAGAACACGTCCCCAGATAATATTAATTATTTTCTAAATGAACAAGATATCCATTCTCCACTATTATGGGACCATTCACCCACTCTTGAAGATGGGGGAGCAGGGATTTGGCAACTTTCATGAGAGCAGAGAACATTCTAAGGCTTTCCTTGGGAGGAGTACTGTCTTTGACCTCCATGATGGGCAGCCATCACCTTCCCAGCCTCAGTAGTACCCCTTAGAATGATGTCATTGTGTGATACAATAAACCTGAGAGATTCTGTCCCTGGTACATGACTGGCTGCTTGAAGCAACAATAAAGTTTTAGTAAAATAAAAAAACAAAGGAGCAAAGTATAAGTCACCTTATACTTAAATATAACTCCTCCCCTCGATTAATTAATTAACTAGCCAGGTCTTCAGCAGCAAATTTTATCCCACTTCCAAAAAATGCCAAAACACCAAGGACTCAATACTTCAGCCCAGCACTAGACTGGATATTACTACTATTGATTCAGCCCCAAGACAAATTTGCTTCTGAAAACCTATTACACCTGTAAACAGAACAAAGATTAAATCATCTAAGTTTAATGTTTTAACTTGTATCCTATCTTTATTCAGCTTAATAAATAGAACATTTTATGTAAAATAATGTGCAAAGAATGAGAAGTGAATTAAAGACTGGTTTAGCATAATAGCTAAAAGTGAGCTACAAAAGAGGAAGACCAAGTTGAAAATTTCCACTTCTACATTAAGCATTATATGGCTCCAGGAAAGTAAATCTCTCTCCCTAGCCCCTAATATACAAAGAAAATAATACTGACCTATCAGACAAGGGACATTTTCAAACTTGCTTAAAAAAAACCCCTGTTTCTGCCCTGACAGTACCCTCCTGCCCCACTCCCATCCCTGCTACGGAATAATTTAAAACTGTTTGCAAATCTACCTTCTTGAGGAAGAGAAACTGCTGTCCCTCCCCTTGGCTTCCCTGCCATAAATGCAGGTGTCGTAAAGCTGCATTTACTACAGGGAAACCAAATCCTGCTCATTTTCGCGAGAGAACGATCACATGGGGAATTTAAAAAATAAAACCAAGCCAAATGTCAAAAAGCAAAACTAAGCACCCGAACACACTTTAAACTTAAAAACTAATGTAGGGAGGGTAAACCAAAGGGTGTCACTTACCTGGATGTCCCGATCGGATCTGGAAGTGTTCGGAACAGATCTGTCTGATCATGCGAGCATCGTGGGGCATCGGTTCGCACTCCTGTGATCACATAACAGAAACACAAGAAGAGGACCATTAACTATCTTTCCCCATGAATAAAAAAAGATAGAAAAGACACGGAAGCAACACAAGGGTAGCACAGACCAAGGATGACGTCATCTGAAATGGAAAACCTTTCCCGAGCCTGTTCTGTGCCTGAAACGGGGTATAAAGCCGGTCTGAAAATGTCCAGGAGGGGGGCTGTAAGGGCTATGATAAGATAATGCATGTGAAATGCTTTGAATACTAACAAGTGTTATGGAAATGCTATTATAATTTAAAAGATGGCAACAAACAACTGGAAGAGAAGTGATGTTCATACCCCAAAGGGCATGTTCCAGGCAAAATGAAGAACCTTAAAGTCTTACTGGTTTTATTAAGGGAGATACAGGTTGGTGTAAATATCTCCAATGAATATAATGTTTAGCTGAAGCTGGATAATGCCAGTGATAGCAGACGGCTGTGATGAGAGGTGGCAGGTATTGTGCAACCACCATACCCAAGAACTTCTTGATCCTAGCAAATTAACCAGGGAGAAGACCATACTGAAAAGAGACACCTCTCATCAGAGTCTAATATTCTGACTGTTAAAGTACTTTTGACATTGGAGATATAATGATGTACCTCCCATTTTAAAAAAAAGCCCCCCAAAACTTTTATGCAATACAACTGCAGAAAACTGAATGTGATCAACAGAAATGTTAAGAAAGAAGGAAGTTCTTAACTAGGGAGCCCTGGTGGCACAGTGGTTAAATGTAGCTACTGCAGCCACAAAGGTTATGAGTTCAATCCCAGAGGGCTCCAAGCTTGACTTAGCCTTCCATCCTTCCGTAGGTCAGTAAAATAAGTACCCAGCTTGTTGGGGGCAATTAGCTAACGCACATTGTAAACCACTTAGAGAGTGCTTTGGCACTGATAAGCAGTATAGAAATATAAATGCTATTGCTATTAACCTTTCTGCTATGCATTGTTTTCCCCCAAGCAAAATGCTCCCAGCCTCCACAGCTTTCCCTAGTGTTGTTAAAATTAATTGGGTTCATTGTCCCCCACCCACTATGTTGACAAAACATAGGAGATTTGGCATGGGAGATTTCAACAAATAGCTCATAGGAAAGGGGTTAATCACCCTCTCCACCTTACTGTTCCTCCGATTAATTTCAATGTGCCCTATCCTTATGGCTGCATCAAAGCAAAACATGGGATTGTGCCCACTGAAAAAGTTAGACTGTAAAAAATAGATCTGTTTATTCTTAGTTTATACTTCAGTTTGAGGATACTTTTTAAAAGTGCTCTCTTTTTTATTTTCTAACAAAACAGGTTTACAGTCTAGATTAACAAATTAAGCTGTTTCTTCATTCTAAGGGAAACATTTTTATTTAATTGCAAGTTTTTGCTAGGTTAATATGTGGTGATGCCTTGACAGTTGTGTTTATGTATGGGGAAATGAATGAAAACAAGGGGTGGGGTGGGGGAGGATGTGGAAAGACTGTATATTGTATTGTTTCTGTTCTGTCTTTGTTTTGTTTTTCCTTTTTAATTTTTTTAATGCTGCTTATTGTACTATATGTTGTGTTACAAAAGTTAACATGAAATAATAATATGATTTAAAAAACAATAAAAGTGCTATCTTTCGTCTTGTTAATTTAGGTAACAAAGTTTGCCAAGAGGGTAACACTCAAAGTTAAAGAGGACATGTATTCAGTAATTGAGTGCTGAGATATATTCATGATAAGAAATTGGATCTGGAAACCCAACACACTTTGAACTATATATAGCTCTTCATTTGGGGTAATAATAATAATAGAATTATCATTACCAAAGGGAAAAAATGTATCAACCCAACAGGTGGAAGAAGGCAAACCTTTACAAGCCAACTCAAAAGGAAGCCACACCGAGTTCAATAAAGCTTACTTCTAGGTAATCTGAATCAAGTTTACACAAAACTTCAGAGTGCTTTATCAATCTACTATCCTGATAACTAATCTACAAGACAGATTTATAACAATGTAGTGTCAGATGTGATTCAGTCATTTACATTGCTCTGCTTTGTTGGGCTGGCATTTTATGACTTGACTCATTTCCATTATTACCCCTGATGAAAAGCTATACATTGTTCAAAAAGTGCTGGGCTTTCAGATTATTTCTTGTAATAAATCTCCTTCTGTACTCATTTACTGACTGTATCTTCATTGAAATTAATTAACACTAAATGGCTTGAAAATTCACTTCATTGAAAAGCAGTGAGATTTATCAGGTTTTATTTATTTAACAGGTAGCTTTTCATTTTTAAAATGCTGCAGCTGTAATAACCAGCTTCAAAAATGTTATGGCAGCAAGGTTCTTATCCCCTAGTATATGAAATATTTTCTTTACAAATGCCTTTCAGGCATAGCAGGAAAGGCTGAGGTCTGAATCATCTGTTGTAAGCAAGCCAAAATGACATACTGTATACAGCCCCTAGAGTCTGGAAAGTTACTTTTAGAATCATAGAATCATAGAGTTTGAAGAGACCACAAGGGCCATCCAGTCCAACCTCCTGCCATGTAGAAATAAACAAAGCACTCCCAACAGATGGCCAGCCAGCCTCTGCTTAAAAACCTCCAAAGGAGGAGACTCCACCACACTCTGAGGCAGTGCAGTTCACTGCCAAACAGCTCTTAACCTTCTCTTCCCCAGGCTAAACATACCCAGCTCCCTAAAGCCACTCCTCATAGGGCATGGCCTCCAGACCTCCCACCATTTTAGTCACCCTCCTCTGGACACGTTCTAGATCGTCCATATCCTTGAATTGTGGTGCCCAGAACTGGACACAGTATGCCAGGTGAGGTCTGACTAAAGCAGAATAGAGTGGCACTATTACATCCCGTGATCTAGACACTATACTCTTATTGATACAGCCTAGAATTGCATTGGTTTTTTTAGCTGCGCCATCACAATGCTGACTCATGTTAGGTTTGTGGTCCACTAAGACTCCTAGATCCCTTTTGCATGTACTGCCATCAGGCCAGGTGTCACCCATCCTATATCTGTGCATTTTATTTTTACTGCCTAAGTATAGTATCCTACATTTCTCCCTGTTGAAATTCATTTTGTTAGTTTTGGCCCAGCTTTCTAATCTGTTAAGGTCATTTTGAATTCTGATCCTGTCCTCTGGGGTATTAGCTACCCCTCCTAATTTGGTGTTATCTGCAAACTTGGTAAGTATGCCCTCTGTTCCCTCATCCAAGTCATTGATAAAGATCTTGGATAGCACTGGGCCCAGGACAGAACCCTGTGGCACCCTGCTGGTCACTTCTCTCCAGGATGAAGAAGAGCCATTGGTAACTACCCTTTGGATTTAGCCCATCAACCAATTAGAAATCCTCATAACATTGCATTGTCTAGCCCACATGTTACTAATTTTTTTGCAAGGATATCATGGGGGATTTTGTCAAAGGCCTTACTGAAACCAAGATACACTATATCCACAGCATTCCCTTCATCTACCAAGTATGTAACTCTATTGAAAAAAAGAGATAAGATTAGTCTGGCATGACTTATTTTTCAAAAACCCATATTGACTTTTAGTAATCACGGCATTCCTTTCTAAGTGCTTACGGACTGTATGTTTAATGATCTCCTCTAGAATCCTTCCTAGTATTGATGTTAGGCTGACTGGGTGATAATTATTTGGGTCTTCTTCCCCCCCCCTTTTTAAAGACGGGGACAACATTTGCCCCCCTCCAGTCTGCTAGGACCTCTTTTTTTAAGATTTAGAGGTAGTTCTTTATAGTTCTGAGCTCCTGGATAGTTACTATTATAGTTGACTATTTACTTTTCCCTTTCTCAAAAGTAACCAAATTCATTGCCTTTTCAGATACTTTGAGAACAATTACCGGTAGCAGCAGCAGCAGCAGCAACATCAAATGCTACAAAGTACTGGCCTGTTGGGGCGGGGGGGGACATGCATTTGCCTCCTGTCAACCTCATTAATATCTCCTTGTCCACAACAGAGCACAAGGGAGAACTTGAACTTTGTGACATTCTACCTTCACCTTTCAGTGAGCCCACACCTTTGCAATTATAAAAATACAATTGTTCCTCCGTATTCACGGATTTGACATTCACGGATTTAAGTATTCACGGCTTGAAAATATTCTTTAAAAAATAACAATCCAAAAAGCAAACCTTGATTTTTCCATCTTATACAAAGCACACAATTTTTCTATCCCATTACATATAATGGGACTTGAGTATTCACGGATTTGGGTATTCATGGGGGGGTCCTGGTCTGTTGCTCCAGAGACTAGAAAATGAAACATTGGGTTCAAATTACAGTTGCCCCTCCACATTCTCAGCTTTCACTTTCACAGTTTCAACTATTCACAGTTTGCTCAGGAAGCACCTCATTTAAATCAGTTTCTTTCCCTTGCACATAAGGGAGATGAGCCGATTTAAACGGAGTGCTCCCTAAGCAAACCGCGCTGCCTAACTCCCCGCTCTCCTGGGACTTGGCTCCATTTGGGGTGGGGAGCCAAGCCCCAGGAGAGCGGGGAGTTTGGGGCAAAGGCGCTTTTCAGCCACCACAACCCCGCCCTTCCCAAAGCGGCAGTGCGGCTTTTCCAGCCTTGTCGTGGCTTTGGGAGGGTGGTGTGGTCTCTGAAAAGCCTCTCGGCCACCCTTCCTCCACACCCCCAACCTTCCCAAAGTGGCTACAGGGCTTCAAAGCCCCCCAGCCACTTCAGGAAAGGCGGGAAGAGGCTGCCCACCCTCCTACCCGCATGGCCGCCTCCCTCTGTGGCCTCCCCGAAGTGGCTGCAGGGCTTCAAAGCCCCCCAGCCACTTCGGAAAGGGCAGGAGAGGCTGCTGACCCTCCTGCCTGCCCAGCCGCCTCCCTCTGCAGCCTCCCCGAAGTGGCTCTGGGGCTTCAAAGCCCCTCAGCCACTCCAGGAAGGGCGGGGAGAGTCTGGCCACCCTCCCACCCAGCCACCTTCCTCTGTGGCCTCCCCAAAGTGGTTGTGGGGCTTCAAAGCCCCTCGGCCACTTTGGGAAGGGTGGGGAGAGGCTGGCCACTCTCCCACCTGCCTAGCCGCCTCCCTGCCCGGCCTCCCTGAAGTGGCTGTGGACTTCAAAGCCTGCAAGCCACTTTGGGAAGGGTGAGGAAAGGCTGGCCACCCTCCCACCTGCCTGGCCGCCTCCACCCCCAGTCTTCTCAAAGTTGGTATGGGACTCAAGAGCCCCATAGGCACTTCAGGAAGCATGGCAGGGGGCAGGGGGTGGCAGCCAGGTGGTTGGGAGGCTGTTTAGCCACCCCCGCTTCCCAAAACGGTGATGGGGATTGAAAAGCCCCGTCGCCACATTGGAAGAGTGTGGGGGTTGCGGGTGGGCGGTGGGAGGCCATTTTTATTCATTTTTTTTTACATTTGTGGGGGTCTTGAGGCCCTAACCCCCACGAATGTGGAGGGACATTTTTTTTTTAATGTAAGGGTATTCAACAGCGAAATAGATTGATCTGAAGTGTGGTGGACTCTTCATCTTTGGAAGTCCTTAAACAGAGTGGATGGGCATCTTTCAGGAGAGCTTTAGTTGTGTATTCCTGCCTAGCAGGGGGTTGGACTAGACTAGAGGGTCCTTATGGTCCCTTCCAGCTTTAAGTTCCTATGATTCTATGTACCATGATGGGAGCTTTTGGCTTCTGTCTTATATTCATTTACTTGCTGAAGTTTGGAAACATGGAGGTCATGTACTCCATGATAAATTCCACGAACTCCTTGTGAATTGCTGGGAAAAGGGGGAACTGCCATCAGATCTCCGAGATGCAGTCATCATCACCCTGTACAAGAAAAAAGGAGCAAAATCCGATTGCTCAAACTATCGAGGCATAACACTCCTCTCTATTGCTGGAAAAATCCTTGCAAGGATACTCCTGAACAGATTAGTTCCTGCCATTGCTGAAGAACTTCTTCCTGAAAGCCAATGTGGCTTCAGAGCCAATAGGAGTACTACAGACATGGTATTTGCCCTTAGACAATTGCAAGCGAAATGTAGAGAGCAGAACAAGGGTCTCTATATAACATTTGTTGACCTCACCAAAGCCTTCGACACCGTGAGTAGAAAAGGTCTGTGGCAGATCCTGGAAAGACTAGGATGTCCCCCCAAATTCCTTAAAATGATTATCTTGCTACACGAGGGCCAGCATGGTCAAGTCAGATATGGCGATGCTCTTTCAGAGCCCTTTCTAATAACTAATGGAGTGAAGCAAGGTTGTGTTCTTGCTCCAACTTTATTTACAACCTTCTTCAGCAGGATGCTCCAAAGGGCTACGGCAGAGCTCTAAGAAGACGACGGCATCTATATACATTACCGTACTGATGGTAGCTTGTTTAACTTAAGCCGTCTGAAGGCTCACAATAAGACTCTAAACTATCTAGTCCGTGAGCTGCTCTTCACTGATGATGCTGCCCTTGTTGCCCACACAGAAGCAGCTCTGCAGCGCCTAACATCCTGCTTCACAACAGCAGCAGAGCTGTTTGGGCTGGAAGTCAACCTGAAGAAAATGGAAGTTCTTTACCAGCCTGCACCACAGGACGAACACCACCATCCCCACATTGCCGTCGACAACTCTGTGCTTAAGACCGTTCAGTAGTTCACCTACCTGGGAAGCATCATCTCCTCAGATGCCAAGAGTGACAAAGAAATCGATCACAGATTAGCAAAGGCACATAGCGCATTTGGAAGACTTTACAAAAGAGTCTGGAGTAATAAACACCTGAGGCAAAGCAAAAAAATCAGTGTGTATAGAGCCATTGTACTGTCTATTTTCCTTTATGGGTCTGAAACATGGGTCACCTATCGCCACCACTTACGACTTCTCAAACACTTCCATCAGCGCTGTTTACGCACAATCCTAAATATACAGTGGACTGACTATGTGACAAATGTTGCTGTCCTTGAGCAAGCAGGGATCACCAGCATTGAGGCCATGATATTGAGAACGCAGCTGCGGTGGGCAGGGCATGTTTCTAGGATGGAGAACCATCGCCTCCCAAAAATAGTACTCTACGGTGAACTCGCCACGGGTCAGCTTAAGAGGGGTGCTCCAAAAAAGCGATACAAGGACTCCCTGAAACAACACCTCAGGCTCAGCCAAATTGATCACCAACAATGGTCCGCCCTGGCCTCATATCGGGAGGCATGGAGATGCACTATCCACAATGCTCAGCCTTATTTAAGAATTCATGCTGAACAAGTCTTGAAGAGAAACGACAACGCAGAAAGAATCACAACCCGGAAACATCACCCAAGGAAACCTTCTGCTGTGCTTTCTGCAACCAGACCTGTTTATCTTGGATTGGCCTTTTTAGTCATTGGTGCGCTTGCAGAAAGCGCGGGATGAGTCCTTCCTGAGTCTTCATTTGTGAAGAGAAGCCAGAGAGAGAGATGGGGGTGGGGAGTAAGTCCCATTAGTCTCACCAATGCTTTCTTTTGGATAGGTGTGTATGGAATTGTGCTGTAAAGGGCTAAAAAGGGCTACAAGTTGAGAACGATTTTGAAGAGGACACTCCCACCAGGCAAATGAGTTTGTAACTGTTTGCTTTCCTAAAAGATTTTGGAGGACAGAAGAAGTCAGTCAACAGTCAACAAACCAGCTCTGGACTAGCAATAGCAGAGATTTCATGGGAGATGTAACTGAACAAGCACTGAATTATACACCTAGGAGTGCAGATAGGTCAAGTTAAAAACATCTGATATACCCTGCTTGGGCTTATTTAATTATTTGTGTTGCATTATATTCTGCCTTTCTCCCAAAAGCAATTTAAGAAAGACATTGATTTAAGAAAAGTACTATGTGGACCTATTAAACACCCTTTCCTTTAGCAACCTAGCAATAACAACAACAGCAATATAGTAGTACAGTAGTAGTAGTAGTAGCAGCAGCAGCAGCAACCAATCAGTAACAATGACAATTAACTATATTTTTGTGTTCCCAAAATCGGGACTGAAGGGGGCTTACAATTTTAAACAATTGACAACAGCCTGCTTGAATAAAGAAACTTGGAATGACAACAGGGAAGGGACTGCCATTGAAGGAACTTCAGCAACCAGCCAGCAGCTGATAAATAAATCAAATTTAGTGTCAGGGCAAAAAAGACACTTCTGGATAACAATGCAGGGGCATGACCTTCAAATGCATGATGCATCCACCTTTCTAGAAATAATCATGTCCACATTGTTTCAGAAGGTGGATGCATTATTACATGGTGACACTGTGTATTTGCTGCTTTGAGTGGTTTCCAGAAATCACTCAAATGTTGTTATGTTATCATAACATAAATGTAATGAATAAGATTTTTTTAAAAAAAAATCCAATTAAAACTGCCAAGTGAAAGCAGTAAGCCCACAGGAGGAGCTCACTTTACTGAGGATTTTGAAAAATAAAAATGTTTACTCTTAATAATCCCCCAGAAGGGATGTGTGAAAGCTGGCAGCTTATTTTCACAGATATTTTCACCTCAGCAAATGGTTTGAAACACTTATTGCCAAAAGAAGCTATGCATTTTTGGCAATTGTGTGATTTGAACCATTTTTGGATTGCGACTGCACATCACTGTTGTATACTGCATATGTAATTTGCTTTACTGCACATTATGTTTCCCATTCGAATGGACACACTTCTAAACAGTATAGTTCATTATTTTTTTTGCATTTTGCATATTAATTTGCATATCACTTGCACATTGTTTCTAATGGAAAACTGAAACAGGCTGAGTTGAGTCTACTTCATCAGAATCAGGTATACTAGAGTTAACAAAGTAGATGTGTTCCTGGACATTACTTCTTTAACAGAAACTTTGTTAAGAGGCAGGAAATAATATAGACAGAATAGCGATAGGTTCCTACACCACAAAAAAGAAGAGCAACTTGAACATGTTTCAGCAGACTTTTTTTAAAAAATCAGAACTAAAGATATGCACATGTGAAATGAAACAACTAGGTCAAGTAAGCAAATCATAGTGTTAGGCCCCACATGTAGGGCCTAGCAAAAAGATTGGTTCAGGCTGCAGGAGAAGTGCTAGGCCCTGTTTTTCTTTAAGAGAATGGGTCAGGGAGAGGTTTCTATTCACAGTTGGAGGTGGTGGGAGGGAACTAGCGTCATCCCTTGGCCTAGGAGATAAGGATGTTTTGAGACACCACAGCACTGGCACAGTAATTGGCCTGAGAAAGCTTCCCCTTGTTAATTGGCTTGATAAAGTTTCTTTCTCACTCACTATGTGTGCAAAGCTTAAACCACATATAATGTGAGGGCATTAGACACAGGCTCTGCCTCACAGCCATGTGAAGCCCTGTGGAGCCAGTCAGTATTTTCCTTCTGTTTTTTAAGTCTGCTTTCTAATGATTTATGAGACTATGCCTGTTTGCTTTTCTATCTGCTGTCATTAATAAAATAGCCTGCTTTTCAAGCCCAGAACTGGTTCATGGTCATTTCGCTCTCTTCATATCCCAAACCAGCAGAGCCCCCAACCCAGGGAGGTGCTGTCAGTGTCTCTGGCTTTTCTTCGCAAACGAAGATTCAGGAAGGACTCATCCCGCGCTTTCTGCAAGCGCGCTGATGACTAAAAAGGCCAATCCGAGATAAACAAGTCCGGCTGCAGAAAGCACAGCAGAAGGTCTCCTTGGGTGATGTTTTTGGGTTGTGATTCTTTCTGCGTTGTCGTTTCTCTTCAAGACTTGTTCGTCGTGAGTTCTCAAATAAGGCTGCAGCATTGTGGATAGTGCGTCTCCATGCCTCCCGATGTGAGGCCAGGGTGGACCACTGTTGGTGATCTATTTGGCCAAGCCTGAGGTGTTGTTTCAGGGAGTCTTTGTATCGCTTTTTTGGAGCGCCCCTCTTACGCTGACCCGTGGCGAGTTCACCGTAGAGTAGTATTTTTGGGAGGCGATGGTCCTCCATCCTAGAAACGTGCCCTGCCCAGCGCAGCTGTGTTCTCAATATCATGGCCTTAATGCTGGTGATCCCTGCTTGCTCAAGGACAGCAACATTCGTCACATAGTCAGTCCAGTGTATATTTAGGATTGTGCGTAGACAGCGCTGATGAAAGCGCTCGAGGAGTCGTAGGTGGTGGCGATAGGTGACCCATGTTTCAGATCCATAAAGGAGGATAGACAGTACGATGGCTCTATACACACTGATTTTTGTGCTTTGCCTCAGGTGTTTATTGCTCCAGACTCTTTTGTGAAGTCTTCCAAAACACATGGGTAAACAAAAACATTTGGAATCTTCTAGAGACCACTTCAAAATGCATCTAGTACAGGTCGACCCCATATCTATAGGGGATACTTTCCAATACACACACCTGTGGCTACCTGAAACGGTGGGTGATAAGGAACCCTATTGTTTTCAATGAGAAGAACACTGAAAGTTGACCATAGAATCATATCGGAGGACCTAGAAATGCCTAGAGAAAACATATATTTTTGGACATGGATAAGTGAAACCATGGATGCTGAATCTGTGGATACGGGGGTTAACCTGTAATTATTTATTTTTCTTTCACCAGCCTCCACTTTTGTAATGATTTCTGTTTTGTTGACCAAACATATAGCTCTCTATATTTTTTTTTAACATCTTAAGGGAAGCTCTCCCCTTGCATTTCCATTTTGCCATTCACACATGGGACTTTTTCGGATGAGGGTTTATAACGCTAGCAGCCTCGTCTCTGTTGTGAGGCTGCTGCGCTGCAGGGCATCCCTTTTGGATGACGCTCTGCCCTGCTAATCCTCTGCCGGTACTGTTGCATAACCGCGGGGATGCAGCAGCATTATATTTGGCGGTTTTCTAATCACGGAAGTTGGTCGTGATTAGAAAATCACCAAATATAACGCTGCTGCATCCTGGAGGTTATGCAACAGTACTGGCAGAGGATCAGCAGGGCAGAGCGTCATCCAAAAGGGACGCCCTGCAGCGCAGCAGCCTCGCAACGGGGACAAGGCTGCTAGCGTTATAAACCCTAATCCGAAAAGTCCATGCTCAATAAGGAATTCCAAGGGCAGCTGCTATTTAACTTGCCTGCTGTAAGGAGGCCCACATGGCTACAGTTGAATCAGCTAGAGTAGAATCCTGCTCTTTCTCTGCTCTAGCTTTATTGCATTGTTTACTACAGAGATGCTTCTACAACCAACACCCAAAGTGTGTGTTTCTTCAGCCCTCCTTCATCATCCTCCCAATGCCAATGCTGCCAAAAAAATCTGGTTATTGTGATGGGATGATGAGTTCAGTCTCAATGATGGCTTTAAAGAGTAGTTAAAAGGACAAAGGTGGGACAAATTTAACAAACAAGCCAAGATGAGGAGGTAAGCAGTGGAGGAAGAGGACAGGAAATATTGGTCTAGTGCACTGACATGGATATGGGACTGGTAAAATGTTGCAAAATCATGCATTAGAATTCTCCCTAGTAGCTGGGATGTATACCAGTTATTAGTATGTGTAGTAAGCCAAGAAACTATTGTCTCTGCTCAAACCACTGCCAATGAACTAGGGTTTATGGATATATCCTAATTAGCGGTTTCTCTTTCCACTCTCCCTTCGTAATTCTTTTGTTCAAGCACTGCTGCTCCATGATGTGTTCCTCCTTCCTCTGTTGATAGTTGCATTTCTTACTCTAATGTAGTAAGAAATGGGTAAACAAAAACATTTGGAATCTTCTAGAGACCACTTCAAAATGCATCTAGTACAGGTCGACCCCATATCTATAGGGGATACTTTCCAATACACACACACGTGGATACCTGAAATGGTGGATGATAAGGAACCCTATTGTTTTCAATGAGAAGAACACTGAAAGTTGACCATAGCATCATATCGGCATGTCCAAGAAGGCTGAAGTGTTCTGCAATTGATTTTTGCACTCCTAATTAAGTTTATTGTTCAATAGCATTCATATCTCTTTTCTTATTCTTCTGCAAACTCCTGGATAATATTCTCTAAAATATCATCTGTTCTGTGGCATGAATGCACAGTTTTTGAATGAGAATGAACATTTGTTCAAAACATTTGGTTGCATAAGAAAAGTTTGGGTGGAAGGAGCCAACATTCTGCTATCAACTGCCCCCAACCTTTGGCCAGATACATAGTAGAGGGGAAACTGAGGTTCCTATAGCTTTGCTAAAATATTGGTTGCTGCAGGAAAGGTAATGTGCTCATTCCCTTGTGAAGAGAGCTTTTACAGTAGGAAACAAAGGAAGCGGGAAATCCACAATATTGGAGACAGTGAATAGGCGGGTCTACTTGCTACTTTCATGCTCTAAATATGCCTCACTGTTTTCAAAGCTGTTTTCTTAAAAACATTTTAGCTTGGTTAAAAACAATTTAGACAAAATTAACATATACTTTGAAAAACAGAGAGAAAGGTATAGATTTCTTGTTTTGGAGAGGAACGGGGGTATTATGGATATAAAAGGATACAGCTTTTATAGCTCCTCGAAACCACAGTATATCCAAAATTCCACTGTTCCTTTTGGCTTAATAACTGTATGCACTTCTTTAGTTCTTAGAAGTTCATGGGGGGGGGGCTCTGATTTGAGCTCTAAAATGTTGACCACAGCACTCATCTGGAATAGTCTTGTTTTTGTGTCAATGAAATATAACATTACTTACCAGCATTTGGCAGCCAACATAAATTATACCTTCTTTGCAGTTGTTAGAACAGGATAGAAAAACGACATCAGTCTACTGAGTCATACGTGCTTCCTTCATTTAATTCATATGTTGCCAACACCTGTGAAAACAATCAGCATCAGAGGCTTGAATTTGCTTTAGGGAGTGCTAAAAGCAAATGCTTAGTTGTTTTTGGTTGGGTTTTTCTTTTAGTTTAGTTTTATTAACAAACCAGTTATTATGAATCACTGTATACTTTAAGCATGCTCATTTTGATTTTGATCATTTATGCAGAATAGAAACAATTAATAATAATAATAATAATAATAATAATAAAATTTTATTTCTATCCCTCCCCTCTGCAGCACAATCGGGGCGGCTTACAATATAAAAACTCCATAGTCACAGTACCTTAGCCTACCCGCCCCTTAAAATAATATTAAATTATAAAAGATTAAAAACATACAATAATTAAAAATATATAAATTAGAAAAAAAATCAAAACATACAATAGTTAAAAAAAAATCCGATTGCAGCTCAGAAAGGACAGCCGAGTCTTGGGCCGGGATAGTTATTCAGGAAAGGCCTGCCGGAAAAGATCTGTCTTGACAACTTTTTTAAAGCTGTCTAAGGTGGTAATAAGACGGATCTCGTCCGGCAGGCCATTCCATAATCTGGGAGCGGCAGCAGAGAAGGCCCTCTGGGAGGTCACCAACAGCCTTGTTTTCATAGGCTGTAACAGATTCCTCCCAGAGGACTGAAGAGCATGGGGAGGGTCGTACGGTAGGAGGCAGTCCCGGAGATAAGTTGGACCCAAGCCATGTAGGGCTTTAAAGGTTATAACCAACACCTTGTACTGTGCCCGGAAACTAATAGGCAGCCAGTGGAGAGCTTTTAGCACAGGTGTTATATGCTCTCTTCTGGAAACACCAGAAATCAACCTGACTGCCATGCTCTGAACTAGTTGAAGTTAACACATGGCATGTTCTAGACCTAGATCAACTGCATGTCCTGGTCCATGAAGCCCAGTGCCACCTCCTCTGACAAGCCATAGCTCTCTAGGGTTTCAGACAGAAGTCTTTCTAATCCTAAGGGCCTCCTGTCAGTGTATTCCACCTGAGGATCTGGCCCATTCCTCCCCTGTTAAGTGGCATGAAATGGACCAGAGGCTAGACAAGCATGCTAGCCCATCCCTGCAGCCACTGACACTGCCCTCTGTGTCACACTCTCTGATATCAGGAAGCAGGCCTGCAGCTCATGAACAAGGGCCCCTCCATGTGACCAGCCTGGTTACACGCTGTGGGCCCCCTGCCTGGCCATGAGGGAGTGAGGCAGAGGGCAGATGCAGCAATAGACAGGCATGCTGGAAAAATCTTTTTTTATTTGTTTGTTTGCTGGCTGGAACGGATTTTACCAGGCATTTTTTCTAAAGCACTGTATCTTTCCCCTGTCTTAGCCCCATCTTTGCTCTGGAGGGCGGGGGATAATGAGGACTGCCCAAGAGCAAAACGGGTCAAAAGCCCTGCATCATCAGGACTGCAGGGCTCCAAGACAGGGTCAAATTGCCCATGTAGACAAGCCCTAAGTAGAGATTGAACCTAAAATCATTTGTATGCAAAGCATGTGCTCTGCCACTGGCTCTTACCTGTCATGACTATCATATGAGGTCATTGCAGAGGTATTGCCAGAGCATGAAAAAGTTACCTTTTAAACAACTATAACTTATAAATGTATAAAACTTATAAACTATAACTTATGAAAACTATAATTATAACCAGTCATGCTGGCCGGGGAATTCTAGGCATTGTTGGATGTTACAAACCCAGTTTGAACACTAGAATCTAGGGTGTTGTCTAGACAAGGCAATATAATGTGGGTTGCTGTGCATTAATGCAAATTTGCAGCAGTGTTCATTTCTCTCCAGGTTTTTTTGGCAAAATTGCTGGTATGCAAAGCTATCCAAGTTTGATGTTCACATGGAGCCATGCCTGCGGATCAAGATGGTGGCCGTGAGAGAATTACTTGCAGTATCATTCTCCACAAGTTGTTGCCTCTACATGGTATTTTTTTAAAACAAATGTAAATCAAGGGTGCACAAGTGCAACCACCCACTTAAAACAACAGTTTGGTCACCTCAGTACAGCAAAAAGTGCACTATCGCTACTGCGAAACTCAAAAATGGCACTTCTAGCTGGCATGTCCACCCCCTGCGCATGTCTGACCAATCAGATTTCCACTTCTGCTCCTCTCCAAGAATGCACTGCAATTTGAGTCGGATGTCCAAACAGGTGGTAACACTCATTTCTACGTATTATTTTTAAAGGTTTGGGAAAAGCCACAAAGGCTTTTCCCACATAGTTTTTGGCATTTTGATCCCCCTCCTTCCAAATATGGTGAATCACTGTGAGATCTCATTGGGACAAAAGGTATTCCCTGTGTCATTTATGAGGAGTATTTTCACAGTCTAGACAACACCTAGCACATTTTGTACTGGGTTAGATGGGGACCTTGGTGGAGTAAAGAGCTCTCGAATGCAAAACACTCTCAATTACAGTAGTATTTGGAAATTCTGGCTAAAAGGGGTTGACTTTCTCAGTGTTGAGAATGTGGAGAAGGAATGAAGGAGTGAAGCCAGAAAGAAGATCCTAGCAATCTCTAATTAATGACTGGAGATAGTGTGGCTCTCTTTTCCAGTAACCCCAAGGACGGGGTTTAGGAAGAGTAGGGCTTGCTACTGATCATTCTGGTCTGGTCTGGATGGACAACTTTCATGGTCCAGATTAGAACCAAGGGCTGCAGGTTTCTCTACCCTGCTATAAGGAACCAGATAGCCAAGGCTCATGGTTTGACCTGAAGTGTCAGCGTTTTACTTGCTTTCTCAGATTTTCCAAAAGGAGGCATAACATTGCATGGAGAAGGGTCAGAATCAAGGTTACAGTACACCAGCAATGCTTCCTAACAATCCAGGCACCATCCACTGACTCCATCAGGTGTCAATAGACTCCAGTCCAGTACTACTTAATCAGGCTTCCATAATCTGGAAGGTATTAACCTAATGTTCCAACCCAGGCTCCTTCAATGCAACCTCAGGGGCAGAGGAGCCAGAGAACTGGCAAACCTGAGAAGTGGACAACTAGGGCAAGCATCGGCATTTGGCAGCCTTGTCCAGCATAGCCACCTAGGTCTGTGGCCACATGCCATTTTAATGACTCACAATGTCCCTTAAATAGGGTCACTCTAGGTTACAGTAGGTAATTCAAATGAAGATGCTGCTTTAGCTAATGTGTAAGGGGTGTGTGAAAGAGAGAACACAGTTTAGTTTCCCATAATGTTCCAGGTGACTCTATATCAGGGACATTGTGGCTTACTCAAATGGTGGACAACTTGTAATCGTCTGTCATGGATGAGGATGCTGCTCCTTTTGCTGCTGCTACTGCAACAACAGCAGATAAATCCACTGTGGCCCCCAGCACTAACTCTGGAAGTGGTTAGCAGAAGGCATTGCACTTCACCTGGGCACAAATAGGTGGAGCTTCCTCAGGATCTGCCACTTTATCCCCAAATTTTGCTAAATAAGGCAATCTCTTGCTCTCAGGGGGCCCAGTGTCCATCATCCTGACTTGGTTTGACAAGTCTAGCAAGACAACAATTACAACTTGCTTTCCTATTGGTACAGATTCCAAATTGAGTCTGTTAAAACACACACACACTATAGCAGTTACAAAGAAGATATAATTTGTTAATTGCCAATAACAGGTGTGTATTTATTTTAAAGCCTATTTATTGTAGCAGGATAGAAATAAACTCTTTCATATTTTTTCTCATTGATCAAGTCACTGTTAAGTATGCCATACAGTTCAAAAGAGCAGCTTGTTGTCAAGACAGAGAAGTATTTTGTTAAGGGAAAGAAAAAGAGCTCTGAATCTCCATAGGACTCACAAATCTGTTGGAATGAATGCATTCCTCCTCTTAAGTTGTAAAGTCAGTTTCTGTACATATAACCGGAGGAAGACAGCCTTGAGATGTTATTAATGAGAAAGTACTGTTTTGTTTGAATTTGATAGAGACTCCCTCAGCCTCTGAATATAAGCTGTAATGCTCCACATATACAGCTGATAGGTAATGAACTATTATCAGGTAAAAGCCAACATCAGTTGATGGAGTGCCTGTCTACAGCAGAAAGACATTGCTCTATTGTCTGGGCTGGCTAACACTGGTAAAGAATAGATAGAGCAAAGGAATAAAGACGCTTGGCTCCTAAACAGAAAAGAGGAGTCAGCCCTCTTCCAAAGAAGCCATCTGCTGATCTCAATTTCTATCCTTTACCTCACATATTAGCCCTCTGAATAAATAAACAAACAAACAAATCCAGAGTGATGCTTACAAAGTTAATATATATTATTTTCTTGACAAGTAACTTGTCCTTATTTGTTTCCAACACTTAGTAGTCACACTTCTCAATTGCTAGTATGGCGTTACTTTTAAATTAATAGTGTTTTCCCCTCAAAATACTAAAAATGGCCCAAAGTCCACTCCTAAATCCCCAAAGTGATCCTCCCAAAAACATGTTAAGGTTAAAGTAACAAATAATGTTATGTTTTATTCAAGCTGTTAAGATTGTTGTCATTCATGTTCCCCTTCCGATGAACTATGACACATGCACCCTGAACATTGTCCCACATCAGGTGGAGGAATGTGCACCTAAGAAAAAAGCAAACATTTGTGTGAATGAGAAGAAAAAAAAAAAAGAGAGAGAGAGAGAGAGAGAGAGAGAAGAAATGGAAGAAACAGAGACAGCAGGGGATATCTAACTCTAGTTCACCCCACACATGGTATGTAGGTTCCTGGAAAATTCATCCCCCCAAGAGAATGTGGCCCCCCAGCATTAAAAAGAATTCCCCACATCTGCCCTGAAACTAGAGTGATTGGGAAAGCAGCATCTGTTGAAGTTCTACCAGTTATGCACCTATAGGGATGCATAACAGGTAGAAATGCTGAAGTAAAAATGTCAACCTTAGCAGGGATTCTCACCTATGTCTCCCACATCCAAACAAGCCACTTCATCCACCGTCCCCACTGGCCTTTGATTGTGAAGCTACTTAGTCTGACATCTGACAAATGTTGAAGAGTGTGTAAAATATCATTATCGCTTTGCTTCATACTAGAAGCTGTAATATTCTTTTACTTGCCTGTCAAGGTGTTCACATTCATTGTCTGCAGCCTCCATGTCAACCTGGAAACTGGAAGACAACCTAGGTCTTTCATTGAAATGATTTCATCAATTATACTATCCTTACACATTAGCTCAGATGTAGGAACAGAAGCTATTTTTAATATGTCATGGCCCTTATCTGTCTCACTTCAAGCATTATCCACAGCCCGATGCTCTCATCCAGCAAGGGAGAGCCATGTGTATGTTTATGAAGAGGCTGTAGCTGCAGTTTGTATTGTGTACGCAACTCCACTGAATGTGATAAGCCTGTCTAGCATAGATGGACTAATTCCCATCCAAGGCCTGATAGAGACAAGCAACAAAGTGTGAACACAGTTGGACTGTACCCACAATGGTTCCTATAAATAATAATAATAGTAATAATAATATTTGTTTAAACCCCGCCCCTCTCTTAAAACAATCGGGGCGGCTTACAAAAATTAAAATACAATACAGATAAAAATCCCTAAACACCCCCCACCCTCCCCATAAAAAATATTAAACAAATATAAATTCAGCTTTCTTTTATGCTAAAGATACTAATTCTCCTCTTAATCAGCCATTATAAACTCCCCTTTCCCGTTATGCATTCCAATCACTCCTGAAAAGTCACTTCCTTTCCAACCCTGATGTTGACTTTATTTATTTATTTATTGCATTAATATCCCACTTTTCCCCAAGATGGGATTCAAGGCTGCTTACAATATCTTTAAAAAAAAGATTAGTGTACAAATGTAAAAAAAGAATAACCTGATCAAAAACAGAAACGTTTAAAACATATTTAAAACACAATTTCCAGCAAAAGATTAAAAAAATACAGTACACCACTTCACACACACACTATTGCTCCATAATTAAAATCCAAAGGCCTGCTATAATAAAAATGTCTTCACTTGCAAGTGGAATGAGAGGAGGGAGGGGGCCAACTGGACAGCCTGGGAAAGCTCTCTCCTGAGTCATGGAATCATAGAATCATAGAGTTGGAAGAGACCTCAAGGGCCATCCAGTCCAACCCCTGCCATGCAGGAATATACAATCAAATCATTCCCGAAAGATGGCCATCCAACCTCTGTTTAAAAACCTCCAAAGAAGGAGACTCCACCACATTATGAGATTTCTTACCCAACATGCTGGTGGAGATGGTTGGGCTGAGAGAAAGCCATCCCCTGCAGATCTCAAAACTCCAACTGGCTTGTGTAAAGAAATACAGTCTTTCCGATACTCTAGACCCAAGCCATGTAGGGCTTTAAAGGTCAAAACCAGCTCTTTGAATTCTGCCTGGTAATGGACCAGTAGGTAGTGAAGCTGTTTCAACAGGGGAGTCAAACGATCCCTGTAACTAGCCCCAGTCTACAGCCTGGCTGCAGCATTTGAATGCAGTGAAGTTTCCAAACAGTTTCCAAAGGCAGCCTCACAAAGAATATGTTACAGTAGTCCAAACAGGATGTCATCAAGATATGTACCATCATAGCCACATATGAGTTCTCAAGGAATGGGCACAGCTGGTGCACTACTTTTAACTCTGCAAATGTACTCCTGGCCAAAGCTGAAATTTGAGTCCAGGAGTACACCCAAGCTGTGAACCTGAGATTTCAGGGGAAGTGTAACCCCATCCAGCACAGGCTGGATTCCTGTTCCCTGGTCTGCCTTCCAACTGACCAGGAGCACCTCTGTCTTTCCTGGATTAAGGTTCAATTTGTTCATCCTAATCCAGTCCATTACTGACAACAGACACTGGTTTTGTACAGAGACAGTTTCCTTGTAATCAGAATGGGAGGAGAGACTGAACCCCAAAACTTTGGATGGACTTTACTAGTGGTTTCATGTAAATATTAAACAGTGTGGGGGACAGAACCAAACCCTGAGGAATACCACAGGCTAGCGGTCAGGGTTTTGGACAGGCATTCCCGAACACCACCCTCCGAGTCCAAGGAAGACTGGAGCTACTATAAAACAGTGCCCCCAAGCCCCATCCCAGAGAGGTATCCTAGAAGGATACCATGATCAATGATATCAAAAGCCACTGACAGGTCCAGCAGAACCAACAGGAACACACTCCCCCTATCTAGTTCTCTGTGTAGGTCATCTACCAAGGTGGCCAAAGCTGTCTGTGTCCCATTGCCAGGCCTGAAGCCAGATTGAAATGGATCTAGAGAATACATTTCACCATTCCCTGGAGCTGGGAGGCCACCACACACTCTAGAACCTTGCCACAAAAGGGATATTGGAGATTGGCTGATAATTTTCCAGTATGGAGGGATTCAGGGAGGGTTCCTCCCCCCCAATAATGGCCTCACAACAGTCTCTTTAAGGCAAGATGGAAACCTGTCTTGCTGGAGTGAGACATTCACTACTTCCCTTACCCAATCTGCCAGTTCCCCTCAGGCTGCTTTTAACAGCCAGGAAGGGCATGGGTCCAATATGCACACAGTGGCTCTCAACTCAAAGGATCCTGTCCACATTCTCAGATTGAACAAACTGAGACCAATGTAAGAAGTATTTCAGTTTGTGCCATCACTAATTCAATTAATTGCCTATTTCCAGTCTTTTTAGAGTTTACTTATTCATGTGTTGAAGGCAAAGAATTTTGAGTAGATGGAATAGGAGAGAATCAATAGAATTGTCAGTAAAAGCTCTACGTCACGGGTCAGCAACTCTGGGAGGCTAGAGGACCACACTCCTCACCACACTCCTGTGGTGCAGGTGTGCCAGTCGAAATTACATCACTGTTCAGCCTGGCCACCTCATCACTTACACTGCCACCAAATAAATAACTGTGGAAGCCACAGTTCCACAGTTACCACTTTTATGCCAAACTTCCCCCTTATCACTCCCTTTGATTAATCTAGATAGTACTTGTACTGGTGTGTAATTAATTACAGGGTTAGCATACCAAATAAATACTAGTAAGGGAAACAATCCAAGAGGAGTCTGGATTTGATAAATAAAACATTAAGATTGATTTATTGGTTGAGGAAAATAACAGAAATGCTTTGAACTTTGTCTTCAACTTGGTTAGCTTTAAACTGGTTGTTAGTCCCACTCTGTGGTGACCACATAATTTCAGAATCTGCCAGACTCAATGACAACTTGTGAGGTTCTTTCTTAACTTTCATTCTATATTCCAATCAGCCTCTATTCCTCTTAACACATGTTCTTACTGCACATACATTCCCCCAGCTCCACTCACAGCCATATACACATTCCAGTCCTCTCCCCCTTCACACCACATCTTCAACTCTCCCTTTCAACTGCCATCCACCTCCTTTTACTCTAGGAGACCCCTTCCATACCAGTTTCCTGCCACAGGATTGGCTCCTTCATGCTCTCTTCCCATTCGCTCATCAACATTCCATCAGACGCTGATCACATGCTCTCCACAACCCCCACTGCCAAAAAAAAATACCCCCAAATGTCCCCCAACATTCTCTAAGGGCTGAGGGAAGCATTTTCACCAAGTTTTTCTAGGGCCTAAAATGGCTAAGGGGGGGGGGGCAAAACATGGCAAAAATGCCTCCATTTCATGCCCCCTGACAGGCGTTTGGGGGTAAAAACATTTTTGTTTTTTGACCCCTGGAGGGCCATGCTGACCACAAAAAAGTCCCACATGCACACTTTGCTCAACCCCACTCTACATGAAAGGGGAGAAATTAAGAAGCTACCTTTCATCACAGTGAAGGGAAATCCTACTACATTGCTGAATAGTTATCTGTTAGACCCAGACAGACCTGCTTTCAGGAAGCAGTATGAGAAGACTAGGGAGATTTTCAGACGCCTCTTTCAGCGTCTTGCCATGCAAGCAGCCTCCGGAGCAGCAACGAGGCTGCTGCACGGCAAGGGGTTCATTTTGGACGCCGCCGTTTCTCTCTCGGCGTCGTCCGTGAGTGTTGCGGATAGCATTGGAGGTGGCCGTGCTGTTTTTCACTCACGGAAGTTGTCTCCAATGCTAGCCGCAACACTCACGGACGACGCCGAGAGAGAAACGGCGTCATCCAAAATGGACCCCTTGCCGTGCAGCAGCCTCGTTACAGCTCCAGAGGCTGCTTGTGTGGCAAGACGCTGAAAGAGGCGTCTGAAAATCTCCTGGGTGTAAAGGGTAAGTAACAGGAACTAGTCTGCCTGGACAATTTGGAAGAACTTAAACAAAAATACTTGGCTTGTTTCCCCCTTTCTACTATCTGGAGAATGCTGACTTCTCAAACTTTGATGAGTATGACAATATTGGAGAAATATTCTTGGCCATCAGACACGTCTCTCTTGTGGGTAGCTCCCACCAGCCAATCACTACAGGCTATTGCCATCATCTTAACAAATGATGTTTTCCAAGAATCCGTAACTCTATTAACACACAATAATACTATCTGTATAACACTATTAAACAGGTACTTTTGGAATACATGGCTCAACATGAAACATAGCCAAGAAAAAGATCTAAGTATTAACTTGGCCTGGAGCATGGAAAGAAGATCAATAATATATAGTGTTGGCAATCTTCAAGTACTTTATTTGTCCAGCCCCTGAACTATGTTCTGTCAAGTAAGCAGCACTGTTGTTTAAAAAGCCAGCACAGTCCATTTTCTACCGGGGTCCACTCGTAACTGTAACTATTGTGGCATTGTGTATATAAAAATAATGTCTGTTAATGATCCGAAAAATTCAATAACAGTTTATACATTGAAAAAAAAGAAAAAGAAAATATAACTATTGTGGCACTATAGCTACTCAGTTGTCTTGCACCAGACTGCCGTAATTCCATTCCAGCCCACCAGATTCCATGGCTTGGCTCTCCCCACCTGGTTCCATTCACTGGCTTGACCCAAAATGCAAAGTATTTTTGAAATCAAAGCTGGGATGGCTTAGAAATGGAAAGACCAGCTTTATCAGTATCCACCAAAGGGTATCTGAAGTTGCTAAAACTCAGCATGACTGTGGAATTTTACTTCCAGACCAATGTGGTGTAGAAACCTCACAATCCCCCAATCTGAAAAAGGCTGTGTAGATAGTTCTGTGGTCACAGTTCAGCCAGAGCAACGCCTTCCCAAGCTATGAGTCCCTGACACCTGCTTTCTTCCTTGGATAATTATATTTTGGTCTTCCAAAGTGTCTGCCTGCTATCACAGTAGGCTCTGTTGGAAACAGGAAATCATGATTACTTTGCATTGTGTCCCGATTGCCTCTACCGTTAGACACCTGTCCTTCTGGCAAACATCTTTATGATAACAGAGGACAGCAGGTTAGCCTCTAAAATGCCAGCAAGAACTAGAAACATTATGATCCAAGCCCAGGAAGAAAACTTCCTTTCACCCCTTAATTAACTTTAGATGAAAATATTAACATTCTGTTTTATGGTTTCAAAAGTTAAACCAATGTACTAGTTATTATGCTGGATGACAATCAGTAGAAACCACCATCGACAGGGACAGATTTAATATGAAACATACAAAAGAGAGCTAAGGAAGTTTCTCTGACCTTGTCTTTCCATAGTCCACAATCATGTCTGGACTGGATTATTTTTTCCCTTTCCTGATGAGAAAGAGAAGAATGGGGCTGTTAATATGGTTCCATGGGAGTGGCATTATATGTTTGAAGAAATGGATTTCCAGACCTAACTTTAAGCTAAGCACCCGACTGGTATAGAACAGGGGTAGGAACTGTGCAGCCCTCCAGCTGTTGTAGAATTGTAACTCCAAGAGATCATTGCTACTAGCTATGCCAGCCAGGGCTAGGAAGCTGGAGTGCACCTACATCCAGATGAACATATATATCCTACCCAATGCTCCATCTTGTCCAATAGTCTATGGCCAGTAGCGATGAGGGACTGGATGAGTAAATGTGGGTGCCCAAAAATGCAAAAAAACCTGCAACTCCCAGTCTTCTGAAACAGAGCTGCCCCAATTTGAGTGGGTGCAGCACTTCTCAATCAGGGCCTAACTCAGTTTGGAGCATTTCCTCCGCTTCACCTACTGCCTGGCCAGTACCAGTTTCCCAGATCAAAAAATCCTTTACTTCAAGAAAGGGAAATGATAGGGCTGCAAAGTTTTGCTGTGGACAGAAGAACGGCCTTGGCATCTCCTTGTTTATGGGAGATCTTTGTAACCTGTTAACTCTTTTCCCTAAGACTTTTGGGCTTCAGGACCATTAGATAAGCATACCCTCCAATATTTCACATATGAAAACTGGGACACATGTGGCTAAGCAACATCAGAGTCTGGTCAAGATGGCAAATGTTATTAATGAGGAAAAGAACACAAGCTAGGAGAGGTTGTAATATTGGGGACTTTTGGGGGTCATAAGTAGGATGTTTCTACTTCCTCCTCTCCTCTTCTCCCCACTGAGTTAACTGAGGGCAATCTATTCTTGCACTTTGAACTCAGGAGGACTGTAACACTATTGCGTGTAATTATTCACACTATTTATAGGCTCCCTTATAAACAAGTTCTTGAGTTGGCCCACAACAAGATGTCAGGATAATATCCCTTTAAGTTCAGAGAGAAAATGCTGGAGCAACAGACCACTCTGATAGTACAGCTGAAATGGGTGTGTGCACAGCTGTGGCTAAGCAGAAGGTGATTAGCCAAACACTCCTATAAAGATATACTCTGTGTGAGTTACTGTTGTGGAGTGTTGGATGTTTGGAGAATTGCTGTTGGATTTGTTATTGAGGTTTGCTGTATATATTCTGTGTTTGTTTTGTACTGGAACTGAAGATAAAGCCTCCAGATATTATTGGAAGGACCTCGCTGCTTATTATAAGTCTTCTTATTGTGGGTGAAAGTGGGTCAGAGCAGTGGTAAAGCCTGCTAGCTGAAGCTCTTGTTTTTCAAGCCCTGTTCTGCTGCATAGTTTATCTGCTGCTGGGCTACTCCTGGGTTGTTTGTCCCCAGGCAGTGCCAGGTACCTCTCAGTGAGCCTATACTAGGTGGACAGTGTGGAGACAAGAAACATTTTAAATTCAATAATAAAAATAAAAAATATAATAATAAAAATGTATTTATATCCTGCCCCTCTACAAAACGCAATTGGGGCGGCTTACAACAATTAAAATATACATCCAAACCCTCAGTCCCACCCCCCTTAAAATATAATTAAATAATTTAAGAATTAAAGCACACTTAAACAATACAAATCATCATCATCATCATCATCATCAATGGACAGTGGCTGTGGCAAGATCAGGACAAGCTAGATCACTTTTTTTGATGGCCAGGTATCTATTCAGGAAAGGCTTGCTGGAAGAGATCCATCTTAACAGATTTTTAAAAAGCTATTTAGGGTGGTAATATGACAGATCTCATCTGGCAGGCTGTTCCATAATCTGGGAGCAATAGCTGAAAAGGCCCTCTGGGAGGTCAAGAAAAGCCTAGTCCTTAAAGGTTGTAACAAATTCCTCCCAGAGGACCTGAGTGCACGGGGAGGATTATATGGAAGGAGGCGGTCCTGAAGATAGGTTGGACCCAAGCCATTTAGGGCTTTAAAGGTGATAACCAACACCTTGTACTGGGCCTGGAAACTAATGAGCAGCTAGTAAAGTGATCTTAAGATTGGTGTCATATGGTCTCTTCTAGATATACCCGAGACCAGTCTGGCTGCCATATTCTGTACTAGTTGAAGTTTCTGGACCAAGCACAAGGATAGACGGGAGGTTACCAGAGCATGTACCATGGTCTCAAGATCCCCGACTTCCAGGAAAGGGCGCACCTGGTGTATCAGCCAAAGCTGATAACAGGCACTCCTGACCGTCACATTTACCTGATTCATCATCTGGAGCGATGGATCCAGGAGCACCCCCAGACTGCGAACATAGTCCTTGGAGGAGAGTGTGACCCCATCCAGGATTGGAGATTGTATCCCAATGCCTGGGTTCAGGGCTGCTACCATGAGTACCTCCGTTTTATCTGGATTCAGCTTCAATCTGTTTTCCTTCATCCAGTCCATTACTGCCTTAAGACAATAATTAAGAGAAGAGATACCATCTGAAGTCAGAGCTGAAGACCAAAGCATGGAGAAATATATCTGGATTTCATCAGCATACTGATAACACCCTGCCCCATGCCTCCGGATCATCTCTCCAAGCAGCTTCATGTATATATTTAATAGCATCGGGGACAGGATGGTGCCTTGTGGGACGCCACAATTAAGCTCTTTCCTTGCAGAGCAACTATCCCCAAGCATCACCCTCTGGAATATGCCTGAGAGGAAGGAATGGAACCATTGCAGCGCAGTGCCTCCAATTCCTAACCTTCTCAGGTGATCCAAGAGGATGTCATGATCTATTAAGTCAAAAGATGCTGAGAGATCCAGTAGCACCAACAGGGTTACACTACCGCTATCGATGCTCAGGTGAAGGTCATCAGCCAAGGCAACCATGGCAGTCTCAACTCCAAATCCCACCCTAAAGCCAGTTTGAAATGGATCTAGATAATCAGTTTCTTCCAAGACAGCTTGGAGTTGGAGAGCAACGGCCCTCTTGATCACCTTGCTCAAAAAAGGTTGTAAGGAGACTGGCCTATAGTTCTTCATATCAAGAGGGTCAAGGGAAGGTCTTTTTAGGAGTGGTCTAACCGCCACTTCCTTCAACCAAGTTGGAACATGAGCTTCCCTAAGGGATGCATTGATGATATCCCTAAGGAACATCCTCAAGGCATAGCATAATACAATACAATATAATAATACAAAGGGGGAAAAGAATAGTATAACCATAGCATAAAAGCAATTGCAAAGGGTACAAACATACTGAACCTAAAACAGACTGAAGTGCTGGGAAAATTAAAAGTTGTCTTCTTGTTTCAAAATGACACCAAAGTAGATGTCACGTGAGCCTTCTTAAGGAAGGCAGAGGAGTTTGTGAGTGTATGTACTGAATAAGGGATTAGGGCTCCCCAACTGCTCCTATTAAATTCCCAATGCAGCTTCCCATTATCACAAGTCTGCTCTTTCACCCACTAGTCTACGATGGGCAAAAACCTTTCACAACATGTACAGGCAGACACATCAAGATTGTGCTCATGATATGGCCAAGATGTGGATGGGGTTATGGATGTGGGCTGGTGGGGAAGGCATACAATAAGTTGAACGTGTGACTTGGGACAGATAATGTGGTAGAGGACAGTGCTTGCTTGGAAGCCTCCAGGAACAGGGAAAGAAGTGGAACCTTGCTTAATCCACATTCCCCAGCACTGTTTTGTGTCAGAGATTTCAAATGTGTGATGGAACAATTCTACTCAAATGGAACAAAGGTGATACATTATTTGAAGACATTGAAATACTTGTATATTTCCATGTGCATGCATAGAATAACAGCCATAGAAGTAACAATGAAAGCAGAAGATGTACATTTTCTAAATATCTGCTAGGTTGTCCTAACAGTCTCCTCCTGTCTTTTCATGCCCTCTTTTACTATAGACCTGAATTCAAGTCCCAGCTCAATCTTAGAGTCATCACGTTGCTGTGAGCCCTGTCAACTAACCAATGGCAGCACTAGGGTGTGTGTGGAGATGCTGAACTGCACCAGGTGTGACACCATCGGGGGGGGGGGGCGGTGACACCGGCCTTAGTAACACCACAGCAACCAACATTCTCTAAAACAGAAGGAGTAATCAAAGAAAGAGGAAAGGCAGTGGTGGCTGTGCCAGTTGTTCAAGCAACCTGACTTTCTAGAATGGGAATTGATAATCCAATGTCTTCCAGATGCTTTGGACTACAACTCCCATGTCCCCAAGCATTAGCTACACTGGCTAGAGCTGCTGGGAGTTGTAGACAAAAACATCTACAAGGTGGCTAGTAGCCCACTCCTAACTGAAAAAGAAATCATGAAAGACCGCCTCATCCATTATCACCCAACAGTCCACTGAGATCATTGGCAGAGGTTTCCAGCACTCAATTTGTAGAAAGCTGCGCTGCACTTACTATGACCTCCTGCCTGCAGATGCACAAGTTCCCATTTTACAACATACTTTCACACTAAAATAATGAGCAACATCCTTGATTTCTCAGTAGTTTGTGAAATTCAGTTGATGACTGCAAGGAGGTTTTGATTTGGGTCTTTCTTTCCTCCCCTCCTTCCTCCTCCCCTCTTCATCTTGCTGTTTTTTGTTTTCACCAGTCCATCCATCACTGGGTAGACATCATGCATTCCCTCCAACCCTGCAGAACTGCCATCTGGCTCTGCCCCTGTAGTATAAACATTTGCAAACTACAGCCCTCCCATGCAGGAACAAGCTGTTTGGCTCATCATGAACTCAGGGACCAGGCAGCTGAGACTTGGACTGAACTGTGCTTTGAGGAGAGTGAGAGTGAGGGGGGTGGGGGTGGGGGTGGGAAACAACTTTAGCTACGGAGAAACGCATAACTCTAGATTCCTTGGATGAACCAATCTACAGTTACTTTTAGGCAGTTCAGCATTCTTGAAGAAATATTGAAATGAAAGTCTTTTCCTCTCCCTAATGCCCACCTCTTCCCCCACCCCACCCCCAAAGACTTAACTGTCTTGCTTCACCTATTCCATCCAAACCAGTCTTTGGTGGTATTCCTACTATTGGCCCTACGTCAGCTTCAGACAGTTACAAAAGCAATTGGCACCTTTGGTACTTAGGACTTTATCAGACGCAGTCTTTAAAACGTTCTTTTGCTGGCACAAAAAAACCCACCACATTTTTATGCCAGCAAAAGAACGCACCCAACTCCCGCACTCACCTCCTTTCCCCGCAAAGGCTCTTCTGTGAATGAAGAGGAAGTGAATGGAGCTCCTTTTGTTTGAAATCTCACACAATTTCATCACATGGGAAATTCAAACTTTAAAACAAAAATAAAACTTAAAAAGTGAAGCAAAGCACATATACACATTTTAAAAGTCACAAGTAACCCAGGGAGGTTCATAAAAAGAGCTAAACTTATCTGGATGTCCCAATCTGACCTGGAAGTGTTCGCGCCAGAGTGGCCATTGTCGGGGTAAGTACGTGATTTAAAGGGACAGAGGTATTGCATGCTGGCAATGCCAGCAAAAAAGTGGCAGGGCAATCTATTGACGGCTTAAGCCATCAATTAAAAAGTACGTGATTTTGTCTTTTTAAAACAGCGAAAGGGCGACGTCATCTGATCCGCGCACCCTTTAACAGTTATGTGGCATCCTTATGACACCGTATTATGCATGTCAGATAAAGTCCGTACATCCCACCTCTCTGTAACACTAGGCCTTTAGGATTTTACAAGATTTTTGCTGCTCAGCTACCCCATCCACACATCCCCTTCCTACTGGGGTCATTGCCATCTACCTGTTATGTGTGTTCTATGTACATTTATTTGGAAAGCTGACATGCATGCTTCTATCCACTGAAGTCATTTGGAATAGCTTAGTATAAGGCATAGTCCCAGACAATATATTAACACAGTGAACACAATACAATTGATAAATCAGCACCAGGAACAAGTACTAAGTTCAGTCCAAAAGAATGGAAAAGGTTCAAGTATCAACATTTTTGCAAAATATTAGATTTGACTTGTTGGTAGTCTTCTTTCAGGAGGAGTGTTGCTACCTACCCTGATAGCCTCCATGTTGGAATATGAAATAATTGGCAATATTTAATAATTTGGCTTAATGTGGCCTTCCATTAGCAGGTAAACCAGGGACCCACTAATACCTAGGTCCCATCTACACGGTAAAAAAAATACGTGCACTGTCTGGAAGATTGCTCTTCCGTACACACAGCCGTTCGGATTCATTCGTGTCATTCAGAAGGGGGGCTAGCGAATCCCCCGTAAACTACGTGGATTCGGCGTTCGGGAAGATTAGTGGATCTCGACATAAAATACGTACAGCCGTTCGAATGGCTGATGGTCTGCATGCCCTGTTCGCACATATACGAACAGGCAGTGTAATCTGATTGGCTGGCTGAGTAGAGGGGCGGGGCTAGCAAGGAGGGGAATTGGGAGCGGCAGCCATGTTGGATTCCCGGCTAAGCGAGAGTCCGGTAAGTCTGTGAATTTTATATATATTTATTTTTATTTTACTTTGTAAATAGGGAAAACCGAATGTCCACAAAGTAGGCACCTTTTTAAATTAAAAAAAAAAAGCAGCGGGAGATTTAAAACTGCTGCTTGGCTTGCTCGCTCCAGCCAGCTGGGGAAGGAGGCTCATATGGAGCTTAGGGGGGTAAAAAATCGTGTAGGTGGATCGTATGCATACGAACAGCTGCCTATTCGTATTTTTTTTACCCCCCAAACAGATTTTTTTAAACTGTATAGACGCACCCCTAGGCTGGAGTCATGTGTAACCAAAAGAGGGGCCTTTGGAAATTCCCCAAACAAATACTCAGGTCAGAGATTAACACTTGGAGGTGAGTCGTTCACTAATCCACTCAAAGATAACAGAGTCCTTGATGCTTGTAAAATGGGTCCTTCCTTCCCTCTCCCCCTTTCCAACAAAAGACCTTGCCTGCTCCTATTCAGTTCCCAATGCAGCACCCATTAATGATTGTTAACTGTTCTGGAGCACCCTTTGTCTAGCCCTGGGAAACTCTGAGAAACACTGTATTCCACTCAAAATCCTATCCCTTCAGGGGAATTATGATATATAAAGATAAACCTAAAACTACACCAAAGTGTGCACAGTTCCTCTTCCTCTTGACACCACATCAGACCATGTAGCCAAGAGTGCACAAATGCTCTGCTTTCCAACTTCATGTCAGTTCATGTCACTATTCTGCTTTCCGGGACTCCTTGCTATTAGTTTACTTTGCAATCTTACTTCTTCAGAACTGGTACAGTATAACCCACAATTCCTTTACACTTTTCCTCTATCCAAACACTTCCTACTTTCTTTGATAGCCTTGTGTGAGTGCTTGAAGCCTGAGTGTTTGCATCAATGCTGTTGATATTAATTTCCAATAAAGATCACTTAATTGTACATTTTGGCTTAGAGTCTCCTCTGTTTCTACCAATATACATAGATTAAAAGATCCCACCATTGCCCGGCCTCTTGCACACCAAGTTGAGTTAATCAAATTCCCTAAATTAATATTCAGACATTAGAGGGTCCCCACAGACCCCCACACAATTTGGCTAACAGTGTCCATAGGTGAAGTATCATAATGGGATAGATGCTGTTCAGTGTGGCATGGTTAATCTAACTGCCATCAAAGAAAGAGAAAGCCATAATCTTTGAATCAGGGAAAGTATGCCCTAACAAACTAAGTATTTCTCTGTCAGCCCTCACCAGCATAGTCAATGGTGAGGAATGCTGGGAGTTGCAGTCCAATAATGTCTGTGGGGCTGCATGATTCCTGCCCTACTCCAAATATGTGCTGGACCCATGACTGTTTGCTTGGCCCTGTGTCACCTCCTTTGAGTGTCACTGAAATTCCCACCATAACTGGAAGGAAAATGGATTTTTCTAACAGTGGTGTGTTGCTATGAATTTCTCTTCTTGTAATGCAAAGTGTTTGGGGGTGGCTTTACAGAAGACATGGTCCTGGTAGAGATGAAAACTGCTAGACATTGTTTTTCATCAGCACAGCTAACCACAATTTTCAGCTCAGGGGCTGTATTGCTACAGATACCATTGTTGGGAGGGCCTGGATTTCACAGTTTACCACTGTGCCAAGGGCTATAGCATACCCTCCAACATTTCACAGATGAAAACTGAGACATGTGTGGCCAAGCAACATGTGTAGTCAAGATGGCAAAAACCTCCCCCTGCTGAATTAATTGAGTTTAAACTACATTTGCACTTTGAATTAAATAGGCAGCAATTGAAATAAACTGAGGACAAAATGAGAGGAGGAGAGAGAAATTGGGACCTTTTAAAAGCATCTGAAAAGTGGGACAACCAAGGACAATCAGGACTGTCCCTGACAAATTGGGACAGTTGTATGGTATGCTGCCCCCACATATTGTAACATTTACTTTTAGTATTTGGCAACTGCAGGGGAAAGTGATGGCTGATAAAAGTATTTCGATTGCTAAGCTGCATTGCTAATAATTGGTGTAATACCAAAACGTGGGAAAATCCAAAGGAGCTTCTTTTACCATTTTAAAAGAGATCATTGTGAAACAACTATGAAACCATTTGTTCTTAGACTTATCTTTGGTTACAACTACTCATGTGACCAGTTTAGTACACTGTAATCTGACTGACTGACAGCACTGTGATTTTTTTTTTCATTCTTTTATGTGGCCTTAGTGGGATGGGATCACTCACAGGGGAATGAAACAAAGAGGGAAAATTGTCACCAAAAAAGCACCAAAGGAGGAAACTGTGGGACAATAGTGGCTGCACGTGGTTGTGAACTCCTTTTGCCAGAAAAAGCCCATTTGTTGGACAGTTTTTCATCCCAAATTAGTACTTTGGGGGCAAAGGCCAAAGGCAGAGAAGATGTGTGGGTCACTAGTAATGTACTGTAGGCCTGTGATGCAGAGAAGCCAGGCTTCTAGTACAGATGCAGAACTTGTTGCTCATGTTCTTAAAATCCCATTGTACATGTCTTCATTCTAAATGATACTTCTCCTATATTGTCTGTGGAGCACTTTAGAAATAGGTCAATTTATCCACATATGTACACTGTGTTTTTTTTTTTAAAAAAAACAACCAAATATATCAAATTGTTTTAGTGTAAAATACTCTAGCAACATGCAACTTGGACTCCCCCCCACATCCATTTTCCCTCCCATTCAACAGGGCTGAAGGCAATCTAAAACATTAAAATAAAATCATCCCAACAATATCCAATACCAGTAATCATTTTATTCAGCAAAACATGATCACGAAGAATCAGAACATTAAACACAGCCATAAAAAGTAACCACCATAACTTTAGCTATCTGAAACTTTTGATAAAATGTAAGCACAGTGCAGCACTTTTTCATCAAAAGGTGAAAAGCCACTTTAGTTTGGAACTTAGATCTCATCTTCTGATTCTACAACTCTCAGAGGTCCAAAGTCCTCATGCTCCCTTGACTAATTCCCCTCATTCTCTTTGGTTGCCCTTTTTATTGGCACTCCCTCTTTGTACACCCAAACGGGACTGCCGCATCCTTCTTCAACATCCTAGCTTTTCTATTAAGCGTCTGACTCAACAACTTAGGTCTCATACACAATTGAAGCAAAGTACTGAATAGGTATTTCTAACATAATTTGTTTGCTCCTTTTCATTCTTGCTTCTTTCATACTTAAGGTACATATATTTCTTGGACTATAAAGGAGCTTTCCTGGTATGCTAAGCACTCCAAAAACATGACATTGGTACACAGACTTAGGACTCATCTACACAGGCCAGTATACACTAGCTCCCCACCAGTGCATCCTGCCCATGGATCAAGCCCGTTCCTCCCCCATTTCCTCCACAAAATGGGAGGAAATTCAGATGGGCACACCGGACCATTGCTGCAGCTGCCACCACCACAGTCTCCCTGGTTCTCCTGGAAGATAGGAAGCTGGCCTGCAACATGTGACCAAGGCCCCCTGCATGTGACCAGCCTTGGTCACATGTTGCAGGACTCCTTCTTGCTGTGGAAGAGTGACTGCAGACCAGCAGCTGCAACAATTGGACGTCCTGCCAGGACGAGATCCTGCAGTCATGAAGGGTCCAATCTGTTTCTTCCTGGTGTGAACAGATTAAACCAGGTATTTTTATAAAACATTTTATTGGGCATTTTATTGGGCCCTACCCCCATTCTCCCCCCACCATCTTTGCCCCGGAGGTGGTGAGGACTGCCCAGAGGCAGCACGGGCTAAAGTCTTGCTTCCTCAGGACTACAGGGCTCTAAGACGGGGCAAGATGACGTATATTGCCCTTGTAGACAAGTCCCTAGATTAAATAAGAAGCAATGGGTGCAATCTTGTTCCTTTATTCACATACTTGAATGTAAATTGAAGAGTGGTGTTTGATTTTTACCAGAGCTTGGAATGTTACTTTTTAATAAGGAACTATAGGTTGAGTATTCTTATCTGGAAATCTGAAATCCTCCAAAATTGTGCTTTTTGAAAACGGGGTTTATGTGCAAAAAAATTGTGTTTTTCAACAATAAAGTGTATGTACTGTATATATTTATATCTTGACCTCTATCAAAAGATTTCACTCTGACATACCATAATTGTTATTATTTATACAAAAAAAAAACCAACCTGGCCAGTTTTAGGCAGTGTCCATAATAAAAATGATTTTAAAAGGCTAAAAGCAGATCAAACAATTTAACAGGTTAAAATAGTTTAAAATGCTTTAAAGCCATGTGCATCAGAGGAGTTCTCTAAACCTAATTAGGCCCCAAAGCCTTTAGAGAACAAAAACATTTTTGCTTGGTGCTGGAATGACAATCATGTTGGGTGCCTGTTGGCCTTCTAAGGGTATGGTATTCCATAAATAGTGTGCAACAGCACAAAAAGAAAGAAAAAGCCTTCCTTCATATCCTCCCCCAGCATATTGCTCTGACTGATATGACAAAGAAGAGGGCACATAGTTTTGCGCAAACACAGTTTCCAAAAAGAGTCCCAGAGTGTGATAAATCTCATGGCTGCTTCCCATTCTCTTGATGGGATGTCTCTGAGTGTTGACCCCCTTTTTTTCATCAAAAGTGCAAATATTTATGAGTATTGATAAGTACCTATGAATATTAGCAAGTCTTTACATCACTAGTGCTTTACCTCATGGTCACTCTCTTCATCCCTATGGGTGTCACAAGACATTTGGCTGCTTGTGGTGGCAGATGGTGGTTTTCATGTTAATGGGACAGTGAATCTGTACTGAGCTATCTGAGGTTCTGAACCTTAGCCCCAAAACAGACTCTGTACTTTAAAGGAATTCCAGGGAATTCCCAAAGAACATCAGCATCCGACTTCCGGTCAGAGACAGGGTTGCGATCGGCTGTGTGTAGCTCAGCGGGAGCTCAGACAGTCACAGGGCAGGAGTTTCTCTGGCAATAGTCTCAATTAATTTGAAACCAGAGAATAATCCTTTGGTAGTGAAGGATTCGGAGTGGGCTCGTAGAAGACTTATTTGCAGCTGAAGTGTCTTTTTCCTAACTCCCATAAGGCAGGGAGGAAAGGCTCAGGATGCTGAGGGAAGTCGCGAAGCCATCAACGCCCCTGCCTAGAAATCCTTTGAAGAAGGATACAAGCAACCCTATCCGGTTTTAAGATTGAATATAAACATCAAAGAAGCCTATATTAGAAGAGAGATATCACTGAGGATTTGAACTGGGGAAATCTTTCACAACATAACACCACACATTCAAAAAGCAAGTGGAAACCAGCGGTAAAATCAGAAGAGTCTGAGAAGACTTACAGTGTTGGCTGATGTTAAGGAGTGATGTGGAATTAAGTGGAGGTGAGAGAGAGAGAGAGAGAAATTGGAAGGGCGGGGCCTCCTGAGAGGGCTGTGAAGAGTAGCAGAAGTGGAGGAAGACGGGGCCAGTGAGAGAGTAAGTAAGGAGTGAGTGAGTGAGTGTGAAAGTAAAAAGTGGAGGTGAGTGGCGGCGCAGAGAAGGCTTAGGACCACGAGAAAAAAGGAAAGAAAAAAAGAAGATAGAGCTGAGAGATGCTGGGGGAGAGGATAAAGCCAAAGCCTGGAGAGAGTAGAAGGAGTTTGGGTGCGTGGTGACGGAGTTAAGAGAAGCAGAGGTGAAGTGCAGAATAAGCAGAGGAGCAAGGGAGAAGTGGGGGCCCCGCGAGGAGAATAAAGAAGTGGAGGCTGGTGAGAAGTAGTGAAGGAAGGGAGCGTGAGTCGAGAGTGGAGGAGAGAGAGAAAGAGACGAAGGAAAGTTGAAGGCTGGGGAGAAGTTGGGAGAATACGGAGGTGAAACAGGAGAAAGCAAAGGCTAGAATACACGAAAGGTGGTTAAAAGGCGGTGGAGCTGGCGGATTTAAACACCAGCAAACGAAGACTAACCGGAGAGAAGTAGGAGCGGAATGAAGACAAAGAACCTGAGAGTGGACCAGAGTGAAGGTGAAGGAGGGCGGTGAATTCAGAAGGCAGAGGTGAACCAGGAGAAAGTGGAAGTGAAAGGGAGAAAAGGACGAAGCCCGTACAGAGAGAGTGGCGGCAGTGAGGAAATGGAGGTGAAGACTTGGTAGACAGTAGAGTGGGGAGAAGGAGATGGAGAGAAGAAAAAACAGAAAATAGGAATAAAGCTAGGAGAAAGCGGAGTTTAAAAGAAGGAAAGACGGAGGACTACAAGGGTGTAGAGTAGAAAGAGAGAGATAGAAGCTTAGAAGAGCGTAAAGACGACACGGGGTGAAGTCGGGAGTCTACGAAGACAAGAGGAGGAGGAGGAGAGAGTGGGGTTAATGTATCAAGTGATACATTAAAATAATAATAGATTGAGAAATAAAATTGTGTGATAATATAGTGCTTAGTATAAATGGAAGACAAACTGAATTGAAGCATCAAATTGGTAACAAGGAAGATTGTTCAAACCTAATATTTCTTGAAGGGGTAAAGGTTGGGACCCATAGTGTGAAATATTATACTGGGTGAATCATTGGTATAAAAAATTGTGTTTAGGGGTGGTATAAATAGAGTAAAAGAAAGGGGGAGTCTTTCCTTCCATTCTCTGCTATAAAATGCCGATCAAAAAGCAAGCACATATCCAGACATTAACAACCCTAACAATAAGAAGAGAATCTATAGAAGCGGCAGATACTCAACAATTATTGCTACAGGAATTTCGAAAATTTAGAGAGGAGATGACTTTGGAAATGAGAGAAATAAGGAAGGATATAAAAAAGAGCTAGATGGATTTGGGAAAAAATGAAATAAAATAACTGCAGATGTAGAACAGTTAAATGGGAAGGTAGAAGAAATAAAAACGAAAACTAAAAGGCTAGAGGAAACTACAGAACAATTGAAAACAGAACAGGAGCTAGGACAGGAAAGAGATTTAGAAATTCAAATGAGATTGAGAGAAAAATGCATCAAAATAGAGTTGGAGGGAGAAGACTTGTATCAAAGACTACTACCAGAATTAATGAATTATGTAGAGATGCCCTTAGAAAGGATGGAAGCTGAGGTAGACAGGATATTCAGAATAAATTCAAGGGTAGCTACTCAGAGGAAGTTGCCAAGAGACATTGTGATATATTTTACTAGACTGAAAACCAGAGATCTAGTCTTGCAGAAAAACTATGAAACAAGCTTAGTCATAGACGATAATGAAGTGGCGATATACAAAGATATTCCAAATCAAATCTTAAAGAAAAGGAAAGATTATCAATTTATCACTACCAAGTTGCAAAGAAAAGATATACAGTATACATGGGAAAAAATAGAGGGAATATCATTTACTTTCCATCAAAGAAGATATAGGTTAAATACGGAAAAAAAAGCTAAGGATTTCTTGGCTAAATATGGGAAAGATTTGAATGGTATAGAGAGAGAAAAGTTAGAAAAGGAACAAAGAGAGAGGCAGAGAATCATGAAAGGAAGTCCTGAAAAATTGTGCAAGGGACGGGAAGGCGAAATCGAAAATATGAGAGGAAGTAAGGAATTGGGGGGAAAGATAGGTATAGAAAATGACTTTAGAGATGAGGAAGAGATAGAAATGGAAGAAGAGGAACAAGGGGAAGAAGGAGAATTATTGGATACAGAAGAGGAATTGGAAGGAGAAAAAGAAGAAAAAGAAGAGATAGAAAGTTTAGATATAGTTGAGGAAGACTAAAATAAAGTAAATAAATTAAACAAATATAAATTAATAATCAAGGTACGGCTATGGACAATAAATTAGTATCATGGAATGTTAGAGGAATGAACTCCCCCTACAAAAGAAATCAAATATTTCATCATCTGGAAAAAACAAAAGCGGATGTGATATGCATCCAGGAAACGCATATAAATGAAAAAAACCAAAATCTATTAAAAAACAAAAAATTAGGACAAGCATTTATAAACTCAATCGAAAAAAAGAAAAAAGGAGTTGTAGTATATGTATAGGCAAGTTGGGCAGCAAAAGAAATAATAAAGGATTCAAAGGTGAGATATATTGGAGTAGAGACAACAATAATGGGTAAGAAAACTTTGATACTGGGAATATATGCGCCATCTGAACAGAAAGATAAATTTTATCAAAATTTGTTGAACAGCCTGTTGGAAATAGATTATGACAACTTGATTTGTCTCGGAGATTGGAACGGAGTATTGGATCCTCTTAAAGATAGGATCTCAATGAAAAAAAATAAAAGAGAAACAAGGGAAATTACCCAAATCCTTCTTAAGTTTCACAGATAATCTGTCGCTAATAGAAGTATGGCGACATTTATACAGTAATATAAGAGAGTATACATACTTCTCTGACAGTCATAAATCCTTTCCTCGAATAGATATGTTCCTAGTATCGAAAAACATGGCAGGAAGTGTTAGATCTATGGAGATTATGCCAAGAACAATCTCGAACCACAGCCTGATAAAATTAACAATTAAAAATTATGAAAGAAATTATAGTTGGAGACTTAAAGAGAGTATGATACGAGATGAAAAGGTGCAGATTAGAATAAGAGAATTGCTGAAAAATTACTTTAGAGAAAATAAAGAAGATGAAGTAGCTATTCATAATATATGGGATGCGAGTAAGGCTGTGGTCAGGGGATTGTGTATGAAAATAAATTGTGAGCAGAATAAAAGGAGGCGATAAAAAATGCAAAGCCTGCAAAAAGCTTTAAAACAAACAGAAACAGAATTTTAAAAAGATCCATCAAACAAGGAAATAATGAAAACATTTAAAATTTTGAGAGATCAAATGAATATGGAGACAGCACAAGAAATTGAGAAAAAGATTCGATACATGAAACAAAGATATTATGAGAATGGAAACAAAACTGGGAAATGGTTAGCATATAGAATGAGAAAGGAACAAGAGAACCAACAAATATTGAAAATAAAGACAAAAGGGAAAATACTAACTAACCAAGAGAAGATTACAAAAGAGTTCCAAGAATTTTATAAAGGGATATTCAAAGAAATAGTGCTAAACACTGCGGAGGAAGGAAAGATAGAGAAGTACCTGGACAAACAAAATATACCAAAAATAAATAAGAATAAAAAAGAAGAATTAAATAAAAATATAACAATAACAAAAGTGGAGGAAGCAATAAGAGGATTAAAAAATGGGAAAACCCCAGGTCCGGATGGTTTCCCAGCGAGTTACTATAAAATCTTCGAAGAAGAACTTAAAGAAGCTCTATGGAAAACATGTAATAATATAATATTAAAAGGCGTTATACCAACATCTTGGGAATATGCAAATATTGCATTAATATTAAAAGAAAACAAGGACCCTGAAGAAATGAAAAACTATAGACCCATTTCGCTATTGAATACAGATTATAAGATCTTTACAACAATCTTGGCGGAAAGGCTGAAAAGTATACTAAACGACTGGATTAATGAGGATCAAACAGGATTTTTTACCTAAAAGGCATTTAAGGAATAATATAAGAGAAATAATAAATCTTATAGAACACTTTGATAAACACCCAGAGAAAAAATTAGCCTTAATATTCCTAGACACAGAAAAGGCTTTTGATAGCGTGAAATGGGCCTATATGATAGAAGTAAGGAATAAGATGAGTCTGGGTGAAAACTTTATAAATGGGGTTAAAGCGCTCTACAAATACCAGATAGCGAAATTATAATAAATGGCCAGAAAACAGCAGAAATAAAAATAGAAAAAGGAGTGAGGCAAGGATGCCTGTTATCGCCATTGATTTTTATCATGGTGTTAGAGATACTATGTAGGAATATTAGAGGAGATGAGAAGATAAAGGGAGTAAAGATAAAAAAGCATATCTTCAAGATATGTGCATTTGCGGATGATTTGGCCATATCTCTAGAAGACCCTGTAGGATCAATAAAAAAGATGCAGGAAACATTAGAAGAATTCGGAAAAGCCTCAGGAATTAAGATAAATAAAGAAAAAACAGTAATATTAAGAAAGAATTTGACAAGAGAAGAGGAAGAGAAGTTGGAAGAAGTAACAAAATTTAAGATAGAAAAAAAGATTAGATATTTGGGAATAATATTAACAAAAAACAACCTGGACTTAATTCACAATAATTATGGTAAAACTTGGAAAGAGATAAAAGGTGACATGGAAAAATGGGAAAAGCTGAATTTATCCCTCTTAGAGAGAATATCGGCAGTAAAAATGTCAGCTCTGCCGAAAATGCTTTTTCTATTTCAAAATCTACCAGTAATAAGGAATAACAAGTTGTTTAGTCAATGGGAAAAGGATATATCCAAATTTATTTGGCAAAACAAAAAACCAAGAATAAGATGGAAAGTACTGCAAGAGGAAAGAGATAGGGGAGGTCTTGGGGTACCAAGTATGAAGTTATATTATCATTCTTGTGTTTTGACTTGGCTTTACAATTGGTTTAGACTTAAAAACGATAGAATTATAAGTTTAGAAGGAGTAGATACTAGGTATGAAAAGGAAAAGATAGACAAAAATTTTAGAAATCATATCATTAGAAATGCAATGCTAAAAACATGGAAGGAAGTTAAAAAAAATTGTATAACAGATTACCACTGTGGGTATCATCTCAGGAAGCCTTTAGGAGAACTGAGATGGCACATTTAGAGCATGGATGGTTAACATATAAAGAGTCATTAAAATGTGAAGGAGGGGAATATTTAATGAAAATAAGAGAGGAATTGGAGGAGGAACAGAAAATGGTAAATTGGTTCCAATATCGTCAATTACTAGAAAGGTATAAAATGGATAAAAATCTGACAGGAATAGAATATCAGAAGACAGAACTTGACACAGTAATATTAGAAAACAAAGAATTGACAATATCTAAAGCATATAAATTGTTAGTAAAATTGGAATTTGAATCAGAACCAGTGAAAGATTATATGATTAAGTGGTCCCAAAACATTGGATACAGTATTCACTTGGAAAATTGGGAGATGTTGTGGAGGAAGTATATGAAATTTACCCCCTGCATGAAGTTGAGAGAGAATTGCTACAAGATGCTCTTCCATTGGTATAGGTCAACACAAAAGTTGGCAAATCTGTATAAAGATAAAAGAACAAATTGTTGGAAATGCGGGGAAATGAATGGGACCTTTTACCACATGTGGTGGTCATGTAGTAAAGCAAAAAAATATTGGGCAAACATCCATAATTGGATTAGTAAAATATTGAAAACTGAATTTAGAATAAAATCCGAAATGTTTCTGCTAAACATTATAGAGAAAGATATTCCTAAAGAGGATAGAAAGTTAATATTATACATGACCACTACAGCGAGAATCATATATGCCAGATACTGGAAACAAAAAGATATACCGGAGATAGATGAATGGATGAGGAAATTATCAGAAATAGCAAGAATGGATCAACTCATATACTGGATTAAACACCACTCCAATACTAGATTTAGAGATGAATGGGGAAAACTGATAGAATTTTGGAAGTGTGAATGGAACGAATATATGGTCACTTGGTTTACAGATTAAAGTGAGAGAAGCTAAGAAAGGTATCTTCTGATTGAGGGATACGGGGAAAAATAAAAAAAAATCTCTTTGGGTTAGATGAACTGAGGCACAGTGTACCGTAACTACTAAAAAGTTGGGTGGTAAAGAGGAAAAATTAAAAGGTCATGTTTATTTCTGTAAATATAGGATGAAATGAATATTAAATTCTAGTAGATATGTATAAAATCATGATGTATAACAACACAGAAAAATACTGTTTTATTGTTGTATTGTATAAGAAAGACCATGGAATATTTAAGGAACAAGTTCAAACTCAGTTGATAAGGAAGTCAATTTTTTTAAATTTTCTTTTGTATTTTATATTGTATAAAAGGATCTTTCTTTTTTAAAAATAAAATATTTTTTTTAAAAAAGAACATCAGCATATGCTTTATAGACTACAGAAAAACCTTTGACTGCATAGATCATGAAAAGCAATGGACTGCTGTCAAAGAAATTGGTATACCATTACATTTGATTGTCCTGATGTGTAACTTGTACTCAGGACAAGAGGCTACCATCAGAACAGAACATATGATCAGATCATAATATGATAAAAGTGAAGATAAAAAATATCGAAAGGAAATATAGTTGGAGATTAAGAGAATCTTTGATATTAGAGGAGAAAGTACAGCACAGAATCAAAGAAGCTTTAAAAAATTATTTCAAGGAAAACAGAGAAGGAGATGTTGCAATGTTTAATATATGGGACGCAAGCAAGGCAGTAATTAGAGGTTTGCTAATGCAGATAAATTGTGAAAGAAATAAAAGAATGAAAGAAAAAAGAGAGCAACTTCAAGATGAACTGAAAGTGAAAGAAATGCAACTCAAAAAAGACCCAAAGGATAATAAAGTGCTTAAAGAAATTAAAATTATACAAGAATATTTGAATAGAGAAACGGCGCTAGAAATAGAAACAAAAATGAGATACGCAGGAAGGGGGTAGCAGGGCATCTAGCAGGAAGGGGGTAGTAGGGCATGCTAAAAATTTTATATGCTTCATGCACAAAATTATTTAAAATATTGCATATAAAATTTTTAGCATGCCCTACTACCCCCTTCCTGCTAGATTCCATAACTGGACATATTGGATACTTTTAGGGGGCTGGTTGGCTTAGGTAGATTGGAGATCATTATGACCTGAGATGTGTCTGGAAATATAATGGTAGGAAATCCCAAGTTAGGATTAAGCAGAAAACCCTCATAATGGGTTTATGCTAACAACCCAATTGTTAAAGGGGTATGTGCTAATCCTTTCTTCCAACCTTGGGCGTTTCAAGCAATAATTCACTCAAGCAATTAAGCTCTACAGAAACCTCCCTTCATACCCCTTCCAGTCCAACCTTACAAGGTTGTCACAAGCCCATCAGTGTTCTATCTCTCCACAATTAAAGCAATCAGTTGAGTCTCAGTTTGTTTTGTCTACCATATGTTCCAGCGTAGAAGACTACATTTTAACCCTTGAAAATCTCTTCAAAAGTCAGGGGTCGTTTTATATGCCGGGGAGTTTTCCCAGCAGATCCTTTCCCCTGCTGTGAGAATGACTGCCTTGCCTTTGAAGTGTTAAATTGCCCTCCATTTAGCTCAGGAGAGAAGAAAAGCAGTCCATTTAAAATGAGGTTTCTTTTCAGCCAACTTAGCTTGTTGCTTAAAATTAGAATTTCTGGATTCAAACTTATCATTTTGCATCAAGTTTTGTGTATGGTGAAATTCTCTTATCTGAATAAAAACTTCTGCTAGAGTTAAATCATTCTTTAATTGCAAGGTATTTATTATGGGATTGTAGAATTTTGGTAAACTTGCCAGGAAGATTTCCATTTGCATAGTTTTGGGGATTTCCTCTCCAGGAGTTTGCAAGTCTGCCAATGTGGCTCTGAAATCATTAATGTGCTCATTCAAAAATTTGGGATTTGATAGCTTCATATTAACCAACTTCATTATTAATGCAACCTTACTTTCCAAAGACTGAACACCACAGAGGTTTTTCAAAGTATCCCATGCTTCTTTAGCTGTTCTCAGTCCTTTAATTTCACAAACTATTCCATCATCTACAGCCAAAGTTATGAAAGCCAAGACAAAACGCGGAGCTTTGGCTGGCTGGCTGGCTGGCGAGACCCTTGCCAGCCAAACCTCTGAGTTGGCTGGCTGGTGCGGGGCAGGCTTTCCAGTCACCACCCATCCTTCCTGAAGCCGTGATCGGGCACCCCATCGTGGCTTCAGGAAGTGTGGAGGGGTGGCTGGCTGGACGGGGGGGGGGCAGGAGATCTGAGAGGTAGAGAAGGAGGGATAGTCTTATACGGCGAGTATATCCCAAACTCTATATTTTAACTTAAAAATTGGGGGGGTCGTCTTATACACCCAGTCATCTTATATGCCAGAATATTTCATGAGAGAGCCATCTAAGCTTTCTTATTACTAACTCACCCCTCCAAGGCATGGAATAGAGTATAAACTTTAGAGCCGTAACAATACTAAGGTGTGCCACAGTGGGTGGACCCAGCCACTTTCTTTCTCAGAACACCTTGGATCGGAACCTCCTGGGTCACCCTCAGATGCCTAACTGAGTATCTTCACTGCTCTTCGAGACTTGTTACTATAACCCTATATTCCTGGACCTCTCTCCTTCTAGCCAACCTTTCTGCCTTACTCTGCTATAGTATTGTATGGTTCTTAAGAACATGTGTTGTGTATGTTAGTTTACTTGTTCTGTTATTCCAATAAAATACCTTATTTTACTTCAACTTAAGCCTCCTCTACAGTTAGTACTGGTATACATAAGTGAATAGATCCCCAAAGTGAACTTCCTTTCACAGGCCTCCTATTTGAGCTAATAAGTCCCCTAACTAGATTTTGGCATCATGGGTGGGATTCGCACATACCCCTAACTCTTAGGGTAATAAAATTACCTTCCAGACATGTGTATAAGGTGTATATGAAACATAAATGAATTTCTTGTTTAGCCTTTGGTCCCATGTCCCTGATATGTCATTAGGAATATGCAAATATTCCACCACCACCCAATCCAATATCCAAAGCACTTCTGGTCCCCAGCATTTCGGATAAGATACCCAACTTATAGTTACATTGCTTACTAGGTTATTTACTTACTATAGTTACTGCAGTCCAGAAAGTAACTTGCTAGATTGTTGTTGTTGTGTGCTTTCAAGACATTTCCAATCTTGACAACCCAAAAGTGAACCTATCACAGGATTTTCTTGGCAAGATTTGTTCAGAGGGATTTTGCCTTGCCTTCCACTGAGTCTGAGAGAGTGAGACTGCCCAAGGTCACCCCAAGGGTTCCCATGGCTGAGCAAGGATTCGAACCCTGGTCTCCAGAGTCATAGTCCAATGCACAGGCCAGTATACCACATTGGCTTTTTCTTACTAGATTACACAGCAGATCTAGTGTAAATGCTACTATTATTACTGTGTCATTGCATAACACACGAAAATGTTCACTGATCCCCCACCCCAAATGTAATCATCATAATTCATAATTCTGACTGGACTTTGTTGCTTGGACACACATACACCATCACAATGTGGCTAGCCCATGCACTGCACACAGATTCTTTGGGTGGCTGTACAGAAGCCATCACTCAATCCCTTTTCCTTCTTATCTCCCTCTCCCACAAACAATTGGTCAAAATGTCATGCCTGACCTGTCCTAAGGTGTGCAGAGAAGTATCCCCTCTTCCTCTAAACTCTTTCTCATAGCTCACACCCTTTCTGTCAGTCCCAAGTATGTGCCTGATGCTGTTGTTCGAAGCAGCCAGCCTGGCAAGGTCACCTTCTGTCCTCCAACTCTTCCCTGTGCACTCACACTGATGCTTTTTCTGGTAGTGGCAGCAGTCTGTTGTTTGGGTGGAATGGAGGAAAGACAAGTTAACTTTAAAGTCTCTGTTGCAGGTCATGTTTTCAATGTGCTTTCCTCTCCTTGCGGCTGGCTCCTCTGCTCCTCATTAGCAGCACCACACCTCACAAAGAGGCTCCACAAACGGCCACCCATGTGACTTTTACTTCTGCTTCTTCCATTGCTCAGTCTGAATCAGAACATCACTCATGAAAAGTAGCTGGAAGAAAAGTAGTGAACTACAGCCCTGATGGTTATGGGGGTAGGGGGGGATAACACTGTTTCTGCTTGTTACTGTAAAAAGTGAGTTACCAAAGTATCTCGTGGCACATAATACATTGGGTGAATCTACACTGTAGAAATAATGCAGTATGACACCACTTTAACTGTCAGGGTTCCATCCTACAGAATCCTGGGATTTGTAGTTTTGTGAGGCACCAGAACAATTTGGCAGAGCAGGCTAAAGACCTTGTAAAACTACAAATCACAGTATTCCACAGGATGGAGCTAAAGCACTTAAAGTAGTGTCAAACTGCATTATTTCTACAGTGTAGATGGACCTATTATTTTCAAGCTCTGCTTTTTACATCAAAAGGGTATGTGGCTGAAATTAGTTGAAGCTACATTCCACTTTACTAATTTGTTTCTTAACAAGCTTATCCAGTCCAAACTGAAACTCATGTTTAGGCATAGTTTTTTTTTCCTTAGTCCTGCTCTACAAGCTGTCCATGGAATATTGTGAATTCTTTCCTTGGGAAGCAACACTTGTTAATTGACACTGGAATCAGAAAGAGCTTTTTTGACAAAGAACCAGCCAGATGTGTTTCTTCTAAATGAAACACCTCCATCTCTCCTATCCTGTTCCAATAATGAGTGACCAGCAATATTTCCAGCAATCCATGGTAGACTCTCTATGGGTGGAGGAGTAGAGAGGGGAGGGGAAGGTGCTGGCAGAATGAGAGATCTGATCTGTGCTGTGCTACACACCTGAACCAAAACAAAGTCTATAAACAAAACGTTATATGTTGACCCCAAGCAGAACCTATTATAAAAATTATGCAAATGTTAAATCTAATAAAACATATCACATCTGATTTATTACCTACAAATTCTACCCTGATTTAGCAGACAGTCTTTGAGAAGTAATGCCTCTAAAGATAGCTTGGAGGCACTCGATTAATTGAAGACTGATGTTGGAATCTGCTCTGGAATAGTGGGAATGGGAGGGAGGAAAGGGGAAAACCTAGAGGACAATGTTTAAGGGAGTCCATAGCTCCTTATGATCTCAAGTAGGGTTGCCAGTTCAGGATCATTCCAGGCCCTTAGGCTTCCTGGCTAAAACCTAAGACCTCTGGACAGCCTGTGATGATGTCATTATGCATTATGTATTCAGCCACAGTTACACACTGCTTGTCATTCAAACACACACAAAGAGAGAAAGAGAGAGAGTTTGGAAATTAAGACAGAAATCTTAGCTAAAGGGGCTGTTCCCAGAGCAAGTGAAATGGGAGGATTATTCCTTCTCACTTACTTAAGAGACAGGTTAAGGAACATGATCTACCCTATCTGTTAAAAGGTAGATGCAGATCAAATCAGAGGGTGAGCCCTGATGAGGGAAGGAAATAACTAAGTAAATACATAAATGTCACCTCCCCCAAGTCTTTGAAAGTTGCAGCAATGACAACTTAAGGTATCTTTTGTTAAGCTCGTGGTTTTAAGATCATTTTTCTAGCTTCCAGGGCAACACTGAAGATATTATTGGCGTGAGTCACATCCTTCCAGTGATGTGAAGACAATGTCTTCCCAATGCTATGCAATCAGTCCCACTTTAGGACTGAGAGTGGCTTTCCAAGATTAGACATAGCTGTGATCCTAGATCCTAACTGTAATTAGGGTTGCCAGATCTCAGGGCCTGGGGCTGTGTCTCCTTTGTAGGTCATCTCTAGGCAGGAGACAAAGGTGCAAATTCTCCAGTTTTGGTAGACTCAGCTCTGGGTAAGTAGGAAAGGCTGCGTGCAGCTCAGCTAGCAGAGTAGTAGCTTGCTTCAATTAGCATCAGTAGAGGTGGTGCAAGCCCCATCAGCACCCCTACTTCTATCTTGTGATGGAACCCCACTGCCTTAAGGGCATCTCAAGGGCTGAATCTATGAATTGTACTTTTTTGTGTGTAAAATATGGTTTTGGGGGCCTAGGATGATTCACAGTTTTTCCACTTTCGGGGTGTGTGTGCAATCTTAACCCTAGCTACTATGAAAGGCCAACTGTATTGACATTTGGCCTGCAACATTCTTGATTTAAATCTTGCAGTGCAACATTTTAGATTGCTCCACAATGTTCTGAAGGTATATTCAGATATATGTGGATCAGACTGCTTCTCTAACTGCAATTATCATATTTTTTTTAAAGGTCCATGGCTTTGTGCTTTATTACTCTGCAGCTACTTCAGAAAAGCATTTCCAGAGGAGTAAAGATTTAGGACTTTATCAGACAAGGCCAATATTGCTAAAAAATTGTGTCATTAGGACGTGACGATAGCACAAATGGCTGAAATTATTAGACGTCCTCATTGCTTACCCATTCCCACTGCGTCAAGCTGGTGCAAATGAGGTGTCATTTTTTATTGATGGTCTAAGCTGTCGTTGATGAGGGTTCAGGGTCCTCAACCCCATGTTTCCCTAGTAATGCTCATGCAGGAGCTGGGGTGCAGTTTCAGACAGCTGGTGGCTGGGAGAAGAGTACTTAACTACAGGGGTTATTTAGCACATACCTGGCTTGCCCAGCCCAGCCTGAAGTGGACAACCACTGGCTGGAGAGGTAGAGCTGCACCATCAGTCAGTGTGTGCTCCCACCCTGCTCTAGGAAGAGGGCTGGGGCCATGGAGAGATAAAGTGGCTGCTGTGACTCCCCCTATGAGACACAACAGATTCCCCCCATGGGACACAACACAGGATGTAAGCATGACAAGCAGATTTTAATCCTTGAGGGAAGTCAGTGGAGGACAAAGGCCTTTACTGTACCAAACAGAAACCATATCCCCACTCTTTCGCTTCACCAGGATACCACAGAAATTAAAGGGATCACAACATATGGTGGAAGACATCTACTTCACCCTTAGTGACATACGTTAAGAATGGGTCAGATGGTTAGTAAAATGAGGGAGACAAACAACAGGATGAATAGCCTTCTGATGCCATGGGACAAGTATCATAACAAAGACCTGACCCCTGAAGCCAGGGCTGACAGAGTCCTGTTACATTGAACTTTAGCCAACCAAATCTCGCCTACAAATTTCCCTACGTAGTTCACAGACACTTCCCCATTGTATACATTCCAAAACATAAGTGAGGCAGCAAGTGTTTGTATTTATGGTGGTGGTAAAGAGAGCATGTGTGTTAGGGGGGGGGGCTATCATAATTCCAGGCTCCTAGCGGATAATTTAAGTACCCCGCTTACTTCCACCTATCTTTTGCTGTAACTGTCCCATGGCCTTACAATGCCTATCATTTTGGCAAACGTGGGACCAGAACCACATCTTTGCCAAGATAGCATTTTGTTCGGTCCTCAGATATGTGCTGAAAACTTCCTGCACTGAACATCTTGTACTGCCTATTGGAAATACCTCCTTGTCCTGACAGCATGGCAAAAGAAGGGGTCTAGTTTAAATCCATGTGAGAAGTTTGCCTAAATTCTGTCTTGTTGAGGACCCCTCAGTGTTTCCTTATGCTTGACTCTAATCCAAAGCTTTCATTGCTAGCTCCAAAACAGAAACAGAAACAAACAGACCAAAAAAGAAAAAAAGAATAAAAAGCAACCTTCAATGGTAAAACTGAAGAGGTGAGAGCAAAACCCAGCTTCTCCCGTACTGGAGATTCGACTACTCTTGTATAATCTGTCATTTGTACTTTTGTATACTAAAGGTGACAGTCTAATTCACATATGACCATTGCCGATAAATCTCATTGGGGTGGGGTGACGGAGAAAGAAAAAAGAGAGGAAACATTCATAAATCCATATCAAACAGCACCCAAATTATGACAAATGACATGGCAGTCATAAAACTGCACAAGCACAACTCACCAAGTCATTAATTTCATGGCTGTGGAAAATAAACAGACACTTTTTTTCGTAGCCCTAATAAATTTTAAAAAAACTCAAAGAATGGTCCATCTGCTTCGAATAATTTTTAATTTCCTATTCTGTCTCATTCCCATTAGCTATTCCACTGAGATATTTGCAAAATTCTTTCATTTGCCTCCTCCCATCTGTATTCAATTACCTTGTTCCCAAACAGGGTTTGGCTTTTTCTCCCCCTTCTCCTAAGCAGAGCACAGAATATCCCCACCTGTACCTTAAAGCAAATGTTATGTGTGTTTTATTATCTGTTAGACTCTATGAGTCATTCCAGCTCAATTGCCTGTGCTGAAATACTTGGAGGGCAATCTGATTTTGATGTTTTCTGGCTTTGGTGAAAAACACCTGCCTGATTTTCATAGCTAATCTATTAACTTGGTAAATGCCTCAGCAGATGTTTTGGAACTGGCTTGGGACCGGGGTCCGTTCTCATGACAGGGCCTGCTTGTAAGCTTGAAATATTTAAATGTTTTGAGTTCAGAGGCCAATGATGTGTTTTGGGTACAAGCTTTCGCTAAATCATATTTTCTTCCCACCCCCACCCCAATCCATCCCTGGGGGACAATCTACATATAATAAGTGGTTGAAGCATTTTGGCAGGACAGGCCAACAATATGGCCTCCATGAACTTTAAAGGATATGGCCTTCAAGGCAAAATGTTCTTCCTGCCAATAGAAGTGGCTGGGTTGATGCTATCTCCATTCAGTCCCCATTCTTTCAGATGACTTCTCTGCTTTGCTCTCTTTTCACTGAAACCTATACTGTAATTTGAAGTGTCTGTCTGTCTGTCTGTTCTGCTACACAAACCCACATGCTTAATCACAAACATCTCTGAACTTTGTGTATTACTTAATGAGGTTTCTTTTTAAAAAAATTGTAGAAAGGTTTTGGACCTGAGCCATCAACTACTTTGGGTACCTCCCAAACAACTACTTATCTAGTGGTGGTTACCAGGACTTAATTTCACACAGCTTAGCCTGGTGTACCAACTGTGTCCACGCTTGATGAGCTTGGACCTGTTTATTGTATATGTCCTAGTTGTGTGGAGACTGGTTTTTTTAGTTGCATCTTCTGGATTACTTCATTATTTTCTCTAATCTGTTAACGATCAATTCAAGTTTTAAAATTGTATCTCCTATACAATACTGTAAAGTATATTTTCTATTACGTATTCTGTACTATAATTTACAGTCTGTGTCTGGGCACAATTAAAAATACTCATTATGACCTATAAAGCCTATACAGCTTGGGTCCAGGCTGTGGGAAAGACCATTTCTCCCTATATGAGCTTGCCTGAATTTTAAGATCCTTGGGGAAGGCTTTCTCTCCATTCCAGCACTGTCACAGGTGAGTTTGGTGAGGACATGAGAGAGGGCCTTCTTGGTGGCTGCTCCAAGGCTGTAGAATTCCCTCCCACAGGAGAATAACTTGGCTCTCCTCTCTGCTCCCTTTCCACCAGCAGGCAAAGGCCTTTTTAATTAGACAGGGAGGTTGTCTACACTGGCCAAAACCCCCCAGACTCACCCCGTATCTGCTATTACATGATACAAGGCCAGTTCCATGAAGAATCTGGTTATTTTGTCTGGTAATACAAATTAAAATAAATTTCCTTTTACTCCAGGATTCTCTGGAAAATGTGGTGTTTTGCTCACTGTTGCTGTATGGGGACAGCTGGATCAGGCTGGAATCATGTAGGTGGCAAGCCTTGCCATCCTTAAAGGGCCAGTGCTGCCTGCCACCCTCTCCTCAATCAAGCCCAGCCACTGTCCTAATCAAGTACCTCCACCCCCGCCACCCAGTAGAGCTCTTCTGGAGACAACATCGCTGGCTGTGACATCTCCAGGAGGTGTCCAGACGTGATCAAGGAAGGGGGCGAGATTGCTGGCTGTGACATCCCCAACAGGCATCCAGCCATGCAATCTGGCCCCTCCTTTGATTGCATGGCTGGATGCCTCTTGGAGATGTCACAGCCAGACATGTCCTTGCTAGTGGGGCTCTGTGTGGGTGGGGGGTTTGCTTGGCCAGGATGGCAGCGCCAGCGGAGGACCCACAAGAGTAGGAGACAGCAAATTGGTGGCAATTTGCATTCAGACTGGGGAACTGTGTAGACATCCATATGATATTGGATTGCATTATTAACAGATCCAGGGCAGCTCCAGGGCAAAATATTTCAGTCTGCACCCAGAGTATTTGGCCAGTGTAGACAAGCCCAGGGTTTTGGCTGTTAACTGGTTGGTATAGAACAGTCTCTTTATCCAGGGTGTTGTACTTTTATCTTCATTACTATGCTTTAAATCCTTCTTAAACTAGTATGAATTAATGTTTTTAACAGAATTGCTCATTTAATTGTACAATAAATTGTTTTAGCTGTGTATTGTTTTAACCTGTGTTGTAAGCCACTGTGGGTCCCATATTGGGAGAAAGGTAGAATATTAAATAGATAAATAAATTAATTAATATTAGAGCAAAATGATCAGCATCAACCCAGGCAATGTCAGGAAATAGATTAGAATTTTTCTGGCATTGTCTGGGTTGATGCTGCTGATTTTGCTCTATCTGTCTATCTATCTATCTATCTATCTATATCCCACCTTTCTCCCAATATGGGGCCCACTTGGCTTACAGCATAAGTTAAAACAAGATACAGCTAAAACAGTACAATTTTTAAAACACACACACATATCCCCCTCTAACAGAATCTGAAAATATATCTTCTCATCCTTATGCAGAACTGGTTACTTATGCTTTAAATCTCCTGGCACTATCATGAAGACACAGTCACTATATTCAAAACTATAGAGATTCTTATCAGAAGTTAGGATGCCCTTGCAATGCACAGAACTTGGTTAAACAACTCAAGATCTCAAAATGAAGACAATACCTATAGGATCCACGTATCCTAGTCAATCTGTTCTGTTATGGTGGCTTCTAAAGGTCTGGAGGAACAAACTGCAGCAATGAGAATAAAACACGATCTCTTCTTTAAAATCAACTTTAAAAGAATAATAAACTATGTCCAATTGTTATGTACAAAAAATTGTCAAGATGCAGATTGTGGTGGAATAACTTCTAGAGACATGGGTTTTCCTTTTTCTTTGTAAATATCTCTGAGACTTTCTAAACTAAAGGGGGTCAATCTTAGTGGTTTGGGAAACTGACAATGATGTTCTGGCACTTCCCATTTCTGATGAGAGGAAACTCACCTTGGATGTCTATTATGGACAAAGGGAGTGAATACCTTCTTTATCTCTGTCTGTATGGCTGCTGGTTTCTAGTGCCATGGGCTTTTTGACTTAACTTTTCATAATTCATATTACTGAGTAGTGAGGTACCCAATTTTGGATGACCCCAAATTATTCAAGATAGTGAGAAATCCAGCTGATTGCAAAGTTCCATAAGGATTTCTCCAGACAGGGTGAACAGGCAACTAAATGGCAAGAAAGGTTCAATGCAAATGTAAAAGTTTATATACACACTAATGGGATCTGAAGTGCCTGACTTTGCAGCAAAGATCTTGGAGTTGTGATGGATAGTTCAATGAAAATGTCAGCTCTCTGCAGCAGCAGTGAAAAAGGCAAATTCCATGTTAGGGATTTGTTGAAAGGGACTGAAAATAAAACTGCCAGTATCATAATGCCTTTATATAAATCTATGATCTGGCAGCGTGTGGAATTCTGTGTATAGTTCTGGTCAGCCCATCTTAAAAAGTATATTGTAAAAAGCTGGGAGGGGAGAGAGATAAAAGCAATGGGACATTCAAGCAACTGGGTTGTCTTCTGTACCACTAAAGGCTAAAATGTTTGAAGATTCTTAGGGCTTATCTACACAAGCAATATACCCTATCATAGAGCCCTGTGGTCCTGAAGACACAGGGCTTTTGCCCTATTATGCCTCCGGTCAGTCCTCATGACCCTCGGGACAAAGATGGGGAGAAGATGAGGTAGGGCCCGTTACATTTACAAATAATACCTGCTTTAATCTGTTCTTGCTGGCAAAAAGCGGATTGTGCTCCATGTGTCCACAGGATTCTGTCCTGGCAGGCAGGCCCATTGCTGCAGCTGCCAGTATGCTGTCGCACTTCTGCAGCAGGAAGAAGTTCCACAGCATATGACCAAGGCTGGTCATATGCAGGGGGCCCTGGTCACATGTTATGGGCTAGCTTCCTAGCTTCTGGGAGAGCTAGGGAGACTGCAGCATCAGCTGCAGTGATTGACTGATGTGCCCATCTGGACTTCCTCCCATTTCATGGAGATAATGGGGGAGCAACAGGCCTGATCCGCTGGCCCATGTATATAAGCGCTTAGAAAAAAGACAGTGAGAAAAGGATATAATGAAGGATTATAAAATTATGCAGGGGGCCCTGGTGGCGCAGTAAGCTAATACAACCAAAACTGCAGCCAAAAAAATCATGTTAGATCTGAGTTTATAAGTCCAATTCCAGCCCACCCCCAGGTCGACTCAGCCTTCCATAAGTCGGTAAAATGAGGACCAGCATATTAAGAGCTGGGGTGATGTGCTGTGAAACTGTTAAAAAACTGTTTCCAAAGAAAAAACAACAGCAGTGTCGTTCATTCATGTACAATGCATTTGGCAAAAATAAATAGTCACTCCTGCAGTGTCATTGCATGTCAGCAGCGCCATTTACTGGCGGTCATATTGTCTGCATTGTATTGTACAAATGTATGTATCTGTTTGAATTGTATAAACTGTATCTGCTTTGACCTGTATTGTTTGAACTGTACTGTGATAAATTGCATTGTGTATTGTGTATAGATTATATGTTGCAATGTATGTACCCCACCCTAATCCTGAGGGGACATGATGATGATGATGATGATGATGCCTCACTGAGAGATATAATTTTCCCTCTTCCTCATAACATTAGAACTCAAGGTTAATCAATGAAGTTGATGGGTGGCTGATTAGCTATTAGCTGCTGAAACTAAATGGAACTCTGCATCTTCAGAGGGGGTGCACTGAAGAAGACCTGTTCTTAGGGAAATGACTTTGTAACAGACTGCTGTTGCTCTCATTCCCTGCTTGCAGGTATACTGAAAGCATCCAGGCTTAAAAATAATTTGTAAAAAAAAATACCCTTAATTCATTAAAATATTAAAAAATGAATTTAAAATATATTTTAATCCTTAAATACCAACATTTAATTTTTGAGCAGTGACTACAGTTTTACAGTACTGTATTTTAATTTGTGACTTTGGGGATGAACTGACATTTTTTTTTTGATAATTTAGGTTTTTTATTCAACATTAACAATGTTATTAACAATCTACATAACAAACTAATATTATAAAACCCTCTTTTACAGCCTTCTACTGACTAATTTTCTTTAATGATTTAATGTTTGTACATTAGTATTGATGCCTAGCATTTTCAAGCTCTGAGAAAGACTTTTGCCCTCATGCAGATGCTACTTATCTGAAGGAAAGAAACTGGCTATTGTGCCCTCATCCTGACGCTGCCTATCTGATAGAGACCAGCTATTGTACCCCCATGATGATGATACCTAGCTGAAGAAGAGAGATTATTGTGATTCCAAGAAGATCATTTGGCTAGCCTTTACTAGAACAGAGGCTTATACCAGAGGGCCTTGGTCTTGAGCTAGCAAGTCTCTTCTTAACAGATAAAGATATGAGGACTATAATGGTAAAAGTATGAAAGACAAGATCTTCTGGGCAGTATCAATATGCAATTGCCTTCTAGTCTAATTTCCTGCTCAGCCCAGGAGATATGATCTGTCCCATTGGTGATTCTTCCCCCTTGCAGCTAATGTGGGTAAATGGTAGTATGGTGGTTTGTAAGAGTACTCCTCTATTATGTAACAAACAGGAGGCTATCACCTTGAAATGTTAGGTCTTTTGGTTTTAACTCCCAGATGCCCACTTAAGTAACTTTTCTGAAATCTACTGCCTTATGTCACCAAAACCTGGCTGGAAAGTCCCAGTCTAACTATCTTGAAACCAGTGGTGGATTGTTGACAAAACAGGGAGGATGTCTCTCTTCAAGGTAGGGAGAAACACCCTCTCCTTGGACTCAAAGGCATATGTGTTGGAAACAACCGATTGGCTAGTAAACCAGTGAACACCAGTCTAGGGAGTGAATGGAGAGTCAGATGCAGAAAATCCTATTGTCTTTACTAGATATTTACCAGTAGAATTGAAAGGCCAAATCTGATCCTTTTGGTGTATATAAAACTGGAGGGAGAGGGGACCCAGCTCAAGTTTTTATCCCAGTTTTGTAGGTGGGGGGGGCACAACTCAATGGTACAGAACACAGTATGTGTGCAAAGAGGCTCAGGTTCAGTCCTTGGCATCTCCAGCCTCTCAAGCAGTAAGTGTGAAGGGAAGAACTGGGTAAGCCTGGTTGGTACCAGCCAATCACAGCTCAGAGAATGCTGTGAAGGGGAGCCTATAGAGGACAAAGGATACAAAACTGAGGCTTGTCTCTGACAGATAGGTTAAAGATGGCATAGAGATAGTGAAAAACTGTAATAGAAGTAGGACAGCTAGCCAAGGGGAGAACTGAATAGGGTTTTGAGGAGCTGTGAATGATTCAATAATTCAGGGGTTAATGTGTGATCTAATAGTCTATTAATACAATTTACTTGTTTAATCTTTTTTTACAACTTCGTCTGCCTATTCCTGCTAAGTTTTGAAAGAGCGTCTGGTCATGCTTACCACAGTGAACCCACAAGTCATCCACTGCTCCATATAGGGATCATCTTAAGGGCCAGGTACTCAATCCAGGGAGGGGTCTTAAGAGGGTAAGGGGCAAGGTGATTGACAGGAGTGTAAGGGCTTGGAACTGTGGGGCCAGCCTGTGGAGAGGACCCTTCATAGTAATGCTATGAAAAACCATCATCATCATCATCATCATCTTTATTTAGATCCTGTCTTTTCCCCAAAAGTGAGATTCAATGTAAACATTTGCCTGATGTTCTGGATGGAGAAACAGTGCCAATTAAAGTAGATAAAATTGGGCCAGAAGGTTAAACAGTCGGAAATGGTGATAAAGCAGCTGCCTATTATCACAGAGGTCCCACACAGTTCCATTTTGTCTCTTCTGCTATATAGTATTCTCATATAAATATTTGGAGTGACAACAGTGTCCCTAAATGAGTCCCTGGGTTATCTGGTGAGATGAATGAGGGCTACTAAGCTATTGTCCTAGCAACAGAGAAGTGCTGATAGTAGGGCAACCTAGATATGAGATACAGTGTTTTTGCCCATGCTGAATGGGGCTACACTCCCATGAAGGAGCAGTCGCATTGGCATACTCCTTGACCTTTCACTACTGATTAATGCTCAAGTAACAGCAGTAGCGAGAAATGCTTTTCACCAGGTTGGTGAATCAGCTGCAGCCTTTCCAAGACAAGGTTTCGCTACTGTCATCCATACCCTTGTTAACATTTCAGTTATTGCATGGGCTCTGTGTGGGACTTCCCTTCCGAATAGTTCAAAAGTAAACAGCTAGTCCAGAATTCCCAGGCTCAACTTTTGATGAGAACCAATCAGATAACAGCAAATGTGTTTCCACTCCGCCCAACTGAAGATGTTGGTAGTTACCTTTAAGACCCCTAATGGCCTTGGTCCAATATCCTTTCAAGGCAGAGATGAGTGTCATTCAGCTCACAGGCTACATGCACTTCCCAGCTCCTTCTGCAGAAACAAAACTGATCAAAACAAAAAGGAGTGTGGGAATGTTGCTCCAAGGAAGTCCCCAGGAGTGGCAATTTTCTTTCTAAACAAGGTACTGCCCTCCATATCTTTTAAAACTTTTAAAAAATTATTTGTAGAAAATTAGAAAATGACCTCTGACACTGCTAGCTCTGATTTCTCCTTTTGTATGTGTCTGTGGGCAGGTCAACGTGGCCTCTGACCCTCAGAGCTTGCTTGCCCTAGCTTTAGGGAATTATTTCTCCCATCCATCTTTCCCTGTTCATGGGTCTACAAGAAACATTTTGCTCCATCTGTTATCTTTTGTGCCAGTGAAATCTGCAGGTCCTTCTCCTCTCTTGCACCTATACTGTCGAATTAATTTCATATGGAAACTCAGCTGACAGACTCCTTGATAGTTTCTTCTGGCCAATGAAGGCATTTTCCATCCCAAAACCTTTGGATTGTGATGTTTTAACTGGATCCCCTTCTACTAGCTTTTTAATTGCTTGTTGCTTCCACTGCTTTTGCTGTTGAGTTTATTATCTGCTTTTATTGTCTGCTTATTACATGCTTGGATGTATGTTTACGTTCCCTCCTTGCCTTGTATTTAATAACTTTTTAGTCTGCTTTCATTGATTGGCTTTTATTTTAATGGGGAATTTTATGCTTCAGTTTCAGCTGAGTTTTTGTTTAAGGATTTGTGGGTTTAAATGTTCTCTGATTGATTTAATTATTGTATGCTGCCCTGGGTGCCTCCTGGCAAAGAGGCAGCACATACATTCTAGAAACTGACAGCTCTAGTGGCATGGATTGAGGAAGGTAGGCAAAGCAGCACTGAGCTTAGGAGACACTGAGGTGATATTTTAAGAAGGCTATGAACTCCTGAACAAAGCAACATGTTGGTCAGGCTGAAGGAGCCAAGCTGCAGCCAGCATTTATATAAGTCCTGAAGGGGTCCTGAGGCTATGGGTTGCCCCACTGATGGCAATGTGACAGTGAACTGCCATAGGGTTCTGACTCTTTTCCTATTTGCAGGCTGCCAAGCACCTGTTGGGCCTTATAACCAAACCCCTTGTTTGAGACTTCCAACTATATGTTTACAAAGAAGGGCAGAAGCTGCCTTGGATCCTGCATAGGAAGAAAGGTGGGATATCAAACAAACAAACAAATGTTAATTTTTTAAAAATACTTGCAATTGCTAAGTACAAACCACTTTTTATTTTATCTGATTCTTAACTGCATAGGGACCAAATATAATGTTTACTCTAACTCACAACCTGAGCGTAGGAATGTGATAGTTCAAGATAACAACCTTAAGTGAAAGATCAAAACATAATTATCCACGCAAGAGCAAAATGTCATGTTATGCTGGGAGATCTATGGTTTTTTTCCCCACCCAATGATGTTCTTGTCATTGTAATTCTTCTGTTACAATGACAATGGCTAATAAACAACAGTTAATAATAACCTGCAGCTAATTTGATTAGCAATAGAGGGAGTGGGTACTCCTTGTACTCTTTAGCCATGGGTATAGCTACAGGCAAGCAAAATAAGGGCATTGTCCTCCCCCATAAGAATTCTGCCTCCTCCCCGATGGAGGCACTAGGGGGGTGCTGAGAGGCAGAAATGCACCAGGTGATACCATCACAGGGAGGGGTGACACTGGCCTTAGTAATGCCAGAACTCCTCCCCAAAATGAAATTTCCCTTCAGTCCTCAAATTTCCCTCCCATTGGAGTGAGTGCGAAAATAGTTCACATGCTGAGCTCTTATATTTCCTGTGTTCACATCCCCTTGGTCATTTTGCCTGCCCCTTTCCTTTGGATGCCAAAACTCTCCTTCTAAATGCTTAAGTTCTAAATTCCTGCAATGCTAGAAAATAGCTGACTGGAGGAAAATTCCATTTGGGAGGGCAGAATTCTTTGGGAGGGGCAGTGCCCCCCAACCCCATAGCCACACCCCTACACTTATCCTCTCTCAGATGCCATTTGTTCTCTAAATGGGGCTGGGGGAAATAAGCCATGATATAACTGCCTTTTTCCACCTGCTCCCCTCCATGGAACAAATAGCAGTTTAAGGGTATGATTTGCATGATTTGTGCAAAGAGGAGAGTGAAACACCCTGTGTTGCTTTGGTACTCAAAATGGCACCACCCTCACCTCACTCCTGGGGTTGCAATCAGTTGGTGGTGTTGTTCAGACCAGCCACAGATCTTCCAGTATAACAGGAAATTTGGCCTTAAATGAAAAGTCTAATTTAGTGTAACACCAATCATGTGTTATAAATCCGTATTTATAAAATCAGAGACAGGAAAATTAAAGAGAGTTAACCATAGCTTCCAGTGTGTGGTCCTGATTACTGAATGCCTTGGAGAGGAAATTAAGTTCAGACCCTTTCCTGTCTATGGGCTAAATGCAATATAAATCACACCTAAAATAGACCCATTGAAATGAATGGGACTTATGTAAGTGGTGACTGACAAGTCCCATTCATGGCTCATGCTGTAGTAGGGACTAGCATTAGATTTAGCCCTATATGCCCTCCATTCTGATGGATCCAGAAATGCTTTTCAATGTATTCTTCCATTGTTAGCCAGCAGCATTGTGCTTCCTCTTAACACCATTTTCGCTGGAACCAAGCACCAAATGATTGTCCAGGAGCTGAAGGAGGAATTTCTAATATAGGACAGCACCTTTGTCCATGTCAGTTTGCTTTTTTTGCTTGTATATGATTATTGTTTGCTTCTTAAATGTTTATGAACTCTTATACTTACTTATAGGCAAGTCCCTCAGAGTTAACATGATGGATCAAATTATTTTAATAATGAGTAGTAGTACAGTCTCTGGTAACAAGCCTGATGCATACCTACTTGGGAGTGTTCCATTGACCTCAATAGAACTTACTTTTGAGTAGACACCCTGAAGTGCATGTGCCCTATGCAAAGTATATTACTCAATGTGGAGTTCTGTCTCTCTCTAGTGGCTACTAGAAGAAGTGGTTAATCCAGCCTTTCTCAACCTTTTTATCCTGGAGGAACCTTTGAAATGATTTTCAGATCTCAGGACACCCCTGCATAAACATTATTCTGTATACTGCTATTGCTTTTCCCCCACAATCACAATGTCTTGGGGAACTGTAGGGTTCCAGGGAATCCTGGTTGAGAAACAATGGTTAATGTGTCACACTAATGGCTAGGCCAAAAGATGTTGACAAAAAATGACAAGAGTCCAATTTATCTATCAGTGCTATCTTACATTGTGACTGAATATCAGAGGCAAAGTAGTGAAAACCACTTTAAAGTTGTCAGATTAGCACAAAGAATAGTTTAAGTGTGCTGTGTGGACTGAGTATAAAGTGCTGGAAAGGAATCTCATAAAAGTTGTTGAAATATTAATAGTGCAGATAGGGTACAGAATGACTGAGTGTGTTGGGTGGATCATATGGTATATTATCTTCAGTGAGATGGAAGGATGTTCTATATTCCTCTTTTGTACTCTCTCCTCTGGTTTGGACTGGTGTGTTCTGGTTTTTGTTCTTTATAGCATTTCTTTCATGGCCTTTTCTTTTTGTGAGATATTATGGCTAGAGTATGTGAAATATCTGTTCACTTTTTATCATTCTTTCAGAAAGCAAGACGACTGAGGAATGAATTTATAACAAAGGAAGGAAGGAAGGAAGGTTGGTTACAGCAATTATATATTGAATATCTCTGAAGATATGGCTATGTCAGTACTTCAGTGTCTTAATTCAGAACAGATACACAGTGCCATGTGAGATAGTATGAAATTCGGAATGCTTCAAATCACAAGACCACATCCTTGTCCCTTCCCCCAATCCAAAAAATTTAGTATCGCATTTGCAGGCCACAAATTTCAGAACAGTATTACAAAGATTTTTCAGGAGAGCATCATTTTGTTGGAAGTTCCACAGGCTTACTATTGCTGATAGCAGAGGTTGTGGGGCTGTTTTGCTTTTTTAAAATTCCTTCCTGTGACTGCCATCCCCCCCCCCCACTTGCACTGTTCTTGGTGGAGAAAAAATATGCACCTCTCACTGAGTCCATATGTGTGAGCAAAATTGTTTGTACTGCCACAAAAAGTGCCCAGAATACAATAGCCATTCAGACAGGAGAGGTCAGGGTGTTGCCGTCCAAAAAAGTAACTTTTCCAAGTAGATATGCCTCCACTTTGATTCAGCTATGAGGCCAGAGTTTTAGACACCAATTTCAGTAAACTATTTTTACAGTCAGCTTAACATTTACCTTTATCTCAATTTCTTGAAGAAAACAGAATTCCAAACTAATGTTTCTATAAAGCATTTTGAACGTACTGTGCCTCATCTTTGTCAGTGAATATACAACATTTTTCACCAATGGCAGTGTAATATGGTGGTGGGAAGTTGTTGGTGGTTGACCTCCAGATGTTGTTGGACGGTGACTCCCAGAATTCCTCATCATTGGCTATGGTGGCTGGGGCTGCCAGTAACTGTAGTCTAACAACATCTGGATAGCCACACAGTTCCTACTTGTGGTATAAAAGATATTCCCAGGGACTGAAAGAAATACTTAACGTTCATCTTCAAAACATTTCCCTCTTTAGCTATAAATCATTTTAATGGAAATCTCTTTATTAAAAAAAATGTTCTTCCTTCCTCACCTTCACTTGATCCTGCTTGTAACAGTATGAGCCATTAGGTGTAGTGTGAGTGTGTTGTATTTCCTAAGAGAAGCCAGGAAGGAGCTAACAGCAACATTGACTTCCTTTGGCTTGAGGAGAAATTGACCACAGATTGAGGGATGTGGCATAAAACCCTTACTTAAATTTGGTTTTTATTTAAAGGTTACTTTAGAAAGGAGAATTTGTTTGATGTTGTAAGCAAGCACAAAGCCTTCAAACACCATGCATGTCTACTCAAATGAAAGACCTGTTCAACAATACACTTGTCCCTCCACATTCACAGATTTGGCATTCATGGATTTAAGAATGGGACTTGAGTATTCACGGATTTGGGTATCCACAGAGGGTCCTGGAACCAAACCCCAGCAAATATGAAGGGACAACTGTACTTCCCTTATTATGCAAATGTCCACAAGACTACAGCCATGAGTGTGTGTGACTTGCCCAAGGTTGCCCAGTGGGTATTCATGGCCAAGCAAGGATTTGACCCCTGGTGTCCAGAGTCATAGTCTAACAGTCAAACCACTATACCATGCTGGTTTAGTGGCAGAGGGGGGTGGGGAAATCACTCCTCCACTTGATTTTCAGCCATCATATTTTTTCCCGGCCTCAAACTGTAAAGGGAATGCTAAAGTATCCCAAAAGGTCATTGATACAAGTTAGCTCTTTCATGCCACTGGACAGCTCAGTACTAACAAGGACTTCAAAAATCTGGTGGCCCAACTTACTAAAGTTAAATTAAAATTTAGATAGTAACCGATCATAGTAACAGTGCTACTCAAAGTGGTTGTCCATGGACCAGTGTTGGTCTATGAGCCATCAGCTGCTACCCCCTGGAGAATTTCTGGGAGTGGGGAGAGAATATGGTACTCCTGGGAGGGAGTACCATATGGGTGCAAATATGGTACTGGTCCCTGGCCCATTGGTAAAAGGGAGGGAGGAACAGTCGTCCACATCAGATAACTTGGGAAGCACTGGTATATGACATACAGTATACTATCATCAGATCTATATGTACTCCAGGGTTAAGAAAATTAAGACTTTGTACCCAGGTAAACCAAATTTTGCACCAAATCCAGCTGAACTCTCTGGCTTGGATACATTATGGAAATTAACAATTTACAAGTGTTCTCACTTTGTATCTAGATAATTTATTTTTGTTAGACAACAGGAAGAGCAAGACATGGAGTCCTTATACCATATACTATTAATAAACCTAATTCAATTCCCTCCCCTTAAAAAAAGTGAGATCTGAGCAGCCATGGCATACAGTATTTCCCAGTATTTGTGACCGGTAACAAGGGGGAGACCCAGGACTTTATCAGACAAGGCCAATGGCAGAAAAAAAAAAAGTGCGTTACTTAGGCATGATGGTAGCACAAATGGCAGAAATTATCAGAAAATGTGGCATCGTCATCTGATGATTTTACTTTTTCTGCTATCATCGCATCCTAAATAACACAGTTTTTTGCTGGTATTTGCCTCATCTGATAAAGTCCTCAGACTATTGGCTATGTAAATCTAGTCTGGTGGATTGAGCCTAGATGGTTATAGGAAATCAGTGCAGCCCATATAGCACAGGAAAGTTACAGGTAAACTTTTGAAGTAGAAAAGGATCTTCAGAATGTTAATTGTTGTTAATTGTCCTTTTCTCCCTCCACCACCACCACCTGCAAAAAAAACCCTTCATTTTTTAAATTGAAGGATCTATCAACAGCAAGTAAATTACTTTCAAGCAAAGTATATCTTCCTGATTCTATTATTTGGAACATAAGTTGCACTTAGTGATGCCCTTCAAAAGGGGCATAGCGTTGTGGTTGCCAATATTCAGTGTTCATTCCAAATGTAATGCTTATTTGGGGAGTGCTTTGGAGACTGATTTACAGATATATTAGTTGGCAGTCTGGACACTGATCTGCGAAGCTTGCTCTCAGGTCATGAAAGGGAAGACATTGTAGCAATAGAAGCTGACTGACTGCTGGACTTCCTGTACCACTGTTAAGGTTAGTGACCCAAATGTTCCCAGAGAAATAACTAGATTTCCCTGTAACATGGCAACTACAGACATTGAGCTACCTCTGCCAAATTTATCTGATAAATACTTGCATTAACCTCACACTCCTGATTCAATGCACAAGCTAGGGAACCAAACTGAATGAAGAGAATTCTGGGACATGTTCTAGGGAGTTCGCTGTTGACCCACTTGATCTAAGTGTGGCTCAGAACACATTCCACACAATCCTGCATAGGGTGGCTACATGAAAAACCAGAGGCTCCTGTACCTTTAATACTTGTGTATAGAGTTTTAGCACATATAGCTTCTCAGGCAACTCTTACCTTTCCTCTTCCACACAACTATTAAAGGTACATGAGCCTTCTCCCCTTTTTCATGTGGTCACCCTCATCCTGCAGATGCTGAGGGCTTTATCAGATGCAATCCTTTTAAACCTTCTTTTGCAGGCATTAAAAAAAGAATGTTTTCCCCTGCACTTACCTTCTAATCCTGGCAAAAGCTCCTGGCAATAAAGAAAAAGTGAATGGAGCCACTTTCACTTCCTCATTCGAAATCTTGTGCAATTTCATTGTGCTGGAAATTTAAAAATAAAAAGCAAAATAGATGTCAAAAAGTGAAGCAAAGCACATACACATAATTTAAAAGTCCCAAGTAACTCAGGGAGGGTCATAAAAGAGCGAAACTGACCTGGATGTCCTGATCTGACCCAGAAGAGTTTGCACCAGTCTGGCCCCTGATGGGGTAAGTACAAGATGTAAAGGGACAGAGATAATGCATGCTGGCAATGCTGGCAAAAAAGCAGCAGGGGGATCTATTGACAGCTTAAGCCATAAATTAAAAACAACAGGTTTGGGACTCTTTTTAACTGTGAAAGGGTGACGTCATCTGATCTGCACACCCTTTCGTGGTTATGTGGCATCCTTATGATGCCGTATTTTCTGTGTCTGATAAAGTCCTGAGGGACAAGCTATTCCACAGAGTTTCACCTACCCCTGTTGGAATTCAAGCAGGATGCCCATAGTAGGTAGCCAGAGGTGTATGTGGAGGGGGAGACTCAAGAAATGCCTCCTGCTTCCAGGTTGTCTTTGGGGACATCAGAGGGCAACTTAAATAAGAGTATTCTGAAAAATACAACAGAAATTATTAATCATTGTGGCTGGGTTTGCTGGCCCATGATTTAATGCTGTTAGCTGCCTTGTCCATGTCAGGAGAAAGACAGGATATTAAATAAACAATCAAATTCATGTGGCTAGCACTGTTGCTCAGCATAAGCCTTGTGAAATCGATACTCATGTCGAAATGATTAGGATTTGACAGAGATTTCTCAAAAACAGTGAAGAAATAATGCAAATCAGATTATTTTTCTTATTAAAAAAAGCAAACAAACCCACACCTTTATGTGCACATGTGAACAATGTACAACTCTGATTAGATCCCAGACCGCTAATGTGCAACCTAGAATCTGTCTAAGGGACAATATCAGGTCATCCAGTGTCCTAGCACTGTTATTCAGAGAAAACCTTCAGAAAGAGGCCCAACCTCAATCTTTGAAATAGGCTGCTTCTGCTCTAAAGAAATAATCCAGTTTGCCACTGCTTTAACTGCCATGGCTCAGTCCTATGGAATCCTGGGATTTGTAGTTTGTTTGGCACCAGAGCTCTCTCACAGAGAAGGCTAAAGATCTCACAAAACTAAAACTCCTACTACAGATTGTTTCTGCAGTCTAGATTCAGCCAAAGAAACTTTTGCGACAGCCCTAGCACAGATCCAAGAAATCACTAAGAATATCTCCTAGAAAGAATGGAGCAAGTGAGCACAGAGGCACCAACAACCAGCAAAACCCAGCGAGCTTGCGAGAACTCACATTTCTTTAAACCAATCTGAAAGAGTTCTTTATTTATCTTTTCATAGTTCTACTATTTCTTCCCTTCAACAATGATAATGATTCCACTGTTCTGTCCCCTGGACGTGTACTGAGACTTTGAAGATCCAAAATTCAATCCATAATATCTCCAGTTTAGAACCTGGAAAAGTTATCCTCACCCCCACCCAAGGTCTGTGCGCGGAAAGACCTCATTCTGGGACACTGGAGAGCTACCAACCCTCTCTGTCAATCAGAGATGAAGGATGGTGGACTGGATGGACAGTGAGGAGATTATCAGGCACTCTAAATATGGCATTACAATGACATCAGGAGATCGCTAAAGGGATTCCCTTTCACATGATGTCGTTCATAGAATCATAGAATCATAGAATTGCAGAGTTGGAAGAGACCACGAGGGCCATCCAGTCCAACCCCCTGCCATGCAGGAAATCATGATCAAAGCATCCCCGACAGATGGCCATCCAGCCTCTGTTTAAAGACCTCCAAGGAAGGAGACCCCACCAAGCTCCGAGGGAGTGCGTTCCACTGCCGAACAGCTCTTACTGTCAAAAAGTTCCTCCTAATGTTGAGGTGGAATCTCTGTTCCTGGAGCTTGCATCCATTGCTCCGTGTTCCAATCTCTGGAGCAGCAGAGAACAAGCTTGCTCCATCCTCAACGTGACACCCCTTCAAATACTTAAACAGGGCTATCATATCACCTCTTAACCGTCTTTTTTCCAGGCTAAACATACCCAGCTCCCTAAGTCTCTCCTCATAAGGCATGGTTTCCAGACCTTTCACCATTTTAGTCGCCCTCCTCTGGACACGCTCCAATTTGTCAATATCCTTTTTGAATTGTGGTGTCCAGAACTGGACACAGTATTCTAGGTGAGGTCTGACCAAGGCAGAATAGAGCGGCACTATTACTTCCCTTGATCTGGACACTATACTTCTATTGATGCAGCCCAAAATCGCATTGGCCATTTTAGCTGCCGCATCACACTGTTGACTCATGTTCAACTTGTGGTCTACTAGGACTCCTAGATCCCTTTTGTACGTAGTCTCGTTCAGCCAGGTCTCCCCCATCCTATATCTATGCATTTCATTTTTTCGCCCTAAGTGCAGTACCTTACATTTCTCCATATTGAATTTCATTTTGTTAGCTTTGGCCCAGCTCTCCAGTTTATCCAGGTCATTTTGAATTTTGATCCTGTCCTCCAGGGTATTAGCTACTCCTCCTAATTTGGTGTCATCTGCAAATTTGGTAAGTATGCCCCTAATTCCCTCATCCAAGTCGTTGATAAAGATGTTGAATGTTCCCCTCTTGTTATGTTCCCGTTTGGCTGTCATTACACTGGCGCTGCTTTTTATTCATGGGCTAAGCCATGAAAGGATCCCCTGTTCCATTTCTGTGATGGATTTGCCTGCGAGTGAAAAGGTGCCCATTTCACTGGCGCAATCCCTGCATCAATGGGAGGTCCATGCCAGAACACTTCCTGGTGAAATTGGGACGTCCAGGTAAGTGACACACTTTTTTGTACCCTCCCCGGGTTAATTGTAAAGTTTTAAGTGTGTTTTTGTGCTTGCTGTCACTTTTTAACTTTTTATTTTGCTTTTGCTTTTTGAATTTCCCACGCTCTCGTCTTCTCGCGAGAACAGCCGGGATTTTAAATCAGGAAGTGACAGGAGCTCTGTTTGAGCTCCAATCACTCCTGGGCTGCTGTGGAAGTGCGAACAAGGTAGGTTTGAAACTTTTTGTTACCGTGGTGTGATAGGGACAAGAGAGGGGTGGGAGAGGAGCTTGTGGGACACGAACACTTTTTTTGTTCCTCTCTGATAATGTGAGTCATGAGTCTGACTCACTAGGAGGCAGCTTCTTGTCTTCCTGCATCTTGCTGTTCTTTTATGCAGAGCTGCTGTGAACTGAGCACTGTGAATTCTGACCCCCCCAATCAAGTGTGGTAGCCCTATTGAACTGAAGAGACTAATCATGGTTTTGAGTTTTATCATATGCTCATTGCCTCTTGAGAGCCAACCGTTTTATATGCATATGCTTCCATCCACAACGGAGGTAAATGGTAAAGGACAGATTGAAGTTAACCAAAAGGGTCAATGTTAAAATGATTATGAAAAAGCAAATCTGCACTGGAAATTTGGCGAGCATATTTGTACATTTATTGCTCATTAATGGAGTTGGACTGACAGCTCAATAAACTTAAGTCCATCTTTACCATCCACAAAATTAGACTTTCCTTTCCAACCACTTTGAAGCATTCTGCCAATAAGCCTCAGCCTTCATGCACCAACTACCATTACGTCCATGAGAACAGCATTAATGGATCAGATCCAGAGAGTCGATGGAGTTGCTTATGGCAGCCACTTCCAAAAGCTTTAGTGTATGCATATAAACAATACAGGGTATTAAAAGGAAGCTACAGCCCTTGGCATATAATAGCCTAACTCAGATATAAATATTCAGGGCATCATGAAGTGAAGTGGATTTGATAGAATCGTTTGCCCTGTCCCATCTGGGCAAATCATCTACAGGGTGCTTTGCAAAGAGTGAGAGAACTTGACCCAGAACAGAACTTGGAAAAATTATTTTGGACTACAGTTCCCAGAATCTGTAGCCACATGCTGGTAGGAGGCTTTTGGGAATTGTAGTCAACGAGTAACTTTGCCAAGCACAGTCCAGTGCAGGGGAACACCAGCAGCTGACAGCAAAGATCTGGTCTTAGATAAGAAACAGCCAGGTGGCTGCTAGTATTTGGGGGACTAAGGACATGACTACACAGGGAATAAAAATCCAGATGAGATCCGGACTACTTTAGCCCAGAGCTGCAGCACATAAAATTCGGACTACTCTGGCCTGGATTTTAGCACCACACCTGCCAAAGCCCAAATCTGCATTCAGATTTTTACTTGGCTTCCATTCAAAGCTGTTATTCATGCTTGACTCTGAGCTCTAGGAAAATCAAAGCCCCAATGGTAGCTGCCCTCTCTGAAGTCAGAATGGTGGTGGTGGGGTGGGCCACCCATTCTGGCTTTAGAAAAGGCAACTACCACTTGAGCTTTGATTTTCCCAGAGCTCAGAGGGGGAATTGTTCACCAGAAAATCAGTGTTCCCAGTGGTAGTCATCCTTTCTGAAGTCAGAACAGACAGCTGGCCTCATGATAGCAGGGAGGCACCCATTTTGGCTTCAGAGAAGGCAACTACCACTTGGACTTTGCTTTTCCTGGAGCTTGGAGGGGCAGTTGTGCCTAGCTTCATGATGGCAGGGCTTGTCAGGTATTCTGGCCTCAGAGAGAGTGACTACCGCTGGGGCTCTGCCTTTGGAATGAGAAGTGACACTGAGGAAGGGGAGAAATGGTGGTGCCTCAGGGAGCGCTTGCCTTCCGCTTCTCTCCATTCCCCACCCTGAATCCAATGCAGATAGATTGTTCACACAGCAGTTTTCTCTGGAGTTTCTAGCAAACTCTGGAGAAAACTGTGAGTTTTCTAAAACCTGGATTAAGAGGGTATTCCCCAAACCTGGTGTGAATAGGACCATATATCATGTGTCACTGTTACACCAGATTCGGGGGGGGGAAGGCCACATGTCGTGTGGATTCAGGATTTTTCTCTAGTGTAAACAAGCCCTAAGAGAGCTTCTAGAAACAGCAAAAGATGATCAAAACTGAGAGAGGACATCAAGATTACCAGAAAATCCCCTCAGAAAAAGTTTTAAAAGAATTTGAAAGAGAGATGCAAACCATTTAAACCAAATCAATTTTAAGCCTGTAGATGTAGTGTATAGCTGTGTCCATCTCAGAGGTTGTGGAGAATTGTGTAAACAAAGCAAGTACTGTTGAAGCCCTAGGTTTAATTAGATGACAAATTCACGCTTTTTATTTCAAGTCCAATCTATTTTTCCATATTTACCCCTTAGAGTTAGGAGATTTTCAGACACTGTTTAACAGTACCTACCACGTGAGGAGGTCCCGGGAGAGGAACGGCGCTCTTGCGCGGCAGGGGGTCATTTTCGGATGCCACCATCCCTCTTCCGGAATCCTTCGTTGCATGTCCATGAAGCTTTGGAAGCGGGCACACCATATTGTAAGCACGGAAGTTGCCCGTGATTAAAAAATGGCACGGCCGCTTCCAAAGCTTCACGGATGTGCAACGAAGGATCCCGGAAGATTTCGGCGGCGTCCGAAAATGACCCCCTGCTGCGCAAGAGCGCCGTTCCTCTCCCGGGACCTCCTCACACAGTAGGTCCTGTTAAACGGTGTCTGAAAATCTCCATAGATTCACTGGACAGGATCCAATGGTGGACTTCTACTGGATCTCATTGTTCCCACCAGCAGAATTTATGAACTTCCTCTGTTTTGCACCCCACCACTACGCCTGCACACTAAGAAGGCCCTGTGAAGCAAGGGTTTTGGGGGGTTGTTGTTGTTGTTGTTTGCCAAGGAGGGCTTGAGGAGGAAGAGGCCCTGCTTCTGCTTTTGATGCTAAAGTCAACCTTTGGATCTTGGCCACTGTTTATTTTACTTATTTTATTCTTTTAAAATTATATCTCCTTGTTTAAGCAAAAAAAAAAAAATCAAAAGTGAAAGTCAGAAAGGTTTTCTAACTTTATCTGAGTGACAAGAAACACATGGCTTCATTCAACAGTAATGAAATAATATCTTGTTAATTTCCCTGAAAATAAGCAAGGCTAAACTAAGAACCCAAGAACTATTACAGATCCGAAAAAAACTTGTACTCTAATTCAAAAGAATTTTAAAAATGGGCAATAGGTCAGAATATGTAAAGAAAAATAGAAAAATGAGAGTAGCATTCAGTGAAGACAATAAACAGCTATTTTACAAAGGACGCTGAAACACGCAAAAGCCACTGCATATAATCACATAATGCTATTAATAAAAATACGTTACTGGGGATATATGATTATTGTGGAGTCCAGAAACTATTGTTTGCATGGGCAACACTCTTCTTCTTCACTCTGTAGTGTGCAGGTCCATTCAGCCATTTCAGAATGACATCTTAATCATGGATCACACTTTGAAAGGAGCAGGAGAGAAAGAGAATGAAATCACTGCATTACTTTTGTAACTCTGCCAAGATCAATAACATTTTAATCATTATGTTGTTAGCAGTGATAAAGACTCTCTGATAGATTTCAGGGCCTGGCCCTGAGTCTCCAGTTTTCATGAAACATTTCCAGGTGGTGGGTGATGACAATGCAAATGCTTCAGTTTTGGTGGGTACAATTCTGGGCAAGAGAAAGGGGCTATGTGCATATCTCCAGCTCAGCCATTACAGTAGCACCTTGCTACAGTTTGCAAAGCATAAAAATTATTTGTTGCCACATCGCAAAAGGCTCTCCAGTGGGGTCTATATATTTACTTATCTAGCTTCCTCCTTCCCTCCCAATTGTTGTGGCTCCTGAGTTCACCCTCTGTTCTGCTCTACATCCACCTTCTGGCTAGAAGCCAGCATGCTAAATTAAATGTTCCTCATCCCATCTCACTAAGTAGGTGATAAGGAACAGTCTGCCCATTTAACCTTGATTTGGGAACAGCCCTTTAGCCAAGATTTCTGTTTTAATTTCTAAACTGAAAATATTCTCATACTCTGTGTGTGTGTGTGTGTGTGTGTGTGTTTGAATGACAAGTCATAAGCAACTGTGGTTGGTACTTAATGCATAATGCTTAGTGATATCACCAGGTACAGTTGCCCCTCCACATTCGCAAACTCAGCATTCGCGGTTTTGGATATTCACGGTTTTGGGAGGGCCCCCCACCCTTCCAAAACTGCGACACGGGGCCTCCGGAGGCTCCGTGAAGGCCCGGGGAGGGAGGGGGGAGAGCCGGGGAGGCTTCCAGGGGGCTTTCGGAGACCCTCCAGAGGCCCCATGAAGGCCCTGGGAGGGAGCGGGGAGGCCTCCAGGGGGCCTTCGGAGACCCTCCGGAGGCCCCATGAAGGCCCTGGGAGGGAGCGGGGAGGCCTCCACGGGGCCTTCGGAGACCCTCCGGAGGCCCCACGAAGGCGCTGGGTGGGAGGGGGGAGGGCCGGGGAGGCCTTCACGAAGCCTTGAGAGGCCCGTGAAGGCCTTGGGAGGGGAGGGGGGATGGCCGAGGAGGCCTCCATGAGGCCTCAGGGGGGAGGGGGAGGGCTGGGGAGGCATCCACAGGGCCGGGAGGCATCCACAGGGCCTTAGGGGGGAAGGGGGGATGGCCGGGGAGGCATCCACGGGGCCTCGGGATGGTCTCCTGAGGTCCATGAAGGCCTAGGAAGGGACTGGGGAGTCCAGAGAAAGTGACTATGGGGCCTCTGGAGGCCCCATGGTTGCTTTGGCGGGGGGGCAATCATTATTCGTGGATTTTTCACATTCGCGGGAGTCTGGGCAACCCAACCCCTGCGAATGTGAAGGGACGACTGTACTTTGGCCAGGAAATCTCAGGACCTAGGATGATCCTTTACTTGGACTCCTTTCCCCAGTACCATTCTCTTCCAGCAGGCCTGTCCAGATGATTTTTAAATTGTGAATTTTGAATTGTTTTAATATGTATTGCTGTAATTGGTTCTTTTAAACTGATTATGTGTTTTAACGGGTTTATATGTTTTTAAGTGCTATGAGTTTTAACCACCATTAGGTGTAGTGTGTTAATTTGTTGTTCCCCACCTTGATCCATGGGGAGAGGCGGGTAAGAAATATTATTATTATTATTATTATTATTATCATTATTATTATACAGTCCAGAGATTTACTTGACCCCGAAGGCTGTTTTGTGATCTCCAAATCCTGGGATTTGTAGTTAAGGAAGAGATATTTAGAGTTCTCAGCGTGAAAGTGCCTCTGGGGGCTTTGACCAAACAACAGACCCCAGGATTTCATAGGATTGAACCTTAGCAGTTAAAGGGGGGTCACAATATTATAGTTGTGTGGTATGGAAGGTCCTCAGGTGATGCAAGGGACCAATAGAGTTTCACCTGACCATGTTCAGATGTTGACTCGGATTTGGAGCCATTAGGCTGAGCTAATCCCAACCAGAGAAAACCAGTGTAGTTTATATGAGTTTTGATTTATCAGTCAGCAATTGATGCAGTGGGTCTACTCTAGTTAATATTAATAGCAACTGAATTTAGGCTCGAGCATTCATCTTTGCTTACCTCCACACCATCTAATGCTAACAGATAAAATAATGCAGTATAGTTGTCCCTCCACATTCACGGATTTGGCATTCACGGTTTTAAGTATTCACGGCTTGAAAATATTCTTCAAAAAATAATACTCCAAAAAGCAAACCTTGATTTTGCCATCTTATATAAGGGACACCATTTTGCTATGCCATTGCATAGAATGGGACTTGAGTATTCACGGATTTGGGTATTCACGGGTGGGGGGGGGGTCCTGGAACCAAACCCCAGCGAATGTGAAGGGACAACTGTATTGTGAAGTTGCTTCTATTTAAAATTGTTCAAAAAATGGGGGAAGAAAGGGGTTTGCTTGCTTAATTTTCATCTTCCTTATAATATTACCAACTCTCTTCCTTTACTGCCTCAATTTCTCATCTATCCAGATTAAAAGTGACCAGGAAAATCACCAACAGTTTGTACATCCTGTAGCTGCAGCCTGCTTCTCCTTGCTGCTAACAAAGTAGGAATGAGTGATGGGCATTTTTTCTTCTCACTTTACTAAATCAAATTGAACATTCCTGACACTGCAGCTGGATAAGCTGTAACTAAATCATCCCTGGAGGTGGGGGGAGGGCAGGGAAGGTGTTGTAAACAAAGCATACTTCCTGGGAAACCACAAAGATTGCTTCCTTACCTCCCCCCCCCTTTTTTTTTTTCTTGTTTTGGTAAGTCATTATCCTTGACTGGTGACCTGTTCCAAATTTGCAGCTCTGTGCTGAGATGGATGAATTACAAGCCTTCTGTGAGCAGACAACAGATGTTAGGAATAATCTTGACATGGCCCTGCATCCTGCAGGTGGGAAAATGTGTTCATACATTCCCTTGGGCCAGAGTGAGGCCTGCTCCTGCCGTGCCATGCCTTTTGCTGTCCTCCTGGTTTAGTTTTATGGGGGTTTTTAATAGCATAATTTTGGATTTTGAGAGAGATCGAAGCCATGTGCTTTGATCACGGATTTGATATCAAATAATGATTGTTGCCACCCCCCATGGTCACAATATTTAATTCAAGTCAAGTGTTGTAGTCCTTCAGTTCATCCTAGAGCCCCGCATTGAGTCTTTGTTTTATATTAATTAATCTTCTCACAGGTTCTTGTATGGTGAAGATTCCACTGAAAGTCCCTCTTGTAAACACTTCAGCCCTATGACAACCAAGTATGATTTCAGTGGTCCAACCAGAAACACTGAATTCAGGCACAGTAACCAGGACAAGGATATGGTTCTATATTTTAAACTGTATTTTATGTGGCATATTGTAAGCCACCTTGGGTCTCTTCTGAGAGAAAGGCGGCATATAAATATAAATTAAATAAATCAATTAAAATCAATAAATTAAAAAACCCACTTATTTACTTTTGGACCAATTCCCAGGTCCACTAAAATCTGGTACCAGCCTTCTAGGAGTGCCAGGGTTTATGAGTTTCCTTCATCAGCTTTATCCTGGCATGGCAATCCAGTAGGATACCTGTCATGCCCTGTGAGCCTGATGAGGCTGTAGAGTCAGAGGAGGAGGAGGACATGGCAGAGAATGGTCCTAGGGACCCTGGCACAGGTTTATCTACACCTGTGCCAGCAGGGAACACTGGCAACCTGTAGGCTCGAGCAGAAGAAGAGCCTGGTCCAAGTGGGTTGGCATCAGTTCCAGCAGAGAGTCCTGTCCACTCAGATAAGGACACAGAAGAAGAGAGGGATTTACCTCCAACATCGTATATCCAGTAGCGAGCTCAAAAGAGGTCTCTATGAGAAGAACTTGCTCATTAAGGACTATTTCGGACAAGTAAAATGCAACGGAAGCAGCCTCGCCACGTTGGGAGGCTGCTGTGCTGCAGGGCATCCCTTTTGGATGACGCCCGTCCCTGCTGGTACTGTTGTGGTACTGCAGGGACATTTGAGTGTAATATTTTGGCGATTTTTACTCATGAAAGTTGATTGTGAGTAAAAATCGCCAAAATATTACACTCAAATGTCCCTGCGGTACCGCAACAGTACCGGCAGGGACGGGTGTCATCCGAAAGGAACGCCCTGCAGCGCAGCAGTCTCGCAACGTGGCGAGGCTGCTTCCGTTGCATTTTACTTGTCCGAAAAAGTCCTAAGACACACCTGGCAAAACCTTGATTGCTTTATATAGGCTGGAAGAGGCAATGGAGGCTTTGTCAGAGATCAACTGATCTCCCTGGAGAAAGCTTCCTGCTGACTTCGATGCCTGAATCCTTGCTGCCTTGACTCGTGCCTTGACCTTGGACTGTTTCTACCCTATTGCCTTATCCTGCTGACCCACGGATCAACTTCTGGACAATGCTGCCTTCTGTAAGCCTTGACCTTTGGACTGTATTCTGGACTCTTCTCTGTGTGCCTTCTTGCCTGTATTGCCGCTTCTCCAAGAAACAGAACCTTGCTTGTTCTGAACTTTATATGGCTCTCCCTAATAAACTATCACTGGGGCTTGGCTGCTTTCCCAGCCTTTGTTTATCCTGCTGGCATTTTGAGCTGCTTTTCTGGACAATACCAGGGCCTATGATACCACAGGCCACAAAAAGGTCCAGGATTGCAATCATCCAGCCCTGGCTAGTTAACCAAGCTCATTTCAGCCCAAAAACAAGGTCCGAAACAAAGCTGGAATGTATCTAAATGATCACTTTCATTCAGGAATAGTTAGATTTGAATTACAACAGATTCAAGTACAGTCGTCCCTTAACATTCATGGGGGTTAGGTTCCCCAGACCCCCGCGAATGTGAAAATTCTGCGAATAATGATTTCCCTCCCCCTCCCCCGCCAAAGCGACCATGGGGCCTCCGGAGGCCCCATAGTCGCTTTCTCCGGACTCCCCAGTCCCTTCCTAGGCCTTCACGGGGCCTCAGGAGACCCTCCCGAGGCCCCGTGGATGCCTCCCCGGCCCTCCCCCCTCCCACCCACTGCCTTCATGGGGCCTCCGGAGGGTCTCCGAAGGCCCCGTGGAGGCCGCCCCGGCTCTCCCCCCTCCCTCCCCAGGCCTTCACGGGGCCTCTGAAGGCCCCGTGTCACAGTTTTGGGAGGGCAGGGGGGCCCTCCCAAAACCACGAATATTCAAAACCGTGAATGCTGAGTTCGCGAATGAAGAGGGGCAACTGTACTCTGTAGACTTGTTATTTGTTAATTATCAGGGTCAAAAGTGCCCCCCTCCCCCCTGAGTGGTCTTGCTACTGTCCTCATTACAGCTGTAGAAACTACAGTTTTTACAAGACAAGTACTGATCTCCCCAGAGTCCAAGAAGTTATATATTACCCTTGAAGACTGTTCAGAAACTGCTGTTAGATGAAAGTACAGCTGCTAGGTTGAAAACTGGGACTGACCATTGGGAGCACATCTCAGCACTGCTTTGAAGCACCACTTGATTCCAATTCATTTTCCAGGTATCATTCAAACTGCTGCTGCTGCTTTACAGTTCTATACAGATTAAGATCCGGGTACCTAAGGGAACGTGTGCTACCACATCAGCCTCCCAATATAATGACATCCTCTTCAGAATCTGACCTTATGAGTGCCCTGCTGTTGAAGTTGAGGCAGATATCATTTGGGGAAAAGACCTTCTTCTCCACTGGGACATTCCCTCCTCAGGGAGGGTCAGCTGTCACCTATCTTAGGGTTTCCAGATTTCAGGGCCAGGCATTGAGTCTTGGGGCTTCTTCTCCAGTCCTCAAGATGAGGAGGAGAAATCTCAGGACAAGAGCACTGCCTTGAAAAGTAAGTGTGTGTGTGTGTGTGTGTGTTCCTCATTTGTTAGATTTGGTGTTTTTATCTGAATGGCACAACCTGTACAACTGTGGTTGATGCTTAAAGTATCATAAAGTATCACTAGGGGCTATGTCTGATAACATCAACCTTGTAACACAATGATGGCCCACCTCCTGTGACACCATAAAGGGTCAGACCAGATTGTACAAGACTGTCATTCTTGGAAGAGCTCCACTAGATGGTGCTGTGTTATATTGTCTTTACTTAGGACTTTATCAGATGCAGCAGCAAAAATTGTGGGATTACGACATCAGGATAGTGCAAACGGCCCCACTGTTGCATGACGTTATCATCTTCATGTTGTTACTCCATGCTCCAACCACAAAAAACCCGGTGCTTCTAACAGACAGGTGAATCCATCAATAGATTGTCAATAGTGCTTTTTCACATTATTGAAGGCATGCAAAACTACACCCCATTGTAATCGTGAGATTACAGCATGAGCGGGCAGTCCCCAGCAAGAAAACTTCTAGGTGAGAACACAAAAATGAAGCACAGGCTGCTGTTTTTTTGAACTCTCCCAGTAGGTTTGCATGTTTTTAGGTTTGTTTAACTGTTTGTTCATTTGCTTTGTAAATTAAGGGGTTTTTACTCTTTTTAAGCACACTCGTGTCTTCTCGCAAGAAGCACTGAAATCACGCCCATGCTGAATCCAGGAAGTAAACTCCCATTCTTATAGGACTAATGGCCATCGTGCAATGATTCCGTGGCAGTTCTTTCACCTGATTATAGTGATGTATGTTAGTAAGGAGATTTTCACATGGGGAAAGTAATCTCCAGGGAGATTGGGAGAGAAACGGGGCTGTTCCGGTAGCAGAGCTCCGTTTCACATGCCCCCTTCCTTCTCCCGATCTCTCATCATCCTCCCTCTGTGCTGCTTCCATTTCCCTCCCGCTATGTTCCACAATTTTTTTTTACTAATGAAGAACTTTCGTTAGTAAAACATAGGGAGGGAAATGGAAGCAGCACAGAGGGAGGACGATGGGAGATTGAGAGAAGGAAGGGGGCATGAGAAATGGAGCTCTGCTACAGGAACAGCCCCATTTCTCTCCCGATTTCCCCAGGGATTACTTTCCCCATGTGAAAATCTCCAAAGTGTAATAATGCCAGGATTTTCCAGGATTCATGGAATTACAGCATTTTTAGACACTGGTCTGACAAATCCTCAGTCACAGATTAGGTTCTAACCTGAATTCATTCCATGCTTTTCTTGATGTATACTCTAGCCATTGTCTATATTGTCACAAGTTCCTCATAAAATGAGTTTGGCTACCTCATCAATTTGAGAAAGAGGCACATGATTATATCAACCATTGTATTCCAGGGCGACAACAGGACTACTAGGCATATCAATAGGATAATCCCCAAGAGAGAGCAGGAAACAATGTGTGCCTATATACCTTCTGTAAAGAAACATTCTCATGAACCCCACACCTCTGCACAGGTTACATGTTGTTGTACCTTGACTGTGACAACCAATATAGGTTCCCTACCTCAGAGCACTTTCCATGTCTTCAGAGCATCCACTGAATCCAAAGGTTTGCCCTGAGGAATGTGTCATGCCAGATAAAATTTAACACAGGTCCATGGTTTCTCAAGGAGATTATGTATTCTTGAGGTATGCCAGTCAAAAGGACTCTAGCAGATATTCTGGAGTTCCTTGATAACAATAATCAGTGTGTTTCCAACATCACCTGAAAGACCATCCCTGCAAGTTCTAGATTGGAGACTGTTAGGTAGCAGAAGAGGGAGAACTTGAACAGAATCCTGAGAGTCCAGCACTAAATAAAGATGATCAGATTTGTGGGATTATTGACTAAGGGCTCAGAAAAAAAAGATGGAATCATGATATTCCACAGCAACCCCAGCTCATCCTGCTGATGTGTGTATGAAGAGCTATGGTGGGAAATGCTGAGAGAGGCTAGGTTTTTATCTTTAACCCAACCAGAGGGGCCATATACATGACAAAAATTATCTGGGAAGAAATCGGGAAGAACCCTATTAGTTCTCACACTCATCGGGGCAGACACGTGCTATTCAGAAGGAGGGGTAGCAAAAAACAAAAAACAAAACAGTAAACCTGTGACTTTCCATCCCTCTTTTTTCCTCGTACTTTTTTGGAAAGTCCAGGGGAAAACACACTATTGGTTGTCTGATCAATCAGCAACCACCCCGGGATATGAGGCAGACAGCAGAGCTGAATTATGATTTGTCAGACCTTGGAGGGGGCAGGCTTGCAAGGGAAGTCCGGCAATTCTGGATCTGCCATTTTTGAATGTCCCTGAGTCCCGTCCCCCACTGCCTCTGAAGCCTGGTTGGCAGAAGCTGCAGCCAGCTGAGAGCCTTTCTCCCAGCTGCGGAAACTTCTGAAGGCTCAGCTGGGAAAGCAAACTCCCAGCAGTGTGAGAAGTAAGCTCCAAATCTGCAAACCGCAGTCTTGGGGCGGGTGGGGGAGGCTCTGGATTAAAACTGACATGGGAGAGAGAAAGAGAGAGAGAGAGAGAGAGATGTGTGGCTGAAATTTTTGCTAACTTGAATGAGCAAGTTGCTCAAGTGTGCGGGGAGAGGTGGGGTAGGTCCTTTTTCTGCCCCAAAAAACTGGACTGTGGGTAGGGTGAGTGGCGGGGGGGGGGGGTTCTGAAGACTGGTTGTTACAGAGGAAGCACCATAGTCCTCGGTAGCCCTGTCTGCCCGGCAACCCCCAAGCCTCCACTGCACAGAGAAAGTGTCCTGGCAGCCAGTTTGGTAGGGGTGGGGGGACTGGGCAGGTGGCAGCAAGGCTTGGCAAACCTCGTCGCCACTTTGGAAGGGGAGGGGGAACTGGGCGGTGGAGGTGGTGAGGCCTTGCAAGCCTCGTTACTGCTTTGGAAGGGGATGAGGGGGACGGAGGGAACAAGCCTCGCTGCCACCCACCTGGTTCACCCCCTTCCAAAGCGGCTGCCAGAACACTTCCCCTGTGCAGTGGAGGCTGGGGGGGCAGTGGACAGACAGGGCTACCAAGGACTACGGCACTTCTTCCATGACAACCAGTCTTCAGAACCACCCCCACCATTCACCTACAGTCCTGTTTTTAGGGACAGAAAAAGGACTTCCCCCACCTCTCCTGGAACACTTGGGCAACTTGCTCATTCAAACTAGCAAAAATTTCAGGGACACATCCCTGTCTTCTCTCTCTCTCTCCCCGTATCAGTTTTGATCCAGAGCCTCCCCACCCCACCCCCAGGACTGCCGTTTGAAGCAGTTGGCTGCAGCTTCTGCCAACCAGGCTTCAGAGGCAGTGGGGGACAGGACTCAGGGACATTCAAAAATGTCAGATCCAGAATTGCTAGACTTCCCTTGCAAGCCCATCCCCTCCAAGGTCCAACCAATCATAATTTGGTATGTGTAAACAACAAATCAAAAAAAAAAATGAGACTCTTGCTACCCGTGACAAATTGTGGGTACAGTGAGTGACAGATTCGAGTTCTCTATTTCTTGCTTCTTCCCAGAATAAAAAATGCCGTGTAGCTGACCCAAGTCTCTGTGATAAGTGACATGCTGGTTAATCATCCAGTAGAAAATACTGAACAGTAAATGTTATTTCCCCATTGACCAACTGTGCCAGCAGATGTAACAGTTTACTGAAATTCCAAGTGAGATTCTTTCAGGCTGGTAGAAAACCTTGGAAATACACAATTGCTGATTGCCCATATCTGGCTAATTGTATCACCACTATCATATCCCCTCCTGCTCCAAATGTTATCAAAAGATAATGCATGAGTTATGAAAGCTCAGTGTACCTGGGGTGCCATACCTCCCTGTGATGTATTTCATTTCAGATTCGTGAGAAAAGAGACTGAAGCAGAAGAGTACGGAATGTTAAAGCAGGGAAGAAACTTCTATTCTTTTGGTGTGAAAAGCAGATCCCAATACCCCACTCTTGAGATGAATGGGCTAGACTCTTAAAGAGACAAATGTTTTTGCTCCTTCTTGACTAGTTCAGCCCTTAGAAGCATTTGAAGCTCTGCTTGGACTTTGAAAATCACTGTCCTAGTACAATGGATTAATTGCTACTACAGTGCAAATCTTCGCAGCAGCATATGGCTGTGGACTGAATGTTTGCTGTAGTGGGGAGGATGTGAGTGGTCTTTGAGGAGGCTATATTTCTATCCATGAAAGAACTGCCTTCCCTCTGATTTTTGAGTGGAAGAACCAGGAGTTAGCCAATATAAAATTAATGTGATATACCATACAGCAGAAGGGCTCAAGCACATAGTTTATGGTGATAAATGATTTTCCATGACAGCAAAAATATGACAATGAAAGGAAGACAAATGCATTTCCTGGATTGTTCAGTAATTCTGATTAGGTTGCCTTTCCTGTAAAGGATTATGTAGGACAAGCTGACATGATCACCTGGAATTACCTAATCCAATAGGCATTATGTGTGACAGATAAAACATCTGTTTAAAGAAAATAAAGTGCACTTAGCCACGGGGCTTAAGATGCTGACCAAAACCAGATCAAATAAAAGGCGTAGAGTTTCCTCTGCAAAGACACTGTCAAGAGCTTGCAAACAATTTATAGTCCAACAAAGGCATGACTTGCCATCCATTTTTGCTCCTATTGATTAGCAAGCTGCAGTTCACTTGACCAAGCTAATTGTACAATCCACTGAGAGAGGACTGTGAATGAGATTTAAAGCAGAGAAGGGTTGCAACAAAAAAAAGGGTGTACGGAATAAATGCTGAAAAGAGGTAAACCTAAATTGCTCAGGGGCAGCTCTATACATGGTTGAGACACAATTATAAACCTCTCTCAGATGTATTGTTAGTGCCAGAGTCTACTGCGCCAAGCATATTTTCTGGCAATGTCTCACTGAATTCCATGGGGCTTACTTGTGAGTAAACAGAAGTTCTTGTTATATTTCTAAGCTTCCCTACAGGAATATCCTGGAAGGTACAAGATTAGGTCCTCCTGGGCTACTGATTGGTCTGTTTGAATTTTCCTTACTGGGAGCTGATGGACCTTTGTAGGTGTACCTTCCTCTCTTGGGGACACTAGCAACTTTCTTTGAATGACTGGCCAGGAAAGGACTAAGCCATGCTACAGAATTGTAGGGGCTATGTTTGAGTTAGTTGAACTTAAGTTCCTGCTGGTTTTATTTTTTTAAAAAAAACGATGGATTATTTTGAACTCCTCTCTTCTTGATTGTTTATTTGATATATTGATCGGGAAGCTGCTTTAGTTCTTTGCTTAGTTTGAAAGCTGGTCTCACTTATTCACTGGATTATTTGGCAAACTTGCTGAGAAGGCCTGGAAAGGAAGGCTATCTTCTAAACACATTAAAAACGTAAGTTTGGTTTTCCATGTGTTATTAAATCCATCAAAATAAATCCTTAATAATATGTGGGTGGTGATAACCTGTCTTTGAGGAAAAGAACTGCATGTCAGATACAAAATACCACTGGGGATCAATTCTCAAATACTAAATATATGTGTGTGCCAGTTATCAAACACAATCAAATACCAAATGCCATTTCATGGTGGCTATTAAATGTTGTTAATATAAAATGCTATTGCATGACAGTTGCGAAATAATCTGAAATATCAATTGCTAGATATCTAATGTTGAAATCAAGTATCATAGAAAATTACATATTTCAAATATACTGACAGTGTTGGCTCACATTTTAGTACCTGGACATATTTTATATTTTTTAAATGCCAATGAGAAATTGGGGGAAATGTGGTAGAGTGTCAAAATTGTTTCAGCTGTAAGTACAAGGGAACAATGACTGATAGAACACACTGTAAAGAACATGACAACATGGTGACTTTGTTTGTGTTTGTTTATTTAAAATATTTCTTTTTTTACTCTTTAATTTTTATACAGATTTACATAATTTACATAATTCACATGTACATCTAATAAAGCAGTAACATATAGTACTGACACTTGTTTAACGTCATTAGTATTATTACATAAACTTAGTATAAATTGGAACACATTTAGACTTCCCAAAAGTTTGGTATTATTGAAACAAATATTTTGTATAAACCCATCCTTACTGACATCTGATATCTTTTTCATTAGTTAACAGAACTCTACCTATTTCCTGTTGTATCCTTATGCATATCTTCCTCTTCATCATCCCTTCTTATCCCATTAGTAGTAAATTTTCCTGATCATATCTTAATCCTCTAGTTTCCCAGTATTTTAGAATCGGTTTCCGTTTTTCCAATGATTTCCTCTTAGGAACATTATGAACTCTGGCTGTCAGAATGTTTAATTCTAATAGCTCTTGCAATTTCGTAAGCCATTAATCTATTGTGGGGGCCTTAGGTGATTTCCACTTCTGGGCTATTACTATTCTTGCTGCTGAAATCAGATATAATTCTCCAATTATTTGTCTCTGCTTCCTTTCCCAATCCCCCCATCATGTTAAACAAGAACATTTAGGGTCTCATTTAGAATTTAATTTATAGCATTTCTTCCAGTATTTTGTGATTCTTAGTCAAAATTTCTTCACCACCTTACAGCTCCACCACATATGTAATAGAGATCCTACATTCTTTTGACACTTCCAACAAGTGATGCTTATAGATTTGTTAATTCTGTTCAGTTTAGCTGGAGTAGAATACCATCTGTGGGCAATTTTTAAGTAATTTTCCTTCGGATTTTGGCATAAAGTAAATTTATTGGTCTTATTCCTAGCTTTTTCCCACGCGTCAATCTCCAGATTATATCCAAAATCCCTTGCCCACTTAATCATGTAATCTTTAATGTTATCCAATCTAAATTCCTGTTTAATAACAAATTATATAACTTGCTGATCTTTTTCTTTTTTGTTTATCTCATAGTATCTTGTCTAAGTCATTTTCCTCCTTCCCTATATTTCCTCCTTTCATGTCCTCCGTAAATCTTGATTTTATTTGATAGTAATTAAACCAATTAATTTTGCATGTTTCCTCCAATTCTTCTTTAGACTTCATTCTAATTTTATCCTCTCTAGTTTCTTTTATCAAATCTTTATAGCTCAACCATTGTGTCGTCGTTTTCCATTTGTTTTGGAAAGCCTCTTGAGGTGAGGTCCAGAATGGTAGTTTATAATAAAACATTTTCTTGACCCTTTTCCATACTAACAGAAGAGCTCTCCTAATGAAATGGTTATTAAAGTCCTTATTTACTTTGTCTTTGTCATAACAAAGGTAGGCATGCCACCCATAATGGTTATCATATCCTTCTAGAGATAGCTGATGACCTCCGCTTGAGTATCAACAGGGGTAGTGTGACCCTGTTGGTGCTCTTGGATCTCTCAGCGGCCTTTGATACAATAGATAATTCCATCCTCCTGGATCGCCTGAGGGGGTTAGGAATTGGAGGCACTGCTTTGCAGTGGTTCCGTTCCTTCCTCTCGGGCAGATCCCAGAGGGTGAGGTTCGGGGACAGTTGCTCTACCAGAATAGAGCTTAGCTGTGGTGTTCCTCAGGGTGCCATCCTGTCCCCGATGCTATTTAACATCTATATGAAGCCGCTGGGAGAGATCATTCGGAGGCATGGAGTGCAGTGTCATCAGTATGCTGATGACACCCAGATATACTTCTCCATATCTCAGTCATCAGCTTCAACTTCAGATGGTGTCTCTCCTCTCAATAATTGTCGTAAAGCAGTAATGGACTGGATGAGGAAAAACAAATTGAGACTGAATCCAGACAAAACGGAGGTACTAACAGTTACAGGCCCGAAACCAGGTCTGGGAATACAACTTCCAATCCTGGATGGAACTACACTCTCCTCCAAGGACTGTGTTCACAGTCTGGGGGTGCTCCTGGACCCGTCGCTCCAGATGTCTAATCAGGTAAATGCGACAGTCAAGAGTGCCTGCTATCAACTTTGGCGGATACGCCAGCTGCGCCCTTTCCTGGAAACCAGGGACCTCGAAACTGTGGTACATGCACTGGTAACCTCCCATCTGGATTTCTGTAATGCGCTCTACATGGGGCTACCCTTGTGCTTGACTCGGAAACTTCAACTAGTTCAGAACATGGCAGCCAGGTTGATTTCTGGTGTTTCCAGAAGAGAGTATATAACACCTGTGCTAAAAGCTCTCCACTGGCTGCCTATTAGTTTCCGGGCACAGTACAAGGTGTTGGTTATAACCTTTAAAGCCCTACATGGCTTGGGTCCAACTTATCTCCGGGACCGCCTCCTTCCGTACGACCCTCCCCGTGCACTTCGGTCCTCTGGGAGGAATCTGTTACAGCCTATGAAAACAAGGCTGTCGGTGACCTCCCAGAGGGCCTTCTCTGCTGCTGCTCCCAGATTATGGAATGGCCTGCCAGACGAGATCCGTCTTATTACCACCTTAGACAGCTTTAAAAAAGCTGTCAAGACGGATCTTTTCCGGCAGGCCTTTCCTGAATAACCATCCCGGCCCAAGACTCGGCTGTCCGTCTGAGCTGCAATTAGATTTTTTAACTATTGTATGTTTTAATTTTTTCTGTCTAATTTATATATTTTAATTACTGTATGTTTTAATCTTTTATAATTTAATATTATTTTAAGGGGTGGGTGGGCTAGGGTACTGTGTCTATGGAGTTTTATATTGTAAGCCGCCCCGATTGCGTTGCAGAGGGGCGGGATAGAAATAAAATTTTTATTATTATTATTATTATTATTATTATTATAGCATCTTTTCATTTTCTAGCTTTATCCAGTCTTGCAGCCATACCAGAACTGCCACTTCATAATATAATCTGAGATCAGGCATGTCCCAACCTCCTCTAGCTTTTGTTTCTGTGAGGTATTTCCATTTTATTCTAGGTTTTTTATTATCCCAAATGAAATTTTTCAAGTCCCTTTCCCATTCTGACCAGCATTTATAGTTGATTATAATTGGTGCGTTTTGAAATAAGAATAGCATTCTTGGTAGTATACTCATTTTACAGGCTGCTATCTTTCCTAATATTGATAAATTTAGATTCTTCCATTTTTCCATATCCATTTTAATGTCCCTCCTTACTTTTTAATAATTATTTTCAAACAAATCTGAGTTTCTTTTTGTAATCCATAATCCTAAGTATCTCACTTTCTTTCCCGTTTTACATCCTGATTTTTTTGACAGTGCCTGTTCTTCATAATCTTTCATATTTTTTGTTAGAATAATTGACTTTTCTTTGTTCATTTTGAAACCTGCGTGATGTCCAAATTCCATGATCGTTCTTACCAGTTCTTCTATATTTTTGATTGGGTTTTCCAGAAATAGAACAAGATCATCAGCAAATGCTCGCAGCTTAAACAATTATCCTTTTATTTTAACCCCAGATATATTTTTGTTATCTCTTATGTTTCTGTTCAAAACCTCTAGTACCAGGATGAAGAGTAGTGGTGACAGGGGACACCCCTGTCTAGTTCCCTTATTCACTTTAATCCTTTCTGATCTCTCACCATTGATGATTAGCTGTGCGTATTGTTTATCATATATCTTTTCTATTATTTTCCTGAATTTATCTCCAAATTCCATCTTTCCCAAAACTTCTAATAAAAAATTCCATCAGACATTACCGAAAGCCTTCTCGGCATCGACAAATATCATTGCTAACTTTTTCTCATTATTTGTTTCAAAGTATTCTATAATGTCTAGAATCAGTCTTGTGTTGTTCATAATTTGTCTTCCTGGGATAAAGCCGCTTTGATCTTCGTGTATTGTTTCTAATAAGATATTTTTCAGCCTCTCTGCCATTATTGATGTATATATTTTATAATCAAGATTCAAAAGTGAAATGGGTCTATAATTCCCAATTTCTTTTGTGTCTTTTCCCTCTTTTGGTATTAGAGATACATTCGCCATAGTCCATGTTTCTGGGATTCCGTTTTCCTCAATACCATTAAATGTTCTGTATAATGGTATAATTATTTCATCTTCCAATAGTTTATAATATAATGTTGAGAATCCATCCGGTCCAGGAGCTTTATTTAATTTCAGTTGTCTTATTGCAATTGAAATTTCTGCTACCGAGATGGATTCATCAAGTTTTTTCCTTTGTTCCACTGACAATTTTGGTAAGTTTTGTTGATCTATGTAACTTCTCGTTTTCTCTTTGTCTTCATTCTCAGTCTTTTTTTTTCTTCAAATAAGTATTTGTAATATTCATAAAAAGCTTCCATTATCTCTTTTTTGTTTGTTATTGTCTTCTTGTTCCTGTCAATTTGCAAGATCAATTTTTTTCTTTCTTTTTTTCAATTTATAAGTGAGCCATTTCCCTGACTTATTCACCTGCTCAAAGTTCCTCTGCCTTGTTCTTTTCATTTTCCTTTCTATTATGTTTAAATTATCCAAGTTGATCTGATTTTGTATCAATTTAATTTGTTGAATTATATCTTTTCTGTTTGGATTTTCCCTCAATTCCTCTTCTCTTATTTCTAGTTGTTTAGTCAAAAATCTATGTCTTTCTGATTTTGCTTTTTTGACTGCCGATCCCCTTTTAATTAGTATTCCGCGAATTACCACCTTGCTGGCATCCCATACTAATCTCGTTTGTAGTTCTCCCGTCATGTTTTCTTTAAAGTAGAATCTTATTTCTTTTTTTTTAGTTTATTTAGAAAATTCTCATCACGCAATAGGTCCTCATTAAGTCTCCAAAAAGATGTTTTTTTATATGCCGCTATACAAATCTGAATTGGATTATGATCAGAAATTGTTTTTGTTAGTATTTCCATCTTTGTAATGTTTGGGATGAGTATTTTGAAGCTAAAAATCTATCCTTGAAAGGGTTTTAAATCTTTCTGAGTAAAACCCTTTTCTTCCCCCTTCTTGATTGCCCATACATCTTCTAAGTTTAATTCTTTTTTCAGTTCAAAAAATCTCTTAGGTAGTTTCCCTTGAAACTTTGATTTTTGATTAGTGATTTTTGGGGTTCTGTCTGTTTTTGGATTTATAACCCCATTAAAATCTCCAATAATCAATATGTTTTCTTTATCGTAGTTTTCTATTCTTTTATGTAATTCTCTGTAATATGATTCTTCGTGGTTGTTCGGTGCATAAATTCCTACTACTATCAATCTTCTATCCTGAAGAGATATTTCGATTATTTGTCAGCTTTCATCTCTAAATAATTCTTTTGTTCCATAACTCTTGTTCACATAAAGGGCTATTCCCCTTTTTTTTTCTTGTTGTTAGTTGCAGAGTAAAAAAGATTACCCAATTTTGAACTTCTCAAGAATCTAGTATCTGATTCTTTGATTCTCGTCTCTTGGATACAGATTATGTCCAATTTCAATCTTTCCAATTGATGTAAAACTTGTCGACATTTAAATTCAGAATTAAGTCCTTTCATGTTCCATGTTGTTATTTTAATATTCATCTTCCTCTTCGTTGTTATTTAAATTGTCCTCTTCTTCTTCTAAATCTCCTATTTCCTCTTCCTCTTGATTACCTTCTTCTTTTCTTATCTCTTCTTCTTCATCTTCTTCTTGTTTTTCCTTATTCTGTTTGTCCATTTCCCCCTCTTCATTAATTTCTTCTTCCTCTTGATCTGTTTTTTTTCTTTTGTTTGCTTTCCCCTTCTAGCTCTATCTAGTTCTCTTCCAAGCTTTTTGCAGAATTCCTTGGCTTTTGTAATTGAGTTGATTTTATATCTTTTTTGCTTATGTGTGAATGAAATTCCTTCTATCCTTTCCCATTTGTATTTGATGCCGTTCTTCATTAATAGTTGCGTAATTTGTTTATAGTCCTGTCTCTTCTTCAATATTGTTGGAGGTATGTCCTTGAAAATTTTAACCTCATCTCCATCTACAACCATTTATCTTTGTAACTTTGTTGGATTATCATATCTCTTGTTTTTGTTCTGGTGAACGAGATGACTATGTTTCTGGGAAATTTTTTATCTCTAGCAATTGCCGAATTAATTCTAAATACTCTATCAAATTCGCATACTAGATTTTCTGCTGTATATCCTATAAATTTTGCCAGAGGTGCTGTTAATCTTTCCACCAGGATTTTCGTTTAATTTTTCTGACATCCCTCTTAACTTAATACATTTTTCTCTATAATGTAGCTCTTGATTTAAGATTTGAGATTCTTCCAATTTCTGTTTTTCTCTTAAATCCTTTATAGTTTCCTGCGATTCCATAGTGGTTTCTTTCAATTTACTAATTTCTCCTTTCATTTCTTCCATATCTTTACAAATCTTGTCAATTTCCCCCCTAACATTTCTGTTTCCTTCTTATTATCCATTCTTATTTCCTTCCTGAGATCTTTCAGTTCTGCCCCTGTCTCCTGTTTGAAATTTTTTAATTCCATTTTTAAATCATCAATTATCAATGTGTGTAATTCTGATAGTTTCATTGCTTCCATAGATCCTCTTCTTGTTAGTACCTGTGTTTGTGTTGTTGTTTTCCTTATTCCTGAGGCCATCTTTATTCAGTTAAACCTGACCCATTGTTTCCCCGCCCCCGATATAAAGGTAAATCAATCCATAACAATCAATACCAAAATATAGCTTATATTTCCTATTATTTGTATATATATATATATATATATATATTCTGCAAATATGATTTCTATATTATGTGAATCAATTGATATATATTATTGTATTGTTATTGTATTCATATACTGTATATAGTTCATGTATAAATTAAATATATGGGTTGATATATAAATCATCTTATCATTAAATGTTTAATGAAATTGTTGCCGTCTGTGATCTATTCCCTGATTCAGTACAACTCATCAAATTCTCTCCCCTCTCTCCTCTCTCTTTTTCTCCAACTTTCCGCAGTTTACATTAATTCCTTTTGTTACACTTAATTTAATTTCAAATAATATAAATTTAAATTATTAAATTATTCAGTAAAGTAAATTCCAATACCATTGATTAAGGCAATTCCGTTAACAGGTTTTCCCTTGTATTAATCAAACCAGATAGCTAGCAATTTTAAGCAACTAAACCTCAATATTAAGCAAATATTTAATTAAATACATAGAACATACATAAATCATATGTCTTATTTTTAGTCTGGTTGTTTCCTCTCAACTTTACTTTTCAAATCTGTGTTTCCTTATCTTTCAATCTTCCAGCTCTCCTCCAGTGCTCTTCTAGCTCCCTCAAAGTCTGGCTTCCAATCTTCTCTAAGTTTTTTTCAAACTCTTATTTTCTTGGTTGCTGTCAGTCAGGCTATTGCCTTATATTTTCCTAATGGTTCTTATTGGTTCACAATTAGTCTTTATGGGATAGTATTTGTGTGCTTTTTTGGGTAATATTTAATTATTTAATTATGCATGTATCAAAGTTGTTAGTTTTAAGTCCAAGACTTCTCTGTTCTATACTTTCAGTTTCTTCTTGGGTTAGAACAACGTGATGTAGAGTAAAGTAGGTCACTCTTTTTCCCCACGGTGTGCTAATCTGTTGCAGCTGAGTACTTCCTTCTGGTTTTCATTACTCTCACTGAGTGCCACAAAGCATCAAACAGTCAGCTTTGGGTGTGTAGCAACAAAGATAAAAAAAATTAGAAGTAATAACAGCTAATAGTCCGTAGCCCACAAATCAATCTTCTAAGCTGTCTTTCCGACCTTTGGCGCCAACAATCCAGTAAGCTCTTCTCTCAAAGTTTTAACTTAAAGTTAGGGAAATCAAAATTCTGTTCTGAAACTGTGGAGGGAGGTTTAACTCTAAAGGGTGATTGTTTCCCAATTGGGTAGCTTTCCCTCTCTTCGTTTCGCTTGTAGAGTTAACTCCACTGAAGTATTTAATCCTGATATTTGTTCCACAAACCTTTTGAAGTTCTTAAATTCTTAAGGCTCTTAAGGATCTTCACCCCTTGGGCTCCCCTAATCTGTTATTGTTCAATTTTCCATTCTGCCTCCGGCTCTTGACTCACCCTTGCAGTCTTCTATAATGGAGTTGGTTGGCTCTCCACCCCTGTTGCCTCTGAGACTCTGAAGACCTCCGTCTCCCCAAGTCCCCGAGTTCTGCAGGGGCAAACTTCAAGCCCCACACTCTTTTTCTTCTCCCAAAGAAAGGATCCTCCAGTTGTTATGGAGGTTTGGGGAAAAAAACCCGCTATAGTCAGCGCCCAGAGTGCTCGGCACGGAGCTTGCTCCTAAGCGTCTTTCGCCAGGCAGCGCGGATCTGGAAGTCTATTTAAAGTATTTCTGTATCACCTCCCAGCCCACAAGGGCTCCTGAGGTGATGAACAAATAAAAACCAAATTAAAACAATACAGAGTTAAAAACATTTTAAAAAACACATTAAAATACTCTTTGAAAACTTCTGAAAGTAGTCTAAACACAATCCAGTTTTAAAACAGTTAAAATAACAATTTCAAACATTGAATGCCACATGGAACAGCACTGTTTTGGCTGTCCACCAGAAGTTTAAAAGAAATGGGGCCAGCCTAACTTAGCATGCCCTACTACCCCCTCTCTGAAATATCTCCTAATTTGAAGTATTGGACACTTTGAAAGGGTCAGGTAGACCAGGATGATCCAAAATGAGGTCAGGTGGAGCTAACACAGACCTGGGAAGGTGTCTTGGAAATATTTTAGCAAGCAAGCCCAAGCTAGGATTGAGCGGAAGCCCCTTAGTAAACAAAACCATTAAGGGGGTATGTGCTAATTCCTTCTTGGGCCCCTGAATGGCCAGTCACACAACCTAAACAATCAAGTGACCTTTCCAACCCAAATCCCCAGAAAATATCCATCAGAGTCCCCTTCTATCCTGCAATGTGAGGTTGTCATAAAGCCATCAATTCCTATCTCCCAGCCATTCACCTAAGCAATCACCTAAGTTTCAGTTTCCTAGGCTTTGTCCTAAGGCAAAGTATCCCCTTCAGGATATGAAGCAGGGTATAAATATTAGCCCCTAACAATAGAAAGGTGTGCCATTGTAGATGAGACTGGCCACTCTCTTTCTCGGCATGCTCTCAGATCAGAACTTCCAGTGCCACGCTCAGACTTCTGTCTGAGTACTTCAAAACTCCAATCTTCAGGACTGGTAACTATCACCCTATTTCCCAAATCTATTCCTCTATCCAACCTTTCTGCCTTAACTCTTTGATAGTCTTGTGTGATTCTTGTGTGTGGCATGTGTGAATACTATTTGTGTTATTTCCAACAAAAACATTTTATTTCACTTTAACCTGCAGTTCTCTGCTGTTAGTGCTGATATTAATAGGTGAAAAGATCCCAAAGTTACCCGCCTCTCTCAGCCTTCCATTTGAGCTAATAACGATAATTCCCCAAATATTAATATAGCCTTCGGCACATGTGTGGGACTCTAAAGCACCACCACCTCTTTGGGTAACAGGGAGTTCCACATTCAAGGCACTGCTACCCCTTCACGGTATGTTTGATGGCCAGAATATTCTGTTAGCCCATATATTGTTGGTCCAAGACTTTAAGAATCTGGTAGATTCATCTCAGAAGTTATATTTTTCAGCAGACCCAGTGTACGCATTCAGTTCCTGGTTATTAAATATATAATAATCATATTGAGAAATCATGTGATGTACATGTGTGTGTGAAAACAACCTTTCCTCATCAAAACCTGTATTTTATCTGAAAAAAAGGGGGGGATGGGATTCAGGCATGCATAGTGTTTCCCCTAGCATTTTCTGATTTGTTGATGGTATCTGACCTAATTAGGGGGTTCCTTATTGCTGTGCTTGGACACACTTCCTGCCATCATGCCTTCCACGTTGCACCTTTTCTCTCTAGTACCATTTTAAGTGAAAAAGATTGCCAAGTAATTCACAGATTGACTCCCTGCACAGTTGCCAGGAATGCATCTTCAGCAGGGGGGGGGGATGGAGGAGTTGACAATGATTACACTGAGGAAACAGGAAAAGAGAACACTCTCTTTTATTTTGTTTTTTTATTGTTGGTTTCCTGAGCAGGGATTAAGTTCAAAAGGGCAGCCCTTCAAAATACTGAAATATGTGATTATGGTTGTGTATTTTCCTTGCTGCAACTTTTATTAAACTTGGGGTGGGGGAATAATAGCAACACATTTTCAAGAGTTTGTGGGCCAAGGAAGAAAACAAGTATTCCTTCTGCCCTTCCTCCATCAAAGAAGGTTTTAAAGCGCTTTTCATTGGAGGTAAACAAACATGAGAAGCTCTCTACAATGGGCTAGTTACCCTTTGCTGAGGGGCTGCCCCTTGTCTAAGCAGGGAATGTTTACTAGGAAAATGGGCTGCTGGCTTTTTTCCCCCACCCCCACCCATAGCTGATCTTGTACTGAAAATTATTGCTATGTCTGACATTGTTGAAATCTAAACTGACATTCTACTTTTTAGTAACTCAACAAACAAGAAAAAAATCAGATGGTGATTGCCACATATCCCTCAGTGGAGATGGCTTCATAATTACTGTCCAGTATCATTTTTGCTGTGGATGCAATATGTCAGGAATCTCAAACAGGGTTACCTTGTTCATTCTGAAACTGGTGAACCTCTTGTGATCATCTTATAAAGTGAGCACCCCGGGTTAATTTTTAAAAAATGTGTTTTTCTGCTTGCTGTACTATTTTGACAGCTGTTTTTTTTTTTTTAATTCCCGCACGGCTGTTCTCTTTTGTATGTGTTTTTTGTGCTTGGTGTAGTATTTTGATAGTTGGGGGGGTTATTTTTGAATTTCCCTCCCTCCCGTTCTCTCATGAGGATGAGTGGGATTTCAGTTCCCGGTCATAAAGGCAGCCTTACGATGGCTGCATTTATGGCCAGCCAGCTTGGGGAGAGGGAGGACATTCCTGCTGCCGAATAAAGGTAAGTGTTTGAACATTTTCCCTTTATTCCACGGCAGGAACGGGACTGGGGCTTGCGGGGTAGCAACAGGGCATTTGGCCCCATTTGAAAATCTCCTGTGTCTCTATTTTGATATCGTTTTTGAATGCTGTAACTTGGGACATCCTGTGATTTTTTTTTTAAAAAAAAAAGATAAATGGTCAGCAGCAGTGAACCATATATGGGAAATCTAGCCAAGAAATGGATAATAATGATAATCATAATGATTATCGTAATTTTTAAGGAGCAGCACAGCAGCACAACATTAAGCAGGAGATAAATAGGAAGTCAGATACAAGGAGAACAGATAGAATGGGGGTAACCAGAAACTGCATGTGTCACAGGGGATGGGCAGAAGAAAAGATAAGAGGAGTAGCTGGATGCAGGACATGCCCCGCATGCCATAAGGACATCATGGAATCTTGCCTTAATGTGGTAAGTTCCTGTCGCTGGTTTGGAAACCAGTGCTCCAACAAAGAACAGGAAAAAACCCCACTTTCCTGAAAAAAAATGGGGGGGGGAGTCTGAAAAGGCCCAGGATAACAGATCTGCATGATAAATTACTCCTGCCCCTGTCCTTTATATGGAAGTTCCTTTCACATTGCTGCAGGGGAAGGGGGAGGGTGTTTCAACTGATGGGGCCTGTTCCACATGGTGTGTGTGCATGGAGTTACGGAACAGTGTGAGGCTATATGTGACCTGGGATGGAAAGCAAGTGAGCAGCATATGATCGAAGCAGGGAGATAAGCAGTAAATTAAGTTCAAGATGGATAAAGGTGTGTGTTTACGAGAGACAAGAGAGGATGATTACTTCAACACGGGTGCTTTGAGTAGACCGGAGGAGATGAGGAGGAAGTGAACAAGGAACAAAGTAGAAGGTCACTACAATGCCAGATAACTACATTCTCAAAGGTCCTGTTATATTTCAATGCAAGGCCGCAAAAGTGTTGCACAGGATCTGGAAAGATATACATTCCCTGAGAGGCAGTCAGGGGAAGCATGGCATCACAGCAGCCCAAGAGGCCCACCTCTTCAGATGGTGCAAGGAAGGCCAGGTTTTTGCCAACACAGTAAACCTGTAGTTGGGTTACAGTGCATAACTTTGGGGTGGGGGGGATGTCCAGGGCCCTCACTCAGAAAATGAGGAGAAGGAAACCAACACCTGCTGAGAAGGACTGGCTTATCACTTTTTGAAATAAATGAAATATGGGCCACCATTAAGCCCATTAAGAGCAGAGATTAGAATTAGGTTAACTCCAACACTGCCAAGATACACTGCTTCAGACTGCACAGAGGAGCCCATGTGACAGAATGTGATCCCAGTCTAGGCAAAACATTTCTTATAGAACAGAAAATTGGGTGTCAGGGATAAAGGTTATAGCTTAGTATTCTCCCTGCACATGTTAATTTTTTATGTACAGATTTGTTTAAAAATGCATCAGAAGAACATTCAGTCAAGAGATTCCTCCATCAAGTGAGCATGCTGAATGGTACAACGCAGATGACCTCAATGACATCTAGGCCCAAGAGTTGAGGGAGGTTGCCTCAGAATGCCCTTTCATCTGAAGTGCAAGGATAATATCTGAAGAGATGAGATGAAAGATAACAGTGTTATTATTTGGCCCACCATTAAATTACCTGTCTATTCCTATAAGCACATTGACCAGTTTGCTGTATTAATGAACATAGCATAAACAGAAAAGCAAACATTAGGCAAACTGAGACTTCTAAAAATTGAGAACACTGCATGTTAATTAGCTATTAGATTTCTCCAGAGTCTTTATGTATGCAGTTTTGCCTGAACAGTTTGTAAGGCATTTTTTATTCAAATGTTTGTGTGTGATACATACTCACAAACACAGACAAATCAGAGAGATTGTGGTGTTCCAAGTTTAAATTTGCCAGAAGTGCTGTTTGTTGTTTTTAAATTGTGTTCAAAATACTGCCTTTATTTTGAAATCTTGAATAACAGGTTTTATTAATAAAGTGTCCTCTGCATTTTAAAATAAACACAATTACACCAGTTATTTCTAATGATCTCAAAATCTGAGCAGCTGATATGTTTAATGAGAGCTGGGCATACCCTCCAACATTTCACAGATGAAAACTGGGTGGGACATGTGTGTGGCTAAGCAACATCAGAGTGTGATCAAAATGGCAAAAGTTATTAATGGGGAGAAATAGGCAAACTAGGATAAGATGCAGCAGTTTGCTTTGGCCTAAGGACATTATCACACAAGTTTGTATAAATGCTGTAATTCCATAACAGAAGAAACAGGAAAAATAGTGACATGATTACATTTATTTTTGCATTTTGTCATAATTGCATAACATTACCACTAATGAAATATTGCACAACTATCTACTAGTGGTTTAAGAACGGGATTGAAACTTGCATTATTGTAAGACTTGTTTTCCCATTGTGTTGGAATAGCACTGCATTGCCACTTTGAGATGGCCTGCGCATATGCCTTTATAAATTTTTCTCCTCCTTCCATGATTTCGCAAGAATGCAGTTTTGGCCATTATCATGAGAAGGCACCACTTCAATTAAACAGACAAAAAATAAACAAAGAAATTAACAAATTGTCAATTAAACAAACAAAACTGTACTGAGAGAAGGTGACAGTTCATTAAAAGGGAGTCATGGAGGTCCCCATCATGCTTTCCACTGGAATTATGTATTCTTGTTGTTAATGGGAAGGGGAAAAGAGGGAGGAACATCCACTCACACTGTAATATCGGAACTACAGAGGGACTGAATTATCTCACACTCATCAATACTGGGAAAATAGCGATATTGACAGTTATTCACAGGTTTTGCCTGGGAATCCAAAGGTATCCCACAGTAACTGTTGGAGTGCTTACCAACCACAATATTAAGATAACATTGTGTGATAACGGGAAGCCATTACCACTGCTATCCAACTTAATTCCGCAATTTCGGCTTCGTGTGATAAAGTCCTTAGTTATATAGGGAAAGGCAAAACACTGCCCTCTCCTCTCCCTCCTGCTGAGTTAAGTGCAAACTATGTTTGCCCTTTGAACTCAGTTGGCAGCAACTGAAGAAAACTGAGGACAAAGAGGAAGAGAGAGAAACTGGGCTATTTTAAAAGCAGCTGAAAAAGTGGAGTGACAAAGGATTAATCAAGACTGTCCCTGCCAAATCAGCAGGTGGAGGGTATGTGTCTAAAACCTTCTTCAAGCCTTCTTAAACTGTGTGCCATAAAGGAAAATGGTAGCCTGCCCCCCTCAGTTCTCACTTACTCTTATATATGGAGGAAGATTTTCTCAACAGGAAGGGCTCCATGTTCAGAGAAGGCTTTCTCATCTGGAAAGCTGCCTCCCTGAAGAGGGGGAGCAACAGCCTTGCCCTTCCCTCTCAATCAGGAGGATAATAAGACTGGTCTACTCGACAGGGTTGCTGTTAGAAATACACAATAACAAAGTCATAAGGAATATAATAAGTGAACTGCAAACATTACAATAAGACTGTGGGTAAGAAGTTCACTTTGAATACTAGCAAGTGCTATATAAATGCTTAATAGTAGTAGGAGTAGGAGTAACAATTTTAGAACCAATTCAAAGCAGCTTACAGTTTTCTAAAAATTATGTGACACTGAAAACATTTGCCAGATGGCAACTGTTTTCATATGATGGAGGAAGAGCTGCACTTCCTTCTGCCTTTAGCCTCACGAGATAGCAACATGGCAGCTGTATATGCCACCCCACCTACAGTTGTAGTCCCCAGTGGTTCTGCCACCAATTAAAAAAAAAACAGGGAAGAAAGGCTTAATTTGCCTTTAAAAAAATGATGGGGTGGGGAGTACATATTTACTGAAAACAACACAAGATACAAGGGCTTCCAGGAAGGTTAATCAACTTAAAAACATGAAACACACTTCTCACATAGTTTTCCTTTGGCTACTTCATGAAAATGGATGGCACTGGGAAGCACAGCCCCAGCAAGTTAAGGCAGCCAGTGTGGCCCCATTAACCCACAGCTGTGCCATCCATTTTAGGTGTTTGGTAGAGGGGCAGGAAGGCACTGTTTGAGGGACAGACCTACTACTCCTAGTGAAACAAAACTCTCATGATGTGAGTGCTTTAGCGGCCTTCCGACCGAGAAGTATTCAACAATTGATGTCTTAGACAGAAAGCCTGTGGCCTAATCCAGAATCGGGCCAGCTAATGAAGAAGAAGCAGCAGCTCACCAGGTTATCACCCAAAGGTATTTCACATCACTGTTATCCAATTTTCTTTTGAACCTGGGATTAGTAGATGCAAATCTGGGTTTACAAAAAGAACAGGTAAAAATTGCCAATACTACAGAACCAAAAGTGGCTTGACAATTTATTGGCACCGATTATCATTCAGTAAGTTCCTTTTCACTGGCTCTGTGGGTTCCAGAAAGGCAAGCTGTGAACTGAAAGCACAGCACTGGAAGTTTATGAAAAGTGCCTGGACTCCAGGCCAGCTGGAAAAGGAGACATCAAGAGTGCAGGACCTGCGAATCTTGGCCAGAATCCTGTTGGGGAGTTATGAATGCATAAGCACCAGAGTTACAGTGCTCCCATCCTGATCCCCCCAATCCCCACTTACTGGACAGCAGCCACTGGAACTGATGGGGATCTGTTCCCATGTCGATCAGGAAGCACCTAATGTTGCCATCCCCTCCCATGAGCCATCTGTGGTGTGACAGGCAGAAGCAGGATTCCTGTAATTCCACCTCATGCCAGAGATTGCTTGGAGGGGGGCATCAGCCAGCTGCTTCTTAATTGACAGCCCCCCCCTTGATCACAGATTATCAGATGCTCTAAATATGGTGTTATCATGACACCAAGGACTTTTTCAGACATCCCTTACCATGCAAGAAGCCTCCGGAACATTAACAACACTGTCACATGGCAGGGGGTCCGTTTTGGATGACAGCGTCCCTCTCTCGGCGTTATCCATGACTGTTCCGGTTAAGATTGAAGGCAGCTGTGCCATTTTTTACTCACGGACAAGTTCTGTGAGTAAACAATGGCACAGCTGCCTTCAATCTTACCCAGAACGGTCATGGATGATGCCGAGAGAGGGACGACGTTGTCTGAAATGGACCCCCTTTTGCACAACAGTGTCATTACTGTTCCGGAGGCTTCTTGTGCAGTAAGGGGTGTCTGAAAAAGTCCCAAGAGATCGCTAAAGGGCTTCCCTTTCACATGACATCATTCCCCTCTCGTTATGCTTCCGTTTGGCTGTCATTATGCTGGTGCTGCTTTTTATTCATGGGCTAAGCCGTGAATGGATCCCCCATTCCATTTCTGTGACAGAACTGACAGTGAGTGAATAGGTGCCCATTTCACTGGCGCGATCCCAGTGTCAATGGGAGGTCCGTGTCAGAACACTTCCTGAGATTCAGACATCCAGGTAAGTGACACACTTTTTTGTACCCTCACCAGGTTACTTGTAAAGTTTTGAGTGTGTTTCTGTGCTTGCTGTCATTTTTTTACTTTTTATTTTTGAATTTCCTGCGCTATCGTCTTCTCATGAGAACAGCCGGTATTTCAAACCAGGAAGTGAAGGGAGTTCTGTTCAAGCTCCATTCACTCCTGAGCTGCCGTGGAGGTGCGAACAAGGTAGGTTTGAAACTTTTTGTTACCATGGCATGACAGGGATGGGAGAGGGGTGGGAAAGGAAATTGTGGGATGAGGACACTCTTTTTGTTCCCGTCTGATAATCTCCATAGTTTCTGCTGCCCAGTAAGTGAGGATTGAGGGACTCTCACGGTCCCTATGTAGCCCCTAAACTAGGGATTGTGAAAATGAAACAGTCATGAGTGCATACCTTTAGATGACATGTTTGTAACTGCCCAAACAGGACTCCAGCCAATGTTTCTGTTAGGAAATACCATGGTAACACAGAGGTGGACAAGATTTTGGCCATGAGGCCAAGTGATGTCAGGTGCCATGTGCACCACAATGTAGCAAAGCCATCATATTTATACTGAGGGAGACCAGTTTTATGGCTGACGAAAGCTTTCACAGCCAGCATCCATAGAATTTCCTTGGGTTTTTTCTGGGCTGTGAGGCCGTGTTCTGGAAGAGTTTCTGGACAATTTCCTGGACAACTTCAACAGGAAAGAAGAAACTCTAAAAGTAAACAAAATCTGGCTGCCAGTCCTGAAGAACACTAAAATCAGAACTCAACACTTGCAAATGAACCCCACCCAGGAACAGGGGGAGTTCCAGCAGATAATGGACTATTAACCAACCATTAGCTAAATAGACACTAATCCTCCTTGCATATCTCCACCCAGAAACTAGCCATTCAAATACACAAATTTACATATCCTCCTCAACAGGAGTTCACAGTATATAACCGCCCCACACACACACTCCTACCCAACCATTCTCTGAAGATCCCAGCCACAGATGGAGACGAAACATCAGAAAGAAACTCTTCCAGAACACGGCCTCACAGCCCAGAAAAAAACCAAGGAAGTTCTATGGTTGTTGGGAAAGCGTGGACAAAGTCCTTAGTGTGGAGAATGTGATGGAGGGATCACAATTATTATAATTTATGCTGTTATTTGTTTCCTTTTGCTTACCAAAGGAAGGTACTAAGAAAGCATTATCATGTGTTTAATTTTCCATTTGATGAATATGTGGGGACTAGAAGAGGGAAACTGGATTAAATTATTAGGAACATTTTTTTTAAGCTCCTTTTTTTGTTTTTGTTTTAAATCAGAAAGCAAGCATGGGCTGTTTTTCACTCCAGAAGTTCTGTTTCTTGTCACATAAAGGATGGATATATATATATATATATATGGCTGTGCCATTTTTTCAAAACATTAGTAACATAATAGCCTTGTGGATAACCCAGTCTCTAAAGGCAAGCATAAGGAGGAAACCAGGGATATTTCAGCTCAGTGCTACTCGCCCCATCTGAACGACCCCATGTACTGCTTGGCAGGAGGAGAGCGATATGGCTGGGTTTTCTCAGGCCAAATGGGCTTCAATGCTAATCTTCCTTCTGTTTCATCTTTTCCTGGGTTTTTAGCTGGGACACATCATTCTGTTGTACTTGAAGATTCACACACTCCACTGCGGCTGTTTTATTTCACTCCTCGCTCAGCGCAAAGTACAATGAAAGCCAGGAAAGAAGACTTGAGATCTGCACACTGTCAGTGGTACATAGTTCTGGCTGTTGTTTCCGTTTGATGCCTTCAGTTTTATCCAAGGATTATACAGGATGGGAATAAAGGAAGATTTACATGCCTGAACACGGGTCAAATGACAGTCAGAAAACACATGTGTTCCAGCTTTTTCACCTGCATGCTATTCCTGGCAAACTTTCCTTTAAAAGCCTTCTAATCTATTGTGGCAGAAATTGCTGATAGGCACTTTCTTCCTATAGTTAACTGAAATGAAGTGTATTTTTATTTATTTCAAAAGTCTTTGTTTTAATTAGGCATTAATTTAGTCTATGACATAAGGACTATCTACACCTAGATCTAAATCTAAGAAGTTCCTAAGGTTCTGTCACATTCTAGCATCACATTCTAACAAGATGAATAAAGTGAATGAGGATGTGGCTGTGCAGATGAGGAACAGGGATATTTCTGTAAAAAGAAATATCAAGGTTCCTGGGTGTCAGGAAATATATATATATATATATATATGTATTTAGTCTGATCCTGTGCATGTTTCTTTAGCAGTAACATCTTAGTGAGCACACTGAAATCTGAGTTAAAATGAAATTTCACACAATTGGCGTTTTTTTTTAATTGGCCACTATTTTTATTGCAAGTGCTCTGTCACATATGGTCAGATATTTATTTTGAAGATAGGTAGCCCAGATGTGCATTCAAACCAATGTCAAGGCTGCTTACAAGAGACAGGCTGTAATAATGTCCAAACCTAAAAGTCACATACAAGCACACATTACCAAGCAATCCCCTCGCTGATGCATATGAGCCATTCCCTCTGCAATCCCAAGGGAACTGAGAGTTAAAATCACCTTTTATTTCAGGGGACATGGAAGTAGCAATGCAAATCTCTACTTATTTTGTTTTCACAGTGAAGAATGGAAATATCAAATTTCCTCCCTGTTGATTGAGATCACAAGAGGTTTTTTGCACATTTTTCACATTTCATGACCAGCTGGGTGAAATGTCATGCATTTCTTTATGCAAAAATGTTTTGTTAAATATTCATTAAAAAAAACATTGGGTTTTTTTTGCAAAAAATTATTTTTTTATTATTCTTTTTATTAAGATTACAGTACATTTAACATTCCATTCCATCTTACACAATTCCCCCCCCATTACATCACATTTGTTCTCATATAAAATTCACCTACTTTTTAAAAAGACAGTTTTAAGGGTATTATTTAGGTTTATGAAAATAATGTTCATTGTTATGTTTTTCTATATGTACAAAAATTCCCATAGTGATTGCCTTTGGGGTGGTGGTGTCTTGACCTGTTGAGACACCTCTCCTTATCAAAAAGTAGAAAACTTGCAAATATTTTTATGCCTGTACATATCCCTACCCTGCAGCTATTCCCCTTCTGAATGATAGATAGGGCCAAGCTAATTTTCCCCTTGCCAAGATTTTCTCCTTGGGTGGCAAGGAGTGAGGCCTTGCAGTTAATTTTTAAGCTAAAATATTGAGAATGCAAGGTTCCCAGATATGCAAAAGATACTTAAAGCCTTCAGCTAAATGTGGTTGTGATCTGTCATTGTGCTTTTATTGAAGGGTGAGTAGGATGTAGAGGTTTAGAGCCATTATACACATCCTATGTCTCCTCCATGCTTAGACTTTTGAATGCCCAAACAGGGCTAATTAATTAATCTCCATATTTTTACCTGAAATAGAAACATGGATTTTCTGGCCAAGGAAATGTTCCTATCATGAAGTCAAAGGCTTTCATGGCCGGCATCAATAGATTTTCCTTGTTTGTTTTTTTTTTTTCCTGGGCTGTGAGGCCATTTTCTGGAAGAGTTTATTTCTGATGTTTTGCCTGCATCTGTGGCTGTCATCTTCAGATGTTCCTTTCATCTTGCTGTTCCAAGATGTGATGTTTTAGTCCATCAGAGTTACACAGAATCCACACAGAAACTGATCTAGAATGTACACATTCTACTATATTGACACCTGAAAAGTTGTCATCACTCTCCCAGAGTCTGAACCATTCGCCACCTGCAGTTTGTGTATTTTTAACAGGCAAAAAAAAAACACGGCTAGGACAAAAAATGCCCCCCCCAAAAAAATCTGTTGCTTTTTACCATTGTGTAAATTTTGCCCTAACTACTGCAAAACACTGAGGCAAAAAAAAATGTCAGATTTATTTAGTTAGTTAGCAAATCAAATTGCTGAGAAGTAGAAGTGGCACATTCAAGTTGTTGGTAGCTTGCCCTATCCAGTTGGCATATTGGAATTCTCAGTGGGTTCAGGAAATACAAGAAGAGATCATTAAACCCTACTGCAAACTCCAGTTCTAATCCTAAATACAGTGCTAACCTTACTACTAATCCTGAGTGCAATGAAATTCCAGAGGGGTCAGAACATACCCACTCACTCAGTGCAAGTTTTCATTTATCCTAATGCATGTGGGTAATTTAAAAAAAACCAAACCCACCAACACTTTTCACAGTCTTAAAAAAAAAAAAAGCACAAACTTCACCTTTTCAGTATCTGTATCCTGATGTTACATCCAGCCTATGACAAAACCCAGGACAGCCTACTCATATTTTATCAATAGCTAATAGTTCCAATTAACAACATATGTTATTGTTCAGTAAAAAGTAATTTGATATCTGAGTAAATCAGCATGGCAATTCTTGTTGAATATCTACACAAAAATGAAATATGACTAGAATAAATCCTTCCCAAATACCTTAAAATCAAGACTAAAGAGTTTGTATGACTTTAGTGCAGATCCAGGACTTTATCAGACAAGCCTCTAAAAATGTTTCTTTGCCAGCATATTTTAAACCATTTGTGTGCCAGCAAAATAACCCTTTTAATCAAATGTCACTGTAATAGCATGAAAAGGGAGCCCCGTACTTCTATACTCACTAGAGTGCATGATATCGACAGTTCTTGCGAGAAGACATGAGTGCACTTAAAAGTGTAAAAACATGAAAATAAATAAATTAAACAAACACAGAAACACACTTAAAAACTTCCAAGTAAAACAGGGCAGTTCATAAAAACAGCATCCCGTTCCTAGTTTTTGCATTCTCTCCCGGAAGTGTTCTGGTGGGGACTGCCCATTGGCACTAGAATCGTGCCAGCAGAATGGGGTGCAGTTTCACATGTTTGCAATTCTGCCAAAAAATTGCCATGGCTTGGCCCATCAATAAAAAATAACACCTTATTTTCAACACATAATCACGAAAGCATGACATTGCCTGGTATTGGTACCCTTTTGCTTTCATTGGGCGTTGTTATGATGTGATATTTGCCATGTCTAATAAAGTCCTCAGACATTACTTGGCAACAAACCTAAGTGTGTTAGAAATTGTATGCTCAACATGAAGCCTTAGGGCCATTTCACACATTAAGCAGTAACCAACCTGCATTTAGCTCTGGAATGAACAGGAATCCTAAGTCAACCTTATTGACCACAATATCTGTACAAGTACTTCTACTTACATTACAATTACATTTTTAAGTTTTTAGGTTAGAAGTTTTAGTTTCTGCCTAAAACATGTCATATGTGCTGAGTTCTCAACTGCTTTTAAAACTGATTATAGGAGTGGGGATTTTAATGTCTGATTTATAATTTGGAGCACTAGAGGTTAGCACTCCCACAAAATCCTCTCTAATATTGATATGATCAAGCTTTCCCCTCCTCTTATTCATTAACCTAGACATCTAACTGGTGGCTTTCATGGACCTTTAAAGCTCCTCTTACAAATGTTAATTGGGTTTAACCATGCTTGTGAAATGGGGCTACATTTACAAATCAGCACGTACTGAGACTGAGGCAGATGGGGCATTTACAAACCACTGATGTCCCTCTGGGAGGTCTGTGCAATTGAACTAAACGTTTGCAGAGAGAGATCCACAGGCTGCCTACACCCCAAATAAATCTGCAGGTTATCAATAAAGAATTCTTTAATTGGCCCAAGTATATTATTTATTCATGGGAAGATAAGTGAGTCTTAGCTTCCCTTCTTTCCCAGAAGGTTAGGGGGCCTACACACAACTCACAAATCTTTCTGGATAATCCTTTACTTGAACCAGAAATTATATTCTGCTTTTGTTCTTTTATGCCAAAAGCTGGCCAAGCAGGCAATGATTTATGAAGCTGGAGTCCTGAGTCTCCCACCACACGGCCCACTTAGTCACAGTAATGGCTGTGAAACAGATCATGCATTCTGAGACAGGCTATAATTTGTGCTAAAGAAACTTGTCCATTTCAATTATAAAATTTAATTTGCAAGGCTCTATAAAAGGTTATGAAGGAAGGAAAAAGGAGCCAAGGAGCCAAACATTACGTTAGTGGTATGTGAGAGACAGCCACGTGCACACTATCAAAAAGGGTAGACAGATCAAGGTGTTGTGGTGGCCCGACTAGCCACGCAGACTGGGAGATACATACTGACATAACATTTCCAGAGCCATTCTGCCCCTATCCCCTTAAAACTATAGTGGCTTTAACATTAATGAATTGGGGGGGGGGGTATTTCCTTCAAAAGAATTGCTATACTATGGCCAAGGAGTCTGTTTGCTCCTTCAAAAAAGGTTTTATACCCTAGCACAAGGTGGGCAAAATGCAGCCTCCAAACTGTTTTTACAGTTCCCCAGATCAGCTGTTTTCTAGCCAGAAAAACCACCTCTGGAGGCTATGCAGGGTATCCCTGATCCAATTATCATTTAAAAAAAAATACATTTCCACAAAACTAGAAGTGGACTTGGGGGGGCACTTTTGCACCTCATGGAGAGGGGACAAAAACCTGGTCCCTGGATCTACTGAAGTTGTCCATCCCTGCTCTAAGAAGATGTTGCCAAAATAGTGCTGGAATATGTTTTTGTTGATTAAAAAAATGCTTTTCAAGACAGAATAGACACTTAAAATGGTGGCTCACTGCTTGTGGCGGCACTGGGGACCTTGCACAATTGTGAAAACAAAATAAGCACAGATTTTCTGAACAGCCATATAGTGTTTGTGTGCATCAGCCAAAGGAAGTTCAGTTTTTTATTATTCTGCCAGCTCCTCCTTAGTGTCTTATGGCTTGAAGCAGATGTGTAGGAGACATGATTGTGAACTGGTATAAGATAACAGTTATATTTGAACAGCACCCTTTCAATGGCAGAAATCACTGCAAAACTGTATCAGCAGCTGGTATGAGAAGCTATTGACATCAGTGATTGATTGCTTTGTGTGGAATTAGTATCATTTAAACACTTTCATGTGCAAACATTGGACTTCAGCTTCAATCACCAAAAATGTCAATAAGTGTTTGAATTGCCCTATGATGAAATGTTTGCTGCCTTTTTAAAATGTATTTATGGAGCTACAAACCATGACTTTGCAAAAGCTTATAGCTAGTTACAGTACAGTCTTTCTAGAGACCCTTTCCAAGCTCACTGAGAACAAAAGTGGGCTTTGCCTATTAAGTGTACTTGTGTTACTCCTTCACCTAACTTAACAATTCTTCTTCTTTGCAAAACTGTTTAAGGGTCAGAGAGGATACATTAGCCAATAAGTGCCCATAAGAGCTATACACACATCTGTGTAATCAGCTTATGTTTCCCTTTCTGAGAAAAGAAATCAAATTTTCTTAGGGACAGCTTGAAGTGCTCCAAAAATCTCCAAAACCTGTTTTACTGAAGCTTGTCAAAGGGCAGGAAAAAATGCCCTGTGCACTACCGGCAGCAACAAGGTTCTGGAATATAGATGAAATGACCTCTTTTTCTGGCTCAACATATTTGGGGGGCAGGGCTTAAAAAAGAAGGTTCTTTGTCAAATATAGTCATTTGTTGTTGTTAACTGCCCTTGGGTAAGCTTCAACTCATGACGACCCCATGGACGAAACATCTCCAAGACCCTCTGTCCTCAACCACCCTACTTAGGTCCTGCAGTTTCAGGCCTGTGCCTTCTTTGATTGAGTCTATCCACGTAGTGTGTGGCCTTCCTCTTTTTCTTTCCCCCTCCACCTTTCCTAGCATTATTGACTTTTCTAGTGAGCCATTCCTTCTCATGGTGGGTCTGAAGTACAACAGCCTCAATTTGGTCATCTTGAGAGTTTGTGCTTGATCTGTTCTAAGACCCTTTGTTTGTCTTTTTGGCCATCCTCGGGATCCTCAGCATTCTTCTCCAACACCACATCTCAAATGAGATGATTTTCTTCCTATCAGTTTTCTTCACTGTCCAGCTCTCACATCCATACATGGTGATAAGAAATACAATGGTTTGAACAATCCTGACTTTAGTGCTCAGATTTAGCAGAAAACAACATAGACTTGGAGAAACTACTAAGGAAAGTCAAAGAAGAAAGCACAGAAGCGGGCTTAATACTGAACATTAAGAAAACAAAAATAATGACCACAGAGGAGCTACACAAATTCAAAATAGACAATGAGGAAATTGAAATAATGAAAAAATTCCCATTCCTTGAATCAACCATAACCCAGAATGGGAGACTACAGCCAGGAAATCAGGAGAAGATTGGGACTGGGAAAGGCAGGTATGAAAGACTGGATAAGATCATAAAATGCAAAGTACAGTAAGACCGCCATATCCGCTGGGGATTGGTTCTGGTGGGGGGCATGAATACCAAAAACCACAGATAACAGCGAATGCCATTGAAAATAATGAGACTTCCAGTTTAAATACCATAGTGTTGCCTTGGAGAATCTAGAATATGGCTAGAGAGGACAAATTTTCTTGGAAGACTCTATGGTAGGTGTACTGTTTTGTGTCCCGTGGATAATGAATCAGCGGATACAGGGGTCATACTGTATAGGCATCCAAAGCATAATGTTGCATTTGAGTTAATAATGATTAATATATATATATTTATCATCAGCACATATTAGATTTTTGCACTTTTACGTCATCCATTCTGCCTTCTAAGAGAGAAAGTAGACTGAACCAAGGGTGGCCAGTGACCACCACATCAGCCAGGGCAGGGGGCACTGAGTCCACTCTGAGCTCTTATTTCAATCTTTCGATGGACCTATCCAAAGTGCTGGACCATATCCACCAACAGTTCCTTTAAAATCTGGAATAAAACACAGAGCAGATTAATCACACCTATGACAGAAAAGCCACCGGTCTCCCCTACAGACCTGTTGGATATGAGCTGGGGGTAGAGAGGCCTGCCGTTGAGCTGACTGGGGAGACCAAATAAAAATTCCTTTACTCTGAAATGAAACAAATATATTCCTATGATACAGACCTCAGAGCAATAGATCAACTGAACTTTATTGCAGATTCAGCAGCCATTCTAAAAATCCTGCTTCTTGACTGGTCTTTTGTAAGTCAGACTACAGACAGGGATCCAGCTGATTCTATCCTCATGCATTAAAAACTAAACAAATAAAAGCTTTTGTGCATAATAAACATTTGTTTGGGTGAGTGAAAAATAGGTTGCACTCTATGGCTCTCTTCTTGAACCCTAATCATTTATGTACATGAAATCTTGCTTGGAGCAGCCCTACCAGATGAAATGCTAATGTTAGGGGAAGAGATGAAGGAGAGGATCTTCTGGCACCTTGACTATGGATCAGTCTCCGAAGAGGCTGCCTCTCACCTTATTTGCAGTCTTTCTCCCACCAAATCAAGAAGATCCTTTATTCCCCACATTTTTAAAAATCTGTGACCTTAAAAACCTGTAATTTTTTTTAAATCCCTCTGCTTGTACATTTTAAAATTAAACTATGGCCAGAATACTGTATATTTTTTATGGAGATTATCACACGAGGCCTCTAGTCCTGAATTACTGCAAGGTATTAGCAAATTTGGCCAATACTTACCACACAATGCCGTGTCTATCCTGTGGCTGATTTGCATTCCAGTCATTTCTGAAGTTCTCCTCTTCATTGACAGGGAAAACCTACCAATGGCTCTCAATACCACTGCTATGCCAGTATTCCCCCTAGTGCAAAAGATCCCTTCCACAGGAGTAACAAGTTGACAGAACTTATGTGGCACAAGGGGGAGTCTGATTTTCCTCCTTTCCTCCTCTCTCCCCCTCCCTCTTGATATTCCACTCTATGCTTTTTTTATTTATTTTTTTGCTGTGATTGTGCCAAAAGAATAAGAAAGGTGTGCAGTTGGCTTCTTCCCACCCTCCCTCTTCCAAAGAAAGAATGATAGTCCTCTCTTGCTGGGGAGACTGCTCCCGGGCAAGGAATGACTCCCAGTCTTTCTTTGGCAGGTGGAGAGAGGTGCAGCCAGCTCCCTGCCCAAGAAACAAAGACAGGCATCTCCCTGCAGCCAGCTTCCCTCCTGCCAAAGAAAGAATTCCAGGCCTCTCCCCATGAGGAACAACTCTCATTCTTTCTTTGGTGGGCACAAAGGGACAGCTTCTCCACCCCTCCTCCCCTGACAATGAAGACATGACAGTCCTCCCTGGCTGGGGAGATGCATGAGCAGGGGAGGCCATGCAGGGGTCAGAAGGTAGAGTTATGGTAGTGGTGTGAAAAGCAGATCATGCAACCATGGATAAATAATGCCAAAATGGAGACACCATGTATGAAAAACTAAGTACACCTTATGATTCAATAGCTTGTAGAACCACCTTTAGGAGCAATAACTTGAAGTATTCATTTTTTGTATGACTTTATCAGTCTCTCACATCATTGTGGAAGAATTTTGGCCCACTGTTCTTTACAAGTCGCTTCAGTTAGTTGAGATTTGTGGGCATTTGTTTATGCACAGCTTTCTTAAGGTCCCGCCACAGCATTTCAATCAGATTGAGGTATGGGACTTTGACTGGGCCATTTCAACACCTTGATTCTTCTCTCTTTTTTTTCAGCCATTCTGTTGTAGATTTTCTGGTGTGCTTGGGATCATTGTCCTGTTGTGTGACCCAATTTCAGCCAAGCTTTAGCTGTCAGACAGATGTCCTCACATTTTACTCTAGAACGAGGCAAAGCACAAAAATCAGTGTGTATAGAGCCATCGTACTGTCTATCCTCCTTTATGGATCTGAAACATGGGTCACCTATCGCCACCACCTACGACTCCTCGAGCGCTTTCACCAGCGCTGTCTACGCACAATCCTAAATATACACTGGACTGACTATGTGACGAATGTTGCTATCCTTGAGCAAGCAGGGATCACCAGCATTGAGGCCATGATACTGAGAACACAGCTGCGCTGGGCAGGGCACGTTTCTAGGATGGAGGACCATCGTCTCCCAAAAATACTACTCTACAGTGAACTCGCCACGGGTCAGCGTAAGAGGGGCGCTCCAAAAAAGCGATACAAAGACTCCCAGAAACAACATCTCAGGCTTGGCCAAATTGATCACCAACAGTGGTCCGCCCTGGCCTCACATCGGGAGGCATGGAGACGCACTATCCACAATGCTGCAGCCTTATTTGAGAACTCACGCCAAACAAGTCTTGAAGAGAAACGACAACGCAGAAAGAATCACAACCCAAAAACATCACCCAAGGAGACCTTCTGCTGTGCTTTTTGCAACCGGACTTGTTTATCTCGGATTGGCCTTTTTAGTCATCAGCGCGCTTGCAGAAAGCGCGGGATGAGTCCTTCCTGAATCTTCGTTTGCAAAGAAAAGCCAGAGGAGTGACTTTGGTATACAGAGGAGTTCATGGTTTACTCAATGACTGCAAGTGTCCCAGGTCCTGTGGCTGCAATACAAGCCCAAATCATCACCCCTCCACCACTGTGCTTGACAGTTGGTATGAGGTGTTTGTGCTGATATGCTGTGTTTGTTTTTTGCCAAATGTGTCGCTATGCATTATGGCCAAACATCTTCACTTTTGTCTCATCTGTCCAAAGGACATTGTTCCAGAAATCTTGTGGTTTGTTCAGATGCAACTTTGCACACCTAAACCGTGCTGCCATGTTCCCTTTAGAGAGAAGAGGCTTTCTCCTGGCAACTCTTCCAAACAAACCATACTTGTTCAGTCTTTTTCTTATTGTCATGAACTTTAACATCTAGCATGCTAACTGAGGCCTGTAGAATCTGAGATGTGCCTCTTTGGTTTTTTGAAATTTCTATGAGCATTGCATGGTTTGACCTTGGGTTGAATATGCTAGGACATCCACTCCTGGGAAGACTGTCAACTCTCTTGAACGTTTTCCATTTTGGAATAATCTTTCTCAGCAACAATTGCTTCTCTAACATCATTTCTAATGTCTTGCCTCCTTGGCATTGTGTTAACACACACCCAAATGCTCCAGACCAGCAAACTGCTAAAACTTTGGCTTTTATAGCAGTGGTCATACTTGCTGATGATCAGTTAATCAAGGGCATTTGATTAGCAGCACCTATTTGCTACTTAGCATCTTCATTCCTATGGAAGCAGTAAGGGTGTACTTAGTTTTTCACACATGGCTTCTCCATTTTGGCTTTATTTTTGTTGAATAAATCATGACATGGTGTAACATATCATGTGTTGTTGTTCATCTGAAGTTGTATTTACCTAATTTTAATACCTGCTAAGGAACAGATGATTGTTATTATGTCCTGATATGTAAAACCATAGAATTCAAATTGGGTGTACTTTTTTCTTTCACACGACTGAATATCATTTCCTTCTCTCTCATCCCATCTCTCTCATAGTTTAAAATGTTGCCCATGCACCTGTTACATCTGTTTTTGCAACACCCTGCATGTTCGTGTAAAATCACTTAACAGAAGCCACATACTGTTGCTGGGGCAGTTGGCTTCCTGCTGTAGCGGAAGATCTGGTGGGGAAATAAAATCAGATTGGAGACTGATACACAATCAATCTCATGTTATATGCTATAGATCTATTTGCTATATACAGAGCTTGGTTATGGGGAAAAAAATAATTTGAGTACACATTCTAAGGGTTTTAGTATATAGTTTGGGAGTGGGGAGAAAACAGAACTTTAAAGCATCCCTATATTCTGCTATGAACAGCTGTGCCATCTTGGGACTCTCAGGCCCTGCTGGGGTTCTAGATTCAATCCACTTTCCCAGTTTAATCCTCTTTCCTACAAGCACTCATTTGACTTTGCTAGCCCTTTTCTCATGGAAACAGTTTTTTTTCAAGATTTTGTCATGGGTATTCAATTTCATTAGCAATGCAGAACTATCTTTCAAAGTAATTTATTATTGACCATTTTTAAAATTAGAGACGGAAATTATCTCATCAGTGGTCAGCCAACACTCCATCTCAGTAAGGGGCTAGTTTCCATTGGTTTCTAATTCCCATGATTATAAGGAGTACAATCTTTTGTGAATTATACACTCTGAAACCCAAGATTCTACTTAAGCAGGAAGGGAGGACTGGAGCTATCTTAGGGTGTAGTCACACTGCATAATTAGAGAGATTTGATACCACTTTAACTGCCATCACTCAGTCCTATAGAATTCTGGGGTGAAAGTTTGGTGAAAGATTTAAAATTCAGTGCCAGATTGCTCCAGAGCTATAGTTGAGGGAAGTGGCAGGGGGTTGGACTGGATGGCCCTTGTGGTCTCTTCCAACTCTACGATTCTATGATTCTACTAGAGGCTACAAACTACAAATCGCAGGATTCCATAGGAAGGAGCCATGGCAAGTAAAGTGGTATCAAACTGCTAAAATTATGCAATGTGGATACAACCCTTGTAACTGGGGGCCCATCTAAATGAGGGGGGAAATGTGAATTGATGAGTACTCGTGCAAATTCGAAGCAGGATCAACTTGTCCTAATGGTATTTGGCAAAATCGCGGGCATGTGAGCCTATCTGCTTTTGCTATCCCAGCGGGCATGCCTGAGATTCAAGATGGCAGCCATGACACACATTTTTATTTTCACCAGTTCCCACCACTGAACTTTTTTTAAGGCGTATCTAAGGTGCCAAAGTGCAATAGTGTGCTATTCCGCCAAAATAAATAAAAAAAAGAAAAGAAAAAGGCTGTTTCTTCACATGATTGCTTGCTTGCTAAAGTGAAAATCCAGGATGGCAATTCTGGGGCACTTGCCTTCTTAGCAAGCCCTGCCCCCTGCCCCCATCCAGCCAATCAGCTTTCTACTTCCACTTGTCTGGGGTATGCGAATAAATTCTATCACCTGTTCTAATGATCACTAATGCACATTCTCCACTGAGTTTTTTAAAACATCAGGGAAAGCCCCAAGGGTTTATGGTGGATTTGCCCCCCCCCTTCTGAATATGGTGGAATTTTGCAGCATCCCATTAGGACAGGTAAGATTCTAAGCAAATTCTATGAGGATTTTTTCACAATTTAGACAGCCCCCTTACGTTTTGCAGACTGGGCCAGATACTGTACTATAAAGCTGTCAGCTTTGGAAATGAAATTAAAGGCATCTGTAACTACCACTTGTAGGATCTATGTATTGCACCACTTTCAGGTTTTTTGCTTGTTGCATCTTTACTCACTCATCAAATGCTCCATTGGATTACTAAGGCACACACGTACTCATTGACATAAGTAGACCCCAGAAAACCATTATTTATTATTATTATTATTATTATTATTATTAAAAGTACTTCTGCATCACCTCCCAGCCCCACAAGGGCTCCTGAAGTGATGGACAAATAAAGACCAACTAAACAATACAGAGAAAAAACAATTATAAAACACAATAATACGGAACTTTTTGACAGTCAGAGCTGTTCAGCAGTGGAACACACTCCCTCGGAGCGTGGTGGGGTCTCCTTCCTTTGGGGTCTTTAAGCAGAGGCTGGATGGCCATCTGTCGGGGATGCTTTGATTGTGATTTCCTGCATGGCAGGGGGTTGGACTGGATGGCCCTTGGGGTCTCTTCCAACTCTGAAATTCTGTGATTCTGTGATTCTGTGATTCTTTTTAATACTCCTAAAAGCAATATAAAACCAATCCTAGAATCCAGTTTTAAAACAGTTAAAACAGAAATTTTAAACATTGAATGCCATGTGGAACAGCACTATTTTGGCTGCCCACCAGAAGCTTAAAAGAGATGGGGCCAACCTAACTTCCTTGGGTAGGGAGTTCCACAGCTGAGGTGCTGTGATGAATGGCTGGATGAGCAAATGGGAGTAGTGTGTTCTAGGAACCAATCCTATGGCAGGAAACTGAAAGGGGAGGGGCTTCTGGATGTTTTAAGTATGCATGACACTTGAGTAGAGGGGTGACAGTTGAAAAGAGTGAAAGGGTGATGTGCTGAGGAGAGACTGGAACATGTGTATGGCTAGGAGTGAAGCTGAGGGAATGTATGTGTAGGAAGAATATATATTAGAAGGAATAGTGGCTGGTCAAAAAGAAAGACCAAAGTAGTTCTGTTATCTTGTTAAAACAATAAACCCATCTTTATGTTATTTATTCATATCCAGTCTCCTCCTGAAATTATTTGGCCTTACTTATATGGGTACGTGATATGGGCATGTTCTAACCCTGTGAACACCCATACACAGATGCAAGTATTATCCATCTAATTGTGGAACTGTGGTCTCCACGGTTTATTAATTTGGTGGCAGCAGTGGGATGTGAAAAACCCCTGTGTCACAAAAGTGGTGGCAGCGTAAGTGATTAGGTGGCCAGGCTGAGTGGTGACGTAAATTCAGTTGGTGCGCTTGAACGTCACAGGTGCTACTATAGAGAAAGCCTTGTTACATGTACCCACCAACCTAACTTCAGAAAAAAGAGGCAATTTTTTAAGTAGGGGAAATTTTCATAGATTTGTCTACATTGTTGTTGTTGTTATTTCATTGTTGTTGCTGGAGTTTAATTTGAATACATGCTGCTTGGCTGCATCTCAGGTGTGCCTGGGCTTACACAAGGGGGGCAGAAATTTTTCTTGGTGGGGGTTCATGACAGAACCAAATTTAGAAGAAAGAAAATAATCCCTAAACCCTGAATGAAGATCTTGGTTCAGGCCCAGAGATGACCCCTACTTGTTCCATTGCTCATTTCCTCTTTTGCAAATGCCAGTTTGCTACAGTATGCTCCAAGTTAAAAATTCCAATTCAGGTTCATCCACTATATAAGTGAGACCATATATACAAACAAGGATACCTGGCAACATTGAATTTTGCAAGTACAGTCGTCCCTTCATATTCGCTGGGGTTTGGTTCCAGGACCACCACCACCCCGTGGATACCAAAATCCATGAATACTCAAGTCCCATTATATGCAATGGCATAGCAAAATGGTGTCCCTTATATAAGATGGCCAAATCAAGGTTTGCTTTTGGATTATTATTTTGTTAAGCATGTTTTCAAGCCATGAATACTTAAATCCATGAATACCAAATCCGTGAATATGGAGGGACAACTGTAGTATTATGCAATCTTATCCCAGAGTCTTAAAACAATGGTTCTCAAGCTTAACAAGTAACAATAGCAGGGAAAATTCAAACTTCTTTTGAAGAGGAGCAAGGAGGATTTAGCAAATAGATGGTGGAAGGCATTCCTTCAAGGAGCTTGTCTATATCCCTAGCCTCAACAGACCTACCCAGTCAACTATTTCAGTCCCTAAGACCATTTCAACCTATTTGAGATGCCTCCATAAGAAAAGACTTCTCCCAAGACCTGTTAATTTTTTTAATGTATTTATTTATTTGTTTATTTATACCACGCTCTTCAGCCACAAGGCTATCAGAGCAGTTTACAAATTGTTTTAATCAATAGCAATTTACACATCTACACTGCATTAAGCAGTTTCCAATGTGTGTTAGCTAATTGCCCCCACAAGCCGGGTACTCATTTTACTGACCTACGAAAGGATGGAAGGCTGAGTGAAACTTGGAGCCCTCTGGAATCAAACTTGCAACGTGGTGACTTGTAGTACTGGCATTTAACCACTGCACCACCAGGGCTCCTTCTTAAGGCCTTCTTCCAACTGTTAGCTCAGTTCATGCATGGGTTATATAGGGATTATTGTGTAATATACATTTAATTGCCCCTTCCTTGTATATACAACTGTATTCCAATTGTAACACCTTTCTGTTGAAATTTTTATTACATTCATATGCACACGTGAACTATTAATTGATTCATCAATTTAAATTCGTTTAATCAGTTTGCAGTTTATTTGTAACCATGTAAAAACGTTAGTAGAATCACAAATTATGGACTTTTTTGGATGCCTAAAATGTAACGGAAGCAGCCTCGCCACGTTGCGAGGCTGCTGCGTTGTAGGGCATCCCTTTCACATGACGCCCGTCCCTGCTGGTACTGTTGCAGTACCGCAGGGACATTTGAGTGTTATATTTCAGCGATTTTTACTCATGATCAACTTTCGTGAGTAAAAATCGCCGAAATATAACACTCAAATGTCCCTGCGGTACCGCAACAGTACTGGCAGGGACGGGCGTCATGCGAAAGGGACGCCCTGCAGCGCAGCAGCCTCGCAAGGTGGTGAGGCTGCTTCCATTGCATTTTAGACGTCTGAAAAAGTCCTATGTAGGTAAAGCCTGCTTTTCGCATAGATAGAAATGTCTTGTTCTTTCTCAACATGTAAAATCAAGAACTGAAAAATCAACTCCAACCTAATTTTTCATATGTTAAAGTCACTAGCAGGTGAATGAAGAATCTCAGTTCTTCAGAGAACCTTTATAGATAACAGACAGTTTTCTGTACATATAAAGTCCATAGTCAACATCTACATCTGATACATGCCAGTTCTATGGGATGAGAGATGTTGTTGTTTTTAACAGGATAAGATCCATCCATTTTTTACTTTTTTCAAATGTACACATGTATACATGCATGTTTTAAAGTGCATTCACATCCTTAATGTGTTCCCCATTGACTAATGTGTGTTTAAAGGGCATTTTCCATGGATATGAAATATACACATTTTTCAATGCCACTTCTGAGATGTGCACATTTTTTTACTGGACATATCTGTAACCATCCATGCATGTGGCTGTACTCTGAAGCACAAATTGCATTTGCCTTATGGACAGTCTGGAAACTGCAAACCAAGACTAGCCCTTCAAACCTTGGCCTGAAATTGGACTCTTGGACTCTTTATGCATCTCTCCATCAGTTAAGCCTGAGGTTTATTTTGTTCAAGTCCTCCCTCAAGTGGTAAGAAGCTAGAACTAATGATGTGATATTTAAAGACTAGAGAGTAGAACCTGCATATTTGGGATACTGCCATCTTCTGCTGTTTTGGCAACAGTCAGAGGGATTAGCCCATTTCGTGGCTGGGGCTTAGAATAATACTGCCATGTTACTATTACTATATTACTGCATTAATTTGTCCACAACTTCAAGTGTTCCTTGCATTAAAAATATATATTATCAATTTGAGCTATTACATGCAAATATTGCTTGGTACACAGTGACAGTTAAAAGTTGAGCTTTGTTGCTTTGCCTGCAAATATCTGAGACTGAAGATATGGACTACTATTCTGAAGTGTTTTATCTTGGCTCCAGCATGGCATTCCTTTATTTTATTTATACTATTTGGACACAGCGTACCATATGCTGTTAAAAAAAACTCTCCTCCCAAACACCCTGTAGACCTCACGACAACCCTGTAAAGTAGGCTGGTGGATTTAAATTCCTCCTCCCCTTTCTCAGCGGTTCCACACTTTCCCCGGAATTGCTGAGGGTGACTCACTCTGCTGCCCTCCTGCTGCTGCTGCCACTTGTTTGCCTGGGTCCCATCACAGTGGCAGCAGCGGCATCCCACCACCACCTCTAGTTGACTGCCTGGGTCCTGTTGCAGAGGTGACAGTAGCGTCCTGTTGCCACCAGTTGCCTGCCTGGGTCCTATCTCAGCCCCTGACTGGTGAGTGGCTGAGGGAGTGAGAGGAGGAGGGAGGGCCTCCACCAGTCAACTGGTGAGGCTGAGGGTATAGATGCAGGTTGAGTGGCAGAAGTGGATTGTGAGGTGGAAAGGGAATTTGCATATGGGTGGTGATTGGCTGGGTGTGTTTCCTGAACAGGCAATCAGCACACTGGAAGAGGAAACATACCCAAGAATTGGAAATATACCCAAGCCTATTGTACATACACAAGCCATATATATACAGTATACATATACTATATATACATATAATACATACATATGTGTGTGTGTGTGTAAATACATATACATATATATGTGTGTGTTGGGTCTGAAACATGAGTCACCTATCGCCACCACTTACGACTCCTCGAACGCTTTCCTCAGCGCTGTATACGCACAATCCTAAATATACACTGGATTGACTATGTGACGAATGTTGCTGTCCTTGAGCAAGCAGGGATCACCAGCATTGAGGCCATGATATTGAGAACACAGCTGCGCTGGGCAGGGCACATTTCTAGGATGGAGGACCATCGCCTCCCAAAAATAGTACTCTACGGTGAATTCACCACGGGTCAGCGTAAGAGGGGTGCTTCAAAAAAGCGATACAAGGACTCCCTGAGACAACATCTCAGGCTCAGCCAAATTGATCACCAACAATGGTCCACCCTGGTCTCACATCAGGAGGCATGGAGACGCACTATCCACAATGCTGCAGCCTTATCTGAGAACTCACACCAAACAAGTCTTGAAGAGAAACAACAACGCAGAAAGAATCGCAACCTGGAAACATCACCCAAGGAGACCTTCTGCTGTGCTTTCTGCAACCGGACTTGTTTATCTTGGACTGGCCTTTTTAGTCATCAGTGCGCTTGCAGAAAGCGCGCGATGAGTCCTTCCTGAATCTTCATTTGCGAAGAAAAGCCAAAGGAGAAGAGAGTATACGTGTGTGTGTGTGTGTGTGTGTGCGTGTGTATTCCACCATTCTTCCAAAGGCAGTAGACAAATTTCTGAGGAAGAGGTTGTAACACAGTGGTGGAACCCATGCTTTGTGTTCAGAAGCCCCTGAGTCCTATCCTCAGCCTCTCCAGACAGGGCTAGGAAAGAAGCCCACCTGGGTCCCATGGTGGGAGAAAGGATATAAATAAATCAAATAATAAATATGGTAAACAGACCCTGGAAAGGTGCTGTCAGTTAATTCAGGAAACATTGAGCAATAGAGGGCTAGCCAGACCAAGGCTCTCTGTATAAAGCCACCTCTGAGTGTTGCTATGTTCCCACCTTTTTATTCTCACAATGCCTCTGCAAAGTAGACCAAGCTGAGATAGTGACTGGCTTAAGGTCACCAAGTGAGCTTCCTGGCTGAGTAGATATATGACCTTTAGCCTCTCTAACACAAGCCCAGCACTCTAATCACTGCAGTATACTACATACTAAGGTTTGGGATGGCGCTAAGATGTTCTTACAAATTAGGAAATCTGTGGTTCATATCTCACGTCTACTATGCTATGAACAATTTATGGAGTTCTATGAGGCAAACTAGCCAGACACATACAATCAGCAAAAAAAGGATAATTAAACCAACCTATCTTACAGGATTCCAATAAAGATTACCAGAAGTGAATGTATGTGAAGCACACTAATGCCATGATATAGATATAGATATCAATAGGCAGAACAATCCCACAGTGGGAGGCAGTTCGTTCCTTTGACAAAGCAACCACCATCTCCAGAGCCTAGACCTAGAGGGTTCACTGTATCATCATCATCATCACCAATATCATCATCATCACCACCCACCTTTTCCCCAAGATTGGGAGTCAAGGTGGCTTATAAATTAAAATGATTGCAATATAATTAAAAACATACAAAAAAGTCAACATTAAAATAGAATTAAACTATTAACATATTATTAATAATTAATATTAACAATTCAAAACACACTTTAAAAAGATTTTAAAATACAGTTTAAAACAATACAGCACCCTCTTACACTCCTTCCATTCTAAAAACTTGTCTGAATAAAAAAAAAGTCTTCACCTGCCAACACAAGACAGCAAGGAGCGAGTTTATTGTAGCCTTCCTTGGGAAGGAATTCCAAAGTCTAGGGGCAACTACTGAGATGGCCCTCTCTTGTGTTCCCACCAACCATATCTTTGAAGGTGGTGGAACTCAAAGAAGGACCTCTCTGAGTCTGGACAGGCTCATAGGGGGCGATACAGTCTGTGAGATAGCTTGGACCCAAGCCCTATAGGGCTTTATAGGTCATAACCATCACTGTAAACTGTAGCTAGGGCAGGAGGCATTTTCTTTCTTGGTCCTGTGGTTTTCTCCTTCTTATTAACTGCACTGGGACACAATTATCTGTGCTGGAATGATTATAGTTTGGGGGCCAATCCTGCAAATACACAACCATGCCATGGAACACCAAGTTTCAACAAATGGTTACACGGCAACTTCTAATGATAGACATGCCATCCCAAGGGCATGTCCCTTCCCCAATAGTAACTGGCATTTTGGCCATATCCAATGGCCTCTCAGCCACTCTCTTGAAGAGTGCACAGTTGTTCTTGGACTATTACCACAGCCTTTGTGATGCTCAGCATCCTTTTCACTCATGTATGTGGATGTTATCCCAAATGATAAAATGTATCAAAATGTATCCTAAATTCCATTAGAATTTATTTTGACAATTTAGAGAATGTAATTATTATATTTGTATTTTTTTGCATCTATTTGAAAAACCCCACTGCTAAAACTCTACTGCTATTAGAAATGCTGGCACTACGATTTCAATTCAGGCAGTCTCACCCACAGAAAAATGCAGAATTTCTTTAGGTAACAAGGGGTTCTGATAAACAGCATTGCAAGGTGATGTTTATTAAATATCAACTGTCACATACTGCAAATAATCCTGTTTTCCTGGGGACCCCTATTTCCCCCTGTAATCCAAGCATTGGTGTAAATACTGTAATTTGTTTATTTTCTTGTGTCCCATCCTCTTTAAAGGACCTCAGGGCACTATACACATGCTTATCTTACTTCAGTCTTACAACAAGCTTTTGAAGCAGGATAAGTTGAGAGTTAGTGACTCCCCCACAGCCATTCATGGCAGCTGGCCTTCCCAATATTTTGTCCAAGAAACCACAGTAGTCAGAATGCATCCTTAGAAAATGGTAGCAAAATCATCAACTATGTCTTTTGTTTTGTTTTTCATTTTGCTTATATGCTCATTTGTTGGTTATCGGTTTTGGCAATGTTATAACATTTAATGAATCTTGAAAAAACAATGTAGCAACACAGAGAGATTTGACTGCTTTCCCCCAGTATATTATTTTTCAAGTCCTCCAATGGGTGGAAATGGATACAGGAGATAAAACACACTGTTCACTTATAGCTTGTTTAAAATTTCAAGCAGTCTTACTTTGGATTTAAGAGCAAGTCACTTTGTTTTTGCTAATGATTGATGAGGCACCTTCATCAAAACCTTCAAAAGAGCCACCAGAGCAGAAAGCACAAGTCCTCAGAAAATACATTAAAAACAAAGCCAATGGAAACAATATCAAGATTCTCCATTAACTGTCTTTTTAGACCTGGGGGGAGGGAACAGCAGACTGAACACTAGGAATTTTCCAGTAAATAAACATTTTTCTAGGGGGAAGTTTGAGGCAACAAAGAAAAATGAAAACACTGCTGCTACAAGAGTTAAGCACAGCAAATAGCAGAACAGAATAATACTTGGGGAGCACATGAGCCTGAAGTCCTATGGGGGAAGGGGCTTGGTGTTTTATTGAGAAGACATTGCAGCAGGCGCCAAAGGTAGGAAATGCATACCATCAGTCTTCTGAGGCTGCTTGAGTAAGTTGCTTGCTTTTTCAGGAAAAGATCGGTGAAATGCTTCTGAGCATAAAAGACTTCCAAGCCTGGGGTCATTTGCCACAATCATTCCAAATATGGCCACAATCCAGGGGGAAGTCTTCCTGCACAAGAGCCATTGAAATGGGGAAGGAAGGCTGCCATAAACCCGCCCTCCTCCCTCCTCCCATATCACTTGACCCCATTCTGGCCTCTTGATATAAACTGGGTCTCTTGGTAAGATGGTGGAGACCCTCCCTCCTTTGGTCAGAGCTATTCATGCTCACAGGATGAAAGAGCAACTACCTGCTGTTCCAAAACAGTTGAACGTCCTTTGGTCAAGCTCAAGTCTTCATAAATTTCGTTGATGGTTATAATTGCCTCTACTCAGTCTTCTGCTTATACAGTTTTTCACTCTCTCCTTCCTTTATTTATGTTTATATCTTGGTTGTCATCCAATGAACACAGGTGTATGTACCCGCTCTCTTGTTTTTCACCTCATATCTTTTTATGGAGGAGGGTGGGTGGTGTTTAGAGATTTTAATCTGCATTTGTATTTTAATTGTTGTAAGCCGCCCCGATTGTTTTTAACAGAGGGGCAGGTTAAAAATTATTATTATTATTATTATTATTATTATTATTATTATTATTATATCAACACTGCAAAGTAGTTTAGGGTGATTGTTACTGGTCCAAGATTTCCCAATGAGCTTCTTTACTAGGAGGGAATTTAAATCCAAGCCTTCCCAGTCTTAGTCTAGCAGTTAGTCCAATTCTACACCATGCTGGCTCCCCTGCTGATCTGGGAGCTACTTCTTTTCCAAGGCCTCCTTTTCTCCCCCTCATTGTTGGCTGGTAAGGTAATTATCCAGCATACCCTGTTCTGTTGTCTCCTGAAGGGCCACTGAGGGACAGGGGACTACATATCATTGACAAGGGAAATTGCAAAGTAGTAATGGCAGAGGCTGGGTGTGAGGTCCAGAGTGTGCAGTTCTTAACTAGCCCAGAACAGAGGTCAGCCCTTTTGATTCCCCCTCACTGGCAATGAAGTATAACTGCTAGCGACCCTCCTCACAAGCTGCTGATGCCACCTCAGCTGAACTGGGCTTTTCTCACCTTCCTGTTTCTTGGTGCTTCACTTGCTCTTGGCCCTCCCTGCAGAAAGCTAGATGTGGAGCCTCACTAAATCCCCCCCTCTATTGTTCAGTTTCTTTGTGACATCATCACTGCTCAGCCAATGTACTGTATACTAGAAAACTTGCTGCCACCATATAATACTTAAGCACATAGCAACATTGGCTTCTGCTGGCAGCAATGTCATTTTCCTTTGAGGTAACTATTCTGTGGATTTGGGCACGTCTATATGAGGGGAGGGGGGACGGAGTACCTCATAGTAATGGCATTTTACAGCAGCAGCAACATGTCTTAATGGTGTTTTTGACTCCAGAAGCCCCCAGAAGTTTCATATGCCAGATGGCAGCCGCAAGTGATTTATGCTGCCACCGAACTTTTCTTTTTTTAAAAAAAGTCATCTAAGGTGCACTGGTGAGATAGAGCAATTTTTCAAATTAAAAGGATAGCAAAACAAAAAACCCCCTGTTTATTACCTTAGTGATTGCTCGCTAAGGCAAAAATCCAACATGGCTGCAGCAAGTGCTTGCCCTGTTAGCAAGCCCCAACTCCCGCACTCACCCAGTCAATCAAGCTTTGCTCTTCCTCTCATATGGGGAAGTGATTCAAAGTGAATCACTTGTCCTAATGAGCAGGAATGCACACACCGCTTGCTGTTTTTTTTTTTAAACCACAGGAAAAGCCGTGCTTTCCCTGCATTGTTTTTGCTGTTTTACCCCCTCCTTCCGAATACAGTGGATTGGTGCAGAATCCCATTTAGACAGGTAGGATTCCCAGCGAATACCATGAGGGGTATTTTCACCATTTACACAACCCAAAGGAGTTTATTAGAAACCATTTAAGAGGAACCCCAGTTGAGGGGCTCTGTCTAAGAAAACCTCCTGCTCCCTAATATGCTATAAAGTGGCTAATTGGGCCTCAAGTTGCTGGACCTTCTCTTCTAGCAACACAACCAACTTGAATTTGCTGCAGGTGTCGCTCTGCACATCCACAGGCAAGAAGACAAACATCCCACAGCTGATGCAGGTGACTGCAGCAGTTCCCTCACAGTCCATATTGAATACTCTGAAGTAGGTACTACTACAGAACTCTGGGCCTTTCCCTCAAATTCCCCTGGTAAACACCCATGCCAAAAACCCTTGTTGGCCTCTCTCCTGTACACTGAGCTTCTGTATGCTGAGCTCCAGAGACTGGGACTTTAGCTATAGAGAGAGTTACTGGCTGCTAACTCCTCCCTCTGCCTCTCACCTACTTCTTCTCAGCAGTCTCTGATTCATTTCCTCTCAACACAAGCAGTTCACCAAACAAACGCTAATGAGTCCCCCCTCCCAGGCAAGCCTACACTCAAACCACACAAACAAACAGCCTTGACCCAAGCAAGCACACTAGCGTTACCCAACAAACTCTCCCAAGAATTCTTTGGGGCTGGAGAAGTGTAATTCAACAGCCACAAGCTCACTTAATGCTGTCTCGTCCACACACCCATGCCAAACACCCCTGTTGGTCTCTCTCCTGTTCGTCTTGCTCTTGTATGCTGAGCTCCAGAGACTGGGACTTCAGCTATAGAAAGAGCTACATTCACCTATTGTTTATGTGAAAAATTGCCAAGAGATTCATCCCTGTATCCCAACAACCCACATGAATGACTGTGAATAGCTTTCTATAAGACTGATTGTGCTATTAATTACATACTGCCATTTTGGAATCTTGAATGGATAAGTCTGAAGATAGAGGTAACAGATTTAAAAGAAAAATGAACACTAGCTCTTCCAGCAACCTAAAAACATATTACATTATAATATAGAATCATAGAATCATAGAATCATAGAATTGCAGAGTTGGAAGAGACCACGAGGGCCATCCAGTCCAACCCCCCTGCCACGCAGGAAATCACAATCAAAGCATCCCCGACAGATGGCCATCCAGCCTCTGTTTAAAGACCTCCAAGGAAGGAGACCCCACCACGCTCCGAGGGAGTGCGTTCCACTGCCGAACAGCTCTTACTGTCAAAAAGTTCCTCCTAATGTTGAGGTGGAATCTCTGTTCCTGGAGCTTGCACCCATTGCTCCGTGTTCCAGTCTCTGGAGCAGCAGAAAACAAGCCTGCTCCATCCTCAGCGTGACATCCCTTCAAATACTTAAACAGGGCTATCATATCGCCTCTAAACCATCTTTTTTCCAGGCTAAACATACCCAGCTCCCTAAGTCTCTCCTCATAAGGCATTGTTTCCAGACCTTTCACCATTTTAGTTGCCCTTCTCTGGACACGCTCCAATTTGTCAATATCCTTTCTGAATTGTGGTGCCCAGAACTGGACACAGTATTCTAAGTGAGGTCTGACCAAGGCAGAATAGAGTGGCACTATTACTTCCCTTGATCTAGACACTATACTTCTATTGATACAGCCCAAAATTGCATTGGCCTTTTTAGCTGCCGCATCACACTGTTGGCTCATGTTCAACTTGTGGTCTACTAGGACTCCTAGATCCCTTTCGCACGTAGTCTCATTCAGCCAGGTCTCTCCCATCCTATATTTATGCATTTCATTTTTCCGCCCTAAATGCAGTACTTTACATTTCTCCGTATTGAATTTCATTTTGTTAGCTTTGGCCCAGCTCTCCAGTCTATCCAGGTCATTCTGAATTTTGATCCTGTCCTCTAGGGTATTAGCTACTCCTCCCAATTTGGTGTCATCTGCAAATTTGATAAGTATGCCCCTAATTCCCTCATCTAAGTCATTGATAAAGATGTTGAATAGCACTGGGCCCAGGACAGAACCCTGTGGCACCCCACTGGTCACATCTTTCCAAGACGAAGAGAAGCCACTGCTGAGCACCCTTTGGGTTCGGCCGGTCAACCAATTACAAATCCATTGAACAGTTAACTTGTCTAGCCCACATTCTACAAGCTTGTTTGCAAGAATGTCATGGGGAACCTTGTCAAAGGCCTTACTGAAATCAAGGTATGCAATGTCCACAGCATTCCCTTCATCTACCAAGCTGGTAACTTTATCAAAAAAAGAGATCAGATTAGTCTGGCATGACTTGTTTCTCTGAAACCCATGCTGACTTTTTGTGATTATGGCATTGCCTTCTAAATGTTCACAGACTCTCTGTTTAATGATCTGTTCTAGAATCTTCCCTGGTATTGATGTCAGACTAACTGGACGATAGTTGTTGGGATCCTCTTTTTTCCCCTTTTTGAAGATGGGAACAACGTTTGCCCTCCTCCAGTCTGCTGGGACTTCTCCTGTTCTCCAGGAGTTCTCAAATATTATTGCCAATGGCTCTGAGATTATATTTGCCAGCTCTTTTAATACTCTTGGATGTAATATGTATGGGAGAAGTTTTGTTCGGAGAGTACAGTGGGAAAATGTTATAGGGCTGCTGTGAAACTGGGATAATCCTCTTTGAAGAAAAGCTTTTTGTAAAATTTTATGCTAATATACTCTCTCTGTGTGTTCCTGAGCACTGGATTTGTCCAAAATTAATAAGTCAGATCAATGGGTCCATCAGATAAACAGTGTGAAGTGTCTGTCTATCTACACCTTCTAACAAAACAAGACATATTCACATCACCCTTATTGAAAATTGGCTTCCTGAACTTAACACTTTTTTCTATATTCCAAAGGCCAAGAATATGTTACATTAAAAGTGTTTTTGCCATTTCCACAATTTTTAAAATCTGCATCAACTAATTAAGAAATGACATAACTAATTTAAGCACATTCAACTCTGCCTAAATGAATTCTATGATTTCACCACCACTCTTCCCAGTGGTGCACCCTGGCTATAGGAGTGTCACTTGGGGAGAAAAAAACACATAATACCTCCAGAAAAACACCCACACCTACAGACAAAGCTGAGGGAAGTTTGGGCATATTAACCTTTCCATCAATGCCCTAGATGCAGCTTTCCACCCTAGTTTCGGTATCCTTGAGGGATAAATCACTGGAATATCTATCTATCGTGTGTCTCTCTCTGTGTGTGTGGTTATTGGATTTGATTGCATTTAAGAAAATGGCAGAAAATTAAAGCTTGATTTCATGGGGAATATTGGTAATTGACATGATGTTATCCAAGGGCCATCTACCCTGCTGTCTGTGTTTCTCCCTCCTCCCCCATATTTGTTCACAAATAGCATTCAGGGCTTCCTCTCCTCTTTTATCTTCCACCTCCAATCCATTTCTGAGCAGCCACTTCAAAAGGCTTTTTGCCTGCTTATATCATAAACATCATTTTCTTTCGCCCTCAGGATACTATCAATCCAGGAAAAAGACACCAGTGTATTGTTGTCAGAGACACAGATGGCTGAAATGTATACATCTATTCCATTTTGCTGAGTAGTTTTAATGTGGGCAAAGGTAACCCAGCCTAGAATAAACTACATGTAAATGAAAAAGCAAAAAAACCCAACAAGAAGTGCTTATACTATGAAGAAACAGGAAGCACCTGGGCATCCAAAAGCAATAATCTTAAATTGCCAAGAAGTTCCTGCTTTCACTGGGAAGAAAGGTGGATGTTAAAATTACCCTAAATAAATTAATAGGTGACTCATAGGGCTACAGAACTGACTTTAGTTTATATAACCGCATGGTCTTCAGCCTTTCCAGACCCATGACCTATTTTCAATGTAAACCTGTGACATGGGATCCACGTTGTTGCTGTTGTCCCTCCATCTCTATCTTCTTTCCTCTTATCCTCCTCTTTTTCTTCTTTGCCTTCCTCCATTAGTCATTTCTCCAAAAATCCAAACTAATGATCTGCAGAAAAAGAAAGAGTGGTGGTGTGACAGCTGTGGTTGGCCTTAGCTTATAGACTGCACCGTGATTCACCATTTCCCAAATCATGTTTGAAAATGTAGGTGCTGTGATCCAAATAGTGTGGGTTTTGCGGGAACCCACTTGTGTCACTCAAATTAAGGTACCGGTATTAATATGGGGAATTTTAATTCACTCAAATATGCCAATGAGATGCCAGGTAACTACGGGACCTTTGGACCTATGTATACCAGTACTCACTGATGAGACTCCAAGCCAGGAAGTAAAATAAAAAAAAAATAACTGAAAAATAATCATGGGACCATTTACACATGCACTCAAGCTTCAAGCAGTCATACAAGATTAACAAAAGATAGAAGGAAAGTATTTGGAAAGAGGAATAGATTTTGGGATGATGGGATATACTATACTTGTCCAACAAGCAAAGGTTCATGCAGAGAAGAATACTCAGGCTTGATTCTGAGGTCACACAGAAAATGTGCAGAGTGATTGCGTATAGAAAACTGTTCACACTTCGGTTGTGTTTTGGTGTAATATTTATACTTAATATTTGCCCTTAAGGGGTGTTTTTGGAGTGGAGAACATTGTTTGGGTGAGTCTCTCAGAGTGAAACAATGGAGGCTCTGGCTTTGTTGATAGCTGTTAGTGGTTGAAACATAAAGACTGATGGGTTTCAGACAACCTAACTTTTTGTGTAGGGGAGGTGTGAAGGAAAACCATTTGCAGGATAATGGATGTTCCGGTCACTCTATTGTTTTTGAGTATGACTCATTGCCAGATGCTTCCAGGAGAATTAGCACATTCCATCCTAACTACAGTGTGAGGGGGCACTACATAATTACTTCCGGGGTGTGTCTGCTTTTGGGAAATTTCCAAGACCTCTTATTAGGTTTTGAGCAAACCTCCACTAGTCTCTATATTTGGGCCATCCTGGTCTACGGCTAACTACATGAAGTGTCAATCTAAGCCAAATTATGAATTATTGCCAATTAATGGATTATTGGAAGAGAGGGGGTGTCAGGGTAGGTACTAGTTTATCTGCACTACCCATTATGTCTGTTTGATGCCACTATAATTGTCATGGCTCCATCCCTAGGAATCCTGGAATTTGTAGTTTGGTAAGGTAATTTTTAAAAAAAGTATGAAGATGCCCTGAGAAAGAAATATTGAGGATGAAATTAGTTTAATTCTGTAGTGTGGATAAGTACTGAGGCTACCCTGTGAACAGAGTAGACTAGAATCCCTTTGTCAAGATTTTTAAGTTCAGTTATTTTGTCATGCTCACCAAAATCCCTATTTGTCTATATCTATGAAACTAGATATGACAGTATATAGGAGACCAAATTCTTATAAATAATGCTGTTTCCTAAGTCTTAAGACATTATCAGACACAGCAAAAACTGCACTATTACAACATAATGGTAGTGTGAATGGGCCCTGCTATCTCACAACGTTGTTGTCTTTGTGTGGTTACTGTGTGCTCCAGCCACAGAAAAGGTGTTGTTTCTAATTAATGGGACAAGGCATCAATATATCTTCAATGGCACTGTTTTTGCAGAATTGAAAACATGTGAAACCACATCCCGTTGTAATCATGAGGTTACTGCATGAATTGGTGGTTGTCAGCAAGGAAACTTCTGGGTAAGAACACAAAAACGAAGTATAGGACACACTTTTTATGCACTGCCCCACTTTGCTTGCAAGTTTTTAGATTTGTTTCCATGTTTGTGTGTTCATTTTGTTTCCTAATTTAGTTGTTTTTAGACTTTTAAGCACGCTTCTGTCTTCTCTCGAGAACTGCTGAGATCTTGCCTGTGCTCACAGAAGTAAAGTCCTGTTCTTAAAGCACTAGCACAATACAAAGTGTAATAATGCCACAATGTTTCCACTATCCTCATTCGCGGAATTACAGCATTTTTAGATGCTCATCTGATAATGTCCATAGTTATTATTCTACCGCCAATGTAATGTTCCATACCATTGGTCTTTTTTCTTTTCTTTTTCTTTTTTTTCTTTTTCTTTTGCATAAAGGCTCAACCCTGAGATTTCATTTCTGTTTCAGAGTACAAAATTGGCACACATGAGCTGAGACAGTGTTAAAACAATTGTATTTATGTGTCACAATAAAGGATTATCTTCCAATCTTTCTAAATCTGCAATTAGCCAGGGGTGTACCTGGGAGAGGCAAAATGAGGTCCCCCACAATTTAAAATTCTTCCCACCAATGCCTAAATTGTATTCCTATTTCTAAATTCTCTACTGCATTTTTACTATGTTATTTCGATGCTATAAATATGGGGATAATTTCATGGGGGCGGAAGAATTCTCATTGGGTTGGAAATTCAACCCATTTTGACACTGCCACCCTTCCATTGTTGCACCCCTGCTATTAGTATGTGTTTTTAAAAATAATATGTGTTAATGGATATGGTGAGTGAGGTTCATCTACTCTATAATGCAGTTGACACCACTATATTTGCCATGGCTCCATCCTACAGAATCCTGGGATTGGTAGTTTTGTGAGGCAACAGCACTCTTTGGTAGTGAAGTTTAAAGACCTTGTAAAACTACAAATCCCAGGAGTCCATACAATGGAGCTATAGCACTTAAAGTAGTGTCAAACTGCATTATTTCTACAGTGTAGATGACCCCTCAGGCACCATATCCGTGAACACATAATATTTTAAAGATTGCTTTATTGTGTCTCTTTACATTTCTCCACATGAATTCTGTGCAGTTCATAATAGGTAAGCCTTAAACAGTAGTGAAAAGTAAACAGGTTTGGGGTCAGGGATAAAGTACTAACAAAAATTTTATAGTGGTACTAGAATACCACCAGATGCAATAAAAATTTTAAGGTGTACATACACATAAAAACACACAGAAGTATGTGAATGTTACCTGAATTGCATGGGGTCCATGAGGATCCCACTAGTGTCTGAATCTTAATGTGAGGAATATTTAATTAGCTCAAAATGGCAGTGAGAGGCCACGTAATAGCAGGATCTTTTCACATATGTATACAAGTAGTCACTGAGGAGACTTCAAGCTAGAACGTATAATTAAATGTGGTTTTTTTTAAAAAAAAATTAATCTTAACTTTTACACTCTTACATTCAGGCTTTAGGCACTCACACATGGCTATCAAAGAAAGTAGGAAGTATTTGGATAGAGGAATAGAGTGAGGGGACTGTGGGATATACTCTACTGTTCTTGGAGGGTTGAGATCGTGAAATAAACCAGCAGAGAGTTGGTCCAGAAGGTAGTATGGTAAAACAGACAGGCATGGAGTCAGGAAAGAGAGGGTCTGTGCACATTTTGATAGAGTTTTAGGATGGTATTTATATTTGATAATTCCCCTGAAGGGATGAGATTTAGAGTGGAATACAATGTCTCTTGGAGTTTCCCAGGGCTATACAAAGGATTCTCCAGAAGAGCTAATGATGGTTAATGGGCGATGCATTTGGAATTGAACAGGAGCAGGCAACCTCTATCTTTGAGGAGAGGAGAAAAGGGGAAAAAAACATTTTTCAACCATCGAGGACTCTGCCATTGTTGAGTGAATTAGTGAATTATTCATCTTCAGGTGGTCTCAGGAGATACCTTGACCTAAATAGAGGAATTTGGATGGCCCCTCTGTAGGTTATGCATAACTCTAGCTTTGGTATCTGGAGGTCCCTGGTTTACTTGCCAACCACATGGAAAGCCACATCAAGCCAAATTATTAAATATTGCCAATTATGTGATATTCCAAGATGGGGGCTGTCAGGATAGGTAACATGAACCACACAGTCAGTCTAGATGTTCTGGGGAATTTGTATTCCTTCAAATTAACCTTAAATTTAATTCCCTCCCACAACTGGATTTCTTCAGAGATATGTGCCTCAGTAACCAGACTTACTTTGATCTTTGTTTACCTTCCAATGATCAGAAAACAAAATGCCTATCCTTGCAATATACACAACTGAGGAAAAACACGTGCTTGACAGACATCCATTTGGATAAACACCTCTGCCAAAACCATGGCAAACAAATCTATTTTTAGCCTCTGCCACTTGCTTGAAGGTATTGATGCCATATGCAGGAAGATACTGAAGTTACTCAGTGGTGAGGAAAGTACACATAATACACATATTTTGAAGTTAAAAGACGACGAGCCTTGTTGAATATGATATTTGTTTCCTGAAGGAATATAGCCACCATCAGGCAGTGCTAAAGGAACACAGTTAAAAGAATAGGCTGGGGAGTGGGGAAGAGACAGATGACTAGAAACTAAAAATCAATAGCAGCTGCAATAGTTCCCTCTCCCTCTTCCCTCTCTCCTTCTCCCAAGTCCTAAGTATAATAATGTCACCTTTGTGGTGGTGGCGGCGGGGCTTACTTGACCTATTCCTTTGAGCTTTATCATTATTTTTTATTATTACAACTACTAATAGTGATACCATTTTTAACATGAATCTGTTAAATAATGTGACTCAAATTTAAAAGAAAGAAAAGAGGAAAGAAGCAATAATGCTTAAACATAACAGATAGTGATTGTTCATTTTTTGCTCTAGAACACATCTCGGAATCCATTACTGTGTCTTTAAAAATATGAGTTTCCCATATAGTTAGCTGGAGATGTTTTGGCATCGCGCTTTGGGCTGCCTAGAAGAGAGTGCCTCTGAGTTTGTACAGAATGCCTCTTCCTCATAACCAAGCAACCGCTACATTTTTATATCCCAGTACATTATTGCAAATGCAGTCAGTTTCTTATTCATTATAAATGTCCAGCCCTTGTCAACAATGCTATTGACCAGCTGGTTTTCTTGCATCTTACACAGATGTACACTCTGCTTTTCTTTCCTGTACACTTTTCACTTCCATAACTCTGTACATTTATCCTTGTTGGATTACATTTTATTGATATCAGCCCAGATGCTGCCCATGGCTTTGGAGTTCCAACCAGGGTTTTAATTAACTAGAATGGTTGAGGAGAACAGAATGAACCTCACCAAATCTCAGCATTTGGCATATGCAATTTATGGGAAATCAAATGCTGAAGGGAAGTTGGTGCAATACTAGGCTCAGGTGTTTGAAAACATCTCCAGAATCACTGAGAAACGAATTAAAACAAAAATACAAAGCCAAAAATAGCATGACTGTCATGTCATACCAGCTGCATTTCCTACAGGAGGGCCATTTTAATCTGGTTCTCTTTCCTGTGTGACAGGATCTTTGTTCTTTTTATAGCATCATTAACCTCCCCTAAATAGTTCCTAGCCATCTTTGGTAACTCCAGCATACAAATGAAACAGAGAGGGGAAAATCTAGAGGAAGAGAGCCAGGAGAGACAGATAACAAAGACAAAAGAGGGACCTGGGGAAAAAGAAGAACGCCAAACGCTACAGATGCTGTATCCACCCCCAGCAATTCAACGCCATCATTATTAAGGCCCCACAAAAAAAGATAGATACCAGGAGGGGAGCCAAACGATGCTGGTATAAAAATCCATCCTCCGTGTTGACTCACACACAGAATAGCAAGGCGAGCAGGGAAATAAAACACACCAGCAAGACGAGTGCTGTAAGGGGAGGAAGAATCAACAGGCTGCCTCAGGAATGATCAATGGAAGGCTAAAAAAGAACCTTCAAGGGCAGGGAATGGAGAAAGGAAAGTGCATAGATATAGGTCTCAAGCCACAAGCTCAGCATCCCCCTCAGACACATTAAGCAGAAAACTTGGGGGGGGGGGTAAGAAGTAGTGCTTGGAAAGAAAGCAAAATAACAAACAAACAAGCCCAAGAAGCAAGTTGCTGGAACCTGGCATTGAAATTTATGGGTCATGAGAGACCATATTAAAGGAAGCAAGGGGAGATGGAAAGAAGAGGAGAGGAAAGAAACGCAGCTCTTACAGACACCCCTTAAATTAACTCCATGACAATAAGAGAAAGAGAAATAGTGAGGAAAGTGAGGGAACAGCATACTGTGAATGGTTTTACAGTAATTCCTGCAGGAGTGTAAGAACTCCAGAGATGGAACAGCTTAAACTTGAAGCTGGAGGCCCCAAGCTCTTTTTCTGACTCCTTCAGCACAGTGTTAGCATGGCTTAATGGCGTTCATATGATCCACGTGGTTACCTTGTTAAAGGTCTCCATCTCTCAAGCAGATGGGGCTTCCAGGACAGCCTGAAATAGGGTCAGATTCTGGAGGCATGGCTGGCTGGCAAACAAAACAGAGGCCTAGTGAAACTGCTCTGGTGTGATACACAGCCATTACAGGGCAAATTATTGAAAAAATCCAACTTATCAAAAAGAAATGAAAAGGACCACAGGAAGAAGCATCAAGAATGAAGGCTGAAAGCCTATTTCTAGCAGCAGGACACAAAGAGTACTTCAGACTCCTCAGAGAATGAGGACTATGTGGCAGTGACTCTGATCATGACTCCAAAAAAGAACCTGAATGATGGGGTCCTCTAATTTGGGGAGGGTGCAATTTAAACAATTGAGAAAACATAGAAAGAGAATAACAATCATCTCTGCAGGCAGTTACTACACCTTATAGATTTTAAGTTCACAGAAGATACAGGAAAGTTGTGTGAATTAAAAAGTTCTGCTGATGCTGCAGTGGAGCTTAGTTTAAAACACAAAAGAAAAATCAAGTGGGGAGTTGCAGATCAAATTAACAGACATTGAAAAGAGAGAGCGATATCTGAACATTAGAATCAGAGGTGTGGAGGAACAGGCTGAAGGCTCAGACATAGCTGGTTATGTAGCAACCTGGAATAAAGATAAATGTCCAAATACAGAGTTAACAAAGAGAGAGGCAGAGTGATTGTCTCTCAGGAATATAGCAGTGTGTTTTGCTTGATACACAAAAAGAAGGAAATATACAGAGCACTAAGGTCAGGATCCCATACAGGTATACTGGTAATATAAGAGTTCATTGCACGAGCAGTGTTACTTTCTTGATGCTCACTCAAGGAATCAGAAGAGGTGACAACAATGGGAGGTGAAGGCTGCAGGCTCTGAGCCGCCTTTTTCTCCAGTGTTGGCTCCTAAGAAGTCACTATCACTGCTACCACCATTCTCTTCCTTTTCTTGCGTGCCACCACTGCCATTCCCCCACACACACACACACACAGCTTGCCACTTCTGTCACCTCCACTGCCACTTCTAACCATCAGCATAACTTTGTTGGCAGAGGCATAGGATTTTGGCTTCAATAATTGAGAACTTCAAGCACAGAGAAAATGTTTCAGATTTTCCAAAATTTCTCACCACACCACCACAACTGCAACACTTATTTAATGTTATAAGTAAGGAAAATCTATTCCACATTCCTTGAGACAATCCAGGATTAGGGTTATCCTAAAGCAGAAAAGGAATGTTTAACTCTATAAACTCTCCATGACCCCTTGCACTTCTTAATCAAGATGACAAAATAATAATACAATAAGTAATGCAATAAAGTAATAATGGCCAAAAGACTAAATAATATCTCAACAACTTATGTCAGAACAGAACAGATGGGATTTATAGTAGGAAGGTATTCAGTTAATTCTACCTGTAGAGTACTGAACATAGTGAACCATATTGTCTTCAAGGCTTTTGACAGACTTGAATGGACTTTCTTGGTTGAGATATTCCAAAAGTTAGAATTTGGCCCAACATTATAAATATCACTTTTAAAAAGATATTTACAGTCTACAGCAGCAGCCAGAGCTTTAATATATGAGGAGATATAAAGCAAGGATGCCTGTTATCTCTTTTATTCACAATAGCTATAGAAACATTGGCACAATCAACCCATCATGATTTACAAGGTTATTTATAATAACTTACACAGAATGTGACAGTAGAATTCTGAATGGTATTACTGATAATATAAATTTTCACGTGGAAGACACAACTGTCTTAGGTTTAAGTAGGTGATTACAGTTTTGTATCCTCTCTAATGATAAAATATAAACTGATGCTGGGCCCAAAAGTGCTGAAATGGTAAAAAAGGAGCTGAAACTACTTTCCTCCTTTTGCTTTTCAAGAAGGAATAACACATCATGGCAGCACCCCTTTGGTGGGCTGGCATCATTTTTATTTTACAACAATGCCTCAGAATATGGTACTTTGAGATATACTATAATGGGCAGTAAAGGGAATGGTGACCCCCCTCCAGCTGCCATTATTAAAACGACAGTTTCCAGTGGAAGCCACTGCCTCTGAATGCTGTTTAGAAGAATGCTATGTAGAGAATTATTAAAATGGCACCCACAAGGCCTAGGTGTTACCAGTTTTGAGCCCCACTTCAAAGATGTCCAAAAAGGTCCACATTTTTAGCTGCCAAGTGGAACCAAAAAGAGGACTTAACATTTTTTGACTGGGGTTAAACACTTGTACGCGCGCGTGCGCGCACACACACACACACACACACACAGAATATAGAAAACACCCACAGAATTCTACCACTTCTGCTTCGTCTATTGGCCCCTTCTACACAACTTGCAGAAGATCTCCCTGCCCACAAATGGCAGGAGCTTGGCTCAAAATTTCAAATTCCAATGTTCTGCACTGAAGCTGATTTCAACATAATAAAATTGGTTTATACTGAGTCAGATAATTCTAGGGCTTCTGGGAGTTGAAGCCCCAAACCTCTGGAGGAGCAAAGATTGAGAAGCATTGCTCTTGTACACTCCCCAGAATCACAGCACTAAAACTCTCCAGCAGAAAATTCTAAGTCCCTCCCCAAACTACAAACTCCACCATTCATTAACATGGAGCTGTAATGGTAAAATGATATCAAAGTGCTATCATTTTGCAGTGTAGATACAGCATTCCTCTCTCTCCTCTCCCTCCCCACACACAACCCCCACGCTCTCTCTCTGGCTTTTCTTCACAAACAAAGATTCAGGAAGGACTTATCCCGCGCTTTCTGCAAGCGCGCTGATGACTGAAAAGGCCAATCCAAGATAAACAAGTCCGGTTGCAGAAAGCACAGCAGAAGGTCTCCTTGGGTGATGTTTCCGGGTTGTGATTCTTTCTGCGTTGTTGTTTCTCTTCAAGACTTACGGTATTCAGCAGGAGTTCTCAAATAAGGCTGCAGCATTGTGGATAGTGCGTCTCCATGCCTCCTGATGTGAGGCCAGGGCAGACCATTGTTGGTGATCAATTTGGCCGAGCCTGAGATGTTGTTTCAGGGAGTCCTTGTATCACTTTTTTGGAGCACCCCTCTTACGCTGACCCGTGGTGAGTTCACCGTAGAGTACTATTTTTGGGAGGTGATGGCCCTCCATCCTAGAAACGTGCCCTGCCCAGCACAGCTGTGTTCTCAGTATCATGGTCTCAAGGCTGGTGATCCCTGCTTGCTTGAGGACAGCAACGTTCGTCACATAGTCAGCCCACTGTATATTTAGGATTGTGCGTAAACAGCACTGATGAAAGCGTTCAAGGAGTCGTAGGTGGTGGCGATAGGTGACCCATGTTTCAGACCCTTAAAGGAGAATAGACAGTACAATGGCTCTATACACACTGATTTTTGTGCTTTGCCTCAGGTGTTTATTACTCCACGCTCTTTTGTGAAGTCTTCCAAATGCGCTATATGCCTTTGCTAATCTGTGATCGATCTCTTTGTCAATCTTGGCATCTGAAGAGATGATGCTTCCCAGGTAGGTGAACTGCTGAACGGACTTAAGCACAGATTTGCTGATGGCAATGTGGGAATGATGGTGTTTGTCCTGTGGTGCAGGCTGGTAAAGAACTTCCATTTTCTTCAGGTTGACTTCCAGCCCAAACAGCTCTGCAGCTGTTGCGAAGCAGGATGTCAGGCGCTGCATAGCTGCTTCTGTGTGGGCAACAAGGGCAGCATGATCAGCGAAGAGCAGCTCACGGTCTAGATAGTTTAGAGTATTAGTGCAAGCCCTCAGCCGGCTTAAGTTAAACAAGCTACCATCAATACAGTAACGTATATAAGATGCCGTCTTCTGCTTCAAGCTCTGCTGTAGCCGTTTGGAGCATCATGCTGAAGAAGATTGTAAATAAAGTTGGAGCAAGAACACAACCTTGCTTCACTCCATTAGTTATTAGAAAGGGCTCTGAAAGAGCATCACCATATCTGACTTGACCACGCTGGCCCTCGTGTAGCAAGATAATCATTTTAAGGAATTTGGGGGGACATCCTAGTCTTTCCAGGATCTGCCACAGACCTTTTCTACTCACAGTGTCGAAGGCTTTGGTGAGGTCGACAAATGTTACACAGAGTGCCTTGTTCTGCTCTCTACATTTCTCTTGCATTTGTCTAAGGGCAAATACCAATACTCCTATTGGCTCTGAAGCTGCATTGGCTTTCAGGAAGAAATTCTTCTGCAATAGCAGGAACTAATCTGTTCAGGAGTATCCTTGCACAAACACCATAGTAGTATCATAAGTGTATGCATGACAATCACATTGGCACTGTCAATAACGCTATCTGCAGCATTTGAAATCTGAAAGACAAACAAAAATGAAAGTTTTGTGATGTGACCCATGGGGAACTGGTGAACCTAAGAGGCTGCATGATGGCTGCATAGCAACTAGAGATTTCTCTCAGTTGCTCATTTATTACAGGGCAATTATTAATCATGACCATACCTATGATTCTGACATTGAGCTGCCTTATGTTCCATGTCACTCATTTAGTTTCACACATCTGTTGATCTGCTGGCAGGCCCTAAATATCAATTTGGAACAAAGAGAACCAAAGGCTCCAGCAATTACACACCACTGGAATTGTAGTTAGTATTTATTTGTTTGTCTAACATCTCCCAGAGCTTGGAAAATTACTTTAAAAAGTAATTACCTATAGTTGTTGTTCCAAATACCTCCAGTAGTTAGTTACTGTTACACTTACACTCCTTAAAGCAACTCTTTACTTTCAGTGGTAAGTCAATATTACCTCTTGTTACTTGAATTCTACAAGCCACTGGCCTAGGACAGAGTACACAGTCTCCTTTTGTCCACCTTCCTATCACTTCAACACACAAAACAGACCATAAAGCAGCACTTGAGCCAAGTGATATTCCTCCCCCGCTATTTACTGAGTCCTCATCCCTATAACTATAAAAGTAACTAAAAAGGTATAGTTGTACAACAAAAGGAATGATGCTATCACTAAAGACCAAACTGTAGTATCATGTAGTTATACCTTTTTGTTAGGGATAGGAATTGATTACAAGTTATCACTAGTTATTTACAGCTATTGCTACTTATTTCTAACCTCTGACTTTCTCACTTCTTATAAAAAAAGACATAAGTTGTTGTTGTTTTCAAAAGAAAGTGGACAATAAAGCACTCTTCAGACATTATTCAATTACGTAGACTAAACACTAGAGAAGAAAGACAAGGAGTGCACATGACCTCTTCTCCTCTGACTTCTCACATGTTTCAATCACCTTCCATGCACTGCAGCAGGTGGGGTCAACTAGATGGACGCAACAGACACAATAAGTATCAAAATGGAATTTATGCTGCTTAACTAATCTCCCATTACATTAATACTGTATCAGGCTAACAACAAACTAGTTAAAACTTCTAACAAGTGTCTTCAGGCACATCAATAATTACTATAAAATTATATTTTGCACTCTTTGATTGTTTCCCACACTCCTGGCCTCTGCTGAAACCTGGGCCTCCAGGCTCAGAGCTGAAACCAGGAGTATCCCCAAACTATGAACCTGAATTTCAGGGGGAGTGTGACCCCATCCAGTACAGGCCTGGTCTGCCTTTCAACTGACCAGGAGCACCTCTGACATGTCTGGATTAAGTTTCAATTTGTTTGCCCTCATCCAGTCCATTACTGATGGCAAGTACCAGTTTAGAATCAAGACAGCTTCCTTGGATTGAGGCAGAAAGGAGGAGTAGAGCTGGGTGTCATCCACAACTGATGGCACCAGACCCCTGCAGCATTTTCAACCCAGGGTGACTATTGCCAAGGCTATCCAGATTATTTGGACTGGTGGATAGTTTAGGGGTGACTGTCACCCTGTTTTTATTTAACCTCTCCTGTTAAAATGTAGATAATTGTATATAACTGTCCCACCCATTCCATATCTCCCTCTGTCCTATAAAATTGTGAAAGCTGCTAGCATCTCCCCTCCTATTTTTTGAAAACTCATCCTTAGATCTAGACAGCAGAGAGAGAGAGAAAATCGTAGCAAAAGATTTTGTAGACTGAGAAGATTATCAGACGCAGGGGAGTGCAGCAAAAAAAAAAAATGTGTTCCCAACCATGTCAGAAGATCGCGAGGAAAACGAAAAGGGAGACACTGTCAGATGCTCGCATCCTCAGCCATTCACAGGGCGTAGCACTACTGTGGATGAGGCTTCCCTTTTTCATTGACAGGGACAAGCTGCCAATACAAAGGGATGCTTTACTCATGGCCGGGCTATGCCCCTGGGACACTGAAGGATGATGTCATCTGATAATGTTGCTCCTTCCTGTTCTCATTGTGATCTTCTGATGTGGTTTTTGCCACGTCTGATAATCTCCTTAGTCTACTTCCTCAGATGCTGGAGTCTGAGAAAGTAGACTAAGTCTACAAAAGCTTATGCTACAATTTCCTCTCTTGGCTAGTCTCAGAGGTGCTACAAGATCCCTTTGCTTACGTACTGATATTCCAGACTAAGGATTTTTTCAGACGTTACTTACTGTGCTAGGAGGTCTTGCGAGAGGCACGGCGCTGTCACGCAGCAGGGGGTCTGTTTCGGATGCTGTTGTCCCTCTTCTGAAATCATGTGTTTCACTTCTGTGAAGAATTGGAAGCAGCCGCGCCATATTTTAATCACGGGCAACTTCTGTGATTAAAATATGGCGTGGCCGCTTCCAATCCTTTACGGAAGTGACACCGATTATTTCGAAAGAGGGACGGCGGCATCTGAAATGGAAACCCTGCCGCACGACAGCGCCGTGCCTCTCACGAGACCTCCTTGCACGGTAAGTAACATCTGAAAAAGTCCTAACACAGCTAAGTCTTTGAATTAGATCCAGACAGATTACAAATACATATAGAAGGTACAAAAGCGTCCCTCTTCTTTTGAGCAACAGGCCCAGGTTTAGGGATTGGCATGGAGATGCTGAAATTTGGCAGCCTCTCAGCTGGTGGGAAGAAGGAATCTAACTCTTCCCCTCTCTTGCTGCAGTCCCTGAAGGTGTTATGTATACTGGGTGGAAATTCCAATGTAGCAAATGACAACAGCTTCAAAGGAGTGATATTCACCAAGACTGGAGTAGAGGATGAAAAGGTCAAACTCTTCTTCCCAGCTTCCTTAAATCCTGATAGACATTAACTCCCCCCCCACACACACATGCAGCTGATACAATGTGCATTTTAAACATGTAACAGTTAAGTGGAACAATGCATTTAATGTCACATCTACCAACCTTGGGTTGTAGTCATCTAGACACCATACACAGGTATCTGGGTCTCTGCCTATCCCTCTCATTTTGCTTCCAAAGTGGATATTGTCTCTCCCCCCTGCTTTTTCTCAAAATGCATGTTGTCTCCTTTGAACTGCTATTTTCCTTCACTCCCACCTCATTTCTTCTACCAAGAAATGGCAGGTGATGTCTTGCACTCCCTAGAGGTCATGCACTTCAGACAAAATGTGTTCAACCAGCAGGTTTTTATTTGTGAAATGTAAATAAGAATACTTAATATGCTGCAAATCCCTGACAAAAGCCTGGGTAAAACATTTATTTCAGTTGCTTGTGTTAACATTTAAGACTGGCAGCTTCTGCCCCTGCAACAAACATTATGCTTGTTTTTAACAAGCCCATCAGTTCTATCACAAAACTGATTGCTGCTTTAATTTCTAAAGTATCTGGGTCTAACAACATAAAGCTCTAAGCATTCAAGATATCCTTGTCTCATGTTTGGTGGCATCAAGCAAACTCTGTCTAGAAACTTGAAGAACAGAAAACTACTTCACCTCTAACTGATGCAGCGCTCAAAGTCACCTACGTTTTTACATGAAAAAAGGAAAATTTATTCTTTTGTTCTGTACAGCTTGATGGGAGAGAAAAGCACCATTTTACACCTTTGCCTCTTTGCCTTTCAGTAGAAATTATCAGGAGCTATAAAATGTTTCATCCATTTTTTTTTCCAAAAAGAGAAGGGGCTCCAGGTCCAATAAATTTTGTGGCATATAGGTCTTATTGTGTTGCCATTCTGGGGCCAGTGTGTGTGTGAGAGGGAGGGAGGGAGGGAGGGAGGGAGGGAGAGAGGACTATATTTCCTTCATTATGGTCTATGGGAAGCTTTACGAACACGTAACTGGTAACAATGCTCTAGGGAGACTATTACTAATAAGCAGATCTGCACAAACCCCTCTTAATTCTGATGTCATGTAAATTGAAAGGCTCCAGACCCCACCCTCCAAAAAAAAAAAAAACTATGAGGAAAGGTTACAACCAATAAGGCTTCTTATATGTAAGGAAAGGTTACAACTTGGGATGGCACTTTAGCTTATACAAAGGGCACATAAGAGGGAAGATGATAAGAGATGTGTAAAATTATGCATGTGGTGGATAGAAAGAGAGATTTCTCCCTCTCCCACAATTTCCTGGGGTCACCCAATGAAGCTGGATGGTGGAGAATTCAGGACAGATAAAACAAAGACTTTCTTCAGACAGTGTGTTGTTAAACTGTGGAATTTGGTACTGTCACCTGTAGTGATGGGCACCAACTTGGATGGCTGTAAAAGGGGATTAGGCAAATGCATGGAGGATAAGGCTGGTCATCATGACTGTGTAGTAACTCCCGTATCAGAAGTCTCTTCTGAACACCAATTGCTAGGAAACATATGCAGGAGAGTGCTATTGAACATATGTCCTACAAGTGAGCATTATGGATATCAGGTTGGCCACTCTGTGGAGAGAACACTGGACTGAACAGGACTTAGAATCATAGAATCATAGAATCATAGAATTGCAGAGTTGGAAGAGACCACGAGGGCCATCCAGTCCAACCCCCCTGCCACGCAGGAAATCACAATCAAAGCATCCCCGACAGATGGCCATCCAGCCTCTGTTTAAAGACCTCCAAGGAAGGAGACCCCACCACGCTCCGAGGGAGTGCGTTCCACTGCCGAACAGCTCTTACTGTCAAAAAGTTCCTCCTAATGTTGAGGTGGAATCTCTGTTCCTGGAGCTTGCACCCATTGCTCCGTGTTCCAGTCTCTGGAGCAGCAGAAAACAAGCCTGCTCCATCCTCAGCGTGACATCCCTTCAAATACTTAAACAGGGCCATCATATCGCCTCTAAACCGTCTTTTTTCCAGGCTAAACATATCCAGCTCCCTAAGTCTCTCCTCATAAGGCATTGTTTCCAGACCTTTCACCATTTTAGTTGCCCTTCTCTGGACACGCTCCAATTTGTCAATATCCTTTCTGAATTGTGGTGCCCAGAACTGGACACAGTATTCTAAGTGAGGTCTGACCAAGGCAGAATAGAGTGGCACTATTACTTCCCTTGATCTAGACACTATACTTCTATTGATACAGCCCAAAATTGCATTGGCCTTTTTAGCTGCCGCATCGCACTGTTGGCTCATGTTCAACTTGTGGTCTACTAGGACTCCTAGATCCCTTTCGCACGTAGTCTCATTCAGCCAGGTCTCTCCCATCCTATATTTATGCATTTCATTTTTCCGCCCTAAATGCAATACTTTACATTTATCCGTATTGAATTTCATTTTGTTAGCTTTGGCCCAGCTCTCCAGTCTATCCAGGTCATTCTGAATTTTGATCCTGTCCTCTAGGGTATTAGCTACTCCTCCCAATTTGGTGTCATCTGCAAATTTGATAAGTATGCCCCTAATTCCCTCATCTAAGTCATTGATAAAGATGTTGAATAGCACTGGGCCCAGGACAGAACCCTGTGGCACCCCACTGGTCACATCTTTCCAAGACGAAGAGGAGCCACTGCTGAGCACCCTTTGGGTTCGGCCGGTCAACCAATTACAAATCCATTGAACAGTTAACTTGTCTAGCCCACATTCTACAAGCTTGTTTGCAAGAATGTCATGGGGAACCTTGTCAAAGGCCTTACTGAAATCAAGGTATGCAATGTCCACAGCATTCCCTTCATCTACCAAGCTGGTAACTTTATCAAAAAAAGAGATCAGATTAGTCTGGCATGACTTGTTTCTCTGAAACCCATGCTGACTTTTTGTGATTATGGCATTGCCTTCTAAATGTTCACAGACTCTCTGTTTAATGATCTGTTCTAGAATCTTCCCTGGTATTGATGTCAGACTAACTGGACGATAGTTGTTGGGATCCTCTTTTTTCCCCTTTTTGAAGATGGGAACAACGTTTGCCCTCCTCCAGTCTGCTGGGACTTCTCCTGTTCTCCAGGAGTTCTCAAATATTATTGCCAATGGCTCTGAGATTATATTTGCCAGCTCTTTTAATACTCTCTGCCAGAGAGAAGGAGAGCAGCTTCTGGACAGCAAGTTTCCTGCCAGTTTCCTGCCAGGGAGAAGAAGGAAGCAACTTCTGAACAGCCATTCTGACTGGGGAGATTGAATTTTTTTTAAAAAACTGTTGGGAGAGGCTGCTTGTTGCTGAGGGGCTTGAACTTCTGACCTTCCCCTTTTACCCTCAAGAGCCTTCCTGTGAGTCACACCTGTGAGTCATTAGGGGGTGGAGCTGGGAGCCTAGCTCTATATAAGTCCTTGCAGAGGCTTTCCAGGCCAGTTTCCTGCCAGAGAGAAGGAGAGCAGCTTCTGGACAGCAAGTTTCCTGCCAGTTTCCTGCCAGGGAGAAGAAGGAAGCAACTTCTGAACAGGACTTTGGTGTGATGTATCATGGCTCTTCTTATGTTCTTCTAACTGTGCCTAGACACAAGATCACTTTTTGTGAAAGCTTTTAAAAGCAGTGACAGGCACCTGGTAAGGCCCAACTGCTGTATACCAAATGCTCAGTAGTTGGTCTGTTGGGAGTGCAGCTGGTGCTGATCACAAGAGTTCAAAGGATATGGGATTTGGGGCATCCTATACAGGACCAGAGTCCAAGCTCTCAAATACAGGACATCCCATATAAAATAGGATGTGTGGAATCCCTACACTATGGTTATATTTCAATATCCTGCTAAAGATCACTTCACATCTCAGGGGAAAGGGTTTCCCTTCCCTCTCTTTCCTGTTTTCCACACTGGTGTCCTCTTGTTGCTACCATCAAGGAGAGGACTACAAGGTAATTGCTAGTTGAAAGCCCTTGCACACATAACCTCCTCTGTAGGAACTTGTGGCACCTCTCTCTAACTCATCCAAGATTTTCCCTGGGAATTACTTCTTGTGTGACTATAGGCTAAAAGTTTCAACCCAGGGAGTCCTTTTTGGAACTCCAACAACTACAAGTCATAAGCTCCTCCACCCACCCCTTCTCTGTAGCATAGTTAGTGTATGTCACTATTTAGGAGACCCACGGAAGCAAGAACTTTCATATATTTTGTTCATTTGCAGCCATTTCCAAGCTGCTTCAGCACTATTCCTCCACCTACACACACACACATTATCTGAGCCAAACCATCAGAAATTAGGTAGTAAATGTGATGATGTCATAGTCCCATAGAGTCAATCAGGTTTAGGTATGTGCTTGATGATGCATCTCAGGGCAAGCAAAGCCAACTACATTCTCCATTGGATGTCAGGTCAAAGGAACATGTACTTTGTCTTCTTGCACTTGCCTGCTGTATAGTAGTTTCACAACCTGCTCATTCTGCTGCCACCACAGGTCAGTACAACAAGACTCAGGGCAGCAATAGCCCACTTGTCTTGGTTTTGCTCCCTTCCTCCTGTTCAAAATGAGGGTTGCCCTAAGAAAATAAATTAAAGTTTTCCTTCTTTTATAGGACAAAATACACCTACTGAAAAAAGGATTCCTTCCCCCAATAGTGGGGTCAAAGTGTTGTGAAAGCACCCCCCATTTTTGTTGAACTCTACTTAAAACTGTTCAGCAATCACTTAATTGTACCATGTGTGTTTAATATGCATTTTACATTTTTTGTGGCTGAAATATGTGTCCATAAAACTCATATTCGTTCCCAAAGAATGTACTGTATAGTCATTTTTCCCAAAATGTATTGAAATGAATAATAAAAGTTCTGGATTATGAGAACTTGGCCCAGGCACTGTAATTTGGAATAGACAGGATACATATTTTAGCATATGCCAAAATTGCAGCTTTCCATTTTCTTTCTTCCTGACCACATGTTATCAAGATGTGATCAAGGTACATTCTGGTGAGCTGTCTCCAAGCAAATTATGACTGGAGGTTTGAGGTTCCTGCTTATTGCTGACATGTTACTCTATCAATCATCTCATTCTTGGCCAAAATTGCAAGTGTCCCCAGATGCTTTACAGTTCACCATCTTTTATACATCCCCTGCAATCCTCTTCTAAAATGTCTGTGGTAAGAGCATACAAAAAAAGTGTTTAATCAATATTGGTTTGAAACATGTAAGAAGTCAAACCAAGTTTTCCATCAAGTTGACGTTGAGCTCTGTAATTACTCCTGAAGGTTTTTGCTTTGGAGGCTGTCTCCAGCTGTGCTAATTTTATGGGTAGCCTTGGTTTATGAGTCTCCACTACAGACCTGCCTTGGCATAAATGAGCATGAATTCCATGGCTACTCAAGGCACTTTGTTTTGCCTGTTCTCTTCTGGTCTGACCCCTCTCTCCCACTTTTTATAGGGTATTATTAAGCTTCTGGTTTTGTGGCTGTGAACTGTCATTTGACTTCAAAGAACAAAATCACTAGAATGATGACAGCAAAGATGGAATTATTCAAACTGTGATATAAAACATGTCTTGTGAACCATGACCTGATAACTTATAGGAATGTCAAACAGCTTGGTCTGAACACTGGCAAAGGCCACCAACACCACTGACACCAATGCCACTATCCAGTTGGAAAAGTGACAAGTCCTTGCAGAGGGGTAGCTGGAGCTTTAGAAATGGCAGTAGCATGGAGCTGATTCTCTTGGGTTACCTGATTTCCAGGTCCAGAAGGAGTCTGGTTTGTTTAAATTGCCTGCAGATTCTTCCTTTAAAAAGCAGTATATTAGAAAGAGGAAACACAGATCAGAAGCAGACCTGTAGCCATAACGAATAGTAAACAGTGAATAATAGGCCAAAGAAGATATAAGATAAGTTGGAAAGAAAAGGAGACCTGAAACAGATTTGAGAAATGGTAAAAGTTACCATGAATACATTAAGAAAAAGAATGCTCCAAAAGATAATGATGGTACCAAGAATACCCATTTCCACCAAAGTCAAGATCAACTAAGAAAATTTCCCTCCAGAGGAAATCTACCCCCCACTGACTTTCAAAACACCTTCTCTCCACTAATTGGGAATAGTCCCACCATCCCTTCTCTTCAAGATGAGCAGAGCACAAACACATCACTATGATGAGTCAAAGTCAAGGGATTGGAGCACCAGTAAGAACAGCAGAGTGGGAGAAAAACAGATCTGACTGATATGTCATACTTCAGCAAGAAACGCCCCTGCCCTTGCCCCTGGACTGGAAATGAAATGAATGGGAGAATCCAGGGATAACAAACAAAACTTTCAGGAAGTTGTTTCATCCCCTAGGTTGGTATAAGTAGGCCTGGAATGAGTGGTCAAGGTGTTTGGGGATCAGGAAGGGGCTCATACACTGACAGAAGATGCACTATCTACTGCTATCCCTGTAAAGAAATGGATTCACCAAGCTAGATGTTTTGTATCTCTGGTCTGTGACCGAAATAAATTGATTGGTTGATTGAAAATTACCTTTGGAAATATTCATTTTACAGTTGGCCCTCTGTATCCATGGATTCAATCATCCATGAATTGAAAATATTCCACACAATATATCTCTCTCTCTGGCTTTTCTTCGCAAACGAAGATTCAGGAAGGACTCATCCCACGCTTTCTGCAAGCGCGCTGATGACTAAAAAGGCCAATCCAAGATAAACATCCAAAAGCAAATCTTGATTTTTCCATTTTATATAAGGGACATAATTTTACTATGCCATTGTATATAATGGGACTTGAACATCCATAGATTTTAGTATCCACAGGGTGCCTGGAACCAAATCCCAGCAGATACCAAGGGCCCCACTGTTTTTCTAATATGATCAATATGGGGGTTTTCTTCTTTTGTTAAAAGCCATTTAAACTGCTCTCTGTGCCTGAGAGTTTTCACATTTGGCCAATCCATGCACTACTAAGTGTTTTGGACTTGCCATGTTTTTAAGAGTTCTTTTTCTGTTTTTATTTTTATTTTTTGGTTGGACATATACTTGTATTGTGAAAATCATGTTTCAAACTGCTAAACTAACAGCAGTGATACCAAAGGCCTAAATCCAATTGTTAATCCCAACTAGAATAGACCCACTGATACAATAGCACGTAAGTATGGACCTACCAAGTTCTCATTGCTTCAATGCATATACTTTAATTGGGGGACTAACAATTGGACTTAGCCCATAGTTTGCATGATTCAGGGGCTCCCTGGCCACTTGAAAAGACAGAGGGCATTGGAAAGGAAGATAATATAATAAATGGATCCCCCCCCCCGCCCAGTTTCCCTGTAATTTTTGAGAAGGGTTCAGAATGTGTGATGTTAGGAAGCATTAGAACAGAAAATGCACTGATATAGGACAGAGACCCATACTGAAAGAAATTATGAAGGAGAGACACTGTTCAGCCAGAGCCTAGTTAGTTAAATGCAAATACTTTGTAGGTGCACAATATATATGCATGCAATGAGTCTTACAAATAAATCTTTATTCTGAGCAAAATCTTTGGCAACTGTCCTCACTAGTGAGCACAAGATTCTCAGAGGGCCCATAAACCTGGATTCAATATTCTTTATAAAAACTTTAGAAGGGTAGAGACCTATCCAATGATGCACATTCCTCTCCAGTCTCTATGAATGTGGATCAAGAGCTTGGAATAGAGAGAAAAGAATTATCTGGCACTTTGGGTAACTATTGTGTACACAAAGGTGAAGTTGGGATTTTAAAACAGGCTGCAAGAAACACAAATCCAGAAAGCCTCACTATAGAGTGTTACTAAAGGAGCTCTCGGAAAGAATGAAAGTGGGGAAAAACACATTACTCATTGGACCCTCTCAGAAGGGCAAATTTATAGCTCTTTGCACCTCAGCAATCTGCCCTGCATCAGCATCTTTGCTTTCACATTCATTATCAAACATAAAATGGAATGGATGTTGTTAGCATGCCCTACTACCACCTCCATATAATACCTCATAATTGGCAATATTGGACATTTCGAAGAAGTCAAGTAGACTGGGGTGATCCAAAGGGGGGGTCAGGTGGAGATCACAAGGCCCTGAGAAGGTGTCTTAGAAATATTTTTAGCAAGCAAGGCCAAACTAGGAAGAGCCTGGTAAGCAGTGAGTCACCCAACCTAAACAATCCAGTGACCTTTCCAACCCCTATCCCAAGGAAATACCCCCTCGGAACCCCCTCTTGTCCTGCAATGTGAGGTTGTCATAAACCAATCAATTTCTACCTTCCACCCATGAACAGCAATTAAGTTTCAGTTTCCTTTGTTAACCAGGTGGGAAACCCATCTAGCCTTTATCCTAGCCAGAGTACCCCTTCAGGGATATGAAGCAGGGTATAAATATTAATCCCCCAACAATAGAAAGGTGTGCCACTGTGTACAAGCTCAGCTTCTCTCTCTCTCTCTCTCTCTCTCTCTCTCTCTCTCTTAGCCCCTGGATTGGAACTTCTAGTACAACCCTGATATCCTGAGTACTTTGAAACTCTGCTCTTTAAGACTGGTAACTATTGCCCTATTTCCTGAATCTATCCCTCTATCCAACCTTTCTGCCTTACTACTTGATAGCCTTGTGTGGTTCTTAGGAATGTGTGTTGTATGTGTGTGAATGCATTTTGTGTTGTTTCCAATAAAAACACTTTACAGCCATCCCTTTACATTTGCAGGGGTTAGGAGCAGAGCACCACCACAAAAGTGAAAAAAAAACATGAATAAATTAAGCCTCACACCAAACATGTTGTATTCTCCTCTCTCGCCAACAGTACTGCCAGAACCTCCCTTTCCTGCCTTTGCATGATGCCTCAGCTGATTTGCAAAGTCTGCCTGCCCCACTCTACTCCAAATTAAACGTTAGTAGCAGCACAACCAACAACTAGACTGCACCGCTCTCTATCCTCCTACCCTTGCAACAAAATCACCCCACGTCTCATGCTGTAATGGCACCCAAACTGACCTGTGCCACCTTTAAAAACTTATTCTACCCCATCTCCCCCCAAACCGAAGTGAAAAGCACAGTCCCCACTGCAGTAGCAGCAACAGTTCTCGGGCACACAAAACTTTCCCACCCTCACCTTCCCCTCCCTCTGCCCAGACAGCAACAAGACCCCATGTCTCCTGCTCACCTAGAATCCACTGGGAATTGTGCACTATGATCTGGAGCTAAACACTGCTACACCACCTTAAAAGTCCATTGTTGTTCAAATTCAGGAAAGGAAATTACAGGCAATGTTGTTGGCTGGAGTAGAGGAAGAGAAGGGAGAGGATGAGGATGGGGTGGGGGTGGGGGCAGAGCCAGTCTTCCCACCAGAGTGGAGGGAGGAGGAGGGCCTTTGCAAATTTTGAAGAATCATGATGGTGTGGAGATTGTGGTTTTTCCAGACAGGAGGAGGATGAGGAGAAGGAGGACAAGTACTGTACTGTACTGTACTGTTGACATATTCCAGCAATAGCTACAAACAGCCAATACAGTTAGTTATCCCTTTGTATCCACAAATTTGGTATCCATGGATTTAAGTATTCACAGCTTGAAAATATTCTTTAAAAAAATAATAATCCAAAACAGCAAACCTTGATTTGGCCATCTTATATAAGGGACTTCATTTTGCTATGCCATTGAATATAATGGGACTTGAGTATTCATGGATTTTGGTATCCATGGGGGTGGGGGTCCTGGAACCAAACCCCAGCAAATATGAAGGGACAACTGTATGCAAAACCACAAATGTGAAACATGCAAATGTGAAGGGACAACTATATTTCACTTTAACCTGGAGTTCTCTGCATTTAGTACTGGTATACATAGGTTAAAAGGTCCCCACAGCTACCCTCCTCTCACAGCCATACTGTTTGAGCTAATAATGCTCCCATCTAGATTTTTGGTATCTTGGGTGGGTCTCAAAGCACCCCCCACCTCTTAGGGTAACAAGGTCCCAGTGGGTTCAAAGCCTTTTTAATCATTAAAGCAAAACAACAATTGGAACAAATGGAGATAACCCTGGATGCCATGTTTAGGTATAATTTAAAAAGGAGAGGCTGTTTGGAATGGGTTGTTTGCTATAAAATATAGCAGGTATATGCTACAAATACTGCCCAGGTTCCTCTTAGTGGAACAACATTGAAACCCTTTTAATGGAAATCTACATGGTATTAGCAAGGGCTCTGTCATGATGACCTGCCAGTCATCATGGAATCCTCATCACAAACTCACAGTGAACAACATTGGAAACTTCCACTCCTTATTTGGAAATGGGAAGGGGGTGGGAGAACCTCATTGAATAAACATGATGTCACATCACTTGATTAAGATAGCCACTCTGATTGGCAAAGGCAGAGCCAATCAGAGATCACCACAAAAGACTTTAAAAGTTCTGATCTTTCCTTTGTTTGGGAGTTGGAGCACATGACCTAGGGCCTCATGGTGGAGGACATAGCAGAGAGCAGCAGAATGGAACAAAGCCATGGAGTAATCAACAAGATACCAAACTGTGATAACAAAAGGTTGGGGGGAGCCAATCTTGCCCAAAGGCCTAAAAAGGATCCCAAAGGACTCTAAATTCCATCACAGAGACAGTAAGTTACCTTTGCATGTAGTAGGTTAGGGAATGTTTAGTTAGTTTGCATTAGATTATGATTTATTTTATTAAGTGCTCTGAATGAATGTATAATTTGTATAAGCCTTAAGTTGAACCTGGGAATGTTTTGCCTTCTCAAGTAACATAGACTCCTGGAATTGAATAAAGCTTTCTGTTATTTTCTAACCTCCCCAAATTGCCTGCTTATTGGTCAGCTATCAAAACCTTCTCTAGATTAAAGAGTTATTATTGTTTCTTTAACCCAGCCCGTCTAGTTCTCACTGCCTAGATGTGGAAAGGGGAGATAAAGTTAGTGAGAGGTGGTGGCTACCCTTATAGAAGGGATTTCTAGACTAGAAAACCCTTGTGAGTGTGTTTTTCAGGTTGTACAAATAAGCTGGAAGTCTTCCCTTCCTGTTGGAAGAGAAGGGCCAGCTTATGACAGGCTCTGAGCACAGTAGGATGATTTAGGTCTCTCTCTTCATCTAAAGTGCACTGGCCATCTAGATCGTCTTTGACCTATGTTTAAGAATCTGATAGAGGAGAATTTGATGAGAGGTGAAGTGGGAAGGGACCCACTGTAAGATGACTCGGCTAGTGATGCAAACCCTGCCACTTCTGGAAATTATTTCGCTCCTTCAGACTGAGGTCCAGTTCTTCCATGAGACAGTGTTGCAGGAACCAGACTGAGGACCACAGAGAAGTTGAGAAAGTGAGCTTTACTCCCAATTACGTGCGGGCCCTTGGTGGAATAATTTCCGAAAGACCAAGGCACCCCGAGCTACATTGAATGTAACTTTTTATAGAACATACAGTGTGTTATGAAATACAAACAAGAGCACTTCCCTCCTCCCATCTTGTGGTTTCTGTGTACATATTTGGCCCTTCCCTTGAGACAGTTTGTTGATAGTTCAAGGCAAGATAGTTTAGGAACATTTAGGTACAGTTCGACCATTATTAGAGAAAGAATTTGTTTACATCAGCATATCATATGTTTATGGAACATAGGGTTGATTAGTAAAGAACATTGACTAGGCCTGAGAGTTAAAGGAAAAAGACTTTGCAGACTTCCAGAGTCTCATGGGCTATCTAGTCTGACCCCGAATAGTAATTGTAAGATTACAGCATCCAGCAAATAGACATTAGAGTCTACATGGCCACTACAACAGAACACCTCAGGCAGCAAGGCTTATGCAACAAAGTGTCAATTATTTTATTCATTACCTATATTTTTTGTATCCATACTGGATGAGAGATGGGGCTTGATTTCTTGCCTCAGGCAGGTACTGTTGAGTTATTCAAAGCCATTCATTATCCCCACCCAAAGTAAAGCATTATGTCTGTGTAACTGTGTTTGCTTACAATTATCTTTCCTTATCTTTGCTCACTGCTCAGCTTTCTCTAATCAGTCATGATTCACCATTGAAATTTAAAATGTAATAATCTGGGAGCAGGGACTTCCTCTTCTTGCTTCTATTACTCTTGCAAAGTGCTGCTTGGAGTGGGCTATTTGCTAAAGACTATGAGATGTATATGCTACAAATACTGCCAGGTAACCTTGAAATTCATCTAATAGAAATGAACATTTGGATTTATAACAACAACAGTTCTTTACTGTAGCTGTTATTAATAGCATTAAGAAGGCTAAATCTCTTTGTACACGTTTGTGGTTAACACTTTGGATGGATTTTCACTGCACTGAATTTCAGCAAGGTGAACCTGACACATGTGTGACTTATACCATATGTACTTTTGTTGTTAACTGCCATCAGGATGACTTCGACTTATGGTGACACCATGAATGAAAGACTCCAAATCACCCTATCATCAACAGCCCTGCTCAGGTCTTGCAGAATCAGTGATTTGGCTTCCTTGGTTGAGTCTATCCATCTGGAATGTGATCTTCCTCTTTTCCTACTGCCTTCTACCTTACTAAGCATTATTGTATTTTCTATTGAGTCATGTCTCCTCATGATATGGCCAAAGTACAGTCTCAGTTTAGTCATCTTCTAGAGGGAGTTCAGGCTTTATTTGATTTTCACTAGGACCCATGGATATGACTTTTTAGCAGTCCATGGTATCCACAGAACTCTTCTCCAGCACCACATTTCAAATGAGTTGATTTTCATCCTATCAGCTTCCTTCACTGTCCTGCTTTCACAACCATACATAGAAATGGGAAATGCGAGGGCATGGGCAATTCTAACTTTTGTATTCAGTGCTATATACACTTCAGGGTCTTGACTAGTTCCTTCATAGTTGCTCTTTGAAGTCCTAGTCTTCTTCAGATTTCTTGATTGCAGTCTCCTTTCTGGTTAATGACCGAGACAAGGACATTGGAAGTTTGTCTTCATACGGTTCTTCCTCGAATGAATCTATCACATTTTTCATCTTTTATATAGTTCTTCTATGTATTGTGTCTATTGTCTTTTTATTTCTACTTGGTCACATAGTGTGTTCCCCTGCTGGTCATAGAGCATCCCCACTCTTGGTTTAAATTTCCCTTTGATTTCTCAGATCTTGTGGAAGAGGTCTCTTCTCCCTTTTTTTGTTGTCACCATCTATTTCTCTGCATTGAGAAATAGCAGTAGCAGAACGTGACACTGGCAGAGGATCTCTCAGAGACACCGGTACCATAGCTAACACTTGTTAGTACTGCACAGAAGGAAGCATGGTAAACCTCCTTTAGAAGATCTTTTACCACAAAAAGCCTATGAAGAGACCATCCAAAATGAAAGAAGAGATAGTGCCGGAAGATTAAACTCCCATATCAGATGGCACTTAATGAGCTATTGGGATACAGCAGAGGCTAATGATGCAACTGGACTAATGATGCAACTGGACTCAAATGGAAAGAATGTCCAGCTATTGATGTGCTTGCAAGTGAAAAAGAAGTCTAAAGATGTACAACACATATTATAGGAACATGGAATGTGAGAAGCACAAAACAGGGGAAGCTATAATAAGACAGGGGACATATTAACATTGAAATACTTGGGGTGAGTGAGCTGAAGTGGACAGGAATGGGACATTTTGAGTCAGATAACTACAAAGTGTTTTACTCAGGAAATTAAATCTAAGAAGAAACAGGGTGGTATTTATAATGAAGAGAGATGTAGCAAAAGCAAAGCAACCCAAGAAGGGACCATAGACATGGACATCACCTGATGGCCAATATAGAAATCAAATAGTCTACATACAGTAGCTGGTAGCAGAAGATTGAGAAGCTCCATTCTCTCTGCAAAAACAAGACCAGGAAGAGATTGTGGCACACACCATGAACTACTAATATAAAAAATTAGAGTAAAGCTAAAGAAAAACACTAAACCGACCATCATAGAATTTAAAGATAATGTAAAAAAATAGATTTGCACTATTAAGCCTAACTGACCAGGAACCAGAAGAACTCTGGACTAAAGCCAGGGACATTGTCAGGGAGGAATGCAAAAAGACACTACCTGTAGCCAAAAAGAAAGAGAAGCCTCAATGGATGACAGATTAAACTCTTCAAGCAGTTAAGGACAGGCAAGAAGCAAAAGTAAAAGAGGACAGAAATAAAGTCAGAACCCTGAATGCAATTGCTCAGTGACTTGCACGAGGAGACAAAGAGAGCTAGTGTAATAATCAATACAGAGAAACAGAAATTGACAACAAAAAAGGAAGAACAAGAGACTTCTTCCAGAACATCCAAGAAATCAAAGGGAAATTTAAACCAAGAGTTGGGATGCTCTGTGAGAGGCAGGGGAACACACTACATGACCAAGTAGAAATAAAAAGACAATGGGAACAATACATGGAAGAATTATATAAAAGAGGTGAAAGTGTGGCAGATTCATTCAAGGAAGAACCATATGAAGACAAATCTCCAATTTTAGAAAGTCAATTGGAAGCTGCACTCAGAGTACTTGGGAGAAATAAATTACCAGGAACAGATGGCCAACCAGTAGAGCTGCTTCAGTCTATAGAGACAGAAGCTATTCTAGTTCTAACTAAAGACTGTCAACAAATATGGAAAACAAAACAATGGCCTACTTGTTACCCGAATTGCTTGGGGTCTGTGAGGACCCTTTAATGCCTTAATATTAATTGGGGAATTTAATTGGCTCAATTTGGCATGCAAGAGGCCAGGCAATGGCGGGATCTTTTAGTCTATGTATACTGGTAATAATGGAGGAGAATCTAAGCCAAAACATAAAATTAAATTATCTTTATCAAAAATTAATATCAACCACATTCACACAAACACTCAGGCTTCAATCACACAAGGCTAATGAAGATAGTTGAAAGTATTTGGATAGAGGAATAGAGTAAGGAGGTTGTGGATTATACTACAGTATTGAACATGCAGAGCTCAGATCACAAAGTACACCAACAGTAAAGAGGTCCAAACGATAGAATGGCTACACAGTCTGATGTGAAGTTGAGAGAAAGTGGAACTGTGTGCACTTAGGTAGTGTTTTAGGGTGATATTTATATGTGATAATTCCCCTGAAGGGATAAGATTTTGAGTGAAATACAATGTTTCTCGGAGGTTCCCAGGACTAGGCAATGGGTGTTCTGGAAGAGTTAACGATTGTTAATGGGTGCTGTATTTGGAACTGAATAGGACCAGACAAGTTCTTTTGTTGAAGGGGATGAGGGAATGAAAGACCCATTTTACAATCATCAAAGAGTCGGCTATCATTGAGTGGATTAGTGAATGACTCACTTCCAGGTATTAAGTTCTGACTGGAGTATTTGGTTTTGAGGGCCTAAGGCCCCTCCCTTAGTCATACATGAATCCAGCCTTGGTATTAGGGGATCCCTGGTTTATCTGCTAACCATGGTGATGAGCACATTAAGCCAAATTATTAAATATAGCTAATTATTTTATATTCCAAAATGGGGGCTATCAGGGTAGGTAATACCACAGAATGGAAATGCTTAATGTTCACCGTAATCCCCAAGGAAGGGGACACCAGGGATTGCAGTAAACACAGGACCATTGTATTAATTTCCCATACAAGCAAATTGATGCTCAAAATTCTATAGCAAAGACTTTTACCATACATGAAGCAAGAAATGCCAGATGTCCAAGCTGGGTTCTGGAACAGAAGAAGCAAACATATGTTGGATAATGAAGCACATCAAAGAATTTCAAAAGAAAATCAGCTCATGCTTAATAGATTATAGCAGAGCCTTTGATTATATAGCTTATGAAAAACTATGGATTGCTCTTAAAGAAATGGGTGTGCCACAACATTTGATTGTCCTGGTGCATAACCTGTACTCAGGACAAGAAGGTACTGTTAGGACAAAACATGGAGAAACGGACTGGTTTCCAATTGGCAAGAGGATCAGGCAAGTCTGCATTTTATTGCCCTATCTGTTTAACTTCTATGCTGAATATATCATATGTAAAGCAGGATTAGACTTGGAGGAAGGAGATGTGAAAATTGGACAAAGAAACATCAACAATGTATGATATGCAGACAACACCATACTACTAGCAGAAAATAGCAAAGCCTTGGAATGATTACTGAAGAAAGACAAGAAAGAAAGTGCAATGGCAGGTCTACAGTTTATTGGAAGTGTTTAATTACAGGGTTCCAATATTCCCTTTTAAACATGAGAGCATTTAGCAAATGCTCCCGCACTGCACTTCACTCCTTGGAAGTACAGCCAATTAGCAAACACGAGGGAGGTCCTCCCTCTAAAAAAAACATGGCAAAAGTGTGGTGAGGCACAACAGCCTCAGGGTCAGCTTCTAGACAAAGGAGAAGACTTAGACACTCCCCTTTCCCTAGAAGCCCAATAACAAAACATTAGGAAGTTATACCAACACATCCTGTTTGGCTTCTATCAGTTAACCCTTCAATAGCAAAACATTTCTACTTATTGGATTGCAAACTATATGTTCCAACACAGTTGAACAATAAGAAAACAAAAATAATGGCCATAGATTATTTACATAACTTTAAAGTAGATGATAGTTCAAGATTTTCCATACCATGGCTCAATCATTAATCAGAATGGAGACTGTAGTCAAGAAATCTGAAGAAGATTAGGACTTGGAAGAGCAGCTCTGAAGGAACTAAAAAAGATATTGAAGTGTCAAGCTATTTCATTGAATACTAAAGTTAAGATTGTCAATGTCATCCTATTTCCCTTTTCTATGTATGGCTGTGAAAATGGGAAAGTGAAGGAAGCTGATAGGATGAAAATCGACTCATTTGAAATGTGGTGCTGGAGAAGAGTTCTATGAATACCATGGACTGCTAGAAAGACATACAAATGGGTCCTAGTGCAAATCAAGGAGCTAGCATGGCATAGTGGTTTGAGTGTTAGCCTATGGACTTTATCACACAGGCTTAATAAACCAGAACAGAAATGGAACAGGATCACTAAAGAGGTTTTTTTCAGATGACGTTCCCCTCTCCCGTTCTGATCTCATTCTGACCCCATTCTGACCCCGTGTGCTTTCCGTTTTGTTTTATTCACAGGGAAAAGTCATCAATAGATCTCTGGTTCCGTTTCTGTAATGGAATCATGGGTGTGTGAACTGGTGTGCCGTTATGCTGGCACAATGTTAAAACACTTCCGGGTACAATCTGGACATCCAGGTGAGTGACAGCCTTTTATGTACCCTTCCCATGTTGCTTTTAAAGCTTTAAAAGTGTTTTGGTGCTTGTTTTAATTTTTAGAGGTCTGCTTGTATTTTTATTTTTAAAATTTCCCCTGGCTGCCTGTGATATACCGAGAACACACGCTCACATTCACTCAATAGGAATTCTTTATTGGTAAGGAGTCATGTGTCAGGAACATGGAAACAAAGCCGAGACTGGACACAGCCAGCACAAACCTCCAGATAAACCCCCACCGCATGAGAATGGTGTGTAGGGGTGGAGAGAGAAACGGCCCTCTTTGCACCTGGAGAATTGACCTTGAGCCGCTGTGAAGAGCAGCGTTCCCAGGCCAACAAGGCGGGCTGGCCCACCTCCAAAATTCCAGGGGCCTAAGCAAGGGAACCAGACCAGAGGCAGCCTCATGTCAGGGTCTTCCATGAATTCCACTCTCAAGCCCAGAATTTAGGGATGAGCCTGACATACCGCCCCCCAAAGGAAACCCCCCCTTCAGCCCGCTTATTAGGAAAGCGGGCATGGAACTTTCGTAACAAATGCGGAGCGTTCACATATTCAACATTGACCCATTCAGCATGGCCCAAGGGCAAGTGTTTCCACTTCACCAAATATTGTAAACCCCCCCTGTGCACATGAGAGTCCAATATATCAGATATTTCAAAATGTTGATCTTTGTCGACCAGGATAGGCCGGGGCATAGGTCCTGGGTCTGGATGGTGGCGATCCTGCGGGCACGGCAGCTTGAGCAAGCTAGAATGAAACACAGGGTGGACATTACAGTTCAGCTTAGGCAACGAGAATTCAAAAGCCACAGGGTTTATCACCCTAACAATGGGGAAAGGATCAATATACTTGGGTCCCAACTTCTTCATTGGGTGAGGGCTTTTAAGGAACTTAGTGAACAAAAACACCAAGTCCCCCACCGAGTACTCTGGGTTAGGGTCCCGTTTTTGGTCAACATGGTGTTTGTAGCGCGCTTTTGCAAAGTTCAAAGCTGAGACAACGTTCGACCAAGCGTCTTTAATCTTTTGACTCCATTGAGTCACAAGACCGGGTCCTTTGAAGCCCCTTCCCCCAAAAGCAGGGGATTAAAGTCTTGCCCAGAAACCACCTTAAAAGAGGAGATCCCCGTACTCTGGTGAGTGGCATTGTTATATGCAACCTCTGCAAAAGGCAAGAGATCTACCCAGTCAGATTGTTGGAAGTTGACATAGCATCTCAAATATTGTTCCAGGATCTGATTCTTACATTTGCTCTGCCCATCACTCTGTGGATGATGGGAACTGCTAAGCCCCAACTCGACCCCCAGAAGTTTTGTGAACACCTTCCAAAACTGGGAAGTGAACTGATCCCCGCAGTCAGACACTATTTTAGCAGGAACTCCATGCAGCCTGTAAATGTGTTGTAGGAACAACCTGGCCATCTGGGGGGAAGTTGGGAGTTTCTTGCATGCCACAAAATGCACTTGTTTTGAGAACATGTCAGTCACTACCTAAATAACTGTCTTTTTCCTGCTCTCAGATAGCTCTACTATAAAATCCATACTGATGACCTCCCAAGGCTTGGACGGGGTAGGCAAAGGCAGCAGCAAGCCTTTTGGCTTTCCCACCCCCCTTTTCGCCATTGCACACGTGGAACGCCCTTTGACATACTCCTCCACCTCCCTTCTCATTTTCGGCCACCAAAACTGCCTCCAGGCCAAATGCAAGGTTTTTACATATCCAAAATGCCCCGCACTCTTAACATCATGACATTGCTTGAGAATTGCAGTCTGCATGGCCTCTGGGACATAGAGGCACTCCCCCTTCCAAGCCAGACCCTCCCGGAGGGTCACCTCCCCTGGGTGAGCCAAAACCCACGGGTCCTTGGGGAGGGCCGTCACCATTTGGGCATGCCACCCACCCCCATTGTCCCCAGAGGGGGAGAAGGAGGGTGCCAATGCAGGCAGGGTCAGGGCCCCGCTGGGACCTGAGCTGCCCACTGGTGGGATGGCATTGCCAGTTGCCTTGGAGTCTAACCTCGGTGTCAAAGAGGGGCTGGCTGGGGCCTCTTGATGCTTGGCTTTGCTGCACGTCAAGACAGCCAACCCCAAGTGGGAGGGGGAGAAGACAGTGTCTACCACCTCCTTCCGTTTGCTTTCATGTTGGAGAAGTCTGGACAAAGCATCAGCTAGGAAATTCTTTTTTCCTGAGATAAACTTCAGGGTGAAATTGAACCAGTAAAAGAAACTGGCCCACAAAACATGTTTGGGGTTCAAACGTCTCAGGGTTTTCAAAGCTTCCAAATTCTTATGATCTATACAAACCTCAAAAGTTTTGGAAGATCCCGCCAACAGGTGGTGCCACGTCTCTAAGGCCAGTTTGATTGCACCCGCCTCCTTTTCCCAAACAGGCCAATTTCGCTCAGTCTCATTAAATTTCTTGGATAGGTACGCACAAGTCCTAAGCCCCTCTCCTCCCCCCGTTGCAACAGCACCCCTCCCATTGCTACATTTGAAGCATCAACTTGGACAACAAAAGGTTGGGAGGGGTCGGGGTGCTTAAGGATTGGTTCAGAGGTGAAAAGTCTTTTCAGCTTGTCAAAGGCCTGCTGGCAATTGTTGGACCACACAATCTTTTGGGGAGGCTTCTCTGCCTTCCCTGTTCCCTTTTGTTTTTTTCCACCCATCCCGTTGGTTTTCAGTAGGTCAGTTAGAGGAAGGGCTACCGTAGCAAAGTCAGGGATGAAGGACCGGTAAAAGTTAGCAAACCCTAGGAAGCTCTGCAGCTGCTTCCTGGTCTTAGGGGCTTCCCATGCCAGACCCCCCTTTACTTTTTCTGGGTCCATTTCTATCCCCTTGTTTGAGATGCGGTACCCCAAATAATCGAAGCAGCTCTGGTGGAATTCACACTTTGACATTTTTGCATACAGATGGTTCTCCCCCAAGTTAGTAAGCACCTTTTTCACCAGTACATCATCTAAATACACCAAGACCCCCTTGTACAAAAATTCTCTTAGTACATCATTAATGAAGTTCTGAAAAATTCCTAAGGCTCCGCTTAGTCCAAAAGGCATTACTAGATATTCAAAAGCCCCCAGGGGGCAATTGAAAGCAGTTTTCCATTAGTCCCCTTCCTTGATCCATACCCTGTAGTAAGCCTCCCTTAAGTCCAGTTTGGTAAATATCTTCCCCTTGGCCAAATGGGCCAGTATGTCCTTCATCAAGGGGATGGGGTACTGATTAGAAATGAAGATCGTGTTTAACCCCCTGTAATCTTGGCAGAGACGAAGGGTCCCATCTATCTTATGCCTGAACAAAACAGGGGCCCCCAAAGGCGAAGTTGAGGGCCTGATGAAGCCTCGAGCCAAGTTTTTATCTATGAACTCCCGAAGGGTGCCCATCTCAGCCGGCGTCATGGAATAAATCCTTGGTTTGGGTAGCTCAGTCTCAGACAGTATCTCAATGGCACAGTCAAAAGGTCGGTGGAGTGGCAAAATGTCGCACTCCCTCTCCTCAAATACAAATTGCCATTGTTTATATTCCACCAGTAATCCCTTCAGCTCCCCTTGGACTAAAGTGGTTGTGCAGTTTTGCACATTGGCCTCTAGGGGGACCCCCTTTGGGAAGTTTCCCCCACCCCATACTCCTGTACACACACAGGATCTGCAAAAGTCATTGTTTCTTTCACCCAGTCTATGATGGGGTTGTGGAACTTCAGCCAATTTAACCCCACCATGGCAGCGGGAACTAATCCTGGGGCTATCACAAATTGAAGCTCCTGATGATTCCCCATTCTCATGTGTACTGGACCAGTCATTCGCCTTGCAGGACCCCCCTTCATCATTCCGCCATCCATTTGAGACAGCCGCACTGGCTTGTCCAGCTTGATAGTGCTAATATCAAGCTCACTGACCAGGGAGGGGTGAATTAGTACTTGGGTATATCCACAGTCAACCATTAACATTACTTTTCGGCGAACCCCCCCCCCCTTTGCCAGCCGCCAACTTGGTTTTTATAAGGAAGGGGACTTTCACCCCACTCACCACAGCACTTGGGCACCCTTCAGGGTTAGCCCGCCCTCGGGCACTCAATTGGGCAGGCTGGAGCCGTTTCCCGCCAGCTCCGCATTGGAGAAGGAAGACCCGCTGACATCTGGTTCGTCCAAAGACTCCCCTGCTGCATGGCCAAGTACCAAGGCGTGCACCACCGGTTTGGGCTTGGATGGGGTCTTCGGGGCCATCAGCTTCCTCTCACTCCTCTGGGACTTCTCGGCCGCCAGTGGTTCCCGTGGGCTCCTCTCTGGACGTTTGGCTATGTGGTGGCCTTCTGATCCGCAGTGTAAGCACAAGCCTTTCCGCACCCTTCACTCCTTCTCCGATTCCCCCAACGTGGTTCCACTGGGATGGGCCGCCTTGGTTTTCTTCCTGGTGGACCCTATGCTCTTTTCTTTGGATCCCTGCTGGTGCTGAGCCAGCTTGACGATTCTCCTCAGCATTTCCACTTCTCCAGCTAGCCGCCCCCATCCCAGGAGGGTTTCGGGGTTCCCCTGGAACAACACCCATTCGAGGATGTCGGCGTTCAGCCCATCCTGGAAAAACTGTACCTTGTTGGCTTCTGTCCAGTCAGGGACCTGGCTGGCCAGGTGGCAAAATTCAGTGGTGTACTCAGCCACGGACTTTGAACCTTGCTTCAGTTGCCGGAGGTCCGTGCGGGCCTGTCTCACTCTCAGGGGATCTTCGAATTGAGCCCACAGGGCCACCATGAACTCATGGAAGTTCCCTAGTTCTGGGGCCCCCATGTCATAAAGCCCCACCAGCCACTGCACCGCCTCCCGCTCCAACTGGTTTGGCACATACTGCACCTTCTTAGCTTCCGTCTGGAACTCATCATTCCACTGGGACATAAACCCCATTACCTCGGTCAGGAAGTAGGGCAGCTTCGCCGCATCTCCATCAAAAGTTGCCTTTAGGTCTCGGTGCTTCAGACCCCGGGGCCTTACCCACGGCTCGACCGGTCCAGCTCCCCCAGGGTGTGCTGGTCCAGGGGGTGCTGGTCCAGGAGCCGGCAGGCCGGGACCCCTGGCAGGCACAGCAGGATCCCCAGCCCCGTGTGCTGGGGCTGTCGCAGGTTGAACTTGGGGAGGCCTGGACCCCATCTGGGGCCCCTGGCGGCTGAGGTAGTCTCTGCAGGATCTCCAGGAGGCTCGTTTGCACCACTTCCAGTTGCTGCTTTAACTGCTGGACCTCAGTTCCTACTTCTGCAAGTGAAAACCTCATCCCCAGCTCTCGGCACCCCTCGGCTAGGGGTCTGTCCCACCGACGGGGCCTGCATTCTTCCCAGCTTCAATCATCTGGCCAGGGCCAGCTGGCTCCCATGGCCATTCCGGCTCCATGCACTGGGGTGTCGGAGAGTGGCAGGCCAGCCCTCCCCAGGGCTTGCCTAGCCCCCTGCTCCACCAGGTCAAATGGATGTGTAAACCTTCCAGCCCTGCGGCGGGCCCGGCTCCCATCCTCCTCAGGCACTCCTGCAGCATCCCCCGACACGCTGGCACCATCCCCCGGTGCTCCGGCCCCCTGGTCGCCATCTGCGGCCAGGTTCTTCTCCATCTGGGTCCTAGCCTCCGCGTCATCCGACATTGCAGGTAGGACCCCTCAAAAGGTTAGATAGTAAAGAGCAGTCTCGGCTTACTGTGATGTACCGAGAACACACACTCACATTCACTTAATAGGAATTCTTTATTGGTAAGGAGACATGTGTCAGGAACATGAAACAAAGCCGAGATTGGACACAGCCAGCACAAACCTCCAGATAAACCCCCACCACGTGAGAATGGTGTGTAGGCGGGGGGAAGAGAAACGTCCCTCCTTGCACCTGGAGAATTGACCTTGAGCCGCTGTGAAGAGCAGCGTTCCCAGGCCAACAAGGCGGGCTGGCCCACCTCCAAAATTCCAGGGGCCTAAGCAAGGGAACCAGACCAGAGGCAGCCTCATGTCAGGGTCTTCCATGAATTCCACTCTCAAGCCCAGAATTTAGGGATGAGCCTGACACTGCCTACCTCTGTTAGGTCCTGGAAGGTAAGTAGAGAACACTTTTGGTGACGATCTGGACATCCAGGTAAGTGACAGACTTTTTTCTACTCTCCCCTGTTTACTTGTTTCTTTTAAAGGCTGTTTAGGTGCTTGATTTAATTTTTTGATGTCTGGTTTTGTTTTTTTTTAATTCCCTGCACGATGCAGGGCTCCCTGCAAGGTCTTGGGAGATCCCTGAAAAACACTTCCTGCTTCGATTGGGACAAAGAAGTCAGTGACAGCCTTTTTTTTCCTTCCCTGGGTTATTTGGTTTTTTTGTTTTGTTTTGTTTTTTTTAAGGGTGTTTAGGTGCTTGGTGCACTTCTTTGAGGTTTGAGGGTTTTTTTATTTTTTAATTCCCCACGCGATTTGGTTTCCAGGAGGGGGAGGGGGCTCTGTGAGAGCTCCATTCACTTCCTGGGTGGCTGGAGGAGTGGGGAGCAGTTTCTGTCCCAAGATTAAGGTAAGTGTGTAAACTTTTTTTTAATTATTCAGTTACTGGGACAGGAGGAGGATGGGTGAGTGGGTAATGGAACAGGAACACATTTTAAGGGCACGTCTGATAAAGTCCTATGACTCTGAAGACCAGGGTTCAAATCCCCATTCAGCCATGAAACACACTGGGAGACATTGCACAAGTTACATTCTCTCAGCCTCAGAGAAAGGCAATGGCAAACCTCCTCTGAATAAATCTTGCCAAGAAAACCCATGATAGTTTCACCTTAGGGTCGCTGTAAATTGGAAACAACTTGAAGGCACACAACAACAATAAGAGCAAATCAACCCTGAACTCTCCCTAGACTAAACTGAGTCTGTCGTACTTTGTCCTTATCTTGAGAAGACAGGACTAGAAAAGACAATAATGCTTGGTAAGGTAGAAGGCCGTAAGGAAAAGAGGAAGACTACATTCCAGATGGAGAGACTCACTCAAGGAAGCCACAGCCTTGATTCTGTAAGACTTGAGCAGAACTATTGATGATAGGCTGACTTGGAGGTCTCTCATTCATGGTTTAAAATTGACTTGACGGCAATTAACAAAGTGGCCAGCAGTTAGATGAGTGGTAGAATCACCTGTCAGATATAATCAGAATTTCTGAAATCTCAAGAGTTAATTAAAGTGGTTTTGTTCAGTTTTAGTTTCAGAGGATTTTTTTTTTGTACAGGCCAAAGTAAAAGAAATTAAGAACATAACTCTCCAAATACTGAAATAATATAATATATGCTATCTATCAGATATTTGTTATTGTGAAATGCCTGATGATTCATTGATAGTCTTCTTGTGTCCTAAGAGGACCATCAATGAATCATAATGCATTTTGTAAACAAATACAGTAAGTAAACAGGGAATATGAATGGAATTGAAATAGAATATTTAGAATGTTTTTTGAACCTATTGTCAGGTGCATAAATAAGGATTGTGTAACTTTAGAGAAGAAATGAATACCTGATATATTTTATTAGTACTGCAAAATCTAGAAAGTAGCACTGATGTTCAAACAATTTATATGAAACTTAAGCAAAGAAGACAGAAAGGCAATTTTGAAAGATAATTGAAAAATTAACTCCATTTAATGGTTTCTGGAATGAGTAAGATAATTATATTGTTAATGTTAAGCCATTACTGTGTTTTTATTAAGAGACATTTGACTTCTTGTTATTTTCATCTATAACTCTTTTGTCAAGCAGGGATCATATTGTTGTTATTTGACTGATAAATTAATAATTTTTAAAACCCAGAAGCTGTAGCCTCCTGTGTGTTCTGATTCCTCCACCAAGTCATCTGTCTCTTTCAGCTGTTTCTTTCCAGCAGTATCTTGTAAATATTCCCACTGTCCAAAATCAAGGCTTAGGAATAAGTTTGAATACAATTGATTTCCATTTAGCACACATTTATACAGTATGTACAAAACCACTGATTTTAGTGGACTTAAATGGGTCTTTGTGTTCCATTCTATAAAACAGGATTTCAATGAGTGTTGTACACTTCCATGGTATACAGCTGTTTCTGCATTTATTTAATTGTTTAAGGAAGAAGAAAGGCTCCATTAAATGCCACTCCTCTTCATAGATTTTAAATCTACACACTGTAAAATATCACCCTCTGCTGGATATCAGAAAGAATACTGAGTGTATAGCATTCAAGATTTCCTCATAATGCCCTAGTAATACTTTGTGACCAACCCAAGCAAAGTCTAATTATTACATGTCTGGGCACTCTTTATGCAAATATGTTCAAGAGAATATTGGAAGGCTTTGCCTTTAGGAGATATACACTGAACTAGGATTATAACAACTGCTCCCTCAGAAAGGGAAATGCTCAAGCACCTTAATAGATATAGAACCTTCATAGGTACAGCATTCAAATAGATATTTGCCATATTTTAAAATACTGATTACCCCAAAATGAAAATTTTAGGGGGTGTTCAAGTGTAGTACTTTTCACCAAATGTTACATTTCCAGCACAATCCTAAACACATTTATTTAGAAATCAGCTCTTCCAATTTCAATGGGATGTATTCTTTGAAGTGTGTTTATTACAGAGCCATTATTTATGTGTGAAGTCTACAGGAGGGGTTCTGTTTAATTCTTCAGTCCTTGAGTTATTGGTTTCCTATATACACCACATGAAATTGTAGATAGGCTAGAACTGTCAGATGGATTTGGCCCCAGTGATTTGACCACCTTTGGACCTGACAGGACATTAGGGAGGTTACACAAAGCCAGTGACCTTCCCCAGTTGTTTGCCCCAAGCTTTTGTTATTCAGAGGTAAACTGTCATTTAACTTGGAGGTTCCATTTAGCTATTGTGCTTAATAGCCACTGATAGAACTATCTTCCATTACCCTGTCAAATTGTCTAAAACAGTGTCTCTTAACTTTTTCTTTACCAGGGACCCCTTTTAAATATATTTTGTTTCTGTTGACCCCCAAGATTCAACTCAAGATTTAAAACTCTAACAACAACAACAACAACAACACAATTACACCATCCATTAAACCTTCCCTCAGGGGTACTGGAGTGGGAGGGAAGACATTTCTTCTGCTTCTTGCTGAAAGTTTATGGCTGGAGTGGCCTGAACAGCAATGTGCAGGGCAAACCATACTGACAGCCTTTGCCTTGGCTCCTGGCCCATGACCACTCCACTACAGGCAGGAGGTGGGCCAAGCAGCCTTCGAGCCCTCGCAGACCCCCTGTGAAGACATTGAGGACCCCTGGGGGTCCCCGGAACACAGGTTAAGAACCACTGGTCTAAAAACTATCTTGGTTAATGTTTATCACCATATGTTGCAGCTGTGATTTCCATATGTTTATTCCTTTTGTCAATCAGTTTCATTGTCTGATTGAATGGCAATGTTATGAAAGAGAGAAAGAGAAATCACACTGTTCATAATGTTATTAAATGCTATCATTTGTTTACAATATGCACTTTTGGTAGTGTTAAATAATAATAATAATAATAATAATAAAATTTATTTATACCCCGCCCCTCTGTTAAAACAATCGGGGCGGCTTACAAAAATTAAAATACAATACAGATAAAATCCCCAAACACCCCCCACCCCACCCTCCCCCATAAAAAAATATTAAACAATTATAAATTAAAACCAACTGATATAAAATCACAATTAAAACAATAAATACAATAAAATACTATAAATGGCCAGTGGACTAAAAGAAGCCAGGATCCCCTGAGGCCGGGATCTAATTAGGAAATGCCTGCCGAAAGAGATCCGTCTTTAGTGCTTTTTTAAAGCTACTCAGGGTTGTTATCTGCCGGATCTCGTTCGGCAGGTCATTCCACAATTTGGGGGCAATTACCAAAAAGGCCCTCTGGGAGGTTGCAGACAGCCTAGATTTTTGTGGCTGAAGCAAATTCCTCCCAGAGGACCGGAGTGCGCGGGGAGGATTGTATGGGAGGAGGCGGTTCCGGAGATAAGTTGGACCCAAGCCATTTAGGGCTTTAAAGGTAATAACCAACACCTTATACTGGGCCCGGAAACTGATAGGCAGCCAGTGGAGAGATCTTAACACTGGAGTTATATGGTCTCTCCGAGATGTTCCCGAGACCATATTTTGTACCAACTGAAGTTTCCGGACCAAGCATGAGGGCAGCCCCATGTAGAGCGCATTGCAGAAATCTAGACGAGAGGTTACCAGCGCGCGCACCACAGTCTCGAGGTCCTTTACTTCCAGGAAATGGCGCAGCTGGCATATCAGCCGAAGCTGATAACAGGCGCTCCTGACTGTCGCATTCACCTGACTCGTCATCTGAAGCGATGAATCAAGGAGCACCCCCAGACTGCGAACACAGTCCTTAACGGAGAGCGTGACCCCATCCAGGACTGGAGGTTGCAACCCAACTCCTGGTTTCGGGGCCGCTAGCATGAGCACCTCCGTTTTGTCTGGATTTAATCTCAATCTGTTTTTCGTCATCCAGCCCATTACTGCTTTAAGACAGTCATTAAGAGGAGAGACACCATTGGAATTCGAGGCCGATGATCGGGACAAGGAGAAATAGATCTGGGTGTCATCAGCGTACTGATAACACCCAGCCCCATAACTCCGAATAATCTCACCCAGCGGCATCATATAGATGTTAAACAGCATCGGGGACAGGATGGCGCCCTGCGGAACACCACAAGTAAGCTCCTTTCTGCTGGAGCAACTGTCCCCGAGCAACACCCTCTGGGACCTGCCCGAGAGGAAGGACCGGAACCACTGGAGCGCAGTGCCTCCGATTCCTAACCCTCTCAGGAGATCCAAGAGGATGCTATGATCTATCGTATCGAAAGCCGCTGAGATGTCCAAAAGCACCAACAGGGTCATGCTACCCCTGTCGATGCTTAGACGCAGGTCGTCGGTTAAGGCAACCATGGCAGTCTCAACTCCAAATCCCGTCCTAAAGCCAGTTTGAAATGGGTCTAGATAATCGGTTTCATCCAAGACCACTTGGAGTTGAAGCGCAACTGCCCTCTCGATCACCTTGCTCAAGAATGGTAACATAGAAACCGGCCTATAGTTGTTCATGTCCAGGGGGTCAAGGGAAGATTTTTTCAGGAGCGGCCTAATGGCTGCTTCCTTTAAACAAGATGGAACACACCCTTCTCTGAGGGATGCATTGATGATGTCCTTAAGGAACACCATCAAGGCAGTCCCCCCCTGGATGGCCAGCCATGAAGGGCAAGGGTCGAGCGGGCAGGTCGTCTTCTTCACCCTACCAAGTAGCTTGTCCATGTCCTCGGTACTCATGGATTGAAATTCATCCAGTAAACTTACATCAACGGAGTTGCTGGACACCTCGTCAATTGTTTCTGTCAAATTACTGGCATCTAAGTCGGCTCTTATCCGAGAGATTTTATCTGCAAAGAAATTGTTAAACGCGTCACAGCAGGCTGTTGTTGGGTTAAGCAACGGGTTCTGCGCAGGAACAACCTGAGTCAACTCCCTTACCACCCTAAACAGCTCTGCTGGACGGGACTCTGCAGACGCAATACGTGCAGAGGAGAAGGATCTCTGCGCTGCACGTATTGCCTCTCGATAGGACCAAAGAAAGTTCCTATGACGAGTCCTGTCGGATAAGAGTCGAGTTAAAATCATGTTTAGATCTGTGATGACTCATTCATACATCTGACTCAAAAACTGATGTTGCCACTGTCAATCAAATGCATACATTTTGAACTGGTTCATATTAAAATATATTAAAATATATTTTACCACTGATTATAACAGATGCAAGAAAAAAATGGATTTATTTTTTGCATCCCAGCTTCCAAAATGATTCAGTACAGAGCAGCCATCAGCAAGAGCAGTCTAGCTGTGCAATGAGAATTTGGAATAGCAAAACCAGGCCCCTTAATAAAAATGCTTACTACATCTGTATTTCATGTCTTCCTCCAAATGGACTGATAGGGTCACAGGAAGCCCCACCAGGGCTTTCCTGATTGCCACAGGCATCCAGACTTGCCTGTTCTGAAGATTCTTCCATGCTGAACTAAATTCTGCTCACAGTGACCCCAGCCTAATTTTCCAAAATGCAGCCATGTTTCAACAGGCACACTGCTACCTACTGATGTCATCAGAGCCTTGTAAATGAGCCCATTATGCCCACTAGTCAAATGACTAGTGAATAGCTAAAGTCCATCTCTGCTCAAAATAAACAAACCTGAGTGAAGCACAGCTCTTACTTCATTTCATACCGTTTACTGCCCTGAGGAGATAAATCCTCTTGCCTCTGCAGTACCCATCAACACAGATATACTGTACCTCTTACCCTGGGAATATGGGGAAGTGCATTTCATTCCCTAAAAAGACAGGATCTCATTGCATTGATGATGAAATAAAATTTATAACTATCAGATTTCTGAAGCTTTCAGACAAAGCCGTGGTCCTGTTTCTTTAATTTTTGATGTTCCACCTTCTCACCCAAGTCAAGCAAACAATGAGAGTTGCAGCACTGAGTGGAATCACTGAATCATCAAATGGAAAGGAGAAAAACTTTCTTGATATTCTAGATTTTTCAGAAAGGCACATCAAGAAGACAGCATGACTGGTCCTTATACTAAGAAGACCGCATGTGATGGAGAAGAACTTTGACATGTCTAACTACAATTGGGGGTCTTTCCTGATTTAATGTTTCACTGTTAAATGAATAAATCCTTTATTGGTAAAATATGACAGCAGGGAGAAGCATTTTCAGTTGGCCTGAGATGCTACTTTTTAATGTACCAACAGGGATATATTTGCATTTCTTCTGAGATACATTCAATAAGGAGAGCCTCCATAAGGCAAGCTGATATATTAACAAGAGCAAGGCCAAAAACTGCGTAAGCAATGCACATGCAGCTTAAAATTTAAAAACAGTCTTAAAAGTTGATTTGTGTATGTTGATTCAAACACCTTGCTCTTAGCACAGGACTGTTTAATCTCAGTATGCACACCACTGGGTTACTCAGCACTTGATGGTTCTCATTTGAATGTGAAGATTGTTTTAATGGAAAAGGACTGCATTGGAATGGATGTGAGGTGGCACGAAATGTCTGTTTGCAGGGATTAATCTGTGATGGATGGTTCAGCCATGCAAGACATGACTTGATACTACAGTTAGCAACCAGGGAAGAAAATGAATTGGGTGCTCAGGTCTTGTCTAGATGAGAAGGTATAATGTGGATTGGTGCGCAGTAATGGAAATTCACAGCAATGTTAATTTTTCTCTATGTATTTTTGGCAAAATCACTGGTATGCGAAGCAATCTGTGTCTGACGTTCACATGGAGGCATGCCTGTGAATCAAGATGGTGGTCATGAGTGAATCACTCACATTTTTATTCTCCACAAGTTGCCACCACTGAACAGTGATTTTTTTAACAGTAAATCTAAGGTTCACAAGTGCGATCTTTTGCTTAAAAATGTTTTTTAAAGTATTTTGTCACATCAGCGCCACAAAAAAACACACAATCAATACCGCAAAAATTCAACATGATGGTTCTGGCCACTTCGTTGCTGGCAATCCCATCCCCCACACACGTCCGGCCAATCAGCTATCCACTTCTGCTCTTATCCGGGAGTGCCCTGCAATGCAATTTGCTTGTCCTAATGAATGGGAGTGCACATTTTCCCCGCATTTTTAAAAAACTCAGGAGACATCTCAAAGCCTTTTTTCCCAGTGTTTGTGGGTTTTGGCCCCCCTCCTTCCCATTCCCTCAAATGAAAACCACACTATGTTACCATATAAAACAACAACTGAATTAAAAGAAAATTTAACACACACATAAGAAAAAGAAGAAAAATCCAACATACACACAGGCCATGAAACGCTCCTTGCTGATACGACAGTTAAGTTACCAAAATTCTCTTTGAATAAAGAGGTCTCTGGCTGACAGGACAAAGAAAACAGGGGAAAGGGCCAGCTCATTCTCCCTTTTTAAATGGAGGATGCCTGACAGATGTTCTAAACTAGGGGTGGGCCTTCCAGATGTTGTTAGTAGCGATTCACCTAATCCACCATGCATGTGCTCTTGTCGTCATCCGTTGAACACTCTATGGAAACACACACACACACACAGATTTTGGTTGGAAAAATCATACAGAAAATAATACACATTTTTCTAGAAGGCATTCTCTAAAAAACCACTTACGTGCATTAGCATACATAAAAATGTGCTACTTCTCCCTTCTCTTTTGTTTTCCTCTCTTTTTTGTTTTCCTCTCTTTTATTGTTTTCCTAATCAACCATCTCTTTCAAAGGTAAACCAATATTTTCCACAGGCATATAAACAAATGTCTGCATAAATTTTGAGGGTAGTGGATCCTTCCCAAGCACCCAAAGATTCCACTGGGATGAGGTGCTTCAGTTTTGTGAGAATCCTGCCCATTCACATCAGGGAATCCCCATCAGAAGCCAAAAACTGTCTCAGTAGACTCAGTAGCAACCCTTTCCCAAGATTACTCACACACAGAGTGTTTGACATCCAAATAAGCAGGAGGCACTTTTATCTTCAAACTCAAACAGTTGCAATATATGTAAATATTTACAATCCAAGGAGAAATGGCTTCACCAGGCCTCAGCATTCATAGGAAGAAGGAAGAGCTCTGCTCTCAGCACTCCCATATACACAGTCACAGGGCATTGGCTTACTCAATCACATGACCTTACACACCAATAAGAACCTTCCTTCTGTAGCTAGGGAAGACTAGGCAGTTCATGGAGTCAGCCATTTTGACTCAGCATGATTCTGCAGTTTGTTCGGCCATTTTATAATGGAGTTCAGTCTCTAATGCCTGACAAAATATGGTACCAGTGGATTGTGTGGAATATTTAGTCAGCATCCTTCCTTAAGTTGCAAAAACCCTAGCCAGCATAGCCAATCTGTTCTAACTCTTGGTGGGCTGCTAACAAAAGATACTAAAAGTGTACGTACTCCTTGAGATGGCTTATTTTCAGGCATCTGGTACATCAGAAGTAGCAGAGAGCACTGTAGTGGCTTTAAAAGTGTTTTTTATACAATTCTCATTAAACTGAGCAGAATATCCTAGAAAATAAGCAGAATTTGTGTGGGTGATTAAAAACATTATAGCAAAAGCTGTTAAAAATCCTAGCCATTAAACGTATTTACAATGCTGAGCATTTTCATGAGCGTTTTGTATGTTCAAAGCATTCCAGAACAGTCATCATTACAACAGTTCTGTAGGGCAGGCCAGCATTAATATGTACAGATAGCTGATGAGGGTTGAAGCTGAGAAAATAGTCTTCAAGTCATCTTGTGAGTTTGTTACTGCCCCACTGGGGGTGGTGGAACCATTAGAATGGTCCACCCTCAAAGGCTAATGGAACCAATTGGATTCCAGAAAGCCTTGGAGGGTTTAATGGTTGGTAACACTGGTGATTCTGTCGAAGCTTTGGTTAATACTTGGAACACTGACCTCACCAAGGCTATTGACACAATCGCTCCCAAGCGTCCTTTCCAGCCTGCTCCTAATCATAAGCCCTGGTATTCAGAGGAGCTTAGGAAGATGAAGTGTCTGGACAACAACTAGAGCGCAACTGGTGGAAGACTCGACTCTTATCTGACAAGATTCGTCATAGGAATTTCCTTGATTCCTATTGAGAGGCAATACGTGCAGTGCAGAAGTATTTCTCCTCTGCACATATTGCATCTGCAGAGTCCTATCCAGCGGAACTGTTTAGAGTGGTGGGAGAACTGACACAGGTTCCACCTGTGCAGAACCCCTTACTTAACCCAACAACGGCCTGCTGTGATGCGTTTAACATCTACTTTGCAGATAAAATCTCTTGGATAAGAGCCAAATTATATGCCAGTGTTATGACAGAATCTATAGATGAGGTGTCCAGCAACTCTGCTGATGAATTTTTATTCGATCAGCTTCAATCTGTGAGTGCCAATGACGGGGACAAGCTCCTTGGTAGAGTAAGGAAGACGACCTGTCCCCTCGATCCTTGTCCATCCTGGCTGGCCATCCAAGGGGGCGACGCATTGAGAGTACTCAGGGATATTATCAATGCATCCTTCAGGGAGGGGTCCGTTCCATCCTGTCTGAAGGAAGCGGTGGTTAAGCCGCTCCTGAAAAAGCCTTCCCTGAACTCCTTCGACAGGAACAACTATAGGCCAGTCTCCTTGCTGCCTTTTTTAAGCAAAGTGATCGAAAGGGTGGTCGCTTCCCAACTCCAAGCTGTCTTGGATGAAACCGATTATCTAGATCCATTCTAAACTGGCTTTAGGACAGGATATGGAGTTGAGACTGCCATGGTTGCTCTGGCTGATGACCTCCGCTTGGGTATCAACAGGGGTAGTGTGACCCTGTTGGTGCTCTTGGACCTCTCAGCAGCCTTTGATACAATAGATCATTCCATCCACATGGATCACCTGAGAGGGTTAGGAATTGGAGGCACTGCCTTGCAGTGGTTCCGTTCCTTCCTCTCAAGCAAATCCCAGAAGGTGAGGCTTGGGGACAGTTGCTCTACTAGAATAGAGCTTAATTGTGGTGTCCCTCGGGGCACCATCCTGTCCCCAATGCTATTTAACATCTATATGAAGCTGCTGGGAGAGATCATTTGGAGGCATGGAGCGTGGTGTCATCAGTATGCTGATGACACCCAGATATACTTCTCCATGTCTCGGTCATCAGCTTTGACTTCAGATGGTGTCTCTCCACTCAATGATAGTCTTAAAGCAGTAATGGACTGGATGAGGAAAAACAAATTGAGACTGAATCCAGACAAAATGGAGGTACTAACAGTTGTGGGCCCAAAACTGTGTTCGCAGTCTAGGGGTGCTCCTGGACCCATCACTCCTGATGTCTAATCAGATAAATGTGATGGTCAGGAGTGCCTGTTATCAACTTCAGCTGATATGCCAGCTACGCCTTTTCCTGGAAATCAGAGACCTCGAAACTGTGATACATGCGCTGGTAACCTCCCGTCTCGACTTCTATAATGCGCTCTACATGGGGCTACCCTTGTGCTTGACTCGGAAACTTCAATGAGTTCAGAACATGGCAACCAGTTTGGTTTCTGGTATTTCCAGAAGAGAGCATATAACACCTGTGCTAAAAGCTCTTTACTGGCTGCCTATTAGTTTCTGGGCATATTACAAGGTGTTAGTTATGAGCCCTACATGGCTTGGGTCCAACTTAACTCCGAGACTGCCTCTTCCCGTACGACCCTCCCCACGCACTTCGGTCCTCTGGGAGGAATCTGTTACAACCTATGAAAATAAGGCTGTTGGTGACCTCCCAGAGGGCCTTCTCTGCTACCGCTCCCAGATTATGGAATGGCCTGCCAGACGAGATCTGTCTTATTACCACCCTAGACAGCTTCAAAAAAAGCTGTCAAGATGGATCTTTTCTGGCAGGCCTTTCCTGAATAGAAATCCCGGCCTGAAGATTTCACTTGTTCTCCCCCCCCCCCCATTTGAGCTGCCATTGAATTATTCTATGCTGCTGTAATTAGTTGCTGTATTTTTTTAAATTATTGTATGTTTTTAAATATTTTCTAGTTTAATATTATTTTAAGGGGGTGGGTGGGTTAGGGTATTGAGGTAATTATGGAGTTTTTATACTGTAAGCCACCCCAATTACATTGCAGAGGGGTGGGATAGAAATAAATTTTATTATTATTATTATTATTATTATTATTGCTGAATATTCATGGGATCGCTTTGTTGAATAACTCGAGGCAGTTGAGATGATGCATGTGTAAAAACGTACACATAATGAAAATCAACACATGGGCATTAAAATCAGTCAAACATGTTCCACCTTCCTCTAAATGTAGATGAAAATGCTTTCAGAACTGCTCAATATGCCCTCAGGGACAGCAGAACAAGCATTCAGTCCTTCCTTAAGAGAAGCAGAGTGGTTACCTCCTCCTAACAGGAATCCTTTAGGACATCTGTTGAACACTCAAGTGTGTTTTTCCCCTTCACTAAGGTAATGGGTGACCTGCTCCTCTGTTCCAGCTTGGCCTTTTCAACTGCAAAGCTAGCGTCATGACACCATCATAATTCATCTGTGTAGAGTTTCAGCTCTGAGGTTAAAGGGGATAACTAATGTTGCTTCTAGGAGATTGGCTTTGGACTCTTCAGTAAAGCAGGTATGGGGCTGAGCCAGCAATATCTTCTACATACTGAGGAGTGGGGGGTAGGGTGGGGAAGAACTGGGCATATCATAAGCATTCTACTGGTCAGAACAAACTGGGAATCAATCTGCCAGCTAACATGGTGAACGGAAAAGCCATAGCTCATCAGGTTGCACATTTCTGCTAGAAACAGTTGAGAGTGCAGCAGTCATACTTACTGAGAAGTTGAGACACACATACAGAATCTGCCAGCAGGACATCTGTATAAACATTTTTATCTTGTGTCACACAAGGAGGAAGAGGAAGAAAGGTCTGCAGTGAGACACAGGACAAGGGAAGTGAGCGTAGAACAAGAAAAATCTGATAGGAAGGAGGAACTGAGGGCTCTATACAGGCAATCAATCTTCAGACCAGAGGTTCTCAAACTTTGGTTCTAGAGATTTTGGGACTTCAACTCCCAGAACGCTTGGCCATTGGCCATGTTGGCTTTGACTTCTAGGAGCTGAAGTCTAAAACATCTAGAGGACCAAAGGCTGAGACTACGGCTTTAGACTCTGCATTTCCGATTCTATTGTAGAGAGCAATGGAAATATCTTCCTCCTCACTTTTACCTTGACAGCAGTACTTACACAAGTGTGTGTGTGTGTGATTGGTGGATAAGCACACATCATTTGGGGAGGGAAGGAATAATCTCCGCATCTTTGCTTAATTCCAAATGCTTCCTCCTGTGCCATACAAGTTATACAAGTGGTGAAAATGACTGAAACAGACTGCAAATAGGATATGTCCAGTCAATTAATTCATAAAGGAGTGCTCAGGATGATGCCTAACATGGCACATGAAGAATCATGTTGGGTTTTTTAAAACATTTAATAACAGGCAATGGAGAGCAATTAAGCAGATGGGAAGGAGAGGTTTAACCTTTAGCTCTCCAGCAATAATCCCAATGAAAATTGCTCCTTGCACTTCTGGCAATCATAAACTTGAAAAATACTCTTTTTGGAATCCCTGCAGGTGGCTTTAAAGTTGCATTCCCCTGAAGAAGGCCATTAAATATTACTAGGCCAAAACATGTTTACTTGTTTTAAGTACACATTTAAGATAGCAGAGTTTGTGAATCATAATAAAAAAAACATGCACCCTGAAACAATTTTCAACTTGTTAACACTCCATATGTGATTATTGCCATCAGGTGCTCCTCCAACAAATTATATATAGGAAAAACATATAGAACCTTTAAAATCCATATAGGGGAACACCTTACAATATCAGAAATAGAAGATCAGGTGCCCTATTGGTTGAATTTTTTCTGGAACATGATCACTTCTTTAAGGGTTTTGGCTTTTGGGTGATTGATAACCTTTTTTTCCCAGAATGAGAGGACCCTGCTTTAAAAAGAAATGGATTGGATATTGAGACTTGACATTTTACATGCATTTTGGTATAATATGTACATAAAATTGATACAGCAAATTGTAACTTTTCTCTTGTTATAATTTTGGTTGTTTATGTACTGTCTCCTTTTCTTTCATCTGTTATCAGTCCCTGAAGAAAGCCATTAAATATTAAAGACCAAACTACATTGGGCCATTTGGAAGAATAAAATCATCTTTTTCTACAATGAATTTTTTATTAATTATTCTCTCTAAAAAAAAGTTTCATCTTTTTCAATACCCTGAGACTTCAGGCCTGTCTACAGGGCCGGTTTATCCTGTCTGCCAAATCAGCATTGGCAGGGGTCCCCGAGGTCAAGAGGGCCCCCCATGTTGGCCTCCTTAATCTGACGAAGGAGACAGCCAGGAGACAGCTGGGAGGAGCCCCCTCTTACCCTCCTCCTCCAAAAACCTCCTGCTGGCTTTTTAAAAAACAAAAAACAAAACAGCCTCTCCAAAACTAAAGAGAAAGAGAAAGAAACAGCAGCCTTCCGTGGCAGAAGCTGGAGGGAGAGGCACGTCAGAGAGGGTGAGTGTGTGTGTGAGAGAGAGAGACAGGGAATTTGAGGGTTGTCTCCCTTAGAAAGGGCTCCTTTCCTTTCCTTTCCTTTCCTTTCCTTTCCTTTCCTTTCCTTCCTTGCACAGAGATCCCCTCCAGCCAATCTTTCCAGCTGCTTTTAACATGTCCTGGTTCCTCTCCCCTCCCTTTCCCCCTTGGTCTTCTTCAGCTTCCTTCCCTTGCTGCCAACTGAGTTCAGCCTGCAAAAGAAATTTGTGTGTGTTTGCCCATGTGCCTTCAAGATCATTTCTGACTAAGGCCAACCTACCATGGGGGTTTCTAGGGAAGGTTTGTTCAAATGGGGTCTGCCTTTGACTTCCTTTGAGGCTGAGAGAGTGTGACTTGCCCAAGGTCAGCCAGTGGGTATTCATGGCTGAGTAAGGATTCAAACCCTGGTCTCCACAGTCATAGGGCAATGCTGAAACTTCTACAACACTCTAGCTCTTTTAACAGAAGAATATAAAGAATATAAAGAAAAATTTGGAGTAATATTACTGGGAACAATGGTTTTATTGTTGTCACTAAAACACCAGTATCGCATTAGTGTTATGTGAGAGGCATTGGCCTAGAGCAGTGGTTCTTAACCTTTTCTTTACCAGGGACCTCCTTTAAATATCTTTTGTTGCCCCAAGACTTAACTCAAGATTTAAAACCCTAATAATAATAGCTAATAATAATAGCTAACAACAACAAAAATACAATTATACCATCCATTAAACTTTCCCTCAGAGGCACTCTTGCTTCTTCCTGCACGTTTGTGGCTGGAGTGGATTGAATGGCAATGTGCAGGCCAAGCCAGCCAGCCTTTGCCTTGGTTCCTGTCACGTGGCTACTCCACTACAGGGAGGAGGTGGCCCAAGCAGCCTTCAAGCCTTTGTGGACCCCCTGTGAGGACATTGCGGACCCCAAGTTAAGAACCACTGGGATAGAGAATGCTGGAAAAGGAACAATGCAACCAGACCTTGAGAAGGATGCTGGCAGGGGGATTCTGAGAGGTGTAATCTAAGAATAACTTTCCCAGGTTCTGAATGCAGCCTAGAATCATAGGGCTGGAAAGGGACCCCAACAGCCATCCCATCCGATTGGCTTCTGCCCTGCAGGAACACACAATCAAAGCATTCCTGACAGATGGCCATCCAACCTATGTTTTAAAAAAACCAAAGAAGGAGACTCCACCACACTCCAAGGCAGCAGTATATTCCACTTCCAAACAGCTCTTTCTGTCAGGAGGTTCTTCCTAATATTCAGGTGAAATATCTTTTCCTGTAGTTTGAACCCATGGCTCCGTGCCCTAGTCTCTGGAGCAGCAGAAAACAAGCTTGCTCCTTTCTCAATATGACATCCCTTCAAATATTTAAACATGGCTATCACGTCACCTCTCAACTTTCTTCTCCAGGCTAAACATACCCAGCTCCCTAAACTGTTCCTCATAGGGCGTAATGGTTTCCAGAACTCCCACTATCCTTCTCAGTATCTTTCTTGAATTGTTGTGCCCAGAACTGGAAACAGTATTCCAGGTGAGGTCTGACCAAAGCAGAATGGAGTGATACTATTACTTCCCTTGATCTAGACACTACTCCTATTAATGCAGCCTAGAATTGCATTGGCATTTTTTGCTGCTGCATCACACTACTAACTCATGTTTAGGTTGTAGTCCACTCTTTCTTTTCTTTGAGGAAATCTACACCATTACGTTAATTGCTAATAAACAAAAAATATTATGTTAATGCCTATAATATAGTTTTTAAGCTAAATTATTGGTGGCAAAGTATGTAATACAGTAGGCCCCTCTTATCCACTGAGGATTGGTTCGGGGGGGAGGTGGATTCTGAAAACCATGAATAATAGTGAATGCCATTGAAAATAATGGGACTGCTGGTTTAAAACACCATAGAGTTGCCTTGGAGGGCCTAGAAAACAACTAGGGAGGATACATTTTCTAGGACGACTCTATGGTAGGTGTGCTGTTTTGTGTCCCATGGATAAAGAAGCCATGGATACGGGGGTCCTACTATAATCTGAACATCCTGTAAGCTGAATAGGTTAGGTTACATTGACCTGAGATAAACATATGGGGGACCCAAAATAAAGCATTGCAGGGGGCCCCAAAATTCCTTAAACCGGCCCTGCCTGTCTACATTGCATAAATACAGCAGTTTGACACCATTTTATTCACCATAGTTCTATCCTATGGAATCCTAGTATATGTAGTTTTGAGATCACAGATTAGCAAAGGCATATACCACATTTGGAAGACTTTACAAAAGAGTCTGGAGTAATAAACACCTGAGGCGAAGCACAAAAATCAATGTGTATAGTGTGATGTACCAAACACACACACTCACATGCAATCAATAAATTGCTTTATTGACATGGATTCATGCGTCAGGAACCTAGAACAAAGCCGAAACTGAATCAGCCACAGCAACTCCCAGATAAACCCTCCCAGCGTGAGAAAAGCATTCAGGGAGTGCAGGGAGGCAGCTTGCACCTGGACGCCCTGACCTTGAGCATCTCTGAGAAAGGAGCGTTCCCAGGCCAACATGGCGGGCTGGCCTCTCTCCAAAACTCCAGAGGCCCAGCCAGGGGGAAACCCTCATGTCAGGATCCTCCATGAATTCCACTCCAAATCCCAGAATTCAGGGATGAGCCTGACATATAGAGCCATTGTATTGTCTATTCTCCTTTAGGTGTCTGAAATATGGGTCACCTATCGCCACCACTTACAACTCCTTGAACGCTTTCATCAGCACTGTATACACACAATCCTACATATACACTGGACTGACTATGTGATGAATGTTGCTGTCCTTGAGCAAGCAGGGATCACCACCATTGAGGCCATGATATTGAGAACACAGCTGCGCTGGGCAGGGCACAATTCTAGGATGGAGGACCATCGCCTCCCAAAAATAATGCTCTATGGTGAGCTCGCCACGGGTCAGCATAAGAGGGGTACTCCAAAAAAGCGATACAAGGACTCCCTGAAACAACATCTCAGGCTCGGCCAAATTGATCACCAACAATGTCCGCTATGGCCTCACATCAGGAGGCATGGAGACGCACTATCCACAATGCTGCAGCCTTATTTGAGAACTCACGCCGAAAAAGTCTTGAAGAGAAACAACAAAGCAGAAAAAAATCACAACCTGGAGTCATCACCCAAGGAGACCTTCTGCTGTGCTTTCTGCAACCGGACTTGTCTATCTCAGATTGGCCTTTTTACTCATCAGCTCGCTTGCAGAAAGTGCAGGATGAGTCCTCCCTGAATCTTTGTTTGCGAACAAAAGCCAGAGAGAGAGAGAGAGTTTTGTGAGGTATTTAGCCTCTTCTATCAAAAAAACTCTGGTGCCTCACCAAACTACAAAAACCAGGATTCCATAGGATAGAATTATGGTGGATAAAGTGATGTCAAACTGCTGTATTTCTGCTGTGTAGACAGGCCCTTTGCCTCTTCTTTGCATCCCTGTATTTGGGTGTTACCAGTCTTTGTTGCTTTTTGTTTGACACTAAGGTGAACTTATGGGGGGGGGGATTCATGGCAAGATTTATTCAGATGGGAGTTGCCTTTGCTGTCCTCTGAGGCTGAGGACTTATCTTCACAAACAAACAAGACCCCACACCACCCCCAAATCTGGTGCAATAAGAACATATGATATATGGCTGTATCTGCACCAAACTCAGAGTATACCACCTTTAACCTGGGTTTTAAAAACTTGCAGTTTTCTCCAGAGTTTGCAGAAACTCCAGAGAAAACTGTAGTGTGAACAATGGATCTGCCATGAATTCAAGGGAGCAGGACAAATCATTGCCTAGAATGCCAGTTCCCAACCTGGAACAGTTAAAGAAAGGCTTTTTCCTCCTTAGCACCACCACTGCTGGCATATAGTCGCTCACTCTAACGTCAGAATGAGGTATCCAGTCATGTAATCAACAGTGAGGAGGTTGATCGAGCTACCCCTCACCATTGATTGCATGACTTAGCACCTTGTTTGCAGATCAAGTGACTGTGTTTGGCCCAGAAGACAGAGCCCTGGTGTAGAGTCTCTTGCTCAGAGGTCAGAATGAGGCATCCAGCCATGTGATCACCAGTGAGAAGACTGATTGGGCTACCCCCTTACCAATGATTGCATGGCTAAGCACTTTGTTCTGACCTCAAAGCAAGCAACTGTTCTTGGCCAAGAAGGTAGAACTCTGCTAGCATGCTGTCACATTCTCTGAGATCAGAATGAGGCACCCAGACATGTGATCAAGGGTGAGGGGGTAGCCCAAGTGACCTCCTGACCATTGATCTCATGGCTGAGTGCCTTGTTCTGACCTCAGAGTGAGCAACGCCAGCAGGGCTGTGCCACTGAGGTGCCTGGCTGGGAAGGGGGCAACAGTGGAAGACCCACAACAGCAATGAGTGGTGCAGATTCAGGCTTTTGGCCAGGTATGTGTGGCACTTAAGTCTGGGCCGGAGTAGTTTCAATTTCATCTGGATTTTACCCCAAGTGTAGACAAGCCCTGAGAGACTGTGACTTGCCCAAGATCACCCAATGGATTTCCATGCCTAGCTGGGACTTGAACTCCAGTCACCAGAGCCGTAGTCCAATGCTCAAACTACTACACTATGCTGGCTTTCATATTCACCTTGCCAAGTTCATATCCTGTGTACTTCCCCTTCCCTTTTTTCCTCTCTGTCTTTTTTATTTGTAATCTTTTTTAAAAAGGTAATTTCCTACCCACCCCTCTGGGAAGCATCCATACCATTTTTCCCATCTCCATTTTAATGCTCATAAACCCCCATTCTGATTGAATTCAAAGACACAGCCATGTTAGTCTGGAATATCAGTAGACTTAGCTTTATGAAAGCTTATGCTACCAACTTTTTTTCTGTCAGTTAGGACTTTTTCAGATGGGGCCAAATGCCCCGTTCCTGCCCCACAAGCCCCAATCCCGTTCCTGCCATGGAATGAAGGGAAAATGTTCAAACACTTACCTTCATTCTGCAGCAGGAACATCCTCCCTCTCCCCAAGCTGGCCAGTCGTAAATGCAGCCATTATAAGGCTGCCTTTATGACCGGCAACTGAAATCCTGCTTGTTCTCACAAGAGAACAGCTGCGTGGGAATTTTAAAAATTAAAAAAAAAAAACAACAGCTGTCAAAATAGTACAGCAAGCAGAAAAACACATTAAAAAAACACAAGTAACCCAGGGAGGGGGGGAAGGGTGCCACTTACCTGGGTGTCCTGTTCGTGCCCGGAAGTGTCCAGAATGGACCTCACTCCTGCAGATGTCATCGCAGGAGAGGAACAGGACACCTTTCAGACCACCTGTGATTCTGTTACTACAACGGAATGGGTGGTCTAAAAACGATGCTTCCCTGTGATGAAAATATCATGGGGAAATGCAGAATGAGGAAGAGGGAGACACAGAAAAGGGTCGACATCTTTTGAAAGGAAGACTTTTCCCGATGCTGTTCCGTGTCTCCCATGGAATCAATAGCCCATCTGAAAATCTCCTGAATCTCAAAGGTGTGACAAGATCCCTTTGCATGCCCATTGTGATAGGTGAGACAATGGAGATTTTCAGATGAGGGGAAATAACCCCGCAGAGTTTGGGAGAGAAACGTGGCTGTTCCGATGCCAGCTCTCTGTTTCACATGCCCCTGTCTTTCTCCCGATCGCCATTTGTTCTCCCTCCATCCTGCTTTCATTTTCCTTCTGCTATTTTTTACTAACGGAAGTTCTTCGTTAGTAAAAAATAGCGGAAAATAGTGGAAGGAAAATGAAAGCAGGATGGAGGGAGAACAAATGGAGATCAGGAGAAGGACGGGTGTGTGTGAAATGGAGCGCTGGCAGCAGAACAGCCCTGTTTCTGTTTCAGCCCTGTGTCTGAAAATCTCCAATATCACATTACACTGTTATAGTGCTATTATTCCACTTTAATTGCTATGGCTGCCTCCTGTGGAATGTGGGATTTGCAAGTGGGGGGGGGGCATTTATAATTCTCAGCCAGAGAGCTCTTAGGCCTCACTGAACTACAAACCCCAGAATTCCACAGGAGGCAGCCACAGCAGTTAAAATGGAATAATAACATTATAACAGCATAGTGTGATAAAGTCCTAAGAGACAGCAATTATCCCAAGGCAGTTACAACTTATGAAACAAACAGGTGGAGGTGGCTCACCCCAAAAGGAGAGGAGATACCCCTCCCCCATTCACTCCACAAGCTGCTTGTAGTCCAGTTGACCCACTTAACTTTACAAAAAAGTAGGACTGTGAACACGGGTCTCCCCAGTCAAACCTGAGCACTCAAGTCTAGACCCCACTCTATGTTGTGGTCTGTTCTTGTGCCCAATTTATTTTAGTTAATTTTGCACCTTCTTTTCATGGTAAGTTGAGAGCTGCAATATAAGTAATAAATAAAATTGCAGGGTTTTTTAAAGCTTGGTGGAAAGACACAAAATTGAGGAGGGTGACAAGCAATCCCTTCCAAAGGTTACCTCAGCAGTAACCAGAAGACATGAAATAGATACTTTGCAAAAAAAAAGAAGAGGAAGAAGAAGAAGAAGAAGAAAGAAAGAAAGAAAAGAAAAGAAAAGAAAAGAAAAGAAAAGAAAAGAAAGCAGTGAAAAGGCCAGTCAGCATCAGTATGCACAAATGTAACCTTAAGGCCCCAGGAGTTTAAATTCTACTTTGTCCATTTAAAAGCAAACACCTATGCAGAATGAAGTAGAAAGTGTTGTGGACTTTCAGAAAGATGTCAAGAGTGTGACTTGGCATGCTAATCTACCACTTTGCTATCTATCTTCAAACACCAGCTGGTCCCAGGTTTCGCAAAAAAGATCCACACCTGCTGTGGAGCATATCTTGTTTCCAAAACTCATGGCTGTAAGATACAAAATAAGATAACTGCACCTGCCAGGAAGGAGACACAACTGGTCAAGAAGATAATTTACAGTTAACGTAAACCTACTCAGAAGGATTACCAACACATTTAGATGCTTACAAGCATGTTTGAATGACATATGATGCTAATGGATGTTAAAAGGAGCCCCACATGATGAATGATGGTAATTAATGATTGGAAGATTACACAACGTATTCAAAGGGAATGCCACACAAGTGTCACAAAGTTCAAACACAGGAGCTGCTTCTGAGTTCTTTTAATATACAGTAAAAGTCTTTTAATATAAAAGGAAGGCTTCTCACCCTGGGGTTTTCCTCCCCATCCCATTTATGGAAGATAATTAATAATAATTAAAGGCAAAATAAGTTGGCATTTTGAGATTCCATAACTTTTAAATATACTTGGACACACACACGGGTTTTTGAAAGTCATGGATTGCCTTTGTCCTCCCAAGCCTGCAAACGAGTCATGCATTTCATACCATACAAGAATCCCCATAAAAGTTGTCCTTTGGGTTATGACACCATTTTATATGGGTAATTATTATTAATAGCTAAATAAATTGGCTCAACAGGATGTGGGGCAAACTGTTTGTCTTACTGATTTCTAGAAGTGGGGTGGAGGTACCTGCAGGTGTAAGGAGAGATTATAGAGCCATCTCTTTTTATTTATTTATTTTTCATATTTTTGATCCAGCTTTATTCAATAGGTTAAAAACATCAAATATACCAAATAATAAAACACACCTAAAATCATTCCACAGATTTAATATCCAGGGTAGATTGAAAGGCTGATTTAAACAGGATAGCCCCCATGTGGGGCAACATTTGAAAGCCAAACAGTTTAAACACTCTCTGTGGCAGCTCCAAAGTGCCTGGAGCATGATTCCTCTTTTTCTAATCATGTTCATTTGGAAGTAAGCCACATTTTCTTTTATTTTTCTATTCCACTTTCTCTTAAGGTACCATACATGAAGACAGCCTCATTTATCCTTGCAATAACCATTTTAGGAGATGGCTGGGCTAAGTTCTCCCCACCCTCACCCTCACCCTCACCCCAAGTTTCATGGCTGAGCAAGAATTTCACTTTCTAAGTGTGTTTTTAGTATTGAAGCCTTCATATATTATATATTAAGAGGAAAGAAGTAAGGAGTATGAGACTGTAAATGTTGCATTGGGTTCCACTGAGACTCAACTAGGATCTACCTGGCCTAGGTGCTAGTATCTTTTGTGGCCGACTAGTTGACATTATAAAATGCAGTGGCAAATGGTGGCAACCTTATCTTAGGGGTAGTGTTCAGCAACTTTAAATTTCAGACTAAAACCTGGAATGGATGTGCTGCCCCACTGGCATCAGAGTGACTACCCACCATTGGTTAAATGGAAGAAAACAGAGAGCACTGGCCTAACAGTACAGGTACCCTCTACCCAGTGGCTTCGATACACATTCAGCCCAGCTATGGCTTTTCCTGTGTGGCTCCCTCAAAGCTGCCTAAGTGCCTCTGCCAGACAATTTACTCCTTGAATCAACCTAGGACTTTATCAGACCAGACAAATATGGCATCATAAGGACACCTAATGATCACGAAAGGGTGCACGTACCAGATGGCGCCACCCTTTCATGATCATATATTGTTCAAAAACTGTCCTATTTTATTGACAGCCCAAGCCATCAATTGATTCCCCCATAGTGATTTGTTGCCAGCATTGCTGGCATTTGAATCCTCATGCCATTGTACTCACGTGAATGCAGCATCAATGGAAAAACACTTCCAGGTGCAATCAGGACAGCCAGATAGGGGATGCTCTTTTTATGACAACCCTCTCTTGCTCCGTTTACTTGGGACTTTAAAAGTGTGTTTTGGTGCTTTCCTGAACTTTTTGTCTTTGTTTTGTTTTGTTTTTTTAATTTCCCACGCTAGTGTCTTCTTGCAAGATTTGGTGAGATTTGAAACCAGGAAGTGACCCTTAGTACCTGAGAGGCCTCTTTAACATGAAGAAGATAAGGTCTGGTGGGGGGAGTTCTTTTGCCAGCATACAAATGCCACAATTTATGCTGGCAAAATAACTTTTACAGGAGGTTGTCTGATAAAGTCCCTAGATATGATGCAAGAGAGTCATTAAGCTCTCCATGCTGTTTCTCTGATAGAAATCCCTTCTCCTTCCTGCCATTACCCATGGAGTAGGGATGAAAATCTTCACTTATTTTGTTGTCGTGTGCAAAGGGGGGGGGGAACTATAATTTTCTCCAGGCTAGGCAAGAGCATGAGAATAGTTACACTTTATATTTTTTTTTCACATTTCAAGAATTTTTTCCCCTAAACATTTTGCTCAAAACCATTGATTTCTGGATGGCTGGGGAGCAATATGTTTGCACAATTCCCCTCCCTCTTGGAGAGGGCAACTTTTTTGTTGCTGCTGCTGCTGACACAAAGAAGCACTGGTCTTTTTTGCTTTTGCTCATGAGGCGGGGGTGGTGGTGGAATCTGGCACTGGTTGACAAGGTGTCTCAGCTGGTTGAGAGACATGTTTTCTCATCAATGGCAAGAAAATTTTGTGAATATTTTTTCCTTCCCTATCATAGAGGGGAGCAGGAACAATTCACAATTTCTACAACATTTCCTTTTTCCTTTTTTTGGGGGGGGGGTTCCTCGGGTGGTTATGAGGGGATAGATTTCACACACACACACTCCCCACTTGTAAACTGCCTTCAGTCTCTTTATTGAGAGAAAACCGAGATATAAATGAATAAAATAATAGTAGAAATAAACATACATTTGGCCCTCCATATCCATGGATTCTGCATCCATGGATTCAACCAACCACAGTTTGAAAATATTCAAAAAACAAAAAATTCCAAAAAGCAAACCCTGGTTTTGCCATTTTATATAAGGGACACCATTTTACTACACCATTGTTTATGATAAGACTTGAGCATCCACGGATTTTGTTATCCACAGGAGGTCCTGAAACCAAACCCTGGTGGACACCAGGGGCCCACTGCACTAAAGCCCTACTCCAGTCCCTTTGCCCTGAGCATGACTGCTGTTAAGCAGAGAAGACTTTAGGTAGAGTGATGTCTCCCATCACACGCTCTGGCCTGCTTTCCTCTCTGGATCAAACATCACTGAAGTGCAAACATAAGGCCAGAATCCTGTTTTTGTGCGACAGTGGTGTAAGTATGTTGGCATAGTCTGTGGTGGCAAGAGGGAAAATGCCACAAGTCCAGCAGCCATGAAGGAAGTATGGCACTGGAGAAATATGCTCCTTAGAGCATTCAGGTTTTGAATACCTTTCCTTGCCACTGTTGTCTGATGCTGGAAGTCAAAAGTGTACCATTTCATGAGGCAAGTGTGACTTTACATGCTTGAAAGCCCCTCCCATACAAAAAATGCATACACACAGAAAATTAGGTATGGGGGGCGGGGAAAGGAAGGGCCATAGTTTTCACCTTGATAATCTACCATAGTTTTCTAAGTGCAAGTTTGCATTTTTTGGAGTTATAGTCCACCTTATGAGTCGCCATCTCTGGATTGTTGCTCCTTCATCCTATGAAAATGTCCCAGCAGTTCATTTTGGTCCTTCTTCTCATCCTAGTCCTCTTTGGACTTGTACTTTCTGCTCACAGCTGCTCACAGCCTGGAGCTATACCCATTATCACAGAAACAAATGTATGAATGGATGTGTTTTTATGTATGCAAACATTTATGGATAGATAAAGATAAAGGGGCTGGAACAGCTTTCCTATGGAGGGAAAAGGCTAAAGGGTTTGTGGCTTTTTTGGAAATTCAGGTTCATAAAATTATGGGCAATGTAGAAAGAATGGACAAACACACACACACACCCCGGTGCATTCAAAATACCAGAGCCTGGGTTCACATAAATAAACTGAGGGCTCCTCCAGACTGGTCAAAATCTTCAGGATTTTCTGGGAGTTCTAGGTGTAGTTCTTATTGGTTTCTGATATCCATTTAATGTTCTTCCTATCCTAGCATTTTTCTTATGAATTTCAAGCAACTTTTTTAATCCGCTGCAGGTGTGGGTTTTTTCCCCTGTCCTACAGGTTTGCCATACATCTGACATCTGTATCTGTTGTCTTGGTTCCTACTGCTATACTTTTGGGTGGTCCCACTGATGCTATTTGGAATGGGGGTGTGACCTTGGCCAAGGATGCTTTTCACTGACCTTCCTTCTCTCATTGTATTTCTGGTCACCAGGTTAAATGTCTCTTCTTCTCCCCCCCCCCCCAGTGTTCTTTTAAAATTATACAGCTAAGGTGGTATAGAATTTTATAACAAAAGAAATAAAAATTAAATGTGCAAGATAGTGAATGTAGATACTGGAGAAGTAGCATGGGAGGGTATGTGTTGAATCATGGAGAGCAGGGGAGTAGAAGAATACCACTCATACACCACATCTCAAGTGGGACAAAAGATTGGTTGGAATGAAATGTGTATACCAGGAGTAGCATTAAACTCTCCTACAACCAGCAACAAACCAGGCCCAAAATCTGAATATATCTGACTGGATGTGGGAGTAGAAACAATTGTTACAAGCCATAAAATCCTGAAACAGAAAATCTCAATATTTATTGGAATATTGGTAGTCTGAAGTAGACCTGATTGATAGCAGATTTAGGAGATACAGAAGAAAATATTTCTTCATATAGTGTATAATTAACATATGAAATGGATAAGCTGTGATGACAACAACTAGGTAAGGTGCTGGCAGGAAACAATGTGAAAAAAAACAATCTCCTTCATATCTTGCTTGTGAATTCCCAATAGCATTTGGACAGCCTCTATTAGATATGGAATTGTGAACTAGATGGGTTTCAGGGTCTAACTGAGAATGGCAATTTCTAGGTTCTGGGATGTAGGTTTCAGTTTAATAAATGTAGATGTTTAGTTTAGTAATCCAGTATCTCTCAACAGTTACTTACTCTAGTGTGGCATGTAGTGGATTCACTCTTTAACACTGTATCCAGTCAAGCTAGATTGTCAGCAGTTTTGTTTCAGGAAGCAAAGAATTATAGTGGGCCCTCTGAATACACAGAGGTTCAGTTCTGGGACCCTCCACAGATGGCAAAAAATGCAGACAGTCACACCCTATATTATTAAATGGTGGTGATGTGCACACGGATGTGTCATCACATCCACACACACATCGCCACCATTTTAGGTATGGGATGCAACAATCTTCAGGCAGCTGAAACCACAGATCAGGAGCCCTTGGATCAGGAGGGCCCACTGTAAATATTAAATATTCCAACTAGACACTCTTCGAAAAAAGAAGGGCATTAAATCTTCATGTTCATTCTCTAACATAACTACCAGGAAAGGTTATCAGTGAACTTCTGGACTTTAAAATTAAGCTTACATTATAGGAGTAAAACAGAAACCAAACATTAAAAAATATCATAGCAGTAGAGAGGAAATGAAGACAAAGGTTAAGGAAACCAGAAGAGAAAAAGAAGATAAAGAAGGAGAGGACTCAGAATTAGAGGAAGAGGTTGAAGAGGCTGAAGAAGAAGTTGAAGAAGAAGAAGTCGAGGAAGAATTAGAGGATCCAAGATCAGAGGGAGAAGATGGAAAGGAAACAGAAAGAGAGGAAGGAACAGAGATAGATTGAGGTACTAATAAGAACAATACAATTATAATAAATTTAGTAATTAAAGTTAAGGTAATATGGCACTCAAATTAGTTCCATGGAATGTGAGAGGAATGAATTCACCTCGTAAAAGGAATCAAGTATTTCACCAATTAGAAAGAACTAAAGCTGACTTAATCTGCATTCAAGAGACACATATAAAAGGGGAAAGCCAGCATTTGTTGAGAAATAGGGAATTAGGTCAAGAATTTGTAAACTCAATTGATAAGAGGAAAAGAGGGATTGTGCTCTATGTTAAACAAGAATTAAATGCGAAACAAATAATAAAAGATAGTAAAGGAAGATATCTTGGAGTGGAAGTCATTATTATGGATAAAAGAACCTTAGTGTTGGAAATATATGCCCCCTCAGAAAATAGGGACAAATTTTATAAAGGGTTACTGAAGGTAGTATTGGAGAAGGAATATGAGAGTATTATTTGCCTGGGGGACTGGAACAGGGTCTTAGACCCACTGACAGATAGAACATCGGGGAAAGGCATAAAGGAAAATTAAGGAAAGCTGCCTAAATCCTTTTTTTTTATTTTATGGAGAATTTATCAATGAATGATGCATGGAGGCATTTATATAATGATAGTAGAGAATACATATTCTTTTCTGATAGACGCAACTCACTCTCACGTATCGATATGTTTATATTATCAAGAAATATGATGGGTGATGTAGAATCAATGGAAGTACTCCCGAGATCAATCTCGGATCATAACATGATAAGTCTGAAATTGAAAAGCAAAAGAAGGTGTTACAATTGGAGATTGAAGGAAATACTACTGCAGGATGAGACTATACAAGAGAGAATAAAGGTGGCCTTAAGGAATAACTTTAATGGAAATAAAGAAGGTGAAGTTAAAATTCAGAGTGTGTGGGAAGCGAGTAAAGTGGTTATTAGAGGAGTACTAATGCAGATAAACTGTGAAAGAAATAAGAGGATAGAAGAGAAAATGCGAAAATTACAAGACGCTCTAAGACAAAAGGATAAGGGATTGAGAAATGACCCAACAAATATAAATGTGATTAATGAATTGAAAATTCTATGAAACCAATTGAAAATGGATATGTCACAAGAAATAGAGAAGAATTTGAGATTTATGAAGCAAAGATACTATGAAGAAAGCAACAAGATTGGAAGATGGTTAACTTATAAATTGGGGAAAGCTCAAGAGAAACAACAAATATTGAAAGTAAAGGAAAAGGATAAATTAGTGACAAATTAAAAGGAAATTAGAAGATGTTTTACAGAATTTTACACAACTCTCTTCAAAGAAACACAACTGGAAAATACAATGAAAGAAAAGATTGGAAAATACTGAGACACACAAAATATGCCAACAATTAATCTACAACAGAGAGAAGACCTAAATAGAAGAATTACTGTCATGGAAGTTGACCTGGCAATTAAACTATTGAAGGCTGGTAAGACACCGGGCCCGGATAGATTTTTGGCCAGCTATTACAAGATTTTTGGAGATCAGTTAAAGCTACCATTGTGTAATTTGTTTAATAAAATAATGGCAGGAGAGGATATACCTCCATCTTGGTCTAATGTGAATATTGTTCTAATATTAAAGGAAAACAAAGACCCAGAGGAGATGAAAAATTACAGACCGATCTCCCTGCTGAATACTGATTATAAACTTTTTGTGATAATATTGGCAGAGAAGTTGAAGAAAATATTGAAGGATTGGGTAAACCAAGACCAAACAGGGTTCCTCTCGGGTAGACATATGAGAAACAACATTAGGAGAATACTAAATATTATAGAATATGGTGAGATGTACTCTGATAAAAAACTGGCCATGTTATCCCTCGACGCTGAAAAAGCGTTTGACAGCGTGAGGTGGCAATATATGGTGACAGTACTGGAGAAAGTTAAACTTGGAGAGAATTTTATACAAGGTGTAAAAGCAATTTATAAGAAACAACATGTTCAAATTATAATTAATGGTTATAAGTCTCCAGAGATTATAAAAGAAAAGGGAGTAAGGCAGGGTTGTCCCCTGTCACCATTACTTTTCATTATGTGCCTGGAGGTGCTATGTAGAGAAATTAGAGATGAAAAGGAAATAGCTGGGGTTCGGATAAAGAAACAGGAGTATAAGATATCATCCTTCACAGACGATATATCTCTAACATTAGAAAATCCAGTGAAATCAATTGGAAAACTCCAGGAAAAGCTGTTGAAGTTCAGAGAGATATCAGGAATAAAAAAATCAAAGAAAAAATGATAATCCTAACTAAAAACTTATCCAAAAAAAGAGCAAGAGGATTTAACTAGCTTAACGAGCTATGAGATCAAAAGGAGTACTAGGTATTTAGGGATAATGATAACAAACAATAATCTGGACTTAATAGAAAACAATTATAATAGAATATGGAGAGAGATAAAGAAAGATTTAGAGAGATGGGAGAAATTAAGATTATCAATCATGGGGAGAATCTCTACAGGGAAAATGGTGATAATACCAAAGATGCTATTTCTATTTCAGAATCTCCCAGTCTTATATAATAGGAATCTATTCAAAACATGGGATAAAGACATTTCAAAGTTTATATGGTCAAGTAAAAAGCCGAGGATAAAATGAAAGGTGTTACAGGAAGACAAATATAAGGGAGGCTTGGGCCTACCAAATCTAAGACTCTATTACAACTCATCAGTCTTAGTTTGGCTACATGAATGGTTTGTATTAAATAATGATAGAATATTAACGTTAGAAGAAGTGGGTATGAAACTTGGTTTCTATGCATACCTATGGTATGGGAAAGACAAAATAGACAAAACATTTAAAAACCACAGCCTTAGGAGATCAATGTTGTACGTCTGGAATGAGATTAAAAAACAGCTATATTTGAAACTTCCATTGTGGGTATCACCCCAGGAAGCTTTTAGAAGAATGGAAATGTTGAATAGAACAGAATGGCTGACATATAAAAACTTAATAAAAATTCAAGGATCCACGAATAGATTAAAGACAATAGATGAATTAAAGGAAGATCAAATAGACTGTAATTGGTTCCAATATAGACAGATAGTGGAGAGATATAAGATGGATAAGAATTTAATTGGAATTGATCACCATCAGACGGAACTAGATAAGATCTTATTGGATAATAAAGAAATAAAAATTTAAAAATTATATAAAATCTTGTTGAATTTGGAGCTAGAATCAGAAACTACAAAAGAATATATGGTGAAATGGGCCCAGAACGTGGGTCATAATATTCAATTAGAGAATTGGATTCAGTTATGTAAAAGAAACATCAAATTTACATCATGCATGGAACTAAGAGAAAATTGTTATAAAACGATGTTCTGCTGGTACATGACGCCACTAAAGCTAGCAAAAATCTATAAAGAAAAGGACTCCAAATGTTGGAAGTGTAAAAGAGAAGAAAGCTCCTATTATCATATGTGGTGGACATGCAGAACTGTGAAAAAGTTTTGGGTAAGCATTTATAACTGGATGAAGAAAATATTAAAAATTGATTTAAGATTCTCACCTGAGATCTTACTAAATTTAGTTGATAATGAAATCCAGAAAGAGTTGAGAAACTTGTTATTTTTATGACTACCACAGCGAGGATAGTCCTGGCTAGATATTGGAAGTTAAAAGAGGTACCAAAGATAGAGGAATGGTTGTTAAAAATGGAGGAAATCATGAGAATGGAAGAACTCACCTCGTGGATTAAATACAAAACAAAAAATAAATGTAGGAAAGAGTGGGAGAAATGGATAGACTTTTTGAAGTCGGAATGGAATGAAACTGCTGTAATATGGTTTACTGACTAGTTTAATCAGATGATAATATATAATAATACGCACAACCCAGGAGAGCCTGTAGAAGATTGGTTTTGCTTGATAATAGGTAAACAAAGCAAGGAGAGTGGAAATTAGTTGTTTTTGTATATCTACATGCATATGGGAAGGGCTGTCCCAAATCCTTAGATGAATTAAGGACAGGATTTGTGGGATGTTAGATGGAAGTTTAAAAGAAAATAAATAAATCCTGAAATTTGACATATACTGTATAGAAACAGATATGCAAAGGAATTTATGTGCGGGTGATTAAGAAAGGTTAAAAGAGAAGAAATAGCAAGTTTACGATCCAGTATGGTAGGAAATAACCCAAGATTTGGGTGCTTGTTCAATGTATTTTATTATTAATATGTCTGTATGTATGGGGTGAAAGATATTGGTTGTTTGTATGTATCTACTTGTGGTTGTGATTTGTTTGGTGGGTATTCGAGGTGTTTGATCAAAAATTCTTTTAATAAAGATAATAATAATAAAAAGAATATAATGATGTCTCTAAGCAGTATAACACTAAATGAAAAGCATTCGGAAACAGGCATGGGGGAAAAATCTCACAAATTATACTGACATTTATAATACAGAGTTACGAGATCTGTCTATTAAATAATGAGACTGATACAATAACCCATCTTTATTTACATGTATTACAATTCTAATGCTTGTCCCCTTCACTATACTCCCCATTCACACTCATACACCAGTGCAGTCTTGGTTTCAATGTTCATGGATTCAGCTACATGAACAGTGAGGCGGCGGTCTCCTCAAACAATCTGGCTGATTTCCTACCCTCTACCCTGTTGCTGCAGGAACCTCTCCTCTTCAGGAAAGGTGTCATATCGCCCACAAACAACTCCCTTCTTTATCCCTCTATCTCAATCTCTCCTACTTTATTCGCTAGCCTTGCAAGAATGCTTGCAGCCTGAGTGTGTGTGAATGCTGTTAGTACTGTTTTCCTCAAATAAAGATCATTTATTGTACTATCTAGGTTATGTCTCCTCCCTTTTAGCAGTAAGTCATTGCCCCCTCTTTGCATTGCCAAGCTGAGTATATTAAATTCCCCAATTTACGATCAATATCCAGAAGGTCTTCACAATCCCCCACCATTTAGGTTAACAGGCTCTAGAAGCAAAGAGATGGCCCAGTCCACTATTGTTGCTGTTCTTATTTTGAATTGAATTACTGTACTATTTTCATGAAATTCTCATTTAATTATTAGCAATTCGCGCATAGTAATAGAAATGCAAAACATATGCAAATAAATTTTAATATGTATGGAAGGTTGCACTTCAGTCATATGTTATATTTTCTTTCCTCCATTTTCCATTTTTGAATAACTGGAGCAACACTCTTTGCTCCACCTTCCTTGTTGGGGAATGTAAGACACTGCCATGTATCTCACAAGCACAGTAATTAATACTCACAAGCAGAAGGTGAGCAATAACCAGGCCTACACCACCACTCCACATACATAGGGTCTATTAGAAAAACAAAGCAGGTTTAGCCTTCTTTGTAAAAGATTATGACTTAGATTTACTTACAAATACTAAACATTTCATAATATTTTGTGGTGAGAGGCTCTGCACTCCTGAAATATGGAGGAGTGAGAGAGAAAGAGAAGTGCAGATTACAAAATGGAGAATGAACAAAGAAAGACAGAGGATGTGGCTAAGACCAACAAACAGGAAATGGCATGAATATAGCTGTGGATAAATATATGGCTAAACTCTTAGAAAAACATGCAAATTAGGAACTATTGAGTATAGGCATGCTAGGGTTCTTACCTCTGACATTCCTAACAGTGCACAAATGGGTCTTGCAACACCTTTGAGACTGAGAGAAAGAAGTTTGGAGCATAAGCTTTCATAGATTGAGTCTACTTCATCAGATGCATCTGATGAAGTAGACCCATTCTATGAAAGTTTATTCATATGTTGTCTTTCACCCTTATCTGTTTGAATTGAAGTCTGACAGGACCCTCACATGCAACATATAAGCTCCCTACTTCCCAAAGATGAAATAGGGTGCCTGGGCTTCTGGGTTTGAACATAATCACCAGATATATTTTATCTCTCTGGCTTCTCTTCGCAAACGAAGATTCAGGAAGGACTCATCCCGCGCTTTCTGCAAGCGCGCTGATGACTAAAAAGGCCAATCTGAGATAGACAAGTCCGGTTGCAGAAAGCACAGCAGAAGCTTTCCTTGGGTGATGTTTCCGGGTTGTGATTTTTTCTGCGTGGTCGTTTCTCTTCAAGACTTGTTCGGAGTGAGTTCTCAAATAAGGCTGCAGCATTGTGGATAGTGCATCCCCATGCCTCCTGATGTGAGGCCAGGGCGGACCACTGTTGGTGATCAATTTGGCTGAGCCTGAGGTGTTGTTTCAGGGAGTCCTTGTATCGCTTTTTTGGAGCGCCCCTCTTACGCTGACCCGTGGCGAGTTCACCGTAGAATTCTATTTTGGGGAAGCGATGGCCCTCCATCCTAGAAACATGCCCTGGCCAGCGCAGCTGTGCTCTCAATATCATGGCCTCAATGCTGGTGATCCCTGCTTGCTCAAGGACAGCAACGTTCGTCACATAGTCAGTCCAGTGTATATTTAGGATTGTGCTTAAACAGCGCTGATGGAAGCGTTCGAGGAGTTGTAAGTGGTGGCGATACGTGACCCATGTTTCAGACCCATAAAGGAGGATAGACAGTACAATGGCTCTATACACATTGATTTTTGTGCTTCGCCTCAGGTGTTTATTAATCCAGACTCTGTTGTAAAGTCTTCCAAATGTGCTATGTGCCTTTGCTAATCTGTGATCGATCTCTTTGTCAATCTTGGCATCTGAAGAGATGATGCTTCCCAGGTAGGTGAACTGCTGAACGGACTTAAGCACAGATTTGCTGATGGCAATGTGGGAATGATGGTGTTTGTCCTGTGGTGCAGGCTGGTAAAGAACTTCCATTTTCTTCAGGTTGACTTCCAGCCCAAACAGCTCTGCAGCTGTTGCGAAGCAGGATGTCAGGCGCTGCATAGCTGCTTCTGTGTGGGCAACAAGGGCAGCATGATCAGCGAAGAGCAGCTCACGGTCTAGATAGTTTAGAGTATTAGTGCAAGCCCTAAGACAGCTTAAGTTAAACAAGCTACCATCAGTACGGTAACGTATATACATGCTGTTGTCTTCTTCGAGCTCTGCCGTAGCCCTTTGGAGCATCATGCTGAAGAAGATTGTAAATAAAGTTGGCGCAAGAACGCAACCTTGCTTCACTCCATTAGTTATTAGAAAGGGCTCTGAAAGAGCATCACCATATCTGATTTGACCGTGCTGGCCCTCGTGTAGCAAGATAATCATTTTAAGGAATTTGGGGGGACATCCTAGTCTTTCCAAGATCTGCCACAGACCTTTCCTACTCACAGTGTCGAAGGCTTTGGTGAGGTTGACAAATGTTATATAGAGACCCTTGTTCTGCTCTATACATTTCTCTTGCAGTTGTCTAAGGGCAAATAACATATCTGCAGTAGTCCTATTGGCTCTGAAGCCACATTGGCTTTCAGGAAGAAGTTCTTCTGCAATGGCAGGAACTAATCATAGAATCATAGAATTGCAGAGTTGGAAGAGACCACGAGGGCCATCCAGTCCAACCCCCCTGCCACGCGGGAAATCACAATCAAAGCATCCACGACAGATGGCCATCCAGCCTCTGTTTAAAGACCTCCAAGGAAGGAGACCCCACCACGCTCCGAGGGAGTGTGTTCCACTGCCGAACAGCTCTTACTGTCAAAAAGTTCCTCCTCATGTTGAGGTGGAATCTCTGTTCCTGGAGCTTGCACCCATTGCTCCGTGTTCCAGTCTCTGGAGCAGCAGAAAACAAGCCTGCTCCATCCTCAGCGTGACATCCCTTCAAATACTTAAACAGGGCTATCATATCGCCTCTCAACCGTCTTTTTTCCAGGCTAAACATACCCAGCTCCCTAAGTCTCTCCTCATAAGGCATTGTTTCCAGACCTTTCACCATTTTAGTTGCCCTTCTCTGGACACGCTCCAATTTGTCAATATCCTTTCTGAATTGTGGTGCCCAGAACTGGACACAGTATTCTAAGTGAGGTCTGACCAAGGCAGAATAGAGTGGCACTATTACTTCCCTTGATCTAGACACTATACTTCTATTGATACAGCCCAAAATTGCATTGGCCTTTTTAGCTGCCGCATCGCACTGTTGGCTCATGTTCCACTTGTGGTCTACTAGGACTCCTAGATCCCTTTCGCACGTAGTCTCATTCAGCCAGGTCTCTCCCATCCTATATTTATGCATTTCATTTTTCCGCCCTAAATGCAGTACTTTACATTTCTCCGTATTGAATTTCATTTTGTTAGCTTTGGCCCAGCTCTCCAGTCTATCCAGGTCATTCTGAATTTTGATCCTGTCCTCTAGGGTATTAGCTACTCCTCCCAATTTGGTGTCATCTGCAAATTTGATACGTATGCCCCTAATTCCCTCATCTAAGTCATTGATAAAGATGTTGAATAGCACTGGGCCCAGGACAGAACCCTGTGGCACCCCACTGGTCACATCTTTCCAAGACGAAGAGGAGCCACTGCTGAGCACCCTTTGGGTTCGGCCGGTCAACCAATTACAAATCCATTGAACAGTTAACTTGTCTAGCCCACATTCTACAAGCTTGTTTGCAAGAATGTCATGGGGAACCTTGTCAAAGGCCTTACTGAAATCAAGGTATGCAATGTCCACAGCATTCCCTTCATCTACCAAGCTGGTAACTTTATCAAAAAAAGAGATCAGATTAGTCTGGCATGACTTGTTTCTCTGAAACCCATGCTGACTTTTTGTGATTATGGCATTGCCTTCTAAATGTTCACAGACTCTCTGTTTAATGATCTGTTCTAGAATCTTCCCTGGTATTGATGTCAGACTAACTGGACGATAGTTGTTGGGATCCTCTTTTTTCCCCTTTTTGAAGATGGGAACAACGTTTGCCCTCCTCCAGTCTGCTGGGACTTCTCCTGTTCTCCAGGAGTTCTCAAATATTATTGCCAATGGCTCTGATATTATATTTGCCAGCTCTTTTAATACTCTTGGATGTAGTTCATCTGGTCCTGGAGATTTAAATTCATTTAGATTAAGAAGGTATTCCTGTACTACCTCTTTACTTATTTTGAGCTGGATTTCCCCTATTGTGTCCTCTGTTCCATTATCCTCAGGTTGGTCCTCCTTTTCCTTTTCTGAAAACACTGAGGCAAAGAAGGTGTTGAGTAATTCTGCCTTTTCTCTGTCCCCTGTTAGCATTTTGCCATCTTCTCCACGTAGCGGCCCTATCATTTCCTTCTTCCTCCTTTTGCTGCGGACATACCCAAAAAAACCCTTTTTATTGTTCTTAACCTCCCTAGCAAGCCTGAGCTCATTCTGCGCTTTAGCTTTTCTGACTTTACTCCTACACGTGTTCGCTATCTGTTTGAATTCTTCTTTGGTGATTTCCCCCCTTTTCCATTTCCTATACATGTTCCGTTTAAAACTTAGCTCCATTGAAAGTTCTTTAGTCATCCATCCTGGTTTCTTGAGACACCTCCCATTTTTCTTCCTCAATGGTACTGTTTGAAATTGTGCCTTCAGTATCTCCCTTTTGAGAAAGTCCCGTCCGTCTTGAGGTCCCTTCTCTTTTAGTATTCTTGACCATGGGATCATCCCCAGTATTTCCCTGAGTTTATTGAAATCAGCTCTCCTAAAGTCAAGAATGCGTGTCTGACTATGCCTGGCTTCTCCTTTCCATTGTATAACAAACTCCAGGAGAACATGATCACTCTCACCTAAGGATCCCACCACTTGCACCCCATTAACAAGGTCGTCTCTGTTGGTTAGGATCAGATCTAAAATAGCTGACCCCCTTGTTGCCTCTTCCACCTTTTGGACCATGAAATTGTCTTCCAGGCATGTAAGGAATTTGCTAGACCTTGTAGTTTTGGCTGAGTTAGATTGCCAGCAAATATCAGGATAGTTGAAGTCACCCATCACTACTACATCTCTCCTTTCTACATGTATGTTCATCTGTTCTAGAAAGGCAACATCCAATTCCTCCGTCTGATTTGGGGGTCTGTAGTAGAGTCCCACAATAACATCCCTGTTGTTTCCCTCCCCTTTAATTTTTATCCAGATGCTCTCCACCTGGCTTCCAGTATTGATGTCATGGATCACTTCACTGGTGTAAATATCCCTGACATATAATGCTATTCCTCCTCCTTTCCTGTTTGGCCTGTTTCTCCTATAAAGGTTATACCCCTCTATTCCTACATTCCAATCATGAGACTCGTCCCACCAGGTTTCAGTAACTCCTATTATATCATATTTGTTTTGTAGTGCAAGGAGTTCAAGTTCATCTTGCTTATTTCCCATGCTCTGTGCATTAGTGTAGAGACATCTGAGACCATGTGTTCCCTTTACTTGCTCCCTGTGCAAGTTTTTTTGCCTCCCACTGTTGGGTCCTTGCGCTGTTTGCCTTGTTCCCTCTATGCCAGTTTGACTATTTTCTCCAGCCCTTTTGCCTTCCAGAATACTGTCTCCCTCCCCCATTTGACTCAGTTTAAAGCCCTCCTGATCAAATTCTTGAGACTGTTGGCAAAAATGTTTCTTCCAACTGTTGTAAGATGCACCCCATCTCTTGCCAGAAGTCCCCCCGCATGGAAGCGCAGTCCATGATCCAAGAATCCAATTTGTTCTCGGCGACACCATCTACGGAGCCAGTTGTTTACGTCGGCTATTTTCCTCTCCCTTCTTGGACCATGCCCTTCAACTGGCAGAAGAGACGAGATGACCACCCGTGCGTTCATTTCTTTCAGCTTCCTCCCCAGGGCCTCATAATCTCTTCTGATCTTGGGAAAGCTGTGCCTTGCAGTATCATTGGTTTCCACATGGACCAAAAGGAAGGGGTAATGATCCGTAGGCTTGACGAGTCTTGTCAGCCTCTCGGTCACATCACAGATCTTTGCCCCAGGGATGTGTTCAGGAGCATCCTTGCAAGGATTTTTCCAGCAATAGAGAGCAGTGTTATGCCTCAATAGTTTGAGCAATCGGATTTTGCTCCTTTTTTCTTGTACAGGGTGATGATGACTGCATCTCGGAGATCTGATGGCAGTTCCCCCTTTTCCAAGCAATTCACAAGGAATTCATGGAATTTATCATGGAGTACATGACCTCCGTGTTTCCAAACTTCAGGTGGGATTCCATCACAGCTGCCTTGCTGTTTTTCAACTGCTGTATGGCCTTAAGGGTCTCTTCCAAGGTGGGAACTATGTCCAATTCATTTTTCATCGGTTTTTGTATCATATCTTGCATAGCTGAGCCTTGGACTACTTGGTTGGCATTAAAGAGACTTTGAAAGTGTTCAGCCCATCGATTCAGGATGGAGGCTTTATCAGTAATTAATGTTTGAACATCTGTACTGTATAAGGAGCTTTGGACCTGATAAGTAGGTCCAAACACTGCCTTAAGAGCTTCATAAAATCCTCTAGAATCACCCAGATCTGCACAGCATTGTGTCTTTTCTGCTATATTGATCCACCACTTGTTCTGCATGTCTCTGAGTTTTTGTTGAAGTTTACTACATGTGAGACAGAAAGCTGCTTTTCTTACATGGCAAGTTGGCTGGGCGAGGTATGCCTAGTGAGCAGTTCTCTTCTTTGCCAACAGCTCCTGGATCTCTTGGTTGTTTTCATCAAACCAGTCTTGATTTTTCTTGTGGGAGAACCCGAGGGATTCTTCTGCAGACTGGAGGATACTGTTTTTGATATGTTGCCAAAGCACTGTAGGAGAAGGATCTATAGGATGGTCTTCAAGTTTTGTTTGCAGATTTGCCTGGAAGTTGTCTCTCATGGTAGCTTGTTGAAGATTGTTGACTTGGAGTCTCTTCTTTAACATGCCATCCCTCTTAGGTTTGAACTTAAGATGAAGATTTAGTTTACATCTGTCAAGGCGATGATCTGTCTGGCATTCTGCACTGGGCATCACTCGAGTATGGCGGACATTGTGAATGTTTCTCTGGCGGACTAGAACATAGTCAATGAGGTGCCAATGTTTGGATTGGGGATGCATCCAGTTTGTCTTCAAGATGTCTTTCTACTGAAAGATAGTGTTTGTAATAGTCAGCTGTTGTTCTGCACAGAACTCTAGCAAGAGGCGTCCGTTATCATTGCAATTTCCAACACCATGCTTGCCTAAGACACCTTTCCAGGCTTCAGAGTTCTTTCCTACTCTGGCATTGAAGTCACCAAGGATAATAATTTTATCTTCTACAGGGACTTTTTGTATGAGGTGGTGTAGGTCTGTGTAGAATTTTTCTTTCTCTACAGGGTCGGCTTGCATAGTTGGGGCATATATACTAAAGAGAACAACATGTGGGAGGCGTAAGGAAATAATGCGATCAGAGTGTCCTGTTGGCAAGGTTTCGAGTTTGGAGGCAATTGAGTTTTTAATCATAAAGCCTACTCTTGAAAGATGATTTTCGGTTTTGGGTTTGCCAGACCAGTAAAGTGTGTAGCCGGCGCCATGTTCTTTAAGGCTGCCTTCCTCATAGAGACGAATTTCACTATGAGCAGCGATGTCAATATTAAGTTGTGATAGTTCATGGGCTATTAGGGCAGAACGACACTCAGGCCGTCCACTATCTTCAGAGTCTCGCATGGTTCTGATGTTCCAGCATGCAAGTGTCAGTTTATTTACACCTTTGGAGGCCAGTGTGCACCTTTGTTTCTTTGCCTTGGTTTGACTGCATCAGAAGATTCCCATTGGCCGTGGCTAGCCGACCAGGTAGTTGGGGATGAGCTTTCGTTAGGCCACCTTTTCTAGGCCCCTCTTCATATGGAGTAAGCAGTGCTCTCCTTAAAAAAGGCTGCTTGGTCATTCAGGATGCTGCCAAACAAGACTGTCATCTCCCGGCTCAGCCTCAAGCAACCAAAGTCCTGAACCACCTGCATGTAGGGTTGGGTCTGCGACTTCCAGTGCATCTTTACACCTGCCGTTTCGTCCCTTGCCTATCGCTACAGGGGTTTTTTTGGAATTGGATTTGTCCTTTGAGCCTGTGCAATGGATTTTTCTGGTGGAGCGCAGCGTGCACAGAACTGGCCTCACCCTTTAAACCCAAGGTTCATCTGCTGGCCTTGCAAGCATGGACGGTAGCAGCGAGGTCCTCGGGCCGTAGGTTTGATTAGAGTTTCCTTCTCTTAGATGGTTGACCTTACAGGGTTGGACGAGCACCATCTGCCCGGGTTAGGGATTAGAGTTTTCCTTCTCCTAGGATGGTTACCATAAGGCTAGAGAGCCCATCCTGCCCTTTGGCGCTCTTTGTCAAACCCTTCAGTTTTGACCTGTCTGGCATGGAAGACCCTACCAGTGGCTATTGTGCCACCACCAGCATAGCTCAAAACATCATTAGGGTACGCAAGCCTCTCTCCCACAACAAGGGGGCGTCAATGGAGAGGATATTTTATAGAGGCCTCATGAATGTAAGGGGGGGGGTGTCAATGCCTTGCACACATCCACATAGCATCACAGTGGCTCTCACTCATTTACAAGGATGGAAATTACTGATGTCAGTGAAGACATTTCAGCCACCATGGTATTACATCTATTCTGCACTGATATCTTGTTAAGAGGCATAAAAAATAACTGGGAGCTGGCAGATATACAGTGTTGCTTTTCTTTCACTGAAACAGAAGCACAAACTCTCACAAGCAATTCTCTGTCCATGCATACTGTACCATGTGAGCCTACAGAGGGTGGGGTCTCAACAGCCCTATTCCTATAATTCCTTGAAGTGGAAATGCTCAGGAGCAAATGGATAGCAGAAATCAATCGTTCCCAGTGGCAATGTCACCAATTATGGTGTTTTTTTAAAAAATAGAATTAGAATGCATTTGCTATTCTGACTTGCTAATTATGGTTATATCAGGTAGCGTCATGAAAAGCATGTTATATTCATGTATAGGAAATAAATTAATCACTCTGACTTTTGAAATTGAGCATATGTGAATGGCAGGTAGATTAGTTCCAGAAATGTGTTCCAAGCTAGGCTTTTAAGTAATCGCCAGGAAGCTGCCAATTGCAAAAAAATGGTCTCCACAGTAGCCCAGATGGCCTCATTCTGCATTTGGTATTCCATGACACACCAATCTTCAGCAGCAAGGTCAAAACCAAGCTTCTTTCAAGATAGGTGTCTGGAGGCCAATGATGAAATTAGTGTGGTATTGAAACAGTGGTATTTTTATACTGCACATATGTATTTCTTTGTTCCACTGTGTCTCTGGTTAAACAGATTTTGCAGGGTTTTTGAAGTACAGCAACAACAAAAATCCCTTGCAACATCTGTTAAACAGAGGTGATAAAGGAATGTGTACCCTTATTGAGCACAAGCAGCAATGTATCCCCCACACCATCTCTGATAGTGAATACAGTCGTCCCTTCACATTCGCGCCTTTGACACTCGCGGTTTTGATTATTCGCGGTTTTCCCTCACCCACCGTCTGTCTTTGCTTCTCTTCACAAAGGGAACAAAGACCCAGGGAAGCCAAGGGAGTGAGGCAAAACCTCTTAAACCGCCCCTCTGCTGAGCCTCCGCTGCCTTTGCAGGGAGGGCGAAAGTTCAGGAGAGGGCGATAGTTATTCATGTTTTTTCCACATTCGTGGGGGGTCTGGCGGCCCTAACCCCCACGAATGTGAAGGGACGACTGTATATCAGTGATTTTCCCCACTATCAATTTTGCAAACAAATGTTTAACTAAACAATAGAATCAAAACAATAGAAAACTCCTTTCAGCATTACTCCTCTGGCTTCTCAGAGACAATAAAAAGACAGAGGTCTGTCCCTACCAATCAAATGTTTGCACAAGAAATGTGAGCATGCTCCTTACAATCACACAGTCTGCATGTTATCTTATATTAGAGCAATTTTCTGGAAAAGTTACCATACTTTCTGGCCATTCAAAGCACAGGTTTTTGTACTGGGGAAAATCTGATACGTTTCTAAAAGTGAATGTTCAGTCCCAGTCCAGTTGCAATAATTTTCTTCCCACTACTTCTTCTCTTTGTATATTTCCCCAATATTTTCCAGAAATTCTTGGAGATTTCAAATATTTCCATCAAATATTTAATAGATTGTGGTTAAGATGGCTGTTTTATGTACAACAACGCTATCAGGACACATGCATATGCAACATAAATATTGTTGGAATCTTGTCTGGTCTGGGACAGAAGGACCAAAGAAATGGCTGAAAAGAAATCTCCCTCAGGTTAGCCTGAAGGAAAATTGTAGAACTATAATTCCCAAATAATAGTAACTATTGAATGTTGAATGTTGAATACAACCAGGGTATGTGGAACAATCAGATATTAAGCATGAATGCCTTTAGGCAATGAGTCCCATCTTCCAGTGTGACATCTTGCAGTTCCCAAACAGTACATTATGCACATGAAAACACAATGATAAGGAAGCATATTCAGGGGTAGCCATGTTAGCCATTGAAAATCCACAAAAGAGCTGTTACCTGAAGGTGTGGGTCCATGAGGGACTCACTGATGATGCCAAAATTATGATATTATTGGGGGAAGTAATATTAGCTCAAATGAATGGCTGCGTTGGTTGGGTAACTTGTGGGACCTTTGCACCTGGGTATACTGGTAACAGCCAAAACTCAGAGTTAAAATAGAATAAAATGATTTTTATTGGAAAATAACCATGGAACCATTCACACATGCACTCACACTCACAAGAACCACACAAGGTTAATGAAGAGTCAAGGAGGAAAGGTTGGCTAGAGGGATAGACTCAGTGAGGTATGGGTGATATTTACCAGTTCTGAAGAGCAGAGGTTTGGGGCAGTGAAGAGACTCAGATGTGAGGTTGGCGGTGACACAGCAAAGTGGCAGAATGACAGCATCAGTACAACTGTGCATATTTGGCTATTGTTTGGGACTAATATTTATATCCAATAGGTCAGCTGTGGCACTTTTTTGCCAGCATTGCCGGCGTTTCAAACCTCACACCTTTCCCCCCCGCCCCGTGAATACAGCATTAATGGCCAGTCTGGCCAGAACACTTCCAGGTGAAATCATGACATCCAGGTAGGTGACACTCTTTTTATGAACCTCCCCTGTTTACTTGGGACTTTTAAAGTGTGTTTCTGTCCTTTTGTGAACTTTGTGTTATTTTTGCTTTTATTTTTGAATTTCCCACACTCATGTCTTCTCGTGAGAATCCGTGAGATTTCATTCTAGGAAGTGAACGGAGTTCCGTTCACTCCTTTGTCATTGCTGGGGCTGCCTTTCGATGGGATGGAAAGTAAGTGTGGTAAAGGGGGTTCTTTTGCTGGCATAAAAACATCACAAATTATGCTGGCAAAAGAAGAGAAAATGAGGGTAGTCTGATAAAGTCCTATGTATTTATAGCAAATCTACAGAAATCAGTTCAAGTAATATAATACATTATATAGTACCAGTTGATACTTATTCTGGACTATCAAGACTATTTGTGAGCTCCATAGCTTGTATTACTTGGGGCCAGCTTTGTCTCCTTTTTTTTTTTTGGTCTCCTCAAAGCATCTCTGTCCCTCAGAACCAACCTTTTTACCATAGTTCATCCAGGTTGAAAAGCTCTGAGAATGCTACCAGGAACTGAACTGCATGGGGTTTTGATAATGTACAGGTTGTGGGTGCTAGCTTCCCACAAGCTTCCTGTAATCTAAAGGGCTTGCCTGCCTCACCTATATTACAGTGCTGCAGGACAGGAGCACATTTGTAGTTTGGAGAAAACGGCTCTTGGCCAGACATTTGCAATTCATCTTAAGAGGTAGTAACTACATACACCCACCTCCAAGATTACCATTTAATGAAATATGGTCACATGCCAAAAGCACTAATTTGTTAGCTGGTGCCAAGGAACATTATGACTGTACTTTTAGAAATAACATTATGTTATATAAGACATGGTATACATTCTTTTCAGCTGCTTAAGCCAGACCACAGATCCCTTCTTTGGCAGGCCAGGGAAGCTGTAGATGTATTTATAGGAGCAGCAAATTCTAATAGGCATAGGAAGCTGTAGGTTAGAGTAGCAGAGCTTTAACAGAAGCCACAGGGAGCAGATGGGAACAGTAGTACAACATGTAGGCCCAGCTCATCCATTAAATAAAGATGAGATTTTTCATTATGATATCTCAGCAACCATGTCAGCCCATCCTCTGCTTTATTTCTTCAGTCTCCTCCCCAGCTCAGTTTTTTTTTTCCAAGGTAGGAAGTGAAGGTGGAGGAGTGTCAGAGAGGAGAATTAAGACAGAAGGCTTTAGATTTTATTGAAAACTTTATTTTTACCAAGGTCTGTGAATGCATTTTCTATCTGTCAGTGAGCCCCATAAAAGAGAAATGTCCAATAGTCTATATAAAGTAGGAGGAAATAAAGATATATATAAGAGAAAGTGGATTTTTGTTCCTTTCTCCTGCTTTCCACCACAAAAGGATCTTTGACTACAGGTGGCTGGGTATTAATTCATAAAAATAAAATGTGAATTATTTATTATACATCTCTTTTACTGAATAATGAATATTTTTCACTACTCCTGTTGGAGGTGCAATGTAGAAATTGTAGATTTCAGTCAAGTGTGGCAGGTTTTAAACAAAGCCATTATAGTTGGTAAGATGTCGGGAGGACTCTTCAGGATATTACTGTAATGCCCTTCTCTTTGTTTCAAGTTTCAGTCTTTCTGACCCATTACTTTTGAATGATCCACATAAACGTACAGAACAAGCAACCCACATAAGATGGAATCCAAAAACAGCCATGGAAGAGTCCAAGAGGAATGGAGTCCAAGAGGTGATGCTTCCCAATAAACCTTACTGAAAGAGGAGCTATTCAAGCAGATGTCCAGGTCTAAGGCAGAACAGAAAGCTAAGCAAGAGAAATGCTGCATAAAAAACATAGGCAGCACCAAGATGGCAGGAAGCCAAAAGAAAGTAATTTCCTTCCACATGTTATGATAATTCATACATTCAAAGTATACTGTCTTTTTTTAAAAAATAAACCAATGTTTTGAGTAATGAGCCTCTTCAAATGAAACAGAAATTTATGTACCATCAAAACTGTGCCCTGACCACATTATATTTTCCAATATGTTTTTCTACTTTCAACATCATTTCAAAGCTTTCTTAGACTTTCAAGAAAGATATTGCACCTGTAAAATTCATGCAGCAGTTAAGGTGCTGTAGCCCACCTTTTACATGACACCCTTTCCCTGACACTTTAGTCCATAGATATTTCATCATGAAGAGTGTTCAACGCAGGAAGAGTGTGCCTTGCCAGCAGGACAGTTTGTCCAATTGCTGTCCCTGCTTATTGCCACCTCAGGAATCTTGAGGCAATTGTTAGGACTTGAAGAAGGTTGATGCTGGCTGGCCGTGGGATACTCACTGAAGGTGGGATCTTTACCATGGATCTTGCTGATTCCTTGGGTGCCAGTTAGACAGTAATTTTTGTCACGGGGCATCCTGGGATTTCTTGATCCCGTATGTAGTGGGAAGAATTCGATTCGAACCCTGGTTGTTTACACGTACATTGGGTCGGGCACGTGATTTTCGGAAGGGGGGCCACCTTTTATCCCACAACCTGTGGGACTTCCAGTCCCGCGGTTTGTGGCAGTTTTTAAAAAAGTCATGGGAGGATTTGGAAAATCGGAAATGTAAACAGCCCAGGACAAGCTATCTTGGTACTAGGTGATGACCGGAAATGGTGACCGGGGGCGGGCTCAGAAATCAGTGACCAAAAAAGGAGGGGATCAGTCACCCGTTCAATAGATTCAGCCTCACCAGCTGAAAACAAAGGCATCCCTTCCAGCTGCACAAAGGTTTGTGTGTGTGTACGTGTACTAAATCACCCTGCTCAATGGATTTCTACATTGCAAACCCTTCAGCTTTAACCTGTTCCTCAACTGCATGCTGGGTTTAAATTTTAAAGAGAGAGTAAATTATAAAGAGATCATGGGTGGAGGATCACCCATTCATCCCCTGCCTGGATCCCCTCTCTGGGTCTGAACGGATAATCAAACATGCATCCACCTCCCCTCAAGGCACAGTAAAAAATGCCAGCGTCTGGGTCTTTCAAAATGTTGTGTGTCCTCCCCTTATGATCCCTGCACTGGCTTGAAACCTTCACTCCACAGCTGCCTCTGCTTAAAGGGTTAACATTTTAAAGAGACAGGACAACCGCAAGCCTCTAGCCCCCTGCATTCAGTTTGTACTGGCTTGGGCCTGTGTGTGCGCGTGGGTGCCAGGCTCCTGTCTGCTCTGCTTTTGATCTCACTCACACTCCCCAGCACCAACTGATCACTCATTCCTCCCCAGTTTAGCTGGCTTTAAATGGTAATCTTTCATTTCTAAAGGAAAGCACAGGGTTTACCCACTGATCGCTCCTTCCTCCCCCGGATCCCTCCCCCCATTCCCTCAGCACCTCATCCCCAATGCAACACTCATCCATCCCCTCATCCCCAATGCATAAGCTTTAACAAACATTTGAGCCAGCCAATAGCATCGCTCATGGCGTGGAACTCTAAAGGAAGTACGTCACTGAGGTTGTGAAAAAACGAGCAATCGCATCCTTGATTGACAGCAAAAAAAAATAAAAAATCCCAGTACCGTAAACTCATGTAAACAACAACAACCAAAAAAAAAAAACCCGGGGTAGTATATAGTGGGAAAAGGTACATATCACGGGACAGGATGCCATGTAAACAATGATCCTGGGATCTCCCGGGATATCCAGTTCAGAGACAAAAATCATGTAAACAGGGAGGGATGAATACGGGATCAAGAAATCCCAGGACACCCCGCGACAAAAATTACTGTCTAACTGGCACCCAAGGAATCAGCAAGATCCATGGTAAAGATCCCACCTTCAGTGAGTATCCCATGGCCAGCCAGCATCAACCTTCTTCAAGTCCTAACAAACCAGGAAGATACGCCTCCAAACCATCTAATTTTCAAGGGAAGAAGTGTCATAAGGACTCTTAAGGCTCATCTATATGCACCAGGATACACCGGCTCCCTGCCAGTGTATCCTGCCCATGGATCAGGCCTGTTCCTCCTCTGCAGGCAGGAGTCCATCCCATCACTGCTACTGCCACCACCTGCATCCCACTTTCTGGATCCAGGTAGGAGGCTGACAGCATGTGAGCAAGGCTCCTTGCACGTGACCAACCTGGTCATATAATGCAGGCTTCCTTCCTGGATCCAGAAGAGCTAAGGAGCTGGTAGCTACTATCAGAGAATAAAAATATCTGGTGCCAAAAATGGTTGGCTGATATTCAGTAGTTAGTAGCAGAGTAAATACTTATTTATATGCAGCAAAACTGGTTCCAAATAGGCAGATAATTAAAAGCCAGCCAACCCTGCTCCCCATTCACAGTCTAGTAAAACAAAGAAACACTTCTCAAAGACTTCTTTAGAAGCATATAAAAATAGTTTACTTACAATTTCATGAGTAATAACAATACAGTACACAGGCTGAATACTTTGAAGAATATAAGTAGATAAGAAAGAGTAACAAATTCTACATTGATTGCGACATCTTTAAAAACAAAATGTAGGAGAGCCCTCTCTGGGGCATCCTACCTCCAGAAAAACGCAATGGTGACTGCATTGTGTAAGCCTAACAAAGACTTCAAAATAATCTCCTCACAGGAAGACAGATTGTAAATATCTCTTGTTACAAACAGGAAATTACCTATAGACCTCTGTTACAATACAACCTAACTCTCTCTATCCAGTATGCTAGGTTGCCCAAATCTCCAACAGCTACAGCAACAGGCCAGCATGCTGCAATGGGTTCCTGTGGTCATGTGGGACTTGATCTGTTTTTTCCTGATGCGAGCGGTTTTATCTGGCTATTTCCTTAATACGTTTTATTGGGCCCTACCCCATCTTCGCCCCATCTTTGCCCTGGGGCTCATGAGGACTGCCTGGGGGCAAAACAAGGTGAAACCCCTGCATCATCAGGACTGCAGGGCTCCAAGGTGGGGGGGAAATGGGGAAAATTGCCCATGTAGACAAAGGAGATTTTCACACAGGGCCAAAATGCCCCATTACTGCCCTGCCACCTCCTCTCCCGTTCCTGCCACGAAATAACATAAATCTTTCACACACTTACCTTAATTCTGCAGCAGGAACGGGCTCCCCTCCCCTCGCTGGCCGGGCGTAAATGCAGCCATCGTAAGGCTGCTTTTATGACTGGCCATCTGAAATCCTGAACATTATTGTGTGATAACGGCTGGGCGGTAAATTTAAAAAATAAAACTCCCCCAAACATAAAATCAGTTCACCAAGCACAAAAACACACTTTAAATCACACAATCAAAACAGGGAGGGTAAAATAAAGGATGCCACTTACCTGGATGTCCAGATTGTACGAGGAAGTGGTGGAACGGACCTCCCCTCCATGGCTGTCATTTCAGAACAGGAACGGGGTTCCTGTTCGCATACCCGTGTTTGTGTGATAGCGATGGAACAGGAGGTCTATTCACGATGAAAAATCGTGATTACATGGTTCCAGAACAGTCACAGGAGCAGGATGGATGCAGGACAGAATAGGGTCAACATCGTCTGAAAGGGAAAACCTTTCCCGACCCTGTTCTGTTCCTGCCATGGGATATATAGCCGTGTGAAAATCTCCAAACCCTCAGACAGGCAGGATTTCTGCTTGAGTACAAAAGTACTGAAGACTCCTGCTCTGTCCCTACTATGTTCCAAACAAATCATATTCTTGGGGCTGGCAAGTCATTATGGCAGTTGTTTTGTCAGTGGATGCTGTAGTTATATTCCTTTAAATGGTATGTTAAAATGTGGGATAAGAAGAAAGGCCAAGAGTCTCAGAACCATTACATAAAATATGGGGCATGGAGCCCATGCCTTATTTAATTTGTATAATTGGCCTAAGAGGAGACTTTTCGGAAAATATTAATTTTGACAAAAGGAACCTCTTTTCAGCTTATTGGAATAAATACAATGTGAACTACAGAAGTACTACTGTATAATGAAATGATGAAGTGCAAATTATGAAGTACAACATAATTTATGAACGTAAAATGTGGTTTGCCTGAATGATACAACATGGTATTCTGACTTATGTGGAGACCTTCAGGTATACAGATGTATATGCATGAAGCCACAATCTCTCCAGATATTTTACTGTATGTGCAGGTGCCAGGGGACATAACATTGTATGTGCACTGCTGGGGCAGGGGGCTACATGGCACAGCCTCATATTGTTGAGGTAAGGTGCATTTTGCAGACTTCCGGGTTTGGGATTAGAGTTTTCCTTCTCCTAGGACGGTTGCCATAAGGCTAGAGAGCCCATCCTGCCCTTTGACGCTCTTTGTCAGACCCTTCGGTTTTGACTTGTCTGGCATGGGAGACCCTACCAGTGGCTATTATGCCACCACCAGCATAGCTCAAAACTTCATTAGGGTACGCAAGCCTCTCTTCCACGACAAGGGGGAGTCAGTGGAGAGGGCAGACTTCAATACAGCAATATTAATAGGTCAGTCTTTTGTCTATTTACTCCAGACTGTACTTGGTGAGGGCTTTTTCAGTTTTGATCATATTATGAGAAAAATAAATGCATTACATTACTATGCATCATTATCATCCCCGTCTTTAAAAAAAGAAAAAGAGGTGTACACAGGAAATTTGGCTAGATTGCTATTTGATAATCAATGCACAATGGATTTTGACCTACAACCTGCCCTTTAAAAATAACTACTGTTCTGTTCCTTGGTAAAACAATAAAAATGTTGCCCTTAAAAAAAACCCACACACAAATGGAAAAGGGACCTCTTAACCATAAGTTTCTTCCGCTCTAAACCAAGTGATTGTAGAAGTCTGTATAGTAATTTACAAAACTGAACCCAATAAAATATACGTTTGCCTAAATCCAATTGCTAGTCCCACTTAGAGTAGACCCATTTAATATATGAAACTTACGTAAATGTTGGCTTATCAAGCTCCTATTGATTCGGTAGGACTAAGAATTGGATTTAAGCCATTGAATCCAGCTGCTAAGCCCCGTTTCAAACCGCTGAGTTCCCTAGTCTCTCAGCTGCAAGTGTTCCTTGACACATTTAGACATATGGAGGATACCCATTATTTCAGTCGTTTCAATAGAAACTTGATTGATATAAGGCACCCAAAGGTACAACTAAAAATGCCTGAAATCAAGACAGTAACAGTGGAAGGTCAGAAGCAGGCAGACAAAGCATTGTGCATGAAACAAGTGCATATATATAAACACATGCACATACTTAGTTAAATGGATTTGCCAGTCATTCAGTGTAGCCTAAATAGCTTAGCTTTCACTCAGTGTACCATGCAGAAGAATACCCTGGAATGAAATGCCATACAATGTTGAGGCTCACTAGTTCACAGCCTTTCTTCCCAGCTAACATCAAAGATTTCCCCTTCTTTATAATTTCTTCCTCTCTACCTGCTGACACAGTGCTACAGTAAATACATCAGCAATAAATCTAATCAGCATCTGAATATATATTAAATCAGACAGTTCCAAACATTCTGCCACATGCTGGTGTGACAAAGAAACCAATACAGGTATGAAGATGCAGGCAGATTTGATTCTATATAGGTGATATAGGTAAAAATTAATATATTTTAAATGGCATGTACACAAATGTAGAGATGAGTCTGGAGATGCTGAAATGCTGTATATATCTGTGTGACAGGAGGGGCTGTCTCTCCCAGTGATTGAGAAGTATATGGGAAGTTGGGAGAAAAGGCTTGTGTGGAAATATTTGGAGATATGGGCACCAACCATGACCAGTTTTAGATGTCAGTGGGGTACAGTATATGGGGAGAGGTTTTGGTAAGGTGTAGATAAGGGTTTGGACATGAGGAAATGCAAGATTATATTAGTAAAAATCAATAGTCTTCAAATACTAGTTCATATGGATAAAAGTCATACAGTATAGTTAGAAAGCCACTGTATACCAGGAGTTAACAAATGCTTCTAAAAGAACCCTTCTCTGTGTGATAAAAAAGTATGAGGAAAAAAAGGTGTGTGGGGGGGGGGGAGCCAATCTCACAATAAACATTTTCTGTCTTGAAAGTCAGGCTCCAGAATAAGTATTTCTAGAAACACAAGTACTAAGACTGCACTTTTAGGTGTCAGTAAATTCATTATTGCATTAACTAGGCCTAAATTATTAAAGCTTAATGATGTGGGTTCTCTGAATGTGTTGGGTTTCATTTTCCCACACAGAATCAATGTTAAACATTACAGTATAAATTAAGTAATACTTTACCCTGGCATGCTGCTGCTTTCAATTGAGTTAGCCCAAGAACTCAACAAGATGTATACTTACGACTACAGGCTCTCTCTGGCCTCCTAGCAAAGATGATATAGTTTACTGTAACAAATGAACAGCAGACCTGTAATGACTTAAATGATGTATCCACTTTTGTCAGGGGAAACGTACAAGTAGGATGCCATGCTGCTTACAGCAATGAGGAGCAAACAGCGATCTCATACTATAAACATAATTTCCATGGAAGCCTGGGGGACCATCTCCCTTTACAGAGTTTAGAAACATGACACATATCACAGAACATTTTAGGGTGGTTAAATTAATAGAACATAGATTCAGGCTAAAATCTGAAAAGGATAATTTTAACAGGATTTGGGCTTTAATCCTCATTACATTTTAAAGAGAATTCGGAGTGTACAAAAGAGAGGCTAAGAGGCTGTAGAATATGTTCTCCTTAGTCACAGGAGGGCACAATGGGAAGCAGCCCTTGCATATGGCAAAGCCAGCACTGCCAAAGACGTATGCATTTTATATTGTTTATATTGTTTAATGTCTTTTTTATGGGGGAGGGAGTGGGTGGGTGGTGCTTTTAGTCATTATTACAATGTTTTAATTGTTGGAAGCTGCCCCGATTGTTTTTAGCAGAGGGGTGGAGTATAAATATTATTATTATTATTATTATTATTATTATATTTCTTGAACTAGCAAGATGCCCACCAAGCAGAGGGAGTGTGGGCAGTCAGCTGCTCTTACCCCCACCCACCCTATGAAGGGTTTATATTGTTTGTTTCCTTAGATCCTAAACCTGTCTTGGTCCAGCTATCTATTCTCAGTCGTAGCAGCCCTCCAAGGTTTCAGGCTCAAATATTTTCCAGCTATAATAATTAAGGAACTTACCTGAGACAGAAATACATAATACTCAGGATATGAGCGGTGCCAGGGAAAGACACTAGGACCATCTAAATGCAAATAATCTAAATAATTATGGCAATACCACAATCATAAAAAGTCAACATGGATTTCAGAGAAACAAGTCATGCCAGACTAATCTGATCTTTTTTTCTTTTTTTTTTTGATAAAATTACCAGCTTGGTAGATGAAGGGAACACTGTGGATATCGCATACATTGATTTCAGTAAGGCCTTTGACAAGGTTCCCCATGACATTCTTGCAAACAAGCTTGTAAAATGTGGGCTAGACAAGTTAACTGTTAAGTGGATTTGTAATTGGTTGACCGGCCAAACCCAAAGGGTGCTCACCAGTGGCTCCTCTTCCTCTTGGAAAGATGTGACTAGTGGGGTGCCACAGGGTTCTGTCCTGGGCCCAGTGTTATTCAACGTCTTTATCAATGACTTGGACGACAGAATTAGGGGCATGCTTATCAAATTTGCAGATGACACCAAATTAGGAGGAGTAGCTAATACCCTAGAGGACAGGATCAAAATTCAAAATGACCTGGACAGACTGGAGAGCTGGACCAAAGCTAACAAAATGAAATTCAGCACGGAGAAATTTAAGGTACTGCACTTAGGGCGAAAAAACAAAATGCACAGATATAGGATGTGGGAGACCTGGCTGAACGAGACTACGTGTGAAAGGGATCTAGGAGTCCTAGTAGACCACATGTTGAACATGAGTCAACAGTGTGATGCGGCAGCTAAAAAGGCCAATGCGATTTTGGGCTACATCAATAGAAATATAGTGTCTAGATAAAAGGAAGTAATAGTGCCACTCTATTCTGCCTTGGTCAGGCCTCACCTAGAATACTGTGTCCAGTTCTGGGCACCACAATTCAAAAAGGATATTGACAAATTGGAACATGTCCAGAAAAGGGCGACTAAAATGGTGAAAGGTCTGGAAACCATGCCCTATGAGGAAAGACTTAGGGAGCTGGATATGTTTAGCCTGGAAAAAAGACGCTTAAGATATGATAGCCCTGTTTAAGTATTTGAAGGGGTGTCACATTGAGGATGGGGCAAGCTTGTTTTCTGCTGCTCCAGAGACTAGAACATGGAACAATGGATGCATGCTCCAGGAACAGAGATTCCACCTCAACATTAGACGGAACTTTCTGACAGTAAGAGCTGTTCGGCAGTGGAACACACTCCCTCAGAGCGTGGTGGGGGTCTCCTTCCTTGGAGGTCTTTAAACAGAGGCTGGATGGCCATCTGTCAGGGATGCTTTTATTATGTATTCCTGCATGGCAGGGGGTTGGACTGGATGGCCCTCGTGGTCTCTTCCAACTCTACAATTCTATGATTCTATGATTCAAAGCACATGCTTTACCACTAGACGGTGGACCTATACCTTAGGAAACAAGTTTACACACACATGCACGGTGTTCATGAGTTTTGTCCTACCTTTACTTGAAGCATATACAAGTATATTTTGCTCATCTTACTCCCCATGTAAATTAAAAATACCTTTGACCATTTGGACATTCCATCTTCAGTCCTCTTGGTGTTTTGCCTGTCATTGGAAGGGCTAGTGTTTGCAGGGAGGCCTGATGTTATTTCTTAAACATGTGTTTCCCTACATTTTTTATGTCTTTGTGAGGCTACCTCATTTGGGGCAGGATGATTTGGATGTATGAATGGTGCCTGGACCTGTATGTGCATATTTCTGGGGAAGTATTATTGCCTGAAGGCTTGTGTATTTTACAGATTTGCTTGTTTCTTTGTGTAAAAGAGGGTCATCTGGTGTTTTGTGTATGGTTGTGTGGGTCGCCTTGATTTGTGTTTGTGCGGGTTGAGGGGGGATGCCTTGGTTTTATACATGAGTGGTACTTAGATAATCACAACTCCTCACACACACACAACCATACTATGCTATGTGATTTGGTTTTGGGGGCTCAGGTCCAACCTCAGCCTTTTACCCCACTTCCTATACATGTTAAGTGTCTTTTGAGATGAACTAAGCCCCTGATAGCAGCCACTTTCGTGTGATACCCATGACGGCCTCTCAGATTTTGAGATGGTGGTGATGTGGATGAGTCCGTGTCAGTGCATTTTTGTACATGTCACTGCCATTTTAGGTACGGGATGCAACAATCTGTGGGCAGTTGAAACTGTGGATCCAGAGCCCACAGATTGGGAGGGCCCACTGTAAATGATTTAGGGCCCAAAGAAAGGGCTGCCTTTGACACTGAGACAGGAGGACTAACTTGTCTACATGAGACTCAAAGCAAGTCAGACATTCATAGTTTGCACATTGTAGCAAGATAAACAAATATGAGCAACTCTGTTCTCAATCTTAAACTGTAATCTTATTCACATTTTCCTGTGAGTAAGCTGTTAGTCATGTAAAAGTGCTTCTGGAAGTTACTATACACAGCAGCAAGATCAGACAGGGATGGAGACCTTGACCAATCTTCCTCCTCCACCTTAGATTTATGAAGATGCCATAGGCATGCTCTTAGCTTGCAACTTCCATTCTTTAGCTGAAAATAATAGCAATAGCCTGTACAATAAAGCAGTGGTGAGGGCCAATAAAGTTCTATGTACTATAAGCAGCCCAAGCAGTACCTTAGATCTCAGCACTTCCCCAGCTAGGCATTGCTGTACCCATGATAGTGAACTACCACTGGCTTCATATAAACACATTACTTGCCCTAGCAAAACAACACAGCCCCCACATATATAGGAGGTGTTCATGGGTGTTAAAAGAGCATGCTGTAGTTGCTAGACTAGTGGGTTTAGACAAGACAGAGCCAAGTCTATGTCACTAGTTGGAAAGCCAGTCCCTATCCCTCAGCTTAATATACCTCACAGAGTTTATGTGTGTCCTGGTTCAATAGACACCCCAGGATTGGAGTACTAAAATATGAGAAACTCACTACTGTTCAGACAGGACTGTGAGATGTCTTGGTGATGTGACAGGCCCAATTCAGCCAGATAAAACACAGTGGACAGAGCAAGTCCCCTGTGTCTGAAGCAAAGCAGTGCAGAGCCTCAAGCAGCATTATATATGAGGAGGAACTTTTTGACAGTAAAAGCTGTTCAGCAGTGGAACACACTCCCTCGGAGTGTGGTGGGGTCTCCTTCCTTGGAGGTCTTTAAACAGAGGCTGGATTGCCATCTGTCGGGGATGCTTTGATCAAGATTTCCTGCGTGGCAGGGGGTTGGACTGGATGGCCCTTGTGGTCTCTTCCAACTCTGCAATTCTATGATTCTATGATTCTATGATTCTATGAGTTGAGGTGGGGAGAGACTTAGGAGATATTCAGACCTGCAAAATGCCGGTTTGCCGCGCGAGCAGCCTCCCGAAACTGCTGCGTGGCAAGGGTCTACTTCGGACGACGCTGTGCCTCTCGCGAAACCGTCCGTGTCACTTCCGTGAAGCTTGGGACGGCTCAGCACCATATTTCAATCACGGGCAACCTCCGTGATTGAAATATGGCGCTGAGCCGTCCCAAGCTTCACGGAAGTGACACGGACGGTTTCGCGAGAGGCACAGCGTTGTCCGAAGTAGACCCTTGCCGCGCAGCAGTTTCGGGAGGCTGCTCGCGCGGCAAACCGGCATTTTGCAGGTCTGAAAATCTCCTTAGGAGATTATCAGATGCTCTAAATATGGCATTATGACGATGCCAGGAGACCGCTAAAGGGCTTCCCTTTCACAGGAGGTTGTTCCCCTCTCATAATGCTCCCATTCGGCTCTCGTTACACTGGCACTGCTTTTTATCGATGAGCTAAGCTGTCAATAGGTCCCTGGTTCTATTTCTGTCACAGAATGTCCTGTGAGTGAAAAAGTGCCCATTTCACTGGCACAGTTCCAGCATCAATGGGAGGTCTGTGCCAGAACACTTCCTAGTGAGATTGGAATATCCAGGTAGGTGACACACTTTTTTGTACCCTCCCCGGGTTACTTATAAAGTTTTAAGTGTGTTTTTGTGCTTGCTGTCACTTTTTCTTTTTTACAAGGGTTATAATTGTTGAATTTCCCGCGCTCTCGTCTTCTCACAAGAACCAGTGGGATTTCATTCCAGGAAGTGAATGGAGCTCCGTTAGAGCTCCATTCACTCCTGGGCTGTCGTGGAAGCAGGAATAAGGTAGGTCTGAAACTTTTTGTTCTCATGCCGGGACAGGGGCAGGAGAGGAGATTGCAGGGCAGGAGCACTTTTTTGTGCCTGTCTGATAATCTCCTGGAACAAATCCTGTGGAAATGAGCTGTTTTCCCCATCAGAGGACTCCTGCAACTGAGGGCTTCTTTAGGCTGCTCAGCTCATATCCTTCAGAAACTCAATCCCTGATGGTTACGATAATTAGCAGTAGCCCTTACAGGAGCTGCAGCCTTTACAGAGAGAGAGAGCGCCTGTGTAGAGTAGTGGTTTGAGTGCTGGACTAGGACACTGGGAGACAGGGTTCAAATCCCCACTCAGCCACAGAAATCTTCTGGGGAGTGACTTTGGGCAAGTCACACTCTCTCAGCCTCAGAGAAAGACAATGGCAAACCCCCTCTGAACAAATTATGCCAAGAAAACTCCTTAGGGTCATCATAAGACTTGAAGGCACACAACAACAGTTTCTTTGTGACTGGAAGGATTTGGAAGGATCTTCTGCAGTGGTCAAAGTGGAAGGATGGGCTTCATTCATGGTCAGAGGAGAAACACAAGGAGATGCTGATGGTGGGGGAAATAATGCACCATATGGCTCAGAGTCTCATTCAGAGTGAGGCCACTTATTGGAGCTTGGGGTCATGACGATACAAGAACAAGATGGTAGTGGGGAATATATCTTGAGTTCTTAGGGGAAGAGGGGATTAAAACAACACAATAAATATATAATGCAAGATGGTGCTAAAAGCCAGCTGGGGAGTGGGAAAAAAGAAAGATCCATTCTGATTCCATTGTACTGGCAGGGAGATGGGTGTTGTTCCAGGTTTTTAGCAGTTGTCAATATACACTAGAAAGAATATACAATATGTAGCATTTATACATGATTCTTCCTAGGTGTCATAGGATGTGTCAGCCAAATTAGTTACTGCTGGTAACTGCCAGGAGACTATAACACCAACTTTGAAAGAGTTGTACTGGCTACTAGTATGTTTGGGAGCTAAACTAAACATTCCAGTTCTTACCACCTGTAAAACATGTATAGACTGCCTATAACTGGAATACTGGAGGAGATAGCCTTCTCTTACATATGTTCTATGAGCAAGGGAATCTTGTAGCACCTTTGAGACTTAACTGAGAGAAAGAAATTCCAGAATAAGTTTTCATAGGCTTGATCTACTTCCTCAGATGCATAGGCCAAGTCTACAAAAGCTTATGCTACATTTCTTTCTCTCAGTTAAGGAGATTTTCACATGGGCTATATATCCTGTGGCAGGAACAGAACAGGGTGGGAAAAGGTTTTCCCTTTCAGACAATGTCGACCCTGTTCTATCCTGCATCTGTCCTGCTCCTGTGCCTGTTCTGGAGTAATGTATTCATGGTTTTTCATTGTGAATAGACCTCCCTTTCCATTGCTATCACGCAATCATGGGTGTGTGAACAGAAGCCCCGTTCCTGTTCCAAAATGACAGCCGCGGATGGGAGGTCCATTCCGAGCACTTCCTGGTACAATCTGGACATCCAGGTAAGTGGCACCCTTTATTTTACCCTCCCTGTTTTAATTCTGTACTTTAAAGTGTGCTTTTGTGCTTGGTGAATTGATTTGATGTTGTGGAGGGGGGTAGTTTTTAAATTTACCGCCCGGCCTAGAATGGCCGGGATTTCAGTTCCCAGTCATAAATGCAGCCTTACGATGGCTGCATTTACGGCCAGCAAGCCGGGGTGGGGGAGCCCATTCCTGCCGTGGAATTAAGGTAAGTGTGTGAAAGATTTACCTTATTTCGCGGCAGGAACGGGAGAGGAGGTGGCGGGGCAGTAACGGGGCATTTTGGCCCCGTGTGAAAATCTCCTACGTTTCAAAGGTGCTACAAGATCCCTTTGCTGACTGATATTCCAAACTAACATAGCTATGTCTTTTGAGTTCTACCCATATGTTCTATGAGGATGCAGTTGTGCGTTCACCACCATCAGAGGTCTAATTATCAGCAACTTCTAACAGATCTTCCTCAGCAATGGCTTTGACCACCCTCTCCTTGGAGATCTCCTTTGAGGTCTGTGTGGAGCTTGGAAAATGTTAACTGGATTTCAAGTCCCAGAATCCCCCAGCCAGTTCTGGACCTGGGAGCTACTGAGTCTACTGAGGCTGGCAGTAAAGACCTTTCTGTTTAGGCAAACATTTGAGTTGTAATCTAGATTATATTCCTATTTTATTTATTGTGTTATTTTGATTTTATTGCATTCTGCTATGAAATTATTTTGGTAAAATTCTGAATACAGATTTCATAATCAAGAAGTAAAATACATAAGACATCATAGAATTTTATTTCCCTAGCAGCAGACTTTGGATTTCTTAAATCACAGAATACGCACAGCCGGTCCTCCTGATAATATATACTATTATCACTTCATTATACACTTCATGCACTGTGGGGAATGGGCCCTAGGCAGGGCCACTGAGAACTGGTACAGGGCCTGGGGCAAGGTGCATAATGCCCCCCCCCCAAAAAAAAGATTAGCAACAGACAGTATAGCCTATCCCTATGTTGTTGAAATAGCGCATTTAATTTTGCAGTGTATTGTTTGTTTTTCCACTGTCCATGCCTGCAACCTTCAGAGGTCTCGGCCCTGAGAGTTTTGCTGCTCCTCCCCCACCACCCACCACTCCTCAGCCCTGGTCCTAGGAAACACAAGCAATGTTTGTGTGTGGCACAGAGTTGCCCTTCTAACATTCAGTGTTTAAGGAGGGGTGGGCTAATGAGGGGAATGTTTCCTGGTTCAAGCAAGGCATACAGAGAAACATTTAAGGACAAAATAGCCCTTCAGCCTTCCAACTTCCTGTATGCCATTTCACCACTTTCTATGCAAAAGGAATTGTGCTAAAGAAACACAGAATGCAGCCAACATTTACAGGCAAACACATTCATTCCAACTGAGGTGCCTTGCCTGTTTAATAAGCTTATGCTATTAGCTAATGTTAGTATAACTCACCCCCAGAGCTAACTGCTAAGGAATCTCAGTTGCTGAGTACCTCTATAGTGAACTCAAAATATCTATACTGCTATAGTTGGGAAGGCAAGCATGAAACCTGAAACTGGATTTCCATTTAAATAGTGTACTTGTGGCTGGAATTATTGGTATTTACCTATTTCCTCTTGGGTTTCATTCCTGACTCATGAGGTCTTTAATCTATAGAACCCCTGTGCAACATTATTCTAATGCAGCAATTCAGGTACATACTTTAGTTGAAATTTCAGAGTGTGCAGTTTCCCCAAAGGAATTAGCTTTCTATTCACACAGCTTTAAGTATATAGAATACTATTCCCAGTGAGGTAATAATAAGCCCTTTCTTTGACCTGTTTAGCAGAGACTTTTGCTGGCTCCGACAGAGAACATAACCTTTTCATTTCATAATTCTCAGAGTACAGGCATGCATCATACTGGTTATTTGGTCTTTTTGTAATCTTTTCTGATGAGCCTATAGGAATGCATCCCATGGTTGATCCAAAAAACAATCTGGAAAGTTCACCACCCATTGTTGAAAAAAGAACAGAGTCTGGTAGCACATTAAAGAATACATCATTTATTGCAGCATGATTTTTTGTGGATTGCAGCCCACTTCCTGGAGTTCAGCAAGCGAATCTATTTTGTCACCAGAGGTTGAATCTAGAGCATGGGTTTCTTATCACATAATGGGCAGAATCCAGTTGGCAACATACACAGGTAGGCATAAATTGTGCTATGCATGCAGACTTACTTTTATGGAATGGACATATCCAGTTGATGTGGCAATAGCAGAATGCCACGTGTGGGATCATTGCAGATGTGCATTAGTACACCTAGAGCAGACTGTCAGTGCACACTGCACATTGTGTACTGCTTCTGTACATTTTGTATTGGTTAATGAGGTTACAGTTATGTGCATTAACCATTTCTCATACTGCGAAGAAAAGCCAGAGAGACTACAGTGGCTTTCAGCACTGGAATTGTGTACTGTAGTGCCACTTGGCTGATGGATATTTATGCTGTGTTGAAATGATGTAAGATCTTGGCCATGTGATGTTTGATTTATATAGTATCAAGATGCTTGTGTTATCAGCAACAGAATTTCAGATGTACGTAGAATATATGTGGTTGGGGATGAGTTTGTAGACAGTGAAGCTGGAAGGAAATTACACGCAAAAAACACAGACAGGAACAATTATATTAGTAACACTGGACATTCACAAACCACTGCTGTCGATAACACAAACATCTACATCTTACACTATATACATCAGTTAACATGTTTACTGTGATAAGAACCCATTATCCTGAGTCAAACCTTTGGTGTCAGACTGGAACTCCTTGTTGAATTGGAGGCAATTGTGCAACGCTGATGTTAATATCTTCCACCTTTTCCTAGGGGGTAACCATATCAGTTAATAGCACCAAGAACAACAATTGGGCTTGTAACACCGTAAATATTAACAACTTCATCATGGCATAAGCTACCTGCTGAAGTGAGTTGTACCCATGAAAGCCTAAGGAGATTTTCACACGGGGCCAAAATGCCCTGTTACTGCCCCGCTACCTCCTCTCCCGTTCCTGCCACGGAATAACATAAATCTTTCACACACTCACCTTAATTCCGCAGCAGGAACGGGCTCCCCCTCCCCTTGCTGGCCAGCCGTAAATGCAGCCGTTGTAAGGCTGCTTCTACGACCGGCCGTCTGAAACGTTATCACGTGATAACACCGGACAGTAAATTTAAAAAATAAAACTCCCCCAAACATAAAATCAGTTCACCAAGCACAAAAACACACTTTAAATCACACAAATCAAAACAGGGAGGGTAAAATAAAGGGTGCCACTTACCTGGATGTCCAGATCGTACCAGGAAGTGCTCGGAATTGATCTCCCCTCCGCGGCTGACATTTTGGAACAGGAACGGGGCTCCTGTTCGCACACCCGTGATTGCATGATAGCAACGGAACGGGACGTCTATTCACGATGAAAAATCATGATTACATTGTTCTGGAACAGTCACGGGAGTAGGATGGATGCAGGACAGAACAGGGTCAACGTCGTCTGAAAGGGAAAACCTTTCCCGACCCTGTTCTGTTCCTGCCACGGGATATATAGCCCGTGTGAAAATCTCCTAAGTCACAACACCAGCATTTTAATCTTTAAGGTACCACATTACTCTCTCTGAGCTGTATGATGGGAAGAGGGAGCAGGTGAATAGCAATTAACAATGCTATTTGGAGGGGCAAAACATGTCCCTTAGGGGTGCCATCACAGAAGGACAAACTTAGTCATTCCCCCTACACTTGCCTTCACTAAGAGAAAATTCAGTGTAGCAAAGAGTCTGCAAAACTCTTTCTCCAGCAATGGAAACTGGTGGATTCTCCATCACACACTGGTGGCTGGTGAATCCACTGGAGTTTTCCCCCTCAACTTTAAGGAATCTACCCAGGACCCTAAACCTATTTTTGTTGATAGGATTCAGCACTTAGGATAGCTATTTTAGTAGAGCAGATTCATTGTCCTACTAACATAGTAGCCACCAGCCACTACTGCTCCTGAGGGTTCCATTTCTTTTATTGACAATCCAGTCAGGCAGGGTCAGTCCCAGCATGACTTTATCCATGAGTCCTTTTGAAAGAAATTAAGCACAAAGCCATGGAATCCAGCACAAGCTCACAACAACCCGAGATAAATTCAGGGTAGGGATGGGAAGTGTGCAACTATAGGCCACATATGGTCCTTTCGGGGGATCCGGGGTGGCTTCTCAAATCCTCATTGACTTCCAAAAACCTCCAGCACTGCCAAACATGTTTTCAGCCAAATAAAGCACATTTTATGGCTCAAAAAGTCTACTTAGATCATGCAGTTCAAGGGGGGGAGTCACCCTGAAACAGCAAAGGCCCCCAAACAACTCAAAAGTGACTAGTGACCTCACTCCCAGTTGCCAAAAACAGCAGCCATGGTGGCACATTGCAGATCTCCAAAAGAGCCCAAATGGCATAATGTAACCCTCCATATTTTGGAGCAGCCCCACACTGAATTAGGAGATGCCTCTGCCCCAAACAGTGGGACCACCTGGGGTGGGGTGGCTTTAGCTCTCACCTAGGTTTCTCCCTGAATACAGACTTTCCTGTTTTTCCTGCATAAATGAGCGCCTACCCTGCAGTACATTCCTTTCTGTGAGTTTGAACTGTGTGCTAGAAAATAATTAGCTGTGATTGTTCTCTGTTCCAGTTTGTTTCATGAGCTTGTTTCATGAGTAAAAGCAGGCCTTAATCTGTGCTGATAAATTTCAAAAGATAAATGAGCTACTGCACTCCAGGATAATTTATATGCAATATCAGATGTTATTTATGTTCTCGGGAGGCTCAGCAAGCCCAAACATTATGCTTTTGTCTAATTTCAGAGTGAATAAGCAAGATAGAGTATTGTGGCAAAACTGTGCAAACACTTGTCTCTGTTTGATCAACCTGTACATAGCCTGTGCCACAGAAGAAGTAAGAACATTCTTTAGAATATCCTTCTCCAACTTGGTGTCCTCCAGATGTTTTAGACTTGAACATCATGATCCTTCACCACTGGCTATGTTACTAGAGGTTGACGGTGTACTGTGTTGGGGAAGGCGATGAAACTTATCCTATCCCACAAAGTCCCTTCTGGGCGAGTCACTATCAGAGACAGACAGTGAGTTTTGAGACAGCTGCAATAGTGTCCCAAAATGTTTTATTTTCCCCATAGAAATTATTCATCCTCCCTTCCCATTAAAAGAAAAGGGGCTAGGAGACAACAAGATCTAGCTCCAGTTTGACCCTGTCCACAAATCATCTTGAAATATACATCAGGTGGGCTCTTTGACTATTTCAGGAACAGACAGAATGTCTTCGCAGTCACATACACCCCAAATCAACATGCTAATTTTAGTCAGTTGGCCTAAGCCATAACAAGTTACCTCACAGTTATTATTATTATTATTATTATTATTTCTATTCTGCCCCTCTGCAACGCAATCGGGGTGGCTTACAGCATAAAAACTCCATGATTACAACAGTACCCTAACCCACCCACCCCTTAAAATAATATTGAATTAGAAAAGATTACAAAACATACTATAATTAAAATAGAAGAGAGAGAAAAAATCAGTGGCAGCTCAAAGGGAAAATGACAGCTTAATCTTCGGGCTGAGATAGTTATTCAGGAAAGGCCTACTGGAAAAGATCCGTCTTGACAGCTTTTTTAAAGCTGTCTAAGGTGGTAATAAGATGGATCTCATCCGGCAGGCCGTTCCATAATCTGGGAGCGGTAGCAGAGAAGGCCCTCTGGGAGGTCACTGACAGCCTTGTTTTCATAGGCTGTAACAGATTCCTCCCAGAGGACCAAAGTGCGCAGGGAGGGTCGTATGGAAGGAGGCGGTCCCGGAGGTAAGTTGGACCCAAGCCATGTGGGGCTTTAAAGGTCATAACCAACACCTTGTACTGTGCCCGGAAACGAATAGGCAGCCAGTGGAGAGCTTTTAGCACAGGTGTTATATGCTCTCTTCTGGAAACACCAGAAATCAACCTGGCTGCCATGTTCTGAACTAGTTGAAGTTTCCGAGTCAAGCACAAGGGTAGCCCCATGTAGAGCCCATGTAGAGCGCAGTCTTCTAAATGGTGAGGTTAGCTGTCCTCAGTCAATGGAATCTGATTGGCTGCAGCAAAAGTCAAGAAATCTTTCACTAAAGCAATTCAAATGGCTTGTAAAAGGCAAGCCAGACACTTAAAAGTTCACACCACAATCTGGGGCCCTATCACACTGCACTTTTATAGTGTTGCTATTCCACTTTAACTGCCTTATTTCCATCCTACAGAATCCTGGGATTTGCAGTTTAGGGAGGAACATTCAGAATTATCAGCCGGGACAGCTTCTTTAGTGTCTCTGACCAAACTACAAACCCTAGGATCCCATAGGATGGTGGTTAAAGTGGTATCAACGTGCTACAACTGTGTAGTGTTGAAGAGCCCCCAGTGTGTTTTCTGCCATGATCAAGTTGAATGTTTCATCCTAGCCCCTGTACTCCATGAATGAGACCTCATTTGGTCAGTCTCCTGTTGTGGTGTCTTATAGGTCAGTAGAACAGTGGATCCATTCTGGGTTTCAATCAAAACTTTATAAGGAGCTGTCCATGGTGCTGGACCTGTTTGGGAGATAGGGTCCCACGTTTTACATAAATTCTCCTAAGTTTGGACTTAATTTGGAGCAGATTCACCATTCTGCCGACACAGAAGTCACTAGCCCCCACTGACCTCCTGAATGGAACATTTCTTTGACTCGTTAGTATCTATTCACCACCCTCACCAATCTCTTTGCTAATACTCCTTGCCATATAAGCAAATGAAACACACTTTTCACCTATGTGTTTGGGATGGCGTTAGCATTCATGCAGTGGGGACATTATACTATATAACTTAGGTGAAGAATGAGTGCAGTACAGAAAAGAGCAAATTACAAAGCAAACACTTCAGTTGTTACAATGAATAATGTATGAGCAAGCCACAGGCAGAAATGTGCTCAGATACATCAAATAGCTTCATATATCAAGCACATTTCTGAAAATCAAAATCATGAAGAATAGGGCCTAATTTTTTCCATGGCAGATAAATTATTAACAAAGTATTTAGTGCAATTCTAGCAAAGCAGAGCTAATTAATGCATGAAAACTGCTTTACATTTCCAGGCAATAAGGTTTTTGAATTCATACCCACTTATGCTTGGGGTAGCCTAAATAGCAAACAAAAAGAACTCCCTTGAAATCTGGTTTCTACTTATGAAGTTTCATGTTGAATATTTGAAATGTAATGGGAAAAAGAGAAATGCAAGTCTTGTGAACCACTTTTCATGATCAGAGGGTTGGATACTGTGATATTTCTGCTGTAAATTAGAAGCTAGCTCACTCTTGATTTACTAAAAAGTAAGGCCCAATGAGTTCCATGGAATTTAGGAGATTATCAGACAGGAATGAAAAAAGCATTCTTGTCCCCTCCCACCCTGTCCCGTCCCTGTCGTGCCACAATCACCCTCCTCACCGCACTTACCTCCTCTTCCATTGTTCCAGGAGCCCAGGAGTGAAAGGAGCTCTAACAGAGCTCCCTTCACTTCCTGGATCGAAATCCTGCGGATTCTTACGAGAAGACAAGAGCACAGGAAATTCAACAATAAAAATAAAAAGAACATAAAAAAATTACAGCAAGCACAAAAACACACTTTAAAAGTAACCCGGGGAGGGTCATAAAAAGTGTGTCATTACCAGGATGTCCCAATCTCACCCAGAAGTGTTCTGACAGGGACCTCCCATTGATGCTGGGATCTTGCCAGCATAACAGGGCACCTATTCACTTGCAGGAACATCTGTGACAGAAGTGGAACAGGGGATCTATTGATGGCTTATCCCGTCAATAAAAAGCAGCACTGGTGGAACGGCACCAGAACGGGTGCATAACAAGGGGGGAATGATGTCATCTGAGAAGAGAGACCTTTTGTGATCTCCAGTCATTTATGTAACACCACTTTTAACACATCTGATAATCTTACTCCCAGGTAACTGACTATAGGATCAAAGGCTGAAAGTATAAGGGGAAATGGTTTGAATTTTACTTCTGCATCAGCTTGCTCGGTATTAGGGGAAAAAAACTCTTGCCTAGAATTATGATTGGTCATGATGATAGAAATCTTGAAGAACATTTAAGTTGATTGCCAGAGCAATGAAGGTGGGGCCTTTCCAGTTATCCAGACTACAAATCCCATCATCCTGAACTACTGATTGTACTGACTGATACCGGTGGAAGTTGTGATCCAAAACTTTTGGAATGTACCACCTTAAGGCAGTCTGCCTTAGACTATATAGGTACTGCTATCTTTCTTTCTCTGTACTGTATGTGATTGAATTGTAGACCTATGTTATTTTATTTGAAAAATCCCAGCTGATGATAGAAAGATATGACAGAACACATCCCAAAAAAAATGAGTAGTATATTACAAATAATTCTTCCTCGCTGAAAATGTACTTGCAAGCCTGATTTTTCTTTAGAAAAGTAAATATTTAGCTCAATTCTACATTTACATTATTTTCTTGGAATGTTCATGCCCAATGCACTAATGTATGTTTGAACACTTGTGATGTACTAAATTATTAGTGGGTTCAATGTAAAAAATACCATTTAACTTACTATGTATAATTTAATCTCGCTAATAAACACTGCATACTATAATGCTGAAAGGTCTGTTTATAGAAATATACCACAAACCAGAGAAGATGGAAAAAATTACTCTGGACCTGTAACAAATTCATCTGAAGATGCACTTAGGCATCAATAATTTATTTCACTAGATTTTAATAGATACTTAGTAATGCAACATCTATATTTTATTACAATTATAGCAATGAAGCCTCTCACATCGATTGGTTAAACTAGTATGATGTCATGGAATGTTTATAAGGATTTTCATTCATGGAACAAACCTGCCAGCAACAGAGCTCACAATTCATCTTCTGAAAAGGAAGGGTAGCATCTACATTTAGCTGAGAGAAGGGCTTCACTCAAGTCCTCTGCAGCATTTGGTCATGTTAAATAAACATGCAAGACACAGTGGTTCTGCCTCACTGTACATGTAAGTGAGGCTAAATTGATGGTCTCACTTGAGGCCATCCTAAAGTATATTTCCATATATCTGTATATTCCACATACTGTATTTAGGAGGAAATATTTCCACGTATCTTGGTACCTGTTTTGCAGCTCATGCGTGGTTTTTTGGGGCCAACCTGAACCACTGTTAGAACAGAACAACACTTGGAACAGTGGGTTGCTGAACCAGAAGCTTTCTAAAACAGTTTCTTTCTATAGCAGAACTAAAGCTTATAACCTGAGAGACAGTACATGCTACATATTCATGAAAGGGTGCACATATTAGACAACATCACCCTTTCGTAGTTATGTCCCCACCAAAACTCGTACTTTTTAATTGACAGCTGAAGGTGTCAATTGATACCTTGTGGTGTTTTGTTTTGTTTGTGTTGTTTTTTTGCTGGCACTGCTGGGGTGTGTAACCTCGCATTTTTCCTCTCGTACTTACCCCATTAATGGCAAGTCTGATGCGAATACTTCTGGGTGAGATTGAGACATCTAGGTAAGTGATGTACTTTTTATGGAACGGAGCTCCGGTCACTTCCTCTTTCATTGCCGAGGAAGCCTTTTCACAGGAAGGAAGGTAAGTGTAGCATGGGGAGTTCTTTTGACGGCACAAACATGGAAAAGTTATGCCAGCAAAAGAACAGGTTTAAGGGGGGTGGTCTGATAAAGTCCAGAGAGACATGTGCTTTCTTGCTAGAGGTGCTCAAGAACTATAAGGAGCCCTGGTGGCGCAGTGGTTAAATGCCAGTACTGCAAGTCACCACGTTGCAAGTTCAATTCCAGCGGGCTGCAAGGTTCACTCAGCCTTCCATCCTTTCGTAGGTCGGTAAAATGAGTACTCAGCTTGTGGGGGCAATTATCTAACACACATTGGAAACTGTTTAATGCAGTGTAGATGTGTAAATAGCTATTGCTTAAAACCAATCTGTAAGCTGCTCTGATAGCCTTGTGGCTGAAGAGCGGGGTATAAATAAATAAATAAATAAACAAATAAACTACCTGTACTAGAATCTTTTGTCTAGGCACAAAAATTGAGTATTTGGTGGATGGGGAAATCACAATAATAAACAAGGAGGTTAGTGTGGATATCGGAAAATAACATAATTTTGCTGTGTAAAAAAAACATTAACTCCCATTTACCTTAATAAGTAAGATGTACTGGGGGGGGGGACCCTGCCCTGTAATCTATTTTCCTTAGAATATGCATAGCACCTATGGATTTTCTCATACTGCCAATGACAGTGGCAGAAACCAAAAGAAGTTTCATAAAGCTAGGATTCCTCAAAACCTGAAAGTGTTCTGCCAGGAGGAAAGAAGAGTTAAGCCACTTAGCTATTTTGTCTGTTGAATATGAAGTTATAAGAAGAATTAACTTTGGAGTGATAATTGCATGATTTGACTACTTAAAAGGTCAGAAAAGCTGCAAGGGGAATCAGCCTAAATGTAATTTCTGTTACCAACTTGAATAGACTCATTGACTCAATTGTTGAACGGTTAGTCAACACTTAAGTAAATCTCACTGATTCAATGGGTCTATTCTAATTGAGATTAGCAATGGGATTTAAGCCAACATATTTGCAGACATGTTGAAATATTGAGAAGATAATACCTTTATTAGGAATTAAGACCAACCCAAAACATACAAAATAATTTTGAAAAGTGAAGAAGCCTTCTTCAGAATAGCTGTTGTATTCAACAAGCAAACAAAAATATAGCAAAAATGAAGATACTGAGAGACAAGGTAGAAAAGGTTTAGTTTAGGCCATGGTGTTTATTTTTTAAGGAGCAAATTTAATTTCAGAATCTACAATAGAGACTGTTCTTTCATTAGTCAGGAGGAGACTGAAGATGATGGTGTCATGGGGTGGAGAGGGCAGATTGCCACATCAGCAGCATCCTAGTCCCTAAGATTTCAGATCGAAAACCTGAGGCTCTGATAGGGTGAGTCTTTATGAGGTCAGAGAGGCAAGGCAAGTAGCTGTTGGGAGAGGGGCTGGAACTTCTCTGAGGTCAGATGATTATGGAAATGAGCATGAGGTGAATCTGAGTAAATGGGCCCAGAATCTGGGGGGGGGGGGAAAAACTGGTAATATGGAACCTAGCGCTCAGGGGGATCCCATTGTTTTTGGCAGGCATGTCAGGAGTAAGAGACTGGAGTGCATAAAAAATGGCCAAACAACCGCTAAGTCATGCTAGCTGAGGCCAAGGAACTGCCAAGTCATGCTAGCCTTGAGGCCACAGCTGCACAAGAAGGTTACTGCAGGGCATAGCATCAGGATAGAGTCTGGAGTGCAAAATCTGATGTAATGCACCCATGTGGTTGAGGAAGCCGATGCCCTGTGAAACTGTATAAAGGAAGGCTCAGTCCAGAGCATTCTTTCTCTTGAAATACTTTGATTTCTGGCAAAGCAGTTTGTCTGTCTGCTGTATATATCTGTACATATTGCAACTACCTTGAGCTTGAAGATAAAGTGCCTCCTGTTTATTTGGACGTCAAAACACTTTGTGTGTGAGTATTCTTGGGAATGGGTTGCTGCTGAGTCTGCTGAGATAATTTTTGGCTTCTGCCGGGGACTGAATGCCCTATCATCCCCCAACAAGGCACATTATAAAACGTATTCCATGGCTGCAGTGGTTTCCACAATTCCCACCAGAAGTTGTCATACCTACAGCACACATGACATGGGGAACATCCCCTCCAACTGCCCCCATTTGGCAGGTACAGCACCAATTAATCCCTCTTTTTCAGCTGCTTTTAAAGGTCCCAGTTTTTCTCTCATCCTCCCCTTTTACTTCAATTGCTGTGAATTAAGTTCAAAGTACAAAAGTGGTTTGTACTCAACTCAGCAGGGGGTGAAAAGGGGAGTGGAGAGGTGAAGTTACGCCTTTCCCTGTAGGCTCAGGCAAAAGCAAACTGATGCAGTCTCTCCTAGGCTGTGTTTTCTTCCTTATTAATAACTTTGGCCATGTTGACCACACATTGATGTTGCTTGACCACATGTGTCCTGGTTTTAATCTGTGAAATGTTAGGAGGTAGACAGAGAGAGTGCCCCTAGTCGTACATTGTTGCTGGAGCTCATAGAAGGCTCACTGCCAACCCATGGAGAGACTAACGCTGCCCTACTACTGCCCATTCTTGTGCAATAAGGTTTGTGAGTTGTGCTGCTGGTCCTCCATTCTCTCTTTTTTTAAAAAAAATTACAGTACATTAAAACTATAAAAATTAAGAAAAAAGAGGAAATAAGAGAAGGAAAAAAGAAAAAGAAATACAGAGACTTCCGATCTTCCTTTCAGCAGCTATACATACATAGAGATTATTCGTTCCTCTCTTTTTAACAAATTACAACAAAAACCCTTCTTTCTGTATTTTATTCAATAGCTTACTCTCCAATAATCAAACCCGATATTACCAAATCATTTTAATTTTTATCGCAAAAAGTCTATAAGAGTCCAGTCTTTATAAAATGTCACTATAAATCTCTAGTTAAATCAAACAACCGATCTATTTCTAATAAATTTATCAACTTCCATCCCTCCTGAACATGAATAGTATTAGGGCCTATCTATACCAGGGGGGAAATTGTGAACTGATGCGTACTCATGCAAATTCGAAGCAGGATCAACTTGTCCTGATGGTGTTTGGCAAAATTGCAAGCATGCAAGGCTATATGCTTTTGCTCTCCTAGCGGGCATGCTTGTGATTCAAGATGGCAGCTGTGACTTGCATTTTTATTTTCACCAGTTGCCACAGCCGAACAGTATTTAAAAAGGGGGAGGGCATATCAAAGGTGCAAAAGTGTGATAGTGTGATATTCTGCCTAATAAAGGTAAAAAAATAAAAGAAAAAGGCTGTTTCATTGCCTCGGCACACTATTGCTAAGGCAAAAATCCAAGATGGCTGTGTGGTGCCAGGTGCCTTCCTAGTGGTGCGGGGGCCTTTCCGATCCCACCGCTGTCACCAAAAATATGTGGCGACCCGTACACGGTCAAACCACCACCTTAACACTCTGACTTTAGGATGGCAGTCCTGTGGGGTCTCTAGCATCCCCCTACTGCCCCAAAAATAATGTGTGAAGCACCAACCACTTTTTATTGGGACAGCCCTTTGTGTCCCTGATATCAGGTAGCATGGTTTAAATTAAACGGAGGCCAAGCTGCTTTAAACTCTAACAAACGTTTATTGAAAAATATAAAACAAATAAACTGTAGTTGAGTATTAAAGTTGTTAATCTTCTTAAGACTTAGCTACATCAGATTCCTTTTAAAATAGGAACATCAATCTAGACATATCAGCACTACTAACTCAGGCACAAAGTCCTAAATCCCCTTTATATACTTGACTTGTTCTGAGCCTCTCCCTATTAGACTCTCCAAGTCTATTCAGTCCCTCTCTGGACCTTTCTGTGGTCGTCAGACTGAAAAGTTTCCTCAGGAACTCTAAGAACACACCCTCCCTTCGGTGTAACTCTTTCTTTCCATCAAACCTCAAAACAACTAACCCCCTCTCACTCTCTGCCAGGCCCCTTTTATAGCCGTGCCCAGCTGCCTTCCTATTGGCTGGGCACCTGCTGCTCTGAGATTGGCTAAAAGAGCGGCCTTTTCATCACAGGCTGTTCCAGATTGCTTGTCTTCTTAGCAAGCCCCGCCCCTGCTCCCATCCAGCCAATAAGCTTTCTACTTCTGCTTTTCTAGGCCTATGCAAATAAATGCGATCACCTGTCATAATGATCGGTAATGCGCATTCTCCACAGAGTTTTTAAAAACCATCAGGGAAAGCCCCGAAGGCTGTTCCCTTGGGGTTTATGGTGGATTTGGACCCCTGCTTCTGAATACGGTGGAATTATGCGGGATCCCATTAGGACAGGTAGGATTCTATGCAAATTCTAAGAGGATTATTTTTACCATTTAAACAGGTTCCCTGATTCTTCCCTCTTTCATCTGTAACAGTTTTGTTGCTATAGTCAAATACATTCTAATTAATTTTCTAACCTCATACACCAACAATACATCCTTTTAAGAAAGTGCTCTTTAAAATCTTAAGATTGCTGTATATAAATTACAAAATCCTTTAACTATATTCTCCCTTAATCCCTCTGTATATTGTAACCAAAATTTGTAGCCCATCCTCTACATCTATCTACCTGATTGGCCACTTAGGAAACATACCCAACCAATTCCCTCCCTCCTCTCACTCCCTCAACCAATCACCACCCACATGCAAATTCCCTCTCCACAATCCACTCCTGCTACTCAATCTGCATCTACATCCCCAGTCTCACAATGGCCCTTCCCTCCTCTCACTCCCTCAAACACTCACCACCCACGTGTAAAACAATGCAATAACTTTTTAATAAAATAATACCATGTAGCTGAACTATGTGAAAGGATTCTGAGAAAAAAAACATAAATCATTTTATGAAATATATGAATAAATATATAAAATGAGTTATTAAATTATAACTTTTACAATCTCCTATAATGGTGTATGTTACGCTGGGTACAGTTATCCTAGTTCATTCAGATTCATTCATCATATTCATTCACATTCATCATAACAATGCCTAAGCATTCAGCTTTCTTCTCAGTTTCTAAACCCATCTTCTTCATCAGCTCAATTTGATCCTGCATACTCATGTTTTTAATACATAGATCAGTCTAACATATCATAATTTTTTATCAATGCCCAATTGTCCAAGTTTTTCCCCGTCTCTTCATCTGTAATTTCATTTTTAATACCCACAGATCCACAGATGACATATGTCATCAATATGTTTCACATCTCCCATCATTCCTTCATTCAACTCCTCCTTCAATTTTAAAAGCTCTTCCTTCACCTCTTTCATATCCCTTCTCAAAGATACAGGAGATTATCACACAAGACTACTGTTCTGGAATTATAGCAATGTATTCATGAATTTGGTCAGTAGTTATTGCACGACACCATATCTATTCAGTTGCTGGTTTGCATTCCAGTCATTTCTGTAGTGCACCTCTTCATTGACAGGGAAACCCATCAATGACTCTCAGTTCTATTCCTAGTCCAGTATTCTCCTTCATGTGAAAGATCCCTTCTGCAGCAGTACTGAGATGATGGAAGTAACATGGCATGAGAAGTCATGAACCTCCTCCTTTCCCCCTCTCTACCCCTCCCCTTTACTATTCCACTTCTGTATCTGTTTTTTATTTTTATTTTTTGTTGTGATCATAGCAAAAGAAAAAGAAGAAAGGCACCCTGCCAACTTCCTCCCACCAAAGAAGGAATAATAGTCCTCCCTCACTGGGGAGGAAGAATAACCATCATTCCTTCTCTGGCAGGCACAAAGAGGTGCAGCTGGCTCCCGCCCTCCAAAAAAAGAATGGCAGTCCTCCCTTGCCCAGGAGACATGCATGCACAGGGGAGTCACTTCCCCACGCCTCCCCCCTCCCTCCCCACGCCACCACGGTCACCCCGTGGTCGCCTCCCCAGCCCTCCCCACTCCCATCCAAGGCCTTCACGGGGCCTCTGGAGGCCCTCCGGAGGCCCTGTGGTCACCTCCCCAGGCCTCCCGCTTCCTCCCAAGGCCCCCTCGCCACCTCTCCCACCGCCCACCTGGCCTCCTAAGGTGGCGAGAGGGCCTCAGAAGGCTCCCTCACTGCCTCTCCCACCCCCTGTCCAGCCTCCTAAGGTGGCGAGGGGGCCTCGGAAGGCTCCCTTGCCGCCTCTCCCACGCCCCACCTGGCCTCCTATGGTGGCGAGGGGGCCTCGGAATGCTCTCTCACCACCTCTCCCACCCCCCACCCAGCCTGCTTCTCTCCCCCCCCCCACAGAAGTGGCGACAGGGCTTCTAAAGCCCTGTCGCTGCTTTTGGGAGGGCGGGGTGGAGGCCCTCTGAAAACCGCGAATATTCAAAACCGCAAATGCTAAATTCCTGAATGTGGAGGGGCAACTGTATAAGCTCGCCGTTTGATCAACATACCAGACCCTCACTTAGCTGAAAATCCAACATGGCAGGAGCAGCCGCTTTCCATGTTTGCTAGCTCCGCCCCCATACTCATCCAGCCAATCAGATTGTGCTGCCTGTTCATATCTGCATGAATGTAACTGTCCAAATGATCACACATTTGCATGTCATATGGAACTTTTTAGAACATCCAGACAAAGCCCCCAATGCTATGCTGTCATGCCCATGAGCCTGATGAGGCTGTAGAGTCAGAGGAGGAGGAGGACATGGCAGAGAATGACCCTAGGGACCCTGGCACAGGTTTATCTACACCTGTGCCAGCAGGGAACCCTGCCAACCTGGAGTCTCAAGCAGAAGAAGAGCCTAGTCCAAGTAGGTTGGCATCAGTTCCAGCAGAGAGTTCTGCCCACTCAGATAAGGATGAAGAAGAGGAGAGCGATTTACCTCCACCATCGTATACCCAGCTGCAAGCTCAAAGGAGGTCTCTATGAGAAGAACTTGCTCATTAAGACACACCTGGCAAAGCCTTAATTGCTTTATATAGGCTGAAAGAGGCAATGGAGGCTTTGTCAGAGATCAATTGACCTCCCTGGAGAAAGCTTCCTGCTGACTTCAGTGCTTCAATCCTTGCTGCCTTGATTCATGCCTTGACCTTGGACTGTTCCTGAGTTCCTATTGCCTGATCCTGCTGACTCAAGGACCAACTTCTGGACAACACTGCCTTCTGTAAGCCTTGACCTTTGGACTGTATTCTGGACTCTTCTCTGTGTGCCTTCTTGCCTGTATTGCTGCTTCTCCAAGAAACAGAACCTTGCTTGTTCTGAACTTTATCTGGCTCTCCCTAATTAACTATCACTGGGGCTTGGCTGCTTTCCCAGCCCTTGTTTATCCTGCTGGCATTTTGAGCTGCTTTTCTGGACATATACACATGGACTTTGTGGTGGATTTGACTGCCCCCATTCCTAATGACATGTATTTGTGTGAATGTCTGTATGAATGGATCACCTTCCATTTGCATCCCGTTCATATTATTTTCACCATTTAGACAAGCCCTCAGTTAAAGTGGAATAATAGCACCATCATTCTGTAATGTGAATGGGCTGCATGTTGTAAATTTGTACCCCCTCCCCCAAGATCTGGCAGGTAAAAAAAAGAGGACAGGGCTCCTATACCTTTAATAGTTGTGAAGATGAGGGAATTCAGCAGGTATTGCTTCTCATAGTTGCTGAAATTCCATCTTCTATACAGCCATTAAAAGTCCAGGACCCCTGTCTTGTTTTTCACCTGGCATCCCTACCTTCCCCCATAATGCCTGGGGCCTGCAACTGTGAAAGCTCCTCTCTTGTATATGCATTCATTCAACATTAGAAGAATCCTCAAAAGTCTCAAGGGGGCTATTCTTCTGTGGTACAAAAGGGGTGGGGTTCTGAAGCAACCTGGAGATTGGAAAGTCATTAAGATGAGAGAGGCCTCCAGCAGTGAAGAAGCCTGAGGATTCAGGGAAAGAAGGCAGGGGAGAAGACAGTAATAAGGAAAACTGAAGCAACTCAGAGAGGGAACTATGAAAAAATTAAAGCTGAAGTGAATATTTTAATTTTATATTTAACATCATGAAGATTTTGCAGAGGTAGTGAACAAAACAATATGTTACAGCTTACATGGAATTACAATCACTGTTCAAAATTATCTAACATATAGCAGTCAATATTTGATAATATCTGATTGAAAACTTGAAATAGAATTTAGTACATTTTATTTTCAGTTATTCAATCAAAGGAGTCAGCCTTTAAACTACTGGTGTCAAACTTTGGTCTAAGATTCCTGTTTTGAAAATTGGAATAAAGAAGCTATGAATTGCAAACTCTGAAAATTCACCATTTCAGTTTGGGGCAGGGGGAACCAGCCCATCATTCTTAAGAAAAACCTGGGTGCTTGGGGGAAGGAGAGAGGCCAGCAGGAGGGGGGACCTGCCACTGTAATTTGCTTATGCACTGGGACAAGGGCTTAGGGAAGTGTGATAAAATAGGTACACACCAATGAGCTGTAAGAACTTGGGAGCAGAAGCAAGAGTGGATAATGGAGGCAGGCAGCTGAAGAAAGGATAGGCTCAATGTCACTCTGGGATCAGGTTTTATTTAAAGCCTATTCATTTTCATTGCCAATGTATTAATTCCCATTGATGAACTAATCAGCACTACATTTACCAAGTTTAAGGATACATACATTCAAGAGCATTTCCTGCACTTTGTGTTTTTATGTGGTGAAGAGTAGTGTGGAGAGGAAAACGGATGAGCTCCTGAGGTGGACAGTGTGGAGACTCGGGCCGAGGTCCTGTACGGCACAGTATAATTAAATAGTTCTGCATGCAGAGCTACGCTACAACAGTCTGCTCAAGAACCCCTGGCCTCACTATTGAGTTGCTGTAGCACCCCCATGGTCATTCTGTGGATGGTGGAGAGGGGGGAGGAATTGGAGAAGCATAGCCAGATAGACAATGATTACTTCATCTGCTGAGATCCACCAGGGTCTAGACAACCTCCCACCGACCCCAGCTGCTGAATAGCCATGGGGAGGCTGCAGCAGCTAAATGGTTGGTTGTTACAGAGGATGGAAGAGAACACCAACCTCTGCTGCAGCAGCAACAGCAACAATAACAAACAACAACCGACATATACAGGCAAAAGGTGGACTTATGCCTGCATATGCCACTAACAGACAGACCCTGCACTGGCAAGTTGTTGCATTAGATCAACAGCAACAGAAATTGCCATGAGCAGAAGAAGCTTGCAAGTTTCCAAATGCCTATTTCATTCCTACTCTCCACACTTTCAAACAGTACTTCTCCTGCCCATGCGAGCAAAGTGCTTTAACAGGAGAGGTGGAATAGACATATCTTCAGATGGGCAGTACAGCGATATATCTGGAATTTACTGGCTTTTCCTATTTCTGTACTAGTTAGCTACCAGAATCCTAATTTATTTATTAGACCAGTAGAATAACAGGTTGTTTGCTAACTTACTGGTTTACCACAAACCATTAATTAAAAGATACAATCCAAGAGATGGCAAATATTCAAATTTAATAAGATATGGACATGCAATTTATTTGATGAATGCTTATCAGGCTTGATTTATTAGATGAGGAAAACATTGTTCAACATCAGCAGACGTGCCTAACTGCATCTGTAAGACAGTTTCTTTTGGCATGCCAGGTTAGATATTCTGTCCTAATTATATAATAGGAAAATAGAGGAATAGTAAAAGATCAGGGGGACTGAGACTCCTATGAGATATAGGTGGAATGTAGAAAGAGGAGTTTGCAAGAAAGTCACAGAGGACAGAGTGCTGTGCGGTGTGAAAAACAGAGGCATCTGTTCAGATATCAGTAGCAGAAGCAAGGAGCCTGGAGGTGGGAGAAACAATTCAAAGCAAGCTTTGAAGGCCAGCTGTTAGCTATCTCTGAGATTCTTCTTCTCAACAAAATACAACAACTTAAGGATATTTGTTATGGCTACCTTTTAAGCCTCACGAGAAGTACAGGATCTGGCAACAGTGCAGAATCCTTGGCCTCTTGGTGTTTTGAACTATAATTCCCACAGTCCCTTGCTGTTGGCTAAGTGGTTTTGGCTTTTGGCAGCTGAAAGCCAAAAGTATTTGGGAGAACAAAAGTTTCTATGCCTCATCTTAACTTGTTAGATCCAGTGATGTAGACTCTAGTCGATTGACTTGGACTTGAGTCAGATTCAAGTTGTTTCAGTGACTTGTCTTGGACTTGATTCTGCCATAAATCGAACACTGATTCAACTTGAGAGGTGTATATTTTTAGCTACTGACTTGCTGGCCTTGGAGGAGGAGGAGCCTTCTAAAGCATTTCCTAACAGAAGGCAACCCTCACCCCAAGAGCTTGGGAAGCATTTCTTCCAGGGGGGAACACATCAAATGAGTTCAGCAACAAGCTTGAGGCAGAAGGGTCCTCTAAAGCTTGCCTTTTCCTAAGCAGCAGGCAAGGTCTGCCCAGCAGCCTCATGGGAAGCATTTATCATAGGCTGCCAAGCAGACCCCATCCCCTGCCACAAGCCCAACATACCCCTCCTGCTTGTTCCTCAATCCAAATGAAGTTACTGTCTCCACAGCCAACCTACAGCCTCACTGACTCCTCCTCACCCTTTCCTTTGCCTCACTCCAGTACCCTCCCTAGATTTCCAAGCCCTCCTGCACCCAATAATCAGCCAGGATGTCTTGCCATTTGCCTAATGCTTCTGGGAGCAAGTCTTATATGCTGCTGCTCTTAGAAAATGCCTTAGAAGGCTCCAATGTGCAGCAGGGACAAGGCTGGCTTCTGAGTAAGCCTAAAACTCTGCCACAAGCCAGTCGCAATGGCACATCAGAGGATCCTTCCAAAGCATTTCCTAAGAGCAACAGCATGCAAGATGTGCCTCCAGAAGTGTTCCTCTGAGGGGAACAGCAAACAGCAGGTTGGGGGTCAATCTCATGGCAAAAATAGTTTTTCTAAACTGAAATGTTTAATACATTTGCTTAATAGCACAGCTTTGTTTAAATAAAGCCTTGTTGAACTTGCCTATTATCATTTATTTTTTTAACCTAATTTTGTGCATGTCTTCTTGATTTTCTCATTACTTAAACACACACCCCACCACACCACCTTTTTTTTCTGTTAAAGTTATCTTCCAGACTTGAAACTCAACTTGTGACTTGACTTGAAAGTATTTTGAAAGAACTTGAGACTTGATTTGAAACTTGAAGGTAGGGACGGAACAATGGATGCAAGCTCCAGGAACAGAGATTCCACCTCAACATTAGAAGGAACTTTCTGACAGTAAGAGCTGTTTGGCAGTGGAACATATTCCCTTGGAACGTGGTGGGGTCTCCTTCCTTGGAGGTCTTTAAACAGAGGCTGGATGCCCATCTGTCAGGGATGCTTTGATCATGATTTCTTGCGTGGCAGGGGGTTGGACTTGATGGCCCTTGTGGTCTCTTCCAACTCTACAATTCTATAATTCTATGATTCTATGACTTGAGAGTTGACTTGAGAGTTGGGGTAAAAGACTGGAATACATCACTGGTTATATCTGTATGTTTAAGATACACCCTTAATATATAGGTCCGTTTATTTGAATATAGCAGGGGTGGGCAGCTATGCCCTGCAAGATGTTTTTGGCCTACAACTCCCGTTGGCCTTAGCCATCATAGTATACATAAGGGATTATGGAAATTGCTGGCCAAAAAATCTGGAGAGCCACAGTTATCCACACCTGGTCTCTATCAAGGGTTATGGGAACTACAAGACAAAGACATGGGATTCCAGTGTCCAGTTTCTTTCCAAAAGAGAATTATTCTCTCAGTTGTTCTGGATGGTTCATCTTGATCTAGGATTCTCATATGTGGATTCAAGGCTGGTATTCCATTCATGCACACCATTCATTTACTCACTGATAATTAGATAAAACGAACTGGAATTTTTAAGGGACAGAAATTTGCATATAGTAACAGTAATGTATTACAGGATGGTGGCACTTTGTTACATCCATTTGTTAGTCAAGACAGCAGTGCTGCAATTTAATAGGCAAGAAATAAGTACAGTACAGGAAAGGGGGGTGGAATTAAATTCCGCATGATCAGCAAGGTTTCGAACAATCGCTAGCCAACTGAAGTGGGTGCCATATCTATAAGTCATTTTGTTTTATAGGCCATTAGGATCTCCTGAGAGAGGCTGCATGGAGACCGCTGCTTTTTGTTGAAATTAAAATGTCAGAGAAAAAGAAATAGAACAAAACAGGGAATCTGCAATTAATTACAAGGCCATAAAAATTCAATAATCAGGAGGCAGTGGTGCTGTAGGCACAGCGGTATCTGATTCAGGCTAACAGGAATGGAATACATTAATCTTTTCAAATTAGTTTTTTAATCTGACAGGGATATATAGTGACGTGTTCTTTTACTGTTCAAGCAGGGCTGCTGTCTAATATATAATGCTGAGTGTCTTGAATTAGGACATCTATAGCCATTTGGTGACTACAACATTTTCACGGCATTTATTCAACCCTATCTGTACACCTGTCCTACAGCAATCAGGCACAACATGTTGAAAGTTCACATCCCTGATACTGCCATGATGTGGGGGAGGGAGAAAGAAAAGAATTTAAATGCCAAGAACAAAGGCAAAGAACATCAGCACCCTGAACAAGCTTACATGAAAAATCCTTAGAAAAGACAGCCTATTCTTTGAGAAGGTGGAGCTTTCAAGGTAGGATGAGGTGAGGGTGGTCTTATTTTGCATGTATATAAAACCAGCCTGTTTCTAATCTCTCACTTGTTAACATTACCTGTCAGTAACATCAGTCAAACCCATCTCCGATGCCAGCATTAACCCACATTTTGTAGTACTGATCCCAAATTGTTAAATAACATGCCAATAGGATAAGGTAAATAAGGATAAGTATGTTGAATTTGCTTCAACAGTAATATTCATGGACTGTAGGGTGCCAGGGTTTTGGAAGTAGGAAGTAGCAAGGATGGCAGCTTGTTGTCTGATGCACTGTCTCTATAAATGCCCAGAAAGGGGCACCACAAATACCAGCTCAAACCTCAACTGACACAAAGTGCCAGTATGAGTCCACCTGGTCTTATAAAACTGTTGGGAAACAGCTCTTTGGACTGTTCAGCTGACCCTTAGATTTTCACACGGGGCCAAAATGCCCCGTTACTGCCCCGCTACCTCCTCTCCCGTTCCTGCCACGGAATAATATAAATCTTTCACACACTCACCTTAATTCCGCAGCAGGAATGGGCTCCCCCTCCCCTTGCTGGCTGGCCGTAAATGCAGCCGTCGTAAGACTGCTTTTATGACCGGCCATCTGAAACGTTATCACGTTATCACGTGATAACGCCGGATAGTAAATTTAAAAAATAAAACTCCCCCAAACATAAAATCAGTTCACCAAGCACAAAAGCACTCTTTAAATCACATAATCAAAACAGGGAGGGTAAAATAAAGGGTGCCACTTACCTCGATGTCCAGATCGTACCAGGAAGTGCTCGGAACGGACCTCCCCTCCACGGCTGTCTTTTTGGAACAGGAACGGGGCTCCTGTTCACACACCCGTGATTGCGTGATAGTGACGGAACGGGAGGTCTATTCACGATGAAAAATCATGATTATATTGTTCTGGAACAGTCACGGGAATAGGATGGATGCAGGACAGAACGGGGTCAGCGTCATCTGAAAAGGAAAACCTTTCCCGACCCTGTTCTGTTCCTGACACGGGATATATAGCCCGTGTGAAAATCTCCTTACTTGCCTTCAGGCCACTCAACAGGGGTACTAGTTCTGTTCCATCTAATTTTTATGGAGTTTGTTTCAGCTTTTTCTAAACACAGCAATAATTGCCAGTTTGCTTTAAGCAATAGTTAAGAAATAGCCCGGGATAACCAATAGTGATGTCCCCCAAAAGGAGCTAGTTGTTAGAAGATTCCTTTGTGATAGAAACCACTCTGGAATGTTCTGACTAGGAGAAATCAATCAGAGAAGAGGGTGGAAGCATACCTTCCCTACCCTCAGCTATAGATTATGGAATCTGGATGGGGAGGGGGCAAGAGAGAGGTAGATACAAAAAAGATTGGCTACAATTATTAGTGTCAAGGAGACACAGAGAGTTAGCCTTGAGATCTGGAAAGGACTTTTGGTAGAGGGGGGGGGCTCATCTCTGGGGGTCTAATGTGAGGCAATAGTTGTTCTGTTTAGAGTGTCCAAGTTCTCTGCCTCTACCTCAATGGTATTTGTCGATGAACTCAAGTATTTCAAAATACTGTACCTCAAGTCTCTAGGGATTCTTACCTCCAAAGGAAACCCAATGAGGTAATCTTTTAACCTCTCACTGCCTAGGAAAATGGAAAATATGTACCAAACATAAAATGAGGGGTTATTAGTCCCATCATTTTTCACTCTTTCCATGTGGCAACACTGGCTAGAGGGATATGTTTTATTGGCACAAGCATTAGTGGGGAAATGGGAGAGATAATAATGGATCTCTCAAGCAGAGTAATCAAACTGGCAAAACAAACTGAATAACAACCAGCCTCATGCCCCCAACAGGGCCTAGCAGAGAAAGAAACAAGCTTAATCTTCTACATAAAAGTAGCTTTATTTACAATACTTATCCATAATAAGATAAATCGTCTAATGGAAGATAGATAGGAAAGAGAGAGAATGGCTGCCAGTTAGAGCGATGCAAGAAGAGAAATGGAGAAGATAGTGTGTGGGGTGACTCTCCTAGCATGTTTTCTTCCTGGACCCAATTGTGGCCCCAAATCTAACCTACCATTCTGTTTGGGTGTTGTTGTTGTTGTTTTGGCTGGTAGGATTGAAAACAAAGTAGCCTGGGAAGACAGTACATAGGGATGAGTCCATTTATTTCCAACCCATCCTCATAACTGGAACTTTTCACACTGCTCAGTTATGGTGCTGTGATTCCATTTGAACTGCATGGCTGCATCCTAGGGATTTGTAGTTTAGTCAGAAGCACTGGAGAAGCTCTCTGTCTAAGAATTCTAAATGCTCCTCCCTCAACTGAAAATCCCAGGATTGTATATGAGGTTGCCATGGCAGTTCAAATGGAATCATTGCACTATAATTGTGTAGTAGGAAAGGGTCAAACTGTCTCCCTAACCTGAAATTTGTTTGTGCTGTAACTGTTCCAGTGGTACAACTAGACTCATTACAGTTTCAAATTCTTTAGACTATTTTTTTAAAGTTATGGTATATCTACTGACATACCCAACTTCAGAAGCTGTTGTAGAAGATCAACTGGCCTTGATCATCAATGTGAGAGGACCCTTCATTGTCAGCATACAGTGGAGTGGCAGGGAGGCTGCACTTCTGACTGGACCCATCACAAACACCCCCAGACTCCCCTCATCACCACAACTTAACTATCAGTAGAGCTGTAAACCAAAGACTGAAACCAATGTTGTCACTCACTCATGCCTAGAGCCATGGCATCTACTTGAGTTGTGGCTCACCTTGTCTGCACTTTGACTGCATCCAGCTCTGTGGAGCACCTGAGGTCCAAAGAGTGGAGCCTTGAGACTCAACCACCTCGTCCCCAGTCAGCTACATTGCAAGGTTATGTTGCTTCTCTTCAAAGTATATTTATTATGCTTGGCTTTCTGTTTGCCTTATTCTACCTATACTAAAAGGACGAAAAAGCACAACTAGGTTGGCAACAGCAAAATCTCCAGCATGCTTGGCTACGGTGACTTCCCTGGTGTCCTGCTCATGTCTGGCTACTGTGGCCATAGTCTGGCATTGCTTGAGCATCAGTGCCTCCACTCACGCTTCCACACATCCCATGAACTTGCTGGCCAGCCACTCCACTCATGCCCCTCCTTCTCCCCACTTTTGAAAGACAAAAAGAAGCTGCAGCAGAATAGATATCTCTAGGCATCCCACACAAACCTCAACTCTCCAGCAAGCATGAGGAACCAACAGAGTCCACCACCACTACTTGCCCTGGGGCCCCCAGCACCCAGCTATACCAGCGTGTTTTCACCAGTGGGCATCACTGACACACTTTTACTGAATCTCATTTTCAGATTTACTGTCCATTCCCCTAGTTCAGGGCAATCCTTTAGGAGGCTTTCCTGGGGCTTATCTGCTGGCAGGAAACCCCAAGCCAGCTTTGTAGCCCCCACAAATGTGTCTGAGCCACAGTTGCTCTATAAATGCCACATTCACCAGGACTTCTCCGGAGTATCCCACCACACTGTAACCATAGACAAACTTGGGTTGGGATGAAAGGGTGGTCCAACACTGATCATGTGTCCTATACATTGCATTATTTCCAGTCACACAGCCAGGGCTACTCCAGTTTTTTTTTCCCCTGTTCATTCATGCATTGTCCCAGAATACTGTATTACTGGATACATGGAAATATGTTTATCTAGATATGCACACACACAAAAAAAATAAAAATTAAAAGGTATCTGGACAGATTCCTGTCCGCCAGAAGCACCCCACCCCACTACTTTGTCCCAAAGCCAGTCAATAGAGACCACATGGCCAACAATCCAGGTTTCCCCTTCAAATGTGAAGCAAACTACAAATCTTTCAGACCTGGATTTTCCTTCAGAAACCCCAATGAAAATGCAAATCATCTCAAATGTCATGTGGCAACTGTATCACCGATACAAGGTGAGTATGGGTTTTGTTTTGCTTTGTTGCCTGTGTAGACAAGCCCCTAATCTCCTTGTCTTTTCTCTAACCTGAATAACATGATATATTCTTTGTACTAGCCCCTACTCCCTACTCATCTCTGAGTCTAGATCAGTTAGGAATGAGTTAAAACACCACTGGCTCCAACACACCCACTGCTTTCTTCCCTCCACCACAGGAACATATGGGTCTTCATCTAGGGAAAGGGCATGGAAGTTCTTAATCCACAGTTGGTTCACAGTTTTCCCAGTAGTAGTAAATATTTATTACAGTCATAGACCAGTAGCAATAGCAATAGCCTTTCTACTTCTATACCACTTATCAGTGCCAAAGCACTCCCTAAGTGGTTTACAATGTGTGTTACACAAGCTGGGTACTCATTTTACTGACCAATGGAAGGAGGGAAGGCTGAGTCAACCTTGGAGCCCTCTGGGATCGAACTCACAACCTTTATGGCTGCAGTACTGACATTTAACCACTGTGCCACCAGGGCTCCCTCCAGTATATAAGAACCAACAACATATGCAAATGCAAACATTTAAAAACATTTAAAAGGTCGTAAGCAAAGTAAAGCAATAGAATTACATATTATATATTGATTACTTTAAAAAACAAAAAACAAAACAGTTCTGGGTAGGTATTTAACTATTAGAAAAAGAACCCCTCTAACCTTAGAGGCTACCCACAATTCATTACATACTAATCCTTGGTGTTAATCATCACTCATCTCATTTTGATTGCTGCTGCACAAAATTTGCCCACCTTATATGTTATAGTAGGATTTGTATCCAAAAGTAGCAGGGGGACATAGAACTGCTCAGAGAATCCAGTATGTTTACAGAGTATTGGCAGGATAAGATCAGACTGTATGTCTATGGAACAAGCACTGAAGAAGCACATGTTCTACAGATTCAATTTGGCCAGAGTCACATGGGCACGTCTCTTCAGATATGGAATTTTCTTATAACGTCCCTCAAGGACAGCTGAAGGAAGAACATGACATTGACCCAAAGTAAAGGCACTATGATATTTTGGCAATTCTAAATTACATAAATATGCCATAGGGGTTGTAAGGTATCTGCTGTATTCACTGTCAGTAAAGGAAGGGGACCTATCCAGATCCATTTGATGTTCTATATCAGTGATACACTGTTTCAGTCTGGTCCAATACCATATTAAATAAAAAACCGGGAAAGGCCCAAGGCTAGAATCTTGATTGTAACCACATGATACCATATAGATTGAAAGCCATCCTTCAGAACAAGCGGAGCAAGCCTAATAGGAGAAAAGGATAACCTAAACCAATAAATAAGTATGGTCATCCAGACTCTGGCCTCTGTGCTCAAAAAAACCTGCTTTCAGCCACAGGATGGCATTGGAGATGCATTTTGGGGCTTGAAAGATTAATCTCAAAAACTTAGATTGTACGTGCTCCAGTGGAGCAAAATTGGGGAAAGGGCCTAGCTAGGCACCATATAAAAGTTGAGCAATTGACTTTGCTCCAAAAAGCTTCAGGGCTGCTGGTATGTAATGTCCTCCTTTATATGTTAAAAAAATGTATAGCCATTGAGCTCATCTGAGCATTACTAGCAACATAATCTCCATGCACTTTTCTGCTTCCTATAGCATGAAAGACTATACCCAGGTATTTAAAGCAGGAGACCTGTTTTATCCTGTGGCCATGTATGGTCCAGGAGTGACCCATAGGTTTTTTGGCAAAAGTAATAATTTTAGGGGGGGTGTAATTATGCACTAAATGATTTTTTTTCCAGAAAAGAGACAATACTCTCAGTGCTTTTTTCAGGTCAATAGGTGTTCTTGATAGAATGGCTGCATCATCTGCATAAAGCAGCACAGCAATATTTCTTCCAACTAATTTGGGGGGGGTGAAAGTTGGTATTATGAAGATAGCCCACCATGGAATTGATGTAAAAATTAAACCGTAGCGGTGCCACTAATCACCTTTGCTTTACTTCCTTCTCCATTTTTATTGCTTTGGTAAGATGACCCTGGGGCATATATCTTACTTTAAGGGAAGTCCCTTCATACAGCATTTGTATTAAATGGAGCAATTGTCTATCAATTGTAGATGCCTCCAATTTTTTCCACAGTGTAGTTTGGGATATGGAGTCGAAAGCTGCTTTAAAGTTGATGAAAGCAACATACAGGGAGGTTACGTTACTAGAAGAGTATTTTCCAATCAAATGATGTAATATAAAACATTGGTTGGTAGTAGATTGCCTTTCTCTAAAGCCAGCTTGTTCATCTGCTAGAATGTGTCTGTGTCTGAAATCAATAGCCTTGTATCCCAATTAGCATCAGGGAAGGCTCCAAGTGAGGATTTAATTCTGCCAGAAACTATTAAAAACAATATGGACATTTGGGCTCCTATTCTGGTTTCTCTTTTCACCTGCATTGATCTGTATGGATGAGCTCCCTCAGATTGGGGGCTGGCAGTCATTGTTCCCATCTTCAAAAAAGGATCAAAGAACAACCTGGCAAGCTACAGACCAATTAGTTTACTCAGCACTATATCAGTAAGCTATATGCAAGTCACTTCCACAGGAAATTCCTGGATTGGTGGGAGCAAGAGAACATTCTAGCAGTTATCCCAGATTTTGTTTGGGGCAGGGATAGGCAACCGAGGGAAGTCTGAGGACCACTTTTATGTCCCCAAACCCTAGGGAACCTCATGGGTTACCAAAACAAAAAATAGTGTCTGGAAGTCCACTTCTGGTTCTCAAAAATGAGTATTTTATGTTGAACAGTACAGAGGGGCTTTGCGAGCTATTTAAAAGGTAAATTGTTGTACCTGGAAGCTTCAAAGAACACCCTCTCAAGATCAGGAAAAGGTCAGCCTGGGAATTCTTGTTAACCTAAGTAGAACATAGGATATTCACCTATGTTCTCATCTGTCAAAAAAACAACAACAACAACAACAAAAAACCCTGTCAACTCTTGCAAGATTTTTCAGTCCTTTTCCAATGTGATATACCAAGCACACACGCTCACATGCAATCAATAAATTGCTTTATTGTCATGAATTCATGTGTCAGGAACATAGAACAAAGCCGAAACTGAGTACAGCCAAAGCAAACCCCCAGATAAAACCCCGCAGCGTGAGAAAATCATTTAGGGAGGATTTCTTAGTGCACCTTGCACCTGGGAACGCTGACCTTGAGCTGCTGTGGAGAGCAGCATTCCCAAGCCAACCAGGCAGGCTGGCCTCTCTCCAAAACCTTCAGGGGCCTAGGCAGGGAACCAGGCCAGAGCCAGCCTCATGTCAGGGTCCACCATGAACTCTACTCCAATTTCCAGAATTCAGGGACGAGCCTGACATACCGCCCACCCGAAGACAAACCTCCCTTTCAGCCCGGCTTATCAGGAAAGCGGGCATGGAACTTTCACAATAAGTGCGGAGCATTCACATGATCAGAATTAACCCATTCGGCATGACCCAAAGGTAAATGTTTCCATTTCACCAAGTTTTGTAAAACACCCCTGTGAACCCGAGAGTCCAACACTTCAGAAATTTCAAAATGTTGATCTTGGTCAACCAGGATAGGACGGGGTGCAGGTCCTGGGTCTGGATGGTGAAGGTCTGGAGGGCACGCCGGTTTGAGCAAGCTGGAATGAAACACAGGGTGAACATTTCGGTACAGTTTTGGTAGAGACAGTTCAAAAGCCACTGGGTTTATTACCCGTGTGATAGGAAAAGGACCAATGTACTTGGGCCCCAACTTCTTTGAAGGCTGGGGACTTTTAAGAAATTTGGTGGAAAAAAAGACTAAGTCCCCAACGGCGTATCCCGGGGTGGGGTCCCGTTTTTGGTCCGCATGATGTTTGTAATGTGCTTTGGCAAAGTCTAAGGCTGAGATAACATTTGGCCAGGCATCTCTAACCTTTTGACTCCATTGGGTCACAGAGACCGGGTCCTTAGAGGTCCCCTCCCCTAGAGGCAGGGGATTGAAATCTTGCCCTGAAACAACCTTGAAAGGGGAGAGGCCAGTGCTCTGGTGAGTGGCGTTGTTATAGGCGACCTCTGCAAAAGGCAAGTTCACATAACACCTCAAATACTGTTCAAGAATCTGATTAGAACATTGCTTTGCCCATCACTCTGGGGATGATGGGAACTGCTGAGCCCTTGTTCGACTCCCAGAAGGTTGGTGAATGCCTTCCAGAACTGGGAAGTGAACTGAGCCTCCCAGTCAGATACGATCTTAGCAGGAACCCCATGTAATCTGTAAATGTGTTGAATAAACAGTCTGGCTAACTGGGAGGCTGTTGGGAGTTTCTTGCAGGCTACAAAATGTGCCTGCTTTGAAAACATGTCAGTCACTACCCAAATAACAGTCTTTTTCTGACTTTCTGGCAACTCCACTATAAAATCCATACTGATGACTTCCCAAGGCTTGGTCGGGGTAGGCAAAGGTTGTAACAGGCCCTTTGGCTTTCCTGCCCCCCTTTTTGCTATTGCACATGTGGAACACCCTTTTACATACTCCTCCACTTCCTTTCTCATCTTTGGCCACCAAAACTGTCTTCGGGCAAAGTGCAAGGTTTTTATATACCCAAAATGCCCACCACTTTTAACGTCATGGCATTGCTTGAGGATGGATGCCCTCATGGCCTCTGGGACATATAGATGCTCCCCCTTCCAAGCCAGGCCCTCCCGGAGGATCACCTCCCTGGGGTGAGCCAAAAACCATGGGTCCTTGGGAAGGACCAATGCCAATTGGGACTGCCATCTACCCTCATCTCCCCGGGGGGAGGGGGGTTGAGGAGTGAGCTCCGGCATGGTCAGGGCCTCACTGGGGCCAGCGACTACCGGTGATGGGACGGCTTCACTGGTTGCCTTATGATCAGGCCCTGGCTCCAAAGGGGGGCTGGCTTGGGCCTCCTGACACTTGGCCTTGCTACGTGTTAGGACTGCCAGTCCCAAGTGGGAGGGGGAGAAGACTGTATCAATAACCTCTTTTCATTTGCTGTCATGTTGTGGAAGTCTGGATAAAGCATCAGCAAGGAATTTTTTTTTCCTGGGATAAATTTCAGGGTGAAGTTGAACCGGTAGAAAAAACTGGCCCACCTAACCTGCTTGGGGCTCAACTGCCTCGGGGTGGTTAAAACTTCCAAATTCTTGTGATCTGTCCAAACTTCAAAGGGTTTGGGAGATCCCTCCAGCAGGTGGTGCCAAGTTTCTAAGGCCAGCTTGATTGCACCCGCCTCCTTTTCCCACACCGGCCAATTTCGCTCTGTCTCATTGAACTTCTTGGACAAGTATGCACATGGCCTGAGCTCTCCCTCCTCCCCTCGTTGCAACAGCACCCCTCCCATCGCTACATCTGAAGCGTCAACTTGGACTACAAAAGGTTGGGAGGGATCGGGGTGTTTGAGAATTGGTTCAGATGTGAAAAGCTTCTTCAGTTTATCAAAAGCCTGTTGGCATTGGTCAGACCGCACTATCTTTTGGGGAGGTTTTTCCCCCTTCCCCGTACCCTTTCGAGCTTTCTTCCCCACATCTTTGGTTTTTAACAGATCAGTCAGAGGGAGGGCTACCATCGCAAAGTCAGGGTTGAAGGACCGGTAAAAGTTAGCAAATCCAAGGAAGCTCTGCAGCTGCTTCCTGGTTTTAGGGGCCTCCCATGCCAACACCCCTTTGACCTTTTCCAGGTCCATTTCTATCCCCTTATTTGAGATGCGGTACTCCAGGTAGTCCAAGCAGCTTTGGTGAAATTCACACTTGGACATCTTAGCATACAGATGGTTCTCCCCCAGTCTAGCAAGCACCTTTTTCACCAGTTTCACGTGGGATGTATAGTCCTCAGAATAAATCAATACATCATCCAAATACACCAAGACCCCCTTGTACAGAAAGTCTCTCAAAACATATTAATCAAGCACTAAAATATGCCTGGAGCTCCACTGAGTCCAAAAGGCATTACTAAGAATTCAAAAGCCCCCAGGGGGCAATTGAAAGCAGTTTTCCATTCGTCCCCCTCCTTGATTCACATCCTGTAATAAGCCTCCCATAGGTCCAATTTGGTAACTATCTTCCCCTTGGACAAATGAGCCAGTATGTCCTTCATCAAGGGCAGGGGGTACTGATTTGAAACACTGATTGCATTTAACCCCCGGTAGTCTTGGATCAGACGAAGACCCCCACCTGAACATCACCGGGGGCCCCACAGGTGAGGTCGAGGGTCTAATAAACCCCCTCGCTAAGTTTTTGTCTATAAACTCCCGGAGGGCATCCATTTCAGCTGGCGTCATGGAATAAATCCTAGGCTTGGGTAGTTTAGTCTCAGAAAGTATCTTGATGGCACAATCAAAGGGCCTGTGGGATGGCAAAATGTCGCACTCCCTCTCCTCAAAAACATATTGCCATGCCTTGTATTCCACCAGCAATCCTTTCAGCTCTCCTTGGACTAAAGCAGTCATACAGTTACGTGAATTGGCCTCTAGAGGGACTCCTCCCCCTAGGGACGCTTCCCCCACCCAGTGCTCCTGTACACACACAGGATCTGCAAAAGTCATTGTCTCATTTACCCAGTCTATGGTGGGGTTGTGGAACTTTAGCCAGTTTAGGCCCACCACTGCAGCGGGAACTAACCCTGGGGCAATCACATATTGAAGTTCCTCCTGATGATTCCCCATTCTCATGCATATTGGGCCAGTCATTCTCCTGGCAGGGCCCCCTTTCATCATCCCCCCCATCCATCTGTGACAGCCACACTGGTTTGTCCAGCTTAATAGTACTAATGTCCAGTTCACTGACTAGGACTTGGGTACATCCGCAATCAACCATTAACATTACTTTTCGGGTGGCTCCCCCTGTCCAACCCCTAACCTGGCTTTTATGAAAAAAGGGCCTTTCACTCCACTCACCACTGCCTCTGGGCGCCCTTCGGGGTTAGTCTGCCCTCAGGCACTTAGTAGAGTGGGCTGGAGCCGTTTCCCACTGGCTCTGCATCGGAAGAATAAGATCCACTGTCATCTGGTCTTTCAAAGATTCCCCCACTGCGTGGCCTGGTACCAAGGCCCATACTGCTGCTTTAGGCTTGGGCTTGAGTGAAGTTCTTGATGACACCGACCTCCCTTCGCTCCGCTGGGGCTTTTCAGCTGCCGCTGGTTCCCGAGGGCTCCTTTCCGGGCATTCAGCTATGTGATGACCTCCTTTTCCACAGTGCAGGCACAAGCCCTTTCTCATCCTTCGCTCCCTTTCTGACTCTCCAGCCGTGGTTCCACCTGGGCGGGCCGGTTTACCTTTCTTTCCGGTAAACCCGGTGGTCTTCCCCTCGGATCCTTGCTGACGCTGAAACAGCTTGACGCTCTGTCTCAGCGCCTCCACTTCTCCGGCGGTACCCACCCTAAGAGGGTCTCAGGGCTCCCCTGGAACAACGCCCACTCAAGGATGTCTGCATTCAGGCCATCCTGGAAAAATTGCACCTTTATGTCCTCCAACCATTCAGGCACTTGACTGGCTAGGCGGCGGAACTCAGTGGCATACTCTCCCACGGTCTTCGAACCTTGCTTCAGTTGCCTGAGATCTGCCCGGGCCCGTCTCACTCTCAGCGGGTCTTCAAATTTGGCCCGCAAAGCTAGCAGGAACTCATGGAAGTTTCCTATTCTGGGGCTCCCATATCATAAAGCCCCACCAACCACTGTGCCGCCTCTCCCTCTAGCTGGTTGGATACATACTGCACTTTCTCAGCCTCCATCTGGAACTCCTCATCCCACTGGGACATAAACCCCACCACCTGACTCAGGAAGTATGGAAGCTTGGCTGCATCTCCATCAAAGGTCGCCTTTAAATCTCGGTGCTTCAGGCCCCAGGGTCTTTCCTGCGGCTCGACCGGTCCAGCCCCTCCAGGAGGGGCTGGTCCAGGAGCCGGCAGGACAGGGACCTCAGCAGGCATGGCAGGGGCCCCTACCCTGGGTGCCGGGGCGGCTGCTGGTTGAGCTTGGGGAGGCTGGGCCCCTCCTGGGGTGGGTGGCAGCCTCTGCAGGATCTCTAGGAGGCTCGTCTGCATCACACCCATTTGCTGCTTCAACTGCTGGACCTCAGCTCCCACTTCTGCCAGGGAAAACCTCAACCCTGGCTCTCGGTGCCCCTCAGCCAGGGACCTGTCCCACCGGGACCAACGTTCCTCCCAGCTTCGGTCGCCTGGCCACGGCCAGCTGGGCCCAGGGCTGTACCAACTCCTCGCTCTGGAGTGCCGGAGAGTGGCAGGCTGGCCCTCCCCAGGGCTTGCTTTGCTCCCAGCTCCATTGAGTCGAAGAGATGAGTAAATCTTCCAGCCCTCCAGCGGGTCCGGCTGGAGTCTTCTTCAGGAGCTGCTGCAACATCCCCCGACACGCCGGCCCCCTCCCCCAGGGCACTGGCTCCCTGGTCGCCATTTGCAGCCAGGTCTTTCTCAGTCTGGGTTCCAGCCTCCGCGTCTTCCGACATTGCGGGTAGAACCACTCAAAAGAATTAGGTATTAAAGGTGTTAGGTATTAAAGGAGTGAAAAGACAATTTTTGTTCACTTTTGTGCAAACCTCACCTTTGTACACTATTACAAATAAAGGTGATGCATCTCAAGATTATATAAGGTGATGTTTCATTGTTTAAAAGTACTGTAATCAGGAAAAAAATGTTTAAAGCAGGCCTTTTAACAATGAAATGTCCCCTTACATCATCATGTTTCCTTCATTTCTGCATTCTACTAGATGATCTCCAGTTTTTGCTTTTTCCGTGTTTACACAATGGCTGATATCCTACACTGAGGAGACAGGGTGCAACTTCGCTTGCACAGATATATGCATTGGTTGTGCAATGCCACTTTGTCAGTGAATTGTGATGTTACAAAGCCACATGTGCATCCAAATGTGCAATGTGCTATGCACATATGTGCAGCTCTACTGCTACAATCCTGAAGTGAATGCAAATATTCCATATCAGATACAATGTCCAGTCAATTCCATAGGTGCACCTATGCATGCGTAAGACACCAACGGGTTTCCAGTGAACATTTTTTTCTGCAAAAAAGTTAAATTGTTGCACCTGGAAGTTTCCAAGAGCGTGTGCGCACACACACACATGCAAACACCTTTGTGAACTGTTTGCAATGAATCAAAAAATGTACAGAATCTTTTTTAAATGAGCAAAACCCATAATCTTCCATGCTTAGATAGGGATCCGTTAAATAGTTAGGAACCCAAAGCAAATTGTAGCCATCCCCAGAGACACTTGACAATGAACATCCCTTACCCACCAAACAAACTGGCAATTCTGTGACAGATTTACAAATCTGAGATGGTGAGTAAGGGTGAAAATTGGACTAGTAAATACAGTACAAGTCATTGGTATAAAATGATAGTACAGTTGTCCCTTTACATTTGCTGGGTTTTGGTTCCAGGACCCCCCGTGAATACCCAAATCCATGAATATTCAAGTCCCATTATATGCAATGGCATAGCAAAATGGTGTCCCTTATATAAGATGGCAAAATCAAGGTTTGCTTTTTGGGCTATTATTTTTTAAAGAATATTTTGAAGCCGTGAATATTTAAAACCACGAATACCAAATCCATGAATATGAAGGGACAACTGTACTAGTTCTAATAAGATTATTAGTATTTGAAGCAGAGGGGAGTAGGGACCAGCCACCAGCCATGCTGCCTGGGAGATTCTGGGATACGTAGTCCAAAAAAGTAATATTTCCATGCTCTTAGTAGTTGTCCAAAAAGATACTGCAGTGCTTGAGATAAGATGGTAGGCATGCCATTCATTCTGTTTATCCTGCCCTTCCTCCAAGAAGCTCAGAGTAAATGATTCCCTCCCTCCCTTTTATCCTCAGAATAACACTGGGAGGTAGGCCAGGCTAAACGACTGAGGGAAGTCCCTTGAGATTTGTGACAGAGGGGGTGGAACCTGGGTGTCCCCAACCGTATTCAGATGTACTAGTCACACTACCCTTGCTCTTACAACATCTCAATTCATACGTTCTAGAGAAGAGCCAAGATCCTCTAGCTGAAAAACAATGTTTCATGTAATGTCACAAAGCACATCCTTTGCTTTGCTTTGTCACATGTGTGTGACATTACAAAATGCAAAACAGTAGCACCCATGTGATGTGATGTGTCACACAGATGTGAAATGCACTGTGATCACACACATATGTACTAACAACAAGAATGGCTTGGTTGGATTGCTTCTGGCTTCACATCCTTCAGTGCTCAGCAACAGGATGATTCTGCTCCAACCACTGGCTTGACAGTGATCCTACATCTCAATAATTTAGCACTGGCAGCTCAGTTCTTTGCAGGCCTGTTCAGAAGAAGAAGGACCCACTGGCTTCAATGGGATTTATTGCTTTTCAGTACATATAGAATTGATGCCTGAGCCAGTGATTAGCCACCAACACATGATCTGTAGTTTATCAGGAGCAAGTGCCCAAGGTTCCTTAGGGAGGCTGCTTAATTTGTTGAGAATAAAGAATTTGGAGAGAAGATGAAACACTTTCCAAAGGTTTCAAACTATGGTTCACCCACATCTAGCAGAATATGTTTGATATGTGACTGGTCTGTTTATTAGATGACCTAAGGCTTGTCTAGATGAGAAGATATAACGTGGATTGCTGTGCATTAACGCAAATTCATAGCAGCGTTCATTTTTCTTCACAGTTCTTTGGCAAAATAGCTGGCATGTGAAGCTATCCATGTTTGAAATGCACACACAGCCATGCCTGTGAATCAAGATGGTGGACAAGTCAATTACTTATGTTATTATTCTCCATAAGTTGTCACTGCTGCACAGTATTTTTTTTAACTATCAATCAAAGGTGCGCAAGTGCAACCTTCCACTTTAAAAAGCTGTTTGGCTGCCTCAGCACAGCAAAAAAGCACAAGATCAATAACACAAACCTCCAAAATGGTGTTTCTGGCCATTTCATTCCTGGCAAGCCCATCCTCTGCGTATATCCGACCAATCAGGTTTCCCCTTCCACCCTCACTGAGAATATGCTGTGATGCAAATCAGATGTCCAAACAAGCAGTAACGCACATTACCACACATTATTCAAAAAACTGTGCAGCAAATGGAGTCCCCCCCCCACTTCTGAAAATCACGAATCTCAGTCAGATCTCGTTAGGACAAAAGGTATTATCTGCAAATCATATTAGAGTTATTTTCACCATCTAGACAACCCCTGGTAAACATTTCACTTCTTCCAATCTGATCCTATGTCAAAATGTCATTAAAACTATAAAGACAGCAATAATCATGATTGAATGTAACATTTTCCATTTGAGCTAAGCCATCCAGCTCAGTCTTTGTCCTCCTTGTTTGTCACCCCCTCTAATTAACTCTATTTTACTGTGGTTCCAAAATGTATGGAATGCCTTCTGAAAGGGCTTTTATGTTTAATACTTTGTGACAAGCATTACTGCATGTTTGATTGACCACTGGGGAGAGGGCATGAGAGAGAGAGAGAGAGAGAGAAAGAGAGAGAGAGAGAGAGAGAGAGAGAGAGAGAGAGAGATGGATAGAGATGCCTGTCCTACAAGTAGGGGAGAGAAAGGAGTGGTTTTGTTGTAAAGACCTTAAAGCTATCTGTCTAAAAATATTGCATGAAGTAAGCTATTGATTTCCCCTCCACTCCAACATCCACAATTCATCTATTGGCTTCAAAGTTATGTTAGCAACAGGAAAGAGATATACATACATCAGCTCATATTTATGGCATAGTTCTATCCCAAGAACCAAAGCATTTATTTTTATTTATATATTTATTGCAAACAGGGCAATGATGCAGCTGTTTGTGGCTATTGCTGCTTGAAAAGCAGTGATATATTGCAGCTGGTGGCAAGTGAATCTGCTTTGTGTTTTAGTCTGAACTTTAAAAGGCACTATCCACAATGCTGAACCTTATTGGCAAAAATAGGTTTGGAATCTTGGATAACTCCTGTAAAGCTGACAATAAAGTCTGGAATGGATTGACCACTTCACTGAGATGAAAGCCACCACCTGCTACTGGCTGATAGACCCCTTGTTTGTAATACTCATGCTCATTTCCTTTTTCCCCTTGTTGTCTGTGGCCAAACAGTGTTTTTAGAGCACTACAAAGATCTACAAAACTTGTTTAATTGGAAAATATACCTCATAGGTAATGATAGCTCTTCCATTGTGCCTTCAGTGTTCAATTAAAAAAACAAAACCAAGATACACTGGGGAATGCTGACAGATGCCTAAATGTGACTGTCAAGATTCACTTGTACATCTCTGAGAAATAGGAAAATATATTTCTGTTTCACAAATATATTCACAAAATTCATCTGGGATTGTCAGCATTCATATAGGATGAAGTCACCACATTTCAGGCATTCATTGTAATGTGATAGATAGATAGATAGATAGATAGATAGACAGACAGCTACAGGATTGACTGAAAACCCAAATTCAGGAAGAACTGCTAACTTACAGTGAATTAATAAATCTCCCTGAACGTTTGTAATGATCTCTTCTCTCATTGAAATATGGCTCCTTCTTCAATTTACAGCAGAGGATGTGAAGGGCTGAAAGTGGCTAATCAGTGAAGAGAATAATCAATTCTAGTAAATTATAGAGAACAGCTGTAAGAGATTTATACAGAGAGTGTTTCAAAGTAACACACATATACCATCCTTCTGATATTGAGAATCTATGTGTCATCCGTGTACAAATAAAGATAAATATATCCCCAGGTAGTTGACATTTTGTTGCAGTTGAGGAGGAAAAAACTCATCCAGTAATTTAAGCACTGGCTTCTCTGAAAAGATTTATGTACCTGTGTAGTCTGATTGGAGGTACACAGCTTGAGAAGTCTTAATAGACCCCCATTTTGAGAGTCCATATGTCCTTTTTTATAAAAATAAAAAAAGGAAAAAAAGATGCAAGAATATGTTTTATGACTTTGTTTTAGACATTTATTAAATTATTTTTCTGCTCTAGGACTCTGAAAGGAGTTTACATTACATTAATCCAACAGTTATAAAAACACAGTGACAAACACCAATTGCAACTAATTGTTAAGCCTTGGGTTTGGCATTATACAAGCAGACAGATACCACCAATATATGTGGCAAGCTAGAGAATGCAAGTAAGCAAGACAAGGTTCCGGCTTCAAGGAGTGTGCAATCTAACACTTCAGCAGTGGGGGGTGGGTAGGTTCAAGGATGTTCCAGGAGGGGGCATTTATTTGACATCCATGTAGAAAGCAAAAGACCATAGCAGCAGATTTCCAAAATTGCAAACAAGACTGCAAACATTGCTGGGGTTGTTACTGTATATTAAAGAAAGGGCTGTATTTCAGTAGGAGAAGAGATCATGACAAACCTATGGGGAGGATAAATGAACTGGCTCTTAGTAAATCAATACAGTGTTTTTCAGGACTTTTTCAAACAGGGGGGAAAAACCCTGAAGAGGTCGGGAGAAGAATGGGGCTGTCATGCTTACAGAGCCCTGTTTCAGACAGCCCCATCCTCCTCCATCCTCCTCCCGACCTTCCCCCATGCTGTGGGCACTGCTTTTTATTGATGGAGGTTTTCCGTCAATAAAAAGTGGTGCCTGCAGCATGGGGGAAAGTCAGGAGGAGGTCGGGAAGAGGACAGAGGAGGACTGTGTCATCTGAAACGAGGCTCTGTAAGCGCAACAGCCCCGTTCTTCTCCCGACCTCTGGGGGGGGTTCCCCCATTTATAAAAGTCCTCAGTGTTGTAGACTCAAATCAATTGACTTGGACTCAAGTCAGACTCAAGTTGTTCAATGACTCGACTTGGACTCAACTCAGCAATAAATGATGCATTGACTCGACTCAACTTGCAACTTGTATATTTTTAGCAACCAGCTTGCTAGCTTTGGTTCAGTAACATAACACATTCATCCAAAAACATAGAACAGAAAATGGTTTTCCTCTTTAATAACTTTTACCCCTTTGTTGGCTAATCACACCGTTTTGACCACACTCTGATGTTGTTCAGTCTGAGAAATGTTGGAGGGTATAATAGAAACAGTTGACACACACTCCCCTGTGTTGGTATATGTTGTAGTTTACCACGTCTGAGGGATATTAATTTGATTCTCAAAGGAAGTAATGAGTTTCTACTGAAGTTTCCCAACATGGTTTGCAGTTTGGGACTTCTCTCTCTCTGGCTTTTCTTCGCAAATGAAGATTCAGGAAGGACTCATCCCGCGCTTTCTGCAAGCGCGCTGATGACTAAAAAGGCCAATCCGAGATAAACAAGTCCGGTTATGACCCATGTTTCAGATCCATAAAGGAGGATAGACAGTACGATGGCTCTATACACACTGATTTTTGTGCTTTGCCTCAGGTGTTTATTGCTCCAGACTCTTTTGTGAAGTCTTCCAAATGCACTATATGCCTTTGCTACTCTGTGATCGATCTCTTTGTCAATCTTGGCATCTGAGGAGATGATGCTTCCCAGGTAGGTGAACTGCTGAACGGACTTGAGCACAGATTTGCCGACGGCAATGAGGGGATGGTGCTGTTCATCCTGTGGTGCAGGCTGGTAAAGAACTTCTGTTTTCTTCAGGTTGACTTCTAGCCCAAACAGCTCTGCAGCTGTTGCAAAGCAGGACGTTAGGCGCTGCAGAGCTGCTTCTGTGTGGGCAACAAGGGCAGCATCATCGGCGAAGAGCAGCTCACAGACTAGATAGTTTAGAGTCTTAGTGTGAGCCCTCAGACGGCTTAAGTTAAACAAGCTACCATCAGTACAGTAGCATATATAGATGCCGTCGTCTTCTTCAAGCTCTGCCATTGCCCTTTGGAGCATTGTGCTAAAGAAGATTGTAAATAAAGTTGGTGCAAGAACACAACCTTGCTTCACTCCATTAGTTATTAGAAAGGGCTCTGAAAGAGCATCGCCATATCTGACTTGACCACGCTGGCCCTCGTGTAGCAAGATAATCATTTTAAGGAATTTGCGGGGACATCCTAGTCTTTCCAGGATCTGCCACAGACCTTTTCTACTTACAGTGTCAAAGGCTTTGGTGAGGTCGACAAATGTTACATAGAGACCCTTGTTCTGTTCCCTACATTTTTCTTGCAGTTGCCTAAGGGCAAATACCATGTCTGTAGTACTCCTATTGGCTCTGAAGCCACATTGGCTTTCAGGGAGAAGTTCTTCTGCAACAGCAGGAACTAATCTGTTCAGGAGTATCCTTGCAAGGATTTTTCCAGCAATAGAGAGCAGTGTTATGCCTCGATAGTTTGAGCAGTCGGATTTTGCTCCTTTTTTCTTGTACAGGGTGATGATGACTGCATCTCAGAGGTCTGATGGCAGTTCCCCTTTTTCCCAGCAATTCACAAGGAATTCATGGAATTTATCATGGAGTGCATGACCTCCGTGTTTCCAAACTTCAGGTGGGATTCCATCAATCCCAGCTGCCTTGCCGTTTTTCATCTGCTGTATGGCCTTAAGGGTCTCTTCCAAAGTGGGAGCTATGTCCAATTCATTTTTCATTGGTTTTTGTATCATATGTTGGATAGCTGAGGCTTGGACTACTCGGTTGGTGCTAAAGAGACTTTGAAAATGTTCAGCCCAACGATTCAGGATGGAGGCTTTATCAGTAATTAATGTTTGACCATCTGTACTGTATAAGGAGCTTTGGACTTGATAAGTAGGTCCAAACACTGCTTTAAGAGCTTCATAAAATCCTCTATGATCACCCAGATCTGCACAGCGTTGTGTCTTTTCTGTTATATTGATCCACAACTTGTTCTGCATGTCTTGGAGTTTTTGTTGTAGTTTGCTACATGTGAGGCGGAAAGCTGCTTTTCTTACATGACAGGTTGGCTGGGCGAGGTATGCCTGGTGAGCAGCTCTCTTCCTTGCCAACAGCTCCTGGATCTCTTGGTTGTTTTCATCAAACCAGTCTTGATTTTTCTTGTGGGAGAACCCGAGGGATTCTTCTGCAGACTGGAGGATACTGTTTTTGATATGTTGCCAAAACACTGTAGGAGAAGGATCTGTAGGATGGTCTTCAAGTTTCGTTTGTAGGTTTGCCTGAAAGTTGTCTCTCATGGTAGCTTGTTGAAGATTGTTGACTTGGAGCCTCTTCTTTAAGATGCCACCCCTCTTAGGTTTGAACTTAAGATGAAGATTTAGTTTACATCTGACGAGGCGATGATCTGTTTGGCATTCTGCACTGGGCATCACTCGGGTATGACGGACATCACGAATGCCAATGTTTGGATCGAGGTGCCAATGTTTGGATCGAGGATGCATCCAGGTTGTCTTCAAGCTATCTTTCTGCTGAAAGATTGTGTTTGTAATAGTCAGCTGTTGTTCTGCACAGAACTCTAGCAGGAGGCGTCCGTTATCATTGCAATTTCCAACACCATGCTTGCCTAAGACACCTTTCCAGGCTTCGGAGTTCTTTCCTACTCTGGCATTGAAGTCACCAAGGATAATAATTTTATCTTCTACAGGGACTTTTTGTATGAGTTGGAGTAGGTCTGTGTAGAATTTGTCTTTCTCTACAGGGTCGGCTTGCATAGTTGGGGCATATATACTAAAGAGAACAACATGTGGGAGGCGTAAGGAAATAATGCGATCAGAGTGTCCTGTTGGCAAGGTTTCGAGTTTGGAGGCAATGGAGTTTTTAATCATAAAGCCTACTCCTGAAAGATGTTTTTCGGTTTTGGGTTTGCCAGACCAGTAAAGTGTGTAGCCGGCGCCATGTTCTTTAAGGCTGCCTTCCTCATGGAAGCGAACTTCACTGAGAGCAGTGATGTCAATATTAAGCCGTGATAGTTCAAGGGCTATTAGGGCAGAACGACGCTCAGGCTGTCCACTATCTGCAGAGTCTTGCATGGTTCTGATGTTCCAGCATGCAAGTGTCAGTTTATTTACACCTTTGGAGGCCGGTGTGTGCCTTTGTTTGTTTGCCTTGGTTTGACTGCATCAGAAGATTCCCGTTGGCCGCGGCTAGCCAACCAGGTAGTTGGGGATGAGCTTTCGTTAGGCCACCTTTTCTAGGCCCCTCTCCATATGGATCAAGCAGTGCTCTCCTTAAAAAAGGCTGCTTGGTCATTCAGGATGCTGCCGAACAAGACTGTCATCTCCCGGGTCAGCCTCGAGCAACCAATGTCCTGAACCGCCTGCATGCAAGGTTGGGGCTGCGGCTTCCAGTGCATCTTTACACCTGCCGGTTTCGTCCCTCGCCAGTCGCTACAGGGCTTTTTTGGAACTGGATTTGTCCTTCGAGCCTGTGCAATGGATTTTTTCTGGTGGAGCGCAGCGTGCACAGAACTGGCCTCACCCTTTAAACCAGAGATTCATCTGCCGTGGCCTTGCAAGCATGGACGTGGCAGCGAGGTCCTCGGGCCATAGGTTTAATTAGAGTTTCCTTCTCTTAGATGGTTGACCTTACAGGGTTGGATGAGCACAATCTGCCCGGGTTTGGGATTGGAGTTTTCCTTCTCCTAGGACGGTTGCCACAAGGCTAGAGAGCCCATCCTGCCCTTTGACGCTCTTTGTCAGACCCTTCGGTTTTGACCTGTCTGGCATGGGAAACCCTACCAGTGGCTATTATGCCACCGCCAGCATAGCTCAAAACATCATTAGGGTACGCAAGCCTCGCTCCCACAACAAGGGGGCGTCAATGGAGAGGTGCAGTTTGGGACTTACTCTGCATGGAATTCACACATGGTTTTGGGGGGGGTTGTATGCAGAAAATAGCATTATGCTGTAGTTGGGGAATTACTCTGTGCAAAATTTGTATGTGGGGTTTTTCTGCAGAAAACAGCATTTTCTGTGCAGAAAAATAAGAATATTATTTTCTGTGGAGAAACTGTTGTTTTTTGTACAGAAAATGCTATGGTCTATGCAAAAAGGGGCAATTTTTTCACCAAATAAATCATGTAATGTGATTTTTTTGTTAGCCCAGGATTTCCTGACATCCATGAAATATGTTTTTTTAACCATTTTTGGAATATATTTGAATAGTCTTTCTATCCCTAGATTGCAGAAGACTTGGATATGCTGAGATTTGGCAACAGACATTATAGCCACTCTCCAAGTTGCTGAAATATCAAATGTTATTTAGCAGTGTAATTCCCCGCCCCCCCCGCCATATCTATGTTATCAGAGGCCAGGGATGTTTTACCCCCACACACACACCCTGCCCCCACTTCATCCTCTCCTTAGTCCTTCCTCTGAAATAGCCATAGAAAAGCTGGCAACCAAACTCGTACCCTCCAACTTTCCCAATTTGGCAGGGACAGTTCTGCTTAATCCTCTTTTACCCCAACTTTCCAGCTGTTTTTAAAATGTCCCAGTTTCTCTCTCCTCTTCCCACTTTCATTCTTTGTCCTCAGCTTACTTCAGTTGCTCCAAACTGAGTTCAGAGTACAAGAGTAATTAATTTACTCAGCTGGGGGAAGATAGGAACAGGGCAGAATCTTGTCCTTCCCAGTAGGCTCAGGCAAAAGCAAGCTGTTGCAGCCTCTCCTGGTTTGTTCTTCTTCCTTATTAATACTGCTTGCTATCTTGGCCACACTCTGATGCTGCTTATCCACACATGTCCTGGTCTTCATCTGCAAAATGTTGGAGGATATGCAAGCCTGAGAGGGCAGATTTCTGCTGAGGACCAGGTTCAAATACCAAGCCTTTAGTTTTCTGATCAGTCCAACTGCTTGCCAGTTGCTGGTACTGATAATAATAGCACCTTAATTCTCCTGTATTGGAAACTCTGAGCATGATTGGCCTCAATTAAAGAGGTTCCCAGATCAAACTGTAGATTCCCTGGCACAAGCATGAAACTTGTCAGAAAAGCCTCAAAATCATGCTATCCTGCAGCTGGAAATGTGATGCAAGACAATACAGAGAGCCTGTATATGAAGATATGGAAGGAAAGCTTTCTTAGTGCCAGCAAAATATTCTTCCTTGGTTATTCCCCCGCCACACACACACACAAAATAGCTGGACTATTCTGACATTCTAACTATTCTTCCACAAGTAGCTCAATTTATAACATCCAGAATCTTTTCCAGGAAACATGAGACAAGGCCTCACTTAATTCTAAATAAAAGGTCTTTTGGTGATGATGCTGTTAAGAGAAGTAAGTTATAAATGTAGCTACACTTTGACAGTAAACTTATATTCATTTCAGAAGATCAGAAGTTATGAGTTCAGTTACAAGATGAGCTGCAGGGCTATAAAAATCTAGAAGTGATTGCTCCTGCTGACAGTTTTTGAGCTTTCAAAAATGTGTGTATTTGAGAATTTCAGAAAGAGAAAAGAATTTCACTGTGCCAAAAAAAAATTGCTTCATGACTTTTTTTTTCCTTAGATCATTTCCTTTCCTTTCAACATGCAAGAAAGAATATAATGGAGAAAATATTCTTGTGTATTTAAATGAACCGGAAGAGATGGACTTGTCTACTGTTTGTTTCCTTCTTTGTTTTATAGCCCACCTTTCCTCCCTGAATGGGGATTTGGAGCAGCTTACAAAATTAGAACAAGCATGACTTAGATAAAAATACACAAAAGAAAAATGTTAATTAAAATAATTTAAACCATCCATTGAATGAATGAATTAATGAATGAACAGTAGTTTTTAAAAGTACTGTAGTACAGCACACTTTCCTAAGAACAGTCAGTTCCTGAAAACCTGGCAAAATGTTTTTTAAAAATGTCTTGTAGGCAGAGGGACAGGAAGGATGCCCTCGCTGGGAAAGGAGTTCCAGAGCCTAGGAGCAGCCACTGGGGAGGCCTTCTCTCAAGTCCCCAGCAAACAAAATGCCTGAGCATGGTAAGAACAAGAGCAAGGCTCTCCCAAAGATTTTGGAGCCCAGGCAGTCTTATATGGGAGAATACTTTCAGATCGCCTGGGGCTAAGACCTGTAGGGCTTTATAAGGCATAACCAGCACTTTGAATTGTTGTCAGAAACAAAACAATTGCCAGTGGAGCTGTTGTAATAAGGGAGCACATATCTGCAACCAGTCCCGGTCAACAGTCCAGATATAGCTCACTGGGTTTCTAAACACATTTCAAAAACAATCCTACACAGAGTATTTATCATCATTATTGTTTACCAGTAAGTCAGCATCACGTATAGTGCCATTTATAATGGCAGGCCTCTGAAAGTATTTTACAGTACAGGTCAACCCGCATATCCACAGGGGATACATTCCTGGACTTGCCACAGGAACATGAAGCTGTGGATAATAGCAAACTCTATTATTTTCAAGGGAAAATAGTAGAGAGGCTGGTGGGCCTTATTGGGTGCCGTGGTGGCACAGCCTGTCCATGGGCCAGCAGCAGCAGGGAAAAGCAGAGAGGAGAGGACAACCCTCACTGCCTTGACTGGGCCTAATCATGACCACCCAAGCCTGGCCAAGAACAAAATCACACCCAGAGGCCACCTTGCTTTTCCTTCCTTCCTTCCTTCCTTCCTTCCTTCCTTCCTTCCTTCCTTCCCAAGAGCATGAAGTGTGGCCAGGCACACCCAATCTGCCCACCATTGCCTGGCTGAGTACCCAGAGGCTCTCTGCCTCATCTCCCCACTGGCAGGTCCACCCAGAGAGGCAGAGTTGGGCTTGCCATGACTCTCTGGGCAAAGGAAGGGGCGAACTCTTCCTTCTGCCCAGAAAGGCACATCTGGGCTCCTCTCTGGCTGGTCTCCCGCTTTTGCCCTTATTCCAGCCAGTCCACTTCACCCCAATTGCTGCCTCCCTCCTGACCCCTGCCAGCATGGCTCCTCTGCAGCACATGAAGGCATGGGCTGCCCGCCACCTCACTCACTCACACATGGGGATCAGATGAATGGAGGGAGTATTTTCAACTGTGGGTAATTGAAATTGTGGGTACCAATTCCACAGATATGGTGGTTGACCTGTAATTAAAATGGGAAGGAACTAAGACATGGCATTTGGCAGATGACCTCTAGTAGAAACTGGACAGGGAGAAAGTGTCCCTTCTGATTCGGCTGGCTCTCTCAGCAACATTCAGTACTATCAGCCATGGGATCCCTCTGGGCTGTTTGGATCTGGAAATGCTGTTTTACAGTGGCTCTTTTCCTTCCTGAAAGAACAAACTCAGTAGGTGGTGCTAGGGGATTCCTTTGACTCCTTGGTTACTGTCCTATGGGATCTCTCAGGATTCCATTTTGTTTCCATGCTATTTAATATATAACTGAAACAGATGGGAAAGGTTGCCAGGAGTTCTGGACCAGTATGCAGATGATACCCAACTCTTCTTCTCTTTTTCATCTCAATCTGAGAAACCTATTTCAGTTCTAAACTAGTGAGTGACATCAGTAGTGGACTGGATGGAAGCAAACAAATTGAAGTTTAGTCCAGGCAAGACAGAGGTGCCTCCTGGTCAATCAAAAGACAGATCAGGGAATGTGAATTCATGCTATACTGATTGTGGTTAGACTCCCCCTGAAGACTCAGGTTGGGATATACTGCTGGATTCAGCTCTGAGCCTTGAGCCAAAGTTTCTGTAGTAGTCAGGAGTGCATTTACCCAGTTCAGACTAATGGACCAATCACAGCACTTTATGGAGATGCTGGATCTCACCAAGATGGATAGAAAGATTAATTATTCAAGCTTGAGAAGTTGCGCCTTTCATACACAAATATAAGCGGCCTAGACACATGGACAATCCTTCTTTTTGGACTACAATTCACAAAATCTTCTTGCAAGGCATGCCCAATGGCTATACTAGCTGGGGGACTCTGGGAGTTGCCGTTGAAAAAGGAAACATTTTCAAGCTTGGTGATAGCCTAACTATCCCTTTTGCAACTTCAACTAAATTTGTTAATGCCATATTTTGGTTCTGGAAACCCAAATGGCAGTTTTCACTCATTGTCCCCCTCTCTTGTCTAAATAATCATAATTCCCTGTAATACTAAACATGTATGGTGAGGGATCTATAAGTCTAGAAGTGAAATGAAAGCCATACAAAGTAAACAGTGCTTTCTTCATACTCAGGGACTTTCTAGATTCATTTGTAGACTGAAACAAAACCAATTTTTTAGAAACTAAAATGGGTTCATAAGTACCTATGCTCAGTGTTTCCTAAGCCTATGTAATGTTGAAGGCAGGTAAGGAGGATTCAAATATTTAATTATGTAAATTTATGTAATTATTTAATTACATACATTTATGTAACCAATTAGTCTTGAAGGTGCAGCCGCATTTCTTTTTTTTTTCCTCTCCCTCCCTTCCTCCTTTTCATGTACATTTGAAATACAGTTGGTTTTTTGTTTAAAAAATGGTGGACAACCCACCTGAAGCATGGGTAGAAGAGGTGGATAAAAAAGGAAAACAGCAGTGGGTCTGGAGACAAGCATATGGGAAATGTGAGGAGCAATTTGACTTCTGGGTAGAGACTCTGGCAAACTGACTTCTTTGCTTTGCAGAGGCAGAGAAAGCTGAGCAGCAGAACAGCAGGCTAATTAGCTGCTAATTAGCTGGTAGAACTGTCTCCAGATAAAGAACAGAATGTGAGATTGCCCACACAGTACTCAGGATCAATGCTCTCATGGGAGACTGCTGATTTTACAGTGGTCAGAAGCAAGTTTTGAGCACTGAGAAACCATGGAGTAAACATCAACCTGCTTATGTGAGTCCTAAAAGTACACTGAGACTGTGAATTCTCCAGTTTCTTAATCAACTTTTATGACTCAATCTACATATGAAGAGAGTTCCTCCTTCTGGCAGTGAAAGTAAAGTTTCAGTGAGTCTTCTTCTTGTAAACAAGAGCTGAGGAAAAAAAGCTTACTTGTAAGATTCAAATTAAAAAAGAAAAAGTTAAAAGTTTTAAGATGATGAAGTCATGATCCATAGATGGGACAGCAGTTTTAAAAGATATTAAGTTTCTTAAGAGATGTTTTATTGGGGTAAATATAGGGATTTGAACACAGTTTGTTTTGTTGAAAAGAGTTATGGAATATATGTTAACATTAACCAAGAGGGAAAAACAGATATTGGAGTTGATAAATGTATTAGAAACAGACATAATATTTGACTTGATTTAATTTGATTTGATTTGATAAAGACTGGTATTGGTAATTTAAAAAGAAAAACTCTAAAGACTCTTCTGGATTGTTTATGTGAAAAAAACAAAATGAATCTGTGATTTGTGTTTGATAATTAATGAGAATAGGCTAGTGGAAGAAATGAATTGCTATATCTGTAGATATAGAAGCTATAAATGCAGTGGGCCTGCAGTATCCACTGGGGTTTGGTTCCAGGACCCACCCCCCACCCCCCGTGGATACCAAAATCCGTAGGTGCTCAAGTCCCATTATATACAACTAGCTGGACCCAGCATGCTATACACCATTAAACAACTCCCCAAAAAACTCCTGATAGACCTCACACCTGGTCACTTGGGTCCCATCATAGCAGCAGCAGTGGTGTCCTGCCACTGCCACCACCACAAGTTGACTGCCTGGCTCCCGTCTCAGCAGGAATAAAAATTATATTACTGTGTAGACTTAAGTCATAAGTGGGAATTGTGCAGCCTTGAGACACTGGAAGGTCCTGCAGCCTCAGTAACTATAGCCACCACTATAGCACATTGTTTGGTTGTTCCCAGTATGCAGATATGGTCATGAGTGGCAGGAGTGGATTGTGAGGTGGAGAGGGAATTTGCATGTGGGTGGTGACTGGCTGAGGGAGTGACAGGAGCAGCCAATCAGCTCACTGAAAGAGGCAACATGCCCAAATCAATTGTACATACCCAAGAGACAACATACCTACATACCTAAGGCCATTGTGCATACCCAAGAGGTTTTTATATATAGATGGAGGGCATAGTAAAATGGTGTCCCTCATATAAAATGGCAAAACCAAGGTTTGCTTCTTGGATTTTTTAAAAAATATATATTTTTTCAAGCTGTGGATGTTGGAATCCGTGGATGCCAAACCCATGGATACAGATCACCAACTGTAACAGTATGCATTTATAACTGCCATATGGAAGATTGGAAATAAACCTATTACCCCTTCTTTTCCCTCTCTTTCACTACTTCTATCTGTTTTATATTTGTTTTCTTTTTTTCGTAAGTCTTATTGTACTTTCAAAATTTGCAATAAAAATATTTAAAGAAGGAAATTTGAGGAACAAAGGAGAATCAGTCCAGTCTCATACTTCAGAACTACAAACTGCACTTATCCCTGGTTGTAGATACCTACAGAATTTTTATGCTGTAAGCCACCCCGATTGCATTGCGGAGGGACGGGATAGAAATAAATAAATAATAATAATAATAATAATAATAATAATACCTTTGGATCCAACCTAGTATGTATCTCTATCTATCTGTCCATCTGTCTATTAGTCTATCTTATACACATATTTTACTGCCTGATTTTCATGATAAAATAATCTAAAAGCTTTTAATTTCTCACTTGTTCACAGGTTAATAAATAATTTTGTGATGATGGGTCACAATTTGTTTCAGTCCAGAAAGTTACCAACATTGTTTTCTTATACCTGGGAGATCAGAATTTCTCTTTCATTAAATAGCACTTGGTTTAACTAAAATAACATTGGTCCTGACCTAATAGCATAGGGCAAGATATTTAAAATAAACGTTGGTCAGTCTGCCAGGCATCAATATTTTTATTTGTGAAGCCGATCTAACAAAATGCTGACATCAGTGAAATTCAGCATTAGGGCATGACTTCCTTGAATCAGTCCCAACCACAGTATTTGTGTTGGACAGCTCCAACAAAGAGAGCAGTCATTTTAGACAGATGGGATTGAGCAATGGGGCCCAGAAACAACATTCCATTTGGTTTCATGGAATGTATGGCTATGCGGGCCAACCAAGCCAACAGGGAAAAGCAATTAAAAGAAAGCTATTTTGTCATAACCCCAGGAAACATCCTGGTCACAAGACTTAGCATAAACTCTGGATATTGCTCTGTAATAGTTTAGAGTGTTGGTTTTCAAACTTTTGGCCTTTGGGAGCATTTTCCGTTTTGTCTTCTCTGCCACAGAATCTTATGTTTCACACAAGTTCATATTCTAGAGTAGTAGTCAATGGATCAGTGCCAGTCTACAAGCCATGAGCTACTGGTCCATGGCAATTTTCCAGGAATGAAAGAAAGAAATAGTTGGAGCCAGTGGGCACAAATGTGGTGATGACCTTTGACACATTGAAAAACTTTGGCACATTGACAGAAAAACTGTCAGTCCTCCTCATCAGATAGCTTAAGAAGTACTGTTCTAGAGTGTACATTGAGACTAGCAAAGTAGCCAGGTTTGTAGGTCTCATGTTCACCTCCACCAAGAATGGAAAGCATATTCTAGAATATAACTCCTGGTTACTCATTACAGGGCTGATACACAGTGAACTGTAAGCTGCCTTTCAAACAAGCTTGCTTACCATTGAAGAAACCATGCTAAACATCTGTGGAACACTCAGGCACTCTAGAACACTTTGAAACTCTATTGTTCTAGGAAATAATGTCCTTTTGTCCCATCCAGCTCTACAGAGAGAAGCTTATAGCAGTTTAGCAGGTTGTTACATGATAAGTAAATAGGTATTTTCCTCTTGTTGTCAAAGCACATGTTACATTTGCTGTGAAGACATTGCCCAGACTCCTACTTGTTGGTGGCTGCTATCACATTTGTGAGTTATCTCCATGGACTCTTTCATGTTATATAATTATAACCCTATGATACTATTTTAACTGCCCTGGCCATGTTCTATGAAATCTTGGGGTTTGTAGTTTGGGGAAGCACTAGAACTCTCTGGCTGAGAATTCTAAAACCCTAAGCAGAAAATCCCAAATTTCATAGGTTGCTGCCATGGCAGTTTAAAATGGAATCACAGCCCTTCAATTGTGTGGACTTTTTATCCAAAATGTGTGGGATCCATGAAGAATCTACTTAATATGGGGAATTTTAATTAGCTCAAAATGGCAGTGAGAGGCTAGGTAACTGGGGGGTCTTTTGACCTATGTACTAACTGAGGAAATCCAGGAAATAAATAAAAATGGTTTTTATTGAAAAATACTCTCAGGAATACACAGAGACATGCACACTCATGCTTCAAGCAGTCACACAAGGCTAGTGAAGAGAGTAGGAAGTATTGGGATAGAGGAATAGAGTTCAGGGTGAAAGGTTATACTATACCTATCCGACAAGCAGGGATTCACATAGCTGAAGGTACTCAGAATGCACTTCTGAAGGCCGCACAGCAAACCAGCAGAGTAATGAGGTGGGAGAAACTGCGAACCTGGTGACACAGGCTGACAGAATGAGATGAAGAAAGCTGTGCACACTTTGGCTGTGTTTGGGGGTGATAATTATACTTGATATTTCCCTGAAGGGATGTTATGAGTGGAATACAATGTTTGCTGGAGTTTCCCATAGTTAGACAATGGAAGCTCTGGTTGTGTTAATGATTGCTAATGGCTGAGACTTAAGACTGATAGGTGTCAGGCAAACTTCTATTGTTGAGGCAAGAGGTGTGAACGAAAACCAGTTTCCAGAATAATGACTTGTTCTGGCCACTTGATTGAACTAGTGAACGACTCACTTCCATGTACGTCCAGGAGAATTATCCCATTTCGACCCTACCTACCAGTCCAAAGGGGGTCCGCATTATTACTACCCAGGCATGTCTTTTAGGAATTTGGGGTGGTTTCTCCAATGTATGAAATATAGCCAATTGATGAATTATTGAAAGGGGGTATAAGGGCAGGTAACAATATGAAAAATCCCCCTAGCATCAAATTTTGATATGACTACTTGGAAGATCAAGCAGGGATAAGGAGGCTCACAAAGTAATAACTCTGACCACACAATAAAAAATTCCATGTGTTCTACCAGGGGAGATAGTTACTAATCACATGAAGACTGATTTAGATGGCATCACTGTACTAATTTATAACGTGTGTTCCAGTCCTTTTTAATATTAGAAGCTATCATCAGATTCTTAAAAAGTTGCATTGAGTCCCAATTTTGGGAGAAAGACAAGACACTGATGATGATGATGATGATGATGATGAATAGAGATGTGAGGAACCCCTCCAAGAGAAATGTTAGGTTTTTTGCCCTCTGGTCTTAGATATATGTGGAAACCCTGCAGGGCATCTCATATATCTATGCTTTGAAGAAATATACCTCTAACAAAGTGAATAATAATTAATGAGTCTCTTTATTCAGTTTGTAGCCCATTTAGGAGAGTATTTTCAGAATGTCAACAGTATTATCCAAGCCACAACTCAGCAGAAAGGGCTGAAGGAGTCCTATGAACACAACTACAGCAACTTTCATTCAAGTCACCCCAGAAACAACCCAAATCTACTGCACTGGTTGACTGTATACTACTGATCTGCTGGGGGAGTATGTTGTTGGCACAGTCCACCCCACCTTGTGCCCAAGTTTATCTAGACTGCAATGCAGATTGAAAGGACTGTTTCACTGGATGGACAGAACCTGCATTGGGTGGGGAGAATATGATTAGAAGCCTGAAGTCTTTGATAGCAAACTCAAAAACCCATCATGCTATATTGACATTTAGAGTCGGCCCCCTGTATCCATGGATTTGGTATCCATGGATTCCACCATCCATGGCTTGAAAATATTCCCCAAAAATAAATTCCAAGAAGCAAACCTTGCTTTTCCCATTTTATATGAGGGACAACATTTTACTATGCTATTATATATAATGGGACTTGAGCATCCACAGATTTTAGTCCCCATGAGGGGTCCTGGGACCAACCCCCAGTGGATACCAACGGCTCACTGTACTGCCAAAAGCTAGATGCAACAAGCTACTGGACAGTAATAAATAAATAAATAATCCAACATTGTAAAGCCAAAAGAACAAGTGGAAACTCTCAACCTATTGTCATAACCCTTTACAAACATCTATCTCCAAGAGCCTGTCAACAGACAGAAAGCTCTTCGACTAGGTGGCAATGGGTAATTAAATCAGTATACAGTTTCATACTTTAAAAATTACATAGAGATTTATAAGCAATCCTCATTTTATGATCAAGTACACATTGATGGGCACAACGCAGTACAAAATTACCTGGTCCTATACAAGGCCCATTGAAATTATTATGCCCATTGCTATAATGCTCAGCATAGTGTAGTAGTTCTGCGTGCAGACCTACACTAGGTTGAGCCATATCCCAGCCCCACCACCCCCAGACTTACCATACAATCTCTAAGCCCTTCACCACCCCTGATCATTCTGTGCCTCATGGGGTATGGGCAGGGTCAAAGAAGTGTCCAGCTATGTCCCAATGGCCAGAGGCAAAATGATTACAGCAGCACTGAGATCTGCCAGTGCCCTCTGGAAGTCTTATATGATTATCACACTACAGTCATCCCTTCACATTCACGGGGGTTAGGGGCAGACAACCCCCGCGAATGTGAAAAAACTGCAAATAAGAAATGAGCCTGCAGGCGAGCGGCTTTCCACCCCAGTCCCTTCCCAAGGCAGTGAGGTGAAGCGGGAGGGTGCTAGCTGCGTCCCACCCACCCCTTCCCAGGGCTCATTGCCTTGGGAAGGAAGTGGGGTGAAGCAGGAGGGCGGCAGCTGCTTCCCACCCTCTCTTCCCAGGGCAGTGACAGGCTTCGTGAGAAGCCCCTCGCTGCCTTGGGAAGGGAGTGGGGTGGAGCGCGAGCACGCCAGCAGCTTCCCACCCTGCCTTCTCAGGGCAGCGATGGGCTAAGCCCTTCGTTTTCTTGGGAAGGGACGGGGTGTTGAGCAGTGGGGGGAGGCAGGCGGCTTTCTGTGAATAATCAAAACCGCGAATTTGAAAGTCGCGAATGTGGAGGGGCAACTGTACACTGTTATAGTGCTATTATTCCACTTTAACTGTTCTGGCTGCCTCCTGTGGAATCCTGGGATTTGTAGTTGAGGGAGGGGCATTTAGAACTCTCAGCCAAAGAGCTCTTAGGCCTCAGTAAACTTCAAACCCCAGAATTCCACAGGAGGCAGCAGTAGCAGTTAAAGTGGAATAATAGCACTATAACAGTGTAGTCTGATGAAGTCCTTAATGCTGATATAATCATTTCACAACTGGTTTGGGGGACATACATTTATTTCTCCAATTTCTCTTGCTCCCCACAATGTACAGAATGGCTGTTTGGTCCAATTTCATCCAATTTGTGACTAATCAATTTAAATGGGATTAACATTTGGGTTGGGTGTGCATGTGTAATACATTGCCGAGTCTTCTAGATATCCAAGTATCAGGTGTTATGTGGTCTAGAATCCTTCCTGCATGCCCAATCTGGATGTGGGCGCTCCATGTACCACAAACATTAACATTGCATAGCTGGAAAAAGAACATGGAGATTATCACCCAACTGTTATAGTGCTATTATTCCACTTTATTTGTTCTGGCTGCCTCCTGTGGAATCCTGGGATTTGCAGTTTTAGGGAGGGGCATTTAGAACACCCAGCCAGAGAGCTCTTAGGCCTCACTAAACTACAAACTCCAGAATTCCACAGGAGGCAGCCAGAGAAGTTAAAGTTGAATAATACCACTATAACAGTGTAGTGTGACTAAGTCCCGTTAGAGAGAGTCTTCCAGACTGAGTAGGCCTCAGGCTTCAAAAAAAAGAGCCTCAAATATTGCAGTATCTAACAGTTTCTGAGGCCTTCTATGATTGGGATCCCCAATGTGGTGCCCATGGGCACTACAGTGCATGTAGACTCCTTCATTGGTGCCCTGCAGGGATCTTACCCTTTCTGATTTGTTTTCTTGTTTAAAAAAAATATTAACTTGAGTTTGCATTTTAAAAAGAAAAACCTGGTAGGGTGTTGTAATGCAGAGTGATGTGCCAGTTTCTAGCATACTCCAGTTGTCTGGATTTGCCAGGGACAATTCTGATTCACGTTCTGTCAACTCATTTTTTCAACTGCTTTTAAAATGTCCATGTTTCTCTCTCCCCTTCCCACTTTCCTTTTTCTTCAGCTTATTTCATCTGTATAATGTTGGAGGGTATGCACCTTTGGCTTCTTAGATGTCAAAAAACTGTTTCTACATAATTGAGTAATGGAAAATTGATTTTAAAATAAATGAAACCTTATATGCTTAAGCAGCTAAATGTGCCTACTGTCCTGAACTGTACCGAAGCTCTCAAGTAAAACAGGACTGTTATTGTTCTTTTGCAATAAGCAAAACTTGGTCTAAATGTATACAATAAGAAGCTAGAACACTCTAACAGCATGAGTCTGTACCTGTCCATTAATTTATTTCCTTTTCTGGAAAGTATGTGTATAAGATGTCAAAGAGACTTAATCTTTTTATTTTGCCTCAATCTCCAATTTGTACAAACTTACACCTTCTTAGAAATCACATTCAATAGGCTTTTCCATTGCCATTCCAGTCATTGTATTGCTCTGCAAAACCTTAAAAGCACAGAACCTAGTATCAAAGCAAACACGATCCTCCATTTTATAATTCTGTTCTGAGATTGGAGATGATAGTATCTTATGAAATCTCAGTAAATGATTTCAGACTTTTTCCCCCTTTGTGTTTCAGAAGACAAAAGCTATTCCTGGCCCCTAATTTATCACCAAAGCAAGGCTGACATTAATTGCACTCTGTTATTACAAGCATGGACCATCCATATATTTCATAATAGTTTGTGTTATCTCTTGTTTTACAGATATTCCATTCAAGCTAAACAAGGTTAGGAAAGTGGAAGTCAAAGCCCAGTCATTTAGAGAGAATAAAAGAAGTTTATGAGACATGTGAAAACAATTTATAAAAAGAAACCAATGCTTCTCTCCCCCAACACCCATCCAAAATTATACCAGTGGGAACCAGAAAATCACACCAACATGGAGGAGGTTCATAAAGAATATAGCCTAGATCAAGTGGTCCCAGTTCACATGGCAACTGACTTAAGTCCCTTCCTCACTCTCCTCCACCCACCCACTACGAAGATGACAACTACAGTGTAGTCCAAAGTAAATCCCATTCAATTCAAATGTTAAAAGAAAATATGGATTGTTTTTAATTAAAACACTTATAAACCATTTTCTGTCATAGTGGCCTCCAAGACAGTGTACATAATAATAAATAAACTACAATAACCAACCATATGAAGAACAGAGTTATATGAAAACAGTTCAGAGTGCAAACAACCACATATTTTAAACAAGGAAAACCAAACAGAATGAAAACATTTCCCAGTACCCATCTCAAACCAAATTAGGAACAGACCAGCCTTACATTCCACAAGTGGAGTGCTGCTCCAAAAACCCCTGCCCCATGTTCCCACCAACAACCTCTTGTGGTAATAAGGCAATGTCGCCTTTGATTAAAATCATTAAGCTAGGACATATGGGAGGAGGCAGTGAGACTTAATCCATAAGTCTTTCAATGAGATTTAAAACTGCAGCTCAAGTCACCTAGATAGGACCATAAAATCCTATCTAAAGGCCATTCTTCTGAACTGAATAGGCACATATTTCATGTAATAGGAACATTGGGTATAGATCATCTGTAGCTGGTTATGAGTGGCTCTGTATTGCTCTTTCATAGTTTCTATACTGGTGAATTGAATCAAGGGAGATTTACACTGAAGGAGGAAATGATTTGTGGAATTTCCTGGCTTGCTAATGTTGCGGGGGGGGGAGTAGATTTAACTATATACAATTCTACCCAACTACATGGGAAATGGGAAGCATAAAGTTGGATCAGGACATCTTCTTTCAGTTATGGAACCTAACAGGAACATTTGTTATACTGGGAATGATCTTGAAAACAGGACATCTAAAATCTAGACAACTGTTGGGAAATGCTATGTAAGGTTCTAAACAAACTTGCCAATGTAACTACCGTAATGTGAAAGAGAAAGGGGAAAGGGTATGTGTGCAGAAACAGTCACACCAAGCCACACTGCTGGTCTTGCATCCCTGTCATATGTTTCCCAGCCTCTTCCTCCTGACAGCCACCTTTTCAACATGGATATCTGCCATGGGGAAAATTGCATGCTTAGACTGCTATACACACAAGCTTCCATAATGTGGACATCCACATAAGCATACAAGTAGCAAAGGTGAGATTAGCCAGCTTGCAAAACACATGGGGGGGTGCATTCCTTCATGTGAGTGGTGCATGAGTAGGGTGACCAGGTAAAATAAGGGAGAAGGCTCCTCTCCCTTTAATGGGTAGGTGCAAGAGGGAATTTAAACAGGTGTTGCTTGTCATGCAAGCAACAACTGCTGAAATTTCCTTTTCTACACAACCTTTAAAGGTGCAGGAGCCTTCTCCCTTGTTTTACCTGGTCACCCTATGCATGAGAGGGGTTACAGAGTATATATTCATTGACTCATTGATTCATTCAGTTTACACCTTTCTTCCAAGAATAGGAGTACAGGAAATCATAGACAAACAAATACATTTTAAGTTGGTCAAAACACATTATGCTGAGAAAGCTGGGGACACATGGCAGGCACATCTTGGTATACAGATAAATAAAATACAGATTTCATGACACTAACTATGAGACTTTATAAACAGGGGAGCTTTCATGATAATTCTAAGTAACTCTCTTACGGCAAAAAGATCATGGTGGAAAAGGTATTAAATCTTCCTGGAAAATGAGACATTATTTCCAGTACAGAAATATCATACTCCAGTCACAGCAAAGGGATTTATTTCTTTATTATCCCACCTTTCTCCCAGTGGCATTCAAGGTGTCACACATTTTAAAAAACACAATACAGTTAGTACAAAAACTAAAACACAAACTATTAAACTAAACTTTGATTTAAAAAACACAAGTTTATAAAGGTTAAAAGCAGCATTAAAAAGACATTTAAAACTTAATAAAATAAAAACACTCCCTGCCACCCCATTAAAAGCTCTCTCTCCCACAACATACTAAAAACCAAATGCCTCTGTAAATAAAAAGGTCTTTACCTGCTAATGGAAAGACAACAGGGAGGGAGCCAAGTGGACTTGCCATGGGAGCAGCCACTGAGAAGGTTCTCTCTCATGTCCTCACCAAATGTGCCTGTGATGGTGGTGAGACCAAAAGAAAGCCTTGTTCCCCCACAGAACATAGAGCATGAGCAGGCTCATATAGGGAGATATGGTTTTAGATTGATAAGACACTCCATTGATTATTGATGTATTGGGGCAGTCAGTGGTTACATATCAGAGGTGTAATGAATCCACTGCAGGTTTTACTCCAAACCTTAGAGGAGCTATCCAGGGTCTGAACCTTATCCCTAAATTAAAGTCTGTAGTAACGCCCAGAGTGGTTTAATTTCCCCTAACATGGAAGCCAATGAACAACCCTGTTTAAGGTTCAGAAAAATTGGTTATCAGCTTCCTTGAAGTCTTGGAATATTGTAGAGTAAAACTCCCGCTGTAGGATTGTGGATCATCTTACAGCCCATACAATATAATTTGTTTTTTAAACATTTGAATGCTTGAGATAAGCACAACTATTTCAGTATCTCCCCCTCCACCGATTCCTATTTGGAAAACAAGAATGTACTAATAATACTGTTTAATAGTTTTCACTATACAAAGTTTTTGTTTATGTGTTCAATTATTGGTTTGTATGTTTGAAAGGTATATTGATACAACGTATTACAGAGAGATGAGATATAAGCCATCACCACCCATCCTCTAGAACAGGCAAAGTGCAGGCTAGGCAAAGACCTACATCCTGTATTGGGGAGAGTCATGAATATCTGGTGTCCAACCCTCTGTCTCAAGTGGTACAAGAAAGATATAAAATTCAGTGGAATAGAATATCATTTTTGAGGACTGATAACATTGTGCAACTTGACATTTTGTTTTGTGCAGGCAGGCATTTAGCCTAGATATTTTTTTTCTGTCTGACCCTAGTATTTTATTCTGATGTTTATCTTTCATGCATCTGATTTATTTATTTATTTATTTGATAATGTTCTTCTGTCTGATGAATTGCTTTTGTTTTTCTATGAGCCAACCTGAGTGCTTATATTTTCAGTGGAAAGGTAGGATACAAATTATCTATATAGAAATAAATAAATGTCCACATTCGAGGGAAAATTCATCATTTGAACACAAAACCAACTCTTGCACTCTTGCATTTTGTGAAGCAGAACAAAATTTAAAGAAATATTTAAAACATATTTCAGCATGATGACATGGAGTAAAGTCTTTCAAACATTATTTTTGACTAGATTTTTTTTAAAAAAATTGATCTAAGGACTTTTTCGGACAAAGGAAAAATAACGCTAGCAGCCTCGCCAGGTTGCGAGGCTGCAGCACTAGAGGGCGTCAGTTTTGCATGACGCCTCTTCCCAGCGGTACTGCAACAGTACCACTGGGAGATTTGACCATCAGTTGACCGTCATATTTGGAAGATTTTTACTCACGATCGTGAGTAAAAATCTTCCAAATATGACAGTCAACTGACGGTCAAATCTCCCAGCGGTACTGCAACAGTACCGCTGGGAAGAGGCGTCATTCGAAATTGACCCCCTCTAGCGCTGCAGCCTCGCAACCTGGCGAGGCTGCTAGCGTTATTTTTCCTTTGTCCGAAAAAGTCCTAAGTTAAAAACATCACTGTTCTGAGATATGTTTCTGGAAATTCAAGCTGATATCCCAGGACAGCATGTAAATACTTTATGGCAAGAGTTTATTCACCATAGGTTAGTGTCTCTCCATTATTCTTTTAAATCGGAAATTCCTTCCATTTATACCTGGCCAGTATAAATGAGTTCAAGTCTCCAGGGCCAGATTAACTTCATCCAAGGGTATTAAAAGAACTGGCAGAAGTAATCTCACAAGCACTGGCAATAATCTTTGATAATTCCTGGAGAACAGGAGAGGTCCCAGAAGACTGGAGGAGGGCAAATGTTGTCCCCATCTTTAAAAGGAGGGGGAAGAAGACCCAAATAATTACCACCCAGTCATCCTGACACCGATACTAGGAAAGATTCCAGAGCAGATCATTAAATAGACAGTCTGTAAGAACTTAGAAAGGAATGCTGTGATCACTAAAAGTCAACATGGGTTTCTCCAAAAACAAGTCATGCCAGACTAATCCTATCTTTTCTTTTGATAGAGTTACAAACTTGATAGATGAAGGGAATGTTGTGAATGTAGTGTATCTTGATTTCAGTAAGGCTTTTGACAAGGTTCCCCATGATATTCTTGCAAAAAAGTTAGTAACCTGTGGGCTAGACAATGCAACTGTTAGGTGGATTTGTAATTGGCTGACTGACCGAACCCAAAGGGTAGTCACCAATGGCTCCTCTTCATCCTGGAGAGAAATGACTAGTGGGGTGCCACAGGGTTCTGTCCTGGGCCCAGTGCTATTCAACATCTTTATCAATGTCTTGGATGAGGGAATAGAGGGTATGCTTATCAATTTTACAGATGACACCAAATTAGGACGGATAACTAATACCCCAGAGGACAGGATCAGAATCCAAAGTGACCTGAACAGATTGGAGAGCTGAGTCAAAACTAACAAAATGAATTTCAACAAGGAGAAATGTGGGATACTACACTTGGGCAGTAAAAATGAAATGCACAGATATAGGATGGGTGACACCTGGCTTGATGGCACTACATGTGAAAGGGATCTAGGAGTCTTAGTGGGCCACAAACCGAACATGAGTCAGCAGTGTGATGTGGCAGCTAAAAAAGCCAATGTGATTCTAGGCTGAATTAATAAGAGTATAGTGTCTAGATCAAGGGAAGTAATAATGCCACTTTATTCTGCTTTGGTCAGACCTCGCCTGGAATACTGTGTACAGTTCTGGGTACCACAACTCAGGAAGGCTATTGAGAAGCTAGAACGTGTCCAGAGGAGGGTTACCAGGATGGTGGGAGGTCTGGAAGCCATGCCCTATGAGGAGCAGCTTAGGGAGCTGGGCATGTTTAGTCTGGAGAAGAGAAGGTTGAGAGGGGACATGATAGCCATGTTTAAATATTTGAAGGGATGTCATGCTGCAGAAGGGGCAAGCTTGTTTTCTGCTGCTCCAGAGATTAGGACACAGAGCAATGGGTTCAAACTACAGGAAAAGAGATTCCCTAAACATTAGGAAGAACTTCCTGACGGTAAGAGCTGTTCGGAAGTGGAATACACTGCCTCGGAGTGTGGTGGAGTCTCCTGCCTTGGAGGTTTTTAAACAGAGGCTGGATGGCTATCTGTTGGGAATTATTTGATTCTGTATTCCTGCATGGCAGGGGGTTGGACTGGATGGCCCTTGAGGTCTCTTACAACTCTATGATTCTATGATTCTACTATTCTATGTGTATTCATAAAACCAAGTTATTTCTTGAGAAATCTGGGTTGCAGGGTGCTAGTATTCTTATCCCCCTGCCAAATGAGATGCAGAGTATTCAAATATTAGTTCAAAGGCAGAGATCTGCTATCCAGCATGGTTTCTAGGGAGCGCTGAAATTGCATTGGCTGTGCCTGAGTACTTGTAGCCAATGGCTTTGCCTAAGGCAATGGCATCTTGATCATGAGTATTCAAAACAGGAATTTCCCTCTTAATTACAAGTGTACCTAAGATAAATGCACGAAGCAACTGCAGTGAAGTGTAGTAAAAGAGAGAACAGAAAACGATCAAGAAAGAGTAGCTGCCCTAGTCTGGTTGCTCTGCTTCTGCGAAATATTCTGAGTACAACCCTTCAGAAGTGCCACTGAAATGATGGAAACTACTCTTGTGCAGCTCTCATTTATATCCCTTGGGTTTGTGCCCTGCGTTGTACCCTTAATAAAGAGGATGTTTACCTGATTAAAGGATTTAAGTTTATCACCTGACTTTTAACCAATTAATTTGCTGCATTTATATAAATGGGCATGTAATCATATTTTCAAAATAGGTGCTTTTTTCCCAGAATCTAAAGGAAATATAACATAGCTTTTAAAAATTACCGTATATTCCAGCGTATAAGACGACCGGGCGTATAAGACAGCCCCCCAATTTTTAAGTTAAAATATAGAGTTCCCCCCCCCCTTCCAGCCAGCCAGCTCAGTGGCTGTAGATAATGGAATAGTCTGTGAAATTAAAGAACTGAGAACAGCTAAAAAAGCATGGGATACTTTGAAAAATATCTGTGGTGTTCAGTCTTTGGAAAGTAAGGTTGCATTAATAATTACTGTAAGTTGGTTAATATGAAGCTATCAAATCCCAAATTTTTGAATGAGCACATTAATGATTTTAGAGCCACTTGCAAACTCCTGGAGAGGAAATCCCCCAAAACTATGCAAATGGGAATCTTCCTGGCAAGTTTACCAAAATACAATCCCATAATAAATATCTTGCAATTAAAGAATGATTTAACTCTGCCAGAAGCTTTTATTCAGATAAGGGAATTTCACCATAGACAAAACTTGATGCAAAATGATAAGTTTGAATCCATAAATTCTAATTTTAGGCTAACATCATTTTAATGGACTGTTTTTCTTCTCTCCTGAGCTAAATGCAGGGCAATTTAACACTTCAAAGACAAAGCAATCATTCTCACAGCAGTGGGAAGGATCTGCTGGGGAAACTGCCCAGGGAAATTACCACTTCAAAGACAAGGCAGTCATTCTCACAGCAGGGGGAAAGATCTGCTGGGCCTATAAGACGACCCCCACTTTTGATGAGATTTTCAAGTGTTAAAAAGCAGTCTTATATGCCAGAATATATGGTAAACACATGTTCTTCCTCACGGTTAGAAAGCCATATGGTTACTGTTTTCTGTTATTATTTTCCCCACTAATGCTTCAGCACCAAAATAGCCTGACAAAATTCATAAAGATGCCTTTAACTTGTAATTATGGACATTTGGCCTCCCCACTGAAGTGGCCAATATATTAGCTACTTTATCTACCACTAAAACAGATTCAAGTTTGCAGCACTAACAAGAATCAGTTATTCTGAATCCAAGCATCATCCATTCTGTTCCTTCAGTATTTGTCAAAACTACAATTAAGGCTACAATCCTATTTACCATTATCCACTATTAAATAATGAACCTTACTTCTGAGTAGATGTACATAGGATTGCCCGCTTTAATCTTCCAGTGGTAGCCCAGTCAGCTACAAAAGTCTGAACCCTATGGCTTCCCAAAACGACATGTTTGTTCCCACAAGATCCCATCAGTCACACATGCTTTCCATATTTATATGTTATCCAAGCACCATAAGACAGAACCACAAGTAACCATGTTACTCCCATAGCCTGAGAACTGAGCCTCAATAGTCAATTAAAATTGTGAGCTCTCCTGAGAATTTGGTCATACCAGGTCCTACGAATACTTAGAATAAATCCATAAAAAGAATATGTATACAGACTATGTCCCTTCAGAATACACATGGGGAGGACTATTCATCTGAACATCAACATCTGTATCAAAATCTCCCTGCACATGAAACATGTAAGTGACAGAGGGATGACTTCTAGCCTAAATTTTACCATAACATGTATTTTTATATGCAGGAAGCTTTTGCATGTGGGAACACTTTCAAACAATACTCAGTAGTACATTCTGGGATGGCGTAGGGGACCACATTGTGTCCTCCATCATCATGGGAATTTGAATCAGCTAAAACCCCTGAAGAAGAGAGAATTACACTTAACTTAAATGGAAAATAACAGTGAATACCATTTCATTGGTATTGCTAGTGAAGCACCAGAGAGCTCAAATCAGGAATCTGCTGGGCCAGGGACTGGTCTGCACTCTGTCTCCATGTGTTACTGGGGCTAGGGGCCACATTGCAGGAAGGCATTTCAAAACAGCACAAAAGCCCAGAATCCTCCTGGTCCTAAAAATCAGGGTCCCTTTCAGCTACACAGTTATATAGTGCTATGATTCCACTCTAATTGTTATGGCAACACCCTATGGAATCTGGGTTCTGTGGCTTAGAGGAGAGGTATTTAGAATTTTCAACCTGACAGCTCTAGTACCTCTGACCAAAGTACAAACCCAAGGTTAGTACAGAATTCAGCCATGGCAGTTAAAGTGGAATCATAGTGCTATAATCATATAGTATGAAAAAGTTCCTTGTGATCTTAAAGAACTATGGGGCTTACCACACACCAAATTAAAGTGGCAGCACAGCAGGAAGTTTCCAACTTCTGTGCTGCCTTACTGCATGACATCATCATTCCTTCATTCTGGTCCCGTGGGAGGCAGAGGTAAAACTGTGTCTTTTTGCTAACTGGAAAAAACCATTAGCAAAAAGATGTGGTTTTGCCTTGGTCTCCCATGAAACTGGAATTAAAGAACACCAGAAGAACGACAATGTCATGTAGTAAGGCACCATGGAAAATTGAACCTTCCTGCTGCACTGCCACTTTTCTACATTGGTGTTGGCCATAAGAGCACCCAGATCAGTTGCACTCTTCCCTGTCTGGGAAGTTGATTGCAGAGGGAGGACTCAGAGCAACTTCCTTTCCTATTTCTTACTCCATTCCAATCCTTTGCCCATGAGCTTGGAGTAGATCTTGACTGTAAAGTAAGCCTGTCTTATTGTCATGGTTGGCCACCCACCTCAGATACAGTCAGATGTCTTTTCCACTGTGGGAAGTGACACTAAATTCTCACCTATTGGAGTAGCTGTCATATGACTCCTACAGATTGTTGGTGCCTGGTTGTTTTCTAAAGTGCCTGATCCCTCTAGTAAAGAATCTCCTTTCAGTGTTTTCAGTAAAGTTCCTGCCTTTACGCAAAGTCAAAATAGTTCATCAGCATAGTTGTAATGAGATGGTACAGAGTACTATGCTAATGTTCATTGTATAATAATTTACATTAAGTCTTCCTGCTAAATACATATTGTTCCCATCAGCGAACAAACAGCTTATCCAAACGTCCAGATAATTTGAACAACATGTTATGGTTCCGGCATAATGCGACAAAGCAGGCAGTCACAGATGAGTGAACAATATGCCAATAAAATGGAAAGAAATAAATTAGTATCATGGTAACACATGTGTATTCACAATTAATAAATTCCACTCCATCAGCCCATGATTTAATTATGCATTATGTATAGAGGGACTATGAATCATTCATGAATACTGTTAACTAAATGGTTATTTGCAAAGCATGTGATGCACATATTTATATTAAATTCTCAAAAGTGGAGCAAAGAAAAATATCTGGGAAAACTATATATTTTAAAAATTAACGATAACATGAAAAATATCTCCAAAATGAGAAAAATAATATTTTTAACCACAGAAAACCATAACAAGACAGATATATGCTTCAGTCCACACCAGCTGTGTGCACAGGGTCACCTTGAGTGATTGATATGGAATGAGAGTGATCTTTCACCAAGCTATGCAATGGTGTGTCCGGGTGTCATATTAATCCTCATGCACCAGGCTTGTGGGGGGGGGTTGTTTTTGTTTGTTTGTTTGTTTTTTGTTTTAAACACACTTGCATTGAGTGACTTCTGGGTTATTAAAATCCCAGTGTATCAAGAGTTAGTATTGTGGCTAGGGTTGGGGTTAAGCACAGAGTTTCATGAACTTTTCTTATATTTCTTGATCCCAGGGAGAAACCAGCATCACTGCCTCAATATGGCAAACGTACTGACAACCAGAGTATATACTTCTGTCTCACTGCATCATGGTTTGCCAGAAAATGTCATCGGACATTTTTTTGTTTGTTTCAATGGATTACATCGATAACCATGATGATGATGACCACAACGACGATTATGATGATGATGATGCAGAATGCCTACATTGCTGGTTTAATTCTGTGTAGATTCTGCTAGACAATCCAAACAGCTAAAAACACTGTATTTATTCCTGTTCTTCCTGTCTTTAGATTTGCAATCCACATGAGGCAAGCAACCTTCAGTAACTTTTCATTACCACCCTTCTAGTCTGCAGCCATCAACAACTCCTTCTTATTAACACTTTAAAAGGTGACTTGTTTTTTGATCCAAAGGCTTTTGCAGCAGCTTCTTTTGGGGCACACGTTTCAGCATTTTGCTCCTTTTGTTTCTCTTCTGCACAGAGAGACATTCTGCCTCATTAGCAAAGCAAAGCCCAGCCTTCCCATCATTCCACTGGTCACACTGTCAGCCAGAAAAGGCCACTGTTTCTGGCCAATGTGTGCACGTGTATATGCTTAACTCTCCACCTCACAGGAGCCATCATGCAGAAGCTGCAGCTTACCACTATAACTGCCACACTTGCTCAGACACCCAGAATGGTCAGCAGGGATACCTTGAGAGTTCAGGAAAGAGTAAGTACCACTGAAGTCAATGCTTCTTTCTCGGTAGGCAGACTATACTCTCCTCCTCTTCTCCCTCCGCCTCCCATTTCTTCTCTGTTTCCACTGGGGAAGACCATCACCACCATCTCCTGCCAGGCAATCCTGCCCCCCAAACTGAAGGGATCACTTCAGAGGCACCCTCTGGTTAGCTAAACAAGAAAGCAACCCCAAGGCCCTCTACTCCACAGACCTGGCCTATACACAGCCTGCCCCCCAAAACCCCTAACCTCTCCCATTTTAAGAGAACCAATTCAAAGAATGTGTGAACTAGAGACCAGAAAAAAGGAACTTTTCTAAAAAGTAATGTGAATGGCTATGTGGATTTAACACAAATCAGGCTTACTTCAACTCACACAGACACACCCCAAAAGGTTGCTGAAGCATTAACAATTACAGGAAGTACTGTTTGGATTCACCTCCTAACACAAATGTGGTCCTGGGGAACTAAAATGTCCTGCCTTTGTGGTTGTGGCTACATACACAGGGATTTCACTTCAGCAGAGAGGCCAGGGATAGCCTTGCTCTTGAGTCATTTCTACTTTGACCTAGTGGTTAACGCAAAATGAACTTAAAATTGTGCCTAGAGCAACATTTTGTGGGAAACCAAGCATTTGGTGCTGCTGCAGTGGTTACTACAGTTCCCTCTCTCAGAAATAATCCCTACCATAGCTCTGCATGGGGTGAAATAAGGAACATCAGCAGAGAAAGCAATGCTTTGTGGGGACCATTCAGTCCAAACATTCCTCAGCAAATTGATACTTTCTTGCTGAAAAGTCATGGAGGCACAATACTTAAGACAATCCAAACAGAAAAAGTATATCCCAGCGCTTTCCATTCCAATAGTTTTCCTGGTCTTGAAATGTAATAATAATACAACTGCACTTGACAGAATTTTTGAGCACTGTCATTTTCATTTTTAAATACCCCTGCTTCAGCTAGGTGAATGTGATTTATCTTCAGGATATATTATATTTCCTACTTTTCAGAATTCACATAGTGGATGCTGTTATATAAGAAAATGCTGGGGGGGGGGAGGTGCATATTTAGTGACGATAACCCCATAATGGAATCTCTTGACAGAACTGTAGCAAAATCCAGCAAATCTGCTGTAAGGACTCACTGTAAGAAGTTGTCCGTGAGTAAAAAAATGGTGTGGCTGCCTTCAATCATACCTGGAACAGTCACGGACGACACCAAGAGAGGGACAGTGTCATCCAAAATAGACCCCATGCCGCGCGACAGCATTGTAACTGTTCCGGAGGCTTCTTGCACGGTAAGGGGTGTCTGAAAAAGTCCCAAGTCAGAAGATCGCGATGAGAATACAAAAGGGCAACATTATCAGATGACGTTGTCCTTCAGTATTCCAGGGGTGTAGCGCAGGCATGAATAAGGTGTCCCTTTTTATTGGTGGCTTGTCCCTGTCAATGAAAAAGGGAAGACTCGTCTGTGCAGCACTACGCCACGGGAACAGCTGAAGATGTGGGCTTCTGATAATGTCACCCTTTCTGTTCCTGTCGCGTTCTTCTGACATGATTTGGGAAACACTTTTTTTGCCACGATTCACCATGTCTAGATCAAGGGAAGTAATAGTGCCACTCTATTCTGCCTTGGTCAGGCCTCACCTAGAATACTGTGTCCAGTTCTGGGCACCACAATTCAAAAAGGATATTGACAAATCAGAGCGTGTCCAGAGGAGGGCGACTAAAATGGTGAAAGGTCTGGAAACCATGCCTTATGAGGAAAGACTTAGGGAGCTGGATATGTTTAGCCTGGAAAAAAGATGGTTAAGGGGCAATATGATAGCCCTGTTTAAGTATTTGAAGGGGTGTCACATTGAGGATGGAGCAAGCTTGTTTTCTGCTGCTCCAGAGACTAGAACATGGAGCCATGGATGCAAGCTCCAGGAACAGAGATTCCACCTCAACATTAGGAGGAACTTTCTGACAGTAAGAGCTGTTCGGCAGTGGAACGCACTCCCTCGGAGCGTGGTGGGGTCTCCTTCCTTGGAGCTCTTTAAACAGAGGCTGGATGGCCATCTGTCAGTGATGCTTTGACCGTGATTTCCTGTATGGGAGGGGGTTGGATTGGATAGGCCTTGTGGTCTCTTCCAACTCTACAATTCTGTGATTCTATGTCTAATAATCTCCATAGAATCATAGAGTCTGAAGGGGCGCTATGGGTCCAACCTCTACTCATTGCAGGATCTCCAGCTAGAGCATTCCCAGTAGGTAGCTGTTGGAGACTCCACCAAAATTGATTCCATTGCCGAACTGGTCTCAAGAAGTTGCTTCTAATGTTCAATCAAAATCTATCCTCCTGTAACTTAAATCCATTAGACCCAGTTCTACGCCCTGAGGCATCACAGACCAAGCCTGCACTCTCCTCTTTGTGGCAACCCTTGCAGTATTTAAAGACTATGATCATGTCATCCCTCAGTCTTCTCTTCAACAAGCTTAACATGCTCAGCTGCTTCAATCTCTACTTATATATTTTGTTCTCCATACCTCTTATCATCCTAGTTGCCCTTCTCTGAAGTTGCTCCAGCTTGTCTATAGCCTTCTTAAGATGAGGTGCCCAGAACTGAATGCAGTACTTCAGATGAGGCCTGACCAGAGCAGAATATAGTGAAATTGCTTCCCTAGACTTGGAAACTATTCTTCTATTAATGCAGGCTAAGATACCATTCACCTTTTTTGCTGCAGCATCACATTGCTGGCTCATGTTCAATTTATGATCAACAATAATCCCAAGGTCCTTTTCACATGTAGTACTGCTGGGCCAAGTATTCCCCATTCTATACCTGTGACTTCAGGTTTTGTGGACTAAATGTAGAATTTTGCATTTGTCTCTGTTGAATTTCATTTTATTAATTTCATCCCAGTTTTCAAGTTTATCAAGGTCCCTTTGAATTCTGCTGCTGTCTTCCAATGTGATAGCTACCCCTCCCATCCACAAATCTGATAAGGATTCCCTCCACTCCATCATCTAAATCATTGATAAACATACTGAAGAGTGTCTACTCCAAGACTGTCAACCCTGAAGCAGTCCACTTGAGAGCTCCTTGCAATTGGAAGTACAGCCACTGATGACAACTCGTTGAGCACAGTTTTTCCAATGGATCCATTTGATAGTGTTTCCATCAATTCCATATTCAGTTTGCCAATCAAAAAATTACAGCGGACCTTATCAAATGCTTTGCTGAAATTCAGATAAATGACATCCACAGAATTCCTACCATCTGCTAAACTAGTGACCCGATCAATAAAAGATATAAGGTTAGCTTGGCAGGATTTATTCTTGACAAAACCATGCTGGCTCACACTGATCACTACAAGGTCCTTGCAGACAGACTACTATATAATCTGTTCTAAAAAAAAAATTCCTGGCATTGAGGTCAAGCTGACTGCCGTATAGTTTCCTGGATCGATGGATCGATAGAAAGATTTTTATTATTTTTTTTGAAGAGGAGAGTGCAGGCTCATTTTCAGTCCTCCTAAAATGTCAACTGCTTTGATTCCAGTGACCAACTCCTCCTATTAGTTACAATCAAGTCCAGGATTGTTGATCCCCTTGTTCCTTCCTCTACCTTATTATCTACAAGGCACATCAGGAATTTGTTAGAGAACATATGCTTATCTGAACATGGAGATTATCAGATGCAGTAAAAACCTCATCAGAAGATTGTGACGAGAACCACAATGGGGGATATTATCAGACAACAACACCCTTCAGTGTCCCAGGGGTGTAGCATGGGTGTGCATAAGGCATCCCTTTTTATTGGTGGCTTGTCCCCATCAATACAAAAGTGAAGCCTCATCCATATCAGCGCTACCCCCCGGGAACGGTTGAGGACATGGGCGTCTGATAACGTCGGCCTTTCTGTTCTTGTAGCATTCTTCTGACACAGTTGGAGATGTGATATTTTGCCATGTTTCCCTGCATCTGATAATCTCCCTAGTCTCCCAGCAGATGTTACAATAATTGAAGTCCCCCATATCTACCAGTACTTGCTTCTTGGAGATTTCTGAGAAAAACATCATCTACCACACATCCACAACCTTTATTAGGCATAACACAACATATATATATAAAAAACAATAGAACAATAGGACTTCAAAGATCAATTTTAGGCAGGTTAAGCCATATGTTTGCTGCCTCAACCAAAAAGTTAGCCATTAGTCTGGTAATATGCAGATTACGATCTTCCAATAAGAATTCCACTGATAATCTATCTGTACAGACATTCCTTTCCAATAACCTCCTTATCAACTTTTCCCTTGGAATTATATACAATGGACAATTCAATGCAATATGATAGAGAACATCGGGGCTTGAATACAATGACATATACGATTCAAAAAAGGTGTCTGCAAATATCTACCCTTGGTCACATTAGAGGGATGTACATTCAACCTTGCAAGGAGAAAAGCCTTCCTTGCCACCAGCAATGAGAGAGTCTGAAAATAATCTGGGATCCCACCCTGTATGGGTGGGATACCAAGCATTGCTGGAGAACAAACCCTAGGGGGTGTTGGATAAGACAGCTGATGCTCCCTCTCAGCAAGGCAGTGCCTAATAGTTTTAAGACCTTCATTTTCAGATAACAAAAGGAGAGAATCAAGATTTATACCCATAGACACTACTTTACTTTCAAAAAATGTTGCCCATCTTGTGTATTAAACGTCAGATAGAAGAAAGCATAAAAGGCCAGATCTATTGGGCCTAAAATGGATCTTAAACCACGATCTATAAGTCAACAGCCAAGCTTCAGTTTCAAGAGAATTCAAGCCCAATTCTGCATAAAGAGTCAGATGGTGCACACAAGGGGGAACCGCTAATATTCTCCTGAAAAAAGAACTCTGCAGTCGTTCAGTCTCCTTGTTGAAGGCTGGAATCCAGGTAAATATACTATAAAGTGATTGTGGTCTTAATTTGGCTTTATAAATTTTTAAGGCCGCCAGGATATTCTGATTACCTTTTTTATAGTAAAAAGATTGTATAGCTGCCAAGGATCTTTTCCCTGCTAGAATTACTTTTATCTCTCTGTTTACCCCAGTGTCCATTAAAATGAAAAAGGACACCAAGGTAAAAATACTTCTTGACCTGCTCAATTGTCTGATTACCAACCTTCCACATTTTCAGGGCAAATCTCTTAGAAAATACCAGTATTTTGGATTTATCAGAATTTACCAGCAGGTGAGATTTATCACAATATTCAAAAAATCTTTTTAAGGCTCTTGCCAACCCCACCTGAGTTAGAGAAAGTAACAATGTGCCGTCAGCATATTGGAGTACAAATAGTGGCCGATTACCCAGCGATGGTGGATGAGAGTCTACTGCGACCATAAAGGCAGGTAAATCAGGTACAAATAAATTAAACAGGTGAGGAGCCAACACACATCCTTGTCTAACACCTGTACCAGAATAAATAGGGTCTGTTAATAAGCCAGTTTCAGAGAACTTTACTCTACACTGATTATTTGTATGGAGTTGGCTTAGAAGAAATAACAGTTGAGGATCTATGTTAAGCCTACCAAGCTTGTCCCATAATAGTGGCCAGTTAATTGAATCAAAAGCAGCCTTCAGATCGATAAAAGCCACATATAATTTACCTTTAGGGCGTGACAGGTATTTATTTACGAGAAATGAAAGCACTATTATATGATCCTCAGTGGACATGTGTTTTCTAAATCCCACTTGCTCCGGACCTATCAACCCTTGAACATTCATCCAACTCAGTAATTTTGCATCCAGATAACTGGCATAAAGTTTGCCCACTACCGATAGAAGACTTATTGGGTGATAATTACCAGGATCCTGTCTATCCCCCTTTTTAAAGATAGGAATTATGATGGAATCTTTCCAATCAGCTGGAATCTCACCAGAGTTATTGACAAGAGTAAATAAATTAGCTAATGCCTTTGTCCATTGCTCAGGGCGAAACTTCAAAATTTCTGCCGGGAGGCCATCATATCCTAGGGATTTGCCAGATTTTAAAGATCAACTGAAGCACCTCGTCAGCAGAAACTGAACTCCATAGATTAGGAGGATTTTTTATTAGTAGATTTCCTTTGAATGCTTGTGTACTGATTTTTTTCGGTATAATAGGAAAACCAAATCGAGGGGGATATAGTTGGTAGAACCACAGAGCTCTCATTATTCGTATATTTCCTAACTGCCATCCAGAATGTTTTCGCATCTTTGGATGTCAGAGCATTATCCAAAGACTTCCAATTTTGCTGGAAAAATACCTTCCTTTTGCCCTCCACCTGTTCAGAGTATTCTTTACGCGCTTTATAATAAGGCCCAACATTCACCACTAGTTTGGCCAAAGCCTGATGGAACATTTGTCTTAATTTCCGTTTCCAGACAAGACAACTCTTGTCAAACCATGTTCTGCTACCTTTTATGTAATTAGGAAGATTAGCGGCCTTATTTTGGAAAGTAGTCACAATATCCATATATGCCAACAAGGCTTCATCTATCCTAGTACTAATAGTTAAAACATTAAAACAATTTAGAACCCAAACATCCTTAAAACTATTACTAATAGAATCTTCCATTTTAAGATCCCAACGGATGCGTTTCATTCTCTCATATCTATGGGCAGTCAAATCACTTCTCAAAAATGATGATACTGGCTCAGATAAGTTAAAGGAAACATATAAAGGTAGATGGTCACTTTCAGTCCTTTGGCAAATCTCAAAATCAGCAATGAAACTCAACAACTCAGGACTGATTATTACATAGTCAATAGTACTTCTCCCTATGGGTGAATTATATGTAAATCCATCCATTTTGGGGAACCTTTCAGAGCCATTTAATATTAAAAATGTGTTACTAATGCAAAGATTAATCAGAAATGTCCCATTATTATTAACTTTTAGATCCTTGCCAACACAGGGAAGGTTCAATGGGAAAGGTGGCAAATCTGGATCAATCATAAGGTGCTCACAAAGATAATCATTAGAAGACCCAATTCTTGCATTAAAATAAAAACACCAATAAAATACACCTCGAAGCATCAAACCTATTGGTAATATCGGCAACATAGCTAAACAGTTGGTCCCACTTAGTGGTCAGATTAGGTTCATTAAAAGTAGGAGGGATATAAATATTAAACAAAATTATCTTATCTTTCCTTAATTGCAGAGAAAGAGCCTGCGCTATTGGTGCACAGGGTGGCAATACTGTATATTTAAGACAGCTAGAGAGTTTTAGAAGTATGGCCAGCCCCCCCCCCCTTATTTCTACCCCATTTGGAAGTTCTACTTGCAGGCACACAGAAGGATACAAATCCTGGCAATACAATATCATATAGGCACCATGTTTCTTGTAAACATACAATGTTAAATCCACCAATGTAGTCAATAAAGTCTGTATCTAAGGTTTTACTTAGCCAGCCAGCTATATTCCATGAAAGGAGTGACAATCCTGGGCTACCCCCTTCTAGTCACTGAACTGGGTCTGATGAAATGGCCGAAAATGTTTCCTCCGCTTGGACACAACCGTTCATAATGGAGCAGGTGGGGTCATCAGCCACTAAAGTAGTAGCTAAATCAGTTTCCAGCTGGGATTGGGTCATCCTCCGGAATTTAGTAGTTGTATCCTCCAGCTGGGCAGTTACTAATATTTGATTAGCAACTGAAAGATCCTGAAACCCCTGCAGAGCCTACTCCTCCATGAACTTAAACTCAGGGACATTATTAGTGACCTGCAAATGGCCCATTGTTGGTGTCTCATCTTGCAGGGTGCCAATAGTATGTGGATGCACTGAGGCTAATTCTTCCAATTCCTTAGCCCAGGATTTTCCTTGTACTTGCTCAGCAGGCACTTCCCCAATTCCAGATCTCACATTAACCTCATAATCGAGTAGAAGTGGGGAATCCTCAGTTGCAGGTTTCACCTTAGAAGAGGAGTAAGCACCAGATGGTAGCTGTGCTATACAGGCCTGGACAGGGTTGGCAGAAAGCAATGGCATGATGATATTGGGTGCATCATCCTTTTCTCCCTCACCCTTTGGTAACTCAAATGGCTGAACAGAGCAATCCAAAAGTTGACTTTTGAAAGGAGATACTGATTTAGAGGGCCCACCAGCATCGTCCTTTAGTTGTTTAGCTGTCTCTGTTTCAAAAGAGACCGCTATTAAATGTTGGCTATTGTTTATCCTTTCTATTGCCTGTATCAAGCTATTCCATTCCTCTTTAAGTTGTATAAGCTCATCCACAATGTTGGACCTGCTCTGGATTGATGATGTATGGTAATCCGGGCCTACTCCTTCAAGTTTTCCCTCCTTATAGGCCACCAACTTATTAATCACATTGTTATTAAAAACCCTAGAGCAATGAATATCGTAGTTTTTGGCCAAAAAGTTCTTTTTAGCAAGTAACATGGCAAGGTCAGAGTGGGAATCAAAGACCATAATCAGTCTTTGATAATGACCCAAGTTAGGGAGAATCTGATAGGACTTTAGCATAATCCTTCTGGGCTCACGCCTCAACAATTTACTTAAAGAGACCTTAATATTATAAAAGTTTGACCACTTGCCTTTATTAATAGTATTGTTCCCAACTGCAATCATCACTTGAGATGCTTGTAATGTCAAAACCGAAGGGAACTCAATGGAATTTGGATAATCAAATGCTGAAGCAGTCTGTGTAGCAGTCCTATTTTTAGAATGGATAAAAACCTCCTCCTTATGAAATTGATCTGTTAGTGTCTCTATTCTATTGCTGACAGAAGTACAATTAGCTAACAACAATTTAAAGGTCTTGGAGATTAGAAACGCCTCTCTTGCCAGGAGATCCTTCCAAGGACAATTTGCTGGTAATCTCACAGAACAACCACCATTACAAGTAGGTGCAACTGAGACTCCCACATTCTCTATGCAATCATTATCGGACCTAAAGGCTTCAGCCTGCAAAGATTCCAAAACCGCATACCTGTTGTTTAATTCTAAATTGGTCTGTATCACAGGAGACGTTTGCCTTCTTGCAAAAAGGGAGTCTATCTTGGTCTGTTTAGAAGGTTTGTTGTCTGAGTCAGTGTTAGCCTTGGAACGCCTGCGTTTCCGAAGCTTCATAGCCCCAGCTGTTCTCTATCTTTCACTAAAGTTCTTGTCTTCCATGGGTTTCTTTGCAATTCTTCTTAGATTTCTTCCTTAGCTGGTTATTCGACTGCTTAATATAGCATATCTCTCAATTCTTTGAATCTCAAGGTTTGAGTATGTTTGTATTCAGAAACAAAGCCCCAGCAAGTTCTCTGTTTCCAAAGGAGATGTAGAGGAGTTGTAAATAGTAGATTCAAAAGATAAAACCATTAGGCTATAAACACTAAATTAGTAAAATACTAAAACTTGGCAGTAAAAGAGCAAAACTTTACAAAAGATCAAACCGGCTACAGAGGACTCAGCAACCTTGCTGCCTCTGTCGCCATCTTCCCTCCACATCATCTACCAATTCACCTTGATTTGATGGCCTGCAGTAAACTCCTACCACAGTGTTGTTTTTACTTCTTTCTCCATTTATATTTCCCCAAATGCTCTCCACTGGTCTAGTTTGATCACTTGCATGGATTTCTGTTCAAGTGGGCTTGTTTTTGACATATAATGCTACTCCCCCCCCCCTTTTCTTCCCCAGCTATTCTTTTTGAACAGATTATATCCTTCAATTGTTATATTCCAATCATGGGGGTCATCCCATCACAACTCTGCTATACTTATAGAGTCATATTTACCTCCCTTCACTAGCACTTCAAGTTCATTTTGTTTGTTTCTCAAACTCTGTGCATTGGTATATCTAAACCATTGCTTGTTCTCATCTTTATTCTACAAGTTTTACCATGGCTCCCAATCTCTCCCTCAGATTCTCCTACAGAATTCACATTCTTGTGTTTAGAGTTTGCTTTTGGATAGGTGTTTAAGCTATCATCTCCAATCCCCTAAGGATTTAGTTTAAAACCCTCTTGATCAGATTCACCAAGCTTTTGCCAAAGACACTCCTGCCAGTCTTCATAAGCCCATCTGTAGCAAGTGCGTAGTCCTTCTAGGAAGTGAAGATGATGGTCCCAGAAGCCAAACCTCTGCTGTCAAAACCACTTGCATAGCTAGTCATTCACTTGTAGTATCTTCCTGTCCCTGTGTGGTCCTCTATCTTTCACTGGTAGAATTGGCAAGAATACCACCTGTGCCTCTAAACTCTTCACTTTCCTGCCCAGGGCTTCATAGTCCAAGCTGATCTGCTCAAATGTGTTCTTTACAGTATTGTTGGTGCCCACATGAATCAGAAGAAAGGGGTACTACTCTGTGTTCTTGATGGGCTTTGGCTACTTGTCAGTGGCATCCTGGATATGTGGGCCAGGAATACAGCACACTTCCCAATTCATCTAGTCCAGCTGTTCCCTTTATACCCCTGAGCAATGAATCCCCTAACGCCAGCAGCTTTTTCTTCTTTCTGCAGTTAGTGATTAGGTTGGCTCCTTCCTTGGCATGTAGTGTCTCTTGCTGCTGGTCTCCTGTTTGTTCCTCTTCACCACCATTATCCTCAGAAATATGTAGGAAGTTTCGCTTAGTTGGAGCGATTCCGAATCCCTTGTGCATGGTCTGCTCCTGACAGTGGCTGTCCTCCAGGGTGCTCCCTCAGTGTTACAGTCCTCTTTGCTTTCATTGGCATTTTCTTCCTGTTAGTTATGTAGGATCAATTCTCCGTCTGCTCCATCCAGGAAGTCCTCATGTCCTCCGATGCTTTGAAGAGTCTCAACTCATAGCTGCAGTGTGTTGACCTTCTCTTCCAAGACAGCCACTGGTCTGTACTTGCTGCAAGTGTAGTCAGAGAGGTTTTCTGGTAAGAAGACAAACATGGAACACACATTGCAGCAGACAATGAGAGATCCTTCTGCCTCTATCTCTGCATTTATTTCTTTATTTATTCCCTTTTCAAGCTGTAATAACTCTTGCTGATATAACTGCACATGTCACAAGTCATGCATTTCTGGCCCTCTGAAACTGAGCTCCAAAGACTGAAGTAGCAGTTATATGGAGCTAGTGGCTGCTAGCTCCAAGTCAGTGAGGTTGTCTAAACAGCGAAAATACTCCTCTTGCAATGTGAGGGAAATACAACCTGTCTTAATAGCATCCCACATCCTATCACTATATTCAGAAGGAGGGGGTTAAATATGCCGTATACTCCACAGGAAAGTGGCTTTTGCCTGAGTTTTTAAAAAACAGTGGGGGGAATGCTCATTCTTGCTCATTGAGACAAGTGATGAGAATTGATTCACTTTCCCAAAGGATCAGAAGCTGAAAGCTGCTTGGCTGGATGAACAGGGGGATGGGACACAAGCACCCAGAACTGCCATGGTTTGTTTTTGTTTTGTTTTGTTTGTTTGTTTTGCCTTAGCAAGCAAGCGCTAATGCAATAAAACTCAGGTTTGTTTGCTTGCTTGCTTTTTCTGATAAAGCAAAATATTGCTCTATCACACCTTGGGGGGAATTTTTTTAAAAAAAATACTGTTCAGCAGTGACAAATTGGTAAGTAAAAATGTGAGTAATTCACATATGGCACCATCTTGATTCATAGGTATGTCCATTTGCACAGCAAACATGGATAGCTTCTCATGCCTGTGATCTACCTAAAAAACAAAAAACAACAACATGAAAACAAATCGCAACTGCTTCGAGTTGCCTTTACTGCAGAGCAATCTACTTCTTTTTGCCTCATATAGACAACCCTGGTGACTCAGCAGAAGCCCCAGCCCCTTAAACCATGTGCTCAGGGAGAACACACAGTCAAAAACAAACAAAAGCCCCCCAACAAGCCCTTAAAAAAACTTTAAGAGTCAAAGATGACCGAAAACATATGTTCACCTTCTGCTGTCTCCTTAGAGACTAGCAGCAGGGCCAGTATTCCTCTGATATCACTTACTATAATTCTATAATGGGAAAGACTAGATTTCCTGCAAAGAGAAAGAGTGTCATAGTTGAGTGCTGGACTAGGACTCAGAGAGACCAGGGTTCTAATCCTTGCCTCAGGCCATGGAAATTTTGGGCAAGTCACACTCTCTCAGCCTTAACAGGTCATGGCAAACTTCATTTGCCAAGAAAACCCTGTGATAGGGCTGGCTTGAAGGCACATAACAACATTTCCTGTAACATAATGACAGGGTGATCAGTTCCTACCCTATTGCATCTCCATGTCTCATCACCCTTTCGCCACACCAGCCAATTTAAGCTTAAAATTTTATTTAAGATGTTCAGAAAGGAAGGGCCCATTGCAGCTGGTAGGGTAGAAAGCAGGGGAGCTCACTGTACTGAGAGCCATGTGTAAGTGGAGCCAACATTTACTATATAAAGTTTGCAGCCACCTTGAATCCTTTACAAAGAGAAAGGCAGGATATAAATTAAATAAGTAAATAAATAAATACATTGGTTTTCTTTCTTCCTCATCTCTTTTTTTAAAAAATTAAACAGTGAAGGAGGGCTATGAAGTTTAGTTAAAAGGGTGAATTGCTGGAGTCTTTCAAGAGGGGCAATTTACTGGTACTTTTTTTAACACCCCCTCCTCCAAACAGCAGTCTAATGAGTCTGGAAGGGTCAAGGGCCACAAAAACTGGTATCACTTGCTATACAGTAATGCACAAAAGGGTTAAACTGAGGAAAATAAATTCAAGATCATGCTTGCCACTGTATTTGAGGTAACCTTTGCAAGTCTTAGAGAGTTGCATTTTTAAGTGTTAAAACTACAGATCTCATCTACCGACATTCCTAAATAGTTTTAGATAATTTATCTTTTAGTACATGGATGCAAAGAAGTTTTCCTTTTCTGGACCAGCTCCAAAAAATATTGCCAGACTAATCTCTGGAGAAAGCTCTTTAGTCCCAATACCAGTTCAGAAGCATGTGATCTTTGACTTAGTGGGATGCCTTGAAGCACAAGAGCAATGTGTCTCGGCCAATTAAATCAGAGGAAACAGAAGAAAAGGTTTGACAGAATCCTGGCTGTCCCCAGCCCAGAAACATTATGCCAAGTCTGCTCTAGAAAATCACTTAAATAAAAAAAAAGCTACTTGAGGTTCCTGAACTAGTTTGGTTTCATGAAATATTCAAGCAAAGCCATCAAAAGAGAGAACATCTATTTGAAAAGTCTGTGGTAAAATGACATGACATTAATACTGCACTTTTACTCTATTGCTTTCCTGTCACTGGCTTTCCTCTCTGTTCTCAGGAACCCCTCTTCTCAGAGACACAAGCCTAAGAAAAGATGGTTAACATTTGTCCATAACAACAGATTGCTTTGGTCAATAAGAGTCATCATCAGCTCACCAATTGTGCCTCTAGTAAGGAAAGAAATAAAGGGAAATTAGTAATCAACGTGGCTGATAAAACGGAATGTGCAGAATGTGGAAATGAATACCTATTGTCAAAATAATCTAAATTTCTCATGACAGTTTCCAAATCAGAATCCTTCTTAGCCTTTCCTGGGCATTCACAACAGTAATTAACACACCGATAAGGGGGAAAGTTGGAGGAACATGTCCGATGTTTGCTTTGATCTTCATTGTGAAAGAAAAGATTAGAGGTACCTCAAGAAACCTTTCACTTCCACCTTACCACATATGTAGGTTACAGGCTGAAATACCCTTTTCTCCAAAGAAACAAGTGTACTGTTTTACACTTGAATAAAAATGTTGTTTCTGTTGAAATTCTGGAGCCAAGGTTTGGTTAATTTATGTATAAATGCACATCAGACTGATAGAAATTGGGTTGGTGTTGTTTTTCAGTGCATTTATATTGTTGTTATTGTGTGCATTTTCAATTTATGGCAACCACAAGGCAAACCTATCATGGGACTTTCTTGGCAAGATTTATTCAGAGGGGGTCTGCCTTTGCTTTCCTTGGAGGCTGAGAGAGTGTGACTTACCCAAGTTCCCCCTGTGGGTTTCCATGGCTGAGCAGGGATTCAAACCCTGTTTTCCAGTGCTATAGTCCAATGTTCAAAACATTACACTATACTGGGTCTCATATTTAGGTACCCCTTAAAACTAACCTGGCTTAAAAGGGTACTGGAACAAACTGAAACAAGCATGTTAAAGTCTTTACTCATTTTGGGTGTATCAACACTACACCATTATAGCAGTTTGATACCACTTTAACTGCTCGAGCGACTTCCTATGGAATCCTGGAATTTGTGGTTTGCTGAGGTATCTAGAATTCTCTGCCAAAGAGCTCTAGTGCTATGGTTCAGGGAAGTCTATGTACCTCACCAGAGTATAACCCAAGGATTTCATTTGATGAAACTGCTATAACTGTGCAGTGTGAATCCCCCATTTTCTCATAAAATCATCTTTGTCAAACACATAGTGCTTGAACTAGACCAAGTTCATCATGCCTAGGCCCCATTTCTTTAAGTAGGACATAATATCCTGGAAACACATTTTCATATATTACAGTGAAATTAGTGGAGGTTCAAGGAGCTTAACCTTGACTAGATCATGCTCATTTGGTAACAGCCTGTTTTTCTATGTAAAAGAATGAGCTAAGGGCAAAACACATGTTCCTTGAGATTAAACATTATAAATAGTTCCCTTCACTTGCACAAAGTATTGAAGATAAGGGCAACACTCATTGATCCACCCACTGTCCTTGACACAGAACTTGGAAATGTTACTTTTTATCTTTTATCTTGTCTTTTATTGAGGCTTGTGTGTGTGTCAGCACATTGAAGGTATACTTATTGTTTGGCAACTGTCTTTTTGAAACAAGCGTGGTTCCCCGCTCTTATCTCTTTAGACTGAAGGGTCAAGAATCTTTTGCCATTTATCAGCTAATCTGTATCTGTTTAGGGTCCCTTTTGTCATCTTCTGGTAGCCTAGGTGTCCAACAGGTCACCATGGTAAAATCAGATAGGCAGAGGTAACATCAACACTCCAGTTACACATTCTTAGGTGCTAGAATCTCAGGATATTCATATGGGAGAATAAGCAGACTCTATTTCAGTCTTCCAGGCTATTTATTATGGGCAATCATAGATATACACACATACACACTCCCCTTAGAAATACAGACATGTGAGTGTCTGAGCACATTATCTTCATTACATTACATTGGATATAAAACATCATACATCCATTACATCACAGTATGTAGCAGGTAAGATGTTACACTGAACACTGATACCATCTGTAGGTTTCTCTATAGTTGACACATAGAGAAATGTTACAGTCTTAGACAATATAACTCATCCATTTATCTACAAAGGAATACATGCTCTTCTGTTGATGTACTATATTTCTCTAAAACAGGTATTGGTGAACACACAGGCTTCCAGGGGTTTATATTCCTGGGCATTGCTATATCCAGCAGCATTCATTACTACATCTAGCTGAATGGGAAATACATCTATTTAGCACAGCCTGACAGAAAACAGATATTCTGTCTCTTACCACCATGGTCTACTTCCATCGGCATGTCTGGGAAGTTGTCAGCTAGGAACACTGCAGCTGTTATCAACAGTGTTTTTCTATAGAGACTGGCAAACAGACTGACTTCCATTTTCTCTTGGCTTGTTTTATATGTTTCCTAGCATAATCAGCTGACATATCTGGTCCAATGAGATGGGAGACATTGACTGGTCCTCACTTATGTAAAAAAAACAGTCTTCCCACCCCTTTCAGGTGATGTATCATCAGATACTGTTAGCTACCATCAGATTACATCAACCAGCTGATCGCATCAGCTGTTGCTCTCCACTATGACACCTGTTTTGAGTTTATTATTGGTCAAGGCATTGTTTAAACTAACATTGTTTTTACTACCTTTATACAATGTGGTGGCCTATTAGCACTTTATATCATGTGCTCTCTGTTGACCTGACGGCTCCCAATATCATCTTCTGGCCTTCAGCAGTGGTATTCTAAGGCACAGGAAAGTTTAGGCTAGCTGCTCCCTACTCTGGCAAGCTAAGCGGTAGAAAATAGGATTATATTTCTTATTTCATTAGGAGCCACTAGATTTATTGCTGTTCTTGTAAAGACGGTACACTTTCTGGGCCCTCGCTCTGAACAATTGAGGAACCTGTACAACCTTACACAAAGACAAGCAAATCACTGAAAGCTAGATGGATCAATAGGAGTATAATGTCTAGATCAAGGGAAGTAATAATGCCACTCTAGTCTGCTTTGGTCAGACCTCACCTGGAATACTGTGTCCAAGTCAGGGCACCACAATTCAAGAAGGATATGGACAAGCTGGAACGTGTCCAGAGGAGGGCAACAAGAACAGTGGAAGGTCTGGAAGCCATGCCCTAGGGAGCAGCTTAGGGAGCTGGGTATGTTCAGCCTGGAGAAAAGAAGGTAAAGAGGGGACATAATAGCCATGTTTAAATATTTGAAGGGATGTCATGCTGAGGCTGGGGCAAGCTTGTTTTCTGTTGCTCCAGAGACTAGGACATGGAGCAATGGACTCAAATTACAGGAAAAGAAATTCTACCTAAGCATGAGGAAGACCTTCCTGATGGTAAGAGCTATTCAGCATTTGAATGCACTGCCTCGGAGTATGGTGGAGTCTCCTTCTTTGGAAGTTTTTAAACAGAGGCTGGATGGCCATCTGTTGGAAATGATTTGATTGTGTATTCCTGCATGGCAGGGGGCTGGACTAGATGCCCCTTGTGGTCCCTTACAACTCTATGATTCTATGACTAGAGTACTGAAGAAGGTAGGGCATCAAACATCAAAATTGCATCTAGCAAAATCAAACTGCAAATGAATCCATGTTATTGCCAAGCAGAAGCTGGTGACTGTGAGAACCTACCTGTCAAATGTGACTGGAAGAAATTCAAAGAGGCAAAGCTCCAGCAGCAAACATTGGATTGAAAGAAATGAACAGCTTTGAAGCCTAAACACAGAGGGACTGCCATTCCACTACACAAAAAATATGGCAGAAAAAGCTCACTAATGAAGGTACCGAAAGATAATATGAAGATAATTTGACTGACAATTTATTTTGATATCAAGGGAAATCTAGGCCAAGAAACACACTTCAGAGTAAATATAAATTACATTTGCCATTGCACATCACCAGGTTATTGAAAAATAAATTTATAAATTTATATCCCACCTTTCCACTAGAAATAAAGTTGCTAACACTAATAAAGTTCAAAATACAAAAGTATATCTAAACCATTAAAAGAAATTGAGTTGAAACTCATCCATAGAAAGGGCATTAGCAGCCAACAGTTAAAACCCACTTCAGCAAACAAGTCAGCTTAAAAGCTAAAGTCCTCTCTGAATAAAAACATATAAGACTACTACCAGGAGGACAACAAAAACAACACTAGCTCCTGTGGTGATGATCTTGAAGAAGAAGAAGAAGAAGAAGAACAAGAACAAGAACAAGAACAAGATCATATGAAGAGACTTCATGCTAAACTAAGCCTCTTTGCACTTTCCTGTCATGTAATAACTCATGCCAAAGTTGACATCTCCACATTGTCTCCCTTCCCTTCCACCCTCCTCCAGTATTTTTCCATGGAAACCTACCACAAAAAATGGATCTCAGTGAAGGCAAGGAAGGTCATTTGCTGTTGTGGTTAAACATTAAAGACTAACACTGGACTGTCACTTACAATTTGGATTTACAAACAACTACAGCAGAATCTTTAACGCTTAGCAATAAGCTTTTCCTTGTGCACCAAAAATAAATCTGTTCATCCAATTAGTAATAAATTATCTGGACTTAACTTCATTAGGAAGCAGTGATATTTTTTTTTCTGACCCAAGGAAAGGCAGAAAATACATTGCAGGCCATCTAGGCTACTATGAACGCAATGGTCAAGGAACAGGCTTCCTACTAATCTCTGACTTCAAAGTCATCAATATAATCTTTGCTCTTGCCATTGCTGCTGCTGCAGCCTCCAGTAGAAGTTATAATAGTAATAATAAGCCATATTCAGTAAAAATGAATGTTATTTATTAGTATCATTCCTACTATTAGTATGCCACTATGAGTATGTCAGAGCCAGTATGATTTAATGGTATGAGCATTGAATTACAAGTAGTAGTAAATCATTTTAAGACCATTTCAAACATCTCAGCTTTCATACAATTACAAAATCATAGTTAAAACTGACTAAATAAAATATATGCCTAAACTTGTAATAAATAGTTTGTGTTATAAAACAAGACGACAGGTTTCACATCCCTGCTTAGCCATGGAAAACCACTGGGTGACTTTGGCAAGTCACACTCTCTCAGCCTCAAAGGAAGGCAAAGGCGAACCCTCTCTGAATATATTTTGCCAAGAAACCCCCATGATAGTTTCACCTTACAGTTGCCATAAGTTGGAAATGACTTGAAAGCACACAACAGCAGCAGCAACAACAAATAGATAGCATATTTTTAGTAGAACAGTCTAGGAACTGCATTACTTCTTGAATGCGCAGACAGTACATGAACTAGCCCTACAGCAAAACCCTGTGGGGAAAACCTCCAATGGACATAGAAGGCATTTCAGTATTTACTTATGAAGTCTATATACAGGTATATATTAACTGGGCGGGGGGAATTGATCCTATGCCCAAATAATTTGCTATGTTGCAGACAGGTACAAGTTTTTTGTAGGGGGGTTCCGGGCTGTGAAGCCATGTTCTAGAAGAGTTTATTCCTGATGTTTTGCCTGTATCTGTGGCTGGCATCTTCAGAAAATGGTGATGTATGGGTGTGTAGATGTGGTCTCCTGGTCTAGAGATTTTACAGTCTAGGAACAGTTTCTCCCCATAGAAATGTTCAATGTGAAGTTGAAGGCTTTCACAGCCAGCATCCATAGTTTTTTGTGGGTTTTTTCGGGCTATGAGGCTGTGTTCTATAAGAGTTTATTCCTGACATTTCACCTGCATCTGTGGCTGGCACCTTCAGAAACTGTTCCAAGACATCCAGAGACTAGAAAAACTCTGGACCAGGAGTGCACATCTACACATCCACACACCACCATTCTCTGAAGATGCCAGCCATAGATGCAGGTGAAACGTCAGGAATAAACTCTTCTAGAACATGGCCTCACAGCCCAGAAAAAAACCCCACAAAAACTTATGGATGCCAGCCATGAAAGCCTTTGACTTCACAAGGTATAAGTTTGTTGCAAACTCCAACCCCACAAAAGTACTACGGTCTTAACTCCTATCATCCTTATTGTCCCGAGTGGGTTAACTGCCAGAGGCCACCCAGAATTCTTCTTTGTCATTATTTCTTCAGTCAAAGAAGCTCTCTTGTTTTAACATGTGAAAAATGGATGCAATTTAAGAAAATTAGACATTTAGCTTGCATAATGAACAACCCTGATTATATTTTTTTAATCAATTTGCAGCTCTATTTTCCGCAATGTGACAAGTTTAAATGGCATTCAAGTAGCTTTTCATGTAAGGTGTCACTCTGTTTTCTTACTAATGCCTGAGCAAGTGCCTTGCCTATTGTCAGGTTGTTAATTCTGTATTATTAAGTACTCAGGAGCTTCTTCCTTGAAAGGGCTGTCAGTTACCCATGTAGAATGGGTGAGCTTTAGAAACCTGAGGATGTGTCAGGTGTTCTGTACTTCCTTTCAACTGGCTAAATATCCACGTTCCAATAGCAGTTGCTTTTTTTTTTTCCTTTCCCTTTCTCTCTCTCCCTCTCTGGTAGCCTCATCTCCCTTTGTCAACCTGTAAAAATGTGCATGTAGCTGGGCAGGCAGGGGAGGGAGAGAAAGGCAGCCAAAGGGAGCTGAAGAAGCCATGACAGTTACTGAAATCTAAAGAGGAACACCTTCCAGCATGTACTCTGAGAAGCCAATTCTCTGGCTATTTGGTATTTTGTAAAGAACCATAGACCTGATTCATTGTCAGCAGTTTTGGAAAGAAAGTAATTCATATTGAAGTTACACTTGCTTGTTTAGCCCTGCCAGCTGACATCTTCAGATAGACCTCATCTTTAAAAGCAGGTGAATGAAGTAAGCAAGAACAAAGATCCTTCCTCCTCACCACTTGCCAACTAGAATGTCCCTGCCCCTCCAAACTGCCACATGCATGCTTAGAACTGAGGAACAGAGCCTCCCAGCACCACATGTAACAGGGCTCCCATGGGGCCTAAGAACTGCCATTTCTTTTGAGGAAGTTAAGATATACACTTGCCACCATTCTCACAACATTTAGGCCTTTTGTTGTTGTTGGGTTTTGTTTTGTTTTTGAGGGGGGTACCTCTCATCTTCATGCCAGGAATTAATAATAAAGTGGTAGCTGGTGGCTTCAGCATCAGTGGGGTGGTGAATCTCTTCCACCTCAGAGTTTGGAGATAGCGTTCAGCAACATATTTTAGTTGAACAAACAAAGAGGGGCAAGATCGACTTCCCTCCTCAGGATCTGGATTTGGCAAGGGTGATTCATCCCCTAGGCCAGGGCCTTTGACCTTAGATATGCCATTCACAGCTGAAAGTGGTTAGGGAGGAGTGGGCTAAACCTGCCATAGTATGTCCAAATCCCATTTCTGCCAAGAGGTTTTACAATCTAACTCAACAAGTGATTGCAAGACTACAAATCCACTTGGTAGATGCCCTAGCATCAGCCCTTGTGTCTTCTTCTATTTACACTAAAAATAGAGAAGGCACCTTAAAGAATCCTGAGGAGAGAAGAGCAGATGCAGCTCTTAAAAGAGCATATGAGGCTTCCTTACTGGCAATTAGGGCTGCATCAGCAATATCCATCTTTTCTAGAGCGGCTTTTGTGTGGGCTAGAGATCTCAATTGTGAGGTTCCACAGGGAAACACAAAGTTACATCAGAGCATTAACAAGCTTCTTAAAGTAGCTGCTTTTTCAGCAGATGCAAGCCTAGATGTAATTCAATTTAGCTCTAGAGCGCAGGTGGCCACCATACCAGTCAGGAGACAGATTTGGCTGAAGAACTGGCACATTCCAAACAAAATCTGACATTTTCTCTCTTCACCGGAGCCAAGCTTTTTGATGTATCACTTGCTTCACTAATGACAGAGACAAAAGATAAGAAGGCACTAGCATCTTCACAGAAAAAAAAGATGATAGGTCTTTTCACCAGGGACAGTCCTCCTTTTATCCCAACAAATAAAATTATAGCTCCTTTCACCCAAAAGACAATAGGTTCAATAGACAGTGGTCTGAGCATAGATACCAACCTTAGCAGAAGTCCCAGACACAGAGACAACAGCATCAACAACACCAGTAGTAATACCACTTCCAGAAAACAGGGAAGGAAGTTGCCTCAGTCTTGACTGTCTGAAGATAAAAGTGGGAGGAAGACTGCAGTCTGTTTTCCATGTTTGAGAGGAGACTACAGCAGATCAATGAGTGTACTCAACACTGAAAGAAGGCTATCTGATAGACTTTATGTACCATCCTCACAATTTGCCTCCCCAAGAAAGCAGAGAAGCATTGACTGATTGGTCGATATTGGAGCCATTGAAACAATGCCATCTTCAGAAAGATCAAAAGGCTCTTACTCCATCTTTTTCATTGCCCTCCCCAAAAAATCATGAAGGGCCATCCTGAACCTGAAGTGTGTCAACTGGTTTGTGAGGAAACGCAAGTTCAGAATGGAGATGCTCAAGACAATTCTGGAGGTGCTACAACTCTGGGATTTTCTTGCATCCCTGGACTTCACCAAAGCATACTTCCACATTCTGATCCACTCACTTCATTGCAAGTACCTGTGTTTTGCATACCAAGGGCTCTTCCAGAACTTCAAGAAATGACAGACACCAGTTTGAGGGGGTGGGGAGCAGTTTATGACTTCCAATGTGTACAGGGATCCTGGGATCAACAGAACCTATCCCATAGTATAAACTGTCTGAAGACAATAAGGTTAGTCCTCCTAGCATTCTGCCAGCAAGTCCAAAACAGATCAGTTCTGATCTGAACAGACAATGTAAGAGCAAAAGCACATGTAAATAATGAAGGGGGGACGTGCTCCAGGTTGCTGATGGAAGAAGCAACATCTGTACTAACTTGGGCCAAAGGAAATATTCTCTTTTGCCTGATGAAGGAGCCAGTACAGCCAGTATAGCCAACACAGCTATCACTGAATGTGTTTCCTGGGTAAGAAAAGAAAGGGCAGAAATTATCTCGGTGACACCTCATTGGCCAAAGAGGGTTTGGCTTTCAAAGATTCCAGCACAATGCCAGGAGCACTTGAAAATAGTGATAAAACAAGACCTGCTGACACAAGGCCAGATTTGTCATCTGGACTCTGCATAGCTCAACAACCACACATAGAGATTGAACAGAGCATCTTACTGAAAGATGGACATGCTGCTAGGATGGTTGACATGATCATTGACTTGAGAACATCAATCCACTAGGTATATCTGAGTACACATTTCGAGCATTTATGAGGTGGTTCAGAAAGAAGGGTTTGGGTTTTGAGTCAGTAAAAGTTAACACCTTGTTACTGTTCTTGTAAGACAGACTGGACAATAGTCTTAGATGAAATGCCCATAAAAGACAAGTTGCAGCAATTTCTTCTCACCCTCTAATGGCTATCAAAGAAACTCTCAACACACCTATAAGTCAGGCATTTCTTAAGGGCAGCCACTCTGAATAAATCTCCAACAAGTCACAGGTATCCCACTTGAGATCTACATAGGGTCCTTTCAGCACTAACTAAGAATTCCTTTGAACCACTGATAGAGGTTATCCTCAAATATCTCACCTGGAAAGTTCTCTTCCTTACAGCTATATCTTCAGCCAGAAGAGTATTGGAACTGGGAGCCCTCTCTGTAAGGAACGAGTTATGCATTTTCCATCAGGATTCTGCAGTGTTGCAATTGGATCCTACCTTTATACCTAATGTCAATTCAGCTTTTCACAGGACACAAGAAATCATCTTGCCTTCCTTTTGCCCTCATCCAGTAAAGGAATTAGAGAAGCCCTGGCACACACTGGATGTTCTGCTGAAAATCTACATCAAATGTATTCAATGTTTTCATGTTTTGATTGCCCAGATGGGTAAGAAGGTGTCAATGAAGTAGATATTTCAACGTGCTACACTATATATGGGGCGCCACTGCAAGGGGAGTTGTTGCTCATTCCACACACAGTGCCACAACTTCCACAGCTCTAGCCACGAATGCACCTATCTTAGATATCTGTAAGGCAGCAACATGGGCTTCCCCATCTACATTTGGACACCACTACCATTTGGATGCCTTTGAGTCAGCAGGGACCTCCTGATTGCAGACACATACTGCAATCAGTAGTTTCTACATAATTGATGTTCCTTAGTTCACCTACCCATTGGTCAAATAGCTTTGGTATGTCCTGTGACAGGATGTTTCCTCCTCCACTACTGGGAAAAGGAACAGCAGTCTTACCTGTGAGAAGTTTCTTTTCAGCAGTGGAGGTGGAAACATCCTCACCACTCAAAACTGAAGGAAGCTTCTTTTCTTCAGGGATGATGTGGGTAGTTACAATATTTAACCTTTGTTCTCTACATTAATTGGGAATTCTCTCTGTACTGTACTCTAATCTACTTTTTTTAGGAGTAGTATGTCAGCTACTCTTTTTCCATGGCTGTAACATGGGCTGAGGGCTGTTGGGGATTGCTCCCCTGGTGGTGGCACCCTCAAAGTCTACTTCCTGTCTACTAGAGCTATGAGGAGGATCATAGAATCATAGAATCAGAATTGTAGAGTTGGAAGAGACCACAAGGGCCATCCAGTCCAACCCCCTGCCACGCAGGAAATCACTATCAAAGCATCCCTGACAGATGGCCATTCAGCCTCTGTTTAAAGACCTTCAAGGTAGGAGACCCTACCATGCTCCGAGGGAGTGTGTTCCACTGCTGAACAGCTCTTACTGTCAGAAAGTTCCTCCTAATGATGAGGTGGAATCTCTGTTCCTGGAGTTTGCATCAATTGCTCTGTGTTCTAGTCTCTGGAGCAGCAGAAAACAAGCTTGCTCCATCCTCAATATGACATCCCTTCAATTACTTAAACAGAGCTATCATATCGCCCCTTAACTGTCTTTTTTTCAGGCTAAACATACCCAGCTCCCTAAGTCTTTCCTCATAAGGCATGGTTTCCAGACCTTTCACCATTTTAATCACCCTTCTCTGGACACGCTCCAATTTGTCAATATCCTTTTTGAATTGTGGTGCCCAGAACTGGACACAGTATTCTAGGTGAGGCCTGACCAAGGCAGAATAGAGTGGCACTATTACTTCCCTTGATCTAGACACTATACTTCTATTGATGCAGCCCAAAATTGCATTGGCCTTTTTAGCTGCCGCATAAGACTGTTGACTCATGTTCAACTTGTGGTCTACTAGGACTCCTAGATCCCTTTCAATCCATGACAGAATGTTTTTGCCTCCACCGCTGAAAAGAAACATCTCACAGGTGAGATAAATGTTCCTTTTCTGTCTAGAATTGCAAATATGCCCCACTACTCTTTGTCTGAAAATGAATAGCTCAGTGCTCAGCTGAGAAGTAATAATGGTTTCTTGGTGCTACCTTTTTGCTTTTTAAAAACTGTGCAAGGTTGGCACTTTCCTCTATCTGAAAACATTTTCTATCTTATCTATCTATATTTTCTATCTGAAAATTGTAGACTTAATCCCTTCCCCTACTGCCATGCTCTTTCCTTTTGTATCATGTCTTCATTAGATGGTAAGCTTGAGGGCAGGGAACTGTTTAGTTGTTCTTTTTCTTGTAAAGCGCCATGTACATTGATGGTGCTATAGAAATAAAAGATGATGATGATGATGATGATGATGATGCACATTTGGCCCACTGGCCACCTCCAGATAGAGGAAAAGATGAAATGCCTGGTTTTATTCCTATACAAACTGGTTTTATTTTGGAGAGCCATATGATCCCATCCCAAAGTATATCTTGGGAGATCCTCACATTACCAGCTCCCCAGATCAGTACTTAACTCAGTAATTAACTCAGTACTTTCCAAACCAAAATGTATTGGTTACTTGCCTTCTATGTTTCTACTGTCTCAGAACCAGTAAAGATGGCCACCAGGTAAACACAGCTATTGTATCCAGGACATAGATTCAACAGGTATTTAAAAAAAAAGGGGGGGGAGAGGAATGTTAGCACTAGAACAAAATGATCCTAATGCTTAACTAGTATAATATTGCTAAAGCACTTTTTCACTATGATTACAACTCCTGAAGGGGGAAAAGTCTCAGTGAAAATTGCTGAAAATCAGTTTCTGAAATGTTGCTGCACAAGACTAGATGTGACATGTGATCAGTGGAAGTACGAGGGCAAAGGGAGTGGGAGAGGGAAACTCAACATATTTCATGAGAGGACCAGATTCAAACACATGCACATACCATCAAAACAAAAAGAATCAGAAACTTTTGATACTTTGAGACTGTCTGGTTAAGCTGGCATATTCTACTACATCACAAGCAACTCTACAAGCCTCAAGCTGCCAAAGGATTTGGCTTTAGGCCCCATGGTCCTGAAATCCTTGGCCAACAGAGAATGAGAATCATGAACCTTGATGAATAACAGTAGGCAAGCAGCCACACATATACCCTTCCCCTGCACTAAAATATTGGTGCTTCAGTAAGGGCATAGTAGCAGTTACCTGTGGTGTGGGAGCCAAAATGGACTCTGCAGAAGGATAAACAAAGAAGCATGGCTAGGGGAACAGCCAGCTCAAGGACTGAAGAGGGAATCCCTCCACTCTTGCTTTGTCCAAGATATGAAAGTGGCTAAAGTGTCCTCAGTTAAAACACACTAAAGTATTAGGATACATCTAGACAACAGACTCAAAGTACTTTAACAACTGTTCCCTGTCCACAGGAACCCTTTGACATTGTAATTTTATGTAGAAATGGAAAGGATTATTTAATTTAAAACAAACTTGCCGGTGCCTTTGCTACATAATAGTTGCCACGATTCTTTGAGGGAAACCCTGACAGCTATGAAACTATTGGCCTAAATCCAATTGGTATTTGGAGCCTTGGTGTTTCATCCTGACCATCCAGTAGCCCCTCTTCCACTTTGTTTACAGGATTGCACATTGGCTCCTGTCTCAGTTGCCAAGAACCTCAGAGTCCTGCTGCATAACTGTTGGTCCCTGTGCCCCTTTATCAAGGCAACTGCAAAACCATGCAATTTCCATCTTATGAACATCCATAAGATCTGAAGGTTTTTGACTGTAGAGATTGCCCAGAACAGTTTTGTCAAGGTTAGTTTAAATCTGCCTAATATTCAGGCATCTCCTCTGTCCATAGATCCCTTCGCTGGGTATTAGTTCAGCCAGGGCCTGTTTCAAATTTTTGGTTTTAGTATTTAAGGCTCTGCACTCTACCCAGTATCTGGCAGCTTAGCTAGCATGGTACGTACCATCTAGAAATTTAAGATCCATAGGCAAAGGATTCTTTTCTGTTCCACCAACATGCACACCAATATCAAGACTGCCTTTCAAGACCTGGCTCTGCATCTGTGGAATTGTCTTCCTTTGGACCTCCAACTGAAGGTGGATCTTACTCATTTTCATAAGGATTGAATATCTTCCTCTTTGATTCACTGGATTAAGCTGCTGAGTTGCATCTAAGATTGCTGAGATGGGTAGTGACTGGTGAGGTGTTGGAGATTTAATTTCATTTATTTTCATGTATATTTATAGTGTTAAGTTTTATTGTCCTTGTCTTTGACAGTATATGTTTATTTGGGGGGAAAGGACATTACAAATAAACTTTGCTGTTGTTAATAATAATTGCTAGTCCCAACTAGAGCAGTTCTATTGAATCAACTGATGACTTGTAAGCCAGTGATTGGGTAAATTCCATTGATCCAACAGGTCTGCTCTAGTTATGATAACCAGTTGGGTTTCAGGCCATTGTCTCTAAACTTTTGTCACATAGCTATGCCCTATACTGAATCACACTATTAAGGGGGAGGGTGCAAATCTGAAATCCTGTGAGAGCTGAGATGTAAAAGTTGGCTATTGAAAAAGCCGCATTTATAGCCAGGTCAGCTGAGTGAGAACCAATAGGCTGTCTGGGTGGAATACAACTTGGAATCTGAAAAGCCAATTCTTTCAAACCCCCTCTCTGCCAAGCTCCTCATTTGAAGCAGAGGAATAGAGCAGTTCTCATTTCAGTTACACTTGGCATTTCCACATGTTACAGATAACATATCTCAAGCCAGCAATGGATGGGGCCAAAGCCAAACATATCCAAGCCCAATGCTCTTCTCCCTGTTTGCCACCATATCCCTCCTTGTCTCTTCTTCCGTCACTAGTAGATTGTTGGGGAAGAGATAGGGAGCTTCTGCTTGCACCTAAATGGAAGTAATCTTTTGCAGGTGTTAAGCACAACTTATACCCCACTTCCAGATACCCCTACTTCTACAGGCCTTGGAAACTAGCAGAATTTTGGTTCATTAATGTGGCCTTCTACAAGGGAAAAGGCACAATGGTCTCAGAGAGGGGGACAGCTGAATGCTATGCTTTTTGCCTAAAGCTAATAGCTAAAAAAGGACACATTTCCCAGAAAAGGGAAAAGCAAAAACCTTTGTATTTGCTGATTGTGAAATTTCCTTTCCTCAAATCCCAACCTTAAAGACAGGTTGCTCAAGCTGTTAAAATTCAGTCACTGGACATTAAGAAACACATTAGTCTCTTTCCCACCTTTTGTCAAGACCAGGAAACTCATTGTGCAACCCATGAAGGCTCATGGAATCTATTGTTTCAATCCATGAAACACCAATCCCCTCAGGTGTATTTGGAGGTATAAATATCACCCCCAAAATATTCCCTCAGTGCGCACAGTCAGTTATTGGGGAAAACCCTGTCAATCTGTGTTAGCCACCCCAGATTCTTCCATCCACTCTGCCAGATTGACTACAGGACAAGTCTGTATCACCCCAACAAATCCTCTTGCTACCCCCTATCCCAAGTTTTTCTACTGCTTTTCCTATAGCCTTGTGTGAATGCTTTTTCTGGGTGAATGTGTGTGTGTGGTGCTATTTTTGAACTGTTTAATAAAACCCATACTTAATTTTACACATGTATGCATTCCATCCAGACTAGTACCGGTAGACACAGGTTTACAAGATTCCCTTGTTACCCCCCCCCCCCACCTTCTCATAGCTAAAGTCGAGTTGCTGCTAATTTCCCCAACATATTAGAAACTCAATATTTTCTTGGAATTTTCCAAGGAGCATTTTGGGTAATACAGGGGTCTGTTGAATTAGCCTTGAGAGCTACATCCAGTCAATTAGAAGGGCCACAGGTTGCCCATCCCTATTCTAACCCCAAGGAGATGTTGAAAATTTGTATCCGTGAAGGTAAAATGGGTGCATGATACACCCTTTCCCAGTTTATCCATCTTATCTTGGCTTCCAATTGATCAGGTGTTGATCCTGAGAATGGGCATTTTGCCCCATTAGACAGCACATGTCAAGATGGCACTAGATGACAGGGAGGTGGACACTGAGCCCCCTTTGTTCTTTGCCTTGTCTCTCCTTTTCTGGCAGCTCCCACTGGCAATTTCCCAGTTCCCTTCCCAGGAAAGCACTACCACCCTGTTCTGTTCTTGATATAGTAGAAGCACAACCACTTAGCTCCTACGAACTTTTCAGCTTCCACACCTGTCCCAGCAATGTCAGTGAAGACGGGCTACTCCATGACAAAAAATTCAAGGTTTATTGTCATAGGGCTTGCCATACAAGGCAATAAAATGTGGATTGGTGGTAGTAATGCCAATTTGCAGCAGCATCCATTTGTCTCCACAGTTTTGTCAAGATCGCAAGTATGTTTGATGTTCAGACGGGCATGCCTGTGAACCAAAATGGTGGGCACGAGTGAATGACTCGTGTTTTATTCTCCCCAAGTTGCTGCTGCTGAACAGTTGTTGTTTTTTTTAAAGTAAAGCCAAGCTGCAGAAGTGTGACCTTCCGCATAAACAAGCTTTCAAAAGAAAAAATTTATTGCCTCAGCACACGATTGCTACCACAAAGGTTCAATGTGGCCACTTCATTGGCAGCAAGCTCCAACCCCTGTGCACATCCAACCATTCAGCAATCCACTTCCATCCTCGCTGAGAATGTGCTGCAATCCAAATTGATTGTCCCAACAAGCAGGAATGTGCATTTCCCTCACAGATTTTTTTAAAACTTTGGGAAAAGTCATAGGTGGCATGGGGGGGGGGGGTCCTTCCAAATACAGCAAATCACCATGGGGTCCCATTTAGACAAAAGGTATTCTACTTGCATTCTTTGAGGAGTACTATCACCGTTTAGACAACCCCATAATAATACTTACCGTTCAAAAACACACTAAAGGAAGAAGAAAATTGCAACACAATGCAAGAACTGAATATACTGTTAATATTCTGTGATATTATTATCAGAGAATCTCAGGCATCTGATTGCAATATACAGTATTTTTTAAAAAAAACAGTTCCTAAGCCTGTGTTGCAGTAAATAAGGTTGGAAGTGGAGAAATGTGCAACCGTGTGACTATATGCCACTAGCAGACTATAGAGGTAGCAACAGGTAGTTAAGAGCTCCCTGGTGTGTTTCCATTTTCCTTTGCCTGCTCTGTTGTGTCCTCATCCATAGATGGGAATTTTCAGACTTAACTTCATATCCTCCCCCATTCTCTTTTAGTTATCTAGCTAATGGTAACAGAACACACATTTTCTCTTTCCCAAATTTTGTAGTTCATACTGATAGATATTTTTTTTTCCAGTGAAGGGATCTTTTGTTGATGATTACAAACAGCAGTTTCCTCATAGACTAATAAATGTTTCAGTTATTTATATTTTTCACTACTTTCTAAATGGGACAACCAAGCTAATAATGGAGAGCTATAAGCGCTTTACCTCAATCAATACAATCCCTTAACTCACTTCAGTCCTAAAGGAACCATAATGAAAAACATTTCCTTTCTCTCAAATAGTCTAACAATATATTTAAAAACAATACAAGTTAAAATTATACAAAATCTTCAATAAAAGTATAAATATAAAAACAAATAAAAAATAAACAATGGATTAGCTTTAAAACATTAAACATTAAAATTCATTAAAAGACAAAATACAAACCTTAAAAACAGAACCACATAGCATTAAAACTGTCCAAACACTGTTTGGGCAACCAGCCAAAGGCAATCAGCTACACAGCTGATAGCAGAAGCACAACACAGTCAAGCCAAGCCAATTACAGACAAAGGAATCAAGGTAGTGTGAAGTCAGACCTTTACTTTACCAGCAAGCATATACAAGTTCATAAGCAAAATCCAAATAAAAAGGCATAGGTCCAGCAAACAGAATTCAGAGTAGTCCAGCAGAGTCCAAGTCAGGCAAATAGAGTTCTAAGTAACAAACACAGTCAGGGTCAAACACAGTGAGCAGGATCACAATAGGTCATCAGGTAGGTCAGATAATCTCTGACAACCCCTGGAGGGCAGTGCTGTGTATTTATAGAGCAGCAGCTAACACAGCTGCTGCTTAACTAATTGCTGCTTCCTATAAATACTCTGAAACCACATCAAGCCCTCTTTTTGTTGTCTCCATGCTGTGAAGGTAGGTATAGGTAAGTTGTCCTCTGTATCTGAAGGGACAGGACCTCTGCTAGAGCTGGTACTGTACTGTTGTCTGTGTCTGAGGCCTGTGGCTCTGGAACATCCTCCTACTCTGGTTCAGCAGGTCCTGGCATGTCCATTGCTTCAGTCTCTGAGTCAGAGTCCACTTCCAAGTTCTGGAAGTAGAGCATGACAAAGACCCTATGCCAGTCAGTTTCCAAAAGAAAATGTCTTAACTTACTGATGGAAGGAGAGCAAAGATGGGGCTACTCTGCCCCCCCCCTCCTTGAGAGGGAGTTCCAAAGTCTGGGAACAGTCACCAAGAAGGCTCTCTCCCCACCAAACTAGGCTGGGAAGGTGGTGGAACAGATAGAAGGGCCTCTCTACATTATCTAAGGGAGATACAGTCCTTCAAATAGATGGGCCCATGCCATATACTGCTATATAGGTCATCACCAGCACTTTGAGTTGTGCCTGGAAATGGACCGGCAGCCAATGGAGCGGTTACAACAAGTGACTTGTGTGCTCCCTGTAGCCAGCCCCAGTTAACTATCGGGCTGCAGCTCTTTGGGCTAGCTGAGGTTTCTGATCACTTTTCAAAGGCAGCCCCACGTAGAGTGAATTACAGTAATCCAAACAGGATGTAACCAAGGCATGTGTTACTGTGGCCAGATCCAACTTCTCCAGGAACAGGAACAGTTGGTACACTAGATTTAACTGGGCAAATACAGTCCTGGTTACCACTGAAACCTGGACCTCCAGGCTGAGGGCTGAATCCAGAAGTATCTCCAAACAGTAATCCTGTGTTTTCAGGGGGAGTGTAACCGCATCTAGCACTAGCTGCATCCCTATTCCCATCTGTTAGAAGCTTCAAATTTATTTTGCAGCCATGCTTGTAATGCCTCTAACGGCATGCACTTTAAAGATAACGAGCTCACACAAACAAATTACAGCTTGTTAAATAGTTCCTAGCTATGCCAAGAGAAAGGCAGAACTGCAGATCGGGCTGTTGATCCAAGAAGGTTATGTTAGAGAACCAGGCAGTGAACTAAAATGATAACCTTCCGTTAATAGACTTGTAGGCAGCCAGGTATTTGACCCATCCACCAATAAAGCAAAATGCATCATTCTGCTGTCTTTCCCCCTCTGAGTTCAGAGGGGTGGGAGCAGAAAGGTCACAGCTGCCAAAACAGCCTTCTGCTGTCCAAAAAGGTCTATTTGGTTGCTTGTCAACAGAGCAGATGTGAAATCCAGCATCTTACTTTCAGCAGTGACCTCTTCCAAGGGCAGGAAGGGCTCGAGTAGCACAGACTGTTTTGCGTGTTTTGAAAGGAGATGTGTAAAGCGAAGAAGCATCTTCTTTCCCCTTCATGAGTTGACTTTTATATTGGAAGTTGGACATATTTCCGCTAAATTCCAAAAGAAAAATGGGGTGAGGGATATGCAAATTTTGGAAGCATGGCTGTGTGGTTAGACTCTGGAACTACTCTGTCAGATGTTTTCAAAGAAGTAGCTATGTTAGTCTCTTGCAGCATAAAAAGGAGGAAGGGAGGGGGAAGAAATATGGCAACATCTTTAAGAGATTTTTGAATGCAGGGAAACTGACCTTTGGTAAGCAGATTTATTGCTTTCACACATCAACACTAACTGACCATTGTAAAGATCTGAAAGACTTGTATCCCTTCCTCCATCCCTTTGAAAATTTAGGGCAAGGATCATGGTTTGCATCTTTCTAAAGCCTATTACACTCTATCACACTCCCACAACTGTATAAAATGCTTTATGTCTTGAGGTCTGGATAGCACTCTGTACTGTATCTGAAGAAGTGGGTTTATATCCACAAAAGCTCATGCTAAAATAAAAGCCAGTTAATCTTAAAGCTGCTGCCACGTTTATTTTTTTCTTCCTGCAAGAGACTAACATGGCTACCTCTTTGAAAGTTTAAGACAGTTGCCTACTGTGATATACCAGACACACACGCTTGCATTAACTCAATAAGATATCTTTATTAAGCAAGGAAACGTGGTTCAGTAACATAGGCAAAGCCAGATCTAAGCACATCCTAGTACAGTCTCCAGATAAACCCTTACAGTGTGAGAATGGTATGTAGGGAGGCCTGTAGGTGGGCAGCTAACTCCAAGTGCTGTGACCCTGAGCTGCTTGAGGAACAGCATTCCCAGAACCAAAAGGCGGGCTGGCACCTGACCAAGGGCTGAGAGGCCCAGCCAGGGAAACAGAGAAAACAGGCCAAGAACCAAACTCATGTCAGGGTCTTCCATGGAGTCTACTCTGATATCCAGAATCAAGGGATGAGCCTGACACCTACAACAAGTTACTTCTTTGGTGCAAAGGAATGACAATTGAAAAGCAGAGTAATGAACAGTAATTTATGGGGAGTGTAATGCATAACAAACTAGTTACTTTTACAGGCATTTTAACAGTCTTGGGGGCATTTTGGGCAACTTTTTAAAACTGTTGAGCTATTTGCGCTTAAGCAAGCCCTGGTGTTAGAAGAAGGCATGAACAGCATGCGTCTTGCTATAGGCTGAGTAGGAGTAGAGCAAAGAGACAGAGCAGATAAAAATTTAATTGAGGAGGTTATTACATACCTTGCGTTAGGACTTTTTTCCATAACCTGGTACTTTGCAGATGTGCTGGACTACAAATCCCACCTTCCCCAGCTCATTAGTTATACTGTGGAATATGCAAGCATCTGGAAACTACCAGGTTGTGGAAAGTAAATTAAAATCTCAAAAGAGTACTTTTGAGAACAGAAAGGAACATGTGCTACTTTAGGCAACACCAGCAACCAAAGTATTATATGCCATTTTCTCCAGCTATCCTACATTCATGTTAATGATTAATGTGCTAGCACTAACATTTCCCCCATCAAACATTAATGTAAATAGATTAGATTTTCAAGTTTACTAATGGTTAACAAAACATGTTAAGCCTTTTTAAGTGAATGTTTTAGTCTTTGAGAGGGCCTTCACCCAGATAATGGCACTCACCTTGTGCAATTCCCATGAGCAAGACCCAGGCCAATCTGATATTTCCACTTCAGGTCCAATTATTTTTCTTCACAGTTGTTCAGATACCTGGATGGTGTTGCCCTAGGCTACATCCAATTGTTAGTCCTAACACTGGTTACTCAGTAACTTCCATTGATTCTATGGGTGTAATCTAGTTAAAACGAATACATCCCCTCTCTCTCACTGAAGTATATTAAAAAGTAGAACAGATACCTTGCCTGTCCCATTTGCCCACTCAACAAACAGAAGCTGATGATACTCCTGGGTAGAGTTCTATAGCCAGGAGTATTATCAACAATTAAAAAGGTATTTGGGCCATAGTTGTTGATGTTGTTGTTTTAATCCTGTGCTAGATATATAGCAATGCTACAGGAAATCTATAATAATGTCCTGGACCCAGAACTTGAAAAGGTTGTCTTTTAGACTACAGCTTCCAGAATCCTTCAGCCAACATAGTCCCTGGGCATTCCAGATAAGGATAGTAAGAGTTATAGTTCAAAATACAGTAGTACAGTATATCTTTCCTATGTTCTATAATAATAATAATAATAATAATTTATTTTTAACCCGCCCCTCTGCTCAGCAACCGGGGTGGCGTACAGCAAGATTAAAACAACATCAAGTTAAAAACAATCCTTCCCCATCCTATCCCTCCCACCCCTTAAAACTAAATTAAACTAATGGAGAGTTAAAACAAAGATAAAATACAATAAATAAATAAATAAATAAATAAAGGCAACGATGGCAAGGGGGTGGGTAGCAATCAGTCCACTTGAACCAGGAATTTATTCTGGGAAGGCCTGCCGGAAGAGATCCGTCTTTAGCGCTTTCTTGAAGCTATCAAGAGTAATGATAAGATGGCTCTCATCCAGCAGGCCATTCCAAAGTCTGGGAGCCGTAGAAGAGAAGGTCCTCTGGGAGGTCTGCGACAGCCTAGTTTTCATAGGCTGCAGCAGGTTCCTCCCAGAGGACCGAAGTGCGTGGAGGGGGATCATATGGGATGAGGCGGTCCCGGAGATAAGATGGACCCAAGCCATGTAGGGCTTTAAAGGTTAAAACCAACACCTTGTACTGCGCCCGGAAACTAATCGGCAGCCAATGGAGAGATTTAAGCACAAGTGTTATATGCTCTCTCCTAGATGTACCCGTAATTAACCTGGCTGCCATATTTTGTACCAGTTGAAGTTTCCGGGTTAGGCACAAGGGTAGCCCCATGTAGAGTGCGTTACAGTAATCCAAACGTGAGGTTACCAAAGCATGTACCACAGTTTCCAGATCCCTTGTATCCAGGTAAGGGCGCAGTTGGCGTATCAGCCGAAACTGATAACAGGCACTTCTGGCCATCGCATTCACCTTAGTCATGTGAAGCGACGAATCCAGGAGTACCCCCAGACTGTGAACACAGTCCTTAGAGGAGAGTGTGACTCCATCCAGGACTGGAAGTTGTATTCCCAGACCTGGTTTCGGGCCTGTAATTGTCAGTACCTCCGTTTTGTCTGGATTTACTCTCAATCTGTTTTTCCTCATCCAATCCATTACCGCTCTAAGACAGTCATTGAGAGGAGAGACACCATCTGAAGTCTGAGCCGACGATCTGGTCATGGAGAAATATATCTGAGTGTCATCAGCGTATTGATGACACCGAGCTCCATGCCTCCAGATGATCTCTCCCAGCGGCTTCATATAAATGTTAAATAGCATCGGGGACAGAATGGCACCCTGAGGGATGCCACAATTGAGCTCAATTCTGGAGGAGCAGCTGTCCCCGAGCCTCACCCTCTTGGATCTGCCCGAGACAGAGGAATGGAACCATCGCAGAGCAGTGCCTCCAATTCCTAACTCTCTCAGGCAATCCAAGATGATGGAATGATCTATAGTGTCAAAGGCTGCTGAGAGGTCCAAGAGCACCACCAGGGTCACATTACCCCTGTTGATGCTCAGGCGGAGGTCATCGGTTAGAGCGACCATGGCAGTCTCAACTCCATATCCTGTCCTGAAGCCAGTTTGAAATGGATCAAGATAATCAGTTTCATCCAAGATGGCTTGGAGTTGGGAAGCAACTGCCCTCTCGATCACCTTGCTTAAAAAAGGTAGCAAGGACACTGGTCTGTAATTGTTCTTGTCCAGGGGGTCCAGGGAGGGTTTTTTCAGGAGTGGCTTAACCGCTGCCTCCTTTAAACAAGATGGTACAATACCTTCCCTGAAGAATGCATTGATTGTGTCCTGTAGGAATACTCTCAATGTGCCCTCCCTGGACGACCAGCCAAGATGGACAGGGATCAAGAGGGCAAGTCGTCTTCCTCACTCTTCCAAGGAGCTTGTCCATGTCATCAGTACTCACCAATTGAAACTGATCCAGTAAAGTGCCATCAATGGAGTTGTTGGATGCCTCATCTATGGATTCTGTCAGAACATTGGCATCCAAGTCGGCTCTTATCCGAGAGATTTTATCTGCAAAGTGGATATTAAATGCATCACAGCATGCTGTTGTTGGGTTAAGTAGGGGATTTGGCACAGGAGGAACCTGCATCAGCTCCCCCACCACCTTAAACAACTCTGCTGGACGGGACTCTGCAGATGCAATATGTGAAGAGCAGAAGGATCTCTGAGCTGCACATATTGCCTCCCGATAGGAATCAAGATGCTTCCTATGGCAAGTTCTGTCGGATAAGAGTCGAGTCTTCCGCCACTTGCACTCTAGCTGTTGTCCAGTTCGCTTCATCCTCCTAAGCTCCTCTGTGTACCAGGGCTTATGATTAGAGGTGGGCTGGAAAGGACACTTGGGAGCGATTGTGTCGATAGCCTTGGTAAGATCAGTGTTCCAGATGCTGACCAAAGCCTCTACAGAATCACCGGCGTTACCAACCATTAAACCCTCTAGGGCTTTCTGGAAGCCAATTGGTTCCATTAGCCTTCGAGGGTGGACCGTTCTAATGGGTCCACCACCCCCAGAGGGGCAGACAGTGGCTCTTAGTTCCATCTTGACCAGGAAGTGATCTGTCCATGACAATGCGGAGGTTTTTGTAACCTCTGCCCACGGTTATTCCTGTTCCGTACTGAAGATTGCATCGAGGGTATGACCTGCACAATGTGTGGGCCCGTTAACCAATTGGGATAGGCCCATGTTTGTCATGGTTTCCATGAACTCCTGAGCCTCACCGGTTAGATTCCATACACTGGTCTCTAGTGGAATGTTGAAATCGCCCAAAACCAAAAGTCTGGGTGACTCCAACAACAACTCAGAGATCAGCTGGGTCAGCTCGGTTAGGGAGTCTGTTAAGCAACGGGGTGGCCGGTATACCAACAGAATCCCCAAACTATCCCTGGTTTTCAGGCTGAGGTACATGCACTCGATGCAAGCTGTTTTCTGGATAGGCTTCCTGGTCAAGTTTAAGTTGTTTCTATGAACCAAGGCCACACCGCCACCGCCCCACCGCCCACTTTCCCTTATCTGCTCGCTGACCGTATACCCAGCCGGGAGAGCCCACACCCATGTTGCAGTGCTGGCATCTCCCAGCCAGGTCTCGGTAAAGCATGCCAGATCGGTGGCCTCATCCACTAAGAGGTCATGTATAATATGAGTCTTATTTTTAACCGATGCCTTTGCAAGTCTCTATGTATTCTACCCATGCCTTTCTACCCATGCCTTTGCAAGTCTCTATGTATTCCTCATCCTCAATCACTTTGCCAATGTATGAAAACAAAGAGGAAAGTAATGTTATGTATTTGAGAAACCTGCAAACTTGGAAAAGACTCACTAAATGCCTCTAGAAATTGATGGAAAGCTTCTGCTTTCTGCTGTTCTAAGGAGGCAGTAGCATGTCATTTACACCACTTTCATCTGAGACCTATTTGCATGACTAACAACTAACATCCCTAACACTAAGGAAAGGGGAAAATATTACCAGGCTTCAATCACATGGAAATAAATAAAAATGGTCTTGTAGAGCTAGCCAACAATCAGCATAATTATTGTCTGTAAACACAACTGTGTGAATCTGCTGTACTTTGGGAAGCAGGGAGAGAGGGAATGGCACAAAATGGAGAGGGAAGTAGTAAAGGCCAAGGGAAAGAAAGCTGGGTCAAAGCTTGGTGGGTAAAGAAGTTATAGCTACATTAATCTCATTTCATGTGCAGCCACATTTTGTAGACACATTCCTACCAGTTGGTGGGCATCTCACTCATAACCATTAAGAAACAAAATATCCATTTGTGCATTTGGTGGCTGCTTGGCTCTAAAGAAGAAGTTACTAACCCCATTTTATTTATGGAGGAAATGACCTCTGCCTTGATCCAAACAAACAGTGCTGATTATCCAAAAAGACATTTCAACAGAAAGGTATATGGGTACACAGTGAAATCTCTAATCCTGGGAGACAGAAGACCAGCTGCATCTTCCTCCACCTCCTGGCACACCTTCCCCAATTCTCTGGCTCTTGCCACAGGTGAAATAAGAGCAAAGACAAAAGGTCTAGCAGCATCAACACTCCTGATGCCAGCTGGGCCTTGTTTAGGAGCATATAAGGATCCCACCTGGTTTACAGCATTACTTTACAATGTGCTTCCAAAAGCTTACTTATGACTGCAGTGCTTTAAACAGGCTGTTCAGCACTGATGAAATGCCCATGAGTTAGGGAAGTATATGAGCAAGTAATGCTATTTTGAATACAGTCAAACCAGTGGCCCACATACCCTGGTGCAGTGTGCTTTGGATGGCAGCTGCTCCTCAAGGTTGCCCATGGGAACCTTTCCTAGCTGTCCCATTCAGATCCTTTCAGCTGATGAATCATAGAATTGTAGAGTTGGAAGAGACCACGAGGGCCATCCAATCCAACCCCCCTGCCACGCAGGAAATCTTGATCAAAGCATCCCCGACAGATGGCAATCCAGCCTCTGTTTAAAGACCTCCAAGGAAGGAGACCCCACCACGCTCCGAGGGAGTGTGTTCCACTGCCGAACAGCTCTTACTGTCAAAAAGTTCCTCCTCATGTTGAGGTGGAATCTGTTCCTGGAGCTTGCACCCATTGCTCCATGTTCCAGTCTCTGGAGCAGCAGAAAGCAAGCCTGCTCCATCCTCAGTGTGACATCCCTTCAAATACTTAAACAGGGCTATCATATCGCCTCTTAAGCGTCTTTTTTCCAGGCTAAACATACCCAGCTCCCTAAGTCTCTCCTCATAAGGCATCGTTTCCAGACCTTTCACCATTTTAGTTGCCCTTCTTTGCACACACTCCAATTTGTCAATATCCTTTTTGAATTGTGGCGCCCAGAACTGGACACAGTATTCCAAGTGAGGTCTGACCAAGGCAGAATAGAGTGGCACTATTACTTCCCTTGATCTAGACACTATACTTCTATTGATACAGCCCAAAATCGCATTGGCCTTTTTAGCTGCCGCATCACACTGTTGGCTCATGTTCAACTTGTGGTCTACTAGGACTCCTAGATCCCTTTCGCACGTAGTCTCATTCAGCCAGGTCTCTCCCATCCTATATTTATGCATTTCATTTTTCCGCCCTAAATGCAGTACTTTACATTTCTCCGTATTGAATTTCATTTTGTTAGCTTTGGCCCAGCTCTCCAGTCTATCCAGGTCATTCTGAATTTTGATCCTATCCTCTAGGGTATTAGCTACTCCTCCTAATTTGGTGTCATCTGCAAATTTGATAAGTATGCCCCTAATTCCCTCATCCAAGTCATTGATAAAGATGTTGAATAGCACTGGGCCCAGGACAGAACCCTGTGGCACCCCACTGGTCACATCTTTCCAAGACGAAGAGGAGCCACTGCTGAGCACCCTTTGGGTTTGGCCGGTCAACCAATTACAAATCCATTGAACAGTTAACTTGTCTAGCCCACATTTTACAAGCTTGTTTGCAAGAATGTCATGGGGAACCTTGTCAAAGGCCTTACTGAAATCAAGGTATGCAATGTCCACAGCATTCCCTTCATCTACCAAGCTGGTAACTTTATCAAAAAAAGAGATCAGATTAGTCTGGCATGACTTGTTTCTCTGAAACCCATGTTGACTTTTTGTGATTATGGCATTGCTAATCCCAGGACATGAACAAACTGGACTTGTAAAGCAAAGTGCAGCCTTCCAGATATTGTTGGACTTCACTTCACATCAGTCTTAGCCAGCAATAAGGAATGCTGGAAGCTGCAGTCTGACAGCATCTGAAGGGCTACAGTATTCACACCCTGTTGCAGAATATGCAATCTGCCTTTGAATTGTGGCCCCATGAATTAAAGCACTTTCTAGGTTAATATTCTGAACAGAACCTAGTGAAAGTTAGAAAAATTACTTTTTGGACCCTGTCTCCAAAAATTCTAATTATCATGTTGTGCTGGGAGTTCTGGAAGTTATAATCCAAGTAATTTTTCCAGACTTTGAGTTCTGAGTTTCATTAAAACCAGAACAGCTACAAAAAGGGCTTTGGCCTAGTAATCAACATCCCACAAGGACAGCTTGACTCTGCCCAACACCACCTAGCAGCCGGTCCTAGCATTGAGAATTGCCAAGGTTGTTGTCTGATCTGTTCCATCACAGACCAGTCTATTAGGTCCATGAAACAAAATAGGTGGATGGAAATTCAAGCCTGACAAGGCAAAATGTATGTAATTGAAAACCAGGAAGAAAATTAAATTTGATACGATAAAATCCTAACAATCAAACCAAGACTATTTCCATTAACTTAAGAAAGAGAACAAAAGGATTTAGGTATGATGCTAGGTGTATAGGTATTTTCTTAATGCATTTGTAACCTGATTCTGACAGGGAGAATATGCTAGGTGAGATCTGAAAATCTGAAAGCACAGAAGGGATCATGTTTAAGGAAAACACTGAATGGTCATAAATTTGTTCAGTCCATTAAACAACAAGCACACAAGTAAGTTTGTGACTGAATGTTTTAACATTAGAATATCCATCTTCAGAAAAGCCCATTCTGGTTGATACATGTAGCATGAAGTGGCAGAACAGGCATTGATTCAGAAAATGCAGCTTTGTTGCATAAAAATCTAAAAAATAAATTGTAGGGGCTTGTCTAGATGAGAGGCTATAATGCTGATTCCTGCACATTATTGCAAATTCACAGCAGCATTCTTTTGTCTCCATGGTCTTTTGGCAAAAATGACAGTATGTGAAGCTAGCCGCATTTGACATGCACATGCCTGCAAATCAAGATGGCAGCTGAGTAAATTAGCATGTTATTCTCCACACATTTCTGCCACTGGACAGTTTTGATTTTTTACTTTAAAAGCAGAGGCATGCAAATGTGACCTTCTTTTTTAAAAAGTTATTTGGGCTCTTCAGCGCAGCAAAAAAAGCACACAATTACTAAGGCGAAAATCCAAAATGTCACTTCCATCCGCTTCCTTGCCAGCAAGCCCGCCCCTTACACATGTCCAACCAATCTGCTCTCCAGTTCCGCCCTCTCTGAGAATGTGTAGTGATGTGAATCAGTTGTCCTAATGAGTTCTAATGCACGTTCCCATGCGTTATTTTAAAAATGTTAGGGAAAGCCACAAAGGCTTTCCCCACCTAGTTTTTGGAGTTTTTTGCCCCTCTTCTTCCAAATACTGTGAATCTCCTGCAGATCCCACTGGGACAAAAGGTATTCTCCTCATAGAATTCTATGAGGAGTATTTTCACCATCTAGACAACCCCTTCATTTTAATCCTACATTTAAAAATGAAGAAAAAGATTTCTGATTCTGTGCCTTGAATTTTCTGATGCCTTGCCTGTACTATGCATATAACTGTCCCTTTAAAGCTCTGAGTAATTTTGAGTGAAAACTATCCACTAATCTGGCAACCCAGTTTCCACTTCAGTGTCTGTTGAAGATGATGGAGTCACTGCGTATGAACACGCATACTCTTTCAAGTAAGATAATTTCAGTTGGGTGTAAAGGTGCAACTTAAAAACTCATACTCTCAGACTATCTGTCAGACTTTTACTAAGGGCTCTTTCACATTATAGAACAATAGCACTGTGGTTGCACCATGGCTGCATCCTAGGGAATCTTGAGGTTTGTACTTTGGTAAGGATGAGAACTCCAAATACCACTCCCTAAACTGTAAATCCCAGGGTCCCACAGGATGCTGCCATGGTAGGGCTGTTCATAACTGGGTGACTTGGGGGGGGGGTCTCTCATTAATGGGGCTGCCATAAGTCTAAATTGGCTTGATGGCAATTAACAAAAAATTAAAGTGGAATCATAGCACTATAACTGTAGTGTAAAAGGACTCTAAGAGGCTTACCACACCCCAAAGTAAAGTGGCAGTGCAGCAGTAAGGTTAGAAAAAAGATGCAGTTTTACCTTGGTCTCCCATGGGACCAGAACAAAAGGACACCAAAAGAAGGACAACATCATGCGGTAAGGCAGCATGGAAGATGGAACCTTCCTGCTGCACTGCCACTTTACTTCGGAGTGTGGTAAGCCCCTAAGGGACTCAGGAACAGGTGAAGGGGGGTAGGGAGAAGAAGCAGAAGGTCAAGCAAATAGAAGAATCATGGCAAGAAAAGCAGTGACCCCTGCCACGGAGGAGGCAAGCAACTCTTCTCCCCACCCCATTTAGTAACCTGGGAATATGGAAAGGAAGGTCTTTCTTCTGTGTCAGACCCCAAAAGATCTTCTTGGCCCAGAGCATCATTCCTCATGGAGACAATACAGTATAGATCATTCCATTTACTTTATGCAACGGAAAACCGAAGACTGTTTTCCATGTTTTGTACGGTATCATCTTGTGAGCCAGTTTCAGCCTCATGGAAATGAATGGAGCCACACATCTTGAGCACAATTCCCATTCATTTCCCCAAGACAGGAAGTCTTGCTCACTGGATTGTGCTTCACAGTAGCTGTAAAAAAACAGAGAGAAGCCCATCTGTAATACACTTAGGAGTATAAAAGTGACGTATGCAGAGTTGATCGAAGGCAAACAGGCTAGTTTTACAACCTGCAGGGAAAACAACCCATCATATATTCTCCCAATGACAAACAACTGAGAAAGTAATTGAGAGCCTCGGCAGAAACCAATGTTGTTACCTCAGCATTATTGATTTTTGTCAGACATCTTAATCTAGCACATGACAAAACATTGGCCATTGCAGTAAGATATAGCTTTCAAGGAAAAATGGTATTTATAAAGGGGGTGTATGATCCAAGTTAGAGATTCTTTTGAAGCCAGGCCCAGGGTATAAATGAAGAGAAGAAATGGGACTTTTCCATCAAATGTCATTTGTATTAGGTTTCTGGAAGAAAAACAGTGGAAACCAACTTGGATGATGCATGTCTCTGAAGAAACAAAAAATTTTAAAAAGCAGGGGATTTAAAATCCACTGCCCTATTCAGCCATACATGTCAGCTTTTGCAAATTCAGGTGTTCCCTTTTACAGTGGAGGGCTGAACGTATGCTTCACAGACCCTATGGGGCTGTCCTGAATCTCCTTCCTCTCTCTCAACCAGTACTCAAAGCTGCAACCTACTGCGCACATACCTGGAAGCAAGTCCTACTGCATGCAGACTCAGAGTCAAACTAGGCCTTGTTCAAAGGAATGCATACAGTGGGACCCCCTTATCCACCGATTATTATCCATGGGACACAAAACAGCACACCTACCATAGTCTTCCTAGAAAATGTGTCCTCTCTAGCCATTTTCTATGTCCTCCAAGGCAACTCTATGGTATTTTAAACTGGAAGTCCTATTATTTTCAATAGCAGTTGCTATTATCCACACTTTTCTGTATCCACGCCCCCCCCCCTCAGAACCAATTCCCAGTGGATAAGGTGGTCTCCTACTGTATTTCCTATAAAACCCAGGTAAGACGGGGCCAGTATAGATGGTATCTGACTCCGGACAGACTTTCTAAGATGTACAGGGTCTTGAAACAAATGTTGGAAATATGATAAAATGTCCCCCACCTTTTGATCACACGTGGTAGACATGTGAGAAGTATTGGATTCATAGGATCATAGAGTTGGAAGAGACCACAAAGGCCATCCAGTCCAACCCCCTGCTATGCAGGAATACACAATCAAATCATTCCCAACAGATGGCCATCCAGCCTCTGTTTAAAAGACAGAGACTCCACGATTCAGATTCACATGATGTTAGAGGACAGCCTTAAATTAAAATTTCCAATGAGATCTTAATTTTATCTATTGGGTATGATGGAGGAACAGCTGGAGAAGAAGCATGGAAGACTCATCAAATATACAATAATAGTCACAAGACTGTATTTGCCCAAAGATGGAAAGATGATATCGTACCAACACAAGAAGAATGGATGGTGAAAATATATGACCTGGCTGAAATGGACAAATTGTCAATATGGATTCAGGATAAATCTTTCTCAAATCTTTAAGAAGGATTGGAACTTGGCTATTACAGTCGTCCCTTCACATTCGCGGGGTTTAGGTTCCACAGACCTCCGCGAATGTGAAAATTCCGCGAATAAAGACTGCCCTCCCCCTCACTCCTGAAGCAACCGCAGGGCCTCCGGAGGCCCCGTAGTCGCCTCAACTCACCCTCCCCATGCCCTCCCCAGGCCGCCACGTTGATATAGATATAGATATAGATATAATTTTCTTGTATTAATAAAAATATTTTTAAAACCCAATTGTACTTAGATTGATTGATGCCTCCCATTTAAAGAGCACTTCACACTATTCAACAGACTTCTCGTTTCCTCCACCACAATATTATTATCTTCATCACCATCAACAACAAGAAAAGCAAAAGCAGCAACAATAGCATTTGCATAGCCCACAGTTTGGAATTCTCTAGACTTCCAGGTGGCGTTGGACTGCAGATCCCAGTAGCCCCAGGTAGAATAGTCAATAGTGAGGAATGCTGAGAGTTGCAGTTCCACAATATCTGAAGGGTTGGAGGAGTCCCACCCCTGGGTATATAGCACTTTGAGATGTTCAAAATGTTTCACATACATTTTCTAGTTGCGATCCTTACAACAGCTACACACCTGCTTTCAAAACTGAGTCTTTTCACTACTTTCACAGTAAAATAATTAGGAAAAGCTTGCTTATTTGGTTAATAACAGCAATTACTCTATGTATTAGTAATCACAAGAGCCAGGGTGGTGTAGTGGCTTGAGTGTTGAACGAGGACACTGGGCGACCAGAGTTCAAATCCACACTTGGCCACAGAAACCTACTAGGTGACCTTGGGCAAGTCACATTCTCTCAGCCTCAGAGGAAAGCAATGGCAAACCTCCTCTGAAGAAATTCTGCCAAGAAAACTTCATGATAGGTGTGCCTTAGGGTCGCCATAAATCAGAAAGGACTTGAAGGCACACAATAACAACAATTGCGTATCTGCAGGTTTAGGCATTCTTTCCAGCAGTTATTCAGAGGTACCACTAGATGGAGCCAGATAGCTACAAATCTGATTTATGGTGTCCTATGAGAAAACCCTAAGAAATTAATGAACTCGCCCTAAGCCAATGGGTGACTTGAAGGCACATGCATACACACGTGTGTATATGTGTGTGTACATATGGATGCATGCACATGCACACACATACATGAACACTTACCAGTTACCCTAGCACTCTTTTTGACTTAGAATCAAAGGAACTTGTCCTCACTTCCCTGCACCCAAGGGAAATTCAGATCAACTTTGCAGTTCATTTGATTGAAGCAAATTAAATGCAAGGCAGCTATGGAGTACTTACGGCATATCCCAATCATAAACTCCCAAAGCATGCTTAGCAGCATGTATATTTTATGCTGTAACAGCAGCAGGTTGTATGCATTTCCTGCTGCTTTCATAGCATAAAATAAAGGTAAAATAGAAATACAGTATCTCTAAAGCCACCAGATCCCATCTAATCTTGGAAGCTAAGCAGGGTCAGCTCTGGTTAGTACTTGGATGGGGGACCTTCAATGTATACCAGGTGCTGTAGGCTGTATTTCAGAGAAAGGAACTGGCAAAACACCTCTGAGTATTTCTTGCCTAAGAAAACCCTATGAAATCATGGGGTTGCCATAAGCTGACAGGCAGCTTGAAGGTGTGTGTGCGCGCACACACATACACCTCCCATATTTAAATGTGTATCAATACAGTATTTGTCTATCCCAGTACTTGTCTATGGATTGATATCACAAGCACACTGTACTTTAACTTCCAAGTTAAACTGGTGGATGAGGTACCGGTATAAACTTCCCATGGAGCTAAAGTAGTTACCTGTAATGCGTTACTTTGGGGGGCATAATGAGAGCACAAGAAAGTAACATAACAAGTGGGAAAGAAACCACTGCAACGGTGTAACTTTTCTTGTAACCTTTAAAAGTTGCTTCTAAAGGGTTCTTTTAAGAAACATATTGGCAGGATTTTTTTTTAATCCTATCCCATTCTCTTGTCAACCTAAAGTTGTTGGGGTTTTTAAGTAAACAAAGAAACAAACAATGCAACAAGTTTCTACTACTTAAACACTGTAACCAGTAAAAATATCAATTTACCTGAACAGTATTAAGGTGCAAAGGCTTAACACTAACAGACAATGGGAGTGAATGGGGTTTTTAAAAATAAGTTTCTGAGGAGAGAGGCCTTTTTGTCAAATTTGCAGAAACCATAACTGCAGTGTGTTTGCAGCCAGCTTGTTTATGCGTCCAGTCCAGCTAGAATGCTGCTGCTGAAGTTTTAAGTTCTAAAATGCTTAGGTCCTGGAAGTCAACCTGAAGAAAACAGAAGTTCTTTACCAGCCTGCACCACAGGACGAACACCACCATCCCCATATTGCCGTCGGCAACTCTGTGCTCAAGTCTGTTCAGCAGTTCACCTACCTGGGAAGCATCATCTCCTCAGATGCCAAGATTGACAAAGAGATCGATCACAGATTAGCAAAGGAATATAGTGCATTTGGAAGACTTCACAAAAGAGTCTGGAGCAATAAACACCTGAGGCAAAGCACAAAAATCAGTGTGTATAGAGCCATCGTACTGTCTATCCTCCTTTATGGATCTGAAACATGGGTCACCTATCGCCACCACCTACGACTCCTCGAGCGCTTTCATCAGCGTTGTCTACGCACAATCCTAAATATGCACTGGACTGACTATGTGACAAATGTTGCTGTCCTTGAGCAAGCAGGGACCACCAGCATTGAGGCCATGATATTGAGAACACAGCTGCGCTGGGCAGGGCACGTTTCTAGGATGGAGGACCATCGCCTCCCAAAAATACTACTCTACGGTGAACTCGCCACGGGTCAGAGTAAGAGGGGCGCTCCAAAAAAGCGATACAAAGACTCCCTGAAACAACATCTCAGGCTCGGCCAAATTGATCACCAACAATGGTCCTCCCTGGCCTCACATCGGGAGGCATGGAGACACACTATCCACAATGCTGCAGCCTTATTTGAGAACTCACGACTAACAAGTCTTGAAGAGAAACGACAACGCAGAAAGAATCACAACCCAAAAACATCACCCAAGGAGACCTTCTGCTGTGCTTTCTGCAACCGGACTTGTTTATCTCAGATTGGCCTTTTTAGTCACCAGCGTGCTTGCAGAAAGCGCGGGATAAGTCCTTCCTGAATCTTCGTTTGCGAAGAAAAGCCAGAGAGAGAGAGAGAGAGAGAGAGAGAGAGGTCCTGCTTGATGGAAAGAGCGCCTCCTCTTTGTGAGTGCTGAGATCAGAGTTAGGGAAGCCTTGCTCCATACTCTGGAGGAGGATTCTAGACTAGTGGTTCATAACCTTTTCTTTACCAGGGACTCCCTTTAAATATTTTCTGTTGCCGTGGAACCCCAAGACTTAACTCAAGATTTAAAACAGCAACATGATGATGATGATGATGATGCAATTACAGCATCTATTAAACCTTCCCTCAGAGGCACTGGAGGGGGAGGGAAGGCTTTTCTTCTGCTTCTTCTTCCAAGTTTATGGCTGGAGCGGATTGAATGGCAATGCGCTGGCCAGGCCAGCCAGTCTTTGCCTTGGTTCCTGTCACTTGACCACTCCCCTGCAGGGAGGAAGCGGGCAGAGCAGCCTTCACCGACCCCCTGTGAGGACATTGTGGACCCCGAGGGGTCCCCAGACCACAGGTTAAGAACCACTGTTCTAGGCATTTTCTCCAATACCCCCAACCTACAGGGCTCCCTCCCCTGGAAAGCCCAGCCATCTGCCCTGTTTTCTCTTTATTTTCAGGACAGCTAAGACTACCGGTGTATACCCACTTACCTGAGAGTAAACACCATGAAACTTTCTATGCTAGAAATCCTCAGCTGTCCTAAGCCATCCAGATTCTGATGTGCTGGCATCAGCAAATGTGTGGAAGAGGTAAAAAAGATTCATAAGATGCCTTTAACACTTGTGTAGAAAGCATTTCAACCAGAGCAGTTCCCTCCTCTCAAGACAAGCTTCCTCCACAGACACTAGTCTCTCCACCCTATTTTCTATCTGTTAATAGTGGTGTAAATACAAGCAATTTCAAACACTTCCAGATTAAAATCATGAATAATTTAAGCAAGATAAAAACATATTAAACAAGACAACATGTAAAACAACTTTAAAAGTTACAGCGATTTCAAGCTATGTAACATGTACACTTTGAAATGAATTTATCCCTGAAGGCATTAATAATAAGCCGTGTTTTGGCTTGGTACCAGAAAGAAACCAATATTGGTGCCAGTCAGACCTCCAAGGCAAGGACATTCCAAATCAGGGTGCCACAACTGAGAAGTCCTCTCCCATGTACTCCCCTGCATATTGCCCCCCTGCCCCACTGGGACATAGAGAAGAGACCCTCCTGCATACCTCAGTTCTCGGACAGGTATTGAGAGGGAGAGATGTTCCTTCGAGTACTGAGGTCCCAAGCCATTTAGGATTTTAAATGTCATCACTGGCATCTTGAATTCAGACTGCAAGCCAATTGGCAGCCTTTTTTTTTTTTTCATTTCATTTTTTACAAAACATCCAATTCTCTTTCTCCTCCTTTGCCTTTGGCCATCCAGTTTGGGGAGTGCCTGCAAAGTATCTAGACTGAACTGATGCAAACTACAGTGTACATTTGCGCACTTTGAAAGGAAGAAGAAAGAAGCACAGCACAATAAAACAAACTGCAGGGAAGTCAGGAAGCAAGCAGCAAACTATGACAACTCTGAACCCATTTGGTCCATAAACAGTCTAACTTCACTGTCCCACTCACTGTCCTTTCTCCCTCCTTTCCTTTTCACCAAAGGTGGGAACTGTGCAACCCTCCAGCTGTTGCTGGACTCCTACTCCCAGCATCTCTCCCTATCAGTTATACTGTTTGAGGCTGCTGGAGGCTGCATTTAAGCAACATCTTGACAGCTGCATTCTCACCCCTGCTGTACACTCAATAGTGCCCCCCTCCACTCTTTGCCCTTAGACAGCTGCATGATAGGCAGGAATGCATGAAGGGCGACTTTTTAACAGCAGAGATATGAAGTAATGGGGAAAACTTCATCTGCTGGATTCTAGCCTGCCATACAATCTTAAAAGGAGAAAAGCAAAGGTGACAACTGTCACCACAGAGACATTCTTCCTAGTAACTTCCAGTGTAGGTGTGTGATTCATTTGCTTCTTTCAAGGCACCGTGCTCCCAGCTTCGGAGAACAGGGGCTGCTCCAGGTTTGAGGTGCAGGACAATCTTTCCTGCTTAGCTTTGATGGATTTCATCTCCCCATGGTGTGTCTGTGTAAAACATCACCGAAACATGGTAGGAAAGCTAAGTGTCAGTCTAGCAGCTTCCTCAGAGCTGAGGGGCCCTTTAGACATCTTGGCAGCTGTGCAGCAGGGAGCTTTTTCGCTACACCTGTGCTGTCCCAGTCTCACCACCACATCACCCAGCCACATGGGGATCCCCTCACAGGAAACATCAACAGCAGCTCCCACTGGCTGCTGGTATTTTGTACAGGGAAACAACCCAGCCCATATTTTCTGAATCACGTGGGTTGTCGAAACAGCAAAAATACTCCTCACAGATTGTGAGAATGCAATCAGTCTAAATGTAATCCCACATCATTTCAATGTATTCAGAAGGAGGGGGGCCAAACCCACCATATACTGCATGGGAAAAGCCTTTGCGGCTTTTCCCAAAGTTTTTTAAAAATAGAGGGGGAAATGTGCATCCCTGCTCATTGGGACAAGCAATTTGATTTAATTCACTTTCCCTATATGAGTGGAAGTTGAAACCTGATTGGTCAGACATGTGCAGGGGACAGAGCTTGCTAACAAGGCAAGCACCTGAAGCCACCACATTGGATTTTCATCTTAGCAAGCAAGCACTAAGGTGATAAAACAGCTTTTTCCCCTTTTTTGTTAAAGTGAAAGATTGCTCTTTCACACCTTGGATATGTTTTTTCTTTAAAAAAATACTTTCCAGCAGCAGCAAATTGAAGTAAGTAAAAATGCAAGTACCGGTAATTCACTTGTGGCCACTATCTTGATTTGCAGGCATGCCCATTTGCACAGCAAATGTGGATAGCTTCACATGCCTGCGATCTGCCAATAAAACCCTTAAGACAAGTAGCAGCTGCTGTGAATTGCTATTACTGCAGAGCAAAACACATTTTTTGCCTCATATATACAAGCCCACACCTCAGGCTTCCATTCCACACCTGCCACCACCTCACCACCTTCATTTAGGCCTCCTGAGGTGTGGTTTTAGCATGTGCAAGATGACGGTGGGAATCATGTAGTTCTCCAAAGGTGGCCAGACTGCAACTTCCAGTAGCCTTTGCCAGCACAGCCAATGGTGAAGGATGATGGAAGCTATAGTCCAACACTGATTCAACTAAGGAAGCCAGGGTGCTGAGTTAGCAAGATCTGAGTGGGGCTTTTGGATGTCTCTCATTCAGAAGGTCGCCATAAATTGAAGCTGACTTGATAACAAACAATAAATAACCAACATCAAGAGGGACACAGTGCACCCAGTCCTGGGGTCCGCCTTCCCAGAGAGTGAAGTGAGAGTACCCAGCTTGTGGGGGCAATTAGCTAACATGCATTCGAAACTGCTTAATGCAGTGTAGCTGTGTAAATTGCTATTGCTTAAAAACAATTTGTAAGCCGCTCTGATAGCCTTGTGGCTGAAGAGCAGGGTATAACTAACTAACTAAATAAATAAATAATGAAGCCAATTATTTCACCTGCTCTTCTTCAGTCCATTTTGGGTCTGGCAGTGCCTTTGGTACTGGATGGATTGCAAAAGTAGGAAAAGTTACTTTTATTGCTATAATTCTTGGAATCCACCCCCCACAACCAGGACTAGGAGCTTCCAAAGTTGTGCTAGAAAATAACTTTACCTAGCTCAGGTATGGCAGGGGGGGGGCTCAGTGTTGCCATACACCTCTTGACCTTGCAGACCCATTGGAGCCATTTCCTCCCAGCATTGCATGATCTAGCCCAGTGGTTCTTAATCTGTGGTCTGGAGGCCCCTGGGGGTCTGTGATGCCCTCACAGGGGGCCCTCTAAGGTTGAAGGTTGCTCAGCCCACCTCCTCCCTGCAGTGGAGTGGCCACATGACAGGAGCCAAGGCAAAGGCTGGGTTGGCCTGTGCATTGCCATTCAATATGCTCCAGCCACAAGCATGAAGCAAGAAGCAGAAGAAAACTCTTCCCTCCCCCCCCCCAGTGCCTTTGAGGGAAGGTTTAATGGGATGGTGTAATTGTATTACAGTTGTCCCTTCATATTCTCTGGGTTGGTTCCAGGACCCCTGTGGATACCAAAATCTGTGAATATTCAAGTCTCATTATATGCAATGGCATAGCAAAATGGTGTCCCTTATAGAAGATGGCAAAATCAAGGTTTCCTTTTTGGATTATTATTTTTTAAAGAATATTTTCAAGCTGTGAATACAATTGTCCCTTCATATTCTCTGGGGTTTGGTTCCAGGACCGCCCACCCCCCATGGATACCAAAATCCGTGAATACTCAAGTCCCATCATATGCAATGGCATAGCAAAATGGGGTCCCTTATAGAAGATGGCAAAATCAAGGTTTGCTTTTTGGATTATTATTTGTTAAAGAATATTTTCAAGCTGTGAATACATTTGTCCCTCCGTATTCACTGGGGTTTGATTCCAGGACCCCCTGTGGACACCAAAATCTGTGAATACTCAAGTCCCATGATATGGCAATGGCATAGCAAAATGGTGTCCCTTATATACGATGGCAAAATCAAGGTTTGCTTTTTGGATTAATATTGGTTTTTTTAAGAATATTTTCAAGCCGTGAATACTTAAATTTGTGAATACCAAATCTGTTGATATGGAGGGACTTATTATTACAGTATTATTATTAGGTGTTGTTATTGTTGTAAATTGCTATTGCTTTAAAAAAAAAAAATTTGTAAGCCGCTCTGATAACCTTGTGGCTGAAGAGCCGGGTACAAATAACATATATATATATATATATATGATTATATATAAAATCATATATATGTATGTGTATATATAAATATATATGTCCCCAAGGAGGCGGCTAGAGCAGTGGCTCTTAACCTTTTCTTTACCAGGGACACCTTTAAGTATCTTTTCTTGTCATGGACCCCCAAGACTTAACCCAAGATTTAAAACCCTAATAATAACAATTGGTAATATTGTTAATAACAATTATTATTGTTATTAAGTTATTAAGTTATTAAGATTTAACCCAAGATTTAAAACCCTAATAATAACAATTGTTATTATTGTTAATAACAATTATTATTGTTATTAAGTTATTAAGACTTAACCCAAGATTTAAAACCCTAATAATAACAATTGTTATTATTAGAGTTTTAAACCTTGGGTTAAGTCTTGGGGGTCCATGACAAGAAAAGATATTTAAAGGGGTCCCTGGTAAAGAAAAGGTTAAGAGCCCCTGCTCTAGCCGCCTCCTTGGGGATGACTCGGAACTCAGCCCTGCTTCCACCGACTCCCGCTTTCCCCAGCAGGGCTTTTCTCCCTGCCACGAGAACCCACGCGCGGGTTGCTCCTCTGCTGTAAGGTAAGCCAGCCTCCGAAGCGAAGGTGGGGCACAATCCCGCCCTGCAGCGCCCCCGGCGGCCAGCAGAGGCCGCTCTCCAGCCAGCCTGGGCGGCCGAGGCCGTCACGTGACCGGCACGCGGTCCGGGGCTTCTGAATGAATGCCGACGTCACCCGGGCGCGAGCCGGCTGCTGCTGCTGCTGCTGCGCTTCCTCGGGGAAGTTCCCCAGAGCCAGTTGCTGCTCCTCCGGAGTATCCCTAGGACTACTTTTCTGCAACATGCCTGTTTTCAACATCTCCAAAGAAGCCGCCATTGGGACGGCCGTGCTTGGGGTCGCGGTTGCCGCGGGCTTCTTCGCAGGTAAGAAAGAAAAGTCTTTTTTTAAAAAAAAATATTTATAATAATAATAATAGTACAAGTTTGTTTCAAACTTGCTTATTTTTTTGACATCATTGCCCTCACTGTATTTTAAACACGTGGAACATGCTATCAGGCAGATCACCACAGAAATACAGGTAGAGAGGTAGAGTTATGGGGTGGCAGTTTATGCAGCCACAGTCTTCATATGAATGTTGTAGGGTGAGCAGCCAGCCCTCCCACATTTCCACTTTTACCTGGAATCTGCTGACTTTCTAAAGCAGGGGCCATACACACCTATCTTTTTTTGCCCAGGAGAAGGATGCAAGTGTGAAGTGTGTGCGTGTTTATTCCAGAAAAGGCCTGTGTACAGATGCAATCTAGAGGGGTGTCCTGTGTTATTGTCCATCTATTCCCATTTCCACTTTTTTTTCAAGCAAAGGGAGATATAGTAGCATCAACGTAGCTCCTAAAGCCTCTGAAAATTATGCACTTGTCCCTCTGAGTGGGATTAACTTGCTTTAACCCTGACGTGCTCTGATTGGGCTCTGTAACTGATTTTTCTGCACCTTTTTCTTTCTACCAGTAATAAAAAGATCAGTGTCATTTCTTTTCACAAAAGAAAAGTCTTTTAACTGCAGCATTCCTGAGCACAAGGTGCTCAGCCTAAGTAGAGTTGCCAGAGTGGAAACTGAATGAGGGCTCATATACCTTTAATGGTTGTGTAGAAGCGGGAATTTCAGCAGGTATTGCTTGCTCAACCACTAAACTAAGGCATAGGAGCCCTCTCCAGTGTTCACGTGGCATTGTTATAGTGCTATCATTCCACTTTAACTGCTCTGGCTGCCTCCTGTGGAATTCTGGAGTTTGTAGTTTAGTGAGGCCTAAGAGCTCTCTGGTTGAGAATGCTAAATGCCCCTCCCTAAACTGCAAATCCCAGGATTCCACAGGAGGCAGCCTTAGCAGCTAATGTGGAATAATAGCGCAACACCAGTGTAGTGTGATAATCTTGCAGGAAACAAACAGGAGGACCTTAAAAAGAAAAAGGAATGGTCAGGCCATATTTTGGCCAGGGTTGGTTTGGATCTTAGTGCTGAGGAACAGCGGGGAAGGTTGCGAAAATTCACTAGAAACCCTGGCGGATCCCTTTCATTTAAGCTGGCAACCCAGCTTGTTGATCTTGGAGAGCATGCCCTGGGAAGCACGTTATTGTCACTTCTTTTCAGAAGAAAATTGTAGAAGCCATAGTAATAATATGGTGGGTGAGATGCAAACGCAAAAAGGTCTCCTGGACCTTTCTGCTTGAAATAGGCATTCCATGATGCATTGGCTGTGGAGAAGGGTTGCATTTTCATCCTTATTTTAATTTTTTCCCCCAGTAATCTTATCCCTTTTAAATAAATAGTATTTTAATACGATATCTGATTTGTGTTTCACCTTTTTGTCTTCAAGTTTTAGTTGTACCTTGTGTTAACTGTGGTTTGAGCTGCCTTGGGTCCCATCTTGGGAGAAAGTCAGGATATAAATTAAATACATAAGTATAATGTGTAGCAAAGTCATGTAAAGGTAGCAATTCCAAGGGGTGCAGTTCTGTTCCCCTTGTGCTATGGGCTGCACTTCCTGGACTTCCTGCTGCTCTGTAATAGATCATTCTAGTGCAGTGGGCCCCTCAAACGGAAAGGCTCCACAGATTGTTGGCCTCAGCTCCCCAAATCCCTCACCGTTGGCCATGCTGGCAGAGGCTTCTGGGAACTGCAATCCAACTTCTGAAGGTATGCCAGCCCATCCCACCCCACCCCACCCCACCCCACCCCACCCACCCACCCACCTGGTGGTTGTAAGGTTCATAGTCCATTGTTCCTCCTAATGTAGTTGCAACATAGATGGAGCTATGCCAATGAGCAAGGTAGTAGAGCAGGTCTATTTGCCTATACGAACAAGGGCAAGTAGAGCTGTGCCACAGAAACCCCTGGTATGCCAGAAAAATATTGTCTAGAGACGGGAGGCCTTGAGAGAGAATGAAAGGGTTGCAAATAAGTGCTGCCCTTGGCACTACCCCACAACAAAGGAGGTTTAATGTTGAACACGAGTACAAGCATCCAGTGGGCTGTCAGAAGAGGCAGCCCTTTGCCTTAATAAACCAAGGAAGAGAGGGAAATTGGCATACACACTCTCATCCAGCACCATTGCAGAATCTCTTGATCTGTTAGGGGTTCTGCCCACAGCACTTTTGAAATTAAAGGGTCCTTTTGGGGGTGGATAAGTAGGACTGGAAGCATCATGTTTAACCTAAATTAACGGTCCTAAAAGAGCTAATTAAGTTGCAGAGAGGGTAGAGTCCTGAAGACCTTTCAGTCATCTGGTGATGGTGGTTGAGAAAGTACAGTTGTCCCTTCATATTCGCTGGGGTTTGCTTCCAGGACCCCCATGGATACCAAAATCCATGAATATTCAAGTCCCAGTATATGCAATGGCACAGCAAAATGGTGTCCCTTCTATAAGATGGCAAAATCAAGGATTGTTTTTTGGATTTATTATTTTTTAAAGACTATTTTCAAGCCTTGAATACTTAAATCCATGGATACCAAATCTGTGGATACGGAGGGACAACTGTATAAGATTTTGCTTTGGTATTTTTCCCAGCTGTGAGGCTGTGTTCTGGAAGAGTTTACTTCTGACGTTTCACCTGCATCTGTGGCTGGCATCTTCAGAGAATGGTTGGGTAGGAGTGTGTCTGGGGTTTATATACTGCGAACCCCTATTGGGGAGGATATGTACATTTGTTTATTTGAATGGTTAGTTTCTGGTGTAGAAATACAATGGTGATTAGTTTGGCTAATGGTTGGTTGATGGCCCATTATCTGCTGGAAATCCCCCTGTCTCTGGGTGGAATTCCTTTGTAAATGTTGCGTTTTGATTCTATTGTATTTTAAAACTGGGAGCCAGGTTTTGTTTACTTTGAGGGTTTCTTTTTTCCTGTTGAAGTTGTCCAGGTGTTTGTGGATTTCAATAGCTTCTCTGTGTATTCTGACATGATAGTTGTTGGCCTAGTCCAGAATTTCTGTGTTTTTAAATAACATTTTGTGTCCAGGTTGGCTTAATCACATGTTCTACTACTGCTGATTTTTCTGGCTGGCCCAGTCTGCAGTGTTTCTCATGTTCCTTGATTCATGTTTGCACACTGCGTTTAGTGGTCCCTATGTAAACTTGTCCACAGCTGCATGGTATGCAGTAAACTCCTGCATCTGTGAGAGGGTCTCTTGTCCTTCGCTGAGCGTAGCATTTCTTGGATTTTCTTGGTTGGTCTGTAGATTGTTTGGAGGTTGTGTTTCCTCATCAGTTTCCCTATTCTCTCTGTGACTCCTTTGATGTATGGTAAAAATACCTTCCCTTTGGGTGGCTGTTTTTCTCCTTCATTCCCGTGTTTTTTTCTGTGTCTGGCTGCTCTTGTGATGTCTGATCTGGAGTAACCATTAGCCTGTAGAGCCCATTTTAGGTGCCTCAGTTTATCCTCCAGGTAGTGGGGTTCACAGATCCTTTTTGCGCCATCTACCAATGTTTTTATTGTGCTTCTTTTTTGTCCTGGGTGATGATTAGAGTTCGTGTGTAGGTATCTGTCCGTGGAGGGGGGGGGTCTGTATACCTTGTGGCCTAACCATTGGTTTGATTTGCGAATGACTAGGACATCCAAGAATGGCAGTGTTCCTTTTCTTTTTCCATCATGAATTGGATATTTGGGTGGATGCTGTTTAGGTGGCTCAGGAATGAGACCAAATCTTCTTCTCCGTGGCTTCAAATGGTGAAAGTGTCATCCACATATTGGAAGAAAAATAGCCACCCAAAGGGAAGGTATTTTTACCATACATCAAATGAGTCACAGACAGAATAGGGAAAATGATGAGGAAATGCAACCTCCAAATACACAAATCTACATATACTCCCCAACAGGGGTTCACAGTATATAAGCTCCACACACACTCCTACCCAACCATTCTCTGAAGATGCCAGCTACAGATGCAGGCGAAACGTCAGAAATAAACTCTTCCAGAACACAGCCTCATAGCCCAGAAAAAACCCCAAGGAAAATCTATGAATGCCGGCTGTGAAAGTAGCCTCCTTACCAGATGCTCATATGTAACTGTGCTCTTCTGAATCTCTACTTGCAATGTAATATTGGGAAAGGGCTGGGAGACCTAGAGACCGCCCCATGGCATTTTCAGGGCCAGCCCTACTGTTCAGCACACTGAGATGCCTGCCTCAGGGAACTGATTTTGAATATTCTAAATAGCATCAAACTGGTGGTTATTTATTTTAGTCTTTATTCATCATCATCATTACTACAGCTTGGGGTATGAGTATAGGTTGTGCAATTGCCTTTAATGCCTAAAACCTGTGGAGATCATGCATACTGATGGAGGTGGGTGGGGCATTTGCTGCTCAGCTCTAGGCAACACAAGGTCTTGTGCTGGCTCTGGGTGTGACTCAACCATCTCCAGAAGTCATCTTGAGCAAATGGATCCTACTGTAGGAGATGCAAGCTGCCTCTTGCTCAAAGTTCTACTTATCTTTTGCCAAATCAGCCCTTGGGTCCATTGCTTTTTAATATTGTTGTGCCTTTTAAAGTGCAAGTAGTTTTTGCCAGAACATGATGGGGATATGGAAGGTGATTGCTACTGGCATAATCCCATTTGTTGTTGTTGTTGTTGTATACCTTCAAGTTGTTTCTGACTTACGGTGCCCCTTATGCAAACTTATCATGGTGTTTTCTGAGGCTGAGTGTGTGTGAGAGACTTGTTCAGGGTCACTCAGTGGGTTTCCATGGCTTAGCAGGGATTTAAACCCTTGTCTCCAGAGTCGTAGTCCAATGCTCAAGCCACTACGCCACGCTGGCTCCCATAATCCCATTTACATTTAATTATTATGAAACTTTTCAAAACTATTTTTTGCAAGGGTGTGAGGTGTGATTGATTGAGACAGAAAGTGATTTTGTTTGATGGGTTTGTCCAGTTTGTTTCTTCTTTTGAAAGGCAGAAGATACCGTTCAAGGTTTGCTTTTGGCACTCCCAAAAGTTCACCTAGCCTGTTACAGCAGTATGTACTGGATCACTCCTTACGGGAGCACCCTGGTCTAACCAAGCTGAAAGAGGTTAGTATGTCTGACCTGAACTCTTACAAAGGTCTTGATGGAGTCCATTTTGAGGTTGCCCAAAACTTTTATTTCCTGTCCCCTTTTAATAATAATAATAATAATAATAATAATAAAATTTATTTCTATCCTGCTCCTTTGCAATGCAATCGGGGCGGCTTACAATATAAAAACTCCATAATTGCAGTACCCTAGCCCACCCATCCCTTAAAATAATATTAAATTAGAAGAGATTAAAAACATACAATAATTAAAATATATTAAATTAGAAAAAAATTAAAAACATGCAACAATTTTTTAAAAAATCCAATGGCAGCTCAAAGGCAAAGGACAGCTGAGTCTTTGGGCCGGGATAGTTATTCAGGAAAGGCCTGCCGGAAAAGATCCATCTTGACAGCTTTTTTAAAGCTGTCTAAGGTGGTAATAAGACGGATCTTGTCCGGCAGGCCATTCCATAATCTGGGAGCGGCAGCAGAGAAGGTCCTCTGGGAGGTCACCGACAGCCTTGTTTTCATAGGCTGTAACAGATTCCTCCCAGAGGACCGAAGTGCGCGGGGAGGGTCGTATGGAAGGAGGCGGTCCCGGAGGTAAGTTGGACCCAAGCCATGTAGGGTTTTAAAGGTCATAACCAATACCTTGTACTGTGCCCAGAAACTAATAGGCAGCCAGTGGAGCGCTTTTAGCACAGGTGTTATATGCTCTCTTCTGGAAACACCAGAAATCAACCTGGCTGCCATGTTCTGAACTAGTTGAAGTTTCCAAGTCAAGCACAAGGGTAGCCCCATGTAGAGCACGTTACAGAAATCAAGACGGGAGGTTACCAGCGCATGTACCACAGTTTCAAGGTCCCTGGTTTCCAGGAAAGGGCACAGCTGGCTTATCAGCCGAAGTTGATAACAGGCACTCCTGACCGTCGCATTTACTTGATTAGACATCAGGAGCGATGGGTCCAGGAGCATCCCCAGACTGCGAACACAGTCCTTGGAGGAGAGTGTAGTTCCATCCAGGATTGGAAGTTGTATTCCCAGACCTAGTTTCGGGCCCATAACTGTTAGTACCTCTGTTTTGTCTGGATTCAGTCTCAATTTGTTTTTCCTCATCCATTCTATTACTGCTTTAAGGCAATCATTGAGAGGAGAAACGCCATCTGAAGTCGAAGCTGACAACCAAGACATGGAGAAATATAGCTCCATGTCATCAACATACTGATGACACCGTACTCCATGCCTCTGAATGATATCTCCCAGCGGCTTCATATAGATGTTAAATAGCATCGGGGACAGAATGGCACCTGAGGAATGCCACAGTTAAGCTCTATTCTAGTAGAGCAACTGTCCCCGAGCCTTACCCTCTGGGATCTGCCTGAGAGGAAGGGATGCAGTCCGTTCCTCTCAGGCAGTCTCTTGTATAGGATACAGTCTCTTGTACCTATGATAGTATAAGAACAAACATTCCAAGGTATCAGAAAGAGCTATGTTATGTGTATGATTTTCTTATGATTGGTTAAAGGAGGGATAGGAAATGTATGGCCTGAAGAGCCCCATCTTACTGCCCCTAACCCACCCACCCACCCACCCCCGGGCTCCCAGATCTCTGCAGAAATTTTTTTAGTGGTGATTTGGGAGGGGGGGCTCAAACCCAGCACAGCAGATGATGGATTCACCTCCACAACAGCCCAAGATCCCTGCACTGAATTCATAAAAGCCAAACCTCCCCCCAAAAAGCAAGATCTGCAAAAGCCACACCTGGAAGTAACATGATGTCACTTGCAGTCATGTTGGCTGCACCATTATGGCCCCCAGCAGATACAAGGATCAAAAACATCCCCAATCTCCCTCCACAGTTGCCCACCCTGTTATCGATCCAGTCCTTGTCTTAGCATTGACTTGAGTAATGATCCCAATATTTTATGAAATGTTTCCATTTAAATTATATTAATCACTTCTTCTCTTAAAATTTTTGAAGCAACTTCCAGAATAAAGTCATAAAACAGAAAAAACAGCAAGCAATCCAACCAAATTGTAGACAGGACAGATAAAAATTCCAAGTTAAATCAAGTAAAGTAAAAGGTTTGAGAAGAAAAAAAAAATATTTTGTACCAGAAAGAAAACAAAGATGGAACTGGGTTTCACAGCTGAAACAGCCCTGTTTCTGGTAATTACCTACCTTACTTCAAACAGTCAGAACAAGGTCTTTGAGACCTGTGGATAAATAGGCAGTCTGTAGGCACCCTGGTCTCAAGCTGTGTAGGACTTGATAGGTTAAGATAAGCTGCTTAATTCTGCTTTGAAACAGACATCTAGCTAACAAGATATGTTCCATATGTGTGCTCAGAGTTAATAAACGTGTGTTGCATTTTGTGCTGGCTGTTGTTTCTGAATCTTTAAAGGCAACACTACATGAAACACACTGCTGCAGCACGTTAAGATGGATAAGGAGGTGCTTGAGTAAGCATGAAGTGCTTTGTGTCACTCAGCCTGTTCAGGTCTTCTAAAGTTGAGGCAAGATCGATCAGCATCATCCTAAAGAATGAGGCTCCTTTTTCATGGGGAGTGAACATCACATCTAGTCCAGACAAACCATCCATCCACAGCACGTTCAGGTTATCTAGATTCTTCCCAAGCCTTGAGCCCATTCTGTTGCAAATTTCTGATGAGAAAATGCTAAGGAACAGTGTATTCCCCAATACCATCATAGCAAAACCAAAGTCATTATTAAGTACTTAAATCATGGAGGATGGGGTGGAACTATAGGCTCCTAAGGAACTCTACAGGCTCCCAGCCATTGGGGTCATTTTATCCCTCTGCCTCTGACCCACCCAGCCTTTCAAACAGTACCTATGAACACTGGGTTGTTTCTGTGTCCTTTCCCTTGCAATCTGAACACTCTGTCTTGTTCCTGTGTCTGGACTGCACTAGTTTAGACTACATGTGGAGACTCACAAGATCACATGCTCCTCTGTACATAAAGTTATCTGCCCATAGAAAATGAGGTGGTGGGAAAACATTCTAAGGGAGCATTTTGCTAAAAAATAATTTTTCTTGGTCCTGGAGCATACAATGTAACAATGATTCTGGAACATTCTGAACTATGTAGCAAAAGTTTTGAGTATATACAGAATTCTCCACCCCTCAAAATGACACAGTAACTTCAGGGGATACATATCTGGCCTTTAAGAGCAGAGTAACACATAGGCTTTGTTTTCTAGATTACGTTAGGGCGTCATGATGGAAGGATGATGGTAAGCCGTGATGAGGCCCAACTTATGGCCAACCTGGCAAGGCTAATAAGAGCAAAGAAGGTAATTGAAATTGGTAAGCACATTTGCTTCCTTAGTCCTGGGGTCTAGGCATATCTGTGGGCTCAGTTCATAATAAATTGCAGAATTGGTGGGAAAGCGAAAAAAATATTTCAGCTAGTGCTGAAGCTGTGCCCAATTCCACTTCTATTCACTTTCCAGTCTCTGTTCCCTTGTGCCTTACAACCTTACCTGATTCCACAGCATTTTAAATGTTTTAATCCATTTAACACGGTGAATTAAAGAATACCAACCACTTCAAATTTTATAAAGATTATTCTATAATTGGGTGTTAATTATGTGGCTAACTCTTTTTTAAAAATTAGTTCTATATTTCAGAACCTCTGTCTAAATTTGGCTACACCCTGATGTCATGCAGCCAGTGTAGGAGAGAAGGAACTGCCCTTCATTCTCTTAGAAATGATTCTCCACTGTTGATCTAAAATACTGCACTAACTGTTCCCTTGACACTGTCAGAAAAGTGATGAACTTGGTGGTTGTCCTGGCATCATATGAATAATCCTTAGCTCATTCTTACCCCATAAATATATAAGACTGAGTTGTATGGGGCAAACGTAACATCTGGTGTTAAGCAGGCCAGACCTTAGGCCAAGCACTTGGATAAGTTCATTTTGAAAAAAGCATTGCTGCTACTGCTGAAAGCATCTTGGACCTACGAAGCTCTGGAAAATGAGCTGTGACCAGATGGCTTGGTGTGTTGTGAAGCCCTCAGGGTAAATACTATAAAAGGGAAAGTACCATATAAGTAGTGTATACCAAGGGGCTTATGGCACAGGTAATTGGTTCATTCTTAGCTACTTATGGGAAGGGCATGATAGGGTTAAATGAGAAGGAAGCAAAGCTAAAGACAGAGGACTCTTGTCTATTTGAAAACACCACTTGCATACCAGCAGCAGCCTCCATGCTACAGGTCAGGCCTTCCTTGCCAGGACCAGTAAGTTGTCTCCCAGTAGCCCTAGTCCCCAGCCAAGGTTATCAGGGAATGGATGGTATTGGTGGACCACAAAGCAGTGTGGGTAAGGAATGGGGCTAGCAATCTGGCCAAGTGTGTTTCTTTGCAGTACTAAGCTGAGCAGCAGCTACCCCTGCCTCTTTGTTATTGTCAGTGCTTCTGGGGCCCAGAGACACTTGTGTCTAAGGAAAGTTTGTTCTGCAAAGACAAGCAGGGACTCCTGCATCAAAGGAGAAAAGTAGAGGTTCAAAAACCTCAGGAAGGCTGGGTCAATTTCCCCCCCCAAGAATCTGCACTCTCTTATGTGAGAAGGAGATAGGCAACATTAATATACAGTATCATTAAGGATGGAATCTAAAAGTCTAGGGAGCTCTTTATCACAGAAGTTGGAACAAAATTAATGATTTTACTTTGTAATAGGTGTCTTTACAGGGTACAATACTTTAAACATGGCTTTGGTCATACCAGATGATGGCAAAGTTGTTGCTTGTGATATAAATGAAGACACTGCCAATCTTGGAAGGCCAGTTTGGAAAGAGGTAACTCAGCAATGTACCAGTAATGTAAAGTATTCCTGGGAAATGAAGGTACTGAACTACACGTGCTACAGGAGACTTGCAGTGTGCCCCACCTGACTTTTTTTGAAGTGAATGCATTTCCCCAAGGGGAGCCCTGGTGGCGCAGTGGTTAAATGCCAGTACTGCAAGCCACCACATCGCAAGTTCGATTCCAGCCGGCTCCAAGGTTCACTCAGCCTTCCATCCTTTCGTAGGTCGGTAAAATGAGTACCCGGCTTGTGGGGGCAATTAGCTAACACACATTGAAAACTGTTTAATGCAGTTAGATGTGTAAATAGCTATTGCTTAAAAAACAATTTGTAAGCCGCTCTGATAGCCTTGTGGCTGAAGAGTGGGGTATAAATAAATAAATAAATAAATAAAATAAAACTCCTCCTAAGTTATGGAATCCTTTCTCCCTGTGATGTTTCTCTTGGATTAAACTCAAAGTTAGTCATACTTGGAATAGGCTTACTGAAGGCACAAGACTTCAGTCAGTCATGACTAAACCCCCATTCTTCATATCAGTATCTACTCTGCAGTTGACAAACTGTGGATTTGACTAAACTCAGTCACTTCTCTGAACCTGTTACTAGCTCTGTAGCAAAGAAAACACAGTGACAGAAAGGCAGCTTAGCTCATGTTCTGAAATGTTTACCCACTAATTTTGTGGTGCATGTTTTAGGATAGAGAATCATTTTTACACTTCATAAGGAGATCTTTATCCCTAACAAATGATGCAGAGATCTTGGCCCAGTACTGAACAGAGTGATTTTGCTAGTATGAGTACTGTATCCCTAGTGAAACCTAGACTGAGTCTAAACCAGACATTGGAATGTTATGTTTGAAAATAAATTCAATTATGTTAAAGACTAGATAGAAACTGCAAAATTAATTCAGTCCCATAAACACTAATAATTGAATTATTATCATTAATATCATTGCATTACTGTTAATTAACTCATTAATCAAAACATTTGCAGACCATGACATTTAGAGAACGGCATGCAGGTTATTACTCTTAACTTTAGAGGAGCACATTTTGTTATTGGTTCCTTCAGAAGGGTTCTTTTTATCCTTTTAAAATTACCTGCCCTGACATGGATTCTCCCCCGCCCCCGCATTATGGACTAGAATGCCTATAGTAGGATTGTTGCCTTATTTTTTGAATTGTAGGAATGTCAACATTCTGGGAACTGTCAGGTTCGGAGAGGCTTTCCCAGTGCATGGGATCTCATAACATCCTCAGTTCAGTTTGTCACTCATCTGCAGGACCCATGGGGATGGGGACACCTGCCTTTTCAGCTGATATGGCCTGGCATTCTAAGGGGTTTTTAAAATTTTGTACTATATATTGTTTTAGCTATTTTATTTTGACTTAATTATAAGCTGCTTTGCATCCCATAGTGGAAAAAAGGTGGGATATAAATTAAATTGAGGATCCTGACTACTGGAGTGCCTGGATCTCCTACTAAGTAAAGAAATCACTTGCCCCCACCTGCCCTTCCATTCCGAGACTGACTCTTTTTCTTTTCCATTCCTAAACTTAGCTGTTCTTCTGCTCCATAAACCCTGCTATTCAGCTCTGATTTAGGCCCCAGAAAGTTCTGTCTCTCCTGTTTCCACTTCCTTTCTCCTCACTGTCTTCCCAAAGAAATCCCACAGATTATCCTGCCTTACAACAGAGATGTGTGATGGATTTCCTCCAATTCTAATATTTCTTCTGTGGAGGCATTAGGCCTTCTTGGGAGATGCATGCACCTTAATGAATTCTGTCAAGTGATTCAACCTGATTCACTAAAACATATTTTTAACTTCAACATTAATTCATGATTCTGTGAAGTTACATGAAATCACTAGAAACATTTTTCAAATTAACCTATAAATTAATCCCAAACCCCGATGTGGACTGTGTGGCACTGCAGAAATCCAACACAGTTTTTGCTTGCATAGTCTTAAGGCAGTGTGTTGGAATATGTATTGGATTTCTCGTGAACACTTAGAAAAATAAATGTTACACAAAATCCAGTGCAGACTGTCTTAATAGGACAATATGGTCTATTAGCAAATGTATGTGCTACTTCTGGCACAACTGGACAATGCTACAGTACTCCACTTTTGCACTCTTTTCTCTGCTAGCAGTGCATTAGATTTAGGCTTTGTTATCTTTACTCAGGGTAGTGCTTCTGTTGCAGGCTTATGTACTGTGTACAGTCCTTCAAAGGTTAAGCACTTTAAAATCCAATTAACTTTGATGGAAAAGACTGAAACAGTTGCTAACCCATCTGTTGTAATCAATGGGATTTCAAACTCCTTAAATATGGTAGGATCATGTCCATATTGTGGGCATTTATAGCTCAATGTATTTTTACCACAAACAGATAAATTTCCCCCCTATCCCCCAAGTGTAGCTACTCTTAGGGTGTTTGTCACTGTGGACTTGGGTTGTATGTTCTGCATGCTCATCAAATATAGTCTCCGACATTCATGGTGGCAAGTAAAACAATTTTATTTTGCATGATTTCTGTAAAGTCTTGCATGTTTGTTTTATAGCTTGAAGATGAATTTACCATGCTGTATCACAGTGGAGTAGAAGCATCCATCCAAGTCCCTTGGTTGTTACTGATTTTCTTAAAATGCTCATACAGCACAAAGTCTGTCTTTTCACTATGCAGCATTTTCCCTTTTTTAAAAATAAATAAAAGACCAGATAAAACATTTATTAATAGCCATTATTTGCCATTTGCACTGGCATCTGATAAACTGATTTTGCAGAATGTTGTGCTTTGGCAACTGTCCGCCAAATGAAATGATTTTAGAAATTTGTACCTTTGGACAGTCTGCCTAAGACTGCATAAGATACTGGTGGAACAACGTGAAGGATGTATGTTGTGGTCTTTGGCTGACCCATGGGTTTGTCCCAAAACTGCTGGCCATTTGACTTTTTACTCTTTAGAATGTGAATCTCAAATACAGGGATACTCATTTTAGCAATTAGATTTGGGAAAGTTTGTATATAATGACCTACCTGGTCATTTGTGGCAAACTTGAATATTTACAAAAACATACGTTGACTTTTGTGATCTACTGACTTTTGTGGGTGGTGAGTTAATGTTTCAGAAAGCACATATCTTCCTAGTACTCAAATTCACAGGCCAGATGAAGACCCCTTAATTTTCACTTCTAATTAGAGCAAATTATATCCTGCTCCATCCAGCAATAACAGAGAGATTTTATATGGAAAGGCAATATTTTGTCCAGCTTCTCACTTGAAAATAGCCATCACTTTACCTTTTAAGGTGGCTTTTACAGGGAATAATGTTTTCTGTTTTTTCAGGCAGGAGTGGAACATAAAATTGACCTTAGGATAAAACCAGCCATCCAAACACTAGGTAGGTACCTATGCATGCAAACTATAGACTATAATGGAGAATGTCCATCGAGCAACAGGTAATAGGAATCAGGCAGGGGGAAAATGGGAGTGGCTTTACCAGTCTGGAGGTGAGCTGAAATGATGGTTGGGGTTGTGTCAAAAAAACAACAACCTGGGGTACAAAGAAAACCCTACTTCTCATAGGTTGCATGAATGGAGTAAAAATGCCCACTTCTTTTCAGTGAGCCCTGAATGGTCCCTTTAGTGAAACTTACTAGATGGAATTTGTTATTTTTATGGAATTAAGTTTGTTTCTGCTTAATTTCCTACAGAGGCTTTGGCTGAGCAGAACACTTTTGAATTTTGACTTTGATCAAAATGGCAACTCTTCCCTAAAATAGGATTGGGGTTTGGGAAATTTGAGACAACTGCTTAAAATGTTTAGCTGGCATCCTGTATTGCAGTTACAGGTTCATAAACTGGTGGAGGTATGGTACCATCATTTGTTTGCGGCTTATGGTGACCCTAAGGAGACCTTATCACAGAATTTTCGTGCCAAGATTTGTTCAGAGGGCAGTTGCCTTTGCCTTCTTCTGAGACTGAGAGAATGTGACTTTTCCAAGGTCAATCAGTGGGTTTCCATGGCTGAGCAGGGATTAAAACCCTAGTCTCCAGAGTTATAGTCCAGTGCTCAAGCCATTACACCATGCTTGGCTCTATGGATCCATAATTGCTCCATATTCATTAATCCTGTGTATTCATGATTGTAGCACTATTACCATAATTGTAAATGTCCCCCCAACCTACTTTAAAATCTGTCAACCTCTCAAAGTGGTGAAAGTCTGTTCTGCTGGTGATCAAGATGTTTTCATCCCCTCCCGCCAACAAGTAACACTGTGACAATCAGAAGCAAGATCTCTGTCACAATTCCTCTTTGTAGCCTCAGCCACTGGTGAGAGGGGGCTGGAAAGATCATCTTACTGTGCCTTGATCACCAGTAGGACAGACCTCCATCTCCCGGAGTGGCTACTGACTGTTAGGGTAGATTTGGGGGGTAGAGCCAGAATATTTGTAATTTTTCTTATTGAGAAACCCCATAAAGTTTCAACTGCCACAACATTTTTCTCATCTGGATGAGAGCAAAAATACCTGTTTTTCTTGAGATTTTTGTTTTCATTGTGCTCACAAAAATGGCACAAAATACAGTATTTGTTCAAAAACATATTTTGCACATCAGTGGTTTTGTGCAAAAAACATTTTCTCAAAGTGCTGCCCTCCAACCACATTTTTCAAACTCAAAGTCTCACCTAAGAGGGAAGAAAATCCTTCAAATTTGTCTTTCTTTCATATTAAGATAAAGTTAGCAAAAAACTAGATCTCTGTTGTCTCTAAATTGGAGGTATAAATCTGGAATCTGGAACCAATGTAGCATAATGGTTTGAGTGTTGGACTACAGTTCTGGAGACCAGGATTTGAATCCCTGCTCAGCCATGGAAACCTATGAAAACTGGGTGACCTTGGGCAAGTTGCACACTCTCAGCCTCAGAAAACCCCGTGATACATTTGCCTTAGTGTTGCCATAAGTCGGAAATGACCTGAAGGCACACAAAACCAGCATCAGAAATCTGACTAGTCATGTTGGGCAGGTACCTTTTCCAGTCTTCTCACATTTAGTTTATTAAGAGATGGCATTAGCTGCTTCTATATCAAAGCAGCTTTGACCTGGTATTACTGTGGCTAGGCCAGATGCTTGGATTGCTCCCAATGGCCTGTGCTTGAATCTTTCCATAGAACCATCTTCATCTCATTAACTGTATGGCTGGCTCTCTGTTTTGCCATTTATTGCCTGGAATCTGAAGGTTATTTTTATGCTTATCCTACTTTCCTATCAGCCATGAAAATCCACTGGGTAAGTAACGCTGTCTCTCAGCCCCAAAGGAAGGCAAAGGCAAGCCCCCTCTGAACAAATCTTGCCAAGGAACCTCCATGCCTTAGGGTCGCCATAAGAAAGAAATGACTTGAAAGCACACAACAAAAACGAAGCACCCCCCCCCTTCATTTAATAGCTGCCATGGGGCTTGCTGATAGCTTCCCATCCAAGCTGGGCCTTGATTAGCTTCAATAGTGTAACAGTCTCATGTGCCTTTACTCCTCCCTCAAGAGGGCATCTGTTAAGTGTTGAGTTTTCGCAAAACTCAAAGTCTGAACCTGAGGTGTTGAGGATGTGATTTTTCCCTCCCCCACCCTTCCATGTCCTACAGTTGCAATATGCACGTGGAATATTGTTAGTGCAGGTGATGTTGTGCTACACTAAACAGAACGCACTAAGCAGAAACAAATCTTTTAGTTTTCAAAATTGAAACATTGTTATCCTTTGAATGTCTAGATGAACTTCTGGCAAATGGTGAAGCTGGAACCTTTGATTTTGCTTTCATTGATGCTGACAAAGGAGGTTACAACGATTACTATGAAAAATGTCTACAGCTCATAAGAAAAGGGGGAATAATAGCTATTGACAATGTAAGTACTGTACTACAGAAATAAATAGAAAATATCATGTGACACCTTAGAATCTAGCAGATTTTTTTTTTACACATAAGTTTTTGTGGACTACATCCTATTACGTCTGATGCATGAAGGTAGCTGTGGTTGATAGATACATACACAGATGTGCAGAGAATAACAGTTGCAATGGGTGGGACAAAAGGCAATGAAACAGGCAGTGGCTGTTCATTTTATGGACTTTTGGCTGAGCTGTTTACATAACTCCACCAAAGACAACACTTGTATCTGACCAAATAAAGTGTAATCTCTGAAAATAACACACTGGTTTAATCTTATGCAGCAAGCAAAATATTGTGGAAACTAGCATAGGGGTCCCCAACAGAGCACTACAGACTAGCATAGGGGTCTCTAACATTTGGGGGCCCATTGCAATGTTTGGTGGTGGTTGTAGCTGTGGGGCATCGCTATTCACAAAGGTCAAGGAGGTTACCCGATAAACTAAGTACAAGACGGAGCTTGAGCTACAAAAAGCAAAGAACATTTGATCTTACATGGCACAACAAAATACCAATTTCATAGAAGACAAACTAGTGAGGTCTTGAGATAAACAAATGGATCACAAATGGAATAGAAGCTTGGGACTGAGCCCCAAAATACAAACACCACTTTTGTTGACCTACAGCTTTCTTCTTCCAGCAGAACTTGGCACAGGGGGGAAACAATTGCAACTAACCGCCTCTAAATAAATCTAAAATTATTGCCACAAATTAATTCCCATTTTAACTGTCAACCAATTTTCTGTCTGTTAACCAAACCTACCCAACTCAGGACCAGCTCAAGATATTTTGCTCCCTCCCCACTCCCGGTGTTTCCCCCACCTCATCACCCAAACACACAGCCTCTCTTCTCAGTTTGTCCATCTCCGAACCCTCTCTCTTAAGCCATGTGCATTATGAGAAACCCTCTCCTGCCCTGGCAGCAATGGGGAGGATGACACCATGTCTTCTCCAAATTGAGAGGCACGCTGCCACCTGAATGTGCTGTTAGAGGGGAAGGTAAAGGGAACACAGGTTACACATAGTCTTACCTGTAAGCTGATTAAACATAACTGTAATAATATCCCAAGAAGGAAAGAAGGTAGTAGAGGTGAAGTACTTAGAATTTTGATAGGAAGGGAATGATTTATTTTTTTAGACTGAAGTGAGGCAACATAGTGTAATAGTTTGAGTGTTGAACTAGGAACCTGGGAGACCAGTGTTTGTTCAGCCATGGAAACCCACTGGGTGACCTTGCGCAAGTCACACACTCAGCCTTAGAGGAAGGCAGTGGCAAACCTCTGAATAAATCTTACAAAAAAAACAACCCTGTGATAGGGTCACCCTCAGTTAGAGTCAATTTGCAGGCACACAGCAACAACAAAAAGGTTTAGTTCAGTGTTTCCGAGACCTCTAGAAGACTATACCTTGACCATATCTAGTCTATATGTTTGCCTTTTTGATTGTGGAAACGAATGAAAGCTGCAGTCCTGTGGGGCGGGGAAGAAGGGAGGGAGAGAGAAAACATATATGTATGTGAAAATAAACCTCATTTCAATCAGTGGAGATTACTTCTGCCTCAGCTTGTTTAGGGTTTTGCTGCAGATGGACTAAAATCTGGTTTTTGAAATTCTAGATTATACAGTTTGAAGAGATTTTTTTTGGTAGTACAAATGTCCAGTTTCAAACCCCAGCCGTACATGCAAATTAACATAATAATTATAAAAAGTCTTTCTCTCTCCTCCAACCATCTCTGTCTTTATCGCCCTTTAACAGGTTTTGTTATCGGGGAGAGTGCTTGATCCAAGAAAATATGGTGGCGATGTCCAGAGCATGCACGAGCTGAATGAAAAGATCTTACATGATCCACGAGTGACCATCAGCATGATCTTGATGGGGGATGGGGTGACATTTGCATTTAAGCTGTAGCAGAGAATGAGATTAAGATGAAGGCAGACTGGCCTGAATTACTGTATGCAAACACCCATCCTGACTTAGTGAGAATAATGTCTGAGAAATTCAAGACGATGTATATTTTGACCTTGCCTCCATAAAATACTCTGGGCTAGAAATCATGCTATAAACGTAAGAGGGGAAATGGTCACTTCATTAATTTTTAAGGTGCTACAATCATGGCTAACTTTTGCATAAGGCACAAAGAAACTGTCTAGTATGTCCTTAATATAAAATTCAGCTCAGATTTTCGCAAATTGTGACTGTTCTTGTTCACTTACTAGCAGCTTATTTTGCTGACCTTCCTAGTAATGTACATACATGTCTACATACTGTCTGCCCTTGTACACATATTTGAGAAATGAGTGCTGTATGAAGCAGCCTGGCTGGCTGTGACAAAGGGGGTGCAGTTAAGTAGCGGTGCATATATTAAAACCCACCTGAGTGTGAAGTCAAAGGCTTTCACGGCCGGCATCTATAGATTTTCCTTGGTTTTTTTCCGGGCTGTGAGGCTGTGTTCTGGAAGAGTTTCCTTCTGACATTTTGCCTGCATCTCTGGCTGGCATCTTCAGAGAATGGTTAGGTAGGGGTGTGTGTGTGCGTGTGTGTGGAGTTTATATGCTGTGACTGCCTGTTAGGAAGTATATGTAAATTTGTGTAGTTGAATGGTTAGTTTCTGCGTTAAAAAAAAATCCACCTGAGTGTGTTTATTCATTGATCACTTACATTCATGTCCTATCTCCCCTGAGCTCTAGCTGGTGTGCATGGCTCTTCCTCCCTCCTTTATCCTCATCACAGCCGTTCTCGAGCTGAGAATGATGAGCATGAGGCCACCCAGTGAATTCCGTGGCTCACTGGGGACTAGAACATGGATTTCCCAAGTCCTGGGCCAACACTTTAATTGTAACCCTTCAGTCTTCAAGGGATGCTGATGAAAAGCAAGAATAATCTCAGTAACATCCATGTCCTAGTGCCAGCCCAACTGTTCAGAAAAGTGCCACTCAAAGTGGTCCACCATCCACAAAGTGATGAGCTATCAGTTGCCAGTCAATGGCAAGTTTACAGAGAAAAAAAGAGACAGTTGTAGCCAGTGGTGGTACCAGTCCCTGGTACATCAAGGAGAGGGAAATTTCTGGTCCCCCATGTCAGGTCACCTGGGAAGCACTTCTCCAAGAGGGCTTGCAACTATCCAAGTAGTCTCATATAGATATTAAACAATGGAGGAAAGCTAAAGTCTATGAGATCGCAAAATATGAATACAAACAGTTCAAACCATAGTCTCCCAGCACCACCTTTTAGAAGCATTCTTTCAGCACCACTCTTCATTGACTGCCAACTCATGCCTCCATAACCTGACATGGAGAACCTATACAGAAGAATACCATGGCTGATGGTCTCAGAAGCTGCTGAGAGGCCCAAGAGAATCCATAGGGTCCTTTTCCTTGCACTGGTCTTCTGACAGGGCATTCGTGGAAGTTTCTGTTTTAATACCAGGCCTGAAGACCAATTGCAAGGGATTTAAACTACTGAGCCAGCCTAAAATCTCTAAATATAATCCAACCTCTTAAGAATATGTCTTTGCAAATGCAGCCACAAAAAACAAATTGCATGTCATTCTAGTCTGTATGTTACTTTGTGACTGGCTTGGTGCACCTAGCTCAGGTCACTGTCCAGACACGTGCATTTTATGTTTAGCTGGATCTGAGTGTAAGATGCTAATTTCTGATAAAATGCTTCTGTTTCAAAGTCTACAAGCAGAGTTTTAGAAGAAATAAGCAGTCATAAAGGGAACAAAAGGGGGGAATTAATGTACAATTCTGAGCAAGGTATTTATCTTGCTCTGCTGTATGGATGAGTACATAACTAGCTGTTCCAATATTTATTCCTATTATTGCAAACATAAATATTGCCAATAATTCATGGGGTTTTGTTCCCTGCATTACCTTTTAGAGACTGATTTAAGTTCATGGAAAAGCAAACATTTATCTTTTCTTATTGTTCATATTACTCTCCTGAGTTCCAAGCAAATTGTGCCTACTTATATTTTATGATTTTTAGATAATTAAAATATTTTATGAAGGCAACTAAAAATCCTCCCCAGAGTTAGCAGCAAGATTATTGATTGACTAGCACTCTGCTGCAAGAGGGAAAAATCATTCTTTAAAGCTTCATAATTTTTCTCCCACTGATGTGCTAAATACAGTAACCTCCTCCACTGTTTAGGCTCAAGGGAGAGGTTGCATACTCACAACATTTATTGCTAATACTATGCCAGAGTTACTGAAAATAGTTCATGCTTATGTCTTACTGCCAGTTTTAAAAGAAAATTGCCATGTCGCATTACTGCAAACATTTACGATATCGCTGTATTTCATCACAGTAGAACTACAGCAAGGATAAAATGAATGAACAGAGATGAGAGATTCATGAGGACAAAGACCCCTCCTAGGGCTCTACCAAATTTTTCATCACTGCCTAAATCATTCCCACTCTCCATAAAGCAAACCCCCCCCTACACACACACACACACTTTTCTTGGTTCAATGAGTTAAATCCAGACTTATTGAAATCATTGGTTCTAAGAGTTATTACATTTGGATCCATTCTGATGTTACCATTTCAAAACATTCCAAGGGAACCTGTCTGACTGAACCACCATAAGCTTTTGTGTATTTTGGCTTTATGTATTGTTTTTGTTGTTGCAGTCTTCCAGTTGGTTGGTGAAATCATCTCTGAATAAGAAATATTAGTGTTTATCCTCCTTCCTCCAAGTACTGGTAGCTCAGAGAATCATGCATATTACACCCGTCTCTTAAAATCTTCATAGCCAGCTCCCTAGGTAGGAATGGACCTGCCATAATAATATATCTCTGTTCTTCAACCCATGGAGATTTCAGGAGGTTAATGGCATCAAAAGTCACTGAGTGATTAAAAGGGTTTATGTACACACACTGCCAAGGCCAATACAGTCCCAAAACTGGGTCTGAACCTGGACTAGTTTCCCGCAATGGGCAAGGAATTACAGTACATGTGATGGTGTCCTTTTTCTTTATCTTCAGACCAGAAAAAAGAAAGTCGCAAAACTGGGCAAGACAGTGCATCAGATGCCTCTTATGAATCTTTCATAACAATAGCATTCAAATAGTAATGGAAACAAGCAGATTTGAGGATTAAGTGCCCAGCAAGCTTGTCACAGCAGGCCATCAAAGGCTCTACCAATCCATTCACTGGGTTGGATGTTAACAAGTGATAAACCACTGTAAAAGGTCTGCTGGATAGTTCCTTGAGTGTGCAATGGAAGCAGTAAAGTAAGCTTTCTTCACCAGCCTCACTACCATGCAAAAGTTGTACAGACTCAATTGCCTTAGCAGCAAGTTTTACACAACTGGCCTACTGACCATTACACATTCTGTTCCATTGCCCAAAGTTCTCCAGAAGACCAAGGTCCCACACAAGACAAACCCAGAGAAGGCTCCTCATAGCTATTGTGTTGATGGTGCCACACATCTCACCATTCCACAGTGAGACAATGGCTCCCATGAGATTGCAGGTGCTAATTGCTGTAAAGTCCTTGAGAATATCTAAGGATCCCTCAGATTCCATATATCTCATGGGGGAAACCATTCTAATGGTCCCTTCAGTATTGCAGGGGGCAGTGAGTGCTGTAGTTCCCCATTTATTATTAGCCAGGCTGTCTGTTTGTCTTCCTTTTCAAAAGTTGTACAAACCAGCTGGTCAGAGTCAAAGCTTTTCAGAGGTTGACAGTCTCAGAGCGCTGCTCCAAATCAGGGACATGAAATGGAGGGAGAAATACAATCAGTTGGCAACAATGAGTCAGGGAGGGGACTTGCTGCAGTTAGTCCAGGTAAATACCAGTTTCCACAAAATAGGTGGTAAGATAGTTGGACCCCCTCCCCCAACCCTGCTAACAGGTTGCTGATTTGAACACTAAACAGTCCAAAAGACAACTGACACACCAGCTGTTGTTGGACTGCAGCTCCAAGCAGTCCTGATCAGTATAGCCAATGGAGAGGAATGCTTGGACTGACTATCCAACAGTAGCTGGAGGTAGTATGTTAGCCATCCTGACCAGTACTCACTGATAGCATTGCTCTGTATCTTAGCCTTCACTTGTCTGCAACCATTAACTTGGTTCCACACACTGAGTGGCCACTGTTGTGAGCAATGAAATGGGCCTATGTGCTCGCTATGCATGCCAAAGGTACAAATATCTGTTGTTTATTTAAAAAAAAAACCACTTTGTATGTCCCAGGTTCTATTATCCCAAAGCCTGTCAAAAATAGATGAACATGAATCAACCCTTGGTCTTCCTGTTTGGTAACAATGCTCTTAAAACCATGAAGAGGATGTCTCCTATGGAGCAAGTGAATATTAGCACTGAATATTTGTTTACAGAAACAAATACTGTACTATCAAACGTACATTTAGTTTATCAAAGGAAATACTCTTTGTGTGGATCATTTGTTGACCTTGAAATTGATCTGTTATGTTTTCTGGTTTTGGAAAGAAAAAACTGATCAAAGAAAACACCTGCCTGTTGATTCTAAAAAACAAACAAACACACAATCACCAGCAGATGGCATAATTGCACCATACACCATTGAAAACAGTAGAATGTACACTATAGTTACAAAGGTTTATTTATCCCTATTAGTGTGTGTGCACGCCTTCAAGTTGCCTATAAATGTAATAGTATGGCAACCCCATGAATTTCATTGGGTTTTCTTAGGCAAGGAATATTCAGAGGTGGTTTTGCCACTTCCTTCCTCTGAAATGTAGTCTACAGAACCTGGGATTTGTTGGAGGTCTCCCATCCAAGGCTGACCCTGCTTAGCTTCCAAGATCAAACAAGATTTGGTGCCTTTAAGCTATTTAGGCTATTCATCTGTTTCAGATAAAAAGAAGAAGAGAAACCTAGTGGCACATTTAATATCAAATGATTTATTTTCACACTGTACAGCCCTGCAGCCTACCAGTAGCAGGCAGGCATAGCCACACACAATTTTCAAACACAATAGATGTTTGCAGCTGAACCTACACACAGGGCTGCTTTGGAACTTTGTGCAAGTGCCACCCACAGGTATCTTGTCCATAACTCTGAGGGCCAATCCAAATTTAAGAATCATTCCCTTGTTACATTGCTCATAGCCATAAAATATACTGCTTGCCTTACTCTCTTAGTAACTTCACAAAGCCTACTTCCATTCAGGGCTACTGGCATAGATTTCTGGAGACTGCCAGTCATTTCAACCTGTCTCCCAATGAATCTGAAACTTGTTAAATTAAAATGCACATGTATTTATTGTTCAGCTGCCACATTCTAAGCTCTGAAACATTTTACATCAATTTGTAAGTGCCATCCATATATGTTTTGACTTGCACATGTGCTGGAGGAGCCCTTGGTGACTCTTAGTGATCTGTTTGCTAACATTTGGCAGAAATCTGCTTCTGTCCACTTTGGCTTAGGCATCATACTGACTGTATGTTTTGGATGTACTGGAAATTTCCATGTATCCTCTTTGCTTGGATACCTCTCCTGTTTTTCAGGGACAGGTCACTTGAAAACACAAGTCTTTCGTTTCAACACTCAACCCTTAAACTTCTGAATTAGAGCAGCATAGTGGTGGCCAGCCCACTGGATGAGGAGGTAGTAAATGCTCCTTTGATGCAGGAGTCCCTGCATGCAGTCTTGAAGGAGATGAGTGAAATGCGGTGGGGGGGTCATCTTCTTTAGCTCCTAAAGTTTTATAAGTATTAGCCAGTCTACATTGTGCTGTTTTTGAGCAAAGCACTTAGAATCATAGACTCACAGAGTTGGAAGAGACCACAAGGGCCATCCAGTCCAACCTCCTGCCATGCAGGAATACACAATCAAATAATTCCCGACAGATAGCCATCCAAACGTTGCTTAAAAATCCCCAAAGGAGACTCCACCACACTGAGGCAGTGTATTCCACTGCCAAACAGCTCTGTGAGGAAGTTCTTCCTGATGTTTAGGTGGAATCTCTTTTCCTGTAGTTTGAACCCATTGCTCTGTGTCCTAGTCTCTGGAGCAGCAGAAAACAAGCTTGCTCCATCCTCAGTATGACATCCCTTCAAATATTTAAACATGGCTATCATGTCCCCTCTCAACCTTCTCTCCTCCAGACTGAACATGCCCAGCTCCTAAGCCATTCATCATAGAGCATGGCTTCCAGACCTCCCACCATCCTGGTTACTCTCCTCTGGATACATTCCAGCTTATCCTTCCTGAATTGTGGTATACTGTTTATGTAGTACCTTTCCTGTATACTGTTTGCCGGGTATACTGAATGTCAATTATATAAATCCTGATCAGTTTGCTCTCTGGCTTTGAGTCAGACTTTTAATTCTAATAACCTTAGTATTCTCCTATCCCAAAACTCCTGGCCCTTGTGAGTACAGTAGATCTCAGATTTGGTGCTATAAGAGTTGCTCTAGAGTACAGCAACTACTGTAGTCTGCAAAATATCAGTTTCCTTTTTGCTTGGTTGTTCAGCATCCACATGAAATCACTGGATGAGGCAAATCCAGAAATGAAAATATAAAGACGCTCAGCTCTTTCTTGTTGCTTTGTTACATGTCAGTTGAGATTCTCAGAAGTGTGACGGATCAAGTGATGAATCAGATGACGACTAATTAAATGAAACAATCCAGGCAAGACAGAAGTGACATCCTGCAGTAGGTTCTACAACTTAAGGGTATTTTTTTTTAATCCAGTATTTCTCTTGGATACCCAGATTAGATCAGTGATTTAGGCTAGTAATTCAGCTATACTCTCTCAGATACTAAAAAGTTCTGCCCATTATCAGTCATGCCCTGGTGAAATTCATGTTTCATTACTGCAACCAGCTGTCTGCAATGCCACCTTTGACAAGACTGTGCTTCATGGGCTGATGTGGCTTGCATCCCAGTAGCTGGAGGGCCAAATATTTCCTCATCCAGATCTAATCCATGCTATCTAACCACAACTGAACCTGTCCTTTACCTGAATGTTAATCATAGTTCCTGCCCTTGGCTTTTTATGCAAATCTTTAAGTGATATCAGCTGGTCTTCAGATTGGTTTGGGCAAGCTTAAAAGACAGGCAGTACAGCCTATGGCAGCGACAACAGGCTCTTTGCTGGAAGTGAGGAGCATGAGGATCTACTGTTCTTAATCAGTTTATCAGTTTCTTGTGAAAAATAGAGCCTGATCATCTCCTCCCTTTTGACAATAGCGAGATAGATGTTATGTGCGTAATTAGTAGATACTGTTTATAAACATGGTGCCAAAGGCAAAGTGTACAGTAACTTATGACCAGAGTAAAAGATTATGCAAAGCAGCAGGCAAGTTATGGTATTAAAATCAGAGAAACAGAAGGAGAAACGGTGGCCCATCCATCCTGGCGTACTTTGTAACCCTTCAGCTCTATTCAGGCATTTAGGAAACATGTTGAATCAACTTGTGAAGAAGGAAGCACATTAGCCACAGCTGCCTCCTTCTCCAGTTCTGTTGATCTCCTCAAGGGGGTAACAAGCTTCAACAGAAACATCTACTGCACATTGAAGTTTTCCACACAATTGAGAATCCTAGCATTTTTAGAGTAATACACAACTGCAGTGAAGAAAGCCACCCAATATCAAGACATAGCAGGACAGTAAGATAAGTAACTGATGGTAAAGGTCATAGTGGGTGGTTAGGTCATGTCCTCTGTCAATCCAGAGTTGAGGGGGGCACTAAATGAAAGCTCAGGCACTTGTAAACTACTTGTAGTAGCACTAAAATCTATGCAAACTTCATAGACAGTATTCCATTCGGTAGATATCTAGTAAAAACCCATTCCACCTTTGGGTGTAAATTTTCTGCAGTAAGTGAACCACTGGTAACCAACAATTCATGTGCAGTTCTTAGAGATGGTCTTTGACCACTTTAGCACACAATCTAAATTAAAGGCCCTCCCTTCATCCCAACTACCATTGCCCTGGCCAAGGAGGGAGAAAAGCTAAGGCAGGCACAGCATCATCTTGACTCAGCCTAGAAGCAGAATGGTCCTCCCTCCATCCCAACTGCCATTGCCCTGGCCAAGGAGGGAAAGAAAAGAATGCTAGACTTAATCCCTTCCCCTACTGCCATCCCCTTTCCTTTTGTATCATGTCTTCATTAGATTGTAAGCTTGAAGGCAGGGAACTGTTTCGTTTTTCTTTTTCTTGTAAAGCGCCATGTACATTGATGGCACTATAGAATAAAAGATAATAATCAAGAGGATGAAGTAGTTGCTTCAGAATGTTATCTTACATTCCTGAATTTAAAAGGCTTCAGTTGTTCACTCTTAATTTCTCTGCAAATGTAAGAACTACATTTTAACTTGTGGATATATTTTATGTGTGCACGTGCAATTAAGCCTGCAATTCTGGGACTTTCCCCAGAATTAGTTACTGGGGCTTACTTCTGAGTAGACATGCAAACCCAGCTGAAATAAGCAGGATATTCTCAGTATCTTGCTTATATCACAAAACAGAGTTATCTGGGTTACTTTTAAAAAAAAATTTTTTTAATCCCAACATACAACAAATAGCCATTACTTCCCGAAGAGGCACATCCTACAGTAGGCAAGAATGAAAAAATATTCTTGCAACATTAACGGAAGAGAAAATGTAGTTAACATGTGAACGTCTCTTTCTCTCAAAGCTGGTAATGTGTATTTGTCCTTTTCATGTTCCATTCCATTCTTATCTCATGCTAGGGGAGTGTATGTAGAGAAGGAGCTTTAAAAGAAGCAACTCTTGTTAAACCTAAAGGAAAGTGCCCTTAAAAATGTCTCATCAAGTCATTGCCTCAATACCTCAAGAAATCCACAGGGCACGTATTAACAACTTCAAGCAAACTTGACATACTACACAAGTGCCACAATGCTAAGGAGCTAAGGTATGTCTGGAGTAGCAGGAAAATTTACCAATAATAATTAAGGCTGACTTCAGCTCTGCTCTCAATAACTTAACATATCTGGAGGCACAAGTATGTGTATTTGTTTTATTCATAATTCTGAATTGCCTTGGGATACCAAAAGTATTTCTAATTTATAGTGATTTTGACAAAACTGTTGACCTCATTTTAAGAATATCCATTGATCCATTGTTATTTCAATGGCTATTACGTGTTAAAAGAACATAACATGCACACATTTGTACAGGTTTTCATAAAGTCTATTTCATTATTTGTGGGCAGCGCATTCAACAGTTAAATACATTTACATAATGTATTATGCAGTGACTGCACTAATGCAGAATTGAGAACTAGATAGATAACCAATTTAAACTAAAAACCAGCTAACAAGTAACTGCCTAAATACTCTGAATACAGCTCTTGTTCTAGGCCATCCCTCTCAGAAAGAAGAACGCCTCCGAGTCACACTGGAATTACATTTTTAAGGCCATATTCATCCAATATCCCATTTTCTGTAGCTGTTTTCTTCACACCTCTTAAGCCTCCAATTCTAGGCCAAGACCGAGTTTATGTCCACCAGCATTGATGTTCTTTCCATCGATTAGGGCAGACATAGTGAGCTTCACACCTGCAGATGAAGAAAACAAAAAGGGTTTAGCGACGGCAAGATGCATTCTGTGTATCTACTAGTTTCCAAGCATTTTTCAATGCTAAAAAAATAGTAAAATAAAACAATTTTTTAGCTTAATTTTTTAGTCCTCCTCCCCAGCTGAAACAAAATCTAAGCTATTTGCTCTGCTTCATCCTTTTCTGCTTCCCTATCTTTCTTGCCTTCTTCCACAATCAACTTTTAGACTGGAAACTCCTCAGGGCAGGAAAACAACTTTTGACCTGATTCATAGGAGCAAATACCAGAAATAATTCTGCAGACACAGATGCAGAGAACTTTTCTACACAGCTCTAGGGGAATCACAAATTAAATACACAATGCACTTTAAGTTGCAAATGGTTCAAAATGGAGTCTAGTACTCAAGTTGCCACTAAGATGTTGGTTTCCTGCCTGCATGTAAATGAAATACACAATAAGGCGAACACTAGTGGTCTCAGAAATATAAAGTTTCAAGAAAGGACTGGTGGGGTGGGGTGGGAAGGTAGATAAAGGGAACTACACATTTGCATTTCTCCAAGATCTTGATTCTCACAAGAGTGGAAACTATGTGTGTTTGTGGCCTATACTTCTCCAGAATGCAAACTCTCACATGATGTAGTGTTTTAAAAATCTCTCACACAAAAAGTTATCAGGGAGATTTCTAGCCAAAATTTCTCCCTGACACACTAGTTTACTATATGTAGGGAACTGTTTTGTATTGAGTAGCATTCAAATCTGAGCTACCTCCTGCAATCTGAAGTGGTACAGCCCCCACACATTTACGATGAGAGAAAGTCCTAAAGCTTGGATGTGAAAGTGTGTGGGGGGGAGGGGGTAAGATATAGGAAGGGAGTTTCATGATCTGATGGACGATTACATTGGCATGATCAGAACTATGCTGATTTCAATCATCACTGTAGTTGATGTCTCCTACCTGATCAGATCTTATTGTTAATACTACAGTACCAATGTCATAGAATCATAGAATTGCAGAGTTGGAAGAGACCATGAGGGCCATCCAGTCCAACCCCCTGCCATGGAGGAAATCACGATCAAAGCATCCCTGACAGATGGCCATCCAGCCTCTGTTTAAAGACCTCCAAGGAAGGAGACCCCGCCACGCTCCGAGGGAGTGTGTTCCACTGCCGAACAGCTCTTACTGTCAAAAAGTTCCTCCTAATGTTGAGGTGGAATCTCTGTTCCTGGAGCTTGCACCCATTGCTCCGTGTTCCAATCTCTGGAGCAGCAGAAAACAAGCCTGCTCCATCCTCAACGTGACACCCCTTCAAATACTTAAAACAGGGCTATCATATCGCCTCTTAACCGTCTTTTTTCCAGGCTAAACATACCCAGCTCCCTAAGTCTCTCCTCATAAGGCACTGTTTCCAGACCTTTCACCATTTTAGTCATTCTTCTCTGGACACGCTCCAATTTGTCAATATCCTTTTTGAATTGTGGTGCCCAGAACTGGACACAGTATTCTAGGTCAATATGTGACCTGAAACCACTACTTGTGGTGGTAGCACTGTAAGGGGGCTTGAGAGTGTGAGCACCAAGAAGTTGAGACCTAGAAACAATTCTTTCATGTAACAGTAAGCTAAAATAATACAGGGCACTTCTATGTAGCTGTCTCACAATGAACAAGGGTTCCAATTTGTGTGAAATCTATATTTCTCTAATACTTGTTTAGTGCTCTCTACAACTGAGTACCATATGATTTCCAGTATAAGATGGCAGAAAGGTTGTGAAGGAGGCATTGGGCAGATTTGGCTTAAGGCAGCAAACTGCAGCTCAGGGAGGCTTTGAAGGAAGGCTGCAGGTGAACAGAATGTAGCAAAAGCAGAGGGTTGTCTCTGGGAGAGACAGATAGGGGCCTGGCATTAAGAGAGATACGGTGTGGATTCTGAGAGATACAAGGGTTTAGATTTGATAGAGATAGGGTTTTGATTTAAAAGAAGACAGTCAGCAGGAACTGAATTGAGTTTTGGGGAACTATGAAAGAGTAGCATTTTCAGTAGTTAATGTATTCTCTTACTGTGTGTTAATAAACCTATACTTACTGTTTTTTAAAACTGTCCCTGGCTATCTCTATCAAGACTGATAAGGAGCCAGGCCACGCCTTCCAATACAACCCCCCCACACACACAACAACACAGCCACAGGTTCACATATAAGGGCTCACCCTGAGACCCAATCCAAGAAGGGACGGTGGGTTGGGGGACAAGGGCAGGGAAAGTGACCAGATACAAAGGGTTGGAACTATGGTGCTTGAATGGAAAGGGGATCTGTCACAGAGGTCTTTAAAACATCATTGTGATAGGACACTTGTTATAAAAATGCAACCTAGTGGCTTTACAGATTATCCATCTGGGAAACACTTCTCTCATCCTCTTGTTGTAACAAAAGTGATGCACACTTTTAATTTGGATGGTATGATGGATTTTGGGAAACAAAACAAGTAAAGCAACAAGTTTTCCTGACTGTAAAACTATCCCTAATCCATCAATTCTCCCACTGCCCATCAGTCCTGTATGGCAAATCACACAAATGTTTCAGGCTTGAGATTTGGAGCACCTCAAAAGTGAAGGACGTTTCTCCTAATGATGTACAAAAAAAGAAAGAAATTGCCTACCATAGCCTTAAGAGAGAGCAATAAATCACTTTCTAACAGATCAGTTATTTACCTTATAAAAATATCAGGCTTAGCACTCAGCAAAAGTTACAAGAGGGGGTAAACACTGTCAAACTGATTAGCATGTGATCAAATTAGGGCAGCATATTTACTTCATAAATGCAGGCTGATTACCAAAAAACATACCCTAATTATATATAAACAGTTCATCTATTCCACTCAGTTTATGAAGCTACATGGGTATAAGAGCACTCTCATCACACCATCTGCCTACCATCAAATTTTATGATATTATGTAATGTAGGCAAGCACAACACTTTCAAGTAATGGTCAATGTTCATTTGTTCTGTTTTATACAGACAACAAACACATGTATCCCACAAATTAGTATACTACACAGGGGCTTATAACGGAATATTTCAGATTGTCAGACTGAATACATGAAAATCCTTTTTGAGAAACTGAGTTCTCCAACCAGGAAACTTTCAGAGATGTTTTCAAGGGCAAGTCAACTATGCCCAGCTTGAATCTATTTTCTGTATCTCCTTACATTCTTAAGACAAATATTTACCTGGCCTCAGGCTCTGGGTGTAACCGACTCCAACTAGACTAGAATTGTTCACTTTTGCCTGCAAAATAAGAGAAGCAATTGAGGTAAGAATTTAGCCAATCCTCTCTGATAACCATATAATCCACTAAAAATGAGGTTGAAGTTTTAAATTACCGCGGAAGAATGTATTTACTTGAGTGAAGATACTCACTTGAAAAAAAAGTTGTATTGAACAAATCACAATGCTTTATTATGCTCAGTAGTTTGGGGAATGGGTGATAAATCACTTGACATTGTTTCTTATAAACTAATTTCAATCTTGTCTGAAAACAGTTCTTCTAGAGGAATTTTTAAATGTGCATTTTTATTTTGCTATCACTGCTGGACTAATCAAGACAAAAGGTTTGTTCCAATTTTAGAGCCCTGATAAAGAGTCTCTCAGACGAAAGTGAGACAGTCGCCCTGAGCAGGATGCAAATCCTATACAAGATTAGGGTTTGGCACCCCACCATGACCAGTACAGCAAACAAGCTCCCTCCTAAAGCTAAAGCAGCAGCAGATGATTCCCAAGACTCAGATATCAACAGAAGCCTATAATTTCTATTAGCTTTATGCCAGCAGTCAGAGCACACATTTGTTTCTGCTCTCTGGCTCTGAACAGAACAGCATAAATGCAGAGCCTTGTCTCTGGCAATTAGCACTTGAACTATCTTCTCTCTCTCTGCTCTTCTTGGGTGGCAAGAATTCCAACCATACAAGAAAGGCAGAAAAAGGCCTCCAAAGCCCTTACCAGTGGATGGTAACCGCAGACTAATGTTCACTTGTATCTGCACATGTTGAGTGGTAGAAACTACCTGGCAGAAAAAGTTGGTGTTTTTCCACCACTCCTCACTTCCACATGATTTGTGTGTGGGGGGGGGGGATTGCCAAGGCACTGTTGTTTGTTCTGACCACATACTGTTTTTCAAAAACGCTTTGTAAGATCAGGGACAAGATCACCTTCCCTAAGCAAGGGAGACATTTATGGCTGCCCACCAAGGCTACCCAAAAATTGGTTACCCATATGCAAGTGGCCCATAGCTCCTATGACATAACTTCCTATCTTGCAACAATGACACTCAGATATGTTAGTACAGTTGTCCCTCCACATTTGCGAACTCAACATTCACGGTTTTGATTATTCGCGGTTTTGGGAGGGCCCCCCTGGGGCCCCCCAAAACTGCAACATGGGTCCTCCGGAGGCCCCATGAAAGCCCTGGGAAAGCCCCACGAAGGCCTTGGGGAGGACCGGGGAGGCCTCCGCAGAGCCCCGCGAAGGCCTTTGGGTGGACCGGGGAGGCCTCCGCGGGGTCTTCCGAGGCCCCGCGAAGGCCTTGGGGGGAGGGGGAGGGCTGGGGAGGCCTCCATGGGGCCTCCGGAGACCCTGCGGAGGCCCCGCGAAGGCCCTGGGGAGAGGGGGGAGGGCCGGGAAGGCCTCCGCGGGGCCTCCGGAGACTCTCCGGAGGCCTCGTTGAGGGCTTGGGCGGGAGGGGGGAGGGCTGGGGAGGCATCCACGGGGCCTCGAGAGGGTCTCCGGAGGCCCCAGGAAGGCCTAGGAAGGGAGTGGGGAGGTGGGGGAAAGCGACTATGGGGCCTCCGGAGGCCCCATTGTCGCTATGGCGGTGGAGGGGGGGCAAACCATATTTGCGGATTTTTCACATTTGCGGGGGTCCGTGGAACGTAACCCCTGCGAATGTGAAGGGACGACTGTACTTATATAGCGTAATCTGTGTACGTGCCACTTTGCATGGAAAGAAAAGAAAGCTTTAACAAACGTACATGGCACTTCCCATAAAAATAGAGGGAAGCACAAATGGATCTCAGATATCTCTGACGCAACTTACAGCAGCAGCCATTGTGTATGTGTGCACGCACCTTCAAGTTGCCTGCCTTATGGAGGCCCCATGAATTTCAAAGGGTTTTCTTAAGCAAAGAATACACAGATGGTTTTGCCAGTTCCTTCCTCTGAAATATAGCCTACAGCATCTGGTATTTGTTGGTGGTTTCCCATCGAAGTACTAACCAGGACTGACCCTGCTTAGCTTCCAAGATCAGATGGGATCTGGTACCTTTAGAGTACTGTTAAGTTTACAGAAAATAGACAGAAATCTTGCATTCTTCACAAACAGCTTCCAATGTTTTTTGAGTACTTGTACCAGCAAGGTGCTTTGTAGTTTTATCTTTACAAGCCTTTATCTCAGATAGGCCAGTTATTCCCACTTTACTGTTGAGAAGCCAACTAATTGATTGTGTATTCCTGCATGGCAGGGGGTTGGACTGGATGGCCCTTGTGGTCTCTTCCAACTCTATGATTCTATGAATTAAAGAAACATCCTGAGAGTAAGTCAGCAGCTTAGAGCAGACTTCTAAAGAATCCTGATTTAATACTATCTAAAGACTTAATTATTACTAATTATTACTTAATTATCACTTACTATATTATAATAATATTTTATTTTTATAATATTAATTATATTGCTTAATTATTAAATGCCATTTCACTAGCAATTAAAACTTACTACAATTCTTATAATGTATGCAGCACTTCAGCGTGTTAATCATGCTCACAGTAAAGTAGGCCTATAGTACAGCAGCCACAAAGCTGAAGGTCTGTGGTAGAGAAATATGCTTGGCATGCAGCAAGTATTAAATTCAATCCTCCAGGAAGGGGAAAGGTCATCATCAAACTCTGGAAAGCTACTTTAGGTCAGTATAGCCAATACAACTACAGTCAGCCCTCTGTATCCATGGAGTCAACACTCATGGATTCCACCATCCATGGCTTGAAAATATTTTTTTTAAAAGTCATTCCAAGAAGCAAACCTCGATTTTGCCATTTTATATAAGGGACACCATATTACTATGCCATTATATATAATGGGACTTGAACATCCATGGATTTTGGCATCCATGGGGGGGGGGGGCTGGAACTAAACCCCAGCAGATATCAAGGGCCAACTGTAAATGGACAAATGACATGATTTGGTATAAGGCATCTGACTGTATTCATAACCATTTTACATTATCAGCTCTCCATAAGAGAAGACAGTACCGACGACACCATTGTTGTATGGTGTTGTCTTCAAGTCGTTTCTGACTTATGGTGACCCTAAGGCAAACCTATCATAGGGTTTTCTGAAGCTGAGAGTGTGTGACTTGCCCAAGGTCACCTAGTGGGGATTCAGACCTTGGTCTCCAGAGTCATAGTCCGACACTCAAACCACTACGCCACACTGGCTCATTAATGATACCATACCCCAGATTGATTCAGACTTACAAAGTAAGATCATCTGTGCCAATGGTGAATAGCTCATAAAGCTAAGCCAGATGAGTTAGCCTGAATGTGAAACAAAGAGTAGAACCCAAGACAGGGAGGGGGGCTTCTCCATGTGGGGCAAGAGGAAATGTTGTATTAGCAGTTGTGGTGAGGTTCTACTTACAGAAATAGAAGCAGTAGGATCCAGCTGGTACTTTGCTGCAATTCCAAAACGAGTGCTATTGGTGCCTGCTACCCAGTTAAGATTTATAGCAGTCTCCAGGTTGTCACTGACTTTTTGGTAAATTGAGCCACCAAACTCTGAGCCATCATTGCTGAAAAACATTTTTGTACTGATTTTAAGTGAACTGCGGTAAGACAAAAGCTATTACTATAAGTAACACACAACACAAATCAGCTACAATGATGGTATACCAATGCCCATTACTTTTTTTATCACTAATATTAGCTGCACACATTACAGCACAAACACACAGTTTTATAACAAATTAGGACTCCAGGTCCTTATGTATTTACTCAATTAACTTACAGCACCAGTTCTACAAGCATTCATATCCATGCCCTTTTTAACAGTTAAAAGAAAGGGGGGGGGGGACAGACAGAGACTCCTTCAAATGAATATTAATTCAGACTATGCAGACTGGAAACTTTAGCACATATAACTGGAGATTTTTCTCAAAAATATTGTGCTTCATTTGTTTTTATTACAGAATGTAATTAACTATAACAATTAAGAACCTAGGTAAAAAAATTCTGTGGCATACCAACTCCAATAGCTGAACATCATTTTTAAATGTATATGAAACTTATTTCCTGTAGGAAGCTTCTGTGGTCAATATGATCTAAGTGACCGTGTCTGCATTAATTCCATTTGCCCAGTTAAAAAGCACCATAGCCTCCAACTATTTGACAATTTTATGCAAACTTGAATACCACCTGCCCAATCTCATAGGATAATGAATACTGCTAGATAATATCAAGTTGGAACTGTATGAAACAGAACACTTCATTGGAATCTGAAGCACAAGAAAAGGAAGACTCTTCTCCCTCACCATACTCTGTACTGAATATATGAACAGTTAAAGATTTTTTTAATAACTGCTACATTTTAGAAGTGTTTTATAACTTACTTTTGCTTTTCTAGCTGTTCTCAGTTCCTATCCTCCCCACTGTAGGCATATTCAATAATGCCACACTTCCAAGAATACGAGGTTATTTTTTCAAGGTGAAGTTGCAACAGGTCTGGAAATTTTAATCACAATGTGGTAGTTTTATTAAATACTTACACATTAGTGTGCAACTGGAAATCTCCAGTCTTGTAACCCACAGCAAAATTGTTCCTTGTCAGCTTGGATTTGGCACTATCGAAAGTCATTTGGTAACCAGCAAGCCATCCTTCATAACCCAAGACAGCTGAGCCATGGATGGCTGGTCCAGCAAAATCAAAGTCAACATCACATCCAAGGTTTAGGCATTCACGCTTGTAGGCAGACTTGATTTTGCCACTTTTCTTTCTGAAAAGATAAATTCTTAAGTAAGAATTGCTCTTCCCCTAGAACGCACAAATTATACTAACTCTCATCTTTACAGGGAAATAGAAGATTTATTTATTTAGGTTTCATTCAAATTGTGACAAATCACTAAAATTTTTTAGAAAGAACAAAGAACGCTCAAATTGAACTAACTGTAAATTTAACAGGTGGGGGTTTCCATGGATTGACTTTACTTCACATTCACAAACCACTTTGGGGACTATTTGTTCACTGTCAAATCCTTGGCAACCCCCAGCTAGGACTGGGAAATACTCCTGTCTTAAACCAAGGACAGTTACAGCCTAACAGTGCAGAATTAGGTGAACCAATAGCCTGACTGGTATAAGTAAGTCCGTATCTTCCCAAATGCTATAATAGAATTGCATTATTAAAAGTTGAAGGGCTGCTCTAAGTTTATATATTGTAGTTGTTATTGCTTTGCCTGAGGGCTGTTTCTAACTTAAAATGACCCTAATGTGAATCTATTAAGGGGTTTTTCTTGGCAAGATTTGTTCAGAGGGAGTTTTGCTTTTGCCTTTGCCTTCCTCTGAGGCTGAGAGTGTGTGATGTGCCCAAAGTCACCCAGTAAGTTTCCATGGTTGACTGGGAATTCAAACCCTGATCTCCCAGTCTTAATCAAACCCTAAAACCACTAGACCAGTGGTCCCCAAACTCTGATCTTCCAGATGTTTTGGAATCACTGCATTAGACCATGCCAGCTCTCATATTTTAGTGGTATATACTTAATATACAACTATTATTTTCTCCTATGGACCAAGTAAATGCTAAATCTGTGACTTAAACCAAAGCTGGCTCAGGGTTTTTAGTTTATACACAACTTAGAAATCACACTATTAGAAACACAGATTAAGATAGGTTTCTTCCTTTTTTTCATGCAATGCTTTTTTGCTACTAGATTTTATAATACAAAATTCATACATACAACTATGAAAGAAAAACAGGATCTTCCAATTTCAACAACAAAACACAGAAAAGGCATATCAGGATCACAGAGAGCCTTTAGGACTTTAGATTGTCCAGTTTGGCTCTAACTGGTATTTGGAGATACCTGTATTTGGAGACACCTTGGAATCTTCTCCAAGTCGCTTTCATAGCAACTAGTGCACTTTTTATGGCTTTCTTTTATCACATCTATTTGGGATCAATGGCTAAAACCAACTAGGGTTTACAGAACTAGTCTCTGAATTGCTTAAGTAGCCATTTCTGCCTACCAACTCTTATTTACTACCACCACAACTATATCTAATCACTTATAAATCATTAAAATCTTTAAAGTGCTATAAATTAGCTAACACACATTGGAAACTGCTTAATACAGTGTAGATTTGTAAATTGCTATTGCTTAAAAACAATTTGTAAACCGCTCTGATAGCCTTGTGGCTGAAGAGCGGGGTATAAATAAATAAATAAATAAATAATAAAATACCAAGATTAGAAGACAAGGCAGGCCTTGCCTTCAGGCTAACAATTTAAAAGGGGGGAAAAAGAATGCAGAGGGGAGGGAAACAATGAGTTCTTCAAACTACATTATCAGTAGTATTATCTAACCTGGACAGGTGGGACCCTGTGCCTTCAAATACATATACAAACATAGTATGTACCCAGCCACTGAAATCTTAAGTAAGATTTATTAACCCATATCTTTCTTCAAATATCACCTACTTGGCACATGCTAAACTTTTTAATGGGGAAAAACTTACCCAGTGTTCGGTGAGAAAGTTGTATCAAATGTCAACTTCAGACCTTTGGCAATCTAGTTTAGGGACAAAAAATATTGTTCATCAACGTGTACAAGTGCACCCTCTTGTAGCATTTCTGTAGATTGAAACTCTCACCTGATCTTCAATTGCCATTTCTGTTCCTAGAGTGTTATCTGTATTCCATTTTTCTGTGAAAGTCACACCATACTCAGCCCACTTGTATTTCGTCTCCAGGCTTCCATGCACTTTCCCTGTGTCTGTGTTTGATGAACCAGCTGTTGCAAACTCCTAGCAAAACAATGCAGGTAAAGATACATTTCAGTTCAGCAATCCAAAGCGGAATGATCAGAAGAGCCAGAATGAGAAACATATGGTGTTTACTTTCAACCATTCACTATAATTCATTAACTGTAGTTATTTACTACAATGTATAAAAACTGTGAAGAACCAAATAATCTACACCCATTTGCTGCACTTTTGTTTATACTCAAGTGCCACCACAGTATCAAGCCACAAAAAAAAAAAATATGCAATCTGTCAATACGAGGCCACCAAATGCATTAAATTGGGTTGTTCAGACATAATTTTAGCCTTATTTAGCACTCCTAGAATGAATAGGCCCAGGAATCAATATCACAAGAGTTACAAAGGTGGTGGTGGTTGTGTCTCCACCTGATGGAAGGGGAAACAGCAGGGGATCACAGTAGTGAGATAGAGAGACAGAGTTAGCCTCTGATTTTGCTCCTATAACCTAGAGACTCCTGAAAGTAGCTTCCTATGTCCTCTGCTGATGGAGGCACAGGAAAACTGGGAAAGGCTTTAAGCCAGCTCCCTAGCCAAAAGATAAAATTACACCTCTCATAAATTCACAGACCAGCTACGGGGGGGGGGGGGGAGAGACAAGCTTTGGTGGTCCAAGGTTTAATTTTCCATTTCTGAGATCCACCACAGACTGAATCAGACTCTAAAAATAAAGGCAGACATGGCCAAAAGTTCACTTCTGGTTTTGTAAACCCCTTTTGGAGGGGGAGTGTAAAACAAGGCTTGGGTGCACCTTGTTTTGAAACAGTATTGCAGCTCATGGAGGCTTTCAGGAATGGCAAGTCACCTTTTGGGGGCAAAAACAAGTTTTCAGAAGAAGGGAGGGCTGGAGGGCTGATGGGAAGCAAAGTCAAGCCAGAGAAGGAGGGGCAGGCAGCCCAGAGGCTGCATGATTCCCCCTCTAAGCACTTACCACTCCACTTGCAGACTTCGTTTTCACATCCAATTTCACCAGGCCAAAACCTTGACAAACAGAACTGAAGTTATTACCTTTTTTAACCCAACACAGCAATCTTCCAAGCAGTCCACCCTACAAAGTTTGACTATAATTCAACGCAGAGTTGGAAAAAAACATCACACTACTTTGTTTGAATCTATTTAAACTTCTGATGGAAAACAAGAAAAAATATAGCACAGCTTTTTAAAAAATTAAATATTATAGAAAAAATTAACATTGCACAATTAAAATAATCACCCAAGTCTGGATATAATTGACTGTGAGAGGAAGGAAAGTTATAATCACCTCCCTTTTACATATCTTTATTTTGAGGACAAATGAGAAATGAATGGAACTGGAAGCTGGGAGAAGGGATGGGACAGAGATCTGCCCACAAAGAAATTCACATCAAGCTCATGGCTTCCAGTGTGAGTAAAAGTATTTTCAGAATGGACCAAGTATACACCACTTTATTATGGGTTCCAGATACACTCCAGAAATAAGGGACAGCATCTGATAAAGGTGGGTGGATTTATTTTATATCTAGGTAATTTAAATTATTTTTTTAATCAGCAGGAGGAAAGGAGTTTCCTATTGATACATATTCCTTCACATCTTTCCATAATAATGCGAGTCTGATTACTAAGCCACATTCATTTACAACTAAATAATATTCTTTAAATATTCCAGCCAGAACTTTCATTTATTTGTTGCTATATATATATATATATATATATATATATATGAGCTCAGAGGAAGGGGCCTACACAAAGGTCTTTGTTGCCTGCCTACCAGGAGTGAGTGGGAAGAGCTAACCCAGAGATCTTGAAGACGCTCTGAGTCCTCTCCACTGGGAAATGTCTAATATTCCAACAAAGCATATTTTTATTTTACAACAAGGAGAGTGATGATTTGTGAGGTTAAGTACAAGAATATAAGAATATGTCAAACCGACATTCAAACAACCTAGGTCTCTCATCAGCTAGATGGTGAAGGTTCTAGCTACCTCAGAACTCCTTCTAAGAACTTACCAGGTTCTCTATGACCATGAAGGAAGATCCACCCACTGTCTGACACTACTGACTAATGATGAGGCTTACTCTCAGTGGACAGAAGTAACCTCTCCAAACTCCTGCTTTAGTCAGGACAAAGAGCACCTTGGTCAGGTGGGAGGACAGAGCCCCTTATTTATCATTTCAAGAGGCCCATTCCCAAAGCCAAATAGCACAGTACTAAAGCTATGTGGTCAAAGGTGGGGAAGATGCATCCCAAAGGCCACAGGTAGACATCCCCCCCTTTTTTTCCCACCTCCCAGGTCCCTGAGGATAATCCTAAAGCCTCTGGAATCATTCTTTTTAAAATGGACATTTTTTTGCCCCCAAATGGTTTAAAACAGCAAATGCAAAACCTCCCAAATGCAGCAGTTTTGTTTAATTTAGCCCTTGTGAACCACCACCACCCCAAAACTTTGTGGAAAACAAAACCAAAAGTGATTTCATGCCACTTCCAGTTTAGAATAAACACATCTGTGCTGTACCCTTCGGAGGGATGAGAGCAAAAACTGGACCTCAACCCTGGCATAGTCCTCTGAGAAGTGGCAGATTTTCATAATATTGTTTCTCTCCCCAAAGCATCCAATAAATAACTTGCTCAATAACATGGACGGAAATGGGACAAAGCGGTATGCTGGCAACAACAGAACACGTATAATACAATATCCATTACAAATATCATTCATACCAAATCCCTTGTTGAAGACGTCTCTGGCAGACTTGCCAAGATCCCCATATGCTGGTGGGATAGCCATTGGAGCTGGAGACACATAAAAATGGGTATGTTAGTACTGCAATTTTGAAAACCTATGTTTTAATTGTTTTTAACTTCAAAATATTCAACTGCTTTACTATAACAGTACTACACTGTTTAGTATTAGTTCCATTTGTAATTGTAAATGTAATTGTACTGTACTTGATTTTTAAATTATTTGTAGATAGCTACCTTGAGAGCACAATTAAAGGAAAACATATATAAACAATGCTTCATGGTTAGGCATGTCCATTTCATAATTTTATTCTATTTTTTAAAAAGAAGAAAATGGCTTTGAAATGCTACAAAATGAATCTGGCAATCCAATACTTTGTATTCATTACAACCAGGAATTGCAAATTTAAAATGAAGGATATTCCTTTCAGGCCAGAATGTCCAGATGTTTTATGGATAATTGGGGCACACTTTTTGAACGCAAGAGACAGAGTCTTTGCTAGTCCCCTCTCTCTCATTCATACATGAGAGTCCTGCAAAGTAAATGCTTACATCCAACAATGCTATGAGTTGATTTCACAACAGATTTCAGTGACAGCTGCAAATCTACAGTATTCACATGGTGCAAGTAAAATCCAATATCCTCTTTACTGATTAAGCTCTATTACCACCCAAGAAATCTGTTCATTTTGTTATGCAGCTTTGCTGACAGATCCTTGGAATCTGCAGAAGCAATAGAGATCACGAAAAATTCCATGGCATTCAGGGTACACACAAACACCACAGCTAAGTACTCCATGATTTGATGTCATATTTATCTTGCATATTATTGTTACAGCTTTTACTGTTCAACTTTTAAAGTACTTTTACATGCAGATATTGGAATATAAATGTTTCTCTCCATAATGTGAAAAAGATTTATCTACTGATTTCTGCACATCATGGTCTTTTAGACATAAGGGCAAGCCAGAAGAATTATGATCAACTGGCACTTCTGGGTATAACTTAACATGACCCTACTCCAAGCAATGGATTTTTCATTTTGGGTTGTGTTTTCTTTAAGAGTTTGACTGGTACTTTGAACCAATGTTACAGATGCTAAATTTTAAAAGAGATTCTCTCCCAACTACAAAGATATAAAACCAACTGCCTTTATGTGAAAAGAACTTCAAATATAATAAGCTTTGGAGCTTGAATGGTCAGAATTTTAGCATTATTGCCATCTGCAGTTTGTTGATAGTCATATTACAAATTCTTGTATAGTTAGCTGCTCTGTGAGCACAGCTAAAGGACAAAATAAGTATCAACCACATTGCAAGTTTGAAGGAGGGGGAAAAGAGGCACTTCTCGAATGCTTGCCCAACCACAAAGACCCCTGTTTCAATGTTTCTGCTGTGCTAGATAGAAATATTTATCATGCCTTACTGTGCAAAGGAAACACTCATCGTTAGGACTGGAAGCTAATTCTACTATAGACCCTAATGTATAAGTCAAGCCGGATAAAGTATCTGGGCAATCACTGAGTTGCACCCCATCCTTTACTGTGAAGTACAAAATACAGTTGTTGCATTCAATATACAGCAGTGTTCACTAGTATTTTTGCATTTCAGCTTGGGAATTTTTATAAGAACTTATCTGCATATTAGAGTCACATACAGTTGTATGGATTTGCAGCGCCTAGTTTTACCAGAATCAGCAAGCGAAGAACTTGGAGCCAAATTAAGGCCCCAAGTACCATATTTTTTTTCCCAGGTTTCTAATTCAGAAGAGGTAGCACTTGCATTAATTCACTCCGGGGGGATACAGGGGACTGCTGCTGGTCCCATACCCTCATTCTCAAAGAGGCACTCCTGTAAATATATTTGCTGACTGCAGGCATATTTGAAACATTCTGTGCCATCTTTTCTGTCTCCTAGTATATAACACATTTTTTTTTACAAAATACTGCTCTTTCAAAAATGTTGACGAGTTTCTTGCAAAAACATACATTTGCAAGAAAACATGCAACAAAATCTGTCAACCTAAACAGTTATAAAATAGTAAGCTCAACTGAAATCAATGGAAGCAATTTCCAGTTGTATAACCATGTTATATGCCAGTCATATAACAATTCCTTCAAAAAATGGGGCAAGTGGTTACATTTCTCAATTCTAACTAAGTAGTGTCCACTTAGAACAGAAATGTAAAGTGAGGGGGGGAAATTGCAAAATGCAGGCATAATAATAGACAAGAGCTGGTAAGTACATGACAATTAAACCAAAAGTCATGAAGACTGGATAATACTGCATCCTTCACAGAAGTTACTTTCAAACTCCTCCCCATCCTTATCTTAAAGCACTCCTAAGTAACTCATAGAAGATTTTGCAAATATCTCAAGTTTCAATCTATTAAGTATAACATGCAAAAAGACACATAACAGATGGAACAAAGTTTTCATTTAAAGCATACATTTAAGCAGTTTGAGAATACCTAGGCTTATTTCAAATACTGAATATTGTCAAAGGAAGGCAACTTTTTCTGACTATGAATTAACTGTTATGTTAGATATTAGTCTACCTTCAAACTTCTCTATGGCTAAACTTATAAACCTGTTAGTTTAATTATTTCAACATCCTTACTTTAACTCTGTCCCTACTTACGTCTTGGTGGGCGATGACATGCTGGATTAAAAGTCATAGCTATTTAGTCCAATTTAGAGAATCTATAAAATGGGGAAAATTACATTAAAAAAACTACAGAGATGCAGGATAACAACTCTAAGGGGATATAGACAATTTCAGCATTGACATTTTTTTTAAAAAAATGTTGCATTACAATTAGACAGGTGCAGCTTGTCTTCCAAACAGATGTTTCCTTATCAGAGAAACTGCCCTCTGTCCCATATAAGGGACAAAATTTTCACTTTGCAACTATGGTGTATATGTAGAGGTGGGAGCAGAAGAGAGAAAGGGAACCAGCACATTTCTACAATTACTGCAGTGTGATCTGTTCCACGCTGCCATCTTAAGGCGACAAACTGAGCCCTTAATCTCCCTTCTCCCTTATTTTACTGTCTTCTATACCCACAAACTGGGAGCACACCCTGCCTCTTTGTACAAGTCAACTCTCCCAAGAGCTGTATTCTGTTGTTGCTGCAAGTTAAAGAAAAGACAGCTATATTATGAGGATCAAGGGAAACAGAGTGAAAAGAACAGAAGGAAAGAACAAAAATTATTGCAAGAACACTAAGGTGATAACACCAGGCCACAACAAAAGAATGCCTGAAAAAGGAAAACTGCTGAAAACATTGAAAGAATTGGAACAGCAAAGCACAGAAGAGGAGATAGAAAGGAACACCACCAGCCGTCATCCCTTTTAAACTAAAGAATGCAATTTTTTAAGGCACCTTTGGAAAACAGTCAGTTCAATGGCCCTTATTTCCATGAATGTCCATGTGCAGGAAGTGGTGGTGGTGAGAAATCAGCAAGAACAACAGTGTACAGAGTTGATTGCCAATTAAAAACATAGGTTACAAACATATGCACAATACATAAAACCAGAGACAGAAAACACAAAATCCTGAAGAGATGAGATAGTACCAAAAAAAAAAAAAACACCATTTCCCCCTTCCAAGTACACTTCCACCAAGGGCAGCCTAGCTATACCTATACCAACTACCCCAAAGGTGGTGGTGGGGAGGAGAGACAGAACTTGGGTTGAGAGAACAAGACAGCATAGACAGGCCTAAATCCAATTGCCAGTCCCAACCAGAGGACACCTACTGATCCAAAAGGATTTGCAGAAATATTGCTTTACTCATCTGAAATCGACTCAATATGTCTATTTTAGTTGAGATGAGCTACTGTATTTAGGCCATTGTTTCCTCCACACATCACATCCCCATTCATATATATATATATATATATATACACACACACACACACACACATTATATACACACATACATATTATGTACACACACAGACATATACATATTATGTGTTGCACTACATTTTGTAGTGTACTGCATTACATTCATAGCACCTCAAGGGCATTTTTATATATCTGCATATATATATATATATACACACACACACACACACACACACACATAAAAGAACGCTCTTGAGGTCCTATGAATGTAATACAGTACACTACAGTATATTTTTTATATATTTTATATACATATATATATATATGTACGTAGGCATGTATCTAATATATAAAAATGCCCTTAAGGAGATGCTATGAATGTAGTGCACTACACTAATACATATATATGTGTATATATATATTTGTGTGTGTATATATAGATAGATAGATAGATAGATAATACACACTACTGCACTACATTCATAGCACCTCCTGATGGGCATTTTTATATACAGTGTGTATAGATAGATAGATAGATAGATATAGAAATGTGTGTGTGTATACATATAAATAAACGCCCTTAAGGAAATGCTATAAATGTAGTGCAGTACACTATATATTTATTTATATATTTTGTGTGTGTGTCTATATATATATATATATATATATACACACACGGACGCACGCACACGGTATATATATAAATATTTAAATATTTAGGGCTGGAAAATATTATTTAAAAAATAAAAATCCAAAAAGCAAAACTTGATTTTGCCATCTTATATAAGGGACACTGCTCAAGCTCAATTTATTCATACAGTCCATATATATATATATATATATACCGTGTGTGTGTGTCTACATATGTGTATATAATACACACTACTGCACTACATTCATAGCACCTCCTTACGGGCGTTTTTATATACAGTGTGTATAGATAGATAGATAGATAGATAGATGTGTGTGTGTGTGTGTGTATACACATATAGAAATGCCCTCAAGGAGATGCTACGAGTGTAGTGCGCTGGCAAAGAGGGCTGGCCTTGAGAGGGGGAGCAGCCAGGAGGCGGCCCAGCCAACTTCGCAGGGCTGTTGTGAAAGGAAGGGGCGCCCCCGACCTCTCTGGAGCAGCGCCCTTTACACCGAGAGCGCGAGAGGACTCCCTGGCTGAAGAGCCCCGCACCCCTCGCCCTGGCCAGTGGACGGAGCCCCCTCCCTCCTCCCAATGGAAAGCGGGGCCCCCCTCCCTTCCAAGCTCCCCCCACCCAGCCCCCCACCTTCGTTGCCATGGCAACCCCGCCTACCTGTCTAGCCGGGGAAGGGGCGAGGGAGCCTCACTCTCTCTCTCAAGCTCTCTCTCTCTCTCTTTCTCTCGCACGCGCTTCACTTCCTCTCCCCGCCTCTCTCGCCTCGCGAAGGCCGCACTGGAGGGCGAAGTGAAGGAGACACCTCGCGCTCGCCGCCCGCCTGCAAGAAAGGACCTTCCGCAACGAGCGGAGGGCGAGCTGAGGTGAGCGCCTGTGCAGAATTTCCCCCCTTCCCCTTCTACCACTCCAGCAACCTGGAAAAGACACGGGGAAGACTGACGTGAGGAGCGAAACCGCGCTTAGAGAGGGAAAGAGAGGGCGGAACCGAATCCGCGGGACGTCACTTAGTTGGTCAGGCACTGAAGTAGACAGCCTGCTCAAGAATAACGGAGGGGTCCTCAGCCACACCAGGGCCTGAGGGGGAGGAGAAACCAAAAGGGGTGGGGCCTAAGTGGGAACGCGGGCGATAGGAGCGAGCCAAGGGAGGAAAGTGGAGGGCGTGGCTTAGCTTGCATAACGGGGGCGGAGGGAAAGGGCGGCGGCTGTCTAAGAGAGTGTTCCAGACATGCGCAGTTTGGGGTACGTGCAGAACGGTCTCCTCGTGTGTGTCTTTTAACAGGGAGAGGAGAAGTTGCCTTTCGGTCCACGTGGTTGTGGGGAGGGGGGAGCAGAGGTCGTGGATTTGACCATAACGTGAAATCCAAAATGCAGCTGTCCATTTGTATCCACGGATTTGGTATCCACGGATTTAAATATTCAGGGCTGGAAAATATTATTTAAAAAACAAAAATCCAAAAAGCGAAACTTGGTTTTGCCATCTTATATAAGGGACACTTCTCAAGCTCAATTTATTCATACAGTCCATAGACCCATCAAACAACAGACATGATGTACATTAATAGATAAAACTACAGTATAGAAGCATAGAATTGTAGAGTTGAAAGAAACCACAAATACAAAACCAATAAAATTAGGATACTTATTGATAGAGTTTTTGGAGCTCATCCATCTTATTCACTTATTAACTTTCCTCTCACTGGTCTTACTGACCACAGATAAGAACTAAGCAACAGACAAGGTAATATTAAGACATTTATCTTCTAATAAGAATTTGACATAGAACCTCTCAAAACGTAGATGGCATAACAAGGGAGAATCAGTGGTTTACGACTCTGGTATTCACCACACAAGGCTTTTTTAAGTTGTGAAAGCACTTTACTGTTTGGTTGAATTTTCGCGGCACACACAACACTGTATGTATTCAGTGTTCCCTCTGTCTCTGTTCGATTTCTGGTGCGCTACAACCTATTGACCATTTCCCCACCCCCACCCCCGTCAATAGCCCTTAATCGCCCAAAACTCCCACCATAATACCACATGTGATACAAAATTGTGTGCTTCTTCTGGCTTCTCTTCGTCATGTGATCACGTGAGGGCGTGATTAGTCTGCTCACTACTCTCTCCGCCCCTGCAGTCTTCCCAGTTCAACTTCCGGTGGCCATTTCGTTGAGACCTGACGCATCCAACACAGATGTCCTGGCGCTGCTTTTAATTTTCAACTTTTAGCGTGATGCCTTGGGATAATGCAAACAAAGTTGATCAATGAAAGCAACTGACAGGCATATTTAATATGGAAATAGCGTGCTCTGGGTTATATTACAGCTACATCCATGGTGCTCAGTACGCATGCGCTACTTGCGGAAAATCCCAGGCAGAGGCGAAAGTATCGCGAGATTACGCAAAATCCAAACACGAACACAGATAGATCAACAAGATCGCACATGCGCACAATCACGCAAGGAAGTGACATGAGAAGGAGGAGACTGATACAGAAATGGAAAAATGACAGGAAGGAGGGGCAGAGAATGCCAATGTGGGGCGCAAAAAGCACTAAACTCATTTGTTCTTCTGCCCCTGTTCCGGAATGGGCTGATACATGTGGTGCAAAACAGACATGAATCCATCATTTACATGACGAAATCATTGCACCTTTGTACCTCTGTGTGGTAAACACCTCTGAGAATGAAGGACACAGGGTAGTAGAACATGAGACATGGTGTCATAGATATAATTATTTCATTAGATACAGCTGAAATATTTTCATTTTCGTTACCCACAGAAAAAAATTATCTGAAGTGGTTTTCCCAGACATCAGCTGGACTCTCACAGCTAGGGGCTTGAGAGCAGGAGCATAAAGCTCCAGAAACAAGTTGCCAGAAGCTTTTTGTGTCATTATTTAATAAGGCACTAAGTAATAAGGACCATGATTTTCTGGCTTTTCTTCACAAACAAAGATTCAGGAAGGATTCATCCCACGCTTTCTGCAAGCGCGCTGATGACTAAAAAGGCCAATCCGAGATAAACAAGTCCGTTTGTAGAAAGCACAGCAGAAGGTCTCCTTGGGTGATGTTTCCGGGTTGTGATTCTTTCTGCGTTGTCATTTCTCTTCAAGACTTGTTTGGCGAGAATTCTCAAATAAGGCTGCAGCATTGTGGATAGTGCATCTCCATGCCTCCCAATGTGAGGCCAGGGCGGACCATTGTTGGTGATCAATTTGGCCGAGCCTGAGATTTTATTTCAGGGAGTCCTTGTATCGCTTTATTGGAGCGCCCCTCTTACGCTGACCCGTGGCGAGTTCACCGTAGAGTACTATTTTTGGGACGCGATGGTCCTCCATCCTAGAAACGTGCCCTGCCCAGTGCAGCTGTGTTCTCAATATCATGGCCTCAATGCTGGTGATCCCTGCTTGCTCAAGGACAGCAACATTCGTCACATAGTCAGTCCAGTGTATATTTAGGATTGTGCATATACAGCGCTGATGAAGGCATTTGAGAAGTCGTAAGTGGTGGCCATAGGTGAGCCATGTTTCAGACAGTACAATGGCTCTATACACACTGATTTTTGTGCTTCGCCTCAGGTGTTTGTTACTCCAGACTCTTGTAAAGTTTTTCAAATGCGCTATACCCCTTTGCTAATCTGTGATCGATGTGGGGATGGTGGTGTTCATCCTGTGTGCAGGCTGGTAGAGAACTTCCATTTTCTTAGGTTGCCTTCCAGCCCAAACATCTCTGCAGCTGTTGCGAAGCAGGATGTTAGGCGCTGCAGAGCTGCTTCTGTGTGGCCAACAAGGGCAGCATCATATATAATATAAGGAACACCATTTTGCTACGCTGTTGCATATAATGGGACCTGAGTATTCACGGATTTGGGTATCCACAGGGGTCCTGGAACCAAACCACAGTGAATATGAAGGAACAACTGTACATATTGCTGATACTTTATCAGGGCAAGCAGAAGGCGCCAAAAATTACGCTAGTTTCTCCACCCCTGCCCTGCCAACATAGAAGTTCTTGGCTTCTGTGGACTTTATCAGACGAACCTCAATAACCATTTCTTTCCCACCATATTTTGCTGTGTTTCTGTGCCGGCAAAAGAACCCCCTTTATCAGAACTACCCATAATAGCATCAATAAGCAGCCCAGGCATTACCAGAGCACAAACAGAGCTCTGTTTACATCCACGTTTGTGATCTCATGGTTTCTCGCAAGAAGACACAAGCACGGGTTAATTTAAAAGTATGGGGGGGGGCACAAAAAGTACACACCAAGTACAGAAACACACAAAGTCCCAAGTAAACCAGGGAGTTTCATAAAGAGCATTCCCTACCTGGCTTTCTCGATCTCAACTGGAAGTGTTCTACCCATTGACGCTATAACCATGAGAGGACAATGGCGTGCGGTTTCAAACACCGGAAATACCAGCAAAAAAAAAAAAAAACACACAACACCATGGGAGATCTATTGACAGCTTGGCCCATCAATAAAAAGGAACACCTTATTCCCTGCACATGATTGTGAAAGCACAACATTCTCTGCTCTCTCTCTCTCTCTCTCTCTCTCTCTCTTTTTTTTTTTTTTTTTTTTTTGGTGTGGGCGAGGTGGGTTTAAACTTTCTGCCTACTTCAAACACTCCCCCTGTAACATGGAAGCAAACAAGTGAAAGACATGAAACCTGTGGGGTCAACCGTCACTTCCTTGCATCAACTGTACCATCTTTGGCTGATGAAGAAGCCAAGAAACTTCAAAAGTGTTCTTTTTGCTTGTGTGCACATCTTCTTTGGCCTAATAAAGTTACTACTGGTGTGTATTTGGGATTATACATGAGATGGCAAGCTAAATCCTACTTAATAAAGTACTGTAGTAATATTTTAATACGGCAATTTTGTAAAAATAATGCCACAGAAACAAACACAGGTATTTGAACACTGCAGTGGACTGGGTGCTATGATTGGTTTCACAATGGTTGGTTTCATTTTTCTGCCCTTTAGAATTGCTTGATCCCATGTACTCCTGATTTGGCCACTGGTGTTCCCTACATCCCAGTAATATGTGAAGGAAAAGAAACAGTTTACCAGAACAATGCCAGCAGATTAGTGCATTCATACTTCTTATTAGAACAAGCATTACTTTATATTGAAAACATAACCACAGTATATGGTTCCAAATTCCAAACAGGACACACCACAGTATTAATTGCATACAACCAAGCTCTACAAATAACCACTTCTGTTCAGACTCATTGGACAGAGCCTGATAACTTAAGGATTCCTGCATGGCAGAGGGTTGGACTGGATGGCCCTTGTGGTCTCTTCCAAGTCTATGATTCTATGGCTTTACCTCACATATGTTCTGCTACAGTATTTAATATCTACTCCATGAAAGGTAGAAGGAGAAAGCAGGAATTTAGCAAAGCCAGACTAGCACCGTTTAATTATTTACTGTCGGACCTACGGGGGGGGGGGGAGTAAAAATCCAGATGAGATTTGGAGTATTTTGGCCCGGAACTGTGGCGCATAAAATTCAGACTATTCTGGCCTAGATTTCAGAGCCATACCTGCCAAAGGCCAAATCTGCATTGGATTTTTATTTTTACCGCACATTCAAAACTCTTACATTTGACTCTGAGCTCCCAGAATGGGTGGCTAGACACACAATTGCAGGGGACACCCATTCTAACTTCAGAGAGAGTGGCTACCACTGGCACTTTGTTTTTCCTGGCGTTCAGAGGGGCGATTGTGTGCTAGAAAATCCAAGCCCCAGTGGTAATCACCCTCTCTGAAGCCATAATGGACAGCTAGACTCCTGATAGTAAGACTCACTGGGAATTCTGACCTCAGAGAGTGTGACTACCACTGGTGCTCTGCCTTTGGAATAAGAAGTGGCACAATAGAGCAAGAAAAGTTGGTGGTGCCTCAGCTCTTTTCCCTCCTCTCCTCCCCACCCCAAATCCACTGCAGATGGGTTGTTCACATGGCAATTTTTTCCAGAGTTTCCAGCAAACTCCGGAGAAAACTGCAAGTTTTCTAAAACCCAGATTAGGGGGTGTTCCCAAAGTGCTACGTTTTATTGTCTCTGTACTTGATTGTATATGTTGATGTTCTGCCCTTTGGTGAAAACGGCATTATAAACAAACATTATTATTTTCCTTGGGTTTTTTCCGGGCTGCGAGGCCGTGTTCTGAAAGAGTTTACTTCTGTTCCGGATGTTTCAGCCCATCTTGGCTATAGATGCTTAATTTTATTATTAATTACAAGAATTTTTATCACATCTACTCTATGGAATAGGTCAATGCAGATAGCAATATATTCTGTATTGCAAGAATCTTGAGTCTCTTGACCATGCATTAAATGCACATGGATGAACATTAAACTGCAATCTAGTGTAAAACTATTACATATGGTACTGCAATTGATAAAGTCATCTTGAGCTCTTCACTAAAATAGCATATACATGTTGAGTCTCCCTTATTCAGAATTCCGAAATCTGAAATATTCCAAAATCCAAAATTGCCCATATGAGTGGCTGAGATAGTGATACCTTTGCTTTCTGATGGTTCAGTTTATACAAACTTTGTTTCATGCACAAAATTATTAAAAATATTGTGTATATAATGGCATTCAGGTTATGTGTATAAGGTGTATATGAAACATAAATGAATTTTGTGTTTAGACTTGGGTCCCATCTCCAAGATATCTCATTATGTATATGTAAGCATTCCAAAATCAAAATATCCTAAAATCCAAAATACCTCTGGCTCCAAGTATTTCGGAAAAGGGAGACTCAACCTGTAATGTGACTACACTATGCTTTTTTTTCTTACCAGAACACTTTTTTTGTTTTTACATTGTGCAAGCAGCCCAGGCTGTGCTAAGTTACTTCTCCCTTGATTCTCTAAACACAAAATGATATGGTACTGCTTCCCTTCTGTTTCTTATACCAACTGTCCAGATAGCAAATGTTGCTGATTGACTTGTAGCTAAATCTATAGTAAATATAAACATATATGTTCTGAGATTTAATTTTTAATGAAGGAAACTTACATCCAGTTTACTAATACACCTACTTTTAAAGCCAATCCAAGAGAAGCCATTGCAGCACTGTTAAATTGAGCATGTAGTGTATAGATGAGGATAGGATGCTACAAGTACTTCAGGATGCCCTATTTTCCATGTATGATATGTCAGCAAATACCCATTCAAATACACAAATTTACATATCCTCTCCAACAGGGGCTCACAGTATATAACCCACCACACACACTCCTACCCAACCATCCTCAGAACCATCCTACCCAACCATCCTCAGAAGATGCCAGCCACAGATACAGGCAAAATGTCAGAAAGAAACTCTTCCAGAACACAGCCTCACAGCCCAGAAAACAAACCCACAGAAGACCCATCTAATTTACTGTTTTTCAATCCTGCAAAGAATGACCAAGTCAAATGCAATCCAATAGCTGTCTATCACTGCCTGTCAGTTGTTTTGACCACCCTCCTAATTTTTGCAGCCCGAGGCAAGCAGCCAAAACAGGTTTAAGGAGCTCCTGTCAGACTGCATTGAATGAATCATACAATTGTGTGGTCTTGTGTTACTAGGAAAGAAAAGTGTGAGAATATTTGCATACTTGAAGCAAAATAGAGTATATTAATGAGAGAGGAGTGTTATTCTTTCATAAACTCACATCAAGAGTTTACAGAATAACTAGGGGCTTATCTACGCTGTCCAGAATACACCACCTTCCAACCAAAGTGTTCGAACCCTGGAGCTGACTCAGATCCCCGCCCCCATTACCACAACAAAACAGGCAGAAGTCCTCACACCCACGCCAGCCAGTATCTGCAGGCACCTCCACTGCTGTCCTCTGTTGCACTCCCAGAAGCCAGGAAGGAGGCCCTCAGCATGTGATCAAAGTTCATCACATGCAGGGGGCCTTGATCATGTGCTGGGGGTCTTCTTTCTGGCTTCAGAGCAACACCAACAGTGGCAGCATCTGGCAATACAGCCTGACATACAGTTATGGACTCCTGCGTTCCTGCTCTGTACCCATCTGGGTTTTACTACATGACACAGGTTTTCCCAGGGGTTATTTTGAAATGCTTTTAAAGGGTTTACCCCAGCTTCACCTTGGACATTGCCAGGACTGTCTGGAGGTGAATCAGGGAAAGAGCACTGCATTGTTTGGACTGCAGGGCTCCGACAGTGCCGGGGGGTGGGGCAGGGTCTAGATCTAGACAAACCCTGAGTGTGCAATCCTTTTGGAATGTAAACCACTACCTTTAGCCAGCAAATATTCCAGGTAAGATCTTTGGAACTGGCAGACCTCTATAGAACTTACAATGGAGCTGTGTCACATGTTTCCTATGTTGTCATTGGTGGGAAGTCTAGTGAAAGATTTCCCACTCACCACTTTCCAACCAATATAAGTTTTTATATGAAAAACCAGCTGAAAAATGCTTAGTGATCCTCAATAAAAAAGCTGGAGGAATAGAAACAAAACATCACAGAGAGTGTGATAATGAACTCTGAGATTAAAAGCTGAGGTAGCTAAAACATACGAATAATTAAAAGAAGATGAGAGTGCTCCAATTAACGCCAAGACAAACACCAGATCAGGAAGTTAGCAAATTGGGCCAAGGTACAAGTTCAACCAAATTTATTGGGTACAGAACAAATCCTTCTTGTTACCCTGACATAAAAATGCATGCATAGAAAGACGTCATAGAACAGAATTAAAACACAGAAGCACCACAAAAGAGATAAGAAAGTGGGATGAGCAAAAACCCTTACCGGTAAGTCAGCAAAATTGTTACATAATACCAGCTAAGCAGGCACCTGCCAGACAAGACATAAGGCCAAGACCCTATTGACCAGAGTTCCAAGAAACATCTAGGTTATACATATCCAATCTTTGTGTAATAAAAGGGACCGTTATAATTTCAAGATGTCAAGAAGTGAGGGGCTCTCAGCCTTCAAAATCTTGGAGAGGATAGATTTTTATATAACAAAATCATATATAAATGCTCAAAAAGAGAGACAAAAACCATTTTTTCCTAAGCAGAATGCTTCACAGGGCTTTAACTGTTAGATCTGGTAAAATGGGTTATTATGCTTATATGAAAAAATATTATGTTTGTTTATTGTGCTATGATTGCAACTCTGTATTTAAACTTGCATTTTGTTTTATCTACTGTCTTGTTAAACTAAAGAAATTCTGTAACTCTGGATACTTATAAACTGTGTGTCTGTACTCTGGTAGATTATACAGTTGTCCCTTCATATTCACTGGGGTTTGGTTCCAGGACCCCCGTGGATACCAAAATCCATGAATACTCAAGTCCCATTATATGCAATGGCATAGTAAAATAGTGCCTCATATATAAGATGGCAAAATCAAGGTTTGCTTTTTGGATTATTATTTTTTTAAGAATATTTTCAAGCTGTGAATACTTAAATCTCTGGATATGGAGGGACAACTGTAGTATATGTCTAGGAGTGACACTGGGGAGAGACAGACATGCTAAGTAACTGCCCAGCCAAGAGCTGGAAAAGTACAGAAGGCATATTCTCAGGAGAATGCTACACTAAGGCATAATTTGCTGACAATTGTAACCAACCAACTCCGAGATTTTGTACCAGGGTGAGAAGAAAATTCAAATACGTTATGCCCTGCATGACATGGCAACTTATTAACAGAGGAAAGATGAGGATAGTCATTATGCTAAACTATGCCAGTTCTCAGACTTTCAATGTACATTGTTATGTAATTTACATTTTAATCATTTGTTATTAACCCTCTCAACAATTTGTCATGAGTGTGCACAATTAATAATTTTGTTGATGAGCATAATTAATAATTTGGAGCTCATCCACATTTTTTTTTACAAGCAGTCTCCCCAACAAAAGATGGACTTTTGTCCCTAATGAAAGACAGCTAAGGCAGAATTTGTCCTTATATTTTTGTGTGAAGGCAGACTAGTGTGTCCATTTGTTGTTGTTGTTATGCACTTTCAACTTGACTCTGGTTTATGGTGACTCTATCCTAGGGTTTTCTTGGCCAGATTCATTCTGAGAAGGTTTCCCATTGCTTTCTTCTAAGAGTTACTTGCCCAAGATTACCCAATTGGTTTCTCCTCAGGACTTCAAATTCTACCTTCTGTTTCAGATGTTTATAAGACATACAAATTACTTTTAGAAGTTGCAAAGAGAAAAGTTTTTTAAAAACCACAAAGGGCATATTTTGTGGACAAAGTATGTCAGCCACAAAATGTTGTTTTGTGTGTTACATCCACTCCCCAAGCTTAACCTGTTGTGTACTAACCATTTGTTAATGGTTTGTACAGAAACCCATTGCCCCAACTTTTTACTGAATAATTATACTGGAAATGCAGTATTTTATTCTTGGGAGCTTCTTTACAGCCTAGAATCAGAGTCTTTTGGAATCCTGTTTCCAACTGCAGCTCCCATAATCCCTCACCATTGACTGTGCATGCTAGGGCTGATAGGAACTGTAGGCCAAAAACACCAGGACCACAACATCTGTCCACCCCTTCCAGACATGCCAAGCCAGCTCCAGCAGATAAATGCTGGAGATCAAAATACTGTTACAGATAGCCATAAGACCTGGCCAGGACAGTTTTTAAAAGAAGAGCCCACCACCAAAGGAAGTCTTATTTGAACTCGTTTCAGTGAACAATGGGAAACTAAAGCTACATCCACTGACTCTGTAGGGGAAAAGGAAACCAGTGGGAAATGGCACTCCCTTAGGCAATTGCACACCATAAGCATGAGTAGTACAAGATATAAAAAGGGATGTTATCATGCACACCATCCTCATAATTTAATATAATGCAACACAATTAGTCTTCCTGCTATCCGCCATAAGGTTAATATGGACACCTATTCTAGTTAGAATAATACCTTATTTTAAAAACAAAAGAAATCAGAATTCACATATTACTTCCATCCTGGTCCCACAGATAATTTATTTTACAGTTCTACTGACATCACTAAAGCAACTTTACAGCGAAGTACAAACTGGTCCTCGGGGGTGGGGGAAGTTGAGCAAACACATGTTTACTCACAAGCAAGTCTTACTATATTCATCAGCACGTATTTCCATTACTAGGGTAGCAATCCTGTGCATACCTACAGGGGAATATGCCACAGTGAATGATGTAAAATTTACTTCTGGTCTAGTTGTATGGGCAGATGGGGCATCACACACCTAACCTCCCCCAATATCCATCCCAGCCAGCAGTGGAATTAATACAAGGTACGCTTAGGCATACTTGAAAGGGAGGGGTCTCAGAAGCAAACCAGATGTAGTTGGTTCCCCCTCTGAGGGCTATGCACTGCACCTCACATGTCCCAGTGGGCAGTGCCACATATACCCTTCAACATTTCACAGCTGAAAACCAAGCTGAAGACCAGGAGGCCGTTTCCATGGCAAAATAAATCCTCAAAGAATGCGACAAGAAGCCTGATAGTTCCCACGTATTTCGAAGCAACAGCGCCCTTTTCAGAAGGAGGGGGTGCAAAAAACCCATAAGTTGTGCAGTATCAGCTTTCGCTAGTTTTCCAGACTTTTTTGATTAAGTTTGTGAAAATGCACATAATTTGTCATGGGAACTAACCATCGTGTAAACTGGCATCTACCTTTTCGAATTACTGTGAGCAGAGCTGAATCCTGATTGGTTGGAGTGACCATTCTGCTTTATCCGAATAGACTGAGGGGTTGGAGAGAAGAAATTCACCCTCCTTCTGCTTGCAGCCCACTTTGGAAAATCTGCTCTGAGCCCTTCCTGTCTGTTTCAAAGGAAGGCTTTGGGGGTTGGGAAGATGATCAGGACGAGCCCCTGCTTCGCTGGTGTGAGTGTGTGTGTGTACATTCGTGTGTGCGGGGAAACAGCCGATCGCATGTTGGTCCTTTTGTTTGTTTGTCCTTCCATTCACCTGCCTTTATTCAAGGCTTCGGACGCAGGGAAAACAATCAGGAATGAGGCAAGCCCCTGGCTTCTGTGGTGTGTGTTTGTGTGTGCATGAGTGAAGGGAAGGGAAGGAGATCGCTCCACCATGCTTTTGCTTCTTCGTGCTTTCATTCACTCCTTTCTTTATAGAAGCCTTTCGGGGTTGGGGAAAATGGGGGAGTTGACAGATCACTCTTTCGATGTCTTGTTTGTTTGTCCTTTTCTTTCCTGTCATTATTTATGGTCTCCATGACCCCCTCCTTGCTCCCTCCCCGCCTCCTGCCTGGCTTTAATCATCTGGAGGCGATCCCCCTCCACCTTTGCCTCTGTGAACTAAGGAAAACCCAAAGTGGCTGCATCTGGCTGTATCTTCCGAATATGCCAAGAGTCGTGTGATTTATGCGCTCCTGATGCAAAAGAACGGTAATCCGGAATCTTGCGAACTTTTTCCTGTCGTGGAACTGGTCCCGCAGACACGTCTCTCCAAGCAACATTAGAGTGTGGCAAAGATGACAAAAGATATTAATAAGAAAGAATGCAAGCTAAGAGAGGTTGCAGCTATTTGCTTTTACCTGAGTCTACAGGAAACTGCAAGATTCCACCCCCTCCTCTCCTCACTGTCCTGCTGAGTTAAATAAGGCCCCATCTACACAATGAAAAAAAAATCCATATGGCGTTCGAAAGATCGATAATGTGTACACACAGCCGTTCGGATGCATACGTGTCTTTCAGAAGGGGGGCTAGTGAATCCCCCATAAAGTATGTGAAATTGGCATTTGAGATGAATAGCAGATCTTGGCAAATAATCCATACAACCATTCGAACTGTTGATCATCTGTACACCCTGCTTGCACACATATGAACAGGCAGTTTAATCTGATTGGCTGGCTGAGCACAGGGGGCGGGGCTAGCAAAGAGGGAAATTGGGAGCGGCCGCCTTGTTGGATTCCCGGCTAACCAAGAGTCCGGTAAGTCTATGAAATGAAGATTTTTACATTTATTCATTTTTATTTTATATTGTAAATACGGAAAACCGACTGTCTGCATAACAGGCACCTTTTTAAATAATAAAAAAAGCAGCAGGAGATTTAAAACCGCCACTTGAATTGCTCACTCCAACCAACTGGGCAAGGAGGGGGTCATATGGAGTTTAGGGGGGGTAAAAATAGTGTAGGCAGATCATACGCATTCGAACGCCTGCTTTTTCGAATGTTTACCCCCCAAATTGATTTTTTTTCATTGTGTAGATGGAACCTGAGTACAGTATAAACTGGTTTTGCACTTTGAAATCAGTTTGCAACAACTGAAGTAAACAAAGACGGAGAATGGGAGGAAGAGAGAAACTGGAACATTTTTAAAGCAGCTGAAAAACTAAGAGGTTTAATACATGGTGTTTTGTTGCACTATCCATTAGTCATGATTACACGTGATTGCATGAATGGGTTCTTTCCAGTTGCACAATGCAACTTCCCTTTTGTTGCTGGTTCAGCTGTGGGGTGTCTTTGTAGTGCTCCTTTTCATTCATGGCAAATCCCCGTGAATGAAATCAGTAGAGCTGTGAAACCACCATACTTTCTTGTGCAGTAATATCATTGAGCCATCGGAGAAGAACATGTGACAGAGTGGGTGTGTTTTGGGCTGTCCTCCAGTTTTCACCTGTGTTTACCTACACTTCTTCATCTCATTTGACTTTTGGCTTATCAGAAGAGCTCACCAGTGCCCCTCGGCTACTCCCTGCTTTCACAGTGTTCATTTGGATTCAAAACTCAGTCTTTGGCTGTTGCAGGGCATACTTAAATGTATATTTTTATTTAAAACAAACATGGGGGAGAAGGTTGTGTATGGGGCTTTTTCCAGGAGGGAGGGGGCGGCGAGTCTGCCTGGCACCGTTGTAGGGACGAGGGATTTTTTTTTTTAATGTAATGCTCATAGCCCGTAGAGTTGATGAGCAAAGAAATCTATTTCTGGAGCTCTTCATGGCCAAAAGTGGGAGAGACAAGCTTTGGTTTTTGAGGGGAGAATTTCTCAAAACTTTTCTTCCTTCTGCTGTTTTAAATTGAGGTTTATTTGTTTTTTACAAAAATAAATAAATCAGGAACATGTCTTAGCCAGTGTGATGTCCCAGTTCGAGGGGATGTGTCAGCCTTCCAGCCCTCCGCCGGGCTCGGCTCTTCCTCTGGCATGCCTGCACCATCCTCCGGCATGTCTGCGCCATCCCCCAAGCCGCCAGCTCCTTGGCCACCACCTGTGGCCAGGTCTTTCTCCGTCTGGGTTCCAACCTCCGCATTGTCAGCCATCGCAGGTAGAACTCCAAGATTAAGGATGATTTGTGAGTTTTGGCTTACTGTGATGTCCCAGGAACATACACTCACATTTACTCAATAAGAATTCTTTATTCAGCAAGGATACGTGTATCATGAACACAGGCAAAGCCGAAACTGGAGACAACCCAACACAATTCCCAGATAAACCCTTACAGCATGAGAATTGCATTTAGGGAGGCTCCAAAGCGGCCAGCCAGCTCCAGGTACTGTGACCTTGAGCTGCTTTGGAGAACAGCATTCCCAGGCCTAAAGAGGGTGGGCTGGCACCCACCCAAAAGCTAAGAGGCCCAAACAAGGAGAACAAGCCAAAGCCTTTTGCCAACCTCATGTCAGGTTCTTCCATGGAGTCTACTCTAATGCCCAGAATTCAGGGATGAACCTGACATACCACCCTCCCAAAGAGCAGCCTCCTCCCAACTCAGCTGGACTTATCAGGAAAGCGAGCATGGAACTTTTGAAACAAGCGCAGAGCATTTATGTATTCAACATTAACCCACTCAGCATGACCCCTTGGCAAATGTTTCCATTTTACCAAATACTGCCACCACCACCCTGTGCACCCAAGAGTCCAACACATCAGAAATCTCAAAGTGTTGATCTTGGTCCACCAGGATAGGGTGGGGCAACGACTCAGGATCCCGATGATATCGATCTGAAGGGTACGCCGGCTTGAGCAAACTGGAATGGAACACAGGGTGGACGTTACGATACAGCTTGGACAACGATAGTTCAAAAGCCACAGGGTTAATTTCCCTAACAATAGGAAAAGGTCCAATGTACTTAGGCCCCAGCTTTTTGTAGGGCTGCGGGCTCTTTAGGAATTTAGTGGATAAGAACACAAAACTTTAGTGGTAAGTCCCCCACAGAATATTGCGGGGTAGAGTCCCGCTTTTTATCGGCATACTCTTTGTAACGGGCTTTTGCAAAGTCCAGAGCCGACACGACTTTCGGCCATGTGTCCTTAATTTGGGTACTCCACTGGGTCACCGGGACCGGGTCCTTGGAGGTCCCCTCCCCTAAAGGTAGAGGGTTAAAGTCTTGTCCTGAAACAATTTTAAAAGGAGACAAGCCCATGCTTTGGTGTATGGCGTTGTTATACACTACTTCAGCAAAGGGTAAAAGGTCGACCCAATCAGACTGCTGGAAGTTGACATAACATCTTAATACTGTTCCAAAAGCTGGTTCATACATTCAATTTGGCCATCACTTTGTGGATGATGGGAGCTGCTCCAACTCAATTCCCAACAATTTTGTGAACGCTTTCCAGAATTGGGAGTGAATTGAGCTCCCCGATCTGAAATGATCTTAGCAGGAACTCCATGTAGCCTATAGATGTGATGCACAAACCGTCTGGCCAGCTGGGAGGCTGTCGGGAGTTTCTTGCATGCCACAAAGTGGGCTTGCTTGGAAAACAAGTCAGTCACAACCCAAATAACAGTCTTTTTCTTACTTTCTGGTAATTCAACAATGAAGTCCATACTAATGATTTCCCATGGTTTAGTGGGGGTAGGTAAAGGTAGCAATAAGCCTTTTAGTTTTCCCCCAGCTCTTTTTGCCACCGCACACGTGTGACACCCCTTTACATACTCCTCTACCTCCTTCCGCATTTTGGGCCACCCAAAATGCAGGCCACTAGGCTATGCCACCTAGTTAAGTGCAACGTTTTCACACACCCAAAATGACCTGAACTCTTCACGTCATGGCACTGTTTAAGAATGGCAGTTCTCATAGCCTCTGGAACATACAGGTGCTCCCCCTTCCAAGCCAACCTGCCTTGTAGAACTACCTCCCCTTGGTGAGACAGAAACCATGGGTCCTTGCAGAGGGCAGCTGCCAATTGAACCTGCCACCCACTGCCACCGCCCTCCGAGACTGGAGGAGACGGCTCGAAGGAAGATGGGGCTGGTGCCATAGTGGGGGTCGTGGTCTTTGCAGGTGAGCCATCAGGCTCCCCCACAAAGCCTTTGTCTGGGCCCAAAGAGGGGCCTGTCTTGGTCTCCTGATGCTTGGCTTGGCTGCATGTGAGAACTCTCAATCCCAAATGGGAGGGGGAGAAGACTGTGTCTATCATCTCCTTTCACTGACTGTCGTGTTGAGGGAGCCTGGACAAAGCGTCCGCTAAAAAATTCTTTTTTCCCGGGAGGAACTTCAGGGTGAAGTTGAACCGGTAAAAAAAAAAAATGGCATACCGAATTTGTTTAGGGTTTAAGCACCGTGGAGTTTTCAGAGCCTCCAAATTCTTGTGATCTGTCCAAACCTCAAAAGGTTGGGAAGATCCTTCCAGTAGATGGCATCAAATCTCTAAGGCCAATTTGATCGCACCCGCCTCCTTCTCCCACACTGGCCAATTTCGCTCAGTCTCATTGAATTTCTTGGACAGATATGCACAAGGTCTGAGCTCCCCCCGCTTCATCCTGTTGTAACAACACCCCCCCCATCGCCACGTCTGAGGCATCTACATGAACCACAAAAGGCTGAGTGGGGTCGGGGTGCTTCAGAATGGGTTCAGAGGTGAAAAGCTTCTTCAGCTTGTCAAACGCCCTTTGGCATCGGTCAGTCCACACAATCTTTTGAGGAAGCTTTTCTGCCTTCCCCTTTCTAGTTATTTTCTTCTCTCCCACCCCCTTGGTTTTCAACAGGTCAGTCAAAGGTAAGGCCACCTCAGCAAAGTCAGGGATGAAGGACCAGTAAAAATTAGCAAACCCTAGGAAGCTCTGAAGCTGTTTCCTAGTTCTGGGGACCTCCCATGCAAGGACTCACTTTACCTTCTCTGGGCCCATTTCAACCCCCCTGCTAGAGATGCGGTACCCCAAATAATCTGAGTGGTTCTGATGGAATTCACATTTTGACATTTTGGCATACAAATGATTATCCCCCAATTTACTATGCACTTTTTTCACCAACTTCACGTGGGACGTATAGTCCTCAGATTAAATAAGCACACCATCCAAATACACCAGTACTCCTTTGTACAAGAACTCTCTCAGCACATCATTAATCAAGTTCTGGAAAATTCTGGGGGCTCTGCTTAGTCCAGATGGCATTACGCAGAATTCAAAAGCCCCTAGCTGGCAATTAAAAGCAGTTTTCCACTCATCCCCTTCTTTAATTCGCACTCTGTAATAGGCCACCCGCAGGTCCAGTTTGGTAAATATCTTCCCCTTGGCTAAATGAGCCAGGATGTCTTTCATTAAGGGGAAGGGGTACTGATTTGTCAGGCTGATAGCATTCAAGGATCTATAATCAATACAGAGATGAAGACCCCCATCGGCCTTGTGTCTGAACAACACAGGAGCCCCCAAGGGGGAGGTCGTAGGTCTGATGAACCCCCGTGCCAAGTTTTTGTCTATGAACTCCCAGAGGGCGTCCGTCTCTGCCAGTGTCATGGAGTAAATCTTGGGTTTGGGCAGCTCAGTCTTGGAAACTATCTCAATAGCACAGTCAAATGGCCTGTGGGGGGGGGCAGAATGTCACATTCTTTCTCTTCAAACACATACTGCCACTGTTTATATTCCACCGGTAACCCTTTCAATTCCCCTTGAATCAGAGCGGTTTTACAGTTCCTTGGCTTAGCCTCTAGAGGGATCCCCCCCAGCGGGGCCTCACCCACTCCGTGTTCCTGTACACACAAGGGGTCTGTAAAAGTCACAGTTTCCTTTACCCAGCCTATGGTGGGGTTGTGGAATTCAGCCAGTTTAAGCCCACTACTGCAGCTGGAACTAAACCTGGAGCTATTACAATTTGGAGCTCCTCCTGATGATTCCCCATCTTCAACTGTACTGGGCCAGTCATTCGCCTTGCAGGAGCCCCCTTCATCATCCCTCCGTCCATCTGAGACAGCCACACTGGCTTGTCTAACTTAATGGTGCTAACTGCAAGTTCACTGACCAAGGAGGGGTGAATTAGTACTTGGGTACATCCAGAATCCACCATTAACATTACTTTTCAGGGGACCCCATTGTTTGCAACCCCTATTTTGACTTTTAAGAAAAAAAGGCCTTTCAACCCATTCACCACAGCACTTGGGCGCCCTTCGGGATTAGCCCGCCCTCGGGCGCTTAGTAGGGCAGGCTGGAGCTGTTTCCCGCCAGCTCAGCATCAGAGGAGGACCCACTGTCATCTGGTTCCTCTGACAACATTCCCCCATGTGGCCTGACATCAAGGTGCGCACCGCTGCTTTGATCTTGGGCTTGAATGGCATCATGGGTGCCGTTGACTTCCCCTCTGCCTTCTTGGGCCTCTCTTCTGCCGGGGTGTCTCGAGGTTGTTTCTCTGGGCATTCAGCTATGCGGTGTCCACTCTTCCCGCAGTGCAGGCACAAGCCTTTTCTCATCCTTTGCTCCCTCTCTGACTCCCCCACCGTGCCACCAGCTGGTTGGGCCGTCTTAGCTTTCTTCCCGGTGGACCCCATGGGCTTCCCGCCAAGCCCCTGGCATTGCCGGGCCAGCTCGATGCTCTGTCGCAGGGTCTCCACCTCCCCAGCCAGCCGTGCCCATCCCAAGAGGGTCTCGAGGTTCCCTTGGATCAATGCCCACTTGAGGATGTCTGCGTTAAAGCCATCCTGAAAATACTGCACCTTAGTAGCTTCGGTCCAGTTGTGAATCAGGCTAGCCAGGCGGTGGAATTTGGAGGCATATTTGGCCACAGACCTCGAAACTTGTCGCAGTCGCTGGAGTTCTGTGCGTGCCTGTCTCACCCTCAGGGGGTCTTCAAATTGAGCCCGTAAGGCCATCATGAAGTCGTGGAAATTCCCCAACTCTGGAGCCCCCATGTCGTAGAGCCCCACCAGCCATTGCGCTGCCTCCCCCTCCAGTTGGTTGGAGACATACTGCACCTTCTCTGCCTCTGTCTGGAACTCTTTGTCCCATTGAGACATGAACCCCATCACCTGGGTTAGGAAGTATGGCAACTTTGCGGCATCCCCATCAGAGGTGGCTTTCAGGTCTCGATGCTTGAGCCCCCGAGGTCTTTCCTGCAGCTCGACCGGGCCAGCTCCCACAGGGGGTACTGGACCAGGAGCCTGCGGGACAGGGGTACCAGTGGGTGCAGCGGGGACCCCTCCCCCTGGAGCTGGCAACTGCGGGTCCTGGGGAAGTTGGCCTCCTCCTGGGGTGGCTGGTTGCTGAGGCAGTCTTTGCAGGATCTCCAGGAGGCTTGTCTGCATGACCTCCATTTGTTGTTTCAATTGCTGTACCTCATCCTCCAGTTCTGAGTGCGGAGGTCTCGCCCCAGGTTCTCAGTATCCCTCAGTTAGGGGTCTATCCAAGATTAAGTATGATTTGTGAGTTTTGGCTTACTGTGATGTCCCAGGAACATACGCTCACATTTACTCAATAAGAATTCTTTATTCAGCAAGGATACATGTATCATGAACATAGGCAAAGCCAAAACTGGAGACAACCCAACACAATTCCCAGATAACCCCTTAAAGCGTGAGAATGGCATTTAGGGAGGCTCCAAAGCGGCCAACCAGCTCCAGGTGCTGTGACCTTGAGCTGCTTTGGAGAACAGCATTCCCAGGCCTAAAGAGGGCGGGCTGGCACCCATCCAAAAGCTAAGAGGCCCAAACAAGGAGAACAAGCCAAAGCCTTTTGCCAACCTCATGTCAGGTTCTTCCATGGAGTCTACTCTAATGGCCAGAATTCAGGGATGAACCTGACAGCCAATGGAAGATTTCTGCCCCCTCTCTTTCTTTCTTTTGCCATGTAGCTTTACCCAAAAGTATGCCCCCTTGAGCCTGCTGGAGTTTACTCTCGAGTAAGCATGGCTAGGTGCATTCCAGTGCTTTTCCTGCAGATTGGGTTAAGCTGTTTTTTGTCCTCTTGAAATTAAAAAGAAAAAAATTGCAAGTGTGTGTCAATGAATCACCCCCCTCCCACTTCAACATTTTGTCTGTGGATTTCCACCTCAGGAGTAAGTACCTACTGAGTTCAGTAGAGGCTTACTCCAGAGGAAGGGAGAGAAACTCTTCACTTTTCTGTTGGGGAGGGGAGGTCCCAATCCACTTCAGAAATGGAGAAACTGCAACCTGCTGAGTGCAAAGTGGAGAATGGTTTTACAGGGAGACTTACTTTCCAAGTAAAAAAAGGTAAAAATGTGTGGTAGTGTGTGGCATGTAATCTACTGTTTAGTGTGAGTTTAAGCAATGTTAGGAACCACCATTTCATAGTATGTTCAATGCTTAGGGTACATTGTACATGGATTTTAAAATGGGTGCCCAATTTTGGATAATGGTGATAGGCAGATGTGAGGTAGCTCTGTGACATCCCTGAATAATCATGCGCTAAAAAGATTGCGAGACCATGAAATTGCACTGATGATTGTTTTATTTTAAAAAAAGGGTGCATGTGCCTTATTGAAAACAGAAATGGCAATTAATTGAGGGAGGAGAGTGATGCACATGGGGCAGAGGAGAAAGGGCTAATGCAGTGCTCTTGTAGCGGTACCAGACGTTACCCAACAATTTTAAAAACAAGATTGCGTATAGTGTTTGATAACATTTGCTAGCATCAAGGGATCTATTTGTTTCCTTAAGAAAGGGCATGACAACTTTTGGAAACATGGTGGGCTCTAGACTTGAGTGTTCAGGTTTGACTGGGGAGACCCATGTTGACAGTGCTGCTTTTTTGTAAAGTTAAGTGGGCTACAAGCAGCTTGTGGAGTGAATGGAGGAGCGGTATCTTCCTTCTCCTTTTGGGGTGAGGCACATCTACCTGCTTGTTTCACAAGCTGTAACTGCCTTGGGATAATTGCTATCTCTTAGGACTTTATCACACTACACTGTAACTAGCTGGATCTGGTGTACCACACACTGTTTAAAAAAAACTCCCCAAAAAACTCCCGGCACACCTAACAACAACCGTATAAGGTAGGCCAGGGATTTAAATTCCTCCCTCCTTCTCAGTGTTCCACACTTTTCCTGGAATTGCTGAGGGTGACTTGTTCTGTTACCCGGCCACAGCTGCCACCAGTTGACTGCCTGACTCTGGCCCAGTGGCAGCAGTGGCATCCTGCTGCCCCCATCACTTGTCTACCTGGATCCTATCGCGGCCCATAACTGATGAGTGGCTGAGGGAGTGAGATGAGGAAGGAGCCCTTATTGTCAGGAGTTAGAGACTGAACTCCATTATGAAATGGCCAAAGAACTGCAGAACCATGCTGAGTCATAATGGCTGACTGCATGAACTACCAAGTCATGCCTAGCCAGGCCACTAGAGGGCAGTGTCCTGTAGATGTATATATGGGAGAGCTCAGAACAAGGCTCACTCCCCCCTCTCTTCTCTTACTGTGAATGCTGAGGCCTGGTGAAGCAGTTTCTCCTTCAGTTGTAAATATTTGTATATATTGCAACTGTTTGACTTTGAAGATAAAAGTGCCTCCTGCTTATTTGGACATCAAACACTCTGTGTGTGAGTATTCTTGGGAACGAGTTGCTACTGAGTCTGCTGTGATAATTTTTTGGCTTCTGCTGGGGACGGAGTGTCCTATCATCCCCTGACACAAAAGATCCCAATCAACCCTTGTTTACCTTGCAGTATATGAGGTCTGTCTATTAAATAATGAGACTGTGTTTCTACCTTTCAGACAAATCAGGGAGAACTGATTGTGAACGCTTGAGTGGTGACCTTGAACATGTCTGAATCTGCATGACAAACATCAACACTCCCGGCCATTCAGTGTCAGTCATTGTTTAAAGCAGCTGTGTGCTGGAAAAATACTGAGCTCAGTTACACAGCAGTTTTTATTGCCATAGTTTGCGTTTTAGCCCTTTTTCGCACTAGTGCTAGGAAGTTTAGATGATTTATTGGGAAATTGGTTGCTCTGTTTATTTTTTCACTTTTTGATTCAGACAGGCAACGATGGGTGTGTGTGGCCTGCCAAGCACATCTAGGGGCAGATGAGACAGAGGGAGAGAAAGAGAGAGAGAGAGAGAGAGTGCTCTGATCTTTCCCTCCTCTGAGGAATGTCTGCTAGTTTTCATGCCTTAGCAAAGGCTAAGGAATGCCTACGAGTTTTCATGCCCCTTTTTCCAAATGTGGAAAGATGATGAGCGCCCTGGACAACCTTCCACTTCAAGAACCGAAGAAATCAGCCAGATTGTTCAAGAGGACTGCCGATTCAGTGTCTGAATGATAAATAAAGCCATGAACATAGACAAAGATACTGTGTGGAAAATTTTGCCTGAGGATCTCAACATGAGAAAAGTTTGTGCCAAAATGGTCCCTAGGGTTCTCACACGAGAGCAAAAAGAGTGCTGCAATGCAATTTGTGCTAATATTCTGCACCAACTTGAGGCAGACCCAAACCTTTTTCAAAAAAATCATCACTTGTGATGAAACCTGGATCTTCCAGTATGATCCTGAGACAAAACAACAGTCAATGCACTGAAAAATACCATTATCATCAAGAATGAAAGAAGCACGTCAAAGCAAGTCCACATTCAAAGCCATACTCATTGTGTGCTGGATTTTTTTTTTTTTACATCAAGGATACTTTTGGCAGAATGGGTTCCAGAAGGTAGAACAGTGAACCAGCATAGGCTTTTTGTGTTGTTGTTTTTCTGGGCTGGAGGCCATGTTCTAGAAGAGTTTATTCCTGACGTTTTGCCTACATCTCTGAAGATGCCAGCTACAGATGCAGGCAAAATGTCTGGAATAAACTCTTCTAGAACATGGCCTCACAGCCTGGAAAAAAAAACCACAAGCCTTTAACTTCACAGTGAACCAGCATTATTATAAGGAAGTTTTGACAAAGCTGAGAGAAAGAGTCAGGGGAAAAAAAGGCCAGAACTGTGGGGAAATGGTTTCATTCTACAAGACAAGGTACCTGCTTAAACAGCACTTTCTGTGAAGCAGTTTTTGGCCGATAAACGCATTACTACACTTGAACATCCTCCATATTCACCATGTGACTTTTTTCTTTTCCCTAATGTGAAATTAGTGCTTAAAGGAACACGTTTTGAGTCAGTTGACGTAGTAAAAAAGAAAACAGCTGACAGAAACTGATCTGCTCCACGCCTTCGAACAGTGGAAAACAAGACTGCATTGGTGTGTGAGTGTGAATGGGGAGTATATTGAAGGGGACAAGCATTAGAATTATAATATATATAAATAAAGATGGATTAGTGTACCAGTATCATCATTTAATAGACAAAACTCGTATATAGGGGTTGCTACGTCAAGCGATCATCAGTTATCTTTCCCTTGTTTCAAGTTACTTCAGACCTTTTTACTTCTCCAGCCAACTTGCTTGTTTTATGCAAAGAGTGACTATACGTACTTATTAGTCTATGGACCTAGGGTTTTCATGTTCTGCTTCCTGAAACACTGCATAATATGCAAATCTTATAGTGGAATGGGAAAGAGTTAAACAAAACATAGACACAGAAGTTTCACCCTTCAGACCATCCCTTTCAAGTTTGCTTTATACTACTGTATAAAGTTTACAGGAAAGAAACAGACAGTTTGATAATTTTATGTGTGACATAGTTCAAACTTTTGTCCAAATAAAAATTAAAACAATCATGTATTGTGAAGTCTAAGGCTGCAATCCTGTGCATAGTTTCCTGATTTAATTAAATCACTGAATAATCACTGAGCCGGGTGAATCTTCCTTCTGGGCTAAACTTTTACAGGACTGCACCATTTGTTTCGTAAAGGTATCCTCAATTCAGTCAGAAAGACAACCAAATCCTTCATAGACTGTCCTTTCTTTTATGTCTGGTTTGGAAGTATGCAAGTAATCTTTATACAACCTCAGTTAATCTTGTTCATGGCTAAACGAACGATATGAGGTACAGAAAGACGGCTGTATACCAGCATAGCCCATTATGAAGTATGGGAGGACCCCGGGTGAAAAACCAATGGTAGGGCCCTTTAATGTGGAAGAATCAGGGGGTGCATAAGCCACAGGTTTTCTTATGCTCTCTCCAACCTCCGCAGCGTTGCTCACAAAACGTGGGGAGCTCAGCCCTTTACTAATACCAGAGCCTCCACAATGCTTGGCACATACACACCCTTTCCCCCATTCCCTTTCCCATTAATTCACTCCAATAATCTGCACCAATCCTATAGACTGAGGAGGATAAAATTCTCCCTATTGTTGAGGTACTCACATATACATTCATCTTTTCCTTTATGTTTATGCCCTTTCTTCTTCTTCTTCTTCTTCTTTTTCTTTTCTGCTATCATTTCTGTCTTTCCATCCTCCAACATAAAGAAAGGTAAGTTTTCTGACATGAATAAAAATATTACAGTGCTTCAGTTCCTTCAGCACCTCCTGACGTGACTGAAGCCACAAAATCTTCCAAACTGATAGACTTTGGCACTGAGGTAAAGGGCTTTTTACTGCCTTTTTCTAGTGAGGAAGATATACTCTAATCCCGCTGACTTGACAAAAAGATTAAGTCAGCTGTTGTAATTGGAAGAAGAAATGCTGTGACTTAAATAATATCTTTATCCTGCAACTTATATATCAGTGGGAGAGGCATTTTTTAAACGCACAGAATTTAAAACCTATTTTGGATCACTTACTTGAAAGTATTCTATTGAACTCAGTGGGATTTACTTCAGAGTAAACACTCATGGAATCAGGTTGTTCTTGTACAAACCCAAATATAGTTTGGCTTTGCAGAATTAAAATTTCTGCTTTAGGGTTTCCAGACCCTCAGTGAGCTCCTGTTTTGTATGTATGTAAGTACTGCACTTGCCAGTGTCCTATTAAACTCAGTGGCAAGCAACTTCCTGCTGAGTAAATATCCATAGCATCATGCTCCAGTAAAATGCATACTTGTTTTTAAATAAATGCCATTTAAGTTAATGGGACTTCCTTCCAACAAATGCTTTAAGACTGCAGTGCACATATTTGCACAAAGCAAAAACTCTATTTAAGTGAGCTTCTATCCCTGTAGCACTCTGGTGGTAAAAGCCACACCCGGGATTCTTCTTTCTGTGCAGTTCTTAAAGATACAGAACACCTAGGCTTGCTACTTTTTCCTATGCCTTTAATAGCTGTACAACAGACAGAAAGCCAGAAGGTGTAGCACCCGGCAGGGAACTCATACATTTTCCATTTTGGAGAGACTCTTGGGGATTGTCTAGATGAGAAGAAATAATGCTGATTGCTGTGTGTTAATGCAAATTTGCAGCAGTGTTCATTTGTCTCCACGGTCCTTTGGCAAAATCGATTATATGCAAAGCTATTTGCATTTTAAGTGTACACACAGCCATGTCTGCAAATCAAGATGGTGGCAGAGTAAATTACAGCAGGTTATTATTCTCCGTACATTGCCACTGCTGCACAGTATTGTTTTTTTAAAAAAAAACTGTAAATCAAAGGTGTGCAAGTGCAGCCTTATGCTTAAAAAAGCTGTGTGGTTTCCTCAGCACAGCAAAAAAGCACATGATCAATAATATGAAACGCCAAAATGGCACTTCCAGCCACTTCCTTGCCGGCAAGCCCACCCCTCGCACACATCCGACCAATCTGCTCTGCACTTCCGCCCTCACTGAGAATGTGCGGCAATGTGCATTGTCCAGGCATATGATAATGTGCAAGCCCACACATTATTTAAAAAAAAAAACTCAGGGAAATTGGCAAAGGCTTCTCCTGTGCAGATGGAGTTTTTGGCCTCCCTCCTTTTGAATACTACGACTCTTATTCACACCGTGTTGAGACAAAAGGTATTCTCCTCAAATTCTATGGGAAGTATTTTCACTATCTAGACAACCCGGAAGCAGGATGGTCTCTTCACCCATTGAGATCCTATCACCACTACCCTATCTCACTGAACTCAGCAGAAGCATGCTTTGTGTAAGGAATAACCATGTTTTTTGTAAGGCCTAAAGCACGTCTTGCTACATTGTGACTTTTAATTGGCCCGAATTCATACTGTAGCTGTTTACATTTTTTTTAATTGACCAAAATGAATGTTTGATATCCCCCCCCCCACACCGAGGTGTTATTAATACAGATTTCCAAAGCATTGTTTTGTTGTTAAAGACAAGAGCTCGGATAAATTACAGTTGTCCCTCCACATTCACAGATTTGACATTCACGGATTTGAGTATTCACGGCTTGAAAAATATTCTTAAAAAAATAACAATCCTAATAGCAAACCTTGATTTTGCCATCTTATATAAGGGACACCATTTTGCTCTGCCATTGCATATAATGGGACTTGAGTATTCACGGATTTGGGTATTCACGGGGGGTCCTGGAACCAAACCCCAGCGAATGTGAAGGGACAACTGTACTTATATAGATTACAGGTCCCCAAATCTGCTAGCCATCACATTTCAAGGGTCTTTACTGAGACTACACTGTACTACTTTGTAAAATACAGTATTCATAAATGATCTGGTTTCCAATTAGGAGCAGTCAGGCAACCAAGCTTGCTGATGATGACAAATTCAGGCAGATAACACAGAGGTCCAAAATCACTTCCCCAAACTGCTTGAATGTGCAAACAATTTTAGGTGAAAGTAAGTGTAAAATGGTGAATAGTGAGGCAAAATATCCTAATGTTACATATACATTGTGGGGATATAAACTGCTGATGAGTGACCCAGAAGGGGATCTTGAATATCTCAGTGAACCGGCAGATGACAGTTCTGAAAGGAGCAAATTCTATGTTACAGATTATTAAAAAGGATGAAGCATGAAATTGCCAGTTTTTATAATACCTTTTCTGGAAATCTATAGTCTGTGCCACATTCAGAATTCTGTGTATAGCAGCAGTGGGCAATTTTGGAAGGTCTGGGGGCTATTTGTTTTGCTCCCAGGCCCATCTTGGGGGCACACAGTCTGCTAAAAATGAAAACAACAAAACCTGAAGTGGATCACTGCCCACTTCTGTCTTTCAAAAACATTTTTTGTTTATGGAGATTATTGGACACATCAAAAATGGTGTTACAACAATGCCAGGAGATCGCAAAAGGGCTTCCTTACCAGATGTTGTCGTCCCCCATCATTATGCACTCGTTCTGCTCCCATTCTGCAGGTGCTGTTTTTTATTGATGGAGAGAAGCTGTCAATAGCAATCCCATTCTGTTCCTGTCCCGGGTTTCCATGTGTGTGACAATGTGCCCCGTGTTGCCTGCGAGATCCCAGGGTCAATGGGCGGTCTCTGCCAGAACACATCTGGGTGAGACTGGGACATCCATGTAAGCTACCCTCTTTTTATGACCTTCCCCATGTTACTTGTTAATTTTAAAGTGTGTTTTTGTGCTTGCTGTCACTTTTAGTGTGTTATTTTTCTTTTTAACTTTGAATTTCCCATGCTCGTGTCTTTCGCAAGAACAGGCAGGATTTCACTCCTAGGCTGCCCTGTTGGTGGGAAAGAAAGTAAGTGACGGTGGGGAGGGTAATTGTGGCAGGACAGGGGTGGGAGTGGAGATTAATCTCCTGTATGTTGATTAGACCAGGGTAACCCTGTATCCTATTCAAAAGGTGAACGGCCATTCCTGGAGGCTCCCAGAAGAGGCCATTCACCTCCCTCCATCCAAAAAAAAAGTATCTAGGGGAATCTTAGGGGATCAGAACACTACAAACAGCTTGGGGGGCTACATGCAATCCCAGGACCACACGTTACCTTCACCTGGTGTAGAGTTTTGGCCACCTAGGTGCTGTTTACACGATGAAAATGTAGTAGGAAGAATTCGTGTCGATCCCTGGCACTTTACACGTACATCAGGTCGGGTACGTGATTTTCGGAAGGGGGGCCACCTTTTATCCCTCAACCTGCGGGACTTCCAGTCCCGCGGGTTGTGCCGGTTTTTTAAAAAGTCAGTGGAGGATTCGGAAAATCGGAAATGTAAACAGCCTGGGGCAAAATGTCTCGATACTAGGGATGACTGGAAATGGTGACTGGGGGCGGGCTTAGAGATCAGGGACCAGAAAAGGAGGGGTCAGTCTCCCGTTCAACAGATCCAGCCGAAAACCAAGGCATCCCTTCCAGCTGCACGAAGGTTGATGTGTGTGTGTGCGCGCGCGCGTGTACTAAATCACTTTTTAAATGGATTTCTGCACTCCAAACCCTTCAGCTTTAACCTCTTCCTCAAATGCATGTTACAGAGAGATCGCGGTGGGCAGAGGGTCGCCCATTCATTCCCTGCCTTGATCCTGGTATTCCAGCCTCTGAGCGAATGAACACCCTTTAATTCCCCCTCTGTGTCTGTGCCTTTCAAAATGCCTGTCTGCAGCTGGCTTGAAATCTCTGCTGAATCTCTGCTGTAAGGGTTAACATTTTAAAGAGGCAAACGGAATAAATACCAAGCCTCCCATGCTGCCTCTGCTTAAAGTGAAAGAAATTCCAAGACTCTACTCAGCTTGATTTCAAAAGGAAAGGAGATGGTTTAATTGTTCCTCCATCTGAGGTCTTTGAAAAGTGCCTTCTGCCTCTGCTTCAAGGGTTAACATTTTAAAGAAGTAAGGGGAATACCAAACCTCTGCCCCCCTGTCTCCCCCCCCCAGCCAGCCAATAGCATCGCTCGTGGCACGGAACTTTAAAGGAAGTGCGTCACCGAGGTTGTGAAAACACAAGTAATCGCATCCTTGATTGACAGCCAAAAAACCCCCTAAAACCTAAAAAAAAAAAACCGGAACTTTGGACGTGTAAATATCAGTCACGGGACCACCCGGGATATCCAGATCAGTGACATAAATCGTATAAACAGCGAGGGACGGATTCGTGATCACAAAATCACGGTAAGCACTGTGACAATTTCTTTCGTGTAACTGGCACCCAAGTTTCAAAATGGTGATGACAAAAAGCTGAGTCTATTCACACTATAGAATTATAGTACTGTTATTCCACTTAAACTGCCGTGGTTCCATCCGATGGAATCCTGGGGTCCGTAATTTGGTGATAGACTTGAGTACTCTGGCTGAGAATTTTAAATGCCCCTCCCTAAACTACAAACCCTGGGATTCCATTGAATGGAACCATGGCAGTTAAAGTGGAATAATATCACTATAATTCTGTAGTGTGAATTGGCCCCTGGAAAAGGGTGCTAAAGTATGTTCTCTGTAATAAAAAGCTACAGCACTTGCAGCTTTTCGACTAGGGGGAAAAAACAAGAAGGGAAGTAATGATAGACAATGATATAATTAGTATAAAAATGATGGGAAGACATTTTGTTACATCCCTCAATCAGAGCTTGGAAATATAGGTTTTGACATTGAATTGTTAATGCTACATGTTAGAAATTGGGAGATTAGCTCATTTAGCTAGCTAGCACTAATTACTGAAATAATTTAATTTGAAGAGGTGATGTTAATAATTTGTTACTTGAACCCTTGATTTCAAAATAGACTGCAGAATTACAGAGAAGGATATAGTGGTTGTCACCCCTAGGGTGCATTTTATTATAAGCTCTTTTTGCCTTTTTCTGATAAACCTTTTTCCAGTTGGACTAAAAAGCCCCTAAAAAAATTGTTTTCTGGGCATGGCCCACGATGGCCCACCAGTCCTACATATCTGGAAACTGTAAGATTGGGAAAGTATGGGCTCTCACCTTACAACTTAAGTTTTGTCAGTTATCTGTGTCACTCTTTTCTCCTTTCCGTCCACACCAACATGTGTCATCCACTCTTCAAATGTCTTTATTAATTAAAGGTTAATAAGGAGTGATGATTAATAATGTTGGATTAATTCCAGCTGCAGCAGTGATTGTAAAACTTTGATCCTCTATGTGAAGTCGAAGGCTTTCACACCCAGCGTCCATAGATTTTCCTTGTTTTTTTTTACAGGCTGTGAGGCTGTGTTCTGGAAGCTTCTTTCTGACATTTTGCCTGCATCTGTGGCTAGCATCTTCAGAGAATGGTTGGGTAGGAGTGTGTGTGGAGTTTATATACTGTCAGCCCCTGTTGGAGAGGTTATGTAAATTTGTGTATTTGAATGGGTAGTTCCTGGGGGAAGATATGCAAGGAGGGTTAGTGTCTGTTTGGCTAATGGTTGGTTAATGGTCCATTATCTGCTGGAAATCCCTCAGTCCCTGGGTGGAGTTCATTTGCAAGTGTTGAACTCCACTCAGGAACAGGGGGATTTCCAGCAGATAATGGACCATTAACCAATCATTAGCCAAACAGATACTGATCCTCATTGCATATCTTCCCCCAGGAACTGTTAAGGTCTATCTGGGTTAACAAATAACGAAGTCTCAAGGTCCAGGTTCAATTCATTGAGATGGCTTTATTCTGCTAGCAATGACACAGGAGATATTTCTGCCGAACTGTTGTAGTAGCCATTTGCACTCTAATGTCTATTTGCTGAATGCTATCACCTTACAATCACTATTTGGGGTCAGACTAGATAGCCCATGAGACTCTGGGACTCTGCAAAATCTTTTTCCTTTAACTCTCAGGCCTAGTCAATGTTCTTTATTAATCAGGTCTATGTTCCATAAACATATGATATGCTGATGTAAACAAATTCTTTCTCTAATAACGGTCAAACTGTACCTAAATGTTCCTAAGCTATCTTGCCTTGAACTATCAACAATTGTCTCAGAGAAATTGCTGACACCAAAGAGAAGGAGGAGGGAATTGTTTTTTGCATACCAAAATTACTGTATAAAGGCATTCTGTAATCATAGCTCTTGGCTCTGACTCTTTGGAAGATATTCCAGTCAGGCCCACCGGTGTAATAAAACTCACTTTCCAATCCGTGGGTCTGCTGTTCCATGATTTCTGCAACATAAATGGTGTGTTGGCCTGGAAGGAAGCAGCAGGTGATGGAACAGGAGGTGGCATTTGCCTGCTCTAACTGCCGTGGCTGGGAAGGGGCCATGAGCACACACACTCATTCTGGGCACCACCAACCATTTGTTGGAAGAACGGGAGTCTGTGCCATGGCTGCCTGAACAGCAACGCGCACAAGGAGAACCCAGTAAATGAAGAAGGAAACTGAGCAGCCCTACCTCCAAAGAAAACGGGCAAGTAAACAAGGGAAATATTGTGGCCCACTCCATAAGAGTGGAAGAGGGGCTTGATCACCCCCTAAAGGGCAACCCGAGTACCCAGATAAGACACAGTGAGGGCGCACTGGTGAAACCGTTGTACCATTGAAGCATTGAGAAAGTGGTAATATTGTAATTTGGGGCAATTTGGGAAAAGTGGGAGGTAGGAATGTATGCCTGTGCATTGAGTACATGAAACTTGTGTGTGTTTTTGTATGCGTGGCTGTTGCAGTTCTTGCTACTTGACGTTGAGTGTACGGGGGTACAAGCCGGCAGCTGTGTGACTGGTGTCCATTTCCTCTTGGTTTGGGCAATAGGACCCCTTACCTATTTTTTTGTTTTTCCCTTGTGTCTCTTGTCTGTGTCTATTTTAGGAGGGTGGACATGGGTGAAGGGGGAAGCAAGGAAGTTTGCAACCCCTTGAGCTGTATGTTAAAGAATTTCAAAAGGGGTTCAATCGCTTTGTGAGATAAAATGGCCCTCCTTTGGTGTTCGGTGGCCCAGTGAGGGGTCTTTGAAGTTAGATAAAATTTGGTGTGTGTATTCTGTAAATGTTGGTGACCCAGAACATCCAAATCAGTTCCCCTACATTGACTCAGGAGATACAGTGGTCCTTGAATCCCCCCCAGTGGTTGAAAAATGCCAAGAGATCCCAAGCCAAAGTTCTGGTACTTAGAAAAGAAAAAATGGCCAATAAATTAAAGCCAGTGTTAGAATCCCTGGGAGACAACAACCTGATAGGGCCAATGGCACCCCCACCTTACATTACACTGGAAGCACAGCCCTAGCAGCCTTATCATGAAGAAAGGAGGGGCAAGATGGCGACAGACTAATAACTTCTGAACTCTCAATCACTATCTGGTATTATCACTTCATATATCCCAAAAATGCCACCCAATGGCAAGAAAAGAATTCAGCACAGCCCAAGCAACAACACTGTAACCCAGGAATCTTTCAAAGCAGAAAAACAGATGAGAATTGACTCACTTTTCAGCAACAGCAGCTTCTTCACTTACTAAGACACCACAGAAATCTGAACTAAACAAAATAGCTACTCAAAATATGAACTATTCTCTGGGACAGGGAGAAAATGAGGATCACAAACAGGCATGGATCCTACCTCTTTAGTGAGGGGAGCATCCTTTGGCTTATCTAATTAAATAGGTGGTGGTAAAGACTGTTTTTCCCTTGGTCTGGGTTTGCATAGCTGCTGGAATTTCATTTTAGATGAGGATGCATCTGTAGTACTGGGCATTTTTGCAAGAGTGTTCACAATTGACACAATTGTGATATATTTATTTTTATTTTTTATTTAGTTATTTATATTTATATTTTTTTATTTAGTTATTTATATATTTGTAAGATGAGCTGATTTCTCTGTAGCGCTCGGCAGGTTTCCTCCCAAAAATCTGCCTTTTTAACCTCCTGTGTGCCATATGAGTTTTGTCTTTGAATGGCTTGATGGAAATTTCTCTACCTTGCTTGCAATGTCATTTAATCTCTGCAGACAGACCCTGTCAGAACTACCCATTCAAATACACAAATTTACATAACCTCTCCAACAGGAGCTCACAGTATATAACCCCCCACACACACACTCCTACCCAACCATTCTCTGAAGATGCCAGCCATAGATGCAGGCAAAATGTTAGAAAGAAACTTCCAGAACACAGTCTCACAGCCCGGAAAAAACCTAAGGAAAATCTTTGGTCCTCTAGTTTTGGACTTTAGCCCCCAGAAATACATAAGGATCCCAGTGGGGTAGCCCTATCCAACTAGGCCAATTATAAGGATTCTGGGAGATGAAGTTAAAAACATGCAGAATACTAAACGTTGAGAACCATTGACCTAAATGACACATCCACTTCATGAGTAACAACATGTGGTTGACTACAAAGGTCAGTCAGTGAATTAAGGGTAGAGAATTCTTAATTAGAAATGTTTTGAGTGGCTTTGAGCATATGCAATTTTTTTTCTGCATAACTGGATCACTACATCCTCTCTTGTCTTCCTCCTCCCAAACAAGAAAGGGTGATCTGCAAAGATCAGTGGTAGGTCACTTGGTTTGCATGCAGGAACAAGGGATCCCACTTTCAGTTTGTGGCATTTCCAGTTTTAAATGTCAGTTATTTAACAGGGCTACTATCTGCTATTCTAGACAAGAGTGGGAAGGTATGGATTTAGCTAGTTGTATCCTTTGGCTCCAAGTTCCAGTCTTACCAAACCACTGAATGTCTGCGAGTGAAAGCGGGTGTGGGTGAAAAACAAAATGGGGGAATAGGGAGAAAGAGATGGAGCCAAGAGAGGGGTAAAATAAGGAGGTAGAATGAAGAAAGCTTTCCAAAACAACAGTACAGTAGGACCCCATATCTGCTGGGGATTGGTTCTGGGAGGCCCCTGTGGATACTGAAAACTGTGGATAATAGCAAACACCATTGAAAATAATGGGACTTCTGGTTTAAAATACCATAGAGTTGCCTCAGAGGACCTAGAAAATGGCTAGAGAGGACACATTTTCTAGGAAGACTCTATGCTAGGTGTGCTGTTTTGCGTCCTGTGGATAATGAATCAGTGGATACAGGGGTCCTCCTGTATACGAGTGACCAGGACCATGAGGGCAATAATAAACACACTGAAAGTGTAGAAAAGGGGTTGGTACAGCTCAACACAATAATAATATACATAACCAGAAAATGAATAAAAATTAGAGGAGAATTGAAAAGAGCCACAATCCCCTGCACTCTTCATCCAAGAAAAACTCCAATTTGTAACAGGGATTAGGTGGAGGGGCAGCACAAGCTTTTGAGCTTAAATGTCCTGACAATCTGAAAAGATGCATGGCTGGGCTGCTTGAGGATTTCCTGCTTACCCAAACAAACAAACAAACCCCATCATATTGCATTCCTCTACTCCAGGCATGGGCTTATCTGTTTTTTGTTTTTGTTTTTTGGTTCATTTCAACCAGACAGCCAGCACTGAGACACATATTGCATTTTGCAATCCTATTTTTTTTCTCCCAGGACCTTCCTGTTTCACTGAATCTGGCAGAGAGAGCATCACATTACACACCAACAAATTCTAATGACCTAAATCAATTAATTAAATCAAGTGTAGGATTAACTGCATTTTAATCAAGAAATTTGAAGAGTTAAGATACATGGGAGGTGCTAAGAAATCAGTAATTTGACAAGTTAATTATTCCAGCCCCAAAGTTCTGCTGATAAGTCTCAGAACTTGGCATCAGACTCAGAAAGACATCTGATGAAACTGATTATGAGAAGATTCAGAACATAAAAATATTTGTTCCTCAGTATGACAATGAAAAGGCTCTAAAAGCTGAGGGAGAGAAGAAGGAGGAAATAGAAAACCATATTCTATTAAATCCTACCCTTATAGCTGGCTGATTAGGCAGATTCAAGTACCAGGCAGCAGTAATTCTCAAAATGGAACTGAACATTTTGCCGCTACTGGTCACTTGTGCTACCTTTACTAAAACCATATGTTTCAGCCAACCATTTGACTATATGGACAAAACGTTTGCCTCTTTGTTGGTTTTCTGTTAGGAGAATTTATGTTATGAGACTTGCAAATATTCTCATGTTATTGCCTACAGCAATTTTAAAAGGTGAAGGGAGAATAAATAGGAAATTTGTAAATGTGGAGAGAGATTAAATTAGAAAATGATGGTAATATTATTTTCCTTCTGAGTAGTCAACATACAAGTGAATGAGTACCATAGTTCTCCAGAGGGGTAGCTGTAAAGTGTAACAAAATGACAAGCTTTTGTGGGCTGGAGTTCACTTTGACAAGTGCATCAAATGTTGTGCTGAGTTACATCTTTAGACAGAGAGGCTATATGACGGGTGGGAATCATGCAGCCCTCCAAATATTGGTGGATGGTCTCTCACTGCAGCCCTAGGCAACATAACCAATGGTGATTAGGCTGGAAACTGCAGTCCAAACAACATCCGGAGGGCTTCATAATTTCTATCCCTGTCAAATGGGATAGTGGTTAAAGTGTTGGACTGAGACTTGAGTTGTGACAACACATCTAAGTCCCCACTGAGCTATGAAACTCATTGGCTGACCTTGGACCAGCCATTCTCCATCAGCCCGACCTACCCTCACAGATTTGTTGTGAGGGTAAAGTGGGGAGAGGGAACAAACACGTTTGCTGCCTTGAGATTATTAGAAGAAAGGCAGGATATAAATGGAACAAGCAAAGAAATAATATGTACTCATAGCAAGGAATGGAAGGAACTCTAAACAGTGAAGTCAGAATAAAATGAAATGCAGAAAATGCAGACCATTATGAAAATAGTGTTGGGGCTAGAATGGCATCCTGGATCCATACAGTGCACAGCACTGCAGGGGAGGGGCCATATTCATATGAGGCAATAAAAGGCCTGCCCACCCCTCCAGGTGTCTCTTTTTGTGAGCTACGGAGACCAGCCCTTGGCCCTCAAGGAGCCTTTGGTTTTTGGATGATTATTTCTGACATGTTGGGTGACTGGTGGCAGCTGGTGGGCTTCTTCATTTTGCCCCCCAGCTCATTTTAATTCTTTGCAGTCTCCATTTGGTGGGGCCTTAGGATTTTCAGCCATTTTTTCCCTTGCTTTTTCCCACTCATGTTGCTTTCCTTCCTCTGGTTGATTTATTTGGCGGCAGCACCACATGCAGGTCAGCAAGACTTTGGGGTAGCCAGGAGGCAGTGGGTGCCATTGGAGGCCTTTCGGTCTTCCTTTTCATTCATTCAGACCACATTGACTTGGGCTTTTGCTCTGGCGAGCAGGGCAGCAGGTGGTTTTGCGGCCTAACTGGCCTTACAGGGGTGTTTTTGCAGCCGGTCTCTAGTGCTTGGGGGTTTACAAGGTCTTGTTTTTGGCCTTTTAGGTTTTATTCCTCAGCTGAGTGGGCTGTTTTCCGGTGTCTCACTCTAGTCCCAGCGTCCACTGGCACATGCTGTGAACTTTTTCCCCAGGACTTGTGGCCTTGAACCAGCAGGGGAGGGAGCTAGAATTGGACCTATAGGCCATGTGGCAGGACTTTAGCCTACTACATTTATTTGCTGGGAAGTTTGAGTGGTACATCAGCTGGGCCTAGGCCTCTGGTATTGCCAGGTCTCGGTGTTCCTCCAGTGATGATTTTGAGCAGCCTTTGGGCCTACAAGTGCATCTGTATCACCCTCCCGGGTGAATTTGGGCCTTCCTATTTGATTTTTGGCTGCAGCTTCCCCCAGGCCTGTTGAGTAGTTCTCGGGTGTGCCTTGGAGCCTGGGGTATAAGCCATGTTGTTACAAGGGGCCATTGCTTCATGTTAGGCCTGGTGGCCATAGCCTATACGCAGAAGTAATTCTGCAGCTTGGTGATTGGGGGTGTCATTCTGGCAGGCTTAGGCCTACAGTTATTTCATCCCCTCTTCACTTGCAGCCTGCCTGGTATTTTTTTAAATGTTAACTTAGTGTTTTTTTTCTATTGCAGCCCCTAGTGTGGGGGATTTCTAGTATCCCCGTTAGTCCCTGTATAGGAACTTGGCCTTTGAGTTTACATTTGTGCGTTGGACTAGTATTCTAGCCACATTACTCATAGCAGCACCCCCACCCTTTCCAGATGCTACAGATAAGGGCCCAACCAAAAAAGTCCCCAGCTAAGCATCCAACTCCAGCATCCCTTGGTCTTCAGACAATGAGGGTGAGGGGAGGAGAGCAGCCATATTAGCTTAAATAGCAGAGCTTGAAAAACTTCATGTCCCTCCAAACAGCCAGCTGTTCGGGCCTCCATGTGAGCTAAGGGAAGGCATAAGGATAATTTCTACACAATTGTGTTGTCTCATTTGGAGGCTTTAGAAAGGTACCTGCAGACAGCTGGCTGTGGAGGAGGGTGAGGACACATTGCTGACTCTAACAGGTAGTGATGAAAGTGGAGCTGCGGAGCATGGGCCAGCAGGTAAGTTCCCTAACACTTTAATACCTTCTGCTAATGCACATACAGGTGCCTACACAACCTCCCAGGGTGGCTATGGGAGGTTTGGAGTAAACCCAGTGGTCAGGTCGGGCTGGACAGTAAGAGCTTGTTAGGGAGTTTAGGGGGAAGCAGACTTCCTATTCCTCAGGAAGGTGCCTGGGGTCATATGCAACCCCCACCCCACATGATTGCCTGCAGGTGCCTTATCAAATGCCATATCCACAGCACACACCTTATGGCTCACAGGGGAACTGTGATGCCCCTGTCTTTCCCTGCTCAAAGAAAAGGCCTCTGTATGAATCCAAGCAAGCTTTATTGAAGTATAGGTTAAGCACAATAGCAGATCATTGCAAGTTCTAACAAATTCTCCCAAGTTTCACTTTTAAAACTACTGGATTTGCAATTACCCATTCACCACATCCACCATTCAGCAGCATTCTTTTTCACACAGTACTAAGCAGCTCTAGTGACCTTGGTTCTCACACTACCCGTCTCCACACCTGCACCCCCTCCCATTTCTAAACATCCTTTTAACACGGCTACAGAGCGGCTAAGCGATTCAAAGTGAAGTCAAAGGCTTTCATGACCGGCATCCATAGATTTTCCTTGGTTTTTTTCTGGGCTGTGAGGCCATGTTCTAGAAGAGTTTGCTTCTGACGTTTTGCCTGCATCTGTGGCTGGCATCTTCAGAGAATGGATGAGTAGGAGTGTGTGTGGGATTTATATATTGTGAACCCCTGTTGGGGAGGATATGTAAATTTGTGTATTTGAATGGTTAGTTTCTGGGTATAGAAATGCAAGTAGGATTAGTGTCTATTTGGCTAATGGTTGGTTGATGAGGCATTAACTTCTGGAAATCCCCCAGTCCCTGGGTGGAATTCCTTTGGCAGTGTTGAGTTTTTATTCTATTGTTTTTAAAAACTGGCAGCCAGATTTTGTTTCCTTTTAGGGTTTCTTCTTTCCTCTTGAAGTTGTCCAGGTGTTTATGGATTTCAATAGTTTCTCTGTGCATTCTGACATGATAGTTGTTGGCCTGGTCCAGAATATCTATGTTTTTAAATAACATTTTATGTCCAGGTTGGTTTATAACATGTTCTGCTACTGCTGATTTTTCTGGCTGGCCCAGTCTGCAGTGTCTCTCGTGTTCCTTGATTCGTGTTTGCACACTGCGTTTAGTGGTCCCTGTGTAAACTTGCCCACAGCTGCATGGTATGCGGTAAACTCCTGCATCTGTGAGAGGATCTCTTTTGTCCTTCGCTGAGCGTAGCATTTCTTGGATTTTCTTGGTTGGACTGTAGATTGTTTGGAGGTTATGTTTCCTCATCAAAGCAAAACTTAACATGGCAGAGAGGCCTCTTTGGGAACCTCTGACAAGAACCTACAGCAACCCTCCACTAGTGCATATAGTGGGGTGGCATATGGGGCTATCCCTTTTAAGGATCTCACCATACCACTGGGTGACCATCTAGCTCAGGCAACCTTGGGCAGGATCCTGAAAGGAGAGTATGTTGACATCCCCCCCCCCATTCTACCAGGAGATGGGGAAAAAAGATTAGGAGGGCCTGGATTAGAAAGAGAAGGAAAGCATTTGTAAACACAAGGTGGATAGAATATGGAAGAATTGACACTCAGGTTTTTTTCATTTATGCCAGAGTCATTGCTAGGGTGTAGCCCTGAAGGGCCTATTAGCTCATCCAGTATATGGACATAATCCATAGGGCTTATGTGGATTTCTGGGCCTTCATGGTTGCTGTATGATGAGGCCTTTAGGATAAGGTGCCAATGAACCTGGGGCACATTCCTTTTGAAACTACCTGAAAGGAAGAGGCATGGGTGTAGGTATGGAATAGCAGTGAAATATGAAGGGACCTGGGGCTGCCCCTGCATCTGCAAATTAAGTTGGATCAGCTCAATTAAGTTGGATTGGCTCAAGGTGCTCTTGTACCTCTACCCTGTTTGGGCTGCTGTGCCTGCTGCTTATTTGAGAGAGGTGTTTAGGGATGGCTTTCAGAGTCCTGCATAGGGAATTCAGGAGTCTTTTTTTGTTATTATTAAGAATCTTCGTACAGTGATGGGCCTGAAGACAGCCACCAGGAACTAGATTTGTAAGGAGGTGGCAGAGGGGAATGTAGTTGGCACTTTCTCCTTTCCCCCTGTTCCTAATTTAAGGGTGCCACCTTTAGGGGTTGTTCTCAAGAAAAGACCTGGTGAATATAGACTTATTCACCATTTGTCTTTTCCAAAAGGAGAGTTGATTAATGACACCATTCCTATGGAACTTTGCACAGTTTGCTACATAGCTTTTGATGCAGCACTGAACTAAATGTGTAGGAATGGGGTTGGGGCAGAATTGGCAAAATGCAACATTAAGTCTGTATTTCACCTTCTTCCTGTTCATTCTGGAGATTTTGAGCTGCTGGGTTTTTCCTTTGATGGTGCATTTTACATGGACCAGGCTCTTCTGGTAGAGTGTTCGGTGTCATATTCTGCCATTGAAAAATTCAGCACCTTTCTCAAAGACCCTAACTTAGATCAGGTTGGGTGTGTGTGTGGGTATTAATTTCCTCAATGACTTCATGTTTATTAGCCCAGCAGGAACAAGGCAATGTGCCTTTTATAAAGCAGGAATTTTATTCCTTGACTGCGGAGCTGGTGGTTCCTGTGGCACATGATAAAACAGAAGGTTTTTATTTTCTTGGGTTGAGAAACTGGGTGAGCTAAACAGCAGGGTTTCTGCTTTTATGGGGCTTAGTAAGGCCACACTTAGGGAGTTCCAGGAACTAACTGAACACTTAAATTTTGCTTGTAAAGTCATGGCCTGTGGCAGGGCCTTTTTGAGGCATCTGTGTGATGCTATTGCTGGCATGCTGAAGCCCCATCACAGAATTAGGCTGACTCAAGGGATTAAGGAGGATTTGAAGGTCTGACAAGACTTTCTTGTATCCTTCAGTGGGATTTAATTTATATTTATTTATTTATTTATTATTTTAAAAAACATGCAGCATATTTCATAACATTACAATTATAATATTAACAATTATAATGTTAACATTTATAATATTAACAATTTGCAATTGCAATTCTGTCTATTTATATTTTATTCATTAATTATCCCATAATCTCTCCACCTTTCACCCACCACCACCCATCACCTTAACATTCTCACTCTCCTCCTCCCATCACTTCACCCTCTTTTCCATCCTCTTTCTATTTAATGGGATTTAATTTTGGAGGGACAAGTTGTACATCCAGGATGTGTTGAAGGTGTCCCCAAATGCGACAAGATCTGCAGGATTTGGGGTTAGCCCAGAGAAAGGTAAACAGAGAGATGCGTAATGCTTTAAACAGAGGGTTGAGACACTTTCTTCCTCCTCCCACCATAGTTTGCTGACACCCAGAGCTCTACAGAGCAGATGGTGTCCATCTTTTGGAAGAAGGAAGTATGCTTTCATTCTGAGACCTGCAACAAGGGTTAAGTGCCCCATTGGCTGGCCTGGTGGGGGAAAGGAACTAAGCAGATGCTCATCCCTTGTCCATGGCAGGTAGCAGGGGTGATACCTGGCTCAGCTGAACCCCCATCAGGTTGCTCTCCCCCTCTTGTTCCCTCCAGTTTTGCCACTGTGCAACTAGGTCAATAAAGTGGCCCTTATTTACCCCAACTCTCTGTGTCTGGTCTCATTATTCCATGGTAGGTTCACAAACATTTGTGAACTAACTGGCAAGGCTGAATTATAGCCCTCTGGCTTGCTGTCTATCACCAATGCATGTAGCTGTCAAGGAGCTGTCTAAAACATGGTTTTGTTCTTAAAATTAGGATAACATTTCCCTAAAGCATAGCCCTTTTTTTTTTTTTTTTTAGTCTAAACGAAAATACTGCCTGCTTTAATTAGGCAAGAATACTTGGAGAAAGGATTAAAAGGAGAGGATTTATTCTGGGCGATCAGAAATTCCCATCTGTCTGGAATTTCCAGTGGTTTCTGGCTGAAAGGAGGATGTGTCACTCTTAGGGAACTGTTGCAGAAAGGAAGATAGTATTGGCACAGTAAAATAAATGCACAATTATATATGATGAAACCCATTCTGGCTTTGAAGATTCAGGCTGGGCAGCTATTAAAAACTGGTAATCTCAGCATGTATTTTTGTACCGTTTGTTGATTTATATCGACACGAGAGTGAGAAATGTAGCTTCTTAAGGGTCTTGTGGCAGAAAAACAACCTATAAATCTAAACTGATTTAGATTTATAAACTGACCACTGATTCTGTTTATAGGCAAAATATGCTTATTAAATCATAGAATCATAGAGTTGGAAGAGACCTCAAGGGCCATCCAGTCCAACCCCCTGCCATGCAGGAATACACAATCAAAGCATTCGTGACAGATGGCCATCCGGCCTCTGCTGAAAAACCTCCAAGGAAGGAGACTCCACCACACTCTGAGGCACTGCATTCCACTGCAGAACAGCTCTTACTGCTAGGAAGTTCTTCCTAATGTTTAGATAGAATCTCTTTTCCTGTAGTTTGAGTCCATTGCTATGTGTCCTAGTCTCTGGAGCCGCAGAAAACAAGCTTGCTCTATCCGCAGTATGACATCCCTTCAAATATTTAAACATGGCTATCATGTTACCTCTTGTTGCTTGTACCATGTTGCTTGTCTCCAGTAAATACCATTTTACTGGGCAAGTGTCTTCTAACAATGGGAAGAGGTCAAGAACACCTCTAAGTGTAACCTTACAATAGATGCAAGAAATGAAGGGAACCACAAGAAGCTGCTTTTGGATAACAGTTGAACATGGGTAGGCAACTGTGTTCCTCTAGATGTTTTGGACTTCAACTCTCACAGTCCCTTACTATTGACCATGCTGTCTGGATCTAATAGGAATTGTGGGCCAAGAAACACCAGGAGGGCCACAATTGCCCTGCCACAGAGTATACAGTGAAATCAAGGGAGGTGTTCAATAGGAAACTGTACAGCTCAAGTTATTTGGGAGCTGTTTGTTAAAACAAGCTCCTTGGAGGGTGCCAGAACCTATCATAAGTTACTGGAGCTTTGGTATAATGTGTTCACAGCAATTTATTCCCAAGTCAGAACTAGGTCTTACGTTTTGTAAAAACTGCAACCCAAGGACAGCAGATTATGCATTAGTTACCATCAGCCCAAGGCAGTATACCTAGCTCTTTTCCTCCACACTTTATCATAACAACAACTCTGTGAAATGCTTCAGGGTGAGAATGACAGGCCCAGGGTAATCCCACATGTTTCACGGATCAGTGAGAACTTGAACCTGAGTTTCCAAGTCCCAGTCTAACACTCTACCTACTATATCACTCTTGCTCTCCAGTAGTTTACACTCATTCTCTCCAGTCAATTATTACAGGAGCTTCATACCAAGGTTGTAATGTTATGCATAATAAACACAGTGTGCTATATATGCTCCAGTATTTTTCAGAAAAGGACATTTAATTAAGAACTGCCTAGCTGGGTTTGATTAAGGGTTCATCTGTTACATCTTGTTTCTAAACACAGCCAAGTTTCTGAGATGCCCACAACATGAGGTCAACAATCCACTTGCAACCATTGACACCATTGCCCAACTCCATTTAGATAAGATATCTAATAGCCATGGTACAGATAGACAACTGATCCAGGGATTTATCCAACCTTTATTTGAAAGTTAAGTTAGATGGCCTCACCAAACCTTATATTTAAGTAATAATGCCCTAAGTGAAAAATCCTTTCCTTTGTGCTCTGTCTCGCAATCTCTTTCTTTCTCTCTCTATCAAACACACTCCTTTCCAGTTTCAACCTCTCTGCCCTGATAGTTACCTTTTTAAAGTTAATATCTTGTTTTACTATTACTGTACAATTCCTTTGAGAGACTGCTTAAACTTGAAAAAGGCAGAATCTACATCTTTGATGTTTGCTTGTTCTATAAAGGATAAAGCCCACGCTCCAGCTCATCTTGAAAATTAATCAGGGTTTTATTAGTAGTTCACTTACATGGTGAATATGGTCTTAACAACAAGTTAGCTACTAAACACTAGTTGATGAGGAGCACAAGTACTATTGTACTTCCGTCCCAGTTTTGGGTTTCACATGAGCAACTTGACTGTCCACTGTAGGAGTAGAACATTAGGCTTCACAGGCCTTTGGTCTGAACCAGCAGGGCTCTTCCTCTTCTGTTTGGACTTGCCTCAGAGGTCTCTGATTCGTTGTTGTTGCGCTCTCTCTCTCTCTCTCTCTCTCTCTCTCTCTCTCTCTGGCTTTTCTTCGCAAATGAAGATTCAGGAAGGACTCATCCCGCACTTTCTGCAAGCGCACTGATGACTAAAAAGGCCAATTCAAGATAAACAAGTCTGGTTGCAGAAAGCACAGCAGAAGGTCTCCTTGGGTGATGCTTCCGGGTTGTGATTCTTTCTGCGTTGTCGTTTCTCTTGTTCAGCGTGAGTTCTCAAATAAGGCTGCAGCTTTGTGGATAGTGCGTCTCCATGCCTCCCAATGTGAGGCCATGGCAGACCATTGTTGGGTGATCAATTTGGCCGAGCCTGAGATGTTGCTTCAGGGAGTCCTTGTATCGCTTTTTTGGAGCACCCCTCTTATGCTGACCCATGACGAGTTCACCGTAGAGTACTATTTTTGGGAGGCGATGGTCTTCCATCCTAGAAACGGGCCCTGCAATGTGCCTTCAAATTGACTCCAACTATTGGGGACCCTATTATAGGGTTTCTTGGCATTATTTATTCAGAAGAGGTTTGCCATTGGCTGAGAGAGTGAGACTTGCCCAGGGTCATTCAGTAGGCTTGCATGGCTGAGCAGGGATTTGAACCCTGGTCCCCTGGAGTCCTAATCCAAAACTCAAACCATTACACCACACTTAGCTCTTTTCAGTTCTCTTTGTGTAGAAACAGCCAAATGACGGTCAGCATATTCAGGGCTATTATCCTCTGTAATTATGTTCAAACTAGCAAGATTCCTTGCAGAATTTAAGGGCTATTTTATTTATTTATTGTTTATGGAATATTATTTTATACACCATACTTAAGGAAACTCCAGTGCTCTTTCCCTCAGTAAACAAGTAAATTGTAGATGTCACACATGACACCTATTTACATACATGGGCAGGAAAGCACACATACATTCAATGCAGATTTTCCAAAAATATCATGAAGTAATTTTTAAAGATGCATGTACCCTCAGACATAACATCCACACAATGTATGTTTCCTGTAGGAACTTCATCACTGAAGCCTCCTTAACATTAAGTACAGAACTGGAAATCCTAGGAATGAAAGCATATACATAGCAAATGTATACATTAATTGGAGAGAAAGAATTTTCAGCTTCCCATAAAATGTTCATAATTGTGCATGTTGGATATCATTCCTTGGTTGTATTAAAGTCCTGTACAGTGGAAAGCACAGCCTAGGAAAGAAATAGTCCATAAGAAGCTTAAACTAAGACCTGATTAGATACACAGCATAAGTAATCATCATCATAGTTTATTAGCAAAATGACCTAAAGATACTGAATACTAGACAATAGCATGTTATCACTAGTTTATGTATAGTGGCGGGGGGTGGGTGGGATGCTGCTTATGCCACACACACACACCCAGGCTGTTTTTGTGGCCTCTTCTCTCCAGATTCCCATGGACAGCCTTTTTTGGGTTAAAAAGAAAATGGGTGAGCTGCTTCTCCTGGAACTCTCCAAGAGTGGTGATTTGCCCTTTAAGTTGGTCACAAAGCCCCCAACAATTTTTAAAAAAATCTAATTTTTCAAAACCAGAAATAAACCTCCAGCCATTTGAGGTAGTGGTGTTCCCTCCCAATTTGGGAGGGGGGCATTTTGGCAGGCTGTGTGAACCTTAGAGGAGCCAGTGTGGTGTAGCATGGTATAGTAGTTTGAGCGTTGGACTACAACTCTGGAGACCGGGGTCTGAATCCCTGCTCAGTCAGTCACCCTGCACTGTGTGACCTTGGGGAAGTCACACATACTCAGCCCCAGAAAACCCCATGATAGACTCGCCTCAGGGGCACCAAAACTCAGAAACAACTTGAAGGCACACAACAACACAACATGTGATCCCTAGGGACAGAACACTGGCCCCCAAACCAGACAAAGATGCCACCCTGATATGCATCATGATTCCATAGGACCACAAAAAGGATGCAAGGCATGTCAAAGTGCACAAGTCTTCTTCCTGAGATTTTCAATGATTTTTCACAACAGGTACATAATCCTTAAAACTGTGGAATTACCTTGAAAGTGTGTGACCAGCGTTTTGCAGTCAGGGCTTCAGTGCTCAACATAGCTACTTGCCATCTCCCCATTTCCACCAAAACCAAATTTATACATAGTAGAACAAAATAAATTGCAAACTTATTTAGTAATCACATTAATTTTATTAAATGAACACCCTATACCTTTCAGCACAAATGCTAGCAAGATAAAAATAATCTAATCTATCTTTTTTAAAAAAAACAATAAAGTAACAAGAGACTGCAAAACACAAGTGATCAATAAGGAAAAAAACTTCTTTAAACAGATTTGTTGATTTTGAATTTTGAATATAAAATATTGTGTTACAAACAGATTATAAGCCATTGCAACTATCCTTGACAATTCATATGCTGCTGCTTCAAAAGAGTAACTGGAAATCTTCAACAGGGTGTAGAAAGTAATAATGTGGAATTTATTACCCACATATTGATGGGAAAACATTGTAGAATTAGAGAGGTAAGGAGCAGGGCAGGGGAGGAGGAGGGGAGATGCAATTGTACTCCAGTTTCTTTCTGGTTTGTCACAGCAAGTGCTAAGCAAGTGATAAAGAAGCACAACTCAAGGATAAATTAAAGTGAGTCACAGTTCAAAAGAGATTGCCAAATAATGAAAAGAATCTAACAATTATACTTCAGGGTCAGTGTAGACTTTGTTGACGAAGCTTGCCCATGCAAGTGGTTGGTGCTCAACAAATTATAGCATGTTGAAAATGGAAACTATAACAAGAATTCAGCTGCTAGATACATGCCAAACCAGTGCATGTGTGGGTGTTTCTATGTCTTGCCTTATAAATGTGTACTTCTACTGTGGAAATGTGCCTATTAACAGCAGGAATAGTTATTACTCACATTATCCACTCAGGCTGCATGATCTTTTAAGTGATACTGAGGAGGTATTTTACACATGGACAGGTGAATGCAGATTGGGTCATAGTGAAGTACAGTATATACTTATTGACCACACAGTGGATGAAAGGCCTTCTTTACACTGGTTGGTATGTGATTCCCCAAGATCATTTAGATACTATACACGTTTACCCAGGAAACTGCAAATCAGTGTTACTTACATGTGTGTATTCTTCACACTGCCCAGTGAATGTACACAAGAGATGGAAAGATGCATATGCTTCATTCAGTTCATATTAGTCACAACACATAACCAAAGCAGAGAGGACTCAAGATGAGTTCCCACAGGTAGCCACAATCTTTATTTTAATGCTCAGGATTGCTCAGATCCACTTTCTAATTGTGTTCCCAGCTATACTCCTTTATTTTCTCCCATATCTCATAATGGATGGCAATTTGATTTGTGTATTCCTGCATGGCAGGGTGTTGGACTGGATGGTCCTTGTGGTCTCTTCCAACTATATGATTCTATGAATTGAGAAAGGTGAAACACTGCAGTGGGAGGGGGCACAGAGTGGGGGACAAAGTTTGCCTGCTGCCTTGGAAAATGGATAGCCTGTTTTGACTGAGTGGAATCCAAGGGCCGGAGGAACATTCTTCCAGTTTTTGCCCAACTAAAGATGGTGCCAGAATTCAGATCGCAGGAGAAGGGTTAGGGGATGGGAAACATTCTTTGCCTTTCTTCTCACTTACATGTTTGCTGTGAGGGAGCACGGAAGAAGACCAGGTCTGGAAAAACAGACCTGGCTCCACTCCAATAATTGTTTTGGTTTATACCACCTCTGCTATGCACATTCCATCTACTAAGCATGCTGGGGTTTCTGCTAATTATTTACTCCAAGCCTTAAGTTGATCATCATGAAAGCACACTCAATATAACATTAATCCCAGTTCAAGGCATGACTTGGGTTTGGGGTTTTGTTTTGATGGTTGGGCTGCTATAATGGCACGCAATGATGAGGAACATGTTTTCCCCCCAAAAACCTGCCTCATTAATCTCAAGGTTTGGAGAGCAATATTGCAGCCAGCTGTATGAGTTCTGCCTTCAAACAGCTCCCAGAGCTCCCTGAGGCATTGAATTGGACTGGGTGCCATGGGGCTTATTGCTAGGCCCAGTTTCTATTGCTGTTAGGCAGGCAATCTGAGGAGAGAAGATGGATCACACCTCTTATATCCAATTTCATCCTTTTGAGGTTAATTTCTCATATTTTTTCCTTGCCACATAAAACCACTCTTTTGCCTATTCTAGAATTTAAAGGATAGGACGTTTGGTAGATGCCTAGTAATCGATACAATCTGCTCTCTATTCAAGTCTAGAATAATCAGGTATGGGATAGTTCTTAAATTCACAAGAAATGTTTGCTTGCTCAGATGAAATCATCAGAAAGATCAAACATTATTTTGCTGAACTGCACAGAGCCAGTATGCCTGGGTTCATCCCTGCTCAGGACATAATGGTTGGGGCAGCCTTTGTGAAACAAACTAAAACAAAGCCTCCAGTCACCTCTGATACAGAGAAGAAGGCATGAAATTCTGAATGGTGTGGAGAGAGAGTCAGAGGGAATGTTAGACGTGTTAAACTCAGGACAAAGTACTCTTTCCTACACAGCACATAATCAACATATGGAATCCATTGCTGTTTGCCTATTACTTGTGGATTGAAATATTAGACACACCTATTCAGAAGTAAGCATGATTCACTTCCTTGGAAATTTATCCAGGACTAGAGCTTAATTTCTTTAAAAGAGTAGAGATATTAATGGAGCATAGAATATGTGGAGAGCCATGCTGGATTAGACTGAATGATCAGATTTGTGTTTATTGTAAATTGTACCCTATGTAAATTCTGGCCTGTTTGTCCTGCATAAAATCCAGCAGGGCATTTTTGACAAATGATGGCATATAGAATACTAGAAAATGAGAAAGTCAAGGGACCTGTGAGGTTGTGGATGCCATTATTAGGTCTCATAATTGTGACATCTGAATAGACATGGGGACATAATTGGCCCCTGAGTCTCCAGCAGAGGGAAGAACATTTCCGTCTCCCAGGACACCCTGGACCCTTTCCAACTATACAATTATAACACTAAGATTCCACTTTAACTGCCATGGTTCCATCCTATAGAATCCTGGGGTATGTATTTTGGTGCAGCACTAGAATTCTCAGCCTGAGAATATAAAATGCCCCCCCCCCGCCCAATTGCAGATCCCAGAATACCACAGACTGTCATCCTGGCATTTAAAGTAGAATCTATTGTGTAGTGTGTATCTGTATCTGGCCTCAAGGTGCCCATCCTTGTTCAAAAGAACTTCAGGAACAGATTCCAGGAAAGAAATACCTGAACAAGAATTCATCAAGCAGTTCAACTCTGGCTTGGAGAAGGATGCTTTTTATCTTACTACATTCAATGCAAGTATTCTGTATTATCTACCACTGTTAATGGCTGCTCTTTTAGGTAATTATCACTGTACCATCTGTATGTCAATTTCCTGTGACTCCACTGATTACAATCTGCCACCCACAAGAATTTACCAGAGCTGCTGTGCCATCTGTGCCAGACCTGACAGGATTAGGGTTGCTCTGCTATTGATTTCATTGAGAGATAAGCACATGCTTGAAGTAGCAGTCTTGACACAGCATTAACCTAAACCCAGTGTGAATGAACCATCCTTCCTTTTTTCCTCCTGCAGCCCTGAGGTGCCCAAAAAGCGATTGTGGAAGTTTTCCTCTGGAGCAGATTTTGGTGAACACAAGGGCTGCAGGAGAAAGGATGCCACCTCTTTTCCTGAATTCTACTGTTCTGTTGGTGGAAATCCAGCTTTGGATATTGGCCTTTGCCTGGAGTTCAATATTACTGAATTCAACAAAAGTCACTTCTGAATTTCTCCTAGGAGAACAACATTGAAGATTTTTGCAGCAGCAGCAGCAGCAGCACAACAGTGCTTTTGGTGGTGGGGAGAAAGCAGAGGGCTTAAGGCTTGGAGACCAGCCGAGGTGACAGAAGTCCAGCAGAGGCAACGTTGGAGGGAGGTGGAAGCATCATGGTACAAAAGAAAAAAGGAGGGCTGCAGTATAAGGGAACTAATATAGGGAGTGCCACAGAGTACCAAATTGCAGAAAGGAAAAAAACATATAAAATAATTCAAATGAAAAAATAGAACTATATTGAAGGGGTGATACAAATAATAAGATACACAAGTGAAAAACACAACTGTATCAGTAACAAGTGTAAAAAGCAAATAATACAGAATGTGATGAAAGCTCAATGAATACCACAAGCGGGGGGGGGGGGGAACACTAGCAGAACACATGTGATAGACTAGAGTATAGGAATAATGGGGACTATATAAAGAGTACAGTTGTCCCTTCATGTTTGCTGGGGTTTGGTTCCTGGATACCAAAATCCATGAATACTCAAGTCCCATTATACGCAATGGCATAGAAAATGGTGTCCCTTATATAAGATGGCAAAATCAAAGTTTGCTTTTTGGATTATTATTTTTTAAAGAATATTTTCAAGCCGTGAATACTTAAATCCATGGATACCAAATCAGTGGATACGGAGGGACAACTGTATATGGAAGTATACAAGGTACACAATGTAAAACACAAGGAAAACACAACTACATCATCACAGTTATCAGGCGCAACTGATTCAGAATAGGGCTAACACCAAATACAACAGCAATGGGAGGATGCTGAACAACCAACCACATATAAAGGACTGGAGGAAAAACAAAACAATCAAAAACCAAATACAATGCATATATTAAGATAATAATTACAGCAGCTTGACTGAAACATGACAGGTGGCTGGTCCAAAACCTTGTTTTGAGGAGAAATCTTCTTCAGAAGGTAAACTAGTCTTCTTAAGAATGAGACTACTGAATCAAAATGGAGTGATACCAAGTGTTTAAGGTCAGTAATTTTATTAGGAACAATAAGTTTCCCTCAGCAATAATGAGACAATATTGCTAATACGCTTCCTCTGAAACATTCAACAACAAAACATTTGACATGAAAGAACAGCGAAGTTATACTGAACCCAGTGTATTTGTGTTGTGAAACCACAGCTAATTTCATTGGGATAAGGAACTTAATACATCTGGTTTAACTCCAACAATTATTAAGAAGGGAGAGAAATCTAAGGAGACTACTATTCTTAAAGCAACAGTAATTAATGAAGAGGGGGGGGGATCTAGGGCAGAATTTAACCCTTGAGAATCATAGAATTATAGAGTTGGAAGAGACCACAAGGGGCAGGAAATCACGATCAAAGCATCCCCGACAGATGGCCATCCAGCCTCTGTTTAAAGACCTCCAAGGAAGGAGACCCCACCACACTCCGAGGGAGTGTGTTCCACTGCCAAACAGCTCTTACTGTCAGAAAGTTCCTCCTAATGTTGAGGTGGAATCTCTGTTCCTAGAGCTTGCATCCATTGTTCCGTGTTCTAGTCTCTGGAGCAGCAGATATATTTCCAAAAATAATAAACTGAAATAATTATGTCATACATAACATAAACAATGAGTTACCATACAGTGGCCAGATGTGATTACTCAAGCTACTTTTCATTTAGTCATATGAAGCAACCAATATTCAAATCCATGAAAGCTTATGCAATAATAAAATGTGTAGTTTTGAAAATGTTTTGAAAACATTGTTACTGGCTGTAAAAGATTCAATACTGTTGTCCATCTGGGGAGGGGGGGGATTTTCCAGTTATTATGTAGAGACTTAAGATTATACATCCATTCTGTTTCTTTCCTTTTTTTAAAGTAAGAGGGTATTTAAACCATTCCAATTGTATCTATGGGGGATGACTTTGTCCACAACAATGAATCTGAATGATTCTCCATGAGAGTGGGAGACAAAATGTTCCACCAGGGGAGCATCCATGACCAGATGTCTAATTTTAGAACAGTGTGGAAAATATGAGTATGACCTTTGTGAGCTGTCATAGCTTACATACAGTAATTACATGGGCAAATAATGCAGTATATGACCATCTTGGTATTTGCAATTTGTAAAATGTAATTTGAAACAACAATGGTCAATAGGATATATGGAAGTATTAGTCTGAAATGGTAGATTTGCACACAGAGCATCCTCCACATTTAAAATGTCTCTTCACCGATACAGAGAACAGTTCAAATACTCAAAATCCGAATGCACCAACATTTTTTTTTGTCCTCTTCAAATCTATTTGAGGTTGCTGTTGAAATGCTGGAATGTCTTCTACGATATGCCAATGTTTCTTAATGATCTTGATAATTGCAGAAATTAGAGGAGAAAAAGTCAATGAAAAAGTCTCTCCTGTATATTTTTGGTCTTCTCCCTTAAAAGGTGAGTTCTAGTTAGCGCATCTGCTCATTGTTCAGCCAGAGCTGCTCCAACTGCCTTCTTCGCCCACCGCTTGCAAAGCCTTGGAGGTCTCAGCTGAAGAGAGCCCCATGAAGCAAGTGGGGGTGGGGACAGCAGGAGGAGGAGGTGGAAGAGGCAGATCCAGCAGACTACAGGAGCGCTACAGCCTCCAATCCCCATCACTATCACCACCAGTACCACCTGGGCTGCAGGAAACAGGAGAACAAGACCAGCACATATGGCATAACTACCTGTCATGGAAGGGGCAGTGTTAAGTGCAATGTAGATGCTGCTTAAACTAGTTAAACAGCAGCTACAAACTCGCAAATAATAAAATCTGCAGAGGTTAAACCCACAAAAGGGAAGAGCCGACTGTACTTTTATATAGTTGTTGCCCACTTGACACCACCCTCACCTCCTAGGACTTTTATTCAACAACGTTGATCACAAAAGACTATATTACATGCTACAGGATTCAGCCCTGGTTGGTTTGCTGTTCTAGCTTCACACAGAAATTAGTTCCCAGAGCAGCACAGAAGGAAGTAGAAAGCAATAGGCTAAAATAAAGTAGCTCAAGGAAACTCTAGAGGAAGCAGAACCTGGAAAAAACAAGAAATGTTTTAAGAACAAACAGAACCACCAGAGGTGTTATGGGGCAATAACTTTCTCCACAGAATAAAGGGGAGGAAGAAACAAAGCAGTGAGCTTAGGAAGGGTTGAGTTGAAAAGACTGGGCAACTAAGTGAAAAGTTTTCAGTTCGCTATTGCTATAGCAAATAGCAGTGCAATCTTATTCCTGGCTATGTACCGGTCTGTAATGTGAGCAGTCCCAAATCCATCACACTGAATTCTTAAGTGAACTGAATGAAAGTGAGTGAAAATAGCAGGTGTGTAAAAAGAGGAGTTCAAAACACCCCTTCATATACCTATTTCAATGCTGTTTCAACAGAAAGGCCAGTAACACTGATGAATGCATGAGATGCACACATGAACAGAGCTGATTACAGTAGTCGCCCTAGATTGATACTGCCAAACATGATCTTTCCAATTGCAGTTAAAAGGGAATTTGGGCACATTTGGAATGTACATTTTGGCTTATATCTGCTGCAGAAATTGAGATAAGCTTTCAAACTTTGTAATAGCTCTCAGCTTAGAATAATTTGTATTTCACCTGCCCATCTGTGGCCTTGTCTTAACAATTCATTTAAAGCACTAATCTAATTAGGGGTATTGGTTTTGACTCCTTAAGCCAATACTGTAATTGGGTTTAATGAAATGCTCTTGCTAGAGTTTTTCTTTTTGTACATTTGTAAAATTAGCAATTCATAAGAGTGTCACTTGTTAAGATGTATGCAATCTGGCAAGTAGATCAAATATATTAGCCAGTGAACAACTTTAAAACTGCCAACCTTAGGCAATTTTGAGACCGGAAGTTCTGTGGATATTGAATACATGATTAACACGTACTCTCTCTCTCTCTCTCCCTCTGGCTTTTCTTCACAAACGAAGATTCAGGAAGGATTTATCCCGCGCTTTCTGCAAGTGTGCTGATGACTAAAAAGGCCAATCCGAGATAAACAAGTCCAGTTGCAGAAAGCACAGCAGAAGGTCTCCTTGGGTGATGTTTCCAGGCTGTGATTCTTTCTGCGTTGTCGTTTCTCTTCAAGACTTGTTCGGCATGAATTCTCAAATAAGGCTGCAGCATTGTGGATAGTGCGTCTCCATGCCTCCTGATGTGAGGCCATGGCAGATGATTGTTGGTGATGAATTTGGCCGAGCCTGAGATGTTGCTTCAGGGAGTCCTTGTATCGCTTTTTTGGAGCGCCCTCTTACGCTGACCAGTGGCGAGTTCACCATAGAGTACTATTTTTGGGAGGTGATGGTCCTCCATCCTAGAAATGTGCCCTGCCCAGCGCAGCTATGTTCTCAATATCATGGCCTCAATGCTGGTGATCCCTGCTTGCTCAAGGACAGCAATATTCGTCACATAGCCAGTCCAGTGTATCTTTAGGATTGTACGTATACAGCGCTGATGAAAGCGTTCGGGGAGTCGTAAGTGGTGGCGATAGGTGACCCATGTTTCAGACCCATAAAGGAGAATAGACAATACAATAGCTCTATACACATTGATATTTGTGCTTCGCCTCAGTTGTTTATTACTCCAGACTCTTTTGTAAAGTCTTCCAAAAGTGCTATATGCCTTTGCTAATCTGTGATCGATCTCTTTGTCAATCATGGCATCTGAGGAGATGCTTCCCAGGTAGGTGAACTGCTGAACGGACTTAAGCACAGATTTGCCTATGGCAATGTGGGAATGGTGGTGTTCATCCTGTGGTGCAGGCTGGTAAAGAACTTCTGTTTCTTAAGGTTGACTTCCAGCCCAAACAGCTCTGCAGCTGTTGCAAAGCAGGATGTTAGGCGCTGCAGAGCTGCTTCTGTGTGGGCAACAAGGGCATCATCATCAGCGAAGAGCAACTCAACACGTACAACATGTAAGAAAAAGGTAACTTTCCAGACTATGGGGGGCTTTGTTTAAACAGAGGCTTAGCCCTGAGACCTATTTGCAATGTCAGATATCATGAAATGTAAAAAATAAAAATAAAAAATAGTAAGAGTGTCTCAGCAATCTTTCCCTAGAGACTTAAGAGATAACAGGATCTGATCTCTAGTGACAGTTGCCACCTTCAGAAAGGTGATTGAATTAACCAGTCACATCCAAAGCAGGCATACTATTAACCAATCCCAGTAGAGGCTGATTAAAAAGGAAGAGGAAAGGCCAGAGCAGCTTGCAAAACTTGCCGAGATCCACCTGAACTGTCTTGTAGGTGAATACTTTTGGCTTACAGAAGCCTTTGAGAAGTAAACTCATAGTACCAAGTTTTCTTGTGGCATGCAATTGAGAAATGGCCATTCCAGACTAAATGCAAGACACAGAATAGTGACTTGTATAAGAAAAGGGAGTGGTCTAGTTGGCTACTCAAGACAAAACAAAAAAGTATGACAAACAGGATTAGTCATCTAATTTTTTAAAAAAATTGTTTTAGATTTTATTTAATTCTTCAATAGTTTAATACAATACATACAAAACAATATAAATTCTGGGTTCAAATTTGACTGAAATCCATCTTTATTTACACACCTGTGCTTCAGATTCCTCTGCAGTAGGAACATCCAAGCCTTCCAGTAACACTAAATGATCTGGGGCAGAAGAAAAATCCAAAATAAAAAGATCACGCTAAACACCAACAACTCTATCCAGTCATGCCTCTCCAGTTTCCCTGGTTGCACTACATTTATTGCAAATGTGTCATTCATTTAATGTATGAACCAATATGAATGTTTAAACTTGTTCTTAAAACTGGACTCTGTCAGGGCAAGTTAGGTCACTTGGGACATTGGAAGAATCTCTGTGTCTTTTTGAGTATACTCAGAAAGGCTTGAGCTGGCCTAGGGACATCCTCAGACTATGCTGATCTCTGGCATCTTTCAAGATCTAGTCCAGATTTGGCAGTCCTGGACCAATTTGCCCACCAATCCATTAAAGACCCAGTGGAACTAAAAAGCTCCCATTTTTTTAAACTGTTAGTATATAGTATTTTAAGATGTACACATTCTACTCTCATCAATATGTGTAACCACCACCCTGTCATGCAACTGAAAACATGGAGATCAGCTGTGTAGCAACAGTGTGTCCACTCCGTTACAGACTGAATACTCTCACAATTTCAAAGAACTGTTGTTAGTTGGGTTACTCCAGCTATGTACCGCTAAGGGTAGCAGTGTGCATAATCAACGTATCTAGCTCTGCTGATTAAAAGAAACTTTTGCACACCATAGATTTTGAATAAAGAATAAATTACAATATTAATTTATTTCATATCTAATTAGTATGTTTCTCAAGTTTCAAGGCAATAATCCAAAAATTCAATACCTTTATCAAGTTATAATTTAAAGCCATAACATACTGTCCAAGTCACATGTTAAGACACTGTTAAAGAGATTCAAGAGTGGATAAAGCAAATTGGAAGTTGCTATTATGCACTTACATCCATGAGTACGCAATGGTCTCCATGACTGCTTGGGATCTGTTATATTTTCAGCACCATAGTGCCTATTTTACTACTACTTTCCATTCCAAACACAATGTATTCCAAACAAAGACAATATTGCCTGGAAGACCCAAAAATAAATTACAGTGTAAAATATCTTTAACTTTTCTAAGATAAAAAGGAGTGTTCAAACCAGAAGTTTTAGTATGAGAATTCCATTCTTTGTGATACTCCACAAGGAACAAATACTGGAAATGCTGATGGATGTATCTTTCTCAGAATGAACAAATGTGTAATTAAACATAGGATGACATGTCAAAGACTATCACCTATTCAAAATAGATTAATCCATAGAATGGCTAATTTTGATTAGAATCCAAAGTGCAAATCTATTCTTTTTAATCTGAAAAAAATGTTGTACACACTTTGTACTGACTATTATGCCTAAGTAATGTTACCAACTCAAAAGCTAAGATCATTTTGGTTACTTTTCTCCCTATACCCCTCCCTTCTATTGTGTAAACTAAAACATACAGCCCCCAATCTGACTAATATTAGTTGCAACTAAGACAACAATTTTACATTGCCTTTCTTTCAAGTATGTCCCATTAAATCCATATCTTCTGTCCACTGAGGTTATCCTCCCATGCTTTTGCTATACCTCAGACTGAAGCAGTGATTCACCAGACTGAATGCTCCTTTGTACAAGGTATTTCAAAAAGTATCATGCCCCAGAGAAAGATTTTTTTTTTAACTTGGTGGTCTTCTTGGAACCCTATAGGGTTTTAAAAAATATATATTTTTCCCTCCTGAGGGAGCATTCAACTGGGGAAGCTATTACCTACAGCCTCAGTAGGCACAGTCCACACAAAGGTTAACTATCTGTTAGAACTAAGCACAGCAGGACAGCTTCCAAGGAACATGCATTGAATCATACTGCAGATTGAATCCCACTGCTGCTATTTATATATCCCACTTTATTAGACTAGGGCGATTGTTTCCATTTGAACTGACAAAATAATACTGCTTAAAATGTAATGTAAATCTGAACTGTAAACTTTTTAATGAATATGGTATTATTTTTCTACAAAAACAAATAAACTTAAGAAGGTGCATGTATCTTGAATTCCCGGGGTGCTTGAGATTTCTTGTAAACTATCAACAGTATATGCTTCCAACTGTGCTGTATTTTTGCTTTCCCTGTGGAGCAAAGATCCAGTAAAAATTAAAGAGTATATCACCAGGAGTAGGTCAGAAGGGAAGGAGACATTTTGGATCTTTCCTCTTATATGCCGCATGAAAGTGCTATCCTGAACAAACACATAGTTCTAATAAAAAATGCAGAGATGAGCATTTACCATTAACATTTAGTAAAATAAAAGTAGTAAAAATGATGCAACTGCAATTGCATCTGAGAGGCTTCTTTTTGATAGGAAAAAACCATGGTGCATTTATCAGTAGACTACCTCCTACCCAATTTCTTAAGACAAAATCAGTGCAAACTAGCAAACCCATACAACATAGGAGCCAACACATGAAGGAATACATCTACAACAGGTATTTGGTTAAAGAGTGTTGTTGACTCTGCAGCAGTGCTGACTTTGTAATTTGTGAAGAAATAAAGCATGCCTTAAGTTTAAGATAATATTTCTTCTTTAAAGTGACACATAAAAATACTGATATGATAATTTAAATGTGTATAAATATGTTACCATTGCAATATTAAATATTGCTAGAAGATGTACAATGTTCTATTTTGCAAATACTTCAAATGTGCAGATTTGCAAGTTTAATTACACTTATTTCTAGTTCTGCTCATTTTTTGAGACATTTCTTCAGCACTCCAATGCAATGGCTCATAAATTTTTGCATACAAATGTTATTCTGTGAGCAGCAATGCTTAACACAGGATCAGAAAGGAAACAACATTTATATTCTATCCCATTGTGGAAACAAAGACAAGTGACCACGTTTTGCATCTTCTAAGGATAACACCTTAGTAATTCTCAACTATAAAAGCAATGTTTTGTGAGGCTGGCTTAATTTAGTTTCCCAAAAAATGCAACAGAAAGGGGGCTCTAACTTTCACATGAAAATTCAGTATATATATTTAATCTGGTATTCTGTTACTTGAGAATTTTTTTCACATGCAAAATGACTGATTTACTATTCAGAGTTATTGAAATTTAGCATACTATGTGGACTTATCACTGAAAATGTAGTATACTTGACCACAAGTTTTAATGTCACATTTATAATTTTAAGTGATCCACCTATATAATGTGACTGAAGACTTTTAAATTACTAGATTAAAAATCTAAACAACCTGATGAATTTCCAGTTGTATAAGCAAGGCAGTTTTTAACAGATATTCTTTAATATATAGAATGAAAATTAATCCAACTTGCGTGCCAATCTTAAATTGTGCATCAGCATGTACTACCTATTTTGAAATAATGCAGTATAAGTCACTCTTGAATCAATGTGGTAATACCCATGGCTATGCAACTCACGTAATTTTCAAGCATTTTTTTCACGCCTAAGTATAACTTCTCATTAAATAGATGGCTTAGAAGATTAATTAAAAACCTGAGTATCTTATATAAGAAAAATATAGTGTTTTAATGTGTGCTAAGTGCTGTGTGCTATGCTTGCAGGACTCCTAATGCTTTAAGTTGCAGTTTTTTCTTTTTCTTTTTCACAATCATAATCCTCTGAAGAAAATGAAACTTACTAGAATGATTAAGCTGATTAAGACCATTATAACTTGTGAAAAGAATAGAGCATTTACTGAAAATACTATCAGAAATTTCTCAGTCAGCCAATTAAATGTTACCATTTACTAATGCTATATAGATCAGAATGAGATGCCTTTAAAAATTGTACAGTGAAGTGGAGAGGAAAGAGATAGGTGTTAAACAGATTTTCCAAAAACTACTTTTGCCATTTACTTCAAATAAAATAAAAATAAACACTTTCCCTTTGTTCAATGGGACATTGCTTGCTACTCTCCCAATGAAACAATATTATTCTCTTAAAAGCAGTGTTTTAAAAGCATGCAGAGATGTGAGTGTTTAATACTGTATTGGAAAGAAAAATTGGAGCATCCAAACTAAATCAATCTAATTTCAAAAGATAAAGTATTTATTCCTTACCAATTGAATGAAATGTAAAGAAGGAAAACGTCTGGATGGCAGAATGCTATGAAGTCATTTGCTCCAAGTCAGTGATGCCCTGTTCCTAGTTGTCATAGCTCCAGAGGATGTCAGTTTGCCCCTGTCCCTACACACCAAGCACAATGTGTATCTTTCATACTGAAGGCTCTGGGGCCCTTTTCACCAAATGAGTGTTTCCCTGCCCACTTACCTCCTATCATACACCCTATTCTTATGCGACAGACACATCATTTTAAAAGTATGACACTTGTGTTATTTATTAATGTGCAACATTAATAGCTAACTAGGTAGTATTTGATGTTATTTATATCCAAAATCATTGCCTCAGCAAAGGACAATTCTGAAGTCCTCCAAATGAACACATTCTAAAGACTGCTGAAATGGTAACTTAACTTTATCCTCACACATGCAGAATCTTATTACCGGTTAACAACTCTGACTACACATTTTTAAAAAATGGTGATGGAGCCTCCTTTAGTCTTGTGGCTAATTGAGAATTAACAAGGCTAGAAGGGGACACACGGGTAAAAAGAAACCCTTTCTGCCCAGCCCATTCTTGAAGAAAGTTAGTCAAATATACCACTGTGAATTAAATCCAGTAATTTTTAGCCAATCAGTCTTTTCATTACAGTTGGTTTTGAGAAAGGCCAACAGTACTCATTTGGAACTGTACCATTTACATTGCATTCAAAAAAAGAGAACATAGGAAACCAGATTCTGGCCCTCCTGCTCTGTTGATAGGCTCTTGTGTTAGCCAATGTGTGATAATACAAAAAGAGTCTTGTGGTGATGTAGAAGGCAATGAAGACATCAATAGAATAATGTTCATGAGCAGCCAAAATGAAGAAGATTCCAAAAAGATTCAGCACCCAGGACAGAGTGTGCAAGAAGTTCCAGCTTCTTGGTGTATCTAGAGAAAAGAATAAAGCATTGAAACAAACACAGTTTCTTATGACTCATAAAAATGAGAAACAGGTGAAAGAACCAGTGTGGTGTAGTGGTTTGAGTGTTGAACTATGACTTTGGAGATCAGGATTCGAATCCATTCTCTGCCATGGAAACCCACTGGGTGACTTGGGCAAGTCACACTCTCTCAGCCTCAGGCAAAGGCAACCCTTCTCTGATCAAATCACAGAATCATATCTTGCCAAGAAAACCTAATGAAAGGTTTGCCTTAGGGTCACTATAAATCAGAAACAACTTGAAGGTACACAACAACTAGGTGCACTCTGGAGGGCAACTAACTAGAAGTAACAAGGATGGTTTGGAACAGTCCCACTTACCAGTCAGAGAACCAAAGACTACTAGGAGGTTTTTTGCATATCTCCTCGCAAGAGGAAGGAAAGCATGGACCTCATTTAGTTTAAGTGTCTGTGTACAGCAGGCCTCCTCATTATGGCATCCTTAAAATGATCTGCTTACACTTTTACCCATCTCTCCTTTTCCTTTAGACTGTAAGCACGAGAATGGGGCAGTGCCTTGCTTTTGGATATGATTTATTTTCTAGAGCATCAACAGTAACTAGGTGCTGTATTTGAGCACACACTTTTCATATTGTGTTTGTACCAATAAAAATTAACTTAAGATGGCATATGGCATTTTAAAAATGTGAGCAACAATCCACTCTTTAAGCATTCAATACCTGTCTTACTATTATGCTTTCCGTTAACTGATCCAATCACCTTCTACTGCCAGCTATCTATATAGTTTTCTGTCTTTCCTTCAACTGAAACCTGTTTTCTCCCCCATTGAAACCTTCATCTCCTGAATAAAAAAGCAAGATGTAACACTATTTATGCAAGTAGTGATACATTTGATTAACAGCAACAATCTTATACCATTTCAGTGTTGCACTTACATTCGGTGACGAAGAAGTTTAGCATAGTCAGGACAACAGTATGACCACTGAACATGTAGTCTCCACAGGTATGTACTCCTGTTAGCGTCATGCCAAATCCACTCCAAATTGCAAAGGCCCGCTGAAGTTTTGCCCATACGTTGCCATACAGCTAGAAATAGAATCATATACAACATTGTAAAATAATACATCAAGAACACTTGAGGAGACTTGCCATTTGAGAGAATACTGTTATCTACCCCCTGCATTCCACCAATAATTACATACAGCTCATGTTTTATTTTGGTGTTACTGGCCTTTTTTAAAAAAATCTAGTACATCAATTAGACAAGATTTCTCATACAGGATATGCATCAAGCACTGGCCCTGAAGTATTTAACCCAAAAACATATTTTCATATTTCACAGCTAATATATATTCATGCTCTACAGGGCTGGTTTAAGGAATTTTGGGGAAAAAAACCCTGCAATGCTTTATTTGGGGGGGCTCCATATGTTCATCTCAGGTCAATGTAGCCTAACCTAACCTATTCACAGTACAGGATATTCAGATTATTACTAATAATGTTTTTGCAGGAGGAGGATTACAACAGCCCCCCCCCCCACAATGACGAGCCCCCCTGCAACTGCAGGTGCTGCAGGGCCCTTAAACTGCCCCTGCTCTTAAACACATTCTGTGTATACATACGTCCATGCATTTATGTGCCATACCATGTAACTTTGCTTTTATGAAGGTGAAAGTGTACAAATTGCTCCATCCCCATCGTTTCAGAATTCTGTACAACAACTCTGTAACTCAATATCATTCCCATACTGTATATGGGAAGGTGAGATATAATACATTGCTGAGATTATTTATTGAGGTCACGACTGAAGAGAGATTTATGACTATGAAAACACCACTGAAGAATTCTATTTTAAGCAGCACTGATTCAAGACCCAGAGAATTAGCTTATGATCAACTCATTTCTCCCTTCCTCCAAATCTATAAGATACAGTGAGCTACACGTTTTACACACTTGCTCTGTGGGCTTTATGGTACATCAATCAACACCAAAAAATCCACTGGCTTTTTGCCATACAATAATAATGAAATGGCAGAATCTGTCACCAAAATTGGAAAGTGTCTACATATGAATACAGTAAACATATTCTAGAGAACTCATGTTGCCCATATCTGCTGAAGGCAAAGCTATTTCCTGAACCTTCGTATCAAGCTACGAAATACAGATTTCAACAACCAGCCCTCAATATACTAGAGCTCAATTTTGGGGAGGGACCATAGATGCTCTCCATACAGAACATACCTAGTTCAATATCTGTATATCCAGTTAAAACAGGGACGGACAAAGTGTGCCCTCTGGGGCTGTTCTTCCTTCCTGCAGAACCCTCCAGCCCTCCCCCCCCCCATGAACCCAAGCCAGAATTTGGGGAGGGGGGGCAGAAAACATTGCCATATAGAAGCTCTGAAAACCTGAGAGTGGCAGTTTTTTGGGGGGACGGTGTTTGGGAGGGGGAATCAGAAGGCCCCCAATCCTTCTGAGACCTGCAAAATGCTGGGAAAAGGAAAAAAAATAAAAACAGAAATGGGCTGGAAGCCATTTCCATGCTTTTCTTTGATTGGGATGGATGGATTTAGTACAGCCTATAGAGATTCTTGGCAGTAGAAAATTGGCCCCCATAACCTGCTGAAGTTCTCCACCCATAGTGAAAAGGTTCAGTTGGCAAGTAATGTGGAACACACTGCCCAAGTAACTGGAGAGCTGCTGCCAAACCAAGCAGACCAGCCTTCCACAACCTGGTACCTTCCAGATGTGCTGTAGAATGGCTCCTATTACTTCCTGCCATGACCATGTTGTCTGGAGATAATGAGATATGTAGTCTGATATGAACAGGGATGGCTGGAGTGGATAGGACTGGATAGTCAAACAGCCTGAGCCCATAAAAGGGACTTCTTATATTCCTCATTTGTCAAAATTGTAATTTTGTCCCAAGGGGCTGCAGAACAGGAAGAAATCAAGCAACAGAATTGGGGGCAGAATAGAGAAGATGTGAAGAAAGATGATAGCTTACCTTTCCAGAACACTGCAAATGTTGGCCTGGCACAGACAGCGAGGTCACAAACATTGTAATGCAACGCAATAAGAATACTGTACCCATCAGACTGCATAATCGTCGTAAAAGGATAGATCTAGAAACAAGCAGAAAGAGCTGGCTTCAATACTTGGCCTTGAATCCTCAGTTATCTAACCTAAGGAAATTCAGGACAGGAATGTATCTTGTCCCACCTATACCAAGCAGTTCCACACACTGCTGTGGAAAAGTGGCTGGGGGGGAGGGGAGGAACACTTCTCCAGAGATGCCTTTCAAGGGGTGCAAGTGACTACATGAGGAAAATGGAAATGAAAACATTTCTTCCAGGAAATACACTTGGAGTGCACACACCTGCTTGGTACGATAGCTTCTTTAACTCAGAATTGTTATTATGTTTGATTGACATGCAGGTGGCTGCACTGGAAGAATAGGAATTAATTTTAATGGCACAACATAATTTTAATGAGATTGATCTAAGAAAGCTTGCCATGTCTTTTAGAAGAAGCATCATGATTAAGTGTATGACATGCTAAATTATTTACTGGATTAGGAACAAGCAATCATTTTGAGTACTGAGTCCTCTTCTCACAAATCCAATGTCATAGACATTATTTTGGCTTGTTAAGCCACAGTTTACAGTTATAACAGAACCCCCAAAACTGGCTTAGGCATTCCCTACAAATCAGAATTTAAACCAGGATCAACCCAGAGCACTTTAAAAGCAGAGCACCAAACACTATCCTCTCACAGTCCAAATCCAAACCTGAAAGGAAGCTAGGTTTTCTATAGTCACAGATGCTGTCTATCAAGGACAGCACAAAACTGTGGACCTCGTTGAGAAGGGCTGACACATTCAGGACCTTATTAAAACGTGATGTTCAACAGGCAAACTGCATCAGGTGAGTGGAAGGTCACAATAATGTTACAATCCCTCCAAGTTCAGGTTTCACTACGAAATGTCCATCTCCATGGGACTCAAACTTATTAGCAGTAAAAAAAAAGAAAACAATTACCTTAATATTCCAGGCATCAAAACAAGATCATGACAGGCTGTCTACCACATAAATTCCAAATGGATAATCACTGATATAAACCCCTCCTACTGACCGAAAAGCTGCTGGTAAGTTCAAACAAGCCTCAAGCAGCATAAGCGTCTTTTGAAACTGAGTCTGTGCAGCAAATGCCATCTTTTTTTTCTTTTTTTTTCAGTCAGAAGTACACTGGGGTAGTACAAAACAAGCAATGTGCTGCAGTTTGCCATTCATGTCCACCACAGTTTTTCACACCACAACACATTCTCAGCTGTTTTGTGCTAATAACTGAACATGTGGCAAACTGCTAGCCACATATACCTGATGTTGAGTAACTGCCATGGGTTCAGTTTCAGCTTCCCATGTTACTTCTTTGTACCCAGTGGACTTTAGTATTCCCAATTAATGGTGATTTAAGTTCTCCTTGATTCTGCTCCAAAACAGAGGTAGATAACACATGTGTTCCTATCCTAAAACAAGGTAACCTATTATTTCAAAATTCAAGACACAGGAACTATACTATACCTATGTTTATGAAGTAGGAGAACAAGTAACCAGATGTAGCAGAGAATCACTCCGCATACTTCAGTCATGGCAAAAGCCCATGGTATCCTAGGAACACTAAAAATAGAAATGAAAAACAACATGATATGAGCCACTTAAAAGTCAAAGTCGTTGACCTGCATTTTCAGGCAAAGTAAACAGAAGTTCATATGTAATTAACATCTTTAAAAAAACGAAGTCCTTTGCTTTTATAAGAAAAACATTCATGTACATAAGCAATTATGCATCACACTGTTAGTAGTGGTAGACAGATTCATTTGAACTTAGTCTTGGTACTTAAACATGGTATACCAAGGAGCAACTTAGAATTTGTCAAAAGGACTAAGTTCTGTGGAGATTAATAACATATATTTACTTTAAATTTGAATTTTGCTTAGCTGGTCTAAAACTGAAAAATGTAATCCAGCAAGACCATCTGTCTAACATTCTGCAGTCACAATATGTAAACAGATGGATTAAACTGGCTCTGTCACAAATAATTTTTTTTATGCCAATTTAAAGACAAAATAATAGCTTGATCTAGTAACAGAATATTTGAAGGCACCAGTCATGCAGGTAATGCACCTGTTGAGCCAAGGTGTTATAAGGCCATGGTAAATTGGCTAACCATGGAAATATATCCCCCTGCACTATTTTTCCAGTGGAAATATCAGAATTATCAGAAATAATTTCTGATAGAAATCACAGTATTTCCTTTTCTAGCTTTCTGGGTGAAATGCTTTCTAGGCAACATCTTACAGAGCCAGCATGGTGTAGTGGTTTGAGCATTGGACTATGACTCTGGAGATCAGGATTTGAATCCCTGCTCAGGCATGGAAACCCACTGGGTGATCTTGGTCAAGTCACATTCTCTCAGCCTCAGAGGAAGGCAAAAGCAAAACCCGTTCTGAACAAATGCTGCCAAAAAAGCCTTGAAAATATAGCGACCCTAAGGCAAACCTAAGTCAGAAACATCTTGAAGATACACAGCAACAAGAATAGCTAACATGTCTCTAAAATTTCATTTATAACACATGAATAAACATTCCAAAGAAGAATGAATAATGTAATAAAATAAAGAGCTAACAATGCTAAGCTAGTGATGACCTAATCTGTGATAATGGCTCCTCTCATCCGTTTAGTCATTGTACTCTTGTTATCCCATCTGTTATAAGCCAATGATAATCATGGGAAACATTAGGCCTTTTTCTTGGCCTACAAAAATCTTATGAACCTTTTAGCATTGTTTCTGAAATGCTTTGTAATCAGTGCCAGTAACATATCCTTCTGGGAGAGAGTGTATGTGTACTGTATCACCACCACAAATACACAATTGCTTGAGAATTCTGCTGACGTTTGTTTTGCAGTCACATGTATCCATGTTACAAAAGGATAATAAGACAGAAGCTATTCATGACTAATCTTCTGGTCTTGTTTTGCTGCCTCATCTTTTAGCATTCACTTCTCCAAATCCCTCCCAACAATCTGATAATAACAGTTCTATCTAACATTTAGTAGACAACCTTTATCTTTAATATACCCACATACATTTGTTTTTAAAAAATATGTGGTCCAAATTTAGCGTCAAATTTTGCAGATATTACATCATTTGAATCAAAACAAAGATGCCCTGTGGCTACAAAAATGATAAACTGGCCTCAGTCATAGCCTAGTGGACCAAAAGCTGTTGCTGTGTGATTGCATCCCTTCCTCCCAACAAGAACATGCATAAGAATTGCTCGCTGCTCCTATGATCTCTACTGCAGGGCAACAGGCTTTTTAGTGGTGTTCAACCATTATTTTGAGAGATTCTATTTAAGATGCAAAGATTAAAAAGTCTTAAGGGTGTGTGTGTGTGTTTCTGCCTTCAAATCGACTTATGACACCACCATGGATTTCATAGGGTTTTCTTAGGCAAGGAATACTCAGAGGTGGTCTTGCTAGTTCCTCCCTCTGAAATATAGTCTACAACGCCTGCTATTCATTGGCTGTCTCCGATCCAAGAACTAACCAGGGATGACCCTGCTTAGCTTCCAAGATCAAACAGGATCTAGTGTCTTTAGGACAGTGGTTCTCAGGGGGGCACAATGGTTGCTAAAAGGGGGCATAAGAAATTTTTCAGACATAGGACATTACTTTATTAATGTCCTTTAGTCCAAGGATAGTGGCAGAAATGGTGGCAATCCCCAGGCGCGTATTTTGTGCTTGTGAAGCAGATGGCTGCTCTGAAGGAGAGAGACCTGAGTCCTTATGGTACAGGGCAGCAGCAGTGGCAAGGCCTAGGCACCAGGTATGCATTCTTCCTGCTTCGGCTGCTGTGTGTCTGCTCTTTCCATTCCAAAGGTGAAAGCAGCAGCTGACTTGCTCCCTGGACACTGAGGAACAGGAAGAATGTGTGCCTGGAGCCTAGGATATGTGATGTCCACTTGTAGATGTAAAGGAGGCCATAGAGGTAAAAAGTCTGAGAACCACGGCTTCAGGGTTTTTAGGCCCCTGAGTGGAAAATAATCAAAACAGCAGGTAGCTTTCTTGTGCTTCTATATGAATTATTTACAATTAATTGATTAGACTGGCAGCCAAGTCAATGCCAAGGCAATACATGTCGCTTACATAAGGCCCTGCAGTTCAAAACCAGCTCACCTCAGAGGCCATCTTCTCCCATATATACCGCATGGTCTTTTTTTCAGGAGCAAAGAGAGAGGTTCTGCTTACATTCCCACAGCCAATTAAGTTTGTTTGGCTGCACTGTACAGGAGGGCTTTTCTCTGTTGTAGTGCTCACTAAGCAGAATAGTTTGCACACTGAGATCAGTGTGAACACGCCCAGTGTTGTTTTTTTCTGCCATCAATTAAAGGCTTATCTGTTTGCATGATTAAAAATCAGGAAAAGAATGTTACTAGTTACTCCTAAGTATTCAATGGATTGCTTTTAGTGGATTTTATCATTTTATTCTTGTTCTTTTTATATCTCTATCTGGCTTTTCTTTGCAAACGAAGATTCATGAAGGACTCATCCTGCACTTTCCGCAAGCATTTGCTTTATTGTAGTTATTGGAATCTGCTCTAAGATTTAAAAAAATGAAAAGCAATATAAAAATGCTACAAACAAACCTCAGTTGAATTATTTATACTAGAACAGAGAAGGAAAATGTGCACACCTCCTGCCCCTATTAGCAAATACTGTGGTGCTATATTCTAACAATAGCAAAAGCCTCAGCAGTGTACCATTAATGATGTATGTGCATCCCCTCACATTGTTCTTTGGAATTACAGTAGGACCCCCATATCTGCTGGGGATTAGTTTGGGGGGGGCGTGGATACTGAAAACTGTGGATAATAGCAAACGCCATAGGAAGTAGATTTTCCTTGGGGATTTTCTGGGCTATGAGGTTGTGTTCTGGAAGAGTTTCTTTCTGACGTTTTGCCTGCATCTGTGGCTGGCATCTTCAGAGAATGGTTGGGTAGGAGTGTGTCTGGGGTTTATATGCTGTGAACCCCTATATGTAAATTTGTGTAATTGAATGGTTAGTTTCTGGGTAGAGAAATAATGGGACTTCCAGTTTAAAATACCACAGAGTTGCCTTGGAGGACTAGAAAATGGCTAGAGAGGACACATTTTCTAAGAAGAGTCTATGGTAGATGTGCTGTTTTGTGTCCCGTGGATAACTGAATCAGTGGATAATGAATCAGTGGATATGGGGGTCCCACTGTACAGTGACAAATTGGTGACACAGCAGCACCAGAAGTAGGGGATGGCTCCCATTCAGCTTAGGGAGGAGCCAAGGTAGCCTTCGCTCCCCAAAAGCCATCCTATACTAGAACAAAATTGATAAAATTAGAGTTATGCTCTCTGTGTCTAATGGCAAAGCATTACGTATTAAGATGCAACACCAGATCTGTTCAAACTACCAACAGATGGGCTTGGCAACAAAATGCTTTAATTGACCAAATGGCAATAGAGTAAGTTACTGTGCAACCAGGAATCATAACATAACAGCAAGAACACTGCATTAAAAAAAAATGACAGAAAATGCTCCTGCGGACATATTTTATCCCTTTCGAGAGTAAAGTTCACACGTGGCCCACGATACTAATAGCTAGGAATCAGAAGACACTGCAATGAACACTTGCATATTTTCCTAGCATTGTAACTTTTAATAGGTGCTTTTTAAAAGTAAGGTGCTTGGGGGCCAACTGTTGGCCATAAATTGTTAATAAAAAATTTAAGTAACATTTTGCTCTCAAGAGTAATTAAAATAGTTATTTAGTTACTTTGTTTAAAAATGAATGTTACAAGTCACTGATCTGTAATACAAAACAAACTAAGTAGTCTTAGACAACATTAATACATGAGCACACACACAACAGTGCCACCAACACAAGGCTTGCCTGGCAAACATTTCCCAACAGAAGCCAGCTCTATCCAGAGCTGCTTGTCACTTTAATACTGGGCTTCAAGGGGGTTCTTGGAGATCAGGCATTAAATATTTAACTATTTGAAGGGATGTCATATTGAGGATGGTGCAAGCTTGTTTTCTGCTGCTCCAGAGACTAGAACATGGAGCAATAGGCTCAAACTACAGGAAAAGAGATTCCACCTAAACATTAGGAAGAACTTCCTGACAGTAAGAGCTGTTTGGAAGTGGAATACACTGCCTCGGAGTGTGGAAGAGTCTTCTTATTTGGAGGTTTTTAAACAGAGGCTGGATGGCCATCTGTTGGGAATGATTTGATTGTGTATTCCTGCATGGCAGGGGGTTGGACTGGATGGCCCTTGTGGTCTCTTCCAACTCTATGATTCTATGATTATGGGTAGGGTGCTTAGGTAATGAACTGTACCTTTTCTGACAGACAATTTCCTGAGTGACCTCATTTTGCAGTTCAGTGGCTCTGGGGACCCTCTCAAAACATGACATGTAAAGCCTGGATAGAGTGATCTTTGTTAGGAAATTTATGTGGGATAATGTACTGAGCCATTGTACTGTCTATTCTCCTTTATGGGTCTGAAACATGGTTCACCTATCGCCAACACTTACGACTCCTCGAACGTTTTCATCAGCACTGTATATGCACAATCCTAAATATACACTGGACTGACTATGTGACGAATGTTGCTGTCCTTGAGCAAGCAGGGATCACCAGCATTGAGGCCATGATATTGAGAACATAGCTGCGCTGAGCAGGGCACATTTCTAGGATGGAGGACCATTGCCTCTCAAAAATATTACTCTATGGTGAACTCGCCATGGGTCAACGTAAGAGGGGCGCTCCAAAAAAGCGATACAAGGAATCCCTGAAACAACATCTCAGGCTTGGCTGAATTGATCACCAACAATGGTCTGCCCTGGCTTCACATCGGGAGGCATGGAGACGCACTATCCACAATGCTGCAGCTTTATTTGAGAACTCACACCGAACAAGTCTTGAAGAGAAACAACAAAGCATCACAACCCGGAAACATCACCCAAGGAGACTCTCTGCTGTGCTTTCTGCAACCAGACTTGTTTATCTCGGATTGGCCTTTTTATTCATTGGGGCGCTTGCAGAAAGCGTGGTATGAGTCCTTCCTGAATCTTCGTTTGCGAAGAAAAGCCAGAGAGAGGGAGAGAGAGTATGTGGGATAGCCACTACACTCTCTTTCTGCATCAACTATCGATCCTCACTTCTGCTGTCTTGGACACATCCTTGCATGAGGAATGAACATGTCCAACCCACGGTGTAATCAGGAATCGCACCAGTATAGTGCCCTTGCAGACATCAGGCCAACAGAGTTTTCAAAATTATCCACAGGATTACAGACTAGTATGACACCATGCACAGATCTACCTCCCTACAATGTTACACACGAACATTGCACAGACTTTTAAAAAAATAAATTTTAAGTACAGTCGCCCTTGAAATTCACGGTTTTGTGTATTTGCAATAAAAGCCTCGAATACACAAAGCTTTTCCTTGAATGCACATAGGAAGGGGGGGATTGGGCAGAAGGTGGTGGGGAGGCTCTTGAAGCCTCCCCGCTGCTGTAGGAAGGGTGGGGGATTGGGTGGACTGGAGGCTTCAGGAGCCTCCCTGCTGCGGTAGGAAGGGTGGTGGAGGACCGGGCAGGCAGTGGCAGGGAGGCTCTTGAATATTCGGGAAAAAAGAGGGAAAAGAGTATAGCAGCACATTTTAGTCTGATTTATTTTAGCACAAGCCTTCATAGATTTCTGTCCATTAAATTAAACAATAATGTACTTTTACTAAAACATGATGATTATAACAGAATTGTCCTCAATAGTGATTGAGGACAATTATATAAATTTAATTTAATTATAAATAATTAAAATGATGTCCTCTATATAAAAGGGCATAATCAAGGTTTGCTTTTAAATATATATATATATATATATATATATATATATATATATTCAGGCTGTAGTTAGTGGAATCTGTGAATAAGGAAGGCCAACTGTATATCCACTCAGAAGTAAAAAAGATCAGATTACTCAAGAATAAAGATGGGCAGCAAATACTGAGATCATCCAAAATTCATTCCATGCACACATTACCAACGATGATAATCCAAACAGCAACACAAAAACATTCCTTTGCAGGAACACTTTCCTGTTCAAGCTGCACATTTACAGAAAGAAAGTGAATTAAATCAGTGGCTCTTAACCTTTTCTTTACCAGGCACCCCCTTTTGTTGCCGTGGACCCCCAAGACTTAACTACTACTACTACTACTACTAATAATAATAATAATACACCTGTGCATTAACCTTTCCCTCAGATGCACTGAAGAGAGAGGGGAGATTTTTCTCTTCCTTCTTCCTGCAAATTTGTGGCTGGAGCAGATTGCGCTCAGGCCAAGCCACCACACTTTGCCTTGGCTCCTGTCACATGGGCTGAGCAGCCTTCAAGCCTCTGTGAACACCTTGCGAGGCCATCATGACCCCTTGGGGGTCCACAGACCACAGGTTAAGAACCACTGATTGAAATTATTAAAATGATAAGTACAAAATTGGAGGAGGAGGCAACACAAAACGAGTTGTTTAGAAGTACATTCTCCTATTTCAGCAAGAATCAACATCACACACAGAAGCAAATTAAATCAATTGGCTAGGATTATGATTGGATGCCAAATCCATAAAAGTATCTATAGCAGTAAAAAGAAAGTTAGTTATACTCCATAGTGGCAATATCACTCATTGAGGTACCATCCCTAATTTAATTAAATTATATCTTCATTACTGAAAAGAGGACTGAGTTAAACGTTAATTAGTTTCTTCCAAGCCGCAGTGAAGTTGCTATGTTAACTCTGGAAAAGCACTTTGATTACAATTTTAACTCTTTTCTTTTTAACTCACTTTAGCCTTCTCCCTTCATAGACATTAGTCTACCATCGCTGACTAGCTGTAACGGATTAGAAAAACTGGTGTCAAATCCACCATGCATGATGCAACATGTATCTTGGAGAGGCATGCAAGTCAGGTGGCTTCCTGGAAGTTGGACTACAAATCCCAGCAACCATAGCTAGCAGTGAAAAGTGAGTCACACTGGGAGTTAAAAGTCCAAAAATATACAGCATGTCACACGATTCTCACTGTTTATATAGGAAGATGAGAACTACCAGGATTCAGTGAAAATCCCCCATCCTCACATTGATGCAATTTAGCCTTAAATATTTTTGCAAAGTGATACAAATGGACTGCAGACAGCCAATATTCATATACCTTCAATACTTTGCATACCGATAGGCTGCTTCCAGGGAGTGCTTTTAATTTTTTTTAAAAATGGAAGAATTTCTGTGTAATATGTACTTTGATCTGAACAGTTGAATACATCTGAATTAAGAGTTTTTCATTTGAAGGCTAAAACTGCACTTACCTATCTAAGAATATGTCTGGTAGTGGTGGGTATGTCTGCATGTCAGGTACACGCTCATGGACGATGACCATGACAAACGATGTGAATCCAAACACAATGAAAACATATATACAACTCAAAGCCGTCTTCCAGTACTCTGGGTTCAGTCTTCGCGTAGAATGTTTGTTTTTCCCATTTGCATACTGATACTGCTCAGCATTCAAGTCAGCAGCAGGCTCACAGTCATCACAATCTCGTTGCACTTCACCATTACAAAACCAGTCTGTTCCTTGAAGAGAGCCAATCACAGGGGATAGTGAACCAATTGGACTGTCGCTGTTATAACCAAGCTCTTCCAGAACTTCAATATGGTGCTTCTGTAACTTGCGTATTGACAACATGAGCCTCTTGATATCACCCAGAACCTTGATTTCCAGAGGAGGAGACCTCAAGTCATATTCAGTCAGGGTCAGTAGTGTAATCCCATCCAGTCTATGTTTATCACACAAAATGTCCACATACTCACAAAAACCTTCTTCCTTCAGCCACTTGGCTACATGCCTGGTAGACCAACGCCGAATGCAAAGCTGACTGCTGCCTTCCATTTTCTCTATCTCCTAAAAATAAATGTTTTAAAGATTAAGTCCGTAATATGAAGAGACTGTCAAGTTATAACTTTCTAGGAGAATGGCTTACAACGTACTTACAGAGAGACTAAAACACTCCTTTCTTATAAAATACAAAACTATCTCCTACTTACCATTTTCATAGTTCCTGAATTACAATCCATCAGTTTCCAAATGAAGAAAATCAAGACAAATGGCATACAATAACATGGAACCTCACATCTAAGCAATGGATAGGTAGCATGTATCTGTTTGGTGTATACTGATACATTCCATCTTCAACGGGTAAAGCAGTTAACCACCAGGCAAAGAGTAGTGCTTCCTTCCCTCCTAACCCAACTGTTGATCAGTACCACACACACAGAGAAGGGCTAATCAATGTTATAGGCAGAGGTAGAGAGAAAAATCCATTATAAGTTCACCTTAGGGTCCCCATAAGTCAGAAATGACTTGAAGGCACACAACAACATCAAAGGGAGCATTCTGCAGCAGTTGCGTTTCCTCAATACACATGACACAACGCCTAGATCACAGCATGCTTGACAAAACCCCTGAGATTTGCATAAATTAAACCCTAAGGTGGCACATTCCTGATAGTTTGTAATGACATATATATTGGTCCATTACCATGTACTTCCATGAAAATCAAAAATACTCCTTGGATGCAGTCAAGTAGATCCCTGGAAATGAGGAGGTGAATAAGTATGTGTGTGTGTGTGCGCGCGTGTGCCTTCAAGTTGTTTATGTTGACTAAAATTTCATAAGGTTTTCCTAGGCAAAGAATACTCAAAAGGTGGTTTGCTGATCCCTTCCTCTGAAATGTAGCCTATAGCACCTGGCATTTGATGGTGGTTTCCCTTCCAAGTACTAACCAGGACTCATCTTGCTTAGTTTCCAAGATCAGACAAGATCTGGTGTCTTCTTAAATAATTTAAGGAACAAACAAACAGACAAGTACCTTAAAGAGGTTTTACTCTTAAGTTATTGACTCTTTCCCCATTTTAACAAGACACACATTTGTTCTATTTATTTATTTTTTATTTAGTTATTTATACCCCGCTCTTCAGCTACAAGGCTATCAGAGCGGCTTACAAATTCTTTTAAGCAATAGCAATTTACACATCTACACTGCATTAAGCAGTTTCCAAGGTGTGTTAGCTAATTGCCCGCACAAGCCAGGTACTCATTTTACTGACCTACGAAAGGATGGAAGGCTGAGTGAACCTTGGAGCCCTTTGGGATCAAACTTGCAACGTGGTGGCTTGCAGTACTGGCATTTAACCACTGCACCACCAGGGTGCCTCAGTTCTGATATCAGTTATCAGTTCTGATACTTTATCAGTATCTTGAAAATTAAGAAGACAACATCACTAACACCTAACACACAAAACTAACACAGTTTTGATTCCAAAGTCTTAAATACAGTGTTTCATAATCATAACTGGTATTATTCATACTTCTATATACTCACTCAAAAATGTAGTGTTTAACAAAGTTTCAATATTTTATAAATCTATTACAGTATAATCAAGTAAAAATAAATATAATGCAACCTTATTAAGAAACACTGAAAAGTGACATTTTTGCTTGACCACACATACCTATGTTTACAGTTCATGACATCCTAGTGGCTGGGAAGAAGAGTAGCCTTTGCCAGTTTAAACATATTTTCCCTGTCTGCTGGTTATGAAGCAACTCTTTAGAAGTGGCTTTTTTCAAGATAAATATGCTGCAAAAAAAGAGTGTCAAATACCATACATTCTGGTGTATTACTTCTCTGAGAAAACTAGCCACATGAAGCAAATTCATAAAGAAAAGGGATTGTCTTCATCTACATTCCCCATAACAATGGCAGGAGTGAGGCATGACTCTGTACTAAAAATGTCAAGGGCTTAGGAAGAGGCAGAAAACTCAGGGGGCACCCTCCAATTATTTTTAATGTTTAAAGGAGCATCCTCTTTTCTTGAGCCTGTCACATCTCTAATCGCAATTCAGGCAGCCTTAAAGATGTGCTAACTGCTCTGCTCTGCTTTTGGTTTCCTAGACAGCCTCTTCTTCCTTACATTCCCTATTTCCACCAATGCCATGCACCAACTCCACATTACCAAGAGGTGAGAGGAACACCCCTACTCTAGGGCGCAGACATTCAAGAACACTTCAGATCTCCCACCATCTATAATGTAATCCCAAGGACAGGTGACTTTGGGTACCACACTTATTTACACATCTACAATGCAAGAAGCTTCCAATGTGTGTTAGCTAATGCCCCACAAGCCAGGTACACATAGCATACTTCTGAATTTGGTGGCTTTGGCACATACTAGTTGACCCCCATATGCACAGATTCAGTGTCCACGGTTTTACTTATCCACATCTGAATATATATGTTCTCTCCAGACATTTCTAGGTCCTCCAATGTGATTTTATGGTCAACTTCTCATAGAAAATAATAGGGTCTCCTATTATCCACGGTTTCAGGTATCCAAGGAGGGGGGTCTTGGAACGTATCCCCAATGGATATGGGGTCAACCTGTATAATGTAGTTACAAGGGTCTAATAGAAGAGGTTTACATTTGTAGACCTGTCACAATTCTATTACTATTATTATTACTTCATTTTTATCCGATCTTTTCCCCAGTACCTTTTTCCCAATCAAGGCAGCTTACAAAATATTAAAACAACTACAGATTAAAATACATACAACAATATCAATAAAAGTATATAAACATTATTTTAAAATACAATTAAAGAATTTTCAGAATGAAAACAATTTACTGTACAATCCTAATAAAACTGCCCTCAAGCCATTTGTGTAGAAGAATTTTTGTGGCTCTGGTCTTGGATTTGGTTTGGTAAGTGGTTGTTTCCAATTAATGCCTGCTCTTTGCCTCACCACTGAAACTAAGCCACAACACATCCAAAATACAGAAAGAGAGTGTAGTCTATTCATGTATTTGGACAATACCTAGTAAAACATCTGACACATGGAAATGTTGAAAATCTTTATGGGGAAGCCCAAAGACAAGCACATAGACTGTTAATAAAATTGTGTAAGTAGTGAGTACCCATAAAAACCTAGATGTTGGAAAAGTGAGATAGAAATACAGATTTTTGCTTTTCAAATAAAAAGAACAAAAAGAAAACAAAGTCCTACTAGGTGCAAATATCACTTTACCAAGGATCTAGCAAAACAGCAAATTTGAATGTCTTACCAGATCATAAACACACAGAAAACTGATTGGGGAGGGGGGGGTTCTAATCTTTTTTCCCCCAAAAGATACACAACTAAAAGGATATGAGGAAAATAAAATGCACATTTTGAAGAGGCCTACTTGAGTCAAGACCTTTTGATAAATTCAGAAATCACTTGTTCGAAAGATTAACCTCACCCAAATTATCTTCATTCCAGAAAACTCAGTCAGAACTACAGTTGTCCCTCCGTATCCACAGATTTGGTATCCACAGATTTAAGTATTCCCGGCTTGAAAATATTCTTTAAAAAATAATAATCCAAAAAGCAAACCTTGATTTTGCCATCTTATATAAGGAGCACCATTTTGCTATGTCACTGCATATAATGGGATTTGAGTATTCACAGATTTTTGTATCCACAGGGGTCCTGGAACCAAACCCCAGCAAATATGAAGGGACAACTGTACTCTAAAAGAACTGCAAGTCTCTTCACAATATTGCACAAAAAGGAAATATCATCCTTAAAGTAGGAATTCATAGCAGGATTTACTTGCAGAGCTTATCAAGTATTCACCAGTACATCAAAGGTCACCTGTGTCAGCCTTGTGCTAAGAAGTCCACAGTTAAGTCCAAATGATGGCAATTATTATTCCTTGCAAGTACAGTAAGTGGCTGTTTTTAAGCCCAGCTCACTATAACAACTCATTATGATGTATGACTACTTTGATAAAGCTAACCAGATGAGATAAATACATTACAAAGAGAGGCAAAGTCTACATTACCCTTAAGGGGGGCTGGTGGGGAGGGAAACTTTTCTATACCAGGGTTTACTGTTTTATTTATATCTGACTTTTCAGCATACAGACAGAATCAAAGCATAGATTTTCCTTGGGTTTTTCTGGGCTGTGAGGCCGTGTTCTGGAAGAGTTTCTTTCTGACGTTTCGCCTGCATCTGTGGCTGGCATCTTCAGAGAATGGTTGGGTAGGAGTGTGTGTGGAGTTAAATCCTGTGAACCCCTGTTGGGGAGTATATGTAAAATTTGTGTATTTGAATGGTTAGTTTCTGGGTATAGAAATGCAAGGAGGATTAGTGTTTGTTTGGCTAATGGTTGGTTGGTGGCCCATTATCTGCTGGAAATCCTCCTGTCCCTGGATGGAATTCCTTTGTAGGTGTCAAAGCAGATTACAAATTGTTAAAGGAACATTTCCTACTGCTCTACAATATCAAATAATTTGCCTGCTGGCTTTACTGTAATCAGGAACATTATAATAAGCCTCCTGTTCAAGGTTCTGCAGAAACCAATCAGAACTTTGATAAAATAGCACTGATTCTTTGAAATAACTGGACATACATCACAAGGAACATCATATACATTTCCAGGTAAGTCAGCATTGTAGTTTGCCATTTCAAGTAATACATTTGGTCTACTTTACCAGAGACATTCTTCACGTGTATGTATTTGAAATAAAAAAACCAGCATAGGACAGGAACAAAAAGAAAAGCCAAATATGTTATTGTTGTGTGCCTTTAAGTCATTTCCGACATATGGCAACCCTAAGGGGCTGTCTAAACAGTGAAAATACTCCTCACGGAATATGAGGAGAATCCTACTTGTCTTAATGGGATCCCGCACTGTTTCACCGTATTTGGAAGAAGGGGGGCAAAAAACATCAAAAACTCTAAAGGAAATGCCTTCATGGCTTTTTCCATCACTTTAAAAAACCATGAGGGGAATACGCATGCCTGCTCAATGGGACAAGCAATCTGCCTTTAATCGCTTTCCCATAGGAGAAGAAGTACAGTACATAGCTCATTGGCCAGATGAGCACAATGGTGGCACTTGCTAACAGGGCAAGTGCCCAGCATCACCATATTGATTTTTAGCCTTAGCAAGTGAGCGCTAAGGCGAGAAAGTGGGGTGTTGTGTTTTTTTCCTTTTTTTTTTTTGGGAAAGGCAAAATATCGCTACAGCACACAGTTGAAATCGTTTTTAAAAAAAGTTTAGCTGCAGCAGATTATGGTAGGTGAAAATGCAAGTACAGTACTGTAATTCACTTGTGGCTGCCATCTTGACTGGTGGGCATGCAAAGCTTTTGGAAGCCAAAACATCATTAAGACAGGTCACTGCTGCTCCAAAATACCATTGCTGCAGAGCGCTCCATGGGAGGGGGGTTATATAGATGGGTTCTAAGTCAAACATATCAAAGGGTTTTCTTAATAAGATCTGTTCAGAGGGTTTTTCCCTTTGCCTTCATCTGAGGCTGAGAGAAAATGACTTGCCCAACGTCACAGTGGATTTCCATGGCTCAGCAGGGATTATAAATGTGTAATGAAAGCTCACACTCTGTGCCTTTTGATACGCATTTAATAGAGAGATATATTTAATACAAGGCCTTAGGCGAGGCTGATGGGAGATTCCAAGTCAGGGCTAGAGTGTGGTCACCGGCATGTACAAGTCTAGAGGACAGACCTCATTAGACTCCTCAATAAGCTTCACACTTCAGATGATGGGTAAGGGAGAGAAGCCATACCTCTCCACTGCAGCCCCCTGCTGGGATGGGAGAATGGGAGAAGCGAAGCGAGCTCTCCTTCTCTCCCTTCCCCATTGCTAACAGCGGGTGGTGAGTCAGCAGATACAGGGAAAGTTGTTTCTGACTTATGGCAAGCCTAAGGCAAACCTATCATGAGGTTTTCTTGGCAAACATTTTTTCAGAGGACGTTTGCCTCTGCCTTCTTCTGAAGCTGAGAAATTGTGATTTGCCCAAGGTCACCCAGTGGTTTCTGTGGCCGAGCGGGAAGCCAACCCTGGTCTCCAGAATCTTAGTCCAACATTCAAACCAATACACTATGCTAGCTCTCATTACTTTAGTCCAAAACAACAAATCATGACTAACATGACTTGGATTCATACAAGGGTATCTGCATGGTTTCTGCTGAAACGCTTCCATTTATAGATTTCTTCCACCAAAACTACATAGAAGTTTCCTTCCAAAATTCTTCCTGCAACTCCTGCCATCTTGCTTGATAACCAGCATGCAAGCCCAGGCTACATAAGCATTTCCTACAACAAACTACCTGGAATTCTGGCAACCAGCATGGTAATCAAGTTCTACTGACAGAAAGTCTAGCAGTCTTTGACTAACAGATGTATACATTTAACAGTAATATACAAGGAAGAAAATACAATGTAAGTAGTGTTAGTTTTGGGCTCAACTCAAGGTGCTGTTTTATACCATCATAGGTTCATAGTGTGGAACCTACACAGTTATGGGGCTATCTCTCCCCATGTCTTTCACTACCAAGCAAAATCTGAATTGGGTGACCTGTTCTGTATTCCACCACTAGGTGATCAAGGTAAGATCAGCAAGAAACCCGAGAGCACGGAATGGCCCTCCAGAAAAGATTCATTAAAATGTTTTCCTGAAAGCTTTTCAAAAGAAATGTAAGTTGTTATACAGAAAATGTCTGGGAGGCAGGTCAGTTTGTATGGAGTATCTGACTGATGTTTAGGATCTTTTATTTGTGTAGATTTAACAGGTTTTATTAAGGGGTGTATGTTATGAGACAGAATACAGTTGTCCCTTCACATTCGCTGGGGTTTGGTTCCAGGACCCCCCCGCCCCCGTGAGTACCCAAATCCATGAATACTCAAGTCCCATTATATGCAATGGCATAGCAAAATGGTGTCCCCTATATAAGATGGCAAAATCAAGGTTTGCTTTTTGGATTATTATTTTTAAAGAATATTTTAAAGCCGTGAATACTTAAATCTGTGAATATGGAGGGACAACTGTATATTTTTAATAAAATACCTAGAAATAAGTAACATTACATGAGAGAGGGTGTGAATAGTTGTACTCAAATGTTTTCAAACCAGTTTTTAAAAGTGTGTCCTGATCTGCAAACTGGATAGTATTGCTTCAGTGGCGAGTTACACGGAATGTTCATTTATATTTAGTTACTGAGATATCCTATCTGATGCGTCTTGAAAGGGGAAGATATTGACCCACATTCAGCAAGTGATCACAACACTTTAGAATGAGAGCAGGTTTATACAAGGCTCCAAGATTTGGACCTATCAGAGTCTCAAACACATTCACTTTCCACTTACATATTATATAGGAGAAAGAAGTGGTAAAAGTGCTTTGATTCCCTGGTACAGTGAACAAAGCTTGATTTCCTCGATCCTTCAAGGAGAAGGACATAATTTTTTGAAAACAACATATTGAGTTCTAACCAGAAGTCTGTCAAGCATACTGCTCTGGCAACATGATAGCAAGGCATTTGTATCACGCAGGGTCCTCTTACTTCACTCTTTACTCAGATTCCTCCATCTTCTGCATGAAGGGAAATAAATGTTTCAAAATACAGTACAACCACAGTCAAGGAACACAAGAGCAAATGAAGCAGAGAAGCTTTTTCAACTCATGCAGCTCTTCCAGTTTCTATAGTACAGTACATAAAGTTCAAAACAATTCAAATTCAAGAGCTGTGGTTCTTCAGACACTTTTTCTAATTGGAAAAATACACCGAAGCAGAATGTTTTCAGGAATATATTTACTGAAAAGAACAGGATAAACATATGTGGGTCAGATAGCTAATTTTTTGTGTTACTGTGACCTCGCCCTCTGCCTCCTATCCATATTTACTCAGAGGAAAGTCCCACCCAGTTCAGTAGGTCTCATTCCCTTAATTGTGCATATGGCTGCAACCTGTTTATGATAATAGACTGTTGAAAAGTTAAGCCAGATATCCAGATTCATTTCTATCCCTTAAGTACTGGAATGATTACTTCCCCAAGCATATACTGTACTCTCTCAAAAATATCTGATTGTCTTTTTCATGATAATTCTGTGTAGGTCTAACAGAGATAATATAACCTTTGTTTTTTAATCACAATGCTGACAGTTTTAATTGTCAACCTTACTTTTCTTTTTGTCTGTTTTCCAGGATGCAGATGGCTTGAGCTCCACCACAGAGTACATTTATAAATACTGCTTTTTGTAAAACAAGAGTATTTATATTTCTACACTTCATATATTTATGAAACAGCTGGATTAAAGACAACAGGTTAAATCCAACATTAACACTAGTCTAATAAGAGCCATTCATTTCAGCAAATCTACCCTATCTAGTCCTAACACTGGATTAGTTCAATACATTTGATGTCCTTAATGTAGTAACATAGTATGAGTTTGAAAAGGGAAGTACTGTATTCGCAAACACCCAAATTTCCATACCTTCAAAGATTCCAGAAGTTTTTCATGTCCATTTCTAGGATTAACCTTCGTGGGAAATAACAAGGCAATAATGGTTTCCCAACTCTCCACATTAGCTAGTTGCTCTCTTAACACACAGCAAGAATAAAAAAATTATTAAATACTATCACCACTTCCCTAGACAACAGTCTAGCAACACTGCACTCAATGATTTTAGATTTTTTTAAATAAAAAATTTATGGTGACAATCCCATCATAGATAATACTGACTCTTGGCACCAGTATCAACTTCCCTGCTGTCCCAATGGGGAAGGGGTCTATGATGGGCATGGTAGGGAGTGAAAATTTCAAACATAAAGACTCTCGATACTGTGCAATTTCAGTTCTGCTAGTTGCTGTTAAAAAGATATACATGTAATACTGAACTATGGAATTAACTATGGAACACATGCCTTTGGGCCCTAACTCATCCCACTTCAGTTGCCAGCACAGAACAGACTGCTGCAGAGTACACCAGTACAGCATATAACAGGTACAGCCTTCAGGCATGTACAGCAGTTGAAGTGGGCTGGGGAAAAGCAGCTCCAACAGCAAGCATCCGTTCCCCTGTATTCATCTAGAACACAGCTGAGGGACCTATCAGCCCTGGCCAATTGTGATGGGAACAATCCCTCAGCAAAATCTGAAGGGCCAAAGGTTTCCTGCCTGATCTAGGAAACATTGTAACAATATGCTTTCCTCATAAAAAAAATTTCACCCACGCTTCCCATAGGGATCCCTACTTCATCCATTCCACACCCTCAAATCGCTGGGAAGTTCAGTTCAAAGATCTAGCGTTTAACAGCCAGGCAGACACCCCTTGACATCTATAAGCAGAGCACATCCACGACCTGTCTCCCCCCCCACACTGCTGACTGTTCCCAAAAGCCAATACAGTTGTCCCTTCATATTTGGGGTTTGGTTCTAGCCCTGCCCCTGTGTGGATACCAAAATCCATGAACATTCAAGTCCCACTATATGCAATGGCATAGCAAAATGGTGTCCCTTATAGAAGACGGCAAAATCAAGGTCTGCTTTTTGGATTATTATTTTTTCAAGAATATTTTCAAGCCGTGAATACTTAAATCCATGGATACCAAATCTGTGGATATGGAGGGACAGCTGTATTCAGAACAACACCTTGGTACAGCAGCAGTTTTAAAATTAGATTTTCCTTGGTGTTTTTCCAGGCTGTGAGGCCATGTTCTGGAAGAGTTTCTGTCTGACATTTCACCTGCATCTGTGGCTGACATCTTCAGAGAAAATTCAGATTTCTCTGAAGATGCCAGCCACAGTTGCAGGCGAAACGTCAGAAAGAAACTCTTCCAGAACACGGCCTCACAGCCCGGAAAAAAAACAAGGAAAATCTATGGATGCCGGCCATGAAAGCCTTTGACTTCATAGTTTTAAAATTGTAACCCCCTACTGCCAAGACAAGAGCTATCCATAGATACCCATCTCAAAGATTATTTTCAGGCACGCTGACAATCTACGAGGTGTTGTGGAAATACTTGTTTCCCACAAACCAAGAACAACCTGTCTACTCAGTGTAGTAGTAGTAGTCTCTTTACAAGAGCCACCCAGAAATTCCAGTGATGCTCAAAACAACAAACAAACAAAAAACAACACCCAACAACAACCCAGGCCACAACGATGAGACCCACTCTTTATATGTAGCCACCAGCTACAGGGCAGAGAGATAGACCAGCTCTGTACATGGAGGTTCCAACCAGTTATCGTGACAGAGAGTTTTCTCAGAGTCGTAACAACTGATTTCTCCATTGTTATGCCATCTACCTGGCTGTTCGAAGAGGTTCTATGTCAAATTCTTATTAGAGGATAAATGTCCTAATATTACCTTGTCAGTTGCTAAGTTCTTATCTGTGGTCATTAAGACCAGTGAGAGGGAAACTGATAGGTGGATAAGTTGGATGAGCTCCAAAAAAAGTCTATCAGTAAGTATCTTAATTGTTATAGATTTTCCTTGGGTTTTTTTCCAGGCTGTGAGGCGGTGGTCTAGAATAGTTTCTTTCTAACATTTTGCCTGCATCTGTGGCTGGCATCTTCAGAGATGCCAAGGAAAATCTATGGATGCCGGCCATGAAAGCCTTTGACTATCCTAATTTTATTGGTTTGTATTATGGTTTTATCTATTTATGTACAGTTGTCCCTTCATATTTATTGGGGTTTGGTTCCAGGACTCCCCCCCCCCCGTGGATACCGAAATCCGTGAATACTCAAGTCTCATTATATGCTCTCTCTCTCTGGCTTTTCTTCGCAAACGAAGATTCAGGAAGGACTCATCCCGCGCTTTCTGCAAGCGCGCTGATGACTAAAAAGGCCAATCCGAGATAAACAAGTCCGGTTGCAAAAAGCACAGCAGAAGGTCTCCTTGGGTGATGTTTTTGGGTTGTGATTCTTTCTGCGTTGTCGTTTCTCTTCAAGACTTGTTCGGCGTGAGTTCTCAAATAAGGCTGCAGCATTGTGGATAGTGCGTCTCCATGCCTCCCGATGTGAGGCCAGGGCGGACCACTGTTGGTGATCAATTTGGCCAAGCCTGAGATGTTGTTTCAGGGAGTCTTTGTATCGCTTTTTTGGAGCGCCCCTCTTACGCTGACCCGTGGCGAGTTCACCGTAGAGTAGTATTTTTGGGAGGCGATGGTCCTCCATCCTAGAAACGTGCCCTGCCCAGCGCAGCTGTGTTCTCAATATCATGGCCTCAATGCTGGTGATCCCTGCTTGCTCAAGGACAGCAACATTCGTCACATAGTCAGTCCAGTGTATATTTAGGATGGCACAGCAAAATGGTGTCCCTTATATAAGATGGCAAAATCAAGATTTGCTTTTTGGATTATTATTTTTTAAAAGAATATTTTCAAGCTGTGAATACTTAAATCCGTGGATACCAAATCCGTGGATACGGAGGGACAAGTGTAGTAGTCTCTTTACAAGAACCACCCAGAAACTCCAGGGAAGCTTCAAACAAACAAACAAACAAACACCCTAACCCAGGACACAACTATGAGACCTACTCTTAAAATGTGACCACCAGCCGCAGGGCTAAGATAGACCATCTCTGTACATCCAGTGAAGCTCAAAAAAACCCAAAGCCAACCCAGGAGACAATGATGAGACCCACTCTTAATGTGACCATCAGCCGCAGGGCAAAGAGATAGACTCTCTCTGTACATGGAGGTTCCAACCAGTTGTGGTGGCAGAGATGATCTAAAGAGGTCCCTCCCTCCGTAATTCTCTCTTAAGAGGAAGTGCTGGGCGGCTGGGCAGAGAGCCTCCTGTTTCCACCAAGAGCCAGGCAAGGTCCCCGCCCTTGTTCTCCAGACGGGGCAGCCGACACTCCGAAGGCACGGTGCCTCTGGGCATGGAAAGAGTTTTCCATTGATCACTGCCGTTATAGGACCCGTGGGGTCCCAGGAACCGCCCCATCCATCTCTGCCTCTGCCGCGCTGCCTCCCCTTTAGCGCCCCGCCACCTTCCCCTCCGCAAGGGCTCCTCCTCCTCCTCACCGGGCAGGGCGAGCCGGCCCGCTACGTGTTGCTGGACGGGGCTCGAGGCGGAGACCTGCGCTTCGCTCGCCGGCGCGTCTCTTTCCCCATCACCCGGAACGCAGCAGCAGCACGACGAGCAGCCGCCCACAGGTCGCCTCAACCAGACGCGCAATAACCGCCCAGCAGCCCTGGCCTCATACGTAGCGGAAGGGGCGGGGCTTAATCTACCACCGCTTCCGTGGAAAAGAATGAAGGCGGCGGCGGCGGCCAACCACGCTAGGGGGTCGAGAGGCGTCAGAAGCCCCGCCCACCTCCTCCTCCCACCGCGGGCTTGGAGCGCGTGCTGAGGGGAAACGGCCCCCGAGGGCTTTGTGACAGTTTTGTGGGCTTGACTTTCCCGGAGGGCGGGGGGAGGTGCTGCTTGCTGGTGGTTGGGCGCTTCCATTCTTCAGAATCCGGGGGGGGGGTATTTCCGAACAGATGTACGTAAGCTTACTTTTCCTCCTCCCCCCAGCGCTGTTTGTGGTATTATCTATCAAAAGAGAGAAAAGGCGCCGTTCTCAGTGTTATGGGCGCTGCGTACATAGATCTTGTAGGGCACCACTGGGTTGGCCGCTCCGTATTCTGGTGGCGCTCTGGTGGCGCAGTGGTTAATGCTGGTACTGCAGCCATTCTAAAGGTTGTGAGTTCGATTCCAGAGGGCGGCTCCAAGGTTGATTCATCCTTCTGCATGTCGGTAAAATGAATATTGGGGACAATTAGATAAAAAAATTGGTAAACCGCTTCGGGAGGGCGTGGGAACTAATAAGCGGTATACTGTTGCCTCTCCGTATCCGCGGATTTGGTATCCACGGGTTTAAGTATTCACGACTTGAAAACATTCTTTAAAAAATAATATCCAAAAAAAGCAAACCTTGATTTTGCCATCTTATATAAGGGACACCATTCTATAAGGGACACCATTTTGCTATGCGATTGCATATAATGGGACTTGAGTATTCACGGATTTTGGTATCCACGAGGGGGGGGGAGAGGGGACCTGGACCCAAACCCCAGTGAAAGTGAAGGGACAACTGTATATATAAATATCAATGCTATTGCTATCCTGCCATGCAAGGAGGATGATTTTTTTTTTGCCACACCCATCATGTGCAGTTGTGTGAAAAATGATTGCTTTATTTACACAAGTTACAAAGTTGTCAACATCCTATGAGGAGAAGCAAAAAAAAAAATTCAGGCAGACCTTCTGCGCATATTATTTTTTCTTCACTGTACGATGTTGAGAATCGCAAATGCTATGAGCTGAGGAGGAGCAACTCCAGAGCAATCAGGCTGCTTCGATGGAGGAATACAAATTGCCATATATGCCAAAAGGCCACTACCACCTACCTTCCTTTCAGACTTTCCCCCTTTATTCCTTCTCTGGACTGGGGCCTGAATTTTTGTGGATAGACTATGTGGATGTGTGGTCTCTGTTGGTAAGCAAGCCTAATATCTGTCAGTGGGTGGAATAAATCATGATCAGTCTGGACTTTATAAACAAAACATAAGAATTGGTTTATAAACTTGAAGGCTGTAACATCAATGCTTTAGTACTATGCATATAATTTTGTTTTTTGGCTTAGTGTCACTTAGTCTCACTCTTTGGTGACAAAGGTGACCAACTACCTGTAGAAGCACATATAATAATCTTTGAGCTTCTAATATTATAACCAATTATACAAAAGACTCATCCACTGTGTCTCACACTCTCAGTTTCCACTCACTCTATCAACCATTCAGCCTCAACACTGTCCAACTGCACCAAGCAAACTCCAAACCAAACTTCACACAGACAACTGACAGAAACTCCCTCTCTTAACTGACATCCACACAATTCAAACTCTCTGAAACCTCTCCCATTACAGTTTCCTGCTCTGAGATTGGCTCCCTCATTCATGCTTCTCATTCACTCAGCTGCATTTCATCGCCAGCTCGTCAAAGAGTCAACTCCATTGTTTAATTAACAGCTTATACTATTCTTCATTTCTAGTCAAAATTCCCATACAGTAGGACCCCTATATCTGCTGATTCATTATCCACTCGTTCAGTTATCCACGGGACACATAACAGCACACCTACCATAGAGTCTTCTTAGAAAATGCCTAGAGAGGCATTCTCTCTAGATGTTTTGTAGGTCCTCCAAGACAACTCTGTGGTATTTTAAACCAGAAGTCCCATTCTTTTCAATGGTGTTTACTGTTATCTGCAGTTTTCAGTATCTGGGGGGGGGGGCAGAACCAATCTCCTGTGGATATGGGGTCCTACTGTACTTTTAATTTGAACCCTTTGGTTCAGCCACTGCTTTTCCTCTAGATGTGAGGCTCTGCCTGAACCTCTACAGCTACCAAATCTGGTGACTTCCATAAATTTCATAGTTACCACCAAGTGAGGGTCTTCTCTTGTCCCCACCTCTGCCATCAATGTAAGAACCTCCTTCCTGTTCTACTGCTGTGACCACCAACTGGAGGGACCATTTAGGTGCCCTCAAGATACTGGTACCTATTATACAGCCTATATCCCCACTGGACACCACCACTCTTTATTCATTGCTACCACCACAGACATCTTGTATGAGTCCAAACTTTCTAGTATATAGTGTTCCTGGAGGCCAAAGGTGTATAAACACAAAAATAATGCTTTATTAATAGAGGTTTAACATGACAAAACAGATTATGTAATGCATTTAGAACACAGCTCACATACTTTCACACACTCCACTCCTACCTAATTCAGACTCTTAAATGCCACTCATTAATTCCTAAACCTGACTAATAGACTCTCTTAACCCTAATCCTTACTTTTCTCACTCCTTTCTTCTTTCTAACTACTAGGGAGTTGTCTTAGGAAGAAGAAATAATCTTATTACCTGTGCATTATTCACAGCAGCATCAGTTTGTGCCCACACTGTTTTCAACCTTCACATGGCTGTGAATCAAGATGGCATCCATGTCAGGGTTGTTGTTGTTGTTTTTGCATGTGGGGGGAGATTGGGGAATTGGGACACACTTGCTGGAAGGGGAGAACCTGGCAGTGCCCGGAGACAATGTGGAGGGCAGCCATGGTGAGGAAGAGGAGGGGAGAACTGCCAGCCCTTCACCCATCCTAGCGGTGGCACCAGCAGCAGCAGCCTCTGATTCCGGCTGCAAAGGAACAGGTGGACACACCTGGCCAGGCGCTGGGAGAAGGAAGAGGAGAGTGACTCTTTGCCACTCCAGCATCTCACCTTCCTGGGCTGGACTGCTCCTTCTGTCATGCCTGTTCGCCAGGCATGAGAGGAGGAGCAGCCCGCCTGAGAAGGTGAGATGAAGCCAGAAGGGTGAAGAGATTCTTCCTTCTCCCAGCAGCTGACCAGGCGGTTCCTCCCATCCTTTACAGCCAGAATTGGAGGCCGCCACCACCAGGATGGGTGAAGGGCTGGCAGATCTCTCCTCCTCTTCCTCGCCATGGCTGCCCTACTTGTTGTCTCTGGGTGCTGTCCTGACATTTTAAAAAAAAGTTTAAAAAATGCACAATCACTAGCACTTCCGGGTGCTTGACTGCAAGCTTGGCCATGCGCACGTCTGACTGATCGGGTGTTCAGCTCCGCCCTCTCCAGACTGTGCAAAAAATCTCATTGGTTGTCCCAACGAGCATGTTTACTTTGGGGATTTAAAAAAAAAGTTTGGGGAAGGCTGTGAAGGCTTTTCCCGCAGAATATTTGGCATTCCCCCCACCTTCAAAATACATCAAATCACCTTGGGATCCCATTGGGATAAAATGTATTCTCCTTGAATTCTTTGAGGAGTATTTTCACCATCTACACAAGCAATAGATCAACTATTATCCCAACTGTCATACCTAATTGAGATCTCCTCAGACATTCCACAAATCACCAGTCACTCTCAGCATTCCATTCTCTAAGCCCCTACCTACCTACAACCTTACGTTATACATGGTGCATACATAAATAAATTACCTTAATATATAATAAATAAACTTTTTACACTAAAACTCCATAACGTCATACAGGTCCTACTATTTGGAGTAACTGATAACAAACTTCCTCCATTATCTGTGTGAAAACACATGAAATATTAGAAGATGGCCTCTTAATTTCCTGCTCATGTACAAAATGCAATGCTATAGGCTGCATGAGGATACACCAAAGAATTTCAGAAGAAAATCAATCTATGCTTTACAGATTAGCAAAGAAACAAGAGTGCCACAACATCTGATTTTCCTGATGCATAACCTACACTTTGGACAAGAGGCCACTGTCAGGACACAATGTGGAAACACAAAATGGTTTCCTGCAGGTGGTTTTAAAGTTATACTGTACTTATAATACACTGTAATATTCTGTAGTTGTATAAGTTATATTTGGGTTAACAGGCACATAACTGACACATATTATGTGCAACTTGATGTCTCTCTCTCTCTGGCTTTTCTTCGCAAACGAAGATTCAAGAAGGACTCATCCTGCGCTTTCTGCAAACACGCTGATGACTAAAAAGGCCAATCCAAGATAAACAAGTCCGGTTGCAGAAAGCACAGCAGAAGGTCTCCTTGGGTGATGTTTCCGGGTTGTGATTCTTTCTGCATTGTCATTTCTCTTCAAGACTTGTTCGGCGTGAGTTCTCAAATAAGGCTGCAGCATTGTGGATAGTGTGTCTCCATGCCTCCCGATGTGAGGCCAGGGTGGACTATTGTTGGTGATCAGTTTGGCCGAGCCTGAGATGTTATTTCAGGGAGTCCTTGTATCGCTTTTTTGGAGCGCCCCTCTTACGCTGACCCGTGGCAAGTTCACCGTAGAGTAGTATTTTTGGGAGGCGATGGTTCTCCATCCTAGAAACGTGCCCAGCTGTGTTCTCAATATCATGGCCTCAATGCTGGTGATCCCTGCTTGCTCAAGGACAGCAACATTCGTCACATAGTCAGTCCAGTGTATATTTAGGATTGTGCATATACAGCGCTGAAAGCGCTTGAGGAGTCATAAGTGGTGGCAATAGGTGACCCATGTTTCAGACCCATAAAGGAGAATAGACAGTACAATGGCTCTATACACACTGATTTTTGTGCTTCGCCTCAGGTGTTTATTACTCCAGACTCTTTTGTAAAGTCTTCCAAATGCGCTATATGCCTTTGCTAATCTGTGATCAATCTCTTTGTCAATCTTGTAAGATACACACACACACACACACAAAACTGACGCTACAAATTGTAACTTGTCTCCTGTTATTTTTGTTGCTTATGTCCCTTTCCTTTTATCTTTTAAAATGTATTTAAATACATTTAAATGTATTTATGTGGCCCGGAAAAGGCCATTAAATATTTCTAGGCTGAACTGCGTTGGGCTCTTTTTAAGAATAAAAACCTTTTTTCAAGATCCTGACACTTTGTGTCTCTTCTACATCCCTTTTGTTGAACATTACCAGTCCTCTTTGCCTTTTAACTTATATGTAGAACATATACAGAAACCAGGATTAGAAGCAGAGTAAAGAGGCATGAAAACTGGGGGAAGGAACACCAATAATTTAAGATATGTAGATGACACCACATTGTTTGCAGACCTGGAACAACTATTGATGAAAATTAAGGGAGAAAGTGCAAAAGCAGGGTTAAAGATTAAGATGTTATTTTTCTTTGGTAATGATTTTCTGTCTATTAGACTTGGTCTTTTAGTGTTGGGTGTTGCTGAGTGATGGTTTTCCCTGGGTATTGGTACTAATTGCACCCCTTTGCAATCTTAGATTTAACCAGATAACATGCTTTGCTAAAGTTCAGCAACTATTATCACTGTTGGATTCAGAATGACAACTGGGAAGGCTGATGAATAAACAAGCAAACGTGGCTCACTTTCTCAGGTTTCAGAAGAGAGAGTTGCAGCAGGGAGAGTTGATGATGGCTGAAGAGAGCTTATCATTCTCCAAAGACCCTGAAGGCCCTGGAAAATCTATACTTGAGACCCCCGCTATTAAAGACTTAGAAGAGCTCTTGAATACTGGGAGGCCCTCCTGTAACCATGTTGATGAAGTGTGGCCTAATCTTTTCTTAGGAGATCAGTAAGTAAATCCTGGTGGAACAGTTCAACATACCGTATCTTAACAGCCATTAAGGACTCCCTTACCATAATGGCTGCAGCCGAGTTAATACTGTGACTTGATTGGATGCCAGACTAGTTATGCATGATGAATATGCTACCATTTAAATCAGTATATGCATATTAGTTTTTTATGCGTAACCAGTGGTAGTATTGCACCCTAATATTTTCTGGACGCTGTGTATCAGTAGTCTGGGAGCCTAGCATTCTATCACCACTCTGCGCCTTCCTGTCAGGTATGTTGCCTGCTGTTGGGAAGTAGGCCTTGGGGAGCAATATTAAAAACAAAGTGCAATTAAATTATTTACACACTGTAACTACTTTGAACTGCAGAGGTAGGCTAACATGAATGAAGCCTTCTCCACCCAAAACAATTATCTCTTGATAGAAACTTAGCTCCAGGGAGAAGGGTGTTGGTTTAACCAACCTTCTCACTGACACTTTTATACATGGACTGTAGGGATAATTTTTTTAATGGAGAAATATTCAGTCATATAAAAACCCACTTATATTTGGAAATAATACAGCTGAGACACATTTTAACCACCTTAGTAGAAACAGGCATTTCATACAGGCTATCTAAATAGATGCAGTTTATCAATAGCCTAAGAAAACATATATATTCCACAAAGCAAAATCAGGCATGGGGTGCTAACAATGAACCCTCAGTCCCATAACCCCACCAAACCTATGCCAAATATTTGTGCTATTTACATGCTCCTTTTGGGCTACAAACCCTGGGTCCTATGCCACCACACTGACGTGAGTCCTCCTGAAACACACATGCATTTGTAATCAATGTACATTTCTTTTGGGGCATGCAACTAGGAGTATATCAGTTTTACCAAACACTAGGAAGAGTGACCTCAAACAACCCATAACTAGCACAGGTGCATAGCATAGGCCTGGGAAGAATTTGATAGTGTTGGCAGGCATTATTCTAAAGCATAGCTGGTTACATTTTTTATAGTATAGTAGGAAAATAAAGTGTGCAATAGAAAATAGCTTTCCGTACAATTGCTGGTATAGGTATTAAGCAGAAATGAGGTTATTTCTTAAAACAAATCTCTCTATATACATCTCTTAGGTATGTTGCCTTTCCCAGTGTGCTGATTGGCTGCTCAGAAAACACACCCAGCCAATCACCACCCACATGCAAATTTCCTCTCCACCTCACAATCCACTCCTGCCCCTCAACCTGCAGCCACACCCCCAACCTCACAAGGGCCCCTCCCCCCTCTCACTCACCCAGCCACTCACCCAGCCCCAGTGACTCATTGCAGTCACAGGTTGCAATGGGACCCAGGCAGTCAACTGGCGGTGGCCACGGTAGCAGGGCAACAGAGCAAGTCACTCTCAGCAATTCTGGGGAAAGTGTGGAATGATGAGTAGGAGGAGGAGGAATTCAAAAATCCACTGGCCTACCTTGCAGGGTTGTTGTGAGGTCTACTGGGCATTTGGGGGAGTTTTTTTAACAGTGTATGTTATGCTGGGTACAGCTAGTAGTTAAGAAAAAGCTAAACAGAAATTTTAAAATAATAGTGTTGCCTTTAATTCTTTTAAACTTTATATAAATTATATGTTATGGGCCCATCTACATGACTGTTTCATCTGTGATCAAGAAAGACAAATGCATAACAATATGTGTAGCTGCTTTGGATCTAGATGTGTTGCTGCAAGTACTGCCACCTGCATCTAGCACTTTTGCACCACAGCTGCAGGATTCACTGGCACCTAGAAAGTACTGGTCTTCATCACCAGATTGTTTAATGACTTACACAAGTTTGTCAGTTCTGACTCAATCCACAGTGCCATCACACTCCTGGAACACTGTCAGTGCCTCTTCAGTCAGTGCTTCAGCAAGACTGATTCTTTTTACTTTCTATGATGTGCTGCAGGGACATGCACAATAGAATGTAGTTCTGGGGAGATTGTGTAGACACGTCCCCTTGGTACTGGCCTTCTGGCTTCTTGTAGAGTAAGGAAAAGAACTTATGTTTTACGTAGGTTTGACTGCTCTGAAGGAGAAAAATTCACAGACCTCCTGTGGAAGAGGACTGTGCCCGAAAGGCCCTTTCAAATTGGGAGCCTATATTCTCAGATCACCAAAAGCTCCAATTTCCTCACTCCCTTGGGAAGTTCCTATCTAAGAAACACCAGACATCTTATCCTGCATTGACACAGGATTTCAAGCCAGTACGTACTTTGCTCCTGTAAATTTCAATCAATGAATGGTCTTGAACAGGCCTGCTACATTGTTCAGGAGTTTAGTTAGGCTCTGACTATTGTCAGAGCAATATCTACTCTGTACCTTCAGGCCTTCTGTTGGCTGACAACCTAGCAAGAACATATCCCCACTATCACTGACCTTCTCAACAGTTCCAAACATACTAGAGCACATCTAGGTGTTGTTGTGTTTTTTTAAAATAATGTTTTAAAGTGATTTAGTGCATTCATTCATACTATAATGTTTGCCTTTCCTTAATATGAAATGCTTTCTCTGTGAAATTTCTCTGTGAATATTCTTTAAAAAAAATACCCAAAGGCAAAAGAGAATAATTTTCCTACCTGGCAATCTGTCCCATCTTGCTCTTTGTCTTTTCTTCAGTATTGTAGCCGACAGCAGATTTGGTTTATGGAAGATGGGCATTAGCCATGTCTTGAATGCTGCCCATGGAACAATATATTGCCAAGAATCCCATGACTTTTATGGCACTACTATTGAATACCATGGTGTACCAGCTCATGACCTTCCTGATTTTGATATAAGTCCATACTTTTATCCTGCTGCAGAATTTATACACAAAGCCTTGACTACACAAGGAGGTAGGAAATCACTTTGGCTGACGAGTGATGTTACGGTGTGGTATATTGGCTTTAACCTGGCATGAAAGATCTTATTTCTATGGAATGGATGTAAGAGGACTGGCAGTACTTACACTTACATGATGGCTCCTTGTGGCACGCCTTTGTGCAGTGTCATCTTCTTCAGTCTCATGTGTACGAGTCAGAGGTGCATGTTTCTCCCCTTCTGAGCCTTTTTTCCACAACTCCCCAGCCCTGCCTAGCACTCATTTCCTTTTCCCTACCCATGAGTATTCATCCTGTTCCCCTTTCCTTCCTGTGCACACAGTAACGGTAACAGTGTGATGTCTGCTGTAGATAAGGTTGCTTGGGATGTGCCAGTGGGAATGGTGTCACACCACTGCAGCTGCTGATCATGTCTTCCTGTCTATTAAAAATGGTTCCTCCTGGCTGTGGGTTGCCATTTAATCTGGGTGGCCAAGCATTTGGGATTCTAGGGTAATTTACCTGTTCCCCCTTGTACTTGTTTCCATAGAAAACTGCCTTAGACGCAGTTTCAGCTCTCCCCCTCCTTTGCATGCCTCAACTCTATGACTTTACAAGAGCCCACCTTATAGCAACATAACAGATCATCCCCAAGTCAGTGATGGGCAACCTTTTGAGCTTGGTGTGTCAAACTTCGTCAAAAAACTGAGCATAACTCAGGTGGTGCGTCACTTTGAGGAAAAAGCATTATCTCTGCCAGGGGAAGTGAGGGCAAAGATCCCGGCTTAACTGCAAGTCCCAGAACTAGACGCTCTGTGCCGGACTTCTCTTGTTTTGGTCTACAGACCTCCAGCACAGAGTGCTAATAGGGAAGAATGAAACATTTGCGACTACAGTTGTCCCTCCACAATCACGGGTTTCACATTTGCAGTTCTGCATATTCATGGATTCCCGCTTTGGAGAGGGTGGGAGGGGGGAGGAAAGTGGGACCAGGGCTTCGAAGCCCCAATTGCCACTTTAGGGAGGGTGGGGTGGAGGAAAGTGGTGACCGGGGCTTTGAAGCCCAATTGCCACTTTAGGGAGGGGGGGTGGAAGAAAGTGGTGACCAGGGCTTTGAAGCCCTGATCACCACTTTAGGGAGGGTGGTGAGGTTGCGGGCGGGGGGGGGGGGGAGGAGGCCTATGGCCACATGTCATAGGTTCGCCATCACTGCCCTGGGTCTCAACCATTGGCCTTGAAATCTCAGGGAGTGAGGTGCTGCTGACCTGGCAATTCTAATTCATTTCTCATCATCATATGATGACACCTATCATCATAAACAAAGACCTTGGAGATCCCTGTCATAACCCCACCCTATCATGTTACATCACAACCTTCTTGAAATTTCACTCAGATTGCCATGTGTCATGGAGGAGGGAACACTTGCTGTTTGAGAATAACAGCTTTCACTATTCTTTACATAAATAGATCTATACTCTATAGATGTGCCCTTATCTTCCACCAAAAAGCTGTTGTTTACCCCAAGACTGAAAATTCATTCTAAACAGAATAATGTTAAAATGTTAAAATTGTGATATAAATGTTACATGTAAATTGAGAATTTTGAATAGTTATTAACTTCCCTAGAATATTTCTTTCTGCTGATCTAGGGAGTGATCCCAGGGCAACACTGGACTAGCAACAAATTTGTATATACTGTACAGTGCCATGTTGTGTAGGGGCAGCAGCTTCGATTCAATGGGGGATAATTGTTATTCAGTATGAACATATCAAACCATAAGCTTAGAAAGTATAGCCTTTAAATACTGCATATAATTTATCCTCAGGGAATCTTTGACTTTTGTATTTTGAAATGTCCTATTTAACATTTACACAAATTGTAAATCTTTTCCTTTCATTTTCAGCTAAAATCTTAGTGCACTGTGCAGTTGGGATAAGCAGGTCATCTTCTTTGGTGCTGGCATATCTCATGATATACCATCATTTGTCTTTGGTTGAAGCAATTCAGACTGTGAAAAAACATCGGTGGATTTTCCCCAACCGTGGGTTTTTGAAACAACTAAGAAATTTAGACATTCAGTTAAGCAAAAGAACTGAGCAAAAGGGGGAATCCTTAATTGTTAGGAAAAGTGACAATTAGCCACTGAATGTTTCCACTATTCACTGTTCTTCATATTTATTTTCTTGTTGTTAAAACAACAACCAGTTGATGCTGGTAGCCATATTTGCAGAAATTATGTTCATCAATATAGCGTTTATGTAAAAGCTGGGGAAGAGTGCACCATGTTTAAAGGCTTTTTAAAAAAACAAACAAACAAAAGCAACAGTATTTGTGTCTGCAGAATTTCTTTCTTGTCATGTTTGTTTTGCAAGAAATTGAGGTCACACAAGAAGATTGGGAGAACCAAGGGGAAAAGAAAGAAACAAACACTAGATCTAACATAGCCATCCTGAATGTCTTCTATTGTATTTATCACATACAATTTTAGAACCACTTTTTCCAAGGAGCTTAAGGCAGTGTACAAAAGTCAGCCTGCCTTGGATCAACCTAGTGATTGAAATTTAAGACAATGAGAAAGTAACTAGCCTAAAACCATACAGCATAATTTCATATCATACACTGTCTATTATACTTGCAGTTCACAAGCTTTTGTTATATGAGGTTTTTGGTCTTCACTGGCTGGAAGTTCCAGCCAATTTGACCAATGGTCAGGGATTCTGGAAGTCAAAGACCAAAACATATGGAGGACCAAAGATTACAATATTACACTGCAGTTGTTATTGATAAAGTTCTGCTATGTACCAGAAATTGGTGTAGAACCTACATCTCTTGAATCTCTTTTAAATTGCCATTCTTAAGAACTACTCAAAGGCTTAGCTTTTAAAGAAAAGCACTCTACAATATGGGGAATTGCAATCCATCATGATTAAAAGGTTCATCATGCAATTCTGCATGAATGGAATTGCTGAATACAGGTTAAATATCCCTTATCCAAAATGCTTTGGACCAGAAGTGTTTTGGATGTATTTATTTATTTTTGGATTTTGGAATACCTGTACAGGTCAACCCCCTATAGCCACAGGTTTGGGATCCACAGTTTCAGTTATCCATGTCCGTAAAAACATTTTCTCTCTAGCCATTTCTAGGTCCGCCAATGTGATTCTATGGTCAACTTCTTGTGTTCATCTCACTGAAAATATTAGGGTTCCCTATTGGTTTTGAAGGGGTTTTTATATTTAATATTTCCTTCAGGACATGGGGTTTAGTGTGAAGTACAATGTTTCTCGGAGTCTCCCAGGCTAAAACAATAGATGTACTGGAAATGCTAACAATTGTTAATGTATGATCACTTTGAAACTGAATGAAGCAAGCAACCTCCTTCGTCTGGGGTGGAGGAGAGGGGAAATAGCTTGTTTACAAACCTTGAGTACTCAGCTACACTTGACTGGATTAGCCTGATGTTCAGGCAAGAAATTTCCTTTCAGGTTATCTTTCTTTGGAATTTGGAATGGCTCCTCCCTAGGGTGTATGTGACTCAGGAGATTTTCAGATGGAAGCCATATATAGCATCCCTGTCTCACTACATCTCTCCCGCCCCACTCCCATCCCTGTGGCACTTAATTTTTTTTCAGACTTACCTTAAAACCACAACAGAAACAGCTCCCCTCCCCTCCGGCAGTCCAGGAAGTGTATACAGCCCACACGGAGCTGTATTCACTTCCTTGTTTGAAATCCTGGGCTGTTCTTGCAAGAGTATGAGCGCATGGGAAATTTTTTAAAAAGTAAAAGAAATAAAGAAAAGTGACAGCAAGCACAAAAACAAAGTTAAAAAAAATACAAGTAACTCAGGGAGGGGGGGAAAGAGTGTCACTTACCTGGATATCCTGATCGCGCCTGGAAGTGTTCAGCAGGGACCTCCCACCATGGCTGGCATCGCACCACAGAAACAGGGTGCCAGTTCACAAGTCTGTGATTCCATTACAGACATGGAACAGGCGATCTATTGACGTCTTAAGCCATCAATTAAAAAAAATGCAGATGAAACAGAGGGGGCACAGGACGAGGATGACGTCGTCTGAAAAACTGGCCCTTTGGCGATCTCCTGGCGTTCCTGGAATGCCATATTAAGAGCATCTGATAATCTCCTATGTCTCAGTGCTAGTCCTTGGAAGTCCCTGTTTTTTGGGGGTCCCTGGTTTACTTGCCACTCTCATGGAAGGCCATAGTTAATCAGAATATTACATATTGCCAATTATTACATTGAAAAGGGGCTGGGGGCTGTCAGGGCTGGTAACAGAGCCATGAGTCTAAGAACATATATAAATATTCTAAAGACTGATAGATAAACAGACAGACAATGGTGGATCTAAGTACACCATTAAACTAGACCAGAGGTGGAATGCAACCTATTCCTGAACAGGCTAAACACCATTTAACCACACAGACCAACCATCCACATATGGTTCATAGAGGGAGATAACGGTCTGCCAGATAGCCTTGACCTAAGCCATGTAGGGCTTTGAATTGTGCCCAGAACCAGCCTGGCAACTATTCACAGATGTACACAACACCAAAGCTTAGAAGAGTGATTTTTTTGGACTGTAGCTCCCAGAACAGATACTTTGGTCTGTGGATAGGTACCACAGCAGGTCTCTGGCATTGTAAAATAAAATGCATGGCAGGGGGTTGGACTGGATGGCTGTTGAGGTCTCTTCCAACTCTATGATTCTATGATGTTTCATGTAGATTTTTTAAAGCATGGGGGTTAAAACAGAACCCTGAGGCACTCCACTACACAATGGCCACAGGTTAGAGCAATGATCCCCCACCACCAATTTGTGAAATTGTCCACCTAACACTGCAGCACAGTCCTTATACATCCCAATTTAGATGCCCTACACAGAAGGATAATGTTGTTCCGTAAGTCACTGAGGGGTCCAAGAGAACCAACAGCCTTGCCCTCCCTCTGCAACCTCTCCCACCATGGTCACGGCCATAGGGTGACAAAGGCAGCTTCTGGAAAGTCAGTGGGATTGAAATGGACCTAGGATATCGGTTTCATGAGATCTTGGAGGTGAACAGCAAACATTCGCTCAAGAGAATGGGTGTTAGTAATCAACCTATACTTGTCTTGCCTTCATCTTCCGAGTCCAGCTGAGATTTCTTCAGAAGCGGCGTGATTAGTGCTTCTGTTAAAGAAGGCAATACTGCTCCTTTTTTCAGAGGAACATACAACCTCCTGGACCCATCCAGACACCCCTCCATTCTAGATGTAATAAGCCAAGGGGGAAAAGTACAAGTGGTGGGATGAACATAAACTCATTCATCACAGTTGGATCAGACAGTGCTCCTGCCACCTCTACTACTATAATTGCACTAATTGTGGAGTCAAAAGTTGTGATAGATGCAAGCAACTTTATTCCTGAAGTATCCTACATGTAAACTGGTCAGTGGTCACAGGGTAAAATCAAGTTTACAGCCAACTCTCTCCCTGTCCCCCTCTCTTTGGCCCAAATTGCCAAAGGACTTCACTCTCTTTCCTCGAAGAAGGTCTGCTGGATTATAGTAGGGTGGTGAAACAGAAGTGGGAAATAGATCCTTCTTTATCATCTTCACTATAACACCAAACCAATAATGGTCTCTATGGTATAAAGAAGATATTCTGTGCATACCTAATTTATTTTTTTATTTTTTATTTTTATTTATTTATACCCCACTCTTCAGCCTCAAGGCTATCGGAGCGGCTTACAAATTGTTTTTAAGCAATAGCTATTTACACATCTACATTGCATTAAGCATTACATTGCATTAAGCAGTTTTCAACGTGTGTTAGCTAATGTTCTTCATTATACAATATTTTAAATGGTCTCTATTATGAACCATGGATGAGCAACTCCTGCATTGGTATCCTGCACCGTTATTGCCTGCATGTTCATTTTGGCTTCCCCAGTTGTTGGAGGGTGCCTGGTTCCCAGCCACTCCAAACTTCCTATACTGTTGTGTGTGGCTCCAGATTCTCTGAGGAGTCTGTTACCTTTCTAAACCTATCCAGTAAATCATCCCAGGTTACTTGTTCTGTACTGATAGAGCCAAGTGCCACTTTTGTCTGTGAGTTCAAGCCTCCATAATGAGGTGTCTTGAATTTATCATTGCCAAAGTCGTAGGCTTCGACTGTAACTTACCCTCTGTGCTAAAATTGCCAACAGTTTCTTGCAGGCTATGAAAGCCTCTGAGTTCTCCTCTGGAACTTGTTTCTCCAATACATATATGATGTTAGCATTCTGTTCTGGCCACATCAGTCAGATGAGCTCCCAAATCCATGTGTGCATGTCTAGTCTAGCTAAGTCTTGGGTGGCTAGTACTGACTCTAGGGTTGGCAGATCTGCTGCAGAAATGCAAAACTGGGCTAATTGGGTCAAGTCTTGTCTGTTGGTAGGATGTGTGTGTGCTACGGCATTCAGTCACACCATCCCAGTCTCCTTATTTACGGGTCCTCACTAGTCTGCTATGGCCTTAGCCTCAACTGAAGTCCACATGACTCTCTCTTCGGTGGTCTGGTTTTCTACTTTACCATTGGAAAGGTATCTGGCTACTGTCTTACTCCAGACTGGACATAACGGAATGGGCCCTTCCCAGTCAGGATTATACAGGGTTTGGGGAACTGCTTCCTCCGGTAGGGACTCTGTTAGAGTATATGTGGGGAGCGGAGCAAGTGTCTCAGGGCAAACCATTGAAATATTGCCTCTTTTGTTTCCAGCCTTTGTACTAACTCTGTGGTCCTTTTATTACATGCTTTGTGGCTAGTGTTGGCATGCTGAATTTTAACTTGGCTGGCCAGATATTGGGTAGCATGCTGCACTTTTTCATGTTTGTCTTCTAAAGTGGCCAACTTGCACTGTAGTGCTTGAACTTGAATGGTGGATGCATCTAACTTGGTACAGGCTCCCTGTGCTGCGGAGGAGAATGCCAATTTGTCCACCAGCAAGACGCTGTTTTGGGCCCGTAACTGCTTTAACTCCTTAGCCTGTTTTTCTGCTGTACTACTGAGCTCTTGGATGGTGCTTGAAGCATCACTTAGGGCCATCCAAAATCCCCAAGCTGGCATAGACTCTTTGGAGGGGCCAAAAAGTTACCTCTCTTTATGTTGCATACAAAAGCTGTCACGCAGGGTCCCAAATGGGTCTGCAGTCTTAAATGACCCTTTCTTCCACAGGTTTCTAACCTGACTGGCAACCCACTTCCTCAGTTTATCTATTTTGGGGCTGCTCTCAAACATGTTTGCTTCCTAACACTACTAACTCTTTCTAACAGACAAAAGTGTTTCCTTAAAACACATGGTGCTCCTGCAGCTCTAAGTCATAAACGCGTCTCTCTCTAAATGTTCCCACAGTTTCTACACAGTCTCCCATGAGGTCTATGCTTCTCAACCCAGAATGGTGGACCAGACACTCAGTGATGGATGTGACAGATGGCTGCATGAGCAAATGAGAGAAGTGTGTTCTAGGAGCCAATCCTATGGCAGGAAGCTGAAATGGGAGGGGCTCCTGTGTGTTTGAAGGTTGTTTGACAGTTGTTGTGAGTTGGTTGGAGTTAAGGGAGTTGATGACAGGAGGCTGGAGCAGAAGGCTCGGTGTGTGTAAGCTACATGCATGAGGTTGAGAGTCTTGATGTGAGTAGTGAATGGACAAAGAGTGAATGAGTTATAGGGGAGATATTAGAAAGACATGTAAACAATCTGTGCCAGGTTACTATCAAGTATGGGTACTATAACCTGACAGTCTGTCAAGTACAGTGAAAGTTCTGAAAACCAGATCTCCTAAGTAAAGATCTCTTAAGTAAATGTTACATCTATTTCTCTCTAATAAAGTTATCCTTGTGTCAATACAAAACACAGACTCTGTCCATTCCTATCCAGTATATAAAAAGTAAAGGGCAAGCTACAAGAAAAATACAGACTCCACACATTGAAGTAAAAGTAATAACCCTGGTTCAAAAGTGGAACCAAGGGAGCCATAGGTGTTAAGGTGGGAGGAACAGAGAGTAAAGAGGCAGCCAGGCTGAACATTGAAGTAAAGTGGGCTGGCGTTTTGAAGATTTACCACTGTGTATGTACCTTGGTGTGACTGCATTGTGTCACAATGGGGACACCACTGGGGTCCTTTTGGGGGGGGATATCCCTGCATCTGCACCAAGCAGAGTTGAAATGGGGAGGGGTAATGAACTCTAAGGAACTTACTGTCGCTTGGTTGAGCAGTAGGGGAAAGAGAGTTTAGGGTCCTGTCTGAGTCCTGCCAATTATAAACTACTTTTTCAGAAATGAGGGGTACATTCACCAGATCTGGGCAAAGCACTGAAACCCAACAGCTGTCTGTGGCCACCTCTGACACACAGCCTACTTTTCTCCAGGGAACTACCCTGAAGGAACTATAAAGCACGACTACCTGAAATGGTGGCACGCAGCCCACACAAAACCAAAGTTATGAGAGTTTGCTTCTTACACCCTCTGTAACCGTAACTGGGGAGCTCCTGTTCCTAACGTGTGGTTTGTGTGTGTTCCTAACACCTAAAGCCTAACTCTTGGATCCCACACCATGATAGACCCAGAAAATGGGAGAGGTTCCCAGGGCAGTCGGTGCCAAGCCCTTGCTATCTACAACGGCTCATGGATGGCTTTCATCAAACTCATGGTTGTGTAGGTGTGGCTGCTAAGCACAGACCAAGATAGAAAGGGGAACAGATTCCACCCCGCAGTAGCCCTTATGGCTCCATTTGCTCAAATCTGTATTCACACACACGCAAAAGCCTGCTGGAGTCTCTTACAGGTTTCCCTACATCTGCCCTCCCTAAAGTGTGTGTGTCAACTCACAAGTCGGGGTACAGGGTGCTGCCCACATTCTCCACCAATCTTGTTACCCTAATATGTGGGAGGGTCTGTGGGAGCCTAGCTGTGATCTCAGAACTATATTAAATCTTGGGGAATTATGATTAGCTCAAATGGAAGGCTGCAAGAGGTGGGTAACTTCGGGATCTTTTCACCTGTGTATACCAGTACACAATGCAGAGGACTCTAGGCTGAAATAAAATAAATGGTTTTTATTGGAAAATAACCCAGAAAGCACTCACATACGCAACACATGCTCGTAAGAACCACACATGGCTAATGAAAAGTTTAAGGCAGAAAGATTGGATAGAGGAATAGACTTGGGAGATGGGACTATAGTTACTAGTCTTGAAGAGAAGAACTCAGGTGAAAGTCTGAGGGTGGCACTGGAAGTTTCGATCCAGGGGGGTACCTGTGACTGATGGCTGGATGAGTGAATGGAAAAAGTGTGTTCTAGGAGCCAATCCTATGGCAGGGTAGCTGAAGTGAGAGGGGCTTCTGGGTGTTTGAGGTATGCACGACAGTTGGCATGCGTCAGTTAAGCTCTGAGTTTTGAGAGGAAGGGAGTTGATAGCAGTTGGCTGGAGTGAAAGGCTCCGTATGTGTGTGCTGTACGAGAGGCTTGGATGAGGTAAAATGGTCTGTAGAGGTTACTAATTTGGAATAGAGGAATGAGTGGACAAAGCGCGAATGAGGCTGGGAAATAAGGAATGACATTATAAAGATATAATTACTGGCTAAAACAAAAGATTCCACCTTGAAGTATGTTTATTCTCTTTAATAAAGTTGTCCTTTGTTGTTAACATAAATACAGACTCTGGCTCATTCCTACAGAATAAAGATAATTAAAGGCAAGTGACCATAACACACTAACCACACATTTACGTTGAAGGTATAACCTTGGTTCAAAGGTTTATAAAGTGAGGTGGGAGGAGGAACAGAGGGTAGAGGCAGCCAGGCTGAACCCTGAGGTAAAGTGGGGTTGGCATTTTTAAGTTGCCCTCGACCACCTGGTTGTTGTGAGTTGTCACAGGTTTGGTGGCAGTGTCACAGCACTCACAGAGAGAGTGGCAGTTCTCATCCACAGTGGTACACCTTGCTATTGTTTGGGACTAATATTTATACTGTATTTCATGTCCTGAAGGGGTACTTCAGCTTAGGACAAAGCCTATATGGGTTTCCTATCATTTAAACAAAGGAAACCGAAACACTGCTGATTTCTGTTAATGGCTGCAAGATAGGGACTGATGGGTTTATGACAACCTCACATTGCAGGTCAGGAGGAGGTGCTAAGGAATATTTCTTGGGAATAGGAGTTGTTTCAGTCACTTGTTTATTTGTGAGGTATGACTTATCGCCAAGGGTGCCCAAGAGAGGATTAGGACATGCCTCTGCAATGGTGTTTTTTATTAGGTGCTTTGCTTAATCGTGTCTTGGGTGTGTCTACCAGTACTTTTCCATGACACCTTCCTGGGTCCTTGTGACCACCGTTTGGCCTCATCTTTTCATCTACCCTGGTCTACTAGACCCCGCAAAGCATCTTAATATCACCAATTTATCAGATATGATAAGGAGGGGGGTGTAAGGCATGGTAACACCATTACTTTCTTCAAGTGCCTCTTCTTGCAATGGGAGAGCAGGAGAGTGGGCTGAGGCAGCACTGCTGAGCCAGGGAAAGGGAGAAAACCTCTCCCTTTGGTGGTACCTGAGCTTTAAATTATGGTCAAGGTGGCAGCGGGGGGCGGTTGAAACTTTGCAGGGACAGTGAAGACAAGGTACCCATGTCCCTGTGGAGAATAATAATGTGTAGTGCTTCAGGGCAAATGTGGGGGCATGCAGGCAGAACTCCATTGTGAGTTTTTGCCCCATGTGTAGTCAGGCCCTCAGGATTAAAACTGCAGTGGTCTTAGTTCACATTACTTGTAAATATATGCTACTAAAAACTTATCTGATTTGAGCAAGTACATCCATTTTGATGTTTACCAAGCTGGGCTTAATACCATATTCAAAGAAGAAACCTCTTTGTGTGTGTGCGTGTGCATGCCCATCCTCTTTGTATATTCCATAAAGTTCAATGGGATTTACTGCTAAATATAGAAACAAATAATTGGAAAGAGCCTCAAAGATCCCCCACTCCAAAGCTCTCCTGATGCAGGAAATACACTGTTCTATTACTTCAATAGGTAGCCATCTAGCCTTAAAAAATACTTAAGTCCCATGAGATGGGATGGTCAGCTCCACTATCTAGTTAACAGCTCATACCATTTTGATTCATGTATAGTCAAAATTCCCACACTGGGAGTTTGAACTGCTATCTTCTCTGAATAGTGTCAGCCCTCCATTTGATTGCAATTCTCTTTAGGTATACTTGGCAATTATGAACTTGAAGTGAACTGAATTGAGCATACCAAATTTACAGATAATTTAGCACAAATAATTTACCATTAAAGTAACCCTTTCTAAAACAGCTGTGTTAGTCTGTTGCAGGCATTTTGACAAATTCAATTAGACATAAATGTATTTCTTAATCTGTATTGACACCACTCTGCTGTTTTTACTGTTAACGTAGCATGCAAATATGAACAATTTTTCTGATTTTTAAAAGCTATCTCAAGTACTTTTTGTGAGATATTATGCAATTTCTATCCCCACCAGGCACTACCTGTCTTTATTCACTACTGCCCACCATGTCTGAACCCAGTCTTTATAACTAGCATTCCTGGAGGCCAAAAGTGTATGATACAAAAACAATACTTTATTTATTAACAGAAGTTTAACACAACAAAACAGATTAATCATTTAATACATTTAAAACACACATTTCACTCACACTCACACACTTCTCCTAATAACTCAGATTCTTAAACAGCACTAATTAATTCCTAAACCTGACTGGCTGACTCATTCAACCCTAATCCTCCATTCACTCACTCCTCTACCTTCTCTCTGTTTAACTATACCAATTAGAATGGTACAAATCACAAAAAGAGACAGCAGTAAAACAACAACCACAACCACCAAAATGTTGTAAAAACACACAACTGCAAACCATGTTAAATAAATTATATAATTACAAAATCTTGACACACAAAACCCAGGCCACAAAAAACATTTTAATATCCCAAGGTTTCACCTGGCCCAAACACAGAAAGCACTGACTGATCAATAGTTCTTTCTCGATTCTGTGGCAGGTTGTCTTGACAGTGAAAATACTCCTCGTAGAACGCAAATAGAATACAATCTTCCCCACCATGCTGAGATTTGCAGTATTCGGAAGGAAAGGGGCTAAAAACTCCACAACCCACAAGGTAAAAGGGTCCCTGAAATTTTCCAGAAAATGCGCATAGATGTGCATTTTTGCATGTGTGGACATCAAAATATGCAGTGATGTGCATTTTTGCTCTATTGCTCTTTATTGGAGTGCATGAATGCGCCATTCAAATAGATGTGCATGCATGTAAATTGGCAAAAAAAATGGTGGAAACAAAACACCATTGCTGTGAATGGTCAAAAATGTGCACCCACTAACAGTATACCATCACATCTAGATTGGCCCTGGGTGGTGGTACATGACTGTTCTTGGTTGGTGGAGTGATTTAGCTGGTTAATTCTGATAGTGAATGAGACTATGGTGTGCTAACTAGTTCTGTGACCCTCAAGTTCTGAGAGTTACAAGTCCATAGTGTGAGTTAGTGAGTAGCATTTTCTTCTGACCCATTGCTTACTCTGGTTTGAGCAAGTTTGAAATAGTTTCCCCCCCAACATTCACAGAAAGAATTTCTTTAAAATCGTACAAGTACTGATGAAGAACTTTCAAAACAGGGAAATGTCTATAAGTCCTGTTTACTCTACCTACAGCTTTATATCATCAACATCTTGTTGTGTTAACTTTGAATACAGTACTATTGTTTTGGTTAGTTTAGCATTGCAGCATGTTGTATCAACACATGGAGCATATTTTGATACTATTTGAAAATCTGTCTTTTTCATACCTGTGTATGTAATGTTCTATTAGTGTTTTTGTGTTCGTTTAGTGTTCTTTGTGACCTGAGTCTTGTGTATCATGATTTTGCAATTATATATAATTTATTCACATGTTTTGCAGTTGTGTGCTTTTGTAGCATTTTGGTTGTTATAGCTGTTAACTATACTAACTGTCACTCACCAGCCTTATTCAAATCCCTTTAGACATTCCAATAATCACCACTCACTTCCAGCATTTCATTCTCCCATCCCATTCTTCCAGCCTACCTCATTATCGTAATAAATAATACATTAAAAAAAATTCCATAAAACGTCCGTGATTCCCCTCTCAACTTCACTTTAAAATAGTCTCTGTCTCTTCCTCCCCTGTAAGTAATGAAGCTCTGATCTTTGTCACACCATGTCTCATTAACCTGGGGGTTGCAGTTTCTGAGCCCTCTAACTGTATGTATTGGTCTACAACTCATCTCTTCCTCAGCCAGCATAGCCAATGCTAATGGAACTCTGTTCCAAAACTGGCAGGCCAAGGATTCCCATCTGTGTACTAAATGATCATAATCATTTATCTTTGTTACTCAACAGTAGCAATCCGGTACACATTTTGGCTGTCTCATGTTGCCAAAGGAATATCCCTGTCCAAGAGTTTCTCTACGCTAAGGAATGAAACTGAACTTACCCTAGACTCAGTGTGATGTGTCCAGACGATGCATGCAGAGAATCCATGTTATTAAGCCATTAATACAACTTAAAGAAAAACCACAGGAAACTCTGGAGTGTCCAGAAAAATCTGGAGTGCCTCCAGTTCTTTTGCTGTCTGGACAGCTGGATCGGGTTTGATTCAGTGCGATCCAGTTGTCCACATGCCAACGCAGTGCCATCTCCTTCACTCTGTGCTAGCAGCACAGGGAAGGGGATGGCTCCTCTTCAGAGCCACCACTGCTGCCACTGCCTCACTGGCCAAGCAGCTCCCTGTGAGGGCCTGCCCAGCGTTGTCGCTTTTGCTGAGGTCAGAATGGGGCACCTGTGCAAACAATGAGGAGCAGGTAAAGCAACCTCCTCATTGTTGATCACATGTCTTGGCACCACATCCTGACCACAATAGAAGCTACAGAGACAGCCAGGCTCTTACATGGAGCTGCTTGGCTGGTGAGAGAGCAGCAACAGCAACACCGGGGATGAGGGGACAGGTCAGTGGGGCCGATGAGCTATCAGCCTGGCTGGCTTGGCTGGACACAGATTTTTGCTGGGGGTATGTGTGGCCACCATTGTGCTGAATCCAGGGGCAGTCCGGAGCATAGATGCACCCCAAGTCATAAAAGCAGTGTGAATGATCCTTTGTAGATACTGTAGGTTCTATATTCACTTGTTAGCACCATGTAAAGAATATAAACATTAGACAAATAACCCAACACTAGAGTTCTGTGTGGCAAGCAGTCACAACCTTGATAGCAAACATGTACCGTATATTCCGGCGTATAAGACGACTGGGTGCATAAGACGACCCCCCAATTTTTAAGCTAAAATATAGAGTTTGCCCCCCCCCCCAGCCAGCAAGCCAGCTGGCTGGAAAGCCTGTTCCCCACCAGCCAGCCAGCTCAGTGGCTGTAGATGATGGAATAGTCTGTGAAATTAAAGGACTGAGAACAGCTAAAAAAGCATGGGATACTTTGAAAAATCTCTGTGGTGTTCAATCTTTGGAAAGTAAGGTTGCATTAATACTGTAAGTTGGTTAATATGAAGCTATCAAATCCCAAATTTTTGAATGAGCACATTAACGAATGAGCACATTAATGGTTTTAGAGCCACATTGGCAGACAAGAGAATTTCACCATAGACAAAACTTGATGCAAAATGAGAAGTTGAATCCAGAAATTCTAATTTTAGGCTAACTTGCCCTGAAAAGAAACATCATTTTGACTCTCCTGAGCTAAATAGAGGGCCATTTAACTCTTCAAATGCAAAGCAGTCATTCTCACAGCAGGAGGAAGGATCTGCTGGGGAAACTGCCCAGGCCATTTTACACTTCAATCATTCTCACAGCAGGGGAAAAGGTCTACTGGGGTATAAGACCATCCCCCCACTTTTGAGGAGATTTTCAAGTGTTAAAAAGTAGTCTTGTATGCAAGAATATACGGTAGTTTCCATACTAGCCAGCTCATAGGAGAAAATGAAACATCTGAAAGAAGTGAGAATCATGGAAAATCATAATGGGTACTTCTATAATGAAAACAGATTAGATTTCAATACTATGGAGATTTTCAGATGGGGCCAATATTCCGTGGCAGGAACGGAACAGTGTCAAGAAAGGGGCTCCATTTCGGATGATGTTGACCCCTTTCATCCTGCTCCCGTCCTGCTCCCAGAGTATTCTATACATAATTAAACATCGTGAATAGAACACCTGTTCTGTGTCTGTCACAGAATCAGGGACGTGGGAAAAGGAGCCCTGTCCCTGTTCTAAGATGACAGGCATGGGGGAGGAGGTCTATTCTGAGAACTTCCGGCCATGATCGGGACATCCAGGTAAGTGGCACCCTTCCCTCCCCCCAGGTTATTTGTCATTTTTGTTTTTTGTTTTGTTTTGGTTTTGGTGCTTTAATTTTATTTTTGACAGTTGGGGGGTTATTTTCAAATTTGCCACACGCCTGTTCTCTCGTGAGAACGGGCGTGATTTCAGTTGCTGGTCATAAAGAAAGCCTTATGATGGCTGCATTTACGACCAGCCAGCTTGGGGAGAGGGAGGATGTTCCTGCTGTGGAATTAAGGTAAGTGTGCGAACATTTTCCCTTTATTCTATGGCAGGAACAGGATTGGGGCTTGCAGGGCAGGAATGGGGCATTTGGCCCCATCTGAAAAAATCCAAAATTTGTGTGAATGAGAATAACTTAAGACAATTAGAAACATAGATTTTCCTTGGGTTTTTTCCAGGCTGTGAGGCTGTGTTCTGGAATAGTTTTTTTCTGACGTTTTGCCTGCATCTGTGGCTGGCATCTTCAGAGGATGGTTGGGTAGGAGTGTATGTGGAGCTTATATGCTGTGAACTCCTGTTGGGGAGTTTATGTAAATTTGTGTAATTGAATGGTTAGTTTCTAGGTATAGAAATGCAAGGCTTGTTAGTGTCTGTTTGGCTAATGGTTGGTTGATGGGCCATTATCATTAATTGAAACTAACCATTCAATTACACAAATTTACATATACTCCCCAACAGGGGTTCACAGCATATAAGCTCCACATACACTTCTACCCAGCCATTCTCTGAAGATGCCAGCCACAGATGCAGGCGAAATGTCAGAAAGAAACTATTCCAGAACACGGCCTCACAGCCCAGAAAAAAACCCAAGGAAAATCTATGAATGTCGGCCGTGAAAGCCTTCGACTTCACAATTAGAAACAATACCACAGGACTATGGAGCAGAAACAGGGTGCTTCATATCCCAGCACTGTCCCTAGAAACTCCAGAGATTGTATGGACTTTGAATCCCAGCCAAATGTTCAGCTCCCACATAGAAGCAAACTACAAAGTCAAACATTCTCTTTCTTCACTTCTTGTATAAATTTTTGCTATTTGTGAACCAGATCAGGGTCAGAGGCTTCATTGCCAAATGCAACACAGTACATAATATTGAACATATAGGATAGATTGCAATACATCACCAAAATAGGGGCACCATTATGTGTCTATTCCTCTTCACTTATAAAGCAGGGTTGGTGTATCTAACTTTCCCCAACAAAAGGGATGCATGGGAAAGGGAAGCTGGACTTTACCCCACGTCCACCATACCTCACAGTACTTGCTACATTTAGGTACTTTGCTTCTCATATCTGATAGGAGAGCTAAGGTGATAGAAACCAGTCTGCTAAAACTCAGAGCAAGGAGGATTCAGCATGCCTCACTTCCACATGCTTTTCAGTGTAAGAAATAGATATCTCCCCATGAGGTTGTAAATGGACAACAAATGTTTCCTCAGCCAAATCTCACTCTTGCCTCTTATTACTGTATACTCATGTATACACTGTATAAGGTGTGAATTTAAAACTACCAAAAATGATGCATGAAAGGTTTGTAACCATGTAAGAGTCACTGCATTGGTTTATTACATTTTGGGCTCATCATTAAGTAAATTCTTCATACATGCACACCTGCAGAAACATAACTTTTGTTTGGGTCTCCAGTTACAGGGATTGGTCTTTAGATGGCAAGCTGTAACACTACTAAGGTATGTTGCCAAAAACATAATTTTGTTTTGTTTTATTAGAGCTTGTTGTTAAGAGAGAAAACAGAGATTAAAACTAGGGTTGCCAGTTCAGGATCATCCCTGGCCCAGAGGTTTCCAGTGCCTAGTGATGACATTAAGGATAATTAATTAATTTTTTAAACAATTAAAAATTAAAGAAACTAATTAAAATTAAGGATAATGCATTAAGTACTAACCATTGTTGCTCATAGCTTGTCATTCAAACACACACCTAGAGAATACATTTTTCTGTTTGGAAATTAAAGCAGAAATCTTAGCTAAAGGGGCTGTTCCCAAAGCAAAGCAAAATGAGGGGATTATTCCTTCTTATATAGAGAGAGGAGATAATGAACACTTAATCTGGCTTACTTGCTTCTAGCCAGAAGGTGGATGTTGAGCTGAGCAGAGCAAAGGGGTAGTCCTACACAGGGACAACTGGGGCTAAATCCACATGACATAAATAATCCAGTTTGAAATGGGATTATTTGCCATGGCTCCTTCCTATGGAATCTTGGGATTTGTAGTTTCACAAGGTCTTTAGCCTTCTCTGCCAAAGCATGCTGGTACCGCACCAAACTACAAATCCCAGGATGCTCTAGGAAGGAGCCATAGCAAATAAACCAGTTTCAAACTGGATTATTTGTGTAGTGTGGATTTGGCCTGGGAGGGAAAGCAGGAGCTAACTAAGTAAATACAGAGACCATCTGGAGAGTCTTTTCAAGTTGCAGCAACAAATTAACCCTTGCAAATTGTAGCAAGCTGCTACTTTAATAGCTGGAGATTTGCACACAGGACTTCATCACATGAGGTTGCTAAAGCAGAATTTCAGCAGGATAATAATGTATTTGGCCAGTACTTATCAGATGACATTGTGGCTATCCTGTTGCTGCTTTGCATTCTAGTCATTACTGTTGTGCCCCTTTCAATTGACAGGAAAACCCCATCAATATCTGCCAATATTGCTATTGTTCCACTGCTGTCTCTGGTGTAGGTCCCTTCACTTCAGTTCCAGGATGACTGCAGTCACAAGGCATGAGGGGGAGGAGGGAGAGAAGCAGAGAGGTAGAGAATCAGCCCTCTGATGGCATGTGACTGCAGTCATCCTGGAAGTGAAGCAAAGGTACCTATCACACCACAAAGGAGCACAGTCTTGTGAATTAAGAGAAGTGTGATAATGAATATTTTATATAACCAGTATGTTTCCATTTCTTTTAATAACATGATTACTGCAAGACACGAGGCTGGTGTGATAATGCCCACAGTTCTTTCCTCTTGCATGGAGCTGAGCCCACCAAACATGGAGAATTTGCACCCTTGTTTCCTGCCTAGAGATGACCCATGTAAACTGGAGACAAAGAGCCAGGCCTGCAGATCTGGCAACCCTAACTTTAAAAAAAGAGAGAAAAGAATTTATTTTATTTTTAATAGTTGGGTAGAAGAAGGTATTTCAGTGACTGCACCTTTTCTTACCCTGTATGCCAGGCTCCACCTGTGATTTTCCCATTCCACACATTTCTCAAATTAAGATGAATCTGAAGAGTACGTGATAAAGTGGGCCTAAAATTTTGGCCATAATGTTCATATGGATGTATTGGGGGGGGGGGAGTATAGTCCAAAGATATAAAATTTACTTTGTGTAGTAATTTTAAAAGAAAATTTGTATAAGATGCTGTATAGATGGTACTTAACCTCAAATAAGCTGTCAAAAATGTCTAAGAATGTTTCAAATCAATGCTGGGGATATCAAGATAAGGAGGGTTCCTTTTTTCATATGTGGTGGACTTGTAAGAAGGTGAAAAGTTATTGGTCTAAAATTTATATGTTATTCCAAAAAATCTTAAAAGGTAGATTGTGTAATATTACCAGAAATGTTTCTGTTGGGCATTATGGATAAAGAATTGGGTAGTAAAGATGGATTACCTCTTTGATACATGATAACAGCAACAAGAATATTGTTTGCTCAAACCTGGAAATGGACTGAACCACCAACGATGGAAGAACGGATTGTTAAGGTTGCTGAGCTAGCCCACATTTTTCTCCCTTTCATGAAATCTCTTCCACTCTAATTTGGAATTGTAGTATGTGGGGAAATAATCATTGTAATGTAAAAGCAATCTTGTGTACCTCATTCACATCCTAAGATAAGTCTAGGGTTTTTCCCTGCATGCCTTTTGTTCTCCCAAGTTCCCTTTCTCTTATTTTCACTGGGCACTTCCAGCCAACTAGAGTGCTGGGTCATTCCACACATGACCTAATTTAAATTTTATTGCTGTGTGTAAGTTCTCTTTTAAGTTTGAGTCTCCATGAGGCTGTAGCCATCTTTAGACATCTTAAGCCATCTTTCCTGTAATCATGCAATGATGTTTACCATGCAGCCTGTAGACTGGGTGAGTTTTTTTCCTAACCTAAATACCATTAGTTAGTTAGGAACCTCTTTTTAAAGTTTGATGTAGTATGTAGATTGAGATTGATATACCTTCAGTAAACTTTGATTTGCATTTTAAACTGACTCCTTTGTTTTGTAATGAGTCTAATTTAACTGGGTGATCCCAGACCTCTGAATACACTTTTCTTTTACATGTTAATTGAGCTTTACCAGTCTGCATTCTTAAGTGCACTCTGCATGAAGTTAAAAGTAAATGAATGATTTTTAACTCTCTTTTTAAAGGAGATAATTCTTGTTGCTTTTTAAAAGGACTAGATCCTGGAATTTTTAATACAATTTTATTTTTTAGACTCATTACTCCTACAGGAATGCCTGTCCGCTTACACTTCTTGTCTCCAAACTGGTGCCCTCCAAATGTTTTTGACTATATCTCCCAGCATCCACATCCAGTCTGGCCATAATTGATGCATATGATGTGAACTGGTCCAACAAACTGGGAGTATGCCAAGTTGAGACAGGTGGGCCTATAGGGAAATATGAAGAAGCAAAGGACATATGGTCCAAAAAATTAAAAGTAGGCCCCATGTCACAGATTACATTTAAAGTGTGTCCTGGACTGGAAAAGGTTAAAGTTTTCTGCACCCCAGTTTATGCCCAACTAGAAAAGTATAATATTAGAACAGCTATCCAGTACAATAAACTGGGGAAATTTCTATAGAATCAAGGAAAGCATAGATGCATGATGCACAATGAAAAAGATTGTAATAGCAAGACAAACTCCAAAATTAGTAAAAAGAAAGCAAACTGCTATGGGCTCCATCTCCCATTTCTTTCATTGAAAGAAAAACAACCACAGGTTTTCTTATGGGAAATGTTTTCTAAAAGAACAATAAAGAGAGTACTGTAAAATGTATCAGTTATGTTGCAGGAAGATTACTTTTTGCTACCTTCCTTATATTTGTTTGTTTGGGTGGCTTACATTCTACCCAGTGAAATCTGTTCAGTTAAAAATTAGATGCACTTTGATTCTGGCTTAGTAAAAGGCTGAAAGGTAGCAAGTTTATGCAGTTTCTGTTAGTCCAATTTCTCATGGTAAGAGATAGCACAGGAGACGCACTATGAAAAGAAAAATGGTTTTTCATTTTTCATTATCCAGTTTTACCAGTTTACACAAATACATTATACAAATTCACACAGAGATAAGTAATGGTTGAAAGGAACATGATAGCAAACTTTGGTCTCCTTCACAATTAGCAGATCGTTACCTGATTCAGTTGATTGTTTTTCTTATTTTAATGCAATATATTCTTTGTTTTCATTGTTATGTAAAAATATACCTGCAAATAAGTAAAATTACTAATGAACTGCCTGCCAATGTTGACCCCTTTCACCTTAAAATAGTTCTAGAACCCCTGTAAATTTACAGAGAAAGAAGGAATAGTAGAAAGCAACACGATAGCAAACTTTGGTCTCTTTCACACTACTTAGTTATACTTAGTTTGATAACACTTTAACAGCCAAGGCCATACCCTAATGGAATCCTAAGATTTGTAGTTTAGAGAGGCACTAAGGCCAGCATGGTATACTGGTCTGACTATTGCGCTATGACTCTGGAGACCAGGATCTGAATCCCCACCCAATCATGGGTGATCTTGGGCAAGCCACACTCTCTCAGACTCAGAAGAAGGCAAAGAATTCCCTCTGAAGAAATCTTGCCAAGAAAACCTGTGATAGGTTTATCTTAGGGTCACCACAAGTTGGAAACAACTTGAAGGCACACAACAACAACAGAGCTCTCTACCTCATGTTGTTATTGGTTTACGGTTCTGAAACATGGGTCACCTATCACCAACACTTACGACTCCTCGAACATTTTCATCAGCGCTGTATACGTACAATCCTAAATATACACTGGACTGACTATGTGACAAATGTTGCTGTCCTTGAGCAAGCAGCATTGAGGCCATGATATTGAGAACACAGCTGCACTGGGCAGGGCACGTTTCTAGGATGGAGGACCATTGCCTCCCAAAAACAGTACTCTACGGTGAACTCGCCACGGGTCAGCATAAGAGGGGCGCTCCAAAAAAGCGATACAAGGACTCCCTGAAACAACATCTCAGGCTCAGCCAAATTGATCACCAACAATGGTCCGCCCTGGCTTCACATCAGGAGGCATGGAGACGCACTATCCACAATGCTGCAGCCTTATTTGAGAACTCACGACGAACAAGTCTTGAAGAGAAACGACAACGCAGAAAGAATCACAACCCAGAAACATCACCCAAGGAGACCTTCTGCTGTGCTTTCTGCAACTGGACTTGTTTATCACGGATTGGCCTTTTCAGTCATCAGTGTGCTTGCAGAAAGCGCGGGATGAGTCCTTCCTGAATCTTTGTTTGTGAAGAAAAGCCAGAGGTGCCTTCAAGTCATTTCCAAGTTATGGCAACCCTAAAGCGAGCCTATCACAGGGTTTTCTGAGGGATGAGAGAGTGTGACTTGCCTAAGGTCACCCAGTGGGTTTCCATGGCAGGGATTTGAACCCTGGTCTCCAGAGCTGTAGTCCACCACTCAAAGCATTATGTCAGGTTCACAAAAATGTAAGTCCCAGGATTCCATAGGATGGAGCCAGGTCAGTTAAAGTGGTAGCTAACTGCTGTAATAGTGTTGTGTGAAAGAGAACTTTGAGCCAAATTAATTAGATACATATGTACCTTATGCATGTGTCTGCCCACTGTAATGAAGTGTATACACTTTCCCCCTCTCCCTCCCCCCCATCTCTCTCTCACATACATGACCACATAAAAAAGAAGAAGAAACCAGCTGCTTTCTTGGCATGTCACGAAGACAACAAATCTCTCCCACTACTTGACATACCTAACAGCTAGTCTTCAGAGGTAAACTTCGTCTGAATATGAAGGTTCCACTTAAGTTATCACAACTGAAGCCAATAACAGAAGTATCCTTCATCAAAGGTGGCTGACATATTCTGAGAAAGTAGCAGGGGATAGTTACCCCCTTTTACTTCAGAATACTAGTAAAATTAAATCTCTGGTTTGACACACTGAACAAATGTCACAAATAGCAGAATGGACCTGTTTACCAGGCATATATATTAAACAACCCCACAAACACCCACAATTTACACACACACACATTATATAGGATAATGATTTGTACAGATAATATAGCTAAAATTATTCTGCGGTCTCAAACATATACTCTTAGAGAGCACTGCTTTCTTTTCACTAAACTTGAATATGTTCAGGAATGAACCAAGGCCTTACCAAATTCTGGTTCCTTTCTGAAATGGCTTTTCCTCACCCTGCCCACAAATGTCTAATAGTGCTCCTGCATTTTACCTTGGTGGTGGGAGTCATTCACTGATGAGCAACACAGTCAGGGTTGGGAAAAGAAACTCACTCTATAGATGTGTTGGCAGCTAACTTTGCTTCAAATGAATATGCTGCCTAGAACAATGTGGATAACTGGTGACATCACAATCCACTTACTGCTATGCCTTACTGTTATTATGCCATCAGATTCTCTGGGCCCATATATTAGGGCTTGGTTATCTCAGACTCTGTATACCGGATACTGCCCCTTTAAGACTCTACACTCAGAAATAACATATTTTGTGTGACTGGCAGGTTTGTTTCCATCTATGAGCAAGTACTTCAGACCTACTTTTAAAAATGTTTTGTTTAGATTTTTCTTCTTTTAATATATGTATATTTCTTAATTTTTTTAAAAAAATAAAAATAAAAATATGTATAATTTTGAGCCTATGTTGCTCTCTGCCTTGATAATTCAGGTTTTCCCAATTTGACTCTTTCTCACTGCCACCAGCTCCCTTGGAATGTGAAGCCTATACGAGGTAGACACCAACACAGGACTTAATATGAAACTGTCAAATAAGTTTATTTATTAAAGGGATATTTCTCACATAAGGGAATACTGAGATGAATTTTGGGGGTTCAAAAGTACTAAATGACAGCTTTCAAGGGTTCAAGAGACACTGTTGCTAACACAAGCCTCTACGTAGTTCCTTACCTCAAGTTAAATTCCAAAAACTAGCTGGACCTGGCGTACCATATGCGTTCTCCCAGAATCGTTGAGCGTGACTCGCTCTGATGCCCTACTGCCACTGTGGCTGCCAAAGCCGCCAGTTGACTGCCAAGGTGTTGGCATAGTGGCAGCAGCAGTGTCTTGCTGCTGCCAGTTGACTGTCTTGGTTCTGTTGTAGCAGCAGCAGCAGCATCCTGCCGTCACAGCTAGTTGACTGCCTGGGTCAAGTCATGACAGCGTCCCACTGCTGCTGCCATCGCCAACTGCCTGCCTGGGTCAACTGAGTTATACATCTTGTTACTTTGATAGTTTACATGATAGTTTACAAGTTTACATGATCGTTTACAAATTGAACATGAGTCAACAGTGTGATGTGGCAGCTAAAAAGGCCAATGCGATTTTGGGTTGCATCAATAGAAGTATAGTGTCTAGATCAAGGGAAGTAATAGTGCCACGCTATTCTGCCTTGGTCAGGCCTCACCTAGAATACAGTGTCCAGTTCTGGGCACCACATTTCAAAAACGATATTGACAAATCAGAGCATGTCCAGAGGAGGACGACTAAAATGGTGAAAGGTCTGGAAACCATGTCTTATGAGGAAAGACTTAGGGAGCTGGGTATGTTTAGCCTGGAAAAAAGATGGTTAAGGGGTGATATGATAGCCCTATTTAAGTATTTGAAGGGATGTCACACTGAGGATGGAGCAAGCTTGTTTTGTGCTGCTCCAGAGACTAGAACATGGAACAATGGATGTAAGCTCAAGGAACAGAGATTCCACCTCAACATTAGGAGGAACTTTCTGACAGTAAGAGCTGTTCGGCAGTGAAACGCACTCCCTCGGAGTGTGGTGGGGTCTCCTTCCTTGGAGGTCTTTAAACAGAGGCTGGATGGCCATCTGTCAGGAATGCTTTGATTGTGATTTCCTGCATGGCAGGGGGTTGGACTGGATGGCCCTTGTGGTCTCTTCCAACTCTATAGTTCTATGATTCTATGATTTTAAGGCCCTCTCTAATGTAGCCTTTTTCTGATGAGACCTTTACACAAGGCAACCTGCTGCCATAGGACAGCTATCTGCTCTTTTCTTCTGATCTTCAACAGCAATGTACAGTTATTGCACAATAAAAGAATAACTTATTATAGTATTTAATCCTTAGCTATCCACCTCAGCTTTTTTTTTTTTTTTTTTTACTCCTTGTTCCATGCCCCCATCCCCAGCCAACTCCTAATAATTTTCATCACCCCAACAGTCATCAACTGCCCTTTTCTCCATTGGCTGGAACCTGCAGCCAATCTGTCTGATATTTTCCAGATCAGTTAAAATGAAATTACCTGATCCAGGCTCTTTGCAAAAATATTAAACAGGATGGTCTCCCTTTTCCTCCTTTCAGATTGTATTACCAAGCAGCTAACATGAAACAGGGCTGCAACATAACAACACAAAGCTTTAAACTGTTACTATTACACTATTGATATCAGCAAAAGTCACAGAAATCTTTCCCCAAATGCAAAAATGTTGCCTCTGGTTTCTCAAACTCTGTCTGTGCACCATCCTCCACCGCAAGGATGGCCATAGGTACCAGATCAATGAGTGCCTCCCTGGTTTGGTAGTGGATGCATGGGAGTCCAGCCCTGTGTTCTGTATAAAAACTGGAAGAAAAAGTAGAGAGGAACAGCAAGTTGCTGCTTGGTACACAAGTTCATCCCCATGTTCAAAGGCAAGAATGCAAAATCAAAGGGCTGCAACACAACATTCACTGGTGGCAGGTGGAGCAGTACCATTCCTGCATAAGGTGGCTCAAACACCGAGCACACAACTCCACCACTCAAAAAAGGTGTAATATTGTGTGAGACAAGCAATAGAAACATTTCATAAATAAGGAAGAGACAAAGTAGAGAATGTAGTGTTACCCAAATCACTAGTGATGTGGAAATCCCACACAAGATCAAGTTACTAATATTTTGGGGAGGTTAGCAGCAACTCGACTTGGAAATGAAATAGGGGGCAACAAGGGAATCTTGAACCTATATATACCAGTACTAACCTGGATGGAACACACACAAATGTAATATTAATTATTTTTAATAAGAGTTCAAAAATAACACCAATCACACACACAGTCATGCAAGAAACATTCACACAAGACTAATGAAAGAAAGTGGGATATATCTGGATAGCAGGAATAGAAGGAGGATGTTGTGGTTGATACAACCTGTCCTGTAGTCCAAAGTCTCAGAACAGGCTTTTGCTACCATTTATACCCAAAAAACGTGCCCTGGGTGATGAGATTTTGAGTGAGAAAAATACATTTCAGGAGAGTTTCCTGATTGAACACTGGATCTTCAGAGATGTTAAGTACTTGCAGATGGGCAGTTACTTTGAAATTCAAAGCAGTGACTACTCCTTTCTTATTGCTGGGTCTGGGAATCAGGAAGATGTTGCTTACAGACAAAGGATATCCCAACTACAGTTGATGGGATTTATTGTCTGCCATCAGGTGTGATCAAAGAACATTTCCTTAGATCTAGCTTGACCTTTGTGTTGCCTTGAGATTTGAAATTTCTCATGGCCTCTCTTCAAAGCTATGTATGACTAGGCTTTTTTTCCCCAGCCAGAGTGTCTCTTTGGGATCTTTCAAGGGTCCCTAATCTACTGCAGCTTTCGTGGAAGGCCACATTAAGGCCAAATCATTAAACATCGCCAATTATTAGGGGGTGCATGCGAACTGGGGATACCAGGTTTGGTTTCAATAGTATGAAACATATTAATATGACCATGGGGGGAGAGAAAGAGACTGGGAGAGACATACAGGGAGAAAACACCTGCAAAGTGTAATGTTAAAGCCACCAGGCATCAGTGAAGCCTCTCTGAATGACTGCCAATTTCACAGTCCACTCCTGTGGATGTTGCTGGACTGCAAATCCCAGCATCCTCCAACAGAGGATATGCTGGTGAGGAGTGCTTTCAGTTGCATTATGACAATTAGTTTAGGAACACAGGAGTTGCATCCAAGCTGCATGGGTTCCGAGGCTGATGAACAGATAGATAGTGCTAATAGAAGAGTGAAAAAATCCTTTTCCTGTAATGGCTGTCAGAACGTACTCTTTCACACCACAATTTAAGATGTGGGTGCACATTCAATTTTCAACCCCTGTAAACTGAACAATAGATTTACTTCACACAGAAGTGGTACTGTGTCCACATGTGCACGTACATTTTATGACAAGATGAAAACTTGGGAGGGGGGGAGAGACGGGAACCTTCTGCAGTCTATCTTTCCCTGAAGTGAATGCTTTAGAAAACCAAGAAATTAAATGAAACAGCGAAATATCAATGTGTTAACTAAGCATGATTGTACAGTTATTTTAAATATATTTTTTTAAAAAATCCAGGTGAACAGAGCACATGGGGATGTTATTTTCAAGTGCACCATGAGGTCTTCTTTGTCTCTTTGCCAGAAGTTGACTGACCGAATGCAGCTTGGTAATAGGGAAGGAGAGAGGAGGAAAGTAATGCCATGCACCACAAAATGGTTGGAATGCACACCGGGGACAGGAGAGTCATGACACTGTATGATAAGGAATAGCCACAGATGCTATTATACAGCTACAAATGCACTGTATCAGCTTTGTGCAATAAAGCCTATAATCAAGAGAGCTTACTTGCAAGAGAAATGAGAGGTCTAGCCCCAAAATATTTTTCTTTGGTAATGGTTTTCTGTTTATTAGACTTGGTTTTTTAGTGTTGGGTGTTGCTGAGTGATGGTTTTCCCTGGGTATTGGTACTAATTGCACCCCTTTGCAATCTTAGATTTAACCAGATAACATGCTTTGCTAAAGTCCAGCACCTGTCATCACTGTTGGATTCAGAATGACAACTGGGAAGGCTGATGAATAAACAAGCAAACGTGGCTCACTTTCTCAGGTTTCAGAAGGGAGAGTTGCAGCAGGGAGAGTTGATGATGGCTGAAGAGAGCTTATCATTCTCCAAAGACCCTGAAGGCCCTGGAAAATCTATACTCGAGACCCCCATTGTTAAAGACTTAGAAGAGCTCTTGAATACTGGGAGGCCCTCCTGTAACCATGCCGATGAAGTGTGGCCTAATCTTTTCTTAGGAGATCTGTAAGTAAATCCTGGTGGAACAGTTCAACATATCTTAACAACCATTAAGGACTCCCTTACCATAACTGCTGCAGCCAAGTAAATACTGTTTCCTAGGAGTGCTTAATGCTGTGACTTGATTGGATGCCAAATTAGTTATGCATGAGGAATATGCTGCCATTTTAATCAGTATATGCATAACTGGTTTATTATACATAAATAGTGGTAGTAGTGCATCCTAATATTTTACAGATGCAGCTTATAAATAGTCTGGGAAAACATCCATATTCTACAACACTAAATCAGGCCAAGTGAGTTAATCATGGTCTTTCGTTTCCATAATCCCTCCAAACCTCTGCCAAATATTTGTGCTATTACGTGCTGCTCTGGGCTACAGACCCTGGGTTCCATACCACCACATTTAAGTCGGTCTGGAAACACACTTGTAATTAATGCTGAGTACTCAACCAGAGTATTTGGGTGATACCTGAGGTTCCCACAGTTTTTACCAAGAAAGAAGGCAGGCCCAAACAGTACATGACAAGGACAGATGTATGGCCTCAGTTTGGAGTAGATTTGTCAACACTGACCTTTTTGTGTCTTAAGTACAAATGCCCAACTTATGTTTCAGTAAACATTTCTATGTGGTGGTATGGAACCCAGGGTATGCAGTCCTAAACAGCATATAAGTAGCAGGTAAGTTTGACTTCAAGGCTGCTCGAGGAGAACTATTCACAGACCTCCTGTACAAGAAGACATGCCCTCAAAGCCCTTTCAAGTTGGGAATCTAAATTCTCAGTTCAACAAAAACAAATTCACCCACCTCCTTGGGAAGTTCCTACATTGCCGCATTGACATATGGTTTCAAGCTAGCATTTGGCTCTTTTAAATTTCATTCAATTTATGGTCTTGAGCATGCTCAGTAGACTCTTTACGAGAACATTACTCCATTATGAGAACATGCTCAGCAGACCTGCTATATTACTGAAGAGTTTAGTTAGCCTCTGAAAATTGTTGGAACAATGCCTGTTTTGTTTTTCTAGGTTCCACATCCTGTAGAACCTGACTCTGACAAAAAATGAAGTATCTTTGATATTCACTCTACTTGCACCTGTTAACTACTATTACACCTTTAGGTGTTGATTAGTGCCCTGTCAGCTCACAACCTAGCCAGCAAATGTCCTAGATTTCACTGTCACAGGTGCATCCAGACTGATTAAAAAGTCCAGGAAGTCCCTAATTTTGTTCCTGTTCATTCCAATATATTTTGGAGATACATACATGTTTTGTTTATCCTAGAATATTTTCTGTCAGCTCCCAGTTCAATCAGAGCTTTTTTATACCAACTCCCTAGGTTGTTTTATTTTAACCCAGTAGGTCCTCCCTGGCCTCACATCGGGAGGCATGGAGATGCACTATCCACAATGCTGCAGCCTTATTTGAGAACTCACGCCGAACAAGTCTTGAAAAGGAACGACAACGCAGAAAGAATCACAACCTGGAAACATCACCCAAGGAGACCTTTTGCTGTGCTTTCTGCAACCAGACTTGTTTACTTCAGATTGGCCTTTTTAGTCATCAGTGCACTTGCAGAAAGTGCAGGATGAGTCCTTCCTGAATCTTCATTTGCAAAGAAAAGCCAGAGAGAGACAGTAATATTAGAAAGAACAGGAACAAAATCTTGCCCACAGTGAAGAATTTCCAAACTTAACAGAGCACATCAAGTTTTTAAAGAATGTTTTTACATTGATTAATGTGAATGGTCATTCATAGTATTGTTGTTGTGTGTTCGCAAGTAATTTCTGACTTATGGCAACCCTGGGCGAACCTTAGGATTTTCTTGGCAAGATTTGTTCAGATTTGCCTCCCTCTGAGGCTGAGAGAGTGTAACTTGCTCAAGGTCACTCAGTGGGTTTCCATGGCTGCGTGGGAATTCAAACCCTGGTCTCCAGAGTCATAGTCCAATGCTCAAACCACTGTACCAAATTGGCTCTCTAATTCATAGTTCAAATTTCCTTCTGTTTGTCTTTTTTTCAGTGTTATAGCCCACAACAGATTTGGTTTATGGAAGATGGGCATTAGCCATGTCTTGAATGCTTCCCATGGAAAAATATTTTGCAAAGGATCACATGACTTTTATGGCACTACGATTGAATACCACGGTGTACCAGCTTATGATCTTCCTGATTTTGACATAAGCCCATACTTTTATCCTGCTGCAGAATTTATACACAAAGCCTTGACTACACCAGGAGGTAGGAAATCACCTTGGCTCATGAGTTATGTTATGGTGTGGTATATTGGCTTTAACCTGGCTTGAATGATCTTCTTTCTATGGAATGGATATAAGAGGATGGGCAGGAACTTCACTTTTGTGATGGCTTCCTGTGACCTATGATGGAGTTAAGTAGATCATGAAGCCGCCTTTGTCTGGTGCCTCCTTCAGTCTTGTGTGTATGAATCAGAGATGCAAGAAATCTCTCTTTAGTTTCTCCCCTTCTGAGCCTTTTCTCCAGAGCTCCCTGACCCTGCCAACCTTTCAATTCCCTTTCCCTATCCACAAGTATTCATCCCGTTCCCCTTTCCCTCATGTGCACACAAGTTACTGTAACAGTGTGATCTGCTGTAGGTAAGGTTGCTTGGGATATGAGTGCTAGTGCCTGCACCTGCCAGGCCCATCTTCTGTCTATCAAATATTGTTCCCCCTAGCTATGAGTTGCCATTTAAAATGGCTGGCCAAGTATTTGTGATTCTAGAGCCATTTACCCAGTACCCCTTGCGCTTGTATAAATTTTATATATAAACTGAGCAGTTTGAATAGTTATTAACTTCTCTTATTTCTGCTGATAGTTATTAACTTCTCTAGAATACTTATTTCTGCTGACTGATCCCTGGGCAACACTGGACTAGTGATAAATGTGTATATACTGTGTTGTGTAGGAGCTGCAGCTTGAATATGATTGAGGATAAATGTTATTCAGTAGTAACACATCAAACCATATGTTTGGAAACTGTTAAATATATAATTTCTCCTCGAGGAATTTTTGACTTTTGTATTTTGAAATGTCCTATTTAACATTTACACAAATTGTAAATCTTTTCCTTTCATTTTCAGCTAAAATCTTAGTGCACTGTGCAGTTGGGATAAGCAGGTCATCTTCTTTGGTGCTGGCATATCTCATGATATACCATCATTTGTCTTTGGTTGAAGCAATTCAGACTGTGAAAAAACATCGGTGGATTTTCCCCAACCGTGGGTTTTTGAAACAACTAAGAAATTTGGACATTCAGTTAAGGGGGGAAAATTGAGCAAAAGGGGGGAAAGTCTTGATTGTCAGGAAAAGTGACAATTAGCCACTGACTGTTTTCACTATACACTGTTCTTCATACTGATTTTCTCATTAAAACAGCAACCAGTTGATGCTGGCAGCCATATTTGCAGAAATTAAATGGGATTGTGAATTACACTGATACATGAACTACTCTTCTACCTCATTAAGCTTAACAGAGATCCACAGAGTACAAGCAATTTTTCTTGTTTGTTTCTTGTTTGTTTATAGCATATCATTTATGCTGTAAGCTTCTTTGAATCTCATTTAGGAGAAAAGTTGGGATACTTAACAACAATAATAACATTTTGCAGGGGAAAAGTCCTTTTGTCTTCTTGTTCTTTCCATTTTGGGGGATGCCACAAAGAATGTCTTTGCATAAGGATTCTGTTCTCAGTCAGCAAATAATAAAGGCCCCTTGCATTCAGCAAGTCCATTTATCCAGAGTTTTATGATGAACCAAGTAAATCATGCTTGATCACAATCCCCAAAACTTTGGTACATAGCAGGACTTTCTCAGTAATGACTGTAGTGTAATACTGTGATTCTCAATCTTTTGTTACCCAGATGTTTTGGACTTTAGCTCCCAGAATCCCTGACCATCGGTCAAACTGGTTGGGGCTTCCAGCCACTGAAGATAAAAACCCTGGAGAAGAAAAGCTTGTTAACAACAAGGTGCCGTTTACACGATGAAAAAGTAGTGGGAGGAATTCATGTTGAGCACTGGCTGTTTACATGTACATCGTGTTGGGCACAGGATTTTGGGAAGGCAAGCCACCTTTTATCATGCAACCCGCACGACTTTCAGTGCGGGCTCAGAGAGGAGAGGAAGGGTCAGTCACCTGTTCAATAGATTCAGCCTCACCAGATGAAAACAAAGGCTTCCATTCCAGCTGCAAGTAGGTTGTGTGTGTCTGCATTAAATCACCTTGTTCAATGGATTTCTACACTGGGAACCCTTCTACTTTAACCCCCCTCCCGCATGCTTGCTTTAAATGTTAAAGAGAGAGTAAATTGTAAAGAGATCACAGACGATCGCCCATTAACCCCCCCACCTGTATCCACTCCATTTGCTTAAAGGCACAGTAAAAAATGCCATCTTCTGAGCAGATGATTGCACATTCACACACAAACACACATACACAAATGGTGTTCTTTCAATTTGGAAGGACAGCAAAGGGTATAGCCACAGAACACCCTTCCTTCCTTGCTTTCACTGGGGTGCCAGTTACACGACAAAAATTGTCGTGGGGCTTATCGTGATTTCCTGATCCCGTATCTGCCCCTCACTGTTTATACAATTTTTGTCACTCTTTAGGAAATCCTAGAAGATCCCGTGATTGATATTTACATGACAAAAGTCTTTATTGGTCCCACACTGTTATATCCCGTGCTTTTGCTGTTTACACATGTTTAGCTTACCGGGATTTTTTTTTTTTTTTTTTTTGGCTGTCAATCAAGGATGCGATTACTCGTGTTTTCACAACCTCGGTGATGCATTTCCTTTAGAGTTCCGCACCACGAGCGATGCTATTGGCTGGCTGGGGGGGCAGAGGTTTGGTATTCCCCTTGCCTCTTTAAAATGTTAACCCTTTAAGCAGAGGCAGAAGGCGTTTTGAAAGACCCAGACTGAGATCTTTCGCTCAGGCGCAGGGAGATCAAGCCAAGTGAAGTGGGGGAGGTTGGGTTTCCCCTTGCCTCTTTAAAATGTTAACCCTTACAGCAAGCCAGCGACAGACAGGCATTTTGAAAGACACAGACACAGAGAGGGGGAATTAAAGGGTGTTCATTCGCTCAGAGGCTGGAATATTTTACTGTGCCCGTTCAGACCCAGGGAGGTGATCAAGGCAGGGGATGAATGGGCGACCCTCTGCCCACCATGATCTCTTTGTAACATGCAGTTGAGGAAGAGGTTAAAGCTGAAGCGTTTGCAGTGTAGAAATCCATTTAAAAAGGTGATTGAGTACACACACGCGCACACACACACATCAACCTTCGTGCAGCTGGAAGGGATGCCTTTGTTTTCAGCTGGTGAGGCTAGATCTGTTGAATGGGTGACTGACCCCTCCTTTTCTGGTCCCTGATCTCTAAGCCCGCCCCCAGTCACCATTTCCGGTCATCCCCTAGTACCGAGATATTTTGTCCCAGTCTGTTTACATTTCCAATTTTCCGAATCCTCCAGTGACTTTTTTAAAAACCAGCACAAACCGCGGGACTGGAAGTCCTGCAGGTTGAGGAATAAAAGGTGGCCCCCCTTCCGAAAATCACGTACCTGACCTGATGTACGTGTAAACTGCCAGGGATCGACACAAATTCTTCCCGGGACATTTTTATCGTGTAAACGGCACCTGGGATTTAAATGGTGTTCTTTCAATTCGGAAGGACTGCAAAGGGTATAGCCACTGAGCACCCCTTCCTTCCTCACTTTCAATGGGATTTAAATAGGGTTCTTTCAATTTAGAAGGACAGCAAAGGGTGTAGCCACTGAGCACCCCTTCCTTCCTCACTTTCACTGGGCTTTAAATGGTGTTCTTTCAATTCGGAAGGACAGCAAAGGGTGTAGCCACTGAGCACCCCTTCCTTCCTCACTTTCACTGGGCTTTAAATGGTGTTCTTTCAATTCGGAAGGACAGCAAAGGGTGTAGCCACTGAGCACCCCTTCCTTCCTCACTTTCACTGGGCTTTAAATGGTGTTCTTTCAATTCGGAAGGACAGCAAAGGGTGTAGCCACTGAGCACCCCTTCCTCCCCACGTTAGGTCATTCCTCCCCTCATCCTCTCATTGCCTCATCCCCAATGCAACACTCAATCATCCCCAACGCAAAAGCTTTAACAAACATTTGAGCCAGCCAATAGCATTGCTCGTGACGCGAAACTCTAAAGGAAGTACGTCACTGAGGTTGTGAAAAAATGAGTAATCGCATCCTTGATTGACAGCAACAACAAAAAAAATCCCGGGACCATAAACTCGTGTAAACAAAAAAAACAACAACAACAGGGTAGTATATAGTGGGAGAAGGTACATATCGCGGGACGTGATGTCGTGTAAACAATGATCCTGGGATCTCCTGGGATATCCAGTTCAGAGACAAAAATCATGTAAACAGGGAGGACGAATACGGGATCAAGAAGTCCCGTGACGCCCCGTGACAAAATCTACTGTCTAACTGGCACCCAAGTGTAACAGACAGTATATGTCCCAAGGAGCCTCAGGTTTAACTTCCTGCTCTGATATGAAATTAGGCTGTATGATTTTAGGCTAATCGCTTTCTCTTTGTCTTAAACCTCTCTTACAAAGTTGATCTTTCAATTTCCTGCAAGACAAATAAAAACCAAAACATGATTTAAAAAAAAACCCCAAGCACCTTTAAATATGGCACACTCTTCCCCAGCTTTTACATAAACTGTATTTCATGTAGTGGCCTTTACACTTTTCAAAGAGTACAGTTAAAGTCTTTCAATAAGCAAAATCAGATAGAGAGGAAAAGTAAATTAGTGATTGCCACGATAGAGCTTCCCATTTTCAGTAACATCTGTCAGTACTGTCACAACAGAAAAATGTCTCTAAACTGAGGCCTGGTGACATAAACCCTGCCCCCCCAGGGGGGGTCTTTATTAGGTCAATTGAGGGGTGAGCCTCAGCCACTTGACAATTCATAAAGCTAGTCTTCAAATGAACAAAAATGCACAAAAGAGTGTGGAAGATAGTAGAAGTGACACCAAACTAGGGGCTCAGTCTCAGAAGTAACAGAGTACAAAGCATAATTGGCAAGAAAAAATGTTTTTGTGTGTGTCAGGGGAGCTTGCTGTGAAAAATTAACTTTCAAGGGACTCAGCAGAAGTTGATGCTCTTTTATGGATCAGGCTTGGTGATACTTTGGAGCTAGCAGAGTTGTGGATACAGAGAAAAATAAAGATTCATTTCATTCTTATTACTATTTTATTTATTTGCATCCTAGAAGACTTTTCATTCATATATATATATATATCCATGTATGTGTGTTTATTCTTGCTTGGTTCAGTTTTATAAAAATAATATTTCCTGATCTTTGTAACATTACAGGATTTCTCTCTGTGCTACCTGCTGCCCAAGCAATTTATGTTCACTCAATTTTGTCACTAAGACCTTTAGAATCTTGTTTGGCATGTGAATACTATTTTTAAAAAGTCAGTTTTAATAAAGTTTCCCTCAAGGGCTTTGTTTTATATATTTTGTCAGTGCAATGTTGTAGAAACCATGAAAAAGAAGCTGCATTTTCATGATGATAAAGGTTGTGTTAGCTAGTGAACTGCACACCAGGGGCTTGTCTACACCAGCCAGAATACACCACCTTCTGGCTGACATATTCTAGCCCATCCCACCCCCATTATGAGATGAAATGGGCAGAAGTCCTCACACAGGTTGGCTGCTGCATGCACATGGTGACTGGTATTGGCCAACACCTCCCTGCTGTCGTTTGTCCCACTATCTGAAACCAGGAAGGAGGCCTTTAGCATCTGATCAAGGCTGGTCACATGTAGGGTGCCTTGATCACATGCTGGGGGCCTCCTTCCTGGCTGCAGAGGGACTCCAGCAGCGGCATCTGGCTATACAGGCTGGCAGGTATGGACTCTGCGTTCCCACACTAGAGCCATCCAGGTTTCCCTGCATAATGCAGGTTTTCCCAGGTGTTAATTTAAAACATTGTAAATGAGTTTATCCTGGCTTCCCCATGGCTTTACATGACCTCCACAGCTAGTTGTCATCAGGACTGCCCAGAGGCAAAACAGGGCAAGAGCCGTGCATCTTTGGATTGCAGTGCTCCAAGATGGAGGTGGGGTAGGGAAGGGAGCTAGGGTAAATTGCCCAGCTAGGCAAGCCCAGGACTGTGGAAAATCGTTTTCATAAAATACTATGGACATTACAGGAGAGCTTCTTGCATCTTTGCTTCTCATTTACCCAACATGTACATTTGTAAATAAATCTTACAAATATCGTGTCACCAGCACTTCTTTGCACAGAGAAACAAATTCTCCCTCAAATGGAAAAGGGTAAAAATGAACCCAGACTGGTTCTAGCCATTGGCCAGAGGGAACATATTGGTTCCCTACTTTGTCCTGCAAAGGCTTCAGGCTATTTGTTGGTTCCCAACTCTGGCAGGAGGAACCATGCCACAGCCTCCTACCTCTGCTGCCAAACTTTAATGCTTGGCCCTGAGGGAGCTCCCCCACATAGCCAAGCATTGTGGGAGAGGTGGTCTAGAAGATCACCTGTGCATCTGAGATTGTGATCTCAGGATTCAGAGAGGTGGATATGGGAGGAACTGCTTCTTGAGCACCAGGCTGTTTAGAAAATTAAAACTACCACAATTCCAAGTCCATTTGGAAATGGAGCCAGATACAGCCTGTCAACCAATACAGGTCTCAGAGCACTGGTATGATAATCTAGCTGCCATATGTTGAGACAAATGACATTTCTGGAACATTTCAAAGGGAGCCTGTCATATAAAATTGCAACAATTTTACTAGAGCATGAGTAAGATTTGCAAGGCTACCTTTGTCCAGTTAGGGTCATAGTTGGTATATTGTAGTAGCCATTCCGACTCGAATGTCTATTTGCTGAATGCTGTAATCTTACAATCACTATTTGGGGTCAGACTAGGTAGCCTATGAGACTCTGGGACTCTGCAAAGTCTTTTTCCTTTAACTCTCAGGCCTAGTCAATATTCTTTACTAATCAACTGTATGTTGCAGAAACATATGATATGCTGAGGTAAACAAATTCTTTCTCTAATAACGGTCGAACTGTACCTAAATGTTCCTAGGTTATCTTGCCTTGAACTATCAACAAATTGTCTCGAGAGAAATTGCTGACACCAAAGAGAAGGAGGAGGGAATTGGTTTTTTGCAAACCAAAATTAATGTATAAAGGTATTCTGTAATCACAGCTCTGGGTTCTGACTCTTTGGAAGATATTCCAGTCAGGCCCACTGGTGTAATAAAACTCACTTTCCAATCCGTGGGTCTGCTGTTCCATTATTTATGCAACATATCAGCCTAAGATGATAAGATCTGCTCTAAAGCCCTAAAATCACTTGTTCCTCTAGAGTTACTTATTCCTCTAGAGTTATACTAGAGTTATACCATGGAGTTCACTATACCAATCTAAACCAATTGATTATACTAAACCAATGGATTATACCAATCCATTGTATCCATTGGTATTCTTGGATCTAGGAACTGAGTAAGCAACCTGACTTGGATAGGGTTGCACTGCAGCTGAGGGAGCAGGTGTGTAGGTTGGGAGCAGGTGCATAGCTGCATCTCTGTGATGGATTGTCCAGGTGGACTCCATGGTTTGGAGTGCTTGAGGCCAGCTTTGACTGCTCTGCCAGCAATGACCTTTCCTGGACAGGGATAACTTAACCAGAATGGTCCAGTCCACACACTGGTAATTTCCCAATTCTACTCATGCAATGTACTCTGTGTGGGCTGACCTTGGAGATGACACATTTTGCAACTATTGCAAAATGCAACAGCTAAAATGCTGACTGGAACACCATTCAGAATCTTTATAACCTTGAAAACCAGTTTTCAAGGAATTGCACTGTCTGCCAATATGAATCTGGTCTGAATTCAAGATGCTAGTATAACATTTAAAGCTGTAGAAGACTTGAGACTTCAATATTTGACAGAGTGCCTCTGCCTATATATGTCTTGCTGAGAAATGAGGTGAGTTGGAGGAGTCCTCTTTTGTATCCCACCAATGGGGACAATACACTGTGGGAGGACATGGCTATGACACCCCAGTTATGGAATACCATCCCCTTCAAGGCTTGATTGGCAACCATGGGAAAGTATGGCTTTTTATTAAAGTCTTTGGGGCCTAATTGAAGTTATTGTTTAAATTATTTTAAACTGCTTTAACTGTTTTTGAATTGTCTTGTTTTAAGTGTGAAGTAATTTAATATGCTTTTAGTCTTTCAGATTATTCTTACTGTTTTAAACTGTTCTAAATTAATTTCATTATATACCACCTTCAGCTGTTTGGATAAAAGGACAGATGGATAGACAGACACTAATAGATCTAAGAGCACCATCAAACTAGAGACCAGAGGTGGAATACAACCAACTCCTAAACAGGCTAAACACCATTTAATCACACACAGCGACCATCCACATATGTCCCTGCCTTGGAAGCACTGTTTCTCATTTCTTAGACCCTCATCCATCCATTGTCCTACACTGGTTCAGAGCATCAATGACTTGAAATGAAAACTAGAGGGGGAAATCAACCATATATTAGTGACACCTTAGCCCCCATCTCCAGCTAGCATCTCCTGATATTTCATATTGATTTTTTAAAGTATGGGGGTTAAAATAGAACCCTGAGGCATGCACAATGGCCACAGGGCAGCGCAATGATCCCCCACCACCAATTTGTGAAATTGTCCTCCCAACACTGCAGAACAGTCCTTATATATCCCAATTTAGATGCCCTACACAGAAGGATAATGTTGTTCCGTAAGCCACTGAGGGGTCCAAGAGAACTAACAGCCTTGCCCTCCCCCTGCAACCTCTCCCAGCATGGCCACAGTCACAGGGTGACAAAGTCTGTCTGGAAAGAGATTGAATGGGATTGAAATGGACCTAGGACATCGGTTTCATCCATGAGATCTTGGAGGTGAACAGCAAACACTCGCTCAAGGGAAGGGGTGTTGGTAATCAACCTATAGTTGTCTTGCCTTCATCTTCCGAGTCCAGCTGAGATTTCTTCAGAAGCAGCCTGATTAGTGCTTCTCTTAAAGAAGCCAATGCTGCTCCTATTTTTCAGAAGAACATACAACCTCCTGGACCCATCCAGATAACCGTCCACCCTAGATTTATTAAGCCAAAGGGCAAGAGTACAAGTGGTGGGATGAACACAAACTGAGTATATACTCAGGCCATAACCACTCGAATGCATTCAACACAACTGGACCAGACAGTGCTCTGGGCACCTCCACTACTGTAATATTATTATATTTATATTCTGCCTTATTTCTAGTTGTGATGGATGCCAATAATTGTATTTCTGAAGTGTCATGCAAACTGGTCAGTTGAAAGCCAGCTTTCTCTCTCTGGCCCAAAATGCAAAAGGCCCCTTACCGCCTAGGAAGTCTCTTCTGGATGACAATATGAAGGTAAAACAGAGGCAGGAAACAAACCCTTCTTAACCTCCTTCACCTCTACACCAGATTAATAATGGTCTCTAGGCTGTGTTTGATCAGGTTCAACATGAGTTTTCCTCCTGTTGTTCTAGATGTCATCCTACTTGCATCACTGCTCTCTGCTCATAACAAGACACTGCCTAGATTTTGCAAGGAAGCTTCCTAGCATGGCACGGTTATGATAATAAACAGTTCAAACAACACAAATTTGGTGAAAAACAGCATAAGCATCCTTTTGCCCCAAAGGCCCCAAGCATCTTGGAAAGGTCTCAAGCTATATGAATGAGATTTCAGAAGTCTTACTTTTTCTTCATTCTCCTCAAAAGAAAATAGCCCCCTCTATTGTCACCTCTGTTAGCAATGTTGTACCATCATCCCCTGCACCACAAAATGAACACCATCATCCCCACATTGCCGTCAGCAAATCTGTGTTTAAATCCATTCAGCAGTTCACCTACCTGGGAAGCATCATCTCCTCAGATGCCAAGATTGACAAAGAGATCGATCACAGATTAGCAAAGGCATATAGCACATTTGGAAGACTTTACAAAAGAGTCTGGAGTAATAAACACCTGAGGCGAAGCACAAAAATCAGTGTGTATAGAGCCATTGTACAGTCTATTCTCCTTTATGGGTCTGAAACATGGGTCACCTATTGCCAACACTTACGACTCCTCAAACATTTTCATCAGCGCTGTATATGCACAATCCTAAATATACATCGTCACTGACTATGTGACGAATGTTGCTGTCCTTGAGCAAGCAGGGATCACCAGCATTGAGGCCATGATGTTGAGAACACAGCTGCGCTGGGCAGGGCACGTTTCTAGGATGGAGGACCATCGCCTCCCAAAAATAGTACTCTACGGTGAACTTGCCATAGGTCAGCGTAAGAGGGGTGCTCCAAAAAAGCGATACAAGGGTTGCATTTACACAGCAGATTTTATTGCAGCAAATTGCGCTTTAGTGCTTTTTTGCAACAGTGCTGGTCAGTTTACATGTTGTATGGGGGATTCCGTTGCTTTGTTTATTATTTCGCTTTATGGTCCAGACACAGCAAAGGTGCAGGGGCGTGGCCTCCCAAGCAGAGACCAAGCAGAGGAGGGCCTTGATGGGGGGAAATAGATCCTCCATGACTGAAAGGACTTGGAATCCTGCATTTTCAAGATTCACAGATTTGCAAAATAGCAGGGGGAAAGATCAGAAAAAACTTTTTCTCTCTAAATATCTCTCTCTCTCTCTCTCTCTCTCTCTCTCTCTCTCTCTCTCTCTCTCTCTCACCCCAAGCAGAGACAGTAATCACAGCTGAGGAGAAGGAGGGGCTTGATGGGGGGGAATAAATCCTCTGTGACTGAAAGGACTTGGAATCCTTTTTCTTGGCAAACAAAGATTCACAGACTTGCAAAATAGCAGAGAGGATGGATTTTTCAAAATTTCCTAATCGCTACTGAATCTCCCTCCCTCCCTCCACCTCTTTTAAGCCCACCCCTTCATCATAACAACCAATCACAGTGCAGCTCTGCTGCAACTGTATCAGAAGATTGCTGGTAATTTACACAGCCCTTAGCGAAATGGTTGTTTACACAGTCAATAATGCGCTAAGTCGTGCAAATAACTCGGCAAAAATATCAACATCCCCTGTCACGCTATATTTGGGTGTTTTACCTTCCCCCCTTCTGAATGAGGCGATGCTGTGGTGCGATCCGTGGGAACAATGAGCAATCTTTGTGGTATATTTAGGGGAATATTTGCCCATGTAAATGCAGCCAAGGACTCACTGAAGCAACATCTCAGGCTCAGCCAAATTGATCACCAACAATGGTCCGCTATGGCCTCACATCGGGAGGCATGGAGACGCACTATCCACAATGCTGCAGCCTTATTTGAGAACTCACACCGAACAAGTCTTGAAGAGAAACAACAACGCAGAAAGAATCACAACCCAGAAACATCACCCAAAGAGACCTGCTGTGCTTTCTGCAACCGGACTTGTTTATCTTGGATTGGCCTTTTTAGTTATCAGTGCACTTGCAGAAAGCATGGGATGAGTCCTTCCTGAATTGTTTGCGAAGAAAAGCCAGAGAGAGACCATCATCCCCTGGGACTACTGCAGACACACCCAGCCGGCTAGGTAAGTTCTATGGAGAAAAGAGATCTCCTGCCAAAGGAAATGTGACAGCCTGCTCCTGCAGCAGTGATATATATTGGAGGCCCTCTTAAGTGGTGGGTCATAGGAAACATACAGGTTGAACCTCCCTTATCTGGAATTCCAAAATATTCCAAAATCCAAAATTGTCCACATGGCTGGCTAAGACAGTGCTATCTTTGCTTTCTGATGGTTCAGTGTACCCAAACTTTGTTTAATGCACAAAATTATTTTAAAATATTGTGTATCAGGTGTATATGAAACATAAATGAACTTCATGTTTAGACTTGGGTCTCATCCCCAACGTATCTTATTATGTATATGCAAGTATTCCAAAATTTGAAATATTCCGAACTCCAAAATATGTACCTTTGGTCAGATAAGGGAGACTCAATCTGTACTTCTTCCCAAAAGGAAGTGGGGAGAGCAGTGGTACTTCATTTTTGGCTGACCACTGCTGCTTCTGACATTCTATCCCTTCTCCATGAATAACACAGGCAGCAGATTTTCAAGAAGTCACCTACTCTAGGCAGTTATGTTTGCAGAAACTAAGGTGGCCATTTGCCAAGCCACCTAGAGAAGAGAACATGGAAGCACTTCTCTGTTGCTGCTGCCACCTCCCTCCCTCTTCCCAGGGTTTAAGGGTCCCATCCCTGACATAAACATCACAGCCAGGTGCATTGGAGGTGGATGGCAGATTGAGAGCACCTCTAGTGCTTCACTCAGTGCTTCTCTTTAACTATTGGAACAAAATAAAAGAGGATCTGCAGCAACCACAGGGGGCCACCATTAACCCTAGCACATGCCTCGCCACTTTGGGGGCAGGAAAAAAGTAGGAAGAAGAAATAAACAATGAATTCAATAGTATCTTTGGAGTCTGGAGTTCAAATACGTGCTCAGATTGAGGCTTTATAAAACACATCCAGGTGACAGTTCTCTGTATTCCCAATTAATTGCTAGAATATTTGCCTCCAGCACATGGCATTGGCCAGAGTGGTCATAACCTGATCCAGAGCTGGGATGAAGATATTCCTAGCCTGTCTGCCTGCAGTTCACTGCCAGAACTCATGGGAATTTCAGCTGAAGCTAGGCATTAGGGCTGAAGCCAGACTCTGAAAATTCAGGAGATGCTGTTGTACTGACTGGGCAAGGACAAACGGTCACATTCCTGATATTTATATCAACCCTAACCGAACTAAAAACATCATATTGCTTGCCAGTTACTGGTGTCAATGCTACACATATCCTTCTTCCCTTCTGTGCCTGAAGAGGGCTCCAAGGTATGAACACAAATAGTGGTAGGTAGCCCATTAAACTGTGATACCAGAATATTTTCTTCTGTGAAGTTAATAATAACTGGAGTGGGGGAGGAGTGATAGAAAGGAATTTCAGTTGGGCTCATGGCACAAGAATAAAAGACTAAAACACATTCCCCTTCACTTCAGCTAATCTTCTTCTGTCTGCAAATCAGTTTTATTAACTAATAATTTGTGGTTTTTTAAAAGTGAGATAGCCTGATCATGGATTTTATTGAATGAACTGTATGTCTCATTTGACCTAAAGTCTGATCCTTTTCAGGTTCTGAGATTCTCAGTATCAGCACTGGAGTCCTTGACAAACACAAATGTCTGTTCATGTCTATCTATTAAACTAGGTAGACTTTTCTTTTTCTTTTTTTGCAAAGAGACTGATGTATTCCTTGGACACAGTGAAACCATTAAAAGGGGAGGCATGCAGCTCTTTCACTTTTTTCTTTTTTGCATGACTTGCTGCTGTGTCAGTAAAGTCTCTTCACCTATTCGTCAGTCATGTGGGCGTGAAAGAAGGAAAAGTGATGCATTTCAAGATGTGCACCTGCTTTTCACTGTCAAATGTCACAAAGTAATTGGAGCTCAACAGAGCACTGCAATGACAGAGTGCCAGCAGACTGATAGTCACATGACAGCTCAACGATCCATTTCTGAAGATGATCACCACCTTTTGCAAATGAATACCCTCAAGTCTGCTGTACCCTCCCTAAAAGAACTGGAACGTGCTATGGACAGCTGCAGGATGGAATTAAATGAGGTAGATGAAGTGTGGCCCAATCTTTATATAGGCGGCATGTAAGTGTTATCTGGAAAGAAGTCATTGCTTAAGTGTGGGAGAAACATTTTTGCCCTCGTAAGCTCTTTTACAACACAGCAGTGTTATGTTAAAACTGGAGATACATGTTGCTAATGAAGAACAGATACATACACACTGAGAAACAATTGTTTTTCCTCTGGTTTTCATGAGTGTTGGGCATTTTGTGGACAAGCTTAAAAACAAAAATCTACCTATTTGTGGCTGAGACTGGTAGGGCAGGAAATTAGGTGATTGCACTGTCAATCCTAGAACAGGCAGTGCTATCCCATGGCTATATGTTATGTATTTTGTGCCCAAGTATCTAAATATTCTTTCAAGGAACCCTCCTTTTGATCCCAGAAAACTTAGATTCTATTTATTAATTTAATCAATTTATATACCATGTACCATATCTGAAATGTACGTCAAAGGCATGCTGTGTGTTCCACACCCAAGTGATGCTTATTACTACATACAAATTTTATTTTCAACCTTTTAAAACTACAGGTTGCTCCTGTATCTACAGGAGATATGTTCCTGGACTTACTGTTGATAAGTGAAACCACCGATAATAGTAAACTCTATTAAAATAAAGGAGTTCTGGTACAAACATATGTACCATAGATTTGTGCTGGAGGATTTAGTGATTCCTAGAGAGGACACCTCTCTAGCCATTTTCCAGCATGACTCTATGGTACGTGTTCCTATTTTTTCAGCCATGGATAACTGAAACCACAGTTATTGGTTCTGCAGATACAGGGCAGGGGGGCAACCTGACAAGGTCAAAGTTAGCCCAATGAAAGCAAGGCAATCTGTAAGGCTAATCTTAGTAATAAATTAGTCAGACTAACAAATTGGTTTGTCTTTGTGGATTTTATAGGTGTATGATGATTGGCTTATGGAGTCAGCTGATACTGTAAAAGCTGGGGAAAGGGTCAGCAGAATCCTTTCAAGTTGGAACTGCAACCCTTGGTTTAATACCTAATATGCTTGCACTTCAAAGCACCTGAGTGTTGGTGTCACAGAAGGTTTGAGGTGCCTGAGACTGGCCTCAGATGCAGCAGAAGAAAGCATGCAGGTGCTAAACCTTGTTCATCTTTTTGGAAAGTTTATAGGAAACTGCAATTAACAGACTCCTGGAGAAGGGTCACAAGAGGGAGCTGCAAGTTTGGCCATGCAACTTTAGCTGACCTTCCTATCTTTAGAAGTCAAGGGAAAGATCAATTCATTCACAGAGGAAGGGCAATCCATTCTGCCTCTGTCATTCAAAAGTCTGAGAGCAGACCTTGTTGGCTCAGCTTTCTTCTCCAAATGATTGCAGGGACTGATGCATGTAGGACTGACATGAAGAACACAGTTTCAGAGGTATGTTAAATGACTGAGCAGGTTCTCAGTATGCCTCTTATTCCTTAGCACAACTGAGTGCAGGAAGTGCTCAGTGCATCTGCTGAAACACCCTGTTTAGGTTCCACATGGTCTTCAAAAGTTAGGCATTTCCTCCCCTCAGTGGAGGTAAACAAGAAGGAGCTGAGGGGAAGGAACAGGAGGGATGGCTGTGAAGAAGCACGTAGACAGGATCAGGAGAGTTGGGTGTTATAATTTTTGGCAAAGTGGCCAAAGTTTAGCATCTGCATACTACCCTGAAGGAGATACTCCTCAGCACCTGCGAAGTTCAGAAAGAGTCTTGATATGAGGCCTCATAGAATCATAGAATTGTAGAGTTGGAAGAGACCTCAAGGGCCATCCAGTCCAACCCCCTGCCACGCAGGAAATCACAATCAAAGCATCCATGACAGATGGCAATCCAGCCTCTGTTTAAAGACCTCCAAGGAAGGAGACCCTACCATGCTCCAAGGGAGTGTGTTCCACTGCCGAACAGCTCTTAAAGTCAGAAAGTTCCTCCTAATGTTGAGGTGGAATTTTTGTTCCTGGAGCTTGCATCCATTGCTCCGTGTTCTAGTCTCTAGAGCAGCAGAAAACAAGCTTGTTCCATCCTCAATGTGACACCCCTTCAAATACTTAAATAGGGCTATCATATCACTTTAACCATCTTTTTTCCAGGCTAAACATACCCAGCTCCCTAAGTCTTTCCTCATAAGGCATCGTTTCCAGACCTTTCACCATTTTAGTCGCCCTCCTCTGGACACGCTCTGATTTGTCAATATCCTTTTTGAATTGTGGTGCCCAGAACTGGACACAGTATTCTAGGTGAGGCCTGACCAAGGCAGAGTAGAGTGGCACTATTACTTCCCTTGATAGCCTTTGTGGCTGAAGAGCGGGGCATAAATACCTAATTAAAAAATTTCATTCTATTGAGTGACCAATGTAAGATACAAATACTCCGAAGTCATACTCTCTGGCATCAGAATTGTGGAGAGGGAACTCAAGAGACTATACCCACTCTATACTGATGCTACACTACATAACAATGCAAGGAGAGCTGAGATATTTAACACTTCTCAATTTGCCTCTCTAACAGCCAGCTTCATGTGTCTTAAGTATTGTTCAAATAGCACAAAAGGGCAGCAGTCCAAGAACAAAACAAAATGTGTGTAAGGGGCATGCAATTGCAATATGGATGATTGTATAGTATGAATGTCACGTGCATTATAAAATCATAGAATCATAGAGCTGGAAGAGACCACAAAGGCCATCTAGTACAGCCCCTGCCCTGCAGGAATACACAATCAAAGCACTCCCGACAGAAGGCCATCCAGCCTCTGTTTAAAACCACCAAAGGAGGAGACCACACTCTGAGGCAGTACATTCCAGTGTTGAACAGCTCTTACCATCAGGAAGTTCTTCCTAATGTTTAGGTGGAATCTCTTTTCCTGTAGTTTGAGTCCATTGCTCCATGTCCTAGGGGTTGTCACTTCTCATAGAATTTGAGTAGAATACTTTTTGTCCCGAAGTACTGTGAACAAGATTCTCAGTACTGTATTCAGAAGTAGGGGGTACTCCATCTACTGCAGGGGAAAAGCCTTTGCAGATTTCCCCAAGGTTTTTGGAGTAATGTGTGAGCTTGCTCATTATTGCATGTCTGGACATCCAATTTGGGATGCTGTGTATTTTCAGTGAGGACGGAAGTAGAAAGCGGATTGGTTGGCTGTGTGGGCAGTGGGTGGGCTTGCCAGCAAGGAAGTGACCAAAAGTGCGATTTTTGAGTTTCATTGCGTGCTGGGATGACCAAAGAGCTTTTTATAAATAAGCAGAAGATCACACTTGTGCACCTTTGATTTATATTTTTTTTAAAAAAAACACCTTGCAGCAGTGACAACATGTGTGGAGAATAATAATGTCCTGTACTCTCAGCCACCATCTTGATTAGCAGGCATGGCTGCATGTGCATTTCAAATGTGGATAGCTTTGCATACAATAGATTTTGCCAAAAGACCATGGAGACAAATGAGCGCAGCTGCAAATTTGCGATAATGTGCACCAATCCGCTTTTTCTGTGAATAAAATCTGGCTGAATATGGCATGGTAGGCTCCAATGCTAAATGGAAGAGACAAGGACGATTTTGCTGCAGGGACGGCGTCGTCCAAAATGGACCCCCTGCCGCGCTGCAGCTACGAAGCTCTCCCGCTCGTTCCTTGTGCTGCAAGGATCATCTGAAAATGTCCTGAGTCACTTGCTAAGTGCAAAACAAAAACAAAACAAAACAAAAAAACCCTAATCGGCTGCCTTAGAGACATTATACGTGGACAATCATTTCCAGAATTACAGGGATACAGGGATTTTTAGTCCTGTTTCTCTAAGAGGGTTATTGCATGAGGAAATGAAAGCAAAAGTGCAATCGGATTGTTTCACTTTCTGTTCTGCCTTACTGCATGTGATGTATTGCCAGCCAAGCTGCCCTCAACACTCAGCCTGTCACTGCCACCCTACTCCAGGTCCCCCTTTATTAATCCCTTATCTGGACTGGGGCCTGAGTCTCCAGGTGACCCTTTCTGTGGATAGATTTATTTACTCATGTGTATTCTTTTGGTTAGTGTGACCCTTCCCTTTATTATGAGGGAAATAAAGCAAGATGAGTCAGTGGAACAGTTAACAAGCAAACATATTTGGTTTATTGTATCAAAGAGGTTACAACTTCAAAACTGTATGATAACTCTGTATATAACAAATGGTTCTTTCACTTAGTTCTCCTTAGTATTTCCTTTTAGTGAGAGACTATCTTTAAACATACACTTTATCTCTTCATTCTCTCAGCTGCTTCACACAACTTTTTTTTCATACAGCACACTCCCAATATCTCTCACACATCTGACTCATCCAACTCCTTTCTCTCAACTGACGTTCTCGCAGGTGAACTCTCACAGAGGCCCTTCCCATCACAGCTCCCTGCACTGGGATTGGCTCCCTCTCATGCATGCTTTCAAACCTTCATGACATTGTTGTTCTTCAGCAGTTCTTCAGTTCTGGTCCCATGAGAGGTGATTATAAAAGCGGTTTTTTTTTTTTTAATATAATGGGTTCCAGTAAGAAAAAAGATTTGCTTTTGCGGCCGTCTTCCACAGAACCAGAACTAAAGAATGATGATGTCATGCAGTAAGGCAGAAAGGAAGGCAAAATGATCCAGCTGCACTCTTATTTTACTTCCTCATGCAAAAAGCCTCTAAAACTGCTGCAATCTTGGTAGCAAATCACTGGGATATTTTCAGTTTCCACTGGGCAAACAGTACCATACTTTCAGTTTCCCCATATCAAAAGGGGGCACACTTAAAAAGAAACCTACTAAGTTTTATATGACGCATTCGTACTCTTGTCCCTTAATTTGTGTCAAAACATGCAGCTTGCCATGTCCACCCCCTTTTTAGAATTGTATATTTTCCACCAAGAAACCCAGATAACCATTATATGGGTGCATGTTCCTGCCACCCACCATGAGAACCTTCTATGGGACAGAGTAAGGTTTGGAATACATATACAGGCTGTTGCTAATAGCAGAGCCTTCCAGCATACTCACAATCCCACTCCAAATGTTCTGGAGAACACTGAAAGAAAACCATTGGATTTCGCCCACTGATATATTCCACAGAGGCAATTTTCTTCACCATTTGGGAGATAACTAGCTGCCTTGAATCCCATCTTGAAAGAAAGGCAGGATATAAACTCGGTAAATAAATAAATAAATGCAAAGAACACTAAATACATAGGTTTATTACCATATCTACGTTTTGATGAGCGGATTTGGAGCTTCAGCTTTATAATGTGTTAATTACTGGGCCCCTTAAGACCCTTTCTTAAATTAACACATATTGTCCACAGGTCCACATTCCACCAGTGGGCAGGACAGTGAGTGAGAGACAAGGATTTGGATGGCACCAATGAAGAAGAGAGGAGTGGGGCAGATGACAGGAATGACACAGTTCCAGAGGAAGGCACATCAGAAAACAATTGGGGAAAGGCAAGGTCTATGAGAGGACAGGAGCACTCTCTTCTCAGGGCCCCTTGGGAACTGTATTTCAGCCGCCCCGATTGTTTTTAGCAGAGGGGTGGGGTATAAATACATCATTATTATTATTATTATTATTATTATTATTAACTCTCAAACATATAATTCTAAATAGTTCACAAAACTATAACTCCGAGCATTCCTTAGGACAGAACCCCGATAATTAGAGTGACATCAAATTTATACTGTGTAAGAGTGCACTGCAGATACGTCTTAGCAAACAGGAGAATTGCTGTAGCAGATGTAACTGTGTACACCTGAGAAGGCTGTCACTGCATAGCAAATAGAAATTAATTGCTACCAGCTGAAAATGTATTCCTCAGACAAGGAGTACTTTCCTGCTAAAAATAAAATATTAAACAAGCACCCTTCCCCTCCCATTAATGTCTTTGGTTCTGACATAGGCAATCTGCAATATCAAAACAAACAATGTGGTCTGAATCAGAGTGCTTGTCAATAATATGGGCAGTACATCCAATCCCAAATTACCTTTACAGCACTCCTACTGCAGGCTCACTTTAGGAGTTGTTTGCCCACATATCATCCCCAGACAATAAATTAGAAATATATCCATTTACCCAATAAACATCAAGTACAAACTAATTTAGCAACATACTTCTATTTTAGCATTGCACCATTCTTCCATTTTAAGTATTGTTAAATAAAAAACAGCCATCCAAATGCCATGGAAGGTCAATTAAATATTCAATGCATGCTAAATCATTTAGTGACTATTGTAGACTAAATAGAATTCCAAGAGGTCTTAGAATCCAGACAAGACTGAACAATATTACAAGACTAAACAATATTAGCTGTACCTTCAAAAGGGGTGGGAGAGAGCTCAGCAGTAGAGCCAAATGTTTTGTGAGCATATAGTCCAAACTGAAGTCCTGGCTTCTCTAGTCAAAGAACTGCAGTTAGCAGAGGTGGGGAGGACCAATACATGAATCCATGGAGACCTGCTATCAACCAGAGTAGACAACACTGGGCTAGATCAGTGGTTCTTAACCTGTGGTCCCTGGACCCCTGGGGGCCACAATGTTGTCACAGGGTGTCTGTGAAGGCTTGACGGCTGCTCAGCCCACCTTCTCTCCACAGTGGAGCAGTCACATGACAGGAGCCAAGGCAAAGGCTAGCTGGCTTGGTCTGCACATTGCCATTCAATCCACTCCAGCTACAAACTTGCAGGAAGAAGCAGAAGAAAAGTCATCCCTCTCCCTCCAGTCCTCTGAGGGAAGCTTTAATGGATGGTGTAATTGTATTGTTGTTGTTTTAAATCTTAAGTCTTGGGGGACTGTGGCAACATAAATATTTAAAGAGGGTGCCTGGTAAAGAAAAGGTTAAGAGCTATAAGATCATTTATAAAGGCAGGTCCCATACCACCCAACTGTCCTAATTTGGCAGGGACAGTCCTACTTTTTCAGCTGATTTTAACGTCCCAGTTTCTGCCTCTTCCTCCTGCTTTTCCCCTTTGTACTCAGCTTACTTTAATTGCTGCAAACTGAACTTACACTCAGAAAACTTAGCATGGGGCAAAGAGCGGAAGGGGCAGAGTCTTTCCCTTCTCAGTGTGCTCAGGTAAAAGTAAACTGCTGCAGCCTCCCCTAGTTTGTATGTTCTTCCTCATAAATAACTTCTGCCATTTTCATCACATTCTGATGTTGCTTGGCCATGCATACCCAAGATTTCATCTGTGAAATGCTAGCGGGTACAAGGCTCATAAACTCAAAGGCTTCCTTACCTATACATCTTTTACCACAGATCCACATCTGATGGAGTTTGGCTGGGGGCATAAGACTTTTGCCTCCATGCACTCATCACAACACACACACACACCTATCCCTTCCCAATAACCAAAATGAACTCAGTGTATTACTTTGCCTGCAGCAACCTCTTCTGAGGTAAACTGTTCACCCACCATTACCAGCACTGAGAGAAGAAAAATCTTAGAAACGAGGGAATTGCATTTCCCCTCAGAGCCTAACATCAGCTGGGCTACAGATAAAAGCTGTAGGAGTATTAGGGAGAGCAGGCAAAAGTTTTATACCTTTTTGACATGATTTATACTGCCTCTCAACTATAGACCTCAAGAGGCCAGTCTCTACATAAGAGGAAAGAGATATAAACCAAGTGTTGTCATTTGCATTAACTCTAGATAGATCTATAGTATTAGGATCTGATTCCATCATACACCACCTTTGAAATTTAACGGACACAGTCTTCTGTAACAGAAACAGTAAATAGGATGGAAACAGATGTTGCAGGCACAACCCATAGTCCATTCAGATCAAAATGATAATTATTTTCCTTTAGGCACAGGGTCAGATTCTACTCAACAATCTTAGATATCAGAACTTGTTTTAACATACCATGAAATACTGGCATGTTCCCAGATTTACAATTTCCATATTGTGTTCCTCAAAAACTTGTTCTGGATAATTACAGAAAAATATGCTTCCCTGCTGTTGAAAGTAAGCAACAAATTTAAAGTGCAATGTTGTTAATGCAGTCTTTCTTTATTCAAGAAAGAAAGAAGATCTGGTATAAAACTGTAACACATTTTACATACAACCTCAGTTTTCAAAAGGAATAACGGTGACTCTGTGTGTGTGTGTGTGTGTGTGTGTGTGAGAGAGAGAGAGAGAGAGAGAGAGAGAGAGAGAGAGAATACATCCACAGCCTTTCATGTCTACATGAAATTATGTTTACATTTGCATGCATAGATTATCTACAAACTCATACTCTGAAAGCTGGCCATCAATGCCAAGCAAAGCTAAGCAGTGAGTCATGGCAGGACATGAAAAATATCCTAAATTAATGAAACCACGTGACAATATTTATGCCATCAGAATGTGATTCTCCATATTGGGGCTTATCCAAAAGCTTACCCAAATAATCAGTTCAAAGTGCCCTCTGTCACACCAGGCTTTGCAAGTAAGTCCTGCAAATCCTGTTCCAAAGAGCAGCAGTGCAATATCAAAAATATTTAGTAGCAGTCACTGACTTCTGAGACATTGAACTCCAGATTCAGTGTGCCTGCAGGTAGAGAACTCCTAGTGCTACCAATCAAAAGGCATGGCATCCCTACCTTGTTTCTTCCTTCTTACTTTTTTTCTAGTAAAAAAGGAAGCGAGAATGAAAAGACACACAAGGGTTACACACAGAATATTATAGCACCTTAAATCTCTTCTCTTTAAAATTCTGTGTTTGAGGCAAGCAGAGTTTGGAAAGTTAGTAGGAAAGAGTTAAGACATTTTTAATTGGGCCTCTAAATTTACATCACATTCCTACATTAAAAGCATTATGAGAATGAAAGTGAAAAGCCCTATGCATTGTTTTACTTCTCTTCTTTATGCCTCATTTAAGCTTTGGAGAAAAGCAATCAGCAGCAAGAATTTTTGAACCCCCATTTCGCATCCACCCTACCTTTGTCTTGCTTCCCCTTTCTCCCTAGTTCATAGTTTTATCTCCCTACCTTCCCCTTTTATTTAGTTTATCGATTATCACATGAATCCCCCCACAAATCATCATCATCATCATCATCATGCAGGGTTACAAATTCAGGTAAGGGGTCTATATGTGGTATTCAGTCACTGTGGAACACAGGAGGGCCATCTGGTTGCAAAGAACACCATTTCCAACTGTACTTACTATTTGTTGGATTAAAACCTTTTCACCTTAGCATTAATTTCACTAGTGTACTCTAAACAGGATTTAAAATAGTAAAAGTTTCCTATAGCTATTTGCACTTATTAAAGCACCTGATGTGAAGTTAATAATTAAACATACTGGTATATGCATGTATAATTTCTTAAGTGTTTCTAGAGTATTTTAATGCCCATCTAGACAGACTGGACACTATTTGCAATTATCACTGTGCTGAAATCCTCCTTAAATTGCTTTGTAGGACAAAAATACTTTTTGGAGAAAAATACTTAGGCAATATTGGAGTAATAGGAGACAGAATACATGTGGTGCTGGCAACAGATTTATTTAATTATTTATTTATTTATACCCCGCTCTTCAGCTACAAGGCTATCAGAGCGGCTTACAAATTGTTTTAAGCAATAGCAAGTTACACATCTACAATGCATTAAGCAGTTTCCAATGTGTGTTAGCTAATTGCCCCCGCAAGCTGGGTACTCATTTTACTGACCTACAAAAGGATGGAAGGCTGAGTGAACCTTGGAGTCCGCTAGAATCGAACTTGCAACGTGGTGACTTGCAGTACTGGCATTTAACCACTGTGCCACCAGGGCTCCTTTTTGTGGACAAATCCAGTGCATTAATATTTTAAAAATCCCAGTAATTTCATTTCGACATGATGTACTTCAGACTCCTAGAACTTTATCACACTACACTGTTATAGTGTTATTATTCCACTTTAAATGCTCTGGCTGCCTCCTGTGGAATTCTGAGGTTTGTAATTTAGTGAGGCCTAAGAGCTATCTGACTGAGAGTTCTAAATGCTCCTTCCTAAACTCCATATCCCAGGATTCCACAGGAGGCAGCCACAGCAATTAAAGTGGAATAATAGTGCTATAGCTGTGTAGTGTGATAATCTCCCTATTCACCATTTCTTGTATTAGGGTACAGAATTCTGAGGAGAAGGATACATGTGATGTTGGAGCAATAACAGATGGACCCACATGTGCTCTGGATGAGAGATGCTTTTTGTTGTAAGATACAAACATGTTTATTATGTCTGGCACACTCTTCTGTGATTACTTTTAATTTCTATGCCAGGAAAACAATATGTGAAGCAGCCCTGCATTAGGGATTGAAAGGATATTCTAAAATATTCAAAAATGGATGAAAATGCATTTTACAAGTGTTGAGAAACCATGACAAGAAGAGTCCGGACTGATGAGAAGCTTCACAGTTTGGGATTTATTCTACAAAAAATTCATACACGCTGGATTTTCAGACAACACTGTTATAGTGTTTCTATTCCACTTTATTTGCTATGGCTGCCTCCTGTTGAATCCTGGGATTTGCAGTTTAGGGAGGGGCATTTACAACTCTCAGCCAGAGAGATCTTAGGCCTCACTAAACTACAAACCCCAGAATCCCACAGCAGGAAGCCAGAGCAGTTAAAGTGGAATACTAACACTATAACAGTGTAGTCTGAAAATCTCCATGGTTGTTTTGCACAGAAAGCAACATTTTCTGACAGAAACAGCATTTTCTCTGCAGAAAATACATGTGTGTGTGTGCACGCAAAAATGTCACATGCAAATTTTGGACTGGATAAGTCTCAAAACATGGATTATGCACAATTTTTAAAGAGTTTTTCACACAGAATCATAGAATCAGAAGAGACCACAAGGGCCATCCAGTCCAACCCCCTGCCATGCAGGAATACATACCAAAAAGAAAATCAGTATAGTTACCGGTTGCTTCTTTCAAGAAGAAAATTTGCAAAGAATTACATCCTTAACCTGAATACAAGGAGGCTGGTGTTATGACACTTAACCTGGACTTAGGGCTTATCTACACAGGTCAAACACCCTGGCTTGCCCCCATTCCAGAGCCCTGCAGTCCAGATGATGCAGGGCTTTTGCCCTGTTCTACTCTCAAGCAGTCCTCGCCACCCCTGGGGCAGATACAGGGCTGGAAAGGGGGCAAGCTGGGATAGGTCCCTTTACTGCATTTTCTAAAAATACCATTTAATGCATGCCCACTGGGATGGGAGAGACCAGGCCCCATGTGTCTGTGGGAGCCCGTCATGGCAGGCTGGCCCTCTCAACTGCTGCCAGTTGCCCTTGCTCTGCTGGGTCTGGGCAGCAGACCTACAGCAGGTGAACAAGAGTAGTCACATGCAGGGGGCCTTGTCACATGGTGTGACCAGCTGCCCGGACCTGGCAGAGCAAGGAAAATGGCGGCAGCCGCTGCAGCAATGGGCCAACATTCTTGTGTGGACTCCTACCAATTTTCTTCAGGTAATGGGGGCAAAATGGGCCACTTTCACAGCCAGGATATGCCAGCAAGGAGCTGGCATATCCTGGCTGCTGTAGATGAACCCTTAGTTCAGTGAAGGAGGAGCTTTGGGACCAGTGGAAAAGGGGAGCTGCAACAGCTGTTCTCTAGAAATCTGATACAGGATTATCAGTGTTGCTGCCTGTTGAAAGGAATACATGTGCTCCCACTGTGATCTTCTTATATACTTGTGTATAAAACAAAAACAAAAAAACAAAAGTCAATTCCCCATGTTCTTTCCCCCAAAGGAAGGGAGTCCCTGTGGCAGTGATCCCGTTTCTCACCACCTGGAGAATTGGTACTAACACTAATAGTGTTTTACATAGGACTTCATCAGATGTGTCAAAAAACACGTCATAAGGGTGGGATGATAGCCCATAGGGCGAAAATTATCAGACAACGTCATTACTCATCCATTCCCGCTGCATGGCATGGGCATGAATAAGGTGTCACTTTTTATTGATGGCTTTTCTTGTCAATAAAAAAGTGACAACTTATTCACGCCTGTGCCATGCAGTTGGAAGAAGTGAGTAATGACATCATTTGATAATTTTAACACTTTGGGCTATCATCCCATCTTTATGACATCATTTTAGACATGGTTTTTTGCCACGTTTTCCTACATCTGATAAAGTCCATAGTATTAAGGTGCAGATGCGAGTCAGTTGCCCTATAGTCTTTCACTGGCCTTTTAATTTTGATATCTGTTTCCCTGTAGTGTGGTAGCACACAACAAAGAAGAACTGAAGAAACATGGCATCACTCACATACTGAATGCTGCACACAATGCCTGGGGGAGCAAAGGAAACCAAAACTTCTATGGCAAGGAATTCTATTATCATGGAATAGCAGCTGAAGACTCCACAGATTTTGACCTGAGCATATATTTTCGCCCTGCCTCTGAATACATTCACAAAGCACTAAGTGCTCCAAATGGTGAGTGCCTCCTTTGACAGAAACACCCAGCACTGAAGTCCACAGGTTCATTCATGAACCTTAGGGCTATTCTTGTTTGTTGTCTTGTGCCTTCAAGTTGTTTTCGACTTATAAAGACAAACTTATCACAGGATTTTCTAGGCAAGATTTGGTCAGAGGTTTTATTTCCCTTCCTCTGAGGCTGAGAGAGTGTGACTTATCCAAGGTCACCCAGTGAGTTTCCATGCCTTGCAGAGATTTGAACTCTGGTCTCCAGAGTTGTTGCCCAACCACTATACCACACTGGCTCTCATAGGGGTCGATTACATGGGCAAATATTCTTCTAAATATATTGCTAAGATAGCTCATAGTTCCCACGGATCGCAGCACAGCATCGCCTCATTCAGAAGGGGGGAAGGTAAAACACCCAAATATAGCGTGCCAAGGGATGTCGCTATTTTTGCAGGAATATTTGCAATGTAGCACATTATTGGCAGTGTAAACTACCATTTCGCTAAGAGCTACAGCAGAGCTGCATTGTGATTGGTTGATGATGCAGGGGTGGGCTTAAAAGAGGGGCAGGGAGGGAGGGAAAGACAGTAGCGATTAGAGGAAACTTTGAAAAATCCTCTGCTATTTTGCAAGCCAGTTTGCAAACAAAAAGGATTCCCAACAATTTTCATTCAGGGAGCATTCCTTCTCATCATCTCTGCTGTTTTACAAGTATTTAATAGCTCATTTCTTCAGCTGTGATCCTGTGCATGGGGGAGGGAGAGAAACCATTTCACGAAGGGCTGCATCAGATCTAAGCTGTTATTCCCCCCCCCCCTCTCTGGCTTTCTTCTGTTTGGGAAAAAATGCTGTTAAGCAAGGAGGAAAACCTTCTGTTTGATTTGTGAGAAGGGAGTGGGGGGGAGGAACGCCGGGGTCCTATGGCATTCCTTTCCCTCTCCAATGCTTGGCCATGCCCCCAGCACTTTTGTCTGTGTGAACCTCAAAGCGGAAAAAATCAAAGAGCCACAAAATATAGCTGTGTAAACATATACCGTGTAAACTACCCAGCACTGATGCGGGAAAGCGCTAAAGCGCAACTTAACGCTATAAAACCTGCTGTGTAAACCAGCCCATAGTCTAACAGTCAATGCCTGCTTTACAATAAACTACCTTCAAGTCTTTGAAAAGCTGCTATCTACACACAGCCTAAGCAATTCATCTACCGGTAAATGTGTTTGACTGTGTCAGGCCACACTTTATCATCACTTAGCCAAATAGGTCCTCTTGTAATTTGCTGCTTAAGAGTTTCCAAGGTAAACCAACCTACCAGTCCTGTAAAAGAGAGAGTACTGTGGTGAGAGAAGAGTGATTAAAACCAGCTTCAAAGAAGTAAAGAAAACAGGATTTCTTGTAGGACCTCTGCCTAAGGACTGCATAGAATTCAAAGACATAGATGCTACGCTAAGTACATGCTAGAGAGAGAAAGAGAGCCAGAAGAAGGCTGACTGGGAAAGTGAAATTATCCCTAAGAGTATCAGACTACGTTGCAGAGTGGGACAGAACATATAACAAAGAGGGGAAACATCTAGGTCAGTGTTTTTCAACCAGGGTTTCCCAAGAGGTTGCTAGGGGTTCCTTAAGAGATTGTGACTGTGGGAAGAAAGCAATAGTTGTACTGTATATAGAATAATATTTATGCAGGGGTTCCCTGAGACCTGAAAATTATTTAAAGGATTCCTCCAGGATAAAAAGGTTGAGAAAGGCTATCTAGGTCATCTTAAGTACTGTATTTGGTTCCACCATCACTCCCCCCTTAGGAATTCTTGGTTCTTTGGGCAAAGCTTTGTTGCATTATTCTCCAATTCCAACACCCTACCTCTACTCCTCCACTTTCTAACTTCTCAGGAATCCCTTAGCACAAGGCAAAATATCTCAAAGCAGTTCATGTGTGATATCTTTTTATTCATTTTTCCACCTAGGAAAGATTCTGGTTCACTGCATTCTGGGGAAAAGCAGATCTGCAACCTTGGTTCTGGCTTATCTCATGATCCACCACCATTTCTCCCTGGCTGCTGCTGTTGAAAGGATTCTGCAGAGTCGAGCCATCTCCCCAAACCGAGCGTTCCTGAAACAGTTGCAAAACCTGGAGCTAGAGCTCAGGCACAGGATAAGTTCATGTCAACTTCAGTAATGTGGAGATAGGAAGAATGCCAAATGATAACATCTAACGGAGAGTTTTGTTTTACTCCAGTAATAACACCACTATTAATTAAGCTTGAGTGGACATGTTTATATGTTTTCTTGAGACTCTGAAAAGGTTCCTTTTGGAACAGCCCAGTTTATGGCCTTCGAAATCTAGATTGTAGAACATGTGAAGATATAGGCATTTTCTGGATTTCTTTTATGGTGATTAAATTTGTAGCTTTTAAGACTAAGAAAAACATTTTACAATGCTTCACATATATTTCAGCAATCCTTACAACAATCATGTATGGTAAATCATAATTTTTAATCTATAAATGGGAATAAAGTTTAGGGTTACTTTGTAAACAAAACAAAGAACAGGAATACTGTACATTTAGACCGAGAGCTCTATGGTACTATGCAATTATTCTGTCCACCCCTCTTTAATATATGTTTTGTGGAAAGAACAAAGATGGAATAAATGGTAGGAAGACATCACAAGGTTACAAATGGAACACACCACCTAATGTGAATGAGAAATGTTATTTTACAATAGGGATGGGAAACATGTGCCTCTCCAAGTGTTTTTGAACTTCAGCTCCCAGCAGCCCTAGCCAATGTAGCCAGTAGTGGGGAACGCTGGGAGTTGTACTCCAACAACAACTGGAGGGCCGCACAATACTCACTTTTATTGTACAATAAGATCCTCACTTGAAAGTAAGTCCAAGTCCAAGGACTTTATCAGATGCGACTTTATCAGATCAGGTGTCATAATGATGCCTAATTAATGCAAAAGGGCACGCTGATCATGAGGGGGGACTTCTGGAAAGGAATGGGTGCATCTCAAGACAGTTGGCAGAAACGTTTTTGCCAACAGTCTCAAGAATTTGATCAGGAGGGCTTTAAACTGAGTCATATGGGGTGGGAAACAGTATTCTGGAAGGCAAAAGGGCTGGAGAAAATAGTCAAACTGTCATAGAGGGAACAAGGCAAACAGTGCAAGGACCCCACAGTGGGAGGCAAAAAAACCTTGCATAGGCAGCAAGTAAAGGGAATACATGGTCTTAGATGTCTCTATACTAATGCTCAGAGCATGGGAAATAAGCAAGATGAACTTGAACTCCTAGCACAACAAAGCAAATATGATATAATAGGCATTACTGAAACCTGGTGGGATGAGTCTCGTGATTGTAATGTAGGAATAGAGGGGTATAACCTTTATAAGAGAAACAGGCCAAACAGGAAACGAGGAGGAATAGCATTATATGTCAGGGATATTTACACCAGTGAAGAGACCCATGACATCAATACTGGAAGCCAGGTGGAGAGCATCTGGATAAAAATTAAAGGGGAGGGAAACAACAGGGATGTTATTGTGGGACTCTACTACAGACCCCCAAATCAGACGAAGGAATTGGATTATGCCTTTCTAGAACAGATGACCACACACGCAGAAAGGAGAGATGTAGTAGTGATAGGTGACTTCAACTATCCTGATATTTGCTGGAAATCTAACTCAACCAAAACTTCAAGGTCTAGCAAATTCCTTACTTGCCTGGAAGACAATTTCATGGTCCAAAAGGTGGAAGAGGCACAAAGGGGTCAGCTATTTTAGATCTGATCCTAACCAACAGGGATGACCTGGTTAACAGGGTGCAAGTGGTGGGATCTTTAGGTGAGAGTGATCATGTTCTCCTGGAATTTGTTATACAATGGAAAGGAGAAGCCAGACATAGTCAGACATGCATTCTAGACTTTAGGAGAGCTGATTTCAATAAACTCAGGGAAATACTGGGGGTGATCCCATGGTCATGAACCAAAAGAGAAGGGACTTCAAGACGGACGAGACTTTCTCAAAAGGGAGATACTGAAACTGTACCAATGAGGAAGAAAAATGGGAGGTGGCTCAAGAAACCAGGATGGATGACTAAAGAACTTTCAATGGAGCTAAGTTTTAAACAGAACATGTATAGGAAATGGAAAAAGGGAGAAATCACCAAAGAAGAATTCAAACAGATAGCAAACACAGGTAGGACTAAAGTCAGAAAAGCTAAAGTGCAGAATGAGCTCAGGCTTGCTAGAGAGGTTAAGAACAATAAAAAGAGGGTTTTTTGGGTATATCTGCAGCAAAAGGAAGAAGAAGGAAATGGTAGGGCCACTACATGGAGAAGATGGCAAAATGCTAACAGGGGACAAAGAAAAGGCAGAATTACTCAATACCTTCTTTGCCTCAGTGTTTTCAGAAAAGGAAAAGGAGGACCAACCTGAGGATAATGGAACAGAGGACACAATAGGGGAACTCCAGCACAGAATAAGTAAAGAGGTAGTACAGGAATACCTTCTTAATCTAAATGAATTTAAATCTCCAGGACGAGATGAACTACATCCAAGGGTATTAAAAGAGCTGGCAAATGTAATCTCAGAGGCATTGGCAATAATCTTTGAGAACTCCTGGAGAACAGGAGAAGTCCCAGCAGACTGGAGAAGGGCAAACGTTGTCCCCATCTTCAAAAAGGGAAAAAAGAGGATCCCAACAATTATCGTCTAGTTAGTCTGACATCAATACCAGGGAAGATTCTAGAGCAGATCATTAAATAGAAAGTCTGTGAACATTTAGAAGGCAATGCCATAATCACAAAAAGTCAACATGGGTTTCAGAGAAACAAGTCATGCCAGACTAATCTGATCTCTTTTTTTGATGAAATTACCAGCTTGGTAGATGAAGGGAATGCTGTGGACATCACATACCTTGATTTCAGTAAGGCCTTTGACAAGGTTCCCCATGACATTCTTGCAAACAAGCTTGTAAAATGTGGGCTAGACAAGTTAAATGGATTTGTAATTGGTTGACCTGCTGAACCCAAAGGGTGCTGAGCAGTGGCTCTCTTCGTCTTGGAAAGATGTGACCAGTGGGGTGCCACAGGGTTCTATCCTGGGCCCAGTGCTATTCAACATCTTTATCAATGACTTGGATGACAGAATTAAGGGCATACTTACCAATTTTGCAGATGATACCAAATTAGGAGACGTAGCTAATACCCTAGAGGACAGGATCAAAATTCAAAATGACCTGGATAGACTGGAGAGCTGGGCAGGGATGCTTTGATCGTGATTTCCCTCATGGCAGGGAGTTGGACTGGATGGTGGTTGTGGTCTCTTCCAACTCTATAATTCTATGATTCTATATGACGCCATCCTTTCACGATTTCATATTGCCCAAAAGTCATTCCTTTTTATTGATGGGCCAAGCCATCAATAGATCTCCTGTGATACTTTGTTGCTGGTATTGCTGGCGTTTGAAACCTCGCACCATTGTGCTCACATGAATGCAGTGTCAATGAACAGAACACTTCTGGGTGAGATCATGAAACCCAGCTACTATATGCTTTTTTATGAACCTCCCTGGTTCACTTTTTAGTTTTAAAGTGTATGTCTGTGCCTGTGTGTATGTTTTGTGTCTGTATTTTTGTTCATCTTTCAAATTTACCACACTTGCGTCTTCTCACGAGAATCGCTGAGATCTTGAACCCAGATGTAAATGGAGCTCCGTTCGTGCTCTGTTTATGCTGGGGCTGCCTCTTTAATGCTGCTAAAGGTAGGTTGGGGGGTGTCTTTTGCTGGCATAAACACGCCACAAAATATGTTGGCAAAATGACATAGAATCATAGAATCATAGAATTGTAGAGTTGGAAGAGACCACGAGGGCCATCCAGTCCAACCCCCTGCCACGCAGTAAATCTTGATCAAAGCATCGCCGACAGATGGCAATCCAGCTTCTGTTTAAAGACCTCCAAGGAAGGAGACCCCACCATGCTCCAAGGGAGTGTGTTCCACTGCCGAACAGCTCTTACTGTCAAAAAGTTCCTCCTAATGTTGAGGTGGAATCTCTGTTCCTGGAGCTTGCATCCATTGCTCTGTGTTCCAGTCTCTGGAGCAGCACAAAACAAGCCTGCTACATCCTCAACATGAAACCCCTTCAAATACTTAAACAGGGCTATCATATCGCCTCTGAACCGTCTTTTTTCCAGACTAAACATATCCAGCTCCCTAAGTCTCTCTTCATAAGGCATGGTTTCCAGACCTTTCACCATTTTAGTTGCCCTTCTCTGGACACGCTCCAATTTGTCAATATCCTTTTTGAACTGTGATGCCCAGAACTGGACACAGTATTCTACATGAGGTTTGACCAAGGCAGACCAAGGCACTATTACTTCCCTTGATCTAGACACTATACTTCTATTGATGCAGCCCAAAATCGCATTGGCCTTTTTAGCTGCCGCATCACACTGTTGATTCATGTTCAACTTGTGGTCTACTAGGGCTCCTAGATCCCTTTCACACGTAGTCTCGTTCAGCCAGGTCTCTCCCATCCTATATCTATGCATTTCATTTTTCCGCCCTAAGTGCAGTACTTTACATTTCTCTGTATTGAATTTCATTTTGTTAGCTTTGGCCCAGCTCTCCAGTCTATCCAGATCATTTTGAATTTTGATTCTGCCCTCTATGGTATTAGCTACTTCTCCTAATTTGGTGTCATCTGCAAATAAGTATGCCCCAATTCCCTCATCCAAGTCATTGATAAAGATGTTGAACATTAATGGGTTTAGTCTGATAAAGGAGATTATCAGATGACCTTAATACGGTGTTACACGAATGCCAGGAGATCGCCAAAGGGCTTCCCTTTCAGATGATGTCGTCCCTGTCCTGTTATGCTCCTGTGCTGGTTCCGTTTAGCCTTTGTTGCTTTTTATTCACAGTGTAAGCCATGAATAGATTGCCCATTCTGTTCCTGTCATGGAACAACTGGTGAGTGAAAAGGTGCCCCGTTTCTGTAGCGTGATGCCAGCTGCAGTGGGAGGTCTATTCCAGAACACTTCTGGGTGCTATCGGGACATCCAGGTAAGCGACAACCTTTTTTGTACCCTCACCGCGTTACTTGGTTTTTTTAAAGTGTGTTTTTGTGCTTACTGTCATTTTTAAAAGTGTATTTGAATTTTTATTTTTTAATTTCCTGCACGCTCGTCCTCTCGTGAGAATGGCCTGGGAGTTCAACCAAGAAGTGAATGCAGCTCTGTGTGAGCTGCATTCATTCTGTGGCTGCCAAGAGGAAGGGTGGATCATGCAATCAAGGTAAGTGTGAATGTTTTTGTCAGTGTGCCGGGACAGGGTTGGGAGGGTAGTGGGAGAGGAGATAGTGAGACAGGGACGCTATTTTTGTCCCCGTCTGAAAATCTCCAAAGTCCCAAGAGAGTTCACCTTTGTTGGCATCCTTGCTGAGATTGTCATGTAGGTGGTAATGAATGTAACTGCTGGGGAAGCTTTGAACCTCCTTGTGATAGCTCAAAGCCAGCTAGAAGTCCTACAGTCTTTCAAGGCAGATAAGAGTCATGGCCAGCACTTCACTAGACCTCCTGTAAGTGCCTCTCTCTGATCAAATACTTGAGAAGGGACATTTTGGAAAGGGACAGGAACAGAACTGTAGTTGGCTACTCTTCTTAATAAAGTTCCTCCGTAAGGATATGGGGAGCGATAAACGGTCCACAATGGGGACCTGTGTAAACGGTCAAAATAATCCTAATGGAATTTACTGGAAATATGATCTATCTTAATGGGAACCAGCATCAATGTGCCTTATTCGGAAGGGTGGCAGTAAAAAACTCCAAAAACTATGCCAGAAAAGCCTTCGCAGCTTTTCCCCGAGTTTTTAAAGAGTTCCATGGGGAATGCACATTCCCACTTGTTGGGACAAGTGATTTGATTTGAGTCGCTTTCCCATATGATAGGAAGCACAAACCTGATTGGCCAGACAAGTGGGGAGGGCTTGCTAACAGGGCAAGTGCACATTGCCACCTTGCTGGATTTTCACCTTAGCAAGCAATCACTAAGGCGCTAAAACATGGATTTGTATTCTCTCTCTCTCTCTCTCTCTCTCTCTCTCTCTCTCTCTTTTTTTTTTTTTTTTGTAAAGGTGAAATATCACTTGTGCACACCAATAAAATAGCAGTAGGTTTAAAAGAAAAGTTTGATGGCAGCAGATTTTAAAATGTGAGTAATTCAGCTGCAATCTTGGCTAGAGCGGCATCCAAAGTTTATGGGGGCTGTAAAACAGTTAAGACAAGTCGCTTCTGCAGACTTGGATCACTACAGAGCAATCCATTTTTTTCAGGCTCCTATAGATGAGCCCTTAGATTATTGGGAGTGAGCATCTACAACCATGCAGACATGCATACTTCCTTCAGGACATTCTGCACTTCAGGCACACATTTCGTTCCCAGCACCAGCTGACTTTTGCAATTGTTGTTATCACTATACTATACTTTTATACAAAACAGCTCTTAGGGGAGCCTTAAACTGGATTATACACACACATACACATACTGTATGGGATGGATAGAATCTGTTGATTTCTTGTTTTTCAGGCCAAAAGCTAGGATTTTTGGAAATATATAAGATAATGTGGTAAAACTTCCTTTTGCTTTTTGTAGTTCTTTTGAGTGTGTTGTAGTGGTGCTGGTGGTGATAATATAACATAAATTATTAAGCATTATATAAGCATCATACATGTTCTGGCAGCTTGCCTCTGTCTTCAATTACCAGTGCCACAAACATAGTCTTTATGGTGAAATAATTTTCATCTTGCTTTTGTCCATCTGCTTCCTCAGTTACGGGATTGTTGTTCAGTTGCAGGAAGTTGCCCTTGTGTGATTTAATAAACCATACCCCACAATTGTCCTAATTTGGCAAGGACGGTCCCAATTTATCCTCTGTTATCCTATCTTTTCAGTTGCTTTTAAAAAATCCCAGTTTCTCTCTTCTCCTTCCACTTTTCCCCTTCATCATTGACTTACTGTAGTGTCGGAAGGGACTCCCAAATGCCATCTAGTCCAACCCCCTCCCCACTGGCACATAGTGCAGGATATCTCTGCATCTCTGACCGGTGGCCATCCAACTTTTTTTTTAAGCCGCTCTGATAGCCTTGTGGCTTAAGAGTGGGGTATAAATAAATAAATAAATAAATGTGCAAAAGTAGCTTGCAATCATTTCTCTCAGAAAGGGAGGAGAGGAAAGGGAGGCGGAATTTTGCTTTTGCCAATATGTTCAGGCAAAAGCAAACTGCTTTAGCCTCCCCTATTGTGTTCTTTCTTCCTCATTAATAACATTTGCCATTTTGACCACACTCTGATGTTGCTAGATCACACATTCCAGTTTTTATCTGTGAAATGTTGGAGGGTATGGGATGTGTATGTGTGTGTGTGTGTAAGTAAGAACTGGGGAGTGTATTTTTCTGTATCTTTCTGTGTGAGAAAGATGGGCAAAAGGAGAGTACAGTTGTCCCTCCATATTCATGGATTTGGCATTCATGGATTGTTGTAAGTATTCACAGCTTGAAAATATTCTTTAAAAAATAATAATCCAAAAAGCAAACCTTGATTTTGCCATCTTATATAAGGGACACCATTTTGCTATGCCACTGCATATAATGGGATTTGAGTATTCACAGATTTGGGTATTCACAGGGGGTCCTGGAACCAAACCCCAGCGAATGTGAAGGGACAACTGTATTTTTGTATCTGTGGGGTGGGGAAATGTGTGTGTTTGTATATCTGTGTGTGGAAGAGGAGTGTGTGTGTGTAAGAGAGAGAGAGAGACCGACCGACAGACAAACCGACCGACTAAAGGGCTTACCGCACTCTGCAGAAAAGCAGCAAAGCAGCAGGAACTTTCCATCTTCCCTGCTGCCTTACCGTATGACATTGCCATTCTTCCAATGTTCTTTCATTCTGATGCCATGCGGTAAGGCAGCAAAGAAGACAGAACATTCCTGCTGCCTTGCTGCTTTTCTTCGGAGTGCGGTAAGCCCCTATAAGAAAGGGACTGTGTGTGTTTCTGTAAATCTGGGAGAGGAGAAACTAGAATCTACCTACACTGCAAATTTCCATTTAGATTAACAGTTCAATTATTTACCAGGATTTACTCCTAGATAAATGTGTACAGGATTGTAGCCTAAGGAGAACATTTCCAAAGGCCACTGAAATTAATGGATTTCTTTGTGACAGACACGTTTTTCCCCCAACTATATCTTTCTTAACTAATTTCATTCAATTTCTCCCCTGTAGCTAAGTATTGTACATTATTTTTCATCACCCTGCTCCTTCTTACAACAACCCTGTGCAGTAGGTTAGTCTGAAAATCTATGAATCTATGATTGGCTCAAGGTGACCACACAAGTGTTGTAGAGGAGTTGGGATTTATATATTGAGTAGAACAGGTGGGTGAACACAGAGCTCACATGATAACCATGGATCCGAGAGAAAAGCTGTATTTTTGAGCAGGGTGTGATAAATACATATTGATTTTACAACAATGTTTTATATAATGTTATATTTATTGATAATCATAATATTGTATTTATAGATTTGGGTTCTTCTGTTTTTCAGGCTTTCCTAAGCTCAGTACATAAATTCCAAGATTTTTCTACTTAAAACAGTAGTCTTGTATGTTCTTCCTCACTAATAACTTTTGTCCTCTTGTTGCTTGGCCACATACTTTTGACTACACTCTTTATGTTGCTTGACAACACATGTCCTGGTTTTCATCTGTAAAATGTTGGAAGGTATGCAATAAAAATTCCCAGTGTGAAATAGCTTTGTATGAGTGTGGTTTACTGTGTTCGGTCTGCCAGGACACACTATTGCCTAGGTCCAAAGATCCCTTATGCACATGCATTCTCAGAACCTATATAATTCCCAGGCAATTATTATGCATTCTCCTGTCACAGAGCAATTTATTATTATTATTATTATTATTATTTACCTGACAGAATTGCTTGATTAATTAACTAATCAAGATAAATCTGTTTAATTATTCTAAGATTATTTAGATATATAAAGTCATACATTGCAAAGCTACGTAAGTCATCATCCTTAATAGTAGTTTATTAAATATACTGAATTTATCATTATGTTCAGCCCCTTTAAAAGAAACATGGCCCTTTTATGACGGATGAGGAAAATCTATCAGAAAGGAAGGGGAATCACATACCAAAAGTCAACCAAAGAAAAATGTACTGCCCAGACATTAATGATTCATTGTGGGATATGTCCCACACATGAAACACTGCCAATTTAGGAGTAAATTAAAGGATTGCTCTTAATATGCTTTTGTTTCTTTGTGACAACAAACATGCCATGGCATCTTTTTAGAGATCCCACATGTATGTGTGTAGGTAGGAAGGCAGTTATACAGCTGCTCAGGCCTTTCATACAGATATTAAAACCATAAGGAAATCCCAGTTAGACTCCTGAAATGTAGTATGTGTATAATCCAAGACAACCCAAGTACTATAATAAATCTGGAAACAGGACACCAGTCTCACAAAATAGGAACATCCAAAGTGTACCACAAATGGCTAAGGAACTTTTCCAAGCCACTAAGATTGCTGAAATGTAGCACTTTAAGCTAATTGATTTTTTAAAAGTCTGAAAAAGAAGACATTTATAATTCTTTCCTTAAAAGTACAGTGATAATCCAGTTTAAGGCTCCCCCAAGAGCTATTTTGTATAAAAGTTTAACATAGATGTCTGCATCCTACTCCAGGAGCAGCGATAGTGCGCTCAAAAGGAGCAGGAGGCAGCCCAAGGTTGACACATGCCACTGAAGATGGCAGTGAACGATGCCCAGTCCCCACAAGTCCCACAGTGGACCATTTTTGTGACAGACAGGGGCAAATGGGGCTACAAGACATTGTTCAAGAACTTCATGAGACTGTCTGATCATGCCTTCAGGAGGCTGAACTGATAGTCAAGTCCAGGACACTGCATTGAGTGAATGATATTTCTGCACATGTTGCATACTTGTTTATGGTTTCACTGTATTGTTTTGTATTTTCATGCATGCTACTAACTGTGTCTTTTCTAGCTAACAGGTTGAAATCACAGCCGGTATGGATCCAGCTTTCAGCTGTCCCAGACCGAATGAGATTTGGGGGGCGTGTGATAATGGGGGATTGCATCTCCCATTATCCTGCAAACAGCGATGATCTTTCCAGCACAACTATCAGGTAAACACAGGGATTAACAACTTGGGCTTAATTAGAGCTCTGGGGAAAAGGTAACACCTCCAGGTCAGTGTCAGCAATGAGGTAAGATCACCAGAGACAGTAAGTGGCCAATCAGAAAGCCTATAAATTCAAACTAAGGACTATAAATTCTTTGTTCTGAGCACATGGAATTCAGACCATGAGGAGACCTTGAGAGAGCTGAGACAAAGTTAGATGGCATTAGGATTTTATGGTTATTTTCCTATGCGGCTGGATATAATCTTATATTCTACTCTATCTTTGTATCTTTAAGATGGACCTGAAGAAAAAAAGAGTTTTCTTCATGATATGATTACCTCTGAATGGGTTTGCTTGCTTGAATAAAAATAACAAAGCGGCTGGAGCTGCCACTGTTGTTTTTGGGGGACACGATCGAGTGCTATTTTCAAGTGGCAGGGAAAAAAAGTTTTAATGTAGAAGATTGCTTTTCTGCTTTTCTCATTTACTGGCAAAAAAGGGGAGAATGGAGGGAGCTTTTTCGGGAGATAATAAGGCAGGTAATTCACTCACAGCCACCATCTTTTCTCACAGGCATGCTCTGTGTGAACTGCAAATACCGGACAGCTTTCCATGCCAGTGATCTTGAGAATAGATCATGGGGACAAATGAACACTGCTACGATAGTGAGGTTATGCACTATTTTCCGCAATTAATTCTCCCGTCTAGCTGACCCCTTGGTGTGGACTCAGAGGCCCTGAGAGCATAATGGCTTGGCACCTCCAGAATGCAACCAGAACAAGGGTAATGGTCCTAGTACTTTCCCAACAAGCATTCATCTAGGCTCTGCTTGCCTAGCCTGCTGATAGATCAGCATTTTTCAACCAGGGTTCTGTGAGACATCGCTAGTGGTTCCTCGAGAAATATTAATGAGACCTGTTGGGCTTTAGGACCCAGCTCTGTCCCAGCCGCCTCCACCAGCTCCTCAGAGCTCCTTTCCACTGGGGACCAGCCACAGCCTCTCACAGCAGGCTCAACTCAGCTTTTCCCCTCCCCTCCCTGTCACAGGAGGGACAGAAGATTGGGGGTGGCAAGAAGGAGGAAAGGAGGTGCAGACTGAAAAATGGGAGTGGGGGAGAAAAGAAGACACATTTGGGAAGGAGGGGGTTTTGCATGAATTTGCACAGCCTGCAACTTCACCCCACAGAATTGGGATTTAACCACAGACGCGTTTAAAGTGAATTAAATCTGTGGGGTTCTCTGTAGAGCCTCCCAGCCTTTTAGGACATGGTTATATGGAGTCTCCAGTACTAGAAGCAGTGTATCTCTCTCTCTCTCTCTTTTTCTGTTTGTGTGTGTGTGGAGGGGTGGTGAAGAGCACGGTGCAATTAATTCTATCCCCTGAGTTTCCCTGCAAGGTTTGGCTGGTCACTGTTGAATGGAATGCTTGGATCCTTTTGTGGACTGTTTTGGTCTAATAATGCATCAAGGCCATTCTTATCAAAGTCCATCCTGACACACATCCTGTTCCACAAGGAAAACAAGAGAGATAAGGCAGTGGGTCCTTTAGAAAAAGGAAGCATTTGCTGCCAGGTGTGACTGGAATTGTGGATGGAGTGGGAGAAGACAGTGCTTTCTTAAGCAAGAAATGTTCAGAGGTGGTTTGCTTCTGAAATGCAGCCTATAGTGCCTGGAAACTGTTCATTTCTATAGGGTTTGCTATTATCCACAGTTTTGCATATCCACAGTAAGTCGGGGCGGGGGGCAACCTATATTCCCAGACAGAAATTAAGTAGTCTCAGCAGACACAAAGTGTTTCTGTTGAGGTCTCTACAGCAGGATCTCTCAATGAGGCTTCCCTGAAGCCCTATGATTCCACAAGAGATTGTGACTGAAAAAAAAAATAAACATTAAAAAAAACCCCTATAGATATAATATTTTCAATACAGGGGTTCCCTGAGACCTGAAAAATCACTTGAAGGGTTCCTCCAGGGTAAAAAGGTTGAGAAAGGCTGTGCTAGATCCTCTAGAGCTCAAAAAAGACTGGCCTTACATGGGTGAAATCTGCACTGTTTCCCACCCTCTTCCATCTTGAAGAATTTGTCTTCAAGTGCATGACTCAGTTTTCTTAACTGATTTGCTTGTGTGCCTTTGGTTTTGTTTCAGTGATGAAAAGGCTCCCTTGTTCTAAACTGAGCACATTTTATTCTCATCCTGATGAAATATACACTGGGGAAGAAAGAAGGTGAAAAATAGCTTGTTTGTCACATCAGTGCACAAGCCCTTCTTTGTCTGGAGCATGCAGAACAATAAATTCTTGCCTGGAAGGCTTCATTCTTGACATTTGTCTTGGATAGCTCACACATTCTCATGCAGCAAATTACAGAGAAGGAGAGAGAGAGAAGGAGAGAAAGGTTAAAAGGAAACCATTCACATTTGATGAGGATAAGAAAAAGTGTCAGACTGGCAGCAGTCAAACATCATTATGGTTAGCACACACCTTAAGTACAGTCTTGCAGTGATGCTCAGAATAGAGAGCTGAAGTTTACTGTTATCTGACCCCCATCAGTGCCAGCTTGAAAAATGCTTTGACCCAGATCCACAGCAAAGCCCTACTTTTTTCTCTCCCTGTAATCAGTTGTGAAGTTGCAGCTGATGAATTTAAAAGGCAGGATCAGATGGATTAACCACTGACACACCTGGGTTATACAGTAAATTATTTGTGCATCCCATGTGCAGGGTAATAGCCTTAGAAACCAAACAGAAATTAATTGTGTGTGGCAGAGCTGCTAACAGCTCTCTGAGAAATAAACCTGAGCCTGGACCCTAGGGAAGATAGGTTTTGTCAAATTAGTCATTTCTACACTCAGGGAAGCATCTTCTGTGGCATGGTACAACTTGAGCTGCACCTCAAGGTTAGAGTCCAAACCCCCACAGCATAGCATAGGAGGGTGGCGGATGAGCAGGGAGCACCAAACTGGTCTAATGTCAGCACATCCTTATATAGCCAAGGGGGCAGGAGATTTGGCATCGGCATGGTTATAGAGGTTTGCTTTATTATTTTTATTTAAAATAAGTATAATTATTTTATACAGCACAACAGTGTTTATTCAAAAATGTTTATTATAAGAAGCACAGAAACTGCATTATATTTCTATAGTCATGACAGAGCTATGATTTAAAGGAGTTTTAAAAAGCAAAATTGCACATACTGAAATAAGGAAGAAGCCGCAAAAAGATCAGAATCCCAACTTCTGCATAGGTAGTATCCTTCTGTTATACTTCTGGGGACATAAGCTATCTTAAGAGGTACAGAGCAGGCCATGTGACTCACAGAGCTTTGCTGTAACACCTGAGTGCTACTTCCCATCCTCCAGCATCTGCTACTTGAAGTAGCCTCCTTACTTTACCTAATGGTAGGGCTGGCTCCACATAGAGAACACAAGGCAAAGGGTCAGTGGTGGATCAGCTATGGACTGCCTCTGCCTCAAATGTGAAGGCCAGCGACTTCCCCAAAGAATCACTCTCCACTAGAGCTGCAAACCTAATCAGATGTGTTCAGAAGTAGGTTCTAGTCAAATCAGTGGGATTGACGGCCAATATAGACAAGATGTTTTCCAGATTCAGTGTGGCTAACTGGCTTTTGTCCCCATCTACCCAGCAACTGTAACATTTTTAATGGCTCGTTTTGCCTGAGCTCAGCTCACATGCAAACAGCATTGTTACTCCAGCAATTGGCCTAAGCAATGCACTTATATATTCTGGGATGCAGGGTAAGAACACATTAAATATGGGAGCTGGACAGAGTGCTGAGGTGGGTAAGTGGCTCTGAGCAGAGCTCCATGAAGGAAGAAGTCTTTCTAAATTTGCCTTTAGTGCTGGGCTGATATCAAGGGTTGAGAGTTTGCTACATACAACTACTACACAACTACAGTGCTGAAATTTGACTTGAACTGCCATGCCAATATAGGTCATCCCCCATATACTCAGGACTGGTACTTATAGTTTGAATTGCCTGTTGTCTGAAAAATATAGTCTCACGAGGCATTTCCTAGACCCTCAAGCACAAATCTAGGCCCTCTAATAATATAATAATAAAATTTTATTTCTATCCTGCCTCTCTGCAACGCAATCGGGGCGGCTTACAATATAAAAACTCCATAGTCCCAGTACCCTAGCCCACCCCCCCTTAAAATAATATTAAACTATAAAAGATTAAAAACATACAGTAAATTAAAAATATATAAATTAGAAAAAGATTAAAACATACAATAGTTTATTTATTTATTTATTTTAAATCTGATTACAGCTGAGGGAGGACAGCCGAGTCTTGGGCCGGGATAGTTATTCAGGAAAGGCCTGCCGGAAAAGATCCGTCTTGACAGCTTTTTAAAAGCTGTCTAAGGTGTTAATAAGACGGATCTCGTCCGGCAGGCCATTCCATAATCTGGGAGCGGCAGCAGAGAAGGCCCTCTGGGATGTCACCGACAGCCTTGTTTTCATAGGCTGTAACAGATTCCTCCCAGAGGACCGAAATGCACAGGGAGGGTCGTATGGAAGGAGGCGGTCCCGGAGATAAGTTGGACCCAAACCATGCAGGGCTTTAAAGGTTATAACCAACACCTTGTACTGTGCCCGGAAACGAATAGGCAGCCAGTGGAGAGCTTTTAACACAGGTGTTATATGCTCTCTTCTGGAAACACCAGAAATCAACCTGGCTGCCATGTTCTGAACTAGTTGAAGTTTCCGAGTTAAGCACAAGGGTAGCCCCATGTAGAGCGCATTACAGAAATCCAGACGGGAGGTTACCAGTGCATGTACCACAGTTTCGAGGTCCCTAGTTTCCAGGAAAGGGCGCAGCTGGCGTATCAACCGAAGTTGATAACAGGCACAACCTATAGAGTTTTGCTGACATTGCCTAGAGAGGCAGCCTCTCTAGGCATTTCCTAGGTCCTCCAATACAATTCTATTACCCTCAGTTTCAATTATTTGTGGTAAATTTGAGAATATATGACCTGTGGATATGACAGGCAACCTGTATCCTATGAAATCCTGGGATATGTAGTTTGGTGAGAAGTACTAAAGGAGCTCTCAGGCTGAGAATTCCAAATACCTGTACCTGGCTGGGAAAGCTGCCAGATGCCAACAAATAATAAACAGTTTAGGAGCTGACCAAGATAAAGCCAAATAGATTTTCCTTGGGTATTTTCCAGTCTGTGAGGCCATGTTCTGGAATTGTTTCTTTCTGACCTTTCGCCTGCATCTGTGGCTGGCATCTTCAGAGAATGGTTGGTACGAGTGTGTGTGGAGTTTATATGCTGTGAACCCCTGTTTGGAGTGAATGGTTAGTTTCTGGGTATAGAAATGCAAGGCTTGTTAGTGTCTGTTTGGCTAATGGTTGGTTGACGGGCCATTATCTGCTGGGAATCCTCTTGTCCCTGGGTGGAAGTCCTTTTTAAGTGCTGAGTTTTGATTCTATTGTATTTCAAAACTGGGGGCCAGATTTTGTTTACTTTTAAGGTTTCTTCTTTCCTGTTGAAGTTGTCCAGGTGTTTGTGGATTTCAATAGCTTCTGTGTGCATTGGAAAAAAACCCAAGGAAAATCTATGGATGCCGGCTGTGAAAGCCTTCGGCTTCACATAAAGCCAAAAGTCTGGGAAAGTGGCCAACTCCGAGTGATAACAAGGTAAATTAAGTGGAGCCAGATAAGGTTCGGAAAAAGCAAGGTTCCATTTCTTGAGAAGCAGCAACACAAGCAGGAAGACACACAGAGAATAGTCCAGAATACGGTCCAAGAATCAAGGCTTGCAGAAAGCAGCATAGTCAAGAAGCAGGTCCATAGTTCAACAGGATTAGAAGGCAGCATAGTCATAGAATCATAGAATTGTAGAGTTGAAAGAGACCACAAGGGCCATCCAGTCCAACCCCCTGCCACACAGGAAATCACGATCAAAGCATCCCTGACAGATGGCCATCCAGCCTCTGTTTAAAGACCTCCAAGGAAGGAGACCCCACCACGCTCCGAGGGAGTCTGTTCCACTGCCGAACAGCTCTTACTGTCAGAAAGTTCCTCCTAATGTTGAGGTGGAATCTCTGTTCCTGGAGCTTGCATCCATTGCTCCATGTTCTAGTCTCTGGAGCAGCAGAAAACAAGCCTGCTCCATCCTCAGCGTGACATCCCTTCAAATACTTAAACAGGGCTATCATATCGCCTCTAAACCGTCTTTTTTCCAGGCTAAACATACCCAGCTCTCTAAGTCTTTTCCCATAAGGCATGGTTTCCAGACCTTTCAACCATTTTAGTCGCCATCCTCTGGACATGCTCCAATTTGTCAATATCCTTTTTGAAATTGTGGTGCCCAGAACTGGACACAGTATTTTAGGTGAAGCCTGACCAAGGCAGAATAGAGTGGCACTATTACTTCCCTTGATCTAGACACTATACTTCTATTGATGCAGCCCAAAATCACATTGGCCTTTTTAGCTGCTGCATCACACTGTTGACTCATGTTCAACTTGTCGTCTACTAGGACTCCTAGATCCCTTTCACATGTAGTTTCGTTCAGCCAGGTCTCCCCCATCCTATATCTATGTTTCTTGTTTTTCTGCCCTAAGTGCAGTACCTTACATTTCTCCATATTGAATTTCATTTTGTTAGCTTTGGCCCAGCTTTCTAGTCTATTCAGGTCATTTTGAATTTTGATCCTGTCCTCTAGCTACTCCTCCTAATTTGGTGTCATCTGCAAATTTGATAAGTATGCCCCTAATTCCCTCATCCAAGTCATTGATAAAGATGTTGAATAGCACTGGGCCGAGGATAGAACCCTGTGGCACCCCACTGGTCACATCTTTCCAAAACGAAGAGGAGCCACTGCTCAGCACCCTTTGGGTTCAGCCGGTCAATCAATTAGAAATCCATTTAACAGTTAACTTGTCTACCCACATAGTCACAAGGAGATCCGAGGTTAAGCAGGATTCAAGGCAACAAAGATGAAAAGTCACAGTCAACCCACATGAAGCTTTTGCCAGGATAATCAGTTAACCTCTGACAAATACCTCACAGCTCCCTGGGGCATATATAAGCCAATTACTGCTGTCCCAGGTGTTTCTTGATTGCACGGTATCTCAGATAAAGTCTCTGAGATTTCCATCTGGCTTCCTTTTCTCATCTCTGCTGGCTGAAAAATGGAACAGATAACTTGGCCTCCTCTTCCTCCCCCCTATCTGAATGGGCAGGACTTCCTGCTGGGCCGGGTGCCAATCCACTGGTGCTAGGCTCTTCCTCTGCTTGGGTCTCTAAGCTGGTAGAGCTCCCTGCTGGCACAGGTGCTGAAATGTTGCACTCCAGATCTTGTGGATCTCCAGCAACAAGTCCATTGTCTTCCATGTCCTCATCTTCTGACTCCATGCCCTCATTAGTCACACAAGGCAGGGCAGTACCCCTCCCTAAAGTGCATATCCCAGGATTCCATAGGATGTTACCACAACAAAGTGAAATCATAGCGTTATAACTGTGTGGTATGAAAAGGCACCACAGGAAGTATTTTTTCAAACTATCTAAACATTGGTTTCCAAATGATGCAATGAGGACCACCAGGCTTTAAAAGAGGGTTAGCTAAATTAATGGAAGATAAGTCTGTCAGTAGCTAGGCTTACTAGTTATAATGGCTACATATTGCACACATTAGCAAATGAAGTATGCCTCAATTGTCGGGAAACATGAATGTGAATGCCTGTTCTGCTCACATCCTACTGTTCTGCTCATGTCCCCAACATCTAGTTGGTCAGTGTGCAAACAGACTGCTGGACAAGATAGCCTGATCCACACCCTCCAATAGCTTACTTCTTTGTCCTCAGCTTACTTAGAAGGGGATAGGGAAGAAGAGAGGGCAGAATCTTGCCCTTCCCAGTAGGTTCAGGCAAAGGCAAACTGCTGCAGTCTTTCCATGCCTATGAGTTCTCCTTTATTAATAACTTTTGCCATCTTCACCACACTTTTGCCATGTGTCTTGGTCTTCATCTGTGAAATGTTGGAGGGTACACTGATACAGTAGAACTCCTTTGGACTGATCCATGTGTCATTATTCAGGCAACAGTAGCACAGTAATGACCTCTAAAACCAACACAGAATGCCGTTTTTCAACGAGTTCTTTGAGTCATTTGCTGTTTGTGCCATAAAAAATTCAGAGAACTTGGGTGGGGATGTTTGGGAATGTAGCCACTCAGTTCAAAAGGAAACAAAGTATAGAACAAGCTGTAGGAAACATCAGGAGATTGCTGCAGGGATGGGAGTAGCCACATCAGTATTTGCCAGAGCTGCCAAACACATACCTGAGCAGAGTGTGTTACAGCAGGAAACCCACAGCCTCTAATGTAGGTAGAGTGGAGATAGAGGCCAATTTTCTCTACACCCCTCCCCACGGAGACACCAGAAATCATATCCCATCACTTTTGGTCAACATTTTCAGACACGTTTCTTGCCATTTCTATGTGGTCAAGGTTAACTGGCACATTTACAGATGGTTTGGGGATATTTGGGGCCAAAAAAATCAACCCAAACTCAGCCCCATTTCAAGTTTTTTTCCCTGTCTCTGTGACATTACAAGGGCCCACCACCTATGACATCACAAGAACTTTACTCGTACCTTCCAACTGTCCTGCTTTGTCAGGGAAAATCCCAATTAAGCTTCTGTAACACCACTTTTCAGCTGCTTTTAAAATGTCCTAGTTTTTCTCTCCTCCTGCCACTCCCCCCCACTTCTCTTCAACATACTTCAGTTGCTGTAAACTGAATTCAAAGTGCAAAAGTAGTTTGTGCTCAGTTAATTCTGCAGGGGTGTGTGGCAGAGTCTTGCCCTTCTCAATAGGCTTGGAGGAAAAGCAATCTGCTTTAGCCTCTCCAGGCTTCTGTGTTCTTCCTCATGAATACCTTTTGCCATCTTGACCAAACTCAGATGTTGCTTGGCTGCATGTGTATTGGTTTTCATTTGTGAAATGTTGGAGGGTATATAAGAGTATCTTGGCTCTCACTACTCATTTTGAATCCACCAGTTACCAAGGAAGGCAGAAGCCACATATATCTATACAGGTTCCACCCACCCACTCATATCCTCTGGGGACACCTTCCCAGACTTACCATGGATACACAAAACCATGGATAGTAGAGAACCATATTGAAATGAATCACTTCTGACCCAACTTCTGGTGGAAGCATACCATAGAATTGTGCTGGAGAACTTATAAAATGCCTAGAGAGGAGTGGTTTTTTTTTTTTTTTTTTTTTTTTTACACAGATAAGTAAAACCACAGATACCGGTCCTGTGGATTCAAGGGCTGAGTTGTATATTTTTTCTCTCCCACCCCCACTGTGCTGAAATCATACTCACTCACTCATTCACACGCATACCTTTACATTTGTCATAATTATGCAGGTACAGCAAGAGATGTACTTAACATTATGTCAACAGTTAAATTTATTATCTATATAGGTGCTCTCAGAATATGAAAAAAAATTAAAAATGTCATAACAGGAAAATGCAACATTAGCCCAGTTAAAACTGTGAGGCCTGGTCAATTTCTCTCTCTGGCTTTTCTTCGCAAACGAAGATTCAGGAAGGACTCATCCCCCGCTTTCTGCAAGTGCACTGATGACTAAAAAGGCCAATCCGAGATAAACAAGTCCGGTTGCAGAAAGCACAGCAGAAGGCCTCCTTGGGTGATGTTTCTGGGTTGTGATTCTTCCTGCATTGTCGTTTCTCTTCAAGACTTCAAAGTATTCTTAAAAGACTATTCAAATTAACCCAAACCTGTAACAGTTAAAGTTCTACAATAAAATCAGGACAGTGCATTCATAGAATCATAGAGTTGGGAAAGAACACAAGGGCCATCTAGTCCAACCCCCTGCCATGCAGGAATACACAATCAAATCATTCCTGACAGATGGCCATCCAGCTTCTGTTTTAAAACCTCCAAAGAAGGAGACACCACCACACTATGAGAGGTAGTGTATTCCACTTCTGAACAGCTCTTGTCTGGCTTTACTCATATTCTGTAATTCTAATTTTCAAAGGTTTGTTGATCTTACCTACATATGAGGTGGGGCACAAAAGAATTTCCATTATGATATCTCTCCAGTTTTAAAAGTGGTGAATTATCCTAGTATGTAAGAACATCCATTTTGGTGACTGCTTCCTCTTAGTTCTTATGTGGTTGCAGAGCAACACCTAGTGTTCAAAAGAGTGAATCTCTACCATTTATGTTCAATAAGCTGCCTTGTAAAATGGATTTCCAAAGAGATAGTCTGTCACAGTGTAAAAATGAAAATGGCGTGATGGGAAGAAGGAATCTAGTATCACCTTTGAGACTGGTTTATTTCAGCATGAGCTTTTGTCAATATTAATCCATTTCCTTAGATTCACTTTCTCTGAAGAGATGGATTAATGTGTAAGAAAGTTCATGCTGAATTAAACCAGTTAGTTTCAAAGGTGCTACTAGATTCCTTCTTCTCACTACTCCCATTTTCATTTTTATCTTGTAAAATGGAATATTTTTAGGCCATAAAAAGACATTGGTAAAGTTGTAGGAAGAGGTGGGGAAAATGTTGCACTCCAGATCTTGTGGGACTGGAACTCACAGCATTCCTCATCACTATCTACACTGGCTGCTGGGATTTACAGTCCAATAGCATCCAGAGGGCCACATGATTCCCTCTCCTTTTGTATTGGATGGGGAATGGCAGGTTGTTGAATGTGAGATGATGCTGAACTGTTTTAGCTCCCATAAGAGAGACTAAAATATGTACTTTAATTCCTACCTCATAGGTGGCTTTAGGCAAGCCATTCTTTCTCTGCCTGAGTCCACCTTCTGTAACATGCGGATATTCACATTGACCCATGTTGCAGAGTCAAAATGACTTGAAAAGCTAGAAATAAACCTGGACTTCCCTTGTTATAATAATGGTAATAATTTTTATAAGGCTGTAGGCAATCAAACTTTTTGCCCTTATCAGACTAGCAGAGGCAGGAAACAAGCGAGGAAGCACCCTGCAAGCACCCAGGTACCAGAAAGCGAAGCACCCATTACACAGGCCAGTTGCTGATGCTTTCAGCAAGGGGAATTAGCCAGTCAACAGTCACATTCCTGCTCGGTGCTGAAGTACTCCTTGATTCTGTTCTTCCACACTCTCAAGGGTTCAGAATTCCTTGCTGTCCTCAGTCATAGCAGGCTCTTGGATATTAACTGGTTGCTACAGGAGGGTGTTTTAATGGGGTGGGGTGCTTTGTTATACAGTACTTTTAAATTGTTTTAAGTTAAATAGAATATACAGCCAGTTTCCAACTTTTTATTGTGTTTTTTCTGCATTATTTTCTTTTTAATTTGTATTGTGAGCTGCCTTTCACTCCCTTATTTTTGATGATGATGTGGATGGCTGGACTGGTGGAGGTAGTGGCTCCAATGTCAATGGGAGGATGAATCTATTCTATGTTTTAGTCCAAATTTTAAATGTGTCCAAGTTCATGAACCAAGATCGCAGAGCTATTTTGGTGACAGGGATCAGCACTGTGGAATCAGCTTCTTTAAAATCTGGAGTAAAACCTTCCATCCCACCAACATAGGAGCCACCAGCCAACATCAGATTGAATGTTCTCATCATCTGAAGGTAGATAGGTATAATCCACTCAGGAATTAACTTGCATATCTGTTGGATTCATACCATGTCTGGACTCAAGTCAGGTTACACCAATACTAAATAAAAGACCACAATCAAACCACAAACCAAGAAAACATTGTTCTGAATGTTCATTCCAAAATCTTAGAGAACAACATTCTCTGTTCCACATCTGAATTCCATCTTGACTTCTGGAATCAGTTTTCAAAGTGGGGGGAATAGGAAATAGATTGCAATGTAGTGCCTAAAGTAGGAACTTTCAAACATTGTACCATACTTATTGGCAGTGAAACAGTGGTAGATTTGAAACTACAGGAGTTCATTACAACACACACACACACACACACACACACAGCAACAACAGTAGTACTGTAGTACATAACAGAAGAAAGAACTCTCTCACACTGTCTCTGCTGCTTTTTCTTCTGGCTTTGGCACATCTCTCCCCAGGGCTTGCTTTTCTCCACTTACCAGACAGTGCAAGCTTTTCTTTTCTCTCTTATTTCTTTTAATTTTTAAAGGGACTTGGGTCCTTTAAAACTGCAGCAAGTTTCTGTAGTGCCTTTGGCCAAACTACAAACCCCAGCATTCCATAGGATATTAAACTGAAATCATAGCACTATAATTTGTGTAGTGTGAAAGGGCCTATTGTTGCTCCTTTTACAGATGAAAGATGCAGTTGTACACAACATATCGATTGCCTTACAATGCACCCAGACATACATGGGCCTCCTAGAGACTCAATGGAGAAATGAAAGTGGTGGAATGAGATCTTTTTGCAAGCAGCTGGGCTGTAAGGAATTTCTAAAGGATCATTCAAATTAAACCCCGAACTCATAATAATAGCTATCCAGGAGAATGTGCCATTGAACTTAGTTTTGCTTACTTCTGACTGCATAGCTTCAGATTGTAAAACAAAACTGAATTTGAGCCAAAGTACTTTAGATTGCAAGAATACAGCCTTTAGATTTTAATTAAAAACTCAAACAATCCTACAAATATGTGTTGCCACTTAAAACTACAGTACTGACATGAAACAGGAACCCCATCAAAGAAAATAAAAGAAATATCCAATCTCTGCTTTATTTTTTTCCTCACTCTCTGACTTCCTGTATGCCAGTTTGTCAAAAGCAACAATAATACTGGAAAGCCTTGTTATCACTTCATATCATTGCTAAAATAAGGAGGGTTCATTATTTACCTTGGTGCCCCACTTTGGCTCTAATAAAATGTGCCAGAACTGTGCTCTCCCATATTTCCCCTCCAAAAACTCCACTGGGCAGTGTGCATCAAGTGATGGGGGCTGCTGTCAGGCAAAGTCTGATGAGACAAGAGTGGGTTCACATATACTTATCCACACATTCAGTGAAGAATGTGGCTGGAGGGGAATTTAAAAAATTATAACAATAACACAAGTAGATAGGAAGCTGGCATGTCCAGGAGGGGTTAATTCCACCCACACACATACACACACCTGTGTCATGGTCTCAGTCCTAATCACAAGTACAGGTCAACATGGATATCCACAGATTAAGTATCCATGGTTTCACTTATCCACGTCCGAAAAAAATATGTTCTCTCTAGATATTTCTAGGTCCTCCAGTGTGATTCAATGGTCAACGTCTGGTGTTCATCTCATTGAAAATAATAGGGTTCCCTATTATCCACAGTTTCAGGTATCCACAGGAGGTCTTGGAACGTATTCAAATACAAAATACCCTAATAGCCCCCATATTGGAATATTGCATAATTGGCAATGCTTAATAATTTGGCTTGATGTGGCCTACCAGGTGGTTAGGAAGGAAACCAGGGATTCTCCGCCCCCCCACCCCAGTACCAAGGTTAGAGTCATGTATAACCAAGCAAGGAGCCTTTGGAAATTCCCCTAACAAATACTCATGTCAGAGTTAACACCTGCAGGTGAGTTATTCACTAATTCACTCAAAGATAGCAGAGTCCTTGATGCTTGTAAAACATGTTCTTCCTCTCTCCTTCTCCTCCTTGCCTGCTCCTATTCAATTCTAAATACATCGCCTATTAACAATCATTAACTCTTCTGGAGCACCCTTTGTCTAGTCCTGGGAACCTCTGAGAAACATTGTAGTCCACTCAAAATCCCATCCCTTCAGGGGAATTATCACATATAAATATCACCCTAAAACACCACCAAAATGTCCACAGTTCCTCTTCCTACATCCATGCTGCCGGTTTGCAAGTGAGACCCTCCAAATGCATTTCTGAGAACCTTCTGGTGCACAAATCCCCTGCCTTTTGACTTCACGTCTGTTTGTGTCATCATTCTGTCTTCTGGATCTCCTTGCTGTCAGTTTACTTCACAATCTCAGCTTTACAGGACTGGTATAGTATAACCCACAATCCCCTTACTCTATTCCTCTATCCAAATACTTTCTACTATCTTCGATAGCCTTGTGTGAGTGTCTGAAGCCTGAGTGCTTGCATGAATGCTGTTGTTAATTTCCAATAAAGAGAATTTAATTGTACATCTTGGCTTAGAGTCTCTTCTGTCACTACCAGAAGTCAAAAGATCCTATCATTACCCAGCCTCTGGCTGCCATGTTTGAGCTAATTAAATATTGCCCATATTAATTTCAGACACTAGTGAGATCCTCGTGGACCCCATGAAATTTGGGTTACAGTATCTCCTGTGGATAGATGGGTTCAACCTGTACTTGCCATCTGCTAACTTGTAAAGAGTAAGGAGATAATCTTTGTGGATCCTGAATGTCCCATCTAGTTTGATCATTTCCTTTCAAACATGTGAATTTATGTCCCTGGCTTCAATTCAAAATCAGAAGAGGATGAGCCAGCCAATATTTTAGGATGAATGTGCAATGAGCTAGAAAAGAACTAACTGATGTGATGGGCCAGCAATTATTTCTTTCAAATGTGCCAAGGACTGGCACCGTGGTATGCTCACTGGCTACAATTGTTTCTTTTTTTCTTGGAAACTTTCCCAGGATAGTTTTAATTTTAAAAAAGAAAAAAATTAAAATTAAAATTGTTGAGGAGAATTTCAGTGATAAAATTTAATGTTTTACCTAGAATTATGTTTTTATTCCAGATGATACTGGTTTTCATAACTGACACACCTTTTGAACAATGGCAAAAAAATAAATAACCAAATTTGTTTGGCAAGGGAAGAAACTGTGAGTTAGGTACAAGATATTACAAGATGCAAAGGAGTGAGGAGAATTAGGTTTTCCAGATTTGAAACTGTATTTTGCAGCCTGTTGCTTTGTTTGGATTAAAGAGTGGATGATGCTGACACATAAAAGACTATTTGAGCTGGAAGGGCATGACCTGAGGTTTGGATGGCATGGATTTTTGTAGTATGATAAAATCAAGGTTAATGTAGATTTTTAAAATCACTTTGTGAGACTTGCCCTATTGAGAATATGGAATAGATACAAACCCAGGCTGTGCCCCAAAATGCCTTTATGGGTATCAGCACAACAAGTTTTTTATAGAAAAGAAACAGGCAACAACCGATGGCTGATGCACCAAGATTTTTTGGAGTAGAATCAGGGGGAATACAAAATTAAATCAAGAGAGCTCATAGAAGCATAGGGATATGTTTTCATAGAATCATAGAATTGCAGAGTTGGAATAGACCACGAGGGCCATCCAGTCCAACCCCCCTGCCACGCAGGAAATCACAATCAAAGCATCCCCGACAGATGGCCATCCAGCCTCTGTTTAAAGACCTCCAAGGAAGGAGACCCCACCACGCTCCGAGGGAGTGTGTTCCACTGCCGAACAGCTCTTACTGTCAAAAAGTTCCTCCTCATGTTGAGGTGGAATCTCTGTTCCTGGAGCTTGCACCCATTGCTCCGTGTTCCAGTCTCTGGAGCAGCAGAAAACAAGCCTGCTCCATCCTCAGCGTGACATCCCTTCAAATACTTAAACAGGGCTATCATATCGCCTCTTAACCGTCTTTTTTCCAGGCTAAACATACCCAGCTCCCTAAGTCTCTCCTCATAAGGCATCGTTTCCAGACCTTTCACCATTTTAGTTGCCCTTCTCTGGACACGCTCCAATTTGTCAATATCCTTTCTGAATTGTGGTGCCCAGAACTGGACACAGTATTCTAAGTGAGGTCTGACCAAGGCAGAATAGAGTGGCACTATTACTTCCCTTGATCTAGACACTATACTTCTATTGATGCAGCCCAAAATCGCATTGGCCTTTTTAGCTGCCGCATCACACTGTTGGCTCATGTTCAACTTGTGGTCTACTAGGACTCCTAGATCCCTTTCGCACGTAGTCTCATTCAGCCAGGTCTCTCCCATCCTATATTTATGCATTTCATTTTTCCGCCCTAAATGCAGTACTTTACATTTCTCCGTATTGAATTTCATTTTGTTAGCTTTGGCCCAGCTAAAGTATTGTTATTTACAATTATTGGAAAGATTTAAAATGGATAAAAAGGTGTATGGATTTAAACAAAGTAAGTCAGAATTTGAAATACAATTGTGTATACATGATGAACATGCAATTGGTAAGATGTATCAACCTTTGTTGAGATTTTAAGTGGAAGAAGAACAAGTTAAAGAATGTATGATGAAATGGGCCAAGAACTTTGGTTACACAGTACAGTACAATGGGAGAATACATGGCCTAAGGTATTCAAATTTACATTATGTTAGGAGCTTAAAGATAATTTTTATAAAATGATTTATGGGTGGTACATGATACCAGAGAAGTTATCTAGAATGTATAAAGCCATTTCTAATGTACGCTGAAAATGTGAACAAAAAGAAAGCACATTTTTTAATATGTGGTGGACATGTGAAAAAGCCACAAAAAAATGGCTACAAATACATATATTGATATTCAACTAAAACCAGAACTGTGGATTGAAAGTTGGAGAAGACCTATGGAAGATTGCTTCAGTATATGACCATGGCAGCAAGACTCTTATACATGCAAAGATGGAAGAATTCATTATTATCTACTGTGGATGTGTGGTTGGTGAAACTGATAGATACAGCAGAAATTGACAAATTGTCTTGTTTGACTAGTCATTTCTCAAAGGCTGGAAATCCCTTATGGACTCTTTGCAGGGAGAAAATGATTTGATCACTGTGAAGTCGAAGGCTTTCACGGTCGGCATCCATATGTTTTCCTTGGTTTTTTTCCTGGCTGTGAGGCCATGTTCTGGAAGAGTTTATTTCTGACGTTTCGCCTGCATCTGTGGCTGGCATCTTCAGAGAATGGTTGGGTAGGTGTGTGTGTGTGGGGGGGGGAAGGTTATATACTGTGAGCCCCTGTTGGGGAGGATATGTAAATTTGTGTGTTTGAATGGCTAGTTTCTGGGTGGAGATATGCAAGGAGGATTAGTGTGTTTATTTAAGATGGTGTGCATGTTCAGGACAATATTCTACTTTTCAAGTCTGAACACACCCCATTTTTAGGTAAGCTAGGAAAAGTGAAAACCCAATACAATGTGATATCAATATTTCACAGGGGAAATATTGTGGTGGGAGGGAGATACCATTTGGGCAAGAGTTACTGAAATTCTTTCAGCAAAACAATACCTAAGAAGCTGCTGCAAGGCTCATCAATCATATTCTATGTATCAGTCTGTCGCCTTGGTGAATGCCTTAGTACAAGCTTCCCTCAGGGTAAATTTTCATAATCTTTAGTAGCCTGTGTAATCTCAGATTGAAGTTCCTGAAATTGTAAATTAGATGCTCTTGTTCCTCTTCTCCTCTAATTACTGGCCATAGAACAGCCCACACAGCTTCCTTCAAGGCTTACAATCACAAGCACTTCAAATAACAGAGTACAGTATCAGCAATTTAATCCACAAGATCAGGGAGGAGGCCAAGCCAAGAGTGGGTTGGACATCAGCGGCTAAAAAAGGATCCAACCAAGAAGGACTGGAGAGACAGGCTGCAGCTGCAACAAGGAAGCTGAGTCAGAAGAGACTTCAACGGCCTTACAGAAGGCAGAAAAATAAAAGATAAAGAGGTGCCAGATACAAAGGTAACACTCCCTCCCCTCCCCTGTGGTCACTGTAATTTGGAAAATGAAAGAGGTAGTAGGAAGTCCCTGCCAGGCTTCATTCCATTAAAGCAGGCCTTCACACAAACTGTGAGCCACCAAGCTGAATGCAGCCTACCATCCATGTATGCCTGCCAAGTGCATAGCATTTCCCTTCTCCCTTTCCTCCTGTTTGCAAACTTAAGTCAGGAGATGTATCCGCATTCTTACATGGAATTAACAACAGTTATTGAGCAGGGCAATTTCAACTGAGGAAACCATATAGAGGAAAAGGAAAATAATTTCCCCAAACCAATACTTTGCAATCAAATCTAGAGCTTTTTAAAGATTACCATATCTCAGGTTCTATCACACTAGTCAGTTGTTTCAGGCCATTCCAGATGAAAATATCGTACTTCGAAAGACAGCAGAATGGCAGTGTGCCCTTTCCCACCATCACTGCCTTCGCATTCCAGTGGCATTTGTTCTAATATTTGCTTTCTTGTCCTTGAAACCAAACAATATCATTTATACCACCCTGTATGTTCAGCATCCTGCTCTATGATTGGTGGTTTTAAAAAAACACACACAACAGGAAGCCATAATTGTACAATTATGTAATTATACTATTTTAAAAAAACACAGCACCATTTCCCATCCAGAGTGGGGAAGATAAACACATGCCACACCACTTCCACCATTTTTTCCCTATATTTTCCACCATGAATCAACACTTGTCAGTTCAGGATCATCCCAGGCATGAGATTTCCAGACCAAAACCTGAAATCTAGGGATGGCTCCTGTTTATGTCATTACAAACTATGCATTAAGTACCAACCATAGTTGCTCACAGCTTATTATTAAATGAGCTTGTTGCAAACACACACAGAGAGAATGTGTTTTCCTGTGTGGAAATTAAGAGAGAAATCTTACATGAGGGACTATTCCCAGATCCAAGTGAAAAGAGGTGATTATTCCTTCTCACTTACTTAGGAACATGGGACAAGAAACACTTAATATAGCCTATTTGCTTCTAGCCAGAAGGTAGATGAAGAGTAGAGGGTGAGCGCTGGCTCTGCAAGGACTGGAATGAAACCAAGGACATTTTCAGAAAATCCTTGCTGTGCAAGGATCGCCCAGGACAGTTTTGTCGCAGCAGCGTGGCAGGGGGTCAGTTTCGGACGACACCGTCCCTGCTGCAAGATCGTCCGTCCCTCTTGCGCTAAGGCTTGGAGCCTGCTGCGCTATATTCAGCAAGATTTTATTCACAGACAACCTCCATGAATAAAATCTTGCTGAATATAGCACGGCAGGCTCCAAGCCTTAGCGCAAGAGGGACGGACGATCTCGCAGCAGGGACGGCACTGTCCGCAATCAACCCCCTGCCGCGCTGCTGCAACAAAACTGTCCCGGGCGATCCTTGCACAGCAAGGATCATCTGAAAATGTCCTAAGTAAGTGAATACAGTTGTCCCTTCATATTCGCTGGGATTTGGTTCCAGGACTCCCCGTGGATACCAAAATCCGTGAATACTCAAGTCCTATTATTTGCAATGGCATAGCAAAATGGTGTCCTTATATAAGATGGCAAAATCTCAAGGTTTGCTTTTTGGATTATTATTTTTTTAAGAATATTTTCAAGCCGTGAATACTTAAATACCAAATCCATGGATACGGAGGGACAATTTAACATAGACCTCAGTGGAGAGTCTTTGCAAGTTCCAGCAACAAATCAATTAAGTCTTGAAAATTGTAGCAAGCTGCTGCTCTACCAGCTGAGCTGGAGATTTGCACTCAGCCCTTTCCTTGTGCCTGGGGCTGAGCACACCAAAACTGAAGAATTTGCACCCTCATTTCCTGTTTGGAGGTGACCCATAAAAAATGGAGAGTCCTCAGGGGGAATCCACATGACACAAATAATCCAGTTTGTAACTGGATTATTTGCCACGGCTACTTCCTATGGAATTCTGGGGGTTGTAGTTTTACAAGGTCTTTAGCCAAAGAGTGCTGGTCCCTCACCAAACTACAAATCCTGGGATTCCATAGTAAGGAGCCATACAAATAATCCAGTTTCAAATTGGATTATTTCTCTAGTGTGAATGCCCCCTCAGGCTCAGGGCCTGATTCTGGCACCCTAGTCAGGAGATGCAATCCCCTGACCTCTCCAAAGATCATGTGTGAATTGGCCCCAAGTATTATTTCCATCCCAATCTTCTTTCCATCCCATTCTACATGAACTGGTGGACTTCTTTAAAATGGGCTACAGCAATCATCTGTAGGGTTTAGTTCCTAAAGTGAAAATCAATTTTGGGAATCAAAGATGGTTCCTGTGTTCTGAACAAGCAATTCCTCCAAGCCAGGGGCCAGGAGGAATCCCATCATGGCTAATGGTTTTTCTGATTGCAACTGGGATAATGACAGAGAGAGAGAGGGAGAGAAGACAATAGTGACTTGTCAGGTGCTAAGGGAGGGTTTACAAACCTGAAAAACCTTGTTAAAACAAAAAATTCAATTTCTGCCAGCTCCTTAAAAGAACACGTTCTGGAAAGGGGGGAGCTATGCTCCCCCTTCCTCCACAAATCTTCCTAGTAGCAGTTCCATTACAAAAATGAAATTGGAAAGGATTTTCCAAATATACTTAGGTACCTTAGGGCAGAAAAGGTGGGCATGTGATGAACCAGGTAATACACACGCTGCAACGTGGATTATTGACCAAGGATATGCATACGGTAGCACCTCCAAAGCCAGTTCTGACTGGCTTTAGTACAAAGCAGAGGATAAGGACAGCATTTAGGTTTTAATTCCGATTAGAGGGAGGGTGAGCTCTCAACATCTGGTCAATCTTGAAGCTGGGCAAGAGAGATCTCTTTCCCAAGCTTTAAGGTGGGTTGGCTGGAATCCAACACATAAGATGTTCTGGGAAAAATTCCCCAGAGAGCCAAACTCATGTCAAGGCCTAGCCTGGATGCTAGGAGCCCTATAAACTCCATCACTCTAACACCCAGAATCCTGAGTAGGCCACGACAGGATATTTCTATTGGGAAAAGAGTTTCACATACCTTTTGTAAGTAACACTTTCCAAGATATATATTCCCATGCCAGAAAGTCAACACCACTGTTTCAAAAAATAATATTTTAATGCTATACAGACCCTATTTCAGGAATGCTGCTTCTAATGAAAACTCCTGACACCTCAGAAAGTTTTTCTTCCCAGAAGAATTTCCTTAGAAACTGCCACCTTCAGGTTCCCCTGCAGCATCAAATTATTTTCAATTAACCACACCAGGCAGTTTGCAAAAACTATCTGTTGCCAGCCATGTCTTTACTGTTTCCAGAGTTGGGCCTGGTGATTAGTATCTAAAGAAAAACAAAATGCCTGCCAAGATATCCAAGATCTCAATTAAAATTCCATTTTATTGACCTCATCAAGCAGTTAGTACCTCTGTGATACTAAACATCTCCCAGACAAATTCTGCATCAAGATGTGAAGGTGAAATCTTATTCCAAGTTGCTTCACAGAGCCCTCTGGTCACTAAAGCCATCCACTTTATCAAATTAGAGGCAGAAAGCCAAAGAAACAGAATTTTTAAAATGGGGGGTTTCTAAGGGTGTGGGATTTCTGAATTTACAGGCCCATAATCCTAATTTCTGATCCATTTACATTCATGTAAAGCATTACTAAACCTAAAATGACTGAACACAGAACAAAAATCAGCATGGCTTCTCCAAAGGTTTTCTCAAAGTTTTGCCATTTACAAAAGGCGTTCTCCCTCCCCCCCCTTTTTTTTTAAAAAAAGTTAAAGTATTGAAACAAATACTGCCTGACACATTCGCTGTACCTGGAAGAGTCTGTAGTGAAGCCAGTAAATGACTCCCTTTCTTTTTAGGATGATGAAGACCTACGTGAACAGTACAAACTAATAAGAAAAGATCTCTACAAGAAACTCTCCAAACTGGCTGAACGTACCAGAAAATGGCAAATGTGATTCTGTGTAAACAAGGTTCAAACAATTTATTCTGAAACAAAAGAATTCCATGATTGATGCCCCTTCTCTTCTATTTCAGGCTTCACAGGTCTGATTTGGCATAGTTCAGTATTAGAGGGACAACACCAGTACAGAGTGTACTCATCTGCCTGGACACCTATAGTGAATAAGGGGCTTACTGCACTCCAAAGAAAAGCAGTACTGCAGTAGGAACATTCTGTCTTCCCTGCTGCCTTACCACACGGTGTCATCATTCATCTGGCACTCTTTCATTCTGGTCCCATTGTGGACTGAGGTAAAACTGCATCTTTTTGCTAATGGTTTTTTTCGGTTAGCAAAAAGGTACGGTTTTACTTTGGTCCCCCCAGGGGACTAGAATGTAAGAACAATGATGTCATGCAATAAGGCAGCAGGGAAGACAGAACATTCTTGCTGCACTGCCACTTTTCTTTGGAGTGTGGTAAGCCCCTAAGAATTGTTATGTGGGGAGTGACCTGTCACCCTCTCACCTTGATCCAAGTGGCCTGTGTTTGTGTATGTTTTCACTTTTTTAAAAAAGGACCTGTTGATATGGCTTGTAAAGGGGTGAAGATGGATCCTCAAAGGAATGCTGACAGTGAGAGTGATCAAGATACATTTAATTGTATCTACATTTAATTACATAGGGAGCCCTGGTGGTGCAGTGGTTAAATGCCAGTACTGCAAGTCACCACATTGCAAGTTCGATTCCAGCGGGCTCCAAGGTTCACTCAGCCTTCCATCCTTTTGTATGTAGGTAAAATGAGTACCCAGCTTGTGGGGGCAATTAGCTAGCACACATTGGAAACTGCTTAATGCAGTGTAGATGTGTAAATTGCTATTGCTTAAAACAATTTGTAAGCCGCTTTGATAGCTTTGTGGCTGAAGAGCGGGATAAAAATAAATAAATAAATAAATAAAATTGAGATGCGCCCACTAACGCTATTGGGCCAGCCTGCTGGGTGTGGAAGAGGCAAAGCCCTGTCCTCCACATCTAGCATATAAGCCTTGTGGGCTAGCAGAGGAAGACAGAGGCCTTTCCCCCCTCCTCTGTCAGCCTGCTGCATGTCCGTACTCCTCTAGGAGGAAGAAGCTTTACTCCATTCATGGCTACCACAGAAACCAAGGCAGGTGGGAAAGGAAGGATGGAGCACTGTGTTTCTCTGTATCTCGTTCGTCGGTCTCAAATTCTGACGGCATCTCTTCTCTCAATGAATGTCTTCGGGCAGTAATGGGCTGGATGAGGAAAAACAGATTGAGACTGAATCCAGACAAGACAGAGGTGCTCACGGTAGTGGCCCCAAAACCAAGAATCAGGTTGCAATCTCCAGTCCTGGATGGGGTCACACTCTCCTCCAGTGACTGTGTTCGCAGTCTAGGGATGCTCCTTGACTCGTCATTCCTGATGACAAATCAGGTAAATGTGACAGTCAGGAGCACTTGCTATCAGCTTCGGCTGATACGCCAGCTGCGCCCTTTTCTGGAAGTAAGGGATCTTGAGACCGTTGTGCACGCGCTGGTAACCTCACGTCTTGATTTCTGTAATGCACTCTACATGGGGCTACCCTTGTGCTTAGTTCGGAAATTACAGCTGGTACAAAATATGGCAGCCAGGCTAGTTTCTGGGACATCTAGGAGGGACCACATTACTCCAGTTCTGAGGTCCCTCCACTGGCTGCCTATCAGCTTCCGGGCCCAGTACAAGGTGTTGGTTATCACCTTTAAAGCCCTAAATGGCTTGGGCCCAAGCTATCTCAGGGACCGCCTTCTCCCTTATAATCCTCCCCGCACTCTCTGGTCCTCTGGGAGGAATTTGTTGCAGCCACAAAGACCTAGGCTGGCGACCACCTCCCAGAGGGCTTTCTCGGCTGTTGCCCCCAAATTGTGGAACGGCCTGCTGGATGACATCCGTCTATTGACATCATTAGACAGCTTTAAAAAGGCTGTCAAGACGGTTCTCTTCAGGCAGGCTTTTCCAGATTAGCTAACCCTGGCCTCAGGAACCTCCTTTGGAGGTTGCTTCTGGACCTCCAAACTGATGCTGCTTGCTCGAAAGGGTTTTTAATAAATTGTATTATATATTGATTTTAATTTGTGTTAATTTAATAATGTTTTAAGGGGGGGAAAGGGATTTTGAGTTGTTTTATACTGTGCATTATTTTATCGTTGTAAGCCGCCCCGATTGCTTGCAGAGGGGCGGGATATAAATAAATTGTATTGTATTGTATTGTATTGTATCTCCCTTCTCTAACTAGCCTGTTCACTTGCATAGATGGAATTCCTTTTCGCATACAGCATGTAAGCAACTACTTAAATATGAGTTTGTTTTTAAATATGAAAAGTTCTCTCTCCATTTTGTTTCCAGAAATACCATATGTCAAGTTCATGAAACCAGAAAGAAGGCATGATCCACGCAGATAACTGTTCCTCCAAGAATCGTGACTCAGAATGTAAAAGCCATTATGAGACACCAGCCCTCTCTGAACTGCAAAGGATGATATGGAACAGAGGAGGATCTGACAATCATGTGGACCAAGTTTGGCCAAACATCTACCTTGGAGATGCGTAAGGGAATGGAAAAATTACTGTACTTCTTGTTACTTACCTGCCAAAAAGGAAGCAGCAGGGGATGAAGCTATTGGGCTTCTTTTCTTTCCAAAGATTTCAAAATATGTCCTTCTGTGAAGAAGTTCTAAAGGCAGTAACATATTGGGGGGCTTGGGGTTCCAAATATTGTATTTGGGAGCCTTCCTCTTGCATCTGGTTTGGAATAAACGCCCCACCACCACCACCACCTAAAACTGGACTTTAGGATAAACACACACTTCTCTCTTTGGCTATTTTTAGGCCAAATATTTTCAGCTAGGGGGCAATGAGCCAGTGTGATGCAGTGGTTTGAGTGTTAGACTATGACCCTGGCAGGGTTTGAATTTCTGCTTGGCCATCAAAACCTACTGGGTGACTTTGGGCAAGTCACACTCTCTCAGCCTCAGAGGAAGGGAATAGCAACCCCCCCCCCATCTGAACAAATCTTGCCAAGAAAACCCTGTGATAGGTTCGCCTTAGGGTGGTCATAAGTCAGAAATGCTGACACACAACAACAAAGAGGCACTGAGGCCAGGGAGTGCAAAAGCAATCTTGGAGGCAACTTGCAGTTTACAACCACAATTTGTTTACCCACCACTTTAGAAGAAAGAAGTAATATATGAAAATGGATTGTTTCCCCAAATACTTAGCAGCAGGTAGCCTGAACTGTCTTTTTGGATCAAAGACCTACCTAGGCCAGGATTCTGCCAAAAGTTTGTGGGCGTTGCATATTCTCTTTGTAAAATCTTAGATTGATATTATTTTCAAGAGGGAAAATTAGACAGTACTCCACCTGCCCCAGCATTACCAATACCCAACAAACACAATTCTTCTATTCTCATAAATATTTTGAGAAATTGACAGTTCAGCATCTTGCAGCTGTTCATATCTTCCCCCTTCTTCTTCCAATGGCATCTGTGATTCCTTTCTGTTTTTCAGAATCTGGTTTCTGAAACACGCAAGAAGAAATCATAAGACAAAATTGAAAAGAAAAGCACTTTACATTCACAACACAATCTAAACACCTAGAACATCCCTTGTTATATATAAGACTTCCATCCAGGGCAGCACTTATGACCATTCTTACTGGGTGGCAGCAACAGCTGCATTTCACCAGTAGCTTTTCCTCTTGCCTGATTGGAAGGGTTATGGCTGATCTGAACCTGTGCCATTATTTGGGCTAGGTGTTAATTCTGGTGGCTGTTCCACCTCTTCTTTGATATCTGGATGAGCAACAGTTGCTGCACTATCAGTACCTGCAAGAAGACAGATAAACCACTTTAAATGCACTTTTAAAAATAATAATTGTAAAAATAATAGTTGTTTATAGAAATATTCATTTACATAATTAACTATATAATGTACATAATATAAAGATTCTTCTATCCATTTGCACTTGTTAAAATGTCTAATTTTGAAATTAATAGTGAACCACACTTACATGGATGTATGATTTTTTTTAAGTGGAACTATAATATTTTTAATCCCCATTTGGGCAGAGTGGAATGAATATTGTGCTGAAATCCTCTTTTAACTGTGAAGTCGAAGGCTTTCATGGCCGGCATCCATAGATTTTTCTTGGTTTTTTTCCAGGCTGTGAGGCCATGCTCTGGAATAGTTTCTTTCTGACTTTTCGCCTGCATCTGTGGCTTGAATCTTCAGAGAATGGTTGGGTAGGAGTGTATGTTGAGTTTATATGCTGTGAACCCCTGTTGGGGAGTATATGTAAATTTTATGTAATTGAATGGTTAGTTTTTGGGTATAGAAATGCAAGGCTCGTTAGTGTCTGTTTGACTAATAGTTGGTTGATGGGCCATTATCTGCTGGAACTCCCCCTGTCCCTGGGTAGAATTCCTTTGTAAATGTTGAGTTTTGATTCTATTGTTCTTCAAAACTGGGAGCCAAATTTAGTTTACTTTTAAGGTTTCTTCTTTCCTGTTGAAGTTGTCCAAGTGTTTGTGGATTTCAATAGCTTCTCTGTGCATTCCGACATGATAGTTGTTGGCCTGGTACAGAATTTCTGTGTTTTCAAATAGCATTTTGTGTCCAGGTTGGTTTATAACATGTTTTGCTGATGATGATTTTTCTGGCTGGCCCAGTCTGCAGTGTCTCTCATGTTCCTTGATTCGTGTTTGCACACTGCGTTTAGTAGTCCCTATGTAAACTCGTCCACAGCTGCATGGTATGCAGTAAACTCCTGCAGCTGTGAGAGGGTCCTTCTGTCCTTCGCTGAGCATAGCATTTCTTGAATTTTCTTCATTGGTCTGTAGATTGTTTGGAGGTTGTGTTTCCTCATCAGTTTCCCTATTCTGTCTGTGACTCCTTTGATGTATGGTAAAAATACCTTCCCTTTGGGTGGCTGTTTTTCTTCTTCATTTCTGTGGCTATTTTTGGGTCTGGCTGCTCTTGTGATGTCTGATCTGGAGTAACCATTAGCCTGTAGGGCCCAGTTTAGGTGCCTCAGTTTGTCCTCTAAGTAGTGGGGTTTGCAGATCCTTTTCGCACAGTCTACCAATGTTTTTATTGTGCTTCTTTTTATCCTGGGTAATGATTGGAATTCTTGTGTAGGTATCTGTCAGTGTGTGTGGGTTTCTGTATACCTTGTGGCCTAACCATTAGTTTGGTTTGCGGATGACTAGGACATCCAAGAATGGCAGTGTTCCTTCCTTCTCTTTTTTCATCATGAATTGGATATTTGGGTGGATGCTGTTCAGGTGGTTCAGGAATGAGACCAAATCTTCTTCTCCATGGTTCCAAATGGTGAAAGTGTCAACAACATATCGGAACCATGTTGTGGGCTTTTTTGGTGCTGTTTCCAGGGCTTGCTTTTCAAAATGTTCCATGTAAAAGTTTGCTATCACTGGGCTCAGGGGTCTGCCCATGGCTTCCCCATATATCTGTTCATAGAATTCATTATCCCACTGGAAGTAGCTTGTGGTGAGGCAGTGTTTGAACAAGGCTGTGATGTCCTCAGGAAATATTTGTTGTATGAGTACCATGGTGTCCATTATGGGGACTTTGGTGAACAAGGAGACAACATCAAAACTGATCAGTCTGTCAGGTTTCAGTTTGATGTTGTTGATTTTTTCTATGAAGTGAGCTGAGTCTTTGATGTAGAGAGGGGTTTGTCCTATGTGGGTTTGTAATTGTGTGGCCAGAAACTTGGCCAAGTCATATGTGGGGGATCCAATGTTGCTCACTATGGATCGGAGTGGAATGGAATCCTTGTGGATCTTGGGGAGTCCATATAGTCTTGGTGGGAGAGCCTCTGATCTGCATAGATCCTGGTTTATAATTACCTGAATTGATGCGTTCTTGACCAAGGCATTTGTTTTTCTGGTGATTTTGTTGGTTGGGTATTGCTTGATTTTTCTGTATGTTGCAGGGTCCAAAAGTTCCCTTATTTTTTGTCCCTCTACATTCATGGGGGCTAGGGATGCAAGACCCCTGCAAATGTGAAAAAACTGCAAATAAATATAGCCCCCAGCCTGCACCCACCCACTCACCCGCCCTTCCAAAGTGGTGAAGGGGCTTTTCAAGCACCATTGCTGCTTTGGGAAGCATGGGGGGGGGGCTGAAAAGCCTCCCACCCAGCCACCCACCCGCCCCCCACACTTCCCAAAGGGGGGGTGGCCGGGCGGGAGGAGGGTTGATACAAACACCCCATGCTTCCCAAAGCAAGTTTGGGACTCTCCAGCCCCAAACTCACTTTGGGAAGTTCGGGTGGGGGGTGGCCAGGCAGGAGGAGGGTTGCTATCCACCCCTATGCTTCCCACAGCCACTTCGGGAAGGGCGAGGGGGGTGGAGGGAGTGCAGCCGAGAGGCTTTTCAGCCACCCTCACCCTCCCAAAGCTGCAACAAGGCTTGAAAAGCCCCATCACCACTTGGGGAAGGTGCAGGGGGTGGCAGCTGAAAAGTGCCTTTGCCCCGCTCTCCCTGCTCTCCCTGGGCTTTGCTCTCCACCCCAAATGGAGTCAAGCCCCAGGAGAGGAGGGAGTTGGGCGCGTGGTTTCCTGCAGAGCACTCCATTTAAATCAGCTTCTCTCCTTTGTGTGCAAGGGAGAGAAGCTGATTTAAATGTGGTGCTTGCTGAGGAAATCGCGAATAGTTGAAACCGTGAAAGTGAAAGCCCCAAATGTGGACGGACATCTGTATTTTTCTGTTTCCATGATTACTGTTGCATTGCCTTTGTCTGGAGGGAGAATAAAGATTTCTGGGTCTGCATTGAGATCCTTAATGGCTTTTATTTCTTTTATGGTTATGTTGCTATGTGGTGGTTTTGCCTTCCTCAGGATCCTAGCTGTTTCTCCTCTTATCTCTTCTGCCTCTTCCTCCGGGAGACGGTAGAGGGCAGATTCAACATGGGCGATGATGTCATCAATTGGGATTCTGGTGGTGGCAACTGCAAAATTGCCTCCTTTGGACAGGATGGATGTTTTTTCTTTTGACAGTTGCCGTTCTGTTAGGTTAATAATAGTCTGTGATGTGTCCAGCTGGGGTTTCTGTTCGGTTTGTGGCATTTGTCAACTTTTTGTTTCTGCCTTTCAGTGTGAATCACCATATCTTTTTCCATTTTTCTGTAGGTGAGGTTGTCAATTTTGTCCCAGTCATGGGTGTTCATTTTTTGACTGATGCTGAGGTGGAGTGATAATAGCTCCTTGTCTGTGTTGGCCAGGTCTTTGCAGGTGGTGTGTATTCTCTCTCGTAACAGTGATTTTTCCATTCTGTTGTAGATCCGGTTGGCTTGTGGGGATTTTAATGTCCTCTTTGCTGTAAGAAAGTGTGATATGGTTTCTGTGTCTCTGCACTGTAACAAAAAAGTTAAAGAACAGAGTAGATGTGCTTTCCTGGTCCCGAGTTTCTCCAGTCTCTGGGTGTCATTAGTGTCTGTTTGGCTAATGGTTTGTGTCTGTTAGTGTCTGTTTGGCTAATGCAAGGCTCATTAGGGTCTGTTTGGCTCCCAGTTTTGAAGAACAATAGAATCAAAACTCAACACTTACAAAGTAATTCCACCCAGAGACAGGGGGAGTTCCAGCAGATAATGGCCCACCAACCAACCATTAGCCAAACAGACACTAACGAGCCTTGCATTTCTATACCCAGAAACTAACCATTCAATTACACAAATTTACATATACTCCCCAACAGGGGTTCACAGCATATAAACTCAACATACACTCCTACCCAACCATTCTCTGAAGATGCCAGCCACAGATGCAGGCGAAAAGTCAGAAAGAAACTATTCCAGAACACGGCCTCACAGCCCGGAAAAAAACCAAGGAAATCTTCTTTTAACTCCTCACAAAAATACACACAACTTAGTTTCCTAATAGTCAACTGCTTTGTGGAAATGGTGTAGGGCTTGTCTGTGCAGCAGTTCTATTCCTTAGAAACAAATACATTTCTTTTTAAAACTTACAGCTCTAAAACTATTTTTATATACAGTAGGACCCCCATATACGCTGGGCATTGGTTCTGGGGGGGGCATGGATACTGAAAACCATGGATAATAGTGAATACCATTGAAAATAATGGGACTTCTGGTTTAAAATACCATAGAGTTGCCTTGGAGGACCTAGAAAGTGGCTAGAGAGGACACATTTTCTAGGAAGACTCTATGGTAGGTGTGCTGTTTTGTGTCCCATGGATAATTGAATCAGTGGATAATTTGCCAGTGGATACGGGGTCCTACTGTACTATTCTCTATTTCTGGAACTCTCTAATCTATTAAATGTTAGCTATATTACATACAAAATAATCCCTAATTTTATTAATTCTTTTTCACTATGGTCAAGCCTTCTTTGAATTTCCCCCTTTCTGTCTGGCTGTATTCTCGATCTTGAGCACACTCTCATATACACTTACACCCATACTCCCACCAACCTGCCCTTCCCCATCAGCCTTTTGGAGATGGAAACTATTAATTGATTGATTTGATTTGATTTGATTTATATGCTGCCTTTCTTCCAGAATGGAAACCAAGGCAGCTCATAGCACATAAAATACAATTAAAAATACAATAATTCAAAATTAGAAACAATTAAAAACAATTAAAATCCTGATAATTTAAAATTATACATAAAACATATAAAAGTTAAAAAGAATAAAAACAATAAAAGCACATCCCAAGAAAAGCCTCTGTGCCCACAGCTGCAAATTAAACGCCTGCTGGAATAAAAGCATTTTTGCCTGCTGGTGAAAAGAAAGCAGGGAGGGGGCCAGCCTAGTCTCCCAAGGAATGGTGTTCCAGATGGTGGGGGCAGCCACTGAGAAGGCTCTCTCTCGTGTCCGCACCAAGTGAGTCTGATGGTGGCAGGACTGAGAGAAAGCCTTCCCCTGATGATTTTAAAATTTTGGCAGGTTCGTATCAAAAGATATGGTCTTTCAAATAGTTTGGACCTAAGCCGTATTATAACATTAATGAGGCATCACTGAGCTGTGGCTTATATTAAAAGTCACAACATTTGTCACAAACCTCAGTATAGAAAAAATGAGGGGTGGGACAGAAGAAAACTGGGATACAACAATGTTGTCTGAGTCTTTATTATGCAAGGATAGCAATTCCCCAAAGAGAGGGGGCTAGTGAGGGAACAGTCTTGCTCACCATTCTCCACTATCAAAGCTGGAAGTTTCTCACTTGAACCCAGAGACATTGAGCAGGCACTGCAATTAGTGTGGCCTCTGAGAAAGATTCCTGGAAACCTGTAGTAAGGGGTGGAGAAAGTGTAGCCCTCCAGAGATACCATTGGACTGTAGCTCCCATCAGCCCTAGCCAACATACCCAGTAGGAAGAAATAATATGAGTAGTGGCTCTAACAACTTCTGGATGGCTTCAGGATTCCCACCCCATGCAAGGTGACTACTGCTGGATTGCCTTGTCTTCCAACAGTTCAACCAGAATGGGAAAGAATTGCTGGGAATCTTTGTAAACCCTGTGGCCGTTTCAGCAGAGACATATTCCAGTAGGCAGGAAAAGTCCCTATGGGGTTCAGGCAGTGCTAGGAATTGGAACAGGGAGGAATTGGAACAGGGTCAGGGAGATGAGCCATAGGAGCTGCTGAGCCCCCCCCCCCAAGACTTTCCTGAGAGGGCTGTGGAATAAACCCACTTCAGCCATGGAACCTAAGCAGTGACCTTCATTATCTTTTTGACAGATGGGCAGCTCGGAGTAAAACCATCCTTCAGAGCCTCGGCATTACTCACATCCTCAATGCAGCAGATGGGCCTTACAACATCAACACCGGAGCTCGCTATTACAGAGACCTGCCAGTGCAGTACTACGGGGTCCAAGCATTTGATGACACCTCATTTGACATAAGCATCTTCTTCTACGATGCTGCTGATTTCATACACAAGGCCTTACACACTGGAGGAGGTAACAGGGAGGATGGGAGGAGGGACATCGTCAGGAATAGGAGGCAGCATTCAGGGGCCAACACTCAAAGCTGCATGCTATATGCTATTCTGACTGAACATATACTAGCACACTTTAATTTTGCCATATTTAGCAATGAGCGTAGAACTAGGTAAGGAATTTTGCTTATTTGGTCCTTGTGGCGAGGGGGACATCCCTGTATCAGCTCCCTAGTAAGGGTGCTACAACTGGAGAAAGATGCAAGATAGCTTTGTCCTGAGGTCTGTGTGCCTACAGGGGGCAGTAGTGGTATGTATGTGTGCCTTCAAGTTGCCTGTCAACTTATGGCAATCCCATGAATTCCATAGGGTTTTCTTAGGCAAGGAATATTCAGAAGTGAAGTTGCCATTCCCTTCCTCTGAAATATAGCCTACAGGAGAGACAGATCATTAAGGCTGCCTGACGGTTTCCTTCTTGCCTTGCTGTCCTCTCTTTGTCTAATCTACCAGTGAGGAAACTTCCAAGGATTGGGGGCTGTTTTTGCCCTGTAGGCCAGACTTCTATGCCTCTGACATCCCACAAAAATTTCACGTCAATAATGGTAAATTGCACCCCCTAAACATCTGGGGATGGAATTTGGTACTTACATGTGATTCCCTCCTCTTAGTCTGTTTTAGGCTACCACAAACAATTTTTTGGAAACCAGCAGTGACTAGACAGGTTCAGGGGTCCTTTCGTTATTAATGAGTTCATTTACATCCTATCTACATAAAACAGAATAAGGGTTCTTTCACACTATACAGTTACAATGCTATGATTCCTCTTTAAATGCCATGGCCACACCCTCTGGAATCCTGGGGTTTGTAGTTTGGTCAGCAGCACTGGAGATGCTCTGAATGAGAATTCTAAATACCCTTTCCCCAACTACAGATCCCAGGGTTCCGCGGGTTCCATGGGCCCATTTACAATACATAGCTATAGCTATGGTTCCATTATATGGATCATGGCATTTTCAGTCATGGGGGTGGGAGGCACTTGCTTGAGGGAGGCAGCCAGAGAACAACTCTAGTGTCTCATAAAACTACAAACCCCAGTATTCTGTAGGATGGGAGTTAAAGTGGAATAATAGTGCTATGATTTTGTAGTGTGAATGGGCCCCATGGTAGTTAATATGGAATCATAATGCTATTCAAGGTATAAAATTGTTTGGTACAGTGGAGTCATTGGAGGAGTTGTAGAGGGTCCTGGGGACTCCGGAAGCCACACTGGAGGCCCTCAGGCTGCACTTTGCCTACTCCTGATCTAGAGGGATATTGTCAGGGATGAATAATAATAATAATATAATAATAAAATTTATTTATACCCCGCCCCTCTGTTAAAACAATCGGGGCGGCTTACAAAATTTAAAATACAATACAAATAAAATCCCTAAACACCCCCACTCCCACCCTCCCCCATAAAAAAACATTAAACAAATATAAATTAAAACAACTAATCTAAAATCACATTTAAAACTATAAATACAATAAAATATAATAAACTCCCCATCCTCTTGCATTTCTTCCCAAGTATGTAGCTAGCCTAGTGGTTGTCTATGTCAAGTGGAGTTCTATCCTTTTCTTCAAAGTTAATCTTTTCTGTGTAATTATTTAATAATCCATACATCACATGTTTCTATTAGGGGAAACATGTAGGGGTTTTTAACTTTACTAACATTCCTGCGATGCATTTCACAACAGCTTATTAAGACACAGAAATGGTGCAGGTAAAGCTTTTTAGAGGCATAGAAATAAGTGGTGCAGAAACTATCACCTTCTCAGTTTCTCTTTGTTTGGTTGCTATTCGAGGTATATGAACAGGCTTAGGGTGTGCGTGAGAGAGAAAGGGGCACTAGAATATAGTAGTTGTATAGAAGAGGGGATTTAAGCTGATGTAGCCTGTCCAGGTATAGGAGCCTGTCCTCTTTTGAATGTGGCAGCTCTACATGTGGGGAGAAGTGAAAACCATGGAAACATGGAAAGAAATGAAGGAAGCAAACCAGCCTTCAGCTGTGAATGTTGGAGATTAACAGGACACAAAGTGGTTGTGAGTTTCCTTAGTGCTGAGAACCTAACACTGTCCCTGCTGCTTTAAAGATGTCAATTAAAGTTAAGCACTTCATGGTTGTAAATTCATGTTTGATATCAAGTATACATTTAACAGGGCTGTTTCTGTTTCTTGTTTCTCTATCAAACATATATAGAATTTTCCAACCATGCCCCTACTTACACATACGTTGACTGCATATATGGCACAAAGAGGTGGGCTACACTTTTCAGTGTATACTCACTTGTGGGCTGTCTGCAGAGTACTAATATTCCCACTTACACAGGGCTAAAATTCAACACTCTGTTTACATAAGACAAGTTTCCATTTCACATTCTTACATTCTCCCCTGCCAGCAAGTCCCAACTTTCTGGTCTGGAGGGTTGCCCCCATCTTTGGAACAAATTTGGGGGCATGCAGGAGACTGGGAAAGTGCATGGGGATATGGATTTGACTGGCCAGTAGGATCCATTCTGTTGAGGAAAAGCACAGTTGGATGCAGTCCATAGGTGGACAGCACACACATACATTTATACATAGGTAGCATATTGTAAGATCATTTTGTCTGGGGATTCCATGCAAATGCAGCTGGGGTTACCCCATCACTACTCTTTAAAAAGATATTGTAATGTATTTTGGGTCTTTTGTCAAACTAGAATGTCTAATTTTGTATGTTCCATGTTGATTCAGGGCTGTTCTCTTCTTTCTTTTCAGGAAAGGTGTTTGTCCATTGTGCTATGGGGTTAAGCCGCTCAGCCACCTTAGTGCTGGCTTATTTGATGATCCATGAAAACCTGACCCTGGTGGATGCTTTAAAATCAGTGGATTCACACAGAGGCATCTGCCCAAACACAGGGTTCCTCAGCCAGCTCCGAGCCCTGGACATCAAATTAAATAATGAGAAGAGAGGTGTCTCAGCATTCTGAGAGGAAGGTAGTAAACAATCATTGCAAAGACAGGCAGTGTAGAAATAATACTCCATTATGAAACCATCATTCAAGCAGCAAAATCTTATCTTTTTCAAACCCTTCACTTCTGTGTATACTCTTTTCATTTCATCTGATCCTGGAATGTGATACATAATAGCTAACAGCTAAATTATACCAATTATCTTCAATTTGTGAGGCACAATCCACAGCCAGCTCTTACCAGATGAACCACACTGGTTGCACCATTATCTTTTTGAGAGAAAAGGAAAGGGGAGGGAGAGCAAGAGAGACAGAAGAAGAAAGAGAGGAAGACAGACAGATACAAATAGGAAGGAGGGGTGAGAATTCATGTTCTGTGTTGAAGATGGGTCCCAGATCTGAAAACTTAAGATTATTAACCCATTCTGTCTTCACAACTACCCTATGAAGTGATCTGGGATATAGTAATCATTTTAGGACTACCCAATGAGCATTTTGTTATTCATTCAATTCAAGTCAAAGGTTTTTAATCGGACTTCTTGGATTAAAGCATTATAAAGCACCTGAAAACTGAAGTAAAGGCAACCTAGAGGCATTTGTTTAACCACTGATACAGAAAGGCTTATCACACAAGGGAAGGGAAGCAGAAGGGAAGCCCGATAATAGTGTTCCCATTCTGCCTTATTGCATGACATCGGTGTCCTTCAGATGTCCCTCCTTTCTGGTCCTGTGGGAGACAGTGATAAACGCGAGTCTTTTTTTCGAACGGATTTTTCCAGCTAGAGAAAAGACTCACGTTTATTACCATCTCCCATGGGAGCAGAACGGAAGAGCAGCTGAAGAATGCTGATGTCATGCAGTAAGACAGAATGGAAAGCGAAATGTTCTACCTACTCTGCCACTTCCCGTCCCTTGTGCGATAAGCCTCAGAGTTTGCAATAGGGTTGCCAACTGTGTCACCTGGCTATATTGAGGAGTAGTTAAATTTTTTAAGTGATTTTTTTTCTACATTCACTGAGACATCAAAATAAAAGAAAATGAAACATACTCAGGAGACTAGAAGGATATGATTACTGAGGATGAGAAAAGAATGCTGCTTTGAAGTGTTTTTGTATATTTACATTTGTATAGTGATTTACTGAAGGCTCCTTCCTGCAAGGGAAAAGGGATTCGAAGGCCAGAATCCTGCTGATGACATACACTAGCATAACCTCTCATTATGCCAGCATATGTCCTTTTCTAGTTACAGAAGGAGCTGTTTAGTACCTCCTTGTGCAATGATCTTCCCCCATCACAATAAATCTTTTCAAAGTTAGCACATGCTCCCATGGTCTATTAATAGCCAGGGGAGTGTGACAGTGCCCAGGCAGCATCCAGCTACAGTTCCACAGCTGGGAGAAAAGAAGAGATGTCATTCTCCTGGATTTTACCAATGCACAGGAGATCTGGGAGGATGACATCTGTTCTTTTCTCAGTCATGACTAAATAATGATTGTGAAAATTGAACAGTTACCTTGATTTACTCATTGGTAACTGTTCCATATTCACAATTACAATTTAGGAGATTTTCAGACTACACTGTTATAGTGTTACTATTCTACTTTAACTGCTCTGGCTTCCTCCTGTGGAATTCTGGGGTTTGTAGTTTAGTGAGGCCTAAAAGCTCTCTGGCTGAGAGTTGTAAATGCCCCTCCCTAAACTGCAAATCCCAGGATTCAAGAGGATTCAGCCATAGCAAATAAAGTGGAATAGTAACACTATAACAGTGTTGTCTGAAAATCTCCTTAGTCACAACTGTGACACTATTGCTATGGTCATCTCCTGCTTCCACACACACTTTACAGGTGTCAGCTGCATGGAGAGAAGAAGGTCAATTCTTCCGACAATCAGAGCATGAATGAATGATGTTTCTGTCAGGTTTGGGGGCAGGGAGTTGGGCCAGGAGAGGTCATTAATTAAGTATACTAGCTGATATAGAATACTGGCCATAGCATGTAGCCGAACTTACTTCCTTACATGTGGGGTCTGTACAGATTGGGACCTCCATACACAGAGATGGAAGGCTTAAATGTGTCCCCCCATGCTGGATTCTAAAACAATTAGTCTATCTCTTATGCAGTGGCTAGAAAAAGAAAAATAACTCTACTGGCATGCATGGAGATTTTTCTTTTTTGTCCCCAGAGAAAAATCAGCTGGGGAGAAAGGTTTAACTCTTCTTTACCCACACTTGATGTTCCTGATCCATGTTAGGGCCACACGGAGTTACTCTGAAGTAAGAACGATGATGGCTTAGCTGCACAATACATATTTAATGTAGTTTGTATGTTATACCAGAAACTCAGAGGTTTGCCTAGACAGTGGTGCAGCTAAGTACTTTTTTATCCTGGACTTTATGGCTTGCTTTAGATCATATGTATAACGTCAATAGTTAAGCACGTGTTTCTTTTCTATCCCCCCCCACCCCATGCCATCCTATAATTTATGACCGCTTTTACATCCCTGACATCTTAGAGAAACTGAAAAAAGCATCTGGCTTGCCAACATCTCTTTAAAAGAGAGATACTCTGAGCAGGTGCGCTTTTGCTTTTCAAGCTCCCTTAAACTGTGACACCATCATAAATACAAGAATAAAATGAAGGTTGGTGTTCATGCCCTGATGCTGAACACATCTACTTAGGAATAGAAAAGGAATGTGTATATATGATGGGGGGAGGGTGGACAGTGAAAGAAAGAGAGTGTGTAAATTAATTTATTATTTTAAGTAAAATAATAAAATGAGCACTGCCATCTGGAACCATGAATGTGCCCAGACAGTTTGAGTATAAAATGTTTTGTTATTGATTTTACCAAGAAGGGGAAAGGATTCTATTGGGGGCAATGTCAGCTGCAGCCCCCCCCTACTCCCTTGCTGGCCCACAGACTTACAGCAGGACTTCCTGCCACTTCCCCTCATCTGCCCCAGGATTGCCCTGAGTTCCATCTTAACTGCATTATTGTGCCTATTACCCAGTGAGTTTACCATAGAGATTAAATTCAAAGTTGGAGCTTTCTGATTCCTTAATTTTTTAGCCATCCATAACACCCACGCCATTGGTTTGTTACAACATTTTTTTTATGTAAGCCTTTGGGGGAAGAAACTAGTGAAGTAGACTCGAGTCGATTAACTCAGACTCAAGTCAGACTCCAGTTGCTTCACCGACTCGACTTGGACTCAACTGGACTTGCAACTTATATATTTTTAGCAACGGATTTGCTGGCCTTGGTTCAGTAACATAAAGCAGTCATCCAGAAATGTTATGGAATGGGAAATGGTTTTCCTCTTTTGAACAATGCTTCCATGAGTTCATTGCTTTTTGCCTACTGATCATGTGATGAAGCAGTAACAGCAAATGCATTAGGCAACGGACTTGAGACAGAAGGATCCTTCTAATCTTTCAAAAGGTTTAGAAGGCTCCTCTGATGTGCAGTGGGCACAGGCTGCCAAACAGACCTCAACCTCCACCTCAAGCCCATTGCCTAACACAGAGTCTTGCCTGCTGTTCTTAGGAAAAGAGTGTGGGACATGTTTCTTGGAGGGAAACACAGCAAACACATTAGGCAATGGACTTGAGGTGGGGATTGAGATCTGCTCAACAACTTGGTTTTAGAAGGCTCCTCCAATGTGCAGTGGGGACAGACTGCCAAGAAGACTGCAAGCCCATTACCTGTTTGCTGATATATTTTTTTTTAACCTAACCTTGTGCACATCTTCTTGATTTTGTAGTAATTGAAACTCCACCCTTTTTTTCCATCCTTTTTTTCTGTTAAATTTGGCTCCCAGACTTGAGACTCAACTTGAGACTTAAAAGGATCTTGCAAGGACTTGAGACTTGACTTGAGACTTGGAGGAAAAAACTTGAATGCATCACTGGGAGAAGCTGTACTTTCCAGCCTCAGGGAGGTTCCAGTTGCATATCTACTGGGAATATTTTCCCCCTAATTCTCATAGAAGGCAGATGAGAGGGCATTAATCTACCTGTTTAAGAGTTTGCTGTTGAAATCTCGGATTGTGAAGACTGAATCCGGGATGTTTGGATGTATACATCTGCCTTAGCTAGACTTGGATCTTCTTGAAGAAAGTGCACATTTCCTCCTCATAACTCTACCAACCCTGGGGAAGTCAAGAAAATGCTGGGAGTTTTCAAAGGGAGTGAGAGCTTTCTTCTGTTTTGTGGGCTGAAAATGCAGAGCTCCTGACAAAAGGTGCAATAGGGTGCAAACAAACTAGAGGAAAAATCGTGAGCTCATGGTTTAAGATCCAGCAAGAGAAGTTGAGTAAACTACCTGCAGAAACAAGACAAAGAAGGGCATGTACTCAAGCAGAACTGCTTCCTAGAGGAGACCAATCTGAAATTCTGACACTGCAGCAGTTGGCTAGCTGTGATCGCAAGCATGTTCCAGATTGGCTGACCTCTGGTTTGAAGGATTAGAGCCCCTTTGCTGCTAAACCACCACCTGGATTATGGCAGTAGTTTATTTCTAGCAATCATAGCTGGCTCTGGAAGGGAAAAATTGTTCTTACCCTTCTAATGGTTTTCCTTTTGTGTAATGGGTTGCAGTAAGTATGTGCTTGATAGGAACAGTTTGATTAGGCCGCCTGGTCAAAATTCTTTCCTCAGCCTCCTGCATAGAAGCTAAGTCTAGAGAGAAAGCTCTTTTGCATTTTATGAATATGGTCCTTGAGTGGCTAGGTAGGCCACAATCCTGCCTATGCTGAAGAGCACCAGCATGATGCAGTGGTAAGACTGTTGGACTATGACTCCGGGAGACCAAGGTGTAAATCTCCACGCAGCCATAGAAACCGACTGGGTGAACTTGCGCAAGTTATACTCTCTCAGCCTCAAAGGAAGGCAACAGCAAGCTCCCATCTCAACAAATCTTGACAAGTAAACCCCATAATAGCTGTCATAAATGACTTGAAGGCACTCAGCAACAAGACTGTAATCCAACCAAAATGCTACACACACATATATAATGGACCTTTCATTGGGCCAGCTAAGCAAAACAGACTTCTCCCATTGAACTTAATGGAACTAGATATGCTTAATTCTGGTGGATTGTGCTCATAAAGCAAGCAATACTATCAAGATGTGCCCCTTTTAAATGGTTTAATTGACTTTTGCAGGTATCTTAAGATACATTCTGGTGGGAAATTCTCTTGTCTAATAAGCACTAATGTTAATGGCAGCTGTCCAAGTTAATTGCTGATTCTTGCACAGCTCCCATTCCTTTTAATAGGCCTCACATCAAAAGAATTCCCCACCAGAATGTGAGCGGAATTTCCAGCACCTGCCTCAATCAGCATTTATGAAAAAGGGCTACACTCTGCTAGGTGAAGCTCATGAATAAAAATAAACAGGTTTCTTCCTGAAAACAAACCCTTAGTAAGTTGTAAGATTGAACTACAGTATGGGTAAATGAGGTGTTCAAAATTCATGTGGGTGAAAGGAATATTGGTTTACTTAATTCTATATATTATCCTTTATCTTTTATTTTATTCTCTTTTTCTCTTTTTTTATTTAGTATTTTTTCTTTCTTTGACTAGTATTTCTATGTAAATACATATGTAGCAATATATGTATATATACTCTCACCCTCTTTGTTTCTGTTTCAATGAGCATTGTCTTTTCAATTTAATATTCAATAAAAATAATTTTTAAAAGTTGTTTCACAATACGAAGTTTTTTAAATTGATCTTCCTACCCAGAATCTAAGGCAAGAGTGAATTAGCAATGGAAAATAATTATTTGTTGTTGTGTGCTTTCAAGTCATTTCCAACTTATGGTGACCCTAAGGTGAACCTATCATGCATGAGGTTTTCTTGGGAAGATTTGTTCAGAGGGGGCTTTCCTATGTCTTCCTCTGAGCCTGAGAGAGTGTGACTTTCCCAAGATCACCCAGTGGGTTTCCATGGTTGAGTGGGAATTTGAACCATGGTCTCCAGATTCATATTCCAATGCTCAAACCACTAGCCATACTGGCACAATGCTATTTTGCTTTAGACATTGATTTTAATGCAATACAAGCTTATCCTCAATTTTACATGAGTAATTATGTTCTTTACCCTGAACAGTTTCTTCATTCTGGAAATTATAGTTTTACTTTGGGGAAAAAAATACTTGTTTAGTGTACTACCTTTAAAGGGGGTGTCAGGAATATTCTGAATAAAATCCCTCTGATCAGGGATATGTGTATCATTTGATCGAGAGGATGAGAAAGTAGGTAATTATTGTCTCCACCAGCAGATGTCAGTATAAATCCAGGGCTCATTAGAGGAACAAATAAATGGCCTATGTGTTTTACCTAAGGCTAGAATCAAATTCAAATAACAATTGAATTTATATGTTCAGAAATGGAGGAATCAGCCATTGTGTCAGAGGTGAGCAACGTGCAGTTTTGTGGCTGCACGTGGCATTCAAGTCTGCTTTTGCCTAAGCTTGTCCCAGACCCCCCATAACACCCCTCTTCTAGCCTATATATTTGTTTGTATTTAAAAAATGAATTCCTCTTCCTGGAAGCCACTGGGATTGTAGGGTGCAAAGTTCCTGTACCCTGGTTAATTAGACAGACAGACAGACGTCTAAATCAAAGTGCCCGAACTCTGGCCCTAGCTATGCCTATCATGACTTATCTAGTCACTTCTGTGTTTATTTAACATTTTTGGTGCTCTGTGTAGCCCCTAAAGTGATCAAGGTGCACAGAACTAATATAAACTATATGCTGATTTTTCTAACTTTTTAAAGTTCCCCAAATAATTACTTCTTTCAGTAGACCCATCTCATGATCCAGACAGCAGTAATCTGCCAATTTAAGTACCAAAATTCCAGTATGGACCAACTCAATTTAGGTTCCTTTCAACTAAACAATTATAGCAAAATGATTGCAGTTTAACTGCAACAGTAGCATCACATGTAATTGATGTATTGGCATTCTTTGTTGCTGTTAACTGTCGTCAAGTTGACTTCAACTTAAGAGGGCTGCCGGACTTACCCAGCGGCTCAGTTTGCGGTCCAGCGAGGGCCTCCTACCGCGGTTTCACATGGCCCATCTCCATGCTGAGCTTCTTCTTACCAGCAGGCCATGCAACCCCCAGGCTGGGAAGAGGCCTCCGTTGTACAGCCAGTTAATTTGAAGCCCAGGCTTCAGGATGATTGTCTGGGAAGTCCCGTGCTAGCAGCCAATCAGCTAGAAGCTCTGAGGCTTCAAGCTGATTGGCTAGGGGAAAGCCTGCTCTCTTGCTGCAGGCTTCCCTCAGGTCTGGCAACTGGGTATTAATTCCCAGTTGCCTTGCTGCTTCCCTCAGTTGCTCTCAGTTGAGCTCACCCACCCTTTGGTCATTGGGTGTTTTTCTGTGTTAACTGATTTGTTGTTCATAGTTTTTTCCTTTGTCACAACTTTGAGGGGGCGGTTGGCATGGGTCCTGGGTCCAGGGACATTGGTTTCAAGGGTCTCCATCATAGAGACATGGTGGAGGTGCTTTTGGGGGTGCCCCTAGTGGGGAGGGGATAGGCCTGCAGGCATCGGACCTGTTGGGACACCCCCTCCTGCCTCCAGGATGCTGACAGCAGGCCAGTAGCAGGCTCATCAGCCAACAGGCAGGTTGGCTTATGACTGGATCCGGACCCATGTGTTTGTACCAACCAACTACAGCTGTCATCAAGAAAGTTGTGGCCTACTTTTTTCCATAATGTAATTCTGGTGTCTGTGATCATTTACCGGGTCTGGCCTCTCCCTTGGACATTCAAGACGACCCCATGAATGAGAGACCTCCAAAGTGGAATCTTAGGCCTATAGTTGAGTAGTGTTGTGACAGATCCTTTAACTAGGCTGGCTCCAAAACTCTAACGCTTTGGAATCCTGCCACTCACCCTGCCCTTGTTTCCCCAATTCTTCCCTTGCTGAGTTGGTTTACTGGGCCTCAGTGTGATCCCTTTGAATGTGGATTTGTGGTTGTGTTGATGTGTGGGGTTTTTTTTAGTTTTGGTATGTGTGGTCTGACTCCAGTTCAGGCTTGACAGTCAGCTAGAGGCAGGTTTAAAACAACAAGAATGGATTTATTAAACACAGTATAAGAACATAATAAACTCTTAATATTCTAATTTTTAGGTTCCCCGATACCAGACATAGTTCTCCCGTCTTTCCCTAATCCAAAACTCTATCTCTATCAGCTCAAAACACTGTCTGTGTCAGCTCAACACCCTTCAGTGACAACTTCGAACCCTGGGGTCAGCTACACGGCATAATTAATTGTGAAAAATAGTGACTTAACCTCCCTTTCGCTGCAGAGTCTATTTGTGTCCACGACTCATCCGCAAACTGCTGGAAGGAAATACTGTGATTTTGCAGTTCACACAGAGCACTGCAAATAAAAAGGGTGGCTGTGAGTGAGTTGCGTCCCTAAAACTCCCCCTTTTAATAAAAAAAAATTGAAAGTGGAATAGCTATTTTCTGCTGAAAGAAACCATTGGGCTAATCTCCAACCCATTTGTTGGTTCAATTGATCGATCAGGGGTGCATACACAGTGGCAGCAGCTGTCCCTACACACACACACCTCCATCCCTCTTGGAGGCCATTGCACATGCCCCTGAAAAGCACCGTGGGTGATGAAGTTCTGAGGTACCCAAAGTCTCCCCAGCACCTTTGTTCCCCGAGATGAAGAGAAATGTTCCCTTCAAAGCAATGTGCCCCTTTGCCTCGGTGACGAAAGAGAAGGAGGGAAAGGTGAATGAATGAGATGGAGCACTCGGAGGAGAAATTTGAGAAGGATGATGAGGTTTGTTGGGGGACAAAAAGCTCCACAGAGAGAAAGGGAGGCTGTTGTGTGCCCACAAAAGCAAAACAATAATGGTGGCTCCAGTATTGCAAGCCCTCTCTTTCAAGCCCACCTCCTCTGAGGTTTGACCAATCAGCTTTCAGCTCTGCCGTGTCCCCATGCAAATTGGTTGTACAGATGACCTATTGTGCGAATTTTCGCGCACTTTTTAAAAAAGATCACAAGAAATAGCGAAAGCTGTTATCATGGACTATGTGGAGTTTTCAGCCCCCCTTCTTCCTGATATAATGAATCCAGGCAGGAGCTCATGTAAACAAAAGGTAATCTGCCCTCTGTCTGGCTGATAGCAAAACCCTATCTCCCTGTCAGAGCCAACTTCAAACCCTCTCTGGTTGAAAGCAAAACCCTCTATGAATCTCCTGAGGCAAGCCTTCCCCTTTTAATACATTTTGTTTCCCCTCAGCCCCACTTCATAGTTTCTCTGATCTGTGATTGGCTGCCTGGAAGCCACATTTGCTTGGTGCCTCCTTCATAAGTGTGAAAGTGCCCTTATACTCCCGTATGTAGATAGGGTGTAAATGAACTCACTAATAATGATGTTAGCAACTGCAGGCATTTTGATTTCTCTCAAGGGGCTTGCTCACTGATTGTCGGGCAACAAGGCTAAAATAGAAGTCATGCTCTATATTGTGGCATAAGACAGCTATTGTAAATTATTCCAAAAAGAATTTAAAGGTTTTTTCAACAGTGGTGGTCATCATGTTAGTGCTCTTCTTTGACACAGTACTCTGTTAATTACCTGCACCTGATTGCTCCAGGGCTTTGTGAAATGATATTCTTGCCACAAACATGGCACAACAAAGATCCCACTGCAGTCTTGGATGTACAAACCTGCCTCCTCTTCAAAGCATTCTTCTCTTGCCTTTGCTCTTAATAAAATGCCTGGCTGCTATAAAGGAATCTCTTTTTTACCATCCCATTTTCTGTTAGAATAATAATAAGCAAGCCTTGCTGTCTAGCAAAATGTTTTTTCCACACCCCTATCTGGGTAAGTGGACAGACCAGAAATGTGCAGACATTACTGTTTTGGACTAAAGCTCCCCAACCAGCATGGCCATTTTGGTGGAGGATTCTGGGAGTTGTGGTCCAAAATAACTCACCAGACACTGGGGCAGGCTCTAATAGTGCGTGAGCCATGTTGGTTTTGCTGAAGCCAGTACATAGCTGAGAATCCTTTCAGATTTGGACTTCTCCCCATTGCTGCCCCAGCTGCCTTTCACTCTGAAATGTTTGGAAGTCTGCAAGAAGAACACAGATCATGGTTTATAATTAACATAATTAAAAATAGCAATCGAATAAACTGAATGCAGCAAACAGGGCAGTGAGGCTGTTGTGTAACCAACTACCAGCCTAGAAGGAAGCGCCAGAAGAGTGTCATCTTATAAAACAGTCAAGTACTGTCGACAGGGAGCAGCTCCCCCAAAAGGCAAGTACCTTTAAGCTTGATGGCAAATGGATATCCACTGAACTGAGTGCATGCATTGGGCAGCTCAATGTTTATTTACATGACCGGTTCAACAACTGCCTCTGAAGCCATGTTGTGTTCTTTTATTGCTGTTGTTAGGGACAGGCGGAAAGAACTGAGGGAAGGGCGGATGTACAAAGTACACTGATCTGACTATAAGGCTACCTGGCTATCTGGATGAAACCTAATGAGGGCTATTTAAAGAGTCCAGTTTAGTTACATACAGAGAGAGGAAGAGAGCAAAGAATACAGATGAGCTGAGATTCATTAATTTTCCCTCTAGAAGAGAATTGTAGAATTGAATCGACAATTGTGCATATCTTTCAACTCCCTGTTTCAGTAATGGTTAGAACATGAAAAATCACAGAAGAAATCATGAGTATAGTTCTGTTTCATATCGGGAAAGGGATGAAAAACCCTGTGTGTGTGTGTTCTCTAAAAAGTTGAAGAGCAAAGCAATAAGGTAGTTTCCTAGTGGTAATCATGGAGGCTTTTTTTTGTTGTTGGCATGGCTGCAACCTAAGGAATCTTGGGATTTGTAGTTTTGTGAGGTATTTAGAATTCTCTGCCAGAAGGCTTTTGTGCCTCCCCAAACTACAAATCCCAGGATTCTGTAGTCTGCAGCCATAGCAGTTAAAATGGAATCATAGGGCAATAATTGTATATTGTGGAGACCCTGAGTTACCCTGATGTCAAAGAAAGGTGGGGCAGGCAAAAAGCTGCCATTAGTTGAGCAGCTCAGATTCTAGACAGGGTCAGAGAAGAAGTGAAGATAGAGAAGGGCAGGAAAGGTGAAAGAAGGTGCTTATGAGAAGTCCCACAGGGAGTGGTGTTGAGAAAAAGAAAGTTGCAGATCCAGAAGAATGAAGACATGAGGAAACAAGTAGAGTGAAGAGCCTGAGAGAAGAAAAGTTGAGAGAGAAAAAGAGTGGAGCAAAGAGGTCCATAGCAGTACAGGCACAAAGTCAGATGACATTCCTATGTTCATCTGAAACATCACATAGTTTGCCATAGTCCTTTAGTATGATGTGAGTTTCAGCAACAATGGTTAGTTCTAAATGTTTCTGAACATTTTTGGATTTTGTACTTGAGCTTTCACAGGCATACTCCTCAAATGTGGCTGTTCAGTCTGAATTTAAATATCACACTTTGACATCCAACTTTTGACATTTCCAGCTCTGAGATTTGTAGAGACAGATTTCTTTAATGCAAAGCTGACATTTAAGAACCCAAAGGAGAATCATCTCCACAAATTTGCTGCAGATCTAGATGTTTTTGTGTGTGCATGTGTGCAGATTGGTGAACGGGGGATAGGTTGAGAGACAAGAGTATCTGGAAGGCTGCATCTCACAAATGTTACTTGCAGTGAAGTTGAACACATGTCTAGTCAGAAGAAAGCCCAAATTAATTCAGTATGACTTCAGTCTGTACAACTCTTAAAGAAGAAATTGGCTCTTTTATAAGCCTATGAATGAAGAACTGTTTTTAGATATACTGTGGCTATAAACTGACTAAGAATGCAAGGTGAAGACTAATTTCTGGTAACCTTATATCAGCATTCTGTGTACAATTTACGCAAGCACCTCAGAGACTACTACTTTGCTGAGGTAATCAAAGTAGTTATCTTTAGTAAGACATATTAGTGTTTGAAAACTCACTGTCTGAGTACATAATGCTCCTTGTCTTCTTAATACATTTGAAAATTTAATGGCGTACTGGTGATTTTCCTTTTCCAATTCACAGTTTGTTTACAGATACATGTTGAACAGGATATAGCAGGCAGACATCCAAGCAGCTGTTCCCCAAACAAAAGCAGGCAGCCCCTCTCTAGTTTCTTTTTCCAAGTGATCTGGACCAAGCTGAACATTGCTTTTCATCATCTTTCTGTATTTTCAAACTGGAAAGCAATTTCCTTCAGCCCAAACTCAAGCTATTAGGTCATCTCAAACTGCAGCAGTTAGATGTTACCAGTCACCAATGACCACTGAGCTCTTCATCAGGGAAATAATTTCTTTTAAAAGGACTTGAGAGAAAGTAACTTTGCATATCCAAAATATAACATTTCAACAATACTGCATTTCAGCAATCCACAAGCTATTGAATTTAATGGATCTCATAAGCAGAGAAGCAAACATCCAGGCTCCCACATTCATGGCAATCCTAGGTAGTAACAGTACCTAGGTTATGCAGCATGGCTCTCTCTCATAAACTGCAACGAGCAGCCAAATCAGAGAATAAAATTTTAAAGAGGGCTTCTATTTACTGTGAGCACCTCAAGTATAGCAGGGTTGACAAAACTCAGGGCACCTGCTGACATCCCATGGAACTGCTGTGTTTCTCCAGGTTTTCAAGCAGAAGCCAAATCTTAGGGCAAGCAGAAACAGAGGTATAGAAAGATTGATTTTTGTATATATGAAGTGGCTTTAAATTCCACTTCATCTTCATTCATTCCCAGCTGGTGCCAGGTTTCTCTGGCTCAGCACAAAGGTGTTTATATATGTTTTGTGCTTGTGCAATGTCAGTGAGAGGAAGGGACTGGGGAGATGGACAGTGAACGCATGCACTCAGGCTTATTATGCCACTTTATAGGGCAAAGCAGGGAGTGGAATGCCAGCGTTGCATCACATGAACAATCTTGTTGTACAAGTCCTGGCAGCAGTGGCTCAGGGCCTATGGAAAAAAACACCTCCTGGGGCTAGCAGTGAGGTTCCTACATGCCCAAACAGCAGTGTGTGGCCTGGAAAAACTCTAGGTATGCTGTAGGTAAGGCCACATGAGATGCAAGCTCTACTATGAATGGTAATACCCGCTGCAACTACTGGGCACATTTTGCCGCCTGCTTGACTCTTGAAACATGTTATCTGCCCCCACCCACCCACCCATTTCTCCATTGATTTATTACTTTGTTAGCAGTGTTTACCCAAATTCTGGAATGGGATGGTGCTAATTTGGCAAGCCTAAATTAAGAGTAGGAATATCCAAGGGGGAACAGAATTACTACCTCCCACCTTGCATTTAACTTCTTCATCTGTCCCCCCAACTGGCTTTGAGGGTTGCCAGATTGAAAACTGGAAAGGACTCATGCATCTTTAATGATTGTATAGAAGCAGGCATTTCAGCAGGCATTGTGTCTTATGGTTGTGTGACAAGCAACAGCTGCTGAAATTTCTTCTTCCACAAAACCAGTAACCGTACAGGAGCCCTCTCCACTTTTCACTCTGGCAGCCCCAGTTCTCACCAAGGATCTTACCTCTACCAATTATATAACCAAATAGCAATGTAGAAATAAAAATAAGACCAAAAAACAAAAGCAATTGCAGGTGAAAAAGACTAGTCAATGAAAAATCAGTGGCAGAAAAACAAGCCACATCAGCAGGCGAAAACCTGTCTTAAAAATAAGGTCTGCAAGAACCTCTCTGGAAGGGAATTCATAAGTCACAGAGAAGAAAGACCCTTTCTTGTTCTGGCACAAGTGAAAGAACTGAATCAAGTAAAAACAACAACAGAGCAAGAAAAGGCAGAGGGAGAAAACATGGGGTGTGCTGAACACTCCCAGTCTATAGAGAAGGGATGAAAAGTGGGGGTGTATCAGATGATGGGGTACCTTTGTGATCTCTGTCTGGCAACCTTCAACCTCCACTGAGTTTTGGGGAGTTACAGTGAAAGGATGGATGAAAGTAAACAGAACCAAGGCAGTTTATTGCCATTATGTGCCCAAGCCTAGGGGTTTATCACAGCAGGGTGTAACACATGGGAGATTATAAGACGGGGACAAATATAGCCTCCCCGTTTTACAATCTCCTCTCCTGCCCCACTCCTGTCCTTATAACATTTTTTTTAAAAAATTCAGACCTACCTTAATAGCGCTGCAAAAATGCTCCCCTCCCCTCCGGCAGTCCAGGAGTGACTGGAGCTCTCACGGAGCCCCATTCATTTCCTGGAAAGGAAATCTCGGTCGTTCTCGTGAGAAATAAAAAAGAAAAAAACATTTTAAAACTCAAACCAAGCCCCAAAACACCAAGTCAAAAACTCAAACCAAGCCCCAAAACACACTTTAAAAAACCCAAGTAACCTGGGGAGGATAGGAAAAAGTGTGTCACTTACCTCAATGTCCCGATCTTAACCAGAATGGTTCAGCACAAACCTCCCAGCAATGCTGGCATTGCGCCAGCATAATGGGGCACTTTTTCACTCACCCACCATTCCATTACAGAAATGGAACGATGGGTCAATTCACGGCTTAGCCTGTGAATAAAAAATTGTGTGGGGGGAATGGAAGGGGCATGGGAGCATAATGACACACGGACGACGTGTCTGAAAGGGAAGCCCTTTTGTGATCTTCTGTCATCCCTGCGGTGTGATATTAAGGTCGTCTGATAATCTCCATGGTAATAGTGCAAGTGAAGCAAGCAGAAACATTGTATTGAAGCACTTACTATCACATGCTGCTCACAATGGCAGATCCTGACAGTTCATTTACGCTTGATACCACTATGAGCATACTTCACTACCATCCTGGCTCCTTTTTACTGGTTTTGTAATACCTTGCTCGTGTGCACTCTCATGTTCTTCTTTTCTGGGGGGAAGTTTTGCACAATTGCGGAGTCTCGTAAGGCCACCGACTTCCACTTTCTTCCATTGTTTCTGCCATTGCATAACAACCCAATTACAGCAATAAGTGCCAATAAGCAACCAGTTAATATTTTCATAGATATTTCAAAGTCCCACAGCTTCTTATGTAGTACATCTTTTCAGGACTCCCTATAACAAACCTGTAGGATAGGTTAATAATTTTATCCCCCTATTGCAGCTAGGAAATAGGCTGAAGGAGAATTACTTTTCTATGGCTATCTACAGAGTTCAATACTGATGTGAGATTTTTTTACCAGGAACTTTTAACCACTATTCTGCACTATGTCATATTGTCTGAAGTCCTGAATTTCACCTAGGGAGGATAACATTGGCAAGATACTGTGAGCACTAAGCAGAGGGAATTTATCACAGCTCCAGCCAAGGCACAAAGTAAAGCATCTCTTTATGATGGATTTACAGGCATTTATATTGTTCCTTAATCTAGAAAACCTCACTCTCTTATGCTATTCCCTCCTTAGTTCTGCATCTTTCCTTTCCAGCACCACCATCAACATCACTAGCATAGCCTCGATTCTGTTCTTTGTTCTACCTTTCCCCTGCTGTCTGTGATGCAGGAGGAGAAACTGTAAGTCCCAGGTGTACTTTGAAACACAGGTAATTATGATCTGCATCTGTTAGTACAATCTTGGCTCTGCTAGGTGGAAGGCATGTTGCCATTGCTGTGATAAATTTGCAGTGCTGTTTTCCTGATTTCTTTTTCCCTTGATACTAAGCATTCATTGCATCTAATTTTTTCTTTAATCACACAGTCTTAATCGCTGCCACACAAAACCTCCAAGTAAATATATCTCACAGGAATTAAATATAAAGGATTTGAGCAATTATTCAGAGGAAGCAAAATACAAGCACAGAGGAAGAAATCAAATGGCGGCTCATTTTTTCTCTCTCTCCCTGTGAGTCTGTAGAGACAGACTGCCTGTGTTTTACAGATTTATAGCAGAGAATTGCTTAACAACAGAGATGGAAACCAAACCAGGAATATTTATATAGCAGATGAATTTCTTTAAGTTACTGCGCCACAGGTCGGGTGCACACAATTCTCACAAGCATTGTGGGCAACCGTCTTTCCTAGATCAGGATGTTGCCTGACAACAACGGCCCAGGTTAGCTACCACTGTCCCCTCTGGCTAATACAGCTGGTAAGAAGATTCATCTGACTTTCTGTGGGGTTTGATTGTAGCAGTGGGGGAGACAGGATGCTGAATTTGGCTCAACACAAATGAAATCTCCATCTCTCTGTGCTTTCTGCTTCTTCTAATGTGCAAAACTGAAAAAAAGAGTAAATCTAAATTGACAATCACAAGCCATCAGTCACTTTCTTTTTTCTTTTTTTCTTTTTTTTTAAGAATACTGAAACTCTTAGGAGGCAGATGGCCAAACCAGAATATGAGTTGGAGCCAAACTGTTAGTTGTGTTAACTACCATTAAAATGAATGAAATTAAAGCTAGAGGTCATAACTACAGTATATTCTTCCAAACAGCAAATACTACTACCTGCCAAACACCATAGGCAGTCAAAGTTATTATACCAAGTAATGGTTAAATTGTCCTGAGTTCTTTGGCAGTTTATTGAGAATTCTTGTGTTATTCTTTTTAATTAAAACATGCTGATATCCTACATCACTGACTTAGTTACAAATGCATAACTAAGTACTGTAATGTATCCTGGACTGAGCCCCAAAGCCTGCCTTAACACCCAGAAGCCACATTGAGTGACGAAAGTCTGTTCAGCTGTCATTTGGGGCACAATAAGGATGAAGTTTCCAGCCCCCTCCTGCTACCGTCTGCAATGAGGAATTGCTACATGAGTCCAACTAATGGAAATGCAATTCCTTGTGCCCTGATTGGCAGTTGAACATATCTCTTTTGCTTGCTTGTGGCTACTGGCTGTTAAGGTGGTTTGGGGGGGGGGCATTACAATCATGGCAACAGTGCCATGATCATGACTACATACAGTTACTGAATATGGAGTTGTTACGGATCTGCAACTCTAGTTTACAAATCTGTAACTGCAATACTGAATGGCAGCCAAGATCACAAATCAGATAATTAACAAGCAAAAACCATAAATCCACATTATTGCCTGAAAACAATTTACAACAGTTGAAGATAAGAGTACAGAAGTTAATCAGAAGAAGTGTCCATCAAAGAAAGGCTTTTGGATTTCATCCAAACAGACCTCTCCAGGAGTCCCTGTGAGATGTCAGTGGAGCAACTATATTGTCTGCTTGCATGCTCCATCTGCCATGTTTATTTTTCTAGTAAGGCTAGGAAAATTCCAGATTTTACAGTACCATAAATCTATGTTGAGGTTCCTAACTTCCTTTCACCTGCTGGCAACCACTTGTCTGGCTCCCAGCAAAAGGAAGGAAATAAGTCATTTGGTCCTATAAAGATATTTCATAGTGCTACTAGACCTTGGTCCAATGTGACTGTTGGATTTGTAACTTTCTCAGTGTCATTCTGTACATCTAGCCAAAATCTTTGTAATATGAATTCCACAAGTACAAAGTCAGGACTTTCCCCCCAGAATGGCCTCATAGCCTAAAATCCTACTATGATGGCTGTGAAATCATGGGGACAAGTTCAGCAAGGGCTCTGCAGCAGATCCAAGGGCCAATTTTCTCCACTTGGAATTCTCTGGGAGCAACATGGATTTCCAAAAAAATAAAAATCTGGAAGTGGCCAGAAGTGCACTTCTGAATTTGAAAAACTGTTGGCGGAGGGGGGGGGGAGGTTGTTTATGTTTTTGTTTTGTTTTGTTGATGTTGAACAGTGCAGGGGGCCCTGAAACCTCTTTAAAGGGAGAATTGCTCCTCCAGGAGGCATGCAGAAGGGGTGATTCACTCTTTTTTGGCCAGAAAAAAGGGCAAGATGGGGGAAATCAAGGGCTGTAAAAAGACAACATAAGGCTACATTTTACCCATTCTTGATATTCAGGGAAACACTTTCCTTTTTTGACAGTGAGGGCAATAATGAAACCCAGGAATGCCCCACAGCCCACAGGATGTAAATGTACACTGAAAGATGGGCCCCTGCAAAGAAAATAGGAGATTTGTTTGGAAGATGTTCCTTGATCTTGCTACAGATTTGCTGTAGGCAAATCTGTGCTTAAGTCCGTTCAGCAGTTCACCTACCTGGGAAGCATCATCTCCTCAGATGCCAAGATTGACAAAGAGATTGATCACAGATTAGCAAAGGCATATAGCACATTAGGAAGACTTTACAAAAGAGTCTGGAGTAATAAACACCTGAGGCGAAGCACAAAAATCAGTGTGTATAGAGCCATTGTACTGTCTATTCTCCTTTACGGGTCTGAAACATGGGCCACCTATCACCAACACTTACGACTCCTCGAACGTTTTCATCAGCGCTGTATACGTACAATCCTAAATATACACTGGACTGACTATGTGACGAATGTTGCTGTCCTTGAGCAAGCAGGGATCACCAGCATTGAGGCCATGATATTGAGAACACAGCTGCACTGGGCAGGGCACGTTTCTAGGATGGAGGACCATCGCCTCCCAAAAATAGTACTCTATGGTGAACTCGCCATAGGGTCAGCATACGAGGGGTGCTCCAAAAAAGCGATACAAGGACTCCCTGAAACAACATCTCAGGCTTGGCCAAATTGATCACCAACAATGGTCTGCCCTGGCCTCACATCAGGAGGCATGGAGACATACTATCCACAATGCTGCAGCCTTATTTGAGAACTCACGCTGAACAAGTCTTGAAGAGAAACGACAATGCAGAAAGAATCACAACCCAGAAATATCACCCAAGGAGACCCTCTGCTGTGCTTTCTGCAACCGGACTTGTTTATCTCAGATTGGCCTTTTTAGCCATCAGCGTGCTTGCAGAAAGTGCGGGATGAGTCCTTCCTGAATCTTTGTTTGTGAAGAAAAGCCAGAGAGAGAGTTCCTTGAAAGCAGAAAGTCTGAACATCTCCGTGATGTACTGCATGTCAGCTACTGAAATCAAATGTCATTAGGTGTCAAATATAGAAAGCAAACATTCAGTTAAACAAATAAATCTAACACATCTGCAAAGCACCTGGCTGGGGAGGACTGCTCTAGTCTAGGCTCCATTTGTAGGTTATTGCTGTCCGTCCCATCTATCTATGGCAGCTAGTATCTGCAGCCCATGGGTGACCAAGACCCTCTGATTTCCTCCAGGCAGCTAGCACTCTGTCTCCTCACATTTCCATAGAGATTACTCAGGCCCTCCTCTTTCCCACCACATTGCTCTGACTTCAGCCCCATTTTCCCCTCTCAGTTCTTAAACTTCATAATGAATAATGGCCATGGGAAGAAGCAGGATGAGATTTCATCTATTTCATTGCATAGTTTTGCTTACATGGCAAGGATGAACTAACTGATCCCCAGTCCCTCTGTGCTGGCTTGACCTTTGTGCTAATTTGATTGATTATTTTGAGTGCATTGCCTATGCTCAGCCACCTTGACTGCAGCAGGGCTGTATGCTAATGATTTATGAGAGACATCTGCGATTCCATGAGGCAGCACACAGATTGTGTCACTGCTATCCGAGAAGGCTCCATTGATCCATCCCAATACCCAGCAGCACAACTGAGTGTCAAATTCTAATCAGCTTCAAGTTCACCCACCCTAACTGAACAGGTGGCTATGACCATGCTAGAGATGACCATATCCTGTACGCTAGGAATCAAATCAAAAACAGCTGAAATGCTTTGGTCCTCATCTTCCACCAACTGAGCTCTCGATATTGTGTTCCTAACTAACAAGAGTGAGGGGTGGTGGTAATCTTTGCCACCTGCCCAAGCCTGAATGTCCTGATCATCTGTTTTGATGCTGCAAATGTCCACTCTTAGGCATATTCAATGTTACATTAATAAAATGAGCAAATAAAAATCCCTCAATGTTTCGAACAGTATGTATTGTGATATTTTGGTTATACTACAGAACTGCTGTGTTAGTAGCACAGGCCATTTTGAAAAAAGAGGTAGAGGGAGTCTCCAGATAGGCAAACTTTTGCTGCAGAGTTTGCACTGGTAGATCTTGGTTTTAATTTTACCATACAAATGACATTTCTGTTATCCCAGAATATATGATGGTAAATTCAGCAGCAGCAGCAGCAGCAGCAGCTTTTTATTCCAGAAGGTGTGTGTTTTTTGTTTTTTTTTTGTTTTTAAATCCCAGAATATGTCATAACAACAAAACTCCAAAGGTCTTTATGATTCTATATTTGCAATTGAACTAGGTTCTTGGGGCATTCCTCCTCCTCACAGGAAAGAAGGGAGGAACAATAAGGTCCTTTACTACTCCAGTAAGGTTTTTGTAACACTATACATATAAAAAAGAAGGCATGCACATCCAGGTTGCCAGAGCCAATACTGAGCAAAGACATGGAAGAGAACTGATGATTGGCCAATTGTATACAGTATTATGAGATCTAAATGATGATTGGCCACACATCTCCAGAGCCAATAGTTAGCAAAGACACAGAAAACATTGGACTCATGATTAGACACACCATGCTTATTGATTAGCTTTTTACATCCCTCTCCAATTGCCTTGAACAGACTGTGTGTGAATGCTCAGGTGCCAAGGGATACCAAACATCAATATTTGCTGTGAGAGCTCATGCTACAGTAGTTTGAAAGAGCTCAAAAGTCAGGAAGGCAAATATAATTTAATAGGCATTACAAAAACCTGGTGGAATGAATCTCATGATTGGGATGTAGCAATGGAAGGCCATAACCTATTCCAAAGAAATAGATCAAACAGGAAAGGAGAAGGAGTACCATTGAATGTCAAGGGTGTGTACACCTCTCAGGAGATCCATGACTTAGAGCATGGAAAACAGGTTGAGAACCTTTGGGTAAAAATTAAAGGGGAGAGAAATTACTGATCTCATTGTGTGTGTGTGTACTATAGGCCCCTCAGCCATACTGAAGATTTAGATTATGCCTTCCTAAAACAAATGACCAAATATTCAGAAAGAAGAGATATAGTACTAATGGCAGACTTTAATCACCTTGATATTTGTTGGAAGTCACACTCTGCCAAAAGTGTAAGGTCCAACAAATTCCTTACCAGCCTTGCAGACAATTTCATTGTACAAAAGGTGGAGGAGGCAACAAAGGGATGAGCTGTTTTGGATTTGATCCTAATCAACAGAGACGAAGTGGTGTGGAAATAGTGGGATCTTTGGATGGGAGTAACTGTGTCCTCTTGGAATTTGTTATTTGGAATTTGGAAAAGGAAATTCAAATGTAGTCAGACATGCACTCTGCATTTCAAGAAAGCTGATTTCAGTAAGCTTAGAGAAATACTGGGTGAAATCCCATGGTTGGAAATACTCAAGGGGAAGGGAGCTCATGGTGCATGGGAGTTTCTTAAAGGTGAGATATTGAGGGCATAGTTGCAAACAATTCCAGTGAGGAGGAAAAGCAGGAGGTGTTTAAAGAAACCAAGGGGGATGTACAAAGAACTTTCAGATAAGGTGAGATTTAAAAGAGGCGTGTATAATATATGGAAGAAGGGTGAAACCACCAAAAAGGAATACAAACAAATAGCCAATACTTGCATGGGGAAAGTCACAAAAGCCAAAGCTCAGAATGAGCTCAGGCTTACTAGAAAGATTAAGAATAATAAAAAGAGAGTTTTGGCTATGTTTGGAACAAGAGGAAGAACAAGGAAACAATATGGCCATTATGTAGAGAAGATGGTGAAATGTTAAGAGAGGACAGAGGTGCTTACGTCACTCTGAAGTAAAGCAGGAGTGCAGCAGGAAGGTTCTTTCTTCCGTGCTGCCTTACCGCACTCTGTCATCATTCTTTCCTTATGGTCCCATGGGAGTCAGGTTATCCCGTAATTCATTGTACACCAACAGATATGCCTGTTTGCCACAGGACATGGCTTTAAACCTGACAGGAAATCTCTTAAAAGATAGTATCCCTTAAGGGGGCATAAAGAGGAAAACTACAAGACTGGTATTTTCTTTAACAGCATGGCTTTGCTGGAAGCCCCACCATGTGCAAGCCGATGGTACTTCAGGGACATGCAAGCAATATGAATTGGACTGACAGGATGTTTTACAAACATATTTAGCATTCTTGTGGGAAACAGGGTTGCCACAGGATTTTGCTCCAAGCTGGATTGGATAAGATGGGACAGGAATGAGAGATACACCACTCCCTGCTAGTGACTTGCAAAAGTAATTTAAAGGTGCAGTGTACTCAAATATGTTCTCAAAGCAACCCACTATAGTTCTAAATATAGACTTAAAGCAAACGGATGCCATTTCTCCAGCATTCATGCTTACTTTGGCCCAAAGGCCCATGTTAAGTTTTGGATCCAAATTGTGCAACAGGAACTTATGTAAAAAGAAGTGCATCCAAAATACCTTCTTTGACTAGGAAACAAGCCAGAGTGAAACTGGAGTGAAAATACCTTTATAAACTTTTTGACAGCTTAGAAAACATTTTGCTTCATTCAATTTTTGAACATGGTAGTTGTAGGAGTGTTGGTTTCATAGAAGGAGAGACAGAGAGCAGAAGGTGATTTTTTTTTAATTTTAAAAAATACAACTTCCAGAGTCCTCCAGCCAACATAGCCCCCAGCCATGCTGGTTGGAACATTCTGGGAGCTTCTAAAACACAACTTTTCCAACTACTGCCCCAGACTCCCCTACCTTTAGCTCTTTCAGCTCAGAAAAAAAAAACCAGAGTAAGGTTTCATTGGCAGGTGATGCTTGGGCTTTGGTTCTGGTGGGTTTCTAACACTTGCTTCTTCATTTGTGACTGTGTTTTTATCCTGTTTCTCAGACAGTTGTTGTTGTGTACCTTCCAGTCATTTCTGAGTTTTTGAGAACCTAAAGTGAACCTGTTGTAGGGTTTCCTGAGGCTGAGAGTGTGTGACTTGCCCAAGGTCACCCAGTGGATTACTCTCTCCCAAAATGACAGAAAGAAATAACAACAGAGAAAACCCCAGAATCAGACCCTGTTAGCAAGCTTACAAACTAAAAGAGGAAGACATATAAGAGAAAGGGAAGAAGAGTGGAGGGAAAAGAAAGAGAAGGAAAATCACTTCTTCAGTCAAGGTGGGTGAGTTATAAGTGACTATTTAAGTGCAGTTCAGGCCAGTCTGATCTTCCCTTGTTGGTGGTCTTACTTGAACATCTACTCAGGCTCTTGCAACTTTGGCCAATAAGTGGGGCCAAAGGGCTCTTTCTGGCATCGTGGGGGGGGACTCTGCTCCCTCTCTGGCCAGGTTTTCTTGCTGTAGGCTTGGTGCTCTTCCTGGGAAGCAGGTGTCATAGCATCCCAGTGGTCCTAGGTCTCCTTTACTGATGGCAGAACCCAGCGTGCTCCCCTTCTGCTCTCCAGTGCTACTATTCCCTAGGAGTATTGAACTCCTAGAATTCAGGACCCCTCATTTATCAACTGCCAATTACCCAAACATCTACCAGTATGATATTGATTTACTTCTGCCAACCCATGCTCTAATCCTTATCCTTCCTGTGCTTTGATCTGTTGCTTCTCTTTGTATACTTGTGACCAGGCAGGAGTGTATCACTGAAACAGTTTCTTTAATTTATATCTATTTTATTTTCTTTATTAAAGTATGTATATCCTGCCCTGTATCTAGAGATCTCAGGACTGCATACAGTAAAATCAACTGAACCAATTTAAAATTTAAAACAGTAAAAAAAAAAATTGAAACAGATTAAAAGCATATTAAACAATTTGAAAAGTTAAAATAAGACCGTTTAAAACCAGTTGAAACTATTTATGGCAATGCAGAGGTTATATGGGTGGTGACACAAAGGGAAGGCATGCAGCTTTACCATATATGGGGCAAGAAATGCCAGATCTCCAAGCTGGATTTAGAAAAGGAAGAGGCACTAGGAAACATATTGCAAACATACGTTGGATAATAGAGAGCACCAAAGAATTTCAGAAGAAAATTAGCCTATGCTTTATAGAATATAGCAAAACCTTTGATTCTGTGGATCATGAAAAACTATGGATAACTCTTAAAGAAATGGTTGTACCTCAACATTTGATTATCCTTATGATTAACTTGTACTCAGGGCAAGAGGCTGCTGTCAAGACGGAATACAGAGAAACAGAATGGTTTCCAATTGGCAAGGGGACAGGCAAGACTGCATTTTATCTCTCTGTTTAACTTATATGCTAAAAACATCATATGTACAGCTGGAATAAACTCTGGTGAAGATGACATGAAAAGTGGAGAAAAGAACACCAACAACTTAAGATATGCAGAGGCATATAGCGCATTTGGAAGACTTTACAAAAGAGTCTGGAGTAATAAACACCTGAGGCGGAGCACAAAAATCAATGTGTATAGAGCCATTGCACTGTCTATTCCCCTTTATGGGTCTGAAACATGGGTCAACTATCACCACCACTTACAACTCCTTGAACACTTTCATCAGTGCTGTATACACACAATCCTAAATATACACTGGACTGACTATATGACGAATGTTCCTGTCCTTGAGCAAGCAGGGATAACCAGCATTGAGGCCATGATATTGAGAACACAGCTGCACTGGGCAGGGCACGTTTCTAGGATAGAGGACCATCGCCTCCCAAAAATAGTACTCTACGGTGAACTCGCCATGGGTCAGCGTAAGAAAGGCGCTCCAAAAAAGCGACACAAGGACTCCCTGAAACAACATCTCAGGCTCGGCCAAATTGATCACCAACAATGGTCTGCCCTGGCCTCACATCGGGAGGCATGGAGACGCACTATCCACAATGCTGCAGACTTATTTGAGAACTCATGCCGAACAAGTCTTGAAGAGAAACGACAACGCAGAAAGAATCACAACCCAAAAACATCACCCAAGGAGACCTTCTGCTGTGCTTTCTGCAACCAGACTTGTTTATCTCAGATTGGCCTTTTTAGTCATCAGCGCACTTGCAGAAAGCATGGGATGAGTCCTTCCTGAATCTTCGTTTGCGAAGAAAAGCCAGAGAGAGAGAGGATTGTGCATATTTTAATAGGAAACTAATACATAACTATAGAAATAAAAACAAACATTCAAGATGCTAGTTCAACTGTTGACAAGAGAAGATGTGAAGTTTGGCCTAAGAGTCCAAGTCTGTCAGTCAAAATCAGCACAATATTTGGGAGAAGCTGCTTGTGGGAGTAGTCCCCTTGCATAACAAATGCAACATCAGAGTTGCATCTAATTTGGGACTAAAGTTCTTCAGCAACCTGGGGGGAGGAGAATGCAAAGTGCACTTTTGGTGTTAAAAAAAAAGAAAAAGAAGTGTGCTGTCATATCTGAGCTGTTTGTGGAGATTATCAGATACGGCTAATGTGGTGCCATAACAACACCAGTGGAATGCAAAAGGATGCCAATATCAGATAACGACATCCTTTTGCATTCTCCTGGTGTTACTATGGTGTTCTATTTAATTGATGTGCCGAGCCATCAATAGATCGCCCGTTCTGTTTCTGTGCCTGCATTGCTGGCATTTGAAACCTCGCACCATTGTCCTGCCGTGAATACAGCATCAATGGGCCGTCCTGCCAAAGCACTTCCAGGTGGGATCACAAAAACAAGGTAGGCTACCTTCTTTTTATGAACCTCACCGGGTTACTTGTTATTTTTTTTAGTGTGTTTATGTGCTTGTGTAAACTTTTTTCTTGTTATTTTTCTTTGTATTTTTGAATTTCCCATGCTCGCGTCTTCTTGCAAGAATGGGTGGGATTTCAATCTAGGAAGTGAACGGAGCACCATTAGAGCTCCATTCATGCCTGGGCTGCCTTTGGATGGAAGACAAATTAAGTCTGATGGGGAGGGTTATTATGCTGGGACAGGAATGGGATTGGAGATTGTGGGACAGGAATGCATTTTGAAGTCATGTCTGATAATTTCCCGTGTGTGTATGGGATATGTGCCTTCAAGTCACCTGTCAATTTATGACAACCCCATGAATTTCATACGGTTTTCTTAGGCAGCAAACACTCAGAGGTGGTTTTGCCAGTTCCTTCCTCAGAAATATAGCATACTCTCATGTTAATATGGCTCACACAGGTTGCCCAGTCATACAAAGAGTTATTTGCAATGTAATCTAAGGCTGGAATCCTAGTGGTGACATATACCCACATTCCTTGAGGTTATGCTCACATCTGTCTTTTGTTCAACACGTCCTGGTTACCTCCCCATTCCTTCCCTTGCCCTGGCTAGCAATTGGCCATTTTAGTATCACCTAGGCTTGAAAGCTACTTTCCAAAGGCAGGAGAAACACAGGAGCATTATGTCCCACACACCTTGGTGTACAATTCCAGTCTAGAGGTCAAGAAGGCAGCAGTTCTGGTTGTTTAAACCCAGACCTTCCTTAATCAAATGGAAACTAACAGGAACAGGGGTTCAAATTTAATAGCAAAGAGGCTGTATGGATTAAAGAAATGTAGTCCTCTCTGTCATTTATAGGTAGTCCAGACATCCTTGTCTTCCATTTCTAGTTCTCCCATGTGTTCTAATTGTTCCTTTTCTGTTCCTTTATTTTACTTACCAGAGAAAATCCCTTAAGAACAAAAGTCAGAGGAGCTTCACAATGCCTTTTAGTTGTACATTTATAGGAGTGCTCTGCTGGAAGCAGGTATAATCTCTGTTCTGGAGATTCTAGGTAAAATGTCACCCATAGTTAGCAGTGGTCAAGGAGAAGCTTCTCTAAAAATGTCCTAGGAACCATCCCTATATCTAAAACTTGTCTAAACTTTCATCAGTAACTAAACAGACTGTTCTAAGACAGGATGAACAATTGCATAAGGAGCCAGGGAACAAATTTCCCTCCACCCCACAGTAAGCCCAAATGCCTCCATTTTTCTCTACAATATCTCTCAAAATGGCAACAGGAAGTGTCATCATATCACTTCCTGTCACCATTTTGAGAGGAAATTGAGATGAAAATTGATGTATTGGGGTTTAGTATAGATTATTTTCATGTGTTTTCACATGTTTGGGGGGGGCTTTCTGTGTGGTTTGAAGTAAAACATTTTCTGAAAATCATGCCTTTTAAAAAAAATGAATGGATGGAGGGCTTTTGGCAATGGGTGAGACGGGGGGGGGGCTTCAAGGGTCATAAAAGTGGAGTCCAGGAGCTACATGCAGCCCATGGGCCACAGTTACACCACTCCTGTTCAAAAAGGATTGAAACCAAAATTACATTTATCAGTTTTGCAGCAGCTTCACTTCTTGCAGGCATGGTTCTGCCAAACATTTCACACTCTTTGAAGAAGTGAGGGGAATAGTCTGCAAATAGTATAGACTGAAGTAAGCAGGATAGTTTGCAATGACTGGCTGCCAGTCTTTCCTTTGCCTTGCCTGCCAACAGCAAAAGCTGACCCTGGGGATTTCTCTTCTTCCAGATGATGACTTCAGCAACACCTAACATCAGAGAAAAACACAACTCCCTGAGCTGGCTTAAATGTTTGTGTTTCCCTGCAAATGTTAATGACATCATTGACACTCTAGGGCTTGAACTCCACACTTGGCATACAAAAGCCCTTCCAGTGACTTTTACACCAGGGGTTCCTGCTCTTGATGCATATTTATGTAACATTGCCTATAATTAAAGCACTGTAAAATTGGGCCTATAATGTACTAGCAATAAATTCTTAATAGACATGGCTACAGTGAGCAGTTGCGTTTTTGCTGTCTCTCATCTCTCTCTCTCTCACACGTATGGTTAAATGTAAGCTGTAAAAATAGCACGTAAAATTTGTAACCAGGAAAGGGAAAATAAACCCAGCAACAGTGCAACAGCACTGGAAAATCTGGTCTGCTTGCTGTTTGATTTATCAGGGCGCTGTCCCAAAACATCTACTTAGAACACTTGTGTGGAATGTTGTGAGGTACCCAATACTTATCGGGTCTTCTGTGCAAACAAACAGCAAACTTGCACAACAAAACCATATAGCTATTGTTTTGAGTGTAAGATTATTGTGGATTTTGCTCAAGATTTAGTTACTTAGTTAGTTATGTGCATGGTTGTTGTTTTTTGCTCAGAAAACAGAACAGAATCTTACACAAAACCCGCATGTGGCTATCTGGAAACAGTTCAAGATGGCATAGCTATCATGAGACTTAACCCCAGGCCTACGCTGAGCAGTAGCTCAGCTAGGCCTAGGAGCAGCAGTGCTGGCCCAGGGGAAGTTCAACCCAACATATTCCCTCTTGTGAAGGTGTAGGGGTGAACCTGGTGCAAAGAAACCACAGGTGTTTCTGCACAGAACAGTTTCCTGAAACACTTTGGGATGTGTGAATATCAGACAAAAACTGCACAGAAATTTCTTCCTTGGGAGGAAACTGTAAAAGCTATCCATATTCATTTGTGAGGACCAAAGAGTAAAATATTCACTTTCCTAATGTTAACTTACCAACAGAGCTGCTTGGGCCAAAGGACATTCCACAAACTTCAGCTTGGGACTCCCCAGTCCACAGACTTCGGTTGGACTAGCAGTTTGAAACTTACTGCAACACTTGCAATGAGATAACATCCTTATGAAAAGGGGTTGGTTTAGGGGGCCTGGGACTGGCTGTGTGGCACAGACAGCTTGCTCTTCAACAGAGGGGGAAGTCAAGGAGATCAGAAAGTACAGCCATATGAGGCTGTGGTTACTGCACTCTCCCACCCCCATGATCTCTTACCTGAGACTGCATGGTGAGGCTGCTCCTGCTCATTGTTCTTTGAAGTAAGAGAAATGGTAATGCCTATTATTGTACCATTTAAGGAGCCCTTTCCCAACTTAATATAATTAAATCCGACATTGAAAATTACCTCACTATACTCACCTCTCTAAGGAGAACACTTGGAACCCCAATTTACCTAGCAATTTACCTCTGGAACTGGGTGGTACAAATGACTTTTGAGAACAACAAACAAACTGATGGAAGATAATCTGGAAATGGCTGTTGGTTATGAGAATTCACCTAAGTGGTAGGTGATAGGGACAAACAAAGGGGGAAGGCCATCAGTGTCTTGTGCTGCCATCGGGGACAACAGAAACACTGACGTGAATCAGCAAGACAATTCATAGAACATGTGTTGGCTAAATGTGGATAAAGGTAACAAGGAGAAGGGAGAGCTGAAAATTGTGAAATATTTTATGGGTAGTCCTGGAGGAAAGTCACTCTAATGGATTTGGTATGCAACAAATGACAACATTCAAAAAAAAAAAACAACCTGATGGAAGAACAATCTTCACTGTAGCAATGCCAACAGAACTTCATTTCCTGAGACAGAATTAGCTAGGTTAGCCAGTGGGTGGCCCCAGGGTTTCCAGATCTCAGACCCTAGGCCAGTGTTTCCCCAACTGTGATCTTCCAGTCGTTTTGGACTTCAATACCCTGAATCCCTGATCATTGGCCAAGGTGGCTGAGGCTTCAGGGAAACACCTGGAGGACTAGAGTTTGGGAATCACTAGGATGGTGATGGCAAACCTATGACATGCATGTCACCACTGACAGGCATAGCTAGGCCTTCTCCCCCCTCCTTCCCCCGCAACGTCACCACCCTCCCTAAAGTGGCAGGTGGGGCTTCGAAGCCCCGATCACCACTTTAGGGAGGGTGGGAGGGGGGAGAAAAGTGGCAGGTCAGCCTACGAAGCCCCGATCACCACCACCACCACCCCTGAGGCCTGCCTGCTTCCCCAGAGCCACCTTGGAAAGGCTGGGTAAGGCGGTAGGCAGGTCAGCAGGACTCTGCCTGGCCTCTGCCCAGCCTTCCCGAGGGGGCTCCTGGCCAGGGACAGGCTGGGCAAAGTGGCGGGCTGGCGGATGGGTGGGTGGGAGTCTGCCCGGCCTGTCCCCAGCCTTCCAAGGGGGCTCCTGGGCTTTGAAGCCCTGGAGCCGCCTTGGAAAGGCTGGGGAAGGTGGCAGACTGGCGGGAGGGTGGACAGGAGTCTGCCTGTCCTGTCCCCGGCCTTCCCAAGTGGGCTCCGGGGCTTCGAAGCCCTGGAGCTGCCTCGGAAAGGCTGGGGAAGGTGGCGGGCTGGCGGGAGGGTGGGCAGGAGTCAGCCCGGCCTGTCCCCAGCCTTCCCAAGGGGGCTCTGGGGCTTTGAAACCCTGGAGCCACCTCGGAAAGGCCGGGGAAGGTGGCCGGAGGGTTCCCGAGTGGGAGGGAGTCTGTCTGGCCTCTCCCTGGCCTTCCCAAGGGGGCTCCGGGGCTTCGAAGCCCTGGAGTCACCTTGGAAAGGCTGGGGAAGGTGGCGGGCGAGCTGCCGGGCGGGATGGAGGGAGTCTGCCCAGCCTCTTCCCGGCCTTCCCAAGGGAACTCCAGGGTTTCGAAGCCCTGGAGCTGCCTTGGAAATACCGGGGAAAGCAGTGGGCGGGAGCGAGGGACTCTGCCCAGCCTCTTCCCGGCCTTCCCAAGGCGGCTTCAGCACTTTGAAGCCCCAGAGCTGCATCGGAAATGCCAGGGAAGGTAGCGGGCGGGAGCCTTGGAAGCCCATTGGTGCCTTGAGAAGGGAGGGGGAAGCGTACGGGTGGGAGGTTTTCTACCCTCCCCTTGCCAAAGCAGTGACAGGCTTCATGAGAAGCCCGTCGGTGCCTTGGGAAGGGAGGGGGGAAATCGTGCGGGTTGGAGGCTTTCCGCGAATACTCGAAGTCGCGAATGTGATGGGGCAACTGTATACATTTATGTTATTTAAACACTAAATATCACAAAATAATGTTTTTTCCTCTAAGTGACACACCACCTGAGTTATGCTCAGTTTTTTGGCGAAGTTTGACACACCAAGCTCAAAAGGTTGCCCATCACTGCACTAGGATGCTCTCTGCTCTAGTCTTCAGGGCAAGTGTGAGGAATTTCAGGGTGACAGTGCTACCTTGAAGTGCATGTATTTTCCTACTTGGTTAGACATGTTTTTTATTTGAATGGCATTCTCTATGCAGCTATTATTATTGTAATTTATTATATAGTGCCATCTATGTGCATGGTGCTTTAGAGTAAAGCAAGCAAAAGGGGATACTACAAGGGATTGTCCCTAAATTTCAGGTTTGGGCCCTGAGATTTCAGGACCTAGGATAGTCCTAGGCAACCCTACATGGCATAGTTCTACGCTACAGATTTAAGCCTGTATAATCATCACTCTTATAAGAGGACCCTGGAAAATGGTTCTGTCAGAGGCAACAGTGGACCTCTCCAGGGAGAACACTTGGAACCCCAATCAAATTACCATTCCCAAGGATATTTTTTTTGTTTTAGAATAATTATGTCAGTTAAACTCTTATAAAACTGCTGTTTGTAAGTTTAGAAACACTCTGTAGAGATTATTTCTCAATACCAGTATTACATGCTTGGGCCATAGAACCAGGGCACTGAAATTAATTCTTGCTTGGCACCCCATTGCATCTGGTCACCTTACACTGAACATGTAAGTGGAACAAAAGCTGGTGTTCCAAGGGCCCTCTCCCTACACTGGGAGATTTGGATTCCAGCTGCTGGAGAGATTTTCTTACAAACAGTTGGCTGCTTGAATAACTCAGCATCCCAAGAAACCATCAGTGGTTTGACTTTCAAAGCAAGCCAGCCCTGCTTCAGTCATCACCATGGGTTAAGTCATTCTCCTTATATCCCCACAGCACTTCCAACAAGCAATAAATTATGATTCTGGGGAGACAATCAGGTTAAGCAGTCAATCACCACCCTCAGTAATGGCCACAATATGTTCAGTCTGTAGAAAGATGCCTTATAAGAAACAGAAAGTTTTCCCTGAAATGCATGTTGCTAGCCTGGGAAGAAGAAACCTTCCAAAGAGCCATTTCCTGTGAAAAGCCTCTGGTTTAGTTCTCACTGAGGTAACAAAACTGAGTTTAGAATGTACCACTTCAAACTGCAGGTGAGGAGCATACAAGTTACATAGTAAATACATCTCCTGCAAGAGATTCTAGCCTAACTTGCCTTAAGGTTTTCTTTCCTGCATTCAAAGAATTATTTTCAATGGAAAATCTAGAGCTCCAGTCTGAAGTGCAACCAAGGGCCAAGGTTGAGCTCACATGTTGAACTAGACCTCTAAAATACGGTATTGGCTTGGATCTGCATTATCTTGTTTGGCTAACTAAAGACTGACACTTGCTCATTTTTAACCCAAACCAAATAGGTATATTTTATTCTGTAAATACCTGTATAATGGATTCTGAACTGAAGCAGGAATGGATCAAGAAAGCAGTATAACTGTAATCCAGAATCTACTATTTATAAAGTATACTTAAATATATGACTGCATAATCATCAGAACATTACAGAATGACCAAGCCATGAAAACATTAAAAAGCACACATTGTAAGATATAATGGTGTGGTTACAAACATAAAATGATAAATTCCATAATCATTACCAGTTGTCATAAATTATAATCATGCATAGATACTAGACAATAATGTGCAACAAACTCAGAGGAATTAAATATCAATGGACATCAGTTCCCAGGATATTAGCCAAGACGTTTCAACCTGGTTGGTCTTCATCAGCATGTTGACTTCAGCTACAATGTTAGGAAAGTGTTTTTTTAGTCCTATGGACTGAGAGCCTTACTGCACTCCAAAGAAAAGTGGCAAAGCAGCCGGAATGTTCTGTCTTTCCTGCTACCTTACCGTATGGCGTTGGCATTCTTTTATTCTGGTCCCATGGGGGACTGAGGTAAAACTGTGTCTTTTTGCAAACTGATTTTTCTGGTTAGCAAAAAGACACAGTTTTACCTCAGTCCCCCACAGGACTGGAATGAAAGAAGGCTGACATCATGCAATAAGGCAGCAGGAAAGACGGGACATTCCTGTTGCTTTGCTGTTTTTCTTCAGAGTGTGGTAAGGCTCTGAGTTTATTTGTAACTTATTCCTAAGCTAATAGAAAGAAACAATACAATAAGTATACATTTTAAACTAAAAACCACCAAATACTAACTGAATGAAGTTGCATACAAGTTCAGTATTCAACAAATTTTGGAGTGCTTCTAAGCCTCTGAGAATAAAACAATATGAAGTGTGCTGAAACTTGTCCTAATCCTCTTTGCAACCACAGAAGACTACAAATAATAACCATATGCAGTTAACTACATTTCACACATAGTGTAAGAGAATTGTCAAAATTTTAGTGCATTCCAAATATCCATCTCATTGTTAATAGGTTTTTCTGATCCCCTTGGCTGCTACATACAGTGATAAATGTACCAACTACTAACAAACTTCAATAATTAGTATACAAGTTAGAATTACTGCTATATACTAAAGCCTATTTATGTGGACAAAGAACCTGAATATTATACTCACATTTTACTAATCCCAGAGCAAAAAATTAGGCCCGGTCTACACAAAAAATACAAATGGGTAAAAAATCGTAAAAGGCAAGCATTTGAATGTGAACAATCTGCCTAGACAATTTTTTACCCCCATAAAGTCCACAGCAGTGGTGGGGCTGAGAAGGGAGGATGGAGGAGGGCAGCAGCGGCAGTGGGGAAGGTCTGGAGCCATGGCGAGAGGAGGATGGAGAAGGGCAGTGGCAGCAGCGGGAAGGGTCTGAAGCCAGGGCCAGAGGAGGACCCTCCTCCTCCTTCTTCCTCAACCAGGCCATAGGGATCCTCCGAGGCCTCCCCATCCTGCCGCCTGTGCCCAAACCAGGGCTGGAGCTCCAGCGGGGACTTGCACATGCTCCCGTTGCCCCTTCCACACCACTGGAGCCCTCTGCCACCTGCTGTGCCGTACCTGTTTAGCCAGAGGAATGGAGGAGGAGGAGGGAGAGGATGGCGGAAGCAGGTGAGGAGAGTTTGGTTGCTTCTGCTGCTGCTGCTGTGTGCTTTGCTCCCCACAGCCAACCAGCCAGCCAGCCAGCCAAGGGCAGCAGGAGAGGAGGCTGGAGCTGGGCAAACAATTAGTGAACCAACGAGCCATCCTCCTCCTCCTCCTGATAGCTCCGGCTCCCTCTTCCTCCAGCTCTGCTCTGCTATACCTTTAAAAAAATGGACGTAGCTGCTTCCCCTCTTTCCAAGCCCTGCCCCCTGTGCTGGATCAGCAAATCAAAAGGCTGCCTGTTCGAATCTCTGTGACTGTAGATGTACACACATCTACATATCTTAAGTCCGTTCAGCAGTTCACCTACCTGGGAAGCATAATCTCTTCAGTTGCCAAGATTGACAAAGAGATCGATCACAGATTAGCAAAGGCATATAGTGCATTTGGAAGACTTCACAAAAGAGTCTGGAGCAATAAACACCTGAGGCAAAGCACAAAAATCAATACGTACGTCTATTCTCCTTTACGGCTCTGCAACATGGGTCACCTATCGCCACCACTTACGACTCCTTGAATGCTTTCATCAGCGCTGTATACACACAATCCTAAATATACACTGGACTGACTATGTGACGAATGTTGCTGTCCTTGAGCAAGCAGGGATCACCAGCATTGAGGCCATGATATTGAGAACACAGCTGCGCTGAGCAGGGCACGTTTCTAGGATGGAGGACCATCGCCTCCCAAAAATAGTACTCTACGGTGAACTCACCACGGGTCAGTGTAAGAGGGGCGCGCCAAAAAAGTGATACAAGGACTCCCTGAAACAACATCTCAGGCTCGGCCAAATTGATCACCAACAATGGTCCACCCTGGCTTCACATCGAGAGGCATGGAGACGCACTATCCACAATGCTGCAGACTTATTTGAGAACTCATGCCGAACAAGTCTTGAAGAGAAATGACAACCCAGAAAGAATCACAACCCGGAAACATCACCCAAGGAGACCTTCTGCTGTGCTTTCTGCAACTGGACTTGTTTATCTCAGATTGGTCTTTTTAGTCATCAGCTCGCTTGCAGAAAGCACGGGATGAGTCCTTCCTGAATCTTCATTTGCGAAGAAAAGCCAGAGAGCGAGAGAGATGTACACACAGTCGCACAATTCAAACAGCTCATGGATTTCTGCATCAATAGAAGTATAGTGTCTAGATCAAGGGAAATAATAGTGCCACTGTATTCTGCCTTGGTCAGGCCTCACCTAGAATACAGTGTCCAGTTCTGGGCACCACAATTCAAAAAGGATATTGACAAATTGGAGTGTGTCCAGAGAAGGGCGACTAAAATGGTGAAAAGTCTGGAAACCATGCCTTAGGGAGCTGGGTGTGTTTAGCCTGGAAAAAATACGGTTAAGGGGCGATATGATAGCCCTGTTTAAATATTTGAAGGGGTGTTACATTGAGGATGGAACAAGCTTGTTTTCTGCTGCTCCAGAGACTGGAACACGGAACAATGGACGCAAGCTCCAGGAACAGAGGTGCCAGTTCCACGACAGGAAAAAGTTCGCGAAATTCCAGATTACCGTTCTTTCGCATCAGCAGTGCATAATTCACACTAATTCAAGCTTGTTTGGAAGATGCAGCCAGTTTCGGTTTTCATTAGTTTACACAGGCAAAGGGGGGGGCATGGCCTCCAGATGATTAAAGCCAGGCAGGAGGCGGGGAGGGAGCAAGGAGGGGGTCATGGTGAGCCATAAATAATGAGAGGGAAGAAAAGCACAAACAAACAAAAGAATGATGGAGCGATCTGTTGGTTGCAGCACGCTCACAAACACACTCACACACCACCCAAGTTCCCGATCGTCTTCCCTGCCCCCAAAGACTTAAATAAAGACAGTGAAGGAAAGCACAAACAAACAAAAGAATGATGGAGTGATCCGTCGGTTGCAGCACGCACGCACGCACGCACACACACACTACCTAAATTCCCGATCATCTTCCCTGCCCCCAAAGCCTTAAATAAAGACAAACGAGTGAAGGAAAGCACAAACAAACAAAATAACAATGGAGTGATTTGTCGGTTGCAGCACCCGCGCGGGCACACACACACAAACACACACACACCACCCAAGTTCCCAATTGTCTTCCCTGTCCCCAAAGCCTTCCTTTGAAACAAACAGGAAGGGCTCAGAGCAGATTTCCCAAAGTGGGCTGCAAGCAGAAGAAGGGGCAAATGGCAGGGTCGGTGGATTTCTTTCTCCAACCCCTCCGTCTATTTGGAGAAGGCACAATGGTCACTCCAACCAATCAGGATTCAGCTCTGCTCACGCTAATTCGAAAAGGTTGCTGCAAGTTTACACAGACATTTGTGAATGGTACGTTCACACAACCAATTGTGTGCATTTTCGTGAATGTGATCAAAAAAGTCGGGAAAACTAGCGAAAGCTGATACTGCGTGACATGGGTTTTTCGTTCCCCCTCCTTCTGAAAAGTGCGCTGTGGCTTCAAAATGTTTGGGAACTATCAGGCTTCTTGTAGCATTCTTTGAGGATTTACTTTGCCATGTAACTGGCACCAGAGATTCCACCTCAACATTAGGAGGAACTTTCTGACAGTAAGAGCTGTTCGGCAGTGGAACAGACTCCCTCGGAGCGTGGTGGGGTCTCCTTCCTTGGAGGTCTTTAAACAGAGGCTGGATGGCCATCTGTCAGGGATGCTTTTATTATGTATTCCTGCATGGCAGGGGGTTGGACTGGATGGCCCTTGCGGTCTCTTCCAGCTCTACAATTCTATGATTCTATGATTTATCCAGCAAAGGGGGCGATGACCCACTCATGGACTTTAGGGTGAGTTTTGCAACACACCCCTGAATGACACGTATAAATATGAACAGCTGTGTGAACAGATAACTGATCTTTTGCATGCTGTTCGTATTTATTTTGCCATGTAGACAGCCCCTTAGCAAGCAAGTTTTTGTTGGTAACAGAATTTATGGTTTAGATAAATCCTGATCCTCCTATGAGGTATGGGGTGGAAGGGAGAGCTGAGGTAATTAACCTAGATGGAATTACTTACAAAAAAAATTATGAAAATTTAAGTGATCATTTAGTCCTGTAGGAAGAGAAGAGTTTAAAGTGAAAGACCAAAGACATCCCTTTGCAGAAGTGAGTTCATGTTAGTAGAAGCTTTTGAATGGATTACTTCAATAACAAAACAAAACAAAAAAAATTAATTGTAATGGTGTTTGAGTTGAAAAAACTGTTCATAAAGATGGGTGTCTCTACAATTATTTTTAATTTTTCTTCTATGTTCACATATACATTGTTTGAGAGAATGAGATGTTTTTTCAACATAAATTTTATTGCAAGGACATATTAAAACAGGGTGTAGCAATGAGTAGCCCAGCTGCACTCAGTATAGCCAATTTATTCATGAATTATTTATGAACCACTATGTTGATGACATCAAGTTCTATTACTCCTGTTCACCTAACTCCAGGAAAGCTGTTTCCATGCTAAACTGGTGCCTGACTTCTATAATGAAGGTGATGAAGGTGAACAAATTGAAGCATAATCCAGACAAGACAAAGGTGCTCCTGGTCAGTTGAAAGGCAGGTCTGGGATAAGAAACTCAGCCTGTGATGGAAGCATTGGCTTCTTTAGCTGCTGCATCACACTGCTGACTCATGTTCAGCTTGTGGTCAACTAAGACTCCTAGATCCCCTTCGCATGTACTGCCATCAAGCCAGGTGTCACCAATCCTATATCTGTGCATTTCATTTTTACTGCTCAAGTATAGTGTCCTACATTTCTCCCTGTTGAAATTCATTTTGTTAGTTTTGGCCAAGCTTTCTAATCTGTTGAGGTCATTTTGGATTCTGATTCTGTCCTCTGACATATTAGCTCCCCCTTCTAATTTGGTGTTATCTGCAAACTTGATAAGCATGTCCTCTATTCCCTCATCCAAGTCATTGATAAAGATGTTGAATAGCAATGGGCCCAGGACAGAACCCTGTGGCACCCCACTGGTCACTTCTCTCCAGGATGAAGAGGAGCCATTGGTGACTACCTTTTGGGTTCGGTCAGTCAACCAATTACAAATCCACCTAACAGTTGCATTGTCTAGCCCACAAGTTACTAACTTTTTTGCAAGAATATCATGGGGGATCTTGTCAAGAGCCTTACTGAAATCAAGATACACTACATCCACAGCATTCCCTTCATCTATCAAGTTGGTAACTCTATCAAAAAAGAGATAAGATTAGTCTGGCATGACTTGTTTTTGAGAAATCCATGTTGACTTTTAGTGATCACGGCATTCCTTTCTATGTGCTTACAGACTCTCTGTTTAATGATTTGCTCTACAGTTGCCCCTCCACATTCGCGGCTTTCACATTCGCGGTTTTGATTATTCGCGGAAAGCTGCCTGCCCCACCCTCTCCACTCCGTCCCTTCCCAAGGCAGCGAAGGTGTTCTCAGGAATCCCTTCACTGCCTTGGGAAAGGGGGGTGGAAAGCCTCCCTCATTCCACCCCAGTCCCTTCCCAAGGCAGCAAGGGACCCCGTGGCCACTCTGGGAGGGGCGGGGGGTGGAGGAGAGTGAGCGCAGGGGCTTCAGGAGCCCCCGTGGCCACTCTGGGAAGGGTGGGGGGTGGCAGAGAGTGAGCACGGGGGCTTCAGGAGCCCCCGTGGCCACTCTGGGAAGGGCGGGGGGTGGCGGAGAGTGAGCGCGGGGGCTTCAGGAGCCCCCGCGGCCACTCTGGGAAGGGCAGGGGGAGTGGAGGAGAGTGAGCGCGGGGGCTTCAGGAGCCCCCATGGCCACTCTGGGAAGGGTGGGGGGGTGGAGGAGAGTGAGCGCGGGGGCTTCAGAAGCCCCCGCAGCCACTCTGGGAAGGGCGGGGGGGTGAGAAAGGCCAGGGAGAGACAGCGCAGCCTCCTCCCCACCCACACGGTGCCTTCCCTGGCCTTCCTCAGTGGGCTCCGGGTCTTCTAAGGCCTGGAGTCCCCTCAGAAAGGCTGCGGAGAGGCCAGCCAGGCTGGCCAGACACCCTCCCGCTGCCTCCCTCCCTCTGGGGGGGGCTGTGAGAGCAGCATCTGTTATTTGCGGGTTTTCCACATTCGCGGGGGTCTCAAGAACCTAACCCCCGCGAATGTGGAGGGACAACTGTATAATATTTCCTAGTATTGATGTCAGGATGACTGGACGGTAATTATTTGGGTCGTCTGAATGCATGTCAGACTATGCTTGGCTTCCCCTTTCCTCTGTATAACAAACTCCAGGAGAACATGATCACTCTCGCCTAAGGATCCCACCACTTCCACACCATTAACCAGGTCATCCCCATTGGTTAGGATCAGATCTAACATCCTTGTTGTCTCTTCCACCTTCTGGACAATGAAATTGTCTGCAAGACAAATGGGGAATTTGTTGGACCTTAAATTCTTGGCAAAGTTGGACTTCCAACAAATATGAGGATAGTTGAAATCTCCCATTGGTACTACATCTCTCATTTCTGAATGTGCGGTCATCTGTTCCAGGAAGGCATCATCCAAGTCTTCAGTTTGGCTTGGAAGTCTGTAGTAGACCCCCACAATGACATCCCTGCTGTTTCTCTCCCCCTTAATTTTTACCCAGATGCTCTCAACCTGGCTCCCAGTATTTAAGTCATGGATCTGTTCACAGGTGTACACATCCTTAACATATAATGCTACTCCACCACCCTTCCTGTTTTGTCTATTTTTCTGAAATAGGTTATACCCCTCTACTAGTACATTCCAATCATGAGACTCATCCCACCAGGTTTCAGTGATGCCTATAATATCATATTTGTTTTGCTGTGCTATGAGTTCAAGTTCATCCTGTTTATTTCCTATGCTCTGTGCATTGGTATAGAGACATCTAAGACCATGGGCCATTTCCCCTACCTGCCTTTTAAAGGGTTTATTCCTCCCATTGTTGAGTTGTTGTGCTGTTTGCCTTGTTCTCTGTATAATATTTGGGCTATTATCTCTAGCACTTGAACTCCTGCCTTCAAGAGTACTGTTGCCCTCTCCCATACAACTCAGTTTAAAGCCCCCCTGATAAGATCTTTCAAACTCTTAGCAAAAACATTCCTGCCAGCTGCTGTGAGGTGCAACCCATCCTTTGCCAGAAGTCCACTTCCCTGAAACCACAACCCATGGTCCAGGAAGCCAAATTGTTCGCAGTGGCACCATCTGCATAGCCAGTTGTTCACCTCCACTATTCTTCTCTCCCTTCCTGGGCCATGCCTACCCAAAGCCTCATAATCCCTTGTGATCTTCTGGAGACTATGCCTTGCTGTATCATTGGTTCCCACATGGACCAAAAGGAAAGGATAATGGTCAGAGGGCTTGATGAGTCTTGTCAGCCTCTCTGTTACATCTTGAATTTTTGCCCCAGGGAGACAGCATACCTCCCAAGACATTTTGTCAGGCCTGCAGACTACTGCTTCTGTTCCTTGCAGCAGAAATCCCCTACCACCGCCACCCTCCTCCTTCGAGTCTTGGCAGAGGCCACTTTATGTGCTAGATCTACCAAGGTTTCCTGTCTGTTCCCTAAGGCCTGGCACTGCTGCTGTTCTTCTTCTCTGGAAAGAGAGAGAGTTTCAAATAGATTCCATAGCTTCAAGCTGGCCAAATGAGCCCTGGTCCTTCTACTTCTCTGTGCCACATTCCTCCAAGTGTTCATTTCATGTGTATTGGAGATGGCCTCCTCCACAGACACCTCCCTGGTGTGTTCCACATCCAGGATAGTCTTCTCCACTCTCTAAGAAAACCTCTCACTCCCTAGTATTCAGAAGAGTAGATACCCTGTCTTCAAGTTGCTTGACCTTCTCTACCAGGAGGGCCACCAACTTGCACTTGCTGCAGATATAGCTTCCCACATCCTCTGGTAAGAAGACAAACATCCCACAGGTGTTACAGGTGGCTGCAGCAGCTCCCTCACTGCCCATATTCAGTCCTCTTAAGTAGTCACTGAAAGAGAACTTTTGGATTCCCTGTCCAAACTCCTCTGGTATCCCCACCTCCACCCAATGCCTGTTGGCCTTGTTTATTAGAAGAGCTCCTATGGCCCTGTTGTGTTAGAACTGTGCGCGCTGCACGGCACTTGCCACTGATTTTCCAAGATTAACTTGGAAAGACTGCAGCAGCAGTTATATAGAACTAGTGGCTGCTAACGCCTCCCCCAGGCAGGTCAGTGGCTCAGCAGAAGCCCTTGCCCCCTCAGACAATGTGCCCAGGGAAAGCAAATGGCCAAAAACAAACTCAAGCCCCCCAGCAAGCCTTTAAAAAGACAGTGGAAAAATGAAGGCTGACCCCTCACACACAGCTCACCTTCTGCTGATTTTCCAAGATTAACCTAGAAAGACTGTAGCAGCAGTTATATATAGATAGTGGCTGCTAACTCCTCCCCCATGAAGGGTTTATTAATGCAACGGAGTTCAAACTCATGAAATTTCTTCTACCTAACACAATCAGTGTTTCTGGAAATTTCCCAGTGTTCTCTGATTGCCTTTTAAGCGCGTTCTGTTTCAGCATAGCCTCATAAACATGTGCTATGCCCGCTTTATTTACTTATTTATTCAACTTGTGAATCGTTCTCAGAAGATACATAAATGCCAATTAAAAACACAATAAAATAATTTAACCGTATTAAATGCAATAAATAGAAAAAAGCAGCCTCAGATAAACTTTAACGCATGGCTTTACTAAGGATATATCCATACTACACAATTATTGCAGCTTGAGAGCAGTTTAACTTCCATGGCTCTGTCCTATGGAATCTTGGGATCCGTAGATTGATGCGGTCTTTAGACTTCTCTCCCAGGGAGCTCAAGTCCATTTCCCTGAACTACAGCACAAGAGCTCCCTAGCAAAAAAATTCTAAATACCTCATGAAACTACAAATCCCAGGATTCCAGAGGATGGAGCCACGGCAATTAAAGTGGGATCAAAGTTTTTTTAATTGTGCAGTGTGACTACATCACAGCTTCTGGGTTGCTATGAAAGGCCTTTCTCAGGACTGAACTACATACAGCATAAAAGATAAAAGCCCATATCATGGTTTGGACACAATATTGTAGCTATGCTCTCTCTCCTAATCTGACCCTAAAAGCTCATCTTAAAATCCAGGCAGCTGTACCAAGGGACAGAGTTCTACAGCACTGTTAAGTGGGCTTTGAAAGATGGTGAATCGAGCCCCATCCTGCAAGCTTGTGGTGGTGCAATGAGCAGAAGCAGGGACCTCCTGCCACAACTCCTTATCGCACCATCACTCACTGGCAGGAGGAGGCTGGATGCATCATCTTTCAGCTTGCTACTCACCAGAGCCACAGAATGCCATACAAGTGCCTGGATTTCATGGTGGGTTGGAAGGGCATGTGCTGTCGTCGTGATGGTGCCATGATTGTAAATGTGAATATCAAATAGTTATGAGGTCGTAAGCCTAGCTCACAACAGCATAGTTGCATAACAGGATGTCAGCAGGAGTTCTGTGCAATTAAATTTCAGCTTCTTTTAGAACTTGGAAAGTTATTTTTAACAAGAATGAATGTGATAAATATGCCAAAACCAACTAAACTGAGTAGTGGGTGGGATAATGCTCTGGTTCACAAAGCGTCCTGTGCTGCTCATTTATGGAACTTAGAGACGCAGAACCATGCAGCTGAAAGTATCCCCATGGGCGATTTAGTCCATGTCATTATAACTATTCATAATCTTAAAGGTCACACCCAGGTTTCTGCTTTCTTTTTTATTTACAAGGAAGCAGATGGAGATAGATCAGAACCACCATGTATGGATAGGTTGCAGCCATGTTGAATAAAAGATTTTCGGAACTATAATAAAGCAAATTTTCCAGGCTCTTCTTCAGGTCAGTATTGCCACCTTTATATCCACAAGTCACAGGGGGATCCAAGAGCACTTCAAAAAGGCTGAGCATCATCACTAGAGTTATCTGAACCCCCCCCCAAGTCTTTTTACATCAAAGAATTCAGGCTGTTGTTCATGGTTCACTTATCTAACTACAGGGCAAAACATAAAAGTTAGTTGGCTCAGGAGGAAAGTGTCACAGTCATCCAGTGCAATTCATGGCTGAATAAAAAAATCAACCCACGCTCATTCTTATCTAAGTAAACATTCAGGCCACTGTCTCTGTCTCTCTCTCCCTCATTGTTCAGAATGTCTTGGGATTCTCTACATGGTGATGATTTGCGACGCCCCAGAATACGAACAGCTTCAAGCCTCACCTCCAGCATCCAGAAGGGCTATGAGACACCAGAACTGGGAGAACTCCAGCGCATGCTGTGGACACCCATACCCTGCCGTGGCAATTTCAATGAAGTCTGGCCTAACCTCTACATTGGAGATCTGTAAGTAAAGAGACTGCACCACTTACACTTAATTTATCCTGCACTATGATATTATTATAAAAGCAGGCAAGTTTACTCTACAGGCATCTCTGGCTCTCATTGATTCTCACCCTAGATCAGTGGTGAGGAACCTATGGCACCTTCTGATGTTGTTGGACTCCAGTATGGCCACTGGCCAGGTATGAAGGAAATTATGGCTTCACAACATCTAGGAGGGCTGCAGCTTTCCCCCTCCTGGCCCAGAAGCTAAAGTAATATCATAGCTACTACTGACATTCTATCAAACTAGGTATTATTTTTAATCAATAGGCTAGGTGGGAAAAGTTTATTAAGCAGTGAGGACAATTTTTAATCAATCAGGTTTTAGCAAAGACACACTTGCTTGTTTTTTAGGTGTTCGCTTGTTTCTGGTGAGTTATTTCAAAAAGTTGGCTTTCTTTCTAGCAGCGAGTGGTAGCTTTGTTTTTCTTAAATAGTAAATTATCTTATATTTCATTCAATATCTCCCAAAAGCTATTTAGTTTTGTTAGTCCAGTTAAATGCTTAAAACGCTAATGATTAATCAGCTAGAAATGATTTAATCAGCTGTCAGCTCTCAAGTACAGTGAGACCTTTTGTAGATTATATTCTATACATTTACTGCTATAAGAATACTGCTAAGCAGGGTTTTCCCCCAATTTTATTTAAATTTTCCAATATATAAAATAGAACAACAACTAAAATACATAAAACAATAGGGAAGAATAATAGAACAAAAAGAAAAAAATGAGAGAGAGATAAAAATAGTATATAGAGAAAGATAAAAGTGACTTCCAGTCTTCTCCCCAACAGTCAATAACGTAAACCAACTGTAAGTTGGTGTTCAACAATTAGTCAGCAAAGATAAAGAGAATTACTATAAAAATCAATGCAGAGAAAGAGAACCCAGCAACAAAAAAAGGAAGAACAAGACACCTCTTCCACAAGAATAGAATAGAATCTTTATTACAGTCATAGACCAGCACAGGTAAAAAGGGATACAAAATAAAGGTAAAAACACAGGATAAAAACAGGCTAAAAGCAGTATTTAAAATGTTAGCTCCAGTATAACAAGACTAGGTTGATACTATTCTACTGTTGAGGACATTGTCTTTCGAATTTTACCCGCAGCTGCGCAGAATCGGGCAACATTATAAGTTGTTCCTGGGTTGGTGTCTGAAAGCAACAAGTTTACGTAGAATTGTCCAGTGTGTCCTTGGTATTTATGCAACAGGGGTGAAATAAGGCTGAGATGTATGTCCCTGTAGTATGAGCACTGGAGTAATACATGCTCTGTTGTTTCTATTTGGCCTGAGTTGCAGGGGCACAGTCTGTCTGAGAAGGAGATCTTCTTGTATCGGCCTTCAAGGACAGCTGAAGGGAGGGCACGACACTGTGCAAGAGTAAAGGCCCTTTGATGTTTAGGTATTTCAAGTGTTGCTAAGTATGCCAAAGGAGAGGCCAGATACCTATTGGAGTCACTAACAATGAAGGTTGGAGTGCTGGCTAGATCCAGTTGTCGCTCTATATCTGCTACCCATTGTTTGATAGTAGCTTTCGCCCTATCATATCCCAGGCTAAGCAGAAGATCTGGAGAAAGGCCCAGCATTGAAATTTTAGTCATCACTGTCTGTTTCCAGCTGGATTGGAAATCATCACTTAAGGTTAGTGGAGCAAGGCCAGTGGGAAAGAAGGATAGTCTGAGCCAGTAGCTGAGTATGGTCACCCACACTCTGGCCTCCACTTTCATAAATCCTGACTCCAGTCTCAGAGCTGCGTTAGAGACACATTTTGGAGTTTGGAAAGCTGATCTTAAAATTTTGGATTGGACAAGTTCTAATGGAGCAGGGTTGGGGAAGGGTTCTAATTGGGATCCATAAAGCAGTTGTGCTACTGGTTTGGCTTCAGAGTTTGAGCGCTGCAGGTAAATAGTGGCCTCCTCTTGTCTTAAGAAATTTGAGAATGGCTGTTGTCCTCCTCTACGCATTGCAAGCAGCATACTCCCCATGCGCTTTCCTACTACTAGTGGCTTGAAAAATTACCCCCAGGTATTTGAAGCAAGAGACCTGCTCAATCTTGTGGCCATCTATATTCCAGTTGTAGTTCTTAGGCCTTTTAGCGAATGCCATGATTATAGTTTTTTGATAGTTGAGTTCTAGCTGTTCCACTCTGCAATATTGTGTTAGTGCTCTTAGGGCTCTTTTTAGTCCAATGGGAGTTCTTGAAAGTACTGCTGCATCATCCGCATAAAGCAGCATTGAGATATGCCTTCCCTCTAATTTTGGGGGATGGAAGTTAGTGTTGTTGAGGTGATCCACCAAATCATTGATGTAGAAGTTAAACAGGAGTGGAGCTAGAATGCAGCCTTGCTTGACACCCTTCTCAGTGACAATGTCATTGGTGAGATGTCCCTGGGGGTTACATCTTACTTTTAATGAGGTCCCTTCATGCAGCATATGAATTAGATGGAGTAAACGTCGGTCGATCGAAGAAGCCTCCAGTTTTTTCCAAAGTTTGGTTCAGGATATAGAGTCAAAAGTTGCTTTAAAGTCTATGAAGGCAGCATGGAGAGAAACTGTGCTGCAGGTGGAGTATTTTTCAATAAGGTGGTGGAGTACAAGGCACTGATCTATGGTGGAGCAGCCTTCCCTGAAGCCAGCTTGTTCTTCTGCAAGTATGTTTTCTGGTTCCAACCAGGTCTGAAATTTCCACTGTAAGTGTCTTGCATAGAGTTTGCTGATTGTACTGAGGAGACTAATTGGTCTGTAGTTGACAGGATCATCCTTGCTTCCTTTTTTATATATGGCGACGAAGATTGCAAGGCCCCAATCCTTGGGTGCTCAGCCATATTTGTTGATACAGGTGAAAAGTGAGGCCAGGATAGGGGCCCAAAATTCAAGGTTGTTTTTAATGGCTTCTGCAGGTATTAAGTCTTCCCCTGGAGCCTTCCCCATTCTCAGCTGAGCTACAAGGTTCTTTATCTCTGTCGCTGTCACTGGTGGCCACCCTTGGATATTTTCTATATTTTGGCTAGTGTATCCACTTTCAATGTAGTTGTCCTTATAAAGTGCTTGAAAGTGATCCTCCCATATCCCTGGAGGGATGTGACAATCCACTGTAGCTGGCCCATTTCTCTGGGAACTTGATGTAATATGCCAGAATAGAGCTGTGTTGTTGGATCTGACTGCCTGGATAAGTTGTGTCCAGTCATTCTTCATGGCTTCTTTTTTCTTGTTCATCAGCAGCTTTTTGTAGTCTCTTTTCTGATGAAGCAGCATTGGTACAGCATCCGGGATGTTATTAGATAGGTAACCCTGATAAATATCAATGAGGACTTTTTTAGCATTGACACATTCCTTGTCAAACCATTGTTTGGAGTAGTGCTGTTGTTGTTTCCACTGATGTACACTATTTTGATGGCTTAGATATTGGTGTAGAGCTTGGGTAAGTGTATTGTAATTTTCCAAGATTTCATCAGGGGACTCAGCTGATATCAGGGCAGTCCTAAGATGCTGAAGTTGGTCTGAAGCCAATACCTCACTTATTGTTTGATTTAGTTGGGGGGTCAATTTAGCTCGGTGATAAGTCCTTCCTGATGGTGTCACAGAAAGTTGATAGCACTCCCTGGTGTGTGTCTCCTGAGTGAAGTCGCTAAGTTGTAACCGAATTGGAAAATGATCACGTTCAAAACTGGGCATAACTTCTAATTCCTTGGCATAAGGAAGAAGGTCCCTAGAAATGATTATGTAATCAATGGCACTCATTCTGGACCCAGAGAGATAAGTGAATTCAGCTGGGCAGTCATTTTTCAGGGCACAATTTAGGATTTAAAGGTTCAGCCTGAATGCTGAACCTTTTCAGGGCACCATTTAGGATTTAAAGGTTCAGCCTGAATGCTGTTTGATCCAGACAAAGTCCTGCAAAATTTGATTTCTTGTCCTTTGAGCATCGGATGAGGTGGGTTCCATCATCTTCAAAATCAGGAGGAGGGCATTTGTGCTGGGCATATAGGGTATGATTGTTGGGGCCCAGTCTGGCATTCAAATCACCCCCCCCCAATTACAAATGCATTTGGGTTCTGCAACATGAGATTAGCAGTGTGTGATTCCAGTTCAGCCCACAGGCCTCTCATTTGGGATTTCTTCTTCATTGGAGGCATGTAGGCATTTATTATCAGCAAAGTGCAATGGTTAAATTGAATTAGCACTGCCATGGCATATGTTTTAAAAGTGGAAAGAGACCTTGTTGTGGCATGTAGGGTGGTGGAAACCAGAACACCCAGGCCGCCTCTAGCTCTTCCATGCTTTTTCTCTGGCTCTGCCAGAATTGAGAATGAGTGAAAGCCATTTAACAACAGATACTTATTAGTCCATGTTTCCTGGATCAGTATAATGTCATATTGGGTGAGAAAGTCACTAAGACAAAGATCTCTGTGGGCTGTCGGCCACCCAGCAATGTTCCAGGTCATAAGAGTAACCTTTTGCTGGTGTGTTGGAAGTCAGGCAGTCGCATTGCAGGCCACAGGCTGGATGGGTAATTCATCTGATGGCAGTTGGTTAAATGGCTGGGTTGACTGTGGCTGTGTCCTCCTCTGTGGATGGAGGGGTAGTGAATCACATTCCTGTTCTTCCTGCCCTGCCTGTTCTGGAAGGGAGATTGGAAGAACCAATGCAGCATGGGAAGCGAAATGAGGATCACAAGCAAGCAAGGATCCCATCTCTTTAGTGAGGGGGGCATTCTTTGGCTTAGGAGATTAGGTAGGTGGCAGTGAAGACTGTTTTCCCCTTGAACTAGGTTTGTATAGGGATGTTTGAGACCCCTGGATTTTAATTGTAGATGGGGGTGCATCTGCAGTATATTGCATTTTTGAAGGGGTGTTGGCTACAACTCGGGATTTCAAGGCTTCCTTGATTGTAAGTAGAGAGTCATCACTTTCGCTTTCATTGTCAGAAAAATCAGAAAAATGCACTGACAGTTTTCTGCGAGATTTCAATGGGGCTGGACTGCTCTTCCACAAGATCCGTAAAATCAAAAAGAAATTTAAGCCAAGGATGGCAATGATTGACAATCAGCAGAGGGACACAATACACAACCAAGATGAAATAAAAAGATAATGGAAGCAATATGCAGAAGATCTATATGAAAGAGATGAAAAGATGAATCACACCTGGGAAGAAGAAACATACAAAGATGAACCCCAAATTTTGAAAAGCAGGGAGTTTCCTGTTGCCTTGGCAGGCGATCATGTCAAAATTCTGGCTGATCTCAGAAACAGGGAAATGGTCAGGGCAGTGGATGTGATTGCCCTTATGCATCCCCTCCCACAAAGTGGAGCCAAGCAATTACCCTGGTTTATTAGTGAGCTGGCAGTAATGAAACGTGGGGCAGAGACTAAAGTGACGATAGCGAAACACTTGGAGTGAGTCAGACTGAACATGAGCTAGAACTCATTGGAAGACCTATGCAGTGGTGATGATGGTAGCAAACACCATCTGTTCTGACACCATTGCGTCTGCACAGTGTTGTCCAGCAGAGCTGTCTCAAGTGGTCAGGGGCCTTTTACATTCTGGCCCACAAGAAGAAAACAAAGACCACTTGGCAGCCCTCTGCAAAGAATTTGCAAGCCACTTCGCAGATAAAATCGCTTGGATTCACTCTGACTTGGACGCTAGAGTTGAGACAGGTCCGGTGAATGTAATCTTAGCTCCTGCTTGTCCTGTATTATTACATATGTTTCAGTTTGTTCAGTCTGAGGATGTGGACAGGATCCTTGGAGAGTTGAGAGTCACTACATGCATACTCGATGCTTGCCCTTCCTGGCTTCTAAAAGCAACCAGATAAAGAATGGCGGAGTGGTTAAGGGGAGTGGTGAAAGCATCAGCAAGTATCCATTTTGCCTAAAAGAGGCTGTGGTGAGGCTCTTACTAAAAAAAGGCCTCCCTGGGTCATACCATACTGAATAACTATCAGCCAGTCTCTAACATACCATTTGGGGGCAAGGCTCTGGAGCGTATTGTGGCCTCCCGGCTCCAGGGGTTTCTGGATGAAATGGATTATCTAGATCCATTTCAATCTGGCTTCAGGCCTGGTTATGGGACAAAGACAGCTTTGGTCCCCTTGGTAGATGACCTACACAGGGAACTGGACAGGGATAGTGTGTCCCTGTTGGTTCTGCTGGACCTCTCTGCAGCTTTCATTACCATCGACCATGGTATCTTTCTGGGCCACCTCTCTGGGATGGGACTTGGGGGCACTATTATGCAGTGGTTCCCTTCCTTCTTGGAGGGGCGAACTCAGAAAGTGGTGCTGGGGGATTCCTGTTCAATGCCCTGGCTGTTGGCCTATGAGGTCCCTCAGGGTTCTGTCTTGTCCCCCATGCTGTTTAACATCAACATGAAACCACTGGGAGAGGTCATCCAGAGTTTTGGGGTTCAATGTCACCAGTATGTTGATGATACCCAACTCTATCTCTCCTTCCCATTGGATTCCAAGGATGCAGTCTCGGTACTTAGCCAATGCCTGTTGTCAGTAATGGACTGGGTGAAGGCAAACAAATTGAAACTTAATCCAGACAAGACAGAGGTGTTCTGCCAATCCTGGTCAGTTGAAAGGCTGATCAGGGAATAGGGAACCTGCCCATCCTGGTCGAGTTTACACTCACCCTGAAATCTCAGGCTCACAGCTTAGGTATTCTCCTGGACTGAACTCTGGATGCCCAAGTTTCAGCAGTGGCCATGAGTGCACTTGCACAGCTAAAACTGGTGTGCCAGCTGCGCCCGTTTCTTGAGATGTCAGATCTGGCTACGGTGGCACATGCCTTGATTACATCCTGTTTGGACTATTGCAATGCACTCTATGTGGGGCTGCCTTTGGAAACTGTTCAGAAACTTCAGCTTGTCCAGAATGCTGACCAGAGTCAGTTATAGGGAGCATATAACTCCCATGTTAAAACAGCTTCACTGGCTACCAGTTGGTTTCCGGGCACAATTCAAAGTGCTGGTCATGACCTATAAAGCCCTGTACAGCTTGGGTCCAGACTACTTGAAAGACTGTATGTCTCCATATGAACCTGCAAGGCCACTAAGATCCTGATGTGTAACCTCTACTCAGGGCAGGAGGCTACCATTAAAACAGAATATGGAGAAACAAAATGGTCCCCAACTGGAAAAGGGGTCAGACAAAGTTATTCTATCACCCTGTTTGTTCAACTTGTATGCAGAAAATATCATATTCAGAGTAGATTTAGACTCAGAGGAAGGAGGAGTGAAGATCAGAGGAAGGAATATTAACAATCTAAGATATGCAGATGACACCATAATACTAGCAGAAAACAACAAAGATTTGGAACAATTACTAAAGAAAGTCAAAGAAGAAAGTGCTAAGGCAGACTTACTGTTGAACATTAAGAAAACAAAAATAATGACCACAGAGGATTTACATATATTCAGTCTAGGAATTTCCTCAATGAGGAAATTGAAATAGTTAGATTTCCCATACCTTGGATCAATCATTGATCAGAACAGAGACTGCTCTGTTTAAAAATTAAAAGAAAAAGAAATGTCAAAAGTAAAAAACAAACAAACCCCAAAACACATTAAAAAAATCCCAACTAGGCAAGATCCTAAATTGCAAAACTATAAAACTGAACAACAAAGTTAGGATCATCCAACCATTGTACTTCCCATCACCATGTACAGGTGGGAGAGTTGGACAGTGAGGAAATCTGTTAGAAAGAAAATCAACTCATTTGAGATGTAGTGTTGGAGAAGAGTACTGCAAATACTGTGGATGGCCAAAAAGACAAACAAAAGGGTCCTAGAACAGATCAAGCCTGCACTCTCCCTGAAAGCCAAGATGAGTAAATTGAGGCTGTTGTATTTCAGCCACATCATGAGAAGGCATGACTCACTAGAAAAGACAATAATGCTAGGAAAGATGGAGGGCAATAGAAAGAGAGGAAGGCCGCATACCAGATGGATAGAATCAATCAAGGAAGCCACCATCCATAGCCTAAGGACCTGAACGGAGCGGGTGAGGATTTAACTCAGGCCTAAATACCTTGAAGGCACCAGATTCCATCTGATCTCAGAAGCTAAGTAGGATCAGACCTGGTTAGTACAGTTGTCCCTCCATATCCACGGATTTGGTATCAACGGATTTAAGTATTCACGGCTTGAAAATATTCTTTAAAAAATAATAATCCAAAAAGCAAACCTTGATTTTGCCATCTTATATCAGTGGCACCATTTTGCTATGCCATTGCATATAATGGGAGTTGAGTATTCATGGATTTCGGTATCCATGGGGGGTCCTGGAACCAAACCCCAGTGAATATGAAGGGACAACTGTACTTCAATTGGGGACTGTCAAGGAATATCAGGAGCAGTAGGCTATATTTAAGAAGAAAGCAATAGCAAACTACCTCTGAATATTGCTTGCCTAACAAAATACTATTACATTAATGGGGTTACCATAAGTAGACAAGAGACATGAAGGCACACACACACACACACATAACCTAAGAACTCTTTCTTTACAGATATATAGCTCGTGACATAGAGCAGCTTCGCCGAATAGGGATCACCCATATTGTGAATGCTGCTGCTGGAAGGTTTCACATTGACACGGGACCCAAATTCTATAAAGACCTGCCAGTGGACTACTATGGAGTTGAAGCAGATGATGATCCAAAGTTTGATCTCAGCATTTACTTCCACCCAACTGCTAAATATATCCGAGCAGCACTGAACTCACCCAAAGGTAAATATAACAAGCAGGACAAAAAATTGTTATCTCAAATGTCCAGACACCTGGGCAGCCATTTCTACATCTAGTGTAGAGGTAGATGTATCATATCTAGATAGATAGATAGATAGATAGATAGATAATTCTCTTGTGTATGTTGCCTTTCCCAGTGTGCTGATTGGCTGCTCAGGAAACACACCCAACCAATCACCACCCACATGCAAATTCCCTCTCCACATCACAATCCACTCAATCTGCATCACCGCCTCACAAGGGCCCTTCCTTCCTCTCCCTCCCTCAGCCACTCATCAGTCATGGGCTGTGATGGGATCCAGGCAGTCAACTGGTGGTGGTGGCAGGATGCTGCTGCCACCACTGGGCCAGAGCCAGGCAGTCAACTTGTGGTGGCTGCGGCAGGGTAACAAGCGATTCCAGGAAAAGTGTGGAACGCTGAGAAGGGGGACAAGGAATTTAAACCCATTGGCCTACCATACAAGGTTATTGTGAGTTCTACTGGGTATTGGGGGGGGGGAGTTTTTTAACGGTGTATGATACACCAGCTAGTATAATACAATGATGTAAGTGGAAATGATGTAAGTGGCTGTACATCACACACTTTGGGGATGCCTAAGTGGCGAAAATACTCCTCACGGAATGTGAGGAGACTATGACTTGTCTTCATGGCATCCCACGTCATATCGCAGTATTCAGAAAGAGGAGGGCTAAATACGCCATATATGCTGCAGGAAAATCCTTTGCGGCGTTTCCTGGAGTTTTTAAAAAAACAGTGGTGGAATGCACATTCCTGCTTGTTGGTACTAAATTGGTAAATAAAAATGTGAATAATTCACTCACAGCTGCCATCTTGATTAACAGGCATTCATGTTTGCACAGCAAACGTGGATAGCTTCGCATGCCTGTGATCTAACTAAAAATCCCCCCAAAAAACCATTAAGACAAATCGCAGCTGCTGTGAGTTGCCTTTACTATGGCACAATCTGCTTCTTTTTGCCTTGTATAGATAAGCCCACAGAACATAACATACTGGGGTTGTCTATAGGAGGTCAAAAGAAATGGATTGCTCCACAGTAATAGCAATTTGCAGCAGCCAAGATGGCAGCTGTGAGTGAATTACTCATATTTTTAAATATGCTGACGCTGAACTATTAAAAAAAACAAAACTATTTCCACAGTGCACATAAGCAATATTTTGCTTTTACAAAATAAAGAGGGGAAAAAACAACACCCCATTTTATCACTTTAGCAATCGCTCGCTTAAGATGAAAATCCAACATGGCAGCAGCAGGTGCTTGCCTTGTTAGCAAGCCCTGCCCTCCTCACTCATCTAGCCAATCAGGTTTGTGCTTCCTCTCATATGGGAAAACGATTCATATCAAATTGCTTGTCCCAACAAGTGGGAATGTACACTCCCCTTGCTGTTTTTTAAAAAGTCCAGGAAAAGCTGCAAAGGCTTTTCCTGCAGAGATTTTGCCGCTTTTGCCCACCCACCCCACTTCACAATATGGCAAAACAATGCATATTGTCATCTTCTCCTTGCATTCTGTGAGGAGTATTTTTGCCATTTAGGCAAACCCCACTGTTTGTTTCGTCACACACATATACATTCATGTTCACATATAACACATGCCCATTCTGTCTTTGTCTGTCTGTCTGTCTCTCTCTCTCACACACACACACATACTGCTGACACACTGCAGAAATAATGCAGTTTTTCACTGCTTTAACGATCATGGCTCCATCATATGGAATCCTGGGATTTGTAGTTGTGGCACTAGAGCTCTCTGTCAGAGAAGGCGAAATATTTCACAAAACTACAAATCCAAGAATCCAATAGCATTGAGCCATGGCAGCTAAAACAGTGTAAAACTACATTATTTCTACAGTGTGTCAGCATATGCATACACACACATAATCTCTCTCTCTCTCTTTCACACACACACACACACACACACCATATTCCCCCACACTGATTCTTTCCTCTCCAGCTACGCCCCACACATTACCCCTCTCTGTGCTGCATTTAGGCTTAGGAAAAGCTTTCTGCTGAAGTTGATAGGAGACTCACACACACAGGCACCCAAACCCAGCTGCTATGCTGGGAGAGGTCAGAAAGAGACTCTGTGGGAATCTATTTGACCAGCAGGCAGAAAGTTCACCACCAGTGATCGAGTGGGTTGAAAATAGGGCAGGGAGACTACACTGCATCTACACTGCAGAAACTTAAATTCTTCAAAATGCCAAAATTTAGTGTATCAGTATCAAATATTTCAGAACCATTCTGTGTTAATATTGATTTTCATGGTGTTTGTTGTAACAATTTCAACAAATGTAGCAAATAAACCGAAATCTAAAATACTGAATTCAGAAAATTGGAACCAACCTACAGTAGTTAACATCTACAAATTTGCTTTAGGGAGGGATTTGCTGTTGGTGTTTTAAATGCTTAGATGTCTCCATTTGTCGCTTCTTATGTAGTTATATTTAGGAATCAACTCGGGTTTCTTATCATGCTACTGGCAGATGATGACATAGACTCTGGGGGCATCAGTTCTCATTTGACCCAACTGACCAGGAACTCCCATTGAGCAAGTGGCTATAATATCACTGTTCATCACTGGTACTACATCTTTTGGAAACAGAGTTTTGCAGAATAAATTGAAAAGAAGGATAAAACTATGCTACAGTGATTTAATAGCAAAAAAACAGGTATTGTGTATCCATTTCCCTGGCCTAAAACATTTCACTCCAGGAGTCAAGGCTATTACTAATTATTGTTTGTGGGGAAGGATGGAAGCCAGCCCTCTCCTCTCCTTGGTCCCATCTTGCATCCCCAGTTGAAAAGAATGATTAGTGACAATGAGCACAAAGCTTTTATTTCCCAGACCCAACACTATTGCTGGGGAAATATATGCACAGTACCCACTGGTATGGACATTTCTTCCCATTGTGTTGTAGTGACTGTCTAAAGTATCAGTACTAACAAACAGTCTATGGGAAGCAAGCCTAACAACCTCTCCTGCACAGCCAGGCTCAGTAGCTTTGAGACAAAACCACACAGTCAGCGAAGCATCTTTTTGCTAACCAGAAAAATCCATTTGCAAAAAACATGGTTTTACCTCAGTCCCCCATGGGACCGGAACAAAAGAACACCAACACCATGCATTAAGCAGTAGGAAGGATGGAACATTCCTGCTGCTTTGCCACTTTTCTTTGAAGTGTGGTAAGACTCTTAGTGTTTATTCTAGTTTCCAACAAAAAAAAAATGTTTTGACATCTTTATCTTGCAATGAGGTTGGAGGCAAATATGAGTATTCTCTGTTAGCAGAGGTTGAGCTCCTCTGCATTTATCTACACTGAATGTGTTCCCATTTTTATGAGGCAGCGGTATGAACATATGTTGACTGTATTGGTAAGTCTTAAGATTTGATCAGGCCAATGGAAAATGTCAGAAAATATTGACATTCACTGATAAGTGGCTGAAAGGGGCTTCAATAAAGATCCAAATGTTATTCTTGAAGGACTTTTATCTGGATGATGACAGATTTCTGACATTTCCCACTGGGCATCATGTAACTTTGACTTATTAGGAAGTCTCAACACTGGCCAGGTGTCTTGGTATGCCATAACACAGAGGATACATGTGATGGCTGTATTTTTCCTTCCAATCTGCAGGCAAAGTATTAGTTCACTGCGCCATGGGCATAAGTCGCTCAGCAACCCTTGTGCTTGCGTTCTTGATGATCTGTGAAAACAAGACCCTCGTGGATGCACTAAAGACTGTGCGGGAACACAGAGGGGTCTGCCCCAACTCTGGTTTCCTCAGCCAGCTTCGAGATCTTGACATCCGACTAACAAGTGAAAGGGGGAGAACAAGAGTCGATCCCTTGAAACTTTAGTTGGGGGATATTTATGCTGCGATTCAAGCCTAAGAATAAAGTCAGGAAGACAACATCCCGTGGGAGCATCTGAACTCTGGCTCTGTGTGCTAGTAAATGTTTCTGGGTAGCGAAATGAAAAATTGTTGTGCATTTCTTTGATGTTCACAACTCATTTGATATTAAAGGGGTGTCAGAAACTTGGCATACATACCGTACGTGATTGATGTATGGACAGGTGAGGTTGTTCGTTGAAGGGGCCATAACTCCAGCAGAATAATTCAATGCGCCATATAATATGAGGGGACAGAATGCCAGACAAGGCTGTATTAACTTGTTTCCAAGTTTGGGAATAAAAGTGGAGGGCTGTTCTGGTTAGAACTTGTGTAAAGGCCAGCTGGAGATTTCACATTTCAAGAGAGCTGCAAGGGTCTAGAAGGGAATTGATGTGACAAAAGGAAGGAGGAGATGGATTTCTTTACTAGGAACACTAGTTTTCAAACAGCTGGACTGGGAACCACAAGTGAATTGCATCCCAGTCTGAGCTAAATTATACTGTTGGCATTACTTTAACAGTTGTAGTCATTTTTTTAAGGAGTTATTATACAGCACCTGTATCTGTCTTCTTTCCCCATGGAATTAACAACAACTGGGTGCAGGGAGCTGCTCTTTGTTCAGTAACTGCTTCAAGCAGCACATAGATTTTGTTCTTGCTTTCTTCACAACAATCCTGCAAAATAGATTAGCTGAGTGTGCGTGTGTGCATGCATGCACGTGTGTGCACGCACCTCCCCAGGGTCACCCAGTGAGCATGTTGGGAAGAAAGAATATGAATATAGACCTGAGATATCCAAGTCCACCACTCTTAACCACTTTGCCACGATAAAAGTAACAAGAAAACCTTTGCTATTAGCTGGAGGCCTCCCCATGACTGAGGCAGTGTATTCACTTTGGGCTTTAGTCCAAGCTTTAAAGATGCTATCCAACAGTCAGCATCCTTTACAGTTCAGACTAAAATCTGGAGCCGATTCACCTCTCCACTAGTGTGGGAGCCACCAGCCACCACTGCAAGTAGCTCCATGTGCTGCCCCACTGGAGCCCAATGGGCTCTCCAGTCCTGCCACAATACTTCCAGCCTTTTTGATTTCAAACGTTGGCAATCTTACTAGAGCATCCACTTGGCTGCCTAATCTTTTCCTGCCCTCTCCCCTTTTTGGCTCAGTGCTTTCTTTTTGTCTGGGTTTAGTGAATTAAGTAACTGATTTGGCTTTGCTTTCTCCTCACTTGGCTCTTCACATGACTGATTTATTACTTCGCTTTCCTTCAGCAAATAAAGCTTCATGAGCAAAAGCCAAAAGGATAAATAATGCAGCACAGACATTTTAACACAATGTGGCTCCGCCTTACCCAAACTGGTGCCCTCCAGATGGGTGCTATTTTGTGAGAGAGTGTGAAGAGGCCCTTCTGCCTGCTCCCAAGTACAGCTCAGGCATGACCTGTGTGTTTGAATGTAGCTCCTGCCAGACAGGTATACAGTGGGGGCTGGCTGCAATTTAAACCAGGGGGGCAGGGCAAGAGTGTGGGGGCCTTTGCTGGTACCAACGGTCTTTCTTTCAGCAAGGTTTACTGCCAGTCTTAGAGCCCTGATGGGGTGAGGGGCTTTAGGGGGAGAGTTCAGCACCCTTCTCCTGCTACCAAATTTCCATATGAAATTGCTTTTATATTATAATATGGCTCTTCTACCTTCAGAAACAGGCCTTTCCTGCAGCTGGAAGGTCAAGTTGTTGGAACTGCTAGGCAATGAGGGAAAGTCAAAGCTGTGTTAGATAAAATTGCCAGCCAATTTGCAATAATGCGCTCATTACCTGGTGATTATGGGAGTGATTTAACACAGCTGGCTTTTTCTCGGCCTTGCACTAGCAGTTGGAGAAGCCTCTTTAAATGAGCTCATACTGCAAAATGAAACTGAAGGTCTCTCAGAGAGAATAAATATTTGGAACTCACCAGCATGCACAACACATAGATGTCAAGGGTCACAGTGACTTTATTCACAGAATGTAAATTCTAAGGCAAGTTTGCATATGTACTGTATGCATTTATGTTTTTCTCCCAACAACTGCAAATTTCTCAGTGTATCAAAAGCTAAATCTAGTCTAAGGTAGGGACTATGGGTAGAGAGCCAGCATAGTGTAGTGGTTTGAGTGGTGGGCTATGACTCTGGAGACCAAGGTTCGAATCCCTGTTCAGTACTGGAAACCCTCTGGCTGACCTTGGGCAAGTCACACTCTCTTAGCCTCAGAAGAAGGCAAAGGAAAATCCTCTCTGAACAAATTTTGCCAAGAAAAACTCCATGCGAAGTTCACTTCAGGGTCGCCATAAGTCAGAACGACTTGAAGGCACACAACAACAACAACAAGGGATAATGGGCCACTGTGCCTAGAGAGCCATGAGGAGCAGGGAGGACTAAGCAGGACTCTTATAGCCCTTCCCGCAATTGCTGGAAAAATTATTCAACACATACATACATCCCTGTATCTTCTGAAGTGTCAGCAGTTACTATACTCTTACCAAAAACTTCTGTTTAAAACAATAACAACTTACTGTCTCAGGAATGAATATTCAGCATCTAATAGTACCAAGATGAGAAATATGTGGCTTTCTAGATTGTGTTGGACTACAACAACCATTATGCTTCACCATTGGCTATACTGGCTAGGGAGTTGCAATCCAACAATCTTTGAAGGCTCACAAAATTCCTAACTCTGAAATAATTTCATTCTTGAGCATTATAAGCTAGTTTCACAAAAGAAGAGTTCCCTGCAGCAAGAAGTGGACATGGTTCACATGGAACATAAAAGAAATCAAAGACTACAGCTATTGCTAGGCCAGACTGGACTTCTAAATAAAGAGGGAAACTTCTTTCTCCTACTGAAGGCTCAGTGCTTTTGTGTTGTTTCCTACAGTAATCATCCAACTAGGAATGGACTTACAAAACAGAAGGAAAACATACTCCTGTGAAGTCGAAGGCTTTCACGGCCGGCATCCATAGGTTTTTTGTGGTCTTTTCCGGGCTGTGAGGCCGTGTTCTAGAAGAGTTTATTCCTAAACTCTCTTCTAGAACATGGCCTCACAGCCCGGAAAAAACCCACAAAAAACAAACATACTCCTGTTCACAGAACAAGAGAGCATTCCTGTTCTTCAGAGGAATGTGGGTTCAGGTCGACCCCCTTATCCATGGATTCAGTTTCCACGGTTTGACTTACCCATGCCTGAAAAAAATATGTTCTCTCTAGGCATTTCTAAGTCCTCCAGTGCAATTCTATGGTCAACTTCCAGTGGTTATCTAATTGAAAACAATAGGATTCTCTATTATCCATGGTTTCAGGTATCCACAGTGGGGGGGGGCATCTTGGAACATATCCCCCATGGATACGGGCGTAGACCTGTACTTCAAGAATGCACAATGTTAACTTGTCATCATATGCAAGGGAAGAGTAGAGAGAGGGGATTTTGACCCACCCCTAACAGCAAACTTTTCTTCAGTGCCATCCCACACATTGTTCCATCCAAACATGCAGGGGTAGGGGAATACCGAAGAAAGACAGAGATTCCCAGCTTACCTTTATGAGTAGCTGCTGTCCATCAGCTTTAGGGCCCTCCCTCTAATCCACCTCGCAAAGCGGTGACATTGCTGTGTGACCTGATTCAATGTGTGAATTTGCCTAACTCCATACTACTCAGCTGCATTTTAAGACTAATGCCATTTTCCCCAGACATTATCCTCCAGCTCAAAATAGCTAGAAGCTTTGTAGGCTAAGGACAGGAAGATAAAAGTTGCTCTATACAGCACCACACCAGGGGTTGTCTGATTAGTCAAAATAGCCCTCATGGAATTTGCTAGGAATCCTACCTGTCTAAATGGGATCCTGCACCAATCCACTGTATTTGGAAGGAGGGGGGCCCACAACAGCAAAAACAACACAGAAAAAGGCTTCGTGGCTTTTCCCCTAGTTTTTGAAAAACCACAGGGGGGTGCGCATTCCTGCTCATTGGGACAGGCAATTTGCTTTGAATCACTGCCCCATATGAGAGGAAGTGCAAAGCTGATTGGCCGGCCAAGTGTGGGGGAGGGGCTTGATAACAGGGCACCCCCTGCTGCCATGTTGGATTTTCACCTTAGTGAGTAATAAAATGGGGTGGCTCTTTTTGTTTTGCTTTCCAGTTAAATTGAAAAATCTCTATATTGCTCCAAAGCACCTTAGACGTTGTTTGTTTTTTTAAAGTTTTGGCAGCAGCGAAGAACTAACACAACTGAATCACTCATGGTTGCCATCTGGCATGCGAAGCTTATGGGAGCTTCCAAGGCCAAAAACACCATTAGCCCTGGTGGCGCAGTGGTTAAATGCCAGTACTGCAAGTCACCACGTTGCAAGTTCGATTCCAGCAGGCTCCAAGGTTCACTCAGCCTTCCATCCTTTCGTAGGTCGGTAAAATGAGTACCCAGCTTGTGGGGGGCAATTAGCTAACACACATTGGAAACTGCTTAACGCAGTGTAGATGTGTAAATAGCTATTGCTTAAAACAATTTGTAAGCCGCTCTGATAACCTTGAGGCTGAAGAGCGGGCTATAAATAAATAAATAAAAATAAAAATTAAGACATGTCGCTGCTACTGCCAAATGCCATCACTACGAGGTACTCCATTTCCCCCCCTCGTATAGGTGGGCCTCATGATTCCATCTAGTCCAATAGTGTCTTCACTAACAGGAAATAGTTCTCCAGGGTGTCAGGGGTTTTGCCAACCTTACTTGGAAATGCAAGGGGTAGAACTTGGGAGCTTCTGAATGTGCTCTACCACTGAGCTATGCTCCCTCTCCTTAATTGTCAAAGGGGGGTGGGGATAGGGAATATTCCATAGTCCTTTCATTCTTTCAGCTGTTCCCATCACTATTGTAGGCACATTCATAGATGCTCTGACTTGGAGGGAAACTCTCACTCATACTCACTATGGAACTATAACAATTGGCCTGCAATTCACAAAGTAACACTATGCTGTGTAGGAAAAAAAATCAATATTTTCACATTTGACTGACATTTCACACTCAAAAACTGTACATGAAAGGCCCACATGTGATTTTTATGTGCTGAATCACCAAGAAACCTTGTGGAATAGGAAAATAATAATAATAATAATAATAATTGTTCCCAAAGGTGTAATTTACATGTGAGGCAGCTGCCAGCAATCAGCTGCAAAAGGTCATGATTCATTTTAGCTACAACTGCAATCTAAGAAAGGAAAATACATTTCCTAGGCAACAAATGGAATAAGTAACATGTATCATTAGCATGCATGTACCATTACCAGCCCGGGGGGACTCTCAGAAAAGAAGTGAGGCTTTCCAAAATCCTTGCCCAGAAAGCGTGTTACATAATATCTTAGTTGAGCCAAAAAGAATGTATCCAACACTACTTGAAATATATGTATGCTGGGTGATAAACTTTATTTATTTGGAGAGCTGAAAGCAACATTGCACCTGCTGAAGCACACTGATTTCTTTGAGGGCTGAATGCTGTAGCCCAAGCTGCAATAGCACGGATCACCATCAATGATCTTAAGACAACTACAGACATGCATGTAACTTCTCAGTTACTTTTAATTTTGAGTTTTGGTCTGTGCATCTTATGGTGGGACAAAATCCCAGAAATTTGTGTATGGAATTTTAATCTCTGGATGAATTTTAGTTTTGGCTTTTTCTGTTAACTGCAATTCCCCTTACCATACTACTTTCCACAGTGTATCAAAAGAGTGTACTCATGTCTTTCTGTGGCCAGAGGCCTATTTGCATCGGCTTGAGTAGTCAAGCTGTCTTTGACAGCCACTGTAGGCCTTCCTCTACAGCTCCCCTGCTTTTTCTATCCATATGGTGCCTGCTTGTACAATGCTGTTAATGTGCTTATTGTTACTTTTCATTCCATATGTTCCACAGATAGTGCCACTTTTGAGGCATGCCTAGTAGCACCATGCTTTGGCATTAAGAGAAGATCATGGACAGAATAGTTTAATACTTTACAAGATCACTTGCCTTTCCCTAAGGCTTAAGAATGTATATGTCATTTAGGAATACCGGTATGTCAATCAGAGGTGTTGAATCTAAGATATTTGGCCTAACAAAATTTCCTCCCAATTCTTAATGCATTTTACATATACAATGTTAGTTAGTACTAGGGATGCACATCCTTAACTATTTAATTCTTACATGCAAAGATGAATAATTTATGTAGGTATTGCCCCAATGTGGGAGAAAATAAATATTTATCCTCATATTCAAACATTCTGAATTGTTGTGAAGGAATTGTTGTGTGTGGGGGTGACACTTTTTTGTGCTTCTTGCACACAAACACACAAATTTCATATCTTTCCCCTTGCACAATCTTTCCTTCACAGCACTTTGGGCAATTTGAATACAGGGAGAAAGCTGCACAAAAGACATGAAGCAACATTATTCTTCTCAAGGGGGTTTCCTGAGTGTTGGGAAACCCATTTCTTGACCTAGTTAATACAATGCATTTAGCATCCTGAAGTTACCAAAGCAGCCTAGGTTGTGACAGACTGTGTATTCAGCTGCTGAATGTGCTTAAAATCTCCCCTTCTACTCAAGACTTCATATACATAAGTTATCCTCACACTTTCAAGGTTAATAGGGATATGTCTGCTTTGAATCAAGATTAAGAATGTTTCTAATCATTAACAAGGATCAAGGAGAAAATTGTAAAATGTAATATCTCCCACATATAAGGTATGTATGACAATGTAAAATCACTGATCTAAGACAGTGCACTGGAAAGTTTTAGATTCAAATTTCAGCTGTCATTAATTTGCTAACTATGTAATCTTATAAAGATCTCAATAGAGAGTTGCTGTAAATGCTTCCACACATTTGAGTTTGTTTTTGTGTTTATTTTATTTATATTCTGCCTTTGTGCCAAATATGTCACTCAAGACGGCTAACAATAACATTCAAATAACTATAGAAATGCAATTAAAAACATAAAAACAGAATTAAACACTTCAGTAAAAAGAAATGACACTTTAAAAAGTCTTCCAACTGCAACTGCAATGCAGCTTAAATGCTAAAGACTGATTGAATAAAAATGATCTTTCCCAAATGCACTTTAAGGTATGTGTGTGCATCCCTCCAGCCATTTTAGGCCCATGAGAGGGATTTTTTTCCCCCTAAAATGGAAAGAGAATGGAAGTGACTTCTGGTGACTTACTGTTGCTAAAAAGGCCTCTCCTGGGCCTAAAATGGCCTTCTCCACCCCCCAAAAGATAAGAGTGCCCCCCACACCCACTAGGGGCACTTTTTAACAGGGTATTCTGGGGGGCAGAGCCCTGCAAAGTTTCCTGGGGGGTTCATGAGGCCCCATAGCCCTCCACAGTGGCCCACACCTACTCTACGGCAATCTCATTATTCCTCATACTTGCTTCTTCTTTTTTTAAAAAAAAAAGATGAACTTCTGATCCCCACCTCCTGCTGCCCTTGATTTATGGGCTCACACAGTGGTGTTAACCCAGGGTTTTAGAGTAGCCTTGGCAAATTTCTGTCTGGCTAGCCCGCTTCTACACTAGTGGTCACCTGGTAAATGTATGCATCTGACAGTGGCATTGGGCACTAATGCTGCAATCTGCCTAAAGAAAACTACCATTACAATTTCCCACAATGTCATGGAGCAATATTTTTGGGGCATTGTGGGAAATTAAAATGGGGGATTGCTCATACCCAGCTGCCAGGAGGGCATCTCATGACCTTGGGAGTGTCCTAGTTAAAACCTGGTAAAACTATATGTGTAAACTCAGATATAAGAACCAAATATTGGTAAGATGACCTCTAGTTAATGAAGATAGTAGTTTAAAACAATGCCATTCTCTAGCTTTATTTGATTCACATTGTTTGCAATCTACAATATAATTCATCCCAGTGAACACCAGCTTCTCCCAAACACCACCTATCCAAATGTTACAGAAATGTTCCAGATTACCGTAGCTGTGGTTTGGATTTGGAGCATTAGTGAGCCAGATGTGCACTTTGCTAATGTCAGCCTCCTTCTCCTGCAATCAGCCTTCCCAACAAAGCCTCACGCATTAGACCTTCTGACAACTTGGTAGCTTTTCCTCTAATTTTAGAAGTAGCCACAGTGCTAAGGTATTAATAGTTTTAAGGCTATATAAATATTTGCAAAAAGCTTTTTTCCCCTCCACTTTCAGACTGATAGCCTTTTATGATCTCTTAAAATAAGTTTCCCCAGTTGATATAGGTGTGTGTGTATGTGTGGAGAAAGAGAGAGAGAGAGACTCTTCTAATTCAGCATGTTCCTACCATTTCTAGCTAGGAATTATTTGCTCAGGCAAGTGCTTGTTACTTGATAATTCTGACACCATGTTCCAGTGAACATCTGTTTCCACTTGAGCTCTTTCAACTTTTCAGATGTGAATAGCAGAAGTGTCTTTTCATTTTGTGTCTTCCACCCCCAATTGGCAACTGTTCTTGATTGCAAAGTTATTGTTATGCTGGACATTCTGGCCCATCTCTTTAAACTTTTGCATTGTTTTTATTTTTAGATCCTCATTAGCATTTCATGGGCCATCTCTTATCAATCTCAAGGCGTTTGAAGTACAGCTACACAATTTAACATATGGCGCCAAGATCTGAAGAAAAGTACCAAACCACATGCCTCCACTTAAGAGAATAAGAATCATATTTGTGTATTCTTTTGTTTTAAATTCGGAATCATTGTTTCCCCATCTGCTCATTGTATGCAGTCACCTCTCTGCTGCAACTGTATTTTATTATTCCATTGAGGTTTTCAAGGAGTTTTAGTTCTCATCCCTCATGGAAGATTTGGATTTAAGTTCAGTTTTTCACTCCATTCAGGGGGGATGGGGGACAATTAAGGCTACAATCCTCAGTCCCATTACAACAACTTTTACTTCACAACAGTACGTCCTTGAAGCAACTCTTGTCATGTCTGTGTCCTGGGTAAGGCTCCTTTTCTACACTTCATGATCAAATTAGTGGCAGCTGGTGGTGTGTCACCAGGGCAGTGGTCCAAACTATAAAGAATCCCAAATAGGTTCCACCCCTTTAAGATCTGGACTAAGATCCAGTGGGTTTATTGGACATGGGAGTCACCAGACACCACTGGACTCTGTCCTGCACATAAGTAAGTTAAAATAGCTGTGGAACTCTAAAGGTTCTGCCTGTCTAAGGGTTTGTCTATATTGCGAAAATACTCCTCATTGAATTCAAGGGGAATACCTTTTGTCCCAATGGGATCCCGCATCATTTTGCTGTGTTCGGAAGAAGAGGGGACAAAAACTCCAAATACTCCATGGGAAAAGCCTTCATGGCTTTTCTCATATTTAAAAAAAAAAAAAAAAACTCTGAAGGAAATGCACATTCCCACTCATTGGGACAACTGATTAGCTTTGCTACACATTCCCAATAAGAACGGAAGTGAAAAGTTGATTCATCAGCCATAATCAGGGGACAGAGCTTGCTGGAAGGCAAATGCCCGGAACTGCCATGTTGGATTTTTGCAATAGCAATGGTGCACTGAGGCAACGAAACAGTCTTTTGTTTTGTTTTCTTTTTTTCCTGTTTATTTAAGCAGAAGATCATACTTCCACACCTTGGATATGCTTTTAAAAAAATACTGTTCAGTGGCAGCAACTGGTGACAATAAAAATACAAATAATTCACTTGCACCCCTGTCATGATGGAGTGACTGCAACTCCCATTATGGAGCCAGAACTGCATTTCCCAGAACTGCATTTCCCAGTATCTGTAAACACACTTCTCTTATCTTCAGAAACAGGTAAACAAAGGGGTATGAGAAGTGGAAGGTGGGGCTCATTTGCTATGCATGACATCACATCACCTGACTGAAGAGCCAATCAGATTTGGCTAATGAGAACCAATCAGATTTGACTAATGGCAATTTGAAGAGCTGCAGTCCTTTGTTTGAGACACATGGCTTGATCTATCCATGCAGAAAGATCTCTGAACTCCCTCTAAACATCCATGAATTTCAGAGGCGGTGGCTAGGCCTGGCTTTTAAAGAAGCACGAGGCCTGGCCCCATTCCAGACAACAGACTGATTCCTGCTGGACTTCAAAATGTGAGTGGAACTTTTCTTATAGTTAGGGACAATGTATTAGTTAGTTTGCATTAGATTTTATTATTTGTTTTATTCCTTGACTGGATGACTTCTGTAATTTCTGTCCTATGTAATTCTAAGCTAGACCTGGCCTTTTTCTCCATGATATGATTTCTGTTTAACTGCTTACTTGCTTGGACAATGACATACAAATCCTTTCATTTTTCCTATCTAAAAACAAGCCTATAACACGTCCCTGTTGCTCAGGACTTCACTACAGGTTTTTTTTTCCTCTCTCTCTCTGGGGAACAGAAGGGAGGGATTGTTTGGTAAATCATGTTAAGGGCTGGAAAGCCTACATGCCCTGTGGTTTTCCTCTTGAAACCACATAAAAAGGGGGTTCTTTTAGAATCAAGAGGTGGTGGTGGTGATAATAGATCTGTCTGGGATTTATAGACTAGAGGATACCAGGGAAGGTGTTAGAACGGTCCAGTTTGAGGGTTCTCCAGGAAGAGATCACCTAAGTGGATCAAAAGGGGACAACCTGGCTTCTAAGGTGGGTATGTGGTGTGTGCAGGCACACAGAGGCCAGGATAATCTTCACAACCCCCCATCTTGATTCACAGGCATGCCTGTTTGAACAACAAACACGTATGGCTTTGCACGTCTGTAATCTTGAAAATAAAGTGGAGACAAATGAAAGCTGCTGCAAATTGGTGTTAGTGAGCATCAATCTACATTTTATTGCCTTGTGTAGATGAGTCCCAAGTTCTAACTGCTGCAGTGTGCTGTTTCAAAGCCTTTTCAGATTACAGTTCTAAAGGAACTGCAGGTGTAGGAGAGCAAGATTATAATGTAGGCCTATGGGCATTCACAGAGCTGAAATTCTTCACACAGCTACTGAGGTTCATCCACCTCTCCACTTTGTTATCTTATGAATGGGGTTCCTACACAGCCCAGCTACCAGTTAGAGAAATGGGGTTTATCTGGGTGTAACATCATGGTGGTAACCAACCCACAGGCAAAGAGGGACAGACTCAGAACATAACTGAAACACACTGAATACTAATACAAAATGTAAGAATTCGAGTGGTTGTTACATAAACTGATAATTTTCAGCAGAAGTTTACTAATTTAATAAATTAAAACTGCACTATGTACAGGAGCATAACCTGGAAAAGTCAGCAAAATTACATTAGTAGGAGTGAGATGAGGAATAACTATGAATTGAAACAAAAGCCATGTAGGACTTTTTTGGACAATGTAAAAATAACACTAGCAGCGTCGCCAGGTTGCGACGCTGCAGCGCAAGAGGGCATCAGTTTCGTACGACGCTCCTTCCCAGCGGTACTGTTGCAGTACTGCTGGGACATTTGACCGTGATATTTTTGCTTTCTACCGTCATATTTTACTCGCGATCAACGATCATGAGTAAAATATGACTGTAAAAGCAAAAATATCACGGTCAAATGTCCCAGCGGTACTGCAACAGTACCGCTGGGAAGGAGCGTCATACGAAACTGACGCTCTCTTGCGCTGCAGCGTCGCAACCTGGCGATGCTGCTAGTGTTATTTTTACATTGTCCAAAAAAGTCCATAGTCAGGAATGCCAGCATTATAAAGTAGCAACCAAACTGGCTAGCTGGGTTACCAACATAAGCGACATATACTGTACCAGTGTAGTGCTACGTCTTTTTTTAAAAAATCATTGTGGAGGGAGGAACAATTCTCTTGTGCAACAGTCCCCAACCTTCTTAAACCCCACCTTTTTCATATAGTTCCTCCCATGGCCATTGGTGAAGAGTGCAGGGGTGGAGGAGTGTCTGGCTACATCCTAACAGCCAGATGCATAATGATGAAGGCATCCTCCAGAATCTCCTATATTGGGCCAGAGGATGATGGTGCTGTTGTGTATTTCATTAATCAAATGATGCTAGATGGTTCTGACCACTGTCCCTGCTCTAACACTATGCTCTAACTCTAATAAACACAATTCAACTAATTCACTTACATTTGCAGAAGCACATTCAAACTCCCAGCCAGTCATCTGTCCAACATTCTATGCTTTCAACCCTCCCAACAGATCGCCTGACTTAATATCTCTAATTTCTCTAATATATATACAATATTTAACAATATTGTAATTTATTTCCTCCAATATACACACAGTAATATTTATAGAAGTTGAGAACATCACAAGGGCCTCTCAGCCTCTGCTGCATGGATTTTTCTACTTTTGGTTTGACTACAGAAGGGAGGGGAGGCCCTCGTGGACTGGATGGCCCTCGTGGTCTCTTCCAACTCTGCAATTCTATGATTCTATGATTCTATGTGGTGTGCACCCAAACCAACACCCTTATGTTTCCGCATATGGTTTGTCCTGGAACACCTCATTTCTTGATACTGTACTTGAGAAATTCTTTGATGTACCTTGAAGCTTCAACATCTGCACCATTTTCTTCTTATTATTTTTAACACAAAAGTCCAGTTATTTTTCTGTTGTCATGGTTTCACTATGTCATCTAAGAACACTGCTCAGAATCCTGTTGGGGAGTTACACCTTCATAAATGAACTTACATCTTCAGAAATTAGAATTGGGCTGTTCTGTAACATCTGTATCCAGTAAAGCTCTGCTGCTATGTTACTACATAGGGGAGATGACAAAGTGAGACTGATATGTCAGGATACTTGGGACATGCAGTTTAATAGATTTATGCTGTAAAGAGCTGAATTGTAACATAATAGCCTACAGGGTGCAGCAGTGAAAGCTAACAGGAGCTTGCAGCTAGCCTGTATAACAAGATTAATGGCCTGACAGTGTGGCCTTGGAAGTTTGGAGCCTAGGAGAGATTTTTATCTCTGTTAGAGAGAATGTTATCTTTATAAGAACAAGGTTGTTGTGAACAATGAAATCAGCTATCCTATGTAACTGTGTTTCAGTTTTAGGTCTGGGCTTTGCAGCATGAAGACGTTTTTAAGTTGAATGCTGTGATGTATAGTTCTCAGAGAGGATTCTTTGTAACATTGTAAATACCTTTATTATGCTATAGTAAAGAAAAGTACTGTAGTTTGTAGACACAAACCTGTGTCTCTGTGTTTATTCTCTTGTCCGGAGGATGAAAACTCTGCTATAACTTTTTTTGCTGCCTGACCCTTTTGACATAGTCAGAGGCTATCATTGCACTAACCTGACATGATATATATTGGGATTGATGCACAATGAAACAGATGCTCATCAGGACTAATGTGCATCTGGACTGAAGCTTATTGGTCCCATTGTGCATCAGGACACTAGCTAGAGAGTGAGACATTGATAGAGCCCGGTGCATATCAGGTCACTCTTGCTGGTGTCCTGTTATGCATCTTTGCAATTCACTAACAGGGTCTCCTTGCCTCTGCTACGTAGCTAAGTATATGTAAAGTTACATAACAAGACTGTGATAAAGGATTCAAGCCAGTCTCACCACCTTCCATAAACTTCCATAACCTCCTTCCACTGCTATTTGTTGCCAAGCCCAATCATCTTCTTTAGAGCCATACATTATCAGAAGTTTGCCTCTCTGCCACCTTTCTCCTCCTGCCTCAATACTGAATAAATTAAATGCCATTTGTTATGAGGAACATATTGTCCCTTTCCTCCATCTTGCATTGTGCATTTGCTTAGCCAGTTCTAAGTCCCAAACATTTCCCAGGGCATATAGAGCAATTTCTGTTCATTATCAGAAATAATACTAGTAAGATTGCAGGGCTATGTGACCTGCCTTGTGAAAAAGTCCTATTGAACTCAGTGGGGCTTATTTCTGAGTAGACGTGCATGCGAATCAGGCTGTGAAACCAATCTATGATGTACTTTATGGTCTAGAAAGATAATGCTTCAGAGATTTCAATTCATCCAAGTGAGAAGCTCTTTTTCATTTGAATCTTAAGCAAGGGCCTCTTCTGATAATAAAGAGAATACAGTTCTTATTTGATGTCACAGAAATGAAAATGCAAGTCCAGTGCTGCATAAGGTTGTCAGAAAGATTTGCAATAATTACTTGCAGACAGATTAGATATACAAATGTTCACCCACTCTGCACAAAAGCAAAATGTATTCACTTGCTTTTGCTCAATAATACCCTCACATTTTGCTTCTAATCCCTTTAAGCAAATTACAGGCAGAGACCTTTGATGTATGTGCCAGCCAAAGTAACACATGCCTTGTTAGTTAGTGGCACTGTGAGCATCTCCCATCTGTATATGTGTGGATAATAATTGCTGCTTCAAACCGCTGCCTCCTCCCTATACTGTTTTGTTCTTTGATATTCCTGTGCAGATCATGTGGTCTCTGGCCTGCTCTTGTAAGATGTATTAATAGCTATCTCCTCACCCAGTTTTGCTTCTTTCATGACAAAACAATTTCTTCACCACTACCAGTACTCATATCCATGGGAATTAGCATCCACCACCACTTATTTAAGAAGAACATCTTCACTTCCAGCCTAGCCCTAGTATAAAATGGATATACCACCAACACCATGACGGGTTACCACACATCCTTGATCACATTCTGTGCTTTCTCAGTCAAATGGAAGTGATCACTCATCTGTACTCAACTGAGGCATATTGAGATCTTTTCAGGATGTGTAATGCTCACAAAATGGACTATGTGCTGAACTTAGACAATGTGGGGAAGTCATGACAAGAACACTGACTAGGATGAAACATCATTATTTTCAGAAAGAAAAGACTGGTCAATACTCTATGTCAGCATAGTATCTGGCTGCTGATTATTTTTAATGGTAGTGTTAGAGCAGGTAATGGATGGCTTTGCTGAATGGTAGTGTTAGAAAAGATTGAAGCAGTGAATTGTGGTTTGCCATTCAAGTTGTGATTCATCAATCAGGGAGCCAGAAGAGCATTAGGGTAATGGCAAGACCATCCTTAGAGGCCCAAGTGCAGTGTGAAAAGCCTTAATGGCAGAGGGCTGGCCAGACAGATAAGAGAGAAAAAGAAAGTCAGGGCTGGCATGTCTGCATGTTTTAAAGGAGGATTTCCCTTCTTTGTTGGCCTCAGGACACTTGCCTCAGGACTTTCAATTAACAAGTTAAAAGTAATGTAGTTACCTGCAATTTGTTATTTTGTAAGAAGGGGCTCAGTTACATGGCAATTTTTATCCTGGGGAGAAGCGAGATATCCTCATCCCAAGTTCATTTCTTACTGTTTACACAACAGCTTTTCCCGTGACAAAAACAAGATCCCGAGACATAGTATCGCATTATTTTTTTTGTTTTTGTTTTTTGTTTACATGGGAAAAGATTCCGGGATAGTTTTTTTTTAGCTGTCAGTCAAGGATGTGATTACTCATTTTTTTCACAACCATAGTGATGTACTTCCTTTGGAGTTTCCCACCACAAGCACTGCTATTGGCTATCACAAATGTTTGTTCAAGTCTCTGCATTGGTCAGAGACCATTTTCCAGGTAGATAGTGACTGTGATCCGCCATAGTTTTCATCATGGGAAGTTCAATAGCCTGCTGTATGGCTATCGCTGTCCTCCTCAGAGGTACCATTGAAATGCTTGCCAGAAGGAGATGTCGGCAGTGTTACAGGCTGGTACGTTTCCTTCTCATGCAGCAGATGCAACTATACTCCTCCAACTTACGAAGTAGGGTGATATTTGGAATCAATACAATTAACACACCAATGCTGTTTCAATGCTTTTGCTCTTACCCATGTTACCACTGGTGGTGGGTTTATCCAACAACTAAAGAGTGGTGGGAGAAATTTTTTATGTCTGTTTGGTCCAACGAACAGTGGTTCATGTATTTCAGAATGCCTTGGAACATTTTCATGAAATTAGTGGACATTCTACGGCCAGAGATAGCAAGGGTGGACACTAACATGCAAAAAGCTATCTCTGTAGAGAACGTTTAGCAATAACTCTATGGCTACTCACCCACCAAAGCTCTTATGCGACTGTTCACAATCTTTTTGGTGGTGGATGGTCCACGGTGTGTAAGATCTTTATAGAGGTGGTGTTTGTGATGGAGAAGCTTCTTCTGAGATGTACTGTGTTTCTTGGTGACCACAGGCTGGTAAGAACCTTGTGTATCATTATGTGTTAACTGTGATGCACTGTCATTTTTTAAAAACCAACACTAGATGTGAAAATATGAATAACTGCATACTATAAAGTATATAATGTTTGTACTGTGATGTTTACTGTGGAACTCTTGAACTAGGAACCTTTGCAACTCCTTTTAAATGTTGCTTAGAAAGAAAAGAACCATCTACTTTTTATACTGTCCCTAAATATTTGTGAAAACTTGAAAACTCGCAAAAAAAGTATGCTCATACTTCAACATAAAAACACGTTTTCATTCAATAGCTTCTGATGTCTCACCTCTCTGTCATTTGTATTTTACACCAGGTAATGGATGGCTTTGCTGAACTTGGATTCCCTCAAGTTATTGTTGTTTTGGATGGATGTTACATAACTATTATTCCACCAGTGCGCCAGGGAAATGAATATATTAACAGAAAAAATATTTACAGTGTACTGCTTCAAGGGACATGTGATTACAGAGGTGTTTTCATTGACGCAGAGATTGGATGGAGCTGGAAGACACATGATGCTTGTATGCTTCGTAATTCAGCATTTTTTGAAACTATGGAGGCAGGGATCTTTGTACCTGGCAACCCAACCATTACAATATTGGGAAAGCAGATTGGACCACTTACCCTGGTGGACGGTGCTTACCCAATTGGAAAGTGGCTACTGACACCCTACAGGGGTACGACAAATGAAAAGCAGAGACTGTATAACAAACACCATAATAAGCTTCAAAGTACTATTGAGAGAGAGTTTGGAAGATTGAAGGGGAAGTGGAGATGTCTTACTTCTTCTCTGGAAGTGGCGGAGGAGAACATATGCTCTGTAATATGTGCTTGTGTTATACTGCATAATATTTGTGAAACTAAGGGGAAAAGCAATACAAGCTACATTTCCTGTAAGGAGGAACATTTCTGTTTCTTTCTTTGTTTGTTCAGAAAACAGCTTTCTTCTTCACTCAAAAGTGAAAGAGTTACATTTTCATCATACCTTTTTATAATCTTTGTTATTTCCCCAGAGTGCAAGTCTAACATGATAGGCAAACAAACAAAAATATCTCTAGATTAAATAAACTGAAAGGAACAGTGTTTTTGTTCACGCTTCCATTCCATGAACAGATGAATGGAAGAGTTAGTGAAAAGGCATAACATTTCTGGCTACTTTTTGAAGTTACTTTTACAGGACATTTTTAGATGTACTTTGAGAAGATTTTTTTCCAGCTTTATGCCATTCTCTTATTAATCCTAAAGTGTTTTGTAAAGTAATGAATAGTAATGGAAAAGTCAAGTGGCAACAACAAAGCACTATAATGAGTAATAGGAAGGAATTACTTTGTAAAAGCAAATTTCTATGCTCAGAACTGATTAAAATGTCCAGCTCAAGACCCATGAAGCTCAGCTTGACTACAGGAAGCACAGACTACTGAGCTTAAAGCCAACAATCTGTACAGTCTTGTACTTAATTCTATTCAGGTATCCCTGGGGCACAGTCTCCTTGGATTCCACAGTGATACTCAAAGGCCCATCATAACTCCAGTACTTCAACTATGCATATAGCATGGAGGACCATCAAGTATCCCAGAAAAATGGTCAAGTCCCTAGCATGGTTGGGCAGTGCCACTGAAATGTATATTGCCCAAATGTAGCAGTGGATGCTCCTCTGAGCAGGCAGGGGAGCAGACAGACTCTGCCTGAAACAATGAGGCAACAAGCTAGCACAAACCAAGAAGAAAGCTCTGATCCTGGAAATATGGGTTTGGTCCTACAAGGTAGAGTAGTGGATTACAAGTAACAGAAATAAAGCTATGTGAATCCTGGGACCATCAGTGGGTGAATATAACAGAATATGACAATGAAAATGTTGGGTTCGATGATCAACACTAAGAGCTTGGACTTAAGAGTAAAGACAAATTTGGCAATGCTCAGGATGGGGTTAAACAAAATATTAAACAATTAAAATAACTTATTAAACAAACAAAAACTCTGGTGAAAGAGTCCTTTCCAAAGGTTCCCAATCACATAGTTTGGTCTGACCAGTTCTGCATTACAAAGCTATGCTTCCAAGTGCTCACTTTGTTCCTAGAACAAAATAGATCACAAGGCAGTGCATTACAAATTTTTATGTAGAGATGTGGATGCTTAAGGTTTGGTAGAGAATAATTCTCACTGAGCTTTAGAGTGGGCAAAAGTAGATTACCTGCTGCATTGATTTCCCAAGGTGGAAATGGGTGACTGATACCTCTGTCATGGGGCTTCATGAAAGACAGAGCAGCAGTGGTGCAAATAAAAGAGGTGGTTCTAACTGGTGATTTGTCTCCCTGGACTAGGAGAGATCAAGGAGATTTTCCACAAGGGTCCGAGAACCCTGTCAAGCTCATAGGAACTGCAACAGTTGACTGCACCCAAAATGGGGTGGGGTTGGGGAAGGACAGAGGACAAATTCCATCAGCTCATCTTGCTGCTTACAAGCTTTTAATGGACACTAAGCCAGTACACCACTCTTTCCTTCTTCAACTATCTTTGTAACAATAATTGGATAGGTTAGATAAAAAGAAATATTTGAATCTTTGACTCAATAGTTTCAACAGTGCCTAGGTGAGTTTCTTGCCTTTTATAGTAAAGTGACAGATGTCAAGGACTATCTTTAAAAAGTTTTAAAACTGTAGTTTGAATTCAGAAAGTCTAATATACTGTGTAAAGAAAGAACAAAATTAAATTGCTTATGTGGATAAAGGATATAGTAACATGAAATGATGGAAGCAATTTTTAAAAATGGGAAGATTTGTTTTTTTGTTTTTTGTTTTTGAGCATTTGAGTAAAAATGTTCTAAAGAAAGAAACGGTTTGTTTTGAGAAAAAGGAATTGTTTTGGCTGGGTGTCGTGTACTTGCATTCCCAGATGCAGTGTCCAGCAGTTTCAGAGTTAAACAGAAAACTTTATTGACACAGTAATCCAGAAAGCATATCATGCAAGGTTGTTGCTCAGAATTGAAACTAAGAGGGCAGACACTATACTATCTATGGACTCTGGCGGGCTGCAAAGCTATTGGTTATCTATTATCCCATGATCCCTTCTTTCTAGACAATTGTGCATCCCCTTTTTCTCAGGCAAACTCTGCAGCTCCCAATTTATCTCATCATTCCACAGTGACCATTACAGTTGCCCCTCCACATTCGCGAACTTGACATTCGCGGTTTTGGTTATTCGCGGTTTTGGGAGCCCCCCCCAGCCCCCCCAAAACCACGACACGGGGCCTCCAGAGGCCCCGTGAAAGACCTGGAGGGAGCGGGGAGGGGTGGCGAGGCCTTTGCGGGACCCCCGGAGGCCCTCCGGAGGCCCCGCAAAGGCCTGGGGAGGGGTGGCGAGGCCTTTGCGGGACCCCCAAAGGCCCTCCGGAGGCCCCGCGAAGACCTGGGGAGGGGTGGCGAGGCCTTCGCCAGACCCCCAGAGGCCCTCCGGAGGCCCCGCGAAGGCCTGGGGAGGGGTGGCGAGGCCTTCGCGGGACCCCCGGAGTCCCTCCAGAGGCCCCGTGAAGGCCTGGGGAGGGAGGGAGGAAGGGCTGGGGAGACCTCCGTGGGGCCTAGCAAGGCCCCGCGAAGGCCTGGGGAGGGAGGGAGGAAGGGCCGGGGAGACTTCCGTGGGGCCTAGCAAGGCCCTGCGAAGGCCTGGGGAGGGAGGGAGGAAGGGCCGGGGAGACCTCCGTGGGGCCTAGCAAGGCCCCACGAAGGCCCGGGGAGGGAGGGAGGGAGGAAGGCCCGGGGAGACCTCTGTGGGGACTAGCAAGGCCCCGCGAAGGCCCGGGGAGGGAGGGAGGGAGGGAGGGAGGGCCGGGGAGACCTCCGTGGGGCCTAGAAAGGCCCCGCGAAGGCCTGGGGAGGGAGGGGGAAAGGGCCGGGGAGACCTCCGTGGGGCCTAGCAAGGCCCCGCAAAGGCCTGGGGAGGGAGGGAGGAAGGGCCGGGGAGACCTCCGTGGGGCCTAGCAAGGCCCCGCTAAGGCCTGGGGAGGGAGGGAGGAAGGGCCGGGGAGACCTCCATGGGGCCTAACAAGGCCCCGCGAAGGCCTGGGGAGGGAGGGGGGAAGGGCCGGGGAGACCTCCGTGGGGCCTAGCAAGGCCCCACGAAGGCCTGGGGAGGGAGGGAGGGAGGAAGGGCCGGGGAGACCTCTGTGGGGCCTAGCAAGGCCCCACAAAGGCCTGGGGAGGGAGGGAGGAAGGGCCGGGGAGACCTCCGTGGGGCCTAGCAAGGCCCCGCGAAGGCCCGGGGAGGGAGGGGGGAAGGGCCGGGGAGACCTCCGTAGGGCCTAGAAAGGCCCCGCGAAGGCCCGGGGAGGGAGGGGGAAGGGCCGGGGAGACCTCCGTGGGGCCTAGCAAGGCCCCGCGAAGGCCTGGGGAGGGAGGGAGGAAGGGCCGGGGAGACCTCCGTGGGGCCTAGCAAGGCCCCACGAAGGCCCGGGGAGGGAGGGAGGGAGGAAGGCCCGGGGAGACCTCTGTGGGGACTAGCAAGGCCCCGCGAAGGCCCGGGGAGGGAGGGAGGGAGGGAGGGCCGGGGAGACCTCCGTGGGGCCTAGAAAGGCCCCGCGAAGGCCTGGGGAGGGAGGGGGAAAGGGCCGGGGAGACCTCCGTGGGGCCTAGCAAGGCCCCGCAAAGGCCTGGGGAGGGAGGGAGGAAGGGCCGGGGAGACCTCCGTGGGGCCTAGCAAGGCCCCGCTAAGGCCTGGGGAGGGAGGGAGGAAGGGCCGGGGAGACCTCCATGGGGCCTAACAAGGCCCCGCGAAGGCCTGGGGAGGGAGGGGGGAAGGGCCGGGGAGACCTCCGTGGGGCCTAGCAAGGCCCCACGAAGGCCTGGGGAGGGAGGGAGGGAGGAAGGGCCGGGGAGACCTCTGTGGGGCCTAGCAAGGCCCCACAAAGGCCTGGGGAGGGAGGGAGGAAGGGCCGGGGAGACCTCCGTGGGGCCTAGCAAGGCCCCGCGAAGGCCCGGGGAGGGAGGGGGGAAGGGCCGGGGAGACCTCCGTAGGGCCTAGAAAGGCCCCGCGAAGGCCCGGGGAGGGAGGGGGAAGGGCCGGGGAGACCTCCGTGGGGCCTAGCAAGGCCCCGCGAAGGCCTGGGGAGGGAGGGAGGAAGGGCCGGGGAGACCTCCGTGGGGCCTAGCAAGGCCCCACAAAGGCCTGGGGCGGGAGGGAGGGAGGAAGGGCTGGGGAGACCTCCGTGGGGCCTAACAAGGCCCCGCGAAGGCCTGGGGAGGGAGGGGGAAAGGGCCGGGGAGACCTCTGTGGGGCCTAGCAAGGCCCCGCGAAGGCCTGGGGAGGGAGGGAGGAAGTTCCGGGGAGACCTCTGTGGGGCCTAGCAAGGCCCCGCGAAGGCCTGGGGAGGGAGGGGGAAGGGCCGGGGAGACCTCTGTGGGGCCTAGCAAGGCCCCACGAAGGCCTGGGGAGGGAGGGGGAAGGGCCGGGGAGACCTCCGTGGGGCCTAGCAAGGCCCCACGAAGGCCTGGGGAGGGAGGGGGAAGGGCCGGGGAGACCTCCGTGGGGCCTAGCAAGGCCCCGCAAAGGCCTGGGGAGGGAGGGGGGAGGGGAGTCATTATTCACGGATTTTTCACATTCACGGGGGTCCGCAGAACGGACTCCCCGCGAATGTGAAGGGACGACTGTATACTCCTCTTTTCACAGTTGCTACAGAGCACTTGTTAACCAGTACAGAGAAATGAAAACCAACATTAACAGCAAGGCTACAACAAGGTTACATACAGAACAATACAAAAAATGGCAGGAACAGGCAACGCCGAAGGGGCAGGTGCCTCATTGAAAGCAATAGGAATAACAACAAAAGCTAAGATCTGGGCCATGTCATCCCTACATTGTTTTGGAAGAGGCATTGACGAGACAGAGGTGTTAATTCTTTGTATGCCAAGCTCTTGTTGAAAAGCTTGCAAATCTTAAGCAGGTTCCAAATTTGAAAGCTCCATTCCCCCCACTGCTGCTTCTCCCCCACCATCACGTGCACTAACTCCTCGCTCCAGTCACCCAAAATGGCACCACTTTGAGCTGCAGAAGCGATGCCCTGAGCCGAAGCCTCACAAGAATTTCCTAACTGCAACCGCCAGTACTAGCGAAACCTGGCTAAGGGAGCGAGCACATGTGGGCAAGTGATCAAAGTGCTTGGTGCAAAGACTGGGAGTCACCACCACACGAAGTGATCAGCGAGACTGAGAAGCAGTTTTAAGGGACCCCGAAAAGAGAAGTTTCATGCAACCCTCACTCCCCACCATTCCCTGCCACCTCCTTTCCCCCCCTGGAGCTTTCCAGTACTACTGCCCACTTTGGGAATCACTGGTCTAAAGAGATATGGGTGGGGAACTATGCCTGTTTTAGTTGTAGGACTTTATCAAACTAGCATCTTAAAATGCTGTAAAAACGCTGTAATTCCGTGAATGAGAAAAGCAGAATCATAGTGGCATTATTACACTTGTTATCACATGTTGCTATAATCACGCAAAAGAACTGCCGTGGAGTTATCACATGATCACCACTAGCACTTTAATAACAGGACTTTACTTCCATGATTTAGTATGGGTGAGATTTTGGTAGTTCTCACGAGAAGATGCAAGCATGCTTAAAAGCACCAAAAAAACCCCTTAAATTGCAAAGTAAATGAACACACAAACACTTAAACAAACCTAGAAACATACAAACAAACCAGGACAGTTCATAAAAAGAGCACCCTGTGCCTAGGTTTCATGTTCTCAACCAGATGTTTTCTCATCGGGAAAAAGGAAGGGGGAAAGAGGACTGCCCACTCATGCTGTAACCTCACAATTACAGCAGGACATGTTTTCACACACTCTTAATATTGTGAAAAAAGTGATATTGAGAGCTATTGATGGCTTGTCCTATCAATTAAAAGTAATGCCTTATTCATGGCTGGAGCACAATTTGATCACATGAATATGACAATGTCGTGGGATTGCGGGAACCATTCACACTCCCATGACATTGTAACTGTGCAATTTTTGCTGTATCTGTCCCCAAAAACATTGCTTCTAAGTTCTGCATCCATGTTAAGTCTAGTTTGAGTGTCTCCTACAAAATCACAAGAACAGGGTTTATGTGAAGTCAGGAGATTCTCAATTAAAAAGAAAATTTTATGAACGAAAGAATGAAGTGAGCCCTCAGTTTTATTTCCATAGGAAAAGTGCCTTATAAGTGTAGGTAACATTTCTCTGGACAATGCAATTAAATCTAGAAAACCTCAATTCATTGATACAGAACTTCAATAGAAATGTTGCTGGTTTGGAGAGCAATGAATATATTCCAGATGGAAAGCTGCAAGCACCTTGTAAAATGCGGATCTTTGAAACCCAATACTCTTGCTCTTGGCTTCATCTGCAATAATCCAGGAAAGTTATGGCAGTGCTGGAGTAACATGACGACTCCGAAGCCAGCATGTCTGCGCTGAAGAGGCATATGGATTTACTTTACATTAAACTGGGCTGTTGTTCAACAGAAGATAAGGAAGTTCATGTATATGTCTACTTTTTCAGGCTAATGGTTTTGGCATGATATCTGCACTGCTAGGCTGCTATAAACATCCATTAAGATAATCTTAAGTGATTGTACCTCCAAAACTTCCCATGAAGTTTCTCCACTAACAACATATTTTGCAATTTTAAAAAGGCAATCTGCCACCCAGGGAAAAAAAATCTGCATCCAGAAATACATCATCTGGACAGTGAGGCCACTGTAGAGGTCCATTCACTGCATTTGTCAAGTGGAAGCAGTTCTGTTCTGCCCAATCACAGCAGTAGCAGCTGCAGACAGTGCTGATTGGCTGGCACACATGATTATTTAATTGCACATGCAAACACGTCATGCCTTCTAATCTGCTTTAAAAGGCAGACAGCTTACCTGAAACTTGGTAGGTGCGGAAGGGGGAGACTAAACCAGCACTGAAACAAATGACCAGTACAATTGCCACTTGCAGTAAACTATGGTTTCAGAGAGAGAGGGGGGGGGGGAGAGAGAGAGAGAGAGAGAAGCCCTCCTTTTAGAAACCTCTCTAGGTACCCTTTATTTCAACATTAATAATAACCATAATATTGGTTATTGCAATTTTCAGCAATAACTATGGATGGTAGTAATAATTATAATTATTAAAATTCCACTTGATGTTTTCGCTCTCTCTCTCTTTTTTTTTTCATACAGAGAAACATGAGGGGGGAAATCCTGATGGATGCATATATTTTCTATATTTCAGCTTTAAAAGACTGCACTAAAACTTAATATCAGTCAACTGGTCTTGGCTTCTAAAAGGTTTGGTGGGGGGGGGGTTAAGGGAGCAAACAAAGAGAAAAGGAAAGCTTGTTGCTATAATCAGAATTGTCTCTGAAGTAGAATTCATGCTGCTGAAAGCCAAGATCAACTCTGAAACATTTGGTTTAATTCTAAAGAGGCAAAAGGAGTATGAATTATTTTGACAGCAAGAGATAAACAGGAGTATCCATTTTAGTTTAATATTCCAGGCACTTAAGAAGCTATCACCAACAAAACAACAGAAAACTAAAAACTATACAGTACTTACTGACCATCTGGCTGACTGGAGCTCTGAAAATAGGAACATTCCATAATACAGTACAGTTGTCCCTCTGTATCCATGGATTTAAGTATTCACAGCTTGAAAATATTCTTTAAAAAATAATAATCCAAAAAGCTAACCTTGATTTTGCCATCTTATATAACGGACACCATTTTGCTTTGCCATTGCATATAATGGGACTTGAGTATTCATGGATTTTGGTATCCATGGGGGGTCCTGGAACCAAACCTCAGTGAATATGAAGGGACAACTGTACACATATAAGGTGATTTTAGACCGTTGCTTTTAATTTACATTTGTTTAATATTTTTTTATGGGGGAGGGTGGGGGTGGGGGGTGTTTAGGGATTTTTATCTGTATTGTATTTTAATTTTTGTAAGCCACCCCGATTTTTTTAACAGAGGGGCGGGGTATAAATAAATAAATAAATTATTATTATTATTATTATTATTAGAGCCTTAGGACCAGATGGTACCTAAAGAACATCCAGTCTGTCTCTGTGACTAAAAGACTAGATCTTCTGTATCCCAAAAGCAATGACAAGGCCTCAGGAACAGGTAAGTTACTGGGCTGTGTTTTGCCAACATTTCTTAATGCAGTTAGAGGAAGGGTGGGGGACATTTTGGCCCACTGAGTATTCTTTTCAAGGTAATTCAATTTGGCAGCTATTTTTTTACTAAGTTAAATTAATGGAAATAATCAGAAGTGATCCTGGCTCCACATCTGAGATTGTTCGTAATATCTGGAAGAACTTCCCAATTTTAATGCTTGAATCATGAAAGGAACAATTCTTAGACATGCTGTATTGTTGTCTGGCAAGCCCAGCAGGCTTCAGAGTGTGGGTACCAGACTGAGTGCATGGATGGCCTCTCACAATTGCACTCATTCTCACAGCATGGGGGTGGTGAAAATCTTTAACTTAGGGGAGGAAAACTCTATTCACATCAGATTTAGACTTTTAATATATGTTTCATCTACCAGAAGTACAGATGTATTTTTCCAGGTTGTGCATGTAAGTGTCTATAATGTGAGAGTTAAGTACTCTGAAGAAAAATAAATTGAAATCCCAGATTTTGGTACTCTTGCCTCCTGGTTTTTAATTTAACTTCTACCCCCACCAGTTGAGCTCCACATTATTCTGAAGGTTCAATGCGTGAGTGGGGCAACCTCAATTTTAAAAAAAATCTCTATACAAAGCATATATTAGCAACACAACTCTGGCAGTACCTTGCAGTTTGATAATCAGTTCTACTCCCAAAAATATATTTCCATTAAAGCATAATCACCAGACTGGGAGGGGAACCCAGCAGAGATTTCTATTAAACATTCCTAGTTTGATCACCATCTGTCTTGGAGGAGTATGGTCAGAATAATGTTGCCTCAGCCATTTCTGACATTACTTTGGTGTTTCTCAAAGTGTTTTAATTGAGTCCCAGACCCACCCCTCTGCACTCTTTTAAACTCACTTTATAGGACGGGCAACTCTGGCCTATCAGATATTGCTGACCAACAACTCCCATAGTTCCTCACTGTGGGCTATGGGAGTGGCAGGAAGAAAACATCTAGGGAGTCATAGGACTTTATCAGACCAGGCAAATATGGTGTCATAAGGACGCCTAATGATCACGAAAGAGCACACATACCAGATGACGACGTCCTTTCGTGATCATGTGTAGGGAATAAGGCATACTTTTTTACTGATGGGCCAAGCCATCAATTGATCTCCTATTCAGCTTTGTTGCTAGCATTGCCAGCATTTGAATCCTCACACCATTGTGCTCACGTGAATGCAGTGTCAATGGGCAAACACTTCCACTTGAGATCACAACAGCCAAGTAGGGGACACTCTTTTTATAAAACACCTCCCCATGTACTCGAGACTTTTAAAGTGTGTTCCTGTGCTTGTGTGAACTTTTTGTGTCTTTATTTTACTTTAATTTTTGAATTTCCCACGCTAGTGTCTTCTCACGAGAATCAGCGAGATCTCAATCCCAGAAGTAAATGGAGCTCTGTTTGTGCTCCGTTTATGCTGGGGATGCCTCGTTGATGCTCCTAAAGGAAGGTCTGGTAGGGGAGGTTTTTTTGCCGGCATATAAATTGTCAGGGAATGATAGGACACTCATTCCCAGCAGAAGCAAAAAAATTATCTCAGCAGACTCAGTAGCAATCCTTTTCAAAGAATACTCACACACAAAGTGTTTGATGTCCAAATAAGCAGGAGGCACTTATATCTTCAAAGTCAAACAGTTGCAATATGTACAAATATTTACAATTGAAGGAGAAACTGCTTCACCAGGCCTCAGCATTGACAGGAAGAAAATGAAGTACAGTTGTCCCTTCACATTCGCGGGGGTTCCGTTCCGCGGACCCCCGCGAATGTGAAAAAACCGCGAATAACGACACCCCTCCCCCCTCCCTCCCCAGGCCTTCGCGGGGCCTTCCTAGGCCCCGCGAAGGTCTCCCCGGCCCTCCCTCCCTCCCTCCCCAGGCCTTTGCGGGGCCTTGCTAGGCCCCGCGGAGGCCTCCCCGACCCTCCCTCCCTCCCTCCCCAGGCCTTTGCAGGGCCTTGCTAGGCCCCACGGAGGTCTCCCCGGCCCTCCCTCCCTCCCTCCCCAGGCCTTTGCGGGGCCTTGCTAGGCCCCGCGGAGGTCTCCCCGGCCCTCCCTCCCGCCCTCCCCAGGCCTTCCTGGGGCCTCCGGAGCGTCTCCGGAGGCCCCAGGATCGCCTCCCCAGCCCTCCCCACCCCGTCCCCAGGCCTTCCTGGGGCCTCCGGAGCGTCTCCGGAGGCCCCAGGATCACCTCCCCAGCCCTCCCCACCGCGTCCCCAGGCCTTCCTGGGGCCTCCGGAGATGCTCCAGAGGCCCCAGGATCGCCTCCCCAGCCCTCCCCACCCCATCCCCAGGCCTTCCTGGGGCCTCCGGAGCGTCTCCGGAGGCCCCAGGATCGCCTCCCCAGCCCTCCCCACCGCGTCCCCAGGCCTTTCTGGGGCCTCCGGAGCGTCTCCGGAGGCCCCAGGATCGCCTCCCCAGCCCTCCCCACCCCATCCCCAGGCCTTCCTGGGGCCTCCGGAGCGTCTCCGGAGGCCCCAGGATCGCCTCCCCAGCCCTCCCCACCCCATCCTCAGGCCTTCCTGGGGCCTCCGGAGCGTCTCCGGAGGCCCCAGGATCGCCTCCCCAGCCCTCCCCACCCCGTCCCCAGGCCTTTCTGGGGCCTCCGGAGATGCTCCGGAGGCCCCAGGATCGCCTCCCCAGCCCTCCCCACCGCGTCCCCAGGCCTTCCTGGGGCCTCCGGAGCGTCTCCGGAGGCCCCAGGATCGCCTCCCCAGCCCTCCCCACCGCGTCCCCAGGCCTTCCTGGGGCCTCCGGAGATGCTCCGGAGGCCCCAGGATCGCCTCCCCAGCCCTCCCCACCCCATCCCCAGGCCTTCCTGGGGCCTCCGGAGCATCTCCGGAGGCCCCAGGATCGCCTCCCCAGCCCTCCCCACCCCGTCCCCAGGCCTTTCTGGGGCCTCCGGAGATGCTCCGGAGGCCCCAGGATCGCCTCCCCAGCCCTCCCCACCCCGTCCCCAGGCCTTTCTGGGGCCTCCGGAGCGTCTCCGGAGGCCCCAGGATCGCCTCCCCAGCCCTCCCCACCGCGTCCCCAGGCCTTCCTGGGGCCTCCGGAGCGTCTCCGGAGGCCCCAGGATCACCTCCCCAGCCCTCCCCACCGCGTCCCCAGGCCTTCCTGGGGCCTCCGGAGATGCTCCAGAGGCCCCAGGATCGCCTCCCCAGCCCTCCCCACCCCATCCCCAGGCCTTCCTGGGGCCTCCGGAGCGTCTCCGGAGGCCCCAGGATCGCCTCCCCAGCCCTCCCCACCGCGTCCCCAGGCCTTGCTGGGGCCTCCGGAGCGTCTCCGGAGGCCCCAGGATCGCCTCCCCAGCCCTCCCCACCCCGTCCCCAGGCCTTCCTGGGGCCTCCGGAGCGTCTCCGGAGGCCCCAGGATCGCCTCCCCAGCCCTCCCCACCCCATCCCCAGGCCTTCCTGGGGCCTCCGGAGATGCTCCGGAGGCCCCAGGATCGCCTCCCCAGCCCTCCCCACCCCGTCCCCAGGCCTTCCTGGGGCCTCCGGAGCGTCTCCGGAGGCCCCAGGATCACCTCCCCAGCCCTCCCCACCGCGTCCCCAGGCCTTCCTGGGGCCTCCGGAGCGTCTCCGGAGGCCCCAGGATCGCCTCCCCAGCCCTCCCCACCGCGTCCCCAGGCCTTCCTGGGGCCTCCGGAGCGTCTCCGGAGGCCCCAGGATCGCCTCCCCAGCCCTCCCCACCACGTCCCCAGGATCGCCTCCCCAGCCCTCCCCACCCCGTCCCCAGGCCTTCCTGGGGCCTCCGGAGCGTCTCCGGAGGCCCCAGGATCGCCTCCCCAGCCCTCCCCACCCCGTCCCCAAGCCTTCCTGAGGCCTCCGGAGCGTCTCCGGAGGCCCCAGGATCGCCTCCCCAGGCCTTCATGGGGCCTCCGGAGCGCCTCAGGGGGCCCCGTGGACGCCTCCCTGGGCCTCCCCGCTCCCTCTATGTCTTTCACGGGGCCTCTGGAGGCCCCGTGTCGCGGTTTTGGGGGGGCCCGGGGGGGGCCCTCCCAAAACCGCGAATAACCGAAACCGCGAATGTCAAGTTCGCGAATGTGGAGGGACAACTGTATCTACAGGACATTTCCCCCTAGTGGCCTGACTAGGCATGACTTGGTAGTTCATGCAGTCAGCCATTTTGACTCAACATGGTTCTGCAGTTGTTTGGTCATTTTATAATGGAGTTCAGTCTCTAACTCCTGACATAAATGCCACAATTTATGCTGGCAAAAGAGCATTAATGAAGGATGGTCTGATAAAATCCATAGTTGCCCACACTTGTTGTAAAGAGACCCTGGCACTCTGCTCTATGTGTACAGCTACAGCTAAATGCCATGGAAGGATCTGGAGTGAAGGGATCTGAAAAGGCCACCTCTGAAAAAGACCATCCTTCCAGGAATTCCTCCTGGCCCTTTTATTTCTGACAGATGGGAGTGGGGAGTCTATGTTCTTCTTTTCTCCCAGCTGAAACTCAGAGACCAGCCAGCAGTATTTATCTAAATATTTATTACATTTATTGTCTAGACAGGAAAATGTTATAAGATGGGGTGGAAAGAGAGAAAAACAGTGTGCTGGTTTCTTCTGTTCATGGATGAACACGTGTGTGCATGTAGCTGGCAAAATGCCACACTAGGTCAACACGTGTGTGTCCACCCCCATTCACAATTTTTCCCCCAGAAAAAGGGGTTGTCTGAACACTGCGAAAGTGTTCAGACAACCCCTTTTTCTGGGGGAAAAATTGTGAATTGCTTCTTTGTAAGAAGATGATCAGACGGGGATAATATGTCTCGCCATATTATCTCCTGCCCCCCTCCTATCCCCATCTCAGCACAATAACCCCATTTTTCAGACCTACTTTATCCTGCGTCTGCCCCCTCCCCTCGGCAGCTCAGGAGTGAATAAGCTTGAAGAGAGCCCCATTCACTCTCTAGTTTGAGTTTCCAGCCATTCTCGCGAGAGAAAATTAAAAAACAAAAATACAGTTTAAAAAGTGACAGAAAGCACAAAAACAGACTTAAAAATAACAAGTAACCCAGGGAAGGCACAAAAAAAGTGTGTCACTTACCTCCTTGTCCCAATCGCACCCAGAAGTGTTCGGGAGGAACCTCCCAGTGACGCTGGCATTGCGCCAGCATAACAGGGCACCTTTTTGCTCACCTGTCGTTCCATTACAGAAATGGAACAATGGGTCAATTCACGGCTTAAGCAATGAATAAGAAGAAACAAGGATGAAACAGGAGCAGAACAGGAGCAGAACAGGACGAGGACGACATTGTCTGAAAGGGAAGCCCTTTGGCGATCTCCTGGCATTCCTGTAACACCATATTAAGGGCATCTGATGATCTCCTAAATCTCCAGGAATAGCAATTTATCTTTTTAAACAGATTATCACCCCTCCCCACTTAATAATAAAATATCCATTCTTCAAAACCAGAGGTAGACTTCCAACCACTTCTAGTTTTGTTTATATCCTGTTTTGGCACTCCATGTGCAGAGACCTATTAAGATTTATGGATGAAAATAGAAAATGTCTATATTTTGGAATTTTGTTTTCCTTCCCAAATCCTGTATATATTTTTTTTTGTTAGTCCTGTTCTTCTAGGCCCTAAAATTTTCATTGGGCCCTAGGGATTGTGCCTAAAGTGCCTAAAGCCACATGGTCCCAGAGGGTCCCAGAGTCAGAAGATTGGTGCTTGGACTCAGAGTTGCTGACACTTTTATGGTGGGATCCTCTCCCTCCATCCCCAGATATAAGGTCTAGACCCATGGGGGAGGGCACACAGATTCAGTGAAGAACATCTCCAGTCCAAAGGATCAAGCATCAGATCTGAGAAAGACACCCCCACCCACCTATGGCTGTGGATCATGAAGACCTGCTGCTGCCAGTCTGAGTAGACAATATGGGTCAGGTGGACAAATAGCCTGACCTGGTATAATGAGGTATCTTCCTCTGTTCGTAATGGTGTGAATAGACCCAGAGCCACTGGCAAAGGGCTATGAAAGGTTCATAATCCAAGACCCATGGAGGGTAGCTTCCTGACCACAGCTGACCCTGACTGCCATTCATTTCTTCCTCCAGTTCATTGGAGCTGCAAACTGTACCTACTATGAAAGGTTTGGCTAGTTTGGCCTCTGACCTGAGGATCAATTAGGTTACATGGAGATCCTTTTGTGCACTACTGCAAGCTATGCCATCTACGTAAAGCTAACTGATGTGAACCACAATCTGCCTCTACAGCCTAGTTGCTGAACTGCCAAGGCCACTGGTTTCAGGTCACATCAGGGAATAGTTTTAGTAGCAGATGTAAAGATTCTCCCCTTTGAGTGGGTATCACACAAGGTCAGTCAGCAAATCCTGCTCTAAAAATAGATGCCAGTTTCAAAGTTGGTAAGATTTCCTTTGTCGTCCCTGTCACACTCCGAAGATCCACGTTACCTACAGCTCCTGGATAAGCTCCCAGGTAAGCCAAGCAGAGAGAATGCTAGATTGCCTTTTCCCTAATGCTAGCCCCTTTCCTTTTCAAATGCTAGAACAGAGAAACAGGGCAAAGGGCTGAGAATTTCCCTGTCCTTTCAAAGCAGCTGGTGGCTCCTGAAAATATTTTTTGGGCAGAGGAAAGATATTGATATTCATTCATTGGGGGAACAAGGTGAGATTATTTAACATTCCAAAATGTGGTACTATGAGTTGTACTTTTATCCCATTGGTTCAGCCTTTCAATACCTTTTGTTCAGTTTATTACTAAAATAAACTCTGTTTCGATTCTTAAACAGATTGAAGTTTGAGAATCATTATATTTGGATACCTTTCTCCCACTTCCCAGCTTCTCAGCTCTTCTAATTCTTTCTTTCAGTAAACTTTTGCTTGCATCTAATTCTACTTCTATGCTAGATTACTTCTGTCTGTCATTCAAGAAATTCTAAGGGCTTGTACCTGGCAACCCAGCAAAACAGGCTTCATGCTAACCCCTTTTGCTGACAGTAAATCAAACCAAAGTACAAAACCCTTTAAAAATGCTGGCCTGAAGAATATACGAATGAGTGTAAGAATAAGGGGAGAGTGCTTTAAAAGAGACTACATTTGCACTCATGGAAATCAGTTGAACACTAAAACTACATCAGACAAAAACCTTCACAGTCTAAAAACAAGATGAATACCCAAGGATTCACAAGATTATATTAATATTTATTGGAAAAGTTCTTGAGGCTGCATTCCATTTAACAACTCCAGTTAAATCAACCAAGAATTGGTGCAGGAGGTTTCTTAGCTATTTATTTTTAGTCATAGATCCTCCTTTCATTTCCAGCTCAGTATGGATGTCCTGGTGTTAGTGTGACATGTAAGGGAGAGTCTTCTGTGTTTCATAATTTTAATTATTAAGCTTGTGCAATTACTACATCATTTGAGCTGATTAATGTTCCTTAAAAAATAAAAGGGACCCAAGTGCTTCCCTCAAGTCATAGTAAATATCAGATAACAGAGAGGGACATAAGGCTCCTTTTAGTGGTTGCTAGGATTTACAAAATAGCATGTGGTGAGTAACAAGAGTAACATTTTAAGGTCTCCACAGCATGAGTGTCATTCTGAGGGCAGGGGGAGATGGCATTTGCATCTGCTCCTATCTCTCTGGCTGTGTGTCCACTGATTATTCATTCTGCTTTTAAAAATTGGGTAACAGAGCTGGACTGATTTAAAAAACAAAAAAAGAAGGCAATGGCAAGGCTATCCCATTTTAAAAACAGCTTAAAAAGTGGAACAACAGAGAGTTAATTGGGACTACCCTTGCCAAATCAGGATAGTTGGAGGATACATGGGTGTGCGTGTTTCCTTGATTCAGGAAGTGGCCCACTCCAGTGTATATGGATGAAGAGGACTCATTGAGAGTATATAGAGCACCAGAAAGATTCCCAAAGAGTAACATATATAAATTTCCCCCTGCCAGATGTACACATACCAGATTGGAGCAATCTGTAGCAAGCAACTCTCATCTCTCCTTTTTCCCTCACTCAAACTGATGTTGTTGCTCTTCCCTTCAGTTGGAAGGGGCTGATGTTCTGCAGCTCTGAACCACCTTTCCCCAAAGACAAGAGACAGGAGTTCCCAGCTATTCAGAAGGATACCACTGAGAAAATATAACCACCATGCAAAATCATTAGCCACCAATCTACTGAACAAAAGGAAGTTCATCTAGCACCCATATAGTTCGTGCAAATTGGTTTATTTGTGATTTCTCCATCTATGCAAAACATGTCTTCATTTCTGAAAAGATCTCTGTGGATCTCTTGCCAATTTCCTTTTTCTGACAAATTAAATGTAAAAGGTGCCAAAGACTTAGAGGGTTTTATAGCACCTTTGACTTTGCTGTTTAACCATGCTAGCATCTTTTTGATTTGCTTGCATCCTGTCATTCCTGACTCTTTCTTTCAGCTTTCTTTTAAGTAATCCTCCAGTTCTGGGAAAAAAATCTCTCTGCTAAAATAAAATGGGATTCTGTTGAAATTTCTGAATAATTTTCCATACATATATGTCTGGGTGGGGACACTCAAGATATTCTAGATTTTAATTCCCACAGTCCTTTACCACTGACCATGATGCTTGAAGCTTCTAGGAGTTGAAGTCTCAAATATCTGGAAGACCAAAGATCCCCTAGGTTGAAATATTTGTTGGGTGTGATACCATTCATTTTTCCCAAGTAATTTGGCAAAACTTTACACATTCCACCAAATGTTACTGCTCAGTACTGGATCAGGGATTGTCTCCTTTCATGCCAATTCCATAAATAATTTATCTAAAGCATAATAATATATTGTGACTAGACATTACATATCTTTGACATAACTTGGTAGAAATAATGGAGTTTGACACCACTTTAAGTGCTGTAACTCCATCCTAAGAAACCTTGGAATTTTTAGTTTTACAGGGTCCTTAGCCTTCTCTACCAAAGAGTGCTTGTGCATCACAAAACTACAAATCCCATGATTCAGTAGGATGGAGCCTTGGCAGTTAAAGTGGTGTCAAACTGCATTATTTCTACAGTGTAGATGCACCCATTGCCACTGACTCAGAGGTTGTCTAGACCTGCCAGAATGTGCCGGCTTCCCACTGGTATATTCTGGCCCATGATTACCCCCCCCCCATTAGCTACACAAAACGGGAGGAAGTCTGCATGGGACACACCAGCCCATACTGGTGGCAGTCTCTGCTGCCATCCGCATTGCTGTCTCTGAAGCCAGGAAGAAAGCCTGCGGCATGTGATCAAAGCCCCTTTCATGTAACCAGCCTTGAGCACATGCAGCAGGTCTCTCTTCTGGCTTCAGAGGGAGTGACACAGATGGCAGCAGTATGGACTCCTGTGTTCTCATGGGGCCCAATCCAGTTTTTGTCAAATGAGGTGGGTTTTCCCAGGTGTTAAAACAAAATGGCTTAACGGGCTTTACCCTGTCTTCCCCCCATCTTTGCCCCAGGCTTTGTCAGGACTGCCCAGGAGCAAAATGGGGCAAAAGCCCTGCGTCATATGGACTGTAGGGCTCCATGACAGGGGCAAGACAGGATAAACAGCCTGTCTAGACAAGTTCCCAGTTATAGTTGAGGATAGTTGAAAATCAGTGCAAGATTTTCTCTCTTGGCTCCTCCCCCCCCCACAGCATCTTCAGATCACTGTTTTTGTTAGTGTAGCAAAATGTTGTCTCTATTATTAAATTACCATTTTGGCTTGATATTTCTACTATAATGTTTTGATAGCCAAATTTGTTCATTTTAACATTTCTAATTTGTCGCACTCTGTCTTCTTTGACATATGTAGCAAGGATAGTTCCAATACAACCCACATACCCTTTTGATAACATTTTAAACCTAGTACTAAGGATCTCCCTTTGTTCTGCTAGAGTTCTGATAAGCTCAGTAAAACTGTATGATCTGTAAATAAGTACCAGATACAATTTCACCCATCTTGGCTTTTAGTCTTCTAGCATTACCATAAAAACACAAATGTTATATTAGCCTTCTTGGAATGTTTACATGGTGTGTCACTTTTCCTGCAACACTGCAGTCTTTTTTTTTTAATTGTCTGCCTTTAGTTCCTATGTATTCATTTTTAACTTTTATCCTACTCTCTGTTTATTGCCTGTATTCATATACTATCTTAAAGGCCCTTACGCAATTAGGCACTAATGGTAGATAGAGGATTTTAGATCATTGTCCCTGGTGGGTGAATCATCCTGAACTGGATGTTAGAGAGCTCCTATTAGGCTCTTCTGTATTCATTTAAGAGCTGCTCAATAATCTTCATCACTATCATCATCTTAACAGTCTTCAAAATTTGCAGTTCTAAGGACCTGCAATTCCATTGACAGAGTTAATGGCAGGGATGGGGAGTGTTTGGCCCTTCAGATGTTGTTGAACTGCAATGAGCATCAGTCCTAGCCAGCATATCCAGTGGTGAGGGATCATGGGAGCTGCAATCCAACACATGGGGGGGGGGAAGCACAGATTCTTCATCCCTGGCCTATAATATGCCTTCTGAAATTAAGAAAAAACACACTTTAAAATAAATCCCATCCTTTCACAATGCTCTTCGCAACCATTGAATTTTCTCGCCTAGGACCCCCCCCCCCCGGACAAATCCTGAAGCCCAGCCATGGCTTCAGTTGAATCTAGGTTTGAAAACCTCACAGCCCCTGCTTCTTTCTGGGAAACCCTGTTTAGTCCTTCCTTACTGGAGGGACAGCCAAGTCCTTTCTTTGAAGGCGTTTACTAGGTTCACCTTACAGTTGAGAGCCAGGAAGTACTAGGTCCACAAAAAGGTAAGCATATTATTATTATATCACAGCGGCAGCCTTTCAACAGCTTGTTTTATTAAATTTAATGCAAAAATACAAGGCCCAGCACACCCTTGGCCAGTTTAACTGCCTTACAATGAAAATTCTATTAACAAACTATCACTGGTGACCAGTGGAACCTACTGGCAAATCCATTTTTTATGTAGGGAGGTTTTCTGACTCCCGGCCAGAAAGTTATTTTAGCTTCAGATGAAGAGAGCAAGTACAGTCTCACACAGCCTGGGTTCAGTTGTTTGAAGGATCATTCTCACACCCTGGCAGTGAAACCACTCCTGGTATAGAGATTTTCTCCTAACTCCCACCAACAAAACCCATTAAAATATCATCCAATTTTCTTTCCCAATTATTTGGAAGAGGCCTTGTGAAGTCTGGCGAATTCAATTCCATGACTATTCTACAGTCATAAGGGCTTTTCATTTTCTTTAAAGAACCTAATAAAGATAGGAGTTCTAACAGTACTTCATCCTCTTCAACATGAGGAAAAAATAATAAATTGGTTGGATGCCTACCTTTAGTATTTTACTAACCTTTGCTTTCACCCAAAACCAGTGTATCCGCTTTTAAAATCTAGAATGCGTGTCTGGCTTGGATCAGCCAGTGTTTTTATATTTATCATACTAAGTTACATTATTTTCTCCATAGTTCAGAATAAACTAAAAACACATATTCTGCCAGGCAACAGGGAAAGGCTGAAATGCCTTTCCTCTATAATAAGCTGGTTTAATTCATCACTGTGGCAGATGACTGGTGAACACATGTAGATGACTGAGGGTCTAAGTCTAAGAATAAAATTTTGACTGATTGGATGATTGATGCATCTCAGCCAATGTTTGTATTGATTACTAGTGGCTCTCTGCAGCCTTTCCATGTCCTTTTCCCAAGATTATTTTTTATTGGCAATACCATGGAATAATGAAGGGTCTTTTGCATATAACACATGAGCTGGGAGAAAATGCCTCTGGGTTTTGTTTCCTTATGACTACATAACTGGCTGGGGGATTCTGGTTGTTGTCATCCAAAAAAGATGGGAATTTTTCCGCAGTTTTGCTGAAGAGTCAACTTAATCAAGATGGGAACATATATGTACCATACATGAGATGTATATGTGCCATATAATGGGAGTACAGGTGGATTGTAAGATTGACAGGAAAACAAGAAAGGCTATTGGTTGGTATGAATATGTGAAGTGGATAAATGTATATCCGCATGCATGCTGGGAAGAGGGGGGAAATGCAGCCACTGTGATCATGTGACCTAAAATAATCCAATACAGTGAACAGGTAGAAATGCCTTTTTGTACTGATGTGACTTTGAGTGGGGAAAATATATGTGGCTTTCAAGACAAATTTGAGTTTTGATTTAAATTTAAACAGATGACTGTGATGTTAATAGGGTCAAACTGGGGTAGCACACTGGAGCTAGGATATAGCCTTCATGTGGATTCAGCCAAAGCTAGGGTTGCCTTACCTCCCTGGTAGCCACCTGGTCCTCATTTGGACTATTATTTTGCCTGGTTTCCAAACTTACATTTTATGGAAAAAATAAGTCTCTCACCTCTGTAGAAACTGAGGTATGGGGTAAAACATGGAGGCATTTTCCTGTAAGAAAGAAGTCTGCCTGGAAACTTCAGGCAAGAGGGAAGCAAGAGCAACCTCTACAACAGTGATTCTCAAAGTGGGTGGTACTTCCCCCCTGCGGGTGGTGGAAATCTCTAGCGAGGCAGTAAGGAAAAAGGGGATGACAGAGGATGGTGAGGATGAGGGTTGCATGAAACTTTTCTTTTGGGGGTCCCTTAAAACTGCTGTGCAGCCTTGCTGGTCGCTTTGTGTGGTGGGGTCTCTTGCTCTTCACCCCAGGCACTTCATTTGCTTGCCTGTGCATGCTCACTCCATTAGCCACATTTCACTAGTAATGGCAGCAGAAGTTGGTAAACTCCAGAGTCTTGGATGCACAGCATCGCTTCTGCAACCCAGAATGACACCATTTTGGGACAAACTGATTTACTGGATCAGGTGTTAGTGCACATGGTAGCAGGGGAGAAGTGGCAGTGGGGAAAAGAAGCTTGCAAATTTGGGGCCCCACTTAAAATTTGTGAGTTTTGCTAGGACTTGGTTGGCAGGCTGGAACTGTGCTCTTTCCCTTGTCAAACAGGCCAAGAGAAGAGTTACTGCAAGAAAAAAAATGCTTGTGCCTGTGTGCGGTGGGGAGGGAATGACTTGAAGCTTGATGTTGCTGCTTCTGTGATCTTTTCCTCCTTCCTTCCTGCCCGCCTTAATGAGTGAGCAAACACACACATGCACCCTCTGTCCTCACAATCCCCTCATTTCATCCTTTGCCTGACTGCTCAAGTGAGCAAACACACACACACCTTCTTCATGATCCCCTCATCCCATCCTGCCTGCACAACTGAGCAAACACACACATACTCTGCCTCTTCACAATCCCCTCTTCCTATTCCCTTCCTGCCAGCCTGTGTGAGTAAGTGAACAAATGCACAAATAACCCACCCATCTCACCACCCCCAGCAAGTGCACTAGCAAAGGGACGTGTGCACAGCTGGGCCCAGCCACTCTGCCACTTTGGTTTCCTCCCAGTGACACCAGTGTTGTCAAAGTGGTGAAAATGGCATAGGACAGAAATGGAGGCAGGGCAAATAATCTGTGAATAAGCAAATCCGCAAAAGTGTGATTTTATGTACTCTGTACACATAATTTTCCCTTCTAGGTTACACATTCTGTTCTAACAAAACATTTTAAGATTGCTGTTGGAGGTGTCTTTCAGCACTAACATACAAGGCAAAATATTATGGATTGTTTAGTGTACGAAAAGTATGCTGCCTTGGGCATACCAACCTGAGAACTGAGTACCTCTTGTTCTCCATTCTGTTTCAGAATAGTCAACTTAGCTGAAGTAATAAGCAACATCTTTGTTATCCCTACCCACATCTGCAGAGACATGCAAACTGTGTCTATGGTGGTCCTCCTGTGCCAGAAGTGTCACCCTACTGTGAGCTACAGTAAAGACACCAATTCTCATGGTTTAATTTTGATTACAGCCCACTGATCTACAGTTCACAATACAGTACTGGAAGGGCAGGTGTTTATAGACCCAAATAATGCTACAGAAAAAAGCCCTCCTTCTCCAATCCAATCATGCCACAAAATTTTGGTGTCCAACTTGTACAATTGGCCACCTATGCAGATATTTATGTGTATCAGCATATTTTAATTGGTCTCCTAGCCAGCCAATATTTTTGGTCACCATAATGTGTCCCTGTCCCTCATGGGAGTACAGGGATTTGTCAGATGTCATTATGAGCATTGGAAGCATCTAGACCATTTCTGATAAGCACCACAACTCTGAGAACGATCCTCCAGCTCTTTGTCTATTCTAGCTAGCACCATCATAAAGAAGAGGGATGGGACTGGGCAGGAAATGCACACCATGACAAATTTGTGGAAGACTGCTGCCACATAAGGATTTGGGAAGACCAAGTCTAACATTTTTGCTAAATATCATGTCTGGTTTCTCTAGGGACACTAGCACCAATATTGCCTATTTATAACACAGAAATCTTCTTTTTGTCACCTCTATACAGTCAGATCTCCCATATCCATGGAACCAATATCTGTGGTTTCAGTTATCCGCAGGACACAAAGTAGGGGACACATACCATAGAGTTGCACTGGAAAATGCCTAGAGAGGCATCCTCTTAAGCATCTTTGAAGTCCTCCAATGCAACTCTATGGTATGTTTTTACCAGATGTTTTTCATTTTAATAGTTAGTTAATTTATTAATGCTTAGACCAAAGGCTGTTCACATACAAAATGAATAAGAACAATACTATAACATTATACAACATTATAAAAGTGCTACGTAAAATAACTAGCTTTTAAATATTGTGTATTAAAAAGGATAAAATTCAATACAGTTAAAACACATTGAATATAAACAACAATGCTAAAATTAGATAAGGTCATCCCCATAGCAATCAACTGCAATATCAGCAATAAATCTTTGTGTGAATTTTCATCACTGCCAGGGCAAAAAGAGAAACCTTGCGAGTTAAATTAGCTAACACACAATGGAAACCACTTAATGTCGTGTAGATGTGTAAATTGCTATTGCTTAAACATAGGTTTTTCATGTTTTTTTCCGGGCTGTGAGGCTGTGTTCTGGAAGACTTTATTCCTCAAGTTTTGCCTGCCTCTGCCTTTCAGAGAAGATGCTTAATTTTGCTTAAACAATTTGTAAGCCGCTCTGGGAGCCTTTGTGGCTGAAGAGCGGGGTATAAATACCTAATAAATAAATAAATAATATAAATAGGAAATGCAGCAGCAGAGTGCCAAAAACAAGAAAGGGGAGCATAGCAGAGGCATGGAATGAGTCCAGGGAGGGGAAGAATGGGGGGTGAAGAAGTTAGGAGCACAAAAAGGACACAAGACAGTAGCAGTGATAGAGATCTTCCAGGAGGAGAGGAATGGTGTGATTCATTGCTCCAGTTCTCTTCTTCCTGAAGCAGCTGCATCATGTTTGGCACCATTAGCCAAACACACTAATCCCCCTTGCATTTCTATACCCAGAAACTAACCATTCAAATACACAAATTTACATATACTCCCCAACAGGGGTTCACAGTAGAGAAATTCCACACACACTCCCACCCAACCATTTTCTGAAGATGCCAACCACAGATGCAGGTGAAACGTCAGAAAGAAACTCTACCAGAACATTACCTCACAGCCTGGAAAAAAACCCAAAGAAAATCTATGCCTCATGTTTGTTTGTTGAATTTACAACCCTTCCTTTCTCCTGGGATGGCACCCAAGGCAGCTTATAATAATTTAAAACCAGATTATTTTACAAAATAAATAAATAAATAACAATTAAAAAACAGATACTACTCTCAGGAAAGAAGGAGCTGGGGAAAAACAATATGAGAGAGTAGACAGAAGCTTGTTAAGGTATAGATACTTGATGTGAATATTCAGATTTTTGGGAATGGATTCAAGAATTACAAAGAAAAGGTAAAGTCTTCTCTTTTTTTTTAATGGACTACTTTCAGCAAACCCCCTCTGAACAAATCTTACCAAGAAAACCCTGTGATAGGTCCATCTTAGGGTCACCATAAGTTGACTTAAACGACAAGAACAATATTTTCCCATTTATTGTCTTAGGAGTATCTCCATTCCAACTGTTTACTCACACATGTGTTTTACTAAGTTAAACGTGCATAAGAGAGGAATACCATTTACCTCCACAATGTAAACACTCTCTCTCTCTCTCTCTCTGGCTTTTCTTTGCAAACGAAGATTCAGGAAGGACTCATCCTGTGCTTTCTGCAAGCGCACTGATGACTAAAAAGGCCAATCCAAGATAGACAAGTCCGGTTGCAGAAAGCACAGCAGAAGGTCTCCTTGGGTGATGTTTCTGGGTTGTGATTCTTTCTGCATTGTCATTTCTCTTCAAGACTTGTTCGGCTTGAGTTCTCATATAAGGCTGCAACATTGTGGATAGTGCGTCTCCATGCCTCCCGTTGTGAGACCAGGGAGGACCTTTGTTGGTGATCAGTTTGGCTGAGCCTGAGATGTTGTTTCAGGGAGTCCTTATATCGCTTTTTTGAAGCACCCCTCTTACGCTGACCCATGGCAAGTTCACCGTAGAGTACTATTTTTGGGTAAACTCTATAAGGGAAACAAAACAGCAGCTCCTGTTGTGAGGATGTAGACAAGGATGAAGAAAGGAATTATATACAAGAATGGTGTTAAGGGGGAAACACACCTACCACACTGGATTGTCTTTTATTTTGATCTGTTTTCTTATACCTTCTAAGGTTTTCAAGGGGGCAGTAGATATGTTTGTGTTTTGCATAAAAAAGAATTGTATCTACTTCCTGTTTGGCAATGGAATACACTGCCTCAGAGTGTGGTGGAGTCTCCTTCTTCGGAGGTTTTTAAACAGAGGCTGAATGGCCACCCGCTGGGAGTGTTTGATTGGGTATTCTTGCATGGCAGTGGGTTGGACTAGATGGCCCTTGTGGTCTCTTCCAACTCCGTGATTCTATTATTCTATTATTCTATTGTCTACCCTTATCTACTCAAGAATAGCTACCCTTAAAGACTAACAAGTTTTATTTAGCATGAGGGAAGATGGCGCCGGCATGATAGGAGGTGTTTTAATGAGCTCTGATGTTTTTGTTTCTATCTTGGTCTTCCTGCCCTGAATGTTTTGTTTTGTTTTTGTTTTTTCTTAACTGCTGTCCTTCAGTGCTGTGCAGCATTGTTTGTTGCTTTCCCCCCTTGTGATTTGGTTAATATATTTAAATGGGCAATAAAAAACGCCATAGAACAAGCCCAGGGACAAGCAAGCACAACAAGGCCTCCAAACAGCTCAAGATTGACAATTTATTTGCTAGTGAGGAAACTGTGAGTATTCCGAACTTAAACTCAGAGTTTACAATTCCAACTGCTAACAGCTTCTCTGCTTTGGATAAAGAAAATGAGTCTCTATCTGAGCCTTTAGAAATTTCCGGCAATGATTTGGCTGCTTATGGGGAAAGAGTGTCCTTGGAGCTACATGAGTCTGTATGGGAGAAATTGCCTGATACTGAGAAGAAACAACTTACTGAACGACATTCATACCCCCCTGACTTTGTGACAAAACAGTGCCTTCTAACAGCTCACACTGTTATTTCAATTTATGAACGTTTAGAAAAAAATTTTTAGTCAACTTGAGCTCCTTAAACTTTCCTTTGAAACCTTTATGCAGAAGCAAACAGCTTTAAAAGAGAGCATGGATTAGTCTAATAGTGAAACATCTAGAAAGGAGGGGAAATTGGTGAACAAAATACTCACCATAAATGATCCCAGGGGCAGTTCACTAGCAATTCCAAAGGAGCCAGAAAAAAGAAACTGCAACAGAATTTTACAAGCAAACCAAGTCATGCTGCAAATTGCTTATAATAGAATAAACAATGGTAGATGGAGGTCATATAGAGCCATCAGATCTTCTTTGGACCAACTTTTACAGATACACCCTCAAAATATTGATATGCTTGCTGTAGAATGGCTTCCCAGTATATCAGCACATAAGCGATTTTTGTTAACATTTGAACAGCCTACAATCCCCCTTATGTTGATAAAAATGAAGCTTTTTCTGTCTAGCTTTCGAATAACACCAGTACGGGTCTTTCAAGACTTAACTACAACTCCTTTAATTATTCATAAGCACAGCAGTGGAGTGTCTACAGAGGAAAGGAATACTTGCTTGTTAATTTCCAAAGGAGCTTCTAGCAAGACCACACAGAAGCCTAGTCCAGCCAAAATTTCTAGGACTATAGCAGAGAAGCAGTTTACAGGTTTGAGTGACTTAATAATCAATGAAGAACAAAAAGACATTGCCTCTAGATTGGACGATCTTAAGAATATGCTGTTTACTACCAAGGACTTGGCCAAACCATTGGTGAATTTAGTACCCACTGATGAGGTTCCTCAGGCTGAGAGGGTTCTGGATCGGGGCTCTATTGATGCTTTATTAATAATGAATGAAGAGGACTTCATAACTACAATTCCAGCACAACCCTTGGCGCCTAAGAGGGTAAACAACATATTTCCTCTGCATGAGTTGTCTCCCAGTCAAAAAACCCCAGCTCAAATAGAACCCTTGGATACCTGCGATGATATGGCTACACCAGCTTGACAATTAGGTTTACTATGTTAGAATATCATGGGGTGGGGAATTAAGTTCCATGATGCAGATTTTGTAATCTATCTTCAAAACTTTAAAATTCTTTGTTTGCAAGAGACATGGGCCCTTGAAACTAACTTGCCATCTCTTCATAGATTTCAATCATTTTCTGTTCCAGCTGTTAAAACTTGTACTAGAGGCCATGGCAGTGGTGGCCTTACTACATTTACCTCAGTTGATTTGCAAGCTGAGATTCAACCAATAACTAGTGCTTTTTCGCAATGTATACAGGTCCTTTCCATTAAGAGCAGGCATTTTGGTTCTTTAACTTATATAAATGTCTATTTTCCACGCAACTTAGCAAAGAATGTAGGCCCTAATAGCATCTGGAATAGTTTATCTGAAACCCTGACCCTCCTGGAGAGTCAATATCCCTCCACAAGGCTCCTATTATGTGGAGATTTTAATGCTAGAATTGGAGATGGTTTGAAACATGTGGAGAGTACTAACTTTGGGCAAGTCTCTCATGCTACACCTGTTGCTAGGGTCTCCCAAGATATAATCATAAACAAGCCAGGTCTGAAGTTTATAGAAGTCCTCTCCTTGCACCATTTGCAATGCCTTAATGGAACCCATCATGACATAACATTGGGTACTTACACCTATGTCACCAATAGGACAGCAAGCACAATAGATTATATTGCAGTTTCTACTAATCTGGTACCTGATATTTTTAGATTTGAAGTGAACAATCGAGTTGAAAGTGATCATTTCCCTCTCTCATTGCTATTTAATTTTGAGATGTTTCACCCCCTATGTCCTTCCCAAAATTTAAATGGAATTCATATGGGAGAAAATAAAATATGGTGGTCAATCAACCTGGGCACCTCCATTCTTCACATATTTGAGAGTACTACTTGTAAAGCCCTCCGTCAAGCCATTTTAAACTCTAATTTAGATATCTTACATGCTTATCAAACCATTATTCAAAAGCTTAGACCCAAGCTGGTGTGTAACAAACAATTTAATCCCTACAAGGTAGCAACTAAAAGATGGTTTGATTTTGAATGTAGAAGTGCTAGAAAAGCATTGATGGATTGCTCTCGACAGGCACTTAGAAATAATGATGTTTCTCCTGATATTTTAGCTTCTATGAGGTCATCTTATAAGGCACTTTTAAAACAAAAAAAGGACACATATGTTAGAACACAATGGAAACAATTAGCTCTAGCTGTGACAGATAAGAATGAGAAGCAGTTTTGGGACATCATTGCTTCTGGTATGAATATGGTCAGACCGGTAATTGTTGGGCATATTACATCACAGCAATGGTACAGCCATTTTAGTAAACTCTATGAAGCTATACATGCAGAGAATCGCTCCTCTATTGTCTCCAAAACTACTTGTTTGCCATATTGGTCTCCTGTGTCAGTGTCTGAGATAAAGTTGATTGTAGCTCTTGCATTGAGGAAGGCCCCAGGAGAAAATATGATGCCTCCAGAAATATTTAAATACTTTGTTGAATGGTGGGCACCAATATTAGCTAAAGTGTTTACCCAAATAAACAATACAGGTATAACTCTAGTGGGCTGGAAACAGAGTGTAGTTATTCCTATTTATAAGAAGGGTTATAAGCAAGATCCCAATAATTATCGGCCTATAAAGCCTTTTGGGTATTGATTCCAAGTTATATAGTAAATATTTGTTAAACAAATTGGAGGATTGGGAATCTACTAATCAGATCATTCACGCTGAACAGGCTGGATTTAGGGAAGGCTAGAGCACTGTTGACCATAGTTTGACTCTTTAATTTTTAGCCCAACAAGGAATTGCTGGCCCCACAAAACATTTATTTGTTGCCTTTGTTGATTTAGCAGCAGCTTTTGATTCAATTGATAGAAACTCATTGTGGCATAAACTGACCAACACTAATATAGATAATCGCCTATTGTTTTTAATTAAGGCGCTCTATACCAATACAACTGCTAGACTAAGAGTTAGCATTTCTGGCTCATTAACTGATCCTATCCCCACAAATAAAGGAGTAAAACAAGGATGCCTGTTAGCATCATCATTCTTTAATTTATATCTGAATGACATCATCCCAGCATTGTCTGGCTCAGAATTTTTTCCACCCTCACTTGGGTCAAAAAAGATTTCTATTCTTTTATATGCTGATGATATGGTTTTAATTTCACTTACATGTATAGGTTTGAGAAGGCTGATTTCTAAGCTCAGTGTATTTTGTTCTAAAGAAAAGCTGAACATTAACTATACCAAAACAAAGGTGATGGTGTTTGGAAAAAGACATTCCCGTTTTCGTTGGTCCATCAATGGTCACCAGATTGAACAATGTTGGGAATTTAAGTACCTTGGTATTCATTTCACAGAAAATCTCTCCTGGAAGTCCCATATAGACGCTACCAGGGCAGTGGCTCTGAGATCTATTGGAAGAATCCTTAGCTTTTACAGTAATGCAGGGGGTCACCTGGTTGTTCCAGCCCTGAAAATATTCCAGAGCAAAGTCATTGCCCAGATTCTGTATGGTGCTGCTGTGTGGGGATGGGACGACTCCAAGATGGCTAAATTGGAGGCCCATCAGAATACATTTCTTAAGAAATTGCTAACACTTCCACCTGGCACCCCTGCAGCCCTGGTCAGGCAGAGGTCGGTTTCCCTTCCATTAGAGCTCGCATTCATTTTTTTAAAAAATTTAACTACTGGAGAACTGTAAAAGATTCTTCAGTTAGGGTTTTCCCCAAGTTATGTTTCCAACTTCTATCAAACTGCAAAGTTCGGAGTTCAAGATATTGTAAGTTGTTTGAATCATATCTTGTTTTAATTGATAATCCTCCTATCTTGAATTCAAGAGAGAAGCTTTGTGAATACATTTTTAACCATGGTGTGCATTTGGACAGACAGGCTGTTAACAACTCTACATTTTCAAAATGGTATAGACTTTATAAATTGGACCATCAAAGGGCAGTTTACCTAGTAAAGCTTACATTTCCAAAACTTAGGCAAGCTTCGTTTTCAAATAATGCCCACAGCTATGACTGATGGCAGATATTCTTATACACCTTTGGCCTTTTGTTTATGCATTTGTGGTGCCCCAGAAATTGAGGATTTGCCTCATTACCTATTTTTCTGTTCATTATATTCAAAACCAAGAACCAAATTTCTGGGGTCTATTCTGTTTCATTTACATTCTAACACTGTTTCTGAAAAGATTTTCTATCTTCTGTCTGATATTGACTCTATGGTAACTCACAAGGTTTCTCTTTTTGCCCTGGCAGCGATGAAAATTCATGCAAGACTTATAGCTGATATTGCAGTTGATTGCTATGGGGATGACCTTATTTAATTTCAGTATTGTTGTTTTTATTCAATGTGTTTTAACTGTATTGAATTTTGTCATTCTAGTGCACAATTTTTGATGCCAGTTATTTTATATAGCACTTTTATAATATTGTATTTTCATATTGTTCTTATTCACTGTCTATGCAAATGGCCTTTGGTCTAAGCATTAATAAACTACTACTACTACTATTTAGCATGAGCTTTTGCCAACTGTGGCCCACTTCATCAGATGCATGGAGAATTGCCTCAGTTGGCAGGTATTTACGTGTTAGAGGTGGGAAAATTCAGTTAATGAGGTGAGAGGGGATGTAAATGGAAAAACATATGGACATTTAATGCCTTAAATGGTATTACCAAACAGTAGTTGGGTGAAAGCATAGACATCCTAGCACAGATCAGCTGCTTATCATGTACATTTTGAAGAAAAGTCATAATAGGTAAAAGACCGTTAACGTTGACTGTTTTCTATTTATAATAAAATATGTATTCTGCATCTCTGAAGGACATCAGACCATGCTTTCCCACTTTCAATTATTGCTATTTGTCCCTGCTCTGCATCTTGCCCTGTAAATTAGGTGGCAGTCACTCACAGGGGCTTTCTGTGATATTTTCATGGATCTTAGGTTTTTGACATCAGTGAAAAACTGATAGCAAAAGCAAGCAAGATCTGATGATAACACTAGTAGGACCGACTGTGCATAGCCAAATGTTAATATTATTGTTGGGGTTCTTCTATTTGTACTATATGAGGAATGTACATGCCTACTTTAGATGGTTTCCTTCTTCCTATTACTCACCACAGCAACCCTGTAGGCAGGTCTATTCAGAGATATTGGTGGCCCACAGTCACATAGTTAATTCCATGACCAAACAGTGATTTGAACTTGGGTCTCCCTGTTCCAGACCTAAACATTATTCTATACTGTTTCTCTGAGTTGTAACTGTAAAAAAAGGTCCCCCCCCCCTTGGGTAGTTTTGTTTCTGATTTTGACTCCTTGGCTAGCAGGTCAAAGAGCTTCTCAAAATTCATCTTGGATGCAGGTTTTGCTTTTGTTTTTTACATTTTTACTTTTCTTCAGATTATTAGCAGCCTTCTTACTTGTTCTTTTCTTAGATACCTTGTGGCAGTTCTTATTTGATTTGACCAAGTTAATAAAATTATTTGAGTTATTTGATTGCAGGTTGCCAGCATTTAATGCCCTGTCAACTTGTTCGCCTATTTGGTATTCTGTAAACTTTTACAGAGTTAAAAGATCAGTACAACCAATTAAGAAGGATTTTATATGCTCTATATCTTTGGACAGGGAACAGAGCCACTCCTTGATCCATGCAATACCTTCAATAATTGACTTGTTAGTGCTAAGTGGCTTCCCATGTTGTCTCTCCCACATCTGCCCAACTCCAGGGATTGTTTTAACTTTAACTCCCCCTGTTTAAGTTGTTTGCTTTTCCTGGATGTTTGAGCACATTCTTTAATTAGCTGAGTCTCATTAGAATTTCTATTGCCAAATTCAGGGGAAGAGAACCTTCCTTTGTATTCCTATTGAATTTGTGCAGTTCATCTTGTTTGGAAATCAGCAGGTCTACCTGAGAGTCCCTAGTTAGTGAGTCTGTTTTTAATAGATGCTCCTTCTTCTGCTTTCCCATACTTGGAGAGAAAAAATGAGTTATTTTTGTCTGTTCTCCTTTCAGTCTTTGACTAGTTAGAAACATACATTCAAGGGGCAGAGGATCCAACAAATCTCTATATGTCCTTCTTGTATACCCCATTGCTACATGGGGTTTGTAGCTATAAAACCAAAGAAATTCAGCCTCGGGTAGTTCAGGGGGACTCAGGCTGTTTAAACAACTTTAAGCTGCTCGTAGGTTTCTATGAACATATCTATGATGTTTTCAGCTACAAAGTTTTTGTTATTATCTATTCTAGTCTGCATATCACATAAATGGTGCTATTAAGCTTCCACAAATTACTGCTTCCAGCCAAGTTCCCCTTAGTAAAACAAACTCCACTCTTGGTTAACTTCCTCACACTCCCAGCCTTCACAGAACAGGCTTACTGGCAGTCTTCTATCTTTAGTAAATCACCCTTTGGTATGGAGATGTTATCAAGGTCATAAATCAAGGTCATAAAATCTTTCTTTATTGCCTCTTTCTCTTTGTAGCTTGGTCTGTAGCTACAGATTTGATGTAAAAAATCTGAGAGAGTTTAGAAAGTTTTCTGTTTAAAAAAATGAGAGCTCTCTACTGCATGTCTGACGCCATCAGTGGTACGAAGTTTGAAACATAGTGGGTGGGAAGATGCAACAATTGATGTGCCTAACTTGCATAATTAAAACAATGAATAATATGTAAAGTAGATATCTGGAGTTGAGGAAGTAGAATATGGCAACCCTAAACAAACTCCATGTTAGTTTGTTGCAGCAAAAACAACAGCATACTGTGGTGCTTGAAAGACTAACAAATATGACTATTACACACATGCTGTCAACAGACTGCAACCAACTCCCTCAGATGCATGAAGGGTCACCTCAGTTGGCAGATTATTATACAATAGTTTGGGTGGATGGATAAGATCATATGTAACTGAAATTCAAAAAGCACAAATGGTGATAATTACCTCAACAGTAGCCAGTAGTAGTTGGATGGTAGTTAAGTGCTGATTAATAAATTCCATGTGTTGAGTCATCAGGATCTATCTTACTAGGCAGTTGGCGTACATGGCCTGCTAGGATGGAAGCAGAACGGACCAGCTGGAGCAGGCTTAGAGGTTTTCTAGGTGACCTTAAGCCAGCCATTTGCTCCCAGCATATAGACAGAGTCAAGGTGCTGCTGCTGCTGCTGTTGACTATAGAGAGAAGAAGCCTGGTGCTTTATATAAGTGACCAAGAACATTTAGGGTAAGCAGAGAAAAACAATCTTTGGACTTTATCAGACGCGGGGAAATGCAGTACAAAACCATGTCCCAAATTACTTTAGAAGAATAGGACAATAACAGAGAGGGGTGACATTATAAGATGCCCATGTCCTCAGCCATTCTGGGGGCATAGCACGGGTGTGAATAAGGTCTCCCTTTTTTATTGATGGACTAAGCCATCAATAAAAAATGATGCCTTATTCACGCCTGCACTATACCCTCGGAACAGTTGAAAGACAAGGTTATCTGATAATTTTGCCTGTTTGTGTTCTTGTCACATCATTCTGATGTGTTTTTTTCACACGTCTGATAAAGTCCTTTGTTATAGGAATTCCGTAGGGACACAAAGCTGGGATGGAAAGGGTGGGGATAGAGTTCCCCTAAGCATATCAAGGAAGAAACCAATCAGACAAGACAAAAGAGAGACCCTTCCAGTGGTCCTGATTATCTGTCTCTACCCATCGTCCCCTCTGGCACATAGTTCTTTGTACATTCTACTTCTAACAGTTGTGAGGGGGGAAAGGAATGGGGAAGAGGGAGAGCAAACAGGTCATGTTTGCTGCTCCGAGGTCCATGCAACTAGAATGCTTTAAGGAGCTAAAATGTTCCCTGGACAAAAGAAAGGAGGGGGGGAAGGTTCACATGTATTGATTAACCAAGCTGTTGTTGCTCCAGTGTCATTTTTCTCTCTTAGGATGGACACCTTTCTCTTTCACAATTGCCTTGTTTTCATAAGCAGGTGAATGCTTGCATATGCCATAGTGTCACCAGGTAAAAATTAGAACAAGTCTCCTGTACTGTAAACACCTCCATGGAAGAGGGAATTTCAGTGGATTTCACAGAAGCTCCATCTACTGAAATTCCTTCTTCACCACAACCATGAAAGGTATAGGACCATGTTCTTCTTCTTTTCACCTGGCAACCCTAATATGCCGTAAGGAAACAAACAATTCTCTGCTGATGGAGTCTAGATGCTACAGGGAAAAGGTTGTCATCTAATTCTCTCCTTGCTAAGTCAGCATTTAACCTTTTTTAAAAAACCCTTTTATTAAAAATACAAATGATACAAGAGATTAATCAAATATGTAGTTGAAATAACATTTATATTCAAATGAGAGATTAATAACATCCATTTCTCCACCCCAGTCTTTTCTTGCAACTGCTTTTATTAAGTATTTGGGTCAAGAGTACAAACCGTACTAGTACTTCATCTGTTGTTTATGAGAAGCAGGCCTATCTGATCCCTGAACAGGATGACATCCCAATGCTTCATGGCCAGCCAGCTTAAGCTGTGTAATGATGTTCCCAACAGAAAACAAGGCCAGCTGAGGGAGCGAAATCCTTCTTTGTCTTGCCTAGTCCACCTTGAAAAAGGGCAAACCTTTTACAGCACATCCCCTCCCAAAACTCTCAAGGAGAGATGCTTATCACTACAGTCAAAGATGATCATACACATTGCTTGCCATAACTAAGAGGCCTTTATTAAGGTGCTACAATGAGAAAAAAGATTTGAGGAGAAAAACTGTTTGTTTGGGATGCTTCTAACCACCCTCACCTTTTGCTTGTCATTGTGTTGCAGGGTTTTTGTTCCATTTATTCCCCCACCCATTGAACACAGACTCTTGTGACCAGATGTCTTCGACTACCCTGAAATCTGGGAAGATAAGTGCTTACACAGCAGTCAAAGTAGACCCAGATGGGGATTACTGTACCCCTGGAGCATTTGACCTGGAGAGGCTCTTCTGGAAAGGCAGCCCAAAATACACACATGTCAATGAAGTCTGGCCCAACCTCTACATAGGTGATGAGTAAGTTACGTGCACACATACACAAGACAAAAGGCCTCATGCAACCTTGGAGATCATTATACTTGTAATAATTGCATCACAATGAAGGTGTCTTCCTTATATCATACCCTTTGGGCTATGCTATGTACAGTACACATAATGAAGTAGACCAATAGATGAATCAGTAGGGCAATAGGTGAACAACTAGAAAAGAAAAGAAGTGAAGAGAATTCTGTGGTGAGCTTTTTAGATGGAAGTATCCACCACACAATTTCTTCCTTTGTTGCAGTTCTAACCCTACTTTCATTCAAATAAGTTAGCATTGCCTCAACATCCTTAAGAACATTGATTTTAGCTACTCTTTCTGAGACTGCCTGACAAAAGGATTGTCAGAAACCTTGTGAAGAAACTGACAAGCAACTAGGCATGTGGTCCAAGATCAGGTGGGAAGAAACAGACTAAGTAACATGGTCATTACTCCCCTGCTTTAAATGTTAGGCCTGTGCTTAGACTCATCCATATACATAGGGCTATGTGTATTATGTAAAAACAGTGATAAAGCACAAACAATGGTCATACAGATTGAATCTCCCTTATCTAGAATTCCAAAATCCGAAATATTCCAAAATCCAAAATAGTCCACATGGGTGTGTGAGATAGTGACACATTTGCTTTCTGATGGTTCATGTATACAAGCTTTGTTTTATGCATAAAATTATTAAAACTATTGTGTATAAAATTACTTCCAGGCTATTTGTATAAGGTATACATGAAACAAAAATAAATTTTGTATTTAGATTTGGGTTCTATCTCAAAGATACAGTCAGACCCCTTATCTGTGGTTGTTTGGTTCCTTGACTTACCACGGATACTGGAAACTGCAGATAACAATGAAACCTTTTAAAATAAAGGATGTCTGGTAAAAACATACCATAGAGTTGCATTGGAGAACACAGAAGATGCCTAGTGAAGATGCCTCTCTAGGCACTTTCCAGTGTGACTCTGGTATGTGTCCCTATTTTGCGTTCTGCGGATAACTGAAACTGCAGATATTGGTTCCGCAGATACGGGGGTCCAACTGTATCTCATTATGTATGTGCAAGTATTCCAAAATCCAAAATATTCCAAAATTCAAAATACCTCTGGTCCCAAGCATTTCAGATAAGGGAGACTCAACCTGTAGGTGCCAAATTCAGGATTTCAAGCTTCACATTTGTAATCCCTGTGATGATAAAGCTGTAACATATCAAGGAGTAGAAGAGTTACTGCCTGATACCCCCCCCCCAAATTAGTGGAAGTGCAACATATTGAACAAAAGTAAACATGAATCCATTTTCATTGATTTATGCAAATCTTAGAATTCACAGCCTTTTCCAGGAGCTTTGACACTTTTTTCTTGGAACAGGTGTTCCCAGTGAAGCACTGGATCCAAGCAGGGAATGTGGTACCTACACACAAGCAGGCTAAATTCAACAGAACTCAATTCACCATGGTAGTGTTCAGTCAAATCAAGTAAGGGAAAAGAAAAAAGGCCTGTTTGGCTCATCAACAGCTGGGAGAGCAATGCCTTGTGCAAACACCTTGGACTAGTTGTTTTATGTATTAAAATATTTCTATCCTGGCATTGAGCGTTGCCAGGCCTCAGGTCATTGGCTGAAGTGTCGGGGCATTGCTGTGCTTCTCTGGGTGTTCAAGTGGGGAGACCAATCTCAGGGACAGCAGCACTGGAGGAGAAGAAAACTTGATTTTTGTATGTGTGGTAGCTTTAAAATCTAGACATCCATCTCCACATATTCTCACCTGGTGCCTGGACTCCCCAAACTTTTTTAGGTCAAAAAGAAACAGACCAAAAATGTGTGCATTTGTGGGGTGGGTGGGTTTGTGACATTAATTAGCCTTGTGGTCTTTTGTAACAGGATTTCATTAAATACACTGCCTAGAAGGGCTGAAAGCTTCATGAGCGCTGTCAGATAGGGAATAAACAAAACCTCAGGTTCAATGGGATGCTATCCTAGCCAAAGTCTTTTACTAGGGAGTTGCAAAAGCATGCAGTCAGGAATTGGAGACATGTGTGGAAATGTAGAAATTTAAAAATCAAGATGAAGGGCTCCTACTTTTTCAACTCATGTAATCACAAGGAGTCTCACCACAGCTCTACAGAAAGCTCTTTTTAAATAGGTTTATGACTTTTAGGTTCTACATTTTCAGTTCTTCACCTCTGCAGACTCAGCAGTGAGTAAATATAAACAGACAGCATTTGTTGGCATGAAAAAGGCCACAGCTTTACAGGTTACAGCTGAAGAGGGTGGGCTCAGCAGCATGGTCTGGATCCAGGCATCAGTTGACCTGCCTGCCAGCTGATGAAAATCAATGCACCCAATATGTCTTCTATATACCTCTGGAAGGACAAGAGCCACTGCATGGTTCTCTTGCCACCTAGGAGTGAGGCAGAGCCACCTGCCCCCAAGCTGAGCATGACTCCATTTCCCCTGCCCTCAAGATCCCATAAGGGGGCCCCCAACTATATCTGAGAGTTGCACAGAATGGACCTGGGCTCCATGCTTGAAACACCAAAAGTTGTGAAAAGGGTTATACAGTTGCCCCTCCACATTCGCGAAGGCCTTGGGAGGGAGGGGGTGGCCGGGGAGGCCTCCACAGGGCCTTGTGAGGCCCTGCGAAGGCCTTGGGAGGGAGGGGGTGGTCAGGGAGGCCTCCATGGAGCCTTGCGAGGCCCCGCGAAGGCCTTGGGAGGGAGGGGGTGGCCGGGGAGGCCTCCATGGGGCCTTGCGAGGCCCCGTGAAGGCCTTAGGAGGGAGGGGTGGCTGGGAAGGCCTCCACAGGGCCTTGTGAGGCCCTGCAAAAGCCTTGTGAGGGAGGGAGCATGGCCGGGGAGGCCTCCACGGGGCCTTGTGAGGCCCTGCGAAGGCCTTGGGAGGGAGGGGGAGGACCGGGGAGACCTAAGTGGGGCCCTGTTAGGCCCCGTGAAGGCCTTGGGAGGGAGGGGGAGTGCTGGGGAGGCATCCACAGGGCCTCGGGGGGGGTCTCCAGAGGCCCCGGGAAGGCCTAGGAAGGGAGTGGGGAGGCAGGGGAAAGAGACTATGGGGCCTCCGGAGGCCCCATGGTCGCTTTGGCAGGGGAGGGGAGGAAATCAATATTTGCGGATTTTTCACATTCGCGGGGATCCGTGGAACCTAACCCCCGTGAATGTGAAGGGACGACTGTATAGCAAAAATCAGAGTAATCGAAATAGCCAAACAAAAAAGGTGGCCGAAGACAAAGCTCCAGCACAAACTGAAGATAGGAACATTAGGACTTGGTCTATATAGGCAGACAGTGGACCAGAATGAAACCTTTGCTTGGATTTCTCCAGTCCCACTCATTGGCCAAACTGGCAGCACCCAGTTAGTCGGCTTTCCTGCCATTCCCAGGGCTTGTGGAAACTATGTGGGCCTCAGGGAAAGGGAAGGAAACTAGTTCATCAAGAAGATAAGTTTTTTGAATGGCAAAGCAGGCAGAAAAGGTGCTAACATTTTAACTTGGGAATGAACACACACACACACAACTATACAGAACTTGCACTTAGAAAGAATTATGATTTTGTCACTTAAGATTCTGACGTTTATAGATTTAAAATATACAGTATTGGCTGGAATTCACAAGCACAGTCATGAATGTGTAACCTAAAGTTATGTATCCAAATATATGACTGATTCATATTCGTGATCACTACATACTCACAGTCACAGTCATACTATAGGAAATATGTATGAATTGGAAGAGTCCCACAGTCCTGCTTTAGCAGGCAGCAGCCGCTGTGAGCGATGGAAGTCTGTTCTCCTGTCAATTGTTATGCAGAAGTCTGACATTTCCATCCCCCTTGCACCAGTGGTCTCAAGTACAAGGAGGAATTACAACAGGGATCCTGCTTCTGATGTCACACTGGAGATCACTGGCGTGTGTGTGTGTGCAAACATCAATATACTATGCCCAAATTGACAGGAGAACAGACCTCTGTTGCTTGCACCAGCTGCTACCTAATAAAGACAAATGGGGTGGTTTTCCTTGGTTTTTTTTCGGGCTGTGAGGCTGTGTTCTGGAAGAGTTTCTTTCTGACGTTTTGCCTGCATCTGTGGCTGGCATCTTCAGAGAATGGGGTGGTGGTTGGGGGCCAGGAGCTGCTACTACTAGAACTTTCTATCTAGGAATGCAAAATTCTGGGCTTGTCTACATAGCCAATTAACCCTATCTTGGAGCCCTTCAATCCTGACAGGGTTTTTGCCCCATTTTGTCCCCAGGCAGTCTTTACAACCCCTGGGGCAAAGCTGGGCTAAGACAAGGAGAAGACAGAGTAGGGCCCATTACAGTGTTTTTAAAAAATACCTTGTAAAATCTGTTCCAGTTGGCAAAAAACAAATCAGGTTCTGTGTGACCACAGGAGCCTTTTCTGGCACACCGGCTCATCACTGCATCTGCCCTCTACCTCACTCCTCTATAGCCAGGAAGGGGGCCCCACAGCATGTGACCAGACTGGTCACATGCAGGGGGGCCTTGCTCACACGCTGCAGGCCTGCTTCCTGAGGGTCAGAGTGTGATGTAGAGAGCAGCAGCAGCAGCTGTAGGGACAGGCCAACATACTCATCTGGACTTCCTCTCATTTCATGCCAGTAACAGGGAAGGAACGGGCCTGATCTGCAGGTGGAATACACTGGTGGGCAGCCAATGTATTCTGATCCATGTAGATGAGCCCTCTGTGACCAGAAGAAATTATCCAACTTACATAAATGTACAAATAATCTATCTTTTTTGCACAATTTATTCTCCCTCCAAGATCAATTTTTTTCAGGGAATTTGTAATCTTTGGGAAGAGGGGGTCATGAAGTATAGGTTAGGATGCTGTAGTGGCATGGGCTATAAAGCTATAGGGATATTGGACAACTGCCTAACGAGTGCCCAAAGTCTGTCCAGCCCTTCTCTGGTTCTAAGGGTGTTTCATGTTGTTACCCATACCACTTTACCACAGTTAACCTGATCTGCAAGCATATACTGAAAACTCTCTTCCAGCTATACAACATATTGTGCATTTCTTTGGCAATGACTACTGCTCTGCCAGTTATACAGGACCTATTTTATGATTCCTTGGAGGAGATTCCTTGTTGCAGGGGATCAGAGTCTAAGTACAAAAAAGCATCAGGCCACAGAATCAGAAGCAAGTGAAAAATCAATGTTGTAATCTACAGCAGACACTAGCAAATGTCCTTTGGTGGCAGGACACATTTACAAAGAGGAAAATGTCACACACACACACACACACACACACATGACAGCTGTGAACATATTAAATCCTGTCAGAAGAGGCAGAGTTCTGTTCCACATCCTCTTTCTCAAGAAAACAAAATACATGAATGATAATACTTTGAACAAAGTTTATCCACCATCTTGAAAGAGGCATTGTTAAGAGGCAGAACAGTGTACATCAACTAAATTCCTTTTCACCATCTGCTCTTCTACTCAGTAGGTGGTCAGCCCTTCAAGATATCAGCACTGGGCAAAAGTAAACATACTATAAATGGGAATTGCTACTGCTATCTCAGGTATACTTTTCCTTTGAATTTGAAGATCCTGTACCAAAAAGAAAGATGAAGGTAGCTTTATATCAACAGAAACCTCATTGTGCCTATAAAGCAGCTGGATCAGATAAGATTTACCCTAACTCTCAAATCAGAGGGTCATTCCTGCGTTTTTGTAATTTATGAAACAGTCCTGAGACACCAAGTTGGGACCAGGTTCAGTATTACTTAGAGCAAACCAGGAATGAGAATTCTGTGACCCTCTAAGTGTTGTTGAACTGCAACTCCCAAAATCCTAGCCGGCATAACCAATGGAGAGAGATCCTGAGAATAGCAGTCTAGTAAATTCACTGAGATCAAAAGAATGTATGTCAGTCATAACTTGACCTGCATGTTCAGTTCCCAGGAAAGAATGTTGTGGTCCTTATAATTGTGGTCCTTATAGGGCCAGGTTATCCATTATGCAAAATACCTTCAGCATACCTTCTATGATTAGTAGACTGGGGACAGTATCCACATTCCTAAGTTAGCTCATTCTTTTATATTAAACACAGACACGAAGGCTATGGTAGGATTCCTTGAAGAGGCACTATCATTGTGCTTGAATTTGAAGTTTTTCCTCTGGGATTGCTTGACACTGGGCAGATTACATAAGCTTCTTTTACAAATATTATTCATAAGGAATATGAATTGTCTGCATCAAAGAAAGGCCAGGATGAGAAAGTGTTTACAAAGCATGTTCTTAAACTGAAGCATCTGAGGCTCTTCTGCCACCATCAGGGAACCACATCTATTTATCTATATAGAACTCTTAGGTATGTTTCCTTTCCCAGTATGCTGTTTGCCCACTTACCCAACCAATCACCTCCTTCCTCTCACTCCCTCAGCTAATCACCACCCCCATGCAAATTCCCTCTCCACCTCACAATCCACTTCTGCCACTCAATCTGCATCTACACCTCTACCCTCATAAAGGCCTCTCACTCCCTCAGCCACTCACCACCCACATGTAAAACAATGCAATATTTTTCTAAAATAATAGTGTGTAGCTGAACCATGTGAACCTTTCAAATCTACTATAATGGCAGATGTTACACTGGGTCAGCTAGTTTTAATTTAACGTTAGAAGGGCATTTGTGCATCTGAAACCATGACAGTAGACTTGGCCCAGGAGTTACAGGACATCACAGTTCCTTTGTTTTCCGCACATACATTAACATTTTTTTTGGCCATTACAGAAAAAAAAATCCCACTGATTTATACTGGAAATGCAAGTTGGTATTCCAAAACTAGAGAGGCAGCAGCTGAGCTGTAGCAATAGGAACTACTGCTGTTTGAAGCCATTTCAGAGACATGCACGGACTTCATTTCTATACCAACAGTGGACTCTTGGCTGCATGACTGAAACTGTGTTGAAGAGCATGGGCTGCCCAATCCAACACAGACTTAAGTACATGTAGCACTCTTGAAAATCAGCTTAAGCACACGTGGACTGAAGTGAAACAGATTTAAAGTTCTGCCTGTGGCCCTAGACTTGTAATGGCTCCTTCACAACTCCTCACTTGTTGTAGCTGTTGTGAAGCAGTAGGTCAGCTGTCTCTTCTTGGATTATAGTCTGAAAGTGATACCCTAGTGCCATGTACCTGATAAACCACCTTTTCTGCTCTGAAAACAGGAAAACTGCACTTGACCGCTACAGCCTTGAGAAAGCTGGCTTCACCCACATCCTCAATGCAGCCCACGGCCGGTGGAATGTGGACACAGGACCAGAATACTATAGTGACATGGACATCGAGTACCATGGTGTGGAGGCAGATGATCTTCCCACCTTCAATCTTAGCCAATTCTTTTACTCTGCTGCGGAGTTCATCGATAAAGCACTCCAGAATGAGACAAGTAAGGAAAATGGGCTCCAAGATGGGATTATTTGCAAAGGAGTAGCCTGCATAGGCCGGCCTCACCTAAAAATATTATCCTATCAAAATAAATGTATGTAACCTGTGAGTGGTGGTATAAGGGAAAGGGGAATCTCTGAGCACCTACGTCATGAAACTGTATGGTTCCTACTACCATTACAAAAGTAATATCCACCAGCCATTTAAAAATGCATGTTGGGAGGCTACAAGTAGCACCAAAGTCTTTTATTATCCAGCCCATCATTACTTCTAGAAGGTCCTTATCCCAAAAATGTATCTGGATTATTCCTTCATTCAAATGGTAAAACTCACCAGTCCTTGAAGGAAGAAAATGCCTGTCATTCTTTGAGTTCTGGATGTCGTTAATGAACCAGTCAGTCCAACAATAGGACATTAAAAGTGTGTGGAACCTGTGTGGGGCTGGAGGATATTTATTTTTCTAGTTAGGAACAGACTGAGGCTATGCATATGTGAACAGTTACTTCAACTTAAAACAAACTTATGCTACAATATGACGCCTTACTGCTGTGTTTGCACTGAGGGCCACTTTCACAATATATCAAGCATGGACTTTCAGTTCTAACATCACCTGCAAAGCAGGTACTTCCAGTACTATGAGCGCCAGGTGAATCCTGGGGAACTCAGAGGGGCAAGATTTGCAAGTCTTTGCTTAAAATATTAGAGAATCAACTCCACAAAGCCACTAAGGCAATGGTTGAGGTGATTTTCAGAGAGGACTTGGTAAGGAGGGAAGAAGCTGAAAGTAGGGGTGTTAATGAAGTGCCAGAACTCTTCACCTTCTTCCTCATCACAGACTTTGACCATCATGACCTAATATACTAGCAAAGCCATATATCCCCTCCATATATTCAATCAGCTCTTTATACTGCAAACCTCTTTTGACAGCAGAAAAGTGGAAAACAGTAAAGCTTTTGTGATAGCATAGCTTGATTACTTTGTGGTTGTGTGCCTTTAAGTCATTTCCTACTTATGGCCACCCTAAGGAGACCCTATGGGGTTTTCTTGGCAAGATTTGTTCAGAGGGAGGTTTCCTACTGCCTCCTTCTGAGAATAAGAGAGTCTGACTTGCCCAAGGTCACCCAGTGGGTATCCATGGCTGAGCAGGGATTCGAATCCTGTCTCCAGAGTCGTAGTCCAATGCTCAAGCCACTAGGCCACACTGGCTTTCACTGCTTAATTACTACACTTCCTTATTTCCTGATGTCTAGCAGTGCCCTGGATGAAACCTGATGTCTTTAAAAAAAATTAAAAAAAACAAACCTGTAGCCTCAACCAACACTTAATTTCTTATTTTCCTCCTTCTGCAAAATAATCTTGTAATAGATCCCTTTTATCCAAGCTGGCTCCAATACACCAACCCCTAGTAATCCCACCACTCATCCTGCCCTTGTTTCCCCAATTCCTTTCTTTTATACTAGGTTGGGTTTCTGGGAGCCAAGGTGACCCCAGTGTGGACTAGTGTGTTAGTTTTGTATTCCGTATGGTAGGTATGACCACTCCCTTATTCAGGGTGAGAGCAGACAGATGGAGTTAACAAAATAACAATTACTGTAGTTCAACTTTAATTTTATTTGTGTTTTTATTTACCTCGAGTTGCTTCTACCGAACAGGTTGTTGTTGTGTTTTTTTTTTTTTAAAAAAACTAAATGCAAGGTGCGATCTTCTGCTTTAATAAAGAAGCAAAAAAAAAAAAAGAAAGAAAGAAAAAGAAAGAAAGGAAAGGAAAAAAAGGCTGTTTTCTCTCCCTAGTGCATGATTGCTACAGCAAAAATCCAACATGGCGGTTTCAGGCACTTGCCTTGTTAGCAAGCTCTGCTCCTTGTGCACATCCGAACAATCAGCTGTCTGCTCTGTGAATGCACAGCAATGCGAACCGGTTGTCCTAATGGGCAATAGTGCACATTCCCATGCATTATTTTAAAAAAATAATTAAGCCATGAAACCTTTCCTGTGGAGTGTGTGAAATATTTGCCCCTGCTCCTTTTGAATACAGCAGATTGATGCAGCACCCCATTAAGACAAATTGCATTCTCCTTGAATTTTATGAGGAGTATTTATGCCATTTAGACAACCCCTAAGTTGTGTCAAGTGCTTAAACAGCCAGTATATATTCACCCCGCACTGAGTCTCAAAACTCCCTCCTTCCCACTGACTCTCTCAGCTCCCAACTCTCGACTGACCATTCTCCTCCCCCCAGAGCCAAACATCTCCCTTTCTAACATTCTGTTCTCCACAGCCCCACCTTCACAGCCATTCTGAGCAGGATTGGTTTAAGGAATTGGGGGGGGGGGCTGCAATGCTTTATTTTGGGGGGCCCATATGTTTATCTCGGGTCAATGTAACCTAACTCAACCTAAGCTATTCACAGTACAGGAAATTCAGATTATTACTAATAATATTTTTGCAGGAGGAGGGTTACTATGGGGGCCCCCACAATGATGGGGCCCCCGGCGGATGCTGGCACCGCTGGTACCTTAAACCAGCCCTGAATCTGAGATCTGACTGGCTGCCTTGAAGCCAAGTCTGCCTAGCACCTCCTTCACAAACCTTAACAGGGGTTTCAGAGCAGACATATAGTACAAGGTCATAAAGCTCAGTATCACAGTATCATTATTAGGTTCCTAGCCTCCTATCAACACACAGGAGCATGACCTATGAGTGTTCAAACAGCTTGACTCCTTTCCTACCCCTTTATCAGCACAAGTTCCCCATTATTTAGATTTGCTCTTCTCCCTTCTTTAAACTGAGTGAATGTTCAAAGGTCTTCCACTTTCATTAACTCCAAACCAGCACTGAAAATTACTCTTGTGATAAGGCTGGAAAAGAGGGGGGAAATACCTTTATTTCCCACCCAAGCTTGATGCACACAACCCTGACTGTGCTAATTCTAGACAGCAAGGAAACATGGTGGGAGGGGCAGACTGCTCTGCAGAGCACACAGTTCTGAGGGCAAATCTCACCATCCAAGCTGGAAACACTTCTTTCCTCCATCAGTTTGGCCAAATACTGCCCCATTTCCACTCCCAGACAGATAATGAGACTTCAAGATTAGCAGAGAGGTCATGTACACAATGATTTAATCCAAATTATTTTGCTATGCACTCATGTGTTCAGAAGTGGTGGTTCATTTGAGGACAGGTCTAGCAATGGTTGCCTCCTTGGTTTCCTAATCAAACTTACTTTGATCACCTCAGTGGTAAGAAGAATGAAGACACTAATTCCTCCTACAGCCACTGGCAGCCTCAGCTCTTAACATTAAGATTATGCCTTCCACATGCCTGATCCGCAGGGATAGTCCTTAGCCAGTAAGAATACCATAGCAGCTAGTACAGAACATATTTCCTGCGAGCAAGACCTATGAGTGTTCAATTATCCTCGCTCCTTTTCCTATTACATCTTCACCCGCTTGCCACTTATCAATATCCTACACGGCACCATAGCAATAGATAGTCGTGGTTGCAAGCTGCTTTGAAAGCCAGTTGTGACTGAAAAATAATGGGTGATGGTTATTCTACGTAGATTTCCCAATAATGGGAATCCAAAAGTGGTAATTATTGGCTGTAACTTAAAGCAGAGTATAACCTTTTTGTTAATATTAGGAGAATTTTTTCCCCTAATGGTTCAATACAAGACCTGTGTGTATGTAACCTTCCTCACAAATTATTGTAAGAATGTAATATATATGACTGGGTCTTCATTTCTGTCATTGAAGAGCATGCAGTTTAGTTGTATGAATGTTTACTGGGAAGTGAGCACTTTTTCATATTGATCTGTGAATTGAAATGCACTTGAAAAGATCTAAGGGATTAGGCAGTAAAACACATATTAGAAAGGACTAACATGGGAAGTAAGACAAAACACAGTAATCCACTCATGACGATACTTATCTCTAACATTAAGAGATTATTCCAAACAAGCTCCAGAAAGTTCAATATATTTCAACGTACATATCTGCAGACACCTGTCCTATCCTGTATTTTAACCCTGAGATGGAAATTGGGGATAACCTCAGAGGATATGCATTGTACTGAACAGTAATTTCCCAGAGTTATCCTACTACAAAAAGACATGAAGGTATTCTTGGAGTGCATAATCTGAATGGTGTCTCTCTTTTATTCACTTTCACAGACAAGATTTTGGTGCACTGTGCCATGGGTCGCAGCCGCTCAGCTACCTTGGTCCTTGCCTACCTGATGATTTACAAGAATATGACAGTGGTTGATGCCATAGATCAAGTTCTCAGACACAGGTGCATTCTTCCAAACCGTGGCTTCCTGAAACAGCTAAGAGAACTGGATATAAAATTGGCCCTTGAAAGGAGGGACACCACAACCAGGCTCAACTCCTCTGAAAAACAGGGGGTCAACACAGAGACAGAGATCTAGCATTCTCTGTATCTGCCAAAGAAAACAAATATCTAAGAAAGAATCAGCCAGTTTGAAACAATGAGGTCAGGAGAGTCATTTGATACCAAGTCAGGGCAGGGGTAGGGAAAGGGTGAGGAATCAATCATACTTAGATGCCTTAAGGATATTTTCACCTTGAAAATGCACAGACAGAGAAGAAATGAAAGACAGCAAAACAACCTGAATAGGGAATTTGAAACACATGGAGAAGGTGGCTCTTCTTAAAATGCTCATCTCCAGAGCTCTGATTTATAGAGGAGCCAGTTGGCAATGAACTCTCATGATTCTGTGTTCTGGCTGGGTACTCTAACACCTGGAAAGTCCATGCTCTGAGCATAAAAACAAACAAAAACCCTGGGATTTACAGGACTTCATTGCTGGAAATTGAGTAGCTACTTACTTTATTGCTGGGAGTTTGGAAGCAATGCAATTGTTTGCTTGCAACAAATACAGAACACACACAGCACTTCTATACATTTTCTCCCCTCCCCATGCCGATACACATTGGTGAGGATGAGTGCCTCTTCTATATGGATTTAACTAGGTCATCTGTCTGCTGGCTGGATTTCTTTCTCATCTCATCCTCAGTAACAGTATATGGGACTATTTTATGTTTGCACAGATTAAAATAAACATGTGCAAGTGGGCAGTGACCACTTTCTTTCCCTTGCCAGGAAATACAACAACTTTTAAAAGCTTATTAGCATAACCCCACCATGACAAACCAGCTATCATAAACACTTATAGGTTATTAAGAAGTATTCTCTTCTGAAAATTAAGGAATATAATTGACGGTAGCGGAGTTGGCTGCCATTAGTTACTTAAACATTCATTTAAAAAAAGATTATCTATAGGAATCAAACATACTGTAAGGAAAGGTTGTCTATCAGCTATCCTAGTCAACTACCTGTCATACAGGTCAGGAAAACTGTTAGCGCAGGGGATCACTCCATGGGCAAACCCACCATCACCAAGTGTTCAAATTGAATTGTTTGTAAGAGCCTTCAACCTAATTCATCTACTATCCAACAGGGATAGTGCAGTCTCTCTTTTAAAAAAGTACTTTGAATATAATGAAGGTGTCCCACAACTGTCTTTCTTCAGAACACCAGTTTATAGGCCAATATAGAATCAATACATCAACCATGTTTTCCTAGCAATTACCTTTTGAGACAGATGCACAGTCATGGAAGCCAAGGTATAAGCTTGTATGTCAAAATCACATGCATAAGCATGAGTGTGAATAGCACTGATTCTGCAAGCCAGTTTGTAAACTGTATAGCAGTGGCTGGTAATAGCAACAAAACTTTTAATCTTCCATGGACTTAAAACAATAGCAATACACATTCCAATATGGAATGCTTTCCTGTAGGATACTATTTATAAGCTTAAGCATTTCCAGCCACTCCTCTAACTCCCATCCATCTTTCAGTTGAAGCTGCAAAATATCTAGAAAGAGCCATCTGGATCTCATCTAACCAGATGCATCAACCACTGAAGCATTCCACACACACAAGGTTGGCAGCTTCAGCCAAAATAAATTCAGACTATCAGCATATCCCCAGATAGTCTGGTATACTCTGGCAGTTTCTTATAAATCTAGGCTATCCTATGGAGGTTTTAAGATGCATAGAATAAAGTTCATTCTCTGCTTCTTGCCACTCTTCATAAAATGCTCCCCAAACCACACTAAGGTCCATCTCTCCATACAAAATTTCTCCCTACAAAAATCCCTTTTCTCTCCTGGGAACAAAACTCAAGTGACCCACCTTCCCTTATGGTTTTTGGAAAACTCCCATTGAAAAAAACCACCCTATTCATAGACATAATCTATACTGGCTTGACTATGCTAGTAACTGTAGGGTAGTGCTGCTGATTGAGCAGCACCTCTGCTACCTACTTCAAAAGTTAATGCTGCTGATATATGTCCAGATTTTTAACAAGAGTTGTAGCTGTTTCCAAGTGCTTAGCCACCCCATAAATGTTTGTGTTGCCTGATCAGGAAGGATGAAATGTCCAACTCAGATGGTCACTGAGAAGTCTCCTTATGTGCAATGACTTTCCCACACTTTTAAAATAGAGGTATGGAGCAAAATTCTCATGGTGGTCATGAAGCGAGCTCCAGTTCCTTCCAATGCATGTACAATGCTGCCTGCAGAAATAGCATCCAAGGCCTCCATTAATGGACATTTCTGTCCCTTACAGGTGTATATATCAGTGTGCATTGGATTCAACTGAAAGGTGCTAAACTGTATTGAACTGCTTTTTTAACTGACAGCAGAGTGAACAACTGATTTGTTTCACTGGGTTGTAAGAAGTGCTGTGAGGAGACGGGAACAGCTTGGGAGATTTTGCTGCCCAAGGTAGAATAGCTCTCCCTAGTCAGGGCCTCTGAAGGTGGGACAAGACTGCATTGAAGGTGGGGGTGGCTTATATGCTTTAAAACATTGCATCATGGTTACAGTGTCAATGTGAGCTATGATCAACCACCAGAATTCAGAAGTATCTGTTCATTTCATAAGAAAAAACAGACAGATCTCAGTAAAGAGCCAAGAAAATAAAATTCAGCAAGAACCTCCGCCTAGCAGTAAAAATCCAGGGGGCTGTTTATAATTAGATTGTATTTATGCATATGCCTTCAACTTGCCTGTCAACTTATGGCGACCCTACAGATCTACAGATTTCTTATGCAAGGAATAGTCAGAGATGGTTTTGCCGGTTCCTTCCTCTGAAATATAGCCTACAGCACTTGGTATCAGTGGTGGTCTCCCATCCAATTACTAATCAGGACTGATAATTGGGAGTAGACCTATTGAAATCAATAGGACTTCAATTAGCATGGAATTTATTAAATACAGGTCACCCCTTGTATCCCAGTTTCAGTAACCATGGTTTCATTTGACTGTGGTTGGTGGGGAAGGTCTCTCTAGGCATCTAGAGGGTCTCTTTTGTGACTCTCTTTTGCGACTCTATGGTCAGCTTCTGTCAGAGGTTGAACATAGAGTCATGTTGGAGGACCTCCAGATGCCTAGAGAGGCATCCTCTCTAGGCATTTTCTGGGCTGTCCAGCACAATTCTATGGTATGGCAGTTTGCTATTATTCGCTGTTTCACTTATAAACAGTAAGTCCAGGAACGCATCCCCTGTGGATACGGGGGGGGGCATGACCTGTAACCATAAATTCATAACAATTTGATGTCTTGTTACGATACCAAAACTCTTCTGCCTGAGCTAGCCACCTTACTTTGCCTAATGGTAGGACCAGACTTGTGTGGGGTATGTTCTGCCCTCCTGCAAAGGCATGGAAAATAAGGGACCCCAAACTGTTAATCCATTGTGAAATTTTAAACCCTCTGTACATGTTCAGCATCTCCATTTATGCTACTCTACACTCTGAGTTGAGTTTCATTCTTAGGTATAATAGATGAAAACAAAAATAAAAGTATGACTAGTTGATGGTTTAGAATCAGTGTGGGTAGACAACAGGCATTCTGTAACAACAGCGGGGAATGGTACAGCATCAGGAACAAGGCATGCACTTGGACACGATGTGGCATGAAGAAGTAGGATGTAAAAAGCAAGAGTGAAATCTATCTCAGTGTTTTGCTCCCCTGATTGAATTTTTTCCCCCACAGACTAGTACTAAGTATGACAATGTACAGATGCTAAATCACTACAAACAGCTTTGCCAAATATAACATCATTGCTCTAGGCATCAACATCAGTTACACATGTGTTTTTCCCCACCCCTTTTGTCTATTAACAGGACCCAAATTTCCGCTCATAATCTTTTAGTTTCATCTCCACCCAACATTTTTACTGGAACAAAGCCATCCATTTTGAACCTCTGGTGGCCAATACAACTTGCCATTAAAGGCTGATGTAAAAGTTTTAAGGAAAAGGAAAAAAAAAACTTCAGCAAAATGTTTATGAACCATTAATATATGTCCTATTTTGTGCTTATTCTTTTTACCAGCACACTTGAGATATTTTAAGACTATACCTAAAATTGTGGGTACAAATTAAAATTAAAATACCAGTGTGTATCACATTAATTATGCTCATCCAGAACTTGTGAGTGGCTACAGCACCATGTTAAGTTTAAGCTTTAGCAAACTTTGGGTTGCCTTGGCATAATATCTGCAACATAAATTCAACAGAGAGAAATACTGTAGTACTTGGATATTTTTCAGGCTAAAGTTCCTTAGTCTATAGACTACAACACTCATCCTAGTCACTGATTCCCATGTTCAACACCAGAAAGATGTCTTACCAAAGAAATCCTGGTTCAATGACAAGAGAACTGCAAGACCCTTTGAATAAACACTGACATTCTTTACAATACTGCTCACAAACAGACCATTTCTACCACTGCCCCCATAACAGCTCAAAAACTACCTAGTATTTTAAATTTTAAACTGTTTTGAGAAAACAGCATTTTTCTTTTTGTTGTTCAAGAGTGATTTTATGAGGAACATTGTACAGTGGCCTTGCTTAGCTCCCATTAATTTTAAGTTAGCTTGCACAACAGAAGTTGGCATAAAATTTTACCAAGAGCCTCAGATAATGACATTAGCACATTTGTTTTGAAGAACAAAAGAAAAAAAATGCAAACTTGCAAATAGAAAATTGAACAGCCAGCATGTGCTTTCGTTTTCTTTATGTAGTTTTTATTTATTAGGAAGTTCTTTGTCTCTTGAACTCAATTTGCCCAAGACAGTAAAAATTCAGAATGATACAAAAATGAACATATTGGCTTGCAATGTTCCAAAGACAGAATATGAAAATCCTGCACACAAAATGAAGACATATTTTTTTCGCATTGCATACATCTTTGAATTTTATATTTCCTGTTGAATTTAATTTTTTTAAGTAGTATAATTAATACCTAGGAGAAATAGGAGAAATGTTCTCTTTTGTTCAAGGAGCCAGCTAGCTCTTAATGTATGTCACCAGCCTTCAGAACTAAAAAAAAAAAAAAAAGGGGGGGGGGAGGAAATAACGCATCACTTGCTTACACTGAATCTCATTTGCCATTTTAATGCCCACCCCCATATGGAGGGACTGTTTTGGAGTTCTTTATAATTTGTTCTCATTCCCACCACCCAAAACTATTTTGTTTCATTAGCAAATTTGACCGTCTTCCTACTCATCTCTGAGTTCAGGTGCTTTATGATCAAGTTAAAAAGCACCAGTCTTAAAACAGGTTTCATGTCTACTGTTCATGGGCCTTACTTCCTGTTCTTTAATCGGTTTTCAGTCCATAACTTTTCTTATTCCATGACTGCTAAATTTGCTCAGGAATCTTTGCTGAGGTCATTTGTCAAAAGATTTTGGAAGTCCGCAACACAGGTCATCTGGAAAGACAACTCAAGCAGCATTATTGCTGAATCCTACTCTAGATCTAAGTAACAGGTTTTAACTAAGAATGTATGGGAAGCTTTAGATTGAGGACCTGCAGCTAAAATAAATTGTTAAAAAGCTAGCCAGGAAGAGAGAATGGTTGAACTCTTTCCCTTTCAACTTAAATGAAAAAAAGGCCAGGTGAGGGAGGTGTTGCCCTAATCACTCTGTTGTCATGAGGACCCTCAAAATATCAACATTAATTTGGGGAAATTAATATACTCACTTTGGCAATGCAAGGGGATGGTGGTAACGGCAGGACCTTGTGACCAGCTATACCAGTACTATGGAGGAGACATAAGCTAGATAGTACAATGACGATCTTTATTACGAAAATAATAATAACCACATCCACACACTCATTCAGGCATCAAGCATTCATGTAAGACTCGCAAATAAAGTGGGAAAGGTTGAGATAGGGGGACAGAGAAGGGAATTTCCAGCAGGCGATACAACACCTTTTCCTGAAGAGATGAGGTCACAGAAGAAACCAGCAGGGTGGGGGTCTCAGAGTGGCTGAGGGTCAGTCAGCAAACTGGCAGCATGGAGGTGGGAGGGGGAGCTGAAGGACACTGAGGATAGCTTTCAGGGGTGGGGTTATAGCAAATATTTGTCTTATGGGGATGAGATTTTGAGTGAAAGACAATACTTTGAGCTGTTGCTCACTCAGAGAGCGACAAAGACCTTCCAAATATGTTAATATTGTTTTGATAGGTTAATATTTTGCAAATCAAAGAGAGGAAGCGACATTCCTTTGTTTAGGTAAGGTAAAGGGGTAGAGGGTTGTTGGCAAGTTTTGGTTGTGCCAGCCTTAGAAAATAGGATTAGCCTGGGGCTTTGACAAAATGTTGCCATCAGTTGATTTGCAAATTAACAATTCTTTGGAATTTAGGCTTGGCCCCTCTTTAAGTACATACCGGACTTAATCAACGTGTGTTTGGGTTTTCCCTAGTTCCCCAGTTTATGTTAATGCCTGCACTGTGGGGAAGACTACATGTTTGATCAAATTGTTAAATATTGCCAATTATTATGAAGGGACCCCCAGAGAAAAGAAGAGAGGGGGTGTCAGGGCTAGTAAGAAAGGGGTGTTTTTAAAAAAGCAGGAGAGTGCTTATTTTTGTTGGTGATAGCTGCTTTTTCCTCCATAAAGATACAAAATTCTTTTTCTGGTGCCACAGGAGGAGAAACTGCTGCTACCCTGTAAATAGTAAGTGCCTGCGTGTGTTTTAAAAATCTACCCTCCCTCTGAGAGAGATTGTGAGCTGGCCCAAGCCCTCAGGATAATGCAATGACTCCCATGCTGCCAACTCCAGATTACTATTCTCAGTCAGGAACCTAGATAACTGAGGCTGTCATGTGTCTTTTTAAACTAAAGCAATCATACACTGGGGTATTAGGAAGAATATCAGGGCTTACTGGCTAGATCGGTTTTGCTTTTGTTGTTGCTCTGGCCATCTTCAACCACAAAGGTAAGATGAGAGCACTGCCACCAAGAAGCCCACCTGAAGGAGGTGCCACTGCTGAAGACCCTGAGAAACAAAGTGCCAGCTGCCATCTTTCCAAGGATAGAATGGAAGTATTATTGCCTATCCAAAGGAAAACATGCTTCTCCTGTTTTAAAGAACAGTTTTAAATTCCAGTGATTCTTTCCCATTAATAATGATTACTCTACATAGATTTAGGTCACTGGTGATTGAAGGATTTTATTCTCTCCTGATGAACTTCACTTCAGCTAGTCTGAAGCCCACAAAATATTAGGCTTCTGTCTTATAAGAATGTGTACCTGCTGATAGACCTAGGTCCATCTTGAAACTAAAGTCTCTGCACAAAACCAGAGTACAGTATTAGTTTTTAAGTACAGTTTGCATTAATGCTTGGCAATCTTCCCCCACACTCTGGCTTTGGAGTTGTGTATACGGCAAAAATACTCCTCATAAAATTCAAGGTTTTATGATTTGTCTAAATGGCATCCTGCATCAATCCACCGTATTCAGGAGGGGGGCCCAAACCACCAAAAACTCCACAGGAAAAGTCTTTGTGGCTTTCCCCTTATTTTTTAAAAAGCTCAATGGGGAATGTGCATTCCCACTCATTGGGACAACCAATTTGAATTGGTGTGCATTCCTGATAAGAGTGAAAGTGGAAAGCTGATTGGTCGGATGTGCGCAGGGGCAGAACTTGCTAACAAGGCAAGTGTTCAGAATCACCATGTTGGATTTTCGCTGTAGCGATTGTGTGCAGGGGTGATGAAAAGAGCCCTTTCCCTCTTTTTTTCTATTTATTTAGGCAGAATATCGCACTTTTGCACCTTAGATATGCTTTTTTTAAAAATACTGTTCAGCGGCAGCAACTAGTGACAATAAAAACACAAGTAATTCATTCGTGCCCACCATCTTGATTTGCAGGCATGCCCATTGGAACAGTGAAAGCAGATAGCTTTGCATGCCTGTGATCTTGCCAAAAAACCATTAAGACAAATAGAAGGTACTGCAAACTGGTTTTAGTGCGCCTCAATCTACATATTTTCCCCTTGTATAAACAAGCCCTTTGATTTAGCATGTGATTGGAACAGAAGAAGTTGAGAAAATGGTTATCTGTCCATCTTCAGCTGAATTCCAGGAAATCCATGAGTAAACTGTGGTCCAGCTGCGTTGTGCAACCTGTAGTTGCATGAACAGTACACAGCTCAAACAAAACTTTTCAGTCACAATCATATTCCCAGTCAATCAAACCTTGGGAGTTTTCAAAGTCATGTTTTACCATCGCCTCCCAAAAATACTACTCTACGGTGAACTCGCCACGGGTCAGCGTAAGAGGGGCGCTCTAAAAAAGCGATACAAAGACTCCCTGAAACAACATCTCAGGCTTGGCCAAATTGATCACCAACAGTGGTCCGCCCTGGCCTCACATCGGGAGGCATGGAGACGCACTATCCACAATGCTGCAGCCTTATTTGAGAACTCACGACGAACAAGTCTTGAAGAGAAACGACAATGCAGAAAGAATCACAACCCAAAAACATCACCCAAGGAGACCTTCTGCTGTGCTTTTTGCAACCGGACTTGTTTATCTCGGATTGGCCTTTTTAGTCATCAGCGCGCTTGCAGAAAGCGCGGGATGAGTCCTTCCTGAATCTTCGTTTGCGAAGAAAAGCCAGAGAGAGAGATAACTTGTTAATTCAGCCCATACAAACTATGAGACATTACAAGGCTCAAAGCTAGCTGGTGCCTCTGAAGCACGAATGCCCAAACCTGAAGTGAGTATGAAGTGACAGAAAGCAATATTGATGTTGAGTGCATCTTCAGTATGTACCCTCAAACAAGGATTCGAACCAAGGAGGGGGGCAGGTATGATAAGAACAGCAGGGACACTTCTACTCCGCTCCCACAGGGGATACCCATCAGGCCTTGCTAATTAGAGTACAACCAAGGCGGTGGAATGAAATAACCATTTAATCTGGGGGAAATTTATAGCCATTAGGGAGTAATTACTTCCACACAATGGTCTAAGTTCTACATGTTGCTGGAAGTTTACAGAGCTTTGTTCCTATCCCACCCACCCCCTCCTTCTAGAACCAACAGTTTGGCTCAAGAAGGTTTCTGAGCCCAGTTTTGTAGATACACAGGGTACCTCAGTGGGGAGGGAGGACTGTCCCCATAACTCTTCTGGAATCTGCCACTCAGCATTGATGGTGCCCAATGTAAGGTGTGCCATCATTTTAACTAGTGGGGTGGGTGACAAGCGGTTGAGAGAATGCTGCTGAATGAATGAGAAGAGAGCATGAGGGAGCCAGTCCCTGAGCAGGAATCTGTTATGGGAGGGGTTTCCTTGAGTTTTGAAAGATGGTTATGACAGCTGAGAGATTCGTTTTGAGTGCAGTTGAGCGATGGCTGTGTGAAGTATGGTCTGTGCTTGAGACAATGTTAAGGCTGAATGAATTTTGTAGTGAGTGGAAATTAAGAGTTTAAGAACGAGTGATTGAGTCTGGTAGTTTCTGGCTTTGTTATCAAAAGCTCAATGAACTATTATCTGAACTTTTAAAAATAATTGGTCACCACAGAGTGGGACTAAGAGTTATTTTGCCATTAATATAGTTCTAGGCACAGCATTGCTGTTGCCACATTCAGTTAATAAACCAATCTTTATGTTTTATTTATAAAACATTATGTTATATTTATAAAACATTATGTTATATTTATAAAACCCAGACTCCTCGTGAATTATTTCCCTCACTGGCAGCTATCAGGCACACATACCAATTTAGTCCTCACAATTACATATACTACCCACAGGAAGTCATACCCCAGTCCAAAGAAGGGATAAGGGGAATCTGAAAGGAAAGTGGCAGTGGCAATGGAGAGGTGGCCAGACTGAATAATTGGGTAAATTCGGCTGGTGTATCCTGTCCTCCACAGGATGGCATTGTATTGTGCCCCCTTTCCTGGCCCTGACAATATATGCACTTCAGAATAGCTTTGAAAGTTATGACCCTCTACCAGCAAGGCAATACCCAGGCAGAAGTACATGCATTTTTCTATCTGGGTGAGGAAATGCATATTCAATCAGAGGCTCCACATACATTTTTTGCAAGGCTGAAAAGACTGATGCAGAAACTGGGTGTGCAATACCCCCAACTATGTATTTGAGTTTGGGAAAGGAAGGGGGAAGGGAGGCCCTGAGCAGTCTTCCATTTTATTCTTCCCCAATGGATGATCAGCACTAATGATAATTACCTAGGTAGTATATTAGTATCTATAACAATGCTACTTAGAGTGCTGTTCCTTGGACCAGTGCTGGTCCCTGAGTCATTGGCTACCAGTGCTTGTCAGGTTTCTAGCAAAGAAAGAAACAACTGTGGCCAATGGGCACAAATAGGGTGCCAGTCTCTGGCATACTGGAAAAAAATAATAATTGCTGGTCCCCCACATCAGACAGCCTGAGAAGCACTGATCTATACAGTAATGCTTTATCAAGTACGGTAGGACCCTGTATCCACTGATTCATTATCCACTGATTCAGTTACCCGCACAGCACAAAACAGCACACCTACCATAGAGTATTCCTAGAAAATGCCTAGAGAGGCATCCTCTAGACATTTTCTAGGTCCTCCAAGGCAACTCTATGGTATTTTAAACCAGAGGTCCCATTACTTTCAATGGCATTCACTGTTATCTGAGGTTTTCCGTATCCGCAGGGGGGGTGGCAGAACCAATTCCCCTCAGATATGGTAGTCTTACTGCCTGAAGGTTATTTTTTTTAAAATAAAGCCTTGTTTTCCTTGCAGTGTATCACATTAGGTATCAAAAGTAGGATCTCAAGTGATAAAAAATACTTCCTCAAAAATACTTGTTGAATTAAATCCATTATGAGTTCCATCTTCAATCAAAAGGTAACAGAAATATGGTTCATATTCCCTAAGCTCATCAGAGTATGACAAGAGACAAGAGGCTAAAAATGGCTCATCATAATTTATTTTTATGTTAAAATGTACAGCTTGTTTTTGCTTTATTTAAGTGACTGACTAAAAAGGTAACATAAATACAAGAGAGAGTCACTGGGTCTATTTTTTATACATGAATCAAGCCACTTCTTGGCTTTTACAGTCACTCTGTACAAGTACAAAGGCTACCAAAAAAAGAAGCCATATAAACAGACACAAATACCTTCTGCTTTTTACATGCGCTCTTTAAGTTTCATTTGAGCTATTCACAAGCTACTGCCCTATTTACTTTTCTTTAAAAATAACTCCAATATTTTATAAAGATAGAAAAATTTACAGATGGAATGAAAATGTAAAGTTAGAGGCATTTCCATAAAATAGCAACTTTACACCAAATTCACTAATTTCTTTTAAAATTCTGACAAGTATCTGGATATATATGAAAATGTTCCAAAACCTTGTTAAACACTGATATGCTTCAATCAATCAATCAATAAAGGTTTGCATTACAAAAAAGAACAATAAGCTGCCCTTTTCCTTCTCTGGGAAAAAAAATCTGCAATCAGAAGACTGTATCTATATGTTTTGCTACCACCTTTACACCAAATATTCAAGAGTGTAATCCATCAGGAGACTCTTCTGTGCCAGCTCCATGGAAATTAATCAGATTTGTGCAAGAGCACAGTCATACGCAGGGGAATTTCCCAATGGAGTGCACTCAAAATGGTTGAGCTAATCAAAATTGGAATAGCTTTCACAGCTTCTTCTTTTTTAAAAAACAGATTTTAAAAATCTAATTAACAAAAATATAATTTTTTTACCCCCACCCCCACGCAAAATGGGAACAACCTAATCAAGGCCAAAAAAACCACAAAAAAATACAAATTAATAGAATGGCTTACCATTAAGCACAACACTTGTACAGTACTACAAAACGCACTGTCACTAACAAAGACATTAGCGGCATGCGAAAGTGTCAATTTGAGAAACAAAACAGTTTATGAATGCAATGCAAAAAGGCATTTACATGGTGGAGGAGGGAGGGAAGGACAGAACAGGAAGAAAGCTCACAGTCCAGCACAACATCAGATATACTCCAAAACTATGACCCACATTTCAAATGGGAGCAGGCACATAAAAATGGCTGTGAACCATCAGCTTGTTTTGCATGTTTGCAGTACAATGAAGAAGTTCTTATTCACCACAGAACTTCAATTATACAAAAAAATTGCAAACAAAACAAAAATACTAAACAAATAAAAATAAAATGAGAACACATTTATATAAGGCTTTCTGCTGCATACATTTTTAAATGGTGTCAACAAATGTTTTTGCATTCACACCAATTGCTGGTTTTGAAATCATATTCTCCAAAAGGACATATATTTGTGGAGGTCAAATCCTAGCATGCCAAGTCTGGTATGGCAACTGTCTCCATTCCCCCACCTCCACCCCACAGCCCTACCTACGCATATAAGAACTATTCAGAGACTGTTTGGACATGCCAGTATTTATATAGCCATGATGTGCTGGAGAAGTATACATCATGTTGCTATGGGGGGTAGTCTGCATTGGCTGTTGTGCATATGGCTGACTTCCCATCATTCCCATTTGCATCTGCATAGGGTACTGGGCTGTTTGATTCATATATCCGTGATTTGCATGGTAGCCTCCATTCATCATAGGTTGGGACATACTATACCCATTCATAGCATTCAGGGTATTCATATTCATGTTCACAGAATTGACATTGTAAGCTGGAGCTGGCATTAAGTTCACACTCATGTTCATGCCACGCTGCATGGTTAAGGTGCGTGCTGTCCCTTGCATGGCCACAGTCTGTGAGGCACGCCCATAGATCTGCGGCTGGTGGGCTGCTGCAGCTGGTGGTAGAGGTGCTGACTTAGTTCTAACTGAAACATGACCTTTCCCAGGCATCTGAGTTTGCAGTCTTTGGGCATGGGGCAGGCCAATATTGGATGTAGCCATGTTGCGCTGCAGAAGTGGAGGTGGCAAATTCATGGGAGGAGGAGTGAGGTTGGGGGGTGGAGTCATTGTAGCCTGGACTTGGCCCCCTACTGGAACTGGATGAGGAGACTGAGAAAGCTGAACAAGTCCGGTGCTACTGAGAGGAGCAGACAAAGAGGCACTATTTGCATAGGATGTAACAGCAGCTGAATGACTGTAAGGCAACGAATGGTCCATAAGTGTGTTGGTTAACTGTTGCAGTTTGGCAAGGCTGAAGGTAGCAGATGGTTGTGGATAATGCCCTGCTGCAAATTCACCTTGGCCCATTCTCTCATACAAGCCAATGTTGGCATTGCCAGTCTCTGCAATTTCACTTAATTGCATTGGTGGGCTAAAGTTAGCAGCCATACTGCACTGAGGAAGCTGCTGGTTGCTGCTTGGGGGCCTTTCAATTACACAACCTTGAGGAGATTTCACATTGCAAGGAGGGGGAGAGTTAATGCTGGTGTTCTGCATCATGCTACAGTTTCCATTCATGTTAGACATCTGCTGGGTCACGGCACAACTGCTCTGTGTCATGTTAGTGGATGTTAGATTGCTATATGAGCAGCTGTTTTGTGAGGAATTGTTTGTACAGATGCTATTGCCCATGGTGGAGTCATAGCTGCTTGGGTTCTCATAGTTCTCAGTTGTGCTCTCTATGCTACCCAAATCACTAAATCCACTATCAACAACCTGCTGAGAATGGTCAGAAACAGATGGGACATCCATCATGGGACTGGTTTCCATATTCTGCAGAGATGGAACAGAGATGGCACTTTGATCAGGGCTGATTTGAGTATAATTGGTTTCTAATGGAGGCACATTCGGGCTATTAGCAGAACGAACTGACTGGCTGGGATGGGACTGGACAGATGAGACAGGACTACTGTGATCAGACTGCTGACAGTCATCCAAGGTGCTTATCCGTGGGCTTTCATCAGTATTGGTGTAAGTCTGCAGGCTTTGACATGCCTCCTGAGTCTCTGCAGAATCCTGAAATGTGTCTTCATGTTCTGTTGTTTCCTGTGTTAGAGACTTTACTGCTTGGACTGTTTCAGAATCTATCTCCATGGTTTCTGTATTTGTGTCCTTGAATGCAGAATTTAGTTTATTATTTTCAGTTTCTGTATTTTCATTACTCAGCTCAGATACCGGCTTCAAAATAGCAGGAAGCTCTTTATAGTCACTGTTGCACTCATTTGCAAGGCCAACTGTGCAGTCTATTACATCTTCCTGATTTGATTTGCTGTTCTGTTCATTTGCATCTAAAAAAGACTCCTGATTCTCCAGTACTTCTTTGAGTGTTTCTTCTGGAGCTGCCTCCTGAGTCTCCACTTCTGCTGAACACACGTGTTTCTCATCCTCATCCTCAGCATCATGATCATCATTACGAGATTTTTTCTCCTCCTCCTCTTCATCATGCTCTAAATGCTCAGGCTCCTCTTCCTCCATTTCAGTTTCCTCTTGCTGGTTTTTACCCTGACAATTCTCATTTTCCACTTCTTCTGCTGTATTATTTTCTTCCACTTCTGTTAAATCATTTTCTGCATTTTCTGTTTTTTCTGTTCTGCATAGCTCCAAATACTCAGACACCGAGTCTCTTGCCTCATCTTCACATGACAAAATGTTTTCAGAGTTTTTAACTTCTACTGTAACAGCAGAATCTCGGGATGGGTTGCTTTCAGCCAGTTCTTTTGAATCCTCTCCCATCACCTGACAGTCAGGCTCCATAGGAGTCTCTGGCGGAGTGTACAAATTAAGCTTAAAACCTGTTTTTCTCTCTTTGCTTTGTCTCCATTTGGATGGACACTGCTTCATTCCTTTAGGCCACCCTTGTTCACACATTACTGGCTCAGGATTGTCTTTACTAACATCTTCAAAGTTGGCTGCATCTTCTTCTGCATTAGCTATGGGATATAGGGAAGACAAGACAAGGAAAAAAGTTAGTCGAACTCAAGGCTTACAGTTGGTTTAGAAAAATATAGTTATGAAAATATGTACCTTTTTAATCTTTATGACACATGACAACAATGTTTTCACATGGCACTTTAACAGAAAAAGCAGAGCATAAATAGTAACTAACTAAACAGAACAGGCAAATACACTTTCATTGGCACAAACACCAGAATAACTAAGCACATTTCTCACAATCTAGCCAGTTACATTCTAGTCAGCTGAAACAAATGCACTCTCTCTAGCTGGTGGAAAGCATATAATTCACCCTCCCTTCTATAAATGCACATTCCATCCTACCCCTATATTATATTTTTGTTGACAGTTTTTAAAAGAAAGTTAATTCTGAATCAGAAATAATGAGAGGAAAAGCACAAAGGAAGTATAGTAAGGGATTATAAAAAAAGAATGTGAAAACATGGAAAGTTTAGAAGAATATGGTTTAGCACTAAGTGCACTTTTTAAAAACAAGTTGTTGGGGGACACCCAGAAGATGGATAACTTTTAAACATCTGACTGACAAGATGTATTTTAAACATGTGATACAGTGTGAAAGTTTATCATAGTAAAAACCTAGCACTATTTTACAGATAACAGAGCTATATAAAATAGTATGTAACAAGACACTGTTCTAAATAAAAGTACATAGCTAAAAAACACAATATAATATGACACACCACACACCCTTGCTATAATGTTTAAAAGAAAAAGCCCAACATATTACTATTCCAACTATTTTCTATTCATAGTCACTTTCCTACAAATAATAGCAGATGCAAAATAACAATACAAATAAAAATCTTGCCACTTTGCATGTAACTGAGAATTTGCGTCTGACAATAGATTATCCACACAGAATGTGCCAGATCTCCCTGGATTTTTCTGGAGAACTGAGGTAATATCATCAAGATGCAAATCAAGATAGAAAGAGCAGTGCAATAATACATATGTGACAGTTTACACAACACTTGTGTTGCAGGGATATAAATGCTCTTGCATGGGGATCTTACAAAAACTTCCTTCCAACAGAGTGTAAGGTAAGATATTAAGCCTAGTCAATGTGAAAGCCCTCCTATATTTAATAATCACTAGATTTAACATATACCAGTTGTCCCTCCGTATCCACAGATTTGGTATCCACGGATTTAAGTATTCGCAGCTTGAAAATATTCTTTAAAAAATAATAATCCAAAAAGCAAACCTTGATTTTTCCATCTTATATAAGGGACACCATTTTGCTATGCCATTGCATATAATGGGACTTGAGTATTCACGGCTGTTGGTATCCACGAGGGGTCCTGGAACCAAATCCCAGCAAGTATGAAGGGACAACTTTAGTTTGAGATTTTAAATATCTCCCTGCACTCTCTATAGCAGGGGGCAAAGCACCACTGCACTCCAATGATTTCATATGTTCCTGATCTGCTGGCAACAGCTGTCTTAATGTTCATGTACCTCATGGTCAAAATAGAGCCAAAATAAAGAAACTCAGATTCTGCAGTTGTGCAGACAAGAGTCCTTTTCCATTTAGACTGAAAGGAATCAATCACTGTCAGAGTGGCCAAGTCCACTGGAAAGAACATCAATTTTAGCCAATAATTTATTTCAAGTATTTGTACACAGCCCTCTACAGGGATTTGCCCTATTTCTATCCTTAAGTTAATACTGGGAACATATTGGTGTTCCCAATAAGGGTCTCAAAAATGTAGCTTGTACATCCTCAAACAGTGTGAAATTGCTGTATTCACATAACTGACAGCCATACAACAGTGCTAATACCTTTGCAGTAAAGACTTGATTTTTTGTCCGATAAGACAAAAAATATGCTGGTAGATGAGTATGTCTTCCCCCCTGCATTTTTTTTTTAGTTATTTATACCCCGCTCTTCAGCCACAAGGTTATCAGAGCGGCTTACAAACTGTTTTAAGCAATAGCTATTTACACATCTACACTGTATTAAACAGTTTCCAATGTGTGTTAGCTAATTTTGCTAACAGACGTGACTTTAAAAGCTCCACAAGATTAAATCTTGAGCTTTGGGAGTCAAACCACAAAAGGAATCCAGAAGCCTTTTTTCTCCATTCTATTGGGGGAACTTCTCCATAGAAAGAGGATTTCTTGGTGGGACACCTAACAAATCCTCATGCTCACTTTGCTTTTCTACAAGCTGGGCTCTGTTTTCATTAGGTGAATCTTTAGCAGCATTAAAGTCAATTAATGTTTAGTTACTCTAACCTCTGGAAATGAATTGTTTTTAGAACTTACTCTACAAAATATGCCCAAAATCTGGGAAGTGGAGGGATTCTCAAAAAACCTTGACATTTGAATTCCTCTTTGCAGTAAAAGACTCCCTAAATGCAAGCATGGTATCAGGCAAACTCCAATTACTAAAAGTGTTCACTGCATGGACACATACTGTATTTAGCTATAAAATATATATTACACATATACTATATTGGATACAGTAAACTGTCCCAGAAGTACTGCATCCAGCATTTCCAGCAGATGTAATTTGCCATCATGTTTGAGAATCAGGCTTTTTGGTTTGGGGTATTTAATCAGAGCTAATGTTTTGCAGTTCAGGGTTAAATTTCACTTCTGACCAACAGCCCTCTTTTGCTGAGAGGTTTCCTTCTTCAACAAAATATGTGTCTAAAGGTCTTGTATTTCAGAGTTCCAATTTTGGGTTTGTGTAAAAGCTGGTAAACGATGTTGTTTCACACATATACATCTGGCAAATCAGCTTATGGGAAATTTGCTAAGCACATGACTTTTTAAAGACTTGTGTGAAGTCTCAGCACTGCCAAATCGCAAAAATAATGAGCACCTTGATATTTATTTTAAGAATACTCACAACAGTAAGTGTGTTAACAAATTTTAAAAACTACCATTTCCAAAAATAATTAGCAACTGTTGTAATACGTACTTGTACCTGCATAGCAAACGACGCTGCAGGGGACGGTACGGGTTTGATGGCCTCCATGGAAAGAGACCAGGGGTGGTCATATATGGCCCAGAGCGGCAGGATGTGGCATGTGATGAGTGGGTGGGTGGGTGGGTGGCAGCCAAGGCTACTTAAGGCCGGACCTTCACATGCCTCTTTGATCATTCACTTCACAGGACCAAGGAACAAGCAGGAATCAGCGTTGGAGCATGCCTGACCGTCACTGTTGGAGGAGGATGTTGTGTTGTGGTTTGAGGAGTGTGTGGCTGGCAGAGGCAGGGCAGGGAATTTGGCTTGCTGCTCTGTGCCAGTCAGTCACCGCACCTTTGGGGAATTTCATTTTATTTGTTGGGATTTAATTATCAGGTAAGTGTGGAGGTGACAGGAAAGGGAGAGTTATTTATTGCTAAGCGTCATTGCTGTGTGACACCATGATACTCGAGGTTGGAACAACTGGTCCCGGGGCAGATTGTGTGTGCATGCCTGTCTGTTAATTGGGAGATGGAGCTGGTGCTTTCTGGATGGACTGGGTGAGTAAGTGCATATATATTAGCACAAATATTGCATGTCCCCAGGGGCTGGAGTGGGTGGCTTCAGGGAGGATCGTGTGTGCATATGAGTATGTTAACTAGCAAGACAGAACAGGTGCTTTCCAGGCAGATTGGGTTGGAGTGGGCAGCTCCAGGACAGATTGTATGTGTGTTTGTGTGCGTGTTCATTAGGGGGACAGAGCAGGCACTTCCCAGGCGGATTGGGTGAGTCAGTGTGTGTGTGTTGTACCAACATTGTATCTCCCCCATTCTGTGTGCTCTGGGATCACCTGTGTCTCCCCCGCTGGGCCTTAAGTTAGCTGAGTGAGCTGCACCGTCTCGTTGGCCTGCGTTTTAGATGAGCACCAGCCAGACTTTTTGGACCGCACCGAGTCCCACTCCTGTAGCTGTAGATTTGGTTCTAACAGGCCTCATTAAGACCTATTTGGTCTGTTACTTGGGGCAGCCTAGTAAAACTGGCCCTGGGGCACCTTTGCAGTCTACTCCCAGTTTTCTAGGTCCTGTGTAGGCCTTGGTAGGTTGTGCCACATGCACCTTTGCAGTCCTTTCCATAAGGAGGTAGAGTAGGCCTTTCTAGGCTGTGATACATGTGCTTGTAGTGGCTTAGTACCCTAATCAGGTTCCATCACGCCTTGATAGGCCTGCCTCCCTAATGGCCTGTTGTTTTTGTTCTGGGCCCCATTGGGCTTGTATAGCACTGTTTTGGAGTTAGGCCCCATTGGGCCTTGCAGGGCCTGTCAGGCTGGGTTGCAGGCTAACCTTTCTTCAGGCCTTTGACCTATGTAGGCTTGTATGTATGTCTTTTTCTTGGTCTGGTTAAGAGGTCCACCCCCTTCATTTCAGTGATTTGAGTGTTGGACTAGGAGTTAGTCTGCTCACCTGGGTATCAGGTATGACATCTTGGAAGGGGTCTTGGGCACCCATGGGGAAGTGTGTGGCCAAGAAACCTCCTCTTAAACACCCACCCCCAGTTTCTCCAGTTTATTCTCATGATGAGACTGAGATGAGTAAGAGGGTGGCCATTTTGGCCAAGATAGAAGACCTCAAGAAAAGACAGACCCTCCCCAAAAGAAAGCTAGGCAGGTTTGTCTGTCTGGCTTTTTCTTCGCAAACGAAGATTCAGGAAGGACTCATCCCGCGCTTTCTGCAAGCGCGCTGATGACTAAAAAGGCCAATCCGAGATAAACAAGTCAGGTTGCAAAAAGCACAGCAGAAGGTCTCCTTGGGTGATATTTTTGGGTTGTGATTCTTTCTGCGTTGTCGTTTCTCTTCAAGACTTGTTCGTCGTGAGTTCTCAAATAAGGCTGCAGCATTGTGGATAGTGCGTCTCCATGCCTCCCGATGTGAGGCCAGGGCGGACCACTGTTGGTGATCAATTTGGCCAAGCCTGAGATGTTGTTTCAAGGAGTCTTTGTATCGCTTTTTTGGAGCGCCCCTCTTACGCTGACCCGTGGTGAGTTCACCGTAGAGTAGTATTTTTGGGAGGCGATGGTCCTCCATCCTAGAAACGTGCCCTGCCCAGCGCAGCTGTGTTCTCAATATCATGGCCTCAATGCTGGTGATCCCTGCTTGCTCAAGGACAGCAACATTCGTCACATAGTCAGTCCAGTGTATATTTAGGATTGTGCGTAGACAGCGCTGATGAAAGCGCTCGAGGAGTCGTAGGTGGTGGCGATAGGTGACCCATGTTTCAGATCCATAAAGGAGGATAGACAGTACGATGGCTCTATACACACTGATTTTTGTGCTTTGCCTCAGGTGTTTATTGCTCCAGACTCTTTTGTGAAGTCTTCCAAATGCACTATATGCCTTTGCTAATCTGTGATCGATCTCTTTGTCAATCTTGGCATCTGAGGAGATGATGCTTCCCAGGTAGGTGAACTGCTGAACGGACTTGAGCACTGATTTGCCGACGGCAATGTGGGGATGGTGGTGTTCGTCCTGTGGTGCAGGCTGTTAAAGAACTTCTGTTTTCTTCAGGTTGACTTCTAGCCCAAACAGCTCTGCAGCTGTTGCAAAGCAGGATGTTAGGCGCTGCAGAGCTGCTTCTGTGTGGGCAACAAGGGCAGCATCATCGGCGAAGAGCAGCTCACGGACTAGATAGTTTAGAGTCTTAGTGTGAGCCCTCAGACGGCTTAAGTTAAACAAGCTACCATCAGTACGGTAGCGTATATAGATGCCGTCGTCTTCTTCAAGCTCTGCCATAGCCCTTTGGAGCATCGTGCTAAAGAAGATTGTAAATAAAGTTGGTGCAAGACACAACCTTGCTTCACTCCATTAGTTATTAGAAAGGGCTCTGAAAGAGCATCGCCATATCTGACTTGACCACGCTGTCCCTCGTGTAGCAAGATAATCATTTTAAGGAATTTGGGGGGACATCCTAGTCTTTGCAGGATCTGCCACAGACCTTTTCTACTTACAGTGTCAAAGGCTTTGGTGAGGTCGACAAATGTTACATAGAGACCCTTGTTCTGCTCCCTACATTTTTCTTGCAGTTGCCTAAGGGCAAATACCATGTCTGTAGTGCTCCTATTGGCTCTGAAGCCACATTGGCTTTCAGGGAGAAGTTCTTCTGCAATAGCAGGAACTAACCTGTTCAGGAGTATCCTTACAAGGATTTTTCCAGCAATAGAGAGCAGTGTTATGCCTCGATAGTTTGAGCAATCGGATTTTGCTCCTTTTTTCTTGTACAGGGTGATGATGACTGCATCTCGGAGGTCTGATGGCAGTTCCCCTTTTTCCCAGCAATTCACAAGGAATTCGTGGAATTTTTCGTGGAGTGCATGACCTCCGTGTTTCCAAACTTCAGGTGGGGTTCCATCAATCCCAGCTGCCTTGCCGTTTTTCATCTGCTGTATGGCCTTAAGGGTCTCTTCCAAAGTGGGAGCTATGTCCAATTCATTTTTCATTGGTTTTTGTATCATATATTGGATAGCTGAGGCTTGGACTACTCGGTTGGCGCTAAAGAGACTTTGAAAATGTTCAGCCCAACGATTTAGGATGGAGGCTTTATCAGTAATTAATGTTTGACCATCTGTACTGTATAAGGAGCTTTGGACCTGATAAGTAGGTCCAAACACTGCTTTAAGAGCTTCATAAAATCCTCTATGATCACCCAGATCTGCACAGCATTGTGTCTTTTCTGCTATATTGATCCACCACTTGTTCTGCATGTCTCGGAGTTTTTGTTGTAGTTTGCTACATGTGAGGCGGAAAGCTGCTTTTCTTACATGACAGGTTGGCTGGGCGAGGTATGCCTGGTGAGCAGCTCTCTTCCTTGCCAACAGCTCCTGGATCTCTTGGTTGTTTTCATCAAACCAGTCTTGATTTTTCTTGTGGGAGAAGCCAAGGGATTCTTCTGCAGACTGGAGGATACTGTTTTTGATATGTTGCCAAAGCACTGTGGGAGAAGGATCTGTAGGATGGTCTTCAAGTTTCGTTTGTAGATTTGCCTGGAAGTTGTCTCTCATGGTAGCTTGTTGAAGATTGTTGACTTGGAGTCTCTTCTTTAAGATGCCACCCCTCTTAGGTTTGAACTTAAGATGAAGATTTAGTTTACATCTGACAAGGCGATGATCTGTTTGGCATTCTGCACTGGGCATCACTCAGGTATGACGGACATCACGAATGTCTCTCTGACGGACTAGAACGTAGTCAATGAGGTGCCAATGTTTGGATCGGGGATGCATCCAGGTTGTCTTCAAGCTATCTTTCTGCTGAAAGATTGTGTTTGTAATAGTCAGCTGTTGTTCTGCACAGAACTCTAGCAGGAGGCGTCCGTTATCATTGCAATTTCCAACACCATGTTTGCCTAAGACACCTTTCCAGGCTTCGGAGTTCTTTCCTACTCTGGCATTGAAGTCACCAAGGATAATAATTTTATCTTCTACAGGGACTTTTTGTATGAGTTGGCGTAGGTCTGTGTAGAATTTGTCTTTCTCTACAGGGTCGGCTTGCATAGTTGGGGCATATATACTAAAGAGAAAAACATGTGGGAGGCGTAAGGAAATAATGCGATCAGAGTGTCCTGTTGGCAAGGTTTTGAGTTTGGAGGCAATGGAGTTTTTAATCATAAAGCCTACTCCTGAAAGATGTTTTTCGGTTTTGGGTTTGCCAGACCAGTAAAGTGTGTAGCCGGCGCCATGTTCTTTAAGGCTGCCTTCCTCATGAAAGCAAACTTCACTAAGAGCAGCGATGTCAATATTAAGCCGTGATAGTTCAAGGGCTATTAGGGCAGAACGACGCTCAGGCCGTCCACTATCTTCAGAGTCTTACATGGTTCTGATGTTCCAGCATGCAAGTGTCAGTTTATTTACACCTTTGGAGGCCGGTGTGTGCCTTTGTTTCTTTGCCTTGGTTTGACCGCATCAGAAGATTCCCGTTGGCCGCGGCTAGCCAACCAGGTAGTTGGGGATGAAATTTCTTTAGGCCACCTTTTCTAGGCCCCTCTCCATATGGAGCAAGCAGTGCTCTCCTTAAAAAAGGCTGCTTGGTCATTCAGAATGCTGCCGAACAAGACTGTCATCTCCCGGGTCAGGCTTGAGCGACCAATGTCCTGAACCGCCTGCATGCAGGGTTGGGGCTGCGGCTTCCAGTGCATCTTTACACCTGCCAGTTTTGTCCCTCGCCAGTCGCTACAGGGCTTTTTTGGAAATGGATTTGTCCTTTGAGCCTGTGCAATGGATTTTTCTGGTGGAGTGCAGCGTGCACAGAACTGGCCTCACCCTTTAAACCAGAGATTCATCTGCCGTGGCCTTGCAAGCATGGACGTGGCAGTGAGGTCCTCGGGCCGTAGGTTTGATTAGAGTTTCCTTCTATTAGATGGTTGACCTTACAGGGTTGGACGAGCACCATCTGCCCGGGTTTGGGATTGGAGTTTTCCTTCTCCTAGGACGGTTGCCACAAGGCTAGAGAGCCCATCCTGCCCTTTGACGCTCTTTGTCAGACCCTTCGGTTTTGACCTGTCTGGCATGGGAGACCCTACCAGTGGCTATTATGCCACCGCCAGCATAGCTCAAAACATCATTAGGGTACGCAAGCCTCTCTCCCACGACAAGGGGGCGTCAATGGAGAGGAGGCAGGTTTGTAGGAAGGGCAATAAGGAATCTTTTAACAATTTGCTTTTATCCCATGCAGAGGCTCTGGATAAACATCTTTGGGCTGGAGTTTCTGCTGGGGTAGTTGATAGTGGGGGAAAAGGGTCAGCTCAGGTCACTGGTCGTGGTGGCGATGCCATGGAGCATAGTCCACCAGGTGAGTTTGTTGACATCACTCCTCTGGCCAAAGTACACAGGAAGGGAGTGGCTGTTTCTCAAAAGTGGCTGGGGGAGGGGGTTGGAGCAAGCCCACTGAACAAGCAGGCCCAGATACTGAGAGCTCAGATGGTAGCTTGGGGGTGGCAGACTTCTAAATCCTTAGAGTTATAATATGGACACATGCAAATATCCCCTCATTTTTACCCTGAGATGGCCTATCCTGCACCATATCTGCTGTAATGACCTTCTGGCTCTCAGGGGAATCCAGTGGCAGGCATACAGCAGTGGCCTTGTGGATCTCAGGGAAATATGCAGCAGCTCTACACTAGCTCTTATAGTGGGGTTGCTTATATAGACATGATTTTGTGTGGTGGATTTTTTCCCCCATTTCTGTATTGGGAATTAGAGGAGGATTGGAAAGGATTAGATGAAAACGAGAGGGAAAGGGTGAACAAATGGAGGGTAGACAGGACATGGGGGAACTGGTTTTCTGGATATTTTTATTTATATGGGTGTGATTACAAGAGTTCAGCCCTGGAGAGCGCATTCACTCAACTAGTATATGGATACCACTCACACGGCTTATATAGATTTTATGGGCCTGTGTAGTTGCTATATGACAAGACCTTCAGGATGAGAACATCAATGAATCCTGCCATGAGATGGGACCAAATGCATTCACAACTGTGGTATAGCTTATGACCCCTGTGTGACCAACGCAGGGAGAACAGTTGCACAATGGCCATATAGCCCAGAAGGAAGCTTTCCTTTAAAAGGAGTATTTATCAAAATGGCCCTCAATTTCTGATCAGCATCACAATGCTTCAAGCACAAGGACCTTTTACTGACTGTTGTTGCCAAATTGCCCTGGCCACAAATGCTGAAGCATCAGAACCTGTGTCCACTACAAATGGCTGTACTTTGTCTAACTTTGCTAATGCATGCTGTAGAGTACGAGCAGAGATATCATCTGAGTTTAAAAATCTGCTGCACCTATAACGTTCCAGCTCTTGCAAACACTGAAGTCATCACTGAAGCTCTGATTGACAATGCCGCAGCCTCATGTGCCTTCCTACATGCCATAGCTATTCTTTTTTCATCAACATTCTTCAAAGTTGTATCTCCTTTCCAAGGCAAAACAGCATGAGAAACTAATGCAGATACAGGATCATCAACCAGTGGGACTGACAACTGACCCATGAAGCCCTTGTCACATAAGTATAGCTTCTTACTATAATCAAGAAACCTCTTTTGAATTTAGAGGAGTCTCTAATTCTGTCACAATCAAATCCTCAAACATTTCCAGTACTGGAACCTGCAGTGATTGAGCAGGTGTTTTTTTAATTACAGCAGCCAATTTAGCTTTCTTACACTGTTCTCCACCATCTGCTCCTGCTTGGCTTGTGCCTTCATTTAATACTAATGTTAGCAAAACCTTCTTAAGAAAACCTTTACATTGATCTACATCAAACAATCTAGTTTTGCCACTCTCTTGCAATATTGATGAATCTGAAGAATCATCACTGTCCCAATCTGAGACTGCAGAATCTTCCTCATACTCTGAACTGGAATCTAATGCAATATGTGTGTCAGGATTGAATGCTTAGTTTTGTTTGAACGTTTTCCAGATTTTCCTTGTTTTGGTGATATTAGTGCATCCCTGTTCTGCCTCTGTGAGTCAATGAATCTGCTTGGTTCCCTTCCTTTTGTCAGAATATAATGTGTCTGCTTCAAGAATGTATTTCCTGTATCAAATAAGTTATTATAATGCACATGAACTGCAGATGATTCTTGGCTCGTAAGTAATGGCTGTATTAAGGCTTGTACAGTCGTCCCTTCACATTCGCGGGGGTTCCGTTCCGCGGACCCCCACGAATGTGAAAAATCCGCGAATAACTACTCCCCTCCCCCTCCCTCCCCAGGCCTTCGCGGGGCCTTGCTAGGCCCCACGGAGGTCTCCCCGGCCCTCCCTCCCTCTCTCCCCAGGCCTTCGCGGGGCCTTGCTAGGCCCCGCGGAGGTCTCCCCGGCCCTCCCTCCCTCCCTCCCCAGGCCTTTGCGGGGCGAATAACTACTCCCCTCCCCCTCCCTCCCCAGGCCTTTGCGGGGCCTTGCTAGGCCCCGCGGAGGTCTCCCCGGCCCTCCCTCCCTCCCTCCCTCCCCAGGCCTTTGCGGGGCCTTGCTAGGCCCCGCAGAGGTCTCCCCGGCCCTTCCTCCCTCCCTCCCTCCCCAGGCCTTTGCGGGGCCTTGCTAGGCCCCGCGGAGGTCTCCCCGGCCCTTCCTCCCTCCCTCCCTCCCCAGGCCTTTGCGGGGCCTTGCTAGGCCCCGTGGAAGTCTCCCCGGCCCTTCCTCCCTCCCTCCCCAGGCCTTCGCGGGGCCTTGCTAGGCCCCGCGGAGGTCTCCCTGGCCCTCCCTCCCTCCCTCCCCAGGCCTTCGCGGGGCCTCCGGAGGGCCTCCGGGGGTCCCGCGAATGCCTCGCCACCCCTCCCCAAGCCTTCGCGGGGCCTCCAGAGGGCCTCCGGGGGTCCCACGAAGGCCTCCCCACCCCTCCCCAGGCCTTCGCGGGGCCTTGCTAGGCCCCATGTAGGTCTCCCCAGCCCTCCCTCCCTCCCCAGGCCTTCGCGGCACCTCCGGAGTCCCTCTGGGGGTCCCACGAAGGCCTTCCCACCGCTCCCCAGGCCTTCACGGTGCCTCCGGAGGGCCTCCGGGGGTCCTGCGAAGGCCTCGCCACCCCTCCCCAGGCCTTCACGGGGCCTCCAGAGGGCCTCCGGGGGTCCCTCGAAGGCCTCCCCACCCCTCCCCAGGCCTTCGTGGGGCCTCGCCACCCCTCCCCAAGCCTTCGCGGGGCCTCCGGAGGGCCTCCGGGGGTCCCACGAAGGCCTCCCCACCCCTCCCCAGGCCTTCGCGGGGCCTTGCTAGGCCCCGCGGAGGTCTCCCCGGCCCTCCCTCCCTCCCCAGGCCTTCGCGGCGCCTCCGGAGGCCCTCCGGGGGTCCCGCGAAGGCCTTCCCACCGCTCCCCAGGCCTTCGCGGCGCCTCCGGAGGGCCTCCGGGGGTCCCGCGAAGGCCTCCCCACCCCTCCCCAGGCCTTCGCGGGGCCTCCGGAGGGCCTCCGGGGGTCCCGCAAAGGCCTCCCCACCCCTCCCCAGGCCTTCGCGGGGCCTCCGGAGGGCCTCCGGGGGTCCCGCGAAGGCCTCCCCACCCCTCCCCAGGCCTTCATGGGGCCTCCGGAGCGCCTCCGGGAGCCCCGTGGAGGCCTCCCCGCTCCCTCCAGGTCTTTCACGGGGCCTCTGGAGGCCCCGTGTCGTGGTTTTGCGGGGGCCCGGGGGGGCCCTCCCAAAACCGCGAATAACCAAAACCGCGAATGTCAAGTTCGCGAATGTGGAGGGACAACTGTAATTCATTATTCACCATATCTTTCACTAATGATCTCATTGCAGATAAATTGCATTGTGAAACTTTGCATTGCTACATTGGACTTTGCCTGACAGACCCTAGCCTCCTGTGCCTGAGGTTGCTTGTCAGCATACATTAAGGTAGGGAAGTGCATAAACTCATCTTTAACCCCCATTTTTGCGACTTGAATTTAAAAGGCTTCTTTCCTCCTGTAGGAGTTGCATCTGATTGGTAGCAGCTCCCTAAGCATCAATCAACTGAGTAACTTCATCTGATTGGACTTTTGGCTGTCCTGCCCAGACCCCACCTCCACTCTTGGAGTGTTCTTTTTCAAGGTGCCACATTTTTTCCCAAGGTGGCGTTTAAACTAACTAGCTCAATATGTCCCTTTACTGCTTTTCCAACCTTCCCTGGTAAATTCTTTGCTTTCATTTTTATTTGCTTAGACTTACTGTATTTTCCTTTAATTTCCTCTTTCCTTTAATTCCTCAGGTCCCTTGGGTCTTTCCTGACTCTGGAATATATTCATAGCATGCCCTTCCAAGTCACTTTCACTCGATGATATAATAAGAATATATTTTAAAGTGCCGTCTCTGACTCTTGTTCAGCATCTCACTTTCCCACAGCCAGCTGAAACTTCACTTAATCATTCACATTCCTCTCCCCCTCTTTGACCAGCATACCTGCAGTCGGGTGAGGGGGCTTTTAAATTTAGTTCCTCTTCTATTAATTTTTTCTTGTTATTATCCAAAGGCATCAGGGAGTCCTTCCTGTCACCCTCATTCTCCTGTGTTTTTCTCTTCTTTGCTAATTCAGCAGCCATTTTACAATCCCTTTTAAGAGGGTAAAGTGATTAATTTAATATGTACTAGAAAGAATGTAAAGGGGAGAAAGATAGCCAATCGACTGGCTGGCCAGGCAGGAAAAATTAAACTGAGGGAGAGTGAAGACTGAACGGATTTAATGGAATTGGAATTTTGGCATCTCCCTCAATCGCTGGTGCGAGGAAATAAGACACTTGTGTGGATCGCTTTTTCAGTCAGCCTGAGAATGATGCTTATATAACTTTGATCCCTAAACCTGACAAAGACCATACTTGCTGTGCTAACTATTGACCTATATCTTTAATCAATATAGATATTAAAATATTGACAGCTATCTTGGTCAATAGATTTTCAAATGTCATTTCATCTTTGGTTAAACCTGATCAGGTGGGATTTATTAACATATGCAGGGGAGTGATGACATTAGGTTGGCTGTGGATCTGATAGCCTTAAATACCTACAGAACTGATCCAGTGCCCATTATTTCTTAAAATGCTGAGAAGACTTTTGATAAACTGTATTGGATGCTTATTTTTACTACACTGTCCAATTTTGGGATTCCTAAAATATTTTTGAAATGGATTACAATTTTCTGTACTGGGGATGAGAGTAATGTCTAATAGTCTACTTTCATCTTTTCTTACATTGAAACAAGGTATCCGACAAGGGTGTCCAATTTCCCCACTAATATTTAATCTATGCTTGGAACCCTTGTGTGTGTTATCAGACAAAATTCTAGTATCAGTGGTTTAGTGCATGAAGGCTTTGAATTTAAAAATGTTCTTTATGTAGATGACCTTTTGGTATTTACCTCAAAGCCTCAACAGTCAATCCTGGTTTTGATGAAAATGATTAATAATTTTGGTAAAATATCTGGCTATTCAATTAACTGGTCTAAATCATAAATAATGCCAGCCAAGGATAAAGTAGACCCCAGCACGTTTTAAAAATGACAGTTTCGATACTGTCCAAATTTGATTACCTCCCTGGCTATAATTATTTTCAAAGATATATCTCAGATTGTTAAACTGACTATAGCCAAGTGTCATGATGGAGTTCCCATCATCCTGCCTGCAGGGTGATGCCACTCCCATAATTCTGCAAAGACTACATTTCCCGTTTATCTGCAAACAGTGATTGTCTTGTCAGCATGGCATCAAGGAAGGAAAGGGTTAACTGGAGATGAGTGTCTAAAACACCACCTCCACAGAATCTCCTGAGATAGCATCATCAATGACATCTGATCACCTGAGGCAAGCTTGACTAATCAAGAATGCCAGAGTGGGGATTCCAAATAAGGTGTAACTGCTTTGGTTGAGCACATCGCTTGGGTCAGACCATGAGGTTTGAGACAGACAAAGGAGGCTCTGAAACGAACACCATGTTTTAGTACTTCTTGATGTTTAGTTTCTGTCCTTTTCAGTTTTGCAAGATCAATTTAATCTACTGTCTAGATTTGGCCCCGCGGCTCTCAGTGTTTCTGAGGCTCCTTTAATTTTAGAAACACTTATTGAAGCTGATCAAGTACCTACGTCAAAGATTTGTACACAATCTTTTAAAATTATTCATAAAATATGACATGTAAGATTTACAGCAGGAATGGAATAGAATATTGGAATGCCCAATTTTGTCTAATCAATGGTCAGCAGTTTTAATATCTGTAACTATAGCTCTTCATTTACATCTTATACAACAAAAACTTCTATTTTGAGTATATTGGTCACTACAGATGTCTTTTAAAGAAAGGGTTATCTGATTTAACTAACTGTTGGAGGTGTAATAATCTTAGTGCTTCTTTAACCCATATGTTTTGTAAAAGTGCCATAGTGGCCTCATTCTATAGGGAAACAATCAGACAAATACATTTGGTATATGCAGACCTTGCTAATACGGCAGGTTAAATTCCAGACCACCACCATAGAGTGAATACCACTTTAGAGCAAATTATAGCCTTTTTTCAATTGCCAGTGCCTATAAAAGCTTTAAAATATATCTACACTATCATTGATTAAGTGTGCAATAGTGCTAGGCATAAAAGAAGATGGAAAAGTAAAAATATTTTTAAATAATTGCCAGAATACAATACTGAGACACAAAGTGCACAAATGTGGTAAACAGACTAAGTGCAGGTAACAAAATGGCACTGTACTATGTAATTAAAAAGTGCTGTATTAGCAAAGTGCTATAAAGTGAAATCCTCTCCATTGACGCCCCCTTGTCATGGGAGAGAGGCTTGCGTACCCTAATGATGTTTTGAGCTATGCTGGCGGTGGCATAAAGCCACCGGTAGGATCTCTCATGCCAGACAGGTCAAGACCGAAGGGTCTGACAAAGAGCGTCAAAGGGCAGGATGGGCTCCCTAGCCTTGTGGCAACTGTCCTAGGAGAAGGAAAACTCTAATCCCAAATCCGGGCAGATGGTGCTCGTCCAACCCTGTAAGGTCAACCATCTAAGAGAAGGAAACTCTAATCAAACCTACGACCCGAGGAACTCGCTGCTACGTCCATGCTTGCAAGGCCATGGCAGATGAACCTTTGGTTTAAAGGGTGAGGCCAGTTATGTGCATGCTGTGCTCCACCAGAAAAATCCATTGCATAGGCTCGAAGGACAAATCCAGTTCCAAAAAAGCCCTGTAGCGATAGGCGAGGGATGAAACGGCAGGTGTAAAGATGCACTGGAAGCCGCAGACCCAACCCTGCATGCAGGTGGTTTAGGACATTAGTCGCTCAAGGCTGACCCGGGAGATGACAGTCTTGTTCGGCAGCATCCTGAACGACCAAGCAGCCTTTTTAAGGAGAACACTGCTTGCTCCATAGGGAGAGGGGTCTAGAAAAGGTGGCCTAACGAAAGCTCATCCCCAACTACCTGGATGGCTAGCCGTGGTCAACGGGCATCTTCTGATGCATTCAAACCAAGGCAAAGAAACAAAGGCACACACTGGCCTCCAAAGGTGTAAATAAACTGACACTTGCATGCTGGAACATCAGAACCATGCGAGATTCTGAAGATAGTAGACGGCCTCAGCGTCGTTCTGCCCTAATAGCCCATGAACTATCACAACTTAACATTGACATCGCTGCTCTTAGTGAAGTTCGCCTCCATGAGGAAGGCAGCCCTAAAGAACATGGCGCCAGCTACACACTTTACTGGTCTGGCAAACCCAAAACCGAAAAACATCTTTCAGGAGTAGGCTTTAAGATTAAAAACTCCATTGCCTCCAAACTCAAAACCTTGCCAACAGGACACTCTGATCGCAATATTTTCTTATGCCTCCCACATGTTGTTCTCTTTAGTATATATGTCCCAACTATGCAAGCCAACCCTGCAGAGAAAGACAAATTCTACACAGACCTACGCGAACTCATACAAAAAGTCCCTGTAGAAGATAAAATTATTATCCTTGGTGACTTCAATGCCAGAGTAGGAAAGAACTCTGAAGCCTGGAACGGTGTCTTAGGCAAGCATGGTGTTGGAAATTGCAATGATAATGGACGCCTCCTGCTAGAGTTATGTGCAGAACAACAGCTGACTATTACAAACACAATCTTTCAGCAGAAAGATAGCTTGAAGACAACCTGGATGCATCCCCGATCCAAACATTGGCACCTCATTGACTATGTTCTAGTCCGCCAGAGAGACATTCGTGATGTCCGTCATACCTGAGTGATGCCCAGTGCAGAATGCCAAACAGATCATCACCTTGTCAGATGTAAACTAAATCTTCATCTTAAGTTCAAACCTAAGAGGGGTGGCATCTTAAAGAAGAGACTCCAAGTCAACAATCTTCAACAAGCTACCATGAGAGACAACTTCCAGGCAAATCTGCAAACAAAACTTGAAGACCATCCTACAGATCCTTCTCCTACAGTGCTTTGGCAACATATCAAAAACAGTATCCTCCAGTCTGCGGAAGAATCCCTCGGGATCTCCCACAAGAAAAATCAAGACTGGGTGATCATAGAGGATTTTATGAAGCTCTTAAAGCAGTGTTTGGACCTACTTATCAGGTCCAAAGCTCCTTATACAGTACAGATGGTCAAACATTAATTACTGATAAAGCCTCCATCCTGAATCGATGGGCTGAACATTTTCAAAGTCTCTTTAGTGCCAACCGAGTAGTCCAAGGCTCAGCTATGCAACATATTATACAAAAACCAGTGAAAAATGAATTGGACATAGCTCCCACTTTGGAAGAGACCCTTAAGGCCATACAGCAGATGAAAAACGGCAAGGCAGCTGGGATTGATGGAACCCCACCTGAAGTTTGGAAACACGGAGGTCATGCACTCCACGATAAATTCCATGAATTCCTTGTGAAAAATTCCTTATGTAAGGCTGCTTTATTATGCCATAAAAACCCATGCCATCCAAACCTTATATTAAACCGTTCTAGGGTTAATAGTCTTAGTTTTCTAATGTTATCCATTCATTAACCCAAGTTAATGCACCTTGCCATTTCCACCCTCTTATTTGATGGTCTATTTTTATCTTCCTGTTTAAGATTTCTATTATAGTAATGAATAACAACAGGGATAGAGAGCAACCATGATGCATTCCTCTTTCGATTTTCACTGGAGTTGTTCTTTCACCATTCACTATAACTTGTACTTCCTGGTTTCGATATATTTTACGTATCCAATCGTAATATCTCTCTCCTATGTTCATCCTTTTTAGCAATTTAAACATAAATTCCCATCTTAAGTTGTCGAATGCTTTTTCCGCATCTGCAAAGATCATCAGCAGTTTTCTCTCATTGTCTTTTTCATAGAATTCTATCAAATTTATTAGCACTCTCACATTATCCTTAGTTTGTCTACCTGGGAGAAAACCACTTTGATCTTCGTAGATCCATGACTTAAGTATTTTTTTCAGTCTTTCCACTAATATATTTGAAAATATTTTATAATCTATATTTAAGAGGGATATCGGTCTATAGCTGGGCAGTAGTGTCGGGTCTTTACCTTCTTTTTAGATTAATGTTATATTTGGCTTACCCCAATACTCGGGGCAATTCCCTTCATTTATTCCATTTAGCAGTCTGAATAATGGTTCTATTAACTCTTCTTCAAACATTTTATAATATAATATAGAGAAGCCATTGGGATCAGGGGCTTTTCCAGTCTTCATTTTTCTTATGGCTTCTCAAATTTCTAGTTTTGAGATTTGCTTATTTAGCTCACCTTTCTGTTCTTCTGTGAAAGTCGGAATTTTTTTCTTTATTCAAATATTCATCCATTTTGCAATTTGACCTTTCCAGAGTTTCCTGTTTTTTATATAGTTTGGAGTAATATTCTTTAACTATTTTAAGTATATCCTTTTGCTTTGTATGTCTCATTTTATTCCATCTTAGCTCTGTTATTAATTTTTTATCTCTTTTTCCCCTTAACTTATAGGCTAACCACCTCCCGGGTCTATTAGCCTGTTCGAAATATTTTTGATGTGTGTATTTCATTTTATTTACTATCTCCATTGTCATATTTTCTTCTAATAATTTCTTTAATACAATCAATTCCTTTCTCATCTTTTCATCATTGGGTTTTGCCTTCAGTACTTCTTTTTCGCTAATTTTCTCCTTCAATTCCTTCTCCTTCTTTTGTCTACTTTTTTTTAGTTCATATTCTTGTTTGAAGAAGTAACCTCTTAATATTGCCTTACCTGCGTCCCATACAATTTCATTTGTTGTTCCCTTGTCTAGGTTTTCCTCAAAATATTGTTTTATTACTTTCTTTGTTTTCTCTAATAAGTTATCCTTCTTTAATAATATATCTTTCAATTTCCAGTTATATTGTTTCATTTTTAATCCCATTTCTAGGATCACTGGACTATGGTCAGATATCACTCTTTGGAGAATTTCTACTTTTCTTATATCTTTTACTAATGTTTTAGAAATCAAAACATGTCTAGTCTAGACCATGTTCTAAAGCGGTCTGAAAAATATGTGAAGTCTCTTGCTTGACCATGTTCAAATCTCCAGCAGTCTTCTATCGATAATTGATCTATCATTCTTTTACTACTTTCGGCAATTTCCCTGTGCTTTCTTTTTTGTTGTTGTTATTTTAGCTGACCTATCCAAATGTTGATCAAAGACTCCATTTCAGTCTCCTGCAAGAATTAGATTATCGTAGACATATTTCAAAATTTCTTCTAATAATCCTTTGAATAATTTCCCTTTGTTCTCCTGCAGCCCATATACTCCTACCATCAAAACATTTTCATTTAGTAGACTGATCTCTACTCCTATATGACAGCCTTTCTTATCATTAAATATCTCCTTTGATTCATATTTTTTGTTAACATATATCACCACTCCTCTTTTTTAAAGGTATTTAGTTGAGTACTCTTCTCCTAACGTTTTATTCTTCAACAATCTCCTGTCTTGTTCTCTGATGTGCATCTCTTGTAGGAACGTAATATCAGGTTTTTGTTTAGTCAAAAAATGTGATACTAGGCGTCTTTTATGTGGATTATTTAATACTCTTACGTTCCAGATTATAAATTTCCCTTCCATATTAATCAAATCCTTTCTCTCTCTCTCTCTCTCTCTTTTTTGGAATATATATTTTCCCTTTCTTTTTCTCTTTTCTATTCTGTATTTTCTTCCTTGTTATTTTCTTCTTCTTCCGTACTTTCCGTACTTTCTATTGATTCTATAACCTCTTCCTCTTCACTTTCAGATATCTCTATTTCATCTTCTTCTAACTTTATTCCTGCTCCACCTTCTTCTCCTTCTTCTTTTTCTTCTTTCCTTAATAGTCCTGGGTCTGATTTACCCTCTTCTCTCTCTTCTTTCTCCTCTGATCTTAAACCTACTTTCTTCTCTTTCCTCGTCCGTTGTTCCTTTGTCTTTTCTTCTTCTAATATTTCTTCTTCTTTTCTCTCTAGATCATCTCTTTCTTTTTTCTCTTCACTCTTCACTCTTACCCTCCTTCTTCTTCGCTGTTTCTAATTCTTTCCCTCTATTCTTTCTTGAATCCTTTTGTAACTTTATAAGAAAGTTCTTAGCTTTTGCTACAGTATTTATCATATATGTTTTACCTTGATAGGTTGTCACAATTCCTTCCAATCTATTCCACTTATATCTTATCTGTCTTTCTCTTAAAACCTTAGTTAAGAAATTGTACTCCTTCCTCTTTTTCAATACCTGGCGGGGTATATCTTTACATGTGTTTACCTCCTGACCTTCTATATTTAAATTTCCCTTAATGCTTTGTTGGATTATTATATCCTGACCCTTTCTCTTAGAAAATATACAACTATATCCCGTGGTAGATTATTATTAATTTTTTTGCTATCCATGAATCGATTCTGAGTAATTTATCTACCTCTAGGTCAAGTTAATCATAATTCCAGCCTATAAATTCCACTAATGCCATAATTACTCATGTGGCTAGGTCTTCATTTACCAGTTCCAGAAGTCCTTTGATTTTGATATATTTAACTCTTTTATTAATTTCATACAGCACTTTTTGATTATCTTCCTGATCTAATCTATTTTCTATTATTTGGGATCTTTTCTCCAAATTCTCTGATTTTAATTGTAATTCTTGAAGCTCCTTGCTAATTTTGTTTATATCCTTCATTGCTGTTTCTAATTGTGCTCCAAATTTATCTAATTGTTTATGTAAATCCACTTTTATTTCCCCCTTCAATTCTTTCATTTCTTTTTTTAAAATTTATTTATTTAGTTACAAGCTTACAAAATAGCAAACAGAAATGTCCTCATATCGAGTTACAATAAAAATTTCCCCTCCCTCTGACTTCCCCTGATTTACTAACATGAAGCTTTTCTCTCATTTACAGGGCTTTAACTTCCCTCTCTTCCCTAATGAATTATACAATGTTCTGGATTCCTTATAGCTTATCTTCCCACTCTAAGGTTCCATAGAAATTTTGCCATTCTTCTGTCGTTAAATTACCTTATTTCTCTCCCCCCCAGATATCAACATCATTAATCTCTCACATTGTTCAAATTAACTGTCATGTTTCCCCATTTATCCAAGTATTCCATTACCAGTTTCCATTCTTTATTCAACTCTGTTATTTTCCTTTCATTTATCACTCGTGTAAACTTATCATTATCTTTCATCTTGTTCAGTTTATCAAGCCATCCTTCAACATCCGGAGCCTCTTTCATCTTCCAATGAGCAGCGATTTTGAGTCTAGCCGCCATTACTACATATAACAAAACCCTCCAAACTTCTTTTTCAGCATGCCTCTCTAGCCCCGAAGTTATATTTAAAAGATATAACTTGGGGTCCATAGTAAAATTCACTTTTATCATCTTCTGTATTATCCTGTGTACTCTTTCCCAGAATTTTTTTAAATAATTGGGCAACCCCACCACATGTGGTACAATGACCCTATTTCCTTTTCACACCTCCAGCACTTCTTGTTTTCTAACTTATAGATCTTACTTAACCTTGCTGGTGTGAGGTACCACCTATTAGCGATCTTAAAATAATTTTCTTTCAGATCTTGGCTTGCCGTAAATCAGTTCGTCTTATTCCAAGCATTTTCCCATTCATCTAGATTAATTACTTCGCCAATATCTTTCGCTCATTTTATCATTGAATCTTTTATCAGTTCGTTTTCTAATTCTCTCTGCAGCAGTAAGTTATAGAATTTTGTTATTTTTGCCCTTATCCGTGGCCCAGACTATTTTATCAATTTCCTTCTGTTCTTTCACAAAGCCATATTGGGTTTTATCTTCTTTAAATTCCTCCTCTAGTTGAAGGTATCTAAACCAGTTTATCTTAAGCCCGTCTCTGTAATTCCTCTTTCGTAAGCATCCTATACTCTTTTTCATTTACCCACTTTATCAATCCATTATATTTAATCCAATCTTCTTCTTTTTCCATCTAGCCTGAAATGCCTCAACCGGAGACAACCACATGGGAATGCCATTATAGAATTTCTGTTTTACATTATCCCAAATCTTCAACAAGGAACCCCCTCACTGTATGATTTCTGAATTCCTTATCTACTTTTGCTTTCCCATACCACACATATGAGTGAATACCAAATTTAATGTTACAACATTCCAGATTTAGGAGTCTCGAATTTTCTAGTTTGATCCAGTTACAAATCCATTTTAATCCACATGCCATATAATACACTCTAAGATTAGGAAGGGCCATCCCGCCCCTCTCTTTAGCGTCTATTAGAGTTGACCATTTCAACCTTGGCTTTTGGCCATTCCAGATAAAGTTCTTTAAATCCTTTGTCCATTCTACAAAGGGTTTCTCATTGTTCAAAATGATTAAATTTTCAAACAAAAAGATCATCCTCGGTAGAATATTCATTTTGACCGTAGCAATCTTCCCCAGTATGGATAAGTTTAGTTTCTGCCACATTTCTAAATCTTCCCTTATTTTCTTCTAAGCTCTTTTATAGTTATTTTCGTATAATTCCCTATTTCTTTTACTAATCCATACACCTAAATAGTTTGCTTTACTTTCGACTTTACACCCAGAACTATCTTCTAATTGTCCTTCTTCTTCCTTTGTTAAATTCAGCGGGATTATAATTGTTTTCTCCTTGCTAAGCTTGAAACCTGATAATAGGCCAAATTTACTTATTATTTCTAATAATTTCCTCATGTTATCTAAAGGTTCTTGAAGTATTAACAGTAAATCGTCAGCGTAGGCCAATGTCTTATATTCTTGTCCTTTAAGCTTTAAACCCGATATTGTCTTGTCCTCTCTAATTTGCTTATTTAGTACTTCCATCGATAATATAAACAAAAGAGGTGAGAGTGGACATCCCTGCCACGTTCCTTTTGAATTTTAATCTCCTGTGATCTCTCTCCATTCACCACTATTTGCGCCTTTTGATTTTGATTTATATGTCTAATACTCTGTAAAAACTCCTGTCCTACCCCTATCTCTTCTAATACTGTTTTCATAAATGACCAGCGTAGGTTATCGAAAGCTTTCTCTGCGTCTGCTAATATTAATGCAGCCTTCTTATCATTATTTTTTCCAAAATATTCCAGAGCATTCAAAGTCATCCTGATGTTATTCGACATTGTCCTACCTGGAAGGAAACCATTCTGGTCCGGATGTATAAATTCAACCAGTATTCTTTTAATTCTGTTTGCTAGAATTGATGCATAGATCTTATAATCGACATTTAGCAGTGATATGGGTCGGAAATTTTTAATCTCTATTGGATCTCTCCCTTCTTTTGGAATCAAAACTATTTCTGCTTTTTTCCATATTCCATGGATACCTTCCTCTCTTATCTTATTGAACATCACATGTAGATGTGGCACAATATCTCCCTCAAATGCTTTATAGTAGTCAGCAGTAAATCCATCAGGTCTCGGGGACTTCCCATTTTAACTCCTTTATGGCCGCTGCTATTTCCTGCATTGTTATTGATTTTTCCAGATTCTTCCTCTGTTCCGTTGGAATAGTTCCTATATTACACATGGAAATATATTCTTTAGTCTCTGCTTCACTCTCGGCTTCATTTGTTTCCGAGTATAATCTCGAATAGTATTGACTGAATTTCCCCATTATCTCTTTTTGTGATGTACATTACTTCGTCTTCTTCATCCTTAATTCTAGTTATAATTTTCTTTCCTGTTTCCTTTCTTAAGCTTATACGTTAGCCACCTCCCGACTTTATTTGCATTAGCAAAGTAATATCGTTTGGCTCTTTTTAATTTATAACCTATTTCTTCTATTAACTCTTGATTTATTTCTGCTTGTATCTCTTTTTTCTCCCTCAGGATCTTCATGTTTCCAGGATTCCGTCTTAACATATTTTCTTTTTCTGTAAGAGCCGTTGTTAACCTTTCTTTTTTTTCTTTTCTTTGTTTCTGTACTTCATCTCCTCTCTGCAGGAACCTTCCCCTCATAGTCGCTTTAAATGCGTCCTATATCGTTTTGCTCAAAATATCCTCTGTGTTGTTTATCTCAAAGAACATTTTTATCTTGGCCTTCATTTTTGTACAAATAACTCATCTTTCAGTAATTTTCCCTTAAATCTCCAGGTAAAGGCTTTCTTCTGAATATATAATGACAATCTTAAAGGATTATGATCCGATATTATTCTAGGTTGCACCTCAACATCTCTTATTTTCATAGTAAGTTCTTTAGCTACCCCAAACATGTCTATTCTAGACCAAGTGTGATGCACCTCTGAATAAAAAGTATATCCTTTCTCATTTCCATTTTTATATGTCCATGCATCTATTAAGTTGTGTTCTTCTAAGATCTCATGACAAATTAATGGTAAATTACCATGGTCTCTTTTACTTTTCTCTACTACTGATCTATCTTTCTGCTTATCTAGCACCCCATTAAAGTCACCAGTTATGATAACATTATCAGTTTCTATTTTCCCTAATTCCAGATTCAAAGATATATAAAATTGATTATTTTTTCTCTAGCAGGGCATAAATTGCTATCACATTTATTATCTGGTCTACTAACGTCAATTCAGTTCCCACAAAATGCCCATTCTCATCTCTCATAATCTCCTTTGCATCATATCTATTATTTACGTAGATCACTACTCCTTTTTTCTTCTGTGAGGAGGAAGAATGAAACAATTGGCCTAATCTTTTATTCTCCAAATATTTTTTATCTTGTTCTCTTATCCTTGTCTCCTGAATTGTTATTATGTCTGCTTTCTGTTTCTCTAAATGATGGAATACTCTTTTCCTCTTTTCTGGTGTGTTTAAACCTTTAACATTCCATGTTATGATTGAAAGTGCCATCTTTATTCTACTTCTTCAGCGCTGATCTCGCTTTCCTCTTCCACTTCTTCTTCCTCTTCTTGAGTTTTCCCATCACAGTCCACATCCTCTTGGTCTTCCTGATCCTCTTCTAATTTCCTTTTCAGTAATGTCTCCTGATCCCTTACCTTCTCCATCTTTCCTCTTGATCCTATATCACCTTCTTCCAAATCATCTCCTTCCTCACCTTCTGTATCTTCTCCTTCTTCAGTTTCTGGTTCTGTCTCTTTATTTATGTGTTCGTTATTCTTTTTAACTTTTTCAACTCCTTTTTTCCGTCGCCTTTTTAAATTATGTTTCTTTTCATCCTGATCTATTTTCTCCATAAATTCTTTAGCTTTTTCTATCGTATTGATTCTGTACCTCCTTTGATAATATATAAACGAAAGACCTTCTATCCGTTCCCATCTATAAGTGATGCCAATTTTCGTCAGTTTTTGTGTCAAAAATTTATACTCTTGTCTTTTTCTTAATATTTCTGGGGGGGTATCTTTGAATATTTGAATGTCTTTTCCTTCTATCTCTAATTAATTTTGGTGGCTTTTTTGTATGATCTCATCCCTAAAAGAAGCTTTAGTGTATGTTATTATTACATCTCTTGGCATTTTTTCTCTTTAGCTACCGCTGTGTATATTCTAAACATTTTATCTGTCAATTATAATAAACCTTCTTCAGACATTTCCATAAATTGTGCCATTTGAGGTATAATCCTATCGTATAAATTTTCTTTAATCATTTCCGGTATTCCTCTTAGTTTGATACACCTCTCCCGATATCTTAATTCCTGTATCAAATTAAGATTTTTCTATTTTTCTTGTTCCACCTTTATATTCTCTGTACAGTTTTCTAATGCTTTTGTTCTATTTTTTACATCCTCTAGATCACTTTTCATCTCAGATGTTAATTTCTCTAATCTTTTCCCCAACTTCTCCATGTCAGATTTTAATTCTTTTCTAAGACTCTTAAAATCCTCTTTCATTTCACGTTTAAACTCCCTCAATTCTTGTAAAATCTGGGTGTTTATATCCGCTTGTTTGGGTGGCATCTCAATGGAACCTCTCCTCATCAGTGCAGTTTGAGAGACTGTATGAGCCCTAGATCTGACTCCAGATGCCATGATATATTGAATCTTTGCTATCCACTTATCAATTCTTTAACCTTCAATTTTGCTTTCTCTGTATATCTCCTTCTATTGCACATCCCACACCTTTAAGGAGCTATTATTCTTAACTACTTTCTCCGCCTCTCTATATTCTCCTTCTATTTATATTTCACTCCTTTCACTCCTGTCACAAACTATTATTCTTGAATACTTTCTCTAATTCTCAACAAATTCATAGATCACTCTATATTCCCTGCCCCATATATCGTCCAAGTTTCCCAAAATTCACCAATTCTTCAATTCATCCATTCATTTGTAAATACATAGATACACAAATTCATCCATTCATAAATTCATTCATATGGATTGTAAACTCATAAATTCATTAAATTCCTTAAACTCAATGAGAATTATTAATCAGTAACTAATCAATTACAATACATTCATTAAATTCCTTAAACTCAGTGAAAATTACTAAACAGTAACTAATCAATTACAAAACTTGATCTCAAAGCTCTAGACCCAATTTCTTTTGATTACTCAGATACTCAATTCCTCAATTCATCATTTTTAAATTTCTTTAAACAGCTTAAGTATAAGTTTATCAGCGTCAATCATGCTCTCCACAAAACGGCTTCTTACAGCTCTTCAAAAATTCATTAAGTTTACACAGTTCATCAGACTCCTTAGAAATAATTTCAAAGAGACCCAGTTAGATTGTAATTATATGATTTCTAACTATATTAAATTAAGCTCCCACCTTATCTCCTCTAACCAATATATCCAATTAGTGCGTTACCTTCAGCAACAGAGACAGAAATGAAATAAAGCTCACTCTTAGCTTTGCTGTATTATCCCACTTATATTCTAATTAATTACACTCAGTCCTGTCTCCTCTCTCCTCTCCCCTCTTCTACTCCGTCTCTTCTTTCTAATTTCTTCTTCAAACTTCCACTTGTCCTCGTTTCGTTGTTCTCAATGTCCTCTCTGCATCCGGAACTTTCCTGCTGCGTTCCTTCCTTTCTGCTCCGCTTACTCCGTCTCTCCCTCCGTATGACTCCATGTAGCTGTCTCTTGTATCACCAAAGCTATCTTCCTCCGAAGACTATTCTCTTACTCCTTCCCCCAACGAAGCTATTTTCTGTACTCTTTTCTTCCCTCCTACTCCACACAGTTCTTTTCTTTTTCTTTCCTCCTTCACCCCAAAGACTGCTTTCCGTCTCTGTAGAACTGCGTTTTTTCTCGTTCTCACTCTCTCCTTCTCGGATTGTATATGTACCGTATTCCTTCGATTTTACCACCACCGCTTCGTTCACTGATATCCCGTTCCAGATCACTGCCTCCTGACTACAAGTCTCCCGCTGGCAAAAATAGCGAACGCTGAGGGATACTCCTGACAGCTTCAGGCTAATATTATCTATAAGACAGAATGTCAAACCTGAAGTTGTGTAGAATCATGGTATATTGGAGACTCGCAGGTTAGAGCTCCCAAACGGGCGGCGGCTACCACTCCTTGCAGCCAAACCACCTTTCCGTCACCGACGACTCCCCTCTCTCTCTCCCTCTCGGTTCGTTAAGGCAGCTGCCAAATTCCTTGCTGGTCCCTAGTACCCCGTCTTCCCCGACAGAGGTACCCCAACAGGCTTACACTATTTACGCCCGTTAAGTTCGCCCCGTTTGGAGGTCAGACCAGCGGAGCACACTCGCTAGCCGACCGTTGTCTCCGCCCACGAAACCGGAAGTCTCCCAATTCTTTCATTTCTGATTTCAATTCCAAACTTAATTTCTTACATTCTTGGAGTAATAACGCATTCATATTCCCTATTTTTGTTGATAATTCTATAGATGACCTTCTCACTTCCTGAGTCTGTGTTCTCATTTGAATCGTACCTTTCTTTGAAATTGGCATTTTCTCTTTATATTTTTCCTATCCTTATCAACTTTATATTTGTCAGTTTATACTTGTACTTTCAGCTCTATCGCTTATCCTTTCCTCTTTATCTTATTTTTATCCCACTTTTAGTCTTTCCTTCCTTTCCTGACTCTTTTCAAATGTCCACACTCTTCAAACTTGAATCTCTTTCAATCCTTAACAATATCAATATTTGTATATTTCAAATATATACCTATTTTGAATAAGCTTATAATTGTATAAACAGTACAATTCAAAAGACAAACATATAATAATTAACAATATCAATTCCAATATCAAAAAAATATCAGAGGTACAATATCAAATATAAAATATCCTGTACTCATTAACATATATCCAAATCCAATGCTGACTATTTCTTCCATCCACTTATCCAGAGCCTAGTTTCCGCTATCATTTATAATTATAATTTGAAAGTCAGAAGATCCAAATACATCCAATATCTATTTTCTTTAAATATAAATCAAATTAATAAATCTGGTTGGTATGTATTTAACCCAGGGTTCAACTCCCCCCTGTACTATATAGGACAACTTGTATATCTGGTCTCAATAATTAAATCATACATCAGAATATCAGAAATTTATGGTTTATATAAATGGGAAGTGTTTACTTGATACTCCGGTTTTACTGAAACTTACGAGGAACGGTTTCTCTTTTTTTAATAACTTATTCTTTATTGCTGTAATGTTAGAACATCATGATATGTAACTGAGAGCCTTATAATGTACTTTTACTTTGCATAATAAAAAATTTAAAAGAAAAAAGCATTGATTTAGTGGGAGCTCTCATGATAAATGGTTACATTACACTCTAAATCAGCTCCTCTGTTGATTTTTATGGCCCATTGTTTTTTAAAAAATAAATCTGTGTGTGCATTATGACTCATGGTGTGCACCAGCCAAGCTGTCATCTTGCCCGACCAGAGCATGTTGCAGATATATAGCTGCCTCCCTCTGAGTTATTTTTGTAGCATGATGCTTTTAGTCACTTGCACAGATCCCCCTCTTTTCCTGCCAAGTAAGGAGTCCAGGGAAGATGGGGAAAGAGGCTACAGAATGGTTGAGAGAGAGAGAGAGAGAGAGAGAAGATAGAGTCCACTTAGGACCAAACATTCTTAACTAAAACAAAATTTGGATCATCAGTTACAGAATACTAAAAGGAATTGTGCCAATGAACAGACTATTAATAAAAGTATAACAGAACAGAATTCACAAACTACCCAACATTTCAATTATGTCAAAACACATAATAAATAATCACTATCAAAAGTTTTTCACATTTATAGGTTAAACTATGAAGAAAAAGCAGCTCATGACAAGTAATCCAATCACTGAATATTTATGCAGATGAATGTTCTGCTAAATTTAGTGGGGATTTATCTCAGTTCTGCACAGAACTATATATTAAATCCATTTTGTACTCACCTGTGCATGCAGTATCATTTTGATAACACTGATTGTCTTTCTCTTGTTCCTCTTCTTCTTGTTCATTTTTTCCCCTCTCCTCAGAGTGAGACTGGAAAACCTTTTGAATATCAGCCTTTAATTCATCACTTCCCTCATCTATCTCAAAAGTGGGTTCCACCTGCGTCATGGGTCGTTCTTCTTCTAAGTTATCAAAGGGCTCATTCAGAACTTCTGTGGTTTCAGAAATGGTCTCTGTTGTAACACTGCTATTAATCTTTCTGCGTTTACGGCCTCTTTTCTTTTTCAGTACGAAAGGTCTCTAAAAGTAATGTTAAAAACATGAAAGGTGGACAAAAGAATTAAAATCTTCTGGAATATGCTAACATGGAAAATTATATGAACACTGAGAAAGTCCTATAAGTATGCATCTCATTTTTTAATTTATTTGTTGCATTTGCATTCCACCTTTTCTCCAATAAGCTCAAGGCAGAATAGATGGGTGGTCAGACTGAAAGAGTATGACTGGACCAAGACCACCCAGTGAGTTTACGACCCTTAAATGTACACTGTCTAAAACTGAAACACCCCACCAGACTCCTCATGATCCTGTCAAGAGACCAACAAGGAGGTAGGTGTTGGGCCAGCCAATGACCATGCTCCTGTTTCCCATTTCTATGAGATTCTCTGGCTGGGAAGCAAATGGCCAGGTGTGGGGTGGGGACAGATTTGTCTCTTTGGTTTGCATTTGGGGAGAATAGTTTACTATACTCTATGGATATGTGAGACATATATTTTGTCTGCATTTCAATACAAAAGTTATCAAATTCATACTACTGGAACGAACGCATGATCTGGAAACCAGATCAACCTCAAAATCTATAAATTTCCAAAGTTTGTGATTCAATTAGGGAAAAATGCTTCTTTCATTGAAAAATTGTTTGGATATTTACATCTCAAAAAGTGAAAATTATCTAACCACTTGTTTTAAAAAAGAAAATACAATGTCCATATTACATATTCCAGCCAATCCTCTAACTAAACTTTCATTACTGATCCTAATTCCACATCCACCCATCTACTCTGCCCTGGGCTTATTGGAGAAAATGTGGAATGTTATTCTCACCCCTACTTCCTTCTAAAATATGATATAGAACTTGGGTAGTTAAGACCAAATGGAAATGTTGTAAAATAGGCAGGAACTTTAGAATGTAGTCCCCAAGTTCTGCGTAAAGTCAACAGGTAAATGAAAAAGGGCGTACTTAGTGCCAGGTATCATCCAGTATAAAAGTTCTCACACTAATATCAATAGTCCAGCTGAGGTCTGTGAGCTTTGTTCGGGAGCTTCATTGGGAAGACTAGTCCCTATATGTGATGTACAGAGAACACACGCTCACATGCATTCAATAAATTGCTTTATTGACATGGATTCATGTGTCAGGAACATGGGAAAAGCAGAAACTGAATTACAGGCAAGCAGGGCTTCAGATAAAAGCACACAGAGTGAGAAATGCAGAAAAGGGAGGATACCACAGAAAGGGGGAGACATCTTGCACCTGGGCCCCAACGTCCTTGAGCTGCTGGAGCAATCAGTGTTCCCATGCTGACCAGGCGGGCTGGCCCCACTCCAAGACATTCAGGGCCTGGGAAGGAAACAGGCCTGAACCAGCTACATGTCAGGGTCCTCCATGAACTCTACTCCAAAACCCAGAATTCAGGGACGAGTCTGACACTTTGTTTACATTTTTTTCTGGTGGCAGAGATTGATGACATTTTGACGATGACTGGGCCCCATGAATTTAAAAATATGGTGTTGGTGCAGGTCAATTAATACCCCTCTAAAAATGCAACAGTCAAAGAGACCCTTCTCAGCAGCCTGGCCTAATATCCATGAGTTCATATGGCACTGCTTGATTTACAAAAAAAGAGAGAGAGAGTAACTTTCAGTAAGGTTAGGGGGAGGCAGAAAGATGATGGGTGCATCTGTTTCTGGGAGAAAGGCTCAGAGGGAAGGGCGTGAATACAGCATAGTAAAGGTCTTGATTTGTTTCTCTTAAGAGGAAGAGCTTTAGTTGTATATTTCTGTCTGCATGGTAAAGGGTTGGCCTTTGTGGTCCCTTCCAACTCTAAGATTCTATGGGTTAAATATATATTGTGTGTCAGTGAACTAAGTGACTTGTCAAGATCCCCAAGTAATGTTTAAATGGTCTTGGGGGAAAGGTTTGAGAACTACTGGTGTAGCATACTAAACCATTTCCAGTTTGAACTCGATTGTTGAACATTTTCTCTTTATGAATCTCTATTGCTTCCCTCCTTATGTGCCACAGTTGTACACATGTCCAGAGGCAGCTTTTTAAATTTTGACCCATCTTCACAATAAGTAGTACTTTTTTTTGGTACTTCTAACTATATGTGATGAGCAAAATGCCTTAAAGAAAACTCTGACCGCTTCACTGACAGTCATAGTTACATCCCAGTAATGAAAAAAAATAAATAAATCTCTAGCACATATACACACTTCACTATGTGAGGAAAATAAACATATGGAAATAGGATTAAGACTTGTTAACATTACATTTGCCTTTAAAACCACTTTCTAAATATAAAAAATAAGTAATTGGTTTTTTAAAAATGCTGATATTATCAAGCTATTATAACCTGCTGAGCTTCTAAAATATTTTCATAGTAACCAAGTACAATTTATGTAACAACCTAAACAAAACTGTGAATTAAAATTTTACCCAAATATTTTGGTAATAAGAAAGCTGATATGAGAATATAAAAACATTGGGCCTGAACCAGCAATCAAAACTGAAGCTTTTAACTCCTTAAGAATGAAAGCTTTCAGTCAGAAAAAGAAAAAGGAAGTTGATTCTTTGTAGCTTGGGTATTCCATTACAAACCACTGAGGTGGACAGGTACCTGTAACTGTAGTTCTTTGAGTGGTCCTCTGTGCCCTGACACAATTGGGATCTTTGTGCATGCGTAGATCAAATATGGAGTGTTACAGAGCCGAGTAGCTTTTTGGTGGTAGCCCACCCTCCCAGGGCACTATACAAATAGCACTGGAAAGCTACTTCCCTCAGTTCCGGAGTCCATCATAAAAGGTTGCGGACCTGCCAGAAGATGACCACTTGAAGAACTACAGTTACAGATAAGCAACCTGTCCTTCGTCATAGTCTCTGTGCCTCACACAACTGGGAGAATGAGCTTACTATGGAGGTGGGAGCAGGTCAGCCCAAGATGGAAGACAGCACTGCCCTGCCGAAGTCAGCGTCCACTCTCCCTATGCAGTCAAGGCGGTAGTGGAGAATGAAAGTCGATGGTTTGGACCAGGTGGCCACTCTGCAGACTTCTGGAAGGGAAATGCCACAGTGCCACAGCCTTGGTGGAGTGAGGGCGGATGCTCAGTGGGAGAGGTTTCTTGGCCACTTGGTACGTCAAGTTGATCAAATTGACGACCCAGTGGGTGATTCTTTGAGAGGATACAGGTAGTCTCAGGTGGCGCCCCCTGTAGCAAACAAATAAGCGAGGGAATGACCTCAAGGATGCTGTGTGTGATGTATAGAATGCTAGGACCCTGTGGACATCAAGTGTGTGAAGAGTCTTGTCTAGAGGCGAGGTCAGATTTGGAAAAAAGGAAGGCAAGACGACATCTTGGTTCAAGTGGTAAGGTGACACCACCTTGGGAAGGAAGGAGGGGTCAAAGCGGAGGATCACTTTGTCTCTATGAAAAACAGGGTATGGGCGGTCTGGCCGGAGTGCTGCAAATTTGCTGGCTCGTTTAGCTGATGTGACCTCCACTAGAAATACTTTCTTCAGGGTGAGAAGGCGGAGGCCAGCTGAAGCTAAGGCCTCAAATGGCTTATGCATGAGTTGGGAGAGTACCAGTGAGAGAGACCAAGAAGGCACCGGATCCTGCACTGGTGGGTAAAGACTGGCAAGACCCCAGAGAAAATGTTTTATGGTGAGGTTTTGAAAAAGAGCACCAGAGACGTGTCCTTCCGGTTGGTGAGCCACTATGGCTGAAAGGTAGACCCTCAGGGAGGAGAGTGCTAAGCCTTATTCCTTGAGGTGAAGAAGGTAAGACATCATTGAGTGGGCATTAGTTGGCTGGGCTGGAAGAGAGAGGCGCTGTTTGAAAGCACAAAAATGATGCCACATAGCTGCATATGATCTGTGAGACGCCTCTAGCTGCATATGATCTGGTTTTGGGGAAGCTAGGAGAACCTGTTGGATGCAGTCCTGGGTCAATGGATCCTCCAAGCAGTAAGGCAAACAACCCCCGGGTTGGGGTGTCTGAGAGTGCTGTTGGCTTGAGTTAGGAGTTGGGGGTGAAGGAGGATGAAGGTAGTCCGCCTGCACCATGTCGAGGAGGGGAGAGAATCAAGGTTGCCTCGGCTACCACGGGGGCAGGAGTATGCAGTCCTGTATCTTTATCAGAATCCTTGTAATTAAAGGGAGAGGAGGAAAGAGGTATGCGAGAGGTTCAGACCAGGGATGTAAAAAGGCGTCACCTAGGGAACCCTGTCCTTTCCCGTCCCAAGAGCAAAAACGGGGGGAGTTTGTGGTTGAGTCAAGAGGTGAACATGTCTATCGATGGCAGTCCCCATCTCCTGGTTATGAGGCGGAACATCTTGTCCAAGAGGCTCCATTCGTGGGGATGAAGTGACAACCTGCTGAGGGAGTTGGCAAGGGTATTGTCCATCCCCGGAATATGGACCGCGATGACGACTATCTGGGAATGCACCAGTTCCAGAGTTGAGAGGCTATCCTCATCAGAGTATAGGAGCAGGCACCACCTTGTTTTTTATTTATTGGACAGTGGTTGAGTTGTTGCATATGATCTGAATCATGGAGTGCTGAATGAGATCCTCAAAGGCTTTGAGGGCGGTCAGAACCGCTAACATCTCCAAGGCATTGATGTGGAGATGGTGTAGGTGGGAGGGCCAGGAGCCCTGAATGGTGTTCTCATACCCTGTTTTTGCAGTGAGCACCCCAGCCCTGGAAAGAGGCATCAGAAGTGAGCATGATGATGGGGTGAGAGTGTCTGAAAGGCATGCCTGCACGGAGTTGAGCTAGGTGGAGCCACCAGATGAGAGAGAGGCATACCAGTGGAGGTGGAACAAGCCGCTTGTTGGGAGTGTTGCAGTCTGGGCAGAAAGTGCAGAGGAACCAAAGTTGAAATGGGAGGGTCCTGAGCTTGGCGTGGGGTACCACCATGGTGGTGAAGGCCATGTAGCCCAGAAGGCACATGGAGAGGAGGGCCGGCAGTGAGTATTGGGACAAGATATGATGAATGAGGAGAGTCAATGCCTTCTTCCGAGAGATGAGAAGGCGTGGCCCACAAGAGAGTCTGGAATGGCCCCGATGAATGGGAGCATTTGAGAGGGGAGAAAGTGGGACTTCTCCAAGTTGAGGTGGAGACCCATGGTCACTAGTAGACCCAAGGTGATGAGGACGTGGTGGTGAAGGGTGGTCCTGGATGGAGCTGTCAGGAGCCAGTCGTCCAGATACGGAAAAATACACACACCACTGGTGCGAAGATTAGAAATGGGGACTAGCATCACCTTGGTGAATACCCTTGGAGCTGCTGAAAGGCCAAAGGATTTATTTGTACTGGTAAATCATGGATCCCACTGTGAAGAGCAGGAATTTTCAGTGTCTTGGATGGATGCAGATGTGGAAGTATGTGTCCCGGAGGTCCGGTCTCCCTTTCTTAAGAGGGGGGGAATGGAGGCTAAGGTGACCATGCAGAATTTTGTGGGGTGGATGAAGCAGTTCACTGCCCGTAGATGCATAATGGGGCATAGGGAACCATTCTTTTTTGGAATAGTGAAGTATCGGGGGTGGGGAATCCCAAAGATGCTGCTGTTGGTGGTAGATGTTGGATGGTGTTTTTGGCTAGGACGGAAGTGATTTCTTTGCGGAGGGTAGGGGAGGAAGGTGTAGAACAGAAGATGCCAGAGGGAGGCAAATGGCTGTATTTGATGGCGTATCCGGTGCCATCAAACGATGGTGTTTGCCATTTGTCTACAGAAATGGCTTCCCAAAACCAGACATGAGCAGCAATGTCTGGGGGCCTGGAGGAGGATAGATTGTGTGCAAGTCTGAAAGAGATGTCATTTGGCCAGATGCTGTAGTCAAAGACGCTGCTTATTTGAAGAGTGTTGTTTAGACTGGCTGAAGGACTGGTAGCGTTGAGGTTTTCTTGAGTGTTGCTGCTGCTGGTGCTTGGCAGCAGGACACTGGTAGAAGGAGGTTTGGGATGTAGAAGTGGATGAGTAGAAGGTCTTGCGCCATTATGGCTTAGAGGGGTGGTATTGCCGTTGGGGTTAGGAGATCCCCATCTTCTTCGCTGTAGTGCGGGCCTTTACTAGGGTAGCCATGGCCTCATCAGTTTTGACATTAAAGAGGCCCTCACCATCAAACAGTAGGTCTTCAATTCGCTGGCAGGTGTCTTCAGTAATGCCAGTGGATCGGAGCCAAGTGTAGTGGCAGAGCCCCACTGCTGTTCCCACAGACTTGGCAGCACAGTCAACTGTGTGGTGAGAGGCAGTGATCTGGTGGGCTGCAAGCCGATGGGCCTCTTGCTGGAAAAGGGTCACCATGCTTTTATGATCGACTGGGAGGTATGGCAAGAATAAGGCCATTTTGTCCCAGAGGAATTTTTGATAGCCTGCCATGCAGGCTTGGTAATTAGCCACACAAATAGCCAATGAGGTGGAGGAATAAAATCTCCTACCAAAGAGGTCTGGACATTGGCCCTCCTTATCCGGCAGTGTAGATGAGGTGGAGCAGCAGGTGGATTTCACTTGGGCAGCCTGTTCAATAATAGAATTAGGAGGATCCTGGGTAGAGAGGAAGGGGGCATCTTCAGAGTAGATTTTGTAGAGGTTTTATAGGCGTTGGGAGGTCGGGGGGACCAAAGCTGACTTACTTCAGGCATGCCGTACCATTTCTTTGAGGGTCGGCAGAAACGGACCATCTCACTGGAAGATGGGGTCGAGAGAGGTTGGTGTTTGGGACTTGAGTTCCAAATTGAGGGATTTTGCCATGCAGATGATAAAGTCTGCATAAGGGCTAAGGTTTTCTGAGGACGTGAGCAGGGATGTTTCACGTTGGTCATCCAGGTGCACCCAGCCCGGATCATGAGGTGGAAAAGGCGGCTTGGGCAAGGAAGCTGAGGTGCAGTAGGCTCCAGAGACTCCTGAACCTGAACACTAGAGGAATGGTTCCCATGGCAGATTTTTTTTAGAGCGGTGTCACCATGACCTGTGATGGCGATCCCTCAGGTTTCTGCAGTGTGGGCAATGCATTGGATATGGAAAGTAGCACAAATCCAGATAAGCTAGATAAGGCGCACCTTGGAACCACAGACTGCCGAAGGGGTACTGTGGGTCAGACGAGGAGGATGAGTCATACTCTGGTTCTTGTTCAAAGTGGGAAGAGCGCGAGTCGGGGCGGCTTCTGTGGGTCCGCGTCCAGTGTTTGTGATGTGGATCACGGTGGTGTCAGGTATGGTGGTCCACTATGGGATCTGGAATGTCGAGATGCAGAGGAGGCTGATCTGGAGCGACAGGACCAAGATCGATTGAATTCGGAGCGAGAGTGGGATCATGATCAGTATGATCAGGATTGGCAGATTTAGTGCTCGCGGGACCGGGACTGACACAGGGATCAGTGGTTGGAACAAGACTGGGAGCCACGGTGGGACCACGACTGGCAGTGGGACAGAGATCGGGACTGGCAGTGGGATCCAAATTGGGACCAGTGGTGGGATCAAGATTGAGACCGGCAGGATCGAGACTGGTGGAACCAGGACTGGCTGGACTAGGTCCAGGATTAGTGGGACCAGGATCAGGACCGGCGATGTGGGGGGGAGTGGTGCCAGGACTGGGATCGAGAGCAAAGCTGGGGTTTGGAGCGTGATCTGGACCCAATGACGGATGCAATGCGAGACCAGTCTTGGGAGGGAGAGCGGTCTCAGGAGTCCCATCGAGCATGGTCGGAGCTGTCAGAGCCGCCATGGTGGCCTGTGGTAGATTGTGGTGTCCTTGGAAGCAGTGGCAGAGGGCATGTAGGCAGGTCCCCCAGAGAGGCTTGGCCACACTGGAGAGAAGAGGCTGAGCTTGAGCCACGGCAGTCAGACTGGTCTTCCTCCTCTATCACAATCACTTGGCCTTGTGTGGATGGGACCGTGTGGAGGGGTGTTATCGGGTCTAGCGATGGGGCCACTTTGACATCGATAGGTCTGAAGCCTCAGTACCTGTGTTTTTCTTGCCCTTTTTGGCCATCTTGTAAGTAACTACTGAATCCGAGAGCAGAATTGACTGGGTGTGAGATGGTCCAAGGGTTGAGGCCATGGACTTAGCGAAGAGAATGGAGCACCCCACACAGATATAGCAGGAATGCAGTGTCCAGGGGCTGGGTCTTAGTGGTGATGTTTGCAGCCTGTAGAGATTGCTCCCAGAGGTGGGATCGCAATCAGGAAAGGCGATTCTTGAGAGCTTGAGTTGTAAAGACTTCGCAAATCCCACAAGAGGAGAATTTGTGCCCTTTACCAAGATAAAACAGGCAGCGGCCGTGGGCGTCAGAGTGGGAGATTTCTCCCCCACAAGAAGGACAAGGCTTGAATAAAGCCAACGAGGCCATACAAGGCCAAGTCAGCGAGCAAGCCCAGAAAAAACAAGTCCAAGGAAAAAAACCGAGAGAATAATCAAAAAACTAGTCGAAGGTCAGTGTCCAAAGAGAAAAAAGACGAAGGTTAAACAACCGAGAAAGAAGCTACTCAACTAGCATGTTCCAAGTGATCTGAGTGACAGACAAAAAGGAACTGAGGGGAGTAGCTTTCTGGTGCTATTTGTATAATGCCCTGGGAGTGTGGGGCTACCACCAAAAAGCTACTCTGCTCTGTAACGCTCCATGTTTGATCTGCACATGCGTGAAGATCCCAATTCTGTTAGGCACAGAGACCACGAAGAAGAACTTCCAGTTACTAAAATACTATACACATACTAAATCCAGAAGTAACACTGTATTAAACAACAAATCAGTAAAGAACACTCAAACCATTACACCACACTGGCTCTCTCTAGAAAATTCAGAAGCTCCTAAACCTATATTCTACTAAATTGCAGGCCAACATACTTTCCCAATACATTTTAATTAATGTCACCTACAGCCAGTAGATGGCAACATTTTAACATGACTCATGATTTTAGAAATGTAAAGGGAATAGCAATGATTATAAAATATCAAAATGAAGTAATTTAAGATGAATGAGGAAAAATCAGTTGTGCAATGAACTCTGACTGTACTTGTGCAAATAGTCTTTAGCCAGTCATTCTATAACCATGTAATCTACTCCAATTCTTAAACAATTTACCTTTCTCTTCACAGCAAGCAACTGCAATTTTGCCAGCCTGGGAGAAGAATTTTGATGATTTCCATCCATACTCTCTTCCTCTTCTTCCTCTTCCTCTTCTTCCTCCTCCTCTTCATCTCCACTGCTTTCTTTTGGTGGATCTGTGGATTGCCCTTTCTCTGCTATTATTGCTACATTCTCTGGAGGTCGCAAATACTTGTTTTTAGATTGCACTTTTGCCGACAATTGTCTGTTAGCTCTTGTGGAGAACAGCTCTTGCTCTTCTTTTTCCCAGCAACTTGCTTGTTCCATCAGTCGCTCAGCCTGGGGTGCAGAGAGGGTATAACAGAAAGTTACCAAAACAGCAGTCAGCCATTACTTTTTCAGTCAACAGTAGAGAATAAAGCGGTCAGCTACTACTGGCATAAAATTCCTATCAAATCTTGCCAGCATAATCAGAGATAAGGGATTATAAGAATTGCAGTCTAGCAACTCCTGGAGGCCCATGCATTCTCTAGCCATGCTTTAAGTTCTTGGGGTGTGTGTGTGTGTGGTTTGTTGTTGTTGTTGTTGTTTGAGTTACAGTAAATCAATTCTGATTAGTGTTAATAATAGCATCCCAGCCAATTCATCTTAAAGGCTACAACAGTCAGGAGAAGAAACCAAAGACGACTACATTTCATGGGACATTTAGCTCCATTACTGAAGTAAAAATGATTTTAGATCTTCTGGTAATACATTACTAACAAGCATCACTTTGAACAACTTCATAAACACAAAGGATTTGAGTGACACACACAAAAAAACACCCTTTGAGCATGCGTCTAGCCTCATTGCAGTCCATGTACCTAAGAGCAATTCAGAGGCACTGAATAAAACTATTCAAAACTTTGTATGTGCAACATAAACAAATACAATTAGCAAACATTTGGTCTGACCAGGTAAATACTACTCAGCAACCCATTTAACTTTCCTCTTCTAATAAATATGAAGCTATTATTTAAGGCCCAATCCTAACACTTGCCAAAAAAGACACAGAGCACTGGCTTTGTATTTGATTTCTCCCTATTCAATCTGCCAGTCAAGCCCTGTCTCAAAGAAAACCCATCCCTTTCTCCCTTGGCTAAAACTCTGGCTTTTACCCTGACTACATCCTCCTTCCAACCCAACCAACCTTGCCACAGCACAGTTCTCTCATTTTTATCAAGAAGTCTGCTGACTCAAATCATTTGCCTTTCAATGTTCAGAGCATTCAGATAGGTTTTCCATTCACCATATCCTGCCCAAAATCTGTCCTCTTTATGTTCTATGTGCTTGGTTCCTATCTTATGCTCTCTTAAACTACACTGTCCATTCTTCGTGCTGCTCTTTTTGCTTAGACTTCTTCTTGGAAGGTTACATGGTGCCATCCCAATCTCTTTCCTCAAACCAAGGTCAAACTTCACTTCTACCTTGAATCTTTAGCTGACTCATCACCATTTGATGTAAAAACTATGAATGTGTAAGTGCATTTGCTCATATTAATTCCCACTTGTTTGCTTCCACTGTCACTCCCTCTTTGCTTTACTGCTACTGCATCTCCCACACTCATCTAATTTAGATCATAAACTCCTTGTGACAAGGACCTACCTGTTACTTATGTTACTGTCTCTTCAATGCAGTGTAACCCAGTGGAGCTAAATCAACAGGATGCTATGCCATGTCTACCATGTTGCGTGAGCAGACATGGCAATTCAATAGCACTTAATATATTATGTCAGTCATTTTGGGCAGATCCACTTTCATAAATGCTTAGTACGTGGTTCCCAGTCTTGTGAGTCTACTATTACCTCTTTTTCAGCTTCTCTCTCTTCCTCAGAAACCGCTGCATTAGGAACTAAAAGGGGGGTCCACCTCAAGCTCTCTGGATCTACTTCATTGATGCGTGGCTTGGTTTTCAGTTTCTCCATGTGACTTGAAATCAGTTTCTCCCTTTTAATTACTATAAATCTATGGTTTAAACACATCTGATATTAGGAGATAAATATACAAATAAACAGGTAGGAGGGCATGTATAGCTGTAGCAGGTTTTAATCCAGGATGGAAGTTTAGTAAATTTATATCCCTCCATTCCACAAGAATGCATGTGAGATGGTTAATGATAGCTTACAGCCATTTCTGTGAAACTGTCACTCCTGTTCCCGATGTAGTGCAGGCCACTGAGACTGCCAAAGAATCAAATATCATGGCACAATTGTGCTAAAAAGAATACAGGTCAAAGCAGGTAACATTTAGGTTAGGGCAGCCTTTCTCAACCTTTTTATCCTGGAGGAACCCTTGAAATAATTTTTAGGTCTCAGGGAATGCCTGCATAAACATTATTCTATATACTTCTATTGCTTTCCCTCCACAATCACAATCTCTTGAGGAATCCCTAGCAACCTCTTGAGGAACCCTAGGGTTCCAGGGAACCCTGGTTGAGAAACACTGGGTTAGGGTATCACAAGTTACCACCACCATTTAGTACGCACCACTATGATGCTTATGAAACATTACAATTAAAGTGACCAGATGTGACCAACTCATCACCTAATCTTTTTTAAATGTCCACAATGAAAATAGAGAAAACATTTAAGCGGGGGGAGGGGGGAAGAGGTGTGTATCAGCAGTTCAATTTTCTTTTATGAAAACAAGAAGGCATTCAGGATCAGAATAAGTTCTTCCTTGGGAACCAGATATACTGGGAAATATATGTATGTGTTTGTGATTGTATAATGAACTGTTCAGGACCATACTACTCTTCGCAGAACTATTCCTCCAAAGGAAGTTTCTGCAAGGCAATGCCTGTAAATGTATGTATGCACATTTTTCCAGTAGAAGCCATCCCTCTCACCAAATGTTATGCCTGAGCTGTTTTTGGTACATCAATTCCTAAAAAGGAATGGGCTATAGAAATCTATTCCTGCAGACCCTTAACTATACTGAAAACTGATGCCTTTTTCACATAATGGCTGCACCAAAAAGAAAAAGAAAAAAAAAGCAGTGTACTAATGGGCTTTGTTTTATTTATATAGTATTTTAAGTATCATACAAACATCTAAGGCAACTTCCCCCCAAATGGTATCCTCCAAATATTCTGGACCACAACCCCCATCAGTCATGGCCATTGGCCATGCTCACTGACCTGGTTGGAGTTGTAGGCCAAAATATTTAGAAGGCACCAAGTTAGGGAAGAATTTAAAGTGTGCTATTCCTTATCCTTGCAACAATTAGATAGAGGACAGAGGGAAAGGGGAAAGAATAGGCTCTTCAAAAGTGGAAACAAAATTAGTGAAGGTCGGGACAAATGACTATACAATGGGCCCTTGGTATCTGCTGGGGTTTGGTTCCAGAATCCCACGTGGATACCAAAATCCGTGGATGCTCAAGACCCATTATATACAATGGCATAGTAAAATGGTGCCCCTTATATATAATATATAAAGCAAAATCATGGTTTGCTTCTTGGATTTAAAAAAAAATATATTTTCAAGCCATGGATGGTGGAATCCGTGGATCCTAAATCCCTGGGGCCAACTGTATCCCCCACCCACCCAACAAGTACAACCCTTTGAAGAAAGGGTTCCCAATGAAGAAGACAAGCAAGCAAGACAAACTAAAAAATAGTCTTAGCTAAGAGTCCTGTCCAGAAGTTCAAATAGGGGTCTAGGAAAGTTTCCACATATACTTAAATTCTACATAGGGATATGACAAAATGGCTGTAGAAAGGACAAGCTGTTGGAAGATATCTTCATTGGTCATCGATCCTGCTCCACTAAATCAAGAAGTCATTCTTCTTTTAGCAGGACTTGATTTTTTAACTGCAAAATGAAATAAATCCCAGCACCAAACAGTATATATGCAGACTTGGAATACCTCTAGTGAATTTACTACTATACAGACAAATGGATAGATTTCACTACCATTAAAAAAAAACCCTACAGTAACAGAAAAGGTCAAGGTTACTAAAAGCCCTATAAAGATACATTACAAAGTAACTCCCTCTACTGAAATACAGACCTCAAACAAATACATATATAAACACTAGAGTGATGATCACTAGTTGTGGTTAGTTGCCATTTTATCAGTATCACTACTGAAAAACAAGAGGCAACTAAAATGGCACACTGATTTTTGCCTATTTAGGTTACTGGTACCTGAATGTTTTAAGCCCAGATGAGCCATGTTTATTTGGTAATGGTTTTCTTAAATTTGGTCCTCAATTTATCTAAATTGGTTATAGTTGTAGTACAACGAAAAGATATATAACAGAAGACCTTTAGGTCAAAATATTTTTGGTTTTGTATATTTGCACGTAGATGTCAACTGAGGTTGGTACTTTTGGTTTTTTCTTTTGGATAGCCTTGTCTCCATTATAGTGTGATTTTATGCACACCTAAACAAAGATGTACTCTTTTGAGGTCTGTACTTCAAAAGAGATTGTTACTCTGTTACAGGTCTTTGTAGTACAGGGGTAGTAGTAATTATGACCTCTGCGGTTACTGAATTTTAATACTTGTATTTCTGAGGGTTTTTTTAAAAAAAAAAAATAATATTGGTATGCCCTTGGACCCCCATATTTGCGGAACAATATCCACCATTTCATTTATCCACAGGACACAAAACATACCAACAGAGTTGCACTGGGAAATGCCTAGAGAGGCACACTCTCTAGATTCCCCCAACACAACTCTGTGGTATATTTCTACCAGAAGTCCTTTATGTTAATAGGGTTCACTGTTATCCATGATAAGTCTGGACACTGAACCCCTGTGGATACGGGGGTCAACTGTACTTATTTGTGCTGAGTTCACTAGCTGCATCCTAATTCTGTATGCTTATCTGCAATTTTAATTGTTCATGTATGCCCTGCCTGCAACATCTGCCTTTACATGAAAAGGCTTGCTCTTCAGGATACCTTGGAAATCAAAGCAAAGGGCTGGTGCTAAAGGCAATAATTGTTTCCTTAATCGCATCCCTGGAATATCCCTTGTCATGTGTACCCCAGGCCTTCAGACTGACATCTGCAACTACAGTAATTTTGAGAGTTCAAATAATAGTAGGCACATCCTGGTATGTTCATTATTCCATGAGCAGCATATTTCCAACCATCATCTACTGATTTCTGGCAAGGAGTTGTCAAGCTTGAAGTTTCTAACAGTTTTAAACAGTTTTATTATGTTTTATTTTTTAACTGTATTATGTTTTAATCTATGTTGTAAGTGCCTTGGGCCCCATATTGGGAAAATGATTGAATATTAATTAATTAAAGATTGCCCACTTCTCTCAAGACTAAGTTTTGCTTATAGAAAAGGAAGCAATAGTGGGCACACCACCATTTTGGTGGTGATGCTGACAGATATAGTAAAAGACGAAGGAAAGAGAGGGCTGGAGATGGTGAGAGGCAATTTTACTGATTGGTCTTTAGTCACTCAGACAGGAACTGGATTTAAGGATTCTTATTTTAAAAGGTGTGCAATTCATGCAACTGAGAAGCCTCTAGAACAGCACTATTCACTGTTTGGCATTTTTGCGAGCCTTAATCAGGCACTAGATACTACAAGTTTTCTTATTCAGGAAGAAAACAGGAATCCTGAACATTTTCATGAGCTCCATTCAACTGAGGCAGAAAGGTGGTCTTTGAGTAGTAGTTTTTTTACAAAGACGAACGGAATGAAAGAAATGAGCAACATTGAAACGTACTGAGGTTATTCTTGACCTAGCAACTAGAAGGCAGAAGTAGAAAGTATTGATGTGACACCTGCCACGCCATCAAAATATAGCCTTACAAAGGAGAACACTATCCTACAACATGGCAGCTCCAATAACAAAGAGTGAACAGTGTTGAAAGCAGTGTTGCGGGTATCCTTCAGGTTGATGGCAACAATCCAATCTTCTTTATTTATCCATGGAAGAATGGTGGAAAGCACAACCATCCAGAACTTGCTGGATGTAGTGAACTTGCTGATCCCACAGAGGTCAAGATATGCTGAGGATGTTATGTTGCTTCATCAAAGCAAAAGTAGCAGAAAGATCCCCTGTGAAGATTTGCAAGAGGCACATGCACTCTTTGGTACCTTTGGCCAGCATAGTCTGTACCTCCTGATAGAGCACGGCAGAAGGAGTTGCAACATGGAAGAATCCCCAATGCCAGAAGGGTGATTAACTTGGTGGAATGACTGCAACAAATAACACTTATTACTCTGAGAAAGCAGTTTTGTAAGCAGGTGGGGCAGTGTGGCAGTGACACCCAAACAGATGAAAAGAGAAGGAAGTAAAATAGTAGTTAAATGAGGTCTTAAGAGGAAGAGTGACTTGACCTGAGACTGGGCCCACTCCTTGGAATAAGCAGCTGTCTGAAATAAGCAAGAGTCAAACTGATGAGAGCAAGCACACTTTGGATAATCCTTCAATCTGGTAAATATGGAAATTAGACTGAGATGTGACCCCTTTCTTGAATCATGCTCCACTGTGTCATCTATGCTCTCTCTGAAAAGACTTCTTGCATGTCACAGAAAAGAACACAGATATGACAGACTATCAAGAAGTAACAATGATGACTGCAGCTACACTATCATCATTATGCTGTCATGTTGCTTCAGAAGGGAAAAGGATACTTACTGGTTGATCAATCCTCCCAGGCTTAGGGGCCCTTAAGGGGAATAGTCTCAGCAATATAATGTAGCAGCTGAACTCTGTTCCATTAGTTTAGTTCCCTGTTAACAGGAAAGCATGGGGAAATAATATACACTGGACTGACTATGTGACTAATGTTGCTGTCCTTGAGCAAGCAGGGATCACCAGCACTGAGGCCATAATATTGAGAACACAGCTGCGCTGGGCAGGGCTCGTTTCTATGATGGAGGACCATTGCCTCCCAAAAATGATACTCTACAGTGAACTCGCCATGGGTCAGCGTAAGAGGGGCACTCCAAAAAAGCAATACGAGGACTCCCTAAAACAACATCTCAGGCTCGGCTAAATTGATCACCAACAATGGTCCTTGATGGCCTCACATCGGGAGACATGGAGATGCACTATCCACAATGCTGCAGCCTTATTTGAGAACTCACGCCGAACAAGTCTTGAAGAGAAACGACAACGCAGAAAGAATCACAACCCGGAAACATCACCCAAGGAGACCTTCTGCTGTGCTTTCTGCAACCGGACTTGTCTATCTCGGATTGGCCTTTTTAGTCATCAGTGCGCTTGCAGAAAGCACGGGATGAGTCCTTCCTGAATCTTCATTTGCGAAGAAAAGCCAGAGAGAGAGAGAGAGAGAGAGAGAGAGATGGGGAAATGTAGGGACCCTGGTGTAGTGATGTATCCAAGGATCTGTTTTCTGGGGGGTTGAAGGCTCAGGGATTTTCTTCTTGACATTTCAATTTGGGCTTCCTTGGCTTGAAGCATCCATGACTGACAGGCTCATGAAGACGTGCACTCTGCATTAGTATTCAGTAAATCTGCCTCTGCTTCCACTAGTCCAACTGACTTGGGCTGGCCCTTCCTCATCTGGGACAGAGATATGAGTCTGAATTGTCATTCAGGATCAGAGTCCCAACATTATCTCTCTTCTGTGTAGGGTGCACAAACATGGAATCTTGAGTCAGACACATGAAAAGGCAGGAATTATTAGAAAGCATGTCCTTATAGATGTTGTCAAGAGTCCTGGATACCTCAGTGGCCAAATGAAGCTTGGTCCTAACATCTTTGAAGGCTCTCAAAAGGACAGGGAGAATAAATAAAGTGGCTGAAATGTTAGCATCTTTCTATATCAAATGAAAGTCTAGCTCTACAACCATAGGCTTTTGCAGTTGTTTTCCAAGCACCAAGAAATGTGTCTTATGTATCTGGTTACCCAGGACAGACAGAAGAAACAGACAAGTCATCATGAGAAGAGAAGGTGTCACAGGATATCTACAAAGTTATTTGTGTTGGGGAGGGGAGGAAATTTGGAGATTGCTGTCTATCACTCACACAAACTGGGCTCAACTTAGCTCAGCATGACAGGTCTGTTCACTGAAATATTGCTTTTTCTTGCACTTGACAACCAGGTCAGTTTCCTTGCTTTCTGAGCACTTGCAATGCTTTCTGCCCAAAGGGGCTGGGAAGTTTATTCCTGGGCAGAATATTTTGAGATGAAGTTCCAGAACCATAACCACCCATGGATGTGGTGGAAGGATGCAAGGAGAAAGGAACATACGAACAGCTAGTAAAGACTGTGGTAAAGCCCACAAATAAAGCTGAAGTCAAAAAAGGTCTAGACATTTAAAATACAGTACAGAAGACTTTGAGGCTATAAAGCAGCAAAGTGCACTTCAACAGAGGACCAAAGCTAATAGTGATGATTTCACTACGCCTGCTTATTGAAGCACTGACAAGAATATGCTGAGACTCTTCCAAGCAAAACAAAGAGAAGGCATAAATATCTGAGAAAGGGATTCTACCCCCCAAAGTCTGCCTCTTGACAATTTTATTTATTTATGTAAAAGCTTTATATACTACCCTAAAACAAAGCTTTTCAGGTGCCTTTACAAAACAAATTAAACATGCTAATAAAATATAGCAACTGTCAGCATGCTAAAAACAACTACATTAACATATACTTTAAAACACAGGAGAATGAAAAGGTCTTTGCTGCTGAAATGATAACAGTATTGGAGTTAGACAGACCTCCCTGGGAAGGAATTCTATGACCTGGACACAATGACTGGGAATTCTCTCTTTGGTGGCCACCTTCTTTACTTCAGATGGGGGTGACAGAGAAAATGAAGGTTGTTGTTCAACAGACATGGGGCTAATAAAACGGGATATCAAAGCTAACACCTCTAAAAGCAAAACTGGTCACAGAGTTGTGGTCCAAAGGAAAGGGGTATGGGTGGGGGGAATCAAAGGCTTCCAACGTGTTGAGTGTTCCACTACACTGTTGGTCACCTAGCAATTCTAAGAGAATTAAAATGGAAAAGTGCTTATCCTACCCATTTAGGGAATGGTTCTTCTCCCTTTCTAGAAGAGAGGGATAGGTTACAGATTCCTGGCTAAAACTGGCTAGAATATTCTCAAGCTTTTTTGTGCAGGTCCAAATACCTGCATAGTGTATCCATAAAGAGAAAGCAAAAGAAGATTGACTCAGATATCAGTATCCCTGTAGAAGGGTTCAGTAAGAGAGGTCAGCTGGGTTCCTTTCTCTCCATAGGGAAATCTTTCCATTATTCTTATCACCAAGCCAACGGGGGCATGGCCTGTATAGTGAACTGCTGCTGGATGATGTCACTGCTCATCTTCAAGTTACTCCAATTGATCCAAAGAAGAAAGTTTTGATGGGAATTGGGGTGAGGAACCTGTGACCCTGTACATCTCATCATCCCAAATCCTTGCTGCCTGGGGCTGATTTGAATCAGGGTCCAAGAACATCTAGAAGGTCACAGGTTCCCCAGTTCTGTTCTACATGCATTCTTTCCTTGTTGTGTCACTACACAGTGCTCAGTCTGAAGTCGTGACTTAGAGATGGCTCTTTAGAGCTTAGAGAAGAGGGTGTTCAGCTGTCTTAGTCATTAAATTTTCCATATCTTGGGCAGACAGCTAGAGGTGAGAAGATTGGAACTTTGCATCATCACCTCATTTTTTCCCTTTCCCATTCCCTCCAAAGGGAACAAAGCTTCTGAAGGAAAACCACAAAAAATTGCCATGCTTCTCTACTAAACTATGAAAAGTAGTACATCTTCACTTTAGGCATTCTATGGTTCTTCCTGCCTATGCAGTTCTGACTGAGGAACCTGTCCCAATCCAGAATGCTTTCCTGTCTGATTCTTACCATGTTCCTATACAATAAAAGGGAGATTAAACTCTAGAACATGTTAACAACAAAAGTGGGCTAGCAAATACAAATCAGAAGATGGCAAGGCAACATAAAGTTTACTGACCTTTCTTCTCTCCTGTCTATCATGCTGTGCTGCTGCAGGGTAGTGGCAATGTCATGAGGACACATCCCAGTTGCTCTGCTCATTCCTTTGATGCTTATCTGTTTCTCGTGATGGCAATAAAGATATTCCAGTACAACGCTTTTCCAATAGGCCGAGTAGGAGACACGACCCAGATCAGAGAGTGGCTTTTCTGGTGATCCTGCTTGTCCCTCTCTTCTAGACAGTAAGTAGCCTAATAGGAAGAGTTGGGAGCAAAAATCACAAATGTGTCACTAATGCAGTCAACAATGACTGTTTACCAGCCGAACTACTATACTGAACAACTTTAAAATGAGTATTCAGTGGTGAATAACTACATCAGAGGCGGACAATCTTTTTCTGACACATTCCCTTCAGTGGTAGTTTGTCAGGGCCCAATATAGTTTGTATGGCTGAAGCCAGTGGTGGAGAGGACCTGGGCCAAAATGAGCAGCCCCCCCCCACTTTCTCCCTCTCTTTTGTACAATCATTTTGCTTCTTTCTCTCTTTATGAGACCCTCTTTCTCTCTATCCGGTCTGGATGCTGAAGAAGGAATAGAATACTCTTTCTAGATGTCTGAATAGATTGCATGCAGAGGGCTTTTGAAATTAAACTAAAGGTTTCATGCAGCCATAAGGCTACAGGTTGCCCATATGGAAACAACATCAAAGAACACTGCAAGATCTCTCTCTCTCTCAAACTTCTTGCACAAAACCAGCAAAGGGCAAGTCCTCTTAGCCTTGTTCAAAAATCATTTTTCTACTGTGCTGTAAGAGGTTTTAAAGCTTAAAAAATTAAGCTTCAAAGTGCACACATGTGCATTCCACATACATATCCCTTCCCAAGGGGTGGGGGGAGAAGTATCTTTAAGAAAGGCAAGAAATAAGTGGCAAAGGGGATGACAACTAGAGACACAAAATGCCTCGGCAATCTGTTCCTAAATGGAAAGTGTGATCTCCAACATACCTGAAAAGATCTTTTCCTGTTTGCTTCCCAAATGGAATGATACTGTATAAACTACATATCCAAGACTCTTTTAAAACAATTAAAAAAAAAACTTGGAAAGGAGTTATTGAACTGGCAGGGAAAGCTGGCTAGTGACAGGAGCTGAAGACCACTGCAAGTCAGTTTTGAATGGAAAGTGTTCTGGAGTGAGGGTGTTTGAATTGGATGGATTTGTATTTTCAGCTCTCACTATTGCACATTGACCAAAAGAGCTAGTGCATAAAAGCAGGATCATAGCATTTCAAATATGGGTTAATATATATTTTTTAAAAACTAGAGCAATAATTTTAAGAGGACAACTCAACATTAAAACCTTCATATGCTGCAATCATCTTTGAAGATCATATGCAGTATCTCATAAGGGCAGCCAAGATAATCCTATTGACCCTTGCACAATCCTTTTAATAAAATGCAACAACATTATTTGTAATTTCAGATCTGAAAAGATGCTTGGTGGATTTCTAAAGGCATATTTAATCTTGCATTTCCAAATCCAAATGAATGAGTCAACCTTACTGTATTAAAAAAATCATTAAAAAGCAGTATAAAAAAGAAAAGGTCTTCTTGAGGATAATGTCAATTTCCTATCTGGTTGGTATTCAGACCAACACATACCTCAATGTATAGATGAATCTGCATTTCTGCTGATGTGTAGCTTCACTTCCAATGTCAGGCAAAGCTGACCTTCACAACAATTCTCCAAGAAATTAAAGCATATAGTGTTCCCCACCCTTCCAAATATCTCAAAAGAATGCATTTTCCTCATTTTCTCATAAAAGGATTTTATTTCTCAGAAAACCATTACAGAAACCTTCAGGACACACCTACAAATGATTCATTAAAACCACAACAAATCTCAACTTCTCCCCCCACCTCCACCCCATAAATAGTACTAAATGGCATTATTTGCGCATAAATAAATGTTTAATGTTAAAACCAGCCAACTAACTTTTATTTCAGCTATGTTGAAATATTAATGAAAGAGTTTATCAATCATTACACCCTGCTTTAAATGGTTCATTTTGGAGGACATTAACATCTTTGGAAGTTAAACATCAAAGTTCTCTTGCCTGCTGGTTTCTTGGCCTCTCAGAGTTTTTGAACTAGGAACTCACTCTGTATTTCAGCAGACAGAAAATCAAATAGAATACAAGGCACAGCTAATTTTGTAACTCGCCTTTAAAATGTACAGAAGTACCTCAAAATATTTATCTCATTATTGTTGTGTGCCTTCAAGTCGTTTCCAAATTATGATACTAAGGGATCATGGGGTTTTCTTGGCAAGATTTGTTCAGAAGGGGTTTTCCTTTGCCTTCCTCTGAGGTTGAGAGAGTATGACTTGCCCAAGGTCACCCAGCAAATTTCCATAGCTGAGTGGGGATTTGAATCCTGGTCTCCCAGAGTCATAGTCCAACACAAACCACTACATCACGCTGGCTCTCATTTCTCTGTATCTACATCCATATCCATATCTTTCAATCTATACCACTACCAAGTAGCCAGACTGACAAATAGTTTTAATGGAATCCCCTCCTTCCAAAAAGGCAGTACTTGGACATAAGTTTTGACATCTCCCAGGAAGTTGGCTGTATGTTGTTCTCAGCATTCATACAGCACTTCAGTGTCTGCAAAACCATGTCACATAAATTATCATTTTGCCATCTTTATAACAATGTTATTTTTTTCATTTTGCAATTGGTTGAATGAAACAGAGTGCAGGTAACCTAAGGCCATCTAGGCAAGCTCATAGCACAGGCAAGATTCAAACCAGGACTTCCTGATTTGTAGCTCAGTCTCTCACCCACCAAGCTATACTAACTTTTAGCAATATAGGAGAATATCACAGAAACATCACTATAGAACATACAGAGAACTGGTATATTAAAACAAAATATTGGCTCAAATTACAGATTTCTAGAGATGGAACAAAAATCAAACAATTACTAGATTCTAACAAAAACAACACTCAAAGAGTTATAAGAAAATACTGATGTCTACATATATGTAGCTCTATTAACAGGGGCAACAGCTTTCTAACAGAGGCCTTTATTGAAAATGAAACTTATGTCGTGCCAACTATAAAGGCAGTGGCTTCCTAAATGTTTTCTAGGAAGTCCTAGAATTTCTTTGAAGCTTGTGGGGTTCATCAAGGAGATGATTCTCATTCCAAAGACAGCTTGCTCATAACTACAAATGTTCCCATTTAGTATGCAGGTTTTGCAGAGTGCTGGTTGTGTCCTAAGATATATTCAATATCTATGACCCAAACCATGTAGACTAACACATCAGGGGAGTGCCCTATGTGAACTGCATGTACCAAAACATGCCACAGAATCTTGGCAATGTGTAGGAATTCTGAGGTAGTCAATGTGGAAAGTATATTCTAAAGGCAAAACTGCATAGGGATATGTGAACAGTTCAAAGTACTTCGGCAGTTCTGGAGATTTCAACTTACTGCTAACATGTACACAAGGAATAGGCAACTGCAAATAGAACAGGGGTAACTTTTCCTTCCTTTAGCCACCCAACAGGCTGCAGCAATGCATTCCACCATGCCCAAAGTGACACAATGTTACTTCCGGCCACCACTGTGGCTGATTTCCCCCCCCCCCCGTTTTTTTTTTTTTTTGGTCTGTTTCGGGGAGGTTTGGGGGCTGGGAGGTTTAGTGGAGCAAAATGCTGCCTTTTAGGTGGTTTTGGGAGATTTGTGGCAGTTTGGGGGCAAAAAACACTCCATAATCAGCCTGAATTTTTTTAAAATTGACAGGGGGGATCTCTATACACTGGCTTCTAAGATTATTCTGCATAAGACCACCATCTCCTTACTAGCAAGAAAAGGAGTGGCACCTTGAAGGAACTTGCAATAGCCTTACAGAAGCTCATAGTACAAAGAGCTGCTACAACTTTGTGACTTTCTGCTGTTACCAATGGGAAAAATACCTCTACATTTGCAGCTTCATAAATATCAACCTAAGTACATGGAAAGTAACAACATCTCGTACACTAGGGGGAACAACTTGTGGCCCTCCATCTTCCTTGATCTCTGGCCGTGTTGGCTGAGTTTGATGAGAGTTCGTGTCCAACAGCAATTGGAGGGCCACAATTTCCTCACCTTTGCTGTACACATTATCTGCAAGGCTTACTTTACTTACAGTATACATTAGTTAATTGACTGTCGTTAAGTTACATCCATTAAATTAAACTTACCAAAAAGATTCCAAATAATTGATATAAGTTGCAGGTAAATAAAAAACACTGATCTTGGCTGCTCGTGTATTTATCCTGAGGCATCTGAAATGAGTACAACATGTCCCTGTTAAATTGATTACCCCAATGTTGTAATATCCATCTTGTCTAAACAGTGGATATCCTTAATCCTATAGGATTCCCCAAGGATCTACGGTCTAACTGGGTATCAACCATTGGCTATGTTTCAGTGGTCAAAGCATAGTACCTGAAGCGCAAAGTGGTTGGTAAAAATTTTATATGATGGGACGTAATGAAGTTTTGTGAGTAGACACAAAGAGTTCCCACCATCTCTTCAAAGGAACAGATGACATTAAACCAATATGGCCCACATGCATTTTTAATGTCAGTATTCAGCAAGAGAGTAGAACCAGTTCAACTACCTACGTTAATTAGAATAATCAGTTCCCTTTCACTTGGCATTATAAGTTTTGTTGAACTAGTTTTGCAAACATGGCATATTTCATTAAAGCCAGAGCCCACTGAGCTCACTACTATCAAAACCGTTAGATGGAGGGAGAGGATTTGTAGCACTTTCTGGTCTCAGGTAGAACCTTCCCCCTGCCCTGTCATTAGCACCAACTAATAATGCACAAATAAGATCTAGGCCTTTCATATTCAGAAAGGATGCACGTTTATCACTGAACTCCATATCCTCTCATATATTGCTCTTCATTTCATTCATAATACTGTATAGCCAATTTCAAAAAAAGGTAACAAAACACACAGAATAGGGAGAAAGCTGAATCATTTATGTAACAATAACTGTTGATGGATCTTTACCACCATTTAGTAATCTACAAGAACAGATAAATTTCTGAAGTCAACTGATATAAGACGAACAAGATATACCCGCTATTACTTCTCATTTCTATTCTTAGCACTAATTGTGAATGTCAATGATTTGCATACCAAAACATTTGCCAACAAAGGCAAAAAGTTGTCATTAAATCTAATTTTACAAAAAAAAACTATACAGAAAGGTGACATGTCTAGTCTACGTAAATGGAAGAGGCAGTGCATGGCCCTTAGCATGCATCTAATGAGCAGGCATCTCTTTATCTAACATATACCATATACAGTGGGCCCTCAGTATCCATAGTGGTTTGGTTCTAGGATGCTCTGTGGATACCAAAATCCATGGATGCTCAAGTCCCATTATATACAATGGCATAGTAAAATGGTGTCCCTCATACAAAATGGTGAACAGCAAGGTCTGCTTTTCGGATTCCCCTACCCCCAAATATTTTTGAGCTGTGGTTGGTTGAATCCATGGATGCAGAACCCTTGGATGTGGAGGGCTGACTGTAAACACAACCATCACTTCAGCCCCAAACAAAAAGAAACTACAGTCAGATCCCCATATCTGCAGAGGTTTGTTCCTGGACTTACTGCAGATAACAGTGATGGATACCCAGTAAAAACATACCATAGAGTTGCATTGGAGGACCTACAAAATGTCTAGAGAGCATGCCTCTCTAGGCATTTTCTAGGATGACTCTATGGTATGTGTCCCTCTTTTGTGCCTCACAGATAACTGAAACCACAGATATTGGTTTCGTGGATATGTGGGTCCAGCTGTATATACCAGGAAAAAATGACAAATGTACCGACAGTGTGTGTACATGTGTTTGTTTTTCTTATTTTATGAAGGAGGAAATGGAGGGTGAGGGGAATTTAAGTCCAGATAGATATGCAAGGAAAACGGCTCTCAGCTTTTAAACATAGAAAAGTTCTCCATGGGCTACTAATTCATCTTGCTTAGTCGAAGGCTTTCACAGCCGGCATCCATAGATTTTCCTTGGTTTTTTTCTGGGCTGTGAGGCCATGTTCTGGAAGAGTTTCTTTCTGACGTTTCGCCTGCATCTGTGGCTGGCATCTTCAGAGAATGGTTGGGTAGGAGTATGTGTGGAGTTTATATGCTGTGAACCCCTGTTGGGGAGTGTATGTAAATTTGTGTAATTGAATGGTTAGTTTCTGGGTATAGAAATGCAAAGCTCCTTAGTGTCTGTTTGGCTAATGGTTGGCTGATGGGCCATTATCTGCTGGAAATCCCCTTGTCCCTGGGTGGAATTCCTGTGTAAGTGTTGAGTTTTGATTCTATTGTTTTTCAAAACTGGGAGCAAGATTTTTGAATGGAATGGAATGGAAAAAACACTGTTACAAGAGAGACTACACACCACCCGCAAAGACCTGGCCAACACAGACAAGAAGATTTGGTCTCATCCCTGAACCACATGAACAGCATCCACCCAAATATCCAATTCATGACAAGGTATACAGAAAACCCCCACACAGAGACAGATACCTATACAAGAACTCCAATCATCACCTAGGACAAAAAAGAAGGAAACAAAATCTGGCTTTCCAGCAGATAATCAGCCTTGCATTTCTATACCCAGAAACTAACCATTCAATTACACAAATGTACATACACTCCCCAATAGGGGTTCACAGCATATAAACTCCAGACACACTCCTACCCAACCATTCTCTGAAGATGCCAGCCACAGATGCAGCCACGAAACATCAGAAAGAAACTATTCCAGAACACGGCCTCACAGCCCGGGAAAAACCCCAAGGAAAATCCATCTTGCTTAGCTTTATCATCGGTAGCAGGCATACCAGCAATTCTAAAAGCATGCATTTTCTTTTGCTACAGCTCACTCCAACTGGTAGAGCAGCTGTCGAACAATACCAACCCTCTGTTAGTTAATTTAACTGCTCGCCACCAAGATGAACCAAATAGTCAAATACCTATAAGAACAACATTCTGGGTGAAGTTGAGTCAGTAGTGGAAGTACTTCTGAAGAGTATCTCCATAACTGAAAACTGACTGACTGCCCCCTGGACTCAAAGCTTTTTTAAAAATACAATTTCTTGAAGGCATAATTTTAGAAAGGATACCAATGGGCTCAAATGTGTTTGATAACTACATAAGAATTTGGTATATAATATTAGCAATGTTTAAGAAAACTGGACTCTTAAGATGTTTATTAATGTCTACAGTGCTTTGAAATTATACAATAAACCAGGGCTGGGGAAAGTGCATCTCCACAGGCCACATATGACCCCTGGATTCCAATTTTTGCAGCCCCTGAACCCTCCCACCAGTCTCCCAAAATCCCCGCCCCATATCTCTTTGAAAGAAATAACAGTTGTTTTAGGGAATTTTTGCCTGAAAACCACAGAAAGCCCCTCTCCACTAGTCTCAGCTATTCCTAGAACCAACTCCTACCTCCCAAATACATGTTTTCATCAGATTCTCTCTCAAGGTGGTGACAGGAAGTGACATCATGTCATTTCTGGTCACAATTTTGAGAAGGAATCTGAAGAAAACAGGTATTTTGGCATGCCTGTGGATTGTTACCCATGGGGGGCTGGATCCTGGCTCACTCTGTCCAATAATCGGAGATAGTATTTTAATATTTTGGGGCTATCTTTATGATATAGTACATAGTGTCTACTTTTTCTTAAAAATTCGGTAGCTCAAATAGATCCAGGTACATTAGCATGGGATGTTTTTACATGTCACGGACATCTACAATGTAGAGGAACAGGTAATATTAAAGTTTCATTAAATGAAGTTATGAAGCAATACAATGAACAATCTTACACTATTTTTGAAACTAGCACACTGTATCCAATTTTGCATATTAAACTTTTATTGTAAAAGTGAGTGAACCTCCTGCCAGAAGATGAGGCATCGGCTGTGAAATTTTCCTTTTTACATCAAACATAAGGATGCAGTCTGCATCCTTTTCATCTCTTGGCAAAGCATTAGCCAACAGAGAGAACACAAATACTCCCCTTTTAAGTTGCCATTAAGGTGTTGTCTAGACCAGCGTTTCTCAACCAGGGACCATATGGCCCCCTGGGGCCCCCCAGGATATTCCAAGGGGAATACAGGTGAAAACTGCATAAATGAGGGGCCATGGCACGAGACTAGGGGGGCATAGAGGGAAGTGAGAAGTGAAGAAAACAACGAAGTGACTGCGAAAAGAAAACAGAAAAGAAAAAAGAAAACAGAGAAGTGAAGAAAATAGAAAACAGAGGTCAAGTGAACAGAGACGTGACTGTGCTTCCCAGTGGATGGATAGCCACATGCACTCTGTGGCAACGTCACTTCCACTTCCTTTTCCCTCCCATTTCCACACTCCAACACTGCATGCACCAAGCTGTCCGCATCTCGTTTGTTATGGACAAGGTGTGTGGCTGCAGCAGTGTTAGTGTAGGGTGTTGTTTCTTCATGCAAGTATTACTGCAAAAGCAGATATGTTGCTGCATGCAAGAGTTCTGCATGTAATCTTCAGGTATTTTAGCCATTGTATTTGCCATTTCTTTCACAATTGCTGTGTTCAGTTGCTTCTCCTCATAAAGATCTATCAGGATCAGACATAATTTTTCATTTGTCTTTGTTCAGATGTTCTAATGCTGTTCTATTTCTGAGAAGTGATCTTATTATTTTGTAGTTGCAAACATGTAAAATTAGTCTGTATCTGTATCAAATTTCATTTTTTAATTTTAGATAACTCATGGCTACGGCTGCAAAAAAGAAATGTCAACAATACTCAGCGAAACATCTTGGCTATGAATTTATTCCATCGCCACAAGACCGCACAATACCTATGTGTTTGATTTGTACAACCACACTTTTCAATGAGAAGATGTGTCCATGTAATTTGCAGATGTATTTGGAAGCATCTCATAAAGACAAGAAGGATAAACCACTGCAATATTTTTGAGCATTGCGAGATAAATTTGAAACAAGACCTACATTAAAGAAAATGTTAGTTCAGAAATCGGTTTTAAATGACAAAGGTTTAATTGCATCTTATGAGATATCCAAACTGATAGCCAAGGAAGAAAAACCACACACTATAGAGGAATCTTTGATTTTGCCAGCAGTTCGGCGTGAGTTCTCAAATAAGGCTGTAGCATTGTGGATAGTGCGTCTCCATGCCTCCCAATGTGAGGCCAGGGCGGACCATTGTTGGTATAAAACATGTTCTACTTACAAACAAAACATTTAAATAGCTACCTTTCTACTGGTAGGATGGGGGAGCACAGGAAGGAAATAAGGTCGGAAGGGGGGCATGGTCGGAAAAAGGTTGAGAAACACTGGTCTAGATGGTGAAAATACTCTTCATAGAATTCACAAGGAATACCTTTTGTCCCAAGGAGATCCCGCAGTGATTTGCTGTATTTGGAAGGGGGGGGGGCAAAAACAATGCGGGAAAAGCTGCAAAGGCTTTTCTCAAACTTTTAAAAATAATGCATAGAAATGTGCATTACCACCTGTTTGGACATCCAATTTGAATTGCAGCACATTCTTGGAGAGGAGCAGAAGTGGAAATCTGATTGGTTGGACATGCATAAGGGGTGGGGTTGCCAGCCAGAAGTGCCATTTTGGAGTTTTGCTGTAGTGATCTTGCACTTTTTCACTGCACTGAGGTGACCAAACCGGTGTTTTAAGTGGAAGGTCACACTTGTGCACCCTTCATTTACATTGTTAAAAAAAAAAAATACTGTCCAGCAGCAGCAATCTTTGGAGACTAATGTGAGTAATTCACTCACGGCCACCATCTTGATTCGCAGGGATGGTTCTGTGTTAATGTTAAACACAGAGAGGTTCGCATACCAGCGATTTTGCAAAAAAAGTGGCAACCAATGAACACTGCTGTGAATTTGCATAAATGCGCAGCAACTCACATTATGTTGCTTCATCTAGACAACACCTAAGTTGCACTGGCATTCTCTGTTACTACTCTTCTTGTAAAGGTTCCTGGAAAATAAATAACTTCTTTTTGCACAAGTGTGTGTGTGTAAGAGAGAATGATCATGGATGGCAAAAGGTACTGCTAAACACAGTTTTCCATTTGGGCTCAGAAACAATCAAAACCAGGGTATGACTCTCAATCATGCCCAGAGTCCATTTGTATTTATTTTTGAAATGCTGAATTTTAAAAGTGTTTAAGGTCCTTAAGGCTGCAAAGATAAATTTCAAAATGTTTTGTCAAAGCAAGATACAGTTAATAGTTTTCCCATTTTTGCCGCCTTCTTGGTGGTCTGATTTGGATTCTTCATATTTCAGCTCTAATTATGTTAGAACAAACTTGTTTTACTATATGTTCAGTACATCTAATTTGTATTGTGCTACTTGCTATGTTAAAGCACATGGACATCAAGGATTGAATAAATATATAAACAAAGCATAGTTCTTCATCTCATGATGTATTTTTAACATAATGCTGAATTCAGAAAAAGATATCCATTTGTGTCTCAAACCTTGTTGAATAAAATGCTCAGGATCCTTTCAAGCTGTTTAGAAAGCTTTTATTTCTCTGTCCCACATGTTCACTGAACCATTTCCTCAATATCTCAGCCCCCAAGTCATATAATGTTGGTGTAGTTTTCAATGTAATGCATCCTTCAACCACTCCTCCCCTTCTTTCCTCTTTCTTTCTACATTCTCTACTGTTAGAAACAGCACATTAATATTTATGTGTTGCTTTCCTTGGGAGGTTTCCACAGAACAATCACAAGATGAACACAAGCAGAATATTTCTTTGCTTTTGCCTCAATAAATTCATTATAATACTGGTCTGGTGTGATTGTTATTCTGTATCCAAGGAGTCCAATAACTCACTATAATGAGGCAACATGTAGTGTACTACTGTATATTATTTTCAATTCACAACTCTCACCCACTTTGTAGCACATAACGCTTCAGCAAAAAGTACATTAATATCATGGCATCACATAAAATGGGCATTGCCACAATGTAGTGGGATACTGGGACTTTTAGTAGAAATGGAATGTGTCATAGATACAGTGGCAGATGTCCACATTCTGAGTGAATAGTCCATTTGGAAAACTGTATGCTATCCATATGTAGACACTGTTACCTTGATATGTCTCTCAATTTTCATTAAAATGAGAAGTGGCAGAGAAAAGATGTCTTAAGGATGCCTCAGGATAGAATCAGCAGGAATCAGTTTGATTAAGGTGCAACTCAATGCAGCTACAGGGAAGATTCAGGTAGCATTTTCCCCAAATTTAAATAACGTGTAGTATTCCATACATTTGAAAGTTCTCTTCTTAAAAGGAATGGAATATAAGCCCAAGATTAGCAAACCAGAAAATAAACTCATACACAGATTCTTCTATATTAACTCTAGAGCTAATGATGGTATTCAGAATTTTAATGACAAGGAAGTTTGTAAGGCATAGGTCCTCAACCCTTTGGCCCAGTGGGTACATCTGTATTTTGAGACAGTGCCATGAGCACAGTCACAAGATGGATGCAGTGGGAGTGTGAAAAATCATGCTTACTGAAAGAAAACAGGTAAGGCTAAAACACGGGGAGCTTGCCCAAGACTATGACAAAGGTGGGGGTTTGAAGAAGAATCCCAAAATTCTTACTGGTAAAACCATTTTTTGAGCATCTTGAGAAGTGTCTCCAATTTCTTCTGCAATTTTACTGGATGCTCCCCAGTTTCTTTTTCCAAAGGTGAGGTCTGAGCCACAGAAAACAACTCCTTAGAAACAGTTTTCTGAATGCCCATTTCACAAAAGGCAAGCCAATTATACTCCAAGAACAGTCTCTTAATAAATTCCTGTAATACACAAATGCATGGTCTTCTCTCCTAGGATCAGCAAACAGGCTTTGGCTCCTCTGCTTCTTCTTGTTTCCTGTCCCCCTACCATTTGTTTTTTCATTCTTTCTGCAGATCCTAGCTCCTTTGTTTTCCTTCCTCTACCAGGACTGAAATACCCTTCCCTCGTCACTTACTTGTCCTTGCATGGAAGCAAAGGCACTAGTTTGCTCTCTCCTCTGCTTGAGGTCTACACATCAGCTTGCTGGTAACATCCAATTATAACTATATTCTCAGAGAAAAGGCGTAATAGGACCTTACTACAGGTTGAGTATCCCTTACCCAAACTGCTTGGGCCCAGAAGTGTTCTGTATTGTGTATCCAGGGGCAAGTTCCACTCTGCATGAAATAACCCACCAACACACATGATATCACAGATGGAAGAAATAGGCCACAGTTTTTATTGGTTACAGCTGTAGGTAGGGTTAATGGCCACATGGGTCTGGATCCAGGCATCAAACATCCTGACAATACCATTTTACCTTCAGTGCGGGTCTTGTGGTGTGAGCTCCATGTTTTGGGCCCTGATGTGGCAGCTATCCAATAGCTGAAGAAAAAATAAAATGGCATTGAAGGCAAGAAGTCAGAAACATAGGAAAGAGATAGAGGTCATGCCTCTGGCTCCTTATGTAGGGAACCAATAATGATTAATGGAAAATGTCAACAATTAGAAGTGCAATCACCACCCAGCAGCCAGAAGGACTCCAAGCCTGAAGCAGCCTCTTCTCCCCACTCCACCAGGCTAGAGGGCTGTGAAGGGCCCTGAGGACTTCTGGAAGCGGGAGGGGGTGTGGCCAGGAGTGGCTGGCATTTTAAGCCACTCCCACAACCCTCAGGAACACCAGCCAGCAGCCAGAAGGACTCTAAGCCAGCAATTGGAGTCAGCTGAGGCCGGGAATGGAGTGGGGGTGGAAATTGGAGTTGTGCTGGGGAAAGGGAGGTATGGTCAGAACAGAGTGAACAGATGTTACAAAAGAAGGTGGGATCGCTGTTTGTTAGCTATCTCACCTTCAGTTCACTCTGTTTCCCGGAATGGATTGGAGAGCGTACCAACCATTCCACAGAACCTTACTTTGCTCCTCTGCAATGCCAGGTCGGTTAAGAATAAAACTCATATTATTTACGATCTTCTCCTGGATGAGGATGCCGACCTGGCGTGCTTCACAGAAACCTGGCTGGGAGAGGATAGCGCTGTCACGTGGGCGCAGGCCCTCCCAGTGGGGTATTCTGTCAGTGAGCAGGTGAGGGGAAGTGGGCGAGGGGGGTGGAGTGGCTCTGGTTTATAAGGATAACCTGACCTTGACCAGGATACCTATCCAAAACACAGTCCACTTTGAGTGTATGTACTTAGTCTAAGGACCAGGGATAGTTTGGGGATTCTGCTAGTATACCAACCACCCCATTGTCTAGCAGACTCCCTAACCGAGCTGACACAGCTGGTCTCAGAGTTGCTGTTGGAGTCGCCCAGACTTTTAGTTTTGGGCGACTTCAACATTCCACTTGAGACCAGCTTGACAAATCTGACTGGTGCGGCTCGGGAGTTCATGGAAACCATGACAAACATGGGCCTATCCCAAATGGTCGTCAGGCCCACACGTTGTGCGGTTCATACCCTTGATGTGGTCTTCAGTACAGAACAGGAATATCCGTGGGCGGAGGTTATAAAAACTACCGCGTTGTCATGGACGGATCATTTCCTGGTCAAGACTGAACTAAGAGTCTCTTCCCGCGTCACCGGGGGTGGTGGACCCATTAGAATGGTCCACCCTCGAAGGCTAATGGAACCAAGAGGATTCCAGAAAGCCTTGGAGGGTTTAATGGTTGGTAACGCCGGTGACCCTGTCGAAGCTTTGGTTAATACATGGAACAACGACCTTACCAAGGCTATCAACACAATCACTCCCTTTCCAACCCGCTTCAAACCGTAAGCCATGGTATAAAGCAGAGCTTAGGGAAATGAAGCAGGCTGGACAACGGCTAGAGCGCAACTGGCGGAAAACTCGACTCTTATCCGACAGGACTCGTCATAGGAACTTTCTTTGGTCCTATCGAGAGGCAATACGTGCAGCACAGAGATCCTACTCCTCTGCACGTATTGCGTCTGCAGAGTCACATCCAGCAGAGCTGTTTAGGGTGGTAAGGGAGATGACGCGGGTTATTCCTGCGCAGAACCCGTTGCTTAACCCAACAACGGCCTGCTGTAACGTGTTTAACAATTTCTTTGCAGACAAAATCTCTCGGATAAGAGCCGACTTAGATGCCAGTAATTTGACAGAAACAGCTGACGAGGTGTCCAGCAACTCCACTGATGTAAGTTTACTGGATCAATTTCAATCCGTGAGTACCGAGGACGTGGACAAGCTCCTTGGTAGTGTGAGGAAGACAACCTGCCCGCTCGACCCTTGCCCATCTTGGCTGGCCGTCCAGGGAGGGGATGCATTGTGGAAGTTCCTTGTGAGCATCATCAATGTGTCCTTCAGGGAAGGATATATTCCATCATGTCTAAAGGAGGCGGCTGTTCAGCCTATTCTGAAAAAACCTTCCCTGGACCCCCTGGGTATGAAAAATTATAGGCCAGTCTCTTTAGTACCATTTTTGAGCAAGGTGATCGAGAAGGCGGTTGCTCTTCAACTCTAAGCTGTCTTGGATGAAACCGATTATCTAGACCCATTTCAAACTGGCTTTAGGATGGCATTTGGAGTTGAGACTGCCATGGTTGCCTTGACCGATGACCTGTGTCTAAGCATTGACAGGGGTAGTGTGACCCTGTTGGTGCTTTTAGACATCTCAGCGGCTTTCGATACGATAGATCATAGCATCTTCTTGGATCGCTTGAGTGGGTTAGGAATCGGAGGCACTGCGCTCCAGTGGTTCCGGTCCTTTCTCTCAGGCAGGTCCCAGAGGGTGCTGCTCGGGGACAGCTGCTCAAGCAGAAAGGAGCTTATTTGTGGTGTTCCGCAGGACGCCATCCTGTCCCCGATGCTGTTTAACATCTATATGAAGCCACTGGGTGAGATTATTCGGAGTTATGGGGCTGGGTGTTATCAGTACGCTGACACCCAGATCTATTTCTCCTTGTCCCGATCATCGGCTTCGAATTCCGATGGCGTCTCTCCTCTTAATGATTGTCTTAAAGCAGTAATGGGCTGGATGAGGAAAAACAGATTGAGATTAAATCCAGATAAAACGGTAGCGGCCCCAAAACCAGGAGTCGGGTTGCAACCTCCAGTCCTGGACTGGGTCACGCTCTCCGTTAAGGACTGTGTTCACAGTCTGGGGGTGCTCCTTGATTCATCGCTTCAGATGACTAGTCAGGTGAATGCGACAGTCAGGAGCGGCTGTTATCAGCTCTGGCTGATATGCCAGCTGCGCCATTTACTGGAAGTAAGGGACCTCGAGACTGTGGTGCACACGCTGGTAACCTCGCGTCTAGATTTCTGCAATGCGCTCTACATGGGGCTGTCCTTATGCTTGGTCCGGAAACTTCAGTTGGTACAAAATATGGCAGCCAGAGTGGTCTCGGGAACATCTTGGACAGACCATATAACTCCAGTGTTAAGATCTCTCCACTGGCTGCCTATCAGTTTCCGGGCCCAGTATAAGGTGTTGGTTATTACCTTTAAAGCCCTAAATGGCTTGGATCCAACTATCTCCGGAACCGCCTCTTCCCATACAATCCTCCCCGTGTACTTCAGTCCTCTGGGAGGAATTTGCTTCAGCCACAAAAATCTAGTCTGTCTGCAACCTCCCAGAGGGCCTTTTCGGTAATCGCCCCCAAATTGTGGAATGACCTGCCGAATGAGATCCGTCAGATAACAAGCCTGAGTAGCTTTAAAAAAGCACTAAAGACGGATCTCTTTCGGCAGGCCTTTCCTAATTAGATCCCGGCCTCAGGGTATCCTGGCCTCTTTTAGTCCGCTGGCCATTTATTGTATTTTATTGTATTTATTGTTTTTAAATGTGATTTTAGATCAGTTGGTTTTAATTTATAATTGTTTAATTTTTTTTTATGGGGGAGTGTGGGGGTGGGGGGTGTTTGGGGATTTTATTTGTATTGTATTTTAATTTTTGTAAGCCGCCCCGATTGTTTTGACAGAGGGGCGGGGTATAAATAAATATTATTATTATTATTATTATTATAAGCAATCTGCCTGTTGATCAATAAGCCTGATCCTCCAGCCTGCTGCCAGAACCTTCAGGATGACAGGAAAGGATCAATCTATGCGGGTTTCCCAGCATATTCCCCCTGTTACCAGGAAGTGCAGGAACAGTGTCTGCCCCCAAGCTGGGCAAGACCATATCTGCCACATAGCCCCCAAGGCCCTTAAGGGGACCCCAATATGTTACCAATGTCAGGAAGACTGGTACTCAATGTCCCGGATCCAGAACCCATGCTAACCAAAGTGGCAACATGCTCCACACTACCACATACATAAAAGTTTACAAGATTAAACAGAGGGATGGTTTGTGTGAAAATGCTCAAAGAGTTATTGCTGACTGAGCAGGCTGGAACTTAAATACCCCACTACCAGACCGGATTGAAAACTACAGGCAGCTCACTCCAGCCATTCCTACCAGCCAATGAATTCAAACCCAGATTTAAATTCACTGACTGGCAGTTCCCACCTCTCTTCCCTGGGAAGAAGAAACTGACAGACATCATGCCAAGAAAAACCCCGGGGCTCTACTCCCACCCCAGACTGCAACAATGCTGCACAGTAAGTCAGGTGGCCCATTTTTGGATTTTTGTTTAGATTTTGAAGCATGCATATATATAATGAGATATCTTGGAAATAGGACCCAAGTCTAAACATGAAATTCATTGATGTTTCATATGTACCTTATACACAAAGCCTGAATATAATTTTATGTACAATATTTTTAATAATTTTGTGTATGAAACAAAGTTTGTATACATCCAACCACCAGAAAGCAACAGTATCACTATCTAAGCCACCCATGTGGACAATTTTGGAGTATTTCGGATTTCAGAATTCCAGATAAGAGATACTCAACATGTAGATACTCAGCCTGTAGACAAAGGCGACTTGTTCTTTCTTCTCTCTATTCTTTTCTAAGTCTACTGCCCAATCAGAAGGCCTGCTGGGCCTCAGTAGAGATGGGGTTGGACAAGTTTAAGAGAAACTGTGATTCACTGAAGATTGTCATTTGTAATCTATAAAAAAGGAGAGCAGAATACTGGGCAGAAACATGGATAGTTTCTGCAGGATCATTTTTGCCTGCCAGCATCACACTGTGATCCTCAGTTGTAAGGCATCATTCACTGCTCAAATTTAAAAACATACAATTGCTTGCCTTTTTGGATGATGGTGGAGTTGTCTGATTTGGGGTTAGAGTTAGCATTTTTCCTTGCTTATCACATGAGATTAACTAAGCAGAGCTCAGTTCGCAAAATCAGGAGTGAGCTTAAAACCAAATCAAGCATTTCCTATTTCCCATACATTCTTCTTAGGGGTTATGGGTTTTATTTCTTCTCCCTACTTCTGGTGGGCTGGGGAGGAAAGGATGCTAGTTTGCCTGCTCAAAGCCATTTACAGTCAACATTCTAGTTAGTATATTGCTGGACCCATAGAAAGGCAGAACTCACTTGTTTTGTAAATTGTACGTTCAATTTTTTTACAAAATTCAGGCCTAATCACGTGATTTGCTAGTCTACTTCAAGACGCACTTTGCTGGTCTGGCTCCTTTTCCTGTAGCTCCCTCTTTAGAACCAAGAACTTGATTATAGAGCACAACGACAAACCTTATCTAATATCCCTTAAGCCTCACACAGTTTCAGGATATGATGTAGCCTTCTAAGGACACTCTTTTCATTTACTTGGATAATTACCATGTTAACTACATCAGCATAGTAGAATTAAACCTTTTAACTTAATTTTTTAAGATGAAATGCAATTTCATCTTCATTAAGTTTAGCTTTTAAATTAAAACTATTTTACAAAAACTAAATTAAAAATTAACATGTATTTTCCTTTAGTTATAAATGATTGTTCTAAGAGCACTTCAACTTGCACTCATGGTATACTCATTTGTCTTCCCTGAAAGTATCAACAGCTATTCTCAAAAGCTGCAGGGCTTTCTGTACCATCTGCAAACATGAAGTATTCACACTGGGAGCTGCAGTGTTGTCCATACATAGTGAAAGATATGTGCATACCTTGATTATGCAGAATCTCATTACAACTGATCACTTGTCCAGGGCTGTGAAAAGTAACATATGGAGCTCAATTTGGTAGTCAATTAATGTGCATAGTTAGACACTGAGCTATTAGGGTAACATATGCAAACCACAATGAACATTGCCATGCTGGTTTTCTTCGCTTCATTATACAGCCTAATGACATTCATTGAAGTCCTACTGGAGTCTTCAGTCTATATGCCACAGGAGTTGAAACTCTATGAACTCAAAAGTAGAAACCACAGTCCTATGTTTCTGAGATGACCCATTAGAAGATAAGTACAATTTTCATAAGTGAATAAAAATTTAAAATAAGCAATAAAACTGATATTAAAAATAATATTCATACATCATCCAAACACGACTCTCCCTCCCAGTACTCTAACTGAGGCAACACAAATAGTGATCCTCAGATTCTTTATGTTCAATTTTCTGTCACATCATTATTGGTAGAGGATTAATTGGTAAATGAGGAAATATCACATTTATTTGAAATTGAAAATATCATTGAAATATGATATTTTTCTGATACTGAAGAAAAATGGGGGAATGATGGAGAGGGTATGCTATTCAGGGTCTAAATATGTGAAGGCCTGGGAGTGAAAAATGGATGGGGAGTGAGACACAAATTACCCCCTTCAAAACCATATGGAAAATCCCCCATCCCTCATTTTTCCAAGCCTTCACAGCTCTGACAGAACTTCTCCCAATCACAACTTTGGCAAAAATCTCAGGTCTCAAGCAACATCTGAAGATCCTATAATATGAAATATTGTACATGATCCTTAAGTTCATAAACTTCTATTTTTTAATACACTGTGAATTACAAACCAGGCTGTCAATTTCCATAAACAATCCCTTCCTGCACAGGCATTGTTATTTTCCTCAGAACCACACGTTTTAACATGTTACATCTAAACAAGCTCCTAAATAGAAGAATTATATTCAGATGTGCTTGGAGATTCTTTTTTATCACTATGATTTTCTAACAGAATAGTCACCACTGATGTGACTGACACTGAAATTACAGAAGAACAAATCTTTCTGATTCATTTGGTGAAGGTTCTGTAACCCGTTTTGTGCCTAAGAACAGGGCAGACTATAAATATAACCCCAAATATTACCAATAGAACATTTTAACACAGATACATACAGTAAACAGCTGATCATCATTGTATGCAGTGGGATGCTGTACTACTGCAGCAGTTGGTACATTATTTGTTAGAACTGTTAGAAAGGCTAACTGAACAATTTGTTGTCAGTACAGTAGCACCCCCATATCTGCTGATTCAGTATCCACTGATTCAGTTATCTGTGGTTGTGGCCAGGGGGTGGTCTGAACCTGCTCCGGTTCCAGCCTGGTTCCCTCCTCTCCCGCCAGACACCGGAGGAGGGACGCCCACAGCCTGGACAGGCCAACCCCTGCTTGGCTCTGTGGCGGCCGCAGCCTTGGCGGGCTGGGTTCTGGCAGTGGCAGTGGAGGGAGAGGAGGGGAGGAGACAGCAGCCTTGGCAGGCTGGGTTCTGCCAGTAGTGGCCTGGGCCATAAGCAGGAAGAGGTCATCCAGATGTGTGGGGGGAAGGGAGAGCGGGTGGCTTTCCAGCTCACGTCCCCAGCTTCTGCCTTCCTCTTCCTGCCTGCCTGCCTCTTCCTCCAGGGGGTTCACTATCATCCATGGATTTCAGTATCTGTGGAGGGCCCCGGAACCAATCCCCCATGGATATGGGGGTGCTACTGTTTACACAGGAGACACAGGATTTAGTTTTCATTGAAAAGTGTATGTAACAACATATGGCTGTATTCAGTTCACAAATGCATTACAAACTGTGCTCTCAAACCAAAGAAGAAACTAATTAAAAAAACCTTTCCAACCTGTAGGTGTGTCATGTTCATCACTTTCTCAGAAATAAGAAAGCAGCACCAAAGCCTAATGGATAACTAAATAATTACAGCTTATGACATAAGGAGTCTAAACCCCACAGGATCCAGCAGGTGGAGAAAGTGCTTGCTTCTGGTGGGGCGCTTGGCTACTGGTTGGCTTTGATTTGTGTGATAGCTATGAATACTGATCTCTGCTGACTGTTCTCAGCCTGTAGTTCCAGCAGGAAACTGTCAGTTGCCAACTAACTATTAAAGGATAGACCAGATTGAATTTAATTCTGCTTTTATACTGACAAGAATTAAGGAGAGAGAAAAAAATCTTTGGATCAATTTTTCACTTTTGCTACAAACTTTCCCTTTTCCCTTCGCCCCTGGGATCGCCCCCTCCCCCCGGAACCAATCCCCTGTGGATATGGGGGTCCTACTGTATATAAGATGCAAAAAACTGCTTGTGATTATAAATGAGAGTATTGCTATAATTTCAAGATCATAATCATTTAACAGGATATAGTATTTCCGAACCATTTCTTGTTATTAAAAAAAATATAGTTTTAATAGCTTAACTGGAGTACATTCACTAAAGTATCAGGTTTCTTAAATAACTCTGAAGGGGTTGCTAAACTAGCAAGTACACAGGACTCAACAGCTTCTAGATTTGGAGGGTGGAAACTGTAGCCCTCCAGATGTTGTAGAACAACAACTCGTATGACCTCACAATTGGATCTATTGACTAATGCTACTAGGAACTACAGTCCCACATCTGGAGAGAAGTAAATTGCCCACCCCTGGAGAGCAGCAAATTGTAGGCAGGCAAGAAGGGAGGAGGAGCTGGGCATTGCTGCCACCTTCCTACCTTCCTCACCCGGCCTAGGGGTCAAAATATAGCATTTGCTATTACACATGGTTTCATGTATCCTAAGAAAGTCCAGGAAAGTACCCCCACAGATACAAGGGGTGTACTGTAATATGATTATTCCTAGATGTGCCAGTAACCAATCAGGCTGCCATATTTTGAACTGAAGTTTCCAAACTTTGTACAGAAGTATACCAATGTACATCACATTACGTAAGTCCAGCCTTGAGTTTGTCAGCACATGCACTACCATCATTAGATCTTCCAGTTCTGGGACTGGGTGCAGCTGGCATAACAGCCAGAGCTGATAGTAAGCACCTCTCAAACCTACCCAAGAGATAGGACTGGAACTACTGAAGCACAGAGCCCCTGGTTTCCATACCCCTCAGGCATTCCAGAAGGATACTGTGGTCAATGAAGTCTGCTATGCTGCTATAACATAATCCCCCAACAATGCTCCGGCAAAGATAATCCACTAAAGCAACCATAGTGGTCTCAATTGTGTATCCTGCTCTGAAGCTGGTTTGAAATGGGTCTAGAAAACCTGTATCATCCAAGAATGCCTGGAGTTGGAAGGCAACTGCTCTATGATCACCTTGTCCCAAAAAAGGATGATTTGATACTGGTTTATAATAGTTAAAGTCCAGGTGGTCCAGGAAAGTCTTTTGAGGGGGGGGAATGGGTGCACGACTGCTTCTTTTAAACAAGATGGAAATCTTCCCTCCTTGAGAGTTACAGTAATAATATATTGTAGTAAAGATCGAATTGCATCTCCTCCATGAACAACCAGTCAAGAAGGACATCGATCAAGATGGCAAGTTGTCTTTCTTACTCATACTAGCAGCTTGTCCACATCTGCAATACTCACCAAGTGAAACTGATCCAGGGTAATCCTGCTCATGGAGTTGCTGGACATTTCACTGTCAGCTTCTGCTGTAACAATGGTGACTAAGTAGGCTCTTATCCAAGATATTTTCTCTGTGAAATTATCATTAAAAGCATCGCAACAAACTGCTGAAAGCTCTAGAATCGGGTTCAGTGTGTGTGGTGTGCCCAAACAGATCTGCTACCACCCTGAATAGTTCAGCTTGATGTAGATTATTATCCAGTCCATGACAACCTTGGGTCTGTGTCAGATAGTATCTGGACCCACCCATGCTGCTGGACATACTCTGGATCTTGTTTTCTGTGCTGCATAGGGTGATGGTGACCTTCATGTGGAGGAACTTTCTGCAGTTTTGTTGTCATGGACAGATCATTACCTGGTCAGGTTTAGACAGACTGGGAGTTGGAACCTCTGCAGGGGTGGGGGACCGAATAGAATGAACAGCTCCAGGAGGCTGACCGATCCGGATGGATTCTTGAACGCTCTTGGGGATTTTCTCACCTCAGCAGGTGAATCTGTCTAATGTCTGGCTGACCTTTGGAATGAGGAAATGGCTAGTGCAGTGGACACAATCATTCCTGAGCATCCCCTCTTATGGAGTGGAGCCAAACCAGCCCTCTGGTTTTCCAGGGAGCCAGTGGTGATGAAACAAGTGAGATGGAGACCAGAGTGTCATTGGTAGAAGACCTGGAGAAAGTCTGGCCAAACAAAGGCTAAAGCTTATTTGAAAGCCTGTCCTGTGGCAGTATAGACAAAGAAATTATTCTTTTCTGCCACCATTGCATTTATAAGGAACTGTCCAGTGGAGCTGTTTCAAGTGGTTAGAGATCTATTACACAACTGTCCTCAAGTAGAAAATGCAGACCACTCAACAGCCTGCTGTGAAGAATCTGCACAGTACTCTGCAGATGAAATCACTCACTTTGCAGATAAAATCCAACTTGGATGCTGTAATTAATACAGTTCCAGTGGATGTAATCTTGCCTTCTGCATGTCCAGTGCACCCAAGCTACTATGGATGAGAGGGAATTCTGGGCTATAATGGATGCTAAAGCCCAGGGTAGGTGTTTCTTTTCTCCTCAGTGTAATCGGAAAAATGTTCTGTCTTGCCAACCAAACCAGCATGCCATTTGGGAGGGTGCTTACTTTGGTTTCAATTTATAGGTGATGCTGAGATTTCTGACTCCCAGGACCTAAACACCACCTTCATCACCAGGAGTGCTGTGGGTCAGTTCCCTGATGCATCATTACACAATGGAGTAGAACTTCCCACATCTTTGTCTGGAACTAGCATCTTCCTACCAAGCAAGCTTCCATTGGGGATCTTTTCTACAGCTATGGAGCAAGTCATGGGGAGTATCAACCATCTAAAGCTGAGACTGCATTGGAGGAGACATCCACATCAAGTAAGCAAGGTGAAAACTCTTTTTAAAACAAGATACTAGTTGGATATTTGTTTAATCAAATAATAAGTTGGGGAAATTCCTTATTGTGATGACGTATTTTGCTGACATTCCTATACTGCAGATTGTATCCTGCAGACTCATTCTAGAAACAAGAAAATATGCTGATATTCATAGGCCTGAACAATTATGCTTGCAGGCTCCATTTGGCAATGGCGTAATAAGAGGTTTTCCTTACATTTTTTTTAATGTTGGCACCCCCTCCCCATGCATGTGATTCTCTTTCCTTCTAAAAATTCTGGTTGCTTTGCTTCCTTAAACCACCACACATCGCCTTAGCCTTGCAGTCAGGAAATGTGAAAGCATCTTATCCTTTTCTCCCGCTAGCCTACAACATTGGAGGGATGGTGGGGTACACATCATGTGTGCAAGTGTGCATGCATTGTGCCTTCATTCTTGATAGCTTTTTTGTTGTCTCAGGGAGATCTTCTTTCCCGGTTTTACAAAATACGACTCGATCTGTGATTGCATGGGGCTGGACAGTCACGGTGGGAAATTCCTGTGTTGGAAGACCACCATCAATTTCCTATCCTCCCCTTCCCAAAGAGCCAGGATCTTTTCCCCTACAATACATGAGCAGTTAATTCCCTTGCTTGTTGTTTCATTGCTAAGTGTTGCCATGCATCTCATCTGTGGAAGATGTGGTACAGCCATGCTTCCTTCGGCAGTCCAGCTGGCAGAAAACAGGAAAAAGAAAGCACGCAAGAATGCAGGGAACAATGTTGAACATTTGATTGTGCATTCAAGGAGCTGGTTGTTCTTTCAAGAGGAAAGTCAAAGAGTACCTTGAATATATGTGGATGGAGGATGAGCTTGCCAGGAAAGATAGAGACAGGCTTACCACCTGCATCGAGCAGCAGACACCACTACTTTGCAAATTTTTCCAATGTATGGAGGCATCTATGGAGAAGGGGAAGGTAAATGATGGTCATGACAAACTGTCCAGACAACAGGCAACAGAACGAATCAGATCTGCCTGCAAACAGCCAGAATATAGGTAATGATTTACCATCACCCCTTTTAAGGAGCAGCACTTAGAAGCAAGGTCCTAATGCAGCTTTATCTTGCCAAATCACCACACCTGTTAGACTTTCCGCAGGGTCATGGAAGAGGAAGGCTGTCAGAGCAATCGCGCCCCCAAAACCCTACTCCCCCTAACAATACATTCACCAGTTGTGATTTTATAGTATTTTCCCTTAATGTTCTTTGTCCTAGCAATGTGAAAAAGGTACCAAAGAAGTTGTATGGTTGTTTGGGAATAAGTTCTATTCTGTATTGTAATGGAATAAACTTTTGATGCTGCTGTGCATTACACTTGGACTGTTACATTTTGCACTAGTCCTACCACTATGCCACAGTGTTCTCTGTATCACAGTGTCTACATAGTTTGGTATGTTTTCTGGATGACTAGAGGACACAGGATCATGTTAGAAATTGAAGAAAAACAAGATTTAATTTCATGAATAGTTGTCAAGCAATTTTTATTTTCCATGTTACAATATTCTTATTTTTATTGTTTGATAAATTAGCAATGTTGGGAAAAGGGAGAAAGGAAAATAAAATAACAATAATACAACAATATTAATAATAAGAATATCAACACTATTAAAATATACAAGACAGCAACAACAACCATAAGTACATCTCCCCACCCCCAAATTAGCTAGCCTATTGTGGCACCTGTCAGTCCAGTTGAAGTGTGGCACTATTCTGTATGCTGAGCTTTATCCTGCCCATTGTTTCCTCCAGGGCAAGTAGCCTCTGCTCCAGCTGCTATACTGAAAAGCAACAGGGATGGATAGAGGGGTTGTCAATAGCTTTTCACATTTGCTTTCATGCAGTACACCAATTAAGTGGACACACTTGTGCCACCACGTAGATAACTACCCCGCATTTGATGCTCCCCTTGAACACATGCCTCACAGCTAAAAAACACAGTGGAAATTACCTTGCCTCATCTCCCATCCCTGGATGGCTATGAAACAGCCAAGAAGGGAGGCAGGAACTAGTCCTGTCTCCCTTCTGCCCTCTTCAGCACGGTCCTCCAGGGGAAAGGGGTTTTTACTCTAGCCATGATCTCCTGCAGTGGAAAATAAAGGACACATCCACCTCATCCTTAGTGATCGATTAGTGTGATATATGCCATTAATTGGCCTCTATACTGCCTTGTTATGTGTTCCAGTAGTTATGCCGATGGTCGAGATGGTAACATATTTGTCACTGGTGTTGTAAACTGACCTAGTGGCTGGTGATCCTGCCAGTGTAGCCTGTTCACCCTAACCCATAGGGCATGCAAGCTTTTATACGTTGACAGGCAATGATCAGGCGGGGGTTCCCATTTTGGGCCTCTGGTGTCTCAAAGAAATGTGTCTTTGAGGTTTTGAATTTAGTGTGGCACTGGAACACTATCCTGTTCAAGCCCCATTAACGAAGCACACAAGAAGCAGCAATAAAAAAAGTCCAGTTCCTCCAATTGGTGCTGCTCATTACATTGATGAGCAGGACTAGCCACCAGAAAAAAGTCCATCAAGATGTTGGTCTCCTCTCTCTGCCAGTAGACAATGTGACTGAGAACTCTATTATCTTGCTACTAGCCTTCCTACCACACAGTCATGTGATTATTTGAATAGGGGCAAGCTAAGGAGCAACCATTCTCTGCAATCCACAAACTTAGAAGTTGTCCAATTCTACACTCCCCTCCCGCTTCATGTTAAACATTGCCCCCTCAAAAATGTACAAACTGACGCTTTCCACTATAAATGTTGTCTACCAGGAAAACAGTCTGTAATACAGACAATGCTGGCTAAAGTTCACTGCAGAAGTGCACTGATATTTGGAAATTAGGTTAAACAGAAAAATGTCAATTTTTAAATAGCATTTCCCTTAAGGGAAAGCAGAAATTGAAATCACAGGTAATAAACACTCCAGGTTCCTATTGTTATCTTTACACTGGACACTGCAAACAAGAGAAATGAGAAAGGATCCAATTCCCCCCCCCACAACAGCTGTGTAGTTATAACACAACATAGGCTCAACAATTATTTCTTTATGCAAAAGGAAAATAATAATCAAGCAACCACACACTCCACCAACAAGGAATAGGAAAAGCATCTCCTTAACCCTCTTCCCCACACTATAGTGAACTTGATGGAGGAGAACCTCACAGCTCACATCACTTCAGTCCAAAAATATTGGGCCAATACATTACAAACAGCCTCCCCTTCTTCTTTTTCATTATCCTCATAAATGGTCATCGGTGTTCCCAGAGTGTCCAGCACGTACTCTCGCACATGCCTGGGAGTCCTCACAAGCACCTGGACCCTCATTTCACAGAAGTTGTGCAAGATGGCACATGCCGTAATAACAGAAGGGACATTCTCCTCAGCAACCTCCAATGATGCAGTCAGGTATCTCCACTGGGGGCTTTCAAATGGCGAAATGACCTTTCCACCACATTCCTTACAAGATTCAGGCAGTGACTAAATCTTGTCTATTTGTCTGTCACGTACCTAGACAAAGTGTACTTCATAAGTCACTTTCTAATTGGGTACTCCCAATCAGTGATTTGTATTAGACTAACCTATCACCCTACCACAGCAACAGCTGCATTGCCAGGAACCCAAAAACCCTGCAGGCATTATCTCATATATTGCAGAGTTATGGAACACATGGGCATCGTGATTTTTCCTGATCCTACCAACCTCCATGTTGATAAAGTGCCCAGAGTGATCAAAGGTCCCCTGAAGCAGCACAGAGTATGTGTGTTTTCTGTTTATGAATTCTGTGCCTTGTCTTATTGGGGAAACAACCTGGCAAAGGTACCCATCGACTGTCCCCATCACTCGTGGAAATCCCATAGTGGAAAAGCCATCCATTATCTGAAAGAGAGAAGGGGTGATGGGGAAGAAAATAAGACAAATTTAGTGAAAATACTTATCTCTGTAATTCATACAACTATGCTATGCAGAGAAAAGGGGAAGGTTGGAGGAAAAAGGCAACTTTAGCGCATGTCCAATTCTCAGAGCACACAGTATAGAGAAAGTGGGGGGATGGGAAGGAAAATGCCAATGTAAGCAAATGTTTGATTCATGGGATACAGAGTGGAGAGGAAGCAGGGGGAGGGGATGGAAACACAAATTAAGCAAATGCCCGATTATTGGGGTATGTAGTACAGAGAAAGTGAGAGATTCTGGAATTTATAGAAATGTAACCATTACAATACATACCTCTCAAGCATTTCCAAGGCAAACGGTGTGTTGCAGAAGAACTAATTCCATAGTCAGGCATACTTTTATAAAGATTTCTGCAGCTGTTGAGTGACCAATGCCAAACTGGTGGGTTGCAAGCCGATAAACACAATGGTTTGCGAGCATCCAAACCATGATAGCAACTTTTTTCCATGGGGATGGCCCTCCTCATTACCATGTCCTTCTTCTGTATGTCCTCACAAAGTCCACCCACAATGGTGAAGAATGTGGATTGAGGCATACGAAAATTTTGACCCATTTCTCATCACACCAGACTGATGACAAAAATCTTCCACCACTTTTCACTACATGGGTAAACCCATCAGTGCTGAAAATATCTGAATTCCCAAGGAATGGCCCTGGGTCTGGTTACTGCTCCAGATACTGGTCCCCAACCACCACCCCCCAGGCAGCCAGATCACAGCATCGCTGGAGATGCCTCCCATGTGCTCTGGCTTGTTTGTGAAGGGCAATACCCACCCGCTTACACACAATAGTCATTTGCAGTAAGGAGAATAATTCAAGGGAAAAATCCACTGTGACTGCCATTTCTGCCCCCCCCCCCCGAGACTGAGAAGATGATGAGAATGGCAGAGGGAGCACATGTGAGGGCTAAGGATAAGGATTCTTGCCCAGGTAGGTATGTCTCTTCCCAGGTAGGTATGCACCTTCCCAGGTATGTGTGCCATCCAACAGGAGAGAAAGTGGGTGGGACAAGAAAGGATACTGATGTACTTGAATGTAAGCAGGTGTGTGTGTGTGTGTGCACGCGCGTGCATGCTGGGAATGAAAAAAAATGAAGCCAATGCAGTCATGTGACCGACAATAATCCAATAGAGTGAGCACATGGAAAAGGTACGGAGCACCCTTTTATACTGAAGTGACTTCTGACCATAAAACTATGTGGCTTAATACCAAATTGAGTTCGGATTATAATGGACGTGTATGGTGCTAATGGGGGTCAAGGAATAGGATACTGTGCACTGGACTGAGAATGTAGCCTACAGGACTTGCTATTTGTTGATGGTCTTCCATCCAAGTACTAACGAGGACTGACCCTACTTAGCTTCCAAGATCAGACGGTATCTGGTGCCTTTAGAGTATTTATGCCCCTATGTCTGGACTAATGCTTATAAAAAATGAAAGTACGACAAAATGGCTCTTTAAATGCCGCTTTCTTTAAAACAGTGAACTCTATTAAATTTTAAATGGATATTATTTTAGTTTGAAAGAATGTATCCTTAGTTTGGCATAATGCATCCTTATTCTTTAGTGCACTGAAGTCTACTGTTGCCTTGGGTAAAACAGCAATCAATTTTCATTAAAAAAAACTTTTAAAACAAACAGTGTCTCTACTCAAACCTCTTTGTGTTGTGTGTTTTCAAGTCACTTCTGACTTACGGCAACCCTAAGACGACCCCATCACAGAGTTTTCGTGGCAAGATTTGTTCCAAGGGGGGGGCTTGCCATTGTCTTCCCCTGAGACGAAGAGAATATGACTTGGCCAAGGTCACCCAGTGGGTTTCTATGGCCAAGTGGTGATTTTACCCCTGGTCTGCCAAAGTCGAAGTCCAACACTCAAGCCATTACACCACACTGGTTCTCTACCCAAACCTAGAACTACATAATTTCACCTTATATAAGAAAAAATAATTACCATGTTTTTCATGAAGTTACAAACCTACTTTATTTAGTAAACATTGTCTCTTGGGATTGAAGAGAAAGTCAGCAAAAACAAGGAAAATACGCCAGGGGAACATGAACACCTCACCTAAGCTTTTGACTCACATTTCAGATAAATTGTTCATTTATCAGAGTACTTCATTTAAAATCACTTTCAATTATAGCTCTGACTATATAAGCATTAAGGAATACTGTGGTGGTGGTGTGCATAATTGGCATTTGAGCATTAGACCATTTCTAACTACAGCTGTGTTCAGTTCAATTATATTGTAAAACTTTTTATTTTTATTTCATTCTACGCAAGCAGAGTAGGAGTCTAATTATTCAGTAATAGATTTTGATGCTGCCAGCAAGCTTCGTATCACATATTATATAAACACTAGCTGGACCTGGCATACCATACACCGTTAAAAAACTCCCCAAAAACTCCCAGTAGACCTCACGACAACCCTGTAAGGTAGGCCAGTGGATTTAAATTCCTCCTCCCCCTTCTCAGCATTCCACACTTTTCCTGGAATGGCTGTGGTTACTCGCTCTGTTACCCTGCCGCAGCTGCCGCCAGTTGAATGCCTGGCTCCGGCCCAGTGGCAGCAGTGGCATCCTGCCGCCACCATCAGTTGACTGCCTGGATCCCATCGCAGCCCATGACTGATGAGTGGCTGAGGGAGCGAGGGGCCCTTCTATGGCAGCAATGCAGTGGACTGTGATGTGGAGAGGGAATTTGCATGTGGATGGATGTCTTGAGCAGCCAATCAGCACACTGGGAAAGGCAACATGCCCCAGAGAATTATATATATATATAGATTATAGCTCCCTGCCTTCCTCCAATACATAGTTTTCCAAAGGCTACATTTTGAAAAATGAAGAAATCAATCCAGCAGTATCTGTCTAAGGTGTCCATGGGGTTGCATATATCAGTCCTCAAGTTTCAAGTTCAAGGAGGCATGAGCACTTGCAATAAAGCAGGTTATGACATGCCCCAGTAGATGTTTTAAATTGCCTGTGGCAAAGCAATGCTCATGTTCCCTTGGAAAGCCACGAATAGCAATTTGTATGTTGTGCATGAACATGTAACAAGAAGTTGGAGAACAGTAAAAACAATTCAGAGCAGAGTGATGTTGGATTACCCTTCTGAATGACTTCTGATTAACCTCCTCCTTTCTTGGTCTGCCTCCGTCCACGGCAGCAATCTAGTCCCTCCAAATGCTCCCTCCTCCCTTCCAACCCCTCTTCCTTGAATCCCTGTTTTAAATCCACATTGCTCCATGCCATTCAACAGATCCCTGCTTTAAATCTTCTTTGCTCACCCCCCTTCAACAGAAATCTTGTTGGTCCCTCCAAACACTCCTATCCCTGCTTCCTGAAAAGATAATAGTCAGATAATTTTTTTTTAAAAAAGTGCAGCCCCTGAGTAGTCCCACATGCTTGAGTGTGATCCCCAGCCCCGCTGCAGTTGCTCACTCCGGTCTAGACTCTAGATACCTAGGATGTGCCCCATCCGTTTTAATGAGGCAAAATACCATCAACACAATGTTTAATCAACAGACTAAACAACACAATACACTGTTACAAAGAAATCTTGGAGGAATATTGAGACACAGTGTTCACATTACTATTTGCTATTCAAAAAATGGTAAAACCTTTCCCTGTTGGCATATTCAAAAACTGGAAGAATTTATTACATTATTTTCTTTTGAGAAGTTGAAAATCATGAATTACCATGTCAATTCTTTAACAATAATATATTAAAAGAGGACTGAGGTTTCCAAATATTATTTTGTGACAAAACTAAAAACACTCTTTAACAGGTACAGAAACTCTGATTGTCTAGTTTATTATTTAATTGACCAAAACTGTATTATGGTTCCATTGTGTTTTGCACTTCAGTACTACACTGGAAAATACATAAAGCTACCAATTTGAAGAAGACCTAATGTATATTTTAGAAGAAATCAGGAGAAACGATACAACATAAAAAGATTAGAAGATATTGTCAATAAAGGTAACTGTCTGAATAGTAGCTAACACTAGCTCTACATTAGGATTTTCAATATTTACATATAACTAGTTTTTGTGAACAGGAATATTGATGAAGGAAGACAGAGTGACATATTTTCTTGTCCACTCACCCCTAACATTTGTACAGAAAGCCCTTAGAAAAACAGCAAGGTGCAGAGAAATCTTAGGTTCTATCAACCTCACATATTTTATGGAATTACACCACATTAAAATGCAAAGTCCTGTGAAACCTTAAAAGGCCAACCAAAAATAAAAAATAATTAAAAAAATCAACCATAGCATGTGCTAGATTCCACTTTGTCAAAGACCTGTAGCTCCAGGATGGTATATTTCAGATTCTCCTGTTAGTATTTTACTATAGCCCTTTTCTTTGCACAAGAAAGAAGAATCCAACCAATGAACTAGAAACAGTTTCTATTTTTGTTCACTTAATTTTGAATTAGTACGTATCTCTCAAATGCTGATATAGCTACTGTTCAAAACTACAAATAAGCAAAATACAGAAAGTTAGTCAGTTTAGTAAATTTCAGCAAAATTACAAAAGACCAGCAATCCAAATATGATGCACAATCTTTCAAAACTGGGTAATACCTACAGGTTCTGAATTTAGTCTGGTAAGCATTTCTGATACTCAATTTTTATGAATCTTCTATAAATATTTTTAATTTCCTTTCTCCTCACCCACTTTATCCTGTAGGACTGAATAAACATGGCAGCAGACCCCCTTAAGAGGTGACACTCACCAAATGGATCCACAAACCTAAGGTGCATCTACACTGTAGAAATAATGCAGTTTGACACCACTTTAACTGCCATGACTCCATCCTACAGAATCCTGGGATTTATAGTTTTGTGATGCACCAGCACTCTTTGGCAGAGAAGACTAAAGACCTTGTAAAACTACAAAATCCAAGATTCCATAGGATGGAGCTGTAGCAGTAAAAGTGGTGTCAATCTGCATTATTTCTACGGTTTAGATGCACCCTAGTAACCAAAGAGGATCTGGAGAGGACCATATCCCCACAAGTCTAGATGTTTTCTCCAGTAGCCCTTCACCTCTTTGATTAAGGATCTGCTTTCCCCATCTCTTGCATTTTCACACTTCAAATCTTACGGATGGGGCAGGCTGTAAGGGCTACTTTTCACATTATGCTTTTTAAGCGAACATTTTGTAGGAAGAATACAAAATTCTGGCTCTAGCAGCACACCAGTTTCCAGTGACTGTCAGTCTGTTTCTCTGTGTGTGTCACACACACACATACTGCAACTACACAAATGTTAAATTAAAAAAGAACAAAAACAAACCAGTAAACACTGGTTAACAAAAGTGCTTGCAAGTCCATGGAGGCATACCATTTCTTTTCAACAGATACTACTAATTCTGGCCCAGTTTGAAATGAAACCATTCTACTTCCTCCCTGGCTGATCTAGGGGAAGAGACTCTGCATTCGTACAGAATGCAAGCCTTTATCAGTTTTCAAATGGATGCTGCCAATGCTTAATTATCATTCCTAAGCCTGACTTAGGTTGCATACAATACCTAGTCCTAAAGTGATCTTGGAGATGAAGATTTGATAGTTCTTTGTATATCCACGTCTTCATTTCTGGGATACTCCGTTTCAGGCAGATGTTTTAAAATACTATTTCGCAGGAACAGCATAAGGGAGCTTTTCTTGGGCTTAAAGCCCAGAATGGGCTGAAGGACCACTCAGTCCTCATGAAAAGTACACATTCTGGTCTGAACACATTTCCCCCCCACAATGATGGCTATGAGGAAGTCCACCTTGAGGTATGCAAAGCACAATGCAACTGGCCTCTAATTCAATATTGCACAACTATGGAATAGCTGCTTCTGCCAGCAGACTTGGGACTGTCTTTCTCCCCCTCCAACCCTCTGTGGCACCAAAGTCCTGTCCCACAAGTTTCCCAATCATATGCTTTTTAAGGGAAGTACTGTGTATGTTTTATATTTGATCTGCAGTATTTGCATAGCAGTCATCCAGTTAACTACAGTGCCAAATCTTCCAAAATGTGGCTTCCGTAACTCTTCTTAAAGGCAGAATTTAAAGTTCATTTTAAAAGTCAAAATACTTAGTTGCATCATTTACATACATGAACTGTATTCTATGCTTTATTACGGTACCAATTTTAATTATATTGAAATAATTTAAGATTTTTTTTAGTTGTTCAAAATATGTCTGATATATAACAGATAATGAAGACGATATACTGGGCTGCAAAAATAGATTTTACTTCAGGAGTGAGTTATTCACATGATTTAAAGACTGGAACAAAAAGCTAACCCTCAGACATTATGCTCTCCCACCATCATCACTGTTCAGCTAATATATACTCTACACTGATAAGTGCCTTCCTTGGCTTTAATCAGATATAATTGTCACTCTTTGTACTATTAAGCAGCAGAAAAGGAATGCAATTTAGGCAATTCATTCAATGTAATAGCTTTGAAATCTAATATTACTTAAGAGAGAGAGGGAAAGAGATACTGTCAATTTCTTGAAGTACAACAAAACAGTAGATTTTTTCACTTCAGGGAGCTTTTCCTATGCAAATAGGAACAGAAATCCCATCATCTATTGACAACAACTATAGGTTACATTAAGTTCTTATGTCACTGCATAACAGTTTACAGCTCCTAGGATCATGAATGTAAACAAATCTGTTCACTTACTGAAATCAATGAGAAACCTTCCAAATCCTTGTCTTTGGTACTGGGGCATGATCATTATGCAGGAGACATTGTACTTCTGTTGGCAGAGCTTCTCCTGCAGGAAGAAGAAAGAGATCAAGTATGTCAAAACATTGATGAAGTGGGCCATTCCATGTACTTGTTCCTATCTTTATAAAAAGTGTGAAAAGGCATAAAAGGCGAACTGGCAAAACGCTGTCAATATCAAAGCAGAATGGTCTTGTTGCAAGTAATATTATCATGATGTATGACAAGCAAATCAATGTATCTTCTTAAGAAGATGTGGAATTTCATAAGACATTTTAGAAAGCAAAAACAGAAAAATTCAAAGGCAACTTCAGGAACACATTTAAGTGAAGAGGGGGAGATTCCCCCCATCCTTCTCCAACTTTCTGTCTGGAATATTTTTTTTTAAAAAATATTACATCTTCATTAATTGAATACATAGGTCAAGTGAGAAGTAATGGCTACATTAGAACAACACGGTATAGTGGTTTGAGCACTGGACTACGACTCTGGAGACCAGGTTCAAATCACCACTCAGCCATGGAAACCCATTGGGTGACCTTGGGCAAGTCACACTCTCTCAGCCTCAGAAGAAGAAAAAGGCAAACCCCCTCTGAATAAATCTTGCCATGAAAACCCCATGAAAGGTTTGTCTTAGGCTCATTCTAAGTCGAAAATGACTTCAAGGCACACAACAACTGCTTTTCACCTACAATTCATTTTTCTCTAAGTAAGTATTTCTGATTGGTGCAACTGTTTATCTAAAGTGATGTTGAAGCATAACTTTTACCTAGCAGTGTGTGTCTTCTTTTAAATACAAAGTGAATTTCAGGCGCTTATTGAGAAACCAGGTAGAACCAGTTTAATTAATTTTTCATGCCATATGCTAGCTTCAGTCAGCTAGAATAGCCTCCATTTTGAGGTGTTCTATTTGTGTATGTATATGCCTTCAAGTCTCCTGTACACTTTTATGGTGACCCCATGAACTTCACAGGGTTTTCTTAGGCAAGGAATACTCAGAGGCCACCTTCCCATCTTGGGAGAAAGGCAAGATATAAATCCAATTAATAAAGAAATAAATAAAATCTGGAAGTTCCTTCCTCTCAAGTATAGCTTACAGCACCTGGTATTCATTGGTGGTCTCCCATCCAAATACTAACCAGGACTGACCCTGCTTAGCTTCCAAGGTGAGACGGGATCTGATGTCTGCAATACAACATCAGAGTGGAGGAAAGGAACACTTGTGAGTAGCAACACATTGTTTCCTACTCTGGAAATGTCAAAAACTGTTTAGAGCTAAAGAAAGAAGCCAGAAACATTTCTCAAAAAGGGGACTAGGGCCAGTTCCAGTTCATCAGAAACCTCCAAGAGAAAGTGGAAGGGAGATACAGACAAAGCCGTAGTAAGTATGGCTTTGGGAAGAAGATTCTGAGGAAGGAGAATGGTTTGATACTTTAGGCAAAGAAGATGACAGGCACTACTAGAAGCTGAGTTGGTTCAGCTTCACACAATATTCCTCCCTCCAGCACCACCACCACCAGCTTGAAATTGCCAACCATATCACAGATAAGCCCAATTTCATAAACAGCACTTTCTCCCTACTCCTGTTTGCAGAATTAATAAAGAGGTAGTAAGCAAATGTTCAGGTTTACTGTCATTGATTTACAGAAGAACTAGAGAGGTAAGAAAGTTGACTATGCTGAACACAAAGGAAACCCAGAGAGAGGGGTGTCATAACAGGGAACAGACAAAAGGCAGAACTACTCAACACCTTCTTTGCCTTGGTCTTCTCCCAGAAAAAAACCCAAAAAACAGTGTACAACCTGGGAAAATGGAGCAGATAATGCAGTAGGGGAAATGCAGCATCAAATAAGTAAAGAAGTAGTACAGAAATACCTGGGTACACTAAATGGGTTCAAGTCTCCAAGGCCAGATGAACTACATCGAAGAGTATTAAAAGAAAAGGCAGAAGTAATCTCAGAACCACTGGCAATAATCTTTCAGAACTCCTGGAGAACAGGAGAGGTCTCAGAAGACTGGAGAAGGGCAACTGTTGCCTGCAACAGGACTCAAACAATTATTGTCCAGTCAGTCTGACATCAATACCAGGAAAGATTCTAGAGCAGATCATTAAATAGATAATCTGTAAACACTCAGAAAGGGATGTCATGACCACTAAAAGTCAACATGAAAAAACAAGTCATGCCAGACTAATCTTGACAGAGTTACAAGCTTGGTAGATGAAGGGAATGCTGTGGATGTAGCATATCATGATTTCAGTAAGGCCTTCAACAAAGTTCCCTATGATATTCTTGCAATTAAGCTAGTAAATGTGGGCTAGAAAATGCTACTGTTAGGTGGATTTGTAATTGGTTGACTGACCAAACCGAAAGGGTGCTCACCAATGGCTCTACTCATCCTGGAGAGAAGTAACTAGTGGGGTGCCACAGGGTTCTGTTCTGGGCCCAGTGCTATTCAACATCTTTATCAATGACTTGGATGATGGAATAGAGGACATGCTTATCAAATTTGCAGATGACACCAAATTAGGAGGAGCAGCAAATACCCCAGAAGACAGGATCAGAATTCAAGATGACCTCAACAGATTGGAGAGCTGGGCCAAAGCTAACAAAATGAATTTCAACAGAGACAAATGTAAGGTACTACAATTAGGTAGGAAAAAAATGAAATGCAGATATAGGATAGGTGACACATGTCTTGCTCACAGTACATGTGAAAGGCATCTAGGAATCTTAGTAGACCACAAGCTGAACATGCGTGAACAGTGTGATGTGGCAGCTAAAAAAGCCAGTGCAATTCTAGGCTGTGTCAATAGCAGTATAGTGTCTAGATCGGGGGATGTAATAGTACCACTCTAATCTGCTTTGGTCAGACCTCACCTGGAATACTGTGTCCAATTCTGGACAACACAATTCAACAAAGATATTGACAAGCTGGAACATATCCAGAAGAGGGCAACCGAAATGGTGAAAGGTCTGGAATCCATGCCCTATGTGGAGTGGCTTAGGGAGCTGGGTATGTTTAGCCTGGAGAAGAGAAAGTTAAGAGGTGACATGATGGCCATGTTTAAATATCTGAAAGGATGTCATATTGAAGAGATCGTTTTTGGCTGCTCCAGAGACTAGGACATGAAGCAATGGACTCAAACTACAGGAAAAGAGATTTCACCTAAACATTAGAAATAACTTGCTGATGGTAAGAGCTGTTCGGAAGTGGAATGTGCTGCAGTGGAGTGTGGTGGAGTCTCCTTCTTTGGAGATTTTTAAACAGAGGCTGGATGGACACCTGTCAGGAGTGCTTTGATTGTGTATTCCTGCATGGCAGAGAGTTGGACTAGATGGCCCTCGCAGTCTTTTCCAACTCTATGATTCTATGATACATGGAAGTGCTAGTTTCTGCTTACCTGGCAGGCACCTCCACATAGTTGGAGAAGGTTTCAAGGACATGTAAGTGGCCAATGTCCCAAATCACCCTTTCCTATGATGAAATATTCCACCTCAAATAGCTAACACTGTTGATTTTAGCCATTCTAAGCCAACCTTGGATTTGTCTATAAAAATGATATCCTTGATCTTGGCCACACCTTCAGATACTACGTGCTTTCAAAAATAGGAATACAATACTGACTGCTAAAGAAAAGCAGAGCAGAGCCAGTGGGGTAAAGGCTCCTACACCAACATGTCACTGTGGATCTCTCTCCACTGGATGTAGCCATTGTGCCCAATGGCCAACTGAAATGTTCAATTCAATTTTCTGCTACTTTCTATGCATATCTATGATTGCGACCTTCATAGTCACAAATTCTAAGGACACCATACCTGATTGCAAACATCTACTGAGACTTCTACAAGTCTGTCTTCAAGACCTTCAGAGTGTTATTGAACAGAACATTCAAATGATGTCTAAAAATAGGCCCATCAGGTTGCCCATTATAGCCTTTTCAATAATGTCAATGGTATTTTTTAAGAGAAATGTGACTTTAAACCATATGATTATGAAATTATGTTCAAAATTTTTAAAAAGAGTTTAAGCAAACAAACCAAGAGAACATTTCTTTATACAGTGGACACTCTAACTTGCTCTCTAATTTTGAGGTTGCCACAGGATCCCATGCTGTTCAATATCTACATGAAGCCACTGGGAGGTCATAAGGGGGTTTAGAGTGGGGTGCCACCAGTATGCCAATAAAACTCAGCTCTATATCTCTTTGTCATCAGCATCAGCTGGGGCTGTGCAGGTGCAGGACCAGGGCCTGGATGCTGTAATGCTCTGGATGACTGTCAATAAACAAGCTGAATCCCAATAAAACAGAAGCTCTGTGAACTGCTCGTTCTCAGGTCTGGGAATTGGGTACACAGCCTGTCCTGGATGGGGTTGCACTCCCCCTGAAGGAACAGGTGTGTAGCTTGGGAGTACTGTTAGATCCATCCCTATCACTGGAGCCCCAAGTGGACTTTGTGGCTCTGATTACTTGGAGCAAGCTTCAATTGGTGTGCCGGCTACAGCCTTTCCTGGACAGAGATAACCTAGCCACAGGAGTCCATGAATTGGTAACCTTCTAATTAGACTACTGTAATGCGCTCTACATAGGGCTGTCCTTGAAGAAGACTTGGAAGCTGCAACTAGTGCAAAATGCAGCAGCTCGGCTGCCAACTAGAATACCATATAGACAGCATGTACTGTCAGTCTTTTAAGAATTGCACTGGCCGACAATATATTTCTGGTCTGAATTCAAGGTGCTCATGATGACATTTAAATCCCTAAATGGCTTGGAGCCTCAAAACACTCCCCATATGTGCCTGTCCAAGGATTAAGGTCTGCTGGGGGCCCCTCCTCCATGTCAATACAATGTGTTGAGACATGAGAGCGCTTTCTGAGCCATGGCTACTACTGAGCCAACGGTGGAATGCCCTCCTCCTGGAGGCCTGAGTGGTGCCAACTCTCACTTCATTTAGGCACCAAGTTAAAGCCTGCCTGTTCATCAAGGCTTTGGGGCCTCAGTTATTCAATCCAAATGCTGTTTAACAGGTTTTTAGCTTATTTAAATTATTTGACTGTTTAAAAACTGTTTGACCTGTTTTGATGCTATTTGTAAGTCGGCCTGAGAGCTTCTGATATAGGGCAGAATACAAAAATTTTAATAAGTAAAAATAAAATATTTTTTCAACATACTCAAAAGGTAAACAGGGTTAAAGTATAGTCAACTATTCCACAGAAGGGTTATATTTTCAGTTATCAGTGTCAAATTCCCTGGAGATATGGGGTGTGCTTCGAACAGCCAGGGGGCACCCTAGAATTTCTTCTCTATAAGACAAGCATTATTGTCTTAGGACAACTATCACTCTAAACACATGATATAACATAATATTTTATTTTTAAGACGTGCTACCCTTCTGATAAGCTATCAAGCATAGATACAAAGATTATCAAACCAATCTTATACAAAGCTAATAAATTATGCTAATAGTACAGATCAACCAATTAATGAACAACTCAATGAATCAGAGCAAGAACAGCTAATGCTACAAAAATCCTTATTTCTTGACTCCTGAACAGGATCAGCCCAAGTTCTGGCAGAGTAAAAGAGAATGCAGGATTTTACTTTTGATTCAAGTAAAATAACATGCATTTACAATGTAATGTTAAGTGATAACAGCTTTGTGCTTCTTTGTAATCAGAAATACAAACTACTGCACAAAATCAAGATTCGCAGAACAGTAATATTAAACTTTTACCTTTGAGAAGTATCCAACTAAGTGGCACCCTTTCTCATCATTCTTGGTGAGAACATAGAAAAGAAATGGCTCAACATCATAATATAAGGTTTTGTGGTCCAGAAAGAGCTTTGCTAACAAACAAAGATTTTGGCAATAAATTTTGCTTACATTCCCATCAACCTATGGAGGAGAGAATTGTCTGTATTAGTACTTTCAGCATAATAACAGAATCTTAAAATATGTTTATATGCAACAAATACACACAGAAGTTTGGCTCAAAATCCTTTGGTCTCAGTATTACATCCAAGTATTGGAAGTACACCTTTTTTCAAAAGAGCAGAGAATCTTCAGGAAAAAAACCTACAACTGAACAAGATAATCTCTATTTGCTACATTTGTTAATTCTCTCCAATTAAATAGAATACACTCTATATATTTGTGGATATCAGAACTACATTAAGCTGTTGATCCTTGAAGCGATGGATGAAGGAAGATGAAGTGAATTCCAACTCTAATATTTTGTTTGCAAACTAGGAAACTACAGTAGTTTAGCATTATACAACATCAGCTTTTAGAAATAACTGCAGACAACAAGAATTATTTATTTAAAATAAATGTTTCCAAGCTCAGCTCCAAACACTGACAGCTTCAGATTAACTCTACGCAGATTAAAAATGTATTTAATTCCAAGTAATTTTTTTCTGAGCTGGAGATCTTAGAAGGAAGGGCCAAAGGTTTCTTCCTTTTATTTATTGAACTGAAGTTCTGGACTTTCAGGTTCATCTGCAGACATACTTCCCAGTTTCTCAACTCCCCTAATTTTTCTACTTGTTCATCATTTATCAAAACATTTGTCTTTCATGTTGTATTTAAAAATACACAAGAAGCTGCCAGCAAAAATTAAAATCTAATATGAAAGCACAAAATGAAGGCGGGATTAATAGCGCAAATTAATATAAAACTACACCAGCTAACATATAACCCTCAAATAGCCTGGAACACCATGACCTTGGCCAACTGTCTAAAAGAAAACAGAGAAAGTCAGGCATATACCCGTTAGGAGACCCATCATATTTCAGACACTGTGGCACATGGAACAAGACTTCAGGGAAAGATCTTAAAATGTGCAGTGGAGGCAGATTCATTTTTCTCCAAAACATTGGAAAAAGCAGCCTAAGCTGGCAAAACCAAACAAAACCTCATCACGATATACACATCAAGGCGCAGCTCAACAGCATACCTGAGTACCGGTATGCATCCTTAGGAAGAATGAAACACCATCCAACACAGATTTGCATACTTATGTCTGATTAAGACCAGTTACCAGCCCACACTGACTGCTTTTTTTTTTTTTTTTCTGTTTCAGCTTGTTCACCTCATCTAGTCTAACCCCAGTTTCTAATTCAGGTATTCTACGGCCTCCCTCAGATTTGTTAAAAGGACAAGTAATTGCTGGTTATCAACGCAAAATTCCAGATGAAGTTTTTGATAAGCTTCTTGTAGGTGGTGACTAACATGAAGGACAGGATAGATACACCACAGCCTTTAATGTCCATCAACAGTCCCTGTTGTCACTTGTTGTAGCAATATACAAATATGGTAGGTAAAGCAAATGAGAAAGTAATAAGGCAAAGCAAATGGGAAGCCACCATGCAGAGGTACCTGCATGAGCAAAACTACAGCTCACTATACCCTAGACATAGTTTGATCATCATGGCAACAAGTTATAGAACAGCAGCATAGGTTTTATTTTGTGTAGACTCTCACTGATGTTACTGTCAACATTTCTCTAAAGTACATAACTCTTATACAGTTTATAATACCAGCTTTAAATGTTATATTCCAGTTTTAAAACACCATTGGATGTATTTATTTGGAGAAACAAAGATATAAAATTAACTTTAGCTTTTTTAATTTAAAGATTTAGCTGAACATTTTTTTTCTTTAAAGCTGTTGTCAAATGGGTATGATTCTTCATACTATGGAAGTTTCAACATTAAATTGGCTAGAAAAAAATCTGGAAAATGATTATTGTTTGCCAATTCTTTAGTAACACACAATGAAGATTTAAAGGCCAAAGACAGGTTTCTTCAGCAGACTTAGAGGATGGGATCTCTCTGATCTGTCAAGGATTTATACAAGAAAGGAGGTGCACCTAAAAGTAAAGAACTTCTTAACTTTAATCCACACCAGCCACCTTGGTCAGTCATGAAGGATTATGGGAATTATAGCCCCAAACATCTGAAATGCACTAGGTTGGCTACGCCAGAAGAAAAATCATAGAATCATAGAACTGTAGAGTTGGAAGAGACCACGAGGGCCATCCAATCCAACTCCATGCCACACAGGAAATCTTGATCAAAGCATCCCCGACAGATGGCCATCCAGCCTCTGTTTAAAGACCTCCAAGGAAGGAGACCCCACCATGCTCCGAGGGAGTGCGTTCCACTGCCGAACAGCTCTTACTGTCAAAAAGTTTCTCCTAGTGTTGAGGTGGAATCTCTGTTCCTGGAGCTTGCATCCATTGCTCCGTGTTCCAGTCTCTGGAGCAGCAGAAAACAAGCCTGCTCCATCCTCAGCGTGACACCCCTTCAAATACTTAAACAGGGCTATCATATCGCCTCTTAACCGTCTTTTTTCCAGGCTAAACATACCCAGCTCCCTAAGTCTCTCCTCATAAGGCATGGTTTCCAGACCTTTCACCATTTTAGTTGCCCTTCTCTGGACATGCTCCAATCTATCAATATCCTTTTTGAATAAAGAACAATAGCGTGCTTAGCTGTAGTTCTTTGAGTGATCAGCTGTGCACTCACACAAATGAGTAGTTCTGCACCTTCACAGAGCCACCTTGGAGAGTTCCAGAAGTCAGCAAAGCATTTTCGTGGGAATTCTTCCCATCTCACTGTGCATGCTCAGTATGGCTCCTACCCTTTCCCCTTAATTCCAGTCTGCCACAATAGTACCTGAAAGAGGAAGCAGAATACACTTGAAGAAGGAAGGTAAATTGTGTGAGTGCCCAGATGACCGCTGAAAGAACCACAATCACAGAGAAGAAGCTTCTTCTTCTTCTCTGTGGTCTCTATGACTCACACAAATGGGAGAGGAGCTCCCTACAAAGCACTCACAGGAGGTTGGGAAGGATGTTATTGCAGAACGGATGCTAACATTGCTCTTCCAAAACAGTAAAGTAGTGCCATATCTCTGACATCCACCAAACTGTTGTTAACTTCTGTCAAGTTGATTTAGACTTACAGAGATCCAATGAATGAGAGACCTCCAAGTCACCCTGTCATCAACAGTCCTGCTCAGGTCTTGCAAACTCAGGGCCATGGCTTCCTTGATTGAGTCTATCCACCTATAATGCAGTCTTCCTCTTTTCCTACTGCCTTCTACCTTCCCAAACATTATTTTCCAGTGAGTCACATCTTTTCATGATATGGCTAAAGTATGACAGTCTCAGTTTAGTCATCTTAGCATCTAGGCTTGATTTGATCTAGAACCAAAAGAAAGCCATCCAATAGAGCTGGACAAATGTGTAAGGCTGAGACTAAAGATCTGTTTCAAAATGTCCTGCAATGGCATGGTTGTACAAAATGCTGCAGTAGCCAAAAGACCCCTTGTAGAGTGGCTCTAAATGAAAGTAGAATGGCTTACTTGCAATCTCATAGCTGTAGTAGTAGAGACTCGCTTAGACAATCTTTGAGGTAGGACGACCCTTGGACCTGCATGCAAACCAACAATTCAGGAGATCTGCAGAAAATTTTTGTTCTGATTATGAGGAAGGCAAGAGCCCTCTCCTACTGTCCAGGGAATGAAGGGAGCTTTCAAATGCAGACTGACAGTTTAGGTTAGTTGCTGAGACAGATGAAAACTACAAACTACTTGAGGGGTGTTCCAAAAGTTAAAGATGCTGGCTACTACCAGTGGGACCAGAGACCATTCATGTGGTGCTTGCACAGAGCTGCTAAGTTGGCCTGTGACAGTACTGGAAGTGTCAGGAAGATGGATTGCCAAGATCTTTGTGTCCCTTGCCAGGTACCAGTCTCACAGTTGTATTGTTAGAAACAGCAACTATCTCTAATTCATCCTCACTTCTTGTTGAGATAGTAGACTATGGCTGAGTTATCCACTGCTACTAAGACTGTGAGATGGGTCACTTCTCCTTCAAAGCTCTCACTGCTTTCCATACCACTATTAGTTCTTTGATGACTGGTCTCCTGTATGCGCCAGTGACACTTCAATGTGATATTGTTGAGGCCAGATCTCCATCCCTGTAGGGCCACATCCATGGTAATGAAACAAGATGGCTGGTAAGAATTGAAGTTCTTCCCTTTTAAGAGATTTTCTATGTCTGTCTACTACCAGACAGTATCTTTGACATGCTGGGAGAGGTGATACCATTTCAGGGAGTGGTGACTCTCAGGATCAAAGGAGTAGACAAACCAGTACTGAAGAGGATTCACTCAGAGGTTTGCCAGTGCAGTAATGAAGGTTCTGGATGCCACGAAATACAATTGTGTCTGGGTTGGGAGTGCTGAACTGGATTGGCTTGAATGAACCCCCAAGATTGGTGAATGATTTTCAGGATATTTTCTTGAGGCAGAAAGATCTTGTCCAGAACTGAATCAAGTCTGGTGCCTATGAACAGGAGAACATGAGGCTGTCTCAACACTGATTTTTTTTGTGGTTTACTGCAAAACCTAGGAAATGTCAACTGCATGCTCTGAGTATACTGATACAGATGGAATTTCAAGTTGAAGACCCCAAACCTGTCAATGAGATTCTCTGAGTGATTTTCTGGATGTAGAGGTGTGCTGTAATTAGCACAAGGCACTTCATAAATACTATAGGTGCTAATGTGATTCTGAAGTGCAAAATTTGGATGGAATAGGAAGACTTGGCATCCCATTATGAATCCTTAAGATACATATGTGGAACTATTTCTAATTACTACTGTTTTGACTGTGCAGCTTGGTCCTGGTGTCAGGACGGACTACGGGACCGATGTCGTTTTTGAGTCTTTGACTTCGGAGATGGTGAGCGGCCCCGTTTTGGTGGAGCGGGCACTGGAGCAGAGGCCAGAGTCGAGGTAGCTGCCGGAATTAGAGCCTTTTCGTATAAAAATGATTTCAGGTGGGATATCCTGTGCTTACAGGCTTGAGGCGTGAAGGCCCTACAGTGCACGCAAGAGTCCACATTATGGGACTCGCTGAAACAAATAAGGCAGCGGGAATGGCCATCCGCGTTCAGGAGTTTGGCCTGACAGATGGCACATCTTTTAAAGGCCACTCTCGAAGCCATTGTACTCACGAGGTCATCAAATCCGATGGGCAAACAGTAAGAGTAAAGAGAAATGATCCAAGTCAACACCAAATTCATGGAGAAAATGCCAAATCCAAAGGAGTGAGAGAAAATCGTAGTCTTCATGAAGTGCATGGTGGTGATAGTGGCCTTTCTACGCCAGCGTGGAGTGGTGGCCTTCCCCTACATTGACAACTGGATGATTGTGGCAAACTCTCGACGTCAGCTCGAACTGGACATCGGTCTCACCTTAGATGTGTTAGACAGCCTGGGACTTGTTGTCAACATGGAGAAGTCGCAACTTCAACCATCCCAATCTATCCAGTTCATCGGAGCTCGGTTGGATTCACTTACGGCCACAGCCTACCTACCTCGGGACCGATTCGACACCCTTCATTCCTTGATCCACGCCTGCCGCTGATCCCAAAGATTTTTGGCCCATACAGTTTAGGTACTTCTCCGTCACATGGCAGCTACTACCTATGTGACGTGCCTCACCAGACTCCGGTTCCGCCCGCTTCAACACTGGTTCTTACAAGTGTTCAACCCTCTGCGCGACTTCCCGAACAAACTGCTTACGGTGTCATGGGCAATTCAACGGTCGCTGGGATGGTGGTTGGCTCCAGAGAACGTCTTGTTGGGTATGCCATTCGACCCTCCTCAACCAGACATCTCTCTAACAACAGATGCCTCGATGTTCGGATGGGGAGCCCATCTCGAATCCTACGAAATCCAGGGCACTTGGGATGCCAACGAATGGACATGCCATATCAATGTCTTAGAGCTTCTTGGCGTCCAGAAGGCACTGTGGGCCTTCGAGACCCTGGTGACGGACAAGACCATTCTGGTGGTAACAGACAACACGTTGGTGATGTACTATCTAAACAAGCAAGGAGGAACGAGATCACCTCAGCTTCTTCAACTCACACTGGACATCTGGGATTGGTGCGTTTGCAGGAACATTAACCTCCAATCCATCCATCTGCTGGGGGAGGAGAACACTCTTGCAGCCAGAATCAGCCGTTCCAGCCTCTCCATCCACAAATGGATGCTGTACAGGTCAGTAATGTCAGAGCTGTTTCGACAATGGGGAACTCCCCAAGTAGACCTCTTTGCGTCATTCAAGGAACTGAGGAGAATTAGGCAGGAGCGCCTTATAAGGGACCGTTAGGGTGAGCGGAATTACTGCCAAAAATGTATCAATGCACATTCTGCCTAGCGATTCCAGAAGGTTCTGAAAGCTCTGCGCAGGCACAGAAATAACCCAACTGTGTGATTCACAGAGCCCACGAAGACGATCTAGACTTGATCAGTTTAGAGCAGCCTTTCTAACTTTTTGCCCTGGAAGAACCCTTGAAATAATTTTCAGGTCTCAAGAACCTCTGCATAAAAATTATTATATTACGTATATCTATAACTCAATTTTTTTTCCCTATCGTGGTCTCTCACAGAACCACAAGTGATGTCAACCCTGGTTGAGAAATCCTGGTTTAGAGAATTGATAGGATGGTCAATTATTTACTTTTATTAAGGATATGCTTTTGAGATCTTGGATCTCATTAAGTTAGATATATCTTTGGTTCTTATTTACAGAGTATGAAGCCACACAAAGTAGCCTCTTGACAATGGACAACAAGCATGCAGTCGGTGTACAGTAATGATGAAGTGATTGAGAAATTAATTAAGAAGGTCCTGGTTCACATTTTGATGCTGTCATGAACACACACTCCACTCGTCACCTGCAACATGAGAGATACTACTTATGTAAGTTATTACTTTAGGGCTTACCACACTTTAAAGAAAAGTGACAGTGCAGCAGAAACATTCCATCTTCCATGCTACCTTACTGCATGATGTCATTCCGGTCAGGTGGGGGACTGAAGTAAAACTATGTCTTTTTGCTAACCAGAAAAAAACCATTAGCAAAAAGACGTGGTTTCACCATGGTCCCCTACAGAACCGGAACAAAAGAATACTGGAAGAACAACGATGACATCATGTGGGAAGGCAGCACAGCAGACAGAACATTCTCTTTGGAGTGCTGTAAGCCCCTTAGCTCACATGGTTACTGTAACAATGACAACTATGTGAAGTGAAGTGCTTTGAATGTGTGAAAGCACTACACAAAAGTAAAGAATTATTATTTCCAAACATATGCCAGAAGCATGCAACGATCAGCTGTAATATGAAGCCACACAAGCTGTCAGGTAGTAGAAAAAAATAGCACAGGCTGGAGTGATCAGCAAGACACGTATATGAAAAATGCTTAACAAACCCTTGCAGCTTTCTTGCTCTTCGACCAGAATCCAGCAATTACTGAGGCAAATAAACTGTTGCCTACCTCAAAGACTGAAAGGTCCTTCCTCCTGTAGATTTCATTGGCTGGAGGATGAAACCAGCCACACTTCTTTGAGTGTCTTAGCAAAATACTTTTACTCTTCATATATTTAAGACAAAATTCACACAGGAAAAGCTTTGATAGTCTGTTGGTTGAAAAATCAGATCAGTCAGTATCAGTGCTTTTTATTATGACCTTCTGTTCAGACTTATTTCCATATGCATTAACAAGGAAAGGAAAACTCAAAACATTGTTCCCATTAACAAGTTAATTATCAAGGAGTCATGGGAATTAACAACTCTGTTCTGGAAACAGAGGTATTTCTAGAACTCCATGCCTTCTAGCTGGCGTCAGTAGCCAACCAATTTTTTGTTACTAGCTACCTGTGAAGGCCAATCACAGTACAATAATGGAACAATATTACATGCATTTTCAAAACATCAGTTTCATCATAGAGTGATGTTATCAATGAAATTAGGTATCAATAATTCACCTTTAATTAAACTAGATATTTAAATAAACTGGACATTTTATTTTAAGAAATAAAAATCTACCATTAATATCATGGCTTTTAAATGCTTTCCCACTTTTCAAATTTTAAGAATAATTTATCTCCCCAAACCAAAATCTAGTATTTTATTTGAAGGTTAGAAAAGTTTGTATTTTCTGGTACAAATTACCAAATGTGGACAAAATATGGATTTTTGTAAGTGAAATCCCTATTTTCATTTTGTCTTAACATTTTTATTTCAAGCAGTGAAGAACAACATGCTAGCCTGAACTATGAAAGATTGGATAAATATCTGAACCTCAACTCAAGTAGATGCTCTTCATGTGGTTTTTAATCTAGAATTCCTACTAGCTCTAACAAATGTAAAATCACTGGTACTCCAAACATTCTTTCATAGTGATTTGCCCAGACTCTTGATTCTCATTATCTTTAGAATTTTTGCAAATCCTGCAAGAAGCAATAAAATTTACAGCCTACCTATGCCTCTTCCTTATAAGTTGAGAGAACAAAAAGGGAGAGGTGCCAAGGTATCTCTGGTGAGTATTTTTGTGAATTCTTTAGTATTTCAGAGAATGCAGCTGTGTCAAGATATAAGTACAACTTCAACTAACTGTCACATCTAATCAAACTTATATGGACACTAAAATAATCTTGGACATGCACAACCATGTTAATAACCACATGTGATATATTCAGGGGTAGAGCAATGAGGGGAGAGACAACATGAGAATCTTACACTTCCCCAATAATAATTCTGCCACACAAATTTTCCTTCAGTCCCAAAATTTCTAACAGTGCAGAAAGTGAGACACAGAAAACCGTTCACACCTAGAATGCTTATATTTGCTGTGTTCCCATTCCATCGATAATTTCACCTCTCCCTTTTCTACAGCCTTGGATATACTAAATGTTATCTGCCTGTCTAGAGCTACAGCTTTCTTTATTATTATTGTTTCTAGGCATCACAGACGCAAAAAGAAAACCCTTATCTGACATGGCCTAAATCCAATTATTATTCCTAACTGGACCAGACCCACTGAAATAATGGAACTTATATAAGAATTGATTTAGCAAACTGCCATTGAGCCAGTGAGTTTATCCTAATTGGGAGGAAAAGTAAGATTTAAGCCTCTGTGCAAAAGCATCAACTGAATACCTTATTTAGGATTATTTTTATGCTTTTATTCTATTTATAGTAGATGCGAGCAAGGTTCAGCTCTGGGACTGCATGCAAAAATCCTCAAAGGGTTTTGTGGCACTCATCTCGTACAGACACCCCAGATTTCCCTTTTCTCTGACCCAAAAAGAAGTGAATTGCCTCATCTGGATTCCTCCAGGAGTGATAACTCACTCCTTAAACAGAATGTGGGGGCCCTGCACTGTAAACATCAAAAATACCAATTTCTTCAAATCCAGGAGTAGACTTGTGGCCACTCCTATTTGTTATGTTTTATTTTTGCTTTTGCATTTTGGGGAGACTCTGTACAGTCCCTTGAAAGTTTGGGGTGGAAAATTGGTCCTTGTATCCTCCAGAGCTGCCCATCCCTGCTGTATACAAATTATGTGATACAGTGATCATCTGATGAGTAGTCACTTTGGGTTAACACAGTGGTTCTCAACCTGTGGGTCCCCAGATGTTGGACTACAGTTCCCAGAATCCCTCATCATTGGCTTTGCTGTCTGGAATTTCTGGGAACTGTATTCCAACAACATCTGGGAACCCACAGGTTGAGAACCACTGGACAAGTTATGAGCTCCCCATTTAAATCCTCTTTCAGTGAAACACAAGAAAAGGAAACAGCCATGTGTATACCTGTTACAAAGCCTACCTCATCTATACAGTCTGCCCTCTACATTCATGGGTTTCACATTCACAGTTTTGATTATTTGCGATTTGTAGCTGTTACTCAACTAGCTCAAATTCCAAGAACCAGTCCTCCTCCCCACCTCCTCCTGTCCTGGCAAAAAAACAACACCACCTCTCTTCCTCATCTGGCACCAAAACAGTGCTGTCACTTTAAAACTCTTAATAAAGTCTCCCCTTTCGCAAACCGAAGTGAAAAGCCAAAGCCATAGCAACAGCAGTCCCCGTGTGCACAAACCACACCCCCTCACCCACACTAACCTCCCTCTGCCCTGCCAACAACGCGATTCCAGTTTGCTTTCTCGCCTGGCACCAAAACAGCGCTGTCACTTTAAAACACTCCATAGTGTGTGAGGAGGTGGGGTTTGTGTGCCTGGGACTGCTGTTGCTGCAACTGCAGCTTTTTGGTTAGGTTTGAGAAGGGAGAGACATTACTGTTTTAAAGTGGCAGTGCTGTTTTGATGTCAGGTATTAGCAGTCCTGTTGGTGGGATAGGAGTGTACAATACTGTAGTGTAGTATGCATGTTTGGGGTGGGTGGGGCTTAACTTATTCGCTGTTTTTTCACTTTCATCGTAGTCTGGTGCCCCAATCCCCACGAATGTGGAGGGCCAAGTGTAAATTTTGAACATTTGGGCTGGTCAGTTCCAGAGCACTCAAATGATTCCAACTGCAGTTATGAGACACAGAACTCACTGCTTTCTAGGTGCAAGGCATTTTCAGTTCACATCTACATATTTTGAACTCAGTTTTCAAAATCTAAGTGGCACGTTGTCTTACTGCATTTTAATATTTTTAATGTTTAATGTTTTAACTTATAAATTGCTTAATTGCTTTTAAAATCTTATATCTATACTGTGTTTTTGGCATTTGCATTGTTTTTAAATATGATGTTTGCCACCTTTAGTCCCATTATTGGGGAAAAGGCAGGATATACATGAATATCATTATTATTATCAGCACCATCATCATCATCACCACCATCAATAATAATAATAATAATAATAATAATAATCCTCATATATTATGTGGTGGCATGAAGCAATTTGAAGAAAAGGGGGTCATATTCTAAAAGATGCAAGAGGTGCAGCCAGGAGGGGGAGAAGTTGGTAATTTTACTAGGTTTTTCACTTTACACACCTTTACAATTTAAGGAATACTTCCATAAAATTATGATTTCAAAAATTGCACAAAATATAAATTAAGTTTAAGTGACACCAGCAGGTGTGGTGGTGATGGTTCCATGAATGAATGAATTACATTCATTCCATGTAATGAATCTACTCTTGAGTTTTATTTCAGAGCTATCCAAGGTGCTGAACTCCATCCCCCAAATAGGTTTCACTGCCCCTGGGTAACAGATATAGCTCTTCCATTCAGGTATGCATTTAGCTACATACATGGTCCCCAACTACAGCAGCTTCAAGAGTTCTTTTTCTCTGTCAGCAACCATTACGTTAATCATACTATCTGTTTGTACTCCACCCCTGGAAAGCTGAAAGCCATTCAGCAGGTGTTGTTGTTATTGTGACAGCTTGGTCACAAGCTCTCAGTACAACCTCCTATATTGCCTTTTGGCAGCTCTCCATAGAAGAAGTTGCTTACCTGTAACTGTGGTTCTTTGAGTGGTCATCTGTACCCTCACACAAATGGGTTTATGTCATTCTAGAGCTGATTAGCTTGGTGGGAATGCCCTGCCATCTCCCACCGATCACGCACCTCCTAGCCCACCAAGCTATTGTCCTCTCAGTTTTGAAGTCCGCCATGAATAACACAGGCACATGAAAGAGGAAAGGTAGGGTCGGTTTATGTGAGGACACAGATGACCACTTGAAGAACCACAGTTACAAATAAGTAACCTGTTGTTCTTTGTGGTCTCTGTGACTCATACAAATGAGTGATTGTAAAGCTTACCATTGGATGGTGAGTCAGATCACTGAAGAACTGTAGAGAGCAGCACATCCCAAAATAGCCTCTGTTCTGGATCTACAGTCCAGCTGATAATGTTGGATGAACATAGATGGCTGTGCCTAAGTGGCAGCCTTGCACAAGTCAGGTAGGGGAATGTCATATGGTAGAGCCATCAAAGAAGCAAATGCTCTCATGGAATGTGCTCAGAGAGCTTCAGAAATTGGTTGCTTGGCCAATTCATAGGCCAGCCACTTGGTTTAACCAACCCATTTCAAGAATCTCTGAGAAGACACTTGCTGTCCTTTATGGGCCCTACTGTAACACGTGAATAACAATGAAAGTAAGCTGTGCTCTGGACATAGAATGCTAGAGTGGTGTACATCTAGACAGTACAGAGATCTTTCCAGAGGCATCGTAGGCTGAAGGTAAAAGGTAGGTAGGACGATATCTTGGTTGAGGTGAAACTGTGATACCATTTTAAGCAGAAATGAGATGTGAGGTCATAAGGCTACCTTATCATGGTGAAACACAAGGAAAGGCTCATCGGAATGCAATGCCGTAATTTCACAGAAGTAACGGCCACCAAATGTACCACTTGATGGTAACTAAGTGTTTACCAATAGAAGCCATAGTATCAAAGGGCTTGCAAGTCAATTGTGAGAGAACCAGAGATAACAACCATGGTGGAGCAGGAGGTATAACTAGTGGGTAAAAGTTAGCAGTGCCCTTCAGAAATTTCTTAACCACCAGATGAGAAAACAGCATTGCCGATGTATGGGAAGGTGGTTTATATGCCACAATGGCAATCAAGTAAGCATTCAGAGAAACAAAGGCAAGTCCCTGCTCCCAAAGATGTAGAAGGAAATGCAATATGGAAGATAAATCAACAAGGGAAACATGTTCCCACCATGATATTGCGAAAGAGCAGAACCGCTTTCATTTATATTCATAAGAACGCTTGTAGTGTCCTTTTGGGCAGCAGACAAAACTGAAACAAGTCTAGGTGAAGTCATGGTTGAATTCTCCAGGCTGTTAAATGAAGTATTTTGAGGTCTGGGTGAACAACTTGACCTTGAGAATGAGACAGAAGGTCTGGCCAGTGTGGTAGAATCAGGAGCTAGCCCTTGGAGAGATGGATCAGAGGAGCAAAGAATTGTGTTAGTCCAGTCTCTTGCTAGTTTCACCACTACCTTCCCTATTCGTTGGAAAGGAGAGAACACGTATATCAATAGACCCAACCAGTTGTGAAGGAAAGCATCTCCCAGAGATCCGTGACCTCTCCCTGACCTGGAGCAGAACTGAGGGTATTTTGCATTGGCAGGCGAAGCAAACAGGTAGGTCTATGAGAGGGATGCCCCATTCAGATGTCAGAAGACAAAATGCCTCGTTCAAGAGAAACTATTTGTGTTGAAGGACTCTGTCCGGCTAAGTGAATCCACCAATATGTTCGCTGTGCCTGAGAGATGCACAGCTATGAGGTGAATGTGCCATCTGACAAACCATCTCCACAGGGTCAAGACTAGGTCAAGCAGTATTGAGGAATGGGTCCCTCCTTGTTCGTTTATGTAACAGACAGAGGTGGTATTGACTGTTGTGACTTGTACAATTTTGTCTTGAATTCTGTTCTCAAGTGCCTGTAACACTTTCAGCACAGTTAATAATTCCAGGGTGTTGCTTTGAAGACATGCTTCTTATCATAGAATCATAGAATTGTAGAGTTGGAAGAGACCACAAGGGCCATCCAGTCCAACCCCCTGCCACGCAGGAAATCACAATCAAAGCATCTCTGACAGATGGCCATCCAGCCTCTGTTTAAAGATCTCCAAGGATGGAGACCCCACCATACTGGACACAGTATTCTAGGTGAGGCCTGACCAAAGCAGAATAAAGTGGCACTATTACTTCCCTTGATCTAGACACTATACTTCTATTGATGCAGCCCAAAATCACATTGGCCTTTTTAGCTGCTGCATCACACTGTTGACTCATGTTCAACCTAGATCCCTTTCGCATGTAGTCTCGTTCAGCCAGATATCCCCCATCCTATATCTATGCTTTTTGTTTGTCTGCCCTAAGTGCAGTACCTTACATTTCTCCGTAATGAATTTCATTTTGTTAGCTTTGGCCCAGCTTTCTAGTCTATTCAGGACATTTTGAATTCTTGATGTGACCAGTACCTTTGAACCATCATGCCCTCGCAATGTGCTCCCCATTCAGTCACTGAAGCATCTGCTGTGATCATGCAAGAAGGATTGGGTATTCAAAAAGGTATGCCAGAGGGGAAGTTGCAGGGCCTCATCCACTAGAGTAGTAACAGTCATACATGTATGAGAACAATCAGCTGCATGGACTGACAATCACATAGTGGATCAAAGCAATGAATGAACCAGTACTGAAGAATCTGAAAGTTCAAGTGATCCAGGTAGGTGACAGAAGTAATGGCGGCCATCAATCTGAGAAGTCTCTGGATAGTATGGGTGTAACACTGAGGACAAATGAGAATTGAATTCACCCTGCCTCAGAGAATGTCTGCCTGAGCAACTGGTAAGGAGGCTCGTCCTGGCTGACAGTCCAACATTGCCCCAATAAAATCTATAATCCTTGTCAGCTCCAGGATGGATCTCTTTGTGTTTACATTCAAGCCTATATCTTGGAGAAGAAACAACATCATATGAAGGTCTCGGAACAGCTGACTCTGAGAGAATGATACTGTCTGAAAAAGCTAGATACCGACAAAGTATAAACAGCAAAGTCTGGGAAGGTAGCCAACTGTTAAGTTAATTAGCTCACAGGAATGCACACACACTCAAGCAAAGATTTAGTCCAGTAACACAGTCCAAAAAGTCAGGGGCTTATGGCAGTCAGTCAGCATGGGTCCAAAACAAGTCGGTGGGTCAACAAGATTGGGCAGTAGAATAGTCAGGAACAGTTCAAGGTCTAAGCACAAATCAAGGTAGCAAGGATCAAGGCAACTAAGTCAGCAGGTAACTTTCTCCAGGAAGATCAGTTGATCTCTGACAAAGCCTCCATCGCTTCCCCAGCGTATATATAGCACTCAAGGCTTTATCAGGTGCTTCTTGATGAGCAGATTTTTCTCATAAAGTCTCAGAGATTTCCTTCAAGCTTCCTTTTGAGCTTGCTGCTGGGTATATGATGGTGGAGGTAAGTCCATCTTTTCTTCCTCGTCCTTATCTGAATTGGCAGGACTCTCTGCCGGGACTGGTGCCAACCCACTAGAGCCAGGCTCTTCCTCTGCTTCAGCCTCCAGGTTGGCAGGGTTCCCTGCTGGCACAGGTGTAGATAAACCTGTGCCAGGGTCCATAGGGCCATTCCCTGCCATGTCCTCCTCCTCTGATTCCATACCCTCGTCCAACTCACAGGGCATGAGAGATACCAGCAGCCAATTGTCAAGATATGGGTATATCTGTACCCCTTAAGTAACTTGAGGTAAGAAATCACCACTGCCATACATTTGATGAACAACCTAGGGCAGTTGACAAACTGAAGGGGAGCATCTTGTATTGATAGAGGTCCTTGTCTTTTGTGAATCTGAGGAACTTGTGATGTTGTGGCCTTATCACGATGTGGAAGTATACATCTTTGAGGTCTACTGACACAAACCAACTCCCCTTGTGGAGAAACAGCAGGATGGAATGCAGCATTAGCATCTTGAAATTTCGGGGTCTGATGTAGTGATTGACATCATGAATGTCCAGGATTGGGCAAAGACCTTCATCCCCTCTTTGCAACCATGAAGTACCTGGAGAAGACATCCCTCTTGCAGTGATCTGGAATCTTCACCACTGTATCTTTTTGAAGCAAGGCAGCAATCTTTTTCAACAAGGCTCTTGAAGGAGGGTTACAATGAAAGACACCAATAGGTGGAGTACTTGAGAACTCTATGGCATAGCTCAGACAGGTGATGGTAAGAACCCAGGAAGCTGTGGTTTCTACCAGGTGGAATAATGGCAGTACAACCTGGGTCTCAAAAATGGAAGCGGGCCTGAGCTAGGTGGTGTTAAGACTGACTGAGGTGTTGTTCTGAGCGAGAAGTCAAAAGCGAGACTTTAAAGAAGATTAAGGTTTTTTGGAAGTCACAGGCTGATACTTCTGCTCCTTGAATGAATGCTTGTAAATATTGAAGATTGCTGTGGAAAAAAAGGTGAGGTGTTCTCAAAGGTGACTTAGACCGAGAGAAAGATGATGAAGACTGCTGATGCCAAGTGCTTTCACCAGCCTCAGAACCACATCTGCAAATAACTTAACATTATCTGGTGGTGATGATTATAGCACCTGATGGTGAAGAGTGAAGAGGTGATGGAAAGTATGGTGATCATGTATTTGAATCATAGTTCTCCTCCATGGAGTGCTCATGCTGAAGGACAGAAGAAGCAGTTGTGACCACAGGAGCTGATGAAACCAATGAGGTCGGGTGATCGGTACCAAAGTCAACTGAAAAGGTAGCGAGGAGGTTTGACAAGGAAGCACACTCAGTATCAGTGCAGGCACAGCAGATGTGAGGCCTATCGATATTGATATGGGTCTTGAAACCAATGGTGAGACTGGAGGTCTAGAGACTGCGGCTGTAGTATGAGGTGGCAGTAATGGAGGCTGACAATGTCTGAGGTCAATGAAAAGGTGATGGTGATGAATGGAGTTGGTACTGAAGTGACAGTGGTGATCAATGCTGAAGAGAAGCTACCACCCATCTGCTGTGTGGGGAATGAGAACTTTGACTTTGACTTTGGTACTGATGAGGAGATTGGAGTGCCCCACGCTCCCATCGATGATATCAATCTCTGTAAGATGACAAGTAGGAGAGGTAAGATGATGGTCACTCTCTCCAGAGTTCTTCATGTCAGTACTTGTTGGTACAGGACACAGAGGTATATGGTGAGTCCTCCCTGTACCTATAGTCCTAATGGAAGAATGCATATGAATGCTCCTATACAAAGGGGGATCTCTGTCTGGGTGATGGAGGCAGTGATCTGACCCTTGGAGAAGCACAGTATGCCCCAGTATAGGTTGAAACATGTTGCTCTGTGGAAGTGTGAGGTTGAACATCTAGAAGTGTAATTGAGAAAGGTATCAGATTGGGAGAAATCTGAAGAGATAGCACAACTATCTCTGAAGCAGGAACTCTTGGTGCCGATGACACTGAAGTGGTCAACGAGACTGTCGGTACCGCCTGATGTTTAGAGGGCTTTGATTGCATCTTCTCCTTTACTGCAGAAGCGTCTGTACATTCTTTAGACTTGGAATGGCCCTCAGGGGAGGCTGGCCTCTTTTGCCTGGATTTAGAATGGGCCTTCTTACTAGGCTTCTCGCATTGCTCTGCAACCAATTCCATTACATGTGCTAGAGCTTCCGGCTGTGGAACAGCTGACATATAGAAGGAGACTCCATAGATGAAACTGAGCCTGTCGGTATTGATGCTGTGCACGATAGCCAAGCAGTTGTCGATATCAAGGCCAGTCACAACTTCTTTGACTTGGAGAGTGGGGCTGATGATGAAAAGAGTGGTTTATCCAACACTGCTCTGTCAAATACTTCTCTCAATCTTTGAGCCCAATTCTTTTTTTTTTTAGTTTTATTATAGAATCAATAACCATACAACATATAAAAGAAAAAATATAAACACACACATATAAAAAACAAATACATATACATTGTTACACATACAATATTACATTTATACTATGCCCTTTCCTATATAAACTATATATAGAGATGTATTAATCTTGAGCAACTTCCTATTGTCTATTCTTATTTTGCATAATCATATTCTTTGAGCCCAGTTCTTAAAGACTTGAGAAGTAAATCCTGTACAGATAGTACACCGCTCCACAATATGCTCTTCCCCAGACAAAACAGGCACTCAGAATGAGCACTGGAAATGGAAATTTTCTGACCACAAGTAGAACACAGCTTAAAGAGAGAAGTAGAGGCCACAGAAACTTAGAAACAGTCAAAGAATGGAAAATGGGGAAAGCAGAATAAGGGGAGATGAAAAGCACTCTGAGGTAAAGTGAATTTAAAAAAAAAATTATTTATTTTTGGTAAATGGCAGTAGATGAATATAAAGAGAGTAAGAACACAAAGAGAAAGAATTAGGTATCATGAAGAAAACATGAGAGAAAATAGAGAGGGTAACTAGCCAACAGAACACCTGAAGTGAAGCTGTTCTACCGGTGGACGGTCAGGAAGTGAGGGGACAGTAGCTTAGTGGGCTAGGACATGCACTGTAGGTGGGAGGGGGTGGGGTATTCCTGCCAAGCTACTCAGCTCTAGAACATTCCGAATGAAGTCTCTGCACAGGCACAAACTCATTTGTGTGAGCAACACAGATACACAAAGAAGAATTCAAATTTGACAACTAATGTACACATCTTATCTCACTGGTTTTTATTTTGTTTAACACTATCATCATTATGGTGAATAAATGTGTAATACAGATCTATTGTCTTCAGTAGTCCCTTTGCTCTAATATTCAGGGGACTGCAGGGTGCCTCTTCCTCTAGCTGTACACCACTACTGCTGATCACTTATGCCTCTTTCTTTTTGTGCCCTAAAACCACATAGATCCAAATTTTATAACATCTCAAAATAAAACCCAAATTTTATAACACCTCAGAATAAAATCTACAAATTAAGAACATTTAAACAAAAAATCATCCCACATTTTATTACATTTACACCCATGTCAGGGGTGTGAGGAATGCTCTTTGTAGAAGGAGCTCAAAAATTCTGGCCTCAGAAAACCCCATTTGGTAGATTAACCCAAGACTTCCTAACCTGACCATGGCCACTGTTTAAGCATGTATTTCACACCTTGAAACCCAACATTTGATCTGCACTGGCTTATATATGGTATTAATTTGCATAGTTCCTTTAAACACCAACCATGTTTGTTATACAGTTGATTGCTTTCCTTAAGTACCATTAAACACTGTTCAGTTCAACATCTAAAGAGCCCTGAATCAGAATCTAAATTTGATGATACTGTGGAATGGAAAGAATAAAACAAACTCTGCCAACAGTAATGTTGGCAATAAACAGATTCCAATCTCATGATGTACAACATCAGTGTAAAAACCAAGCACATATCAGTACATGGGTCTAATCTTAGCCAAACTGGGATCCAAGTCCTCGATAATGAAAAAGTAGTTTATATCTGTCATTTCAGACTGTACCTGAACCTAGTCATAGTATTTTTGAAGGCTTTTATTCGGGGGCAGAACCAAGTTCATTTTATAGTTCGTTTATATACAGAGGCAAAAAAGAAAAGTATGGGAAGTCATAAAAAGAGTTAATTGTTTCACTATATGTTTGAATCTAAGAGGCCTTGAAATCAATGCTAGCATTCATTTTTGGTGCTATGAGCCTCTCAAAGCATACCTGTCATGAAATGGTTTTTAGTCCCCCACTCCTCTAAAAAAGAAGTGGCTAACACAGACACAAGAGCCAGCATGGTGTAGTGGTTTGAACATTGGACTGTGACTCTGGAGACCAAGGTTGAAATCCCCAATCGGCCATGGAAACCCACTGGGTGACCTTGGATAAGTCACATTCTCTCAGCCTCAAAGGAAGGCAAAGGCAAACCCCCTCAGAACAAATCTTGCCAAGAAAACCCTGTGATAGGTTTGTCTTTGGGTCGCCATACATCCGAAATGACTTAAAGACAAACAACAACAAAAAACACATGGCCGGCCAAAGCCATTTTTGTAGCCCCTTGAACCTTTGCCACCAAAATTTATTGGCAGACTGTATCAGTTAATTCAGTGACAAACTGCTAAAAGCCATTAAATCCAGAAGAAAATGCTTGCTTTAAATGAGTTTCTCCAGTTTGCTGCTGAAACATGAGGCAATGCAGGGTAAAACAGGTTATACAGTCCGACCCCTGTATCTGTGGAACCAATATCTGTGGCTTGTTATCCCATGGGACACAAAATACAGGACACATACCACAGAGTCACACTGGAAAATGCCTAGAGAAGTGTCCTCTCTAGGCATCTTCTAGGCCCTCCAATGCCAACTCTATGGTATGTTTTTACTAGAAATCCTTTATTTTAATAAGATATGCTGTTATTTGCAGTTTCTGGTATCCACAGTAAGTCTGGGAATGAAACCCCTGTGGATATGAGGGTTCAACTGAACATACAAGAATTTTTCTCCTTGTTGCTTCCAGTACACAGTAGCAGGGGACAGTCATCAGCCCCTGATTTAAAAAACAGAAAGTGTCTCCTTACCTTGCATATTCTTGTGGGTAAGGCGAGGAGTACCAAGTCTGGATTTCGTACTTCCCAAATTCTATCACAGAAGGGTACCGTCCATTTGTTTCTCCACCATTTTTACAACCGATCTTCTATTAATCACAATTTTTAAAAACACATCTTACTATCAATCAGACTATTTTCCTGAATGTTAAAGATTTTATCAGATGTTACATTGCAAGATGTTTATTTGCAAAGGAATAATAATAAGATAAATTATTCACTACTGTCACATAACTTGCGAATGTGGTTTTTTTTTTTTTACACTAACATTCATACAGACAAAAAGTGTATATACACAATGGGCAACTTGGATATGTCTAGAGGCAGAGGAAGTTTACTGATCCCATAAACTATTTCACTTTGTGTTGTTCCTAATTTTCTACTTCATCAGAACATAAAATTTATCCATAGATAACACTTATCTATCATGTTACAGATTTTGTTCAAAACATTCAAGAATTTAAAATAACAAACAAACTCATATTTGTATTTGACTGTTCTACAAAGATTAGCTATATGGGGGTTTCTCTGATGACTTCTGCTTTATAAAAGCGGGAAAGCATAGAAATTGGGGCTTGCAACAGACATGCATTTTGCTAGTATCACACGGTGCCAGGATAATTCCATATAAACAAGATGGCTGGTCATAATCACTGAACCTGAGTGGCTGACATCGAAGAATAAAGCATGGGTGCAGAAACAGAACATGCAAGAACACAGATCTCTAAATGCCAGACAAGCCACAGAAGCAGAGTAAGGGAAACTGTGGTTCACCATCACTTTTGGTCTGTATGATGTCTGAGGATATCCAAAGTTGCTGGTGTTGTTGTTAACTTTATTGACACTATGCCTTTCCCCAAATCGCTTTGCTAGTTACTTGCTAACTTTGCTTTATCACTTCTTATCTGTCACACTGAGACACAGAAATTCCATTCAAATTAAAATAATTCTACTATATGCAACTTGTCTTTACTAAACAGAGCAACAAAGAAAAAATGACAAAAATCTAGGAGCCAGCATGATTTGAGCAGCTTTAGTTACCATTTTCTTACTGTTAACTAGGAAACCATAACTGGCACCTGTGAACCATACCTCCATTGCAAGTTCCTGGGCCTGCTTAAACATTTCCAAATCCTCTTCTGTAACAATGTCCTTGCTTCCCACCAGAAACAGATCTGAATTTTCTTGTTTGATGCTTATTTTGATTTCTGTTCCTGTTGGTTAAAACCAGCAGAGAATTTATTAACCAACGTGATGGTGGTAAGTGCCCTTATCCTATCAGAATTATGTTCCCAGTTTACTTCCTAGGCAGCTGCAACTCTAAAAACCCTGCTTTCCCCTTGAGATAGTAAGCTTTTATCAAGTCTGTAACAACTTTATAGTGAAAACACCTGTACATTTATTTTAAATAGAGGATACCAGAGTTTTCACCATTTGATTTCTCATTCTAAATGAAACTTCCATGTTCTACTACCATTGAATAAAATGAAATTTTGAATACAAAAATGTATCAAATAATTGATACAGTAGCATGAATTTCACAAATTCTACCACGATTTTTCAATGCAACCTCTATTTAAACACACAAACACAAAATTAAAATAAAACTAAACTTTTCTTACACAAAACCATTTAAAGCAGAATAGAATAGACTGAGGATAAGAATAGATATTTTTTTTTAAAGAAAAGATTGATTTAAAAAATTACAAAAGGTCAAGTTCATAATAGCATACATCCAGTGTTGTGTAGCAGGATGGATCTGTCATGGAAAAGGAACAGAAGAAAAGGAAATAAAGAGCTGAAATGGCCATCTTAATAAATGCCGACAGTACCGTGGCCAGAGAAAGGGCAAGGGACAGCATGGAGTAGCTACCAATATGCTACTACAAAAGGCATAAGCAATGTTATGAAGACATGGGGTGGGAATGCTAGTGCTGCTACATATGCAAAAAAACTGACAAACAACAAGGTGGTACAGTATTAGTTGGAAAAACACTTTGAAGATTTAGTCAGTATTAGTTACAAGGTCAACGTTCACTGCTTTTGTATGAGAGTGAAGTAAGAACAAGAGAAATAGCTAAGACCTATGTGACAAAATAAGAATTTGGATTTGGACGGGACGCAGGTTTGGTTGGCTCTTTGACCTGTTGCTTACCATCATCCTGATCAGGTTTAATCCTTCCGTCTGCCAAGCTCCCCTTCCCTGGTGAGGGGGTCCCCATCTGAGGGGTCACTTTATACTTTAATCTGCCTAGAATCATGCGCTTTTTAAGGAAAGTTGTTTGCTTGAAGTGAGCAATTGCTTTAAAAGCATGTCCTCTAGACATACCCCATCCAGAGGCGGAGGAATGAGAAATAAACCTATTTCTAATCTCTTTCTTTCCACAGAAAGCTGTATTAGACTTGGATGTGGAAGAGAACGGTGCTTTACGACGCAAACGCTTGGGCGGTGCATAACTTGGGTGTCCCTTTTTTCGTGACTGTCCCTGAGTGGCATAAATATGAGAAAGTCCATCAAAGAGTCCCTTTAGCTGACTGTTATTAGGAAGGCTGCTAAAAGAGGGTGCACTTGACTGACTGGAGGAGCTCTGGGGAGAATTAGAAGAGATAGAAGTGCTGGATTTTTGTGAACTGGGGCTCTGACCAGAGATGGGGTTTGGGGGTGGGAGTGAAGAAGGTTTTAGCTTTTGTGTGGTACCTGTAGCCAACACATGAGAAGTACATGTTTGTTTCTGAGAGGCCATTTTCCTTGGACGATAATGCTTTGAAAAGTCTATTATTTCACCTCGTGATCTGCGACCATCGGGTGATGGTGTAAAAAACTTAGTAAGGCCATCAATAAGCCCTTTGGTTTTCTTGTTAACGTTAAGTGTAGAGGCAGATATGTAGGTGGAGGTGGTAGTGGTGATTTTGGTGGTGGTGGCACCAGGCCAGGTGGGGTCTGTAACAGCCAATCTGCTGCTTGATTCCTTCACAGATGCAGCATGACCAGATGAAGGTGTGGTACAGACTTTAGTCTTTTGACCCCTACCAGGTGACCCCCTTCCTGTGAATGCATTCATGGATCCTTCATCGCTGGTTACAGACCTAGCAAAAAAAAAAATGGGAGGGGATTAAAATCAGCATTTAAAAAAACAATAAAAACATATGCATGTTACTTAGGCTAAAAGTTAAGCAACCTGTGACCATCCAGTTCAGCACTGCTTATGTCCCCAAATAAAGATAAAAACACATTTGTGGCACTTTTATTTTTATTTCACATAAGCCTTTTTGGAATACGTCTGAAGAAGTTGACTGCAATCCATAAAAGCTTCACCCTAAACTCATCCGTTTTTAAGGTGCCATAGCACACTTTGTTGTTTGTGCTGTAGCAGACCAATGTGCCTACTGCCTCCACTCTCTAGAGAAATGTTACAAAGAAAGACAGTTGCCCATGTTATTCCAGAATAAAAATCTTCTGTGGGATTATTTACTATAATACTTTTATTTGTAAAACAGGCTTAGTTTTTGAGACCTTACAGACTGATTAAATAATAGGAGACAAAGTGGTAAGATCTGAACTCAATCCCATTTCAACCATCAATTTCCTAGATGTTTTTGGGCAAACCACTTTAACTGCAGGTCACTGGCTATGGAATAGTGGAAATGGTTAGATGCCTCACAGAGTTACTGCAAGAAAGACAAGTTTGTTACCTGAAATTAATGTCCTTCAAATGGTAAACTATGCATTCAAACAAATGGGTCTGTGCTTACTGGGAGCCACCATTTGGCAACTTCTACAGAGAGCTGAAATCTTCAGGAATAGCTAAACCCCTCCTCTCTAACATACATACTCCAGCACCTCTTCTCTCAGTCCTACTTGGCCAACACTGATAGGAAACAAGGACTCAACAGATATGCTGATGAAGGGAGAAAGGGCAGGAGATGTGAATGCATAGATGACCACTTGATATATAGCAGCTACAGGTACCTGTCTTTCCTCTTTGTGGTCTCTGTGCATATACAAATGGGTGCTGATTAGCAAGAAACTCACCAATAGTCAAGAGATGACTTTGTAAAGAACCACTCTGGTAAAAGCTGCATATGGCTATACTCTAGTATCCAGTTTGTAATGTTGTATAAATGTTGAAGGTTGTCCCGAAATTACAGTCCTGCATAGCTCTTCAAGTGGAATACCTCACAGAAATGCTTATAATGTTGCAACAGCTCTTGTGGAAAGGCCTCAAGAGAAAGACTGGCCAACTGACAGGCAAGAATAATAACTCAAATCATCCAGGTAGCAAATGCCTGGAGGGATATGCACTGTCCCTTTTTAGGTCCTGAAAATGCACAAAAAGGTGAGATGTCTTTTAAAAGGGCTTGGTACAGGTGATATAAAAATCCAAAGCCCTACGCTCATCAAGAATTTACTCTGAGGGAGGATTAGTGGAAAAGACAAGCAAAATCTCCTGTGTCAAATGAAACTGAGAAACCACTTTGGGAAGAAAGGACAATCCCAGTTTCGAGATCACCTTGTACCTATGCCATATGAGATAAAGAGACTCTTGTCTCATTGCACATAGTTCTCCAGCCTGTCAAGTCATATGTGGTGCCGAATGCCAGAGTGTGGGACCACATGCTGATGTCCTTGCTGATATACCACATTACAGTGGTGTTGTCTATGGCTTTTTAGAAGTGGAAAGAAGGCTTTGCATGACTCAAGGAATGCTAGCAGTTCTAGGGCACTGATATGTAGTGCCCTATCTTCACTGAACTATGATCTGTGAAGACTCCATACTGGCAGCAGCAATCTCCTCACCCTGTGTGGGAGGCATCCATGATTATCATGGCAATGGGTTCATAGAATCACGAAGAGACCACAAGGGCCATCCAGTCCAACCACCTGCCATGCAGGAAATCATGATCAAAGCATCCCTGACAGATGGCCATTGGAGTGGTGAGAATAGCAGCCCTTATATGAGTGTGCTTATGACTGTATGAGTGTGTACTAGAGCAAGCTGTCCCATACACGTGTCAGTAGACTGAGAAACCTATGCTCTTTTGGCACCAGAGACCTCTTGATGGCCCCAGATTGGTCTCCTGGAGCATGGCTTATTAGGCTGTCATGACCCAGAAGCTGTCTGGGAGAGTAGCATAGAATATTATCTTGTAGCCTTCCTCTATAATTCTGAGGACCAATCGAGCGGATGTGATACTTTCCCACTTAAGAGATGGAGGAAAGGTGATTGCCAGAGCATGAGGTGACATGCCCTAGTATCAATGGTTATCCAATATCAATTCATATGGTGGGACAGTCAAAGCTGATGGTTTCCATTGAAGCTTTGATGGTGGTATTGTTTGCATTTCAAAAATGAAGAAGATGGTGTATTTTTGGCTAAAGTCAATGGAGTGTTCTTAGAGCTTGTGATAGAAGGATTGCTCAATCTTTGATGGAAGGTATTTGACCAATGCTAGTATAACATTATCTGGGATGTGACTCCAATTCTCTTCGCTATATTGGTCAACTCGTGCTCTGAATCCAGCTTCTCATCAGCTTTGGAGTTAAACCATCAGAGGCCCTCAAATCCTCCACATCTGACTGTGCTTCTTGGCTCAAGGCTGTGGACTGTAGCCAACCATGTCTATGGAGGGCTACAGCAGTTACCAAGTCCTAGAAGCATACTTTGCTGATTGTATGGCTGAGGTGTTTTGGTATCAAGCCACATTGCCAGTCTCTGCAAAAAATACTCTAGTTACCTTCTTTTTGCCATGGGGAGGCTAGTCCATCAAATTGGCTACTTTGTCCCAGAGGAACATCTGATACCAACCTATACAAGCCTTGTGGTTTGCTATTTTCAAGGAAAGGACTGCCAAGGCATCAGCCTTGTGTTCCATTCCAACAAATCTTCCTGCCTTCCTTCTTGTACAGTATCAAGAAAGAACAGATTGCTTACCTGTAACTGTGGTTCTTCGGGTGGTCATCTGTGCCCCCACCCGATGGACCATGTGCCTGTGCAGACACTCAGTCCAGAAAGTTCTAGAGCTGAGTAGCTTGGCAGGAAGCCCATCCCCCTTCTCCCTACCACACATGTGCGAGCCTGCCAAGCTACCGTCTCCTCAGTTTCAAAGTCCGCCAGAGCCAGGGACCTGAAGATGGGAGTTAGAGCGGGTTTGTGTGAGGGCACAGATGACCACTCAAAGAACCACTGTTACAGGTAAGCAACCTGTTCTTCTTCATTGTAGTCTCTGTGCCTTGCACAATGGGTGACTGAAGAGCTTACCTGAAGGATGGAGGGCAGGTCACTGGAGAACAGAGGAAAGGACAGCCCGTTCAAACGTGGCATCAGCACAGGCTCTGCAGTCCAATCTGTAGTGTCAAATAAAGGTGGAAGGTTGGGACCGTGTTGCCGCCTTGCAGAGATCTTGCAACAATGATCCACACAGCAGGGCCAAGGAAGATTTGACAGCTTTGGTTGAATGTGCCCACAGAGCCAGAGTCGGGGGACATTTTGCCAGTTCATACGCCAACACAATAGTTGGAACAATCCATTTTAAAGTCTCTGCAAGGAGACCAGTTGACCTTTATGTTGACCAATATAACAGAGGAACAAACATGGTGAAGAACGAAATGCGGCTGTGTTCTGTAAATAGAAGGCGAGAGCACGCCGAACATCTAAACAATGTAACATCCTTTCCAACGGTGTGGTCAGCTGAAGGTAGAAAGTGGGTAACACAATGTCCTGGTTAACATGGAACTCAGAGACCACCTTGGGCAAAAAGGAGACATCGGGGCGGAGGACAGCTTTGTCCCGATGGAAGACCAGAAGGGGCTCATCTGAGCAAAGAGCAGTCAGCTCACTAGTACGGTGAGCAGAAATAATGGTGCTATGACTGAAGACACAGTGGACAGTATTGTTAATGAACAAATTGGTACAGTAAAAAGAATCAGTGCCAGAAGAGATGTCACCAATGATGTTGCTGGCATGGAAGATGTGCAAGTCAGTGGTATGGAGACTGTAGATGTCACTATAGGCAAGTGTTCAACTGGGCCTCAAGAAGTTCTCAAAAGTCTAGAAAATTTGGGCCAGGTGAGTGGGAAAACACTAATCTGAATCCAGCTTGATCTTGAGTGGTACCGAGGCTTGTATCACTTCGTAGATGAACTTCCCTTGGATACAATTCTTGAGAAGTCCCATCGGCAACATGGCAAAGGAGAGGGCTCGTGGACAGGAAATGGAACATAGTAGTGCTGAGATATCCTATTATGATAGTGCAAGGGGGATCTAGACTCTCACGCATGGGAGTCGTCATATCTATGCAAACAGTAGTAGGTTTCTCAGGTGATCTAGAATAATAACTATTTCCAGGGTCTCCATGGCGATGGCTCTCCAATCAATACCAATCATACTTTCTGGTATGAGGTCAACGGTAGGAACAACTCTCATACTCCCAGTGGGCATCAGAATGACCCAATGGCAGTGGATGATGAATAAGAGAGGGGATGCATCTCTTAAACATGACTGCCTTCTGGAGGGATAGTGGTGAAACAAGATCTTGTTGTTCACTGTAGGGGACGAGTGGGAACTCTCTGGGAAGGACCCCTCTCCAGCTTCCCCTTCAGAATGAGAGCCAGCAACCTGAATGTCTACCACTTCTTCCTGATTTCCAGTGTGAGTTTGATGTCAAACAACTCACAGTTAGGTCAGATGTGCCCAGATAACAGAGGACAAGTTTGAATATCAGAGACATTGCACTGGACAGCTTTGACTTCTTTTGCTCCTTAAGTGGATCATGTTTATGATTATCTCAGCCTTTTCTGTTGCCATCTTCTGCACATGGGACAATTTCCTAGTACGATTAGCACTCAGTACTATGACAATGGGAATCACTATTGTCAATACCGAACCAGAAGTTGAAATGGAACATTGGTACTTACCATGAAGGTTCCTTTTCAGCAGCCATGGGGAGGGAATCCTTGTATGGGTATTGGCTCCGCCTCCACCAATCATAAGCAGGTCACTTGAAACAAAAAACCTAAGACCACCCCTGCCAAGAGGAGGAGCCAACCCCATCCTCCCCAGAGACGATTAGTACAGCTCCAGAACAATGCATACAAATCTAAGGAACAATTACACCACAGCAAAAACCAAACAAGGGAACTATTTTATTACATTGTGCCTATTATTATTATTGGTGTTATGGGAAAGGATTCCCTCCCCATGGCTGCTGAAAAGGAACCTTCATGGTAAGTACCAATGTTCAGTTTTCCAGCAGCCTGGGGAGGGACTCCTTGTATGGAACGTACCAAAGCGGTCCAATTAGGGTGGGATTGAAACACTTGAAACTCTTCTACTGAATTATCTGCTGCAGAACCTTCCAGCCAAAAGCCGCATCTGCTGATGCATACTCCTCAATGTGATAATGACTCGTAAAAGTAGATGAGGAAGCCCACATTGCGGCCATGCAAATCTCCAGAACTGAATGGGCTCTCCCCAACACCGCCAAGGTAGCAGCGCTATGTGTCGAGTGAGCTAAAATGCCCTGAGGAACCTGTAAATCACTGGATACATAAGCCTGTTCAATACAACGTTGCAACCATCTAGCTATTGTGGAAGAAGATACCTTCTTGCCCTTTGTAAAACCTGTGTATGCCACAAACAAGGCATCCGACTTGCGAAAGGCCTCAGTCCTCTTAAGATACATCTAAAAGGCCCTTCTGACGTCTAACATATGCCACAACTTTTCCAAATCTGCCACCGGACGCGGGCAAAAGGACGGTAGGACTATCTCCTGGGTCCTGTGAAACACTGAATTCACCTTGGGGACAAATGACGGATCTAACCTGAGGTTCACTGAATCCTTCTGGAAGACACACAACTCCTCCCTCACTGATGACGCACCCAGCTCAGATACCCGTCTGGCTGAGGTGATAGCAATGAGGAAAACTACCTTCCAAGTAAGGAAACTCATGTCCACTGACCTGATTGGTTCAAACGGCTCCTTCATTAGCGCCTTCAGGACCACATTCAGTTTCCAAGATGGAAACCTATGCACTACAGGCGGACGTAACAACGTACCTCCCTTTAAGAACCTGCGAATATGAGGATGTGAAGCTAGTGTCTTCCCCCGAGTCAACTTTAAAATGGAACCTAACGCTGCCACATGCCTCTTCAGGGTACTAGGAGCTAAACCTTTTTTCAAACCTGCCTGCAGAAAAGACAACACTGAAGTCACAGAGGCCTGTAGTGGATTGGTCCCCTTACCCCGGCACCACCTACAGAAGGCTCTCCACGTGACTTCGTATAACCTAATAGTAGAAGGTCTGTGCAACGCTAGCATAGTACTAACAACCTCTGCATCATAACTCTGCTTCAGCAAACTCTCCCGCTCAACCTCCAAGCATGCAGTCGTAACCAGCCTGGATCTGGATGCATGAAACTGTCCTGAACCAGAAGATCCGGCCACACCAGTAGAGGCCAAGGCTCCTGAACTTGCAGGTGTACCAGATCCGGAAACCATGGTCTCCTCGGCCATCTTGGGGTGATCAGGATGACTTCTGCCCTTTCCTGTTTGATCTTCCTTAATACGCGCCCCAGAAGAGCTGTTGGAGGGAAGGCATAACACAACACCCAAGGCCATCGAATCGTTAGAGCATCATAAGCTAATGCCCCCAGAGTCCAGAATCTGGATACATATTGAGGCAGTTTGTGATTCTCCTCCGATGCGAATAGATCTATCAAGGGTTCCCAGAACCAGAAGACTATCATCTGGAACACTAGATTGTTGAGACTCCACTCGTCCTGAGTCAGTGTGTGACGGCTCAACCAGTTGGCTTGAACATTTAACTTCCCTTGGAGGTATTCTCCTTTGATTGAAAGCAGGTGTCTCTCTGCCCACAGGAACAGCAACTCCGTCTCCTCCATGAGGGCCTGGGAGCGGGTCCCCCCCCCGTTTGTTTATGTGGGACCTGGTTGATATGTTGTCTGTCTGGACTAAAACATGGGTCCCCTCCACCAATTGGACAAACTCTGCCAGAGCCAGTCTCACTGCATGCAGCTCCAGCAAACTGATGCTACAGTCCCATTCCTGAGGCGACCATAGGCCCTGTGCCATCTGATCCCCGCAGTGGGCACCCCAGCCCATCAGGGACGCGTCTGTCATCACCACAATTCTTCTGGATTCCGCTATAGGAAACCCCAATGACAGGTTTCCCGACAACCACCATCTCAGAGAATCCTTCACTTCCAATGGAACCCTTAGAAACGTGGAAGCCTTGATCGCAATTAGATCCTGAAAGGGGAGTAGAAACCACTGCAACTTCCTGAGATGAAATCTGGCCCAAGCCACAGAATCTATGCACGCTATCATCAGCCCCAGAAGCCTCGCCAAAGACATCAGAGGGGACTTGTTCCGATCTAGCACTGCCGTGACCGCCTCCTGAATCTTCACCCTCTTTTCCTCTGGTAGAAATACATGGCACGCCTTTGTGTCCAGTATATTGCCTAGATGCTGAATCCTCTGGACCGGTTCCAGGTGACTCTTCTCCCTGTTCACCATGAACCCATGGGTCTCCAAGCACTGCAAGGTCCTGGTTACATTCCGCATTGCGCTGCTCAGGGAAGGAGCCCTGATCAACAGGTCATCCAGGTAAGGAAAAACATGAATACCTTGGGACGTTAGGTGTGACACTAAGACCACCAGAACCTTGGTGAACACCCTTGGCGACGATGACAGACCGAACAGGAGTGCTATGTATTTTAAGTGATTCTCCTTGTACGCAAATCTGAGGAAGCGCCTGTGCGCCGGGTGAATCATAATGTGGAGGTACACTTCCTGCAAATCCAAGGACGCCAGGAAGTCTCTCTCCTGGATCCTTTCCAAAATCGAGCATAGAGTCTCCATTCGAAACTTGCGTCTTGCCACAAAATGATTTACGCCCTGTAAGTTCAGAATGGCTCTCCAATCCTTGTTCTTCTTGGGAACCAAAAAGAGAAGTAAGTTCCCATGAATCTCTCTCCCTGTGGCACCGACTCTATTGCTTGAACTTGAAGTAGATGACTGATAGCATCCCTCATCAGTCTCTGTTTGTCCTCGCAAGCTGTCGTGCAAGACTGTACAAAGGTGGGGGACAGTCTTGCTATGAAATCTATTGTGTAGCCCTGGCTCACCATCCTGTTGACCCAGGCATCAGATATAGCCTCCCAGGTCCCTACAAAGACGGCCAGTCTGCCCCCCACCGGAAGCTCTCGATAGTCAGAAGGATTTGCCTCCCTGTTTGGGGGGCTGGCTGGTGGATGCCTTGGGGAACTGGTTGGACTTAGGTCTTGGGAACTGCTTTGAGGAGTTCCAGTTACTCCTGTGTTGTCTGAACCCATTGTATCTGGACCCACGAAAGCTCTGAGTGCTGGAACGAAAAAAAACTGCGTTTCTCCTTCCTTGGTAACGAAGGTAGCATCTGCTTTTTGTCCTTGGTTTCCACCAGGACCTCCTCCAGCGTTTCCCCAAATAGCTTCTTCCCACTGAACGCGCACCCAGCCAAATTGGACTTGGCCTTATTGTCCACGTTCCAGTTCCTCAACCACAGATGGCATCTGGCAGCCACATTCGCTGCTACAGCCCTGGATGTGAAACATAGTATGTCCAGGCTAGCGTCCGCCACACAGGCGGACGCCTTAGCTATTTTGTTCATACTCTGAAGAAACTTAATTTCATCCTCAGGAACATTGGTCATAAGGTCCTTGGACCACCTAATGGTGGCCCTGGAGAAAATGGAAGCCACCGCCGCTGCCCTGATTGCTAGGACCGCGGCCTCATGAGACCTGCGAAGAAAGGTTTTGATGCGTTTGTCATCGGGGGTCTTGAGATGTTTGTCTCCATCTCTGGGGAAGAGCGAACCAGAAACCAGCTCCACCACCGGGGCATCAATGGCCGGGAGTTTCATTAACTCCATTACCTCCCCTGGGAAGGTGTATAATTGTTTGGCAAAGTTGGTTGTGTTCTGGGGGACCCTGGCTGCATCCACTCACCACAGCTTCCCTCAATATATTAGGGAAGGGTAGCACTTAGGAGGCCCTAAGTTCGGGGACCCCCTGACTTGAACCCCCTGCCTTAGGGTCCGCCGGTCCCAACTCCAAAGCTCTCAAAGCTTTCTTTAATAGTAAAGAGAATGAGGAGTTCTCAAAAAGGCGGGGGGAGTCGAGGTCATCCCCCTCCTTGTCTTCTCCTTCAGAGGAGAGTTCCCCCTCCTCCCGTGATTCCAAATCCACCTCATCCTCCCCAGGGTCACCCTCCCTGTTGGGGACCTCCATATGTTTCTCCTTCCTCTGCCTTTTATGAGGCGGGGAAGAGTCCCCCCCTCACGTGGCTCCACGCGGTTCGGCTGCGCTGGCACCCAGCTAGCCGCCACGTCTGCCATCTTGCGCTTTGCGGACTTGCCGCTACCCTGCGCAGTCCCTTGGGCTGGGGGGCTGGGGCCTACATCCTTCCCCGCACCCCCACTGGGCACCCCTGAGGACCCTGCCACGCTAGCGCCCACCACCAGGACTTGCCGTGCCACCAAGGCGAACCAGGTGGTCAGTTCCAGCGGCAGGGCCTTACCTCCCACCAACAGCGGCAGTAGGTCCTCCGGGGCGGTGATGTCCTCCACGTGGGCTCGGGGCCTGGGGGGTCAGCCGGAAGGCGGGCCTCCTCCTCAGCATGGTCCGTCTCCTAATTGGAGACCCCATCGCGCTCCACCTTCCCCTGGGTGTTTATGCTCAACGTGCATCCCAGGAAGGGACCACGGAGCTCCTTGTCTGGGGACTGCAATCCGTCCTCTGGCAGGCCCAGAGGGGAATCCTCCTCCTCTGAGGAAAGGTCCCTTCCATGCACACATTTGTGCATGGGCGCCGCCATCTTGGAGTCCTTTGTTCTCAAGCGATTTCTGGAGCACAACAAAGCTCTGCCTGTGTTCAGCTGAGGCAGAACGGAACTGGGGAGGATGGGGTTGGCTCCTCCTTCTGGCAGGGGTGGTCTTAGGTTTTTGTTTCAGGTGTCCTGCCTATGATTGGTAGAGATGAAGCCAATACCCATACAAGGAGTCCCTCCCCAGGCTGCTGGAAAACATCAGTATTGTGGGGGTTGGTTACGGCCACAGCACTGTGATTTTCCAGGGTGGTGGCCATGATGCCACTGAGGACTCCTTGGCCCTTAAAAATGGATAGACTCACCATGGGTACCGAAGGACCAAACGAATTGACGGTTTCTTCCCAGAGACGTATGTGCAAGTGGAAAGCTCTGTTGCACCTAGCCTGTTCCATAAAGTTCAGGCAAATTTGGCAAGCATTGACGTTATGCAAGGGTCTCAGACAAATTAAACACTTAGACTGCCTGTCTCAGAGGAACATCTGACAGTCACACTTTAAGCAATGTCTGAAGAGTGTCCATGACCCCATGGGCCTCAATGACCTCTGACTGGAAGGAAACACTAGGAGCATTTTGCAAAGAGAAACTCACCTTCACCAAGAACAAGACAAAACAAAAAAGACAGCTACCACTAGACAAAGAAAGTTAAAGAAAAGTAAAAGGTGTCAGCCTCTTGCCTCTATGCATGTGCGCACACACAGCATGCACACACCTGAAAAGCAAGGCTACCTTTGAATACAGTTCAGGACTCCTTCTGCTGAGGACTCCTGAAGCTATTCCCTCTAAGGCACACTCCCAGGATCCCTCTAGCCTGGAGATTCCTCCGAACTATATCTTTCTTACAAGTATGCTGCTGCCATTGCCTCTTGATTTGGGTACCCCCTTTTTCATGTGGTTCAAGAGGAAACCATAGGGAACTTTGGAATAACATGTGGAACTACTAGCCACTGTGGAACTATTACCACCACCCCCTTCTCTATCCCAAAGAGAAGAGCCAAAGTAGCAGTAACTCAAGAGCTTACAGACATGTGGAGTCAGCTGTTAGAAATAGAAAAGAACTGATTTTATTCAAGTATGCTTAAAGAGGTAAATCATTTCATGAAAGGCCCTTCTTTCAAGTTACATCTTAAGGTTACAGTGATAGCAAAAGCAAAGCATTTTAGTTACATCCAGCCAAGTAAGAAAATAACCATAAAATCCTAATGCCATCTAACTAATACATTAGTCCCTAAAGATTCTACTCACAAACTGCGAAGTCCAGTATTCAGTCTTTGAATTCCCAGGAGGTTGTGAGTTGGGCCATCTCAGGCCTAGCTCAACAGCTGTCTCCATTGTTCAGTTCTGGGCCTGGTGTCTGTATCCCAGACCCTCCTTTTCTCTCAAACCTCATGGTCTGACTCAGCCATGTGTTCAGAACAAAGAATTTATAGTCCTTATTTGAATATACCCTCTGGCAGTTTCATTGGTCAGTCCTGCCTTGGATGATGTGACATCACTGATGATACTGAATCTGGAGATATCCCTGTACCTCCCACCTCTGTGGTTAACTCTATGGTTACCTGGTGTTATATTTGCAAAACAATCGCTGACTGCAGGATAATGGGAAATGTAATCCTCCATTATCACACACAGAAGATAGGAACTGGAGTCCTTTGCAGGATGATGCGACTGCCATCATCACAGAAGGTAAAAGAAAAGCCAGGTAAGTTATCCTGGAAGATGTCTTAGCTACAGAATGATCTATCAAGGAACTATCACTGTGGTGGATTAAGCAGGTATGAGGGAAGAGATGCTGGAGTATGCATATTAGAGAAGATGAGCAGAACTACCACTTAAAAGTATCAGCTTTCCAGAAGGCTATCAATGATGTCTCTGTGCAGATGCAATCCTATATATGTGATACACAGAGGCCACAAAAAGCAATATAAAATGCAAATTTTCTAAAATAATCTGTAAAGAGACTGCTGTAGGTGCAATGGATCAATGTCAATGTCACACTCTGTACTAAGTTAAAATGAGAGTCACAAGAACACGTTTCTTTTGAGAAACTCTTTTAACAAAATATCCTATCATCACAAACATTTACTATGGTCGAAACAAGCCTATGTTTCTTCATCTTCTTCAACTTTGCCCCAAATAAAGATTCTATTTGTAGAACCATTCCTAAACATGTAGACATGGGGATCTTGTCCACCCCATATTGCCAAAAAATAATAAAAGGGGGAAATACGACATAAAAAGAGAAATCCCCTTAAGCTAGCAGTGAAAAGTAACTCCACAGAGAAAGTTTTCTATGCTGCCACACTGATTATAAATAGCTGGGGAAGGAAGGTCTCAACACATTCCTCAAGTATCAACAGTGCTGGTGGGTGAGTGGTTTACCTGGCCATTTTGGGGAGGGGAAGGTGAGGTGCTCTCCTCATCTTGCACTCCTGGCCACTCCTGACCTCAAAGTACACATAGATCGCCAAAACTTTCCCTCCTAGGGGATAGGCATGAGTTCCTCTTCATAGATTTATATCTCTAAGATAGTACTGGAATACATTTTGCATAGATAGAGAATCTATATGAGCAACTACACTTATGACCATCAATATCACCAGATCCCCTAAGTAAGAATTTGTAAAGGGACAGCTAACTATGTTTGCTGCAGAAAGTTTGCTAAAAGTAACTCCTCACAAGATTAAAAAATATATCATGGCACAAGCATTAATGAACTACAGCTCACTTCACCAAATGTATAGTGTGTTATCCTGAGTTATAACAGTTTATGGATATGATGATATGAGCTATAGTCCATGAAAGCTTATGCCATAATAAATTTTGCTAGGTCAAGCAAGCAACTTTTCCTATTAAGACAAGATTTGAACTGCTGAGTCAAAGTGTTTTAGATCCTGAATTAAAGGTTAGAGAGGAATTCTGCATTCCTTACGGTATTTCCTGATTAATATACTGACCCGACACAATATACAATTCATACACTTGCAAATTGTTGGTTTACAAGTAAATTACTGGGGTGTTAGCCCCATTCTGGGAAAGATGAAGACTGGTTCACTAAGACACAGGCTCCTTTAGCAGAGTTCACAAATGGAAACACTGAATCTCTTGAGTCTGTCTGAGACTAGGGCTAAATCCACACTACACAAATAATCCAGTTTGAAACTATGGAATCCTGGGATTTTTAGTTTGGTGAGGCACCAGCACTCTTTGGAAGAGAAGGCTAAAGACCTTGTAAAACTACAAATCCCAGGATTCAATTGGAAGGAGCCATGGCAAATAATCCAGTTTCAAATTGGATTATTTGTGTAGTGTGGATTTTGCCTAGTTTTGGCAAAGTAAGGCAAAGAGGCGGTATGCAAACTTCACAGCTAAAATCCTTATTAATTACATTTAAAGGTACATTAGAACATACACATATGCAGTGCCTAAGCCCTGACTAACTACAGGAAAGTTTCAAGAAGAGGAGCAGCTCAGCAGGTCCTACACTCACTAACCTGAGGGAAGAGGAAAAGAGAGAGAAGAAGAAGAAGGGAGGGACGAGTCCTTTGTATGCTTGCAAACACACCTGGAAGGTTTTCTGGTTACATGGTGTGGTTGCTTAGATACATCCCCACAATGGGTGACTGAGCAAATGGGGAAAGTTATAGAGACCGCATGTATAGGGTTGAGCAGCATTTCCCAACCAGGGTTCCACGGAACCCCGGGGTTCCCCCAGAGATGGCCAGGAGTTCCACAAGAAAACAGTAATAAATTAATAAATCATGAAGGAGTGGTGAGCTGAAACGACTTATCTATCCCCTCCACAACAGAGAAAGCCAGGTGAGGAATGAGTATGTGTGTTTGAATGTTTTCACACCAACAGAGCCTCAAAGGGTCCTCTTATGGGTTGGGGGGGATGTTTACATGCTGAATACCTTGCTCTCCCTCCCAGCTTTTGATCTGCATTAGATATGCTAATGAAGCTCCTGATGGCCTGGGAAAGGGAAGAGGCAAAGAATGAGTGTGTGTGCGATTTGCTTCCTGCAAGCAGCCAGGGACCCAGAACTGAGGCAAAAGATGACCTGGTTTCCCTAAAACTGATTTAAAGGTACAAATGCAAAATGAGGGTTTTTTAAAATTCAGAACAATGGAAAGAGAATTGCAATACTGTACAGCTCTTAGCCAATTGGGGGAAACTGACCAAGTAATCCAAGTAACCCCCTGGGGTCAGTCAGCCACTCAGGTGCCAGCTGTGGATGGGAGAACTCTGATAAAAGTGACTTAGGGCTTATTCTTTTAAAACCAGATTTGGAGAGGCAGAGCCATTACGGTAAAGGAGTCATTATAGATAGAGAAAGGGTTCTTAACTGTGGGTCTGGTAACTGAATGTGGGGGTCACAAATAGACTGACCAACTCCCATACTATTGAAAAAATCCTTCCATTTACCTTGGCAGGAAGCTACAGCTTCCCTCTCAGCCTGAGTCTGGCTGCTTAGTTAATGCTTTTTGCAAGCTGTGTTAGCTCAGAGCACAATCTTTGGGTTAGAGTCAGTGATGTGGCCATATTTAAATATTTGAAGAGATGTCATACTGAGGATGGAGCAAGCTTGTTTTCTGCTGCTCCAGAGACTAGGACACGGAGCAATGGGTTCAAACTACAGGAAAAGAGATTCCACCTAAACTTTAAGAACTTCCTGACAGGAAGAGCTGTTTGGCAGTGGAATGCACTGCCTGGGAGTATGATGGAGTCTCAATTTTTTGAGGTTTTTAAACAGTGGCTGGATGGCCATCTGTCGGGAATGATTTGAGTGTGTATTCCTACATGGCAGGGGGTTGAACTGGATGGCCCTTGTGGTCTCTTTCAACTGTATGATTCTATGTTGCTGCCTCAGGCAGCAGATCATTGTAACCTGAACTCTCCCTAGAAGCCAAGATGATTAACCTGAGACTGTCTTACTTTGGAAAGAGATATTTATATTTTATATTATATTTGTATTATAGAAATTTCTGACCCTGCAAGTATCAAATATGTATTGCTAGCAATGTGGAATATAATAAGTATCTATTTTTTCACTGTTTCTGTAATTTTTTTTAAAAAAGGGAGCTGTAGGTATAATTTTTACACAAGGGTTCCTTGAGATCTGGAAATTATTTCAAGGGTTCCTCCAGGGTAAAAAGGTTGAGAAAGGCTGGGGTAGAGGCATGCAGGAAATGCTTACTGTCTAAAGCCCCATTGCTCTAATAGCAAATGGGCAAAGGAGGTTAAAAAGAATGCTTGGCTGGGAAGCATTTTTCAACAAAAATCAAAAAGTTCCACAGTTTCCTTGACTGGACATTGGGCTACATCATTAAAATAAAATCTCTGCCTCGTGAAACCTCATGAACCGTGTTACAACAATAACATGCACCCAGGACATCAGTATCATGTCATAAATACTTCTAGATACTGAACTATTTCAAGCAAACAGCTGTAAAAATGCTGGAATAATACAGAGGATGATAACATTTCAATTCCAATATAATATGCTTGTGCATAGGTGCTTACATAAAAAAATAGCCACTTCCATATTAGTACCAAAATACCAGTTAAGAAATGGAGCTCCTAAAGAACAATGCCATTCTATAGTTCATTAAAGACAAAATACACATTTAACTTCAAAAATCATGCAGGCATGGCAAATAAAGGGTGTTAAGAATCCTGTGGAAGGCATAAATAAAATTATGATCAAAGGAAACCAAAAGCTGAGGAAGGCACTGCTGGAATAGAACTGAGTTTTACTGGGAAAGTGCTTATAGCTTTCTAAAGGAAGTGCTGATTTAGGATAAACTGAAGGTGCAGATCCCTAAAGGGAATACTGAATATATATTTTTTAAAGTAAATGACATGCCACGCTCTAAGATTACTTGTAATGAAAAGGAGAACCACTCACATGTATACAAGAAAGGTTTATCATACTTATAGCTACACAGTGCTACACTTGAACTACAAATAAATGTCATCTTCTTATTAATTTATGAATGTATTTTATAGACTATGGTTTCTTTCCACCCTTTTTCTTAGAGGTGAAAATTAAGTAATTAATACCAAAAGATCAGAAATAGAGTAGCCTGAGGCAACCATCAGGTTTGCAGAACTCCAATAGTCATTCAGCTTTACATTTGGTCCACATCCCATTCCCTATTCCACCATATCTACACATGGTAGGTTGTTCACAACTACAATCAGATTAAAATAGTTTATTTTTTTCCTACATGTTCACTGAACATTTCAGTGCCAGATAGTTAAAGCTGTAGCTATAAAACCTATTGCTAGGTATCACATATATTCATAACCATTCACCTACAGAGGTTAAATAAGCTCTTCGTGTTATGTTTTTCACATCATCGCTCAACTCCATTAAGCAGCATCAATTCCAATTTTAACAACTATATGAAGTAACTAAAATGGATTTAGCAAACGATTATATTCTTGTGATTCTGTTACATTTCATTAACCCCTTCTATCAAATAACCTTTCACTTCAAAGTGAAAGGGAACCCTAGCACACATTTCTAATCTGGTCCAGTGGGATTCATTCTATAATTGATTTTAAAAGCCAAAGACTATCATTTATTTAGACGCAAAATCTATTTCAAACTTTATGTCTACTTTAAATATCTGTATCATGGTAGTGGTCCAACAGTGCACACCCTCTCCCATGTTTTACATTGTTATAAACTAAAAAAAAAATAAGAGATTCCAACAAAATCCCACCAATGAACCATTTCTCAAACTCTGCATTATCTTTTGACACAAGGGCAGATCTTGATCCTTCTAACATTTTAAAGGAAGGTCAATTCATTTGTCTGATCTTAGCACTCAATACGCCCACCACTGAAAAATAAGCATGGTGATTTTGCATGCTTATTGATCCAGCTGAAAAGCATCTGCTCCCAATGAACAATGAAGTAACAACTGTTCCTTTGAAATGGAGCACACACACACACAGAGGTTGCCACATCTTTGAATACTAGAAGACAGTGAGTTGTGACTAAGCCCAGACTGGAGGCCACTACACCTCATTGTTTGTATGGCTCTGTCAATTAATATGAAATCCTCTGGGGGCTTAACTCCATCAATGCACTTTTCATGATGGCAAAAGATTAATTCATTTAATGCTCTTTAAAAATGATTATTCCTGTGCATTTCTGTTTAGAAAACCAAAGCCAAATGCCATAAAGTTTCATGGCAGAAAGATGCACACTATGAAGGAACCCAGTCGTGAAAAGAGCAAATGAATTCTATGTCTCCTAGCAGGAATCTAAATGAGGCTACCACAATAAAAAACACAGAGCAGATACTATAATACTTACAACATTTGTTGCTTTAGTTTATTTTTCGGTCGTCCAATAGGCTTTGTGTATCGCCGTCTTATCTGAGATGCTTTCTCATGAAGTAACTTTCTTCCTCTTTTCTTTGGTCTGCAGACTTGGCAAATCCACATCCCTGCAATTGACGTTAAAATAAATACAGTTTATTATGCCTATTGTTCATCCTAGCAAAATATTCCCAGTTATCATGTGAGATGAGAAACACTAGCCCCATTTGTACAAACATTTTCTACCCAGTAACAGAAGATGGGTCTCTGGCATGAACAAAACCTTGCTCCATTATCTACCCTCAGCTTTTTTTTATGGCAGAAAAATGAATGCATGGCAGAAAAAAACAAGCTTTTCTGCACCTGGGATTTTTTCCTGTACCTGGGACCTTCTGAATGTCCTTGGGTAGGGATATGAATAGAAGGTTCACCAGATCCTACATACAAATTGATCTGGTACTGTACTTTTTACTTTGGCATACATAGCACTGTAAGGTCCCTTAGTGTCCTCCATACTATGTGCCACCTACAAAAACCTAGTGGATAATGTCATGCTGTCTGGAATCTCAGAATATTTAATATGAGAGCATGGGCAGGCTCTGTTAGTCTGTTAAGCTATTTTATTATACACTATAACTCCCATATCCACAGGAACCATATCTACAGATTCATTTACCTGCATCCAAAAAAGTATGGTCTCTCTAGGCATCTTCTGGGTCCTCCAGTGTGACTCTATAGAGTTGTGTTGGAGGGCCTAGAAGATGCCTAGAGAGGTGCTCTCTTTAGGCAGCTTCTAGACGCTGATGCACAACTCTATGGTACACTTGGGTCAGAAGTAATTATTTTAATAGGGTTACGTAATGATCTGTGGTTTCCGGTATACATGGCAAGTCCAGGAAACTAACCGCCATGGCTACAGGGCTCGTACTGTACAGTCAGCTGTCTGTATCCACAGGTTCCACAGATTTAACCAGCCACGGATCTGGCCTCCCCCTTCGCTTGCTCTCCGACAGTTGAGATAGAAGGAATTGTGTTGCTGAACAAAAGCCAGTAACACTGTGGTGTGGTCCTTGCCACTTCTCAGTCAGCTTCACAGTGCCCACAGTTGCTAGAGCAATCAGCAGGGGGTCGTTCGCAATTCACTGATGCACAATCCAGCTTGCACCTGGTTTGTTGGCCATTTTATTTATATAAGAGACTTGAGCATCCATGGATTTTGTTATCCGTTGGGGGCCTGGAACCAATTGCATGCAGAGGGCTGACTATATACAGGTAGGTGTAGTGATGATGGTGATGATGGTGATGATGATGATGATAATATTTATTTATATTATGCCCCTCTACAAAATGCAATCAGGGCAGCTTACAATATTTAAAATATATACATATAAAACCCTCAACCACCCCCACACATAAACGAATATATACTCCCCTCGGGGGGGGGGGGCTTTTCATTTTCTAGATACTACATTATATTACATTGCAGGTAAGGCACTATGACACAATATTGGGGGGTATCCTAACCGTTATACCATGTGTGGTGGAAGCAGCTGTTTTTGGTATATGGGAGACTGATGCTCACATCAGTCTAGCTTCTGCCTCTCCTGAGACAACTTTTTTTTAAAAAAAATGGAAGTTACCAGGAGGGTGGACTAGCCCAACAAAACCCAAGAGAAGGGAAAATGGCATCCAGACTCTCAGCTGCCCACCCTAATATAGTGTCAGATCATAAAACAAATCATAAAACAAACACTATATTGGTTCTTGTCAAGGTGATAGCTAACAAGGTAGCTATCATGAACTTTTGTGGATGCATATCACAAGTAGCCAAAGCCTCATAGGAATGCCTAATCAGTTGCAAAAGTACTGCATACTGATATCAAGATAGTCTGGAGAGCTGAAACTGTGTATGCAGACTGAGAAGGCTCAGAAAGAAACAATACACCAAAGGGAAAGGAAAAACCCTCACAGTTCTAAGGAAGTAAGATGGGTGTAATAAATTTATTCTGAAAAAGGAAATGTTGAGATCCTGAAAGGGAAGGTGTAGGATATAATTCAAAGATGGTTGCAAAGAAGTAAGAAAAAGATTGAGGCAGTGGGATCTGGCATAGCTGGCAGAGCAGATCAACTTATGATAGGGTTTTCTTATAAACAGTGTTCTAAAATGCAATAAACATTCACCAAGCTCATCCAAAACATAACTGAACCGTGACATCTGGTTCAGCTATGGCAGAGAAGGTATCTGTGCTTCTAGTAGATGTAGCCATGATTTCTTGCATGCTAGTGCAGAATTTCGTACAGAATAGGAGCCAGCATGGCATAGTGGTTCGAGTGTTGGACTACAACTCTAGAGACCACAGTTCCAATCTTTACTCAGCCATGAAAACCCACTGGGTGACCTTGGGCAAGTCACACACTCTCAGCCTCAGAAAACCCTGTGATAGGTTCACCTTAGGGTCGCTATAAGTTGGCAATGATTTGAAGGCACAGCACCACCACTGGAACTCCCTCCCATGGGAGGCTAGGCTGCCCCCCTCCCTGTTTTTGTTTCGCTGGCAGGTAAAAATAATTTTATTCAGGCAGGCCTTAGATGTATAATTAGCTAACACACATTGGAAACTGCTTAATGCAGTGTAGATGTGTAAATGGCTATTGCTTAAAACAATTTGTAAGCCGCTCTGATAGCCTTGTGGCTAAAGAGCGGGGTATAAATAAATAATTTTTTAAAAAAATATGTGCCCATGCGGCTTTTATAGTAGTGTGTTTATTATGTTTTTTTATTTGTTTCTATTTTTTTTATTTTGTATGTTTTTAATTAATTTTAATTGCTTTTAACTGTAATTTTAATTGTTTTGTGAACCTCCTTGGGTCCAGCTTGAAGAGAAAGGCAGCATATAAGTCAAATAAATAGTGTATATTAAAAGACTCCATGTTGATGGAACTGCTGCCAAGGAAAGTCCTTGAAAATTGCTGACAGAGCAAGAAGATAAGGCTGGATAAGCTGAACTTCATAACAGGACATTTTATGTTTTATGTATTTTCTGATGGTTCAGTGTACAAAAACTTTGTTTCATACACAAAATTATTAAAAAATACTGTGTATAAAATTACCTTCAGGCTATTTGTATAAGGTGTATATGAAACATAAATGAATTGCATGTTTAGACTTGGGTCCCACCTCCAAGATATCTCATGATGTATATGCACGTATTCCAAAATCTGAAATATTCCAAAATACTTCTGGTCCCAAGCATTTTGGATAAGGGAGGCTCAACCTGTAGCTCTATTTAAAAAAAAAAAACAGAGAGAAAGGAGCAAAGGCCAGAGAATAGAACACAGAACAATGGATGCAAGCTCCAGGAACAGAGATTCCACCTCAACATTAGGAGCAACTTTCTGACAGTAAGAGCTGTTCGGCAGTGGAACACACTCCCTAGGAGCATGGTAGAGTCTCCTTCCTTGGAGGTCTTTAAACAGAGGCTGGATGGCCATCTGTCAGGGATGCTTTGATTGTGATTTCCTGCATGGCAGGAGGTTGGACTGGTTGGCCTTTGCAGTCTCTTCCAACTCTACAATTCTATGATTCTAACCTGTCGTGGCCACCATGATGTTAAGTATGCAGTAAATCTCTTTGAGGTATACTTTTCTAAAGGGCTTGCTGGAGAAGAATAAAAGAGTAAAACCGGTGATGCTGTGCTGATGGCACCAAATCAGCAGCATTCATGAAAGTGCAGGACTTCCCAGAGGTTTTTACCTTACTCGTAACAATACTCATCATTGCCATCTGCATCACTTTGCTTTGTGATACTAGTAGGAAAGAACACAGAGCTTTCTGGATGGTAGAGCATTCAACAAACTTACTGTGGAAGCACTGATCTTGTGGAGTCAGTGTTTTGTTTATGGTTGTGTATGCCCCATAGTGACAGATCTGGTATTAGGAGGATGAAATATTCTCATACATCACAGATCTAACAACCAGATAACGGAGAGCAAGACTTCAAATGAAGGAAACAGCCACAACCTACTTGACATCTGCTCTTCTCATCTTCAAGCAGTATTTCTTGTTTCACTTTGGACTGTCTCATCATAGGGTTTTCAAAGTACAGGTCACCCCCTGTATCCGCAGGGGATATGCTCCTGGACTTACAGCATAATTGAAACCGCGGATAACAGCAAACCCTATTAAAATTAAGGACTTCCTGTACAAGCATACCATAGAGTTGCATTAGAGGACCTAGTGATTTCTAGAGAGGACACCTCTCTATGGATACTCCAGCAAAACTCTATGGTAGGCGTCCCTGTTTTGTGTCCCTTGGATAACTGAAACTGCAGATGATAGTTTCGTGAATACAGGGGTGACCTGTAAACAGTTTTCAGAAGTTGTTTACCAGTGCCTTATTTCACACAGTATTAAATGGACTCAGCTGAAGTTCTACTGCTGTTGTTCCTAAGAGATTCTCTACCAGTGTGACCTGCTGCTGCCCAGTAGCTTTCCTTCTGGAGCTTCTCTGCTGCCTACCTCACTGGAACTATTAGCTTCAGGTTCTCCAAAATTTAGCAGGAAGAGTCTGTTAAATGGGGCATCTTATTCTTAATGGGTAACAATAAGACAAGTAGCATAAGCAACATTCCAATTTTCTTTTCGGTGTATTACATGAATAATCTATTATTTCTCACTTAGCATAGTTTTTCACTGAAAACCAACAAGTACTGAATATTTTTGCAACACAATGCTCTCTCTATGACTGTTAAGAATGCTTATGTTTCTGAGTAGGAGATAACAAACAAAAGACCTTTAAGCCCACAAAAAAGCAACAATGCAGAGAATCTGTTTTGATAGAATGATCCAGTGCAGTTGTACAAGAAAAGTGATATTATACCTTGTATGGTTATTGCTACTTTGCCTTCATACATTATTAAAGAAACCAAGTTTCTTTTCTGTTCTCCTTGTAAGATCTTAACTAATAATTTAGGTCTGATACTCTTGTATTCAAGCTGTTTTTGCTTTGAATAGTTTACAGATGTTTCTAGCTTATATGCAGCCTATAGGCCCCATGTAGCGCCTGGACATCCCTTTTGTGGCCTGTGAAGCCTGTCCACCAGTCCCCAAAAACTCCCCACCCCACTCCAAATTTTTAAAAAAAAAAAACTGGCAGGATAATTTTGTGCTTTCAAATAAGTTTTGTCCCCAAATCACACAGAAAGCCCTCCAAACACACCTATCACCAACATTACGACACCAACTGATATCAACCAGCAGTAAAAGCCAAAAAAGGAGGTGGGGGCAAGAGACAGAGCTAGGTAAGACCTGTGTTATCCCAAACACTAACATTCTCCAACCAAAAGACACAGTGACGGTAAAAGTCCAAAGTTAGTTCATGATCAAGGCAGTCCTAAGTAATTTTCAAAAAAATTAGGCTGGGAGGGATATGCATTCCACACAGCTTTAGCTCACCCTTAGCCATCTCAGTGAGTAAGGACTGTGCTCTTAGTTCCTTCTTCAAATGTATTTCTAAGCTATGATTTCACTCAGTTTTGCACTGATCAGTTCATCTTTTAAAAAACAAAAACATTTTTACTGCTTTAGCATAAAGCCACAGCAAATGGCAAGGGACATTATAATACATTAAAAACATGATAAAATACCCATAGTAAGTTAAAATATATGATATCCATAAACCCATATACAGATTATTAAAATAATATATTGAAACAATAAAACTATAGCAATAAATTATTAATTTGACCAAGGATTAATAATTCAGCATCTAACAAAAAGAAGCCCAGAGTTTGTCAATTTAGTATGCCACGGAAATTTCAGGCTTCAGCTTAGACTTGAACTTTATAGCCAAACTGACAAACTCCGCACTCCATTTGGAGTGTCACAAATTTAACTTTACGTATCTGATAATAACATCATTAATTTGTTCTAATCTGTTCTTCCTGTAAATTGTTCTAAATTGGGCTGCAAAAGTTTTTCTTGCACAACCAAAAATACAGAACACCAAAGTAGAGATGGAATGGAAATACAGCTCAACTCTCATATCCAGTTTTATGTATCCACATCAAAAGAAAACATGTTCTCGCTAGTCATTTCTAGATCTTCCAATGCGATTCTATGGTCAACCTCCAGCTTTTGTCTCATTGAAAATAATAGGGTTCCCTATTCTCCACATTTTCTGGTATCCACAGGGGGTCTTGGAACAAGATTTTATTTGTGAAAGAGTGCTGCTTTGTACTTCATAAACAGCAATCTTGCACAAAATACACATGTGGCTGCCTTGAAAACAGCGTTTTTTGCACAAACCCTACAATTTGACTGTCATTCAATTTCCCTCCATGCTGAAAGCTGCACAGTTTTCAGAGAAGGCTGCACAGTTCACAGGATAAGCTGCATGGCTTCCAGAAATTTCCAAGTTCTATTATTTCAGAGCAATCTGTATAGCTTTTGTGGGAAAGCTGTGCAATTTTCCATTATTGCGGGAGAGGGGGAAATTCCTGAGAAGGATACAGGACAAAAAACTGTTTCATTGTTCTCAACATCCATTGTGACTTGGAAAAATCGAGATTTGCCATCCATACACCAAAGTATCAAGTACGCCAATTTTCAACTGACTTGTGATCACAAAAGGTAGACACTTTGTTTATATGGAGTCCTAGTATAGCAGCCATCTAATGCAACAAGAGCAGTATGCTCAAAGAAGTCTTGTAAAGGCCTTTCTGCAAGCAAGGTTTGATTGGATGGGAGGGTCAGAGGAAGGGATGCAATCTGTTCATAAAAATTATCTGATCCCGTGGCATGTAGTAATCCTCTATCTGCTTGAACACTCAGGTCTTGCAAACTTTATATAATTAAAAGTTTGACAGTGTAAAAACCAAGATTCCTTACATAGGGCTTGTCTACACGAAGGGAGAAAAAACGGACTGCTCCACAGTAATAGCAAGTCATAGTAGCTGCGACCTGTCTTAATGGTTTTACAGCCCCCATAAGCTTTGTATAACTGTAGCTGAGACAGCCATGTGTGGATTGCTTGCATTTTTAAATCTGCTGCGGTCAGTTTTTTAAAAACTATTTCTACGGTGCACACAAGCAATATTCACGCAATGTGAAGTCAAAGACTTTCACAGCCAGCATCCATAGATTTTCCTTGGGGTTTTTCCGGGCTGTGAGGCCGTGTTCTGGAAGAGTTTACCACTGATGTTTTGCCTGCAACTGTGGCTGGCATCTTCAGAAAATGGTTGGGTAGGAGTGTGTGTGTGTGGGGGGTTATATACTGTGAACCCCTATTGGGATGTATATGTCAATTTGTGTATTTGAATGGTTAGTTTCTGGGTATCGAAATGCAAGGAGGATTAGTGTCTGTTTGGCTAATGGTTGGTTGATGGGCCATTAACTGCTGGAAATCGTCCTGTCTCTGGGAGGAACTCCTTTGTAAGTGTTGAGTTTTAATTCTATTGTTTTTCAAAACTGGAAGCCAGATTTTGTTTACTTTTAGGGTTTCTTCTTTCCTGTTGAAGTTGTCCAGGAGTTTGTGGATTTCAATAGCTTCTCTGTGCATTCTGACATGATAGTTGTTGGCCTGGTCCAGAATTTCTGTGTTTTTAAATAACATTTTGTGTCCAGGTTGGTTTATATATTCACACACTGCTGCAGGAAGGTTTCTAATTCACAAAACTAACCAATTCAGGAGAACAATGTACTAATACGTGTTAAAGTGTATACAATACATTAAACAGTCCAAAAATCTCTGTGTCAATTTTTTTTCACATTAATAATAATAATAGTCTCAATTAGTCATATACAATTATTATGTTTTATGAAACTATTATTAAATGACAATAAGAATCCAGCTGTTGTGGACTACAATGACCATAAGTATCAGCTGATGTGGATTACAACGTCTACAATGTTAGAATAAATCTTTTAATACAATTTATCACTTCATAAAGTTCAGACATCCATGAAAGTATGATACTGCTGCTGAATGGCAAAAAGTAAACAGCTATACAAATTACAATAATACTGTAATGACTACAATGAATCCATTGAAAAATATATGCTTCAGTTTTTGGTATGATAATATACATAAGACTGATGGTAATTTGTAAAAAGTGTACAGTCAAAACAATGAAAATGACTGTAAAAATCAGTCCAGCAAGTGAAAGACTATTAAGGTTCAAACAACTGTGAAATTATTCTGAGGTAGCTACCCCCAGAGAATCTGAAGCTGTTTCAACAGTCTTGTCTTTGTCAGTGAAAGTGTTACTTCAATACCCTCCGGACTTCCAATATGGTTGAATATAATGTAGAGTTTATCTATGTATATAAAACTAATCAAGACTATTATTATTATTAATGTGAAAAACAACTGACACAGTGATTTTTGGACTATCTAATGTATTGTATACACTTTACCACAAGCAATATTCCAGTTTTCAAAAAAAGAGAGAGAGAAAGGAAAAAAGATAGCACAAATCCCTTAGCGATCACTTGCTAAGGCAGCAGGCCCTTGCCCTGTAACCAGCCCCACCCCCTGTGCTCATCCAGCCAATCAGGTTTGCATTTTGTCTTGTATGGGGAAGCAATTAATGTCGAATAGCTTGTCTTAACGAGCGAAAATGCACATATCACTGGAGCTTTTTTAAAAAGTCGGGAAAAGCCACAAATGCTTTTCTCGCATAGTTTTCCCCTTTTTGGCCCCCCTCCTTCACAATACAATGAGACAATGCGGGGTCCTATTAAGACAGCTCATTTTCTGAGCAAATTCTGTGAGGAGTATTTTCACCATATATACAACCCCATATTGTTTAGAAAACCTAAACTTGCCAGTTAACTTTAATGAAAACTCCTCCATGAATTACGTTTCATCTCATCACATGTTAATATTAAAAAACAACCAAAAAAACAACAAAGGGGTACAAAGTCAAATTTTCAATCAGTAATTAATGACTGCTTTATGTATCAAAATCATTATTGCTAGTATCAATAATTCCAAGCTAATTACTGTATAAGCCTCTTTGTAGAAAGACTGTGGTGGCCATTTTTAATAGGGGCTGACTCATGAAGCTGGACAGCCTCTCTGCAGAAAGGCTTATACAGTACGGCCCTGTTAAAAATGGCTCCACCTCAAGCACCCAAAATGGTGGGCGCACCATATTCTTCAGGCTCTCCCATATATCTGCTGAATGCTGCTCGAGCCAAAAAAGAAGGTGAGAAAGGAGGGAGGGCTGCCTTTCTTTCTCCAGTTTGGTCCTGCCACACCAAAAGGGGCTTCTTGCTTCTGCCACTTGTCAATGCCTTCACGCTGGGTTCCTAATAGAGGCAGGCTGCTTTCCTTGCTCTTCTCCCCCCACACCTTTTTTCAGGCCACGTTCTCATTCTTTTTTCTCATTTATATTCCTTTCCCTATCATATTTGTATAGATGTACACATTTTAAGATCAGCAATGCAGTTTACACCCCTCAAACAAACAGATCCTCTCCCTCTCTTTAGCTCTTCCTATGTATGCTTCCCTCTATGCATTTTTAAAAGGAGAGGAAAAGATTTGTTACATACCCTTAGGTTTTACCCTTGACTTATCCACAGGTCATAGCAAAATCCATAATTTTGGCCCCCAAACCTGCCCTTGGCTTATACATGAGGTCAAGTTATATATATGGTAAGTATGGGACATTAACACCATATCATCTGAACGAAGCAATACTGAAACAGCTTTTCTGACTCTTCTTATAGGTATAAACTGTGAACCTGACAAAAGATGTATGTTATCTTTTATGTGTAGATTAAAAGCAATGAAGCCAAGATAAAAACAATGAAGCAAACACATTTTGAACATTTTACAGCGTTAGACAGTTGGCAATGGATGCCTAGTCTAACCTTTTAAACAGTGTTGGTATAAAGGTCTGATTGCCTTTAGCAGCCTGATATCTATATTCAGATTAATTAATTTTCTCCATAAATGATGTCTATGAGTGGAGTAAAACAGAGGTTTAAGACCAATGAATGCAACATCCCATATTATTCAAATAACCAACAATTTTACACTACCTATTAAACCTTATGAGTAGTTATGCAACTTTTTGTACAAAATTTTGTTGAATAAATTCAATTAGGACTGTTATTTGTCTTGTCAGAAAGCATAATATAAATATACCTAAATACTAACATTTAGCAATTGACAGTGAGTATTTTTTTAAAACAAGTGATAAATAGGCAGTGCTATAAAGCTTCAGATTTCTCAAAATACCCAAATAGAAAATTCTCTTCTGTAGAACATCAGCCTTTAAAAAACTATTTGAATGTTGTCAGAGTATTTTTTCCCTTTATGGAATTTATACGCCTCCTTTCTCCCAGGATGGAAGCCAAGGTGGCTTACACTCCTTGTTCTCTAAAGAGGACTGCACCTATTTCATAGAAGATTATCCCTCAGGAGAGATAGCACAGTGAGACTTTCAATATTTCATGAAGGCTAGACCTTGTATCCAGGCTAGTTTCATTTAAGTCCATCTTTAGAACTGATGGAATTCTACTCTCCAGGTGTGCTTCTTTTGTCCCTCCCAGTTGTTGGGCACTAACGGTGCATTATTTTGGTGGTGAATAAGTCAGCAACCAAAGGATGTCACGATAGAGTCCCATCATGCTGTCCTAAGGTGCAACTCCCATCATTCTGCTAGAGAACTATAACTCCCTTTGTCTGTAAACAAATTGTCTTGCCAGCATAGTATCAGGTAAGAAAAGGGTTAATGGAAGGGAGGGTCTAAAACCCCACCCCCACAGAGCTAATGAGATGACATCAAGGAGGACACCATCTGACCAGGACTGACCAATTAAAGCTCTAAACCCGGGAACTCTGATGAAGATTTAACTGCTTTTGTTTGAAGCCATTTTGAGAAACAGAGAGAGAGAGAGAGAGAGAGAGAGAGAGAGAAATTTGAGAGAACAAAGACTGCTATGGCTGGTAGAACAAAGCTATTCTACCTATGGCTTAGCTTCCAGCTGCCGGGATAACATCTGAAGGCAACAAACTGCAAGTATTTAGTAGAAATTAGGGCATGTTTAGGTGCGTTATGGAATTCTTTTTAATTTCTTTATTTTGGTTGCACTGGTAACCTCACGACTCGATTTCTGCAATGCTATCTACATGGGGCTACCCTTATACCTAGTTCAGAAACTACAACTGGTGCAAAATATGGCAGCCAGGTTAGTCATGGGGAAACCGAGAAGGGAGCATATTACTCCAATCTTGAAATCCCTTCACCGGCTGCCTATCAGTTTCCAAGGACAGTATAAGGTATTGGTAATGACCTATAAAGCCCTACATAGCCTAGGTCCAACCTACCAAAGGGATCGCCTGCTCCCATATAATCCAACCCGCACCCTTAGATCTTCTGGGAGGGGTTTATTGCAACCAATGAGATCTAGATTAACAACAACCTCGCTGAGATCTTTTTCTATTGCTGCTCCCAGACTATGGAACACCCTGCTAGAGGAGATCCGTCAAGCAACCAGCTTGGAGAATTTCAAAAAAGCCATCAAACTGGATCTCTTCTGGCAGGCCTTCCTTGAATAGAACAGACCATTTTAATGGGGGCTTCTCCTTCTTTTTATGTTTTTATGTTTATGTTTTTATGTCTTTATGTTTTGATGCTATCGTTTTAAAGTTTTAGGGTAGTTATTTTATGTCACTGATGAATTTGCCAGTTATTTAAATATATGTAGTATTATATGTAATTTTAAGGGGGGTAAATTGTTTTAAGTTATTACTATTGTTATGGATTTGTTTGTATTATATCCAATTGTTGTGAGCCACCTTGATTGCCTAATAGGCAAAATGCAGGGTACAAAAAGAAAGTTATTGTTATTATTATTATTATTATTTGGTTGAATGTAGTTAAATTAATAACTGAATGTAACTTGAATAATGTAATGCTTTGATCTTAATACTCTGTGATTGCTATAACTTTATGCCTACCTGAGGTATGAGAGAAGCCTACCTCATGTGAGACTGCACGACTGATTTCACTAGAATAAAAAAGCTTTATTAATCTTCCTATAATTGATGCTTCCATGTGCCTATCCCTTGATCATGCGACTTTGACTTTTCTCTGGGGTTAAGAGGAGGGAGTTAGTTAATTCTATAGTGGCGAGGAGTGCTACTAGTTTTCAGAGACTACGCACAATTTCCCACTGCATTGTGTCTGAAAAACGGTGGGGTCCCAAGGGGAAGAATCCCCCCAGTTTAACTCAGTGGGTGGTGGCAGTGACTGGTTTGTTTTGGGGTCTGTAGGGAGCATCCTGGAGTGAGGCTACTCAGGATAGCCTCTACAGGAGGGCTAACCTGGGGGTCCAGATGGTGCATTATTTTGGTGGTGAATAAGTCAGCAACCAAAGGGGACAGGTGAAATCCTCTCCTCAAGATTCAACCATTCAGGTGGACATAAGAACACATACCATATATACTTGTGTATAAATTGAAAAAATTATGCCAAAAAATCGACCCAAAAAATCTGAGTCAACTTATATACTGGTCAGTGCAGTACCTCTGTCTACCGTGGCACTGCTTCTAGCATTTGGAATGCCTGCTTGAAAAAATGGTGGTGGGAGCAGCTCTTTGGTGCTTGCTGCTGGGGTGGGAAGATTAGACGTATTCAGAAGAACCTGAACAAAGACCTCCATTCTCCCCACCAAGGTGGTGACTCTTTGGTGCTTGCCCACCAGGGTGGGGAGATGAGAAGCAATCAGGAGAACCTGAACCCCACTCCCATCTCTCTCTGTCAGCTCTTTTGGGGCTTCCCTGCCAGGGCAGAGAGAGCAGAAGAGGTGGGTGCTTCCTTCAGGCTCTCTCAGCACAGACTAAGCTCCAAGTATCTGAGAGCTTAGGAGAGCCCAAAGGAAGCAATGTCCCCCTCTGCTCTCTCTCCAGCAGCTCTTTAGGATTGTCCTCACCACGGCAGATAGAGGTCACTTCTCTGCTGCAGCAGGAAGCCCCAAAGACACACTGTTGCAGTAATTTTTCCACCAAGGCATTGCAAAAGGCTGCCGGGAAGAGTAGAGAGGGTCGGTGCTTCTTTTAGAGTGGCAGAAGACCCTGTGGAATGGATGGGCAGGAAAATGTGGCAGCAACAGCCAAGGGTCCCCTGAGGTAGCGCTGGCACTTTTATCTCTCCATGGAATGGAGCCTTGTGCTGAGCCCCAAAGTTTTACCCTCAACTTATCCATGGATTGTATCAAAATCCATAATTTTGGCCCCCAAACTTGCCCTCAACTTATACATGAGATCAACTTATACACAAGTATATAGAGAACACACAATTTTTCCAGTTGCTCTGTCTGATGATGTAGAGTACAGCTGTCTCCCTCCAGGCAGTTTAATATGATGTGAGAGAACCTTGCTCTGCACTTGACTAACTGATAGCCTGGTGGAGAAGTATGGAAGTTTTTTCTCCCACTTTCTCCACACGTGTTGTAGCCACTGCACAGTATTTTTTTCACAATAACGCTGGCAGAAGTGAGGAGAAGAGGCCAGATGGAGCAGGAAAAGGCTGAGGGCAGAGAGTGAAGGAAAAGCGAACAGACAAAAGCAAGGGGGATTGGGTGTGTGGGGGAAGGACTGCAAGGACAGGATAGCTCAGAGCCAGGCAGCCGAGGCAAGGGAGGGGAACGGCAAGGGGGAAGAGACAGGTCAGGCGGCTGGGAGTAGGGTGAAGACAGGAGAGGAGGAAGACAAACTCAGACAGCATGGAAGCAGCTGGCACAGCTGGAACACCTGTGGAAAACATGCTGACTGGGTGGGGAGAAACCCAAGCAGAGAGTTGAGGGGAGCCAGAGGAGTGGGTTATCCCGAAGGAGATGGGGAAGAGAAGAAGAGGTGGAATTGTGATTGGGGTGTTAAAATTCCCAAGAAGTCTGAGTGGAAGGAAATGGAAAAGGAAGCAAGTTACTAGAACAGTGGATAAGAGGGAGGGGGTTTGCTTTAACCCAGTTGGGAATTTCTCTTTGTTTTGGTATCTCTGTTATTTCTGCACCAGCAGCTTTCTTTGTGTTTAAGTGTCTAAGTGGCAGGATACACCCTTCTTTTTCGGTTGTCTGAGCCCCTGACACCTGAATCAAGTAAAGATGTGTCTCAATTCAACTAACTGGTGTCCAGAACATAACTGTTAACAGATGGATCCTCAGAACAGAGTGGGCCCAATCCCTGTGACTACGGGAGGCAGAGCCACACTCAGGTTATTCAAAGGCAGAAGCAAACACTTCCAACCCGCCTCCCCCAGCTATCAGGGATAAGGACAAAAGAGAATAAAACAAGCCTGGGGCACCAAGAGTCTAAGTTCATTGACATCTCATTAACCATAGTTTAAACATGGTATCGAACAGCCAGGAATGAAAAAGACTCATACAGTACAACAACACTTTAACTGTTTTGTGGATATAAACCACATATACAAATGGAAAAGCTATTATAAATGTTCAGAATGCTTCACCTTGAATACAGTGTATTCAGTGAACCAGTTCATCATAGTGCATTGAAAAACCAAAATAATGAGAAAAAGAGAGACACAATGTAAGAAGGTAACATCAGATCAAACATATTCAAAAGATTTTCAAATGTCACCTTTTGGCATTCGGGAAAGTGGTGGGTCACAGCACTCCATATGAAACCCTCTATCACAAGAATCACAGAAAAGCATGTTGTCCTGAAATTGAAATGCAAGAAAAGAAAAAAAAATCTTACATAAATATTTTGTATTTTCATAACTAAACATTATGATCAGGTTATCAATTCTACTGTATGATCTGGTTGGCGTTTGCATGTGCTTTTAAAAAGTACTTTTAATTATGTGATTATATTTTATTGTAAATTCTTATGCTAGAAAGCCCTGATAAATTTGCATGAAGACTGATATACAAATCTGCTGAATAAATTCTAAAGGATTAATCTAGCAAAAATAATGAGAAAATAGAATCCAAATAACCTCATTTCATGTTTACAAGTACCCATATTTGGACATGTAATTGTCATCCCTGTTTTAAGGGTAAGCCCCACAGGTGAACAAAGACATGTTCAGAGGACTCCCAAAGAAGTTTATTCTAAAACAGTGGTCCTTAACCTATAGTCCAGGGACACCCAGGGGGATAGATGCAATGTCCTCACAGAGGGTCCATGAAGGCTTGAAGGCTGCTTGGCCCATCTCCTTCCTCCAGTGGAGCAGCCATGTGACAGAAGCAAAGACAAAGGCTGGCTGGCTTGGCCTGTACATTGCCATTCAATCCACTCCAGCCACAAACTTGCTGGAAGAAGCCGGGGAAAAGTCTTCCCTCCCCCTCCAGTGCCTCTGAGGGAAGGTTTAATGGATGGTGTAATTGTAGTTGTAGTAGTAGTAGTAGTAGTAGTAGTAGCTGTAGTATCATCATCATCATCATTAGTTATTATTAGTATTATTTATCAGGTATTATTATTATTATTATTATTATTATTATTCATCTTAGGGGTCTGTAGCAACAAAAGATATTTAAAAGGGGTCCCTGGTAAAGAAAAGGTTAAGAACCACTGTTCTAAAAGGGAAAAAAAAAAGCATCACATGAACAAAAGTGGAAAGTGAAGGAAGCATAAAAATAAACAAAAATGGCTCTGAGCAGGGGCTTGTTACATATTTCACTCCTAAACAGGGTTGAGTGGTTTCTTCACTTTCCATATTTATATTTTTTTCTTTTGTTCATGTGATGCTTTTTTCCCCCTTTTAGAACAGTGGTTCTTATCCTTTTCTTTACCAGGGACCCCTTTTAAATATCTTTTGTTGCTGCAGACCCCCACCAATGACTTTTAAAAAATTCACTCCTGATTATTTAAATTGATTATTCATATTTTTTTAAAGTCTGTCTATTATTACTATTTTCCAACCCTCTTACTGGAACAACAATGACTGATTGGATTTAAACGTTAGAACTTTAACAGTTTATTGGCAGTTGTTCATTGTTAGACCAGTATTCACTGTCAGCTGCTTCTTGTTAATCAATTTATTTTATAGTGCAAGAAATACCATTCAGAAACAAATCCTTTAATTAACGTAAGTTCAACTAAAACAACTTGCTTTAAAAGAGCACTTTTAAAAGAACAATTATTATTTAAACTAGTGGCCATAACATAAAAACTTCATTTTGCTACTTAATTTTCTAATTTAGTCCTATATTGGTTTCAATGCCCAAAAAACCTTGTTTTAAACTAAAAAAAAAACCCCTGCTCCTAAATGATTTTGCTATTATGGAAATCAAAAATAATTCGATAGAAGAATGGAAGCTATGCCCTTTAGGCACGTGTATTGAGGATGGGAGGCAGGATTACCACCACAGGCTCAGTTCGAGGCTTGGTGTAGGTAAACAACATGTTTCACTCACAAAGACCACTAAGAAGAAACAGACTGAACAATTGCTATGAAATAAAGAATAAAAGCTTACTGCATTTTTGCCTTGGATTCTACAGGCACTGCAAGTCTTGCACTCAATACATTGCCACCTTAAGGCTTTCACATTTGTTGTCAACTCCAGACAAAATTTCAGACAGGATGGATGTCCTACAAAAAATATTTATACATGAGGTTTATTTCAGTGTTCTACAAGTATTATAGGTCTAGATTTTTTTACAGTATAATTGCACAGTACTGATTATTTTCAGAGTTCACTTACTTTTTATCTCAAGGACAGGGTCAACAGCAGTTGCTTAAAATATTTTTTATTTTAGGTCCCTCAAAATTTGAGTTGAATTCTCCATATTGCAAACATGACAGTCCATACAAATAGATTTGACTCATTTATTTGAAAAAGTCTCACTTTTCAAAGAAAAAAGGAACCCAAATTGCCCTTGCCTTGTGACTCTCTCACTCACCTCCACAGCCTGGCTGAGCTCGAGGTTGAAGCCCCCCACACATACACAGTTCAACCAAGCTGAGAAGCAGCCCCAGGGCAGCAGTGGAGGCAGCAGCAAGCCCCAGCAGCAAGGCGTGCATTCTTCATGCTCTCTTACCTCCAGGGATCCCACCAGCTGGCCAATTCTGCCTTGAGAATGAAAGAGAAAGAGTGCCACATGGGAGCTGGCATGCTCCCTAGAGGCGGGGGAGCTCAAAGAATGTATGCCTGGCAGCCAGGGTTTGCTGCCACCTCTGCAGCTGCCCTACTAATAGGGTCTTAATAATCCACATTTTTACTATCCGCGCCGGGTCCCGGAACCAAACCCCTGCTGATAACAAGGGCCACTGTGTTTACAAAGCATGCATGGTTTTGTGGAGAGCCAACATGGTGTAATGGATTGGGCACTGGACCAGGGTTCGAGTCCCCATTCAGCTATGAAAACCCACTGGGCAAGTTATACTCTCAGCCACAGCCAATGGCAAACCTACCTCTGAACAAATCTTGGCAAGAAAAACCCATTATAGGTTCACTTTAGGGTCATCAAAAGTTGGAAATGACTTTTGATGTCATGGTTTTGTGAGTATTTTATTTCTTCAAAACACATCATAGACCTCACAAATGTACACATTTCAGAAGCAGGATGCTCTTTGTCTTTTAGTGGGTCTGAGAGGATGAAAAATGGATGATTTCTTCAAGGAATACAGCAAACCCAAGGAAATTCTCTTCCGCCCTTACTTGGTTTGGAAAAAGATACACCTAATGTTTCCTTTCCTTTCCAAACTGAAGAACAGGTGCATTCCTTCCAGTTACTGCTCTTGCCAGTGAGCTAGGAACATTTGCTCCTGGTGGGTGGAATTGCACATGCTTAAATTCAAGCCTGCTTGGACACACAGATTCTGATTCAGCTAGGCACATTGTAAGTTCCACTGTGGGCTTTCCAAGTATTATCTATCCAGAAACAGTCACACTGCCAAACTAAAATCCGTCAAAATAGGTGTGTGGGGGGGGGTACCTTTTATGCCAGTTTGCTTACAGAACTTCTTCTATAATTCTCAAAGGGTTCTCTGGTTGGCACTGAAATGCACATCCTAAATTAGGAAATTTAGATGAAGGCTCATAAAACCCCTCCTCCACTCTTCAGTTGTATACCACTGCCATTGTTTTCATACTTTAACACCATTTTTACATACCTCCTTATAGCATTCTAAGTTACAAAGTTAAGCTCTCCTCTATCTTTTTTATTTACTAGCTATACCCGGCGTAACATACACCATTATCTATATATATAAAATGGTTCAGTATGTTCCCTTTCTCACTCTGCTGATTGGCCACTTAAGAAATGTGTCAAGAGTACAATCAACACATTAATATATAACCTTTCAAATTAACCATAATGGTGTATGTTACGCCAGATACAGCTAGTTCCATACTGAGAGCCCCTCCGCCGATGCCATGCAGCCGCATGTACACACACACACACCATGCTACACACACACACACACCATGTACACCAGAATGTGAGAGCCCCTCTGCTGCCATCACGAAACTGCACATGCACACACATACCATGCTACACCCCCACACACACCCCACATGAACCAGGACGCGAGGGCCCCTCCGCCACCACCATGCAATCGCACACATACACAAACCATGCCACACACACACAATACGGTACACCCCAACACTACACCTGCCACACACTACACACACCCCACGCCACACACACATACACTCCCCACGCCACACACACACACACACACACATCCCACACTACACACACACACCATGCGTGCTAGGATGAGAGAAACGCTCCACTGCCACCATGCAATTGCACAAACACACCCCACACTACACACTCCATGCTACACACATACCCACACTACACGCACACACACACCATGCTATACACCCTCATGCTACACACACCCCACGCTACATACGCCCATGCTATACACACACCCCATGCTACACATTCCACCACACTACACCTTCCCACACTAGACAGACACTCCCACGCTACACATCCCTCCATGCTACACACACACACCACGCTATACCCCATACACACCACATCCCCACGCTACACACACACACCATGCTACACACCCCACGCCATCCACCCACCCACACTACACACCCTCACTCACGCTACTCACCCACACACCATGCTACACCACCATGCTATACACATACACACACCCCACACTACATCCCACACACTACACACATACCCCACGCTGCACCCACCTCACATGAGAGCCCCTCCACTCCTGCCATGTTTAGAAAGGACTTGAAGCTTTCCACATGTTTCAGCCCCTAGTGTGCTGACTGGCTGCCTAAGGGAGAGCTTTGATTGGTTGGGAAGTTTCCTAAGCGGCCAATCACCACACTGAAAATGGCAACATACCCAAGAGAATTATATATATATAGATTGTACTTCTCCACAAAGAACCATACATTTTTCATCATACACTTGCTCACTACAACAGCTCTAACTTGGCTGGAAGGCAAAACTTACCACTACTGCCACAGTCTGCACAGGAGAGGAGTTCTTCTGGCTTCTTCTCACGGTTAGATTCTTTTGTCCCCAAACAGAAGCTACATATTGGAATGGGATCAGCACGTGGCTAAGGGAGGGAAAAGATTGGATCACTATTAGTTCTTTTTCCATTAAGTACCATACTTCCTATTCCTTGAGCTCTGTTTTTATTCTATTTTACCACAGAAAATTAGAATCTTCCTTTGCAATTTCCTAAATGTATTTTTATATTTTATTCATTTAAGATACTGATGCAAGCAAGTGACAACGATAGCCCAACCCCCCACCCTGCCCTGGGAAGGCATCCATGCCAAAAAGACAGAATAAGCCCTCTCCCTCCACTTCAACCAACTACTAGTGAATACAGATTCAGATCTTTTTGTTGTCAGAAAAATATTGATCACAGAGCATCAAATGGCTGTGGGATCTGAAATTATTTCTAACTCAGAGCTGTGACTGCTTATCCCATCTCTTTTAAAGGTATGAGATGCTCCTATAATTTACATCTATAGCTAAGAAACATGAAAAGCAAAGGGCCTTTCCCCACCTGCAAAAGAAAAGATAAATGAGAAAGAGCTCATGTATCTCTTTTCTTAAAACTGTTTCTCAAATGACATATGCACATAGATTCACAAGAGTATACCCATCCCTTAACAACAGAGTTTGCAACAGTAAATATTAATCCGCTTACAATCTTGCAGACACACACTTGTGTATAAATCCCATTGCACTCAAGCATAATTCAGAATAGGTAAGAATATAGGATAGCACTGATAGGCTAGCACGTGGAAAAACAATTTAAAATACTCAAACTACAAAACCGATGTTTTAATAAGTACAGGTTGAGTCTCCCTTATATGGAATTCCGAAATCCGAAATATTCCAAAATCCAAAATCCTCCACATGAGTGGCTGGGATAGTGACACCTTTGCTTTCTGATGGTTCAATGTATACAAACTTTGTTTCATGCACAAACTTATTAAAAAAATATTGTGAATAAAATCACCTTCGGGCTATACGTATAAAGTATATATGAAACAAATGAATTTCATGTTTAGACTTGGGTCCCATCTCCAAGATATCTCACTATGTATATGCAAGTATTCCAAAATCCAAAATACCTCTGGTCCCAAGCATTTCAGGTAAGGGAGACTCAACCTGTAGTAGCATTTGCTTCACAAGCAAAACAAAGTTCCAGAATTATAATAATTAGATTATTGGGAGTTTTTCATCTGGATACATTTGTTTCCAATCATCCATAGTAAAATGAATGTTTATGAACACATTACAACAAAGTTTTCCTACTTCAATCTTCACATTGTGTGTGCGCGCATTGCTTTTTTTTTTTTTTTTTTAACAGAAATTAGCTTGCCTTTCAAGGTAGACTATTCCCAAAGTGGAATTTACCAAACTCCAACCTGCAATAATTACACTTTAAACATTTTACAAGACCAAGAGTTATAAATTTCTCCCTAAATGCAAAGACAAAAAAAAAAAAAAAAAAAGAATTGTGTAAGCGTGACCCATCTCATCCCAAACATCCTGTTTGGATTACAACACACTCTACATCAGGCTGCCTTTGGAAACTGGAAAGTGCAGTGCATCCAAAATTGGTGGCCACACTGCTGACCAGAGTTGGTTATGGGGAATATATTTACTCCCTTGTTAAAACCACTGGCTACCAGTCTCTCTGTAGGCACAATTCAAAGTGCTGGTTATGACCTATAAAGCCCTATCTGGCTTAGGTCCAGCCTATCTGAAAGACCACATCTCCTGATATGAGACGGATTTTTAAGACCATCAGGGAAGGCTCTCTCTAAATCCCACCACTATTACAGGTATGGACACAAGAGAGAGACTTCCTGGTCATTGCCCCCAGACTATGGATTCTCTACCCCCTCCAAAAAAAGGAGGCTAGATTAGCCCCTTCTCTGCTCTCTTTCCATCAGCAGAAAATGGGTTTCTTATTTATCCAGCACTCTGGTTGTTATCTGGCCATTGCAGAAGGTCTTTTAACTGGAGTGTGCTGTATTTTTATCATCAATATTATGTTTTAACTTTTTAATTGTTTCAAATATGTTTTAAATTAAATAAATCAAATATGTTTCAAAATTGTTTTAAATATGGTTGTTTATTGAATAGCTGTTTAACTTTTGTATTATTATTATTTATTTTATTTATTAATTTGTTATACCCCACTCTTCAGCCACAAGGCTATCAGGGTGGCTTACAATTTGTTTTAAGCAATAGCAATTTACACATCTACACTGCATTAAGCAGTTTCCAAGGTGTGTTAGCTAATTGCCCCCACAAGCCGAGTACTTATTTTACCGACCTACAGAAGGATGGAAGGCTGAGTGAACCTTGGAGCACTCTGGAATTGGACTTGCAATGTGGTAACTTGCAGTACTGGCATTTAACCACTGCACCACCAGGGCTCACCAGGGTATTATCCACTGTTCGGACTTACATGGTGAACTACCTTGGGTCCTGTACGAGGAAAAATGTGGGATATAAATTAAATAAATAAAATTTTGGAAAATTTATTTTTGCTTAGTTTTTCTTGTAAAGATACTTTCTTGTATATCTATTCTTCTTTTTGAAGTAATCCCTTTAATTTTAGGAGTAACAATTTTTACTTGGATGTATAACTACTTATTAATAAGTTCATTAATTTGTAGTTTTGAGATACCTTTAATTGGGATAATCTATATCACCTCCATCTGTAATAAATTATTTATTTATTTTATTTATGCCCCGCTCTTCAGCCTCAAGGCTATCAGAGTGGCTTACAAATTGTTTTAAGCAATAGCTACTTACACATCTACACTGCGTTAAGCAGTTTCCAATGTGTGTTAGCTAATTGCTCCCCACAAGCTGGGTACTCATTTTACTCATTTTATTTATTAATAAATTCTGTTATATATTCTGTTATTTAGTGAAGATGCAATTTACAACTGTCAATGCTATTCTATTCAATGGAAATTATTACTGTCTTTCATACAGTAGCACCCCCATATCTGCGGGGGACTTATTCCAGCCCCCCCTTACGGATACTGAAATCTGCAGATAACAGTGAACTTCCCTTCCTGTCCACCACCCACCACCTCTGCCGTGCCGCCAGAACCCCCTGCAGAGAAGGGAGAAGGGAGGTGAGCTCTCCTCCTCCCTCCCTTCCCCATCCACCCCCACTGCCACCGGAGCTCTCACAGAGGAAGGAAGAAGGGAGGCAAGCTCTCCTCCTCCCTGTCTTCCCTGTCCACCCCCCACCTCCACCACCAGAACTCCACAGAGGAGAAGGGAGGCAAGTTCTCCTCCTCCCTCCTTCCCCCCCCCCATTCCTACCTCTGCTGTTACCACCAGAGCCCTCACGGGGGAAGGGAGAAGGAAAGCAAGATCTCTCCTCCTTTTCTCCCTTGCCACCACAATCACCACCGCCACCACTGGAGCCTTCACGGGGGAAGGGAGAAGGGAGGTGAGCTCTCCTCCTCCCCTCCCTCCCCTGTTCACCTCCCCCCGCTGTCACCAATCGTGGATAATTGAATCAGCAGATGGCAAATCAGCGGATATGGGGGTGCTACTGTATATCTTTTGTTTGAGTAATGCTAGAAATAACTTTTTAACAAAAAGTTACAGTGAGAACCTTTCTAGACACTGTTAATATTTGAGATTTATATTTTATATTACTGTTGGTTAAATACATATACACACACACACACATACATATATATATATATATATATATACACACACACATACATATACATACACACACACACTGTGTGTGTGTGTGTGTGTGTGTATTTATGTGTATATATATATATATATATATATGCAGGGGAATTTCCATATCCCACCACTGCCAGCACTTTTGTGATGCCAAGTCTCCCTTCCCTTTTACTTGTGATGCAGGGACCTTTCCTATCCCTGTGCTGCTACCAAATTTGGGACGCCTAGCCACGTCACGGCCGAACTACATTTCCCGGTGAAGTATAGCACATGTACTTAGGTGTGGATGTACCCTAATACTTGTGAATTCATTGTTAGAGAAGTCACTCATGAACAGACTGCATGTCATGAATTAACATAAAGAATGCTTTATTGTAACATTGCATAAATCCAACTGATTTAATAAATCCCTTTCCCTGCACATAGATTCTTTCTAAGACTCTCTCTTTCCTTGACTTCACTCTCTCAAGCCTCACTTAAAACAGAACTTCCCTGAACTAACTCACTCTCTCCCTGTCACACCCACTTCAACCTCCAGAAATCCCTCCTCTTTCTGCCTCTTCACAGAGGACTGGCTCCTGAAGTACACTGTTTCCACTGGACCACCTAGCTGTCCATCACTATATATATATATATATATATATATATATCTCCATCCATCTTTGGCAGAATCCAAACTGGTGGAAGAGTAGAATTCAAGAAAAGTGAGAGAGGGGGATGTCCTCACTACAGCTCTCCCTCCACTGTCTACAAGTCATACTTCAGAAGGCTGGGAAACCATCCAGAGTAGGACTTCCATCATCCTGGCAATGCAGTGCCAGCAATGCATTGGATTTTGGCCTATCCCCAAATATGACCACGCAATGAAACAAAAGAAAATAGCACAGTAGATGGTCACTCAAACCCCTGTTACCTATTGGCACAAAAAAATGTGAATTTCTTTTTAGTAGAATACTTTGGGTATGTAGAGGGAAATTCAATAAATAAAGGCGCAAACTTAGGAATTATGAGAACCAAGGTATAGCTGCAGTTAAGTATTCTTGGGATATTCTAAAAAAGTACTGTGTCAAGATGTATCTTCCATTAACATTTCTCCTATCGGGCCAAATATTTTGTACAAATGTACATGCCTCCATAAGTGATACAATGATACCCTTGAGCTTTAGTGTTTCCGGCAATATGAATTATAAATATGTTATGTATTTATTTTAAAAAATATATGTGAGATTTTATATCAGTTTATTAATACTTTACAAAGAAGGTGTTGGAGCATTTATACATTTCGGTGCAATGAGTTTCTGTATGAAACAGGTGACTAAATTCCATTTTAGTCCAGCTTCACAATGTTTTATGGAACTGAGACTGCTTTAGCTGCTTTATTAGATTATACATAAACTGAGCCAGAGGAATATACGCTTGTTGAATCCATTGGACTTCTCAAAAACTTTCAGCACCATATGATGTAGCAAATGAGCAGTCAGGCTTAAGGCCCTCTTTATCCCCAGGGGCAGAATGTGGCTTTCCTGATGGTTTAGCGGTAGCTACTTCTATGATGACCAAGTTAGGAAATGGATGTTTGAAAAGTATGGCACAAGTTGGAATCCTGTACCCAATATAGGTTATCAATGCAGGGAGATGTTGCCTGAAGTGAAGGTGACTTCCAGGAATGTTTGGCAACATCCTGTAAAGTGGAGAGAAACTGAATAGCCACTGGAGAATAAGCTTTAGAGTCAATACAATGAAAGATAGGCTCACAAGTTGTAATAGATGGCTGCTGGATATCCAGCTCCAATGTTTTAGCCATTCTCCATACCTGAACAGCATACAAACATATGTCACCCAGAAGAGATGGTGGGTCCAGGTCAGCTACATTTGGGCCTGGCAACTGATTTGGTGGATGAGGAGAGGATGAGTCAGACTCAGAATCATTGGAAGCAGAGCTGGAAGACAGAATAGAAGAACAATGTCTGCCAGTTAAGATATTCAACAGAGGAAGGCTCGCTGCGAGGTGTGTACCACAAATCCATCACCAATAGAGCAGTTTGTGGCTGTGAAGAAAGAGAAGGATGAGCCAGAGGCCTCACACCCATAGACCTGCTTGAACCCGGTCGATCTGGAGGACACAGCAGATCAGACAGAGGAGACAGAGGTGGACATGATGTTGATGCCAATGGTGGCGCTCTCAAGATCAGTTGACCTCTAAATTCAGTAGATGCATAAGCACAGAAAGTGGTAGAAGATATACATAGTAAGGCCTATATCAGTTTATATCATCATATTAATGGTACCTCTCCCAGCCCAGTAGAGGGTAAGCCCAGTAATCATCACACTAGTGCCCCACTGGTGTAGACTGGAGAGTAGAACAATGATAAGGTATCTCCTGAGGAGCTGCAGTCTATGAGGAAAGACCTGATGAACCAGAGATCTGGATCTTTGTGAGGTAATGGAATGTCAGCTTAAAGTGGTAGACCAGCCCCTCACCAAGGTGCAGATGGAAGCTTGATCAAGCACCTCACTCTCAGAATATGATCCTAACAAGCAGACATCCATCGGGTTCAACTCCAGGAGAAGCAGCTCTTCCTCCAGAATAGAAACAGGAGACGCAGGCATCGAGGAGACCCAAGCACATATGAATAGGACTGACTGTAACTGGAGGAATCAGAACAGATAGTGCCAGAGCAGATAGTGCTGTCCAGTTGATGGTACCAGGTGCCATTAGCGCATCTGATCTCTTTCAACAAGCTAAAGGTGCATCAGCAAGCTTGGATTTCTTCTGATAAGAAGGATCTTCAGAAGATACATCAGCCTACTTCGACTTCTTACAAGACAAAGAATCATCTGAAGAATTCTTCATCTTCTTAAGAACTTCAAGAAGAGCCTGCTCAGATTTGTGCAGCACTAGAGGTCTTTTGCGGGGCTTAGCCGAATCTGAAGTTGATGGTACCAAAGTACCCTGATGTGAGGAGGGAGCTTTATCAGCAGCAGCCTGATCCATCTGTGCTTTGGAAGATGGATGTGACGGTACCAAAGTGTATGAAGCAAGGCCTGTAGAGGCCATAAAAAGAGGCCTGTTTCGGACAACAAGGTGAGTTGTGTTGATTGACTCCCGAAGCAGGGCTTTAAGATGTGATGCCCTGTTCCAACAGGCTTGGTGGGAAAAGGCTCTGCAATGGGAGCACTTATCCACAATGTGGGCCTCCCCCCAAGCAAAGGAGACACTTAGAATGGCTGTCCTTCTGAAGGATCTTCTTTCTACAGAAAACACACCTCTTGAAAAACTCTGCAGATGCCATAAAATGAAGAAAAAGATGAGAGAAATGCCAGAGTAGCTAATGCAACCAAACTCTCTACAATGTGACCGTGACATCAGATGAAAAAAAACTGAAGAGGTTTGAGTGGGAACAGTACTGGGCACATGTGGGGTGGGGTTGGGGGCTTCAACAGAAGAGGTCTAGCTCTAAAAACTTCCAAAGATGGTCTGTGCAGGTGCAGAGAATCCCATATGTGTGAGTTAGAGAGATCACAAAGAAGAAAAATTACTTTCTGTCCAACGTGCAGACCCTCAGAACATACTGGGGACTTTAAGGACCTCAAGCAAGTTTTTAAATCTCTCTCTTAGATTCCTAGCAAGTTGTAATAAAATACAGTTGCTTCTTATCATATTAAGTGATTTGATTTGATCATAATGTCAGAGGTTTAGTAGAATAAAATACTGCACCTTACATGAGGAATCACTCCATTTTGTGTAGAAAATTTCACTCATTGCATCAGGCCGTTGATGGGTCAAAATGCCTTTTAGGTGCATTTTAATAGTTAGTACTTGCACCATGAGAGCCAGGTACCTCATTTTCTTTTAACTTCTCTGTGGCTTTATTCTTCTCCACAGATATATTTTTTCCAAACTCTTTTTCTTCAACTGTGCTATTTTAAGCACTCTAACAGAATACATAGATGTTTCAACCTCATCTTCTTTTAACTTCTGCATGGCTTTATTTAATTTTTCTCCACTGACATCTCTCCCTATTCATTAGCATCAAGCCTGATCTCTTCCTATCTTTGTTCAACTATGCTATTTTAAGTAGCCAAATAGAATACATAATGGTTTCAACCTGATCTTCCTCTCAGTTAAGGTATAAAGAGAGGTATACTGTTTCTTATATTTCTCAATATTTCACTGTCTGTAACAGTTGATGTTGTTGTGTGCCTTCAAGTCATTTCCGACTTGTGGTGACCCTAAAGAAAACCTATCACAGAGTTTTCTGAGGCTGAGAGTATGTGCCTTTCCTAAAGTCACCCAGTAGCTTTTCATAGCCAAGCGTGGATTCTAACCCTGGTCTTGAGCCATAGTCCAACAAACCACTATACCACACTGGCTCCTCTGAAATTTTAAAGGTCTTATTGTTTCTGAAAGGGAGTGAGGCAGTGTTCTATTCTGTTTGGAATAACACCTCTAAAGCTAATTTAGTATATAGTAGGATCCCCCCCCCCATATCCACTGGTTCATTATCCACTGATTCAATTATCTACGGGACATAAAACAGCACATCTACCACAGAGTCTTCCTAAAAAAATGTGTCTCCCTCTAGCCATTTTCTAGGTCCTCCAAGGCAACTATATGGTACTTTAAACCAGAAGTCTCATTATATTCAATGGTGTTTGCTGTTATCCATGCGTTTTTGTATCCACGCCCCCCACCAGAACCAATCCCCAGTAGATACAGGGGTCCTACTGTATTTTATTTTTCAATGATTGTTTTAGTATGAGCTTTTAAATAAAATTTTCTTTTATATCTGGCGCTCTTTATTTAAAAATTCTTCAGAGATGTATTCCATATTTGGATATAAAACAGAAAAATTGTTTATGAGGCCTTCCCTCTCCTTGTTCCTTTCCTCATCCTTTAAACATGTGGTCTTCTTAGAGACTTCATATCCTCTAATCTGACCTGCTGTGTTGGCCTCCCCTGAACCTCTCAATACAGCATTAGCCATATCTTGAATATTTCATCTATGATAATTAGTAAGTTTCAAATTTAGCCCACCATCTTTTCCTGCTATGGAAAGTAGTAGATGAGCTGATAATACAGGATTCAGGCAGGCATTGATGTTTGTTCAGCTCATCATTCAAATTCTAAAAATACAGTGACATAAGAAGCCTACAAGTTACAGTGGACCTTCCATATCCACGGGGGTTTGGTTGCAGGACCCGCCTCCGGGGAGCATGCCAGCCACCTGCTTCTACATTCAAGGCAGCAGCTGTGGCACTTCGACTCATTCTTTTACAACGCAGAAACAGGCGATTGGTGGGCTCCCCAGAGGTGGGAGAGCCAAAAGAATGCACGACTGGCAGCTGAGGCTTGCCACCACCTTGGCTGTTGCCCTACACAATTTTATAAATAAGACACTTATAAATACTGTAAGGGTCTGAAGAGAGATGCAAGACTGCAGAGAGATGAGAGGATCTGTAAAATGGTGGAAGGTGTGGATTTGTACCAAGTGCTATTGTCTCTTTGCAACCTCGCATTCGCATCTCTCTGCAGCCTATAGTAAAGTACAGTACAGATACTGTTTATTGTGGAGAGTACTGTAGTTTGACTCTGCAGTGGGTAGAATCTGTGAATCATGAGCCTGCGGATACGGCTGGCCCACTGTATTCTAAAATTAGACTGATGATTGGAGGGAGAAAAAGCCCTCAGAGTAGTGCAGTCCTTGTTGAGCAGTAGAAAGTTTTCTCTGGTTCAAGAGTGCCTAAATAGCATCCATAGATTTGTGAATGACAGAAAGCTTAACGTTTCCGTATGCATGCCTCCAAGTCTCCTGTCGACTTACAGCAACCCCCTGAAATCCATGGGGTTTTTTTAGGCAAAGAATATTCTGAGGTGGTTTTGCCAATTTCTTCCTCTGAACTATAGTATACAGCACCTGTTATTTGTTGGCAGTCTCCCCTCTAAGTACTAACCAAGGCTGACCCTGCTTAGCTTCCAAGATCAGACAGGGTCTGATGCATTTAGGCCTGGGGGGAAGGCATGAGACCAAATATCTTGAGTGATTGAATATCATCATGATATTAACTATCATGGTGGTATTAAAAATCATGATGGAATTAAACTTCATAGCTGCTAGTAGAATATAACTGATGGCTGCCGGAATTATTGGTCAGCCAGAATTTGTCAACCCTGCTCCAGTCTGAAAATTCTATATGTCAAATTTCATCTCCTGATTCTGGTATCATCTCATAGTCCCCTGGACACAGATTGTTTTCAAAATAATTTACAGCCAGTCATTCTTCCTCAGTAAAAGAACAGAAACTGAATTGCTATATTAAATATATATTCTAAGAAAGCAATAAAGTTACCATCTAGAGGAAAACTGACTGTTTCCATACAGCCCTCTTATGGTTACCTCATCTTAGATAATCCATTGCATATGTGTCTTAGTAAACCTCTTGATACTCAAGACATTCTTGAAACAACAAAATTTAGATACAAGAAACTACATTTAAAGAGTGTTACCAGATTTTAGAGCATCTCAAATTACCATGCAGCCAGACAAGATCTGAGCTACAACAACTATGTTACAACTATAAAACAATTTTCTCATTTAAGAAGTTAAACCTGCTAGAGCTCTTTAAACATTCTGCATTTACCATTTACTAATGTCAATATAATTCCAACTACATTAGGTTCAAGCTAACCAATTAAACTAATATAATGAATCCTGTGTTCTAAAGAACTATAAGGAAAACTGTTTCAATAATAAAACACTCTTGAGTAACTAGATCCAGGCAGAAAGCCTTAGTATATATAGAGCCAAACACATAAAAAGTATGACCCACTTATTCCACATAACAAAACACATTTTATGATTTCCCAATTGATCATGGATATGAAGTTTCAGACATTACATAATTTTACAGACTTTTTTCCAACCTTTGCCAAAGACAGCAATTTATACCAGCCAGGTATAAATCTATACCTGAAGAGTAGTCTACAAAAACAGGTGGTGGGAGAAAATTAAAAGTAACCAATTTACTATATACAAAACACTTATGAGGATTTCAAAAGGTGAGATGATACAGTCAAGTTTCTAAAGGAAGAAAAGGAACCAATATTTCCAAACCAAGCAGCGACACATACATCAGATATAATTTACTATTTGATCTGGGATAGATCCTCAGCTACCATTGGGAAAACACAGTACAGCACCAGACACAGATTAACCAGCATGTCTATAATCAGACATAACACTACTGTTCTCACCAACAGCACCTTAAAAATACCACTTTCAACTTGCAGATGGGGCTTTCAAAACTGAAAACAATAGCTGGAACGTTCAATGAATTCAAGCTGTACTAAGTGCTCTGAGACTAACAGCTAAAGAACGTGAATACGGAAACGTTAAGCTTTCTGTCATTCACAAATCTGTGGGTGCTATTTAGGCACTCTAGAACCAGAGAAAACTTTCTACTGCTCAACAAGGCCTGCACTACTCTGAGGGCTCTTTCTCCCTCCAAACATCAGATAATGCTCATAATTTGGCTTCAACTGACCCTTTTTAACCCAGTATACCAGTTTTGCTAATATGCAGACTTGTCATGTTACTCAGTACTTCTGCTCCAAACCAATACAAGAGACAGTGGCTAAACCAACACTACACAAATAATCCAGTTTAAAGTTGGATTATTTTCCATGGCTCCTTCCTATGGAATCCTGGGGTTTGTAGTTTGGTGAGGCACCAGCACTCTTTGGCAGAGAAGGCTAAAGACCATGTAAAACTACAAATCCCAGGTTTCCATAGGAAGGAGCCATGGCAAATAATCCAGTTTCAAACTGGGTTATTAGTGTAGTATGGATTTGGCCAGTGTATTTTGCCTAAAGACAACAGGCAGATCTCTGTGTGCTTGCAAATCTTCTACAGAGATAAGAGAAAGTGCATTGATTCCTCAAGCAGCATTGTAATCTGATATCACTGCACCTAAAGTTGATTTGTTCCATCCTCCAATGTCTATCTTGGGATTCAAGGACTATAGCCAGTGTCTTAGACTTTCTGGTTCTCCTCTATCCCAACTCTTGTAACAGTTAGAGTGATGAATAATTCTGAAAAATTCAAAGGGATGCTTTTGGGGACATTTTATGGTCCTAAAATTATTTCTCAACTCTGTTTTTTGCTTTGGTTATGGCCAAATTTACTAGGCCAAGCAATCTGGCACTTTCCAACCCACCTGGTAGGGAACCTTCCTTCAGTGGGAGACTAATCAGGTAAGAAAGTCCCACATGGTCTGCCCTTCCCACGTGGTTTCAGTATTTCTTGCATAAAACACCCAAACAAAGCAGAAGTAAAAATTCTCCTCATCCACATGTAAAAATCTAAGTATGACAGTCAAAAAGAAATTGAAAGCAAATTGTTTGACCTTTATTTACTTTGTAAATCCACAAAAAAATCAAAGATTAAAAAAATTAATCAAAGATATCTGTTTTAATACAGATGAATAAAATTCGAAATAATGAAATGAACTTGCAAATTAAAATAAGCAATACAATTCATAATTACACCCCCAAGGATTCGTTTATCACCAATTTCCAGAATTCAATTTTTTTAGAAATCACTACCTAATCTTTGATGTTTATTTAAGTAACAGCACAATTCTGTATGTTTACTTGTAAGGTTGTCTGACTGTATTTAATAGAGCTTACTGTCAAATAAATTTGCACAGGACTGAAGCCTAGTTCAATGAAATCCCTAACACACATTCAGATTTTGGTGGTCTTTCCCTTTAATGTTTTAGATACGTAATTCTGAACTAGGTAAACACAAGAGTGCGATGGACAATTAATTATGCAAACAGATGGTCCAAGTACATTGCCCAAAAAGCAACCAAAATTTGTCTCTCGCCATCTTTCCTCCTTAACTTGGGTTATGACACAGCCTTAAAAACTGTCAAACAAAGACTTCAGGGCATTCATTGCTTTTTGCAATTTGTGGGCCAAATCCTTTCTGTCATATTTATCTAGTGCACTGCATATACAATACTTGGGATAGTTTTCTTTGGCCGATTCCATAAAGAACTTGACTGTGGCAATCTATCGCATATTATTTACAAAGGCCAGATGTCATGTTTTTCCTTCAGCAATGCTGTATGGCAGATATGCTGGGCTGCCTTTTGTGTCAAGGCTCTGTCCATGTGTGTTGCAGAAGTGGAAACTATGTCTCATATTCTACTATCCTGCGTTCCTCATACTCAGAATCATAAACAACTGATTCTTCCTTTGTTAAGCCATGTACCTGGCCATTCAAAGATGTTCTATGTCAAATTCTTATTAGAGGATTCTTATTAAAGGATCCTAATGTTACCTTGTCAGTTGCTAAGTTCTTATCTGTGGTCATTAAGACCAATGAGAGGGAAGTTAAAAGGGGAACAGCTGGCCTGAGCTCCAAAAGGTCTACCGATAAGTATCCTAATTTTATTAATTTTTGTATATATTGATGCCATCCTGGCTTTATGTATTAATGTGTAAGTTATTCAATGTTTGATGGGTCTCTGGCCTCATAAGCCTGTTGTTGAAGAAGAATGGGTTGTATTTATAAGATTTTTTAAAAACAAAAAGAATAGGAAGGCTAAAAACAATAGGTGTTGTAATATATCTGTTGCAAAATCTTATGACTCTATTACAAAGTCACAATAGATAAGATTTTTAAACATTCTTGTTCCAGCACTCCATTTCACCACGTCTTCCAGGAGATGGTAATGCTAGCTTCTAACAAATTTATTATAAACACATGCGAGAGCCTTTGGAGAACAAGAAAAGTCAAGGAAAGTGGAACACACTCCCTCGGAGTATGGTGGGGTCTCCTTCCTTGGAGGTCTTTAAACAGAGGCTGGATGGCCATCTGTCAGGGATGTTTGAATGTGATTTCCTGGATGGCAAAGGGTCGGACTGGATGGCCCTTGTGGTCTCTTCCAACTCTACAATTCTATGATTCTAAGACTAGGAGGCCTCAGCTCTCCTTGAAAAGTGAAACACTCCATCCTATTTGACACAATTGTCACAGTAACATACAATGATGCAGTCAAACTGTTACCACAAAGTAACTTTCAGACAATAAATCTGGTAGTCAATCACAAATGTTGCAACTACCAAAGTAGCACGAAATTAGTGCTAGGAAACAACAAAATATTAGAATACTAAACACAGTATTTCCCAGGAAAAGGCGAATCTTTGTACACCTCCAAAATATAGGTGTTTTGCATCTGGGTTGATAAATCATGCTTGGGTGGAAATCAATTAAGTGGCAGGAATAGTAGGGACAAACTCCACAGAGCTATGGTATTTAGAAATAAAGAATATCTGGCATTTCTATTTGTACACATTCTTAAATCCCCTGTACAATTCTGCCAAGTATTTTGATTTCATCAGATTTAAGAAACCTTTAAAACACAAAGACAAATTAAACTATTGGATAGATTTTAAAAGGTCAGGCTAACGTAAGAGAGAAAAATTATTGTAAAAGCCCACGAACCTATTGAATCTGGGGAAGGTACTACACATTAGGATTAACACATACTTTATGTCAATAAACAAACATTTTAATTAAGAGACAGAAAGCTACCTCTGAATGCCTAGTAAGGAACCTCAAAAATAGCACCCAGAGATGGCTAAAATCCCTCCACACAAATTTTAATTTTTTTTAAATACTCCCCCCACCCGCCGCCTCCACAAGCTTTCCAGTAAAACATTTTCTAAAAGCCTTCAACTTTCTTCAGAAAATTCAAAATGAAACTGAGTCAAGCAGGTCCAACTAACAGTGAGTTAGTTGGGCGGGCAATCATCCAGGCCATGAAGTTGAGAAGTGCAGCAAGCTGAACTGAAGGAAGTACCCAACTGAGCTGAAACAGGTGCCAAGCTGTGTTCAGTGGTTGTTTTTGTTAATGTATTGCCATTGTATCTATAAATGCAGGCTGGATTACTTTTGGCCACAAAACAAGATAAGACACATTCTTGATAGATGTAGTAGGTTGAGAGTCTCACTCTTTTACTTTGTCAGCAAGCCTCTACTTGGAGGCAGAATCTTACTATCTTTTTAAAATCATTTTTAATTGAGAATTTTCAGATATATGCTTAAAAAAATTACTAACATACAGATGAATATGTAAGGACAGAAATAAAGCAAAAGCAAAATACAAAACTAGTACAGAAAAGCCAGAAAAAGGGGAGAGAACAATGACTTCTGACTTTCTTTTATGGTGGGTATGTACATGTATGTGCACTCAAATCACCTGTTGACTTATGGCGACCCCATGAATTTCACAGTGTTTTCTTAGGCAAGCAATACTCTCTCAGAGGTGGTTTTGCCAGTTCCTTCCTTACTGAATCTTATTTCTCCAACTACACATTGCTACATACACTTTTTCTGTTAACCTAATTATCAAAACCTATTGCTAACATACCATTCTTTTCTTTTTGCTAAAAGACTATCAAAGGTTCCCTATCCTTCAAAAAAAAGTCTCTAATTTTCTAATCAGATAATTTATCCATTTCAGCTAAATCATTCAGTTCTATCAACCAGTCCTCTTTCATTGGCACTGTTGTGGTCTTCCATATTTGTACATAGAACAGACTAGCTACAGTCATCATATATCACAGTAATCTGCTGTATCTTTTTTTCTCATTGTTCATCCATCAGTCCCAAAAGGAAAAGGACAGGTTGCTTACCTGTAACCATAGATCTTCGAGTGGTCTTCTGTGAATTCACACAGCTGGGTTACTCCTGCGCCTGCGCAGAGCATCGGAACCTTCTAGAATCACTAGGCAAAATGTGCTTTGATACATTTTTGGCGGTAACTCCGCCAACACCAACAGTCCCTTATAAGGGATTCCCGCCCAATTCTCCTCAGTTCCTTGAATGACGCCGCAACCAGCAGCATCAGGAACATTAAGCATGTTAATATGATGTAGTAGGACATAGAGGGGAGGATGGGCGGGTATGTGTGAATTCACAGAAGACCACTCGAAGATCTATGGTTACAGGTAAGCAACCTGTGGTCTCTGTGAATCACACAGCTGGGTAGACTGGCAAGCTTCACTCCAGGAGGAGGGTATGTCCTATACACATTGACACTAGTACCATGTTGCACAGTCTAACATCAGTTAGATTTTTGATAGCACATTCTTAATCAAAATAATATAGTATATATACTTATCACATTAAATAGCTTGGCAATACAATAAAACTCACTTATTGGATAGAAGACAAAAGTACAGCTTTTCCAAAGGCAGCCTCGTTCCTAAAACGAGAGTCAAGTCTGTAATGGGAAATGAAAGTCAAAGGTGATGACCAAGTTGCAGCTCTGCAAATGTCCTCTAGAGGCACTCCAGAGAGGAAACCTGTCGAGGTGGAGACAGCCCTCGTCGAGTGTCCTCGAATCTGTGGCAGTAGAGGCTTCTTCGCCAGTTCATAGCAGAGAGCAATGGTCAATGTCACCCACTTTGACAAACGGTGTGGAGAGATAGGTTGTCTCAGTCTCAAGTCAGCACAGGATACAACCAGTCTAGGTGACTTCCTGAAGGGAGCAGTTCTCTAGATGTAGAAGGCAAGTGCCCTCCTGACGTCCATGGAATGGAGGGTACGCTCAAATTCGTCCTTCGGGTCCTGCATCAGAGCAGGGAGAGTAATAGACTGGTTGAGATGAAAGCTCGACACCACCTTCGGAAAGAAGGAGATGTCGGGATGGAGCACCACCTTATGTTTGTGGAAGGCAGTATACAGAGGGTCAGATCGCAAGGCACAGAGCTCACCAACTCGACACGCTGAAGTTATTGCAATCAGAAAGGCTGTTTTCCAAGACAGGAGTCTTAGGTTCGTGGATGCCATGGGTTCGAAGGGACGCCGAACCAGTTGCGACAGGACCAATTCGAGCCTCCACGTTGGTGTAGGCTCGAGTACCGGTGGATGCAGGTTGACGTAGCCTTTCAAGAACTTCTTGACAGTCGGATCTGTGAAGGGAGACAGGTAACCTCTAGCCTGGAATTTGACAGAAACGGCTGCCAAGTAGCACCGGAACGACGAAATCGAGAGCCCTGTAGAAGACAAGTGGAGCAGGAAGTCTAGGATGGCCGGGATGGAGAACGGTTCCGTGATCGATCCTTGATCAGATAGGAAGGCCTCAAATTTCTTCCATTTGTAGTAGTATGGCTTGCGGGTAGCAGGCCTCCGCACAGAATCAATGACAGCCTGGACCTCTGGGGGAAGGGAAGGATGTACCAAGGATGGTTTCAAGGCCATAGCCTCCAAGCCGTCAGACGAAGAGTCTCCACATCTGGGTGCCTGACCTTCCCGTCCTGAATGGTGAGAAGATCGGGACGGGATGGAAGTTGGATGAACCGGTGCCCGGCCAGACACAGCAGGGATGCAAACCAAGGTTGTCGGGGCCACCATGGGGTAATGAGGATGGCATCCACTCGGTCCTGACGTAGCTTTACGACGATTACCCTCGTCAACAGTGGAAACGGAGGAAAGAGGTAGAGGAGTGGTCCTGACCACCAGAACAGGAATGCGTCGCCCCTCGATCCTGGGGCGTGGCACCTTGAACAGAATTGTTGACAGTGATTGTTCTCTGGGGACGCAAAAAGGTCAACTTGAGGAGATCCCCACCGTCGGAATAGGTCCGCGGTCACCAACTCGTGCAGCTTCCACTCGTGGATGGAGAGACTTGAACAGCTGAGTCCATCTGCAAGAGTATTCTCCCATCCTGGGAGATGGATGGATTGGAGAACGATGTTCCTGCAGACGCACCAATCCCAAATGTCCAGTGTGAGTTGGAGAAGCTGAGGGGACTTCGTTCCCCCTTGCTTGTTCAGGTAGTACATCACTGAGGTGTTGTCTGTCACTACCAAAACTGTCACCAAAGTCTCGAAGGCCCGAAGCGCCTTTTGGACACCGAGGAGCTCCAGGACATTGATATGGGGAGTCCGTTCTTCAGCATTCCAGGAACCCCGTATCTCGTAGGATTTCAGGTGGGCTCCCCATCCCAGCAGCGAAGCATCCGTTGTCAGAGAGGTGTCTGGCTGAGGAGGATCGAAGGGCATTCCTGACAGGATGTTGTCCGGTACCAACCACCACTCTAGCAACCAATGAACTGCCTGAGGCATCATGAGCAGCTTCTTTGGGGAGTCGCATAGGGGGTCGAACACTTGTAGAAACCAGTGTTGGAGCAGACGGAATCGAAGCCTGGCCAGGCGGGTCACATAGGTAGTAGCTGCCATGTGACCGAGAAGTACCTGGACGGAATGGGCGCGGAGCCTCCGGGACCAACGGCAAGCATGGACTAGAGACCAAAGAGTGTTGAACCAGTCTTGAGGCAGGTAAGCTGCGGTTGCACGCGAATCCAGCCTGGCCCCGATAAACTGGATAGCCTGAGCCGGTTGGAGCTACGACTTCTCTATGTTGACAAGTCCCAGGCCGTCTAAGATATCTAAGGTGAGGTCGATATCAAGTTCAAGCTGACATTGAGAGCTCGCCACAATCAGTCAATCGTTGATGTAGGGGAAGACCACCACTCCATGCTGGCATAGAAAGGTCGCGACCACCGCCATGCACTTCGTGAAGACCCTCGGAGCCGTCGAAAGTCCAAATGGCAGGATCCTGAACTGGAAAGTTTCAGTCCCGATCTGGAATCCCAGAAAGCGTCTGTGGGAAGGATGGATCCCGATGGGGAAATAGGCATCCTTGAGATCTATGGATGCAAACCAGTCGTACTGTTGCAGGAGTGGAAGGATGGAGGCCAAGGTGACCATCCTGAATTTCTTTGGTTCTATGTATCTGTTCACCCTACGAAGGTCGAGAATGGGACAGAGTCCCTCGTCCTCCTTCGTGACCAGAAAGTACCTTCAGAAGCAGAGGTGGTAAAGATCGGAGTCCACGGGTTCGATAGCCCCCTTTTGCAACAGTGTCTGCACTTCCTCGAGCCCTGGTGGTGCAGTGGTTAAATGCCAGTACTGCAAGTCACAACATTGCAGGTTCAATTCCAACAGGCTCCAAGGTTCACTCAGCCTTCCATCCTTTCGTAGGTCGGTAAAATGAGTACCCAGCTTGTGGGGGCAATTAGCTAACACACATTGGAAGCTGCTTCTTGCAGTGTAGATGTGTAAATTGCTGTTGCTTAAAACAATTTGTAAGCCGCCCTGATAGCCTTGTGGGTATAAATAAATAAATAAATAAAATAAATAAGGAAGGAAGGGGAGGGGAGGGTGGTGTTGATCGAACCCGACCTGTCAGAGATAGAGTCGAATTCAATCCAATAGCCGGTCTGGATGATTCGAAGAACCCAGTGGTCTGATGTTATTGAAGACCAAGCTTCGTGGAAATTCGACAGTTGATCTCCGAAAAGTGGAGTCTAGAGAAAAAAGAGACAACATGTGGTGAACAGTTAGAACTTTCTCCTGCCTTGATCTTTTGATCGTTGCCTCAGAGGTGGCCGATATCTGGAGGTTGAACCTTGGCTCCTCACCGAAGAGGCTGGCGAGGGAGAAGGTACGTATCAGGATCAACAATACGATTGGCCAGAGAACCCCCGACGGAACTGCTGGCCTGATGAATAGGTTTGCCAGGCAGTGCACCCCTGGAACGGTACTGAGAAGGTAAGGTGGCCATACCATATTTCTTAGTGGTGGTCTTCATCTTCTGAGTAAATTCCAACTTTTCATCTGTGGATCCATTAAACAGTCTGGATTCATCAAAGGGCAGATCCTCTATGGTGGCTGAGGCCTGTGGGGTGAGGCCGGATGAGCGGAGCCAGGCGTGTAAGCACAGGGCGATTGATCCTGCAATTGTTTTGGCTGCGCAGTTGGCAACGTGTCGAGCCGAGTTCATCTGGTGTCCAGCGAACGATTGTGCCTCTGCCTGGATCGCCTCGGCCATCCGACGCCGTTCTTCAGGGAGACCTTGGATCAGGGGCGTCATCCTCTCCCACAGCACCTGCTGGTAGGCCCCCATGCAGGCTGAGTAGTTGGCCACATGAAAACTCAGTCCAGCCGCTGAGTAGAGTTTCTTGCCCATAATGTTGAGCTTACGACCCTCACGGTCCGGCAGGGTGGATTGAGGCCAATGTCGCTTCCTGTTTTGGGATGCTTCGACCACCACGGAGTTCGGCTTCGGATGAGTTTGAAGCCAGTCAATGTGCTCACCTCCAACTCGATACAGCCGATCAATTTTCTTGGAAGTAGACTGGATCGAGGAGGGGTTATCCCAGGACCCTTGCGTGAGCTCGAGCAGGGATGGTAAGAAAGGGAGAGCAGCTGTGGGGGGAGACTTCGACTGAATCCAGTGGAAGATCGGGTCTACCGGTTCAGCCTCCTTTTCCACCACCTTAAGGTCGAGAGTGTGTGACATGCGCACCATCTGTTCCGAAAAAGGACGGATGTCATCAGTGGGTGACGCAGTCTTCATCAATCAGCTCGGATTTCGGTGATGGTAAGTACTGCATGTAGTAGTTCCACGATCCTGAGGAAGAAGATGTTGAATCCGCTGGGGATGGATTGAGGTCCCCACGGAGCAGAGAAATGGTGCATGGAGGTGGAGTCGGTGGAGTTCGAGGCAGAGGACGTTGTTCAGGTCCTGGAGAGACCTGACTCTCCACGTCCCTCCTCGGAATGACCCGAGGCTTTTCCATGTGGAAACACCGGGGTGAACGACACACAGACTGGCCAGCATAGACATCCCCAAATTCATCTCCGCAGGACATCAGGATCTGAGAGCCTGTAGGCGACATGATCCCAGCTCGACAAATAGACCGTGCCAGGTCTTAGGCTGTATAGGCCGGAACGTCCCCATGGATACCGGATGAAAAAGGCTGGGTTCGAGTTGAGAGCTCAGATTCAACAACCTCGACCTCGACATCAGATGGGGAGCACTCAAGAAGTTGGGCTCTCGAGATGGTGAGGGTTGGTGAATGGCCCAGGCGCTGAGGTGTCACCTCCATGTCAGTACCAGAAGGAACTTCTACGGCCACAATCTCTACCGAATCAGAGAGGGTAGGAGTACGCCTCTGCACACCAGTCTCCGCAGGTGGAATTGGAGAGGGTCTGGCAAATGTGGCCTCGGTTCCAGCAGCCGGTTGCGACTCTACAGTGTCGACAGGCCACACAGCTTTATCAGGGGAGGCTGCAGATGGAGCGGCCGCCGACTTCGACTTTTTAGGTGCCTCTTTCGGCTTGCTCTTAGACTTAGAGCCATCATCATGCCAAGAGGTATGTTTTCCTTTCCTTTTCTTCTTCAGAGACTGCAAAGCCTCTGCAGAGGTGCCCGGCCGGGCCATGGATTCAGAAGGCGCCCGGTCCTGAGGGACAGCGATCAAGGTGGAAGGCTCCTCGTTCCGAGTCGACGTCGATGGTGTCGAGTGGGCTCGATCCCGAGCCGAATCATACAAAGCATGCTTGTGTGAAGTACGCACAGCTTCTGGGTCCGAGGCGATCGAACGGCATCGGGACGGGCTACAGGACCGATGGCGCTTCTGGCCTTTAGGCTTGGGAGACGGTGAACGACCACATTTTGAGGGCACGGACACCAAGGCAGCGGCCGGGGTCGGAGTAACAGCTGGAGTCGAGGCTGAAGTTGGAATCAAGGCTTTCTCATACAAGAAAGATTTCAGCCGAGATAGCCTGTGCTTGCGAGCCTGAGGAAGCAATGCACACACAAATCAACATTGTGGGTTTCTCCCAGGCAAATCAGGCAGCGGGAATGACCATCCGCACTTGGAAGTTTAGCCTGACAGATTACACACTTCTTGAAGGCCCCTTTTCCAGACATTTTTCTACTCACAGTGTTGCCAAGCCAAGTGAGAGGATGGGGAGTAGTCAAGAACAGTCCAAGTCGTCACCAAAATTAGAGGTAGAATGCCAAATTCAAGGGGAGAAACACAAAATGTAGTCAAAAAACAGTCCAGGTCAATACCAAAATCAGAGTACGAATGCCAAAGCCAAGGAGTAAGAGAAAATCGTCATCAAAAAGCCAAGCTGAGTCAATCCAGGTCAAACCGAAAGTGAAAGAGAGAAAAACTAGCGAACGAAGGTTCCTTCAAGCTGCTAACGCAGCAGAAAGAAAGGAACTGAGGAGAACTAGGCAGGAACCCCTTATAAGGGACCATTGGTGTGGGCGGAGTTACCACCAAAAATGTATCAAAGCACATTCTGCCTAGCGATTCTAGAAGGTTCTGATGCTCTGCGCAGGCGCAGGAGTAACCCAGCTGTGTGATTCACAGAGACCACGAAGAAGATCTTTAGGTTTTAAATGAACATTCAGTTTCAAAATCCTCTGCATTAAAGCATGTATTTGAACCCAAAACTTTTTAGCTTTCTGGCATGTCCACCACATATGGTAAAACAATCCTACTTGCTGCTCACACTTCCAACATACATTTGAAACAACTTTATATATTTTAGCTATTTTTTCTGGGGTCATATAACATCTTTACATCATTTATAAAAATTCTCTTTAAGATCATACCACAAGGTAAATTTCAACCTTTTAAACAACAACACGTCCAAAGTTCTGGGCCCATTTTATCATACAATCCTTAATCTTACAATCTACAGTCTTACTATCTTGTACATTAATTGAAATTAGATAATCTGCCAACACTGTCCTCGCTGAACATGCAAATTCTCATATTCACACTATCACTGAATGAAAACACTGAATGAAAAACGTATGGCTTCATGGAATTTATGACCATTTAAATCTATATCAGCATCAATTAGAGAACACTTTTATCAACTGTTATACAATTGGTTCTTTATTCCTGTGAAACTCTCTAAAATGATATGCCCAGTTTCTCTGCAATGTTAACAATCTTGTAAAAGCAAAGGAACTATGATTCATATATGATTACATTTGATAAAGTTAAACATTTTTGGACTGATATTCTAAAATTTATGTTGGATGTGCTAAATTAAAAAGTGCATTATGTGAAGCTCTTCTCTTCCATCTTCAAAGGGCCTAATTCATTCCTTAAACATAGACTTACTTTCAATTCTCTTGACAGCAGTATGCCTAGAAATTGCAAAATGCTGCAAACTCACCACTGAGATTTCTTTTTCTTCCTGGATAAAAGGAGCATGATCTCTTATGGAAAAGCTAACATATAAGATCAAAATAACAAATAGATGAAGACATATTTGCTTCAATTTGGTATCTGATTACTGCATATACATTTGAAATCAAGTCATTTGAACCGCTGGAACAACACCTGAACTTTTAGATTAACCCATTTTAGTTTCTCTATAGCTAGAAAACAGACATATAAAGAACATGGTTAGGTCTACCGATGTTAAGCTAGTACAGAGATCTTGCAATTGCATTGAATTCTGTATTGTTTTTATTTGTTTTTGGGTTTTTCCTCTTCTGTAAAAAAAGAATGGTGTGACCATCACCCCCCCCCCAAAATAGTACTCTGTGGTGAACTCGCCATGGGTCAGCGTAAGAGGGGCGCTCCAAAAAAGTGATATAAGGACTCCCTGAAACAACATCTCAAGCTTGGCCAAATTGATCACCAACAATGGTCCGCCCTGGCCTCACATCGGGAGACACAGAGACGCACTATCCACAATGCTGCAGCCTTATTTGAGAATTCACACTGAACAAGTCTTGAAGAGAAAAGACAACACAGAAAGAATCACAACCCAGAAACATCACCCAAGGAGACCTTCTGCTGTGCTTTCTGCAACCGGACTTGTTTATCTCGGATTGGCCTTTTTAGACATCAGCGCGCTTGCAGAAAGCGCAGGATGAGTCCTTCCTGAATCTTCATTTGCGAAGAAAAGCCAGAGAGAGAGGGAGCCAGTAGACAGGTTAACATCAACACTCCCTTAAATATATCTAAAAGACTGATATTTCAGGATATTGTATAATGTGAGAATTCTGTTGCCTTTCCTTCTGTTTATTAAGCAAACCATTATAGTACAGTCAGTCCTCAACTTCCACTGGGGTTAGGGGTGCAGGATCTCCACGAAATTGGGAAAACTGAAAATTTAGGCCTGCATATTATCTGAAGGATCACTCCGGGACCTTTTGCAAATAGAAGTTTTCACATATAATCGCAAATCACCAGAAAAAAAAATCATGATTTTTTTTTAACCTGAAAGAACACTGGTCTAGGTGTTTCCTGGTCTTCCAGCATAATTCTATGGTAAACGTCTGGCGGAAATGCTTAGAGAGAACATATTTTTCAGTCGCATATAGGGCAGCAGTAGAAGTAGCGGCAAATACAGTAAATACACTATCCTTCAGGAGGATCATTACATTACACCTACTGTCTAGGCACATTCTTATAGAGGCTGAACAATTAGCTTATCACAGACATTACACTCTTATTGCATTATATTATTATATAGATATCTTATACCGTATATTCCGGCGTATAAGACGACTTTTGAGCACTCAAAAGTGCCCTCCAAAATTGACAGTCATCTTATACGCCGGATACACTTTGCTTCACCTCCCTGCCTATCTCCTGCCTCTTCACAAACGGAGCGAAGAGGCAGGAGATCGGGCAGGGGGTGAAGCAAAGTGCTCCTCCCTGCCATCCGCCCACCCCCCGCGCTTCCACCCCCCCTCCCGAAAGTCGCGGAACCGCGGCTTTGGGGGGGATGGCTAGGAAGCCCCCTCCTCCCTTCCCCCGCCCACTCCCCGTGCATCCAACCCCCTCCCTGAAAGCAGCGGAACCGCGGCTTTCAGGGAGGCGGGTGGCGAAGAAGCCCCCTCCTCCCTTCCCCCCGCCCACCCCCCGCTCATCCACCCCCCTCCCTGAAAGCAGCGGAACCGCTGCTTTCAGGGAGTGGGGGGGCGGAGAAGCCCCCTCCTCCCTTCCCCCCGCCCACCCCCCACTCATCCACCCCCCTCCCTGAAAGCAGCGGAACCGCTGCTTTCAGGGAGTGGGGGGGCCGAGAAGCCCCCTCCTCCCTTCCCCCTGCCCACCCCCCGCTCATCCACCCCCCTCCCTGAAAGCAGCAGAACCGCTGCTTTCAGGGAGTGGGGGGGCGGAGAAGCCCCCTCCTCCCTTCCCCCCGCCCACCCCCCGCTCATCCACCCCCCTCCCTGAAAGCAGCTGAACCGTGGCTTTCAGGGAGGGTGGTGGTGGAGAAGCCCCCTCCTCCCTTCCCCCCACCCACCCCCCACGCATCCACCCCCCCTCCCGAAAGGGAGGGGGGCTGGTAAGCCCCCTACTCCCTGCCACCCTCCCACCCTCCGCCCAGCCACCCCCCTTCCCCAAAGGCTCGCTTTGGAGAGGGGGGTGTGTGGCTGCGAAGCCCCTTCCCCCCTTCCCCCCTCCGCCCAGCCTCCCCCCTTCCCCAAAGCCCCGTTTGGCCGCACAGCCTGCGGATCCCCCTCCTGCGCTCCCTCCTGGAAGGGAGCGCAGGAGGGGCATGCAGAGGCTGCGCGGCCAAACCGCGATTCGCCCCTTCTCCCCACCTTCCTGGAAGGTGGGGAGAAGGGGCGAACGTGCCCCTCTTGGGCGCACAGCCTCCGCATCCTCCTCCTGCGCTCCCTCCTGGAAGGGAGCGCAGGAGGGGCATGCGGGGGCTATGCGTTGGAAGAGGGGGGTCGTCTTATAGGGCGAATATATCACAAACTCTGCATTTTACCTTAAAAATTGGGGGGGTCGTCTTATACGCCGGGTTGTCTTATATGCCGGAATATACGGTACTTGTGGTGGCACTGTCTCTTATCACATAAAGATAGAAACACATAATCAGCCTTAACTATGTGTCAAGGGAGAAATAATTCTATCAACCTGCAGTTTAAGCTAGAGTACTCAGCCTAGGAAACAGAATAGCCATCTGTTGCACGAGGTCGTTAGAAGCAGAAGTTGGGAGTAGTCTTGAGACATAGATTTTCCTTGTTTTTTTCCCCAGGCTGTGAGGCTGTGTTCTGGAAGTTTATTTCTGATGTTTCGCCTGCATCTGCAGCTGGCATCTTCCATGCCAGCCACAGATGCAGGCGAAAAGTCAGAAATAAACTCTTCCAGAACATGGCCTCACAGCCTGGAAAAAAAACAAGGAAAATCTATGGATGCTGGCCATGAAAGCCTTCGACTTCACAGTCATGAGACAGCTTGATTTCTATCTGGTTTGAGATGGCTTTTATAGTCATGGCTGAGAGCCTCCTACCTGATCTTCAGTCAATTAGTTTACTACACTTTTTCATTGGCCAATTATGTTACCCAACTTTTGTTATTTATCTTACCTATACAACAAAATCACTGAAATTAAAGTGATTCCAGAATTAGAGACCTCTAAACTCTCCTTTTGGCAGTCAGCCATCAAGCATGATTAAAGATCATTATGCTGGTAGACTACACCTATATGGATTCTCACTTTTCTCAAAAAAACACTAGGGATCTTTTATAGATATTACTATTAACTGTTAACAGTTACATGGGCACCATGCCCAGACAGCAGTGAAAACACAGCTAACAACTACTTTAATTACAACTAACTCTTTTACAGTCACAACTAATCCCATTGTACAATTACAACGAACTTTAATACTTTGCACTACAGGTATATTTCAATTAATGAAGTATATGTGTTCCTGGGCATTACCTCTTTTAACAGAAAACTTGGTACCAGAGTCAGAAATAACATGGAAAGAATAGCAGTAAGCAAGGGGTTCTTGTGGCACCTCTGAGACCGAGAGAGAGAAAATTATAGGATAAGCTTTCATAGACTACTTCCCAGGCACCAGTTCATTCTAGCATCTGAGGAAGTAGACTAAGTCTACAAAAGCTTATGCTACAATTTTCTCTCTCTCAGGTGTTGTCTAGATGGTAGAAAAATGCCTCATAGAATTTGAGGAGAATACCTTTTGTCTCAACGAGATCCTGCAGTGATTCGCTGTTTTCAGAAGGAGGGGGGCCCAAAACAGCTAAAACTGTGTGAGAAAAGCCTTTGCAGCTTTTCCTGAGGGGTTTTTTTTTTTTTTTAAGACACAGAAATGTGCATTACCACCCGTTTGGATAATTGATTCACAGCACAGCACATTCCAGAAGTGGAAAGCTGATTTCTTATTTAGATTGTAAGTCTGAGAACAGGGAACTGTTAAATTAACCACTTGTAAGCCATTCTGGGAGCCTTTGTGGCTGAAGAGCAGGGTACAAATATTCTAAATAAATAAATGAATTTTCCAGTGTGCCAGGGACTGGCACTAAATTTGCACCCAATGGATACAATTATTTCTTTCTTTCGCAAACTTGATAAGAACCGGCAGCCAGTGACTCAGGGATTGACACCAGTCCAGGGATGGCACCAGGGACTACCATTTTGAGTTGAACTGGGCTAAGTATCTTGCTCTTTCCCAGATCAAGTTTTGTTTACTGCATTGTCTACACACTGCTAAAACCCAACACTGAAAGTCTGTATTTCTCCAGCCCCCCTTCACGGTTCTTCTCAATACTGATGCTAATAAAACATTCAAGTTAAGCAGAGGATAAGGCTGAAAAAGGGGCCTGAGCAGGTGCAAAAAGACTTTGTAAAGAGCAGCTTTGCTGTCAGAGGTATGGCTTTATTAATACCCAGGCTTCAGGGCCCCAAATTGCCACATTGGTTGCTGACTGTGAAGGTGCATTCTTGAGGGAACGGGGTGATACGGGTCCTTCATCTCTGGGTTTTGTCAGTCACTGCCCAGGTGTATCAGGAAGTTACATTAAGCCTCTTGATATTTAAATTTCTTTGTCCTTATCTCCTCCATCCTGGAACCACGAGGCCAGTTCACTGACTAGCAAAGCCCTGCAATGGCTAAGGAAATCGAGTAATCTAGAATAAACCAGCCCCCAATAAGGCACCACCCCAATAAGGAATCCTATGTGCAGTCACGGGGTGGGGGAAGAACCTGTATCACCCCGTTTCCTCAAGAATGCACCTTCAGGGTAAGCAACCAATGTGGCATTCTCTGAGGGAGGGGTGATACGGGTCCTTCATCTCTGGGACGTGCCCAAGCTTAATTCACTAGGGTGGGAGTGACTGCGACGGTGGTGGCATCAGTCCTTGAGGACCTCCTGGAGCACTCTCCGGCCGAAGGCTGCCTCGGCAGATCAAAACTTATCCACATTATAGTGTCTGATGAAGGTAGATGGGGAGCTCCAGGTTGCTGCCCTGCAGATCTCTGCTAGGGAGGCGTTAGTTGAGAAGACGGTGGAAGTGGCTGCCGATCTAGTCGAGTGTGCTGTAACCCCGGAAGGTCTGGGGAGCTTGGCGGAGTCATAGGCTGCGAATATGCATGTTTTGATCCAGGTGGCGATGGTTTTTTGTGACACCCTGGTCTCTAGGGATGCCTGGGAGAAGGACACAAACAAGGCATCGCAACGTCTGATGGGAGCCGTTCGATATATGTAGATTTTTAGGGCCCTCCTGACATCCAGCTTGTGCCAGAGCTTTTCCTTTGAGTGCGAAGGATTGGGACAGAAGGAGGGCAGAATCATAGGTTGTGAGACATGAAACTCAGACATCACCTTTGGTCTGAATGACGGATCTGGCTGAAGAGTTACCACGTCCTTGCTGAACAAGCAGAGGTGTTCCCTTACTGACAGGGAGGCTAGTTCGGACACTCTTCGCACTGAGGTGATGGCGACTAGAAAGGCGTCTTTGATGGTGAGAGTCCTTAGTGGAATCTTATGTAATGGTTTGAATGGGGGTTTCATCAACTATCTGAGAACTAGAGAGAGATTCCATGAAGGGAACCTACAGCGCACCGGGGGTGATACAATGGAAGCACCCCTCAAGAAACACCTGATGAGTGGGTGTGCGGACAGCCGACTCCCGTCCTGTGCTGTGAGAAAGGCTGTTAGCACAGCCACCTGTCTTTTCAGCGTGTTCGGCCACAGGCCTGCTTCGAGGTCTTTTTGTAGGAATGCGAGTACGTGCTTTACTGAGGCTTCCTCGCCAGCCAGGCTCTCCATGTGGCTTCGTCTTTTGAAGGCTCTCCATGTGGCTTCGTAGATCCTCCTGGTTGATACGCATCTTGACGAGAGAAGGGTACTGATGACTGACTCATCGTAACCGTGGTCTCTCAGGGCCCGCCGCTCAATCTCCATGCTGTCAACTGAAGCCAGCTTGGATCTGGATGAAGGATCGGTCCCTGATGGAGTAGGTCGGTTCTGTGAGGAAGACGCCATGGGTCTCAAGTCCTCATTTCCATCAGCTCAGAGAACCAGGGTCATCGTGGTCAGTGAGGTGCCACTAGTACCACTTGTGCCCTCTCCTGGCGAATATTCCGGCATACCTTCCCTATGAGGGGATAGGTATAGGAGGGCCTGCTGGCCAAGGGGATCGTAGGGAGTCTATCTCTTCGGGATTGTGATGGTGAAATCTGGCAAAGAACCTGCCCAACTTGGAGTTTGAGTATGTCGGGAACATGTCCACGTCCATTGGTCCAAACCTGACTTGGATCTGGTGGAACACCTCGTCATTCAGTTCCCATTCCCCCGGTAGAACTGAGTACCTGCTCAGGTAGTCCACTTGCTGATTGAGATCTCCTTGCAGGTATTGAGGTGTGAGGAACTTTTCCTCGGAGTCGGTTATTTCACCCTCTTCCTTGTCAGTGAGGTTCCCATTGTTATGTGGTTCCGTGCCCCCGACTGCTTCTATAAGGGCGCGTTCCTCATCTGAGCCTGCTGGGGACTCTTCCGAGGAGTGGTTGGAAGGGGGATCTTTCCTCTTCTTAGCCAGTGCGCCCGTACTTGGTTCCAAGTACGGTGGGGCGATCATAGTGCCCCTGTCTGAGGATTTGGACTTCGCCTTTCCCCGTCCTTTGGTTTGACGTGGTTGCACGCTGGTCACTCGGTCCTTGGGTAGGGTTCCCGAGGCCGAGGCGCTGATGTTTGGCTCCTCAGACGATTCCTCGTCCGAAAGTAGTGCCTTAGAGAGAAGTTGTAGGGCTGCCTTGATGGCCCCTTGCGTTTTGTGCGACGGCCCTTTTGTGTGGGCACAGTCTCACTAGGTTGGGTCGCTGGAGCGGTAACCCATTCAATATCGGATTCCACTGGACGGAAGGAGAGACACGGGGACATACTGGTCGTTTCTGATATTGTGGTATGTGGGGCCTGATAGACAGGAACCTGAAAGGCCGGGGCCTTGTATACTGGGAGTTGGAACCCTGTGGCCTGAGTAACCTGGGCCTGGTGGACCCAAGGGAGGTAGGCCGGGGCCTGGTTGCCTGCCCCTGTGGCCTGCGGAAGCGAGGCCTGGTGAACAGGTGGCTGAATAGGCAAGGCCTGGTGAGCCACGGCCTGTTGGGTCTGTTGCATTGGAGCCTGGATAGGCAGAGCCTGAGGTGGCACATACTGGAGCCCCAGGGTCTGTGGGACCGCCGCCGGAATGGTCGAGGTCAGCGAAGGGGGGGCTTGGGTGGTCGAGGCCTGCAAGGCCTGCGCCCTCGTGTCCAGGCTCTGAGTTGTCTAGGAAGGCTGAACTTGGGACTGGTTCCCTGAAGAGGGTGGTGAGGATGGGGTCTGGGGCCCCGGGGCCTTGGCGATTGTAGTGGCCTGGGGGTCCCGTTCCGGTGGCAGCCGTTCCCCCCCCGAGACGGTAGCGGTCCCAGGGGGTGGTGTAGTCTCCATAGGGGTGGATGGATCCCCGCTCCCCCATTACTCTCCGAGGCCCCGTTTGGCTTCCAAGGTGGAAGGATGCCCGAGGTCCCCAGAAGTAGGGAGGGCACAATGTGCGGGGGGAGGGCCAGGTCATCCCCTCTCCCCCGAGGGACCCCTGTACCTTACCAGAGGCTCCTGCCCCCGTCCATGCATGGCAGCAGGGGCCAAGAACGTGCCAGGAATTCCAGAGGGGCAGATGGTCGATCGCGGCATCAGAGGAGTCCTCAGAGGCCGTCTTCTTTCTCATCTGGGCTGGCCTCTTCCGCGGCTTCATTGGCGCCGGCCCTTCCAGGGCCCTCCTGGCCGCAATGGCCTGGTGGGCTGTGCGGGCCGCGTCCCTTTGTGGGACCCCCTGCTGGGAGCCGGCAGCGGAAGCAATGGCAACCGCGGCTCCCATGCGGGTGCTCTCGGAGTGGCCGCGGTTGGAGATCGCCACCCCGGCCACTCCGGAGTCCTCTCCCGTCATCCGACCCATCTCCTGGGCCTGCATGGCCACCGAGAGTAGGGAAGCCGAGGAGGGAGATGGGAGGGGGGAACAGAAAGGAGCAGGTTGGAGCCCGCTGAAGAGCCGCAAGAAGAGAGGCAAAGGGTTTGGTTTTTTTAGGCGGGAAAATCTGAAAAGAGATCCAAGGCCAGAGAGATACTACACTAGGGATAGCTAAAAGGAGCTAAAAGAGAGGAAAAAGGGATAGAAAGGTAAGCAAAAACACAGGATAGATGGAGGAGATTTCCCTACTACCGGCTGGGCAAAGCAAGAAGTTAGAACTGGCTTCGTGGTTCCAGGATGGAGGAGATAAGGACAAAGACATTTAAATATCAAGAGGCTTGATGTAACTTCCTGCTACACCTGGGCGGTGACTGACAAAACCCAGAGATGAAGGACCCATATCACCCCTCCCTCAGAGAATGGCAAAATATATTGGTCCAGCCCATGAAAGACTAAACCCTAGAAAACAGAAAGATGGTATGCTAGAAGGAGTTTGGAATTTGAAGGATATATTCAGAAGAAGCACTTCCAATTCTTATTCTTTTTCCACACAGAAGAAGAAAAATGAAGCACTACTTAATCCTAGAGTAAGGAAGAGCTGCAGGCAAGCATTCTAACTTTTATTCCAATCATGCAGTAATTCTCACATGTGGACTCCCACTAATTAGTATACAAATCCATCACTCCTTGTACAGAGCAGCAACACGGATCCCAATATCACTCCTGCCTCTATGCCCCATAACCACGTAAGGTGGTTGTGCAAGGCTGACTCAGAGAGAGGGCACCAAAGGCACTCCTTGCCCAGGTGACTATTTATCCCAAAACTGGCCACTTCTGGTTAAGTAAGACTTGTCCTATCTGGTGATTCTCTTCACAACCAATTATCCCTTTTTCCTTTACAGACAGGAAAGATTATGGAGGTTTTCTGTTTGTGGGGTTCAACTGGAGGAAGGGGAAATGCCAGCAATGTGCACATGGGTCTCTCATTTGCATGAACTCCTGTATTGTCTTGACCACACAGATTGGGCCAAACTGCAGCTTCATATTTTACACATGTGCATATGTGCTTATCTAGGAAATATTTTTAATTTGTCTTTATATTCATATATATGTCATATAGAATCATAGAATTGTAGAGTTGGAAGAGATCCAGTCCATTCCCCTGCCACACAGGAAATCGCATCCCCGACAGATGGCCATCCAGCCTCTGTTTAAAGACCTCCAAGGAAGGAGAGCCCACCATGCTCCGAGGGAGTGTGTTCCACTGCCGAACAGCTCTTACTGTCAAAAAGTTCCTCCTAATGTTGAGGTGGAATCTCTGTTCCTGGAGCTTGCATCCATTGGTCCGTGTTCCAGTCTCTGGAGCAGCAGAAAACAAGCCTGCTCCATCCTCAACATGACACCCCTTCAAATACTTAAACAGGGCTATCATATCGCCTCTTGACCGTCTTTTTTCCAGGCTAAACATACCCAGCTCCCTAAGTCTCTCCTCATAAGGCATCGTTTCCAGACCTTTCACCATTTTAGTTGCCCTTCTCTGGACATGCTCCAATTTGTCAATATCCTTTTTGAATTGTGGTGCCCAGAATTGGACACAGTATTCTAGGTGAGGTCTGACCAAGGCAGAATAGAGCGGCACTATTACTTCCCTTGATCTAGACACTATACTTCTATTGATGCAGCCTAAAATCACATTGGCCTTTTTAGCTGCCACATCACACTGTTGACTCATGTTCAACTTGTGGTCTACTAGGACTCCTAGATCCCTTTCGCATGTAGTCTCGTTCAACCAGGTCTCTCCCATCCTATATCTATGCATTTCATTTTTCCGCCCTAAGTGCAGATCATATATATGGTATATCATATATAAACCATTTATTTATAAAGTGCTTATTTGCAGTTGACACACAAATATTCTCCAAATGACTACTCTGCATGCTTTATACAGTGCAGTTCTCCCTTCATATTTGCTGGGGTTTGGTTCCAAGACCCCCGTGGATACCCAAATCCGTGAATACTCAAGTCCCATTATATGCAATGGCATAGCAAAATGGTGTCCCTTAAATAAGATGGCAAAATCAAGGTTTGCTTTTTGGATTATTATTTTTTAAAGAATATTTTCAAGCCATAAATACTTAAATCCGTGGATACCAAATCCGTAGATGCCAAATCCGTGGATACGGAGGGACAACTGTAGAACCCTATACATGTCTACTCCATTAACTTCAGTGGGACCTCAGACTGATATACATATGCTCCTGAAAAGAAAGAGAGAAAAAAACTGCAATTTCTGCCAAAACAAAATAATTAAACATGAAAATGTCCCCTGCTTACACCTGGAGCACAATCAAAGCTGAGGCTAAACTGGGGCATGGGTCATACATTAAAAAGGACACAAAAAAAGGCTTACAGGGGGAAGTGGAATAAAATGTGATCCCTTCCATGTCAAGGGTTTTTTTAAGCCCTGTGTACAAGAGGCGGTCAGGGTTTGACACAGGAGTCAGTGATCTTCATGTAACAACACTGGGCTAGAAACAAGTCAGAAATCATCCCCATGTGATTGAGCTTTACATACAAAAGGCATGTTCTCCAAGGAGATCCTACAAAGGCAGTCATCACGGGCCTCATTCACAAAAAGAGTAAATCAGAAATGTGAGAATCCTGGTTTACTGCTAGTGCACACTTGTCTGATCACCCCTGCTAGAGTTATCTATCCAGTAAGCAGGGACAGCTACAGCAATGAGGAACATACCAGCAAGCCAGAAATTCAGGTTCAGGACTAACGTTGCAGCTACAGAAAGCTTAGTAGTAATACTTGAATTCAGATGCCCGATTTGTCTCTTCTTTGGAGTATGTTTTACAGTTGGCTTCCAGACCTCAACTTATTAGAGGAACAACAAACCAGAGTCCAGATTTTCACTTTTACCACCCTTTCAGAATACAATCTTTTTCCAATGTACACACTGATTCCTCCTATAACAGAAAGCAAATGCAGCCATGGAAAAGCCATCCATTACCCATGGTATCTTTACAAAGATTGCAGCCCTATTAAACTACATTAGACTACAACTATTTGAACAAGGTCAAGAACTCAGCATTTAATCTGAAGTATTTCTAAGTAAAATGCTGTCAGGTCAGCGTAAAACAAGCCAACAGAGGCCTAGAGCCTGATTAAATATTAAAACAGAGTCATTCACACCTGTTTTTATCCCAGAATAAAGATATTGTACATCACTTGAAGGACCTCATTAATATACTCCACACATCTTTCTCAAAAGGTTACATGAATACCAATGCTTTCAGAAGCATCTGTCACAAAACCTATCCAACCCAGTTAAAAGAGAGGTCACTGCATACTTCAGCAAGCTTCTTCTTTATTAATGCAAGAAGTAATCAAACTTAGCTACATTTTAAGTTAAAAGGAAGAAACCTCCAGTGAAAATAAACCCGATACCTTTGATGTGAACCTTTTAATCATCTCCTTTCCTTAGGTAGATCATTTGATAACAAATGTTCAACAAAAATATTGTGATCCAACAGTAATTAAACTGAACTGTCATGTTCAAATAAAAATCTGCAATGCTTTTCTGTTTAAATTTATTAGGTATATTTTTAATTGGCCTTCCATTTATATTTAGAATGCCAGGTAGAACCAGCATGGTGTAGTGGTGTGAGTGTTTAACTAGGGCCTGGGAAACCCATGTTCAAATCCCACTGAGCCATAGAAACTCACACATGACCTTGGGCAAGCTAAACTCTCTCCACCTAAGAGGAAGGCAATGGAAAACCTTCTGCAAATAAATCTTTCGAAGGAAGCCCTATCATAAGTTCACTATAAGCTAGAGTTGAATTGAAGTACCTAACAACTTCTAAAGCTGGCTTCATGCCATAACAAAAGCAAGAAGGTAATGTATTTGACTGTGCTATGTACTACTCTAATACCATTCATTTTTCTTCTCTATAGTGCCATCAACATGTAACCAGACAGGCCAAAAATATGCAAGCTTGTTTTTTGTACCCAAGTGGTTGTCAAACCATATTTGGAACAGGAGAGAAGTCTGAAAGATACAATGAGAAAAACTTATCTGTACCAATAAAAGAAAATGTGTACCCATGCATGTACAGTTGTCCCTCATATTCACGGATTTGGCATTCATGGATTTAAGTATTCACAGCTTGATATATTCTTTAAAAAATAATAATCCAAAAAGCAAACCTTGATTTTGCCATCTTATATAAGGGACACCATTTTGCTATGCCATTGCATATAACGGGACTTGAGTATTCACGGATTTCGGTATCCACGGGGGGGGGGATCCTGGAACCAAACCCCAGTGAATGTGAAGGGACAATGTACAGTATTCTGCCTTTGTCACTACTGCATGCAATCTATAGACATCTGAAACAAAACTAAGGAAGCCTCAGAATTATTTTGCTTTTCAAATAGATTAATTCATTTCAGTTAATTAAAATCAATATGTAGCTTATATTAGCTTTGACACCTATGCTTTTGCAGCAGGTGCCCAGCCCAAAAAATAATCAGCTGAAAATTGCCCCCAAGCCCCCTAGGACTGGCAGTTTACTAATCTGGGGTAGTGATGCAGGAGGTTCAGGAAGTCTGGGACACAAAAAGCCCCTGAAGGCTGTATATCTCTTCTAAAGTATAAAAGAAAAACATAGCTAGCTACATCTTTTAAGGTATCATTAGTCCTCATTCTCTTCAGTGATGAAAGACCATTCTTAACTCCCAAAACAAGATATGCGATTCCATTATTCTTAAAAATAAAAACAGTATACCAAGTGCTCTGAATCACAGTAATCATTGTTAAAATAATCTACATAATATACACTCATGAGTACAAGTGAGTCCTGACAAGGCTGAAAATGCTTTGCCCTGAAGCCAACAAAAGCTTGATTTCAAAGGCACTATATAGTAATTGGATTTAAGCTACTGCATTACTTAGAACAACACACTGAGTGGTAGAGCTTTTATGGTAATACATTATGCTGAAGAACAGCATGAGCCTCATTAACCTTCAAGTACTAGAAATTAATATATTTAGTTCTTGCCATTGCAGTCTATAGGAACACATGTATCAATCATCCAGATCTGCCAGTGACAACCAATTGCCAGGACCAAATGATACAACAGACGTGTCTTATTCATTCTTCAGGAAATGAAATATGCCTAATTCATATTTCCCAATACATGCACACATACACTTTACGTAATTCTACATTAAACAAAATCCCATCTCCATTATAGCATGAATATATTTAGGAAACTTCTCAAAAATTTGGTATTGTATAACAAGTTAAAAACAAACAAGTCACACCTGCCATTGACCTATAATTTGGACAAAAAAGTAAGGCCAGGAAGGGATGAGATACACATTCAGAATCAGTGTGAACAGTTATACAGACAGAGAGGAGTCAATTAACCTCTAAAGATGATAGAGATATCAAACAGAGAAGATAAGGCAAGAGGGAAGATATTGACAAAAATTACGAGAATAGAACTAAACAAAAGGAACAAGAGATTGGTAAAATGTAGCCAAAGAGTAGGGAGATTTAAAAACAAATGAAGAAATTTGAAATGGATCTGATTAAGGTGGGGGAGGTAAATTAAGTAGCTTTTAGAGATATTTTAGGAATCAAAAACTTTCAGAAATTTTGAAGCCTTGGAAAAAATATGTTTTTTTCAAGAAAAAACAAGTTTTCAGGGGAAAAAATGAAAAATGTAATATTAAAGATTGAAAGTAACTTCTCTACTTTAGAAACATAAAACATGTTGCGTTTAACTTTTCCCAGAAAAATCATGCTTCTTCTCACCGTTTTTTCTGAATTTTTCTGCCACCCTTGTCTTCATATCTCTAGTAGTTTTACTGATTCGTTTAACGTTTGTACACCACCTCAGTCACTAAGTTCTTTGGGCATAAAATACAAGAACACAAAATGTGTAGTACTCCAAAACAGACATAGTGTAAAAGGTGGAAGAAACAAAATATAGAAAAAAGCAATCAAGCAGCAAAACCTAGGGAGGCCCTCTCCTTCCAGGATTACAATAGTCAAACTTGGATGAGGATGGGGAATAATACTCAATCCTATCCCAGAGATCTGTCTGTTGAGTAACCTTTGTCATTGTGTTGGCAGAAAGAGACTTTAAGTCTACATGTGCATGCTCATACATAAGTACACATATACCATAATAACTATATGCTGTTCATATGTGTAGACACATACTCAAACACACCAGAATTACAGATGGTTGTGTCACCTATGTAATTTAACAGGCCAAAGAACAACAAGATGCTGGGTGAGCCATAAGTTCTAAGCCCCATCAGCCCATGGTCCCCACCCAACATGCTGACAGGATATTACATTGGCTTTGACTTTAGTGCAAACATTCCCCCTCCTGTGAGGGGCAAAAAACTATCCCCATCATTTCCTGCCAATAGCCACTCTGAACTGGTGAGAGATCCAGATAAAATGTAACCTGTACCCAATCACACAAAGCACAGGACATTCTCTCTCCCTGTTGACCATGCACATTTACAGCCATGCACAAAGATGAACTCTGGCAAAGGGACACTATGGCTATGATAGCTCTCCAGATCCTCTACACAAGGATTACCTCTGAAGCACACATGGAAGTCCACAACTCCTAGAACCCTAGCATGGTCTTTGTCTCAGGACTCCAGAGACAAACACCCCAAAGAAATTCCCACTGCATTCCAACAATTGGAGGGGACGGACACACACACACACACACACACACAAGCCAAACCTGGAAAAATTATTTTTTTTCATGGCTTCAAAGTTCCCAGAAATGTTACATCTCGAAATATGGCAGTACAAACAAGACATTAACAATAAAACGTTCAAGAACTTTCAAGGTAATATACAAGAGATAGGATGATAGGATTTTAAAACTGTTTTTTTTTATGTACCTAATTAACCATACACTTAAAAGAAGTGTTTGCTGAAGAACTACAATCTCTTCTGACTGCTTATCTCTCCAATACAGCCGAAGAACTAAGGGTTTCAAACCAAAACCATGATCATCACAACAAGCTCAAAAAAATAAGTTTGTGAACTTTGGCCTAGAACATATTTCATTTCTGAAAAATATAAGGGGAAGTGAACTTTTTGTTTTGTTCTAAAGTTGTTTAGGTTTTAGCACTGATAATGCAGAAATGACTCTTTCAATCTGAAGTTGTGCCAACTTTCTGCAGGGCACATAAATACTGTTAATGGACAGACTGTGCAGATTTCATATTACTGTACCGGTACTTCCAAACTGGGAAATCTGCACAGTATGGTCAGTTTGTTGTCTTGAATAACTTAAGTAAAACTTGAGTTACAAACCATGAAGGTGTTTATGATGACTGCAGCAACATGCCAGACCTGGAATGAGCTCCGATGTCAGACTGTAAGTTTGCTATTAACATTTGCAGAGGGGGAGTCCTCCATCATACATGGCACATATTTTCTCTCTCTTCCTCTACAAACCCAAAGGAGCCAAAGTGACATTTTGTTAACAACCACCACATTATATTTTTGTCCAACCTCTCCTCCAAGGAGTAGCCAAGACAATATAAAGGTTCTCTCTCAATTTTTTACTGGAAAGAAGATGACTTCTCAAAAAGTGCAGCTTTAACTTCCCTTTACCAATCAGATTGGCAAAACAGAAACTACTTCATAAATAATAGCTAATACACATGTCTGTACACTCAATGAATGGCCTTATCTCAAACACCAGTGGAAGATGGCCGTATGCTACATGAAATATAATATGCCAAGGAAAACTGCATGCTCTCATGTCCACATCTACCTTGTATTTCAGTACAAATGTGCAAATTAGCAACAGTCTAACACATAAAAAGGTCTTGCATTAGCCTATCTCTACTGAATATGCCTACTAACTCCACACCGTCCTTCACTTTTCACTAAAGAGGTTACAACCAAAATTCTAGAAACATTTGAGAACTAAAATATAATTTCAATTGCTGATTGCGGTACTTACTGCTTGTTTGTTTAGTCTCTAGAGATACATAAGGCATTTCAAACTTTCAAATAGGTAAAATTGGCAATCAGGTTGGTAAAACCATTTCTGTTTGAAATGCAGTCATGCATATCTTGGGCTTATGCATAAAAAGATGGTGTATCAAACACTAAAATGTTTTTGCCAAGAGCACTGGTATCTTTGCCAGTAAAAATGAAAAGTACATTACAGAATTACAAAAACAGAAAAAACTTCAAAGGCCATTTAACTCAGGTCTTGTCTATATGGCCAAAATAATACGAACAGGATGCAAATGTATGGCAATCCATTCATACAAACGTGCATAAATACGTGTCATTCAGAAGAGGGGAAGCCAAATCCACCTCAAAGTCCATGTGTGTCACGTCCAGGGCTTCATCCAGATTTTTTAAAAAGCTCCATACAACATGTGAATGTGCAGTCGCTTAAACACTCACATTCGCACAGATAGGCAGCGTAATCTGATCAGATGGATGAGCATGAGGGGGCAGGGCTAGCAAACAGGGAAAGCGCCTGCAGCCGCCATGTTGGATTTTCTGCTAAGCGAGGGTCCGGTAAATTGACAACACAGTGAACTTATACTCTTTTTCTTTCTTTTTTGTAAATATGAACTATCGCTTGTGCGCACCGTGGGAAACTTTTTTTTAAAAAAAAATTAGTGGTGGAAGATTTAAAATTGCGAGTAAACCAGTCGCTGCCACCATCCTGGCTAGAGATCATGCAGAGTTTAGGGGGGCTCTTTTAACCGTGAAGACAGGTTGCATTGTTGCAAATGTCTGCTTTTTCAGACATGTTCATATTTTCCCCCTTGTATAGACAAGACCTCAGTCCCCTGATATTCAAGAATTTCCCCCTATGACTGTAGAAAAGTGTAGGCCTCAAGACACTGTTGCTTTGCAACTTCCATAAGATGTAGGCAGCAAAGTGAATGATGAAGGATGATATTCAACCCCTAACTGTTAAAGACTCAGCTTCTACTTAAAAACAACAAAAGAGTCAGTCTACTTTGGGAGGGAATCTGTTTCACTGAAAAACAGTGCTCATAGTCCTCATGAAGTTTCTCTTAGTGTTTAGCCAAAATCCTCTTGAAATGTGAACTCACTGCTTTGGGTCTACCATCAGGAGCAAAAAAAACCCCAAAACAAAACAGATCTGCTGCCTTCAGGATGAACAGCATGATTACATCAACTAAAATAAATAAATGCAGCTTTAAATTTCATCTATAAGATTCTCTTTATAAAATAATTTCTTTCAAATGAATTTTAAGCATATTAATCTCCTAAAACTAAATTTATAACCCCCAAAATTTAAGGCAGACTGTTTCTCTTTCAGGAAAACACATTCACATCAGAATAGCTTATGAATTTACACTGTGGCTTGATACTGTGGCTAATATGGTGACCAGAGATTCGTAAGTACTGACCCGGCAACCAAATGCAGGAAATGCCATCCTTTATTGTACAAAGATTATCCACTGAGCTTGTATGGCTGATTCTGTGCTCCTACTACAGTATATTCAAGTAATTTACTAACAATTGTTGAAACAGGAACACCAGTTGGGAACCACATTTTGTCTATAACCAAACATAATTTTCCAGCATAAAAGGCATATGAGTTGTATAAATAAAGGTTACTTTAAAATGCTACTTATTGCAAACCAATTATTTATTGTTTAAAAAACAAATTCCAATGGATACTTGCTCAGGAAAAATGAATATCAAAATAGGAAATTTAAACCAGCCTTGAATTTTAATTGATTCTCCAATTACTGAACTACCGTATGTATGTTCTACAGAACACTACTTCAGTGCACGTAAGTGAAAGAGGACGCTGAACACAAAACTTTTCTGAAGTGCACAGAGGAAGTGTAATTTGGAAAAGACACCAGGGAATACATTGATGTTCTTAAGGTCAGGATATGACTACAGTAAACCCTGCCTTTCAGCATCGGGGACCTGCCATCCTGTTTAATAATCAGCACAGATGGTGTCAGAAGACAATGAAGCATCACTTTCTCCTGTTTGCAGACTTCACAGTTCACACCCAGTAACAGGAAAACACATGCATGTTCTCATAAAGTTTAAATTACAATGGTTTGGACCAAGCTACTATAAAAATCCAATACAGTAGAAAAGACACTACTATACATTGATATTTCAACTAAGTTGGCAACAACACGAAGAGGTTTTGAGCTGTTGGCCACATTTACACATCAAAATAAAGAATTCTGGGTTGCTGCAAACCAGCCACCATGCTGGTACTTGCTGCTTGTTCAGTTCTCCTTGACTACCGTATATTCCAGCATATAAAATGACTTTTTCAGCCTGTAAAATCAGCTGAAAAGCCAGGGGCCATCTTATACGTTGGATACAAGTCCGAGATAGGGCTCTGCCAGCCCCATCTTGGACTTGGAACAACGGAAGTGGCTGGCTGGGGGGGGGGGAAGCTTCCTGGCCACCTTACCCCCCCCCAGCGCAGCTGCACAGGGGGGGAGCCTTGCTGGGCGGGAGGTGGCTGAGCCTCTTCCCAGCCAGGCAGCCATCCCCCGTGATTCCCCAACTCGCAAGAAGGCCAGCCAGCCTCCTCGTGGGTTGGGGAATCCCGGGAGGTGGCTGAGCCTCTTCCCAGCCAGGCAGCCATCCCCCGCGATTCCCCAACTCGCGAGGATGCTGACCAGCCTCCTCGTGGGTTGGGGAATCGCGGGAGGTGGCTGAGCCTCTTCCCAGCCAGGCAGCCATCCCCGGTGATTCCCCAACTCGCAAAGACGCTGGCCAGCCTCCTCATGGGTTGGGGAATTGTGGGAGGTGGCTGAGCCTCTCCCCAGCCAGGCAGCCATCCTCCGCGATTCCTCAGCCAGCTTCGGGAAGGCTTCCGGAAGGGTGGCTGGCTGGAAGGGGGAAGCTTTCCAGCCACCACTTGCCCTCCCTGAAGCCATGATGGGGAGCCGTCTTATATGGCGAGTATACCCTAAACACTATATTTTGACTTAAAAATTGGAGGGGTCATCTTATGTGCCCAGTCGTCGAATATACGGTACTCCACTAAGTGGTATCAAGTAAAAAAACTGTCTTCTGGTTGTTGCTTATGTCCAAACAACCCAAAATATTAAGCCGTTTTGCCTCATAACCCATCTTAAACCATTAGTGCAGCTACACTTGCTTTACAGCTCCTCTTGCTTGCAGGGTGAAAATAACCAGCAGCGACCAAATAGTGTTCACCAGCAAACTCTTGTTTTTCCCTCTCACACACAAGTCTGGCACATCTTTCACTCAGACTGGGGTTGGGCCTATAAAACGTAAATGAATATTTAATTTGATGTAAACCTGGAGTGGGCAAAATACAGCCTATATGAAGGATGTGGAAATACTAGCTAAAAGTTGTGCATGTATGGATCCATATCAATACAAAAGGAAAAAACGAAGTCATAAGAATAGTCCTGGTATGTAGTACTGTAGTTTGTTATAGAGAGTTAGTAAGAAACATACCTAGCTGACAAGGCAGAAAATGTTTTTTTAAGTATCATGAAAGATAGAGGAATTCTTTCAATGCACAGATTTAGTTTAAGTGGATTTCAAATGCTAACGTGAACATCATATCATTTTAGTAAATCATTCATATAGCACACCACAGCAGTGTTAAGTAATTCCTTTATTTTGTACAACACTGAATATCTGGTAACAGCCAGGACACTCCTTAGAATAATCTTTGTATGCAATAACACAGGCAGGGTAAAGAGACCCTAGAGCAGCTGTTCAGTGCCTGATCTGAGGGACTCAATGAATGACAAAAGGTTACCTTAATTCATTGAGAGAATCAGCACACATCCACCCACTATGGAGCTTTGTAACCATCTGCATAGCGACAGGCCTAACTCCTTCTAAAACAATTAGAAGCATGCTGACATGCCCTCATGTCAGTGTACATTTATATCTTAGCAACAGCCTTTTTTGAAAAAAAAAGAACTTTTCAGAAATTTTAAGCTTCATGAGCTGATAGTTTAAATAAGTACCTTTAGATGCTTCTGTTTGTCAAAAAGATGTTCAGCCTCACTGGTAAAATTTGCATAATAGCAGAGCAAATGTTTTACAGTTTTAAAAGTTGATAGAGCCATTCTAGTTGCATTATCTACCTTTTAGACACAACAGCCTCTCTGTTATCTAAATCTTCTATCCAAAAAGAGAACTGTTTTTTTCTTTTATAATCAGAAATATTTTTTTTTCAAGTTAACCTTAATAAGAGTGATGTTGTTGTAATTACCCTCTGTGATGTTATGGACTTTTGGGTGGAAATTTGGTTACATTTGTTAGAAAAATTAAGGCAAGTGTGGTTATGTATAGTATATGTTATAAAGTAAGGATCTTTTCGAATGGGATAAAAGTACGTGTATAGAGGAAATAGCAGAATCAACAATTGTAGGGAAATTTGGCCTAGGACCAAGAAATGAAGCAGGAGACAGACTGACTGAATTTTTGAACAAGACCAGGAGCAGATTGTGGCATAACCATGAACTGCTAATATCAAAAATTAGAATAAAGCTAGAGAAGAACACTAAACCAACCATCATGCCAAAATACAACCTGAGGAACATCCCCGTAGAATTGGAAGATACTGTGAAAAATAGATTTGCACTATTTTGCTTAATTGATCAGGAACCAGGAGAACTCTGGAACAAAGCCAGGGACACTGCCAGGGAGGAATGCAAAAAAACACTATCTGTAGCCAAAAAGAAAGAGAAGCCGCAATGGATGATAGATGAAACTCTTCAAACAGTTAAGGACTGGTAAGGAGCAAAAGTAAAAGGGGATAGAAATAGAGTTGGAATCCTGAATGCAAGTGTTCAGCGACTTGTGCACAGGAACAAGGAGAAGTACTGTAATAATCAATGCAGAAAAATAGAAGGTGACAACAAAAAAGAAAGAACAAGAGGCCTCTTCCACAAGATCTGAGAAATCAAAGAGAAATTTAAACTAAGAGCTGGATGGGATCAGAAGTGGTTATTTCAGAAGAGAGGGGATGCTACACGACCAGCAAGGGAACACATTACATGACCAAATAGAAATAAAAAGACAATGGAAACAATACACATAAGAAGTATATAAAAGAGATGAAAGGGTGACAGATTGCTATAGGAAAACTTTGGGGTTGTCTACACAAGAGGGGGAAATCCTGTAGCCCCCCCCCCCCGAATCTAGTGTGATAAAGCCTCCACCAAACTCAGGGTATACTATCTTAATCTTAGGTTTGAAAAGTTCACTGTTTTCTCTGGTGCTTCCTGTAGTATGAACAATAGATCCACCCTGTATTCAAGGGAGTGAGCAGGCAGGACAGATCGATGCCTAGCAAGTGCCACCATTAGTTCACCAGATCGCATGGCTGGGCACCTCATTTGTCTCAGAGCAAGTGACTATGTGTCAGCCAAACCAAGGAGGGAAAAACCTTTCTGTAAGCGTTCTGGGCCAGGAACTGGCCTGGACATTGAGGTAAATAGCAGGGGCTGTAGGCTGAAGATAGCAATGTATGTGCCTTAAGTAATGTCCCTGAGGGACACCCACAGAAGGTGGTGATGCCCAGTTGGAGATTGAAGCAACTGACTGATACTGTCCCCTTGGTAAAGGGGAATCGGAAGAGGGTTCAGTAGCGCTCCACTGTTTGGCAACGGGTAACAGAAGTGATGAAGAAATCTGCCTCTCTGCTGTGAAGGAGTTGGAAGAGACCGGACACCATCGCTCACCACTGCCTCCCTGCCTCCCATTTGGGAAAATAAGTTTCACCACTTAACTTTCTTAAAATTCCTGAGCATAAAGTGATTGCTGAAGAAATGACCTTTCTCCCAATATGGGACACGAGGCAAGATCCAGCAAGTTAAAATTAAGTACAGCCAAATGTTTTCTAACTGATCTGCAATAGCACCTGTGTGAAGTCATTCTTAGCAGGTTGAGGCACTGAAGTTAAACAACATTTTGTTCCTAGTTTGTGGCAAGCACTGTGGCAATTTTCAAAAGAAAATTTGAGAAAATAATTACTGGTAAGTACTTAGATGCACCTACAAGGTGAAAGGGGTATTCCTTTGACCTACAACTCAGGCATGGCCTAATTTCTGTACAGTATTCTGTTTCCTGAAGAGTGGGAAACAGAACTCCTTTGTGGCTTGGAGCTGCTGTGAACCCAGATTCATAGTACCATATTCCAGCATATAAGACAACTTTTTCAGCCTGTAAAATCAGCTGAAAAGTCAGGGGCCATTTTATACGCCGGATCCGAGATAGGACTGTGCCAGCCCCATCTCGGACTCAGAATGACAGAGGTGGCTGGCTGGGAGGGAAGCCTGCTAGCCACGTTATCCCCCACCGCCCAACGTGGCTGCACAGGGGGGAACCTTGCTGGGTGGGAGGAGGTCTTCTCTGTGACTCTGAGTCACGGAGAGGATCCCCTCCCAGCCAGCGAGGCTGCACAGGGGGGGAGCCTTGCTAGGCGGGAGAGGCTGAGCCTCTCCCCAGCCGGCCAGCCATCCCCCGCGATTCCCCAACTCACGAGGAGGCTGGACAACCTCCTCGTGGGTTGGGGAATCACAGAAGGTGACTGAGCCTCTCCCCAGGTGGCCACCCATCCCCCGCGATTCCCCAACTCACGAGGAGGCTGGCCAGCCTCCTCATGGGTTGGGAAATCGTGGGACGTGGCTGAGCCTCTCCCCAGCTGGTCAGCCATCCCCGCGATGACCCAACTCGCGTGGCCAGTGCTGTCAGCTACATTTCAGAGGAGGGAACTGACAAAACCACTTCTGAGTATTCCTCACCTAAGATAACCCTATGAAACCCATGGGGTCACCATAAGTTGACAGTTGACTTGAAAGCACATACACACACAGTGGGACAGGACAGAAATTGGCCAAAATGCATCTTCCTTTTAAATTTAGGAGGGACTGAATAATCAGGAAAAAGCGAGTCAGACAAAATGAAACCCGATTCTTCTGGCAAAGTGATCAAGAGGTCACCAAATAACCACTTCTGATGGGTGATTCCTGAACTGGCCAGCCTCCTCGTGGGTTGAGGAATTGCGGGAGGTGGCTGAGCCTCTCCCCAGCTGGCCAGCCATTCCCCGAGATTCCTCAGCCAGCTTCAGGAAGGCTTCAGTAAGGGTGGTTGGCTGGAGGGGAGGAAGCTTTCCAGCCACCATCCGCCCTCCCCGAAGCCATGAAGGGGAGCCCGATCGCAGCTTCGGGGAGGGCAGGTGATGGGGGGGGGTCGTCTTGTATGGCGAGTATACCCTAAAGTCTATTTTTGACTTAAAAATTGGGGGATCGTCTTATATGCCCAGTCATCTTATACACCGGAATATACGGCAGGAGTTGCCATTTGCTTTCGCAAAGCACTTCCAGCTCCCTGTGTTTTATTTTTTATTTTCAAGCTGCGGAGACATTTGACACTTCATTCCTTCCTGGTTCCTGCTAACTACACCAAGAGGTGTAAAATGAAAAGTTAAGAGACTGAAATGATAATGATAATATTCATCAAATAGAGAAAATAAGAAAGAAGAGAAGAAGCTAAGGAACTTTAAAATCCCAAAGAAGGAATTGCTATTACTTCCTGGACCATTTACAAACTAAGCTGCATAAAGTCCCCATTCATCTGTTTTGCCTCATGATCATCAATAATCTATTTGCTGGGACCTGTAGAAGAAATGGTGAATGGATATTCAGAATTCCATGTTGTTATCCTGATTTGCTGACTAGTTAAAGAGGGAGAACCCTCTGGGGAATGAGGATCCAAAGCAAGACACACTGGAACTACTTGCCACTCCCTGGAAGCAGGTCAATTGGTTGATACTGTGGAACTGAGACTCAAGGAGTGTGGTTTGCTGTGCTAGAGTCCAGTTTGTGGACAGAAAGGAAGTTTTAACTCCGAGATTTTCCAGCCTCAATCACTCAGCTTAAAGGGTTTTCCCCATGTGCCATGGCTGTTCTTATTTAAAAAAGCAATGCACTCTTATATTTTTGTGAACATCTACATCCCTCCTAGAAGCCCACCGTATTATGAAACATATTGTTGGAACAAGTTAGAAGATTATTTAGCTGATCTTGAACTTGAATTCCCTCTAGTCCAGCTAGTGGTGGTTGATGACTTTAATACAAGTACGGCCCAACTAACCAGGCTATTGCTAGGGCTTTAGGTGGGAAGACTTGGAAACCCAAACATCTAAAGATATGAAGATTAATAATGTTGGCCTTATCCTTTTTGCACTAGTAACAAAACTAAATTTAATATTAATTAATGGCTCTTAACAAGATAACTCAGAAAAAGAGTTTACTTATATAAGTAATCTTGGTGCAAGCATGGTGGATTATGTGATTTCTTATATTTTTAGTTCATCAATCTTATTTGTCACAGTTGACTCAGTAGTTGGCAGTGATCATCAGCCACTCAGATTTTCCTTGCAGTGGTCTAATAGCGCTACCTACCACAAATGCTGACTCTCATCTAAACTTTGAGCAAGCACTATTCATTTCAGACAAGAGGATTAAATGATCCCTTGCTGCAAGCAGATTTGAAATAGAGGCTTTATTCAGAAGAATTTTTGAAATTAAGAAAGGCCTGCTCCAAGCATTCAGTATTGAAACAGCAAATCAATTATATGTACAATTAACAAATTATATCAGATTATTTTTTTTCTTAAAACAAGATATCCCTGTCAGAAAATTACCAAATCAAAACAGATAATGCATGGTTTGATAAGGATTGCAGAAATTTTAAAAGACAGATAGGGAAAATCATAAGATCATATCATACCAGTAATTGTAAAATTCCTTCACAATTTTACGATATGCACAACAAGTATAAAAGACTAATTAGAAAGGAAAAAAGGCTTCTATTATGAAGAACAGTGGAAAGAATTGTGCCTTACACTTTTGCAAAAGAACCCTACAAAATTTTGGGATATACTTGCAAGGCTATCAAAAAAGACCAGTTCCTGTTCTAGCGGGAACTACCAGAAAGACTAAATGGGAAAGTTATTTTAGGAGGGTATTCAATGAGCCTCAGGCCTAAGATCTAAAACAACATCTACCTCTGCTATCCCAACTTAAAGAAAATCATCTTTGGATGCTACTAAAGGGATTGAGGAAGGGAAACAAGTAATTTTGGAAGAAATTAGAAAAAAAGATGAATGAGATGACTGACACACTATGTGACAAAATGAAAAATGACATTACTAAAAAAAATTAAAAAAAATTAAGAGATGGCTTGAAGAAAGACATAAAAGATGGAATTAAAGGTGCTCTGAGAATAGAGATGAAAGAAGTCAAGAATGCTTTAGCATGACTATCTGGAGATATGCAACAAATGAAGGAGACTATGTCAACATTCGATAATAGAACCTCTAAACTGAGAAATTTTCTGAAAAATCTACAAGACAAAGAGAACAGAATTTGAATGCAATTTCTTTGATTGAACTACAAGACAGAAAGAGAGACAGAGAGCTAGATCGACATTTTAGAGGAATTCCTGAACAACAAGATGAAGATATATGTGAAAGCATGGCAGAGGCCTTGTCAGATTTTTTGGAGAATACTAAAAGAAATGATTTTTGAGATTTTTAGACTGGATTCCCAAGTGGCAAGACAATGGAAACTTCCAAGAGATGTTATTGTTCATTTTTTTGAGACGACAGACCAAAGATGATATATTGCAAATACATAGAGAGAAGACTTTTGAAATTGAAAAGAGCTCCATTCAAATATTTAGAAACATCCCATCAAGAATAGAGACTGACCCCCGTATCCATGGATTCAATATCCACAATTTCACTTATCCATGACCAAAAAATATGTATTCTCTCTAGGCATTTCTAGGTCGTCCAATGCAATTCTTTTGTCAACTTCTGGCATTCATCTCATTGAAATAATAGTGTTCCCTATTATCCATGGTTTTAGGTATCCACAAGGGGAGGAGGGCTGGAACCTACAGAAAAAGGACTTCTCGGACAGATATGGATAGGATATTGAAACTGTAGGGCCTAGAAAAGGAAGTCCAACACATGAGAGTAATGGCAAGCATAATGGTAAGTAAAGCCCAAGATCAGGGTCATCTGAAAATAGAAGTTCTGATGGAGGATGACAATGGATATTCTCTGAAGACCGGAATGGCGTTTCCTCACCTAAATTAGGCAGCTCTACCCACAAAAAGAAAGACAAAAACCAGGGGGAATTACCACTATCCTTTTTTGAATTAACAGAATTATTGGATTTACAAGATTCATGGAGAGTCAAATATGGCAAAGCTAGAGAATACACTTTTTTCTCAGAAAGATGCAGATCTTTCTCAAGAACAGATATGTTTCAGAGATCAAGTGGACTATGTGGCAGGTTAAGATCAATGGAAATTTGTCCCAGAACTTTTTCAGATCATATGACTCTGATGCATTTAGCATCAATTACAAAGGACCTGTTTACACAGCAAAATAAGTCCATGAAGAATTCGCTAGGATTCCTAATAGTTCATACACATCACAATACAATATCGTCTCATTCAGAAAGGGGGAGCTCAAAAACTCAAAGGTTGCATAATAAGGGCTTTCGCTACTTTTTCCGACTTTTTTTGAAAAGTAGCGCGACTTAGCGTACTACCGATTGTGTGAACTATCATTTCGCAAAAGTCTGTGGGAACTACCAGCAATCTTCCCGAAACAGCCACAGCAGAGCTGAGCTATGATTGGTTGGACTGACCACAGAGGGGAGTGAGTGGACTTGTAAGAGACGCAAGGAGGCTCAAATGAAAAGATCCAGCCAGTTGTTATACCAGTGATATCCCCATCCCAATCGCCCAGCTATGCGCCTCCAGGTTTGCTCAGCTGCTGTGGCTGAGGGATCCCGAGTTAGCCAGAATTCCTGTTCCCGTGTGTGTGTGTGTGTGTGTGTGTGAAAGAGAGAGAGAGAGAGAAGCGATCTGCTCTGCCAGCCGTTCACTCCCTCGCCCTGCAGTGATCGTGTTCATGTGTGTGTGTGTGTGTGAGAGAGAGAGAGAGAGAAGCAATCTGTTCCGCTGGCCAAGTGGGTGAGGGGATGGGGGGCTGAGGGAAGCAGGGCAAAGAGGGAACCTGCGACTCCATTGCTTCTGCCGTCTGGGTGATCATCCCCCCCCCCCAAAACCTGTCTTCCTCCTGCCAGCTCTCTGGCAACAGGTGATGGCTTTGGGAAGCAGAGAGAGGGAAAGGTGCCAGCGTGCTCTCTCTCTCTCTCTTTCCCTCCCTCCCTCTCTCAGCTTCCCAGCATTTTATCTCTCCCCAGATGTGCTTGGGAAGCCACACACCCCACCTTTGTCTGTGTGAACTACAAAGCCAAAAACTAACCAGATCAACGAATTTCACACTAAATCATATAAACTATGCAGCACTGGTGCAAAAATACGCTAAAGTGCAAACTATCACTATAAAACTGCTGTGTAACTGACCCCAAAGAGATCATTTAATTGGAGATTAAATGAAACAATACTTCAAGAAGAAAAGATTGAGAAAGTCAAAAAAGAACTGAAATCATACTTTGAAAATAATATGAATAAAGTCACTTCCGGTGGCGGAGGCATCGGGAGAGACAGGGTTTCAGTGAGCTCCTGAAGCCCTGCCATTAAACTTGGGTAAAACCCCCAGTGTGACATCAAAACCTGGGGGGCAACTGAGCTGAAAAGAAAAAAGGTAGCAGAGGAGGCGACAGAGACCTGTTTTGCCAGATCGCACAAGCGGAGAGGAAGGGGGAAACCCCATACCCGAGACGCAGAGGATCAGAGGAGGTCAACACCATTTTCTCACGCTCGAGTTTATACCGCTGCTAAAAAGCAGCAGAGCAACGCCACCACTTTTATTTTATACTTCAAGACTACCAAGCTGCAAGTAAGCATTGCTATTTTTTGTTTATCTGTAAAAAATCCTGAGACGGAAACATTGTTTCCTTGAGAGAAGCGAAGAGGGTCCGAGGGATAGTGGTGCAAAGTGAATCAGTGTGATTCGGAAGAAACGGGAGGTGGTTGATATACACAGATTGGCTTAAACATAGAGCGACAATTAGATAAATAAACAAAGGAGCAATCAGGAATTGAAAGCCAGGGTAAGAAACATGGTATTTGTGCCTAAGTGGGTTGGAAAAGAAAGTAGAAAAAGAAAGAAAAGTGGCAAATAGGAGGAAGAACAAGGGAATAAGAAGAATTAAGTGTAAAGCCCATAAGAACAAAGTTAATTAAAAAGATAAAGAGGGAGAGATAATAAAGTATGTTAGTTACAAAAGGGGAAGTATGCCAGTAACAAGGAAGGCAATGGCACAAATGAAAACAAATATACCCGGGTCTAGAAGATCACCAATAGAACTATCAATGAAAATCGGAGATACAGTACAAGCCAACTATTACTACAAGAGTTTAAAAAATTAAGTGAGGAATTGAAAAATGAAATGAAAGAATTAAAAGGGGAAATAAGAGCTGATATCCAGACCCAATTGGACAAATTTGGGAGCCAACTTGAAACAGTTACAAAAGATATGTCAAAATTAAATAATGAATTACAAGAACTTCAAATAAAAGAGAATAAACTAGAAAAAAGGACCAAGATATTAGAAATCAAAGCAGAACAGGAAAATAAAGAGTATACCAGGAAATAAGAAACAGAGCAAAATCCATAGAAATTAGGGGGTTGCCAGAAAACAAAGGCAAGGATCTGGCAGCAAGGGTGATCCTAGATCTTGCTGATTTTATAGGTTTGAACCCAGAGCAGATGGACATTGAGATAGACAAACTGTTCAGGGTGGACTGCTGGATTGCAAATAAATAAATAAACAAACAAACAAACTCCCACGAGATATAGTAATATATTTCATGAGGGAAAGAGTAAAAGATCTGGTGATTCAACAAGGTTATACAGATAAATTTGTGATAGAACAATACAAAGTTAAGATCTTTAAAGATATTCCCCCTCAAATTCTAAAAAGAAGAAAAGAATATAGCTTCTTAACCCAAGTATTGAGGAAACAACAAATAACGTACAAATGGAATAAAATCGAAGGATATATATAATAATATAATATATATAATATTATATAATTATATATATTATCTATATAATAAGACACATTTAATAAATAAGGCAAAAGATTTCTTAACATGATTACAGGAGGAAAAAAGAAGAGAAGACAAGGGGAAAAATAAAGAAAACAATTAAAAGGAAGGAGATAAAGGAATAGCAGAACTTGGAAATAATTCAAGCTGGGAAGCAGTACCTACAGAAGAAGGAAATAAAGCCATAGATATAGCTAGTATAAAAAAGAGGAAAGAAAAGGGGAAAAAACAAACAGAGAGAGAAAGAGACAGGATTTAGAAAGAAGTGAAGAAGGAAATCGAAGCCAAGAAGAAAAAGAGGAAGGAGAGGGAGAGAGCGAAGAGGAGGAAGAGGAAGTTGATGTAGAAGAAGAAATAAGATGGAAAAGACGAAGGAGGGGAGACAGAAGAAGAATTACTAGGAGCAACAGGAGGTATACAAGAAAAAAAAAGAGAGAAGTAACAAAATGCTAAGAAAAATAATAACATGGAATGTGAGGGGACTGAATAGTCCTCATAAGAGGCGAATGGTATTCCACTATTTGATGAAGCAAAAATTGGATATTACATGTATTCAGGAAACCCATATTAAAGAGACCGATAAGAGACTGTTGAAAAAATAATAAATTAGGAGAATTATATGGTACCAATTATAATAAAAAGAAAAGAGGGGTGGAAATATATGTAAACCCAAACTATGAATCAAAGGAAATTTTTAAGGATGAAAAAGGGTACTGCTTAGGAGTGGAGATTGTTCTACAAGAATGAAATATTTTGATGGTTGGTATCTATGCACTGCAAAATAATAAAAATTTGTTCTTCCAGGAATTATTTCAAAGGATTTTGGAATATGATTATGAGAACTTAATCCTGGCAGGAGACTGGAACGGAGTCTTTGATTTAGATTTGGATAAATCAACAAAAATAGCTAAAAAGAAAAAGGTGGGAAAACTGCCAAATACAGCTGGGGAATTATTAGACCATTGGTCATTAACAGATACTTGGTGATTTATTCATAAACTAGAAAGGGGCTTCACCTTCTTTTCAGAACGCTTTAAAACCTGGTCCAGACTGGACATGATTATGATATTAAAAGGAATGCTTTTATTAAAAGCATTATTAAAAGGAAAGAAATAAGGAATATAGAGATAAAGCAAAAAGTGATATCAGATTATTGCCCACTGATACTAGAACTGAGAAGTAGTCGTAAACAATACCATTGGAGATTAAAGGATATAATGTTAAAAAAGGATGAGACAATAAATAGAATAAGAGAGTTATTGAAGTATTACTTTAGTGAAAATTCAGGAAGGGAAACAACAATGGATATAGTATGGGAAACAGGAAAAGCGGTTATTAAAGTTATCTAATACAACTAGAAATAGAAAGCAAGAAAGAGAAAAGAAAGAAGGAGAATGGACTATTAGAAGAAATTGGGAAAAAAGAAAAAGAATTAAAAACAAACCCAACAGATGGGAAAACCAGAAGAGAGCTAGCAATTTTGAAAAAACAACAGTTTGAAATGGCGACAGAAATAGCCACTAAATTAAAGTATTCTAAACAAAATTATTTTGAATACGCCAACAAACCCGGAAAGTGGTTGGCATATAGATTAAGGAGGGAGAGAGAGAAAAAGCTAATAACGGAAATCAGTAAGGATGGAAAAAACTATACAAAACAAAAGGATATAAAGAGAATATTTTATGAATATTACACAGGACTCTATGCAAACCAGAATCTGATGAAAGAGCAAGCAGATAAAATGGAAAAATACTTAAAAGAAGAAAATTTACCACAAGTTACAGAGGAACAAAGATTGGAGTTAAATAAATAAATAAATAATGGAAATACAAGAAGCCATTAGGAAAATGAAGAGCGGGAAATCCCCAGGCCTGGACAGCTTCTCAGTGCTGTATTACAAAATATATGAAGAAGAATTAGTGGATCCCCTCTTTAAACTATTTAATGAAATAAATCAAGGAAATTGTCCTAACATGAGGAGGAATGCAGATATAACATTAATTCCGAAGGAGGGAAAAGACCCAAAACTGACAACTAATTATAGACCTATATCATTATTGAATATAGATTACAAAATATTTTCAAATATATTGGCAGGAAGAATAAAAAAAATATTATTAGATTGGATCCACGAGGATCAAAATGGCTTCCTCCCAAATAGGTAAGCTAAAGATAACTTGAGAACGCTTATAGATTTAGTTGAATTTTATGAAAAACATAATGAAAAGAAATTAGTGATGATTTTCATTGACGCCGAAAAGCCTTTTGATAACTTGAAATGGGAATTTATGCTTAAAGTGTTAAAGGAAATAAACAGAGGGGAAAAATATTTGGATTGGATAACAAAAATATATAGCAAGCAGGAAGCACAAATTATAGTTAACGGGGATAGGACAAGATCATGCAAAATTGAAAAAGGTACAAGACAGGGATGTCCCCTGTCCCCCTTGCTATTTATAATGGTTATTGAAGTATTAATCAGGAAGATAAGAATGAGTCAACTAGTTAAAGGGGTAAAGTGGCAAGGCCAAGTATATAAATACAAGGCCTTCGCTGATGATTTAGGTTGTTGGGGGGTTTTTTGGATGATCCGAAGAATGATGTAGCAAATCTAGTGGAGATAATTGAACAGTTCGAGACTTAGCAGGCTTAAAAATAAAGATAAAACAGCAATGTTAACAATGAATTTAACAAAGCAAGAAAAAGCAGAATTAGTAGAAATTACAAATTTCAAAATAGAGGAAAAGTAAAATACCTGGGCATTATAATAACAGGGAGAAATTCAGACCTGTTCAAAAACAATTATATTACAGTATGGAAGCAAATTAAAGACAATCTGGAAAATGGGACAAACTGGACCTCTCAATATTGGGAAGGATAGCAACAGTAACGATGTCAGTGCTTCCTAAGATGATGTATTTGTTTCAAAATATACCTATTGTGACAAATGACAAAGTATTTAAGCTTTGGAACAAAGATTTAACAAGCTTTATATGGAAGGGGAAGAAACCCAGGATAGGAAGAAAGATATTAATTGATACTAAAGATAGAGGAGGGCTGGCTCGACCTGATTTACAAACCTATTATCATGTTTGTTGTCTATTGTGGATGATAGAATGGGTAAGATTAGAAAACATTGGACTCCTTAAATTAGAGGGGTTTAATTTAAGGTTTGGGTGGCACGCGTATATATGGCATAAGAAAGCCCAAATACATAGCAAATTCAACCATCATTTCATAAGAAAAGCCATATTGAGAGCTTGGCTTAAATACAAAAGGAAACTGTGTCCCAAAACTCCTCTATGGCTTTCAAATCATGAAGTCTACTATAGAAAAGAAAACATTTATAACGACAAATGGTTAACATATAAATATTTATTGACAAGAACTGAGGGGCAAAAAATAAAGAGCTATAGATTTAAAATTCAGGAAGAGTTACGAGAGCAAAATGTCCTATGACGCTGGTTCTTGTATAGGCAGTTAAAAGAAAAATTTGGAATAGACCAAAAGCTGGAAGATATAGAAATAAACAGAATTTGAAGACCTGATGTTAGGGGAAAAGAGAAAGATCATATCAAAAATCTATAAGGTCCTATTGAAACTGAACTTGGAACAGGAAGTAGTTAAACCCTATATGATAACTTGGGCGCAGAACATCAGACAAGAAAATAGGCTAGAACAATGGGAAAAAACTATGGGAAAAGAAGCAGTAATATAAGAGAAAATATATATAAAGTTATGTAACGGTGGTACCTAACACCACGTAAGCTAGCTAAAATATATAAAAGCTGCTCGGACCAATGTTGGAGGTGCCAAAAAGACAGGGGGACGTACTATCACATATGGTGGATGTGTAAGAAGATTAAAAAGTTTTGGGGAAAAATACACAAGATAGTAACATCATTATTAGAGACAAATTTCCCATGTGATCCTGAAATCTACCTTTTGAACATGCTAGATAAGATGGACAGAAACATACAAGCAAAATACTGGAGAATCCTGCTTTACATGTTTACAGCTGCAAGAATAACGATAGCTAAAAATTGGAAGAATAAAAAAATACCTACAATCGAGGAGTGAAAAAGGAGATTATATGATATGTTTGAAATGGATAAGCTAACAATTATAATGGACGAAAGAAAAACAACAAATGACTTGCAGGGATGGAAAATATTAAACCCATTATGGAAATCTGAATGGGGGGAGTTAGCGACGATAGACCTATGAACTATCGAGTAAGTTAAAAAATATTCTAATAAGAAGTGAATCAGTAAGGAAACAGATTGGGAAAATTTAAAATGTAAAATTGGGGAAAAGTCGGTAACAAGAAAACGTGAAGTTAACCGATAAGATTTTAAAAAATAGAAAAGGAAGTGAAAATGTTAAGTATGTTAATATTTGTGTGTTAGGTGTAATGTGTGTTAGGTGTTATGGACATGTGGGAAGAGTTAGGGGATGGGGTTGATTGTTTTGTCATGTTTTATGTAAGTTTATGTTCGTTTTTTTCAGTTTAATGTGTAACGGACATGCATGATATGCATATTGTGTATTTTATGTATTTTATGGAATAAAAATATTGCAAAAAAAGAGACAGAAAATAATATGACTAAAGACTTACCCACATTAGAATGATATTAGAATGCTACAGGATGCCAATAAAGCTTATATGAGAGGATTTTTCACCCAACAAAATATAGAATTAATCAAGGATTTTAAAAGAATTAAAAGTAAAAGAAGAACAAATAAAACAAAACCCTAATGACTTACAACTATCTAGAGAACTTTAAATGATTCAAAAACAATTATCAATGCAAACGATGATGGAATTAGAGAAGAAAATGGAATATACCTAACAGAATTACTTTGAAAATGCAAATAAGCCAGGAAAGTGGTTAGCTTTCCAATTGAGATAAGCTAAACAGGGAGGGGGGACAATATTAAAGATCAAGAACTAACAGAAACAAATTGTGACTACTAAAGAAGCAACTCAAAAAGTGTTTTACGAATACTATTCAACTTTGTTTAGACAAAACCAAACCGCTTTTTAAAAAACTGAGAAATAATTGGAGAAACAAAAAATACAACAGATAACAGAACAGCAGAAGAAAGACTTAATTGGACCAATCACCATGATGGAAATAAAAGTGGCAATAACAGATGTAAACTGGAGAGGGCCCCAGGTCCAGATGGTCTACCTGCTAGATACTACAAATGTTTAGAAGAACAACTGGCAATTCCTCTTCAACAGACTATGAATGCAGTGATAGACTTAAAAGATACTGGATTCATGGGGAAGTGCTAAAATTGTGTTAATTCCTAAAAAAGATAAAGATGTGATGGACTCAAAAAACTGTAGGCCAATTTCTCTTTTAAATTATGGTTATAAAATTCTGACTTCAATTATGGCTGAAAGATTAAAGAGAATTCCCTTCTCTTTACAGTCTCCTTCCTTGGAGGTCTTTAAACAGAGGCTGGATGGCCATCTGTCGGGGATGCTTTGATTGTGATTTCCTGCGTGGCAGGGGGTTGGACTGGATGGCCCTCATGGTCTCTTCCAACTCTACAATTCTATGATTCTATGAATTCTTAAGGATCTGATTTTGGAAGAACAATCTGGTGGGGTTATGTTTGTTTTTTTAAAACCAGGAAACCAGAAATATTTTTATCAGGGCTCCTGGAAGTTTCATTAGAAAAAGACTTTGGGAAAATAATAAGATACACAACTACAGCAGCAATGGAAACTATAGAGTGTTCCAGCAATAGAAGAATGGACACTAACACTTTTTGACTTTTTGACATGGCTGAAATGGACAAATTAACTGCTTTGTTGAAAGACAAAACTATAATGAATTTAAGAAGGTTTGGAAGACTACAAGGAGTTTCTGAAGAGGAGTAAAAGTAGCATAGAGATGATTATATGTGAAAGCTTTTGAATGATTTAATAAGCAGAGATTATATCTGATATCTGATTTGAAACATAGATAATCGTATTATCTTTAACATGTTGAAAAATAGTTAATTTTTATAGAGTGTAATGGTAGCATATTATTACTTATTTCTATAAGGTCTGAATTTTAAGGGGATTCTGCATTATTTTAGCTAACAAGTTGGAATCAAATTCCCTTTTTTTTCTTTAGTGTAGTTGTCTTTTGTTAGTTGGGGATAGATTAGTAAGGGGTAGATTAGGTGGGGGTTATTGGTTATTTGTGAGCATGTGTGTGTCTCTTTTTGAGTTTGTATTGTGTGTCATCCTTTTTGTTTTAGTTGTCTCCTTGTATGTATTTTAATGGTTAAAATTCATGTGTTTAATAAAAATACTTTTTTGAAAAAAGTAAATAGCAGCGGCACCTGCCAGGCAGCAAGCTCTCCTGGCTCTGCCAGAGAGCTGACAGAGGAAAGGCAGCAACGGCAGGAGCTGACGGAGGAAAGGTAGCGGCAGTTCAGATGCAGGGACACATGTAGACATCTACCCTGAGGAGAAACAGGTAGCTGGGTGGCTCTAAGGTGAGTGCAGGGCAGAACAAGTCAGGGAGACTATTTGGATTTTTGCCCCTAGTGTAGACAAGCCCCCAGTGACACATACGAAATACTGCCTAAGCAAACTTTTAAAATAAGCATTAGGTCCTCCAGTAAAAAAGTAAAACAAGTCAGAATTCAATTACTGTATTTATTCTAAGCAACATTCCAATTTCACAGTTTTGCAAGCTTTTGCACACAATTTGATCTTAAATACCAGATCACAATGTGACCACTATGTTCAAGAAGGGGAGAAATATGACCAGGCCCATATTTTAATATCTAAGGCCCAACCACCTGTCACATTAAAGCAGTGTTTAGGAGCTTTCAATAGTTTTTTGTTTTGTTTCAATATAAGCAGCTGTGATTATGACCAGGATTTGGGCTACAATGGAGGGGAGAGTGTCTAACTCTTTTCACAGCTATCATGGTCCCAATCTATGTTATGCCCATCCTGAGAGCTGTTACTAGTTGCAGAGGGGAATAATTTACAGCCTTAGGCTAAGCCTGCAAATTTTCATGGGGCCAGCCTATGACAGCTTGCTGCCTGAGCTGAAGAAAACCATGTATCTCCTCCCCATTTCATTATAGAAAAGTTAGCTAACTTCAGTCTTGCTTCAGCACTGGAAACTTTTGTAAAAAGCAAATAGGTTGAGATCTAGAACATACTGTGTGATCTGGCCCTAAACTACAGCTTTGCTGCTTTTTTAAAAAGCTCTGAAGCTACTGTATTAGGAAAGGCTGTATTTTGGTCATAGGTCATTAAAAAAAGGAGTTGTGTTCAATAAATACGTAAACTCTATTAAAAGTAGTGGTCCATGAACCACTGCTGGTCTACCAGCCATCAGCTGCCAGGCTGCAGCAGGTTTTCAGGGAACTACAGTTGTCCCTTCATATTCGCGGGGGTTTGGTTCCAGGACCCCCTGTGGATACCAAAATCCATGAATACTCAAGTCCCATTATATGCAATGGCATAGCAAAATGGTGTCCCTTATATAAGATGGAAAAATCAAGGTTTGCTTTGTGGATTATTATTTTTTAAAGGATATTTTCAAACCATGAATACTATACTTAAATCCGTGGATACCAAATCCGTTGATACGAAGGGACAACTGTACATGAATCTGATAATAATGTAGGACAAATAAGGTACTGGATCATGGCACTTTGGGAGTGAAATACCTGTCTACCACACCAAACAAGCTTGAAAAGCATTGGCATAAACTAAAAAAAGAAAAAAAATGTTTTTGTGAATTAACAGTGAAAAGTTATATGATGAAACTGGAATGTGTTCAAAGTTACATTCACTTATATACCCATACTAGTCATTAATATATAACATTATATACTCTGCTTTGGCAGCTGCAAACGTTGCTATATAAGCACGTTACTGTATAACAGTAGATGAGTGAATACACTCCCATTATACAAGCTCTACTTAGGAAACAGAAGTTCCCCATCCTCTCAATTAATAAAAACCCATTTACTGAAGCCCATGAAACTCAACACAAAAGTTCAGAATCAGAAGCTGAAAGACATCAATTAAAGAAATGCATTTGAATCTTCCTTATCCGGAATTTTGAAATCCAAGATATTTCAAAATCCAAAATTGTCCACATAAGTGGCTGAGATAGTGACACCTCTGCTTCCTTTCGGTTCAATGTACACAAACTTTGTTTCATGCACAAAATTATTAAAAATATTGTGTAAAAAATTACCTTAAAGATATGCGTACAAAGTATATATGAAACATAAATGAATTTCATGTTTAGCCTTGGGTCCCATCTCCAAGATATCTCATTATGTATATGTAATATTCCAAAATCCAAAATATTCCAAAGTCCAAAATACCTCTGATCCCAAGCATTTTGGATAAGGGACACTCAGTAGTGTTTCCAGGCATATATTTACTGAGATCAAATGGGAGACATATTTGTAAAAGCAACAATTTTTAAAAAGATAGCTGTTTTTCAGTTTAAAGAAAGGAAAAAGTAGTCATGTGATACCTTTAACCAATTTATTTCTGCATAAGCAATTGTGTCTTATAGTCCAGTTCTTTAGATGCATGGAGCGCACCTAAGTAGACACAGTTTGGATCATTAATTAAGCAAAGCAGCACTCATAAGACTTGATGGTGGTTGTCTACCTAGATTGTGCACCATGCCTCTGGAGAGGTGGGCTGTAACCCATGAAACTTTAGTCCTGGTTAGTCCTAAAGGTACATTTTCCTTCCCTTTTTATATTTAAAAATGAGTTCAGTACAGCTAGTTTTCTGTTGCTTGCATTTGTATGATACTTATTCAGAAACAAATCCCACTGCGTCTGAAGGGCCTCACATTCCCAAATTAATTGTGAAGTGAACTGAAACCTTGCTGTGCGTAATTGTAATATACTAATATCCAGGTTTATTGCTACTCCTTAACTGCATTATAAGAGTAGTTATTTTGTGAACTTTTCCTCTAAAATACAAGTTTTGTTTCATTTCAGCATTTTAATTCTAAGCTCACTATGTTGTTTTACACCTTTTTAATTAAAAAAAACTTTAAAAAATAACTACAAAGTTGGTGCTTCAACATTCATTTGATTTTTTTTTTTTTTTCATTTTCCCATGTAGCAAAATCTAACTCCTTCTCTGGTTAACATTTTTGAAAGGTGGTCACTCTGGGCCTAATAATGGATTTTTTACAGGAAATTTAGCATTGGGGGTTGTGTAGAAGAAATAGAGGAAATATTCACAATACACAATTTCCAACAAGGTAGTCAATATTAATCTGTTGTAACAACAAAAAAAGAATCTTTCTCATTTTAAAAACTAACGAATTTATTATAGTATGAACTTTTACAGACTACATTCCATGTCTTCCAATTACAAGGTTTTGTTATTGTTTGTACTTGGAATTTTTAGTAAAAAAAGAAAACTCACAGACTAAACAATTCCAACCTTACACATTTGATTTCATTTTTATAAAAAACATTTTAAAGCACTGGCTGCGATCCAATGAACTATACTGTAAGTTTAGTCAATGGGTTTCTGATATCTTAGTTCAGATAACTTCACCTCCCACTGTACCTTATGTTAGCTCTCACAAGCATAGAGAACATCATGGTGCTATATAGCTGGATAGTACAGATATACAGGTCACACACACCCCGTATCCACGTGGGATACATTCCCATACTTGCTGTGGATACATGAAACCATGGATAATAGTAAACCCTATTGAAATTAATTACTCCTGGCTCAACTTCTGGTGGAAGCATACCATAGAATTGCACTGGAGGACCTAGAAAATGCCTAGAGATGACATATTTTTTTCATACATGGATAAATGAAACTGTAGATACTGGCCCCACAGGGTACAGGGGTCAACCCATACATCAGTTAACAAAGTAGATGTATTCCTGGGCATTACTTCTTTAACAGAAAATTTGGTACCAGAGGCAGAAATAACATGGAATGAATAGGGATAGATTCTTAAACCACCAAAAAGAAGAGCAGTACAACATGTTTAGGTAAACTCTGAAGCCAAAACTAACAATATGTACATGTGAAATGAAAGAACCAGGTCAGGTAAGCCTTGTATAAGTAAAGAAAAGCATTCTGAATCCTCGAGAAACCACTTGAAAACTTCTTCCAAAATGCACCAAGCTATTATTATTTTTCTTTCACTACTCTGCACTTATGATTTCCATTTTGGTGGCCAAACTTATAGATCCATGGAAAGGTCACAAGAAGTTACAGAAGAACACAGCCGCACTTGTGCCTTTCCATATGTGCTGGACCACAACTTCCTTCATTCCCAGGCAATACGGCTAATAGTCATTCTGGCTGGAAATTATGGGACTCTAAGGCCAGCCCATCCGCATGGCCATGAGGTTAGAACAAGATATGGCTGACCACCAAACCTCAGCAGCAAAAATAAAAGTCATTTGCTTCATAAGGTAGGCACTGGTTAGAATGAAACAAAAAAAGGAACACAGCACGAAACAAACACAGAAACATCAAAGACACTTCTTCTATATCTATATTTTTTAATGAATTAATTCTAGAACAAGAATGGGCCTACAACTTAAAATTTCTACATTTGAAAAAAAAAAATACCAATTTTCCCTCTCCACAATTACAGCGGAAAGAAGCAATATAAGTTATGAAACCAACCCAAGATATAAGGGTCCTCTGCATCTTTACCTATGATCACATACTTGATACTTTAGAATTAGCTCAACCAAAAGATCCTAGATTAGTCATACTAGCTTTCCAAAACTTATCTTAACTATTTAACAACAGGAATGATGAAGGAAGATTCTAAACAGCTTAATGTTAAGCAGCACCAGTCAGATTTCACACCTTTTCCTATATGTAAGTATTCACAAGACCATGGTAGATTTGTGTTATGTGCCCTCTTGCAGAAATGTAGCAAGAGAGTAACAAACCATCTTCTTACCATCTACTATCTGAACTCAAGACATTGTAATGGTCTCTATGAAAGGAGGGAAGCAAGATAAGCTGCTAATCTAACAAATGAGGAGTTGTAGACTAACCATAGTGCTCCAGAATGGTAATCAGAAATTTGTTGCATGATACCCATATTACATGAATCCTTTACCATTTAACATTTCCCCCCTCACCAAAAAAGGAATAAGTGAGGGAGAGATTCCCTGAAAGGACCCCATCATTGTATTTCTTCATGCCACTGCTTTCTTCTAATTAATATTTCATTATCAAAGGGAGAATAATCAAAGGGAGAATAATTTTCTAATATTGGTAATTCTGACCAATATTAGAAAATTCAGAACTCCATTAAATTCCTCAGCAGTAAGCACATGTAATGTTGTAGAAACAAACAGGGTTCTCTAGATTTATATAATATAATATAACTAAATTCTGTCCATCTTCCATTCAGTCTAGGACTGAGGAGGGAATCGTGTGGCCCTTCAGAAGATGATGGACCTCAACTATAAGCAGCCCTAGCTACCCTGAGCAATGGGGAGAAATGCTGGAAGTTGCAGATGAACATATGGAGCACTGTCCAATTTCCACTCCTTCTTTAGGACTTACATAGCTTTTTTACAGACCTACATTTTTATTTTTATTTTATAGTTGGGGAAAATAAACATGTATGAAAAATTGTGTCTCTAGATTTCTATATGGGCAAGATACATTTTCACAAATACTGGACAGCTACCCTCCACCAAACATCTTCAACATTAAGAGAAACCTCACTAAATGAGGCAGGCAGGCTTATTATGTTAAAATGAAACACCCTCCACATGTATTAAGAACATTTCCTTCAAAGCACAAAGATTTAACAGGCCTGCAGTGATATAATATTTTACACTTACCTGGTCTTTTTCATGAGGCAAGAGACTGACAGGTGGAAGGGACATTGGAAATGAACTGTATTTAGATGTTGCTTTGCCTTCCAGACTTCCATAGTTTACTCTATACTGAGGTCCTTCTTTCAACAGTCTCCCATTATTTACAGCACGTTTGGCCCCCAAGCGTAATCTCCGCTGAAACACAGGGTTATTGAAAATACCTGCAAGGTCATGTTGACTTCTCAGGTATTTTTCTATGTTTCTCAGGGAAGAGCCATTTGGTTCCTGGAGTCCTTCAATTCCTCTCCGCAGAAGCTTATTCCAATCCACATTCCGAAGCTCGTTACAAGCTACCCTAGATCCTTTAGCAGGTTTAGGAAGGTCACCCAGTTTGACAGATGAGAAACGTCCAGGATTATCTGGGTCCTTGTAGGAAACAAGGCCTTTGTTGGTAACTTTGAGAACAGAACCATCCTGGACACTCAGCTCCAGCTGTTCAGAAACACTTTTCTTATCTAATCCATGGGATACACAGACAGCATGACAAATTCTCTCTTCAGATGGTCTCTGTTTTTGCCTTTTAACTTTTTGTATAGCCTCAAGAATCCACTCCGTGTAAAGTGGGTTGGCAAGTTTTACCATGGCTGACCAATAATTTTCCAACAATAAGTGTTATCCATAGAGTTCCTCTCTAATCCTATTAGTGAGGCTTCCAAGAAGCATTCACCACATGAAAAAAAGACTTTTCTTCATGCTCTGTAGCACCAACTCAAGATTCCATCCTGAGGATACCAGGAAAATAGGGATGATGCAAACATTTTTTTTAAAAAAAATCCTTAATCAACCAGCATGGCAAGTTGAAACGAATCTGTTATACCAGATGGAAGACCTCTCTACAGTCCAATGGGCTTTTCTTTCTGGGTAGTGCAAGCATCTCCAGGTCTTCATAGAAACCTAAAGAGATTTTTAAAAAGCATGCGGTTAATCTCATTACACAACAAAAACCTGCTCATCTCATAAGAATACAGGTATACACTATTTTATTAAAGAAACTGCACCTCTACAAATCATGCTTAGCCACTACATTAAAGCTACTAACAAATAATTTATGACAGCATGTTGCAAAGTAAATATAGGTCACATTCTCCTCTTAAATTGGCACTCCAGCCAGTATCTGGCAACCACTGACAATACTTGAGAAAATAAACAGATCAGTTAATTTTATGTCAATCGTCCTTTCAATTTCTTCTGTTGAAATACTATATACAGTTGGCCCTCTGTATCCACAGATTCAACCAGGCACAGTTTGAAAATATTTTTAAAAATCCAAAAAGCAAACCTTGATTTTGCTGTTTTATATAAGGTACGCCATTTTACTATGCCATTATATATAATGGGGACTTGAACATCCACAGATTTTGGTACCCACAGGGTGTCCTCAAACCAAACCCCAGAGGATACCAAAGACTCACTGTATTGTATGCATCCACTATCCATTTTCCCAGCAGATCAAACCCTAATCATATTTTTGAAGTTAATCCCACTATGTTCTAAACACATCTGTTCTCAGCCCCACTGGATCTGCACTCTTTATGTGGTCTGAAGACCCCAGGCTGCACACATATTCAAGCCAAGACCTACATAACAACATTCTCAGTGTTAACATTGATAACAAATTTTCCTTTTGGTTTCTACACAGGATCTAAAGGCAAAGCTACTGGCCAGCTAGACTTCTAGAAACCAAGAAATTATCCTGAAGCACATCTTCCAATGCCATAAAACCACAGACAATTATAAATGCCTCTAAGAACTAGAAAGGTGTGCTTAATGTCAAAATCTATTCCAGCATCCAGGCCAAAGTCTCGCCAAGCTCATCAATCTAATGCAATGACTTTCAAATTTTCTATCTTCAAGAATCCTTTCCACATCAAGGAATCATCATCATCATCATTTTATTTAGGGTCATAGACCAAAATAAATCAAGGAATCCTTGAATGTTGCAAAGGATTCTGAAGCATGCTCTAAAAATACATGCTCAGTTCCTAGGGAACAAGAAGAGACTTAAGTAACCTGACATGAAATTGTGCCCTGAAGCATACCCAACTCCTTTATGTAGTATATCAGTAGTATTAGACAACATATATTTCACAAAAGATTGTTTATCATTACAGATCTTCTGAGGAGCTCCATATGTCTATCATTACAGATCTTCTGAGGAGCTCCATAACCTTCCAATGTTCTTCTGAACGCAAGTTGAAAATCACAACTATGATTCACAATTAAGATTGCCAGACTGTCCACACCACCAAAGACTGTTCCTACTAGGTGCCTACGGTGAACCCAGAAGGACGTGCATAGCAAACCTCTTCCTATCTGATTTCTCTATTCCATGAATTAAGTTGATATACTTCAATCTCATCTCCCTTTTCTTCTAAGCTAAAAAGTCCAAAAATGTTTCAGTCCAAAATTGTTAGTTCCAATCTTAGTTCTAAAATTTAAAAAGCTCAAAATGTAAAAGTCCGAAACAGGGAAGTTGCTTCATTCCCTTTATTCCTGTGTCACTTTTCTGCACCTTTTCTAATTCTACAATGTCCTCACTGAGGTGTACGGATCTGAACAATATACAAGACAATACTGTAAAAGAAATCTTGCACTAAGTTCCGGGGTATTCACAGAACCCATAAGAACCCCAGCGTATTGAGGCTTAGAATTAAAAGAATTAACTTTACACATTTTGAATTTTCTGAATCCACTAAGAATTCTAGTGTCTCTTCCTCCAACTATATGGGGACAACCTAATGACAGTCAGAACACATCTTTGCTGCTTCTCAGCATAATGGCTTGCAGACATCTACTGGTGTGGGACATTTTTCATACCAATATGCTACAACATATTGGATTTTTGAAAGTACATCAGTGGCAAAAAGAAAAGTTCCAACAATCTGTTAACAATTGTGTCCCAACTGAATTCATCTGCAAGAAAACCTACATAAGTCAAACAGCTAAATACCATGGATATTGTTTCCCAAATCTTCAGAGATCACCAGCTAGTTTGAAAGAAGAGTACAGTCAGACCCCAGTATCTGCGCAACCAATGTCCATGATTTCAGTTATCCGTGGCACACAAAATAGAGGACACATACTGTAGAGCTGAGCTTGAAATTGCCTAGAGAGACAATTACATAGAGGCAATTCTATGGTATATTTTTTAACAGAAATCCTTTATTTTAATAGGGTTGCTGTTACTTGCAGTTTTCCAATATCCACAGTAAGTCTGGGAACCAAACCCACACAGATACGGGGGTCCAACTATATAGTTGCCCCTCCACATTTGCAGGTTAAGTGTTTGCAGATTTGATTATTGGCAGACTATTAAATGTGTTCTCTCCAGGCATTTTCTAGGTCTTCCAGCGTGATTCTGCGGTATGCTTCCGCTGGAAGTTGATCATAGAGCCACGCTGGAGGACCTAGATTTTCCAAAAGAGAACAGTTCTCTAGGCATTTTTAAGTCCTCCAGCATGATTCGATGATCAATTTCCACCAGACCAGCAAATGTCTAAACAAGTGTTCTCTCAGGTTAAAAAAAAAAAAAAAAACAGCTGACCTATACTGGTCACTTTCCACTTTTGCAGGAGTCGTCAGCCCCTAACCCCTGTGAAAATTAAGGGCCGACTGTAGTTTGAAGCAAATCTTTCATCCTGCTCTATATACGTAATCCTGTTGCTGGCCCCCCTGTCTGATCGTCACCAAGTAAGAATTTCCTCTGTACAACCAGGAAGGATGTTTTATCAAAGGTGGTTCTTTTTACTGGGAACTGGCAAGCCAAGAAGAGCACTGGTGAGTCAAGAAATGTCTATGAAGCTCTTTGCTATGTATCTAAACTCACTGGCTATTATCTAGCTAGCCCATTACATTGACAATTGATATACACAAGATATGGAACACTGTGAAGGGGCACTAATAGTTTAAAGCCATTTCAAGCAAGGATTTCCTGCTTGCTTTTATGGCTTTTTCCACATTGCTGCCAAAATTCAGCACCATAAAAACACTGTTTCCAGAAAGCCACAGATGTTTTCATATAAGACTGCTGTTTTCTAAGACAGTGTGTGTGTGTGTGTGTGTGTGTGTGTGCACATGCACAACATTTTTGTGTGCAAAATTCTTTTTTGCACAGAAAACAACAACCTTTTGCAAAAGTTTTGGGGCAAGATTTGGGACTGATGTTTTGGGGCAAGATTTCTTAGTGCAAGATTATTATTTTTGTTGTAAGACTGCTGGGTTTTGGACAAAAAACAGCAAACTTGCAGGAAAAAAGTGGCTATCTGGTGGGGTTTTGCACAAAAGAATGCATTTTTTGCACAAAAACTCATATTATCATTTTTTAAAAGCCACATGTATTTCTATGCAGAATAACTTCCTGGAAAATGTCAGGATATGTAAATACCAGGTGAAAAGTGCTTACGGTTCATTCGCCCCCCTCCTCTGCCTTCTCCCCCTTTAGGGAGCAACCGAAGACAGAGGAGGGGGGCGGATGTTGCTGGAAAGCCCCCCCCCTCCAGCCACCCTGCCACCCACCCCGAAGACGCGATCCGGCTCCCAATCGTGGCTTCGGGGAGGGGTGGGTGGCTGGGAAGCCCCCCCCTTCCAGCCACCCTGCCACCCTCCGCGAAGCCCCCTCCCTCCAGTCCTCCCTTCCACCCACCCCCTCCCCAAAGCTGCGATCTGGCTCCTGATCGCAGCTTTGGGGAGGGGGTGGGTGAGTGAGAAGCCCCCTCCCTCCAGCCACCCTTCCACCCTCCCCGAAGACCCCTCCCTCCAGCTACCCTCCCTCCCCAAAGCCGCGATCCGGCTCCAGATCACGGCTTTGGGGAGGGGGTGGGTGGCTGAGAAGCCCCCTCCCTCCAGCCACCCTTCCACCCTCCCCGAAGCCCCCTCCCTCCAGCGTCATGGGTTTTGGGGGGGGCAAGATTTGTTCAGACGGGATTTACCTTTGCCTTCCGCTGAGACTGAGAGAATGTGACTTGTCCAAGGTCACCTGGACTTTATCACACTATACTGTTATAGTGCTATCATTCCACTTTAACTGCTATGGCTTCCTCCTGTGGAATTCTGTGGTTTGTAGTTCAGTGAGGCCTAAGAGCTTTCTGGCTGACAGTTCTAATTGTCCCTCCCCAAACTGCAAATCCCAAGATTCCACAGGAGACAGCCATAGTAGTTAAAGTGGAATAACAGCACTATAACAGTGTAATGTGATAAACAGGAAGAAGAGAGCTACATACAGTATATTCCCTTGAGTTCATTGGAAAAAAGAAAAGATAAAAATCAATATTTTTTTCAATTGATCCAACTTTTTGTCCAATTGACTAAACCCATACCCTGCTTAATTGGTAAGCTAAGGTAATTTTTACAAAAATGTTGTTTTGAATATTATTTTTTTTTAACCTGAACTTTGCAAATAATGGGGCTTCCAGTTTAAAATACCATAGAGTTGCCTTGGAGGATGCAGAAAATGGTAGAGAGGACACATTTTCTAGGGATACTCTATGGTAGGTGTGCCATTTTGTGTCCCGTGGATAACTGAATCAGTGGATAATTGAATCAGTGGATACGGGGGTCCTACTCTCTCTCTCTCTCTCTCTCTCTCTCTCTCTCTCTCTCTGGCTTTTCTTCGCAAACGAAGATTCAGGGTCCTACTGTACGGCAAAAGTAATTCTATTATCTTTTTTTATTTAGGTTTTTAACATTTGTATTATATTTAAAGTATTTACAGTGTGAAGTTATTTATAATAATAGAAATTGTTTTAATGGTGCTGTTTTAATATTTGTATGGGACTGTTCTGATGTTTGTATGTTTGCCGCTCCGGTCCTGATGGGAGAGGCGGGATACAAATACTAATAATAATAATAATGCCACGATCAAGCTCCCGATCGCGGCTTCGGGGAGGGGGCGGGTACCTGGGAAGACCCCCCCTCCAGCCACCCTTCTGCCCATGCCCTCCGTCTTCATTCCCTATGCAAAGGGAACGAAGACGGAGGGAATGGGCAGTGGTCGAGGCAAACCAGGGTCATTCGGCCCCCTCCTCTGCCTTCACCCCCTTTGGGGACCAACCAAAGGTGGAAGAGAGGGGTGAATGTTGTGGCTGGCTGGCTGGGAGAGCCCTGCCAGCTGATCCTATTTGCTTTCCCAACTCACGAGGAGATCATCCTGAGTTGGGAAACAAAGAGGATCAGCTGGCAAGGCTCCCCCAGCCAGCCAGCCAAATGGGGGGGGGGAATCTTATATGGCGAATATATGCCAAACCCTAGATTTTTAGTTGAAAATTGGGGGTTCATCTTATATGACCAGTCGTCTTATACGCCGGAATATACGGTACAAACCCCCCCCCCTCCAAAAAAACCAAGCAAACCTTGATTTTGCCATTTTATATCAGGGACACCATTTTGCTACACCACTGTACATACTGGGACTTGAGCATCCACGGATTTTGATATCGATGAGGGATTGCGGAATGAAACCCCAGCAAGATACTGAAGGCCCACTGTACTTCTAGCTGCTGAAAATGGCCCTGGTGTGGCCTGTGAGGTGCCAAAAATGGCTCTCCAACCCTCAGCAAATGTCCATCCCTAACGTATAGGCCCCAATGTAAGGGACGTATGCGACCCATCTCAGCCCATCCACCCCATATTAAAACAACAATCAAGCAATACACATTTAGGCAGAGTTTCACCTTCCAGCTCTGGCAGATTTAGCAAGTAGGCTGTTCTTGGATTGCTGTAGACTATTATATACAATAATTGTACAGGCTGACCCCCATATCCAAAGGGGATATGTTCCAAGACACTATGGATACCTGAAACCATGGATAATAGGGAACCTTATTATTTTCAATTAGACAAACTCAAGAAGTTGGCCACACAACCACATTGGTGGACCTAGAAATGCCTAGAGAGAACCTATTTTTTCAGATGTGGCTAAATGAAACTGTGCTTACCAAATCCATGGATACGGGGGTCGACCTGTATATAATCACTATAGACCAGTGGCTCTTAAACTTTTCTTTACCAGGGACCCCCTTTAAAATAGCTTTTGTTACCGTGGACACCCAAGGCATAACTCAGAATTTAAATTCCTAACAACAAGACTACAATTACAATTACATCCATTAACCCTTCCCTCAGAGGCACTGGAGGGAAGACTTATTTCCTACTTCTTCCTGCAAGTCTGTGGCTGGAGTGGATTGAACAGCAGTGCACAGGCCAAGCCAGACCGGCAGCCTTTGCCTTTGCTCCTGTCACGTGGGCTGAGCAGCCTTCAAACCTTCATGGACCGACTGTGAAGAATCATGGCCCCCTGGGAGTCCGTGGACCACAGTTTAAGAACCACTACTGTAGACTATTATACACAATAGTAGATTGCACATTATAATTACTGTAGACTATTATATACAATAGTTAAAACTACTGTAATGCCCTCTACATGGGATTTCCTTCAAAGAAAGATCTAGAGATTGTGTAGTATACAAAATGCCACAGCTGGATGGTTCAACTGCACAAAATCATGCAACACTGCTCCTCAAATAGTGGCTCTGGCTGCCTATCTGACACAGAGTCCAATGCAAGCTGCTAATACTGGTGTATAAAACCTTAAGCAGATTAGAACTAGCTACCTAAAGGACTACTGTAGTTTTCCCTGTAACATCTTGCCCATGGACTGAGATCAGGTAAGGAGTTGCTACTGGTTATGCACTCACTTTAGAATTTGAGACAACACCCCGGTTGTGTACTACCCAGAGGTCAGAGTAGTATTGACACTGGTCAGATTTCTGTGCCAGGTGACAGCAATCCTTTTTATCAGGCAGTTGTGGCAGTCTCTCTCGCTTGCTTGCTCACTTTGCTTCTTTACTTCAAAGAGTGGTTGCAACAATTAAAAAAGGAAGAGGTTTAAAACCACAGAACTATCCTGAGCTTTCTGAAGGAGGATGGGATAAAGCAAGGTTAGGAATTACACAGACGACCAGGTATCTGAATTGCAACCCTCTGGATTCCAAATTTTAAAAAAATCAACCAAGTGAGACAGGTAAGCAGAGAATCACTAGCACTTTGGGAAGGAAAAGAAATACAGAAAACTTAAGATGAAACAATGCTGCATCACATCCCCAAAGCCATCTCTCCCCACCGCCATGACCTCTTTCAAAGCTACCACATCTGATTTTACACTAATGTAGGTCTCTGGGAACAGGACCTTGTCTTCTTGTTTATGTCACCAAGCACGGCAATGGAACTAAGCATATAAAATATTCACAATTCCCCACATCCATGCCTTTCCCACTCTAGTTCCTCACTACATCCACTTTAGATGACTAAAACTCTTCAGGAGGGGTGGAGGTCAGAATTCCATCATTTATTAGATTTTCCTTGGTTTTTTCTGGGCTGTGAGGCCGTGTTCTGGAAGAGTTTATATATGAAGTTTGGCAATCACAGATGCAGGCGAAACGTCAGAAATAAACTCTTCCAGAACACGGCCTTCCAGACCAGAAAAAAAACCCAAGGAAAATCAATGGCTGCCGGCTGTGACTGCCAAACTTCATGAAGTGCCCCATATACAAAATAAAGAGAAACATAACGTTCCCTATGCTGAACCCTTCTCCCCATGGTATATCAACCCTGGGCCATTCCCACCGGAAAAGCCCTGCCAAAAGATTCCCCTCTCAGACTGCATTCAGTCAGAGAAGGGGCTTAAGCCCCCTTTAGCTTTCATTCGGGAATTATCCACCGGGCCACTTTTTCTCCCCTCTTTCCCACCATTACACACACGCAGAGAGGATTCTGAGAAATACAACTTGCATTCTCCTTCTCCCCCCGCCCCAGCGATATCAGCATCCGCAGGGGGCCCCATCATTGTGAGGGGGCCCATAGTAAACCTCCTCCTGCAGAAACATTATTATTAATAATCTGAATATCCTGTACTGTGAATAGCTTAGGTTGAGTTAGGTTACACTGACCTGAAATAAACATATAGGCCCCCCAAAATAAAGTGTTGTAGGGGCACCCCAAATTCCTTAAGATGGTCCTGCAAAAACATTAGTAATAATCTAAATATCCTGTATTTAGGTTAGGTTACATGGACCTGAGATAAACATATGGGCCCCCCAAAATAAAGCATTGCGGGGGGGGGGGGCAAATTCCTTAAACCAGTCCTACAAAAACATTAGTAATAATCTGAATATCCTGTACTTAGGTTACATTGACCTGAGATAAACATATGGGGCCCCCAAAATAAAGCATTGCAGGGGGGGCCAAATTCCTTAAACTGGTCCTGCCCCCCAACCACTACAAGCTTTTCTTTTTTATTATTATTTTTTATCATGTCACAAATAAACAAAATATATTATAATCAGCATATCACTGTTTACATTTTTCCTACTATTTGCAACTGTTTTTCCCTTAAAAAACAAATTTGATACACTACAGAGAGAATCTAACAGTACATATATACAATACCATACTCTTTGTGACGTTCTAATTTTATAAGTACTACTATTTTATTTTCCCCTCTTGTCCATGTCTTCCTTCCTTTCTGGTCCGTTTGGGAATCTCTTTTTTTTTTCCAGAGCTTTTCATAAACCAATGAGTCCAAAACCCATTTTTACAAACAACCGTATATGTAACATCCGTATAATTTAATCACTTCACACAGTAATTTAATAACTTTAAGCCCATTCAGCTGTCTATACTGAGAGCCTGACTGTTTTCCATCGAATTCCCACACACACACACACCCGTTTTACTCCACCCATCCACACGTTCCCCATAATCCGCGACGAACGCGCGATATCCCTCGCTTTGCCTCGCCTCGGCCGGCAGGGGGCGCCCGCAACGCGCCCACGCCCCGCCCCGCCCGGAGAAGGAGGAGCCAGTACCAACTGTCGCCTCAGCTGCGCCCCCTGCCGGCGCCTTTGCCACCGTACCTTCGCCTCTCCGGCAGCCGTTCTCCCTTTTAAGCCGCCGCCATTTTGTTTCGCCCTCTCGCAGTCACAGCGCATCCGACATGACACTTGATGACAGCCCAACGTCGGCTCATTAAAGCCTCACCCCTCCCTACTCACACACACCTGCCCTCCCCTTCGTCAATGGAGCCCCGCCTACTTGTCAAACAGCTGCGTTCATTGGCAACACCGCCCTGCCCATCATCATCACTCTCAACCAACCCCCGATTCGAATAACTCCAGCTGGAAAGGCCATTGGAGGGCGAGTGGTGCCAATCAACCCTGCTCTGCCCCTCCCTACACTCCCAGCAAAGCCTTTTTTCAGGGCCCGCTCCCCAACACTGTCCGCGATGCTCGTTGGCTGACGATTACAAATAAGAGAACGGATAGGCAGGGAATTGAGAGTTTTCGCTTCTCATAGGCTACTGGAGCCATCAATCCAGCCTTATGCTCCACCCCCTTCCTTTCCAGTTTCACCTCCCTCCCCGCCGCTGAAGTTTGTTCGCTGGCTTAGCAAAGCGGGAGCCCGTGGCGTTAAAGGGAGAGAGGGGGGACTCTGGAGCGTGCGGGCGCGTGACACAGCCTCAGCAGCGGCCCTTAATTGTTTTATAGTTTCACGCCAGGTTGCCCTCTCGCGTACATAGTCGGTCGGGCGAGATTGGAGACAAACACGCCTCGCCTCATAATTCCTAAACCTCCCTCAGCTGCACGGCTGTAGCGGTATCATTACAAGTCGCGGGAGACAAGGGAGGGTGAAAGAGAGAGAGAGAGAGAGATGCACGTGCAAACACACACACACACACAGGTCTCCCAGCTAGATTTCCATGCACATGGGACTAGCCTCACCCGCCCCTTTGCTGCAGAAAACAATTACAACAGGCGAAAGGCGCGGAGCAGAAAAAGGAAAAAAGCTCAGCCACCAGCCTAGCCTGCTGGGGCTGTGATGACTTCTTTCCTATCCCAGTATCATTGCAAAAAGGGCACTAAAGCATGGATCCGTCGGAAGAGGTTGCAAACACGTGTAGGGGGGGGAAGTCCCCACGCGGATTCTCACGAGCCTCCTTTTTGCCCGGAAAAAGTGGTAGCATAGTGATCATTGCAAGGCAATCGCAGCTTTGCAAACCCAGCAGCGGCAGCAGCAGCGCCAAAGGAAATCAATCAATCTCATGGCATGCTCGCTTACTTACGCACCGGTTCCTGCCAAGCGAACCTGATCCCCGGGAGCTTGCAAACTGACCTCCTCCTCTTTCCCTTTGCCTTGCTTTCTGCAGAAGCGGTTCCTGCGGAATGTTACTGCTGCTGCTGCTCCAAGAAAAGACCATCCCCTCTGCAGCTCCCCTCTCCCTTCTCTCCTCTCCTTGGCTTTTCCCTCCTGGCCGCAGCAACCTGAGCCAGAAGCACCACCACCACCACTTTCCCCAGGCTTTTTTTTCCCCCTCCGCCACCATCTCCTTCCCCCCCCCCAAATCCATGGAGAAAGAAACCCAGCCAGGAGCAGCCAGGCAAAGCAATTGGGAGAAACCCCCAAACAGCAGATTTGGGGTTCAGGCTCAGCGCTAAGCACTCCCCCCCTGCTTCAAATGCAAGTCATATCACGAAAAAAAAAATACCTTTTTGTCCTCTTGCTTTGCGAGACCCCTCTTGCAAGTCTTCCCTCCCCACCTTCACCCCCATCAAATAAAAAATAGAGGAGGGGGGAAATCAGAGAACGTGCAAAAACAGACATACACAAAACGTTCAGATCAGGAGGAGGGGGGTACAGACAGAAAAACACCGGAGCAGAGAATTCATCTTATCCATCCCCCAACCCCACTTTTCCTCCCCAGAGCAGCTTGGTTTGCAAAGAATTAATTTTAAAACAAAAATTCCAATCCTCAAACCTTTCTGGATGGTTAAATGGCCGCAGATCGCAAGGACTGGTTCTAAAACACAGGAGTTGATAACAGCTAATTGAAAGGTTAATCTACATAGGCTCTGACAGAAGAGGTCCCTCCCCGTTTCTGATTTTTTTTTAAAATCTGCTACTGGCAAGTGGGAAATTGAGCTTCTTGGAAAAGGGTGGTGGTGGAGGGGGTGAAGGGGGTGCTTCCCATGAGCTCACCGGCTGGGTTGGATGGTTCACACATGAGGTGGTGGCTAGATGAGGCGAGGAGGGTGGCTTTGGGCTGGGGTGACCTGGGAATGAATGGTGTGCCTCCCTGAAGATTTATTTATGCAAGGTGATTTGAGCCATAGATTTTCCTTGGGTTTTTTTCTGGGCTCTGAGGCCGTGTTCTGGAAGAGTTTCTTTCTGACGTTTTGCCTGCATCTGTGGCTGGCATCTTCAAGATGCCAGCCACAGATGCAGGCAAAACCTGAGAAATAAACTCTTCCTGAACGAGGATGCCAGCCACAGATGCACGCGAAACATCAGAAATAAACTCTTCCAGAACACGGACGCCAGCCACAGATGCAGGTGAAACCTGAGAAATAAACTCTTCCTGAACAAGGATGCCAGCCACAGATGCACGCGAAACATCAGAAATAAACTCTTCCAGAACATGGACGCCAGCCACAGATGCAGGTGAAACATCAGAAATAAACTCTTCCTCAACAAGGATGCCTGCCACAGATGCAGGTGAAACCTCAGAAATAAACTCTTCCAGAACAAGGATGCCAGCCACAGATGCAAGTGAAACCTCAAAAATAAACTCTTCCAGAACAAGGATGCCAGCCACAGATGCAAGTGAAACATCAGAAATAAACTCTTCCAGAACAAGGATGCCAGCCACAGATGCAAGTGAAACATCAGAAATAAACTCTTCCAGAACAAGGATGCCAGCCACAGATGCAAGTGAAACATCAGAAATAAACTCTTCCAGAACAAGGATGCCAGCCACAGATGCAGGTGAAACATCAGAAATAAACTCTTCCAGAATACAGACGCCAGCCACAGATGCAGGTGAAACCTCAGAAATAAACTCTTCCAGAACAAGGATGCCAGCCACAGATGCAGGCGAAACCTCAGAAATAAACTCTTCCAGAACATGGATGCCGGCCACAGATGCAAGTGAAACATCAGAAATAAACTCTTCCAGAACAAGGATGCCAGCCACAGATGCAGGTGAAACATCAGAAATAAACTCTTCCAGAACATGGATGCAGCCACAGATGCAAGTGAAACATCAGAAATAAACTCTTTCGGAACACGGACGCCAGCCACAGATGCAGGTGAAACTTCAGAAATAAACTCTTTCGGAACATGGACGCCAGCCACAAATGCAGGTGAAACCTCAGAAAAAAACTCTTCCAGAACACGGACACCATCCACAGATGCAGGCGAAATCTCAGAAATAAACTCTTTCGGAACACAGCTTCACAGCCCGGAAAAAAACCAAGGAAAATCTATGGATGCCAGCCATGAAAGCCTTTGACTTCACAGATTTGAGCCATGTTTGCACAAGAAGTAAAATGAATGGATCCAAATGAGGCTGGCTTCTAAGTGCCCACAGAGAGAGACCAAGCGCCTCGATGAAGAAAATTATGCAGAGTGAGAGAAGGCAGGAGAGAGGCGATCCATTACAAGGTGTTTTACAAGGTGCCACATCTTACTGGAGGAATCAGGACTTCTTAGAACAAACCAAGGGATGGGTGAGACAGGGCATGTAGCTGAAGGATTTGGGCTCCCTTCTAACAGAGGCTCCTTTTGACCTTTTGAGTTGCAGAGATGTTCAAGGGCTGAACTTGGAGCTGCGAAGCCTCTGGGATCAGCCGAGGGTCCTCTGGTCGTCGTTGCTCCACTCCCTCTTAGGTGCACTATTCTTACACATTCATTCTACAAAGATGGCCTAAAGATTTGTTCCCCCCTCACTAGGGGATCCGTTTAGCAGGTAAGTTTATGTAGTGACAGACATATTCACAGCTTAGTACAACCTGAAGAAATCACTTCTTCACTATTTGGTTTGAGTGCTGAAGTTAGTGGATACAAAACTGAATTTCTCCTACTGAGGGCCCGTCTACACGGTAAAAAAAAATACGTACGGCATTTGGAAGATCAATCATCCATACACACGGCTGTTCAGATGCATACGTTTCATTCGGAAGGGGGGCTAGTGAATCCCCCGTAAACTACGTGGATTCAGCATTCAGGAGGGTTAGCAAACTCAAGATAAAATCCATACAGCCATTTGTATTGTCGATAGTCTGTATCCCCCATTCGCACACATACAAACAGGCAGTGTAATCTGATTGGCTGGCCGAGTACGGGGGGCAGGGCTAGAAAAGAGGGGAATTGGAAGCGGCCGCCATGTTGGATTCCCAGCTAAGCGAGAGTCCAGTAAGTCCATGAATTTTACATTTATTCCTTTTTATTTTATATTGTAAATATGGAAAACCGACTGTCTGCATAACAAGCACATTTTGAAATTAAAAAAAAAAAGAGGCGGGAGATTTAAAACTGCTGCTTGGATCGCTTACTCCAGCCAGCTGGGCAAGGGGGGTCATTTAGGGTTTTGGGGGGTAAAAAATCATGTAGGCGGATCGTATACATACAAACAGCTGCCTTTTCGGATTTTTTACCCCCCCCCCAAACGTAGACAGGGCCTTAGTTGGTGTCACCAATTAAGCAAGACTGAATTGCCCTAGGAAGTGATTTTGTTGCTGTCTGTTCAATCATCTCAAGTAGAGGTAGACCCCTGTATCCGCAGGAGGATACATTCCAAGACCCCCATGGATAAACCCTATTGTTTTCAATGAGACAAACACCAGATGTTGACCATAGAATCACATTGGAGGACCTAGAAATGCCTAGAGAGAACATACTTTTTCAGATGCGGATCAGTGAAAGCTGTCAAACAGGGTCAACCTGTACTCCGACTACTACACACAATTGACAGAAAACTGTGACTCTTGTCCTACATTTGGCTGGGAGAAATGACTTCATCTAGGACAATGGTTCTCAGGCTATTCCTCAAGTTTGCTGACCAAAATATAGTACAGTACTGTAATTTTTTTCAATGCTTTGTCAAAATCAAGATTACTTACTTCCACACTATACTGTTTTAGGGAAATTTTAGATTGGGTGGCTCTCTCTCAGGGGTATTCTGTGCTAGCTATTTATGTATTATTACCCATGTCACTTTGGCTCAAGACTCTCCATCTTGTAAAGGAAGACAGCTTGAAAAGCCAACAAGCTCTGAGTTGCCACAGAGGAGTAGGTGTACATGTGGCTTCTCCTGCATTAGATTAAAGGGAGATGTTTCCTTTAAATTAGATGACAACACTTTATTCCAGACTATACTTTATGCCCATGTGGGTGGGTTTCAAACTTAAAGACTGATTATCTTGGAAAAACAGAAAGACAAGTCACAAGAAGACAATTTACAATGAAAAAATGACACGGGAGGAATTTTGAGTGGGTATATACCATCCTACTTCTCTTGTTTCCTCTCTGCTTCAGGTCCCCTCTTCCAGTAGCTTCTCCTCCCTTGAAGAAGCATCCACTGCGATTTAAATAGATGCCTTTTTGTGCATCATGTAGTTTGGCCATAAGCATCAGGAAATATTAAACACTCTTGTAGATGTCCAACCAGAAGTAAGCCTCATGAGGCTCAACTAGACTTACTCTGGAGAGAATGGATATACAGTGTATTTGGAGCCAAGTGAAAAAAGGCTTGATTCATTCCCTTGCTTGCTGTTCTTCTGCAGAGACCGCTTTGAGTTGGAACCAAAGGGAGGTGTTACTACAAAAGTAAAACAAAGCCATATTTACATACATGTGCACATGCACGTGAGCACACACAAAGTTAAAGGTTTTCTGATCCTGAAAACACTTTCCTGTTTTCAGCATGCCAGGTGAAGCACTCTCAGTTTTAATTTCTGCATAGTTTTGATATTGTAGACTCTCGTGTTACTGTGTTTCTCTTCATCCTGAAAATATGGGCAGTTGCTTGACAGAAGTCTGTGGGAAATGATAGAATATATGATGGACTAATTGGCTTAACTCGCTGAGAAGGACATGCAGATACAGGTGTAAAATGGAATTAAACCTACAAGAAACCCAATATATGTTGAACTTAGGTGAGCATTTAAAATCAATTAAAGGATGCATGCAAACTTAAAGCACATTTCCCATTGAATTTCCCACTAATTTAAATCAAGGAACATATATTTGCTCAGCTTTGACCAAATGACTCCTGTATTCTTGGTGGGGCTTCATTCATGGCATCCTCTTTCAATCCTTCTGTGGATTGTGAGGAAATTTGCACATTGACCCCATAAGATGCGTGAACTGTGCTCACAAAAACAAACAAAAAAACACAACTACTGTATAATTAAATATTACTTACAAGAAAATGCTGAAACTTTGAACATTATCTTTTGCATTCTAAGAGATCAAAATCAAAAGTAACAACATTAACCTTCTCCTTTGCGGCCAAACAGGTGGAGTTGTGTAACTGACTGCTTATAATGAAAACCTGCATATACCAGAATGTCTAGACATTTGAGGCAAAGATGTCCCTTGCTTACAAGAGGTCTCCCAGCAGTACCTTTCAAGATCAATCACATTCTTTTGTGATAGCTATAGAAGGAAGTTGTATAAGCCAATTCACCTTACCCTGTGAATTGCTGGGCTTCTTCCCTATTGTGCTTTTTCCTGAGAAACCTGGCTCCTGCTGTCATTTAAGCAGGTAATTAAGAGCACAACCCTAGCACACATGCCTACTCTAAAGTCAGCCACACTGAAGTTCAATGGGACATACACCCATGTCAGCTTCAATGGGACTGCAGCTGAAGTGAAACAGTTTCCAGCTTTTGTCTTCAGAAACAGACAGTAGCTATTGTTTTGTCTCCCCCCCACACCCAATTTTGATAGGCAGGGATAGTGGCAGCCCCAAACCCACACACCTATCATCTTCATTTTGAGACTGGGCTTAGCTGCAGGCCTCATGGCCAAAAGATCAGGTCTAATTTTTAGACTTTTCTGTTCCTTCAGCCATCCCTATTTGGGGTGAGTGTGGTACCAGTTAGCCTGAAGGAACCCCCAGACACTGACTCCCAAAGTTCTTCCACATTACTTGTTTTCTTTAAAGTTTCCTAGTAGTCTGATGCGGTAGGCTTAGGCATAAGATGAAGCATAATTACTTGAGACAGCCTGAACCAGGAGTGGGCAACTCCAGCAGGTCCAACTGTCCCTTTTGTTTTCCTGGGAACTGCTGCTGTCATGCCACTGAAATTTTACGGTAATCATGCCATTGGATTTTAGTAGTAAAGCAGAAAATGTAATTAATACAAGTAGGAAATGTTTGCTTTAATTGAGATTTCTCATTTGGTGGGATTTGGGTGGCAACTGCAAAAACAAATGTAAAGGATGCATTTTGTTTGTTTGTTTTCATGCCTTTTTTTTCTAGTCTACTGCCAAAAGCCAGTCACATGATTTGCTGCTGAATTTTTCCAGCATAGTTTCAAGAGTGTCTCGGGAACTTAAAAAAAAATGGCCATAGGGGGTACATGCAGCCCATTGGCCATGTTTTGCCCTCCCTGCTCTAAATGATTAGCTACAAGTATTTGTTGAAGGGGTGTTATTACACAGAAGGGAATAGTGTTAGTTAATTTTGGATTTTTCAGTAATTACTTATTGACAGTTTCTGAAGACCATGAGAGATATTGGTACTGTCACAAACGCTCCAGAAGATATATATATATATATATATATATATATATATAAAATACATATATTTACCTCAGCCAAATGCTCTGAGTTCTCCATAGCCAGATTCAAATTTTTTCACTATAAATAAATTGTTTTACCACACTTCTTTGTTTTCCCTTCTATTTTTCATCTGTCTTTGCCTCATATAACTATAACAAACACACCATCCTTCTAACTCTTCAACTGAGTTCTTCAAATCCTTGTTCTGTGTGCTCTATTATTTATTTAATTGATTGATTAACTGAACCAGGGGGCTCACTTAGTTCCACTCCTTGGAAAGGGATACTTAGGAGAGATCATGTCCACCAATCTGACCATTTCCCTAGTCCAGAGATCAGACAGGGTTTCAAATGGGATCATCTGTCAAGGCAACAGTAAATTTCCTACGAGGCATCTGGAATCCATTTGGATCCATAAACCTCCTGGGGTGTACAATCTTCATTGGTCCTCCTCCCCTGTAGTGGCTCTGAGTCCCAGTGAGTCTAAACCCCACCAGGTCATCTGCCTGTGACAACAGAACTGTAGAAAGTTCCTCTACACCCAGATCACCATCGTCTCACCCAGCATAAAAAACCAGGTCCTACATTGTGTGTGGCATCAGATATTATTTGGGACAGACCCATGGTTGTCATGGAGGACATCAAATCCTAAGATGCTCCGGACAGAGTAGTATCAGCATGGACATTAAAAATCCCCCAGCACAACAAGCCAGGGGGACTCTAGCACCACCACCAGGACCAACTCAGCCAGCTCAGGAAGGGAAGCTGTCGAACAACAGGGTGGACACTGCACCAATAGAATCCCTATTCTGTCCTGGTCCTCCAACTTCAGATACAAACACTAAAACCCAGTAGATTGTGCACCTGGTGAGGGAAGTGTAATCTCAATAGACCACCACAACTCTGCCTCTCCGCCCTCATCGCCTCTCCTGCTGCTCCACTGAGAACCCTGACAGATGAAGCCCCTCCACCTCCAGTACTTCACTCAGCCGGATCTCTGTTATGCAAGCCAGGTCAGCATGGGCATCCAGGATCAAATCCTGGATCAGAGGTGTTTTTCCATTCACTGACCTGGCATTAAGCAGTAGCATTTTCATCCCAGGGAGCCTGCTGCCAAGACCATCCAGACTATTTAAGGTGGGGGACAGTTTGGGGGCAACCAGCACCCTGTGGTTCCCCCTTCTCCCATGCTGATAATACTGCCTACCTGCTCCGTATCTCCCTGTAGCCATTACTGTTAGAATAGCTGCTCCCAGGGATGCTTCCCCTCCCATTCTCTCTAAATCACATCCTTCTTCAAAAAAAGGAATATCCTTCCCACTACCAAACAGGGAAATTGGCCCTTGCCCTACACCCCAAATGGCTCTCCCAAAAGGGTCGATTGCTTTTGGCTTTGTCCCTTTGGTGGTGACCCTGCCAGTGGCAAGCCTGCTGCCCCAGGCAAGCAGCTTATATCTCCTTAGAGGAAAGGGACAGGTGTTCATAGAATCATAGAGTTGGAAGAGACCACCAGGATTGTTAGTATGCCCTACTACCCCCTTCCCATGGTATCTCATAATTGGAGATATTGGACATTTGGGGGGCTCAGGTTGGCTGGTTTGGAGGTCAACTGGCGGTCACAATGACTGGGAGTCATTAAGGAGGTATATGCTAATCCTTTCTTCCAGCCCTGGGCATCTCAACTGATTCAATTGAGCAATTAAGTTACCATTCTTTAATCTATTCCTATGTAAATCTCTCCTATACTCCCTCCTGTCCAACCTTGTGAGGTTGTCACAAACCCAGCAATTTCAATCTCCCAGCAATTTAAGCAAACAGTTGAGTTTCAGTTTCCTTTGTCTATCCTGTGGGAAAGCCATCAAGGCTTTGTCCTAACCAGAGTGCCCCTTCAAAGTATGAAATAGGGTATAAATATTAGTCCCCCAACAATAGTAAAGTGTGCCACAATGGATGAACCCAGCCACTCTCTTTCTTGGTGTGCCCTGGATCGGAACCTCTTGTGCCACCCTCAACACCAGTCTGAGTATCTTCACTGCACAGAACTCTTTTCTTCAAGACTGATAACTATCACCCTATATTCTTGAATCTCTGCTGCTAATCTTTCTGTCTTACTCTGCTATAGCTTTGTATGATTCTTAAGAATGTGTGCTGTGTATGTTAGTTCACTTTTGAGTTATTCTAATAAAATACTTTATTTCACTTTAACTGGAGTGCTCTCTACAATTAGTACTGGTATACAGTACTGTACCAGGTGAAAAGATCCCCAAAGTTACCCTCCTCTCATAGGCCTCTGATTGGGACTTATCCTGTTCTCCAGGAGTTTTCAAAGATTATTGCCAGTGGTTCTGAGAATATTTCTGCCAGTTCTTTTAATACCCTTAGATGTAGTTCATCTGGCCCTGGAGACTTGAATTCATTTAGAGTTGGCAGTTATTCCTGTACTACCTCTTTACCTATTCTGTGCTGCATTTCCCTTACTGCATCATCTGTTCCATTTTTCCCAGGATGAGCACTGTTTTCTTTTGGTGTTTGTTTGGCTGGTTAGCCAGGCAGCTAGCTCAGTACCTGGGGCCTGGTTCTACAGGCAGTGGTGTTCTTGAAGGCAGGCAGCAGTCTGCAGGAGAGGGTGGGAGCAGCCCCTAGCATCAGCAAGCAGGTAGGCAGAGGCACGAGGTGGCAAAATGGCCTCTTTCTTTTCTGAGGGGAGTGGTGGTGATGCTGCTCTTCTCTCCTCTTACTAACTCCCCTTGTTATTCTTGTTGCATTGAAAGCCCCCTCTGTTGGATTTCTCTTGTGAATTTGATACCAGGAAAATCAGTATCCCAAATCACATGGAGAGCCTCCACAGATAGCAGAGGCTCTCTTCAGACTGTTGTTTTTCATGTGAGAAGAGTGGCATGGGAGGGCTCCTAATAGTGTATGTCTCATCTTGGCATGCTTGCTCGCACTAAATAGGAAATGTCTGAATGGGTTGAGTTCCCTGTCCATTATCAGAAGGGAAAAATGAGTTGTTTGTTTTAAATCTGTGTGGTGTAATGGTTTGAATGTGGGACTACAGTTCTGGAGACCAGGGTTCAAATCCCCATTCAGCCAAGGAAACCCACTGGATGACCTTAGGCAAGTCACACTTTCTCAGCCTCAGAGGAAGATGAAGGCAACCTCCCTCTGAACAAATCTTGCCAAGAAAACCTTGTGATAGAGTCACTTTAGGGTCGCCATAAGTCAGAAACAACTTGAAAGCACACAACAAGAAGACTCTTCAGCCAATCAGGGTTTAAAGTTTTTCAGGCCAGCCAAAATTGATTTACCTAACCTCCATTTAAAAATATTAAAATGCACTCACTCTTTCTCTTTCTTTTCTCTCTCTCTTTCCAAAATCTGTCACCAGGAAGCTATCACCACACAGATCTTCATTATATTAACAACATAAAGCACAAAGAGGCAACCTTGCACAAGGGCATTTCCTTACAGCCACCAAATGTGCTCTTGGCAGGCAGTCTTGAAATGTACTTTCAGGGGAACAACAGCCTGACTCTGGTGTAGGCAAAGGTGGTGAATTCCTCCTCTTACAACAATTTTTTAAAAGACATATGCCAGTGGCCTATGCCACTAACAGGATTCTAGCCAATGGCTCTGCTTCTTAAATGACCAGATCCTCTGGCAGGAAGAGAGAATAGTCTCTAAGATCTTTAGGTGAGCCCCTTCTCTCAGTCCCACTGTCTTCTCAGGTTTGTTCAGTGAGAACATGAAAGATGGACTTTTCCCAGATTTGGGGGGGAAAAAACCCCAGGCTTCTTCATTGTCATTCCATCAGTAAGTGAAAAATTCTCTGTTCCAGTGGACTTTTTAGGAACTGTGTGTGAGGGCTTTTAAAGGTGCACTGTTTTATGGTGTGCTCTTCTGCTTAATTTTATCTTTGGTCATTTAATGGATTTGTTTTAAAGGTTTTTAATTCTATATATTATTTAATTGTATTTTAACTATATATTATTATACATTTTCCTCTCTCTTTTTGTAACTGTTTTTAATTGTATTTTTTAAAAAAAAAAAAACCTTTGTACGCCACCATGGTTCCCAATACTGCAGGAAAAGTGGGATATTTTGTAAATGGTAACAGCAGTAGCAGCAGCAGCAATGACAGAACTGAAGCTGATTTCACAGACCAGAATTCCCTGAATCCTGGATAACAAGTGACCCCATAAAACCCCATCCACCCCAGTCACTGCTTGTTGTGGAGCTCCAGATCTGTTGCTCTTCCCAGGCAAGTGGCCATAGAGGGAAGCCCCCAAGACAACCATCTGTGCTGTTTGCCTGCCTGCCCACTCCCTGTTGCTCTGGGTATTCACACCTTTCCAGCAGAGGGAACTGAATATTGGCCACACTTCAGCATGGGTGCCTGGCAATTTTCTAGGTAAAGTGAGCATCTTGAGATACATCTGGAAGACAACTAACTGGAAACCACTGCAGTGCAAATATGGATATACTCCTGGTGGCCAGGCTCTGTGTAGCTGCCTATTCACTGATTCTCTATCTCCTCTCAGCACTCCCAGTCAATCATCAATTTCAGCTACATGTGGAGTCTGCTATGGTAGTACATGTAATTTACATTTCCCGTTTTTAAAAAACTAAAATAAATCAATGCCTTCCTGTAGGCCAGTGATTCCCAAAGTGGGTGGTAGTGCCCCCTTAGGAGTGGTGAAAAGCTCCAGGGGCATGCTGAGGAAAAAGAAGGCAGCAGGGGATGCTGGGGATGAGGGCTCCATGAAACTTCTCTTTTCAGGGTCTGCACAGCCTTGCTAATTGCTTTGTGTGATGGTGTCTCCTCTTCGCACCAGGCACTTCATTTTCTTGCCTGCACATGCTCACTCCCTTAGCCACATTTTGCTAGCAGTGGTGGCAGCAGTTAGGAAACTTTTGCAAGGCTTGGGTGCATGGCATTGCTTCTGTAGCTCAGAGTGGTGCCATTTTGGGACAGACAGACTAACTGGAGCAGGAATTAGAGCATGTGGTGGCAGGAGAGAAGCAACAGCAGTAAAAGGGGGCTTTCAAATTTGAGACCCTATTTAAGATTTGTGATTTTAAATTTTGAACTTTAAGGTCTTCATCGTGGTCTCTGTGAATCACACAAATGGGTTTTGCACATGCGCAGAAACAGCATTCCGGATCTTCTAGAGTAGTCAGTTAGAACTTTTGGCAGTAGCTCTGCCCACTGTCCCCAGGGTATAAATACCGGGTGCTCGCCAGCTGCCTCAGTTGCATGTCCGCTGCCTAGCAGCATCAATGGAAACCAAGGAAAATGGCAGGACACATGTGGGGAGTATGGGCAATTTTGTGTGATTTCACAGATGACTACTCAAAGAACTACAGTTACAGGTCATAACCAGTTCTTCTTCATTGTGATCTCTGTGAATCACAAAAATGGGAGACTAGCAAGCTATACCTCTAAGGTGGTGGCAGTGTTATGCATCACCATACCCCAAGGAGTATGGTGCTAATCTTTCTATGAAATAAGACACTAAACACTGGATAAGGTGCAAATTCAAACATGAGGCCTATTGTGAGGTGAATTGCAATAAAAGGACAAGTATATAAACTTTTCAGCAGATAACTAGATAGATAGATATTACCATAACATGGTACATATCAAACCACATGGGCACCACATAAGGTGACAGTGCAAATAAGCAATAAATAGGCAGAAGAACCCATTTGTGTGATTTCACAGAGGACCACTCAAAGAACTACAGTTGCAGGTAAGTAACCAGTTCTTTCAAATCTGAGACCCTGTTGAAGATGTTTGAACTTTGCCAAGAGTTTGCTGGCAGGCTGGAGCTGTGCTGGTGCTCCTTCTTTCCCTCATTGATCAGGCCAAGAGAAGTAGTACTAGAAGAAGAAGAAATGCTTGTGTGGAAGGATGCTGGGGAGGAGGAGACGACTTGAAGCTTGATGCTGCTGCTTCTGTGGATCTTTTCCTCCTTCCTTCCTGGTTGCCTGCCCTAGTGAGCAAACACACACATGCATACACCCTCCTTCCTCATGCTCCCCTCATCCCATCCCCTTCCTGCCAGCCTACACAAGTGAGTAAGTGAGCAGATGCACAAATGACCCTCCATCCTTGTGACCCCGTCCCATCTCCTCCCCCCCTTGAGCAAGTGCACTTAGCAAGGGAGTGTGTGTTCAGCTGGGCCCAGCCAGCCTGCCAGTTTGATTTCCTCCCAATGAAACTGGTGCTGTCAAAGTGTAAAAATAGCATAGGGCAGCAGTGGAGGCAGGGCAAATAATCTATGGATAAGCAAATCCGCAAAAGTATAACCCGCAAATGTGGAGGAAGGACTGTACATAATTTTATGTACTCTATACACAGAATTTTGCCTTCTAGTTTATGAATTCTAGTCTAAGAAAACATTTTAAGATTGCTGTTGGGAGTGTCTTTGAACACCAACATCCAAGGCAAAATATTATGGATTGTTTGGTGTAATAAATGTATGCTGGTTTGGGCATAGCAGCCTGAGAACTGAATACCTCTTGTTCTCCATTCTGTCTCAGAATGGTCAGGTTGGATGAAGTAACAAGCAATACTTCTGTTATCCTTATACACATCTGCAGAGGCATGCAAACTGTGTCCACTGTGGTCCTCCTGTGCCAGAAGTATCACCCTATTGTGAGCTACAGTAAAGACACAAATCCTCATGGTTTAGTTTTGACTACAGCCTACTGATATACAGATCACAATATAGTACCGGAAGGGCAGACATTTATAGACCCCAATAATGCTACAGAAATAAAGCCCTCCTTCTCCAGTCCAATCATGCCACAAAATTTTGCTGTACAACTTGTCAGCCATACAGATATTTACGTGTATCCACACATTTTAACTGGTCTCATAATCAGCTAGGATTTTTGGTCACCACAAAAATAAGTTAGAGTTTTTTTCAGTTTAGATAGTTGAGATGAGGCTTTGAGTGATTCAAGACAGTTTAACTTCCTTGGAAGTTAGAGGCTTAGAGAAAGAGTGAATGTTTGTACAGGCCCAATAACTTGGTTATACAGTTACATGGTTTATTTGTTTGACAATAAACATTCTTCTGTTAACAAGAAACATCCAGCCTGGTGTGAGTGATTCTCAGGGAAGGAGACACAGCTAGGAATACATAGCCACACTTGAGCGCTTGTGCTATACCACTGGGAGACATAGTTCGGCTGTGATGTGGAGGCTGTGCATCACAAAGTGGTGGCAACAGTGGGACAGAAAAGACCCCCCCCCCGGTCACTAGGAGGATGGTGCACGTCCTCTTCCTCATGGGAATACAGGGATTTGTCAGATGTCATTTTGAGCTTTGGAAGCATCTAGACCATTTCTGATAAGCACCACAACTCTGAGAACAATTCTCCAGCTCTTTGTCTACTCTAGCTAGTACCACCATAAAGAAGAGGGATGGGACTCAGCTGGGCGGGGAATGCACACCATGACAAATTTGTGAAAGACTGCTTCCACATAATGTTTGGGAAGACTAAGTCCCACATTTTTGTTAAATATAATGTCTGGTTTCTCTAAGGACACGAGCACCAATATTACCTTTTATAACACAGAAATCTTCTTTTAGTCACCTCTGTACAGTCAGACCCTCATATCCACTGAATCAATATCCACAGCTTCAGTTATCCACGGGACACAAAGTAGTGGACACATACCATAGAATTGCACTGGAAAAAGGGCATCCTCTCTAGGCATCTTCCAAGTCTTGCAGTGCAATGCTATGGTATGTTTTTACTGGAAATCCTTTATTTTAATAGGGTTCACTGTTGTGCAGTTTCCGGTATCCATGGTAAGTCCAGGAACCGAACCTTCACAGATATGGGGATCCGACTGTACATGAACACTGTCTGCCTAAGAAATTACTAAACATCTGGTTTTCAGTGCTGCAAGAAGGAATTTTCTATGACTAATTTCTAATAATAAAAAGTTTCCTCCTTCCCTGCTTTCCCCCTCCCCCCTTTCTCTCTAGCTGGCCTTGGCTTAACATAGTTTTTCAATTGATAAAAACATTAAATAAATTGTTTTTAAAAGTTCTGTTTTATTTGTGAAATACATACACTAGTTTAACTTTATACTACTAGATTGGTTATTTGGAAATTGCAGTAAAACTGTAGACCTAATAAGAAATAGGCATGGGAGTGTGCTAGGGTTGTTGCCCAAGAGGAAAGGGGGTGGTAGCCCAAAGAAGTTTGGGGACCACTGCTGTAAGCTATACAGCATAAGTGAGAAAGGGATTTTAAAAAAAAAGAAAGAAAAAATACCCACCACAACCACCTAGGCAGCTCTAACCACTGCAACAAACTTCTCTTTATTTCACATTGATAGAACAGCTAGCAACACGAACTGGCAAGAGCATGTTGCCTGTAGAATATATTTTTCAAAACCTTCCCCCATTCCCTGAGCCTTCTAGTTTTGTAGCAACAAGACCCCTTCAAATCAAAGTCAGTTACTCATATACTCAAAGCAGGAGATGAGAGTTGCCGGGCTCTGAAGAGAGTTTAATGCTAAGAACAAAGCAAGAGAATAAAATGGGGTGTCCGTGCTAGTCACAGTGGTTTTCTTAGCACTGGAATCTCAAAGGTTTCTGTGCAACACATAAGCAAATAAATTTTGCCCAAGAAACAGGAAAGATTATTTGCCTATAGCCTTTCAATTTACTTGCTTATTTTGGAAAGTTTATATACTGCTTTTCATTAAAACAAAAAACCCACACTGGAGCAGTTCATAAAATAAAAACACAACCATGTACAATCAAACTAATCCATAAAACACTGTAATAAAAGAATAAAAGACCACAAGTTAAAGTCACCTGGAAAAGCTGGCAACACTGTGTGTGTGTGGTGAGCCTTCAAGTCATTTACGACTTATGGCTACCTTATCACAGGGGTTTCTTGGCAAGATTTGTTCACGATTTATCTTTCTTCTGAGGCTGAGAGAATGTGACTTGCTCAAGGTCACCTATGGACAAGCAGGGATTTGAACTCTCCAGAGTTCCAACACTCAAACCAATCTACCACATTGGCTCAGCTGGCAACACTAGCAGCAGGAAATACCTGTGCAAACATGTTTTTGTTGTTGGGGGCAACATCTCCATGTGGTAGGTGCCACTATGGAGAAAGCTCACTTTTGGACCACAATCAGATAACCATTAGCAGGCTACAGCACAGTTAGCAAGGCCTCTTGCTCAGAATGTTAAAAGCAGAGTGGCCTACACAGCAGCAGGCAGGCAGTTAGATAACCTGATCATGAACCAGCAATAACACCTTGAACATGGCTCTATGGCTAATTGACATCCAGTGCAGGGCTTTCCGTGCAGAAGTCATATGTGTGCAGGTCAACAACCAAGGGTACAGATCCAAGAGGCAAGGGCAGGTACAGCACAGGTCAAGTTCTTGGAAGATCAGCACAGGTGACAGTGTAGATGTTATGTCAGCCAAAGCCCAGGGCAGATGCCAGCTAAACAAAGGCAAGGTCTGGATAGCACCATGGAGAGCTCAAGGGTGACTGGGATGGAAGCTAGACAAGCTCAGCTTGTACATTGCTCCAAGAACTTGCAGACTCATATTGAATCTTGAGGGGGCCTTGGGTTTCCCAGAGGCTGCTTGCTCCTCTCTCATACACTGCAAAATACTTCCTCCCTTCTAGGAGTTGTGCTTGTTTTTGAGACTTTGGCAAAGGGCAAATAGGGAGTGGCGGTGACTCTGGAGTGAAGTCCTTGGAATCTGAGGAAACTACTTCCAGTATTACCCTTGTGCTGCCTGTTGCTTTTTGAGACAGAGAGCTCTAGGAAACAGAAACCCTTCTTGTCTTATGGACCAATACAGCAGAAGTTCCAGGCCCCTTGCTAGAGAGAACTGAACTGCTTCTCTCAGGCTCATGGGATGACAATCCCTTCACTACCTCCTCTTCCTCCTCTGAAATATTTTCAGGATTTCCACTTGAGAGTTTAGCTTAGGCTGGGTCTCCACATGCAGTAGAATACTATAGGAATGTGGTGGTAGAATAGACTGTACTATGTAAGGCTAAGTGAGGAAATACCAACTTTAATGGTTATTGTTTCCTATGCTGCTATTTTGCTGTTTTCTGGGAATTGTGTGTGTGTGTTTAATGAGAACTTTTTTAAAAGGACATTTTACATGTGCAGCATGAAATGGTAAAGGCCACAATATCACACCAGTACTATATAATGTCATTCTGCTGCATGGGTAGTCCAGACCTCAGTCAGATTTGGGCACGCTGGTTCTTCAAGTGCAAGCCTTACCAGCTCGCAGTCAACATTACAGCAGGTGTAGGTCATGGTATCCATCTGATGTGGAAGGTATAGCTACACACAGGTCCTGCTAGTGAACTTCTCATGGGGAACTGACAGAACAGTCCTAGAATGTCCTAGGCCTTTGTCTGATTCAAAATGGCTCTTTTATTGTGCTTATATTTTTTTCCCAAAAAACCTTTTGATTGTGTTATTAAATTTTTACACACATTCTGTGGTCAACATGAAGAACATACAGTAAAGAAGCCAACAGGTGTACATAATGCTATCCCACTCCCTAGAACACATTTCTTCAAAACAGCAGTTGCTGAATGGGGTGCCATATTGGAATACATCTCTGCTTGTGAAAACAACAAATGGGTACCACACACACACACACACACACACACTGTCAGTCTTTTCTAGTCATGTGATAAGTCTTAAGTTACGACACAATTTTTGATAGTGTCGCATCCTGTCCACCCTGTTCCTCATGTTCACGCCTCTCCATGTCTTCCATCTCCTAGCAATCTCCGAGTGGCCAGGGATTAAGAACATCAAAATTCATTCCTTATGTAGGAGCTTTTCATTTTCATAAACAAAGATTGAAAGCAAAAATAAAGCACCGTAATTCCTCATTTTTGCCCAGTTAAGGTGAAGTTAGCTTCAACTGTTGTTCCTGGAACCTAGGAATGTGCAGGCAGTCCAGCCACACATGTGTACCAGGGCGCCATGCTCTTCGCAGCTTTTTGTTCTTCTCATCTATCGCTAATCCTTTGTTCTGCCAACAAAATCTGTCTAACCCAGCCATATCTAAATATCATAGAACAATAATAAATAACCAACCCACATTTTAAAAACCAGTTTATTGGGGGAGGGGGAAAGTGGAACAGCAAATTTTAAAAATGCTTTCTAAATGAATTTTTTGGGCTCAAGTAATGTTGAACACACACATTTTGATGGCTGAGGGGGAATTCCCACACCATCCCTTGCCTGAACTAACATTCTGCATTTTTAAAAATCCCTCATATTCATGGAACCACTTGTAGCAGGTCACTCCATCAATCGCATTACAGTAGGACCTCCATATCCACTGATTCATTTATCCATGGGACACAAAACATCACATCTACCATAGAGTCTTCCTAGAAAACGCATCCTCTCTAGCCATTTTCTAGGTCCTCCAAGGCAACTCTATGGTATTTTAAACCTGAAGTCCCATTCTTTTCAATGGCATTCACTTTTATCCACAGTTTTTGGTATCCATGGCGACCCCTGGAACCATTCCCCAGTGGATATGGGCGAATCTTGTGCCTAGGATACAAAGTTCCTGTGATGTATCATGAGTTTTGATATAAAATAACATGGGTAGGATCTAATACTCAAAGGTCTTGCAGCATACCTCATACACTTCTATATGGAATGTTAGAGCCTGGTGAAAGCATAAATCAAAACAGAAGATAGAGTTGTAGGACTTTGCCAACCTCGGTAACCTGAAACCCAATAGCCAGTCCTGAAGAGAAGGAGATAGGGATGGAGAAGTACAAAGACACATCACAGTCCCTGTCCACCTTGTGTGCTCAGATACAAACTGAGGGAAGGGTCCTATCATACTGCATTTATTTATTTGTTTGTTTTATATTTATTTAGCTATTTATACCCTGCTCTTCAGCCACAAAGGCTCTCAGAGTGGTTTACAAATTGTTAAGCAATAACACTTTACACATCTACACCACTTTATAGCACGCTAGGCACTAAGCAGTTTCCAATGTGTATTAGTTAATTGTCCCCACAAGCCATACTCATTTTACCAACCTATGAAAGGATGGAAGGCTGAGTGAACCTTGGAGAGCTTGGGTATAGAACTTGCAATGTTGTGGCTGAAATATTGGCATTTAACCACTGCGCCACCAGGGCTCCCTTTATATTTATATGTCTGGCCTAAATACCTTAAAGACACCAGATCCCATCTGATCTTGGAAGCTAAGCAGGGTCAGACCTGGTTAGTACTTGGATGGGAGACTGCCAATGAATACCAGGTGCTGTAGGAAGGTAGGAATGGGCAAGACCACCTCTTAGTATTCCTTGACTGAGAAAACCCTATGGTATTCATGCGGTTGCCATAAGTCAACAGGCAACTTGAAGCAGTTAGTAAACATTTTCAACCAATCAAAAACCCAATCAATCAATGGGAAGGTGCCTAGCTGAGTGCCGAAGGATGTGCTTCACGTGCAAAAGGTTCCAGCTTCAATCTCTAGAAAAATGACAGGGGGGAATCTTGGAAAGCCCCACCTGGAACCCAGGAGAGCCTCTGCTAGTCACTGTAGACAGTAGTGAGCGTGACAGACCAATTCTCTGACTAGATCTGAAGTCACTTTCTATACTTGCAGAAGTCGACTTACACAAGTGACTCCCTGGAATAAGAGCAGGAAGAGCACACTTAAAAAACAAAGAAACAAACAAACGTAAACAACAACTTAGTAAAAAGGGGAAGAATTTATCCCAAGCCCCCAGCAGCAGGGAACTGATGCTGCTCCCTCCCATGTTTGTTATCTCATAGGATACAAAAATAAGGAGAGGGGAGGAGGAATGAGTCAGAGTGAGAGAGGAAACAGCCCCCTCAACCCAGTACAAACAGTAGCACCAGCTGCACCCCACACACCATTAAATTAGCCAGTCTGTTGTTGTTGTTTTTTCTTTTAATTTTTGTGTGAATTCAAGAATAGGTCAGGGATCTCCTGGCAACTCATGAATGAGGTCCTTTATGGAACAATCTGCCTTGCAGTGGAGCTGCTGACAGATGCACCGGGCTCTTTCCATTAATTAAGCAACAGGGGAAAGAGCCCCCTTGTTCCTCCCTCCTCCACTCACATGGCACCCACCTCTCTCCCCCCCATTCTCCTCAGTAATCAGCGCCTGGGCTGTTTCTTGCCACCCGGTCTGGCCTCACTTTCTTTTGGGCAATTCCAGCCACTCCTTCAGTCTTTGGCCACCCAGGGAAAAAGAAGGGGGGGGGGAAGCTGTTTACAAAAAAAAAAAAAAAGCCCAACCCCCCCACCAACACTCAGACACACTATGTAGGTTTCCTCCAAATTTCTTAATTTTAAATCAGAAAACCTACAAGGAATTGGGTACCATAGAAGAAAAAGAGAAAGGGCTGGACTTGTAATGCATACCAATAGCTTACAACGTATGGGTCTGTGTACGTGTGCCATTTTTCATACCTCTGTTGAGTCTAGAAATGGTTTGTTAAAAATTAATTTGTTCCCCCAATTTGTTACCCTACTTAAAAAAACAACAACCACCAATTATTTAAGTAATTATTTAAACCATTGAGGACCAAAGATGTTAATGGTTTGAACATTAATTACTATTACACATCATTTTCATTGATTACCTGAAATAAAGTGTTGACATTATTTTTCAAGGCCAATAGTGAGTTCCCATCATTGGCCTAGGGCCCAGTTTTCTGTCTTCACAGACTGTCAAGAATATTGCCGGAGGGGGGGGGTGGAATAAGAAGAGCAAACTAAAACATAAATGGAAGTGGCTGAAACTCCACTTCTGGGGTTGTTTAGACAACAGCAAAAATCCAGAAAGAAAGCGGGCAGAATACCTTATGTTTAGATGAGTTCCTGCTGGGATTTGCCCTTTTGGGAAGGACGGGGGCTGAAAACTCCAAATAGATCATGGTAACAGCTTTTGCTGTTTCTCACAATCTTTTTTAAAAATTGCACAAAAAAGGTGCATAACATGCTGTCTGAACAACCAATTCGAATAGGGGCATACAGAAGAGCTGGAAATGATTGGTCAGACCTCAGTGGGGGCAGGCTTACAGGGGGAGGAAGCAGCTAGAGCTGCCATTGTTGTTGTTTTTGGCAGCTGAGTGATCATGTGCACGATTGTTCAAGTGTCAGAGCAAAAACAAAAAGTTTTTTTAAAGCATAAAATAGCTCTTCTGCATTTGTCATTTTAAAAGAGGGGGAGGAGGAGAATGGAGGGAGATTTTTGAGAGGCAACTCACTCATGGCCATTGTCTTTTTTCAGGGACGTGCTCCAGGTAAACTGCAAACTCGGCCAAGTTTCCATGCCAGTGATCTTGCGAATAAATCATGGGCAAAAATGAACACTGCTGCGATAGGGAGGTAAGGTGCTATTTTCCACAATTATTTCTTCTGTCTAGTTGAGCCCCTGGTTTTGAAAATACATTGGGTCCCCCCACTTCTGCCATTTTAAGGAAAAATTGTGCCAGGAATGGACGCAATTTGTTTAGAAGGTGAATTGCTGCTCAAAGAGGTTTCCAAGAGAGGCAAATTTGCCCGTTTTGGGGACACAAAAAACTCAGTCTGGGGTCAAGGGTGTGGAAATTGCCTTGGAGAGTTGTGTGTAGCCTCAGAGCTGCACACACACCCTGCCCCCTGCATAGGGTACAGGTTTTAACTCACAATACCCTGAACAGAGACAGCCTGGCTTATCTATAGAGCCATATCTTTCCTTACATCCTCTAGGAGAGTCTCCTACATGTTACATACGCTGGGTTTTAAATGGCCTCTGTGAGGGGAAAAGATTGAGTTAAGTGCATCCTTCATAGACATCTAACTGAGATCGCTTTAAAATTTTTAGGGGTGGCAGGAGAACATGCTTGGGACTTGTAGTCCATTTTTATTGACCTTTTTACAAATAAAATTATTGCCGCAAGCATCAGAGAATGTAGAGAAAGGGCTTGACTACGTGGGGAGGTGGTAAAAATCCAGATGGGATTTGGACTACTTTAACCCAGAGCTGCAGCACATGAAATTCATACTATTCTGGCCCAGATTTCAGCACCACACCTGCCAAATCCTGAATCTGCATTGGGCATTTACTTGGCTTCCTGTTACTCACGCTTGACTCTAAGATCCAGAAAAATCAAAGCGCCAGTGGGCCTTGCCTGGTCTGAAAGCAGAATGGGTGGCTTATTCAGAATGTCAGGGTTCTGTCTTCAGACCAGGCAAGTCCCACTGGTGCTTTGCTTTTCCTGGGTGATTGTGTACGAGGAAATCAAAGTGCCAACAGGACTTGCCTGGTCTGTAGGCTGAATGAGCGTCTTACTCATGATGGTGTGGTGGGGGCTCATTCTGCCTTCAGACCAGGTGAGTCCCACTGGTGCTTTGTTTTTCCCAGGTCATTGTGCACCAGAAAAACAAAGTGCCAGTGGGATTTGCCCAGTCTGAAGGCAGAATGAGTGCCCACCCTGCCATTGTGAGTGAGCTGCCCATTCTGACTTCAGAGAAGGTGACTACCACTGGGGCTTTGATTTTCCAGCACACAGTTGGTCAGGAAAAGCAAAGCCCCAATGGGAGTCACCTCCCTGAAGCCAGATTGGGTGGCTACCGTGGGGGCTTTGGTTTTCTAGAGCTCGGAGGGCCATTGTGCACTGGAAAAGCAAAGCTCCATGATAGTCATGCCCTCTGAAGCCAGAACAGACAGCTAGTCTCATGATGGCGGGGCTCACCAGGGGTTCTGACCTCAGCGAGAGCAACTACTGCTCAGATTTTGCCTTTGGAATCAGAAGTGCCACTGAGAAGGGGGGAAATGGTGATGCCTCATGCAGCACTTGTCCATCCTCTCCTCCTCACCCACCCACCCCGAATCCAGCGCAGTTGTCTTGTTCACATGGCTGTTTTCTCCAGAGTTTCTAGCAAACTCTGGAGAAAACCATGAGTTTTCTAAAACCTGGATTAAGGGGGTATTCCCCGAGTCTTGTGCGAATAGGGCCCTGCAGTGTGTGTCACTATTGCACCAGATTTGGGGGAAAGACTGTATTTTGTGTGGCATTATCGGGCTGGATTCAGAGGGTTTGTGACTGGTGTAGTCAAGCCCAAAGCTGAGAAAGAGCAGGTGGAAAGAATCATCACATGGCTCCTTGTTTGCTACAATTTCAGTGGACTAGATGTGGACAAAGTGGATCATGCCCCATATGTCCCTAACTAAGTCTCTTTCCTATGTGTTCTCTTTGTTCAATATGGTATTCTGGAAGAATGAGCTGGAGAACGGAGGTGGGGGAGCTCAAACAATATGGCAGGGGAGATAGAAAGGGTTGGAAAATGGAGGAGGAAAGGAGAGAAGAAAAAGCAGATAGAGCAGAAGATAGAAAAACCAGATGAGGCAGACAGAGGGAAAGAGTCTGGTGGTGGAAGGGAAAACAAGTGGAGGGAAAGTGGCAAGAAAAGGGAGTAAGTACAAGGGGAACAAGAGACAGAAATGGCAGGAAAGTGTGATGAGTATTAAAGAATTGAGAGGTGGACAGTTTATCCCAACCTCAGACAATGTTCAAGAGGTGGTGAAAGGCTGAACTGGATGGATGGAGCTGGGAGAAAGAAGAGAGTTGGCCTAGATATCCATTACAGGATCCATCCGTGAGGCACACAAGATGTACCCAAATTTCATAACACCTCAGTTCTTGGTTACAAGAAGAAGCTGGGCCAGAGGATGGTCAGTGCCCCACTGAAGGTGGAATCATTCAGCGCCACTCAGAAAGACACAAGAAAGCAGCACCGAAGAAGAAACAGCAATCCAAACACAGGATGACATATCCTTGGTCTCAGGGACTTCTGCCTACCTAACTGCATTCATGACTAGGATGGAAGAGATCAGAGCCATGACTCTGGACTTATATTGGGGAACTTCATAAGAATAAAAGAGTTCCCAAATAAAAGTGTTGATTCCAAATCAAATCTTGTATCCTAACTTGATGTGAATGAAAGATGTTTGATGTGCTTCTTCCATGGAGAGTGGAGTTCAGAGGCAACAGATCCATGTCACCTTAAAGACTAGCACATTTAGTGCGATGTAATCTTTCATCTGCCAACACCTACTGACAAAAGCAGACAACCTGACATAATAAGGCTGTAGCATCTGTATGCTTGTCAACTTGTAAAGTGCTGCAGTACTTTTGTTATTTACCCCTGGAATTTACTCTAAATGTGGGGGAAATTATATGGTTATCAGATACCAAGCCCTGCAAGGGTCAAACAGGATATACAAATTGACCCCGGTCTAGTTGTACACAACTGATGTGTAGTAACTCATGTCTCCAAATGAGGATGCAAATCCACTTTATCAAGGGATATTATTGTAGTCGAAACGGGCATATGTGTCCTAAGTGAACATTTGTATCCTCATCTGATTGGCAAGCTGAAGGTTGTTTCTCTGTATGTACTTCCTTTGCTGGATTGAGATAATGTGGTCAAACTCACCTTATGACTCTTGCTCAGTATATCCACAGCTGAGAAGAAGAGAAGTAAATTCAGTCTGAAAGCAGTAAAAAGTCACATTGCTAAATGGCTCCGTTGGCTGATAATTAAGAGTAAACAGAACGGGTTCCAATGTATTTTCACACTTCAGCACAGCTGAGCTTCAATTTTTCTGACTGTAGAGCACAAGGCGATCCTATAATAAATGTTTCATCTTTCTCCAATCATCCCAAATTATTCACATGAAAGATCCTGTTTTCTCTCTTGGACTCTAATGAAGCTCCCATTTAACCAATTCACTATTCATGTATTGTCTAACAAGGAAATTTGTGAAGCACCACCATTAGGAAGAAGACTATGATTGGCTTGAGCCTTAGTGCTTCCACTTTTTGCTCCAAAAGCCACTGCTTTTAGCTAGCAATTTCCAGTTTCATCATCTGATGTAAAGTGATAAAATGAATCTGGCTGCAGTATGAGAGATGACAAAATACTTTAGATTAGTGAGCATATAATTATGGTCTTCATGACTTGGATTCTTATACTCCCCCCCCCCAACACACACACACACTGGCCCTGTGATAAAAGTAAACAGGGTGCAGTAGGAGAAGAGCTGAAAAACAAGATGTAGACTTTACTTGGATAATTAACCTAGCAGTTCAATTTATTTTGAATTCTGCATTTGTCTTCAACAGCACACATCATATGCCAGCAGAAAGGAAGGATAGCCCAAGAAGTTCTGTGTAGAAGTTGTTTTTTAACCAATGCCTCACTTGAGCCCAGTTCACTCTTGTAACCAGGCCTGGAGCTTGGCAGATTTGTTTGGTGCAGCATGGGAGGTGATGCAGGAGTACAGGAACAGAGAAAAGATGGTCTCGTTTCTGGTGTTTTAGAATCTTTGTTCCCAGTGTAGGAATTCAGACATGTTGACACTCCCTACATATGTGGTTATACAGTACTCTTAATTTCTTTACAGTACTTTATCCCTGATGTTTTGGGATCCATTTTGTTCCAAAAGTAGCAGAAAAGCTGTAGGCTTGTCACTAAAAATCTGGGAGACTGGAAATTATCCTATGCCAGATGTGGGCCTCCTATGACAGGGGCATTTTTTTCCAGCAGTCCACACTGTTGCATTCCCATATTAGGAGGAAGCTGGGGTATAAAACAAACAAACTCCTGCCAAGCCAGTGTCACATCATTTCTGGTTTCATTTTCAGCTTCTTGTTTTGGTTCTGTGGGATTGGGAGTGAAGGAAAAGGCAAAACGATACATTATTGGTAAGGTTGGAGGCCTGGGGAGCATTTTGAGGATAAGAATTGGCTAGAATGTTAAAATAATTGGCAGGGAGTGTCTAAGGGCTCATGGTTCTTCCAGGGTGATTGGGGATACAAAAATAAGGTTGGGGTTAAATGTGGCTCATGAGATGCACTTTCCTCACCCCTGGGGTAAGCGCATGGTATTTTCCAACTTCTTGTGGCAAATTAGGAAGTGGAGTGCTTTAGGTTCCCCTCACTCTGAAGCCAAGAAATGATAATGATTCACACACTGTTCCTTTTCCTTGCTCCACTAAACCTATTCTTTCTGTTCCTACAGCCCAACACTTTCAGCAGTACCCAGGCTCTCCTGAATGTACAAGAAACCTTTGAAGTATGTCATGACAAGGCATTACTAGCCAAAGATCACACCATGGAAATCATAGAATCACAGAATTGCAGAGTTGGAAGAGACCACGAGGGCCATCCAGTCCAACCCCCCTGCCACACAATAGTTTTGGCAACTCTGTGTGTTACATTAGACTGACTCTTGGGTTTATCCTGGCATTTAATATAGTACCAGAATATCCACACAAGATCAGGTGACAATATATAAATGTCTTGTCTCAAACATTTTATTAGTAATTCTAAAGCAAAATAAATGCAGAGGTTTCTAATGTTTCCAGATTAGTTGTGAGGGGCAGATATTTCTTGGAATAAACCTTTTTTTCTAAAACGTTCTCATAACTCCATTCCTAAGTGTTCTTGTCTCTGTTGAGAATATGGATTCTGAGAAGAAACACTTTAAGTGAAGCCACTGGCAGTGTAAGGTGGAAGGGGTGAGGAATTGAAATACCACTCTCATTGAGTGGACTCTATTTTATATACAAGCCAATTCTAACATGATGGGTTCCACACAGCCTTTTGCATACTAGCCATTACAATAAGAGCTGCCCACCATGTTGATGACTTCTTTGCCATGATGGCTTCTCTGCCAGGTCAGTATCTTACACAAAGACAAGGCCATTAGTTTTCTTTATTAATGAATGCTGCACAAGGGATTCAATAACAACATTTTAGTTGTTGTAGTTAATTTTGCTAAGCTTAGGACAGGACCTATTGAATTAGGGCACGTTTATTCTTTGAACTTATTAGAAAAATCAGTTCCCTAGAGGAGTTCTCCAGATGTAAAAACCCTGTCACTCACAGTGATCAGCAAAACCAGAATAAATTATGCAAAATAGTCAAAATTGCAGAAGAGATTGTACAAAGTAAGTGATGCTCTCTCCATTTATAAAGTTTGCATAGGATGCAAAATTTAAATGATCTGAGCCTGTTTTGTTTTTTTAAGAGCACATATTTATGATGTCTCTCCTGCTATCATATGGCTGTGTCTCTCCTTTGCCTTTCCAGCTGGAAAACAAAACTTGGGCTCTTTCCTGCAGCCTTCTACCACACCACCACCTCCCCCACAGCCCATCTGGACTCATCAGGCAGCCCATGAACTCTGCCTGTCGGACACCCTGAGTATTCAGTTATGGAATGGAAAATGAATACTCTCTACCAATGGTGTGCAGCCATTTACTTTTTAGGGGGAAGCAATTAAAGTCAGCCTTGTAAGAAAGCAGCCAAAATAAAGGTTTGCTGGCATTGACTGTTCATGTGTCACTGAACTGGCAGAAAGGACAAGCCTTTGGTTATGCCAATGGAGTCGACAGATTTCGCATACCTAATGAAAAGGAGAGCGGTCAGAATAGCAATAAGGTGGGTCTCTTTCAAGTGCTGTGCAGCACAGGGGTTCCACGATGAAGTATGGCCTCTCTGCACCATGCAAATATTTAATGTTCCTCTAACTATCCCCTGGTTACTGGACTGTGACAGTTAATAGCTGTCAGCTGCCAAAGCTGCTGAACTGCTGGGTTCCTTTGAGAGAAAATGAGTACTGTTGTAAAAATGGCGCCAAGCCAGACTAGAAAACCACCAATCATAAAATGTGCTATAGCTCAGTGGGTCATCTCCTAGGTTCAGTGTGGCTAACCTGAGCCATCATTCAGAAGCTATTGACCAAGGCTTGAGGCTGGTATACTGTATATTGTATTCTGTTTGGGGTACTTTACCACTAAGACTTTCTGCAAGTATATCAGTTGGTAACTTTATACCATTTCAACCAATAGATGTCAAAGGTTTCCGCTTGGTGATGGTACCCATTTCCTCTAAATAAGAGGAAGAAAGGAGGCCCTGTTTATGATAGTATACAAGTCTAACGATAGCCAAAACCAAAAGGTAACAAAGCATGACATATGTATATTAAACACTGTCTTTTAGACAGTGAAAAATAAAACAATCATTTAAAAATACACAAAATGTTGTTAAATAATTTCATTTTGAAAAATAATAAAAATTAATGATTCTATGATTCTATGTTGTATTAGGATACTGAATTAATTTCCCTAAATTGCTTGAAAATGTTTCCTCAGGGATCACTTCAGATCTCAGTGACTTGTTATTGCATTCTTGCCATTGTATTCTGCATTGTTCAGAGGACAGCATAAATTTTTCATACTGCATTAACTGTTTTCATTGTCTGATGTGTTTCTGATTGGGCTTCTTGTACACTATCACCACATATAAACACAAATGCAGGTACCAATAGTGTATATTTTGGATTCCTGCCTTCTTTATCACAGTCACAGGAGACCACACACAATTTCTTTCTTCTTATCCATTGCACTGACCTGTAATTAAAGCTGCTGAGAACAGATTTGGGTCCTGCTGCATTTTCTGGTGTCTGTGGAGGGAGAGGGCAGCTATTTACCAGCAGTAGATCTGTGCCATGGGCAGGGGCCACCAATGTGTGACTGCAGGCAAGTGGGCTGGCTGGATAAGTGCTTCTGAGCCAGGGTGATGGCATTTGGTCAAGCAGAGCAGGGGCTCCTGCCTGTGCATGAAGGTGATGGATCCAAGGCAGGGAGTCTTCTACCCCCCTTCCTTTCTCCCTCTCTGACTTCCTGCAGGCCAGGTAGAAACTCCAGAGACACGGGTCTCTAGTGCCCAGAGCAATCTGGAGCCTGGCTTGGTGGGAAGCCTTTCCTCCTTTGTTCCTGCAATTAGGCTGTTTTACCTGGTGGTTGTGAGGGGAAGTCCTGAGGAACTTGGCTTCTTTCCCAGCCTACCCTGAATCAGTTTTGAGCCTCAGGAGACACAGGATTTCAAATTTTGTATGTTGTTGTTGTTGTTTTCTTTGAAATTTATCAATTTTACAAAGGATGTAAAAAAAATTGACAAATAATAACACTATAAAAAACAAAAGGCTTATCTACAGGGATGATTTACCCCCATTCCAGAGCTCTGTAGTCCAAACGATGCAAAGCATTTACCCCAATCTACCCTCAGGCAGTCCAAATGACCCCCAGGGCAGATACAGGGCTGGAACAGGAGTAAGCCAAGATACAGCCCAAACTGTTCTGATATAATACCTGGTCTACCCCGATTTACCCAACAAAACCCAGATCGGGCCCCGGGTGTCTTACCCTGACTGGCCCTGGCTGTAATTTTAAGGAAGGAGGAACCCTAACTTGACATGAAAGGAGAACAAATATAATGGCAATGATATAATATCCTCTGTTATTCTTGACAAAATGTTGTTGTTCTTGTTGTTGTTACCATCATCATCAGGGACTCAAGATGGCTTACAAATTAAAACAATTACAATATAGTTAAAGCACACAAAGAGCAACACTAAAATGGGTTCAGATTATTAACAACACTAAAAACAATTTAGAACACAAAAATAAAAATGTTGAAAGGCTCTTTTCAAAAATTTCAATTATAACAGTACGTCACTCTTTTAACAGTCCTTTCTTTACAATCCTCCAGTTTCACAAAACTTGTCAGAATGAAAAAGTCTGCTAATGGAAGGACTGCAAGGACACTCCATTCCAGCCTCCCTAGGAAGGAAGTTCTAGAACCTAAGGGCAGCCTAAAACATTTGACTTTCCCCTTCACACAACTGTTTCAGGAAGGATTATTATTGAAAGACTTCAATCTATTCTTAGGGAAAAGATGAACAAGGGAGGGATAAGTGTACAACCAGTATCACGCTTGGACTTCCTGCCTATGATTCCTAATTTTCCTTCCCTCACAGGTAATGTCAGATCAGGGCTTGTCCAAGGTGTGGGTATAATGACAAGAACCAAGCACTTTTGGGCTCTTAGCCAGTGGCAATGATGCAAGGCCCTCCTGTGGAAATAGTGGCTGTCTGCCACTAAAACCATGCATGCTGCTTCTCTACCATTTCACATTAGTCAGCTAATCACAACAGCAGCCCATGTCCAGTGCTGAATGAAGAGTCATCTGTTAACACTGTTGCAGGGTGGGCAAACTTTTTTTTTGCCCCAAGTGCCACATTTGGTACTGGAGAACAGGAAAACACACCTGATACCCTCCAACTATCCCAGTGTGGCAGGGAAAATCCCAGTTAACCTTCTGACTTCCCACTTTTTCAGCTACTTTAAAAATGTCTGTTTCTCTCTTTTCCTACTTTCCTACTTTGTCCTTGTCTTACTTCAGTATCTGCAAACTGAGTTCAAAATGCAAAAGTAGTTTGTACTCTATTAATTCAACAGCAGGAGAGGAGAGGAGGAATTTTGCCCTTCCCAGGAGGCTCAGCCCAAAGCAAACTGCTTGTACCCTCTCCTAGTTTGTCTGTTGTTCTTCGTTAATAACTTTTCCATCTTGACCACACTCTGATGTTGCTCAGCCACACATGTCCTGGTTTTTATCTGTGAAATGCTGAAGAGTATGACACTTGCATGTAAACAAATACGCAGGCACATACTTATTCCCCCAAACATTTCCAGTTAGTAATCTCCAATTACTTTTCTCGTGTCCCACTTACTTTTAAAAAATACACTCCAGTCACTCTCATCATCTGAGTGTGAATGTTAGAGCCTGCTAAAAGACTTTTTATTGAAGCTCTCGGGGACTAATTTATTTCAAGAGTACATATACATAGCTCTAAATTGTTGTAGTTTTAAAAGTGGTTTTAATGGTTGCTTTTAAAGTGGTTTCAATTGTTGTTATGTTTAATATTTGCTATTTGTGCTTTGATATTGTTAAAATTATTTCTGCCTTTAACCTCAAAATGTTTTAAATTATTTGTATTGTAGATTATTCTGAGAACCTGTGATAAAGGGCAGGATAAGAGTGTTTCATTACATAAATAAAAATAAATGTTGATGTCTGCTCTAAGAGGATAGGAGTCATAGAGTCTTCTGAAAGCAGATACCAGCATGACCATAGTCAGAGGACTGTTGGAGAGGCAGTTGCAATGGTGGTTGCAGTAGTGTCAGTGTTGGTGGAAAGAGTGGTTGTAGCAGGGGAAGTAGTAAGAATAGGCAGTACAGTTGTCCCTTCATATTTGCTGGGGTTTAGTTCCAGGACCCCCTGTGGATAACAACATCCGTGAATACTCAACTCCCATTATATGCAACGGCATAGCAAAATGGTGTCCCTTATATAAGATGGCAAAATCAAGCTTTGCTTTTTGGATTATTATTTTTTAAAGAATATTTTCAAGCCCTGAATACTTAAATCCATGGATATGAAGGGACAACCGTACTGGTGGTGGCTTGCAGTTTTGGCAGCAATCTCAGCTGGAAGTGGGCTGTGATCTGGAGGTTGCTCAAAGGTAGGTAGACCGGTGGGATTCAAGAAGCAGCAATATATTGTGAATCAGGATGAGGATTATACTATAAAAATCCTATTTTGGAGCTTACTTTCCTTAATCCAGTAAGAGCTTATTTTTTTTTTTAAAAAAATCTTTTTTAAAAAGATACATTTTATGTTTGTTTAATAGCAAAGACTGAATGTTCATAATTCATATTTGATCATCAGGGTTCTCAACATGTCTATAATTGTTGGCCAAGATTCTAGATCAGCTACTTAGTTACTGTATATTCCTGCGTATAAGACTGCTTTTTAACACTTGAAAATCTCCTCAAAAGTGGGGGGGGGTGTCTTATATGCCCAGCAGATCTTTTCCCTTGCTGTGAGAATGACTGCTTTGTCTTTGAAGTGTTAATTGCCCTCCATTTAGGGACTGTATTTTGGTAAATTTGCCAGGAAGATTTCCATTTGCATAATTTTGGGGATTTCCTCTCAAGGAGTTTGCGAGTCTGCCAATGTGGCTCTAAAATCATTAATGCGCTCATTCAAAAATTTGGGATTTGATAGCTTCGTATTAACCATATTCATTATTAATGAAACCTTACTTTCCAAAGATTGAACACCACAGAGATTTTTCAAAGTATCCCATGCTTGTTCTCAGTCCTTTAATTTCACAGACTATTCCATCATCTTCAGCCACTGAGCTGACTGGCTGGTGGGGGGCTGGCTGGAAGGGGGGGCAAAGTCTATATTTTAACTTAAAAATTGGGGGGTCGTCTTATGCACCAGTTGTCTTATACACCAGAATATATGATAAATCTCCTGACTCAACGGAGATTATCAGACAGAAACGCAAAAAGTGTTCCCATCCCACAATCTCCAATCTCATCCCTGTCCTGGCACAATAACCCTCCCCATTAGACTTACCTTATCTTCTGTCCAAAGGCAGCCCAGGAATGAATGGAGCTCTAAGCTTCGTTAACTTCCTGGACTGAATAGAGCTGTAACAGAGCTCTGTTCACTTCCTGGACTGAAATCCTGCTCATTCTCACAAGAAGACATGAGCATGAGAAATTCACAAAGAAAAAGAAAAATACACACAAAAACGTTCAGAAAGGCACATATACATACTAAAAAAATAACAAGTAACCCAGGGAGGGTACAAAAAAGAGGATAGCCTACCTGGTTCTTGTGATCCCACCCAGAAGTGTTCTGGCAGGACTGCCCATTGATGCTGGAATCACGAGTCAAAAACAGCATGAGGTTTCAGATGCCAACAATGCCGGCAGCAAAATGGGATGGTGATCCATTTACAGGTCCAGCCCATCAATAAAAAGAATCACCAGAATAACAACAGCGGAAAGCAAAAGGACAACGTTGTGTGATATTGGCGTCATTTTGCATTCTGCTGTCATTATTCTGGCACCACATTAGCTGCGTCTGATAATCTCCAGCCTCCACCTAATCCTGCCTTACTGGGAAGCAGACTTTGCAAGTGACAGGGGTCTTTTCTCCTGTTGATCAGGATACATTAGACTGACAGTGTCCTCCTGTGAGCCATCTCTGATGTTAGGAAGAATTGTGCCAAGGATCCTGTTTCTGACTGTTGCTCTAGAGATTGCTGGCAGAAGGACAGTGGACAGTCAGTCTGCTGCATGCTGTATGGTGATCAACAGGAGAACAGACTGTCATTCACAGTGGCTGCTGCCCAATAAGTTAGGGCTGGGGGACTTTTACAATTGCTACATATTTCCTATGCTGTTGAATATGTAGAAATTGTGAATACAAATCAGATATGTATGCAGAACTCTCAGTTATGCATTTGTAATTGCAATTGTGAATTCCAGTCGTTGTTTTATATATTTTTTAAAAACTTCTTTTTATGTAGGTTCTTCAAATCTAGTGTGGCTTAATCTTTGAGGGAGATTATTCTCCCCCTTCAATGTACTTTTCAGACATGGAATATTAGTTTAGCAAAGAGTATTGTGTTAATTTAACCCATTGCAATGAGTCATAAGAGGTGTCAGAGGAACTTTGAACCCCTTCAACCCTCTATGAGCCCCTTTCCTCCAATCTAAGCAAAGTAGGATTTATTATTTATACAGTCTGAAGTTTCCCCCAATCCAGATAATATTAACTGTGCAAGAAGAAAGAGACTTTTGTTTTAGGTCAGACACTTCAACAAATAGGGCATCAGCTTACAAATTATACAAAAGATTTATCAAAGAGCCACATGAGTTTGAAAGAAAGGTGAAGCTACTTTGTTTTGTATATACAGTGCACAATATATATTCTCATCTAGAAAACAGCAAGGGAAAATTAGATCATTTGCCTAAAATAATACATAAGCAGGGTTAAAAGCAAGGGGGGCTTGATGTTTCCTCCTTTGGGCCTCAGGGCTGGACACAGAATTTACAGTAGAAACCTAAGTGCACTTAGGACTTGATGCTGGAAAAAGTGTTGCAGAAATAGAAAACATTTTGGGGTAATTCATCCAGGAATGCAATGTGAGATTCTGCTAAGCTTCTTCCTCATACAGTATACAAGAAGGTCATCCCCCATATCTGCAGAACCAATATCCGCAGTTTCAGTTATCCATGACTGAAAATATAGGGACATATACCATAAAGCCATAGTGGAAAATGCCTAGAGGTGTCCTCTCTAGGAATCGCTAGGTCTCCAACACAACTCTATGGTATGTTTGTATCAGAACTCCTTTATTTTAATAGGGTTTGCTATTATCCACAGTTTCGCTTATAAATGGTAAGTCCAGGAATAGATACAGGGGGCAGTCTGTAGTAGCTTTTGTACAACACTGCCTCTGATCCTTCTTGCTGTTTTGGATTCTCCATCTTCTATAAAGTGTATGGTGACCTCTTCTGCATCATGGAAAAAGAAGGTATCATCCCCAAAAATGAGAGCAAAAGAGGGTGCCAATTTACAAAGAACGTGCACGTGCTAATTTATATTCAGAGATGCAGATATACAAAATTGTTGGAATTTAAACAGAAATACTGTATACCTCAACATAATGGTGCAGTTCTCAAAGAGACATCTGTTTTAGTCTGTTTCAGTATTAAAAAAAAGGGGGGGGGAGAAAAGAAAGAAAAAATGAGACTTATGACACCTTTAACTGATTTGTTTTACCATTAGCTTTTCTGCATTATTACTCAATTTCTTCAGATGCAAGGTAGAGTACAATATACTAACCACAGGTAAACATGCCAAGTTCATAGCTGTAGCATGGAATCAGCGTGAAATTGTATACAAAAAAGTTAGCAATTGTATTATTAACACTTGCCATGAAAAATTCTGCTTTCATGAAAGTTTGCTCTCCTGAATGCAGTCTTTTAAAAAAAAGGTGGGGAAGAAAGGGATATGTTGGTTATACACACAACTGTAGTGAAAAGCTGCCTCAATATATGTAGTGTCCTCAAAAGCCCTTGTCTCTGTCCAAGTCTTTATTAATAGACTGGAATCTGTTGAGTGTAACCCAATCCAGCTGTCCCTCTTTCAAATCTCTTGAAACTCCTTTGTTTCAAAACAGCCACTCTGAGGTCAGTGACAGAGTATTCTGAGAGACTAAAGTGTTCTGACACTGGCTTCTCTACGTTGCTATTTCTGATGTCAGATTTGTGTCCATGGTGCATAGGGATTGTCTTGTTCCCTTTGTGGAGAGGAGCGGGCATTACTAGCAGTATATGTTGGTATATGTTAACTTATTAGATGAGCAAGCTAATTAAGTCCTGATATTGTGGGTGACATCTTTAGGACCTATAGTGATGTTGCCAGAGCTGGCATCTGGGTTTCTAGCATGGTCTTTCCATCCATGCTGTGTGGCCTGTTGTAGGTGAGCAGTTTTTCATGTTATTAGTTGTTAAAGCTCAAGGGCTGTCTGTAATCATACACAGGCCTGCTACTAAAAGCCTGGGAGAGGGCATTCACAGGACTTTTCAGGGCTGGCTGTATAGTTCGTCAATGGTCCATTTCTGTCCACAGCTGGGAACTGCAGATGGCAACTAGTGGTGTTTTGGCATTTCCTTATTGTGATCTGTCTTGTAGGAGATTGTTCCTGGTACCAATCTTGCCTTGACAGTTTTTTCACTTAATTGCGTTATTGTAGTTTGAGAAAAGGCTGATGTAAATTCATGTGTTCTGAGTCTCAGGGCTCAACTACAGCAGGCAGGATACACCAGCTCCCTTCCAGTGTATCCTGCCTCCAGAGTTACTCTGACTCCCCCTTTTTTTTTTTTTAATCATTTGGGATAAAAAGAAAAAGAAAATTGCTAGATTATATAAAATACTCATTTCTGAATCCTTGGAAAAAGAAACAGTAAGAGAATCAATGATAAAATGGGCGAAGGATATAGGGGAAGAAGTACAAATGGCAGAGTGGGAAGAGGCATGGGAAAAAATGAAAAAATTCATGGCATGTCAGGATTTGAAAGAGAATAGCTTCAAAATAAGCAACAGATGGTACTTAACCCCCGCGAGGTTAAGCAGAATCTATGGTACAAAAGAGAGAAATTGTTGGAAATGCCACAAGGAAGTAGGTACGCTTAAACATATGTGGTGGACATGCCCTATTATTCGCAAATTTTGGACAAAAGTGCATAAGATAACTCAAAGAATATTTGATATTGAATTTGAGTTGAACCCCAAAATGTATCTTCTCAACATTACTTCAATTTTATCAAAAAGAGTAGAGAGAAGATACTGGAGAATATTACTGTATTTATGCACTGCTGCACGTATGGTTATAGCAGCAAAATGGAAAAATAAAGAAGAACCGTTGATAGAAGATTGGTTAAACAAGATATTAATAATGATGGAAAATGATAGATTATCTCAAATAATAAACCAAGAGGTGGTAACAAAGACTGAAGTAGAATGGACACCAGTTATTCACTACTGTAGATTAAGATGGAACGTGGATAGAGATATTGAGATATAAGGTTATAATATAATAATAAAGGGAAGAATTTGGTAATAAAAGTATGTTAAGAAGAGTAGAAGGATGAGACAAAAATAGTAAGAATCATTTTAAGGAATACTATAAGGGAAAAATGGCGGTTTTTTTAAGGAATAGAGAAGAAGACTGGGAAAGTTACAAGCAAGCAAATGCTTTAGGTTATTTGTACAAAGGAAGTCAGGTTTTAATATTTGAAATATGTTGTAAATCGTCATGGGTAACACCACGTGACAACACTACGTGTAATACAAATGACAGTATAAGTGTACAGTTTTGTTCTGGTACAATAAAAAGTAAACTTAAAAAAAAAAAGAGTTACTCTGCCTCCCACCACCCACCCCATTACCTGCAGAAAACAGGCCAGAGTCCAAACAATGCTGCAGGAGACTTGCCTGGCTTCTGGGAGATTCAGGGACCTGGTGTCAGCAGTGAGGAACAGAATTCTGGAATGGGCTCACATGGACCCACGGGGACCGATCCAGTGGAAACTGATTAAACTGGGTATTTTCTTTAAAAAGAGGCCCTATCCTGGCTTGCCCCCACTCCAGCCCCATATTTGCCCCAGGGGCTGTTTGGACTGCCTAGGGGCAGATTGGGGTAAATGCCCTGCATTGTTTGGACTCCAGGGCTCTGGAATGGGGGCAAGCAGGGGTATTTGGCCCATGTAGACAAGCCCCAGACTGCTGACACACTGCAGAAATAATGCAGTTTTTGACACGGCTTTAATTATCATGGCTCCATCCTATGGAATCCTGGGATTTGTAGTTTGTTGTGACACCAGTCTTGTAGGCCTGAGCAGATGCAGTTGTATCAGAGTCTGGATGAAAGTAATAGATTTTGTTTTATGTTCTGAATGAAAGCTGGAGACATGTATTTCTGACAATAAATTTGTTGTTAACTGCTGTCAAGGTGACTTCAACATATGGCATCACCCTATCCTCAACAACCCTGCTGAGCTCTTGCACACTCAGGGACACAGCTTCCTTGATGAAATGTATCTATCTGGAATGCAGACTTCCGCTTTTCCTACTGCCTTCTACCTTACCAAGCATTATTGTCTTTTATAGTGAGTCATGTCTTCTCATGATATGTCCAAAGGACGACAGTCTCAGTTTAATCATCTTGGCATTTATTTATTTATTCAATTTATATCCCAGCTTTCTTCCAAAGTGGGATTCAAGGCAGCTTACAACAATTTTAAAAAGATCCAGCTAAAACACTATTTTACAAATGTTAAAAAAACACATAATACAGTTGTCCTTCCGTATCCACGGCTTCGGTATCCATGGATTTAAGTATTCACGGCTTGAAAATATTCTTTAAAAAATAATAATCCAAAAAACCAAAGCTTGATTTTGCCATCTTATATAAGGGATACCATTTTGCTATGCCATTATATAATGGGACTTGAGTATTCATGGATTTTGGTATCCACGGGGGTCCTGGAACCAAACCCCAGCGAATATGAAGGGATAACTGTAGTCTGTATCGAAGCCATTTAAGGGTTTTAAAGGTCAAAACCAGCACTATGAATTCTGCCCAGAAGTGGACTGGTAGCCAATGTAGCTGTTTCAGTTTCAACGGGGGAGGGGGGGGTCACATGATCCTTGTAGCCATCTCCAGTCAACAGCATGGCCATAGCACTTTGGACCTTTTGAAGTTTCTGATCAATTTCCAAAAGCAGCTCTATGTACAGTGTGTTACAGTAGTCCAAATGAGATGCAATCAAGGCATGCAGGGCTGGTTTAAGGAATACCCCCCCCCCTGCAACGCTTTATTTTGTTTCTCTCTTGTCCTTCAGTTCCAATGAGTTTAAACCCCACCAGGTAGTGATCTTTGATCTTCTGTCAGACTAAGGAATTGTTTAACCTCCAAAACCTTAGAAATCCTACAGGCTGGAGGAGAGCAGCTCTACCTTTCCAAAGCTCTACCTTTGCCTTGGTGGTGCAGTGGTTAAATGCCAGTACTGCAAGCCACCATAAATGCCAGTACTGAAAGCCATCACATCGCAAGTTCGATTCCAGCGGGCTCCAAGGTTCACTCAGCCTTCCATCCTTTCGTAGGTCGGTAAATTGAGTACCCAGCTTGTGGGGGGCAATTAGCTAACACACATTGGAAACTGTTTAATGCAGTGTAGATGTGTAAATAGCTATTGCTTAAAACAATTTGTAAGCTGCTCTGATAGCCTTGTGGCTGAAGAGCGGGGTATAAATAAATAAATAAATAAAATCTGTCCTGAGTCCATGACATAGGAGCTATATTTAACCACAGGCCAATAACATGATCACAGAACAGGGAGGGCACAAAGGCATGTAGGCTTAATGCTCTTCTGCTTCGGTCCCTATGCAGGGAGATTTCTTTCAAAACTCCAACATGTAATACCATGACTTAGATGAACATTTGTTCACAGAAAATGTGCATACTTCCTTGTGGAGGACACACCAGCCGAATATAACCAATTATTCAGCCTGGCCATCTCTCCCCTGCCACCACCACTTCCTTTCAGAATCCCCTTATCCCTTCTCTGGACTGTTGTCTGACTTTCTGTGGATAGAATATGTGATTGTGTGGACTCTATTGGTAAGCATGCCTAATATATGTCAGTGAAGGAAATACATCACAATGGGCCTAGACTCTGTAAACAAGGATTGGTTTATTAACGGTATGTTTATAACAATGATGCTTCAATACTGTGCCTCCAACTTTGTTAATTGGTTAATACCTTTTAGTCCCACTCTGTGGTGACCAATTACATATAAATGCTCAGATAATACTCTTTGAGTCCTTAATAATAAAACCAGATAAACACCAGACTCAGTAACTCTTTCCTTACGCTCTTAATTTCCACTCACTCTATAATCCATTCAGCCTCAACACTCTCTCACACACAGACCATACTGCACACAGTCATCACTTAACTGAACTCAAAAGCAAGCAGAACAAAAAACTGACTCTCTCAACTGTTATACACAACTTTCAAACTCTAGGAAACCCTTCCCGTTACAGATTCCTGCTCTGGAATTGCCTCCCTCATGCTCTCTTCCCATTCACTCAGCAGCATTCCTTCAACTGCTTGTCACACATCTACATTGTAGCCCACTGGAATTTTTTAGAGTTGATTCTCATATTCTGGCCTGAAGCATTTTAGGCTTCTATATTACAACCATTAAAATAACTAGGTCATTAACCAAAGTGAGGCATATATTCTTTTACCTAGCAAGCTGGCATGAATTTAGTCTCAAGGCCCTAGAGGGACTGTTTAACAAAATTTTCATTGTTCAAAGTATGTGGGTGTGTCCAGCCCTCTTCCCTTGTTCTCATATAATGAACAGAAGTAGAATTAAACAATATCAAAAATGGCAGAATAACTTATACCCCACCCAATGTATGAAAACCATGGAATCATAAAATTGTAGCGTTGGGATGGATCCCAAGGGTCAAGGTTAATCTAAAAGCCCTCAACAAGGAGACCCTATCACTCTCTGAGACACTCCCATGCAGATTCGCCTAATCTGCACTATGTACAAACTGCAGAATCCAGTTTTATTTGGCACAGAACTGGGTTATGTTAGTCCATTTGTCTTTTCTTTTTAGTGCACAGTTCCCATAGCCTTGCATGTAAGTCATGCTTTGTGTCAAGGATATAACACAAATGAAAAACACTGTTTAGCAGCAGCTGAGAATTTGAACATATAGTATATGTCTAATTTTCAAATTCTCTTAACTGTGTGGCTAGGAGGTTTTCTAGGTGTTTTACATGCAGTTTCTGTATAACTCTGTGTTTGTCAGAAGGTGGAGAGATAGACATTAGCAGGAGATATGTCTGGCCTGGCTTCAAAATACAATCCATTATAAGATTGCTATAATCTTTATTTTCGTATTGTTGGGATCTATCTTACTGAGATAGAAAAACTGTTCCCACTGGGCACCCTTTATCTGCTAGTACCTTCATAGTGAGAAAGCCAGAATGGTGTAGTGGCTTGGGTGTTGGACTAGGACTCCAGGCGACCAGGGTTCGAATCCCTGATTGGCCATGAATACCCACTGGTGAGCTTGGGCAAGTCACACTCTCCTAGCCTCAGAGAAAGGCAGTGGCAAACGCCCTCTGAACCAATCTTGCCAAGAAAACTCCATGATAGGTTCACCTTAGGGTCGCCATACGTTGGAAATGACTTGAAAGCACACAACAACAAACCTTCATAGTGGAAACGTTGTAGCTCTCTGTAAATAATGCATAACCTGCTTCCCTCTTTTCTAAACGATCAGCTTCATCAGGACACAATCAGATTTAAAATGAAGTAAATTGATTCTTCCAATTCCCTTTCATAAGGGATTTATTACAGCGAAGGCTAGGCACACAAATGAAAAGCCAGAGAAGTCCTGTATCACAATTGCTTTATTTAGCAGTATCAAATTACATAGTAAAGTAATGAATTATATTTTCAGAATGTTTCTTTTGAATACTGTAGTACAAATGAAGAAAAATTCTCATTTAATTGGAAGTACATTATTGTTTTAAAACTGTGCGTTGAAATAAAAGACTTCTTTTGGCATATCTTGATGAGATAGCCTGCATGAATATTTCTGTACTTCATTTTCACACGTGTATATATTTATATATATTTATATATATACTTTGAGATACAACCTCAAGCTCACAACTAGTGAGAGTCTTCTTATGGGATTTATTTATATCAAAATATCCTGTTTGTGGAGGAAATGAGATCCTAAGTCTACTCAAAAAAGTATTAGGGAACATGGTCTCATCCTCACTTCAGGTTTCCTTTCTCAGGAAGGCCCCTCCTCCTAAATCTCCCAAAATAGCTTTCTACAAGCTAGCACTCTTTAGATGTTTGACTACAACTTCCAACATCCCAAATGGGCATGGCAATGGGACTGGAAAATGGATGATGGAAGTGATCATCCAACACACATAGGCACAAAGAGGAAATTATTATTTTTTCTTGTGTGCACCACTGAAATACCATTAATTCAGTTTTACACCAGTTGAATGTGTTGATGTTGATTATTTCTCACCTGGCTGAGATTATTAGCACAGGCCAGGGTTGCATACCCTATAGGAATATACTAGAAGTGTTAACCATAGCTGAACAGCTGTGGGTAATCTCATATAGTGCTGTTGCTAAAACTGTACTAAAGATAATGAGTCCCAAGCTGAACAGAGCCTGGCCTCTTATTTCAGACATGCAAGACAACGTTGGTTGGGACAGATAAAGGAATCAAAACAGAGATGTGTGAAAAGTACAAGGCAACAGAAGTACAGAAACCTCAATGCAGGGTAACTGGGGAAGGAGGGAAAGACAGGCAGTGTCTCCTCTTGATCCATTGGGTTGCCCAGTATCAGTGGAAGTCAGGCTTCTCTGGGAAGGTGCAGCCGGAACGCTTTACAATCACACTGGCAGCATAGTGCCCAGCACGGATACACTCTGTCAGTGGTCGGTCAAACACAAGCTGAGAAAGGAAACCTGAAGGACAAGAGTGAAAAAAAGTATTAGGTTGACAGGATAACTACGGGAATCTGCCTAATCAGCTCTCTTTGTGAGGAGGGAAATAAAAATGCAACTTTATTACATTTATATTTTGATCCTTTCCTTGGATTTACTGTAGCTTACAGAAGTTTTTCCAAATGCAAACACTTCCGTTCTCAAGGGGCTCACAATCCCCCATTAAATAAATGATTTAGCTCATAGAGTCAACTTTTTACAGTATTTTACAGACAAACTCTATTAAACAATATGTGTGGTGGGAGGGGAGCTAGTTCAAGGAACGCTAGACAGTTCAGTTGACTCATGTTCCCATAAGCATTCTTTAGAATTACACACACACTTTTTCCTGTTACATTCTTGGATTCAAGTACATCTTGTTTAACGCAAATCTGCAAATTATAGCATGCTCTTGTCTTACTAATTAGAACTGGAAATCATTTTCAAACTAAAGTTTCCAATTCTAATATGAAGGGCAAGCAAAAAATGTAGATTGCCAGTTTGTCTGTAAGAGTAAATTCTAGTTGGTGCCAAACAGAAAAACAGTATATGAACTGGAGCAGGTTGAGAGAATATACGGGAGTCTAACTAATCAGACCATGGCTTGGCACATATATGAATAAAAGCCTATCTCTCTGCCAGGAAGGTAGATATAAAATCACATTCAGACCGTGCAACACACCTTGCCTCCACCAGCACCACTAACTTTTTTTAAAAAATGTTTTTTTAATATTGTCAGCAGTTTAATTCCATTTTAATGTTGATCTTTTGTATGTTTTAACTATATTGCATTCATTTTAATTTGTATGTCACCTTGAGTTTTGGTTGGGGGGGATAGTGTATAAATAAACACAACAACAACAACAACTGTCAACAACATTGTCATAAAAATTGCTGCTGAGCCCTCCTCAGATGGATTTTTCTTCAGAGAAAATCAGGGTGGCCCACCATGGCCCCACAGATGTATATTTAGCTCAGTTCCCATAATCCCTCATCACTGACTATTCTGATTAGGGCTGATGGGAGTTGCAGGTCAAAATAGTTGGTCATGCTAATGGAACAAGATAACCCTTAACAAAAGGAGATTTTGTTCAAACAGAGGTAAGTAGGAAGACAAAAAGGTGGAACACAAACTCCACTGCATTTTCAGAAATTCTTATTCCATTCAGAATGTACTCACCCCACAAAAACAGGACTGCTGTCTGGGCACCAAGTCCTCAAAAATGTCCTACCTTTAGCCATGCCAGTTGTGGCTTACAGAAAGTTAATTCCAAAACATCTGGAAGACCAATGGTTTCCTGCTCGACTATAATGGATCCCGTATGGGTGAGGACTTAGGCCTAGTCTTTTCCATGGCTCTTTTCTTAAATACCCTCCTCCCCAAATTCAAGTTATACTGATGCCCATGCTATCTGATGCCTATTAAGATATCACTGTTTCTCCAGAATACGTTGTAAGCCTAGGTTTTCCCCAGGAGTAGCAATATTCTCTTCAACTGATGACATAGAAATTTTTCTTAATAGGTCTTGTGTAATAATATCATAGTCCCTTTTGACAGCCCCACAGATCAATGGCTGTCAATCTTCAACCCATTGCCCAGGCTGACTGGGGCTTCTGAGAGCTGATCCAAAACATCTGGAGAACCAAAGGTTGAGACCTATCAATACAATATTTGCATTTACTGACTTGAACAGCTCTTTTCAGTCAACAACTTGTCCTTACTAGACCTCATAATTCTATCCTTTAGTTTTTATGTACATATGAAACATTTAGAAAGATAACACCTGAAGACATTTATTATCTGATTTTGGAACCTAAGCTAAATTAAGTTTACCAAAATAAGCTAAGCAGGGTCAGGCCTATTTGGCAGTTTGGATAAGAGACTACCAGCAAATACTAGGGATCTCTACGTAGGGTCAAAAAAGTCTCTAATCTGAAACCCTGGAAGGCCACTCCCTGTTAAGAGTTGAGAGTACAGGATTAGAAGGATCTGACGCAGCATAAGGCAACTTCCTTGGTATCCTATCAAATCCATTTTAATCCAGACACTGTTTTCTTATTTAAATATCAATATATTGGGATATAAAAATGTGAAAATCAACCAAAATATATCAACAATGACTACAGACTGCATCAGCAAACTGTAAAGGGTAGCAATAGCTTGCTTACAAGATAATCTTGCTCCAGCCATGGCTAATGGGGAAAAAAACCCCAAGGTCTACACATCCAGATGGTTCAAGCATTTCATTTGATTTCCCCTTCACACTTTTTACCATACTCTAAATTATGAATTTAGAATTGTAATAAGTGACATAGGCCAGTTGGTAAGCATTAGCCTTGGAGGACCTGAGTTCCAATTTTAGCTCAACAGACCTCAACAGATGGAACAATGGGAGAAAATGTGGTCTAAGGGGAGGGGATTTACATTGTGTTATGACTTCAAAGGGAACTTTTATAAGATGATGCATTGTTGGTATATGATTCCAGGGAGATTATTCAAAATGGATAAAGGGACTATTAATGTGTGTTGGAAGCGTGAGCAGCAAGTTGGGACTTTTTATTATATATGGTGGATTTGTGAGAAGGAGAAAAAGTTTTGGAATAAGATTTATAGCTTGAACCAGAAAATTCTTAAGATAAAACTTCATTTAAAACCAGAACTGTTTCTAGTGGGACTGATGGAAGATCAGTTTGAGAAGAAATGCAGAAGACTACTTCAATATATGACTACAGCAGGAAGATTGCTATATGCACAGAAATGGAAAGATATGGCAATTCCAACACAAGGGCGCTGGTTAATGAAATTGTTTCATCTTGTTGAAAGGAATCATTTAACTATTGTACGTTAATAAGAGAAAACCATTGAGTAATTTTATGCAAGATTGGGAACCTTTAATTGCCTGTCTGCAAGAACAGGAGGGTAAATTGTTAACAGTGGGCTTTGAAAATTTAGAGGAGTAACTAAGCAGTAGAAATATAAAATATTTTGTAGTAGAGGAAGTAAGATTCTATATCACAATATAACCATTGGTAAGAAAGTTGGAAATCTATGTTTCACTACTCCCCCCCCCCCCAACATTTGTCTTTCTTTGTATACTGTTTTGTAATTCTGTTTTGTTCTATATTTTCTGTTCTTTTATCTTTTGTAGTTGTAGTTTTCTTATACTGGAAACTCTTGACAATAAAAAAATATATAACCCAGTCAGAAAACTGGTTATTTAAACAAATAAAGAAAAAAGTTGGCTAATCTCATTGGTAGATTTTAAATGTGAGAGCCAGCATACTGTAGTTTGAATGTCAGACTAGGACTCTGGAGACCAGGGTTCAAATCCTGCTTAGTCATGGAAATCCACTGGGTGACCTTGGACAAGTCATACTCTCTCAGCCTCAGAGGAAGGCAATGGCAACCTCCCTCTGATCAAATCTTGCCAAGAAAACCTTCTGATAGTATTGCCTTAGGGTTGCCATAAGTCAGAAATGACCTGAAGGCACATAACAACAACAGATCTTAAACAGGCTGGCTTGTCAATGTTCTGTATAGGCAAGAAAAGACTGGTGAAGTATTAATAAGTATCCTTGGTATAGAACATCTACTGAATGCCATTGATTTCACTGAAAAATATTCAGACTACAAACAGAAAAGCATTAATAATTCTCAGGACAGAAAGAAAACGGTGGTGGAGGGGTCTCCTCCCACAAATCACAACTATGCACAGTCCTGTACCTAGGTTTGCCAGGCACCTCCTAGCAGTGGCAACACACCTTGCCTACAAAATGTGACCACACTTTCAGACGTGTAACAGCATGTTTGGCAAAAGTCATATTTTTTTCTGAGTGCCACAGTGAAAATAGTCTGTTACCTATTAAATTAACACACATTCTTACAGGACAAATCCCTGGGTGCAAAAACAGTGTCAGGCATTAAAACTTAACTGCCTGGAAGGTATGAAATTTGCCAGTGAGATAGTAGATGGATAAAACCTGAGCAGTAGCAGAGTCCATCTGTGTATAAAAAAAACAGGCAAGGAAAACCAGCTATTTCTGAGTCAGTGTGTCTAGAACACACACACTCTACAGACTCAGGTCGTGCCTAAACTGGGGGCAAAAATCCAGATGGAATTTAGACTACTCTGCCCGGAGCCACCCCAGATTCACCCCATTAGCACCACACCTACTTGGTTTATGCAGAAGAGACATTGTATTGATCTCCACACGTCTCCTGCCCAAAGCCCAAATCTGTACTACTTTGTTGCTGGTGGTTCCCTTCTCCTTGAGTCCGCCAGTACTGCCTTCCTGGCCAAGTCCCTCCTGGCCCAGTTGCTTGCTCTGAGGTCAAAACAAGGCGTCCAGCCATGCGATCAACTGTGAGCACGATCGATCCCCTTACCGTTGATATCATGGCTGCGCACCTTGTTCTGACCTCAGAGCAAGCTAGCAATCATGTGCATGCAGGGCTCTGCTGTGGAGGTGGTTGGCCGGGAAGGCAGCAACGACAGACCCGGGGAGAAGGGGACATTTATTTTTTATGGTTGGGTTTGGCTGGGGAGTGTGTGGCAGCCCTGATTGTTACAGCTAAATGACCCCGGCAACCACCACTGAACATCTAATAAAAAATGGTGATGCTTGCCATCCAAAAATCTAATGCCACACTGATCCAGATGGCCACATGTATAAATGGGTAGTAAAGACTGTTTTTTTCCTGCAAACTGCGGAGCAAGCTGTGAATTTTAAAAAAATTGAATTAAAGGCTAAAAGAAGTGCTTTCCCTGTGAAAAGGACCTTACATCGTGTGTTCCTATAGCACCAGATTTAAGGTAGGTATGGATTTTTTTCTTCGTATAGTCAAGCCCTCAGACACCTCTAAGTGAGTTTTATAAAGAGTAGAGTAAAAAAAAAAGTTTCTATGGAAAGATGAAAAACAAGCGTTTTGATTTTTCTCAGTGTGTAAGAATATACAGTTGTCTCTCTGTATCCATGGATTTGGTATCCACGGATTTAAGTATTCACAACTTGAAAATATTCTTAAAAAAATAATAATCCAAAAAGCAAACCTTGATTTTGCCATCTTATATAAGGGACCCCATTTTGCTATGCCATTGCATATAATGGGACTTGAATATTCACGGATTTTGGCATCTGGGGGGGGTGGGTCCTGGAACCAAACCCCAGCGAATATGAAGGGACAAATGTATACAAAAAATGGCAAGGGTTGAGAAAGAGTTTGAAGAGTGGGGAAAAAATTAAGTTATTGTTCATGATTTCTAGAAACACCAGGCACCCAGTTTACACTTTTTAAATGCACTGATGATTATAGAAGTTGCACAGACCGTGCTTTCCCCTAAGAAACCCTTAAAATTCTATTACTGTAAGGAGGGGGGCGTTTACTAAGGAACTTTAAGAAAGAATTCATACAGCATTCCATGACAATAGATTACAAGTACCAGCCATATGGATGGAGAACTCCCCTCTGCAGAGATGACTGAGAGTGGTGAATAGCAGACTGAGCAACATTAGAATCCCATCTTCCCTGTAAAACTCAATAGGCAGGTCTCTTTATCTGTTCAGGCTTTATTTGCTACATTGGGATAACTCATTTAAGAAAAAGCGTGTGACAAAATGTATGTCTAAGACTTAAAAGATTCAGAGGCAATATACAGATACTAATGATTAATGTCATTACAAGGAATGCAAAAAATTGTTAGATAGTTGCAACTAGATCTAAAACAGGGATGGGCAAGTTCTAGAGTATCGAGGGTCACACCATTCCATATTCAGCTACTCCAGAGTTCCAGAAATCCACAATGTGTTATCATTGCCACCATTTTGGGCAACTGGAAGTGACAACATACCACTATGTGGCCATTTTGGACTCACAGTTGTCTTTGGGACAACTTTTTTTTGCTGTTTTGGGGTGGGGAGCCTCCTGAAAAGGCATTTTAGAGCCTTTTGGTATGTTCTTTAAGGCCAAAAAGTATGTTTTATCCTAGGAACTGAAAGAATATTAACTGTTTTTTTGTTTCCCAGTTAAAAATTGTGAACCAGTTGGGAAGAACAGCATAGAGATGAGAATTTTGTAGTTTTCACTTGATATTTGCACATCCCAAAGCATTTTGAGAAATTATTCTGAGAATATTTTTTGAAGGGTGCAAAAGAGATATTTGTTACACAAAAAATACTTTTTACACAAACTCTCCTCTGTTTCCAGAAACACACTTTGTGGGGGGCTTTTTGCTCCCAAAATGCCACTTTAAGTGCTGAAGATTTACATCCCTACTTTTTCCAGTTGAAAAACTTTAGGTATGTGTGAGCCAGGGCCTTTGGGGGTTGTAGTTGGTCTCAAGGAATGGACTGGACCCCATGGTGCCCATTCTTGTTAGATACCTCCCAATTAGACTACTGTAATCCACTCTATGTGGGACTGCCCTTGAAAAGTGTCTGGAAGCTGCAGCTAGTGCAGAACAGCAGCCAGACTGGTCTCAGCTTTGCATTTTGGGGACCATATAACAGTCTTGCAAGAACTGCACTGGCTTCCAATTTGCTTCTGAGCCCAATGCAAAGCCCTAAACAACTTGGGGCCAGGATATCTGAAAGACTGCCTCCCCCCATATGAGCCTGCCAGAAATTTGAGATCTTCAGAGAAGGATCTGTTTCATGTCCCAACAGCTCATGGAGTTATGTAGGAAGCTTTCTCTGTATAATAGAGCTTTCTCTGTAGCAGTGCCTTGACTGTGGGAACTCCCTACCCACAGAAGCTAGCCTGGCCCCTTCACAAAACAGTGCTGTTCTTCATGGGATTTAATGTTTGAAATTGCTGTTTTAGCTGTTTTAAAACTGGATTGTAGGGTTGTTTTTAGACTGCTTTTAGAAGTTTTTAAAGAGTATTTTAAAGTGTTTTAAAAATGTTTTTATCTTGGTATTGTTTTAATTGGTGTTTATTCCTTGAGGGCTGGGAGATAATACAGAAACACTTTAAACAAACAAACAAACAATCCAGAACACCAGACATTCAGTCCTATCTTAATCATGAATTCAGCTGGTAGTTCTGGAGAAGCTTCCATGTTTTGTCTGTAGAATATGAAGATACCTCAAAGGCTTTTTGTGAAAACAAATGAGAAAGTTATTACGAAAGCATTTTGGCATGCTCAGTACTTTATTTGATTTTTCTACTGAAGGAGAGTATGTTTTTACATAACATTTTAAAAAATGATAAACAACAAATTTCATGTTTTACATTAAACAGACAAGTTCAGATGTTTCTAGTTATGAAACTAAACAATTTTAAATAAAATAAGCATTGACTGTTGGCTGAAAGCTGTTTTGCCATTACTGTCAAAAGATGTTTACTTTTAGACCAAAATAGGAACAGCCAACTATATTTTTAATAAAGAAGACCTAAAGACAAGGAAATGGGATTTCAATGTAATATTTGTATGTATCAATTTTAAATAATCACATTCCCCAAACTGCATACTGTTTACTACATTTCTGCACTCTGTATTTGACTTTTTTTCAAATACATCTTTTAAAGCTAAGAAACATGCATCCTGGGCTATGAAGAGAAGGTCTAGTTTTGTGTCATGAAAAATCTCTAAAGCTCAAACTTCAAACTGTGTGTCTTCTTTTTAAGAACAATATTCAAATGGGGAAGCACTACCACCATCTTTTATTGCTCTCACTGGCATTTTATATTGCTTTTGTTGGAAACTGCTGCTTATTAAAGCCAGCCATAGGTCATTTACAGAAGCACTGCTGTGATATACAATCTCTCTCTCTCTCACACACACACACACATATACAGAGAGCTCTTTGTAAGTAGTGCTGTGATTTCTGCAAATCTTTCAAAGTCACTAGCATGGCTGATAGGGTGTCCGCAAAATTGGTCAATTGTAACTAAGTGGCTTGCAAAGCAGATACCCAGATCTCACACCAGATAATTCACCATCATAATCAGTGCATAAGACGACCGACATCAATTATATGCAACATTTATGATTAAATGGGTAGCAAATGGCAGTCAACAATTGTTGTCAATCTGCCTTTATCAAACCAATGGCCAGCTACTCTAATAGGAAGCTTGCTCTCTTATTAGTATTTTTAAAGATGAAACTTGTCATCTAACAGGCTTTAGGAACAACCTTAACCTTAACTCTACACATTCTGCATTAGTCTGATTGAAATAAGAGGGCCACCTTTTTGACAAAGAGTCTGAGGACTGCAAATAGCTCTATTTCATATCCTAGACATAGAAGAAATTTAGGGGTAGTCCAGACAGTGAAAAAAAACCCTCTTAGCATCTGTGGGGAATCCCATGTGTCCAAATGGGACCCCACAGCGTTCTGTCCTTTTCGGAGGGAGAGGGAGCAAATGTTGGGGAAAGTCTGTGGCAGAAGCCTCTGGGACTTTTCTCGAGTTTTTAAAAAACCCCGACGGAAATGCGCACCCTCATCTGTTAGGACAACTGAATCACATTGCATCACATTGCTGAAGAGGACAGCTTATTAGTTGGACGTGCACAGTGGGAGGAGCATGGTAAGATGGCAGATTGTGGAACTGCCATGTTGGATTGTCACCACAGTGATCGTGTGCTGAGGCGATGAACCAGTTTTTCTTTCCTTGTTTGCTCTGCTGCACCTTAGAGTTAGTTTTTTTAAAAATTGTTTGGTGGGGGCAAGTTGGGGAGTACAAACCGTGCGTAATTCAGTTGTGGCTGGCATCTTGATTCACTGGCATGCCTCCATGTGAACAGGAAACATGGAGAGTTTTGCACACCAGAGATCTTGCCAAAAAAATCATTGAGACAGATGACAGCTGCTGCAAATTGGCATTTCTGTGCCCCAATTCACATTTTATTCCCTCGTCTAGACCAGCCCTTAGATTCACAAAGTGCTGGGATAGAAAGACAAATATTTTATTGGGGGCATGGAAGCCCTTCTTTACCACTTTCCCCACTTTTATATATAAATCTTTTCATTCTAAAGGTGGAATATGGAGCTAATTTCCTTCCAGTTACTAAAATGATAACAACTATGAGCATCTTTAGATGGATTCAGGACTTCAACATGGATAACAGTACAGCTGTGGGAACTGGTGTGGCTAACTTGAAAATCTCAGCAATGTAGGTTTCTTTGAGCGCTAAATGGAAATTCTGTATTCAGAGGCAGTACACCCCCAAGGAGCAGACATCAGAGAGGAACAAAAGAGGTTGCCTGTTCCCTCCAGCCCCTGCTTGAGCTTGCTAGGACATCACTCTGGTCACTGCTGGTAAAAGAATGCTGGGGGCCATTTACATGATGAAAATGTCCTGGGAAGAATTCGTGTCGATCCCTGGCAGTTTACACGAACATCGGGTCGGGTACGTGATTTTCGGAAGGGGGGCCACCTTTTATCCCTCAACCTGCGGGACTTCCAGTCCCGCAGGTTGTGCCGGTTTTTTAAAAAGTCACTGGAGGATTCGGAAAATCGGAAATGTAAACAGCGTGGGACAAAAAGTCTCAGTACTGGGATGACCAGAAATGGTGACTGGGGGCGGGCTTAGAGCTCAGGGACCAGAAAAGGAGGGGTCAGTCACCCGTTCAACAGATCCAGCCTCACCAGCCGAAAACAAAGGCATCCCTTCCAGCTGCACGAAGGTTGATGTGTGTGTGTGTGTGTGTGTGCGCGCGTGCGTGTACTCAATTACCTTTTTAAACGGATTTCTACACTGCAAACCCTTCAGCTTTACCTTTTCCTCAACTGCATGTTACAGAGAGATCATAGTAGCTTGGTCACCTCCCTGGCACATTAAAATATTCAAGCCTCTGAGCAAATTAGCACCCTTTAATTCCCCCTCTCTGTGTTTGTGTCTTTCAAAATGCCTGCCTATAGCCATCTCTGCAGCCAGCTGTAGGGGTTAATATTTTAAAAAGGCAAGAGGAAAACCAAGCGCTTGATTTCAAAAGGAAAGCACTCAGCTTGCTTTCAAAGCACTCAGCTTGATTTCAAAAGGAAAGCCCTGCGTCTGAGCGAAAGATCTGTCTGGATCTTTCAAAATGCTTTCTGCCTCTTCTGATAGGGTTAAAATGTTCAAGAAGCAAGGGGGAATAAGAAACCTCTGCCCCCCTCTCTCTCCCCCCCCAGCCAGCCAATAGCATCGATCGTGGCGCGGAACTCTAAAGGAAGTGCGTCACCGAGGTTGTGAAAACACGAGTAATCACATCTTTGATTGACAGCCAAAAAAAAAAAAAAATTAAAACCTAAACAAAACCGGAACTATGGACGTGTAAATATCAGTCACGGGACCACCCGGGATATCCAGATCAGAGACATAAATCGTATAAGCAGCGAGGGGCGGATTCGTGATCACTATGTCACGGTAGGCAACACGACAATTTCTGTCGTGTAACTGGCACCCTGGACACAATGAAATGATGTATCCCAGAAAATGTTCCTCTTCAAAGAGATTCACAAGGTTGTGAGTATGGGACTAGCAGAGCTGCTAGTGAATGGATCACACATTATTTCAGTATTGCCCGGTGTTTTCTGTTTCTTTCTCTTGCCTCTCTTTTGTTTCTGCTGCCTTGCCCTTATCTTCTGCTTGCATTCCATTCTGTCTCCTTCTATTAGCCCAGTTCTCGCCAGTAAAGAATAAATACTAAATTCCTTAACTAATTTGATCTTGGGAGAAAAAAAAATAGGGTAGCCCATGTATATTAACCCTACTTAGTCTGCACTGTATATTTCACACAGAACATTTGGATTATTTTCTGACAAACAATACTGGCTATAACAAATTACAAATTAAAGGAGAAAAACCCAACTGTCTATCCACACCCTATTTCCTCCCAAATTTTTGTTCTCTGGACAAGTATGTTTAATAAGCAGTATTATCTGAAGACACATTAGCCTGGGTTCTCTTGCCAGGCTTCCAGAGTTTAAATGAAATTTAATTAAACTATTACAACTCTTCTCCATCTGCCTAGGGCCATGTAGTTACCTATTTTAAGGAATACATTCTGGCAATTCTAATTTGTCCCTGTAAAGATTTACTTAGCTTTCCACAGCCATGACAGATGACAATGAAAAATTGCAATTCAGCTCATCCACCCTGGCACCATGCTAAGGACTTGCTTCACCCTCACCAAGTAAAATCAATACCATGTTTGAGCAAACACATTTACAGCTTTATTAGGATGTCTTGCTTGTTCCATAACAGCTACTTGAAGCTGCAGTAGCAAATCGACTCAGCTCAGTTAAACTGAGAAAGCTGGGTAAAGAAGCCCATCGATAAGGATGTTATAAAAATACTCTGCAGGAGACCAGAAAGCTGGAACAAACAGCCTGAGATGTGTCAATATTTTTACTCAACAGCAATATTTTTCCTCTCCAAGAATGAAAAACATACACAATGAGATCACTGCTTATGAAAAAGACCACATACTATATAGTAAATACAGTACTTCTTTTCTAGTCAAATTCAATTCCACTGTAAGGTTTTAGGGGTTTTGTTCGTTTTTGACTATACATTCAGCACAATTTCTTGTTATTATTTACACACTATCACTAAAAAGACCATCAGAACATAAAATATAAAGTTCAGTATGGTAGGACCCCTGTATCCACTGATTCATTATCCACTGATTCAATTATTCACGGGACACAAAACAGCACACCTACCATAGAGTCTTCTTAAGAAAATGTGTCCCCTCTAGCCATTTTCTAGGTCCTCCAAGGCAACTCTATAGTATTTTAAACCAGAAGTCCCATTATTTTCAATGGTGGTAGCTATTATCCATGGTTTTCGATATCCATGCCCCCCTCAGAACCAGTCTTCAGCGGATATGGGGGTCCTACTGTACAGACATGTTCAGTACATTTTCTATGTATGGATGTGAAAGCTGGACAACGAAGAAAGGGGGGGGGGGAAATCAACTGATTTGAAATGTGCTTCTGGAGAAGATTTCTATAGAGATACCATGGACTTCCAAAAAGACAAATTCCTAGACCAAATCAAGCCCATATCTCATTAGAAGCCAAAATGACTAAATTGTACTTTGGACATATGAGAAGAAACGACTCACTGGAAAAAGATAATAATGCTGGGAAAAGTTGAAAGCAGTAGGAGAAGAGGACTATATTACAGATGGATTGACCCAATAAAGGCAGCTCTGCCCTGATGTTTGCAGTGCATGTGCAGTACAGGATTTCTTGAAGGTCTTTCATTTATAGGGTCAAGCTGACTTGATAGCACACAACGACTACAACAGATGTGGCAACAGAAGGTGGCAAGAAAAGCAACCAGTAGAAGAGTACACAGTCAGTTCTGTTAAATGTATTTAGGCTTAGTTTGTGAATGGATTTGAATGGTAAGAGATTTTAAGGAGTGCAGTGTTAGGGAAGTTAATTATTTTGGACTACAACTGCCAAGTTGGCTGGGGGATTCTAAAAGCCATAACCCCCAAAAGTTTAAAAGAAGGCAGGTAGTCTCACACAGTTGTTCTGGAGCATCAGAGGACTTCTAGACCAAAGAGCAGCAAGAGAGAGCAAACTGAGTCATTAAGCATCTAGGGACAGTTCAGGGATATGGAGCTAGATAAACAAAAAAGATATATCAGAAGAGGAGGGCAGAGAGCTAAGTTGGAGCAAAAGCGTAAGGGGAATTATAGGTAACAGCAACAGGTTAGTACTAAATTTGGAAGTGAATAAGAAGTTTATGTAGGAACTAAAGTGTGATGTCTTGTATACAGTGAAAGAGATAAAAAGTTGTTGGCATAAGAGTTCATGTCAAAGATAAGAGGCCTAAAGTGTGGCATGACAGTGGAATGCCAGAGAGAAGAAAGTTGCAGTGGTCAAGACAAAAAAATGACTAGATGTTTTAAGTTTAGAGTTTATGCAAAATGGATGGTGCATGCGGGTAATATTTCTACAAGAAAAAGCAACATGACTTGGTGATAAGACTGAGGAGCAAAGGAGAGGGAGTGAGAAAAGAAAGCAAAGGATAATATGCTCAGCAGGTTACTGTTCCCATTTCTCATCGATATCCTTTAAAAGCTGGGAGTCTGCTTTGATTGTGTTTAAGAGCAAGCAAAAGACTGAGGGTTGTGGTAGGTCAGCACAGATCTCAGGTGTTTTCCATGTGTACCTGCTCTTCCTTCACATCAACTTGAGCTGAGCCACCTGTATGAACAAATGTATGGGATTCAAGTGTAGTGTGCCATGCATCATAGGAGCATGAAGACATCCCTTGGCAGAAAGTTAGCACTTTATGCAAATTTAGAACATAGAACTTGTTTCCAATATACATTTGCACACATTCACAGAATTAAGGACAAGAACATAAGTTATTAGGAAAGTAAGGGACAACTAAAAACAAACAAAAGAGTTTAGGCAGAATATTAATTTTTAAATCCCCCATTTTACATAAGCTACATATCCCAACACGGATAACATCACTATCCACAGTAATTTAAGTCCTTTTTTGCATCTGAGATTACATTATCTTCAAATAAATAAGGAGGGGTTACTTATTAGAGATACTCCTGAGAAGTGTGAGGCCTACAGTTATTTGAACAACTTTTTTCCCTGACTGTTTCTAAAAATGAAAGGGAAGAGAGAAGAGAAAAGTTAATTTCCAAGCTTTGCCTCTTGTTCTCAGTTCACAACAAATCTATCTAGCCAGTTGGATGTAAAAAGATTTCTTTTTTCAGTATATTTCTGTATCACCCAACAACCAAAGCTATCACAGCTGTTCACAAATTAAAGGCAAACCATACAATATAAAAACACAATAACACAACAGATGTATCTTAAAATGTTTAAAATAACAAAATAAAGCACAAACAAAAACCAACACTGGGTTTAAGCATTATATAGTTAAAATAAAATTAAACAACTAAAAAGCTTGGGGAAATTAAACAAGTCTTCATCTGAGAGTACAAGACGTGGAAGGGCATTCCACAACCAGGGTGCCATCAGGGGCTTCTGAAGATGATCTTAAGGCCTAGGCAGGTATGTTTACATAAAGACAATCCTTTAGGTAGCTTGGCCCCCAAGCCACTTAGGGCTTTGATGGTTAAAACCAGAAAAGAGACTGGAAGTCAGGGCAGATAAAGCGATATAATAGTGAGAATATTGGCCAAGGCTTGTTAAACAATCTTGCAGCCCTTTTTTTTCAATTAAGTGAAATTTTTAGACTATTTTGAAAGACAGCTCCATGTTTAATGCACTGCAGCAGTCCCGAAGAGAGCTTACCAAAGTGTGGTTTACTGCAGTTACTTCTGTCCAATAGGACTGGATTTGATATATCAGCCTAACCAGATGAAAGGTGCTCTCTGCCACTGAGGCTGCTGTGCCCCTGTTGACAATGCTGGATCCAAGAGTACCTCCAGATACAAAACTAATCCTTTTGGTAAAGTCCAACTCTGTCCATAGCAGGCTGAATGCTACTCAGGTGGGTAAACTAAGCTACCTACCAACTATCCACTACCTCCATCTTTCCTCCAATGAGTTTTATTTCATTTCCCATCAATGCTCCCCCTACTTTGCTCAGCACTGATTCAGAACACTCACTAGGAAGCTGTCTTGAATCCTATCTTGGGAGAAAGGTAGGACATAAATCCAATAAATAAATTAATAAAGTCATCTTCATATTGATGACACTTCCACCCACATTTCTGAAGCAACTTCCCCAGAGGTTTCATGCAGATCAGGAGTGGGCAATATCTGTAGGCAGGAGCACACATCTTCACACACAATCCACTCACTCCACTGAAATCTGATGACATGGCATTAGTGAAAACATTTTTACCTTGTTCCTTGTAAAATGCTTTAAAACAAGGTGCATGTGCACTATGTCCTCTTTTTGAAGCTGAACAAAACACAATTTGCCTTGAAAACAAAGTGCTTATTCCTTGTATGTCTTTTAAAGTGAAAGCAGCTATTTAAAAGCATTGTGCTATTATTACTGCATTACAGAATTTCAGTGATTTAGGCACACATTCAGTGTCAGATACTAAAATGGGGGCGGGGGAGGACTGTGGGCTATGGGTTCCATATAGCCCATTCCTAGTGTTGAACACCATGGAAAATAAAACAGAGCCCTGAGGAATCCCATAGCATCACCATCAAGAGAGAGAGCAGCAAGCCCCCACTAGCAATTCTAAAACTGTTTGTTCAAGTAGGAGCACATGCATCACAGTACTGTAGCTCTGACTATGAATCCAGATAGTCTATCTAGAAGAACACTATGGTCAGTTGAAATGAAAGCCACTGAAAGATTCAAGAGAATCAGCACTGTTGCACCCCCCCTCTTCCCTGTAAGCATCTTCCTCCATTTTGAGAGGCTTAAACAGCATTATAATAATGTATGAACAGGAGCACTCCATTTAGGGTGTGTGAGTACACCACAACCTTTTATATAGGTCCCACTTTTTTTTTAAAAAAGTGTCTGGAACATTATAAAGTAAAGCAGATTTCTAAACTGTGATTAACTAGATGGAAAACAGTGCTGAAAACCAAACTGTTTATCAACGTAGTAAGGATTTTTTAAATATGGCAGAGACAGATCCATGAAAGGTGAATAATTTGGCAGCATGGTGTTTATGGAAGGTTACTTACAGAGACCAAGCAGTTTCAGAAAAGCATAGATCAAGATGCAGCATTTGTCTCAGTGGGCTAACGATGACACAAGTTGCAAAAAAACAAAAACACAGCTATAAGCACTCTGTAGCATTTTCCAAGTAAAGACAGATATTTCAAGAGAAATGGGTAACAGTGAAAAGGCTCATATATTCAAATAGAGTGTTCATTTCACCACTGTATGTATACAGGTGGAAGAACAGGATGTTCAGAGCCAAATCAGGCACTGCTGTTGAGCTAATCTCTTCCACATTTATCTTTATTTAGAAGGAAAGAGGCTGTAACTAAAACATCCTCTGTTCCCCACTCCACTTGATTCATGAAGACCATTAGAACAGAAATTCAAAGCACTGTGCACAGTAAATCCATGTATATTTAACTGCTGACACCAAGCTATCAAACTGATAGGTAATGGAATTAGTCAGGGAAAAAAGATCTGTCCTACAAAGAAAGAAGAAACTTCCCCATTCACTTGCTTGGGGTTGGGGAGACAGGCAGAGAGAAAAGCAGAAACCAGAGGTGGTGGTGGAAAGAGAAAATAGCCAGAAAGAGAGAATTGAAGGAAAAGAAGGAGTAGAAGCAGCAGCAGCATACCACCACTGCTGCCACCGCTGGAGAGAAAAGAGACAGCTCTTCTACACTACACAATTATAGCTTTATATCACAATGTATACTTCAACTGCCATGCCTGCATCCTCTGGAAGTGGAACACTGGTACTTACCATGAAGGTTCCTTTTCAGCAGGTGTGGGGAGGGAGTCCTTTAGACTGGGTTTGGCTCCTCCTCCGGCTCAAGACAGGCAGGGCAATAATGCAATCAAATAACCTTACTAGCATCCCAGGGAGGAGCGCCAACCCAGACTTCCCCAGAGATGACATACTAAGCTCCAGCATCATGTACAAAAAATGCAACAACAAACCAATAATAACCAGGCAGGGAAGTACTCCCTTCTCACGGCTGCTGATAAGGAACCTTCAGGATAAGTACCAATGTTCTGTTTTCTGGCTGCGTGGGGAGGTAGTCCTTTAGACTAGGACCTACCAAAGCGGTCCCCAATAAGGTGGACAACAACTGAACCCAATGGTCTACACCACTTGCTGCAGCACCCGGCATTCAAAAGCTGCCTCTGCTGATGTAAGCTTGTCAATACAGTAATGTGGAACAAAGGAGGAAGGGGAAGACCACGTAGCAGCCTTACAAATTTCCCACAAAGATGCCGTGGTAGAAAACATGGAGGACGTAGCCACACTTTGTGTAGAATGAGCCTGGATCCCTGTGGGTACAGTCAGAGCACTACATACACACGCTGCTTCAATATACAGATGTAACCAACATGCAATAGTTGAAGAAGAAACCTTCTCTTCAGATGATTCAGAAAAGGAAACAAATGAAGAGTCAGATTTCCTGAACTCCTTGGTCCTATCCAAATAAAACTTCAGTGCCCTCCACACATCCAACCTGTGCCAATGTTCCTCCCTGTCATCAGAAGGATTAGGGCAAAAAGAAGGTAAGACCAACTCCTGAGCCCTACAAAAAACTGAATTAGTCTTCAGTATAAAAGACAGGTCTAAACAGAGAACCACTGAGTCTTTATGAAAAATACATAACTCCTCTCTGACAGAGAGAGCTTCTAATTTGGAGACATGATATGCGGTGGTAATGCCTACCAAGGAAACAACCTTAAAAGAAATTTAAGATCTGTGGAACATAGTGGCTCAAAAGGAGCCTTGAGAAGAGCTCATAGAACTACATTTAAATTCCAAGAGGGAAAACGATGAATGATTGGTGGTTTCAAGAGTATCACTCCCTTCAAGAAACTACAAACATGAGAATGACATGCTAAAAGCTTATTTCTAGTACCTGTCAGAATAGAACCCAAAGCTGAAACATGTCTCTTAAGTGTGTTAGCACTAAGACGGACCCTTAATGAGTCCTGATTGCAAAAAGGCTAACACTGTTTCAACTGAAGCTCCTTGAGGACGAATCCTCTTGCTACGAGACCACTAGCAAAAAAGCCTTCCAAATGGCCTCATATAGATGAATAGTAGAAGGCCTCCTAGCTGCTAAAATGGTCTTAATGACATCCTCGTCATTACAACCCACAATGAGTCTCTTCCTCTTAACTTCTAAGCATGAAGTTGTGACCAGTTTGGATTTGAATAAACGAATCCATTTTGAAGAAGGTCCGGCCACAGAGGGAGGACAACTCTCCTGAATCTGAAGATCTATAAGATCAAGGAACCAAGGCCAGTGTGGCCATCTGGGAGCAATGAGAATTACTTTGACCTTCTCCAACAGGATTTTCCTGAGCACTTTCAACAAGAGATTTATTGGTGGAAAAGTGTAATGGAAAACTCGAGGCCAAACAATCATGAGTGCATCGAAAGCTAATGTCTCCTTTGTCCAGAATCTGGATATGAAGTGGGAAAGTTTGCGATTGTCAGTTGATTCAAACAGGTCCATCCATGGAAGACGGAATCTGTGAATCACTATTTGGAACAATAAAGAATTTAGGTCCCACTCTGCCGGACCCAGAGTCTGCCTGTTTAACCAATCTACTTGGCAGTTCAGCACCCCCTTCAAGTATTCTGCTCACAAGGAGCACAGATGACATTCTGTCTATCAGAATAACCTGACTGACTTGCTCAGGAGGGGCACCCTCTTGTCTGTTGATGTGGGCCTTGGTACATATATTGTCCGTCTGGACTAACATGAGCAGAGGGCATTCTGGGAGCTGGGGCTGGTATGTGTTGGAGAGATGGCTCGCCAGCATGCCAAGGTCACTGGCTGCTTGGGAATATTTAAGGAGGCTTGCATAAGTAAAGATAACTATAATGACCAGGTGTGGGGGTGGAGAAACTGAAACTGGCAGAATGTATTAATGAAGTGGTTTTGGTACCAAAGTCCTAGAACTGTCTATGCAGTGTTACCATATGCATCTATATCCTGACAATAAAGCAATCTTAATTGATGCCTGTTGTACATGTGAGTAGGTGTTAACAGAGTTCACCACAATCATGAAACCATGAGTTTCTAGGCACTGAATTGGTCGTCTTCACATCCTGTGCTGCCTTTTGGAATCACAAAACCTGGATTAACAGGTTGTCCAGATATGAATATAAACTCCTTGTAACCTGAGATGAGATACCAAGGCTACCAAAACCTTGATAATGACCCTGGGGGAAGCTGATAACCCGAAGGGAACAGCCCAATACTGATACTGAAGTTCCCCCTCCTTGATATCTTCCAGAATTGTCTGAAACTTGTACTTGGAGACCCAATTATTGATCCTGCAAAGGTTGAGAATGGCCCTCCACTTCCTGCTTTTCTTCAGGACTAGAAATAAAAGGGACTAAGACCCCAAGCATTTCTTCGAGTTTGGCACTGGCTCTAATGCCTGAATTTGTAACAGGTGGTCTATGGCCTGAGAGCTTATTTCTCTACACTACTTGTCTGACAAGACTGGATAAACATTGGAGGGGGGAAAGACAGAAAGTCTATTGTCTATCCCTGACTGACTGTTCTGATCACCCAAGCATCTGAGAATGCCATTTCCCAGATAGGAGCAAAATGGATCAAATGCTCCCCCACAGGGAGGGGAGCTGCAGTCAAAGAGACTGCCCAGGTTTGTTCCCCTATTTGCTGCTGGAAGCATTGACAGTCTTGGTGGCTGTTTGGGTGAACCCCAGTTGGATCTGAGCAATCTAAAATCCCTCTGATTAAATTGACACCTAGACCCCCCCCCCAAGGTTTGTCCACCAGGATGAAAGGATTTTCTATCCTCTTTTTTGGAAGGGATGTGGGAGTGCTTTCTAGCTTTTGTCTCAACTAAAACATCTTCCAATATGTCACTGAACAATTTAGGTCCCTTAAAAGGACAACTAGTGAAGTTAGAATTATCAGCATTCCAATTTTTAAGCCACAATTGGCATTGTGCTGCAATGTTGGCCTCCAAGGACCTGGAAGAAAATTGTAAGGCATCCAAGCTGGCATCTGCCATAAATGCAGAAGCTTTGGATAGTTTATTTATGCCCTGTTTGAACTTTGTTTCCCCCTGAGGGATACTATCTAGAATGTCCTTGGTCCATATAATAGTTGCCTAGCAAATAGAGATGTGATTGCAGCTGCTCTAATAGCTAGGGCTGAAGCTTCATGTGCCCTGCATAAGAAAATCTCCACTCTCATCACCCTTGCGAGAAAAAAGAGAACCTGAGACCAACCCTGCAACTGGAGCATCAATGGGGGGCAGCTTAAGCTTATCCATGATCTCTGTTGGTAAAGTGTAAAATGACTCGGCCACAGCTGGAGGTGGATGTGCTGCCCTGGGGTGCAGCCACTCGCCTTCCAAAACCTCAGAAAATACCTCAGGAAAAGGAATAATACAATGGTCTAACTTTCCTTTGGATCTTAGTTCAGGGGCCCCTTTGTTCTGAGATTCAGATGCAGGTACAACCACAGAAAAGCCCAAGGATTTTTCAACCTTGTGCGCCAAAATTTGGAAAGCGCTGGCATCAAATAATCTGGGGAAAAGGTGGTCAATCAACAATTCACTCTCCTCTGAGGACAACTCTCCCTCTTCTTTATTTGAAGCCTCAACAGAAACCTCTGAATCCTGATCTTTCCATGACGTGACAATAGAATAATGCTGTTTCTTTTTATGCTTCCCAGGTGGGGAGTCATGTTTGCCTCGAGGGATGAAAGAGTCCTCATCTCCCTGCCCCAAATTTGCCTGTGTAGAAGTGGTAGCGACAGGCCTCTTTCTCTTTTTCTTTCCTTCAGACTGGGCAGCAACCAGTCACTGACAAAGATGGTGCAGCTCCTCCCCCTGGCAGTTTGTTTTTGCGGGAAGCACCTGCATCCTCTGCAGTGGGGCCTAACACTCCAGTCCTTTCCCCTTCGCTAGACTGGCCCACCACCACTGCATGGCAGGCAATAAGCATGATCCAGCTGGCCAGCTGAGGCAGCAGTTCTAAAATTAATGGTGGGAAGGAAGGAGGGGGTAGCACTCCCCAGCACAGCAGCCAGAGTGGTTGCTATGTTTGTAGGAATGATGGTTGTGCCAGCATGGTCCACCTCTAGAGTAGAAGCCCCATCACACTCCGTCACTGCCTGAGCGGCATCCAGGGAGCTAGCCATGGAACCTCTGGAGAGGACCGGCAGCTCCCTCTCAGCCAACTGCCCTGAGGGTAGTAATATCTCTGCAGTGCCTGAATCCTCCTCGGAGGACAGGTCGGAGCAAAGTGGGCTCTGAGTAGCCATCCTCCCCAGGAAGCCTGAGAAAGTGCTAGAGCAAAGCCCAAGCCTGCCCTTCATCTCACAAGGCAGGAAAGAAGTGGGGAAGTCTGGGTTGGCTCTCCTCTGTGGGATACTAGTAAGGTTATTTGATTGGATCATTGCCCTGCCTGTCTTGAGCTGGAGAGGGAGCCAAACCCAGTCTAAAGGACTACCTCTCCACACTGCTGGAAAACGTGGGGTTTGTAGTTTGGTCAGAGGCAGTAGAAGAGTTCTTAGGCTGAGAATTCTAAATCTCCTTCCAAAAACCTGAATATTCTAGGGTGTTGCTGTGGCAGTTAAAGTGGAATCACAGCACTACAACTATGTAGTGTAAAAGGACCCACACTGGTGCCGCTCAGTAATTTTGGGCCGCCCATTGTGACAAGCGGTTGAAGGAATGTTGATGAACAATAGGAAGAGAGCACGAGGGGGCCAATCCCAGCACAGGAAACTGTGACGGGAAGGGTTTTCCTAGAGCTTTAAAAGGTATGTATGGCAGTTGAGAGAAAGAAGTTTGGCAGTTGAGAGTTTTAAGTTGAAGACTGAGTTTGAGTCAGTTTGGGGTCTGTGTGCTTTTCAGTGAAGTTAAGAAATGGCTGTATGAAGTATGGTCTGTGCTTGAAAGAGTGTTAAGGCTGAATGGATTATGGAGTGAATGGAAATTAAGAATGATTAAGTGGTTGAATCTGGAAGTTCCTGGTTTTTATGAAATAGTCACCACAGTGTGAGACTAAAGAGAAATTTAACAGTTAACGAAGTTGGAGGCACAATATAGAAACATTTATGTTATACCATTTCGTTAATAAACCGATTTTTGTGTTTTATTCATAAATACCAGACTCCTAGTTAATTATTTCCCTCACTGATATCTAGTATTCACATTTACTAATTGAATTCAAACAATACCAGATATTATCCACAGAAAGTCAGACCCAAGTCCAGAGTAGGGATAAAGGGGAAGCTGAAAGTTAGGGGGCAGTATAAGTGAGGAGGTGGCCAGGCTTAACAGTGAGGTAAATTCGGTTGGTCTGGGGGTTCTCTCCACACTCATAAAATCTAAAGGGTGGGCTGGGAGCTTTACATCACAATGTATACAAGGTCTGTCTATTAAATAATGAGACTGTGTTTCTACCTTTCAGACAAATCAAGGAGAACAGATTGTGAACGTTTGAGAGGTGACCTTGGACATGTCTGAACCTGCATGACAAACATCAACAGGCAGTTCAGTTAATTGTCAGTCATCGTTTAAAGCAGCTGTGTTGTCTGCTATTGCCAGAAAAATGCTAAGCTTAGAGTTGAGCAACATGACATTCTGCAGCAACTTGAGGCGGACCCAAACTTTTTTTTAAAAAATAATCACTTGTGATGAAACCTGGATCTTCCAGTATGATCCTGAGACAAAAAGACAGTCAATGCACTGGAAAACACCATAATCACCAAGAATGAAAAAAGCATGTCAAAGCAAGTCCACAGTCAAAGCCATGCTCATTGGTGTTTTTTTGGGGGGGGGGGTTGGAAATCAAGAGCGTAATTTTGGCAGAATGGGTTCTAGAAGGCAGAACAGTGAACCAGCATTATTATAAGGAAGTTTTGACAAAGCTGAGAGAAAGGATCAGAAAAAAAGGCCAGAACTGTGGAACAATGGTTTCATTCTTCATCAAGACAACGCACCTGTTCACACAGCACTTTCTGTGAAGCAGTTTTTGGCCGATAAATGCACTACTACACTTGAACGTCCTCCATATTCACCAGATTTGGCACCGTCATTTTTCTTTTCCCTAAAGTGAAATGGTTGCTTAAAGGAACATGTTTTGAGTCAATTGATGCAGTAAAAAAGAAAATGGCAGATGTGTTGACACAGCTGACAGAAACTGATCTGCTCCATTCCTTCGACCAGTGGAAAACAAGATTGCATCAGTGTATGAGTGTGAACAGGGAATATATTGAAGGGGACAAGCATTAGAATTGTAATACATATAAATAAAGATGGGTTATTGTAGCAGTCTCGTAATTTAATAGACATACCTCATATGCCTCGATTTGCGAAGCACATAACTAAGATTTCTTTCTTCTTCCACCTTCAACACTACCATTCCAAATGTTATTATATTCCTGATACATCACAGCACCACCATGAGTACAGGAGTAAAAAAAGAGCCTGCTTCTGCTTCTCTATACTAAACACTTTTACTTGAACATATTTGCTCCAAAAGAATAATACAGGTTGACCCCCGTATCCACTGGACCAGTACCTGCAGTTTCACTTATCCACATCCAAAAAAATATATCCTCTTTAGGCATTTTCCAGCAAGAGTCTATGGTATGCTTTCACCAGAGGTTGGGCCAGAAGTCATTCATTTCAATAGGGTTCACTATTATCCACAGTAAGGTCAGGAATGTATCCCCCATGGAGATGTGGGGGCAGTCTGTATACATTTTAAAGTTAAAATAATAAACAGCTGATGATGAAAACAGAAATGGGTGCGCTTCTCTCCACAGATTAGCTCAGATAATTTCTGAGCCAATCGAAAGAATTGGGGAAAATAACTCAAAAAAGGAAGGAGACTAGTGGCACCATCAAGACTAATACATTTATTTCATCATTAGCTTTATGGACCCAGTCCACTTCTTCAGATGCAAAACTTGTGATGTAATAAGCTGGTTAAAGTTGCCACTGTCCCCTTCCTTCTCTTTATATTGAAAAATACTAACTAGTTATATTTCAGAAAAATAACCTGTTTCAAAAATGTTTTCCCACCTCCTCATTTATTAATGAAGACAGCTATTGATGAATTAACAAACTAATTAAGAGAATAGTCCCTATACAGGTGGATAAAAGTCACAGGCATTCAGAAACATCGCTGCACACACACACACACTGGAGATTTTCAGACCGGCTTTTTCCCTGTTGCAAGCACAGAACAGGGTCAGGAAACGTCTTCCCTTTCAGACAACGTCATCCCAGTCCATGCTGCTACTGTGTTCCTTCCATGTCTTTCTCGTATTTTTTTAATCACACGGAAAGATAGTCAATAAATCCCTTCTTGTGATCCTGTCACGTGATCACGGGTATGCAAACCAATGCCCTGTGATGCTCACCTGACCAGGTAGGTTTGTTCCAAACACTTCCTGGCATGATTGGGACATCCAGGTAAGTAGCACCCTTTGTTTTACCCTCCTCAGGTTACTTGTTAAATATAAAGTGTGTTTGGGTGCTTAGTTTTCTTTTTTGAAGTTTTGTTTAGTTTTTAAAATTCCCCGTGTGATTGTTCTCTCACGAGAACGGGCGGGATTTGGTTTCCCTGTAGTAAAAGCAGCTTTACAACAGCTGCATTTACTGAAGGGAAGCTGAGGGAAGGGGGAGTGGTTTCTCTCCTGATAAAAGGTAGGCGTGCAAACTGTTTTCAATTATTCTGTGGCAGGGATGGGAGTGCGGCTGGAGAGTGCTAGCGGGGCAGGAACAGGGCTTTTAAAGTGAGTCTGAAAAAGTACACACACACACACAGACACACACACACACTACTATGTTACACCAAACACACAGTTTGTTATAGTTTTGCTACATAAAATAATACCCAAAGAGGAACCTCAGTATTTCACTGTAGTTCTTAAACTTTTGCATGAGCTTCTACAGTGTGACCTCTCTTTGTATTTGCCTCCTTCCATCTCTCCACTGGTTCAATCCTAACTGGCGTCCAATTCACACATATTTTTTTTCTTACCACAAGCTGAATTTCAGGCAATTGCTTGGGATGTGGTGAGTTCTATCTTTCTTGTCATGCCATCAAGACTAAATTTTTAAAAGACAGACTTATCATACCCAGGTTATAAGGCAAGAAGGTGTAACATTTGCGTAATCATGACAGCTTTCCACAAATATATCCTAGCCTTTAAGTGATTGCCTTAAGGTTATTTCCTGTTGGAAACACAGGTTTAATTTTCAACCTCTCATACCTTCATAAATGTTTCAGTACTGCCATTCTATTTTCCCTATGCCTGCTTTCATGTCACTTGCTATGCGTGGATTAACAAAAAATTCTCAGTTAAATTCAGTTTCCTCTCCCACTTCCAAACTCTAACTCAAAACAAATCCCTAAAATCACCATAGTCTTATACACTTTTGTATTTTTTGCAACCAATTATATTTATTTAACGGAGCCAAACCCTCTACTGTGTTTCTCTTCACCTTACTTAGACTGTGAGGTTCTAAGCAGGAACTGCCTCCTCTTATACAGTTTCCAGCATTTCAGTCAGACTTGGATCTCTACCGAATTAGGGGGTTGGCTCAAGTAAAAGCACAATGTATTGCTTACAGTTACGAATTCATTTCATCTTATAAAATGTCAGTGTTACAATCACTAAGTTGATCAAATCACAGAGTTAAAGCTAACTATGCTTGCCCCTGATTATATGCTGAACTTGGGATTTCCCCAGCTTCTCCAAGAACTGTGAATAACACTCTTTCAGTTATATTGTTTGAAAGCTATTAGTATACAGGGGCGGAATATGAAATGCAACCTCTTAGTTTATACCATAAACAAGTCTTTTCTGTGTTACTATTACTATTCAGAATGTCACCAGTTCTGCTGAGGCTTAAACCCTAAGATTCAGGGGTGGGGGAGAACCTGAGAGACAGTCGCATTTCATAAAACAGGGATGGAACCTTCTTCCCTGCCTTTCCGCAGACTGTTGACTCAAGTTGGATTCACATACACTGGAGCCCAAAGAAGGCAGGGGATAGCAGCTAATGGGTCAGTGCCACACACACACACACACCGTGCGATACTTTGAGGAAAGTTTGGCAGGATTGGACAATGTGTAGCCCTCAGATGCTGCTGGATTGTAATTTCCATCAACCCTCACCACTGGCTATGCCGACTAGAGATTATGGGAGTTCTAATCAACCACACCTGGAGGGCCACAAGATGCCCATTCTAATTTAATAGGATATATAGTGCTCTCATTGACACTTCAACCTTCAAAATGCAACAGAATACCAATTACCGTATATCCCAGCGTATAAGACAACTTTTTCAGCCTGTAAAATCAGCTGAAAAGTCAGGGACCATCTTATATGCCAGATACAAGTCCGAGATGGGGCTGTGCCAGCCCCATCTCAGACTCAAAACGACGGAGGTGGCTGGCTGGGGAGGGGAGGAAGCTTGCTAGCCACCTTATCCCCCCCTGCAGCTGCACGGGGGGGGGGAGAGAATCACTGGGCAGGAGGGGGTCTTCTCTGTGACTCTGAGTCACAGAGAAGATCCCCTCCCGCCCAACGAGGCTGCACGGGGGGGGGGAGCCTTGCTGGTTGGGAGGGGCTGAGCCTCTCCCCAGTCAGCCATCCCCCGCGATTCTCCAACTTGCGAGGAGGCTGGCCAGCCTCCTTGAGGGTTGGGGAATCGCGGGAGGTAGCTGAGCCTCTCCCCAGCCAGGCAGCCATCCCCCACGATTCCCCAACTCGCAAGGAGGCTGGCCAGCTTCCTCGAGGGTTGGGGAATCGCGGGAGGTGGCTGAGCCTTTCCCCAGCCAGGCAGCCATCCCTCATGATTCCCCAACTTGCGAGGAGGCAGGGAAAAGAGGAAGGTGGTGGGGAAATAGCTTTGCTAACCAGCCCTATCTCAGCCTTTGTTTCTTCATCTAATCTCGATCAAGCATCTTTCTTGATTAAACGAATTATGGAATGGTGTAACTTCTCTTCAAGGTTTTGGAGCATCACTGGGCTCACACACTGGTTTCAGGAGATGGCAATATATAGTCTTCAAGATGTCTTGGAATCCAGCTTTAGTTGTTCTAGTTAGAATGATCAATGACAAATGACCGGGGAAGCTATAGTCCAAGATTCCTGAAGGCCCAAAAGGTTCCTTACCTCTACTGTAGAGAATTTTAAACATCCTTTAATTTTTTAAAAAATATTTTATTTCTTCTCATTACTATTATCACCAGGAGCAGAACTAGGCCAATTGGGATCAGTGAGCAGAGACTCTTGGCCCACCAGTCAGGGCTGCTAGATGGCCTGGAGGCCTCCATTCCCCAAGTTAATTTTCCCTATTTTTTTACCAGTTAAAGCAGGCTTTACAGTGCTCAGGCCTAGGAATTATGACGGTTCATATACAATAAATATTAAACAAAGGACAAAAAAGGAAAGTTAAACAGTAAGACAAAATACAAAAAGAGCACACAGAAAAAAGAAAAAGCAGACACTCTATAGCAACAGCAATAGCACTTCTATTTCTATACCGCTTATCAGTGCTAAAGAACTCCCTAAGCGGTTTACAACGTGTTAGCTAAAAGCCCCCAACAAGCTGGGTACTCATTTTACCATCCTACAGAAGGATGGAAGGCTGAGTCAACCTTGGAGACCTGTAGGATTCAACATACAACGTTGTGGCTGCAATACTGGCATTTAACCAAGGCTCTAGAAGATAAACTACTAATAAATATACAGATGACTTCCAACTATCTTATCTACAGCTATCTATATATCTCCTACCATCTTACCCCTTTTTCTGTAAACTACATATTATCCTTCCATTAATAAACTCATCCTACTATTCAAAACCAATGGTCATCAAGTCACCATCATTTTTTTTCTCAAAAAGTCCACCAGGGGCTTCCAGTCTTTCCAAAATGTTACTAACTATTTTTCTCTAATCAAAGTAGTCCAGCATTGTCCATTTCTGCTAACTCACTCATTTTTAGCAACCACTCTTCTTTAGTAGGTAATATGTTATTCTTCCATTTCTGAGCATAGGAATTATATGGTGCTGATGCTGTCTCCAAGTAAAAGTTTTGTTAAAATTGGATTTGTCCCTATAAGGTATAGAACAAAAAACAAGTTTATGCAGTGGCCTGCCAAAACACTTGGCAATTTTCAAGTGGTTGGTGGAAAGAAAAGTTTGAGAGTGAAGCTCTATGTGAGATCGCGGCTTTGGGGAGGGTGGGTGATGGGGGGGGTGTCATCTTATATGGCGAGTATACCCTAAATTCTATATTTTGATTTAAAAATTGGGGGGGGGGTCGTCTTATACGCCCAGTCATCTTATATGCCGAAATATACAGCGATAGGTGTCAGTAAGATAACTTTTCAGCTACCTTAGGTTTTGGTTTCTATAAATATCACAGAATTCCCTGCCCAGATAGAAACAAATAGCATGATTACAAATGGATAAAACAGCAGCAGGCACTATTCTCCTTCTGACTTCTAAAACTTTTCACTCTTTGTAGTCCTTTTTGCATTGCACGTCAACAGTTCAGGAAACAGATGCACTAGGAAAAAATAATAGTTCAAGCTTAACACTCAACTATTTACATAATTGTTAATATTATTATAACCTGTTAAAAGAAGAGCAACATGCTAACATTTTAAGGCCTTGAGAGAGTATGAGTACATTATGTAACATATTTGATGCAGCTTGTTTGTGCAACATTCTGATGGATACAATTACTTGTCTGAAACAATGTGGATATTGCATAATGGCATTTTATCTCATAAAGGCACAAAACACTTTTTTCCTGAGAGAATTAACAGGCCATTAAAACAAAATTTTAGGATGCAAATTAAAGCTTGGAAATCTAATAAAAATTAATGACATTCCATAATGGGGAAAAATACTTTTCAATGTTTTTAATGAAGCAAGGGAAGGGCATTTCTGAACAAAATGTTAAAGCAAATAATACGTACCTCCCACAAACGCATCTCCAGCTCCATTGGTGTCAACAATCTCACTCTGATCGCTAATTAAGACAGGGAAAGCTCTTACTTCGCTTTCTACAAGGGAAGAGAAAAAAAATATCCTAAGATATTGTAAACAAACAATAATAACTATAGAACAACTTGAACACTAAAATCAACTTAAAACTGGGTGTTGACTGAAGCTTCCAGAAACCAGCAATGCAATAAAAGAGGACTGAAACAATCTAGCTGATGTGAAAAGGAGAGAATATAGCCTTTGTACTTTTCTAGAAAAAAATACCTTTTTTTGTTATTGGTTAAAAAACCCCACACACCTAACCTAATACTACATACGTTTAGTGTTATAACCTTTATGGAAATATTTCCAAGTCTAATTTTCTTTACAGTTCTGCTGGTATTCTACAGATACATTTCAAGTTATTTTAAAATGTTATAGTTCAATGTGCCATTTTCCGTGTACTTGTAATGTATGTGCACAATCTCTTCAGAGTGCTAGGGTCACAGATTAAATACATGCTTCTAATTAATCAGTAAGGGTTTTCGGGGAGGGGGAGGTAATGTTACAAAGATGTGATAAAAACATAATTACCACCTTGTTAATGTGTAAATTGCTGGAGTAAAGGAAGCCTATGCAAGCTCTGCCTCACAGTCAATGTGCATGAAAAAAAGCCACACAGACTGCTTGTACTTTGGTACATTGGAATGGGAAAATGGGAAAAAGCACCCCCATCATCCACTACCACAATAGACCACAAGGCCTTTCTTTACTTAGGGTGTGAGTGTACGTATATTTGTGTGCAGACTCCCAGGACAATGCAGATTGAAGCAGCAATACAGGAAGCTGTCAAAATGTTAGGAAGAATGTTAGGAAGCAAGATGGAAAGTACAGTTGTCCCTTCATATTCACTGGGATTTGGTTCCAGGACCCCCCGTGGATACCAAAATCCATGAATACTCAAGTTCCATTATATGCAATGGCACAGCAAAATGGTGTCCCTTATATAAGATAGCAAAATCAAGGTTTGCTTTTTGGATTATTATTTTTTAAAGAATATTTTCAAGCCGTGAATACGTAAATCTGTGCATACCAAATCCATGGCAACTGTAGTTCAAACTGGGAAGTAAAAGAGACAAACACATCACAAAGTCTTCCCTATCTCCATTCTTTGTGCTTTTTATCAAAGATAATTTTTTATTTAGGCTATCACTGAATTACAAAATCTCAGTCACTGAATCACATGTATCTTAATAGATTTACTATTCGGTTAAGTGTGCCTAAAACTGCACATGAAAAAGTCCCAACACTATTTACATATCGTCTTAGTTTTTAGATGATGCATGCTTGTGTTGTTGCAAACCATCTTAGAAAAGGCATTTCCTCTTATTTTGTTTCTCCTTGCATGCTTGACATTTGGAGTTTTACTAAGTCCACATATTAAAACTGAACTTTTTTTTTTAAACCCACAACTGGGAAATGACCATTGCAGTGCTCTCATAGTCATGAGGTGTGCTGAGACAGGCAGCTGTGGCAGGTCCCCAAGAGGCCTCTACAACTACCTGCCTTGATGTGCCCTGCAACTGGGAAAGCGCTGCAGTCATCATTTCCCAGTGTTCTGACTTGCAGTGCCTCAAGAATCTTATGGTTGGGGCATTGGCTGGGTTAAGAGGTAAGTTTTTTTTTTGAGGGAGTGGTAGTTGTAAGCTATAAAGATGGAACTCTGTTAGAGCGTCATCTTATTATTGAGTAGCTTGGCCTTAAGATTGGGGAAAGACTATTTTAAAACATCAAAAAGAATACTTCTGAAGGTTAACAGCACCTACATGAATACAGGGATATCAGTCTCTACACCATTTTCTGTAAATCGCACAGCCTGTTCTGGGAGCCAAATGCTTTAAACAAAAAGTTAATTAACAGTACAATCAGCCCTCTGTATTCATGGATTTGGCATCCATGGATTCCACCATCCACGGGTTGAAAATATTAAAAAAAAAAAATATTCCAAGAAGCAAACCTTGATTTTACCATTACATATAAGGGGCAACATTTTTCTATGCCATTGCATATAATGGGACTTGAGCATCCAGATTTTGGTATCCATGGGGGGGTCATGGAACCAAACCCCAGCAGATACCAAGAGCCCACTGTAAATCAACTGAAATTCAGTTACTAATATCAGTGACAACTGATTAATTCCCCAAATTCTAAGGTTTAACATTGTCAAAATATTCAAGCCTTATGTTCCAAACTCTAGTCAAGAGGGAACAAAGAAATTATTAGGAATGTAAGGGAGAAAACTGGGTTAGTATCCTATGCACATTCATCCAGGAGTAAACCCCATTTAACATGTACAATGTATGAAGAGGAGTACATTCACATATAAATCTCTTTCATGTTCCTCTTTATTGCATTTATCTGGGCCTAACATACAATCCTAAACATATTTAACCAGAAACAAGTCCCAAATAGAATGGGACGTGTTTCTGGTTAAATATGTATAGGATTTTGTTAGGCCCAGATAAACACAACAAAGAGGAACATGAAAGAGATTTATATGTGAATGTACTCCTCTTCATACATTGTACATGTTAAATGGGGCTATGGGGCTCCATTGCTGGATCCCAAAATCACAAAGCATTCCAGCCCCTGCTTCCAACACAAGTAGAAATCCTGACTGCAAATGGTCCCAGCAAAGGTCCATACTCAATGACATTAGCAGTGGTAGGCTGGGGAGCTGTGCAACCTCACTGGAGCCGTCCCTGCTCCTTCAATACATGAAATTCCCTTCACAGACGTAACATTTAACAAAGAATTTAGTTTGCCACAAAATTTATAGTTACAAGGAATGTCTAGAAATGCAGAATTAATTGAATAAAAAGAAGGGTGACCTCCCCCTGGCCCAATTTTCCAAGGTAAAAGACATGCACAAGAAATATACCCTTATAACGTAAGGTCTTCTCTCTATCACATTTCCAGATTACACCTGCACTTTTGAAAAAAATGCAAGATGGAATATGATTTCACCTTTAAAATTAAGCAAGAAAAATTGCTCTGTAACAATTGTGTTGCTTCAATTTAACACCATGAGTGGAAATACTGTGGACTGGGTAGTGGTTAAAAGCATCTCAAGAAGAAAATGAGTATGTGCACAGTACAGGACATATATTTGTACTGATGCAAATGTGAAAAATGGCCTGTATCCAGAAGATGCATGGGAAGCTTATATCCCCGATTTTCAAAAGCAATCTTCCATATTGCCTCCCAACCAAAATACATATTGGGAGAGCTTCAAAAGCAATGACTATTGCTGTATGGTTATCTGGAAAGTGGATTATCTTGATCCATTTCGATTTGTCTTCAGGACTGGTTATGAGAAATAAGTACTATAGCTTTGATTGTCTTTACAGTCACCCTGTGGGAGCTAAATAGGGAGAATGTTTTCCTCTTGGTTTTGCAGGCCTTCTCAGAAGCTTTTTATAATATCAACCATAATATTCTTCTGGACCATCTCTATGGGAGGCATTCTTTACAGTTGCTTCAGTCCTTCTTGGAAGGACAGATTCAGAAGGTGGTGCTGGGGGATTTGACACCTGGCTGATGGCCTGTGGAATCTCAGTGATCTGTCTCTTATACTATTTGATATTTACATGAAACCACTGAGAGATGATGTCTAAAGATTTGGGATTCAGTGCCACCAATATGCTGAAGACACCCAACTTTGCTTCTCTTTTCCATCTAAACTTCTTTGGAGGTTTTTAAACAGAGGCTGGATGGCCATCTGTTGGGAATGATTTGATTGTGTATTCCTGCATGGCAGGGGGTTGGACTGGGTGGCCCTTGTGGTCTCTTCCAACTCTATGAGTCTATGAATCCAAGGAACATACTGTATACCTGGTTACCCTTGAAGGTGATCCAAAATGTGGTGACTACAGTTGTTGGTGGCTGTTTACATGGAACATTAACAACAGCCTGCTACAACAGCCTCACTGTTTAATAATCAATTTCTCTTTGTGAGTGCTTATATTATTTTTATATAATTTTCAGACTATGTGGCTCCTTAGTCCACTTACTGACTGAAGTCATGATTTGGGGGAATAAGGATTCACTAGCTGGACCTGGCGTACCATACACCATTAAAAAAACTCCCCAAAGCATGGCAGGTAGACCTCACACCTGGTTGCCTGGGTCTTGCCGCCGCCGCCGCTGCCAATTGAATGCCTGGGTCCAGTCACAGTGGCTTGTAACTATAGCCAACACTGTAGCACATTATTTGGTTGCTCCCAGTATACAGATATGGCCATGAATGCAGGAGTGGATTGTGAGGTGGAGAGGGAATTTGCATATGGGTGGTGATTTGCATGTGGGTGGTGATTGGCTGAGAGAGTGACAGGAACGGCCAATCAGAACACTGAAAGAGGCAACATACCTAAACCCATTGTACATACCTAGGAGGCCACATACCTACATACCTAAGGCCATTGTGCACACCCAAGAGTTCTATATCTATATCTATGGTCTATCTATCTATCTATCTATCTATCTAGAGAGCTGGATAGATAGATAGATAGATAGATAGATAGATAGATAGTAGATTCTACCAGGAACAGTTTAGTATATAATTTAATAAAGCTCAATGTGTGCATGTGATAGAAAGGCAACCAGCAAGTGAAAAATAGAGCATTTACTTACAAGCATTCACACTGTGCCATAAGCAACAAGATGCAATGACACATGGTGCTTGTGAAATGGGAGAACAGACAATGGGTTCATCTACACCGGCGCCTTACTCCGGCACCAGTCCGGCTCATTATCCTCTGGACTGGCCCTGGATTCAACATGATGGCAGCCACATGTATTTGGGGCAAATCTGTGTAGGAGGCCAGCCAGGCTGACATTGCGTTGGCCACGCTGTCCTGTCCCCACTGCCTCACTGGCCAAGCAGCTCCCTCAGAGAGCCTGCCCATTGCTGTCACTTCTGCTGAAGTCAGAATGGTGGCCCCAAGACGTGATAAACAAGGAGGGAGTTGCTCTACTCTTTCCCCATTGATTGCACAGGTACCTTGTTCTGATCTCAGCAGAAGGACTGGTGCCGGCCAGGCTCTCACAGGAAGCTGCTTGGCTGGTGAGGCAGTGACGGTGGCTCCCAAGAAGGATCCATCCCCTTCCCTGTGTTGTTTAGTGCAAGATAACAGAGATGGTACCATATTTGCATGTGGACAACTAGATTGGGCTGAACCGTACCTTATCCAGCTGTCCAGACAGCAAAAGAATTGGAGGCACGCCACAGTTTCCTGCTGTTTCTCTTAAACCAGATTAACTGCTTAATAAAGCAGATTTGCTGTGTGTGCCACAGTGTTGTGCATCTGGACACATCACACCAGGTCTGGGGTAAGTTTGGTTTATTTCCTTAGTGTAGACAAGCCCAATGTGGCATATTATCTTAAGCCACCTGGCAGCCCTGGTGGCACAGTTCTTAAATACCAGTACTGCAGCCACAACATTGCAAGTTCAATCCCAAGGGATTCAAGGTTTTCATAGGTCGGTAAAATGAGTATTCAGCTTGTGGGGGCAATTAGCTAATACACATTGGAAACAGCTTAGTGCCTAGCACGCTATAAAGTGGTGTAGATGAGTAAAGTGCTATTGCTTAACAATTTGTAAGCTGCTCTGAAAGCCTTTGTGACTGAAGAGTGGGGTATAAATACCTAAATAAATAAATAAGTTCCAAAATGGTAATCTTTTATTCCTGCTCTGTTTTACTGTGTGTTCATCACATGATTTGCTTTGTTACATAATTTGATTTAAAAACCTCAAAATTTAGCGTATTTACAAAATTCTGAACTGTGCTTTTCTTTTGAGAACCTTATAGTACAAGACCTTAATATGAATGCCTTTCCAGGAGTAAACCCTCCTCTGCTCTTCAACAGCAAGCTATTCAGGAATGTCATTTTCTCAGCCTCTTGATGATAAGATGACAAACTGGTAGGCAGAAATGTTAAGTGCCATCATTGGAATACAGATTTCCATTCTTTATGTTTAAACATTCATTCATTGTCACTGAGGAAATGTCTAAATTATGAGTTTGAGGGCTTTCGAATGCTACTGCTTCAAAACACAGATGTGTTTTAAATATACCTACTTTCATTGCATGGGAAAGGATAGGTGTTCCTGTGCATAAAGAACACCTGGCCTGATCTGCTCCATTTAACAGGAAGCACATTCCTCCCTCACCATTATGTGTACCTCAAATTGTGGGTAACACTTCATGCATCTGACAAAGTGGGCTGAGTTGTTGGAAACTCATACTCTCTAACTGTCCCGATTTGGCAAGGACAGTCCCAATTAATCCTCCATCATCCCGTTTTTTCAGCTGCTTTTAAAATGAACCACTTTCTCTCCTCCTCCTCCCATTTCCATTCGTCATCTTCAGCTTACTTCAATTACTGCAAATTTAATTCAAAGTACAAAAGCAGTTTGTATTCAGTTAATTCAGCAGGGGAGATAGGAGAGGAGGGGGCAGAGTCTTGCCTTTCTCAGTAGGCTCAGGCAAAAGACCCAGGCTAAGCTGTAAAAAGTAAAAGCAAACTGCTGTGTGTTCTTCATTAGTAAATTCTGACATCTTGACCACCCTCTGATGTTGTTTGGCCACTGGTGTTCCAGTTTTTAACCTGTAAAATGTTGGGAAAGTATGAAAGCATATGCCATAATAAACTGACTTAGTCTTTAAGGTGCCCTAGGACTCTATTGTTTTAACTACCGTTAGGTGATAAACACCACATTTGCTTGCTCACACCCTGTAGTAAGTACTACCCTATCTAGGTGACAGATAGTTACACCATGGAAAGTCACCACGTGGTTCTGAACACACATCACATCTCTCACTATTTCTAATGACTAAGTCATCTGCTACCAAGAGTTGCTGCCCCTTCAGACAAAACCTGGATGGAAGAGGATACCCATTCATCACAAATGATGTACTGACTTCTGGATGAGGTAAAATGGTGGGTGGTGCATTGTGATACAGGTGGCTTTCAGCAGTGTTGCCAGCTGGAGTAATCCGGCTGGGCTAAATTCTGTCCTGGTAAGGGGAGAATGAGGCATAAACAATGAAAACCAGTCTCGTGATGACTGGTGTAGTTGCCACAAGTATAGAGGGGACAGGACAACCAAATTCACCCAGCTGCTGACTAGCAAGACATTTTAAAATGGACATTAAGCTTGCAACTCATTTTCTTAACTTCTTAAGTTAAATAAAGTTTGGATTAAAGAAAATATGCTATTGGCCCTACAGTGTTAATGAACAGCCTTTGGTAAGTTCACCTGACTATGGACTGAAGAGATACGAAGGAAAAGAGAAAGGGGGCAGAGAAAGAAAGTATGTTTTATTCAGCAGAAGTGCTAACTCAAAAAGCATAACAAGAATTTGATTTTGGAAGTTATTGAAGAAATAAACAAATTAACTTCAACCAATGAAGACTTTTCCTACCGTGAGAGAACTGCATGTTGTTGTTTCCAGGATCAGACAAGGAACTGCTGACATGTTTTTTTGTTTCTGGGCAGGTTTGAAAGGAACTGAGAATAATACTGAAATCTGCTACCATTTAGTGGTGACCAGGAGAACAGTGGGCAAAATTTTGTACAGTGAAATACTGCCACCTAGTGGTTACACAAGGATTAATTTTTTGATGTTTTTGTTTTTATAATGTCAATGAAAACTAGGGCTGCTGACACACTGCAGAAATAATGCAGTTTGACATTGCTTTGACTGCCATGGTTTAAATGCTATGGAATTCTGGGATTTGTAGTTTTGTGAGATATTAAGCCTTCTCTGTCAGAGCGCTCTGGTGCAACAACAAACTATACATCGCAGAATTCTATAGGATGGAATCATAAAAGTTAAAGCAGTGTCAAACTGCGTTTTTACTGCAGTGTGGCAGTAGCCTAGACCAACTGATGTAAGGAAAGGCGTTGAAGCAAGCAGACCATCTATGATACAGCTGAAAAAGCAACATCTGCAGAAATGGTGCATACAATGGAGGAAATGCAACTGTTGAGAAAGGATATGCTGAAACACTTTGAGAAACAAGACAAGAAATTTGAAAAGAAAAAAATGACACAACAATTAAAACAGGAGTTGAAACAAAAGATACAAGAGATCAGAAGAGATGTCAAAGAGATCAAGGAATTGACCGGGCAATACAGTAGATAAATGAGAAAGCTGAAGAACTGGAGATTAAGACTAATATGCAAAGGGACATAATTTACTGAGACATGCAATGGTCTATTTCAAAAAGAAATTGATGAGAAATTTAATTCTTCAGAAATACTTTGTGAGTAAATTGAAGCTGGACAGAAGAGAAATAATAGTTTTGAAGGAGATACCTATGAGAACTATGTGCAAGAGAAAAGATGATAATTTCCTTGTAGATAAGCTAAAATGGAAAAGGATCCCTTTTAGATTGGAAAACCTAAACAGCTGCGTTATACATTTAAATACCAAAAATTACAGTCCCGCAAACAAGAGAATTTCTAAAAAAAACTTAAAAGAATTTTAGCAATTTCAAGAAGAGAAGTTCGAAGCATCTAAGGAAGAAAGAGAAAGACAATGGCAAGAGAAGCCAACTTCATCAGATGAGGAAGATCAAGAGTTAAAGTTAAGATCACAATCTTGCTCAGGGAGTGAAAAAGACAAGGGGCAACTGAATGCCGCCGGAGGGGGCTTGTCTAAGTAGCTGAGTAAAGTATGGATTACAAATGTTTTATCTGGAATATAAATGGAGCAAATGGCTCACAGAGAAGAAAGTATTTGATTATTTGAAAAAAAACTTAAGCAGGATATAATTTATCTTCAAGAAAGACTTTTAAAAAAAGATATCAAGTATTTGAGATGTAAAAAACTGGTGGGTGGGTGTCTAAATGGTAAAAAAAAAACCCTAATGGAATTTGCTGGGAATCCTACCTGTCTAAATGGGATCCTGCACCAATCCACACTATTTGGAAGGAGAGGGGTCCAAAACAGCAAAAACAACACAGGAAAAGCCTTTGTGTTACTTACAATGTTGTTCCTGTTCCAGACAATATCATTTTTTGACAAATGATACACCAGTTTTGACAAATGATACGCAATGGCAGAAATATTTATCTAAATGTATATGGCAAGGGGAAAAAACAAGAGTGAAATATAAAGTAGTGAAAGATGCAAAGCAAAGAGAAGGATTGGGTTTACCTAATCTGAAGTTATACTTTGCCGCTTGCTGTCTGGTATGGCTAAAAGAATAGATAGTGCTGAGAAATAAAAAGACTTTTGGAATCAGACCTGAGGTTTGGATGGCATGGGTTTCTATTGTATGATAAAGTGAAGGTTAATGTTGATTTTAATAATATGGCCTAAGTACAAATCCAGGTTATGTCAGAAAGTGCATTTATGGTTTTCAGCATAAGAAGCTTTTTATAGAAAAGAAAACAGCAAGGAAAGAAAAATGGCTGAGATACCAGGAATTTTTACAGAATTGCCAAGGAGAATATTTTATGAAAATAGAAGAGCAACTTTTGATGTAGAGTTATAGCTTTGAATGGTTTTTATATTTACTGTTATTTGAAAACTTTAAGATGGATATAAAAGACTGTGATTTTGAACAATGTATATCAGAGTTTGAATTGTATTTATGTACACATGATGAACGTGTTATTGGTAAAATGTATGAACTCTTGTTGAAATTTGATATGGAAGAGGAACAGGTGAAGGACTGTATGGTAAAACAGGCTAAGAACTTTTGTTATAATATACAAATGGATCATTGGGAAAGGATGTAGTCTAAAGGGTTGAAATTCACTTTATGTTATGAACTTAAAAAGATTTTTTGTAAAATGATGTGCTGTTGATATATGACACGTGAGAAATTGTCTAAGATGTATAAGGGAACAGTGATTACATATTGGAAATGTGAAAAACAGGGGGCTTTTCATCCTATGTGGTGGACTTGTGAAAAAGCTAAGAAGTACTGGGCATTAATACATACATGGATACAGAAAATACTAAAGACTTATATACAGTTGAAACTTGAACTTTTCCTTTTGGGATTGATGGATGAACAATCAGAAAGCGACTATAGAAGAATATTTCAATATATGATTACAGCAGCAAAATTATTATATGCTCAGAAATAGAAGCCTAATGTATTACCAATGAGAGAAAAATGGTTGTTAAAAATGAATGAATTTGCACAGATGGACAAATTGCAAAGGGATCTTGTAGCACCTTTGAGACTAATAGAGAGAAAGAAGTTGTAGCACAAGCTTCTGTAGTCTTGGTCTACTTCCTCAGATGCATGGAGCCAATGGACAAATTGTCTACTTTGATTAGAGGAAAGTAATTGGTAACCTTTTTAAAAGATTAGAAACGCTTAATCAATTTTTTGGGAAAAAACGAAGGTGATAAGATGATTATTGATTTTTACTATTAGTTTGAGTTAAATTTACAGAGGAAATGTAACATTTTATGAGGCAAGGTGGGGAGGTAGAAACCTAGGGGTTACTTTATAACTGCAAAACAGATAGGTGAAAGTCACAGATTATAGTACCATAGTTGTAGAATGAGAGCCAAAATGATGTAGTGGTTTGCGCATTGGACTATGACCCTGAAGGCCAGTGTTTGAATCCTCACTCAGCCATGTATACCCACTGGGTAACCTTGGGTGAGTCACTCTCTCTGAGCCTCAGAGGAAGGCAAAGGCAAACCCCCTCTGAACAAATCTCCCCCCAAAAAACCCTGTGAGAGGGTTGTCATAAGTCAGAAACGATTTGAAAGCACCCAATAACAAAGTTGTAGAATAGTTTGATATTGTTGGTTTTGATGTGTATGTATGTCATTTCTTTTTCTGTTTTTGTTTTTATTTTGATTAAAGTAAGTTAGTATGTGTTTTTTTTGTTTAATATATGCAATTTTTAGTAAATTTAGAATGTTAATAGAAAGTATTAAAATGATGTGTCATTTGTATAAGATTTTTTTCCTTCTTCCTTGGAATCAGTATTGCACCATTTTCCTTTGTGTGAATTAGAATGCCTGCTAAAGAGGTGATTCAGTAAAATTTTAAAATATTCACTACCCTGAGATATGAAAGCTGGTTTATTATAATATTCATGTATAAATACATGCCAAATGAATGCTAAAAGCAAATCTGTAAATTTCATTTAACATAATATCTTCATTTACATTTTTCTTATACCTAGAAAGGCTAAACACTACTCTCCCTATGGATTTCCAGAATTCCAGTAAAAGCCTAGTGGTGAATGACTTAATACATTTGTATTTGTACAGTCATTCCCTATGATACCAATACACATTTATGGTAAAGTTGACATATTAATACTTGGAAGCAAATAATACTGAATACAGTGAAACTTACTTTTAAGTAAACATTGATGGGAGTATAATGCCTAAGTCTTAGTTCTAATTTTTATCCCTTGTGTGTTTAGTAAAGTTATAGTGTTATAAATTTCTTTTGGTTCCACCAACTCCTCCCTCAAGATTTGTAAATTCTATTGCCTTTAATTAATGTCTCCATAGATTTCCTGGTTTATGTGTCTGTGTTTGTCTGCCTCTCTAAAAACAGGAGTGTGCATGCTAAATAGTTCTTCTTAAGGCTTGTGTAATTTTTATATCTATTTAAAACAGATCATGCCTAGACCTAGAAGCAGGTGAAAGGTCCTCCCTTCATCCCAACTGCCACTGCCCTGGCAGCAGAGGGAGAGAAGAAAGAGCTGCCACCCCCCTTTCCTTTTGCGTCTTGTCTTAATTAGATTGTAAGCCTGAGGGCAGGGAACTATTTTGTTCTTTTACTTGTAAAGCGCCATGTACAGTGATGGCGTTATATAAATTAAATGATGATGATGATGATGCTAGTACAATGGGATTTGAAACAGCTGATCTCCAGGGGTTAGATTCAGCTCTCAGCAACCTTCATCAAAATGTGAAGTAAAATCAGACTGATCTCAGTGGAATTACTTCTGAAACATAGCAGAATTAAAAGCTTGTGCTGGATCTGTCCTCCAAATGAAACAAATTTATTCATCCTAAATTAGTTGTTGATTGTTCCTTTGATAATTATGTACACAAGCCTATGATCCTTTTAGGATCACCTAATTAGTATCCACATGATTTCATTTAATTGCTGCTGTAATTGGAATATATAGGATTTACCTCCTTCCACAGTAATTACATGTGCATTTTAGTATAAATTATGGAAGAGTTTATTTAGTTTATAGATTATTTCCCACATATGGAACACAACTCATTAGGATGCTAGTTATTATAATCACAGTTGTGACAAGGATTTTCTAGCAAGAGCTCCTGAATCATATGTTTGCACAGCAAACCTTTAAAAGCATGCCTGTGGGATAAAGAGACTCATAAAAGTAACAGAACATGGCTTAGAAACATATACACACCCTACTGCCATTTACAGTAAAATCCTAGAGCTATTAAAAAACCCAGCCTGCTCAATATAAACACAATAACCAACCAGGCCAGAGGGCTAAATTAAAAATATTCATCCTCCACATTCCCAAAATACTGTCAAGCTTATGCCACAGCCTGTCATTTTTAATTACTCTTCATTTAAGTATTTTCAGTACAAAACTATTATCTAACTCCATCTTAATTTTCAGCTTTACATTTTAACCTCTGATAATGCATTCTGAGTTTATTTTTGTTTTAAATATCTAAATAAAATTTGGCAAGCATATTAAGGAAACAGTGAATTAGGAAATGTTCTGGTCAAAAGACAAACATTAAATGGTTTGTCAAATCAGTGGATGCTTTTTTTGCTTGGATCTACACATTAATATGAATGGGAAACAAAAGACAGAAAATAGCAATTGATTTAGTGTAGAGGTAAGAGTGTAAATTATTGAGCACTCATGTGGGGAGAATGAGCAAAAATCAATGGAGTTGTTTTGTATCCATTCATTTATATCTGCTGTGTATTTGGCTTAATGGCTTGTGTTACTGAAATAATCAAACTGGCCAGCACTGAGAAAGTTACAAGAAGTTACATCATTCTTCATGCAGACAGGCAGAAAATATGGGTAATTCAGAATATGTTACCCATCCTAATCAACAAACTCCCAAATAAAAGGTATATCAAATTGCAATTTATGAACTTCAGAAGATGCTACCTTTCAACACAACAGAAGGGTGTTAACTAGTGTCTTGGGTGCATCCAATGCTCCCCCAGTAGTACAGTCCATATGCCTGAATCATGTGGCAATTTTCTATACTTCAAAGTATTTTTTCTGATGTTCTCTGAGAGCTGGTCTGCCTAAGACATACAGATGCCCAAGAAAGGAAATCAAAATGGCACCTAGTGCCTCCTCCCACCTCCACCCCCACCCCCACCGGTAATAATGTATTATACAATTATACAAGTGCTTTGGCACTGATAAGCGGTATAGAAATTTAGAAAATAAATAAAAATAAAAATAAATAAAAATAAAAATACATACAACTCCATAATTCAGCACCCGCAATGACACCCAAAATTCTGTTGCCTTATCAGTGGCATCACTAGGGGTGGTGTAGTAACTCATGGTGACACCCCTCAATGACCTCCTCCTGTACCAAGCCATACAGAATCCTTAATAAGGTTTTTTTTTTTTGTACTAATGTTACTCATAAATCGTATTTCCCACATATCACTGGATATAATGGAAAAAGTTATGACATCAACAACTAGCAAAATTGGACACTGATGAGAAGTGTCTTTTGATGAACCCTGGCCATCATCCTGCCTTTTGACTTACAGCACCCCTGTATCTGTTGATTCAGCATCCGCAGATTCAGTTATCCGTGGTTGGAGAAAGAAAGCAAAAAGCTGCAAAAAGCAGGTACTTCCACCAAGCTCAAAACTATCAACAGACACAGAACTAACCAGGAGTCTGCAAGTGGCTACTACAACGTGGTGTCCTCTGCCTCCATGGAACCCGCTCTGCCTGGCACTAGGGACAGGAGTGAGCACTGGCACCACCGCTGCCATTAGACTGGACCCAGCCCGGAGTCTCTGAGCAAAAGGAGGGCCTGTCAGCTGCATCCCTGCAGCTCCCTCAGGTGAGCACTGGAGGGCCAGTGTCAGGGAGCAGCTGTTGGCTCCTGTTGTGGCCCCTGGGCAGGCAGACATGACGGTGGTGAGAATGCTGGGGTGGCTGTTGTGTTGAGCAGGCACCATGTTTGTGGCATGTGTATTGTCCCAGGTGGGGGAGCTGAAAAAGGGTGAGCGAGAGAGGAAGGGAGGACTTCTCTGGGCAGGAACCACTGGCATGGAGGCGAGGTATGGGAGGAGAGAAGGGGGAAACAGCGCTGCTCCCCTGCCAGCCAGAAAGGGATGACCCAGGAGGAGGAGGAAAGCCCTCCACGTCCTGGGAGCATTTGCTACTATCCATGGATTTCAGTATCTGCGTTCAAACCCCTACAGATACCAGGGTCCTACTGCATTCAACCCCCTACAGATACCAGGGTCCTACTGTAGTGTTTTGAGTGATTCACTGCTTGTCTTTTTTGCTTTCCTTTGCTGGCATATGCTTTCCACTGTTATAAATTATACCCAGAACCCATTAATTTGATGCATGGTCAACAGAGTGATGCATGGTCAACAGAGTGGACCATGCATTGAATATACAGGTTATGGTACCTTTCTTGAACCTTTCTTGTACCTTCTTTCTATGATGTTCAGAACTGGACACAGTATTCAAGGTGAAATCTGACCAGATCAGAACAGAGTGATACTACTATCTCCCTCAATATGGAAGCTATGCTCCTGTTGATGCAGGATTGCATTGGCTTTTTTTGGCTGCCACATTACACTCTTGAATCATGTTTAGCTTGTAGTCTCCTAAGACTTCAAAACAGTGCTCATCCAGCAAAGACCACTGAAGAGTACGTCACCCTCCAACTTAATGCATGCATTCATATTAATACAGGCTCATGCACCCTGGGGTGGTGGTGGAGGAGGTGCACAAAGCTAACTGATTACTCGGTGTTTCCAAAATGATGGTGGTAGGGGGATTGAAAAACTTTTGCAAAGTTGCAATTCTAATGACAGATACTCTTGGTTTGCGAGTCAGTTAGGTCTGGTAATTTCCACCAGATCCCATCTGATCTTGGAAGCTAAGCAGGATCAGCCTTGGTTAGTACTTAGATGGGAGACCCAGGTGCTATAGGCTGTATTTCAGAGGAAGGAACTGGCAAAACCACCTCTAAATTCTTCCTCTCCCCATCTTCTGAAGGTAGAACAGTCTCCTGCTTTAGAAGTGGGGTGAGCAAACAAGAAAGGAGAAACTGCAAGTCCTAAAGTGCTACTGCTAAGGAAATTAAAAAGAACGTGTTATGCTGTGGAGCATGCTGGGAAGTGTAGTTCAAGTGACCACGAAGCCACACCATCTTTGAGAACAACTGGTATACTCTGAAACTACCACTCCCAGACAGCCAGTGAGAGGTGCCCAAGTCTCTGTAGAATCTTGCTAACCCCACAAATGTATTGTGGTTAATGAAGTCCAAGTATTATTTCCCTTTAAAAAGACACAGGAGTCGCTGGGTTTCTAGATAATATTCATGAATGCCTGGCCAAACATACTGCCTATTCTGGGGCATTCCAGTCTGGCACTCTGAGAGACTTAATCTGCATGGGTCAGTGGCTTCCAGGATCCTTACACACAACCACTACTATCCAGAAGCAAAGAGGTAATTAGGCACAGATTCTGAAATGTAATCCAAACCTAGCAGAACTTTCTGTAAACTTTCTATAAATGTATTTTCCTATTGTCTCCCTCCCTTCTGTAATTATATTAGTCAATTTGATCATATATGCCACAAACACTCATCAAGCAACCGAGGATTACATGCTTTTCAATTACAGGCAATAGTAATGGCTGCTGTTAATACATACACCACAGTTTCAGCATCCTCATTCCTCCTTATGGCCACCCCACATGAGTGAGCAATGAATAAGGTGGTAGGCAGGTGGTGAATGAGAATGAGGCAGCCTGCTCACATGGCAGGCGAGTGGCCAAGTGAGCGAGCAAGGCAGCCAGCCCCACATGGTGGGCAAGTGAGTAGGGCCACCACCACCCCTCTTAATCCTGTTCCTGCCACCACCGCACTTACTTCTGGTGTGGACAGGTCCTTATAGGCCTGCCTATCAGATCTCATTTGAAGCCTCATGGGACTCAAAATCATGTGCAACTGCAAGAGACTGGCAGACAGGCATATAAGGGCCTACCCATGCAGTTGATGGCTATTGTCAGCCGAATCTCCACACTGTCACGGTTCCTTTTTTCTCACCTGGGCCAAGGGCCCTGGGCCAGGAGAGAGAAAGGTGCTGCCACCATGTGTGGTTCGGTCAACAATAGCCATTGGGGAGAGAAAGGTGGTGCTGCTGCTGTGCAAAGGTTCATGCTTACCTCAGAGTGGGTGGGCATTTGGGTGTCACCCTCTCAGACATCACCTGGTGTGGCCAGCACCCCCTGTGTAATGCCCCTGTGCCTTATGAATGGGCTATTCTCTCTGGCTGGTCCTCCCTATTGTAGAGGGTTTGGCTCACGTAGGCTGTGGGCCTTTCTAGTTCTGATTCTGGATTCTGTTTCACCTACTGAGATCAAGTCTGCAGACAGTACATTTTTTAAAATGGTTGAGACTATTTGAAACTCTCACAACTTGCCTTTAAACTTAATCCAGCAGCGTTTTATTTGACCTCTGGCAGCTCTGCTTGAGTGTGTATTTTCTAAACCAACTAATGGCATGACCCTCAACTCTTAACAGATTCTTCTCACTATATATTGTTTGAAAAGAGAGAATGCCCTTTCTGATATGGAGATGAGGCAATACAGTGTTAGTCTTACAAAGTGCCACATTTATACAAGCACGTGCTTCCCTAATAGGTGTTTACCATCTTTTGGCTCACCTTGTTCTGTTAACATCTCTTTTATCCCTCCTTGTTGCATTTTATTTCTGCTGACTGTCAAGACAGTTTCTGGGCAAACTTGGCATACATCAGTGCATTCCACATGTAGCTCTTCTTTTTTTAAGTAAGCGTTTTGGATCTTTCTGCCAAAATGGAAGCTCTAAATACTTTTCATACCAAGTAAAAATAGCAAAGCCAGATCAAGTGGCATTCTATTCCGTGTTAACAGCCTTGGTTATATATTTGAGACTGACCAACTAGCTTCTTGAGAGAACAGCAGTAGGACAATCAATTTTTCAGTTACCATCTAAAGACATGAGTCTATTAACTCCTATTTGTTATTTATCCACCTGCTTTTTATACATTTTTTAAAACGAGCTCTTTGATTTTCCAGAGAATTGTTGGTGATGAAACAAGTAAGATGGAAATTAGAACAACACTGGCAGAAAACTTGGGAGTGAGTACAATGGAACAATGGCTAGAACCTATCTGAAGGCCTACTCCATAGTAATGTGGACAGCAAAAAGATATTCCTTTCTTCCAACATTGTGCCTGCAAAGATCTGGCCAGCAGAAGTATTTTGAGTGGCCAGGGTTTCTATACACTGGCCTACAATAGGAGAATCCAGATCACTTGACAGCTAGCTGTGAACAACTTGCCCAGCATTTTGCATGTAAAACTGCTCTGACTTTTTTACATGCTGCGCCAGTGAAAATGGATACTTTTCAATTTGTTCAGCCTGTGGATGTGGACATGATTCTTGGGGAGATGAGGGCTAAAACATGTGTGTTAGACCCCTGCCCTTTCCAGCTCATTTAAAAAAACAGAGAGGAACTGACTGAATGGGCAGAGAGAATGATCAGTGCCTCACTAAAACAAGACAGAGAAAACATCATACAGTTATAAAGGAGGTAGTTATAAATACATTGTGGAAAAAACCCTCCCGGGATCTCACCACACTGGACAACTACTGGCCATCTTCCAATATTTTACTTCTGGGCAAGGCACTGATCTCCCAGCCCAGTGGATCCTGGATAAGATGGGTTTTCAGTTTAGTTTCAGGCCTAGCTGTGGGTTTGCATTGTCTTAGTGGACCACCTATGCCAGGAACTAGACAAGAGGAGTGTGTCCCTGTTTATGTTCTAGGCTGCCCTGCTGGGATGGGATTTGGAGGCACTCTGTTATAGTAACTCCATTTCTTCATGAAGGGATTAACCCAGAAGTTGGTGCTGGGAGACTCTTGCTTAGTCCTTTGGCTATGGGGTCTGTAGGTTTCTAAAGAGGCTTTCCATGATTTCTTTCCAGAAGCAAAGACTTTTTTTTGTTTCAGCTGGCCTTTGAGAACTAACTCCAGATGGAGAAAGGCCTTTGCATAAAGTGATGCATTATCTGTATTTGTTGCTGCTGCTGGTTTCAGTGTGTACACTTTGAACTGCTTTTTACTCTAATTATAGTGTAATTATTGTATGTCTTAATGATGTGGAATTTTATCTGTACTTGTTTTAATGTTTTAAATTGCTTTGAATTCAAGGGCTGGGGAAGGACAAGATAATAAATAAATAAATAAATAAATAGTGACTGAGCTGCAAGCATCCTGATTTAGGCCTATAACACCCAATACATTTTAATGTAAACTTTTCATCCCCCCCTGAATTTTGTAAAATGAAGCTTTTAGCATTTTGTTGTTCCTCACAGAGAATAATTAAAGGCATTTAACTGCTATAATTAACCAGGTGTGGAAAATATAGCTATAATGCTAGGCATCTTTAGGACATGACTAAATATACTTTTTCATTTCTAACATATCTGAACTAGTCCAGTCCGTCCATTTAATTTTTAGCATTCAAAGCTATATCCAATCTCATTTCCCAGGCACTGAAATGTAAGGACAAAACTTGAGACCTGGGGCTTGTCTAGACAGGCTGTTTATCCCATCTTGCTCCTGTCTTGGAGACTTGCCGTGTATACAACGCAGGGCTCTAGCTCCGTTTTGCCTTGGAGCAGTCCTCACAATTCCTGGGGCAAAGATGGGGGGAAGACAGGGTAAAGCCTGTTAAGCCATTTCAGCAAAATGCCTAAGAAGAACCCTAAATTGAATAAGAAATGGATCGGGCCCTGAACCACTGCAGGAGACCACACTGCCATGTCAGCCTATCTGTGCAGCTGCTGTCTGCATCACACACCCTGAAGCCAGGAAGAAGGCCCATAGCATGTGACCAAGGCTGGGGACCTTGGTCACGTGCTGTGGGCCTCCTTCCAGGCTTCAGAGAGTGCAATGGGGAGAGCAACGGTGGTGGTTGAAGAGATGGGCCAATGTGCCCGTGTGGATTCCATCCTGTTTCATGCAGGTAATAGAGTGGCAATAGGTCTGATCTGATCCAGAGACACCAGCACGAAGCCAATGTATTCTAGCCTGTGTAGATGAGCCTCTAGTAATAGATCCTGGTGGTATTACAAAGGAGTTGCACTTAGTGGGATTATTATGAATGATATGCTAAGGATCTGCCATAGTTACTTGGAGTATGTCTTCCAAATAAAAACACCAAGTTCAACAAATAAGGCCTGCTCTGATCAGAACCCCCGCCCCCAACTTTTTCCAGCACTGTTTTTAACACTTTTGCAAGCACTGATTTTAATACATGGGAGCTGCAGTCCAATCAAAGAAACTTTTCAAAGCAAAAATAAAGTTTTTTCATCTCAGTTTTTAATGGTTTGCTATTGTTTACCAGTGCCCAGCACTGGGCACACGTTCATTCCTTTTTTTAAATATAGTCTAGGTGTGTAATCCTCCCTCATGTATGTAATCATCATCATCATCATCATCATCATGCTACTAATGATCAATATTTTTCTGGGAGGGGGAGATTATGATGATAATGGTTTTACAGATTTCAAATGCCAGTAATCTACATTATTTCAGAAAGATGTGAATGCTGCTAGGAGAAGGATAGTAGAAGAGAGAAAGGCGAAGGAAGAAGACAAATATAGCGTGGAGAATTGGGGATAGGTGGCGAAGGAAGAAGACAAGAGTAAATAGGAGATTGCGTGGGGGAGGAGAGAAAGGAGAGGAGGAGATGGGAGAAAAGAGAAAGCATAATAAAAAAGGTGAAAAGAGAGAGGGATAACATAATTATTCTAGAGTTGTGGGGGCAAGAGAAAGATGACAATAAAGAGGAACTTAAAGAACTAGGGAACAAGTAAGAAAATGAACAAGTAGGCAGAAGATGAGGAGGGTAAAAGCCTGAGAAAGGAATCAAGTACCTAAGCAGAGCTGAAGAAGACATTCATTCATATGAAGCTTTCTGCTAACAATTGTGCAACATGTGTGACTCAGAGCTAGAAAGAAAACTGTATTGCAGTTTCAACCATTTAGGGCAGGGTGAGGAAGGTGGGAATAAATCTGAGAGAGAAGCCACAAAGCAGCAATCTTGTAGTACTATATTGAATGATTCGTGACGTAGTGAATAGTGAAGCAGCTGACTGCTCCTTCTCTCTAGGCTCTGATGCTGGAGATTGTTTGAGAAACTCTGAAGGTGAGGTGGTCAAGTAGACTCCCTGTGAGTCTATGGAAGCCACTGTGAAGCAGCTTGCAACAGCAGAAGCCAGCAGCATACAACATTTGTTTTCTCTGCAAGGCAGCACACTTGTCCTATGATTTCTCCCTTTGCCCTGAAGCCTGACACTCAGGGCCAGATCCTGAGATTTGAGAACGCTGTTTCCCCCTTCTATTTTTTGTTGTTTATTCTGACAAAAAAGAAGCTTGTTTGCATCCTATACTCATATATTAGAAGAGATAGCTTCTTGTATTTTATGACCATTCTCCAAAAGAGGGGAATTAATAAATTTACCCCACTTAGTGTACTTAAGAAAGAACAATACTGTACAAGCTAGTTCTCACTGAAATAGTTCAACTCATGTTTGAGTGCATACATGATAAAATGCTACACTAAATGAAAGAATCTAGCAAAGTAGAGACATATTTGTACTACACAGTTATATCAATCTGACATCACTTTAACTTTCATCCTGAAGGGCCTGTAGCTTAGTGAGGTTCTAAAAACTCTCTGCTATCAGAGACATCCAAGCCACCTTAGAGACTCTGCCCTGATACTGAATTCAGACTACTCTTCTGCACACACCTTCCCTGGTCAGTTTTGGTTCCCAGTTCAAACTGATGCCCTGGCTCTTGTCCTCCGGTCTGCTAATCAAACACATGGTTTCTCATTCCCCCAAGTGAATTATGACATGAACTACTATTCTCAAGGTACTGTGAGAAGAGAGACTGACGATTAAATTACGGTAGGGTAACTTTGTCACTCAGGTGAGTGCACTACAGCTCTCTAAGAAAGATCCTAAGTATCACACTAAATTACAAATTCCAGGATCCCTTCCAATGAAGCCAAAACTTCATTCCTCAATGTTTCAGCGAGTTCTCAATAAAGATATTGCCCCATGTGAAGCAGTTAAATGAACAACTGCATATGTTAGATAGACTACAGATTATTTTTTAGTTATTAAGAGCTAAGGATTTTGTACTCTTTAGTTACAATACAGGGGGTAATCTTGTGTTGTCCAAGGATTCAAATGAAGTTCCACATAATTTTGAAACTTTTAAACATTTAGAACAAGTAAAATTGAATCTTCAGGGAGCAGCTACAAAACAGTGAAAATAAAAGACAGGCAAACATTCCCACCTGTCAATACAGGGAACATTAAAAAGGAATAGCATTAGTAGTTTATGGCTTGCTGAAGTGCTTACAGATGGAAATTCAAGAGCTCTGTGCATAAACTAACCACGTGAAAAAGGTACCATAATCTAGCCTACTATAATTACACAATTATTGATGAACTTGCTGTTGATAAACAATGTAAGCATTAGGATATTATTTTTTTACAACTAAGTGATAAAGAAAGCTGTTTATACTCTTTCTACTATACCCTCAGTTAATAAGATCGACGTTGCAGATGTTCATGTATGTGGCATTGATGTTTAATGGTGCATGATGCTCTAGGTGGTTCCCATAACCTCGCTTTGTCTGGTATGAGCTTACTCAATTGATATGATAATAGAGAAAAGAAGGCTGAAACAAGCTGGGCTGTCCTAGCACAATTTGCATAGCTTTTAAATTTGCCATTATTTGATAGCCAACTGCTTATAGAATTCTTGTTCAGTTGTCACTGACAACAATATATTGTACAAACAGTACTATAGAAGTGACTAAGCAGGTGGCATTAAGAAGGGGAAGGGCACAGAATAACCAGCTTATTGCACTTTTAGTATCAATTATCCGAACTGATTTCTGCTACTTCTTTTGTGAATAATATCCAACAGTCACCATATTTGCTTCAGTTCTTCTGGAGTGTACCACACAAATACTGGCATCAGATTGAGAATGCTATGCTCCATAAATCAGTCACACACACACACTTACACACTAAAATAACTCTGCCTTTGAGAATTTGATCATCTAACTATACTAGACCATACTGCTTGCCTCTGGCCCTTCAGATACTTGATTGCCACTTCCAGATATGATCTGCATCTCTTTTGGACCACACTGTTTGCCTCTGATACTGATAGACTTAGACAGGCATAGATGATACCCACAAGTTAACTATGTGCTAGTTAAAATTCAAGTGTTCCTGCAATTCTGTCTCAATTATAACAGGATAGCCAAATAAACAACCAAAAGTGATCACGTTTTTTAAAAAACAGAAGAAGCAAATAGAGGCTACATTAGGCAAAAGCTGTGCAGGGATTTAAGGTATCAGGCCCACATCAGCACCTTCATTCCAAAAACCAAGAAGGAGAGTATCTGAAAATATAATAGGTTACAAATGTACAGAGAGAGGTTTCTCATTTCATGTTGTTCTCAGGAGACTACAAAATATATTATGAAATCTAATCACTGCCACCATCATCGTCAAGAGAAGATGAATGAGTCTGTCAGCAGCAGCAGCAGCAACAACAAAATATTAAGTGAAGCTTTTAAATGCATCACCAGCTGAACAATGGGGCTACTTTATTTAACAGGATGACAATTGATCTCAATGGATCAAACCCAAAGGCAGTAAAGTAATCCCTCCATGAATATTTCAAATACCTAAACATTTTGCAGTAAGACTTCATATCATGGCTCTTTTGTTCCACATGGTAGTTAGATATGATCAAGGCGTGTTAATAACAAATTTCAAAAACATGAAACACAACAGTGAAATATCACAAATCAGAAGACTACCTGAATTATGCAGAAGCAATTGAAACATTCAGGGATGAACAGACATGTGTTGTAGAGATGTGTTGTAAACTGGAGAGGGCTCCTGTACTTTTAATGGCTACACAGAAGAGGGAAGTTGAGCAAGTGTTGCTTGTTATGCAACCAGGTAACAAGCAATAGACAAGTTGAAATAGGTTCAGATAAAGCAATAAGGACAATACGATGAATGGAGAATAAAATATAAGAGGACAGGTTGAAAGTGCTGGTCATGTTCAGCTTGATGAAGAGAAAACTGAGGGGTAACACGATCACACACTTTAAACACCCCAAGGGCTGTCACAGAGAGGAGGTGGCAGATGTATTCTGTGCTGCCCCAGAGGGTAGGACCAAGTCTAATGGTCTGAAGTTACAGGAGAGATTTCAATTGAACATTAGAAGGAACCTCTTGACAGTGAGAGTGGTTCAGCAATGGAATCAATTTGAAATCGAAGGCTTTCATGGCCGGCATACATATTCCAGAACACAGCCTCACAGCCCAGAAAAAAAAAGCCCAAGGAAAATCAATGGAATCAATTGCCCAGAAAAGTGGTGGGGTCTAATTCTCTGGACATCTTCAAAAAGAGGCTGAACAGCTATGTGTTGGAGATGCTTTAGCTGGAGATCCTGCATTGAGCAGGGGGTTGGACTTGATGACCTCTCCAGGTTTCACTCTGGCAACCCTAATGTGATGCAACACTGTATCACTTAAGCATGCAGGTGGAAAAATCAAAAACATTCAGAATGATACAGCAGCAATATGTATCATAACGTCATCAGAATTATTTCTAAGCAGGCCATTTGTAAATAGCTTGAGGTGACACACTTGCCTTTCCACAAACATTTTAAACAAAAAAGCAAAGTTGAAATAATATATTGGTTTAAAATAATACTGAGCTGTGTTCATATGCTTAAAAAAATGTACTAGACATACAGCAGATTAAATCACTGAACCTAGAATTTTAAGTGCAAACCAGTACCAATTATGGGCACTATGACATTATTAGTAAACCATTAATGGTCTGAAACAAAAAGAAATGTTCATTAATTAAAGAAAAGCATGAAAAAGTACAAAAGGAAGTATTATTGAAGGTACTGAAAATGACCTAAGGAGCCACAGATATTGATTTTTCTACATCCCTATAAGAAAAAAAAAATGTTAGAAGCAATAAAGTATTGATCTATTACAAAATCTGCTATAGGTCAGCTTTTAAATCTGAGTTTGTTGCCCTAAAAAAGAAAAGAAAGCAAATGTGAAAAAGGGTGTGTGATATAATTTTAATAACATAAGTTAGTTATATTGATGATAACCTAGCTTCAATTTCAGTATAAGAAACTGCCACTTACATGAAATACTTCTTGAAATAAATGGCAAAAGCTGACAGATTTTAATAGACCTGGATATTCCTTACTATTAAAAACATTTTTAGTCCACATTATTTTATAGTATGGTTAATGTTTTTTTTTTTTTAATAACTACCTCTTTTTTAGTTATTAAAGAATCTGAATGGAAGTCTGGCTTCAAGGAGCTTACAATCTAAAATTTAGTGTAGGCATAGAAAACAGAGGAAGGGGAAAGATAGGGGGCAGGGGAGATGGGTGAAAAATATGCATCCATTAAATCTATTAGTCTTAATACTCTATTAAACATAAGGGATGGAATCAAAGAATTCATGGGAAAAGAAGGCTCTGAGGAAAGAGGTAAAGGAAGCAAGAGATGTGGCATCATGAAGATGCTCAGACAAGCAAATCCAGCTATAAAAGAGAGCAAAATGTGGGGAAAGTGTGGCGTCATCTGATAAAGGAGATTTTTTAGATAGCCGAGGATGGTGTGGTTGGAGAAGTGATGATCACAGGCAAGGATTTAACAGGAAACTGGAGCACAGAGCTAAGCAGGGAGGGCTCTGGAAGGCTTTGAAAATAAGGACAAGGAGTTTCTGCTAGATTTAAGGATAGGTAATGTAGGGATTTAAGGATGATCAGATCAGGATTATTAAATATGATTAATAAATTTAGATTAGATTAAGAAAAATCAGATTTAGATTAATGAAGATCAGAACATGCAAAAAGCAACAATAATTAATTATTTAGGTTTGCAGAGTTCTGGAGGCAGAGGCAGAGGTGAAACAATGGAAGGCTACAGAACAAAAGTGTACAGTAGTCAGTGAATTATATGACCAGAATGTGAACCAAATTATTTGTCAAAGGGCAGAGAAGGAACATATTTTTACAGAATTCATCTACCAAAACAAAGCTAGCCAACCTTGTATCAACATGTTCTGATTTGCTGTAATCGTGCTACCAAAATGTACAACGATAAACATGGACCCATCAGTTTTTAGACACAAGCAGAAGGTCTACACATTCTACTGTAGCTCTCTTCTTAGTTCCGTTCACATATACCTCAGCTCTTTTCTCGTCATCCTACTGGCAGTGCAGTATTCAAACCAGGAGAAAGTGTGTGTGTGTGTTGCAGGGGGAGGGGGGAGAAGAGCAGGAATTGTAAGCCACTTTCCCCGCACATATACCATTTCTTGTTCAGCCACCCACTGCTTTTACGACTAATTTGCTTTGTGGGTCATTTATTAGGCCTAATGCCTTAGTAACAGGAAGTTCCCAGTGCAATGACCTCTGTGAAGTATAGTTTGGCAAGGCTTCTAGATCCTGAACAAGGCACACAGCAGTGACCAGCAGGAACAGCGAGCACAGTATCACTTGGTACTCTCACTCAAACTTCTCATGGTATACCTGCCTCTTCTTTAAGACATTTGTTTTTGCTCTTTTTGTGTATGGGCACTCCAGTGGCAGATTTGTGAATCTACCCCCCCCCCTTAACTGAGTGAAAATAAGAGATAGACAGTTCAAATACTGCATGTACTGCTAGGAGACCATCACCATTCAGCAGGGTCATCTCTTCCCCAAGTTCAACACCCACTAAGTTATTTAACCTGCTTTTAAAAAGACACCAGAGTAAGCAGCATTCTCCACTAGCTCTTGTAAAGATGCCTTAAGTGGTCTGCTAAAACTCACAGGACAAAACTAGACTGTATGTACATAAACAGATTGCTATTAAGGGGTGGAAAACTCTTCCACCATGTGGTTTAATGTAGAAGCCACTTCCTGACAGAATTCAACAAAGTTACTATATTCTTTAACAGGCATTTCTTCTACTCTGATTAACCATTTTATAATGTTACGTGGGGTGTGGGGTATGTGGGGAGGAGGAGGCTGATCCAAGAAGAAGAGTGTAAGAGAGTGGTGGGGGGGACAATAACAAATTGGTATATCTTTGAGAATTGCCCCACAGGCCATGCATTTTTATGTTCTTAATCATTATTAAATGACTTCATGTCACACATCGCCTGGTGAATGGCTGAGTCCTGACACAAGAATGAATTACAAATGAAATGGAAGATCAAGCTGTATTAGAGGACTGCCTCTGGGAAATGAAAATCTTTAATTCTCTTTTATTATTGACATTTATTTGGCTGCCATGAATAACAACATAGCAAAAAGATTCAGCTACGCTAGTGTGCTGAACAGCTTATCCCTAGGCTCAAAGCTGACTTAACATTTATCATGTTTGCTTATGTAGCTGACATCATGGTATACACTTCTCTATCCATCTTCAATTTATCAGGAATACTTTTTTTTAAAGGGTTAAGTACATTCTCTAATTTAACTTAATTGTCAAAATCAGCCAACAGGATTGATTAGAAATTATCAGCCTGCAAATAAACTAGCTAAAAAAAATTATACTCAGGAATTGATCAATGGATATGCTATAAGCTCCAATTTTGAAGAATTAAACAAATATAAAGTGAAAGAATCTACTAATATTTTTGTGTAAATTGTTTTTACTATATGTTGATTGGATCAGCCATACAAGATACAGGGAGCTGTTCAGAATCATAGAATTGCAGAGTTGGAAGAGACCACGAGGGCCATCCAGTCCACCCCCAGAAACAACAGTCACAGTTTCGGTTAAGAGGAAAGATCACTCTCCTCTAGTGTTTATAAAAGTGGACTCAAAAGCAAGAGGCAGTAGAAGATGCCCCCCAGCAGCAAACAGGAAATATGATGCACCTGTCACTAATCATCTGGACCAATTTTTTATCATCTTAGTGACTTGTGCAGTGCTCAATGATATTTGAACTATTTAACACCGAATGATGCAGATCTGATTACAGATGAACTCAAGGGTATAGAAAGGAAAACTAGTCCCAATAATTCAACAATAATCAAGGAAATTATTACACCCTTCTTGGATCCCCTTTCATGATAATTGGTCACATGAAATATTATAATTTTCTAGTGAGGAGGTGGGATCCACTTGAGAGTTGGATGGAAACATTTACACAGAGTTACAACAATATAATTCTAATAATAATAATAATAATTTATTTCAACGCAATCACGGCGGCTTACAGCATAAAAATTCTGTAGGTATCTAACACGTGATAATGATAAGGTGCCACAGAATGGCAAAAGTTATAGGTCAACCCCCATATCCATGGATTTGGTATCAATAGTTTTACTTATCTACATCTGAAAATGTATTTTCTCCCTAGGCATTTCTAGGTTCTCCAATGTGATACTATGGTAGACCTCTGGCATTCTTCTCAATAAAAATAATAGGGTTGCCTATTATCCACAGTTTCATTAAGATATACACCATACATGTTAATTTTTATAATCAACAAACAGAATTTTGTTTATATCTTGTGTCAAATAATACATGGTGCATTTAAATCCTAGGTATCATGGACTTGTGAAGACTGGTACAATAACATTGATGAGAGAGATTAAAATTGAGAACCAAAATCTACATTTGTACTAAAGATTATGCCAGTCACCTGTGCAGCTGTAACAATATAATCACAGCTTTAAAGAAACTCCTGATTTACCATTCTTTTCCCTAGAACAAAATAATTCCCCTAGATTTAAAACACAACTCGGATATTCCCTCTATGTTTTCTTAAGAGTCTCTGGAAAGGAAGTCCTCAATTACTTCAGCTAACAGTAGAATCCTATAAAAGTGTATTCAGAAGTATGTCTCACAGGTCAAAGGGTGGGTACGGAATTCAGCCTAAACTGTTTTGTTGTAATTAGAAGCTAATCTCTCTTCTCCCCTTCATTTTTCCCTGAGAAATAATTCTTCTTACTGCTCCCCTCTTACACCATTAAACTAATTTCCCTGTTTATGTCCAGTTGTCTTTTCACCAACTGCATAAGCCCAGTCCATGTACTTGATTTACTAAGGGCACCGTGTATTTCAAATTCTTAATCGTGTTGTTCCTTCTTCTGACTCCTACTATTTGTTTCACCCTTTTTGAAACACAGTGCTCAAAGTTAGATATATTATTTCTTCTGAGACCTCATTGTTCAGTGGAGTGGTAATATCTCCTGACTCTTAGATACAACTTTTAAAAAATGGCTTACCTGTAGCCATAATAGTGTCATCTTTCCCTTGGGTGAACACAACAACTCTCTGTCGTTTAAGGTTCACTTTTGGCAAGGCTTGTGTTTTCCGGGCTATCTCTTTAATGTCCTCAGTCTGGTAAGAGAAAGACCAAAGTAAAACAAGATGTAAGAGGCAGAGAGGCCAAAGTGCACCAGGTGACACCATGGGGGGGGGGGGAGGCGTGACACCAACTTTAGTGACACCACAGGTAAGAAGCACCACAAAATCCCAAGGATGAGAATATAGTTGTTGTAGATTTCAAGAAAATTAGTTTATACTTAGACAAAAACTGGACTTCTGTTTCAGGATCAGGCCACAGTATGACATTTGATTAGAACAAATCTCAACTCTGTAAGTTCCTAGATAATGAAGAAGTATATTTATTCTGAACAGAATGCAGACTCTCTGTACATGAAAGGGTAGGAGAGCAGAGGGGAAGTATTTGAGCCAAAGGTTTTTTTCTGGAGGCTTGGCCTCAATAATCTAAATTATGGCTTGGATTACTATCTGCATTGGGCCTCCATGTATTCTGTTAAACCACAAAACAGTTCCATTACAATCTTTCCAAAATCACTCTTGTTAAGAAACTGCAAAGAAGAAGTTTTCTTTGTCTTAGCACAGCACACAATCAGAAGGGTCTAGGACAGTGATGGGCAACCTTTTGAGCCAAAAAACTGATCATAACTTGGGTGGTGTGTCACTTTGAGGAAAAAACATTATTTTGCGATATTTATTATTTAAATACCATAAATGTATACAGTTGCCCCTCCACATTTGCAGCTTTCACTCTCAAGGTTTTGATTATTCACGGTTTCCTCAGGAAGCACCCCACTTAAATCAGCTTCTCTCCCTCCCACTCAAGGGAGAGGAGCTGATTTAAACAGAGTGCTCGCTGAGCAAGCCAGGCACTCAACTCCCTGCTCTCCTGGGTCTTGGCTCCATTTGGGGGGAGGGAGAGAGCCAAGCCCCGGGAGAGCGAAGAGTTGGCGGGAAAGGCGCTTTTTAGCCCCCCCGTCCTTCCCAAAGCAGCCATTGAGCTTTCTAAGTCTTGTTGCGGCTTTGGGAGGGGGGGTGGCTGAAAAGCTTCTATGCTGCGCTCCCTCGACCCCTCCCAACCTTCCTGAAGAAGCTATATGGGGCTCTCAATCCCCAGAGCCCCTTCAGGAAGCCTGGGGAGAGGCCGGCCAGATTCCTTCCCACCCTTGCATCGCCTTCTCTGGCCTTCCCGAGGTGGCTCCGGGGTTTCAAAGCCCTGGAGCCCCCTCGGGAAGGCCGGGCAGACTCTTGTCCACCCGCCCACTGCCTTCCCCGGCTTCCCGAGGTGCCTTGGGAAAGCCCTGGAGCCCCCTTGGGAAGGCCGGGGAGACTCCCGCTCACCCACTGCCTTCCCTGGCCTTTCTGAGGCAGCTCCAGGGCTTCGTACCCCCCTCGGGAAGGCCAGGGAGAGGCCGGACAGAGTCCTGCCTGCCCACCGCCTTCCCCAGCCTTTCTGAGGTGGCCCCAGGGCTTCGAAGCCTCGGAGCACCCTCGGGAAGGCCGGGGAGAGGCTGGGCAGAGTCCCGCCCACCCACCACTTTAGGGAGGGTGGTGAGTTTGCGGGCGGGGGGGGGGAGGAGGAGGCCTACGGCCACGTGTCAGCCCAAATGGCTATGTGTATCAGTGATAACACGTGTGTCATAGGTTCGCCAACACTGGTCTAGGACCATTCATCACAAATGGTTCATTGTGGCTGCTTCAGCATGGCTGTTTCAGTGGTGCCATTCAGTGCTGTGGGCCAGTTGATTGCAGCCATTTCACTGTGGCCAATAGAGCATAGCGGACAGTTCAACACCGTTCTTTCAATGTAGCTGCTGTTTCAGCACCAATTGGAGCAGATAACTGAATGCTGCTCTGTCTCCTTGCATGATTGGAGCAGACGATTCAATGTTGCTCTGTCTCCTCACATAAACAGGCTTCCCAATAGGCTGTGTTCTTTCTCACAAGCCGGTCTGCTGTGGGTTGCCTGAAAAAAAGCAATTACTGGGAAACTTGAGAATTTAACTGGGCGGGGGGGGGAGGCAGCATCTCTGTCCATCCGTCAGTCCCTCTGTCTATCTCACTATTCTTCATCTACATCTTCTGAAACAACAAATGAAGAGAAAGAAAAAAATCTAGCATTTCCCATCTGGTCATCGCAATTTTACCAGCCAGTTTTTTCTCCCTTCCTCCCAGGAACTCACACTTGCTCTCTTGCTTGCGCCCTGTCACTCTGGCCACCTCTCTTAAGGCAACCAGGGACTTAACTATATTCACTTGCTGCTCCTTTTAATCTCCCCAACACCTTGGGCTTTGTTTTCTTTTTGTTTTGGAGAAGGCGGGAAGGGGGGGAGACAGTAAAGGGAACATGCAAGCCAGGGCTGAGGAAGGAGCAAATGCCAGACATTATTTCTCTCCCTTCCCTGGGTCTAGAGCAAAGAGAGAGAAGTCCTTAACATACATTTTTGATGACTTCTTTTCACTCAATTCTGAATGATAGCAACCAGGAGCATTTTCTGCCCTAGAATATGGGGAGCTCAGAGTTTTCCTTGTTTATCAAAAAGGGGTAGTAAGAAAGGACAAGATGAAGTAGGTGCGGAGGCGGGGGCAGTGGGAAGGGATGATTGTTAGTTTACAGATAAACAGGAAATTTAAGGGAATACAAGGGAGGGAAGAGAGCTGGCAAAACATTAGCTTCTTTTTTCCCTTTCTCGTCTTTGTTATTTTGGAAAATCTAGACAAAGTATAGTGACATAGACAGAGGGACTGACAGATGGATGGATGCTGCCTCTCCCCTCCAGTTAAATTTTCTAGTTTCCCCACTTCAAATTTTCCAGTAATTTCTTTTTTCAGGCAGCCCAGTGCAGACTGGCCAATCAGCACCTTGTTTACACTGGATGATGGGCAGCGGGTCAACCAATCCAAGGAGTCTCCTGGGAGTGTGGAATGGAAGGGCAGGAAGATGGATGGGAGAGGACACTGCAGAAACTGAAGGCTGCAAGATTAACCTCTCTGTTGGTTTTTCTTCAGCCTATTGGGAAGCCTGTTTATGCAAGGAGACAGAGCAGCACTGCATTGTCTGCTCCGATTACAACTGAAAAGCCACTACACCGAAAGAGTAGGGTTGAACTGTCTGCTGCACTCTGTTGGCCACACTGAAGTGGCCATTATGAATCATCCCATTCCGCCATCAATAGGAATCAATGATATAGAAGAAAGAATTTTACTTATAATGTACTGTACTTCTTACATGTTAAGAACAAGCTTTTCAAGACTGGTATTTCTTCACTCTTATTGACGCTGAATGTAATCTGTCATCGTGTAATTTATTTGCTAATAATGTGTTTGTCCTCTCCTACAATTATGATATTTTATTTAACATAGACAACATAAACAGATACTGTAAAGAAGTCATCATTTTTTTTTTTTTAAAAAGAGAAGAAGTCTCTAGGAGTGTCTGAAATACCCTTTGTTCATTTCTCTATACAATGAATATAAATTGTCTTTCTTGCCACTTTAGCTATTTACTCTCTCTTTCTCTCTCTCTTGCTTTAATCCTCATTCTAGAAAATAGGCCATTTTAATATCCCAAAGTCAGATTTTATTGCAGAACTCAAACAGAAGTAAATCTACACGACAGTCATTATACAATGCTGTAATCTGAAGAGTTAAAGACATATCCCTGATTTTCAGTTACCTGCTATGTACAAGTTTTTTTTATGAAGAAAAGCTGGGAAAAACTGTCCCAAAAAATCTACCACATTTGCCACTGGAGCGTTTCTGCCTCCTCCTCACATATACTGTGTAATCTATTAGAACAAAATATGTCTCATGAAATTTTGCAGCTGCAACATGATGCAGAGAGCCTGGTGTGGATGCTTGGATGAGAAGTAACTCCTCCCCCACTACATCTCACAACAAACAACTATACTTCAGAGCAAGCATTCTTTACTACATAATCCATGAAACAAACAGAAAGACAGTACATATTTGGGGCATGGAAAAAGTGGAATGCTACTAGTCAAAGAATGGAAGCCCCTTGACACGACTGAGTTCAAAACATACATCAGCCTATTGTTCCTGCTTGAGGATGTATCATGAACAATATGAAGTCTCAGAGGAACTGCAGCATCCAGTCTCAAGGTGCTGCCAGTTAAGAGCAACAATGAGCCTGAGGAGATATTACGCATTCACAAAGTACTTGAAGTTCAATGAGATGGAAACAACAGTAATGCAAAGAGTCACTGATAACTGGCCTGCTTTACAGGACATGTGAACTATATTTCTTGAGCTTGAGTTTGAATATGATAAACATCAGGGATAGCTCTAACCATGGATAAACAGCTGGTTGAATTCAGATGGAAATGCCCATTATGGTGCTGCTATAATGTTATGACACATATTCTTTGGAAGAAGCTGTTTACCTGGGCAGGTATGCTGGAACACCATGGGATGTGTAACTCAGTTACAGTGTGGTGCCAACACTAGTCGAATGATATTTCCACAGTAGACAAAATGTAGTTTCTTTCACCAGCTGAAAACTGATAGAGATCTGCTGGCCAAAAACCCAATGTACATGGGCATCCATAGGTGGTTTTTTTCCCTGGGCTGTGAGGCTGTGTTCTAGGAGAGGTTATTCCTGACGTTTTGCCTGCATCTGTGGCTGGCATCTTCAGAGAATGGTGGCGTGTGGGGTTCATATACTGTGAGTCCCTGTTGAAGAGGATTAGCATGTAAATTTGTGTATTCAGTTGCAGGATGTTCAGTTCTTAGGGTGGGAGGACACACGAGGGGGATTAGTGTCTATTGAGTTCATGGTCCATTGTCTGCTGGGAAGCCCCCTGTCCTTGGGTCAATGTGCATGTGTTGAGTTTTTATTTTGGTGCTTTTCAGGACTGGTAGCCAAACTCTGTTTACTTTCAGGGTTTCCTCTTTTCTGTTGAAGTTGTCCAAGAGTTTGTGGATTTCAATAGCTTCCCTATGCATTCTGACCTGATAGTTTTAGCCTGGTCCAGAATTTCGGTGTTTTCAAATAGCTTTTTTGTGCCCAGGTTGGTTCATAATATGTTCTGCTACTGATGGTTTTTCTGGCTGGCCTAGTCTGCAGTGTCTCTCATGTTCCTTCATTCGTGTTTGCACACTGCGTTTTGTGATCCCTATGTAGACTTGTCCAAGGCTGCATAGCATGTGGTAAACTCCTGCGGCTATGAGAGGGTCTCTTTTGTCCTTTGTTGAGTGTAGCATTTCTTGGATTTTCTTGGTTGGTCTGTAGATAATTTGGAGGTTGAGTTTCCTCATCAGCTTCCCTATTCTGTCTGTGACTCCTTTGATGTATGGTAAAACTACCTTCCCTTTGGGTGGTTGTTTTTCTTCACTCCTGTGGTTCTTCCTGGGTCTGGCTGCTCTTGCGATGTCTGAGTTGGAGTAACCATTAGCCTGTAGAGCCCAGTTTAGGTGTTTAGGTGTTTTTAGACACTAATCCCCCCCACATATCCTCCCACCCTAAGAACTGAACATCCTACAGCTGAATACGCAAATTTACATGCTAATCCTCTTCAACAGGGACTCACAGTATATAAACCCCACACACCCACATGCCATCATTCTCTGAAGATGCCAGCCACAGATGCAGGTGAAATGTCAGGAATAAACTCTTCTAGAACATGGCCTCACAGCCCGGAAAACCCCACAAAAAAGCCTATGGGTGCTGGCCGTGAAAGCCTTCGACTTTACATGGGCATCATTTGACATAATAAACCATACACACCCACACCTATACTCATTGTTATTACTGCAGTAGGGCAATATGAAAATGCTTGCAAGGACCATTGCAATATTTCAGGGCCATATTCTAGTTGTCCTTGGAGCTATTGGCACAAAGGTGCCCTTCACTGGGGGTGGCTAGAGACTATTTTGCTATTGAGGTAGAACATTACTCTATGAGAGTAATGTGAGATTTTTGTGTAAATAAGTAAAAACAGCTGTTTTCTTTTATATTTATGTTCATTTCCTGTCTTTCAGGGTTCAAAGCAAGTCCTCCCCCCTGGGAATGACAGTGGTAGTATTTTCATGACACAGGCATCAGATTGATGGCTGCGATTACTTCTGTCACCTACCTGGATCACTTGAACTTTCAGATTCTTCAGTACTGGTTCCTTCATTGCTTTGATCCGCTATGTGATTGTCAGTCCATGCAGTTAGTTGATTGTCCTCCATACATGTATGACTGTTACTACTCTAGTGGATGAGGCCCTGCAATTTACTCTCTGGCATGCCCTTTTGAATACCCAATCCTTCCTGCATGGTGACAGCAGATGCTTCAGTGACTGAATGGGGAGCACATTGCGAGGGCATGATGGTTCAAGGGTACTGGTCACATCAAGAATTCAAAATGACCTGAATAGACTAGAAAGCTGGGCCAAAGCTAACAAAATGAAATTCAATACGGAGAAATGTAAGGTACTGCACTTAGGGCGGAAAAACAAAAGGCATAGATATAGGATGGGGGATACCTGGCTGAACGACTACGTGAGAAAGGGATCTAGGAGTCCTAGTAGACCACAAGTTGAACATGAGTCAACAGTGTGATGCAGAAGCTAAAAAAGGCCAATGCGATTTTGGGCTGCAAAAATAGAGGTATAGTGTCTAGATCAAGGGAAGTAATAGTGCCACTCTATTCTGCCTTGGTCAGGCCTCACCTAGAATACTGTGTCCAGTTCTGGGCACCACAGTTCAAAAAGGATATTGACAAATTGGAGCGTGTCCAGAGGAGGGCAACTAAAACGGTGAAAGGTCTGGAAACCATGCCTTATGAGGAGAGACTTAGGGAGCTGGGTATGTTTAGCCTGGAAAAAAGACGGTTAAGGGGCGATATGATAGCCCTGTTTAAGTATTTTAAGGGGTGTAACATTGAGGATGGAGCAAGCTTGTTTTCTGCTGCTCCAGAGACTAGAACATGGAGCAATGGATGGAAGCTCCAGGAACAGAGATTCCACCTCAACATTAGGAGGAACTTTCTGACAGTAAGAGCTGTTCGGCAGTGGAACACACTCCCTCGGAGTGTGGTGGGGTCTCCTTCCTTGGAAGTCTTTAAACAGAGGCTGGATGGCCATCTGTCAGGGATGCTTTGATCGTGATTCCTCCATGGCAGGGGGTTGGACTGGATGGCTCTTGTGGTCTGTTTCAACTCTACAATTCTATGATTCTATGAAACTGTGTTGGTTACATGTTTTTACTGAGGGCTCTGTGTGTTTGGGTATTGTGGAATATCCGTTCCTTGTTATCTTTTTCATTATTGAGGGGCCATTCTTGGGATATTTTGAGAGATTTCCCCCTCCCCCCTTTTTTTGCCATTTCTCTAATTTTTCAGATGTTTCTAAAAAGTTAATGAAAAACTTAATGGGTAGACCATTTTTTAAAATTGCAACAATAATTATAAGTAGTGCGTGTGTGTATAAAACAAGCTACAAAATTAATTACTTTAAAATAAAGCTTTCCAAGCTCGCATTATGTGTCTGTTCCCCAACTTTGGCTCTCTCTCTTACCCCATCTCACAGCTTTCTGATGGCTGTCACTATAAACTATAGGTAATTGTTAATCTAATATGATCCTCATACATTTGAGGCTGTTTAAACTGGGTCCAGAATCCCACTAGAACTCATTTTTCACTTCAATGTTTTGCAAAATTTAAAGTTCAAAACACACTTAATTTTAAATGCTTAGCAAGGGTAACAGTTAAGAGAGGGCTTCTCAGGCTATCGGATTTGGGGGGGGGGCTAGCAATGATCCCCCCCAATATGCCAGGGACCATAAAGTAGAATTGCTTTTTTCTTTCCTGGAAACTTGCTGGGGACCACCAGAAAATGGCTGTGGGACTGACACCACTCCAAGGACCACCACATTGAACATTTATTTATTTATTTTGTGCAACTTGTATGGTGCCTTTCTTCCAAAGTGGGACCAAAGGAGGCTCACAAACCAATTAAAATCACAAGTACTGTTTTTAAAGCCATGTGCTAACAATGTCCATAATCTACTTACTTTTTGATCAGCCCAACTAGTTCTTATCTTATTCCCCAGAACTATGCAAACTGTCTTTCTAAACCATTAATTACTGAATTAATTTTACTAGCAAAGTTTCCACACTTTCAATATTTTTGAACTACAAATGTACAGAAATGTACAAATATTTGAGTGCCATGTATGAGGAGTGACCTTAATCAATGATTAAAATGTTTCTAGAATTTAAGATACATTAATTGAATTACCACAGAGACAATGAGATTCAGGGCAGCTGTTTTTTTCTCTACTACACTAGCTAGTTCAAGCCTTTGCCTGCTAAAAATTTCAAGCTGTTCCAACATAACAAATTTTTCAACACAGAGTACAAACAGATAAGAATATCTATATTGCATCTATTTCTTTATGTAGAAATGGCACCACTCTTTAGGCACAACTAAGGACAACCTAAGGAATATATAAAAGACCACCTAATCCCACAAAAGTCATATATATCTTCTCTACAGGCCTTTCTTGGGTTAGCCCCACCTTCAAGGTAGGGACGCTGGCAATTGGGGCAAGGGCTTTTTTCTGCAATAGTGCAACTCCTTATCCAGAATATCCACCTGGTATCATCTTTGCTAAGGTTCAGGTACCAGGGGGGAAAAAAAAACAGGGCTGCCCCTGATTTCAGTTAATTATAAGGTTTGATCTTGTGGTGGTTTTATTATTCTTTATTTTGATTTATTTTATATTATTTTTAATCTGCTTTGGCTAGCGATTTCAAAGCAAACACAAGGCTGCATTTTTACATACTCCTCCAAGTAAGGGATCTACCTGCACTTTGAAAATTAGCATAGCGGGGAGAAGGTTTTAGTTTAGTATTCTCCATAGTGTTCTAATTTTCAAAGTGAAGGCAGGACTCTTTTTAAATGAAGGAGAAAATTAGGAGATACAGCTTGCTCACTTATCTCCAAAGTATTTCAGTACATGAATACTTCTGGATTCAACCTTGTCAGGCAGATTAGGTAGTTTGGGATTAGGAATATAAATGCCTACGCTAAGAAAGGCTGGTGTTATTTAAAGACAATGTATTTATAACGTATACTAGTTGTATTTATAACGTATACTAGTAGCATAAAAATTATCTATTCTCAACTTTCAGTTTATGTCTGCAAACATTATCAAATAACAGTTAAATTAGACCACCTGGTTCACTGCTATTTCCCCTTTAGATTTCATTCTTTTTAAAACACCAACATTTATTCATTTTCAATGATCCTTTTTGCTAATGAGCTTTGGAAATGTGCTACAGCTACAGAAGAAAAACCCTCAATGGACACTTATCCAGTATTATACATCACTGTTGGCAGAAGCAATATGTCACTTTCTGCTGCCAAGCAAAAAGTTGTGATACGGAATCAGATCAAAATCACTGTATCCTTTAGCAATGTTCTGTAATCAAATATGGCAGGTTTATGATGTTCAATAGAAACTGGTAGAATGTATTAAAAAGTGCTAACAGAAAGATTAATACAAAGGTGTTATGCCAACACTTGCAAAAGCACTTTGTCACTCAGTATGAATTTAAACCAGGCATGTCTCAAGTTTGTACCTTAAAGAGGAGAAATATAAAATGGGCACAGCTTTTGCACTTTCAAATAAATTATTTTGTTCTGCACTAAATGTAGAAGATCTATACATACCATCATGTTATTTTCCAAAAATATACTTATATTAGCAGACATTACACAAATGGAAAGTTTTCCCTCCAATCTTGATTTCTATTAAAGCATGCAACACAATTTATTCTACATACAATTGAATGACAGAGTTTTAACACCTAATTACTGATGGTAAAGCTTATGCGCTTTGAGATGATCTCGGAACAATCTAAATTAAGTACTCATACACACAGATGTTCATCCCTTTCTCCTCCTTGCACCTGACCAAACCCAAATGAGTGCCTAAAATCAGCATATGGTTTCCTAGCTGTGTGGGTCTGATTAATGCAAACAGGAATGGAACAGTTCAAACACTGGCTGAGTTTTTAAAGACTGGTATCATGCCAATTGATTATTCTTAATTTTTTGCCTAAAGGGGGAGGATTATGACTGTACATTAGAGACATAATGTTTTTATTGTTCTTGCTTTTAGCTTTTGTATATTTTAATATTGTAAGATGCTATATGAATGATTTTTAGAACAAGGCAAATCATAAACTGAAACCTTCACCACCAACTGAAACCAAACTTGGTTTCCCGATACATTTGCCTGATGATAGAACACATAAGACTGGTAAATGCAAATGAACAGAAAGGTGTTTCACTTCCTGTGGACCACAAGGATATCAAGTGCTTTGATTGTGACATGATGGTATTTAGTAAATATGAGGCTTTAGTCCTCATGTCCCACACATGTGAGTTATCTTGATTTGGATATAGCACATGGATAATGCTCTAGAAGTGTAGACGTTCACAGATCAAAATACTTATGTCATGACTGGAATCTCTATAAATGGTGCAGTTAGTACGTTAACAAAAGGCTGAGATTCCATGTATGCACATACACGTAAAGAGACTGCACATTTATCAAACTCAGATGGAAAATAGCACTTGTGTATGTTAACAAAAGCACAGCCCACTTCTCCTGAAGAGGCTGTGTGTAAAAGGCAGGGTTTACATTAATCAAGTCTTAACAATTCCACATGCAACCTACTGAAATTCATTTGCATAACGATAATCCGCATATGGCAGAGTTTAAGTTATTTAAAATGGTGTTATATTTCAGTATTTAGTCTTGCTTCACCACTGCTTTAGCTGTAGATCCTTATAGAGTGTAATTCAGCTAATGAGGTGGCTTTTTAACTGAACAAACTGACAGGTCCCATATCTGCAGAGGCAGCTTGAAGCTGTGCCCAACCTCTCAGCTTCCCAAGAGGCTTTTCAAAATTCAATAAATAACATCTGTAGGCGATGTTGGGTGCAGACCTAGTAGAGTGCGTCATAACACTGAGCTGGCAGAACAAAGAAACCATGACGACTGCCAAGTTTCTATGGTAACCGCAGCGAGGCTTGGAGAGTATAATAGCACATCAATCACTATCCAAAAGAACTTCATTATCAGCAAGAAAAAACCCTTTCGAATCTGTTTAGTGTGCAACGTAGGTTAACTCACCTCAAAGCCTTGCTCTCTAGCAAAAGTGGCAGCTTCCTGAAATAATAATAAAAAAGGAACAGTTAATTATAAAGTGCTAGATAATAAAGAAATAACACATTTTGAAGCTCATTCAGGCAGTTTCCTTTTATATAATTATCTCAATATGCCCACATGCAGTTGTTCAGTTACTTGCACTGAAAAGGTTGCTTCTTCCCCTGACAAGATAGCAATGAAGTGTCAACACACTTCACAAATGAAGGAAGCAAAATGCATGTTTTCCTCCCCACTGGCAAAGTTACTTTGGACTAATGGCCTTTAACAGAAAAGGGCATGGTTAACCACAGGACTTATCACTATTAATCATTCCTACAACACCTCCCAAAGGGCACAGCACTGAGGCTGGAAATCCATGTCAGAGGTAACATAGGATTGTTGCTGTTGCTGTTAAAGTGAGTACCTCACACCCCTCTCCCTTGTACATTCAGGATCACTTACTCTGTGTCCTTTCATCATCACTTTGTCTCTTTCACTGACAGCACTACTGGTGGGGAGATTAGCATGTGATGAAGACACAACTCAGGGTAAATTATCTTTAATGTTGCAGGCAAGAGAAAACATGGATGCCATTTTCAGTAGCAATCCAGCACAAAATATAAGGTGTCATTTCAGTGTTGGCTGAACAGAAATTTGAATGCAAATTTTCTCAAAGGTTTGTCTGCTGGATCACATTTTTTCATCACTGAATTTGATTGTCTAAAACTGATTCTTAATCATAAATGAACATGATTAATTTAATGCTTAGTTTAAGAATTTTGGAAAACTATTTTGCATCAAACAACTCTAGTTAATCTTAATCAAATAAAACACATCCATCTGTTAGTGTCAGAATCAGACCAGTTCCTTAAAACACTGTGTTAGTTCTATCATAGTGTCACGATAGCTCATCTTTCCTCAAGCAACTCATGCTGTATTGATTTCTTACCTATACTAAATATTAATAGGCCCAATTAGACTTTGTGTTTTTAAACAGACGTACAGAAGCGGAAGAATGGTATCATTTCTTAATATAACTCTTGTTGATAACGATACAAACATACAGGTTTAAAGAAGCACTTGTTTTGTATAATATATGCAATATTTTAACACTTTAACACTGCATATGAAATCCTATTTCTAAAAAGACTTTTCATTAATGCCCAAATATCATAATTATGTCCTCTATCACATATCAGTTCATAACAGAATAAACAATTATCATGCTGTTTTACAGTTCTATTTTGCCAAGGAGTATCATTAATACAGAAATAGTAACTGGCTGTAAGCAGAACAGTAAGCACATCAGCCAAAGGTACAATCTATAGAAAAGTTGCTGTGCTCAAGCTCTACAGAAATAAGTGGGGCAATGTGAAAAAAAACAACTCTACTCTCATTCATTTCAGTGGGGATTGCAGAGAATTTTCTGGCAGATTGCACTCCAAATCATTTATGGAAGCATTTAATGCTCATACATTTCTAAGCACTGGTGAAAAGACACATTGAAGTGGGAACAAATAATTACTGCAGCAGGAAGCTGAAGTTAATAAAACCTGATAAGCTGAAAAAGCATACATCCTCAGGCCGGAGAAGCTGAAGGCTGACCAAGTTAGCCTGAGCTGAGGTTAACCGACAAATTGAACCATAGTTTTAACAACTTGGGTGCTGGCAAGGTTAGCCACATTGACAATTTATTGACAAAAGATCCCCCCTCCCACCTTTCAACCCTGTTGTCAGTGACATTTGCTAACCCAGCTGTCAAGACAAAGTGTAAGGTTCAAAGGTATCATGCAGTGTATTCTTAAAGCAGCATGCAATTAACAAAGCCCAGGCCTATGGGGTGAGGAGTGCCTGAAAGCTTCTACTATAAAGTAATGCACTTACAATGAACTACAATAAAATCCAGAAAGGCTTAGGTGGGAATGGGACCAGGACAATGGAAAAGGAATCCCTGCCCCCATAAGAGTAATGGGAGCCAGAAGTTCATAGAAAATAGCAACATAAATGAAATACCGTATATTTAAGCCAGATGACACTTTTACTTCAAGTTTCAGTTATGCATTTGAAACAGGAAGTTAAAAACCTATCCTGAGGGGGCCACATTTAAAAGCTGTGGTGCAAAAGGATACTAACATCTGTGTTAAAACTATTATTGGGCCACAAAGCCTGCAAACTATACACTTGTGGGGAGTGAAATCTCTTTCCAGAGGAAGTACAGTACTTCTAATTCTATGGAAAATGAACTTCACTATCCTGTGGTGTCCCTTCAGGGTATTTCAAATATCACCCAGGGCAAACCCAGGTGTCTTCGCACCCCACCTCCACGGTGTGCAGTATATTATGGCAGTAACTGTAAGAGCTTTCTTAGTGTCAACCATTTTTTCTTGAAACCCTTATTACTGTTCTGTAAACTTATTTTTGCCTCAGAAGACAGGGTTAGATTCACTGGTGCTGTTTGCTGCAGTTCAGCCAGGATTCACCCCTTCTTTTGTCAGCAACTGTGTTCAGCATTGTTAGGCAACAAGTTCACTGGGGGTGAATAACATTTGTTTCACATCTTTAATGGTATCCAGTTCTCAGGAATGACACCTAATGTTAGATGTTTGCAGGATTGCTACTAATAATAATATTATGGAGGTCTTAATGCGGGAAGTTCAAAATGTAAAGGAGGCCCCTCACTGTTGTTTTACAATAAAAGCAAGATAATGAAACAAGCAGCTGCCCATCTGTGCAAAACCCCCACACGCTCATCAACCCTTACTGGGCTTCACAGATGTAATAAAGGGGACAAGTTAAAAAGCTAACTATAGAGGGGCATTAACATATGGCAACTCATAGGATAAGAAATCGCTAGATGCAGGTGATAATAAGGATGATAATCTCTATATTAAAGGTCTTCCTTTTTATATCTGACATCAGGAATCACAAAGGGGATGGGATTAAAGAAATAAACAATCTTCACAGAAGCTTTACAGCTCCCAGGAGAATGCAGCATTTTCATTCATGCATGACATGAGACAAGAGCAAAGCAAAAACCAAAACAAAACACAAAACAAAACCCCAGCAACAGAACAAAATTTTCTTGGGTGGCTAGATTTTAAAAGCCATCAGTGCCTTCAGCGCTGATAAATTTCCCCAATCATGCATTTATCTTGCATGATATTCAAACATGGCAATTTTAATTCATGGCTTCCATCCTGCTGCTTTTGCAAACTGGATTTCAGTGCAAGAAAGTCACGTTATTGCCTTTTCTTGATGATTCTATTCTTTCCCTACGTCCCTCAATCCTTCAATAATCCTTAAAATGCAGAACTCAACACTGAAAATGTAATTAGCTAGCAATTATGAATATTAAAATACACTGCAAAACACACCCAAACAGAACAGGGAAATTCACACTGCATGAAAAGGATGTATAGGCAGAGTTCTTGAATTATGTCCTGTCACTTAAGTCATCACATCTCTTTTCAGCACAACACAAGGCATTTATATAAGAAATAAGATAAAACTAGAGACAGCAATAAAAAGGCAATTTGTATTATGTCTCCTTCTGACTGGCCTAACTTTCATACTGTTTTAGTTCTCTTTCATGGGGGACAATCTCTTTTCTTTCCTTCTTTCTTCTTTTTTGTTTTTCATTTGTCTGGCTTAAAAACACTTGGACATAGCACGGATTTTACTGCTGTTGCCTCCCCAGTATTTATTAAATGGAACTGTCTATAGTACCAAAGAAAGTAAATTCGTGAATTGAGGCTTGTTAAAATGCTGTATGGTATGAAACCCGTTTAAGGCAGTTTTAAGCATTCTTAAAACCAATGGGACTTGCTTCTGAGTTAACAGGAGTGAGCAGTCAGTCAACATGCATATTTGGGAGAGTTCAAGGATTAGCAGAACAGTAAAGTCACACTCTCTCTGCCTCACAGGAAGGCAATGGCAAACCTCCTTTGAACAAAACTAATGCATGTCAAATTTTCCGAACTTAAAAATTAAAAAAAATAGGGGTGCTAAAAAGTTGCAGCTCGACTGGAAAATTTTTTAATTTTTTTAAATTGATATAATTTGGTTTTGCTTGGTGAATGAGTATGTAAAAATGGCATTTTCTACATTTTAATGCAATTTCCAATTGATCTGTATGCTTTTTTATTTTGTAAAATGATATGCTTTTTATGAAAATATCTATGAAAATTTATCTAAAAATTACTTTTCTTCCTTGCAGATGAAAATTTTATTAGTGTGACTGTATTTAAATCTTTGTTAAAAGTGATAAAATGGCTTCAAAAAGAAAAATTAGACAAGGAACATTCACCCATATGAGCAATTTTATTGGAACTAGTCAAGACCTCTTGCCTTCTGAACTACCAACTCTGTGAGATGTCCTGAGATATGGATTATTGCTACAAGAACAAAGTGCTGATGATGCTAGAAATTATCCAGCAGTCTTTCAAAGGACATTTATCCCAAAGTGATTAAGAAGTGGGAACTTTCTAACAATGTTTTTGTAGTCCCTCTTATAAATTCAAAAATTAGAATCTTACACAAGATTCAAGACAGCTGAGAGCAGGCTAAGAATATATTGCTTGGTAGGGAAAAGGTAGAAACCAAAGAGCGTTTCACATTAAAACTTGACAAGCTTTTTTGACATGCTTAACCTTAACTGTAAAATTGTGCTTTGTTGTGAAGCAGGGTGTGCTGCAAACTGCAAAAAGGTAACTCATATTCAGTGTATATGTCGTACAGAGTTTAAGATCCTTGTGAATGAACTTGCTTTCATTAAGGGTCAGAGAGACAAGACTGGTTCTATTGGACCACATCAAATTGGTCTGCTAGATTTGCCTGAACATAACAGACAAATCAAAAGGCAGAAACAGCAAGAAGATGAGAGAAAACTTTTGAATATAAGCAGAGGAGTAAGCTGGACATTTCAATACCATCAGATGAAGTAATTTTCTCCACTGATGATGAAGAAGAAATGACTGATCCTGAAGATGGAAAGGATGAAAGTTATGGAAGTTCATTAGAATTGATAAGTACATCTTCAATTTCAAATAAAAATAAACACATGGGAAATATGCAATGTTGCTATGCAGAGCATCAGGTATGGTGTTGGTCTGTGTTCCACAGCTGTCATTACCACTGCAGCTTTTATTGATGCTGGCTTTGTTACTGAACAAGACAAGACATTAGTACTGGATCACAATAAAGTCAAGGTTCCCCAAGAAAAACTTATAAAATTGCTAGATCAAGAATTTGAAGAAGAGTACAACTGACTGCATCTTTTTTGATGGCCATCAAGACATAACTAAAGTTATGCTGATGGCTGTTAAGTCCTATCGGCGTTTCCCCAGAATCATGAAAGAAGAGAATTAATCTGTATGCAGCAAACCAGGTGGAAGGTATCTGTACTATGTCACTCCAGATAAAGATTCAAACAGAAAAAACCCTGACAAAGTCATTGCTGATAATTTAGTGGATTTCATGAAGAAGAGCATTGATAAAAACTCTGCAGGCCATTGGGGGCGATTCCACAAATGTAAACACTGGTTGGACTGGTGGTATCATGTACTTGGTTGAGGTTAAACTTTGCCGCAAGTTCAACTGGTTAGTCTGTGCTCTTCATACGACTGAGCTGCTCCTGCGACACTTGATCATGACACTTGATGGGAAGTCCTTATCAAACAATAAATAAACTGGTGTAATTGGGATGATCATAGAATCATAGAGTTGGAAGAGACCTCAAGAGCCATCTAGTCTAACCCCCTGCCATGCAGGAATACACAATCAAATCATTCCCGACAGATGGCCATCCAGCCTCTGTTTAAAAACCTCCAAAGAAAGAGACTCCACCACACTACGAGGCAGTGTATTCCACTTCTGAACAGCTCTTACTGTCAGGAAGTTCTTCCTAATGTTTAGGTGGAATCTCTTTTCCTGTAGTCTGAACCCATGTCCTAGTCTCTGGAGCAGCAGAAAACAAGCTTGCTCCATCCTCAGTATGACATCCCTTCAAATATTTAAACATGGCTATCATGTCCCCTCTCTCAACCTTCTCCTCTCCAGGCTAAACATGCCCAGTTCCCTAAGCTGCTCCTCATCGGGTATGGCTTCCAGACCTCCCACCATCCTGGTCACCCTCCTCTGGACATGTTCCAGCTTCTCAATATCCCTCCTGAATTGTGGTGCCCAGAACTGGACACAGTATTCCAGGTGAGGTCTGACCAAAGCAGAATACAGTGGCACTATTACTTCCCTTGATCTAGATACTATAATCCTATTAATGCTGCCTAGAATCGCATTGGCTTTTTAAGCTGCTGTATCACACTGCTGACTCACGTTTAGCTTGTGGTCCACTAAGATTCCTAGATCCTTTTCGCATGTACTACCCTCAAGCCATGTGTTACCCATCCTATATCTATGCATTTCATTTTTACTGCCCAAGTGTAGTATCCTACATTTCTCCCTGTTGAAATTCATTTTGTTAGTTTTGGCCCAGCTTTCTAATCTGTTGAGGTCATTTTGGATTCTGATCCTGTCCTCTGGGGTATTAGCTACCCCTCCTAATTTGGCGTCATCTGCAAACTTGATAAGCATACCCTCTATTCCCTCATCCAGGTCATTGATAAAGATGTTGAATAGCACTGGACCAAGAACAGAACCCTGTGGCACCCCACTGGTCTCTCCAGGATGAGGAGGAGCCATTGGTGACTACGCTTTGGGTTCGGTCAGTCAACCAATTATAAATCCACCTAACAGTTGCATTGTGTAGCCCACAGGTTGATGCTGTTGTCCTGGTTTAGTGAAGAAGAGCACAATGTTATTAATGAAAAGCCTTATTACATGATATAATCTTCCTCACTGCCTTCTTGAGTGTTGGTGTTAGATTGCAGAAACTCTGTGAAGGACTCCATAGCAATTACACAGAATAGAGAGGGGCACCCCTGCTTTGCACCTCTTCTCAGTTCAGTCCCTGAAAATTCATGACAGCTGGCTGACACAACATTTTGGGAAGAACAGGTTGTTTATCTGTAATGGTGGTTTTTCGAGTGGTCATCTATGCCCTCACACAAATGGGTTTTGCGCTTGCACAGAGACTCCAATCAGAATGTTCTACAGCTAAGTAGCTTGGCGGGAATCCTGCCCCCCTCCCACCTACTGTGCATATTCCAGCCCAAACTACTGTCCCCTCAGTTTCGAACTCTGCCAGAAAATATATAGGGACCTGAAAGAGGGGAGGTAGGGCAGGTTGTGTGAGGGCAGATGTGAACACTTGAAGAACCACAGTCACAGGTAAGCAACCTGTTCTTCTTCTTCATGGTCTCTATGCCTCAAACAAATGAGTGATTGTGAAACTTATCGGAGGTTGGTGGGTCAGGTAACTGAAGAATAGCAGAAAGAACAGCACATCCAAACCAGGCATCCACCTTGACTCTACAGTTTGCAGTGTTGGATAAATGTGAATGGCTGCGACGATGTAGCCACTTTACACAGGGCAGGCAGAGGAGTACCACAAAGAAGAGCTGTCAAGAAGGCCACTGCCCTCATGGAGTGCACCGTTAGACTGACTGGGACAGGATGTTTAGACAGTTCATAAGTCAGTTATATAGTCTCCATGACTCATTTTGAGAGTTGTTGAAAAGAAACCTGTTGCACCTTCCTAGGTCCACCACAGCAGATAGTCTGTTGGGAAAACAGAACACAGCTATGCATTGGACATAAAAGGCCAGCACTTGTTGTACATCCAGACAATGTAGGGATCGTTCTAAAGGCGACGATGGTTGTGGGTGGAAGGTAGGGAGGACAATGTCCCAGCTCAGATGGAACTACAAAACCACTTTGGGAAGAAAGGCAATGACCAGATGCAGGACAACTTTATCTCGGTGGAAAACAAAAGATGGCTCATTAACCAAAAGAGCTGTCAGCTCACTTGCCCACTTCATGGAGATGATGGCCACAAGGAATGCTACCTTTAGGGTAAATAGACATTCATCAATAGAAGCAATGGCTCAAAGGGCTTATGCATAAGCTGTGAGGACCAGATACAGTGACCAAGGTGGAGTTGGTGGAGCAACTGGTAGATAAAGGTCTGCTAACCCCTTAAAAAACTTCTTAACCACTGGATTTGAAATAAGAGTGGTCGAAGTCAGAGACACTGACTGCTGAGCCACACTGCAGCCAGATAGGCCTTCAAAGAAGAAAAGGCCAGTCCTCTTTCACAAAGATTCAGACCTGGAAGATGCAAAGGGGCAGAAATGCTTCCAGTTGTAGTGATAGGATCTCCTGGAAGTGTCCTTCCTGTACATCAATAGGACCACCATAAGTCGAGGCGAAGTTATGGTGTTATTCTCCATGCTGTAAGCCACAGAATTTTGAGATCAGGTTAGAGAACTTGCCCCTGAGAGTGTGAAAGCAGGCCTGGCACCCAAGGAAGAAACATGAGTCAGCCCCTGGAAAGATGGAGAAGGGGATGAACCAGAGCTATCTGGGCTAGTATGGTGTGATCAGAATTATGCTGGACTTGTCTCTGGCCAATTTCATACCATCTTTGACAGTAATTGAAAGGGAGGAAATGGATACACCAGACAGCCACACCTTCTGTGAAGAAATGCATCCCCGAGAGATTTATGTCCTTTTCCTTCTCTGGAACAGAAGCTGAGACACTTTGCGTTGATCGGAGATGTGAAGAGATCAATATGTGGTCTCCCCCATTTGGACATCATGAGACGATAGGCTTCTTTGCATGGGACCACTTGTGCTGAAAAATGCGAGCATGACTGAGTGAATCCACCAACACATTTTCTGTACCTGCCAAGTGTACTGCCATGGGATGAATGAGTCTCTTGGAGAGCTAGTTCCACAGGGTCACGGCCAGATCGAACAGCAGTGCCGAATGGGTGCCTCCTTGCTTGTTTATATAACAAACAACAGTTGTACTTGTACTTGTACAACTCTGCCTCTCAAATTCTGCTCAAATGCCCGAAAGGCCTTGATGACCACAAGAAGCTCCAAGGCACTGATATGAAGCCTGGATTCGTGATCTGACCAATGTCCTTGTACTATGACACTGTTGCAGTGTGCTTTCCAGTAGGTCAGTGAGGCATCCATAGTCACCATACAAGATGGTTTGGGCAGATGAAATGACATGCTGGAAAGAAGGTTGCGGGATCTCATCAACCAGAGAAGAGATGGATGTACCTGCATAGGTACAGTAAACTTCATGGACAGATGATCCTAAAGGGGTTTGAAATACTTGATAGACCAGCTTTGAAGAGGTTGGAGTCTCAGGCACACCAGGTAAGTAACTGCTATGGTGGCAGCCAAAAGACCCAGGAGCCTTTGGATAGTAAGTGCTGAGCAGCAGGGATGAGAGAGCACCACACTGATTTTTTTTCCTTAGGGTGTCCACCCTGCTAATCAGAAGGTAAGCCTGACCTGTGTAGGAGTCCAATGTTGCTCCAATGAAGCCGATGATCCTTGTTGGCTCCAAAATTGACTTCTTGGGGTTGACATTGAGACCTAGATCCTGAAGAAGAGATAGGGTCAGATGAATGTCCCAGAATAGCCATCTGTGGGAGTACGACACCAGCAGCCAGTTGTCCAAATATTGGTAAATCTGCATCCGTCAAGTCCAAAGAGAGGGGACTGTAAAGTACTAGGAGAAGTATCCACCTTTTCTGAAACAATCTGGAAGCTTCTCTATGGCACCCTTCTACAGCAAGGCAGTGATCTTAAAAACAGGGCTCTGGGTAGAGGGGTACAACGAAATATGCCAACAGGTGGTATACTTCAGAAATCTATGGTATAGCACAGACAAACAACTGTGAGAACCCAAGAACTTGTGGTGATATTCTGCCAGGTGGCATAATGGCAGTATAGTCTGGGAGCCTGAGATGGAAGTGGGCTTGACAAATGAAAGGCTGGCTGTGGTGATGTCCTGGCAATCTCAAGGAGCCGGAGAAGAGGCCAAAGTTTGGAGATGCTGTTGCTTGTATGGGCCTCTCTATGGAGAGGAAGTGTTGTGAGAGCATTTGAAAAGTCTGTGATGGGGACTTGGACCTTGTGAAGGAAGAAGATGGATGCTTCCAGGAAGAACTAAATGGTTGTTGTTGGTGCTATACCAAGAAGCCCATCTTCTTCACAGTCAACCTGGCTTTAAAGTGATGATCCATGGATTCATCAATTTTAGCATTAAACAAGCCCTCTCAATCAAAGAGAAGGTCCTCAATTTGAGACTTGGTGTCCTCTGTGAGTCCTGCAGAGCACAGCCGGGCATACCACCGGAAGGCAACCACCCCTGATATTACCTTGGCAGCACAATCCACAGAATGATGAGCTGACTGAATCTGCTGCACCACTAGAGAGTGAGCCTCTTGCTGAAAGAGGAGGGCTGCATTACAATGCTCTTCAGGAACATGTGGGATGAAAGAGAGCATCTTACCCAGAGAATCTCTGGTAGGCTGACATGCAGGCTTGCGTATCAGCCACCCAGATCTCCAGGGCTGCAGATGAGTAAAAACGTCTTCCAAAAATGTCCAAGCACCTGTCCTCCCTGTCAGCTGGCATACAGTGCATCTTCCTTCCACTTCTGGATTGTCATGCTTCCACCACTATGGAATTTGGAGCTGGATGACTGAAAAGGAAAGATGCTCCCTTTTGCTGGGCCCTGTAGAAATGCTCTAGCCATCAAGAAGCTGATGGTAATGATGCTGGCTTAAGCCATGACTGCTTTATGAGCTCTTGCAAAGCAGGAAGCAAGGGGATCATAGCTGGAGCAGGTGCTTGCGAGTTTACCATCTGGAAGGCCAGGCTGAGATTGGAAGTGGAGGAGGTATGGCATCTAACTGTAGGGACTTGGCCATCTGGAGAACAATATCATCAAACATCTTGACATTTTCAGGTGGTGATGGTGGAGTGGTATCCTCAACATTGCCCAAAGGCAATGAGGTAAGTGGAGAAGGTGAATCTGGAGAGGAGGAACTGGAATCATAATCACCATCCAAAGAGTCAGGTGAGACTTGCTGCTGAGGCTGAATGGGAGGAGAGACAGTCATAGATAGAGCCAGTGTAACAGAAGCCAATGGAACAACAATGGTAGTGATTGGAATTAGAGGAGCTGTAGCAATGGTGGAGAGAGATGAACATGGAATAATACTCTAAACTGCAGCGGAATATCTCTGGCTTTTCTTCGCAAACGAAGCTTCAGGAAGGACTCGTCCTGCGCTTTCTGCAAGTGTGCTGACTAAAAAGGCCAATCCGAGATAAACAAGTCCAGTTGCAGAAAGCACAGCAGAAGGTCTCCTTGGGTGATGTTTCCAGGTTGTGATTCTTTCTGCGTTGTCGTTTCTCTTCAAGACTTGTTCGGTGTGAGTTCTCAAATAAGGCTGCAGCATTAGTTTAAGTAATGGTAGAAATGGAAGAAGTCACCAAAACTGGAGGTGGAGGAGGTCTGGACATGGTAGCTGTTGTCCTCAGGGAAGGAAATGGAGGTCATTGTCAAGGAGTTGTTGACAGCCATCTCAGTGGTGTGACTGGAATTGGTGTTGAGGAGAGAGTGGTGGCAAATGTGCCTGTGGAGAGTATGAATGACAAGATCCAGGGTGTTCCCTCCACAAGTGCTCCTGCCAATACCTATCAATGTACAAAAAAGATGTACAGTATATGGTGAATCCTCGTGGTATTGATAATCCCTGTATGATGGTCTCAAGGATACATGTGAATGCTCTCTATGAAAGGGAGATCTCTCCTGCTTTTGTGATGGTGATAGAGGTCTACACCTTGGCAAATCCTGATGTACAGGAGAGGTCTCAGCATGAGATGCAGGTATGTTCTGCTTCGATAAAGATTCCAGTGCCCAAACCGAGAGAGATGCAGGCACAGCAGTTGGTACCAAAGGTACTGTTGATATCAAAGGCACCGGAGGAGAAGCAGCATTTGTAGATACTGAAAGCACTGAGTCAATCTCACTGGAGAGACCAAAGTTGGAATCAATCAATGCTTTGAGTGCTTGGATTCCTTCTTCTGTCTAGCGTCTCCCTTCTCTCCTGATGTTCAGCAACTTTCCTGTGAAATCAGTCTCTTTCAGCCAGACTTGGAGGGTGCAAATTTCCAAGTCAACATTCCTTGTACCGAGGCCAAGTCCCCTGCTACTGATAGCGCAGTAGGCTGTGGGGTGAGAGAGTTCGATACCAGAAAGGTGAGAGTAGTAGATAGCTCTGATTGATGATACAGTTGGTATTGAGGTGGTAGGTTGAGGCATAAGCACTGTCGATACTGAGACTGCTTTTGGTACTGATGCAGTCTTCAATTTGCAAGGCTTGAAGATAGTAGCAGAAGCCAAGAAGAGAGGCTGGTGGGAAGCTGCCTGGTATGCGACCTGGAGCAACTTCTCCCAACAGTGGAGCTTCAGTTTACAGGCCCACTTTTCTGGACTTGTGCAGTAATGCCCCTACAGATCTTGCATTGCTGAACAATGTGCTCCTCTCCCAAACAAAAAAGACTCTCAGACTGTCCATCAGAGAGTGATACCTTGTGGTCGCAAGAGGTACAAAATTTAAAAAAGGAGGTAGAGGCCATAAGATCAAGAGGGGAGGAGGGAAGAGGAAAATCCGGAAGTAAAGAGAAATATTTTTTTAATAGCGACAGAGGGAAAAGAAAAAGAACAGAGTAGGATAGTGAAAAAACCCCAAGGGAGGAACTACTAATCCAAGGAGAATAACTGAAACAAAGTCACTCTGCTTGCAGACAGAGAGAAAGTAAGAGGACAGTAGCTTGGTGGGCTGGGACATGTGTGGTAGGTGGGGCTCCCATCAAGCTACTGAACTCTAGAACATTCCAACTGGAGTCTCTGCGTAGGTGCAAAACCCATTTGTGTAAGGCACAGAGACCATAAAGAAGAACTTAGGGATCAGACTCACTATGCCTGTTCTTATTCATTTTTTGAAGGACCATTTCCATTCCAATCTGTCAAAAGCCTCATAAATGTCTAATGACAGGAGCACTAGGGTTTTCTTAATCTTATTTTAAGAAGATAATGAATTTGGTAAGTAATCTAACAATGAGAAATTAATCCAGTCTGATCCTTTTTAATATAGGCTGTGTTAAACATTACTACCAGGTTGGCCATCAGGATTTTATATTCTGTGAAAGAATAATAGGAGTGCCTGTTTTAGGGGGCAGGTATCTTTGCTTAGTTTTAGAATTAAAATTTGACATCTTCCAGGATTGAAAGATACTGTTTCTATTTTAGATGTCATTGTACAGGGTGATAACAGCTACAGAAATAGCATTTATTTGCATTAAAAAAAATCTACAGAAAATCTCTGTCCCAATCAACGTATTTTGCTTCAGTCTAGAGTGTACCTGGTTAATTTCATCACTGGATATTTTTCTGCTTAAGAAGTACACATGTTCAGGGTTCAGTTCTTTTCAATGAATGTAGCTCTAGATGATGGATTATCAGAGCAATACTGCTTTGAGGAAAAGATTTCAAATTCCTCACTTATCTTTTTTGTTTCCCAGGAGATACTTGCCTGCCTAGTATAAATCAAGTTAATAAGAGTGAGGTAATTTATTTCTAAGAGTGTTAACAATTTTGAGCCCCCCCCATTCATAATACTTTTTTTCCAGGTAAAGCAAATTCATAGTAATTTTGTTACTGTCTAGGGATTCAAGTTTGGCTTGTTTATGGCCTAAGAAAGACACACACACACACACACACACACACACTCATGATTTCCATGGCTATCTATGGTTCTCTGGGTGCAAAACATGTCAGAGCATTTTTTTCTCTCACCTTATATTCAGGCTATTAGTTTCCACAAATTCACTGATGTGAACACCAGAAACCATTATCTTTACTAATCTCCGACCAAGGCATACGATCCAATGTGATGGTGTGGTATTGGCTTCAGACCAGGTATTGGTTTCAGACCAGTCACCAAATATGAGAAAAGAGACAAAGTAGATGAGTTCAATACATTACTTTTTATTGTAGAAAAGATGGAGGAAGGAACAAAGAGATCAGTTATTTTGGATCTTATCTGGTCAGTGGGGTGGGAATAGTGGGATCCTTTGGTGGGAATGACCATGTCCTCTTGAGATTTATTAAACAGACCAAATATAATCATACACACACTCTGTACTTCAAGAATACTGATTTCAGTAAGCTTAGAGAAATGCTGGTGAGGGAGAGAATGGGATCCACAGAAAAACTGACAGGAAATTAATAGGTGAGAACAAAGCTTCAAATGTCTATACACCAATGTAGTTTGGGAAACAAGCAAGATAAGATTTTCCTTGGGCTTTTTCCCAGGCTGTGAGGTTGTTTTCTGGAATAGCCACAGATGCAGGTGAAACGTCAGAAAGAAACTATTCCAGAACACGGCCTCACAGCCCAGAAAAAAACCAAGGAAAATCTATGGATGCCGGCTGTGAAAGCCTTCGTCTTAAAAGTCCTAGCCAGGAAGATAAATATGACTTTACAGACATAACAAAGACCTGGTGGGATGATTCCCATTATTTGAATATTACAACTGAAGGATCTCTCTCTCTCTCTCTCTCTGGCTTTTCTTCGCAAACGAAGATTCAGGATGGACTCATCCCGCGCTTTCTGCAAGTGCGCTGATGACTAAAAAGGCCAATCCGAGATAGACAAGTCCGGTTGCAGAAAGCACAGCAGAAGGTCTCCTTGGGTGATGTTTCCGGGTTGTGATTCTTTCTGCGTTGTCGTTTCTCTTCAAGACTTGTTCGGCGTGAGTTCTCAAATAAAGCTGCAGCATTGTGGATAGTGCGTCTCCATGCCTCCCGATGTGAGGCCAGGGCAGACCATTGTTGGTGATCAATGTGGCTGTGCCTGAGATGTTGTTTCAGGGAGTCCTTGTATCGCTTTTTTGGAGCGCCCCTCTTACGCTGACCCGTGGCGAGTTCACCGTAGAGTACTATTTTGGAGAGGCGATGGTCCTCCATTCTAGAAACATGCCCTGCACAGCGCAGCTGTGTTCTCAATATCATGGCCTCAACGCTGGTGATCCCTGCTTGCTCAAGGACAACTGAAGGTTATAATCTATTCAAAAAGAATAGATGTAGCAGAAAAGGAGGGGGAGTAGCATTATATGTCAAAGACAAATTCACAATTCTGGCACAGGGCAAAGAAGAGTATGGTCAAACACGGACCTTGGATTTTAGGAAAGTTGATTTTTAACAAGTTCCAGGAAATACTGGGTGTAATTTCATGGCTAGACATGCTAAAGGGAAAAGACACCCAGCAAGGGTAGGAGTTCTTGAAGAAGGAGTTGTAAAAAGCACAATCACAAACAATCCCATGGAAAAATAAAAATGGGAAACGTCTGAAAAGCCAATGTGGCTACAAAACAAACTGAAAGAAGAAGTGAAAAGAAAAAAGATCATGTAGAAAGAATGGAAGGAAGGACAAATCACCAAGGAAGAGTACAGATATGTATGTAGCCCACGCTTGCAGGAATAGTATAAGGAAGCTAAAGCTCAAAATGAGCTGGGGATGGCTGGGTAAGCAGGAAGTAACAAAAAGGGAGTTTTCAGATACATTTGAAGCAAGAAAATGCCAAGGAAAGAGTAAGGGTGGCAAAATGCTAACAGATCACAACAGAAAGGCAGAACTGCTCAACACTTACTTTCCTTCAGTTTCTCCCCCAAAAGAGAACTTTCTGCTTGTATGCATCAGCAAAGGGATCTGGATTATAAATTATCATTGACAGAGATAGACACAAATCACCTAGCTAACCTAAATGATTTCAAATCTGCAGAGCCAGATGAGCTACATCCCAGAGTACTGAAGGAACTTCCTGATATACTCTGTGAACTACTCGTCATCATTTTTGTAAACTCTTGGGAGAATAGATGAAGTGTTGGAGGACTAGAAAAGGGTCCCTCTTTAAAAAAAAAGGCAAAAAAGAAGATCCAGGAAACTACAGACCAGTCAGCCTGACCTGAATATCAGGAAAAATATTAGAACGGATTATACAGGAGACTGTCTACAAGTAGCTTGATAACAATGCAGTGATTAGTAAGAGCCAGCATGGGTTTGTCAAGAACAAATCCTATCAAATTAATCTTATATCTTTTTTAAAAAAATCAGATCCCTTGTTTAGAAGTACTGTTGGTGTCATTTATCTAGATTTCAGCAAAGCATTTGATAAGGTCCCCCATAATAATTTGATTAGCAAATTGATTAAATATGGAATAGATGGGAACACTGTCAGATGGATCCATAATTGGTTGGAAAAACCATGCTCAAAGAGTTTTCATCAATGGCCGTGCTTCAAACTGGAAGGAAGTTTCGAGTGGAGTGCCTCAGGGTTCTGTTCCAGGGCCAACATTTTTTTTCAATGACAGATGACAGGGTGGACAGAATCCTTATCAAGTTTGCAACTGACACAAAACTGAGAGGGGTGGCTAACACATTGGAAGATAGGAACAGAATTGAAAATTAGAAAATTGGACAGAAATTAATAAAATGTATTTCAATAGTCAAATGCAAAATTCTATAGACCACAAAAATCAACTGCACAGATATAGGATGGGGGATATATGGCTCAGCAGTGTTACATGTGAAGAGGACCTTGGAGTTATAGTTGATCATAAGTTGAACATGAGCTAGCAGTGTGATTCTCTAGCAAAGAAGGTGAATGCTATTTTAGCCTGCATCAATAGAAGCATGGTTTCCAAGTTGAGGAAGCAACAGTCCCACTATATTCTGCACTGGTGAGTACTCATCTGGAACACTGTGTTTACTTCTGGGCATCTCATTTTACAAAGGATATAGATAAGTTGGAGCAGGTTCAAAGAAGGGCAACTGATTTGATAAGAGGCATGGGGAGCAAAGCATATGAGGAAAGGTGGAAGGAGCTGGGCTTGTTCAGCCTTGAGAAGAGACTATTGAGGGGTGACATGATTGCGTTCTTTAAATACCTCAACAACTGTCACAGAGAGGAGGGGGGAGGACTGTTCTCTGCTGGCCTAGAAGCCAGGGCCAGTCTAATGGTTTGAAGTTGCAGGACAGCAGATTTCGACTGAACATTAGAAGGAACTTCTTGAGAATCAGAGCGGTTTGGCAATGGAACTGATTACCTAGTGAGGTGGTGGGGTCTCCTGCTTTGGACATCTTCAAAAAGAGGCTGGACAGCTACATGCTGGGGATGCTTTACCTGGCAAGCCTGCATTGAGCAGGAGGTTGGACTCAATGGCCCATGAGGCCCCTTCCAAATCTACAGAATCCATATAATTCTATGATTCCACAAAAGAGAAGAATTTGAACAGCATATCAATCACATTTCCTTTTCTGCTGATTCCAGCAAACTATGCCTTTAAGATTGTAACGGTGGCTATGGTGGTCCAGGTTCTCCATTTCAAGATATAAAAATTCTGGCTTACTGTTTAAAGTCAAGATCAAGCACTTAGATGCTGCTCTTGATGTACATGAAATTATTGTTGCCATGTCTGAGACCTTGATCTTTAGTGAATTAATTGATGTAAGGGAAATACTAAAGGGTATAATAATATTACACACAAAAAACTTAATTATAAGGAAGGAAGAGAAGAAATGAATTCAGAATAAAACTTTAAATATATATTTTATAGCTAGATCTAGGGGTTAATTGTATGGGGGAGATTAACTGACTAATATTAACAAAAACATACACAAGAAGCCTAATGGGCTTTAATATGTGTGTGCATGTGTGTCCTGCCTTTCCGCAGTATGAACAAAGCCTTGAATGGAAAGTCTGCTTCACCTGAAAAGTACCAGAACTAGCCTGAAGAAGACCAGGAAATGGCAGAACCCCACTAATGATCACATACTGCTCCTAACTAAGACAACTCAGACATATCTTCAATGAACTACAACCTGTTCTGGATAATAATGTTGTCCTCTCAAGGGCTCTTGGTAGTAGGCTTTTACTTGCCTTACAGATAGCCTCCCAAGCGCAAACAGTTCTTACCTACAGGAGGATACACAATATGGGTGGGGAGATGGGTACAAGAAATTGCCACAAACCCAGATGCCAATTCTGCCCACACATCTACTCAAGAAATGTCATCAGAGGACCACTTCACCCACAATATTAGAGGTACTTTCACTTGCTCACTCCCTAATGTGATATATTCCATCCTCTGTCAACAATGCCCTTCAGCACTCTACATTGGGCAAACATGTCAGTGTATGCCAGAGGATAAATCAACACATTAGGAATGGGAATACACAAAAACTAGTTAAAGAACACTTTGACCTTCCTGGGCATTCCGTCTTGGACCTCAGAACAGCAGTCCTTGAACAAAAAGCTATAATGGAAGACTGGAAAGAGAAACAGCAGAATTGGACTATATCCACAAATTCCAGTCCATTGATAGTGAGCTGAACAGAAACAATGGTTTCCTGGCACACTACACATATTGTAACACTAGTTAAGACCCCAGCCTCATGAGGTCTCTCTTGGCGAGTTTATCCCATTTCCTTTCTAGTTCCCAGCCAGCATCATACTACATTTGAATAACTCCCTCCACCATTCATATGGTTATTTACTCACCTTGGCTTTAGGTAATATCTTTCCTCCTGCCTTTGGCTGGGCCCTCACCCAAACACCTGTTGACCCCTCCAGTTGCCAACTTCTGGAGTACCTTGGTGCAAGGCTCCCTGGATCCTGAACAACTGGCGACTTTGGCGCAGGTTCAGATGAAAATGCAGGGGCAGCAGCACCAACAGCAGTTGGAATTAGAAAGGGAGAGACACCAACATCAGCTGGAACTGGAAAGGGAGAGGAGGCAGACTAGGGAGAAGGAACTGGAGTTGTAATGTCAAGGGCGTCACCTGGCATCCCCAGTACAGAATGGACCTCCTGCCCACCGCTACCCTACCTATAAGGATGGAGATGATTTCCAAGAATTCCTGATCAGCTTTGAGAGGCTTTGCCTTTACCACCAGATCCCTAGAGAGAAGTACATAAGTGAGCTCAATCCACAGCTCTCTGGGACTTTGAGATCCGTGGAAGCGTCCATGCCACTTGACCGGGCAATGGATTATGACCTCTTCGTGGAACGTGCCAAGGACTATCTTTGCCTCACGCCTGATGCTGCACGTCATTGGTTTCAAGTGTTGGCCTGGCAGCTGGGGAAGGCCTTCACGGACGTGGCCTCTGCTGTGCACCACACCATGGAACAGTGGTTCCAGTGTTCCCAGGTCCAGTCGTTGGATGATGTCCGCTTCCTGCTGGGGATGCAGCAGCTGTTCCGTGATGCCCCGCCGGAACTTGAGTGCTATGTTTGGGACAAGGAGCCAAAGACGTTGGCTGAAGCGGCCAGAGCCGCCGATCGCTATCTCACGACCGCCAACAAGGACAAAAGGTCTCCGGAGCCACCTGTGGAGAGCCACAAGTCAGGGCCTGGGAACCACTTCTCCAAGCAGTGACAGGAGATTACATTCTCTGGACAAGCCAAGGCCTCCAATCAATTCCGGAAATTGGAGCCCCAGCACAACCCCAAACAGCAGCAGCAATCAACACCTCCCCCACCAAAGGAGGTACCCCAGTCTATACAAGGGCAGCCGAAGGACAAGACTACACTGAAATGTTTTTCATGTGGGGAGGCTGGCCTGCTGTTTGCTGTTAACCAGTTGTTAAGTCCTCCTGTAAACAGAAACCCAAAGCTATTAATATGATTGGGACCTCCACGTCCACACCTATGGAGGCTGGCTCCAAAGTGCCTCTGGACCCTATTACTGTGCCGCCTTGCCGTCGGCATACATTGCTTGTCAATGGAAAGGAGGTGGTGGCATATAGAGACACAGGGGCGCAACTGTCTGCCATTCATCGTGCCTACGTTGATCCGCAGTTTGTGGATGACCACACACTGGTCTCTGTACAGCCCTTCCACTGCACACCTATCAGGCTTCCTACGGCCAGGGTGCCTGTGGAATACAAAGGATGGAAAGGGCAATGGATGTTTGCTGTCTACAATGACTACAATTGTCCCGCGATCTTAGGTGAAGATTTGGCATACCATATGGAACAGATCCATGAGTCCCAACGGCTTCACCCGATGCAGACACGCAGTCAAGGTCCACCCCAACTGGATGAGGACTTTGCGGAAGGACCCGCCCCTGTAGGAGCTGCCCTGGCTGAGGGAGAGACCTCGCTGGATGCCACAGGCCAGGGGGCGGACACCACACCTGCACCTGAGGTAACTCTCCCTGTGCTTCAGGTGGACTGCCTTGGGACGACAGGGATTCAGCAATTCAGGATGGAACAGGAAGCCGATCAGACTCTGCTTCCTGCCTGGCTGAAGGCGAAGGGAACTGACCAGCCTCTGTCAGAGGCCCAACAAGCCAGATTTGTTATCGTCAATGACTTGCTCTACAGAGAGACTTGGCCGGATGGCCAAGGGGAAGGCAAACGTCCCCGCAGACAATTGCTGGTCCCCACTAAGTACAGACCCCAGCTCCTGAGCCTGGCTCACGATCATCCTAGCAGGCATGCCGGGTTGAACCGTACTAAGGACAGGATAGGGAAGTCCTTCTATTGGGAGGGGATGGGCACGGCTGTCTACGACTATGTCTGGTCCTGTGAGATCTGCCAGAAAGTGGGAAACCACCGAGATCAGACTAAAGCCCCTCTGCAACCCCTGCCTATCATGGAAGTCCCATTCCAACACGTGGCTGTGGATGTTGTGGGACCATTTCCTCATAAGACTGCCAGGGGAAAACAGTATGTCCTGACAGTTGTGGACTTTTGCACATGGTGGCCGGAAGCTACGGCACTGGGTACTATTTCAGCTAAGGCTATTGCTCAGGCCTTGACTGACATTTTCTCCAGGGTGGGTGGCCATGCGAGATCCTGACCGATGCCGGGTCCAACTTCCAGTCCAACGCCATTAAGTGTTTACTCACTGATCATGGGGTGAGCCACCTCACGTCGCTGCCTTATCACCACCAATCTAACGGGTTGGTGGAACACTTTAATGGAGCTTTAGGGATGATGATCCGGAAATTTGTCAACGAACACTCTAATGACTGAGACCTGGCACTGCAACAGCTCTTGTTTGCCTACAGGGCTGTTCCTAACCCCAGTTTAAGCTTCTCGCCCTTTGAATTAGTGTATGGCCATGAGTTTAAAAGGCCATTACAACTTGTACAACACCAGTGGGAAGGAGATTTCTCCTCTGAGGCTACAAATGTGGTTGACTTTGTTACCGAGCTGCAGGACTTGCTCAGGGATGCTTGGGTGACTGCGAATGAGACGCTCCAACTAGCCCAGCAACAGCAGAAAACTTAGTACGATCAGCATGCCAGGGAACGCTGTTTTGTACCGGGGGATCAAGTCTTGGTCCTCAAGGCAATCTGGTCCAACAAGCTGGAGATGGCGTGGGATGGCCCTGCCACAGTTGTAGAGCGTCTCAGGACTGTGAATTACCGGATCCAGTTTCTGGATACTGGGTCTGTGCCAAGGATATACCATGTGAACTCTCTGAAGCCATTCCATGAGAGACCCAGGTACCTCATGACTCTCCCAATGCCTGAAGAACAGGAAGACGAAGAATGGCCGGATGGGGCATTTTATGATCGTGTGGATGGTGGGAGTCTGGAAGATGTGAAGACTTCATCCAAACTCTCCCAACAGCTACGACACCAGTTCAACCAGCTGACTGTCAAGTTTGCATCGCTTTTCTCCCCGATTCCAGGTCTCACTACTACTCCTCAACATGTGGTGGCTGCTGACGATTCCAAACCATCTGAGGAACAGCCTTGGCGTGTATTGCCTGCGGGGAAGCTGGCAATCGAGAAAGAGGTGAAGGAGATGCTGGATATGGACATTATTCGGCCATCCAAAACCTCTTGGGCTTCCCTAATAGTCATCGTCCCTAAGAAAGGAACAAATGATATATATTTCTGCGTGGACTACCGGAAGTTGAATTCAGTGACCACCCCCGAACACTACCCCATGCCGAGGGTGGATGAACTCTTGGAGAAACTGGGACGTGCCAAGTATCTGTCTACTCTGGATCTGACCAAGGGCTATTGGCAAGTGGCTCTGGCTGAAAAATCTAAGCACCGAATGGCGTTCATAACTCATATGGGCCTGTTCGAATTCAATGTTCTGACCTCTGGGCTTTGCAACGCACCTGCCACATTCCAGAGAGTTGTGGACTCTGCTGTGCGGTTGTGGTGACTTTGCTGTTGCCTACTTAGATGACATCGCTATCTTCTCCAATTCCTGGGATGATCACCTCCATCACCTGGAGACGATCTTTCAACGGATCCTAGATGTAGGTCTGACTGTCAAGACCAAGAAATGCCAGTTTGTGTTGGACAGGGTGACTTACCATAGCCATGAAGTGGTCCAGGGGACCATCATGCCGTTGCAAGCGAAAGTGGAAGCTATCCAGACATGGCCCGTTCCGCACACCAGGAAGCAAGTTCAGTCCTTCCTCAGTCTCGCAGGTTATTATCGCAGGTTAGTCCATCGCTACAGCCAGGTGGCAGCTCCACTGACTGATTTGACGGGAGCCAAGAAGCCTACCAAGGTAAAGTGGACAGCAGAATCAGCCTGTCCAAAAGTTTTTCATTTCTACTGTTATTTACACATACCACCTGCTCATTCATAATTATAAAGTCTGTTCCTAGGCACTTCACTCCATGCATCTGATGAGGTAGACTTAAAGTCTACAAAAGCTTATCTACCAACTTCTCTCTCCCAGTCTCAAAGGTGCTATAAGATCCCTTTGCATACTGATCCAGACTAACATGGCTATTTCTTTGAATTCTACTCAAGTGACCAGATAGCCTAGGACTTTGAGGATCATCTGACTGCAATTTGTCTCTCCAGCTAATATGGAACTTTTAATAGCATATGTATTGCAATTTGTTGAAGAAGTTGCCTTTTCTCATAAAGCTGAAGAGTAATCAGGGCCCAAGTGAATTCAAGAGATACAGTGATTTCATGCATTACCTTTCCCCCTATAATGACATATTTACAAAGAAGTGACCTGCAAGTATTTTTTTCTCCCCTGACTACAAGGTTCTCATATGCTACAAGAGTCCACTCTACGTGCTTAGATACAGACACCAAATGGCCAATTTGGGTCACTTCTAGGCTTGTATTCAGCCCTCCACACACCCAAATAGAAGCAACAAGAATTAAATTGGTCCCAAATGGCCAAATTAACTTCCTAGAGGATCCTAGGGATGCAAATATCCAATTTAGAGGGGGTGGCATTTTAAGTTTTGGGGGAGAGCTGGTGTGTCTCCTCAGACCCTAATGGTTGTGCATGCCTGGTGCAATGGTTCCTGATGCCACATGCTGTGCTCATTTATGGTTTCCTAAAAGAGGGATAAGCACTAATGCTCCCTATTGCAGTTGCTAAGGGAACAGACATGAGGGACAATGGATTTTATGCCAAGAATGCATACATACTGTCCTAAAGGAGTCCATTATCTAATCTTCCATTTCAGCTTTTCAAAGGTTCATTTCCTGTCCACACTGCCAGAGCAAACCCGAAGAAGATGGAAAGACAGACATGTAGATTTAGGGGATATATTATGCATGATACAGAAACAGATATATTATGATTTGCATCCTGCTGTCCTCTTTAGTGGGTTTTTAAAAAGGGAAACCAGAGAATGCCAATTTGCTGTGACAATGAATTGCACACTTATTAGGGATTCACTTATACTTGCCTGTACAAGCCTTACATTCTTTCAAATACTGTGGACTAGATGAGAAATCAAAACTTGACTTTTAATTTAGCCACACCAATGAGGGTGAAAACAGTGACAACAGCGTGGCAACAGTATGGCTGGAACCTGCAGATAATAGTCTCCCAATACGTAATAGCTGTGACACAGGGTGTCTTAGAGATGGAAGGGACAGTATGTCAGCCAATAACTTGTTTTTATCATGAGATAAGCCTTAAAAACTCAGAGCCTTTTGAATTCCAGCTCATACTGTCAATTACAATATGCTTTTACTTACACTATGTATGCTCAAGGTGCCAAAATAATTTATTCTCTGACTGAATAGACCCTTCGTTCCAAGTAGATCATTAGCAAAAGAGTCTCCTAGCAGCCAAAAGGGAGAAGACTTTAGTTTTTCTATAGGTCCATTGCTATCTTTAGTCTTGAAAGCTAGGGAACAAAGGGGAACACGTGGGCAGAGCTTAGGATGGTGTTGGAGGGATTCGAAAGGACCCAGTCAAACCATTTCTGAAATGAGGCTCTTCATGTGCCACTGAACTTCTATCAGTTCCTCCAGATTTCAGTTAGATTGGGGTTCTCTGTAGGTTCCAAGCCTCTTTCTTCACAGAGGCCTTTATATCCATGGTGAGAGTCTGATGTGATCTAGACAGATATGTGCATTTATATAAGGGGGAGTGTCAGGAGTTAGAGACTGAACTCCAGAGAAAATGGCCAAACAACTGCTGAGTCATGATGGCTGAGGACAAGGAACTGCCAAGTCATGCTAGCCTTGGAGCCACAGCTGCTGAAGAGGGTTACTAGAGGGCATAGCTTCTGGAGTGCAAGATCTGATGTAATGCATCCATGTGGTTGAGTAAGCCAATGCCTGTAAATGTGTATAAAAGAAGGCTCAGTTCAGAGCTCATTCTCTTCTTACGATTCTTGGATGTCTGGCGAAGCAGTTTGTCTGTTGGTGTACATATCTATATATATTGCAACTGCTTGAACTTGAAGATAAAAGTGCCTCTGTTTATTTGGATGTCAAAACACTCTGTGTGTGAGTATTCTTGGGAACGGGTTGCTGCTAAGTCTGCTGAGATATTTTTTGGCTTCTGCTGGGCACTGAGTGTTCTATCATCCCCTGCCAGGGAGGGAGAGAAAGAGGGAGCATTCCATATAACAAACTATTCATTCAGACTAATCTAGTAACCAAGACAGAATATAGGAGGATTGACATATTTCTCCTTATGTCAAGAGAGGGAAAAGTGAACTTGGAGTGATCTTGAAGAAAGTTCAGAATGATTCTGTATTTGACTTGTATTGTTCCTGTTTGGGAAACTACATTGGAATCACCAGAGATGGACCAGAGATTTTTTCCCTGTTGTCTTGAATGGGAAACCACCAACAAATACCTGGTGACATAGGCTATATTTCAGAGGATGGAACTGGCAAAATCACCTCTGAGGATTCCTTTCCTAAGAAAACCATAAGAAATTCCTGAGGTCGCCATAAGTTGACAGGCAACTTGAAGGCACACACACATACACACTTGGAAGGTTCTACCTGGCCAGATGTCCTGCTGCCAGAGGAAGACAATCAGTGGTTTCCAGCACTGTGACATACCTGATGGGTGACATCATTCCCTCATTAGGGTGATTATTTTTCTTTCACCAGAGGTTTTACAATCTAAATTTATATTTGGCAAGACTGATTTGCCAAATTAGCTTAATTTATCAATATCTTTAGTATGGAAATCTGGCCTATTAATATTTTTGTTCAAAGAAGTCAAATAGTTGTGCATCCCAAAGAGCTGAAAGAATTTTTTGGTATATATCAAATACCTAAGGCAAGATTTTCTTTACATTTAGAGGTCTCTTTTATATATGGCATGTTCTCTAATATTTAAGGATGATAAATAACTCACATATTTTGCCATGATTCATTAGATGCTATTTTGAGTGCATTTGCAATACAGTGAAACAGAGGATACATTCACACCACAAAATTACAGATATGCTTCACTTAATGAAGTAGATATGTTCCCAGACATTACTTCTTTAACAGAAAATTTGGTATCAGATACAGAAATAACATGGAAGGAATAGGGATCGATTCCCACACACCAAAAAAGAAGCGTAGTTCAAAAGGTTTCAGCAAACTTTCTATCCAAAACTAATAATATGCCTATGTAATAGGAAATAAACAGGTCAGGTAAGGCTCCATAAGTAAACAAAAACATTTTGAACATTCTAGTGACCGCTTGAAGGTTTCTTCCAAAACAAAACTCATCCTGGGATGTTTTTTTTTCCTTCCTCCATTTTCTTAAGATTTCCATTTTGATGGCCAAACATATAGATCTATGCTTTTTTAACATCCTGGGGGGTGGGAAGCTGGTGAGGGCAGCTTATCTACATCCCCCTTATCTACATTCATGTTCTTTCTCTGTTTTGCTTTTCATGCATGCCCAGTAAGAAATTCCAGACGCAGCTGCTGTTTAACATGCTTGTTGTTGGCAGGGACACACAGCTGCAGTAGGATTGATTACAACAAAATCCCATTCTTTCCCCAATGAAACATTATTGTATGTTTACTATGGACATTCTGCTGCAACCCAGCAGTGAATGTATCTGTTCTTCCAGCCTTCCTTCACCATCCCCCCAATGCCAACACTGTTAAAAAATGCAGCTAGACAGAGAATGAGGAAGAAAGTGGGGAGGGGCAGTCCTGAAGTCTACCTGTATAGCACTTTGATTCCACTTTAGCTGCCATGGCTTCATCATTTGGAATGAGCAGGTTGCTTACCTGTAACTATGGTTCTTTGAGTGGTCATCTGTGAACTCACACAAATGGGTCACCTGTGCCTGCACAGTGCATCTCTCAGCCCCATAAAAATGATAGTTCCTTTCCCCCACTGTGAATAGGAAATGCCTGTGGGATGGTCTGATTGCGATGTGGAAGTACACATCCTTTATGTCTAAAGTAGCAAATCAGTTGCTCTTCTATATTGGGGGAAGATGGAGCTGAGATAGACAATTCTGAAATGTCTGGGCCTTACTGTCATGCCTGCCCTTGAGAGAGTCCATCTTCCAAGAAAGATGAAGCAGATGTACCACAGCTGGAGCAGTTGCCTGATAAGACAGCTGAGATCTCCTCCAGTTCAGCAAAAAGAGGACCTGGAAGAAAGACCTCCTAATTTTTAAAAAAGGCAAAGGCTTTGGCGTCTTATGCATACCTTCCTCTGGTGCAGATCCTTTCACTGATGCAGCAAAATGTTATGTGCACATAGTTGTGAAACACACTCTTTAAATACTATATGGACTGTGGGCATTGGCTGAGCTATCTGTCTGTCTTTATCAGCAGGGAGCTTCCTCCTGTCAAACTCCTGGAAGCAAACTTTCAGTTCACCTCTTGATGACCTGACCAGGCTAGTGTGAGTCCATGATTTATGACTCATGGACTGTTTGCTAACTCTCTTACCTCCACTATTCGACCTCTGTTCTGATTTATGGCTTCTGACCCTGGACTGTATGATATCAAGATACCTCTCCTTGCTACAGCTTCTGAACTTTGAGCACTCTGAATTCTGGTTCAGTGTGAAAGTGGGACACTTACACGGATGCTGATGCCTCTAAGATCCAGAATGGGATGCAGTCTTCTGTCTTTCTTTGACATGATGAAGTAGTGGAAGATGAACCCCCAATGCAGACGAGAGATAGGGACAGGCTCTATAGCTCCTTTGAGAAGCAGTGACTTCACCTTCTTGAGTGTGGGTGAGGGAAGAGTGGTGCAAAAAATAACAACAAACAAACAAACAAACAAACAAAAAAACACCCAATGGAGAAAGTAGCTCTCAGCCCCAATTTCAGTCAAGTCAAGGCATTCTTCAGACCATGTGGAGTATGGTACCAGCATGGTCTTACCAGAGAAGTCCCCATAGCCTATTATGGTTGGCATGCTTTCATAGGGTGGCATGCTTTCATAGGGTGAGATTCTGAATTCCTCTCTATGACCTCCAGCTTCATCCACATATACAGAATGGGCCCAATGAGTTGTGCCTTTCCCTCCTTGGGTTTGGCCTCTCCCTTAGGTACTATCACCTTGTTGGGGTTCTTGACAAAACATGCCATTATCACCTGCCAAGTAGGTCTTGTTTGGATTTGTATACTTTGCATTCATGGATTTCTCAGTCCCAGAGTACCACCACTCCCAATATGCAGCTCAATACCATTATATGCATTATTGGCATTGAGAATGAGAGCCTTTGTATGACAGATCTTACTCTTATCAGCTGGAGTCTCTGTACTACTACAAACTGTCACCGTCTTTGGAGCATCATTACCATTTACCATTACTGTCATCACTGGTGAGCTCAACGACCCACACTATTCACATCATCAACAACAAGACTTGGTACCGAGGTTGGTACTGACAGCAACGATAACCAGCTGGCCAAGATCTCCAGCACTGACTCCTGTTCCATCTTGGACCTCCAGCTGGATGCATACAATTCTGAGGCCTGCTCAACTGACAGTTCCACCTTGAGTATGTTCTTCTTCACCTGCTCCTTGGTCTTAAGTGGCTCCAATTCCACCAGTGGTTCCAGAGCGGGCTCACTTTCTGTCAGCTTCTCAGGTTGGTCCATCTTGTGCCATCTCTCCAGCTGACCAAATGCTTCACACGGCAAAGGCCCTTGATCTGCTAGTGAAGCAATCAGAATCCTCAGTTGGGATCCTGTATTTCAACAGGTCCAGAGTCAAACTCATGCTCTGGCCTCTATTCCCTCTGCTCCCCTGTCTTTTTCAGATGGTAATGGGCAATCCAAAAGTAGTTGAAATTGGCTCCGAATGACTTTTCCAACATCCAGTGACAAATTCACCACTTGAGTCATGAAGTAGGGTAGTTTTGCTGGATCCCCATCAAACTTTGCCTTCAGATGCCGGTGTTTCCGGCCCCAGGGTCGCTCCTGCGGCTCAACTGGTCCAGCCCCCACAGGGGGAGCCAGTCCAGGAGCCGGCAGGCCAGGGACATCAGGAGGATGAGCGGGGACCCCATCCCCGGGTGCCTGGGCAGCCACTGGTGGCGCTGGGGGAGGCTGGGCCCCTCCAGGGGCTGGTGGAGCTGGAGGGGTTCTGTGCAGGAGTTCTAGGAGTACCTCCCGTATCTCACCCATTTGCTGTTTCAGTTGAAGAACCTCGGCTCCAACTTCTGCCAGGGAAAACTTCGCTTCTGGCTCTCGAGGCCCCTCGAGCCAAGATTGTGTCTGATCGGGGGGCCCAATTTATCTCGCAGTTTTGGAAGGCTTTCACAAGCCTTCTAGGGGTGGAGCTCAGTCTTAGTAGCTCCCATCGTCCCCAGTCGGACGGGCAAACCCCTTGGATGATGCACAATTGAGATAGTTCCAGACACTCCACTCTCCTGCAGAGAAGGCAAGAAACTTGACACAGTGGGGTGCAAATTTTAGTCTATCTCTGCCTTATTATTCCATATTTCTAATTATGTAGCCTGCATGGGTGCTTGCCAACACCTCCTGTGGGAGAAAAGGTCATCATATCTTAACTAGCTCCTGGAAGTAGACTGTAGAGTCAGCACAATTCTTCAGGCAGAGGCTCACAGGTTGGTGGCACAGCTACCGCTTGCCACGTTCCAAATTGCAGTGGGAGAGCCCTAGTGGAAGCTATCACATTCCACTGGCATGTGCAGACCCAATCTTCAGGATTTTTGTCAATGGAGCAAGAGATGGGGCTGAGATGAAAGGAAGATGTGGCAGGGCCCTTTAATGCATTAAAAAAATCCACCCTGCTTTAATCCATCCCCGCTGGGAAGGAACAGATCGGGCGCCATGTGTCTGCAGGAGCCTGTCCCAGTAGGCTGTCCAACTGCTGTAGCTGCTGGTCTACCTTGGTTGTCTGGATCCAGAAAGGGGCCCCACAGCATGTGACCAAGACTGGTCACATGCAGGGGGCTTTGGTCACATGTTGCGGGCTGGCTTGCTCACTTCTGGGAGAGCCAGGGAGATGGTGGTGGTGGCTGCAACGATAGGCCAGTGTGCCTGCCTGGACTCTGGCTCATTTGGTAGAGGTAAGCGGGGAGGAACAATCCTGATCTGTTGTCAGGATACGCTGGTGGGGAGCCGGCTATCCTTGCTCGTATAGATGAGCCCTTGGTTGCCTTTCTCTGGACGTGTTCAAACTCATTAATGTCCTTCTTGAACTGGATACATTACTTCAGGTGAGCTCTGACCAAAGCAGAATAGATTGGTTCTATTACTTCCCTCTGCCTGGACACTCTACTCTTGTTGATGCAACCTAGAATTGCATTGGCTTTTTTGACAGCTGCATCACAGTTTTGATTCGTGTTTCGCTTGTGATCTATTAAGACCCTTGGATCTTTTTCACAGGTACTAGTGTCAACTCAGGTGTTACCCATCCTGTAGATGATTACAGCTCTCTAGCATTGAATTGTAGGTATCTCACAAAACTATAAAATCCAATATTGTGTAGGACGGAGATCATTAAACTGGCAGTTTAATTGGTACGAAAGCACTATAATTATGTAGTGTACCGATACCCAAGGATAGACAGAAAGTGGAAGGCAAGTTTATCCAGTACTGAGACAAAGTGTAGGCCTGTGACTCTAACATCATAACTTTCCTTCTCTTGTATGATATTTAACACCTTTGCCTGATGAAGAAGCCAGTGAAGCTTTGAAAGCTTTCATGATGTATTTTATGCTTTGGAGTTGGTCCAATAAAGGTATCACTACTTTGTGGATTTTGCTGTATTTTGCTGCATGGCCAACACTGCTACACCTGAATATATTTTCTGGGTTTAAAAATACCCAAATAACTGGGACTTAACTCTGAGGTTTTCAACCTCCAACAAAGGTAAAACAACTGGTTTACAACTGGTCTACAACTAGCAAATTTTACCTATACAGCACCTAAAAGTTTTTCCATATGTAACATAACAAGGACTCCTTGAGAAATTCAAGTTCTCTGCCTAAGAAAGGAGCAGTAAGCTTCACACAGAACAGGGACAGCTGGATCTCAAGTTACTTTTATGTTGCTAATGGAGTTGAAATTTTATTACCTGTCTTTTATTGCCGTTTCTCCCTAGTCTTCCCATGGCCAAGAACGGGTGTGGCCTCTAACAACTGACAAAACCAAGTATACAGTATTTTAAACATGAACATGACTCTTAACATATCTGATGGACACATATCCCAAGAAAGATTCTATTTTTTTTAAAAGACAAGGGATCACAGAAACCCAGTCCTAGCATAAAGTTCTGAGATAATCTCAAAAAGAACAGGTAAGTGTCACAGCTTCAAACACAGTGGAAAACACATCTGGTGCCAAGAGAGAGAATAGATTATCACAAAGAAGTGTTGAAGGAACTTTGCCTAAGTTTTACACTGTCAAATTGTGATAGCTTATACTCCTGGTTATGAATGTGCTGATTTATAACATAACAAAATATAAATATTTTTTTTAGAAAGCCAGGAACTAGAAAGCCTTGTGCTAAATGTAGTCTAAACTGCAGACAGTAATGTCTACTGTTGGTTCTCTAGTAGGCCAAGGTCAAAAGAATTAAAGTTTCAACACTTTGCATGTCATGTCTTAGTTTAGACAAGTGTTATTACTTCACTATCTCATTAACTTTTTAGTAAAATTCTTAATACCATTAGTTTCTTGCCAGAAATACATATTCAAAAAGAAATCACTCCAAGCCAAATGCCAGTCTGGTGGTCTGGAACAGCTGCAATAGTCACAAGCCTCTGGACCATTTTGAAGCTCTGTGATGGATAAAAACCTGTTACATAGACCTAGAATTTATATCCCTAAACTATTTTTTTTAAAAAAACTACAGCATCTGATTTTCCTCTCCAGTCCATAATCTCTCACATGTTTTTGGCATACAGTTTACTATGACCATCAAACGACTATTCTGACAAGCCTGTTTTAAAAATCAAGTCAGTGCACAAAGGAAAGGAAATGTCACTTTTTATATAAGATACCACACTTCAAAATGTAGTGAAATGGAAACTGGGGAAGGAGAACATACAGCAGACTGAAAAGAAATTAGCACAACAAGAAAGAACCATTAAATCTAATCTATGAGAACTTTAATAAGTAGAAAAAGTTTGAAATAATGTAGGAGGCTGCAAAAAGACTTAATCCTTTTTATTGGAAAAAGTAATAAAATGAGGACTAAAAAATTCTACTGTACAAGAGACCTGATTTCAAAACACAGATAAATTATATTAACTTTTTCTTCAAAGTCTTTTTTCTCCTTTCTGTCTTTGGTAAGGATAACTGTTTGTGATTGATTCAAATGAATATGTTTCACATCTTTCCCCCTCTTTTGTAATCCATGGATGAATTGGGCCAACTTCCAAACTTAAAACATTGACTTATATACTGGATGCACATGGTAAATTGATTCCAAGCAAGCAATATCTCATTACAAATAAATGAACAAACAAACAAAAATAGGTGACTTGAGCCAACAATTTATGAAGAAACTGGAAATTTATACAGTGTTGCCTTGGTTAGTGCTGAAGATTTTGCTTATTATTTGAGTGAAATGAAAATTTCACTGGTGGAACCTTCAATCTTTAAAATTTGTTTCACTCCAAGTCAGATGGGATATTAACTTAAGTGTAAATATCAAAATCAGTTCATAAATGTGTATTCTAAACCAGAAATTACAGAATTTTGAAGTGCTTGATCAGGAGGTAGCCAAAGCAATTGACAGATCAGGTCCAAAACCTTAATATGGATCCTTGGTTTAGTCTAATTAAATATAATACATGAAGTTGGTGACCCTGTGATCAAGCACGCGGGTTTGTATAGTACAACAAAGAACAGATGCATTAAATTACAGCATAGATGATGATGATGATGATGATGACGATGATATGCCTATCTCTGGAAGGTTTAATGTGACAAATGAATTCCACTGTTTTCAGGATAAATTCAAGATAACCTCAAAAGCACAGTAAGAATTTTAAAATCTAAAAAACTGTGTGTGTACAACAAAATCCCAAACTCTCAAAAATAGTTTCCCCCCCATTCCTTTATGCAGATTGTGATTTTTTAAAAAGTATATTAAAGATAGCTTTTTGTTATTTTTTTGGACAGCAAGCCCCTAAATGCCCCACAAGAATGACACGTGGGATTCTGAAAATTATACTGCAAAAAAAAAAAAGGCCATTTCCAAGCTCTGATATCAGGTTAAGTCCCAGAGATATTCAAGAAGGACACAGAAAGGCCTCAGTCACCAGATAAAAAGAATATGGAAGTGTTTTTTTTCTCAAAATTTACATATGAGATAGTCTGAATTACTATTATGAATACCTCTCCTTTTCACAAACATATTCAGTGTGGTTTACATAAAATATATTTATATGCATACTGATGACACTGTGCATATAACATCTCTCCTGTTTTTCAGTGGATATTTAAAGCTGCACTGACTAGAATCTGCCCCACTAGGTAGGCCTAGAGACACACTCTCCAACTGTCCCGATCTGGCAAGGAGAGTTGTGATTAATCCTCTGTTGTCCCAATTTTTCAGCTGCTTTTCAAATGACCCAGTTCCTCTCCTGCTTTATCCCCAGCTTACTTCAATTTCTACAAACTGAGTTCAAAGTGCAAAAGTAGTTAGCACTCATTTATCTCAGCATGGGAAGAGGAGAGGCGAATGTTGCCCTTTCCAGGAGGCTGGACAAAAGCAAATTGCTGCAGCCTCTTTTAGTTTGTATACTCTTCCTCATTAATAACTTTTGTCATCTTGACCACACTTGGATGTTGCTTGGCCACAAGTGTCCCAGTTTTCATCTGTGAAATGTTGCAGGGTATGTAGAAGTGATACATTTCATCCAGGAGAGATAGTCCAGAAAGAAAGGCTGGCTAATCAAAACCTGCTCAAAGACCTAGGAAATAAGTTAGGGTTGCTTGTCTGTCACTTAGTGATGATCATCCATCAAAGTAACAATGGCACTTTTCAGTTCATTTCCAAAACCAGGCCAGAAGCCAGATTAAAAAAGGTCAAAGTGGCATCAACTGGGTGCCATCTGACTCAATCTGACTCAAATATCTTCTACTATTTAGGCTTTCCTGTTCCAGCTGCTGCACTCAAAACCATTGCTTCCACCACTGAAATAATGTCAAACCACTTTGCCTGGTCATCTAGCATCTAGGGGAACATCTAGCATCTAGGGGAAAATAGTACAGTCCTAGTGTAAGTTTGCAGGGAGGAGAGATAGAAGCATGTGAGCAGAGTGGGGGATAGGGGAAGGTTTTCCTACAAGGCGTGGGGGGGGGACTATAAAGTCGGGGGGGGAATCTATAAAGTATTTGTTCTAGAAATACTGTAATAGCAAGACATTGCCATACAGTCAGTCTTTGTAATACTTCCTTTTAAGTTAACAACCAGAACATGTGGTAACTATGAAACAATTCTGTTGTTTGTTGTACAAAGAAAGAAGGTAACAGCAACGCTCACAAGGGTGAGGCTGCCAATTGCAGCACCCCTCCTTCTTTTCTGTAAACTGGGGCTTTCTTTCTTTTTTGGCTAGAGGTCCTCTGGGAGTTGGCCTTAAAGCAACAGTTGCAAATACACTGCAAATGTCTTAAAAGTTTCTATTAATGCTTGCCAGATTTGGACAAGAGAGAATACCGAGCAGCTCCATATCATATTACCAATTAATGTTTAAATACTCCTTTCAATTATATGATTTAACTTTATGGCCCTTTTACAAATTGGCTTAGGTACAAAGATAATGTAAATTCTGCCAGTAGGCTTTAGTGATACATTCTCAAAGGAAAAAATGAAATATTCTTAAGGTATATGGGAGAAGTGGGCCTCTGCTTTCCATAGCAGAAGAGGAAATTAGAGGCCCTCTTTCCCACTATTTTCAAATACTTGACTCTTTCCAAGAAAAACAACTTGTAAATGGTTGAGTCAAAAGCTCTGAATTCCTGCTTCTAGGAAAAACACATTTGCTAATTAACTCATGTTTTGTTTCTGATCTAGAATATGCCGTTAAAAATTCTGTATCAGCATGCCTGGGTTACTTATGACACAATATAGTAAATCCAGATGCCAATAAATATATGCATATTTTTGAAAGATACTGGTTTCATGCACAGTACACAGAATCTTAAGTATACGACATAGATAGAATAGTCTTATTCTGCACTCAGCTGTCTTGGATATGTACCCCAATGCCTCTCAAGCTATCTGATGTGGAGGACCAGCATTTTTTCCTTCCAAAATGTGAAGCCCTTCTTTCTGCAAAATAATTACAACACTTTATATATTCAAGTTTTAGCATGAAATGTTTGGCAAATCAATTAAATTTTTGCTCATTTAATCCTCATCCAAGCGGACAAAAATGCACATCTAGTATAATCACTATAAAAGCTTGCACTGAGTATTTTCTTATCCCATGAGAATTCCAATGAAGGCATAAAAACCTCCAAGGACCAGAGGTGCCTTTGTGGGTGCAGATGCAAGGGCATTCCATAACACTGAAACAACCCAAACCGGAAAACAAATGTCGACATGTTTTGGGTAGCTGTGAGCCCCCCTCTCCCATTTTGGCCATATATATATATATATATATATATATACACACACACACACACATATACCATATATATATATATATATATATATATATATATATAGTCTTTTAAAATCCAATTCAATTCAAAACAGCAAAAACATTTTTTGAATCCAGAAACGAAACCAACATAAACAGTGAAACAACTGTTTTAATTTATTTGCAAGAAGAACCTAGCATTAGTGGTATCATGGACACTATGATATCCCAATAACTACACACTCTCTGCTGAGGGAAATATTGGCAGGCCATTCTTTGGCCAGTGACCTACAATCTACCAAAGCATGTTACTTGGGTGCTGAAGTAGTCCTTATAGGCAAGTTTCCCAAACGTAGTGCACTGTCTCCTGGCTTTCTTATCTGCTGATCTACTATAGAAATAACTCTGGGGGAGAGTTTATTCTTTTGAATGGTGCTAGTGTAAAGATTTTAGTTAGTAAACTGTCTCCCAGTTCTAAGCTGCTGAAAAAAATGTATCAACCAGAATTCACCCAGTATGGAAATATGGTTCAATTAATGCTGTCACCACACTGTAACCACGGTGGGTGTTCTGTATAGTAGTGCCAGGTTTGCCTGCCTAGGTAAAGGTTGCTCTACAGAAGTTGCACTACCTTTGCACTGCAGCATTCCATACTTTGCCATATTTTCCTTGCATAAATGGCATATAGTGACAGAATGGGTGTGTACCTCTGAACTCAACCAGCTATTCTGTAGATACTTGTTCAGGTGCAAGGCACAGGTGAAGTGCACAGCCTACATCTGTTACAGCTTTTTGCTCATCTGGCTGAGACTTGTCAAGTGAAGTATACTTTATCTTTTCTCAAAACATATCTCCTGTTTCCCAAGACTTACCTTTCACATTGTGCAACTAGAGTGCTATGCTTCCATTTCAATGGCTATTGCTGCACCTATGGGATTCTGGGGTTTGCTGTTTCGGGAGGGGCATTAGAATTCTTGGCCAGAAATATCAACTGCCTTACCAAACTACAAGTTGTAGGATTCTATAAGATGTTGCCATGGCAGATAAAGCGGAATTTATAGTATTATAACTGTGTAGTGTGAAAGGGCCCCAAGAAGAAGTGCTTCCTCCATTAAAGAATACAGGGTTCCACTTTCATTGGTTCTGGTTTCCAAAATGTTGACACCCAGAATTACAACACACAAAGTGGAATGACAATGAAACTCAGATAAAAAGAAAAGAAAACTAACAATAATAATTTGGAGTATTTCCTGGTTCCAACAAAATTCTAGCATTCCTTGGACAGAAAACATTTTATTTCCCCCTAAATGGGGCCAATCTATTGACAAACAGAGCACATGATATCTGCTTCTTTGAATTTTTATTCCAATGTTCTATGTGGGACAAAAGAGTACAATGGAAAACAACGCAATAGATTATGTTGGGACAGTATTTGCCCCATCTATTTCTTAGCTGGGGTGTGTGGGTGGGAATGTACATGGCAAGTGACTCAAATTTAGAGACACTATTTAAAACTATTCAGGTGACACAATGCGTACCTGGTAGGTCCAGTTCTGAGTGAATTCTTCAATAAAATATGATTCTTGGGAACTAAAATCCCATCCAAATGGGCAAGGGTTAACAAGGTATACAGCTCACCCAGCTCCAGTGTAGAAATAATCACAGTTCAGATACCATGCGCTATTTTGTCTCTCAAAATGACTGAGGCAATACAATCATTGTGATGGTAATTGTAATTCCACAGCAAACACTGAAGTAAATAGGCTCATAAAACATTGAGCCACTATGGAAGCGCTGCTACCTCAGAACTACAAGGCATTTCCTTTAAAATATTTAAATCCAGAAATAAACTGAATTCAGAGATACACAATATTTATCTCAGCAAAAAGACAAACTTAATATTTCATCCACTCTTGTAAACCTGCAGGGACACCCTAGTACGTAAGTTCTGAAGCTGCCTATTAGAGCTGAAAGTATATACATCAAACTGTAAAGAATCAGTAGCACCATTATGAGAGAATTATCCTCATACCAATTTTTCTTTCTTCTCCACATATGCAAAGCAAATATATCCATAGTTTAGTCCAGGGCTGGGAACACCAGGCTTGAAAATTAATTACTTCAGGTTGAGTGTTAGAAATTGAGAAATTAATTAGGTGCCATTAATGACGGTAACTGAAACTGTTTCATTTTATTGACCTGCATTAATCTGTTTGTTACTTAAAATGCTACTTTTCAAAACAAATTACTAGATTTATTGTACATGGAGTAGCATGGAGGTTGCCACTGTTGATACTTAGGTCAACAATGTGTTTACTGTACATTTTGTTATTGGTTACTTCAGAAGTGTACTTTTTGTTATTTTAAATTTGTCTTCCCCACCCTGCCTCCTTTTCCAGATGGGCTGCATAGTCCATGAGAATGATGGGATGAGAATCCAACACATGGTGGGACTGACAGGAGTACCATATATTTGGAAACTTCCAGGTTTGGAAAGGCTGTCCTAAAGCATGGAAGCTCATCGTACTACCTGTTCCATTAATTTTCTCTCTCTCACCTGCATCTCCTTTTCTTTCCACTCCTATCAATATGTATATTTCACTTACCCTTCAAATGTTACATTTGTTAAAGATTAATAAGGTATTTGAGTTAGAGGACACTAATCCATTGCAAGCACCATAAGAAATGGACAGCTACAAAGCATGGCGTGGAGAATTCTTAAGCAAAAATTATGTGAGTGACTCAGAGCAAATGCAGAACATTTTTCTGCACAACTGAATCATTGTATCATCTCTGCTTCCTCACTCACAGTCAAGAAGTGTTGTCTTCAAAGATCACTGAGAGTCCCAAAGATTCCACGTTCAACTCATGATGTCTCCAGTTTAAAAGATCTGTTAACTATTGTCTGTGCCCATCTTACCTTAATAATTGTTATACCCACTTATCTTATACTTATCTTATTATCTGGGAATTAAGCCTCACTGAACTCAACAGGACTCATCTCTAAATAGGAATAACAACAACAGAATCTGAATCGAATCTGATGGTTTAACACTCCATTCAATGATCATCTGCTAGACTGTGAAATCTAGCATAACTGACAATGGTGATAATGATGATATTTACTCAAAAGTAAAGCTCATCGAGTTCAATGAGTCTTGCTGTTATTTACTTTCAAGCTGATTTCAAGTTATAGCAGCCCTATGAATAAGAGACCTCCAAGAGCCCTACTTATCAACAGCTGCCATCATGTCCTGCAAACTTAAACCTGGGATCATCCTGCAAACCACAGCTTCCTTGCATGCTATCCATCTGCAATGTGGTCTTCCTCTTTTCCTGCTGCCTTCCACTTTGCTGAACATTATTGTTTTTGTCAGGTAAATTGGTATAAGACATCTTTTTAAAAAAGGAAACATGAGTCAGAATAGATGTGAGACATATTTTTTAGCTAGCTGTATTTTTTGCTCCCAAATCACGAACAGCTCCAGCTAAACCTCACAAAGCGTGTGATCCACTAAAGCAGAGGATGGATGGAAAGCAAAATGGGTGGGGGAGAAAAGGCAAGAAAGAGGAATATGAGGAATGGGAGGTAAGGAAAATTTTTCACATTTTAAAATAGTTAAATTGTTTAATATTAGAATGTTTACATTATTTTTAAGTTTTAAAAATGGTTCATATTGATTTTATTTTAAGTCATCCAGAAATCTTATGATTCATGGTGGGATGTGTGTATATGTGCCTTCAAATCGCCTGTTGATTTATGGCAACCCCATAAATTTCATAGAGTTTTCTTAGTCAAGAAATACTCAAGAGGCAGTCTTGCCTCTGAAATATAGCCTACAGCACCTGATATTCATTGGTGGTTTCCCATCTATGTAAGTACTAACCAGGGTTGACCTTGCTCAGCTTCCAAGATCAGATGGGATCTGGTGCCTTTAAGGTAAGTATATCCAAGTGAGATATATTATGTTAAAAAAAAATAACTGTAATATCCTAAGGACACATGAAGTTCTTCACAAACCATGCAATTTTGCTTGTGGAATGGGATTTAGTGAGAAACAAGTTTTAAGTGAAAAACTTTGTTTTAAAAGAATGTAGCCAAATATGAAGATATAAAAAGTGGAAGTAACAATAGAAGAAACAATCACACAGTCAAAAAAAAAATCTGATATTACCATCAAAAAGGCTGTTCTTGTTGCCAAAACATTTTATTTTTCAGTTAATTCATATTTCCATAATGAAAAGATAGGGAGCAGGACTTCAGAAGCCTATTTTAGGGCTTAGGTGGTTCATATGGCAAATGCATATGTCCTTCAGGTAACCTAATCACCAGAACTTTAAATTCAGTCCCAACATAGCCAATGTAGTAGATGTAGGATCAGCTTAAGGTGCTTTGTATGCTAGACTCCAGCCAACATTATGGCAGATGAATTTTGTATCAACTGTAGTTTCTCAGCTATTTAAATGTCATCCTAGTCTGGATGTAACAAGGATACAAGGCCAAATCTGTTTTCCTCCAGAGAAGACAGCTATGGATGAATCAGCCAATGCTGGTAAAAAGGGTCCCTACCCAGCACTGCCACATTTCCTCAGCAGAGTATTTTCAAAACTCCACTGTTGTTATACGACCCTTATTAAAACCAAATTATTGTAGTATTTTTTAAAAATTCCTTATCTGACAAGTACAGTATCTGAAATATGAGGATTGAAAGATCAACTTGTTTCTCAATTTATAGGCCGTCCATTTGGAAACCTCTTTATCATTAAGAAGCAAAGCTCCTCTATAGCACTGCTTTCTTCTCTGGAAAAGAAAGAGCACATTTTTTCATTATGGAAAAATTGGCTTTTAAGTAAGGCTTTTAAGATAGTTCCTGTATTACTAAAACAGTTTGTGATGTGAGTGGTTGAAAGCAACATCAAGTATCTTAAAGATCCAGGCTGGTGATCTACATTTCATTTACAACATACTAGATAAACTACCTACCATAATACCTATTATGCAAGTTCTTATTGCTGCAATCCAGGTAACACAGATTAAATAGGCACATTAATTAAAACAGATAAATCATATATGTTGTGATGTGATTAGGTCTGGTGTGATTCAGACCATTTTCAATAACAAGGGTTTTATCAATGCTGGCTGCAAAGCTGAGCTACAATTTGAAAGTGTTTCATCTCAGTAAAGCTGCCCCATTTAGTAGAAAGTAACTGTGTGAGGGAGAGGGAGGGGGTCATTTAGCAATTGAAGTAGCCCAGGGCTATCTCAGAATCCTTCCTACAGCACATATACTTAGTTATTTATTATTATATACTTAGTTATTTATTACCCACCTCTCTCCTCAGAATCGGGGCGGGGTACAACATCACACAGTACACTATACAGTATACATCTTTACCACGTGATCAACGTTTATCAGATACTTAGTGTGAAAGAAGATGATCTTGTTAAATTAGTAGCAATGGAAATGTTAAATCAAAATTTGTTCATTTAAGGTGATCTTGAACATTACCCCATCTTCTTTTCATATGTTGCTACAGGTGTCTATTTGCTTATGGTGTGTTAAAATGAAAACCAGACATCAGCATGTACAGATCTGTCTTAAATGTCATTTATTGGTCAGAGAAACATAGCTGACACCACATCTTTTTACACATATTCCTGTATCCAATGAATCCAGAACCAGAAACAAGTGTCTAGTTTAGGATCTACCAAACGCCATAGAGAATGCTCAGAGGGCCAGTATTTGGCCAAATAAATGCTAATGCTAATTTATAACAATAAAGCATCCTTCAAAATAATGGAATTGCAATCAATAGAAAATATTTTTTCATAGAGTGCTCATGCAATTAAATTAACAGATCTACACATTGAAGGAATACACAAATTAAGCATCCATGCAAATAATGTGTGTGACATACAATCCTTATTTTTGTAAAACCCAGTATTTTAAAGTATTTACTTTTGTAAGATTCCTCTCCTTCTCCCTTATCATGAGGACATGTTATATTAAAACTGATTCAGAAGTATATACAGTACATTCATTAGGAGAGAACGACTTTCACTGACAGCTTGATCTTTGATGTGTGGACAGAGTTTTGGAGTTCAACTTCCACAAAATGTTAAAAACAGCATTAATGAACAACTCTGTGAGCATGGATTTTTGCAAGTGAGATAGTGTTTCCTATTTTACTTTGAGCAACATGAACTATGTTTTCTATGGAAAATGGCTGCTCAGTATCTATTTCTTAAAGTCATATTGTTTATCATAGTATGGGAACAATGACGATCCTAAACACTGTGAGGTTAAAAAAAAGCCAGGAAAATTATTATCTCCCTTAGTCACAGCGAGACCAGGGGAGGCAAGGGGTGGAATAGGTCCTGCCTGGCGCCTCCCCTGACTCCTCCCGACCAGGGCATGTCCACGCCCAGGCCAGCTCATGGGCTCGCCTCCCTGCGCATCATTAAAACACCTCCCCCGGATCCACCATTCTTCAGGATCCGGGGGGGTGTCTGTTCAGTGGTTGCCGAGGAACCTTTGCCCCTTCCCTCTTTAGGACTCTATTCCATCTGAAAGCTGGCTCTGCAAGCTTTACCCACCATCAGATCTCATTAAGAAGGTGCTAAAGAGACTAGTGTGTGTATAGGGCACTTCCTGGTTCTGCTGGATCCTGTTGTTTTGTAAGTGAAAGAACACTTTTGGATACTACCATCAGTTATGACTACTGTACTAGGTTAAATGGCTTTAAAGGGATTTGCATTTTTGTAACCTTTTCATGCAATTTGGAGAGATCCTACTAGAGTTCTTCACAGTATGCTTTGGATTTCCCCTTCCTAAAAAAATTAGTCATTCATAAACTTGATGATTCCTTTACAGTATGTCAGAATCTTTGTGAATAAGATAAATAGCACAGTTCCTAATAAATAACCTCAGGGGATTCACTTCTTTCTTCTCTCTATTGTGAAAACAATCTATTACCCCCTCTTCCCTCCTGTTCTTCAGCCAGTTATTGATAAACATGAGGACGTGCCCTGTTATTTCATGTTGCTGAATTCGTTTAGGAGCTCTTAATGTGTCAAAAGCTTTTTGGAAGCCCAAGTATATAATTCTAACTAGACTGTCCTATTTGTATGTTTATTGTCATTCTAAAAATCAAGCTCCAAAAGGCTGGTGAAGCAGAAACCATGTTTTCTTCAGCAAGACTTGTTCTATTGTTTAACAGTTCTACTTTTAATAATGTGTTCTACCAAGCTAAAGGGGGGGGGGTTAGGATGACAGTTCTGTAATATTCAAGATCAGTTTCCTTTTTTAAAAAAACCAGTGTTATACTGCCTATATCATATTTTTGTTAAAAGATAACCCGTTTCATATTTTATTACATATTTTTATGTTTATGTCTTAGTACATTAAAGACTGAGAGCCATCATGGTGTAGTGGTCTGAGCACTGGAGAGAAGAATGTCTTAGCAGATGCTATTTTTCCAACGCTCTTTTCTGAAGAGCGTTAATGTGGAGAACACTCTCCTCGGGTGTCCAATGCCCCCTCACAGAGAAGGAGCTAGATGCATGGGCTGCCACACCACACCAATGAGCAATGAACACTCCCCAGTATGGTGAGCTGTAGATAAGGACAGTTGATGAGAAAACTGAAGCAGGACAAGAACCAACTGCAGTGGCTGCATTCAGAATCTCACATGCAGTGTCACCAATAGCATGGAAGCCATGAATCTGAGGAGCACTTGAATGTCCCTGGCACATATCCTGCAATGGAGCCAGCATTTGAGAGTTGGCCTTAGGAGAGTCTGGTATCTTTCATAAGGTAGAAAGGCTGCTAGGATGCGAAAGTTCAAGACAGTGCCGATAAATCTCACCTGTTGGTATGGATCAAGATGAGACTTTTTGAGAAGGCAAAGCATGAAATCAATGTTGTCGAGGAGGTGGGCTTGAGAATGAGCAACAAGGAGCTAACTGTTAATGTAGAGGAACACAATGACCCCTTGTTTGAGCCAAGCCCCCACTGCTGCCACACACTTCACAAAGACCAAAGGAACAGTAGAAAGACCAAACAGAAGGATGCAAAAGCCATAGGCCCTTCTTCCCACATCAAAACAAATTAAACGTCTCTGTGATGATTGGATAGTGATATGAAAATAGTCATCTTTCAATCCAACGTTGAAATCTCGCTCTTACAACAGGGGAAGGATGGACCCAAGAGTGACCATCCTGAATCGTCTGGGCTACATGTAGAAATTAATGTCTGAAAGGTCCAAGACTGGATGAAGTCCTCTGTCTTTCTTGGACCCAATGAAGTAGCAGGAGAAGAACCCCCACAGAATCAATGGTGTGGGGACAGGTTCCGTAATACCCCTGAGAAGACTTCCTCAACAAGTGTGTCAGAGGGGGCAGGGATATGGATTAACCCAGTGGGGAGGGAGTCTCCAAATTCTATTGCATCCCCCTCCGGACAATGTCTGGGACCCAAGAGTGATTTTACAGCAGCCCAGGCATGACAGTAACTCTGAAGCTGGCTGAGAAGTTAAAGAGGACGCTTGCCAGGAAGGATACAGATTGAGACCATCTGGATGTTGTCTGGTTGAAGGCTCTTTTTCGCCCAGATGATTGATTGCCTTGTCCAGCCATAACAGAGTTGGGATGACAGCTGAGCTTGTGGCTGGAAGCTGAATTTGCAGGTCATAGTATGTATCTTGTGCATGTCCTCCAGCTTGTTGTCTGTCTCCACATTTAAATAGGTCACCTTTATTAAACAGAAGGTCCTCTATTGTTGTTCTCACTTGATGGAACAACCCAGATTAATGCAGCCATGCATGTCTTCATAATGCAATGGCTCCTGTCAGTGTCTTTCTGTTGCAATTCACCACATGTTTTACAGAGTTTATTTGTTGGGCTGCCAAACTATGGGCTTCAGCTTGCAGAGTCCCCACCAAGTGCTTGTCCTCTTCTGGAAGTTTGGTATGAATGCAGTCATTCTCTCCCAAATATGCTAATACATGCCCATGCAGGCCTCGTAATTAGCTATTCTGAAGGAGAAGAAAGTGGTGGAATAAAATTTCTTATACATGGCATCCAACTTTTTGCTTTCTTTGTCAGAAGAAGTGGTATGCTTCTTCTGCATGGACTTGGATTGGACTGCCTAAACTATAATGGAATTCGGCTTCGGATGGTACAGAAGCCAATCTGAACCTGACTCCCCCAAACATTTGGAAGGAAATGGACTGGTGGCATGCCCACTGAAGCAGAGGATGAGTACAAATCAGAATCCTTCGATGTTGATGGCTCCTGCACAAGTCCTGTAACAAGTCGGCCACCCACGTGAGATGGAGAGTATAATGCCCAAGGTGGAATTTTCAGCACCACCGACTGAATCAGAGGGGGCACAGGTGAATGGCGAGCAGCAGAATCAGAATGCTAGACCAGAGGTCGGTCTGAATTGGAAGGGACTCCTCAGTGCACTGCTCATGAACTGGCGACCATAGACTACTTGGTACTAAGACCAAAAGTACCAAAGCAGATTTCAATCATCAGTACCAACCATGTTGGTTGTACCGTGGATGTGATCCTCATGAGCGGTACCAGTATTGCTTTATCTCCTTATAGCAGAACTCTGAAGATGGGGAGTGCTTGTACCTAGAGCACAGCAAATGTCTACAATGAGGCCTATACCACTCATATTTCCTATGGCCACAGCATCCAAAATCACATTCATACTGATGACAGTTGGATTTGTGATGGTACCAATGGTGATGAGGGGACAACCTTGACCAGGGACTGCAGGATTGAGGTGGTGATGACTCCATTTCCCAAGAGGTATCAGAGGCTTAGGAAAAGACTGAATGGTGATGTCTAACAGAATGATAGGGTGGTAGCAGCAGAGGAAGTAGATCCTTCTCAGGAGGAGATGGCAAAGGAAACTGAGCTACACAATCTGAAAGCAACACCTCAGGAAATCACTGTAATGTTATTGGAGGGGACTCAATGAGTTCCCATCAGACACAGTACCAATCTGGATGACCTGCGGAGACTCCTGCAAAGACCTATCTTGAACCTCAAGATAGGGAGATGAGTATCTAGATTCCAAGGAGATCAGTACTGAAGATTCCCTCACTTGTACTGATTCAACAAGGAGAGATTGAATGGACCATTTAGAGATAAGGGGCAGTGAAGACAGCGATCTAGGCCCTCCATAGCCTTCACTCTTTTCTTCTTCTTATGTAGCCTTTTTTTTGGTCCTATGCTTGGATGCCAAGGTGGGGGCCTCCAGATTGATGTACTGATGTACCAGTGTCAAAGTTATACCAGAATGAGCCTCCATATTGACAAATCGAACGGTGCTGAGGGTGTTTTCGATTGAGTAGTAGAATTGGAGGCAGGACGTTTGGCTGTCCTTGGCCTTTTCTGGTTGGGTTCCAATGTCCTAGGTACGTGAGCTGCTCTTCGCCGATGCTGCTGCCCTTGTTGCCCACACAGAAGCAGCTCTGCAGCGCCTAACGTCCTGCTTTGCAACAGCTGCAGAGCTGTTTGGGCTAGAAGTCAACCTGAAGAAAACAGAAGTTCTTTACCAGCCTGCACCACAGGACGAACACCACCATCCCCACATTGCCGTCGGCAAATCTGTGCTCAAGTCCGTTCAGCAGTTCACCTACCTGGGAAGCATCATCTCCTCAGATGCCAAGATTGACAAAGAGATCGATCACAGATTAGCAAAGGCATATAGTGCATTTGGAAGACTTCATAAAAGAGTCTGGAGCAATAAACACCAGAGGCAAAGCACAAAAATCAGTGTGTATAAAGCCATCGTACTGTCTATCCTCCTCTATGGATCTGAAACATGGGTCACCTATCGCCACCACCTACGACTCCTCGAGCGCTTTCATCAGCGCTGTCTACGCACAATCCTAAATATACACTGGACTGACTATGTGACGAATGTTGCTGTCCTTGAGCAAGCAGGATCACCAGCATTGAGGCCATGATATTGAGAACGCAGCTGCGCTGGGCAGGGCACATTTCTAGCATTGACGACCATCACCTCCCCAAAATAGTACTCTACGGTGAACTCACCACGGGTCAGCATAAGAGGGGCGCTCCAAAAAAGCGATACAAAGATTCCCTGAAACAACATCTCAGGCTCGGCCAAATTGATCACCAACAGTGGTCCGCCCTGGCCTCACATTGGGAGGCATGGAGACGCACTATCCACAATGCTGCAGCCTTATTTGAGAACTCACAACGAACAAGTCTTGAAGAGAAACGACAACGCAGAAAGAATCACAACCTGGAAACATCACCCAAGGAGACCTTCTGCTGTGCTTTTTGCAACCGGACTTGTTTATCTCGGATTGGCCTTTTTAGTCATCAGCGCGCTTGCAGAAAGTATGGGATGAGTCCTTCCTGAATCTTCGTTTGCGAAGAAAAGCCAGAGAGAGCCAATGTCCTGGACAGATCTCTTCACCGCTACCCACACTTATGAACTGGAGGTGGTCAGGGCTGAGGCAGATTGAGGTGACAGAGATCTGCAGCCCAAGTCTGAAGGCTTGTCAGAGGCTGTCAGGGCTTGCACATACAAGAGACCCTTGAGGAGTGGTTTCTGCATGCTTGTGGGGTGAATGCCCTGCAATGGACATGTTCTATGCTCCAGTCAGCAAGTGACCCAGGAACCAGATAGTTGGAGTGTAAGAGGTGTTGAGGAATTAATTCAATCCAGGACAGTCACAGGGTATTCAGCAGGATGAAGGGAGAAGCAACAGGGTAGTCATCAGCCAGTCCAGAGGTCATTCAGCAAGTCAGTAGTCCAGATAAACAAAGCCAGCAAGAAATAAAAAAGAGTCCTAAATCATAGCCAGTCCAAGATCAGGAAAACATGAGCACCGAAAAGTACTGCTAGTTGCCAAGAAAGAGGGTTGAAAACAAAAAAATTGACAGGGAGTGGCTGGAAGATTTATAGCCAGCTGTTTCAAGACACCAGATACCTAATCAGGTCAGCATCTCCTACCACTGGGAACAATGCAATCTCTCTTTGTCTCTTCATCACTCGAATTATAGTAATGGGTCATCTGCAGCCTCCTGCTGGGGATAGGGCACCCCCTCTGCCTCATCCCCAGCTCCTCAGACTCAGAGAGATCATGTTATCAGGAGCTGCTGAGTCCTGGCAATCTGCCTCCTCCCCGTCTGAACTGTCTAACTCCAGAGGGTGAGTTATGACAGGATGCAAGTCCCCATGTTATGGCCTTTGCAAAGGCACAAAAGGCAGTGCAAGTGACCATCTTTTTCAGGGATTTTAGTTCCACAAGAGGCACACTTTTTGACTGAAATGGATAAAGCCATAGCTGGCCACTGTAAACAAACCACAAAGCCGAAGTCAAATAAAAATGGAGTTCAAGGGGGGCGTGTCCGGATGCCTAATATGGCGGACGTGTAGAGCGAGGACTCCTGAAGGCTTCAGAATTTTAACCTGCCCTACAGCGACTGGAGGGGTCCTTCTGAAACACTTAATAAAGAATCACCTTCCTGATGCTTGGCAGCAAGAGATTGTCTGAGAGACTGATCTCTGAATACTGCCAGAAAAAAAGAGGAAGAGAAACCCCCTCGGATAACAGCAGCGAGGAGGACGAGTGGGAAGATAAGATGGCGCCCGCAATAAACAAGTCAGGCAAAGGAGGAGGCTGTAAGGGAGATAACAGCGGAGGGGGAGAAAAGGAAACCTCACCTAAACAAAATAAACAACTGCTGCCAGACCAATTTGAACTGCTCCGTGAGAAAATTGTCTCTGACCTTCAAAGAGACTGGTCTGCAGCCCTTGCTCCCCTACAGACCTCCATCAAGGAGCTTACAGGGACCATCTCTGAAGTTGCAGAAACAGCCACTGAGGCACACAAAATGGGGCAAAATCATGAAATCAGATTGCAGCACCTTGAAGAGGCCAATGAATCTCTAACAAATAAGCTGGAGGATTTGGAAAATCGAGGGAGACGGGCACATATCAGATTTTGCGGTTTTGTAGAGGGCGCTGAGGGAAAAGACATTCTAACCTTTCTAGTAAACTGGATCAACGAACACTGCCCCAGCGCCACCATTACTGCAACTGATATAGAATGCATTCATAGAGCACTGGGCCCCCCACCCTCTTTAAACAGACCTCCTCGGGATATCATTGCTCAATTTACCCCTTTTTCCATAAAGGTTTGCAGATTTGACCTCCTCTCAAAACAAACAATGATACTTTATAATGCAACCCAAATAGCAATATATCAAGATCTGGCACCAGAAACTTTACGCAAAAGAAAACTCTTCAAACCATTGACATCCATTTTGCAAAAAGAGAAGATACGCTAAAAGTGGGGCTTCCCATTTAAACTTATCATCCCCCACAACAATACAACCAAGATTGCTTCCACAAGATCTCAACTCCTGGATATACTACTGGCCATTGATATTCCAGTGCCTACAAAGTTGGAGCAAGAGATACGTTATGAGGACAACTGGGCTGCACAGAGGATTCACCCGTCTGATACCAACAAGTAGACTCAGATCTCCAAACGCAAAAAGAAAAGTCCCACACTCCAAAAGGTCTAACACACATCGGACCACCATCAACCCCATCAACAGCAAAAATCAGAACACAGGACAAGAAAAAAGCGAATTACTATGCTAGACACCGTCAGCCAAGACAAATGTACATTTTCAAGCCAAACCCTCTGAAGATTTTACCAGACCTTCTGTCATCACATCTACATTGTTGCCTTCTTAACTGATGGTTTACCTGATTGATAAGTATCTACTTGCTATATTTTTATTGATGTGGGTGGGGGTGCCGTGGTCCTGGGCCTGAGTGAAACGCTCAGACCTGAGACAGTGTGCCACATAACCCTCTATAAAAAAAACCCAATGACTAATAGGGCACATTCAACACCCTGATATCAAGAGGCCTCAGTAACCTGCCCTCTGCTCTAGTTTAACCCCCAAAAATGTTTTCCCTGGAAAGGATGGGGATATTACCCCCACCCGAAGTCCCACGCATTCTGTGGGACTCCACACCCAGGTGTTTGAATGTTCAAATGTTAATGTTGATTATGTTGATATTTTTAACTATTATGCTGTACATCTCTCCCTACAATGTTCTGGAAAAATGCTTGACTCCTACTATATGGGCGCCAAATATCTGTAATTGCACTCTCTCTGGCCCCTTACAACTGACACCTCCAGCCCACCCATGGAGTAACAACTATAAAAGCAATTTTCATTTAACTAAACATGTCTAGTCTCAAATTTCTCTCCTTTAATGTTCGAGGGTTGGGATCATCGGTCAAGAGAGCCAAGATATTGAAACAAATCAGACCACTTCATCCGAATATAATTTTCCTACAAGAGACTCACAACAAATCATCTGACCCGGTGCTTCCAAAATCCTAATTTGGACAACAATTTGTGGCTGGAGGTAATGGGAAGGCGAGAGGGACTGCAATAATATTTGATAAACACACCCCATTCACTCCACAGAAAACTCATATGGACCCTAAAGGCAGATTTGTGATAGTACAAGGTAATCTTATGAACAGGGAAGTCACTCTAGCCAGTTTCTATGCACCAAACTCAAACCAAACCCAATTCTTGATATCCTTCCTGGAATCTCTAGAACAGATGACAAAAGGTGCAGTTATAATCGCAGGAGATGGTAATGCAGTTCTCAACTCATACATGGACAAATCTTCTTACAAATCACTGAAATCCCACTCAATACCACAAATTCCCTTGGAAAATCTTAAAAGAATTAACTTGGTTGACCCTTGGCGATTATTAAACAGCACTACTAGAGATTACACCTATTTCTCCAAAGTTCACAATTCTTACTCAAGACTTGACTATTTCTTTGTTGATAAACTAACGATGTCCCACATCGAAAGAGTAACCATCCACCCTGCCCTCTACTCAGACCACACTCCACTATCTATGGATTGGTCCCTGACAGAAACAACACATCCCACTAAAATATGGAGATTTAACTCTTACTTACTAAACAATGAACCATTCAAAATGCAAATACAACAAGTAATAAAACAATTCTATCAAGAGAATAAAAGAAACAATACCCCAGAATCACTACTCTGGGACACTTTAAAGGCAGTCTTGTGCGGCCTCCTGATTCAAGAAGGAGCTAAACAAACAAACAAAAAAACTAAAAGAGGCGTGCAGACACTTCCAATTGAACGAATTAAACATACTGACCCAAACGCACAAGAAGACTCAAAATAAGCAGATACTAGGTCAAATGACAAAAATAAAATCTGAAATAGAAGAACTAGACCTCAAAAACATTCATATAGCCACCCAATATACAAAAGCACAGTACTATCAACACAGAAATAAAAATTCAAAATTATTAGCACACTTAATCAAAAGAAAAGCCGAAAAGAGAATTATCTCAAGAATTAAAACTCTGGATGGAACCACTATAACCAAAACCAGAGATATACTTCACAAGTTTCGCACATTTTACAAAGATGTATATACCTCAGAATGGCCCCAGTCTTTAGACTTAACTCAATTTTTAAATTCACTCAAAATCCCAAAACTCACTGAACAACACAAGACAACTTTAAACTCCCCAATCACCATACAGGAAATTGAACAAACCATCAGTCAACTCAAACTGGGACGGTCACCTGGACCCGATGGATTTTCTGCTGAATTTTATAAACAACTTAAAACAGATCTCACCCCACATTTACACAATTTATATAATGAACTCCTTCACAGCGATCCACCCTTTTCTGACACATCCGGAATTTTATGACCTGATCAAATACAAATCCTACTCGGATTGGAACAGAAAGGGGATATATACGATATCTGACCTTTATAACAAAAACATTCCTAAAACTAAAGAGGAGCTAATAAGAGACCTGTATCCTATTCAACCCACCTGTCTCATATTCAATGTCAGGGATTTGTACCCAGACCTCTAACAAAATTTGAATATTTATGTGTATCCTCTACCAACCAAGTCAAAGGTCACATGGCAACTATATACAGTCGTCCCTTCGATTCACGGGGGTTAGGTTCCACGGACCCCCGCGAATGTGAAAAATGTGAATATTGATTGCCCCCCTCCCCCGCCAAAGCGACCACAGGGCCTCCGGAGGCCCCATAGTCGCTTTCCCCGGACTCCCCACTCCCTCCCAAGGCCTTCACGGGGCCTCCGGAGACCCTCCCGAGGCCCCGTGGATGCCTCCCCAGCCCTCCCCCCTCCCGCCCAGGGCCTTCATGGGGCCTAGGAGACGCTCCGTAGGCCCCATGGAGGCCTCCACAGCCCTCCCCCTCCCTCCCAGGGCCTTCACGGGACCTCGCAAGGCCCCGTGGAGGCCTCCGCGTCCCTCCCCAGTCCCCCCCAAAGGCCTTCATGGGGCCTCCGGAGGGTCTCCGAAGGCCCCGTGGAGGCCTCCCCGGCCGTCCCTGCTCCCCCCCCAAGGCCTTTACAGGGCCTCCGGAGGGTCTCCGAATGATTGAATATATAAATCACAACCTGGTTCAACAAACCCCACCCGCCACCCATGGAAAACTGTGGAATGATATTCTGGAGAATTAAGATGTTAACTCCTGTACTGTATCATATAAACACACTGTACAAAGTTCAGCACAACCAAATTGAATCATATATTAAGAAACTGCATACCAGACATATATAACAGCATAATTTTTCCTTTTAATATTTATCCTTGTTTGTTTGTGTTGTTGTAGTTATTTATTTTTTCTTATCACTATATATGTTGACAATATTATTGTTACTTGTCATTTTGTGGAGACTGTCAACCACAAAATGGAATTGTTATGTATTTTATTATTATAAACAAATAAAAAGAAATTATACAATTTTTTTTAAAAAAATGGAGTTCCTGCTCCATTTTTCCCAGCAGGGTTGTGTTTTTCCAGCTATTTTTATAAGATGTATTAAAGGGGGTTCTAGATAGCTCAGACTAGAATCGGCCTCAAAACTCTGCGTTGTCTGAACAGCTGGGCACGAGAATGGGGGAGGCCATTTCATTCGGCTCGTGCAGACAAGACCTCATACTAATTTACCTTACCTTATTAATGTAAGGATAAAATAAGAAATGAAAAATGTGACCCTCCTGAAAGAATGACAGGGGAAAATGTAATTCATTATAAACTGTTTGGGTTTATAACCGAAAACCATTTGTATCAGACTCTTCAGGAACATGTTCCTCATCACAATGTAGTTAAGGCTTGTACATGATACTACTTGGAAAACTTCTTTTCTGGTGCATTTCTCTGGAACTTATTCTCTCATTCTAATCTTATATTTTGAACGGGCAATGCACGAAGCACTGCAGAGCTCATTATGAGGCAAATTTTTAGAAAGTCACTAAAACTTTAAAACCTAAATCAAATACAAACTTTTCCAAGGGTTGCTTTGAATTAAATTTTATATCTAAAAACAGATTGAAAAAGATAAGATGTTAATTGACAAACACTCTGTAGAAATGTATGTGCTTTATAAGCATTCATGTATGTTAACTGTATATATTATGCATGTACTAAGAGCACTGGGAGTGACTACAGCCCTTGGTTAAGTTCAGCTTCCAACAACTCTGGTTCAGCATCAAACCACTAGTTTGTTGTTATGTAATGTATGAAATCCCCTTCCCAACATACTTCAGCAACAGCAAATCATGGTGCTGTGGTTGCTCAGTATCAACCAAACAGACCTGTCCTCATGGCAGCTGTGTCTTTTATGGTAATTGTAACTGTAATCTTAACTATTTTTGCTACTTTTTTGGAGAGAGGTGGATCCTGTTTCCTGCATTACCTTTTATGAAAGTGGCTTTAACCTAGATGTTCAGTAACAGTAAATCCATCTTTAAAAAAATGTTCTCACCCTCACTCCCATTTTTGCAATATCTGCACCAATCATTTTGTGCTAACAAATCCAGTCCAATCAGATAGTGCCAGTGTAGTGTGTTAAAATGACACACAGCACAACAAGGGACAGAGAGGAATATAGGTCAGTCTGTTGCACCACGCCTTACTACACCAGCCTAAGCATGCCACAACTCCTGCTACCTATGCTATTAGGTGGGCACCCATACCCTGTACTATGCCCAATGATTCATCTTCTGTTGCTCATGCTCCTTTTCCGCTTATAGAGCAGTGGCATTTTGCTTTTAAGGCACATTCAATTTGGCATTTGGATATAACTTTTAAAGCTTATTTTTTCCCTTGACAATATAAATAGTCATGATTAATACTGAAACTTATATTAGAGTGGAAAATGTCTATTTAAAGTGAACAGTTTTGCAGATAGATTAAATAGCAACCTGTGACAAAGCTGTTACCATCAGGAGATAATTGACCTTATTTGAGTGCTAAGTATCCTGAGGCAAACTTGAGTGTGCTTAAATGCTGGTAGGTTAATTATTCAGTGATTACAGTAGGCCTGGAAAGTACTATGGCTAAGAACCATTTGCAGAATGACACTATTAGAAAACTAAATTTAATAATAATTAAAAGAAATGACAATAATCAAGTTCTCCAGTCATGGACTGCTACATAATGACCACAGAATGGGCATAAATGGCTAGCAGCAATAATTACTTCTACACCAAGTAGCTCATGTTAAATTTATTATCTGAAGTCTAATTAATAAATATCAATGTGTTAAGCAACATATTTTGACTGTGTACAAATAAGATTGTAAGGAAATGATTGAAGCATTGACTCAAATTTTCAAATTTTTGAACTGATAATTCCACTGAATCATCATTCCAATCATCACTGTCATCATTTTCAGAATCACTTGTACAGATGAGGAAAAAGGACATTTATAGTCTAATAAATCATGACCATAATTCGGATGACGTTTGATATTCAAAAGCAAAGTACAGATTGCCCCCCATATCCACATAGGATATGTTCCTGGACTTACTGTCTAAAAGTGAACCTGCGGACAAACCCTATTAAAATAAAGGACTTCTGGTACAAACATATCATAGACTTGTGTTGGGGGACCTAACGACTCCTAGAAAGGACACCTCTCTAGGCATTTTCCAGAGTAACTCTATGGCATGTGTCCCTATATTTTCAACCATGGATAACTGAAACTGCAGATATGGGGGGGGGTTTCTGCAGATATGGGGGGGGGGGAAGAACTTGTACAGTGTTTAGAACTAATTTGGCAATATTTATTTTATAGATGACATAAATTCTCTGTATTCATTTTTTTGAACTGTGTTTCTGTGCCCTACTCTCAAGCCCTAGACAACAACTAACTTTCCTGGAAGATGACTGAGATGTTAATACATGGTAAGCCAGAAATTTTTATCAGCACATGTGCCACTTTCCTCGTACCATGTTTGCCTGCAGTTTAACAGCTAGTGAATTCAGCCCAGTTACTATGACTGTTGTTACAAAGCAAACTATAATTTGCTCATGGTTCAATAATATATATGAAAGGAAAATCTGGAGAATGATAATCACTTCCCTTTTCTACCATTTGTGTGGAACACTGAAGTGGACAAATCATAGATTTGTACAAGCACAATGGGCAAGGTAGAAGCCGCATGGCAATCACCCAGGCACCAATTCCAGTTTTATTTCACCTAGTGTATTCTGTGTGAATTACAGCATGCAACAGACATTTCTAACTAAGTAGGAGCCTCTGGAAGAGCCAGCATGATGGTGAGGTTTGAGTGCTGGACCAGGATTTGAATCCCTGCTTGACCATGAAAACCCACTGTGTGACCTTGGGAAACTGCACACTCTCAGCCTCAGAAAACCCTGTGACAGGTTCACATTAGGGTTGACGTAAGTCGGAAATGACTTGAAGGCACACAACAACAACAAGGAGCCTCTGGACCATTCTTTAATTCTGTATAGGCCATGATGGACAGGTTAAAAACAGACATTTCTAACAAGGACAGTAAGTCTGCTGAACCACTGAGCAAAAGCTTACAATAGACATGCAGTAAGTTCACTACAAATTACTAACTCATATAATTTTTTACCATCTCCCCTGCCAATTTATAGCTTTAGTAATAATTTGAGGAACTACAGTAAAGATGAACAACCAGCTTCTATAAAGAGTTAATGTCTGGTTACCTGGACATACCAGGCAACCATGTCATTCCAAGACTGGTTTAGACCCCCTTTTAACTTGTAAATGTTACAAAAAGAAGAAAATATATGCATTTATATTGTTGTTATGTGTCTACAAGTTGACTCTGACTTAGGACCATTCCATCTCAGGAATTTCTTCGCAAGATGTATTTAGAGGAGGTTTGCTTTTGCATGCCTCTTAGAGAGTGTGACTTGCCCAAGTGGGTTTGCATGACTGAGTAGGGATTCAAAGCCTGGTGTCCCAGAGTCCTAGTCCAACACTCATGTTACCTGAATTGTGTGGGGGTCCATGGGGACCCTCTAATGCCCTAATATTACCTTGAGGAATTTAATTAACTCAACTTGGCACGTGAAAGGCTAGGCAACAGCGGGATCTTTTATCCTATGTATACTGGCAGTAATAGGGGAGACTCTAAGCCAAAACGTACTATTAAGTTATCTTTATTGGAAATTAATATCAACAGCATTCACATGAACACTCAGGCTTCAGACACTCACACAAGGCTATCGAAGATAGTTGGAAGTATTTGGATAGAGGAATAGAGTAAGGGGTTGCAGGTTATACTGTACCAATTCTGCAGAGCTGAGATCTCAAAGTAAACCAGCAGAGAAGAGGCCCAGAAGGCAGAATGGTGACATGAACTGATATGAAGTTGAAAGGCAGGGGATTCATGAACACTTTGGTGGTGTTTTAGGGTGATATTTATATGAAATAATTTCCCTGATGGGATAGGATTTTGAGTGGACTATAATGTTTCTCAGAGGTTCCCAGGGTTAGAAAAAGGGTGCTCCAGCAAAGTTAAAAATAGTGTTAACAATAGATGGGTGCTGTATTTGGAATTGAATAGGAGTAGGCAAGGTCTTTTCTTGGAAGAGGATGAGGGAAGGAAGGACCTGTTTTCCAAGCATCAAGGACTCTGCTGTCATTGAGTGGATTAGTGAATGACTCCAGGCGTTAAGTTCTGACCTGAATATTTGGTTTTTGGGAATTTCCAAAGGCCCCTCCCTTGGTTACATAAGACTCCAGCCTTCGTATTAGGGGGTCCCTGGTTTACCTGGTAACCATGTGGATGGCCACATTAAACCAAATTATTAAATATTGCCAATTACTTGATATTCCAAGATGGGAGCAATCAGGGTAGGTTAACACTCAAACCACTACACCATACTGGCCCCTCCAAACACCTATATACATATTAATTAAGAAAAGGATCAGAATAGAAACTGAAGTTAGAAACACTCACCATCTCATTTCCAAATAAGATGTCAACATAAGGCAAAACTTTCATCATTGGCTCCTTGTAGAACTGGCTAATAAATGGTGCAGAAAGATTCAAGGTAAATATCTTGTTGTTTGCAGAAGCCTGAGAAGCCACTTTCAAAATGGATTCTGGTGACACTGTCAAAAAGAAGCCCTGAAAACAAATGCACAATAAATTGTTATTCACTGATTTCCAAGTAATCTTATAGCTTTGGGAGGGGGGCATATTGCGCCACTCAACAAACATTTTTTATGCTATAACATCAATTAAAGATAACTAAAGAATTTCAAGATACTTTTTCAATAAATTCCACATGAGTAAACATACCAGACAAAAAGGCTTCTGTCTTTACAGTTAAAATCCATAAGTAACTACAGGGAATAACTATGCAGGTTTTATTACTGAAAAATCACATCAGTTCCAATATTACTAATGGAGAGAAAGGAGGCAAGCAGCGACTTGGCAATAAAAAATAAGTGAAAATATAATATTACAGGTTTGTTGGGTCTATCTTAAAATAACATTATTATTAATTTAAATAAATACCTTTTAGGGTTTCATAAACAAGTCTCAAAAAATGAAGAGAAAGAATGTCCAAGTTGCTCAGACAGTACTGTTGCATTCCCATTTTTAAAAAAGTAAAACCACCATGACTGATTACTTCCATGCCAATTCCATGATCCCTGGAAAGACATTCTAGGGGCACCCCCCAAGGAGCAGGGGGGGGGAAGGATCCACCCTAGGACGGAATGATCTGACCTTGGGTGGGCATGGTTTGCCATCTTGGAGGGCACAATCCTATCTCTCCAGTCTCTCCCTGCTTAATAACTAACTTTTAAGGGAGAGATAATAGAACAGGACAGTGAATAATTAGCAAAGAACAGAGATAAGATGCCAAGGCATAACAAATCAGTAACAAGACCTCAGTGAGATGAGGCAGAGTGGGAGGATTAAAGTGATCTTACTGACTGAAGTGAGAGAAGACACAAGGAAGGTAAGGTGGCCTCTGGAGAAAGTCAAACTGCAAGAGGCAATAGAGGAGATAAAAGGAATTCAGAAATAATGGACTATTTATGGCAATTAAACAAGAATTTCAAGCTGATCTTGGTAAGGAGTTTTTAAACTTTTGAGACTTTTGAAACATGAGCTGAAAAAAATTAATGTTCAGATTAGTGATATAAGTAAGGCAGTGGAAGAAGCACTGGAGCTGAGCCTAAAACATGAAGAAAAACAAAAGACTATGCAGAATGAGATAAGAGAATGGCAATACAAGCTTGAGCATCTGGAAAACAGAGATCACTGTTTGAATACTCACATTCATAACTTTCCTGAGGAGGAAATTCAAAATAACCTCTCTGAAATATGTATCGCATGGTTTAAAGAAATGTAACTTTAATATTGTTCTCACTGAACAGGATATAGAAAGAATCCACTGACTGCCTTGGTCTTATCCGCCTCATAAAGATTACTTTAGAGACATCATTATACCGTTTGCAAGATAATCATAGAAAACACAAATTTACAAAGCCTTGAGCAACAAAAAGGACCTGACACATAACGGCATGAAAATCGAGGCAGCAAAGATGGTGAGGAAAAAAGGCAGAAAAGAGACCATTACGAGGTCTTTGAGGGAAGCAGGTGTTATATACAAATGTGACTTTCCTTTTGAAATTGTGGTTCAGAGCAAGGACGGAGTTTTGGCGGATGCAACAAAAGGAAAGCTGATCGAAATTAGTGAAAAATTGGAAGTGAAAATTCTGGACAGTGCTAGATCAGTAGAACAAACAATAGAGGAAATAAATCAAACAGTTGCTGGGAGTTGGAAGAGGATGACAACTACAAGTCAACACTAATTGCCAAGGCAGAAGCTAAGGCAGGCACAACTACATCTTGCCTTAGCTCAGAAGCAGAACAGCCCTCCCTTCATCCCAACTGCTATTGCCCTGGCTTCAGAGGGGGAGAAGGAAAGGCAGGCAGAGCTCCATCTTGCCTTGGCCCAGAAGCAGAATGGCCCTCCCTCCATCCCAACTGCCATTGACCTAGCCATGGAGGGAGAGAAGGAAAAGCAGGCAGTGTTCCATCTTGCCCTGGCCCAGAAGAAGGGCCCTCCTTCCATCCCAAATGCATTTGCCCTGGCAGCAGAGGGAGAGAAGAGAATACTAGACTTATTCCCTTCCCCTGCCATCTCCTTTCCTTTTGTATCATGTCTTCTTCATTAGACTGTAAGCTTGAGGGCAGGGAACTGTTTGGTTGTTCTTTTTCTTGTAAAGTGCCATGTACACTGATGGCACTATAGAAATAAAAGATGATGAAGATGATGATGATGATGATGTCACTGAAGGGAGAGATAAGACATTTAGTCTGCAACTGACTGGAATGGTGTTATATTTGGCTTTATATTTGGAGTTGATACAATTAGTTGCATAGTTAAGAAATAAAAAGTTTAAGTTAAGGGTTAGATTAAGTCACAAGTTGCTAAGTTTTCTTATTTAACATTTTCGTATTTTAAAGAAGAGTTTCTAGGATGTTGTTATGAATATTTAGATTTGTCTACATGCTGAGTAAAGACATGAGCAAAGTTTTCCTATTTTGTAGATGAAAGCTAGTAGCGTGGGATGGGGAAGGGAAGAGGTCAACCACAAAGGACATGATCCCTTGGCTCCTGCCATTTGCAAATGTGGCAGGAGTTTTATCTTTATAAAGTGAGAAGGCACATGCCCTTATTGCCATGTTTGGGTCTGGGGATGGGGGAGAGGGAGAAAGAGGGGAAGACGTAGACAAAATATTATTTATTTATTGTTAGTCATCCAGAATGGTTATGTCAATGTTGTTAGAATCACTTTAGCAAAATTTAGTCTATTCAATTTAAAATAGTTCAATTATATAAATACTACTTGAAGAATTAGAAATAGGCAATCTTACATTAATTTCTTTAAATATAAATGGTATAGATTCACCAGCCAACAGGTATAGAGCATGGAATTCAATTAAGGAACGGAGGTCTGATATTTTGTTTTTACAAGAAACTCATATGAAGAAGAGAAGTAAAGAAGTGTTGCTACAATCATATTTTAAAGATCAATTTAGCTCAGAATGGAATGGGTGAGCTATGGGGTAGCCATACTAATTTCCAAGACTTGTAATATAGAAGGACAGGTTGCTTACCTGTAACCATAGATCTTCGAGTGGTCTTCTGTGAATTCACACAGTTGGGTTACTCCTGCGCCTGCGCAGAGCTTCGGAACCTTCTAGAAACGCTAGGCAGAACATGCTTTGATACATTTTTGGCGGTAACTCCGCCCACCCTAACGGTCCCTTAAAAGGGCTTCCCGCTCAAATTCCCCTCAGTTCCTTAAATGACGCCGCAACATGCAGCACCAGGAACATTAAGCATGTGTATGTAATGTCACAGGACATAGAGGGGAGGATGGGCGGGTCTGTGTGAATTCACAGAAGACCACTCGAAGATCTATGGTTACAGGTAAGCAACCTGTCCATCTTCTTCGTGGTCTCTGTGAATCACACAGTTGGGTGTAGACTGGCAAGCTTCACTCTTGGAGGTGGGTATGTCCTACACCATAAAAACAAATATATCAACCAAGTAAACTTAACATTAAGAGTACCTTTGCTAAATAAAATGATCAAAGCATATTACAACAACAATGACTTGGCAACAGATAAACACTCACTCATTGAATGGAAGATAACAGTACAGCCTTCCCAAAGGCCGCCTCGGTCCTAGAACGAGAGTCAAGTCTATAATGAGAGATGAAGGTCAAAGGTGATGACCAAGTTGCAGCTCTGCAAATGTCCTCTAGAGGCACTCCAGAGAGAAAGGCCGTAGAGGTGGAGACGGCTCTCGTAGAGTGTCCTCGAATCCGTGAAGGCAAAGGTTTCCTTGCAAGTTCATAGCAGAGCGCGATAGTCAAAGTCACCCATTTCGACAGTCTTTGTGGTGAGATGGACTCGCCGAGCTTAGAGTCAGCGTAAGACACAAACAGTTTGGATGACTTTCTATGGGACGCAGTTCGTTGGATGTAGAAGGCTAGAGACCTTCTGACATCCATGAGATGAAGGGTGCGTTCGAATTCATCCTTCGGGTCCTGCATCAGAGCAGGGAGAGTGATGGACTGGTTGAGATGGAAGCTGGAGACCACCTTCGGGAGGAAGGAGATATCGGGACGGAGGACCACTTTGTGCTTATGGAAGATTGTGTAGGGAGGATCGGATCGTAAGGCGCAGATCTCACCAGCCCGACGCGCCGACGTGATCGCCACCAAGAAGGCAGTCTTCCAGAAGAGCAGTCGGAGATCAGTGGAAGCCATGGGCTTGAAGGGTCGACGGACCAGTTGAGAGAGCACTAGTTCAAGGCTCCAAGCCGGGGTCGGCTCCGTCACCGGAGGGTGAAGATTTGCAAAGCCTTTCAGAAACTTCTTCACAGTTTTATTCACAAAAGGAGAGGCAAGTCCCTTGTCTTGGAACTCTACCGAGATGGCTGCCAAGTAGCACCGGATGGAGGAGAGTGACAGGCCCTCCGAAGACAAATGAAGAAGAAATTCCAAAACTGTTGAAGTGGAGAACTTCTCCGGGATCGGATCTCGAGAAGCCAGAAACGTTTCATACCTTTTCCATTTGTACTGGTAAGACTTTCGGGTCGAAGGTCGGCGCGCAGCGTCGATAACTGTCTGGACATCGGGATGGATAGGTGTTGAACATCTCGGTGCCGACAGTGAGCTCGAAGGCATCGAGCTCGAAGGGAGAGCTATAGAGTCAATCTCCAAGCTGTCAGATGCAGAGTGTTCAAGTCGGGATGTCTGACCTTGCCGCCTTGGATGGTCAGTAGGTCTGGACGGGGCGGCAGGCGGATGAAACGTCGATCCGACATCCGAAGAAGGGTCGCGAACCACGACTGTCGAGGCCACCACGGAGCAATGAGGATTGCGTTCGCTCTGTCTCAGGGAAGCTTGGTGATCACTCTTGTCAGTAGTGGAAACGGAGGAAAGAGGTACAGTAGAGGACCCGACCAATGGAACAGGAATGCATCCCCTCTCGAGCCCGGAGCTCGGTGTCTCGAGCAGAACTGACGGCACTGGGCGTTCTCTGGAGACGCGAAGAGATCCACCTGAGGAAACCCCCAGGTCCGGAAGAGGTCCAGGGCGACAGACCTGTGCAGGCACCATTCGTGGATGGAAAGGCTGGAACGGCTGAGTCCATCTGCAAGGGTGTTCTCCTCTCCAGGAAGATGGATGGATTGAAGGAGAATCTTCCTGTCGACGCACCAATCCCAGGTGTCTAGTGTGAGCTGAAGAAGCTGCGGGGACCTTGTGCCTCCCTGTTTGTTCAGATAGTACATGACAGATGTGTTGTCTGTCAGTACCAGTATCGTCTTGCCCCTCACCATGGATTCGAAGGCCCTCAGCGCTTTTCGCACAGCGAGGAGTTCGAGGACATTGATGTGAAGGGCTTGCTCCTCGGCGCTCCAAGATCCTCGGATCTCGTAAGAGTCTAGGTGCGCCCCCCATCCCAGCATCGAAGCGTCCATTGTCAAAGAGACGTCCGGTTGTGGAAGGTCGAAGGGCATGCCCGACAAGACATTTTCTGGAACTAGCCACCAGTCCAGAGACCGCTGAATTGCCCTCGGCATCGTGAGCATTTTGTGTGGAGAATCGCGGAGGGGATTGAACACCTGTAAGAACCAGTGTTGGAGTGGGCGAAACCGTAATCTGGCGAGTTGAGTCACATATGTCGTAGCCGCCATGTGTCCCAGAAGTACTTGGATTGAATGGGCTGGAAGCCTTCGGGATCGACGGCAAGCATGAATTAGTGAGCGTAGGTTGTTGAAGCGGTTCTCGGGCAGGTATGCTGCTGCAGTAGGAGAGTCGAGACGTGCTCCGATGAACTGAATAGTTTGAGTCGGCAGGAGCTGAGACTTCTCGATGTTGACAACAAGTCCCAGGTAGTCTAAGACATCTAGGGTGAGGCCAATATCGAGTTCTAGCTGACGTCGAGATTGGGCTACAATCAGCCAGTCGTCGATGTATGGGAAGACCTCCACTCCCTGCTGTCGTAGAAAGGCTGCCACTACCGCCATGCATTTCGTGAATACACGAGGAGCGGTGGAAAGACCGAATGGAAGAACTCTGAACTGGAACGCTTCGGTCCCGACCTGGAAGGCCAGGAAGCGCCTGTGGTCCCGATGAATCCCGATATGGAAGTAAGCGTCTTTTAGATCTACAGAGGCAAACCAGTCGTTCCGCCTCAGGAGAGGCAGGATCGATGCCAGGGTGACCATCCTGAATTTCTGTGGAGATATGTATTCGTTGACTCCCCTGAGGTCGAGGATCGGGCGCAGACCGCCGTCCTTCTTGGTCACCAGGAAGTACCTCGAAAAGAAGCAGAGGTGATGAAGGTCGGGGTCGACATATTCGATAGCCCCCTTCTGCAACAAAGATTCCACCTCCTCGAGGAGGGGAGGGGAGGGCGGCGTTGATCGAATCCGTCCCGTCGGGGGCAGAGTGTCGAACTCTATCCAATAGCCTGTTTTGATAATTTGAAGTACCCATCGATCTGACGTGATGGAGGCCCAGGCATGACGAAAGTTGGACAGTCGATCCCCGAAGAGAGGTGTCTAGGAAGAAACAGAGAAATCATGAAAGTGGGAGGAGAGGGTTAAAACTTTTTGCGGCCCTGATCCCGGGACCGTTGTCTGGGCTGTTGCCAGTGTCTGGATCCCGAGCCTTGGCTCCTCACCGAAGGGGCTGGAGAGGCAGAAGGAGCGAACCGGGATCGTCGATAACCTTGGCCAGAGTAGCCCCGTCGGAACTGTTGGCCGTAAGATGGGACTTGCCAGGAATACCTTCCTCTAGGTCGGTACTGGCTGGTGGAGGCAGAGCCCATACCGTATTTCCTGGCCGTGGTCCGCATCTTTTGAGCGAACTCCAACTTGTCGTCAGTCCCGCCGTTAAACAAGCCCGACTCATCAAATGGGAGGTCTTCGATGGTGGCCGATGCTTGTGGGGTAAGGCCTGAGGACCGCAGCCACGCATGTCGACGTAGGGCTACGGATCCGGCGATGGTCTTGGCTGCGCAGTCCGCTACGTGCCGAGCTGAGTTCATCTGGAGCCCCGCTAACGCTTGAGCCTCAGACAGGATGGCCTCCGCCATCCGGCGTCGTTCGTCGGGGAGGTCTTTAATTAACGGGACCATCCTGTCCCATAGGACCTGTTGATAGGCTCCCATGCACGCCGAGTAGTTGGCTACTCTGAAACTCAAGCCCGCAGCAGTGTAGATCTTCTTCCCCACTATATCCAGCTTCCTGCCCTCGGGATCAGGCGGGGAAGACAGAGGTCGGCGCTGTTTCTTATTTTGGGCCACCTCGACAACCACTGAGTTCGGTCTCGGGTGGGTCTGCAACCAGGCAGCGTGCTCGCCTCCCACACGGTACAGCCGGTCGATCTTTTTAGACGTGGGCTGTATGGAGGAGGGGTTCTCCCATGACCCCTGTGCCAGCTTCAACAGGGAGGGCAACACTGGAATGGTAGTCGATGGGGGTGCCTTGGATTGGAAGAGGAGGCGCTGGGAGATCGACCTCTAGGCCGTTCTGGTGTTGGGGAGCGAGGCTCAGGAGTCGGAGGTGTACGTGGGAGCGGTCGATGCTCGAATGGAGAGACTTGCACCGTGGCATCTCGGTGTGAAGTTGCTCTCACAAATATGGGGGAACACGAGCGACCCCTCGGAGGTAGAGGCCTGGAGGATCGTATCAACTCTCCCCTAGGGGTGAAGACTTGCGACCCCGATGGGGAGCCCAGCTCGGCCCTGCATACAGAACGGGCAAATTCGTAGGCAGAATACGCTGGGATATCACCACTGATGGAACGGACAGGACTTGTCGATGGGTCCACTGGTTCGATCACAGACACCTCCACATCAGGGGAGCGTCGACTCAAGAGTTGGTCTCGAGAGACAACTAGGGCTGGAGAAGAGTGCATTCGTCCAACCGGCGGCAGGACATCGACGGCTGGAGAGAGCTCCACGGTCACGACCTCCAGATCAGACTGCGGAGGTAGTGGACGACGGGTGTCGGTATCCCGTGCAGACGGTGGTGGAGGACGGAGAAACTCCTCAGTCGGTTCCCTCTGATCCCGAGGGGGAATGCATGGAGCAGGACGTTCTGCCATCTTGGCCTTTTTATCCTTCTCCTTCTTATCACCAGTGTGCTTGAAGGTGTGCTTTTCCTTCTTCTTCTTTTTTGCAGGCTCCGAAGAAACAGCAGCAGAAGTGGATGGAGTAGGTTCAGCCCCACTGGATGTCGAGGGAACAGGCTCCTTAGCCCTGGTCGACCGGTCCTGAATCGAATCCGAGGGTTGATGTCGATGGGCTGAGTGCATAGCCTCCGGATCCGAGGCGGTCGAGCGGCGTCAAGAAGGGCTACGGGACCGACGGCGCTTGCGATCAGCGGAAGGCGGAGATCGAGATCGGCCTCGGCTTCGAGGTTCGGATGGTGGAGCAGACACAGAAATTGGCTGCGTAGTCGGAACTAGGGCCTTTTCGTAGAGAAAGGACTAGAGGCGTGAAAGTCTCTGCTTCCTGGCCTGCGGGGTAAAGGCCCGGCAATGGATACACGAATCCACATTATGGGATTCCCCCAAGCAAATTAAACAGCGGGAGTGGCCGTCCGCACTTGGAAGCTTGGCCTGACATACCACACAGCGCTTAAAGGCCCCTTTGGTGGACATCATAAATCACAATTGTCAGCACAGTCCGAGGTCAAAACACGAAGATCAGAGGCAGCGACAAACCGAGGGAGCGAGCCAAGAATCGCAGTCAAAGAGCCAAAAGAGTGAGTCAAGAGCCAGAAATCAGAGTCAGATGCCAAATCAGAGGAGTAGCGATAACCGTAGTCAAGATCGAAAGCCAAGTCAAAAACCGTTAAAACCAATAAAGCACTAGCGACAGAGGTTCCTTAGCTGCTAACGCGGCGGAAAGAAAGGAACTGAGGGGAATTTGAGCGGGAAGCCCTTTTAAGGGACCGTTAGGGTGGGCGGAGTTACCGCCAAAAATGTATCAAAGCATGTTCTGTCTAGCGTTTCTAGAAGGTTCCGAAGCTCTGCGCAGGCGCAGGAGTAACCCAACTGTGTGATTCACAGAGACCACGAAGAAGATGTAATAGACCATATGAAAAATAAAGAAAGGAGGTTCATCTTTGTAAAAGGAAGAATCAGGAGAAAAATCAGAACTTTTGGATCAGAGTATGCAAGCAAAATCAAGAAAGCTTTATGGAGCAAATGTTAAAGAAACTGAATAAATTTGCAGACGGATCTATTATTATTGGAGGGGATACTAACTGCATAATGGATAAGAAATTAGACAGTTCAACTAGACAAAAGAGAAGATAATGAGGGACATAAAATACTTCATCTTCTAAATAAACGTAAGTTAGTGGATGCATGGAAAACTTTACACCCCAAAGAAAAAGATAATACATAGCACTCAGGCAGGCAAACCAGCTATTCTAGAATAGATAATTTACTAATATAAGAAAACATTAAGCCAGAATTCAATTTAAAGACTTTTTTTGTCTAAGCTTTATGTTCTGATCTTTCACCAATAATAGAAAAATGGAAGTCAGAATAAATAAATAAGGAGCCCTGGTGGCGCAGTGGTTAAATGCCAGTACTGCAAGTCACTACGTTGCAAGTTCGATTCCAGTGGGCTCCAAGGTTCACTCAGCCTTCCATCCTTTCATAGCTCGGTAAAATGAGTACCCAGCTTGTGGGGGCAATTAGCTAACACACATTGGAAACTGCTTAATGCAGTGTAGATGTGTAAATTGTTATTGCTTAAAACTATTTGTAAGCTGCTCTGATAGCCTTGTGGCTGAAGAGCAGGGTATAAATAAATAAATAATATTTAAAAAAAAATTGTTAAAAACACAACTTGCGGGCTTAACAGAACCCTGCTTCTGAACAAGAAGGTATTGGAGAGAATGAAACAACATATGAAAAAGGTCTATGAATTGAACATTAACTGTAGTTCGGACCTTCTTTGGGACACTACAAAGGCAGGGATTACAGGAAATTTTATTATAGAAAATTCAAGGATTAAAAAAAGTTAAACAACATCTAAGGAAAGAGTTACAAAAAAGAACTGAAGAATGATCAAAAGAGCATAAAAAACAAGAAGCAAGAAAATATGATAGAATTGTGTCAATGAAGAGCAGAATTAGATTCTATGGAAATGGATAGTTTACTCTGCTTTAGCATATTTAAAAAGGACTTATTATGAGTTTAGTAATAAAAATACAAAATTATTATCCAATGCTCTGAAAAAATATCTAAAAGTGGTATAAGTTTAATTTAAGACCAAAATAATAAAACTATTAGAAACCCAAATGAAATAAGCAACACATTCAAGGAATTTTATGCTGTATTAATATTCTTCAGAAATAGAAATACGAATATAGAAAGCTTTGTGAGGGAACTTCCAATAAACCCAATCCAAAATACACATAAAGAAATATTAAATGTTCCCATAATTAGTGAAGAAATACAATGCACAATTTGCAATTTAAAAATTGGTAAATTACCAGATCCAGAAGGTTTTGATACAAATATTTACAACACATTTGCTGATGATTTGATCTCACAATTACAAAAATTATTTAATGAAATATTCTTGGGAGGAAAAAGCAGATTCTTAGAACAGAGGAAAAAAACAGTATCTTTGCTAAAACCAGGGGGTGTGATCTGATACATTGCAAAATCATGACCAAAAAATATTTACCTCAGTTATTGCTAGAATATTAAATAACTTCATAACAATATACAGTGGGCCTGCCATATCCATGGTCCAAAAGGAAACCACAACAGGAGGGTACTACAATAGGCACAATGTAGAAAAGATGAGACACTATGTCCTGTCAGACTATACACTATTCAATTATAGTAATTTATCCCATATACTTTTTGAGGATACACAAGATATATTAACACGTTTAGAACATTGTGTAGTATACAACATCCAATGAAATGACACAATGAAATTATGCCAATCTTTCAACAATAATAAATCACTTACAAAATGAGAAAAAATGTGAATCAGAAAACATTAAAGCAGCAGCATCCTATGATAAAGCTGGTTAATACATGAATATCATACTTACACAATTACAAATATACATCATCTAAACAGTGTCCACATATTTGTTACTATACAATCTTTAAGAGAATGACACTATAATCACTTCACAAATGGAACTTTTTCTTTGTACATATATGTATCTCAAAGTAAAACTGAGTTCCAAATGTGAAAACATGCTAAGAATCTCTGGATCAGCCGCGGAATCTTTGGCTGAAACACCTGTATGCCAAGAAGGATCCAGACGGCTCCTCTGGAGTTCTTATTTTTACCCGTTTTAGTCAAAGACCTTTTTCAATGGATAGGAGGCTGTTTTTTGTATGAAATAAAGCATACACTATTCAAATATTGTTGTTCTACTTAGAATTGTTTTTAAGCACTGAATTTTTAGCCTACCTTTTTAAATTATGTAGCCTGGAAAACATGAGGATGTTGAACCGAAACGGATAAAAACAGGAACTCTGGAGGAGCCGCCTGGATCCTTCTTGGCATACAGGTGTTTCAGCCAAAGACTCCGCGGCTAATCCAGAGATTCTTAGCACATTTTCACATTTAGGACTCAGTTTTATTTCGAGATACATATACATACAAAGAAAAAGTTTCATTTGTGAAGTGATTATAGTGTCATCTTCTTAAAGATTGTATAGTAACAAATATGAGGATGCTGTTTAGAGTTATGTATCTTTGTATAAGTATGATATTCATATATTAACCATCCTTATCATAGGATTCTGCTGCTTTAATGTTGTTTTCTGTTTTGAATTCCCTCTCATTTTGTAAGTGATTTATTATTGTTGAAAGACTGGCATAATTTCATTGTGTCATTTCATTGGATGTTGGATACTAGAACATATCCATGGTCCAGCCATCTGCAGATTACAACATATGTCATGCTCCATATTATTCAATGATGGCATGTGCATGTGGGTGTGTCAACACGTGGGTGCATGCATGTGCTGCCATTGAATAATATGGGGGTTGAGCATCCATTTTTTTCCCACCCATGGGACCCCTAGAACTGAACGCTCACGGATGTGAAGGACCCACTGTATATCTACCCAGATCTAACTGGCTTTGTGCCAGGTAGGACACTACCTGACTCGATAAGGAGAACTATAAACACAATCCATGTGAGTCAAGCTCATAAGAACACAGTAGCTATAATATCACTGGATGCACTGAAAGCTTTTGACCGTCTAGAACATATCCATTTGATATAACATTTGGGAAAAAAAATGAATATGGGTGACAAGTTTGTTTCAATTATAAATAAACTATATGAAAATGCAAAAGTTATAGTATGTGTAGATGGAATAGATTCTCAAGCACTCTCTCTAGTCATCTTTGTTATTTTCACTTTTATATTGTTTTTAACTTGTATTAGTTTGAATATGATGTTAGCTGCCTTGAGTCCCGCAGAAAGGCGAGATATACATGAACAAAATAGTAATAATAATCCTCAGAGGAAGTAGGCAAAGCTGCCCACTTTCACCCATTTTATTTGCACTAGAAATAGAACTGTTAGCGGCATTAATAAAGGAAAATTCACAAATACAAGGTATAAAAGGTTATAATGTAGAACATAAGATAAATATATTTGGAGATGATAGTTTATTATTGTTATCAAATCCAACACAGTGCATAGGACATGTGTTAATGAACCTAAATAAATTCCAGGTATTTACTGGATTTAAAATAAACTATGATAAATCAAAAATATTAAATATGAATATGGCAAGTGATGATCAATTAAGACTGAAGAAGGTATCTAATTTATCAATTAGTTATTCAGGATTTAGATATCAGGCATTCTTATAACTAAAAACATAACACATCTAGTGTACAGGAATTATAAATATTTATCTATATCAAACAAAAATGAAAAGAATGGTCTAAATTACATACAGTTCTCATTATTGGGCAGGCAAGCCATTTTCAAAGCCCGTATCCTATCTAAATTTTTATTTTTGTTTCAAACTATTCCACTGGCAATACAGAAGGAAAAGATTATAAAATGGCAAGAATTTGTAGAAAATGTTATAGCAGGTAGGAAATTTTTAAGGTTTATACATAGTACTAAATATTCCTTCAGGAGAAATGCGGCATATAAATTGCATAAATAAATAATAAATAAATATGGCCATACATCATGAGGAGGGCTAGCCTTACCATATTTAGAATTATGACACTTTTCAATTGGTCCAAATGGTTAAATTTATAAAACCTGATAACTCAGTCACATGGATTCAAGTAGAAAAAAGCATGTTATCCAAACATTATAAGGCAGATATATTTTCAGTAAATGTTAAACAACAACAACAACAACAACTACTAGACAAAGCAGGAAACACATTTAGAAAAAGAATGTTCAGTATATGGTTTAGGTATGCTTGTGTGTGTAAATAATTAGCACCAGCTCCATTAGCCTTTTGTCCTTTCTTAGAACATTGCCTTTTTTAAACACAAAGATAAACACAGCCAATTTAGGGGGTGGAAAGAGAAAGGACTACATAGACTAGATTACTTATATATATGAATGATAAACATATACCATCAGAACAACTTAAAAATAAACTTAAACTAATAAATCCATCATGGTTGCAATTAATGCAAATAAAATCCTTTCAGGAAAAATTAAATAGAGCACACACACACACACCCCCGAAAGCTTTAACTTGCAAAAGGCAAACTTTTGTAAATCTAAAGGGATATAACTTCTTTGGCAGTCAGATTTGGGGATAAAAATAATGGAAAAACAATGGGATTCAATTTAGAAAACAACACATTATAAATCAGCATCGGCCCAGATCAGAGAAAATGTACTGAAGTTATTCATAAATGGTATTACTAGCCACTTAAAATCTATAAGATTAATAATGAAGTGTCAAAGTTATATTGGAGATGCTGTAGTAAAACAGGAGATTAGAATCATATGTGGCTAATCTGTCCAAAAATATGTACAGTAGCACCCCTGTATCCGTTAATTCAGTATCTACTGATTTACTTATCCTTAGTTGGCGGCTGGGGGTCTGAACTTGCTTTGGACTGGTTTCCTCCCCTCCTGCCAGGTGCTGGAGGAGGGATGCCCACAGCCTGGACAGACCGACTCCCATATGGCTCCGCGGTGGCAGAGGGAGAGGAGGAGGCAGCGGCCACGGCGGGCTGGGTTCTAGCGGTGGCAGGAGAGGAGGAGGCGGCGGCTGTGGCAGCATGTGGGAAAGGGAGAGCAGGCGGCCTTCCGCTTGAGTCCCCAGCTTATGCCTTCCTCTTCCTGTCCGCCTGATTCCCTCTCTCCCTCCTCCTCCAGGGTATTCACTATTATCCACGGATTTCAGTATCTGGTCTGCATGGTTTGCACCTGAAGACCCCCCCCCACTTTGGCCAGGTTTAAGCCTGCTGCAACTGGATGTACAATGTAAGGGACTTTTGGTTGCTCCCTTAGGAATGGAAGGAATTAAAAGTGTTGTTGAAACAACAAGAAATGGAAAAGCCCTGGATGAAGAGAGCTTCCCTAATGAATGGTTCAAATCATAAAACTGCTGAGATATTTTAAAGACAGACTCTTTTCAACTTTCTTTTATGAAACTTTTATTTCCATTATTCATAAACAAGGCAAACTATTGTACTAGTGTGCAAACTATAGATCAGTCTGTTAAACAATGATGTATGTCAAAATACAGTACTAGCATTGGAGTGCTTGCTTCAAAATATAATCACACACATTCATACAGCCCAAGTAGATTATACTTGTCACAGTCAGGGAGCTGATAATCTAAGTTTAGTTACAAATGTGATTGCTTTCAGTACCAGAAGACATTACATTATTACCATTATTTTACTTGATGCTGAGAAAGCATTTGACAAAATTAACAGGCAATTTATTTCCGTGATTTTGAAGAAATTTGGCTTTCCATTGGAATATTTAAATTGGAACAGGATTTTTTTTCACTTTTTTCTTAGGATGAGCGTGATTACAACACTGCAATTTTTTTTCATCTAGAAATATTACAACAAAGATGTCCTCTCTTTCATCAGATATTTGTTATTGATGTTTGCCTTCAAGTAATTTCTGACTTATGGTGACCCTAAGGGGAACCTATCACGGGGTTTTATTGGCAAGATTTGTTTGGGGGGTTGCCTTTGCCTCCCTCTGAGGCTGAAAGAGTATGACATGTCCAAGGTCACCTAGTGAGTTTCCATGGCCAAGTGGGGATTCGAACCCTGGTCTTCAGAGTTCTTGAATAAATTAATTATACATATCACAACTGTGTGAATTTGAAGGTTCAAATAATTATGGCTAACTCTGATGACTGAATAAATATGGACAACATTTATGCATTGCACACAAATAATATTTTTAAAGCTAATCCTTTCACCTTTATTTTAAAATAAAAATGGCACAGCCTAAATTGGCTTGATTATAAACTACTAGTTATGGAGTATATATTTGTGGAAGCATTTAGTGTATTGTGGAGAGTAAGTTTTGAAAATACTGTAATACGTATTAAGAAAACATATGGACATTAGAAACTATCTGGTAACCAAGAGCTTATAGTATTCCTGTGACCTGCACTGATTAAAGGTGAATGTGCCAAACATTACTCTTTCAGAATGTACTATGAAACATATATTTAACTTGTTCTCCATGCCCACAAGGTGCTGTAACACCTTCGAACCACAAGACTGCAACTCTGATGGGAAATAAATGAGAAAGAAATGTGTGTTAAATAAAAAATGTATTACAGCATTAGAAATTTGGGAAATACCACAAACTTTCCTTTATGAGCATTCCACCATAGGAAATATAATGAAATTGAAAACAAAAAAGGAAAAAGGACCGGACACTGGGCAAGTGATTCACAGTTTACAATGTCAATGGGTGGGGAGGGGGATGGAAATTATGACAATAATATATCAAGTAAGATCAACAAACAAATCCTATTGCTATTCCCAGATACAAAACACACTGAGTCACTGGGAACGTAGTGAATCAACACTTGGATAATTTCCGTTGATTTGATGGAGCTACAAATCTATTAAATAATGAGACTGATACAATAACCCATCTTTATTTATATGTATTACAATTCTAATGCTTGTCCCCTTCAATATATTTCCCATTCACACTCACACACCGATGCCGTTTTGTTTTCCACTGGTTGAAGGCGTGGAGCAGATCAGTTTCTGTCAGCTGTTTGAACACATCTGTCATTTTCTTCTTAACTACATCAATTGACTCAAAACGTGTTCCTTTAAGCACTGATTTCACTTTAGGGAAAAGGAAAAAGTTTCACAGTGCCAAATCTGACGAATATGGAGGATATTCAAGTATAGTAATCTATTTATTAGCCAAAAACTGCTTCACAGAAAGTGCTGTGTGAGCAGGCACACTGTCTTGATGAAGAATGAAACAATTTTTCCCACAGTGAAGTCAAGGGCTTTCACGGCTGTCATAAATAGATTTTCCTTCTTTTTTTTCTGGGCTGTGAGGCCATGTTTTGGAAGAGTTTATTTCTGATGTTTCGCCTGCATCTGTGGCTTGCATCTTCAGAGAATGGTTGGGATGAGTGTGTGTGGAGTTTATATCCTGTGAACCCGTTGGGGAGTATATGTAAATTTGTGTATTTGAATGGTTAGTTTCTGGGTATAGAAATGCAAGGAGGATTAGTGTCTGTTTGGCTAATGGTTGGTTGATGGGCCATTATCTGCTGGAACTCCTCCTGTCCCTGGGTGGAATTCATTTGCAAGTGTTGAGTTTTGCTTCTATTGTTTTTCAAACCTGGAAGCCAAATTTTGTTTATTTTTAGGGTTTCTTCTTTCCTGATGAAGTTGTCCAAGTGTCTGTGGATTTCAATAGCTTCTCTTTGCATTCTGACATGATAGCTGTTGGCCTGGTCCAGAATTTCTGTGTTTTCAAATAGCATTTTGTGTCCAGGTTGGTTTATAACATGTTCTGCTGATGATTTTTCTGGCTGGCCCAGTCTGCAGTGTCTCTCGTGTTCCTTGATTTGTGTTTGCACACTGCATTTAGTGGTCCCTATGTAAACTTGTCCACAGCTGCATGGTATGCAGTAAACTCCTGTAGCTGTGAGAGGGTCTCTTTTGTCCTTTACTGAGCGTAGCATTTCTTGGATTATCTTGGTTGGTCTGTAGATTGTTTGGAGCTTATGGTTCCTCATCAGTTTCCCTATTCTGTCTGTGACTCCTTTGATGTATGGTAAAAATACCCTCTCTTTGGGTGGCTGTTTTTCTTCTTCATTCCTGTGGTTTGTTCTGGGTCTGGCTGCTCTTGTAATGTCTGATCTGGAGTAACCATTAGCCTGTAGAGCCCAGTTTAGGTGCCTCAGTTCGTCCTCCAGGTAGTGGGGTTCACAGATCCTTTTTGCACGGACTACCAATGTTTTTTGTCCTGGGTGATGATTGGAGTTCTTGTGTAGGTATCTGTCCGTGTGTGTGGGTTTTCTGTATACCTTGTGGCCTAACCGTTGGTTTGGTTTGTGGATGACTAGGACATCCAAGAATGGCAATGTTCCTTCCTTTTCTTTTTCCATCGTGAATTGGACATTTGAGTGGATGCTGTTCAGGTGATTCAAGAATGAGACCAAATCTTCTCCGTGGTTCCAAATGGTGAAAGTGTCATCCACATATTGGAACCATGTTGTGGGCTTCCACATTCTCACACCCTTCTTTGAATGTTTTGTGCCACTCAAACACACGTGCACGAGACGTGCAGTCTTCCCTGTAGGCCTCAGTAAGCATTTGAAAAGATTCCATTGGTGTTTTGTTCAATTTTACTAAAAAAATTCAAATTGGCACACTGCTTAAACTTAGCATTTTTCCAGTACGCAACGGAGAACACAGCTGCTTTAAATGATGACGGACAATTAACTGAACCGCCGAGAGTGTGGATGTTTGTCATGCAGGTTCAGACATGATCAAGGTCACCACTCATGCATTCACAACTCAAGCATTCACAATCAGTTCTCCCTGATTTGTCTGAAAGGTAGAAACACAGTCTCATTGTTTAACAGACAGACCTCATAACTCTAGTTGGGGGATAGCAATGGGATTTAGGTCACAGTCTAAGAGATTTGTTGTTGTTAACTGCTGTCAAATTAATTTCAACATGGAGACGCTATGAATTAGAAACCTCCAACTCACCCTATCCTCAACAGTCCTGCTCAGGACCTGCAGATTCAGGGCTGTGGCTTCCTTATAATCATAGAATCATAGAATTGTAGAGTTGGAAGAAACCACGAGGGCCATCCAGTCCAACCCCCTGCCATGCAGGAAATCACGATCAAAGCATCCCCGACAGATGGCCATCCAGCCTCTCTTTAAAGACCACCAAGGAAGGAGACTCCACCACGCTCTGAGGGAGTGTGTTCCACTGCCGAACAGCTCTTACTGTTAAAATGTTCCTCTGAATGTTGAGGTGGAATCTCTCTTCCTGGAGCTTGCATCCATTGGTCCGTGCTCCAGTCTCTGGAGCAGCAGAAAACAAGCTTGCTCCATCCTCTACGTGACACCTCTTCAAATACCGTACTTAAACAGGGCTATCATATTGCCCCTTAACTGTCTTTTTTTTCCAGGCTAAACATACCCAGCTCCCTAAATCTCTCCTCATAAGGCATGGTTTCTAGACCTTTCACCATTTTAGTCACCCTCCTCTGGACACGCTCCAATTTGTCAATATCCTTTTTGAATTGTGGTGCCCAGAACTGGACACAGTATTCTAGGTGAGGTCTGACCAAGGCAGAATAGAGCAGAACTATTTAATGTATTCAAAGACTGTATACAAACCTGTATGCAAGGTCTGTATACAGTCTTTTAATACATTTTAATATTTTTAATGTTTAATGTTTTAAACTTCAAAAACTGCTTATTTTTTAAAAAATCTTATACAGTTGTCCTTCTGTATCAATGGATTTGGTATCAACCGATTTAAGTATTCATGGCTTGAAAATATTCTTTAAAAAATAATAATCCAAAAAGCAAACCTTGATTTTGCCATCTTATATTAGGGACACCATTTTGCTATGCCATTGCATATAATGGGACTTGAGTATTCACAGATTTTGGTATCCACAGAAGCTCCTGGAACCAAACCCCAGCGAATATGAAGAGATAACTGTATTTATTTATTTATTATTTAGTTATTTAGTTATTTATACCCCGCTCTTCAGCCACAAGGCTATCAGAGCGGCTTACAAATTGTTTTAAGCAATAGCTATTTACACATCTACACTGCATTAAACAGTTTCCAGTGTGTGTTGTATTGTTTTTAATTGTATTTTTAAAAATATGTTATTAGCCACCTTGAGTCCCAGTATCAGGATTTTATAATAGCTTTCTTGTTTTGTATTTCACAGTAACTTTCAAAGTGGCCCATTCCATACACAATCATTGGCATTTTTTAGTATAACTTGTTAAAATGCCTCAGTATTCTCAACCGCAGCACCAAAGTGTCCAAAATCCCTAAACATTGGCAGCAGAAGAAATATTTGTGTTTTCACAGATGATTTTATGTAAACGTGTGACAGCTGAAGCAATGACAAGGTGACATCATCAAAGATACTTAAATGATAAAGAAAGGCATTTTAAGTCAGTTGTGAAAACAGTCTAAGAAGCTTTCCAGGAATGTTCATGTATGAAATCTAGCTCCTTTAGCACTTAAATAAGGCTATAAGGCACTTGTTAGAACCATAATTAACTGAAATGAGGGCGAGTCACACTCTCTCAGCCTCAAAATTCTTGCTGGCCTTGGCAAAGCAACCTGTGCAGTCTGTCTGGGGGCTTTTTTGCTTGTTTGTTTCTCTATTTTTCCATTCTTTGTTCCACCAAAAGATATGCAGATCTTGATTTCCTGCACATTTCAGTATTCTTTTTCATCAGCTTAATAAAAGGATTTACTGAGTTGCCTCTCGTTTTTGTAACTTTGAATTTTATAGTTGCAGGGGCATGGCCTCACTAAATACTTGATTATTTAGTGGTTACGTGGTTAAAGTACTTGCTCACGCTAAACATTAGGGCTGTTGTTCTTTTGAGAGTACAATAAGATTGATGTGAGGATACCACATGGGCTTTGTATCACATGTATCACAGAACAGTGGTTTCTAAGCACTTAAATTTTTGTTGTTGTGTGCCTTCAAGTCTTTTCCGATTTACGGTGGCTCTATCACGGGGTTTTCTTGGCTAGTTTTGTTTTGCCATTGCATTCCTCTGAGGCTGAGAGAGTGTGACTTGCCCAAGGTCACTCAGTGGGTTTTCATAGCTGTTACGGGGATTCAAACCCTAGTCTCCAGGGTCTTAGTCCAACACCCAAATCACCACACTATGCTGATTTCCTGAAATTTTAGAGTAAAAAAAAGTTACTAATTACATTTAAGGAAGGGGAAAGAAAATAGCTGCGTTTCTAACAATGTAACCACAATGGGAACTAATTATTAGGGGCTGTTACTGTTCCCTCTTTTCCATGGGCCCACATTATAATTATTGGCAATATTTAATAATTTGGCTCATAGAGCCCTCCAAGGGAAGTAAGCAGGCAAACACTCAAAAAGTCCCAAAGCTAGGGGTACTTAAGATAGACCTGTATGAAGTCATACACGCTACAAGGAGAAGCTAATCCCAAATCCCAAAGTATGGTAAATCAAATGCAAATCAAGGATGCTTCCTCAGGGAACATCTGCCAGTGAAGCAGCACTCTAATCCTGTGTGTGAATACTTGATGCCTGAATGTTTAGGTGAATGCTGTTGATGTTATTTTCCAATAAAAACTATTTAATTAAACTATCTTATGTTTCCTCCTTAGTAGTGGTATAGTTGGACACAAGGTCCTGCCATTACCCCCCTCTTGCATTGCCAACTCAAGTATATTGATTCCCCAATTTAATATCACTATTCAGAGAGTCCTTAAGACCCCAGAGCAATTAGGGTTACAGTACTAAAACAGTAACTAATTGCTTTTAAAAAAATAACTTTTCAAGGTCTGGACTTTGCAGCCTTGATCCTCTGCGGCAATAATGTCTATCTAAAGAGCCCGTTCACACTGGGCACTTAAGATGCAACCACCTCTGAGACACGTGGGAATGTCAGAATACTGCCTCTCGTATAAATTCCTGCAACTTTCTCTGTCCTGCTCCCCTTGTTCTACCCCAAGATGGCATGGTCCATTCCTACCCCTTACACGCACCAGTCACCTTTACCTGCTTCTTGGGATGGGGGTGCAATGCAGGTGAAGAAGGCATTCCCTGCAAGCTCTCCCTCGTCCCAACCCGTCCGAGGCTGTGCTGGTTTAGGCGCCACCAATTGCCATCTCTGGTATAAGAGATTTTGTAGGGTTTTGAACAATTCAAAGATCAAAGGGACCATTTTGATTTTTGTCTATCCATCTTGAATGTGGTCTTCCTCTTTTCCTATTTCCTATTTCATTCTACTTTATTTATGAGCCTGTTGGACAGATGAGCTGTTATTTCTGAAACAAAATGTTTTACTTGATTTCTTCCATTATGTTCTTCCATAAAAATCATTCATGGCAAGATTATTAATCATGGCTGAATTACGGTATTGTAAGGGACTTCTACAACTGTAGCTTTGAGGCTGTCATCAGAATATTTCGAATCTATGGATTCACTTAGTGAAATATTTGTAAAAGATGTTTGGCTGGGTTTGGGGGACTCTTTTGTGTTCCTATGGCTACCTCACGCATACCTGCCAATTTCTAACAGTTTACTGCATTAACCCCCCCCCCCCCCCACACACATCACATAGCATAATCATTTGGGAAGAGTAGTCTGGGACTTGTATATTCATAGCATGCACTGACATCACTTCCTCCTCCTGTTAATTTAAACATCTTGTAGTTATAAGAACTATTCTATAATAAAACTGTCCCATTACAAAAAATAAAACACCACCTAGTAACCTTAAAGGTTAAAGTTAGCAGCTAAGGACCAAATGGGAAATTTATCACAAACCTCAATCAGAAACATCAAAGTGTGGGATGGGGTGAGTGGAAAGGCTCTGCTAGAAAGAAAGGAATCCCAATATAAGTGTGGAAGTTCCCTTACACGGCCTTGAATATCCAGCCAGTATTGTTCATATTTATTGTAGGTTAAAGCAAGAGCTTTATCTTGCAACTTGTAGCAGGAGGGAACTGTTGGTTGATTCTTTGATTTTTCACTCATTTGATCCTGAAAGTTGTTGTTTTAAATTGGACAGAGTATGGATGGCACAAATACAAAAAAGTCTGAGTAATGGTTTTGGCTTGTTGCAGTTTGTATTGTTTATTTTAATAGAAGCATGGCTTTGTAAGTGGAAAATGACTAAGGTTTAAGCTATTGTTTTATTCAAGTGGGCAGTGTTCCCACATTTGATGAAAGCTGAATTTCAAACAGCTTTCTGTACTAAAGTAAAAAGCTGAACTGTCAGTGAATATGCTTATATTGACCCTGACATTTTCTTTTACGTTAATGCCAACATGTCAAAAGGAGAAGGCTGCTTTAAAACTGGAGCAGTTTCATTAATGCTAAAGCAAACTCTTAATTGTTGCCATATTGGATGCATCATTACAACAGCTGCATAGCAAGTCCTAAAGATAAAGCAATGAATCTTAATGACATTAAAATTTAACGTTTAATGTCTATGACTGTGATTTTAGAAATTCACATCTATTTCTAATTATTAAGTGATGTTGCCTCAATCTAGGTGATTGTTTTACACAGTCCCGATTAATCTTTTAAGTACCACACTACTATTGAAGCTCTCCTGTATTTCCAACCTGGTACCCTAAGTGACCTGCTCAAAACATTACTGGAAAACAGAAATATGATGATTGTTCTAAAGCTGCTATCATTTATTTATTTGTTTTGATTGTTCTAAAGCCGCTATCATTTATTTATTTGTTTATTTCATTGTTATGTTTATGTGTTGTCTTTTCTCCATTTTGCTCAACGTAGTAGATGTGCTTCTTTTTCTCTCCACTTTATCTTCATGGAGAAATGTAAGGTACTGCACTTAGGGCGAAAAAATGAAATGCATAGATATAGGATGGGGGAGACCTGGCTGAATGAGACTACATGCGAAAGGGATCTAGGAGTCCTAGTAGACCACAAGTTGAACATGAGTCAACAGTGTGATGCGGCAGCTAAAAAGGCCAATGCAATTTTGGGCTGCATCAATAGAAGTATAGTGTCCAGATCAAGGGAAGTAATAGTGCTGCTTTATTCTGTCTTGGTCAGACCTCACCTAGAATACTGTGTCCAGTTCTGGGCACCACAATTGAAAAAGGATATGGACAAATTGGAGCGTGTCCAGAGGAGGGCGACTAAAATGGTGAAAGGTCTGGAAACCATGCCTTATGAGGAGAGACTTAGGGAGCTGGGTATGTTTAGCCTGGAAAAAAGACGGTTAAGAGGCGATATGATAGCCCTGTTTAAGTATTTGAAGAGGTGTCACGTTGAGGATGGAGCAAGCTTGTTTTCTGCTGCTCCAGAGATTGGAACATGGATGCAAGCTCCAGGAACAGAGATTCCACCTCAACATTGGGAGGAACTTTTTGACAGTAAGAGCTGTTCGGCAGTGGAACGCACTCCCTCGGAGCGTGGTGGGGTCTCCTTCCTTGGAGGTCTTTAAACAGAGGCTGGATGGCCATCTGTCGGGGATGCTTTGATCATGATTTCCTGCATGGCAGGGGGTTGGACTGGATGGCCCTCGTGGTCTCTTCCAACTCTGCAATTCTATGATTCTATGATTTACAACAATATCACTGTTAGGTAGACCAGGCTGTGCATGTGTGACTGGCTCAACAATACCAAGTGAGTTTCATAGCTTAGTGAGGACTAGAATGTGTATTCGTTCAGTCCCAGCCCAAACCCCTAACCAAAGGCAGTGGGGGTATACAATTTCAACTGATTTTTTCACAGTCAGTCATCTACACATGGGCAGTAGCAACTGGTGGAGTCCAGTCAGTGGAGTGGTGAATTTGCTCTAGGTTTTATTTCAAACTTCTAAAGGAGCTATCAAATGTGCTGAACACTATAACAAAAATAACTCATTTAAAGTTTGGACCATGACCCAGAATGGGTGCAACATCCTGATGACATGGAATCCACCAGCCACAACAGCCATACAGGAAGGAAAGGCTTATATTAATACAATACAGGACTCTGTATATTGGAGCAACAGAAAGTTTGTGGCAGTTGATCTATACATCTGTTGCAGTGAAGCATGTGCCATACAGTGCACTGGAGCAGTAAATGTGATAGAGCATTCATGGGTATTACAGCATGTCTCTCTATGCAGACATTTCCCTTCCTTTTTTTTAAAAAAAAAATATATGATTACAGCATTTGTATGTTGTTTTCTTCCACCACCTCTGGGCAATGAATGTACCTGTGTGTGCCTATTCAGAAAATAGGTTCTGGAAGGTAGATACTTGAAGATAGACTAACCTAAGAAATAGCAAACACTGTTAGGTGAGATATGAACATCCACTGAATATATTGGGAGTCCCTTTGCTCCTGTCCCTGACATACTTATTCGTTTCCCTGGGACTTTGATGTAGAATATGTTTAGCAGTGTGTGTGTGTGTGTGTGTGTGTGTGAAAAGAGGTATGCGTAACTGTTTAGGATGTGCTTGGAGAAACAAATAACCAGGCATCTGCAATTAATGGTTCTAGCCTCAAGATTAGAGATTTTGGGGAAATGTTAAGTTCTGTTTTAAAGAATGCCTAAGTTAGTGGATGATGGAGAACCAATAGCTATGCAGCCCACCAGATTTTGTTGATTGTAAAATGCTTTTAAACTTAGGAGTGTAACCACTAGGCCTTCAATCTCAGCAAAAACTTTGTAGTGTATGATTCCTTGAAAAGCTTTCTGATGCAACCTGAAACTTGAGCTCTATGAGTTTGGGAAAGCTGGTACCTGACAACAGAACAAGTGGAGATGTTACATATAAAAGGGCCCACCATCCTGTAGATAGTATGGTTTTATCATAGTTGCTACACTGCTGGCTAAAACAGTAATTATTCCTACTAATTTTGCCAAAGATAAATTTGCATCTTCTTCTTCTTCTTTTTCCTCATCACAGATTATGAATGAGGAAGAGGAGAATGATGCTTTATCTAAAGGAAGCCCAGAGCAATACATGGCATGATTTTAAAAACTTTATAAATAATGAAAACATTAGTCATAGCAAAACTTTAAAACGAGCACAATACACATTTCTAAAACAGTAAGGTACAAAAGCCCAGGTAAGTATACTTTTAGTTGTCCTCTAAAACTCATAACATCTGGGGGAGTTAACTGAACTTCCTTGGGAAGGGAAGTTAAGATATACAGTATATACATATATGAATGCCCCATCTTGCTTCACTACACCACAGGCCATGGGTACTGATAGGATCATGAGCAGGGCTCATGCTCAGAAGAGATGGCCTTTTAGGTACTTGCTATCTTATTGGTTGATCCAGTCTTAAAAGCACATAATTACTCCTATTGATACAAATCATATCTAACAGAAAAGTAGAAATATCCCCTCTATATGAATCTTGGCACGGTCAGACTATATTGCAGTGAGAAAGTTCACAGAAACGCTACACAATCCTTCCATGTTCAGACAAAAACAACAATGCCCACAGGAGATCTGGGACTCTTTTCTCTCTGAGGATAAACCAAGCTTTTAATCTGCTTAAAACTGCAGGTGTGGACTACCATGGGTTGAATGTTTCCCTCTGCAAAATAATTCCTTCAACAAAGAACACTATATATCTGAGGGTGCATCTGCACTGTAGAAATAGTGTAGTTTGACACCAGTTTAACTGCCATAGCTCCATCCCACAAAATCCTGGGATTTGTAATTTTGTGAGGCACCAGCCCTCTTTGGCAGAGAAGGCTAAAGACCTTGTAAAAATACAAATTCCAGGATCCCACAGGATTGAGCTACAGCACTTAAAGGGGTGTCAAACTGCATTATTTCCACAAGGTAGATGCACCCTAGAGAGACATTTCCATCATAGCATTTTACATGAAGAAAATTACACCCCGCCTCCACGGAACAGCCTTCAGCCCATGAACACTCATCTATAGCCTGAAATACTATGGCCCAATCACAGTTCCTCCATGGAAACTAGCCCTCTGATTAACTTATACAACTAAAGCTTGCAAGATAAGTAAATGAACAGCCCAAATTACTGAGAGACATTCACTGTACAGCATTAAGATAAGGGGCTGGAGAAGAACACGAAGAAGGTTAAAGAAGCATATTCTACAAAGAAAGTGCTGAAACAATAATTATGTGAGTCCTCTGTATAACTTCTAAGGTCATATGACTGTTGTGCTAGACCTAACAACAATACCCAGTGCTTCTATTAAACTTACAAAGCACAGGGTAAATGTTTGCAAGGACAACATACCATACCCTGTAGAACAGTTACAGTCTTCTTAATTTTGCCACGATCATTGTGGTACATGACTCTGCATATTTTTCAATTAGTTCTATGGCAGTTATCAGCTGGTTGTAATCATGTCAGGAATGTTTACACAACCCATAAGCAGTAGTTGTAGTTGTTAAGATTGATTGGATGTGAGTGATATCTATCGCTCCATTGATCACCAAGGTTAATTCAACTGTCTACTATGGAGAGACTGTGGATAACAATGGATTTCTATCTTTGCTGTTTTGTCATATTTTCTGTTGAACAACTTTTATTTGAAATGCAATATGACCCCCATATCCACAGAGGATATGTTATGCCAGAAGTTAACCATAGAATTGCACAGGATGACCTAGAAAATGTCTAGAGAGAACGTATTTTCAGACACGGTTAAGTGAAACCATGAGTACCAGTTCTGAGGATAGCAATAGCAATAGCATTGATATTTGTATACTGCTTATCAGTGCCGAAGCACGCCCTAAGCGGTTTCACAATTTGTTAGCTAATTGCTCCTAATAAGCTGGGTACTCATTTTACTGACCTACAGAAGGATGGAAGGCTGAGTCAACCTTGGAGCCCTCTGGGATCAAACTCATAACCTTGTGGCTTGCAGTATTGGCATTTAACCACTGCACCACCAGGGTTCACAGGTCATACTGTATAAAGTAATGTGGTTTACAAATAAAATGGCCAATAATTGTGAATGAACATGCATTGGAAGAGTTCAGAATGAACTCACAGGAATGAATCTATCTTGCTTGGAACATTTCTTTGAAAAAAAAACAAAAGAAGGGAAAACTTTTGTAACAGAAATCATACCAGCTGCTGGTTGCAAACTAGAATGTGACAAGGGATACTCCAAGAAATGAAGGCAGAAGTAAAGGCTGTAAAAGATGATCTGAATTGCAACAGAAATCAAACTGGTGAGGGAAGCTCAGGGTAGGATTTTTTTAAAAAAATGGCACTTAGACATTTTGTTACCTCTCCACACCCAATACACTTTCTTGTAGCTGTAAGCTTGCTGATTTCAACGTCTCCTATTCATAAATTTTAAAGGAAGCGAAATGTATAATTGTTCAGCAGCTAAACTGTTAGAACTGACATGAATTTAAAAGAAAAACCCTTAAGGAAATGTCACCCTCCTTCCAAATTCGACTAAAAATGTCAAATGTAATTATAAATTTTTATCAAAGATGTCAGATTCTCATGCTAATCCTCCTACAGTCTGACACTGCCATTCTTCAACCCGTATGGATGTGAACAGTTATCATTTTGTTTGTATGTCACAAGAGACAACATAATCAACAGTTTTCATATCTTATTCCTCATACTTTTTGTTAGTGTATTTTGTGCATGCTGTCTACTTTCGTTCAAGTATGAAACCTGTTACTGCTTGAATAGGGAACAGTTATCTCTACATTAAACATTTTAATAGAAGATAATGCAAAGACAACTTCCAGATTTTTTTAAAAAAAATTATATTATAGGAAGTTCTGCCCATATTAAAACCACACCTGTACAAAGGTAGCAAAATGGATTGTTCTGTTTATCTTAAATCTGTTAACTTGAGGTAAAATCAGAATTTCATTTACTCAAACAACAAATAAATGCAAATTTTACTCCTTAAATCTCACAGGAAAAAGAATATGTACATGAAAAGGCCCAACAATGATGATTCCCCTTTTGACATCTCAGTAGGATTTAGTCACACCCTCTGACAGTAGCAGATGAAGACTTCCATGTCAGCAGGGGAAGTGACTAAGTAGTTGCTATTTAGTAAAAATGTCGTATTAGCCTATTAAGTACAGTACTGTGTGCTTCCATGCTGCTTGTGGTTGTTGCTATGTGGCTTCAAGTGAACTCCAACTTAAGGTAATTCTATCATAGTGTTTTCCTTGCAAGATTTATTCAGGGGAAGTTTGCCATTGCTTTCCTTTCGGGCTAAGAGTGTGCTTCATGGCTGAGCAGAAATTCAAATTCTGATTTACAAGAGTCCTAGTCCAACACTCAAACCACCACACCATTTTGCTAAAAGAGGAGGAAAGACTTAGCTAAAAAGTGGCCCTCAGTTAAAAAAGAGCTTTTGTCAAAAAGACCAAGAGACAGAACTGTCCCACAGTATCTCCATGTTTGTTGTGAAGGTTCTCACAGTGAGCCCATAAACAAAGCAGACTTTTCAAGACAGGTGAAACTTTTTGTCTCTGCTTCATCAGGTCACTCACTTGTACAAACAGAATTTCTAGTCACCTATGAATACACAATTATACTTGAAGTAATATCTGGAAAACAATATGGATTAATGGAAAGCTTTGTAGAAGCTGCAGCTATTGCCTCATCTCGTGGATAGAAAATAATCTTCTGACTTTCAGGGGAAGAAATAGCTAACTGGCATCTCTTTCACAGGACTTCATGAAAAGGAGAACAGCAGCAACAGCAGCATGACCACCAGTTTGGAGGCAAGTTCTGATCGGTGATTTATCTCCCTGGACAAGGGGGGTTCAAGGAGATACAGTCCTCCCTCCACATCTGTGGCCTCCACACTCATTGTTCCGCATATTCGTGGTTTGCCACAAGGGGAGGCCGTGGAAAGTGGTGAGACCCCGTTGCCACTTTCGGGAGAGAGCGGGGAGGCCGGGGGAAGCAACGACGGGGCCTCCAGAGGCCCTGTGGTCACTTGGGGAGGGAGCGGGGAGGCCAGGGGAAGTGAGGATGGGGCCTCTGGAGGCCCCGTGGTCGCTTGGGGAGGGAGCGGAGACCGGGGAAAGCAAAAATGGGGTCTCCAGAGGCCCCGTGGTCGCTTGAGGAGGGAGCGGGGAGGCTGGGGGAAGCGAGGACAGGGCCTCTGGAGGCCCTGTGGTCGCTTGGGGAGGGAGCAAGGAGGCCGGGGGAAGCGAGACCGGGGCCTCCGGAGGCCCCGTGGTTGCTTGGGGAGGGAGCGGGGAGGACGGGGGAAGCAAGGACGGGGCCCCGTTGCTGCTTTGTGGAGGGCAGGGAGGGCTGTCATTATTCGCAGAATTTTCACATTCGCGGGGGTCTGCGGAATCTAACCCCCACGAATGTGGAGGGAGGACTGTAGTCCACAAAGGATCTGAGAACCCCACCATGCTCAGGAGGACTGTGACAGTCAACCATGACTGAAGTTGGGGGGGGGACACAGACCACAGGACAAATTACATCAGCCCACCCTGCTGCAAAGCAAGCTTTCAACCAACACTAAGCTGGCAAACCACACTCTCTTTTTCAAACTATCTTTATAATAAAAATTGGATTTATTGAATAAAAAGAAATCTTCAAATTAGGGGGTTTCATCAACATCTGGTGAGTTTCTTGCCTTTTGTATTCATGTGAGAGATTTTGAAGACTATCTTTACAAAGTTTTAAGATTATAGATGGAAATCAGAAAGTCTAATATATTCTGTGAAGAAAGAACAAAATTAAATTTCTTAAGTGGGTAAAGGACATAGTAATATGAAACAATGGAAGTAATTTTTCAAAGTTGGAAGAAATTTGTGGTAAAAAATAGAAGAAAAACTAGAAAGAACAATGCACAATGATGCTTAGACTCTTCTGTACTGTAGGAGAAAACCCTCCCTCCCTCCTCCCTTCTATAAACAAACTGTTGTCCATAACTATAATTCTTCAAGTGGTCATTCGTACATATATGGGATCTACACTTAGACAGAGCAGCATTTGAATTTACATGCCTATGAGCAAATTTCACAGCTTATATTCTTGAGGTGTGATATGACATGTCACTGCATGACTGGATCAAACTTCTCAGTTACTTTGAGACTGCTATGGACAAAAGTTACATCTAAAAAGGCAAATAGGAATCAAGACCTACAGTTATAGGTAAGTAATCTTTTTTTTTTCCTTTTCTTTTCATAGTATCTGAGGAGTCATGATCATTGATACGTAAACTACTGAGTCCAGAGATGAGTGCAGGCAGGCCATCTAAGTGTCTCATGATTATCTTGTTGAGGGCATAAAATGATACAGGAATAAAGGGAGGAATCACTTTGCCAGTTGTACAAGTCAGGGTAAGAGAAGACTTCTTGAATCCTTTAGTGAGTCTTGGAGGCAGGCAAAAAGAAAGGTCTTTCCATAGATCACTGTGCTAAAGTAACACTGCACAGAAAAATCCCTGGCAGTACCAGAGCCCCAAAAAGCACAGTCAATGAATGTGATGGACAGAAAGGTGAGCGAATGGGATGAGACAATGAAAGGAACCAATCCCAGAACAGGAGACTGGAATGGGAGGGGTTTCTGTATGTTTGAAGCAATGCATGACAGTTTGTCAGGAGTTCAGTTGAGTCTGGGAGCATGAGTGTACTGGAGCTAGGAGGCTCTGTGTGTGTGCTATATGTTTGAGGTTTGAATTTAACAAGATTGTGTGCATAAATCTTGTTAAATTCTTGTTGTTGGAAGTCTGAATGAGAAGGTTGATTGGACAAAGAGTGAATGAGTCTGAGGGATAAGGGAGGATATTATAAAGATCCAAGAACAATCTGTGCTAGGACTTCTAGGATGGATTACTATTAAAGAGTGTACTGTATACTGAAAAGTAACAGTCTTCTAAAACAATGAACCATTATAAGTACAAGATTTCTAAGTTACTGTACATCTTATTCCCTTTAATAAAGTTACCCTATGTTGTTTGTTCAACTACAGACTCTTGACTATTCATTCAACCTATAGATAGCAAAAGGCATGCTACCACAGAAACACAATCCACACATCTGGAATAAAAGGTGCATCCCTGGTCCAGGCAGAAAGAACTAAGGGAAACATAGAAGTTGAGGTGGTAGTAACAGAGGGTGAAGGCAGCCAGGCTGAACTCTGAGGTAAAGGGGGCTGGCACTTTGGAATTTACTCTCGACCACCTTGTTGTGAGTTGTCACCCATAAAACAGCCTAAGCTGACTTGTGAATATATAATATAGTAACAGATATCCAAAACAGTGAGCTACAGAAAAATAATGCCAGCAAGAAAGTGAGGAAGATGTCCTACAGTCAGAAGAAGGGTACGTTACCTAAGGAGGAGCAAATTTTGGTTGTCAACTCAAATCATTGTTAGTTTCCTTAATAGCAGTACATACCAGAAGGGGGAAAGGAAGAGCATGATTACCAGTTTCCAAGACAGTTTATTCCTGCAGGTACAAGAACAGACCACCGAATTTATGATTAAAAAAAAATTGGTAGGCTCATAGTAATGAAAGACTAAAGCTGAGAAAGCAGACTGATGTTAATGTAAACTCTGATGAAGAGTTAGAGTTGTGGGTCTGCCATAGTGTCATAAATATGTACTTTTCCTCATTTCATTGTACTTCCTGCAGAGCAGGATGGCCCAAGAAGTTTCCGTCCCACACCCTGGCCTGAATGCCTGAAAAGAGTAAGTCACCTCATTCCTGAGCATCTTGATCCAAACAGAAATACTCATAATTGGGTGGTAGTTCTCATATATGTCTGGATCCAGTGAGGCCATCCTTACTACATCATTCCCTAACATTATGAGGTATTTTCCATTGACCCATGCAGCCTCTGCTGGATCTTATTCACCAAGATGGGGAAGAGTCAAGCTTACATATAGTGGGGCTAACTGATTCAAATGTCTTGTTGGTATCATCAGGCTGCAGCAACTGGAACTGATCCTAAGAAGTCTGACTAAATGGTACTATGAACACCTCCACAGATATTGCCACCACTGCTGCATCAAATCCCAAGTAAATTCAAATGTTTTCTCCTAGAAACACCTGACAAATTTATTACACCATACAGCTAACTATTCTACTTCTAGCTCCTCCAATCTTTTCACCACCTAGAATAACTACTGTACGACAGCTCTAAGATGCAATAGGGGATACAAAATAAGACATTTTTGCCCTTCTTACTGCCACATAATACTATTTTTATTTTATGTGGTTGTATTCATTTTGAGACTTCTCTCCCAACAAGTCCTAATCACCTGTCTCTGTAAAAGGAAGCTCCAGTATATTGACATTGCAAAGGGTATGATCTGGCCAATGATTATGGAGACAGTTTCATAGTAGTCATGGTGGACATGAAATCCCAAGAAGACTTCATAAGACATTTGGCTCTCACCCAAGTATCTTACCATTTCCTCCCTCCAACCCTTGCAAGGTGCTCTCCAAAATGTTTAAGCCACATTCTCGCTGTGGGTGTTGCAGTTTTCCAGACCTGTGTGTCTTATTGAATGTCTGTCACCTCTAATTACTCTCTCAACTATTAAAGTGGAGTAGCTCTTCCTGAATGGTGAACCAAACCCTCTGCTACCAGCAATTAGCCAGCTGACAGTCCACCTTATATTCTACCTGTCCTTCTGAAAAGGAGATCAAGGGACAATAGAGGAAGTTGCTCTTTAATTAGCCAGTAAGGTTCCTGGATGGTCTGTGACAACACAGCAACAAGTTCAGTCCAGAGGAGCAATAATTTGGAGTATAAAACCAGGTGTTTTTAATCTTGCTTCCTTTACTTTTAATGGCCTGTCTGCAGTCACACACACCCTATTGAATTGCTTTAGACTTATTTTAGGAAATGCAAGGTGACATGTATGGGGTATGCAGATGGCCTGCTATCCAGGACTGAACAGACTCAAATCTGCTTAGTGTCAGCAAGCCTGCCTATTTTTTTGCTTTGAAATCATGCCCTGTGAAATACACATGGCATTTCACATGCGCCAGACCCAACCTACAGGATGGTTCCCTTGGATTGATACAAAAGCTTGGAGGTTAAGGACCCATCCTCCTGGATCACTCTTGTTCTTCTTAGGCAGTTAAATTTGTTGTTGTCCACATCCTTGTGTACGTGGTTCAGATTACAACTGTCCTGCATTCATCCAAAATAACAAACTTCTTCAAGAGAGACATACTAAAATCTGTTTATGTATGCATGCAATTAATACGCTGTTTATGTGAACAGGAACAAATTCAGTTTCTCAAAGGTCATCACTACCAGTTACATGCCTCTACAACTCTAATATTCTGAAAACCGTGTGCTTTGGAGCTTATCTGGTATCCCTAAGGATTTTCTACTGTGATAATACACTTTTCCCAGTGCTTGTAAGGGACCAATTTTTGCTTTTTTGTTGTTATATGACAGTAGTTAGCATCAAAATCAATCACTAGTCTACCTACCAACAATAGTAACATCTTAATTACTGGATTTTTGAATACTGTACAGGGTACCACTTAGTTCCTCTTTCAGCTATGTGTATCTTCCCATATAAGCCTGCTTGAGCTTTAAGATTGTTTTAACAGAGGGGCGGGGTATAAATAAATGTTATTATTATTATTATTATTATTATTATTATTCAGGGAGCCCTGGTGGCACAGTGGTTAAATGCCAGTACTGCAAGCCACCACGTCGCAAGTTCGATTCCAGCCGGCTCCAAGGTTCACTCAGCCTTCCATCCTTTCGTAGGTCGGTAAAATGAGTACCCGGCTTGTGGGGGCAATTAGCTAACACACATTGGAAACTGTTTAATGCTGTTAGATGTGTAAATAGCTATTGCTTAAAACAATTTGTAAGCCGCTCTGATAGCCTTGTGGCTGAAAAGCGGGGTATAAATAAATAAATAAATAAATAAATAAAATATTATTATTATTCTGTCCTACTGCCTTCACAGGCACAGTTGGAGGGAACATGGGAGAAAGCCTTCTCTGTGGCTGCTCCCCCACTTTGGAACTCCTTTCCTAGGGAAGTTAGAATGACTACTTCTTTGTTGTCCTTTCAGCAGCAGTTAAGACCTTTCTTTTCAAGCAAGGCTATGGCAATTGATTTTTAATGAAAGGGCTTTTTTCATGGTGCTGTACTGTTGTAATCTTTTTTTTAAAAGTAAGTTTTTTAACAGTTTTAATTCTGCTATTATTTAAAAATACTGTTTTAATCTTAATTTTGTATGTTTTAACTATGTGTGTTTTTATTTTATTATATGCCTTTCTGTAAGCTGCCCTAAGATAGAAATAAAGGGATGGATGGATGGATAGATGGATTCAAGCAAAAAGGCTAAAGAGGCATCAGAATTAGGTAAGGGATACAAAATGATTTAAGGAAGAACGTAGCTTTATGACAAGGAGGACTTGTAAGGCATCAAAACCAGGTACCAATCCACATCCCACTAAAGGCAACAGCAAAGAACAAACTGATTTTGACAGTTCCAGCTCATATCCACATTTTTCAACAAAAAATAACAATTGTATCACAAAGGACTATGAACCCTGAACCAAACCGAGCTATTGAAAGTACATGATCATAATTAAACTACAGCATTTCTTAAACACATTCATTTTTAATAACAACCATAAATTATTGTTTTCCCTAGCTAAAAGCCTTTCTCCTACGCAGAGAGGTTTGCTGTAGAAATAACAGACATTAATAACAAAACTTTGAAAGGAGGCCTTTTAAGTTGGCAAAAATCAGCAAATTTATCTGCTTAATTTTGACTTTTAAATGCAGTCTAAAGAATGTTCAGTCCCATAAAACTGATCTCCGAAGGCCTGCTGCAGATCTCATTTTCTGCCATTTTCCCACTGGGCATTTATTGGGAAGGGGTGTTGGTGTTACAGAGGACCAGTAAAATGTAAAAGTAATCCTGCAGTTCCTGTGCATGAAATCCATCTATTCCCTATTAGATTATAAGTTTCCTTCTAATGTTAGTTAAGATTTTTTTAAAAAAGATATTGAAGCACCACCTTAATTCTCTAGGTGTGACATTTTCCTCCCTCCCCAGCCCCTTTTGGTAACACTAACCAGATCTAGAAGTTCAAGTGCCAAAATAAAATAATTATTTTTCTGAGCCAGTAAGGTAGCTGGGTGCACATCTGCACAAACTGAAATGACAGCATAACTTTTCAGGATGGGAACTGTATCTAAAGCACACAGAGGACACAGAAACTCAGATGTGTGATGCATTCTCTGAAGCACAGAGGAAACCAGATGCTTTTGTTTATTCTCTATCCTGATGCTTCAATATTCCAATAACATAATGCAAAATGTAGTAATTTAAAGTTTCCCCATCCATTAAAGAAAAGAATAGACTGAATAATAAATTAAGGTAAGTGCGACCATCAAATGGTATAAAAGTGGTACTTCTTTGTAGGTAATGAAATACTTCTTGAAGAAAAAGCAGCTAACACAAATAACAGAGAAATATGATATGTGCCAGACTATCATCGGAGTCATTAAATTAAAGCACCAATAATATATATTTTTTTTGCAATCTATTTCTTTTCAAGAAAGTTTTTCCTTCATTTTTGTAATGCTATAACACTCACTCTCTCACACACAAACAATGGGGATGTGGGAGAGAGATGGAGAGGGAGAATATCCTATCTTCAGCTTCTCACATCTTGCAGTGGATGAGTGGACATATGAGTGGCAGCCTAGGTGTCAATCAGTCTTAGTACGAGATCCAATTCTTTGGGTGTACTTTCATAATGCAGAAGAAATATAATATTCACAGGGATTATGGGTATACTGCTAAAGAACATTCTTACTACAACCTTACCAGACGTCAAATGATGGAATTGAGATCGCCTGGAATCAGACGACCAGGATGAAGATCAAGAACATTGGTACTAAGAATCTTCTGAATTTGAGTGTTAGAATCGAGTGCCCATGGGACTGAAAAGATCTCTGCTGCCGGAGAGGGGTTGCTGAGGCCATTTTGGAAGTGGAGTCGGAGGTTTCAGTGAGTCGCAGCACCATTTTCCCACTAGGCATTTATTGGGAAGGGGTGTTGGTGTTGCAGGGAACCAGTAAAATGTAAAGGTAATCCTGCAGTTCCTGTGTGTGTGGCCAGCGTCCCAACGGCACAACCATAAAGACCTACAACCAACTGTAGGAGTAATCCTCTGTACTGCAAAGGCTGCAACATCATATCCCACAACAGCCACACACTGCAGAACCTGTCCTAACTTATATAGTGCTCTTTGTACTGCACTTACATCTTCTGAATCTAGAATCTCCTGAGCCCATAATATAGTCGCCCTTGTAAACATAGAACCTGCTACTGATGTACTCTAATGGACAAAGCTGAAGCTTCACGAGACCTTCTCAAAGCTGAATCAATTATCTTCATCCACATTCTTCAGTAATGACCCAATCAGACAGCCAATTGATCCATAGTCTTCTTATCAAAGGTATACCCGTTTTTGCTATAACCTAAAAATCTAGTAGAATTGATATCTGACTCCCATTCTGATTCAATTAACTCAGTGAATAACTCTGGCATAGGAATTTCTGACTTCAAAGTAATATTCTGTTAACACTGAGACCACACTAGTATCCTTCCTCTTTTCTGCACTCCCACTCTAATCTGGATCTTCCAGACTCAAAGTGACTAATACATTCTTAAGTAGACCTTTAAACCTATCCATCTCAAATAATCTGGATTTACTTGGTTCCACTACACATGTCTAAATACAGAAAAATTCTGAAACCTGATTGGAAGTAATGGACTCCACTGACACTGCAGACTCAGTCCCGTTATTGTACCTGAGACTGAATCTGCACTAGCATTGTGTTCAGGGAAGCCAAAACACTCTTCTGAGTTCGAGCCATGAGTCTTGGATTTTAAAAGCTCATTTTTTCTTCCGCAGGCTTCAGTGCTCCTGTGGTGCTCGGCTGGTTGCCTAGGAACACGTGGCCCTGCGTGCTTGAAACTCCTCCTTCTCTGAGTACCTGGAAGCTCTCCTCCTTCCAGCTCACCCCTTCTGACTAGAACTCTCCAATTCAAGATGGCATCTGGAATTTGTAATCCCATAATGTCCAGTGACTTCCCTTTCTCCCTTTGAGGAAACTGAACCAGTCAGCCCTTTGCCTTCTTTTTCCTTAATTTTGTCCTTTGTAACTTTCTTAGAGTCTAATGTTTCAGGTCTTTCCGCTGCCACTTTTGTATCAGAGTGCTAATAAGGGCACCTTCCCTCTGTGCTGCTCTCACTTGACGCCATAAAAAAAATCTTTCTTCATATTGATTCTGCAGCCTTTTCAGAGGTATGCCTCTCAATGCCCAAGTGAATGGCAGCAGCAGAGTTCAAGACCCCTTCTGAAGAGGTACCTCCGCTTTCTTTACTTTCGTCCCATTTTTGTTTTTCTTTACCTTACTGAACATAACTGTTGCTTGGTTTGACACTTTATAGAAGAGATACCATTTTACTATGCCATTGTATATAATGGGATTTGAGCATCCACGGATTTTGGTATCCATGGAACCAAACCCCAGGAGATACTGAGGGCCCACTGTATTTACCACAGAGGTCTATCGGTCTGCAGCCATCTGGATTTTTTCACCATCTACATTTTCCTTGGTTGTGATCCGCTGTGAATCAGCCAGTGAAGCCGATTCTTTTGCTCCATCCTGCATTTTTTATTTCTTTTCTCTCTGGGGAGAGACTCATCAACATTAACAGCTCATCCTCAGGAGATTTTCTCTTTTTTGTGTGTAGTCTCCATAAATCAAGCTTTTAAAGTAATCAATCAGATTGATGAAGGCAAAAAACTATGTCTAGCTGACCAGGCAGGAAATTTAAAAACTGAGGTGAAGGCATGGGAGTCGACAGCATTAACCGAAAAGAATGACTTTGGAATTCCTGCTACCTACGAGGGCATGCAGGGAAAAACTCAAATGTGTGCATTGCTCCTCCAGGCCATCCAGGCTTTCCTTTTCTATCACTTTTTGTTTTATTAAATTTATTTATCTGGCTTTTAAGCAACAAGTGTCCAAGGTAACTTAAACACAATAAATAATACAAACGCTTTTAGAAATAACATGAATACAAACCAGATTAACAGGCAACGTGGTGTGTATGAGGTGGGTGGGTTGGGAAATTTCTCCAGCCTCCTCAAAGCAACAGACTTCTCTCGCTGTACTGGGGGGAAACAGGGCGGGATTTACTGTCATCATATCCTGCATATGGGCTTCCCAGAAGCCTCTGGTTGGCCATGGCAGGAAGCATGATGACAGATCAGAGAACATAATAATTGAGGAGGACTTTACAAATGTTATTTTGAATTATTTACTGATCTTATTCACAGCCTTTCCTTTTTTTATTAAAACTATGTATGACGTTGGAAAACTTAGTGAAGGACTACACGTTCCATTAATTTTCTTCTTAGAATAATTTTGTATAACTTTGGAAAAAGTGTCTAAAATAAAACTAAAACCATGCATACAAAGCGCTGGTTCAAAAATGCCTGGAATATTCTGTCCTACAAACACTGCAACGTGGCCCTACCTGAAACTATCATGCCTAGTCACAGTAACCCACTGCCTAAACTGGGTTGTTGTAAAGCACTATAGTGTCTGGCTGTATTTAAAGCGGCTGCAGAAACTTCAAGTGGAGCAAACTGTGGTTGTCAAAATGCTGATGGGAACTTGAAAATCGGAGTGCATGTCACCTCTTTTGCACCAGTTACAATCGCTTTCTTGTTGATTACAAAATAATGGCTATTGTTAAAGCCTTAAACAGTCTAGCACCATGTTACCTAGAGAAGTTTCTTCACCCATACAATCCTGAATATCTACTTAGGTCATAAAGAGGAGCTCTCCGTTTGTGTTCACCAGTTAGACCTGTCAGATTGGGAAGTAGAAGGGTCAGGGCTTTCTCACTGATTATTCCTTTGTTGTGGTGTGCCTTCAAGAAGTTTCTAGCTTGTGGCAAACCTAAGGCAAACTAATCATGGGGTTTTCTGAGGCTGAGAGAGTGACTTTCCTAAGATCACCCAGTGGGTTTTCATGGCCAAGCAGGGATTCAACCCTGGTCTCCAGAGTCATAGCCTAACAGTCAAATCACTACACCATGCTGCTTCCTTCAGTTTTATAGAATTTCTATTGTGTTTTAGCTAACACATTTCACGCAGGCCCTTAAGAAAACTTTGGAAACCTATTTGTTGTAATAGTCTTTTCTTGCGTATGTAATGTAATGTAATGTATGGCATGCTCACTAACCTCAAACCTGGCTCAATTTCCCCAGTTTTGGAGTGCTGTTTTTATATATTTATATGTGGTTCTGCTCAAATGGTTAGTTTAAAAGATTTAAAAAAAAAATCCCTCTGAAAATCTACAATGGTTGACTATTTTAAATGTTATTCTGTTTGCTTTGAAAGGTGTTTAAGATATGGAACCAGAACAAGGAGGGGTGCAGGCTTCCCCAACCCCCAAACCTACTCTGAAGGGGTAGAAAGCCCTCTGAAGCCAGTTTTTGGGAGAGTGGAGGGCTGCATATTGGAGGGGAAGAAAGTTTTTCCTTGTTTTTTTTTTTCCGGGCTGTGAGGCCGTATTCTGGAATTGTTCCTCACAGCCTGGAAAAAACCCAAGGAAATCTATGGATGCTGGCCGTGAAAGCCTTCGACTTCATGGGAAGAAAGTTCTTTTGAGGTTGGTTTTAGTCATAGGATGTTTACCTAAATAGAAAATAAATTAAAAGCAATACAATGGCAAACCAGTGGCTTGGATCTTCTTTTGTCTTGATACTGTGGTGTTAAAAACATTACAGGTTGAGGTTACAGACCAGCCTATAAAACAAGGTAAACTTGGAGATTCAAAACAGAGCCAGGCTTTCAAAGTTGAGAACCTTTAACGCTGGAGCTAATCCACACCATAACTCAACTGTTAAAGTTCCCAGTTACCAATAGATACCATATGCAACCTTAATAAAAGCTGCCTGCATCACGGTATCTTTTTCAGTGTTATTTACTACTTAACAGCTAACTAATTTAAATTAGCAATTGTTTTAGAGATTCATAAAAATAATGTAATCACTTTGCAGAGTCTGTTAATGAAGAAAAGTTGATTGATAAATATGCTTCTCAATTCACATTTTGTTCTCTTTTAGTATCTGCAAGTATATTTTTCTCTAAAAGAGAAGAGGGAGGTAGGGAGATAGATATGTGCATTATACGGTCCATAATGTTCCTCGGGCACCAGTCAAGTTATTGTTGCTGTGTGCCTTCATCTGATTTCGAACTTATGGTGATCCTAAGGTCATGGGGTTTTCTGAGGTTGAGAGTGTGTGACTTGTCCAAGGTCACCCAGAGGGGTTTCATGGCTGAGTGGGGATTCGAACCCTGATCTTTAGAGTCATAGTCCAACACACAAACCATTATGCTACTCTAGCTCAAGTTATAGTGTTCTCATATCCATGTCATTGTGGAGGTCTACTACAGGTCTCCAAGCGAAACCGAGGATTTGGATGATGCCTTCCTGGAACAGATGACTACACATTCAGAAAGGAGAGATGTAATAGTAATGAGGGATTTCATCTCGGAGAGACCATATAACTCCAGTATTAAAATCTCTCCACTGGCTGCCTATCAGTTTCCGGGCCCAGTATAAGGTGTTGATTATTACCTTTAAAGCCCTAAATGGCTTGGGTCCAACTTATCTTCGGAACCGCCTCCTCCCATACAATCCTCCCTGTGCACTCTGGTCCTCTGGGAGGAATTTGCTTCAGCCACAAAAATCTAGGCTGTCTGCAACCTCCCAGAGGCCCTTTTCGGTAATCGTCCCCAAATTATGGAATGGTCTGCCGAACAAGATCCATCAGATGACGAGCTTGAGAAGCTTTAAAAAAGCACTAAAGACGGATCTCTTTTGGCAGGCCTTTCCTGATTAGATCCTGGCCTCAGGAGCTGCGTCTCCTGGCCTCTTTTAGTTTCGCTGGCTGTTGATTTTTGTATTTGTTTATTTATGTGATTTTAGTTTAGGTGGATTTTAATTTGATACTAATTTAATATATTTTTATGGGTGTGGGTGGTGTTTACGGATTTTACTCAGTATTGTTGTATTTTAATTATTGTACGTCGCCCTGATTGTTTTTAACAGAGGCGCGGGGTAATAATAATAATAATAATAATAATTATTTCAACTATCCTGATATTTGTTGGAAGTCCAATTCTGCCAAGAATTTAAGGTCCAACAAATTGCTCACTTGCCTTGCAGACAATTTCATTGTCCAGAAGGTGAAAGAGGCAACAAGGGGATCAACTATTTTAGATCTGATCCTAACCAATGGGGATGACGTGGTTAATGGTGTGGAAATGGCAGGATCCCTAGCGGGGAGTGACCATATTCTCCTGGAGTTTGTTATACAGAGGAAAGGGGAAGCCAAGCATAGTCAGACATGCATTCTAGACTTTAAGAAAGCTGATTTCAGAAAACTTAGGGAATTACTGGGGGAGATCCCATGGTCAGAAATACGAAAAGATAAAGAAGCTCATGAAGGATGGGAGTTTCTAAAAAGTGAGATATTGAAGGCACAATTTCAAACAATTTCAGTGAGGAGGGAAAAGGGGAGGTGTCTAAAGAAACCAGGATGGATGTTGAAAGAACTCTCAACTGAGCTAAAACTTTAAAAGGACATGTACAAGAAATTGAAAAAGGGGGAAATCACCAAAGAAGAATTCAAACAAATAGCCAGCTCATGTAGGGGGAAAGTCAGAAAAGCCATAGCTCAGCTGGAGCTCAGGCTTGCTAGAGAGGTTAAAAACAATAAAAAGGGTGGGGGTTTTTTTGGTTATGTCCATAGCAAAAGGAAGAATAAGGAAATGGTAGGGCTGCTGAGGGGAGAAGATGGCAAAATGCTAACAGGGGACAGAGAAAAGGCAGAACTTCTTAACACTTTCTTTTCTTCAGTCTTCTCCCAAAGGGAGAACAGTGCTCAACCTGGGGGAAATGGAGCAGACGATGCAGTAGGGAAAATACAGCACAGAATTGGTAAAGCAGTAGTTCAGGAATACCTGGCCAGAATAAATGAATTCAAGTCTCCAGGGCCAGATGAACTTCATCCAAGGGTATTAAAAGAACTAGCAGAAGTAATCTCAGAACCACTGTCAATCATCTTTGAGAATTCCTGGAGAACAGGAGAGGTCCCAGCAGACTAGAAGAGGGCAAATGTTGTTCCCATCTTTAAAAGGGGAAAAAAAGAAGACCAAAATAATTATTGTCCAGTCAGCCTGACATCAATACTAGGGAAGATTCTAGAGCAGATCATTAAACAGATACTCTGTAACTACTTAGAAAGGAATGCCATGATCACTAAAAGTCAACATCAATTTCTCAAAAATAAGTCATGCCAGACTAATCTTATCTCTTTTTTTTTTGACAGAGTTACAAACTTGATAGATGAAGGGAACACAGTGTATGTAGTGTATCTTGATTTCAGTAAGGCTTTTGACAAGGTCCCCCATGATATTCTTGCAAAAAAGTTAGTAACCTGTGGCCTAGCAATTCTACTGTTAGGTGAATTTGTAATTGGTTGACTGACCGAACCCAAAGGGTAGTCACCAACAGCTCCTCTTCATCCTGGAGAGAAGTGACCAGTGGGGTACCACAGGGTTCTGTCCTGGCCCCAGTGCTATTCAACATCTTTATCAATGACTTGGATGAGGGAACAGAGGATAGGCTTATCAAGTTTGCAGATGACACCAAATTAGATGGGGTAGCTAATATCCCAGAGGACAGGATCAGAATCCAAAATGACCTCAACAGATTAGAAAGCTGGGCCAAAACTAACAAAATGAATTTCAACAGGGAGAAATGTAGGATACTACATTTGAGCACAAAAAGTGAAATGCACAGATATAGGATGGGTGACACATGGCTTGAGAGTAGTACATGCGAAAAGGATCTAGGAGTCTTAGTTGACCACAAGCTGAACATGAGTTAGCAGTGTGATGCAGCAGCTAAAAAAGCCAATGTGATTCTAGGCTGCATTAATAGGATTATAGTGTCTAGGTCAAGGGAAGTAATAGTGTCAGTCTATTCTCCTTTGGTCAGACCTCACCTGGAATACTGTGTCCAGTTCTGGGCACCACAATTCAGGAAGGATACTGAGAAGCTGGAACGTGTCCAGAGGAGGGCGACCAGGATGGTGGGAGGTCTGGAGGCCATGCCTTATGAGGAGAGACTTAGGGAACTGGGCATGTTTAGTTTGGAGAAGAGAAGGCTGAAAGGGGACATGATAGCCATGTTTAAATATTTGAAGGGATGTCATACTGAGGATGGAACAAGCTTGTTTTCTGCTGCTCCAGAGACTAGGACATAGAGCAACGGGTTCAAACTACAAGAAAAGAGATTCCACCTAAACATTAGGAAGAACCATTGTTGTTTAAAAAACTACCAGGTTGTGTATCCCCAGGAGAAGCGTTATCCCTAAGAAGTTTAAGAAATGAAATAAGCTGGTTTTCCTATAAAGATCTTGTCAAGGGTACAAAGGAGGATTATAATTTGAAAGAAAATCAACAGTTAAATGCAGAAGGTAAAAATATACAATGGTTCCCTTATCTTCAAATAAAAGAAAGATTAAAAAAAGATCTAAGGGAAGGAGGTATTGACTTATCAAAAACAGACTTTGAAATAATACTGGATAAGGGAAATGTACATTTATTGTCAAGAATATATCAATTGTTACTTAAAATAGAAATGGAGACAGAACCAATAAAAGATTACATGATAAAATGGGCCATTGATATAGGTCATAACATAGACTTTGAAGGTTGGGAATCAGCTTGGTATAGAATAATGACAACTTCTAGGTCCATTAGTCTGCAGGAAAACGCCTTAAACGTTATGACACGGTGGTATCTTTCCCCCAATAGAATAGCGAAAATTATAAAAGGGACTTCAAACATTTGCTGGAAATGCAAGGAGATGAAAGGTAGCCTATTTCACATTTGGTGGGGATGCAAAAAAGCAAAAAAAAAAATATTGGCGTATGATTAGAGCGAAAATACAAAAAATTATTTAAAAAGAGGTTGATTTCCTGCCAGAAATATTTCTGTTAGGGATTTATGAAAATTCAAATATGGTAAATGAAAATACGAAAACAAAAATATTATTATGGCATATGTGTACAGCTGCCAGAATAGTATACGCCAGATATTGGAGGAAAGAGAATATTCCAACAGAGGAGGAACGGTTGGAGAAATTACTTAAGGTGGCAGAAATGGACAAGCTCACAAATATTTTAGAGAACAAACTGGTTAAATCTTTTTTAGAAGGATGGAATCCTCTGATGGAATACTTAAGAGTGAAGAAAGATTAGATACATGGAGTAGGAATGAGAAGAAAGTGGTAGGAGTCAAAATAAAAGTAGACCAACAGGTATAGAATGGTAGATGCTTGTAAATACAGAAAAATAGTAAAAAGAAAAGTGGAATATACATGCATTGGATTTAGTCGCGGAAATGACAGGATAAAATATATATAAGGTAAGAGAATATATTGGAATAATTAAGAAGATGGGTTTAAGGAAGGAATAAAGAAAGGAAGAGAAACAAAACGAAATAATGTAACTAATGGTAAAACCTCTTTCCTTGTTTTTTCTAAGAATGAGTATAATAGATAAAGTAATCAATTACAAAATACATGAGAAATTGTAAGTTTAATCAGTGAAGTAATCAAGGGATGAAACTTGGTTAAATTTTGAACTGGAGTTTGCTGGAGGGGAAGTCTTATAATGTATATAGAATTAAAAAGAATATTGTGATAATTTGAAATTTATTCAAAAATTAATGTATGAAGAAGGTATTATATGTATTGAGAATGGAAGGATAGATATATGGAATATGGTGTATACTATGTTGCCATTTTATATTCTGTTTAAATAATAATAATAATAATAATAATAATACATTAGGAAGAACTTTCTGACAGTAAGCGCTGTTTGGAAATGGAATGCACTGCCTCGTAGTGTGGTGGAGTATTCTTATTTGGAGGTTTTTAAACAGAGGCTGAATGGCCATCTGTTGGGAATGATTTGATTGTGTATTCCTGCATGGCAGGGGGCTGGACTGGATGGCCCTTGAGGTCTCTTCCAACTCTATGATTCTATGATATTGTGATATGATTTACCCCAAAGCTATGCAATATCAGCATTGACTCTTGTTATCTAAGCAAGGTGGTGGCTACTTTGATAGCCTCTAAATAAGGAGGGAAGGGAGGAATAGATTATTCCAGTGCTATTTTTCCATGGAATCTGGATGGTGTTGAGTATAGAGAAATTCTTTATCTTCGGCCTCCTCCCATTAGTGCAGGTAAGGGCAAACTGGTGGAATCCGGACATTAATGGATTCTAACTCACATAAACCCCACTCAGCACACTCAATTTCCAATGATGATGGGCATTAGACTAAAATAACATGTGGATGGCCAAGTTGTCAAGTCCTAAACAACTGGGATAAGACAATCTGGCTGCACTTTTGCCTCATACTCATGAGGAATCTATCCATGGGAGTATCTTGGGGAAATGTGAAGAGTCTGATTTATGAAGAAAGATAAGATGTGCAGGACTCAGGAACATTTAAGTAGCAATTCTTCAAATCTGTTGCAGGTGGCAGTAAAATTGCCACACTTGATTAGTCAGTGAAATAAACAGGAGAATGTATAAACGGAAAATCCTTCTCATGGAAATCTAGCAACTTGAGACTTTATCCTGGCAGGAATTTCCTTCACTGGCTAAATAAAATCTATATGATCAATTGCACCACATGTAAGTATTTTTCAAAATGAGGGCCAATACCATTTACTCTCTTTTCATTTCACTAAGCCTTCCAGCTTTTCGTAGGTCAGTAAAATGAGCACCCGGTTTGTGGGGGCAATTAGCTATTGGAAATTGCTTAGTGCCTAGCCCACTATAAAGCAGTGTAGATGTGTAAAATGTAACAAATTGTAAGCTGCGCTGAAAGCCTTTGTGGCTGAAGTGCAGGGTATAAATAAATAAACAAAATATTAACTATTGAATTGTATTTTCTGTAATGTTCATAACTGTTCTATATAACCATCAGTGGTTTCATTATGCTTGCACTTCTTTTCAAACCTAGTCCAAATTTTTCATGTGTGTTTTCATTGCCTATCAGTTGTTTTCTCTCAGTAAGTAGCTTAACAGGACATTTGAAACTTAAACAGCTAGTGAAGTTGTCACCATTCTCTTCTGAAAAGGGTATATAAAATCAGACGATATGGGGGAAAGACCTTATAGAAGTAACATTTAATGACAAAATTACTGAACTGTAATTACTTTAAGTGATAATGCTTCAAAAGTTTTTTAACAGCCTTAACTTTCTGGATAAGAATCACGCAGTAGCTCCAGTTCTTTATCAATGAACTGCATCATAAGATAAAGCTTGGACCAAGGGCACAAGAAAGAAATAGAATGGACCTTACTCGGTTGCACATTGTGTGTGTTTGTGCTTTCAAGTCACCTGTTGACTTATGGTGACACCATGAACTTCATAGGGTTTTTTAAGGCAAGGAATACTCAGAGGTGGTTTTGCCAATTCCTTCCTCTGTAATGTAGCCTACAGTGCCCGGTATTTGTTGAGAGTCTCTCATTCAAGTACTAACCGGGGCTGACTCCGCTCAGCTTCCAAGATCAGACAGGATCTGGTGCCTTTAGAGTAATACCACAATAATATTTGTCAGTCCTTAACCTGTTACAGGGCTTACTTTTGCATATATATACCTATTACAAAAGCTATAAAGACAATTCACTGACATGATTAAAAAAACGCACAATAAATCCTACATATTGGTTCCATTTAACTCAAATAGCTTTCTCACCGTACAAGAAACAAAGTTCAAGCCACTAGAAACCAGTTTCCCTCCATCCTCTCAGCACCCTTTTCTCCCTTATAGAACTAATCTATTCCAATAAAATCCACAGGTAGATATGAGTATGAACCAAAATTGTTGCCTGCATTACATGAACAATATACACCTATAGTGTTTGACACCATTTTCAGAAAATATCCATCCAAAATTATTTGTATATTTTTGGTGGCTCCCTTTCTTATTGTTGCTTGTTCTTGTTCTTCTTGCTCATATATTGTATAAAGGGGGATTACTGTCTTGCTGCTCTTTCCAATTGCAGTAAGTGACTGAACCATGCAAACAATTGCGCAACCACTGATTTGCATATGCAGAGGCTGGTAGAATGCAAGCTTCACTGCAATCCCATTGTAACTTAAAAAAAAAAGATCCAAATAGTGAGCAACAAATGGTACTGAAGTTTGGATGTGGATGAAGCTGGATTGGATGAAGCTGGCAGTGGAGGCTGTGTGTCTAATTTCTATCAGCTTTACCCACCATGTTTCTATGTCCAGCAAAAGGCAAGAGCTGGGGGTCAGGGAGATAGATTTGCAGTAGCCTATTGTGATTCCAGGACCTAAAATCCCTACAGGCATCTGATCTTGGAAGCTAAGCAGGGTAAGCCCTAGTTAGTACTTGAATGGGAGACCAACGAACACCAGGTGCTGTAGGTTATATTTCAGAAAAAGGAACTGGCAAAAGCATCTCTGAGTATTTCTTGCCTAAGAACACCCTATGAAATTTGCCATGAAAGTCGCCATAAGTCGATAGGAAAGCCTGTAGGCTAAAACACCTAAAAACAACAATTAGCTATCCAGCAATTCATGGCCTGAAAGAATGTTTCAATGTAGTTTTGAAAGGAAAATGTGTAAAAGGAAAATCTTATAATCAAGATCACCCAAATGATTGGGTTGAGTGGCAGGGATGACAAAGACAAACCTGCCTATGCTGTTATAGAGCCTAAACCATGCCTTGCACTTTGGCTTACAAGCTAAAGGAAGGTTGTAATCCACTAATATATTATTCAACTAAAAGGGGAAAGTCTTCCACTGGATAGGCTGATAAACACTGTGCTATCCAAGCTAAGCTTCTTTATCATGATAACTCAGAGCAATGGTTTGCTTCTCCAGACCCTTTCTCTACTTTAGAGATGAAAAATCAGCCTTACTTTCACAGAAGTAGATTAATGGCCCAACAGGAAAGACTTCTGGGCTGAACTTGCTTTATGGTTTCAAAAGCTGGCTGTAAATTTAAAGTGCTTCCTGGCCTTAAAAGATAAGACAGGAGAAAAGGAGAGAGAGAGAGAGAGAGAGAGAGAGAGAGAGAGAGAGAGAAAGTAGTATAGCACTCCTTGTTCTGAAGAAAAATACTGCTTCCTTGAAAAGCTGTCAAGCATCACTTATTTTAAAGGCACTGTGCTCCAGAGTACCTGGGGCAAGTCTGGTTTTGTTGAACATGAGGATTCTGAGTGCACCAGGCATTTGCCATAAATTAATTTCCTCCATAATCCCTTCCAGTAAATATTTACCTTTGAAGACTTCCTATTTTGGTTAACTCAACCACTTTTTCAACTAACAAGCATTAAAACAAAGGAAGGCCTCACATTCTCTTCTTGTCTGTAGCTCATTATCAGGTTTACAGTCCTTTTGACTTATTATATGGATCTGGTCTAATGAATTTATTCTTAGTTAATAAGGATTATACATGTTGTCCTCTGTTCCTTCTTATTTATTTCATTTCATTTATATCCTGCCTGTCTCCCAGCATGGGACCAAAGGTATCTCACATCAAATTAAAAATAAAGTACATACAGCTAGGGTGAAAGAAGGGACAAATACAGGCCAAGCTCCAATGAAGTGATGCTGCCAGAATTAATTATCACCTCTCTCTCCTTCAGGCCATCATGTACCCTAAAAACCATGGAGGGACAGGAAACTTACTGGAGCAGGTTTTTGGCACCATGAAGGATTGTACCAAGAAGGGAAGCAAGTCCACAGTAAACGCCAAAAGAAATAATTTCATAATTCAATTTTTAAAAAAACACTTTAACATTTCAAAGTACATGCTTTTCTAGAAGACAATATGCACAGACATATCTGTTCAAATATATTGTAATTAACTGCTGGACATTCTTGCAGGAATGCTCCCATCTTTCTCTTCGTATGTGCCTTCAGGTCGCTGGCCTACCTTCTCCAAATTATCCCTCAAGTGTCCCTGATGTGCAATGTAAACAGACACAATTTCTCCCCTGTGACAAATAAGTGTTGCTTCTAATTGAGTAGGAAGGTGTATTTTTGTGATCTGGGAGGGGGAAAGTGTTCTTCAATTTTAAGGCTCTGCAGCACAAGTGATATATACTGCCAAGAGAACTTTGTTTTTGGGTTTTTTAAGCATACCAGTAATACCTGGACTTATTTACAAGTCTCTCATGTCCCCAAATCACCTTGAGCCAGAACTGCTCCAAAACAAACACTGTTAAATGCACTGATATGATCCAATGCACAAGGATATTGAAGCAGAACCTTGCAATTCAGTTACCCTGAGTTTTGTTTGGGCAAATGGGTTAAATCGTCCCACCAAAAAACTTATGCACATTGCTACAATATTGTATGGTTGCTTTGAACAATCAAAAAGATGCTGAGTAATTCGCCAGGTTTTTTTAAAATAGAAAAAAACTTTATTTCCAAACTGCTGAAGCAAAGAAAGAACACTCTGGCTTCTCCTGTCATAGACAGTAACAATGGCTTCTGCTCTTGCCCTTTCTCTTTTCAAAGAGAATTACTATGGTAAGAGGGGAACCAGACTGCCCAGATCATTAATGGAGCAGAAGGGTGGTGGTGGAGGAGTGCTCCCCATCACCACCAGAAGAATATTCTGTTCCAAATGCTACTTACTCCAGGACTGCAGATGCAAGGAACAGTGACATCAACAACCAGCAAAAAGGAACAAAGCTCAAAGAGTAGTTGCACCAGTGCTACTGATGCAAGACCATCAGTAAGGGAAGTTCAGCTGGGCCCCAACTGGATATGAATGTCTGTTCACAAATTATTAGTTTGTTCCTGCATTGTTACAGTTTTCTTCCTCCTCTGCCTTTCCCAGCTTCCACATTGGAAAATTCCACACTAATTACAGGAGGTTCTCATTGATATAAGTCACTTTTAACTACTTGTCTAGAAAGCAAAATAATACAAAATAGCCTAAGACATGAGATAATGAAAATAAATAGAAAGTACATCCAAATGTGTGGATGAAGTTGGTTATTTGGATCAATTTAACTCAATGTAACTATTGGCCAGTCTCTAATCTCCCCTTTTTAAGGTCCTAGAGAGAGTAGTGCAACACAACTCCAGGCTTTCTTGCACGTAACTGATTACGTGAACCCATTGTAATCTGGGTTCAGGCCTGGTTATGGGACAGAAACAGCTCTGGTTGCCTTGGTGGATGACCTACACCTGGAGTTGGACAGGGAGAGTGAGTCCCTATTGGTCCTCTTAGATTTTTCAGTGGCATTTGATACCATCGACCATTATATCCTTCTGGGTTGTCTGGCTGATATGGGACCTGGGAGCATTGCTTTGCAGTGGTTCCAGTCTTACTTGACTGAACATTCCCAGAGGGTGGTGCTGGAGGACAGTTATTTAGCCTTTTGACAATTAGCCTGTGGGGTTCCACGGGAGTTAGTAGTGTTCCTTATGCTTTTCAACACAGTTGCTGGAAGAGGTCACCCGGAGCTTTGGGGTTAGGTGTCATTAGTATGCTGATGATACCCAGATCTCAATCTCCTTTACAATTTTTTTGAAGTCCATTTTAAAAATTTATTGAATATTTTACAACACATTACATAATCACATTTTTAATTTGCTCCCTTCCCCCCTCCCTCTCACCTCCCCTCTTCAACAGCTTCATGATACATTTTCCATGATATGGGTAATAGCTGCAATCACATTGGTTATTTCTCTACTCCCCCCGCCCTGTTCATTAACTTTCTGAATCACCATTTTCCATTTATTGTTCTAGGTTTCTTCCTTTATATGTCCAATAGATTTCAGTCCTCTTTCTCTAAAAAAGTCAAGTAATAGAAATTCTGCTATATATTTTTTGAGATTAGAAATAACTGCATGTGCTGCTTTTAATATTTGCTTTATCACATACACTTCATTCTTATTCAGACCCATTTTACTCAAATTAAGTGTAATACTGTTTTCTTTACTGAGCTGTATATCTTTCCCTAGTATCCCATTTATTTCTTTATTTACTGCACTCCAAAATGTCTGAATGATGGGACAGCCCCACTACATATGAATATAGGACCCTTTAATACCACAGCCATGCCAACAATTTGATGAACAATTACCATTTATAAAAGATAGTTGATGTGGTGTTTCATACCACCGTTGCATCGGTTTCATTTGTTGTTCTTTTATTTTTGTATTTTTATTATTTACTATTTCTTGAATCCATACTTTAATCTCCTCTCTAGTTATTATTAAATCTTTGTCCCAGCAGGCTTTCAGACCTTCTTCAATATTAAATTTAATATCTAACATAGCCCTACATATTTTGCCGATTAGCCTTTTTCCCAGTTTATTTTTCTTTTCATTATTCCCTGTAATGGTGTAACGTCTTCCTTAACAGTTCATCTTAATTCTTGGAATTTTTTAATAATTCCTCTTTATCTGAAGCCAATATTAAGTACCAACTAAATAAGTGAACTCATCCTTCTCTATGGGTTTCCCAGTTCCATTATATAAATCTCCTATTTTTGAAACCTTTTGACGTTATTCTTTTTAATGTTTTCCCTATTTCTTCAATATTATTTCTATTTACATATTCAATTGGGAGCCATTTCCAATCTTCTGTTAATAAACTCTTATGCCATTTGTCCCAAATCTGAAGATTTACACACGTAGGACCAATTATTCTCTCTTTAATTTTTTGCCTAGTTGCCTTAGTTTGAAATATGGATCTATATTCCATATTATTAATTTGCTTTTCTATCCTTACCCATTTTTTTTTGGTCATCATATTGAAGATCTAATATTCTTAACAACTGTATTGCTTTGAAATATATTTCAAGAGAGGAAGCCTTCATGATCCTTTTTCCTGATTTCTGTACAATAGCCCATTAGAAATTCTTGATTTCTTTTCCCCAGAGAGCCATCTTTTAATTGACCTGTTCCAACTTCTTACCAATGTTATTTGTATTATTTCAGGAATTGTTTGAAATAAGTATAATAATTTAGGTAGCAGCATCATTTTAAACATTCTAATTCTTGTGAACATACTCCATTTCTTACTAGGCCATTTAGAAATTTGATTTTTTTCCATACTTGGTTATAATTCCCCTGTATAATATTATTTCTAGTAGTCTTTAAATTTATCCCTAAATATCTCATATTTTTAACTCCTAATTTTAGGTTAGAGATACTCTGAATTCTATTTGTTCTTCCCATTTCATATTCAAAAACATTATTTCAGTTTTATGCATGTTAAATGTAAGATCAGAATTCCTTTGAAATGTTGGTAATATTCTTGTTAATTTACTGACAGTCTAGTAAGGTTCTTGTGTTGTTATTAAGGCATCATCGGCAAGAAGATTTACTTTCAACTCTTCTTTCCCTAGTTTGTATCCTATTATTTCTTTTTTATCTCTAATATTGTTGGCTACTGGCTCAACTGCCATTATAAATAATAAAGGAGGTAATGGGCAACCGTGCTTCACTTCATTATTTACTTTGATATTTCTCAATTATTTTACCAGTTTTTAAAAAGGTATTTATACCACGCTCTTCAGCCACAAAGGCTCTCAGCGCAGCTTACAAATTGTTTTAAGCAATACAATTTACACATCTACACCGCATTAAGTGGTTTCCAATGCATATTAGCTAATTGTCCCCACAAGCTGGGTACTCATTTTACCGACCTATGAAAGGATGGAAGGCTGAATGAACATTGGAGTATTTGGGATCGAACTTGCAATGTGGTGGCTTGCAGTACTGGCATTTAACCACTGCGCTACAAGGGCTCCCTGGTGCCTCATTGTCTTTGTATAATTCTTTAACTATTCCACTGAAATGGGTCCTTAATCCATATTCCTTACATATCTTATATAAATATTTATGATTAATGGAATCAAAAGCCTTATACACGTCTAATTTGATAAATTAGCTACTTTGTTTTTATTAATAGATTCCTCTATACCCCTTCCATTTATGAATCCATATTGATCTTCATCTATTACATTTGGTAGGAACTTTTCTAATTTATTAGCTAAGATTTTTGTAAAAAAATTATAATCCTGGTTACATAGTGTTATGGGGCAATAGGATGCCAGATTTGTTGGTTCTTTACTGGGTTTTAATATTAAATTAATTTCTGTCAATTTCCATGATTTAGGCATTTCTTTCATCGCTAATATTTCATTGAATATTCTTATCATAGGAGTACTTAATTCCTTTTTGAATGTTCTGTAAAAAGTAGTTGTGAATCCATCTGGGCCAGGGGATTTAACCCCTTTAAAACCCTCTATCACTTTTTCTAATTCTTCAGTTGTTCTAGGGGAATTTAACTGAGCTCTCCGAATTTCAGTTAATTTTTTAAAAAAATTATATTTTGATCTTCCACCTCTCTTTCATTATATAAATTCTCATAAAATTTGACCATTACTTTTCTTATTTTTCCTTCTTCATTTATAATTTCCCCTTGTTTTCCCATAATTTTATTTATACTTTTTTTCTTCTTTGTTTTTTTAAATACCTGGGCCAGCTCTTAATAGTTTTTGTGTCCCATGCTTGAAATTAATTCCTTATATATAGTGGGTTTCTAGTATTTATTTCATTGTCTAGATCTTTAATTTCTTTTTTTTATCTTTTCCCATTCTGGCTTTTAACATTTTTTTCTTGTTTTTTGATACGTATTTGTTTTGTAACCTCTCCACATTTTTTGTAAGGGTTTGTTTGCATCGTGCATTATGCTTCTGGACCTGAGATTTCTTCTGAATTCCCAGGAATGCATTTTATTCATTCACTTGATATGGCACCTCTCCATTCATGCCCCCTTGTCGTGGGAGAGAGGCTTGTGTACCCTAATGATATTTTGAGCTATGCTGGCGGTGGCATAATAGCCACTGGTACGGTCTCCCATGCCAGACACGTCAAAACCGAAGAGTCTGACAAAGAACGTCAAAGGGCAGGATGGGCTCTCTAGCCTTATGGCAACCATCCTAGGAGAAGGAAAACTCCAATCCCAAAGCCAGGTAGATGGTGCTCGTCCAACCCTGTAAGGTCAACCATCTAAGAGAAGGAAACTCTAATCAAGCCTACGACCCGAGGACCTCGCTGCTACTGTCCATGCTTGCAAGGCCACAGCAGATGAACCTTTGGTTTAAAGGGTGAGGCCAGTTCTGTGCCCGCTGCACTCCACCAGAAAAATCCATTGCACACACTTGAAGGACAAATCCAGTTCCGAAAAAGCCCTGTAGCAATAGACGAGGGACGAAACGGCAGGTGTAAAGATGCACTGGAAACCACAGACCCAACCCTGCATGCAGGCGGTTCAGGACTTTGGTCGCTCGAGGCTGACCCAGGAGATGACAGTCTTGTTCGGCAGCATCCTGAATGACCAAGCAGCCTTTTTTAAGAAGAGCACTGCTTGCTCCATATGGAGAGGTGGCCTAATGAAAGCTCATCCCCATCTATCTGGTTGGCTAGCTGCGGCCAACGGGCATCTTCTGATGCGGTCAAACCAAGGCAAAGAAACCAAGGCACACACTGGCCTCCAAAGGTGTAAATAAACTGATGTTTGCATGCTGGAACATCAGAACCATGCAAGACTCTGCAGATAGTGGATGGCCTGAGCGTCATTCTGCTCTAATAGCCCATGAACTATCAGGACTTAATATTGACATCGCTGCTCTTAGTGAAGTTTGTCTCCATGAGGAAGGCAGCCTTAAAGAACACGGTGCCGCCTACACATTTTACTGGTCTGGCAAACCCAAAACAGAAAAACATCTTTCAGGAGTAGGCTTTATGATTAAAAACTCCATTGCCTCCAAACTTGAAACCTTGCCAAGAGGACACTCTGATCGCATTATTTCCTTACACCTCCCACATGTTGTTCTCTTTAGTATATATGCCCCAACTATGCAAGCCGACCCTGCAAAGAAAGACAAATTCTACACAGACCTACACCACCTCATACAAAAAGTTCCTGTAGAAGATAAAATTATCATCCTTGGTGACTTCAATGCCAGAGTAGGAAAGAACTCAGAAGCCTGGAAAGGTGTCTTAGGCAAGCATGATGTTGGAAATTGCAATGATGACGGACGCCTCTTGCTAGAGTTCTGTGCAGAACAACAGCTGACTATTACAAACACTATCTTTCAGCAGAAAGATAGCTTGAAGGCAACCTGGATGCATCCCCGATTCAAACACTGGCACCTCATTGACTATGTTCTAGTCCGCCAGAGAAACATTCGCGATGTCCGTCATATCTGAGTGATGCCCAGTGCAGAATGCCAAACAGATCATTGCCTCATAAGATGTAAACTAAATCTTCATCTTGAGTTCAAACCTAAGAGGGGTGGCATCTTAAAGAAGAGACTCCAAGTCAACCATCTTCAACAAGCTACCATGAGAGACAACTTCCAGGCAAATCTGCAAACAAAACTTGAAGACCATCCTACAGATCCTTCTACAGTGATTTGGCAACATATCAAAAACAGTATCCTCCAGTCTACAGAAGAATTCCTTGAGTTCTCCCACAAGAAAAATCAAGACTGATTTGATGAAAACAACCAAGAGATCCAGGAGCTGTTGGCAAAGAAGAGAACTGCTCACCAGGCATACCTTGCCCAGCCAACTTGCCATGTAAGAAAAGCAGCTTTCCGCCTCACATGTAGTAAACTTCAACAAAAACTCCGAGACATGCAGAACAAGTGGTGGATGAATACAGCAGAAAAGACACAACGCTGTGCAGATCTGGGTTATCTTAGAGGATTTTATGAAGCTCTTAAAGCAGTGTTTGGACCTACTTATCAGGTCCAAAGTTCCTTATACAGTACAGATGGTCAAACATTAATTACTGTTAAAGCCTCCATCCTGAGTTGATGGGCTGAACATTTTCAAAGTCTCTTTAGTGCCAACCGAGTAGTCCAAGGCTCAGCTATCCAACATATGATACAAAAACAGATGAAAAATGAATTGAACATAGTTCCCACTTTGGAAGAGACCCTTAAGGCCATACAGCAGATGAAAAATGGCAAGGCAGCTGGGATTGATGGAATCCCACCTGAAGTTTGGAAACACGGAGGTCATGTACTCCACGATAAATTCCACAAACTCCTTGTGAATTGCTGGGAAAAGGGGGAACTGCCATCAGATCTCCAAGATGCAGTCATCATCACCCTGTACAAGAAAAAAGGAGCAAAATCCAATTGCTCAAACTATTGAAGCATAACACTGCTCTCTATTGCTGGAAAAATCCTTGCAAGGATACTCCTGAACAGATTAGTTCCTGCTATTGCAGAAGAACTTCTTCCTGAAAGCCAATGTGGCTTCAGAGACAATAGGAGTACTACAGATATGGTATTTGCCCTTAGTCAACTGCAAGAGAGCAGAACAAGGGTCTCTATGTAACATTTGTCGACCTCACCAAAGCCTTCAACACTGTGAGTAGGATGTCCCCCGAAATTCCTTAAAATGATTATCTTGCTACACGAAGGCCAGTGTGGTCAAGTCAGATATGGCGATGCTCTTTCAGAGCCCTTTCTAATAACTTAATGGAGTGAAGCAAGGTTGTGTTCTTGCTCCAATTTTATTTACAATCTTCTTCAGCATGATGCTCCAAAGGGCTACGGCAGAGCTCGAAGAAGAAGAGGGCATCTATATACGTTACCATACTGATGGTAGCTTGTTTAACTTAAGCCGGCTGAGGGCTTGCACTAAGACGCTAAACTATCTAGTCCGTGAGCTGCTCTTCGCTGATGATTCTGCCCTTGTTGTCCACACAGAAGCATCTCTGCAGCGCCTAGCATCCTGCTTCATAGCAGCTGCAGAGCTGTTTGGGCTGGAAGTCAACCTGAAGAAAACGGAAGTTCTTTACCAGCTTGCACCACAGGATGAACACCACCATCCCCACATTGCCGTCGGCAAATCTGTGCTTAAGTCCGTTCAGCAGTTCACCTACCTGGGAAGCATCATCTCCTTAGATGCCAAGACTGACAAAGAGATTGATCACAGATTAGCAAAGGCATATAGCACATTTGGAAGACTTTACAAAAGAGTGTGGAGTAACAAACACCTGAGGCGAAGCACAAACATCAATGTGTATAGAGGACTGTACTGTCTATTCTCCTTTATGGGTCTGAAACATGGGTCACCTATCGCCACCACTTACAACTCCTTGAACGCTTTCATCAGCACTGTATACACACAATCCTAAATATACACTGGACTGACTATGTGACGAATGTTGCTGTCCTTGAGCAAGCAGGGACCACCAGCATTGAGGCCATGATATTGAGAACACAGCTGCGCTGGGCAGGGCACATTTCTAGGATGGAGGACCACATCTCCCAAAAATACTACTCTACGGTGAACTCACCACGGGTCAGCATAAGAGTGATGCTCCAAAAAAGCGATACAAGGACTCCCTGAAACAACATCTCAGACTTGGCCAAACTGATCACCAACAGTGGTCCGCCTGGCCTCACATTGGGAGACATGGAGACGCACTATCCACAATGCTGCAGCCTTATTTGAGAACTCACGCCAAACAAGTCTTGAAGAGAAATGACAACTCAGAAAGAATCACAACCCGTAAACATCACCCAAGGAGACCTTTTGCTGTGCTTTCTGCAACCGGACTTCTTTATCTCAAATTGGCCTTTTTAGTCATCAGCACGCTTGCAGAAAGTGAGGGATGAGTCCTTCCTGAATCTTCATTTGTGAAGAAAAGCCAGAGAGAGAGAGTGATATGGCAGTTACGCCCAATGGTAGAAGACAGCTGGCCAATACGACTCATACTAGGAAGACTTCAGGACTGGTCTACTGCATTACACTTGAAATCTGCCTTTGAAAAGGGCTTGGAAACATCAGTGAGTGCAAACTGACCTCACATAGCAACAGTCAACCATCCTTTAGTGACACTGTTTTCAGACTACTGCATTATGCTTTATGTGGTGTTCCATTTGATGAGCACCAAGAAGCGTCAGCTGGGGAAGATTTGGGGGCAAAATAAAATAAAAACTTTTTTTCAGTGGGGTGGTGGTGTTTGTGGCTCACCAATTTCCTGTGGGAGCCAACGCAGCCTCATAACCCCTGATTGTCAGGGCTCCTCACCCTCCCCCCCCCGCTCTAAGCGTTTGTTGGATTGCCCCCCAAATAGCGAAAAGAAAACAGAAAGTGGTTGTACATCCCTCACTGGTGGGTCTTATATGTAGGCTCACTGTTCCTGGATGCTTTCAAGAGAGGTACCATAATTCATTTTTGCTTGCTTGTTTGTTTGCTAGAAGTTAGAAGGGATGGATTGGGGATGTAAAATCAAACTTTTTCCACCTCTGCCCTACACAAGTTAACTCCCCTGTCACCCAGAAAAAAATGGGTAAACAACACTAGGTACTTTATGTGGGTGGCACAGCCTGCTCCCTCTTGAGCCACAGCTCCACTTCCTTCTGTATAATGCTGGTGGTTGTTGATAGGTTAAACTGAATGGAAGAGCAGGTGGTGTTTAATAAAGTAGGGGCTGCCCCCTCTGGAAAGGTCACTTCAGTTTCTACTGCAGCAGTGTCTGCTCTCTCTCATACCCACTACATGGTGTCAGAGTAGGATGATTTCTTCATCCAGGAGAAGAGAAATGAACTGGAGTAGAGAAAGAAAAAGGAACTCTAGGCAGCAGGAAGGGTGAATACAAAGCCAAAAGAAAAAGGAACAGCATAGGCAAAGCAATTAAAAAAAAAACATGGAAGAACCACTGCAAAGTGATCTTTAAAAAAAAAAAAAAAGCTCCTGGTGAGGGAAGATAAAGGAGATGCCTTGCCATAATCAGGCAGCTGTGAGAATTAAAAGATGTTGGGAAACTATGGATCCTGTAACATAAATTACTTTTTTAAAAACTGTTTTCAAAATTCAAGCCACTAGCTCAGCTGGATGAGGATATCTTTTCTGGACTGATGGAGAATGCACAAGAACCCTAAGTGAAGGCTCTCCTTTTTACAACTGCAGTCTACTTCTCACTGCTAAAGACCAAACAAATCCTTACAAAAGGAAATTAGCTTTTGAAAACCACTATATAGGAAGACAAAATAGGACTGGAAGATCATATATGAAAGAGCAAAATTTGATAGGTGGTGCCAAGAAAGAATACAGGGAAAGTACAAAAGCTTTTTATCACTACTGTACCCACCCTATCCTAGAATGTAATTTTGGAACAATAAAAGAAGAGCTTATAAGTGACAAGATAGGAGGAGAGGAATGAATGGATAACTAACCCTACACAAGGGCTTTCCTGGTTCAGTTTTGAATCAGCTGAAGTCTCTGGACTTTGTTTAATTCCAACCTTATACAGAGAGCATTACAGTGACCCGCTCTGGGTATAGCATCCTAAGAAAGTCTTCTATGTTTTCATACATTTATTATGTAATCATGTTTGACAAGCAGAAAGGCAACAGCAGGAATTCCTTCTAGGTTCCAATTCCCTTCTATTGTACAAAGATTTTTTACATTTACAGTCGGCCCTCTGTATCCACGGATTTGGCATCCACAGATTCCACCATCCAAAGCTTGAAAATATTCCAACCCCATCCCCCCAAAAAAACTAAATTCCAAGAAGCAAACTTTGATTTTGCCATTTTATATAAGGGATGCAGTTTTTTTTAATGTCATCATGTATAACAGGACTAGAACATACATGGATTTTGCTATCTACAGGGTGTGTGGGTGGTCCTGGAAACAAACCCCAGTGGATACCAAGGGCCTACTGTACATTCAAATATTATGTTAAAACAAAACAGAGACATAAAATACAGTATTAGACTTTTTGTGCCACACAAACTGTCTTACCCATGATAACAAGGAGCACACACTTCTTGAACTCTGCTACAGAATTTGTAGGCACAGTCTGTATCAACATGGATTAATGCAGTGAGGCTTCCTTTGCCTAGCAGTATGGTTGAGGTGTATCCAATTTTAGTCATCCAATAACTTGTATGAAACAGATTATGTTGTTAGAGCAGCTAATTACCAACAGATCTGAATTTCAGTACCTTCCTAATACAATAAGCCTATCCTTTTATCTCCCCCACATATGCAAGGAACATATGTGTATGAACACATGCGTGCATATAAAACAATAAAACTTAGAAAGGTATGATGGATTCAGAACTAGATGCTGTGTTCATCTCTGTTACATGCTGTGTTCATCTCTGTAGGTATCTGTCAAATGCAAAATTGTACATAACCAACTTCAGAGTAATAATGATGTTTTATCATTTTAATTACAAACACTTTGGAAAAAAATCCCTGAAGTGTATGTATTGGGGTGGTCTAAATTAACTGTAGTTCGATAGCCCAAGGGTAGCAAAAATAGATTGAGCTACCAAATTTCATAGTAGTTATAGCAGCTGTCTTCTAGCCTCAGGGAATTTGGGTATTTAACAAAGCAGACAGCTTGGTACTGGCATCTGATTAGCAACATGCCAGTATGGTTGGACAGAATTTGCAGAGGCTCTATTGTTTCAGTATTTTATTTAACATCTGGAGAATTCTGCTATTTTGCCTTTCTCCCATATAGTCACTCATCATAAATCTGCATGGGTTGTATTGTCTTTCTTCCTGCCACTAACAAGGTGTGGAATCACCTATTGTGTAGCAATAAAAATGAGTGATTTAATGAAATGGGGGGGGGCAGATGCAGAAAAAAACTATTTCTAACTCATCATGTAGGCACTTTTTAAAAAATTCCAAAGAAATTCTCTATATGGGCATATGAGCTGGAGAATATTTGATGCAAGATGTAAAATAATGTTAATTAAAAAAAAATCTTAGTGTAGGAAATCTTACAGCTTGTAGGGCAGTTTCTTGAAAGAAAAACTTCTAAGATAAAAATCCCCCCCTCAAGATACACAACTACCACTCTCCATCCCTCATTTTTAAGCATACACCACAAATTACTGGGGCTTATCAGAAGAGTTCAAAGTACCAAACTTTCTGCAAACAGCGTTCTTCATCTGAAAGTGCATTCTTTTACTCTATCAAATCCATCTGAGGTAATAAGTCTTGATGTTTTATTCAACAGAGCTGAGGAAAATTGTTGCACAATAGGTTAATTCAAAATGGCAGCATAGAAAATGCATCTGTCAGTGGGGATCAAATTACAGGGCAAGCTCCTTACAATCCTTAGAAAAACAAGCCTGCAGTTCTACAGATTATGTGCATGGATGTGTTTAAAGGGGTGGGAAAGGAGCTAAATATCTGCACTAACCTCCAATTAAAGTCAATCATAAAAACAGCCTATTTAATGAGTACAGATTTCTTTGGGTAATTATAACACCAACCACTTTTTCCCTCTTTTAAATCTGTAACTCTGCCTTCTTGTTATTGCTTGCTTTGTCATTAATCGCCTCAGGACCTTGATTTCCTAGCAACAGACTCTGCCACCAAACATTTGGCTCCTGTTCAACATTTTCTTTGTGGAAAATGGCACTGCTGCTGTTGCTGAGCTCTGGCAGATAGACTGGCTCCCTAAGTACTCTAATAATGCATTCTTCTCTGAAAGCACATGATGAGAGGACCAATGTCCATGGCTCGCTATACGGTGAGCAAAAGGAATCTTACGGAGGTTAAAGCAAAAGAATCTGATAATTTATCCTGAATCCTATTGATACTGTTAACAGTGAAGATTTAAATATAAGCTGTGCCTGGTATGCTGAATACTGGCAAAAACTAGGAGCAATATTTGCCAAGTAGTTCATGTCAGCTCTCTTTTTTCAAGATATAATGAATTGGTTGGCTTGGATCCAATAGAGCTTTTCTGCTCCCTCTTTTACATGTAAGTCCCATTGCCCTCCCCAAAACTGTTCCTGAGCATCTGGGCCCTCTGCAGTGGCATCAGAAGTGCCACCCAATTTCTACCAATTTTACTGCTCACTGAAACCTCCATGTTACCTCCTGACACCTAGTAATCTTCAGGGGTGCAGAAGCTAAAACAGGAAGGAGAGAGAAAAGCCCTATTGTGCAAACAGTTTTCTGCCCACAATGAATTCATATTTTAAATAAAGCTCAATATAAATTTCAGTTAACAAAAAATTACATAAATTATCAATTTTTGTCATTGAGATGTTTTAAAGTAAATGTTAAGCAAAACAAAGAAGACTCTCTTCCATGCTTCTGCAGGCAATATTTTTTAGCCAAAGAAGAGGAAGTCACTGATGAGAGAAACTCCAGGCTGCCCTCCCAAATGCCACCAGGCTGCCTGCTGGGGATCCATTAATACTATTTCTGGTGACTGGATACTACTTTGTTTCAGTTCAAGGTCCTGGCTTTTTGCCTTTACCAAGTCTTACAAGACCTCAGACTGTGCTGTCGCAGGAATTACTTTCCTCCATAAAAACCTGTCCAGGTGCATTGCTTAGCTTCTTACTATGGTCTTGTCACTGCCAGACAGATCTTCATTTGGTGGAAATGAGAGAGGGCTCTTTCAATTATTGCTGCCAGATAATGATATAACTTCCTAGAGAAATGTTGTAAGATGACCTTCGTTGGTTGCTTGTAAGCAGGCACTGCTGTTTCAATGAAGGGATTTTAAGATTTGTTGTGTTATTGTTTCTGTCTTGTCTGCATTATTTTAATTATTTGTTCCTTTATTGTTTTCTATATTTGAAAACCAGACTGATTGGGTCAAACTGCTATACTCCAGGGAGGATCAGTGGTAGAGGGAGAGGGCAATCCTATCCTCAATTATTTTCCCAACTGCAGACCAGTTCTTTGATTTAAACCAGAAGCAGGAATTCGGCTGTCCCCCAGATTTTGTTGAACTAGAACTCCCAGTAGCCATTGCCACCACAACCAGTAGTGAGGAATGCTGGGAGCTGCAGTTCAACAACTTCTGGAGGGCCACGTAGTACTCAATCCTGATTTCAACCAACAGAATTAATATATTCTGTTCAATACTGTGTGGAAAGCCACTATACTAGAACTGATTAATTTTTATTATACCCAAGGCTGGGGTGGGGAAAAGTGTATTCACCGCTCTATTGTCCTCTTTCCCAAGATCCTGACCTTTCATATGCTGATCTTATATATGTTAGAAGGAAGCATGTGTGCTTTGTTTTTCTACAGGACCCAGACGCATGGAATCAAATTTACAGTGATGCTGCAGTTGATTTATGCAGGTACTTACACTATTTCTGCTATTTGCAATGAGTGTGAAAGATATTTAACCAATAGGACCAAAGCACAACACGTGGTTGTTGTTTTTTACAAGGCCACAGAATGTTGTCTACCCAACATACCTTGTTCCAATAAATTACAATATATTTATTTCTAATATATATTTAAATTATAATCCTACCTTTCTTCCGAATGGTACACAAAGCAAATCACAACATGAATTAAAACAACATACACCAATCAAAATTTAGTAAAAAGAATAAAAGAAAAAAAGCAATCCTATTTAAAAAATCAATACTTTAAAACAATACAAAATCAGAATGATTGCAAGTACCTCACAGCACCTTTCACACACTGGTTCTGAGATTGTTAACAAGATATTGATTACAACAACCAGATAGGACCTACACTCACATTTTGACAATATTATCTTTTAAAAGAATATAAGTGCAGAAGACAAATATGGAAGATTCTTTCAGATGGGCATCTGTTTGCTAGCTATGCATGGGAAGTTATGGACTCAATTTCCTGTATATCCCATTCACCAAGGACTCACGAGCAAGTCGGGGAGAGTGCAAATCCAGCAAGCAGTCTGGAGCAGGAAAAGATAGGCAGGGCTGTGGAGTTACTAAGGCCAGTGTCACCCCTCCCTCCCTCCAACAGTGTCACCTGGTGTGGTGAGGCAGGGTTCAAAGGCAACAAGGGAGAATGATGGTTCTTCCAGACCCTGTTAAGAGATCAATCCCAAATGAGCTTTTATGCCTCCTGAGTATGACTACACCTCTCAGGCTCTGCCTCCTGTTAAGGGGTACAGAGCCTTAAAGGGCAGCTCTTGGGCCAAGAATCTAATACTCCATCATCTCTCTATGAGCTCATGGGGGAATGTTGTCTGTATTAATGTCCTGGCTCAGTGCACGGAGGCAAGTATGCAGGCCCCTTGATAAACCTAGGCTTCAGAGCAGCAGTCTTGAGGCAGGCGTGTTACTGAGAGCCCAAGGCACCTTGCATCCATCTTGGGACTGTGATTCAGTGGTTGTGCTAGAGCACATTGCCTCCTCAGCCAAAACCAATGACCCCTCAGACTCTGTGACCGGGTTGCTCCTTGACTTCTAATTCATGACATTGTGTAACAAAATACACATAATCCTATGTTTACTACATTGGTTTAAAAAAAAGTTATTTTAATTAAATGATCTTTCAGGAAATCAAAATCTAAGCAAACAGCTCAGGATACCACAATAGCCCCAACTCAGCTTATTCTACAGAATTTATCAGGCATCATTTCCAGTTGCAGCTCCTATAAGAGTGGAGTAGATCAGGGGTGAGAATTGTGTCCCCCAACAGTGCCTTGTGTCTCCCAGTGTCCCTGCTCAAAAAATCTTGTCACAACATTATTTTGGCAACTGAAAGGGAAGACAGGAGGCAACCCTTTTATGGTGCTCTCATATAGTGTTTTTAAAATATGAGCATATCATAAAAACAAAAGTAGAGGAGGGTTTAGAATCCTGCTGCCCTCTAGATGCTCTGGACTACAACTCAAAAAATCTCTAACCACTGGTCCTGCTATCTAGGATCTAGATCCAGCAGCTTTTATGACTTGCTTCTACAGGAGAATATGGAGACAAGAAGCCCAGTTACATCAGGTTTGTTTCATACAGTTTTGGAAGTGGAGACAGCAATCAACAAGGTGCTCCTCTCCTAGGCAGAGAAAGCACTAGAAATGACCATTACTTGGAAAGATCTTCCTCCTGCACTTCTTAAACAAGGCCTTTTGGAGCCACAAGCCCAAGGCACACAAGGGGTGTTCAAAAACAAATTGAAATTAAAACAAAGTTGCAACAAAAGTTCATCAAAGGTAAAATATAACTAGAAAGAAATAACAAAACAAAAAAAGAAAAGAAAGAAAAAAAAGAAAGAAAGAAAGATAACCGAGTGCTCACCAAGCTCTCAAAGACCTGAGGAAAATCTCAGAGAGAACTTTCCTATTGTTGCTGCTTAGCAGAGAAAAGGGAATTGAACAGGAACAGTGTAAGCCATGTCTTTTGAGTGTGCAGTGGTACAGTGGCTCTCACCAAAACACTGCTCACTGTCCTATGTAATATGTCCCACCAATGTATGTATAGGCAGATGAAGAACCAACAATAATTGCATGTAGGTATAAGATTTTTACAAGTCCCAGCAGTTTTTTTGCAACAGTTTTTGCTATCATTTCCCCTGTTTTTCCTCATTTAGCTGCACAGTGGGGCTGTCATGATCTCCAGCAGTTATTTGAAATATTTGTAGAACTTTTTAAGCAAACCTAAACCAACTCCTACTCTATGTTCTTCTCAAAAATAACAGGATCAGTTGTCCTCATGATGTTCTCATGGGGTTTCATCCTTTGCCTATAGCATACATTTGTGCCTTTGTATCACTTCAAGAACACTACCGTAGATTTCTTTCCTTTTATCTGGATGCAGGAGTTGACTTTCCCACGGCACATATCTGCAACAATGATTTCTACCTTTTAATTTACTAGAAGGAAGAGATTAATCCCTACTGGAGTAAACTGGATCCCTTCCATTATTTACTGTGAGCCTAGTATTTTGCCTAGATTAATTTCTGTTTTGTTTTCTCTTCTGTTTTATTTTCCAGAGTAAATTGGTTTCAGAGTACATTGGAGTTAACAAATGCCAATTGTGTGAATGAGGGCTGAGGCCTCCAGAAACAAAGAGGATCTTGCTATAAGAGGTACACATCCACCTCACTACATTTGTGAATGAATTCACTATACCACAGGAAGTGGCATGCGTATTTGTATTACTAAAAATAGTATAAAGAGAGCAGCCAACTGAGGAACAAACCTACGCAAGAACCACCTAACACAGCCAACATCAATGCTGCTTGCTGTGTTATTGTTTTTAAAGTGACACTGAAGTTTTAAACAAGGATTTCCAATGGACCCCAGGAGAGCACACCTGTCCCATCACTGAAGCCTTGCTCTGGTCCAACTGGAAAAGTTCAAGTCTTGTTTTCACCTGAAGATCGGTGGACTAGTCACTCCACTTTGGTGAAGGTGTCAAGTTAGGTTGCAGTTCCCCTGTCATTTCGTCACTCCCACCTGTTGTGGTTGGAGCCTTGTAGACAAAACAACTCTGACAGTGACTTAGATTAATGTTTATAGTGCATTCTAATGTGAGGTTTCAATATAGGGTCAATGGAGTTCCAGTTCTTATAGTGGGGATCCAATATACCTCAATAATTTTTGTATTCGACTACATTTTTGGAATGTGATACCAATAAAGTATATTTTAATATCAAAATGCAGCCATGTTGTTGTTGTGCACCTTCAAGTCATTTCTGACTTATGGCAACCTTAAAGTGAATGTATCATGGGGCTTTCTTGGCAGAATTTGTTCAAAGGGGACTTGCTCTCACCTTCGTCTGAGGCTGTGAAAGTTTGACTTGCCCAAGGCCACCTAGTGGGTTTCCATGGCCAAGCGGGGAGATTCAAACTCTGGTCTCCCAGTGTCCTAGTCCAATAAAGAAACTATTGCTTTCTAGATGACTCTTACAGAAATTATTGGAGTAATCTTGAAAGCAATCGTTTCTTTATTTCTAGTCATGACTTCAAGGAGGCCCACTGGACATTAAAAACAGATTGATACTGTCACAACAAATTGTGCGAAAGAGTTAAAATATTCTTAAGCTCTCTTGTAATTTGTTGGCACAGTCTATTTTAGTTCACTCCAAGTGTTTCATTTAGAACAAACCAAGAAATTTATTATGAAAGGAAAAGCAGGCTAGTGGCACAGGGGGCACATTCATTAAACACTGCTGAGGAAATACATACTCTGAAAAGAGATTTGAAAGATGAGGTAGAGGTAATTGAAGTTTTGTACTTTGTAAGATCTTTGAAGGGTACTTCTTTGACAGTTAAAGAGGGCAGCTCTGGCCATACACAAGGATCAGCAACAACCATGCAACATTTACAACAGTCCACAATACTACACTGCAGGAGATATTAATACCAGATGAAGTCAGAAACTCTTAAAAATGAATTTGTTCCTCCTGGATAATTTTTTACACATCTCAGTTGTTCCCACAAAGCTCAGGTAACAGGGTGGCAGCAGCTGTGATACAGAATCCACATATTATTCATACATTACATATTTTAATGTATCATAGCCAACTTCTCTACTGCCTTATTGTGATTAGCCTTAAAAGTATCACAGCAAGAAAAGCACAAATCCCATAATTTAAAACTCTCCAGAATGCACTCTATATAAATATGTGAATGTTGTTTTTATCTTTCTTGAAAAAGAGGCAAATATCCCCAGAATCAATTCTCTTCCTCAGCTGCTACCAAAAGAAAGGTTTGATTATTAGTCACCCCACCACCTTTCAACGCATTCAATGAACTACTCAAGATTATTTCAAACTACATTGCAAAAACAATAAATACATAATTAAGAGGTTCTCAATCAACTGTATGCAGTGGATAATCACGCTAATAGTGAGTTTGCTATAGTCTGCACATCCTTCATATGAACAATCTGATGGAAAACATAAAATGCAAATACAGAGGGCCCTTGGTATCCATGGGGGTTTGGTCTCAGGAACCCGTGATACCAAAACATGCAGATGCTCGAGTCAGTACAGGTATTTAAAAGGACAGGTTGCTTACCTGTAACCATAGATCTTCGAGTGGTCTTCTGTGAATTCACACAATTGGGTTACGCCTGCACAGAGCTTCGGAACCTTCTAGAATCACTAGGCAGAATGTGCTTTGATACATTTTTGGCGGTAACTCCGCCCATCCTAAGGGTCCCTTATAAGGGCTTCCCGCCTAAATCCCCTCAGTTCCTTGAATGACACCACAATCTGCAGCATCAGGAACATTAAGTATGTGTATATGATATAATAGGACATAGAGGGGAGGATGGGCGGGTCTGTGTGAATTCACAGAAGACCACTCAAAGATCTATGGTTACAGGTAAGCAACCTGTCCATCTTCTTCGTGGTCTCTGTGAATCACACAGTTGGGTGTAGACTGGCAAGCTTCACTCTTGGAGGCGGGTATGTCCTACACCACATATAATACATATACATATACATAACATCTGAGATTGAAACATTAAGAGCACATTTTTGAATAACCTAATCAAAACAAATATTACAGCAGTGACTTGGCAACTTAAACACTCACTCATTGTATAGAAGATAACAGTACAGCCTTCCCAAAGGCCGCCTCGTTCCTAGAACGAGAGTCAAGTCTATAGTGAGAAATAAAAGTCAAAGGCGATGACCAGGTTGCAGCTCTGCAAATGTTCTCTAGAGGCACTCCAGAGAGAAAAGCTGTCGAAGTGGAGACAGCTCTCATAGAGTGTCCTCGAATCCATGAAGGCAGAGGCTTCTTTGCCAGTTCATAGCAGAGAGTGATGGTCGATGACACCCACTTCGATAGTCATTGTGAAGAGATGGGCACTCCGAGTTTCGAGTCAGAATAAGACAAACAGTCTGGTGACTTCCTGTGGGATGCAGTCCGTTGAATGTAGAAGGCAAGCACCCGTCTAACATCCATGAGATGAAGGGTGCATTCGAAATCGTCCTTCAGGTCCTGCATCAAAGCAGGGAGAGTGATGGATTGGTTGAAATGAAAGCTGGACACCACCTTCGGAAGGAAGGAGATGTCAGGACGGAGCACCACTTTGTGCTTATGGAAAGCAGTGTATGGAGGATCAGACCTCAGGGCACAGAGCTCACCAGCCCTACGCGCCGAAGTGATGGCCACAAGGAAAGCAGTTTTCCAGGAGAGAAGACGCAGATCAGTAGAAGCCAGCGGCTCGAACGGTCGACGAACCAGCTGTGAGAGGACCAGTTCGAGGCTCTAAGCCGGGGTCGGTTCGGTCACCAGAGGGTGCAGGTTGGCGAAGCCTCTCAAAAATTTCTTTACCATTGCATCAACAAAGGGGGACGAATGACCTCTCGCCTGAAACTCGACGTAGATAGCTGCTAAGTAGCACCAGATGGAGGACAGCGACAGGCCCACAGAAGATAGATGGAGAAGAAACTCCAATACCGTCGGGATGGAGAACAGTTCAGGACTCGGTACCCAGGAGGCCAGGAAAGCTTCGTTTTTCTTCCACTTGTAGTGGTACGACCTTCGAGTGAACGGCCTTCGGGCAGCATCAATGACAGCCTGGATGTCCGGATGGAGAGGTGCAAGTTGCCTCGGTACCAAGGTCGGACCCGAGAGTCTCGAACCCGAAGGTCGAATTACAGAGTCAATCTCCACGCTGTCAGACGCAGAGTGTCCAGATCGGGATGTCTGACTCTGCCTTCGTGAATGGTGAGCAGATCCGGACGGGACGGCAGACGGATGAAGCGACGCTTGGACATGTGAAGCAGAGTCGCAAACCACAGCTGTCGAGGCCACCACGGGGTGATGAGGATGGTGTTCGCTCGATCCTGACTAAGTGTGGCAATCACTCTTGTCAACAGTGAGAATGGAGGGAACAGGTAGAGTAGAGGACCTGACCACTGGAACAGGAACTTGTCTCCCCTCAATCCCGGAGCGCGCCGCCTTGAGCAGAACTGGGGACACTGAGCGTTCTCGGGAGATGCAAAGAGATCCACTTGAGGGTACCTCCAGGCCTGGAACAGATCTGAGGCGACCTCCCTGTGTAAGCGCCACTCGTGGATGGAGAGACTCGAATGGCTGAGTCTGTCGGCAAGAGTGTTCTCCTCCCCTGGAAGATGGATGGATTGGAGAAACACCCTTCTGGGGACACACCAATTCCAGATGTCCAGCGTAAGCTGCAGAAGTTGAGGGGACCTTGTACCTCCCTGCTTGTTTAGGTAGTACATGACGGAGTGTTGTCTGTCAGTACCAGCACAGTCCTGCCTCTCACCAAAGATTCAAAGGCTCACAGCGCTTTCTGAACTGCAAGGAGTTCCATGACGTTGATATGAAGAGCTGCTCCTCCGTGTTCCAAGAGCCCCAAATCTTGTAAGACTCGAGGTGGGCTCCCCATCCTTGCAGTGAAGCATCTGTTGTCAGAGAGACGTCTGGCTGAGGCAGGTCGAACGGCATGCCCTACAGGACATTGTCTGGTATCAGCCACCAATCCAGGGACCTTTGGACCAATTGCAGCATTGTGAGCATCCTGCTTGGAGGGTCGCAGAGAGGGTCGAAGGCCTGCAAGAACCAATTCTGGAGAGGACGGAAGTGGAGTCTAGCGAATCGGGTCACGAACATCGTGGCTGCCATGTGACCAAAAACCACTTGGACCAAGTGAGCGGGAATCCTTCGGGACTGACGGCAAGTGTGGATCAGGGAGCGAAGGGTATTGAACTGGTCTTGAGGTAGGTATGCCGGTGCAGTTACCAAGTTTAGATGAGCTCCAATGAATTGGATCACTTGAGTGGGCTGGAGCTGAGACTTTTCAATGTTGACAACCAGTCCCAGGTAGTCTAAGGCATCTAAGGTGAGGCCAACATCGAGTTCAAGTTGCTGCCGAGACTCCGCCACAATCAGCCAATCGTCGATATAAGGGAAGACCACCACGCCCTGCTGCCGAAGGAAAGCCGCCATTACTGCCATGCACTTCGTAAAGACTCGAGGAGCAGTCGAGAGGCCGAAGGGAAGTACTCTGAATTGGAAGGTCTCGGTTCCGATCTGAAACGCAAGGAAGAGCCTGTGTTCTGGATGGATCCCGATGTGAAAATAGGCGTCCTTCAGGTCTATGGAGACGAATCAGTCGTTCCGTTTCAGAAACGGAAGGATGGAGGCCAAGGTGACCATTCTGAATTTCTTTGGGGCTATGTACTTGTTCACCCCATGGAGGTCGAGAATCGGGTGCAGACTGCCGTCCTTCTTGGTCACCAGAAAGTACCTCGAGAAGAAGCAGAGGTGGTGAAGGTCGGGGTCAACAGGTTTGATGGCCCCTTTCTGCAACAGGGTCTGTACCTCCTTGAGGAGGGGAGGGCAGTGTTGATCGAACCCGTCCCGTCGGAGGCAGAGTGTCAAACTCTATGCAATAGCCTGTTCAGATGATTTGAAGCACCCACCGGTCTGATGTTATAGAAGACCAGGCTTCTTGAAAGTTGGGACAGTCGATCCCCGAAGAGAGGCGTCTAAAGAAAAAGAGAAAAATCATCAATAGGGGAGTTAGAATTTCTTTCGGCCCTGATCCCTGGATCTCTGTCGTGATGGTTGCCGGTATCGTGAACCCGAGCCCTGGCTCCTCACCAATGAGGCCGGAGAGGTAGAGGGAGCAAACCGGGACTGACGGTAGGTTTGGCCCGAGTACCCTCATCGGAACCGTAGGCCATACGATGAGACTTGCCAGGAATATCTGCTTCTAGGATGGTATTGGGAGGTGGACGTGGAGCCCATACCATACCACAAGCCGGATTTGTCAAAAGGGAGGTCCTCTATGGTGGCCGACAATTGAGGTATAAGGCCCGAGGAGCGCAACCATGCATGCCGCCGCAGCGCAATAGAACCAGCGATGGTTTTCGCTGTGCAGTCCGCCACATGCCGGGCTGAGTTCATCTGCAGTCCCGCCAGGGACTGGGCCTCAGATTGAATGGCTTCGGCCATCCGACGTCGCTCTTCCTGGAGGTCCTGTATCAGGTGGCTCACTCTGTCCCATAGGACCTGCTGATATGCTCCCATGCAGGTGGAGTAATTAGCCACACGGAAGCTCAGGCCGGCCGCTGAATAAATCTTCTTTCCGACGATGTGAAGCTTTCTGCCCTCTGGGTCTGGTGGGGATGACAGAGGTCAGCACTGCTTTTATTTTGGGCAACCTCGATGACCACAGAGTTCGGTCTCGGGTGGTTCTGGAGCCAGTCAACATGGTCTCCGCCAACTCGGTACAGTCGGTCTATTTTCTTAGACGTCGACTGGATAGACGATGGGTTTTACCAGGACCCCTGCGCGAGTTTCAGTAGAGAAGGCAGTACTGGGATGGTAGCCAACAGAAGCGCCTTCGACTGGATCCTTTGAAATATTGGATCCACGGGATCAGCTGCTCGGTCTTCCAATTTCAAGTCAAGGGCATGCAACATTCGGACCATCTGTTCCCCGAAGGCATGAACGTCGTCAGCTGGAGAGGTGGAATCATCATCCATCAGTTTGGTCTTTGGAGAAGGCAAATAGGGCCTATAAAGGTCCCAAGAGGTGACAGAGGACGAAGTCAATCCATCCGGTGAAGGACTACGGGCCCGCGATGGCGTGGGAGAACGAGGCTGCGGAGTTGGAGGGATTCGAGGTAGAGGGCGGTGCTCAGGTGGGGAGACCTGGGCCACAGCATCTTTTGTAGTCGCAACATCCAAATTGGCAAGACGTGGGGACCAAGCAATCGAGCGCCCAGTGATCGTGGTCTCAAGTACCTTGCCCCTTCAGGTGAAAATCTACGATCCAGTAGGCGACCCGAAACTGCCCTGTAGATTGGGCCAGGTCATAAGCAGAGTACGCCGGGACATCATCCCTGATGGCAGGTACATGTCTTTGAGGCACCTCCTCGGATTCAATGATCTCTACCTCAACATCCGAAGACTGACTTTCCAGCAATTGAGCTCGAGACACGACCAAAGCTGGAGACGTGTCGAGGCGCACGGGGGGGTTTCACAGTATCAGTCGAAGGCGGGGGTTCCACTGTTACCAACCCGGCTGATCCCGACGGGGTGCGTGAACGCCGAGACTCAGACTCCCCAGTGGTGGATACTGGCAATGGACGCACAAACGTGTCCTTGACCTCCAATGATTGACGAGGGGGAACCTCCGGGACCGCACGCTCCACAGGCTTGGATTTTTTAGCCCTATCCTTGGATTTTCCATCACCATGTTTGGACAAATGCTTCTCCTTCCTCTTTTTCTTCAGTGGTTGAGAGGAAGAAGCAGAATTAGCAGAGGGACGAGCTTCAGTAGTGGACGGAGTCTTCTCTCAAGTGGCATCCTTGGATGTCGAAGGCTCTCGAACTGGTGTCGGATGGTCCCGAGTCAAATCCGATGATGCACGTCGAAGGGAGGAATGGAGAGCCTCGGGATCAGACGTGGTGGAACGGCACCTAGAAGGACTTCGGGACCAACAATGTTTTTGCCCAGTGGATGGAGGAGACCGAGATCATTCATGGCCTCGAGGCTCGGAGGGGGGAGCCAAAACAGAGGCAGAGGGTGGAGCAGAGGCAGGGAGCAAAGCCTTCTCATAGACTTCAGGCGCGAGAGCCTATGTTTTCGGGCCTGCGGTGTAAACGCCTTACAATGGACGCATGCATCGACATTGTGAGCCTCTCCCAAACAGATTAAACAGTGGGAATGACTGTTCGCAGCTGGAAGTTTTGCTTGACAAATAACGCAGCGCTTAAAAGCTCCTTTGCCAGACATTTTACTTACAATAATAATAATAATCACAAGGAAGGGATCGTAGTCAAAGCCAGACCGAGGTCAGTAACGATATCTGAAGTAATGCCAAAGCCGAAGGAGTAAACCAAAATCGTAGTCAAAAGCCAGAAATAGGTCAAAACCAGAGTGATCAGAAGCTGAATACCAAAACCAGTAGGAGAGGGTGAAAATCGTCGTCAAAGCCAAGTCAAACCAGATCAATGAGAGAAAAAACACCTAGCGAACAGAGGTTCCTTCAAGCTGCTAACGCGGGGGAAAGAAAGGAACTGAGGGGATTTAGGTGAGAAGCCCTTATAAGAGACCGTTAGGATGGGCGGAGTTACCGCCAAAAATGCATCAAAGCACATTCTGCCTAGCGATTCTAGAAGGTTCCGAAGCTCTGTGCAGGTGCAGGAGTAACCCAACTGTGTGATTCACAGAGACCACGAAGATCTTAAAATTACTGTACTGAATTACTGAAGGGTGAGAAGTGGCCCCAGGGTAGTAGCAGAGGTTGGCATGCAGGAAGCAGAAGAATATGCACCTGACCCTCAGAGATTGCCACTGCTGGCATCCCCCCCACAACACACCTTGGCTAATGGTAGTTAATTCCAGCAAGGGTTTAGTATGGGAGGCAGAAATGGCAAGCTCCAGGCCCTTGGAGATTGCCACAACAACCTCCCCTCCCCCATCTTGGCTGATGGAAATTAATCCCAGGAAGGGGTTTGTTTACCAAAGAGGAGGGAAATGTGCTGGCACAAAAAAAGTGCTTTCATTCAGACATTACAAGTGCTCATGCATTGCTGTATTGTAGAAAGATGGGCGGGGGGGGGGAGAATGTCCCTTAAAACAAGACAGATAGGAAATTGGGTTCCAGTCTGTTAGAGGCCATGGAAAACCCATTTTAGTTTGGGAAAACCTTTTGTCAAAATTGTCAAGTTGATGGGACATGCAATCACAGAACATTAATACTGTACAGAGCTGGCATGCTATAATGTGCTATAGCCTGCAGGGGCCAGCAGTGAGCTGGCTAAACACAGCTGAAACACAGCTGGCTAGCATATCTAGATTAAGTCTGAGAGGCAGCCGTGGGAACGGAAGTGTGAGGAGTAAACCTTTATCTGTATGGGAAAATGTCGTGTAGCCCATGTATATGAGAAACACTAACTGTATAACCCACGACTATACCGTATCTGACGAATGTTGCTGTCCTTGAACAAGCAGGGATCACCAGCATTGAGGCCATGATATTGAGAACACAGCTGCGCTGGGCAGGGCACGTTTCTAGGATGGAGGACCATCGCCTCCCAAAAATACTACTCTACGGTGAACTCGCCACGGGTCAGCGTAAGAGGGGCGCTCCAAAAAAGCGATACAAAGACTCCCTGAAACAACATCTCAGGCTTGGCCAAATTGATCACCAACAGTGGTCCGCCCTGGCCTCACATCGGAAGGAATGGAGACGCACTATCCACAATGCTGCAGCCTTATTTGAGAACTCACGACGAACAAGTCTTGAAGAGAAACGACAACGCAGAAAGAATCACAACCCAAAAACATCACCCAAGGAGACCTTCTGCTGCGCTTTTTGCAACCGGACTTGTTTATCTCGGATTGGCCTTTTTAGTCATCAGCGCGCTTGCAGAAGGCGCGGGATGAGTCCTTCCTGAATCTTCGTTTGCGAAGAAAAGCCAGAGAGAGAGAGACCGTATCTGTATAACTAGATGTTCCCACACACTGCCTATGTACTTGGATTTTGCCCTTAGACAGTGCACATTGAGTCTGGGCTGTACAATGCAGGATTGTAGTGTACATTCTGCTGTGTTATGTAATCTGTATGCCAGGAGTCTCAGACTCATTGTAAATATTGTTTCAACATGCTCTCGTAAAGTAAAGTAGTTTACTGTGTCTGTGTGCTCATTTCTTCAGCCTGATTGCAACTCTGCTACAAGAACTTTTCTGCCTGGTCCTCTTGATATGCTCAGAGGTACCAGTGCGCTACCGTGACAAAAATCAGTTCTTAACATTTCCTTTCTTTACATTCAGGAGACTGGGTATCATTGTCTCTCCGTAGGGAATGAGTGTCCTTAATACCTTCCCATTTGTCTGCCATATGCGGCAGACACCTCTTCTGAACATAGCCTCCGCTGCACCATGCAGTCTGTGGTCAGCTATATGCAAAAGAAGGGTGGGCTCCCCCTTCTCCCCCCAACTTGTCCTGGGAACTGGAGCTTGGCAAGCACCTTTGAAAGGTGCTGTGTGGGCCGGCGCATGGCCAGTGGCCATGTTGGTACTTACAATGAATGTGCATTCTGGGGTTAGTAGAGAGGAGTCTGAAGTCATTTGGGAACATCCTTCACTCATCCAGAGAAAGAGGCAGGAAGACTTTAAAAAGGTCTTGTGATAACTGGAGAGGACCGTTAACTCCACCCCCTCCAGCTACCACGATTCCAGTTTACTGACTAGCCAAGTCCAGCTCGTGGAAGGCAAAAACATCTGGCAGTCATAGGGTGGGGCGGACTCCTCCTCTCTACCAACCCCAAAATGCACATTCACAGTAAGATGTGGCATTCTCTGGGTTGGTGAGAGGAGGAGTCTGAAGTCGTTACATTGGGACATACCCAAGCCAAGAGCCATTATGGGAGGGTAACTGCCGATTAATCTTTGACTACCTCCTGAAGCACCCTTTGGCCAAAGCTGGTGTCTGCCGCCCTAAATTTGTCTATTTTGTAGTGGCGGATGAAGGTTGAGGGTGTGCTCCAGGTGGCAGCACAACATATATCTGCGATAGAGTTATTGGAGGAGAAAACAGCCGAAGTGGCCGCCACCCTAGTGGAGTGAGCCAAGACCTTGTCTGGTCTAGGCATCTTTGCCGCGTCATAAGCCGTCAGAATGCAAGACTTAATCCAGGTTGCAGTGGTTCGCCTGGAAACCTTGGACCCAAGGGACGCTGAGTGGAATGATACAGAGTTGCAGTGCCTGAATAATGCTGTCCTCTTAATGTAGATCTTCAGTGCCCTGTGCACATTGAGCTTGTGCCATAACCTTTCCATAGGGTGGGGTGGGTTGGGGCAAAAGAAGGGCAGGATGAGTTCCTGAGATATGTGGAAGGGGGAGAGCATCTTCGGGATGAAGGATGGATCTGCCTGAAAGATCACACGATCGCTGCTGAAGAAGCAAAGGTGCTCCCTCACTGATAGGGCCGCAAGCTCAGACATCCCCCTTGAGGATGTTATGGAGACAAGAAAGGCCAACTTTATGGAGAGTAATCTGAGGGAAACCATCCGTAGAGGCTCAAAAGATGGTTTTGACAGCTGCTTGAGAACCAGAGGTAGGCTTCAGGATGGGAAGTGGTGCTTCACTGGTGGAGAAATAACGGTGGCCCCTCACAGAAATCTTCTCACGTGCGACTGAGATGTTAAGGGCTGACTTTTCGGAAGGGGAACAACTGAAGATAGAGCTGCTGCCTGTCTATTCAGTGTATTTGGCCTGAGACCCAGATCTAAACCTTTCTGAAGGAAGGCCAGAACATGTTTGACTGATACCGCTGACTGGGATAGCCGCCTTGCTGTGCACCACTTGGAAAAAACCTTCCAGGTGGCTTCATAAATCCGTGTGGTGGAAGGTCTGCGGGATAACAGCATTGTGGAAATAACCGACTCTTTGTATCTCCAGAGTCTTAGACCTCTCCGCTCAATCTCCAGGTGGTTAGCTGCAACCAGTCCACCTTGGGATGTATTAGAGGACCCTGGGAGAGCATGGGAAGGAACCATGGGTCCTCCAGGGCCAGATCCACCAGATCTGAGAACCAGGGTCTTCTCGGTCAGTGTCATGTTACAATGATCACATAGGCTTTCTTACCAAACCTGCCTGATCTTCTTGGCGATCAGGGGAAATGGAGACAAAAGACTGAGAAGACCCTTTGGCCAAGGAGATTGGATGGCGTCCTTCTGCTCGAGGGTCTGGAAACCTTGAGAAGAAACTTGGAAGCTGATGATTGGATGGGGAGGCAAAAATGTCCACTGTCATCCAACCAAATCTGACCTGACGTTGGAGGAACACTTGAGGATGAAGAGACCATTCTCCCGGCAGCACCTCATGTCTGCTTAGGTAATCTGCTTGCTGATTCTCTGTTCCTTGAATGTGCTGGGCAGTGATGGAGAGCACTGTCCTCTCTGCCCAGAGAAAGAGGAGGTTCACTTCCTTGTGCAGGGAGTGGGATTTCGTCCCCCCTTGTTTGGCAATGTATGAACGGGCCATCGTGTTGTTGGTGAGAACCAGGACATGTTTTCCTGTTAGCATGTCTTGAAAGTACAACAGCGCCAAGCACACTGCCCTTAGATCCACCCAGTTTATGTTGTGACCCTTCTCAGCTGGAGTCCATGTCCCTTGAGTCATGTAACCTTGGCAGTGCACTCCCCAACCAAAAAGGCTGGCATCTGAAATCACCGTGATCTGGTGTTTTTGTGTCCAAGGAGATCCTTTGGACAGGTTGGTCCTGGTGGACACCAAATTAGTGACAACATGATGTCTATTGGGAGGCGGAGCAGAATTCGCCTGCAGAGGGCTATTTGCCTTTAGTAAGGTTGGAGGAATAGCTGGAGCAGCCTGATATGGAACATTGCCCACGGGACCACCTGAATCAATGAAATCATCAGTCCCAGGAGGCAAGGGAGGTCCATAAGGGGAACAGGTGTACTTATGAGCATTTTGAGAACCTCTACCCTGATGGTGAGTTGTCCTCCTATAGAAAAATAATTTCCTGTTGGGTGTCTACGGTCATTCTCAAGTGCGAGGTGGAATGGGTAGGTTGTAGTGTGCTCTTCTTGAAGTTCACCAGGAAGCCGTGCTCCTGGAGACATCAGATGGTGGTCTGAAGGTCTCTCTTGGTCTTTCGAGGCGCCGGGGCACACAGCAGAATGTTGTCCAGGTATAGATACAGGTGAATACCCTGTAAGTTGAAGATGCGCTACTAGGGCCACCAACACCTTTGTGAAGACGCTGGGTACTGACGCCAGTCCAAAGGGTAAGGATCAGAATTGGAAGTGTTTTTGACCGAAGGCGAACCTGAGAAAACGTCTGCTGTCTGGAGAGATCATTATGTGCAAGTATGCCTCTGTCAAGTTGAGGGATACAAGAAAATCCCCTTTCTGTAACACTTCTCATATGGAAAACAAAGTTGCCATGAGGAAGCATTTATAAATGTAGAAGTTCGTATACTTTAGGTCGAGGATTGACCTGGCATCCCCTCCCTTCTTCGGAACCGTGATGAACACGGAGTAGATGGCGAAGAACCTCTGTGAGGGAGGGACTTCTATTGCTTTGATGCTGAAGAGGTGGTTGACGGCTTGTTTGAATCCTCCTCTTCATGGGATTCTTGGATATAGATGAAGGGATGAATTAGCTTGATGGGAGTTCATCGAATTCTATGCAATATCCACGGGAGACCGTGGAAAGGACCCAGTTGTCTGATGTGGTCATCTCTCATGCTGCTTGAAAGTGTTGCAGTCGGCCTCCCACTGGGAAGGGAACTGAGTCAGAACTGCTGGCGCCACTGCCTCTGGAGGATTGGTGACCTCCTTGACACCAGTCTGGGATTGGGAGGACATGCACTGCCTAGTGGAGAAGTTAGACCTGGACCAGGCTGAACGAAAGGAACAAAAGTCCCTTTGTCTGCCGAATCCTTTTGTCCACTTGAAGGAGGGGAATGACCGAAAGGACCTCTTATCCTTAGCTTCCAGTAGGATAACCTTCAGCACCTACTCACCAAAAAGGCTGGAGCCCTTGAAGGGAGTAGTCGAAAGGTTGGCTCTGGAATGAGCATCCAACTCCCATTGCTATAGCCAAGTGGAACACCTGGCTACCATTGCTGTAGCTATAGCCCTGGCTACAAAGGTGGCTGCATCCTGTGTGGCATACGCCACAAATTGTAGTACCTTGTAAATCCTTGAGAGACTTCTGAGAAGGGAGACATGGTCTAGATCATCGTCCCACATGGTGTCTTCAATCCACAAGAGGGAAGCTCTTGTAAATAGGGAACTGGTTGTGGAGGTCTGGGTTGCGAGGGCTGCTGCCTCATGTATCATCTTGAGCACCCCTTCCGTCCTTTTTTCCTCGGGACCCCAAGAAATTCCTCGCCCTCTTTGGGCGCTAGAGATCCTGAAACTAGGGAGGGAACAGGAGGGTCAACCACTGGGACCTTCAACTTCTCTAGGATCTGCTTGCGGGGATATACAATTTCTGCGCTATCAGGGTTCCTGAGGCTGCCCCTTCACTGAACTCTGCGTCTCCGCTGGACTGCTGAGATTGATGATCTGTAAGCCCTAAAGTTGAGGACACTTTAGCCAACAATGGGGCAAAGTCTTCCAAGTGGAAGAGCCTATTGTATACCTCTGCCTCTCGGTGTCTGATCATTCAACCTCTTCCTTATCTGTTTGTATGTGATCATACCCCTGGTTGAAGCTATCCAGATGTGCATCAATAATGATGTCCTCGTCTACGGAGCCCTGACCTGAAGTTGCTTTCTTTTTGTTGAAGTGGTTGCCACGGCTATTACTAGGGCCAGCTGTGTCCCCAAGTTCCTCTTGATTAGTGGCTTTCGCCTCCAGGAGGCGTACCACTCTGAGGAGCAAGGTACTGGCGTCACCTTTCCCTTGGGGAAGCTCAGTATGTGGGTGATTGTCCTGTGGTTGCTCAATTCCCATGGGGGAGGGGAAACGGTTCGCCCTGGAGGGGAAGCCTCCCTCTCCAGAGATGGCGAAAAACAGACGTGCTTGGTTGCTGGCTCGGCTGCAGGAGCCCCGGCCAAGTGCAGGCTTGCCAGTGCCTGCGCATAAGCCTCGGAAGCCACAGCAAAGGCATGGTCCTGGGCAGCCTAAAAATCCTCCTGGGAGAGACCCGGGAGGACTTGAAAATCTGAGAAGGGATTGTGGGGTCCACAGACCTCCAATATGCATAAGCCACTGACCTCTCCCCCCTTGCAGCTGGGGGGAAATCCAAGATGGAGACCAAGGTCCATACCAGCCATGTGGACTTCAGCCACGAGGGTGCCACTTGCACCTCCCTCTCCACTTTGGGACAATGAGCGGTCTGCAGTCCACAGGAACTAACAGGGGACGCCTCCACACATGGAGGCTTTCCCAACATGGAACTAGCGTTTCCCCCAGGGATCGGGACCCCAGTCACCCATAGAGTTTCTCCCAAACTCCCCCCAAGCCTATAGCAGGTGCAGTCGCTTCCCTTTGCTGGTCTTCAATGTCCTCGGGAAGCAGCTTTTCACTGTAACCATCCATCGCTGCAGCCGGGGAGTGGACAGGAGAATGTCCTCCTCTGCCCGCGGAGTTTAGCAGAGGAGAGGGCTGGAACGGCTGGATTTCCTCTGCCTCCACTTGCCAGCCACACTCTGGTGGCTGGAGAGGATTTTCCGTCTCTGCCTGTGCCTGCTGGAGAAGCTCCAGTGGCAGGGAGACCTTTAAACACTTCACGCTTGCCTGCTGGACCAAATCCAGCAGTGGGGAAGCCTTATCTTAAGACAGCTTGCCTCCCTGGGTTTGCTTTGCTCTCTTCTTCATCTTGGGGGGGGGGTATCACCCAAGAAGAGAGCGTGGAGAAAGGGAAAGAAGTATATATTTTTTAAAGAGGTCAGAATTTGAGGCTCAGGAACAGGTATGAGATTCAGAGGCAAGAAAAAGGTAGAGAAAAACAAAGTAGGAGGAAATTAAGAAATCCAAGAGATTCTGGGTCTAAGGAGAGACAAAGAAAAAGCTTTGCTCTGGGTGTAGGCAGAACTGGAATCATGGTAGCTGAACAGGGTGGGGTCAACGGTCCTCTCCAGTTATCACGAGATCTTTTAAAATTCTTCCTGGGTGTGAAGGATGTTCCCAAATGTAATGACTTCGGACTCCTCTCACCAACCGAGAGAATGCCACGCCACAGTGGGCCTTAGGGTTGATGTAAAATAACCCATTTGGGGGTGGGGGGTTGGTTCCAGAACCCCCTGCGGATACCAAAAAATGTGGATGAGCAAATCCCTATTACAGAAATAGTGGAGGGTAGCAGCAGAGATGGCAATAAGCCCCAGCCAGCAGGTACACTGTGAGGCAAGCATTCTTTGGTCTCCCCTGCCTCTGGTAATATGTAAATGCAGTAATACAGTATTGTGGGCTCTTGGTATCCACTGGTGTTTGGTTCAGGACCCCTGTCGATACCAAAATCCATGGATCCTCAAGCCCCATTATATACAACGGCATAGTAAAATGGTGTCCCTTATATCAAGGCTTGCTTCTTGGAATTTTTTTGGGGGGCGGATATTTTCAAGCTGTGGATGGTGAAATCCGTGGGTGTCAAATCTGTGGATACAGAGGGCCAACTATAGTTAAAAAAAAAAAACCTAAATAAAAAATACTGTTCCTGAGATGTAGTGCAAGATATAGGCCGTGAAGCCCTCAGGGAGGCAGAAGTGGCAAATGCTAGGCTTCAGAGAAAGGTGATGATCTATGAAATGGCAGGAGGCATGGGTCTTCTCAACAAGCACTATGCTTGGATTCCTGTCATTTCACAGATCCTCGCATTTCTCTGAAGCTTTGTGTTCGTGTCTCCCCCACCTCTGAGAGCACACCAGCCAGCCACTTCTGCCTCACGCACCAGCATCGAGTTAGTGACTTCCATGTGCACAAGCCCCTTTTTGGACAGGGCACAGAGAGCTATTCTGTTGCCCTTGTGCTCTTTCCAAAAAAACCTCCTGCACACAACAGCCTCAAGCTTCAAGAGGAATGGTGATGGTGGCAGCAAGCCCTGTCCAGCAGGTACGCCATGAGACAAGCATTCTTTATGATCCCCCACCTCTGGGGAACCCAGCAACTGTCCACTTTGTAAGGCCTAAAAATGAACACCTGGTGTCCAGGCCTTGCATCTGCATCTGCTACATTCCTTGGACTGCTTCTCAGCCTGTTTGCACTAGATCTCAGGGTTTTGTTTTGTTTTTACTATATCTGCATTTTCAGTTTGCTGTTGGTTAAATCTGCATATCCCAAACCCACGGATACTGAGGGCCCACTGTATGGTGTACTGTTAACAACTCAAAAGGTGAATTTAGTTTAAAATACTTTCCTATGCTCCACTTTAACAATGCCTCACCATTTGTGTAAATTAATCATGGTACAGAACAACGTAAGAATCTGAGTCTTTTCCTCATCTTTCCCAAGATTTGTTTTGCACTTGACCTGATTTGTATATTAAATACTGAATAAAATTGAGTATTTTACAAGGATAACCAAACTTACTGCAATGTAATAAACTTTAGCCCGTTCCACCAGCTTCCAGTTCTTCTCCACATCAAGGTGTTTTTCCTTCTTATAACAATTAGCAGCAGCTAGGTTAGCAACAAGAGACCTAAAATGACAAAATGGAATAAATGTTGTCAGACAATCTCTTGGAGCAACTGTGATCTTTCCAACAGTCTTTAATGAATTTATCCAGAGATCTCTTGAGCATAAGTACCCTCTGTTTATATCCTGCCATGCTCGCACTGCACTGCAGACAGCTGCTTTTCTGGCACATATAAGCAATGACTGCTTTCACCCATTTTCAAAGCTATGTAGCATGACGATGCACCTCCAAGTAACCTACACCACTATTGTGTGTGTATATGTGCCTTCAAGTCACCTGTCAACTCATGGCAACCCTATGCATTTCACAGGGTTTTCTTAGGCAGGGAATACTCAGAAATGGTTTGCCAGTTCCTTCCTCTGAAGTAAGACTACAGCATCTGGTATTCATTGATTGTCTCTCATTTAAATATTAACCAGGGCTTACCCTGCTTAGCTTCCAAGATCAGATGGGATCTGATCTAAAACACCAAACCAGAGGTAAGAGTCCAAAAATGAAGTGAAACAAACTGAAGTCAAAGCCAGAAAATGAGGAAAGCTCCAGAAACCATTCCTATTGATGCTGCAGCAGTGAATGAAAAGGAACGTAGGGTTTAGGCAGGAAGTGTGCTAGACAGGCATGTGGGAGAGGGCAGGGTTACCACCAAAACGCATCTGTGATAGCTCTAGAAGGTACTGAAAGATGCACTGCACAGGTGTACTTAACCCCATTTGTGTGGGTCACAGAAACCACAAAGAAGAAGGAATTTGCTTGCTCAAACCCTCAAATAGCTCATGGGAAGAAACCTGGAGGGATGCGGGGGAGCGCATGCTGCACAGTGAAACATTTCCCTTTCCTGTACTACTCAGTGAACTTCTATGAGGAAAAGAAAGGAAGGGAGAAAAAGCATGTTCAATCTTCGGCCCCCAAGAAGCATCATCCTGTACCCACCTTCTGAACTAAGGAAGGGGAGTGTTTATGTTTGTCATACACACAAACCTTTCACACATACTAATGATGTGCACCTCAGGGTTATTTGGTTTTAAATAGATTAATTCATTTCAATTAGTTTCAATCCATCTACAGCCTGCAGTACTACCTTCAGTAACTAGAAGGCAGATTTTTCTAAGTGGTAAAGAGAAAGCTGTAGTCAGACTTGGCATATTCAAGTTCTCCAGAGGAACAGGAAAGAGGAAGAGCAGAGGATTTTTTAAGCTGTACAAGCCTGAGTACCTCTGCTGATACAACTGCTAATATATAACTATAAATGCTCAACTTCAAGGTTCTCTAGCCAGTCCCAAACTAAAGTCCTCTAGTAGGGGACTGTTCATGGGAACCCTCTCCACCCAAAAGCCTGAAGAAGACCAAGCATTCAAGAAGCACTCTTGCTGAGGATACGCTGATTATGTAGTAGTGAGGTTTTGTTCCATGTTATATCTGGATAGTTTATACTATACCACAGTATAGTTTATACTATACTATAGTTTATCGTTCTGTCCCAAAAAGAGATAGTCAAAATGGCCTGCAGAAAACTATCCCCTTAAAAGAAAATTGTCCTCTGAATTCCCCTTACAACTATTCACTAGTGTTTATTTATTTATTTATTTCCTGCCCTGTATCACAAAATCTCAAACAAGTATGCAAGTAAAATCAATACAAGAAAATTAAAAAGAATTAAAAACAATAACAAATTAAATAGACTAAAATATATTACACTCGTAAACTAGCTGACAAGTTAAAAACAGGTTAAGAAGGTTAAAACAATTCAAAATCAAGTGCATAAACATGTGGAATAAATAAGTTAGTCCACAAAACCTTTCATGAATAGCCCCATGTTTTTACAGGCCCCTAAACAAAGCCAGGGTTGGCACTAATCAAGCCTCCAAAGGGAGGGCATTCCAAAATTCAGGGGCCATGGCTGAGAAGGCCCTCCTTCACATTCTCATATGGTGTATTGACCACATTGGTGGAACATAGAGAAGGGTCCTTCTACTGGATCTCAGTCCTTCTGTTCCATTACTTGAAATAAATTCCTGGTCTCAGAATTCTTATGTTTTTATAGCAGCATCTGATTGATGAATCTTAGAGATCTACAAAAAAATTAATATAGACTTTGCAAACCTGTAGTCGCACCATCTCTTTTATACTGCAATCAAGTAAATATAGAGTGTTACCTAGAAAAGGCAATAAAAAATGTGCACATTTTCTTTAAAAAAAAATCTTCAAGCTAAATATAAATTAATGGTTTAAAAAAGAGTAGGGCATTGAATTGTCTTTGCATTATACTGAAAAAACATCATTATACTACTTTGTATTCTGAGAGATAATTAACCCCTTGAACAAAATTCAAATAAAAATAAAACAATCATATGCTTTATCATCACTATCTTGTTATTAAAAGTTCATTTGTATATTTGTATACATACACACATGTGCAGGCACAAACAGAGACACTCTCAGCAGAGCTGCTTTTCAGACCTTTTCCTCCAACTGTTTCTTAATGAGCCAAGAGTTCATAACACTGTTTAGTAGGTATGTGCAAAGAAACAATAAATAAATAAATAAATAAAAAATGAAAATTGTGACTGCCAGTGGAGAATTAATTCTGGATTGGGAGTTCCTGCTATGTGTGTCTGACTTTGACAGTCTAGCATGTTTCTCCCTGTGATGCAAGTGACTCCTATCCCTTTAACTTGGTGATGCAAAGGCCTTTCTAGCCCACCACTGCCACCATTTTTGTGACACCACACCACCACGTCATGACTGAACGATGGTTTCCCAATGGGTAGCACAAGTATTTCAGTGTGGATGTAACTTAATTGCTGTGCCTAGTGGTCAGAGAGTCACTCATGCCAGGCTGCACTTTTTGAATTAATATAAAGAACGTTTATTGGTAAAGAATAAAATATAACTGCATAAACAAGTTATTTGGCCTGCACATACATTCACTCTTTAAGCCTCTCCCACTCTGTCTACTCCCTCTAGCACACAGCTTAAAACTCTCCCTCTCTCCCCTTCTGCTCAAGAAGAACTCACATTCTCAAAGTGTCAACTTAAACTGAACTGTTACTTTTCCTTCACTCTCTCTATCTTGATCCCTCAGAAACCCCTCCTCTTTCCACCTTCTCAGAGAGGATTGGCTCCTGGAGCCCACTGTCCTAATTGACTCCCCTAGCCGTCCGTCACACTCCCTTCACAATCATCTAGTTATGAAAACAGGTATAAGACTGGTGGCAGAAGAAATGGAATCACATATCTCCAAACACTTCATTGCCCACCTTTTTCAGAGGGTTTCATTCTTTTTTTGTAGAGTGTAAATTGAGTTTTACATACATACAGATAAGAAGGGTGTCTTAAGAAAACTGTTTACATCCTGTAAACAAAAGTTCATTTGTATATTCCAAGTTTAGAAGCAGCACAGTTTAAGAGATAAAATCTACTGCATGCAATGATATTGTCTGCTCCTTAATTTGTTGATTATAAAACTGCCGAGATTAAATTATCCTTCCTTCCTGTACACCTCCTATTTCCCAACTGGGAAACACAGTATCTTCACTTCATCAGTCACCATCATACTTTCACTACTGCAATCTCCACTCAAGTTCATACCAGTGAACCAGGCTGTAAGAGCATTTTCATCATTCTGGCCCCTCCTAAAGAATGATATTTCCTGATAATACTTTACATCTACTTTGAGTGTTAAAATCTCTCTACATGATTGAGCTTCTCGTAACCTTTACAACAGTCCTGTAAGGTAGATCAGTGATGACCCCATATTGTAGCTGGGCACGGGGCTAAGCATGAGCATGTTTCTTCTAGGGACACCTATTGAGTAAGTGACAGACAGCTGACAGGTAAACTGGAGATTTCCTGCTTTGAAGGTCAGTTTCTTAGCCATTTATACAAGCTCTCAAGAAGTTCCCACTAATGCTATCAACAAGAGTTTTAAGAATTCACCTTCCCAGCAACAGAAATCAGGAAGACATATGGGGCATCCACAGTAGAGAAATAATCCAGGTAGAAATGGGATTATTTGCATGGCTCCTTCCTATGGAATCCTGAGATTTGTAGTTTGGCAAGGCACCATCACTCTTTGTCATGGAAGGCTAAAGGCCCTGTAAAACTACAAATCCCAGCATTCCATAGGAAAGAGCTTTACAAATAATCCAGTTTCAAACTGGATTATTCATGTAGTGTGGATTGCCCCATAGTAATACAGTGGATTATTGACTATGTTCCCAGGTGGGTTAGGGGAAGATACATTAGTAAAAGAAGAGAATCAACAGCAAATAGGAAATATTTTTGAAAGGAAAAATAGGGAGGAGGTGGGACTCTAGCCAATTCTTAATCCATCCTACAAAACATAGTTGTAAATCTCTGCCATATTTCAAGACAAATGATGGAGCTCCTATTTTCTCTGTTTTTACAACCTGAAAAGATAACTTCCCAAGGGGAAAAGCACTAGACCTGTTGTCGCTTGTGATGCAGGCCGCACAGGTTCCAGTTGGTTCTTCACTCTGCTCATAGTAATGAGCATCCACGTGAGCTTCTTCAGCTTTCTTCTTTAAAATCTCACCAAATTTATCTTTTCCGATGCACCCAAAAAATGTTGCAGCTTTGTAAGGGGACTGGATCATCCACTACAGTTAAAAACAATGGGAGGGGGGAGAATATTCTTTAGAATGTTTGGAATCATTTTTTTTCATTTCTTATAAAATGAAAACAAACCAAACATATAATAAAACAAGTAACATTTCAGATTTAGAAAGCAGAATAAAATACTTAGTTCAATCAACTTTTTGCATTCATTTATAACCAGATGGACTTGAAATTATGAAAATCATTAAGTTATTAGAAGGATCAGACTGACTGATATAGTTTAAGAAAGGCTAAGAATATCACCAACAAATGATAAGAAAGCAACAAATCCAACAAGAGCAGACTAGTACTTCAGTAAAGCAGAAACAGTAGTTAAGGTGAGTTCTAATACTGTTAAATAGCCAACTGGTAAATAAAATATTAGCAAAATAGCAAAATAAAACAAGTATATCCTAAATTCTCTTACAGCACAATAGTTCGGATTAATCAAAATTAAAACAACATTTGAATTATTTTAAGCAAAACTTGATCAGTACAACAACAAAGACACAAAATGGAAGAAAATACACAGATATTATCAGGCAGTAGAAACAGCATCAAGTACTGCTAAGATATTAATTTCAACAACATTTCTGTACAAATAAGAATAAGAAGATGCATAGCAATAGTGCCCACTGGACTGTGGCCAGTGAAAAGCCTCTTCTTCCTACTACTGGTCAGGCAGACCAGCCTGCTCAGCATTCCACTTGCTTACTCACTTCTTTGTAACACTGAAACTCTCTTGACCGCTGTGACATTGCAATAAAATTGGATATACACACAGAACACAATTCTCCATTTTGATTTCTCCATTTAGCTGAATTGTTATACCTATCTGGGGAAGGGAGAAAATGTAAAATATATTTTCTTTGAAGACAGACATTGGAACAGAAGTTTGTCTTTTCATTCAGATGCTAGCTGTACTAGGAGCATTGCAGAACAGACTACAGTACAACACATTCTCTTTCCTGCACATTTTGATACAAGAATGGATTCCCACCCCGCATTTAAGCTTGAATACCTGCTCTCATTTTTAAGGGGAATGGAAAGATAAGAAACAATTTTGTTGTGATATATGAAGTGAGGCCTCCCAAGGACTGTACTTTAATAATAGACATAGTATCTTCTCTGGTTTGTTATTTAAAGGAACTCTGCAGGCTTTTTATGTTTAAAAAAACCATTGCTGAATGGTGCTAAACTAGTAGATTAGGTTGTAATATAGCTTCCAGAAAAGACCCCTTAACTTAAAATGTCTCCCTGTATTAAAGGTTTAAAATTGTATTTTAAAATGGGAAAGCATAACAGAATAATTAAGTATTAAAGAGAACAGATTAAAAATGCAAGAGTAACAATGAAACAACAGTAAACTCTTATGTCTGGTAAGGATACATTAGCCAATCTGATGATATTATAATTTCTCCTAATTGCAGTTATTAGTTTATTGACTCAGACTATACTATGAGTTAAGAGCTATATCACTTTACCATCATACTAAATATCCAGATATAACAGTTTCATAATAGTAAATTAAAGAAATGATAACTTTTCCATTTCAAATCAGCATTAGAGATAGCTGTGGCTTGCAAAAATACTAAGGGAGCAGGTATTCAAAAGCAAACTTAGCCCAGAGCTGCACCCCTTCGATAGCAAAAAGTGATTTGGTGTGCACAGAATTAATTCAATGAAGCTGAAAAGACAGGTAATATGATTCCTTTGCATTGAAAAATTCTTCAGCTTTCTTAGATATAAAGCCATGAGTAGGCAGCATTTCATTAATAGTAGAATGTTTCAACCAAAACCTAAATAGTATTCTACCCAATGCTGTCCAAAAAGAATCCATCCAAGATTATTGCCTCGCTTCTTATCATAGAATCATAGAATTGCAGAGTTGGAAGAGACCATGAGGGCCATCCAGTCCAACCCCCCTGCCACGCAGGAAATCTTGATCAAAGCATCCCCGACAGATGGCAATCCAGCCTCTGTTTAAAGACCTTCAAGGAAGGAGACCCCACCATGCTCCAAGGGAGTGTATTCCACTGCCAAACAGCTCTTACTGTCAAAAAGTTCCTCCACATGTTGAGCTGGAATCTCTGTTCCTGGAGCTTGCATCCATTGTTCCGTCTTCCAGTCTCTGGAGCAGCAGAAAACAAGCCTGCTCCATCCTCAGCGTGACATCCTTTCAAATACTTAAATAGGGCTATCATATCGCCTCTTAACCGTCTTTTTTCCAGGCTAAACATACCTAGCTCCCTAAGTCTCTCCTCATAAGGCATCGTTTCCAGACCTTTCACCATTTTAGTTGCCCTTCTCTGGACACGCTCCAATATGTCAATATCCTTTTTTAATTGTGGTGCCCAGAACTGGACACAGTATTCTAAGTGAGGTCTGACCAAGGCAGAATAGAGTGGCACTATTACTTCCCTTGATCTAGACACTATACTTCTATTGATACAGCCCAAAATCGCATTGGCCTTTTTAGCTGCCGCATCACATTGTTGACTCATGTTCAACTTGTGGTCTACTAGGACTCCTAGATCCCTTTCCCACGTAGTCTCGTTCAGCCAGGTCTCTCCCATCCTATATTTATGCATTTCATTTTTCCGCCCTAAATGCAGTACTTTACATTTCTCCGTATTGAATTTCATTTTGTTAGCTTTGGCCCAGCTCTCCAGTCTATCCAGGTCATTCTGAATTTTGATCCTGTCCTCTAGGGTATTAGCTACTCCTCCTAATTTGGTGTCATCTGCAAATTTGATAAGTATGCCCCTAATTCCCTCATCCAAGTCATTGATTAAGATGTTGAATAGCACTGGGCCCAGGACAGAACCCTGCTTGCAACACTGTACCCATCCATTTATTTTCATGCTTACAACACTGTACCCATCCATTTACTTTCATGTATTCTATAGTCTCTCTCTTTGGCTTTTCTTCGCAAACAAAGATTCAGGAAGGACTCATCCCATGCTTTCTGCAAGCGCGCTAATGACTGAAAAGGCCAATCTGAAATAAACAAGTCCAGTTGCAGAAAGCACAGCAGAAGGTCTCCTTGGGTGATGTTTCTGGGTTGTGATTCTTTCTGCATTGTCGTTTCTCTTCAAGACTTGTTCGGCGTGAGTTCTCAAATAAGTCCGCAGCATTGTGGATAGTGCGTCTCCATGCCTCCCGATGTGAGGCCAGGACGGACCATTGTTGGTGATCAATTTGACTGAGCCTGAGGTGTTGTTTCAGGGAGTCCTTGTATCATTTTTTTGGAGAGCTCCTCTTACACTGACCCATGGCGAGTTCACCGTAGAGTACTATTTTGGGGAGGCGATGGTCCTCCATCCTAGAAACGTGCCCTGCCCAGCGCAGCTGTGTTCTCAGTATCATGGCCTCAATGCTGGTGATCCCTGCTTGCTCAAGGACAGTAACATTCGTCACATAGTCAGTCCAGTGTATATTTAGGATTGTGCGTATACAGCGCTGATGAAAGCATTCGAGGAGTCATAAGTGATGGCGATAGATGACCTGTGACCATGCTGGCCCTCGATGCTACAGTACTGAAATAACATCTCAGGCTCGACCAAATTGATCACCAACAATGGTCCGCCCTGGCCTCACATCGGGGGGCATGAGACACACTATCCACAATGCTGCAGCCTTATTTGAGAACTCATGCCGAACAAGTCTTGAAGAGAAACAACAACACAGAAAGAATCACAACCCGGAAACATCACCCAAGGACACCTTCTGCTGTGCTTTCTGCAACCGGACTTGTTTTTCTCGGATTGGCCTTTTTAGTCATCAGTGCACTTGCAGAAAGCGCGGGATGAGTCCTTCCTGAATCTTCATTTGCATAGAAAAACCAGAGACAGTACTGTGTTAAAAAGTAAAACGTTGACTGGTGTCATCATAGTGAAGGAAGAAAAAGGACAATTATACAATCAATTCCAAGAAGTATGCTTTTCTTGTAATTTTCAAGTAACAACATCTATTGACATTAAGTTCTGCATGAATTATCAAGTTTTCTCAATTTACATTTCCAAGTAGAACCTTAGCAACACAAATGACATGGGGCTTTTCTTTTAATACACCATCTGGACAAAGGCTGTACAACACTGTGTAACTGCAGATTTCTATGAAAACTACATTTTTAATGAAAAGCCATTGTTGCTATGATGGCATAATTTCTACTGCTTATGACAGATTACTTAAAGTCAAATGTTTTCTTTCTCACGGAAGACTATTACTGTAAGATGTACTGAGACAATCAAATTAGCAGCATATTGTCTTCTTAAATATTTTATTCTACATTCTAGCCTTCCCAAGTAGCATTCCTATGCCATCCATACTACCCTGAAAACATCAAATCTTGTCTGATTTTGGATGCTAAGCAAGGTCACTCCTGGATAATGTTTGGATGGGAAACCAACTGGTAATACCAGGGATTTCCAAGTAAGAGTGAGGGAAGAATTATGTCTGAAAGCCTGAAGAGCCTTTGCTGCCAGTCAGAACTGATAATTGCAGGCTAGATGGATCAAGGTTCTGACTCAGCACAGGGCAAGCTCCTATGGTATATTCTTAAGCAGCGACTGTGAAAACAGGAATGGTCACAGAGCACATTCTATTATCTGCACCCAAACTTATAAGTGGGTATATTTGGAAGAACTGAAAAGTAAACTGAACTTTGAAGAGGCTGTTCTCTATTATTTTTTTTTAACATTTTCCAAACAAACATGCTTCATTGCCATATTTTACAGAATCTTCTATTCATTATGACTTCCCATTATACAGTAGCATCCCTGTATCCATGGGGGATTGGCTCCGCCCCCTGTGGATGATGAAATCCACAGATAATAGCAAATACCACCCACCACCACCCCGCCACAGGAGCCGTCCCAGGGAAAGGGGGAGGTGTGATCCCCCCTGGCCCTTCCCTTCCTCCTTTGCCCCCGCCATGGCCTTGTCACAACTGGAGCTCTTCCAAGGGAAGGGGGAGACACTATTCCTCCTGCCCCCTCCCTTCCCTCTGCCATGGCCCTGCTGTAACTGAAGTTCTCCTGGGGGGAGGTGCAATCCCTCCTGCCCCTCACCTCCCCCTGCCATGGACCCATCATGACCAGAGCTCTCCTGGGGAAAGGGAGGGGGCAGGTGTGATCCCTCCCCCCACCATCACCTAACCACAGATAATTGAATCTGCAGTTGGTGAATCAGCAGATATGGGGGTGCTACTGTACCACCTACTAGACCTTTCTATCGTCATTTTAATTTCTTTTGCACTTCAGTAAATTTTGATTTTGCAGTGTATTTTTACCTTTTCACCTTATTCTTTATAATGTAGCTCGAACAAGTTGCATCAATCTATTCTTCCTCTTTCTATATAGTGATATATTCTACCTTTATATGTTTGTGTGTATATGGGTCACCTATCGCCACCACCTACGACTCCTCGAACGCTTTCATCAGCGCTGTATACGCACAATCCTAAATATACACTGGACTGACTATGTGACGAATGTTGCTGTCCTTGAGCAAGCAGGGATCACCAGCATTGAGGCCATGATATTGAGAACACGGCTGCGCTGGGCAGGGCACGTTTCTAGGATGGAGGACCATCACCTCCCCAAAACAGTACTCCACAGTGAACTTGCCATGGATCAGCATAAGAGGGGCGCTCCAAAAAAGCGATACAAAGACTCCCTGAAACATCTCAGGCTTGGCCAAATTGATCACCAACAATGGTCCATCCTGGCCTCACATCAGGAGGCATGGAGACACACTATCCACAATGCTGCGGACTTATTTGAGAACTCATGCTGAACAAGTCTTGAAGAGAAATGACAATGCAGAAAGAATCACAACCCAGAAACATCACCCAAGGAGACCTTCTGCTGTGCTTTCTGCAACCGGACTTGTTTATCTCGGATTGGCCTTTTCAGTCATTAGCACGCTTGCAGAAAGCGCAGGATGAGTCCTTCCTGAATCTTTGTTTGCGAAGAAAAGCCAGAGAGAGAGAGAGCGAGAGAGAGATGTTTGTGTGTGTATACACATATATATGTATTTTACTATCCACACCTGTTATCTATCTCTTGTTTCTATTTGTATTATATATATTTATTCAATAATAATAATAATAATAATAATCTCTCTTTAGATTTCTTTATTTTAACAGTCCTTCATTCAAGTTCCATTTCTTTCCCCAGTATCTTGCATTTGTTTTCCATCTTATTCACATCTTTATCATTGATCAAAAAATTAATTTGTCCATTTATTTTATGTTGTTTAATTTAATTAACCAGTCTTTGGGAGGGGGGTCTTTTTGTTTCCATTTTTTTGCCAGTACAAGTCTTGCTGCCATTGCAATATACAGAAGTATTTCTTCTAAGATTTCAAGCTTCTAGGTACAAGGATGATGCATAGAGCTTCTCATGCACAAAAGAATGGTACTTGAACTCAAGAACCTAATAGTTTTTTATGCAACTCTTATGAAGGCACTAAAGACTGAAACAATAAAGCTGTCCGAGAAAGTGCTTTGCCAGCAAAGTCTAGGAAGGTGGCCAGCTGTTAATGAGCACACCGGAATGCAAACACAGTCAAGCAAAGATTTAATCAGTAATGCAGTCCAGAAAGTCAAGGCTTATGGCAGGCAGCGTGGGTCTAAACAAGTCCATGAGTCAGTAGGAAAAAGGCAGCAGAGTAATCAGGAACAGTCCGAGATTGTCATGTCCTGTGAGCCTGATGAGGGTATAGAGTCAGAGGAGGAGGAGGAGGACATGGCAGGGAACAGCCCTAGGGAAACTGTCACAGGTTTATCTACACCTGTGCCACCAGGGAACCAGAGCCAACCTAGAGGCTCAAGCAGATGAAAAGCCTGGTCCAAGTGGACTGGCATCAGTCCCAGCAGAGAGTCCTGCCAATTCAGATAAGGACAAAGAAGGACTTACTTCCGCCATTGTATACACAGCAGCAATCTCAAAAGGAATCTCAAAGGAAATCTCTGAGATTTTCCTTGGTTTTTTTCGGGGCTGTGAGGCTGTGTTCTGGAATAGTTTCTTTCTGACGTTTCATCTGTATCTGTGGCTGGCATCTTCAGAAATCTCTGAGACTTTATGAGAAAAACCTTCTCATTAAGAAACACCTGACAAAGCATTAATTGCATTATATATGTACTGGGAGAGGAGATGGAGGCTTTGTCAGAGATCAACTGATCTTCCTGGTGAAAGCTTCCTGCCGACTTCAGTGCCTGGATTCCGGTTAACCTGACTTCTGTTATCTTGACTCATGCTTAGACCTTGGACTGTCCCTGATACTCTGCTGCCTGCTCCTATTGACCCACAGACTGTTTTGGATCCACTCTGACTGACTGCCGTAAGCCTTTGACCTTTTGGACTGTATTACTGGACTAAACCTTTGACTGTGTTTGCATTCATGTGAGCTAATTAACAGTTGACTGCCTTCCCAGACTAGTGTTGTTTATATTTTGCTGGTAACTAGTTGCTTTCTGGACAGAGGTCTCGAGGCACAAGTCAAGGCAGCAAGGATCAAGGCAACAACGTCAGCAAGAAGCTTTCTCCAGGAAGATCAGCTGATCTCTTACAAAGCCTCCATCGCTTCCCAAGTGTGTGTGTGTGTGTGTGTATGTGTATCAATCAAGGCTTTGTCAGGTTCTTCTTGATGAGCAGGTTTTTTTCATAAAGTCTCAGAGATTTCCTTCAAGCTTCCTTTTGAGTTTGCTGTGGGGTGTATGATGGTGTAGGTAAGTCCACCTCTTCTTCTTCATTCTTGTCTGCATTGGCAGGACTCTCTGCTGGGACCGGTGCCAACCCACTAGGGCCAGGCTCTTCCTCTGCTTGAGCCCCCAGGTTGGCAGGGTTCCCTGGTGGCACAGGTGTAGATAGACTTGTGCCAGGGTCCATAGGGCTGTTCCCTGCCATGTCCTCCTCCTTCTCTGATTCCATACCCTCATCAAACTCACGGGGCATGACAAAAGCAGTTCAACGACCACAACCAAACAACACACTGAATAAATAAATAAATACAAAATATCACTCCCTCTAACAGCAAAGTCAGGTGCTTGGTGCTATTGCCACTGGTGTGACCAGTGGGGTTACCAAGAAACAAAAGGGAGGTGTCAGCATGACTGAGGACTTTTGGATTTCCTAAAGTATACAAATGTTCTAAGGGGTCTGACCCACACACCCCAAGAAACCAATGATTGCTGAGCATGCTCAGGTAGTTACAGAATGCTGAGTGTTCATTGGAAAAGGAAAACTGGGTGACAGTGATGATGGAATGGAATAGTCTTCTGGAGTACATGACTCTCTGTTGGTTGCCTTTTTTATTGCTTGTTCTTATTCTTGTTTACATTATTGAACATGTGCTGTGATGATACTGGCACAATGTATCTCAGAAGGTAATCACAAAATGTCTCCTCTTGCAAACAAACATCTGAAGCAAACTACCACCATCCTTGTTTATCTGGAATTCTTACAGCCCCAGAAACATTACTTATGTTTGGAATATGAACATAGTACCAAGAGACATGAACATAATAGAAATTTCAGTACTGAGAATGAGCACCAGAGTATACAAGTGCTCTAATAATATCTTGTGCTGTTACAGTGGCGGCACTAGGAGTGTGTGAAGAGGCTAAAAACGCATTAGGTGAAACCAACTTTAGTGATGCCACAGTGCTGTTAAAATTTCAGAACATTTTACATGTTAACCACTGGTTTGTTCTTATACTGAAGATCATGGCACTTTTCTTGCCACAGCTACAAGCTGCTTATTCTGTTAAGTCCATGCATACTGACATCTGACTACCTACAACAAAATACTGTGTTCTTATCAGCTGTGTAAAATTTCAAACAGTAAACATATGCCTATCAGCATATATCTAGAGAAGTATCAATAACAGGTGGCAAAGGTCAAGTGAAAGTTTATTGGCTATGATGAACTTAAGACTGTTCATTTACTCTTTCCTTCAAGGTGTGCATGATCAAAGGAACAGAGTTTTTTGCAGAGTCACATAACAAGCTGTTTGTTGAGACTAGAACATCTGGTCATTATTCCCTAACACTTGAATTCCATGCAGACTAGTATGGTATACTTCCACTCCTTTCAGTCTCATAAGGGAGACACATATGGCCAATCATTCCATCTAGAAATGATTAAGTCTGCATTATATGGCTTTTTAAGTCAACATACCACTGCACTCCATCAGCACTGCAGTTTGGTGCTGGCTTCTGCTGTAAAAGTCTGCTAATATGACAGAGCTTAACGGTGTTTGACTTTTGGTGACAGAAAACATTTAAGGCAAGATTGTCTTTACAATAGCAGATTCTCATCTCTGCTAAGAACTCCCAAGACACTGCACGATAGTTACGGTAATTTAAAGACCCAGTAATACCTACTGGGGAAAAAATCATTCTTTGTCATCCCATTTTCATTATGGAAATTTGAACAACTACAATTAATTATTTTACTTAAGGTAAAGTTATTGTACAATTAATAAATATCACAATTCAGAATAATTTATATTTAATTTGGAGACACACACAGAGTTGCCCAAGGCCACTCAGCTTTGCAGCATGCAAGAATCCACATCCAAACTATACACTCTACTTTGGCTGCCACAACCATACACACACTTACACATCCTTTGTCCATGTTTACCATCTTGCAGTTGTATACCATAGAACAGGAAATGTTTTATAATACATTTGATTTGATTTTTAACACTGCATTTTACTGTTATAATTTATTTATTTATTTCCCCCCTTTCCCCCCTTTTTTACAATATATTTTTATTAATTTTATAATCATACATTATATTATACAATCAATACTTAGTTAGTATAACACATAAATTTACTATAAACATCATAATTTTTCTATTAACTAATTTCAAAAGTTAACATACATTCTTTACTATAATTCTATTCAAAAATATTAATTCCCCTACCCACCCCACCTCAGTGCTCCCCTTCACCGGAGCCATTATCCCTTACCTAATATTTCCAGAATCTCATTTCTTCTCGTGGAGGTAACCTCCCATCTTTTGTCTGTAGTACTTTTTTAACAAATACTTTCCAAATTTTATCAAAGTCACTTTCTTTCCAACTTGCTCTTCTTACTTTGAGTCTACATGTTAACTTATCATTTATTGCCATCTTCCACACTTCTTTATACCACTCCTCCACTTGTACATTTATTTGCATTTTCCAATGTCTTGCTATAATTAATCTTGCTGCCGTTAATAAATTTGTTATTAAATCCTTTTTTGCTTGGTTCCCAGTCTCTCCATTATAAATTGACATCAATGCTATACTCTGTTTCCTTTCTATATTTCTATTCAGCATATTCTCTATTTCTATGAAAATCATTTCCCAAAACTGCTGTACAAATTTACAATTCCACCACATATGTACCTATTTCTTGACAACCTCTCCAACAATATTTAGAGTTATTCTTATCTATATTATGCAATCTTGCTGGTGTCAAATACCATCTCCATATTATTTTATAATAATTTTCTTTTATCCGTATCGACATATTTTTATTTTTTCATTATTATTATTCATTAAGGGATAAATATGATAATATTACAAATTTAAATAAAATAATAAAAAGAAAGGGTTTGAAAGATGTGTGGAGATTGGTAAAGGGAGATGAAAGGAAATATACATACTTTTCAATGGTACATAAGAGTTATTCAAGAATTGATTATATTTTTGTATCAAAAAATTTGATTGATAAAATTATAAATTCAGAGATAGAAAATATAAAAGTAACAGACCATGCCTTGGTCAATGTGGAGATTATAATGAAGAGAGATTATGAACAGGTGAAAAGGTGGAGGTTGAATACAAAGATTTTAAATTATAGAGAAATAGTAGAAAAAATTGAGCATGAATGGCAAGAATTATGGGAATTAAATGATAAAGAAGTATCAAAAGGAATTTTGTGGGATACTATGAAAGCTGTGACAAGGGGGATATGCATAAAAGAAACCTTTAACTTAAAAAAAGGCAAGAAGAAAAAAAGGGAAATTAGAAAGGGAAATAGAATTATTGGAAAATGAATGTATATTAAGGGAAAAACAAACTTATATTTGAGTTACGAGTAAAGAGGGAGGAATTGGATAAAATGAAAGTAGATGAAGTATAGGAAAATGTAATTTATTTAAGAAGGGAGTATTTTGAATTTAGTAATAAAAATTCAAAAATGTTGGCTAGATCCACACAGAAGAAGAAAATGGAAAATATGATAAATGGGATTAGAGACAAAACAGGTAAAATGTGTAGAACAATGAAGGAAAAACTAACAATTTTTGAGGAGTTTTATAAAGAGCAGTACCAGTCAGGGAATAAATCAGTGGAACAAATAGAAAAATACGTAGGGGGAAATTGGAAGATTAAAATAGAAGAGAAAGATAGGGATTTATTAGAAAAACCAATTACGAAAATGGAAATAGAGGAAGCAATAAACAATTTATAAAGCGGGAAAGCTCCAGGAATGGATGGGTTAGGACCAGATTATTATAAAGTATTTAAAAAGAAGTTGATACTTAAATAATTTATTTATTTCAATGTGGGCCACTTCAAAAAATTAGTTTCAAAAGCAGGCTGTAGGTAATCAATTTAAATTCTGATTTCTCACCATGCCATTCGATTTCAGCTGAATATACTCCCTGTTATCTGTTAGAATATACACACTTGCCATCTACTATGAAATTGATTTCCTCTTCATTAGCCATGTAGCCCATTAGCCATCTACTAATATAGCTTATAAGGTTATTTAGGAACACCAAGACTACAACAAACGAGATGCTTGTTTTACCTTGTTTCACTAACATCAATATAGTTTACTCCCAAGTACAAGCACACAAGATTGCAACCATATAGCGAGAAACCTCCCCTGGCAAAATCTAGTGGCATCATGAAGGAAGGTTTCTTCACGACTATCTTAAAACAAAACGAAACAAACCTAAGGGCAAAATCAATGCTGCCCTGGCATTCCTAGTGGGATGTCCTTCCCTTCCTTGCCTCCTTATAGCCACCATGTGCTTGTCAAACTGGCTCTGGAGTTTTGGGGACCCCAAAAGAGCTGCTTTTTGGGTGGCACAAACGATACAGAGTGGGGACAAGGAAGGGGGAAACATTCCATTGTGAGTACCAGGGCAGCACTGATTTTGCCCTTAGGGTTGTTGTTGTTTTAAAAGGATAATCTTGAAGAAAACCTCAGAAACATTAGTCCACAACCATTTTTAAACAGGTCCATTTGATAAAGGTGGTGGAACTCTCCGTTTTGCTCTATTCATGGTTCACACTGACTGTACAAAGACTTCAGAGCTCAAATTTTAAGATGCCAAGACATATGGAAGGATAGCTAACGCCCATTCTGACATGATGTAAGCCAGAAGGGTCATGGCACAACTGTGACACTGTGGCATCAGAGGATGGATTTTGGGAATTTTTGTTGATATTATAGCCCATGATACAAAGCAACCCTGGGCTAATTTTTCTTTACAGCATGTATCCAATCTATAGAAACTCATGGAAAGAAAGAAAAAAAATCACATTGTTTGCTCTGAATGATTTAATTAATACTTATTCTCATGAAAAATTATTCAGAGAAAATGTAATGAACCCTAAATAAAACAAAAATGTTTAAGTACAATGCCAACAAATCTTAAGTGAGGTTTAGAAATGCCCTTGTTTCCCTACTAGTTAGAACAAAAATAATGCATTATGTAATTTTTGGCTAACTACTCCACTAATATGTTAATATCATTACATGATTTCACAAGTACAACAACATGTAATTTCATTTATTTATTCTCCATAAGGCAGAGAGAAGGTGTAGATTAAGAGGCTGTCAAGATGATAAAGTGACAGCTAATGCAGATTTATTTTTGCAATATAGCATGTAAGTAATGCAAATGCTAGTTAAAACAAAGTAGCTTCAGGCACTCAAGGTGTGCTTCAGGCACTGCATGAATGGATGTAAAATGCTAACAAATTAGAATGTCAGAAGCAAAGTAAGGAAGAAGGAAAATGAAGGTTCAATTTAAAAGGCATTAAAGGAAGTACCCAACTGTAAATCAAGACATTTTATCACACCAAGTCATTACATGAATTCCCACCTATACTGGCAAAGACCTAGAATCCTTCAAGATCTAAACCTAAGATCTAGATTTGATTGAAAAAATTAACTCCTCTAAAAACATGACAATTATAAGTCAACTTCACATTTGTATGCAAGCTTACTCCCTCCCTGTGCCAGCAATATTCATTCTACCTTCTTATTTAAATTTAGACCAATTTCAGCATAGACTAGTTTCATATACTGTACTACTTCCTTCACAGCAAACAGCTTTAGCACAATAACTAAAATACATATTCAACACATTTTTTCTCTTATTTGCTATCAAATTGACTAGGAATGAGAGACTTCCAAGAGCCCCTGTCATCAACAGCTTTCCTTATCAATGTAGTCTTCTTCTTTTCCTACAATTTTAAATCCTTTTCCCTCTAACTCCATTATTCTTAGGGTATCTTCTATGCATACTTTAAAGAGATAGGGTGATAAAATGCATCCCTGTCTGACCCCTTTGCCAACTGAAAACCATTCTATTTCTCAATAGTCTATCCTGAGAGAATAGCTTCTTGAGCAAAGTATACATTGTGGCACACCCATTTCTTTTAAAGTGATCCAAAGTTTTGGCACTCTTCCTATTCCTCTGTGGTTAGCCAGATCCAGTTAATTACGGTAGTTCAGAGGAACAATATGTTATAGTAGGATCTCTGGGAGTGTTTGCAACAAGCACATACCTTGTGCATTCAGAGTTATAGCATGTATGTGTCTAGGATGCAAGAGAAGTTCATTACCCAATTTACTGGCAAGAATTTTATATACTCACACAATGAATCTGTTCATGCATGAGTACAGAAGCAAGAGAGAAGCAGAGCAGTAGCATTCTTGCCAGCCCAACCTGCAGCTTTATTCACACAGCACCAATAGCCTCCTCTGAATTAGTCTTTCCAAGAAAACCCTGTGATAGGGTTGCCATAAGTCAGAGTTTACTTGAAGAAACATTACTACAAAAACTAGTAAGCTGAAGAGTCAGTGGCTGGAATCATAGAATCATAGAATCATAGAATTGCAGAGTTGGAAGAGACCACGAGGGCCATCCAGTCCAACCCCCCTGCCACGCAGGAAATATTGATCAAAGCATCCCCGACAGATGGCCATCCAGCCTCTGTTTAAAGACCTCCAAGGAAGGAGACCCCACCACGCTCCGAGGGAGTGTGTTCCACTGCCGAACAGCTCTTACTGTCAAAAAGTTCCTCCTAATGTTGAGGTGGAATCTCTGTTCCTGGAGCTTGCACCCATTGCTCCGTGTTCCAGTCTCTGGAGCAGCAGAAAACAAGCCTGCTCCATCCTCAGCGTGACATCCCTTCAAATACTTAAACAGGGCTATCATATCGCCTCTTAACCGTCTTTTTTCCAGGCTAAACATACCCAGCTCCCTAAGTCTCTCCTCATAAGGCATCGTTTCCAGACCTTTCACCATTTTAGTTGCCCTTCTCTGGACACGCTCCAATTTGTCAATATCCTTTCTGAATTGTGGTGCCCAGAACTGGACACAGTTTTCTAAGTGAGGTCTGACCAAGGCAGAATAGAGTGGCACTATTACTTCCCTTGATCTAGACACTATACTTCTATTGATACAGCCCAAAATCGCATTGGCTTTTTTAGCTGCCGCATCACACTGTTGGCTCATGTTCAACTTGTGGTCTACTAGGACTCCTAGATCCCTTTCGCACGTAGTCTCATTCAGCCAGGTCTCTCCCATCCTATATTTATGCATTTCATTTTTCCGCCCTAAATGCAGTACTTTACATTTCTCCGTATTGAATTTCATTTTGTTAGCTTTGGCCCAGCTCTCCAGTCTATCCAGGTCATTCTGAATTTTGATCCTGTCCTCTAGGGTATTAGCTACTCCTCCTAATTTGGTGTCATCTGCAAATTTGATAAGTATGCCCCTAATTCCCTCATCTAAGTCATTGATAAAGATGTTGAATAGCACTGGGCCCAGGACAGAACCCTGTGGCACCCCACTGGTCACATCTTTCCAAGCTCTGAGTAGCTGCAGATTTTGCCTCAGGCTATGGGAATGAACGGTGATATCAAAGCACCATCTTGCCCAAGTTAATGCTCCCAAAGGTTGCCTTACTTCCCTCTTACTCTCTCAATGAGATGAACAATGCCAGCCACCATAGTCTAACCTGCTGCCCTCTCTTTGGACTGTTCTTTCTGGTCTCTGTCAAAATCTGCTGCTGAACCCTGTGCCCAAGTATATCCACCTGGCTATTACTCTGCTATACTTAAGAATGTTCAGTTTTCTTTATAGTGGGTTGTCTCCAACACAGCACTTGTAGAAGGACATTCACACCAAGGAAATTCCTTACTGCTTCTCCCTTAGATGTACAGTGGGCCCTTGATATCTGCTGGGGTTTGGTTCCCGGACCCACCATGGGTACCAAAATCCATGGGTACTCCAATCCCACTATACCAGGTGGCCCATATACAGTTGTTTACAATGTTGATAGGAGGGGGAGAGAATGTGTGAGCAGAAGATGTGGGGATGGAGTCCAAACGACAGTTGGGCAGAGCACTCTACACTATACTATATACTTACTTTTGGGCCATTCTGTATACAATGGCATAATAAAACGGTGTTCCTTATATAAAATGGCAAAATCAAGGTTTCCTTCTTGGAATTCTTTTGTGGGGGAAGGAATATTTTTCAAGCCATGGATGGTGGAATCTATGGATGCCAAATCCAGTGTACAGAGGGCCGACTGTCTCTCCCGAGGGCTGAGAAATCTTGACAAAAATAATGGGGATGTGAAGAAAGGTACAGCAGTGAGAAGAGAGATTAGGAAATGGTGACAAACTCCTCACCAGCTGAGGAAAGACTTTTCAGGATGTACAGGAGAGTAGCAGGGAGAAGGAAGAAGAGGAGGAAGGGGCTGGAGCTTCTCTTCTACAGGTGAACTTACTGCTGCACTGGATAAACCCACTTTTAGCTAGGATATGAGTCTTCAACCCTTTTAAAAATTGCTTATAGATCTGGTGAAGAAATAAAACTGGTTGAACTAGGTACATCTGATCTGAAGGGAAGAAATTTGGATTGATACTAGTAGGGTCAAGAAAATGTCAGAACAGTCAAGGAAAATAATCTTATAAGGGGGGAAAGGTTCTTTTAAAAATGTTTTGTCCAAATAAGAAAGAGGGGGATAAAATTGTGGCGAAAAACACTTAAAAAAAAAAAGCCAAGGAAAGCCAAAGAGATTTTCATTAATATTACTAAAAATACTAAAATAGACAATATACATTTATTTAAATACATCAGAGAAGAAAGCCATCTAGAAACATAGTTAAACCATTAGGTTGAGCTAGAAATGAAAATATTACAGAAATTGAATAGAGGGGTAGCAAAAATGCTGAATTATTTAAATTGGTCTTCATTGCCAAAGATGTCCAAACCACTTTTTTACCCCCCAAAAGTATGCGAGGAGCTAACTCAATCAGAGGTGATAAGAGATCAAGTTGCAAGACTTGGCACATTAAAAATTAAGAGTTTGCTGGACTTGGATGGCATATGCTGAAGGGTTATTCTAACATTGCTGCTTTTCCAACAAAACATGTAATGCCACCAGAATCAGCTTTTATTGAAGAAATGGAAGCAAGCTAACATAACACCAAAGTTCAAAGAGGCCCTGTGGTTTGCCTGATAACCCATTCATTAATTTGGGCCTCTTCTAACCTTTTCCTCCAAAATAAGGAAAAGGTTTTTGAAGTGTTTTTAATATTATTTCTGCAGAGGAAATGCACATGGAAAACATTATAATACCATCAAGAATCCTGCAATTTCCCCCCAGAAGATATTTGAGCAGTGCATCCTTGCTGATTCTTGCGCACAGTACAGTAGTTTTAGAATCACAGAACTGGAAGAGACCACAAGGGCCATCCAGTCCAACCCCCTGCCATGCAGGAATACACAATCAAAGCACGCTTGACAGATGGAGATTTTCTGTTTAAAAATCTCCAAAGAAGGAGACTCCACCACACTCCCAGGCAGTGCATTCCATTGCTGAACAGCTCTTACCATCAGGAAGTGCTTCCTAATGTTTACGTGGAATCTCTTTCTTGTAGTTTGAGTCCATTGCTCCATGTCATAGTCTCTGGAGCAGCAGAAAATAAGCTTTCTCCCTCTTCAGTATAACATCCCTTCTAATATTTAAACATGGCTATCATGTCACCTCTTAACTTCTCCCCAGGCTAAACATACCTAGCTCCCTAAACCCCTCCTCGTAGGGCATGGTTTCCAGAACTTTTACCATTTTTGTCCCCCTCCTCTGGATACATTTCAGCTTGTCAATATCTTCTGGAATTGTCATGCCCAGAACTGGACACAGTATCTCAGGTTGGGCCTGACCAAAGCAGAATAGAGTGGCACTATTACTTCCCTCGATCTAGACACTATATTCCTTCTTAATGTGGGTGTGTGCGTGTGTTTCCATGCTTTCTACATGAAAAGCTGAGTTGAGCTTACTCCAGAAACACACTTTTGGAGAAAAAATTGTGTTAGAACTTTATCTGTGTTGCTCTGAGATGAATATCTGAAACTGATTGCCACTTCTTTTAATATTTTCTTACAGCAGATTTTATAGGTAAGAGCATATCTCCAATCCACCTCAGCATTCTGAGACATGGTAATCATAACATCAGTAAAATTTCATCCCTTGACAGCAAATATTCTATGTTATGACTGATCCTCTGAGCCACAATCATGGCAAGAAACTAAAGTTTTTCTTGTATCTGAGACAAAGAAAATACTTCACCTTCCAAAACATATTTGTTCAAATTCCTGTTCTGAAGCAATATTCTGATATTTTAGAGAGCTAAGTGTAACATATGTAGAGAAACAATCTGGTTCTAGTCACTGCTGCAGTTAAATACAACTTGCAATATGATAACTTCAACTTTGAAATGTTTTCCTTTATTGAAAGCCAAAAGTAGCAATCTTTAATCCAAGAAATGTATCTTATTTCCCTTTTAATCCATTATCCATTGTAATAATGGCTGGGATTTTAATAAGAGATAGCAGGACTAAAAGCTTTGTTGAAACAAAAGCTTTGTAGAAGCAAAAATGCATCAGTAGGAGGACCTTAATCTTTTTCTGAAATTAAATACAAAAAATTAAAAACATTCTTATTTCTCAGCATATTTAAGACAGGTATCCATATGGAAGTTATTAATCTCTAAAATATTTTAAGCCATTCGAACTCTGAAAGATGATAGGCCCTTTAAAAGTTATTCAGGTTTCAGAAGTGAAAAGCTTTGAAGATGGAAAATTCTCTGTGTAATCTTCCGGAGGGGTGAGGGACTATAAATGCAGCACAATCTTAAAACTACTTGCACATAAGGAATTACAGTATAAAAGAACAGTTCCATTCTGAGAAGCAGCAACAAACTGCAGATCAAAATTCACTCAGCAGTCTCATTCTTGCAGAAAACAGGGAATTCATTTTATGCTGTGACTTTGAGCCTCTGCAGGGGTGGGCAATTAAGATGGTCCATCCCAGGAGGCTTATGGACCCTGATGGATTCCTGATAGCTCTTGGGGAGTTTCCTGCTGCCTTTGCAGGTGATCCTGTCAAAGTCCTTGCTAAGCTCTGGAATAGGGAAATAAACATGATGGTAGATACAATCGCTCCTAAGCATCCCCTTTCATGAAGTGGAGCCAAGCGAGCCCCCTAGTTTACTAGGGAGCTGGCAGTGATGGAACAAGTGGGACAGAGACTAGAGCATCAATGGCATGAGCCAAACCCAACACGGCCTATAGGAAAGCCTAGGGTGTGGTGATGGTAGTAGTGAAGAAACCGTATTTCTCTACCACCATTGTGTCTGCAAAATGTCATCCAGCGGAGCTGTTTTGAGTGGTAAGGGGTCTTTTACATCCTAGCCCACAAAAAAGAAAAAAACAGACCACTCAGCAGCCAATTGTTGAGACACTATGCACACAAAACTGTTTGGATCAGCTCGGACTTGGATCCTACAGTTGATACAGGACTAGTGGATGCAATCTTAGCACCTGCTTGTCCTGTATTATTGGATATGTTTCAGCTTGTTCAGCCTGACAATGTGGACAAGATCCTTGGATGTGAGAGCGACCACATGTGTGCTGGACCCTTGCCCTTCCTGCCTCCTGAAAGCAGTTAGAGGGGGGACTGGCCATGTGGGTAAGGGGAGTGGTAAGTGTCTTGCTGTAACAAAAGGAGTTTCCATCCTGCCTAAAAGAAGCTGTGGTGAGGCCACTACTAAAAATAAAAATAAATCTCTGAATCCCACTATGCTTGAGAATTATAGGCTTGAGAATTATAGGTCTCAAACATTCATTTCCTGAGCAAGATCCTAGAATATGTGGTGAGGATTCCTGGATTAAACAGATTGTCTAGATCCATTTCAATCTGGCTTCAGGCCGCTGGTTATGGGATGGAGACCCTTGGTTGTCTTTGTGTGTGACCTACACAGGGAACTGGGCAGGGGTAGTGTGCCCCTGTTGGTTCTGCTGGATCTCTCAGTACCATCCAGCTTTCAATACCATCAACTATGGTATCTTTTTGCACTGCATCTCTGGGATGAGACTTGGGGCACTGTTCTTCACTGTTGGATCTCCTGGGCATTGGACTGCGGGGGCGGGGAGCTTGTGTTGTTTCACATATACTGTATATATGAAACTGCTCAGAGTTTTGGGACCAATGTTCTAATGATACTTAACTCTCTTATTTCCATTTGATTCCAAGTAAACTGTCTCAGTATTGAACCAATGTCTGCTATTATGAATGGACTGGATGAAGGCAAACAAACTGAAACTTAATCGAGATGAGAAATAGCTGCTCCTGGTCAGTTGAAAGGGAGATCAGGAAATAGGGATTCAGCCTGTCCTGGGTGAGATTACACTCCCCCTGAAATCTCAGATTTTCAGTTTGGGTGTCCTTTTGAACATAATCCTGAACCTGGACGCTCAGTTTGAGTAATGGCCAGAAATGTGCTGGCACAGTTAAGACTAGTGCACCAGCGGTGCTCACTCCTCAAGAAGTCAGATGAGGTTTTGCTAACACATGCCTTGATTATATCCTGTTGGGACTAGTGTAGCACACTGTAAATGAGAGGCTACCTTTGGAAAATGTTTGGAAACTTCAGCAGGGCCAAAATGCTGCAGCCAGAATGCTGACATAGGCCTGTTACACGGAACATGGAACTCCCTTATTAAAACAGCTTCACTGACTATATGTTTTTTCAAAGTGCTGGACGGGACCTATAAAGCCCTATATGGCTTAGGTCCAGACTATCTGAAAGACCATATCTCCATATCAAACCTGCCAGAGTCTTAAGATCTACAGGAGAGGGCTTTCTATCATTCCTGCCACCATCACAGGCTTGTTTGGTGAGGACATGGGAGACAGCCTTCTGAGCGGAATCCCCTTCCATGGGAGACTAGGCTGGCTCCCTCTCTGCTACCTGTTTGCTGGCAGGCCAAGACCTTTTTGTTCAAGCAGGCTTTCAATGAGCAATTACTCACAGGGACGCTTCTTATGGGGGAGGTACTTTATTTTTAACTTTTGTATATTTTAAATTATTTTACACTGTTTTTCAACTATGGTTTTAATGGGATGAATTTAATTATGTTTTAAAAAATTATTATTTTTCTTAAAATGCTATTGTTTTTGGACCTTGGTCCTACTCCAAGAGAAAAATGAAACAAACAAACAAACATTTAAGCCAATAGGGCTGCTTGATATTTTATCCTGAGCGCTGATATATTATGATATCCAAGTTGGCCTATCAGTCAACTGACTGTTCAAATATAATTGACTGACCATTATTTGTCTGCTCCAAATTACAGTTGTCCCTCCACATTCGCGGTTCCGACACTCGCGGTTCCACCTATTCGCGGAAACTCGGCTTCTCCCCCCACACACAGGGAAGCATTTCAGGGTGGAGCCAACCCCAAGGAAAGCTGAGTGAGCGCCCCACATCACTCTCGCTCCCCCCACAAAAGGGGCAAAAGCCGAGTGAAGTGGGGTGCCCAGCCAGTAAACCAAAGGGGGTTTGGTGCATGAGTGCCCCACCTCAATCGGCCCTCGCCCCTTCTGTGTGAGGGGCGAAAGCTAATTGAATCAAGGCGCTCACTCACCAAACCACTGCCAGTTTGCTGGCTGAGCGCCCCACCCCACTCGCCCCTCTCATAAAAGGGGCGAAAGCCGAGCGAAGCAGGGCACCCAGCCAGCAAACCGAAGGGGGTTTGGTGAGTGAGCGCCCCGCCCCAACCGGCCCTCGCCCCTTCCGTGTGGGGGGCGAAAGCCAGATGAAGCTCTGCTGGTTTGCTAGCTAAGCGCCCCACACCACTTGACCCTCGACCCTCTCATGGAAGGGGCAAAAGCTGAGCAAAGCGGGGTGCCCAGCCAGCAAACCGAAGGGGGGTTGGTGAAGGAGTGCCCCGCCCCAACTGGCCCTCGTCTCTTCCTTGTGAGGGGCGAAAGCCAGTTGAAGCGAGGCGCTCACTCACCAAACCGCTACCGGTTTGCTGGCTGAGCACCCCACTCGACCCTTGAACCAAAGGGAAGAAGGCGAGCGAAGTGGGGCACCCAGCCAGCAAACCAAAGGGGGTTTGGTGAAGGAGTGCCCCACCCCAACCGGCCCTCGCTCCTTCCGTGTGAGGGGCGAAAGCCGGTTGAAGCAAGGTGCTCACCCACCAAACCACTGCTGGTTTTCTGGCTGAGCGCCCCACCCCACTTGACCCTCAACCCTCTCACGGAAGGGACGAAAGCAGATCGAAGTGGGGCGCCCAGCCAGCAAACCAAAGGGGTTTGGTGAAGGAGTGCCCCACCCCAACCGGCCCTCACCCCTTCTGTGTGAGGGGCAAAAGCTGGTTGAAGCAAGGTGCTCACCCACTAAACCGCTGCCGGTTTGCTGGCTGAGTGCCCCACCCCACTTGACCCTCGGCCCTCTGTTGGAAGGGGCGAAAGCCAAGCAAAGCAGGGTGCCCAGCAGCAAACCGAAGGGGGTTTGGTGAGTGAGCGCTCCACCCCAACTGGCCCTTGCCCCTTCCTTGTGAGGGGCGAAAGCCGATTGAAGAGATGCACCCACGCCTCACCAAATTGCCGCCGGCCTGCTGGCTGAGTGCCCCACTTCACTCAGCCTTCGCCCCTCACACAAAAGTGGCAAAAGCTAGTCGAAGTGGGGCACTCAGCCTCCCCACTGCTCACCCCCCCTGTCCTTTCCAATGCAGCGGAGGGGCTTTTCCAGCCCCTTCACCACTCGCCTGCAACCCCCTGTCCCTTCCCAAGCAGCGATGGGGTTTTTTGAGTGCCATCACTGCTTTGGGAGGGCAGGGTGTGTGTGGCTGAAAATCCTCCCCACTGCCTGCCCGCCCGCCACCCCCCTCGCCCTTCCCAAAGCACTGATGGGGCTTTTCAAGCCCTGTTGCAGCTTTGGGAGTGTGAGGGGGTGGCTGAGAAGTGGCTATGAGGCTTCAAATCCCCCGTAGCCACTTTGGAAGGGCAGGTGGGGGTTGCGGGCGGGCGAGTGGGGAAAGGCGTATTTTTATTTGCAGTTTTTTCACATTCGTGGGGGTCCTGAGCCCCTAAGCCCCACAAATGTGGAGGAACAACTGTACTCCAAAAATGTCATTGTGTAGACAGCAGCTTCTTTTTAGCATAATGGTGAAATTTACTTTCTTGGCAAATGCAAGAAGTGAAGTCTTTCCCCCTTTTCTGTAGCAGGTTAGGCAAACCAAGCAGCATAGCAAAGCTTCTCCACTGGCTAACTGCTGTGACAACACACACAGCCAGACAGGAACATATGCTCTCACCAGTGCCAGTCAACTGCCTAAGTAGCTAAGTAGCAAAACAGAAGCCAGGAGACCCAGGGTTAAATCCTCATTTTGCCATTAAGTTAACTGGATGATGTTGGGCCAAACATACACTCTCACCTGTCTCAGATGGATTACTATGAAAATAAAATAAAACCTTGTAGTGTTGCACTTGGGCTAAAAAAAATCTAGAAACACAAACATGCTTCTTAAGAACCTAATAATATGCCTACTGGGCTAACTGAAGATCTATACAGTCCTACACTCTGTTCACACAGTGACCAAAAAGTTGTCTACAGGAAGCCCACAAGCAGGACAAGAGTAAAACTGTACCCTCTCACTCCCAGGTAACTAATATACAAAGGCATACTGTTTCTGGTACCACCACTAATATATAGCCAACATGACTTGTAAATGTATCTATCCCGATCCTCCATGAATGAGGTTGGTGGAACTGAATGGATATCCTAGTTAAATTTACCTATGTAGACCATTTCTACTGACTACTGCGTTACCCTCAACTAAGGGCTTGTCTACATGGGCTAAATACCCCACCTTGCTCCATCTAGTAACCCTGCAGTCCATATGACACAGGGCATTTGCCCCATTCTGCCCCTGGACAGTTCTTACCACCCTCGGGGCAGATACAGGGCTGCGAAAGGGGGAAAGATGGGTAGGGCCCTGGTGGCGCAGTGGTTAAATGCCAGTACTGCAAGTCACCACATTTTAAGTTTGATTCCAGAGGGCTCCAAGGTTCACTCAGTCTTCCATCCTTTTGTAAGTCGATAAAATGAGTACCCTGCTTATGGGGGCAAATAGCTAATACATATTGGAAACTGTTTAATGCAGTGTAGATGGGTAAATGGCTATTACTTAACAATTTGTAAGTTGCTCTGATAACCTTTGTAGTTGAAGAGCGGGGTATAAATACTTAATTTTAAAAAATTAAAAAGTCTTATAGGAAAAGATCCCATTTACTTTATAACTGTTGGCAAAAACCAGATTGCGCCCCATGTGTCTGCAGGAGCCCGTCTGGCATGCTGGCCCTCGCTGCCACTGCCATCTTCCTGGTTCTTCTGGAAGCCAGAAAAAGAGTTGCTCAGCAAGTGACCAAGGCTAGTCACATGGAGGGGGTCTTCAGTCACATGATACAGGCCCCCTTCCTGCCTTCTGAGTCAGCAAAGAAAATGGTGGCGGTGGCTCCAGGGAAGGGACAGCATGCCTGTTTGTTACAGGAAACAGGGGAAGAAAGGGCTAGCTCTTCAGCCAGGATACACCAGTGGAGAGTCAGTGTATCCTGGCTCATGTAGATGAGCCCTAAATTACCTAAGTAGTAAACTTAGGTAATTGGGTTTCAGCATTAAACCTTGATTTGAGCCATGAGCATTCAAGGGATGCTCTGTCCTACTGTTATTTGCTGTCAAGTCAATTTTGACTTACAGCAACCTTATGAATGAGAGACATCCAAGCTATAGGCTCTCTGAATCTATTAGTTTATGAAAGTGTTTTGGTGGATTTTTTAAAGAATATTTTCAAGCTGTGAATACTTAAATCTGTGGATACCAAACCATGGATACGGAGGGACAACTGTATCTTTTTCTTCTTAGCCTGCATGAGTATAAGATACAGCAGTTACTTTGGCAGCACAGGAACAGTGTATCCCATCATAACTGGCATACAACATGCATGATGAACTTCCAGCCTTTGAGATTTCCCATTTTGATCTCCAGTGGGTTCTCTGCTGGGCCTGCCCACTTCCTTCATCATGCCTCATTATCTTTGAAGTTCAATAATCTTCCTTCTCTCCAATTTTTTAAACACACACACATTCACATTTCAGCCTCCCGGAACACATTGTGTTTTCCCATGTGTTCTGACTTCCTTGGTCCTCTTTGTGGTTTTTTTGGTTGCTTCCAGAACAATGAGATGAAGGCTGGAGTCTCTCCATTCCTCATTTGAGAAGTAGAGAAGTCTCATTCTTTACATGATAAAGCTTTCCCTCTTTAAAAGCACACTGGGTAGGAAGGAAAATCAGATCATCTTCACTCCTCAGTGTGGATCCACTGAGATAGGAAGGGGCCTAATTTTCATTCCATCATAGCAAGCCAGGTTCTAACCTCCCTTCCCAAAAGGCCTCAATGGAGAGATGAGGATGTCCTTCTGCACAGCTAACTTGGCATGGGTGGGGGAGGCCTGGGAAATATGTAGGTTATGTGTATACAAGAAAGGGAGAGTGGCAATGGCCATTCTGGGCATGTTGGTTTTAGGAAGTTTCCCAGGTGATAATTTGGCCCTTGGGCCAAAAACACTCCCTACTACAGCTGTATAGAATTACCCCGACCATCTACTGATTGGTCACTTAATTAAAGCATAGCGCATAGATAGATAGATAGATAGATAGATAGATATAGATAGATACATAATGTTCTAGCATTTGTTTTATAAAAATCTCTTTTAACAAATTCTGGTTTACACTGTCATTTGAATTTCATAAAAATATGTCAGTCCCTATGTTTATAATCTCAAACTGAATCCATCTCTATCTCTATCTGTCTAACTCTTGTGTATGCAAAATGGCCTTAGGTATGTAGGTATGTTGCCTCTTGGGTATGTGCAATTGGTTCAGATATGTTACCTCTTTCAGTGTGCTGATTGGCTGCTTAGGATCCCTCCTGTCACTTCCTCAGCCAATCACCACCCACATGCAAATTCCCTCTCCATCTCACAATTCACTCCTGCCACTCATGGCCCATCTGCATACTGGGACTGACCAAAAAATGTGCTACAGTGTTGGCTACAGTTACTAAGGCTGCAGGCCTTTCCAGTTCACCAATGTCTCAGGGCTGCACAATTCCCACTTATGATTTAAGTCTACACAGTAATATCATTTGTTTTCCTGCTGCAATGGGACCCAGGCAGTCAAGTGGCAGTGGTGGTGGCACGTCGCTGCAACAGGACCCAAGCAGTAAACTGGTGGTGTGAGGTCTACCAAGCGTTTTTTGGGAAGTTTTTTTTAATGGTGTATGGTACACCGGGTCCAACTAGTTATCATTTATTAAACAAACTGAATAATAATCATATTTATGTAAGAGAAAGGAACGTTGGTATTACCTGTGATACGATCTTTTCCAGGGGAGAGGCGATGAGCATCCTCAAGATCTCTCTCTCCCAGTTGTTTCCTGCCTACCACTCCTGGAGGTCGCTTTGTCTTTGTGTTCTTTGGGGCCCACGTGTCTTTAACAAAGCCAGAGTGGGCAGCATTGAGAATAGAAAGGAAAGCAAGAACAAGGTTAAGGGATCGGAAAAGGGGGACAAGCCCCCTGCTTCAGCCACTGATCCCATTTCGAAGAAGGGAGACAAGCCACCCGTTTTGACCACCGATGCTTCCCTGGCTGCACCCCCCCCTGCTGGGGTTGGGAAACAGTAGGATGCAGCTGCTGCTGTAGCCCTCCAGGAGGAGGAGGAGGTAGGGAGCATCTATGAGACGGAAGAAACATCCCGCGCTTTGGAGACTGAGTCTGGCCATCCTACCAGCCCTGACAAAGAGGCTGTGAGTACTCAGGGGACCCCGGTAAGGTGACCCAAGTAGGAGACCCACTGCCAGGCTTGGCGGCCTGGGTGAAGGACCTGGTGGCTAGATAGACTTTGGGGGTGTTAGCAGCTGGGTTGCCCAGCCAGCCCTATTAGGACTTACTGGCTTCTGGCGGGGGGGATTTCAGCTACCCTGGGAGCCACAATGCCTGTCTCCCCCAAGTCCCTCCGACCAGCCTGTGCCACCGCTACTGGGGCCCTCTGTTTCCCCCAACCAGGCAGCACCACAACAGCTCTTGCCACCACTACCAGGGCCCACCCTCTGCCCCAACCAGCCAAACCCTCCTCAAAATCCAAGCCCACTTCTGCTGCTGTTCCTGGAGCCTGTCCTTTCCCCCAGCCAGCCAACCCCGCTCTTGCAGCCCATACCCCTGCCCCAACCTGGGGCTCTGGGTCCTCCTCCTCCCACCCTGCCAGCACCTCAAGACAAGCCACAGAAGAGATCGGGAAACAGGAAGGCCTCCAAGCGGGTGTGCGTGCTTCCTTGGCAAGTGAAGAAGGCTGCCACTGGAGATAGGGTGGGGGAAAAGGCTGCATGGAAAACCAGGGCTGGACTAGTGGGATTTGGAGGATGCCAGGCCGGGGCCATCTGGCCTGCATCGTGATCGCACCCCCCGCAAGAGATGTTACCAGAGCAGGGGGGATGAAGAGGATGACGACTTGTGGACCTCAGAGTCTGAGGTGGATGTGATTCTCTCTCTGTCCAAACAGCCAAGGTTGGAGGAGGAGGAGGAGGTACCCTCTAGCCATTCCTCGGCTGAGGAGGGGGAGGCCTCAGAGAAGGAGGATTTGACGGAGGGATCAGAAAATTCCTACCAAAAGGAGGCTGAGTTTTCTGCTGAGGAGGGGGCGGACCATGATGTCCCTTGCTCATCTGTATGCCTTTTTAAACTAGAGGAGTTTTCCACACTGTTGCTGGAAACAGTCAAGACTCTGGGTCTCAGCCTGGCTCAGGCTCAGGAACCACAACTGGACCCTGATCTTCTTAAGATGTTGGCGGATTTCTTCCCATCCTCCTTGCCCACAGCCATGGAGATGCCTGTCCCAGCCAATCTAATGCAGGTGATGAGGGATGAGTGGGCCACGCTGGCAGCTAACAAGACACAGCCATCCTCTGCCAAGAAGCTGTATTCCTTGCCCAAGAACACCATGTCAAAACTTCAGGTTCCGCTCACTGACGCCCCTGTTTCAGCATTGGTTTCATCCACGATTTTTTGCTGAGATGGCGAGGACACACTTAAGGTAATGAGGACAGATGTAAGGATGCCTCACTCAAGAGGGCACATGAGGCGTTGTCTTTGGCTAACAGGGCTTCCATCACTGCCATGATGGTTGTTAGGGCCTCTCTGCAGCAGACCAGGGAACTCCTAGAAGACGTTCTGAAGTCAAATACCAGGCTACGTCAGGGCCTCAACAAGATTCCCCATGCTTCCACATTCCTCACAGACAGTTCACTGGATGTGGTTCAATTCTTTACCAGAACTCAGGGCATAGCAGTGACGTCTAGGCGGCTCCTATGGCTCAAAAGTTGGAATGCTGATTTCAAATCTAAGCAGAATCAGGTGTTCTCCCCCCTTTTAGGAGAAAAGCTGTTTGATGAATCATTGGAGCTGCTTTGGTGGAAGACAAGGACAAGAAGAAGGCACTAATTTCTTTGAAAAGAAGGGATGATAAGAAGTTCCCTAGGCAACACTGGTCCTTTCGATCTTACAGATCGCAAGCTGGTAATTCCTCATCTCAGCTTTTCACTCCATAGATAGCAGGAGTTTCAAGCAGCACTGGGGAGACAAGTCACATCACAGAAACCAATCTGGGTCATCCGGTAGACCTTTCCATTCCTCTGGTTCAAAGCCCCATGCCAAGAACCAGCAGGCATGACACAAACGTTTGGGTTGAGAACAGGCTTCAGGGCTTTGCCTCGGCCTGGGAGAACTCAACATCGGACAAATGGGTCCTTCAGACATTACGCCAGGGATATCCCATAGACTTCTCCTGCCTGCCCCTTCGTCGCTTCATTCCAACTCCTCGGTCCAGGGAAGCACCAGCCTATGCTAGAGGCCATTCAACATTTAATCACCTTGGGTGCTACAGAGGAAGGCCCGAGTGCCCTGCAGACCCGAGGCTGGTACTCCAACATCTTCCTGGTCTCAAAAACGAATGGCAGCTGGAGGGCCATCCTCAACTTGAAGTGCCTCAACAAGTTCATCCGACAGTGCAGATTTCGGAGGGAGACCCTGAAGCACATCCTGGAGGCCCTCAGACCAGGGGACTTTCTCTCCTCCTTGGACCTAAAGGATGCCTATCTGTACATTCCGATACTGCTGGACCATCACTGTTTCCTGCGTTTCAACTACAACAGGAGGCACTACCAGTACAGGGCCCTACCCTTTGGGCGATCTTCAGCACCGAGGGTGTTCACAAAGATCATGGTAGCCATGGTTGCTCACTGGAGAAAGCTAGGTCTCCATATCTACCCCTACTTGGATGACTTATTAATTCATTCACAGTCCGAGTCACAAGCAGCAAGGGACGTCCAACAAGTTCTTGCTTCGCTCCGAGACCATGGCTTCCTGGTGAATCGGGAGAAGAGTTCATTGACACCGGCCAGAAAGATTCAACACCTGGGAGCAACTCTGGATACCCAGGTGGGCAGGGTGTCTCTTCCCCAGGAGAGAGTGCTAGCATTACAACACTCAGTTCAGCGTGCCCTGAGGTCACGCACGGCAGACATGCAACTCGCCCAGCTACAAGGACTTATGATAGCAGCTATAGAGTGTCTTCCCTGGGCTCGCTTCCATGCGAGGCCCCTACAGTGGCTTCTCCTACCCTTTCAACTGGACATAGCAGTCAAATGTCACAGGAAGGTAAGGATTTCATAGGACGTGAGATCATCGCTCCCTTGGTGGACGTCACAGGCGTACTCAAGGGACGCCCTATCTGCAGTCCACAAAGGGTGCAAGTCACAATGGATGCAAGCCTCAGAAGCTGGGGAATTCACTGCGGGGGCCACCTGGCACAGGGCAGGTGGACACAGGAGGAGATGCACCACAGCATCAACTGGCTGGAGCTCAGGGCAGTTAGGCTAGCTTTCCTTGCCTTCCTGCTCCATGTGTGGGGCAGGGCCATCCTCGTACGGCCCAAGAACACCACAGCAAAGGCCCACACAAATCACCAGGGGGGGCACGAGGTTCAGGCCCCTCATGGAGGAATTGGTTCTCCTGCTTCAGTGGGCCAAGACAAATCTACTGTCGCTGGAGGCAGAACATCTGCAGGGATCACTCAACTTCAAAGCAGATTGGGTCAGAAGAACCGACATAGCTCAAGAGGAGTGGATGCTACATCCTGAGGTGTTCGAATTAGTCACATGGTCAGTCATTGGGGCGACGAGCTCTGGATCTTTCTGTCTTTCCAGCAAATGCCAAGCTACCCCGATTTTTCTAGAGGTACCTGAACAAGGGGGCCAAGGGGCTGGATGCTCTGACTCGACCCTGGCCCCCTAAGCTTCTGTATGCCTTCCTGCCCATTCCATTGATATCCAGGGTCCTGAGTCGAACGTGAACAGAGGGCACAGACGTTACTCTAATCATCCTGGCTTGGCCCCGGAGGGCTTGGTTTTCAGAGATACTGGCCATGTAGTCTGCTTCAATGCCTCTTCCGATTCGGGTGGACTTACTATCGCAGGGCCAGGTGCATCATCCAGATCCAGAATGGCTTCAGCTCCACACCTGGAGATTGAGTGAGAGATGCTGATGGCTAAAGGTTATCCTCATTGGTTTTGGAAACTATCCTCACATCTAGACATGATTCCACCCAGAGGATTTATGAGTATACCTTCCGGGTTTTTCGCAGAAGGTGTAGGAGGAAGAGGCGTAGTGAACTGGAGATAATGGTCCCAGCCCTCCTGGAATTCTTACAGGATGGCGTTGCAAGGAGTCTCAGGCTCAACACCATCAAGAGGCAGGCTTTGGTAGATCCCAGAGATCTTGAGGATGCTCTTAGGCCTCTCCACTGGGAAAAGGAATATTAGTCTTACCTGTGATACATTCTTTTCCAGGGGAGAAGCGATGAGCATCCTCCCACCTGGGTTCTGGTGGAGGACAAGAACAGACCATGTAGAAAAGAAATTTTGAAAATCAAAACTTTATCAACTACTTACAGTATAATCCTATACATGTCTCCTAAAAGTAAAGTGCATTTAGCTCATGGGGATGAACTCTCTGGTAAGTGGGTGTGGGATTGCAGCCTCAGTAACTGATGCACTGGCAAAAATCCCAACCTCATATGAGATGGTGTTACAATCAGGCACGGGGGTTAAAAATTTATTTCAAAACAACAGCTCTTTATACTGCCTGGAAAATACCTTTTTGAAGGTTGGGGGCCCACCCAAGCAACATATCACAAGGCATAGGGGGCTGTTTTCAAGGTTATGGAGAAACACAAGAAACAATCAATTGTTTTGGCCTAGGCACTTCCCTGCCCAATAAATGATCTTGTTTACTATCTTGTGTGTATGTACACAGTGCCCTAAGGAGAAATCAATTAAATTTCACAATTTCCTCCAAGTACATAAAATTCTGCAGGGCAAAAAGCATGCTGGCTACATCAAAGGGTTTGGATTAAATTCTTCAGTATATAAAAAGTTTTTTTTCTCTCTCTCTCCAAACTTTATTTACAAACAAACAATGTTTTGATTGTTATAGTAGCCAATTAATATGTACATTTGCTCAGGAAATCTATGAATTACAAAATGGGGAACCTGATTTAAATAAGCACAATAAACAACTTCTTTCAGACAATTCATTTTACAAGATGTTTTCTCATATCTGAATATATTTATTCTAATGTGGCAGCTTCAGAAAAACTGAAAACATATCTTTGTTATCAGAATTTAATTGCATTAATAAATATGTTTGGATTCATAAATATATCTAAGTCCCTCTAGTGTAACCTTCTGAAAGAATTTTTCAATAGACTATTAACACTAGTTCGTAAAATAAATCATGATTTAAATGAGCAATAGAAAAAAGTCTAATAATTTTTCTGATGGGAGTTTCATAAACTTTAATACTCAAGTCAGACTATGACCAAATTATTAAAAAACAAATGTATTCTTTCTTTGTAAACTAACATACCTCAAAATTTTATCGATTTCTTTAAGGAAGAAAAAAAAATGTTTTTAAACATATTAAGTGACTAGCAAAGGGCACAACATCAAAAGCATGAAGTAGTTTCCAGACAATATTTATTTTAACATTATATTTCTACAGCTGTTTGTTCAGAAGAAATTTTTACAGAGCTAAAATGGTTTGCAATGCCTGCCCAATTTTAATACAAATCAATGGCCTAAAGCAAGTTACCCTGCATATCCATTCTTGCAGTCCTGGAGTTTCACTAACATCAACCAACAGGCATTTTTTAACATTAAAAAAATTGAGACTCATGCTCTCAGAAGCTGCAGGAGGCCCAATTCTCCTTCAAAACAAGATCTGGTATGTCATATTTTAGTGGAAAAGGGCATTTTTAATAAAATTGGACATCTAACCCTTTTTGTCAGAAGGGGTTGGTTTGGCCTACAGTGGAGTGCAGAAGGTACTGTAGTTGGAAAAGGAGATCACCTCTCATCTAATTCCACTGATGGAAGGAATCCTAATATGGTTATACGCTGTATGCTGTTGGATTTAGGCCATTAAAAAAGACAACAAAACATCAGCAATAGTTTCAAATAAAAACAAAAACCAAACTAAAACCAGCTTAAACAAGTAACAGTAAATTCAAATATTTTTGTAAGATAAAAATGTATTTCGTTTAAAAGCCTGGCCCAAATGGACAGTCTTAGCCTGCCATATTAAAAAGAGTAAAGACAAAGCTAGGAAATCTGCTGAGATAGGGAGCTCCACAACTTGTACCACAGGAAAAGGTTCATTTTGCAAAAACCACCCACCTAAGATGGAGGCACCAGAAGGAAAACATCAGATGATGCTCTTATTTGTTAGGCAGGTTCATATAGGAGAGACTTCAGATACAAATGATGTACCAGTCAAGATCTTTACTACTCAAGGTGCGTACCAGTTAATAAGTTGGCTTCTGGATCATTTCAAAGTTTCCAACGTTCAAAAACAGCCATACATGTAGCATATTGTGGCAATCATGCTTGGATTTTACAAGACCACAGGTAACTAACTACAACAAAATCATATCTTTCCAGAGGAAGAAAAGCTGGTATACTCACTGAGTCAGTGAAAGACACTCCATGCTAAAGGTGCCCTATGCATTCATTAGAAAGCTAGAAGGGGGACAGCAACCTGATCACCTACAAATCAAATCCGACCACCGTGTTGAAAAAGATCACAAATTAATAGCATCAACATCTCCCTTGGACTGATAATGCAAATACAGGTTAGATTGATTCTAACTTGTAAGCACTGTTGTTGTTGTGTGCCTTCAAGTTGTTTCCAACATATGGTGACCATAAGACACAGCTATCATGGGTTTACTTGGTAAGATTTGTTCCAAGTGGGTGTGCCATTGCTTTCTTCTAAGGCTGAGAAGATATGACTTGCCCAAGATCACCCACTGGGTTTCCATGGCTGAGTGGGTATTCAAACCCTCGTCTCCTGAGTTGTAGTCCAATGCTCAAACCACTATACTTGGTTGCTTTATATTTGTTCATCACATCTGCACTATACTATTAGAGTGGTATCTGACTCAGTTTAGCTAGTTCAAAAGAACCTGTCACTGATTTTTAATATATACTGTATGTATTCTTCTCTAAGACTAAGAGAACATCAGAACTTTTTGGTAGCTGCTGTTATCAGTACTGAATACCTTTCTGAAAAAGTGACAGCATCCATCTTTTGTGCACTGAATATATTCATATCAGGTTTTTAAAATATTCTAGATCATGATGGATAAAGTGTAACCCTTTGGCAATCTAAGTGCAGCCCACAGGACCCCCAAGAAGCCCCTCAAAGCCCCCCAAAACTCACCAATTTTGTAAAAAAATAAATTTGGGCTATTTGGGGGGGGGTTGCCCCCAAGCCTCCTAAAGTCACCCAAGAAAGCAACAGTTTGATCTCCTACCCCTCCCAGCCTCCAAACTTCTCCAAAATAAACAAACAAAAAAGGAAAGACAAGAAAAATAATTTGGAGAAAATTTGCAAAATGGCAGTCGGTAGCGCCATCACATCACTTCAGATGTGTTGAAAATGCGAAGGTGCAGGAAGGAAAAATTGCCCCTGTCCTGTTGGCAATTGCCTACCCCTGTTCTAGATAAAAGGTGTTTGTGTTTTTCTTTTAACAGACCCTGTCTGATGACACGTGTTTATGGGCTGCTATCCTAAAATTGAGATGGTTCCATTGTTTTGTTTTCAGAACTGCGATAACTGTGACAGCAAACAGCTAAGGAGAGTATCAAAATGATTTTCTGTTTCTTTGCTACTAAACTGATACTGCTGTCATCTTCAACCAAACACAGGGGGATGGATTCAGATATGAGCTTGGGGGAGAGCTGCAGTGCCAGTGCAGTTCTATGAAAATATGCAAGAGGAAAACTGCAGCACTGCTATGTTGCACGATGTTGGGTAAGAGCTTACAGAATATGGTATACTGGATCAAGTTTGTTGCATTCATGGAACAACACTGAAGAATGGTAAAATATCACTGTAGTTGTGCAACATGCCTCCCACTGTTACAGACTGTGAATTCAATCTCTGGAGTAGAGGCTATTTTTAAAAAAAATCAATGATAATCCAATAGCTAGAAGCCTAAAGCCAGATGGGGCTAATAATGCTTACCTCAAAGAAGAATTAAGCATAGATGAATCACAACACTCTTCTCTGATTTTAATATGAGCCAGAACACTATTCTTGGCTTATTCTTAGTGCCCATGTTTAATGGCAAAGAATGACCAGCTACACTGCTTGGACTTTCCCTGTTTTACACTGGGTACTAAAAAAAACCCTGCTAACACAGAGGAATAGAGGCTGCACCCTTGAAAAATGCCTGAATATCAAAAACCATGCAAAGAAAGCCCTCTTGCCCCAAGAGTCCTGTACAGGAGGATTTCCACTGGGTTTTGTCAAGCGTGTAGACTGTTCACCGACCTGGTTGTATTTTATATTTTAACACTGTCAAAGTCTGCAGAAAAATAGATTCTGGTCAGGATCCACACATCTCCTAATATCTTCCTCTTTGTCTTCTTTGAATGCCAAATTCTATTCTGTATCATAAACAGCACAGGGAACAGCTGTGCAAGATGGAACAGAACTAGATAAGAAGCTCCATGAAAATGAGTGTATGTTATTATGAACAATTTTTTAAATGATAAACACTGGGTACATGTAATTAATCAAAAGAGAGTTACTTTATGACCACAATTCCCAAAATTACAAACATTAAAAAAAATCAGCACCACACTTTATAAATGGACCTGAAGCTGCATGTTAGGAACATCTATTAATCAAAAGAAAGTTACCTTATGTCTACAATTCCCAAGATTGCAAACATAAACAACATCAGAAGAGCCAGTATATTGTGGTACTATGAATGTTGGACTAGAACTTTGGTAGACCGGGGTTCAGATTCCTGCTCAGTCATGGAAACCCACTGGGTGTCCTTAGGCAAGTCTCCCCCTTCCTCCTTTTTATGCAGCAAAAAACTAACACTACTACTTTGAAAACTTGGGCAATTCACACTCTATAGTTTTTCCTTGGATTTTTTTCCAGGCTGTGAGGCTGTGTTCTGGAATAGTTTCTTTATGATGTTTCGCCTGCATCTGTGGCTGGTATCTTCAGAGAATGGTTGGGTAGGAGTGTATGTGGAGTTTATATGCTGTGAACCCCTGTTGGGGAGGATATGTAAATTTGTGTAAGTGAATGGTTAGTTTCTGGTATAGAAATGCAAGGCTCATTAGTGTCTGTTTGGCTAATGGTTGTTGATGGGCCATTATCTGCTGGAGAATGGACTCAAACTACAGGAAAATGTCAGAAAGAGGCCGATTTCATTATTAAATGAAGATTACAAAATATTTGCATTGATATTATCAAATAGACTAAAAGTGGTATTGCAAGATTATATACATAAAGATCAAAATGGCTTTTTACCTAAAAGACAAATTAAGGACAATGTTAGAACAGTTATAAATGCCATAGAGTATTTAAATTACCATAATGAAATAAAAGGTGCACTAATTTTTCTAGATGCCGAAAAGGCATTTGATAAATTAAATTGGCAATTTTTATTGGAAATACTAAAAGAAATGGAAATAGGAACCAAATTTAATGGATGGATACAAGCAATATATTTGAATCAAACAGCAAAATTAATAATTAATGGCCATACAACTGAGACAATAAAAATTGAAAAAGGTACTAGACAGGGATGTCCGCTATCCCCCCTACTATTTATACTGACCCTAGAGATTTTGAACTCAGAAATAAGGAAAGAGGAAAAAATTAGAGGCATTAAAATTAAAAAAGAAGAATATAAATTAAAGGCCTTTGCCGATGATTTAGTTATTTTAATAGAAAATCCCATTAAAAGCATAGATCCACTACTAAAAAAAAATAGAGGAATTTGGTAGATATGCGGGTTTCAAAATTAATAAAAATAAGACAAAAATTGTGGTAAAGAATATGAAGGGAAGAGAAAAAGAAGTATTAAAAGAAAAATCAGGATTTGAAATTGTAAAAATGGTTAAATATCTGGGAGTGAATATAACGGAAAAATCACAAGACCTATTTAAATGTAATTATGAAAAGATTTGGAAAGAAATTAGTAAAGATTTAGTTAAATGGAAAAACATAAATTTATCACTGATGGGGAAAATCTCAGTGATTAAAATGAATATTTTACCGAGGATACTCTACCTATTCCAAACCATGCCAATTAATATTTCTAATGAAACATTTGCTAAATGGCAAAAGGAAATAACTAAATTCATATGGAATGGGAAAAAACCAAGGATTAGAATGAAACTACTGACAGACATAAGAGCAAGGGGTGGGCTAAGTTTACCGGATTTAAAAATATACTACGAGGCGGCAGGCTTGACATGGGTGAAACAATGGATAGAATTAAAAGATAAAAGAAATTTAGATTTGGAAGGCCATGAATTAAAAATGGGATGGCATGGGTATCTTTGGTACAGAAAGATTAAAATAAATGCAGAATTTAAAAATCATGCCATTAGAAGATCGCTAATAAAAATATGGAGCAAGTATAAAAAGAGACTGAGTCCCAAAGTACCTGGATGGCTATCCCCACAAGAAGCCTTTTGTAAACGTGAATTAAGGATAGAAAATTGGATAAGATATAGAGATATTTTAGAACTAAGAGAGGGAGTGTGGAAAATTAAAGAGAGAAACTAGAGGAAGAGGGATTTAAAATGCATTGGCTGAGTTACTATCAATTAAAGGCTAGAACAAAAGAAGACTTAAATTCGCTTCAATATGAAGGTGAAAAATCTGAGTTTGAAAATATATTATGTCCAGATGAACCCCATGAGATTAGTAGAATATATAGACTATTGCTAAAATATAATCTGGAAGAAGAACAAATAAAACAATGTATGGTAGGGTGGGCACAAAATTTAGGACATCAAATATATATGGAACAATGGGAAGCGGTTTGGAATCAAGGGCTGAAATTTACGTGTTCATATAATTTGAAAGAAAATTTCTACAAAATGATGTTCAAATGGTATCGATCCCCATCGAAATTGGCTAAAATATATAAAGGGGTATCAAATTTATGTTGGAAATGCCAAAACCAAATAGGTACTTTTTTCCACATGTGGTGGAAGTGTAAAAGGGCTAAGAGATTCTGGTTTAAAATTAACAGGTGGATAGAAAAAATATTGGGGGCTAAATTACAAAAAAAAAAAACAACCGGAATTATATTTATTAAATATGGTGAATTTAAATGACAAAATAGAAAAAAAACATAGAAATTTAATTTGTTACTTAGTTACTGCAGCAAGGATAGTGTATGCAAGGAAGTGGAAAACCAAAGAAATACCTTCTTTTCAGGACTGGATACAGAAAGTTATTGAATTTGCATCTTTAGATAAACTCTCGAACTTAGTGAGGAATAAAACAACTGACATGTATAGGAAAACATGGGAGCCGGTTATAGAATATGTTAAAAAAGAAAATGGAGAGATAGCCATTATAGGATTTAACAGTTAATTATTTAAATATTTAGACATTTGATCTTTTGATTACTGTCTTCTAATTAATGTTATTAAAGGAAATCAATGTATTACAATATATTATATTTCACTAGATAAAAACTATGTGATTGAAGAGAGAGGTTTGAAAAAGTTGACGACATAAATGTGAAAATGGGAAGTATATTGAAAATTTAAACGAAAATAAATGAAAAAGAATGTTGTAAATAGTGAGAGATATGGATAGGGAGGAGATATATAAGTATGAATTGGGAAAATACACTGAGAACAGCGGGAAGTCAATTTTAGGGGGGTGGGGGGGTAGGAGAGGGAGATATTTGATGTTTTTACGTTAGTTCTTTTCTTTCTTTTGTACTTTTTTCTATTTTGTCCTTTAGTCTGTTTTTATGTTAGCCAAGAGATGTCTATATATGTCATTATATGTTCTTAGTTTTGTTTTTGTTTTTTGTTCTTTTATATTTGTAAAACTAATAAAGATTTACATAAACTAAAGAAAATGTCAGAAAGAAACTATTCCAGAACACTGCCTCACAGCCCAGAAAAAACCCAAGGAAAATCTATGGATGCCGGCTGTGAAAGCCTTTGACTTCACAAATTCACACTCTTTCAGACTTAAGAGAAAAGCCATGGCAAAACACACCTAAATAAATCTACCTCCAAAGGGTCGTTACCAATGGCTCCTCTTCATCCTGGAGAGAAGTGACTAGTGGGGTGCCCTGGGGTTCTGTCCAGGGCCCAATGCTATTCAACATCTTTATCAATGACTTGGATGAGACAATAGAGGGCATGCTTATCAAGTCTGCAGATGACACCAAATTAGGAGGGGTAGCTAATACCCCAGAGAACAGGATCAGAATCCAAAATGTCATAAGAAAGGTAGAGGCTGGTGAAAGAAAAACTGGCACTGGATGCATTTTGGAAGAAGCTTTCAAGTGGTCTCTAGAGGTTGATGTGATGAAAAGGCAGCTCCTTTAGCCAATCTCAGAGCAGCCGGTGCCCAGCCAATAGGAAGGCAGGAGGGCATGGCTATAAAAAGGCCTGACAGAGAGTGAGTGGGTGGTTAGTTGTTTTGAGGTTTGACTGGAAAGAAAGAGTTACACCGAAGGGAGGGTGTGCTCTTAGAGTTCCTGAGGGAACTTTTCAGTCTGACGACCACAGAAGGGTCTTAAGGGTCCAGAGAGGGACTGAATAGACTTGGAGAGTCTAATAGGGAGAGGCTCAGAACAAGTCAAGTATATAAAGGGGATTTAGGAATTCGTTCCTGAGTTAGTAGTGCTGGTGTGTCTAGATTGATGTTATTATTTTAAAAAGGAATCTGATGTAACTAAGCCTCAAGAAAATTAACAACTTTAATACTCAACTACAGTTTATTTATTTTATACTTTTCAATAAACTTTCGTTAGAGTTTAAAGCTGCTTGGCCTCTGTTGAATTTAAGCCACGCTACCTGATATGAGGGACACAAAGGGCTGTCCCAATAGAAAGTGGTGCCTCACACATATTTTTGGTGGCAGCGGTGGGATAGGGAAGGTCCCTGCACCACTAGGAAGAAGCCTGGCACCACAGTTGAAAATCTTTTTGTTTACTTATGCAAGGCTTACTTGACTTGGTTGTTTCATTTCACATGTGCTTATTATTAGTTTCGATAAAAAGTTTGCTGAAATTTATTGAAATGCTCTTCTTTTTTGTGGTGCAGGAACCTATCCCTATTATTTCCATGTTACATCTGCCATTTGTACCAAAGTTCCGTCGATGCCCAGGAACACATCTAATTAGTTAACTAATTTATAGATCTCAAAAGATAGGGCTTTTTCCTTCTTACAGAAAAAGTTTAATATGACTAAAAGCATATACAGTTGTCCCTTCTTATTCACTGAGGTTTGGTTCTAGAATTCCGCCCCCCCCCCCCGGATACCAAAATCCATGAATACTCAAGTCCCATTATATGCAATGGCATAGCAAAATGGTGTCCCTTATATAAGATGGCAAAATCAAGGTTTGCTTGTTGGATTATTATTTTTTAAAGAATATTTTCAAGACATGAATACTGAAATCCGTGAATACGGAGGGACAACTGTACAAGAGAACAGAGGTAGAAGGGAGTCAAAGAGTGCAAATTTGAGGGCTCCCAAAGTATTGGTTCACATTGTCTAAGATCAGTGGGAAAATGAGGTAGTGCTCATCCAGCCTTTCAACACTGATCTTCAGGTCTGTGGTTTACAGGTTTACAGTAAGCCTATTTCCAGAATTTCCAGTGGATTAAGCTAGATTGCTGCAGTGCTTCCTAGGCCTGAAACATTAGGATAAACAATGGAATAAACAACATCTCTAAAAGTGAGGGTAGAGCATTGGACTCAACATCCACTGCATCCTATTCCCTAGAGATGATCTGGAAAGTTTCCTTTGAACCTATAATCTGTGAAGAACAACAAAAAACTACAGCAACCCTGAGAGGACAAAAATTATCTTCCAGCTTACTCCTGTTTCAACTGGCATCACAAAACTGGACTGTGTCACAACCACAGCAAAAAACTGCATATTGACTACCAAAACCCTGAAAAATGTATTTTCACAAATATGCATTACTTTTAAGAATGTTCAACTTCATTTGTGTGTCCTTTAGGAAATGGGAAGGGAGCGTTAAGTATCACTTGAGAGCTTAATTGATGAATTTGCTAAAATTAAAGCAAGAAAGAAGTAATTCAAGTAGGCAACCCATTTAAGTGTGGGAGCCAGTGTGGTGTGTCGGTTTGTGTGTTGAACTTACGACTCTTGGAGACCAGAGTTCTAATCTCTGCTCAGCCATCAAAACCCACTGGGCAAACTGAGGTAGTGCACCCCTTAAGCGTTCTGGACTGGTCAAACATCTGGAAATCCCTGACATTTCAGAAAAGTCCAGTCATAATACAAGGAAACATACTTAAGATGTTTTATAAGTGGTATTTGACACCCCACAGACTAGCTCAAATCACCAAAAGTAGTAATCCCAAATTGCTGGAGGGGTTGCAAAGACAAAGACACATATCTCCACATATGGTTTCATTGACCTCTGGTCCAGAAGTTCTGGTCTGAGGGACTTAGGCTGATTTCTCAGATGACGAAGCAAACCATTTCCATAACCCCTACTATAACACTTCTTTCCCTTTTTACTGACCAAAATACCACAGTGAAACACAGAGACCTGATACGGTTCTTGTTGGCAATAACAAGACTAGAAATGCGCAAAACTGGAAAACAGGCAATTTTACGATGGGAAATGGTGGAAGAGGTTCTGGAATATTTGGTTAATGGAAAAGCTTAAGGAACAAACTAAGATATCTCAAGGATACCCCATAAAGACACCCTTTGCAGAAAAATGGCTTCCGATGATTGAGTACATAAACTGCAATATAGCCCAGCAGGCCCCGCCTACCCACCACAAGAAATTGTGGAATGATGTCCTAACTGAATGAAATACAAACCCTTTCAAAGACCATTGCATAACTATATTGCATAAAGCTGCCTACCTCTATTTTCATGACCAAACTGAACTGTTTACTAGTAGAGTATATTTAATTTGTTCTATGTGTAATGGATTATTTTCTCCTTTCTCTTCTTCTGTTTCTCTTTTTATATGTATAAATATACTATTACTATCTGACATTTTGTAGTGACTTGTAACTACAAAATGGACATGTTCAATTGTATTCTACTGCTTCTGATAAATAAAAAGGAATTATAAAAAAAAACCACCACTGGGCAACCCTGGGTAAGTCACACTCTTGGTCTTAGACGAAGGCAATGGCAAACTCCCTCTGAATAAATCTTGCCAAGAAAACCCTACGAAAGGATCATCCTAAGCTGATTTAAAGGCATATAACAACAACCTACACTTAAGTAATAGATGACTGATTAATTGTGCTAATGACAGACTTTTAATGTTAGTTATGTACATGATGATGGAGTTGTTGTTGACGGAGATGGGATTTGGGAATTATCTGTTTCCCAAGATTTTGTACTTTATTGGAAAATGTGCGTTGTGACAGAAATAAAACAACATGGTTCCAAACAAGTACTGTTATGTGGCTGCAGGGATTTCAAAATTCTTTGCTTTTCATTCATTATCTTAAACATTAAGGTGCTTTCATTTCCCCTTTTTTCCAGGGACAGACAGTGGATTTGCCAGAGTGAGAGCAGCAAATATGTTCCTCCTGTAGTTGCTCCATGTTGAACAAGAACTCTTCTAGGGATAAGTGTCTCAAGGGATAGGATTCAGAACTAGCAGAGCTCATATTGAATTTGGATGTGAACAGCTGTGCTAAGGGCAATGGCAAAATCAAAAGTGCTTTTGCTGTTCTCATGGTGGTGTATCCATCAGACACCCCTGCTTTCTGTGATATGGGGGCTGGAAATTCTCAAGACTGTTCCGGCTCTGGTGAGTCTGCTCTCCCCCTGCCAGCCTCAATGGGCACTGTGCCCCTGTGAAGCTAGTTGCCTCTGGCTCTCCCCACATCTGTCAGCTAGCAGGATGCGGCAGGACTGAAAGGAAACATAGCTACTCCAGCAGCTGAGCCAAAAGATAGAAATACATGATACCTCCTCTTCTTGAATTGTTTCCATCCCAGCTCATCATTACAGCACATGTACAGTACAGTTGTCCGTCCGTATCCACGGATTTGGTATCCAAGGATTTAAGTATTCATGTCTTGAAAATATTCTTTAAAAAATAATAATCCAAAAAGCAAACCTTGATTTTGCCATCTCATATAAGGGACACCATTTTGCTATACCACTGCATATGATGGGACATGAGTATTCATGGATTTTGGTATCCACGGGGACTCCTGGAACCAAACCCCAGTGAATATGAAGGGACAATTGTATCAATAAGAATTAGTGCAGTGCCTACGTTTTGCTTATTTTCTTCCAATCCCTTTTGTGTTGCATTGCCTTTTCGATCATAAGCCTCAGAATATTGACTGTTTTGTTATTGGCCATAATAATCTGTATTGAGAGCAAGTCAAAATTTATCAATCAATAGATAGATAGAAATGCAGGGCAGGTCTTACAAAAGTCCTACTTTCAGAACTTCCCACTCAGTCCAAGTGGCACGAAAACCATGCCTAATGCTCTGCCCCTTTTCACTTCGTTGGACCATCCTCTCTGCTTATGCACCTGTTTCTGGCTTCTATGATCCATGCTTGATACGCTAGAGCTCAATCCCTACCTATTTACGACCATGATTTTGTTTCTGCCTCCTTTGAACTGGTAGCCAGTTACAGCTATCCTTAGAACTACATGGCATATGATGACTGCTGAAGCCTGATTCCTTCAAAAGGCTTCCTGTCTTCAACATAACTGAAACTTCAATGTTAGAGTATAATTTGGAATGTCTGTTTTACAGTTCAGTGTCAGCATCCAACCCCTCTCCTCTGCTGCTCAACAACAGGTAAAGAATTAAAGAGAAAAAAAGCTAGCCAGATCACATCACACTAAAAGTAGTCATACACGCAAAGCTTTTAGGCCAGAAGTGCAACCTGCTCTGTTATCATAAGCTTTACGATGTTGCCCAAAGGGAATCTGAATGTTATGAAAGCTGGTCTCGGAGACAAAGCTGTAGGACAGAAATAGGTAGAAATGATGCAATGCTGTGTGGAGGATTTTAATTTCACATTCACAAGCACTTGGGGGAATGTTAACCTTTCTCAATAATTTGAGGAATCCTTGCTATGAACTCCATCAATGCTTTTCCCATTTATAGTTTGATTTTTAAAAAACTGTTAAATGGAGATAAGATCTCCATTTCCCTAAGGTAATAATTTATTTTACACAGGGAGATATATCATCATGTCTGAGCAAATTCCAGAATCCAGAGATCCCACTGAAATAAGCTAACAGGAACAAAACAGCCTAAGAAAGAACAATAGCATATCTATTACCAAGCAAATATAATGAAACAGCTGCACTGGAGAGCTGTACATATTATTGGTCCCAATTTCATGAACAGCTGCCACCAAAATTCTGAAGCTGCTATTCATGTGTACATAATCCTGACAATTTCAGTGAGCAAGTAGACAGTAGAGATCCTATGGGTATCAGCACCTCCCTCACCTCTTTACCACTTCCTGTAAGCTACAAACCTACGAAAATTAATAAACAACATATGCAAAGGTGGAAGCGGAGTGGGGGGGGGAAAGGTCAGAAATTTACATGACCAGTCATTTCAAACATGTACAACTATCGAAATGGCTATCAACAACTGAACACACCTACTTATGTTATGATTTTGCTCCTACATCATAACATAAACTCTCAGAAGACAAAGTGCTTAAGCAATTAATTCTAACCATCTTTTATATTTAATTTATTCTGAGATTAAACAAACCTGGGCCACTTTAACAGAGTTCTGAGTAGACCCGCCAGCATGATATTCTACTTTGAACTTTTTCACAAGTTCTTCAAATCTGTAAGAAATTAAACAGGGAAAGGAGGAGAAGAGAGAAAAGGTGATTAGGTTTCTAATTTTACATACTTCAAAATTTCACACTACAAAACTATTTGAGCAGAAGCAGTAATAGTTAAACAAACATTAATTTACAAAACTAGCTGCTTTTACAAAATGCTAGGCTGATAAAATGGAAACTAAAGCATTATGTGAGCTCAGCATGTTCATTAGTAAGAGTATAAACTGACCACTAAGAAAACAAATTAACACTTTTATTTTCAATTAATAACAGATTATTATTATAATTTACATTCAAACCCTAAAGATTGTTAACCTTATCTATGGTTTAAGGAAACAAGCCAACTTCATAACCTGATCATATTAATCACTATGTCTGAATGTGGACAAGCTGCAGTGAGAATGAAACAGTTGTGAAAGCTTTCAAGTTACCCATAACTGTACTGGAGGAGAGGTAACAAGGGGGGTGGGCTGACAATTTTTTAAAATAAAATGTTCATTAAGAGTTTTCTGTCATACATTCCTACATAGGAATATAAAGAAAAGAAAACATACAAAACTACACTACTAAAAAATAGACACCAACAAAAATAAAGGGGAATTTAAAAAATAAAATAAAAAAGTAACTTCCAACTTTCCTACTGATTGGTGATATAATGTTATACTTCCTCTATTATAAAACATCTTATATTAAACATCTACATTATTACTGAATCCTACAAATCTTCAAATTCCCCCAGTTAATAATTTTCCCTATTGCTCCCACAAAAAGACCATCACCAATTCCCAATCCTTTTTAAAAATTATTCATTGACTTTTCTCTAATTAAAATAGTTGATTTATCCATTTCAGCAAGATCAAACAATTTTATTAGGGACCTGATAAATCAAAGGGTTATTCATTAACCCTAAAACATTGTTTTATATTTGTGTGTGTGTGTGTGTGTTTTCAAGTCTTTTCTGACTTATGATGGCCCTAAGGCAAACCTGTCATGAGGTTTTCACAGGAAATTTGTCCAGATAAGGTTTGCCCTTGCTTTCCTTTTAGGCTGAAAGAGCATGACTTGCCCAAGATCATCCAGTGGATTTTCATGGCCAAATGGGGATCTCCAGAGTCATAGTGCAACACTTAAACCACTACATCATGCTGGCTCCCTATTACATAACACTACAAAAGAACTCAAGCCAATCAACAGGTGACAGCAGGTCTTTACATCTTCTGAAAGTTTTGTCCTGTACAGTTCATAATTTTAGTGAACAGTTCTAATCCATGGCAGAAAAAAACACTAAAATAAATATTAATTCCCCCAAACCACTGTATTATGAAACTGTAAACCAGAGCCAAGTAACATAAGGTCTTAAACTAGATTTTGAAATCGCATACTCTTCTAACTAGTTGCACACTTGGGTTTTGAGACTACCAAAAAACAAACAAACCCCAAACCCTACCTTAATATGATCTTTCTAGAGCATCCCTCATATATACCAAGCTAGCTAAATTATTTATTGTTGCTGTTGTGTGCCTTCAAGTCATTTCCGAATTATAGCGACCTTAAGGTGAACCCATCATGGGGTTTTCTGAGGCTGGGAGTGTGTGACTTGCCCAAGGTCACCCAGTGGGTTTTCAAGGCCGAGCACGGGTTCGAACCTTTGTCTCCAGAGTCATAGTCCTATCTTATCAAACCTATCCTATCCTATCATTTTTCTTATTATTTGTATTTTTATTTATTTTTTTGGCCAACAGGCTAAGACCCACAAGGTAGCTTATGTAAAAAACTGTAATAAGACTTTGTATGCATATGTTCAAAACCTCATCAACCTTTATTACTATGCCCATTTTCAAGATGGAGAAGGAAAAGGAGACAAAGTTCCACGTGCTATATGATGGTCACAAACTTTTATTTCTTAAAAAGCCCAAGGAATTTTGGCCTTGATACCAATTGGCCTTCTTCAGGGGCTATTCTAAAAAACAAACAAAAACAAAACCTAGAAATATTTACTCTATTGTCTAAGACAACACATGTACAGTCCTTAAAAGCATTTTCATAAAAATGTTACAGTTTCTATTACATATATAAGTATATACACACCAATTATCAGAAATTTTTGGAGTTGCAGTGTGTACTCTATGTACAAGTGGCCCATTAATTGATAAAAGAAAGAAACCAGGTCTAACAATTAATTCTTATTTATGGATTTTGTCTTCCAAAAGAACCAATAAAAAGATGTGAGATGCAATCTGTCCCCAAAGTTACACAGCTCTTTTGGGCTCATAGAATCATAGAATTGCAGAGTTGAAAGAGACCACGAGGGCCATCCAATCCAACCCCCTGCCATGCAGGAAATCTTGATCAAAGCATCCCTGACAGATGGCCATCCAGCCTCTCTTTAAAGACCTCCAAGGAAGGAGACCCCACCACGCTCCAAGGGAGTGTGTTACACTGCTGAACAGCTCTTACTGTCAGAAGGTTCCTCCTAATGTTGAGGTGGAATCTCTGTTCCTGGAGCTTGCATCCATTGCTCTGTGTTCTAGGCCCTGGAGCAGCAGAAAACAAGCTTGTTCCAACCTCAATGTGACACCCCTTCAAATACTTAAACAGGGCTATCATATCGCCTCTTAACCATCTTTTTTCCAGGCTAAACATACCCAGCTCCCTAAGTCTCTCCTCATAAGGCATGGTTTCCAGACCTTTCACCATTTTAGTTGCCCTTCTCTGGACATGCTCCAATTTGTCCATATCCTTTCTGAATTGTGGTGCCCAGAACTGGACACAGTATTCTAGGTGAGGTCTGGCCAAGGCAGAATAGAGCGGCACTATTACTTCCCTTGATCTAGACACTATACTTCTATTGATACAGCCCAAAATCACATTGGCCTTTTTAGCTGCCACATCACACTGTTGACTCATGTTCAACATGTGGTCTACTAGGACTAGTAGATCCCTTTCGCACGTAGTCTCGTTCAGCCAGGTCTCTCCCATCCTATATCTATGCATTTCATTCCCCCCCCCCAAGTGCAGTACTTTACATTTCTCCGTAATGAATTTCATTTTGTTAGCTTTGGCCCAGCTCTCCAGTCTATCCAGGGCATTCTGAATTTTGATCCTGTCCTCTAGGGTATTGGCTATTCCTCCTGATTCCCTCATCCAAGTCATTGAATAGCATGTTGAATAGCACTGGCCCCAAGACAGAACCCTGTGGCACCCCACTGGTCACATCTTTCCAAGACGAAGAAGAGCCACTGCTGAGCACCCTTTGGGTTCGGCCAGTCAACCAATTACAAATCCATTGAACAGTTAACTTGTCTAGCCCACATTTTATAAGTTTGTTTGCAAGAATGTCATGGGGAACCTTGTCAAAGGCCTTACTGAAATCAAGGTATGCGATATCCACAGCGTTTCCTTCATCTATAATAAATAATATAATAAATAATATATATAATAAATAATTATTATTTATTAAATAATAAATTATTATTATTATTTATAAATAAATAATAAATATAATAAATAATAAATGGCTGATGTAATAGACTAAAGAATTCCTCATCCTATAGCTGTCCATTTCAAAAATTTTATGTTAAGCATTGTATATTAAACATTGTATCTCTAAATCCTCATTCAATTCTTCTGGTGCTAAACTTTTTAGTTTCAACATCCATTGTATCTCTTTTTTCTTCAAACAGGACTCATTTTTGTTATTTATCTTCTCCAATACCTAAAAACATACATCAGTTCCTGAATGTTTCATTTGTTCAAAATGACCTACTAGAGGAGCCCCTACTCTTTTATTTTTCAAATTAGAGAAATGTTTTGCCATTCTTTTTTTTTATAGGTCTAGATGTTCTTCCAACGTATTTTTTTTCACATTTACATTGAATTGTATAGATTACAAAGGAACTAATTCCAAGTACTAAAGTGAAACCATTCATACCATTTTGGGTCTGTACAATTAATAAATTCTTTCATTACGGTTGTGTATTTACAATATACACAATTACCATATTGATAATGTCCTATGGATATATTTGCCCCCAATATAGCATTGTTGAGTTTCTTTATTGGAACTCTGAAATCTGCCCTCATCAGCACGTCTTTAATATTCTTGCATGTTTTATATGAAATCATTGCTTTTTCTCTACATCTTGGAATATTTTCTAGTAGGTACCAATGTTTTTTTAAATAAATTGTTGTATAATATTTGTGACATGACAAATGTCAAAGCATAATGTAAATGGTTAATTTGAGGTCTATCCTGTTTTTTCAAAAGTTCTAAGCAAGGTCTACAAGCTGCGTTCTGAACTCCATTAGCTATGACTTATTGTGGATAGCCCCTATCCCTTAACTGATTGAATATTAAACAAGACTCCACTTTAAATTGTTCTTCACTGGAACAGTTCCTTTTCACCCTGAGAAACTGTCCATGTGGAGGTTATGTTTCAAAATGCCACAGCCTGGATATTGAGAATATTAATAACCCTTTTTCTTTAATCATAATTCGGTCTAATAATGAACTCTTGTGATTTATTATAGATAAAACTGCAATCAAAACAATCCTATTTAAAAAACAAGAGGGGCCTGTGCTAGGGGAACCTCGGTCATCCAGAAGAGCATAGTATTTAGAAAGGAAGAAACAATAATAAACAGATAACAGCATGATCAGTATGGCCTCTATACTTCACAGGATGCTGAGTGTCATTTAAAAAAAAAACACAAGGGAAAAATATGGAGTATAAGAGGGGGAGAAAGAGAATAATTTCTCTCTTTTTGAATTCTTTACATTTCATACCATCCTACAGGAAGGAATGGCTTGTTGGAACACTGAACAGGAACATCGTTTCTGGCAGAACCAAGTTGTGGTCTGATATTGCAGAGCTATAAGGAACGCTCTCAAGTTAGATGCATTTTCTCCTCTCCTTCCCTCTACCTCTCAATATTTTATGACTGCCATCTGAAACCTCCATTATTTGTCCTGGCTGCCTAAGGAGGTATATAATCTGGCTACATTATATGGAAATAGGCCAAGTTACTTCAGTCTCAGATGGTTGCTTTCAGTAACCAAACTTCATATTTTGTGGGTATTTTTTTCCTGACCTCAAACATACTTTCACACTTTCTTTTTTTTATCTTTTTACACAAATCAAAAGGATTGCTAGGCTTTGTTATGCCACAGTTTGGTGGGAATCTGAGGTTTATTTTTAATGTTTTGGGGTTTCAACAACACTCTTCTTAAGGTTATGGGTTTTCATCAAAAGGCTCAGTTTAAACTATGAATTCTACAAGAGCAAATAGGAGCAATAACTGTCTCTTTCCCAATAACAAAGCAAACTGGCAAATCAGTGCAAAAATAAAGTACTGGCAAACCCAGGACAAATCTGCAAGCACTGTTGTAGAAGAGGGAGGTATGGGGATGGTTGAAAAACAAGTGTTGGGAAGAGGTTTGGGTGAAAGGGGGAGGTCAGTGCTACCTGAGAGTTATAGTGAAGGTAAGAAAAGAAGAAGGGGAAGGGGAGACAAGACTGTGATGTTGCTGGCGGTGGCATACCCTCCAACAGATACAATTTGGCAAGGACAGCCCTGATCAATCCTCTGCCATCTCACTTTTCCAGCAGCTTTTAAAATGTCTAGGATTAAAGCACTTTAAATTTAAGAGAAGGGTTAAGCTTACAAATTAATTCACACACTCAAAAGCATCAGCTTCAGGCTAGTTAGCTCCTAAATGTTTACTATATTTTACCCCGCATTTTGCTTCTCTTTCTCTTCCTGTCCTACATCTTACTTCTTCTTCTTCTTATTATTATTATTATTACATAAACTGTTTGTAATTTAGAATACCAGAGGTTGATGGCTATGATGCAATACCCTAAAGGCATCATTCTCAAATCCAGTGTCATCCAGATTTGTTGGACCACAGCTCCCATCATATCTGTGTATAGTAGCCAAAGGTAATGCATGTGGAGAGCACTATGCCGGGGAAGGCTGAAGTAGCCAATGAGATGTGGAAAGAGATAGACCAGAGATACCATGAGGCCAAATTAATCAAGAACATCAGTTAAGGTATCTTCCTGTTATTTTAGGCTGCTGGGGAAGACGTTACTTTTCCAAGTTTTCAACAGTTAATACCATTCTGATTTTATTCTCTTTCCGTGTATCTGTGTGTGTACACAACATTGTTCAGTTTTTTCTAGTCATCTGCTTTATTATTTTGTTTCCATTAGCTTTATTTGTACATTGCCTCAAGCAACCAATGAATGGAAGAGTGATCTAAAAATAATATAAATACTGTAAATATGAAAATGATAAAGCAATGTGAGGGAAAGAGCTTAGGATTACCAGTCTATTGAATAGTATCTAACATTCTTATTTAAGAACTATGTTATATTTCAGCAGAGAGTTAAGAACTACGAACAGAATGCTACATCAAAAGTCCTTATGCCTTCTCCTGAAAGCTAATTCAGAGTACCAAGGAGCCCTGACATAGCCTGGCATAGAGATCCGGTTGGTAGAAAAGCCCTGGAGAGCTTGTGCCTGTGCACTTTGGGCATTCTTGGATTCACAACCTATGTATTTAATGTCAACTAGACCAATTCAGTTCACAAGACTACTATGACATGATCCCAAAACACCACAGGCAAGCCAACTAGAAGGAACCAGCAATAAACATAATATATAATGTGTTTCATATTTAGTACTACATATCTACCACTGTTATGTCTGACAAGTGCAACCTCAACTGATAGTAACTGCAGGTGGGAAATATCACAGCAGTTTGTTAAATACAATTATGTAACAGAAAAAAATAATAATATATGGATTTCCAGTTTTTATCTTTTAGACCATTCTACCCAGTACATAGCCAAAAATTCCACCCAGTATATGAAACTGGGGGCAGCTGTATAGGCACCACTTGGAAAGTTAGGAAGCTTCTCTCACTGATGAAATCAGAAAAAAATCTAGCCGGGTTCTTGAACCAAGAAGAACACCCCATTACACTGCCTTCTTGAACTCAAGAGAAATGGCTGACATTTTCTTATCATATAACAGTGTTTGTAAAATGTGCGTTGTGCATGTATTTGTCTATAAATGTTCTTATACCTCCTTCCACAATGTTCTTTCTGTAAGCTATGACTAATAGGTCATCAAGTCTTCATACTAAAGGCTTCAGTTTCTTTCTTTTTTAAATCATCCATTCTATGTTTCTTGAATGCAATATTATTTCAGTAAAGCAGTTCTTCAGTTTTTGCCCAAAGTATCCTAAATAACATGCTCAGCTGAGCACACATACTCCTTTCCAATTTTCTATAATTAGTGTTGTGTAGTGGTTACAGTCCTAGATTAGGACCAGAAAGATGTAGGTTCAAATCTCCACTAAACCAAGAAGTTCATAGGTTGCCTCAGTCCAATCACTATGAGGTTGTTTAGATGAGAAGATATAATGCTGATTGCTACGAATTAACACAAATTTGCAGCAGCCTTCATTTGTTTCCACAGTCCTTTGGCAAAATCAATTGTATGTGAAGCTATCCGTGTTTAAAATGCATACGTAGCCATGTCTGTGAATCAATATGGTGGGTGGTGGCCAAGTAAATTACAGTGTGTTATGATTCTGCACATGTTGCCGCTGCATAGTATTTTTTTAAAACTGTAAATCAAAGGTGCGCAAGTGTGACCTTACACTTAAAAAAAGCTGTTTGGTGGTCTCAGTGCAGCAAAAAAGTACACAATCGATAACAGGAAACTGCAAAATGGCACCTCCCGCCACTTCCTTGCTGGCAAGCCCACCCCTCCCCCACACATCCGACCAATTTGCTCTCCACTTCTGCTCTCACCAAGAATGTGCAGCGATGCACAGTGGATGTCCAGATGTGCAATAATGCGCAAGCCCTTGCATTCTTCAACAAAACTCAAGGAAATCCGCAAACACTTTTCCCACACAGTAGATGGAGGTTTTGGCCCCCTCCTTCCAAATACAACGAATCTTGTTTGCAGCGTGTTGGGACAAAAGGTATTCTCCACCAATTCTTTGAGGAGTATTTTCACCATCTAGATCAGTGTTTTTCAACTAGGGTTCCCCAAGAGGCTGCTAGGGGTTCCTCAAGAGATTGTGATTGTGGGGGGGGGGGAAGCAATAGCAGTATATAGAACAATGTTTATGCAGGGGTTCCATGAGATCTGAAAATTATTTCAAGGGTTCCTCCAGGATAAAAAGGTTGAGAAAGGCTGGTCTAGACAACCTCTGCTTCAGTCCAATTAACTTCAAGGATTTAGAGTGAGAGTAAAATGTTAGGGAAGAAACATGCATATCCCCTTTACCTGCCAGCAGAAAACATGGGTAACAGCATAATAAATAAACCAAACCAACATGAGATAGTCTGGGCAGTGCAACTTTACACATCATTATTGCAGAGTCATACTCTTTTCAACAAGAAAAACATAAGAATATTTATTCTTTACAATGTTAAGCAGGGAGAATACTAACAAATTCATGAGTGTACCTCTATTTGTAAAGTTTACCCTTACATTTTTTAACATGTCAAAATCGCTAAAATAAATTGCATGTGTTAACATTTCAAAGCTTCATATTTAGGCATCCCCAAAGATAAAATGCAGGACTGAGAGGGACTTTCAGGTGATAGTAAATAAAATGCAGTTGTTTAATTTGAGAGCTTTTCAAAAAACACATGGGAAAAGCTGGCTGACTTAACTGAAAAGGAAAAAAGTCCTTAAATCACAAATCTTAAGAGCTAATGTTTTAACCTTACTTTTGTATCGATGTTGCTTTTCGCATCTTGTTCCAATAATGTTTAAATGCAAACATATGTGGGAAATGTTCTTTTGGCGTCTATCAAACTGACATGTTAGTGCATTTTTTCAACCTCTAACGTTTGTGGTAAAGTATTTCAAAGCTATGAACCTTAGAAAACGTACAGGCAAATTGTCTCTTTCATATATTAACATTTGGTCTTCATAATATGGAACCTGTTTGGAATTACTGACTTCTGATTGCTATTTGTTTGGATGAGGTGGTTTGGAAAATACAATACTCATTTTGAGGTAATTCTAGTTTGCAGTAATAAATACTTTCAATAGGAGTTCCTGTTTTCAGGATAATTCTACAGAAAAGTGTAATCAGCTGTTATAAAGTATAGTATACATATAATCCTAAATCTAGTCACTTTCTTAATGCCATTAGTTGCAAACTATAGTAGTTTTCATTGTTAATAAGATTCTTATTTAATTCCTAGTCATATCACTAATCAAAGAAATGAGGAATTAACACCATTTCGTCACAGTTATATATATATGTCTACTGAGAAGAATGTCCTGTTGGATTAAATAGGAGCTTCCTAAGAAAGTGTACATAGGATTTCAATCTTAGGGTGGAAAAGTATATACAGCACTTAATAAGAGTAGGCTTTTTATCACGTAACAGCCAGTGTTCCTCACCTTCCTGTTGTCATGTCTCTTTATGGCTAATTGGACAGGGCTACAAGGTTCTTACCAGAAGCCAAACATTCCTAGCATATACAGCACTATTAGGAGTAAAAAAAAAAAATAGATAAAAACAATGGTCAAACTGAATACTCAAGATGTTGTTTGTTTATTTATTGAAGATATACCCATCTTTCTCCCAAGAATAGAATTCAAGGTGACATACAATAATTTAAAAACATGCCACTAGAACATTAATTTACAAAAGTTAAAAACGAATTAAACATCAGTATTATTTTTTAAAGAAGTTTAAAGACAGTGAAAAACAACTAAAATATACTTAATACATAATTTTAATAAAAGATGAAAAGATTAAAACAGCACTTCACTAACACAACACACACAATTAAAATTCACAATTCAAATGCCTGCCTAAATAAAAATGTCTTCACCTGCCGGCACAAAAAGAGCAGGGAGGGGGCCAACCGGATATCCCATGGAAGGGAGTTCCACAGTCTGGAAGCAGCCACAGAGAAGGCTCTCTCCCAAGTTCTCACCAACCATGCCTCTGAAGGTGATGGGGCTTAGAGAAAGCTCTCTCCTGCTGATCTTAATGCTCTCACTGGCTTATATAAGGAGCTAGGATCTTTCAAATAGTCTGGACCCAAACTGTGTAGGGCTCTGAAGGTCAGAACCAGCACTCTGTGTACTGAATTCTGCCCAGAAACAGACCGGTTACCAATGCAGTTATTTCAACAGGGGAGACACATGATCCCTGTACCCAAGCCTGGTAAACAGCCTGGCCACAGCAATTTGAATCCACTGACGTTTCCGAACAGTTTCCAAAGGTAGCCCCACATAGTACACATTACAGTAGTCCAAACAGGATGTAATCAAGGCATGAGTCACCCTGACTTATCAAGGAACAGGCGCAACTGGCACACTAGTTTTAACTTCAGATACTGGTTTAGTACAGAAACAGCTTCCTTGGAATCAGATGGAAAGGAGAGACAGAGTTGTGTGTCACCAGCATACTGATGACACTGAATCCCCAAACTCTGGATGATCTCTCCCAGCAGTTTCATGGGATACATAACCGAGTCCTGGGGGACACCCCAGTATAATGACCAGGGTATCCAACAGGCATCTCCCAGCATCACCTTCTGAATCTCCCACTCCAAGAAAAACCAGAGCCTCTGTGATAGCACAGAAGATGTTTCTGCCAATGATGTCACAGAAGAACATATCCACCATTTATTCAATTATTCTAGCAATGCGGAATCAGGCTTTAAAGGGATTGAAAAAGCATCTGTGTATGTTTGTCAGTTTTTCTGGGTTAAAAGCAGGCAAAGTTATTACATTAAAGTTAATGGCTGTAATTACTACTAGCCTTTGTTTTGTTCTTTACATCTTTCGTTACATGCCCCTACATTTTATCCTCAACTTATCCATGGGTCATATCAAAATACACATAATTTTTAATTTTATTCAGTTACACAGCTTTGTTATATAAAAAGTTGCAGTAAATATTTTATCAGTTTTCATTTCCAAATGTAACATCTCTTTTTTTGAAAATAAAAATAAAGAACTTGAGAGACTGTTTCTCCTGATGTTATGTGTTCTCCCATTTCCCACACTGTGTGCTCCCTCCCAAACTTGTGTTGCATATTTCTAATACTTCCTACCTAGTCTGTTGGAACTCTTTTACTTTTTGATTTAACTGATTTTCTGTTCTAATTACAGATCTTTGTTCCTCCTAATTTTTCTGTGTTGTTTATTTTTCTTGTTTTCTGTCTGTCAAACTCCCTTCTGGTTGGATTAATTTTAAGGTTCAACGTCTATGTTGTGCATTTTCTCCCACTTCTTTCTCCATTATCTTTTTATTGGTTTCCAGTCTTCTTCCACTTGTTCTGTCAACCTTTCATTTATGAATGTTGTCAGTATATCTGCATCCATCATCTCTTTCAGTTTTATTAACCAATCTTCTACTGTTTGTACTTCTTTTGCTTTCCATTTTTGTGCATAGAGCATCTTGACAGCTGTTACCACATATAATATTAATTTCCAGTGGTCCTTCTCAATCTTCTTATCCATTTACTATTATCTGAACCCGTTGTTTATCATAGATTAACTTTATCCATTCAATAAAATTTTCTCCAAAACCCCTTTTCTGTAAAATCTTAAATAGAAATAGCCAATGAACACTATGAAATGCTTTTTTAGCATCCAGAAAAATTATTGCTACTTGTTTCTCATTATGTTTATCAAAATATCCTACAACATCTAGGACAATTCTGATATTTTCTCTTAAGTGTCTTTTTGATTAAAAACCTACTTGGTCTTCATATATCAAGTCCTGTAGGACCTTCTTCAATTTCTCTGCTAATATAATTGCAAAGACCTTTTTATCCATATTGGTAATTATATTTAATAGGTATATTCAGAGTTCACTGGAAAGTTTGTTCCTAGAATTTCCACTATTTGATTGTGAATTTTTATCCAGAATCCCTTGCTATTGTGCAACGCTATCACATATGGAAGAAGGATCCATTTGCTTCTCGGCATTTCCAACATTTGATTCTGCCAGTCTTGTACATCTTATTCAGTTTGCACGGTGGTTAAATTGCCACAACATTGGAAGTTCGGTTCCAAGGTTCACTCAGCCTTACATCCTTTTGTAGGTCAGGTAGATGATTACCCAGCTTGAGAGGGCAATTAGCTTACACACATTGCCAACCGCTTAGTGACTAACATGCTATAAAGCAGTGTGGATGTGTAAAATGCTGTTGCTTAACAATTTGTAAGCCGCTCTGAGAGCCTTCATGACTGAATAGCAGGGTATAAATACTTAAAATAAATAAAAATAAAATACTACCACCCTGCCTTTGGAGGGAGAGAAGAACCAGCAGTATCTGCTGGATTTGATCCCTACCTCCCACTGCCATTCCCTTTTCCTTATGTGTCATGTCTTATTTAGACTGTACGCCTGAGGGCAGGGAACTGTTAAATTAACCATTTGTAAGCCGCTCTGATAGCCTTTGTGGCTGAAGAACGGGGTATAAATAAATAAATAAAAATAAAAAATAAAAAGATGATTTTCTTTTAGGCTTTGGCAAAGCATGAATTTCCGAGTCATCTTCTAAGATTTTTCCTAATCCTCAAGTTTTATACTATGGTCAATGTCTTGAGCCCATTTTACCATCGAGTCCTTAATAACCTTTTGTTCCAATTTTCTTTCTAGAATCATTTTGTAAAATTTGGCTGTGTGCTTCTTTTTGCTATCAGATATGATTGATGTCAATCTCAATTTTTTCTGATTCCAAATCTTCTAGTTTGAGATTCATTTTAAATCTTTCCCTTAATTGCTTATAAGAAAACCAATTTAGCTCAAATCCTTCTTTTTCAAGTTGTTCTTTTGTTTTTACTTTAAGTTTATTTTGTTCATCTCTCTTTAGTAAATCCTGGTGTTTAATCCATTGCTCCACTTCTGTTCTACTTCTGCTGAAAAACCTTCCTGTGTTGAGATCCAAGTAGGGACAAAATCCATAATTTTGCCCCCAAACCCTGGCCATGACTTATACATGAGTTCAACTTATATATGAGTATATACAGTATGTTTTAATGTGCCTTTAATTTCTTTTAATTTACTGTTTTAATATATTGTTTATTTAATGGTTTCTACAACTTTTGTTTCAAACAGTCTTTAGCTGTACTTTGGTTCATTTTGTTGTAAGCTGCCTTCGGTCCAATAATGGAAGAAAAGCAGAATATAAATCAAATAAACTCGTGAACAACTTTGATATGTGGGAAAAGGTAGGAGAAGGGGAGGACCTCCTCAGCCCTCAAAATTACATCCTATTTGCCTCACTTCATTGTTTCCTCCTGCCCCATCCCCAGCATTGGAATGCTGACAGTAGAACTGCACTAGATATGCTTATGTTATAAGAAGATGCCATTGACTTGAATGGATGAAAACCACCACTGAGATATCTCTCTCTCTCTGGCTTTTCTTTGCAAACGAAGATTCAGAAAGGACTCATCCTGCATTTTCTGCAAGCACGCTGATGACTAAAAAGGCCAATCTGAGATAAACAAGTCCGGTTGCAGAAAGCACAGCACAAGGTCTCCTTGGGTGATGTTTCCGGGTTGTGATTCTTTCTGTGTTGTTGTTTCTCTTCAAGACTTGTTCGGCGTGAGTTCTCAAAATAAGGCTGCAGAGATGAAAAATGATCTGGAAGAGGTCAGGAGCAAAACACAAATATTGGAAAAGCAATCGGAAAATCTGACAATGGAACAAGAGAAAGAAAAAAACTTTAATTTAATCCAGGAAATAAGGTATCGGGAGAAATGTATTAAATTAAGAGGAATTCCTGAGAAAATAAAAGAAAATTTGTATGATAGGATAATCCCCTCATTAGCTCAGTTCATGGAAATGTCAGAGGATTTTTTACTGCAATATACAGACAAAATATTCAGAATAAGCTCTGAGGCTGCAAAGGAGAGGAAAATACCTAGAGACATAGTCATCACGTACACGAAATCCACAATAAGAGATGAAATAGTACAGCAAAATTATCAAAACAAATTAGTCATAGAAGGTCATGATATCTTGATTTTTAAAGACACACCTTCAGAAATATTAAGACGAAGGCAGGAGTACAAATTTCTAACTCAAAGGCTCCTAAGTAAAGTGATTCAATACGGATGGGAGTGTATTGAAGGAGTCTCATTTAGCTATCATCAAAAAAGATATAGAATTAACACGGTACAGAAAGCCAAAGAGTTTCTGGAAAAATGAATTGGGAAGATAAGGAATACGACTTGAAGAGAAGGAAAAAAAGGTTCGGGAAAGGGTGAGAGAGGAGAAGATCAACCTGGTAAAGATGAGGATGGAGAAGATGAGCAGGAAGAACGACAGAGTATAAAGGACGGTAGATCAAAAGAAAAAGATAACAGGAGGTGACCAAATTGAACAAGACCCCATAGATTCATCTCAAGAGGACAAAGGAGAAGAAAATCAGGAATCAGAACAAGAAGGAAAAGAAGAAGAGGTGGAGGAGACTAGTACGGAAGATCTGGCATAGTTCTTATATCATGGAGCTGTCTATGTTAACTTGGAATGTAAAAGGGTTAAACACCCCCGAAAAAAGTAGGAGAGTGTATTATTACTTAGAGAAGCAAAACGTGGACATTATAGCTATCCAGAGACTAGAATAAAAGAACAAGATTGTCAGTATTTGAAGTATAAGAAATTGGGTCAAATATTCTACTCATTGACCATGCAAAAGAAAAATGGAGTAGCAATATATGTAAAAAAATAAGTTTGAACTGAAGGAGATTCTGAGAGATTCAAATGGCCATTATGTGGGGGTGGAAATTGGTTGATCACAAATTGATCAAGAAATTGGTTGATCACAAAATCATAGTGATAGAGCTATATGCACCTCTAAAAAATAAAAAGCAATTTTATGATCAGTTAAAGAACGAAATAGGAAAATTGGAAGATGGGAGTATTATTATTGCCGATGACTTTAACGGGGTCATAGATGCCACCAGAGAAAGATCAGGAAATCAAAGAAAACAGCATGGTAATTTTCCACTGATATGTAACGAGATTTTGGATGATTCAAAACTAATACAGTTGCCCCTCTACATTCGTGAACTCAGCATTTGCGGTTTTGGATATTCGCAGTTTTGGGAGGGCCCCCCGCCCTCCCAAAACCGCGACACGGGGCCTCTGGAGGCCCCGCGAAGTCCCGGGGAGGGAGGGGGGAGAGTCGGGGAGGCCTCCACGGGGCCTTTGGAGACCCTCCAGAGGCCCCGTGAAGGCCCTGGGAAGGAGGGGGTGGCCGGGGAGGCCTCCACAGGGCCTTGCGAGGCCCCGTGAAGGCCCTGGGAGGGAAGGGGGATGGCTGGGGAGGCCTCCACAGGGCCTTGGGGGGGAGGGGGAGGGCTAGGGAAGCATCCAAGGGGCCTCGGGAGGGTCTCCTGAGGCCCCGTGAAGGCCTACGAAGAGACTGGGGAGTCCGGAGAAAGCGACTATGGGGCCTCCGGCGGGGGAGGGCAATAATTATTCGTGGATTTTTCACATTCACGGGGGTCTGGCTTAAGTTAAACAAGCTACCATCAGTACAGTAACATATAATTTGGCCTGTTTCCTGGCTATTCCCAAAATACAATTTATCCAATTGTTCCCAGGTCTCTAACTTTACTCTTCCAATCCCTAATCCATCCCCCTCCACTCACCCCACAATTTTTTCTATATACAATTGGAAACTTCCAGAAAATACCATTAACACATATTCTGACCTATCTACTCTAAAGATGTGAAATATCAAAACAAAAAAAAGGGGGGTTAACAACAACAACAAAACCCACCCTGTTTTCCCTTAGGTCTTTTTTCCTTAAGCATTTCCCCCCTACAAAATTGGGAGAGAGTAATTATGGAATACTTTCTTCTAGAATGATGAATCAAAATTTTAAGACACAATGTTTACAGTTAAGTGCCCCAAAAGCAGTTCAACAAACTATGTAAATGGAATATTTATGTAAGACTAGGAATAGTATCAGATCATTACAATTTTTTGACTTGGTTTTCTTTTTTTGGTTCTTTCTGTGGGAATGAGTTTGTTATGTGTGTTTAACACTATGGAGAACTAGTGGAGACAGAATAATTTTCTCTGTTTTACTAATGTTGATACTTTCTTCTGTTTTTATTGGATTTTCTCTCCCTCCCCCCGACTCCTCAAACTAGCAAGGCCAAAGGGTTCCTTGTAGTTCAATACCTTGTAGCTCCTTTTGTGACCAAAACCATTTTTAAAAAACAACGTAAGTCCAATTTGTAACAATGTTCTGTGTCATGGCATTTTGTTGACAAGATTTGTTGACTTCATCTGATTCTGAGAGAATGTAACTCTCAGCATCAAATTCCATTCAGCCACAGAAATCCACTGGGTGACCATTGGCAAGGCACATTCTCTCAGCATGAGATGAAGGCAATGGCAGACTCCCTCTACATAAATCTTGTCAAGAAAACCCATGACAGGTATATAGATAATAAAGTTATGTATAATGATTTCATTTTCCTGAAAGCTGTAGCCCTGAGATCTTGAGATATAGGCTGCAGTATAAATATCTTATAAATAAAGTAAATAAGGCAGTGACTTTCACTAAGAAAAAGTGCTAATATTAGATTTTTCACTTTTTTCCAATTCAGTTAAATTTCCTAAATAATTTATTTCCCCCTCCCTTGGAAAAAGAGAAGAATCATTTATATAACGGTTTCAAACTGTCTGGAAATTTTATATGTCTAACTCACTCACTGTCTGAACACTGGGAATTTCCAATGAGACATGTGCAACTTCAAGAACTAATTGGGAAGAATTAACTATGTGTAGTGGACAGAAACAGATGTGCCAATCATCCATATGGTATACTGCTTCTAAAAATTACATTTTTACCCACTCTTTGTCTCTTAAAATAAATTCAAGGTTCACCACAAGAGTTACCATAAGTTGGAAGCAACTTGAAGGCACAACCACCACCTCCACCATCAGTGATGTAGGAGAGAACAGAAGTGTTCACAAACTAAATCAGAACACACATGTGCTGTGTACATGTGTACACAGATTACTGCCCTCCCCCATAGTTATTCACATGTAATAGAGCATTCATGCTGCAGTTTATAGATGATGTATCAATACCCTTTTCTTAACAAAGGGCAACCATTTACCTGGAAAAGCATACAATAAAATACAATAATGTATACATTGCAAGCATACTCAATTTTCTTAATTATTTTGTATTGATCTGCTAATAAGTATGAATCTGAGGCCATTTTAGATACAATGTGACAGAATGTTAGAGCTGAAGGTACAATACACTGTACCTTGAACCTGACAGTGATTCTTATACAGTATTTGCAAATACAGTATATTTCTGCATACAAGACTACTTTTTAACACTTGAAAATCTCCTCAAAAGTGGGGGGGTGGTCTTATACCCCCAATAGACCTTTTCCCCTGCTGTGAGAATGATTGAAGTGTAAAATGGCCTGGGCAGTTTTCCCAGCAGATCCTTCCTCCTGCTGTGAGAATGACTGCTTTGCATTTGAAGAGTTAAATGGCCCTCTATTTAGCTCAGGAGAGTCAAAATGATGTTTCTTTTCAGGACAAGTTAGCCTAAAATTAGAATTTCTGGATTCAACTTCTCATTTTGCATCAAGTTTTGTCTATGGTGAAATTCTCTTGTCTGCCAATGTGGCTCTAAAACCATTAATGTGCTCATTCATTAATGTGCTCATTCAAAAATTTGGGATTTGATAGTTTCATATTAACCAACTTACAGTATTAATGCAACCTTACTTTCCAAAGATTGAACACCACAGAGATTTTTCAAAGTATCCCATGCTTTTTTAGCTGTTCTCAGTCCTTTAATTTCACAAACTATTCCATCATCTACAGCCACTGAGCTGGCTGGCTGGTGGGGAACAGGCTTTCCAGCCAGCTGGCTGGCTGGCTGGCTGGGCTGGGGGCAAACTCTATATTTTAACTTAAAAATTGGGGGGGTCGTCTTATGCGCCCAGTCGTCTTATACGCCGGAATATACGGTACAATGACATCTAAGTCAGCATACAATCAATCCACTGCTTCTACAAGATTTAAAATTCTGCACCTGTCCTAGCAAGTCCTGGCAGCTGGATAATGTGTTAGATGCTATACAATGACATAAAAAGCTCCACTAATTCAATGCAATTTAGAATATTTGATTCAGTATAGAATGCAAAGTTTAAAATATCCTTCACCTTTGATCAAGAAAATGCCATTTTGATGCAGTACAAAGGCTTAATTAAAGATTCACTAATGTACAGACAATATTTTAGAATCACTGATAACTCAATGAGGGAAAGCAAGCTGAAGTTAAATCCAGACAGAGATAGGATCCCAATCTGTTCTGGAAAGACATTAAACTGCTTGAGTGGGCCTGCTCAATTGTGTGTCGTAGCCAGGAATGTTTTGGGTAGGTTCAGGTAGTATGCCAGCTGTGCCTGTTATTGTTATGGTCAGATTTATGCTTAGCTTTGGCTCTTTATGTTGTCCCCCCCCCCTTTTGATGCTGCTTTAATAAAGAAAATATGTTTGAATTATGAATGGTTACTTGTCTTCGGGTTGTTTTTCTACTTTGACAGCTGCCATAAGAAGCTATCTAGGACAGGAAAACAGGGTATACTTTTCTTTATAATAACTTAATAAATACTTAATAAATACAGAGATGAAATCTGCCTTTCAGTTAAAGGCCTAATCAACCAAATGTCAGTGAAACAAAAATCACTGATAGTGTAGTTATGCTGGATTGTGTTGTTATGAAACCAGTAATCTCTGCTGTACAGCCATGAAAATTGATTGCACAAGGAGATACTGGAAGTATAATTGGATATAGAGCATCTATCATAATTAGATGGTTTCTTGTATACCCTCACAACATTCCATATCTCATCTGGTACTAACAATGGAGGTGAGGTTGCTGCATGGTGAGCTAAAAAGTGGCTAGATCCAGGTTCTGAAGTCTCCCATAGGTATAAGGTGTAAGGGAATATGGACACATTGGAAGCTGAATAAACTGATGGTGTGAGACGTGTAGCTGTGTGAATACCTATGGGTAAAGAAGCCACCATGGTGTAATGAGAATGTAAAGTGCCCCTTCCTAACAAATCTTTGACACCACTTTAATTATGAGTAGAAATGGTGGGAAACGATAGAGGAGAGGGTCTGTGGAAGATCACATTTTCCATGGATAGCATTTCAACTCCTGTCCCACTGCAATACACACAATACTTACTGTTGTTGCAAGATGCAAAGATGTCTATCTGAGGAAGTCCCCAATGCTTCTTTAGTAAGTGTCTGATAGAACTTTATTTCTCATTTCCCATCTGACATAACAGGAACCAGGTGCTTACTATCAATATAGTAAATGCTAACTAAAGCTGCTGTTTCATCTACTTTACTTAGTCAAATCACTATGAAAATGTGTTTCATTAATATAACAGTCCCCAAGAACATGTAACAAGAATATGAAACCAACACACAACAGATCTTAGACGATATTCTTCTGCAATCTGAACTAACTAAATCAATCTGCTTGATCAATGCATCTTTGTATTTTCAAAGAGAAGCCACATGTTTCCCTGCAGTAATGCTGTTAGAGCCAAAGAAATAACAGCAGAAAGGGGTAGGTGGAAGATTCCCCCCCTCCAGTCTCTTACAAGGTCTCTCCCAAAGACTGAAGAGCTTCTGAAAGAGCATGACTGTGATGAATTCCATCAACATCCACTCACCATAACAACAGGCATCACTGGAAATCCTTTATTGTCTCAGGATACAGATGCGTACAGTAACAGTTCATTGACAGATCTGACGTCTTGGTGCCAAAAGCCCATCATTAATACATTTCTTAGGTTTCGATTTCTCCTACCTGCCACAGGGTTAATTGGTACTATCAGCCCCATGCTTCACTCCTTAAACTTCCCCAAGAGAAATGACCTTGACGAGCAGTGCAGGCTTCCACCAGCACATACCAATCACACCAGCCTCCCATAATGCTCTCTGCTCATATCAAGACCCTGGTGCGATTACTAGTAGGCCCAACAATGTTAACAAGCTACCTAATACAGCACTGTACTGTCTATTCTCCTTTACGGGTCTGAAACATGGGTCACCTATCGCCACCACTTACGACTCCTCGAACGCTTCCATCAGTGCTGTATACGCACAATCCTAAATATACACTGGACTGATTATGTGACAAATGTTGCTATCCTTGAGCAAGCAGGGATCACCAGCATTGAGGCCATGATATTGAGAACACAGCTGCACTGGGCAGGGCACATTTCTAGGATGGAGGACCATCACCTCCCAAAAATAGTACTCTACGGTGAACTCGCCACAGGTCAGCGTAAGAGGGGCGCTCCAAAAAAGCGATACAAGGACTCTCTGAAACATCTCAGGCTCGGCCAAACTGATCACCAATAATGGTCCACCCTGGCTGCACGTCGGGAGGCATGGAGACGCACTATCCACAATGCTGCAGCCTTATTTGAGAACTCACGCTGAACAAGTCTTGAAGAGAAACGACAATGCAGAAAGAATCACAACCTGGAAACATCACCCAAGGAGACCTTGTGCTGTGCTTTCTGCAACCGGACTTGTTTATCTTGGATAGGCCTTTTTAGTCATCAGCGTGCTTGCAGAAAGCGCAGGATGAGTCCTTCCTGAATCTTAGTTTGTGAAGAAAAAAAGCCAGAAAGAGGTAATACAGCAGTGGAAGCTGCCTATATATCCCTGTGGCACCAGGGTCATGACAATGACATATGGGAGTATTCATTTGATAATTACTCATACCTTTTTTGCTAATTCTGATTGAGGGGAAAACAAAAGGTGATCACTGGGAGATATATTACTCATGTAGAAATAAATACCACCATGGCACTACCTTTCCACAGTGGTAGAATTGCATATTCCTGTGAGGCGAGGCTATGCTGCTGGTAGCAGTGCTGCTGGTAGGGTCTCCCATGTCAGACAGCCTTTTGCCAAACAGCTACTGAGCAGCAGCAGAAATGGGGAGAGGAATGGAATGAAACTGGCAGATGATCTCTTAGAAACAATGGCAATGGCACCATAAATAACACTTGTTAGCAATGAACAGAAGAAGGCAATGGTAAAACATTCATTGCAATGGTAAAACATTCAAGCCTTTTACCTTGAAAAGCCTATGATGAAACAAGTCAAAATGGAACAAGAGATAGTGCCAGAAGATGAGACTCCCAGGTTGGAAGGCACTCAACAAGCTACTGGTGAAGAGCACAGAACAAGTGCAAGCAGTGTGGCTAATAGTGCAACTGGACCTAAGCTGAAAGGATGTTCAGAGGTGAAAGGAAAGTCCAAAACTGCACAACACATATTATAGGAACATGGGATGTAAGCAGCATGAATCAGGGGTATCTAGACATTGTAAAAACAGAAATGGAATGTATAAACATTGCAATAAGTGTGATGAGTGAGCAAAAGTGGACAGGAATGGGACATTTTGAGTCAGATAGTTACACAGTGTTTTATTCAGAAAATAAAAATCTAAGAAGAAATGAGGTGGCATTTATAGTGAGGCAAGATATAGCAAAAGCATTCAGGGGGTATAATGCAAAGTCTGACAAAACAGAAGCCCCCATCGCCACTTTGGGAAGGGCAGGGGGGTGGGAGTGAGTGGCAATGGGGTGGGTTGTTGCAGGCGGGTGGGGGGAGAACTCTTATTATTCGTGGTTTTTTCACATTTGCGGGGGGTCTGCCGTCCCTAACGTCCATGGATGTGAAGGGATGACTGTAAACATAATCCAAGTTTATGCTCCAACTACAGAGGCAAAAGAGGAATAAATTGAAACATTAAACACCGGAGTCCTGGAGGAAATTGACCACACATCAAAAACAGCACATGTTGGTAATCATGGGGGATTGGAATGCAAAAGCAGGAAACAGCAGATCCAAACAATGTAGGAAAATTTGGCCTAGGATCAAGAAATGAAGCAGGAGAATGGCTGATGAATTTTGTGAAGCCAACAGTCTGTTCATTGCAAACACGTTCTTCAGGCAACCAAAAAGACAACTGCATACATGGCAAGTGTGGACAAGGGCCAGCTAAGCAGCAACCAAGTACAGTTTCTGCAGTTGGCTGCAGGAGCACATTCTCATCCTGGAAATCTGGAGGCATCTGGGGAGATCCAGGAGGAATCCTGTTCCTTTCTGCTGGCTGGCTATCCTTCATCTTCCTCCCAAGCCACTGAATTAGAAGATGTGATTGCTTGCTACATCTTTAAAATAATGTCTCCTTTGGTACTAAGTCTCCCTAGAGTGACATTTTAAGTCTCCCTAGACTGCCATGGGCTCATGTCAGCAATACAGATAGCACTAGATCTTCCTGTGCTCAAGGAAGCAGGTTGAGAAAGAGGAGACAAATGTTCCCACTGTAAAAAATATGTTGATGTAGATTATTAGTATTTGAAACTGAAAAAGCACTGATGATATCTGTAAAGCATTGAATGTTTTACTATTTTATGTGCTCAGAAAAACACTCAAATGAGATTCAAGTCACATTACAGGCATTATCATGTGTTATTATTATCATTTACTTATACGGTGCCATCAGTGTAGGGTATATGGTGCTTTACATGAGTGGTTTATAATTGTTAATTTGACAGTTTCCTGCCTTCAGGTTTACAATCTAAAAAGGCACAACACAGAAGCAAAAGGGGATAGCAGTGGGGGGAAATGATTAAGTCCAGCAGGTACTGGCTGCTGCTTTCTCCCTCTAGTGGCCACTTCAGTGGTAGCTGGGATGGAGAGAGGGCAAGGTGTTCCCCATGGGCACAATGGAGCGGTGCCAACCTGTTCTCTCCCTCTGAGGACAGAGCAGAGGTAGTTGGGATGAAGCAATGGCCCTTCCTCAGCTGCTGGGCCTAGAGCTGTGCCTCTCAGATCTTCTCTCCCTCAGACGCCAGAGCAGTGGCAGTTGGATGGAGGCAAGGCAGTTTATGAGTTGCTGGGCCTGGACATAATGGAGCTGTGCTGGCTTGTTCTCTGCTCCCTCAGAGGCCACAGCAGTGGCAGTTGGGATGGAAGGGAGACCTTTGTGTTATGCCATGTGACTAAAGGGAAGCAAGTTGGGCTCATCCTCATAATGTTGCAAAAGTCCAAAGAGGAAGTAGGATGTATTTGTGAAGGTTTCTCAATCAGTTAGGAGCCCTGAATGTGTGTGGGGCCCCTGTGTGGGATGGGATATTAAGGGCAGGGCTGTTTCATTTCAAGTTTAATAACATGGAGCACCTCATATAACTAATGTAACAAGGAAGTTTAAATACTAATATCTAAGTAGTAACGTCCAGTTAAGCAAATACTGTACTTCCTGGAGGCAAATCATTTCAGACAGTGAATGGAAAGGCGACTTCCAAGTATAGGAAAAGAAATGATAGGTGAATCCTTTAAAAGTAAAGTTCTTGCCTTCAAATATTTTAAGATTACAGTAAGTCAACAATATACATTTAAATTTGTTTGTTGAGACCCAGTGATGTTTCACATTTTCTGTTCTTAAAGTCATTAACTCCTTCCTGTTCAGAGAAGCAATCAGCAATTTAAGTGAATGATGTTTTTTCTCACATAGTTCTTCTATTCTTTACTGAAAGATGAAGTACTTTCACTCTCAAAGAAATAATTCTTCATGGCAGTGTATTGCTCTCTTTTAAAAGCAATTTGTTCCCATTGCTTATATTAATTACACATATACCTTTTTACATGGAACTTTTGGAGAGTTTGACAAAAAAAAATCTGTGTTGAATAATAAGATCACAGAAATGATGTAATTGCTGGCAATACTGGAAGCAATCAATATAAAACAATCAAAGTTTAAGATCTCAATAACAAAATGCTGTTTTTAAAATCTCAGTAAGTAACACAGAGACACATATGCTACAACCCTATTCAGTTACCTGGAAATAAGCACTACTGGCTATAGTTCTTAGTTGTTGAGGGTTTTTGTATAAGCTTGTGCTGACAATATACCAAATCAGTCAGACAGAGAGTAATGTGGAATATTTTGCAAAAATCCATATATTAAGATCACACATTGTAACTCCATTAAATTTAAACTGCCCCTTGAGTTCTTTTGTTTCAATTGCTATCAATTCTTGACAGAAACAGGAAACAAAATCTAGAGAAATACCAATAGGGTAAATTACGATCCACAGTATGCTTTATGTTTATTGTTGTTCATTGCTGTCAAGTAGGTATCAACATATGGCAACCCACAGTCTTTCTTATACATTTTCTAACATTTTCTGCTTTTTAGAGTTGGGCCTTTCTTTATGCCCACAGTAATTCTGACAATTACCATTTGAGGCTGATGTCCCCGCAACAACTGCCCAACGGTATCAGTAGTAGGACTGGAGACATTTTTAAATTGGCTAACATAGAACAACTTTTAGAGAGTGTACAAGCAGCTCAGAATCTCCACTTAGTTTAACTAAAAAATTTACTGACACCCGCAAAAACTTTCTTTCTTTCTCCATATTTGACAGTGACAAGGAAAAGCTCTTACATAAAAATTATTTCTGTATGCAAAATTTTAGAAAACCTTACAAGCCTCTCATTAAGGGGTTGGCATGAAGAAATCTTGCCAAGAAAACCCAGTGATAGGTTCACCTTTAGGCCACCATAAGTTGTTCCACCTGAAAAATTAACTTACTATCTACTAATAGCCAGTGGGGAGATAAAGGAAGATGGCTTCACAGAAATCTTATCATCATTTCAATGATATACAATTAGAAAAGAGATCCATGAGATGTGTCTGGACTTGCTGTAAATACGTTAGGTGGGAGATATGTAAGATATGTAGTTCATTGTATTAATTTAATTAATGGGAGGTAGGGGGTGGGTGAGGAGGAAATCTATTTTTTAAAATACTTTTTTTTATAGCAAGGGAACCTACAGTTAATCCATCAACATCCTTTCTGACAGGAAGACTTACACACTCTGCTGCTGACTCTGGTCATAAGACAATTCTTTTAAAGCATGAAACTGAGGGTGAAACTGAAAGGCAAGTACATGCCCTTGAATCCCAAAACACACTATATTCCAACATAAATGACATAAATATTTCCCTCTTGAGAGACAACAGGCTTGTATTCTCTATTTATATGGTGTAAAGATACAGTAAGGAAGTCCCATTTTCCCTTAGAAAGGCTGAAAAAGAAAGAAAACAACTTTCAGAAAAACATTGTAGATCAAATCATGCCACCATCTTTAAAATGATAAAACACACTTTTCTCAACTCTTTGGGTAATTTTTCTCTCATTTTTTCCCCACAATCAAAACCAAGACTGACTGCAATGAATGCAGCAAAGGTTAACAGATCTTACTATATGGAAGCTGTCACTGAGATACTCAATTTTTTTTCCTTTGCAAATTATGAAGAATATACTGGGGAGCACCAACAGCCTTTCAAAATTCTCCAACCTACCTCTGGGTAGAAATTCTGTGGGCAATTACATCCAATTTCTCCACAGAGAGGAGAAATACCCTACATTCTTTTTGGATATGAGATTCAGTCAGCGCTGGTAGTAGCACAGCTTTTTTCATTTTCCCTAAGGTTCTTCGTTTGGTTTGTTGTTGTTGTTTTTACAATGTTACCACAAGCAGCAACACCAGCAAATGAGTTGGCAGCTTGGCCACCATTATGAATTCTCCAAAATGTTCTAGACCTACTGTTGTTCTTGAGCACCATGTGGGGTGGTGGTGGGGAGCAGCCATAACAACAAAAGTAATGGGGGGGGGGAATCTACAAGGAAAATCTACTTTGCACTGCTCCTATTCTGGGGATAGGGTAAGAAAAAATATCTCAGAAAAGAAATATGCAATGGTAAGAACCTTTGTTTTGGCTCTGATTGCCATTTTTCAGAGTTCAGAACTTCATCTAGACTACCCAAAAATTAAACTTCTGGTGGATGAGTGTGAATACCACAGTCTTCACTCTTTTACTCTAAGGTCAAGCTTTTATCAATCAAAAATATTTCTATGGTGAAAACATACTCCAATGGAGAGATGAATCAATAATCCTAGATTACCCAAGCATGTATCTTCCAAAGGTTTCTTGGATATTTCAAATAAAGGATTTTTTAAAAATGCAAATCATAAAGTAATGAACAAAAAATACAACCATTGATGACAGCAACAATAACAAATCAAACAGAGAAATTAATCTTGGTCATTAATCAAGTAAAGCCCCTAATATAAAAATACTGTCAGAAGCAACCTATGATATCTTTTCATAGGAATCCATGTTAAGCTGGAGGAATATTTACATGTTCATTATTATTTACAAGCTCAATAAAGCAGTGTCACCCTTCACAGATGGTATCATGGCTCTGCTCTGAATATTTCTCATCATAGTAACCTGTGTCAATTTTTAACACTGTTCCTGAATTGCTGGACTGAATTTTTCTGACCCCTTCTCCAGCCCAACATGATTTCAATCCTTGTAGTAAGCTAAATAAACAAAGCAGTGTTTTACATAGGAGACCACTATTATCTCCAACATAAAGAAACAGAAAAGTATTTCAGGAGCATCTTGCATGTCCTATCTGGTAATGCTTTGCTTCTTCAAACACTTCTAAATAGAACTGCCATCACATACAATACTGCCACCAAAGAAGAAGTAGATTTCCAGAGCCCCACAGCGCCTCTTACCATAAAGGCTCTTAACCAATGCCATTGCCATTGTCTTTGAGAAAGTGCAGCTATGGGGGTGGGTGATGGGTGGGAGCACCCGTCTGAGCCAAGTTGCTTTATTGGATTCCTTGCTCCTCCCTGCATCCTTATATATCCAAGCTAAGCCTCCCGTGCCTATATATCGAAGTTAGGAATTTTCACAGTGCACATAATGTCAGAGGGCAAAATACTGTAAGGTAGCTATAGCTTCTCAGCTGAGGAAAAACTCAAGCATGAACAGAATGGATGCTTCAGTTTCAACTTCCTTAGTGTGGTCCTTTGAAGACTTTTTTGAAATAATTTGTAATTGCACTCTCTTTGATTTCTTTCTTAAAAGTGAGCTAAAATCAACAGACTACACAATTTTATGCAGCAATTGTTTTTTTCTAGTCGTTTTCATTTACATTGCTTGCTTTCCATTGCACAGTCTTCTCCAGAAAGAATTTGAAATGGTCTTGCCTATTTTTTCCATGGGTGGATTTGAAATATTTCCTTGGACCCATACTCATATACACAGTTGAATATAAGAAAAGCGTCACCCTGTATTCTGTACACAAAATGGAGGCTGAGTTATTCAATTGGCCACTACCTTGCTGCAATGTATTTATACACCACCCAATTAAAAACAGAAACCAGAAAGGATGTAGGTCTTATTCACAGGCTTGCCATCAGTTCACAAACAAATCAGGAACTGCTTTATTATAACCTGAGTCCAGATGCTTAAACCCTGGACAGCACCACCCTCTGGTGCTGCCACAGTGGTACTGCAACCCAATTACTACAGCAATCTATTTTTGGTCAGCTTAAATTCTTTGTCCCATCACTCAGTTTGCAAATTCTACAATATGCTTGTGTTTGCTTATCAGTTCCCATCCATGCTCCTAAATAAATTAGCACACACTTCCCTTTTACAGGCCTTAGCACATAGTCATCATTTTATCTTGGGAAGTGCTGTCAGGAACTGCTTTATTATCAAGCTTCTTTTAATTTTAATGCCTTGAACATCTGCTCTGAAATTACTGAAAAATGAATAAAATAAAATTTAAGAAATCTTCTTCTTGGAAGTGTACATACAAAAATCAGATACATAATTTAATGTGATATTCATTTCTTGTAGCCCCAGGACACACATACACATACACCTTGGTGAAAAAGTGTACACCCACTTCATAAAGCACTACAAACTTTATGGGAAACCCATCATTAGCTAGCCCAACAGAGTTCAGCAGATGCAATGAAGTGTGCCTGTTTGTCTGTGAAGGAGAGTAATTTCTGTGAGCTACTATTTACTACTACTCATTTGATTTTTAATAGTGATCCTATTTTCAGCCTCAGATAGAATTTTTACAGTGAATGGACGTTGTTCACCACTTATACAGCTTCCATTGTTTTCAGCTCATAGCACTTGTTTTTTCCAAGAATTAAGAAATGTCACTCACACTTTTCAGATGAAGAATGAAATTATTATCGTGGTGCACATGTAAATGCTGCTTTATGTAGTCTCCTCAGTGTTACAAGAGACTTTATCTTTTTTTTCCTCCTAGTTTAAATGCCCTTAACTAGTTAATGTACTAAATCTGTTATCCTAAGCTTGAACCTGATTAATGATGTACTGTATCTAAATGGAATTAAATTAGTGTATAATTGATTAGTACATAACTGGAACAGTGTTGTAGATTTACCAACTTTAATTAGGATGGCTTATTACAGATAATTTATGTTAGACTATAAAATAAATTTGAAACAAAGCAGTGAATTAGAAGCTTAATTTAAGGTGGACAGCCCAATAGATTAAAAACAGTATATGTACTTATATCTTGCCAACTTCTTTCAGACAAGTAAATAATAATTGGAACATGTTTAAACAGGCAATGCTGTTTAAAAATTCAAATTGCTGATTAACGTTTTACCCTGGATTTTTTAAGCCATCAGTGTGGATCCGTGATTTAATCAACCACAAACTGCAAATAAATAAAAAGCAAGCAAGCAAGCAAACCTGAGATCTCTTCCAACCAAGGCAAGAAGCAGACCCAGGCAGCAGCACAAGCAGTGGTAAGGCCTAGCAACCAAGCATGCACTCTTTGTGCCTGAAAGACAGCTGGCTATTGGACTCCTCAGGGTCAGAGGAGAGAGATCTGGGCAGGTGTGAGGCTGTACAGTACTAATATGGCATAGGGGCTTTGAAATGAAAGAGGAGAAGCAGCTTTGTGTGGTTGTCTGGCTGTGGCACTTCTGTTCTTTCATTTCAAAGGCAGAAGAGGCTGGCTGTTGTGCTGCCCAAAGGGGAGGAGCACAAAGAATGCATGTCTGGAGGCTGCACAAAGGTGCTGCAGCCAGACAAAGGTACTATAGGTGCCACAACTGGACGAAGGCACTTCTGCTCTTTTGTTTCCAAGTCCCCATGCCATCTTAGTACTGTACAGCCTGGCACCCGCCCACATCTCTCTCTCTCTCTTTGACCCTGGAGAGCCCTAGGATTGTTCAGCCAGGCTGTGAAGGTAAGTAGGCAAGTCTCTCTCTCTCTCTCTCTCTATATATATATATATATATACAGTATATATATATATACACACACACACACACACATATATATATATATGTAATCAGCTCAAGTCTTTATATATAAGATGGTGGAGGGACATATAAAATGGCAGAGAACTTGAATACCCACTTTTTTTGGTATCCGCAAGGGGTCATGGAATCAATTCCCCACAGATAAGTGGGCCCACTGTATAAAAGTCTAGTGGTAGTGGGTGTAATTATTTAAATCCCAAACCTGTTTAGTCTGTAGGCAAATAGCAGGGCACACTCACCACACACACTTTTTATTATATCACGGTATTTGTTATAATATACCTATTCCTAGAACTGATTTTTTTTCACAAAAAGATGAAGTAAAAAAGAAATACTGGATGTACTAATGTATAAAAAGGGGAGAAATGGAAAAAAATTACACCCCCCCCCCAAAACCAGGTCGACTTATCCACAGGTCAATGCTAAAAACAGATGATGATGATGCCAGCTAGATGAGTTCTCTGCTTTCTGTCATTCTGGACATGTGAAGTGGAATGGAGGAGGCCATTTTTAATAGGGGCTTACTATATAAGGTTTGTGAGGCCCCGTAGTCTCTGTGCAACCTCCAATTTTAACTCTTCAAATAAACAGATCCTCTCCTCTTTAGCTCTTCCTAACTATGTTCCTTCTATGCGTTTTTTAAAGGAGAGGAAAATATTTGTTTGCTAAATGCCCCTAAATTTTACCCTCAACTTATCCAATGGTCATTGCAAAATGCATAATTTTGGGCCCCAAAACATGCCCTTAGCTTATACATGAGTTTGATTTACACACAAGTATATATGGTATACGAGTCTAGTGTCAAGAAAACAGTATCAACATAAGATCTAAAAACAAGATGGTTGGACATAAATCACTATTCACTGTCATGAAAAGAACAGTTACAGTTGTTTGATTATCATGCATGCTAATTATACTGATAATACTTGAGCCATTATAGTGGCATGTCACATTCCTAAAAATCTTTACACAGGAAATGTTTTTGTGTTATATTTACTGCCTAAGCCAAAAATAACTACTTAAGGTAGAAGAATCTTATGTAATCTTCATGAGTGTTGAGGCTACCAGTTTGCTCTACCAATGACCTAAAAGAAAGAGCAAATTTTGAAAAAAAAAGTAAGGTTAATATCACTCACTTTGCCAAATGAAGCCATTAACATAACAGATAATCAAAACAGGGAACAGTAAAACTGAGATTATATAGCTCCTGAAAAATATTAGATTCATGTAATAAATCAATTTTTCATAATTTGAAAACATTAGGTGACCAGGTAGAGGAATGTGTAACTTTACCTTTCTCGTTAATAAAAATACAGCTGTGAAATAATGATAAGTGAACTGGACCAATAAAGTTCTCACACTGACTTAACAGGCCTTTACTGAAATTACACAAGCAGTATAACATACAAGTTATGTCTGCCTGTGAGACTACAATTACTCTTATATGGACTGGAAAAAACATAGCAATTTTCCAATTCATGTAGTTTGTGGAATCAACTCTGCTCATATAAGCAAATAGCGCATCTTAACTGTGATTTGCCTAAGTGAGCTGGCAGGTCAACATAGCAGATTCAGTAGAAACTCAGTTACTCTACGTGTGTGTGCATATGTACATGTATGTATATAGCTTTGCACGTTCTACAACACAGTTCCTTAGAAAGAGTAAATTAGTGGGGCAAGCACATGAACACGTGCTTTTAAAGCAGTAGCAACAGACTTGTTATTTAATTTTTCCTACACATTCTCATCTAGCTTGGTAAAACACTGCATAAAGATAGAACAGTGAAACATTTTAACGCTCCAAGTTAGTATGACATATCAATCAGCAATTTTTGCTGCAGTCTTCACTTACTTCAGTAATTGTCTTCTGCTACACCTACTGCATTTAGGTTAGCAATTTTTAGATGACTGCATTTAAAATTATCTTCTGAAGAACTGTTATAATTTGACTTACAACCTACATATATTATTTGATTCTCATTGTCAATACACAGACATTTTCTGTACCACAGTCAAGAGCACCCCTCTATATAACATCACTAAATGTTTTGCCATTTCACAAAACTCATCTTGTTAGTTACATTTTGCAACCACATAGGTAAGCAAATGGTTACTTCATCATCCTTGCAAACACAGAGGCTGTTTATGGTGGGGTTATTTAAAAAGGACTTAGTATTGCATACTATAAATGGGAGCTGCAACAAAATGTTGCAGTGCAGACCCCTCTTCTTCAATGTTTTAGCTAGATATGTCTTCTTCAAGAATACCCCACCACCACTTACAACAACCAGGGAGAATCCCATGGTCACTGAGAAAGCTCAGTTCATTCGAGCCAGTTGTAGTTTTCTCCTTCTCCTTTTTTTTTTTTTTTGTCTCTAGATACTTTTTGTATTCTGAAAAACTTGGTGTTCCTCAAGGTCTGCTGATACCTTCCTCTTATGAAAGGTTAGTGCTGTTTTGGTTACCTAAGGAATCTTACTCAGAAAAACAATTTGCTATTAGCAATTCACGAATCCTCCTGTCAGTTAACATTGCTGATAGTTGAATGCAATGCATCTCTATTATTATTTATTCACATACAGCTGTCCTCAGCCTGCAACCATGTTGGTGGTGTATAGGAACTGCAGTCTAATTAATACATATGGAGAGTGCCAGGTTGGGGAACAGCTGCTCAACTGTTAGCCACTGTTGTGTTCAATGGATTTTACTCCTAGATAAATGAGTGCAATTATTTGCGAGTAAGTCAAGTTGCTAATTATCATAAAGGCACCAGATCCCATCTTATCTTAGAGGCTAAGCAGGGTCAGCTCTGGTTAGTACTTGGATGGAATATCACCAACAAATACCAAATGCTTTAAGCTATATTTCAGAGGAGGGAACTGGCAAAACCACCTCTAAATATTCCTTGCCTAAGAAAGCCCTATGAAAGCCCTATGACATTCATGGGGTCGCCATAAATCGACAGACAACTTGAAGGCACATACATACATTAGTGAGTACGATGGTCACTGGATTATGTTTTCTCCTTGCTATTAAGATGTTATGCAAATTAGCCTCAAACCACTGCATCTGTTGCCAACCATTTTAATTGCATGTTCCTGAATTGATACAACTCTGTCAAAAGTTTTTATAGTCTACAGTTGTGGACCAAAATTCAAAAACCTGAGTTACTTTCAGGCATGAAAATCTTGTCATCGACACACAGTCTCAGGAAGGCCATCAGTGAATCAGTAGGGAAACTCTTTGTTATTTCGCTGAATATTTCCATTCTCAGTTCTTGCATTATTAGAACAAAGGGACTGCATGGTTACAGGATTTACAGGACTGTCAGGTCTTCCATTATTCTGCAGCATCTGCACTGAACATACCTGGAAATAGAGCACTGCTACTGGAAATTGTGTTCTAAATCATTCAGATTACATTATTCTGAAAAGGGGCAAAGTGTATCTCTTTTGGGAAGAATTTATAGAAACAGAAACCACACATAAACCCTAGACTCTGCCATCATTATGCAGCTTGTGCCCTCAGTCCTTCTCCACAGTGGTTTTCTGACAGCCTGCAAGACAGAAGGCAACTATCTTTTCTTTTTGTTCCACAGGATGTTACTTGTTTTGTTCACTGTATAGACAACCAATATGAGCAAGAGCAATAAAAGGGCAACTAAACAGCTTTACCATGAAAAGGTAATGGAATATGACATGGTCTACTGTTAAGGTTAAGTAGAACTAGTTCTGTCAATATTTTTATTGCCTATGAACCTCTGTGTGCTCTTGGAAGAACGTACCATATGAAATAGCAATTATTGCACACATTGCCCTGAATCATACAAGTAGTCTCAATTATAGTAAACATCAATGAATCAAAGGGATTTATGTATGTGTTGACTCACCACTCAGCAAATGATTCAGTAGGTCTACTCTAGATGGGCCTAGCAGTTAGATTTAGGCAATTATTTAAAGTGTGCTTACATGAACTGCACTGCACATATAAAATTTTATACCAGCCTTGCATGTTAAGTATTAGCAACTTGTCACAGGCAACTAGGAACTGCATGCAGGCAAGTGAGCTGGCTGGGAGAGGAGAGATGAAGTGCTCCATCCCTCATCTGAACCCAACAGAAAAATGAAACAAGTTACCAGAGAAAGGAAGCTGCCTCCTCTGCAGTTGGCAAAAAAAAATCAGTTCTTATTCCTCCTTTTGTCAGACCCCAGCAGACTAATGAACTTTTTGCAGGCTAGTAACCATAGGAGAATCATTTATAAGACTGTAATACTCTAAAGGTACCAGAACCTGCTTGATCTTGGAAGTTACTCAGAGTCAGCCTGGGTTAGTGCTTGGATGGGTGATGGGCAACAAACACCTGGTGCTGTAGGCTATATTTCAGAGGAAGGGACTGGCAAAACCACCTCTGAGTATTCCTTGCCTAAGAAAACCCTATGAAATTCATGGGGTTGCCATAAGTTGACAGGTAACTTGAAGGTACACACACACTGGCCATACGGAAGAAGAAAAATATAATTACCTAAGACATGCAATAACAATGGAAGCTTTAGGGGCCATAAATACTAAACAAGTCAGCAAATGTAATGAAGTAATATAACAGGTAGCTAACATTAAAGCTTGTATTGGTATAAGTTATTGAAAAATACCAGGAACCCTGCATAGCCAAACTGTGGAATAGTTTAACAAGTTGTAGTGGGTCACCACAAATGCAGAGGGCTTTAAAAGGGGATTACACAAATTCACAGAGGATAAACCTATCAGCAGCTACTTCTTATAATGACTATAAGCTTCTGGATACCAGCTGCTGGAAAGTAACAGCAGGAGAGGGTTACTGCCCACCCATCCTACTTGTGGAATTCTCACAGGCATCCTGATTGGTCATTCTGGGAAACAAGATACTGAACTACATGGGCGTTTGGGCTGATCCAGCAAGATTGTTCTTAGGTCTCAAGCTTAACAGTGAATTTTCAAAGATTCCTTAGCTTAGACATACATGTCGGGCTAGTCTAGGCAAAGGAAACACCTTGATTGGCTCTTCCCAATTCTATATGACATAAGGAGCATTCACACAATACAGTGTCCATGTGCTCATACATTATGTTCAGATGTTTATAAAAATCTTTGTAGCTGTGCTCATTCCTAATTTGTATCCAGATACAAAAATCCTCTTAAATCCAAAACGGAGATGAAGTGTACCTGGACAGAGTGATCACTTGTATGACGTGAACTAATAAACACATGTACATTTTGTGGAATTAAGTGTAGTCGCTACAGCTTGCATGGAGCACAATCTTTTTTTTGGGGGGGGGTGTCTAGGCAGCTGCCATAGGATATTGTGAGGAGGATATTTTGGACGAGTATGACGCTATTCTGAGAAAGAGTGGAAAATATGAAATATGAAAATATGAAAAAGGAGAGATTGAGGAAAGAATAAAAAGCACCAAGAAGTGGTTTAAAAACGCCAAGACAAAACAGTGGTGGGCAGAACTACAGCTAATGCCATCAACAAAGCCTTCATCCACCAGCATCTTGGAGGCTGGTGTTGGGACAGGATGAGGCCTATAGCCATCTTCCAGCCCAGGGCCTGAGGGCTGACAACTTCGTGGATAGCTGATTTAGCTGAACACCTTTCTCATTGTTGTTGTTGTTCTAAGACTTAAATTGTACAGTTATCTGAAGTGTTTCTATTGCTTTTTCCTACTAATTCTCCCTTTTTTACAAATTCTGGCCAGTATTCTTTTTTTTTTACTTTCATTAGCATTTTTTCCCCTTTTCAAAATATCATAACAATGTTTTACATTATGAAGTAAGCTTCAGTTTTCATGGGAGGTAAAGTCAATCTTAGTTTTTCCTATTCTGTAGTTGAAAAAGCATTCTGGCACTCATCTCCTAACCTGTTATTAAACTGCACCTTCAAATGCAAGCACATTTTTCATAGAATTACCGGTATCTTGAAATGCAAATGTGTACTGAGTATACCTCTCTCTCTCTATCTCTCTCTCTCTCTCTCTCTCAAATGAAGGGCTTTCAAAACCCTATTTACCTTCTTATCTATTTGGCGCAATGCACTGTATTTGCATAAAGGTGTCAAATATTTTTTAACAAGAAATATGTAATAGGTAGATAACGAAGGAACCCCTGCTGCTTTAAAAGAAAGTATTCTTGTTGGAAAGGCATTCCAAGTGACAATTTCAATAAGAATATCACTTTATAGATAATTAGACATCATATGAATATGTAGATATTGCAGAGCTGACTGTGTGCATGTCCTTTTTTTCAGGCATGCCATCACTGAAAATGTGACCATGTTGTAGAATGGCATATCTTTAAAATAAAGCTGGCAGGAAGTCTGTTTCATTATCCTGATTTGAGCCTTGCAGAATGAATAAGGGTAGCAATAAATTATTTTCCTTCTGCTATAGTGAGACAATAGTGCCAAGTTTCCTTGTAGTAGGCATTGACTGTACTGCATAGCTTAACTTTTCTTTTAGCCTCCTATTGACCACATTAAGTAGACAAGAGAAGAAGTAAAAATGCATAACAGCAGCACCATCCAGTGGCAGCCTATTCATATCAATTCAAAGTGACTGCCGCTTTTGCTTTAGTTGTGATTTGGTAATGTTTGGAAACATTCCCACATTTATTCATCTACTGGTCTCTTCAAAGGATGCTGAGACATGATCTAGGGACATAAGACACCGGCCCAGGATTTGGGGTCTTACACAGGAATTGAACATGTCCCCTGGATAGCTGGACAATACATGAGATAGCAGTTCATCAAAACATTTTCATTACTACTGCTCCACTCACTGAAGAATCTTTCAAAATCATCCAAGGACTCCCAGGACTCCTTGGAACAGAGTTTGAAGATTCACAGCAAGGTCTTCACAAATGCATTTAGTAGGATATCCATGGAAACCATGTATTTATATTTAGTTTGTTCCATGCCAATCTCGTGCCCCAAACCCAAATACAAAGTTGATTTCTGAGAAACTTTTGTTTTTATATCATCGTATCATAATATTTTCTTTGTCTCAAATTTTTAGCAACATTAATTTCTTGATAAACTTTATGAAGCTGTCATAAATGATATTTATATTTATGGATTTTATTTTGTGAACTTGTCACTTGCCTTTCAACAGTTGATACTTTAACACATTAGCATATATATTGAACACATACACACAGTTTCAATACATCTCTCAATTTGGTGTTATTACAGATGATTTATTTTCCACTTGCGAGGTATTCTGACAGCAGCAGTGCAGAAACATTACAGTGTTCAGCTGTTTGTCCTCATCCCCTTTCCAATATAGATAACAGGACAAAGGCTTTTTAAAATGTCATATATTACACTTGACAGTAACCATGCCCTAAAGAGGCACAAATTCACCCTGAAAAGAAAAAATAAGGAAAGAAAGATAATTGCTAACACTTGCTTTTGCAACAGCATGTGAATTCTATTGTGTAGTATTGTATAGCATTAATATACATAGTAATGTGAAGACTCCATTGGTCTCTCATTATCTTATTGCAGTTTCAAAACCTTCTCCACCCTTATCACTTAGAACAGCCAAAGTATTAAAATTAAAATAAAGTATAATCCGTGGTTGGCAATGGCAGGGGGAAGGGAGGAGGGATCTTGTTGGAAAATATAGTTTGCAGTCCAATAAGTGGAAATGGTTTTGCTATTGAAGGGTTAACTGAGAAGGCATATGAGATGAGCTGATGTAACTTCCTGACGTTTTGCTATTGGGGAATCTGGGATGAAGGGGAGTGTCTTGAGTATTCTTCTTTGTTCCAGAAGCCATAATCCTTTAACAAGCCGCATGGCCCTTTGAACTGAGAGGACCCCGAAAGGGGTGTCCTGAATATAGACTTGTAACAATGTAGTTTTTAAGTATTTTTAACTAGTTTTAGTTTGTTTTGATGGAGTTTTTGCTCCTGCCAAGAATGAGCTCTCTAAACTGTAAGTAAAGATGCTTTTGTACTTTTTAAACTAACTTTTGAGTCTTGAGTGGTAATTTTACTAGTTAAACAACTTGGGAAAAGACAAGGGGTGTTTGGTTATTTAATAAGCTATGTATGCTAACATTCTGACGCTAGATGCTGCTGCGTTTGCATTAAACTCCGCTAAATTGGCTGTATTCTCCACTAACGTGTGAAATACAGTGTGGATGTTTAAACAGGGACAACATACCCTGATATTTTAAACAGTGTATTTTATACACATTCCAATAGATATTACCTCCCCCATCCTTTCGCCTGGGAGGGCTCCTGTCGCTGCAGTAGCGATTGTGGGGGTGGAGGGAGTGGGGAAGAGCGAACTGGCCTCATCCTCTTCCCCTTTTGCCCCTGCGATCACCGCCGTGGCGGGGCCAAGGCAAGGGGAAAGGGGGCGGAGAAGCAAACTAGCCTCATCCTTTCCCCCTTTGCCCCCACGATTGCTGCCGCAGCAGGGCCATAGTGGGGCAATGGGGACGGAAGAGCGAACTGGCCTCATCCCCTTCCCCTTTTGCCCCCGTGATCACTGCCACTGCAGGGCCATGAGCAAAGGGGGAAGGGGGCCGAGAAGCAAACTGGCCTCGTCCCCTTCCTCCTTTGCCCCTGCAATTGCTGTGGCGGCAGGGCCATGGCAGGGGCAAAGGAGTGAACTGGTCTCGTCCCCTTCCCCCTTTGCCCCCACAATCGTGCTGCGGTGGGGCCATCGCAGGGGTGAAGGGGGCAGAGGAGCGAGCTCCCCCCCCTTTCCCCTTGGACAGTATTCGCTATTATCCATGGAATTAGCCATCTACAGGCACCCCTGGAACCAATCCCCCGCAGATGTGGGGGTGCTACTGTATGAAACATAGATGAAACATCATTTCATGATGACCTTAAATCATAGTCACAAAATGCCAGCCCCAAAAGGTCCTACCTCATTTCCAGAAAGTATTCGGGCTGGGATTTTAGCAACCATCAGAGAAAGGATTTTTACAGCTGTGTGGCTGCTATCATACAAGCCAAATTTGTTTAGTCAATAAATGGTATACCTTAAGGTGTACAATGTTGTGACAGAAGTGGTTTATCACTATATATTAGCCATGATAGCAAAATGAAACCTCCTCATACCAAGATACCAGAGCAATTGTTGGGAATTCAAAGTGCCCAGCTTATCCTGATTCTTGCTGAGTGACAATCCTGATGGATCTTCAATGTTCTTTTTATCTGACCAGACAAAAGCAAGAGCCATCCTCAATGTGCAGCCACCTTCCGAATACACAGATATTTAAACGCTTCCTAGCTTATAAAACATACCTTCCTCACCTGTATGACTTGTAATGTGCATGTGCAAGAGTTAATGGAGTTTGGGTTGTTCCATGTCACCTCTGTAGGTGAGGGAGAAAAGTAAACCACTATGGTACTTTCTTTGTGGTTAAGGAACATGCTAGGACAGAGTAGAGTAGCTGCAAGTGGGTGCTTCTTCTCTTTCCTGCCGAAGCTTTTCTTTCTCAAGCCATTTTGGACTAAGAAAAGGCTACAATCATACAATGTGTTGCTTCTTTGGAAAGCTCAACTACAGCCTCCAACAAAATTCAGTTACCTAGACAGATCTGATCCAGGATGCTGAATATTTACTCCCCTTGTTTTTTTCCCAGCAATATTACTGGTATAACAAGAAGGCTTACAGCCAAAAGGAGGTGCAACCTGGCACCTCAGCAAAATATGTGTTCTGTTAACAAGTGATATATTAAAGCAATAGCAATGTTTTAGTAGAAACTGTTTAGCTTTGGCAATTGTCTTGGACAACAGAGCATCAAATATGAACAAGATGTTTTGTACAGGAGTCCTTTAACAGAGAGCAAGGACAACTGCAGTTTCAAACAAATACTACAGAAGGAGCAATCCACCAGACGAATGAGCATTTGAGTACTTTAGAGCTGCTCACAGAATTATAACTGTTTTAAGTATTCAGTTAATAAACATATACTCAGAATAATATGTGTAAAAAGCCTGGGAGAGTTGAAATTGGGGCTAATTTTATCCCCAGAGTGCACGTAGGGACCAAGAAAGGGATTGTCTAAATGATCAAAATAATTCTCATAGAATTCGCTTGGAAATCGATCTGTCTTAACAGAAATCTGCATCAATGCACTGTATTCGGAAGGGGGGCAGCTAAAAACTCCAAAAACTTCACCTGGGGAGCTTTTCTCAGAGTTTTTTAAAAGCTCCCTATGGGATGCATGTTTCTGCTTGTTAAAGACAGTCACATTCACATCGCTACAATTTTCAATAAGAGAGGCAGCACATGCTGATTGGCTGGATGAGCACAGGGGCCGGGCTTGCAAACAGGGCAAGCGCCTGCTGCCATCATGTTGGATTTTCAGTTTAGTGAGTGATCGGTAAGGCGATAAAACGGCAATCTTTTCCTCTCTTTCTTCTCTCTCTTTTTTTGTAAATGTGAAATATCACCTGTGTGCACCATGGTCAACAATGTTTTGTTTTGTTTTTAAGTTCGGCAGTGACAGATTTAAAAACACGAGTAATTCACTCACGGCCGCCATCTTGGCTAGAAGGCATACAAAGTTTATAGGGGCTGTAAAACCATTAAGACAGTTGCAGCTGCTGCAAATTGCTATTACTGCAGAGCAATCAATTTTTTCCCCTTGTATAGATGACTCCAAAGCAGCAGAGATTAAAAGCTGGGCTAAAATCAACTAATGACAGAGGCAAAAAGCTGAAGCTAGGACTTCCTAATTTGCAGCTCAGTACATCAGCCTCAGTGCAACAATAATTATCTGTATGAATGCCTTCAGACCTCCTCTTTAGACAAGATAAAAAGCCTGGGGCAGTAAAATAAAAAATACAGTTACAGCTCATATTAGATGGACTGTATTTAAATTACTAAATTCAAAAACACAACTATCAACTATCAAAAATTAACACTTCCATTTGCATTCTGTCAAATCAGGGTATTGTTCAGTAAGTAGTACAGCAAAAACAGACAAGCTTAAAAATTCCACTCCGGCAACAGAAAAAACATATATGAACAAGGAAGAGGCACTCTCCAGCCAGTTTACTCAACATTAACATGCAAGGAAAAATCTGGGCACAGAGGCACTAGTTGATGGATATGATGGAGAGGAAGGGAATCAGAACAGAAGTAAAATATTCAGATGGGCTGAGGTCCACAATATGCCACCCTGGTTCTCAGTTGAAACTCATATTCAAATCATATGCACTTTAAATGTATATCATGACCTCTAGTGGCACTGTAGTTCACTAATTTCAAAAGACTGCATTTGAAAAGCATAACTGTTTAAAATATAATGAATAAAGCCAGGTTTGGTATTGTTTTTTTTTTTTTCATGAACTGAAGTGATCTTCCTTACTTGAGTTGTTTGGCAAACAGTGAAAAATGCATTAGGGGAAAGGATACACAGAATAGTAGGATGAATCCATTTTTGTCCTGTTCAGAGATTAATATAGAATGTGTGTGTGTGCATGCGTGCATGCACACATACACGCCTTCAAGTCACATGTCCAACTTATGACAACCCCATGAATTCCATAGAGTTTTCTTAGGCAAGGAATAATCAGAGGTGGTTTGCCAGCTCTTTCCTCTGAAATATAGCCTACAGTACCTGATATTCATTGCCCATCTCTGATCCAAATACTAACCTATATACTATATACATCAAGATGGTTTTTATTTGATGAAGTGTGTGCACCTGATAATAGGGCAAAAACATTAGATAGGGCTTCTGCTGAAATTGTGCCCAACCATCTTCCTATTTGAGCTGACAGATGTGGTCCCAGAGGTGGTGCTGGTTTCACCTTCAACAGGTTGTGTTGCAGGATTTCAACAGAGCAGACTGACCAAACTAAGGTAAGGCTTTTTTGATTCTTCTGGTTTATTCTCTATCCCAATCATTAATCATCCAAGACCTGACAAAGAAATCAATTTTGAAACAAAATGCTTAACATCATGCTCCTATGTCTACAATCATAAGGCTTATCAAACTCCTCATTTCAATGGACTTAGAGGGATCTAGTTCTGCACAGGATGAAGCTGTAAGGTGCCTTTCTTTTAAACACCCATATGTATTCTGTGAGTCTTTATTTCCCTACTAGAATTGTGTGCTGAGTGATACTATTCAAAGAAACCTATTTCATTTCTTCCCCCTCCACTGCTAAATGCTAGGCCTGTCTCCATGTCCAGACAGATTACTGGAAATTCACTTCAAAACTCAAGATTACAAACCAGATCATGGGCATATACTAATTTGTGGTGAACATTCACATGGCATCAGTGGACACCAGCAGATATAAACTTGTATACATAGGTAGTAAGCTTTGTAAGTGTTATTATCTCACATTAAAGGTGCCATCAGGGCCGGTTTAACCTGTCTGCCAGATCCACATTGGCGGGGGCGGGGGGCGGGGGTGAAGGGGGCCCCCTGGTGAGTGCTGACCTTATCTGATGAAGGAGACAGCCAGGAGACAGCAGCCGGCTCCTCCGCTCCTTTGGAGCCCCTTCCCCCTCCCTCCTCAGGCAGGGCATGGCAATAGCACTGAGCTAGTGCGGGAGATAGAGAAAGGGTTTGCTCTTGGGAAGTTGTAATTTGGAGACAGTCCCTGGCTGCATTGCTGTGAAGGAGGAAAGGCAGAGCAGCTGGTCGTGTGAGTGAGTGACTGTCTTCAGGGGGCCACGGGGGATCTTGGGGGGGGGCTGCCATGCACAATGGGGTGGTTATTTTACTTTTTAACTTGTTGCTGGAGTCAAGACAGATGGCTATCCAGCCTCTGTTTAAAAACCTCTAAAGAAGGAGACTCCACCACATATCCGCTCTCCTCCAAAAACCTGCTAGCTTTTTTTTTTTAAAAAAAAATGTCTCCAAAACTAAAGATAAAGCGAAAGAAACAGCAGCCCTCCGTGGCAGAAGCTGGAGGGAGTTTGCTGCTACCGCGGAGAAAGTGAGTGTGTGTTTATGAGAGAGACAGGGAATTTGAGCGTTGTCTCGGAAAGGGCTTCTTTCTTTCTTTCTTTCCCTTCCTTCCCTTCCCTTCCCTTCCCTTCCCAACTGAGTTCAGCCTGCATTTGTGTGTGTTTGCCTATGTGCCTTCAAGTCATTTCTGACTAAGGCAAACCTACCATGGGGTTTTCTAGGCAAGGTTTGTTCAAAGGGTGTGTGCCTTTGCCTTCCTTTGAGGCTGAGAGAGTGTGACTTGCCCAAGGTCAGCCAGTGGGGTATTCATGGCTGAGTAAGGATTCAAACCCTGGTCTCCATAGTCATAGTGCAATGCTGAAACTTTTACAACACTCTTAACTCTTTTAACAGAAGAATACTGTATAAAGAATATAAATTAAAATTTGGAGTAATATTACTGGGAACAATGGTTTTATTGTTGTCACTAAAACACCAGTATCCCATTAGTGTTATGTGAGAGGCATTGGCCTAGAGCAGTGGATCTTAACCTTTTCTTTACCAGGGACCCCCTTTAAATATCTTTTGTTGCCCCAAGACTTAACTCAAGATTTAAAACCCTAATAATAATAGCTAACAACAACAACAATACAATTACACCATCCATTAAACTTTCCCTCAGAGACACTCTTGCTTCTTCCTGCAAGTTTGTGGCTGGAGTGGATTGAATGGCAATGTGCAGGCCAAGCCAGCCAGCCTTTGCCTTGGTTCCTGTCACATGGCTACTCCACTACAGGGAGGAGGTGGGCCAAGCAGTCTTCAAGCCTTTGTGGAACCCCTGTGAGGACATTGCGGACCCCAAGTTAAGAACCACTGGGCTAGAGAATGCTGGAAAAGGAACAATGCAACCAGATCTTGAGAAGGGTGCTGGCAGGGGGATTCTGGGAGGTGTAATCCAAGAGTAACTTTCCCAGGCTCTGAATGCAGCCTAGAATCATAGGGCTGGAAGGGACCCCAACAGCCATCCCATCCGATTGGCTTCTGCCCTGCAGGAACACACAATCCAAGCATTCCTGACAAATGCCCATCCAGCCTCTCCTTAAAAACCTCCAAAGAAGGTGAGTGCACCACACTCCCAGGCAGCAGAGTATTCCACTGTCTTACAGCTCTTACTGTCAGGAACTTCTTCCTAATGTTTAGGTAGAATCTCTTTTCCTATAGTTTGAGTCCATTGCTCCGTGTCCTAGTCTCTGGAGCAGCAGAAAACAAGCTTGCTCCTTTCTCAGTATGACACCCCTTCAAATATTTAAACATGGCTATCATGTCCCCTCCTAACTTTCTCTTCTCTGGGCTAAACATGCCCAGCTCCCTAAGCCGTTCCTCATAGGGCATAATGGCTTCCAGACCTCCCAACATCCTTCTCGGTATCTTTCTTGAATTGTTGTGCCCAGAACTGGAAACAATATTCCAGGTGAGGTCTGACCAAAGCAGAATGGAGTGATACTATTACTTCCCTTGATCTAGACACTATTAATGCAGCCTAGAATCGCATTGGCATTTTTTGCTGCTGCATCACACTGCTAACTCATGTTTAGCTTGTAGTCCACTCTTTCTTTTCTTTGAGGAAATCTACATCATTAATTGCTAATAAACTAAAAATATTATGTTAGTGCCTATAATATAGTTTTTAAACTAAATTATTGGTGGCAAATTATGTAATACAGTAGGCCCCTCTTATCCACTGGGGATTGGTTCGGGGGGGGTGGATTCTGAAAACCATGAATAATAGTGAACACCATTGAAAAAAATGGTACTTCTGGTTTAAAATACATAGAGTTGCCTTGGAGGGCCTAGAAAACCACTAGGGAGGACACATTTACTAGGAAGACTCTAGGGTAGGTGTGCTGTTCTGTGTCCCATGGATAATGAATCCATGGATACGGGGGCCCTACTGTGATCTGAACATCCTGTACGGTGAATAGGTTAAGTTACATTGACCTGAGATAAACATATGGGGGCCCCAAAATAAAGCACTGCAGGGGGCCCCAAAATTCCTTAAACCGGTCCTGGGTGCCATAACATGGAAACAGCATGCAGCCTTTGTATGTGAACTGTAACATACAACACAGAAAGTGCACTATATTGGGTACAAATACTTACAGAAAGGTAATCTATAAATGCAAAAATTAGTGCCACACCCATTACCTTGGAAGTGTAAAAGTCAGTAGAGTCCATTCATATCCCCTCTTAACTTTAAAATATATACAGATACTGTTTCCAGCTTATCACAACTGCAGGTACATGTTGGTGCAGGCCCTTCTGTCCTCCAAAGCATGTTAATGAAAGAAAGTACTAGATCTGCCAAGCATTACTAATTTTTGTTTATACAGAAGGACTGAGTTTATTTTTACAGTATATATAACTTTGGTACTGAAAATGAAAGCTGGTTACAGGCCACTGAGAAGCTAGCTAAAGTGGGTAGCTGCTTCTGTAAGCACACAGTGTTTTGCCTAAAGCACATTTTACTGTGTACCATGTTTTATAAATAAACATGTCACAGCCTGCAACCCAACAGCACTTTCATGGGACTAAGGTCTGCTAAGTACACTGGGTCTTTTTTCTAAGTAGACATGTAAATGATTGTACCACGTGAACCATGTCAACTACTTCAAGAAAAGGTGCACTGTATAGTTTGCTTGTAATAAGCAGTGATAGGCTCCACAGAAGAAAATGTGTCCACCTCTTCTACAACACCCTTTTCTAGTCAATCAATGTAGGTAAGAGAAGTCTGCAATGTTCTACTCATGCTAAGAAATGCACACACACACACACATGTGCGCACACACTATACTGACACTAATAAAACAGAGCAGGCATTTTCCAAATTAAGTGAACACAACTTATACCACAAAGGATTATGTTAAGGAGCACATCTGGGTGGAGGATAAACTTAACTGTATCATAAGTTTCAAAAGTACCTTGAAATGCTTCTAGCTCCACCAGAGCATCTGCAGTGTAGTAGCTGGTCATGTAAGACAGGAAGGACCTGATTCATATCTCACTTTGAGTATGAACACACATGGTAACTTTAGACAAACCTCTACTCTTTTTGGTGGATGGTCTCACTCAAATCCCAGGCTTCCCACCAGCCTATATTAGAGAATATATAGGAAATATACCAGCCTATATTGCAAGGATTGCTGAGCTAACACGACTGAAACACCTGAACTGTTCTATAAAAGTGGTAAGTATTGGTACCATACAATTCTCCTCGTCTCTTCTCCTTTGTGAACTGGGGAAAAAATGGTATTATTTTCATACTAAAATGTTGTTGTTGTTTTTACACAGGAACATGTTAAGGGCAGTAGTCAACCACTGGTATCAACATTCACAGTTCAGCTTGGGGGAAGGGGGAATAGAATGAGATGTGTACCACAGCAGCTGCTTCTTTTTTCTTCGCAGCTGGAAAGAGTTGCCTGTTGTCCCTCAGCAGGTAGGCAGATACAACGTAAACCACAGTCTGCAGCAGAAGCAGCTACATTGTTCATGCCATCATGATACATACTCCTCCCACAGTGCAACACTGTCACTTCAGAATGGGGGGCAGGGATGACAATAACGCAGCCAGAGCTCCACTGCCACGGAACATGTTTAAGTAGTTTTTAAAAAGAAAAGAGAGAGGAAGCCACAATATCAATGCCAAAATAAGCTGCTTTTCCCAACTTTCACTTTAAGCAAGATGCAGGGAACTTTTGTGAGTTGTTTAAACCAAATTTGGACTTCCAAGAGTATGTATCTGCTTTAAAACAAGGTGCACAATCCCCAGGTGACTTATTTTAATAGCAAATGTATAGGGGGGGACCCAACTTTTCCCCCAACTGCCATACTACCCAATGCAGGGATAGTGAGAAATGGGGAAGAAATTGAGAGGCATGCAACCAATATATACCCCTCTTGCTTTGGTTTAGCAAAAAGGACTACAGGCTGTAAACATTTCATCAATGTAGAGGAAATTACTAGTAATTGCTTCACCCAAATCTACAGAGTGAGTGATTTGAGATTTGTGACCAGATGGCAGTACTTAATTTCTTGAAGAACAGCCTGTATGGTGTAGTAGTTTGAGCACTGGACTATGACTATGGAGACCAGAATTTAAAATCCTGCTCAGCCATGGAAACCCATTGGGTAACCTTGGGCAAGATAAGACTCTCTCAGCCTTAGAGGAAGGCAAAGACAAACCCCTCTTAATGAATCTTGCTAAGAAAACCCTGTGATAGCTACAGGGTCACCATAAATCAGAAATGACTTGAAAGAACACAACAAAAACAGACTTCTTAAAGAAATAGGTTGTTCAGATTTGCAACAAATACAACTTTGCATGAAATTGTAAAGCTTTCTAAAGCAAAAATATTGCATGCACACATGCACAATAATTTATGCTCCAATATAAGATCTGCAGGGGATGGGGTGGAAATCTCTTTCACCTGTGATTTAATTCTTACATTTCAGTTCAAGAGAACCAATGTTGCAAACTGATACTGAAATGTGAAACAACAGTGGCTCAATAGAGGGTTTGTGTCTTTTCATTTCTTTCATGCATGACTGTACTTCGTGATGGAAGTAAAAGAGTATTCCTACCACTCACCATAGGCTTCAGTGAAAGTTTTTTTAATTAAACTATGTATGGTGTAGTGGTTTGAGCGCTGGACTACAACACTGGAGACCAGGGTTCAAATCCCTGCTCAGGCTTGGAAACCCATTGGGTGACCTTGGGCAAGTCACACTCTCTCAGCCTCAGAGGAAGGCAAAGGCAACCCCCCCTGAACAAATCTTGCTAAAAAATATCCTGTGATAGGTTTGTCTTAGGATTACCTACCATAAGTCAGAAACGACTTGAAGGCACACACCAACAACAATACAGAAGAAATTACAGAAAGGACAGTTAAGTCCTATGTTAACTAGACATCTCGTAAATAGCAATAGTAAAACGTTTATGGAAACAAACAGCCTGGAACATTTTCCTCCCCCATGAGAGAAGGTCTGCATGTGGAAAACATGATTTCATATGAAGTTTTTTTTTTAAGTCAGAAAATATGCTTCACACTCTAAAAACTGGAATGTGTTTGCACCTTTTAACATTTTCCCCCAACAGGTGTTTTTCCCTAACAGATGTTATTCCCGAACAGGTGTTATTTAAAATGCATGTAACAAAGAGTACTTTCCCTGGAAATAGCAGCTGTACATTTGGCTTTCGCTACCTCTTCAAGAAGCAGCTAAAAGAATACACGAACTACAAAAAGAGGCAGAATAAATAATTTACAGACAACTCATACAAGCAAGTAAAGCCATCTGCTACAAAAGAAAAAAACAACTGAAGGTCACATCTAACCTGATCTGGGAAATTATTCAAGTCACTTTTTCCTACCTTCAGCAGTTTAAATACACCCTCAAAAACTTGTTTTCAAAGCAGAAGAAAGACCTGGAATAGTTATGAATATACATGCCCCCCAGTTTACACGGTATCGGTATCCGTGGTTTCACTTACCCGCAGTGGTAGGGAGGTATCTAGGTCTCTCTAGGCATCAGGAGGTCCTCCAGCACAACTCTATGATCAACCTCTGCTAGAAGTTGATCATAAAGTCACACTAGATGTCTAGAGGCATCTTCTCTAGGCACTTTCTAGCTCCCCCAGCATGATTCCATGGTAGTTCGTTATTATACACGATTTCATATATCTGCAGTAAGTCCGGGAATGCATCCCTAACGCGGATGCAAGGGGCAACCTGTAGCTGTCTTTCTTGTACATGTGAAAGTTTTCACCACTTTGGAAGTTTTAGGTTTCATGTTTTCAGCTGGTTTCAATTATTTTGAGTCTGAAAAACAGGATATAAACTGGGAAAATGTTTTCCGGCCATATAAAATATTTGCTCATTTTTTTATACCCTGGTATCTTATGAAAAACCAGTCAAGGTCCATAAAAGAGGAGGTGATTCAAGAAAGACCTTGTTGATGACTGCTCTCAAACTATGATGTTCCATATCAAGGGAGGCTCGGTTCCCTCCCTACCCGCAATCAGTATGATAGATGGGGATGGATGAAATCACTACCAAAGAGGCAAAGAGGTCACGATACATGGAAATGGTTTTTATTTTATTTAAATTGCTTGCAGATGAAGTAGCAGGAAATTGAGATTTCACTTATAACTTGTCCTAGATATGAGGTCTGTCTATTAAATAAGGAGACAGATACCATAACCCATTTTTATTTATCTGTATAACAATTCTAATAATTGTCCCCCTTCAATATACTCCCAGTTCACACTCACACACCGATGCAGTCATGTTTTCCACTGGTTGAAGGCATGGAGCAGATCAGTTTCTGTCAGCTGTTTCAACACATCTGCCATTTTCTTCATTACTGAATCAATTGACTCGAAACATGTTCCTTTATTTTATTTTATATTTTTTTTAAGAAGAGAACTTTTATTTAAATGCAGCAAGTACTGACAATAATTGCAACAATGTCACTGGCAGTATTTTATGCATTTAATTTTCCTCTGATCTCACTGACTGTAATCCCACCCCCAACCAGTTTACTCATATACACTGTGTAGTATATGCTCATTCCATGGATCTCTATGCTCATTCTACAATAAACATGCTAGCTTTTAAGGTATTGACACATAGTTTTTGATGTTTTTTCTACAATTATTAATTGGAATTTCCCATAAAAGTCAGAGTGACATTAAGAATCAAATAGGTGAAGCAAAATAATAAAGCATGTCTTTGCAGTTGTTACTAACATCAATTGAAGATGCTTGCCTATTTGTAGAATAATGGGTGTCCAGAGCTGCACCAACATGAGTTGGAAAGGACTTAGAATGAGAGATTAAGACTGGTGAGAACTCCTGAGGAGAGGCAAGAAATTCAAGAGAATGTTTAGGTGGTGGCAACTGCTTTGCAAGGACTTGTTGCTGTAGAATTGCACTTTAGGGAAAAGGACAAAGCTGCATGGTGCCAAATCTGGCAAATACGGATGATGTTCAAGTGTAGCAGTGTGTTTATTGGCCAATAACTGCTTCATAGAAAGTGCTGTATAAGAAAGTGCATTGTCTTGATGAAGAATGAAACCATTTCTCACAGTTCTGGACTTTTTTTCTGACTCTTTCTCTCAGCTTTATCAAAACTTCCTTATAATAATGCTGGTTCACTATTCTGCCTTCTGAAACCGATTTTGCCAAAATTATGCCCTTGATGTAAAAAAACAACAATGAGCATGGCTTTGAATGTGCTTTTTCCATTCTTGGTGATGATGGTGCTTTCCAGTGCATCAACTGTCATTTTGTCTCAAGATCATACTGGAAGATCCAGGTTTCCTCACAAGTGATGATTTTTGGAAAAAGGTTTGGATCTGCCTCAAGTTGCTGCAGAATGTCAGTGCAAATTTTCTTGCAGAACTTGGTGCTAACTTTTCTCATATTGTGATCCTCATGCAAAATTTTCCATGTAGTGTCTTTGTCAATGTTCAAAGCTTCAGCTATATTCGGACACTGAATTGATGGTCTCCGCAAAAAATCTGGCTGATTTTTTCCCACAATTTCTTCGGTTCTTGAAGTGGAAGGTCGTCCAGGACATACATTGTCTTCCACATTCTCACTTCCTTCCCTGAATCTTTTGTGCCACTCAAACATACACGCACGAGACACGCAGCCTTCCCTGTAGGCCTCAGTAAGCATTTAAAAAGGTTCCATTGGTGTTTTGTTCAATTTTACTAAAAAAGTCAAATTGACACACTGCTCAATTTTTAAACTTAGCATTTTTCCAGCATACAACAGACAACACAGCTGCTTTAAACGACGACTGACAATTAACTGAATGGCTGAGAGTGCTGACGCTTATTATGAAGGTTCAGACATGTTCAAGGTCACCACTCAAGCATTCAGAATCAGTTCTCCCTGATTTGTCTCAAAGGCAGAAACACAGTCTCGTCATTTAATAAACAGACCTATATTTAGCCTGGAGAAGATAAAGTTAAGACATGATAGCCATGTTTAAATATTTGAAAGGATGTCATATTGAAAATGGAGCAAGCATGTTTCTGCTGCTCCAGAGACTAGGACAAAGAGCAATGGATTCAAGCTACAGGAAAAGAGATTTCTAAACATTAGGAAGAACTTCCTGATGGTAAGAGCTGTTCAGCAGTGGAATATGCTGCCTTGGAGTGTAGTGGAATCTCCTTCTTTGGAAGTTTTTTAAACAGAGGCTGGATGGCCATCTGTCAGAAGTGCTTTGGTTATGTACTCCTATAAGACAGGGGGTTGGACTGGATAGCCCTTGTGGCCTCTTCCAACTTATGATTCTATGACTTGCAGTCATCAGGCTATAATACTTCTGATGTTAAAGAATGTCAAAGAGAAGACTGTCTACCATCACCTTCACTTTCTTCTGTGGCAATGAATTGTGGCAGTAAGTATACACATCAGGTGTATGAGATTCTTAAAATGTGATTTAGCCTCTGAACTTGGATTGCGTGGAGTCTATTTGCTGCAGAGACTCCAATGTAGCTATCAAATCTAAATCCACGCCACTTATCCGGGACTGAGGATAAGGTCTGCCTTTCTCAGGCTGCTCTCCAGTTTTCAGAAATGACTGCTGGGAAATTTTCATGTATTTGAACACTAAACATCTGAATCATTTGACTAGCATCTGATGTGTTAAACCATCTCTGCAGGACCTTACCATGGGCCTTGATTGTTTTCTTTACTCTCTACTCCATACTAACATATGCGATCAACAAAGCAAAAAGTTTCCAAATTGTGAATCACAAAACGGGAGTGTTACTCTGTTTAATCAATCATGCTTGGTACAGATAAATGTTTATGTATTCCTCACTCAGCCATCAGCAAATCACTGGTCCTACCAGCTGTTGCCATTTCAGGTGCATCATGTTTTATAAACACCCATCCACCTCCCAAAGACAGACTAAAGAGTTGTTCCAAACCTGCAGCAGCCCAGAAATTTAAAGCAAAGCATTCTTAATATTTAAAATTGTCCTAACACAAAGTTAGCATCACATATTGCAAAATTATAGTTTTAAGAAATAACAACATTTTAAATATCTTACAGCTCTTTGTGTTTCTCCTCTGCCAAGATCTGATCATTTGGTTTCAATCCATACCTGAAAAAGAGAGAAAAAACTAGTTCACTTCTTGCTTTGATTTAACAGGTTATCTGAGCTTAGAAAACCCATGCATGCTTATTTTTCTCCTCATGTTCAAACTCCCTATCATTAAGATGCTCATCTCCTTCATTTAATACACCCATGCTACCATTCTATATTATTCACTTACCTGGGCTTTTGCCACACTAAACTTAGTAAGACTTCTTTTTTAGTCAGTGCTGTTAGATTTCTAATCTAATCCATGTAATATGACACTGGAGTGCAAATTTCACAAAATAAAGTTGGATTTAATCTCTCTGGCTTCACCTTCACAAGACCCCATGACCTGTACTTCCCAATGTACCACACTTTGCAGCAAAGTTTAGTCAATAAAAAATTATACTGGGATCATAAATAATAAAATTACCTGTGAAGGGGAAAAAATCAACATCTGTGCATAAATACAGTTGCATATTACAAACATATTAACAGAAAGCTCTTATCAAATCATTTAACAGGGAAAATAAAAGTCTTAAATCCATCTATCATGAGATGCTTTTAATCAGTCCTTTTTAAAAAGATAGCATATCATATTAAAAGCAGAAGTATCAAAACGTAAGCTTGTAGAGAGAATTCCAGAATTCCACATCAGTGTCAAAACGTGACATTACCAATTTTAGTTCTAATATTTTTATTAACGCTTTCTTAAAGGAACACACTTTACAGCAGTGAGCGATTTAAGGTACTAACTCCCACTTTTAATTACTGGTATGTGTGCACTGTATATGACCTTAAGTAATGCTTTTACAACACGGTATTAGCAGTGTGTCAAATGAAGACATCAAAGCACACTAACAAAAAGGTGATGAATATATGGGAAAACTGCAACTAAATTAAATATCCACTATCCAGAAAAAATCATCAGCTCTAGAATCAATACTCTCCCTTCCCCTGCCAACACATGCAAGGGGGTACAATTCTAATTCACAATAAACAAAATAGGTATATCTGCATTTGAAAAGAACAGGTTGCTTAACTGTAGTGTGGTTCCTCAAGTGGTCATCTGTGAACTTGCAAACATGGGTTGTTCTGTGCATGAGCAGGAACAGTCAGAACCTTCGAGTGCTGTAAAGCATCCTAGGCAGAAGGGCCAGCCCCATGTGCATGACTCCAGCAATTTCTACTCTAAACCCCTGTTCCAGAGTCCGCACAGCAAAACATAGGCTGAATGAGTCATAGTAATAAGAGAAAACAAACACCTAGAGGGGAGGCCAGGGCAGGTTGTGTGAGTTCACAGATGACCACTCAAAAAACCACAGTTACAAGAAAGTAACCTGTTCATCTTTGTGGTCTCTGTGATTCATACACATGGGTAGAATACCAAGTCTGACTTACCCAAAGGAAATGAAGGTATCAGATTGTGGCTGTTGTCAAAACTGCATGGCCCAAATGGGCTTGGTTGGCTGACATGGTGTCCACATGTCTGATAAATGTGGAGGGCTGGGCCCACATAGCTGCTCTGCAAATCTCCTAGAGTGCCACACCATGGAGGAAGGCCACTGAGGTCACAGTAGCACATGTGGAGTGACTCCACACATGAGGTGGAATAGCCGTATCTTGATTCAGTAGGCCACGTTAATAGTATGAGCAATCCATTTTGGAAGTCTCTGAGGGGATGCTGGGAGACCATTCATCGGCCCACCACATCAGATTAAGAGTTTAGTGGCCTTGCAGAAGGGCTTAGTTCTGCCAAGGTAGAAAGCTAGTGTCCACCTGATATCTATGGAGTGTAATTTCCTTTCTTCCTCAGTAGCAGAATTTGGATAGAAGGTAGCGAGGGCCAAATCCTGGGAGACATGGAAATAGGAACCCACCATGGGAAGGAAGGTCAGATGCAGATGGAAAACTACACAGTCTGTGTGGAAGATCAAGTAGGGGGAGTCATGTCTGAGGATGCAGATTTCACCCACCCATCTGGCTGACATGATGGCCACTAAAAAGGCCATTTTGAAAGACAGGAGATGAAGGTCTGTGGTCACCATGGGCTTGAAAGGCCTGCCTGCCAATTCAGAGAGAAAGAGCTGAAAATCCCAAGGGGGAGTGGGGGGGTACTTGTGGGGGATGAAGGTTAACAAAACCCCTTAGGTAGGTCTTGACACTAGGATGGGAGAACCCCAATGTATCCTCTGGTGGCTTTAGGTTTGCCAAAAAGGCAGCAAGGTAGGCTGAGTGAACAGAGCGGGGGAAAAAACCTCTCATCAAGTGAAAGAAGGAACATCAAGATGTGAGAAATGTCTGCCAATTCCAGGGGACCTCTTTAATCTGGAGAAAGCAGAGAAAGGAGGCCCATTTGATGGCATATGAATATTGCGTAGAGGGGGTTGCGAGAGGCAACTATTACCTTATGGATACCCTGTGGTAGAGTTTGAGACACCTTACTGTCAACCTGAGGATGTTGACGTTAAGGTGGCAAATCCAGAGCCACTCTTGGGTGATAAAATCTTGCCTGTTGGAGAGGCACAGGAATATGTTCCATGAGAAGTTGAGAAGGGGAGTAAACCAGGGCTGGTGAGGCCACCAGGGGGTGACTATAATCCCTGATGCTTTCTCATTGCTGAACTTGGACGACCCTGCTGATGAAGGGAATGGGAAGGAATGCATAGAGCTGAGGGCTGGTCCAACTGGACAAAAATGCATCTCCCAGAGCCTTGCCCCTTTAGGGGCCCTGATGCAAAATAGTGGGCAGTGGGCACTGGTGGGAGGAGTGGAAAGATGTCTGTCACTCCCCACAAGGAGAAGAGATGATGCCTGGCTGAGGGAGTCCACCAGGCTGTTTGTGCCCCTGGGATGGTGAATTGCCAAAAGAGTTCCAATGTTCCAAGGCAAGAAACAGAAAAAGAGGTTGAGGGTGAGACAGAGGAGTGAGAGACCTGTTCCTACCTTCCTTGTTGAGGTACCAGACCACAGTCATGTTGTCATATGTGATCTGTTTCACCTAGTTCCTGATCAAGGGTTTGGAGGCTCAACAAGCCTTGGAGACTGTCAGAAGCTCCAGCAAAGTATGTTCTGAATTTGACTAAATACCCATCATCTGGTGGTGGCCAAGGTGTGTACTCCAATCCAATGTATAGAAGCATCCACTGTCAGAGTTCTGGTGGGCTGGTGAGTTTGGAAGGGCATACCACCACTAACTGGTTGTACCAGGTGCATCCCATATGGAAAGAGGAAGACAAAGAATCATGGACGGGTGATAATGTCATAAGTAGAAGTCATGAATTAGCTAACACACGTTGGAAACTGTTTAATGCAGTTAGATGTGTAAATAGCTGTTGCTTAAAAAAACAATTTGTAAGCCGCTCTGATAGCCTTGTGGCTGAAGAGCGGGGTATAAATAAATAAATAAATAAATAAAATAAAAATGAATGATCCAGTTCTGGAGGAGGCACATCTGGAGGAGGGCAAAGGGGAGTATGGGGGGTTGGCTGTCATGAGTCTGAGAAATCACTGAATCATCTTGGCTCAAACCCACACCTTGGACTGGATCTGAGCGGCCAGGGATGATACACCAACAATGTGCACATGGGGTAGGAATGTGCAGCCCAGTCTGGAGTTGAGGAGGACTCCTATGAATATGACTGACTGAGTCCTAGAAACAGCTTCTCCAGATTCACCACCAAGCTGAGAGAGTGCAGCTGCCACAGAATCCAATGAATGTCTGCACAGAGGCAGCATTTGGATGGAGCTAGTCATCGATGCTGGGGAACACCACTGTACCAAGGGTCCTGAGATGAATGGTCTCTGCCCCCATGGTCTTTGTAAAAACCCTAGGTGCTGTAGAGAGCATGAACAGCAGGATGCAGAATTGGAATTGAGAGCTTCCGAGGGTGAATCTGAAGAAATGGCAGAGGGCTGGGTGAATTGTTATATGGAAATACACTTCCTGTAGATCCACAATGGCAAACCAGTCTCCTTGTCTGAGTGGAGGTAAGAGCACTGATAGTATCACCATCTTGAAATGATGGGGTGCAGTGAAGGAGTTGAGGTCTCTGAGATTGAGTATAGGATGGAGGTCCCCATCCCTTTTCGGCACCATAAAATAGCAGGTATCAGTGGGTGTCTGATGATGAGTGTCTGATGGTGAAACAAGTTCTATCATGGAAGTACATTATCTCATGAGACAGAGTCCGAGATGGCTGGTGAGCCTGACAATGCCTGATGGAAGTACACCTCAAAATTAAATGGAGTAGCCATAAAGGACCATTATTTATTTATTTGTTTGCTTGTCTTATTGAATTTATATCCCACCTTTCTTCCAAGATGGGATTTAAGACAGCTTACAATAATAAAAGTTTGAGCTAAAACATTAGTTTACAAAAGTTTAAAAAGAATTAAATAACAATATAATTTAAAAATATGATTAAAAACAGTTAAAAACACTTAAAGAGGGTCCTGAGGACCCACTGGTCCATAGTAATGGACAGCCAAGCAGGGGGAGAAACCTGAAGCATGTCACCAAAGAGAAATGTGGAAGGAGTCAGGGAAGGCATGCCAATCAACAATGGTGGTGAGAGGAATCCTAATGTATCTTGGAAGTATACTAGAATTTGCTCTGGTGAGAAAAGCATTTCAAGGAAGAGAACAACTGGGATCACGTCTAAATGATGAAAATACTCCACACAGAATTCAAGGAGAATACCTTTTGTCCCAACACACTGAGAATTAGATTCATGGTATTCAGAAGGTGGGGGGCCAAAAATTCCATCTGCTTTGTAGGAAAAACCTTCACTGTTTTCCCCAAGCTTTTTGAATAATGTGTGGGCTTGCACATTATCATATGTGTGGACATCCAATTCATATCGCTGTGCATTCTTGGAAAGAGCAGAAGTGGAGAGTGGATTGGTCAGCCATGTGCAGGAGGTGGGCTTGCTGGCAAAAAGGTGGCCAGAAGCCCCATTTTAGAGTTTTGCATTATTGATCATGCATTTTGCTGCGCTGAGGCAATCAAACAGCTTTTTAAAGCAGAAGGTTGCGCTTGTGAACCTTTGATTTACAGTTTTAAAAAAATACTATGCAGTGGTGACAACATGTGGAGAATAATAACATGCTGCAATTTACTCAGCCACCATCTTGATTTGCAGGCATGGCTGCATGTGCACTTCAAGCATGGATAGCTTCACATACAACAGATTTTACCAAAGGACCATGGAGACAAATGAACACTCCTGTGAATTTGCATTAATGTGCAGCAATCAGCATTATATCTTCTCACCTAGACAACCCTCTTAGTTTAGAAGAATGTGGTTTACAGAGCAGTTGAAGACAAGACCAGTAGGGTTTGAATAAGGAAGGGGCAGAAGACATGGAGGAGGTGATGACCCCAATTCTTCTTGCTATAGTCTGCATTTTCTGAAAATGATCTAGCTTTTCATTGATCCATGAGCTGAATAAACCAAGGTCATCAAAGGTTCTTAACCTCAGCTCTGGTTTGTTGAGAAAGGGCTGAGGACTGAAGCCAGGCATGACAGCAAAGCATCACAGCAGATATGACAGCTTTTACCTCACAGCCCATAAAGTGTTGGGCTGATTTTTATCTGCTGCCCTACTAGACAATGAGCCTCTAAATGGATAGAGCCCAGGAATGGTTCCAAGAGGATTCAGATCAACGGCCATGATATAAACAAGGTGTCCAGGTGTTGGTAGGTCCACCAAGGAGATGACCAGGCTCATGCTGGGGAGGTCTCTTGATGAGAATGAAGTTGGTGAGAGGAGGGAGGTTGAGGTGAAGGGGGCTCTGAAGGGTATACATTCAGTCCAGCTTCAATTACTTGGTAGGTTCAGTTAAATCTAGCCCACAACCTAAAACGGTGTATGGAACTATGATTTCACCTTCTGAGTAGGTACCCATTATTTGTGCACCTGGGTCCGGGTAGGAAGAGAGATTCTCTTGGGGACTGAAGAGCTGAAGATCCTCCTCGATAAGAAGGTGACGATGAAGTCCACTTAGTACCAGGCTAGGTGACAAGGAGACTGAGGTGACAAGGAGATGGGCGAGTTATCTGAGCTGATGCAAGGCAAGGGCAATTTAGAGACTGTCTGCTTCTATCTCTCTTATCTTTCTTGAGCCTCCTTCTTTTCTTGTTCCACTCCCAATCCTTGGGATGAGTGCATTAGGACAGGTTCAGCCTTTGAGGTGGAGAAGGCAGATAGTGGTGAGTCAGATCCACTGAGGGTGGCAGAACATCTAGGACCAAGGCAGATACTGGTTGGATGATAAGGTTTGATGCAAGTGACAGATCCACCATAGCATGAGGGTCGGAATGCACCTGAGAAGTCAGTGAGCCAGAGCCTAAATCTGGGCCTGGTTGTCACTGCTGCAATGGAGAAGCTCTTAAGGAACTCTCCCAGATTGAGGCTTTTAAGCACATTGCTCTGATGCAAAGGGTTTGCTTCATCAGTTTCTGACAGTGAGCACACTTTTTACAATGTGGGATTCACCAAGGCAAAAAAGGCAGAAGACACATCCGTTGGATGCTGGTATTTTACCCTGCAGCCAACGCACATTTTGCATTATTGCTTGGGACTTTAAGTCTGAGGAAGGGGAGGTCAAAAGAACTAAGACACTCTCGCCTTTCCTTTTTTTTTTTTTTAAGGAAAAGAATAAAAGGAGGTTAAGACGGAAACAAAAAAGGGCATCAAACAAAATGAAGGAAATGAAAAAGGCTCTCTAGAAATCCCTCACTGATGCTACTGCAGCAACAGAAAGGAAAGAACTGAGGTTCAAAGTGCCACGTGTATGGGGCCAGGGCCGGAACTTCTGCCTAGAATGCTTTATAGCTCCAGAAGGTTCCAACTCTTCCTGCAGAGACTCAGAACAACCTATGTGTGTGAGTCACAGAGATTATAAGGAAGAACAAAGTGTATCTCTCTAAGCACTGTTTTACAATAGCACATACAAAAAGTGAAGGCTTCTACCTGTTCTGTTCACCTTCCATGTTCTCCAACCCATGATACAGACAGTTGCTTTACTTTGATTTACTAGCCTTAATTTTTTGCCTGAAACCTACCCAGGTTCAGAATGCTTTCATAGTTAACCAGACATTTAAACCAGGTCTGTAGTTTATTGGCTGATGTTGATGATTTCACTATGATTCGAATGAAGACTGACAGCACATTTTTTCACATTAAATTCCATGTAAAATGGACTCATAACAGCAATTTCCCTGAGAAAAGGCTAAAGTCTGCCAATCAGTCCTAAACATGCACAAAAATGTTTGGGATGTTAACCTAAATCTAAATATTACATGGCCAAATTGGATTTTACTTTAGAATGCACGTTTATGAACCAAATCCCACCCACCCCTGGAAACATGTGAAGTGGTCACAGGTCAGTTCCAAAACCTTGCTATGTTTTTATTCCAATAGAAAAAATACCAGTTTTCATGAATCTACGATAAAGCATTTGAATTGCATAGCATAACAGAGAGACAGACAACCACTTCATAGTACCATCCTTCCCTAACCTGATTTCCTCCAGCAGCCTTACTAGAGTTGTACAGTAGGACCCCCATATCCACTGATTCATTATGCACTGATTCAATTATCCACAGGACACAAAACAGCACACCTGCCACAGACTTCCTAGAAAAATGTGTCCTCTCTAGCCATTTTCTAGAACCTCCAAGGCAACACTATGGTATTTTAAACCGGAAGTCCCATTATTTTCAATGGCATTCACTATTATCCAAAGTTTTTGGTATGCACAGGGGCCCCCAGAACTAATCCCCAGTGGATACAGGGGTCCTACTGTACTCTAATACGCCTGGAAGACATCAATCTTGGGAAAGATTCTACTAGACCCCACTGTAATGATGGCGACTTGTGACTCTTCAGATGTACTATAATTTTTATTATTACTATTAGCCATGTTGGCTGGGGCTGATGGGAGTTCTGTTTCAACACTGAGGGTCATATGTTTCCCATGGCCATACCAGTTTCTTAAAACATAACTACTAGATTCCTTTTTAATATCCCAGTACACACTTTGAACATAAAGACATTTAAAACAAATCCTATTTTGCTAAATTAGATGTTCCTCTCAAATTTCAACTACTTTATACAAAGCCAGTTATAATACACACTTTCTTTGCTTCATTTCAAATCATGCACTATTGTTAAAGAATTGAAATTCCAAGCTGGACACTGAGAAATTGCAAGCAAGCAGCTGAAGCCAAATGGTAGATTATGGCTCTTCAATTTCATTTCCAAGCACTTAAACTACACTTCGGAAACTAATGATCCTTGACTGAAGTTAGCATTTTGAAGACAAGGCTATAATGGAGGAAATGGCTTAGATACATAGTGTCATTAGAGACAATCTAGAGCATATTAAGCCCATCCCTTGGTAAACTTAAAATCTGCATATTGGAAAAACAACCTGATTAATGATAATCTTAGACCTCATTAATGAAAAGGAGTTCTCATGATTTTTTCTTCTTCAAAATCTCAACTGGCTTAATACACAAGGCTTACCAAGGAAAAGTTAGATAGAATAGAGAGGAGTTTATTGCAAGCACAACTAAACATTGTATAATAATCATTCCGGACATAAACAGCATCTAGTGACTAGTTAGATGTTACCACAGAGTGCAAAAGACAGCTCTACATATGAGCTTCATTTCACCTCAGTAACTTACGGAAGATGAGATTTTTACAATTGACACTATCAATGGCAATGGTGTGCGTAGTTAGGACATAACATGGAGATCCCATTTGATCTGAGTTTCTGTATGTTACTGCGGTGGAAGAAAGCCAAAGCAGTGGACCAGCACAATTAAAACCATGTGACAACTGATGATTTCTATAACTTCAGTAACTAGAAGAAACTTTCATAGGCAGTTCTGCAATTGTTGGCTAAGCAACACATTTGCAACAGACACTATGGAAGTAATTATCACAGCTGCTCCATTTTTAACTCTGTTTGCTAGCAGTTATCCACATTCAGATGAAAGAATGACAAATCCGTCACCAATACAAGAAATGGCAGCTTTGGAATTATTACATGAAGCACAAAGATGCAGCTGATGTAGAATCTTTGTCCCCTCCCCCCCCCCAAGCATCCAGGGCCATTTGCCCATGGCATGACATAATGTGTGTGATGTGTCTTCCTATCCCACGCAATCAACTATATTAGGTAGCGAAAAAACACAATGGGACAACGTCCCAACGTGTAGCAAGTGATCACGCATATTTTGTAGAAGAATTCAACTCAGGATGCTATTTGTGGCCACAGATAACACATAGCCCTACCCTTAGGAAATCACAAGACGCATCTGTTCCCATATTTCAAAGCAGTCAAGGAGGCCTGTTTAATGGTATAATTGATCAAGTGCTCATTACTCTAGACAAGACATCAAGGGATACTTTTCTGTTACATGTATCAGTATCCTGTACTTTGTTTTGCTTTGCAAAATCTATCCAAAAGCATTTTTTTAAATCAAAGGTTTATAAATCTGAAAAAAATACCAGCTTAACAATTTTGAATTGAAAAGTATACTTTTCAATATAATCTATGATAACACCTACCAATTAGATGTATGCCATGGCAGGTGAAAGCCTTTATTTCATTCAAATTACCTCCTTCTGTTTATTAAATGCACTGATTCATGTAGTCTTATTTTTATGACCCAGTATTCACACAGATAGGTAACTGTCCATTCCATCTAGCAGTCAACCTGACTGTGCATTTGGACAATAAGATTTAAAGCTGTAATTAATACTGTACCAGGTTTAAAGGGCTTTTGAACTTAATACCAAAATAATAGGTTTAAATGATTAAAAATGGATTGAGAAAGCAAGAAATGCCTAAAGCTTGTTAATCACTGCACTGTAGTAAACTATGGTTCATTTATTACATTCAGTCAGGCCTTGGTCACTGAACAGAAAAACAATTGTTAAGTTTAAAATAAAAAAATATGATGACCCAACAAAATTAAAGGGTTAATAAACGAAGATAAGAAACCTCAAAACACCTAGAATTTCCATGCATGCTTTGTCTCCAATGTCTGTCGGGGCCATGGCTGCCCCACAAATGGCCTTAGTATACATGATAGCCATATATTTGGATTTTTTTGTATTTTGCTGCATAGTCAACATGGGTACCCCAAATATATTTTTGGGATTTGAAGATAGTAAAGTTAGCCACAGCTAGGGAATCCCAAACTAGATGAAGCAAACAGATTTAGAGATTGCGCCATAATGTGAATGATCATCTAGGATGGTTGAAGGAGCAATCCACAACTAGTGGTTTATTCCCTTGTGCCATCTGATCAAGGCAGGAGTCCCAAAATTCTAGATCCATTTCTTCTGTTGATTCCTCTCTCCCTTGCTCACCAATAGTTAGCACTTTAAACTCAGAGAGCAGAATAGAACAGTAGAAGAATGTGAAAGGGTTTTGGTTTTTTTTTATTAATGCAGCCCCAGGTGTAGGTGGATTGCTCAGCCAGCCTAGCATGATCATTCATGATAAGTATCTACCTCTTGTTCTCAGGCTGGCGGAAGGAGCAAGCCATGACTAGTGGGATATCCCAAGCACCACACCTTAAGGGCAGGAACGGCTGCTATTTTCTTCCAGTATTGCTTGCATTTCTTCCAAATGCCACGTGCTCTGACTTAAACTTACCAAGCTTACAGTGCCTAATGAATGTTAATGGTTCCTTCCACCCTGCAATCAAAGACCTCTTGTAATGATGAGGCTACTCTGAATGCTGAGGTTGTTACCACAGATCTTGTGGAATGCACCCATACATGCTGAGGCCTCAGCATGTTAGCACAGTTGTAACATAAATAAATGCAATCTTTTATTCACCTCGACATTAACTTGGATGCCTTATGACCTAAAGTCCTTGGGTGAAAGGAAACAAAGCTTCCATACAACGAAAGTGTTTTGTTCTTGTGCTGTCATGTACTACTGAATTTTCAAAGCACCACTTTTGATAGGCCTTCCAAGTAGTCTCATACATGTGCTGAGTCAACTGCTTCCGACAACATCCCTGCTGAACACTGCTCCATTCAACCTCCAAGGAGTTAGTTTTAACCATTCTGGATTGGGATGGTATATTGATCCGTGATGTAACAAATCTGGTCTTTAAAGCAAATGACATGGTTCCTCTACTGATTGCTTACAAAAGAGGCAATCACGGCCCGGAGGGCCAATGTGGTGCAAGTAATACCCTAGAGTTCCCTTGAGGCTGATTTGTTAGAACTGTTTATACTATTGGTAAAAATGGTAAAGCATACAGTAGTCCTCTTGGCCACTATACTGCCAGAGCATCGTTGCATTCTGCATTTAAATCTCCATCAATTGAAAAAAAATCTTTTAAATTTGAAATTTAAGACTGAAGCAAATAAGTCTGTCGTTGATTTTCCCAGGTGTGCTTGCAACCAATCAAAAACTTGTTTAGATTCCATTCCCCAGGAGAAATTGTGTCTGATTTTTAAAAATCCTCTTTCAAATTCAGTGTTGAAAACTTAATGGTTTAGACTCCATTCCCCAGGAGAAATTTTGTGTCTGCTTGAGATCACAGAGAAGAGAGTGGATGTTACAGCAAAGCTATAAGTAGAAATTAAGAATAGAAGGAGAAGAAATTAAGATATTTAAAGATATCACTGTAACAATATTAAGGAAAAGGCAGGATTACAGATTTATAACCGAAATGCTAACAAGGAATGGAATATACTATAAATTGGAAAAGATAGATGATATCTCGTTTACATTTTGTCAAGAGAAATACAGAATAAATTCAATACAAAAAGCAAATGATTTTTGTGAGAAATTGGATAGAGAAATGAAAAGGAAGAAAGATAAGAATGTGGAAAAAGAACAAGAGAAGGAAAAGAGAGAAGAGGAAGAAGAGCATAAGAGATTAGAGGAAGATGAACAAGGGGAAGAAGGAGGATCAGACGAAGAAGCAGCATGAGAAAGGGAATTGGATGAGGATGAAGAGAAAGGCAAGAATAAAAGTATGGAAGAAGAGGAGACAGGAGAAGGAGAAATAAGCGATGGGAACAATGGCTAAGATAGGATCATGGATTTTTACATCGTATTCACTGTACACTGTACATTCACTGTCACACTTTACATTGTATTCACACAGCCACAAGACATTATCACAGATGGATCTATTTCTAACATCTAAAAAGCTGCTTAGAAGCATTACAGATATGGAGATCTTAGCTAAAGTACTGTTGGATCATTACCCAATAAAAATTACATTTGAAATAAAAAAGAGGGCTTACAACTGGCGGCTAAATGAATCGTTATTTAGAGATGACACCTTGGCGGAAAAATTGAAAATGGAGGTGAAAAGATATTTTGTGGAAAATACAACTGAGGACTGCAAGAAGAAAACAATCTGGGATGCAGGCAAAGCAGTTATGCGTGGGATATTAATTAAGAGAGGAGCAGAAGTAAAGAAAACAAGAACTGATAGACTCAAATTTTTATTAGAACAATTAAGAAGTAAAGAAGAGGAATTAAGAGAAAACCCAGGAGAAGAGAAATTAATCAGGTAAATAAAACTAATACAAAAACAACTAAATGTTGAGTCCATGAATGAGACTGACAAACTATTAAAAAGAATTAGACAAAGACAGTTTGAATATGCAAATACAATGGGAAGATGGCTTGCACATAAATTAAGAAGAGATACAGAAAAGAAAATAATACTGGAAATTAAGCATAATGAGATAACAACTATGAACCAAGATGAAATTCAAGTTATTTTACGAATATAATAGAAAGCTATTTGAAGACAAGAAACTGGACGAGGGATATAAAAGTAACTTAAGCAACTATTTGGGCAAACAAATAATTACTAAATTAACGACAGAACAAACCAAAGTGCTGAACGCAACAATTACAATTGAAGAAATTACTACCATAATAAGGAATTTAAAGATGAACAAGGCCCCAGGGCCAGATGGATACACAGCCATTTATTATAAAAGTTTAGAAAATGAGCTAGTGTTGCCACTCCAAAAAAACCTTAAATAGTATAGAACAGGAAGGAACTCCAGAATCCTGGATGGATGCGAATATTTCACTCATACCTAAAGAAGGTAAAGGTAAAAGAGAAATAGCAAATTATTGACCCATATCCCTTCTTAACACTGATTACAAGATTTATATATTAATACTTGCTAGAAGGTTGAAGAAAATATTATCGGAAATAATTCACGAGCATCACAATGGTTTTCTGACAATGCAAATTAGACATAATACTAGGATAGTGCTGGATCTTTTGGAATACTACAAACAGCATAGTGAGAAAAAACTGGCTATGCTGTTCGTAGATGCGGAAAAGGCCTTCGATAACATTCGATGGGATTTCATATTAGAAATAATGAAAAGAATGGGGATTGGAGAAAGCTTCAGGGGAAAAATTGAACAAATATATACTATTCAAAGAGCCAGTTGATAATTAATAGGAACAAAACAGAGAAAATCTCGGTGACAAAGGGCACAAGACAGGGGTGTCCCTTGTCTCCGTTGTTGTTTATTCTAGTATTAGAAGTTTTCAATAGGAATTTACAAGCAAATAAAGGAATCCCAGGTGTCAAGATTAAAGGTCATGAACTTAAGTTAAGAGCATCTGCTGATGATCTAGTGCTATTCGTAGAAGATCCACTGGAATATATTGAAGAAGTTATAGGAACGATAAATGAATTTGGGAAGTATTCAGGTTTTAGAATTAACAAGGAAAAATAAATACTAACAAAAAGTATGACGAAGCTAGAAGAGGAAAAATTAATTAAGAAATCTGGAGGCAAAATAGAGAAAAAATATCTTGGTTTGTGGATAACTAAAAGGAATTCAGATTTATTTGAGAACAATTATGTAAAGGTTTGGAAGGAAGTAAAAGAAAATTTTGAAAGATGGGGGGAATTAAATTTATCTTTCTTAGGGAAAATCTCAGTTTACAAAACGAATGTGCTTCCCAAGTTGCTTTATCTGTTCTAAAACTTACCAATCTCTGGCTTTTCTTCGCAAACAAAGATTCAGGAAGGACTTTCTGCAAGCGTGCTGATGACTAAAAAGGCCAATCCGAGATAAACAAGTCCGGTTGCAGAAAGCACAGAAGAAGGTCTCCTTGGGTGATGTTTCCGGGTTGTGATTCTTTCTGCATTGTTGTTTCTCTTCAAGACTTGTTCGGCGTGAGTTCTCAAATAAGGCTGCAGCATTGTGGATAGTGCGTCTCCATGCCTCTCGATGTAAGGCCAGGGCGGACCACTGTTGGTGATCAATTTGGCCGAGCCTGAGATGTTGTTTCAGGGAGTCTTTGTATCACTTTTTTGGAGCGCCCCTCTTATGCTGACCCGTGGCGAGTTCACCGTAGAGTAGTATTTTTGGGAGGCGATGGTCCTCCATCCTAGAAATGTGCCCTGCCCAGCGCAGCTGCATTCTCAATATCATGGCCTCAATGCTGGTGATCCCTGTTTGCTCAAGGACAGCAACATTCGTCACATAGTCAGTCCAGTGTATATTTAGGATTGTGCGTAGACAGCGCTGATGAAAGCGTTCAAGGAGTCGTAGGTGGTGGCGATAGGTGACCCATGTTTCAGATCCATAAAGGAGGATAGACAGTACAATGGCTCTATACACACTGATTTTTGTGCTTTGCCTCAGGTGTTTATTGCTCCAGACTCTTTTGTGAAGTCTTCCAAATGCACTATATGCCTTTGCTAATCTGTGATCGATCTCTTTGTCAATCTTGGCATCTGAGGAGATGAAGCTTCCCAGGTAGGTGAACTGCTGAACGGACTTGAGCACAGATTTGCCGACGGCAATGTGGGGATGGTGGCGTTCGTCCTGTGGTGCAGGCTGGTAAAGAACTTCCGTTTTCTTCAGGTTGACTTCCAGCCCAAAGAGCTCTGCAGCTGTTGCGAAGCAGGATGTTAGGCGCTGCAGAGCTGCTTCTGTGTGGGCAACAAGGGCAGCATCATCAGCGAAGAGCAGCTCACGGACTAGATAGTTTAGAGTCTTAGTGTGAGCCCTCAGACGGCTTAAGTTAAGCAAGCTACCATCAGTACGGTAACGTATATAGATGCCGTCGTCTTCTTCAAGCTCTGCCATAGCCCTTTGGAGCATCATGCTAAAGAAGATTGTAAATAAAGTTGGTGCAAGAACACAACCTTGCTTCACGCCATTAGTTATTAGAAAGGGCTCTTAAAGAACATCGCCATATCTGACTTGACCACGCTGGCCCTCGTGTAGCAAGATAATCATTTTAAGGAATTTGGGGGGGGACATCCTAGTCTTTCCAGGATCTGCCACAGACCTTTTCTACTCACAGTGTCGAAGGCTTTGGTGAGGTCGACAAATGTTACATAGAGACCCTTGTTCTGCTCCCTACATTTTTCTTGCTGTTGTCTAAGGGCAAATACCATGTCTGTAGTACGCCTATTGGCTCTGAAACCACATTGGCTTTTAGGGAGAAGTTCTTCTGCAATAGCAGGAACTAATCTGTTCAGGAGTATCCTTGCAAGGATTTTTCCAGCAATAGAGAGCAGTGTTATGCCTCGGTAGTTTGAGCAATCGGATTTTGCTCCTTTTTTCTTGTACAGGGTGATGATGACTGCATCTCGGAGGTCTGATGGCAGTTCCCCTTTTTCCCAGCAATTCACAAGGAATTTGTGGAATTTAACGTGGAGTGCATGACCTCCGTGTTTCCAAACTTCAGGTGGAATTCCATCAATCCCAGCTGCCTTGCCGTTTTTCATCTGCTGTATGGCCTTAAGGGTCTCTTCCAAAGTGGGAGCTTACCAATATTAAGTATTAAAATATTAATATTACAATATTAAAAACTTACCAATATTAAGTAATGAAAAACCATTTGACAATTGGAGAAAGGATATCTTGGAATTTGTGTGGGGTAAAAAGAAATCAAGAATTAAATGGACATATTTAACAGATACAAGGAACAGAGGAGGATGCGAACTGCCAAAATTAAGATTTTACTATTATGCAGCAACAATGGTATGGGTGATGGAATGGATTAAGTTAAAAGATGTAAAATTACTAGCTCTGGAAGGGTTTAACAATAGGTATGGGTGGCACACTTATTTATGCTATGAAAAAGATAAGATAAATAGAGATTTTTGCAATCATTACATAAGATCATTGTTAACAACATAGAAGAAAATAAAGATCAAATTCTACAACAAAATTCCACTATGGGCCTCCCCTCAAGAGGCGTTCTATGAGAGATGGATGGACCAAACACAATACTTAAGATATAAAGATATAGTAAAAATAAACAGTAATAATGATTGTGTGCTAAAAACAAAACAACAGATAAATCAGGAAATGAATTGGTTTAGTTATTTGCAATTGAAAGAAAGATACAGAGAAGAACAAAAAAGCGAAGGGATAGAATTGGAATATAATGAATTAGATAAATTGATATGGGAAGAACAAAAGAAAAGTAGGATAGCAAAATTCTACAAATTATTTTTGACCAGATACCTAGAGCCTGAGGCAATAAAAGAATTCATGATATCTTGGGCAAGTGATGTAGGCTATAACTTAGAAGTAGAGGCATGGGAAAATAAAAGGATTAAGACCAACATGTTCACTGCATCTCAAAATTTAAAGGAGAATTATATAAAGATTACACATAGGTGGTGCTACATGCGGTTAATTAAATAGAATGAGAGCAACTTTCTCCAGAATTTGGTGGAAATGCCAAGCTAATGAGGGAACTTTAATCCACATGTGCTGGAAATGCAAGGTAGTTAAAAAGTTCTGGGGAAAAGTGCATGTGATGATAAAAGAAATCCTACAAATAGAATATGAATTTAAACCAGAACTCTATCTTTTAAACATGACAAATGCATTGGGGAAGAAAGAAGAAATTAAATACTGGAGGATAATGTTGTATATGATAACAGCGGCTAGGTTAATAATAGCGCAAAAATGGAAACAGAAAGAACTACTAGGAATTAAAGACTGGCTAAATAAACTGATTGACACGATTGAATTAGATAGTTTAACAAATAGATTGTGAAATGTTTTAAATAAGAAATCGTTAAGTACGTGGATACCCATGATACAATATTGGGAATCCAATCAAGAAGGAGAGGGAAGTGGGAATATAATACTGTTATAAGAAATAAGGAGACAGCTTGAAATGGATTTAACTTTAACAATGGGAAAATATTTATAGGAATGGAGTGTTACAAAGAACGGTAGAGACAGTTAGATATGGAAAGATTGGAAAAGACAAAAGGATAAATAACAAGAAGTTTGTTTTCAACTTGATTGGTTAATCTGAATGCACTTGGGAATTACTGAAAGGAAGTTTGAAAAAAGCATACGATACAATTCTATGATTCTATGAAATGGTATGCAAGGCTAGAGGTTGATGAATGGAAACAGAAAATTTAATATGCAGATTGTATAAAACGAAGATATGACTTGTAGTTAGCTAAAGGAATATATAGAAGCTGAAAGAATATGCAAAAGTAAAGTAAAATTATAGAAGTTGAAATATTATGTAAAGATTGTGTAAATTGAAATGTAGTATATGTGTTTGTCTATGATGATAATCAATATGTATATGATGATAATCAATAAAAGTGTTTTAAAAAAAACTGGGAACCTTCAAAGTGTCCCCCCCCTGATTAGAAAGGTATGCTTTCACAGTCATGTTGTCTTTTCAGATCTACACATTCTGATCCTCTACCAATGATGCAAGTCACTCTGGATGGCCTGGCCACTGCAATGTGGCCCCTATCCATACAGACTTGCAGCTGTTGTAATTGTTAACTTCCTCTGTGGGACAAATGAAATGCCTTTGTCCAATACCTTTATTGTGATTTCAAATCTCTCCTCACTTTCACTTGTAAAGACATGGTTTTGTAAACAATTCAATGTTATCTTGAAATCTGATTCAGCCTTCATTCTGGTCCCAGCTTTCACCAAGATGTTATTCAGGCACAGAAATAATTTAATCCCTTGCTGTCTTAGAAAAGCTATTATTGACACTAATAGCTTGGTGAAAACTCTGGGTACTGATGCTAAGCTGAATGGGAGAGCTAAATTGGTAGCGATATCATCTGCTCCTTTGACATGAACATGGATTTTAGGGTAAACTTGCAAAAATCAAAATTACTCTGTTTAAATACACCCCTAGATCTCCAACTGAAATGGCAAAATCTATATAACTTACATTTCTATTCATCTGGATTAACCTACCTAGGTATTCTAATTACGAAATCCCTACCCCAACTATTACTGCACAATTACACACTGCTATTGAAATGGATGAAATCCTAATTGGAATGCTGAAAACCACTTACTTCATCACTATTGGGTAGAATAGAAGTGTTTAAAATGTTCTCGTTGCCTCGGTTCTTATTTTTATTTGTGTGCCCCCCACACATTATATTTTAGTCCATGGCAAAAATTAATTAACAATTTCATCTACTGTGGCAAAAGATGTTGATTCCCCAAAAATAGCTGGTACATGGGGACCAAACATGAAGGCCTTCCAATGCCAAATCTAGAACATTACTTTGCAGCATTCCAGCTGACTCAAACCATCCAAATAATCAAGAAAAACATTCACAAATTGGGTCAAATTAGAACCAAGTAGCATAAATATCACAGCTATCAATCTGTTCTTTTCTAAAATTTCAAATAGACAATTAAAAGACATAGAAAACCCCTTCTTACCTCCTTTCCTCTCCATCTGGAGGAAATGGAAACACCTAGTAGCCCTCAACCCTTTGCCAATCAGGCCCTTTCTTCTTCATCCTTGATTTTTCACTCCAGATAAATTTGGAGTGAAATTCTGGGAAGACAAAGGTCTCTACACTGTTCAAGACTTATTTAACAAGGTTAGAACCAGAACTAAAGAAGACCTATCCTACATTCTAATACCTATAGTACCCACTTGGATGCAACTACAAGCTTCTTCTTTTACATTCCAGCCCTGGCGAAACTCTCCACCCCCTAACCCTATTCAAACCCATGTGCACCTCATCAGATTCATCTACCAAGGGAAAGTCGGCATCACTGCACAACTGGACAATTGAATAAACATACAGGAAGGAACTCAATTACCAGGCTGGTTGGGAGATTGAACTGCAAATGGTGCCTCCTGAACCTGATTGGAACACATCTGGACCCCAACTCCATTTAAATTCAAATTGTTTGCCCTAAGGGAAAATCTCCTGAAGTTGGTGTACAAATGGTACCTAACCCCACTGCAACTAGCCCAACTGGCAAAAAGAACAACACCCACTTGTTGAAGAAGCTGTGGTATAAAGGGGACCTACCAACATATATGGTTGGATTGCCCACTAATTGAGCAATATTGGTCAAAGATCATACATTTAATTTCCAACATCACCGAACAAAATATAAAAGTATGTCCCAGACTGATTCTATTCTTAGAAGACAACATCTAGGCTGCATTAATAGGAGTATAGTGTCTAGATCAAGGGAAGTAATAGTGACACTCTATTCTGCTTTGGTCAAGCCTCACCTGGAACACTGTGTCCAGTTCTGGGCACCATAATTCAGGAAGGACATTGAGAAGCTGGAACATGTCCAGAGGAGGGTGACCAGGATGGTGGGAGGTCTAGAAGCCATGCCCAATGAGGAGCGGCTTAGGGAGCTGGGCATATTTAGCCTGGAGAAGAGAAGGTGGATAGGTGACATGATAGCCATGTTTAAATCTTTGAAGGGATGTCATACTGAGGATGGAACAAGCTTGTTTTCTGCTGCTCCAGAGACTAGGACACAGAGCAATGGGATCAAACTATATGAAAAGAGATTCCACCTAAACATTAGGAAGAACTTCCTGACAGGAAGAGCTGTTTGGAAGTGGAATACACTGCCTCGGAGTGTGGTGGAGTCTCCTTCTTTGGAGGTTTTTAAGCAGAGGCTGGATGTCCATCTGTCGGGAATGATTTGATTGTGTATTCCTGCATGGTACAGGATTGGACTGGATGGCCTTTGAGGTCTCTTCCAACTCTATGCTTCTATATAAGGAAATTATTGCCTTTCTAATCACTATATCTAGATTGGAAATAGCTAGAAATTGTAAGACAGGGCAACTGACTGTTGAAAACTGATGGCAGAAACTCTGGGACATGTGGTTGACTGAAAAGCTTACTGAATAAACGGAAGGGGGTGTCGGTTATATTTTGGGGGAAATGGTTCCCCCTGATTGACTATATAAACATTGATATTCAAGGGACTAAGCCACCGCCAAACCATGTGGGTTTGTAGAAAGATGTACTGAGACCCCACCATCGTCGGTTGTTTAATACTTCAAAATTCATCATCTTCTTATACTGATATTGTTACTAATTCACAACAAATTCACTGCCTTGTTTTGACTGTTTATTGTTTGATTGTGGAAATTTATAATTGTATGTTCTTGTAAACTTTAATTTTAAAAAAGCTTAATGTGATGACTATAATATAATGACAGTCTGCAAACTCCAGCCATGCATTTAAAACCAGATCTGAGGGAGGGGGTAGAGAGAAAGAGACAGGCCTCCATGTAGTCATATCTCTAACATTCTGCATAAGAACAATGACTCTGAGAAAAGAGAAATGAAAAACTTCACAATTTGGAGATCAGTAAGTTTATCTGCATCATGGATCCTGTAGTGATATATAATAGCATGAATGCAGGCTTCTTTGAAAACATGTTGCAGTAACATCAAAACATTAAAATGCAGTATGTTTTGAGCCTCAAAAATTGGCCAGTTATTATATGGGAACTCTGCCCAGTACAGAGGCAAATTCTTCAAATACCAAAAAGTCCAAAATAACGTTTTCTAAAAGCAGGAGTTACAACGCATTAAATTATGGCTGTTCAAGAACCGTTTGCTTTATATACTAAATGACAAGACAGTCACTTATAGCAAGCATTATACAAATGGACTGTGCAAAAATAGACAGTGTTGCCTTAGTTCTACTCAAAATGGTCATTTTTACAAAACCATAAAGGAAGACCATTTTGGCTTTGGTTTGTGGTTTGCTGTTTTTGTTTTTAAATCAGAAAAGAGAACATTTCCAATATACAGAGATCCTAATGCTGAATTTTAGTTTTGCAGATCTTTGAAAGAAGAAAACAAAATGGAACTGCCAAACTTTGAGACCTAGAACCAATTGCTAGTCCTAATTAAAGTAAATCGACTACATCAAACAGTGGATGATAAATCAGCTCTTATGTAACCCACCCACCCACCCCGAATTCAAAAGATTTATTCTGGTTGGGACTAGCAATAAGATTTAGGTTTATAGCTGTAATTTTGAAAGAATCTTTAATTTTTTTAAATAGAATATATTTTTGTATATTTAAGAACCAACTATACTTTTTATGGTTTAGATAATGTATCTACCTATGGATCTCTTGAAAAATCCTGTAATCGCTCTTCACATAAGAAACCCCAAGGGGTATTCTGTTGTCTCTAAGTGAGAATCCACACAACACAAATAATCCAGTTTGAAACTGGATTGTTTGCATAGCTCCTTCCTTTGGAATCGGGGATTTGTAGTTTTACATGACAAAGAGTGCTGGTGCCTCACCAAACTACAAATCCCAGTATTTCACAAGAAGGGCCATGCAAATAATCCAGTTTCAACCTAGATTATTTCTCTAGTGTGGATGCCCCCTTAGACATGATATACAAACCAGTTTCTTGTTCCTGTCTTTCAGAATGTAAATGCTAGCTCAATTTGTCTAATAGGGTAGGAAAGGAGTGAAACAACAGTTCACTTCCAGCAATTGAAGTCTTCTTTGATTTTCAGGTACTATGATAGCCATAGATTGAAAAACAAAAACAAATTTCCTCCTCTACCCTACAGCCAGTTGAGAATACTGTATACCAAACCTGTTTAAGCAAAATAATATTTCTGTACCCATATTAATTAAGCTCAATTATCCCAATCCTAACCTAACTTTCAGGATATATATTGCTTACACTAGAAAAAGCATGTATTTTAAAAATGCTGGGTGTATATGCTCCTTTGGAAATCAATGTCTAAGACATTTTTGCTGTTTGTTAAAGAGTATAATGCAAGTGCAACATTTATGTAATTATCTTGAACGTAAGTGTAATTATATGAAGAGTAGATATAAAGGGCAATATTTACTGTGTATTTAAACAGGATACTAAGCCATATAATACTGCACAGATTCACAGAAATTAACCAGAACTTGGACATTTCTTGTCAACAGCATTACATCAGAATTCAGCAAACAACTGTACTGGGCAAAATTATTTTTTCACTTTAGAAAACAACTGCAAGAGCCCTTGGACTGCTCTCCATGAAGAATGCAATGCACTGGATAGAAGGTTAAGCTTTTTGTAGTTGCAGTGATTTTTATATGTTCTCAGGTACCCCACAAGACAACAGTCCATGAATTAAAAACTATCACTTTTTAACAACTTAAGTCTGAATTTCTTTTTAATTTTTTATTATTTCAGCATAAATTAGTAAAAATATAGAATACCAAAAAGGAGAAGGGAACACTGAGCAGTAATAGGACTTTGTTCAGCCTCAATGTAAATACAGACTAATATAATTTTTTTTTAAAAGGACCAAAAAAAGGACCAAGGTAAATATTTTCTCATGTGTATTCCATGAAAAAAGTATACCCTGTTGCCCATCCACCCTGTTATTTAACAATGACATCTTATTTCACATATGTCATTCTGGTATTATCTATTAGGGCTGTTGTTACTTCCATTATCTTTAAATATACAATAAATATTTCCCTAAATGATGCTCTGTGATGGACAGGCATGGCCAAGTTTATGAAATCGAAGGCTTTCACAGCTGGCATCCATAGATTTTCCTTGTTTTTTTTTCCAGGCTGTGAGGCCGTGTTCTGGAATAGTTTCTTTCTGATGTTTCGCCTGCATCTGTGGCTGACATCTTCAGAGAATGGTTGGGTAGGAATGTGTCTGGGGTTTGTGTGCTGTGAACCTCTATAGGGGAGTATATGTAAATTTGTGTAATTGAATGGTTAGTTTCTGGGTATAGAAATGCAAGGCTCGTTAGTGTCTGTTTGGCTAATGGTTGGTTGATGGGCCATTATCTGCTGGGAATCCCCATGTCCCTGGGTGGAATTCCTTTGTAAGTGTTGAGTTTTAATGCTATTGTATTTCAAAACTGGGGGCCAGATTTTATTTACTTTTAAGGTTTCTTTCCTGTTGAAGTTGTCCAGGTGTTTCTGGATTTCAATAGCTTCTCTGTGCATTCTGACATGATAGTTGTTGGCCTGGTCCAGAATTTCTGTGTTTTTAAATAATATTTTGCATCCAGATTGGTTTATAACATGTTCTGCTACTGCTGATTTTTCTGGCTGGCCCAGTCTGCAGTGTCTCTCATGTTCCTTGATTTGTGTTTGCACACTGCATTTAGGGGTCCCTATGAAAACTTGTCCACAGCTGCATGGTATGCGGTAAACTTCTGCAACTGTGAGAGGATCTCTTTTGTCCTTCATGGACAAAAGGAACATGAGAGGAACTATTCCAGAACACGGTTTCACAGCCTGGAAAAAACCCAAGGAAAATCTATGGCCAAGTTTGCATATTCCATTTGTCAGGAGTATTTTAAGATTCAACACTTACCTGTGATTCCTGAAAATCACGGTTAAAGTGAGAATTACCTCCTCACTTGACCCACTTCTTGGTTTAAGTTGAACATAACTCTGAAAATTTGGTAACTCTAATGATAACTTATCTTGATTTATAAGGCATGAGCCTACAAGTCACCTGTTGACTTACAGACGCTTATAAGGCATACAAATGTCTTATTTTTCCTTTATGAATTTGATAAAACCCATACAGATTTCAGGAGAAAGGGAACAGAGAGAAAATTCATATCCCAGGCTCTTTGGTTGGTTGGTTGGTTTTGAGTTGTATCATAGTATTTGAGAATAGAAGAGCTTGTTGACTGAAGTAAGTGAAGCATTTTTGATGCACTTTCTCACCATTGGCCCATGTATTTGTTCTAATCAAGACTAATTTTTTTTAAAAAAAAGAACTAAAGGGGGGAGGACTAATAAAGAAAAAAGCAAATTTCTTCTCAATGCCATGGACTTCCAGTGAATGCCCTGCTTCACATTTTGAGCATTCTGACTTTAAATAGGTTTGAGTTTTGAATGAAATTCTTGATTGGAGTGCGAGGTCTGACCGCTCTGCCTCTTGTTTTCTTCAGTGGAATGCCAGGTCTTACAATATCCAGGAGTCAGTAACATGACTGACAAAGCTAGAGTTGGCTCAGTAGTCCAATGACTTGCCAAATACAGACAAGTTGGCCATCATTTGTCTGCTCTCAAGGATTCAAACCATGTCATTGTGTAAATGGAAAATTACTTTTCTATTTAATTACCATCCCATTTGTTCACAAGAGTAATATAACAATGCTCGTCCCACTGCCTTCTTGTTATAATTGAAAGCCTCTCTGAACAACAACAGTTATCAGTACCAAAGGCCACTGTCTAGCAGACAGAGGGTCAGGCTAGAATAAGGCACAACCAGCCTCAAATACTTATTCAACCATGAAGTTCATTAGGTGAGATTGGCCCAGTCACATAAAAACAGGCTAAACTACAGGAAAACCTCCATTTGCATTCCTTCAATTTACAAAATTTCAAATTTACAATGGTTCTTCGGAAATAAATAAATAATGTCTCACCCACAATGCATAGCTCTCTCACTGTACCTGTGTAGCTGAGCAAGGCTGGGAAGCAAGGAGGGAGAGGTGAGATAAAGAGGAAGGTGAGGAGAGGAAGCAACACTTTGGAGTTTCAGCATAGAATTCTCAATGGTAAGAAAATCTGATTGGACTGAGTTTCTTTCACCTGACTAGGTTGGTGGAATGGGGAGGAGGGATATTGGGAGTGGTTTCCTTTGCATGCTTAGAATAAGGGGCATAAGGAGAGGAAGAAATTGGAATCTTGAATTTTTGGTGTGGGTGGAAGGGATTTCCTCTGCTTGCTTAAGGGGAAGGGTGAGCAACTGGAGTTTAATTTCTTCACTTGTGTCTAATGGCAAGCCAGTTCACCCCAGCTGAGCACAGACAGACAGACACACACACACACACACACACCAACTGTTGCTGCCTCTTCCTGTTCCTCTGGAGAACATCTTCATATTTCTCTAGCCTGGAAAGATTAAGCTCTGATCTTTTATGTTGTAAACAACTTTAAAACTGGTTGTGGGGGTGAGGATGACAGCTAACTTTGTGGCTACTTCTCCCGTCTCCAGTCATTATCTATGGAACTGGCTCCCCACATTTATGTCATTCTCAATTTACATTGCAAATCCAGAAACAAACCCTGCAACATAAATCAAGACATGCCTGTAGTTCATAGGGTTGGTTTTGGGCAACTTCTGGAAATTTGGGAGCTGTGTTGTCCCCCCATCCACCATGAGAAATAAGAGCCACGCCCCCACCACACCCTTCCAGCAAAAAATCATTGTTTTTGTTTTGCCCCAAGGGGACAGTTTTACCATATTTTTCACCCTCTCTGGGCCATTTTAGGCACAGGAGAAGTGCTTCCCCCCCCCCAAATGGAAGCAAACTAGAAGTTAACTCATAAAAAATTCTTTTGGTTTTTATTTCACAAAAAAAATCTCAAAAAAGGTTTTTGGGGGTCCTCGAGGATCACATGTGGCCTGCAGCCTGAACTTTTACCACCCGTTTTTCAGGATAAAGTGGAGGTGAGGACTTTCTACAATGTACTACTCCGCTTTGGGGACCCACAGATTAAAATAAAGTACAGGGAACAGCTCAGGCCTTCATGGTGACATTAATGAATTACATTCCACCATTATAAGCATTTCCATTAATTCCCTGTCTTTATTCCAATAAACATACAAATCTGGGACTCTGTCACTGACAGCTTTGGTCCAGCTCAAAGGCAATGGTGAAACTGGAACTAGCCACAACTCACCATATCATGCCATATGCCTACTGCCTAAATAATGCACTTGTTAAAGATGTGCCTTTTTGGCATGGTAGTTTTCCAAAACTAAAAGGGGCCATTAGTCATAATTACTCACCTCTCCACCCTCTAACCCACATACCAGTAGTTTTTAGTTAAACATCAAGGCTGTATTTTTCCCCCAGATGTGATTACTTCAAGAGTTTCACTTGTACCAAGACAACAAAGTAAGCAACTACTTCAGACATAGGTACCATTAAATGAAGAGGCTATTTAATGTTTTTTTAAAAGCTTGTAAGCCTGTAGGCAGGAGTTGATGTATTTTTCAAATAAACTCTGTAGAGTGCCTGTTCAGTTTAGAAGCTTAATAAGTAATTCTAGGCTGTCTGCAACCTCCCAGAGGGCCTTTTCGGTAATCGCCCCCAAATTGTGGAATGACCTGCCAAACGAGATCCGTCAGATGACAAGCCTGAGTAGCTTTAAAAAAGCACTAAAGACGGATCTCTTTCAGCAGGCCTTTCCAAATTAGATCCCGGCCTCAGGGGATCCTGGCTTCTTTTAGTCCGCTGGCTATTTATTGTATTTATTGTTTTTAAAGGTGATTTTAGACCGTTGCTTTTAATTTACATTTGTTTAATATTTTTTTATGGGGGAGGGTGGGGGTGGGGGCGTTTAGGGATTTTTATCTGTATTGTATTTTAATTTTTGTAAGCCGCCCCGATTGTTTTAACAGAGGGGCGGGGTATAAATAAATATTATTATTATTATTATTATTATTTTATGACCTTATTTAATAATTTTTAACTACAAGCTATTGCTGCTTCATTTTAACAGCTTCAACAATTTTTTCGCTGGATTGTGGGGGTCAATCTAATAAGAGTTTAATTATCCATTTGAAGAAAAGCCTGTGATTTCTCTGAACTCTCAACCCTACTAATCTCTCAAAACAGTATGAAGTATGTCATTTCTGTACCACCACCCAGTTTACATCCCAGAGAGGCAGTAATGCAGAGAGCAAAACTATCAAATGCTTTACTGCTGAAGTAAAGCTGTTTCAAGAACAGAGATACAAATGCATTCTAAAAGTACTCTAACATTAGAATGACCTTAGGGCTAAAACAAACCTGTTGATAGATCTACAAAGTGTTTATGTTGCATAACAGAGAATTCTGACTACAAACAGCTTTTCCTATCACTATTCTGGATCTAATTCCCTATCAGCCGTGCCATGAGCCAGTATCCTTCTTACAAAACTCTTTCTACCAGACTGACTTGCACATAACACCAAACTATGGCTCATTACTACCTTATGAAGTGACCAAAGAACTTGCTCACCAATGTATCTTGGTTTAACTTTGAGTTTCCTAGGTATGCTCAATGTTACAGTAATTTGACTATCCCCAAGTATCACTAGGTATTTTCCCCAGCCAAAAATTTGTTGGAAGCATGTTATCAGCAAACGTTAAGAACAAGGAGGTGACTGGGAGAAGCTCATCGACTTCAGAACTCTAGGGTATGCTTAACAGTTGACAGATTATGCAATAAATAAGGATCTAGTTTTTGTTTCCTAATCCACTTTCATTTTGAGCAATCATTATTTGTACAATTATCTAAATACTTGTTTAAGACATTGTACAGTCTGAAAACAGGCACTGGCACAAACTTGCTTTTTTGATCCATTGTATCTTCCCACTTTCACAAGCATCAGATCAAGTTCTAGGCAAATAGTTATCATACCCAAGAACTAGTTGTCCCAGATGTTTTGACAGATCTCTCTGATAAAATTAGATTCAGCCAGACAGCTCAACAGGCCTTGGAAAGGTACTGTGACACAAATATATATTCACAATGTACATAAAAGTCTGCTTATATAGGCACAAAACATAAGGATAGAGATTGCTCTTGCAGGGTTGGAATATGCAGAGTATAAATGAAGAAAGGAGAACTGAAGGAATGTATGTAGCAATCCTTAATAAGAAAGCTCTGTCCACTGAATGCTGGAGTCTTCGGTAAATACTGTCTGCATGTTTTAGCACCTCTACAACTGAAATGGAGAAAAACAAAGGAGAATTCTCAAATCCAATTACTACTCTAGACTGCTATGTACAATGATATGTGCAGGTTCAAGATTGCAGGTAAATTCTAGAAAGATGCTAAAACAGTCTGCACAGGAATCTGACATTATTCAAACTCAACTTTTCCTACAATATGACAATCAACATCTCAAAAGACTGAGCAATTTTATCTGTCAACAATGGTAAAAAAAAACCAGGCACAGCCCTCTTATTATATGCATTTTGGACAGACTAGCTAAGTAGAAAGATTTGTAGCTGTCTCCACCAGTGATAATGATTAAGCAAGAATAGTCAAAGACAACAATACAGCAACAGTAAACCTCAGTCCAGCAGCAGAGGCAAAGACAACACTAAGATCTATGCATGGTGCTCCACCAATATTTTTCAAAGAAGTGGCCATGTTAGTCTCTTGCAGCATAAAAAGGGGGAAGGAAGAGGGACGAAAAAAAAAGGTAGCAGCACCTTTAAGACTAGCTGGCTTTTATTTTTGCATGAACTTTCGTGGATATAAACCCACTTCTTTGGATGCAGTACAGTGGGCCCTTCATATCTGGTTTCAAGACCCCTGTGGATATCAAAATCCATGGATGCTCAAGTCCAGTTATATACTATGGCATAGGAAAAAGGCATCCCTTCTATAAAATGGTGAACAGCAAGGTTTGCTTTTTGGATTTTGTTTTTTAAATATTTTCAAGCCGTGGATGGTTGAATCTGTGAATAAAGAATCCATGGATAAGGAGGGCTGATGGGACAACTGTACCGCATCCAAAGAAGTGGGTTTATATCAACAAAAGCTCATGCAAAAATAAAAACCAGTGTTTAAAGCTGCTGACACATTCGTTTTTCTTTTCCCCCTCCCCTTTGCTTCCTCCTTTTTATGCTCCACTGATACTGTCATTTAGTTCCTTTAAAGCCTTGGTTTTCTGTCTAGGTTATTCCATGCCATAAAAGAGGACCTTTCAATCGAAAGATAAAAGAAAGTCACCCATTGTGATGCAGACTTGTAGGCACTCCATTGAATCTGTAGTATGATAAGAATCACTTCCAAGGAAGGGGGGGGGGAAGGGTCAGAAGACTTGGTTATTTTGCTACGTATAGGCAGGGCATGGGAGGCTAGTAGTTTTCCCCAACTTATTTCTGAATCTATTTTAACAGCAAGTGACTTGGATAGTATGAAACTCTCCCAAAACAAACATATGACAGACTGAAAAACAAAAACCCACAAGACAATGAGTCACCACTGTAACCTCCCATGAAAAAGGAAAAATATGGACACTACTGATGGAACAGCAAACTACATAACTAAACAGTCTTTAAATCAACTAATTTCTGAACCAGAATATAATATGATTTGAACAAGTGTGCTGTAATGCCAGAAAGGTAAGAAATGGTTTTCCTAATCCGTAACATAAACATTTAAACATTTCAGAGGAACAGCAATTCAAATACTTCAGGTTAAAAATGAGTATTAGTTTTCAAATCCCAAAGTGGACAGGTCTTTATGCCACAAATGACAGATTATAATTGCAAGGGAATGGTCCGTTTATATTGCATTAATCCAAGGGATGCATTAAAATAACAGATTAGAATTGCAAGGGAATGGTCCATTTATATTGCATTACTCCAAGGGATACACAAAAAGGCCAGTTTTTTTAAAAATCAAAATGGTAGACTGAAATCCAAAATTATTTCTCTAGTCTCTTGGGAAGGAATAAACAAGAGAAGGGAAACTATCCATTGCTGGGTAAAACAATGGGTTGGGGATCAAATGTTCTTCTAATGTTTTTTGACTGCAACTCCCAACATTCTTTAGCATTGGCTATGCCGGCTAGAATTGCTGGAAGTTGCAGTCCATAACATGTGGACAGCTACATGACTCCCAACCCTACAATAAACCAAACCTGAGCAAAGCTCTCTGGTTTATTTAGCTGTTCCTACTACAGATGGGAGAAAAATCAAGCAGTACAGAATAGCAAATGTTGCTCATTCATCACAATCCAGGGTTCCCACAGATCCCTGGTTTGTCATGTTGAAACACATCTGTTGTAATTTTGACACATTAGACAGAATGTCTATCAGTGACTGCACAAGTTAAGGTTATTAAGACTTGAATTAAGAAATACAAGTCTTTAAAGTAGTGCCACAAGCTCTGTAAGTTAAAGATGGAAAAGGTTCAATACTCACTTATCAAGGAAGTCCTTGTCCACAACTGCACAGATATCAAGGAGAGGATTTCCCATTCCAAAAAGCACATTTTCACTGCAAGATAAAATTGACCCTGTTATTTCATCCTAAGAATTGCAGCACACTAATACAACAAACAGCACATAATGCTGAGATTATAAAACCACCCCTCTCTCTCACGAACTGATAAAGTCATCATTAATATTTGCAGAAGAATCAAAACAAAGCAACCAAGTCAAAATCAATATATTTACATATTACTTCTCTAAATTAAAGACTTTCTGCATCTGCTATACCTTCCCAGCAAATGGATAAGATACTTTTAAAAATTTCAAATACAAATTTACCAAAAAGTCCATTAATGAATTCTGAAATACACATATCCTGAAATACAGCTCTATTTGAATAGACAGCTCTCTGCAGTCAAGATAATCTAACTAGTTTTCTTAAAATGCAAATTGTATTAATCTTCTATCCATCCAATAATCTTCAAGCTACAGAAGATGTAACATTATTATACTACATATATGCAAATATATGATACACACACACACCTTCCACATATCTCTCCGGCTCAGGAGAGAAATATCTTGTCTCCATTGTAAATCACATTTCACCATCTGCCTCTCAAACTGCCATTTCACTGTGCTTTGTCTCCAAGTAAATATTTCTGCAGACGTTTGAGGAATATTTTTAAAATCATTGACTTTTACTGGGAGGGAATTCACTCATGATCATTTGGTGTATACTTTCAGATCTCAGAAAGTACTTTCTGGAATCCTACTCCCAGAATCCCTCAGCTAGAATGGGTGCTAGTGGCTGAGGGATTCTAGAAGCATAGCTCAAGAAGCAGATCAGGCATTATTCACGGTTTCTCAACAAGTGGAACTGGGGCTTGCTGACCTAGAGATATAGCAGTAACTTTCCTTGTGGCCAAATTAAAAGGGGCGGGGGAGACATATCTCAAGTTATACATGCAGAACCAGTTCAGTTTCTAGCATTTACTCTGAAATCTTAGGAAGAAGCAGACTGAGAGATGTTGTCAACAGAACAAATACTTTAGTAGACTGGCCAATCACCTGACTTAGCATAAGGCATCTCTGAATGTTCTTATAGGAGTATTTCTGCACAAAATACATTGTATGTTACAGGTATCTTATAAGCTACATGGAAGTAAACAGATTGAGAATCCAGAAACAAAGCAAATGATGTTATTTTGGCTTGTTGTTCTTGTGTGACTTCAAGTCCTTTCTGATTTAAGGCAATGCTAGGGCAAACATATAACAGGATTTTCTTAGCAAGATTTGTTCAAAGGGTGGTTGCCTTTTGCCTTCCTCTGAGACTGAGAGATTGTGACTTGCCCGAGGTCACCCAGTGGGTTTCTATGGCCGAGTGGGGATTTGAACCCTCGTCTTCCGAGTCATACTCCAACGCTCAAACCACTACACAATGCTGGCTTTCTGTTATTTTGGCACTAGATAATTTTTTTTTAAAAGAGAAAATATCACTGTTGTGTGCGTTCAAGTTGTTTCCAACATATGGTGACTCTAAAGTGAACCTATCATGGAGTTTTCTGGACAAGATTTGTTCAGAGTGGAGTTGTCCTTGCCTGCCTCTGAGGCTAAGAGTGTGTGACTTGCTCAAAGTCACCCAGTTGGCTTCCATGGCTGAGCAGGTATTCAAATCCCAGTCTCCAGATTCATAGTCCAATACTCAAACCATTATACCATGCTCCTTCCAAAATATTTTGTTACCTAATGTGGAGCCCACATGTTCCTACTCCTCTAGGCCAACACTGTGAACAATGGCAGCAAAATTTCTGCATTCATCTAACACCCACACACCCCTGGTACCTTGTGAAGTAGATCACTTTATCCTCCTACATAACAGGGCAAGACCTGCTTCTTTTTATCTAATATGAAGGGTTTGTTCTGAGGAAATAACATATTCCTTCATCTGAAGTGGTTATGTCTAGAATCACAGAATCAAAGTGTTGGAAGAGACCCCAAGAGCCATGCAATCCAACTACCTGCCATGCAGGAATACACAAACAAAGCACACCTGACAGATGGTCATCCAGCCTCTGTTTAAAAACCCTCCAAAGACGGAGACCACCATACTACAATGCAGTTCTTCCTAATGTTTAGGTGGTGTCTTGTTTCCTGTAGTCTGAATCCACTGCTCTGTCCTAATCTCTGGAGCAGCAAGAAACAAGCTAGTTCCATCTTCAATATGACATCCTTTCAAATACTTAAACATGGCTACCATGTCTTAATCTTCTCTTTACACTAAATATACCCAACTCCCCAAGTCGCTCCTCAAACAGCATGGTTTCCAGACCTTTCATCATTTTGGTTGCCCTCCTTTGGACACATTCCAACTTGTCAATATCATTCTTGAATTGTGGCACACAGAACTGGACACAGTATTCCAAGTGAGGTCTGATCAAAGCAGAATAGAATGATACTATTACTTCCCTTGATCTAGACCAGGGTTCTCAACCAGGGTTCCCTGGAACCCTAGGGTTCCACAAGAGGTTACTAGGGGTTCTGTGAGATATTGCGATTGAAATATATATATATATATATATATATATATATAGAGAGAGAGAGAGAGAGAGAGAGTTGTAGATATAATATTTTTTAGGCAGGGGTTACCTGAGACCTGAAAATTGTTTCAGGGGTTCAACCAGGGTAAAAAGGTTGAAATTGTTTGATCTAGACACTACACTCCTATTGATGAAGCGTACAATTGCACTGGCTTTTTTAGCTGCCGCATCACACAGTTCACTCATGTTCAGGCTGTGGTCTACTAAGACTCCTAGATCCCTTTCACAAGTACGGTTGTCAAGGAAGGTGTCACCCAGCCTGTATCTGTGCATTTTTGTGTTTTTTTCTGCCTAAATGTAACACCTTACTTTTCTCCCTGTTGAAATTCATTTTGTTACTTTTGACCCAGCTCTCTAATCTGTTATGGTCATTTTGAATTCTGATACTGTCTTCTGGGGTATTAGCTACCCTTCCTAATTTGGTGTCATCATCCAACTCATTTATAAAGATTTTGAATAGTATTGGGTCCAGGACAGAACTCTGCGGCACCCCACCAGTCACTTCTCTCCAGGATGAGAAGGAACCATTGGTGAGCATCCTTTGGGTTCAGTTGATCAACCAATTACAAATCCACCTAACAGTAGCACTATCTAGCCCACATTTTACTAGCTTGTTTGCAAGAATATCACTGGGAACCTGTCAAAGGCCTTACTGATATCTATATGCTACATCCACAGCATTCCCTCCTATAAATGGGGTGGGGGGTAAAATTAGTTATTAATATTTTAAAAAGAAAAAATGTGTTTTCATATTAGAACAATTGATATAATAGAAAAAAAATCAGACTGTACTCCCATACACTTTCATGCTTTAGTTTCATGTTAGTGGGAGTAATTGCTACTAAATGTGAGAGAAAGTCTAGGAATCAAGCTCAAGATACTGCATTAAGATAACAGACAAATATCTGATCATTGCTAAAGTTGTTTTAAAAAATCAAAACAAATTATTTTAAATGTAAAACCTTAAATGAACCTCAGTGACTTCAGCAAAAGCTGTTTCCACGTTATAAAGTTAAGGATTGAGTAAGCTTATCCAAACTTTGTAAAACAATGCTACCATGGCAAAGCCAGTATTAATCATTTGCCAGTTTCTGCTGATGGGTTTAGAAATGCAAAACTCAAATTACTCCTAATTGAGACAAATTTTACAGATTTCAAGGGTTTGCCTTCTGCAGGCTGAAGTGTAAGAAAACTGTTTTCCACATGGTTTGCAAATTCAAGCTCTGAACTCATTCATAAGAAACAGAGTTGAAACTTTTCTATCAATAACCCTAAAGGATTTGTTGAGTATGGTATACGCTAGTCTTGTACACATAATCTGTGTCAGAATCTAAGCCAGAAATATGCATTAAACCCCTTTTCAATGGGTCCTACCAATTTGCAGTTTCAACCGCCTGCAGACTATCACACCCCATACCTAAAATGGCAGTGACATGCACATGGACATGTTGACATGACTATGCACATGTCACCACCAGTTAATAATATGGGGCGCAACCACCTGCATTTTTTTGCCATACATGGGAGATCCTGGAACTGAATCCCTATGGATCCATAAGGCCCAGTGTAAATCTTAAGTGTTTTTTTAAAAACTGTGCCTATTCTTGCTATAACTATCTTTTGCATATTTGCTCTCTTACATCAATGGTAGCATTCATGCTTGATTTGCGAACAACAAAAAAACCCAAATACGTACTCAGCACATCAGCTGTCAACTTCTTTAAAAGCAAGGACTACAGACATTAAATCAGTCAGAATGAAAGCTGTTCTATTCCTAGAGACAGATCATGGCATGTGTAATCTGGTTGTTGAACTGAATCATGCTTTCAGACACACTGGTTTATACTGCTCCAGTAGAGGCAAAGGGATATCTGATACACAAGATATGTTGGTGGAGAGAGAAGGATAATTAAACTCTGGGGCTGCAACTTTAGATAGCTGTCCAGGAACTATGAGATGAGCATGTCTGTGTTTCTTGGTAGTAAGAAGTCTCCCACCAACAATTAGTACTGTATACTGAAAAATAACCAAAAATAAATATTTTAAAGCAATTTCTCTGTGCTTAATTAATCTATACTAGGCTCTCTAATACTTTCATTTACAGCCAATGAATTATTCAGAGCTTTGATAGGTACTTTATACTACATATTATACTCAGACCCTGCAGAGCTGGATTATCGAATTTTTTACAGTTCCTGTATTCTGAAAATGAAAGTGTATAGAGGAAGAGGAATACATTTCTACATGACATGCCCTTACAAAATACCGTGCATGTGGAGATAACCAAAACTGCTTATCACTGGTCTCCTCTGCTCACATGTCCTTATTTGACATAAACACAAATGAAAAACAGTAGTGAAAAATTCACAATAACAGGCCTTTATCCAATAAGGAAACATTTATGGCAATTTAATTACAACCACAACCTTGTACAGAAGGTGTCACAAATTATGGAGATGGCCACTGGCTTAGATCATGGTGGGAACTGTGTAGCCCTCCAGATGTTGCTCAACTACACTACCAGCAGCCTTAGCCAGCATTGCCCATGATGAAGAATGCTGACAGTTGCAGTTCAACAATTCCAACTCACTCCAGGTTTAAAGTTAGAATTAGAAAAACAGCCAGTGTGGTGTAGTGCTTTGGGTGTTGGAGACTAGGGCCCTGGAGACTAGGATTTGAATCCCCACTTGGCCATGGAAACCTACCAAGTGACCTTGGGCAGGTCACACCTCATGAGAAAAGTAATGGCAAAACCCACTCTGAACAAATCTTCCCAAGAAAACCCCATGGGTTTTCACCTTAGAGTCATCATAAGTTGGAAGTGACTTAAAACCACACAACAACAACGAAATTAGGAGGGGGGTTGTGGAGAATTAAGCCATTAATTAAGTATTAATCATAATAGCTATATAGAGCATGCATGCAGAGGCAATGTATACTTGTTCTTCTAGCATCTGAAAGATATACCTTTAATTGACCACTGTTAGAAGTAGGAAGCTAGGGGGCCCTTTGGTCTGAACTAACAGTGCTTTTCATTTGACTTTAATGGAAATATTGAAGTCCTTGGAGAAGCAGCCAAAACCATATTACTGCTTTTAAGCAGCGTTTCCAAACTCTCTTCTGAAGAACCCTGGCAGAAAGATAATACAGTAGTGTTTTCCTTGATGAGAAGATTAGGATTGGCTTATTCACTATTTCTACTCTTTCCTGTAACACACAGCTTCAAAAATCTTCTAGGAGGCAGGCTCAATCCCCAGAGACAGGACTAAAGTCATCAGACCTCAATTAAATTTCATATACTACCCAAAATCCGCCAAAATTCCCTATAAAACATTTACAAGTATATGATTTGGCATCAACAGAAGTGTCTACATTTTTAATAAAAGACTCGAAGAAAAAAAGGGTAGGGAAGGGCCTTGTTCATACTATTGCTGATGCAAGAGGCTCTTACAGACCAATTTGGAGCAAATCATATGCTTGCAAATGCTAACGTCCTGAAAGGCAGCCCTTTGAAATTACACAGCTTTCCCCAAAATGCTTTTTAAAAATAAAGTCAACAAATATTGAAGAACATCATCTGCACTTTTATCTTGCAATGGCAAACAAATGCGTACTTTATCCCAACACTACAAGAGCTCTTACTTTGGATGAACACTTCTTCTGAAGTATACCCAATGAACTCACTGGATCCCAATTCTGAGGAAATAAATTGATTAAACTGCAAACCCCTTAACTGTAAAAAGGTGTAGACTCTCCCCATTATTTATACCCATTTTATATATATATATATATATATACACACACACACACACACATATATGACCCCAAACAAGGCTGTTGAGTCCCCACACACATACACTTTTTTACACTGACTACAGTTGTCCCTTCATATTCACTGGGGTTTGGTTCCAGGAAACACACATCCCGTGGATACCAAAATCCGTGAATACTCAAGTCCTATTATATGCAATGGCATAGCAAAATGATGTCCCTTCAATAAGATGGCAAAATCAAGGTTTGCTTTTTGGATTATTATTTTTTAGAGAATATTTTCAAGCCGTGAATACTTAAATCCGTGGATACCAAATCCGTGCATATGAAGGGACAACTGTATATTATCCCAGGGTTTTAATCCCCACTTAGGGAATGCACTGGATTGAAACCCTGTATTGACTGTTGCGACGCCTGAGATTTCCAAAGTCTGAATGAAGAGTTTTCTGTCATCCTTCTATTAAGTTATATTTTTAAGCATAATTACTTTAAAAGGTTAAAATATATACAGGTGGAAGAGAAGGTGTGAAACATATGGAGAAACTAAAACGAGCCACCTAACACCATCCTTCACGTGTCGTCTGTCTCCCCGACATCGCCACCCCGCCCCATCTCCCTCTACCAAGATCCGGATCTATCGCCTCCGAAACGGGCGCCAGGTAAAAAGGCGGCATCGGGGATGAATGCCTCGACGACGGAGCTACTACCTCAGGGTGGGCATGGCGGCGGCGGCGGGGGAGTCTTCTTCGCTCGGACCTGAGGAGGAGGCGGCAGCGGCAGAAGGGACTCGTTAATAAAGCAGCCTCCGGGTCTCTCTCCGGCAGCGGCTCCTCTGCTGACTGACTGACTGGACTGAGCTCCCTGAGGCGCTTTGCTGAGGGCCGACCAGCCGAGCCACGGCAACCCCGCCTCCATTCCCCACCTGCTCGTCGCTATTGGCTGTGAGAAGGGAAGCCGGTCCGAGCAGAGAAGGCAGCCCCGGTCGTCTTCAGCAAGTACCCCGCTCTCGGAGGAAACTCACCACCCTTCTCCCCCACCCCAAAACGGGGCGAATGAAATCTCGAGGGCGGCCTGGCTGGCCTGCGCGGAGTCAAGGCAGAGTAGAGCTCTCGCCGTTGTTTAAAAGCCACGGTCACCAGCGCTGCCAGTTCGGAGTCGATGGAGCTCCGCCATCTTTGCTGAAGGCAAGCACTGAAGGCGCCCTTCCGCCATCTTTGCTAAGGGCAGCGTGCGCGTGCATAGAGGCACACACACGGTTGCGCTCAGGGAGGCAGAGGCGGAGAAGCCTGTCTTTCCCTCCTTCTTTCTCCATCTAGAACAGCCTACCTTTTATATTATTATTATTATTATTAATAATAATAATAATAATAATAATAATATTTTTTCCTTTCCAAATATGTATAATTGTAATGTGTAACTTCTAATTTTTATTATAAAGGTGTAAATATTATGTTCACACTCAGGGATGCAGAGGCGGAGAAGCCTTTCTCTCCTTCTTTCTCCATCTATAACAGCCCACCTCTTTTATATTATTATTATTATTATTATTATATTTATTTCCTTTCCAAATATGTATAATTGTAATGTGTAACTTCTAATTTTAATATAACGGTGTAAATATAATACTGACTATGTGACGAATGTTTCTGTCCTTGAGCAAGCAGGGATCACCACATTGAGGCCATGATATTGAGAACACAGCCGCGCTGGGCAGGGCACCTTTCTAGGATGGAGGAACATCGCCTCCCAAAAATAGTACTCTATGGTGAACTCGCCATGGATCAGCGTAAGAGGGGTGCTCCAAAAAAGCGATACAAGGACTCCCTGAAACAACATCTCAGGGTCGGCTTAAATTGACCACCAACAATGGTCCGCCCTGGCCTCACATCGGGAGGCATGGAGACGCACTATCCACAATGCTGCAGCCTTATTTGAGAACTCACACCGAACAAGTCTTGAAGAGAAACGACAACGCAGAAAGAATCACAACCCGGAAACATCACCCAAGGAGACCTTCTGCTGTGCTTTCTGCAACCAGACTTGTTTATCTCGGATTGGCCTTTTTAGTCATCAGCGCGCTTGCAGAAAGCGCGGGATGAGTCCTTCCTCAATCTTCGTTTGCGAAGAAAAGCCAGAGAGATTTTATTATTGTTGTTGTTGTTATTATTATTATTATTATTATTATTTTCTTTTCCAAATAATTCTAATAATTCTAATGTGTAACTTCTAATTATAGTATAAATGTATAAATATAATGTTTACGCTCAGGGATGCAGAGGCGAAGAAGCCATCTACAACAGCCTACCTCTATTATTATTATTATTATTATTATATTTTTTTTCTTTTCCAAATATGTATAATTGTAATGTGTAACTTCTAATTTTAGTATAAAGGTGAGAATATAATGTTTATTGGAAAAGAAAAGAGAGTGATTATAGTGTATTTAGATTAAGAGGAAAAATGTACTGTATTAGTGTTAGGATAGATAGTTCTATTTTTGTATTGGTAAGTAAAGAGATTGGGGAAAAAATTGCGTTATTGTTACGGCCTTTTGCGGTTGGGTGTATTACAGTTGTCCCTCCGTATCCATGGATTTAAGTATTCACATCTTGAAAATATTCTTAAAAAAACAATAATCCAAAAAGCAAACCTTGATTTTGCCATCTTATATAGGGACACCATTTTGCTATGCCATTGCATATAATGGGACTTGAGTATTCACGGATTTTGGTATCCATGGGGCGGGGGGGGTGTCCTGAAACCAAACCCCAGCGAATATGAAGGGACAATTAGTATTAGGATAGTTAGTTTTATTTTTGTATTAATAAGTAAAGAGATTGTGGGGAAATGTTTGTGTTATTGTTACGGCTTTTTGCGGTCGGGTGTATTATTTTGTAGAATGGTTTTATTTCAATAAAAAAAAATTCCTAAACCTTAATAAATTCTTAACTCAGATTTACTGTTCCGCTTAAAAAAGAAGAGCCGCCCTCCAGGACAAATGATTGAAATTCCTTTAGTAAAGGGCTGGCAGAAAGAGGAATATTTTCGGGGTAATCAGGTTTGCAGCATCCAGTACTCTCTCCTTATATTCTCGCTTCTTTTTAAGTAAGTGCTGAATATCCCTAAGTGATAGAGCTATCGTATCTCTTTTTAAAATGTATGCTTAGGATTCATACTCTAACTCAGTTTAACACTGGATTAGTCTTTCGGTTTATATTGCTATTTAGCATTTACGTTGTTTTCAGTTTTCAAACTGTTCCATATATATATGGCCTGGTCTAGGCGTAGTTGCAAAAAATGAGGTAGTAGAATGCATTGTCTTGTTTCAGACTGTATGGCTTGTCTACACGGACTGCTCCACAGGAATAGCAAGTCACAGCAGCTGCAACCTGTCTTACTGCTTTTACAGCCCCCATAAACTTTGCATGCCTGTAGCTAAGACAGCTGCTGCAGGATTACTCACATTTTTAAATTTGCCACCGCCAAACTTTTTTTAAAAAAACAATTTCTATGGTATGCACAAGCGATATTCTACCTTTCAAAAAAAGAGACAAAAAGCACAAATTTTATCATCTTAGCAATCACTAAGGTGAAAATCCAACATGGTGGCAGCGGGAGCTTGCCCTGTAACCAAGCCCCGCCCCCTGCGCTCATCCAGCCAATCACATTTGCACTTTGTCTTGTATGAGAAAGCGATTCATGTTGAATCGCTTGTCCTAACAAGCAAAAATGTGCATATCACTGGAGCTTTTTTAAAAAAGTTGGGGAAAGCTGCAAGTGCTTTTCTCATGGTTTTTCCTCTTTTTTTTTTTTTTGGCCCCCTCCTTCACAATACGACAACACGATGCAGGATCCCATTAAGACAGCTCGTTTTCTGAACAAATTCTGTGAGGAGTATTTTCACCATATAGACACCCCCCATGTATATAAACAGTGCATTAATACATTCTTGATATGCTATATTTTTATCTTTGCTTGCTGAAAAGTATTGCTTTATATTTTGCTTTTAACATGTAAAAGTAAACAACCCTGCCCAAGTTTTAAGATCTTCAGGGGAGGGATTTATCCTGATCTCACACCATCATAGGGTGCATTGGTTGAAGAGATGGGAGACAGCCTTCTCAGTGACTGCTCTCAGATGATAAAATTCCCTCCTGCAGAAGGGTGGCTAACCCTTTCTCTTTTCAGGGTCAGACAGAGACTTTTTTATTTAAATAACTGACTTTTCACTGGTTGTGGAAAGTGGGCTTTCAATGGTGTGTTTCTTTAATGGTTTGTAAACTTCTGTACTATGTGCTGTTTTAGTTATACAGTACAGTATTTTGTTGTGCATTATCAGCTACTTTGGGTCCCATGCAGCAGCTTAACAAATTCATGGCAGAGATGAGATCTGAAAAAGGAACTTCAGATGTAGTCTCCTGGTATATTCCAGTAACAGCCACATATTATTAAATATGTTTATTAAATAAGATCCTTAATCTAATTGCCTTCAGGAAAAATTGGGGAAGGTATTAAAAGCTATAAAACAGGCTTGAAAGGAAACCCACCCCTCTCAGAAGCTGGAGCCCCAGCTGATAAAGCAGGTCAGCCCCAGTGACAAAGTTAAATTAAAAAGTTGAATGGCCAGGTAAGGCCAGGGCAATTAACTCTGAATAATTTTGATTTCCCAGTGAAGAAACCTGCTAAGAAACAACACTTATGAAGGACCAAAGATTCTTAAAGCTATTGTTAAATGTTTTGGCTCTTGTGACTTAAATGGTGTACAGTAACTCCCCACCCCTGAGGGTCTAACAAAAAGGAAATACCGTAGTTTTGCTAAACCCCAAGAAAACTAAACTGAATAAAGAATCAGGTGAGAAACATAAAATTTGTTCTTTAGCACTGTCACTCATTTAATTAAATAACATAATAACTTAATTCTGGAATTAAGAAGATGCTGACATTCCAGCTTAAATCAATCAAGTTAAAAAATAAATTTAATTAAGTGGTCCCTTTACATTACAACATTTCCAGCTTAATGGATAACTAACTGATTAAGTAGTTCTATCTCTAAGGAGAACACAATAGCCCTTGAGAAGGACTATAAGGAGAAATGCATGCTACAGAGATATATGGAGAACAATGAATTTATTGCTGTGCTTAAGCTATAAGACTCTCAGCCAAGAAGGGAGAGTTGGAACATATGGTTTTGAAGGAGAGCATTACCAGTGGAATATGGTCATCTCTATAGAAAGGAGAATGGAGCCAGCATGGTGTAGTGGCTTGGGTGCTGGATTACGACTCTGGAGACCAGGGTTGAAATCCCTGCTCAGCCATAAAAACACACTGCGTGTCCTTGGACAAATCACACACTCTCAGCCTCAGAAAATCCTGTGATAGGGTTGCCATAAATCAGAAATGACCTGAAGGCACAAAACAACTACAACAATAGAAAAGACGGAATGGTGTACTAAGAACGGCACCACTCTATACCAACAAACAATTTGGAACCCTGGATAATCAGTCAAAGTCTTAGGTTTTGCACCTAGCATAGGCACGGAGGGTGATGGAAATAATGATTGAACAGGATAGCTTGCTGTACCTCCTGGTTACATAGATTAATGGAGGGTACGGTCATAATGGGCCACTAGATGACGACAGTATACATTTCCTCCAGTATCAGAGGTATCAGTTGTTGGGAAACACAAACAGGAGCATGCTATTTTACTCACTCCATTTTGTGGGCATTTCCTAAGCATCTAGCTGACCACTCGGTGGGAACAGGATACAGGAATAGAGAGGCCTTTTGTCTAATCTAGTATATGTTTTTAAGAGAAGGAAAACAAGAAGGAAAGCATGGATCCCAGAAAAATGGGCCTGGTTAAAGAGAGAGAAAGGGGGCTAATTGTGAATCATGGGAAACAGGCATAGCCAGTCAAGCCCAAGGACAATCTTATGGAACACAGCAAAGTATGCAAGTGCACTTGTTCTTTTGTGGAAGATATTTTGTTTGTAATCCTATAAAGGGAGGACTAAATTCAAGACAATTACACAATTTAGGATAGGAACAGAAATGAAACAATATTGTAGAACTAATCCAGATTGGGATTAAACAAGAATTCATTAGTTTGGCTCCTAAAATGAACAGAAGCCCTCCTGGTTCCTTAACTTAAATGGGGGTTAAGTATAACAAAAGTTAGACTTCTATGGGAAAAACAAGTAATAGTTCCCACAAGGAAAGAAAACAAGCAGGTTCTACCTAAGCAGTGCTTTAACCTTCTAATTTACTTTGAGGTACCAAGATTTCAGGCTGATTTGTTCAACTAGAATTATGACTTTAATCTGGTATTCCCAGTAGTTTTCAGCTCAGATGAGAACAACTCTTATTAATTATATTACAGGAAAGGACATATAGGTGATTAATTTTAATTACAGTAAATGCATGTACAGGTTGACCCCTGTATCCACGGATTCAGTATCCACAGTTTAACTTATCCACAACCAAAAGAATATGTTCTCTCTAGGCATTTCTACATTCTCCAGTGCAATTCTATGGTCAACTTCTGACGTTTGTCTCATTGAAAATAACAGGGTTCCCTATTATCCGCAGTTTTGGTTATCCACTGGGGGGGGGTCTTTGAATGTATCCCCCATGAATATGGGGGTCGACCTGTACCTTGTATATTACCATCAGGATACTTTTGCTCCTTTGCACAAGTTGCTTACCAAAAGAGACTTTTGCAAAATGTGACATATTAGTCAAATTGCTAGAGCAATGGTAGGGCAATCCGACAGTAATTTTTACTGTATATAGCCATAGGTTCTTACAAATTTTACCAAATAAGATTTTTAAAAATAATATAGTTAAGTATACTGATCAAATCTGTCATCTGCAGAATACATAGCAAGAGCTTTTGAAACCTTTGCTCTAAACTTTTCAGCAGCCACAGTCAATAGTAAAATGTCTTAACCAGTTACAGCTCCAAATGTAGAAGTAATTTATGTATTTGCTCAGATGAAGCTCTATCAGGTATTCCTTCCAACAGCAAGAAATCTTTCTCTGTGACCAGCAAACAAATCACAGAATAATAGTGCGATCTCCTACATCTAGTGCCCCACATATTCATGTATGTTAAAGCGTGGAAACGTGCATAGCTCACATCCAAATATGAAGAAGACATTGTGTGGAAGTGCAACTCCATAAATGCCTCCCTCAATTTCAAATAAGTCAAGGAATAAAATTAATGGGAAAAATCTCTTGCATCTTAAAAGATGGTGCCAGCTACTAAATTGTTAAATGATTTCCACATTGTTACCCTTTAAATGTAACCGCTTTCTACTTTTCACCTTCAACTCCTTCAAATGAAAGAAACCCTATAGCCAGAAAAACGGGCCACACTACCATAACAGACATACATAAAATCTACCACCTCTCACCTTCTGTTCCACACAGCAAAGTTTAGATAGTGGTCCACCACATCAATCATCTTCAAACAAAAGAAAATTACTTTGATTACTTTAACAGAGATTATTGGTAGGTCCACTTGGGCACAAAGAAGAGCAGCTGATTGACTGAGAGGGCACCAAGAGTTCTTTCAATCATTGCAGGACTGCCATAGTCCCTGACAACTGGCCATTCTGGCTGGAGCTTATGGCAGCTATAGTCCAGAACATCTGTAAGGCACCAGGTTGCCTACCTTGTGTTAGAGTGATGCCAGCAAAATGCACATAATAATAGTCATCATGGCTGAGCTTCACAGTAACAACTGCATGTACAGCTGGGCTGTCCCAATGGACACAGAAATAATGTACGGTATGTTTTGTTCACTTATTGTTGTTTTTGGTCTGTTTGTTTCTTTTGCTTTGACTCTGAGTCTCAGCCCAAAATCTAAATGTGTTTTAGGGGGCTAAAATAATAGCATGTAGCTGAACCGTGTGAACCTTTCAAATCTACTATAACAGCATATGTTGCACTGGGTCAGCTAGTTCTGTTTACTCTTACTTGAAAATTCAGTGCCAGTGTGATTCCATGGGACTTACTTCTGAGTAAGTGTACATGGCCCTCATCTTAGGTATGTTTACTTGCCACAAATAAATGAACGTGTTTAATGAACAAGCATGCAACACATCAGAGAATAAAAGTACCGATTTATTTCATCCCCTTTTGATCATTGTGTATTCATGTTAAGTACCTCCACGTTACTAGTTCAAACATCCCCATCATTATAAAGAGTTGTCTCAAGGATCTAGAATAAATTGTGTTCCCCTCCCAAATATTGTGGGCACAATCAGGCTCACCTACTTTACCAGAATTACTTTCTCATCTCTTTTATTGGATAGCAGGTGAAAAAGAAGAAAGGGCTCCCACACCTTTTGCACATGGGCAAGGAAGGGATTTCAGTAGGTATCGTTTATTATACTGACATTCAACTAATAAAGTTGCACATGCTCCTGGCCACTTCGCCTTCATTTTCAGCTTCCTTGTCTCTTTTTGTTTCCTTGGAGCCAGTTGCTGTCTGTCAGGTACACTAAGTACTGATTTAGATTTTTGGCACCAGAAAAGCTGATACTGTTTATACAAACCAAAAATCTTGCACATACCTATACAAGTTTGTGTAATACATTTACAGAGTATTCTTGACCCAAGGATTGCAAAATGTCCAATTGTCTCATCAAAAATTAACAAATGAAAAGCCTGATAATGAAAGTGGTGTCTGAACAAATGTCCCATCACATTCAATGGGGTTTACTTCTGGAGGGAGGGAAATACACTTCAAGTTCAATTTTAAGTATAATTACTAAGGAGCAAATCCTTCTGAACTCAACGAAGCTATATACATCTGCAAAGGTTACAAACCAACTGTGATTTTAGATGCACTGTGGAACTTGGGTGGACAGTGCTTCAGAAGGACATGGCTCCTGCGCCTTTAATACTTTCACAGAAAACTAAATTTCAGCTGGTGCAGCTTGCATGACAAACTGCACTGGTTGAAATTCTACATATAACTGTTATTCTTTGCACCTGGTCACCGGTTGTGGAATATGGTTGGCAGAGTATCACAGTCACTAATAGATAGTGATTGTGACAGCATTGATGAATACTGTATATACTGGTGTATAAGTCGAGAAATTTTAGACAGAAAATTGACCCAAAAAACCTGGGTCAATCTAGCCACAGATCAGTGTAACATACAGTATTAACCTGGGCAGGAAAATAGTGGTGGCTCTTTGGCTCTTCCCCACCACAGCGGAGAAAGTAGGAAATCAAACGGGGGGGGGGAGCTGTGCATGCACTCTCTCTCTCACTCACTCAGGTGGGGGGGATGAGATGGAAGAAGAGGAGGAGGGAGGGTGAGTAGTGTACAGCTCTCCAGGGCGGACTGAGGGAGCAGGACAGGGGAGGAGGAGAAAGCAAGGATGGGTGGGATGGTTGTGGCAGGAAAAGGGCAAGGGCAGTGGGAAGGGACTGTGGCAGCTGCTCTTATAGCAGTGGCCTTGGTAGGTCTGGGCTTAATAGGGACTTATAGGTATTGCCTCTAAGCTCAGGATCACCTTCACAGGCAAGAGCAGCCACCTGCTAATGGGCACTGCCAACTGCCTGTGGGGAGCCATGTCCAGCATGGGAAGCCTCCTCTTTCAGGACTTGCTGCACAAGAGAAAGCCTAAGCCAGTGCCCCCACTAGGTAGGGAAGAGGATCCCCAGTTGTCAGAAACATTGAAAAAGAAAATTGGTTCCAGCATGGACAGTGGTGTAATGGACTTGTTTTGAACTGTGGGTTTCTAGGGTCAAAAAAACTTTCCTGGTGAGGCACAGCTGTAAGGTGGGACTACCACACACACACACACACACACACACACGTTTTTCACCTTAAAGCCCTATGTTAGGACTGGGGGGGGTGTATTAAGAAATTGAATATATCGCTTTCTCTGTGAGTTCACAGGATGCAGATTTGGGGGGGGCGAGGTGTAGAGCATTTTAATTAGAATGAGGAGGGTCTCTGAGTAGGAACCATGGGGGAATGAGGAAGCTGTTTAAGGTGATGTGGACACAAGAGAACTTTGTTCCATTTGGATTAGTTAACTATTTGAGCCTGCCCTCTTCCTTCCCAAATAAACATTTGCCATGCTGGGTTCCAGGTGACTGGGGAAAGGAGGCCTCCTCCTCCTCCTCCTCACCCGTCCAGCAGGTTCTGTAAAGTTGGCTGAACTTTGCCTTTCAACTTTGCTAAGACAGCGTTGTGGAATCAGCTAAAAGGGAATGGGACAGGGAGGGGGGAGTAGGAGGAGGGCAGGTAAGTGGTGTGTGGGTCTCCTGGGTGGATGGAGGGAGTGGGGTGGGGGATTGGAGGAGGAGAGAGCCAAGGGAGGCAGGCAGGATGGTGGCAGCAGAGGAAGGAGGACAAGGGCAGCAGGAAGAGGCTGCCGCAGATGTTCTTACAGTGGCAGCCACAGAGGGCCTGGGCTTAATCTATTAAGTTCTTTCCTGTTGCCCTTGCCCTCCTCCCACTGCTGCCGCCATCCCGCTCTCCTCCTCTCCCCCCTAGTTCCGCTCTCTCTCTCTCTCCACCCCAGCAACCCACGCATCAGTAGTTTGGTTATGTAGATGATTACACTATATACACACACCAATCAATATAGTAGGACTGCAATTCACATAAATGGTTTTCAGGATATCCACAGATGCAGCTTAGATCCCTAAATCTTTACAAGACAAGACCAGAATAATATCCTGTTCCCTTCACTCATCTCTTCCACTTTTTAATTCTCATGCAAGATGGTATTGCTAAGTATTAGTTTTAAAGATACCGATCACCTAAATCCAGGGGAGAAATATTGTAGCCCTTCAGATGATGTTGGACTGCAGTTCTCAGCAGCCCTAGCCAGCCAATGTCAAGGAATGCTATGAGCTCCAGTCCAATATCTGGAGGCCTCATGGTTTGCACTCCTTGCCTAAAAACACAAAGGAAACTCTCATTCTGACTAGGATCTATAGAATCATAGATTTGGAAGAGACCACAAGCGCAGTCCAGTCCAACCCACTGCCATGCAGGAATACACAATCAAATCATTCCTGACAGATGGCCATCCAGCCTCTGCTTTAAAACCTCCAAAGAAGGAGACTCCACCACACCACGAGGTGTACTGTAATAACTATTATTGTTATCATAGTTACGAGGTATATAAAAATAACTATGATTATTATCATAGCAGAAATTATATATCTTTTCTAGTTAGACTAGTTTTGTAACAAGTAGCTTGCAAATTTCTGGTAATGCTATGTAGACAATTTCCAACCAATCTGAGTTCAACATGCCTGCCCTACTTCATCATCAAATGTTCTTTCCCACAATTCTTGAAAAACAGCCCCTGGACTTCCTGTTCACGCACAAAAGAGAAAGTAGAACACAGTATCAATGATGTTTCTGTTACTATACCAAATCTGGCTTTCCCCTATGAATCTTAGCCCCAAATTTTGGAAGTTCCTCAGAGTAATTATAAAGTATCAGTTTGAAAAAATAAGAAATAAATTACTACTTCCCTCTAGTTCATAATGTAACATCACACAAGGCATCTTACAAAGTAAATTTTAAATCAACAATAAAAATTTGTAGGAAAGACCAAAAATAAAACAAAAGTTCTGCTTTGTGTTTGCTTACTAACTTTTGTGACATAATAAAAATTTGGTATTCACAGTGTTGAAAATCTTGTGTACATCAAGTGGTAACAATGCCAATTAAAATCCATTTCAACAAGCAGGTTGAAAGCAGATTCCTCAACAAAATGAGGAAATGTCAAAGAGGGCAAATACAAAATCCAGGTGACAACCACTGAGATAACCACCTATCTAAACAAAAACCTCTTCAGTGGGTGGGAAAAAAGAGGGAACAGAGCAAATCATTATTCCACAGAATTTGTGTCACAGCAAAGAAACCCCATCCTTACAGGTCCTTAGCCACAACTTTGGCAAACAGACCTATGGAGCTCTTTTCAAAGGACCTGAGAATCCAGAAAGAATCATCCAGGAGCAAAGAGTCCAGTTCTGGTTCTCCACTCCTTGCCTTTTCAACTTTTAACTAGTAACAAATTAATTCTGAAGTGTTTACAGTAATTTTCCAGTGGATTTGAAAAATAACACTTTCTTATAGTGTCAGATGAATGCGTGTCAGGTCAGGCCATCAGGTCAACTGACATGAAGTTTCAAAAGTAGCCACTGATCTATTGATTCAGTGGTGTCATTATATTAGCATAAAGTTTCTACCACTTCAGAAATCCATTTCCATACATGCTCAAATGCCAAGGTCTAGTACTTTGAATCCCATTGTGTAACAGTCATTATGGCTTAGTCAGTTAGGTACTGCTTGCTAGCTGTTTCACTAACCATTGAGCAACTGCTCACAGAAAAACATTAACTTGTAGTTTTTCCTGATTTTTGGATATATGCTAAATGAAGTACAATAGAACAAAAACAGGACAGCATGGATGATTACAGCATAACAGGATTACAAGTTACTAGTCAGTAATTATATGTGTAAACACTTTGTGGGAAGCAACACAAGAATGGATAGTCATTAGAAAAAAGCTGGTAAATTTCACATTGACAATGGAATGAGGCAAAATTTCTCATAGTTGGCAGCATAACCAATGCATCAAAGGAGTTCAGCCAAGCAAGTTACTTCTGAGAAAACATATTCAAGACTGCATTGTTACTTCTCAAAGTCACTGTACTCTTTGCCCACTTGCTCATTCTGCAAATAAAGTGTGAATATCAAATCCTCTCTCTCCTATCAAGGGATTCAGAGGGATTCGCCAGTGGGATAAGACCTCCTGAGCTCACTCATCAGGAAACTCACACAGCATGCATCCCTGAGTCAAAGTGTATAGGGCAGGGGTGGCATTTGTTGACTCAGCAGATGTTGTTGAACTTACATTCCCAGCATTCTTCATCATTGCTGGCTAAGACTGCTAGGCTTTGCAGTTAAACAACAGCTAGAGGGCTGCACACTTCCTATCCTAGTGAGGGAAGCTTGCATGCCTCTTGAGCTTTGATTAGGCTTGCTCCTCTCCACAAAGCCTTACCAGCCAAGAAGGAACAAATGGGGCTTAAGGCATGTGTTATGACATGAAACAAAATGCTACAGTGCTGACCATCATTCACAATTGTGTGCAGTATTTTTTGTTATTCTGTAAGCACTTTTTGGATGGCAAATCAAGCCTTTGTATCTAAAGCAGAGCAAGAGGAAGGACCCAAGGAAGCTGGTTGGGAAGGCAGGAGGAGAGAGCATGCGAGCCCCCCCCCCAACACACATTCCAACACCTTTTCCATCCTCCTCTTCCAATTCTGCCAGGCCCAGTGGCTGCTCCTGCTGCTGTGCTCACACATGCAGTAGGAAAGCCTTCCATTTCTCCTCTTCCATCTGTCCCAAGGCTGGGTTGTAAGGTGCCAGAGCCTGGCCTCCCTACCAGCTTCCTTGGCTCTTTCTTCTTGCTCTTCTCTTCTCTTTCAGATAGATGTGATCCCTGGCATTTCTCCCTTGCATCACCTTTCTCAATCCCCCCCCCCAATTCCTTCCTTCTTCTCTGAGGTGAAAGGATAGTGAATACAGCCATCCTTTCAGGCAGGCTTAGGACTCCCTTCTTGTTCTCCAGCATGTGTGCTTGTGAGGCAGCAGGAGTGGGAGAGAGGAAGGGAAAAGGGAAAGCCTCCTCATGATTGCAGAGTTGGCACTGGAAATCTGGAGCAGAATGGGAATCAAAGGAGAAGAACCTCCTCTCCTCTGCCACCCCCTCCTGTTCTCTAAGTTTCCCTCCCTCCTCCAATTCCCCCCCTTCCCCCTCATGCCCAAGTGAGCAAGAAAGAGAAGGAAGACAAGGAGCGTAGAGGCATTTGCTGTTTTTCCACTTTCCCAGGGGTCCGGCACCCCTAAGCCCCGCAAAAGTTGAGGGCTGGCTGTATTTGCACACAAGATTAGTTGTCCTCCCATTATATATATATATATATATATATATATATAAAGTATACAGTACTGCCTCCGTATCTGTGGGACCAGTACCTTCACTTACCCGTGTCAATGAAAATTAAGTTCTTTCTAGGCATTTTCTAGGTCCTCCAGCGCAATTCTATTGTGTACTTCTGCCAGAAGCTGACCATACAGTTGCACTGGAGGACCTAGAAAATGCCTAGAGAGGTGTTCTCTCTAGGTTCTCCAGCATGCTTCTATGGTATGCTTGGGCTGAAAGTTATTCATTTCAATAGGGTTTGCTATTATCCAGTTTCACAATTCTATGGTAGGTCCAGAAACGTAGCCCTCCCCCATCATTCTTCTTGCACATCATGCAACTGATCTCAGTTTTTACAAACTTGCAGGTACTAGACAGTATATGAATAGTTCTATGAAACTTACTGAACTGCAAAGAGAAATTTTAACTATGCTGTCTAAATGGAAATTGACAGATGGACCTTGCTACAGTTTAGGAAGTGCTATCAATACACATCCCATGCTTCTAGGTGGAGCTTAACAAAGGGTCTTTTAAGGCTCAAGGTGCCCATGACATTATGGAAGAAGAAAACATGCTGGTGCATGTTTTCTTCTTCCAATGAAATGCATGGAGGATGTCTAAACATCAGCACTGACTCTTTATGCATATATGTTTGTACAGGCACAGCCATTTTGTACACACACTCATGGGTATGTATACTGGAGCTGGGGGCTGACTTTACTGTCCACCCCCTACCATCTGCCCCTTGTACACAGATGTCAATCTCTATTGCATGAAAAGTTCAAAAAGCAAAATTGAAATGATGATTAACACCACGTACACCCAGCAATAAGCCCCTCTTTAACAGGGCTAGCTGTCAAGCAAGAGTACATAGAACTATATAACATATACTCAGCTGAATTTCAGTTTAAGGATCTGCTTTAAAAGCCAATCTTAAAATTATATTTTGGCTGTGTAAAGCAGTAGTTAGAAATGAAGAGACAAACTGGGTTAATTATTTTTCTCCACTTAATCTCTCATCTGACCAGACCTCCAATGCTGCACGTTCAGACTCCTCTAATTGTAAAGTCTTCTGAATTATCAAACTATGAGAGTGTACAAAGTTCACAGTTCTGACAGGCTTTCATTCTCTTGCCTCTCTAATGTCTCCAGCCAACATACATACCTAACAGGACAGCCTTTATTTCAAAGCAATTTGCTCTGCTCTTCACAAGCTTCCCATTCCCTAGGCCCATTCTTAATCTCCATTATTCTGAAACAGGTTTCCTGGTGTCTGAAGAAGGGTGCTTTTTTTTTAGATATTTTTCAAATATCCAAGATGTATATGCACATTTAAAAACTGCCTGAATACAGTTTGGCATGCAGATATACTTGTCAGGCAACCACAGGCTGCATCACATAATTGACCAGACAGGCAACTGTGGTCCTTCAAATGCTGTTGGATTGCAGTTCTTATCAGCACTGCCCAGCATAAGCAATTGTGAAGTACCACAGAAGCTGCAGCCCAACACAAAGGTTGTCCACCCCTTCCTGTGTGTTTCCTAAACAGGTTTGCTAAATAACGGCAAGCTAAGGGGTACTAGTTTATTTATTCTTGCGTACTCTGTATATAAGGGTTGTATAAATAGTTAGGACCCACCAATAAATGTAGCTACATACAGTACAGTGGGCCCTTGGTATCCGCTGGGGTTTGGTTCCAGGACCCGCGGATACCAAAATACGTGGATGCCAAAGTCCCATATATACAATGGCCTAGTAAAATGATGTTCCGTATATAAAATGGCAAAATCAAGGTTTGCTTTTGGGACTTTATTTCGGGGGGGGGGGAGTGGTATTTTCAAGCTGTGGATGGTTGAATCCATGGATGCACAATCTGTGGATGTGGAGGGCCGACTGTACACTTTGCAAATGCATGCTTGTTGTAGTTAGACTTTACTTTTTTGATGTACAAGGCCTTTCAAGTCTCATGTATCTGACGTAGCCAGAGTTCCTTATCAGGTGAAGAAAGCATGGGAATGAACCTAAGTTTCCTGCCTTAAGTAAATCTTACAACCGCCCTGTCCCAAATCTGAATTGTCTTGTTCTCCCAACTTCATGGCTGTCCTTGTTCCGTCCTCCTCTTCTGCTAACAGTTGCAACCTGCTCCTTTTACAGCAGATCTCCGGGCACCTTCAGACCACGTGGAGCAAACAGGCTACTCTACCCGCACCTGTCAATCTCTTCCCATCAAACGTCAAGAAAGGCAGCCTCCAGCTACAGTATTCCTAAGCACCAGGGCTGGCTCTATCAAGCACAGACCCTCTTCTTCCTAATTTCTTACTGTGCAACCGAACATTCCAGAATCGGGGCTGCCCAAACTCGGAGAGAGAGGCAGAGAGAACACGATCAATTCCTGCAACCCGACAGAGAACTCCCGGCAGTGAGGCTTCACACGTGCCTCTAAGGATTTCTGTCCAAGACGGCGAGGAGCGGGGGAGGGGGCGATCTGGACTGTGCCCTCCCATTTGTACCAAACAAATCCAGCCTTTGAAGCTGGGCTTTTTTACTCCCAGGAAACGAACCACCTTAGCTGCTTCCAAGAGAAAAGAATTGGGGGACGGGTTCACTGAAGTTAACGCCTGAGGTCCAGCAGACTACCACGTTGCACTGATAGATCGGCCGTGGGGAGGGGGACTCCCACCACGCCAGTTAAATACAGCATTTGCCCCCCACCCACCCACCCACAACATGCCTCCCCCCTCTCCATCAGGCACGAGTGGCCGATTGTGCACCTCTTGTCTGGAGAGCCAGACGCGGCATAGCCTATGGCTCCATTGATGCAGGCATGCCTTATGCCAGTGGCTCTTAACCTGGGGTCCGGGGACCAACCCCCTCTAAGGGGTCGGCGAAGGCTTGAAGACCGCTTGGCCCACCTCCCTCCCTACAGTGGAGTGGCCACGTGGCAGGAGCCAGGGCAAAGGCTGGCTGGCTTGGCTTGCACATTGCCATTCAATGCGCTCCAGCCACAAACTTGCAGCAAGAAGCAGAAGAAAAGTCTTCCCTCCCACGCCAGTGCCTCTGAGGGAAGGTTTCATGGAGGGCCTAATTGTATTATTATTATTATTATTATTATTATTATTACAGTTGTCCCTTCATATTCGCTGGGGTTTGGTTCCAGGACCCCCCTGTGGATACCAAAATCCGTGAATCCTCAAGTCTCATTCTATGCAATGGCATAGCAAAATGGTGCCCCTTATATAAGGTGGCAAAATCAAGGTTTGCTTTTTGGATTATTACTTTTTTAAAGAATATTTTCAAGCGGTGCGTACTTAAATCCGTGGATACAGAGGGACAACTGTATTATTCGTGCTGTTGTTGTTTTAAATTTTGAGTTAAGTCTCGGGGGCCCCTGGCAACAAACGGTTCTTAAAGGGGGGGTCCCTGGTAAAGGAAAGGTTGAGAGCCCCTGGCTGGTGTTCCTCGGTGGTGGCCCCCTTCTCCTCTCCCCCTGGGTGGGTTTCACGTGGAGAGCCCTGGAGAGCGCTGGGCTCCCTCCTTCCTCCCCTTCCAAGGCTCACGGCCTCCGGGGCTTTACCTCAGGCCAGCCGGCTCCAGCTTGGGCTTCTTGGCTTGGGGTTCCTCGGCTGCCATCTTCATCCCCCGTCCCGCGCGCAAGGCGCCTGCTTGGCCACCAGAGTTGCTCCGTCCCTTTCAGGGAAGCCGGCGGAGGGGCGGGCCGAGGAGGGAAGGAAGGAAGGAAGGAGGGAAGCCACGGCAGGGTAGGCTGGGCCGAATGCCTGGGAATGCCCCAAAGGATTGGGGCGCGGGGGCTTGGAGGGGCGAAAGGCCGGGAGGGAGGGAGCGGGCTTTCTGACAGGGACCCTTAAAAAAAAAAAAGATGCCATTTCCAGCCTGTGTTTTCCTTGCCCTGCTCCAAATGCAGCTAATGCTATAAGGCGCATTGCAAAGCGCGAAGGTGACTTGTAAGTCGGGGTGCCTCCCTTACCACGACAGACCCCCCCCCCAGGACAGGGAGCAGAGCCCATCCCTGGCCCTGGGTGCAGGCAGTTAGCCGAGGCGCCTGGCCGGGGTGGGGCTGCCGGGCGAGGAGGGCTTTGCAGCCATCTTTGGCCACCGCTGCTGCTGCTGCTGCTGCCGCCTCTGCTGTGCTGGCGTCGCTACTCCCGGCTCCCTTTCCTCGCCCAGTGTGGGGTCCGTGTTGAAGGGGTGAGTCCCTATAAGTGCCAGTGGGGTGGGCGAGGGTGTTCTCTGCTGCAAAATGCCGGGTGGTTTTGCTTCGCCTCTGAGCTCCTCGCTCCCCCTGGGAAGCGAGTGGTCCTGGATTCAGGGCGACTTTCTTCAGAGTAGAGGGTCTGGCCTTTGTAATGGCAGGGCGCAGAAAGGGTGGAGGGTGTCTTTGGCTCGCCCCATAAAGCTGTGTGCCTGTGCCTTCAAGTCGCCTGTCAACTTAGGGCGACCCCATGAATTTCATAGGGTTTTCTTAGGGAAGGTAGTTTGGCCAGTTCCTTCCTCTTAAATGCAGCCTACAGCAGTGGTTTTTAGCTCTTTCTTTACCAGAGACCCTCTTTAAATATCTTTTGTTGCTGCGGACCCCAAGACGTAACTCAAGATTTAAAACAACAACAACAATAATACCTAATAACCAAAATAATACAGTTAGACCCTCCATTAAACCTTCCCTCAGAGGCGGACCCCCAAGACTTAACTCAAGATTTAAAACAACAACAATACCTAATAACCATAATAATACAGTTAGACCCTCCATTAAACCTTCCCTCAGAGGCGGACCCCCAAGACTTAACTCAAGATTTAAAACAACAACAATAATACCTAATAACCATAATAATACAGTTAGACCCTCCATTAAAACTTCCCTCAGAGGCGGACCCTCAAGACTTAACTCAAGATTTAAAACAACAACAATAATACCTAGTAACCATAATAATACAGTTAGACCCTCCATTAAACCTTCCCTCAGAGGCGGACCCTCAAGACTTAACTCAAGATTTAAAACAACAACAATAATACCTAGTAACCATAATAATACAGTTAGACCCTCCATTAAACCTTCCCTCAGTGGCGGACCCCCAAACTTAACTCAAGATTTAAAACAACTATAGTACCTAATAACCATAATAATACAGTTAGACCCTCCATTAAACCTTCCCTCAGAGACAGGCCCCCAAGACTTAACTCAAGATTCAAAATCATAATAATAACAGCAACAACAACAACAACAACAATAATAATAATACAATTACACCATCCATTAAACCTTCCCTCAGAGGCACTGGAGGGGGAGGGAAGACTTTTTTCCTGCAAGTTTATCACTGGAGCAGATTGAATGGCAATGCACAGGCCAAGCCAGCCAGCCTTTGCCTTGGCTCCTGTCACATGGCCATTCCACTACAGGGAGGAGGTAGGCCAAGCAACGTTCAAGCCTTTGCAAACCCCCTGTGACAACATCACAGGCCACTGGGAGCCCACAGACCCCAGGTTAAAACCACTGGCCTACAGTACTTGGTGTTCATTGGCAGCCTCCCATCCAGGTACTAAGCCAGGCTGACCCTGCTTAGGGTATAGACTGGCTTAATACAGTTAAGATGATCTTAAAAAAAAAAAAAAAACAATAAAGGCAAGGATGGAGAGGTTCTTTCCGCTTGAGGTCCAAATTTAATTTCAAAGAAGTTCTCATGGGTCACATTCCCATGGTGGGCAGGCCCACAGGCAAAAGGCTGAACCCCAAAGAACAAGCATGTTTTAAGTTGCAGGTCTCAACTGCCAGTAACTAAGCCATGGGGAGAGCATTTTAACCATTTAGGATGGAGAAAAACTCCATACGAGAGCTGGAAAATAGTGAACAATTGTGCCATAGGGAAGTGTCTGCCTGGCTATTTGGGGAACTCTACCCAGATTGGGACGCCATGAAGGCTGGATTTGCCCCCAGTACTTGACCGTCCACATGCCTGATTAAAAGAGTGACTAAATACTGTAAGTACTGATGGTGCCAAGCTGTTTGCAGTACAGTGAACATTTCTGTGTTTACTCATAAACAAATCCTGTTTACAGTGAGGCTCACTCGCTAATAAATATGTTCAGGACTACAGCCTTAGCTATTGTCCCCTTTTCTAGAACATGAAGAGTATATAGGAAGAAAAACAAGCATAGTGGGACAGGAGGACATTCCTACAATTCTGCCAGTACAAGAACCAGATTCTTAAAATAATGTCTCAATAGTAATTCTAATGTGTCTGCACAGGATACGTTCCAAGACCCCACTATGGATACCTGAAACTGTGGATAATAGGGAACCCTATTCTTTTTTATGAGAAGAATATTGGAAGTTGACCATAGAATCATAATGGCGGACCTAGAAACGCCTAGAGGGAACATATTTTCAGATGTGGATAAGTGAAACCAGGGATACCAAATCCATAGATATGGAGGTCGACCTGTATGTTAGTATGCATACAAAAACAAAAAGGAACGGTGAATGTTCCTAAAATGAAAAGGCAAAGACAAAGTTGGTCTCCTCTGTGTTCCCTCCCTTCTGCTTCCCAACACATATTTAATATTGCTACAGCCTATTATTAAAGAGAGCCAAGTACACTTGCAATAAACGTGGGGTGGTGCTGGCAAGTCCCTGCCCCTCAGCGCATACAATCTAAATTTTAACCAGAGTGGGGAGGGGGAAACAAAGGTAAACTGAGGTAGTCTGACATGTTGGTTACTGTGGGTAATCATCACTTCTGTTGGAAATGGAGCACGTTGTGGTGCAGAATAAGATGAGCCAAAACTAGGGCTCCTTGAAGAGGTTATAGCGTTAACCTGGAGAGCAAATGTACCATTGTTCCCATTCTTAAGCAAACTTGACCCAATGCAGTTTGATGCACTTTAGGGTGCATCTACAGTGTAGAAGTAATGCCATTTGACAACACTTTAACTGCCATGGTTCCATCCTACAGGATCCTGGGATTGAGGTACCAGCGCTCTTTGACAGAGAAGGCTAAAGGCCATGTAAAACTACAAATCCCAAGATTCCATAGGATGGAGCTACAGCACTTAAAGTGGTGTCAAACTGCGTTATTTCTACACTGTAAATAGACCCTTAGTTTTGTTTCCATTGAAAACAAGTTTAAGCTGAAGACTGCTGTCTGGGGACTAGGGCAGAGCCATCAAATTAGTGTATTCACAGCAGAAAAGGAATAGACACACTCTTTCTTACAAGCCCTCTCATTATTATTTTTCTACCCGCAGAAAAAAAATGGTGATGTTTCAATTACCTTTGCTAAAGTAGTCTGATATTATATTTGTCGGGGGCAGGGACTTGCCCTTGGGTTTAAATACAAGTTTATGATAAAGCTAAGATGATAAAAATATAATTTGCTTCCATTAAGGCTGAGATCCTTTTAAAAAGGAAGTAACTAATCTGTTTTCTCATCATTGAATAACTGCTTCCTGTTGCTTGTCTCTTAGGCATAGTAATAAGTAAAACATGAAAATAATTTCTGAGGACAGGGATAGCTGTGTTACTCTGTCAGACCCAAAGCTACACAGTCGTGTGGCACTAGATCAGTTTTATTTAATACAAGCTTTTGAGGACTGAACCTATTTCATCAGATAGAAAGAATTAGCACCAGGGTTTCTCAACCAGGGTTCTCTAGGTTTCTATGAGAGGTCTCTAGGGGTTCTGCAAGAGATCATGATTGGGAAAAAAAAAACTTTTTTTTTTTTTTTAGCAGTAGGTATTGTAACTTTTATGCAGGGGTTTCCTGAGACCTAGAATTTATTTCAAGGGCTTCTCCAGGGTAAAAAGGTTGAGGAAGGCTGATTAAAAGCAACAAACTTTTGAGATGAACATGTCCTCATATCCATGAACACTGCCTTCATGTTGGCAGCTGCTATTGAAGCTACCCTAAATTAAGTGTTAGGCCACTTCTAAAGATGCTTTGTACTTCAGGTCCATAGTGACAGCAATCTCACAAACATGGGGCAGTAATCTCTGAATGGATAGACTGATGGAGGGGCCAGTAAGGAGGCTCACCAGCATCTTACCAGCCAGCCAGTGCAAGAGAAGGAGGGAGATGTAGGATGTTGTCAGTCCCTTCCCCTCCACATCTGAGATAATACTAGGGCTTATAAAAGGCTCTTTGGAGGGATTAGGTAAGCACCTAGCCATGCAGACAGGGCATAGAACATCCTCTCTGACAGTGCATTTGATTATTAAGGTTGGATCTGCTGAAATCACAAGAGCTGGCAGTACTTCAGCTGGTGGAGACTCTTAATAGCAGATTATGCAGTGGTTTCTTTCAATATGAAGTCATTAAGCTTGTTCAGGTTGTGGATGAAATCCAGATGTCTGCTGACTCAGAAAATTAGCAGGGCCTGTAAGCCAAGCAGAGTGGCTCCGTTGCAGGTTCTCTGTAGCCTTACACAGTGAAGCACATTCACACACACACACACCATACAGTGTCCAAGCATGTGACACTGGAAAGCTACAAAGCAACCAACTTTGTGCACATCAGTTTCTGCGCAATGAAAACTTGGACTTTCATCATATTTGAGTAGCTGTTAGATAGAAAGGTGTGATATAAATTCAATAAAGAAGTAAGTAGTGTCTCTAAAGGTCCCTGTGCTGTGCTGTGCTGTGCTGTGCTATGTAGAGCATGAAGCTCACTAAGTGGACACATTGCAAATGCAAGGATTTTCCAGAGGCAATATATGTAATATATTGATAGTTGTTAATGTAATATTAATTATAGATTTTTTTTCTTTACAGCATAGAATGATAAAATGTGTTTTCAAGATGGTAGATGAAAAGCCAGGTATTGACTTGTTCACTGTCTTACAGAGGTTGATAGGTCAGGCAGAAGGGCAGCCTTGGAGGAGATAAACATGGGAGTGCTCTTCTGAGCTGCGTGTGGTGACAAGGGTCTTATATACTCTGGCTTTTAGTACCATCAGTTCCATTGGTTTTTTTAAAATAAACTTGTTGAGTCCCATGATACTGTGACAGCTTCTTCTTAAAAAGAATGGAAAATTCTCTGGAAGTTATAGTTAAAAGGCTGCAGGATTCCCACACATGGCCTAGGTTCAACTGATAGCCCCTGCTAGAGTAGACCTGCAGTAATGAAAACAGTATAAAGCTTTGCAGTCTGTCCTTGTATCCACAGTTTCTGCTTACACATACTTAACTAACCACGACTTGAAAATACTTGTGGAGTGAGGGAAGTAATCCAAAAAAGCAAACCTTGCTGTTTGCCATTTTATATAAGGGACGCCACTTTATTATGCTGTTGTACATAATGGGACCTGAGCATCCACAGATTTTGGTATACACAGGGCAGGGGGCATCCTGGAATCAAACCCCAACGGCTATTGAGGGCCAACTGTATTATCTAAGAATGTCATATAAAATGATCTACCAAGGAATAGTTTAACATACCATGCCTTATACGTAATAAGATAAACAAATGTGTAGAATACTGTTAAACCCACCAAAGGGGAGACTATAAAATAGGCCAACTTGGTTCCTAATGGATCTTACATGCTACAGCATTTAATTTAGCCATTATAAAAGTGGTAGCTGACTTCTGATTAGAAAGAAGCAAAACAACATGAAATGCATGGGATCATCCTGCTAATTTTAGTCAGAAATTTCATTAAAACTTTTTTTCTTGCCATAATAAAAAGTGCAATGCATGAAGAGCATAGTTTACCTTACTATTGACCTCTCCAGAAATAACAAGGTTACTGGCATTCAGAATAAAGATTTTTTTTTCATATCTTACCTCATGACTTACTGAGGAAAGAACACTTAATTCTGCCAGAGTGATGGAACGACAGTACTAGTGAACAGGGAATGCACAAAAAGTTTGCTACTTTAAAAGGCTGGAGTACTCTGCCAATTAAGGTGTAGCCCAGATCTTGTTGACATTCCAAATCTGCCTAAGAGTCACTCTGGCCATTTTATATCTCAAAAAAATTGGTTCACCTGTGGAGAATCCAAACAGCTACAACTTCAGAGACAAAATTTGATTCCAAGCTCACTGGAAGTCTTCCTGTAGAGTTAGTAGTATTGGACCAGTGTTGATTTACCTTGAGCAGTTGATTCACTGGGTCTACACTATTAGGGTCTAGCAATTGGATTTAGGCCTATTGCAGTAATGGGCTGGATGAGGAAAAACAGATTGAGATTAAATCCAGATAAAACGGAGGTGCTCACGGTAGCGGCCCCCAAACCAGGAGTTGGGTTGCAACCTCCAGTCCTGGACGGGGTCACGCTCTCCGTTAAGGACTGTGTTCGCAGTCTGGGGGTGCTCCTTGATTCATCGCTTCAGATGACGAGTCAGGTGAATGCGACAGTCAGGAGCGCCTGTTATCAGCTTCGGCTGATACGCCAGCTGCGCCATTTCCTGGAAGTAAGGGACCTTGAGACTGTGGTGCACGCGCTGGTAACCTCCCGTCTAGATTTCTGCAATGCGCTCTACATGGGGCTGCCCTCGTGCTTGGTCCGGAAACTTCAGTTGGTACAAAATATGGCAGCCAGAGTGGTCTCGGGAACATCTCGGAGAGACCATATAACTCCAGTATTAAAATCTCTCCACTGGCTGCCAATCAGTTTCCGGGCCCAGTATAAGGTGTTGGTTATTACCTTTAAAGCCCTAAATGGCTTGGGTCCAACTTATCTCCGGAACCGCCTCCTCCCATACAATCCTCCCCGCGCACTCCGGTCCTCTGGGAGGAATTTGCTTCAGCCACAAAAATCTAGGCTGTCTGCAACCTCCCAGAGGGCCTTTTCGGTAATCGCCCCCAAATTGTGGAATGACCTGCCGAATGAGATCCGTCAGATAACAAGCCTGAGTGGCTTTAAAAAAGCACTAAAGACGGATCTCTTTCGGCAGGCCTTTCCTAATTAGATCCCGGCCTCAGGGGATCCTGGCCTCTTCTAGGCTGCTGGCCATTTATTATATTTATTGTATTTATAGTTTTAAAAGTGATTTTAGATTAGTTGTTTTAATTTATATTTGTTTAATGTTTTTTTATGGGGGAGGGTGGGAGTGGGGGTGTTTAGGGATTTTATTTGTATTGTATTTTAAATTTTGTAAGCCGCCCCGATTGTTTTAACAGAGGGGCGGGGTATAAATAAATTTTATTATTATTATTATTATTATATAATAATTCTAAGAATTTCACATAGTTATCAGATCATAAGAAAAATATTTTAGAACTGAGTCAGCTTCATTTGCAATGAAGGATGCAACACATGAGGAATTGTGGCTGACTGTATTCAAACACCTCTTCAGGTTACCCAGATAGTTAAAAGGATGGATACCAATATTTAAATTCTTGAAAGTAAGGGGGGAATAATATAAAATAACTTTGAATAATGTTGGCAAAATATCTGTAGAAGAAATTCCAGTAATTAAAGGCTTTTGCTAAATGAACTTCAGAGGAACTTAAGAACTTGGCTTGGCATCCATCATTTTGTATACTAAGTGACATCAGCATGTAGTATTCAGAGGTGTACCACCATTTCCACTTTCCTGTCATTATGGTTAATAGACTATTCTCCCTTTAATTGGTCCAAAACAAAATCTAAACTAACAGATTTTACCACATTTTGTAGGAATAAATTTTGTGATCCTGAGCTGATGTACAACTAAAATCTAAAACCTTTGTCTAGCTGGCAATCTCTAATTTGTTTTCCACCTAAGTTCATGTAAACTGAAGGCTGTATCTGTGTCAGTCTTTGTGCCAGTTATAAAAAGAATAGGTGGTGTTTGTATGGCATACTGTTTTCCCTAAGACGAAGAATTTCCAGTCATGGTTTTGCTTTGGTCTTGGAAGGTTCCTGGAAAATGTATGTTCTGATGCTTAGAAGCAAGATATTTTGCATGTGCTAGAGAGCAATTCCTTAAACTATTTTTACAGGTAGATATGGTGAGTCAATTCAACAAGGTGGTGAAAGATTGCTATTTAGGATTTTTATATCTCTCTTTACTGTGGCATATTAAAAGTAGAAACATTGGGAAACAAATGAGGCACTTCAAAAGAATGCCTTGGTTACTGGTTTGATTACAGCAGGTATTTACTTTTGGTTAAAAGCAAGCAACAGTAGGACTGGGGTGGAAAGTCAAATCTCCCCTGCAGATCAGCATATGATTATACCTAGCAAACCACAATGACTTTGCACAATACCCTGAAGCTTTTTGATACAAGCTACACCATAAATAATGAATGAAAAGCAAATTTAAGGCAGAATTGTATTCTCAAAGATAAAAATAGCTTCCCCCCCTTTTTTTTTCTTGTACCTGGACTCATTTTTTTCTTTTGTTAAATGCTTTTTAGATGCAAAAGGATAACAATGCACATTATTTGACATTCTTGTCCAGTTTGATGGGGTTGGGGGGAGAAGGTTAAAAAGAAACATTTCTTGACTTAGTCAGTTAGAAAAATGGGATGTTAGATAAGATTAGTGAAACAAAGGGTCCATAATGTTGTTGTTGTTCTTGTGTGCCATCAAATCATTTCTGATATATGGTAACCCGAAAGCGAACCTATCATTGGCCTTTCTTGGAAGGATTTGTTCAGAAGTGATTTGCCTTTGTATTCCTCTGAGGCTGAGAGAATGTGACTTGCCCATGGTGCCCCAGTGGAGTTCTGTGGCCAAGCAGGGATTTGAACCCTGGTCTCCAGAGTTGTAGTCCAACACTCAGATCACTACACCATGCTGGCTCTCGTAGATCATATATAGAGGCCATAAATCCACCCCTTCAAGAAGAGTTGGTTGCCATGTCCAGCTAGCTGTTATCACTCCAGGAAGTTCCTGCCATAGCGCTTTGCAGGTACCATACTTTAGTTCCAAAATTTGGACAAGAAAGAGAGTTTGGTTCCATAAGAGCACATTTAAAAGGTACAGATCTGGAAGCCAGATTACAAATCAGAAGCAGTAACTGAATTATTCCTGCATGTTTTAAAGAGATATTCTATCATGCTGAACATTTGAGGTGGATTTAAGTTCATTAGAAGGATGTTTTATGTTTTTGATGTGGAAGCAAATTATGTTTAGTGGTATTCATAGTTTTCCCAATTAGGACATCACAGCATACTAAGATTACTGATGTGGACCTGGAAGCAGTGGCAGCTGGTGGTTTCCTTGTCCAGGATGCAGTGAATCCACTTAGGGTTCTAGTCCAAATTTTTAAGGGAGGTAACCATCATGTAGTATCATATCCCTGAAATAGCCTCAGCACCTTAGATAGCTCATTTAAAGTTTGGCTTAAAACCCAATGCAGATTCAGTGCCTTACTAATTTGGAAGACATCAGCCACTGCTTTCTGGAAATACTAATCTGTATGTTAATCACAAATCTTACTGCACCCTCACAAATTGGCAAAAGACATCTAGAGGTTGTGGTTGCTGGCAGTAGTCACTAGCCCATACCTACGAGGCTGCCCCCTCATTCCCCCCTCAATTGTTAACAAACAAATTTATTGCAGATTTTTTTCTAAATGAACAAGAAAAATATAAGGGCAGCTGAGGCAGCAGGGAGTTGGGGTGTGGCCAGGAGTGGCTAGCCTTAAAAGTCATTCCACCCACCCCCCACCCCAGAACACCTACCAGCCAGGCAGCCAGCCAGCCAGCCTGAAGAAGACTCTGCAGGGCTGTGAGGGAGCCTTCCTTCCTTCCCCATTACACCGGGGTAAAGGCAGCTGAGACAGCTGAGCAGGGAGTTGGGGTGTGGCCAGGAGTGGCTGGCCTTAAAAGTCACTCCACCACCCCACCCCAGGAACACCTACCAGAGGCCGGGAATGATCTGGGAGCGGGAATTGAGGTTGTGTGGGGGAAGGGAAGGTATGGCGGCAACAGAGTGAAAAATTGTTACAAAAGAAGGCAGGATCGATGTTTAATATCTATCCCGCCTTCAGTTCACTCTGTTTCCCAGAATAAATTGGAGAGCGCACCAACCATTCCACAGACCCTTACTCTGCTCCTTTGCAATGCCAGGTCGGTTAAAAACAACACGCATATTATCCATAACCTCTTATTGGATGAGGCTGCCGACCTGGCATGCTTTACAGAGACCTGGCTGGGAGAGGCCAGTGCTGCGACTTGGGCGCAGGCACTCCCGGCCGGGTACTCAGTTAGTGAGCAGGTAAGGAAAAGTGAGCGGGGGGGCGGAGTGGCTCTGGTTCATAAAAACAATCTAACCTTGACCAGGAAGCCTATCCGGAACACAGTCCACATCGAGTGTATGTACCTAAGCCTGAGGTCCAGGGATAGCTTGGGATTCTGGTAGTGTACCGGCCACCCCGTTGTCTAACAGACTCCCTAACCGAGCTAACACAGTTGGTCTCAGAGTTGCTGCTGGAGTCGCCCAGACTTTTAGTTCTTGGCGACTTCAACATCCCACTTGAGACCAGCTTGCTAAATCTAACTGGCACAGCTCGGGAGTTCATGGAATCCATGACAAACATGGGCCTATCCCAATTGGTTGTCGGGCCTACTCACTGTGCAGGTCATACCCTCGATGTGGCCTTTAGTACAGAACAGGAATATCCGTGGGCGGAGGTTATTAAAACCTCTGCATTGTCATGGACAGATCATTTCCTGGTCAAGATGGAGCTAAGAGCCACTGTCTGCCCCACCGGGGGTGGTGGACCTATTAGAATGGTCCGCCCTCGAAGGCTAATGGAACCAATTGGATTCCAGAAAGCCTTGGAGGGTTTAATGGTTGGTAACGCCGGTGATTCTGTTGAAGCTTTGGTTAATATTTGGAACACCGACCTCACCAAGGCTATCGACACAATCGCTCCCAAACGTCCTTTCCAGCCTGCTCCTAACCGTAAGCCCTGGTATTCAGAGGAGCTTAGGAAGATGAAGCAGGCTGGACAACAACTAGAGCGCACCTGGCGGAAGACTCGACTCTTGTCCGACAAGACTCGTCATAGGAATTTCCTTGATTCTTATCGAGAGGCGATACGTGCAGCGCAGAAGTCTTTCTCCTCTGCACGTATTGCGTCTGCAGAGTCCCGTCCAGCAGAACTGTTTAGGGTAGTGGGGGAGCTGACGCAGATTCCACCTGCGCAGAACCCCTTACTTAACCCGACAACGGCCTGCTGTGATGCGTTTAACATCCACTTTGCAGATAAAATCTCTCAGATAAGAGCCAACTTAGATGCCAGTGTTATGACAGAATCTATAGACGAGGTGTCCAGCAACTCCGTTGATGAAATTTTATTGGATCAGCTTCAATCTTTGAGTACCGATGACGTGGACAAACTCCTTGGTAGAGTGAGAAAGACGACCTGTCCCCTCGATCCCTGTCCATCTTGGCTGGCCACCCAAGGGGGAGACGCATCGAGAGTACTCCTTAGGGATATTATCAATGCGTCCTTCAGGGAGGGGTCCATTCCACCCTGTCTGAAGGAAGTGGCGGTTAAGCCGCTCCTGAAAAAGCCTTCCCTGGACCCCTTGGACAGGAACAACTATAGACCAGTCTCCTTGCTGCCTTTTCTAAGCAAGGTGATTGAGAGGGCGGTCGCTTCCCAACTCCAAGCTGTCTTGGATGAAACCGATTATCTAGATCCATTTCAAACTGGCTTTAGGACGGGATATGGAGTGGAGGCTGCCATGGTTGCTCTGGCTGATGACCTCCGCTTGGGTATTGACAGGGGTAGTGTGACCCTGTTGGTGCTCTTGTACCTCTCAGCGGCCTTTGACACAATAGATCATTCCATCCTCCTGGATCGCCTGAGGGGGTTAGGAATTGGAGGCACTGCTTTGCAGTGGTTCCGTTCCTTCCTCTCAGGCAGATCCCAGAGGGTGAGGCTCGGGGACAGCTGCTCTACCAGAATAGAGCTTAACTGTGGCGTTCCTCAGGGTGCCATCCTGTCCCCAATGCTATTTAACATCTATATGAAGCCGCTGGGAGAGATCATTCGGAGGCATGGAGTGTGTTGTCATCAGTATGCTGATGATACCCAGATATACTTCTCCATGTCTCGGTCATCAGCTTCGACTTCAGATGGCATCTCTCCTCTCAATGATTGTCTTAAAGCAGTAATGGACTGGATGAGGGAAAACAAATTGAGACTGAATCCAGACAAAACGGAGGTACTAACAGTTACAGGCCCGAAACCAGGTCTGGGAATACAACTTCCAGTCCTGGATGGAACTACACTCTCCTCCAAAGACTGTGTTCGCAGTCTGGGGGTGCTCCTGGACCCAACGCTCCAGATGTCTAATCAGGTAAATGCGATGGTCAGGAGTGCCTGTTATCAACTTCGGCTGATACGCCAGCTGCACCCTTGCCTGGAAACTAGGGACCTCGAAACTGTGGTACATGCACTGGTAACCTCCCGTCTGGATTTCTGTAATGCGCTCTACATGGGGCTACCTTTGTGCTTAACTCGGAAACTTTAACTAGTTCAGAACATGGCAGCCAGGTTGATTTCTGGTGTTTCCAGAAGAGAGCATATAACACCTGTGCTAAAAGCTCTCCACTGGCTGCCTATTCGTTTCCAGGCACAGTACAAGGTGTTGGTTATAACCTTTAAAGCCCTGCATGGTTTGGGTCCAACTTACCTCCGGGACCGCCTCCTCCCATACGAATGTCCCCACACACTTCAGTCCTCTGGGAGGAATCTGTTACAGCCTATGAAAACAAGGCTGTCGGTGACCTCCCAGAGGGCCTTCTCTGCTGCTGCTCCCAGATTATGGAATGGCCTGCTGGACGAGATCCGTCTTATTAACACCTTAGACAGCTTTTAAAAAGCTGTCAAGACGGATCTTTTCCGGCAGGCCTTTCCTGAATAACTACCCGGCCCAAGACTCGGTTGTCCTCCCTGAGCTGTAATCATTTTTTAAAAAAACTATTGTATGTTTTAATATTTTTCTAATTTATATATTTTTAATTTACTGTATGTTTTTTATCTTTTATAGTTTAATATTATTTTAAGGGGGGGCTAGGGTACTGGGACGATGGAGTTTTTATATTGTAAGCCGCCCCGATTGTGTTGCAGAGGGGCGGGATAGAAATAAAATTTTATTATTATTATTATTATTATTATTATTATTATTATATCCATTCTCTATCAATCACTGTACAGTAGTTAGGAGGTGGAAAGTCTTTGCTTGCTAGGATGAGGGAGGACACCATTAAGTGAAGTAGCAGCAGCAAAAGAAGTTAAGCAAGTGGTACTCTTAGTATTTTTAAAACTTTTGAGGTCTTTGAGCATGAAGCTCATTCCCTACTATCCAGTCATGGTGTCTGAATTGGGCCACGGGAATGGAGCGGGGAGGGGGTTATATCTTGCATGGGGAGGAGGAGATTGATTTATTTTCCCTCCAGGCTGGAGGAAATGTAGATCCCCAGTTCAGCAATATAATGAGCCCACGTATCCATGGGCTCCAGATCAGTGGATTTAACCAATTGTCGACTGAAAATGCAGAAATAGTTTTTTAAAACAACAACCAAACCATGAGGTCTAGTGCAACCAGGCTGAGAGATGGTTCCAGGGCAGCAGCAGAAGCGGTGGCAAGGCCCAGAAGCCCTTCTGCTCCTTTGTTCCAAAGGCAGAAGCAGGTGGCTGGCAGGCTCCCGGGAAGTGGGGGAGCCCAAAGAGTGCATGTCTAGTGGCTCGGGCTTAACCACCACTGCTGACACACACACGAAGTTTGAGGCTGTTATGTGCTGGAGGGTTTTAGACAGAGCGCAAGAATAGCTGCTCGTACCCTGTCCAAAGAGGGACTTGTGTACAGGTAAATCACCAATAGGATGCGGACACGGCAGGCAGAAGTAGGCGGCTAGCAAGCTCCCCAGAGGCAGGGAAGAACGCATGTCTGGGGGCTGGGCCTTACAGCTGCATCTGCTACTTCCCCAGGACCACTTCTCAGCCTGGTTACACTAGATCTCAGACACAGTATTTTATATATATATATTTATTTTTTATATTTTTAATATTTCTGATTTTCAGTCCCATACAAATGGCAAAGAACAGAAGCGCTACAGTCACCTGTCTTGAAGGCACTTCTGCTCATTCATTCCAAAGTCAGAAGCAGGTGGCTGGTGGGCACCCCAGAGGTAGCGGAGCCTCTGAAGAATACATGTCTGGCAGCCTCTGCTGCTACTCTACGCCATATTATTAATAGGGACTCGGTCTTGAGCATTTTTTGCTAGCTGCACAGGGTCCTGGAACCAAACCCACATGGATACCAAAGGCCCACTGTACCATTATTATCATCAAAACTTCAAACCAAGTATCATTCATGTTAGCTGGAAAGGAAGAGCTGCAACTCCTGTCAGAGGCAATGTGGTGACACCATTACCAGGTGAAGGAAGACTCTGAATTTAACCGTTCTACTCTCAGTAAAAAAGAGGACATTGAGAGAAGTGAAAAAGAAATTCAGCTTCCTTTAATCGTACCAGCTGATATGGGTGATGCTAAGCCTGCACAGCCTTATCTTTCTTTCATCATATCCAGGGTCTACACTGTCTGGCCAAAGACAACTTCCAAGCATTTGCTGTAGCCTAGCAATGAGAACAGTTTGAAGCCAGTTTGTGAAATATTGTAATACAGTTGACAGAACACTAGAAAGCAACTGACCAACTTTACAGTTCTATGATTCTATGAAAGTCAAGTGTCAGAAAACCTATAAGACTTAAAATCAGAGCTCATGTTGGCAAAAATTTCTTGTTAAAGGAAGATCATAATTCATACAATTTACAGATGAGCAACCAAAATATGGGCCTGCATTGCTCAAGAGTTTGCAGTGCTATGTGAATATGAAAGTGAACCTGTGCTTTTAAGTTATAATGAGGACATTAGCAGAGCACTGGATTTAGATTGGACCGCCCCGATTGTTTTAACAGAGGGGCGGGGTATAAATAAATATTATTATCATTATTATTATTATTAGATGAACTTGTACAGTGGGCCCTTGGTATCCACTGCGGTTGACCCCCTATGGATATCAAAATCTGTGGGTGTGCAAGTTTCATTATATACAATGGCATAGTAAAATGATGTCCCTTATATCATTGGTTCTTAACCTGTGGTCTGAGAACCCCCAGGGGTCCGCGATGTCCTCACAGGGGGTCTGCAAAGGCTTGAAGGCTGCTTGGCCCACCTCCTGCCTGCAGTGGAGTGGCCATGGGCCAGGAGCCAAGGCAAAGGCTGTCAGTATGGTTTGCCCTGCACATTGCTGTTCAGGCCACTCCAGCCATAAACTTTCAGCAAGAAGCAGAAGAAATGTCTTCCCTCCCACTCCAGTACCCCTGAGGGAAGGTTTAATGGATGGTGTAATTATATGATTATTATCAGGTATTGTTGTTATTATTATTATTAGGGTTTTAAATCTTGAGTTAAGTCTTGGGTGTCCATGGCAACAAAAGATTTTTAAAGGAGGTCCCTGGTAAAGAACAGGTTAGCCTTTCGCCATCTTCTCCAGGCAGCAGCCCTACAATTTCCTTGTTCTTCCTTTTGCTACGGACATAACAAAAAAAAAACCCTTTTTATTGTTTTTAACTTCTCTAGCAAGCCTGAGCTCCATCCTTCTCTTCATCCTGGAGAGAAGTGACTAGTGGGTTGCCACAGGGTTATGTTCTGGGCCCAGTGCTATTCAACATCTTTATTGATGACTTGGATGAAGGAATAGAGGGTATGCTTATCAAGTTTGCAGATGACACCAAATTAGGAGAGGTAGCTAATACCCCAGAGGACAGGATCAGAATCCAAAATGTCCTGAACAGATTAGAATGCTGGGCCAAAACTAACAAAATGAATTTCAACAGGGAGAAATGTAGGATGCTATGCTTGGGCAGTAAAAATGCAATGCACAGATGTAGGATGGGTGACATCAACAGTGTGATGCGGCAGCTAAAAAGGCCAATGCGATTTTAGGCTGCATCAATAGAAGTATAGTGTCTAGATCAAGGGAAGTCATAGTGCCACTCTATTCTGCCTTGGTCAGGCCTCACCTAGAATACTGTGTCCAGTTCTGGGCACCACAATTCAAAAAGGATATTGACAAATTGGAGCGTGTCCAGAGGAGGGCGACTAAAATGGTGAAAGGTCTGGAAACCAGGCCTTATGAGGAAAGACTTAGGGAGCTGGCTATGTTTAGCCTGGAAAAAAGATGGTTAAGGGGCGATATGATAGCCCTGTTTAAGTATTTGAAGGGGTATCACATTGAGGATGGAGCAAGCTTGTTTTCTGCTGCTCCAGAGACTAGAACATGGAGCAATGGATGCAAGCTCCAGGAACAGAGATTCCACCTCAACTTTAGGAGGAACTTTTTGACAGTAAGAGCTGTTTGGCAGTGGAACACACTCCCTCGGAGCGTGGTGGGGTCTCCTTCCTTGGAGGCCTTTAAACAGAGGCTGGATGGCCATCTGTCAAGGATGATTTGATTGTGTATTCCTGCATGGCAGGGGTTGGACTGCATGGCGCTCGTGGTCTCTTCCAACTCTACAGTTCTATGATTCTATGACACCTGGCTTGATGGCAGTACATGCGAAAGGGATCCAGGAGTCTCAGTGGACCACAAGCTAAACATGAGTCAGTGTGGTACAGCAGCTTAAAAAGCCAATGCAATTCTAGGTTGCATTAATAGGAGTACAGTTGTCCATTCACATTCGCTGGGGTTTGGTTCCAGGACCCCGCCTCCCATGAATACCCAAATCCGTGAATACTCAAGTCCCATTATATGCAATGGCATAGCAAAATTGTGTCCCTTACATAAGATCAAGCAAAATCAAGGTTTGCTTTTTGGATTATTATTTTTTAAAGAATATTTTCAAGCCGTGAATACTTAAAACCGTGAATGCCAAATCCGTGAATGTGGAGAGACAATTGTATAGTGTCTAGATCAAGGGAAGTATTAGTACCACTCTATTCTGCTTTGGTCAGACCTCACCTGGAATCCTGTGTCCAGTTCTGGGCACCACAGTTCAGGAAGGATATTGAGAAGCTGGAACATGTCCAGAGGGGGGTGAACAAAATGCTGGGAGGTCTGGAAGCCATACCCTATGAGGAGCAGCTTAGGGAGATGGGCATGTTTAGTCTGGAGAAGAGAAGGTTGAGAGGTAATGTGATAGCCATGTTTAAATATTTGAAGGGATGTCATACTGAGGATAGGGAAAGCTTGTTTTCTGATGCTCCAGAGACTAGGACATAGAGCAATGTCTTCAAACTACAGGAAAAATACCACCTAAACATTAGGAAGAACCTTCTGACAGTAATAGCTGTTCGGAAGTTGAATATACTGCCTCGGAGCATGGTGGAGTCTCCTTCTTTGGAGGTTTTTAAACAGAGGCTGGATGGTTATCTGTCAGGAATGATTTGATTGTGTATTCCTGCATGGCAGGGGGTTGGACTGGATGGCCCTTGTGGTCTCTTCCAACTCTATGATTGTATGATTGTATGATTATGAGCCACTGCCTTATATAACAAGGTAAAATCAAGGCTTGCTTTTTGAATATATATTTTTCAAGCTGTGGATAGTGGAATCCGTGGATATAGAATCTGTGGATATGGAGGCTCGACATTTTGCAGCACTGAAGACAAGTAAACTTATCTTGTAAAGTATAAAAGATTTTTTTTTAATTTTCTATGGAGGTTATTCCTGTTTACTTATTATTACTTAACTTTTTGTTAATTAGTGGTAAGGAAAGGCACACAACAACAAAGTAACTATTGAATGAATTTATTAGTGATAATTACTGAATGTATGTAAGTAGCATTATGGCTGCGAAAATAATGGTTAAATTAAAACAGTTTACTTGTTTGTGAAGTTGAAGGCTTTCACGGCTGGCATCCATAGCTTTTCCTTGGTTTTTTTCTGGGCTGTGAGGACATGTTCTGGAATAGTTTCTTTCTGACATTTCGCCTGCATCTGTGGCTGGCATCTTCAGAGAATGGGTTGGGTAGGAGTGTGTGTGGAGTTTATATATTGTGAACCCCTGTTGGGGAGTACAGTCATCCCTTCACATTTGCGGGGGTTAGGGGCAGACAACCCCAGTGAATGTGAAAAAACCGCAAATAAGAAATGAGCCTGCGGCGAGCAGTTTTCCACCCCAGTCCCTTCCCAAGGCAGCGAGGAGCTTCCTGAGAAGCCCCTCGCTGCCTTGGGAAGGGAGTGGGGTGTTGCGCGAGCACGCCAGCTGGGTCCTACCCCATCTTCCCAAGGCAGCGAGGAGCCTCCTGAGAAGCCCCTCGCTGCCTTGGGAAGGGAGTGGGGTGTAGCGCGAGTGCGCCAGCTGCTTCCCACCCCACCTTCCCAGGGCAGCAAGGAGCTTCCTAAGAAGCCTCTCGCTGCCTTGGGAAGGGAGTGGGGTGTTGAGCAGTGGGGGGGGGCGCAGGCAGCTTTCCACGAATGATCAAAACCGCGAATGTGAAAGTCGCGAATGTGGAGGGGCAACTGTATATGTAAATCTGTGTAATTGAATGGTTAGTTTCTGGGTATAGAAATGCAAGGAATGCAAGGATGATTAGTGTCTGTTAGGCTAATGGTTGGTTGATGGGCCATTATCTGCTGGAAATCCCCTTATCCCAGGGTGGAATTCCTTTGTAAGTGTTGAGTTTTGATTCTTGTTTGTTGTTGTTGGTTAACAGGCCTATAGACTAGATAAATTGCTGCCCCCTTTTCTTTACACACACACCCTCTGAACTTTTAGGCTAGCTCTGGGCCTCAGTTGCCATATCCATGTGACAGTTATCAATTGCTTGCAGTGAGAACCAGCCTTCTCAAAGTTGTTTGTGATGCTGAAGCTTTGGCAGAAGGGAGTCATGCTGCCTCAAAGCTCGGGTATAAGAAGCAAGTGTGAGGTGAATGAGTATTAAGGCTATTACTGCAAAGAAGTCTGTTCCAGAGGATATTAATCCTGTGTCATAGGTAAATGTTCACAGTTGAGAATACTTGTATTTTATTATTGGAAGCCAGAACTTGGATTAAAATGTTGGAATTGTGTAAGGATGCATAAAGGTAGAAAATAACACCAAGCAGGAGACAGTAAAATTAAAAGATTTAAGGGCCCTATGAATCTGCTTAGGATCAAGGAAAATGGTTTCTCTATTGATATGTTACTTGGTTGTTTCAAGTAACTGTTACTTTTATCATGTGGGAGAACTAGGGATAGGTTTGGAGTTTGTCATTATAAATAGCACCAACAGTTGTGTATTTGTGTTTGAGAAACCTGAGGTATATTGGAGTTTTGGAGAGGAGTGTAGAAGCACTGTAGATTTCAAAACTATACAAATATTTTTGTCTGAACTAGCAGTTTATGAAGACTCCTGTCCTGTTGTGTTTTTCCAGTCATTTTTACCAAGTGATCCAAACAGACAAGGTGCCTTTTCTTCTAACATAATTGGTGGTTGTCTTTCCACCTCCCTCGTTCCCAAAATATAATGATGTTTATGTAATGTCTAGTTACCAATGGCGAACTGGCTTCCTGTGGCTGTGTTGTCTGTACTGATGTCTTGGTTTGAAATTAAAACATTTTCCCAGTATGAACCACATGGTCTGCAGTTCATGCTTGTAAAGTTCTAAGTGTGTTTCAGACAGGTAGCCATGACAGTTTTTTGCAGCAAAATAATAAACAGTTGCATGGAAACATTTAAGAGATTGATTGTAACATGAGCATTCATGGATTATAATCCACTTCCTCAAATGCAGGAATAATTCTGGAGTAATGTTGACTCCTACAGAAAATGCTGGCTTCCAAACACTGTGCTGCAAATTATGTGTTCTGTCACTGTCCCACTTTCAAACTGCATCATGTTTGTTATGTTTATGTGTACTTATTGTTACTTATTGTCATGCCTATGGTTTCAAAAAACTTGTTGCATTCAAGCAGGGATTGGGGAAGGGTAGCAAGCCTAAAGCTTAACATTGCTTGTTTCCTTGTTATTAATATCTGTGAATGTGTCTCCAACAGAAAATGATCCACAGCCTGTTTCTTATAAACTGTTCTGGTGATATATTCTTGGAGAAGCACTGGAAGAGCGTTGTTGGCCAGTCTGTGTGTGATTATTTCTTTGAAGCTCAGGAGAGAGCAGCCGATGTTGAAAATGTGCCTCCAGTTATCCCCACACCTCATCACTACCTCATCAGCATCTATCGGGATAAAATATTCTTTGTGTCTGTCATACAGACAGAAGTGCCGCCTCTCTTTGTCATTGAATTCCTTCACCGTGTAGCAGATACTTTCCAGGTTGGTCTCTACAGCAGCTGCATGTATTCAAAGAGATTGCTGAGGCCTAATTCATGCAGGATGGGGGCTGTATAGGATGCCTGGTCTTCTGCAGGGAGGAATTCTGCTTGTGCACAGTCTTGTGTAGATACATTTGCCACAAGCTCTTGTGTAGATACCTTTGCTTGCAATGATATCCAGTTATTTGAGGTGGTGGGGTGACTACCCCCTACATGTATTTTTCCCAAGAGAATTTTATTCCCCCCCCCCCAACCTTTTAGAAATCCATTGTTTGACAAGATTAATCAGTAACAGAAATGCATTAGCACAATTTAGTAGGAATCAACTTGGGGAAGTAGAATGATACAGTAGTAGTCTGGACTCATTGAAACCCCTGTAGTACTGGAACTGGAAAATACTTAAGTAAAACATCATATTTTTTTATAAATTTCTTTAAACAGGGCCTACCAAACTATATTGCGCTTACTGAAGCATGGGTTGAAGCTTCCTTTGCACACTGAGGAATGCTTCATAGGTACTTTTCCTTCATAGGAAATTGCATGAGCCCCTGTACTGTTCTGTACTGTAAATATGGCGGTAAACCTGAATTGTCAGCAGGATATTTTAAATATACACCTATCTGTGATGGAATGATTTGTGTGAATTATTTTTCAGTGGCTATACCTGCAGGAAAGCAATCTCAATGTCAGGAATACATCAAGAATGACAGGGATTGTCTAAATGATGAAACTACTCCTCACAGAATGCAAGGAGAATGCTGTCTTAATTGGATTCCGCATCATTCCACTGTATTGTAAAGAAGGGGCCCCAAAACGTCATATACTCCACAGGAAAAAGCCTCCATGGCTTTCCCTGTATTTTTATAAAAATAAGAGGAATGCACATTCCTGCTCATTGGGACAAGCAAGCAAACTGATTCGCTTTCTTAATACAAGCAGATGATTGGTCGGACGTGCACGGGGGGGGGAGCAGAGCTTCCTAACAAGGCAAGCACCTGAAATCGGCATGTTAGATTTTCACCTTAGTGAGGAAGCACTAAGATGATAAAACAGAGTGTTGTATTTTTATTTTTATTTTGCTTTTTTGTTAATACGAAATATTGCTCTAGCCTACATTGGATATAGGGTTTTTTTAATGTTCAGTGGTGGCAAATTGAGATAAGTAAAAAAGGGAGTAAGTAATTCACTCGCAGCTGCCATCTTGATTTGCAGGCACGCCCATTTGCACAGCAAACACAGATAGCTTTGCATGCCTGCAATCTTAAAAAAAAAACAAAACACCATTAAGACAAAAAGCAGCTGCTGCGATTTGGCATTACTACGGAGCAATTGGGGGGGGGTTTTGCCTTGTATAGACAACACCATTGAGATCAGCCTTTTGATGCCTGAGGAAGATATGTATATGGTCCAGAAATCTTCCAGAATATTTTAAGAATTATTTGCTAAGGCAGTTGCTTAATGTATATTCGATTACCGTATATAAAAATAGTCTTTCTTCATAAGCCTGGTTTTTAGATGTCTGTAAGATTTTTAACCAGAATAAGCTGTCTTCTTTACATTCTCTGGTTGGTTTAGGATTATTTTGGAGAATGTTCCGAGACTGCAATTAAAGACAATGTTGTTATTGTTTATGAGCTTCTTGAAGAAATGCTGGACAATGGCTTTCCACTGGCAACGGAATCCAATATCTTAAAAGAGCTCATTAAACCTCCCACGATCCTTCGTTCTGTTGTCAATTCCATTACAGGTATCACGACAGCTTCCAAATGCAACTGCTTATTTAGTTATTAACATGCACTTGAAAACAAAAGTTAACTACTTCATGCTTCTCAAAATTAGCAGTGAGGTATGTGAAAGTAAGAAATTCTAGGTGGGGTGGGAAGGTTTAAATATTTCATTGCTCACTATTATCTTGCCAATTATTGATCTATATGAGAACAATCTTGTTATCTTGTGCCTGCTAAATTTACTAAGGAACCTTTTGGGAGGAGCTTTCTAAAAAAAAAAAAAATGGAAGTCCCAGTATATCCCAATAAATCTGTCAGCATGTTTGTTGATACTCTTAAGTTTACCTCAAAAGTTGATTGCTTCTATGAGGAAGGTACTCTCCCTTTTTAGAAAATATATTGATTGCTTTTCAGCAAGGCTTATTCTTCTGTATACTTAATCGTACTGTTTTCTGTTGTGCTTTGATCCATTTATCTTGGGCAGACATTCAGTTCTACTGGCCTATAATTTCCTGGATCAAAATAGCTGCTGAGATGTATGAAAGTAAGGAACAGCAGGTGGGGAGAGCTTTAGATATTTGTCGGCTGTTTTTTAAAACCAATTTTAAAACCCTGTTATTTTACCCTTTTTAAAAATCAGCATTCTCTTGGCTGTATTCTGATGTTTTGGTAAGTGGGGTGATTTTTGTGATAGGCTTCTTGTTTTGTGTTAAGATACTGACTTCTCTCTGACTTCTCAGACTATTCTTGTATTTCCAAGGCAGCAGTAATGTGGGTGATACCCTTCCAACGGGCCAACTGTCGAACATTCCATGGCGAAGAGCAGTGGTGAAATATACAAATAATGAAGCCTACTTTGATGTGATTGAAGAAATTGATGCCATTATAGACAAATCTGGTAAACTGCTTTCTGAACTGGTCTAAATTATTTATTTGTTTGTTTGTGTGTGTGTTCCCGAGTTGAAGGCTTTATACATTAAAAATAAACAACAATTACTTTGAACCTGGTCCAATAACATTGCAGCGATTTCAGTTATTTTAGTAACAGTATAGGTATCCCAACAGCAGTCTGACTGCTTGATTATGTATTAGTTACAGTTTTCTGATCAGTCTCAAAGAAAACCCCCTATGGACTCCATTGCAATAATGCATTCTGAATGCAGCCAGAGTATTGTTGTCCAAGAACAACTGAAGCTTGTAAAAGCACTCCTAGTCACCAAGTGCAGTTGGGCCTCCAACCATGATGGTTCAAAGAGTACACACAGATTGCCAACTTGATCCTTCAGAAAGAGCACAGTCCCACCCAGAACAGGCAATTTCAACACTTCTTCTAATTTTTTATTCCAGAAACTGCAACCCCAAAAACCTTTGTCTTGTCTGGATTCAGTTTGAGCATATTCAGTTTCAGCATATTTGCTATCAACCAGACTACCATGTCTTCCAGGCACTGACCTAGGACTTGTGCAGTCTTACTCAATTCAGATGTCACAGAAAAACAGAGCCAAATATCTTCAGAATGTTGATAACTCTGCAACAAGATGGTGGCCTTCATTACCTCACAGTCGGCTGAATCATATTGTTAATTCCAACTAGAGTAGATCCACTGAATTAATGATTTATCTATATGTGTTTCAGTGGGAGTACTCTAGTTTGGACTAACCAGTAGGATTCAGCCCAACATAAACACTCGGGGGTTGACACAGTGTCATCCAGTGCAACTGCTCTATAGGTGGAAATACAAGCACTGCAACACACCATCTTCTGTCATGTAGAGCCAGTCCAAGGAGATACAATGGCTGATGGAAAATCAGCACAATTGCACTCAGTGTTTCTCTTTTAATAAAGGTTATCAATTGGGTGGGTTCAGGGTGTCTCAAAACATGGTCTGAAACCAGATTTAATGAGCATCCCTTGATCACCTTACACAAAAGTGGGTATTTGCGACTGGGCAGTAGTTATCCTACACCTCTGGTTCCAGAGTCAGGGGCTTTTTTAGGGACAGGTGCATTACCCCCTGTTGTAGAATGGCAACCATTCCTTCAGGCAAAGAAGCATTTACCACACCCTAGACCCACCTTGGCCCTGTTTGAAACAGTCATGATCAACAAGGGCTGAGAGGGCATGTGGTTGGCCATATTGCTACAAGCAGTTTATCCACATCTTCAAGCTTCAGAAGTTGCAACCAATCCTATAACAGTGTCACTGAGGTTGTTACAAAGACAAGAGATTTTCCCTTCAAAATGCCTTGCCTGCTGATCACAGTGAAATTCAGTAGGATTTAGTGCTCTGATAATGTGAGGTGTTACCAAGTATCAAACAATATGGAACAGCTTGGTAGGATATTTTGAAACTCACTGTAACAATGTAGTAAGGAGTTCAGATAACTCTTTTAAAATGGCTTCTATTAAGATCACCTTTAATGTCATCTTCATTTAAGATACCTCATCTCTCTCTCTTTTTTCTTTCTATCAGGCTCCACAGTCTTTGCAGAAATCCAAGGTGTCATTGATGCCTGCATCAAGCTTTCAGGGATGCCTGATCTTTCTCTATCTTTCATGGTAAACTAAGCAGCTTAACTTTTTATACTGTTGATTATTGAAAACTGTGTATGTGTGTCTGTATTTAATGGAGGTGCATGCCACAATTTTCGCAATGGCCCCAAAGCATAAGACACTGCTTTACACCAACCTCCAAATTCATGCATGCTTTCTGGCATGCCAGTTCCTTCCTAGCTAGCTTCCTCTTCATTCCTTTGCCTTGGCCCAGCCAGGGCCTTACTCTCTGGGGAATTGTACTTTGGAAGGCATAGTCAATAAGGCCATGATACTGTATAGAACTCTTGACTCTAACCTATAGTAGGAAGAGGTAAAGAGTTGATGAATAACCTACAGATTATTTTTTACTAGGTGCCCCAGCTAGCCAGTTTTCTTCTGTATATTCAGATATCCTTAAACAACTCTATTGTGCTTTTTGATGGCTCTGGTGTGTTCACACACATTCCAAGCGCACACATTTTATGTTCTCCTAGATTTCTGTTCTTGGGGAGGCCGGGTGGGGAGGGATTCAATATTGTCTAAGATGTCCCTCTGCCAATAGTCATGAGACAAGGCAAGTTGAAGATGTGCTTCCTAACCCCAGATGCCAATGAGAGCAGGAGGAAATCTCAAGGGGTAAGGACCAGCAGTACATGCTAGTAACGTGAAAACCTAAACTGGTAATAACATAAACACATTAACAGGCCTCCAGAAAAGGAAGAGAGATTCCTCAGACTCTCTTCTTCCATATGCGCCTGTCATACAGAAGGATAAACCAATCTTATCTAACAAGTGTATGGGGGGGGGGGAGTAAACACCCTCCTGTCTTCCCAAACACTGCGGTCTATGGGTATTAATTCAAAAAATCCTCTCTCATACTTGCCAGACAGGGGAGGACAGTTGACATGATGAGATCTGACAATCTCTGAAGAGGCAGAGACTAACCAGGAAACAGGTCTTGTGGTTATGCTTTACTGATTGGCCTTGATATTTTGAGGATCCATAGTATTTTATTTATTTATTTTTATTTTATGATGAGGAAAAGATTTTAATCATCCAAATGTATAAAGTCATTACGTAGTGCAGTCCACACCATTGTGTTCAGTGGGCCTTACTCCAAGATAAGTGCAGTCTTTTTAAGGCTGGTCATGACTGATTTTTGGAAGATCATCTAATTTTGAATGGATCTCAGCATACAAGCATTAGCTTAGTCTGATTGATTGAACACATTAGGAGAGAAAATATTATGAAGAACTAAACGTTATAAGAATGTAAAACATATGACAACGGGAGAAAACATGATGTGATTCATTTCTTGTAGAACCCAAGACTTCTGGATGATGTTAGCTTTCATCCTTGTATTCGATTCAAGCGCTGGGAGTCAGAAAGAGTTCTCTCCTTCATTCCTCCAGATGGAAACTTCAGATTGATTTCGTATCGGGTTAGCTCCCAAAAGTAAGTTTGTGAGGGTCTACCAGGGACATGCATACAATTAATTATTGTTCATGCACCTTTTTAAAAACACTCTCATTTCTAAGGTCTTAACATAGAATCATAGAGTTTGAAGAGATCTCAAGGGCCATCCAGTCCAACCCCCTGTCATACAGGAATATACAATCAAATCATTCCCAACAGATGGCCATCCAGCCTGTTTAAAAACATCCAAAGAAGGAGACTCCACCACATTACAAGGCAGTGTATTCCACTTCCAAACAGCTCTTACTGTCAGGAAGTTCTTCCTAATGTTTAGGTGGAATCTCTTTTCCTGTGCTCTGAATCCACTGCTCTGTGTCCCAGTCTCTGGAGCAACAGAAAATAAGCCTGCTCCATCCTCAGTATGACATCCTTTCAAATATTTAAACATAGCTATCATGCCACCTCAACCTTCTCTCCTCCAGAATAAACATGCCCAGCTCCCTAAGCTGCTCCTCATAAGGCATGGCTTCCAGACCTCCCACCATCCTGGTCGCCCATATAACTCCATAGGAAGGGTTTTGTGTATCCAATAAGTATATTTATTTATTTACTTAATGAAAACCAGGTAGCATGCAGAGGTAGTTACAGAAAGCCCTACCCACAGGCTTACAGCAGGGTGTTTTACTGTGAAGAAGAATCCATTCTTCCTTGAAATGTTTGTTTCTTAAAGCTCAGCATCCCAAGACTAGCACATACCCTAGTATTGCTCTGGGAACAACATGGGCAATGATCCCCAAGTTTGTCACCTATTCACAGATGTCAAACGGAGGGAGTTGGAGATATTTTGATGGTGGGAGAGTTCACCAGTTACAGTATAGTGAGGTTTTCTTACTGGCTGCCCCCAACATCTTTTGGGGTTGTGGGGAAAAATGGCAGCCACCCAGAAAACTTCCTTTTGCACTAAGGTATTTTTAAAAGGGGTGGGGTTCCTGCTGCTCTGCTAACAATGGTAATAATGGTCTAATTGCCCCCAATCATTGACTGTATGTAGTTTTTCTTATCCATTCTTCCTTCTTCTTTTAGTTTGGTGGCCATCCCAGTGTATGTGAAACATACAATTAGTTTCAAAGAAAATTCATCTACTGGAAGATTCGATGTTACAATTGGACCCAAACAGAACATGGGGAAGACAGTAGAAGGAGTCATAATGACAGTTCATATGCCAAAAGCTGTACTTAATATGAACCTTACAGCCACACAGGGCAGCTACACATTTGATCCTGTCACTAAAGTAAGTCCTGCTTTGTGTCTTGTGTTTCTTAGAGTTCAGTCCACCAAGCCCCTTTCATTTATTGAGACATTTGCTTCACTGAAATGAAATGAGGCTGTAGTGTTTGAGCAGTTGTGTCTGCCATGTCTTCTGGAACATTGAGCCAAAGCTGCATCTTTTAAGACTTTGCATTGTGTGACATTGCTAATAAGCACACCATTCAGTAATTCCATCATGACTCTTAGGACCACCTTGTGTTGTGCAATTGTTACACTATAAATGCTTGTTCTCTATTCTTAGAGTTATTTTCATATAAAAGGCATAAGACCCAATGAGTTAAGTATCTAAATGTTACGATTGTCATTGTTGTTAACTGCTTTCGTCAACTTCAGGTTTGCCTGCACTATGAAAAAAATCCAGAGCCTCACCTCACATTTTATACATGTTCTGTAGTGACCCCATTAATGCCCCACCCACAGGACACATGAAGGTGACATTGGCATAACTGGCCACACACGTCCTCTGGTGAACTCACACTGATGTGTCTACTCCGTTGTTTTTCTCTTTCCCAGCATGCATGCATCAACATGTTGACCAATAGCCCTTATTGTTTGTCTGTCAGTCTATTGGATCCCGTCATCCAATCCCCTATCCCCCTTTGCAGCCCAGGGAGGGAGGGAACATCAAATGTCCACAAACACACACAGAAAGAAAATTTTTATTTTATTTTATTTCTATTTTTTAACATGATCAGCCATGAGACCAATGGTAAGGGAGTAATTCAGGCTACCCCCTCCCTCCATTCCACCCCTCCCATCAGCCTTGTGTCCCCTATTTTTTTTCCTGCCCTGGATGTAGGTATGCAGATCTCCGCATTAGTGAGCGAGTGAATGATCAGGGGAGGGGGAGAAAGAAGAGGGAGTGTGCAGTGCAAGCTGGCCATCTCATCACTCACTCAGTGGGAAGTGACTCACTTGATTTCCTTAAGAATATAAAAGCCTTCCTGCTCTGGAATCCTGCATCATATAGTGGTCAGCCAAATGCTTAAGGAAAGCCTGCAAACAAGATGTGAGGATAGTAGATCTCTTCCATTGTCATTCCATAACAACTGATATTCATAGGCATAGTATCTTCAGTAATGAACTAATATATTACCATCATGACTGGTAGACACTAGTAGATTTTTCTACTGTAAATTTATCTCATTCTTGACAAAGTTCTAGAGAATTCTATAGAACATCAGTGGACTATGAGAACAAATTTGCCCTTGATCCCCCACTTACCAACTTTTCTGAATGAACCATTTCTAGAATTACGACAAATTGAAACTTTCTCTCTCCACATGCTGCACAGTTGTATAAATCTCTCCAATGTCCCCCACTTCATAACAGTGATGATCTTGACTGACCAGTAAAACAATGTAAAACACAATCAGTATCGTACAAATAACAGCATGGGCTCTGGTTGTGTTTTAGGTGCTAACATGGGATGTTGGCAAAATCACCCCTCAGAAGCTGCCTAGTCTTAAAGGGATGGTGAATTTGCAGTCTGGAGCTCCCAAGCCAGAAGACAATCCCAGCCTAAATGTTCAGTTTAAGATACAGCAGCTAGCGATATCAGGTAAGAAGGGCATCCTACTGGACTGACATGGGGCTCCAGGGGTCTTTTTGCTCACTGCATGTATCCCATCCTGACTTGAATGTGAACTCAGCAAGCCTGGTTGAGGGTATACTTGCATAGAGTGTTTCAGTTCATGGAGGCAATAAACTTTGCTTTTTTATTGGGTTTCCCAAAGGTGCTGAGGGTTGCAAATCTTTGCAAATTGTGGGTTTTGAACAGGTAGAATATTTTATGTCTCAAAAAATAGTTTAAAATAAAAATAATTTTAGATTTATTTTAATTTTTTAAATAATGATGTGAACTGCTCAGAAAACAATTTATTGGATGAATTTTTATATAAATCTAGTAATATTGCCATGCAAGAAAACATTTCCTGGCTTCCAGCCTCTTAACATGACCAAGAAGCAGAAGTCAGGGCTGGGCTTTGCACCAAGAAATTGGTTCCCACTGAATTCTGTTGGGCAAGATTTTTTTAAATTTGCTCATATTTTTGCCATGGTTTTGGCCCAGAGACACTTTTTTCTAACCGGAAATAAACTGGGATTTCATTTCTGGTTTATGTCCTGGTTGTGTGGGAAAGGGAAACTGCTCTTGGGGCTAAACATGCCAAAACTGCTACTTCAGGATTGGGAAGTGAAAATTGGAAGTGGAGGCAGCCTCACAGGTCATATGGGGGGGGGCAATTTGCCCCTCTATCCTAGAAGTTCCCCAACCTGATCAAGCCCTTCCCCATGTTTGACAGACCTAAAAGCATTGTGTAAGGCAGGACTAGGGATTCTACAGTCCTCCAAATGTTGAATCACAGTTCCCAGCATCACTCACCATTTGCTATGCTGCTTGGACTGCTATGAACTGCAGCCCATATTTTAAGGGTCACCTAATTCTCATCTCTGGTCTAGAGAACTGACTGGCCTCTTCCAGCACTGAATTATTGAGCTTTCAAAGTTAGAGAAGATTAGCAATTGCCTTGGACTTCACTTGTACATTGGAACTGATTCCTTCTTGAGAACGCATGCCCAGAGTTGTAAACTATTTTGCCTGCTGTATTCTGTTTTGTACATCTACTTTCTTTCTCATTTCAGGACTGAAAGTAAATCGCCTAGACATGTATGGAGAAAAATACAAACCATTTAAAGGTGTAAAGTACATCACAAAAGCAGGAAAATTCCAAGTGCGAACTTAAAACACAAAATCCCTGCCTTTCTGGCAGATAAATGCTGGGGGATTTTTGTATGGTGTCTTTTTTTTCCCCCCATTTGAGGAGGAAATGAGACTTAAGTGACTTAAAATACTAAAATGCCAATTTTAACAGTTCCTCTGATTAGACTCATTCCCATGCACTGCAGCTCTTCAAACTAAATCATAGTTTAATAGGTCTTTTTTTATAAGTGGCTTTGAAATAGAAATAGAGTAATATTCTGTAATAGTTTCCTTTTGATGGACCTCTTGGTTCATAAATTGTAACTACAACCTGGGACTGTCCACAGAGCCAGCTAACACCATACACTGCCAAGCAAACTACCAAAGCACAAGAAGAATGCAGGAACTTCTGAACAGAGAGCAGAGCCCAAGTTGAACTAAAGGACGCTGATATGTTAACTTAAAGCCTGTTAGAAATTGCTCTTATTTTGTAATACTTTTTTCAAGGCCTACTAGGAAATGAGAGAGCTAGAGATCTTTTCCAGTCCTCTGGAAAATATCTCTTGAGTGGTGCAAAAAAAGGCTTTCCCTGCAATGTTTACAACATGCTGCCTTTTCAATCAAAACTGTTTGCCTTATCAGCTTGTGAATTCAGCAGACAATCTAGCTGATCCTAGATTCCCTATGACTTTCTTTAAATTAAAGGTGAAAAATGTATGGAAGTGAAGTCTTTGCACAGTTTAACAGGCACCACCACTCTGAAAGTGTCTTTTCCACTTTGTACCCCGTTGTTTGTGCCATGCATACCTCAAGAGTAGTTCACCATAGGCAGCAAACTTTATTTAAAGGTTGTATTGCTTATTTGTAATGAAATAAAAGGGAACACAGCAGTATCATTTTGTCATTCAATTACTTGTTGGTTTTCAGGTCTCATATAGGTACACGCAGCAATTACTAAAACATTTGAACATAATTTTTTACTCTCTGGTTATGTACTTACTATGGCAACTACTGTGGGAACTGGTACAGTGGTACGAAGAGACCCTAAATGAGCAAGACACAGAATATTCTCTGGTATAAAGTACTGGTGATTTTGGCACACATTTAGTTAATTTTCAATTCATAAAAATAATATAAAAAGTTGTATCAATTTGAGTCTTTACAGAGAGATGACCAGCTGGCTCTTGCCTACTGTGGGAAGCCAAAGGAGTGCTAATTAACAATTCTGAACAATAATTGTAGACAGGTATAGAGTAAATTGATTCTGAAAACAATACAGCTACAGATTAATTATATGAGAATTATATGAATAAATTTATATGAATAATTATAAATAATACATAATTATTAAATAAATAATACAGGTGCCCCTCCACATTCGTGACTTTCGCTTTCACAGTTTCGATTATTCGCGGAAAGCCGCCTGCCCCCCTTCAACAACCCGTCCCTTCCCAAGTCAGCAAAGGGCTTAGCCCGTCGCTGCCTTGGGAAGGCAGGGTGGAAAGCCACTAGCGCACTTGCACTCCACCCCACTCCCTTCCCAAGGCAGCAAGGGGCTTCTCCTTGGAATGGCCTGCCGGACGAGATCCGTCTTATTAACACCTTAGACAGCTTTTAAAAAGCTGTCAAGACGGATCTTTTCCGGCAGGCCTTTCCTGAATAACTATCCCGGCCCAAGACTCGGCTGTCCTCCCTGAGCTGTAATCAGATTAAAAAAAAAAACTATTGTATGTTTTAATCTTTTTCTAATTTATATATTTTAATTTACTGTATGTTTTTAATCTTTTATAGTTTAATATTATTTTAAGGGGGGTGGGCTAGGGTACTGGGACTATGGAGTTTTTATATTGTAAGCTGCCCCGATTGCGTTGCAGAGGGGCGGGATAGAAATAAAATTTTATTATTATTATTATTATTATTATTCTCACAAAGCCCATCACTGCCTTGGGAAGGCGGGGTGGGAAGCAGCTGGCGCCTTCCCGCTTCAACCCACTCCCTTCTCAAGGCAGCGAGGGGCTTCTCACGGGGGGCTTCTCACGGGTTGTCTGTCCCTAACCCCTGTGAATGTGAAGAGATGACTGTAATTTATAATAAATAAATATATGAATAAAACAGGAAGTAGGAAGATCTAGTCAACTTCTTTCTTTTATTATGGTGGGTACTTAACCCCAGGAAAGTATGTTCATATTCTCTTGCATTCAACACAGCTTAGGGGGGAACTAATCTAGCTTTTGTATAGTAATAAACCAGTAAAAGATTTTCTTTTATATCTACTGTTTAGCATTTTACATCCTACAAAGTAAGTGCAAATAGTCTGTGTACTCTACAGTCTTGCAGATACACAGGATTTTTATTGCTGTTATATGCCTTGAAGTCATGTCTGAGTTATGGCAACTCTATCACAGGGTATTCTGAGGGCTGTGAGTGTGTGACTTGCCCAAGGTCACCCAGTGGGATTTTATGGTCGAAATCGAACAGGGATTCAAACCTTGATCTCCAGAGTTGTAGTCCAACCAATCAAACCACAGGAATAGGGAAATTCATATTTCCGTTTAAGCATTGAAAATACTGCACTGAATGAATTTTTTTATACAAATGCATTTTTTATTTTGTTTGAACAGAACAAAGGTTGAAAATATTAGCATATAGAACAAAATTCTGGTTTATAAACAAAGGTATTTAGTGGCAAAATGCTCCTAACTGACATTCAAGTTTGTTTCATCTTAGGCCTGATGGACAAGAGTGTTCAGGAAAGCATAAATTGCATAAGGTGTAGAGGATATTAACTTCTATAAAAGATCTTTCAGCATAGCAAACATTCAGAAGAAATATCCAAGGCAAATATGATTCAAAGCTTTCCTTCAAACATTCCTTAACAAATAAAACAGTCTTTGGTATAAACCATCATGTAATTAAAGGCATCAGTAATATTGCATTAATACGAAGTCAAGCTATTAAATGGTGGTGACTTTAAAAAGCTCATAATGAAAGGCTGAATTGATAAAAGACATTCCAGAAGAGCTGAAAGTCCTCTAGAGTAGAAATGGCCCTCTGCTTGTTACTGGGCTGCAACTCCATCTCTCACCATTGGCTATCGTGTTTAGGACTAATGAGAGTAGCAGTCCATCAACATTTGGATGGCCACATCTTCCCTATCCTGCTCTGGAGTTTCCTCTTCCTACTGAATTCATATTCAAGCAAAGGGCAAGGCATCCAGGCTAAGGCTGTGATATTCCCTTTCATCTGGTAGTGCTACTTATTGCCAGATACTAAATGACCATTCTGAGTACCATGCGGTCAACAATCTCTAGGCACAAGTAGTCAGGAAAGGATGAACAAGCAAGCTGCTTGTTCTTGGCAGTTGTAAGAGGTTGTATTTAAAAGTAAATTTCTGTATTTTGAGTTCCAATTTCAAATTGCACCAGGAAAATAGGACACAGTAGCGAAATGTAAAAAAAATAAAATTAACAGGTAAACCAGTGCTACAGTCCTAGAGAGCATGTGTATAGACTGCCCTGGACATGAATTGTTGCATGATAGCATAAGGATACTGCAATTTCAGTACTTACTTTCTTTGTAAATCAAAAGCAGAATTAAAGACTTGAGCAGGAGGATCTCCACAAGACAAGTGTGCTCTTTCCTTAGTATCAATACAGCTTGTGTGGGAGATATCTCTGGTGCCCTAAATTCTTTGCTCTGTGCAAATGCAAAAGCCAATTACTTATTGGCTACTCCTAAAATATGCTAAAATAAGGCCATGCTATTTTAGCACTAAACAACCTTCCAGATTCCAGTATTCCTACCATGATTGACAGACAATTCATCAGCTGACATGGATTGAATTTATGAAGCACAATACCAAGTGTGTAAAGCATGTGTTCAGTATTTTATTATGAGGTGTGTGAAGCCTGAAGTGAGAAGTATTTCTGAAACACCATGAGAAATGTTCTAAATCGTACCTCCAATGCCTCCCCCTATGGTTATTAGCTGGAAGAGATCAGTAGCTGAACAAGAATATGAAATTTTAAAAACAACATTTCTTGGTTAGGAACAATCAGAAGGACAGGGAGGGCAAGCAAAAGACAGTCTGACTTGTACCCTCTTCCCTAGCCCCTAGCAAATAAATAGTCTGAACAATCAGGACCAATCAATTCCATCATCACAACGGTAGCAACTTGATTCCCCAACGTTAATGTTTTAAGGATTGCTATTGTGTAGCAGCTGCTTTTGAGGTGAGCCCTTCTTCTCCCTACCATAGGAAAGGTTTTGGAAATTAGCAACACAGCTTTTTTTTGAAAAAGGAGTGGAAAACTGAAATTCTGGACTATTTGTTTTCTGATTGTCCCTCACACTTAACAGCTAAGCAAATCAACAGTATCCCAGTGTTCCATTCCATGCTAAAGTGAAATCCTCATATATTGCCCCACATAGAAACGACTGGAATATACAGTGCATAAAGGGGGGCAGGGGCTGAGATTATAGTGTTCATGAAAACACAGATATAAAAAACCCTCAAAAGCAAAAGAGAGAGATAACAAAGTTGCCATTTTGGACACTATGGTGATGTTAGATACTAAAGGTAGCACAAACACAATGTTAAAAGCCCTTAATAAAATGGGTCTTCTGGAGGCTAGTTTTAATCTTTGTGGCACCTTTTTGGCTGCTGACAAAATTCTCTTTTTGCTTCACAAAAGGGATTTTATACATATATATGTTTGTGCATGTGTGTGTGTGTATGTATGTATGTAAAAAAGACACTGAGGAGCAGCAGTTCTCTACTGGTACCAAGGTGTTTTTCTGACCCAGCGTAGAGTGAATCCAGCATCTGTTCTAATCTTAATAGATGCAGCTTCAGCTTCTCGAACAGTCTCCTTGACAGACTGCATAAGGTTCTGGGCATTATGAACCAACATCTCAGTGGCCTGCAAGACAGAGACAGGTTGTAGAAAGAGCTGCATTAACACATATTTTTAGAAGAGCATCACAGTCCTTTTCGGATGACATGCCACTTAGCAGAAGAGTTGCCTTTGCTCATCTCCAGAAAAAAAGTGCGACAAACAAAAAGGCTGAATTGCGGCAAAATACTATTTTACATTTTAACAGCAGCGAGAATTGAATATGCAAAATTATGGAAGACCAAAATAACACCAACAAGAGAAGACTGGATTTTAAAGACTCAAGAAATGGTGGACTCAGATAGATTAACACCTCTTATGAAAGGTAAATCCTTAGGGATAACATCACAAAGACTGGATGAAATTTTCAAATTTCATAAAAAACAAATGGGGAGACTGGGCAGCAATAAAAGTCTAAGAAAACCTTTTCATCTGAGGGAGAAAGAGGAAAAAGAAAAGAAATTGAGAAAATGTGTATAAAAATATATATGTAACAAAAAAGTATCAACTACAAGTAAGATTAGAATTCAATAACAATAGTAATATTAACCTACTGTAATTGATAGTATTAATGACTTTAAAGTGAGTATAGATAGGGAGCAATATAGAAAAAGAAAACCCATATGGGCAACAACTATCGCAAAGTAGCAGAGGGAGCAAAGCAATAAGAGAGATGGATAAAAGCTGAAGAAAGCAGAACTAGATTCAGATAGGAAGTGAAGGGAGAGGGAGAGGGGGGTATTTTAGAATAATTTAGAGATTTTTATTTTTTATGATGCAACAATGTAATAGAAGAAGGAAATATATAATACATATATAGTTAAGCTAATTCATATATAATGTGTAAATGTGCTATTTGATTGAACTTAATGAGCTTAAATTAAGCTATAAAAATTGGATTCATAGAGAAACTTAAATTGAAATCTAGAAACTTAAGGTGAAATGCTTTTTGTTATGTAATGAGAAGGTACGCTTTCCAGATGTATTATTTGAGTTGTACAATAAAAATAATAACACCCCCCCCCCAAAAAAAGGCTGAATTGCAGCAGGACTATTCCAATCCCTCAGCATTTAACATGGAGCACAGAAGCAGCAGCACCAGTAAAACCTGAGTTTCTACTAAGGGATTGTATTTGAATATAGATGCTTCAATAGCATTAACTCTCCATGTCTGCTTAGAAGATCAAAGCAATTTGAAAATTACCATTTTAAACTAACAACCTGGCCCAAAGGTGTTCACTAAGCAACACTTCATTAAGGATTTTATTTTAAAGATGATTTCAGAGGGATTTTCCACATCTCAATTGAATTTTCCATTTAACCTCCCCATGCCATCCAATATCCACAGAAACATTGCAAAATACCGTAAGATAGCCTGACTACTGCCAGCTACTTAAACAATATAGGTCTGAATCCTATTGTTAATCCTGACTGGAGGAGATCATTGAATCAATGAGACTTACCTGCATGTTGAATCACCATTAAACAACTGACTGAATATGCCTACTCTTCTTGGAACTAACCAACAGGATGCTACCCATCGAGTTCTTAGAGTTATAGAGTCTTAGGGGGAATCCACACTATACAAATAATCCAGTTTGAAACTGGATTATTTGCATGGCTCCTTCCTATGGAATCCTGGGATTTGTGGTTTTACAAGGTCTTTAGTCTTCTCTGCCAAAGAGTGCTGGTGCCAAGATTCCATAGGAATGAGCCATGCAAATAATCCAGTTCAACTTGGGATATTTCTCTAGTGTGGATGCCCCCCCTATAGACTCATAGGATTGGAAGGAGTCTCATGGTCCATCAAGTCCAACCCTCTGCATAATGCACAGACTATAGCTAAAGCATCCCCAGCAAGTAGCTGTCCAGCCTCCCTTTGAAGACATCCAAAGAAGGAGACCCCACCATCTCTCTAGGCAATTGGTTCCACTGCTGAACCACTGTCTAGACATTCCTTCTAATGTTCAATCGAAATCTACTCTCTTGTAACTTCAAACTATTAGACCTGGTCCTTACCCTCTGGGTCAGGAGAGAACAGCTCTGCCCCTCCTCTCTGTGATAGTCCTTGAGGTATTTAAAGAGTGCAATCATATAACCTCTCAGTCTTCTTTTCACCAGTCTAAACATGCCCAGCTCCTTCAACCTTTCCTTATATATTTGTTCTCTGTCTTTGTTGCCTTTCCCTAAACCTGCTCCAACTTGTATATATCCTTCTTAAAATGGGGCACCCAGAACAGAATGCAATACTCCAGGTGAGACCTGACCAGTGCAGAATAAAGTGGGATTATTCCCTTGAATTGGAAACTATGCTTCTATTACTGCAAGCTAAAATAGCATTTGGCTTCTCTGCTGTAGCATCACACTGCTGCCTCATGTTCAACTTATGATCAACAATAACCCCAAGGTCCTTTTCACATGTAGTACTGTTGAGCAATGTATCCCCCCATCCTACATCTGTGCATTTGTTTTTGGGTTTTTTGTGGCCTAAATGTAGAATTTTGTATTTGTCTCTATTGAACTTCCATTTCATTAATTTCTGCCCAATTTTCCAGTTTATCTAGGTCCTGTGAAGTCGAAGGCTTTCACAGCCAGCATCCATAAATTTTCCTTGGGTTTTTTCCCCCCAGGCTGTGAGGCCGTGTTCTGGAATAGTTTCTTTCTGACGTTTCGCCTGCATCTGTGGTAATGCAGGGTGACAGATGACGATTCATCTTCTGTTCGTACCTCTCTTTGCCTAACTCTGAACTAGTGTTTGCCCATCCATTGCCTTGGTGTTTTTTTTAAGAAGTGCATATGTATGTAAGAAGACTTCTGTTAGATCAAAACTAGGACCCATATGCATCTAACAGTAAGCAGCTGGGTGCTTCTGAGGAGACCCATAACTGAGGCATGCCATAACAGCCTGCTCCTTTTCCTCCTGCCCCAGGAACTAGGATGTAGAGGTGTGTTGCCTCTGAAAAAATAGAAAATATGGAAGTTCCTTCAGACATGGACACACCCAGGACAGATCTGACCATCACAGCATCTTTTCCCCCTGAAGTACAGTAAATCTCACAGACTCAGTCACAAAAAAAAGATTCAGGATAATTATTAACTGTGAACCCCTGTTGGGGAATATATTAGCCAAACAGACACTAATCCTCCTTGCATATCTAACCCAGAAACTAACCATTCAAATACACAAACTTCAGTTGGTACAAAATATGGCAGCCAGAGTGGTCTCAGGAACATCTCGGAGAGATCATATAACTCCAATACTAAAATCTCTCCACTGGCTGCCTATCAGTTTCCGGGCCCAGTATAAGGTGTTGGTTATTACCTTTAAAGCCCTAAATGGCTTGGGTCCAACTTATCTCCGGAACCGCCTCCTCCCATACAATCCTCCCCGCACACTCCGGTCCTCTGGGAGGAATCTGCTTCAGCCACAAAAATCTAGGCTGTCTGCAACCTCCCAGAGGGCCTTTTCAGTAATCGCCCCCAAATTGTGGAATGGCCTGCCGAATGAGATCCGTCAGCTGACGAGCTTGAGTAGCTTTAAAAAAGCACTAAAGACGGATCTCTTTCGGCAGGCCTTTCCTGATTAGATCCCGGCCTCAGGAACTCAGTCTCCTGGCTTTTTAAAAATTATGTATATATTTGTTTTTAATGTGTTTTTTAGCTAGTAGGTTTTAATCTTATTGTGTTTAATGTCTTTTTATGTGGGAGGGTGGGGGTGGGTGGTGTTTTTAGTCATTATTATAATGTTTTAATTGTTGGAAGCCGCCCCGATTGTTTTTAGCAGAGGGGCGGGGTATAAATAAATTTTATTATTATTATTATTATTATTATTATTATTATATAAACTCCACACACACTCCTACCCAACCATTCTCTGAAGATGCCAGCCACAGATGCAGGCGAAACGTTAGAAGTAAACTCTTCCAGAACACAGCCTCACCGCCCGGAAAAAAACCAAGGAAAATCTATCAAGTTTGCCTCTCCTAAAGTGTTCTTTTTTAATCCACCAGAGGGTGCTAATGAATAACTTTCAAATCAGGTAAAGGAATTCCCTTAAACAACAAATCTAACCCAGGTCAACCTTTGTAAAGCATAATGGATTTTGGCACATTTCACAGCAAAAACAAACACACAGATGGTTTCTCATAGTGTTTACTCTCAACTGGGAGCATGTTCTCAATCCTAGCTCTCAAACAAGGGTAGGTTCAGAACAGGGATGGAGATTATGTTCCTCCTATACAGATGTTGCTGATCTACTACTCTGGACATCCTTGCCCACTAGCCATGCTGGTTAGTTATGTTGGCTAGTCCTGATGGGAGCTCCAAGAAGCCAAAAAAATCTTGAAGGCCACCAGTACCTCAAATCTGCTACAGATGTACGCATTATCAACTCTTTGGTTTGTCCTGTTCTCATTTCACTTCCTCCCTCCACCCCTAAAAATACACTTTAAAAGTTATTAGATACAAGTAGCACAAATAAAGGCCCTTACAGATAAGCACAATTGTGAGCTAGTCCTTAAATATTATAGTGCAGAAGTCAGAGGACTGATTCCAACTTTTAATAAGAGCCAAGAGCAGACTCAGCTCAGATGAGAGATCATTTCACCACTGTGCAGGCTCCTAAGATGATAACTGTCACATTCGACACAAGAGAAAAAAACTGTTTGCCTATGCAATGGACAATGTCAAGTGTGAAGTATACTCCCACACCCATGCCAGTTAGGCGTATTGATTACCTGTTCTGACTCCTCATCACTGATATTAGTCCGGCCCAGCATGGTTGCTTTGACAGTCGAGAGGATCTTGAGCTGAGTACTGATAGTTGGGATTCTCTCACAAACCTGCAGAAACACAAAATTGCAAGACTCCTAAAAGCACCTGCTAGGAGATAGATAGATAGATAGATAGATAGATAGATAGATACACAGACAGACAGGCAGATAGATAGACAGACATTCTATCACTGCTGTTGAACACATGATCCCTAAGGCATCTTTAAAAACAGTAAAGTGACAATCATATATGTAGAAGTGTAAACTTTCTTAAAATTTTGAAGCCAAACGGGAGAGGGGGATGATATTTTTGGGAAAAATTTAAAAAGGCAATTACCCCCTTAGAAATAGAAAGTCATTTTGCTTAGTTTATGAACATAACATTCATTAGATATAGCTGAAGTATAGAACAGAGACACTTAGCTTCTCTTTATCTTCACAGAGATGTGGCGAGGATTTGGGGTCTATCTTCTCTCATACGCTTTCCCCCTCCCAAATCTTCATCACAAACTCCATTCTAGAGACCCAGAGATGAAGGGGAAACTACTATGGCTTCACCACTGCTCTAACTGAAATGTGGTACTGAACAGCCTGAAGCAGACAATGAGGGCCAAAAAATGAAGAGAGGCTAATGTTGCATACTGATTTCCACAAGCCAGCTCACTCTCTGGTTTCAGGCTTGGGCTTCTTCTGCTTCGAGCAGCTATAAAACTCCAACCCAAAGGGATACCTCACATAATTATTCTGATGCAATTTAAGGCAGATCAATACAATGAAACTTCAAGACCGATCACCACCCAAAATGGATCAGCACTAACTCATCACACACTCAGAGCACAACACACACACACACACACACACACTCCAGGCAGAGCTCAGTGTCCCTACCTGCAAAAGGTTTGTTCTGATGCGCTTGTCAGTGCACTGTTTTGCCACCTCCTTGGCCAGCCGCGTTACTTCATCCGAAGCTTTCGCAATATCCTTGGCACACTGGATGAGTGCCCGTTTGTTCCCACTGCCACCTCTTACCAAGCGTGACATCTCAGCCATCAAAAGGGCCATCCGCTTGGCAGCTGCAATGATGTCATTGCCCTGGAAGAGAACAAGAGTCGCCATAAAAGCTTGGGACCAAGAGAGAGGTCAAAGCATCACCCACACTCTGTCAGCGCACCCTCATTAAGGGAAGGCAAAGAAGAGACATTTTGTGCAGTGCAGTCACGACTCCACAAAGAGCACTGAAGAGGCCAGTTGTGAAATACCTTCTCTTCCAATCTCAGTGAAATCAAGCTTTGGCCAGAAGAAAAAAATGTTGTGGACACATAGCATGTTAGTTTGGGTTTTGCTGAAGTGAAAGCGACTAAGTTCAGACATTGTCACTTTTACCAGTTAGGAACATATTGTTTAAAATAATGGTGCAAGACAATGCTCTGAAACAAGTTTAAAGCATCCAGCTAGCAACAGTGAGTGTTTTTAATGTCTAAATATGGAGGAACTTGGGGCATCCAAATTGGATGAAAATTGGTCGGTTTAAACGGTCACTCAAGAATAAGAAGGGAGAATTCTTGGAAAGCAGGGTATCACAACATGCTATTAATTAAGTAATCCTTTCGATCCACTAGACTTTTAAAATGTATGAATTGATTAGAAAGCACCTTTTTTTAAACTGTTAAAAAATTTAGTAAAGGCTTTTCAAAAACAGAAGCAGAGGCCATCTTACATAATGCATTCCCACTTTCACTGAGAAGGTAATGCCTCTTTGGAGATTATGCCTGCTACAAGACAAGCTTGCATTGTCTAAAAACAAATTTTCTTCATAATAATTTTTCCTCCTATACAAACATATGTAGACTGAATCTATTTCCTAGTTAATCCTTACAAAATTATTATTATTTTCACCAGGTAACAATCTTATTGGAACAATAAACATCTTTCCTCCTCTTTGAATTCAACTAATTTTTCTATTAGGAAAAAGGCATAGATTATATTCAAATGTTATGATGAACCAAGTTTTGTGAAGCTGCCTTGCTTTAAATAAACCATAGTTAAGATTAACTACAGTTTGTCACATTTAAACAAGATGACAAAATGTAGTCAAAGTGAAACTTTCCAATGTGCTCCTTACAACCACACTGGAAAAGAAGGGAAGAACACATAACCAGGTTGCACTATGGCTTGTTCGCATCACAATAAACCATGGTTTATCATGACATCCAAAGGTAGTAATTAAGTTAAGATTTTAATTTTTAATCCAGTATTTATCAGCTATTGTTCTGGAAAAAAGCATGGGAGGAGAAGTTTGTGGCATCTTTAAGACTTAACGGTACCAATATTGTTTGCAATGGTAATATAAATTCTAGCAAATATGATAAGAAATGATAATAGTATAGAAGGAATTGGAGTAGAAACAAAACATAAGATAAGCTTGTTTGCTGACGATACATTGCTAACAATTAAGGAACAGATTAACGGAATAGAAAAAATTAAAGAACATTTAAAAGTATTTGGGGAGATGACAGGCTTACAGGTTAATTGGAACAAATCAGATATGATGTTGTTTAACTATACTAAGGAAGAAGAAAATATAATTGTAAAAGAGAAAAAAATTAGAAGTAAGATTAAAAAGTAATATTAAGTATTTAGGAATAAATATTACAAAAAAATTAAAAGAACTAGAAGAGAAAAATATTATGGTACTAAGGAAAGAAATGGAAAAGAAGTTGGAAGAATATAAAAATATTCAACTATCATGGTTTGGAAGAGTAGCTTTAGTTAAAATGAAAATATTACCTAAACTAATTTTTTTGTTTAGAATGTTACCAATAAAAATATCAGAAGTAGAACTGAAAAAATGGCAAAATATGTTGAATAAATATTGTAATAGAGGGAAAAGGACAAGATTAAATAAATTATTTTGGTATATATCACAGAAGGAAGGAGGACTTGGTCTTCCCAAAATAAAAGGATATTATGAAGCTAATCTATTGAGATATGGTATAGAAGGAATTGTAGGACAGGGGGATTTAGAATGGTTAGAGATAGAAACAGGGAGAATAGAAAAGAGAATATGGAACATATTTTTTGATAATTTTACAAAAAAGGAAATTAAAGGAATTGAGAACCCATTTCTGCAAAATATATGGGAAATATGGTATAAATATAAGAGAGAAGTTTTGCCTATTGATTCAGTATTAACACCGGTTATAATGGAAAAAAATTCCCAAATAATTTGAAGGAAAAAAATTATTTATTTATTTATTTATTTATACCCGCTCTTCAGCCACAAGGCTATCAGAGCGGCTTACAAATTATTTTAAGCAATAGCTATTTACACATCTACACTGCATTAAGCAGTTTCCAATGTGTGTTAGCTAATTACCCCCACAAGCTGGGTACTCATTTTACCGACCTACGAAAGGATGGAAGGCTGAGTGAACCTTGGAGCCCGCTGGAATCGAACTTGCAACGTGGTGGCTTGCAGTACTGGCATTTAACCACTGCGCCACCAGGGAAATGGGAAAGGAATTAAAGAAAAGAGGACTAGATAAAATAGAGGGATGGATAGGATGGATGAATGAGAAAGGGAGTATAAGAGATAAATTACGTGGAATGAAAATTTCATGGTTTAATTGTATACAGTTAGAACAATGGATTAAAAATTGGAAAAAGAATCATAAAGAAATAAGGGAATTTACAAAATTTGAAAATTTGGTGAAAAAAGGTGAAAAGAGGGATGATAATGAAAGTTTGAAAGGTATTACAAGTGAATTATATAAAATATTGATAAAAATAAGGATAAAAAAGACAAAGGGGAATATTTAAGGAGAATATGGGAGGAAGATTTGAAACAAAAAATTGGAGATCATGAATGGGATAAGATATGGAAACAAAGACATCTAAAAAATATGTCGATACGGATAAAAGAAAATTATTATAAAATAATATGGAGATGGTATTTGACACCAGCAAGATTGCATAATATAGATAAGAATAACTCTAAATATTGTTGGAGAGGTTGTCAAGAAATAGGTACATATATGCATATGTGGTGGAATTGTAAATTTGTACAGCAGTTTTGGGAAATGGTTTTTATAAAAATAGAGAATATTCTGAATAGAAATATAGAAAGGAAACCGAGCATAGCATTGATGTCAATTTATATGGAGAGAATGGGAACCAAGCAGAAAAGGATTTAATAACAAATGTATTAACGGCAGCAAGATTAATTATAGCAAGACATTGGAAAATGCAAATAAATGTACAAGTGGAGAAGTGGTATAAAGAAGTTTGGAAGATGGCAATAAATGATAAGTTAACATGTAGAATTAAAGTAAGAAGAGGAAGTTGGAAAGAAAGTGACTTTGATAAAATTTGGAAAGTATTTGTTAAAAAAGTATTACAGACAAAAGATGGGAGGTTACCTCCACAAGAAGAAATGAGATTCTGGAAAGATTAGGTAAGGGATAATGGCTCCGGTGAAGGGGAGCACTGAGGTGGGGGGGGGGGTTAGGGGAATTAATATTTTTGAATAGAATTATAGTAAAGAATCTATGTTAACTTTTGAAATTAGTTAATAGAAAAATTGCGATGTTTATAGTAATTTTATGTGTTATACTAAGTATTGATTGGATAATATAATGTATGATTATAAAATTAATAAAAATATATTTTTTAAAAAAAGACTTAATGGTACCACAAAACTCATTTCCCCCATCTTTTGTGTTCCTAAATAGATTGTTTATTTGACAGATGTTTGGAAGGTAACTTCTTTCTATAACAAGGGATAATATAAACTGGCATATATATTGTAGGGTAAAGTGGGTACAAAATGTGGATCATAATATACAAATGTCCAAACGGGAATATATATATATATGTGGAAAAGAGGCTTGATATTTACTTTAAGTTATAATTTAAAAGAGAACTTTTCTAAAATTATGTACTATTGGTATTTGACACCAGATAGACTGTCTAAAACATATGAAGGTTCATCAAACCTTTGTTTGAAATGCTCATCCAGTGAAGGGACATTTTACCATATGTGGTGGACTTGTGAAAAAGCAAAGAAGTATTGGACTTCTCTACACAAAATGATGGAAGAGATATTGAAAATCAAGCTCCACCTAAAACCAGAGACATTCCTATTGGGACTTATAGACGTGGACTTAGAGTAAATATATGGGAAACTAATAAGATATATGACCACGGCAGTAAGATATGCTCAAAACTAGAAACAAACAAACAAACAAAAACCCCAAGAAGTAGAAGACTGTATATTGGAACTGTATGACACATTAGAAATGGGTAAGTTAACAACTTTGTTAAATAATATATCTTTAGAAGAATTTTTAAAGTCCTGGATTTTTTTTAATTGAATTTTTGAAGAGGAAAAATAGTCTCTCTCTCTCTCTCTCTCTCTCTCTCTCTCTCTCTCTCTCTCTCTGGCTTTTCTTTGCAAACGAAGATTCAGGAAGGACTCATCCCGCACTTTCTGTAAGCGCACAATATGGTCATTATAACCTTTGAAAATCTTTGAATGAGTATAATTGCAGGTGTGACATTATAAACATTATATCTTATCCACATGAGGTTTAAGCTAGGGGAAAAATATGTATTAGTATTTTTAGCCAAGGTTCATATGTAAAGGGGGGAAATTAGTTGATTTTTGTTTTAACTCTTTCAGCTGACAGATTGGAATCTTCTTGCCTTTTGTTAACATTATTGTTGTTTAGTTGGATTAAACTGTGTGGGGGTTAGGTTTAGTGAGGGAAGGGGGATAGTAGTTTAGGAGGGAGGGTTTTTTGATATTATCTTTATCCTTATATGTTGTTTTTAGACTGGAAAATAGATGTTTAATAAAAATCATTTTAGAAAAATATAAACTGGCATATTTCAGGGGCACACAACCTTTTCAGCCCCGAGAGCCTCAATGTGATGGCTTGGGGACTGAATGCACAGGCTCAAAACACACATATACCAGTGATCCTCATTGCTCAGTGAGCGGGAGTGGAGGGCCTTCTGTCCATTGTACTTCCCAGCACTGAGAAGTGCAGTCTGCATAAGGATTTCTGTGAGAAGGAATGGAAAGAAGGCTCCCTATTGCCTCCCTAAAGAGCTTCAGATGGATTGTTCTTTTCTTACGATCACCACCAGCAAAGGAATGATCTGTACAAAACTGCCACAGAAAGGTGTCAAGCAACCCTGGGACCCACATTTAAAGCTTCAAGGGGCTGCATTTATCCCACAAGTGTGTACCCCCACACAAATTAAGATATGATAGCTATAAGAACATTCAAACTGAAATAATTCACTAATCAGTTTTTAATCGTTTTACTGTGTTTTTGTGTTAAGTGCTGAGTTAATGTGATACACTGATTTACGCTGCTGAAAGCAGAAAGGATGCCTGGTGCATAATTTTTTGCATGCAGAAAATAGTTGTGTTGCATGCACACCATGGTTGTGTAACAAAGAGGCACATACTATGATACTTGAAGTCCTTATGGTTATCCCTCCAGGCTTTACTTCTATGCAGCATAAAAAACAGCATGTTGAACATGATCAAGAAGCTGTGCAGACACAAAATTCTGAAGAGCCCCATATTGGACTATCTCCTTGATCCAACAGGTCTTCATACATCCATTTTAACTGGCACCCCAAAAATGATTTGTGCATACCATTGTACAACTGTAATATACGCATGTACAAACATGCATGTACCACCATACATAATATATAGCCTCACCCCAGGAACACAAGCCAGGATGTTGAACATGTGTTTACTGCTATGCAAGGTGCTAAGCAACTCTAAGTGCAGTTTGCCAGCTCCCATCAGCAACAAAGACCAGGTCATGCACCCTCTCAATAGATTCCTAAAAAGGAGCAAGCCAAATTAGAAGTTTGTATTAAAAACAGAGGCAACCACAACAAGAGGCAAGTGGCAGCAACTGCATTTTGAGTGCCATTAAAGGGGAGGAGTGGGGAGAGAGAAGGAATGAGAAAGATATGAGCCAAGAGGCCCAGTCCAGCAGGATGTACCCGGCTTGTGGGGGCAATTAGCTAACACACATTGGAAGCTGCTTATTGCAGTGTAGATGTGTAAATTGCTATTGCTTAAAACAATTTGTAAGCCACTCCGATAGCCTTGTGGCTGAAAAGTGGGGCATAAATAACTAAATAAATAAAATAAATGCATTAGCACCATTAAAAAGAAGGAGCTTTTCCATTCATTTTAGTGGAGCCTGCATATGAATCTTGGCACTGGAAGGTGCCATGTTTTAACCGGGAAATCTCATTTGTATTTGGTGCTGGGTCATCAGAACGTTTTGGGTTGTCCCAGATGATAAGTACTGACAGGGAGGGAGGCGAAGGAAGGAAAAGAGTCTTATTTCACTTATGGTTTTCCACCCACATGCCCAATTCTTAGTAACTGCACAGCCACACACACTTACTCCTTGCAACATGCTAGTCCCAAAAGCGGAAAAGTGATCCCAGTGGCTTCGCAAACTAACACCTGTGTTTAGTGCCTGCAGGCCCACATCTGAGATTCACAGACCCGTGAGCTCCATTAAACATATTGATTCCACCCTCGCTGTCTGCAGCAAAGTCTGAATTTAGCAACTAACACCTTCAGCACAGCTTCTCAACAAAAATCCTCTCACAACAGCCATGTTTTTATAATTCAGCCAAGTGCAAAACAGCAGCTCCAACTCCTAGGCAACCCTGCCATACAAAAGCCATTCCTTTACTGTACAATGTTTTAGTGGAAGCCATTGATAGAAAGAGGAAAACAGCACAATGATGCGTGTTAAATGATTTTGGGGGATGACGACAATGACTCCCTTACAATCTGGAAGTCACTGAGAGACTGTGAACCATGGCTTCACAGGTAGTCAGATATTTTTTATTCATTTATTTTCTTTCCTTTTCAGTAGCCATTGCCATAAAGAGACAGGTAAGGCAAAGGACAAACAGGGAAAGGAAGCCTTATTAAGAAGGAGAATAAAGAAGGAAGTTGTGAGCCAAATGAAGCTTTAGCCTGGCTGTCAGCAGGCCTAATAAAACTTGTGAAGCCACTCTCAATCCTCAACAATGAAATGCAAACAAAACTTGAATTCATTCCAATTCAAAAAAAGAAAAGAAAAAGAAATTGGGACCCGGCAAGAACCAAGAGTGATGCAAATGTGTCAACGTTCCAAAATGGCTGGATGCAACGCGGATCAGTCGCCAGGGGGAAAGGGAGGAAGTACCTTACTAGACCACTTGGTGGCTTCCCGGTGCAGAGACTGAGCAGCGGCCAGAATGGGCTGGTTAACAGGTTGGTTGGTTGGCATTAACAGCAGCTCAGGCTCGTAATCATCTTCAATGTCAGAGGGGAGAGTGAATTCAACATCTGCTTCCTCCTCCTCCTCCTCCTCCTCCTGATCTACACCTACATCAGCCTCAGGGGCTTCCTTAACCTCATCAGTCACATCAGGCTTTGCAGGATGAAGGGGAGGATGAAGAAACAGGGACAGTTAGTACAAGAAGCAGGATCTTGTCAAAGAGCAAGAACTGAGCTGGTTTAGTACATTCTTTGTTCTACTTGGCAATGGAAGAAATGAGAGAGGATAGACACAACTCCAGAGGGAACTGATCTGAACATCTACAAAGTCTTCAGGGAGAAAAGCAACATGTTTTAGGAAACACACGGACAGATACTTTTCACTTGAGCCACTTGTAAGTGTCTTATATGTCACCACAACATTCTTTTCTGGCAAGACAATAGCACCAGTGGGACAAAAAAAAAAAAGCAAGCACAACATGGAAGTGATTACTTTGGGGTGCAAGATGAGAGTTCCAATGATGTGGATTGAATGCTAAAAGAATGGCCAGGGAGCAGAGGTGCCAGAAACCCCTTTCTGTGCCCTCAAGAGATGTGAAGGTCAGAGAGGTTCCAGCCACAAGACAAAGGGAGGTGGCTGGCTCAGGCAAGTAGTGGGCATTATGAAGGGCAAGACAGATTTGAGCCATGGAGCACATTTCCCTAGGCATCTCTCCCACTGAAACCTTGCTGAAATGAAGGGGAGCTGCACTAGAGCTTGTAATTAGGGCTCTCTCATTTAAAAGAGCTCCTGTTCAGTGTTACGAGACCTGTACAGGAGTGCTTACTGGCAAATTGTGCCCCATGTTCATTAGTGTGCAGTGAAGAAAGAAAGGATGGGACAAAGATATCGTTTGGATTCTCCACCTCAGGCACTAAAATGGCTTTGTCCAAGCATCGAAAAGAGGAAAACACAATGCAGGAAACAAAGCAGGAAAACAAAACAAAACAAAACAATGGATTAGTGAGACAGGCTACTTGTTAAAGGACATTATCACATGTTAATTGTCGAAAGTAATGTTAGTAGCACATGACAAAGCCAATCAGAATGTTTCTGTTAGCAGAGAGTTAATGAGATAGAGTCAGATTGTTTTGCCACAATGTTGTTCTACCAAAATCCAAATAAGGAGTTTAAATCATTTTCTTCAGTATTCTAGATCACATCCTGTGAGATGGAAGTATCTAAAAACAGAACAGCTCAGCATTATTGTAGCCAAACTTCACTGTACAAATCCATTTCAGAAAGAGAAGGAAGTATGGACAAACAGGCATCACCTTTAACAAGAACATTAAGGTGCAACCAGAGCTAAACAACTGCCACATTTTATTTCTCCCTGGGCTGTTACTGTTCTTGGACAGAGCTTCCTTTATATGCTCCCAGCTCCTTCTTCCAGCGTTGTGGTCTTAGATGTTAACTGTGTGTTTTTTAATTGCTAAGTTTATGCAATTATGCTTGCATGCTCTCAAATAATTTGGTGGAGCTTAAGGTTCGTCACTTTTTGCTACCTTGGCAAACAAAGAAGTGAAATGAAGTTTGATGGCCATGCCTGGGATGAGGTCCAGATTGTCAAGTCATTCTGTTGGTCAACCTGACACACATGTTGAGAAATATAAAGCAATTATAGAAAGGAAGATTCACTCCCAACATGATCACTTCACTTCTCTTTCCTTATCCTAAAACAAGCTTGGGGAAAACCTGTATGGAAAAAAAAAGCCTGGAAATAAAGATAAATGAATCTGCTCAATAGGTAGAATAAGTCAGTTAAGAAATCTTGTTTCTAGGATACATTAAAAGTATCTGTAGCCAACAGTGGTTCCACATACTATATAATTAAACCACACTCCATCTATTCAGTAACTGAAGATAACTGCATTAACATACAATTTCATGTGCTACTTTTCTATGCTGCCTGGTAAAGACTTTTGAGCAACTCTGCTTTTTATATACTTTTCAGATAGCACTGGTCTAATTACCTAGTTGTGTCCAAGTTCTTCCTCTTTATATGTGAATTCACAGCAGCCAACCATAATGTTATCTACCTCCTAGCAAAGCTGAAAATAGGATTGGGGAACAAAATCACAGAAGGAAGCAAGGGAATCAATGCACTGCCCACTAAAGACCTCAGAAAGAAAAGAAAAATAAATTTGAAGAGCATTAAGGAGGGAGAAAAGGTTAATTTGAACTAAACAAGAAGTATAACCTGAAACCAGTTTTTGAGGTTTACTTAAAGCAGACCTTCTTTTTCATTAGGGCTTGGTTTTTGCAAGCAACAGCCTCCTACAATCTACCAGAAGATAGGCTCAAACTGCAGGAGCAGCTTCAAGAAGAAGCTATTTCCTCTACTTTTGAAGATCCATTAGGCATTTTTCTTTAAGTTCCATAAGAAACCTCACCCTCGTTGGTTCTACCACCCCACAAAAATGTCACATGGCAGCCATGCTTTGAATGGGGCACTTAAAAAGTGGTTCCCCTGAGCAGAATTTATGACCAGCAGATCAGACGTGCAGCTTCCTTCCACAGTAGCTTTAGCAGTTTTCCTTATGTTACAAATTCATAGGTGGAAGAGAGATTGGGGTGGCAGGAGGACTACAGGAAGAAAATTTATCACTGTACTTGGGTGCAGATGCACTTTGCCCCATTACCTTCTCTTTGGCTTTCACTTAGATCTTTTATTTATATCACTACTATATTACAGAATGTTACAAGGTTAAGGCAGCACATCAGCTCCTTTAAAATTGGAATTGGGATAAGTAAAGTGCGGCCCATGGGCTGCATGCAAACCCCAAACTCCACTATTGTGACCTGTGAATACCTGCCAGAAGTTCCCCCAAGCTCTGGAACCCATTTTTTCAATTTTGCAAAAGCAATTTTCAGGCACTTTTTCACTTGAAATGCATGAAAATCACGCACAAATATGGAAGTTTGGCACTTCCACCACCCCAGAACACCTCCCCATCCCCCTAGGCCTTTTTTCAACCATGAATTGGCCAAAAACGGAAACCAGAAGTGAAACATTGTCATGTCCAATGTGCTGTAACAAGCCAGTGCAGCACACAGTGGTGGAAAGAATTAGCCCCCAGCCACTGTGCACTTGCCAACCTCTGGTTTAAACTGTACCATTATTATTATAAAAACACAAACAACAAATAAGAAAGTACCAAAAGCACACACACAAATCCCATCCTGAAAGGCAACCTATTAATCCATAATCATGGGGATGCTGAAGACAATATTTTAAACACCCAGATTTAATGGCTGCAGTTCTTCATTCAATCCACCAAAAATAATGGGCCTATTATTAAATTGCCCCCAATAATAAATAAGGTGGCAATGCATCTTGAACGGACAAGTTTGTCTGTTTCCCCTTCCCTTATTTTTATTTCAGATCCAATAATTTTATCCCATATTCTCATAATTCATCTAACAATAGATAGGGAGGTTGTTATAGCTTATTTCATGTGACTAATAAAATGGGTCGCCATCTGTCCAAATGCAATTGGAGACCACATGTGTTCACACTCCCACAGAAAGATGGTGGTGGGGTGATAGTCAATCTGTAGAGTTCTTGTAATGCCATTCCCCACACCAGCCAGCACCTTGCTATTTTTCCTCCTTTGCTTGTCTCCTTTGTCAACAAATGCATATGTCAAAAATACAATCCTACAAGTGAAAAAAGTATAATCACATCATTCTACATCTTTTACTGTGCAACAGGAAACACAACTGAACTGCAGCTGTTCATAATCAAAAAATATAATTGTGAGGTCCTACTCATTCTGGTCTTATCTCAAAGGATTGAAAAACGGAATTGTACAGATTACTCTGTCTTTCAAATTAAGGACCGCTTCTATACAATGCTGAATCCTCGTACCTGATGAGCTGAATATGGACCTGATTTATTCAAAGTTAAATCAGCCCAAAAATTCATGGAAGAGATATATATGGTTGTGAGTCATGGAAAGAACAAGAGAATGCAGATTGTTTGGACTGATTGCAAGATACATCTTTGGGTTAACCAGTGAAGCAGCAACAGATGAATAAACCATTGGCAGTTCTTACCTTGCTGGACCACTTTCTGGCTTCATCATGTAGCTGCCTGGCAGCCATCATCATGGGCTGGTTAAGCACCTCACCAGCCTTCTGCTCTGGGAATTCTTCATCCTTCTCTTCTGGGGGAGGAGGCCTGGGGGGAGGAACCTCACCCTCTGGCAGGGGTGGCTTTGGAGGAGCAAACTCATCAGTGAGCTGAGAAAGAAAGGAAATGGCTTCCATCACACCAGAACAGCATCACCAAGTTCTGTATTAACCCATACTGCAGGAGTTCTCACTGCTTTGGCCCCATTTTCCAAATCAAATTACTAAGTGTAGTAACATTTGGCAAGAAAATTTAAAATACTTGCTTAAGAACATTATTTACTATGTTAAAAGCCCATTGTGTTAATTTTATTTTAAGTAGCAACTGCTGAAGAAAGATTCATTATTTCTACTGTGATGAGAAGTAACTGGTCTTCTGAATGATTAAGAAGGGAAAGGATAAGTGACAGAATCTGATGGACAAATCCAGAAAGTAGCAAGCCAGATCTTCCCTCAAACTATCAAGTTGGGCCCTGAGTCCTATTGGCAGTCTGAACTAGATTTGTTGTTGCTAACTGCCATCAAGTCAACTTCAACTAATGGTGACCCCATGAATGAGATACTTCCAAGTCACACTATCATCAACAGCCCTACTTGGGTCTTGCAGACTCAAGACCATGGCTTCCTCGATTGAGACACCATCTATACAAGGGGGTGGGGACGGAGTGCCTTGCAGTAATGCCATTTTGCAGCAGCAGTGACTTATCTTAATGGTAGTTTTGCCCCCATAAGCCCCCATAAGATTTGCATGCTAGATGGTAGCTACAAGTGATTTACTCATATTTGTACTTTGCGGTTGCTGAACTTAAAAAAAAAAAAAAAACAATGTCCAAGGTATGCTAGAATGATAGGACAGCAAAACCAAAAAACAAACAAACAACCCACCCTGTTTTGTCACCTTAGCAAATGCTCGCTAAGGCAAAAATCCAACATGGCAGCAGCAGGTGCTTGCCCTGTTAGCAAGCCCCACCCCCTGCACTCACCCAGCCAATCAGTTTTGTGCTTCCTCTCCTATGGGAAAGCAATTCAAAGCGAATTGCTTGTCCCAAGAAGCAGGAATGTGCACCCCCTTTACTGTTTTTTTTAAACTATAGGAAAAGCCATGAAGACTTTTCCTGCGTTGTTTTTTCCATTTTGCCCCCCACCTTGTGAATACAGTGGATTGATATGAAATCCCATTTAGAGAGGTTGTATTCCCAGCGAATTCCATAAGGGGTATTTTCACCATTTAGACAATCCCTGACTCTATCCATCTAGAATGTGATCTTCCTGTTTTCCTACTGCCTTCTACCTTACCAAGCATTATTGTCCTTTCTAGTGTGTCATGTCTTCTCATGACATGGCCAAAGTACGACAGTCTCAGTTTAGTCATCTTGCCTTCTAGGGAGAGTTCAGCTTTGATTTGCTCTAGGACCCATTTATTTGTCTTTTTAGCAGTCCATGGTATCTGTAGAACTCTTCTCCGGCACCACATTTCAAAGGAGTTGATTTTCTTCCTATCAGCTTTCTTAACTGTACAGCTTTCACAACCAAACACAAAAATGGGAAATACAATGACACGGACAGTCCTAATTTTAGTATTCAACGATATCTCTTTACATTTCAGGATCTTGCCTAGTTCCCTCATAGCTGCCCTTCCAAGTTCTAGTCTTCTTTTGATTTCTTCACTGCAGTCTCCATTCTGATTAACAACTGAGCCAAGGTAAGGAAAATCTTGAACTATTTCAATGTCTTCATCGTCTGCTTTAAAGTTATGTAAACCTTCTATGGTCATCATTTTTGTTTTCTTAATGTTCAACTGTAAACCTGCCTTTGCATTTTCTTCATTCACTTTCTTCAATAATCATTCAAAGGGTCTGCTATTTTCTGCTAGTAGTATGTGTCATCTGCATATCATACATGGTTGATGTTCCTTCCTCTAATGTCCATGTCTCCTTCCTCACAGTTTAATCCTGCTTTACATATACTTTCAGCATACAAGTTAAACAGATAGGGTGATAAAATGCAGCCTTGCCTGATCCCCTTGCCAACAGGAAACCATCCTGTCTCTCCATATTCTGTCCTGATGGTATCCACTTGTCCTGAGTACAGGTTACAAACCAGGACAATAAAATGTTGTGGCACATCCATTTCTTTAAGAATGATCCATATTTTTTGTGATCTACACAATTAAAGGCTTTTCTATAATCTATAAAGCACAGGCTAATTTTCTTTTGAAATTCTTTGGTGCATTCCATTATCCAATGTATGTTTGCAATATGTGCCTCTTCCTTTCCTGAACCCAGCTTAGACATCTGGCATTTCTCGCTCCATATATGGTAAAAGTCTTTGTTGTAGAACTTTAAGCATCACTTGGTTTGCATGGGAAATTAATGCAATGGTACTGCAGTCCCTGCTGTTCCCTTCTTGGCGATTGGAATGTATAATAAGCACTTCCAATCTCTGGACCAATGTTTTATTTTCCATATTTGTTAACAGATTTTAGTTAGAACTAGTGTAGATTCTTTGTCTCTGTGGCTTTGAGCAGCTCTATTAGTATGCCATCTGCTCCTATGATTTATTTCTCCCAAGTGCTCTGATTCCAGCTTCCATTTCACTTTCACATTTCACAATTAGAGGTTCATCTTCATATGGTTCTTCTGTGATTGAATCTGTCAACCTTTCATCTCTTAAGGGTTCTTCCATGTATGTTTCCATCATTTTTTAATTTCTATTTGATCATGTAGTGTGTTATCCTGCTGGTCATATAGCATGCCCACTCTTGGTTTAAATTTCCCTTTGATTTCTTGGATGTTGAAAAAGAGGTATCTCGTTCTTCCTTTTTTGTTGTCACCTATTTCTCTGAATTGATTATTATAGTAGTTCTCCTTGTTCCTGAGCACACATCGCTGAACAGTTGCATTCAGAGTTCTGACTTTATTTTGGTCCTCTTTTACTTTTGTTTCTCATCTGTCCTTAACTGCTTGAAGAGTTTCATCTGTCATCCATTGAAGATTCCCTTTCTTTTTGGCTACAGATAGTGTCTTTCTGCATTTTTCCCAGATAGTGTCCCCGGCTTCAATACAGAATTCTTCTGGCTCCTGGTCAATTAGACTTAATAGTGTAAATCTATTTTTTTACATTATCTTTAAATTCTACAGGGATGTTCTTCAGGTTGTATTTTGGCATGATGGTTGGTTTAGTTTTCTTCAGCTTTGATATTAGTTCAGGGTCTGTGCCACAGTCTGCTCCTGGTCTTGTTATTGCAGAGAGAATGGAACTTCTCTATCTTCTGCTTCCAATTATGTAGTCTATCTGATTTCTATATTGGCTATCAGGTAATGTCCTAAAATCTTTGATTCTGCTCTGTTTCCTACTTTTGTGTTCCAATCACCTAAGATTAACAAGAAGTCCTGTTTTGGTGAGTGATCAATTTCTTCCTGATTTCCAACACAGAATCTTTTAATTTCTTCTTCCTCTATATCTGTAGTTGGAGCATAAACTTGGATTATGGTAAAACTGATGGGTTTTCCCTGAAGTCTTACTGACATGATTTGGTCAGACTTTGCATTATATCCTTTGACTGCTTTTGCTACATCTTTCCTCACTATTAATGCCACCTCATTTCTACTTAGATTTTCATTTCCTGAGTAAAACACTGTATAATTATCACGATCAAAGCATCCCATTCCTGTCCAGTTTAGTTTGCTCATCCCTAGTATTGTAATGTTCCATTTCTTGTTTTACTATGTATAGCTTCCCCTGATTCATGCTTCTCACATTCCATGTCCCTACAGTATGTGCAGGGCAGCTTTGGATTTTCCTTTCACCTCTGAGTACATCAGCAGCTGAATGGCCTTTCAGCTTCAGTCCATTTGCATCATTAGCCACAGCAAACCAGAATAAACCCATTTAATGAATTCTTGAAAAGTGAGTCAACACTTAGGCAATTCCTATTGATTCAATGGATCCACTGTAGTAAGGACTACAAAGAGGATTCAGACAGCCCATGCATTCAAAAGCCCATCATTCTACATCAGTCTTCTACAACCATGGACAAGACTATCTGGAACCTCAAAACATACTGAACCCACTCACCAATTAGTCAATTGGTTAAGTATTGCTCCTGTTCATGGTCATGCTTGTAATTGCTACACCCTACAAAAACTCAGCATGGCCAATGTGTATTTTGCCACTCTGACAAGTATTCATGGACCCCACTCTAAACCCAAAAGAAACGAGATTGTTTAGCACTCTGCATGCCACAAGCCTGCTTTCAATTATAGGAAAAGGAACAGAACATTGTGTGAGACTAGACTGGCTTTAGATTAAACAGCAATACCTCTCATAGCCACTCTACACTACTGATAATGGGCCCCGGCAAATTGTTGTAGATTCTGTCTCTGCTTCAGCATCTTGCAAAACTTTCTTCCTGTTGTGACAGAGCAGCACTTACATGGAGTTGCTCAAGGTCAGGTGGTGGAGGAGGGAAATCAGGTTCTTGGGGCTGAAAGGCTTCTCGAACTTTAGCAACCGCTCCCAAAATCCTATATCCGGAATCTAAGAAGTTCTTCTGCAAACCTGGTAGAAGGGGAGAAAAAAAGATACCCATATTTCGTTAGTGACAAGCATTTTTCAGCAGGCTGAGAGAGTTAAACAACTTATTTTTTATTTTTTTTAAAAAAGGATAAATTATAACACAAATCATTTAGCAGTGTCAAAAAAAAGTGTAGGTACAGACTGAGGAGTGCAATGACCTTCAGTCATTTTCTTCATCAGTTTAACTCTCTGCTCCTTATTCTAAATTGCCATTAAACTGAGAGAAAGGGTAGAACCTTAGACAGCAATTTCATTTCATGTTTACCAGGATCAGAAATGTTGCCTGCCACAGCTTTTGCATCCATCACCATCGGTGAGATGGTCTTGCTCAGGTCATCCGAAGCAGCTTTAACAGCTTCACGGAATTTGGGATCCTCTGAGTTTTCAACCTCCTTCTTTGCCACTAACAAAATCCTGTTTGCTCGCCGGGCGATGCTGGTAGCTCCTGCAACTAGCATCTGTGGTTGAATATTGGCCATCGCCACTTTGCATTTGTCCAGGTCTTTCTTAATGGCTTCTTCAGAGGCATCCAGCAGAGACTTGGTATCAATTGCTTCATCCACTAGACCTGGAGGAAGAAATTATATCATTATGTACAGGACAATGGGAACATGATGTCTGAAACAAAGCACTACATTATATATACTTAACATTCTATGTTGGTCAATGCCAGGGTGTTTGCAATTTTGCTACCTTGGCTAGCTAAATCCTGGCTGGGCCTGAAGCACTGAATTTTAATTTTGAAGATTTTCAGCTCTTCTCATTTACCACTCTTTTCTTGCCACCAGAGGGCACCCAAATCCACAAACTCTATAAAATTGTCAAACCTTTCAATTTCTTATTTGTTGGTTTTCACTGAGCTTGCAAATCACTATTAATTTCCAATTTTCCAGATGGGGAATCAGTGCTAAGAAAGGGTGACTTGCGCAAGACTGAAATGGGTTCTGAGCTTAAGTACGTGCATTATATCCATTGAATTTCCCACCATCCAATTTCACTGGATGACCCTGGGCTGAAAGGAAAAGAATATTTCTGTATCTGCTCTTTCCATGTCATGCAGAAATTTATACATCACCATCCTGTTCCCCCTCACTCCTCTTTTTCCTAAGCTAAACAGACTCATAAATTCTACTTTTTCCTCACAGTGGAGTTGATCCAATCACTTGATCATTCCAGTTGCCATTTTCTGCATCTTTTTCAGCTATACAATATCCTTTTTGAGCTGCAATGACCTGGGACCTTTTCACCCTACACCATTATAGTATTATGAATCCACTTTAACTGCCATGGCTGCATCCAACAGAATCCTGGGCCTTGAAATTTGGAGCAGCACTAGAGGAGGTCTCTGGCTGAGACTTCTAAATGCCCCTCTTTAAGCTGCCAATACCAGGATTCAACAGGATGGAACCATGACGGTTAAAATGGAATCATAGTTCTGTAACTGTATAGTGTGAAAGGGTCCCAGAACTGTACACAGTGTTCCAAGTTTGGCTTCCACATTTATTTATTTATTCATTTATTGAATTTGGATTTGTATAAGCATGCTAAGCATGAGCATACACGCTCATATTTTATTCCTTTTCCAATTATTTTTCACAGGTAACACATTCTGGGTTGGCATTTTTAAACTGAGCTATCCACCACAACCCCAAGATGTCCTTCTTAGTCAGTCACCACAGGCTCAGATCCTATCTGTATATATGTAAAGTTGTGATCTTTTGTCTCAAAAGTACACTTCACAATTACTTACTCACACTTTGGCACCTCAAAGCTCGTTCCGCCAGATTACAGAGTTCCTTTTGGCCCTCCCTCTTCACCGTCTATTCTTGTTCTGACTTCCTTAAATAATTTGGAATTATCAGCAAATGTGGCTGCCTCACTTCTCATCCTTAATTCTAGATTGTTACTAAAGGATCAACCCTAATGCATATCTTTACAGTACATCACCATCACAAGAAGTTATCATTCATTCCTACTCTTTACTTTCGTTCTTGACCTGTTACTGATCAGGACAAAATCTTCTCTTCTTATCTCTTAACTGCTAAGTTTGTTCAGGCATCTTGGGTGAGGCAGTTTGCCCAAAGCTTTTTGGAAGTCCAAATAAACAACATCTATCAGATCATCCCCCGTCACCACATGTATTGTTACTCTCAAACAGTAAGTGAATCTAGACATTCATCTTCCTTTTCTTTCAAGTTCCATTCAATTATATGACAGAGTTGTTGCCAACCATTTGGTTACCTGTCATTTTTTCCACGTTATCAATCCACTGGTTCTTCATGGTCTCAAAGTGCTCATAAGCAGCTTGATTTCCAGGATTCCTTAGGAGGATGCGTGCAGCAGATACTACCTGTTAATATAAAGACAGCACATAAGATGGCTATACAGTAGGACCCCCTGATCCACTGGGTATTGGTTTGGGGTGGTGTGGATACCAAAAACCATGGATAATAGTGAACGCCATTGAAAATAATGGGACTTCTGGTTTAAAACACCATCGAGTTGCCTTGGAGGACCTAGAAAATGGCTAGAAAGGAAATATTTTCTAGTAAGACTCTATGGTAGGTGTGCTGTTTTGTGTCCCATGGATAATTGAATCAGTGGATAATGAATCAGTGATTATGGGGGGGATGTCTTACTGTACTGCTGCATGGGAACACTCAATGGCTGCCTTAGAATCTACAGCATTTTTCTCTCCCGATAAACTGAAAGTTAAGCATCTCATTGGGAACAAATACCAACTAGACTGTGGATTCCCAACTACAAGAAGGATTATACTGTTTGAGAACATTTTAAAGAATTCAGGATTTCCTAAGTGTTCTTGTACAATGTCTGTTTCTGCCTTAGATTAGGGTCTGAAGAATTTGACGGACAATTGCGACTCTGCTCTTCAGTGTAACTACTTTAATTTTGCAGAGGACAATTCTCTGCCCCGATACATGCCATGGACCACAACTGCTGCAAATAACAAAACAAGAAGTCTCCAGAAGTCCACTTATCTTTCTGTCAAATCCCCTTTAGGGATGTATTTAGGGAGGGAAAGGGTGAGCTGCACCTTGTGTTAAAGGTGAATCACCATTTCTGGAAACTACCGGGAAAAGCAATGTCTCCTTCTTCCTGGCTAGAAAAAAATTCAATGCAGGAATCTGATGAGGGTCTTGGGGGAAAGGAGTCAGGGACTGCTGTGCACAGCCCAGCATTCATATAACTCCCACCATAATGCTACACAAACAGGCAAAGAACCAGAGTGATTCCAGCCATGCTGCCAACAGGAAAGGAAGCTCATGCCAGCCTTATCCCAACTCTCATCCCTCATAATTAGTGCTTTTACCTCATACTGAAATCTCTGCAGCAGCTTTGCAAAGTGTAGTTTATCTGGTGAGATGCATTCTGAAAGCCAATCTGTGGCTGAAAAGTGATTTACAGCAATAAAATATTTGAAAACATTTAGTTGAGAGTATCTAATTTCAGTGAGGACTTGCCTCTAAGACTGAGCCTCTAGGCCTCTGTAGACAATCTTCTGTTTCTATGTTAAGCTTACATATTTCTATATTTTTATGAGAGTCAGCTATACTTTTTAGAGGTACACTAAGGGACATATCAGGATAATAAAGCTGGCATATAATTTAATGCAATTTTCATTTTTTTCAGCCTCAGATTTATGTCCCTTCTCTCTCAAACTGAGAGAACAGTCTCATCCTGATTTCGAATGTAGCTTCATTCTTGAGCTTTTCCTCTAATTAACATTCAAGACAATGGATTTCCTCACTCCACTTTGTGCTTCATTTCAAATGAAAGCTATCATATGTGGATGGACATTTAATAATAACAGAAGTTCCCAAACAATATTGGAAAACATGGGTATTGCAGAATAATTCTAGCAATGACTACTGGCACAATAGCGTAATAGAACTTCAAGACAGAGCTTGGGGGGATTTTTTTTTTTTAAAAAACTACAGCTCCCAGAGTGCATTAGCCAACCTAGGGAAGCCCAAGAATTGTAGTCCAAAAAGTAACTTGTCCAGACTCTAATTTAAAGGCAGCGTATCAGATGCGAAGGAAACACATTGCCTTTTTTCCCCACCAATTCCCCCCCCCCGGGGGGGAGATGCTTAAAGGTTGCACACCTATAGTTACTAGCCATCAAGGAAGCACACTGCCTCTATCCCATTTACGCACTTTCTAGAAGCATCTGACTTTTTAATTAATTAGATGGACCTATGTTTACATCCAGCAAGGCCATTTCCAAGCCAGAACAAACTGAATTATTGTCCTCCTGTTTTCCCTCAGAAGGGATCAGAAATGAAATGTGGCTGAAAAAGAGCTCACCCATATGTATTTTTATGCGTTTCTGATGCTGAAAGAAAGAAAGTGAGACCTGAGGTGTGAGTTCTCTGGCTGACTTCACAGTTGCTTGTATGCCTTCCACGGTACTTTTGTTGGCTGTTCCAACTGCAGCTGCCTTATCTGCAGTAGCACCAAGCCTAGCAGCATGGTTTTCAAAGTTGGCTGCCCGTTCTTCAAACACCTGATAATCAAGAAGAATTTTATTTTTTTTAAATGACATGAGTTGAGGACTTTCAGTTCAGCCATGGGTCCCTGAACAATTCACCCAAACACATCCAAACACAAATGAGATGCTTTAATTCAGGATAGATTAAATTACGTTACCTAATGATACATTCATAATTTTATGGAGATTTATTAGAAACCTGAACTATAATTGCTAGCCATTCTGTCTTCCACAGAGATAGATTTATTAATCTGCTGCAAACACAAAGAGCCCTGTAGGCAACTTTAAAACCAAGAAATTTAGTATGACACAAACTCATCATGCAATACTTTCCAGTGAATTCAGTTCACATATTCATTCACCAATCATCTAGAACAAGGGCAAAGGAATTAAGCAGTATACACACATGTGAATCAGGCTCACGTCTGGCTAGCCCTGTTTATATGAGCAAATGTGTACATAATTTTCCCACACAAAAACTACCGGCTCAGTGTATAACGAGCGAGCTCTGGTTTCTATAGCTTTACTTGGTCCAGATGCAGAATTCTGCATATCTCCCTGCCCAGCCTTAGCCCCTTCTGCTGCTGCTTCCTCATTTGCCTGACCCCACACTTTACACCATTAAGCTTGCTTGCCCTTCCTTTATTTCCTGCTGTTCCTGAGCAATAGAAGTTCACAGGGCATCACAGCAGCACTAGAAGGAAAAGCCCTTCCACTTGGGGCTGTAGAAATGCTTTGAGATGGGGAGATGGAAAGCCATTTGTCTCCAGCTGAGGAGGACAAGGAGGGGAAAGTCCAAATGACACAGTGCTTTGCTAGCAAAGCTGCTTAGAATGTCTCCAGATTTCATCCCAACATTGATGAGCCTCAGCTGTCCTCCTGAGTGTGGAGCTGTGGAAGTGAGTAGGGGCCTTCTCTCTAACCTTCTGCTGCTCTTCCAAGGTGTATAGAGCATCTCCAAAGCTCATCACTGCATCACATACAAGATATAACCAGTCCTTGGCAATGGTACATTTTGGTTCACTCCCAAAGCTGGCTACAACACATCTTGCTTTAGCCTGAGCTGTAAACTGATTATCATAGATTAAGAGGAACAACTTTTAAAATGTGCCAACATACTATCTCTGCAGAGGTTAAAAAGTTTAAGGCTGTATTGCTAATCAGCACTTACAGAGTTCTTGACTCTTCCACTAAACATGTCCTGAGAAGTCTGTTAAGATAAGTGTAGGTCACCATAACATACAGCAATGCATGTGAAATGGGCTAAAATAGCAACATAAATGAGGTGTTGTTTGTGGCTGAACACAGGAGGATACTGGACATGGACTCACCTCGTCCCTGTTGGGTGCATCTGGAGGAGCAGTGGCCGCTACTGCCAGCAGTTTGATTGGAGTTGTTGTGTCACTAAACACATCAGATACTTCCTGGGTCATCGCTTCTTGCATTCTCGATTTAAGATCCTTAGCAGAAATTTAGAAATCCCACATCAAAATAAAGATATTAATTTGGCATTACAAAGTCAGATGCAGAAACTGAAAAATGGTTCTGGATATAGACAGCCCAGCTTCATGTTTAAACAAAACAAAAGTAAGAGGCAATTTTAAGACACTGAAAGCAGCATCAGCCCAACACTGGGCATGGGCATAGTGTTAGAAGAACAAACGCTGTGATGTGGCTGCTATCTGCGTTCTCTGCCCCCTCCAGCTGCCTCCATAGATGAGATTATAAACTCAAGAGGACTACAGTAGTCATGAACACTGCAATTGACAATGACACCAGTGTTCCCCTTCTGCCAGTCACCCACTTAGTGCCATTTGGCTAGTTTGTTAATCTATATTCCCAATATGTTAACACAAATGCGAGGATTAGGATAGAAGAAGGCTTCTTTTTAAAATAAGGTTCTGGAACTTCTTTCATCCTGAGGGTCAGATTCAATTTTAAAGATATTCTCAGAAGCCACATTCCTGTGGTAGATGGGAGCTAAGGCCAAAGGGTGGGACAAGGGTGTTTGCACCTTCAAGCTGTCTGTTGACTTATGGCATTAATTCCAGAGGGTTTCCTTAAGCAAGGAATAGTCAGAGGTGGTTTGCTAGTTCCTTCCTCTGAAATATAGCCAACAACACCTGGTATTCATTGGCAGTCTCCCAACCACCAAGCACTTGGAAATCACCAAACATTCCTTAGCCATTTTTTTTAAAAAAAATACATGAGGTAGCTAATTTCAGCCAGATTACATCTGCAACACAATCTGCCAAGGAGGAACAGGTGTTCTCTTGACTTTTTTCTACCTCAGCTTTTTGAGGGCTGAAGATTTCACCTTCCTAGACTTCTAGCAAAGACAATTTGGGCTAGGAAAAGCCAGAGATGGATGGAGACAAGTAGAAGAATGGGGGAAAGTTAAAATTATGAGAGGATGGTGCAGCAGTAAAGGATGGTGGATGGAAGCTCTGGGCTTTGTGACTGGTTTGTTGTCTCTCTTTAAAAGTCCTGTAGATCGATGCCTGTACTTGAACAAGAGGGCCCTTCTGTATTATCAACTGGTGGTACTTCCATGTTAGAGGAGGGTTATTTTGGTTTATGACCGTAAATAAAATGATGATGATGGTTAGAGGAGGGTCTCTTCCTCTTTACCTTTAATGAGTCCTGAAGCTGAGCAGCAACCGCCCTGGCTTGAGGAGATTCTCCTTCCCCTCTTGCTGCCAGATCTGCTAACTGTGCAGCAAGCTGTTCCACACGGTCACATCTGGCCAGCAAATCTTGGCGGTAAGGTCCCATCATGACATTAGCAAGACGGCGTCCTTCAGCCACAAGTCCCCGGATTGCTGCCTGGCCTGCATCAGAAGTGATTAATCACGCTTTATTTAAAAAGTAAAACAAAGCAGGCAAGTAGCTCCACCACTTAAAAGGCAACGCAGAATTAATGTTCAGTGTAACTGCTAGTAAAAAAAACCAACCAGACAAGGCACTTTCTAAAGAGTACTGCACATTCAATAACTCAAGAATCTTTACAACAATGCTATCATAGGCAGACTAGTACTCATACACCCATATAGCAGATGAATTAGTGGTTAGACTAAGAGAAAAGTGCCTTGCCTGAGAACACCTAGTGAGTTTTTGGTGATTAGAGGTTTCAGCCAAGAAGTACTGTTCAGGCTCTTAGCTGTGAAACTATTTACCAAACAGGTAGAAAATTATAGTTCCAACTTATATTGTGAGGTTCAGTAGTTTCTAATCAGTAGTTCTTCAGTTACTTTGCTAGGCTCATCAATCCACTGTTTTTGCTTTGTATGAGGCAGAGCAAGTGTGTTTGTAATTGTACCACAAGTGGTAGCAGCACCAGCTCAAGCATCTAACCATCTTAAATATATTCAGCCTTAAATATATTCAGCCTGGAGCTATCACTGGAGTCTCCACTAAACCTGGCTCTCAGCAAGCCCTGGCAAAAGCAAAACATAGTTAGCTGACCATTGATACTACAGAACAACACTGTTATCCCACTTTAACTGCCATGGTACCATCCTATGGAATCCTGGGATTTGCAGTCAAAGAAGGAAAATTCAGAATTCTAAGGGGAAGTCTACAGTGGGGCTAAAAATCTGGATGAAATTCAGACTACTTTGGCCCAGAGCCATGGTGCATGAAAATAAATAAATAGTAATAAGAGGAGGAAGAGGAGGAAGAAATAATATTTGGACTACTCTGGACTGGATTTAAGTGCCACACCTTACTTGGCCAAAGCCCAAATTTGCATCACTCATCAGAGGGCTTGTCTACACAATAATTCATTTGGATTTTTACCCCCAGTGAAGCTGCAGGTCTGCTGACACTGCCTAGCCAGGCACCTCTACAGTGCCGCCGCCACTGGCATGGGCTGGAAGAGTAACAGGGCTCTGCCTTCCTGGCATACAATCAATTGCATGGCTGGCTGCTCACCAGGGTTCTGCTTTCCCAGCACACAAGTGCTTTCTCTGAGGTCAGAAGGAGTGACCAGCCCCACCATCGTGAGGCTGGCCACCCGTTCTGAAATCATAGAGAGCAATTGTGCACCAGGAAAGCAGAGCCCAGGTACATAGTCACTCTCTATGAGGTCAGAACAGGCAGCCAGCCTTAAGATGGTGGAGTTGGCTACTCCTTCTGACCTCAGGGAAAGCAACTAGCACCAGGACTCTGCCTTCAGCATGAGGAAATGGTGCCAAGGAGGGGGGGAAATGGCAGTGCCTAAGGCTGTGCTTATCCTTCCTCCTCACTCCACCCCGAATACAGTTTTCTCCTGAGTTTCAAGCAAACTCTGGAGAAAACTGTGGGTTTCCTAAAACCCAGATTAGGGTGGCATGCCCCAGGTTTGGTGCAAATAGGGCCATAAGGTGTGTGGACGAATGGCACCAGATTCAGGGTGGGTGTCCCTTCCCACCTCCCAAATAGTTTGGACAAGTCCTCAGCCAGAATGCTCCCCTGGTGAATGTCTAAACTACAAATCCCAGGATTCCATAGGATGCAGCCATCGCTATTCAAGTAGAAGCATAGCACTATAATTCCATAGTATGAATGGGTCCCGGGTCCCTCATGACTTTACATAGTCTTACCCTCAACAGCAACACTCAGGGGTTAAGTTACTTGTAAACTCCCTCCCAGTCTATTCCTTAAAAGCAATGAAGAAACAATGATGAAAGGACAGAGGCTGAGAGATTAAGATGTCACATGATGGATCATGAAATGGAAGTGAGGAGTACTTACACCTCCCCTTAACAAAATATATGAATATATATATTTCAATACTCAGTTTCTTTCAGAGAGGTTAACACGTATATCTGCTGCACAGCTTCCATAACTACTGATTGGAATACAAGATTCTTAAATCAAGATAGCTTTCAATTCACATTCCAACAACTTTGTCGAAGGAAGAAAAAGGGGAAAGACTACACTGCATCCATGAAAAAAGGGATACACATCCCACTGTTGCCCTGTGACCCCAATCACCTGTCACTGGAGCAGTTCTCCTATATCTGGAGCTTTGCAGCTTAGAAAAAAGACAAGTAGAGGGGAATATTTACAAGGGGAAATATTCTACAGGTGAATAAAATTATGCCCTACCTCACTGCAGCATAATCATACCAATTGAGTTAAATTTTGTGTTCATGACCTATTATGAAGTCTAGCAATGAGACATTCAATAGCTTACCTACTCCACGATCATCAACTGTAGGATTGTCTATCCATCTCTGAGCTTGCTCAATTTTCCCTTCTAGGTGGACAGCTGCTTTGACAGGCCTGCTGTTTGCCACAGCCCTGTTCGTTTTGGACTGCAAATTCTGAAGTGATGTGGCTATCTGCTTGGCTAAGGCTCGGGCTTCTGGAGAATCCCCCTTCCCACTGGAAGGCAGAGGAAAAACTGTTACGCAGGTCTTACAAAAGCACTTTTTAAAAAAATTAGACTGGCTTCTATTTAAAGGCAAGGTTTAAATATAATCATTGTGCTTCTAAATATAATTATAAAAGCACTCTTATTAATCACACTTAACAAGGCCCCATGGATTATATTTTCATAACAGATAATTCTATATTTTAGGGAAAGCAAGTACTGTAAGGTATGAAAGAAAACATGGCAGAAAAAGTTCATACCTAGTAAGGTTCTACATTTGACTTAACTACTGGCAACCCCTTTAAAAAAATTCCACTGAAGACCTCATCTGAACATCTGAAGATACAGAAGGCCTGATTGAAACTTTAAACCAGTGGTGTCCAACCTGTGGCCTCCAGGTGTTTTGGACTCCAATTCCCAGAAGCCTGAACCTGGTGGTCCAATGGTCAGGAATTCTGGGAGCTGTAGTCCAAAACACCTGGAGGGCCACAGGTTGGACACCACTGCTTTAAACCTACCATATATACTCATGTATAAGTTTAAAAATGCCAAAGATTGACCCAAAAACTTGGGTCAGCTTATACATGGATCAATATGATGGTCATCTTGCTTGGAAAAATGGCAGCAGTGGCTCTTTGGGATTTTTCTGCCACAGCAAGGGCCGAAGAGGGGGTCTTAAAAGAAGTGCCAATACTCCCCCACTATGGCACTAGAGTCATGGGGGGGGGGGCTTGGTGCTTCTTTTACAGGAGGCTCTCCCCAGATGGACTAAGGCAAGTCATACCAAAACAAACATCACAAAAGCCCTTCACGTTTCCAAATGACTGAGTGCTGGAGCTGATACACCAAAAAATCTGTCACGCAGCCCAACGTATCTCATTGCTATTGTAGAAAGCAGCCACTCCTCCCTTTTTTTTTCTTTTCCAGAAAAGGAACATTGTAGTTGTGGTAAACATCTCCCCAAATGGGGACTGGGGAAGAGGGGGGGATAGAGGGTGTTATTCAATGGCAGGGCAATAAACAGCATGTTAAATATAAAATCAAGTAAATATCTCCAGCTGGGAAACTTTTAGTACTCTGGGCCCCTCTGGGCACAGAAGGAGTACAATAAGCTATGACAGCAGCAAGAAAATCTCTTACTGATTAAAGTGAAAATTTTCATTGTGTTGTTTGGGGGAGGTTTCTATTAATATTATTACTATTATTCTCTGGTATCTAGGAAAAGTGGGACCAGGACCGTGGCAGAGAAATCCTGAAGAAGCACCAACTCCCCCACTCTCTCTGCTTTGGCAGGGAACTGTGGGGTGGGGTGTAAGTGCATAATCTGTCTGGGGAGAACCTAAAAGAGACACACACCCCTTCTGTTCTTTCTTCAGTGGCTCTTTTGGAGCTTCCCCAGCACAATGGTTAGATTTTCCTTGGTTTTTTTCTGGGCTTGAGGCTGTGTTCTGGCCTCACAGCCCGGAAACAACCCAAGGAAAATCTATGGATGCCGGCCTTGAAAGCCTTCGGCTTCATAATGGTTAGAGTTGAGGTTAGTGCTAAGCTAGTTAGTGCTTCTTTCAGACTACCTCAGCACAGACTAAGCTCAGAGAGCGGGGAGTCAGGAGAACTGGAAAGATGCACTGATTCCCTCCATTCTACCCACAGCAGCAGCAGCTCTTTGGTGTTTGCCCACCAGGACAGGAGATTAGAAGGGAGTCGCTGAGAACTGGAAAGAAGCCCTGAATATTTCTATTCTCCCCACTGTGACGGAGGCTCTTTAGTGCTTGCCCACCAGGAAAGAGTCCAATGAACCTGGAAAAAGGCCCCTCTGCTCTCTCTCCAGCAGCTCTTTTGAGGCTTCCCCACCATGGTGGAGAGAGCAGAGGAGGCAGGTTCTTCTTGCCAGCTCTCGGCACAGAAAAAATTCCACGAGTCTGAGAACTTAGTCTGTGCTTGGAGAGCCTGAAGAAAGCAATGACCCCCTCCACTGTCTCGCTGGCAGCTCTTTTGGGGCTTTACCGCTGTGGCGGACAAAAGTCACCTCTTTGCTGTGGTGGGGAAGTGCCAAAGACCTGCCGTTGCCACCATTTTTCTGCCCAGGCAATGCAAAAGGCTGCTGGAGAGAGTAGAGGGGGCCTGTGCTTCTTTTAGAGTGGTGAAACGCCTTTTTGAATACCTGGGTGGGGAAATGGCAGCAGTAGCCAGGGCAGCTAGCCCCCTGAGGTGATGCTGGCACTTTTCACCTCTCCACAGAATGGATATGAAGAGCCCAGTGCTGAACCCCAAAAGTTTTACCCTCGACTTATCCATGGGTCAAATCAAAATCCACAATTTTGGTCCCAAACCTGTCCTTGACTTATGCATCAGGTCGACTATATATAGTATAGTACTAATTATCAAGGCTTCCTCCAAAGAATATGGGAGTACCATACTTAGTGAAGTGCAGAGAACGATCCTAGAGATCCCTCCTCAAAAGTACAATTCCCATAGTTATCAGAGAATAGAAAATGAGTATCAAACTCACTTAAATCTCTTTTTGTGACTATGCCCACAGATCTCCTCTGAGCTCAGACACGTTATTAGATGGCAAAATAGATACAATGTTAATCAATGAAGCACAAAGCAAAGTATAAAGCAAGGAACCATAGAAGACTGCAACCATGCTCAGGACTAAATTCCAAAGAGAAGTAATGGGGGTACTGAGGTCGGTAAAATCATAGCTTTACATACTGTTTCCGGAGGTCTGACAGCTTAGCAGTCAGAGCAGAGATTTCACCCAGGGACCGCAAAATATCATCTCTCTCTTTGGGGTCATCACAGAGTTCTGCAATCTTCCTGGCTTCAGTCATAAGGCCTCGGATGTGTTCTTCTCCTTCACTGCCCCCATTAGGGTCTGCAAGCCAGCTCTTCATGCAAAGAAGCAAGTATCAATATAGAACTGAAAGATCTATTTATAACAGTTAAATCTTCCATAATCTAATACAGTTTTTCCCAACATGGCCACCTCCAGATCTTTCAGACCACAATTCCCATCAGCTAGCATAAAGCCATATATCAGGGTGAGGAAAGTGCACCTAAATGCCTCTAAATGCCCCTGAGAGGCATGACGGAAAATACCTTTTTTCTAATAGGAAGTATATGGGAAATTTACCATGATAGCTTCAGCAAGCAGCTTCCTATTTTGACACAAAACAGCCGTGTGTGTGTGTGTGTGTGTGTGTGTCTGCATGCGCGCGCGCGTGCAAAAACATAACAATATTGCCCCCTCCCCACTCCTAGGCACCTTTGGAGACAAAAAAAAAATCCATTTTTTTCAGGGGGTATTGTACATCCTGCAGCCCCTCCTAACCATTACTAGTTGCCATTGATAAACCAGTCCCATTTTAATCTGTCCAACAGAAGTATTTTTATGGGTTGTCTGACTCAAAAGGCATAGTATATTTGAAATGAATAAAAATCTATTTTGGTCTTTTTAACACTGGTTAAAAGGTTTTCAGATGAAAGAAAGGGGTAGCCAAGATTCACAAACCAATTAAGCTAGAGTGCTTTTTTGAAACATACAAAACATATGCCTGAAAATCACAAGCCATGTTCAGACAAACCTTAGCTATGTTCAGAACACACACACAGACACCCCTTTTCCACCCTGGAAAGAAGCAGTGTGAACTCCTCTCAGGATGGAAACTCCATTTAAGTGGAATTTTCAATCACAAGCAAATAGCCTTCAAGATAGATTAAGACAGAAATTGCCAGCATACACCAAAGTCTTTCAAAGTAATGTAAGAGGCAGCTCTTATACAAAGCCGTTGGTCAAACCAGGAACCAGATATTTACAGACCATGCCAGTTTCACATGGATCCAGGACTTGCTTCTGCATTAATCAGCCAATTTTGTAAGAATACACTTTCACAAAAAATATATTGAGATATAAATATATGTTTAAATGTATTCTCTCTCAAAAAAAAAAATTCTAACTGTATTTTATCTAAAAATACACATTTTTCAGGGTTGGCTGGTTTAAACCAGGTTGGTTTAAACCAAATTACTTTTTTTAAAAAGCACTCCTGGGTTTTTAAATTGATTATTCATATTTTTAAAAAAGTCTTGCTGTTATTACTATTTTCCAACCCTCTTATGGAACAACAATGACTGTTTGGATTTAAACATTTTAACTTTAACAGTTAGTTGGCAATTGTTCATTGTTAGACCAGTTATCCAGTGTTGGCCGCTTCTTGTTAATCATTTTATTGTATAGTGGAAGAAATGCCAATCAGAAACAAATCTTTCATAGAATCATAGAATCATAGAATTGCAGAGTTGGAAGAGACCACGAGGGCCATCCAGTCCAACCCCCCTGCCACGCAGGAAATCACAATCAAAGCATCCCCGACAGATGGCCATCCAGCCTCTGTTTAAAGACCTCCAAGGAAGGAGACCCCACCACGCTCCGAGGGAGTGTGTTCCACTGCCGAACAGCTCTTACTGTCAAAAAGTTCCTCCTCATGTTGAGGTGGAATCTCTGTTCCTGGAGCTTGCACCCATTGCTCCGTGTTCCAGTCTCTGGAGCAGCAGAAAACAAGCCTGCTCCATCCTCAGCGTGACATCCCTTCAAATACTTAAACAGGGCTATCATATCGCCTCTTAACCATCTTTTTTCCAGGCTAAACATACCCAGCTCCCTAAGTCTCTCCCCATAAGGCATTGTTTCCAGACCTTTCACCATTTTAGTTGCCCTTCTCTGGACACGCTCCAATTTGTCAATATCCTTTCTGAATTGTGGTGCCCAGAACTGGACACAGTATTCTAAGTGAGGTCTGACCAAGGCAGAATAGAGCGGCACTATTACTTCCCTTGATCTAGACACTATACTTCTATTGATACAGCCCAAAATTGCATTGGCCTTTTTAGCTGCCGCATCACACTGTTGGCTCATGTTCAACTTGTGGTCTACTAGGACTCCTAGATCCCTTTCGCATGTAGTCTCATTCAGCCAGGTCTCTCCCATCCTATATTTATGCATTTCATTTTTCCGCCCTAAATGCAGTACTTTACATTTCTCCGTATTGAATTTCATTTTGTTAGCTTTGGCCCAGCTCTCCAGTCTATCCAGGTCATTCTGAATTTTGATCCTGTCCTCTAGGGTATTAGATATTCCTCCCAATTTGGTGTCATCTGCAAATTTGATAAGTATGCCCCTAATTCCCTCATCTAAGTCATTGATGAAGATGTTGAATAGCATTGGGCCCAGGACAGAACCCTGTGGCACCCCACTGGTCACATCTTTCCAAGACGAAGAGGAGCCACTGCTGAGCACCCTTTGGGTTCGGCCGGTCAACCAATTACCAATCCATTGAACAGTTAACTTGTCTAGCCCACATTCTACAAGCTTGTTTGCAAGAATGTCATGGGGAACCTTGTCAAAGGCCTTACTGAAATCAAGGTATGCAATGTCCACAGCATTCCCTTCATCTACCAAGCTGGTAACTTTATCAAAAAAAGAGATCAGATTAGTCTGGCATGACTTGTTTCTCTGAAACCCATGCTGACTTTTTGTGATTATGGCATTGCCTTCTAAATGTTCACAGACTCTCTGTTTAATGATCTGTTCTAGAATCTTCCCTGGTATTGATGTCAGACTAACTGGACGATAGTTGTTGGGATCCTCTTTTTTCCCCTTTTTGAAGATGGGAACAACGTTTGCCCTCCTCCAGTCTGCTGGGACTTCTCCTGTTCTCCAGGAGTTCTCAAAGATTATTGCCAATGGCTCTGAGATTATATTTGCCAGCTCTTTTAATACTCTTGGATGTAGTTCATCTGGTCCTGGAGATTTAAATTCATTTAGATTAAGAAGGTATTCCTGTACTACCTCTTTACTTATTTTGAGCTGGATTTCCCCTATTGTGTCCTCTGTTCCATTCTCCTCAGGTTGGTCCTCCTTTTCCTTTTCTGAAAACACTGAGGCAAAGAAGGTGTTGAGTAATTCTGCCTTTTCTCTGTCCCCTGTTAGCATTTTGCCATCTTCTCCACGTAGCGGCCCTATCATTTCCTTCTTCCTCCTTTTGCTGCGGACATACCCAAAAAAACCCTTTTTATTGTTCTTAACCTCCCTAGCAAGCCTGAGCTCATTCTGCGCTTTAGCTTTTCTGACTTTACTCCTACACGTGTTCGCTATCTGTTTGAATTCTTCTTTGGTGATTTCCCCCCTTTTCCATTTCCTATACATGTTCCGTTTAAAACTTAGCTCCATTGAAAGTTCTTTAGTCATCCATCCTGGTTTCTTGAGATGCCTTCAGTATCTCCCTTTTGAGAAAGTCCCATCCGTCTTGAGGTCCCTTCTCTTTTAGTATTCTTGACCATGGGATCATCCCCAGTATTTCCCTGAGTTTATTGAAATCAGCTCTCCTAAAGTCAAGAATGCATGTCTGACTATGCCTGGCTTCTCCTTTCCATTGTATAACAAACTCCAGGAGAACATGATCACTCTCACCTAAGGATCCCACCACTTGCACCCCATTAACAAGGTCGTCTCTGTTGGTTAGGATCAGATCTAAAATAGCTGACCCCCTTGTTGCCTCTTCCACCTTTTGGACCATGAAATTGTCTTCCAGGCATGTAAGGAATTTGCTAGACCTTGTAGTTTTGGCTGAGTTAGATTGCCAGCAAATATCAGGATAGTTGAAGTCACCCATCACTACTACCTCTCTCCTTTCTGCATGTATGTTCATCTGTTCTAGAAAGGCAACATCCAATTCCTCCGTCTGATTTGGGGGTCTGTAGTAGAGTCCCACAATAACATCCCTGTTGTTTCCCTCCCCTTTAATTTTTATCCAGATGCTCTCCACCTGGCTTCCAGTATTGATGTCATGGATCACTTCACTGGTGTAAATATCCCTGACATATAATGCTATTCCTCCTCCTTTCCTGTTTGGCCTGTTTCTAGTATAAAGGTTATACCCCTCTATTCCTACATTCCAATCATGAGACTCGTCCCACCAGGTTTCAGTAACGCCTATTATATCATATTTGTTTTGTAGTGCAAGGAGTTCAAGTTCATCTTGCTTATTTCTTTCAATTATCATAAATTCAACCGAAATAACTTGCTTTCAAAGAGCACTTTTTAAAGAATTATTATTATTCAAGCTAGTGGCCATAACATATGAACTGCATTTTACTACTTAATTTTCTGACTTAGTCCTATATTAGTCTTAATACCAACCCTCCCCCCTGCAAAAAACAGTTTAAACAAAAAAAGGGGGGGGTGTTTGTTTGTTTTTAATTGTCTTTTTCCAACCCTGAAATTTTAATAGACATTTTGGTAGTTTATAAAGAATTGCACTGCAGATGTTACAGAAGTGAAACATACGAAGGGTCACCCCTAGGATCAAATTCACTGTTATAACTAAAATAAAATATGGTATTCTGACAAGAAGAAATCTAAACCAGCAAGCCAGCAAACTAAGACCTAGGAACTGTCTAGATGGGCAATATATCCTGTTTTGTCCCCATCTCAGAGCCCTACAGTCCACACATTGCAAGGCATTTGTCCTGTTCTGCCCCCAGGCAGTCCTCACCACCCCTGGGGCAGACACATGGTAAGACTGAGGAAAGTGGGGCAGGGACCAATACAGCTTTATATTATACTTGCTGAAATGCATTTCCATTGGGATAAAATAGATCAGGCCCTAAAGCTGCCTATCTGTCTCAGAAGGTAGGAAGGAGTCCCACAGCATGTGACCAAGGCTGGTCACAGGCAAGGGGACTTGATCACATAGGTCCCCTTCCTGCCTTCTGAGACAGTGAGGAAAATGGTTGTGGTGGTGGCTGCAGCAACAGACGAGCATGCCTGTCAGGACTTTCTCCCATTTCATGGAGGGAATGGTGGAACAACAGGCCTTACCAAAGCCAGGGTATGCCGGCAGGCAGCAGGCATATCCTGGGTGTTGTATATGAGCCCATAATCTGAGGATAATGTACTTCAGTTTATTAGCCTCTATCATAATTCAGCAGAATTGAAGGGGACCAGTTCATCTCTTCACTATAACAACATTGTGAGTACCTGAGCAGCATCAATTTTCTTTGCAATTGCTTGCTTAGAGTTGGTCATGGCTTCCAGCTTACGAGCTGCATTTTCCACTTTTGCTGTTAGTAAATCCAACCCTTGAGACACTTGCTGAGCCTTCTGCATGGCTAGCGGTGTAGCACCTTGTCCTCTGTTGGCAGGAAAGAAGAACATAAACATAGCACTGAACTGTAGCCTGCTGACATGATCCACTTAACTCAGCAGGAGCCACAGATCTATACATGTGGAAGGATTGTGGGATGCCAGCAAGGACGGTCGAGAGGAGCCAAAACTGGACCCACTCCAAACTCCAGTGACCAATCAGTGTGTCAGGGGAGGGAGTTGCCCACACCAGAGCCAACATTCTGACTACAATTCCTTCATTTGACTGGCTTATTCAGGAAATAGTATGTGGTTATTACATTTATTTTTCTTAAAGAAGCTAACTATAAGGAAACTGTGCCCATTTGATACATTTGAACAAGACAGGTTAAGACAAAGGCTTGCAAGACTTTGCCCCAGTCTTTAAAAGTAAGGCAAAATTCTTGCTTGCCTTCTTCTTATAGAACTACAGTGTGTAATCACACAATGTTGCTGAATCATCTGCTGATTAACCTCTTTGTCAGAGAAGATTGACCACTGACTGCCAATAGGTCACAAATTCAAACAACATTTCAAGCAAACAGAAATGCTTAATTAGAAAGCTGTTTCTGAAAAGACCATTTTCTCCAGGCTACAAGATATGAAAAGGTGATCCTGTCTAAGCTGTACAATGGGATCACCACAAACCCAGTCACCTGTCAGCTGACCAATAACAAGTTCTCTTGACACTCCTAGCAAGGGAGCCTGGCCAACGTGACACAAGAACCTTAGGAGAGCAGAGAGGCCACATTTCATAACACAGCATGGATGTGTTGGAGCATAGATCAAACATGCAGAATTAGAGCATGGATCGAGCATGCATAATTTCCTTAGAGTGGGATTCTCCAAGAAGCTGGTACTGGTTCTGTAAAGATCCAATGACCATAACACATATGCAGAGAACTCAGAGGAGGAGAAGGCTCAGTGGCCCCCCAAAATTACCAAAGGGTAGCAAATCAAGTCAAAATTTACTGTCCCTTTAGTATAAAAAAGGTTGCTGTTATACTCGATGTCTCTTTAAACAATATAGTAATTGCAATATAGTAAACAATATAGATGCGAAAATCCAAAACAGATAGGTCTTTAAACACGGGCAGATGGTAAATGGGAGATATGCAATTAAGCTAATTCTCCCCTCCCCACAGCAATTTTTAATTTGAAGTGAAAAGATGTGCACATATACATTTACCTTTAAAAGCAGCACAGAAACACTCTGTGTACCTTCAAACGAATTAGAAGTAACACAAACTAGAATCTGCATTAACAAGACAGGGCCTTTCTATTAACTATAGAATGTTGATGCAACTGCGGGCAGGTAAACAACTGCTCATTGTTTCAATGCCTACAATCATACAAGACACCAAAACAGGGCAAGGGGAGTGTGGTCTTATTAATAAAGGGAGCAGAAGGCTTAATTTCAAAATATCTCCATTTGAAAGGTGGGTGAAGGAGGACAGAGATAACTCACAGAAAAATATCTGTTCACACCTACTCATAGAATTCTTCATTTGTGTTGTTTTTAGGAAAATGCACTCTACTGGAAAACCTATTTCATAAATATAGCATTAAATGCATTGATTAGTAAGAGGGTGTTTACCTAGCTCGAAGGTCAGCTACTTGATCAGTCAATTGGCCTAGCATTTTACAGGTTCCTAGAATCTCTCTGCGTTCTTTGCCCGCACAGAGCTCTCCCACTTTTCCTGCTTCATCCAGGATCTGCCTTATGGCTTGTTCACCAGAGTCTCCTAGGAAGTGACAACATGGGAACATAGACAATAAGACACATACATAATTTATACACAGGAAATTGCCACTCGTATCAAAAGCTATACAATATTCAACAAAGAAATGAAAGAACAGGCTGTAAGAGAAATATAATCCATCTTAATAAAACAGCGTTCCTGCAGCAGGATAATATTGTTCTAGTAACAGGCACATCATTTCGGAGGATTAAGCATGAAACATATCACTGGAAGTTAATATGTCCAACAGTGGGAAGTTATATCCCCTGGAAATTTCCTTTAAGAATATTCTTGCTTCCGTATAAGTTTAGAGAATTGGGAGGAATTTTTTTTTTCAAAAATCTTCTCATGAGTGCCTGTTCTTCAATTTGTACAAAGTGCAGTCTTTAATAGTGCCACCTCCATGACACAGTCCCACGCCCTTCCCAAAAGAGCAAGAAAAGGAGTTCCCAGATTGATGAAACCAGGGCATTTTTAAAGCAATTTTTTTGGGGGGTGTCCACTCTCCCATTCAAAAGGTTCATGAGTGGAACCTTCTTCACTTCATACAATACTGACATTAGGATTAAGTCAAAAATTATTTTTTTAAAAAATAAAGAAGTGAATACAGAATTGCAAATGCATTTACACACATTACTATCATAGCCATCTTTATCAGCCTGGCCATCACCAGAAAATATCAGAATTAAAAATGAAAAATCCCTAAAACTCTTGTCAAAGCTTAGACAAAACACAAATGATTGCGCTCCCCACCCTCTCTCTATATATATGTATATATGGGGGGATTATTTTTATTCTTGGTCTGAAGTATTGTGCAGAAGGTATTCAAAAGGGGTTGGGAATCATGTACTCCGCACATTGTTGGACTGCAAATGTTAGTAGCCCTAGCCAGTATAGCTAATGTTAAGGAATGTACGGAGTTGTCGTTTGGCAACATATGGAGGGTCACCCACCCCTGCATTAATATACCCTGTACAAAAACTAAACATCCTGAAGCCTCTAGTGTCAGAATTATAAGACTGAAGGGTAGGAATCCTGCTATGACATTGTTGTTATCTGCTGTCAAGTCGGCTTCAACTTATGGAGACCCTATCAATGAAAGAGCTCCATGAGCCCTCATCAGATCTTGCAAACAACGGATCGTGGCTTGCTTGATTCAATCAATCCAACTGTAACAGTGACAGTGGGAGGCATAGATGTATATATCTCAGTATTATATGTGCAGCATCTCTCTTTTTGTGGATGGTGCACAGCAAACCATTAACCCCTTGTACACTGTCTAAAACCTCTCTCCAAAGCAGCTGCCAAGCCCAGAGGACACAACTGTGGCTGTTTGCTGACCAGAGGAGGGGAGTCACTCAGGAAACCATGAAGCAGTTATCTCAGCTGCAGCTGCCAGCCAAAGAGAAGAGAAATAAAGTCACTGTCCTGAAGAGACCTCATTTTTCTTGCCCTCATAGCTGAGATGGACAGTTTTTTGATCACATGAGTTGCCTCCCACTCCATCCCCACCCCACCAGTGAACAGGGGCAACAGTGCACCTCTGGGACCTGACAGCTTCCAGGTAGGGAGAGAGAGGTAAAGCTGCATATACAGAGCATTATACTATGCAAGCATGATGCAGGATCTCAGTCCATATGTATATGTAGGATTAGGCAGGACTGGAGAAAAAACATTTGTTATTCACTTTTATATTTTATACAAAAGAACAATGCTCTATTTTTCTGCAAATGACTTTTGCAGAAATTCCTCTCCATCCCAACATCTTTTTATAAAATCAAGGGCTTTTGAAAATCAACATCCCCCTCTGTTTTTGTATGTACAGCATGCATGTATCTCTCTCTCCCCTGTACACACATCTTATATCAGAGTTTCCTTAGAACAAGTATGGATTTAATTCATGCCAAGTTTCAGTCCTGGAGCAGTGTGATCTCTTTACTAAATTGTGTGACAAATAATAAAGTTCCCCTTGGCCCTGTAAGTCAGGGGAAGAATGGTCACATCCACTAATTTTTGTGGGCCCTGAGCCACTTCACGCTATCTGGCAGTACTTTCTACATATTACTACAGACATTTAGGGCAGGGTTCCTCCAAGAAAAAAGTGAAGTAGCCAAAAACCTGTCAAAGTAACCCTTCACTCAAAACCCCGGTACCTAGCTATCTCACCTGGGAGTGAGGAGCCACTTGACCTTGAAAACAAAGTCTGTTCTGCTCAACAGGAACCAACAAAATGGCTGTATAAAGGGACTCACCAACTCTGACAACCAGAGTCATTAAAAGCCAGAAAGGCACACAACATTTAAGCTCAAACAAGCTCCTTTCAAATGTCCCATTCAACACACGTGCAGTGTACTAACTCTACTCCTATGCTGCCCACTATACAAGAAGGGCAACAGTCTGAGAAACACAGCCTTCACTACCTGTGAAGATTCTCCATGTAGTTTGGAACCATCAGGGTTCAATGTGAAGTCGAAGGCTTTCAATCCACCACCATCCACATGGGAGGGCAACAGAAGGTGGGAGGACTAGCACATTCCCTCTCCTTACAGGCTAGTTAGATACTGAAAATACCAAAGTGTTCTAAGGATTAGGGCTAGCAAAGCAACTCTATTGGATCCTGGCCACACAGTTAAGAGGTGAGGGCAGTGTATATATGTGTGTGTGTGTGTGTGTGTGTGTGTACTGGCCCTGTTGATTTTATTATGTTCATTATTGTTGTTAAAATGCAAAAAAAAGTACAAACTATAGAGAAAATAAACAACAAGCTTTGTGTAAAGAAAGAAATAATATTTCTTATTATTGCCAATATGATAAGATGGAATGTTTAGGGCATGTGCAACATAACCAGGTTGCAAAGACACATGTTCTAAACAATCTTCTAGTATATCTTGTACAAAGCTTTTTTTCTTTTCTTTCTAGTTTCTAGAAAGAAATCTCCCAGAATCTGGGAGGGAAAATAAGTTAGTAATAAGTCTTCAACAACTCCAAACCAAGAGTATTTCCCAGTGACACTATGTCACTGCACTATATATATATGACACATGTTTTATTTCTGATTAGATGGAGGAAAATACAGTTACAAAATAAGTGCTCATAAAAACCAACATAATCAAATCAAGATGTAGAGCCAGCAGTGATTTCAGAATTTACAGAGTTTCCCTTCTGTATGGTTTTTTTTTTTAAATGTAGGACATGTTTCTTAATATCAGAGCTTCGCTGGTACAGTAATAAATATGCAACATCTTTCCAAGAGGACCACATTACCAGAATACTAATGTAGGATGGTCTCCACTAAATATTTTGGATGACTTCATAAAATAAGCAAAGCTTTCCAAACTATTTAGCATAGAGTCAATTTGCTTTGTATTAATATTTTAAAGAATAGAGTCTAAAAGCTTCCATTCTAAGCTTCTAACATTAAAAGGTAAAACATGGCCATTTGAATGCAGTAATTGAGCAATTACATCATGCTAGCCTGGAATTTGATGCTGAGCTTATAATTCAGGTTCTCAAAAACCTCAGTTTTCATTCTGATAATAAAACTTTTAAAAACCTCCAGGCCTTAGGGGTTCAAAGATAATCTTGAGGTAATATCAGTGAACCTTAAAAGTTGGGAGAAGAGATGGGATTAAGCAGGATTTCCAACAGCTGGAAAGGAACATCTAGGAAGCCGTCACTTTCAACTATTAACAAAAGCAAAATGAATTATGTAAAATTAAATTGTACTTTATTTACACAGGTTGCATAACTCAGATTTCCTTGGTGTACAATGTTTCATTTTCCTACTGCACACCCCACAGAGCTTTGCACATGTTTGTGTCCTATTCCAGTCACCTTTCGCAGAACGAATACATTACCTGCTGGAGCACTGGGATCCCTCAGCCAGCCCTTAGCTTGGTTCATCTTGGAATCTATTAAGGCTAATGCCCTCTTCATGGCTTCAGTGTCCTTTAAAAAAACAAACAAACAGAGCACTGGGGTGGGGGGGAAATGTATCCATCTTGCTCACTGCCAAATTCAGATTTTGACAAAGTTGCAAAGGACAAAATGAAACACAATCTTCTTGGGTTAAAAACAATTCACAGAATTATCAGCAGTTTAACATTAAATATCAACACATTCCTATCACACAGAATGCAGGAGTTGTAACATGCATTGTTTTAGGTTTTATTATGTTCCACCATTTCCCAAGCTTACAACAATTTAAGAATAAAGAAGAAGATAATTTTTCAGAACTACTCTAAGGTTAAATATTAAAAATATTCATTTAAAAAATGAAATCACAACCACACAATTCTCTGCATGCAGCCTCTATTTTCTTGGTTCATTCACCACTGAGGTAGCCAGATAATTTCCATTTACTGTAATCTAATTCACAGGAACAGGAAAGAGATTAGGCAGATGTAGCTCTATGTAGATTAATCACAAATAATGGCACTATCCTCTTTTCCCAGAGAAAGAATATTGATTGGGCAAAACCAGCAGTGTGATGATGCCCAAACTGATAACAATCAGAAATCAAACTTTTCTGTTCAGATCACAGGCCTCTGACTGCAAAATGCTGACTTGGGGGGGGGGGGGAGAGGGAATAGCTTCTTACCATTTCAGATCAGAGACTGAAATCACTAAAGCAAAATGGACCATATATCAAAGTCATGCATAGGCCCTCCAATTCAGATCTAGGCCCAATTCAATCTGTATAAATCTAGACCTAATCTCTTCCAATCTGGACCCCAAATCTTAATTCACACTCAACAATCTACATCACCAGTCCCCCCTTATTGAATTGCAATGGAAAACCAAAAATGGCTACAACACGCACGCACACGCACGCACACGCGCGCACGCGCGCGCACACATATATATATCCCCACACACCCACATACAATTTAGGGACACAGTAGATCCTAAAGAGGGGATTAATGCAGCCCAATTCAGACAGATAACTCAGGGGAGGGGGAGTTGAATGCTAGGCACCTATACATTTTGCTGGTTTTTAAGAATCACAGAATTGTAGAGTTGGAAGAGACCACGAGGGCCATCCAGTCCAACCCCCCTGCCATGCAGGAATACACAATCAAAGCATCCCTGACAGATGGCCATCCAGCCTCTGTTTAAAGGCCTCCAAGGAAGGAGACCAAGAACAGTTTTTTAAAACTGTTGTTGGCTGCTTAGTCTTGATAATTCTTTCCATGCTGTTTTTGTTCTGGCATTGTCCAGCAAAGTGGGAAAACTGAGAGCTGCTCCTAACCTTCATTCCTGCTTTATGTGTCTCACTCCTGGTGCCTAGCTGCTGGGACTTCTATGGCCCTGTCATGCCATGGGCAAGACGGCTTGGTGTTGCCTCTTAAAAAGCGCTGGAGCAGAATGCTGGTGCTGTAAGGGGATTTAGCCCATCTTATTTGCTGCTTACAGTGAAGGGAGATAAAACTGTACCAGCTGAAACTACAGTAGGACCTCCTTATCTGCTGGGGATTGGTTTGGGGGGGGCGTGGATACCGACAACCGTGGATAATAGCAAACGCCATTGAAAATAATGGGACTCCCCGTTTAAAATACTATAGAGTTGCCTTGGAGGACCTAGAAAATGGCTAGAGGGGACACATTTTCTAGGAAGACTCTATGGTAGGTGTGCTGTTTTGTGTCCCGTGGATAATTGAATCAGTGGATATGGGGGTCCTACTGTACGGTTGTTTGCCCAAATATACTATTAATATGTGAAATGTATCAAATCTTAGTGATTAAGATAGAAATCATATACCTACCTACCTGGGAGTAAATGCCATTGAACTCAAGAGGGCTTACCTCTAAGTATTCACATACAGGACTTCAGAGTAAGTAGTTTTATTGGACCAGTATAGCAGTATTAAAACAAGTACAGCCAAAGGGAAGGCTATATTGAACGAGCAACATAAAAGCACAAAGTAATAAAACACAAATGCATTATGACTCTTGCTCAGGCTACGAAAAACATTTAATATTAAAGGTAATGGAAAGAAGCTCTTTTAGAGAAGTTAACCATGTTTTCAAAAGAACTGGGACTCCACGGCAATAAAGGGCCGCCTGGCCTCAATGCACCTTAGTGACTTGATACTTAAGCAGCCTGTGATTTTCTCCCTGTAGTGGTAGTGGTTAAATTGTCCCCAGCCTGTGTCTGGGGGAAGCAGCTGAAGCAAATAATAAGGAACCTTAAAAGCTTGTGTTTGTCACACAGCATGGGAAGGAAGGGCGTTTAAGAGCCAATGCAGACACAGCCAAAGTTCCTGGTTTTTCAGCCCTTACTAACTGCAAAAATATGACCCCTTTTAAACAGACTGTTTGCCTACCAGGCTCCAACACCTATGAAGCACTGATATAGCCTGGAGAGCATAAGCCATATCTGCATTTCATTACCAAAGAAGGCAAGGCTGGAAGGAACACACCAAGGCCAATTTTCTGACATAACTGCTAACTTAGTCACCATGCATAAGGCTCCAGTGCTTGAAGGTACTGAAGAGCTAAACACTGTAAAAGGCTCCATCGCATGTTCTTTAGGTTTAAATGCAGAAAATCACAAATAAAAAGGCTTATAATATTCTATACAGCATTCAAATGCTTACCAGTTATAACCAAGATATTCTAAGCAGAGGGCAACAAGTATTAATTAATTAATTAAATTTTAGTCAGAGGGCAACAATTATTAATAGAAATATTGATTAAAACAACTTTTTCCATTTGCAGCTTCATAACAGTATTAGCATCCTGGGACTGTCAATGTCACAGCCTCGATTGGATACTGGGTACGCTCATCTCCCTATCAGGCCTTGACATGAGTTAATGGAATACGGAGTGCTTTGGGAGGACCACGGGGAGGAGAGGGGAGGCACACTAAGGTCAAAGTCTGGGAGGATCTGGAAGGAGAGGGGAGATATACTAAGGACAAGGAGTTGGTCTGGAACGACAGCTGGGGATTGGTTCCCAGGAGGAAAATGTAGCTGTGGATTGGTGGTATGGAAATTGAACCTCAGGGGAGAGGGGTTTTATCTTTGTGTACTGCTTGGTGTTTTCAGAACTGACTTTGTCCTGATCCGTACTGCACAGCCTGATCAATAAACTATTTCTTTGTATGGATATTGCTTTAGTGTGTATGTGTTAACGAGTTCATCACAGTAAATCAGTTCTCAAGACACCCACTGGCAACGACTTGGCGCAAAATGTCCCAAGCCTCAGGGGAACAGAACCAAATGACCGGAGCTACAACTGCAGCCTCTGGGGAAGAGACCAAGCATGCAGGTGCCGGCTTGGAGTTACAGACAGAGGGTGAGAAGGAACTCGACTGTGAACAACGCCGAACCAGGAAGCTAACTACAAGTGGCCTGATGGCAGCGGGGGTCAGGACAGCCCTAGAAGCAGCCAGCTATTCCTTCTCCAGCACGCCCTTACAAGGAACGAGCCTGGCCATGGGAGCCAGTTGGCTCTGGCCGTTTGAACCAGATGAATGCAGCTGGAAGGGCCGCAGATCTCAGAGATGGGACCTACCACAAATCAGTGGAGTGCGCGACTATGAGGTGAGGCGCCCTCACACGGAGCTGGAGGGAGATGTCCAGCAACTGAAGCAGCAGATGCAGCTGATGCATGCCAACCTTGGAGAGGTTCTACGAAGGCTGCCCCAGCAACCAGCCCTGGCAGTGGCACCTCCTCAGGGGGGCAGAGGTCTCCCTGCACCAGTCCTAATACCAGCAGCGCCACCTGACGGGAACCCTGCCCTACCAGGGGGGCCACCCCACTACCTCCTGGACCGCCTGCACCGTCAGCGGGTGCTAAACCAGTTGAGCTACGGGGACGGCCCCACGGGCTTAAGCACCGAGACCTGAAGGCAACACTCGATGGGGATGCCATGAAACTGCTCTTCTTCCTCACCCAAGTGATGGGGTTTATGGCTCACTAGGAGAGGGAGTTCCAACCAGAGACAGAGAAAGTCCAGTACATCTCCAACCAACTAGAGGGCGAGGCAGCACAGTGACTTGTGGGCCTGTACGACATGGGAGCCCCCAAGCTAGGGAACCTCCATGACTTCATGATGGCGCTCAGGGCCAGATTTGAAGATCCATTCTGGAGGGAGTGGGCACACACAGAGCTACAGTGATTGCGGCAAGGATCCAGGTCGGGGCCGAGTATACTACCAAGTTTCAGTGGCTAGCCAGCCAGATCCCAGACTGGACGGAGGCCACAAAGATGCAGTACTTCAGAGACAGCCTCCATGTGGACATCCTCAAATGGGTGCTAATCCAGGGGAACCCCAAGAACCTGATGGGCTGGGTTCATCTGGCCAGAGAGGTGGAGGCCTTGCGGCAGTGTGAAGTTGGCAAAGCAACGCCAAGGGCTGACCAGCAAACCTGGTGGGGGGGGGAGACCAAGAAGACTAAGATGGCACGGCCATCAAGCACCCCAGCAATGGAGAAAGGGAAGGAGTGACAGATGCAAATGGGGCTGTGCCTACGTTGTGGCAAGAGCGGTCATCACATAGGAGAGTGCCCAGATGAGCAACCAAGCAGTGGCCGATGGAAGGACACACCCAAGAAACCCGACGGGAAGCAGACAATTAGAAAACCTCCCAAAAAGCCTGAAACCAAGGCAGTAGTGCGCACCTTGATCCCAGGACACCCGACCAGGGAATCCCCCTGGGAGTAAGGGGAAGGTGGATCCTATTCTGAAGCAGAGTGATCAGGAAACAAACCCAGCCCGTCCTCGTGAGCGCCAATGGGCAGGCTGATCCAGAAGGGCACCCAGACACTGTGGTGAGTGGAGTGAAAGCCCCCTTTTTTTGTCAAAGCTAAGATAGGGGTTAGGGGCAAGGGGTCCCCCTGCAAAATCATGGTCATGGAGGACTGTGGGTGCACCCAGGTACTCATTCACCCATCCCTAGTAAGAGAGCTACAGCTAGAGACAGAGAAGCTACAAAAGCTCATATGGCTTTCTCAGATGGGCGGTGGCATGATGAAAGGGTGCCCAGCTAGATGACTAACTGAGTCAGTGAGAATGAAGTTGGGGGGTCACCAAGAGGAACTCCAATTTGTAATTGCCCCCAGATTAGTACCTTCTGCGGTAGCTGGCCTGAATTGGCTTAAGTACCACAACCCCTCAATAGACTGGATTAAAGAGATCATCACTTTCACCTACCCTGATTGCATCAGAGAACATTACCAGACAAGGGGGGCGGTGAGGAACACTCTGCCCCAAAAGGATTAGAGGGAGTGGGGAAGCTGCTGAGACTTGTATTGTGGCTCGGGTGAATGGGGAGGTGAAAGATCTCCCACTGGAGTACAGGCAGTGGAAGACAGGAGGAGTGTGATGTTTTACCCCCTCACCGCCTCTTTGACTGCACCATTGAACTGATCCTCAATGCCAAACTACCCTAGTCCAAAATATACTTGATGACCCCAACTGAGATAGAAGCGCTGAGGGAATACATCGATAAGAATTTGGCCCGAGGCTTTATCAGACTGACTACATCAGCTCTAGGGGCCCCAGTTTTATTCAGGCGCAAGAAAGATTACTCCTTGAGACTATGTGTGGACTACTGTGGGTTAAAAGGGGTCAGCATGTCCAATCAGTAGTCCCTGCTTCTGATGAAGGACATGCTGGCCCACCTGGCCAAAAATAAAATATTTACAAAGCTAGATCTGAGAGAAGCCTACCACTGGGTGCAGATCAAGGAGGGGGACAAATGGAAAACTGCATTCAACTGTCATTTGGGGTCCTTTGAGTTCCTGGTCATGCCTTTTGGGTTGTTGGGGCCCCCCAGGGTTTTCATGAACCTGATCAATGATGTACTTAGAGAATTTTTGTATAAGGGAGTTCTGGTTTACCTTGACGATGTGCTCATTTACTCGGAGGACTACACGTCCCATGTCAAACTGGTTAAAAAAGTGTTGAGTAAATTGGCTCAGAATCACTTGTATGCTAAATTCTCCAAATGTGGATTCCACCAGTCCCGATTAGACTACCTGGGATATTGCATCTCCTGCAAAGGGATTGAGATGGATCCAGAAAAGGTGAAAGGGGTTCTTGCATAGGAGACCCCCAAGAGCCGAAAGCAACTACAGAGCTTTTTGGGATTTGCTAACTTCTATAGGTCATTCATACCTGACTTTGCAGAGGTGGCCCTACCCCTCACAGATCTGTTGAAGACTAAGGGGACTGGTGGCAAGGAAAGGGAGGGTAAGGGTGGCAAATGGGAAAAGCCACCCCAAAAGTTTGTGTGGGCTGATCAATGTCAGAAAGCATTTGAGAGGCTCAAAAAACTGTTCACCCCATAACCCATTCTCAAACATCCCAATCCTAAGGAACCCTTCGTGGTTCAAGCTGATGCTTCTGATATGGCAATGGGGGGGAGGTTCTACTGCAACGGGATGAAACAGGCGAGCTCAGGCCCTGCGTTTACCTATTCAGAAAGTTCAGTGAGACTGAAAGGAACTGGCCAGTTTGGGAGAAGGAAGCAGGGGCCATCAAGGTGGCATTGGAAACCTGGTACCACCTACTCGAGGGGTCCTCTCAACCCTTTGAGGTCTGGACAGATCATAAGAACCTGGAGACTCTGAAAACTCCCATGCAGATTGGGACCCAAGCAGATTAGGTGGGCTGACTTCTACCAGTTTAACTTCACCTTGACGTTTTTCCTGGGGAAAAGAAATTTTCTGGCAGATGCTTTGTCGAGGTTACCACAACACAATAGAATTTGGCAAGGAGGTCATCGACACTGTATTTTCCCCTTCGCATTTGGGACTTGCGGTGACCACCCGTAGTCAGGCAAGGAGGCAAGTGGAGGGCCCCGAACCAACAAAGGTACAGACCGAAGGCAGTGGTCAAAGTCCCAGTCCCACACAACCGGAGACCCCAGCCTCCTCCCAGGCTCACAGTCCTACTGAGGCCCCCCTCAGCCAGAGGCAGTCCCGTCCCAAGACCAAGCCCCAGCGCCTCTGGTGGTCACAGAGGGGGTGGTGGAATGCCCAACTGGAGGAGGCTCTCCACCAGGATCCCTGGTTCCTTGACCATCAAACCAAGGTGGGACTCAGTGGGGGGGGGGGTTTGGCCTGGAGGGGGGAACAGATATATGTAGCTGCTGCTATGAGGTCATTGATCCTTAAGCAATGCCATGATGTTAAAAGTGCAGGGCACTTCGGCTATGTCAAAACCTGGCCATAAGACAATTTTGGTGGCCACGAATGTGGAGGGAGGTGGACGACTATGTAAAAGGATGTCACACATATGCCACAGCTAAAAGTGGTGTGGGGAGGCTGAAGGGGTTGCTGCAACCCCTGCCTACCCTGAACAAACCATGGGAGGCAATTAGCATGGACTTCATTGTGGACCTGCCCGAAAGCAAAGGAAAAACTGTGATTTGGGTGGTTGTAGACATGTTTTCTAAACAAGCCCATTTTGTTGCATGTAAAAGTATGACTAGCCAAGTTGTTTATACAGCATATTTATTGACTCCATGGGATCCCCTCTAAAATCATGTCAGACTGCAGGGTCCAGTTCACCTCCCAGTTTTGGAAGGCTTTCCAACAAAATTGCTGGGAATTTAGTAGGGACTAAGCAGTGACCATCATCCACAGAGCGAAGGGAATACTGAACAATTGAATTCTATTTTGGAGCAGTATCTCAAGTGTTACATCAACTTCCAGCAATCGAATTGGGTGGACTTATTACCCTTTGCCGAGGTAGCCTATAACAATGCTGTACAACAGAGTACTGGACTATCCCCCTTCAAGGTAGTCTTTTGACACAAACTTAATCCCCTACCCTCCAAAGACCCAGTCCCTCTGATTTAGTGGAGTACTTAGGTCAAAGAAGCATGGCCTAAGGTGGTGGCCACTTTGAACTTTGCAAAAGCCCAGTACAAGAAACATGCAGACAGGAGGAGGGACTCTTCCCCAAATTATGCTGTGGGGGATGTGGTATACCTCTCTACCAAGTTCCTTAAGAGCCCTCAACCTTCGAAGAAACTGGGACCCAAATACATTGGACCTTTTGCCATTGTGCGACAAATCAACCCTGTGGCTTTTGAATTGTCTTTGCCTAAACTGTATCGTAATGTTCATCCTGTTTTCCATTCTAGCCTCCTGAAGCCAGCACTAGAACAGAATCAACCAAGTAGAAGAAGCACTATATAATCCTGCCCCAGGATTCCTGTATGTGGAAGGGAAACTGCATATTTTACTGCCCTTCTAGCTTAAAAGATATGTGCCTATACCTAAAGAGGGAGGGGGGAAAGAGGGAACACTTGGTAACAAGCAAGGCAAAACATGTTATCTGTTCTGGTCTTGCCTTCTCCTTGATATATTAGCTTTTCACATGTCAGCAGCATCTGGCACAGGAGAACACATTCAAAGACAATCCTCTTTCCACACACATACCTGCTTGCTGAAATAATACAGCCTTAGAAACATTTAACTTGTGCTTTTTGCATTGACCACAGGGAGAAGATGCTACTATTTCCTTCAAATATTAAAGTCTAAATGCTCCGATGGCAATCTAAATGTAAATTAAAAAAAACAAACTTGTAGTCTTAAAAATGTCTGCCTGGTCTGGCTTTGCCCCCTTGTACTCATTTCCTATATAACATCAAGTATGTCTAAAATGTCCACATTCCATACTTTCTACAGCAGCTATGGGGGAGGCAGACCTTTTAACAAAACAGCATGGGAGCCAACCACAGAAGAGTAGTTGTGGCACAGCAACTAATGAGGGAAATGTGTAAATTAGGACTGAATCAAGATGCCTCTTCCAGTTTAGAAAGAATAATTCTTATAAAATGTAACATTTAATAAAGTGCAGGCACTAAACGGTACATGGGCGTGGTGGTAACCCACAGCCTCTTGAGCATTTTAGGGATTCTAGTTCTCATATGGAAACTTTAATCATAACCTATCTAGCTGACAAGCAAAACGTTAAAATGCAGTTGCAAAAATTATTAAATAAAGATAGTTAAAAAGAATTAACACATGCAGGAGGTCATATCTGAGTGTCTTATAACCAGACATTTTGGGTAGCACTCTGACTATTGTAACATCGATATTCTATAGGCCAGGGTCCAAGAATTGTGCAAGGAATCCCATGTGCCTGAAGCAGCAGTATGTTTTCTTTCTCAGTAGTCCTCCACATCACACCTCCATGCAAGTGAAATTCAAGTGAGCCTCAAGGGAGCTTCATAAGCATTTTGAAATATGATGTGGAGGTCTGCCACTCAAAGACAGGAGGAAAGGCAAGAGGCCCACTTGGCTTGCACAAGCCCCACAAAGATGTCCAGTTCTCTTTCAAGGCCTTCTGGCTTATTTTCACCATCCTCTTTGTAGAGGAAGCTTATTTTTCTTTCTGGCATAAGCCAACCAACAGGGAGGGTGGGGAATCTATAGCTGTCTACTACTGCTGGCCTTGTTAAGTGATTAAAAGAAACACCACTTGTGACTAAAGATAAAGAACAAAGTTCTCAAATGCTCGGATCCTCAGTTCTGTGCCTGACAGGACAGTTTATTTGCCTCACACATGCACAACAGACATCTGGTCTACTCTCCCTGACCAATGAAAGAGTGGGATTACAAGTATTTGGGATGTCCCCAAACTTGGGGCCCACCAGCAGCGGAAAAGATGAAGATGGATAGTAAGCTCAGGGAGATCTGGCGTACAGACACTCTCAGCCATGTGCTCTAGTCAGACGTTTCTTTCTACATACAGGAAGGAGGGCAGAGAAAGGACAGACAAAAGCCTTCAATTCACTCTACTCCTTTATAGATATAGAAATGAGCTTTAAAAATATGTGTGTGGGTAGATTCTCACAGGGGGTGGGGAGAAAAAGAAAATTAGAAATAGAGAGAGCATTACCCTCTCAACCCACTGACAATGCTTAGTAGCAGAAATATAAAAATACTGATTAAACATTGTAACACTGCACAAAGAACTGTTGGCTGCAATCCAATGAATCATACATGCAAAAAAGCTTCATTGTTGCCTTATGGAAAAAGCAGAACCGTGCATGCGTGTCATTCAGCAGCAGACAAAGGAAATCCCATACTGAACTCCTGGGCCTCTGCCACTGGACTGCAGCTCAACATTTAAAGATAGAGAGTGTGGGTGTTATTTCTGCGCCTTGAGGGTAGAAAGCACCCTTACAGGTTTCTTAGACAAGGCAACACATTGATTCTAACTCCAAGGATATATTCAATGGTGATATAATTCTCATCCTATGTTCTCCTCCTTTATTTTACCAAGCACCTTCTAGTACGGAACTACTACCACCTCCCCTAAAATATATACAGTGGGCCCTCGGCATCCGCTAGAATTTAGTTCCAGGACCCTTGTGGATACTAAAACCCAGGGATGCTCAAGTCCCATTATATACAATGGCATAGTAAAATGGTGTCCCTTATATAAAATGGCAAACAGCAAAGTTTGCTGTTTGGATTTTTTTTCTCCTGAATATTTTTGAGCTGTGGTTGTTTGAACCCATGGATGCAGCACCTGTGGATACAGAGGACTGACCGTATATTTAATTTGAAAAGGGATTTTGACGGCTGATCAATAAACCTATATCCATATTAACTTTAACTGTCAGCAGGTCAGGAGATACATGGGGGATGAAAAAGGAAACAGGATCCGCACTCAGAATTGTACTTTTTGAACAAGACTTTCAGTATAAAAGATCCTTCCATTTGAACAGTGCCCCAATTTATAACTGTGGGGTGATCCAAGAATCTGTAATGGAAAGGGCATCTTCAGCATTACATTTTCTGACAGTCTTTATTAAATGATCTGCTATCTTTGAATCCAATGCAATAAAGATGATGGTGATAATGTGTTCCACATTTTTAGAACCCTCATCAGTGGTGGCACTAAGAGGGTGTGGCATGGTTGAACTGCACCAGGTGACACCATCAGGGTGGGGGGAAAGGGGTGACACCGGCCTTAGTAACACCACAGAACCTCTTCCACTGTTGATGTCAAAATGGTAAATTTCTTCTAATGCAGGAATTAATTATTTCCAAGTGTGGCAAGTTTATGAAAGGGAAAAACCCACCCAGCAGAAAAGTTTTAATAACTGGGGGCGGGGGGAGTTTTGCTTGTTTTTAATGCAATGGAAAACTCTGCACAAGCTTCTGAGACTCAGGGTGTGGTTTTAGCTGTACAAACATCTGTTGCTATAGCTGCTATAGCCAATCACTTTAGAAATCTTGTAAGCATACAACACCCAACACACACAACTGACTTCCTTGGATCATGACTGATTACAATGACTCATCTACCTTTTAAAGAAAGCATTACTACTTTTCATGTGGTATAATTGTAATTATATAATACAATTTCTCATTTATATCAAAATTCACCTGCATCTGTTTCTAATTACACTCTAGGACAAAACTAAAGTTTACAAACATCATTTATTTCCTCTTCCATAAAACTAAAATTCAGACTAAAGCATGTCTAAAGCATTTACCAAATTTCTTTTGTGTGGGGAGGAAAGTGAAGGAAATGCCAGCATCTACTCCTGGATGTCAAGAAACTTGTCATCATTACCGTAAATGCACATTAGCACTGCCCTGAGATAGTAGGATAGCTGTCACCACCTCATAAACAACTCCCTCCCTCATAGTCTAGCTGGTAGTTCTTTAAGCGCATTTTAATACCCCTGCCTTCAGAAGTAAGTTCAGTGTAACAACTGACACACAGAAAAATGCACCGCACACAGTCGCACACAACACAACATCCCATGGCCATGCTTTTCTGTTTTAGTAGAAAAAATAAAAGTTGCAGGTTGTAGAAAAGATCTTACCTTCTAAAAGGGGAAGAAAAAGAATAAGAATGGAAACAAAACAGAAAAAAACAAAAGATGTATGAAGAAATCATGATAACTAGTAAACTGTCAGTACACAATAGAGTGAGGGGCATAAATACACAGGTCATGATAATACTTGTTCACAAGTCACAACACCACCACAGGCTTGCCCCAACTTGGGAACTGTAATATTTATCCTCGCACCCTACACATTTAGAGCTATCAAGTGAGTGAAAGGTAATTAATCTGAATTTCCAAACAAAGCCAAAAATTTGACACAAACAATTTGTCCATAGACATTTTCAGTACCCATCTCCCCAATGTGCTGCATTATAAAATGTATTTAATTTATACTTCTTGCATCAAATATAGTTCAGAGTTATGAGATTACCACACTGTTATAGTGCTATTATTCCACTGTATTTGCTATGGCTTCCTCCTGTGGAATCCTGGGGTTTGCAGTTTAGGGAGGGGCATTTACAACTCTCAGCCAGAGAGCTCTTAGGCCTCACTAAACTACAAACCCCAGAATTCCACAGGAGGTAGCCATAGCAGTTAAAGTGGAATAATAGCCCTATAACAGTATAGTGTGATAAAGTCCTTAACTGAACCCAAGTTTAATCATGAAATGAGAGCAGTGTGTCATGAAGCCAGCTTGTAACAATACTATTGTCTCTATGAAAACCTGGCTTTTAACACAGTTATCAGAATAAGTTTAATGCAAGGGTGGGAATCATGCAGCCTCCCAGGTGTTGTTAGACTACAAGCCCAGCAGTCCTAGCCAGCACATCCAACAATGCAGAATGCTGGAAGTTTTGTTTCCACGGCCTTCCATGGATACGAAATTCTGTGGATGCTCCAGTCCCATTATATACAATGGCATAGTAAAATGGTGTCCCTTATATAAAATGATAAAATCAAGGTTAGCTTCTTGGAATATATATATATATATATATATATATTCAAGCCACGGATGGTGAAACCCACGGCTGCCAAATCCGTGGATACAGAAGGTCGGCTGTACTCAAATGTGGGAAAGTGGATAGGAGAATTCATTGCATGTTAGGGGTAAGGAGGACAAGAGGAATTGCCTGGAACATTCCTCAGCCTAAATTCATTCACTAATCCCAACAGCAGTTATGTAGATTGCACTGATTCAATGGATCTACTTTAGTATGGGCTACCAACTAGACATTGGCCCTAATTCTCAATGCATTTTTGCTATAATAATAGCTAAGTGGCACATGGAAAGCATCTCAGATTCAGTTCATGACACCTCCAGAAAAGACAGTGAAAGATGCTGGTCTCAGATCCAAGAAGATAACTGCCAGCCAGAGTAGACGCCACTGAGCTAGACAGGCCAAAGGACTGGCAGGTTCCTACGTTCCTAAGAAGCATTTTCTTGTGTTTGTTTCAGCAGTTATTCAATGCCGCTAGTTTGGTATACTTGAGCTGCAGTGATTAAACTCCTGCAGTCACCCCCACTCCTGAGAAGACTCCATCTCAGTCAAGGAGGGGTAGACTGAAGAGAGGGCAAAGCATTATTCAACTGAAGGGACTTTATTTGATGGCCCAGTCCCCTGTAGGTCTCCTAGATCAGTTGCCTTCTAGAAAAAGGAACAACCAGGGGTGGTCAGTGTTTCCTTCTCAGTTTGTTTGCCACCGTCACCCTTTACAAACGTTCCTGGCTTTCACCCTCTAAGTATTTTAACTTATTTGTTGTTAAATAGAATTTCTGAACACCTGGTGTTCTGGCAAGTTAAGTATTTGTTAAAATAATCTCCTAAAATGGGATTCTGAAACTACAGTTTGCCAGGAGAGTTTACATATACTTTATGTTAACAGGAGTTTCTCTCTTTCCCCTGTTTCTTTTGGTTACAGATCTGTATGAAGGGTGATGGGCAAAATCAAATAAGTATTCCTGTAGTCTACATATTATAACTATACAAGAAGCATTTGGGATGCTTTCATGGGAATACAATTTTGGTGCTTTTTTATGAAATTCAAGAATTGACTTTTCTACAACTGTTTTTTAAATGTCATGTTTAAATATTTTAGTTGCACAAAGTATGTTTCAGGCCTGCATGCCAGTTTGTACATCAGAATGATCCAAGGTCAGTGCTAAACAAGAAGCAGAGAAGGAAGCTATTAATAAGGAAGGGTACAGGAAGGAGTCTTCATCTCTTTCGCCCAAAACCATGGTTTGGAGGACCACCCAAACTGAATGATTTCATTTGCCTTGCTAAGAGTGCTTACACAAACCCAACCAAATTGTAGAGAAGGTGCACAGCAGTGCTAAAACAGTCTCAGTGCATTCAGTTTGCTACTTATAAAGCAGTTACTAAATACATTTTAAAGGTGAAATTGTACACAGACTTAGCCAGCATCAACTTGTGAATTCTTACCAGAAAAAATTACATTTTCTTGAAAGTAAGTTACACAATACAGACAGTAAAATTTTAACACATTTTCAGACTTGACACTGCATGTACCTTGCTGGCCCAAGCATCTTCATCCCAGGATGTCAGCTGTAACACACGGATTATTTCATTGATTTCAGCACTCATCTTCTCCACTGTGAAATTGCGGTTTTTCAAGGCCTCTTCTATTCCTTGGCTTTTGGAATTTTTAGTTGTTACAAAAATCTTCATAGCTGCAAACATTGCACAGTAGATCAGAAAAACCAAATAGCAAGTTACAAAACACTCCTTTATGAGATGGACACATCAAGTTTCCTAAATTTGCCTCCTAGATAGCAGAAAAGCCAAGTGAGACTAGAATTGGACCCCAGGCCCAATGAAGTTGTCTACTCCTGTTGCAAAGCACTGGTATCACAAAATCAGATAGGTCTTCACCTCAGTCCCATGCAATAATGGAAGATGCTGGAGTTCAAATGGAGATTACCCAAAATGTTGAGTTGCATGCAACTATCTTCCATTGCACTACAAGGGACAATAGGGTTCCTCTGCCATATCACATTCAGCTGTTTCACTGGTAATTCTAAAAACATTCTGTAGTATGTGGGGAAATAATCATTGTAATGTAAAAAGCAATCTTGTGTACCTCATTCACATCCTAAGAAAAGTCTAGGGTTTTTTTCCCTGCATGCCTTTTGTTCTCCCAAAATTCCCTTTCTCTTATTTCACTGGACACTTCCAGCCAACTGGAGTGCTGGGTCATTCCACACATGACCTAATTTAAATTTTATTACTTTGTGTAAGTTCGAGTCTCCATGAGGCTGGAGCCATCTTACGCCATCTTCATCTTTAGCCTTCTTAAGCTATACCATCTTTCCTGTAACCATGCTATGATGTTCCACCATGCAGCCTTCTGTAGGCTGGTGAGTTTTTCCTACCCTAAATACCATTAGTTAGTTAGAAACCTCTTTTTAAAGTTTGTTTTAGTATGTAGATTGAGATTGATATACCTTCGGTAAACTTTTGATTTGCATTTTAAACTGACTCCTTTGTTTTGTAATGAGTCTAATTTAACTGAGTCATCTCAGACCTCTGAATACACCTTTTAAATGTTAATGGAGCTTAAGTCAGCATTCTTAAGTGCACTCTGCATGAAGTTAAAAGTAAATGAATGATTTTTTTTTACTCTCTTTTTTAAAGGAGATAATTCTTGTTGCTTTTAAAAGGACTAGATCCTGGAATTTTTAATACAATTTTATTTTTAGACTCATTACTCCTACACATTCCTTCCACCCCACAGCAACTGCTTGGTTTGCCTGAAGTTAGGTTGGTCCTGAGTCAAGAATTTTATTGTGATCGAAGATTTTAAGCCTAGCCATGGCCCAAAATATCTGGTGAAACATTCTTTTCCTATCTGTAGGGACTGAAGGTGAGCTGAGATCAGGAAAGCTTTTCTGTAGATGTCACTGCCATCTGACCTGTACTAGGAACAGGGTACTTTCAATAGTGGCCCCTTGTGTAGAATTCACTTTTGAAAGAAATCTGCCAGATTCATTTTTCTCTCTCTCTGAAATGATCAGTCCTTTCTTGCCAATATTTGAAAGGATAGACAACTCAGACTAAGTCAGTTCTGGTTGGCTATCTTTTCTGTAAGTTTTCATTTCTATATTACTGTTGTTTTGTTTTCACTTCTTTGCTAAATTTTATTTTGTACATTAGGTGTACATTTGGTAGAAAAACAAGGGGGATAGGTGAATAGAAAGGTAAGTTACTATTAAGATTAAATCCATTATATTTTACCAAGCAGAAGATTTGAAGGCCAATAAAGTTACAGTGACATCCAATTTAATTTCAACCATTTTAAATTAAATGAGAATCAGAATACTTTTCAAGCATCACTTTTTCAAGGCAACTGTTATGGAAACAAATACAGGCCTTTCCCACCAACTTTAACTCTAATGCTTGCAATGATCATATTATGGACATCATCTGGGAAGCAAAGCAGGGAGGGGACAGAAACACCACTCTGTACTTGGCTGCCCGGTTGTCAAAAATATCTGGACCATTAGATCAGGACTTGCCTTTGAATATTCACTTAGGCTGGAGTGGGCAACATTTTTCTGTTGAGGACAGATTTCCTGAGATAAAATGGTGGGGGGGAGTTATGTGTGGCTGAAGCCAGTGGTAGGAGACAGAACTACAAGTTAGCAGGGCCCAGTGCTTAGAAAAGTTACTTTAGGGACAATAACTCACAGGATTTCAAGCTGGCTTAAAAGCTCTGAGAACTATAGTGCAGAAAAGTAACTTTTCCAGTCATTATCATTCCCTCCCTCTCTCCCTCCCTCCCTCTCTCTTTTCAACACTACCTTCTTTCCCTCTTTCTCTCTTCCTCCCCCTCTCTTGTTCAATAGGATAGTAGAAGAACAGCCAACTGATCTTGCCAGAGTTCTGAACTAATTGTTTTAAAAATTAGACTGAGTACTGCATGTGATTATGGTGAGTGGTGCTAAGAATTGTCCACCCCTGGTTTAGGCCTTGCTCTTGCTAAGGTAGTCAGCCTGTGGTGTGACCACCATATTAAATCTCATCCTTAAATACAGACCCTAGTTACAAGCAAGCATCACAGACATAATCAAATATAAATAGCCCACTAGTTCACACATCTCAGTGTCTTCAGCTCACAGAACATAAATAGGAGATATGCAGGGTATTCAAGCTAGGACTTGGAAAGCACAATTTCTCTCCAAGACAGCCACAAATAAAACCACACATTTAGTATCTGTAGTTGGTGACAAGACACACAAGAATTTTCTATCTCTGAAAAGCTTTCAATATGCATCTATCTGCTAAGTTTTATTCACATATGATTTTTTTGATTTTGAGCACACATATAGTGTTATGCAGTGCAACACACTTTTTCAGTTCAATGTCATATTGCAGAAAGTTACCTGAAATAAGAACTGGCAGTAATTCTTTTACTGTGTTCATGGAGTTCACCAACATAACCCTGTGCTCCTGGTGAGTCAACTCTTGCTGTCGTTCATCAATCATTTTGGCCATCTTGGTCATTCCTATGTAGAAAAAATCTATTAAGCTATGAAGCCAACATTGACTTATCTCTCATAAAAGCAACATTCCACCCATAACCTCATACAGTGCAGGTTAAATCCCTGTTTTGTCATCTGTCTTTCAAATATTACTGACCAGGAGAACATACATCTCATCTAGTTTAACCTTCAACTTCTTTGCCCACATCTGGTCCAGTTCAGACATCAGACAGCAATTTGGAACTAGAACAGTTAAATGATATTTCAAACATTGTGTTTTTGAAATCACAAAGCTACTATTTATTACTTGCTAATTATTAGTTTAGAATTTAGAATACAGTTCAATTTAACATTCCATTTCTTTTATTTAGAAAATGGTACCAATGATCACTGGGAATATTAAGCCATGCAGCTGCTATTTAAAACACTAAAACTAAAAGTCACCAGTTCAGTAATGTTTAGCCCTTTGGGATTTTGATTAAACAGTTACTTCATGGAAATAAAGACTACAAGCGGAGGCAGACTGGACAGGGTGTCAGCTTGCCCGATGGCAAGTGAGCTCCTGATGAAGTGGGCCCCCTTAAACAGGGCCTCAGGGGCTGGAAACTTTCCAATGGAAAGGCACACTAGCTAGCCTTTGCTAGCCACTTAGAGAGAGGGCAGGGGCTTCTCCCCCTCCTCCCCTGAGCGGCTCAGTGAGTGGCTGCCCAAACAACCAGACTTTTTTTTAAAAGAGGCATGGCACAAACTCAGAGCACCCGCCTGGCTGTCGCAGGCACCTACTCATGTTCCACAGGGGTGGGTGAGAAGGTGCGGCTGCCAAGACGTTTGAGCAGGCGCTGGCTTCATAACGGGAAAGAACTTCTTTGCTTCGTCCTCCTCACATTGCATGCTGTATTAGTTTGCTACCTTCCTGGATTCAATCATAAGTGAATGCGTGTTTGTTTTCTGCTGGCTTTCTTATTCAGCTGGCTACGTTTTCTCCTGCCCTCCTCTCCAGTGGGTCTTTTAACTTGGTGGCTTTTAGTTTGTTTGCTTGAAGTGAGGAGTTTGTGGTCTAATTTCGCACCTTGCTTCCTCCCACCCCACCTTCACTGTTCTTTATTCCACTCCTTTTTTCCGTATGACAGCCACTAATTTTGGTTAACACAGTGCTGTGGTTGGTTGAGTTTGCTTCTGAGGTGGGGAGCTTGTTGTAAGTTCATACTCAGAGAGTCTGTTGTAAAGAATAAGCAGAGGAAGACATAGGTTTGTTTATAAAGCGAAGTATTTGACTACTCTTATTATATGAAACACATACCCTGATTTGTATATTTATGCAATAACACAATGGCTACTTTTACACTATTTTTCTTCTCCTTCCTCCCCTTCACTGTTTTTAACTTACCCCTTTTTTCTGTCATGGCCACCATTTTGTTTTTTCTTTATGAGTGTGATTTGTTGGGTGTCTCAGTTTGTTTGCTTGTTTGTTGGTGGGTTTGAAAATGTGTGTGTGTGTGGGGGGAGAGAATGGGTACCTATATTATGGCGTATATTTTCCACCTTCTCCAGCTCATCTGGGTGGGTTTCTACTGACCGGGCTATTCTGTTGAAGAGTGAGATTGGCTATATATCTAAGCCTACCTTGATATATTGGAACTCCTGTGTTCCCCCCCCCACCTCACCTCTGTTTATGGTTTCATAGTATGTATAACATTATGTGTGTGTGTATGTGTGTGTATTTGCATGTGTGTGTATGTGTGTGTGTGCACGTCTGCAGCAGTGGCTCTTAACCTTTTCTTTGCCAGGGACCCCAGTTTGGGTATCTTTTGTTGTTGTGGACCCTCAAGACTTAACTCAGGATTTAGGATGATGATGATGATGCAGATGATGATAGCTGGTGCTAATAATAATAACAACAATAACATTACACCATCCACTGAACTTTCCCTCAGAGGCATTGGAGGAGGAAAGACTTTTCTCCTGCAGTTTGTGGCTGGAACAGACCGAATGGCAATTGTTGGCCAAGCCAGCCAGCCTTTGCCCCATTACATGGCCGCTCCACTGTAAGGAGAGTGTGGGCCAAGCAGCTTTCAAATCTTCACAGACTGTCTGTGAGAACTTCATGTGTATATGTATATTTATTATCACTTGTTTTTTCCTGCCTTCTGTGTGTAGTTATATATGGGTGTGTAATTTCTCTCTATGTGTGTGTGTGTGTGAACGTGCGCATATGCGCACACACTTACTCTGATTGGCTTTGGGCTTCTGTAGCATGCATAGCCCTCTATATAGGCACTTACTCTGATTGGGTTTGGGCTATGGCATTCATAGCTATATCTAATTTTATGCATTTATCTGTATTGTTAAGCACTGATACTTAATTGCATCATGCACGACAGGCCACTTCTTTTAGTAAGAAGTTTTGCTGTAGGCCTCTGGTTTTAATCTTCAGCAGGGCATAATAGGATCTGTATAAAATCATAGGGTAAAAGGAAAGGGAAATGTAAAATGTCATGATTTTTTTGTTCTAGATAGTAACCATCCTCAAAAATAGTACACCAGGTAGATCATTAAGAAACTTTTGTTATCGACATTTACCTTTCTCAAAATAATAGGACAGGTAAGCTATAAGGAAACTTTTCTCCAGAGGGAGGGAAGGAATAAATTTATTTGAAGCAGCTTGGCCATTTCTGAGAATTTTTGCTCCCCCCGTTTACAACAGCGGCCAAAACAGTAACACAGTATGCTCTTTTAGGGTTGTTGTTTAAACTGAATGCATCAATTTAGTGCATGTAAACCCTGTCCCGTCTTGGAAACCATTGCGCCCATTGACGCTAATGTGTTAACACACACAACAACTCCTCTCCATCTCTTCCCTTTTCATTGTTTGGCACATGCACTGTGCTTGGGAGGTGTAACTTTTTAAAAAGTCCCCAGCCTTCCCTCCCAGGAGAGGTGTGTATGTGTGTGTTTACATTTATATTTAAAATTTGTATTTACATTTAATATCTATTGTATGCTGCCAGTAATATGTACAATATATGTATACTGTAATTACTAAAAATATACATTTATTTCACACACAAAAATAATTGTACTTTTTAACCACATATGTATTTTTGAAAATTTTATTTATTTCTTATAAAAATTAAATGATAGCCTTATAGTTGTAGTTGGGTACTCTTTTTCTCCTGGTAACCAATATTTTTAGACCCAGTCCACCACTGACTACAAGCAAGTTGTGCCAGCAGTGTACGGTACATTTCTTTGGCAAGTTATGAAGAGCAAAACAGTCTGGAACCCATACCTATCGTGATGCTACACATTCATATATCCCAGACCTAACATTCAGAGATATATTGCTGTATGGATCTGGCAATCCCTGGTTCAAATTTTACCTCAGCTAAAAACTTATCAGGAAGCTTTTGGCAAGTGAGTTTATGTCTCCCCCTTTGCCTCAACCGATATGTGCAATATGGAGATAATAAAACTGTCCTATTTTATAATGTTGATGCAAACAAAACTAAAAAGATAATCTATCTGAAGCATATTAAGCACTTAGAAGAACTACATCATAAGAAGTGTTGCTTTTTATATTACACAGAAGAAGATGCTAGACATCTAGTACCACAGTTTAGCCTGTACACTTTTAAAATACTGTAAATCTCTCTGAGATAAAAAAAAAATCTTTTGTACATAGTCAACTTGGACATCATGAGGGGAAGGGCTAAGCAAAAAATAAATAAATAAATCTTCTCTGATAGGAAACTACCATATCAAAGAGAGAGAGAGAGGTTTAGCATCTGTCTCTCCAGGAAGAGCCAGCTGCCTACAACCATGGTGTTTCTATATGACAAAACATTCAAAAACCATCCAAGTCCCAAAACTCACAGCTGTATTCTGAAAGGCCTATAGCACTTCATTCTGTGCATTGTGAGCTGCCTGTTCCACAATGAATGTAAGTGTCAGAACAGCAATTCTGATATTCCACACACTGTATTGGTTTAGCGAAGAACAAATCCATGTATGCTACAGTATGCTATCTTGAGCTATAAATGAATCCTCTGGTTTAGGCAGAAGACTAACCCAGAAAATTGTCACAGAAGCATATGACACTGCTCTCAGATTCCCTCTTAGAGCTGCTGAAATCTCATATAACTGCCTACATGCTGGGTCACACAAATGAAGGTTCCTGCACATGGCCAGACATAAGCAAAACAGCAGCCTTGCCCAGGCCATGGTGCTGGGGGTGTCTTATGTGTAAACTGGACTTCAGGCAACTATCTTCTACACTTATTTAGAAACAGACTCATTTCCCTCGATGATGTGATTTTGATATTCTAAGTGAATGTAAGTAGGATTAATGTCTCAGGGTGGAAGACCCTTGAGTTCAGAGATCTCAGCTGCTCTGCTGGCAACATTTTACAACTCACCATAAAACAACACAATTCACTCACACCCTCCCCAAATAAAAGTAATTAGCAAGCATGCTTGACTAAAAGAGACACTCCAAGTATACTATATCCAGATTTAGAATGAGGAGAAACTACTCTAATGCTCCTGGAGTGCGAAGATAACTGTGACAAATTAATTTGTTGTTGACTTGGGCAAAGATAAATGCTAAGGCTCATTCCAATTAGAACTAATTCCTATAAGGGCAGTACTCCCGAATGGAGGATCTTTTCAGCTGTCAGGTAAACTGCTTCATACACCTAATGACTACAAATTGCACACAAACTGTGCCAACCCTTAAGCAGATCCCAGCAGTTTCAACTGCCCAGTTGTAGAGGGTTCAGCAGTAGATTGTATTTTGCCTTCTGAGTATTTCAGGCCCAACTCATATCAATCTTGGTTAAAAGGATCCCAGCTAGCAAGAGTAGGGAACACCTCTGCCTCCCCAGAGAGCTCGGGAAGCAGCTGCCATTCAGAGTAGTCCATTCTTGCTCAGAGAGAACAATAGCAGTTCCCCATAAAGTACAAATAATCATTTTCAATTCCCAACATCAAACAGTATGTCAGACTGTTTCAAGATGCCAGAGAAAATACTTCAAGAGCGTAGAAAGGCTCCATCTTGAAACTACCAGGCATAGTCTATTCCCAACTTAGTACATTGATTATATTTATTTTCTGAACCAATGTCTGTGCATCTCTCAGGAGACTGCAATCAAAATATAACTGAGTTCCATGTCAGACAAGGTCACATCCAGGAAGAGAGTAGTATGAAGGCAACAGAGGAATCATTAGTCACATATCTCCTTCATTCAAAAAAAAAAAAAATTACATTCCATGAAGGTACCAAAAAGAACTGAGTTAGACAAAACATGATACAGGTTTAGCAGCCAGAATAGTGTAGTGGTTTGAGTGTTGGACTATGACTCTAGAGACCAGGGTTCAAATCCCCATTCAGCCATAACAACCCACTGGGTAAATGGGCAACTCACACTCTCAGCCTCAGAGGAAGGCACAGGCAAACCTTTTCTGAACAAACGTTGCTAAGAAAACCCTATGGTAGATTTGCCTTAGGGTCACCATACATTGGAAACAACTTGAAGGCACACAACAACAATACATCAGTTAACTAATTCCTGGGCTTTGCACATCAGTTAATACATCAGTTAACTAATTCCTGGGCTTAACAGAAACTTTGGTACCAGAGGCAGTAATAATATGGAAAGAATAGGGATAGGTTCCTGGACCACAAAAAGGAAGAGGAGAACAACATATTTCACCAAAGGTTTTATTCAAAACTAACAATATGCACATGTGAAATTAAACAACCAGATCAGGTAAACCTTGCATAAGTAACCAAACACATGTTGAACCTTCTACAGATCAAGTTTTTCAAAAAATTTCACCAACCTCTGCTTTATGATTTCCATTTTGGTGGCAAACTTCTAGATCTATGGGTTTGTTTGTTCTTTAGCATGCTGGAGGTAGCTGGTGAGGCAGGCAAATTTGCTTTCTCCCTTTTTCCCCCTCTGTTTTGCTGTCCATATATACTCAGGAGATTTTCAGACGCGATTTTCAGGTCCATATATTCCAAAACAGCTCAGTTCCTGCCGCGCGGCAGGGGAGCAGTTTTGGACGACGCCGTTCCTCTGGCGAACCCCTCCGTGTCACTTCCGTGACAGAATGGAGGAAGCCGCGTCATATTTCACTCACGATTGTTGCCTGTGAGTGAAATATGACGCGGCTTCCTGCATTCTGTCACGGAAGTGACACGGAGGGGTTCGCCAGAGGAACGCCATTGTCCAAAACTGCTCCCCTGCCGCGCAGCAGCAACGGAGCTGTTTTGGAATATATGGAACCGAAAATCGTGTCTGAAAATCTCCTCAGTAAAAAAATCTAAAAGCAGCTGCTGTTACTTTGCCTGTTGCTGGCAGGCGCAAACTACTATAGTAGGATTGGCTGAGGAGTATCCCATTTCCTAGCAGTTCAAGCTTTATTGCACTGTTTACTGTAGACACACAGTTGCAACCCAGCAACTGAAAGTCTGTGTTTCTCCAGTTCTTCACCATCCTCCCAAAGCCAATGCTGTTTTTAAAAAAACTTCCAGCTAGACAGAGGACAATGGGGGGAAAGGGGGCAGGGCTTAGTGGACATAAAAAGACTTTGGGTTGCCCACATGGTGAAAATAACCCTCACAGAATTCACTCAGAAAACAGCTGTCTTAATGGCATCCTGCATTGTCTCATCATATTGTGAAGGGGGGGGGAGAGAGCCAAAAGTACACGAAAAAACCCTTTGTGGCTTTTCCTGACTTTAAAAAAAAACAATGCAAGGGTGGGCATTTCCACTCATTAGGACAAGCTATTCGACACATCTCGCTTCCTCATATAAAAGGAAGCGCAAACCTGATTGGCTGGCCAAGCGCAGGGGGAGGGGCTGGGTTACAGGGCAAGTGCTTGCTGCCGCCAATTTTTTTTTACCTGAGCAATCGGGGATGGGGAAGAGAGGTGGGTGGCTGTAATTACCAACCACCAATCCCGGCTGCCGCTGCTATGGGAATTCGGGAAGTTAGGAGGGTGGTTGCCATACTCTCCCCCTTTCTCTGGTCCCCCCCCCGTGCTGCAGCTGCCACTGTCCTGCCACCAGAGAGTGAAGTAGGGGGGCTCATTCACCCTCCTCTCCCTTTCCCATTTCTCTCCCCCCCACCATCGCCATCCCACTGTCCCCGCACCAGAACTGTCATCTAACATGTGAAGTTTACGGAGGCTGCTGAGCAAAACCCCACCATTAAGACAAGTCACAGCTGCTGTGACTTGCTTTTTCTGCAGGGTGCTACTTTTGTGGGGTTTGTGTAGACATGGCTTTTGTAAAAAAAGAAGCTTCTTTCTCAGAGGTTTTGTTAATTGAAGTATGCTTGTATATGAGGTGGTTATTCGCTGCAACAGGTCAGCATATGGAACTGTAACAGAGTACAAACTGATACTGAAAGAGCGTATCATATTAATGCATTAATATTAACAGCATAGATCTAGAAAATTAGAGAGTAGTCTTACTTTGTATAAACTGAAGACCATGAGATTCCAACAATGGAATTTGTTAATATGTGCAGTGCACAACACAATATAGGAGCACTGAGGGTTAAGAGAAGACTTAAGCAAGAAAGGCTTAAGAGAATTTGGAGCAGAGTTGGTAGGTGAAGACTTTACTTAATAGTTCAGCAACTAGTCTCCATTCTGTAGGAAGAGGTCCCCCCCTCCCCTAAAGAAGTTATGAAAGCAGGGATACCAATAGAAAAGCATAACCCACTGACAAAAGGGGATGCTTCAATGAATAACTATTATCTGAACAAGGAACTCCACCAGGATGAGACACAGAATCAAGCCTTAGATTCAGCCAGGGCCTCGATTCCTCAGGTCTTTAGGAACAAAACTGCACTTCCTGCTAAGTACCATAACACTATTAAGTAAGTTGAGAAGACAAAGTGGAAAACCTCGCAGCCCTCCAAGTCAAGACCTCTCCAAAGCACTCAATTTAAAACAAATTTTGACAGAATGATATATGTAATATCTGGAATAGCTACACTGAACAATCGTCTATGTTGCCTCTGGCTGCCAAATGAGATAGTCTCACTCCACAACTACCTTAAAAATTTGACCCATGTATCTATCTTAAACTTACAAAGAATGTCTCTTTCCCAACTCTCATCTCCCCACCCTTTTGATTGGTATCAAAGAATCCTTTGCTCTACCCTCATTACCTGCACAGATAATGGAGATGGTAAATCAGCTGCACACTCCCAAAGGATTCCCTTCAAAAGTTTTGCACAAGTAGCCTAAAAAAGGCTGCACATCACATGCCTCACCGAAGTTCCTTGGCAATATATTACAATAAGAAGATGCTACATGTTACAGACTCTATACTTGCAACTTCCCTCCAACTCTAATTCAGACCAGTGGGTTCCAATCTGTTTACTCTCACAAACAGAGCATGTTTACAGCATATGAAGCTGCTTTATACAGAATCAGATCATGATCTATTACATCCAGTACTGTGAACTGACCAGCAGCATTGCTCTAAAGGGCTCAGAACAGGGGTGTCGCCTTGATCTGAACACAGAACTTCCTACATGCAAGACATCTGTTGGGCCACTGAGAGAAAAGTCTACATCTTAAAGGTCTTGGAGAGAAACAGTTCAAGAGTACACTGAGAAATATTGGGTATGTCTAACCTGGCCCCAGGTTCTTTGTGTATGTCACTAAGTCCTCCATAGTCTCCACCACTTCTGCCACTGTTAGGTATTCCAGAATTCCTTTGCAGACACGAATTATTTTACGAACCTTAAATTTAAAATAAAATGTAAGAATTAAACTTTTCTTTAATTAGAAGCCAAAATGGTTTAAATTAAAAGAACTGCTTATAATGAAAAACAGAACTTGTAAACATCAACTTATGGTTCCGACATCTTCAGAACTGCCTCCTCCCATACAATCCTCCCCATGCACTCCAGTCCTCTGGGAGGAACTTGCTCCAGCCACAAAAATCTAGGCTGTCTGCAAGCTCCCAGAGGGCCTTTTCGGCAATCACCCCCAATTTATGGAATGGCCTGCCGAACGAGATCCGTCAGATGATGAGCTTAAGTAGCTTTTAAAAAGCACTAAAGATGGATCTCTTTCAGCAGGCCTTTCCTGATTAGATCCTGGGCTCAGGAGCTGTGTCTCCTGGCCTTTTTTTAGTCTTGTTTGTATTTGTTTTTTTTAAATGTGATTTTAGTTAGGTGGTTTAAATTTTATATTGTTTAATGTCTTTTTATGGGGGAGGGTGGGAGTGGGTGGTGCTTTTAGTCGGCATTGTAGCGTTTTAATTGTTGGAAGCCGCCCCGGTTGTTTTTAGCAGAGGGGTGGGGAATAAATAAATATTATTATTATTATTAACCACAGTAAGGATGGGACATGTAAGTGGTTTGCACTAACATTCATCGCATTGTGAGGATTTGTTTTCAGGGTAACCGACATTATGCTTCACAATACATCTGTCTTTCCCTGTACAAACCATGCTTCTGTCACTCTGAGATGAACATTCAGTATCTATAGAGTGTTACATAGCATGTGCATACACATTACTCTAAGATGAACAGAAATTCTACATCTCCAGAATTCCCTTTCCATCATGTTCTTCTAAAATAAAGGTCCCTATTTGAGCAGTGATGAATGCATAATTCCCTAAAATTACTGTACGCAGTCAGTACATAGCAATTATTTCACACCATGAATCTGTGAAATGAATTATACCATGAAAAAGAATATTTCCTTTTTAACCATGAAAAAAAATTGTATAGCTGATTCTCTGTGGAGTCCTGCACATATCCAGTATGATAGTGCAAGTTTGGGGACACAGTTAACAGATAGCAAAGAAGATAAAAGAGTGAATCCTTTTTAGAAAATAGCTTTCTAAACGACAAATTAATTATTGTGTAAAATCAAGAGATACTGTCTTGAATGATACCAATAAAGAATGGTAGGCTGCTTGTACAATAATCATTAACAAATCAAGAGTCAAGGGTTCTTATACCATGGCTGATAAACTTGGGTTTAATGCCACCATCTCTCACAAATAAAGAGAACATGCCTGTAAAAGAACAAATAGCATCTATCCTTACCCCAGGACAACATGCTACTTTTCATTCAACAGGAATAAATGTAAATTTCATGCACACTGCCAATAGGAAATCAAATGGTCATAGAGTAGAATAGCAACAATGATAGAAAATATTTACAATTAATATTTCATTTTAAGACTAATATGTGTTACTATATTTCATGAAGAATTAAATTTCTGAAAAGGGAAGCTTACCAGAACATGGCTTTCCAATACAGACATGACATCCTAAATATTAGTTCAATGGTTTCTAAAGTAGTCAATATTTGGGAAGTATTATAAAGGCAGAAAGCTGAATTTAAATGAATACTCAAAATACCCAATTGCTAATGAATAGATGTAGTTTTACTACTGGTACAAAGCCCACCTCAGCTTCATCGAATGTTAGAAGTAAATCTGATGTCCCAGAGAGAATGCCTCTTGATCCATCAATAAGGTAGTCACGAGCAGGTACTGAATAAGGATCCGTTTGGAGCATCTGAGCTGCCTGGACAAGTTTTGTGCAAGCATTTTCCACTCTGTGAAAAATAATTGTGAATAATGATTATGAAACAGGAATTAATGTTGGTTCTCTCACCTATAGGGGACACGCTGACAGAAGATATGTAATCTGGAACACTTATGCATCCTACTGTCTTCTTCAGTGCACTGCACAGCCTGCTAAATGTAAACTCTGGTTACTTCTACTTGTACCAGCATTTTCTTTTGATCATCAATTGAAATAAAAAACAAGCAGACATAATATTGTTTCATTCAAAGCATAAACTACCTTTTAAACATACAGTAACTAAGGAAAACTTCATATTACATGCAAACGTGCATAGCTGTCAACTAATGGCCCTTTTTAATTTAAAGGCTGAATTCAAAGGGTGGAATCAATACCAAAAAGTGGCAGGGGGGAGATACTTAATGAAACCCTACTAAACTCACTATGTCTCTGCTTTTCTATGAGTACCTAATCCTATACCTGTAACAGATATACAAAATGATCATACTAAGTTTTCTTTCCAAGCTTTTCTCCAAAATTACATATACAGAACTTAGAACACTAAGAGAGAAGAGAGAAAGAAAAATGCCCAAAGCATTCTAACAGAAAGAACAAAAAGTGATCCCGTCTTGCTTTCAGTTTTCACTGAGTTTTTATTTGTTTGAGGGCTTTTTTTAATGGTATCCTTGCTTATTGCAATTTATTGTAAGCATTGCAGAGGCCCTTTTAGGGACCAAACATTCTACATGCTTTGTATTAGTGAATGCCTGGAAGTCAAGAAAGGAATCACTGAGTTGAACTGGGAAAAGTTCAAGCAGCTGACTCTTCTTATTCAAAATGCAAGAGAAGACTGGCAGATAAAAAAAAACTGGGATCCATGGCATATTTTAAACCAACTTCAAATTCAGGGAAGAAAACTAACAACACAGCCAAGAAAACTCTCTAGTTTTCTCTGTGCTGCCAAGACTAAGAGTAAAGGTGTCTACAGTATATTTGTATTTATATTCATATCTATATCTGTCTATCATACAGTCACATAGTTTGACTCACAGGCCATGCTTTACCCACACTGCTCTAAAGCCACTATCCCAATTCAAAAACCCTACATTCATCTGGAGAAATAAGAGATTAAGAGGTGACTGGAGAAGAGAAGGTTAAGAGATGACATGATAGCCATGTTTAAATACTTGAAAGGATATAATATTGAAGAGGGAACAGGCATGTTTTCTGTTGCTCCAGAGACTAGGACACAGAGCAATGGACTCAAACTACCAAAAAAAAAAAGAGATCCCACCTAAACATTAGGAAGAATTTCCTGATGGTAAGAGCCATTTGACAGTGGAATACACTTGGAGTATGGTAGAGTCACCTTCTTTGGAAGTTTTTAAAGAGGCTAGATGGCCATCTGTTGGGAGTGCTTTGATTGTATGTTCCTGAAAGGCGGGAGGTTGGACTGGATGGCCCTTGAGGTCAATTCCAGTTCTATGATTCTATCTGATCATGCTTTCATGTAAAAGGCATTTTTTTTAACTTCAAAAGCATACTGTCATGTTTGGATTGAACCATAGGTCATATATATTTTTATTGTTTTTGTGTGTGTGTTTTAATTAATGAAAACATACTGTATGGCCCTTTTTAAGCTGCTTTACTATCAGATAGGACAAACCGTGAATATCTGATTTAAACCACTACCTTATATGACAAACCCTGTGACTAAGTATATTTAAATACCATTCATGATCTGTTTGTTCCTTTTATTCACAACCACTTTCCTAAAGTGTCAAGTCTGGAACTGGACAACATGTCCTTACAACAAAAACAGTAATCTAATTTTTGCAACACTAATCTGAACATTTTGGTATGTCAGGGACTCATAGCTGCAACATAATTCTCCATTAGAGAAAAGTTAAAGAGAGAAAAAAGCAGTATTCTGATGAAGCCAAGACCAACGTGCTTATGAATCTGTTGATTTTTGTTGTGTACAATACGTACAATATATAAAATGATATTTTGGACAGATAATAGTTACAGATAGCAGGCTGCTAGACGTGCAAACTAAGCTGTAACACAGATGAGAGCACCACATCATATTTACAAGCCAAATTTAGAAAAAGATTAAATATAATTCACTTGGCTGGTTTTAGAGGCCTGTGAAGGGTCTTGTAAATGCCACTAGAGCTGTATGTGTTAGAAAGCATCTATCTATGTCTTTCCAGATTTTTCAAAAATCATTTTTAAAAAATAGAACCTCGGTAGCTAAATATAACACACCATTTTGTAAGTGCAAACAAATTTATCATTCTTTTGCCTATTATACACCACTTTCTTCACCTACAAGTATTTATTCCATATAGATCCTGACTTTGGCTGAGCTCTTTGACTCAGACAATATGATTTTACAGTTGTCATACACATTTATAAGCCATGGTTACTGAAACCTAAGGAACCCACCAGCAATTAAGCTACATATGCTCAGTGAAGTTGTAATACAGGCAATCTGTAGTCTAGTTTTGGGCTATAGCACTTTAGCATGAAGTGGGGAAGGTGTTCACATAATGATCCTATAACATAAATAAAATAGATGGCCTCCCTATAGAAAATGGCATCAAAGGGAAGGGTTGTAGCCTCTCTCTCCCTGACATATTATTTTTCTATGTGCAGATAACTTTTGTACAAAGGGCATTCAGTAAGATGACCTTCCACCAGTCTAATGTGCTACAGTCCAGAGACAAATTCCTTGTCCTAGTGAGAACTAGGACAGTGACACAAATAACACAGCCCAGGCTAGATCTAAAGAATTAAACAGACTTGGGGCATTCATCATTCTAAAGTCTGAAAAGTAAGTTATTTTTCTGGTCATTGCTTTTACCTTCCTTTTTGTTGCATAAAGAAAACCTTAGGATTAATAAAATAGCATTATACCTGAAAAATCATTCTCAGAATGCATCTAAAAATGCCCTTTATAACAGACACTAGAGGACATGACAGCAATAAAGTAACTTTATTTCCACGTGCCGCGTTACCTTTTGAAATATAACTTTGTTCCTCCCTGTGACACATACAGCCACATAAAAGTAACTTGGTTAGGGGCAGCTGCATTACTAGTGACCTCTTACTTCCAAGCTCTGGACATGATCAAAGCAAGAACTTATGTAACACTCAATTACGGGTAAAGCAGGTGGGAGGGAGAATTTCTGCTGTAGAAAGGAGAGGGTGTGGGAAGAGAAAAGTGATGTTGGCTTCCAGCTACTTAACCATGATTAAGTGAAATCAGGAGCCCTGTCTGCACACCAGCCTGCACAGAAAAGCTTCCTGTAAGCTTTACAATCTCCTCTCATTTCCTATTATGATTCCCAAGACAGAAGCAGTTTTTCTTGTGCCTTAAGGGAAAACTTCAGAACAATCATAGTGCAATCTATCTAATCTTTAGAAAATATTTGTGGCCACTAAGCAACATGCCTAACTATCTACCATGCAAATAGAGTTTCATGTATTTAGTTCCTCTAATCTTGTTCCCTGGCAAATATATCCATTTTGGTGAGTCACAATGGCTCAGTCCCAGATTTGGAGCAGGCCCACCCCTCAGTCATCTTCTGTAGTTCATACACACTACTAACAGAGAATGTGCACTATTGAGAGGATGGGCAGCGATGACCTTTTCAATAAAGAGGTGGCATTTGACATTGTCAAGGGAAGTGCTTCAATGATAATGAAAGTGATTACTATGTTTTCAAGACCTCAGAGGAGAAAATCATTATATGTTCAGAACTGATGAATGTAGTTAATTACAAATGCCAATCATTAGCTTTCAGGTGTCAAAGTGAAATCTGAGCCGAGCCAAGCCAAGGGCTGAGAAAACTGGGAAGAAAGAAAAAATACTTAAAATGCTGCAACTCCATGATTCTATGAGACATCCCACCTAGCCTCTTCCAGCTTTTGAGGATTGTACCTATGGGAGAAAAAGATGATTTGGGCAGATGGTTCTAAACGAACTCAGCACTGGAGAGATCAGGTACTAGAAAGCTATGACAACATTATAAAGTCTAATATAAACCAAGCAAAATTGAGAATGTGAACATGAAGTTTTTTCATTAAATAAATAAAATAAGTTAGCACAACTTAAAGATTTGGATGCAGGCCTCTTGTACCATTTCAAAAATGCAATGGTGGATCATTTACCTGAATGCTTCTCTACCTAAACAAATTTCCAACATACTAACCAAAACAAAAAACAAAAAAAAACTAGCAAGTTGGATGTGTTGATGATTAGGTTTTGTGTGGTAAAATGTGACCAACATGCCTTGTTAATTACTAAATCAGAACATCCAGACAGAGATGTAGAAAAATAAAACCAGTTAAATTTACTTAGAATCATAGAATCATAGAATTGCAGAGTTGGAAGAGACCACGAGGGCCATCCAGTCCAACCCCCTGCCATGCAGGAAATCACGATCAAAGCATCCCTGACAGATGGCCATCCAGCCTCTGTTTAAAGACCTCCAAGGAAGGAGACCCCACCATGCTCTGAGGGAGTGTGTTCCACTGCTGAACAGCTCTTACTGTCAGAAAGTTCCTCATAATGTTGAAGTGGAATCTCTGTTCCTGGAGCTTGCATCCATTGCTCTGTGTTCCAGTCTTGCTTATTATGTAACAAGCAAGTTAAACAATAAACTTCCTGAACTCTTGGCACACTCATAGAATCATGGAGCTGGAAGAGACCACAAGGGCCATCCAGTCCAACCCCCTGCCATGCAGGAATAAGCAATCAAAGCATTCCTGACAGATGGCCATCCAGCCTCTAAAAACTTCCAAAAGAATGAGACTCCACCACACTCTGAGGCAGTACACTCTACTGCCAAACAGTGCTTACTGTCAGGATGTTCTTCCCAATGTTCAGATGGAATCTCTTTTCCTATAGCTTGAGTCCACTGTTCCATGTCCTAATCTCTGGAGCCACAGAAAGCAAGCTTACTCCATCCTCAGTATGACATCCCTTCAAATATTTAAACATGGCTATCAGGTCCCCTCTTAACCTTCTCTTCCCCAGCTAAACATACTCAGCTCCCTAAGTTGCCCCTCATAAGGCATGGCTTCTAGACCTCCCACCATTTTGGTTGCCCTCCTCTGGACATATTCCAGCTTGTCCATATCCTTCCGGAATTGTGGTGCCCAGAACTGAACACAGTATTCCAGGTGAAGTCTGACCAAAGCAGAATAGAGTGGCAGTATTACTTCCCTTGATCTAGACACTATACTCCTATTGATGCCAGCCTAGAATCATATAGGCTTTTTAGCTGCCGCGTTACACTATTGACTCATGTTCAGTATGTGGTCCACTAAAACTCCTAGATCCCTTTTGCATGTACTGCCATCTAGCCAGGTGTCACCTCTCAGCTCCTATTGTATCAATAGCCTATTCAGATCATATTGATTCCTCTTTTCATCCTCTCAAGATTCAATCTATTCCTATCTGTCCCAGTCCTCTTATATTTATCTGGCCCTCTCTCTATTTCTGACTGGCCCTATCTAATCATTTATCACACCGGCCTCTAAGTTATAACCTTTTCCCCACAGCATTCCATGAGCTGTGACTGGCTGGTTCGACCCAGGCTTCCCCAAGTACTTGCTTCACACTCACATTTTGATTTACTTACTTGATGAATGCAGGTGGCATATCTCTCTTCAGAATCTGGTCTTCAGTTGTCTGAACAGTTTCTTTTCCAACCTGAATGAGAAAAGACAGAGTTTCACTTTATCATCATTGGCTTCAGAACATCAGCATAAGATTCTTAATATTTACCAAAAACGAGTAACAGCTTCTTTTTTCCTCATAGTTTAATACAGGGGGTGGGCAAAGTACTACCTGCAAACTATGTCAACCTCTGGACCCTACTTTTGCAGCTCCTGAAACTCTCATCAGTCCCTCAAAGCCTTTTAAACCTTCTTCTTCTTCTTCTTCTTCTTCTTTTTTTTTTTTTACAAAACAGTTGACATTTTCAATGTTTTTCACACAAAAACTGCACAGAGAGACCCTAAAAAGTACAAGCCATATAGAAATATATGCCTATATATATAGGAAGTCCCATGCAGAACTGCCCCTCCGAAACCTCTACCTCTATTTTTGTCAAAGTCCTTCTCAAAATGGCAACAGGAAGTGACAGCAGGTCACTTCTGATGCCATTTTGGGAAGAACTCATATGAAGATAGAGGTATTAGGGAGGACTGTTGGGAACTGTGGTCCACAGGGGGTGGGTCAAAGGTGGGAAATTAGCCCTGTCCTCTATGCAGTTGTCCACTTCTGATTTAATGAATTCCCAAAGTTCTGAAAATGAGAAGACTGCCTAAGTTAACAGAACAAAGCAGACAGAACTAATAGCACAGGAATGTGATTTGGGATCTAAAGGGCCCATCTGAGCATGGCTTCATTATTTATAAGGGATTATGCATATTCCCTACAGCCTGGTAGAAGATTTTATTCCTATACAGTTGGTCTGATAACATACTGTAACAATATGGCATATAGCCTGAACTATGAACGTTCCTGGTTCAAATTTTGCCTCACCCATGAATTCACTTGAAGGCCTTAAGGAGGGAAGACTCTCTCTCTCTCTCTCTCTCTCTCTCTCTCTCTCTCTCTCTCACACACACACACACACACACACACACTAACCCTACAATGGCATTATGGGGAAGATACAAGAGACTTTTCTCACATGGCTCATTCGCAAACAAATTCCACAATTTGGCAAGTCAAATGAAATAAATCCAAGACTTAATAAAAACATTTTTAAAGACAAAAGTTCCCTTTGTTTGAGGAATAATACACCAAAATAATAAACTGTATCAGTAATAACGCTAACACCCAGCTGTCATAACCTACACCTGAGCATATCTCCTTTTGCAAGTACAAGAATGACACAAACTTTCCTCTTGCACCACCCCATCCCCAACATTTCTTCATTCCCTTTAATATCAAATGTGGGTAGTCAAGTGCCTATCAGGGTAGAAACCAAACAGGGCCACGTGAAAAGGACACAGTAACTTCTCAACACTTGGAGAACTCCCTAGATATACAGAAATGCAAACCTGTAAATTAAAATAAGGAATTTTTAAGATCCCAAGAAAAACGTAGCTAATGTTTAGGACCTGTGACATGTTGATTTTATTAAAATATAATAATATGGGATGATTCTTCAACATACTGCCCAGATCTGGTGTGGGCAGCTGTGGAAGGCTTGCAGGACCACATTAGTCTGCTAGGAGACCACCCTTCCCCACTGCACCCATCTCTGCCAAAAAATAAACTTTTTGCCCCAAAATGTCCTATGGGGGGGCATTTCCACCATGTCTTTGGGCCTTCCTAGGCCATTTTTGACCCAGCAGAGGCCTTCTTTACAACAGGAAGTAAGCAGAAGACACCTCCTGTTTACTTCCTGTTGAAAAAAATATTTTCTGTCAGAGGCAAACACCCCCAGAAGACACTTCGGGGGGGGGGATGGGGGGAAATTGATTTTTTAAAAACACATGTGGGGCCCAGGGGGGCTACAACCATGGTAGAGATGCCCTCCACAGGCACAAGAGGGTATTTAGGGGCATTTTGGAGCAATTTTTTTTTTTTTGGTTAATTTGTTTTGAGCCCTGGGGGCCAAAAAAATTACCCTGGGCTGCACATTTCCCACCCCTAGCCTAGAGCAAGAATTTTCAGGGGCAAAATGAATACTAAGACCATATTTTTTTTAGTTTCCTGCTATCTTTTGTTTTGGAGAAAGTACATTTACATCAACCTAAAATCCAGGATGTCTTGTTTTTTACTGACAGTTCTTATTTCTACTCCCTGGGAGGAAAAATTAATGTGGTGAAGCCTCTAGCTAAAATCAGGAAAACTGAAGGGAAAAAAAAAAAGAGGCTGATCTGCTGAAGCCCCTTACGCCTCATTAAAGAAATAGAAGCTAAGGTCAAAGGGATCCATAGTATGCAATATACCCTCTTGCATAAAGTACTCTGGTTTGGGACTAGTAGAAATAGTATTGAGCCTGATCTTTTTGACACTACTTAGTACAGCAAAGGAAGGTTTCAAGAAAGTGTAAAAAGGGTGGGAGACATGTCCTCTTACAACAGTGTTTCTTAAGCAATATGGTATGAGGGGGCAGCATTTTTTCTTTTTCCAGTGTGTCAAGCACTGGTACCATATTTGTGCCCCCTGGCTACAGTTCTGCATGGGTTTCATCCTATGAAATCCTGGGGTTTACAGTTTTAGAGAATGGCATTTAGAATTATCAGCCAGAGAGCTCTAATTCCTCTGACCAAAATACCAGTCTTGGGATTCCACAGGATGGAGCCACAGAAGTTGATTAACCATGTGCTATTATGGTATAATGTGAAAGGGCCCCAGGAAGGAATGCTTATGTTCTCAGGGGCACTGGATACACTGCAACATTTTGTTACAGGTTCCCACCTCTAATGTTCTAATTCTGAATAAATATTTTAGTATTGCTGCCATTCTAACAAATAAGAACAGCAGGAAGAAAGGAAAACTAAAGGAATAAAATGATAGCCTAAGATGATTACCCTTTTCAGATTTACACTCTCATCACCTTGATATTTCAGACATACAAATAACCTACGAAGTAATAAAGAATCCATTAAATTCAGAGTGGATTCTTCAAAAAGAAAAAGGAAAAAGGTTTCATTGCAAAGCCACCACTTACTTAACTATTTCAAAGTTTGGAATGTTACTTTTAATAAATAATTCTTTATAGTTACAGTTTCAAAGCCACCACAAGTAGTCAGTTGCTATCATAATTTCTATCTAAGTTTTCTGTCTAAAAGAAACTCTTCTCAAACGTAAGATGCTTTTTAATACCTTTTTTAAAAAGGTGAGCGCTACAAGCTGCTGCCTGCAACAGGTAGGACTCTCCTCCCATCTATCTCATCATTGCTTCAATATCCACAACAGAGCATGAGGCAAAGCACAAGCTAACATTTAAACCAGATGATATTCCTCCTCTGCTATAGAGAGGCCAAACCTCATTAACTACAAAAGTAACTAAATCCAGTTGATACACTTTAAATTCAGATCCATTTTCATTAGATGTCTGGTTGTAGACTTGATTATATATATTTATATCTGACTGGTGGATGTTATATCTGCCACTAAGTTTAAGCACATTTTCCACTTCAGCATGACTGTATGCTATCCTGTACAAGCAGGATGGGAGCTGGAGGAAGAACTTTATACAACTCAGAGATTATGAAGATTCACATAATTATTTATCATATTTTAATCCTGACCTTTCTATGAGGAGTACAGTTTGAACCAGTGAAATGTTATCTAAAAAGACTTGAATATCTGCCTGTTTGTGAAAATAAAATAAGATGCAAGTACACACCAGCAGAGGACAAATCAAGAAGACAGAACCAATGTTTGTCTCTGACAATCCTTAAAATGTATATTTAACAAATGGATGTTATCTGTACAGCACAGATTTAAGGTAAGAAACAATGGAAATGTGCTCAGTTGGCCTTTATTAGGAGACTGTCCCCTATTTTACATTTAAAGGTGAATACCAGTCATACCTTGTTGGGGAGGGTATATTAGAACCAGAGATTAAATTATACCGAACAGCCATTATCAGCCAATAACTATAGAGAACTGATGTAGGCTTCAGTAGTGTATACACTTCAAGTGTTTGTTGGAACGCTTCATCAAGAATTACTTCAGCTACCACTACATGCTCCCATATGTTACTTCCAATCATGCTAATTTTACTACAGTTTCAAGCAGCCATTGGCCCAACACATACTATCACCCATAACACTCATGGTAGAAAGTGTGCAGCTTTGTTGAAGGATTACATCATTCATAGTGTTTTAAAGTACTGTATTATCAGTGATAAAGTTGTTCATGATAATTAACCAACTTGAAAAACTACAAGATAAATCATTTTCAGAAGAGCAGACATGGTATACTCTCCACATGGCAACCACTGAAAACCTATTCTTTCAGGATGTTATTCCAATGTTGGGCTGTAATATTTGGAAGGTGCTTACCACCCACAGCATCTGCAGCCATGTAGAGTATTTTCACATCAGTGCTGCATTTCTGGCTGCTTGCCTATGAGGAGTCACACAATCAGCCCAGACTCACAACTGTGAGGGCTCCAATAAGGAGTGGAATCATTGCAAAGCATCTCCAGTACTGGATCATAACTAATCAAACTGGCCTTAGACTATGACAGCAAAAAGACAAAAGGCATCTTGTGACACCTTAAACAGCGGCTTCAGTGTCATCAGCTTTCAGGGGCAAGAGACAACTTCATCAGAGTGTCTACTGAAGCAAGCTTTTGTTGTTCATGAAAGGACAGATTTCCTGGTCTGTGCAAAAAAATCTAGAAGAGGCAGTGTTTTCCTTCCCATGGCTTCTATTTCTAGGTTACAAAAAATAAATTAATAATAAACTGACTGCTGTTCAGAATGGCAGGAAGTTGAAGACAGGTCATTTTAATGGCTTCTTCACACCATGTGGTAAGAGTGCTATACAACTGATGAAAAAAAAAAAAGCAGGGTATGTGTGTAAATAGAAAAAGCATTTTGTTCCATATAGGGGTGTTGGTTTAGGTTTTTGTTTTTATTATCTTACCTATCACAAAGAAAACAAATGTCCAAGATTTCCAAATGGGGAGGGGAGAAGAGAAGCGCAATTCAACAGCCCATGGCATATCCACTCTATGGATTTAAACCAACCTAATGGTTATTCCTACTTCCCCTGGCTGGGAACTCTGGCACTTGTGCAAGAGATGGGGTCTGCAAAATAAGTCTCCACTCACACTTTTCAAACCTGTAACCCTTAGGTTTCCTTGTCAGACCAGCGTGGTGATGGTGATGAGACAAGACAGTTGTACAAACGTCAGCGTTCTTGTCTCTTGTACAACAAGCAAGAAATTACTATAGCAATTTTTAAAACTCAATCAACAGGAGGGCAGAATGTGATACAGTACTTAAAATACTAGAAGCAACATTTGGCTCATAAAAAATGAAATGGGGCCAATATAATAAAGGTGATTACTATGTTGCTTTTATAATGTTGCAGAGCGGAATGACTAGTTAAGGCATAGGAAGATAAACAGTGGGTTTCCCTGAAATGGTAACTTTTAACTCATTGTGGTATTTATTGTATCGTTAAGACAAGGTGATTCTTACTGTCTTAATCTTTCAGACATCTTTCTGAGTCTTAAGATTAATACAGAAAGACATTTAATACATTAAAAATATGTTTCTAATGTAATTATTTGTTGTGGCTCAAAATGCAGGCAGAATAGTTCTTGAATAGCTGTCAAGGACTTCTGAAGTAATTAATTTTCATCCTGCCACCTATACATATCTCCACTGAACAGAATAGCTGTTTTAGATTAAAATTAAATCATTGCTTTGAGAACCTTCATTTGCATATAGCTTTCCCTATTGAATTTGAGCATCTCTTGCTTTATTGCACAATATTTTTGTTTGATAAAAAATACAATTTTACTCAGGAAGCATACATTAGAGGCTGAGATGCAGATTTGTTTTTATTGTAGATTATCAAAGGCAGTGAACACTCATATACTCAGCTAGTTGGTCTATAAGCCCTCTTCTATGGGCCCTCTTCAGTTTTTAGCTTTCTGTATTTGTCACTCATTGGAATTTCCCAGTCCAGACTGTCACCCTGAAGCTGAGCAGGGAAGAGCAGGGATATGCCCAATACTCAAAACACAATAAATTAAACAGTCAATCACTTATCAGTCAGAAAAAAATAATAATTTAAAGTGTTATAGAATACATGGAGAAAGGAGTATAAAGACCATGCATGCACATACTTAACCTACTTCAGAAACAGTAAGTATAATGAAGGTGATCCTACAGTGGAAAATGTATGTGCTAATGGGAGGAATTTCCTTATTACTATGCATTACCGTCAACACAGAAGTCAATTTATAGAGCTCAGAATACAGCACTAACTGGAAAAGCTTACAATCCTTATCTTAAAAACATTAAAAGGAATATAAAACTGCTTGCTGATATTAAGTTTCTCTTAAAATGCCAAGCAGCAGATACAGCTACACATCTTATAAATTTAGATATTCCATAATCAACCTGGAAGCATGGGCCATTATCCCATTCCACCATGAAGCTTGTAATGGGAGCAGCTTTGGGACAAAAATGCTTACAGTCAAACTGACTGACAGCATGGATAAAATATTAGCAAAAAAAAAAAAAAACAGTCCACAAAAACATATGGCAAACACCATCAGAAACAGGCTTACATTTGGGGTTTTCCCTTATCCTGGGGAGGGTTTTTTTGGGGGGGGGGATTTCATCCTGGCTGTTGTTGTTTTTGGAACCTAGGTATCCAAGAGATTCTCCAAACTCTGCAGCTCTTTTGTCTACTGAGCCTCCTGACCAAGAGGGAGTCTTCTCCTATCCTCATGATTCAAAAACAGAAAGAGGTATGTCATTAAGAGATCAAGATATCAATCAGTCCTTTTTTTTTTTAACCAACTGTATATCCATGCTTTCATATTCTGCATATTCAACAGATCCCCTCAAATGATCAAGAGCTGAAACAGAGAGGGCCATTATCCATTTGTGTTTGATGAGGGCTCTTACAGATTGGTTTAACAAAGCATGAGTTCTCCTGATACAGCTCCTTGGGTTTTGTTGGTTGTCACCTTGTTCCATAGTGGAGCTTTTTGTAACAATTCCTTGGATCTCCACAAGGGCTCGTCAAGTTTTGGGTTCTAATGAGGGCGTGATTAATGGTCACAGTCCTACTTTTGAAGAGAGATAAAGGGAACATATTGTCCCCATGTCTCAGAACTAAATAGAAACTCCCTTGAGGATGGGAATAAAATTTGCAGCTGGTCCAAGGAATTGTCAGAAAACAGAACAATTTTTGATAATTTTTTTGATATTTTAAAAAGCCATGGAATTATAGCAACAAATGCCACAATCTCCTGACACGCTTGCTTTATTTGGAAGAGCCCTGAGTCAAAATAGCAAGGAAGGGAAAAAGGAACTGGTACAGGCAAAGAATGACTTTACCAGAGTGGAAACCCTCAGACTTGTATCTCATTTAATTTTTATCTGACTTTTACATATTTTTTAAAAATTTTATCTCATCTAATTTTTTGCTGTATACTCACTGGCTGGCTTTAGCTAAGATGTGCTCTCTTGATCCCATTCACCCTTTCAGCGATATGGGGGTAGTACTACTGATGTACCTACCTTAAGATTGCTTAGATTATTGAGTCAATCTTCATGAAGCTGTTTCAGTATTCAGAAAAGGGAATTTTGCTTCAGCCTCTCTCCTTGTAGGACTTATGTCCTAAGTCCATGCACAAACATTTCAAAGAAAACACTCATTGCACAGACATCAGGAAAATCTCTCTTCATAGCACACATAGGTGAGAAATATTAAAAATGAACCATGGAAAGACATCAAACTTTGTCTCCTAGCAGAACAGTTATGACACCTCCTCGCCCACTCAAACTTTGTTGGTTTTGGAGTACAGCTTCCATCATTGTTTTGCGGCATAGCTGGGATGGGGCCTGAAGGCCAGCACCACCAGTTGCCCACCCCTGACCAAAAGCATTAATCAGATAGAAGGAGACAGATGATAGCCATACAGTGGCCACTTTGCAACTAATTCCACAGTGAATCCTTTGGAGCATTTTTATCCTTGAAAGCTAAATGACCCTGGGTCATTCCAGTATAATTTCCCTTTATAGCCAATACTCATTTTTATTGTGAAGAGAACACAGAAATGAGGCATTTGTCAAGCGGTAGAACATTCCCATGACAGTCCTCCAATTTCACTTGGCTCTAAGCCTTTGGCATGGCATTTTCAAAAGTGAACTGGAAAGACAAGACACATCTTATTTGTAGTTTCCTCAAAACAGTCTTAAGAGATTGATGGTACTTTTCTGAGCTTTGATATTAGCATGCAGTTGATGTGATCTGAGTAGACTGAAAGTAGACTGGCAGTCTGCTGGAGCTGAAAGAAATTACTAATATAGAGACAGAAGCATTCCTTTTTGGTCCAGGTTAACACCACAGGCTGAATCTTGGGGGTGTTTCCAGAAGGACAGCTCCTAGTGCTACCCAATCAAAAGACACTGAGCAGCTCTTTCCTCCTCAGCAGAACTTTTTGTGGAAAGAAAGGTTGAAGTAGTGATGGGGAAGCCTGGAAGTGTAACAAGATTTGCAAATTACTTGTCATCTTCTCCGCTATCTCCACAAAACTATGAGCTTGCACAATAAACCTAGGGAGTTGTCTAGATGGTGAAACAACTCACAAAATGCAAGAATACCTTTTGTCCCAATGGGATCCTGCAGCAATTCAACATATTGTGAAGGGGGGGGGGACTCCAAATACTCAGCAGGAAAAGCCTTTGCAGCCTTTCCCGTATATATTTTTAAAAGTGCCACAGGAAATGTACATTCCTGCTCGTTCGAACACCAATGTGATTTCTTCTGCAATATTGAGGGGGTAGCATTCTTCATGTGATTTGTCAGACGTGCGCAGGTGCAGGCTTGCTGTCAAGCACCCAGAAGCGCTAACAACCATGCACTTTTGTAAAGTTAAAAAAAATGTTCTGTCAAAGGCTATGTTCTTTTACATGGGAGGAGCAATGAAGAAGGTGGAAAGGACCTGGCAGCACAGCTCCCGGAGATGATAAGGAGGGCAGCCACCATGAGGAAGAGGAGGACAGCTGTCCACCCGTCACCCATCCCAGTGGCAATGGCCTCGAATTCTGGCTGCAAAGGGACGCTAGCATGGCTAGCTGCTCGAAGAGGGCTTGGCCCCCCTCCTCCTTCTCTGAGCAGCTGGCCAAGTGGATCCTAATGTCTCTTTGCAGCCAGAATCAGAGGCTGCAAAGGGATGCTATCCCCTTCGCATTCCTCCCCCCTCCCCAGGCAAAAGTGACACAGCCACCATCTTGATTTGTGGCCATGTGAATATCACAGAGGAGAGGTTTGCATAGTATTGTTTTGCCAAAACGCTGTGGAGACAAAGGAATGTTGCCACAAATTGCCTATAATGTGCAGATACGTGCATTATTTCTTCCCGTATAGACAAGCCCGTTGTCTCAAAGCATCCTTGATAATCTCAGTAGCCTGGTTTTACTGTTATCCAAATGCTTGCCCGTGTATTGTGAATGCCTTGTAAACCCCTTTTACACCACAAAATGCATCTACATACGATAATTAGCTAGTTAACCCCAATGAACTACCATATATTCCAGCGTGTAAAACGACTGGGCATATAAGACGATCCCCAACTTTTCCAGTTAAAATATAGGGTTAGGGGTATACTCGCCATATAAGATGACCCCTCTCTTCCAATGCACCCCAAATGAAAATTTAAAAAGCATCAGATTTGATTTCAATATGGTAATTTTAATTCAAATGCTTATGACATGCAGGTACTAAACAGGAAAACTGTCACTTATAAACATAAGGCTGTTTGTCATCAAACATGTAAACATAAAACAGTGCAAGTGGATTAAACTTTTCCTCATTCACTCTAAAGCTGAAAGGAAGGATAAGACAATAAACCTATGGGAGCTGCCATGCTCTTTGTTTTCTAAGCTATCAACCAAACTGGAACTGATGATGATGTGAGGAAGATTACAAACAATAGAGAGGAAGTGCCAGGCAAGACCTTGGCGAGTTAGCAACACCCATCATTACTGCAAGCTATGGTATTTTTACAGGTTTTGCTGGCATGACAGTTTCCCTTTAAAAGCCTTCAAAATCCTCCTGTTTGTCATCTGATATCATAAATAAATCAATTATATGTTGTGATACATTTGTAAGGCAGTCATCATATGGATCGAATTTTGTATTAGATGGTGTGGTCTCAGCTTCCGCTTCCTCTTCATCTTGCCACAAGTAGTCGTCCTCCATAACATCTAATGAATTTGATATGCCACACTTCTTGAAAAACTTGATTACTGTTTCTGCATCAATATAATTCCAGGCTTTTATGACAAACTTGCACAAAACATTCAACTGTGGAGCACGCATGTTTCCTCCTTTTGTGAATGACTTTTCGCCGCTAACCATCCATTCATTCCACTGTTCTCGAATGCGATCTTTAAATGACTTGTTTAGGCACACATCCAGTGGCTGTACCAACAATGTCAATCCTGCAGGAATAACTGCCACCTGTGTGTTTAGTCTTGCAAGCCTTTGCTTAGTGCTGGGGGTTAAATGCACCCTGAACATATCCCACACCAGTAGACTACGTTTTTGAATAAGTCCACCTGGTCGCCTGCTCCATACATTATCAAGCCATAGTTTTACCCCTTCTTCATCCAGCCAGCCTTTTTCATTCACATGTACAAAACAACCAACAGAGAACTTGAGTTTCGGCATTGTTTTTCTTTTAATAATCATTGGTCTCAGTTTGGTGCCATCAGCTGTGCATCCCAGTACCACTATAAAACTGGACTTCTCGTGTCCTGTTGTTTTAAGTAAAATTGTTTTTCACCTTTTTGATGGACAGTTTTATTTCCAACCATATCAAAATTCACTGGAGTTTCATACATATTTCCAATGCTACTTAATGCATAGCCATGTTTTTTGTGCAGTTTTATTATGTATTGATGAAAATTATTTATTTGCTATCAAGATCTGCAGGTAATTTTTGGGCAATGTTTGTCTTTTGCCTCAGTACCATATTATGCCTTCCCATGAATCGAGTACACCAGGATGCAGTGGCCTTAAATCCGGTGCTATGCTCTGGGTTAGATTTGGCCACTGAAGTACAAACAAACGTGTTTTATTTCATGTCACTACATAACTGTTCTGACCATGCTCGTTCACCATGTCTGCTACATGTTTTTCCAGTTCTGGCCAATGTGGGGTGCCTCTTCTTAATGCACACTTACCCCTTGGCATACTCTGTAATGCTTTTGCATTTGCTTTCCAGTCCCAAGCCATCTTTTCTGTTACTCCATATTGCCTTGCAGCACCGCAGTTATTATGTTCCATGGCAAAGTTTACAACTTTAAGTTTGAAACTGGCTTTATATTTCTTTCTTCTTGATGGTGGAGCCATGGTTGGGTTTTGACTGTTGGACATTTGTATATTGGTACCTTCCTGTATGTACTGGTGCTATACTGTACGAAGAGGTACAGATACTGGTGCTGTGCTGTGTGGTACCCAGTAAACAACCAGCCAATCACAACACCTGCGACTGGCTGTTTGTTGTATACAAAGCCTGCTTGGATTAGTCAGCTCTCCCTGCCTTCCCAGCCCTCCCTGTGTCCAAGATTTGCAGACCTTGATAGCAAATTATCAAAGCAGCGCAGACACACCTCTTTTACCCATCGGGCCTGCCCTTGTATCCTATTACAGGTACATCCTTCTCTACCTCTGGCCGTTTCCTGATTGAGTGCCCTGCTTGAATCTGCCTTTGCCCCAAATACTCAAGGGTCTAAAGCTGGTTCAAGAGGGAAGCTCGCTCAGTGGGAGCTCTCCTTAGCCACTTTTCCTCTTGAGCTGATTTTAGACCATTGAGTTTTGGGGCAAAGGGCAGTTGAAGTGGGGCACTCAATGAGGAAACTGCTGGCGAAGACGCAGGAGATTGGGTGGGGGGTGAGGCAAACCGTGTACCAGTACATTTGCCCCTTTCCTCTCCCTTCGCCCCCTTTGAGGACGAACCCACTTTGCTTCGCCCGCTTCCCATTCCCTCCATCTTTGTTCCCTTCACAAAGGTTCCCTTTGGGGAACGAAGACACAGGAGATGGGTGGCAGCCAGGCAAGCCGCTACATTCGCAACCCTCGTCCTCCACTTTCAATTGCTCCCCAAAGGGGGAGAAGGTGGAGGAGAGGAGTGAAGGTATCCGCTTTGCCTCACCCTTCCCCCGATCTCCTGTGATGGACAGGAGATGGGTGGCAGAAAGACAAGCCACTACATTCACACCCCTCGTCCTCCACCTTCAATTGCTCCCCTAAGGGGGAGAAGGTGGAGGAGAGGAGCGAAGGTATCTGCTTTGCCTCACCCTTCCCCCGATCTCCTGTGTCTTCATTCCCTTTGCAAAGGGAGCGAAGAGGCAGGAGATTAGGCGGTGGGTGAGGCAAACTGTATACCCAGTGTATAAGACGACCTCTGAATTTTGATGATATTTTTCGGAGTTAAAAAGTTTCTTATATGCCGGAATATACGGTAATCAGCCTTCCCCACTTTCTTTATTTGCCTTCCTCATCCCTTTGGAGATGCTAGGTAACAACAGGGCTGGGACAGTTAAAAGAACACAGCTGGCAGAGTTCCCCTCTCAAGAACTAGATCAAGGGTGGGCAACTACAGAGGGGTGGGACCAATTTTTGCTCCTGAGCCCTCTGACACAAACGGAAGTGTTGTTGTGTCACTTCTGTTTTCAGTTTTGGCTGATTGTAGGCCTCTTGTTTTTTTGGGGGGGAGTATGTGGGAAGGGGGAACCACTGTAGCAATTTTGAGCTGTTTGGGAGGATCACATGATTTTTTTAAAAGGAGGGCTGGGGGCTGGGGGAGGCTTCAAGGGCCTGAGCTGTTTGGGGGGGATCACATAATTTTTTTAAAGGGGGGCTGGGGGCTCTGGGAGGCTTCAAGGGCCACTTGTGGCACACTGACTGTATTTCCCCCAGTCAAGATTCAAGACTCAACAACCACTTCTTTTACCTTCCTCTTCACCTAACTAGGCTCCCTGGTACTGCTGTCTACTTCAATCACTCCCAACAGTATAGAGGTCATCCTATCTTAAAATAAGTCAAATTTATTTTGTAAAAAATCACCTCTGACTACGTGCTTCATATATATCTCTCTGCTATTTTCCTCAACCCACCTTAACTTCCATCAGTCTCCTGAGCCCATATGCTACACTATACAGTTCCTTCTGTCCGCCTTTGTGATCCCTCTCTCTCTATGACCAGGGACCAATAATAGGGGCGGGGGGCGGGGGTTGGAAAATTTTAAACAGTCATATTTTCCTGTAGAAAAAAATGTATATTTCCAAAAATGCACTGCTTGATCAAATGAATTATTGACAAAATGAAGAAATGAAACAAACTGGTGACTTCCAAAATTACATTTTTTTAAAGATGACTATCCCTAACAACTATGCATACATTTATATAACACACTGCTCTTTTGACATGATAAAATATTAATGCTATTCACTGTTTTACAGTGCTTTTATAATTTTGTGGCTTTTAACTGACTCCAGGTTTTGTATGTACATTCTAATTGTTTTATCAGCTTCTGCAAACTACCCTAGAGTATAATTGAAAAGTGATATATAAATCCATATGTCAACTTACACCACTTTCTTTTCCTTAGTCTTTAAAAAGGAAGTACACCAAGTTATGTTAACATATTTCATAGTCCTATAAAAATTACCAAATAAAGTTTGAATTTTCTTTAAAAAAACACATTACACATAGAATTCTGATAACCAGAGCTAATTTACTGGAGAAAGTAAGAACTAGGTGAAACTGGGGGAAGATCCAGAAGCATGGATGAGGGGGCCTCTGTTGACCTCAGTGGCCAAATTCTGTCCCTATAAAGTTCAATAGGCAGAAAATTACTACAGGTTTCCCACCAATGTAAGGCTCTCAAACAGAAGGCTGGCTCCCAAGTTCCACACAGATCCCACAATGGGGCCAACCTAACTTTGGACTGGTCTTCCTGCAGCAGTCCTATACACACTCATCTGGGAATAAGTCCCATTGAACTCAGTGGGGCTTGCTTCTGAGCACAGAGACAGGATCAGTGCACAGATATGCTTTACTGAACATTTTCTCCTAGTCAAAAGTAGATTTCAGATTAACTGCTTCTGGCAAATTGCAGTTCTACACACATACTTCATTGTATCTCTTTTATATCTTTTTACAAATATGAGACTGGGACTTTGACATTTGAAAGCACACCTTCTCATATATACATCTGCCCAAGTCGGAAGAGATTCTGAATGAGGGAGGTTGTCCTCTATGTTCCACCTCTAGGAGTATTATTTAAAGAAGCAAGAGAGGGTCTTCTCCATAGTGGTGTCCCTCTTGTGAAATATCTGTTCCAAAGGCCCTGATGGCACTGAAACTGGCATCTTGCCAGCATCACATTAAGATTAACTATTTACTCCTTCCTTTTGATGTCAGTAACCACAGCCCAGTTTTACTTATTGCTTAGTCTTTAATGTTGATTTTATGCTGATATCACTTACCATGTATGCCCATCCTACCTGAAGCTGCATGACACACTGTTTTGTTCCTGAAAAAAACTAAACATTCCCTGTCATCGCACCACTTCAGCCAAAGTGTTTAACAATATTACTGTGCTCATTTTACTGACAAGAGATTACAGGTTCAAATATAATGGCTTATCTATAGAAAAAGTGTCTACAGCTAAACCAAAACGTATGTTTCTCTTCTGAACTTCAGTTAACAGCAAGAGTTTATACTGATTTTCCTAGCACACTTATGAGCCAGCAGTTCAGTTTTAGCTTCATGTTCTTCTGAAGAACTTAATGGGGATCCAGGTGATACAAAAGATTACAACCACAGGATGTTAAGGAAGCCAGCTGCCCACTAATCATTATTGCCCATTTCAATAGTACCAGAAGCCACTGACTTTTAGCCAAGGGGTCTAGAGGAACTGCCTTCTAGTAAATACTGTCTTGCTTCATCTCCAACTGAGTAGGCAAAGGCTTTACCACAATAAGGAACACGTCTCTTTTCTAACTGGCAAGGCCCATGACACACAGCACCAATGCTAAAGTGGAAAAAGAAGGCAGAGGAAACCAAAAACATATGAGCTACATAATTTCTGCCTTTAAAAAACACCTCTTCTTTATTAAGTGAATTGCTACCTCAAGGTGACACACAAATATCATTAATCTAAAACAGATTAATAATTGTGTCAAAAAGCAAAGTATCTCCACACATGCTGGTTTAATTAAATCCCCCCCACTCCTCCATAGACATTTTTATAGCCAATCTTTCACTTAGATTTATTATATACGTACCAACTATCCCTCCTGGACTATTAAAAATACTGGATCATGTCATTCCCCCATCACCCCCCAAAAAACCAAAATCTAGACCAGAAGCTGTAAACTGGTATATTTGTTGCATGTGTCATGCATGCACACAGAATATTATTCCCGTAGAAATGCTGCAACTACTTAGTTTTAGATGCATGTTGAAAACAAACATATTTATGTCCAATCTTCTCCCATACAGATCCTTACAAGGCAAGTGTCCTACAAAGATGCCTAGCTCTTTAAGCATCTCCATGGGCTTTTCCTGCATTTTGCCAAGACTGCTAGTCTGGAAAACAAAGGTTGATACTGTTTAGTACAGCCAAGCTGTTCTGCTTCGCGCTGGGAAAGAGGAAAAAGTACTTTGGAAATGCCCATGAAAATTTACTGCAGTCTATTCATCAGGACTAGAGGAAAAATCTGGTCCTAAGAAGCAAATGAGCGGTGAAACAAGAGAACAGCTGCAGTGTCTCCAGACAATCTCAATCGGTTCACACTTAAGATCAAGCATGAAGAAATGGCAAATGAGCCAGAGAGGATCCCAGGACCAAAGGATAAGCGATGTGCCAGAGATCTGTGATGAGATCTCGGTTTACACAGCAGATTTATTGTGGCAACTTGCGCTTTAATTCTTTTCCGCATCTGTGCCAGTCAGGGTTTTTTTCTAATTATGCCGCTTTTTCGTTCACACTTGAAAAAGTGTGTGTGGGGGGGTGGCCTCCCAAGCAGACAAAGGCTGTATGGGGAAGGGCATAGACCCTCCTTTGAAGCCTTGCATTTCCGAGCTAAAGACTCACAGACTGCCAAAATAGCAGGGGGGAAGATCAAAGAAGTGGCTCTGTCTCTTCTCTAAATCTGCCTGTAAATGAACTTAGTCACTGCCCGAACCAGAGGGTCAGCAATCTCTCTGCTGAAAGGCATTGCTGCCATGCCATGGATCCTAAGGTGAACCTATCACAAGTTTTTCCAGCACGATTTGTTTAGTCAGGGTTCGCAGACTTGCAAAATAGCAGAGGATTTTTGACTCGCCCTCCCTCAGTCCCCCCTCCCCCCTCTCTCTCGCTCTTTCGCTCTCTCTCCCTCCCCCAAGCAGAGCTGACAGATGGGAACTTTATGACTGAAAGGTCTTGGGAATCCTTTTTCTTGGCAGACCTTCTGCAAAATAGCAGAGAGGATTTTTCAAAGTTTCCTGATGCTACTGAACGCAGTCCCTCTCTTTTAAGCCCACCCCTTACATCATAGCAACCAATCACAGTAAAGATCTGCAGAAGCTCTTAACGGAATGGTAGTTTACACTGCCAATAAAGTGCTACATTGCAAATATACCGGCAAAAGTAGCGACATCCCCTGGCACGCTATATTTGGGTGTTTTACCTTCCCCCCTTCTGAATGAGGCGATGCTGTGCTGCAATCCGTGGGAACTATGAGCTATCTTAGCGGTATATTTAGAGGAATATTTGCCCGTGTAAACGACCCCTCAATGTCTTTTTTTTTCTTTACTTCAAAGCAGCAGCAGTGGTCTACTAATTTGACTGGGGAGGCAGTGCTTAGAAAGAAGCTTTTAGCTGTTTCATTTCCTGCATATCTACCCTAGAAAACATAATTGGTGGGATGAGAATTCAGGATCAAACTGCTAGAAAAACAGAAGTCACCTGGCACCTCATTTCTCTCACATACATACATATAGAAATGTGTGCACGCATGTGCACATGCACACATGAAATGTAGTCCTGTTTGGAGGAAATTCATTATCCTGGGCTCTGAGTATATACAGTCCCAGAGAAATAAGGAAGCTTTAAGTATTGGGAAACAAAGTTGACATGGACAAGGCTACCAGGTAGTAGTATCCCAAGATGCCTGTCTGGGTTAGGACTAGTGTGCCATGAGAACAGCTTAAGAATGGTTAAAGAATCAAGGCCATGCATCATGTTGGATGATTTTATATCTCTCAAACAGGGAAGGGGCCCTTCTCTTTGATAATATACAGGCAGTGACATAATTCTTAGGGCAGCAGACACCAGGATTCCTGGATCAAAAGAGTAATTTTCTTCATACAGCAGCCAATAAGATGCCTATGGTAAGCTCACAAACAGGATGCAAGCATCATTCTCCTACTTCCCGGCTCTTCCCTTAAGATGGTACTGTGAGGCTCTGATAACTAGAGGAAATGTGTAGTTACCATGACTACTAACCACACACAGCCTTCTCCTTTGACTAGTTGCTTTTAAAGCCATAGGACTTTAGTCTTAGACAGAGTTATATGAAGTGAGGATAGCACTGTAACTAGACAACAGTTACTCAATATGTAAAAAGAGAGCCAGCATGGTGTAGTGGTTTGAGTGTTGGAATCTAGAGACCAGGGGTTGAATCCCTGCTTGGCCGTGGAAACCCACAGGATGAACTTGGGCAAGTCACACTCTCTCAACCTCAGAGCGAGGCAAAAGCAAACCCCTCTCTGAACAAATTCTGCCAAGAAAACCCCACGATAGGTTTGCCTTAGGCTTGCTGTAAGTCAGAAATTACTTGTAGGCACATAACAACAACAATTTTAAAAGAAGGGGGAAGACAATCTTTTGTATTTAAAGCTTTTCTAAATGTAGTAAGTAGAAATTTTTAGAGACTCTCATCTATGAAAACTCAGGCCAATATGAGGAAAGTGTTTATCTTCAAAAGCTATTTGACCTCTGCTATTGGGGAGAGGGGAGAGGAAGACTAGCCATTTTTTCTTAACTACTATTTTGTGTGTGTGTGCGCGCCCAGGGAATTATATCAGATCAGGTCAAACTTCTACCACTTATGGCTAAAGGCTTTTTCAAAGATTCAGTCTCATGCAAAAGATATATGCAAGTACAGCCACTAAAAAGATTATATTTATGAAACCCAGGAAATTAATAAGTAGCTTAGTAGCAGGGATGAAAAAATCAATTTTAAAAAATTGAAAGAAAAAATAGAATGAACCATGGAATGTATTATAGATTAAAAGTAAAAAAAAAAAAAAAAAGAACGAAAGAAAATATAGATATGTTCATATAGACAGACCCCTCCCCCCAAAGTAAATACATCATTTCATTTAATCTGATGAAACTGGTATTTGTTTTGAACATACACAAAACCATTGTTACAGTATCATGGTGGAAACTAGGACCTATAGTTGACTTGCTGAAAATAATAATCTTCCAAGACAAACCTCTGGAGATGGTTTATGGTAGGAATTGGTAGACATTAGGTTTGCAGGATCTACTTAATTTTTTTAACTAGAGCCCCAAAGCCCACTAACTAGAAAAGGGATGGGTCTCAGGGCCCTCCAAATGTTGTTCGATTGAAAGTCCCAGGACCTTCAACTAATGGTAAGAAATGCTAGAAGTTGCAGTCCAACATTTGGAGGGCTGTGTGATTTCCACCCCTGAACCAAAGACTAGTGCAAAAGGCACATTGTTGTTGTTATTAACTGCCATCAAGTCAACTTTGACTTATGACAACCCTACAAATGAGAGTTCTCCAGGTTGCCCTATCATCAACATCCCTGCTCAGGTCTTTCAGAATCAGGACTCAGGTCTTGCAGTCTCAGGGCTTCCTTGATTGAGTCTATGCACCTGTAGTACACTCTTCCTCTTTTCCTATGCCCTTCTACCTTACCAACCATTATTGTCTTTTCTAGTGAGTCATGTCTTCTCATGATATGTCCAAAGTATGACAGACTCAGTTTAGTCATCTTGGCTTCTAGGCAGAGTTCAGGCTTGATTTGCTCTAGGACTCATTTATTTGTCTTTTTAGCATTTAGACTCTAGGAATTAGTTTCGAATACCTGAACTAAGGAAAGTTCACAGTTTTTCCAGTTAAAAATCCACTCCTGGTTACCTCAAGTTTTCTGAATTGACCACACTCTACCATTTCTGTTACACACTGGACTTTGTTCACGAAGGTTTGCGCAGCAACATTTAATTCCCAAGAAAGGGGCTCCTAGATTTAGCAATAAGTCCAAAGTGACATGAACATTCCATGCACATCTAACAATTTGAATGAAACAACTTCCTCACAATCCAGCTAAAAACAAACCTAGCTCAAATTTATCAGCATTTGCTCAACACATATACTTGTCAGGATTGTCTCTGAAGGGGAACAAGTCACAAACCACAAATACCACAAACCAATCTTCACACGAGCCAGCATGCATTCCCCATGTTTTGCCACGCTTCAGACCAATGACAGTAACACAACTCTCTCCTGGCAAGAGCAGATTACATCTATGGACCAAGGCAAAATAGTTAACAGATTTTCTAGGTACAAAAACCCACAGGTAATTTGGGTAAAAGGTTGTTTTAAGGTAAAATAGGGAAAGCCAGTATCCTTGGCTGAGTCCCCCTGTCCCCTGACTTTGAAACATCAAGTGCTGTTCCTGTGACTAAAGTATGATGACACCTACATAAATTATAGTTCAAAACTATATCAAGATCTTTTCCACAGAGTACATTTGCAGTACACTTAAGTACCAGTAATATATCATAAATGTGACATAATGGCATATGGTTTAATGTAGCCAATAATATCTACTTTTCCCTTCAAAGAAACTGGTCTCTGTTTTAACTAACTAAACAAAGTGAAGAGAAAGTAATGGACAGAACAGAAGCCACTTTCCACTAGAAAACCAAACCATCTCTCTTTTCATAAAATCATGCATTGCTTTTAAAAGAATCTTCTCTTATATACATAATTTCCATAAAATTAAAATTAAAATATACCGATCTGGCCTTCCATTGCCACAAATTTTTTGCAACCATCCATCAAAACATATACAATTTCATGATTAAAGTATATGGCTTATTTAAAATTCAAAGACATGGTCTGATGATCACTAAACATGGGGCATGTGAATAATTCAAATTCAACAGAAGTTTCAAATCATACAGCCCTCCAGATGTTGCTAGACTGCAACCCTCAGCATTCCTCACCAATGGCTAGAGGTGATAGGATTTGCAGTTCAACAACATCTGGAAGGCTGCATTGTTCCCACCCCACCCATAGAACACACTCCAGAAATGCAAGAGCTTCTGTATCTGTACCCTTCCCAGCTCATTACAGTGTTTACACACATTGAAACAGACACATGCTCAACCACTTACAGTCTGCAGCATAGATTTTCCTACACACACACCACATTCCAGTCATGTGGAAATAACAGTAACAAGAACGATTATGTGTAGTACCCAGTCCTGTGCATATTTACTTTAAAACAAATATTTATCTTAAAATAAATTCCAATCAGCAAAACAGGTTCACTGGGAATTACAACCTTGTCAAATGAACAAAGGAATGTGTGCTTAACAGTTACACAGCTCTTCACATACAACAGGAATCCTCATAAACATCTTTGCAAGTTACCCGTAGGTCACAATTACAATTCCTCTATTTGGAGACTGCAGTGGAAGAGAAAGGTGCTTAACTACCTCTAAAAGGTTTGCTTCAAGAACAGGGAATGAAGAGCCTCTTACTTACCTCCTATTTCTATGAATAAATAATTTTACTTTACAAAATCAAAACATGTGAACTCACAATTTAGATATTTGGAGTCTATCAACAAATCAGTTCATTTGCCAGGCATTTCCAAAATACAACACCATGCAGACAAATTGGAAACTTTGTTTTCATTTAACACAGTCCAATAGCTTAGATGTATGGCAGGGCTATTTTCCTACAACCCAGACCATCTACACATAAAGAATCAGAATTGCAAAGACATACATACCAGAAGCAATTTACAGTTGTATGGAGAGAAAGTGTAGGTAAAAGCCTAAGTGTTATAGTATTGTTCAGGTAAAGTTCACATTCCAAAGTGCTGGCAAGCTTTACAATGGAGTACCACCAAAAAAATAAATATCTAAAGTAAATCATGTAAGACATGACTTGAACAGACAAACAAAGAAATTGCTATTCTAAATCATTCCACTAAACACTAATCAACAGCTTTAGCCTCATCTAGGTACTTGTGGCCCTCCAAATACAGCTAGAATGTAATTCCCATCACACCTCATCACTAGCTATGCTGGCTGGGGACAATCTAAGAGTTGAAATCAAACATCTGGAGAGCCGCAAGTTCCCCGCATCTGGTATAATGCAATAAGCATTTGTTGTACACTATAATGTTCACAACTTTAGCTGTTTATTGAAAAAGAAAAGAAAAAAAAAACAACTCTCAGCCTCCCTCATTTCCAGATCAGCTGACCAAATTGGGATCTCTTGAAGGCAGCATGGAAATCACAAGTTTTTAGGCAAGATCTAACAGCAATAAAACCATGACTAATTTTTGAGTGAGTGGGACACCATTCACTTTGCAGAACACCAGAATGGGCAATAATTGCAGGAGAATGTATATGCTGATATATTTTCATAGTTGTGTCAAGTACAGCATTTATATGTCACACACGGAGAACAAATGCATCATGCTTTTGCTTTTATTTCAACTGTTTCCAAGGACTGTTGTGGTACATAATTTTAAATAAATGTATGACAAATTAAGAGGGTTTTAGAAGTATTTTTCAACAAAGAGCTTTGAAGATATGACTTCATAAACATAAAGGCTGTCTACCCCTTAATCGTGGCCAAGGTAGTAAAGACAGTGAGATGTAGGACTGCACCCAACACTATTACCCCTTGAATGGAAATACCCCCTGCTCTCCCCAGCTCCACTTTAACAAACGTTAAAGATTACACTGGAATGTACCTTAACCATGATTAATGTGAACCAAAATGTTACTTGAAACTGGTTAGCTATAGCCGATTGTAGTTAAGATAGAACTTGGTTAGTGTTACTTATTCATGGTGAATTAAGGTTGCTGCCAACAGAACCCTGACTCACAATTATGGCAAGAACTGACACTCCAGAGAAAAGGGAGCCCATAAATCTGCAGCCAATCCTTGCTGTGGTTAAGGAACAGACCACATTATAACTGTACTGATTGCCTGGGGGTGGGGGGCAACATGTAAAGAAATGTGAAGGTATTAATCACTTGCTCTACTTTTAGTAACAGATGGAAATGTTGCACAGTAGTTTGATGTCTATAATTGTAATGCCATAAGTTCATGACTAGAATCTACTCAATATCACAAAGCTTATTTTTAGATTAGTTCCTGATAACAGCTAGCTTTTCAGAATACCAAGTTAGCGAATTAGTGACCTCATTTGAAAAGTACATGCATCTCTTTAAGAAGATGTCCATGTCCCCCCAGTGTATTATTAGAATACAGAGTATTTCTCAGAGCAATTAATCAAAGATAGTGAGAGAAGAAAACAACATCTTTTATTTGAACTTTTCCCATGGAGTCTGGGGAGCCTACAAGTCTGTCCTTCTGCCCTGAGCTTTGCATTTGGTTCTCTGGACAAAAGGGCTATGTGTGAGGGGGAAGGAAAATTAAAACTTTAATGCCAACTGTTTGGCAAAAATAGAGCAGAGAATGGACCTGTAATCCATTTTATTCAACCCAAGAGATTAGTATTTAAAATTATTACACCCTTATCATCACATCACTACCTTCCCTTGACTCACCTACCCAGGAAAGTACAATTTAGAAGTTTACTACCTAATAATCTGATTCTATACATATTTATTACAGGAAGCCTCCCTATAGTCAAAGGACTTAACTTACAGCTGGGGGTGCCAGGACTGCAGCCTAACATACTCTAATTGCCAAGCTGTGATTGTGAGTCAAACTAAAATTGGCAGAACTCCCCCTCCTACAATTCTTCTTGTTACCTGAAATATCCCAAAAATTAATCACTCTTCAAAGGAACTCTTCCTGGATCAAGAATGATGAGAGCTCAAAAACAATTTGTAATGATTATTTTTACATGCTTCCTTGTTTTCATGATTTAAGGAAATTTTGTCATCATATATTCATATAATTCATCAGGGCTAGATGAAGACTTTCCTCTTCTAGGGAGCTCTTCCTCAGATTAACTCACTATAGGATCAAGGGCCATTAGGAGCACAGCCCACCCCTAGCAGTGGCATAGGCTCTGGTTAGAATATCATTCACATCCTGTATGCTTCCACATGCTTTCCCTTCCTCACATGCAAGCCTTCCCATTATACCACCTAACCATGGATAAGCATCAGTGATAATGCTAATTGTTAGCTTTGTACTGGTTTGCAACTATGACTGGAAGCAGGTTTGTGAACTCTGCTCTTTGGCAGTGGTGGTTAATTTGTATTGAAGAGAAAATGGTCTAACTATGATCTGAGCTACTAATGGCTAGCCTTGAAATTGGTACAGACATACATAACACTGGAATCTGGTTGCATAGCTAGCTTCCAACAAGGAAGACCTGAGAAATTCAGATGCAATGGGGTAGACTAGGGATACTAGAAGTAAGCAAGCTAGGGAGAAGTGCAAGCAGGGGAGAGACCGGCTCCCACCACCTACATGTGTGTTCCAGTGAAGCCTTAGATGCAACTCCCTTTTCTTTATACATAAGGAATATGCACTATTGAACATATTTGGCCACCACTGTTACATCAACTTTGGTCCTCCAGTGAATCAGCTGAAGAGGGGAACAGCAGCTGCAGAAACTGACAGAGCAATTCTGCATTATGGCAGGTGATGGATTAAGGCCTTTGTCCTAGGAATTTAATTTAAAGCCTCTTTCCTGCTCAGGAACCAAAACCTCTTCCTTTTCCCTTCTGAGACTGTGGGGTGTATCCACACTACACAAATAATCCAATTTGAAACTAGATAATTTGCCATGGTGCCTTTCTACGGAATCCTAGGATCTGTAGTTTGGTGAGGCACCAGCACGCTTTGGCATAGAAGCCTAAAGACCTTCTAAAACTACAAATCCCAGGATTCAATAGGAAAGAGCCATGGCAAATAATCCAGTTTCAATCTGGATTATTTGTGTTGTACGGATTAAGCCAATGTGATCCAAGCTGCTGCACCAAGACACTCAGGGTGAATGATTAAATTTTCTTCCACTTGTTCATGGTCAAGGACTTCTCCATACAGAAATCATGTTGAGAAGGAAAGACTTGAAATCTGTGCTTAGAGCGAAAGTTCATCTCAGACATGAAAGACCTGTTTTCCCCTCCATAACAGGGCACCTTTGACAGACCAGTAACATAACAAAAACAAACCAAACATAACCTGAAGACTGCCTGCCTGGTACATAACAACAGACATTCAAATGGCACTGCACTAAATAGTTGAGGATTTAGACATCACCCCCACCCAACAACAACATATTATCATTTCATTCACTCTCAGATACAATAGCCAAAATGTAATTTCCCTGCAAAATTTCCAGATCAGAGTTATACCTAATAAAGTCAAATGGCAATCACTAATTTTAGAAGAATTAAAGCCAGTATCAATTACTGGAATTCAAAAAATGTAATAGCCAGGATGGATCTATTTCCATACGTCACAGTAGTCTATCATGATTTCAAAGTCAGAGGCCAATCATTTACTGGAGTTTAAAAAACATAATAGCCAGGATGGATCTATTTCCATATGTCATAGTTGTGTATTATGATTTCAAGCTATTGTGTTAGCTGTTGTTTCTAATGTACAAGCATCCCCTGCTTTTCGATGGTCTGCTTTTCAACAATCTACTCTTTCACCTCTTTTCAATTACAGTATAACGAGAACCCATACTTTCAACACGCAGTTCACTCTTTTGACCTATTTCATCATGTTTCCACAACCTTCCACATGTTTCTGTAACCACACACTGCTTTTTCTCTCGATTCATACTTATAAAAAAAAGGCTTTTAAAAGACTAGGTTCTGTAGTTCTACCTAACCTGTTGAAAAAGCAGGAGATGCTTGTACTGTTCTAACTCCTCTAATAACATATTTTTTTTAACGACCAGGATCCGCCCTTAGCATGCATGAGTTGATAACACTTCACTGCATGTACAACGGAGGGTGCAGCATTTACGGTACTTCCAGCAGCATCCCCCAATGTGGTGGTGGAGTGATGAAAAAGCTGGCTGCTTTTGTGAAAAGTAGATTAAGACCTTTATGTAAGCAAGTCACCATCATGTTACTTTGGATTCCACCCAAAATGCCAATTTTAATTTACAGATCTTGTGATTAAATGGAACCAGTCTGCTCTCACTTCTGAGGCCACATTATAATGTGCCCTAGCTGAAGCCATCCTTTACTTCAACTTAGGCAGCAATCCAACACCCACTTACCAGAAAGGAATACCTCACAGAACTCATTGGGATTTACTTCTGGTAAGACATGATCAAATGTTAGCAAGTATGCTATACTTTTGAACTGAATAACTGGACATCTGACTTCAGCCATCTCACACAATACAAGAATGTGTACAAGATTACCACTCTAACCACATACAGGATTTCAGGCCCTTGACTTCTATAATTAATAGGCAAGTCAATACAAGCAAGCGCTTTCTAATATTAACTACATCTCAGCAAAAACCAAAAAAGTTTGAAATATGTTCAGTTTTCTTCCCAATCTCTTGTCAAATAATCAGTGCTGGTAGAAAGAATAATTGGTTGGGTGTGCATTTTTAAATCATACATTATAATGTTTTGTGTCCAGATTTACTACTAGAGACATCAAACATTTAAGAAACATTTTGGGGAAATGTTAAACTGCATCTACCATGAACTTAAGCATTTTTAGAACATTTTTAGAATCATGGGACTGGATCCAGACAAAGTAAAGTCCCACCGAAATCAAAGTGAAATGTTACTTATGACTAAGTGAAATACCACTGATTTCAACAAGATCAAAGTGAAGCTAATTTAGACTGGATCCTACCCAAACACTGTACATTATTTTGTATATATGTATGTGTGCTTTGTGCTATTTTCAGATTAAAATACCATTTGGAAAGATGAATGGCAGCTTTAATATTCTAACAAATTTGAGTATGTATATATCAGCACTTTGGTCCTTACACACAATGTACAGTAATTCAAAGTACTCCTTATACATAAGGCAATGGAATTCTGACAAATCCTGGTTTGTTTAAGGCCACTCAATGACATTATAGCGGATAAGAACTTTGAGCCAGGGCTTCATACTTTAAACTCTCTCCAATGTACTTGAATGCACAAGGAACTTATAAGGAGAGTAAGCCGCACTGGGCACAATGGGAGTTACTTCAGAGTAATATGCTGAAGAATGCACTATTAAACACTATGCTATATCAGCATTTGTATCACTTATAAATAATGTCTTGATAAATAATTCATGTTTTGATAAATAATTCATCAAAACTGGTATAAACAGCAGTTTTCAACACAAGAACTAAAGTACAAACTTGTCTCTTATTGCAAATTTGCAGTGAACCCAGAAATTTAGATAGTATACTAACACCACAAGGGCCAGTTTGGCACATCCAATGCAAGGAGTTCTTGTAAACGTTGTAGATTTGAGGACAGCGAATGACTAGATTCATAACTTGCTTTTTTCCTGCTTCATTTGAATTAAATTTAAGATCCTAATACTGTTTGTTTTCCAACTTAAAATGCTGGCATATGAAAAAAAAATCTGTTCAGAGTGGATTGTGTTTAGAGAGAGAGATTAACAGTGATTTCTTAACATGAACAACAGTCAGCCAAGGAACACATCTTTGTAAAGCACAACCTCAGCATCCGATCGGAAATAAACACCCTAACAGCATATCAACAATAGGGCAGCCCTGACTGCTGCATGATTTTTAAAACATGACTGCTTCAAGCAAACTGGAGGGTGGTGGAGGAGGTTCTCCCCTGTACTGATGCTACAACCACAAGGGGGAAGTACATTTAAGAGAACTGGTTTTAACAATTTTACTACTAGGGGGAAATGACTGATGTGCCTCTTTAAAAACAAAACACAGCTATTGTAGAAACTGTAGAAAAAGAACAGAAACCACAACTGTGCCACAGTACTGGCTCTTACATGCAACATATGATGTAATCAAGAAAAAAAGATTGGTCTGCCGCACAGTTGTAAGGAACTGTTGCATTAGGGGCTATTGAGCTATTACTCTAATTAAACTAAATGATTTAACTAAAATCACAGAAATGAAATTATCATTTTCCAACCCAGTAAAAAATGCTGCTAAAAAATAAATAAATCCTATAATCTCCTTGTACCATAAAAGTATACCTGCCATAAAAGACATGAATGAGCTGGCACAAGCTTCGATGGTGAAAATGTCTGCATTACCGGACTGTAGAACTGTTTTGAAACATCAGAGCTCTGAATTATTATGCTGTCCTAGTAGCTGCATATTAAGAGTGTGTGTGTGCCAAATATTCAACTGACAGAGTTAGCAGTTACAGTTTGGGCTGGGCTGTCATAATAATGTAATAAAAGAATAATAAAAGGACAGGGTGACCATCTATGCAACCTTGAACTCCTTGGATGAAAGGCAGGATGTTAAAACCCATTTCAAGGCAAAGGATACATAAAAATAAATGCCCACAAAATATTCAGGCACTGTCTAGCTCAAAAGATGGGAGAAATGGACAAAATAAATGCACTACACTACCTACTGCCTGATTTAAAACAAGAGGGAAAGCTGGTGATCATCCAAGGCAATATTTTGGAATATTTTCTGCAGCTGTTCCCCTTGCAGCTCACTTCTATCTGCTTGGAAAGGATTTGAAAGAAAAGCTGGAAAGAAGAGTGGGAACACATGCCAAGACCAGATGTACCAGAGATGGAGTCTTCAAAAAACAGTAGCTGAAGGAAACTTCAGGGAATAAATGTGGCAAGTCAACAGTGTTGCTTTCTTTTGCCTGCAGGAAAAAGGCTAAGCAAAGGACACAGGTGCAAGGAAGAAGGGTAAATTAAGCCAAAGGGGGAAACCTCCTTTCTTTCTGGAGCAACCCCTGCATCACAACCCACAGCTGCATAGCAATGTTGATCTAATACAAAATATGTCCCTCTCCTAACCATATCTGGAATCTTCAGTTTGCTGCTCTTGTTCAGCTACTGTAAAATTAACTGCTATTCTTCTGGCTCTTTAGGTATGCAGAAAAGCAATTTGGAAGGAAGCACCATTTGGATATGAAAGGGCAGGGACTTCATCAACAATTAAAAGGAGGAGGAGAATCCTCAGGGGTGGACAAGAAGAGAGCCCAGAAGGAAGGAAAGGGAACTTAGAAAGGAGCAGCAACCAATGGAGGAGTACAGGTGGGCAGCAGTAAAACACTATAAGGAGAAACTAAAGCGAAGGGATTGCTTTGGTAACAGGACAATGATTCAAAGAAAGATGGGGGAAAAGAAGGACCCGAGAGAAAAGGAAAGGGGTGGATGTTGGTGTTTCTTCTATTCTGAGCATGCCACATAGACATGAATCCCTAACCACAGTACTCTGTTTTGGAAGTCCAGCCTGACAATACACAACATGTCAGAAGTGGAGAGAAATGTGCCACCTTTGTGAAGAAAGGTTTTCCAAAAAGTACAACTAGCTCACTGTATATCAAGTGTGCTTTCCCACTGGGTTTTCTCTGGCAGAACCAGCCCTACTGAAGACTGTGTGAGCATCTGGGAATGCAGGGGTGGAGGAGAGGTACATACAGAGGGGATCCCCCATTCAGCGACTGTAATAGGAAGCTGGACAAAGGAGAATAAACTGGGTTTGTGGGAGCAACAGCAAGACTTGTCAGGAAGCTGAGTAGTAGCAGCAAAAAGGAGGGCTGGTAAAGGAAGATGAGGAAAAGAAGAGGTGAGCTGAATGGGTACAGTTCCCCACATCTTTATGGAGACAGCTGAAAACATTAGCAGTTTGCACAGAAGACAAGGAGACGTGGGCCCAGCATTGGTTTCCTACATTAACAATTTACAGTAGTTCAAACTACAGTTGTCCCTTTGTATTCACTGGGGTTTGGTTCCAGGACCCCGGGGGGGGGGGGGCGGATACCAAAATCCGTGAATACTCAAGTCCCATTATATGCAATGGCATAGCAAAATGGTGTCCCTTATGTAAGATGGCAAAATCAAGGTTTGCTTTTTGGATTCTTATGTAAAGAATATTTTCAAACAGTGAATACTTAAATCCGTTGATACCAAATCCGTGGATACGGAGTGCCAACTATTACTGACATTTATTTTGTCACTCGAAATGTACATCCCCTCTTCAACACAATCCTAAACACTGCTACATTTCACTGGTTCCTGTTCGGCTTGAATTCTGAGTAGTCCGTGTATTTCATATAACTGACGGCGAGGCCAGTTTTCCTTTGAACAAAAAACTCACACAGCTGATGGGGTGAGGAGAAGGGCAAAATCCTGGACACGGAAAACTGGGCGGGTAATTTAGTAGGAAACCACTGAAGGCGTTTGAGAAGGAAGAAGAGCGGGGAGGAAGTTGGCAGGAAGTTGTGGAGGGAACTTTCTCCCTCCCTTTCTGGGGGAAGAAAGAGAAGGCCTTTTAACCCGGCCAAATTCGGGACAATCTCTCCCGAGTTAACCAGGGAGAGAGCTCAACTATTTCCCAGTCGCCGGGGCAAAAGAGGGACTTCACGGGGCTTAATGGAGTCCCAAGCTCAGTTACACATGGGGGTTTCCAGAAGCTCTTTTTCATTCCACAAACACCATTAATTATTATTATTATTTGTTAACAATTTAATCCGTATCCCCTTGACGTTTCTGAGGGGACACACAACCCAATCCTGACACAACCCAATCCTGGTGAACAGACAAGCCCTCTGAATACTAAGTTTCAACACCGCACCAGCACTCACACACACACTTTCTCCCACCGCTTCCGCAATGCACTAAAACGTCCTCCTCCTCCTCCACCACCACCACCTCCCTCCTTCCCTCCCTCCAACTCACCCGGACCAGGTTGCTGACGGCGGCTTGCACGGCAGCCACCGGGGCCGTCAGATCCGGGATGGCCTTGCCGTCCACCTCGCCCTCTTCGTGCATGATGACCAGGTGGGAGATCTGCTGCGCCACCGGCTCCAGGATACTCTCGATCGTGCGGGTGTGGAAGACGGGCATGATGGGCTCGGTGCTTCCACGGTGCAAGGAGAAGAGAGAGTCAAGGAGAAACTTCTTGCCAGCCCAAAGCCCACCAGGACCAACGCTGGACGGAGGGGGGGGGGAAGCGAGTTAGATTCCCAGGACTGGGCAAAGGGGGCCGGTGGGAACTGGGGGGTTGTTCAGCAGCCCACTCCAACTGGGGTCAGCCTTCACAACCCACTCCTTCCTTCCCCGCAGGCAGCGCAGACTGACCTCCCTTTGCAGCCAGGCGGCGACTTCCAGCCGGCGCAGCCTAATCCCCGATTACGCCCAGCCCTTCCTTCCCTTGCATACTTTGCCCAGCCTCGGCCCAGAGGCGGCCTCTCCCGCCCTTTTTGGGCTCCCCAACCAATGATGGAATAATAGCCCTCGCCCTTATTGGAGGAGCTCCGGTGCCTGTCTGCATTCCAACCCCACCTTCTCTCTCTCTCTCTCCTCCGTCCCCTTCCCTCTCTCTCTCAGTCTCTGGCTCTCCTGCCGAAAGGAGGCTTGGTTGCTCCGGCGCTGGTTTTCCCAGAGTTTGGGAGGGGGGTGACGTCAGACATTCTGGAGTCCATATAAGGCGAAGATGCAGCCGGAGGGTTTGGGACAGGAGGCCATGCCAGAGGGGTGGAGGGGGCTGGGCTCCCTCTCCTCGCCTGCCTCACTTCCCCCACTCCCTCTTGCTTCGAAAGAAGTTTCCCCGCCAAGCCTTGTTCCTTGGGAGAAATAGTGCCCCCCTCCCTGCCATTGAAAGGGATTTACTCCCAAGTACCGAGGGTTCTGGGCTTACAGGCTCCTTACTCTGGAGTAAACCTCATAGACAAGAGAGCAGGGTCGGTTTAGGGAATTTTGGGGGGGGCTGCAATCCTTTATTTTGGGGGCCCCATATGTTTTCTCAACACCAAAGGAGGTTTTCCACAAACTACTGACAATCCGGAAGGACAACAATGCAAATACAAGTATTATGACTGATGTATTATTATAACATTAAATTATGAGGTTTTGGAATTTTGGAAGACTTTACAAAATTTGGAAGACTTTACAAAAGAGTCTGGAGTAACAAACACCTGAGGTGAAGCACAAAAGTCAATGTGTATAGAGCCATTGTACTGTCTATTCTCCTTTATGGGTCTGAAACATGGGTCACCGATCACCAATAATTACAACTCCTCGAACGCTTTCATCAGCACTGTATATGCACAATCCTAAATATATACTGGACTGACTATGTGATGAATGTTGCTGTCCTTGAGCAAGCAGGGATCACCAGCATTGAGGCCATGATATTGGGAACACAGCTGCGCTGGGCAGGGCATGTTTCTAGCATTGACGACCATCACCTCCCCAAAATAGCACTCTACGGTGAAGTCGCCACGGGTCAGCATAAGAGGGGCGCTCCAAAAAAGCGATACAAGGATTCCCTGAAACAACATCTCAGGCTTGGCCAAATTGATCACCAACAATGGTCCGCCCTGGCCTTACATGGAGACGCATTATCCACAATGCTGCAGCCTTATTTGAGAACTCACACCGAACAAGTCTTGAAGAGAAACGACATCGCAGAAAGAATCACAACCTGGAATCATCACCCAAGGAGACCCTCTACTGTGCTTTCTGCAACTGGATTTGTTTATCTCGGATTGGCCTTTTCAGTCATCAGCGCACTTGCAGAAAGTGCAGGATGAGTCCTTCCTGAATCTTCGTTTGCGAAGAAAAGCCAGATTAGGTTTTAGTACATTCACAATAGTATAAATAAATGTATACTATTTATACAGTTGTCCCTTCATATTCTCTGGGCATTGGTTCCAGACCCCCCCCCCCCGTGGATACCAAAATCTGTGAATACTCAAGTCCCATTATATGCAATGGCATAGCAAAATGGTGTCCCTTATATAAGATGGCAAAATCTAGGTTTGCTTTTTGTATTACAGTATTATTTTTTAAAGAATATTTTCAAGCTGTGAATACTTAAATCAGTGAATACCAAATCCATGGATACGGAGGAACAACTGTACATTGTTGTCCTTCCGGATTGTCAGGCCCCATATGTTTACCTCAGGTCAACCTAACCTAACCTATTCACAGTACAGGATATTCAGATTACTACTACTAATGTTCTTGCAATGCAGAAAGAGTTATGACAGCCCCCCCCCACAATGATGAGGCCCCCTGTGGCTGCAGGGCCCTTAAACCAGCCCTGCAGGAGAGAGACACCAGATCAGTGAGGCAGGCAATGTGCTTACCTGCTAGGTCATTGTTTCATACGTGTGTGTGTGTGTGTGTATGTATGTACTCACAGGCTGTGTAAGTCAGCCCACTTGCATGTGGAGTGAGGCAGCCAATGACTTTCCTGGCTACTGCCGTGATGCATGTGATACATGCATATATATATGACTGAGGGATACATGTCTGAAATGTAGCCAAGTTGCTGTCCTGCGTATTTTTGCTATTACTTCTGTGTATGTATTTGATGGATTAAAAGCAGTGGTTCTCAACTTGTAGGTCCCCAGATGTTGTTGGACTACAGTTCCCAGGAGCCCTCTGAGGTCTCACCTTGACAGCCAGGTGGTCCTCCCAGTCATTAGTGAGGCTGTAGGATTGAACTCACATAATCATTACAGGAACAGATATGACCTTCCTTTGCTAAAGCAGTCCCCGGGCACTTAAATTGTTTCATTCTGAAAAAGGGGTTTTGCAGTTGCCTCCCTTCTTTCTGCAGAAAGTCAGGCTTGGCTCTCAAGCTGGATCTGAGGGCAAATTTCCCAAGGGAAGATTTCCTTTTAGCTGTCCTTTAAGATCTCTGTGTTGTTCTTGCATGTTGATAAGACACATGGCCCCCAGATCCTGAAACTGGCCCCCAGGCCGGGATCTTTGGCGGGCCCCTTACCTACTGCTAAGGTTAAGGGCAGCGAGATGCTCTACAGGATTTAGGATAAAAATTTAAATAAGTCAGTTTAAATGACACCAAAGTAATATTTATATTTATTTAAAAAAAACTAAATGGATTTACATAATACAAATTTATAATGCTATAATGCCGGACGCCCCTCCTAATCCCAAGTGCCTGGCCCCCCAGACTAGAGCCCTGTCACCCAACCCCTTTGTGGGAGCCATGGTAAAACAGATTGAATGTGTTGCTTTATTTGGCTCTTTTTAATCACAATACCAGGCTCTTCTTCCTTTCTTGGATGGACAAAGTTACTTTTTGACACTTAAGCTGAAAGTGTTATCAGTATTTCTCAGCTAAATGTTACTCATCTTCCTGTCCATTTCTTACCAACTACACACTCCACAAGAGGAAGGGTGGAGCTGAGAATCCATCACTTCCCCTTTGCTGTAATTCTTTGAAGAAATGACTTGCAGTAATTTTTATACAAGGCTGGCAAGGGCTATTCTGAAGCACATTCTTCTATAGCATACTTATAACAAGGAGCTGCAAAAGGCAGGACTTAGTGGTTGTGCAAATGGTGACAAAACTCACAGAATGCAAGGAGAATCCTACCTGTCTTAATGGTATTCTGCTTGCTTTTGCCATATTGTGAAAGAGGAGGTCAAAAAAGGCCAAAAACCTTGCCAGAAAAGTCTTTGCGGCTTTTCCTGTCTTTTTTAAAAAACAACGCGGTGGGTCGCATTTCTGCTTGTTAGGACAAGCAAGTCAATCTGATTCGCTTGCTCAAATGAGAGGAAATCTGATTGGCTGGATGAGCACAGGGGGTGGGGCTTCCTAGCAAGGCAAGCACCCACTGCCACCATGTTAGATTTTCGCCTTAGCGGATGAGCTAAAACGGGTTGTTGGGAGGTTGCTTTTGAGTTCAAGGGAAAAAATTGCTCAATTGCACCTTGGATGGCATTTTTAAAAAAAAATAGTTTGGCAGCAGCAAATTGAGGTAAGTGTGAACACGAGTAAATCACTCACAGCAGCCATATTTACTAGCAGGCACACAAAGCAAAACAAACAAACAAACCAAAACCGTGGGGGCAAAAAAACCCACTAGGACATTTTACCGCTGCTGTGAAATGTCATTACTATGAGGGGCTCCATTTTTTATGGGCACGTATGAACAAGCCCTTAATTTGTGCCAGAGGATGGGCTTACCAAGGTTCAGATGCATAGTCTATTTTCAGCTGCATAAACTATTCTATGAGAATAATTCTTGAAAAATGTAAACATAATAATTAAAACCTATTCTAACCATGTGTAGAATGTCTTCCTTTCAGCAGTTTGTATACACACTAAATTCATCAAGAAGCAAAGCTTGAAAGCGAAAGGCAAGGTTTCCAGGCTCACATTTTCTTCTTTTAGTAAGCATTAACCTCTTATGCCAAAACCATCAGAATTCCATAGTGCATTAGTGCTACTTGGAAAAGACAAGAGTGCTTTGAAGGCATTGCTTGTTTTCAGACACAAAGCTTGAATAAGCATTGTTTAAGTTGGCTCCAAGTACAATTTTTTTAAAAAAAACAAACATCTTGTTGCTAACATTTACATTTAATTTTAACTCTTCTGCAGTAACACGGTCACAAAACATGCAAGAGTCTAAGAGGAGCCTTGGAAATAAGTCCACACAGATTATTAGTCCAGAAGAATGCATATTAGACAGAGTTCCCAAATATAACATTTGTAGCATCCAAGTACAAAAGAGGAAAACCAGAAGAAAGGAAGCTCTTCTCCAGTTTACAACTTCTCTGCCTAGAAGCTATTCTTACTCATCACAAATGAGTGGCTGCTTCTGAGCTTTATGGAGTAATTGAACCCTCATGTTATACCAGGACTGGGAACATTGTTGAGGTGCTGGCAGAACAGCACGCTCAGCCCAGGAGAAAGTGTAATGGGAGTAAAAAATGACAGATATACCCCAGCATTCTAGAAACAATGGTCACAGCATTGTTTCACAGTGCTGTGAAACAATGTTCACATTATCTGCTGTGGCAGTTCCTATGTGCTGCTCTCATAGGACAGCCACTGAACTCATAGCAAAAGGGCACATATTCAGCACACATATAAGACACCACAGTGCTCCCATTCCATCAGACCATAATGCTCTTTCTACTGTTAAGTTCCATATGTCCCTCCATGGAGAAGTCAGATTTCTTTAAGATCCTGCCAACCACAACTTCTTTAAAAGTACAACACCTGCAAATACCAGCCACACACCTCAACATACACAGCACATTCTGGGCAGGAGGAAACATGTAAAAGACCTTACACAGTCCAGCAGGCATAAGTATGATCCACGCAAAGAATTTTAGCCAATCGGTAGGCTAGGCTTGGAAGTAATAAGTTACAAGGAAGAGGTGGCTTGTTAGCTTTTTGTGTAATGGGACCACAATGAAGTTACTTTTCAACGGTAATACAATAAGTGAAAAAAGTTACTTTATTGGTGTAATTGGTAATCTCTTCTAGTTGTCACTTAAAGGCAATTCTAGGCATTTCGATAGAAATGTTTCAGGTTTTATGCCTTAAAATTTGAAAGGTCTCTCTGATCACTAATAAGGGCATTTTTTAAGTAATGAAAAGTACAGGTAATGAAAAGATAACAAAGCAGCAAGTAATGCAATGAGTAAAACTCTTAACATTTTGCAATGAGCATCAACATACAGTACAAGAGTAATGGCAAGGAATTACTTTTGAAAATTGTCTTTCTGTGGTCAGTTTCCAAGATCACACCTTGATCACGTTTCCTGACTTTAAATTGGCTGGTATGTCCCCTGGTGGCCTTTGTGTGCACTTGAAGAGGCCTACAGGTCCAGGTGAAATAAGACAGGGCCACTGCTTCAAAGCTCATCATACCTCCCTCATCCCACCCTGAGACCAAGGGCTTGTCTATTTGGTGGTGGTGGGGAATGGATTGCTCCACGTAATGGCATTTTGCAGCAGCTGTGACTTGTCTTAACAGTGTTTTGCCCCCATAAGCTTTGCATGCAAGATGGTGGCCACGAGTGATTTACTTGCATATGTAACTTACCTCAATTGGCCACTGCTGAACTTCTTTAAAAAAAAGATGTCTAAAGTGTGATAGAGTGATTTTTGTATTTAACAGAAAAGCAAATACACACACACACTTTTCTCTCTGGCTTTTCTTCGCAAACGAAGATTCAGGAAGGAAGGCAAAAATCCAACATGGTGGCAGTGGGCACTTGCCCTGTTAGCAAGCCCCACCCCCCTCATCCAGCTAAGGGAAAGTGATTCATATCAAATTGCTTGTCTCAACAAAGGTGAATGAATGTGCATTCCCTACACAGTATTTAAAAAACTTCACGGAAAACCACAAAGTCTCCTAGCATGCAGGATATAGCAGTTCCCCCCCCCTTCTTCTGAATATGGTGAATCACTGTGGGTTGCCATTAAGACAACACACGTTCCCCTCGAATTCTACGAGGATTATTTTCACTGTTTAGACAACCATTAGGTGGAAGGCAGATTTATCAATCATGACAACAAAGAAACACAAGTAGGCACCACTGCCCAAACCTTTGCTGACCAGCATCCAGAATGGAGAAGATCTTGAAAGTGAAATGGGAATAGGTCATCCCAGAAGGATTCCTCTATACGTCTTGGAAAGCACCTCAAAAGACAACACCTGCTCCATTTTAGGGTGGCCTGGGCCTGTTGCATAACTGTTTGCCATGAATAGTGCAGAAGTGAAAGAGGTGCAGAGAAGGGCAATCAAAATGATCAAGGGGCTGCTGCTGCTCCCTCACGAGGAAAGGTTACAATGTGAGGGGTTCTTTTAGTTTAGAAAAAAGTGAAAGGGGAAAAGACAGAGGTGGTAGTCTGTTCCAGTGTCCAACTATTATGCAAGGATTGGAGAAAGTGGACTGGCCTCCCCCATGTTACTAGAACCAAGGGTTTTTAAAGCTGAGCTGCTGCTACAGTGTTGAGAGGATTGGAGCCTTTGGCCAACTTTTTGAGGTAGGAGGATGGAGTTAGAAAAGAGGGGCGGTGATCTTCCTAGCAGTGGTAGCTAGTGGCTCCAATGTCAGCTGAAGAGTAAAATCTACTCTGGCTTTTAGTATGAACTTTAAAATCACAATCCAGGGTGCTGATTCCTGGACCCAAAACAGGTTGGATAGCTCCATTAAAGTTTTAACTAAAACCAAGAGTAGAGTCACCACCCTGCTGTTATCAGAACCCTCCAGTGTTTCTCAGTGCTTTGGGCTGGCAGAGAATTTTCTGGATTATCTCCTTCTGTAAAGCTGTTTGCTTACTTTTGTCATATGGTTTGAGGTATTTAAATAGACACCCAGAGACCATTTTTCTTGCTTCTAGATGAATTTACGTTCTCTGTCTTTGTGTAGTGATTTACCATAACTTCATTTTGTGGTCTCAATTTATTTTGTGTTTGGCAGCTGGAGAAAGCAAAGCTGCATAGAAGGTCAGAGGAGCAAGAGCATGTGAGTACTGTATATTTCTGAAGCTGCATGATCTGGAAACTTGGAAGTTGTTTTGAACTCTGACCTTTATTCCCTAAATTATATTCAAAATTCTAACTAAAAGATTTACAGATTTATATCAGCGATTTGTGGAAATAAATGAATGGCTAATATCATAGTGAAGACTACTAGAATTCTGGTTATGAGAATCAACATGTTTATTTCTTGATCTAAAAACAAATATAGATAATGAATAAAAGATTGTCTCCAGGGACATGACCTTAGTTTCCCCGCACCAAGCTGCACATTTGTGTGGAGGGTCTCTGTATATTTTTTGGATGGCAGAGGATAAAGTATAATGATCCGAATTAGGAGGAGAACCTTCCTAGTTACAGGTTAATGAAAAACAATGGGTGGAACAAAACAAAGGGTTATTTTTTGTTAATAGAGAGGCTTGGAAGTTTGACAAGAAAGTAAGATCCTTGTTTCCTGTCTATATTATAAGAAGATTCCTATAGTATAAGAATATTTTTCAGAAATAAGAGATCTGTAAGGCAGGAAGCTTTTGGGATTAAGTGTACTCCACCTCCACCTTCTCTTCTTTCTTCTTGGGGGGATTTTTTTGAAAATGTTTGAGAGCTGTTGTGAACTGTGATTTTGCTATCCCTCCAAATATGATCTTTTCTAAAAACAACTATTGGTTTTAATGCTTTTGTAAGGAGTGGTCCTAGATGATAAAAGCAAAGTATATACCAATATTTTTTTAAAAAAACACACAACAACCCTCTGTCAGGATCTCTTTAAATAACAGTGAAAAATAAGAAATTGTGGACCACTGGCCAAACAGACTATGGGACATCTTCAAACTATTGACAGAAATACACGAGTATTAATGCTACTTGCTAATGCTAATAAGGAACTTGTGGTAACATTTTTTTAAAAAAATTGTGCCAGTAACCTGTTGGTGTACTGTGCTGGTATAATTATGCCAGAAGAAAAAAATGCAATGGACACAGCAGCCATGAAGGAAGGAAAGCACTGGAGAAATAGGCTGCTCAGTGCTGGCAGATTTTGTCTACTTTCCCTCGTTGTCAATAAATGACCATAGAAAAAGTGCAACTGCTGGTGTGGTTCGCCAATAGGATTATGGCCTTGGTATTGTTCCATGGCCAGAATAGATACATAACTTGGCAGTATACTATAATTAATGCTGAAATAATTAATACTGAAAATTGAAATGCAGATTAATAAAAAAAATCTCTTTCTCAAATAAAACACATTATATCTTGCCAGCCATCGGCATACAACTTGTAAGAAAACAGTGGCATTAAATGAAAATTATGACTGTATTTAGAAAGTATGTTCATCAGAGGGCCAAATTCAATCCAGTGTTTTGCACTTTTGCTACTGTTTCCAAGGAAGTATCATGAGTACGGACAGAACTACATCTTTACAGACTGTTAAAGGGCTAGCAATAGCCAGCTTACTGCACAGGTGCCAAAGTTTACAGAAGCAGCTTTGTCTGTTGCATGCCTGGACAGGATCAAGAGGGTCTGGCTAGAACATACCATCGAAGAAGCTACATTCCAGCCTCTCTCTCTCTCTCTCTTTCTCGCACAGCCATTGTGCTGCTGGTATCTTCCCTATATGCAGGAAAACTGCATGTATCCTGGTACTGTTTTATCCTTTGGATCTGATAGTGTATTTTCTAGAAAGGTTGTCTGCCAGTGGCTTAGCAGAGCACAACCAAAAAAAGTGAACCCTTTGCAAACATTTGTACATTATTCCATGATACATACACAGGGGAAGGTTGTTATTTCAGGGGTCAGTTACACGGCAAAATAAATCCGCTAAGACTTCACAAAGAGTCCTAATAGTTCACATATCTTTCGGATCAAAGTCACCATATTCAGAAGGAGGGGGGCAAAGAAACACATCAGCCACGCAGTGTCAGCTTTCGCTACTTTCCCCAACTTTTTTGATAAAGTTTGCAAAAATGCGAACAATCAGTTGTGTGAACTACCGATACGCAAAAGGCTGTGGGAACTACTAGCAATCTTCCTGAAACAGCCACAGCAGAGCTGAACTGTGATTGGTTGGACCAACTGCGGAGGGGGCAGACTTGCAAGAGATGCAAGGAGCCTCAAATGAAAAGATCCAGCCACTGTTGTTATACCAGTGCTATTCCCAATTGCCCAGCTGTCTGCCTCCCAGTTTGCTTGGCTGCTGCTGCTGAGGGATCCCCACTTAGCCATAATTACTGTTTGTGTGTGTGTATGTGTGTGTGTGTGTGAGAGAGAGAGAGAGTGAGTGAGAGAGAAAGAGAGAGAGAGAGTAGCGATTTGCTCTGCTGGCCATTCACTCCCTTGCCCTGCTGTGATCGCATTCTTGTGTGTGTGTATGTGTGTGTGTGTGAGAGAGAGAGAGTGAGTGGGTGTGGGTGAGGGTGAGGGGGGCTTGAAGGAACCAGGGCAAAGGGGGAGCCTGCGACTCCATGGCTTCTGGTGGCTGGGTGATCATCCCCCCCAGACCATCCTCCACAGACCATCCTCCACCTGGGAATCTAGCCTGCTTTCCTTGCCTCCTTTTGTCATTACTCCTCCCCCGCTGTGGTCTCCCTTCTTTTTTGGTTCTTTGCACATCTCTCACTGCCACAGCCCCAGCCAGCGATTGGGGTGCTCCAGTGGCCATGCCCCCACCTTTGCCTGCGTGAACTACAAAGCAGAAAACTTACCAGATCAACCAGTTTCACACTAAATCATGTAAACTCCGCAGCACTGATGCAAAAATGTGCTAATGCATAAGCTATCGCAATAAAAACTGCCGTGTAACTGAGCCCTTAAAATCCAGAGAGAAAAATCCTTAATGTTTGTAAGAGCAGAATTCTAAGTCATAGAATCTTAGAGTTCACAGAGATGCTGGAGGCCATTTAGTCTAAGTCCCTGCTCAATACATCTACAATGCAGGATGCAACTGGAACATGCTTAGCACATGGGCATATGCCCTGTGTGATTAGCCCTTCAGGTATTTGAAGGCTATGGTCATGCATCATCACCTTACTCTTTTCAAGGTGAAATATATTCAAGCATTCCATGACACTCCTCAGCATCTTGGTACCCATCCTTTAGATATATTCCAGTTGGCTAATGTCCTTCTTACAATCTGGCACCCAAAGCTAGATATGTAGTATTCTAGAGGCAGCCTGACCAGTACAATGAAAGCGGTAATGTTTCTGTTAATGTGCTTTATGACAGCATTTGCTCCTTTAGCAGTTACATGGCACTGTCAGATTGTGGTCAGCTTGTAATGAACTAAGATATCTAGGTCCTTTTTATTTGTATATCTGCTGGGCCCTGTTTTCCACTATCCTGTATACTTTTGAGTTTTCGTACCACTTTTGTAGAAGCATGCTAACAGTACAGCAAATAAACACATAAGGAGGTATGCACTGTCCATCTATATCCCCAAAAATAACATGTTCTGCTTGAAACTGGAGGGCTCTGTGTCTCTTCAAAAGCAGTCAGTAAAGGCAAAATAGATAAACTGATCTAAAAAAAATTAAAAAGGGGGCTGGGAAAAACATCCTTCAATAGTATTTTACTAAAGAGAGTAATTGCAATGGGTGTTGTCATCAAAATCAGGATACAGTTCCCCATCTGATTTTTTTTTTAAGTTTAATTCAGTGGGTTGTCATGCATTTTGTTGTGGGCCTTTCTTTCTAAACTTACTCTACTTTCTGCTGCCCTCAACCAAATGTTAACCATCTGTTAAGTGGGCAACTACATGTAGGTGAGGTATAAGTATGCATAAAACAGTTGTTCATGAGGATTTGTGGGTTGGCATAAAAAGATTTTAACAGATTTCTAGAACCGCTACTCCATTCCTCCCTCTCCCATCATAATTTAGCTCTACCCCAACTCAAGTGCAGCTGTTATGGGCAGACCCTATGGGCAGGAGTGTGTCATGTCAAGGGACTCTCCCTTAAGTGGAGACAACCCCCATAGTTCAAGAACCCCCTTGATTTTGTTACAGCAGAATTTTTTTTTCTGGTCCTTTTGATTGCTGATTTAATCATTGCCTAGTAAACGAGTCTTCAGAAGTTGGATATAAGCTCCTTTCTGGTGAACTGTACCATAGGCTTCATACAAGATTTGGAATAGTACAGTAATTAAAACATGCTTCTAAGAGATCCTTTCATTATTGTTCTGTAATTCAGACACCTTTTATAGTCTGATCGTTCACTATTAATGGTGTAAAATTAAGTGTAAATTTACATTATTAGTGTAAATTTAAGCTGTAAATTTAAAAGAATTATTATATATTTTAGTAATTTCATACTGTGCATCTGATATTGCTACTATGAATTCAGAATAATTTCTCATTTACTTATGTAGATAGCAAGTACCGTGTATCACTCTGGACAGTATATGAGGCAGCAGAGGACATCAGAATCCATTTACTCAATTTATGTTAATTAATCAGCTACTTAATATACAAACCCAAGAGTATGAAGATCTCATCCAAGCTTTTTGGACTCAGGGCAGAGGGAACTAAAACTGGGAGTAAAACCCTCCTCCTGCTTATGGCTATAAGCACGCATAACAGTCTTACTCACACAAGAGTTCAATACTGACATGAACTCAAATGCATTGAGCTAATGGAAAACAGATGCTCCTGTGCAACATAAACAGGCCCTTTATATGGCATCCAGCTTGTGCCACTACTGTATGTATGAAAATATACATGTGTAGACCTGAGAAAATGTTTCACAGTTTGGGCGGAAGACATATATCCAAATGCCCATCCCAATGTGGATGCTAATATGTCTCTGCTGGTTCTTCTCTTTGTGTGGTCAATATCTTTTAACTGGTACTACCTAAAATAATTGCTAAAGATAACTTTAATTTGCACTTTAAATTGAATGTGTGCTCAGATGCATCACCAAGTATGCATTCCCCTGAAAGCAATGCACATCTAAACTTTACGGTGCACTTTAGTGTACAGACTTTTTCAAATGGGGGGAAAAACCCCCAAGGAGGTTGGGAGAAGAATGGTGCTGTCATGCTTACAGTGCTCCATTTCGGACGATGCCGTCCTCCTCCTGACCTTCCCCCATGCTTCCTCCATGCTGTGGGCGCGAGAAATGTGCTGCTTTTATTGATGGAAAACCCTGTCAATAAAAAGTGGCGCCTGCAGCATGGAGGAAGCACAGGGGAAGGTTGGGAGGAGGACGGCATCTGAAATGGAGCACTGTAAGCGCGACAGGGCTGTTCTTCTCCCAACCTCCTCTGATTCCCCCCCCCCCGTTTGAAAAATTCCTATGTGTGTACAAGTGTTTGTGAGGCCATATTATTATATGGCTTGGCTTCCAACAGAATGTCCCATTTGGTTATACATGTGAATGTGTATTCCATTAAATGAGCATTCCACTAAAAGCAATGCATTCATTAAAATTAAGGAAGTGCAGAAATACCGTCTGCCATCAAAACAACATTTGGCTGTGCTTCTAATTTAGCTCATTTCTCTCTGATTCTGGGGAGTGGGATTTGGAGTTGGTCTGACTTACCTGTTTGTATCTTCCAAGGGCAACTTTCCATCCCCTGTGGACATTTAAGCTGTAAGGGAGCAGTTCTTTGGCATAGCTCAGCAGAAAATTGTCACGTGGCACTTACATTTACTTACTTCTTTATTTTATATCCCTCTTTTATATGGGTCCCAAAGCAGCTTACGCTGTACGTTAAAACACAATAGCTAAAACAGTATGTAATATAAACAACAATCTACTTTAAAACATCAATTTAAAACAGTTAAAAACACATTAAAACTTATTACATATTAAGAACCAGCACATCTATTGCACTATCCCAACCAGTTAAAAGCTGAAGGCTGGTTTAAATAAGTTGGTCTTTGCTTACCAGTGAAAAGAGAACAGAGAGGGGGCCAACTCAACCTTCCTTGGCAGAGAGTTCTATAGGCTAGGAGCAAGCACCCTAGATAAGTGGATGTGGTAACTTCACTGAGAGCCAAGCTACAAGTTCTGTCTATCAAATAACGAGACTGATACAATAACCCATCTTTATTTACATGTATTACAATTCTAATGCTTATCCCTTTCAATATACTCCCCATTCACACCCACACAGTGATACAATCTTGTTTTCCACCGGCTGAAGGCATGGAACAGATCAGTTTCTGTCAGCTGTGTCAACACATCTGTCATTTTCTTCGTACTGCATCAGTTGATTCAAAACGTGTTCCTTTAAGCACCAATTTCACTTTAGGGAAAAGAAAAAAGTCACATGGTGCCAAATCTGGTGAATATGGAGGATGTTCAAGTGTAGTAATGCATTTATAAACCAGAAACTGCTTCACAGAAAGTGCTGTGTGAGCAGGCGCATTGTCTTGTTGAAAAATGAAACCATTCCCCCAGTTCTGGCCTTTTTTCCCTGACTTTCTCTCAGCTTTGTCAAAACTTCCTTATAATAATGCTGGTTCACTGTTCTGCCTTCTTGAACCCATTCTGCCAAAATTACACCCTTGATGTAAAAAAAACAAACACACAATGAGCATGGCTTTGAATGTGGACTTGCTTTGACCTCTTATGGTCAAAGATAGACCTCTTACATGTTGTCATTTTTCCATAAAGTTACTTGTGGCATGTTAGACTTTAAATAAAGAAATAGTTGGTGTGGGTGAGCTAGATCAAGATGAAGACCCCCCCTTTTTTTTTTTTTACTATAGCCACTATAAGAATCAACCTCCCATCCTACTATTTCCAAGGGTATTCCCATGAGCCAAATGGGAATTTCTGTCACATTGTGCAGATTCCAGTTGAGACCATGACCTGGGCAAAGGGTTAAAACTCCTCTCCCCATACCACAGGCCCAATCCAGCTTCAGAAACCAAGTACCAGCTATTTATTTTTATTTTTAAAATTGTACATGCCAGAGCTGCCCATGTGACAAATGCCACATCCAGTTTGGTCCTAACACAGCTGCTTCAGAAGTCAGGATAAGATAGGGAACTGCAGAGTATATTAATAACAGCAGGCTGTGAAGAACAACATGTAATAGGAGAAGAGAGAGAGAGGAGCATTGGGGCAGTGATTCTGAATGTGAGGAAAACAAAATAAAGTAAAATAGATATATCAACAAGAGCATCTTTACTTCCAGTCTTTAGCATTTGGGTGTTTATGCTATAATACAATACTGCTCAGAGTGGTGGCCCATGGACTGGTGCTGGTCCACAAGCCATCAGCTGCTGGTTGTCAAAAATTTCCAGGAAGGAAGGAAGGAATTGTAGCCAATGAGTGCAAATGTAGTACTGATCCATAGCACATTGGTGTGTGGGCAGGGGAATAACTGCCAGTCCCCCACATCAAATAGCTTAAGAAGCACTTTTACAACAAACATCAATACCAGAAAGAAACCACAAGCTTAATATACATTTGAGTGCCAACTGCTAAAACATTCTAAGAAGCTTATACTGGAACATCATAGACTGCAACAACAAAGACACCAGCATATATATGGATTAGAGAAGTGTCTGAAAGACACTAAATAGATGCAGTAGGAAAGAAAATAAATCAATTTGAGGCCAGATGTAATAATTATTTGTGATGGTTTTGGAGTCTTCAGATAGGCTTTGTAATTTTCAAAGACACTCAATGAGTCTGTCATGTCTTGTACAGGATGACACACCACCCATGCTGTTAAAAATACACAGACCTTGTAGCCAGTGGTTTGCTAAAACCATCTTTCCCCTGAGCACTGCTGTCACTACTCCCCTTACATTAAAGGGCTGCTGGACTCTCTTATTTTTGGTAAATGGTGAGCCTTTGATTTCTGTCTGCACCCCAACCCACACTCTTCTGTGCACTCTAAATTTCTTACCCTGGTGGCATTTTTGCTACAATTGGTATTGAATTTTCAGAGTGGGATTAAAAACAAACACTGTACTCTGAAGCAAATGCCACTGGTTCCAAAGGGTTTTCTCTGAGAAACTAGATATGGGACTAAGGCATGAATAAATTTGCATTGCCTGATCTAAATAGGGAGGGAATTTTGCTTTCTAAAGTAAGGTTCAAATGGTGCCCCTCCCCCTACTCCCTGCCCTTTAAAAAGTCATCCTGTACCTTTCAGACACCATTTCCTGTTTTCATTGCTTCACCCTCACAGTGCCACTTGAAGCAGTTACAAGTTGAGTATCCCTAATCCAGAAATCCAAAAACCTCCAAAACCCGAAACTTTTTACCACCAGCCGCCTGCTTCTGCCTTCGAGGCAACGACTATGGAACTCCTGCTCATTCGTCTCTCAGATTCTCAGTCTCTCTCCAGCCTCAAGTGTTGTTCGTTCACTACTTGTGTTGTATATGAGACATGAGGCTGGAGAAAGACTGAGGATCTGAAAGACAAATGAGCAGAAGCACTGCCACCGCCTCAAGGCAGAAGCAGGCAGCTCTAGCAAAAAGTTTCCCACCATTTTGCAGATCTTCAGTCTCTCTCCAGCCACATGTCTCATACTCAACACAAGTAGCAAAGGAACAAGCCGCAAGGCAGGAGAGAGATGTGAGGATCTGTGAAATGACGGAAGATATATATGTGTATGTATATGAAAATACAGGTATTCCAAAATCTGGAAAAATCTACAAAAAAAAAAAACAAAAAAAAAAACCACTTCTGGTCCCAAGCGTTTTAGATAAAGGGCACATAGCCTGTAATACCATCCTGTTGCATGGCAGCACTGGATTCTCTTTTGGGGCTGTTGGCTTAGAAGGATAGGAAAAGATAGCAAGGCTCACAAAACAAAGTCTGGTTATTGTTTTTCACTTCCTTCTCTCAATAGCAGTAGCCTTTCAGATTGCAGACCTGCCACCAAAATGGAACTGAGGTAAAACCTGCCAGTACCTTACCATTCTCCTTCACCAACCTTGCCTCTTACTAATTTTAAAATATTTACGCTCTACTTGTCCATCATATACTTCCAAAGTGGCTGACAATAATCTCAATGTTAAATTGTGTCAATACTGAAGAACTATTGAATTTAAAAATGCAGCAGTGGTACCTAACTACTTAAGCAGTAAAACAAAACAAACTAGAAGTCTAGGAGTGGTATTTAAAAGAAATAAACAGGCCTTCATTTGGCACAAACAAGCTCATAGTTCCCCAGGGAAGCAAATTCCAGAAACAGAAGTACAATAGAGGTTCCAAGGTATTCTAACCATACTAGAACCTGGGTGTCATGTGCAGAAAATGAATTATGAGAGGTTTAGGACAGATAAAAGAGAGAGCTTCTTCACGCTTTGCATAGTTAAAACTGTGGATTTACTTTCATGAGATGTAGTGATGGCCATACAAATTCATGGAGGTTAGGGTTTTCAATGAATACAATTCTTGATGACTATATGTTGCCTACCTACAGAATCACCAACTTAGACAACTTTTTCTTAAAAAAAACACTGCAAAAGATAAGAACAATAAAATAGTGTAATACCTTTGTTCTCATGTGCCTTCAAGTAATTTCTGACTTATTGTGACCCTAAGGCAAACCTATCACTGGGGTTTCTTGACAAGATTTCTTAAAAGCAAGTTTGCCTTTGAGGCTGAGGGATTGTGATTTGCCCATGGTCTCCCAGTGGGTTTCCATGGCTGAGCCCTTGGGTAACAACTTGAACATGGAAGGCAGAAATGCATCAAGGAAAACAGATGGACAATGAAATGCCTCAGCAAACAAGAGTACTGTGCAAGATGCTGCTGAAATTGTACTGAAGAAGGTCCAAAGAGAAGACTTCCATGGTGGGTGGGTGGGTGATATGGGGGGTATTCTGTGTAGAATGGGGGTAGTGATGTGCTCAGTCCTCATTCGCACCCAAATGACCATGTTGTTGACATAGTACAGAGATACCTAGAATCACATATCAATTAGCATAAATGACAAAATGCAGCCTTTTTGACTAATTACGAGGAAAATTCCATGTTCACAGCTGCCCTTGAGATAACAATGCTTAGCACTTGGATTATTCAAATCCTTTAATCTTCACAGTGTTCTATAAACATGAGCTAAACTGTGCAAAGCATTGGGGAATTGGAGGAGCACAGAATTGCTAGAGTTTGCAATGAGATAGCAGTTAAAATGGGTATTCTTACAAGGCTATGCAGAAGAGATACTGGCACCAGTTATATGTGTGGGTTGCCTCAGAACACCAATCTCTTTATTGTTCTGTAATCTTTTTCTTAGTTACCTTTAAAGACCATGGCATTCCCAAAGCAGCTTGCAGGATGAAAGCAAAAGAACAAACTAATGTAACTATATGAAACAGAAATAATTTTAAATAAAAGAAGTGTCAATAAAAGTAAGATTTTAAAGGGTTTTAATTCTGTTATTTAATATTGTTTTAATTCTGTTGTTATTTAATATGGACTCTATGTAACATTTGTCAACCTCAGCAAAGCCTTCGACACTGTGAGTAGAAAAGGTCTGTGGCAGATCCTGGAAAGACTAGGATGTCCTCCAAATTCCTTAAAATGATTATCTTGCTACATGAGGACCAGCACGGTCAAGTTAGATATGGTGATGCTCTTTCAGAGCCCTTTCTAATAACTAATGGAGTGAAGCAAGGTTGTGTTCTTGCTCCAACTTTATTTGCAATCTTCTTCAGTATGATGCTCCAAAGGGCTATGGCAGAGCTCAAAGAAGAAGATGGCATCTATATACGTTACCGTACTGACGGTAGCTTGTTTAACTTAAGCCATCTGAGGGCTCGCACTAAGACTCTAAACTATCTAGTCCATGAGCTGCTCTTCACTGATGCTGCTGCCCTTGTTGCCCACACAGAAGCAGCTCTGCAGCGTCTAACATCCTGCTTTGCAACAGCTGCAGAGCTGTTTGGGCTGGAAGTCAACCTAAAGAAAATGGAAGTTCTCTACCAGCCTGCACCACAGGTCGAACACCACCATCCCCACATTGCCATAGGCAAATCTGTGCTTAAGTCTGTTCAGCAGTTCAACTACCTGGGAAGCATAATCTCCTCAGATGCCAAGATTGACAAAGAGATTGATCACAGATTAGCAAAGGAATATAGAGCATTTGGAAGACTTTACAAAAGAGTCTGGAGTAACAAACACCTGAGGCGAAGCACAAAAATCAGTGTGTATAGAGCCATTGTGCTGTCTATTCTCCTTTACGGGTCTGAAACATGGGTCACCTATCACCAACACTTACGACTCCTCAAATGCTTTCATCAGCGCTGTCTACGTTCAATCCTAAATATACACTGGACTGACTATGTGACGAATGTTGCTGTCCTTGAGCAAGCAGGGATCACCAGCGTTGAGGCCATGATATTGAGAACACAGCTGTGCTGGGCAGGGCACGTTTCTAGGATGGAGGACCATTGCCTCCCAAAAATACTACTCTACGGTGAACTCGCCATGGGTCAGGGTAAGAGGGGCACTCCAAAAAAGCGATACAAGGATTTCCTGAAACAACATCTCAGGCTTGGCCAAATTGATCACCAACAATGGTCCGCCCTGGCTTCACATCGGGAGGCATGGAGACGCACTATCCACAATGCTGTAGCTTTATTTGAGAGCTAACGCCGAACAAGTCTTGAAGAGAAACGACAACACAGAAAGAATCACAACCCGGAAACGTCACCCAAGGAGACCCTCTGCTGTGCTTTCTGCAACCAGACTTGTTTATCTTGGATTGGCCTTTTCAGTCATCAGCGCGCTTGCAGAAAGCGCGAGATGAGTCCTTCCTGAATCTTTATTTGTGAAGAAAAGCCAGAGAGAGAGAGAGAGAGAGAGAGAGAGAGAGAGAGAGAAATGTAATACGGTGCTAATTTTAATCTTAATTTTTAATGTATCTAACTGTATATACCTTTTTGTAAGCTGCCTTAGGTCCTAGCCCAGTTACTTCCTGATGACAGACTACCTCTTCTAGGCCTAAAGTGGCCTGCTCCCATAAAAATATGGTGAAATGGGGATGGTGCTGAAACAATTGTAATTTTTGTTTTCATGTATAGGGTGGTGATGTGAGTATGGTCCTCCAAGGGGGCAATGTACCCCTGTGCCCTCCAACAATTTCCCACTCCTGGTCTAGATCCTTAGGTTGCATGACCTGAAAAGTATCCATAACAGTAAGACCACATATCTGAACTCCCTCTGCTGTTAAAAATGTGGTATCCAACTCAGCACAGACACAACTGTTTTTATTTACACAATGTAATACAATTTTGTCATAGCAAGCCCCCAGGTGTTCTTCATTCTAAGCCCCAAAATCTACATTAAGCAAACCCATCACTGCTTGAAATAGCCCTTTTGGATGGCATTGTGAGAGAGCCAGTGTGGTGTAATGTTAGATTATCAGACGCAGTAAAAGTGGCATTACAGGAACACCAAGAGATTGCAAAAAGGCTCTCTTTTCAGAAGACATTGTTCTGCCCTCATTATGCACCCATTCTGCTGCTGTTCAGCCGGCACTGCTTTTTATTGACGGGAGAAGCCATCAATAGACCCCCCATTTCATTCCTGTCATGGATGCTCCTGCATGCAACAAGGTGCCCTGTTATGTTGGCGAGATCCCAGCATCAATGGGAGGTCCCTGCCAGAACACTTCCGGGTGAGATCAGGACACCCAGGTAAGTGACACACTTTTTATGACCCTCCCCTGGTTACTTGTACCTTTTAAAGTGTGTTTTTGTGATTGCTGTAATTTTTTGTGTGTGCTTTTTATTTTATTTTTGAATTTCCTGCACTCGCGTCTTCTCACAATCCAGGAAGTGAAGGGAGCTCCGTTAGAGCTCCCTTCACTCCTGAGCTGCTGGAACGATGGAGAGGAGGTAAGTGTGGTGGGGAGGGTGATTGTGGCATGACAGGGACAGGGCAGGGGTGGGAGTGGAGATTTTGGGACAGGAACACTTTTTTTGTTCCTATCTGATAATCTCCTGGGAGACCAGAATTGGTATCCCTGCTCAGCCATGGAAACCCAGTGGGCGACCTTGGACAAGTTGCACTTTCTCATTCTTATAGGAAGGCAAAGGCAAACCCCCTCTGAACAAATTCTTCCAAATTCTTCCTGTGATGTTCCACCTCAGGATCTCCATAAGTCAGAAATGACGTGAAGGCACAGAACAATAACAACAAATGGTATTGTGAGGACACAATGTTGGTAGAAAAATAAAATTTCTTTGCCACCACAATTGACATAAAGTAGGCCTAAATAATAGGATTTCACCTCTGTTTATCCTATTCTCTGCAAGTTTTCTGCCACTGGGACTCTAGTTGTCAAACTAATTGTTTCATAGCTTCCATTCCTCAGAATTCCAAGGGACTTTAATTCAGTTTTGTCAATATATCACAATTGTCTTTTGATGTTTTTTTTAAAATAACTTTTTGAAAAAGTGGTTTCTGTAAAAAAAAAAAAAAATCCAAGGGACAAACTTAGCTCTACAACTTGGTTGAGAATGTATGCAAACAACTTTATTATAGCTGGGGGTGAGGATTCTGCGAGTTGTAAATACAACACATTTGGAAGGTGCTAAGTTGTGGAAGACCAGTACAGGCCATCATTCTATCATATTCTTTACAAAACTGCTTTAGTACAAGAATGGTAGGTTCAGCATACACACAAAGTGAATTTTGTGGCTGAGAAACATCTGCTCATGTCTACTACTGCAGAATATGTTTGGAAGTTGTTTTGTGCACTAGGATGTAGTAAGTGGTCGCGACTCTAGAGCAATGTCAGTGATTACAGTTGTAATCTATTGAGTAATAATGACAACAAGCACTAGAATGCAGAAAGCAGGAATTTTTTAATGGTATGCCAGGAGAGAACTGCCAGGATACAAGGAGACATGAAGGATTTCCTTGAATACCTACCCAAAGTCAAGGTTATAGACAAATCCCTAAATGACTCAAAAATCTGAACCTATCTCTTTCAGCCTCCATATCTATGGTAATTCTGGTGCCTCGATAGGATGTGTGGTTGGATCATTTAGTCACTCCTGACTAGTGATGTCACCAAGACACATATTTTCAGGCTTGGAAAATGCATTTTAGAGGTTTATATTGCTCACCTCAAATATGAGTCAAGCATTATGGCCCCTAACAAGAGTTCTTCTTTCTAGCTAAGGGCTAGAAAGGCGGAGTAGGCAACTGTTATGGCATGCCACAGCAGCAACTGTCCAGTCAAAAGATGAGTCATTAATCTGTGGGGTATGAAAAGGACACTGTAGACCGGTGATGGCAAAACTATGACACGCGTGTCAGCACTGACATGCGTAGCCATTTAGGCTGACACGTGGCTGTAGGTCTCCTCCCTCCCTCCCGCAACCTCACCACCCTCCCTAAAGTGGCGATCAGTCACCACTTTAGGGAGGGTGGGAGGGTGGAGGAAAGTGGCGGGTGGGGCTACGAAGCCCCGAACACCACTTTAGGGAGACAGGGGGTGGAGCCTCCCCCCCACCTGGCCACCCCCCCCAAGGCCTGTTGTGCTTCCCCGGAGCCACCTCTGAAAGGCCGGGTAAGGCAGCAAGCAGGCGGGAGTCAGCCCAGCCTCTCCCTGGCCTTCCCGGGGGGGCTCCAGGGCTTTGAAGTCCCGGAGCTGCCTCGGGGAGGCCGGGGAAGGCAGAGGGAGGGAGGGAGGGACTCTGCCCGGCCGTTCCCCAGCCTTCCCGAGGGGGCTCCGAGGCTTCAAGCCCCAGAACCACCTCGGAAAGGCCAGGGAAGGTGGTGGGCAGGAGCAACTCTGCCCGGCCTCTCCCCAGCCTTCCCGAGGGGGCTCTGAGGGTTCGAAGCCCCGGAGCTGCCTCGGAAAGGCCAGGGAAGGCAGCGGGCTTGTGGTACTCTGCCTGGCCTTCCTGAGGGTGCTCCGAGGCTTCGAAGCCCTGGAGCTGCCTTGGAAAGGCCAGGGAAGGTGGTCGGCAGGCAGGAGAGACTCTCCCCGGCCTCTCCCCGGCCTTCCTGAGGGGGCTCCAAGGCTTCGAAGTCCTGGAGCCGCCTCGGGGAGGCCAGGGAATGGCGCGCGAAGTGGGAGGGACTCTGCCCAACCTCTCCCAGCCCTCCTGAGGGGACTCCGAGGCTTCGAAGACCCAGAGCCACCTTGGAAAGGCTGGGGAAGGTGGCAGGTGGGAGTGACTGCCCAGCCTCTCCCCAGCCTTTCCGAGGGGGCTCTGAGGCTTTGAAGCCCCGGAGCTGCCTCGGAAAGGCCAGGGAAGGTGGCGGGCAGGAGGGACTCTGCCCAGCCTCTCCTCGGCCTTCCCGAGGGGGCTCCAGGGCTTTAAAGACCCGGAGTCGCCTCGGGGAGGCCGGGCAAGGCAGCAGGTGGGAGGGCGAGAGTCTGCCCGGCCTTTCTCAGGGGGCTCCGGGGCTTTGAACCCCCGGAGCAGACTTAGGAAGGCCAGAGAAGGCGGTCAGAGGGAGTCTGCCCAGCCTCTCCCCGACTTTCCCGAGGGGGCTCCAGGGCTTTGAAACCCCAGAGCCGCCTCGGGAAGGCCAGAGGAGGTGATGGGAGGGTGGGAGAGTGTCTGGCCGGCCTCTCCCCGGGCTTTCCAAAGGGGCTCTGGGGATTGAGAGCCCCATATAGCCTCTTCAGGAAGGTTGGGAGGGGTGGAGGGAGCACGGTGTAGAGGCTTTTCAGCCACCCCCACCCTTCCAAAGCTGCAACAAGACTTTTAAAGCTCAATTGCGGCTTTGGGAACGGTGGGTGGGGGCTAAAAAGCACCTTTCCCGCCAACTCCCCGCTCTCCGGGGCTTGGCTCTCCCCACCCGCAAATGGAGCCAAGACCCAGGAGAGCAGGGAGTTGAGTGCCTGGCTTGCTCAGCAAACACTCCATTTAAACCAGCTCCTCTCCCTTGAGTGGGAGGGAGAGAAGCTGATTTAAATGGGGTGCTTGCTGAACAAACTGCGAATAATCAAAACCGCGAGAGTGAAAGCTGCGAATGTGGAGGGGCAACTGTATACATTTATGTTATATTAAACATGTTATTATGTTATGTAAGACCTACCAGCAAGCCAGCCAGCCAGCCAGCCAGAGAAGACTCCAGAGGACTGCAAGGAAGTCTTCCTTCCCCTTTACACCAGGCTAAGGGCAGCTGAGCAGGGAGTTGGGGTGTGGCCAGGAGTGGCTGGCCTTAAAAGTCACTCCACCACCCCCACCCCAGGAAGACCTACCAGCCAGCCAGCCAGCCAGCCAGCAGACTCTGCAGGGCTGTGAGGAAGCTTCCTTCCCTGTTACACCGGCGTAAGGGCAGCTGAGGCAGCAAGGAGTTGGGGTGTGGCCAGGAGTGGCTGGCCTTAAAAGTCACTCCACCACCCCCACCCCAGGAAGACCTACCAGCAAGCCAGCCAGCCAGCCAGCCAGAGAAGACTCCAGAGGACTGCAAGGAAGTCTTCCTTCCCCTTTACACCAGGCTAAGGGCAGCTGAGCAGGGAGTTGGGGTGTGGCCAGGAGTGGCTGGCCTTAAAAGTCACTCCACCACCCCCACCCCAGGAAGACCTACCAGTAAGCCAGCCAGCCAGCCAGCCAGAGAAGACTCCAGAGGACTGCAAGGAAGTCTTCCTTCCCCTTTACACCAGGCTAAGGGCAGCTGAGCAGGGAGTTGGGGTGTGGCCAGGAGTGGCTGGCCTTAAAAGTCACTCCACCACCCCCACCCCAGGAAAACCTACCAGCCAGCCAGCCAGCCAGCCAGCAGACTCTGCAGGGCTGTGAGGAAGCTTCCTTCCCTGTTACACCGGCGTAAGGGCAGCTGAGGCAGCAAGGAGTTGGGGTGTGGCCAGGAGTGGCTGGCCTTAAAAGTCACTCCACCACCCCCACCCCAGGAAGACCTACCAGTAAGCCAGCCAGCCAGCCAGCCAGAGAAGACTCCAGAGGACTGCAAGGAAGTCTTCCTTCCCCTTTACACCAGGCTAAGGGCAGCTGAGCAGGGAGTTGGGGTGTGGCCAGGAGTGGCTGGCCTTAAAAGTCACTCCACCACCCCCACCCCAGGAAAACCTACCAGCCAGCCAGCCAGCCAGCCAGCAGACTCTGCAGGGCTGTGAGGAAGCTTCCTTCCCTGTTACACCGGCGTAAGGGCAGCTGAGGCAGCAAGGAGTTGGGGTGTGGCCAGGAGTGGCTGGCCTTAAAAGTCACTCCACCACCCCCACCCCAGGAAGACCTACCAGCAAGCCAGCCAGCCAGCCAGCCAGAGAAGACTCCAGAGGACTGCAAGGAAGTCTTCCTTCCCCTTTACACCAGGCTAAGGGCAGCTGAGCAGGGAGTTGGGGTGTGGCCAGGAGTGGCTGGCCTTAAAAGTCACTCCACCACCCCCACCCCAGGAAGATCTACCAGCCAGCCAGCCAGCCAGCCAGCAGACTCTGCAGGGCTGTGAGGAAGCTTCCTTCCCTGTTACACCGGCGTAAGGGCAGCTGAGGCAGCAAGGAGTTGGGGTGTGGCCAGGAGTGGCTGGCCTTAAAAGTCACTCCACCACCCCACCCCAGGAACACCTACCAGGGGCCGGGAATGATCTGGGAGCGGGAATTGAGGTTGTGTGGGGGAAGGGAAGGTATGGCGGCAACAGAGTGAAAAATTGTTACAAAAGAAGGCAGGATCGATGTTTAATACCTATCCTGCCTTCAGTTCACTCTGTTTCCCAGAATAAATTGGAGAGCGCACCAACCATTCCACAGACCCTTACTCTGCTCCTTTGCAATGCCAGGTCGGTTAAAAACAAGACACATATTATCCATGACCTCTTATTGGATGAGGCTGCCGACCTGGCATGCTTTACGGAGACCTGGCTGGGAGAGGCCAGTGCTGCGACTTGGGCGCAGGCACTCCCGGCCGGGTACTCAGTTAGTGAGCAGGTAAGGAAAAGTGGGCGGGGGGGCGGAGTGGCTCTGGTTCATAAAAACAATCTAACCTTGACCAGGAAGCCTATCCGGAACACAGTCCACATCGAGTGTATGTACCTAAGCCTGAGGTCCAGGGATAGCTTAGGGATTCTGTTAGTATACCGGCCACCCCGTTGTCTAACAGACTCCCTAACCGAGCTAACACAGCTGGTCTCAGAGTTGCTGCTGGAGTCACCCAGACTTTTAGTTCTTGGTGACTTCAACATCCCACTCGAGACCAGCTTGCTAAATCTAACGGGCGCAGCTCGGGAGTTCATGGAATCCATGACAAACATGGGCCTATCCCAATTGGTTGTCGGGCCTACTCACTGTGCAGGTCATACCCTCGATGCGGCCTTTAGTACGGAACAGGAATATCCGTGGGCAGAGGTGATTGAAACCTCCGCATTGTCATGGACGGATCATTTCCTGGTCAAGATGGAGCTAAGAGCCACTGTCTGCCCCACCGGGGGTGGTGGACCTATTAGAATGGTCCGCCCTCGAAGGCTAATGGAACCAATTGGATTCCAGAAAGCCTTGGAGGGTTTAATGGTTGGTAACGCCGGTGATTCTGTTGAAGCTTTGGTTAATATTTGGAACACCGACCTCACCAAGGCTATTGACACAATCGCTCCCAAGCGTCCTTTCCAGCCTGCTCCTAACCGTAAGCCCTGGTATTCAGAGGAGCTTAGGAAGATGAAGCAGGCTGGACAACGACCAGAGCGCACCTGGCGGAAGACTCGACTCTTATCCGACAAGACTCGTCATAGGAATTTCCTTAATTCTTATCGAGAGGCGATACGTGCAGCGCAGAAGTCTTTCTCCGCTGCACGTATTGCATCTGCAGAGTCCCGTCCAGCAGAACTGTTTAGGGTAGTGGGGGAGCTGACGCAGATTCCACCTGCGCAGAACCCCTTACTCAACCCGACAACGGCCTGCTGTGATGCATTTAACATCCACTTTGCAGATAAAATCTCTCGGATAAGAGCCGACTTAGATGCCAGTGTTATGACAGAATCTATAGACGAGGTGTCCAGCAACTCCGTTGATGAAATTTTATTGGATCAGCTTCAATCTGTGAGTACCGATGACGTGGACAAGCTCCTTGGTAGAGTGAGGAAAACGACCTGTCCCCTCGATCCCTGTCCATCTTGGCTGGCCACCCAAGGGGGTGACGCATCGAGAGTACTCCTTAGGGATATTATCAATGCGTCTTTCAGGGAGGGGTCCCTTCCACCTTGTCTGAAGGAAGCGGTGGTTAAGCCGCTCCTGAAAAAGCCTTCCCTGGACCCCTTGGACAGGAACAACTATAGACCAGTCTCTTTGCTGCCTTTTCTAAGCAAAGTGATTGAGAGGGCGGTCGCTTCCCAACTCCAAGCTGTCTTGGATGAAACCGATTATCTAGATCCATTTCAAACTGGCTTTAGGACGGGTTATGGAGTGGAGACTGCCATGGTTGCTCTGGCTGATGACCTCCGCTTGGGTATTGACAGGGGTAGTGTGACCCTGTTGGTGCTCCTGGACCTCTCAGCGGCCTTTGATACAATAGACCATTCCATCCTCTTGGATCGCCTGAGGGAGTTAGGAATCGGAGGCACTGCCTTGCAGTGGTTCCGTTCCTTCCTCTCGGGCAGATCCCAGAGGGTGAGGCTTGGGGACAGTTGCTCTACTAGAATAGAGCTTAACTGTGGCGTTCCTCAGGGTGCCATCCTGTCCCCGATGCTATTTAACATCTATATGAAGCCGCTGGGAGAAGTCATTCGGAGGCATGGAATGCGGTGTCATCAGTATGCGGATGACACCCAGATATACTTCTCCATGCCTCGGTCATCGGCTTCGACTTCAGATGGCATCTCTCCTCTGAATGATTGTCTTAAAGCAGTAATGGACTGGATGAGGAAAAACAAATTGAGACTGAATCCAGACAAAACGGAGGTACTAACAGTTACAGGCCCAAAACCAGGTCTGGGAATACAAACTCCAATCCTGGATGGAATTACACTTTCCTCCAAGGATTGTGTTCGCAGTCTGGGGGTGCTCCTGGACCCGTCACTCCAGATGACTAATCAGGTAAATGCAACGGTCAGGAGTGCCTGTTATCAACTTCGGCTGGTACGCCAGCTGCGCCCTTTCCTGGAAACTAGGGACTTCGAAACTGTGGTACATGCACTGGTAACCTCCCGTCTGGATTTCTGTAATGCGCTCTACATGGGGCTACCCTTGTGCTTGACTCGGAAACTTCAACTAGTCCAGAACATGGCAGCCAGGTTGATTTCTGGCGTTCCCAGAAGAGAGCATATAACACCGGTGCTAAAAGCTCTCCACTGGCTGCCTATTAGTTTCCGGGCACAGTACAAGGTGTTGGTTATGACCTTTAAAGCCCTACATGGCTTGGGTCCAACTTACCTCCGGGACCGCCTCCTTCCATACGACCCTCCCCGCACACTTCGGTCCTCTGGGAGGAATCTGTTACAGCCTATGAAAACAAGGCTGTCGGTGACCTCCCAGAGGGCCTTCTCTGCTGCTGCTCCCAGATTATGGAATGGCCTGCCGGACGAGATCCGTCTTATTACCACCTTAGACAGCTTTAAAAAAGCTGTCAAGACGGATCTTTTCCGGCAGGCCTTTCCTGAATAATTATCCCGGCCCAAGACTCAGCTGCCCTTTATAGGCTACGATTGTATGTTTTTAATTTTTTTTTTAATTTTTTTTCTTCTAATTTATATATATTTTAATTAATGCATGTTTTTAATCCTTTGCAGTTTAATATTATTTTAAGGGGTGGGTGGGCTAGGGTATTGTGAGTATGGGGTTTTTATATTGTAAGCCGCCCCGATTGCGTTGCAGAGGGGCGGGATATAAATAAAATTTTATTATTATTATTATTATTATTATTATTATTATTGCAAAATAATGTTTTTTCCTCAAAGTGACACACCACCCGAGTTATGCTCAGTTTTTTGCATACTGATGGGGAGAGAGGGGTCACATTTGGTGGTCATCTCCCTCCTCCCCCAATGTGTGCATTAGACAATTAAGGATATATCTGAAATTTGTAACTGCCTCAACCAGAAAATTAATTTGTTTTGCTTCTATGCTTGCCACAGTTTCCTCCCATAATTCTTTGTTACATTGGACTGCACTTGCGTCTGTCTGTCTGTCTGTCTTGGTCCCTCCAACATCAGAGAGGGGAATGGGGCAAGAGCCCCTTTTATCAAGTCACTCCCCCTAGCCCTTCTGTATTACAAGACTTCCCCAGTTACTTTTCACGGGGTCACTCCTCCTGCCTCATTAATTTTCCCACGTCTTTGACATTTGCCACATATCACTGTCATCGAAACACCATCCCAAGATGTTTGACTCCTTGACTCAGACTATTCAGACCTCACTGAATGACCGTGACTCAATCACTATTTCTCAGCACAATGTACTTTTCAGGGTTGCTATGAAGAGCAAAATGAGGAAATCACATATGCTGCCTTTAAGGAAGGCAAAATGTAAATATAAAAAAGCTAATTTTAAAAAACAGACACATTTGTTATTCTGTTGCTGCTCTCTTCTGCTACAGTGGGTGAGTGTCCCATGTGAACTGTTGGCTAGCACACTGAGTGAGCAGGTGTGTACCTCTGCTGTTACCAACAGCTAGCCAACAGAGACCACCAATAATGAAGTTTAGGAGTAAACACGTCAGTGAGTAAACAAGTCACCAGTGAGTGAGTAAGCAAGGTGAGAGACAGACAGGTCTGAGATGTTAAATTGGGTCTGTCCACATTACACAGCTGTAGCATTTTGATTCCACTTTAACTGCCATGACTCCATTCTATGGCATCCTGGGATTTGTAGTTTCATGTGGTACTCAACATTTCTTGTCAGAGAGCTCAAGTGCTGTGGTTCAGGGGAGGGCACCTCACCAACCTCAAAATCCCAGGATTCTATAAGTAGAAGCCATGGTAGTTAAAGTGGTATCAAATAGCTGTAATTTTGCAGTGTGGATATATCCTAACACTTGAAAATATGTATATGGGGGAGGGAACATCTCTGAATACTCCTTTGCACTGGAACACAACAATAAACCCACCTCCAAGCAGAAAAATGGTCCAACAGAGTGGGCTGAATTATTTCCCCCCACCCTCCAATTTACCAGGATTCTATTGATTTGTTACTGGCAGGGAGCATTTTTGGGTAGATAGGGAATATTATAAAATGCCCCAAGAGAAGCACACTTTCAGATGGGATCTTGGAAGCCTACAAGTAGATTGGCGTGGCTCCTACCCTCTAGGACAGGCACTGTGGCACAGATGGGGAAAGTGTGGATGAGGATCCAAGCACAGCAAAATGTGCAGCCAAACGACAGGGTGCCCCAAGTGCAGGCCTGCTAGAAGAATGGATACTATCATATCTTGAAGCCATCCATATCTGAGCAGTACTAGCATGATAGTTTGGGATCTTGCTCATCAGTGTCACTGAAATGATGACGATGATGGTTACAACCACATCAGTTACAGATGGTTACAGCATACATTTATATTTACTGTACTTAAAACTAACTCTCTAGGCTCTGGCTGCACTGGGCGGTTTTCCTCCTGAGGGAGGGAATGAAGTCTGCTCTCTCTGGCTTTCCCCTTTGTATTAAGCTTGATTTATACAACTTGAGTGTCACAGTGAGTTTGGAATTTAAACAGGAATCCGCAAGGGATTTCCAAGTCATCTGCCAACTTCCAAATATGGGAGAATGTAGGCAGCAGCAGTACAGGAAATCATGCTTAGCATGACAGACAGAATTCAAGCCTTGCCAAGGCTGATTCCAACATATGTTCCCTGCCTTCCCCTGCCCCCCCCTCCAGTGTTTCTCCAGAAAGGTGCTTTTGCCATTTTGAAGGGATACACTGGAAGGCTAAAGACCCTTACCAGCTTAATCACATGCCGAGAACTCTTCTGGATCAGTAGAAGCTTTAAAAGGAAAAGTGAAATGCTATGTAATTTCAGAATCTAACAGAGTCCCTGAATTCCAGAATTGTGTCTGCATCTATTTTCTATAGATGAGAATTCTTATGAGAAAGCCATATTATATCAAACACACGTGTGTGTGTGTGGGATATGCCTTGTGCCCTTAAGTCTGGTCTTAAAGCTAGTTAAGTTTTGTTTAAATGTCAGTGAACTGTGCACATAGCTGCTCACTATAAACATCAACATATCTGAAATAAACCATGTCTGAAAGGGGAAAATTTATTTTAAAAATCAAGACAATTTAGTAAACCAACTGTGCACATAGCTGCTCACTATAAACATCAACTTAGTTGAAATGAACCACATCTGAAAGGGGGAAAATTATTTTTAAAATCAAGAGAATTTAATAAGCCAACACCAGCAATTCAGGAAACAGAACATACGTTTATCATTATATAAAATAACCTAAACTAAACACAGAAGTGCAAATTAAAACCAACATTTGTTGTTGTTAGCTGCCATCAAGTCGACTTCGACCTATAGTGACCCTATGAATGAGAGACCTCCAAGTCACCCTGTCATCAACACTCCTGCTCAGGTCTTGCAGACTCAGGGCCATGGCTTCCTTGATTGAGTCTATCCACCTATAATGTGGTCTCCCTCTTTTCCTATTGCCTTCTACCTTACCAAGCATCATTGTCTTTTCTAGTGAGTCATGGCTTCTCGTGATATGGCCAAAGTACAACAGTCTCAGTTTAGTCATCTTGCTTTCTAGGGAGAGTTCAACTTTGATTTGCTCTAGGATTCATTTATTTGTCTTTTTTTATTTTTTTAAATATAAATTTTATTAAACATAAACAGAATAGACAAATACACCAACATACACATACGACAAAAAACGAAACAATACAAAACCTACAGCACCTAGACAGCACATAAATTTAAAAAGACTTCCCGCATATTCTCTTCATGCCCTTAACTGCATTCATGTCATTCCCTCTCCTACAGAATATAAGTTACATTATTTATTTATTTTTACCCTAACATATCAAATATTTATAAGTATTTCTTTCATTTTTGTTTCACGCTATATCCCTTAAATAAAATTCCTATTTATCTACAATTTCCCCACCTTTTTTTTAAAGAAAAAAATATATAATATACATTTCTCTCTATATACTTCCAAATCCGGTTAATCCATTGTTATATCACTACTAGATTGTCAATTATCTACAACAATTAATAGTGGATACATAATGCATTCACAACAACATGAAAAGGAGACTTCCAACCATATACAAATTCCAGAACAAATTGGGGGCATATGTGTATAGAGAAATACACAGATCCCCTCAATTACTAACTACTAAATCCTATTATACTATTCTCTCCCCCCTTTTGTTTCATATATTCTATAAATGGTTACCATACTTTTAAGTAGCACTCTATAGTTTTCCCTCTTCCTAAATTTGTTAATTTATCTAACTGCGCCAATTCCATTATCTTTTCTTTCCACTCTATTTTCATTGGGATATCTTTAGATTTCCATCCTTTTGCCAAAACCAATCGTGCTGCTGTTACTAAATAAATTAAAAGGGTTCTATTTTTCTTTTCTTTCATGCTTTCTAAATTTATCATATTTAACAAGTACAGCTCTGGTCTCAAGCCCACATCAAAACCCACAATTTTTTCAATTTCCTTATTAATTTTGTTCCAATATCTCCTTACTTTACCACATTTCCACCATAGATAGAAAGAACCTTCTTGCTTTTCACACCTCCAGCAGTTGGACGAGTTATATTTTTTTTCATTTTAGATATTTTTGTTGGTGTCATGTACCATCTGTACATCATTTTGTAATTTTTTTAAAATTGTAACAAGTAAACTTTAATAATAATAATAAAATTTATTTATACCCTGCCCCTCTGCTAAAAACAATCGGGGCGGCTTTAGTCCTTTTTGCCAGATGTTTTCCCACTGATCCATACTGATATTGTGGCCTATATCTTTTGCCCAACTAATCATACAGTTTTTAATTTGTTCCTCTTCTGTGTTATACTTTAATAATAATCTATAAATATTACTAATTAGGTGTCCACTTTCTGATTTTATTATTTTCTCAAACTCTGATATTTCTTCTTCATATTGTTTATCTTTTAAATCTTCTTTAATTCTGGCCCTAACTTGATAATAGTTCAGCCATTGTATTTGTACACCTTCCTCCTTTAATTCCTGCCAATCCTTAATTTCCCAACTTCCTGCTTTTTTCCCCATCAATTCTCTGTATGTCAACCAGTTATAATCTCTTAGTTCCTTCCTGAAAAAAGCCTCTTGAGGCGAAAGCCATCCTGGTATTTTAGGGCATAATCTATACTTATATCTGTTCCATACCCTGATTAATGCTTTTCTTACCACATGGTTTTTAAATTCCTTATTCACCCTAACTTTGTCGTATCCTAAATACCCATGCCATCCCATTTTTAATTCATGTCCTAACTCCAAATTTCTTTTATTATCTAACAAAATCCACTGTTTTACCCAAGATAGAACTACTGCCTCAAAATATATTTTTATATCTGGCATCGCTAAACCTCCTCTTTCTCTAGCATCAGATAATAGTTTCCATTTTATTCTTGGCTTCCTTCCTGCCCATAAAAATTTGACTAATTCCCTCTGCCAATTTACAAGTATTTTATTTAAGTAAATAATTGGAATCATCTGAAATAAAAACATAAGTTTAGGCAGAACACTCATTTTGATAGTAGAAATTCTCCCCATCATTGATAATTTTAGATCCTCCCATTTTTTCAAGTCCATTTTAATTTCCTTCCATGTTTTCTCATAATTATTTTGAAAAAGTATTTGATTATTAGTTGTTACGTTTATACCTAAATACCTCACTTTCTTTACAATTTCAAATTTTGTTATCTTGGCTAATTCCTCTTTTTCTTTTATACTCAATTTTTTTTGTCAATATCTTAGTTTTTCTTTATTCACCTTAAAACCTGCCAATTTACCAAATTCTTCTATCTTTTGTAATTATCTTTCAATTCCTTTCAATGGCTCTTCTAATATTATTACTAAATCATCCGCATATGCCTTTAATTTAAACTCTTATTTCTTAATTTTGATTCCCTTTATATCCTTATCTTTTCTTATTTCATTATTCAAAATTTCTAAAACTAGTATGAATAATAGTGGCGATAGCGGGCATCCCTGTCTAGTTCCTTTTTCAATTCGAATCTCTTCCGTTAAGTTCCCGTTTATAATTAATTTTGCTTTTTGTTCCAAATATATTGCCTGTATCCATCTATACAAATTTTCACCACATTCCATTTCCCTTAATATATGTAACATGAAAGGCCATTTTAAATTATCAAATGCTTTTTCAGCATCTAGAAAAATCAGGGCTCCTTTAACTTCATTATGGTAGTGTAAGTATTCCATCACATTAATTATTGTCCTAATATTATTGCTTATTTGCTTTTTAGGAAGGAAATAAGAATTTTGATCACTATGAATAAAATCCTGTAAATATCCTTTTAATCTCTTAGCTAATATCGCTGCAAATATTTTATAATCCTCATTTAATAAGGATATGGGTCTATAATTTTTCACTTGTGTGGGGTCTCTGCCTTCCTTTGGTATTAAGACAATACTTGCCTCCTTCCAGCTATTTGGTACTTGATTTTTTCCAAGGATATTCTTTATTACCAAAGAAAAGGGGCCTATTAATTCTGTACAGAATGTTTTATAATATTCCGCAGGCAGACCATCTGGTCCTGCTGCCTTCTGTCCTTTCATTTTTCTTATCACTCCTATAATTTCTTCTATCGTTACTTCTTTGTTCAGTTCTTCTCTTTGGGTTTCATTTAATTTAGGAATTTCACATTTTTTAATATAATCATCACTTTGACTTGGGGTTTTCCCCCAATTTTGATACAATACTTTGAAGTAATTATAGAATACTTTTTGAATTTGTGATTCCTCTGTTATCTCTCTTTCACCCGAGTTAATCTTCATTATTAATTTCTTTGACCTTTCTTTCCTTAGTTTATACGCTAACCATCTACCCGGTTTATTTCCAAATTCAAATTCTTTCTGCTTTATATAATCTAGTTTTTTCTTCAGCTCATCAGTCATAATCATTGTTATCTGATCTTGTAATGTTTTAATTTGATTCTTAATCTTTTTGTTGTTTGGTGTTTTTATTAATTCCTTTTCTTTTAGTTTTATTTCTTCTAATGTTTTTTCCTTTCTTTCTTGTTTTCTTCTATTTATTATTATGTTCCAGTGTTTAAGGTAACCCCTCATTACTGCTTTCCCCGCATCCCATACTGTATTGATTTCAACTTCATTATTTAAATTCAACTCGAAGTATTCTTTCAGCTTTTTCTTACAATCTTCCACCACTTCTTCTCTAAGTAGCAATGTTCTGTTTAATCTCCAACTAGCTATTCTGCTTTCACCCTTTATACTTACTACCACTGGATTATGATCTGACAATGGTCTTGGTAATATCTCAGCTTTCCTAATAGTCTTTATAAGGTTATTACTCATCCACACCATATCTATTCTTGAGAATGAATTATGTCTGTCTGAATAGAAAGTGTATTCTTTACTTGTCCCAGCTATAAATCTCCATGTATCTACCAATTGAAATTCCTCCACTATCTCAAAAAATTCTTTCGCCAATTTCCCTTGATGTTTTTTTATACTTTTGTTTTTATTTCCCGACAATCTATCTACAGATGGCTCCACGACACCATTAAAGTCTCCTAATATACACCAACTACTGTAATCTATTTGGTTCATTTTCTTTTTTAGCTCTTTGAAGAAGGTCGATTTCTCCTCTATTGGAACATAAATTCCTACTAATAATATTTTAATCTTATTTACCAATATCTCCACCATTACATATCTCCCTTTCTCATCAGAAAATATTTGTCTAGGTTTCCATTTTGATTTTATATATAATGTAATTCCTCTTTTCTTTTTCAGTCCTAACGATACAAATTCTTCTCCCAACTTTTTCTGTATTAATAAATGTTTGTGTGCTTTTTTTAAATTTTGGTTTCTTGTATACATATAACATCTATGTGATTTTTTTTAGGTGTTGGAACACTATTTTTCTTTTCTTATTTGAATTTAATCCTTTTACATTCCATGTTAAAAGTTTAAGTTCCGACATTTTCTCATTCAGCAAAATTTTATTTAATTACTTTTTAATTTTTGCCTCCCCCCCTCCCAGTTTCTGTGGCTCTGTCAATTGCTTCAGTCACTCAAATCAAGCAAGCTAGATTCTTTGATCTTTTCCCCTTCTCCCCCCTTTCTCTTGACTTCTTCCTCCTTCCTCTCTCCTGTGTCTTTTTCTTCCTGAGTAGATCTTTGATTTATTTGTCTTTTTAACAGTCCATGGTATCTGCAGAACTCTTCTCCAGCACCATATTTCAAAGGAGTTTATTTTCTTCTTATCAGCTTTCTTCACTGTTTAGCTTTCACAATCATACATAGAAATTGGAAATATGATGGCATGGATAATCCTAACTTTAGAATTCAATGACATATCTTTACACTTCAGGATCTTGTCTAGTTCCTTCTTAGTGGCCTTTCCAAGTCCTAATCTTCTTCTTACTTTCTGACTGCAGTCTCCATTCTGATTAATGACCAAGCCATGGTATAGAAAATCTTTCACTATTTCAATGTCTTCATTGTCTGCTTTAAGGTCATGTAAATCATCTGTGGTCACAATTTTTGTTTTCGTAATGCTCAACTATAAACTTACTTTTGCACCTTCTTCTTTGACTTTTTTCAGTACAGTCGACCTTCTGTATCCACATATTCTGCATCTATGGATTCCACCATCCACAACTTGATATTTTTTTTTTAATCTCAAAAGCATACCTTGATTTTGCAGTTTTATATGAGGGACAACATTTTACTATGCCATTGTATATACTGGAACTTGAGCATCCACAGATTTTTATATCCATGGAGGGATGGTCCTGGAACCAAACCTCAGTGGATACCAAGGGCCCACTGTAATCGTTTCAAGTACCGTATATTCCTGTGTATAAGACTGCTTTTTAACACTTGAAAATCTCCTCAAAAGTGGGGGGTTGTCTTATATGCCCAGCAGATCTTTTCCCCTGCTGTGAGAATGACTGCCTTGTCTTTGAAGTGGTAAATTCGCTGGGCAGTTTCCTCAGCAGATCCTTCCCCCTGCTGTGAGAATGACTGCTTTGTCTTTAAAGTGTTAATTGCCCTCCATTTAGGGACTGTATTTTGGTAAACTTGCCAGGAAGACTTTCATTGGCATAGTTTTGGGGAGTTTCTCTCCAGGAGTTTGCAAGTCTGCCAATGTGGCTCTAAAATCATTAATGTGCTCATTCAAAAATTTGGGATTTGATAACTTCATATTAACCAACTTCATTATTAATGAAACCTTACTTTCCAAAGATTGAACACCACAGAGATTTTTCAAAGTATCCCATGCTTTTTTAGCTGTTCTCAGTCCTTTAATTTCACAGACTATTCCATCATCTACAGCCACTGAGCTGGCTGGCTGGTGGGGAGCAGGCTTTTCAGCCATGTGGCTGGCTGGACGGGGGGGGGGCAAAGTCTATATTTTAACTTAAAATTGGGGGGTCGGGTATTTGCTGTTTTCTGCTAGTAGTATGGTGTCATCTGCGTATCTTAAATTGCTGATGTTCCTTCCTCTGATTTTCATACCCCTTCCTTCGTGTCTAATCCTGCTTTACGTATGATATGTTCAGTGTACAAGTTATACAGATAGAGATATGATTTGCAGTCTTGCCTGTCCCCCTGGCCAATTGGGAATCATTCTGCTAGCATACCCTACTACCCCTCTCTGGACGTTTCCATAACTGGACATATTAAACACTTTTCAGGGTCACTTTGGCTGGGAGGTTAGGCAGACTGGAGATCAGTCTAAGGTCTCGATGACCTGAAAGGTTTCTAGAAATATAATGGTGGGAAAGTCGAAGTTAGGATTATGCAGAAAGCCCCTCAAATAATGCTAACAACCCAATCGTTAAGGGGTAGGTGCCATGGGCATTTCAAGCAATAATTGAATCATGCAAACAAATGACCATTCCTCATTCCATACCTTATAGAAATTCCTCCTCACACCCCCTCTTATCCAGCCTTACAAGACCATCAATGTTTTAATTAAAACAATCAATTTAGTTTTGGTTCCTTTTGTCAATCCAGTGGGAAAGCCATCCAGGCTTTGTCATAAGCAGAGTACCCCTTCAGGATACAAAACATAGTATAAATATTAGGGCCCAGACCCCAGCAAAGTGTGCCAGTCTGAGTGTCTCCGCTGCACGGAACATTCTTCCTCAAGAAGAATGGTGATTATCACCTTATCTTCCTGGACCTCTCTCTACCCAACCTTTCTGCCTTACTCTGCTATAGCCTTATATGGTTCATAAGAACATATATTGTGTATGTTAGTTTACTTTCTGTATTATTCCAATAAAATACTTTGTTTTACTTTAACTAGAGCCTCCTCTACAGTTAGTACTGGTATAAATAGGTAAAAAGATCCCCAAGGTTACCTTCCTCTTGCAGGCCTCCTGTTTGAGCTAATAATTCTCCCAAATACTAAAGGAGATTTCGGCATGACTCTAATGCTCTCTCTGGCTTTTCTTCACAAACGAAGATTCAGGAAGGACTCATCCCGCGCTTTCTGCAAGCACACTGATGACTAAAAAGGCCAATACGAGATAAACAAGTCCGGTTGCAGAAAGCACAGCAGAAGGTCTCCTTGGGTGATGTTTCTGGGCTGTGATTCTTTCTGTGTTGTCATTTCTCTTCAAGACTTGTTCGGTGTGAGTTCTCAAATAAGGCTGCAACATTGTGGATAGTGCGTCTCCATGCCTCCCGATGTGAGGCCAAGGCGGACCATTGTTGGTGATCAATTTGGCCGAGCCTGAGATGTTGTTTCAGGGAGTCCTTGTATCGCTTTTTTGGAGCACCCCTCTTACGCTGACCCGTGGTGAGTTCACCGTAGAGACGATTTTTGGGAGACGATGGTCCTCCATCCTAGAAACGTGCCCTGCCCAGCGCAGCTGTGTTCTCAATATCATGGCCTCAATGCTGGTGATCCCTGCTTGCTCAAGGACAGCAACATTCATCACATAGTCAGTCCAGTGTATATTTAGGATTGTGCGTAGACAGCACTGATGAAAACGTTCGAGGAGTCGTAAGTGTTGGCGATAGGTGAGCCATGTTTCAGACCCAGATTTTGGCATCACGGGTATGACTCTAATGCACTCCCTACCTCTTATGGTAACAGTTCTATTTTTTTTCATATTTTGTCCTGATGGTAGCCTCGTGTCCCGAGTACAGGTTATGTATCAGGACAACCAAATGTGACACACCCATTTCTTTAAGAGCAATCAATAGTTGTTCATGATGTACACAATCTTGTTTGCATGAGATATTAAAGCAATGGCCCTGTGGTTACAGCAATCCTCTTCTGGGCCTAAAAAAGCTGGGGGGTAAAAGGTAAACATATTGTGAAATTGTCACCAGGGACATTTTGGAAGCATCTGAGGACCAAAAAGTTTTAGATCCTCCCCGCAAACACACCTTTTTTTGGAGTCCTGGGAGGCAGAAAAATGGTCCTGGAGAACATGTCCATAGTCTAAGTTTACTAGCCAGGGTCTTTCCTGGCCTGCTAGAATTGCTACTCTTTGTACTCACTAGGTGCCACTCAGCCACACCTGAATATGCTGTGCTCTGCCCAAGAGTCAAGTCCAGATAGCCTCTGGAAGCTTGACCACTCAAAAACAGTGGGTGGGGGGGGGAAGCCCAGCAAGTTACCTAACAACTGAGCCTATTCTCTAGTTCTCAGGACAAGGATGGAGGGATCTGAGAGCGAGAGAGATGCCCTGAACAGATTTTGTTGCTTTCTGCTGTGCAGCAGCTGTTGTAGACTCTCCATGGGGTCTGTATGGTCACCTCTTCTCCACCCTTGTCCCCCTCTCAAAGTTTCTTAATCTGTAACTGGCACTAGGCCTTATGATGGGGAGCAGTTAGCATGGGGAAATGCTGAGTTGCCTCAGGAGTTGCTGCCTCAGCCATTAATGAACATGGTAATACAGGGTTGCTGCTTTGTGGCTTCTTCTGGCTTATTGTTAACTCTCCTAGTTTTGTCCCCACTATCTGCTGTACAATTTTCTTTCTTGGTCTGAGGTGCACATGGGCTGCACCATTGTTAGCAAAATTGTGGCACAAATGTCTTTCTTCTTCAGCTCTGCTTAGGCACTTGATTTCTCTCTCTTGATTTTGTTTCTTATCCCCCCCTCTCCCCTACAACTCCTGGTTAAATGTACTGTATTTTCTTTCCCTCTCCTTCCCCCACTTCTGCAACTCCTGCCCTTTTCTGTTGTTCCCTGGTTTCTTCTTTTTGTTCCGTAATCTCTCATTCCCTAGTTTCTCCTCCCCATGAACACTTGGGTAAATGTATTATGCTTAATGATATCATCTCCTGTGCTATCATCAGGGCCATTCCTAGATCTCTGATTTTGGCCCTGAAATCTCAGGGCCTGGGATTCACTTTGTCTGGCAATCCTAACTATAACTAATGGGCAAAATGTACTCATCATAATTTGTAATTTGCTTGCCAAATTACAAATCTGACATTATAATCTTGAACAAAAATTCTCTGTAATCAGAAAATTTCTATGTATCTTCTCTTCCAACTCTGGAGTCATGACATCATGCATCTTGATGTACAATCCAGATGTTTAAAATGATTGCTTACTATGGCAACAATCACAGCAAAATCATTCCCGCATACATTTGTTGCAAACAGTACTTTCTGATTTCCTTTAAAAGCTAAATGGAGACACTATTACATTAGCAAACAACAGAAACAACCACTGTAAGAACAATCAACTGAAAATGCACAAAGATGAAGGACTTTGGCAGCTTAGTCATGCATGGAAAATAAAACTAAGCTTGTAATCAATCTCATGTTGAATTACAAAAATATTTAAATTAACTGTATTAAAACCAGGGCTTATGACACAATTGAGAATTTGACTACATTTGGCATTTAAATTGCCATATTTCAATCAGTATCACTACCTTTGTAATAACAAAAAAGTAGCTAAACGCACAGTAAAAACTAATATGAAAGTGAAACTGAGAAAACATACCTCAGGAATGATAGAATGGAGTAGTCAGTCCTTTTACTGCTATCCCACTTAACAAATTTCCTACCCTCTTCATAAAACTAAGGCCTTTGCCTTTCTTGGAAAAATGTGTAAAGATTTTTTGCCTAAATATAAGAAGCTAAATATTTGGGGTAATTTAAAAGAAAGTTGTTTATCAGGTCAAAAATTAAGCTGTGGGAGCTGAACATGACTTAAAAATAGCATGCTATTATCTCCATGCTGTCCTGCTTCCCCTGCCTGTAACCAAGGCTATCTTCTGCACAAAGTTTAAATGGGAACAAGACTGGAATGCAGTCTGCTATTCACACAAAGTTCTATGGGAGAAACAGCAAAGGTTAGTCAGTGGGGAAAAACAACAGGAGCACCTCATGTTTGTAGACTAATATTGCTGGGTGTGTCTGTGGCAGATCCTGGAAAGACTAGGATGTCCCCCCCAAATTCCTTAAAATGAATAAAATGATTCCTTAAAATGATTATTGCTACACGAGGGCCAGCGTGGTCAAGTCAGGTATGGCAATGCTCTTTCAGAGCCCTTTCTAATAACTAATGGAGTGAAGCAAGGTTGTGTTCTTGCACCAACTTTATTTACAATCTTCTTTAGCATGATGTTCCAAAGGGCTATGGCAGAGCTTGAAGAAGACGACGGGATCTATATACGTTACCGTACTGATGGTAGCTTGTTTAACTTAAGCCGTCTGAGGGCTCACACTAAGACTCTAAACTATCTAGTCCGTGAGCTGCTCTTCGCCGATGATACTGCCCTTGTTGCCCACACAGAAGCAGCTCTGCAGCGCCTAACATCTTGCTTTGCAACAGCTGCAGAGCTGTTTGGGCTGGAAGTCAACCTGAAGAAAACAGAAGTTCTTTACCAGCCTGCACCACAGGACGAACACCACCATCCCCACATTGCCGTCGGCAAATCTGTGCTCAGGTCCATTCAGCAGTTCACCTACCTGGGAAGCATCATCTCCTCAGATGCCAAGATTGACAAAGAGATGGATCACAGATTAGCAAAGGCATATAGTGCATTTGGAAGACTTCACAAAAGAGTCTGGAGCAATAAACACCGGAGGCAAAGCACAAAAATCAGTGTGTATAGAGCCATTGTACTGTCTATCCTCCTTTATGGATCTGAAACATGGGTCACCTATCGCCACCACCTACGACTCCTCGAGTGCTTTCATCAGCGCTGTCTATGCACAATCCTAAATATACACTGGACTGACTATGTGACGAATGTTGCTGTCCTTGAGCAAGCAGGGATCACCAGTATTGAGGTCATGATATTGAGAACACAGCTGCGCTGGGCAGGGCACGTTTCTAGGATGGAGGACCATCGCCTCCCAAAAATACTACTCTACGGTGAACTTGTCACGGGTCAGCGTAAGAGGGGTGCTCCAAAAAAGCGATACAAGGACTCCCTGAAACAACATCTCAGGCTCGGCCAAATTGATCACCAACAGTGGTCTGCCCTGGCCTCACATCGGGAGGCATGGAGATGCACTATCCACAATGCTGCAGCCTTATTTGAGAACTCACGCCGAACAAGTCTTGAAGAGAAACGACAACGCAGAAAGAATCACAACCCAAAAACATCACCCAAGGAGAACTTCTGCTGTGATTTTTGCAACTGGACTTGTTTATCTCGGATTGGCCTTTTTAGTCATCAGCGTGCTTGCAGTAAGCGCAGGGTGAGTCCTTCCTGAATCTTCATTTGCGAAGAAAAGCCAGAGAGAGAGAGAGAGAGAGAGATTGCTGGGTGAAACATAAGCTCTTGCAAGTCTGACATATGCTGTTATCCATCTTGTTCTTGGGAAGCACTTCCAAACTGGGTCATCTACATGAGCCGGGATACACTGCCTCCCTGCTGGCATGTCCTGGCCATGGATCAGGCCAGTTATCCCCCGTTTCTTCCGTAGAACAGGAGGAAGTCCTGATAGGTATGACTGTCTTGAAAGGTAGGAAGGGGCCTCACAGCATGGGACCAAGGCCCCCCTCATGCTGTGGTACTCCTTCCTGCTTTCCAGGAAAGCTAGGGAGATGGTGGTGGCAGTGAGGTCCAACCTCCTGGGGTGGGGCCCAATCCATTTTCTCCCAGTGGAAATGAGGTAAGACACAAATTATTCTAAAACATTGTATCAGGCCCTATCCCATCTTCCTCCATCTCAGCCCAATGTCTGCTCTGGAGGTGGTGAAGACTGCTTGGGGGTAGAATAGGGCAAATGCCTGCATTGTCAGGACTGTAAGACTGAGATGGGGGCGAGATGGGGTATATTACCTGTGTAGACAAGCCCTGAGTTAGTAAATCACTGTGTGGCAGCCTTCTCTGGTGTGATGCCATCCAGGTGTTTTGGGCTACAGTTCTCATCAGGCCAGCCACCCTGGCCAACAATGAGGGACAATGGTCCAAAACATCTGGAGGGCATCGCATTGGGGAGATGGGTGGCTGTGAGGTTATTCCTGTCCTTATGCCTGCCCTTACACGGCAAGATCAGTCTAACAAAGCCTACACAGAGCATGACACGGTTTCTAGTTCACCAACTTTTAAAAATTAATGCCTATCTGCATTAATCATTCACGGCACAGGCTTCTCCTCTTCCTCTTCTCTTTCTTTTCCTCTTGCCTTTCCTCACAGTTGAACTTTTGACTGCATGCAGCTTATGTTTTTGGTTTATAACATGTTTTGTATGGTGACAGCATCATACAAATCTGCCTCCCACCCCTGTGTTATCAGAAGAGCCTCAGGAACCTAGTAAGTTGCTTCAATCAGAGCCACACTAATGTATTTACCCAGTGTTGCCAACAATGACTGGCAGTGACACTTTGAGGTTTCAGGCAGACACTTTTCATCTCTGGAGATGCTGGTTATTCAGCTGAGGACCATCTGCATGCAAAACACATTGTCTGTCAATGAGCCACAACCACTCCAAACACTAGGGTTGCCATATTACCTGGATATCTGGGTTTTCCTTGGATTCTAGGCATGTCACCTGGTGCCTATTTGGACTATCATTTAGCCTGGATTCCACGATTTCATTACAAAAAAATGAAATCTCTAGCCCCTATAAAAGCTGAAATATGGGACAAAAAGTGGAAGCACTCTTCTGTCATTTTTTCTACAAGAAAGAAATCTGTCTAGGAATTTTAGGCATAAGGGAAGTGAGAACAAGCAGTGCGAGATGCGATGTGCAAGAAGCAAGGAAAGGTCACACCACAAGGATGCAAAGTGAGGCCATGGAGGGAATGGGAGAGATGGGAGGGTCAGTGGTGTGAGTGGCAGCACACAAGAAGCAAGAGAGGGGCAGGCGGCATGAGCGTGGAGTGAGATGAGGTGAGGGACAGAGTAGGAGACAGGAAAGCAAGAGGTACAAGTGCAAAGAGCAAGAAGCAAGCAAAGAGTGCACTGTGTGCACGGTGACAGTGCAAGGTAAGGCGAGGGATGGAGTAGAAGAAACAGGAGAGCAAGTGGTATGAGCAGTATAGTGTATGCTGTGCGGGTAGGAGGTGAGGAGAGGAAGTGTGTGAGTAGGAGACAGGGGAGCAAAGTTGTGTGAGCAGCGGAGTGTAAGAAGCAAGGGAGGGGTGCACCTCAAGGCCATGATGTGATGCAAGGGAGGAAGTAGGAGGAACATGAGAGTGAACAGAGTAAGCAAGAATGCAAGACACAAGGGACAGGCATATCGTGACGGCATAAGTGATGGTAGGTGGAAGCTTATTAAAATAGATGGTTCATGTGAATCTTCAGATTTTTGGGAAATGGATCGAAAGAATTACAGTATATAAAGAAAATATAAGGTCTTGTTTTAGTAGATTAATTCTACATTTATATGTCTTGTGAATATGGTTGTGGGCATTTGACGTATTTATTCATAGAATCATAGAAACATAGAATTGTAGAGTTGGAAGACACCACGAGGGCCATCCAGTCCAATCCCCTGCCATGCAGGAATACACAATCACATCATCCCTGACAGATGGCCATCCAGCCTCTGTTTAAAGACCTTCAAGTAAGGAGACCCCACCAACGCTTCGGGGGAGTGTGTTCTACTGCCGAACAGCTCTTACTGTCAGAAAGTTCCTCCTAATGTTGAGGTGGAATCTCTGTTCCTGGAGCTTGCATCCATTGCTCTGTGTTCTAGTCTCTGGAGAAGCAGAAAACAAGCTTGCTCCATCCTCAATGTGACACCCCTTCAAATACTTAAACAGGGCTATCATATCACCCCTTAACTGTCTTTTTTCCAGGCTAAACATACCCAGCTCCCTAAGCCTTTTCTCATAAGGCATGGGTTCCAGACCTTTCACCATTTTAATCGCCCTCCTCTGGACACGCTCCAATTTGTCAATATCCTTTTTGAATTGTGGTGCCCAGAACTGGACACAGCATTCTAGGTGAGGCCTGACCAAGGTAGAATAGAGTGGCATTATTACTTCCATTGATCTAGACACTATACTTCTATTGATGCAGCCCAAAATCGCATTGGCCTTTTTAGCTGCCGCATCACACTGTTGACTCATGTTCAACATGTGGTCTACTAGGACTCCTAGATCCCTTTCGCACGTAGTCTTGTTCAGCCAGGTCTCCCCCATCCTATATCTATGCATTTTGTTTCTTTGTCCTAAGTGCAGTACCTTACATTTCTCCGTATTGAATTTCATTTTGTTAGCTTTGGCCCAGCTCTCCAGTCTGTCCAGGTCATTTTGAATTTTGATCTAGGGTATTAGCTACTCCTCCTAATTTGGTGTCATCTACAAATTTGATAAGTATGCCCCTAATTCCGTCATCCAAGTCATTGATAAAGATGTTGAATAGCACTGGGCCCAGGACAGGACCCTGTGGCACCCCACTGGTCACATCTTTCCAAGACGGAGAGGAGCACCCTTTGGGTTCAGCAGGTCAACCAATTACAAATCCATTTAAGAGTTAACTTGTCTAGCCCACATTTTCCAATCATGCATGTGTCCTACTAAGTTAAACATACATAAGAGAGAAATACCATTTACCTCTACTGTGTAGACTCTCACAGAAACAAACAGCTTACAATGGTGAAGACCTAGCCAGGATTTATTCTGAGAAGTACAAGGACGGTTTGTAGCTGCCCACTCCCTCAGCTATGCCCCTGTGCAAATCAATGGAAAAATATAAAAACCTCCTGTTGCATTCAAATATAGTTCTGTTAAGTGTGTTTCCACACTTGATTATCAAGAACAGGAAGTAGTACTGCACTTGTTAATGTGCATGAGGAAAGATTCATTGGATACATTACATTCCTTTGCTTTACAGTTGTGGAAATGCAAAGTACTGTTTTGCTTGACCAACAGATAACTATGATTTTGACTATTAGTTTCACATTATATGATCAGTATTTGGAAGGCTTTGGTATATATGAAATGGTTTTGTATAAATACGTTCTTTCTTAGCTTTTTTGTGGACACTTGGTCTCTACTTGATATTTTGGTAGAAATAGTGCAAAGTCTGCCTTCATGTTTCTTCTTCATACTTAAGACCTCCCAAGTTGTGTGCCAGCTGTTCTTTTAACTATAAAATGCATATCAAATCCAGGATCCTCTGACCTTAGTTGTGCTTTTTACTGTAAACCCAAGCTATGTTTTATTAAAGAGTACCTGCCAATTTTGCTTTGGTTTTATTATTTTAGCAAGTAAGAACATAATGACATAACATCCTAAACATAACAATACTGTCTGCAGGGTTTGAATTTTTTCAGCAAATTATGTCTTGGGCATTGTGTTTGAAAGGCAAACCGTTTTTCTTACAGCTTATTTTGGTAGAATTAGACAAACCTTCTCTTAGAAACTCAGGAGATTTTCACACATCAAAAATATCCTCCACGGAAATCAGGACAGAAATATTTCTGTCCCAGAAGCAGCGCCGCGGTTCGCACGCCCACCTCCCTCTCCTGATATGCCGGCGTCCTCGCACTGGGTTTTTTCTTCCCTCTTCTGTGATATTTTATCAACGGTGAACTCCCGTTAGTAAAATATTACAGGAGAGGGAAGAAAAAACCCAGTGCGAGGACGCCAGCATATCGGGAGAGGGAGGTGGGCGTGCGAACCGCGGCGCTGCTTCCAGGACAGAAATATTTCTGTCCTGATTTCCGCAGAGGATATTTTTGACATGTGAAAATCTCCTGTCATAATGTCATGGGCTTCTTCAGGTGAATTTCAGCCTCAAAGGAGGACAAGCAAATGCAAGCACACCGGTGAGAGCAACCATTGAGCCTATATAAAATAAACCTGTCTGCCTGTTTAGAATGGCTTCCAGCAAACCATTTTAAATTATAAGGAAAATTCTCACTGGAAGAAGCCCACACTGAAAACAGGCCTATTTCCCATGATGAATCCAAAACCATTACTGCCCAACATCTGCAAGGACAAACAGAGACATATCTCAACAGCCATTTAACAAAACTGTCTAAAGTTTGCTTTGAACTAAACAGGTCGCCCTGCTCTGCTGAAAAAGTTGAGTCAGATATTTCAGAACCACTGCTGCATAAAGTCTGGTTGTTATGGTACATGATTCGTATGTATTTCTTTAGATGCATGCTTAGGATGCTGACAGACATATCCTGTATAATAGCCAAAAATAATGGTATAAAAATCTCACTCAAAGAGAAATTTTCTGTCTCCTCCTAAAAACAGGAGGAGACCATATCTGACAGATTTTTTTTTTCTATGATCGCTCGAGCCTTTAAATTGAACCTTTAGACAAGTCAATTTTGTAACTGAACTTTTTTCTATTTTGTAATAAACTCCTGAATCAAGAAAGCTGGGGTCTATTTGTCTGCCTATGTCTGAGTTGAGTTGTCATTTCTTAGGAGGGTGAGGTGACACTGGGAGCTCATCAAGCCATGAAGGAGGGGGGCATGAATGAGATCCAGCTGGCTCCAGCCCTTTTAAGGAGGGCAGAGGGCAGTCGCCTGATGCCAGAAATAACCTGTTTTGTTGGCCCTTACCTCTGTGACCTGCACCTTGGACCCCCTGCTTTGTTGTCTACCTGAACTTCTTGACCCCTGGACTGTTTGACCTTGCTGTTCACAGGATTCCTGACTTTGGGCTGACTTTTTGAATATGTTAGTGCAACAGCCCTCACAAGCAAGCAAGCCTCTGGAAACTGTGAAACTGTTTTAGTTTGTCTGCCTTCAACCAGCTCTGCACTGTTGCCTGGCAACAGGGGGCTGTGGCTACAACACATAATGTGTATTTTACTAGATGTAGCCATGCCAAATAGCTTGGCAATTAAAAAGATACAAGTAATACGTGAGGGGGTATAAGGGCACACTTCTTATCCCTGACCTGTTACTTTGGAAAGGAGTAGCTGGAAATATTGATGCTTGCCACTTGGCTTTTGCAAACGACTACAGTCATGCTACCTCTGAGGCATGTGTTGTACGTTGGCTGCAGAAGGACCAGGACACAAAGATTAACATGATCGGCAGAGAGGACCGACAATTAAACAGAGTGAGGCTGGTCATAGATGCTGAGGCGAGGAGGCTAGGGGACAGGAGCGAGGTGTTGGAAGACAGAGGCATATGATCCACATGGTCCGCATTGTGCTCTCTAAGGGCTTGTCTACACTGGCCAGAAAATGCTGCCTTCTGGCCGGAATATTCTGGTTGTGGAGCTGGCCTAGATTCCCCCCTGTTACCATAATGAAATGGGCAGAAATTTACATGCACACGCTGGCCGATATTGGCAGGCACCTCCACTGCTGTTGCATGCTGCACTCTCTAAAGCCAGGAAGGAGGCCCTCAGCATGTGAACAAGGGCTGGTCACATGCCAGGGGCCTAGTTCATGTGCTGAGGGCCTCTTTCCTGGCTTCAGAGTGACTCCAGCAGCGGCAGTGTCGTTGTCCAGCAATACAGGCCGGTGTGCAGGTGTGGACTCCTGTGTTCCCACATTGGACCCATCTGGGTTTTCCTGCATGATGTAGGTTTTCCCGGGGTTATTTTTAAGTGTTTTAAAAGGGTTTACCCTAGTTTTCCCTCAGTGTCACCTCCGATATTGTCAGGACTGTCTGGAGGTGAATTGGGGCAACAGCCCTGTGTTGTTTGGACTGCGGGGTTCCAACACGGGGGTGGTGGTGAAGCCAGGATAAATTGCCTGTTTAGACAAGCCTTGTGTTAGACTGCCACCATCAGAGGGGCATTGCACCATCCCCGGGGTCAAAATTAAAAAGCTCATCAGCTTCTGTATATTGAATGCGGGCACTATCTTATCCTTTGGGTCAGATAGCAAGAGGTCTTAGGCCAGCACTGTCAATAGAGTTACTTGTCTCATGCTGTCTACCACATGCAAAACCACATGAGTAGGCCAGTTGTTGTTATATACCTTCATGTCAATTCCAACGTATGGTGACCCTCTTGGAAAGATTTATTCAAGGGGTGTTTACCATTGCCTTCCTCTAAGGCTGAGAGAGTATGACATGCCCAAGGTCATACAATAGGTTTCCCTGGCTGAGCAGGGATTTGAACCTTGGTCTCCCAGAGTTCTAACCCAAAACTCAACCAACTGGCTCTAGTTACAAAAAACTACTTGTTCATAAATAGTCCCTTTCCCCAATAACTAAGGTATAACCACACTACATTCTGATTGTAACTTAATGAGTGACAGTGTTACTCCTTTTGCGGTGTAACTGTAAATGACTTTAGTTTAGATTTTATAGTTACAGGGTGTTGCCTCACTAGTGGGTATAGCAGGAATGTAACATGGTTCAGATCCCAACCTGTTGTGTTGTACCTCATAGATTTTTTTAAAAAAAAATAGAAACAACATTTCTGTTCTCTCAGACTATTTTCTGGTAATTCCCAATGCCAGGTGCAACATTTTATTCTCTGAGTGGGTTTCTTTTTAATTCTGAAACATTTCAAAACAAAAAGTACCCTTCACTTTTTCTCTTTCTAAATTTTTTAAGGAGTTATAGGACATCAGTCAATCAATGAAATGGCACTTTTACACTATAGCGCCACAACTCTAAATTAGAAGAAGAAGAAAAAGAGCAGAGAAGAGAAAATTTATCCTTCAAACCACAAGACCTCCTGAGCAAACTATAACTCAGTTTTAAAAAACCTTTGAAAGAGCCCTAGTGGAGATCCAAGAAATCACTACAATCAGTCCTGAAAAGAATGGAATGAGTAGATGAAGAGGCAACAACAACCGGCAAAACACATGGAAGACCAATACAGAAGAGAGTTTTAATTCTCAAGTCTCATTCTGATTGCATGTAAAGATATTTGGTTCCAAATGTTTTCTTTAATCTCTTCAAAAGCTAGAAAGTTTCACCTTCTCTAGGCTTTGATGGCTACATTCTAAAAGCTGGAGAGATTCACAGCTGGAAGGAGAACATCTGCCTTCATCAGCTGCCACTGATGAAGTCTTCAACAAATAATTATTAACTATAATCAGTCCATTGACTAAATTATCTGGTATCTTTAGTAACACAGATTTACTATGTGACGATGTAGAAGATTAAAAGATAGATTTATAAAAAAGATTAATTTCCAGTAAAATTAATCCAAACAACACTGAAAATGTGGCCTAAATCTGTTTTTAAAAAGAAATTTTGTTTTTATATTTTAAAACTCTAAAGCAGTTGCTTAAATGATTGTTTTCAGCTGTCAAAGCCAACAGTTCTATGAATGTATTATGTGTTATGATGTTTATGACCAAAAAACCCTCATAATTTTTGAACTAAGGAAAGATCACTCAGTGACAGAGATGTTATCAGATCAATAAAACAATACTCTTCTCCTTCCTCTGAAATTGATACAGTAACTTTAGGATCTGCAATTATGCAAAATCTACAGCTGATGTGTGGACTCTTTTATTTATGTATTTATTCTGTATGGGACTAACAACTGAATCTGAGATATTTAAATATCACCATAAAAGGTCCTTTAAATCTTTTTCTTAAATAATCAGCATGATAAAAATGTGACGCCTTTAAACATTTATAATAATGTTTTAAATAAAAAGCTTCAGGCTGAGCAGAGTGAAAAGAGCACTGTCACCAGTGGAGTAGTGCTGCAGTATAATTATTACCGACTGACAGCATTCATCATATTTGGAATAATTGGAAATTGATGATAATGGACGGAGGTGTATATGATCCTGTGATAAAATATTTCAACACATCCCTGGTTCTATCATTGTCTTTGCATTCATTGGCAGTGCTCAGGTATTCCTAGGAATTAAACACAGGGCTGTTAAGCACTGCAGAATAGAAATACTAAATTTCTTTCAGCAGAGTGATGTAAGACATTAGTTCTGATATCCTCCTCTGTTCCTCTGAATGGAGGGTGAAGATGTTGTGCCACTGGTGCTATTTCTTGTAATCACTGGGCCTCAGAGTTCTCTCTGTACTTCCACAGACAAAACAGCAGTTTAGAAAATTAATATTTAAAGGTATTCCTACCTACACATACAGAAGTTAAGTATGCTTCCTAGGGAGCAGTGGCAGCTGGTGGCTACCATGTTAAGGGGGCAGTGAATATGTTCCATGTTTTCCTCCAGACTTTAAATTAGCTATCCAAGTTGCTAAACCAGTTCAGCATCTTGGATTGAAACCTGGAGCAGATTAACTGCTTCAGTGGCATGGAAGCAGGCAACTGCCATTGCCAGGGAATGAGTCTAACTGAACATAGCAGGACTTACTTCTGAGCACATGTATATTGGATGGTGCTTTAACACTGCAATCTTATGCATGCTTAATTGGGAGTAAATTCTATTAAACTGAGTTTGATACCACTTTCATTGCCATAGCTCCATTACATGGAATCTTGGGGTCTATAGTTTAGTGAGGTGAGGTCCTCACTAAATTAGTTACTTAGTGAGTTATTTCAGTCAGAGAGTGCTAATCCACTCCCCTGAACTGAACTGGAGTACTAGAGCTCTCTAGCTAAGGAAAACCTAATCTTTATTGGAACTAACCAATATTCAAAGTCGTATGTAGGCTTTTCTGTGAGACACAACAGTCCTGTTAGCTGGATGTTAAAAACTAAAATAAAATAAAATAAAAACTAAAAGAGGCTCAGACATTTCTGGGTGAGAACATTATGTTTACTCCTGTCTGCAGTTTGTCTCAGGCAGTCAGGTGATCTTCCTCAGCATGGTTACTCAGAAGTAGGAATGTAAAGTACGGTATACTTAATTTTTATATCCTCAGTTTAAAAAGGGTGCCTTAACACTCAAGATACACTGCAGAAGAAAATGAGAACATTCACTGGATTCTTTGCACTCCAGGATTTTTTTCAAGAAAACATCTTTGCACAAAATAAACATCTTTTTTTGCATGAAAAATGGGGGAAGGGTGGTGGTGGTTTTTTTTGCAGAAAATAAAAAAAATACTCTTTTTGTGTAGAAAACAAGTTTTCTGTGCAATGAACACATTTACTGCCTGAAGAAAAAAACACGTATTTTTGTGCAAATGATTTTTTTCCAAATACATCCTGAAATGTGAATAGTAGTGTTACCATGCCCTACACCTCCTCCCTATAAAATCCTCATAACTGGTAATATTAAGATGCTTCATGGGGTATAGTAGACCAAAAAGTGAGGTCAAACAGAGGTCATAAGGACCTAGGAAGGTGTAATGGTAAACTACTAGCAGACACACCCAAGATAGGATTAAGCGAAGCCCCTAGTAAGCAATGCCATTAAGGTGGTATGTGCTAATGCCCTCTTGGGCTCCCTGGTGATGAGTCATATCCTAAACAAACAACCCACCAAAACAACCCTTATCCCCATGAAACATTCCTCATCACACCTCACCGTCCTACATACAGAGGCTGTCATAAACCCATCAATTCCTATCTCTCAGCCATTAGCAGCAATCAGCAGAGTTTCAGTTTCCTTTGTTTATGGTGGGAAACCCATGTAAGCTTTGTTCTAAGCCCAAATACCCCTTCAGGACATGAAATACAGTATAAATATTAGTCCCCTGAAAATAGCAAAGTGTGCCATTGTGGATGACACCCCGCCACTCTCTCCATCAGCGTGCCCCCAGATCAGACTTCAGTGCCACCCTCAGGCTTCCATCTGAGTTCTTCTTTGCTCTACAGGACTGGTAACTATTGCCCTATTTCCTGAATCTATTCCTTTATCCAACCTTTCTGCCTTAAATTCTTCATTAACCTTGTGTGGTTCTTGTGAGTGCGTTTTACATGTGTGAGTACCTTCTGTGTTATTTTCCAATAAATGCCATTTTATTTTACTTCAACTCGAGTCCTCTGTAGTTACTACTGGTATACATAGGTGCAAAGTTCCCAAAGTTACCCAGCCTCTCACAGCCTTCCATTTGAGCTAATCATAATTACCCAAAATATTAATATAGTTATGGGATCATGGGTGGGATCCCACAGACCCCCACACCTATTTGGGCAACAGTAGTCAGACTGTGTAGAAAGCCTCAAAATTGCACACAGTGGGGAGAAAATGGATGAAATTATTAATTCCTGCACATGGAACTAAAATAAGTGAGGATTTTCAGTTAAGTATAACAGGGCTTGCCATCTTAAAATCTTCATGGAGGAGATGCTTGCAGATTAATTAAACTAGAGCTATGTATTGTGCAAAATTGGGTTAGAACTGAGTTTTTCAAAACAGGTACACAAGAAAGGCATGCAGTGGAGAAAGCAAAAGGAGCATCTCATTTTGGCAATTTAAAATAACCTAACACAGGTATCTACATCTGTCTGTTACTAATCAGAAGAAGATACAGTTCTCTTTTAAGACAACCAACAGCAGAAAAGAAAGGCAGAAATTAAGTTTAGAAAATACAGAATTCTTAGCAGTGATGTACATATACAATGTATATGTATATGTACAGTGATGTACATAGTAGTCAAAGGTGTACATATTTTTCCTCAATCAAAATAAAGTTAATTCAGAGAAAATGTAGATTCTTGACCTTATTGTTGTGAGTGTGTTGGACTGGGGATTATGAGGTTTGTAGCCTGATGCATCTGAAGGGCAGCAGGCTGAGTAAGGTTGAAGTATGGTGCCTTTTCTTTGCAGCCTGCTGGAGACCACTGTGAGTAGGGAACTATGAGGCTGAATGAGCATTGGTTGAACTTGGATGTTGCCCCTTTCCTGGTTTTGTTTTTGCCTTGTCATTTAGAAGGAGGAACAAGGTCTCCTGTGACTTTTGTAGTGTAGCAGTACCAGATGTTTGTGAAGCCCTAAGTCTATGTTGTATTCATACATGTTCTTCAACTGCTGACCCATTTGAGTTCAAGTCATTTTGAAAATGGAGATGCTGACAGAAAGGATGCATTTAACCATACAAAGAAGTGCTTGTTTTACTTTGCCATTGAAACAAAGAAAGAACTATGCTCGTCTGAGGATTAAGTCAGTCTTCAGTTAATTCTTTTGCCTTTATTCACAGTAGAGAAGCTGGTAGAGGAGTTTGCCACATGCTGTATACAATAACAGGACGTTGAACATTACAATTTTTGTGCATTCCCAGATGTTTTGCGAAACTGATCATAAGAAAGTTTTGTTTTGTTTTGTTTTAATATTTATCCGACACAGGCTGTAAACAGCATGGCTTAAAGTAGTAAATTAATGCACATCCATTAACATGTTCTGCTGCAGAACCTAATATGCAGCCATTGTGTTCCTTTCCCACATTCACACTCCACAATCAATAGAGCACTTCTTTTCCACATTTCAGTCTAGAATTAATTTGTAAAATCCAGGTGCGAAGGGGATGAAGAGAAGGTGTTTATCCCCATTCTGTTCACTATGAGGCTAATGACTGACCTCCTTCCTTACCTGCTTTGGGGCATAGTTGGAGTCCAATTTACTACACCAAACAAAAGATGGAACATGACTGTATCATTTCTGACAGCCTAGCAACCTTCTCAAGGGAGTTAATTGCCTGAAATCAGATGTTAAAGAAAATGCATGTTTCCTACCATTTTGAATCCATTTCCCCTCCCATAAGAGAGAATTCAGTGTATTTGAATGTCCAAAGGAATGCCTCTGTTTCAGAGCTCTGCAAGCCTTCAGACATTTGAATATGCAGACATTTTACTGGGGAGGGGCTGGGGGTTATGAAGGAGGGTCTTCAACTTTTTTCCTTCCTGTGCCTTGCAGTACATGCCTGGAGAGTTTGTGGATATTGTTGCCCTAAGAGGTGGGGGATGCTTTAGAGACTCACCCGTGATGCCAAAATCTCTATTATTATCTGGGGGAATGATTAGCTCAAATGGAAGCCTGTGAGAGGAGGGTAACTTCAGGGAACTTTTCATCTACAGTATGTATCCCAGTACTAACTGCAGAGAGCACTCCAGTTAAAGTGAAATAAAGTATTTTATTGGAATAACACAAAGTGAACTCACCCACAACACACGTGCCTAAGAACCATACAAGGCTATAGCAGAGTAAAACAGAAAGATTAGACAGAGGGAGAGATTAGGTAATACAGGTTGAAAGTTACCAGTCTCAAAGATAAGAGTTCCATGAAGCAAAGATACTCAGACAGGTGCCTGAAGGTGGCACAGGATGTTCCAATCCGGGGCGCACTGAGAAAGAGAGTGGCTGGGGTCATCCACTCTGACACACTTTACTATTATTGGGGGAGTAATATTTATACCTGATTTCATATCTTGAAGGGGCACTCTGGTTAGGACAAAGCCTAGATGGCTTTCCCACAGGATAGACAAAGGAAACTGAAACTCAACTGATTGCTTTAATTACTGTGAGATAGAAATTGATGGGTTTGTGACAACATTGTAAGGTTGGACATGGGGGTATAGGAAAGATTTCTGTAGGAATAGATTAAGGAATGGTCACTTAATTGCTCAATTGAATCATTGCTGAGATGCCCAGGGCTGGAAGAAAGGATGAGCACATACCTCCTTAACGAATGTGTTTACCAAAGGTTTTTCCACATAATCCTAATTCGGGCTTTCTGACCCAATGACAGGAAAAGAAAGACTATTGGTTGATATGGTTAGTAATGCCAAGAAGAAGAAGAAATGTAGCCTCTGTAGTCATGTGACCTAAAATAATCGAATTCATTGAACACGTGGATGACGGTAGAAATGCGCTTTGTACCAATGTGACTTTGGGTGGGGGAAATGTTTGGCTTTAAGGCCAATTTGTGTTTGGATTAAAATGGGTGAGTGTGGCATTAACAAGGTCAAACTGGGGCAGGATACTGTGTACTGGAACTGAATTATTTTGCAGGTATGGATTCAGCCAGTGACCCCATGAATTTCATAGGATTTTCTTAGGCAAGGAATATTCAGGGTTGTTTGCCAACTCCTTCCTCTGAAATATAGCCTACAGCAACTGGTATTTGTTGGTGGTCTCCCATCCACACTAATCAGTGCTGAACCTCCTTAGCTTCCAAGATCAGATGGGATCTGGTGTCTTTAGGGTATTTAGGCCTGCATCCAAAACTAGTCATTCAAAAATATCTGGGAAGTGTCTGCTAATTCTAGACCAAGAGAAAACACTTAGTGCTGTTGATTTCCCACTTTTTTTTAAAAAAGGTTGCTGCTGAATTTCATAGACTTGAAATAAAGAGTGTACGGTAGATAAGATTTTCCACAGGACATGTCAATAATTGGGGGGGGGGGAACCACACAATTGGCCTTAAATCCAGTTTCTCCTTCCAACTAGAGCAGATGCACTGAATCAGTAGATAAATGATAAGTCAACAACTATAAATCTGTAAATCTCATTGATTCAATATAGTTGGCCCGCCATGTCCACAGATTTGGTATCCACAGATTCAAGCATCCACAACTTGAAAATATTCTATTGTTATTATTATTATTAGCATTGAGACCATGATATTGAGAACACAGCTGCACTGGGCAGGGCACGTTTCTAGGATGGAGGACCATCGCCTCCCAAAAACAGTACTCTACGGTGAACTAGCCATAGGTCAGTGTAAGGGGGTGCTCTAAAGAAGTGATACAAAGGCTCCCTGAAACAACATCTCAGGCTCGGCCAAATTGATCAACAACAATGGTTTGCCCTGGCCTCACATTGGGAGGCATGGAGACGCACTATCCACAATGCTGCAGCCTTATTTGAGCACTCATGCCGAATAAATCTTGAAGAGAAACGACAACACAGAAAGAATCACAACCTGGAAGCATCACCCAAGGAGACCTTCTGCTGTGCTTTCTGCAACTGGACTTGTTTATCTCAGATTGGCCCTTTTAGTCATCAGCGCACTGGCAGAAAGCACAGGATGAGTCCTTCCTGAATCTTGGTTTGCGAAGAAAAGCCAGAGAGAGAGAGAGAGAGAGAGAGAGAGAGATTATAATTATTATTCCAAAAAGCAAACCTTGATTTCACCATTTTATATAAGGGATATCATTTTACTACACCATTGTATATAATGGGACTTGAGCATCCACAGATTTTGGTATCCAAGGGGTGTGGCGGCTCCTGGACCCAATAACAAGGGCCCACTGTAGGTCTATTACAGCTGGAACTTTCAATTTGATTTAGGTCTTTGATATTGTGCTAAAATATGTTCCAGTGACCATAAGACCTTACTGACCATTCCTGGAATTGCCACCCTAGTTGACAACTCACATATCCATTTATTTTATTCCCCCATTCCTTTACCTATCACAGCAGTCTGGCACAGAGAAATTAGACATACAAAGCGTTCCTCGTCACTTTATCTCCATATGAAAAGAAAGTTTCTTCTGCCTAAAATATATTTTTCACTCAGGGTTCCTATAAAGGGCAGAGGAAAAGGACTAGTTTTAAAACAAGCTGGCAGTTTTTAATGGGTTCCAGAAAACCTGTTGGGTAAACAGAGTTCTCTGTTAGGCTGACTCATTCTGAGGAAAGACAGGAAGTTGTTGGCTACTCATATAGGTCTCTAAAGATCACTATTTTATAAATTAATATATATAGTAAAGACTAGAAATTTTAGTAACACTCTTGTTTGATCAGACCAACTTCCTTGACAAGCACCAAGCAACTTCACTCATAGATGGGTTAACCAGCTATTTCCCCCAGCATACAGAATTTGCAGCTCAGATGTTTACATGTCAAAGGATTATTTGGTTTTCACATTAGTAAAGTATACCTAGAAACTCTCTCTCAAAAAAAAGAAAGGAAAAAAAAAACATTCCAAGCCCAACCTGCCTGTTGAGCCTTTCTCCTTTTCTAAGTGGTGAGAAATTCCAGAGGTGGTCTCCTATCCATGTGAGAGTGCTGTAGAGCCATGTTGTCTTTGTAATATTTGTTTTATTTACACATACACACATAATGTACAATATGCAATCACAAAAGCAAATAGAAAGTAAATAGGAAGTTGTAGAGTAGACAGCAAGTGACCCAAACCTGCAAGTTCCCCAGGCAGCTGCTACAGCCTGAGGTGTTTCACTTTTAACCAAGTCACAGGTCTATTTTTCTCTAGATCCAAAATTTCAAGACCAGCTCTGAACTGTTTCTCTGTTTCCTCCTTTCACTGATGGCTGATATTTAGTAGTAAAAGGAATACCTATGGGAGGGAGCTAAACTCTTCCTCCACCTATATCTTGTCATATATGAAGTATTATGCTGAGTCAAGCAGTCCCTCTAGCCCTGTGCTGTTTATTCTCGATTGGACTAGCAGCTGCTTGTCATCATTTCATGAGGGAGTCATTCTTGGCATTGTTGCCAGAGTTCCTTCAATGGAAGATGCCAGAGATTAAACCTTTGGCCATCTGCTTAGAAAGCATGGCCTTTGCTACTGAACTAATGGCCAGCCTTGCAATGTTTGCTGCAGTTCCCTTCCTTTATTTAGGTCAGGTTTTCAAAATGCTCTGGAGTTATACTATAGGGCAGGCAGGGCAGAGGTATAGTAATGGTGGGAGGGAATGAGAGCATTGCCCCTTCAATAAGAATTCTCCTCCCCTAATGAAATTCTCCTTAAGTCTCCAAATTTCTAGCATTGCAGCTGAGCATTTAGAAATACAAATTTAGGTATCCAAAAAAAAGGATATGGTACAATCCTGCAAAACCCCAACACTAACATCATAGAATCATAGAATCATAGAATTGTAGAGTTGGAAGAGACCACAAGGGCCATCCAGTCCAACCCCCTGCCACGCAGGAAATCACGATCAAAGCATCCCTGATAGATGGCCATCCAGCCTCTGTTTAAAGACCTCCAAGGAAGGAGACCCCACCATGCTCCGAGGGAGTGCGTTCCACTGCCGAACAGCTCTTACTGTCAAAAAGTTCCTCCTAATGTTGAGGTGGAATCTCTGTTCCTGGAGCTTGCATCCATTGCTCCGTGTTCCAGTCTCTGGAGCAGCAAAAAACAAGCCTGCTCCATCCTCAGCGTGACATCCCTTCAAATACTTAAACAGGGCTATCATATCGCCTCTTAACTGTCTTTTTTCCAGGCTAAACATACCCAGCTCCCTAAGTCTCTCCTCATAAGGCATCGTTTCCAGACCTTTCACCATTTTAGTCGCCCTTCTCTGGACACGCTCCAATTTGTCAATATCCTTTCTGAATTGTGGTGCCCAGAACTGGACACAGTATTCTAAGTGAGGTCTGACCAAGGCAGAATAGAGCGGCACTATTACTTCCCTTGATCTAGACACTATACTTCTATTGATACAGCCCAAAATCGCATTGGCCTTTTTAGCTGCCGCATCACACTGTTGGCTCATGTTCAACTTGTGGTCTACTAGGACTCCTAGATCCCTTTCGCACGTAGTCTCATTCAGCCAGGTCTCTCCCATCCTATATTTATGCATTTCATTTTTCCGCCCTAAATGCAGTACTTTACATTTCTCCGTATTGAATTTCATTTTGTTAGCTTTGGCCCAGCTCTCCAGTCTATCCAGGTCATTCTGAATTTTGATCCTGTCCTCTAGGGTATCCTGTCCTCTAGGGTATCAGAAGCTTACTAAAACATTGTACATGTACAAGGAAGCCTGTCTATGTACTATGTACACTTTTTCTGTTGCAGGACTCACCTTTTATAATACATATAAATAAAGATGGGTTATTTACCAATCTTGTTATTTAATAGACAGAACTCCTATTACTGAAGTGGTTTTTATCTAAATATATGTCTGAGAACCAGCACGGCTAGATGGTTAGACTAGGACTCTGGGAGACCAGGGTTTGAATCCCCACTTGGCCTTGGAAACCTACTGGCTGACCTTGGGCAAGTCACACTCTCTCAGGCTCAGAGGATGGCAATGACAAACCTCCTCTGAATAAATCTTGCCAAGAAAACCCCATGATAGGTTTGCCATACGTTGGAAACAACTGGAAGGCAGACAGCCACAACAATTATGACTAAATGCCATATGCAGTCTCAAGTATGTGGAAAAACACAGAAAGGTGGGGTTAAACGTTGAAATAAATGAATAAATAAAGGGGAGAATTCCATTCTGCCCCTCCATCAAACAAATATCCAATAGACAACTTAGGAATGTTCCCAATCCATCCAATCAACATGTATCACCGTTTAGTTCCGTTGATTTGTACATGAGGCAGAAACCTCTCTTCCTATATAATCAGCTCTTTGTTTTCCATACACTGGAAACTGACTGTTTAACTGTTGCTTGGCAGTTTGCCAGTCTGAAATTTACACGGTAAAGGATACTTCTAGACACAGAGTTCCTAGGGATCTTTTGTCCTTAACAGGCTGTATCTGGTTAAAAAACAAACAAAATGTCAGAGAAACAAAGGAAAAACACAGGAGGGCTATCAGTCCAGGACAGTAATGTCAGGACCTCCCATAAACTTTCATGAATTAAGCAATATGATTGCATAGTAAAACCTCATTTGAAAGCACTCTATAAATTGCCATAAAATTACTTTTCACTTTATAATGTTTACCTCCCCATTTCAAAACAAATTTGTTTCAAAACAAATTAGAAACTAACACATTTAATAGATTTTCCTTGTTTTTTTTTCTGGGCTGTGAGGCGGTGTTCTGGAAGAGTTTATTTCTGACGTTTTGCCTGCATCTGTTGCTGGCATCTTCAGAGAATGGTTGGGTAGGAGTGTTTGTGGGGTTTATATACTGTGAACCCCTGTTGGGGAAGATATGTAAATTTGTGTGTTGAATGGCTAGTTTCTGGATGGAGATATGCAAGGAGGAGTCATAGAATCATAGAATCACAGAATCATAGAATTGTAGAGTTGGAAGAGACCACAAGGGCCATCCAGTCCAACCTCCTGCCATGCAGGAAATCATGATCAAAGCATCCCTGACAGATAGCCATCCAGCCTCTCTTTAAAGACCTCCAAGGAAGGAGACCCCACCACGCTCAGAGGAAGTGTATTCCACTGCTGAACAGCTCTTACTGTCAGAAAGTTCCTCTTAATGTTGAGGTGGAATCTCTGTTCCTGGAGCTTACATTCATTGTTCCGTGTTCTAGTCTCTGGAGCAGCAGAAAACAAGCTTGCTCCATCCTCAATGTGACACCCCTTCAATTAGATTAGTGTCTGTTTGGCTAATGGTTGGTTAATGATCCATTATCTGCTGGAAATCCCCCTGTCTCTGGGTGGAGTTCATTTGCAAGTGTTGTGTTTTTATTTTTTTTATTATATTTTATTATATTCAAATAACACATTTAACTTTTTCATCAGGCAATAACACTTTCTTTGCAATTTGATAAGGGCTTGCATTGTTCACTCTGGCCTCAGTGTCCATCAGGTTCCAGTCCTCAAGTGCCAGAATCTTCCACCAGCCCACAAGGCAGCATCCTCACACCCACTGGGTCAGGCTGCACTGTATCAAGGCTGTGTCACTCTTTAGCTACCAGATTCTGACCCCTGCATCCCAGGATCTAGAACAAGCATGGGCAGTAAGTAGCCCTAGCATTCACCACTGAGTTTGTAGCCTCACCACCCAAATCCATTGGAATTCCCTTTCAAAGCAAAGCATTTGTCATGTGCAGGATGTGCATCTCGTTTCACAGTGAAATGGAACTGCATACTCCCAGACAGCTCCCCCTTACTTTCTACCTTTCTAAATGTTTACCTTTTGACCACTAGGTGGCAAACCCATATAAATACTGTACCATACTTATTCCACTGGATTTCTTTCTTTCCCCACCTCTAAGGGTGGCAACTCAGACAGGAATTTATATTTCTATATTTCCAGCAGCTCTGTGATATAGTTCAGGCTGCAGTCCTACACATACTGGCTTCCTTGGAAGTAAGGCCCATTAAACATGGTGGGACTTATTTCTGAGTAACCATGCATAAGATTGCCCTGCTAGACTAATGAGAAATGCTGACTTTATGACAGATGTCCTGGGTATCCCAGAAGAGCAGCTAAGTGGATCAGTCATTAGAATACTAATTGGAGTAATAGAAAAAAATGTTGATATTAAGGGTTTGATACAATCCACTCATAATGCTGTATCTGCAAAATGCAAAATGCTTTACTGTGCTAGTTATTTTCAGGATGTGCTTTGAATTAAAATAAGGTTTTTAAAAGCAGAGTCAAGTTATTCCTTGATGGTTATTTTCAGCTGCTCACTCCTGGAGGCATGGGCTTCCAGTTACCAAAGAATCTCTTGTTTAAACAAACCAGAAGTCCCGCCCTCCCCTCCTTTTCATATTTCCTGAGGGGCTCTGTTAAACATTTACAGCTTTTCTCGAACAGACGCTCCCTCTGAGAGTCTTGGAATTCAGATTGACAATGCAGAAGGTCAGATTGGTTCCAGGTGTTTTATGGCTGGAAAACTGTAGCCAACTAGCTTGCGTGGAATATTTGGCTAATTTCCTCCTGGCATTGGATGGAAATAATGATAACTAATTGTTCCTGATTATGGGTCCATGGTGATACAAAGGAGCATGCAAACAGCTTTGTATTCCTTTCCCACACCCACAGATGTGTAGGGCTCCCAGCTAATGTAAAAAGAAACAAACTGGCTAGCTCCTGTAGTTTCAACAGCAATTTAATCTGCAGATATAGCAGTGCATCAAGCATTTGGGGGCAGGGAATTACCTGATCATGTCTGCATGGCAACCTATTGGTAGTGCAATCCAGCCACCTCATAAATAGTTTTACAGCAGGCAGTAGGCAACCAGACACTTTCATGTTTATATATGCTCATTTTATTACAGCATTTTAACTTAAAAATACATTACAGCTGGACTACTGTATCCACGGGGGCTTGGTTCCTGGACTTACTGCAGATACTGGAAACCACGGTTAACAACAAACACCATCGAAAATAATAGGACCATAGAGTTGCCTTTGAGGACCTAGAAAATGTCTAGAGAGAATGTCTCTCTAGGCATTTTCTAGGAAGACTCTGGTATGTGTTCTGTTTTGTGATCTGCGGATAACTGAAATGATGCATATTGGTTCCTTGCATATGTATACTTTTCTAAATTAAAATGATGCTTGTTCCCAAGTAAATATGTTTAGCATTAAGGTGGTAGATACAAATATCTTTTGTTTCTGTATTGATGGCGGTGTGCATTATTAGCATCAGCACCATCTTTATTTCTACCCTACATCCCCCCAAAAATTGGGACTCCAGGTAACTTACAGTTTTTAAAAAGTAAAATATAGATAGAAAGCTACTAAAGTTAACATCAAAACAGAATTAAACCATTCATAATATATACCTAAAACACACATAGAAGGGATAAAAACTGTTTAAAACAATTCAATAAAAATAATATAGCAGCTTCTAAAGCCCTTTCTTTAAAAAAAAAACCCTTCAGTTCTGAAAGCCTGTCAGAATTTTTTAAAAAGTCTTTGCATGCTGATGGAAAGATAGCATGGAGGGGATAATTCTGGCCTCCATGGGAGGGGAGTTCCAGGGCCTAGGAGCAGCCACCAAGAATGCTCTATCTTGCATCCCCACCAGCTGTGCCTGGGAAGGTGGACTGAGAGAAGGGGCTCTCCTAAGGATATCAGGGTCCAAGCAGGCTCATACAAAGAGATATGATCTGTCAGATAGCTTGGGGTTAAGCCATATAGGGCTTTATAGGCTATAACCAGCACTTTGCCTGTAAACAGACTGGCAGCCAGTAGAGCTGCTGTAACATGGGAGTTGTATGGTCATTGTACCCCACCTCAGTTAACACTCTGGCAACAGCTCTGTGTACCAGCTGAAGTTTCTGAATAGTCTTCAAAAGTAGTCCCATGTAGAGTATATTACAGTAATCTAAATGGGATGTAACTAAGGCATATACCACTGTGGCTCGATCAGGTGTTTCCAGGAATAGGTGCAGTTGGTGCACAAGATTTAATTGTGTGTGTGTGTGGGGGGAAATCTAGCTATTGCAGAAGACTAGGCCTCCAGGCTCAAGACTGAGTCCTGGAATATGGCCAAACTGCAAACCTGTGTCTGGACATAATTCTGTCCAGCACAGGCTGAATCCTTATTGTCTGATCTTTCAACTGCCCAGGAGCACTGTCTTGTCTGGATTAAGCTTCATTTTATTCTCCCTCATCCAATTCATCAGTAGTGCCAGGCACTGGTTTAGAACCAAAACAACTTTTTTTGGAGTTAGGTGCAAAAGAGAACGAGAACATTATTTGGGGCACTGAACATGAAGCTGCCATACAAGCTCTCTCATGTAGCTGCTGAATAATATGAGGAATAGAAGAGAGCCCTGAGGGACTGTACAGGACAACAGCCAAGAAGCCGAACAAGAATCCACCAGCATCCCCTTATGGGCTTTCCCACTATAAAATAATGCCTCCAAGTCAGCAAGGCAGCCCAGAAGGATACTGTGCCCAGCAGAATCAACAGGGACACACTCCCCCTGTTTAGTTCCTGTCATGGGACATCCACTGAGATTACCAAAGCCATCTCTGTCCCATAATGAGGGCTGGAACCGGATTGATATGAATCAAGATAATTCAAGAACCCTTAGAGTTGGGAGGCCACCACACACTCTAATAAAATGGAATTGTAAAAAATTGAATGTTGGACATCGAGTGATAAATATCCATCATAGAGAGAACCAGCGAAAGGCTTGTTCAACAGATGCCTTACAACTGCCTATTTGGGGTATAGTAGGATTCCTACCATGTGGAAAGAAGGTACTGTCTATACCCTTCACCTCTCATTCAGTCCCTCTTTGTCCTGTTTAATGAGTCAAGGGCCTAGCACACATGGTGGCATTCATTTCTCCATGGATCTTCTCCACATTCTCAAGCTATAAAAATGGGTGGGGGGAGTCTATTATCATTAGATAAGCAGGGCTCAAAGTCAAATCCACTGGGACTCTATCAACTGTAGCATCCAAACTGGAGCAGAGTGGGACAATTCAATTTGCAAAGTTCTGTGCAAATTGTTCACCGCAGATTGTTGAGTGGTCTGCATTTTGTACCCAAGGGCCAGAATGTAATAAATGTTTGACCACTCAAAATAGCTCCATTGGATGACTCCTTAAAGACACAATGGTGGCAGAAAAGAATAATTTCTTTGCTATCCACACTGCCACAGAGTAGGCCTTCAAATAGGCTGTAGCCTGTCTTCTATTAAACTCACTGTTGAATCTTGTACCAGCATCACAGTAGTCTCTGCTTCACTCATTTCATTGCCTGCCAGCTCCCTGTAAAACTAGTGAGGTGTTTGGTTTCATTCCACAAGAGAGGGTACTCAGGAATACCGTGATTGTGTCCACTTCCTCATTCAAAAGGTCAATCAGACCCTAGACAGAACCACTTGCCAAGGCAACAGGAAAATCCCAAGAGCCATCAGAAAACAACCTGCACCTTGCTAAGAATCTTTATCTTTATTATTTTGGTCAGAAGTGTTAAACTCTTATAGTACAGTATTTTCAAAATTAGATCATTAAATCTTTATTTGTCTTATCCCATTTGGTTCCAAAATTCTATTACATCTTTCCATGTTTGTTCATATTTTGCCAGTTTCTCTTTAATAATTGTCATTAATTTGTCCATTAGCATCATGTAGCCAATCATCAATTGTTGGCATTTCTTCAGTCTTCCAATTTTTTTTTTTTTTTGCATAGATGATCCTTGCTACTGTGACCATGTAAAATAATATTTTCTTGTGCTTTCCTTCTAAGGATTTGTCTGTCACTGTTTCTCCCACTTTTGTTGTTTGGGGTTTTGAAACCGTCTTGTCTAGCATGTGATGATTAAAGGCTGTGCACTAATTTCCCCAGTTTCATTCAGAAATCTTACATCTCCTAAATGTTGCTGTAGAGGTAGGGTTGCCTTTGGAACTTGGAGATTGATTGAATTGGCTTCTAACTCCTCATTTAGCTATTTATCATATGAATGTGAAGTCAAAGGCTTTCACGGCTGGCATCCATAGGTTTTCTGTGGATTTTTCCTGTGGTGTGGGGCTGTGTTCTGGAAGAGTTTATTTCTGACATTTTGCCCACATCAGTTGCTGGCATCTTGAAGATGCCAGCCACAGATGCAGGTGAAACATCAGAAATAAACTCTTCCAGAACATGGCCTCAAAGCCCAGGAAAAAAACCACGGAAAAACTATCATATGAATGTTTCACCTTCCCCAATATAATTTACTGGGTAGAATCCAGTAAAATCACCTCACTGTTTCATAAGTTTGATGTGTGTCATCATACATATTGTGAAACAGTTAAATGGAATCTCTTTCTATGTGTGTAATAAGAATGAAAAGAGATCATGTTGAAAAAAAGATTCACTGCAAGTTTCACAGGTCCAGGCTACTGAGTCCACTATTACAACAAGGAGAGCCAGGCTGAGAGCATCCCAGGCCCTGAGATCAGGGGCAAAACCTGAGGTCTAGGGTAGGCCCTAGTGATGTCACTGGAAGTCATCCCTGGGGACAGCAATGTTCATGCTGCATTTAGCATCAACCACAGGTGCTCAGAGCATGTTAAATAACACGAAGTTTAACAAATGGAAAAATAATCCTCTAGTTGGAAATTAAGTGTTCCTACCTCTGTATTGAACAGGGGGAAAAACTCTTTCCCCAGTTCTGTTTTAACACCTAGTAAGCAGCACATCTGAAAATGCATTGTAGTTGTAATGTGACTAAAGAAATTTTTCAAAGCAAAAAGATATTTTTTTTCAAACCCTGCTGTTTTTGGATTGTTCTCATTAACCACTGTTCTTTCTTTTCCACATTTTCTTTTCTTTTTTCCCCTCTAGTCAGGTTGTGGAATCATCCTATAATAGTAATACTAATTATTACTACTACTACTACTACTGAAAATAGCAATCATCGTAATCTCAAGAATGATACCAATAATCACCAAATGTGTTGGGAAGGGGAAGATGGTAACAATGATGGATCACTAGGCAATGGAAAACAGCAGGGTAATCCTATCCATGTATGTCCTTTCAGAAGAAAATCCTATTGAGTTTAACGGGAATTACAACTTCAAAATGCTAATAATTTAATATGTTGCAGTAATGGTTTAAAGTTTTTTGGTGAGTGGGAGAACAAAGGAGAAAAAGTGGAAGAGACAGAGAGGGAGTGGGCGGGAGGAAGAGGAGGAAGATGTAGCTGGGAGAAATGAAAGTAGAAAGAGAAGGGGGATCAGAGAGACAAAAGGAAGGCTGGGGGAGAAAGAAGACATATGTCTCCAGCAGAATAGTGTAGGAACAGAGATGATAAGGGATTGGGGTAGAGCACTATGAGGCGAGGTCATCTAAGTAAGACCTTAGATGCAAATAGATATGGAGGAAGGAGAAGAAAATAAAGAGAGAAGCGAAGGAGAAGCAGCTTAGTCAGGAGTTGGGGACACAGAAGGCTAGAAAGAGAAAGAGGATGGGGCTGCAAGAAGATGTTTAGCTAGGTGTTTTGAGGGGAGAAAAAAGAAAAAAATATTATTTTATTTTTTATTTATACCCCGCTCTTCAGCCACAAGGCTATCAGAATGGCTTACAAATTGTTTTAAGCAATAGCTATTTACACATCTACACTGCATTAAGCAGTTTCCAATGTGTGTTAGGGCAATAAAAGAGAAAGAAGAAAGGCTAAGGACACCAAGGTGCCGTTTACACGATGAAAATGTCCCAGGAAGAATTCGTGTCGATCCCTGGCAGTTTACATGTACATCGGGTCGGGTACGTGATTTTCAGAAGGGGGGCCACCTTTTATCCCTCAACCTGCGGGACTTCCACTCCCGCGGTTTGTGCCGGTTTTTAAAAAAGTCACGGGAGGATTCGGAAAATCGGAAATGTAAACAGCCTGGGACAAAATATCTCGGTACTAGGGGATGACCGGAAATGGTGACTGGGTGCGGGCTTAGAGATCAGCAACCAGAAAAGGAGGGGTCAGTCACCCGTTCAACAGATCCAGCCTCACCAGCTGAAAATAAAGGCATCCCTTCTAGCTGCACGAAGGTTGATGTGTGTTTGTGCACGCGTGTGTGTACTCAATCACCTTTTAAAATGGATTTCTACACTGCAAACCCTTCAGCTTTAACCTCTTCCTCAACTGCATGTTACAAAGAGATCATGGTGGGCAGAGGGTCACCCATTCATCCCCTGCCTTGATCACCTCCCTGGGTCTGAACGGGCACAGTAAAATATTCCAGCCTCTGAGTGAATGAACACCCTTTAATTCCCCCTCTCTGTGTCTGTGTCTTTCAAAATGCCTGTCTGTCGCTGGCTTGCTGTAAGGGTTAACATTTTAAAGAGGCAAGGGGAAACCCAACCCCCCCACCTCACTCAGCTTGATCTCCCTGCGTCTGAGCGAAAGATCTCAGTCTGGGTCTTTCAAAATGCCTCTGCTTAAAGCAAAAGCAATTCCAACCCTCTATTCAGCTTGATTTCAAAAGGAAAGGACATGGTTTAATTGTTCCTCCGTCTGAGGTCTTTCAAATGCCTTCTGCCTCTGCTTAAAGGGTTAACATTTTAAAGAGACAGGATAAACACAAGCCCCTCTCCCCCCCCCCAGCCAGCCAATAGCATCGCTCGTGGCGCGGAACTCTAAAGGAAGTGCGTCACCGAGGTTGTGAAAACATGAGTACAGGTAATTGCATCCTTGATTGACAGCCAAAAAAAAAAAAAAAAACCCTGGTAAGCTAGACATGTGTAAACAGCAAAAGCACGGGATATAACAGTGCGGGACCAATAAAGACTTTTGTCGTGTAAATATCAATCACGGGATCTTCCAGGATTTCCTAAAGAGTGACAAAAATTGTATAAACAGCAAGGGGCAGATACGGGATCAGGAAATCATGATAAGCCCCGCGACAATTTTTGTCGTGTAACTGGCACCCAAGGAAAATGTAGGCATGAGTTGCACTGGAAGAGAAGAGAGAGGGAAGGAGGAGGACCAAGAGAAAAAAGGGAAGGAGAAAGTGTTTAGTTAGGAGTTCCAGGATAAAGGGGAGAATTACAAAAAGCATCCTTCTCCATTCCAGGATGAAGAGGAGAGAGAAGTGAAAACAAAAATGAAAAGAGAAAGCAATCAATTACCTAAGTGCAACTGAAAAAGAAAGACATTTGTATCACACTTTTTGCTAACAATGGTGCAAACCATTAACCAAGAAAGAAAATTGTATGAGGCTCCACCCATTTAGGGTAAGGTGAGGATGGTAGGAACAGGTGGGAAAGCAATCCTGCAGTACCATATTCAGTACTTCTATGACAGTAAATAGAGCCAGTGTGGTGTAATGGTTTGAGTAGTGGGAGACCAGGGTTCAAATCTTCACTCCACCATGGAAACCCACTGGGTGGCCTTGGGCAAGTCACATTCTCTCAGCCTCAGAGGAAGGCAATGGCTAATCTCCTCTGAATAAATCTTGCAACTTGTAACTTGTAAATGAACATATTTGGCTTGCCACAAATTTAGAAAAGATGGGCACACACACATTCCATGCAAGCCTAACAGAAATGAATGAGAGCTGCCCAAGAACATCAATACACCTTCATCAACCTCCTATTCATCTCAAAGGCCTTTGGCCAGAGAACATTCACAGTGGGCTCAGCCTCTGCTGTTCTCCAGAATTTTTCGAAGGTGTCTGGTAGCTCCCATGTGTATTTGGTGGTGAATCTGCTTCAGTTTTTAGTCTGAAAAGAGCTGTCTGAGGTGCTGAACCTAATTAGATGATAATATTTAGCATCTAGGATAGGTCCTTTAAAGTTCAAAATAAAACCAAGACCAGATTCACTGCTCCACCAACATAGAAGCCACTAGTCACCACTGTAGTTAAATGTTAAAAAAAAGTGGTTGGTCCTGCTTTAGCAGATGTGGTATGGAAAACAGGAATTGAAGCTACAAAAGAAAGTCAGCTCATCTGTTTATTTTTGTATTCCTCTGTAATGTATTTATTGCATTGCTGTCATTCTGCCTTTATTGTGTAAATAACACAGCCTTTTAAAATTAAAACTCCTAGAATCCCCAGCCAGTATGGCCACTGTCTCTTATTAGGAATTATGGTGGTAGGTGGGTTGCGGATTATGGACCTTGTAGTCCAACAATATAACTTTCCTGAGCTCTGGTAACCAGCTTTGCCCTAGTGGAGAATCCAAAATGTGGGCCAGTTTAAATCCTCAGTAGGAGTACTACAGACATGGTATTTGCCCTTAGGCAACTGCAAGAAAAATGTAGGGAGCAGAACAAGGGTCTCTATGTAACATTTGTCGACCTCACCAAAGCCTTTGACACTGTAAGTAGAAAAGGTCTGTGGCAGATCCTGGAAAGACTAGGATGTCCCCCCAAATTCCTTAAAATGATTATCTTGCTACACGAGGGACAGTGTGGTCAAGTCAGATATGGCGATGCTCTTTCAGAGCTCTTTCTAATAACTAATGGAGTGAAGCAAGGTTGTGTTCTTGCACCAACTTTATTTACAATCTTCTTTAGCACGATGCTCCAAAGGGCTATGGCAGAGCTTGAAGAAGACGACGGCATCTATATACGCTACCGTACTGATGGTAGCTTGTTTAACTTAAGCCGTCTGAGGGCTCACACTAAGACTCTAAACTATCTAGTCCATGAGCTGCTCTTCGCCGATGATGCTGCCCTTGTTGCCCACACAGAAGCAGCTCTGCAGCGCCTAACATCCTGCTTTGCAACAGCTGCAGAGCTGTTTGGGCTAGAAGTCAACCTGAAGAAAACAGAAGTTCTTTACCAGCCTGCACCACAGGACGAACACCACCATCCCCACATTGCCGTCGGCAAATCAGTGCTCAAGTCCGTTCAGCAGTTCACCTACCTGGGAAGCATCATCTCCTCAGATGCCAAGATTGACAAAGAGATCGATCACAGATTAGCAAAGGCATATAGTGCATTTGGAAGACTTCACAAAAGAGTCTGGAGCAATAAACACCTGAGGCAAAGCACAAAAATCAGTGTGTATAGAGCCATTGTACTGTCTATCCTCCTTTATGGATCTGAAACATGGGTCACCTATCGCCACCACCTACTACTCCTCGAGCGCTTTCATCAGCGCTGTCTACGCACAATCCTAAATATACACTGGACTGACTATGTGACGAATGTTGCTGTCCTTGAGCAAGCAGGGATCACCAGCATTGAGGCCATGATATTGAGAACACAGCTGCGCTGGGCAGGGCACGTTTCTAGGATGGAGGACCATCGCCTCCCAAAAATACTACTCTACGGTGAACTCGCCATGGGTCAGCGTAAGAGGGGCGCTCCAAAAAAGCGATACAAAGACTCCCTGAAACAACATCTCAGGCTTGGCCAAATTGATCACCAACAGTGGTCCACCCTGGCCTCACATCGGGAGGCATGGAGACGCACTATCCACAATGCTGCAGCCTTATTTGAGAACTCACGACGAACAAGTCTTGAAGAGAAACGACAACGCAGAAAGAATCACAACCCAAAAACATCACCCAAGGAGACCTTCTGCTGTGCTTTTTGCAACCGGACTTGTTTATCTCGGATTGGCCTTTTTAGTCATCAGCGCGCTTGCAGAAAGCGCGGGATGAGTCCTTCCTGAATCTTCGTTTGCGAAGAAAAGCCAGAGAGATATAATTGCCCTGACTCTAAACCCCTCCACCCAGGGCTGATTTTTTAAAAAGAATTATTTGTTTAAATTGAACTAATGGCTAACCATTAAGTTATACTACATGTGGACAAGCTTGCCATGATGGGGGATTTGTGACGCAAAGACACAATAACATATGACTGACTCCTGAACCATAGAAGGAATTGCAGTGTGGCACAGTAATTACTTTGACCATATTAAGATATCAGTTCCAAGGTGCTGGTAGAAGATGTAATTTACTGCCAGATATGAATGGCCCATTTGGGAGGGATTTGAAAATAAGTGAAGGAGGTGACTGACAGAGCAGAAAGTTGTGTTTGATAATTCTGGCAAGAGGCTCAAGACCAAAGAGGTTCTTGTTTGATTTTTTAGTTACAAGCACAGTGGCAAATCACAGGCCAGCACCTTAGAAATGAATCTCTGTACGCCTGTGTTGCTGGTGAACACATGCTGAAATTCTATATTTCTGTTTCTTCTCAGGAGACAGTTCTTATGTAAAGACACATGAATAAAGATTAAGATGTACTCTAGAGACTGTGAAGTGAACTGGAGCATAAGCAAGAGTGCAGATGCCAGAAAGACACAACCAGGAGCTGTGTTGAAACCACAGACTCCCTGGGGCTCAGAGTAATACTTGTGCAAGGGGCTTTACACAAGAACTTTATGATCTGAGGGTTAAATATGTAGAAATATGGAATCATACAAAGCCTCACTCTAAATCAGGCCCACCATGTACATGTAGCAGAAGTTTATCCTTGCACCCTACAATTCACTGGAGTTTACTTTAACGCAACTGCGCAAATAATTGAAGTCCTGTCCTATAAACTGAAGACAGCACTTCTGTAGTTTGCATGGATATTACATTTCCCAAGTAGTAAAGTGTAATGTATCATACACTAGAAAGATCCACATGGTAACTTCCACATGTTATAGCTCCTGTATAAAACACAGTCATGCAAAAATATTTTCTACCTGGAAATGCTAATATTTGAATGGGCTATAGGGAAATATTTTCCCTAAAATTTAAGATTGTGCAGGTGTACTTACGAACATGAGTTGATGTAAGTCCCCACTCCTGCTGTAGTGTTTTCTAGGGCATATATGTGATAAAGATTCCTCACAAGATATACATGCTTGGCTGCAAATCCAGTACTAATTTCTTCTTCATCTTCATTTCATGTTGTAGATGGGATTTCTGAGTGCTTTGTAATGCTTATCCAGTTAAATTTGGTACCAATGGAATGCCTGGGCATATGAGTACCTAAGCTTGGCAATGCAGAATGGTTGAGATGCCAGTATTTTTCAAAAACAGCTTGCTTTGCCAAACCCATTTCCAAATCATGTGGAGAAGCCTTTGCCCATCAATAGGAATTTCCAGTCTAATAATGTAAGCAAGGTTCATTTTGGAAGTAATCATCAGGAAAATGCATGGCTCCCCAGCTGAACACAGAAAAGTTGCTGCCTGAGCTGGTTCCAGGATCTATTGAATTGAGGTGCTGACATCTGCATGATGATGAGAAGAATGATTTAAAGCAAATTGCTATTCAGGCTGGCAGTGTGAAAAGAGAGGCTGCTAGAAGCGGAAGCATATTTAAACAGTGCCTGTGTTGTATGGGAAATTGGAATGGCAACAAAGCCACAGACTGATGTGTTTTCTGCATGTCCATGTGCTCCTTTGGTACTAGCCGATGGTCAGTTACTAGTGAGCTGCTGATACAGTTGAGCTTTTAATGCTGCCCATCTCCTTCCTGTTCTGCTTATATTCTGTTATATATTCACTGCTAGCCTGAATATAAATTAGAAAACTCATACTTGCTGAAATCCATGGGTGAAAAACAATTATTCACAATTATCAGAGAATCACAGAATCATAGAGTTGGAAGAGACCACAAGGACCATCTAGTCCAACCCCCTGCCATGCAGGAATAAACAATTAAAACATTCCTGACAGATGGCTATCCAGCCTGTGTTTAAAAACCCCGAAAGAAGGAGACTCCACCACACTCTGAGGCAGTGCATTCCTCTGCTGAACAGGTTTTACTATCAGGAAGTTCATCCTAATGCTTAGGTGGAATCTCTTTTCCTGCAATTTGAGTCCATTGCTCTGTGTCCTAGTTTCTGGAGCTGTAGAAAACAAGCTTGCTCAATCCTCAGTATAATATCCCTTCAAATATTTAAAAATGGCTACCATGTCCCCTCTTAACCTTCTCTTCTCCAGGCTAAACATACCCAGGTCCCTAAGTCGCTCCTCATAGGGCATGGCTTCCAGACCTTTCACCATTTTGGTTGCCCTCCTCTGGACACGTTCCAGCTTGTCCATATCTTTCTGGAATTGTGGTGTCCAGAACTGGATGCAGTATTCCAAGTGAGGTCTGACTAAAGCAGAATAGAGTGGCACTATTACTTACCTTTTAGATAACATTTTAAAAATACAAAGACATAGCTGTGTTAGTCTGGATCAGTATGCAAAGGGATCTTGACTAACTGAGAGAAAGAGGTTGGCAGCAACCAACCATAATACCAACTTCTTTCTCTTAGTTTCAAAGGTACTACAAGATCCCTTTGCATACTTAAAAAAACCCATAGATTAACCCTGTCTGCTGAATATTCCAACAAAACTCATGTCTTCCATAACATGTTTAGGCCCCAATCTTCATTCTTTTTCTTACCATTTGTGACCCCCTAAAGCCATTTTGGCTCACTGGTTAACTTGCCCTGGGTCTTGTAATGCCACAGTAAGTTTATCAGTCAAGTGCCATGTCATTTGGCTCCAACTGATTTATCTGTTTTGATGTCATAGCCTGTGATGTCACAGACAACTATCATTTACTTATGCTACTGCTGGAGTAATGGCAAAAAAAGATTGATCCCCACTTCCAATATCAACAAGCAATTGGGCTAGACTAAAGAGTACAATACTTCAGCCTATTGGCAGTGCACCAACTACAGTACTCTTAAACGATACCTTGCTGCAACTATTGGATGAGCTGACTCTTGAGCTTTTTCTCCAGGAAACAATAGTTTTACTTAGGTACCTCTAGGATAGTGAGTTGTTATAGACTTTGTGTAGAGAAGTTGCTGTTTTAGTGAAGGCATCAGTAAGTCCAGAATGAAGTGGCCATTTCCCCTGACTGCTAGTATGGATAGTCTCCCCTTAATATTTCGCACTTCTATGTTGCTTTTAAACTGGGTGGGTGGCACTTTTTTCTCTTGACAGCTACATTCCCATAAAGGAAGTGTTGTGAAGGCCATGTGATTGTGTTCAGCAAGACCAGAGCTCATTTTCCCATCGTTTCTTCAATTAAGGGCATCACCACCTGTCTTGAGAATACTGAAAACAGAGAGATGTGGAGAGAGAAAAAATGGAGTGGCTTTAAGATCATAACCATCCCACACAATATTTGACATATCATGCCGATATTCGCATCCTTCCATTCACATACACATTGGGAGGGAGGGATGGGAATGGGGAAAGTGTGTATGTGTATGCATAGACTCAAACACCCTGTAGGCTTCATCCATTTCCACTCCATCTCTGATACCCACTAATATGTACATGCACCATTTAGATCCCCTTCCCCAACTCTCTCTCTCTCTCTCTCTCTCTCTCTCACACACACACACACATACACAGATCTATCCTAAAAGAGTTTTCCAAACACATCACATATATTATCGTACAATCCTGTAAGATCCATCAGTATCTTTAGCCTCATTTTTAGCTGCAGTGCTGAGACTGAGGGACAATGAGTTGCCTAAGGCCACATAGCAAATTTATGACAGAGGTGAATTTTGAATGAGTGATTTCTGGAGTCTTAGTGACTATGCTATACAAGAGAGCTCTCCCAGATACAGCCTTGCTGCCTGCACTATTAAAGTAGGTCTAGAAAGCAGCAATTTCACCTCTCAGAGAGATCTGGATGGACAATCCATGCTTGGACCCTGTCTCTGATGAAATATTAGCTAACACATATTGGAAACTGCTTAATGCAGTGTAGATGTTTAAATTGCTATTGCTTAAAAACAATTTGTAAGCCGCTCTGATAGCCTTGTGGCTGAAGAGCGGGAAATAAATATTGGAATTCAGATTAATAGATGCTGTTGCTATAGTGACAGTGACAGAGCTGTAGATAGGAAAAGGGAAATGAGTGGCACAGAGTTTTATGTTGAGAAACTCAAGAAGGGGTTGGTCACTTTCTTCTTTCTGGACTACAGCCAGAACCCAGAAAATTTTGGACAATTTCTTCCCACAGGTCTCAGCAAAAACTGAAGGAAACTCCAATTGCCATGGCTGCCTCTGTGGAATCCTAGGATTAGTAGTAATTTGGTGAGGCACAAAAGGAGCTCTCTGGCAGAGAATTCTGAACATCTCCCCAAATCACAGATCCCAGGATTCCATAGATTCCAGCCACTTAAAGTGGTATCAAAGTACTCTGTGTAATGTGAATGAAGCCTTTCATAGCCAGTTCCAAGTTAGTTCAGCCACAAGCCTTGCTCAGAACAGCAATACAGAGACTAACACAAACCAAGGGAAAAAGATATTGCTGGTTCTACACATCCCTTTTCCCTGGATGTTCAGAGGCTTTTTATACTCTCTTATTGATGTCAGGGCAAAATACAGGGATGTTGACCAAGATCACAAAATTTTGTGCCACTGCAATTAAAATTCACGAAAATAAGGTTTTAGTAAATGCTTAGGTTTTTATTATAGGTATATGCATTTATATTTTATATTTCATATTTTATATGGCTTATGTTTACATTTATATTTATATTTTATTAATGTTTCCAGGTGTATGTATATTATGTATGTACATGAATTTTGGAATATAGTCATTGACCACAATGAAGTTGTTGTTGTTGTTGTTGTTGTTGTTACATGTCCCTTTATTTCTGTCTTTCTCTGGCAGGGAAAACCTAGGCAGGTATCAAGACCATCACCTGGATATAAAGAAGGGCTGGGCAACTTGTGGCCATAGGTCCATATGCAGCCTTTGGCATGATTTGATGTATCTTCATCTTAATTTCAAAAAGGCCCATGCAACAGGGATCTGTCCCTTCCCCCCACCCCCACCCCATTGGGTAGGGGAGGTAAAAGATGTGGGATGGCAGAGAGAAAGACAGAGAAGGCCTCACCTACTTTTGGCTCTGGTTCTGTCCATGTCTTTGGTCCTATTTGCAGCTGTCATGTGGCATTAAAGAAAACATTCCCTATCCCTAGTATGAAGGGAGCTTTGGAAACTGCATTTTATGGCATATAAATCTTTGGCAGCTTATAGAAATCTTCAATTCTGTAAGCTGCCAAAATAACATATATTGATAGGTGGTCATACAGATATGGGAAATAAAAAAATAAAGGAGCAATGAGTCCATATTTTCAGACCAACTTGTCTGCTGCAGTGGAGCTAGTTCTGGTAATGCAGGCTTCAACTCTGACAGGGTTTTATTGTTCCTGCACTTTTCACCAATCACCAGATCCTTTTTATTGCCACAGGCATTTTCTTGCTCCCACTCAAAATCTTGTCTGCTAACTTGTAGACATCTCATCATCTCAGAAGACAATTCTAGAAAACATTTTCTAGAACTCTTGGTAATAATAATAATAATAATAATAATAAATTTTTATTTTTAACCCACCCCTCTGCTCGGCAACCGGGGCGGCGTACAACAAGATTAAAACAACAGCAAGTTAAAACAATCCTTCCCAATCCTAACCCTCCCACCCCTTAAAACTAAATTCAACTAATAGAGAATTAAAACAAAGATACAATACAATACAATACAATAAATAAACAAATAAATAAATGGCAATAGCGGCAAGGGGGCAGGAAAGCAATCAGCTCCACTTGAGCTGGGAAGTTATTCCGGGAAGGCCTGCTGGAAGAGATCCGTCTTTAGTGCTTTCTTGAAACTATCAAGAGTAGTGATAAGACGGACCTCATCTGGCAGGCCATTCCAAAGTCTGGGAGCCATAGAAGAGAAGGCCCTCTGAGAGGTCTGCAACAGCCTAGTTTTCATAGGCTGCAGCAGGTTCCTCCCAGAGGACCGAAGTGCGCAGGGGGGGGGGAATCATGCGGGATGAGGTGGTCCCAGAGTTAAAATGGACCCAAGCCATGTAGGGCTTTAAAGGTTAAAACCAACACCTTGTACTGTGTCCAGAAACTGATCGGCAGCCAGTGGAGAGATGTAAGCACAGGTGTTATATACTCTCTCCTAGATGTACCTGTCATTAACCTGGCTGCCATATTTTATACCAGTTGAAGTTTCGAGATTAGGCACAAGGGTAGCCCCATGTAGAGTGCGTTACAGTAATGCATATGAGGTTACCAAAGCATGTACCACAGTTTCCAGATCCCTTATATCCAGGTAAGGGCACAACTGGCGTATCAGCTGAAGCTGATAACAGGCACTCCTGACCGTCGCACTCACCTGACTAGTCATGTGAAGCGATGAATCTAGGAGTACCCCCAGACTGCAAACACAGTCCTTAGAGGAGAGCGTGACTCCATCCAGGACTGGAAGTTGTATTCCCAGACCTGGTTTCAGTCCTGTGACTGTCAGTACCTCCGTTTTGTCTGGATTTAGTCTCAATCTGTTTTTCCTTATCCAATCCATTACCACTCTAAGACAGTCATTGAGAGGAGAGACACCATCTGAAGTCTGAGCCGATGATCTGGTCATGGAGAAATATATCTGAGTGTCATCAGCGTACTGATGACACCGAGCTCCGTGCCTCCGGATGATCTCTCCCAGTGGCTTAATATAAATGTTAAATAGCATCGGGGACAGGATGGCACCCTGAGGAACGCCACAATTAAGCTCAATTCTGGAAGAGCAACTGTCCCCAAGCCTCACCCTCTGGGATCTGCCCGAGAGAAAGGAACAGAACCACAACAGAGCAGTGCCTCCAATTCCTAACTCTCTCAGGCGATCCAAGAGGATGGAATGATCTATAGTGTCAAAGGCCACTGAGAGGTCCAAGAGCACCAGCAGGGTCACACTACCCCTGTCGATGCTCAGGCAGAGGTAGTCAGTTAGAGCAACCATGGCAGTCTCAACTCCATAGCCTGTCCTGAAGCTGGTTTGAAATGGTTCAACATAATCGGTTTCATCCAAGACGGCTTGGAGTTGGGAAGCAACTGCCCTCTCGATCACCTTGCTTAAAAAAGGTAGCAAGGACACTGGTCTGTAATTGTTCTTGTCCAGGGGGTCCAGGGAGGGTTTTTTCAGGAGTCGCTTAACCGCTGCCTCCTTTAAACAAGATGGTACAATACCTTCCCTGAAGAATGCATTGATTGTGTCCTGTAGGAATACTCTCAATGTGCCCTCCCTGGACGACCAGCCAATATGGACAGGGATCAAGAGGGCAAGTCGTCTTCCTCACTCTTCCAAGGAGCTTGTCCATGTCATCAGTACTCACCAATTGAAACTGATCCAGTAAAGTGCCATCAATGGAGTTGTTGGATGCCTCATCTATGGATTCTGTCAGAACATTGGTGTCTAAGTCAGCTCTTATCTGAGAGATTTTATCTGCAAAGTGGATGTTAAACGCACCGCAGCAGGCTGTCGTCAGGTTAAGTAGGGGGTTTGGCGCAGAAGGAGCCTGCGTCAGCTCCCCCACCACCTTAAACAACTCTGCTGGATGGGACTCTGCAGATGCAATACGTGCAGAGCAGAAGGATCTCTGTGCTGCACGTATTGCCTCCCGATAGGAATCAAGATGCTTCCTATGGCGAGTTCTGTCAGATAAGAGTCGAGTCTTCCACCACTTGCACTCTAGCCGTTGTCCAGTTCGCTTCATCCTCCTAAGCTCTTCTGTGTACCATGGCTTACGATTAGAGGCGGGCTGAAAAGGTCACTTGGGAGCGATTGTGTCGATAGCCTTGGGAAGATCAGTGTTCCAGATGCTGACCAAAGCCTCGACAGAATCACCGGCATTACCAACCATTAAACCCTCTAGGGCTTTCTGGAAACCAATCGGTTCCATTAGCCTTCGAGGGCGGACTGTTCTAATGGGTCCACCACCCCCAGAGGGGCAGACAGTGGCTCTTAGTTCCATCTTGACCAGGAAGTGATCTGTCCATGACAATGCAGAGGTTTTTGTAACCTCTGCCCACGGATATTCCTGTTCCGTACTGAAGATTGCATCAAGGGTATGACCTGCACAATGTGTGGGCCTGTCAACCAATTGGGATAGGCCCATGTTTGTCATGGTTTCCATGAACTCCTGAGCCGCACCGGTTAGATTAGACACGCTGGTTTCAAGTGGAATGTTGAAGTCGCCCAAAACCAAAAGTCTGGACGACTTCAACAACAACTCAAAGATCAGCTGGGTCAGCTCGGTTAGGGACTCTGTTAAGCAACGGCGTGGCCGGTATACCAACAGAATCCCCAAACTATCCCTGGTTTTCAGGCTAAGGTACACGCACTCGATGCAAGTTGTTTTCCGGATAGGCTTCCTGGTCAAAGTTAAGTTGTTTCTATGAACCAAGGCCACACTGCCCCCCCGCCCACTTTCCCTTATCTGCTTGCTGACCGTATACCCAGCCAGGAGAGCCCGTGCCCATGTTGCAGTGCTGGCATCTCCCAGCCAGGTCTCAGTAAAGTATGCCAGATCGGTGGCCTCATCCACTAAGAGGTCATGTATAATATGAGTCTTATTTTTTAACCGGTTAAAAACGGGCTGTGGAAAGGATGGTACACTCTCCAAATTATTCTGGGAAACAGAGTGAACTGAAGAAGGGATAGATATTAAGCATCAATCCCTTCTTCTTTTGTAACATTTCTTCACTCTGTTGCCGCCATACCTTCCCTTCCCCCACACAACCTCAATTCCTGCACCCAGACCATCCCCGGCTCCATTATATGGTGGTATTGATAAATAATCATTGTAAGCTCTTGTAGCTTCAGGGTGGAAGAAGAGGCATGGCTCCCAAGCAAAAGCTCACCCTTCCCAGCCAGGTCTTGACACTCAGCTTATAAGCAGCTCTTCTAGCTTCAAGGTGGAAGAAGGGGCGTGGCTCCCAAGCAAAAGCTCACCCACCCCAGCCAACATGTTAGTCTGCTGTTGCTAGTGGTTTTGTAATGGTGTTTTTACAGTTTATTTTGTTTTATACAGTAGTTGTACGTGTGAGTCTTCTTGAATTTCATTTTTTCCTAGAAAGATATAACTGCTGAAATAAAATCTATAATAATAATCCTCTACTGAAAGGCTGAGATTTCCTTGAATTGGACTTTGAAGAAATAGGTACCTTAGGCCCAAAGATTCTTTAATTTACCATCGAGAGACTCTAAGGGCTAAATACAACACTGTTTGGGGGATTTTTCTTCTTTGTCTTTACTCTGCAGCAATCTGCAGTACTAAAAACCCATACCAGAAGGTTTCCCAGCCTTTGAGAGCAGATTTGTAGGGTACCGTGAGAATATTGTACAAGAAGAGAAGAATTATTCCCCCCCACAACTGATTCCACTTGGAAAAGCAGCTTCCACCAGTGAAACTAACAGATGCTAAGAGTGCAAACCTGAGTACACCTGTTGCTGTTGTTGTGTGCCTCCAAGTCATTTCCAACTTATGGTGACCCCAAGGCCATATCATAGGTTTTTCTGAGGCTGAGAATGTGTGACTTGCCCAGGATCACCCAGTGGGTTTTCATGGCCAAGCAAGGATTCAAACCCTGCTCTCCAGAGTCATAGTGCAATACCCAAACCACTACACCATCCTGGCTCTCCTACAAGGAGATAAGTCCCACAGCCTGTTTAGTTCTGTGCTGCAGGGTTTACTTTTGAGTTCATAATACACTTGATATCTACAAAATGAATGCAAATACTTTCTACATATTCCCCTTTCCACACATTCTTCCCCTTTCACTACTCAGCAGGAAGTTGTAGGAAACATTGGTAAAATCCTTTTAGACTTGTCTTGATTTTCTTCTCCCTCTGTGTCACCTAACATTCAACAGCCTTTTCTCAACTGATAAATCTTTAGGTGGTAGCATTTTTGTCACCATTAATTCAAAGGAGAATAAAAGCTTTGAAACATCTTTTATGGAACCTGCTTTCTATGCATTTTTCAAAGACTTTAAAATTTATTCTGACTTATCTGAAGGAATGCCATGTAGAAGATGGAGAAACCTTGTTTTCTACTGCTCCAGAGACTAGACATTGGAATTGAATGGATTCAAATTACAAGAAAAGTAATTCCACCTAAACATTCGAAATATTTTTTTGACTGTAAGAGCCGTTTGACAGTGGAATAGACTGCCTTGGAGCATGCTGGACTTTCCTTCTTCATAGGTCTTTAAACAGAGGTTGGCTGGCCAACTTTCGGGAGTGCTTGAATTCTACATTCCTACATATGGCAGAATGTACAGTCCTCCCTCAACATTCGCGGCCTCCACACTCGTGGGTCCGCATATTTGCAGTTTGCCATGAGGGGAGGCCAAGGAAAGTGGTGACGGGGCCTCTGAGGCCCCGTAGCCACTTTCAGGAGGGAGGGGGGAGGTGTGGGGAGGTGACTACGGGACCTCCAGAGGGCCTCCGCAGGCCCTGTGGTTGCCTGGGGAGGGAGAGGGAGGCGCGTGGAGGCATCTGGAGGCCCTGTGGTCGCCTCGGAAGGGAGGGGAGAGGTGTGGGGAGGCATCCGGAGGCCCCATGGTTGCCTGGGGAGGGAGGGGGAGGTGTGGGGAGGCATCCAGAGGCCCCATGGTCACCTGGGGAGATAGGGGGAGGTGTGGGGACGCATCCAGAGGCCCCGTGGTCACCTGGGGAGGGAGGGGAAGGCATCCGGAGGTATCCCCAGGCCCTGTGCTCACCTGGGGAGGGCGTGGGGAGGGGTCCAGAGGCCCCGTGGTCACCTGGCAAGGGAGGGGGAGGCATGGGGAAGCAACTACGGGGCCTCCGGAAGGCCCGTGGTTGCCTGGGGAGGGAGGTGGAGGCGTGGGGAGGCATCCGGAGGCCCCGTGGGCACCTGGGTAGGGAGGGAGAGGCGTGGGGAGGTTACTACGGGGCCTCCGAGGCCCTCCGGAGGCCCCGTGGTCACCTGGGGAGGGAAGGGGCAGGGGGAAGCGACTACGGGACCTCCAGAGGCCCTGTGGTTGCTTTAGGAGGGAGGGGGAGGGCAGTCTTTATTTGTGGAATATTCACATTCATGGGAGTCTGTGGAACCTAACCCCCGCGAATGTGAAGGGACGACTGTAGTTCCATCTAGCTGTATGATCCTATCTCTCCTGCACTGAACAAATTATGTGGTGGCAAACTGAACTGCTGCCTGTCAGCCTAACTAGCTGGTCCTAGGCTGTATAGAATCTGTGTGGTTTGGGAAAAGGACAGCTGCAAGAGGCATACAGAATTCAGAACTTTCCAGGCTTGCTAATTATTCCTTGGAACTTTAGTGTTTTATAGCAGTTACTATTTATCATAATTATTATTTATTTTACTCTATTAAATCAAATACTGTATATATGGAGGGGTCTTTTTAATGCACTTCTCCTCCTCTTGTACATATATACATATCTTTGCAGATGTAGTGTGCATTTATTTCTACCAGTCAGCTCCATATAGGTTGTTGTTTAATTTCTGTGAGAAATTTTACACTGAGAAATATCCACTGAAACACTGAGTTGCTGGGCAAATGACAGACTTGTATCCTGCCATTTGTATCCCTGAATTTCTGTCATAGATTTTTCCTTCTCCACCTTTCCTAAAAATTCCTACAAATATTCTGTATGCAGGACAATCCAAATTTGGCTTACATGTAGGCAAAAATTCGTATGGCAGCTTCTGTCCTGAGAAGACTTTTATTAAATTTTTGAGACTATCTTTTAGCAGCGCATTAGATTACAGCTCCCTCATGTGGATTACTGCAAAATCACACACACAGAAACTAAAAAGTATGAATACATACACGAACACACATTTTCAATCTGCCTGTCTGTCTCTCTCACACACATATACACACTCACAAACAGACTGCATTTCGTTTTTTTTTAAGTCTCCATTAGCGCTAGTGGGGCCCTTAAAAAGGCAAAAAAGCTGCATGGACATGATTCTTTGAGTGCATGTCACAACACTGCGGTGCAGAAGGCTAGCCCTTTCACACCCTCCAACTGTCCAGTTTTCTTGGCTGCTATTAAAATGTTCCAGTTTCTCTCTTTTCCTTCCACTTTCCCCTTTCATACTTGGCTTATTTCATTTGCTGCAAGCTGAATTTGAAGTGCCAAAGTAGTTTGTCTTCAGTTAACACAGCGGGAAGGAGAGGAATAAAGAGGGCAGAGTTTTGCCTTTCTTAAACTCAGTACATAAATACCAGCAATTTCTATGCTTAAAATAGTACTTTTTGTGTGTTCTTCCTCATTAATAACTTTTTGCTGCCTTGTTGCTTGGCCACACTCAACTTCATGTGTCCCGGTTTTCATCTCTTAAATGTTGGAGGGTATGGCTTTTCCTTGCCAGCAGACACACACACACACACCGTGTCTCCCTCACTCCACTGGAATCAATGAAGAGCTTTTAAAAAGTTTAAATGCAGTGAAAAGTGGGAGAAAGGAGAAGAGAGGAGAGCACTCTTACCATGGGCAGTGACAGGCAGAAATTCAACAGATGCCATTTCTCTAACGTTTGAAAATGGAAGCACTGTCTGTGAATATGTACTTCAGCTGGGGAGGGGCTAAGTAGAGGATGACAAGCCTGGCTTTACTGGGCAAATACCCTGAAGGCACCAGATCCTATCTGTTCTGGAAGCTAAGCAGGATCAGGCCTGGTTAGTACTTGGAAGGGACACCAAATACCAAATGCATTAGTCTATATTCTGAGGAAGGCAATGGCAAACCACCTCTGAGTACTCCCTGCCTAAGAAAACCCTATGAAAAGCAGCTTAAAGGCACTGCGTCTACTTCTACCACTACTTATTTACAGTAGTGCCCACAAACTGAGGGTTGGGGACCTTTAGTATGTGCCAGCCCACTCACTGCTACAGCCTACCAACACTCTCCAGCAGAAGAGAGGGATGAAAGAAACTGGCAGTGGGAGGGGTAAATTACACATGGAAATAGAAAGGAAAAATTTATGACAGGAGATTAATAAGGATATGTTGGGGGAGGGGGAAAAGCTGAATAAACATTTTATAAACCTCTTCACTAAGAGCTTTTGGATCAGCAAATTCCTCCTGAAATGGAGAGGCTGTTGTGCTACCTTCAGAGCTAATTGCTGTACTTGAAGAAAGCTGAATTATGGAACGCCATGTTAACAAGGAAATCACTATGGCAAAGATTTCAAGTATTTCCAGAGATGATTAATTAGTAATAAAATTTGCAGTAATAATTGCCAGCAGATCATGCTGAACTCCACTTATTCTGCTGTCATTTGAGGAGTGGCTCTGCCATTTTGGGACTGGTGAGCCTCTATAATTTTCACTTCTGTCAAGGGGGCTGTGAGTAGAGAGAACCCCTAGTTTAGAGCAGTGCTTCTCTATATGGTGGACTGTCAGATTATTTTTTTCCAATGTGCCAGGGACTGGTAACTTATTTGTGTCCATTGACCACAAGTGCTTTTTCTTTATTTCTGGGAAACTCACCTTGGACCAACAGTGGACCAGTACTAGTCCGTGGAGCACAACACTGAGTAGCACTCAAGGGCTAATCATACCACAGTCACAGGTATGATCCCTCTACAGGCCAAGAGTTTTTCACTTTTAACTCTAGTTTGTAAACAACAGGATTTCAAGTATATTAACAGTAATATAACAGTAATATATTAAAAACTCAGAAATCTGAAGTTGAAGGCTTTCACGGCCAGCATCCATAGATTTTCCTTGGTCACACACACACACCCCCGCCCCCGGGCTGTGAAATAAACTCTTCCAGAACACGGCCTCACAGCCTGGAAAACAACAACAACAACAACCAAGGAAAATCTCTGAAATCTGACTTTCCCAGAGTTTTTGTTGACATGTCACCCTCTAGGACTGAGAAGTGTAAACTTGCATGATAAGCTGCATAGACTCCATGCATCTATTCCAGTGAACAAAGGAATCTTGGAATTCTGCTACTAACAACCATACCACTCCATAGTCATGGCAAACTGAACCTAACCACAGCATCGCATTGCCTTGCACATCTCTCTCTCTCTCTCTCTGGCTTTTCTTCACAAACGAAGATTTAGGAAGGACTCATCCTGCGCTTTCTGCAAGCGCACTGATGACTAAAAGGGCCAATCCGAGATAAACAAGTCCGGTTGCAGAAAGCACAGCAGAAGTTCTCCTTGGGTGATGTTTCTGGGTTGTGATTCTTTCTGCACTGTCATTAGTCTTCAAGACTTGTTCGGCGTTAGCTCTCAAATAAAGCTACAGCTTTGTGGATAGTGCGTCTCCATGCCTCCCGATGTGAGGCCAGGGGGGACCATTGTTGGTGATCAATTTGGCCGAGCCTGAGATGTTGTTTCAGGGAGTCTTGTATTGTTGTTTTTTTTGAGTGCCCCCCTTGCACTGACCCATGGCGAGTTCACCGTAGAGTACTATTTTTGGGAGTTGATGGTCCTCCATCCTAGAAACGTGCCCTGCCCAGAGCAGCTGTGTTCTCAATATCATGGCCTCAATGCTGGTGATCCCTGCTTGCTCAAGGACAGCAACATTCGTCACATAGTCAGTCCAGTGTATATTTAGGATTGTGCGTATACAGCACTGATGAAAGCATTCAAGGAGTCATAGGTGGTGGTGATAGGTGACCCATGTTTCAGATCCATAAAGGAGAATAGACAGCACAATGGCTCTATACACACTGATTTTTGTGCTTTGCCTCAGGTGTTTATTGCTCCAGACTCTTTTCTGAAGTCTTCCAAATGCACTATATTCCTTTGCTAATCTGTGATCAATCTCTTTGTCAATCTTGGCATCTGAGGAGATGATGCTTCCCAGGTAGCTGAACTGCTTAACAGACTTGAGCACAGATTTGCCGATGGCAATGTGGGGATGGTAGTGTTCGTCCTGTGGTGCAGGCTGGTAAAGAACTTCTGTTTTCTTCAGGTTGACTTCCAGCCCAAACAGCTCTGCAGCTGTTGCAAAGCAGGATGTTAGGCGCTGCAGAGCTGCTTCTGTGTGGGCAACAAGGGCAGCAGCATCAGCGAAGAGCAGCTCACGGACTAGATAGTTTAGAGTCTTAGTGTGAGCCCTCAGATGGCTTAAGTTAAACAAGCTACCATCAGTACAGTAACGTCGTCTTCTTCAAGCTCTGCCGTAGCCCTTTGGAGCATCATGCTGAAGAAGATTGTAAATAAAGTTGGCGCAAGAACACAACCTTGCTTCACTCCATTAGTTATTAGAAAGGGCTCTGAAAGAGCATCACCATATCTGACTTGACCGCGCTGGCCCTCATGTAGCAAGATAATCATTTTAAGGAATTTGGGGGGACATCCTAGTCTTTCCAGGATCTGCCACAGACCTTTTCTACTCACAGTGTTGAAGGCTTTGGTGAGGTCGACAAATGTTACATAGAGACCCTTGTTCTGCTCCCTACATTTTTCTTGCAGTTGCCTAAGGGCAAATACCATGTCTGTAGTACTCCTATTGGTTCTGAAGCCACATTGGCTTTCAGGAAGAAGTTGTTCAGCAATAGCAGGAACTAATCTGTTCAGGAGTATCCTTGCAAGGATTTTTCCAGCAATAGAGAGCAGTATTATGCCTCGATAGTTTGAGCAAACGGATTTTGCTCCTTTTTTCTTGTATAGGGTGATGATGACTGCATCTCGGAGATCTGATGGCAGTTCCCCTTTTTTCCCAGCAATTCACAAGGAGTTTGTGGAATTTATCGTGGAGTACATGACCTCCGTGTTTCCAAACTTCAGGTGGGATTCCATCAATCCCAGCTGCCTTGCCGTTTTTCATCTGCTGTGTGGCCTTAAGGGTCTCTTCCAAAGTGGGAGCTATGTCCAATTCATTTTTCATCAGTTTTTGTATCATATGTTGGATAGCTGAGCCTTGGACTACTTGGTTGGCACTAAAGAGACTTTGAAAATGTTCATCCCATCGATTCAGGATGGAGGCTTTATCAGTAATTAATGTTTGACCATCTGTACTGTATAAGGAGCTTTGGACCTGATAAGTAGGTCCAAACACTGCTTTAAGAGCTTCATAAAATCCTCTATGAGCACCCAGATCTGCACAGCGTTGTGTCTTTTCTGCTATATTGATCCACCACTTGTTCTGCATGTCTCAGCATTTTTGTTGAAGTTTACTACATGTGAGGTGGAAAGCTGCTTTTCTTCCATGGCAAGTTGGCTGGGCGAGGTATGCCTGGTGAGCAGTTCTCTTCTTTGTCAACAGCTCCTGGATCTCTTGGTTGTTTTCATCAAATCAGTCTTGATTTTTCTTGTGGAAGAACCCAAGGGATTCTTCCGCAGACTGGAGGATACTGTTTTTGATATGTTGCCAAAGCACTGTAGGGGAAGAATCTGTAGGATGGTCTTCAAGTTTTGTTTGCAGATTTGCCTGGAAGTTGTCTCTCATGGTAGCTTGTTGAAGATTGTTGACTTGGAGTCTCTTCTTTAAGATGCCACCCCTTTTAGGTTTGAACGTAAGATGAAGATTTAGTTTACATCTGACGAGGCGATGATCTGTTTGGCATTCTGCACTGGGCATCACTCGGGTATGACAGACTTCGCGAATGTTTCTCTGGCAGACTAGAACATAGTCAATGAGGTGCCAATGTTTGGATCGGGGATGCATCCAGGTTGTCTTCAAGCTATCTTTCTGCTGAAAGATTGTGTTTGTAATTGTCAGCTGTTGTTCTGCACAGAACTCTAGCAGGAGGCATCCGTTATCATTGCAATTTCCAACACCATGCTTGCCTAAGACACCTTTCCAAGCTTTGGAGTTCTTTCCGACTCTGGCATTGAAGTCACCAAGGATAATAATTTTATCTTCTACAGGGACTTTTTGTATGAATTGGCGTAGGTCTGTGTAGAATTTGTCTTTCTCTACAGGGTCGGCTTGCATAGTTGGGGCATATATACTAAACAGAACAACATGTGTGAGGCATAAGGAAATAATGTGATCAGAGTGTCCTCTTGGCAAGGTTTCAAGTTTGGAGGCAATGGAGTTTTTAATCATAAAGCCTACTCCTGAAAGATGTTTTTCGGTTTTGGGTTTGCCAGACCAGTAAAGTGTGTAGCCGGCGCCATGTTCTTTAAGACTGCCTTCCTCATGGAGATGAACTTCACTAAGAGCAGCGATGTCAATATTAAGTCGTGATAGTTCGTGGGCTATTAGGGCAGAATGACGCTCAGGCCGTCCACTATCTTCAGAGTCTTGCATGGTTCTGATGTTCCAGCATGCAAGTGTCAGTTTATTTGGAGGCCGGTGTGTGCCTTTGTTTCTTTGCCTTGGTTTGACCGCATCAGAAGATGTCCGTTGGCCGCAGCTAGCCAACCAGGTAGATGGGGATGAGCTTTCGTTAGGCCACCTTTTCTAGGCCCCTCTCCATATGGAGCAAGCAGTGCTCTCCTTAAAAAAGGCTTGGTCGTTCAGGATGCTGCTGAACAAGACTGTCATCTCCCGGGTCAGCTTCGAGTGACCAAAGTCCTGAACTGCCTGCATGCAGGGTTGGGTCTGCGGCTTCCAGTGCTTCTTTACACCTGCCGTTTCATCCCTTGCCTATCGCTACAGGGCTTTTTTGGAACTGGATTTGTCCTTCGAGCCTGTGCAATGGATTTTTCTGGTGGAGCGCAGCATACACAGAACTGGCCTCACCCTTTAAACCAAAGGTTCATCTGCTGTGGCCTTGCAAGCATGGACATAGCAGCGAGGTCCTCGGGTCGTAGGTTTGATTAGAGTTTCCTTCTCTTAGATGGTTGACCTTACAGGGTTGGATGAACACCATCTGCCCGGGTTTGGGATTAGAGTTTTCCTTCTCCTAGGATAGTTGCCATAAGGCTAGAGAGCCCATTCTGCCCTTTGACGCTCTTTGTCAGACCCTTCGGTTTTGACCTGTCTGACATGGGAGACCCTCCTGTTGTCTATTATGCCACCGCCAGCATAGCTCAAAACATCATTAGGGTACGCAAGCCTCTCTCCCATGACAAGGGGGCGTCAATGGAGAGGCCTTGCACATACATATCACCTAAATGTCATGACTACAAATGACCTGCCTCTTAACAGTTGCAGTTTCCTGTCATTTTTGTGCTGGCTGTTGTACTTTTCCAGGGTTTTGCAGTGCTGGTAAGGGAAGGAAAAACAAAAACAAATTTTGTTTACTTTGAGCAGCCTATTCCTCCTTCACAGCCTCTGTACCTGTGGCTTTTTTTCCATCTGTCACTATCATCCATGCCAGGTAGGTTAGCATAGTGCACCAACAGGATCCAGCCTGAGTATACATGAAAAGCTCTTAATGCAACATGTAAGTCTCCTCCACACTGGCATCCTGTTACTGATACATGCATGCACAAGCAGGTGAATTATTTGCCATAGTGCAGCAGATATTTTCTGCTGGCAACAGTAAAGATGGAGTTGCATGTACACCAACATTGTCCATTGTGGTTGTGCAATGCACAATGGCTCCCAATCATTGACATATGTTGTTCAATGTTGCTATTCTGCATGTAGGTTAGGTAGTGCTGGCTACACTGAGGGGATGTTGGATTGCAGAAACTGTGTGGCAATTTTATACCACAAACTGCCATGCCACCATGTCGTAAAGCCACCCAAGGATCTATGCTGCCTGAGTCCAAAGTTGGCCTTATGTTTTTAAATCCTAAAAACCTAAGAAATGTTCTTCGATGCCATCACCCATTGAGTTTCCTTCCTTGTCCGGCACAACGGGAAGCCAGACCAGTTATGAGAATAATAATACCCTATTCTCTAATCTAGAGAAGGTTCTTGATAGCTGACCAGAAGCAGGCAATTCGAGGCAGGGTAGAAAATAACAGAAAGCTTTTATTCAATTCTAGGAGTCTATGTTACTTGAGAAGGCAAAACATTCCCAGGTTCAACTTAAGGCTTATACAATATGCATTCATCCAGAGCACTTACAAATAAAAACATAAATCTAACACAATCTAACTACACATTCCCTAAGTATTACATGCAGAGGTAACTTACAGTCTCTGTAGATGGAATTTCAGAGTTCTTTTTGGATCCTTTTGAGGCCTTGGGTAAAGTTGGCTCCCTCCAACTCTCTTGTTATCACAGTTTAGCATTTTGTAGTTATTCTATGGCTTTGTTGTCCATGTGGCCCAGAGCTAGGCCATGTGGATCAGAGTCCATCTCAGCTAGCTCAATCTAGCTAGGCCATGTGCTCAACTCAGAGAGACCCAGCTACTAGGCCATGTGCTCCACCAGTGTGACTCAGAACAAAGAGAAGATCAGAACTTTTAAAAGTCCTTTGTGTTTATCTCTGATTGACTCTGCTGTTGCCCAATCAGAGTGACTATCTAGTCAGGTGATGTGACGTCATGTTTATTCAATAAGGTTCTCCCACCCACTTCCCATTTCCAAATAAGGAGTGGAAGTTTCCAATATCGTTCCTGTGAGTTTGTAATGGGATCCATGATGCCTGTAGGTCATCATGACAGCTGCATCCTAAGGAGTCCTGGGATTTGTAGTTTGATGAGACACTAGAGCTCCGTGGATGAGAATTCTAAATACCTCTCTAAACTACAAAATCCCAGGATACCATGGGATTAAGCCATGGCAGTTCAAGGGGAAACTGAGTGATATAATTGTGCTGTGTGAAAGCGATCCCAAAATGATGGTGGTGGTGGTTAAATGAACAAAGAGCTCCCCCAAAGTGGATTACTATAAAAAAAGGTGTTCAACAGGTATTACTGCAAAGTGGTGGATGAAATCACTAACACATTAAAAACTGAAATGATGTATACTATTGTTACCCTAAGAGGTGGGGGTGCTAATGCCCGAAAAGGGATTAGCACATGCCTCCTTAATGACTTTGTTTCCCAGGAGGTTTCCACTCAATCCTAGTTTGGGCTTGTTTGCTAAAATATTTCTAAGACACCTTCCCTGGTCCTTGTGACCCTCCACCTGATCTCTCTTTGGATGATTCCAGTCTACTTGTCCCCTTCAATGTGTCCAATATTTCCTATTATGTGATATTATAGGGAGGGGGTAGTAGGGCATGCTAATACTATAATACAAGAAGAATTGTGTTGCTCTTTTTTGTTGTGTTTTGTTTTGCCTTTTTGTTTTCTTTTCTATTCTGGTTGTATTTAGTTACTATTATTGTTTATTGTCATACTTTTTTTAAAAACAGAAAATATACACTGTGAAAGAAGTTGTATTTTGTAGTGACACTATCACACGTGGCTTTTGTGATTACTTTTAAAAACCTCTTAAAATGATGTTATTTCCAGACATGCTATTTGCTAATACCGTACAATTATAGCAGCTTGATACAACTTTAAGTGCTGATGGAATCCTGGCATTTGTAGTTTGGGAAGGAACATAGATTCCCATGAGCTCTTGCACTAGAACTGCCTTGCAGAGAATTCTAAATACTGCACAAAACTACACATCCCAGGATTCTGCAGGATGTATTCATGGTGGTTAAAGTAAAATCAAAGTGCTATAACAGTGTGGTGTGGATACAATCTATATTTGATATTCTAATGGTAAGCTCATGATCAGTTCTGGTACCCAGCCAGAATTTTTGCCCATGGAGTTTTTTCAAGTTTTTGAAAGCCTTAAAATGCAATAGCCAGCATGATATAGTGACTGGAGTGCTGAACTAGGACTTTGGGAGACCAGGGTTCTAATCTCTACTCAGCCATGGAAACCCAGTGGGTTTGCTTGGGCAAGTCACACTCTCTGTTTCAAAGGCACACCCTCTCAGCCTCAGAGGAAGGCAATGGTAAGCCCTCTCTGAACAAATCTTGCCAGAAACCTCCCTGATAAGTTCACGTTAAGGTTGCTACAAGTCAGAAATGAATTTAAGACACACAACAACACAGCTGTTTGGTAAAAACACAGTAGATACTGAGCTTATGATTTAGGGCTGTGCTAAAAGGAGAGGGGAAATGTCAGATAGACTTTCTGTGAGGTTCTTAATGTAGAGCAGAGGCCAATGGCCCATAAACTTAATCCAGCTCATGAAGAAGCTTGAATGCAGCCAGCCTGCCCCTCCTCTCAAATTGCTCCTGCCAATTGGGAAGGGATGCCATGTGGGATTTCTTCATACCTCCCTCACCATCAAATTGGAAATTCAAGAGCATGTGAAGGGACCTTCTCACTGTGTGAAGAAACTAGGAATAGGCAGCCCAGGAAGGACCAGATGGGAGAGGAAGGGTTTGGAGAGGATGCAGCCCAGTCCCTTGATACCCTCTAACCTGTTGATGTCATCCACCTCTACTATAGGACTTTATCAGATGAGCCCCTTTAAAAGTTATTTTTCTGGCATCGGGAAAAAAAAAACATTTCTGTGCCAGCAAAAGAAAGTCCCCCACTGCACTTACCTTCTCTCCTGTCAGTGCTGTCCCTGGAAATGAAGAGGAAGTGAATGGAGCTCCGTTCACTTCCTCTTCTGAAATCTTGCGGATTCCCATGAGAGTTGATCGCTCAGGAAATTCAAAAATAAAACAAAAAATAAAACATTTTAAGTTACACTAAGCACCTAAACACACTTAAAAACTTCCAAGTAACCCAGGAAGGGTCATTAGAAGTTCATCACTTACCTGGATGTTGCGATCTCACCTGGAAGTGTTGTGCCCTGTCTGGCCATTTACTCTTCAGTGACGAGATTTAAAGGGCTGAAAGTTTCACACACTGGCAATGCCGGCAAAAAGCCAGCACTGCTGATCTATTGACAGCTTAAGCTGTCAATTGAATGTGGGAACCTATTACCGGCTAATTGACAGACTGGCTATGGGAGAAGAATGACAGCGTCTGATAATGACAACCTATAATGTCATTATCACGTTGTTTTGGCACCTTTCCCCCTCTTCTGATAAAGTCCATAGAAACTGGGATTATCCTTTTGATGCCCTGTACAACTGATGGCACTTTTTCCAGGGTCACATAATGGTGGCAGGGAAAAGCAGACAAAATATACTGGCTCCCAGCAGATTATTTCTCCAGTGCCCTTTTTCCTTCACAGCTACCACACCTGTAGCACTGTTCCTCCTTTTTTCACCATCTATGCCAGTGTAGTTACACCAGTGTAGTGCACCAACACAGGATTCTGGTATAGGTGTCTACACACTACATATTGTACAATGCTGATGTGGTAATCTCTGAAAAAAATTAACCTGAACACCTGTGAATGAAAGTGCTCAATTATTCAGAAATAACGCCATTATTAAGAATTATGCTGGCATCCTGTTAGTGAATTATGATAATTATGATGACATAAGTCAGACTTGAACCAGCATGGTGTAGTGGTTTGAGTCCTGAACTAGGACACTGGGAGACCAGGGTTTGAATCCCTGCTTGACCATGGAAACTTACTGGGTGACCTTGGGCATGTCACACTCTCTGACTCAGATGAAGGCAAGGGCAAATCCCCTCTGAACAAATTCTGTCAAGAAAACCCCAGGATAGGTTCTCCTTAGGGTTGCCAACAAGTCAGATTTTCACAGGGGCTTCCAGGTTAATGTATCACTGTGCTTCAGAGGAGATGCTAGACATGTTGAATACTGGCCAGAGGGGACCTCTTGGTTAAGGGGGACCAGAGGATCACTCACGTGTCCTGAGTCTCTGTTTCTGGTGTTTTGGCACCATAGAGCTGTGGTGACCAAACGTGGCTGAAACAGAGGATTGAGAGAGCCACTGTGGCATGCTGCTCCCTAGCTGCTGAAGACAGCGTTAAATGTTGTGCATTTAACTTTCTTAAATTCCTAGAGTATAATTATTGACCTATAGCTGAGGAAACTTTCCAACATAATGGAAATATTTAACTTCCTGACATTTTCCTCTGCATACAAGAGCAAGCCTGTGAGTAAACTCATGAATGTTTTTTTTAATAAGTAAGGTGGAGCTACATTGATGTGCAGTTAAAAATAAAAGTGGAAGAATGTATGCTGAGTGAATGGATGCAAAGAAACTGTGAATGTAAAGCATTAGTGTAATTATTAAGAAGTAAGAACTAATAACATAATCAAGACTACAACTTTGGGAAAAACAAAATTGTTTATCGTATCATGATAAGGACAAGGTCAGTTTGTGGGTTTTGGTGCTATGAGAGGAAGTGAGATTTAATTTCCAGGGCACAGAGCAGAGGGATGTAAGCAAGATTGGCTAGCCACTAAATTGACTATTGAGTGACACCTAGTGGTGGAGAGGACTAATAGCAAGCAAAGGAAATTTTTGGTCTGCTCTAGTCCCTCTGACAGCTGTCAAAATGAGTACAAGTACAAGAGCAAAGAAAAAAAATACAGGAGGTAAGAAGACCCTTCATAGGTCAAACATCAAAGCCAACAGATCCAAATCAAAAAGTGTTGGAGGAAATAAAATCACTGAGGGCTCAGATGAGTCAAATGGGGACTGATTTTTAAATTTTAAAAAGATTTGAAGGCAAAACTCACAGAACTAAATCAAACACATAAGGCCTGACTCTCCAAATATCAACTTAGAAGGCAGCAGCTGTTGTGAGAAACAGGGGTCTATTCCTGCTGTTCATCAGAAAACAGCTGATTGACGTGCCCACCCCCTCCCATGAACTATCTCCAGTGCAACAGTCAGAATCAGGGTCCTTGTTGCAGTTTCCCCTTGCACCAGAGATTGCCTGCATGAGGGAGAGTAGTAATGTCAGTCTGTTGTTTCCCAATTGAAAAAGGAACAGACTTCTGCTGCTCACAGCAGCAGCTGCCTGGTAACTGGGGAACTTTCTCTGTCTCTATGTATTCCCTAAACTAGTGAATAAGTAGGAATTGTGAACATGAATGAATCACAAATTAGTAACTCTAGGTTATGCCCTTGTAACTGCCTTAGTGAATTCCAGCCCACTGTGTTTATGTGTTCCTCAAGCTAAAAAATAGGATGTCCCCTCTTAACTTTCTCTTCCCCAGGCTAAACATACTGAGTTCCCTAAGCCGCTCCTCATAGGGCATGGCTCCCAGAACTTGCACCATCCTGGTCGCCCTCCTCTGGACACGTTCCAGCTTGTCAATATCTTTATTGATCTGTGGTGCCCAGAAATGGACACAGTATTCCAGGTGAGGTCTGACCAAAGCAGAATAGAGTGACACTATCATTTCCCTTGATCTAGACACTATACACCTATTGATGCAGTCTAGAATCCCATTGGCTTTTTTAGCTGCCACATCACACTGCTGACTTGTTATCAGCTTGTGGGGCACTACGGAGATTATCAGATGCATTAAAAGTGGCATTACACAAATGCCAGGAGATCGCAAAAGGGCTCCCTTTTCAGACAACGTCGTTCCCTTCTTGTTATGCACCCATTCTGCTGCCGTTCCGCTGGCGCTGCTTTTTATTGATGGGATAAGCCATCAATAGAGCCCCCATTCCATTTCTGTCACAGATGTTCCTGTGAGCAAAAAGGTTTCCCGTTATGCTGGCAAGATCCCAGCATCAATGGGAGGTCCCTGCCAGAACACTTCCAGGTGAGATCGGGACATCCAGGTAAGTGACACACTATTTATGACCCTCCCTGGGTTACTTCTACCTTTTAAAAGTGTGTTTCTGTGCTTGCTGTAATTTTTTTTGTGTCCTTTTGATTTTTATTTTTTAATTTCCTGCACTCACGTCTTCTACAAGAATCCGCGGGATTTCAATCCAGGAAGTGAAGGGAGCTCCATTACAGCTCCATTCACTCCTGGGCTGCTGGAATGATGGGAGAGGAGGTAAGTGCAGTGGGGAGGGTGACTGTGGTGTGATAGGGATGGGACAAGGGTGGGAGTGGAGATTGGGGGCAGGAATGCTTTTTTTGTTCCTGTCTGATAATCTTCTAAGACTCCTAGAGACATTTTGCATGTACTGCCCTCAGTGCTGTACTGTCACCCCTCCTATAGCTGTGCATTTCATTTTTACTGCCCAAGTGTAGTATCCTACATTTCTCCCTATTGAAGTTTTAGCCCAACTTTCTAATCTGTTACATATGTAGAAAGTAAGCTTTCAGAATAATGCACAACTATTTAAAGGAGAACAAGTCATAAATAGAACATATACATACCCTCAAATCAAAGACAATAAAAATCAAGAACTCTACATAACAATAATATTTTATTGGCTTTCAAAACCTGAGATTCACAAAGAATAACTTAAATACAGTAGTTATTAAATAAAAGTAGGGGTTCCAGCCCCCACACATATGTTATATGTTCATTGAATTAAAAAAAACTTTAAAAAACCTGTCTAATATTTGAGTCTTAGAAAACAGTTAAACTGCTGAACAACATATTACAAATATTTTTCATTTATAAGGGAGCACCTATGTTTGCTAAAGCCCATCCTTATGTTCTCAAAGTTCAGAGTGTAAGACTTTACAAACTGTAAAGGGTAGTGAAAAGGCTTTCAGAAATGGAAACAAATGGGATGGGGGACACTTCTGAGAATGAAAGGAACTCATAGAATCATAGAATTGTAGAGTTGGAAGAGACCACAAGGGCCATCCAGTCCAATCCCCCTGCCACGCAGGAAATCACGATCAAAGCATCCCTAACAAATGGCCATCCAGCCTCTGTTTAAAGACCTCCAAGGAAGGAGACCCTACCACACTCTGAGGGAGTGTGTTCCACTGCTGAACAACTCTTACTGTCAGAAAGTTCCTCCTAATGTTGAGGTGGAATCTCTGTTCCTGGAGCTTGCATCCATTGTTCCATGTTCTAGTCTCTGGAGCAGCAGAAAACAAGCTTGCTCCATCCTCAGTGTGACACCCATTTCAAATACTTAAATAGGGCTAACATATCACCCCTTAACCGTCTTTTTTTCTAGGCTAAACATACCCAGCTCCCTAAGTCTTTCCTCATAAGGCATGGTTTCCAGACCTTTCACCATTTTAGTAGCCCTCCTCTGGACTGATAGCAAAACCAGAGTCATGGCTCTACCGACAAAGTGTATTACTTTCATGTCACTTTAACTGTTGTGACCTCCCTCATGGAATTCTGGGAACTGTAGATCGGTGAGAGTTCGGAGCATTTTTAAGGAGGTTTTTTGTCCTCATCTGCAGCCTTTCTCAAGATTACCGTTTCCAGTTTTTCTCAAGAGGAAATCTGTTAAACCAATTTAAATCTCTTGTCTAGCTATGAGATATATCGGGTACAGACAACCCCTTCTGATGTTTTGGACTACAGTTCTCATTATCATCAGATATAAGCCATTTCACTGGCCTGATAGGATCTGTAGTCAAAAATTTCTGGATGGTGCCAAGTTTCCTAACCCTATTCTGTATTATGCCTTGTACACACTTGTATCTTAGGGCATCAGTGGTTTGTTTAGGTGCATAATAGAATTAAGGTATCTTATATAACAACATGTTGATGGCTGAAATGTTGTCATTATTCTACACAGTGTCAACGATCAGACCTTAAGCAGGATGCCAGGGGTTCAAAGAGACTGTGTTAAAGCCAACAGGAGGGAATGTATGGATAGCTTTGGGGGAAAATAAATATATTAATTAACGATATTAAAATACAGCACTCTTCTCCCAAATCTCAATAATTTCTGTGGATATGCACTTGCACTAAGCCAGAGATAATGAAATCCTGGAAAGTATATTTCCTTTAGAAACCAAACCTGTTAATCTGAAAGCTGCTGCTTTAAAAAACAACAACATAAAAACCCGGAACCCACAATGATTTTAAATGTTCTACAGGTAACAAACATTTCAGTTTCTACCAAATTATCATTCTGAAGCAAAATTAAAATGAAAGAAATGTTTTAACAGGTTAATCATAGAATCATAGAATTGCAGAGTTGGAAGAGACCACGAGGGCCATCCAGTCCAACCCCCCTGCCACGCAGGAAATCACAATCAAAGCATCCCCGACAGATGGCCATCCAGCCTCTGTTTAAAGACCTCCAAGGAAGGAGACCCCACCACGCTCCGAGGGAGTGCGTTCCAATGTTGCAAGTGAACTTCAAAATAGTATTCATAAAGCACAACCCTAATTCATTTCAGTAGGGTTTGCACTGGGGAACTTCCTGGTGGATTGTGCCTCTTATCAAGAGACATTTTGCTCAGTGATTAGGCTGGAAGGACTTAGATGTGGGGCATATAGGCTCAGCTCCCTGCTTTCCTATGAACTTGCCAAGTTATTTTGTCACCAACAGAACTGACTTTGACTGTTGTAGAACCATACAAAGTGGTGAACATTTGAGTGACAGGCATAATTTGGAAAATGGCCGTGCTAGCTGGGGAACTTTGGAACTGTTCGTCCCAAAAAGTAATTTTTCCAAGGTCTGTTCTTAGGAACACCAATGGAACAGCATGCAGTTTAATGGTGATGTTTTGGTAACTGCTTTGCAGAGCTGCCAACCTCTCAAATGGTAATAGCACAACACTTGGAGGTGGCAAAATATCTTTGGTTAGTCCTGTGGACAACTCACAGTTTCTTGACCTTAATTTCATGTATGTTGAAATAGTCCTGCTGCCATGGTTTCAAGGATGTGAACTAAAAACAGAGAAGAACTCTTCAGCGTAAAGTACAATTTACATTATGGGACAGCCAGCTATCTCAAGAAGGTCTTTTTTATCTAAATAATTGTTTCACTCTTCTTCTAGTAGGTACTGGAGTGCTGACAAATGCCCAGAAACCGCTCTTCCCCCTCCTCTCTGGATTTCCCCCTTTATATGCCTTTGAAACTGTTTCTAGATTTCTAGATCACTGATAGTTTTATCCAGAGAAAACTGAGGTCATTTAACTGTCATAGAAAATAATAAAGAAATACAGCTTCCTTAAATCCCATTGAGTACAATGGACAGCTTTGTCTTTCAGGATGGCATCAACCATTGTGAACTGATTTTAAAACTCTGTCAAAAAAAACCCTCAACTCCTGGCATAGTATAATACTGACTCCTGGTGACAACTTAACCTGTAGATTATAAGGACTGCCAAAATACCCCTTATTTAAATGTTAAATATTGTTGCTGTTTTCCCACAGAAGACTCTTTCTGTTATTCACAGTGATGGTTGTAGAATTCTGCTTCAAACAAAATGGTGTGAATGGTAACCATTAACCTCATGAGAAGTAGAAAATGGTCACTTCTAAACAGGAAGCATCAACTCCAAGATGCAACTTTGGAGTTTCAATGCACTGTGACATTACTTGGCTCAGTTCCCAAGATTTAAGCATATTGGTTAACACCATGCTTCAAGGAAAGCCTTCATCTTCATTTAGGAGGGTAGTAACTTTTGAAATGGACTCCATTCATGTGGGATTCAATCCAAGGAAGGTATTCGGTGACCCTTGTGTAGACTCCTGGCTTCTCTTTTTCAGCACAGCCTTCACCCCAGCTGACTATCCCATATAGCATCATCTTGTCATTGAACTCACAAATGAGGGGACCACCAGAATCTCCCTGAGAAGGCAAGACATAGGAATGATGGTTAGTATTCCCAAACTGTTAGCAGTATAAATGAGGCTAAAGCAAGGGCTGGATATGAGTTGAGGGGGTAGATTAATTTAAAGGAAAGAAAGTCACACGCCTAGCAAATTCTGGTGTTGTTTACACGATACATGGTATAGGACCTTCTCTGCTGTTGGTGCCTGTCTATGGAATGCCCTCCACTTGTAGGCCTGATTGGCACCAACATTGGTTTTAGGCACCAGGTTAAAGCAGCCTTTTCTTTTATCCTCTTTAACTAATTTATTGTATTTTCTTGAATTGTATTCAGTTGTTTATATTGTTCTAATTGAATGATGCCTTAAGATCATGATAGAGGGCAGAGATAGAAATATTTTAATACATGCATATGGCAGTAACTCCTTTTCTGCAATAAGGAGACTCAGTGGCAGCAGTTTTGACATTGGCATCAAGGAGTCCATCACCACCACCAGCTCAACTGCAAATCAATTGGAGGGTGGAGGATGGAAATAAATTTAATAAAATATTCTAGCTATGCATTAGGGGAAAGTATTTTGATCACATGGATTACATTAGCCATGCCATTCCAAATGACATATAAGGAAACTTACTTTGCATGAATCAGTCTTCCAGTCTTGACCGCCAGCACAGAACATGTTGCCATTCACCATGTGACCTTCATAGTACTTCTGACACTTGGACTGAGATATCAACTTCACATTAGTTGATTTCAGTATCCTTGAATAGTAAATGTCAGCTGCAAACAGAGACACAATATTTGTATCGGACCCTTCTCAACAAAATCTGCTGCTGTCTACTTCATAGAGTAAAAACCAAGGAAGAATTTCTGAGTGTGCTTTACTGAATGCCTTCATGCATGCCAACTGCACTCCTAAGACTCACTTTAGTGGATAACACCACATCAACTACATTAGTGAATTTCCAAAGTTAATTCTAAGCACCAAATGTTCATTTCTTCATACAGAACAGATGGTGGAGGAGGCAGGTTTCTCGCACATCCACATTTACTGGACAATAAAATATCTCCAGAAAGTGCCATTCACACGTACCATACAAGCAGCATTGTTTTGAGAAGACAGGAACAGAAAAAACTCACACTTACTTTTGTTTTCTCTTCCATACCCAGAAACTTCACATTGAAAATTTTCTCTCAGTTGTAAGTTTTGAGGTGGCAAACAGATGGTTTTAACAACATGTGACTCTTCAGCGCACTGGCCAGTGGATGATCTAATCCTTATTAAGGCTAAAGAAGAATAAAGTATGCACATTATATAGGGTGTTTTCCATCATTAAGTCTATTTAAAACTGAATAATAAATGCTTAGAGCTACCTATTCCAACTGCTTTTCCAGACAATTGCACATATTTTATTCCCATAACTGCATTTGCCCACAGCCATCTCACCTCTCCTTGCGTTTTTTTGCCCTCAAACAATAATTTAGACTAAGTTCCAATACAAATTAAGACAGTGAAGGCCTCTCTTTCATTTACTTTATTCTGCTTGATAAATCAAGTAATTTGGATTCAGAAGATTTAATCACACTTTTACTAGATCCCTTAAAACAAATATATCTTCAGTTAGCTGTGACCAGCTTAAGTCCCACTGACCCAATGGGACTCTAAATGCAGATAACTCTAGATCAAACACCCTGTTAATAATAATAAAAATGTTAATTTACTTTGTAACATGTGACTTGGGTCCCCAGTTTTTTCTATGCTCAGTTGTAGAATTACCATGTAGCAAATGAGGTACACTTCCGGGTTGTTGAAGGCCAGAGGTAGCAGTGTACTCCAAATCACCCAAGGAGAATTATTTTTGAATTACTAGATCGATGTTCCAACACTGTATCCAAGTACATATCCTGGTAGTCTCTGACTTCCAGAGATATGATAAGTTGTCTTATCTGGCTCTCAGAACAAAGCCGCCTCTCAAGTCCCAGTTTTGGGGAAAGTGTAGGAATCTGAAGTTCCCAGCTGTCTGGCACACCGGACATTTCATGGGAACTTCACGCTTCCTTTGTTCCTACCTTTATTAATTGAGCCAATAAAACATCTGGCTTCATAAGCCACCTTTGAAGGAAAGCTCAGGAAATTACCTTGGGTTTTACAACTCAGTGTTACCTTCCTATCTGTAGTTTCCCATGGAAGTTTTCCTTTCATGTAACATCACATCCCTAGGCTAAGACCTCCTTTGATCTCAGTGATTGAGTGTATATGACAAATGGTTAAGAAAATGGCTAACTGTGTACGTAACATATACCCTATATAACCTGTAAGCCCTGGACAAAGGAGGAAGCTTCTGCTCATTTTTATCATGTCTCTCTGTTGCTTGCTGTAACTATCTGCCTGCCTGCATTACTTTGACTGAGATGCAGTGTCCATTGTTCTCTCCTCATGTCTTTCTGTTAGCACGCAAACTAATGGTTGGTTGATGGCCCATTAACTGCTGGAAATCCCTCTGTCCACGGGCGGGATTCCTTTGTAAGTGTTGAGTTTTGATTCTATTGTTTTTCAAAACTAGGAACCAGATTTTGTTTACTTTTAGGGTTTCTTCTTTCCTGTTGAAGTTGTCCAGGTTTTTGTGGATTTCAGTAGCTTCTCTGTGCATTCTGACATGATAGTTGTTGGCCTGGTCCAGAATTTCTGTGTTTTTAAATAGCATTTTGTGTCCAGGTTGGTTTATAACATGTTCTGCTACTGCTGATTTTTCTGGCTGGCCCAATCTGCAGTGTCTCTCATGTTCCTTGATTCATGTTTGCACACTGCGTTTAGTGGTCCCTATGTAAACTTGTCCATGGCTGCATGGTATGCGGTAAACTCCTGCAGCTGTGAGAGGGTCTCTTTTGTCCTTTGCTGAGCATAGCAAAGATGCAGGCAAAATGTCAGGAGCAAACTCTTCCACAACACAGCCTCACAGCCCGGAAAAAACCCCAAGGGAAATCTATGGATGCCGGCCTTGAAAGCCTTTGACTTCACATTCTTCATCATCATTCACACAATAGTTTGAGAAAGTACTCCCCTTTCCTCTCAAATTTGCCACTGAAGGCACAGAACTAGTTTAGAGAAAGAAAGGAAGTCCTTTAAAATCTCTGTGTTTTCCAAAATATCATCTGCATTCAGTATCACCCTTTTCTGTCAATATGTGAATTACATAATTATATCGGAATATATAAAATGAGAGAGACAGAGCGGCTTGGGTGTTGAACTAGGACTCAGGGAGACCAGGATCTGACTCCTTGCTCAGCCAAAGAAACCCACTGGGTGACTTTGGGCAGTCCCACCTTCTCAGCCTCAGAGGAAGACAATAACAAACCTTTTCTGAATAAATCTTGCCAAGAAAATCCCATGATAGGTTCACCTTGGGGTTATCATAAGTTGGAAATGACTTGAAGGCACACAACAACAATGTAAAACAATCTATTCTAGACATTTTCCCACTTAAGTGCACCCTTATTTTGCAAAGCCAATGACCCTGAAGGGGAATTTTAAGATGTCATCTTACCAATGTCATTGTCATAGTTCGTTCTTTGTTCTGAATATCTCTCATGAATGATAAGCCTATCAACACCAAAGGTTTGCTCCTTTACATCAGTAGCATTCAGTGCAGACTTTCCGAGAATAATAGTTAACTTGGATGTATCAACAGTGCTGAGCAGAAGCAAAAAAATAATAAAAAATAAAATAAAACAAAATAAAAAATGAAGCCATGAATTCCAGGAAGATTTCTGTGGAACTGTTTTCGTAATCTCATTTACTACTCTCTTTTGCCACCTTTACCATTCTCTCCTTAATTCTGTAGCTTTATTAATATAAATAATTTATAATATAATTTTGACTTTTTTCTTATTTGAACTTCATAATATTTTATTAGGACAGAAAGGGGATACATGTACCAGCCTTTGTAGCTAATCTCCCTTTAAAACTCACAAACATATTAAAAACATTAAAGTGCTATTGCTCCACTAACTTGCCATGGTTTCATCCTATAGAATCCTGGGATTTATAGTTTGGTGGGGCTCTGGTGGAGCTCTCTGGCTAAGAATTCTAATAACACAGCCTAAACTGCCAATCCCAGGAATCCATAGGATGGAACTTTGGCAGTAAATGTGGAATCATAGTGTTATAATTCTGTAGTGTGAATGAGCCCCTGGTTGCCTTTTTGTGAAATGTGACTGGCCATACCTGTCACAGCAGCCGTATCGAAAATGGGCATTCCCTATGATAGCCATTTTCTAACAGCACCTGTGACACTTCTCAACATTTCAAATGTCCAACAGCCCCGAAGTCTGAAGACCCTGGTATATGATCCTAAGCATGTAGGCTGTGTGCTAATCTATGAAAATTTGTTTGGCACTACGTATACTGTACTGGATGTTGACTAAAGAACTGCCATCTAGAAATGAAACTTACCTGCTTTCAAAACAATGTGCCGCTGTAAGGACCCAGCATGGATCTATGAGACTACCACCACAAATGAAACGACTGAAAGCCCCATTCCTAATGGACTGGAAGATGGTTGCTATCCAAGGCTGAGACTCAATGGCTGCCTTCCGTCCACCCACAATCTTAAAGGTCCTGAGGCTCCTCTGGCCGCATGTTGATTCTGTGGAAGACACAAAAAGCCCCAAGGTTTTTACCTAACAAAGAACATACACAATACAATAGACAGCTCCTCCCCTGTTAGTTCTTCACAATAAAAAACTAGGTTCCAAGTGGCTGGTACAACATCCCTCTGAAACTGCTCATTTTCAGTGATGGCTTATATATTATATATTAATGAGCTATGATTTAGGTTGTTCTCCATATTTAGCAGGAGCCAGCGTGGCACAATGGTTTGAGGGCTGGACTATGACTCTTGAAGACCAGGATTCAAATCCCTGCTCGGCCATGAAAACCCACTGGGTGACCTTGGGCAAGTCACACACTTTCAGCCATCAGAAGACCCTGTGATAGGTTCACCATAAGTTGGGAATGATTTGAAGGCACACAACAAGTAAGGGGAGCAGATCCTGAAAACAAGCTGTTCTAAGATTCTTTCTGTTTGTTTTCAGCAAGCTCAGCAGCATCCTGAGTACTGTCATGGAGGAATTAAGGCCTCTCATCTTTTGCTACCACCAGGCCAGTTTTGAGTGAAGGGCAAAGAATGGTGTGATATTGCATGACTCAGGATTAAAGATGAGGAGTTCAAGGGTATTCAAGCTCAGTTGTGCTACTAATTAGGTCACTGGGGCACAACAGTGTTTTTAAATTTCAAAACTTGGCTGTTTATTCTTTTGTTTTGGTGAAAAAAGTTAATATAAGTCAAGTCTAAGTTGAAATTAAGCAAGTGCAGTTTGCCCTTCACTCTTCTTGACAAACAAAAGAACTGCTAAATGCAATCCACTAATTGCAGTCTGCAGTAATAGAATCTAGGAAGGGATTTTTTTGTGTGTGTGTAATGTTGCTGACAGTCTTGCTTAGCTCAGATCTTTTTCTTGTTCATATCTTGAATTCTGCTGTCTGTTCATGTGTGAGATCCACATCTTGGCTTCTAAAGTGGACCTCACTAGACATCAGAGAATACTAAAACCATCTTGACTGTGACAGCAAGTAGAAAATAGTGGTGTCCAAAACAATCAAGCATGCATTTTCCTTTTATCCTGTACATGCTTGGTATGAAAATATTAGTGTGATGCTACTATTCATGGGTTCCACCATGAAGAATTAAGTATCTTTAAGTACACATAATAGCTGTCTTTATCAGCCTTCATAATTGCTGCCTGGTCTGTACCTCAGCCCTGCCTAACATAGGCCTCAGTCCTGTGGGTTGTCCCTACTCTAGGAAACTCGGTGTAAGAAATGAATTTACCTATGTGTTGACTCACTATTTAACAGTTGGTTCAATGGGTCTATTCTAGTTGGGATTAACCAACAGAATTCAGGCCATAGGCTCTTTTATTTTACTCTGTTGCGTATCAACTTGCTGTTGATCAAATTTAGGTTTGTGCTGATCTTTTGTGGAAACATTTTTGCATGCTGTGAAAAATGCGCAAATCAGAGATTGGGGAGGGGTGCTCCTTCAGAAGGATTTTCAAGTGTTTCTACATTAATCATGAAGGAATTCTGATACTGGAAGCACTGCTCTGGCTTAATTTGCCTTCAGTGATGACATTACATAACTTAATCTGATTGGCTGCTGTTCCCAAAGTGTGCTAAGGTAGAAAAAATAGTGCAGAAGTGGCAGCCATTTGAAGAATGCATTGGCTGGGAAGAACATGAGCACAGTTCTTTCCCACCCCGACTAACATTTTGGCTTCCCTGAAACTGTTATCTCTACACTGACAATAATCATAGTAAAATTTTCAGCGCAGCCTGAATCATATCAGACTTTATCCTTCAATGCTCTTGGCAGTGCTAATTTTCAAACTGTTCCTCACCAGTCCCTGCTTCCCAGTCCCTGGTTGTAAAATTAGCTCTCACAACACAGAATTTTCTGAAACCGAATTCGGATTTCTTGTTATGTAAGTTGCCTTGATATTGAGATCCACAGTTTCTGGCACTCTACAAAGGTAACAACTTACCTTTTATGCACATGGGTATATCACAGGGTGTCTCAGAGGTTCGATATCCTTTCCTAACATAACACCATGGTTTGGATCGGCCATCTGGATTTCTGGAAAACAGAAGAACATTGCCTTCAGAGAGACTAATCTTCAGTAATATCAGGAACCACCTGTAGCAGTTGGCAAAATCTCTTCAAATTAACAACTGGCAGAATTAGCCTTCACCTCCAGATACCAATGCAAATTAGCTGGAATAAACTCATCAGGAGAGATGCAATTCAATTTTGTGTCGCTTTGACAAGGACAAGGTTTTTTTAAATCATAGTATATGTGCTAATCAACTGATGTCTATGTTATCAACTAACCACAGTTTGCAATTAACCATTGTTATGGTAATTACCATTGCCTGTAGTGTCTGTACTGAACTCCTTCACACTTTACATCACAACCTTCACCCTTTCCATCACAATCTTTACATCACACACACCTGATGAAATAAAATCACTTAATGAAGTAGACTGTATTCATGAAAGCCTATGACACAATATATATGTTAGTCTCAAAGGCTCCTCAGGACTACATTTCCTTGAAACAGACAAATCTGTTATGAATAATGGCCATTATCCTGTATCAGCTACTTAATTAAATATATTAAACTAAATAACCACTCCTGGACCAACACCACCACTCCCCAGCAAATGTGATGGAAATGTCGTCATCTGTGCTCTGATTGCCAGCAGAATGGATTTCCTTCTCCCCATGCAACTGCTGTCTGGTAAAGTAGGCTGGAGAACTGTTTTATATTCATAATTGTGACTTAACTGCATGGGTAGAAGGAGATACATCCCTCAGTTAAGTATACTATATTTAACTAATTGATTATTAATTAAGACTAATAATAATGATTAAGACTAATTAGTTATTAAGACTAATAATGCCTAGTGTAGCTATTTTTCAGATGACCTTAGGGTACCAGTACTTCTAATAATTCCCCAAAGGAGATATTTCAGTAGGTCAAGCAAAGTGTCCCAGCCAATGATCTACTCAGTATCAGAGGCAGAGTTGCCCTTTGTACCTTGTTATCCTAAAAGCACCACATGAAATCCTTATTAGTCTCAATAAAGAAGAAATTAATCCTGGCAGTTTTGACAAAGATCCAGACATTCAGAAGAATATATATCATAACCAATGTTTTTGAAGAATGTGCCAAATTCCACCGGCAAAAAGATATGGCAACTACAGAGAGGATAAGAGACTATTGTGTTGAACACAAGTGGTCCCACATTTTGATACTCTGCTGCATTTCATTTACCTGCAGTAGTTGTGTTTGCCTAATCCAAGCTCCATGGCATCCTGCCTGGCCTCGTTGTAAGGCCATCTCCGTAGCATGGGGGAATTCCAGTCCAGGCATCTTTCATTATTTTCATTCAAGGACACAGTCCCTCTGTAGTCTTCCCCATTGCCAGTGTAACAGTGACTTTCATCATCTGAAGGGGAAATAAGATAATTGTCAGTACTAATTGCCAACTAGTAATTTAACTGATTATCCTCTGTGTCGGGCATACCTGCCTTTTTCTACACTATTTGTCAACATCCAGAGTGACTCACATCCAGATATTTAATTTAAAACATAATGTATGATCATAAAATGTCAGAATCTAGTAAGACATTCAGTTCAATAGAATCAATAATAAGGTTTGTTACAACTACCAATTTCTTAAATGTAGTACTTTTTTTTAAAATCACCAGTGCACACATGATGAATTACAGACAGTAGGGGAAAATAATGCCAGCTCAGAGTCTGCAGAAAGATGTGGGGAAAATAATTTTCACTCAATCAGGGAGATCTGGGGGGAGGGTGATCTGTTTTGTGGCTGCTGTGCATACACACTTTCCAATGTCTTGTTTGTTTTAGAATATTGGCATTAAGGACATTGTCTAAGTTTTGGGAAATGGGAGGACTAGTTGGTGTCCTGGAGGTTATGTTCCCTACATTCGTAGTGATCTGATTTTGTATTTATCATTTATACAGTTTTTGCCTAGCTCAGCTTGTTTGCTCTGAATTCATATCAAGACATGGTGTTATGGCGGAAATTATACATATGTGACAAAGCCCCTTCTGAAAGATCATAAATGACAGAAAATGCTAACTCAGGTGAAGGAACTCTGGGATCTTTCTCTCTCCCTCTCTCATACAGGACTGAATTTTTAGTTACAATTTTTACCGGGTTGCATTCATTTGCTTGCCTCTGTCATACAGATAAATAGAATACCTTTCTTAAGAATAATAGAGCAGAGAGGAAAGGGGGTAATCAAATTAAGTGAGCGCCAGCATGGTGTAGTAGTTTGAGCATTGGACTAGGACTCACAGAGATCAAGATTCAAATCCCCAGTCAACCATGAAAACCCATTGGGCAATCCTGGTCAGGTCACCCTCTCTCAGCCTACGAAGGCAATGGCAAACCTACTCTGAATAAATCTCTCCCCCTCCAAAAAAAATCCAAACAAACCCAGAGTAGACTTGAAGACATATAACAACAAATCATACCTATTTCACAGTGATCTCCACTATATCCTTCAGGGCATAAGCAGCGTTTCATTCGAGAAAAGAGGTGGTAGGTGATGCACGTTCCTCCATTCAAACAGTTACAACCTGTAAACAAGACATTCCAAGAAAGGTATGTAAGTACATTACATAAAATTCAAAGCCATGTAATATGTCTTATACCACATCCACATTGTGCAACAAACCTCATGTTACATGCAAACACAAGTCACAAAATCTAGTGGCCCCATTGATCAACAAGTAACAGCAAGCAATCTGGCAGTTAGTCAAACAAGAATTTTCAGTTGGCAACAAAAAGCTGGACAAATTTATTTACCTTTATGTTCATATTTTGTTTTGCTTCCTAGCTTGCGTTGTGTCAGCCAATAGTGAGACTAAGAGAGAACAATAACAAAAAACACATTATTCTAAAGGAAATATAGAGAAGGTGTAGCAGCAGCTTCTTAACCTCTCCTGCCCCCTGCCCTCCACTTGATTTGTCCTTACAATAAATGTGAGAAGGAGGCCATCACTTCCATTCTATGCCTGGGGAATTGACCTGGATGATCATAAAGAGGACCAGACAGAAGGGCCTAGAGCAGTGGTTCTTAACCTTTTCTTTACCAGGGACCCCCTTTAAATATGTTTTGTTGCCTTGAACCCCCAAGACCTAACTCAAGATTTAAAACCCTAATAATAATAATATAATTACACCATCCATTGAACATTCCCTCAGAGGAACTGGAGGGGGAGGGGAAACTTCTCTCCTGCTTCTTCCTCCAAGTATGTGGCTGGAGCGGATTGAACGGCAACGCTCAGGCCAAGCCAGCCAGCCTCCTGTCATGTGGCACTCCGCTGAAGGGAGGAAATGGCCGAAGCAGCCTTCAAGTCTTCATGGACCCCTTGTGAGGACATTGCGGACCCCTGGCAGTCCCCAGACCACAGGTTAAGAACCACTGGCCTAGAGAAAGTCAAAAGAAAATGTAAGAGGAAAGAAGAGGAAAGAAAACTAGAAAAGTTAGAACTCGAAGATGTGCTCAAAAGCAATGATGGGAACAGGAGAATACTAGAAGAAGAAATCATTTGTGGGGGAAACAGATAAAGAATGGTCAGGAAGAAAGGGCACACATGACTAGGAGTGGCAGAGTCCAGGAAGAATGAAATCCACATATTGCTTTCAAATAAATCTGCAAAAAAGATTTGGCTGGTTATGACAAATACTAAGTCAAAGTCATATCAGAGAATGCTATGTGCAGAAGCAGTAAACAACAAAAAAGGCAAAGGGGGCTAAAAATAGGTTTGGGACAAGGGCAAAAGGGGAAGCTTTGTATTTATGGTCAAAAATGGAAATCAGCTCAAGCAGCTGTCAGTTGGAGCTCCCACTAGTTGCAAAACTTACTGATGCTCTGGCTGGGACAAGAACACTCAGCATTACAAAGATGATGATGAGTAACTTCATTGTGTTGGTTAAGAGGTTCCTACTTTGAGCGGTTTTGTTCAGTTCTTTGGTTCTTCTTTTTCTGTTGGTTTCTAGAAAGGAAAAAAACCAACCCATCAGGTTTGTAATATGGGGCAACGATTGAGCTGTATTATTTCTCTCTGTTTCATAACTTGAATGTCATTTAGCTTGTGGGTGACGTGCTAACTAGCAAAGCTGCGCTTCTCTTCTATGTTCAGTCTGAACTCTAATGTGAATCAGGTTGTGGATCTCAATCTTTTCATCAATGGGGGCCACCAAAAGAAAGTTGTATGTTGGTCCCAAACCCACTTGATAATGCCAAGAGCTGCCTTGTTCCCTCATGACGTCTTCCTTGTAGGGGCAAGCCTGGTGACAAACCCACAAGGCTCTATCATCTCACAAGCCCATTATATGGGAATAATCATTAGAACTGGAGGTAAATGTTAAGTTTTTCCAAAAAGATGAAATTTTCATGGCTCAAGTTTACATAAACAGGTTTTGCAGGTTCAAAAATCTGCAAAACGTGTCTCAATATAAGCAATGATAGATTAAAATAAATGTACACTGGGGCAACAATAACTGTCACTTTTTTTTCTTTAACATAATATACTCTATCATCAGACCTTTGCATAATTGCAAGAAATTAAAACAATGGCTGTTTGGGGGTGCATCACACATGTCACAAAAAGAAAACTTGCTATTATACTGACGCAGTAGCGCACTGGTTCCTCTGAGCATATCAAAAGAACCAGGTAGCAAAAGTTGTAGCAGAGTTGCATTCATTAGGCGAAGAAAGGAGCACATAGACACAGACATGTGTCTAAACTATTTCTTTTTACTAAAACATATTATAGCGATATTTATAATGAGTCTGAGACTCCTATCATACACACTACATATCACAGCACAATGTACAGTGCAGTCCTGTCACTATACAGCCCAGACTGAACTATATAGTCTCAGAGCTTAATCCAACTCAATATTATGGAGACAGCAGTTCTCACACACATTCTCTCAGAGATAAGGACATTGGCCTTCTTCCTTCCCACGCTAGCTTCCCAGGCCAAATCAAGATATGCTAGCCAGCTGCATTTAGCCTTCTCATTACTGGTCCCTGCAGGCTGTAACATATCATACTTGTTCTTTATAGTGTAAATTTCCAGGTTGCATATCCCAACACCCTGATGTATACCTCTCCACTACTTTTGCATTTTAAAATCTTGGGCTCCTTATTGTCAGAGTTCTTATAGATCTTTCCCGGATTCTAAAGACTGAAGATTTAGGCACAGAAGATGATATGTAGTTCTTACCCTAAATATGCAATATAAAAATGTCTCATTGGATTTTCAATTAAATGCAATTCAGATGGATTATTAAACCACAGGAGCATGCCATCCTAGAGAAATGCACTGCTCACCTTTGAGATGCAAACCCAAACACCCTTTTCTGGGAGTAAATCCAGTGGAAGTCACTGGGAACCTATCTTCAGTCCAGAATTATAGCACTATTTTCCCACTTTAATTGCCATGATTCGGTCCTGTGGAATTCAGGAACTGGCACTTTAGAGAGGAGCATTTAGAATTCTTAGCCAGAGCATGCCAGTGCCTCACTGAACTACAAACCCCAGGATTCCACAGGATGGAACCATGGCAGCTAAAATGGAATAATAGCATTATAATTCTGTAGTGTGAATGGCCCCTGGATTTAGTTCTGAAGAGACAGGCATAGAAGTGTGATGTACACAAAAAATAAAATAAAATACATGGCTGCATGTTATGGTCTCTTAAACAATTTTGTAATTCCTGGTGATAAGCCATTTGTTAATATGATTCCAAAGTATAAAAAATGTAAATGTATTAATAAGTTGAGGTGTGTTCTAAACTTACATGGCAGAAGTGTTCTGTTACAAAATGTGTTTGCACACTTTGTTCATTACAGGCTAATACTTTAACTCCGGAAAGTGATGAACACATCTTTATAATGCCTGGGGTTATTTCATTTCTGCATGTAGCGACAAAGAACAGTGTTTCAACAAGGTATTGTGAAATAAATGGGCATATCATGTTTCTGTTGCCAAATTAGGTTGACAAACTAAACTAACATTCAAGTAACCTTTTTGCTGAAAGTGAGAATTAGGATAAGTATCAGGAAAGGATGATGGAGACTTAGAAAACAGTTCCAATCTATTTATCCTCAGTTTGTAATATATGCACTGTTATATAAATAGGAAAACAAAATGAAATTCTGATATGCTTTTCACTGTTACCTTTGTGAAAATGGCTAACTCTCACACTGCGTTAAAGGTACTTTGGTTGTTTCCTTTGGCAATGTCTAGTCTACGCACGAATCAACAACTGGAAGCCATCACTGAGGGCTTTGATCAGTTAGGTTAAGAAGTTGGGACATATTTACTCAGAAGTAAAGCCTACTAACTTCAGTGGAGTTTATTCCCTGGTATACATTTGCATAGGTTTCATTCCATCTTCTGTACTGGTTAGTATCTATATGAAGCCACTGGGGGGGATTCATCAGGATTTTGGAGTTGAATGCTATCAACAGGTTGATGACCCCCAACTCTCTTTCTCCTTCTCATCAGACTCGAGGCTGTACAGGTGCTAAACTGGTGCCTGGATGTTGTAATGGGCTAGATGAGGGTCAACAAATTGAAACTGAGGGCTTATCTACACTAAGGAAATAAACTGAATTTACCCCAGACCCAGTGTGATGTGTCCAGACAATGCACACAGCAAATCTGCTTTATTAAGCTGTTAATCTTAATAAGCTGTTAAGAGAAACCACAGGAAACTCTGGAGTTTCCAGGAAACTCTGGAGTAACTTTGCTTCTTTTGCTGTCTGGACAGCTGGATCAAGTTTGATTTGGCCCAGTCCATTAATCTACACACAAACATGGTGCCATATCCTTTACCCTCTTCTGAGCAGCATAAGGAAGGGGATGGATCCTCTTCAGAAGCCGCTACCACCTCACAAGCCAAGCAGGTCCCTGCGAGACCCTGGCCAGCACCATCGCTTCTGCTGAGGTCATAATGGGGTGCTAATACGATTAACGAAGAGGGAATAGAGCAACCCCCTCCTTGTTGATCGCATGGCTGGATGCCCTGTTGGGTAGAAGCAATGGTCAGGCTCTCACAGGGAGCTGCTTGGCTCGTGAGGCACCATCGGCGGCACCAGGTGCAAGTGGATTGGCTGGGCCAACACGGTGTTGGCCTGGCTGACCCGGCTGGACTCCAACATGGATTTGCCCTGGGTAAGTGCAGCCGCCATCGTGTTAAATCCAGGGCTTTTCTGGAGCATAATGCTCTGGACTGGCCCTGGATTAAGGTGCCAGTGTAGACATACCCTGAATTCCAATAAGATGGAGGTTGTTGAATTGGTAGTTCCCACAATCAGGAATTTGATGAGCAAGTGACCCTAGATGAGGTCCTACTCCCCCTGAAAATGCTGGTACATGGTCTGAGAGCATGCCTGGATCTCACCCTCTCACTAGAGGTCCAGATGAACTGCAAGGTCCTGAGTGCCTAGGTTCAAACTTGCTAACCAGTTACAGAGTTTTCTGGAGAATAACCTGACCACAGCAGTTCATGCACTGTGAACCTCCTGTTTGGACTACTGCAATGTGTAGGACTTCCATTGGAGATGGCACATAGGCTGCAGCTAGTGCAATATGACACACCTAGATTGCTGACAGGAATACCTTACAGATTCTGCCAGCCTGAGTTCAAAGTACTGACAATGACACTTAAAGCTTCATATTGCTTTGGACCTCAATACTTGAACATGCATGTCTCCCTATATAAACCTACCCTACCACTGAGATCTGCCAGGGAGTGTGTCCTCTGAGTCTCTCAATGTGAATAATCCATTATACAGTTTTGAGATAGTGAGGAGAGTCTTTCCTACTGTGGCACCCAGGCTATAGAGTGACCTCCACATGGAGAATGAACTGGTGGTGATGCTGTCCTCATTTTGATGACAGGTCAAAACTTGGCTTCTTACCAAAGCTTATAAAGCCTAAGGCTGATGGTCTAACCAGGATACAGTGCTTGAACTATACTTATATATTGTTTAAAAGTATTTTAGACTATTTTAAACTATTTTATATCATCGTAAATCATCTTCCATTGTCTTAGACTGTTTTGAATTGTTTTGCTGTCTGTACCCCACTCTGAGATCTTTTGATATAAATATTTTAATTAAAAAATAAAATGAATATGCTTAAGACTGCCGCCTAAGGCCACAATCCTGTGCATATTTTTGTGTAAGTGAATCCCACATAACATTATAGTGCAAACTTCCCATTAAATGTAAATGTGCATAGGACTGGTCTGCAAGACAATTATGTTAGGAGAGCAAAATTCCTGGGAATCCAACAAGCTTCATGACTACATCCTGCTGCTCTGGCTGGCAAGATGCTACATCAGGGCTTTTCTTGTCTGCTCAGATTTGTGAGACTTATTCAGAAGGTCATCATTATGCTGGTTGCTATCTTTCCCTCTGGCTTTACCAAGTCAGCTCCAGTCCACTTAGCTACTAACATTCTAGGGAACCCTTTTCCCAGATTGATTTCAATTTTACTCCTATGAAGGCCTTCATGGCAGAAACAGGTTAGGTCTCTGCAGCTGGCCATGTGCTTGAGAAGTAGCAATGGCACCTTTGAAAAGTGTTCAAGCTTTCACAAACCTAGGGTTGGTCTTTTAATGCTGTGTGGTACTATTTTAAAAGATTTTTAAAGGGTGTATATATAGTTTTCAATGCATTTTAATATTTTCAATGGTTAATGTTTTAATTTATAAATTGTTTAATTGTTATCTAAAATTTTTATTATACTGTATTTATACTTTTATTTTGACCTTTGCATTGTTTTTAACTTGCTTTGTTTTAAACACAGTAGGACCCCCGTATCCACTGATTCAATTATCCACGGGACACAAAACAGCACACATACCATAGGGTCTTCCTAGAAAATGTGTCCCCTCTAGCCATTTTCTAAGTCTTCCAAGGCAACTCTATGGTATTTTAAACCAGAAGCCCCATTTTTTTCAATGGTGTTCGCTATTATCCACTGTTTTTGGTATCCACAGGGCCCCCCAGAACCAACCCTCAGCAGATACAGGGGTCCTACTGTATGTTGTTAGCTGCATTGAGTCCCATTATTAGGAGAAAGGCAGGGTATAAATGAATAAAATAATAATAATAGTAAGAGTGTTGATGATTATGATGATGATAGTAGATTTGTCATTGCTTTTACTACAGCTGTCCCCAAGCCATGCCTTTTTGGTGGATCCTGTTTGGGCTGAATTGGAAGGAGTGGCTTCTCTTTCAATGTAGCTGGGGCACTGTGCAACCAGCAGGGGGGCCCTTTCCACATAACTCGGTAATAAATAGATCCTACTTTAACTGCAGTGGTTGCATCCTATGGACCTGGGCTTTGTAGTCTGGAGCTCTCTGGCTAAGAATTCTAAATGCTCCTCCCTAAACTACAAACCCCAGTATTCCATAGGATGGAACCATGGCAATTAAAGAGCTACAACTGTGTAGTGTGAAAGGGCCCCAGGCTGCACTCTTCTGACCATTTCTCAGCAATCCAGTCTCTGACTCTGCCTGCAATGCAGATGATGGCAGCTTAGACATGTGTTTTAATGCACATTGAACTCAATCTGCCCAGTGCTGTCAAAGAGCCCTATCAAGAAATTTAAGAGGCAGAGCTAAGAGACTTCATCCCAAGACTGATGTAGTGTGTGTGTGTTTTTGTTTTTCTTGCCTTTATGTCTTGGCTGGCGTGCAGGAGCACTTAGCGCCCTAAACTAGACCCCATTGGCAAAGAACCAGCAAAATGCAGAAGGAAAGCGAGAAAGCAGCTTTTGTATCTTCATGCATCATGAATAATTAAAGCAGATAAGACACATACAGATATATTCCGTTTAAATAGTGTTCTGATTTCTAAAACAGGGTCAAGATCACAATAGACAATAGAATGTAATACCCTGAAATAGGAAAAAAATTAATAAACAGAAGTATTAAAAACCAAAAAGTATTTTTACAAAAACAAGAAGTCCAAAGATACCAGAGAAAAATTGTACTGTACTGTTGAACTTTACTCTTGCACTATATCATCTGAATTCATGCCTCTAGCACATGCATATTTCTTCTATAAATAATCAGATATACATATTGCTTCAGGCACCACTTCTGAGTATTCCTTGCCTAAGAAAACCCTATGAAATTTATGGGGTCATCAACTTGGAGGCGCATGCACACCCACTGCTTCAGGCACTTTACTTTATAGTAGCTTTATATGACATACTGCAGCTATCTGCATGAAGCAGTCACAAAGGATGGACCATATTATTATTCTATGATGTCCAAGTTTATTTGTTTAGGGGAAAAACCTCTAGATTTTCTAAAGTTGTTATACACATATTCTCAAGCCTCTTATTAAAGAGATATTAATTGCTCTGAAAAGGGCTAAAACTGCTTTGAGACGACTGGAAACAGAATAGTCTTTTAGCTTTTGCAACAGCTAAACCAGGCTCTTTCAAAAAATGCCCTTGGGCAGTTTAATGTTTACTATAATGAAGATTTAAAGGTTTTGCACTTACCAGTTGAACAACAGTGCCAAAAGTGTGCTGTAGTCTGTGCAGTTACAGCAACAGCAACAGCACAAGACTTAGCTCCGTTGGCTCTTCAGCTATCTGAACACTGCTCACTTTCCGCCTGTTCTGCAGAGGAAATCTCTTCTCTATATAAACCCTCAACCTGAGCTCTGATTGGTTGGTTGCAGCCTATGATGCATTCCAGCTTGATGACAAATATGATACCGCTCCACATTGCATGAAGCTTTGCACCACTAGGAGAATTCAGAAAAGAAAAGCGGGCATTTAACTCTTTGCACACAAAGGTCCTAAGTGACTCAGTGGGGAATTCTGAGGTGCCGTGGACTGCAGTTTCACTACAGAAAGGTGCACTATAGCCAGGTGCTGTTTTGTGTACTCTACAGTAGTTGGAGATAGAGCTTCAAGTAGTACATTTTCTGAACACTTTGATTGTATTTTTGGTCATTTTAGAAATGTAAAGGTATATCCTTTGCTGGAAGAGGAAATGGATACTTGGTGTGAAAGCAACGTGGTTAAGGACAATAATAGACATGTTAAATGAAGTTTTCACACCTACCTCATCCAATGTGTTTTACTCTCTCTCTCTGGCTTTTCTTCGCAAACGAAGATTCAGGAAGGCCTCATCCCGCGCTTTCTGCAAGCGCGCTGATGACTAAAAAGGCCAATCCAAGATAAACAGGTCCGATTGCAGAAAGCACAGCAGAAGGTCTCCTTGAGGTGATGTTTCCGGGTTGTGATTCTTTCTGCATTGTCGTTTCTCTTCAAGACTTGTTCGGCGTGAGTTCTCAAATAAGGCTGCAGCATTGTGGATAGTGTGTCTCCATGCCTCCCGATGTGAGGCCAGGGCAGACCATTGTTGGTGATCAATTTGGCCAAGCCTGAGATGTTGTTTCAGAGAATCCTTGTATCGCTTTTTTGGAGCGCCCCTCTTACGCTGACCCATGGCGAGTTGTCGTGGGAGAGAGGCTTACATACCCTAATGATGTGTTTTACTACCTATAGGCTAAACCTCCTACAGAAGACTTGCATATGATATTTTTTTAAAGGAGGGCACCCCTTTAGGCAAAGAAACAGGAGCTGGCTGTTTTGCAGATGATTTGTAAAATTCAGGTTCGTCTTGCCCAAAGAATAGCTGAAGACATAACCATTTTTCTCCAATGATGAACTGCTTAGGAGCTCTTGAAAACTATGTCTAGAATTATGGCATCCCTTCCTGTAATTAACAGACATCTTTATTAAATCCTGAATTATTTTATAATACATTTTCATTATAAATTGCACAGGAAAAGAAAGTAGTAATGCTTCTAGCACAAAATAATGTTAGCAATATAGTACTTAATAATATTAATAATTTTCTGCATGTGGCCATTTGTCCCACTGAACATGCAAAGGAAAACAAGTAAAGCAAGGTGCTGTTTCCACCATCACACATGAGTTCTGTCACAGGCCAATGGTAGTCTGCACCCAGGAATATGGAACTGAAACAATTAAGGCCATTTGGCACAGTAAGTAGGGGCTAGGTTTATTTCCCATGGGGGGGGGGCTATCACAATGTTAAAAGTTTTTCATTCATGGAATGCTTATACAGTACAGTAGTTGATTATGACTTGTTTGCCAGTTATAGCCATAAGGTGGCAATATGCCCTGATTAACTTCCCAACTGGATTATTGTACAGTTGGCCCTCTGTATCCATGGTTTTGGCATCCACGGATTCCACCATCCACACCTTGAAAATATTGCTGTGCCTAAGTCCCTCTATAGGCAGTTATTTTAGTAAAGGGAAATCTTTCTAGGAGTAAGCTCTAGCAACACAAGAGCTTTGAAGTTGTGTTGAAATTGTCTTGGAATACTGGAAGAAATGCACAGTAGAAGTGTTTTATACATTTTTATAACAGATTCAGAAGTTTTCTAATGTTTTAGTCTGGATGTTTTAGATTTCTATAGGCTCATTAAAAGAATTATACTTCCTGCAGCTCAAGATATGGATGACTTTGTGAATATGTACAGTCAACCCTCCATATCCATGGACTCTGCGCCCATGGATTAAATCATCCAGTTTGAAAATATTTGTTTTAAAAATCCAAAAGGTAAACCTTGATTTTGCCATTTTATATAAGGTATACCACTTTACTATACCACGGTATGGAATTTTTTTTATCTTGGATTGGCCTTTTTAGTCATCAGCGCGCTTGCAGAAAGCCCGGGATGAGTCCTTCCTGAATCTTCATTTGCGAAGAAAAGCCAGAGAGAGAGACACACCACGGTATATAATGGGACTTGAACATCCACTGATTTTGGTATCCATGAGGGATCCAGGAACCAAACCCAGCAGATACCAAGGGCCCACTGTGATGCTATAAACATGGGACTTCCCTTGAAGATGGTTCAGAGGTTGTAGCTGGTGGAGATGGGACAGTGAGTGGTGAGGATATCACACCACTTTTGAAATCTCTAAACTGGCTGCCATTTAACTACTTGGTTCAAGGTGTTAGTTCTAGTGTGCAAAGCCCTAAATGGCTGCAGATGCAAGTACTGTACTTGAAAGATCACATTCCCCAGTACTGACCAGGTGTGTGAATTTGAGATAGGTGTAGGAGGTTCTTTTTGAAGTGCCCTTGTTGAGTGTGGTTTGTTGGACAATCACACATGGCAGAGGCTTTCCAGTGGTGGTATCCAGGCTTGGAACCCTCTCTCCATGAATATCCTATTGTTCCCCTCGCTTTTGTCATTTAGGTTCTAGTTGAAAAAAAATACAGTTGCCCCTCCATATTCGCGGCTTTAACATTCATGGTTTTGATTATTCACGGTTTTGGGGAGCCCCCCCTCACCCTCCCCAAAGCGGCGATGGGATGGTGGGGGGGAGGAGAGAAGCGGCGACGGGGCTTTAGAAGCCCCATCACTGCTTCTGGGATGGTGAGGGGGAGGAGAGAAATGGTGACGGGGCTTCTACAGCCCTGTCGCTGTTTCTGGGATGGCCAGGGGGTTGCAGGAGGGCGGTGGCATGACCTATTTTTTATTCACAGTTTTTTCACATTCGCCCTAACCCCCATGAATGTGGAGGGACAATTGTATTTGTTCATGCCTTTGGGGGATAGGTCAATGCTACATTTGTTTTAATATACTTTATTATTTATTTCACTTCTTATAATTATTATTTCAAAAATGCTTCTGTGTTAGATTGTGTTTTTATTGGAGCTAGGAAATGTTATTTTTGGACAATGACTCCCATTATCCCCCAGCCAGCATGACATATTAGTTGGAGGATTCTGGGAGTTGCATTGAAAAAGTAACTTTCTCAAGCTGTGCTTTTTATGCAAAATGTTAAGAAAGGTTTCTTTGTGAGGAAGGACAGGAAAGTAAACAAAGAAACAAAAAAACAGATGACAAACCTACATTTTAAGTGTAGTTTATCATTCCTTCCTCAATTCCTCCACAACATGTTTTAGAAAAGCCAAGTCTCCCTCAGACATTCATGTCACTGATCTAGTAAACATTCATCTGAAAAGGAACAGATCACAAAACATTGTGATTACTATATCAACAACAGACATAGGAAATTTCGTCCAACAGATGGGGCTTCTGCTGTTTTCCTGGAAACAAATCAGTTCCCATTCCTGGATGGAGGCGATGTGACAAACGGCCAAACTTAGATGTGAATAATACTGAATATATCACTAGAAACAATGTTAGAAATAAATTTTTAATAGATTGGGCCAGGACAGTGGGCTGATATTAATTGGGACTACAGGATGGGGGGGGGGAGTTTTATCCCTTCTCTCCCCAATCATGATTCCCATGGAAATCACCCCAAATGACTGTGTATCTTAGAAAGTAGTAATACTGACTGGAAACTTCTATCTAAGGAGATTTTCACATCCACTAAATAAACCATTATAATAACATTACAGGATCACTAGAGATTTTTCCTTTCACACGCTATCGTCATGTATCCATCCTCTTGGTGTGTTTATTCCATTTTCTTTCCATGATATAGTATTCACAGGGAGAAGTCGTTATTAACCACCCGTTCTGTTTGTGTAACGGAATTACGGGTGTGCGAACAGGAGCCCGTTCCTGTTCTGGAATGACAGCCATGGCAGGGAGGTCCGTGCCAAGCACTTCCGGGCACAATCGGGACATCCAAGTAAGTGGCACTCTTCTCCCCCCGTCCCTGGGTTACTTGCATTTCTTTCCTGTGCTTGGGGGCTTGGTTTTGTGTTTTGACATTTGGGGGGGTTATCTTTGAATTTGCCACGTGGCTATTCTCTCACGAGAATGGCCCGGATTTCAGCTGGCCAGTTGTAAAGGCAGCCTTATGACGGCTGCATTTACAGCTGGCCGGTAAGGAATGAGGGAACCCGTTCCTGCAGTGGAATGGAGGTAAGTGTGCAAACATTTACCTCCATTCCATTGCAGGAACAGGAGAGGGGCTTATGGGACAGAAACAGGGCTTTTGGCCCCGGTGTGAAAATCTCCTAAATCTCATGGCTCCAGGATGGCTATGGATGGAATAATTAAACCTCCTCTACTGTACTGAAAATTAATGAAAATTAAGGTGGTTCCTGATAGCATGCATTTGGTGCCATGTCTTAGTTTGGCCTTAAACTTCTTTGCAACTTCTTTACAGAGTAACTAGGAGTGGACAACTTCACACATCATCCTCACCAGCTGAATAATATTTATGCAGGACCTTTTGAATTAATCTGAACCCCAGTTCCAAGAAATTGTGTTGGTGGATGAACCCGTTGTCCGCCCGCATGCCAACAATGACACCCAGGAAGGGGAGGAGTCCCCGCAGGCCCAGTGCCTGCTATCCAACCTCCCCCCCCAAGGGGAGGCACCCAGGAGGTGTATGCCCCAAGCTGGCATGTGCTTCCAGCCAATGCCCCCCATACCCCGGAGGGGATCTCCATGACCTCCCGGTGATGGAGAACCCCAAGATCGATGACCTTGGATCCAGGACCCATGCCAACTGCAAACAAAGGCAGGCCTGCCCAAGCCCGTCTTTCACCAACCATTGGCAGCTACCACCAACAAGGCTAAAATGACCCCCACCTTGCACCCTGGTGCACACAGCTGTGTAACTTCCCCCAAGTCCTAGCCCTGACATCCGTAAGACCGAACATTGCTCAACCAAGTAGGCAATGCTGTTTTCCAGCCCAACCTGTCGGCACCATACAGCTCTGGCGCCCTGTGCCCGTTCGAGACAAGTCTCAAATATTGTGGATGGTTAGGTCTGGCCAGATGTACCCAGCAAAGGCCCCGGAACTCCATCTGCCCAGTTGCTTGACAGTCTCTACGGGAAGGCCAATTGATGCAGCTACAGAGAGCAACTGGCCAGCTTGGTGAGGTGACCGGGAATATACTGTATATTCCGGCGTATAAGATGACTGGGCGTATAAGACCACCCCCCCAATTTCCAGCCAAAAATCTAGGCTTAGGCATATATTTGCCAGATAAGACCACCACCACCCCAATTTGGCTGGCTGGGGGAGCCTTGCCAGCTGATCCTCTTTGTTTCCCAACTCATGAGGATCTCCTCATGAGTTGGGAAAGTGAACAGGATCAGCTGGCAGAGCAACATTAGCCCCTCTCTTCAACCTTCCAGTCAAATTGGACTCGAAGGTGGAGGAAAGGGGCGAAAATGCCCAGTTTGCCTCAGCAGCCCCCTTCCCTCCGTCTTGGCTCTTCCGAAGGAGACCAATGTGGGGGAAGTGGGGGCGGCCTTGGCAAACCCCTAGATTCTCCCCCTCTCCCCACCTTCAAGGAAGGTGGGGAGAAGGGGCGAACATGCCCCGTTTGGCTCCATAGGGAGGACGCGGGGCCGTGGAGCCAAACCCCAGGATTCGCCCCCTCTCCCCACCGTCAAGGGAGAGGGAGCGAATCTAGGGATTTAACTCCACAGCCCCGATCCCTCCTTCTGGGCTCCCTCCTCCCGCGATTCCCCAACCCACAGGAGGCTGCCCAGCCTCCTGGTGGGTTGGGGAATGCGGGATGGCCAGCTGGCTGGGGGGGTGTCTCCCATGATTCCCCAACCCACGAGGAGGCTGCCCAGCCCCCTTTTGGGTTGGGGAATGCGGGATGGCCAGCTGGCTAAGGGGGGTTCTCCCTCCTCCCGCAATTCCCCAACCCACGAGGAGGCTGCCCAGCCTCCTGGTGGGTTGGGGAATGTGGGATGGCCAGCTGGCGGGGTGGTGGTGGAGGGAGGGGGCTTCGGGGAGGGTGGAAGGATGGTTGGAGGGAGGGGGCTTCGCAGCCACCCACCCCCTCCCCGAAGCCGCGATCTCCAGCCAGATAGCGGCTTTGGGGAGGGGGGTGGCTGGAGGGAGGATGCTGGAGGGAGGGGGCTTCAGGGAGGGTGGAAGGGTGGTTGGAGGGAGGGGGCTTCGCAGCCACCCACCCGCTCCCCGAAGCCATGATCGCGAGCGGGATCATGGCGTTGGGGAGGGGGGTGGCTGGAGGGAGGACACTGGAGGGAGGGGGCTTTGGGGAGGGTGGAAGGGTGGTTGGAGGGAGGGGGCTTCACAGCCACCCCCTCCCCAAAGCCGCAATCTCCAGCCAGATCGCGGCTTTGAGGAGGGGGGTGGATGGATGGAGGGTGCTGGAGGGAGGGTGGCTGGGGGGAGGGGGCTTCACAAGCACCACCCCTCCCCAAAGCTGCGATTCCAGTGGAATCGCGGCTTGGGGGAAGGGGGTGGATGGGCGGAGGTGGCTGGGTGGCTGGGGGGAGGGGGCTTCGCAGCCACCCCCTTCTCCAAAGCCACGGTTCCAGTGGAATCATGGCTTTGGGGAAGGGGGGTGGATGGGCGGAGGGTGGCTGGGTGGCTGGGGGGAGGGGGCTTCGCAGCCACCCCCCTCTCCAAAGCCACGGTTCCAATGGGATCGCGGCTTTGGGGAAGGGGGGTGGATGGGCGGAGGGTGGCTGGGTGGCTGGGGGGAGGGGGCTTCGCAGCCACCCCCCTCTCCAAAGCCACGGTTCTAATGGGATCGCGGCTTTGGGGAAGGGGGGTGGATAGGCGGAGGGTGGCTGGATGGCTGGGGGGAGGGGGCTTCGCAGCCACCCCCCCTCTCCAAAGCCACAGTTCCAGTGCAATCGTGGCTTTGGGGAAGGGGGGTGGATAGGCGGAGGGTGGCTGGGTGGCTGGGGGGAGGGGGCTTCGCAGCCACCCCCCTCTCCAAAGCCACGGTTCCAATGGGATCGCGGCTTTGGGGAAGGGGGGATGGGCAGAGGGTGGCTGGATGGCTGGGGGGAGGAGGCTTCGCAGCCACCCCCCCTCTTCAAAGCCACAGTTCCAGTGCAATCGTGGCTTTGGGGAAGGGGGGTGGATAGGCGGAGGGTGGCTGGGGGAGGGGGCTTCGCAGCCACCACCCCCCTCTCCAAAGCCACGGTTCCAGTGGAATCGTGGCTTTGGGGGAGGGGGGTGGCTGGGGGGAGGGGGGAGGGGGCTTCGCCGCCGCCACCCTCTCCAAAGCCGCGGTTCCAGTGGGATTGCAGGCTTTGGGGAAGGAGGGTGGATGGGCGGAGGGTGGATGGGGGAGGGGGCTTCGCAGCCACCCCCCCTCTCCAAAGCCACGGTTCCAGTGGAATCGTGGCTTTGGGGAAGGGGGGTGGATGGGTGGAGGGTGGCTGGGGGAGGGGGCTTCGCAGCCGCCACCCCCTCTCCAAAGCCACGGTTCCAGTGGAATCGCGGCTTTGGGGAAGGGGGGATGGGCAGAGGGTGGCTGGATGGCTGGGGGGAGGGGGCTTCGCAGCCACCCCCCCTCTCCAAAGCCACAGTTCCAGTGCAATCGTGGCTTTGGGGAAGGGGGGTGGATAGGCGGAGGGTGGCTGGGGGAGGGGGCTTCGCAGCCACCACCCCCTCTCCAAAGCCACGGTTCCAGTGGAATCGTGGCTTTGGGGAAGGGGGGTGGCTGGGGGGAGGGGGGAGGGGGCTTCGCCGCCACCCCCCTCTCCAAAGCCGCGGTTCCAGTGGGATTGCAGGCTTTGGGGAAGGAGGGTGGATGGGCGGAGGGTGGATGGGTGGATGGGGGGAGGGGGCTTCGCAGCCACCACCCCCTCTCCAAAGCCACGGTTCCAGTGGAATCGCGGCTTTGGGGAAGGGGGGTGGCTGCGGGGAGGGGGGAGGGGCTTTGCCGCCACCCCCCTCTCCAAAGCCACGGTTCCAGTGGGATTGCAACTTTGGGGAAGGAGGGTGGATGGGTGGCTGGGGGGAGGGGGCTTCGCAGCCACCCCCCCTCCCCAAAGCCGTGGCTTTGGGGAGTGGGGGTGGCTGGACGGAGGGTGGACGGGTGGCTGGGGGGAGGGGGCGAATCCCGGGGTTTGGCTCCACGGCCCCGCGTCCTCCTCCTGGGCTTCCTTTGTTAGGGAGCCCAGAAGGAGGGATCGGGGTCCCAGAGCAAAACAGGGCATTTTCGCCCTTTTCCTCCACCTTCAAGGAAGATGGGGGAAAAGCGCAAATCTAGCAGTTTGCCTCAGCCGCTGCAGAAGCGATCAAGCAGCGGCTGCGGCAAACTGCAACGTTCACCCCCCTCCTCTGTCTCCGTTGCTCCCCAAAGGGGGAGAAGGCAGAGGAGGGTGGCGAATGAACTGCTAAACACTTTGCTTCACTCCCCTGCCCCATCTCCTGCCTCTTCGCTCTGTTTGCGAAGAGGCAGGAGATAGGCAGGCAGGTGAAGCAAAGTATATCTGGCGTATAAGACGACTGTCGATTTTGGAGGGCACTTTTGAGTGCTCAAAAGTCGTCTTATACGCCAGAATATACAGTATATCTGATCACTGGACCAGAGGGAAGCCTGCCGCAAGAGGAGGTTTCCCCCTTTCATCGGGCCAATCAGATTCGAGCTGGATGCTCGCCTCTGATTGGCTGCCATCCGAGCACTCCAGCCAATCAGACCACAGCTCTGCTGTGCTCTGATTGGCTGCCATCCCGTACTCCTAATCAGCTGCATGGACTACAAGGAAGAAGACACATGCATGGCAACAGCCATGCTCTTGCCATGGGGGAAGGGGAGGCCCTCCCCGGATCGCAAGCAGCTGCCAGACTCACCCTGCAGCCTGATTCCTGGGATCATAGTCTTTCCTGTAAATAATGAAGTAAGGAATGATTTGTACTTACTTCCAGATATATTAACCACAAAGCAATTTTCATTTTGATTGCTGACTAGCTTTGTATGGCTTTCAAGGAGTCATGTTCTGCTTGATGATGAGAATCATGACTGGTGTTGCCACAAGCTACAATGAGCCATTGGCTCAGGTGGCAGATATAGTGTCCACACCACCATTACCAGTTAGGCTTCCCATTACTGCCTCCACCACCACATCACCATCTCTGTAGTCCCCTACAGCTGTGACTGTTGCTAGCCTGCCTGCCCAGCTGCCTGTTTGTGCAGTGGTAAATGCCATTTAATTTAAAAGAAAATTTTGCCATTGCTGGCAAAAAGTGTCCAGCAGTGTTCTAATGAAGCTCTCTGGAGTACATCTCACCCTATAAATCTGGCTGCTGTCACACTGCAGAAATAATGCATTTTGACACTGTTTTAACTGCCATGGCTCAAATGCTATGGAATTCTGGGATTTGTAGTTTTGTGATATATTTAGCCTTCTCTGTCAGAGGGCTCTGTTGCCACAGCAAACTACAAATCCCAGGATTCCATAGGATGCAGCCATGATAGTTAGAGCAGTATCAAACTGCATTATTTCTGCAGTGTGGCAGCAGTCTCTGAGGAAATGTTTCTTCCATAGAAGGAGGCATTGCAGGCAAAATGGTTCTGGACAGCATATGCACTGCTGCTGCTGGATTTAATTTCATTTTATTATACAGAATTCACTAATATTCTTCCTTTCCCCCAAAAATAAGACTCAAGGTGGCTTACAACTTAGCAAAAACAATACAAATGTAAAACCATACAAAGACACCAATTAAGGTATAAACATAAAAGTTATTTAAAAACAAATAATTTGTAAAGTCAAGACCAGTAAAATTCATTAAGAGACTATGTTTAAAAATCAACAAAACAGCACAGCACACCATTAAAAGCCAATCACAGTCATTTTCGAAAAGCCTGATGGAAATATTGATAGTGGAAAATATTGTTTAAGATTTGTAACTTTAAGGTAATATTTGTTGCCACTGTGGCAACATGGACAAATAGCTCACTCACTAGGATTGCCTTGCCCACAATGCCTCACGATCACAGCACTTGAGGGGTGAGAGGGGAACAATCGTGTGTGTGTGTGTGTGTGTGTAGGGGGAAAGAGACTGTGGGGTGGCAGGTCCACCTGAACTCAGATGACACAATAAACTGCAATCACTGTGATGGGAAAGAATGAGTTACATTATAATCTTATATACCCACTTTGTTGTTGTTGTTTGCCTTCAAGTCATTTCTGACTTATGGTGACCCTACAGTGAACCTACCACAGGGTTTTTTGAAGTCTGAGAGAGTGTGACTTGCCCAAAGTCACCCAGTGAGTTTTCATGGCTGAGCAGGGATTCGATCCTTGGTTCGAATATTACCTGGGAGTAATATGCCCCACTGAACTTACAATTAGACTTTAGGAATCTTAGACCAAAACTTTTTAATTATTGGGCATCCCCACCACATGTGATATAATGTATCTGGTGATTTATGGCATTTCCAACATCTGTTACCACATTTATAGATTTTATCTATCTTAACTGGTGTTATATATCATCTATGGGACATTTTTATATACAGCTGTCCCTCCATATCTTCGGATTTAAGTATTCATGGCTTGAAAATATTCTTTTAAAAAAATAATAATCCAAAAAGCAAACCTTGATTTTGCCATCTTATATAAGGGACACCATTTTGCTATGCCATTGCATATAATGGGACTTGAGTATTCATGGATTTTGGTATCCACGGGGGTCCTGGAACCAACCCCCAGCGGATATGAAGGGACAACTGTAGTTCTCTTTCAAATCCTGGCAACAGGTAAATTTGTTGGTTTTTTTCCATGAGTTTCCCCAGCGCTCTAAATCTAGTGAGTGCCCAATGTCAGCTGCCCATTTAATCATGGTTTCTTTAATTAAATCTTGTTCCATATCTCTTAATTGCATTAGGTTGTAAAATTTACGGATTTTCTTAACATTTGAAGGGTCCCATATTATCATATCTGATTCATTTTTTCTATGCTCAAATCCTTCTGACTTTACATCTTCTTTAAATCTTTCTCTTAACTGTGCATATGGAAGCCAATTTAAACTCAATTCACTTTCTTTTTTCAATTTGAATGAATTGTTATCCTTTCTGATTAAGATGTCTTCATACCTGAGCTACGTATCTGTACTCTTCCATCGTCCCAGAAAGGCTACTTGGGGGGAAACCCACAATGGCATTTTGTTATAGAACCAAATTCTATAGAGTTTTTGCCAGACTCTAAGAAAATGGTTGCGAGTTTTGAAGAGTAAACTTCCTTTCGAAGATATTTGTTCAGACATTAAAATACCAGTTAGATTATATAGAAAAACATACTGCAATATAAATATTGTCGTTGATTTGTAGGGTGAGAAGTCATATTTTTTCTTTGATAATTTTTTTACTTCTTTTTTTGTTCACATTATACTGTCTATTATAATATATAACATTATATGACTATGCAATAAGAAGTTCTACATTATGTAACATTACCTAAACATTAGAAAGAACTTCCTGACGGTAAGAGCTGTTTGACAGTGGAACATGCTTGCCTTGGAGTGTGGTGGAGTCTCCTACTTTGGAGGTTTTTAAACAGAGGTTGGATGGCCATCTGTCAGGGATGCTTTGATCGTGATTTCCTGCATGGGAAGGGGTTGGACTAGACGGCCCTTGTGGTCTCTTCCAACTCTATGATTCTATGATTATAAGGTTATTTATGAAAATGAACATATTATATATTTTAAAAAGAAATTCCTGAAGAAAGCTGTGCAAATTTACATCAAGAAAATAAAATGGATGGAAATGTAGCTAGCCTTAATTAAAACTCATATCAAATCTTATGAGGTGGTCACAGTGGTCAAAGGCAAGCCTTTCAATTTGCATGTGGTGCTATGCAAGCCTAAAGCCACATCCTTCAAGGACTAAGGATCCAATGCAAGAAGAAAAGGGGATATGGATAGATAGATAGATAGATAGATAGATAGATAGACAGACAGAGGTCTGAGGTCTCATTCCTTAAGCTCTCTCTCCTGCAGTGGCACACTAGTGTCTTGGATGTCAGTGGATCAGTGAAATCACTCCAGCTTTTAGTCTCAACTTCAAAAGAGCTGTCCAAGGTGCTGAACTCTATCCCCCAAAGGGGCGCAGCATCTTGGATAGGTTCTTTAAGATTTACAGTAATCCAACTGGGATGTAATTAAGATGTGTGTCACTATGGCCAGATCTGGCGTCTCAAGAAATGGGCACAGGTGGCGCACATGCTTTAAACAGTGCAAATGCACATCTAGCTACTGCTGAAACTGAGCTTCCAGGCTCAGAGTTGAATCCAGGACCACACCCAAGTTACAGACCTGTGCCTTCAGGGGGAGTTTAAATCCCATCCAGCACAGGCTGAATCCCTATTCCCTGATCAGCTTTTTGACTGACCAGGGATACTCCTTCTTGTCTGGATTAAGTTTCAATTTGTTTGCCCTCATACAGGCCATTACTGATGACAGGCACCAATTTAAGATCAAAGCAGCTTCTTTGGCTTGTGGTGGAAAGGAGTAATAGAGTTGGGTGTCATCCACATACTGGTGGCACTGAACCCCCAAACTCCAGAAAACCTCTTTCAGCAATGTCATGTATATGTTAAATAGCATGGGGGACAGAACCAAGCCCTGTGGGACCCCATAGGCCAACTTTCCCCAAAAAACCACTTTCTGGATTTGCTCCTCCAGAAAGGAACAGGGCTACTATAAAACAATGCCCCCAAGGCCCATCTCAGCAAGATGACCCAGAAGAATACTATGGTCAATCGTATCAAAAGCTGCCAAAAGGTCAAGCAGAACCAACAGGGTCACACTTTCCCTGTCTAGCTCCCAGCATAGGTCATCCACCAAAGTGACCAAAGCCATCTCTGTCCCATAACCAGGCCTGAAACCAGATTGGAATGGGTCTATATAATCCTAAAGAAAACAGCGCAGAATACAATTAATCTGGTTGTACACATCGAAGAAATCCTGAACTCCAAACTCATTCACAGGAGCATTTACTGTTTGTATTGACAGGTGCGTGTGTGTGTGTGTGTGTGTGTGTGTAAGGGAAGTGATACTGCAGCACATTGGCTTTAGATAATTAAGAAAGAATCTGCTTTGTCATCGCCTGGGGATGATCATATGGCTGAAAAACAGAATGGGCATTTCTTCTTTTTAGCAAACTAGAAAATGTATAATTTCCCTTGTGGTATAGATCATTCTTAGTAGTCCAAACTGACGAAAATGATACATGACATACAGACAGTGGTGCTGACAGAACCATATTTGGGGACAGATATACAGGACCTCACTCAGCAGGATAAGCAAAGGGTCAGACAAACAGAATGGAGCAGTTGACCACATTTCAGAGTAACATCTCATCCAGGCTGGCCTCAGGAGTTCTACTTATACAGATCGGGGTTGGGGTTGAAGATCCAAATAAATACCTGCTTTCCTACCGTAGTTTATTCCCCATGTATTTTCAGCACCCCAAATGGTTGATGTCCTCCCCATCAAAAAAACAACAACCCACAGTAGTCTTCAATTAAACCTGATAAATGAATGAGTAATAAAGGTAATATCTTAAACAATCAGTTCTGGGAATCCTGAACCTGAACCGTCAGCAAGTCATCCTTCAGTGTCATCCTTGGGTTGTGTATTTCTTTAACATCTGCTACTTTCCAGCTGTTTCACTCCTCCTCCTGGCTCCAAGAGCTGCCTGTTTTGGAGACCCTGTTCTGTTTTTTTTTTTTTTTAATGAATTCATAACACTCTCTCATACCATTCCTTCAGTGTAAAAATATTTCTAGTGTGGCTTACAGAAATCACACTAACTGCAGACAGAAAGTTAAACTTGAAATGCCTGGCAGAAGAAAGAGAGCTTTGCCTGTCACTGAAAAGGCACCAGAGCCAACATCAAGTGGGGTTCCCAGGAGAGAACTTTCCCTATGATCCCCGAAGTGCTGCAGTTAGGAAACATGAAGCAAACTTACTTCCTTTCCTATCACACAAACAACTTCCCAGAGGGAACTGTTGGTCTCGACATCTGGATAAAAATACTTTCATTTTTGTCTGTGGGAAAGAACTGAACCACTGCTGGTAAACATTTTTGGAAGTAGAGTCTTTGCAAGCAGTTTGCGTAAATTCCCCGACTGTCAGATGAACAGTGACATGTGAATAGTGGCCATCAGACCACAGCATCAACCTGGCCTATCAAAGCTTCTGCTTTTCTATCATTATTGTACTCATCACCACAGTTCTGTGTACTCAGAAAGGAACATAACTGTGATACTGCAACAAAAAAGGTCATAATAAAGGCATCTAACCCAATAACAAGCTTGGCCTCTGCACAAGGCTCTGTTCCCCACCTTTAAGGACAATGTTGAATAGCCTCTGGCTCTGTCTAAGAATAAGTGAACAGGTAAGAAATAATCATCAAAGCTGTTGCACTGTTGTTAATGGTGTGAAAGAGGAAAGTCCAATAGAAAGCCTTTTCTCAGTCCTGCCTGTATCTGTGCTCATCAAAACTACTTCTTCTGTAACTCTTAAAGACAGAGGAGCCCCACCCCACCCCCCTTTCAACCTCTTTGTCCCATTGGACATATCACTATTCCGGGGACCCCAAGCTTTTGCCTGGTTCTGTGCTCTGGAGCTGAGTATGCATTTTCTGTCCCCCTTTCTGTTAAAACTTACTTTCTGGTCTCTTGGGACTTTATCAGATGAGCCTCTTAAAATATTCTTTTGTTAGCATAAGAAAATCCATTTTTATGCCAGCAAAATAATGCCTCCCACCACACTAACCTTCTCTCCTGGCAAAGTCTTCCCTGGGCAATGAAGAGGAAGTGAACAGAGCTCCGTTCATTTTCTCATTCAAAATCCTGCGGATTCTTGCAAAAAGACGTTGGTGCGGGAAATTTTTAAAAAACCAAAAAGAACAGGAAAAAAAGTTACACAAAGCACAGGAACACACTTTAAAAGTCCCAAGTAACCCAGGGAGGGTAATAAAAAGTGTGTCACTTACCTGGATGTTGCGATCTCATCTGGAAGTGTTTGCCCTGGACCGGCCATTCACGCTGCATTCATGTGAGTACAATGGCGCGAGGTTTCACATGCCGGCAACGCTGGCACTAAAGCAGCACAGGGGATCAATTGATGGCTTCAGTGTTTATGTGGCGTCATTATGGCATGTCTGATAAAGTCCTTGGTCCATAATGTTTGTCCCTGGGTGTATTTTGAACAGGGCTTGAAGATATTACTCTTTTGGACTCCAGTACCTAGAACCTGCAACCAGTATATAATATATGGGGGGGGGGATTCTAGAACTTGTATTCCAAAAAATAACAGCTAACATTCTGTATTGCAGTTACAGATTTGTAACCTAGGGGCTTACTGCACTCTGAAGTAAAGCAGCAGTGCAGCAGGAAGGTTCCATCCTCCATGCTGCCTGACTGCATGCCATTGTTGTTCTTTCATTCTGGTCCCATGGGAGACCGAGGTAAACTGTAAAAACCTGTTAGCAAAAATTTGTGGTTTTACCTTGGTCTCCCACAGGACTGAAATAAAAGAACACCAGAAGAATGATGACGTCATGTGGTAAGACAGCACGGAAGATGAAACTTTCCTGCTGCACTGCCACTTTTCTTTGCAGTGCAGTAAGCCCCTCAGTTATGCATTTGTTAACTAAGTAGCCAATGTAGAATATTGGCAAATGTTTTAAATGGTGTTTTTAATCCAGTGACAGGAACTAATAAATTAAAATGATAGTTTCTTGCATTTTAACTTTTTATCTTGTTTTAACCTTATTATAAGCTGCCTTGGGTTTCATGTAACGAAAAAGATAGCATAATAAATAAGTAAATAAATAAATTTACATAGAAATGTTCTTACAAAAAGAGGCAACTTAATTACATATATTTTTAACTTGATTGAATTAAGTTAGAATGTCATCACTAACTTTATATAATAATTAACTTCTTATAATTAATAATTTATTCAAGAATTAAGTTATTATAATTAATAATTAATAAAAATAATAAAATGAGAGGATACACTCAAGAGGTAACACAGTTCACAGCTCTCAACTTTTTTAAATTCAAAGTGTAGTTTTCTTAGATTTTTGAAAAACTGTTTTTTGCTTTTTGTTAATGTGTCAAGCTTGGGGAATTACAATGTTTAAGTCACACAATTCAAACTACTTTCTCAAGAGTAGTTCTAGTGGGATGAACAGTGTTAATGGTAACACATGCAGCAACTGATCCTCTCCCACCCATCCCTCTTTTTAAATATAATGAAGAATTCATATTACTGAAACCAGATATCTCTTTATATCTATAACATCTGAAAGACTTCAGAACATTGTTGAAACACTTGAAATCCATGCAAAGTAAACACCAAAAATTAAGAAAACCTGCAGGGAAAACAAGGGGATTGTGTTTTTTTTAATTATTTTATTTATTTATATCCCATATTTTTCCCAGCTGTGGGACTCAGGGTAGCTTACAGTTACAGCTAAAAGGAGAAGATGAGTAAAAATCATGGATGGCATTTTTAAGCTTCATTCTTAGACTTTTAAACTTAAATGGACATTTATCACAAACTTACTAGTTAACATTTACCTCCTCTAACGTAAATCTAAATGAATTAGATTTTTAAAACTTACTAGTGACTAACTACTAGCTTTTCTATTTCTGGGTCTATTTAAATGTGACCTTGGCTATTTGTAGCTTTGTCTCCAATTTCCCTTTATACCCATTGTTCAGCCAGACTTCTTTCACCATTCTGGATTTTGTTCTTTCTATTGGCAGCACTCTTGTTAACTCTTGCCAACTGTCCTTCTACTGTTGCTCATACAGGATTGTCCTTACCGTTAGCTCCCTTACCACGGTGACAGATTTTCAGGTGCTAATGTCAATTATTTAGTTTACTGTTCTATTGCAGGTTGTTTGCTGCCATGGAGGACAAGCATCATTTTGATTTACCACCATTGCCAGATTCCTCTAGTGTGTGAAGTACACATACTATCCCATGCATGGGCATTTGTAGGGCTAACAAAAGGATTGAACAGAACTATTTCTGTGAGGTCTCTTGTGTTTTCATAAGGTGAGCCAACAGGACTGAATGAATGCATTCAGAAAAATCTCTGTCTAAACTGAATTCATCTTTCAGGAAGAAAGAGGGTTTTATATTCTTGTACTATGATATCACTGAGATTGATAGCAAGTAGTAAGAAAGATGCCTTTTCTCACTGGCATGAGGGCAACTTCGCTTCCTGTGTGAAGGTCATGCATGCTGTTCATTATACTTTCTACCCGCCTATAGTCTTATCTTACTTTTCCTTTCCTTTGATTCCAAGTATATCCAGCCTGATGAAGTGAGCTGAACAAAGAAACCTAGCAGCTGGAGGAAGTGTTTCTTGGTGATTCAGTAAGTGACAAGTCCCTTACTCCCCCGCCCCCATTCCACAAGCCTCTGTTTCCTTAATGGTAAATCAATACTTGAGCCAACAGACCTGGCTGACTGATTCAGGCACACCTAAAACCTTACCAGCCTCACATTTAAGCAAAACAATTGAAATAATTGCTAGCTGTTTAATACTCTGCATGAGCCAGAATGTGGCTATGAGCCAATGTCAGTTGTCACTTTCTCCATACTTTCTTTTACTATAAGCTATTTGTATGCCAACTTCCAATTGATCTTTCCTTGGACCAAAGTCCTGCAAACTTAAGAGATAAAGTTTCTTGCTGCAGTGGCTGAAAGATAACCCTAGCTGGTATAAGAAAGTAAGAAACTCAGTGGGAATGTTATGCTTTCAGAAACATGCATGCTGCTGCTTCAGCTACTGGTCTAAATTCATGGGCTTGACAAATAGGAACTCCAAGCCTGGCCCTTTCCACAGTGTTCATCCCAAATGAAATATCTATCTACAAATTGCCTTGAGTTGCTTAGTGAGAAAACAACATCCCATTGACAGCAAGGACCTTGAATGGGCCACTATGGGGCACAGCAGACAGGACTGAAATTAACATTCTTTCCTACTGTACAACCCAACCCATAATGTGTTTTTAAAGGACCCCAAAGAGACCCGAGTGGTACTAAGGAATACATTTACTTCAGGCTAGATCTAGGACAGAGAGTGACAGAAAATACCTTATTGTCTCAGCCCAAACCACTCAAGGATTTACTGCCCATTCTGGACTATGTTACTTCCATCTCAGAGGCTTTGGGTGGCCAGTTGGTCCTTGTGTTAAGGCAGACTCCTATCATATCATCAATAATTACAAAAATGTGGTTGCTGAATTGTTGTATGGCACTGATTCTCAGCCTTTAGTCCTCAGATGTTCTCTATATCAGTTCCCAGAATCTCTTGCCATTGCCCACTTGATTTCTGGGAGGTTATGTCCAAAATATTTGGAGAACCAAAAGTTGAGAACCACTGATATTTGGAGAGAGAAAAAATGCTTTTGCAGCATGTGACCATTCATTTTAAGTAGTTTGTTAATTAACTGATGTAAATGGGGTCCTTTAAATTGACTCTTCTCTGTTTTGGTACTACTAATATATGTGAGTATCCTCCTGTGGTAATCAACAAAGATTGTAAATCTTGTTACCTTGACATTTTGTCACTGCCTCTTCTCACATTACTAAGACCCTATTATACACTGATAAAGTTTAAATCAGAGTGGGCCACTTTGGTGGGTGTGGGAGCCAAATTTTCAATCTCAGCACCCACTGCAGTGCAAAAAAAGAGTAAAAAACAGAAAAGAAATTAAAGCTGGAAGTGACAAGATGTCCGGTTTGATTTTGAGGTTTGAGGCGTTGTGCTTTCAGACTATGTGGAGGCATCCAGAATCAGCAAAAACCAATTCCTTCTCCCACAGTTCTTCAGTGCTGGAAGGTTCCAGGGGCTGCAGACTCTGTGTGGCTTGTTGGCCACACACTGCCATCGCTGATTTAAAATATCATGCAGGGCTCATTTGTAATATCTGTTGGCTTTCTCTTATTTATGATTTATATTTGCATTGTATACTGCAGGAAATTTCTCAAGAGGCCAAGCAACAAAAATGAAACTTGGACAAAAATCCAGAAATCATCTGAATAAAACCAAAAACACCAGGTAATAATTGTGACACCACAAAAATCAAGGTAGATCAAATGCTTAATGAAAGAACCAAGTATTTGTCTATAGAGGAATTGTGCGCCCATGACCACATTATGGGAATAACTAGTTTATTAATTTATTGTATTATTGATTTGTTGGGGTTTTCCGGTAATTTCCTCTAACTTGCTGGATTCTCCAGTTAAGGCTGAAGTTTAAAAATATATTTTAGTGCAGTGGTTCTTAACCTGTGGTCCCCAGACCCCCAGGGGGCCACAATGTCCTCACAGAGGGTCCGCGAAGGTTTGAAGGCTGCTTGGCCCATCTCCTTCCTCCAGTGGAGCAGGCACGTGACAGGAGCCAAGACAAAGGCTGGCTGGCTTGGCCTGCACACTGCAGTTGAATCTGCTCCAGCCACAAACTTGCAAGAAGAAGCAGGAGAAAAGTCTTCCCTCCCCCTCCAGTGCCTCTGAGGGAAGGTTTAATCAATGGTATAATTTAATAATAATAATAATAATAGATTTGACAGCTTAACATGCTGTTGGAATTTAAAACAGCACTAAAGACCTATCTCTTCCAGCAGGCCTACCCAGTTGATGTTAATCTATGAATTTTAAATTGGTATTTTAAGTCTATGAATGATTTTAATGTTTATTTTAATCCTATTTTTTAATCTGTGTTTTTAAATGATTTTATGCCTTATATTGTATTTTAATTTATGTTGTACCCTGTCTTGAGCCTTGGGGAGAGGTGGGTAAGAAATAACTAACTAACTAAATTATTATTATTATTATTATTATTATTTAAAATCTTGAGTTAAGTCTTGGGGGGGGTCCATGGCAACAAAAGATAGTTAAAGGGGGTCCCTGTTAAAGAAAAAGTTAAGAGCTACTGCTTTAGTGAATTAGATCATTAGAGTTAGTTAGGAATTGTTAGGTCGGTGCCTTTCCTTCTGTTAGATTCGGTAAAACAGAAAGGCTGCTGCCTGAGGTGACAAAGTATTAGGATTGGAGGAAATCCATCAATGGCTCTGTTTTTAGACAGACAGATCTGTAGGACATGGGGAGGGGAAAGAGAGAGAAAGAAAGAAAGAACTTTTGGAAGCCCAAGGGCCCATCTAATTGGTGAAAATACCCCTCATGGAATTCACTGAGAATCCTACCTGTCTAAACAGGATCCAGTGCCAATCCACACTATTCAGAAGGAAGGGGGCCCAAAACAGCAAAAACAACACAGTAAAAATCTTCACAGATTTCCCCATGCTTTTTCAAAAACCACAAGGCAGGGGCGCATTTTTGCTCATTTGGACTATTCAACAATAAAAACCTCGAAGGGAAGCACAAAGCTGATTGGCTGGGCAAGAGCAGGGGTGGGACTTACTAGGAGGGCAAGCACCTGCTGCTGCCATGTTGGATTTTCACCTTAGCAATCACTTGCTAAGGTGATAAAAAGGATCAATGTTTTCTGTTTTGCTTTCTTGTAGAGTTGGAAAATTGCTCTATTGCACCAGCGCACCTTGGGACAACTTTTTTAAAAAGAAAAAAACAGCAATGGTGTAGAACTAACACAAGTAAATCACTCACGGCCACCATTAGGAATGCAAACCTTATGGGGGCTTCCAAGGCCAGAAAAACCGTTTGGACATGTTGCTGCTGCTGCGAGATGCCAATACTATGAGGTCTTCAGATTTTTTCCCCTCGTGTAGATGGGCTCCAGGTCAGGGCAGAGGAAACAATAGAGAAAGAAAAAGAAGGGGGAAAGTGAGTCTTGGAGTGGGATGAGGATGGAAAGGATGGATGGGAGGGAGTGATTGGTTTGGAGACCAAGGCCTTCAAAGTAGCCAGGGCCCTTTCAGAATGTCAGGCCCTTTAGGACCTTGTAGAAGGAAAGTGTTTGGAGTCTTTCCAAGGATGGGTGCATTGCAGCTCTCTTCAATAACTTTTTCTCCTCTATTGATTATAGTCTGGAGAAGTTTCAATTGTATATTACAGTTGTCCCTCCGTATCCATGGATTTGGTATCCACGGATTTAAGTATTCATGGCTTGAAAATATTCTTTAAAAAATCATAATCCAAAAAGCAATCCTTGATTTTGCTATCTTATATAAGGGACACCATTTTGCTATGCCATTGCTTATAATGGGATTTGAGTATTCATGGATTTTGGTATCCACGGGGGGGGGGGCGGTCCTGGAACCAAACCCCAGTGAATTTGAAGGGACAACTGTATTGTATAATATATAATTTTGCAATAATACTATTTTGGGTGAGCTGAAATGAATGGCTTTCTAATCTTGTTTTGCTCACACAGTGCTATGCACTTGAACAATTAAGGAAAATGTCTTCCTAAATCTCCTACCCCCTTTCCTTGTCTCTCACCTCTTCACCCATCCCATTCTGCTTTTTATCCCCCTCTTCTTCTTTTTACCCACCCCTTAATTATAAATTAAAGTACAATGTAATGGGTTTGTAGATATCTGATCATTTAAACTGGATTGAATTTGGGATTTCTACCTCTTTCATGCACAATCTAAACTCTAGCATGGATCTGTGTAGAACACACTTCTTGATTGGGAGTAGGGAGACAGAAAAGATATGGTTATTCAGTTGTGCAAAAAAAAAAAAGTTCTGCATATTCTCAGAGGCGCTTAAAACATTTCTGATTAAGAATTCTCCACCCTTGGTTCACTAGCTAATCTTTATACCTAGCCACATTTTGCTTCACTTGCAGTGGAACAGTGTCTTCTAAATGAAATGCATACTGTAATTCCGTATTAAAATTTCACAAAGAAGGCATTTGAAGAGTGAGTGAAATTCACATGTTGGCAGCAATGGAAAGAAAAGAGAAATGCAAATAAGCGACAAACATAATTGAACAGAGTCCAAGTTTTAAAACAGTCTTTCTCAATCTGACAGTTTTGAGACATGTTGGACTACCAATGTTCCTGGGCAACAATGATATTATGGCTTTGTAGTCCATTGGGTGAAACATCACCCAAGGAGACCCTCTGCTGTGCTTTCTGCAACCGGACTTGTTTATCTCGGATTGGCGTTTTCAGTCATCAGCGCACTTGCAGAAAGCGCAGGATGAGTCCTTCCTGAATCTTTGTTTGTGAAGAAAAGCCAGAGAGAGGGGGAGAGAGAGAGAGAGAGAGAGAGAGAGAGAGAGAGAGAGAGAGAGTCCATTTGAAAAAAAATCTAGGTTGCACAATGACAATTTTAAAAGGATAAAAAAGGCCCTTTTGAGACAGCCAATAACAAGAGTGACACTGTCCATGGCATTTTCTGTAAATCCCACCATTGTTAAACTAATTATAACTTAATTAAACAATTTCAACTATTAATAGCAGTAAATTAATTTCCCAATTTCTATGCATTATCAAAATAATTTTCAAATGTAATATTTCAAGCTCTACACATGACACTGCAGGCCAGGAATCTACAGGAACCCAGAATTGTTATGAATGGAAAGCATATCATTTGTTGCTATTTTGCTTTCATTTGTGGGCAGGAGAAGTAGTTACACAAACTGCAGTGTACTATCCTTTCAAGAGGAAGGACCAGAAAGCTTCGGTCTTTGGAGCTCATACTATTTGGGGCTGAAACTAGGTAGTTAGCTACAAGGTGAAAAAAATCCTCAAACAATTCAAAAATGCCCTTGGTCCTCATGGAACCAGGGCAAGATTCGCTATATTCAGAAGGAGGGGGGCTGAAAACTCCAAACTGATCATGGTAACAGCTTTCAATATTTCTTGCGAGCATTTTTTAAAAATGTGCGAAAAAGCACACAATTGGTCATCTGTACAACCAATTTGAAAAGGGGCACACAGTAGAGCTTAAACCTGATTGGGCGGACCTCAAAAGGGAAGGCTTGCAATGCGGGAACCACCATTGTTGTTCTTTCGGCCAGCTGGACAAGCATGGGCAAATCATTCAGCCAAGCAGAGCAAAGACTCTTTTTAGCGGAAAATTGCTCTTCTGCAACTGTCATTGTTTTTTAAAAAGGGGGTGGGGGGACTGAGGAAGATTTTCCACAGGCAATTCAGTCACAGCCACCATTTATTCTTGGGGGACCTGCTCCATGTGAACTACAAACTCGGGTAATTTTCCCATCACCAATCTTGCCAATGCATCGTGGGCACAAATGGGCACTATAGCGATTGGAAAATAAGGTGATATTTTTCAGTACAAATTATCCCATGTAGCTGACTCCTAGGTTTTGTAGATCAGTGCTACTCAGAGTGGTGATCCATGGACTAGTGCTAGTCTGTGAGGTTTTGGCTCTCCGTCCATAGCAAGCTTCCAGGAAAGCATGGCACAAATATGGTACCAGCCCCAGGCACACTGAGGACAAAAACTGCCAACCCCCACATTGGATAGCTTGAGAAGCAATGGTGTGGATGAAACCTGTATCACCTCCCCAGAGCTGAGGGACAGCCTGAGCTTATTCGTTTGAATTTTACTTTTCTCCAAAGTAAGATATTTCTCTGTGTTCCAGGAGATTTTAAGAAGTGCTGTTAGTGAAGCCATCTGTGTGTAGTTCTCATGTTCAGAACAAATAATGGAAGTTGTCATCTGTCCGCATTTAGCTTCCCTTCTTTGGTTCACTCTCTTCTGACAAATCAAGAAACTAATCGAGGATTTGTTCTTGGCTTCTTTCTCTACATTATGAGGACAATCCACCACAGCACCCTGAAAACACCTGATCATGTTTGATTTTGGGAACTAAGCAGGGTTATTATTTGGATGGAAGGTAATCAGAGACTGTCAAAGATCTCCAGCCAAGGCTAGAAAGCTGCAAGAGCAGAAGTCAGTCAGATCCAATGAGATAATAAACCAGATCAGGGAAGCTGCCTGCTGCCAGACAGCGGACTTTTTCGGACAATGTAAAAATAACGCTAGCAGCGTCGCCAGGTTGCAACGCTGCAGCGCTAGAGGGCGTCAGTTTCGTACGACGCTCCTTCCCAGCGGTACTGTTGCAGTACCGCTGGGACATTTGACCGTGATATTTTTGCTTCTACTGTCATATTTTACTCACAATCAACGAATATCACGGTCAAATGCCCCAGCGGTACTGCAACAGTACCGCTGGGAAGGAGCGTCGTATGAAACTGACACCCTCTTGCGCAGCAGCGTCGCAACTTGGCGACGCTGCTAGCGTTATTTTTACATTGTCCGAAAAAGTCCAGCATGTAAACCAGAGGTCGGCAACCGTCATGGGTTTGGGTGCCAATTTTCTGCTAATGAGTCCTGTTGGGGGCTACAAGTCTTTCACAAATGCCAAAAATGGAAAGTGGCCACAAGTCCACTTCTGGTTTCAAAAAAACAGGTACCGTAATTATTCTGATGTTAAACTGATGTTAAATTATTCTGATATCAGTGCAGCTCCCACCTCCTGCAACCCATTTCAAATCCAGGCTTCCAAGGAGATGCCATTCACCTCTTTCTCTTTTGGGCAGTCTGGGGAGCCTGGAGATGTCAAGGACTGCAAAAATGACCGGGGTGGGTGGGCTTTAGGACTGCACTTTGTCCACCTTTGCAATAAACCAACCATGGAGGAAATCTCTGTGTTTTGTTTAGCCTCTCCCACTGCAAGAGGATCCTGCAGGTCCTTGACTTGTCTTAGGCAGGTGCACTGTGCCTATGCTTGGTGGGTTGCCTTTGGGATGGCTTTTCACAATGTTGGTGACAGTTCTGAAAAGGACCTGTCCCTAAAAAACATCTGTGAGAAGAGAGAAGAGGCAGCATTTAACAGAGGCACCTGGAAGGAAGCCTCTGGTGAAGCAAACATGAATCATAAAGACTGATCTCAACTGCAAGTGACTTTACAATTGCTTGAATAGTGAGCTCATTTCCTTAGTAAGTGCCACCTTCTACGGTTATTTTTTCCCTTCAGAATGGGGGTTGGGTTATCATGCCGTTTTTACTCTGATTTACTTCAGCATTAAAATGTGCTTGACATTAATGATGTATTGCAGTTGAAATCAAAGGCACATCAGAGTGCTTAACTGTGGCTATGCAGGCATACCTCAGTTAACAAAGTCACTGGCAAAGAAGCTCCTTTTTACAAAGTCTTTTTGTGCTTACCTAGCCCTCCCTCCACTTTTTCTCCAACTCTGCTATCTAGCTGGAAAGGTTTCTTTTAGCAGCGTCAGCATCTGGTGTATGGTGAAGGCGGGCTGGAGAAACATAGATTTTCAGTGTTAGGTTGCAGCAGCATGTCTGCAGTAAACAATGCAATGGAGCTTAAGGTGAGGAGAAGTGGGATTTTACTCTACCCAATTGTAGTGTAGCTGTGTGTGTCAGCCTACAACAGGCAAAGTAAACAGCAGCTCCCTCCAAAATCCCTTACTGAGCCTGTGTGAACAGCAAAGCAGAGAGAAGAGGCAAAAGCACATACGTGTTCCTCACCAGTTTCCCCAGCTTGTTTTTTTAAAAAAACAGCATAGATCTGGGCACCAAAATGGAAATTATAATAAAAGTAGAGGCTGGTGAAAGAAAAAAAAATCATTCTTGGGTACATTTTGGAAGACTCTTTGGAAGGTCTCTAGAACTGTCAACATGTTATTGTTTATTTCTTCAAGGATTACCTGACCAGGTTCTTTCATTTCACATGGACATACTGTTAGGAGATTATCAGACGGGGACAAAAACAGCATCCCTGTCTCACTATCTCCTCTCATGCCCTACTCCCATCCCTGTAATGCTATAAAAATAAAAGTTTTCAGACCTACCTTTGCCGCTTCTTTCCCTCCCCCTGGCAGCCCAGGAGTGAATGGAGCTCGAACAGAGCTGCATCCCCTTCCTGGAATGGAAATCTCAGTCATTCTCACAAGAGGACGATCATGTAGGAAATTCAAAAAGAAAAAGAAAAAGAAATGTCAAAAAGTAAAACCAAGCACAAAAACACACTGGATTTAAAAACTGGATTTAAAAAAAACCTGGATTTTAAAAAATACAAGTAACAAGTAATCATTTTGTGTGTGTGTGTGTTTTGCCAAACCTCTGTGGAGACAAAAGAACGCCAATGTGAATTGCCTATAATGTGCAGGTATGTGCATTATTTCTTCTCATATAGACAAGTCCCAAGGTTTTTTTTGGGGGGGGGGCTACCAGGAGTATTCTTTTTCCTTCATTTTTCCCTTTTCCATCTACCTGATTTCAGTGACACACAGCATTGTTGGAGGTGGCCAACAGCACATTCAGGGCATGAGATGTTATTCTGGACACACCAAAGGTGCCTAACCCCGATTCAGAGAATGTACACATCACCAAATTTTCTTGACGTGTTGCTGATAGCACACATGTGTCGATGCTTAGGATGCTGCAAGCTTTTATCACTAAAACCTGACCATGTGTCAGAGATCTCAAAAACCTCTGCTACTCAAAGACAAAACATGCCACTGTTGACTCAGCAATTCTTTCTGGTGCATTACTGAGAAAGACAAATCTCACATAGCAGATTTCCACAATACAGCATTGGCAGATGCTGAGTCCTTGTTTCAACTCGAATTCCCAGAGGGTTCTGGCAGAATTAAATGGCCAGATTGTTTCAAAAGCAGCAGCTGGACGCTTAGGAGATTATCAGATGGGGACAAATATAGCGTCCCTGTCTCAGAATTTCCTCTTCCGCTCCATTCACATCCCTGTAACATTAAAAAAATATCTTTCAGACCTACCTTTTTTCTGGAAGAGAAACTGCTCCCTTCCCTTCCAGCAGTCTAGGAGTGAATGGAGCTCTCGCGGACCCCCATTTACTTCCTAGAAAGGAAATCCCGGCCGTTCTCATGAGGAGAAATTCAAAAATAAAAATAAAAGGTAAAAGAGTACACCAAGCACAAAAACACATTTAAAAAACCCCAAGTAACCCGGAGGGGGGGGGGAGTGTGTCACTTACCTCGATGTCCCTATCTTGACTGGAAGTGTTTGGCAGGGACCTCCCAGTGACACCGGCATCGCATCAGCTTAAAGGGGCACCTTTTCGCTCACCTGCCATTCCATTACAGAAATGGAATGATGGGTCAATTTACGGCTTAAGCCGTGAATAAAAAGGAGTGTGCGGGGAACAGAAGGGGCACTAGAGCATAATGACACAGGGACGATGCCGTCTGAAAGGGAAGCCCTTTTGCAATCTCCTGTCATCTCTGTAATGCTTTAATTTAATTGTGTCTGATAATCTCCTTAAACTCTTAAGGCCCCGTTACAGTGATCTAAAAGAAAGCCCCACTGGAAAGACTTGGACTCAGGGCCGGCTTAACCATGCCCCCAAATCAGCATCTGTGGTGGTCACAGCCAGGGGTCCTCACAGCCAGGGCTCCCCGCCCACCCTCCTCCTGCAAAAACCTCCTGCTGTTTGTTTTTTTTTTTAAATCCCAGAGTCTCCCAAACGAGAAAGAGAAAGAGAAAGAGCGAGCTGCCCTCCGTGTGGCTGAAGCTGGAGGGAGTTTGCTGCTCTCTGGCCCCCTCTTCCCAGGATCATCAAAACACAAGCTAGCCAGGCGTGTGTCGGAGAGGGGTGAATGTGTGTGTGTGAGAGAGAGGGGTGGGGGTTGGAGGGAAGTATGAGGGCCATCTCTTTCCTTCTCTTTCTCCCTTGCTCTCTCTTCAGAAAGGGCTTCTTTAACATTTCCTGGTTTCTCTCCTGTCCCTCCCTTTCCCCCTTGGTCTTCAGCTTCCTCCCCTTGCTGCCAACTAAGTTCAACCTGCAAAAGGAATGTGTGTGTTTGCCTATCTGCCTTCAAGTCATTTCTGACTAAGGCAAACCTACCATGGAGTTTTCTAGGCAAGGTTTGTTCAAAGTGGGTGTATCTTTGACTTCCTTTGAGGCTGAGAGAGTGTGACTTGGCTAAGGTCACTCAGTGGGTATTCATGGCTGACTAAGGATTCAAACCCTGGCCTCCACAGTCATAGGGCAATGCTGAAACTTCTACAACACACTGGCTCTTTTATCTCTCTCTCTCTCTGGCTTTTCTTCGCAAACAAAGATTTAGGAAGGACTCATCCCACGCTTTCTGCAAGCGCGCTGATGACTAAAAAGGCCAATCCGAGATAAACAAGTCCGGTTGCAAAAAGCACAGGAGAAGGTCTCCTTGGGTGATGTTTCCGGGTTGTGATTCTTTCTGCGTTGTTGTTTCTCTTCAAGACTTGTTCGGCATGAGTTCTCAAATAAGGCTGCAGCATTGTGGATAGTGCGTCTCCATGCCTCCCGATGTGAGGCCAGGGCGGGCCACTGTTGGTGATCAATTTGGCCGAGCCTGAGATGTTGTTTCAGGGAGTCTTTGTATCGCTTTTTTGGAGCACCCCTCTTACGCTGACCTGAGGCGAGTTCACCGTAGAGTAGTATTTTTGGGAGGCGATGGTCCTCCATCCTAAAAATGTGTCCTGCCCAGCGCAGCTGCGTTCTCAATATCATGGCCTCAATACTGGTGATCCCTGCTTGCTCAAGGACAGCAACATTCGTCACATAGTCAGTCCAGTGTATATTTAGGATTGTGCGTAGACAGCGCTGATGAAAGCGTTCAAGGAGTCGTAGGTGGTGGCGATAGGTGACCCATGTTTCAGATCCATAAAGGAAGATAGACAGTACAATGGCTCTATACACACTGATTTTTGTGCTTTGCCTCAGGTGTTTATTGCTCCAGACTCTTTTGTGAAGTCTTCCAAATGCACTATATGCCTTTGCTAATCTCTTTTAACAGAAGAATATAAAGAATACAAACAAAAATTTGGAGTAATATTACTGGGAACAATGGTTTTATTGTTGTCACTAAAACACCAGTATCCCATTAGTGTTATGTGAGAGGCATTGGGCTACAGCAGTGGTTCTTAACCTTTTCTTTACCAGGGACCCCCTTTAAATATCTTTTGTTGCCCCAAGACTTAACTCAAGATTTAAAACCCTAATAATAATAGCTAACAACAACGACAATACAATTACACCATCCATTAAACTTTTCCTCAGAGGCACTCTTGCTTCTTCCTGTAAGTTTGTGGCTGGAGTGGATTGAATGGCAATGTACAGGCCAAGCCAGCCAGCCAGCCTTTGTCTTGGTTCCTGTCATGTGGCTGCTCCACTACAGGGAGAAGGTCGGCCAAGCAACCTTCAAGCCTTTGTGGACCCCCTGTGAGGATATCGCAGACCCCAGGTTAAGAACCACTGGGCTAGAGAACGTTGGAAAAGGAACAATGCAACCGCACCTTGAGAAGGGTGCTGGCAGGGGAATTCTGGGAGGTGTAATCCAAAAGTAACTTTCCCTGCCTCTGAATGCAGCTAGAATCATAGAATCATAGGGCTGGAAGGGACCCCAACAGCCATCCCATTCAATCAGCTTCTGCCCTGCAGGAACACACCATCAAAGCCCTCATGACAGATGGCCATCCAGCCTCTGCTTAAAAACCTCCAAAGAAGGAGACTCCACCACACTCTCAGACAGTGTATTCCATTTCCGAACAGCTCTTACCATCAGGATCTTCTTCCTAATGTTTAGGTGGAATCTCTTTTCCTGTAGTTTGAGTCTATTACTCCCTGTCCTAGTCTCTGGAGCAGCAGAAAACAAGCTTGCTCCATCCTCAGTATGACATCCCTTCAAATATTTAAACATGGCTATCACGTCACCTCTCAACCGTCTCTCCTCCAGGCTAAGCATACCCAGCTCCCTAAGCTGCTCCTCATAGGGTGTAATGGCTTCCAGACCTCTCACCATCCTTCTCAGTATCTTTCTTGAATTGTTGTACCCAGAACTGGAAAAAGTATTCCAGGTGAGGTCTGACCAAAGCAGAATGGAGTGGTACTATTACTTCCCTTGATCTAGACACTCTACTCCTATTAATGCAGCCTAGAATCGCATTGGCATTTTTTGCTGCTGCATCACACTGCTAACTCATGTTCAGCTTTCAGTCCACTCTTTCTTTTCTTTGAGGAAATCTACACCGTTACATTAATTGCTAATAAACAAAAAATATTATGTTAGTGCCTATAATATATTTTTTAAACTAAATTATTGGTGGCAAATTATGTAATACAGTACCCCCCCCCTATCCCCTGGGGATTGGTTCGGGGGGGGGGGCGTGGATTCTGAAAACCGTAGATAATAGTGAACGCCATTGAAAATAATGGGACTTCTGGTTTAAAATACCATAGAGTTGCCTTGGAGGGCCTAGAAAATGGCTAGGGAGGACACATTTTCTAGGAAGACTCTATGGTAGGTGTGCTGTTTTGTGTCCCATGGATAATGAAGCCATGGATATGGGGGTCCTACTGTAATATGAACATCCTGTACTGTGAATAGCTTAGGTTGAGTTAGGTTACATTGACCTGAGGTGAACATATGGGCCCCCCAAAATAAAGCATTGCAGGAGGCCCCAAAATTCCTTAAACCAGCCCTACTTGGACTTGCTTCCCAGTACACATGCGTAGAACTCACTGAAAAAACTTGCTAATACAGTATGTACATTTATTGTCATTCATTCATTGGCTATTTCACTTTAAAAATGGATTTCCTCATACATATTCACATTTTCTCTTCTGCCTTTTGGAGGGTTATTTTATCTATTCAGTAGTATGCTCAAGGGAGCTAACACAATCTAGATTGTATAAAGGAATGACTAAATCAGTGCAAAATTGAAAGTTGAGGATCTACATTCTCTTTTGCTAGAACTTTATGATGCCATGTAATTATAGCATGGAGGCCAAAGGGAGGCAAGTTCTTGGTCCCTCCTTTGGTTGCTGGAAGGTGATGTGGTTTTTTTTTCAAAGGTTTCTAAGCACTATGACTGTGCTGGTGTGCATGAGCAATGCCTAGTTAATCTCCAAAGCCCAGATTTCCAAGGGTCAGGGTTGTGGTTTCAGTCATCCGAAGAAGTGCAATAAATCATCAGTCAGTTCCTCTGTTAGTAGCCTATTAAGAGGCTACACTGTATAGTAGAAGTGATACAGGATGGCTTACTTAATATTGCAATCGTCCTTGATGGCTTGGATGCTCAGTTCCCACCATCCCTTTTTCTTGTAATTAGTTATGAAGGGTGGGGAGACTGATTTGAAGTATTGACTGAAAGTTACACATGACCATTTATCAAGTGGTGATGTATTTTGGTGTGCGTGTAACCATATTTTTTGAACTTTTAAATTTTTATTATTCTTCCTCAAAATTAACAATGTAAATATTCTCAATCAAATCACCTATAAATAATGTATCTGCCTATGTATCTATGGTATATAGCCATATCTATATATCCATCCGTGGATATGCAATTTCTATTATTAATCACTCTATTTCTATAATCTATTCATATCTACTATGCCAATCCAGTTGATTAGTTAGAAGTCCACCTTCACCATTCAGTTCGTGAAAACAGGGTCAGACCCCCGAATCTGCAGAACTGATATCAATGGTTTCTGTTATCTGCAGGACACAAAATAGGGGACACATACCATAGAGTCATGCTAGAAATTGTTTAGAGAGGCATCCTCGCTTAGCATCTTCTAGGTTCTCCAACACAACTCCAGGGTATTAGCTACCCCTCCTAATTTGGTGTCATCTGCAAACTTGATAAGCATCTTAAAACTTAAAACATCCAGAAGCCCCTCCCATTTCTGCTTCCTGCCAGAGGATTGGCTCCTGCAACACACTTCTCCCATTCATTCATCCAGCCAGCCATCACAGGGGGTTCGTTAGAGCCCCACCCATGATGACAAAGTCTCCTTTAATATTTGGGGGAATTATTAGCTTAGATAGGAGGCCTGTGAGAGGAGGGCAACTTCAGGGATCTTTTCACCAATGTATACCAGTACTAACTGTAGAGGAGGTTCTGGTTAAAGTAAAATAAAGTATTTTCTTGGAATAATACAGAAAGTAAACTAACGTACACAACATATGTTCTTATGGACCATACAAGGCTATAGCAGAGTAGGGCAGAAAAGTTGCGTAGAGAGAGGGAAGTATGGAAAGATAGGGTGATAGTTACCCATCTCAAGGAGGAGAGAGTTCCATGCAGTGAAGATAGACAGGAATTTGAGGGTGGCACAGTAATGCTTTGGAGGGGTGGGTTAGTAATAACAAAGCTTGGATGGCTTTCCCATGGAATAGAAAAAAGAAACCAACATTCAACTGATTGCTTTATTGCAAAGAGATTGAACATTGATGGTCCTGCGACAACCTCGTAACATTGGACAGGAGGGGCTGTGAGAAGAGAATTCTGTAGGGTATGAATTGAGGAATGGTCACTTGATTGCTTGACTGAATTATTGCTTGAAATGCCCAGACTGGAAGAAGGGATTAACACATATCCCTTAACGACGGGATTGTTAGTATAAACCCATTATGGGGGCTTTCCCACCATTAACAGCATTTCTAGACATGTCTCAGGTCACTGTGACTTTCAACTGACCTCCAGAGACCCAACAATGGCTAAGTGTGTCACAGCAGATGTGTGCCACAGTGTACAGACCCAGCCACTCTCTTTCTTGGCACATCACAGATCGGAACCTCCTATCACCCATCCTATATCTGTGCATTTCATTTTTAGTTCCCAAGTGTAGTACCCTACATTTCTCCCTGTTGAAATTCATTTGTTAATATTGGCCCAGCTTTCTAATCTGTTGAGGTCATTTTGGATTTTGATCCTGTCCTCTGGGGTATTAGCTACCCCTCCTAATTCGGTGTCATCTGCAAACTTGATAAGCATACCCTCTATTCCCTCATCCAAGTCATTAATAAAGCTGTTGAATAGCACTGGGCCCAGGACAGAACCCTGTGGCACCCTGCTAATAATAATACTAATAATACTAATAATAAAATTTATTTATACCCCGCCCCTCTGCTAAAAACAATTGGGGTGGCTTCCAACAATTAAAACACTACAATGCCAACTAAAAGCACCACCCACTCCCACTCTCCCCCATAAAAAGTCATTTAACAGTATAAAATTAAAACCACCTACCTAAAATCACATTAAAAAACAAATATAAACAAGACTTTTAAAAGGCCCAGGAGACAAAACTCCTAAGGCCAGGATGTAATCAGGAAAGGCCTGCTGAAAGAGATCCATCTTTTGTGCTTTTTTAAAGCTACATAAGCTCATCATCTGACAGATCTCGTTCGGCAGGCCATTCCATAAATTGGGGGTGATTACCGAAAAGACCCTCTGGGACGTTGCAGACAGCCTAGATTTTTGTGGCTGAAGCAAATTCCTCCCAGAGGACCGGAGTGCACAGGGAGGATTGTATGGGAGGAGGCGGTTCCGGAGATAAGTTGGACCCAAGCCATTTAGGGCTTTAAAGGTAATAACCAACACCTTATACTGGGCCCGGAAACTGATAGGCAGCCAGTGGAGAGATTTTAATACTGGAGTTATATGGTCTCTCTAAGATGTTCCCGAGACCACTCTGGCTGCCATATTTTGTACCAACTGAAGTTTCCAGACCAAGCATGAGGTTAGCCCCATGTAGAGCACATTGCAGAAATCTAGACGCTAGTCATTTCTCTCCAGGATGAAGAGGATCCATTGGTGATTACCCTTTGGGTTCAGTAATTGCATTATCTAACCCACAGGTTACTAACATTTTTTGCAAGTATATCATGGGGGACCTTGTCAAAAGCCTTACTGAAATCAAGATACACTACATCCACAGCATTTCCTTCATCTATCAACTTTGTAACTCTATCAAAAAAGGAGATAAGATTAGTCTGGTATGTCTTGTTTTTGAGAAATCCATGTTGACTTTTTGTGATCACGGCATTCCTTTCTAAGCTTACAGACTGTCTGTTTGATGATCTGTTTAATGACTGCTCTAGAATATTTCTTAGTATTGCTGTCAGGCGGACTGGGCGGTAATTATTTGGGTCTTCTCCCCCACCCCTTTTAAAGACTGGGACAACATTTGCCCTCTTCCAGTCTGCTGGGACCTCTCCTGTTCTCCAGGAGTTCTCAAAGATTATTGTCAGTGGTTCTGAGATTACCTCTGCCAGTTCTTTTGATACCATTGGATCAAGTTCATCTGACCCTGGAGACTTGAACTCATTTATACTGGCCAGGTATTCCTGAACTACCTCTTTACCAATTCTGTGCTGTATTTCCCCTATGACATCATCTGCTCCATTTCCCCCAGGTTGAACACTGTTCCTCCTTTGGGAGAAGAAGACTGAAGCAAAGAAGGTGTTAAGTAGTTCTGCCTTTTCTTTGTCCCCTGTTAGCCTTTCGCTATTTTCTCAACGCAGTGGCCCTACCATTTCCTTGTTCTTCCTTTTGCTATGGACATAACCAAAAAACAAAACAAAACCCTTTTTAAAAATTGTTTTTAAGCTCTCTAGCAAGCCTGAGCTCCATCTGTGCTTTAGCTTTTCTGACTTTCCCCCTACATGAGCTGGCTATTTGTTTGAATTCTTCTTTGATAATTTCCCCCTTTTTCCATTGTACATGTCCTTTTTAAGTTTTAGCTCATTTGAGAGTACTTTCAACATCCATCCTGGTTTCTTTAGACACCTCTCGGTAGTTCGTCTAAAGCACCTGTGTTGTGTGCCAGAAAAATGCTAAATTTAAAAGTCGAGCAATGTGTCAATTTGAAATTATTAGTAAAATTGAACAAAACACCAATGGAACCTTTCCAAATGCTTATTGAGGCCTACGGGGGAAGACCGCATGTCTCATGCACATGTGTTTGAATCACAAAAGATTCAGAGAAGGACCTGATAATGTGGAAGACAATGAACACCTTGGATGACCTTCCACTTGAAGAACTGATGAAATCAGCCAGATTGTTCAAGAAGACCACCGACTCAGTGTCTGAATGATATCTGAACATTGACAACGACACTGCGTGGAAAATTTTGCATGAGGATCTTAACATGAGAAAAGTTTGTGCCAAGATGGTCTCTAAGGTTTTCACACCAGAGAAAAAAGAGTACTGCAAAGAAATTTGTGCTGACATTCTGCAGCAACTTGAGGTGGACCCAAACCTTTTTCAAAAAATCATCACTTGTGATGAAACCTGGATCTTCTAGTATGATTCTGAGACTAAATGACAGTCAATGCACTGGAAAACACCATCATCAGCAAGAATGAAAAAAAGCATGTCAAAGCAAGTCCACATTCAAAGCCATGCTCATTGGGGGGGTTTACATCAAGGGCATAATTTTGGCAGAATGGGTTCCAGGAGGCAGAACAGTGAACCAACATTATTATAAGGAAATTTTGACAAAGCTGAGAAAAAGATTCAGGGGAAAAGACCAGAACCATAGGGAAATGGTTTCATTCTTCATCAAGCCAATGCAGTTGCTCATACAGCACTTTCTGTGAAGCAGTTTTTGGCTAATAAACACATTGGTACACTCGAACAGCCTCCATATTCATCAGATTTAGCACCATGTAACTTTTTTCTTTTGTCTAAAGTGAAATCGGTGAAATTGATACAGTATGAAGAAAATGACAGATGTATTGAAACAGCTGACATAAAATGATCTGCTCCACATGTTCGACCAGTGGAAAACAAGACTGCATAGTGTGTGAGAGTGAACAGGGGGTATATTGAAGGAGACAAGCATTAGAATTGTAATACATATAAATAAAAATGCTTTATTGTATCAGTCTTGTTATTTAATAGACAGACTGTGTACGTTCAACTGAACAACCAGTAGTTCCTTCGTGGACATTGATGTGAAAAAATATCCCTTGAAGGTAGAAAGTATAAAAACTACTGTGGTTTTCCACTACTTGTCAGTTATCATTAGTAATGATAAATACAAAGTACAATTGGATACCAGCAGTCAAATATCAAAATCAAATACCTTTGGTTGACTCCCAAAGGCACAAATAATCTGTTGAGAGAAGAGTCAAGCAGACAGTGGGTAAATGGCAAACAAGAAAATTTGCAAGCAAGGACTTGGAGCATGTCTAGAAGTTTCCACCCTGTTTGCACATTTGCTTTCTTGTGAGTAGTTGGTTCAGAGTCTTGGATTGACAGATTGTCATGTTTAGTCCAGAAACTTAATCTCTGGGATACAGAAGATTTTTACTTAGGTTGCCTGCATCTGTATAACCATAAATGCCAGAATCTCTGTAGATTACACATTCTAAGGAAAACAACATATTGTGTATGAAATTCAGCAAGCATGAAAAAGAACATCCCTATAATTAAATCTGCAGGTGGCCAATATTAACCAGGGTTTGGTTGGTATGTATGAGTTTACTCTTCTCAAGTGTAAAATACTGGCCACTGCTCTCTTGCATACGTCAATCATTTAAACAATGGGAGAAAGCAAACTTGTTCAGTAGCTTAAAGGCAAAAAACAACACATCCAAATTTCAATGCAACTGGTTGTCCCTAGGCTTGTCCTTTTTACAGCAAATGCCAGTCACCTGCAGTAAATCAGCATGTGGCATTTTGCCCTCTGAATCACTTTTGAATCAGCACTGTAGTGGTTGTAAAAGTGAGTTCCTGGTCCCATGATGCTGTTTAGGGATTTATGCACACTACTCCGAAGAGTAGGGTGTTGGCCGCAGCCTTCTGGAAAGGCTCCCAGATGATGTCATTCTGCTCTGCCCATTTTTTTCTCTCTTTGGAAACTCTACAGAGGGTCATTATGCACCATTGTACATTAGTTTGGAACCCAGATGCAATATCATTTGGATTGTTCTTTGAAATAAAGATGTGGATAGGAATTAATCAGCTTACTCAAAATCTTTACAATTTTAAGTGTCAAATACGACACTCTGATGCTGTGAGTGTTTGGCACATGTCCCAAAAAGATTGGGAGGGGTACCTTTTGTCTTTTTTTTTTTTTAAGTGTATCTATGAGTTACCAGAAGATGCTCTGGTAACTGATCTCAGAGGTCAGGAGTCATATAGCCCTCTGCTAGAGGCTGTTAGAGCATTTGAATTCAGGAGGAAATGAGGAGCAATTGCAATGGCGACAATATCAACTATGGTGCAGCAAGGTTGGTCTAAACTGGAGGTGCAGGAATAGCAGTAGGGACAGTAATGATGGTGGTGGTGGTGGTGGAAGCAGCAGCAGCTGTAAAAATGGTTGGTAAAACTGGAAATCAATGGCAGGGACAGAATTCACTGGTGGGGAGCTTTCAATGGCAGGGAATATGGGGGGTAATGAGAACCTATGGCAAGTTTTAGAGAAGCCCTCCAGGGCCATGTGTGGCCTGCATATGATGGGGTGCCCACATGGGATCAAGTAAAACTGTATCCATGCACATAGTTTGCGAAGGATATGGACTGATTGAATCTAAAATATTAAATATAGTCATGGCACCTGAGTTCAACCTATTCAACCCTCAGTTTTCAGGAAAAGTTCCATCTACGTGTTAATTTTTATATGTAATATACATTACTAAAGATACCACTAAAAGGAGATTTTCACACTACACTGTTATAGTGTTACTATTCCTCTTTAATTGCTCTGGCTTCCTGCTGTGGAATTCTGGGGTTTGTAGTTTAGTGAGGCCTAAGAGCTCTCTGGCTGAGAGTTGTAAATGCCCCTCCCTAAACTGCAAGTCCCAGGATTCCACAGGAGGCAGTCATAGTAAATAAAGTGGAATAGTAACAACTATAACAGTGTTGTCTGAAAATCTCCTTAGCCATTCACTAGTTTTGTCACATGAAAGATAAACGTCATTGCAACCAACTTCCAACTTTTTTCACAAGAAACACTGTAACTCAATATTTATTTATTTATTTTGTTTGTTTGTTTAATTCATACCCTGCCTTTCTCTCAGAATAGAACCCAAGGCAGCTCACAATCTGAGTTAAAACAAAATACAATATCAATGTGATTTTAATTACAGTGTAGATGAAACTTCTATTTCCAAAAACATTATAAATAGTCATGGGAAAGGGTTTATTTCTGGGAAGATTTTTCATCATTTCTTGTGAAAATATGATATTGTTCAATACTGTTGCCAAACTCTCAACTGACTCCACTTACTACAGTCAACACTCGGTTTCCACGGATTTTGCCGTGGACTCCATGGACTCCACTGCTCACAGCTTGAAAATATTCCTCAAAACAAACATTCCAAGAAGCAAACCTTGATTTTGCCATTTTATTATATAAGGGATGCCATTTTACTATGCATTATATATAATAGGATTTGAGCATCCATGGATTTTGGTATCCTTGGGAGGTCCTGGAACCAACCCCCAGTGGATACCAAGGACCCACTGTATTAGTGAACATCTGACAGATTACATAGCACCATGACGTTATCCTGCTCACTGCAGCCCTGAGTCTGCTCAACCATGACTCAAAATGGGGAGGGAATGTGGATTTTACACACAAGCCCTGCTCCTAACATCACCCAGAATGAGGACTCCTCTTTAGACTTTTGTGTATTAATCGCTTAAATTTGCAGAGGGGCTGTAGACATCTTTAGCTAAATGCATTTGAAAAATGGTCAGAAGTGTTTTTATCAACTATCCCCAGCCTTCAGTGCTAAACATGCAGAGATCTAAAGAAGCATGAGTTGACTTAGAGGGCAGTGCTTGAATGTCCCATGTTCCTGGACCCCATGTCATGTGTGTTTCTGAGCATCCAAATGCCTGAAACTGATGACCCCTGACTAGCTAGCATGCCTAGTTAGACAGGATGGGAAAGGAGCAACAGAAGCAGCAGAAACAAAAGGGAAGGCCGCTGAAACAGATTTTTTTAAATGATGAACTGTTCCACTAGGGGTGGGTAACATGAAATCCCTAGCCTTTATTTAGTCCTCTAGGTCCATTTTGTGCCTCACCAGCATCTCCTGGAAACTATTCCTGAATTTTTGCAGACAAGAGCAAAAGGCTTTTAAAAAAAAAAAATTGGAAAAATACAAAACTAAAAGCACAGTAAAAAGGGAAAGAACACAGTACAATATTGAGGATATCAGTCTAAAATACAATAGATAAAACAATAAAAAGTGGCAAGGACACAACATATTAAAACGGAGGGCATGAACATGCAATAGCATTGCACAATCCTGCACACATTAAATTATCTGGAGGACATCTGACCATAGTTTCAAATGGGAGGATGGCATTATGTGTGTTAATAAAATCAATAAAGGGAAACCATTTCTCATAAAAAGATACTCCGTTTTGTTGTAATAGGTAATAATTCATTTTATCAGACAGCTTCTCCATTAGCCATTGATCCCTATCTCTTTCCCACCCATTATCTAAGGACACAAGCCCTGTCTGCCAAGCTTTTGCCAGTTCAAGTCAAGCTGCCATCAAGAGAAAAGCAATCAAAGTTCTGTGTCTTAAATGTTTATTACTAGTGGTGTAGATTGAAAGTAACAGGTGAGCTGGACAGAAGTTAATTTTTTGCTTAGTAATTAAAGAAATCAGATCGAGCACTTCGTGCCAAAAAAAATTAACTTTGGAGCAGTCAATCCACATGTGATTATATGTCCCTGGGACCAGACATCCCTGCCAGCATAAGGGTGATAAGGTTTTTACCATCCGTGATAATCTGATAGATTGTGTACCAACTTTAAAAAATTCTCTCTGGTCAGGGCTGATCTCATTTCAGTGGGGGAGATGACCAAATAGTGGCCCATTCATATTCAGATACTAATTTATTCAGGTCACCTTCCCTGCTTATTTGAGAGCTGCTAGGGTCTTGGTAAGTATTTTTTCTATATATACTGATAGATACAAGAAACTAGACCCTAGTATTGCCAGAAAAATCACTGCACAACAATTCAAAGGGGGTCATAGATCTTAATAATTCCCCCTTCCAAAGGAGAGTAGAGGTGAATGCCTTAACTTGCTTAAAAGCCTTTTAAAAGAAGTGGGAGGAAGTGATTGTGCAGGAGAAAATTGGCCCCTGATCTACCAGAGCTCCTCACCCCAATGTGCATAATATAAGAGGCATTCAGGGGAAGAACCTACTCCCCAAAAATTAATGATCCCCCCCCCTGCAAAAAAATCAAGCTGAAAAACATTCCATACAGCTCTACTCTACTCTAAATTGGCAAGAAAGACAACCAAAATACAATTGCGCCGTGCAGCATACTGGGAGACTATACTTTCCCACAAAGCCAGTGCTTTATTTCTGGTTGGGGGTGGGACTTCCTAAAGTCTCAAGCTGCAGTCTACAATGAAAACTTGCCACTAACCAGGCAGTCAAGAACAAATCGGTTGCCAAAAAACTCCCTCTTGTCCAGCCTGTTCAAGCACATCTCCCAGGCCTTTGAAGTACTATTTTACTGTGCCTGCAAAGCCAGAATCCTGAGGGCATCCTTTCTTCTCCCCACTTTGATTGGGTTTTTCCTTCTGCCTTTCTCCAACTTCAGTTTGAAAAATTCCCCTGTGCATTCACAAAGGAAGGGCGAGGAAGAAGAATGCAACTGGCTCAGTCAGAGGGGGAAACTGGAGGAAGGGCTGGGCCTGTGTGACTCAAAGGAAGAGGCAAGAGTAATTGCTGATACCCGAAGAATTCTCTTTATCACTTTGTGGATGCTAAGTGAAAGCCAGCCTCCCTGACTGAGAGAAGTGCATCTCAGCCCAATCCTGTGCAGGTCTGATCCCAAGCTGAGTGGGAGCTTTCTCTTTGCAAATAGGGAAATGACTGTAGTCCAAAGTAATTTTTTTTCTCTCTTTAAAAGCACTGAATGAGAAGAATAGTACAGGTTGAGTATCCCTTATCTGAAAGGCTTGGGACCAGAAGTGTTCCATATTTTGGTTCTTTTCGGATTTTGAAATATCCAAATTTGGATATACATAATGGATATACATAATGAGACATTAATGAGGCTGGAGAAAGACTGAGGATCTGTGAAATAGCGGAAGACATGGATTCTTGATAAGGGATATTCAATTTGTACCACTAATAGCCTTATTGCATTACACAATTATAGCACCATTATTCCACTTTAAACTGCTCTGGCTGCCTCCTGTGGAATTCTGGGGCTTGTAGTTGAGTGAGGCCTAAGAGCTCTCTGGGTGAGAATGCTAAACGTTCCTCCCTAAACTGCATATCCCAGGATTCCACAGGAGGCAGCCAGAGCAATTAAAGTGGAATAATAGTGCTACAACAATGTAGTGCAATGGGGTTCAATCATGATTTTTAAAGCGATGTCAAAAGGACCTCAATGACCCTTTCCGGAGTGGTGACATACAATTGTTTCTCAGTTGTATGTGTCTTCAAGCACTACAACAACTCAGGACATTTTCAGATGCCCTAAATATGGTGTGACAAGCATGCCAGGAGATCACAAAAGGGCTTTAATTTCAGACATCATCCCCATCCCATTATTCCCCCGTGCTGGTCCCACGCTGCCTGCACTCCTTTTTATTCACTGCCTAAGCCATGAATAAATCGTCCATTCCATTTCTGTCATGGAACAACAGGTGAGTGAAACGGTGGCCTGTTATGTTGGCACGATGCCAGCATCACTGGGAGGTCCATGCCAAACACTTCCGGGTGTGATCAGGACAAGGAGGTAAGTGACATACTTTTTTGTACCCTTCCCGGGTTAGTATTTTTTTAACTGTGTTTTTGTGCTTGGTGTCACTTTTTGAAGTTTCTTTTGCTTTTTATTTTTGAATTTCCCGCACGCTCGTTCTCTCACGATAATGGCCAGGAACTCAAACCAGGAAGTGGATGGGGCTCTGTTTGAGCTCCATTCACTCCTGGGCTGCCGAGGGGAGGGGCGGTCACGCGAAAAGGTAGGTCTGAAATGTGGGTTTATCTTGCTAGGATGGGAGTGGGGTGGGAGAGAATATAGCAAGATGGGGACACTTTTTTCCTCCCCATCTGATAATCTCCTCAAATTATAATGACCACCCAATATCTTGCATTGTCATTGTATTGCAAGGCAACTATCATGCATGCTTCTTGGTCGGTATCTCTGATTACATAGATGGTGAATGTATACAACAAGCTTCCTACCCTTGCTCCCCAACATTATGTGCCCCATTTGAGGAATTTTAAAGATGTAGTTTATTCTTGCATTTCTGTAGGGGCTGTGAAGTTCTCTGCTGTATTTTTAACTTTGTATGCAGCTTTGTTTCTTTTTGTTAAATTTCATGCATCATCAAGGCTATCTTCTCCTCTATAGCAGGTGCCCTACCATTTCAAGAAGCCCTAAGATTGCACCTAAGCTCTCGGTAGGTTAGGTGCTCCCAACTGAAAAGTACATGTAGAGAACACATGGAGCTAAGGGATCCAATGTCTGGTTCCAGGCCGTATTCCTTCGCCATGGAAGGAGTAGTTTCAGTGACAAAAACTGACCACAAGGAAAGAGTCAAGCATACATACCCTTCCCAGCAGTATGTGGTAGTCAGCATTGTAGCTTTCAGGACAAAGCCTGCATTTCTTTTTAAAATGCTGGGAAACGGATCATTCATGTTCCAATGTCACTGGCTTTGGCCCTTTTATTGCTTTTTCATGGTGCATACATTCACCATAGTTTTTAACATTTCAGTTCTCCTATCATCATCATCATCATCATCTTTATATCAGCCTTTTTCACAAGATTGGAACTTAAGGTAGCTTACAAATTAAAATGCTTACATGATAGTTGAGAACATTCTCCTGCTCTACATCTCCCACTCTAGAATAGACAGCTCTCAGGGACACATACATCCAAGGAAACATGCAGATGTATCAATGAAATGATTGTGAGAAACAATATTTGGAGAAGCAGCATTTCATGAAATTGTTTCTCCTTAAATTGCTCTACAAATGTTTGATTGAACTGCCTTTTCTTCCTGAGCCTCACACATTTCAGATATTCAGTTCAAGTATGCTGCACATGCATGATGGAGAGTATGTGAGGTCCTGTTCAGCATAACTTCTGGGATTCTTTCCTGAGGCAGCTGAACATTCCAGAAGCTGTTCTGCGCTATTCCAGTTGTTGCTCTGGATGGAAGATATGTCCATTGTGCCCACTGCACTGTAGGCAAGGTGGAATTGAAGGACATGGCCCCCTTCTCCAATCCTCAGGGCAAAGGAAAAGAATCTCAGGGTGAGAGCACTATCTTGAAAAGTCTCTCTCTTTCAATCTCTCTCTCTCTCTCTCTCTCTCTCTGGCTTTTCTTCACAAACGAAGATTCAGGAAGGACTCATCCCCCGCTTTCTGCAAGCGCGCTGATGACTAAAAAGGCCAATCCGAGATAAACAAGTCCGGTTGCAGAAAGCACAGCAGAAGGTCTCCTTGGGTGATGTTTTTGGGTTGTGATTCTTTCTGCGTTGTTGTTTCTCTTCAAGACTTGTTTGGTGTGAGTTCTCAAATAAGGCTGCAGCATTGTGGATAGTGTGTCTCCATGCCTCCCGATGTGAGGCCAGGGTGGACCACTGTTGGTGATCAATTTGGCTGAGCCTGAGATGTTGTTTCAGGGAGTCTCTGTATCGCTTTTTTGGAGTGCCCCTCTTACGCTGACCTGTGGCGAGTTCACTGTAGAGTAGTATTTTTGGGAGGCGATGGTCCTCCATCCTAGAAATGTGCCCTGCCCAGCATAGCTGTGTTCAATATATATTCCTCATTTGTTAGACTTGGGTTTTGGTTTTTTGAATGGTATATTCTATGCTGCTATAGTTGATATTTAATGTATCATGTTTTGTAACATTACCAGAACCTGACCCTTGTGGCATCACAAGATGTCATCCCAAGGTCTCCGGTTAGTGGGGAGGGTACTGAATACCTTCATACGCATATAAAAAGCACAACTGCCAGAGAAACTCAGAATTATGCTGAAGTAATGCTAAAATAAGTTTCTGGTCAAGTGTTTACAGAGAGACCACCTTGCCCACTTGGAAAAGGTCTTTGTCGATATATTGATTGCCATATCCTGAATATTTTATACAACTACTGTATAAAAGAATTTGAATACTAAGGTGAATTTTGCCATTCCAGATGTAAGAGAGGAGCTTTGGAATGTTTTGAGCATTGCTGGAAATGAAGTAGGGAAGAAATCCCTGGAGTGCCTTGTAATGAGATCTCCAGAGCTGCTTTAGTCAGGTTCCTGAGATTGACATCATATTTTAATCTGGTAAATTGGACTCTTACTGATTAAGGCTGCTTTCCAGGAAAGGAATAAATGCCTTCTCAGAAAGGAAATGGAAAATTTTGAAATAAAGAAATATACTGCACGCCCCATCATCTGGCGGGAGGGGAGCAAGGCGCCTTATCCCACACTGACAGGATGCCCCCTTCTCCAGCTCAGACCACAGGCCACTGGTCTTTTCTATACAGCTAAATCACATTTTATTTTTTGTTTATTTGTTTGGTTTCATCCCACAAGGCAGCCAAAGGCCCAGGAATATAAAACATTCAGAAAGATCTCTTATTTGTTGGGAAGCCACACCCGCTCATACCTCCCCTGCATCTGCGCACACAGCAAAGTGCATGTATGCAGGGTCACACATGATGACACATGATGTGATTAATGCGACGTGACTTAGAAAAGCAATAGCCATTGGAAATGACTGGACAAAAATCCATCTTGTTGAAATGATGGATTCCTGAAAGATTAGGGTTGGGTTTTTTATGTTTGACTTACAAACAATGGAACTGGTTAATTAGGCAGGAAAAAGAAAATTGTTTTGACGACAAAACAATATATTCAGAGCTCTGTTTAATGTCTGAAAGATTTTTTTTCATATGAACTGAATGGGTGCCTCAGCAAGTATATTAAAAAAAACTTTTAGCAGTGCCAGTCCTCAGATAGTTGATTTGGGTATATCATTAAAGGGCAGAAAATTGCTAGCTGAATGAATACACACACACACACACACACACAGATATATATATATATATATATATATATAGAGAGAGAGAGAGAGAGAGAGAGATTAAGTGCATCTTTCTTGGATTCAAGACAAATTTGGGGGAAGTGCTGTTGGTTTGCTGCTTAATCAAACATACACACACATTTCAAGAGAGATGCATTTCTAGGATTTTATGTTTTTAGGTATTAAAAAATAACTTGACCTTCTTTGAATCTTCTGCAAGTGCAACTTGACATGGAAGTATGGGGTGGGTGGGGGCAAGGGACAAAATTTCTGTCCTTCAGGCAGTAAAATGTCTTGTGCTGGTCCTGGAAATTGCAGTGTCTGGTCTTGTGAAAAAGAGACTGGCAGCTGGTAGCTGAGGCTGTTGTGGTTGCGAATGTTTGCAGGAGCTTCTCTATCTGCAGCAGCTAGTCTGATCTGGAAAATCTGGCTGAGCACAGGATTGACTGGCTATCAGCCTACAGCAGATGTGGGCAAAGTGTGGCCCCAAGGATGTTTATGTGGCTCTTGACACATCCAGAATTCCCAGATCAACCTTTCACTGGCTGGGGGGAAAAAAAGGAAGAATTGCTGTTCCTGGAAGCCTCCAGGTGCAGCCATTTACCTTTTAAATAAAATGTGAGGCCTCTCTGTAACTATTCAACATCAAAATACCAAAATGGACTTCCAGCCACTTTGAGGTCATAAAAGTGGCCCCTGGGCCTGCAGCCATTGCCCACCCCTGACTTGTGGTATCACCAAGAAGCCTTCCACTCCCTGAAGCAATCTGGGCTTTTTCTTAAACTAAAGGAAGGAAAGAATGGGAGGAATGAGTCTGTTCTTATGATACCTTATGCATATCTGATTTGTGTCTCAATTTCTGATCACACAAGACCTAAGAGATTATCACATGCAAAAACCCCAACAACCCTGGAGAGGTCAGGAGGGGGACACCACTGTACCACTACAGGCCAGTGATACTGTGTGACACCGTTCTCCTCTCGTCCTTCATTCATTCTCCCGCCATGCTGGAGGGACAAAAAAGATTCCGCTTTTTATTGGCGGAAACTTCCATTAATGAAAAGCGGCACCTTTTTCATCCCTCCAGCAAGCACAGAAGAAGGATGGGAAGAGAATGGGGCATGTGGTATCGACTGCTGTAAGCAGGACAATGCCCTCCTCCTCCTATCTTCCCTGGGGTTTTTTAAAGAGCATCTGATAAAGCTCCTACTGTCTCTTACACTCTCTAGATCTAGATGTAGGTAATATAGGTAACACAGTTAACATAGAAACAATTCACCTCAGTGTTTCTTGTCCTCTTAACCCAAAATGTCTAGGCTTGACTGGGTATTGCCAGAAGCTATTTTCTTATAGACTGAAACCACCACATGAAACACAGGGTGTGAGCCAAGTTAGGGAGCTGAAGCTTTCAGAGAGGCAAGGAGGGTAGGGCTTCTAGATTAGTCATGTCTGTTTGAATCAAAATGCACTGCATCTGAGGTCAGATTTTATACAGACATTTTAAAAATTTGCTTCTTAAGGTAAAGGGCAGGGGGACCTAACTCTTCCTCCACAGGGTGCCTTCTGTCCAGGGATACCTGGAAATCTCCATATTTCTAAGACCTGGCTATGCAGAATAAATGTGATTATGATGTCTATACATCTCTAGTTATTTGGTACATTTTACAGATACACAGTGGGCCCTCGGTGTCCGCTGGGGTTTGGTTCCAGGACTGTCACCCCCCACTCCCCACCCCGTGGATACCAACATCTGTGGATGCTCAAGCCCCATTATATACAACTAGCTGGACCCAGTGTACCATACGCCATTAAGAAACTCCTCAAAACATGCCTGGTAGACCTCACGATGACCCTGTAAGGTAGGCCAGTGGATTTGAATTCCTCCTCCCCCTTCTCAGCTTTCCACACTTTTCTCGGAATTGCTGAGGGTGACTCGTTCTGCTGCCCTGCTGCCATGGCTGTCGCCAGTTGACTGCCTGGGTGCTGTTGCAGCAGCGGTGGCAGCTTCCTGCTGCTGTTGCCGCTTGACTGCCTGGGTCCTATCTCAGCAGCAGGGTCCCTCCACCAGTTGACTGCCTGGGTCCCATTGCAGTGGGAATGGATATATTACTGTGTAGACTTAGATCAAAAGTAAGAATTGTGCAGCCCTGAGACACTGGTGAACTGGAAAGGCCGGCAGCCTTAGTAACTATAGCCAACACTGTAGCACATTGTTTGGTCGCTCCCAGTATGACACTGGAATATATAGATTTGCATGTGGGTGGTGATTGGCTGAGGGAGTAGTTGGGTATGTTTTCTAAGCGGACAATCAGCACACTGGAAAAGGCAGCATACCCAAGAGAATGATATACATAGATAGTGTAATATAAAATGGCAACCCTTTTATAAAATGGCAAATAGCAATGTTTGCTTTTTGGATTTTTCCCCCCAATATTTTTGAGCTGTGATTGGTTGAATCTGTGGATACAGAACCCATGGATAAGGAGGGCCAACTGTATACCGTGCCTTTAATGTGTGTGTGTGAGTGAGAGAGAGAGAGAGAGAGGGAGAGAGAGATAGTTCACACAATATCTACATTTTTGGCTCTTTAGAATACCCTGCCCCACCCTCAGTTTAACAAAACAGGAATCCTTAATTTAGAAACATGTCTGAACAATATTTGCTTCCAAACATTCTTCTAAACAATTTCCTTTGGAAATGTTGGTATTGAGCATGTGCCAGATGCCTGTAGTCTGTTTGAATATTCTCAGAGTATTAAACATATGTTTTATTTTATATATCTGAAAGCGGACATTTGACACTGATAATTGGATGTTATATTGCAATGGAATGGTATATTTGTCAGCCCTAGCATGTAATATGCAGTGGTATATACATTAGTTTACAGACTTTCTGCTGTCAGAAAATACTTTCTAAATAAACAGATGCCAAGAGTATCTGTTCCAAATGCACTTAAAGAACATTTGGGGCCATATTCTAGGATGCACACCACAAACAAACGGCACTGCTGGACACTATGATTCTTCATTGTAAACTAACACTGTGTACCAGAGCATGCCCAATGTGGCTGCACAGCACAGTAGAAAATGACTAGTATGGAGACAACGACAAAATTGCATTACTGTCAAGCAAAAAACTTAGCTACCTATGCCAAGTGAAATCTTCCAAACAGATTTATAATATTCTCTGAAAACAAAAGGCTATGCATGACAGCAATAAAGAATATGGCAACATATGGATTGTATCATAGTTTCTTTCAACAGTATGCATTATTGCATTGTATTTTTGCTTGGTAATATTAACTCGACAATACAATATCACTATGGTTACTCTCTGTCAGTATTTTAGATTGCAACCCTATGCACACATACTAAGGAGTGAGCCCCATTAAACTCATAGAACATGCTTTGCATGCATGCATGCATGCATGCACTCTCTCTCTCTCTCTCACACACACACACACACACAACTATCAATGACTATCACATTACCTCAAGTGAACAGGAACCAACATTATAATAATCTTTCCACAGCTATATCAAAATGTATGCCTTGCAGCTTTGAAGGCCTATAACACAAGTTTCAAGTGGAGCATTTAAAATCTTGTCTGTAAATCTCTTTGGGCAGGTACTAGGCTTTCTTCATTCTGATTTTTCTTTGCTTATTGTGCTTATTGCAGAACGGGTCCTCCTGGTACGGTGGGTGTGGTGGTATGGGGATCTGCAGAATCAGCACAGAAGCTGCCTTGGCAATTAGAAACTGCTCATCTAAAACTGTGCCAAGTAATATTACGAGGTAATTTGTTGCTGTTGGCACACTGGCATCTAGTTTAAAATAGAAAACCCAAACCTGCCCTTACAGGTATTCTCACTGGCTTTTCTGGGATTCTCTTTGGATCACCTCTCTCTCCATTTTCTGCTCCTAGTATGCCTCAGTCCTTCCTCTCATGATCTGATGAACCTTGTATGCAGATGAGGGAGAGGGCATTTGTGTCAGTTAGTATGTGAACCAACTGAAGACAACCTGGGTACAATTTTGTACATGAGTTGGTTACAATTTATTCCCCTTCAGTTTTCTTCTTGTTACTTTGAAAATTATGTTTAAGGGCATTTTACTGGGCAGGATGTGAATAGTTTTCTTCATATCACCAAAGGGTCCCTCATTCCAAAAGGTAATAGAATAGGAGTACACCTCTGTTCTTGAGAAACTGGAACAATCAATTAAGGAACACTTTCAATTGCACCCAGGCATTGCTGGGAAGTTGCCAACTCACACTGCAGAAGAGCAGAAATTCAGAACAAGGAACAAAGACATATGGGGGAGGGAGACAGTATTCTAGAAGGCAAAGGGGCTGTAGAAAATATTCAAACTGGCATAGAGGGAACAAGGCAAACAGCGCAAGGACCCAACAGTGGGAGGCAAAAAAATTCGCACAGGCAGCAAATAAAGGGTCTTAGATGTCTCTACACTAATGAACAGAGCATGGGAAATAAGCAAGATGAACTTGAATTCCTAGCACTACAAAGCAAGTATGATATAATAGGCATTACTGAAACCTGGTGGGATGAGCCTCATGATTGGAATGTAGGAATAGAGGGGTATAACCATTATAAGAGAAACAGGCCAAACAGGAAAGGAGGAGGAATAGCATTATATGTCAGGGATATTTACACCAGTGAAGAGATCCACGACATCAATACTGGAAGCCAGGTGAGAGCATCTGGATAAAAATTAAAGGGGAGGGAAACAACAGGGATGTTATTGTGGGACTCTACTACAGACCCCCAAGTCAGATGGAGGAATTGGATGATGCCTTTCTAGAACAGATGACCACACATGCAGAAAGGAGAGATGTAGTAGTGATGGGTGACTTCAACTATCCTGATATTTGCTGGCAATCTAACTCAACCAAAACTTCAAGGTCTAGCAAATTCCTTACTTGCCTGGAAGACAATTTCATGGTCCAAAAGGTGGAAGAGGCAACAAGGGGGTCAGCTGTTTTAGATCTGATCCTAACCAACAGAGATGACCTGGTTAATGGGGTGCAAGTGGTGGGAGCCTTAGGTGAGAGTGATCATGTTCTCCTGGAGTTTGTTATACAATGGAAAGGAGAAGCCAGGCATAGTCAGACATGCGTTCTCAACTTTAGGAGAGCTGATTTCAATAAACTCAGGGAAATACTGGGGGTGATCCCATGTCAGGAATACTAAAAGAGAAGGGACCTCAAGATGGATGGGACTTTCTCAAAAGGGAGATACTGAACGCACAATTTCAAACAGTATCATTGAGGAAGAGAAATGGGAGGTGTCTCAAGAAACCAGGATGAATGACTAAACAAATTCAAACAGATAGTGAACACGTGTAGGAGTCAAGTCAGAAAAGCTAAAGTGCAGAATGAGCTCAGGCTTGCTAGAGAGGTTAAAAACAATAAAAAGGGTTTTTTGGGGCATGTCTGCAGCAAAAGGAGGAAGAAGGAAATGGTAGGGCCACTATGCAGAGAAGATGGCAAAATGCTAACAGGGGACAGAGAAAAGGCAGAATTACTCAACACCTTCTTTGCCTCAGTGTTTTCAAAAAAGGAAAAGGGTGACCAACCTGAGGATAAAGGAATAGAGGACACAATAGGGGAAATCCAGCACAGAATAAGCAAAGAGGTAGTACAGGAATACCTTCTTAATCTAAATGAATTTAAATCTCCAGGACCAGATGATCGTGATTTCCTGCATGGCAGGGGGTTGGACTGGATGGCCCTCGTGGTCTCTTCCAACTCTGCAATTCTATGATTCTATGATTCTATGAACTACATCCAAGAGTATTAAAAGAGCTGGCAAATATAATCTCAGAGCCATTGGCAATAATCTTTGAGAACTCCTGGAGAACAGGAGAAGTCCCAGCAGACAGGAGGAGGGCAAACATTGTCCCCATCTTCAAAAAGGGGAAAAAAGAGTATCCCAACAATTATCATCCAGTTAGTCTGACATCAATACCAGGGAAGATTCTAGAGCAGATCATTAAATAGAAAGTCTGTGAACATTTAGAAGGCAATGCCATAATCACAAAAAGCCAACATGGGTTTCAGAGAAACAAGTCATGTCAGACTAATCTGATCTCTTTTTTTTTTTTTTTTGATAAAATTATCAGCTTGGTAGATGAAGGGAACGCTGTGGATATCATATACCTTGATTTCAGTAAGGCCTTTGACAAGGTTCCCCATGACATTCTTGCAAACAAGCTTGTAAAATGTGGGTTAGACAAGTTAACTGTTCAATGGATTTGTAATTGGTTGACCGGCCGAAACCAAAGGGTGCTCAGAAGTGGCTCCTCTTCGTCTTGGAAAGATGTGACCAGTGGGGTGGTCTGAACAAGGTTCGGTCCTGGGCCCAGTGCTGTTCAACATCTTTATCAATGACTTGGATGAGGGAATTAGGGGCATACTTATCAAATTTGCAGATGACCCCAAATTAGGAGGAGTAGCTAATACCCTAGAGGACAGGATCAAAATTCAAAATGACCTGGATAGACTGGAGAGCTGGGCCAAAGCTAACAAAATGAAATTCAATACAGAGAAATGTAAGGTACTACACTTAGGGCGAAAAAATGAAATGCATAAATATAGGATGGGGGAGACCTGGCTGAACGAGACTACATGCGAAAGGGATCTAGGAGTCCTAGTAGACCACAAGTTGAACATGAGTCAACAGTGTGATGCGGCAGCTAAAAAGGCCAGTGCTATTTTGGGCTGCATCAATAGAAGTATAGTGTCCAGATCAAGGGAAGTAATAGTACCGCTCTATTCTGCCTTGGTCAGACCTCACCTAGAATACTGTGTCCAGTTCTGGGCACCACAATTCAAAAAGGATATGGACGAATTGGAGCGTGTCCAAAGAAGGGCGACTAAAATGGTGAAAGTTCTGGAAACCATGACTTATGAGGAGAGACTTATGGAGCTGGGTATGTTTAGCCTGGAAAAAAGATGGTTAAGAGGCAATATGATAGCCCTGTTTAAGTATTTGAAGGGGTGTCACATTGAGGATGGAGCAGGCTTGTTTTCTGCTGCTCCAGAGACTGGAACACGGAGCAATGGATGCAAGCACCAGGAACAGAGATTCCACCTCAACATTAGGAGGAACTTTTTGACAGTCAGAGCTGTTTGGCAGTGGAACACACTCCCTCGGAGCGTGGTGGGGTCTCCTTCCTTGGAGGTCTTTAAACAGAGGCTGGATGGCCATTTGTTAGGGATGCTTTGATCGTGATTTCCTGCGTGGCAGGGGGTTGGACTGGATGGCCCTTGTGGTCTCTTTCAACTCTGCAATTCTATGATTCTATGGTTCTATGAACAAACCCCAGTTACTGTGTGAGTTAATATAGACTTGCTTTTGAACAGTGTTCCCCCACCCCATCTTAACACAATGCAAACATCTTGCATAAATGCATATGCCACCTAGTCATTCTTTCACAGACCAATTGGTGAAGATAGGTACTGGTTCAGGGTTCAGAAAGAGATTACCAACATGGCTAAGAGACTCAGCAACAAATCATCAACACCACCAACACATCATCATCATCATCAGATATTCATCAGGAAACAAAATTCAGTGTACTGTATTTCAACATTGAAGAATATAAGACTCTATAAGACTATTTTGGATTTCTCCAAAATTGTAAGGTTCCCCTTCCAGATTTAGGGAATTTTTCACCTAATGGATTTAATTCATTTTTACTGGAATTCACAAGGAATGGGAGTAGGGTGGTAGGAGCTTACATTCAATATAAACCTGAAAGATTTTCCATTTGAAAAAAATTAGGTGTTGTTCCTCCTCAAACTTTCCAAATGTTTAAAAAGGTTGAGTAGCAAAGCAAACTTGTTTCTGTAGTGCAATCTAAATATATTAATCTATTGGCCTAAATCCTATTGTTACTCAACTAGAGTAAACCAATTAAATGAAGGAGATTTAGTCAAGTGGTTGTTGGTGGTGTGTGTCTTCAAGTCATTTCTGATTTATGGTGGCCCTAAGGCAAACCTATCACAGGGTTTTCTTGGAAAGATTTGTTTAGAGTGGGTTTGCTTTGGCCTTCCTCTGAGGCTGTGACTAGCCCAAAGTCACCCAATGGGTACCCATGGCTCCAAAGTCATAGTCCAATGCTCAAACCACTACACTATGCTATCTGTCTACATTCATTTATAGACTCATTATTTATTTAATGGGCACACTGTATAGGAGTCCAGCAAAAATCTAGTATCTTTTGACAATATTATAAGTGAATATTGGGGGGGGGGTGAAAATACTCCAGAGGACAAGATCAGACTTTATACTGATTTTGACAGATTGGAAAGCTGGGCCCAAACTAGCAAAATTAATTTCAGCAGAGAGAAATGTAAGGTACTACTTTTGGTGTGAAAAATGAAATGCACGAATATAGGAAGGGTGACACCTGCCTTGAAAACAGTACATGTGAAAAGGATCTAGGGGTCTTACTAGACTTACTAGGCTAAACATGAGTCAACAGTATGATGCAGCGGCCCAAAAAGCCAATGCAATTCTAGGCTGCATCAATAGGAGCATAGTGTCCAAATCTAGGGAAGTAGTAATACCACTCTATTCTGCTTTAGTCTTACCTCATATGGAATACTGTATCCAGTTCTGGGTACCACAGTTCAAGAAGGATATTGGCAAGCTGAAATGTGTCCATAGACAGGCAACCAAGGTCTGGAAGCTAAGCTTTTTGAGGAACGACTTAGGGAGTTGGGTATGTTTAGCTTGGAAAAGAGAATAATAGAATCACAGAATTGGAAGAGACCACAAGGGCCATCCAATCCAACCCCCGGCCATGCAGGAATACACAGTCAAAGCACTCCCGACAGATGGCCATCCAGCCTCCATTTTTAAAATCTCCAAAGGAGGAGACTCCACCACAGTCCAAGGCAGCACGTTCCACTGTCAAACAGCTCTTACTATCAAGAAGTTATTTCTAATGTTTAGGTGGGATCTCTTTTCCTGCAGTTTGAATCAATTGCTCTGTGTCCTAGGGGTTGTCTAGATAGTAAAAATACTCCTCATAGAATGTGAGGCGAATACCTTTTGTCTCAAAGAGAAGTGAATGAGATTCACAGTATTTGGAAGGAGGGGAGGAGAAAAACTCCATATACTGTTCAGGAAGAACTTTTTGGCTTTTCACGAAGTTTTTAAAATCATGCACAGAAATGCGCATTACCATTCATTTGGAGAACCGATTCACATCACAGCACATTCTCAGCAAGGGCAGAAGTGATTTGTCAGACTTGTGCAGGGGGCAGGCATGCTGGCAATGAAGTGACCAAAAGTGGCATTTTGGAATTTTGTGTTGTCAATCGTGCACTTTTTTGCTGCACTGAGGTGACCAAACAGCTTTTTAAAGCAGAAGGTCACACTTGTACACCTTTTATTTACAGTTTTTTTAAAAAAAGTGTGCAGCAGCAACTACTTGTGGAGAATAATAACATGAGTAATTCACTCTCAGCCACCATCTTGGTTCGTAGGCATGGCTGCATGTGCACTTCAAACACTTTGCATAACAGCAATTTTGCCAAAGGACTGTGGAGACAAATGAACGCTACTGCGAATTTGCGTTAATGCACAGCAATCCACATTATATCCTCTCATCTAGACAAGCCCCTAGTCTTTGGAGCAGCAGAAAACAAGCTTGCTCCATCTTCAATATGACATCCCTTCAAATTTTTAAAGATGGCTATTGTGTCACCTTTCAACCTTCTCTTCCCTGGCAGACTAACAGGTGACATGATAGCCATCTTTAAATATCTGCAGGGATCTCATGTATCCATACAGAGCAAATTTGTTTTTGATTGCTACAGAGACTAGAACACCAACCAGTGGATTCAGATTACAAGAAAAGAGATTCCACCTAAACATAGGAAGAACTTTTGAACTGTAAAAGCTGTTCAATAGTGGAACAGATTGCTGGCGGTGTGTGTGTAAGACTCTTCTTCTTTGGAGAGCTCTAAGCAAAGGTTGGATGGGCATGTTTCAGGAGTGCTTTAATTATGCATTCCTGCACTGCCGGTGGTTAGACTAGATGGCCCTTGTGGATCCTTCTGTCTCTAAGATTCTATGAATTTTCACTATTGGTAATTGATATTGCACTGCTTAGCTTTCTTTTTTGGCCATTTCCTGTAGATTTGCTATTTCTGTGTTCAGCTTCAAGGCAAACATTTGTTTGGTGCAAGAAAGATGCATGTTGTACTCTTTAGCAATCTCTCTTGTATTTCAAATATGTACTGTACAACACTATGGAGATTATCACACAGGCCCTTGTAAACTGTCCCTGTCCCGGTAGCCCTCCCAACCCACTCCTGCCCCACTCCCATCCTTGTAACAGTTTTTTTTTTTTAATTCACACACTTACTTGATTGCTGCATGAAAACTGCTCCCCCTCCCCTCCGGCATACCAGGAGGCAATGGGGCTCTCACCGAGCCCTATTCACTTCCTGGTAATAAAATCCTACTTGTTCTTGTGAGAGCACGATCGTGCAGGAAATTTAATAATGAAAAATAACACAAAATGTCAAAATGAAAAAACAAGCCCCAAAACACAATGTAAAAACTCCAAGTAACCCGGGGAGGAGAAAAAAAGGGTGTAACTTACCTGGATGTCCCAATCATTCCTGAAAGTGTTCTGGCAGAGACCTCCCGGTGACGTCACATAACACTGGCATCTCACCAGCAGAATGGGTCATCTTTTCACTCGTCCGTCATTCTGTTTCTGTAACAGAACGGGCTTCCTATTGGCGGCTTTCACCCGTCAATAAGAGGAAGCGGGAGGGGAACAGGAGCAGAACAGGAGCATCACAGGAGAGGGACGACGTCATCTGAAAGGTAAGCCTTTTAGAGCTCTCCTGTCGTCCCTGTCCTGGGATGTTTTGCCTGTGTGATAATTTCCTATGCCTAAAAATAAAAGCAAACCAAAATCATGGTCATTTTATAAATTTGAATTGGATCGTTGTAGGGTTTTGTTTTTTTTGGTGGGGGGATTGATAGAACTTTAAGTATACTACTCACCAGTTCCACCTACACCTTCTAAATATAGCATTCACCCACTTGTTTAATCATATTCCTTATCACATCCCCAATCACCTGGAACTAGCATCACTTTATCATCCGTGGGAAGTTGCTTATTCAGTTTGGGTGTGGACTGTAATTGCTCAGATTAGACAAAGAATTACCGAAAGGTCCTTATTTGGCACAAAGCAAGATGCCATCACCTACATTATAACACTGTCAACATAGCATGAAAGGAATAGCAGTCATCCTGAAGATCTTATTTACCGTAAGCTCTGACCTAAATGAATTCGACTCCATTGTTTAGAATTTATTTGCACCATGTGCATTTTTGTAGCTTACATGAATGATTTTCCCACCAAGGATGTTCTCTAACAATCATCTTGTGGTCAGGCTCCACGTGGAACATTATCACGTGGACCTCAGCTTCTCTGGTTCTGTGACTGTCATTACATTCCTTGAATGCAATTGTTAAACGTTAACATCTAAGAAGATAAATCCTTGAATTTCTTGAGCTTCTTTTTCTTAAATTCTTATGGGCCTTTTCCCCAAATTAAATGTGGAGGCATACTTTACTGTCATGGTCTCAAACGTGCTACAGGAATTATTAAATATCTCCAAAGAAGCTCAGTCAGTCTTTTGTGTGAGCCTCCTGTAGGCTCTTTTGGAGATTCTGATAGTGCAGTCCTACCCATGTTTACTTGGAAGTCTGGCTCACTGAGTTCAGAGAGACTTATTCCTAGGTAAGTGCAGCCTGAGAGGTCCTGGCTGGGGCAAATTTGAGGGGCCTCCCAACTCAGTGTATACTGTGTTGATGTCATTTTCTCTGTAAGGGCTGGAAGTACCTTTATAACACAATGAGAATAGTAACAATTGTAATTAACTCTATGCAGTGTAACTACGATGCCCCGTTTGGCTGCATAGCCCCGATCCCTCCTTCTGGGTTCCCTCCTGGAAGGGAGCCCAGGAGGAAGATGCGGAGGCTGTGCAGCCAAACGGGGCATCGTCGCTCCTTCTCCCCACCTTCCTTGAAGGTGGGGAGAGGGGGTGAATCCCGGGTTTGGCTGCACAGCCTCCGCATCCTCCTCCTGGGCTCCCTTCCAGGAGGGAGCCCACAAGGAGGGTTCAGGGCTGTGCAGCCAAACGGGGAATTGTTGCCCCTTCTCCCCACCTTCCTTGAAGGTGGGGAAAGCGAGCGAAGAGGATCGGTTTAACTCTGCAGCCCCGATGCCTTCTTCTGGGCTCCCTTGCAAAGGGAGCCCAGAAGGAGGCATCAGGGCTGCGGAGTTAAACCCCTAGATTCGCTCCCTCTTCCTTGAAGGTGGGGAGAGGGGGCGAATCCCAGGGTTTGGCTCCACGGCCCCGCGTCCTCCTTCTGAGCTCCCTTCGGAAGGGAGCCCAGAAGGAGGGATCGGGGCTGTGAGGTCAAACGGGGCATGTTCGCCCCTTCTCCCCACCAGCCAGCCAAATTGGGGGGGGGGTCTTATATGACGAATATATGCCTAAGCCTAGATTTTTGGCTGGAAATTGGGGGGGTCTTATATGCCCAGTCGTCTTATACGCCGGAATATATGGTAATGAAAATGGATTAATACAAGTATATAACATAAATCATTTGTATATACCACTGTTCTGAATTAACAATATACACTGTAAGAATTATTTCAAAACAAAACAGATAGTGTTTTGAGTATATGGTGTTATTTTCACCACTAAACAGCAATTTATCAGCAATTTATCTAAAGCATATTATTTTCAAGCAGTAAAACATTTTATACATGTAAAACAAATATATGTATACAGGTAAGTATATGGTGTTACTTTCACACCTAAACAGCAAATTATAAGCCTGAAACAAATGTCCCTTAAAACATTGAATTTTGTGGTCTTGAATGAAGAAAGGTGACAAGAGTTATGATTTATAATCCTATTCTCACTGTTCACAGCATATGCCAACCTCTGGAGCCAATGTGCTGTTGTTTTGATATCCCTTCATCAGTGCCAGTCTATATTAAAAATTATTTGTTATTTATAATTATTCAATGATCTGTTTTAGGTAACAAAATTAAATAAATAGGTGTGAGTCCAAACAAAGCTCACTTTATGTTCTGATTGTCATGTGGGATTAATTAAGGTGTCTCCATCAAGATGAATCCTATAGATTCTACAAAATATATGTATAAAATTAATACCAGTCTCAAATATTTAAAAAGAATGAATTTAATTTAATTATTTTGCTCACCTAATAATGAAGTTTAACTGCTAGGATAAATATTCCCAATTTAATGCAGTGTTTCCAATCTATATAAAGAAGAGGATTTTTTATAAGTGACAAATGTTGCTGTCCTTGAGCAAGCAGGGATCACCAGCATTGAGGCCTTGATATTGAGAACACAGCTGCTCTGGGCAGGGCATGTTTCTAGGATGGAGGACCATCACCTCCAAAAAATAGTACTCTACGGTGAACTCTCCATGGGTCAGCGTAAGAGGGGTGCTTCAAAAAAGCGATACAAGGACTCGCTGAAACAACATCTCAGGCTTGGCCAAATTGATCACCAACAATGGTCTGCCCTGACCTCACATCGGGAGGCATGGAGTCGCACTATCCACAATGCTGCAGCCTTATTTGAGAGCTCACGCCAAACAAGTCTTGAAGAGAAACAACAACGCAGAATGAATCACAACCCGGAAACATCACCCAAGGAGACCTTCTGCTGTGCTTTCTGCAACCAGACATGTTTATCTTGGATTGGCCTTTTCAGTCATCAGCACACTTGCAGAAAGCGCGGGATGAGTCCTTCCTGAATCTTCGTTCGTGAAGAAAAGCCAGAGAGAGAGGTATTTATATATATTATATTTAATTGTAAAATACAAAATAAAGTAGGCTTACCTCCAACTGCCTTGGTAATTCACCATAGATGCAGTGGTTTTGCCTGGTCTCTGTTATAATTATATAAACCTGAAGTGCTTAATCTCATTGATTGCAATGCTTTCAGAGTTTCTCTTAAAGTGAACCCGTACTTATTTTATACGTCCCCAGAAGGTACCAAGTCCTTCTGAACAGTACACCCTGACACTGTAATATTTTTTTGTCCCATCTGTGTGCTAGGCTAGTTAGCACAGATACAAACACAAGTACAGACACAGTCTGCTGTGTCTAATTTATTTTTCAAGGAAACTATGGCGCTGAGTCGGAAATACAGAGGTCCTCAATGCTATGCACTTTAAAACACCTTTTGTGGCTATAAAACTGCAACTTATCAGCATTATCAGTTCTTGTTATTTTACCAAAAGCTCTTCTTGATGTTACAGAGTGCTACAATTTAGGGCCATGATGTGCCCTAGTGAAATTGTAGCTCTCATAAGTAAGACCATGGAGGTACTTTTAAGAATATTTCATAGAGATGGCTCATTGTTCTAAATAAAGAGTGGGAAACTGGTTCATCTCAAGGAAACTGAAACATCTCATACCTTTCAAGGTCTTGGATTCAATTTCCTCATTTTTAAAAAACAATGCATTTTTACAGTTTACTGAGGTCTGACATAAACCTCTGCTTTCCCAGAACTCTTGGAGCCAATGTTACCTCCACAGAGCCACATGGGAGTTGCAGTCACCAGTTAGTTCCCATACAGCTGAAGCAATGTAAGGTCATGAGCAGGGGGGAGTGTTGCTTGGTCTTACACCTCCTTCCTCTAAGAATTCATAATTCAGCAATAATAAAATATAATTCAGCAATAATTCTTAATTCACCAATACAGGTTTGGACCAAGCATGAGGAAGAATGTGTCAAGTATCAGCATCATTTGCTTAGAAACCATTAAGCCCCAAGGCTGCTGAAATCACCTCCAAATTTGCTGCCTGTGGATGGGGTTTCAAGAAGGAGGAATTCATCCCAACTTTAGTTGTTAATAGCTACCCTCGCTCTTTGTAGGAAGAAGTTGCCCAAGGCAACTTGGTGCCTTATCCAAACTCCAATCACTAATGTTGGCTAAAAAAATGTATCTGAAAGACTCATTGAAACAAACTTGTGCTTATTACAAAGAGGCTTGAGGGAAGAATCTCTGTCCTGATGCACAACAAAATATGTGTATGCTGTGTGTTAAAGTTTTTTTGCAAACTAGAGAGCTCTATAAAATATTCTGTTTAATTCAAGGAACTGCTCTTGACTCCAGCTGCACAAGGAAATAAAGGCTATGGAAGTATCTGTTCTCCTTTCCGCATATGTTCTCATTATAGTCACAAGTTGCCAAGATTCATGCACAAACATAGTTTTGTTCCCACTTCCCCAGATCAAAGCAGGAAACAAGGAGACAAAGGAAAGACCAACTTGCTCACAACACATTCTGAGAAGCTTCCTTTCTTGAATATGAGTAACAGCTAATTCGGAAATCTTAGGACCACTATTGTAACTTTGAGCTTTACTGTGAGCTATTTTTCTCTCGGTCCCCATGAGCAATAGAGAGGCTGGAATAAATCTGAGACCAGGGTAGAGAGGCATAACTGAGATGACAACTAGGCTGGCCAAATACAATTTGCTGCCTGAAGCAAAGGACAAGATGACACTCCACCTCCAACCAGTGCCTTGAACAAAAGCTGAGCAGACAGGCAGCTGAATCTTATTTCAACACCATTCTTCACTGCATCTGAAGGCGACAGGCTCTGCCTTCCAACAAAGGGGACTGTCTTGGGAAGCCAGGAGGAATGGATGGATGCCTGTCACTCTACACCACAGGGGCACATACACCTTCCAGTTTGCCACTTGCAGCATAGTATTGAAAACCATGGAATGTGATGGGCCATCAAGAAAAGGCAAAACTGTTGAGGAACTTTCCCAACAGAAATCCTGAATGAGCATTCTAACAGGTTGGGGGAGAACTAGATGAGAACAGTTATGGGAGTCAAACTAGTGGGAAGCAAGCATGAGAGGGTGTTTCAGCTCTATGGATGGGAACAGAGAGGCCAGGGACAAAATAGAGACCTTAAGACTTGCTAATATGGTAGCCACAAAACTACAGTCCAACTATAATCTGGGAAGAGAGCTTGAAATGGATACAAAGACATGTAGGTAATTTTTTAAAAATAGGCAAATAGCTTCCTTTTAAGATCGTACTATCCACAATGCTACAGCCTTATTTGAAAACTCACGCCGAACAAGTCTTGAAGAGAAACGACAACGCAGAAAGAATCACAACCTGGAAACATCACCCAAGGAAACCTTCTGCTTTACTTTCTGCAACCGGACTTGTTTATCTCGGATTGGCCTTTTTAGTCATCAGTGCGCTTGCAGAAAACGCGGGATGAGCCCTTCCTCAATCTTCGTTTGCGAAGAAAAGCCAGAGAGAGAGAATATATAATACTTTTATAATGCTGTGTTCTTCCTTTTCTAATGTGCAGAAATTTTCCCCCTTCTTGCTGATGAGGTCCTGTTACACAGCCATAGTGTCTAAGTGCCATGATGAGATGATGCTCCCCTGCTGATCCTCACCATTGTAGGCCACAGAGATGATGCTTATCACAGCCATTCTATCCCTCATTGCTAAGCCTTTAGCATCCTGCTTCCAGACTGTTGCCATTTCCTAGCTTGATCACAAATCCCTTCTTACTATTATGGGGCCCTTTCACACTACACAATTACAGCACTTTGATACCACTTTAATTGCCATGGTTTCTTCCTATGGAATTCTGGGATTTATAGTTTCATGTAGTATTTAGAGTTCTCTGCCAGGGAGCTCTAGTACCACCCAAACTACAAATCCCAGGATTCCATAAGATGCAGTCATGGCAGTGCAAGTGGAATAAAGTGCTATAATTGTGTAATATGAAAGGGCCCTAGATTTACTTGACAGGATTCCCCAGAATCTTCTCTCCCCCACTCCAACTCTATTTCCCTCACCTTGCTTTCTTTCCTCCCCACAAGAATTCCATCACATCTTGTTTTTTAATCTATCTCTCTCTGTTACATTCTACTGTTGTCATTAATAATGTCTGCCAGAAGCCACTGGTGGCCATTCCTCTTCCACACTTTGCATTTCTAAAAGGAACAAATACAGTCAGACCCCCATATTGTGGAACCAATATCTGCAGTTTCAGTTATCCACGGGACACAAAATAGGGACACATACCATAAAGTTGTGCCAGAAAATGCCTAGAGAGGTATCCTCTTTAGGCATCTTCTAGGTCCTCCAATGGAACTCTATGGTATGTTTTCCAATGGTCCTTTATTTTAATAGGGCTTGCGGTTATCCATGGTTTCTGGTATCTGCGGCAAGTCTGGGAACTGAACCCCTGTGGATACAGGGGTCCAACTGTAGTTTCACAAATCAGCTGACAATGTACCCAAAGTAATTAACAGTTTAAACCATATAAGCAAAGCAATGTAAAACACTGTATAACACTCATGAAATACATAAACCCAAAAGAGGAGCTTTCAGAAATATCAGCTTGCTGACCAGAAAAAAATAAAACATGCTTGGTCTAAGAAATCTACTTACCTCCAAATGGGTGTGGGATTTGCAAGTTGTAGTCCCAAAGTAACTTTTCTAAGTGGTGCTTCAAAGCTAGAGTTTTGTATATAGTTTATATGGCTCAAGACATCCTTATTACTAGAAAGTGTTTAAAATGGAATGTTTTATGTTTAACAGCTAAAAGTCAAGATATGAAGCTGGTTTGACTTTAAAGGGCAAGACCTCAGCACAGAACATGCAAAGGTACTTAAGGGACAAAACAGTGAGAGTTCCATTATCCATGGATAAACTGGAATGAGGCTTGGGAAGGCAGAGGCCTTAAAAAGCAAACAGGAACATGTATTCATGTTCACAGAGTGCTAGTTTCATTTACTAGTAGAATGAACAGCTACATGAATACATGAGCCTAAAAAATGGCAACAGGATTGAGTGAGTGAATAAATAAATACTCAGTGTCAAAATGGATATTAAAGATTGTTCTTCAGTGTATTCCAATGTTACACAGTGGGCTGATTAATGAAAAATCAATAAAGCTTAATTTTGTTAGTAAAACACAATATGTTAGGAAAAGAGGAAGCACAGATTGTCACTGCTTGAAAGTGAGGTAATGATTACTACACTTTAAAAAAAATCTTCCTATATTAGCTCTGAGTCTTGCGACAAGTGTGTATTTCTGGAAAGGAAATTAGCTAGAAATAGGCATACGAAAGCACCCACTCATTCTCAAGAGCTTTCCAAAGTCCCATCCAGCTTGTTTAGAAACTCAGCCCACAATTATGTAGGTAGAAGAGGCTTCTAGCATCACACCACAGTTGCATAAACTGCATTTAAACTCATTGCTGTCTGAGCATAAATAAAGGAAGCAGCATAAACGCAGTAAATTAAGATACACTGATGAAAGTTGGGCCAATGCACCCAAACAAATGCAGTCATTTCTCATGAGGCAATCTCAGACCACATTTACATTTCAAGTATGTTTTTCTCCTCATCTCTGAAATAATGTAACGTATCTATGCAACAAACTGTGATTTCCTCTGTGCAGGCAATTAATCACTTTCTGCACGATCACTCAAATCATCACAGGCAAGATGGGAGATTGAAGACTAGGTGCTGTAGGCTATTGTCAGGCTATTCGTTGCTTAATAAATTATTCTGAATCTGCTGAGAGCTTATGTTGGCTAAAGTGGAGTTAGCCAGGACATTATAGCTATATTTCAGAGAAAGGAACTGGCAAAACCACCTCTGAGTACTCCTTGCCTAAGCAAACCCCATGAAATTCATGGGATTGCCATAAGTGGACAGGTGACTTGAAGACACATACACACACACACATGTTAATTATTGTAATGTTCTCCTACAATTAACATTACAGCAACATTACTGTGATGTCTTCTCTGCATGTAATAAATGAATATATATGTGTATAAGAATAATCTTGCAACTGTTCCCATGTGTTCCCTGCACTGATGTTTGCACAAAAAATTATCAGTATGTGTGTGCCTTCTGATATGTTAATATGAAGCTAAGTGGTTTATAAAGTAATTTATTAGAGGAGGAATTGGCAGTCTTATATCACCAGCACAAAACACAAAGCCTTACTAAATAAAACAGCCTTATTGTTTTATTTTCCACTCCTTGTGTTTTAGGCAGTTACTTTTTATTTTAGTTTCCATTTTCCTATCTATTAATTTTAATGTTATAAGCCACCCTGATAACTTTTTTGTTAAAATCTGTCATCAACAAGCCTTTGTTAAAAAATACAAATGCATTGGCTCTTGGCCAGTGCTGATGTGTCAACATGTTTATTTTCCCACAATAAATTTGTTAGAGATCTGTGGCATATTAACGGTTGCTTTTGAAGGAAAGAAGGCAAAATATTTGGCAAAATGGTTTTTTAACCACAAAACTGTTCAGGGAAGGGGGGAGGAAATCACAAAATCTATTGTGAAAGGGTGGGCTTCATTTCACATATCAAATGTTTCCAATCATCATCATATTTATATGTATATCCTGCCTTTTCCCCAGTTTGGGATTCAAGGTGGCTTACAAAAGATTATTAAACTATCAAAAAATTAAAATCAATTAAAAACACAATCGATATTTAAAAAACAAGAAACAAAAGAAGTGCAATAAATTAGCAGGCAGAAAATCCAGGGGTTGTTTACACGGGCAAATATTCCTCTAAATATACTGCTAAGACAGCTCATAGTTCCCATGGATCGCAGCACAGCATCGCCTCATTCAGAAGGGGGGAAGGTAAAACACCCAAATATAGCGTGCCAAGGGATGTCACTACTTTTGCAGGTATATTTGCAATGTAGCGCATTATTGGAAATGTAAACAACCTTTCCGCTAAGAGCTACAGCAGAGCTGCATTGTGATTGGTTGATGATGCAGGGGTGGGCTTAAAAGAGGGGCAGGGAGGGAGGGAAAAACAGTAGCGATTAGAGGAAACTTTGAAAAATCCTCTCTGCTATTTTGCAAGCCAGTTTGCAAACAAAAAGGATTCCCAATAATTTTCAGTCAGGGAGCATTCCTTTTCATTCTCTCTGCTGTTTTGCAATTATGCAAAGCTCGTCTTGTCAGCTGTGATCCTGTGCTTGGGGGAGGGAGAGAAACCATTTCACGAAGGGCTGTATCAAAGCTGCACTGCTATTTTCCCTCTCTCTCTCTCTGGCTTTCCTCTATTTGGCAGAAAATGCTGTTAAGCAAGGAGGAAAACCTTCTGTTTGATTTGTGGGGGGGGGGGAAGGGGGAGGGGGACTGCCTCTGTTATTTTCCCTCTCTCTCTCTCTCTCTCTCTCTCTCTCTTGCTTTCCTCTATTTGGGAGAAAATGCTGTTAAGCAAGGAGGAAAACCTTCCGTTTGATTTGTGGGGGGGGGGGGTGAGGGGGACTGCCTCTAAGCTGTTCAGCACAGAGTTCGGGCCAGGGCAGACATTCCTATGGCATTCCTTTCCCTCTCCAATGCTTGGCCATGCCCCCAGCACTTTTGGCTGTGTGAACCTCAAAGCAGAAAAAAATCAAAGAGCCACAAAATATAGCTGTGTAAACATATACCATGTAAACTACCCATCACTGATGCGGGAAAGTGCTAAAGCGCAACTTAACGCAATAAAACCTGCTGTGTAAACCAGCCCCCAGAGCATTGTTTAGGTGGGATGGACCTTGTACACTCTGTCCTCAAAGGCCTGTCAGAACAGAAATTTCAGCCCCTCATAGACATCTGAACTGTGTAGAATGAACATTCCTGAATATGAAAAGTATCATCAGGGCAGGAGGCTCCACACTCGACTTCGCATGTTTGTTCTGCATTGATAAAATGGTTCTAAAGGGTTTCTTACCCCCTCGCACTGATACTCCAATCCTAAACATATTTACTCAAGAACATGCAAGACTATTTCAGTCTGATTTGCACCCTAGTATGCAAAGACCAAACCAAAATTAAAATGTAAGATTCTGTTTGTGTGATTGGTTGATTGATATCGTGCCTTCCCCCCATGACTAGGGATCAAGATGACTTACTATAAAATAATAATAGATGTTTTATACATAAAAATATTTAGAAACACAGCAGCAAACGAAAAAATACAACACACAACCAGTTAAAAGCCCCTTCAGCAGTAAACGAGGATAGTTGCCAAAGGCCTGTCTGAATAGAAAGATCTTTGCCTAGCCACCCTGCTGGAGTTCGAGTCACTAGTTGTAACAGGAACAGGAACAGTAGTGGTGCTTAGTTTTAAAAGTAATTAGGAGGTATGTGGCATATGATGAGTATACAAGGGAGCAAGATTGTTTTCTGCAGCTCCAGAGAACAGGACACAAATAAAGGGATTCTAATTGCAGGGATGGAGATTCCTACTCCTCATTAGGAAGAGCTTCTTCATGGTGTAAGCTGTTCAACCAAGCAAGAGACTTCCTCAGAGGGTGGTGGAGTCTCCTTCTTTGGATGTCTTTAAACAGAGCTTGGATGGCCTTTCTTAGGAATGCTTTAGCAGTGTATTCCTGCATGGCTGGGGTTTGGATTAGATAGCCCTTGAGGTTCCTTCAACCCTACGATTCTATAGAACAACATCCAAAATCCACAAAACAGTGATACCTTTATCGGGCCAACCAAAAATGCACAAAATACATCATGCAAGCTTTCAAAGTTCAACTGGCTTCTTCATGAGACAAAGCTGTTAAAAATCATACAGGAGAAGAAGGGGGAATGATGATATTAGAGTATCACTAATGTGTTCCCATTGGGATGGTCGCCCGTGCTCTGCCAGGTCCGGGCAGCAGGCCTGCAGTATGTGACCAAGACTGGTCACATGCACGGGGCTTGTCACATGGTGCGGCCAGCTGCCCGGACCTGACAGAACAGGGAAAATGGAGATGGCGGCAACAGGTCAGCATTTGTGTGTGGACTCCAGCGTGTTTTCTTCAGGTAAAGGGGAAGAACAAGCCATCTCTGCAGCCAGGATACGCCAGTGGGGAGTAATCACAGAACGTGCCCACATCATAATGCCACAGAGAAGCATAATCATTATGCCACCAATATTTAGTTGAAGTAGACAATATTTTAATTTAAAACACATAACAGTGTCCAATATGTATGAAACACCAGTTTTTGCTGAAGCAAATGTAGTTTGGCGTTCAAAGACATTTCAGGTATTGAAGCTAGGGCAGTTTTCTATTGGGTTGGGGGTTCACTTAAAGTTGACTCAAAAACTTCAACTGGTACAAAATATGATCAGAATACTGTTGCTGAATTATGCTTGCATAACTGGTATACACTTGCAGACATTTTACTGATGCACATAAGGATGTCCTTATACTACCATTCTCCTGAATTGTTCAGTAGCCCATGCCTGGAAATAATTGGAGCCATGGCTCCACTCCCACCCATCCCCAATCCCCAGTCTTGAAACCTCAATTCCCTTGAAATCTCACAGAGTTATGGTAACATATTGTTACCCTGTGCCAGTTCTCAACAGTATCTTGGCCACTGCTACTTGAGTTCTGGCAGGTGCAAGGTCAGATCATATGACAATTACTCTGTACAGCTACACTGGTTACCAATAAAATTCTGGGTACAATTTAATGTTAATGTACTTGGATTTGCATCAATTGTTGGCTACAATCTGCCTTCACTGAGAATTCCAATGTATTGTGAAGTATAAAAATGTCCCATATCCAGAGTAGTGGTGAAGAATCCATTGTATTCTAATCAAAACCCAGGAACAGAAGACACAAGGTGGAATAAAAGTGAAACAAAATGAGATAAAGGACATTTTCAGATGTGTGAAAAGTGCTGTGGAGTGCTCGGGAGAGGTACGCACCTGTTTCGTGGCAGGGGGCCAGTTTCTGACGATGCTGTCCCTCTCGCGTTACCTTCCGTGTTCCTTCTGTGTCGCATGGAAGGAAAAGGCGCCACTTTTTACTCACGGAAGTTCTTCGTGAATAAAAATTGGTGCCTTTTCCTTCCATGTGACACAGAAGGAACACGGAGCGTAACGCGAGAGGGACAGCGTCGTCAGAAACTGGCCCACTGCCACGAAACAGGCGCGTACCTCTCCCGAGCCCTCTGCAGCACTTTTTACACATCTGAAAATGTCCAGAGTGTGCACTTCTTTTATTGCGGGTATTTCTGGGCCCTAGTGAATCCCAGTGGATCTCAAAGTGGAAGACATTTAAATTTCACCCAAATGGAATCAACCTGCTGACAATCAGATTGTCACTTTTACTTGAGTGCATCATAGTTTGTCAAAATAACAACAACAGCAACAACAACATGGGGCGTTTTTAAATCCCAAAACATTACATTGGCTGTGATCAGAAAGCAAAACTCCCCATAGCAAAACTCAAAAGAATTGCTGAAATGTTTGTTATTCCAACCATTTTTGTTTGCTTTTAAAACGAGAGCCAGCATGGTGTAGTGGTTTGAGTGTTGGACTAGGTTTCTGGAGACCAGGGCTCAAATCCCTGCTTGGTCATGAAAACCCACTGGGTGGCCTTGGGAAGTCACACTCTCTCAGTCTCAGAGAAGGGCAATGGCAAACCCTCATCTGAACAAATCTTGCCAAGAAAAGCTGGTGATAGGGTCACCTTAGGGTCACCATAAGTCAGAAACTACTTGAAGGCATACAACAACAACATGGAGGGGGGGAATGTATATGGCAAGTGGCTGAAATTTAGGAACATTGTCCAGTACTGTGCATGTGACAATGTCATATAATGATCTATAACATAGGCCTATGTCTGTAGGCCTGCTGTGTAGGCCTGTCCATCAAGACAAAAGTGCACTTGGATTTATGCAACTTCTATGCTCTATATTCAATGCTGCCACCACAGATACTTTGTCTGAATCCAAGTTCTCAAATAGATACCATTTCTGGAGGCCAAAAATGTATAAAAACAAAAACAAATATTTATTTACAGAACTTAAACAGATCAAAGCAGATTAATTATTTATTACATTTAAAATATCTCACACCCTTTCTCACTCCTTTCAAAGTAATTCAGACTAACCATACCAAACCTGCAACCAAAACTCTCTTCTCACTCCAGCCCTAGTCTAACTCAAAACCTTTTCTAACTGAACTCCAAGCTGTCACTCACCAACTGTCATTCACCCTTATGCAAATCTTTGAAACATTTCCCCAATCAGGATTCATTCCAACAATCCATTCTCTCCTCCCTCCCAACAGCTCCTTACCATATACTCTAATATACAATTAACTAGCTGGACCCAGCTTTACGCCATTAAAAAACTCCCCCCAAAACACCCATTATACCTCACAACAACCCTATAAGGTAGGCCAGTGGATTTAAATTCCTCCTTCCCCTTAGCATTCCACATTTTTTCCAGAATTGCTGAGGGTGACTTGCTCAGTTATCTTGCCACCATTTGATTGCCTAGGTCCCGTCACAGTGGCAGCAGCGGCATCCATCCACCACTGCCATCACTAGTTGACTGCCTGGGCCCCATTGCAATGAAAGCAGCAGCATCCCGCCACTGCCGCCATTGCCACTTGGCTGCCTGGATCTCGTCACAGCCCATCACTGGTGAGTGGCTAAGGGAGTGAGAGGAAGGAGGGGCCCGGTGATGCAGACTGAGTGGATTGTGAGGTGAAGAGGGAATTTGCATGTGGGTGGTGATTGGTTGGGTGTGTTTCCTGAGCAGCCAATAAGCACACTGGGAAAGACAACATACCCAAGAGAATTATATAGTTAAATAGATAAATTCAATGACATTTCCAAATACAAATCCATCAAATCATAGTAACAATAGAAACAACTATGATTAGCCAGTTCTCAACAGCCTAATCTAGACAGGCCATTTACCCTGTCTTGACCTCGTCTTGGAGCCCTGCAGTCCATTCAATGCAGGGCTTTGCCCTGTTTTGCTCCTGGGAAGTCCTCACGACCCCTTTGGAAAAGATGAGGTGAAGACAGAGTAAAGTCTGTTAAACCGTTTCAGAAAAGCACCTGGAAAAAACTGCCTCATTGAGGAAGAAACTGATTAGGCCCCATGGGACTGCAGGCCATATGGGCCTGTGTCTGCAGCTGCCATCCATGTCACACTCACCAAAGCCAAGAAGAAGGCCCGCAGCATGTGACCAAGACTGGTCACATGCAGGGGGCCTTGATCATGTGCTGCAGGCCTCCTGCCTGGCTTCAGAGAGTGTGACGAATATGCCAGTGGTGGCAGCAACAGAGACGGGCTGGTGTGTCCATGCGGACTCCATCCCATTTCATGCAGGTAACAAAGGGGCAATGGACCTGATCCAGGGCCAGTGTTGATGAGTCCTTCATCTGTTAAAGTATTTCTGTTGTGGGTTTTAAGAGTCTGGTATAATGCAGTGTGAAGTAATATGAAAGACTGGGAGTAATGTTTGTAGCACAGTGGGAGGCAAGGTTCAGAAGACAACACCAGACTATGGAGATTTTCAGACTACATTGTTATAGTGTTACTATTCCACTTTAACTGCTCTGGCTTCCTGCTGTGGAATTCTGGGGTTTGTAGTTTAGTGAGGCCTAAGAGCTCTCTGGCTGAGAGTTGTAAATGCCCCTCCCTAAACTGCAAATCCCAGGATTCAACAGGAGGCAGCCATAGCAAATAAAGTGGAATAGTAACACTATAACAGTGTTGTCTGAAAATCTAGTACAAGTTCCTCATCAAATGGAAAACTTCACAGAGAAGGAGAGTTTTGCAGACACAGACCTGGCTGAAGCTACCCTATCTCATAGTGTTTCTATAGCCCACTCCAGCCCCCAAGCTCTGTACGTTGGGCATTGTGTGGGGATGTAGGGGGTGGCATATGCCGGATAAGGAAGTTTTATATAGGATTGAAACCAGGCTGTTGGTGACCTGCTTACATGTTACATGCTCACAAGAGAAAACTTGACCTTTTAGAACTGCAATCATCTAACAAATTACAAATTCATAATGTAAAGAACAAAGATGTGAAATAATCTTTCTGATATACGCATGGGTTTTTTAATAGTTTAATGACTGTGTTTGCATTTCTGAGTTGACAAACTGATTAATATCCCACATATTAACTTTCCAGAATACAGAATATTCATGAACAAAAATCCCTTATTTCCTGGACCACTGGTGTCATTTCTGTTTTGGGGAAGAAATTTCCTAACCTTCTATTGACTCTGTTTTGCTCTGCATTTTGTAAAGAACACATATGGCATGTAGCAGCTTAGCTAGAGCATCTACACAAGTCTACACAGAGATATACAAGTCAGTGTCTATCTCTGGGAAGGAGCAGAAAGGGGTCTGAAATCTATTTATGAGGTGAATTGCTCCTGGCAGCTTCCAAGAGAGATAGTTTCCCCTTTCTTTTTGGCCAGAAAAGGGCAGGCTGGGGGGAGTCTGGAAGGACTGGAGGCCACAAAAAGCAGGTTCGTGAGCCACTTGCTGACTGAGGGCTGCACTCTGCCCACACCTGGTTAAAACAGTAGAAGAATCAGCAACTTGAAATGCATTGACATGTGCCAAATAAAATGTAAGTCCAATGCACTTTTGAGGGGCTTATCACATGAGGGAAGGAAGTGGGAGTGCATCCTGATAATAGTGCCACCCGCCTTGCCTTATTGCACAATGTCAGCATGTTTCAGCTGTTCTCTCATTCCGGTCCCGTTGGAGACAGTGGTAAATGCGAATCTTTTTGCTAATCGAAAAGATCCGTTAGCAAAAAGACCCTCCTTTACCACTGTCTCCCACGGGACTAGAACAGAACAGCTGAAACACACTGACCTCATGCAATAAGGCAAGGTGGGAAGTGCTACTCTCAGGCTACACTTCCATTTCCCTTCCTTTGTGTGAAAAGGCTCTGTGTCTTCCTCTATCAGCATTTTTGTATTACTTCCTTCTTTCCTGATACAGAACTAGGCCCTCTTATTATAATACTGTTCACATAAATGTTACAGTTACAGTAACAGGTTCTGAGACATAAAGATATAAAGATTATCCATGTTTTAAACTGCAGTAATATAACAGGGAATAGATTTTATTCTTATGACTATTGCTATCCCACCTAGAGTACATCTGTGTCCCACCTGTGATATATATACCACTGGTTTGAGAACCACCAAGTACAGACCACTCACAGACTTACTGCATGAGTGACTTAAATATCATAGATCTAGAACTAGAACCTTGTGCATGTAAAGCATGAGCTCCTGCCACTGAACTACATCAATGTAATGAAAGCTGCCTTATACTGAATCAGACTCCTGTTGGTCCATTTATTTTATCACTATCTCCCCTAACACAACAGCTCTCTAGCGTTTCAAGTATTCCAGTATTATCTTTAAACTGGAGATACTAAAGGCTTGAGCCATTTCCTCAAGCAGGGAAAAACCCAGGGGCAGCATGGTCAAATTTGAACTTTCTTTGGATCAGAAAGCCCTGGAGATCAGGAATAAGGAGAAAGTGGTGGCCATATTTTCCAGTGACATCAGATGATCCCATGATGCAATAGGAAAGACAGAGTGCCACTTACACAAGGGCACTTTTGATGCCATGGGGTGTCTGATGATATCTGAACATAACTGAATAAAAGATAGCCAGCCTTCAATGTTTATCCAGTCACACACATTTATCTAGTGTCCCACAACCCAATCCTAGTCCTGAGGTACCTTTGATAAAAATCTGACCTCTGTTGTGGGGGGTTAGTGGTGATTGGGGAGGCATATTGCTAGGAAGTACTTGCAAACCATCTCAGTTATTTGCTTTTTTAGGGGTATGATTAGTTTTTAGGGGTTACAAATTTGAAGGGAACATTGCATCACTTTGCATTTGGTGTGAACAGCTATTGGCTGCTTTTATTTTAGTTGCCAAGTCTCAAAATTCGGTCCAATTTTTTTCATTTTAGCTTTCTTCCCCCTCTCCTCGCCCCCTAAATCCCCAGGAAAGAAGTAGAGGCAGCATCAAGGGTGGGAAGCAACATCAGAGGGTTAAAAGTTTGACAACTTTTGTTATACATATGTCCTGCCGCACAGGTACCACCTCTTCTATCTAGTTTCAGTCTGTTTTATTAGGCACAGCCCTGACCAGCCATATGTCACACACTCTGAATCTATAAAGTGTTACTTGTATCCACCCCTGTTCAGCCAGGCTCTTCCTTTTAACTCCCAAGCATCATTGCTGCTCTCAGGGTCTGAGCCTCAGGAGAAACGGAAGCTTTCTCTGTTGGGGAACTAAGCCTGGAATTTCTGGGTACTTAAAGGAGAAAAGGAATTGCATTGGTCGGTACTGCTGAAAGTCAGCTCAGTACTTTGGCCATTCAAGTAAACAAGGGAAACTTTCTTCTTAGAAAGAAACATCCTCCTTTCACATGACCAAAAAAGGGAGAAAATTACTGATTTCAATGACCTAATGTGCTCCTGTGATAGTTTGGGATATGTCAGCAAGAAACGTTGAGACTCACATCCTCATTGACCCTCTTCTGCGGAAATCATCTAAAGTGTAAGCAAAAGGAAGTTGTTACTTCTGCTGCTAGTTGCTTTCTAATTTGGTGTGAAATATACTCCATGGGCTGGTTTACACGGCAGGTTTTATTGCGTTAAGTTGCGCTTTAGCGCTTTCCTGCATCAGTGGTGGGTAGTTTACATGGTATATGTTTACACAGCTATATTTTGTGGCTCTTTGATTTTTTCCGCTTTGAGGTTCACACAGCCAAAAGTGCTGGGGGCATGGCCAAGCATTGGAGAGGGAGAGGAATGCCATAGGGATGTCTGCCCTGGCCCCAACTCTGTGTCCTTAACAGCTTAGAGGCAATCCCCCCCACTCCCTTTCCACAATTCAAAGGGAAGGTTTTCTTCCTTGCTTAAAACAGCATGTTCTGCCAAATAGAGGAAAGCCAGAGAGAGGGGGGGGAAATAACAGCTTAGAGGCAGTCCCCCTCCCCCCCACTCCCTTTCCACAATTCAAACGGAAGGTGTTCCTCCTTGCTTAAAACAGCATTTACTGCCAAGTAGAGGAAAGCAGGGGGGAGAGAGGGGGGGAAATAGCAGTTCAGCTTGCTACAGCCCTTCGTGAAATGGTTTCTCTCCCTCCCCCATGCACAGGATAAAAGGTGATGAACGAGCTTTTACATACTTTCAAAACAGCAGGAGAAGGAATGCTCCCTGAATGAAAATTGTTGGGAATCCTTTTTGTTTGCAAACTGGCTTGCAAAATAGCAGAGAGGATATTTGCAAAGTTTCCTCTAATCGCTACTGTCTTTCCCTCCCTCCCTGCCCTCTTTTAAGCCCACCCCTGCATCATCAACCAATCACAATGCAGCTGTGCTTTAACCCTTAGCGGAATGGTAGTTTACACTGCCAATAATGCACTACATTGCAAATATACCAGCAAAAGTAGCGACATCCCTTGGACGCTATATTTGGGTGTTTTACTTTCCCCCCTTCTGAATGAGGCGATGCTGTGCTGCGATCCGTGGGAACTATGAGCTATCTTAGCGGTATATTTAGAGGAATACAGTATTTGCCCGTGTAAACGACCCCCATGAGAGAGTTCATTTGCACTGTAGCACTAGTTGCAATATTCCTGGCCACAGTGAAACTCCAGAGCCTATAACTTGGAGTGAACTTCCATTCGTAAAGTTCAGGCGACATCTGTTTACCTCCTGTTGCAATATTGTAATACCTGTAAGGCCAATATCACAGGAGCACACAAGCATCACACCTGGAGTTTAGAATATAAGAATACAAGAATTGCTGGGACTGCTTTCCAAATTATGTTTACAAGCCTTTATACATGAAATTATACATCTAGGAAAAGTATTTTCTTTGCAATGGTCTTTGGACTAAGCAATAAACATTTTTGTTTAGAAAAAGCATTTGAAAGCAGGGGTGTGAATGCTGAGGTTCTCCAAATGTTGCTGGACTGTAATCCCCAACAGTCCTAGCCAGCATACTCAATGGTGAGGAATACTGGAAGTTGCATTTCAACAATATTAGGAAGATTGCATGATTCCTACCCCTGATCTAAACAGTAGTTTAAAATTCGGCAGCTCTGTGAAACAGTTGTACCAGTATCTTCTTACATTTTAAGGCTTATAGCATTATATATTTTGATCTTAAGGAAGAAGTGTAATTTTCAAGACTATATTGATATACCGGTAAATGTCATCTGGGAAGAGGACCTTGATTAATCTGCTAGTTGCATTATTTCATAACAGAATTACAACTATATTTATTAGGGGTGTACAGTGATCATACGATTGAGCTGGCTGTACTCTTGGCTGCTCTTAGGGCTGTCCCCTCTGTAGAGGCAAATATTGCCATTGCCAATGCTTATTGAGGCTTTCTTCATTTTTGTAAATGTCTTTAAGGATATGGGTGGGGAGGAGAGCCATTGCTTTTGCTTTTGGAGGAGGCACACAAAAGCAATTTAGCAGTTTGGCTGAGTGAGATCTTCTGCAATCCTAGCAACAAGACCAAAAGCCTTGGTAATACAGAGCATAAACATAGTTTTAAAGGAGAGGAAATAGGGAAGTGATGTATACAGAGAAAATAAAAATAAGAAAATGGTATTCCAGTCCTAATTACTGGGGAAGGGACCTAGATAAGCTAGAAAACTGGGCAGAAATTAATAAAATGGAATTGAGTAGAGAGAAATGCAAAATTCGACATTTAGGCCACAAAAACCAAGTGCACTGGTACAGGATGGGGAATACTTGGCTCAGCAGTCCTACATGCGAAAAGGACCTTGAGATTATTGTTGATCATAAATTGAACATGAGCCAGCAGTGTGATGTTGCAGTAAAGAAAGTGAATGCTATTTTAAGCTGCATTAATACTGCAGCAGCATTTTCCAGCTGAAGGAAGTAATAGTCCCACTATATTCTGTGCTGGTCAGGCCTTATCTGGAGTACGGTGTTCAGTTCTGGGTGCCTCATTTTAAGAAGTATATAAACAGGTTGGAGCAGGTTCAAAGGAGGGCAACAAGAATGATAAGAAGTATGGAGAACAAAAAATATGAGAAAAGGTTGAAGAAGCTGTGCGTGTTCAGCTTGGTAAAGAAAAGACTGAGAGGTCACATGATTGTACTCTTTAAATAACTCAAGGGCTGTCACAGAGAGGAGGGTGCAGGCCTATTCTCTGATGCACTAGAGGGCAGGACCAGATCTAATGGTTTAAAGAGTAGGTTTTCATTGAACATCAGAAGGAACTTCTTGCCAGTGAGAGTGGTTTGGCAATGGAACCAATTGCCTAGAGAGGTGGTTGGGTCTCCTTCTCTGGAGGAGAGGCTGGACAGCTTGCTGCTGGGGATGCTTTAGCTGGAGATCTTACATTGAGCAGGGGGTTGGATTCAATGGCCCATGAGGCCCCTCCCAACTCTATGATATTACTGTGACTAGCTCAGTAATTTCAAAAACATCTTGAGTCACCTTGGACCCATTTGGAACCCACCAAGTTCAGTTTGGAGTCTGAATCTTGACTTGGGCATCAAATCACAGTTTGGAAATATAAAGCTTTATACATCAAACATTGTCACTGGAAATAAATAAGTATCACTTTTTGTTGTTTGACAGAATTGGATCCCATTTTCAGAATTAGTTCCCTTAGTATCCCATTGTGAGAGGATGACCCCTGACAAATTTCAATAGGTCCAGAGCTATTCTTTTTGTGCTAGGTGCCTTTAATTTTTTAAAAATAATGTTATTAAGTTTTTTAAAAAATATATATTTAAAAATTACAAAGATTAGAAACAAAGAAAATATAGAAAGCTGAAATACCATAAAGTAAAAATTAAACATTACAAAGCAAAAGTGGGAAAAGAAGAAGAAAAGGTTACTTCTGATTTTCTTTAACATCACAACATAATGTAAATTTCAACACCTTTTCCCACTGATCCATCTGTATGTTACAACGAAAATTCTTGGCCCATTTATCATACACGCTTCGACTTGTTCTTCTTCCATTTCAAGTTTCAACAAAAGCTTATACATTTTAGCAATTAAATGTTCTTCATCTGTACACAATTGCGTTTCAAATTCTGACTTACATTGTTCAAAACCATAGGTCTTTTTATCCATTTTAAATCTTTCTGATAACTGTATGTAAAAAACTGTTCCCCTCTGCCACTATTGCCACAATAGAGCAATAACTGCTCTATTGATTTAATTTTATAATCTCCTCAACCAATCTCCAGGAGGTCTTGATACCTTAACCTCCTTTCTTTAGCTGTTGTTTCTCTTCTATAGAAAGCTTCTTGTGCTGAGAGCCATAGAGGCATTTTTGAACACAACCCAGGGTTTATACTGCATCTATTCCACACTCTCAGTATGGCACATCTCACAAAATGATTTTAAAATCTACATTAACTTGGACTTTATCATAACATGAAATCCATACCATCCAAACCTCAGATCGTGCCATTCCAATTCTAATAGCTTTTGTTTCTCAGCATGAACTCCCTCCCTAATATTCAGCTTTACCAAATCAAGACCTCATCCCACATATATTAATCCAAGAGCCAGTCTAAATGGTGAAAATACCCCTCATGGAATTTGTTGAGAATCCTACCAGTCTAAGTGGGATCCAGTGCCAATCCACACTATTTGGAAGGAGGGGGCCCCAAAATGGCAAAAACAATGGGATTTCCTCGTACTTTTTCAAAAACCATGAGGTGGGTGCACATTTTTGCTCATTTGGACTATTGAACAATAAACAACTCATAGAGAAGCACAAAGCTGATTGGCCAGATGAAAGCAGGGGTTGGGCTTGCTAGGAGGGTAAGCACCCGCTGCCGCCATGTTGGATTTTCGCCTTAGCGATCGGTCGCTAAGACAATAAAGAGGATCAATATTCTCTGGGTTTTTTTCTTATACAATTGGAGAATCACTCTATCACACTAGTGAACCTTGGGATGACTTTAAAAAGAAAACTGGCTGTGGTGAAGAACTAATGTGAGTAAATCACTCACTGTGACCATCAGGAATGCAAGGCTTACAGGGCTCCCAAGCCCAGAAAAAGCATTTAGACATGTCATTGCTGCTGCGAGATGCCAATACTACAAGGTATTTCGGATTTTTCCCCCTTGTGTAGATAGTCCCAAGAGTCCTTGCTACTGAACATACAACAAAAGGAATTTTCTCAAAGAGAGTTTTGAACCCTGGGAAACTGACTTTTGGTAGGCAGATTTATTGCTTTCACACATCAACACTAACTGACCACTGTAAAGATCTGAAAGACCTGTATCACCTCACCCAGACCTTTGAAAATTTAGGTAAAGGGACATGATTTGCATCTTTCTGGATCCTGTTACATTCTGTTTCACTCCCACAACTGTATAAAAATGCTTTACCTGAGGCCTTAATACCATTTGGTACTGCACGAAAGCTCATACAAAAATAAAAACTAGCTAATCTTAAAGGTGCTGCCATGTTTCTTTCCCAACTCTCTTCTGCTTTTTCAAATCATACAGGTAGCACAAGCAGAGAAACCTGCAAATTTTTAGAAGGGTAAGTCCAGTGAATTTTGTTGGAGAGGAGTCGTCAGCTTGGGGTGGGTATTTCATAGAATCATAGAGTTGGAAGAGACCACAAGGGCCATCCAGTCCAACCCCTGCCATGCAGGAATAAACAATCAAATCATTCCCAACAGAGGGCCATCTAGACTCTGTTTAAAAACCTCCAAAGAAGGTGACTCCACCACACTCCCAGGCAGTGTATTCCACTTTGGAACACCTCTTACGTTCAGGAAGTTCTTCCTAATGTTTGCTTGGAATCTTTTTTCCAGTAGTTTGAGTCCATTGCACCATGTCCTTGTCTCTGAAGCAGCAGAAAACAAGCTTGTTCCATCCTCAGTATGACATCCCTTCAAATATTTAAACATGGCTATCATGTCCCCTCTTAACCTTCTCTTCTCCAGGCTAAACATACCCAGCTCCCTTAGCTGCTCCTCATAGGGCATGGCTTCCAGACCCCTCACCATTTTGGATGCCAGCCTCTGGACACGTTCTAGCTTGTCCATATCCTTCCGGAATTGTGGTGCCCAGAACTGGACACAGTATTCCAGGTGAGGTCTGATCCAAAGCAGAATAGAGTGGCATTTTTACTTTCCTTGATCTAAACACTCTACTCCTGTTAATGCAGCCTAGAATCGCTTTGGCTTTTTTAGCTGCCACATCACACTGCTGACTCATGTTCAGTTTGTGGTCCACTAAGACTCCTAGATCCCTTTCGCATGTACTGCCATCAAGCCAGGTGTCACCCATCCTACATCTGTGCTTTTAATTTTTCTTGCCAAATTTTAATATCCTACATTCCTCCTTGTTGAAATTCATTTTGTTAGTTTTGGCCCAGCTTTCTAATCTGTTATAAGGTCATTTTGGATTCTGATCCTGTCCTCTGGGATACTACCTTCCTAATTTGGTGTCATCTGCAAACCTAATAAGTATGCCCTCTATTTGCTTTCCCTTACATCCCCCAAATATTTGTGGGGTCATTAAACATCAAAACAGTCCTGCAACGTATCACTTCCACAGCCCTGCCTTCAGAGCACCAGGACTGGAGAGCCCTGATAAAACCATCTGTTGTGACTGCAACCTAAAGATGTCAGCAACATAACTGTATCCCTACTCTTCCTGTGCCCTGTTGCAGGACACCATTTTCTTCATTTAGACAATAGAATTTTTCTGGGTTTTTTTTAAAGTTATTGTTATTTCAACACACTAGGGCTTTGTGCCCCCAGCCCAATTGCTGGAAAGCTTCAGAATGATTTTGATTTCAGATCCACTCCACTTCAGCGGAGCCTGGTCTGATTCAGTGATCTCGTAAATCTTTCTAAATCAGTCCAGTTTGGTCTGGATTTGATCCCAAAAAGAATGGACCCAAAGCACACCCATAATATTCATCAGTCAACTTGGATACCTCCAAAAATGAGAAAATGAAAAATCGTCATTTGAAAATTATATGATAAAAGAAAATAAATGAGGTTTTGTATAAAAACCAGCCAGACATCTAATCAAACAGCAACAACAATAATAAACTGTCCCAGAAGAAAGCAACAACACAACCCCTTTCAAGATTCTATTACATTCCATCCCACTTCCACAGCTGCGTAAATATGCTTTATAACCTGAGCTTTTGATATCACTCTGTACTCCAGCTGAAGAAGCAGGATTATATCCATGAACATTCATGCTAAAACAAAAACAAGTTAGTCTTAAGGTGCTGCTACATTCCTTTTTTCTCCTGCTTCCTCCTTCCTTTCTATGCTGCAAGAGACTAACACAGGTACTTCTTTGAAAACAACCACTGAATCATACCAGCAAGGAATATATAGGTTGCCCACCCACCCCCATCCATGAGGTATACATTCTGGATTTACTGTTTATAAGTAAAACTGTGGATAATAGCAAATCCTATTAAAATAATGAACTTCCAGTACAAACAGGCCATAGAGCTGTGTTGGAGGACCTAGCGATTCCTAGCAAGGACACCTCTCTAGGCATTTTCCAGTGCAACTCTACTGTATGTGTCTCCTTTTTTTCAGCTGTGGATAACTGAAACCATGGATGTTGGTTCCATGGACACAGGGAGCGACTTGTACCTCCCCTTTCCAACTTTAAATGCACATCATGGTCAACTAAAGCAGTCTATGCCTCCAATCCTGTCCTGAAATCTGATTGAGATAGATCCTTCTTAGGATCAAAACATACAGGCCTAATTCCAATTGCTAGTCCCAACTCAGGTAGACCTGTTATACTAGCAGAACCTAGCAAATTTTGACTTGCCAGTACCCATTCAATGGGTCTAGTCTAGACAGGAAGAGAAATTGGATTTAGGTCCCCCCCAGAATATAGGTGGGAATTTTGCAATCTTCCAGATATCACTGGACTGCAAGTCCCAGCATCCTAACCAATGGTAAGGCATCTGGAAGTTGCAGTCTAACAACAACTGGAGGTTTGTATAATTCTCACCACTCCCACAGAATATGAGATGAGAACTGCAAGCAGACTTTTGGCTTAATAAGTAACTCCTTTAGCTACTTAAAAACTCACCGGAAGTCTAAGTACAGTATTGGCATAAGCAGAAATGTCTTTTTGTGGATTAGCACAAGAAGCAGATAAGAGTCAAAGGAAAGAAAAGCATACACATAAATAATCAGTTCCCACAGTGGGGAAAAGATAATAGCTGTATGGTTCAAGGTTCTCTCCCAGGATAAGTTCAGGTTATTTGAACATATTTGTTTGTGATACAGTAAAGAAACCAGAACATTTGGAAGAATGCACTGTGCTCACTTACACCTTAAATATTTTCAGCATTAATATATTCATTTCAGCATTAATAGATTCATTCACCATGTCTGCTTAGAAGATACAGACACAGCAGAATGAAATGTTTATACTGTATATTACAGAGTAAAATTCAGGACTGAAATGCATAGCAGTCTTCTTCAAAACTATCAGACACTGACCCCAATCTATTTTTCATCACAGCCAACAACACTGGACTGGTGGTAACATAGATACACAAGAGAGAAAGGTCTGGAGTGGCAGATTATTTTATCAGTTAGAACAGTGGTTCTTAACCTGTGGTCCAGGGACACCAAGGGAAACGCAATGTCCTCACAGGGGGTCTGTGAGGCTTGATGGCTGCTTGGCCCACGTCCTGTCTGCAGTAGAGTGGCCACATGACAGGAGCCAAGGCAAAGGCTGGCTGGCTTGGCCTGTGCATTGCCATTCAATCCACTCCAGTCACAAACTTGCAGGAAGAAGCAGGAGAAAAGTCTTCCCTCTCCCTCCAGTGCCTCTGAGGGAAGGTTGCATGGATGGTGTAATTGTATTGTTGTTGTTGTTGTTTTAAGTCTTGAGTTAAGTCTTGGGGGTCCATGACATCAAAAGATATTTAAATGGGATCCCTGGTAAAGAAAAGTTTAAGAGCCTTTTCTTTATCAGATTACTGAGTTAGAAGCTTCCTAAATAGAAACCTCTGAAATGGAAATATTTTCCATTACTGGCCCAGGTCTAAATGTTACTTGGGGAGCATATCCCATTGCATGTAGATCTTTCCTCAAGGCAGTTTTGGCAGACTGACCCCCACCCCATTCTTGGAACCACCCTTTTTCTGGACCCCTCCCTCTCTCTTCTCAGCATGGGACCCACAGCAGCTTTTCAATTAGAAGCTTCAGGGAATGGCAATTTCCCTTTTCAGTAAGTGGCAGGGGCCCTCTGCATGTGAAAACATACCATACCCATTTTTCAAAACCAGAAGTAGACTTCTGGGTGCCAGTTACACACCAGTTTTTGTTGCGGGGCATACCGGGACTTCCTGATCCTGTATTCGTCCCACGCTGTTTAAACGATTTTTGTCCTTCCTATGGAAATCCCGGAAGATCCCATGATTCATATTTACACAGCATCAGGTCCTGTATTTTTTCATTTATCCCGCACTCTTATATCCCGTGATTTTGCTGTTTACACATGTTTAGTGTACTGGGATTTGGGGGGGGGCTGTCAATCAAGGATGCGATTACTCGTGTTTTCACAACCTCGGTGATGTACTTCCTTTAGAGTTCCGTGCCATGAGCAATGCTATTGGCTGGCGAGGGGGGAAGAGATCAGGGGGCAGAAGCTTGCGTTTGTCCTGTCTCTTAAAAATGTTAACCCTTTAAGCAGGGGCAGCTGTGGAGTGATGGTTTCAAGCCAGTGACACACAAGGCATTTTGAAAGACCCAGACGCTGGCATTTTTAAATTTTTTGCTGTGCCTTGAGGGAGGAGGAGGAATGAATGTATGATCTTTTGCTCAAATGCTGGCACAAACCTTCGTGCAGCTGGAAGGAGGCAGGAACGATGCCTTTCTTTTGAAATCAAGCTGAGGGGTGGGGTGGGGGTGGAAGAGGTTTGTGATTGCCCTTGTCTCTTTAAAATGTTAATAATAATAATAATAATAATAATTTATTTATACCCCACCCCTCTGTTAAAACAATCGGGGCGGCTTACAAAAATTAAAATACAATACAGATAAAATCCCCAAACACCCCCCCACCCCACCCTCCCCCATAAAAAAATATTAAACAATTATAAATTAAAACCAACTGATATAAAATCACAATTAAAAACAATAAATACTATAAAATACTATAAATGGCCAGCGTACTAAAAGAAGCCAGGATCCCCTGAGGCCGGGATCTAATTAGGAAAGGCCTGCCGAAAGAGATCCGTCTTTAGTGCTTTTTTAAAGCTACTCAGGGTTGTTATCTGACGGATCTCGTTCGGCAGGTCATTCCACAATTTGGGGGCGATTACCGAAAAGGCCCTCTGGGAGGTTGCAGACAGCCTAGATTTTTGTGGCTGAAGCAAATTCCTCCCAGAGGACCGGAGTGCGCGGGGAGGATTGTATGGGAGGAGGCGGTTCCGGAGATAAGTTGGACCCAAGCCATTTAGGGCTTTAAAGGTAATAACCAACACCTTATACTGGGCCCGGAAACTGATAGGCAGCCAGTGGAGAGATCTTAACACTGGAGTATTATGGTCTCTCCGAGATGTTCCCGAGACCACTCTGGCTGCCATATTTTGTACCAACTGAAGTTTCCGGACCAAGCATGAGGGCAGCCCCATGTAGAGCGCATTGCAGAAATCTAGATGAGAGGTTACCAGTGCGTGCACCACAGTCTCGAGGTCCTTTACTTCCAGGAAATGGCGCAGCTGGCGTATCAGCCGAAGCTGATAACAGGTGCTCCTGACTGTTGCATTCACCTGACTCATCATCTGAAGCGATGAATCAAGGAGCACCCCCAGACTGCGAACACAGTCCTTAACGGAGAGCATGACCCCATCCAGGACTGGAGGTTGCAACCCAACTCCTGGTTTCGGGGCCGCTACCGTGAGCACCTCCGTTTTGTCTGGATTTAATCTCAATCTGTTTTTCCTCATCCAGCCCATTACTGCTTTAAGACAGTCATTAAGAGGAGAGACACCATTGGAATTCGAGGCCGACGATCGGGACAAGGAGAAATAGATCTGGGTGTCATCAGCGTACTAAGCAGAGTACTAAAGCAGAGGCAGCTGTTGAGTGAAGATTTCTATCCAGTGCAGGCAGATAGGCATTTTAACAGACTCAGACGCTGGCATTTTATACTGTGCCTTGTGGGGGGATGAATGAAAATGTGTTCATTCGCTTAGACGCTGGCATTTTTTACTGTGCCTTGGGGGGGTGATGAATGTTTGATTATCCATTCAGACCCAGGGAGGGGATCAAGGCAGGGGATGATTGGGCCACCCTCTGCCCACCACGATCTCTTTGTAACATGCAGTTGAGGAAGAGGTTAAAGCTGAAGGGTTTGCAGTGTAGAAATCCATTTAAAAAGGTGATTTAGTACACACACACACGCACACCCAAACCTTTGTGCAGCTGGAAGGGATGCCTTTGTTTTTGGCTGGTGAGGCTGGATCTGTTGAACGGGTGACTGACCCCTCCTTTTCTGGTCGCTGCTTCCTGAGCCCGCCCCCAGTCACCATTTCCGGTCATCACCTAGTACCGAGATAGCTTGTCCCGGGCTATTTACATTTCCAATTTTCCGAATCCTCCAGTGACTTTTTTAAAAACCAGCACAAACTGCACAGACTGGAAGTCCCGCAGGTTGAGGGATAAAAGGTGGCCCCCCCTTCTGAAAATCACGTGCCCGATCCGATGTACGTGTAAACAACCAGGGTTCGACACAAATTCTTCCCACTACATTTTCATCGTGTAAACAGCACCCTGGCCACTTCGGGATGTGTGCTTTCTTCTTGCATTTTTGGCAGCCGATGTGCTCCCCTGAAATTTCCATGGGAAGAAACTGTCCCCCAGGTCTGCCACAGTTTCCTTCCTGTGCTTCCATGGATACATGAATAGTATCTCCATAAGCAACATTGTGATGTGGTATCCCCAACTTCCATTTGATCTCTTCCTGGGTAGCTGAAGGCATCCTGTCAGGAAAAAGCATAAGGGAATCTTCTAACCTTAACAATGCAGATAATTAACACTAACAGAGAACACAAGCATCCATAACAGCAGTGCTGTTGTAAAAAAAAAAAGTCCTTCCAAAAGATTGCAGCGAGAAAGGTGGTCAGGTTTGATGTTCTTGTTATACTTAATTAATTACACATAACAAGAGTTGTAGCCAATGCCGGCTGAGAAGAAACATACCCTCTAATTATCCTGGTTTGGCAGGGACAGTCCACATTTATCTTCTATCCTCCCACTTTATATGTTCAAATTTCTCTCCCCCTCCTTTGTCCTCAACTTACTTCAGTTGCTCAATTGCTGAGTCCAAATGCAAAAGTAGTTTGCACTCAATTAACTCAGAAGCCCGGAGAGGAGAGGAAATGGAAGCTTGCCCTTCCCAGCAGGTTCAGACAAAAGCAAACCGCTGCACCCCCTCCTAGCTTGTGTGTTCTTCTTCATTAATAACTTTTACCATCTTGACCAAACTCTTGCTTGGCCACACTTCTCCCAATTTTCATCTGCAAAATGTTGGAAGGTATGAAGAAGTAGGCATCTGCAATGGGGTTTCCTTGCTGTTCCTCCCACACACTGCAGCCCCATGTGCCCTGTGTGTGCAGGGCTCTCAGAAAAGATCTAGCAGATAGCACAGCAAGGGGTGCAGTGGTGGGGCAAATGGCTCACAACTGGGCAAGAGACTTTTTGATTTTATTTGACAAACTGCTTTCACACTGAAGTCAGTGACTGATTTCCTTAAAGATGAAGAGCAAGGGAGATACAGGCCTCTTGAAAAAGAGGAACTCAGCAAAGGTTATGGAGAACACCTAGAGAAAAGGGAAGGGGCAAATGCAAGGGAGGGATGCTTGAGTACTTAAAGCTGCAAGTTGATACTTAGGAGATAATCAAATGCTCTAAATATGGCATTATCACAATGCCAGGAGATCACTAAAGGTCTTCCCTTTCACATGATGTCGTTCCCCTCTCGTAGCGTTCCTGTTCGGCTGTTGTTACACTGGTGCTGCTTTTTATTGATGGGGTAAGCTGTCAATGGTTCCCCTGGTCCATTTCTGTCACAGAACGTCCTGCGAGTGAAAAGGTGCCACGTTATGCTGGCGCGATCCCAGCATCAGTGGGTGGTCCATGTCAGAGAACACTTCCTAGTGAGATCGGGACAGCAAGGTATGTGACACACTTTTTTGCACCCTCCCTGGTTACCTGTAATGTTTTAAGTGTGTTTTTGTGCTTAGTGTAACTTTTATTGTTTTATTTTGCTTTTACAGTTTAATTTCCTGCACTCTCGTCTTCTCACGAGAATGGCCAGGATTTCAAACCAGGAAGCGAAAGGAGCTCCATTAGAGCTCCATTCACTACTGGGCTGCCTGTTGATGTCGCTAAAGGTAAGTGTGAAAAGTTTTTGTTTTGTGCCAGGACAGGGACAGGAGAGGGATGGGAAAGGAGATTGTGGGACAAGGACGCTTTTTTCTTTCCTGTCTGATAATCCCCTTAAACAAGCAATCTGGAATTGCCTCTTGAAAAAGCATCAGCTTTTTGTTTCAAACACTGCATAATGCACAAATGTGCTATTTGTTTTTATATTTAAAATGTTTTCCTGTTGTACTTTTGAAATGAGGTTGGATAAGTCATATAAAATTCAATTTGCAGGGGGAACTAGATAAAGTATTGCAGAATATTTATCAGTAGATGTACTCACAACCCCTCTTTTTTACATAAATAGTGTGAACAGCCTTAAAAATTGTAAATGTTTATTCCTTCAAAGTCTCCCCCCACCAAAAAAAAAAAACATATAGAAAACAAACAATAGCAGAACAACAGCACTACTCCTAAGGAGATCCAATACACCAAACAAGCCCCAGGCAGGGCTCTTCTATGGGGCCTCAAACTAATAATGAAAGCTTTGCATGGGGGAACCAGAGTCATCCATGTGGCCTACATAAGCAACAGACACCACAATGAGTCATCTCCACAGATCCTAGGTGATTCATAAGTGACCTAGTTTTTCTTGCCTTCAATGTTCAATTATATTCTCTCTCCACCATTTAATTCTCCTTAGCATGCTGAGTATTCATCCCAGAAAGGGGAATACCAGCATGTCTTCCAAAGCAAGTTGATTCTTCCTTAGGCAGAAAATTAGCTTTATTTTTGGCTCTTTGACAACAGGCTGTCCCATTCATCATTGAGATCAACCATCACCAACTCTTTTTACAAAGCTTGAATTCCTTCTGTGGTAACTGTGAGTGCTGTGCAAGCCATTGAAGATTGCATTGTCCTTTGTACTGACTGCTTTCATGCAAGTGGTGTGATTTGCTAAAATCTGGCTTACTGCGATGTGTGAATGTGCTGCTCTTAACAAGCCTTAGTTTCTTAATCAGCCACAAGCCATAAACTAAAACCACAGTTTGTTGTTAACTTATGAACTTTAGCTTGTTTAAACCACAGGTTGGCATAACAGCTAAAGCTATAGCCATAGCTTATCCCTGGCTTTCCCCCCAAGCTGCTAATAGGAGCTGACAAAAAGAGCCAGATTTAAACAAATTGGAAGCAAAACAGAAATGGGGAAAATAAGCTATTGTTTGCTTGGTCACGTGCATTGCAATTTGTGGCTTAAATAATTAACCATAGATTAATGTGACATGCAAATGTTCCCATTGTCTTGACTGAGGAGATTTTCAGACAGCGTTTTAGAGAGCCTACCGCGGGATGAGGTCCCGGGAAAGGAATGGCGGTTTTGCGCAGCAGGGGGTCGTTTTCGGATGCTGCCGTCCCTGTCCCGAAATCATCAGTGTCACTTCCGTGAAGCTTTGGAAGCGGCCGCACCATATTTTAAGCACGGAAGACATGGCTCGGCTGCTTCCGAAGCTTCACGGAAGTGACACTGATGATTTTGGGAGAGGGACGGCGGCGTCCGAAAACGACCCCCTGCAGCGCAAGACCGCCGTTCCTCTCCTGGGACCTCATCCCGCGGTAGGCTCTCTAAAACGCTGTCTGAAAATCTCCATAGTAATATTGATTGATAATAAAATGAATTCTCTTTTCTTTTGGAAAATCTCAGTACAGATATAGCTCAGTTAATGAAGTAGAAGTCCTGGACGTTACTTCCTTAACAGAAAATTTGGTACCAGATGTTGAAATAACATGAGAAGAATAAGAATAGGTTCCTGCACCACAAAAAAAGAAGAGCAGCTGGACATGCTTCTGCAGAATTTTTATCCAAAACTAAAATGATGCACGTATGAAACGAAATCACCAGGCCAGGAACGCCTTGCAGAAGGAAAGAAAAACATATTAAAACTTCTAGAAACTACCGAAGATTCTAGAAACTACCTGAAGGCTTCTTCCAAAATGCAGTGTAGATGTATAAATAGCTATTGTGTAAAACAATTTGTAAGCTGCTCTGATAGCCTTGTGGCTGAAGAGCGGGGTATAAATAACTAAATAAATAAAAATAAATAAATAAATAAAATTTAAAAATAACTTTTTCTTTCATCAGCCTCCACTTTTCTTGTGATTTCCATTTTGGTGGCCAAATTTATAGATCTGTGCTCTCCTTTTTTTAACATGCTGGTGGTAGCTGGTGAGGCAAGCTTATCTGCTCTCACCTTTTTTCTCTTTGTGGTTTGTTTGATGTGCATGGATGCTCAGTAAGGGATTCTGGAAGCAGCAGCTGTTTACTTTGCCTGTTGTAGGGAGGCACACACAGATGCAGAATGATCAACTAGAGTAGAATCCCATTCTTTCACAGGTCAAGCTATTGCACTGTTTACTGAAGACATAGGAGATTTTCAGACGATCCTTGCCGCGCAAGGATCGCCCGGGACAGTTTTGTCGCAGCAGCACGGCAGGGGGTCGATTTCGGATGATGCCGTCGCTGCTGCGAGATCGTCGATCCCTCTCGCGCTAAGGCTTGGAGCCTGCCGCGCTATATTTGCCAAGATTTTATTCACGGAGGTTGTCCATAGTCTCCATAGTGTTGGAACCTGGCACCAAAAGTCTATATTTCTCTAGCCCTCCTTAACCATCCTCCCAATTCTAATGTTGCTGAAAAATGTCCAGCTAGACAGAGAACAAAGGGGAGGCTGGGTGGGCACAAAAAGACTGTTAAAATAAGCTTCTTTGCTAGAGGCTTAGTTAACTGTAGTATGCCTGTACAGATGCATGAGTTTGGTCTCAGATGGAGGAAGCATATGAACCTTCTTTCCAAAATGTCTCAGGTGTATCTTAGGGCTTCTCTAGATGGGCTATTTACCCTCTCTTGCCCTCATCTTGAAGCCTTGCAGTCCATACGATGCAGGGCTTTTGCCCCTTTTCACCCCCAGGCAGTCCTGAAAATGCCTTGGGCAAAGATGGGGGAAAGGCAGGGTAAGTCCCATTAAGCTGTTTTATCAAAATACCTGGAAAAACCCACCTCATTTGGGGGGGGGAACCCTAGATTGGGCCCCATGGGCATGCAGCAGCCCATACCTGCATACCAGCTCATAATGGCAGCCACCTCTGCTGCTGTCCATGTCATTCCCTCTGAAACCAGGAAGGAGGCCTGCAGCAAGTGATCAATGGTGGTCACATGCAGGGGCCCTTGGTGACATGCTGCAGGCCTCCTTCCTGGCTTCAGGGAGAGCAACACAGATAGCATGTGTGTGTGAACTTCCTCCCACTTTTTTATGTAAAGGGTGGGGGGAATGGGCCTTATTCTGGGGTCAGAATATGCCAGCAGGAAGCTGGTGTATTCTGGCAGGACTACACAAACCCTTACATTGCATTAACTGCACTTGGTAGCACACATAAGAAAAGCTTCTTTAAGACACCTGAAATAGAATGGCCACTCTACATGTAATGGCTGTTTAGGATGCCCCTTTTGATAAAGAAGTGCTCATACATTACTGTGGGAGTTGAGAGACTCCCACTGTCTAGCATTTCAAGCAAGGGTTTTTCACTGGGCTGAGCCTGAAAAAATCATTGAAGCAGGCAGTTTCACACATTCAGTCTTTGAATTCAGGTTAGAACTGAAGACACTTCCACTAATCCTAGATGATCAATCCCACATTCATTCACATGCAGAAGTTTCACACATTCAGGTGCTTACCACACTCCAAAGAAAAGCTCCAGTGTTGCAGGAATGTTCCATCTTCCATGCTGCCTTACCACATGGTGTCGTTGTTCTTCCGGCATTCTTTTATTCTGATCCCGTGCAGGACCATGGTAAAACAGCATCTTTTTGCTAACGGGGCTTTCTGGTTAGCAAAAAGATGTGGTTTTGCCTCTGACCCCCATGGAACCAGAATGAAAGAACAATGACATTATGTGGTAAGGCAGCGCAGAAGACAGAATCTTCCTGCTTCAGTGTCAGTTTTCTTTGGAGTGCGGTAAGCCCTGCTAGTCTTCTGGAGTAACAGGACTAATCTTACATATTTATGCGGGATGCTTTTTACTTTCCAGGGAGTTAATTTCCTGGCCTGGCTTTACATGCTAAGGTTCTACAAGCTCAGTCTTTGAACCTCTTGTCATGTGTAAATAAACTGTACTTCTTGCTCACATTTTGTTGGAGAGAATGCATCAAGATTCAAACCAGTTCCGTATGAAGAAGGATTAAGCTTTCATTGGCAGTACCAGTGGGAAACTTGCCCTTACTCTCTTGCAGCTGCAAGGAAGTGGTCTTGCCAGGAAGGAGTGGTGGAAATGATTTATTACTGACTTGTGCCAAAAGTGTGCAGCTCTGATCTAGGGAGCAGGGGGAAAGCCTACTCCCATCCTGCAAAAGGAGCAGGCTGGAGGGTGGAAGGGAAGCTACAGAACTGGAAAAACAAGGGAAATGCAGATATTACAAAATGCCATTCACACCCTAACCACTCACAACTAGACCACTAAATTGTTAGACAGTGAAAATTATCCAAAACCAATGAGTCACAACTATCAATGTCAGATGATCCAGATGTCACAATAACTAATTCTAAGTCAAGGGAAGCAACTGGTGGAGGGCAAAAATGCTCAGGGGAAAAAAATGCAAATACTACAGCAACACCTTTATGAGGCTTCCCTGGTCACCGTTTCAGAGGGCTAGGTATGTTGGGCCACTTTGGGTGGTTCCTAGCAGAATTTGGTCACTGTATTTCCACTACAAACTGCAAGGAAAACTATAATTGACTTTCCATGCTACTGTACTACACTCATACATTTTTTTTTTCAGGCATTCCCTTCCTTCACACAAGCAAAATCATGCAAGGGAGAGGAAGGATGTGGGAGAGGTTCTGTATGCCCCCACTGGCACATTGTGGTCTAAACCGTATTTTACTCTTGACTAGAATAGACCCATAGAAGCCATATTGACTCACGGTTCAACAGTTTTTTGAATGGGACTACTCTAGTTGTCAGCCCACGTTCCCCACATTTCAGGTCCCCACTCCAACTTGAGGAGGCTCCATAAAGGAAGAGTATTCAGGGTGCTGAACTAGACTCAGAACCTGATTGTGTGAAGCCCCTATGTGAGGTTGTGTGAGTGTTATCATTCAGTGTACAGAGGGCAACAGATGTGAAGGAAGAGATGAGCTGTTGGGGCAAAGCCAGCTGACACACGCTCACCGTCTCATATACATTTTTACTCAAAAGAAGGAGAATGGCCATGTAGAGCTAGCATATAAACCCCAGCATGTTCCACCCACCACATCAGTGGATATGACATGGTCTCTACAGGTTGAGGCTATCTTTGAAGCTCAGCTTTTGATGTGGGCACTATTTTATGACCCCATTACGGTTTAAATCCATCTTGTAATTACCACTTAATTTCTCTTCCACTTAAAAAAAAAAGCGGGGGGGGGGGGGAAAGCACTGTAATGCTTATGTTAATATCTGCACTCATAGTGCTATAAGACCATCATGCAAACCTAATTTTTAAAAATTATTTTAATGACTTTCAAATGGTTAATGTTTGTGATGATTTTTTTCCCAACCATTTCCAGAAAAACAAAAATTGTACCATTAATGTGTTACAGTGCTATACCCTTCTTTCATTAAAACAAAGTTATAGGTGGAAACACATTCTAGTTGTAATAAAAAAATATACAAGATCATAAAATGGCACCTACAGCAAAGTGTGTTGAGTTTTGATAGGTTTGCCTTCCTGATACATCATTGCCCACATTAAAACTCCACATGTTAAAAAAGATGGAAGAGTCGTGATAAATGTGTTTATGTCATGGAGATTGCAGTAGTCTTCCACTTTCTGGGAAAATGTATACTTTCTGCCATCTGTAAAAAGACAGATGAACCACAAGGAAAATACAAGATGGCAATGATTGGATAACAGTATTGGTTGAATGTGATAAAAAATTGATTGTTACAATGAACAAAACAGCCCCATGGTTCTATTTTAACTGCCTTGGCTATCTCCTGGGGTTTGTAGTTCAGTGTGGCACTAGAGGAGCTCTCTGGCTGAGAATTCTAAAGGCCCCTACCTAAACTACAAACCCCAGGATTCCATTGGATGAAACCCAGTCAGTTAAAGTGGAATCATAGTGCTATAACTTTAGTGTGAAAGGGCCCTGACTGAAAGCTATATTGCACAAGGGAAGGGAAGCAGCTGTACAGCCTGAGAATAGTGAGTCCCATCTTGCCTTATTGCATGATGTCTCCATGCTTCAGCTGTTTTCCTATTCCAGTCCTGTGGGAGATGGTGGTAAATGCAAGTCCTTTTGCTAACTGGAAAAATCTGTTAGCAAAAAGATTCACCTTTACCACCATCTCCCACAGGGCCAAAATGGGAGAGCAGTTGAAGCATGCAGACATCATGTGATGAGGCAAGGCGGGACACGCTACTCTCGGGCTTTACTTCCACTTCCCTTCCCTTCCCTCCCACAATAAGCTCATGAAGTATGGCAGTTCCACAGAGTGCACATAGCAACCCTTTGTATGTCTACCTAGAACTTCTGAAGCAAATCCTGCTGAGATCACTGGACTTACTTTGAGATAAGTGTGCATAGGATTGCAGCTGAGTTAATCTGTTGTGACATAAAAAACATAGAGACCACAGACTCTAGAGCACAAAAGCACTTTCCATAATAAACATGTTAGTCTTTACACTGCCATTGGCTTCTTTTTGATCTTTGGCAAAGAAACTGTGAGAGGGTAATCCAAAATCCACAATAGAGCAATACCAGTATAAGGAGCAGCTGCAATACCCCAATCAGTGAAAAAAGCTTTTGGGTTCTCCAAAACTCTTCGTCAGGCAGGATGTTAAAAGAACTGAAAGAGAAGAGAGCAGGGAAAATAGGAGTGAAATGCACTCCAGGTCCATAGTTCAGAACAGCTTTGAGCTAGAAAGCAGGAACTGATTTCCAGACACAATTGGTTCAAATTCTAAACACATCATAAGAAACATTCAAAAAGAAAAAAAATATATTTGTTGTTCTGTCCTTCTGGTCGACTCCAACTTACGAAAACACTGTAGCATTTTCTTAGCAAGATTTTTTTGGACAAAGCTTGTAATTGTTTTCTTCTAAGGCGGAGACAGTATGACTTGCCTTAGGTCACTCAGCGGATTTCCTTCACTGAGTGGAGATTTGAACCCTGGTCTTCCGGAATCCTAGTCCATGATTTACTCAAACCACATTATGCTGGTTCTCAAAAATTTATCTCCCCCCGCCTGCTTTTGTGAGACTATACAATTTGGTTGTTACTTGGTTCTGCACCCCATCCAAATTAGAATGTACAGGTCCTTTGTATTACATAAATGAAAGCATATACAAAAATATTTTAAAATAGAATAAAATACAAGAACAAAAAGAAAGCACAACATGGTAGTCTTTATATTAGTAAAGATGAAGGCTAGTTTTTAGTTCTAAAAATATATATGAACCAAGTTGGGTAACATTGCCTAATGATTAAATCACATCTAACTACCCTACAAGTGATTGCTACATCAGAAAAAGATGCAGGAAACCTAGTGTGCCCAGGTTTTGGTCTGGCAGCACAATAAGGAGATTACATTATGCAAAGCTACATGATTTCAATGTTAAATGTTAAACTGCTAAGCTCTACTTGAATAGCCCTCAGTTGTTGACCTTAGTTCAGTGTTTAATTGATAAGTGCCCTTTAGTTATTACTTGTGGCAACCTCCTCCTGCTTCATAAGGCTGCTGCCATTTTAGTGTACCCAGTTTCATTCTGAGAGCCTGCAAAGTCCTGTTTTGCTCAGTTCTATCTGCCGCCCAGAAGTGACTTCTTATACCTTTTCCCATATCAGATCCTCCTGGTAAAGGTGAGCCCAGAGTTGTATACTCTGTCTAGACAGAATGCCCTGACTTGGGTTCTCAATTTAAATAGGTTTTGTAAGTTGCCTGGTAAAGATGTGATTTCCCAACATAAAGTCATTCACGCTCTGACCTAATTTCTTAAAGAAAGTGGGAAGTTCTATCTGATGTCTGCAGCACGAGATGTTGAGGCTAGAAATAATCCAAGAGGTGGGGCCCTTTCATACTACATAGTTATAGTGCTATGAATTCACTTTAACTGCTGTGGCAATCCCATGGAATCCTAGGATTTACAGTTTAGGGAGTTGGGTTGCCAGTACAGGATCATCCTAGGCCCTGAGGTTTCAGAGCCAAAACCTAGGACCTAGGAACAACCCTATTAGTTGCTCACAACTTGTCATTCATATGCCCACATACATACACATTTTCCTGTTTGGAAATTAACATTTTAGGGGCTTACTGCACTCCAGAGTAAAGCAGCAGGGTAGCAGAAAAGTTCCGTCTTCTGTGCTGCCTTATCAATCACATGACTTTGTCATTCTTCCAGTGTTCTTTCATTCTGGTCCCAAGGGAGATCAGGTAAAACCATGTCTTTTTGCTAATGGGTTTTTCCTGTTAACAAAAAGACATGGTTTTAGCTCGGTCCTCCATGGGACCAGAATAAAAGGATGACAACGGAAGACAGGACATTCTTGCTGCGCTGCCGTTTTTCTTTGGAGTGCAATAAGCCCCATAGTTAAGGGGGCTCTTCCTACATCAAGGTGAAATGAGGGAAATATTCTTTCTCATTCACTTAGGGAGACAGGATAAGGGAAAATTAATCTAGCCAACTTGCTTCTAGCCAGAAGGTGGATGCAAAGCAGAATGGAGGGTGAGACCTAGTGCAACAATGACTTGGAGGAAAGAAGGAATCTAAGTAAGTATGTGGAACCTCTGAAAAGTCTTTGCAAGTTGCAGCACCAAATCAATTAAGCCTGCAGATTGTAGGAGCTGCTGCTCTACCAATGAACTGGAGATTTTCACATAGCTCTTTCCTCTTGCCTTGGAGCTGTAACTACCAAACTTGGAGAAACTGTCTCCTGCCTGGAGACAGCCCATGAAAACTAGACTCGGGGCCACGTCCTGAGATCTTGCAACCCTATTAGGGAAGGCTATTTAGTATTATCAGCCAGATTCCTCTAGTGCCTCACCAAACTACAAACACCAGGATTCCATAGGAGGCAGCAATTGCAGTTAAAGTAGAATCATAGTGTTATAACTGTGTACAGTTGTCCCTCCGTATCCATGGATTTGGTATCCATGGATTTAAGTATTCATGGCTTGAAAATATTCTTTAAAAAATAATAATAATCCAAAAAGCAAACCTTGGGGCCATTTACACAGCAAAACAAATCCTCAAAGAATTTGCAAAGAGTCCTAATAGTTCCCACCACATCTTTCGGATCAAAGCTGCCATATTCAGAAGGAGGGGGGCAAAAAAACCCATAAGTCACGCAGTATCAGCTTTCGCTATTTACCCCATCTTTTTTGAAAAGTAGCACAAGTTAGCGCACTATCGACTGTGTGAATGACCACGCTTACGGCAGTGGAAACAGTCAGCAGTCTTTTCAAAATTGCCACAGAAAAGCATAGTCCTGATTGGTTGAATTGACCAAGGATGGAGGAGTCTGAAATAAAAAGATCGAGCTAGCCGGCTTGCTTAATTACTGTTTGTTCCTCCCTCCCTCCCTCTCTCTCTCTCTCTCTCTCTCTGTGTGTGTGTGTGTGTGTGTGTGTATGAGAGAGAGTGATGTGCTCCAACCGGCTGATCGCTCGATCGTTCTTTTGTGTCTGTGTGTGTGCGCGCTGGCAGGGATCTCGGCTGCTTTCCTTCCCTCCTTTGTCATTATTTATGGTCTCTTCTCAGCTGCTTCGATTGTTCGTGTGTGTGTGTGCACTGGCAGGGGTCTCCGCTGTTTTTCTTCCCTCCTTTGCCATTATTTACGGTCTCTTTCCCCCTCACACTGCCCCCATCCTTGCCTCCTCCCCCCCTCCTGCCTGGCTAGTGATCTGGAGGCTATGCCCCGCCACCTTTGTCTGTATGAATGTAAGAAGGCAAAACTCACTGGATTTTCCAATTTAGATATAAATCGTATGAACTATTCACTGCTGGTGCGAAAGGACGGTAATCCGGAATTTCACACACTTTATTCTGCTGTGTAACTGGCCCCCTTGATTTTGCCATCTTATATAAGGGACACCATTTTCTTGTGCCACTGCATATAATGGGACTTGAGTATTCACTGATTTTTGTATCCACGGGGGGTCCTGGAACCAAACCCAGCAAATATGAAGGGACAACTGTAGTATGAAAGGGCTCATGAAATCAGGAGCAAGCAGTAGAGAAAAGAGCCCACTGGAGCAACATCCCATTGGTTGTTAATTGCTATCAAATCAGCTTCAACTTATGGCACCCCAATGAATGAGAGACCTCCAAGACACCCTGTCATCAACAGCCCTCCTCAGGCCTTGCACATTCAGGGCTGTAGCTTCCTTGACTGAATCAATCCACCTGTGGTGTGGTCATCTTCTTTTCCTAGTGCCTCTCATATTACCAGGTATTATCTTTGTTTAATGAGTTATGCCATTTCATGATAAACTGCATGTGTTTTAATTGTGTTTGAGGGTTTGTTTTTTTTTAGTTCTATCTTAAATTGTTAATTATGTATCTGTTTTAGCAGCTGTCCAAAGACTACTGTTATGGGACAACTTTAGAAATACAGTAGATGAAATCTTTATAGAAAATTTCCTGCTTTGAATTTGGTGCATAAACTCCGATTATTACCACTTTCTTATCTTGAAGGGATACTTCCACTCCAATTATCTGTCCACTTTCATCTTTAAATAATTCAGTTGTCTCGTAGTTTTTGTTTACATATAGGGCTACTCCTCTTTTCTTCTTGTTTTTCAATGTTGAGTAGAAAAGATTTCCTAGTTTTGAATTCCTTAGAAATCTGATATCATCTTCTTTTATTCTTACCTCTTGAATACAAACTATATCCGATTTTAATCTTTCTAGTGCATGGAAAACTTGCCGTCTTTTATATTGTGAATTTAATCCTTTCACATTCCAGGTTGTTATTTTAATGGTCATCTTCTTCTAAGTCTTCTTTTTCTAGTTCTTCTTCTTCTGCAGTTCCTTTATCTAGAAAGATTTGAGAAATTTTATCTGGACAGATAAAAGACCTAGGATCAAATGGAAATATCTGATTGATGAAAAGATAAGAGGAGGCTGGGATATGCCTGATTTAAAAACATATTACTATGCTGCTGCCCTAACCTGGATCCAGGATTGGATCAGGTTAAATAACGAAAAGCTATTAGAGATAGAAGGTTACAATATTAGATTTGGGTGGCATGCATACCTTTGCTATGATAAAGAAAAACTGAACAAGGACTTTAATAATCATTTTGTAAGGAGAGCTCTCTTGCTAGTTTGGAAAAAAATAAAGAATACATTTTACAATAAAATACCACTGTAGACCTCATCTCAAGAGGCTTTCCAATATAGATGGAAAACAACAAAATATTGGCTGAAATACAAGGAATTGGTAATGAGAGACCAAGAGGGTAAACTTACAATAAAATTAAAAGAACAAATAGAAGAATTCTGCAAGATTAATTGGTTCAATTATTGTCAACTGAAAATTAAAGTTCTGGAAGACTTAAAAATGGATGACATTGAAAACGAAGAAAATGAACTAGATAAGATCATCTGGGCAGAGCAAGAAAAGAAGAAAATTGCTAAACTGTATAAACTTTTGTTAAGCAGAAAATTAGAAATGGAAAATATAAAAGATTATATGATTTCATGAGCACAAGATCTAGGATATCCTTTAGAGATTGAAGCATGGGGAAATGCTAGGAAAAAATCTAATAAATTTACTCTCTGTCAAAACCTAAAAGAAACTATTTGAAGATTACCCATAGATGGTATTACACACCACTTAGACTCAACAAAATAAATAATTCAATTAACAACAATTGCTGGAAATGCCATGAAAATGTGGGATCGCTACTACACATGTGGTGGAGCTGTAAGGTGATTAAAAAAAATTGGGGAAAAGTACATAAAACCATTGAACAGATATTACAAATTCAAATCATGGCTAAACCAGAACTCTTTTTATTAAACATGACCAATACCATGGGGACAGATATTGAATCAAAATACTGAAGAATCATGTTATATCTAATTTCAGCAGCCAGAATTGTAATAGCACAAAAATGGAAAACAGCTAAATCCCCAACAATATCTGAGTGGTTGATGAAAGTGCAAGAAATGCTGGATTTAGATATATTAACAGCAAAAATACACAATTTACCAAAAGAAAAATCTTTAGAAAAATGGATGCCAATAATAGAACATTGGAGGAGAAAAGAGATGGAGCTTGATAAGCAATATTTATTACTGATATGATTTGTGTTGATACTAATTATATGAAAAATTAGAAAAGAAAGAAAGGGGGATAGACAGAACTGAATTAAAAATGTTTGTTAGAAAATTATCAAAAACAGGCAAAGAAAACATGAATAAAATAGAATCATAGAATCATAGAATCATAGAATTGCAGAGTTGGAAGAGACCACGAGGGCCATCCAGTCCAACCCCCTGCCACGCAGGAAATCACGATCAAAGCATCCCTGACAGATGGCCATCCAGCCTGTTTAAAGACCTCCAAGAAAAGAGACCCCACCATGCTCCGAGGGAGTGCGTTCCACTGCCGAACAGCTTACTGTCAAAAAGTTCCTCCTAATGTTGAGGTGGAATCTCTGTTCCTGGAGCTTGCATCCATTGCTCCGTGTTCAAATCTCTGGAGCAGCAGAAAACAAGCTTGCTCCATCCTCAATGTGACACCCATTCAAATACTTAAATAGGGCATATGTTAAACTGGAGTTAGTAATATGCATTTTGTTATCTGTTGAACACTCCAAATGTACCATACTTTAAGGAAGTCACAAATATTTTCTTCCTTCTTTACTTAATTAACTTTAAAGCAAATTTAATTAAAGTTTTATAATTCAATATATTTTATAAATGTAAAGAAAATACTGAACATATACATACATACATACATGCTTCTATAACTATGCTAAATATGAAGATTGTGGAAGAATAGAAAATTGTTAAAAATTGGATGATGGGAAATATGGAAGCAATTTTGTATGGTGCAAATGTTTAATACGTTTAATAAAATATTAATAATGAAAAAAAGAAATGCAGTAGATGACAATGATGATGATAGATATTCATTTAATAAGACTTTTACTTGAAGAGTATCAACTGTGCAATCATCATTTTAAAAAAAGATGACTGCCTAAACATTCAGCCCTGTAATTTGTGATTAGATTTTGGTATCCAGCAGGATAGTAATTCATGGCACCGAGAAATAGTATTGGATTCATTTCATTGAATTCATTTTATTTAATTAATTGGATTTAAAGACATGGTGTAACTCAATGGAGTTTTATTCCCATGCAAAGGCGCCCAGGAATCTGAAGTGAAAAAGAGGGATGGGTGACAGACCTATTGAATAGAATACACACTTTGCAAGATTATCTAAAGAAAGGCAGGAAGACAAATGAGGTCATCACAAAACCTCCTCAGCCCTGCAGGATGAATTTTTGCCACAATAAAACCTTCTTAGTCTTATCTACACAGGCCAGGATATGCTGGTGGGAATCCTGCCCATGGAGCAGGTCCGTTGCTCCCCTATTCCTGCCATGAAATGGGAGGAAGTCCAGGCAGGCACGCTGGCCTCTTTGCTGCAGCCATCACCGTTGCCATCACTGTCTCCTTCACTCTCCCAGAAGCTAGGAAGCTGGCCTGCAACATGTGGCCAAGGCTCCCTGCATGTGACCATCCTTGGTCATATGCTGCAGGACTCCTTCCTGTTGTGGAAGAGTGATGGCAGGCTGGCAGCTGCAGCGAAAGGCCAGTGTGCCAGAACAGGCTCCTGCGGTCACTCAAGGCCAGATCAGTTTCTTCCTGGCGGGAACAGATTAAAGCAAGTATTTTAATATAGCACTTTATTGGGCCCTGTCCCTTCTTCCCCTGTCTTAGCCCCATATTTGCCTTGGGGGTCATAAGAACTACCCAGGGGCATAACTGGGCAAAAGCCCTGTATCGTCAGGACTGCAGGGCTCCAAGATGGTGGCAATACAGGATAAACTGCCCATGTAGACAAGCCCTTAGCTAGATAGCAGAAAGTAAAAAGAGCAGGGAACAAATTGATCCCTCTGAGGCAAAGAGTTCTAGACAGGCCACTGAGAAGGTGTGGAGACTCTTGGAAACGAATCAGTTGCATCTCCCTCACCACAAGGCCATGGGGAAGACCCTGCCTGACAGAGATGAAGGAATGGGTAGACTGGGATTGGAGGAGATGGTCCCATTGGCATCCTGGGCCCCAACTAAGTAAAATCAGTTATGCAGTTTGGAGAAAGAAGAGTAAGGCAAAAATATTTTAACCTGTTTGTCCTATTTTAATCAGTTTGTTCATGAGTGCCATCAGCCTGACTTGTTACTGAATTTTATAGGACCTTTGGACAACAATGAAATCTGTCAAGAAGAAAAAGATGGAGTAGTTGTACACAATGCCTTCTAAATGCTAGCATGAGAAGCCCTCCATCTGGAAATAACCTTGGTAAAGTAACATCCAGCAAGGTGGATATTTTGCAGGATTTAGTGAGGATGTGTATGTGTATGTAAAACCAAGTAGAATCATAGAATCATAGAATTGCAGAGTTGGAAGAGACCACAAGGGCCATCCAGTCCAAACCCCTGCCACGCAGGAAATCTTGATCAAAGCATGCCCGACAGATGGCCATCCAGCCTCTGTTTAAAGACCTCCAAGGAAGGAGACCCCACCACGCTCCGAGGGAGCGTGTTCCACTGCCGAACAGCTCTTACTGTCAAAAAGTTCCTCCTCATGTTGAGGTGGAATCTCTGTTCCTGGAGCTTGCATCCATTGCTCCATGTTCCAGTCTCTGGAGCAGCAGAAAACAAGCCTGCTCCATCCTCAGCGTGACATCCCTTCAAACACTTAAACAGGGCAATGTCGCCAAAGTAATGCACATGAAGGAAATAGGACTTCTAGGTGGAAATGATATGCAAGGTCTCACTCGCTTTAGTACTAGAAATTGGGGGATTAAAAGAAAAGTTGATTGGAGGAAGAGTTCTCATTTGAGGGACAATATGCCAGTTTTGCCTTCCTACAGCTATACCCCTGAATGAAGCATTTTTCTGTTTAGTTTTGGATTCAGTTATATCATTGACATATAGCCAACTATGGGTACACAAGGTTCCAATTATTAAGATTTCATCATACAACCTTTTGGGGTCCGTGACTGATCAGGAAAAGGCATCATTTTTATGTTTGTGGCAGAAAAAAAATGAGAACATGGCTAAGAATGTAAACATGCAGAAAATGTCACCAAAGATCAGCGCTTACATTGTCTTGAGTCAAGGTCAATGGACAAGGTTGGAATGAGCTCAGCCATGCCAAAAGGATACTGTTTAGCCCCATCAGAGCAAATGATTCATATATACGCACAAACTATGTATCCCTGGTGGCCTTGTAATTATGAGGTTCTGGTTTAGAGTGATTTTTTTATATATAAAATAAAACTCTGTAATATGAGAAACTAGAAGTGGCAGTTTAGTCCAACGTGCCTAGCTAATGATTCAGTGCACATGCATCTGCAAAATGGATACTGTAGCTAAATAAATGTAGCTTACTTTGAAAGAAAATGGGTGCCCTTTCCCCCTTGTTGCGATATGTTTATCCATGTTCCCTTGGAAAGTCCCGTTTCATTCCACAGGAATCCATAAACATCAAAATGAAGGTGGGGTGTGTGTCTTCGGAATCCACATTTTGCAATACATGTTTTTCTGTTACCTGTTTGTACACTTCTTATGGACCCCACGGCCAAAATTATTGTTTTCTTTGACAAGTTGAAACTTATTGAAAGTTTAGGTGTAATACCCAGTAACTCTTTGCAAACGTTTGGAGAATGTGCTTGATATACAAAAGGTCTACTAACCCGGTCCTAACCAAGGGCTTCTCCACAACCAGAGTTGGCTAAATGCAAATCCAATATTTTTGAAACCTTTCCCCCTCTCCTGTTGCATTTGCCTTCCTGCAATATAAAATATATACAGTTGCCCCTCCACATTCGCGGTTTTGATTATTCGCGGAAAGCTGCCTGCCCCCCCCCCGCTGCTCAACACCCTGTCCCTTCTCAGGAAGCCCATCCCTGCCTTGGGAAGGCAGGGTGGGAAGCAGCTGGCATGCTCGCACTACACCCCACCCTCTTGCCAAGGCAGCGAGGGGCTTCTCAGGAAGCCTGTCCCTTGGGAAAGGGGGGTGGGAAGCAGCTGGCGCGCTCGAGCTACACCCCACTTCCTCCTAAGGCGGGGTGGGAAGCAGCTGGCGCACTCATGCTACACCCCACTCCCTTCCCAAGGCAGCAAGGGGCTTCTCAGGAAACCCCTCGCTGCCTTGGGAAGGGACTTGGGTGGAAAGCCACTTGCCCGCAGGCTCATTTCTTGTTCACGTTTTTTTCACATTCACGGGGGTTGTCTTCCCCTAACCCCCGCAAATGAGAAGGGATGACTGTAGACGTACCTGGCATAACTTATGCTGTTACCTTATCCCGCTCCTCCAACACATTCCATAGGGGGAAGAGACCAAGTTCTGCCACTTCCTTGGGAAAGGAAGCCCAGTCAGGCTTTATTCCCAAGTAAATTCATCCAGGATTGTGACATGGGCCCCCAAGGCAACCCCAAGAAACCCCAGCATGTGCAGGGTTTGGCTGAACAGCCTGGAGGAGGGGGAAGAAACCCTTTACTCATGAGTAAACCCACATGGACCTGCCTGGTGGCACACTCAGGGCCTGCAGCGAGCCCCCGAGGCAGCCGCAAAAAAACCAGCTTCAGTGGTGGTGGTGGGGTTCGGCTGAACAGCACGGGTGGGGGAAGAAGCCCTCATGAATAAACTTCTGCAGACCTGCCTGGCAGCACACTCAGGCCCTGCAGCTAGTAGAAGCATTCCACACATTTGCACCCCCTGGTGTGCTGATTGGCCAGCCAACAGAGAGCTTTGATTAGTTGGGAAGTTTCCTAAGTGGCTAATCAGCGCGCTGGGAACAGCAACATACCCATAATAGGTATTTAATATAGATATTAAAAAGACAATTTTTAAGCACATCACTAGAAACAAGCATGGTATCTACCTGTTGAACCAGCATGGCATAGTGGTTTGAGTGTTGGACTATGACTCTGGAGACCACGGTTGAATCCATGCTCAGCCATGAAAACCTACTGGGTGACTTTGGGCAAGTCACATACTCTCAACCTCAGAAAACCCTGTGATAGATTCGCCTTAGGGTTGCTATAAGTTGGAAACTACTTGAAGGCACCCTACAACAATATATAAGCAAGACCGTCTCTTTTAATGGCTCGTTTCCTGCTTGGTGCCCACTGTCTTAAGCTCTATCCAGACTGTGCTCCTGTTTTTTCTTTGGCACACAGGCCACTTGTGCTTAAAGATTTATAGCTATGTGTCCGCTTTTCCTGCTTTACTCTATTATTTGGAATGTTTGGTTTACCTCTTTAAAAGCAGAGATGGGGAACTGTGTTGCTGAGCTATATTTCTGCTCAGCCCTCATTGCTGGCCAGGTGGGTTGGGGCTGAGGGGCACTGGAAGCCAAAAGCATCTAGAGGGTCTCAGACCCCACCCCCAAAACACTTCTGTGCAATCCTATGCAAAGTTCTCACTGAGGTGGTTGCTTTTAACATCTTGCTTTTCATAACAATACATTTTTAGAGAAATAACCTGCCTCTTGTCCATTTCAAGAGCAAACATATCAGATTTTTAGCATGTTACAGGGCTGATGGATGTCAGGTATTCTAAAAGAACTGACTGCTGGAACTGTATCTACACTATATAAATATAGCACTTTAACAGCCATGGCTGCAGCCTAAGGAATCCTGAGATCTATAGTTTGGTAAGGGAGACTTTGAAGTATGTGCCATTGAACTCTAATGCTGTAGATCAGAAGACAGAGTAGGGAATTCTAAGTACTTCACAAAGCTACAAACCCTAGGGGTTGTCTAGATGGTGAAAATACTCCTCATAGAATTCGAGGAGAATACCTTTTGTCCCAGTGAGATCCTGTGGTGAGAGTCACCATATTTGAAAGAAGCAGAGCAAAAACTCCAAAAACTGCAGGGGAAAAGCCTTTGCAACTTTTCCCAAAGTAACTTTGGAAAACTCATTAACTCTGGCCTGTCTTCTTAGTGTAATACTCTCTTCATTATCTGACTCCCCATGATCTCTAACATACACCTCTACACAGATGGAATTGGAAATACTGTAATTTCCAATCATTTTAAAAATCTCAGCATGTTTCTTTTTATGATTTCCTGTCAATTGTAAACCAATGGCTTATTTGAGTTGTGTAATATTTGGTCCTCCCTGCATCCCACCATACTGGAGAACTATTAACCAGTCTCCAATATCCCTTTTTTTGGCAAAGGGATATTGGTGGCCTCCCAGCTCCAGGGAATGGTAGAATGGATTATCTAGGGCTATTTCAATCTGGCCAAAAAAACCAAACTGAAGCGTTCTGCCAAAAAATAACCAGGATAAACCAATCCCACTTCCAATTATAAAAGAGCAACAATATGAAGAAATAAAAGGATAAATAAACCCTGGAGCAGAGAATCCAATAAAATTAAATTTCTGAAAGGGTAAAAATACCCCACTAGAAAGTATACAAATAAGTATCTAAAGATAATAAAAATACCAAAAATCAAGGCCAAAAAAACCTGACCCCTGAAGTAGATGAGTCAGTAAAATTACTAAAAGGGTGACAATACCCCACTGAAAAGTATGCAAATGCTAAAAATGAAATATTATAATAATAGTGAATAATAAAAACTCAAGGCCACACACATTTCGACAACAGTCTTCCTCAGTGGCCTACAAGCATTCAATATACAGTCGTCCCTTCACATTAGCGGGGGTTACGTTCCATGGACCCCCGCGAATGTGAAAAATCTGCGAATAACTACTGCCCTCCCCCTCCCCCACCATAGCGACCATGGGGCCTCCGGAGGCCCCATAGTCACTTTCCCCAGCCTCCCCACTCCCTTCCTAAGCCTTCCCGGGGCCTCCGGAGACCCTCCCGAGGCCCCGTGAATGCCTCCCCAGCCCTCCCCCCTCACGCTCAAGCCCTCAACGGGGCCTCCGGAGAGTCTCCGGAGGCCCCGCGGAGGCCTCCTCGGCCCTCCCCCCTCACTCCCAAGGCCTTCGCGGGGCCCCGCAGAGGCCTCTCCCGGCCCTCCCCCCTCCCTCCTCGGGCCTTCGTGGGGCCTCCGGAGCGTCTCCGGAGGCCCCATGGAGGCTTCCCCAGACCTCCCCCAGGCCTTCTTGGGGCCTCCGGAGCGTCTCCGGAGGCCCCATGGAGGCCTCCTCGGTCCTCCCCACCCTCTCCCCGGGCCTTCATGGGGCCTCCAGAGTGTCTCCGGAGGCCCCATGGAGGCCTCCCCAGCACTCCCCGCTCCCTCCCTGGGCCTTCGTGGGGCCTCCAGAGCGTCTCCGGAGGCCCCATGGAGGCCTCCCCAGCACTCCCCGCTCCCTCCCTGGGCCTTCGTGGGGCCTAGCCAGGCCCTGCGGAGGCCTCTCCTGGCTCTCCCCCTCCCTCCCTGGGCCTTCGTGGGGCCTAGCCAGGCCCTGCGGAGGCCTCCCCCGGGCCTCCCCCTCCCTCCAGGGGCCTTCGTGGGGCCTAGCCAGTCCCCGCGGAGGCCTCTCCTGGCCCTCCCCCCTCCCTCCCCGGGCCTTTGTGGGGCCTAGGCAGGCCCCGCAGAGGCCTCTCCTGGCCTTCCCCCTCCCTCCCCAGGCCTTCGTGGGGCCTAGCCAGGCCCCGCGGAGGCCTCTCCTGGCCCTCCCCCTCCCTCCCCGGGCCTTCCTGGGGCCTAGCCAGGCCCCGCCAGAGGCCTCTCCCGGCCCTCCCCCTCCCTCCCCGGGCCTTCCTGGGGCCTAGCCAGGTCCCGCAGAGGCCTCTCCCGGCCCTCCCCCTCCCTCCCTGGGGCCTAGCCAGGCCCCGAGAAGGCCTCTCCCGGCCTTCCCCCCTCCCTCTCCGGGCCTTCGTGGGGCCTCCGGAGCATCTCCGGGGGCCCCGTTAAGGCCCCCCGGTCCTCCCCCCTCCTTCCCAAGGCCTTCGCGGGGCCTCCGGAGGGTCTCCAAAGGCCCTGCGGAGGCCTCCCCAGCCCTTCCCCCTCCCTTCCAAGGCCTTCGCGGGGCCTCCAGAGGGTCTCCGAAGGCCCCATGGAGGTCTTCCCGGCCCTCCCTGCTCCCTCCCAGGGCTTTCACGGGGCCTACGGAGGCCCCGTGTCGCGGTTTTGGGGGGGCCCCGGGGGGGCCCTCCCAAAACCGTGAATAATCAAAACCGCGAATGTCAAGTTCGCGAATGTGGAGGGAAGACTGCATATATATATATATATATATATATACTCAACAGCTCACACAATGTGACTCTGCTCAGTTCAAAAGCAACAAGGTACTTCTCCTGCTCACATAGTCTCTTATATAACCAGCTGAACTGGTGATGGGAACAATCCTGCCAAGACTCAAGAAAAGATCCTAGGGAAACCTTAGGGTGTGGAAGGACAATGAAAACTAAACCAACCACTTACACCCACATCTTTACCCACCAGGGGTACAGATTTACCAACCATGTGTCCTTTTGAGTACCGGTACCAATCTTGGTAGTAGTTTTATGTACTTAGTATTAGATACCCCATCAATGCACCAGAATTTAAATAAAGTTCTTCTCCTGTTCACAGAACCTTTTCTATAACCAGTCAAACTGGTAGTGGCAACCATCCTGCCAAGACTCAAGAAAAGAACTAAGGGGAAATTTAAGGTGTGGAAAGACAGCAAAAGACTCAAACTAGCCAATTCACATTTTCATTTAACCCACCAGGGATTCAGATTTCAAACAATGAATCCATTTGAGTTCCAATATCTGTAATTGTTTTATGTTTTTAGTATTAAATATCCCATCTATGCACCAGAGTTTGAATGAATCATAAGTTTGATGTTTCTCAAGAAAATGTTTTACCAATTTTATGGTTTTTAATACAACTTCTGTGTTCTGTGATCCGAGTTCTTATCACCCTGCTGGTCATCCCCACATAAATTAATTTGCAAGGGCATTCAATTATGTATATGACATTTTTACTAGCACATGTAAAAAATTTGTATATTTCATAACTTCTACCATCAACAGTATTCACAAAACATTTCAGATTGTTGCTGTGTCTGCATACCGAACAATGTCCACAGATGTAATGCCCCTTGGCAATCACACTATTTTGTACAACCGGAAAATCAAAATCTGCCCGTACTAGTATATTCTTGATGTTTTGAGTACATTTATAGGCAAACATCGGTTTATTTTTATATCCGGGTATATTTTCCAGCACGTGCCAATGTTTCATAATACTTTCTTTAACCCTCTGTGAATGCGTGTTAAAAGTTAGTGGTATAACCACCTTGTCGGGTGCTCTCTTAGGTCTGGAATCAAACAGAAGTTTCTTTCAATCTAACTTACGAACTTTGTCATGTGCCTCTTTTATAACCTTTAAGGGATACCCTTTCTCCAAAAATTGGAGGCATGTAATATTCGATTCCCTTTCAAACCCTTCCAGTGTTTTACAATTTCGTCTAAAACGTAGGAATTGTGAATACGGAAGGTTATTTTTAAGAGGCGTTGGATGATAGCTGTCATATTTTAAAAATGAATTAACATCCTTTGGTTTTCTATATAAGTTCGTTTCAAATGAGCCCCTATTTGTTTGAATGTTTATATCTAGGAAATTCACTGTACAGGAATTATATACTATATCAAATTTGATGCTTTCATGGATACCATTAAGAAAAACCATAAACGCCTTGAGAGGAGATTCAGATCTTGTGCTGGAGGCACTATTTTATAGTGGCTCCAGCATTGCTTGGAGGGGCAGACCCAGAAGGTGGTGCTGGGGGAATACCTGTTCAACTCCCTGGCCACTGGCTTCTGGTGTCCCTCAGGGCTCAGTTCTGTCTCCCATGCTGTTTAATAGTTACATAAAACCTCTGGGAGAGGTCATCCAGAGTTTTGGAGTTCAGTGTCATCAGTATCTCTCCTTATCTGATTCCAAGGAAGTTGTTTCTGTACTAAGCTGGTGTCTGATGCCAGTAATGGACTGGATGAGGGTGAACAAATTGAAACTTAATCCAGATAAGACAGAAATGCTCCTGGTTAGTGGGAAGGCAATGCAGGAAATAAGGAATCAGTCTGTGCTGGGTGGGGTCACATTCCCCCTGAAATCTCAGGTTTGCAGCTTGTGTGTGCTCCTGGACTCAGATCTGAGCCTGGATGCCTAGGTTTCAACTGTGTCCAGGAGTGCATTCGCACTGTGCACCAGCTGTGCCTGTTCTTTGAGAAGTCAGATCTGGCTACGGTGATATACATGCCTTGATTGCATCCTGTTTGGACAACTGTAACATACTCTACGTGAGGTTGCCTTTGGAAACTGTTTGGAAAGTTCAGTGGGTCCAGAATGCTGCGACCAGAACGCTGACCAGGATCTATCTATCTATCTACATCATCATCATCATCATCATCATCATTTCTTACCTGCCCCTCCCTATAGATCGAGGTGAGGAACAACACATTAACATCACATTGGTTAAAATCACGTATCAATTAAAAACATACCATATATCAATTTAAAAGAGCAAGTAAAGCCAAGCCATTTTAAAACAGTCAAGACACAATTTAAAATTCACACTTTAAACCCATTTGGATAGGCCTGTCAGAAGAGGCAAGTCTTTAATGCTGATTTGAATTCTGACAGCTTATTCAGCCATAGTATCTCTTCCCGCAGGCCACTCCAGAGTCTAGGGACAGCTGAAGAAAAAGTCCTCTAGGTGACAGTTGCCAGCCTAGTCCTGGCTGACTGGAACAAATGTCCCCCAGAGGACCTAAGTGTGCTATAGGGAAGCATATAACTGCCTTGTTAAAACAGCTCCATTGGCTACCAGTTCTGGTTTTGATCTTTAAAGCCCTACATGGCTTGGGTCCAGGCTATTTGAAAGACCATCTCTCCTCATATAAACCACCGTGTGCTTTTAGTTCAGCAGGGAAAGGCTTTCTCTCACTCCCACCATCTTCACAGGTGTGATTGGTGAGGACTCAGGAGACAGCTTTCTCCTTGGCTGCTCCTGGGTTATGGAACTCCCTTGCACAGGAGGTCTAATTGCCCCCTCCCTGCTCTCATTCCACTGGCAGGTGAAAACATTTTTATTTAAGGAGGCATTTGGAGATGGCAGTTAAGAGGATTTTTTTTTAATGGGGAAGGGGTGTAGAGAGTTTTTATGTTAGTTTGTTTCAAATACCTTTTAATGCTATTTAGTTTGTGTTTTTAACTTGTGTTTTAAAATCAAAATCAAAGTAAGTTTAATTATATTTTAACTTTACATTGAAATTTTTAAATTGTATTATTTTTTCAAGGTGTGTACTTCACCTTGGGTCCCATACAAGGAGAAAGGTGGTATATATATTAAATAAATAAAACAATGTGGCATGTTGTCAGAATTCAATAAAAGTAAACCCACAAGGAGAGGACAGGACTTAGAAAAGTTCCTTTTCAAAACTACAACTCCCAGATGTATAATTCCTAGGGAATTTTGGGAATTGTAGTTTTAAGAACTAACTTTCCCAAGCTCTGGAAGGGAATCACACCACTCCTACCCCCTCCTCATGTGTGTCTTTTCAAATTCTTTATGTAGAGGATGACTTTCTGAAGCAGAGAGCCTTGTGTGCTCACAGAGGTTTTTTACATGGATTTGGAATATTGGTTTTGTAGTCTTCTAAACTGCATGAAGTGCCTTCACAGATTCAGGAGTTTCTCTCACTCAGAAATTCACCTGCCACCAGAATGCCTGATAATAGGAATATGGCCTGGGCTGTCCACCTCTGTGGATCTCTGGACTCTGGTATAGCGTACCACTTCTACAAAGAAGCAGAACTGTTTTCTAATTGAGGTTCATCACAAAGAAGTGTAAAAAGACACATCCATTGTAAAAATGGATTTAAGATGCAATGTGGACACACTCCCATATCTGGATAGGCAAAATCTCACAAACCCCAGAACTCTGAACTAGAGCTGTATAGCTAGAAAATGTATGTATTCAGTGAAGTCCTTGACAAAGTTAGCAATTAGTTGTGTTTGTCTTTCTGAAATTCATTCAGAATCCAAAATGGTGCCTAGGAATCCTGTGCATATCTGTATTTAAAATGTCTGCACCCTGCATGCTGCAATTCAAAGGCATTAAAAATGTAGCAAACAACAGCAGAAGACCATGGATACAGAACAGATAATAGCAGGAACCAGGCCGAAAAGCGAACATCCAGAGGGCAAAGGCCAGTCAGGACATGTGCTTCAGTCATGGAAAAGAACTTCAGGAAGGAGTGCAACAGCTCTCCTGGAGCAAAGCATGCCACAGCCTATTGCCTGGGTGCAGAAACAGGAAAACCAGTTGCACATTTCTGCCTCTGAAATTCCAAGTTGTGTAGCATGATACACAACAGGAACCTGCTTCCCGTCCCATGCTCTCCATGTAACACATTCTCTATTGCTGGCAAGCAGGTTGCTTAAAACATTTAAAAAACAAACAGACAACGAACTCTTTTCCCTCCTAACCAAAGGGAGTGGTCCTTGCCCTCGCTCCACCCCAAAAGTGGCTCCTCCAAAGGAGTAACCCCTCTTTGGTGTCACCCCATTTAGGGGCAACTACACTGCAGCAGTCACCCAGCTTTTATCACCTTGTAAAGGGGACAGGTGGCCCTATCTGGCTTATTAGCCAGTAGCTTGCTGAGTACCTGGTGGAGTAGAGATGTCTAGAGCAGGCAGCAGTCCACCAGGCAAGGTGAAGAGCAGCAAACAAACAGGCAGGCAGCTAGCAGGCAGGCAGGCAGACTCTTTCCTGGGGTGGTGGAGGTGATGGTGTTCTTCTCCCTCCCACGGACTTTACAGCTATAACTGATAAGGTTGTGGCCATTTCCTGCTAAACTTGTGTTGTGTTTGTTATCTTAGGTGTTGTCTAGATGGTGAAAAAAAACATCATGGAATGCAAGGGGAATATCTTCTGTCCCAATGGGATCTCGTGGTGATTTGAGGTATTGTGAAGGGGGGGGGCACCAACTACTATGCTAGGAAAGCCTTTATGGCTTTTCCCTAACTTTTTTAAAAACTGTGCAGAAAATGGGCATACCTGCTCATTGGAACAACCATGTGATTTATCCCACCGTCAGGAGAGGGTGGAGCTGAACTTTTGATTGGCTGGACATGTGCAAGCGTGGGTTTCTTAGCAAGTGCCTGGAAGCACTAGCAATCATGCACTTTTTTCATTAATTTTTTTTAAAAAATAGATGTCAAAGAACGTGATGGGGTGGGGGAGATCAGGAAGATCAGGGGAGACACTCCCTCAAAGATGAGTGCCTGGCAGCGCCCAGAGACAACATGAAGGGTGGCCACAGCAAGGAAGAGAAGGAGAGAGCCGCCAGCGCTTGACTGATCCCAGTGGTGGTGGTGGCAGCTCTGATTCCAGCTGCAAACAAATGGGAGAAGCCACCTGGCCAGCCGCTGGGAGAAGGAAGAGGAGGGTGGCTCTTTGCATTCCTGGGCTCGGCTGCTTCTTCTCTCATTACTATTTCTGGGCACAGCCAGGTACTCACCTTCAAGCAAGTGTTTCCCCCTGATCTCCCCCAACAAGCAAAAATGACACGGCCAACATCATGATTCATGGCCATGTGAAGGTCGAAAATATTGTGGACACAAAATGATGCTGTGGAAAATTTGGAATAGAGCACAGATAAGAGAATTATTTCTTCTAATGTAGATGACCCCTTAGTTTCAGCATCCATTAGCCAGCACCAGCCTCTTGCCACTAGTCCAGCAAACATCCAGGGAAAATAGTTATTTCTATTTTTTTCCATTGAAACAGTGTCACACATTCTGTTAATATTAAAAGTTTAAGACAAGGTGTTCATATATTTGCTCCCACAAAATTATTTCTAAAGAATATGTAAATTGAACAGTTCTAAGTAAAACTATCATGGAGCCAGCACAACTACTCCTTGGGAGACGAGGACTCAGATCCTTGTTCAGCGATGAAAACCCACTGGGTAACCTTGGGCAAGTCACACACTCTCAGCCTCAGAAAACGCCATGATGGGTTCAACTTAGGGTCACTGTGAAAGTTGGAAATTACATGAAGGCGCACCGCAACAGCAATGCACAGTATCAGATGTTTGCAATTCCTGGGAGATTATCAGATGGGGAAAACATCCTAGGATGGGGACAACAGGAGACCGCTAAAAGGCTCACATTTTAGACAACGTCATCCCTGTCCCGTTCTGCTCCTGTTCCCCCACTTCCTCTTATTCATGGGAAAATCTGTGAATAAGAAGCCCGTTCCATTACAGAAACAGAATGACGGGCAAGTGAAAAAATGACCATTTATGCTGGTGTGATCCCAGCATCACATGACATCACCGGGAGGTCCGTGCCAGAACACATCTGGGTATGATCGGGACAGCCAGGTAAGTGTCACCCTTTTTCCCCTCTCCTCAGGTTCCTTGTTAAGTCTTTAGTGTGTTTTCATGCTTGCTGTCACTTGTTTTCTTTTCCTTTACTTTTTACTTTTTAAATTTCCCACTGCCCGTTCTCTCATGAGAACGGGTGGCATTTGCTTTCTGGGATGTGAATGGAGCTTTGCAACAGCTCCATTCACGCCCAGACTGCTGAAAGGAGGGGGAGTACTCCAGATCACGTGGCAAGGGAAGGATTTGGGGAAAAAATTATTTTGTTACAGGGACGGGAGTGGGGTGGGAGTGTAGCGGTGGCGTGGGGGTAGCGGGACAGAAACAGTTTATAGGGTCTGGTGTCATAATCTCCCTTGTCGTGGTTTTCTTTTCCAATCCTTTTTATGGAAACAAGTTCTCTGTGGAGATTTTCACACTACACTGTTATAGTGTCACTATTCCACTTTATTTGCTATGGCTGCCTCTTGTGGAATCCTGGGATTTGCAGTTCAGGGAGGGGCATTTACAACTCTCAGCCAGAGAGATCTTAGGCCCCACTAAACTACAAACTCCAGAATTCCACAGAAGGAAGCCAGAGCAGTTAAATAGTAACACTATGGAGATTTTCAGATGGGGAAATTATTCCCCAGGGAGATCGGGACAGAATTGTTTCTGTCCCAGAAGCAGCGCCGCATTTCGCATGCCCACTTCCCTCTCCCGCTCTTCTGGCGTCCTGACACTGTGCTCGTTCTATTTCTTTTTATTAACAACAAGCTTTCGTTAATAAAATATTGCAGAAGGTACCAGCAGGGAAATAGAACGAGCACAGCGTCAGGATAACGGGAGATTGGAAGAGAGAAGTGGGCATGCAAAATGCGATGCTGCTTCCGGGACAAAACAATTCTGTCCCGATCTCCCCGGGGAATTAATTTCCCCATCTGAAAATCTCCTATAACAATGTAGTGTGAAAATCTCCTTAGTCAGCTTGACACTATGGGGAGACAAAACTAGACAAAATAATTTTCTTTGTTTTGATGGCTTCTCTGTTTCTGTTGTTTTCTGCCTGCTCGTAATAAACTGGCAAAACCAAAGAAGTTCTTTATAATTCAGGTGTTCATTGTTCAGGATCTTATAGCTCTCTTAGTAATAATTTTTGTTAATTATAAAAGTAAATTCAGTGTTCAAGTATTATTTAAATAAACTGTACCTTTAATTTACAAAATATGGTAAACCAAATTATACCTAATGTAACAAAGAGTTTCAACATGTAAAGGTTACAAATGTTGCATGTTTCTATTTCCCCCTCCATATTTTTCTCCAAGGGTTTCAAAATTTCTGGAAATTAACCATCTCTACGCAAGATTAATGTACTGTATTTGCTCTTGTTGTCTTCACATTATCTCTTATTTTCTGATTGAAGGATTCTTACTCTGGACAGTGAAAATTAATATCAGAAAATGAAACTCCCACTGATATGATGAAAATTGATATTAAGGGACAAAAAAAATTCTCTATCTCAGGAAGATTTTAAAATTCTGTCCCTTTCTTGTTAAAGCCAAGACAACACAACACTGGAAGTGTAGCAGAAGTGGCTTAAAACTTAAAAGGCACATTAAACTTAAAAGGCACATTATCTGCCCTGAAAAAGGAAATGCATTTAAATGCAGCAGATGCATTTTCAAACCACTTCCACTGCTCTTTAGAATGCTGCATCCATCTTCAGCTCTTAGTCAACATCTCCCACATTCCCACTAATGAAACCCATGTTTTCACCTCCAACTGGGCTTAGAGGACACTGACATGCCAAGAAAACTGACATGCCAAGCAGTCCCATGGCATGCTTGATCGAATGCCCATTGCTGCTGACATGGCTCCTTTCCTTCCACCTTTCTATGACCCACAAGTGCCCCCTAAAAGGAAAGGTGTGGCAGCCTTCCTTTTATGAATCATATGGGTCAGCACAGTTTCCAAAAGTTGTTATTATTATTATCCTTTCCAATTTATGTTGTTTTGTTTCTAGTGATATATGCAACTGAGCCTCTGTTTGGTTATGGTTCTGTTCCAACAGTGATTGCAGTTATGAAGGTAGCCAGCTTTGCTGGTCATACATGTCATTTTCATATGACTCATTTATGGTGAGCAAGGACAAATATGCCTCTTTTTTATTCAGCCAAGACATGGTATTAGTTGAGGTCAGGAGCCGCCGCAAGTCTGACTTCTGCAGAGCTGGGAAAGAGGGGGGAAAGGCTCACTATTTCTTACCCTGTCTCCCTGCTTAGGGAAAACTTCTGCAGAAGAAGCCATGTGCAGATTCACAATGACAGAACTATGTGAGTAATTTGAACTGCAAAGCAATTGAATTAGAGCAGAAACACAACCCAAACTATTTCAGTTTTGCTAGCCTTTTCAGAAATGCCAACAAATTTTTCCCTTTTTAGTGATGTTTTCGCACTCCTTGCAAATATGTTCCCTTATCTGTTTACATTGCCCTCACTTGCCCTTGAGGGATCTTCTCCTAAGGACAAATCCGATGGGTTCTAAAGTTTTATGACATGGTTCTGTCCTCTGTGTGATCCCAGATTGGATGGAATAACACTTATGACTCATCTAGTAAGGAAAAAACCACAGCAGCCCTGGGGGGAATGTTGTCACAGCAGCCAAAGCTAGTTTGATGTTTAAAAGAAAGAAAGAAAGAAAAAAGGATGGAAGCTGCAGCTCTAAACTGAGTTAATCACATTGTTCTTAACTTCTCTTTCCTCTAAATGGGCCAAAGCCATGTACATGACGTTATCAAATTTTATACTCCCAACAAGTATGGAAGATTGGTTTGTTTGAGAAAGAGTGATGGATCCAAGTTCCTGCCCCATCCCCATCTAAGCTTCATCACTCTGGGGGAATTAGCATTCTGATTTTCCCAGTCCAAGCCCAAGACTCTGTCCACTTCAGTGGGTTTTGAATTCTAAGTTCTTTTCCATGTCCATTCTTTGGTGGTTGAGGAGCTAAGACTTGTGACTCTAAGGCAAACCTATCACAGGTGTTCCTGACAAATTTGTTCAGGACAGGTTTGCCATTGCCCTCCTCTGAGGCTGAGAGAGTGTAACTTGTCACAAACCAGTGTCACAACCCAAGTTGTAAAGGCTTGACTCTTGCCCAACAAGGCACCACAATCCTTAAAGTAATCAAAAAGCATCACACTAAGCAAACCAAAAATTGTGTTATCCTATTCTCCATGACTCTCACTCCCCAGTGGCATCACAAATGAGGCTTAGAAATAAAGAACTTTAGACACAGACAAATTAGAAGAACTTAAACCCTCCAGCTATTATAGATCTACCCTGTGGTGCATTTTTGGTCAGGCACCCGTTGCCACATGAGCCTGTATCAAACACCTACAGCCAGAAAACCCAAGACATATAACCAAAAACCAAACTGAAGGGTTCTGCCAAAAAATAACCAGAATAAACTAATCCCACTTCCAATCATAAAAAGGCAACAATATGAAAAAATAAAAGGATAACTAAACCCTGGAGCAGAGAATCCAGTAAAATTAAATTTCTAAAAGGGTAACAATACCCCATTGAAAAGTGTGCAAATGCTAAAAATAAAATATTATAATAATAGTGAATAATAAAAACTCAAAGCCAGACGCGTTTTGACAACAATCTTCCTCAGTGGCCTACAAGCACTCAAAATGTATAAACGTATAACAGCTCCTCAGCTCACACAATGTGACTGCTCAATTCAAAAGCAACAATGTACTTACTACAGTTGTCCCTCCACATTCACGGATTTGACATTCACGGATTTGAGTATTCACGGCTTGAAAAATATTCTTTAAAAAATAACAATCCTAATAGCAAACCTTGATTTTGCCATCTTATATAAGGGACACCATTTTGCTCTGCCATTGCATATAATGGGACTTGAGTATTCACGGATTTGGGTATTCACGGGGGGTCCTGGAACCAAACCCCAGCGAATGTGAAGGGACAACTGTACTGCTCACAGAGTATCTTATATAACCAGCTTAACTGGTAATGGGAACTATCCTGCCAAGACTCAAGAAAAGATCCTAGGGAAAACTTAGGGTGTGGAAGGACATTGAAAAACTCAACCAACCACTTACACCCACACCTTTACCCACCAGGGGTACAATTTTACCAACCATGTGTCCATTTAAGTACCAATATTGGTAGTAGTTTTATGTACTTAGTATTAGATATCCCATCAATGCACCAGAATTTAAATAAAGTTCTTCTCCTGTTCACAGAACCTTTTCTATAACCAGTCAAACCGGTAGTGACAACCATCCTGCCAAGACTCAAGAAAAGAACTAAGGGCAAATTTAAGGCTTCTTATTGTTGCCTTTTTATGATTGGATGTGGGATTAGTTTATCCTGGTTATTTTTTAGCAGAACCCTTCAGTTTGGTTTTTGGTTGCCTGTATCAAACACAACACATGTTTTTGCAAGACAATATTCGAATTAGAGAATTTTCAAAACTGTTCTGCTTATTACACTGTGTTGTTGTTAATGGCCATCAAGTTGGTTTTTACTTATGGCTACCCTATGAATGAGAGACTTTCAAGATACACTGTTAATAATATCCTTGCAAACTTAGGGCTGTGGCTTCCTTGACTGAGGACTTTATCAGACGTTCCCCTTGAAACGTTCCTTTGCCGGCATAAAAAACTCAATTGTTATGCCAGCAAAGTCTCCAGTAATAAAGAGGAGGAAGTGAGCAGAGCTCCGTTCACTTCCTCTTTTGAAATCCCACACGATTAAATTGCACGGGAAATTCAAAAATAAAAACAAAAATACACATCAAAAAGTTAAACAAAGCACCCACACATACTAAAAAACCGCCAAGTAGCCCAGGGAGAGTCCAAAAAAAGTTTGTCACTTACCTGGATGTGCCAATCTGACACAGACGTGTTCTGGCTGGTCCGGCCATTTTCAGGGTAAGTACGAGATTTAAAGGGACAGAGGCTTTGCACACTGACAATGCCAGCAAAAAATTGGCAGGGAAATCTATTGACGGTTAAAGCTGTCAATTAAAAGGTACAGATTTTGGGCTGTTTTTAACCTCAAAAGGATGACATCATCTGATCCATGTGCCCTTTCACAGTCATGTGGCATCCTTTTGATGCCGTATTTAGTGTGTCTGACAAAGTCCAATGTCATGTAACATGATCTTCTTCTTTTCTTACTGTCTTCAACTTTACCAAGCATTGTTGTCTTTTCTAGTGAGTAATGTTGTCTCATGGTATGTCCAAAGTACAATAGCCTCAGTTTAGTGTGCTCCTCAGCAAAAGCCTGTCTGACTTGAGAGCCCTATCAATACTAGTGCTACTATCACTATAGATTCTTACCTCAGGGGGCTCAGCTACACGGCAGTTTTTACTCAGAGAAAATGTGAGAAATGGAGAATTTGATTTTGTCACACAACGTACCCACAATTTGTCATGGGTAGTAAAGTGTCAGATTTGTTGTTTACACACCTGTACCTCACGCCTCCTTGCCTCCAGCCTCTGCTTCCCTCCCAGCCTCCTTTCCTTCCCCAGCCTCAGGACAATGAGCCTTCCCAGCCTCCGCTTCTGTCACAAGCTCAAGAAGCAGAGGGCCAGCCAGCTGAGCTGCCGAGCGGGAAACATCTGCGTTCCTCCTCCATGACTGACAGCCGGCTTCTGCAACCAAGGACCCTACTGGCTGTCAGTCATGGAGGAGGAATGCAGATGGTCCCTGCTTGGCCACTCAGCTGGCTGGTCCTCTCCTCTAGTCCACGTGACAGCCCTCCCTCCGTGGCTTCGCAGCCGGCTTGTGCTCCCTTCCTGGCCATTTGGAGGCCTTGCTGGAGCAGCCCAGGTGCTTCCTGAGCTTGCTTGGCTTGGGCTTGCAGGGGAGGGAGGGCTCATTACGCGGGGGCTGGGACAGAAGCAGAAGCAGAGGCTGGGAAGGCTCGTTGTGCTAAGGATGGGGAAGGAACAGAGGCTGCGAGGGAAGCAGAGGCCAGAGGCGGGGAAGTGCGAGTTACAGGCACTCATTTGTAGAAGCCACCGCAGTCATTCAACAATGGCGGATCATGAATTGCAAGGCATCCCTTGCAAGCACGTCCCCTCCAAGGCCCTGCTGTGTGCCCTTTATCTGAGATGGCTGCTGATTGATTAGACAACCAATATTATGGTTTTTCCCACACTTTTAAAGAAAACCCATGACAAATAGCAGGATGGAATATCACATACTTGGTGGGATTTTTTGCCTCCCCACCTTCCCAATAGCATGTGTCTGCCCCAATGAGTATGAGGACCAATAGGATTCATCCTGATTTCTTCCCAGTTAATTTTTGCTGTGTAGATCGCCTCCCCAAAATAGTACTCTACAGTGAACTCGCCACGGGTCAGCGTAAGAGGGGCGCTCCAAAAAAGCAATACAAGGACTCTCTGAAACAACATCTCAGGCTTGGCCAAATTGATCACCAACAATGGTCCGCCCTGGCCTCACATCGGGAGGCATGGAGACGCACTATCCACAATGCTCAGCCTTATTTAAGAACTCATGCTGAACAAGTCTTGAAGAGAAACTACAATGCAGAAAGAATCACAACCCGGAAACATCACCCAAGGAGACCTTCTGCTGTGCTTTCTGCAACCAGATTTGTTTATCTCAGATTGGCCTTTTTAGTCATCAGTGTGCTTGCAAAAAGTGCAGGATGAGTCCTTCCTAAATCTTCGTTTGCGAAGAAAAGCCAGAGAGAGAGAGAGAGATGGCCCCACGGTGACACAAAATCCTACCACTGCAGAAAAGTACTGGCTTGAGGACTAAGGTGGGACATAATACACTCACCATGTGAAAATAGTCTTCTGTCCTATGGAACCTCTACCTTTTCAGAATTCCAACAACTCCTCTACCAATAGGAAGCAATAGCTTGATGGTAGTCAATTAGACACTCACTGAAGGGGGGGAAACCTACCACCTGTTTGTCTCTCCTTTTTTCTCCTTTTGTCATGGAATTTTTCCTACTGGCTGAGGAATGGCCAGCTTCAAATAGCCAACAACAAGAGAGATAAAGGGAGATAACTATATCTAAATCCTCTAGGGTGATTTTAACATTGTATAACAGGTGGCTATGTGGTGTACCCAGGCCTCAGTTTTCACAGTCCAGTGATCTGGGATGTGGGGATTGTGCTGAGGTGGGGATTTTCCCAAATAAATATTTGAGAATTGTCCCTCCCCACCTCACCCCTGCTCTAGGATTACAGCTTCACTTCTTAAAGTTTGAATTCCCATTTATTACCATCAGGATCCATAAGTCTAGGTTTCCTTTGAAAAATACAGTTGTCCCTTCACATTCGCTGGGGTTTGGTTCCAGGACCCCCCGTGAATACCCAAATCCGTGAATACTCAAGTCCCATTATATGCAATGGCAGAGCAAAATGGTGTCCCTTATATAAGATGGCAAAATCAAGGTTTACTATTAGGATTGTTATTTTTTTAAGAATATTTTTCAAGCCGTGAATACTCAAATCCGTGAATGTCAAATCCGTGAATGTGGAGGGACAACTGTACTGCTCATCATTGAAAGTACCATCTACACAAGAGGTCTTTCTAGAACAAGCCAAAAACAGGGGACCTGGAGTTGATGTATTCTCTCTTCCCACAGAAGCTACTTTTATGGGTCTAATCCTTCATGATCTAATTTATAAAAATAATTATTAACTTTTAAAGTATTTATAGTCAGCTCTTGAATACTAACTCTTCTCAAGGTTGATCCTCCATTTGAAAGATTCCAAAGGCTAGCACTACACGCATATATATTTTTAAACAACTAAAAGAAGTGATCTAAAGCTAACTTATATTGATATGTATTGTATTTGCTTTCAAATTAGAGTAATTATTTCTAAATATGCAGCTATACATGTGAATTAACATAAGCAAATTCCAAGCAGATATGTGTACCGGTACTCTTTTTTAATGACTCAAAACTGGGCATGGTGGAGATGGGTGAAAGAAGTGGTCAAGTCAATGAATACAATTCATTTATTACCATCCTCTTCTTTATTAATAATTTCATTTTTTTAAAAGCAAACAAAAGTGGCATATCACCCAAAGTCTTTTATGTTCCTGCTTATGAAAAAAGGGTTAATTTGTTTGTAAAAACAAAACCATCTAACAACACACCTGGATCTGCAATTTGTTTAATCCGTTTATTCCACAGCAACCACTCCCAGGGCTATCTGACTGAATGGCATATGAGATTCGCATCCATGGTCTTGCTCATCTATGCTTTTTGCATCCTGCCGGAAAAACAAATACTGAAGTCCAGTTTGAGCAATGCTGTATACTCCACCACTGAGCTGTGACAAGAAGCAGCAATAATTTTATTTGTTCATTTTATTTATTGAATTTATTTCCTGCCTTTCTCCCAAGATGGGATTCAAAGCAGCTAAAAGCTCTTAAATATATGTGTATAGATAGAAATTAGATCAAAGCTACTAATTTTTTCAGATAGCATGACTTGTTGAAGGAGCACCATTGTAGACCACTGTATTTACAGAACAATTATTATTGTCTTTGAGAATAAATTGGTCCAAAACTCATATTATTGGTAGTTTGTAATCAGATGTATATATACCATACACAGGATGGCCATTTTTTTCGCCAATGTTACTATACAAAAATAATTAAAAGATTCTGAGGTGGTTGTCAATTTTTAGGCCAGGGATGATAAGCGCCAGGTGTTTTTAGACTGTACTTTCCATCAGTCTTAGCTAGTAAAGTGAGGGATGATGGGAACTACAACCCTAAAGCTTCCAGAGGGCCGCATCATTCCTGGTTCATGTGATTTCTCAGTTTATTGTTTTATTCAGAGCTTGGAAATAATTAGTTCCAAATAACTGCTTACCTGTATGTAATTAGTTCCTTTTCTTTTACTATCAGAGGTGTAACCATGTTTATATTGCAGTTACAGAAGGACAACTCCACTCCTTTTGTGGTGTTCATTGCAACTTTTAAATTTACTTTTATAGCTATATCATTGTGGCCTCACTAAATGGTAGAGGAGGAATCATAGAATCATAGAATCATAGAATTGCAGAGTTGGAAGAGACCACGAGGGCCATCCAGTCCAACCCCCTGCTACGCAGGAAACCACGATCAAAGCATCCCCGACAGATGGCCATCCAGCCTCTGTTTAAAGACCTCCAAGGAAGGAATATCATGTGGTTCAACTATTTGTACATCATGCTGTTTCCTTGTGCCTTACTCTAGGTGTTGAGGAAATGACAAAGTGTACAGGAAGAGCATGTGTGTTTCATACCAGTAGGCCAGTAGTTTGTAGTATTCAGATGGATTTGTTTAAAAAAAGTAACTTACTTTTTAGAAATAGGAATGTAAAGAGATTATTTAGCCAAATAATTAGGTTTTGCTCTTTGGAACTATAACTGTAACTTTCTATGTATGCTCTGTTTTTTCTACACAGTGTATTCAACAACTTGTTCCTACTTGGCCCATTGTAAGGCCTCAAGCTAAATGCAGTAGAAACAACTTGTTATGACTTGACTAACTTCTCCATGAAATAGTCATAGCTGAATGCCTGAAACTTCTCTCACAGGCAGGACCGGTTTAAGGAATTTTGGGGCCCCCTGCAATGCTTTACTTTGGGGCCCCCATATGTTTATCTCAGATCAATGTAACCTAACCTATTCACCGTACAGGATGTTCAGATTATAGTAGGACCCCCGTATCCCTGGATTCATTATCCATGGGACACAAAACAGCACACCTACCATAGAGTCTTCCTAGAAAATGTGTCTTCCCTAGCCCTTTTCTAGGCCTTCCAAGGCAACTCTATGGTATTTTAAACCAGAAATCCCATTATTTTCATATTAAGGAGGCCAACACGGGGCCCTCTCTTGACCTCGGGGCCCCCTCTTGACCTTGGGGCCCCCTGCCAATGCTGATTTGGCAGACAGGTTAAACCGGCCCTGCTCACAGGGAAAACAAGGAGCCTCCTATAGTAGAATGGTGGACTGAAGATTGAAAACTAAAACAGTGAAGGTTTGGAACAAAGAAAACTCAGCCATTGTGAGGCACTCCAAGTCTTGAATAAAGGACACTGTTGTTATAACCAAGAAAGTGGCCCCTTTGTTTTCTTACAAATGTCTTGGGACATTACCAGACTACCATTTAAAAATGCTGTAATTCCAGGAGTGAGGAAAGCAGAAACATAGTGGCATAATAACAGTAATTATCACATGTCACCATAATTGCGCAATACTACCACCACAAAATTATTGCATGGCCACCACTAGCAGTTTAAGAACGGGATTGAAGCTCACACTATAGTAACACTTCTCTTTGCATTGCCTTCTAATAACAAGAGTATTAACGCCTCCTGCACGCATGCACCTTTAAAAAAATATATATATCTTCTGTGATTTGGCATGGGCAAGATTTCTGCTGTTTTCATGAGAAGACGAGAAGATGCTATTGGTATTGTTATCGTCAGAATCTAGAAAACACATTCAGGGGTAGCTGTGTTGGCCATCCAGCAATGTTTGCAATCACAGTAGTGGGCAGTGAACCGGGATGCCCTGTTAGCAACTTCATTCAAGGTATGTTACTCCCATGTGACAATAATCAGTAGGGCCATGTTCATTTTGTTGAGTCCATTCTCAGTTTTTGACACAAAATAGGGGAGGCTATGGATAATTGGTGGGGACTGTATTGCATGGAAGGGGGAAAGTAGGTTGATGACATCATCCTTTATCTCCTGAACTAATTCCCCAAGCTCTCCTTAGACACTGCCGACTGATAGCGGCGAACAAGCTCTGCAGGTGTAGCAGAAATTGGAGGGAAATTTTCATTCTAAAGAACAAGTTGCGTCATAGGCTATATATATATTAACACATGCTTTTGACTTATGGTTTTAGTAGATTTATTATTCAGCATTGTCAATAAATTTTCATGTTGTAAAAACCATTAATAAAAATCAATTTACAACCTTTATTTAAATTAAATCCATTGAACCTACCTTTAGAAAAATTAAATCCCATGTTGGCTTAAGCCAGTAATTTAATAGACATATATTACGCTTGCCTTATGAGATTTAAAAATTTATAAAAGCAAAAAGAAGAGACTGATGTCAAGAAAGGTAAACTAAACTTATAAACGTAACTACCTGTTTTTAAAGAGAGGTTGACTAAAAAGTCATTTTAAGTTTTAAAAATATTTTTAAATGGTCTTGCAGATACCATGGCTTGTTAACTTCTTGTAGAATAGATAAGATAAAACATAAGGTTAAAAAAAATTAAGTAGGAAATTATAAAAAGTTAAAACTGACATTTCGTCTACTCACTCTGCTGACTTGCATTTTAGTTGATATCCTTTGTAGCAAGGGAGAACCACACAAAAAGATTAGGCTCATAACTTTGCCAGAATATACAGATCCACAGAAAATTATTTTTTGCTCAAAAGAACATTGACAATTATTATTGGATTATCATATCTGCATTTTACTAATCATGCTAACATAGCATGAGCTGTAAATATAATAATTTTTATGCAGGATTTCCCGGAGACCTGAAACTTGTTTCCAGGGTTCTTTCATGGTAATTTTTTTTATTTTATTTTTTTGAGAAAGTCTGGATTAGAGAGACATTTGTCTGATTGTCCAAGGCAGTAATAGCTCCTTTTGGATTATGTCCGACCAAACCTAGAAAAAAAAATGTGAAGATTCATGCACTTATTATTCAGATATTTTTAAAGAAAGGAATGTGAATTCATAACATTGGTTATACATTTTACACTGACTTTTACTACATTGATTATAAATAATTAAAGGGCTCAAGCATAATTGAGTGGGAGTGTAGAGATAGGAGGAAGAGAAGGGAACAGTACTATGGGTGCATCTGCACTGTAGAAATAATCCAGTTTAACATCATTTTAAAAGCCATGGCTCAGTGCTATGGAATTCTGGGGTCTGTAGTTTTGTGAGATATTTAGCCTTCTTGGTCTGAGAATTCTGGTGCCACAACAAACTACAAATCCCAGGATTCTATAACATGGCAGGTAAAGTGCTATCAAACTGGATTATTTCTGCAGTGGAGATGCAGCCTATGTCTAACACAGACCTGCCCCCAATTCCACACATGGAACAGAATTTATTATTTTAATTCTGAAATCATTTTTTCTGTATTTCTGTAATCATACCACGGTAGGCCTTTTCTATCCTGCCCCCTCACGTGTTTCATTTTATACTATATTTAACATAATATCCACCTTGCTAATTCATACATTTTTAACTGGTCCTACAAAACATAGAATCATAGAATCATAGAGTTGGAAGAGACCTCAAGGGCCATCCAGTCCAGCCCCCTGCCATACAGGAATACACAATCAAATCATTCCCGACAGATGGCCATCCAGCCTCTGTTTAAAAACCTCCAAGGAAGGAGACTCCACAACACTATGAGGCAGTGCATTCCACTTCCGAACAGCTCTTACTGTCAGGAAGTTCTTCCTAATGTTTAGATGGAATCTCTTTTCCTGTAGTTTGAACCCACTGCTCCGTGTCCTAGCCTCCGGAGCAGCAGAAAACAAGCTTGCCCCATCCTCAGTATGACATCCCTTCAAATATTTAAACATGGCTATCGTGTCCACCCTCAACCTTCTCTTCTCCAGACTAAACATGCCCAGTTCCCTAAGCCGCTTCTCATAAGGCATGCCCTCCAGACCTCCCACCATCCTGGTCACCCTCCTCTGGACACATTCCAGCTTCTCAATATCTTGGGCCCTTTTCCCTGAGTTCTGCTCAAGTCTCAACTGAAGGCAAGGACATGGATTCAACATTTCCCCCATTTTCTTCATGTATCCCTCAAAGAAGAAGCTACTGCAAATTTCAGCATCTCTCCCTTATTTTACATGAAAATCTGACCCCCTTGCTTGCATGGTTTACATTTATGCATAACAGGTATAAATCAGGAGTGGTCCACTTGTGGCCCTCCAGATGTTGGACTGCAACCCTCACTATTGGCTATGCTGGGTAGGACTAATGGGACTTTCAGTCCAACAACACGAGGGGGCACAAGTTCTCTACTTATTATCCTGAAAGAGATGTCAGCCATCTCTGAATTGTTGGGACTTCTTGACGAGTTGTATATGACATCTGGTGGGTCTTTGTTGTAACTACATCACCAGTATAATCCAACTGTGAAAACATCCTGAGGGTAGGGGAGGAAAAATGTAGCAGCTCCTTTAAGATTGATTTATTTTTAACATGAGCTTTGTGGAGTTCATTCTACTTCCTCAGATGTACTGAATTGAAATGTAATCCACAAAAGCTCATAATAAAATAAATCAGTCTTAAAGGTGCTGCTAGATTCCTTTTTCCTCCACTGTCTTTCCTATTTATGCTAAAACAGACTAAGGACTTTTTCAGACGTCTTAAATGTAACGGAAGCAGCCTTGCCACGTTGCGAGGCTGCTGCGCTGCAGGGCGTCCCTTTCGCATGATGTCCGTCCCTGCCGGTACTGTTGCGGTAGCACAGGGACATTTGAGTGTTATATTTTGGCGATTTTTACTCATGAAAGTTGATCGTGAGTAAAAATCGCTGAAATATAACACTCAAATGTCCCTGTGGTACCGCAACAGTACCGGCAGTTACAGCCGTCATGCGAAAGGGACGCCCTGCAGCGCAGCAGCCTCGCAACGTGGCGAGGCTGCTTCCGTTACATTTAAGACGTCCGAAAAAGTCCTAAAACAGTGATCTCTTCAAAAACTGAAAACATCCTAGATACACAGGAATCTACATGGTACAAAACTCCAGCTGCTGATTTTGACTGCAGAAAGCGAGCTCAGAGCTAGCAAGTCTGAGGAATTCATGTGTGCAGGGTGTGGATGTGTGTGTGTATACTGCTTAAACCTCCCCTATCCTGTTGTTCTCTGATCAGGTTTGCCCACTCCATTTTGTCTTTTTTCCTGTGCAGGAAAATTCTGAGTGTACAAACAACAAGAAGGGAAAACATTAAGCAGCTCTCCCCAGCCCCAGCTGTTTTGCATTAAAAAGATAATAACAAACTATCAGGGGAGGCTTATCTTAATGTATTGTTTGAACCCACTCTGTTGCAGTTTGTTACAGCCTGTGAACTTGTGGCAGCAGTAAGCAAGTCCCAAAAGACAGTGATCTTTAGCAGGAGTCTTTAAGAATTATTTAAATTTACTAAAGGTATTTATTTCACCCACAAATGGTGCTACCATTTTGTGGTGGTGGGACTGCATGCTCCTGCTAGGCAAGAGGCTATGCTACTGGTAGGAGGGCTGCTGGTAGGGTCTCCCATGACAGGCTTCTGCTCAGGAGCCAGACTAAGGGTGCCGAACAGTTCTGGGCAGCAGTAGTAGTGGAGGATGACACCGGTGGAGGATGTCTCAGAGACTACAGCAGTGGCACCATAGCTAATGCTTGTTAGTACTGCTCAGAGGAAGGCACAGCAAACCACCTTTGGAATATCTTTTGCCATGAAAATCCTATGATGAGAGAATCCAAAATGAAACAAGAGATAATGCCAGAAGATGAAATTCCCAGGTTGGATGGCACTCATCGAGCCACTGGGATACAGCAGAGGACAACTAGGAGCAGCTCTGTGACTAAGGATGTTCAACTCTTTAAGTGCTCTGAGGTGATGAAAAGAGCATAATCTTAGCCTTCCCAGTAGTCTTAGGCAAAAGCAAACTGCTGCAATCTCTCTTAGTATGTATGTTCCTCCTCATTAATGACTTTTGCCATTTGACCTCATCTTGATGTTTCTTGGGCAACATGCATCCTATTTTTCATCTGTTAAAACTTGGAGGGTATGATATATGGGCAGTTTAATGTGGCTCTCATCATTGTGCCAGTTACATTGCTAATGTCAATGATGTTTGGACACTTTAAGGTTGCTGTGAAATGATGCAAATATGACACTAGAACTATGACTCAGATGCTGAGAGGTCTTAAAAATAGATAAGGTTTAAGATCCAGCTGCTTACATAATCACACAAATCCACATTAATCCTTCCACAGTGCTACTCAGAACAGAGGACTTACCTGACTGGCAGTGCTGTGGTCACTTACTGCTTAGCAGAAGAGGGACTTTTCTCTGACTGAGATTTTTTTGAGACAACATTCACTAGCCTTCCAGATTTACTGTAAACGTATGCCTGAAAGATGAGTGAATATTGCCTCCTCAAACAAATTGTGGGCTTGGAACAAAAAGTGCAAACATTAAAACATGATCCCATTTGTAGAGTAAATGGTAGGACATGCTCCCCTGGAATCCTTCAATGCACTTTTTTTCTTTGAAATATCCAGTATGTTAAACAAATTGTCATGAGTGGAGCTTTGTGTCTGATCTGTGCACATGCAAATAAGGAATATAGCCCTGGATGAAGAGTGTATCTTACACCTCAACTTTCATTTTAACTATTACTAGCCTTAAAGGCTATAAAGATAAGCTTGAAATTATAAGAATATATACCAAGTGGGACTTGCAGCAAAATACTGCACTGTGGTGTGCAGAGTAGCAGTCAGGCCAGCTTCCAAGATAGTGCATTTTCTACTCCTTGGTCAACAATCCCACAGCCAGCCAAAATGGTTTGCCAGCATTTCCTGGGTACTGAGCTTGGTCAGCCCTCACTGCACTGTGGGGTCATGGTGGGGTGTCCTTTTAGCCCTAGCACTCTGCAAATGCTAGGGTTCCCTCAAGCTGGCTAACACCTCCCTCTTGTGGTGTCAGAAAAATCCACATTTGGAGAATGAATGTGTTCTGAGCATGAAAAACAAGGGGAATCTTAAACACACTGTTGTTGTAGTGCAGAAGCTCCTACTCAGTGTTCCACCCAGGTAGACATTTCAGGATATTCCATCTCAATGCCTTTTCTTTTCTGGTTCCAGCACTTGCAACAGATGCTCAGCTTTCTGAATCTTCAGAACATCCTTGGTTCTCTCTGGTCTGTTCTGAGAGCAAGGATACCCCTTGTTGTCCCATCTCCCCACCTAAAATCTGCACTTAATGGTACATGGGGCTTTTGCATGCAATATACTGCTTTGTTTGGCCTGGGAAGAGCTCTGAGAGGGCAAATAGACTGACCTCTGATGGCAGATTCCCCACCCCACCCCCCGTGAGTCCAAACCAGCCTCTCCTTGCATCTCACAATAACTACTTTAAGCTATGCTTTCTCAGCACAGGCCCCTAACCTGCAATGGAGCACAACACTGCTGGATTGTTGTTCACTACTCCCTTAATCCTGATCTGCAACATAAGAATACAAGCATCAGAAAACATCAGAAGATTATTGTGAGCCATGCTCTGAGCTTCAACCTAAACCATTATGAGGCTATATAATAATCTGAACAGCGTTGCAGGGGTGTAGCAAGATGCTCAGAGCCTAATTTGCAATTTTGAGTGTGAATTACACTGCAGGGTTGTCAAAAGCCACTCTCTTCTAGGTTTGCCAAAGTCCCTTCATACATACAATATGAAGACAATGGACTTGCATTTGCTCTATAGTCTAGATTAGCTGGTTTATTTTTAAAAATGTTTTGTACAGTCAGCCAACCATATCCATAGATTCCGCATCCATGGATTCAACCATCCATGGCTAGAAAATCTCCCACACACACACAAAATCCAGAAAGCAAACCTTGATTTTTCCATTTTATATAAGGAATACGATTTTACTACACCATTGTTTGTAATGGGACTTGAGAATCCACAGATTTTGGTATCCACAGTGGGTCCTGGAACCAAACTCCAGTGGATACCAAAGGCCCACTGTATTAAAGAACTAAGAAGGAGGAGCTTATCTCTTTGCTGCTACCTTTTGCTGTGAGTGCGTTTGTGCGCACGCATGCACACATGCACACCTGTGTGGACACAGTGGCTCCTAATCCTAGTTATATAACATCTTGAATTTTGCTCTTGATTTCTATGGGTAATTCTCACTTCTTCCCTGGGTCTGTGCACCTTCAAGTTGTCTGTCGACTTAGGTAACCCTGTGAATTTCATAGGGTTTTCTTAGGCAAGAAATACTCAAAGGTGGTTTTGTCAGTTCCTTCCTCTGAAATATAGCCTACAGGCACCTGGTATTCATTGGCAGTCTCCCATCCAAGTACTAACTAGTGCTGACTCTGCTTAGTTTTCAAGATCAAACAAGATCTGGTGCCTTTAGGGTATTTTAGGCCACCACTGATTTAATTTAATTGTTGGATTTATATCCTGCCTTTCTCCCAAGATGGGAGAGCACTTCTGTTCTAGGGACATGTAAAATGAACTAGTCACTGTGAACCAGGAAGTGAGCTTTTTATACCCTGAGATGATGCCTTCCAGCCTTTTTATATCAATGTATCTCTTTCTACAGTGGCCTTCAATCACTGTTATGAGTCCCACCATGATGGAAACAAGTAGTCCAAGAAAGATTGCCATTCTTTTTACAGTAGGAGTGGGGAAAGTGCAACTTGCAGGCCACTAAAAGTCAGTGAGAATCAGCTCTTTGGGGCTCAGGAAATGTATTTTCTATCCTATCTTCTGCTTTGCTTGAAACAGTCCTCCCCAGATGTCAGGAACTGCTCAAAATAGCTCATGTTCCTGCCATTTCATATGTGCAGTGTAGGATTGCATCACTTAGGTACATGCCAGTTGGGGTCATCTTGCTTCCCTTTGTAATGGTAAAAAAAAATGTAAATGCCTGGCCTAGCTGGAAAAAGGTGATACTATGGGGAAAGCCATATGGTGAGAATTGAAAATAACAAAGATGGGAAGAGGCAACAGATAAGAAAGGATTGTAAAAGGTTTAAACTGACCTATGAATGAAAGCCATGCCAGGCTTGACTGTTTGTAAATATTTTTATATCTTTATATTTCCTTTTGTTCCTCATTCTAAGCAACAACCTTGGGCTAGTAACTCTATACTCTATCTGTAATAAAGCATACTGTTTTTTAATCTTGAAGGTGTTGCCTATTGAGTCTATAAAAGACAGCTCATGACACCAGATCAGTGAATCCTTCCCTGGAGGTGGAAGAGAAAGGAGCAGGATGGCAAGTTTAGTTTGCTCCAAGAAGGAAGGACAGCTGATCACCACTCAGAGTTAAAAATAAAGTTTGAAGTGCTCCCACATGGCTGCCAAATGCCAACCAGTGCTTCTTCCTTCCTGGAACTCTGAACTGGGTTGTTTGAAGTGAAGCTGGAACTGGGCATGCAAATGGTGGAGAGGGAGGCTTCAGGCTTCTGTCTTGTCCTCTAAGCTCAGTTCTGTCCAAACCTCTCCAGTTCAGGCTCTGGATGGATGGGTTCATGCATACATATGTGCCTTCAAGTTGTCTGTTGACTTATGGCAGCCCCATTAATTCCATAAGGTTTTCTTAAGCAAGGAATACTCCAAGGTGGTTTGCCATTGCCTTTCTCTGAAATATAGCCTAGAGCACCTGGGATTATTAGCAGTCCTGCATCCAAACTGCTGTGTTTTTACTTAATGTACCACCATAAACAGACCTCAAGCACTTGATCAAGCCAAACAATGGCCCTTGGACCATCTGAAGCTGCCAATTCCAGGTTCACAGAATTTGATTATTGGCCAAAATCCTATTACTAGCCCCAACAAGAGTAACAGATTGGCTCAATTGTTACATGGTAGGCCCACACTTGTATATGTTGTGTTGATTTAATGGGACTCTGACTATTCCAGTTGGAACTAGCAATTGGATTTAGACCATTATATTTATCATTTATGGTAATTTCGAAGACAATAAAAATGCTGTAGTACTGTTGGGAGTATAGCACAAAAATAATTCTTTCATTAGCAGTAGAAAATTGTGGTAAGAGTGTTGAACATAAATATTGTTGTGGTTATCTCTATTTACATCCCACCCTTTCCCCAAAATTGGAGCCCAAGGCAGCTTACAATTTAAAACAAATGCAATACAGCTAAAAACATACAAAAGTGAACACACTTTACTGTTGTGGCATCTATTAATTTGTTTCCTCAGTCTTGCAACCAAGATAATTAGATGGCACGGTTGCCCTGCATACACTGAGTATGTGTCCTGTTCTTCTGTTACTCTGTGTCGTACAGGAAGAGCAGCAGTGGCACTAGCCAGCTCTTTTCATATGCTTATGTACCATTATGGATCTTTTTATTTCATACCCTACCCTCCAACTGTCCCGGTTTGGCAGGGTATGTGAAACAGTATAAGCAGCTCTGTCAAAAAGAAGCTGGAAAATGTTTCCCTTCCTTCTCCCATGCTATTAACAACAAAGCCCAGTTCAGGTCTGAAATGAACACATGTTCCTATTTAGACAGTTCACTGTCTTTCATTTTCATCTGGTCAGATAACGGCATGCAATGAACTACATGTTCCTATTACTCTAGGGCTGGCTACCGGTAGAATGTCTGTGGATATCTACAGCAAGTTACTTTGCTTGGTATCAAGGGTGTAAAAAAGGCACATTTCAATATTAATGAAATGAGGACCACTTTATTTGTATAATAAGGGAACAAAACAGTACACCTTTTTAGATCAAACAAGCAATACATTCTACTCATATTTTAAAGAATATCTTAAGGTATTTTGGAGGCATTTTGAAGGGAATTTTTCAAGTTTTATGCCATTCTCTATCAATCCTAAGACTTTTCCCCCCCTTCACAGACATTAACAACAATAAATAATGGAAGAGTAATGAGTAATGCAACAAGCAGCCAAATGAGTTATTTTAAAAAACTGTACCAAATAATTGTAATGAATTACTTTTTAAACATGAAAAATTAACAGAAACAAATACATTTTAAAAATAGGATGTGGGTGAATAGACATGTTGATCTGTTGCAGCAAGTGCAACTTTTTTAAAAAAATAACCAGTTTTATTTGGTATATGCTTTTGTGGACTTACTAATCTTTGAAAGCCTTCAAGCTCCTTTCTTACTTTTTAACGGTTCCCCAGCCCCTCCTGCAGAAGATGTAAACTGATTATCAAATTGTTCTGATGCAATGCAGTCAAATGTTTTCATGTCAATATTTATTGGGCATCGATTTTCACTTGTGATAATTCCTTTATATAGAGTCTGGAACTAAATTGTGCCCATTATGTGATTTGAGACAACATTATTTCATGTTTAGTTACTTGTTTACTTAGATCGGTAGCCTCTTTATATCCCAAATGTTTGGGGCTTTGTTAAACCTTGTTAATCTGGACTTGTTGCAGTTTGGATGAGCCAAACTTCAATATGCACAAAAGATCTAGGGTGGACTAGTTAATTGCCTTTCTCTTCAAACCTCATTGAGATTAACTGTTTATTTGCTATGCTCTAACCTTGGCAGTGTTTATATGAGCTGTTGTCTCAAGATGATGCAGTACTTTAAAAATGGCCTGGACTGAACATACCTGCATCCTGATAAATAGCACCATGTTCAATACAATTGCCAGTTCAATTCAGCATCTGTCTTGTTGAAAGCAAAGGTATCTTTAAGAGGTAGTGTTAGGACAACTCCGATTGCTTGCTGCTCAGCAGGTAAACCCTTTGTTCCCATTAGTTCTGTAACTAAGCTCTTTAGGATTAAATGCTATAGATATGCCTGGCTGTGCAGAATTGGAAAGATATTCTTCCTCGTTGTTCTATGTGTTTGTGGGAGTGCCAGTATTTAATAAGCCGCTTATGAAGGGCACTCCTGGCTGTGCTCTTCCCCAGCAGCTAGATGCTTTGGCTGGAATCCTTTTGGTGCACTATGCCAGCATAACTGTGCCAGGGTGGACAGCGGCAACAGGGAGGGAAAGGCTGTGGGCAAAGCAGCCATGAAGGAAGGAAGGCACTGGAGAAATATGATGCTCGTTGCTGGCAGATTTTGTCTACTTTCCCTTGTTATCACTACACTACTGTAGAAAATCTGCCCCTGCTAGCAAAGTACAAAAACTATTCCAGCCTGGCTGTGCCATCCTAATGCTACACACAAACAGAGATGTGGGGTTGAATTTTGAAAGGCAAGTGCTTATCTTTCATAACACACTCCAGAGACACACCCCTAAAGAGAGCCCCAAAATGCAGGAGACTTGTGTTCATTCATATCAACAAGCTAATTCTAACAGTTTTCATTTTCCCCAGCAACATGTCTTCTATAAAACTAATAGCTCTTAATTGCCCATTCACCACAAAACCACCACCTCCATTTACTTTGCCTTGCAATAGGGACAGTTCACAAAAACATCTTGTTACTGGGAAAATCCATTTGCTGGAAGATGCAGGAATAAGGAGACTAGACACAATAAAGAGACCACACATGTATAGCTGGGTTGTAAAGGGCCACTTTTATTTAGCTATGACCTATTTAACCCCTCTCTGAGAGATTTGCAATGGGGGAGCAACCTAGTGTGGGAATGTTTGGGGCCAGGAGGTCAGCTCCAAAACCCCTCCCCAACCTCCCATGGGCAAAACACCTGAACCCCAGGGAGAACCCATAAGCTGGGTTGCTCCCCAGCCAGCCTGCATAAGGAAAGCCAACCCAAAAATCCCTCCCTCAATTTGCATAAATTAAAAGGAGAGTTTATCCCTCAGGCCAGCCTCAAAGGAGGTCACTTTCCTCACCCCTCAGCTCACATGACCTAATAATCTTCTCCTGCTCTTTAGCAAAGGAGGGGTTTATTCCCACAGCCTGCAGTGTGGTGAATCCCATTCCCCTCAGTTTCTCTGGGGATTATGTGTAAACTCAGAGGTAATAGGGAAGTCTGATGTTGGGGAAGGATGTCACGTTCTCATCCCCACTAATAAAATGTCCTGGCACTTCACCTTGAGAGCCTCGGTCCTGTCACAACATTGTGCATTATTAACCCCGGTAGTTCTACAGGCCAGAATGCCAGACTAGAAAAGGTTCCAGAATTTGTTGATAGGGCTGCATATCTTAAGAGCATCCCAGACAACACTGGACTTTATCACATGAGGGTGGTACAGTTGCCCCTCCACATTCACAAACTTAGCATTCGCAGTTTTGCATATTCGCGGTTTTGGGATGGCCCCCCGCCCTCCCAAAAGCAGCAACACGGGGCCTCCCGAGGCCCCGTGAAGGCCTTGGGAGGGAGGTGGGAGGGCCGGGGAGGTGACCACGGGTCCTTCGGAGACCTTCCGGAGGCCCCGTAAAGACCTGGGGAGGGAGAGGGAGGGCTGGGGAGTCCTCCACGGGGCCTTCAGAGACCCTCCGGAGGCCCCGTGAAAGCCTGGGAAGGGAGGAGGAGGGCCAGGGGACCTCCATGGGGCCTTTAGAAACCCTCCGGAGGCCCCATGTAGGCCTTGGGAGGGAGGGGGGAGGGCTGGGGAGGCCTCCACGGGGCCTTCGGATACCCTCCAGAGGCCCTGTGTAGGCCTTGGGAGGGAGGGGGAGGGCTGGGGAGGCATCCATGGGGTCTCGGGAGGGTCTCCGGAGGCCCCGTGAAGGCCTTGGAAGGGAAGGGGAGGCAGGGGAAAGTGACTATTGGGCCTCTGGAGGCCCCGTGGTCGCTTCAGCGGGGGAGGGGGGCAGTCATTATTCGCAGACTTTTCACATTCACGGGGGTCTGTGGAACCTAACCCCCGCAAATGTGAAGGGACAACTGTAAATAGAAATTAGAGCTGAATAACAGCATCTTTGGTGGGTACTTATCACACAATATCATGTGTGTCCTGTTGCTGCTTTGCCTTTCTGTCATTGTTAGAGTCACCTTTACATTGACAGGAAAAACCTGTCAATGGCTCCCAAGATCACTGCTTTTCCACTATGATAGGTAGCATTGATAGGTCCCTTCCACTGCAGTTCCAATATTACAGCAGTCACCTGGCATGAGTGAGTGTGATTTACCTCCTCCCTCCCCCATTTCCCCTCACTATTCCAATGCAGGCTGAGGTTACTTTTACAGTTGGCCCTTCACAGAGTTTGTAGCTGCTACTGAAATAGCTTTACCTATTCACCCCTCACCCTCCTCTTGTCAGGATATTGGGACATACAGCAGGATTTATTATGTAAAGAGCTGTGATGTAGCAAACAGTCTGCACAGATCTGGAGAGCTAGTGGCAGTTGCAAATGTATCAATATTGATGACATCTAGCTCTGGTGCAGAGCTGACTGGGGGAGGTGCTAAGAGCTCTGTAGAGCTGGGTATTTAGTTTGTCCTATAGAGCTGAACTGAACAATTCTGTGATGGATTTCACAGTGAAGATGTTTTCTTTTGAATGCTGTATATATATGTCCAAGTAAAGAGAAGCAGTTTATTTTAGATACAAAGCTATGTGTCTGTGCCTTTATTCTTATGCATGAAGGGACAACACTCTGCTGTCTATTTTATGCTGCCTGGGACCTGTTTAGGTTCCCAGTGTGCACTGTAACACCTGACATTTCTCCACCTCCTTTCCTGCCAGCAGTGACATCCCTTCATTCTCTTTCCTAGCTTGCCACCATTATGTCTCAAGCCAGATCTTAAACCCCTTCCCAGGCCATTGACTTCAATTCCCCACTCCTCACAGGATTAGGAGGAGTGGGGAGCTGAAGTCAAAAAACTGGGAAGGGGTTTAAGATCTGGCTCAGATATCATGGTGGCAAGCTGGAAAACATAGTGAGGAGTGTTATTGCAGGAAGGATAAGATATTGAAAGGCATCTGCTGGGTAAGGCATACATGGGGAGGAAGGCAGGGTTAGCAAGGTGGTAATTAGTTTTAATCCCTCTAGATCATTGTGATCAGTTTTAATAAGTGAGGACAAGTCTTGAGTTATTGGGGGTATTGCTTTAAAAAGAACTACCGTATATGCATTTATAATTTTTCTAAACTTTGGTTGTAATTTGGAGTAAAAAGGAAATGCATGGATTTGTCTTCTAACAATGAGTGTTAGGACGTTATCACACGAGGCTGTAATCATGTGATTACAATGGGATGGTAGCACAAATGGGCTCCCATTATCACACAACGACGTTGTCCTCCTGTACTTACTCCATGCAACACCCATTCATCAGGCACCACTTTTAATTAACAGGCAAAAACTGTCAATAGCTCTCAATATCACTCTTTTAGCAATATTGCATTGACAAGTGTATGAAATCATGTCCTGCTGTTATCGTGTGATTACAGCATGCAGGACCGGTTTGAGGAATTTTGGGGGGCCCTGCAATGCTTTATTGGGGGGGGGCTATATGTTTTTCTCAGGTCAATGTAACCTAATTCAACCTAAGCTATTCACAGTACAGGATATTCAGATTACTAATCATGTTTTTGCAGGAGGAGGGTTACTATGGGGGCTCCCCACAATGATGGGGCCCCCTGTGGATGCTGACACCGCTGGTGCCTTAAACTGGACCTGACAGCATGAATAGGCAGCACTCTTTTCCCCCTCCCTTTCTCAATGAGAACACATACTTCATCTTCCACGGGAGAGCGTAGAGAGGACCAACAGGGTGCTGTTGGAATGAACTGTTGCCTTTCCTTGGTACGTTTATATATTTGAGGACTTTATCAGATGAGGAAAATATGGTGTCATAAGGATGCCACATAACCGCGAAATGGTGCGTGGATCAGACGACAACACCCTTTCGCAGTTATAAAGAAGCAAAATCACATAGTTTTTAATTGATGACTTAAGCCATCTTCCTGATGCTTTTTTTTTTTTGCTGGCATTGCTAGCACGTGATACCTCGGGCCATTTAAATCTCAGACTTACCCTGACAATGGCTGCTCCAGCACAAACACTTCCGGGTGAGATCAGGACACCCTGGTAAGTTTCACTCTTTTTATGACCCTCTCTGGGTTACTTGTGACTTTAACAGTATGTTTGGGTGCTTGGTGTAACTTAAAATGCTTTATTTGTGTTTTTAAGTTTGAATTTCCCATGTGATAAAATCACGCGAGATTTCCTAGATTTTCAGACAACACTGTTATAATGTTACTATTCTACTATATTTGCTATGGCTGCCTCCTTTTGACTCCTGGGATTTGCAGTTTAGGGAGGGGCATTTGCAACTCTCAGCCAGGGAGCTCTTAGGCCTCACTAAACTACAAACCCCAGAATTCCACAGCAGGAAGCCAGAGCCGTTAAAGTGGAATAGTAACACTATAACAGTATAGTCTGAAAATCTCCTTCAAAAAGGAATGCTATGATTTATGCCAGCAAAAGAATGTTTAAAGAGGTTGCGTCTGATAAAGTCCTAAGTGTTTATCTGCAAAGTTCTTTCATTATATATTTGTTTTTTGTCCATTTAAGCGAAGTCACATCTTCTCACAAGAACAGCCAAAATCTCACCCATGCAAAATCCAGGAAGTAAGAGAAAAAATTTCTTAAAGGCACATACACTGGGCAGCAGGAAGCATTAATTCTCTGTCATTAGAAGGCAATGCAAAGACAAGTGTTGCTATAGAGTGAGCTGAAATCCTGTTTGTAAACTGCTAGTTGTGGACATACAATAATTACTGTAATAATACCACTATGGAGATTTTCACACAAACTATATGTTCCGTTGCAGGCATGGAACAGGGTCGCTGAAAGATTTTTCTTTCAGATGAAGTTCACCCCTTCTGTGCCCTCAACATGCCTATTCTGTTTTCTCTCCATGATATTTCAATCATGGGGAGAAGTCATTAATGACCACCCATTCCGTTGTAGTAACAGAATCACAGGTGGTCTGAAAGGTGTCCCATTCCTCTCCCACAATGACAGCTGTGGGGGTGAGGTCTGTTCTGGACACTTGCGGGCAGGAACAGGACACCCAGGTAAGTGGCATCCTTCCTCTCCCCAGGTTACTTGTATTTTTTAAAATTGTACTTTGTTTTTGGTTTTGAGGTTGGGGGTGTTATTTTTTAATTTCCCGTGTGGCCATTCTCTCGTGAGAATGAGCAGGATTTGGCTTCACTGCTGTAAAAGCAGCTTTACAGCAGCTGCATTTACAGCAGTGAAGCCAAAGGGAGAGGGAGGATGTGCCTGCTGTGGGATTAAGGTACGTGTGCGAACATTTTCCTTAATACTGTGGCAGGCACGGGAGAGGGGCTTGCGGAGCAGAAATGCGCAAATGCAGCATTTGGCCCCGTTGTGAAAATCTCCTCAGTTTCTGCTTTCCTCAATAATGGAATTACAGCATTTTAGATGCTTGTCTGATAAAGTCCTCAGTCTTTTTAAATTAAATATTTATTAATAACCTTTTACTACCTTCAAAATACTAAAAAAATTACCTAATTCTATACATAAAATTAAAAATTGCCCAAACTTCAGGAACTGATTGACATCTCAATTCCCCTTCCTGATGCCCCAAAACAGCACATTAAATATGCTGTTGCAATACTGAGGGAAGGAGAAATAATACCATCCTGGAAAGAGAGGTAGGGGAACAGTAAAGCTGGGAACCTGAGCAACAGCATGCCATATATTTGCAGATTCTACTTGTACTTTCTATTCCTTTTTAACAAAATGCAGATCTAGCAATCATGGCAGTCATCAAATAATACTTTGAGACTGTGTGTGTATGTGCCTTCAAGTCACCTGTTGACTTATGGCAACCCTATGAATTTCATAGGTTTTCTTAGGGAAGGAATTCTTGGAGGTGGTTTTGCCAGATCCTTCCTCTGAAATATAGCCTACAGCTCCTGGCATTCATTGGTAGCCTCCCATCCAAGTACTAACCAGGGCTGACCCTGCTTAGCTTCCAAGATCAGCCTTTTAGGACTTTTTCAAACAACACTTACCACACAAGAAGACTCCGTTATAATTACAGCACTGCTGCGCGGCAGGAGGTCTGTTTCAGACGATACCATCCCTCTTTCTGCATCGTCCCTGTCACTTCCATGTATGATTGAAGGCAGCTGTGCTATTTTTTACTCAAGGACAACTTCCGTGAGTAAAAAATAGCGCGGCTGCCTTCAATCATACACAGAAGTGGCATGGACGATGCCGAAAGGGGGATAGTGTTGTCCGAAACAGACCCGCTGCTGCACAGCAGCGCCATAACTATGTGCGGTAAGTGCTGTTTGAAAAAGTCCTTAGACTACAGTACTGTCTGCCAAGTCTCTAGAAACAGCTATGGACAATTCTTTCCATTTGACAGCAGAGGGCACCCTTAATTCAATTGATCAATTCTGCTTTCCATCTTTCCTTTCTAGCAGCTCTGCCCCTCCCTGCCTGGAAGTCAGAGATTGGAGGTTACAAGTAAAGTAGCTAAATGTAATTAGTTACTCCTGGATGGGTAATAAGGATATAATAAAAGTTACACTTCAAATAGGATTAAAGTTGTTTTAGTAGTGTAATGGAGAATATTTTTATTTATTTCAAAATGTTAGTTATTTAAGGGCAGAAAATAGCAACAGCTCCTCCTTGATTCCTTGCCTTGACCTGCTACTCATGTTTGGACCTTCGCTTGCCTCTTGGACCTGTCTCTGGCCCTTAGATACCTGGTATGTGCTTGACCTTGGCTTGCATTTGGACACTGGTTTCTTTGGACTCTGTCTCCTCCTGTGTTCCTGACGTGGCACTCCCTTCCTGAACCTGATTTTGCCTCTGGACTCCTGATACATGTTTTGACCTTGGCTTGTTTTTGGACTTTGACTTGTCTTTGACCCTACCTGGACTTTGGACTCTATCTTCCATGCACCTGCTTTATGGACCTGACCTGCCTCTGACTCTCCGGTTCCAGTTCTCTATCTCCCTGCCTGTCCCGACATCTCTGCTCCAAGAACCTGCCGCCCATGCCCTGGATCCTGACAGCCTATCATGTGGCAGTGAGAGCAGCTGATTTTGCTCCTTCCATTGCTTCATCAAGTAGCCAGATCTCTTCAGAGTGGTCAGGGGATTATTAATTCCTACCTTTGTGAATGGAAGCCTGCATCCTTCAGAGGCCCACTATAACCTTTTTGCTTAACTAAGGATAAAACTGCTCACCTCCACAGTGATCTTGACATGTTATTGTGACCAGTCCAACCAAGATGTCCAATGCTGCATCTATACTGGCTGTTGTGCTCATTTTCAGTTGACACAGATAAAGTGCTAGCAGTAGGGTGTTCAGCCACATAGCCTCCTGATCTTTGCTTCACATAGCTGAGTCAATGTGTGAAAGAGTAGTGCTTGCTGCCCTTAAAGAAGCAGTGGGGTGACAGTGAAATGTGGTTCTCCATTTGAGAGTATTAAAGGTCCCCTCTAAAACCTCAAACCTCTCTCTCTCTCTCTCTCTCTCTCTCTCCGGTGTGAAACTCAAAGGTCCTTTTGTAGGAAGAGAGTAGTGAATTCTGTAGGTGGACTCTGTAAGAGCTGGAGTCAAATTTAAGCAGTGAACATTTTGCCTAGGGACTCTGCTTTGAAAGCCTGCTCACTGTGCTTTGTTCAGACCTGCAGTCTTCTTTCATGAACTACACTGTGGAAGAAACCTTTTTTTTTCCCCTATTGGCAAGTTGAGTTTTAAACAGCATGGATTGGCAGGTTCCTTGGGATAGTGCAAGTCTTTTTGCCTCTCGCTGTCTGGAACAGTTTTTCCAACTTCAAAGGAACAAGTTGTGTTTAAAATAAGTAGATGGATGCAGATATTTAATTAAATAAACAAATGTGCTGCACATTAACCATCATTTTAAAAGGCAGCAGCCTTGCCTAAAGCCTGGTGGTCAGTGGCAGGCAATCAACTGAACCAGCATTTGATGTGCTCATTATTGTGCCTGTCATGGCATTCCAAATGCTAACATTTTATTAGTACCTCTACTTAAGATTAGAAGTTACAGAAAGTAAGGAACAGAAACACATTGTACCCCTGCCTTCAGTCTTAACATGCAGCAGTTTAAACTATCTTAATATTGAGTTGGGGGGAGGGAGGTTTATCTAATGTCAGACGTAAAGAGAACATCAGCAGAATTAATGCAAATACATACATGTGCTACTTCTAATCATGTAAAGCTGGGTCAAGAACTGGAAAAATACACAACAGTGGTTAGTGTGTGTGAAGGGCAAGACTTTTCTAAGTGCAGAGTGATGGTTTAAATCAGTGTGGGAAGCAATCATTGTCAGTGTGCAAATATTTGTGTCCCGCTACATTGGCAGTGAGGATTTCCTGGTTATGTTTGTGCAGTTTGGTTCTCACTGCCTACAGCTCATTAGTTTTTAACACTCCAGTCTTTCTTACACTCTACTGTGTAGTGCACCTGCTGAATTATGCCAGAGTGGGCTATCCTTGTAGTCAATATCTAATCTCACACCCCACAGGCACCAATAAATGCCATGTCATTGTGCACTCACATGATACTGGAATGACACTGGACCTCTGGGCCAAGCTAGATGCAATGGTAAATACAGAGCTGCAGCTGAAAGCACATGTTTCATTTTTCCTCTCCTGTTCCATAATATTTGGGACTTATCTATACAGCAAAAATATTCTTCATAGAATTCAAGGAGAATACCTTTTGTCCCAATGGGATCCCACATCATTTCACTGTATTCTGAAGGAGCGGGGGGGGGACTTCAGATACTCCATGGGAAAAGGCTTTGCAGCTTTTCCCATATTTAAAGAGAACTCCAAAGGAAATGCACATTCCTGTTTATTGGGACAACCGATTTGCTTTGCTGTGCATTCCCAAAAATTGCATAAGTGGAAAGCTGACTGGTCAGACATGCACAGTGGAATTTGCTGGCAAGGCAAATGTCTAGAACCACCATGTTGAATTTTTGCCATAATGATCAGGCACTGAGGTGATGAAATAGCCTTTTTTGTGGGTTTTTTTTCTTTTTTAAGTGGAAGATTACACTTCTGCACCTTGGATTTCCTTTAAAAAATATGCTCAGTGGCAGCAACTGGTGACAATAAAAACACAAGTAATTCACTTGTGCCCATCATCTTGATTCACAGGCATGCTCGTTTGAACAACAGGCTTCACATGCCTGTGATCTTGAAAAAAAACATGGAGACAAATGAAAGCTGCTGCAAATAGGTATTAGTGAGCATCTGTCCACTAATTTTTATTGCTTCGTATAGACAAGCCCTAGTAGAACTTACCCTGGCTCATGAAATCATGGCTTTCTGTATTTCTCTATCTGCATTCAACGTAACTGGTTGCAGAGGTAGAAAAAACATAACTGAAGTCATGATGGCATGCTCTAAGTTCCACTAGATATTTGGGAGAGCCAGAGGAAGGACTAGATATAAGCTGGCCAGTTTCAGGGACTGACATTTATTCATTTAGATAATATTTTGTTTTTCATATCAACAAAAATTTCAACAATACAGTCAGAGATACATGCACAACCCTTGCATTTCCAGTACTTTAAACAAAAACAGCACTGGCTTGGGAAAAATAGCTTACACATACTCATTTTTCTAAAGGTTTAAATATATACTGTATGCTGTAGTGTCAAAAGTACATCAAAATTGTACTTGATTAGTATGCTCACTCCACTAGCATGAGGTTGCATAGACTTTATGTATGGTTAGCAACAATATAGATCAAAGTAGATAAGATTGCTTGATGCATAAAGAGGTAAGGTGGTGCTGGAGAACAGTAGAGCCAGGGATTGAAGACCTCTACACCCAGATGTGGCTCGGTTGCCAGTTAGATAGTGGGGTTCAGGGAGGAAAGAAGAAAGAGAATAGGGGTGTTCTATAGTTACCTGTTTCAGGGTAGCTCCCACTTTGGAAGAGACCCTTAAGGCCATCCTTTGGAGTTCAATGCTGTATACGCACAATCCTCAATATACACTGGACTGACTATGTGACGAATGTTGCTGTCCTTGAGCAAGCAGGGATCACCAGCATTGAGGCCATGATATTGAGAACACAGCTGCGCTGGGCAGGGCACGTTTCTAGGATGGAGGACCATCGCCTCCCAAAAATAGTACTCTACAGTGAACTCACCACAGGTCAGCATAAGAGGGGTACTCCAAAAAGTTATATAAGGACTCCCTGAAACAACATCTCAGGCTCGGCCAAATTGATCACCAACAATGGCCTCACATCAGGAGGCATGAAGACACACTATCCACAATGCTGCAGCCTTATTTGAGAACTCATGCCGAACAAGTCTTGAAGAGAAACGACAACGCAGAAAGAATCACAACCCAGAAACATCACCCAAGGACACCTTCTGCTGTGCTTTCTGCACCTGGACTTGTTTATCTTGGATTGGCCTTTTTAGTCATCAGCACGCTTGCAAAAAGCGCAGGATGAGTCCTTCCTGAATCTTCGTTTGTGAAGAAAAGCCAGAGAGAGAGAGAGAGAGAGTTACCTGTTTCAGGGTGCTGTGGAGCTGGTTGTTTCCAGACTGGATTGCCAAAAGTTAAATATTTGGAGAGGGCACATGCTACCCTTCCCTAACGAAATTAAAAAATCTAGTTTTGTAAAAAAAAAAAAAAAAAGGAACTTTAGCTTGAAACCCTTAACATAGTCAAAGATTAAACTATCCCATCGTTTTCTCTTTCTGGGTAATTTAGTCCTTGCAATGTTGGGGAGACTCAGTAGAGATTGAAGCTGTTGGGGGAGGGAGCCAGGAGCCAAAAATAGTTTAGCTAAAAATAGAATTCAAAGACAAACCATGTGAGTCTGGATCAGTACGCAAAGGGATCTTGTAGCACTTTTGAGACTGAGAGAAAGAAGTTTGTAGCATAAGCTTGTGGGGGGGGGTGTCTAAATGGTGAAAATACCCCTCATGGAATTTGCTGGGACTCCTACTTGTCTAAATGGAATCCTGCATCAATCCACAATAATCAGAAGGAGGGAGGCCCAAAACAGGAAAGAAAAAAAAACCCTGCAGGAAAAGCCTTTTTGGTTTTCCCCGTACTTTTTAAAAAAACAGTGAGGGGGTTACATTCCTGCTCATTGGGACAAGCAATTCACTCTGAGTAGCTTTCCCCTAGGATAAGAAGCTTGATTGGCTGGGTGAGTGGGGGGCCAGGGCTTGCTAACAGGGCAAGTGTCTGCTGCCGCCATGTTGGATTTTCACCTTAGTGAGCAATTGCTAAGGCAATAAAATGGGGTGGGGGTTTTTTTCTGTCCTTTTTAATTGAAAAATCACTTCATCACTCCAGTGCACCTTGGACATATTTTTTAAAGTTCGGTGGCAGCAAAGTACAAACAGGAGTAAATCACTCTTGACCGCCATCTAGCATGCAAAGCTTATGTGGGCTTATAGGGGCATAAATACTGTTAAGACAAGTTGCTGCTGCTGCAAAATGCCATTACTGTGAGGTACTCCATTTCTTCCCCCTTGTATAGACTTAAGTCTACATCATCAGATGCATAGAGTGAAGTGCCTAAGAACAGAGTTTTATAGCTATAGCAATAGAAATGCAAAACTTCTGGGTATGGTGATGAGGTGCCAAGTTCAGTTTTAACAATGGCCATTGGGGGACAAAGGCAAGAGGAACTTGTCCCCTGTTGTTAAAACAGAACTTAATACCTCATCGCCATATCCACAAGTTTTGCATTTCTGTTGCTACTCACATATACAGCCTGCTCATTCATAGCTATAAAGTCTGTTCCTAGGCACTTCACTCCATGCTCATCTCAAAGGTACTACAAGATCCCCTTGGCTAAAAATAGATTTGGAAGAAGTGCTTTGACAATAGGGCTTCTCCTTAAAAGTAAAGTTTGAGAATACCAACTGGGATTAAGAGGAAAAGGAAAGATCACACAACCCTAGAATCTCTAGGAGCCAAATCTGTACTCCCTAGGGATTTTTTTACTTGTCCACCAAAAGTACCAAAAATCTATCTGAACCATTGCTTGGAATGTTACTTTGTAAAAGAAATTAGTTGTGGTTATATTGTAACCTGACTATTCTTTATAATTAAAACTACATTTTTTAAAAAAAGGCAGTTTTTACTTCCCCCATTTCTCAAATATAATAAAAAGGATTGTTTTGTTAGTTTTTGAACATCTCTGTGCTAGAATTCAGTATACAAAGGAATTTTGTAGCACCTTTGAGATTAACTGAAAGAAATTTGTAGCATAAGTTTTTGTAGACTCCAGTCTACTTCATAAGACTATAGCTTATGCCACACACCAACTTCTTTTTCTCAGCATCAAAGGTGCTACAAGATCCCTTTCTATGCTGGAAACCACTGATCTGTAGTGTGAAGCACACACTCTGCCTTGACACCCACAACAAAGCAGATGGTTGTAGGAAGAGGTGCAGCGTAAGTCAGGACTTGAGTTGTGTGTTATTCCTCTTTCATTGTTTAGTGAGGACACACCTCTGTAATTCTAAAAGCAACAAAATGGTCATAGTTATCATTGTAAGTCATTATTATAACTCATTGAATTGCAATTACAATGCAATTTATTCATATCCTTGTTATGGAGGGAAAGGAACTAACTTGCAGGCAACTTGTTATTTGCAAGTAGTTATTTCCACACTCTGCTCTGGACTCAGAAGAGAGCACTTTACACCCCAGAAGTTTTCCCATGCTTCAGGACAACCTTGTGCTTTAGATGTAACTGGCTTTGGAACTGACAGGTGCTTCACAAAGAGTAAATATTCTCTCTGGATGAAGTCAGCATGGTTCTCTCTGAGGGCTTGTCTACACTTACTAAAAAATCTGTACTGGCCACATAGTCACTGCAAGCAGTTCTCATGGTATCTTGGACCCCCATATCCAGATAATCCTGTGTGTGGCCAGCACCCCAGTGTGAAGCCAGGGATGGGAGAAGTTTTTGGTGGGTGGGACTGGTTGGTTCTGGCAAGCTGGTGTGTGTTGCCATTTGTTTGTTTTTTACTTCTGCACCAGACACAGCTAAACCAAGCTGATATCTCCCCAACCCAAATCAGCCTTGTGTCACCTTCCCCCCCACCAACCCTGAATGTTGGTGTGCGGATCTCCACACAAGTGAGCAGGTGAAGGGCCCACCAGCGCACACACACTCCCCCCCCCCACACACACGCATCATTCACTCACTCGTGCAGAGATCTGCATGTCAACATTCAGGGCAGGGTGAGGAAGCAGCTCCATGCTTGGGAGAGACTCCTGAAGCCTGGGGCAGCCATGTGCACATTCACACAAGCACTCCACATTTTAGAAGGAACATGGGGGGGGGGGACAGCAATTGCCAAACTGTGGGGCTTGGGACTGTAGCTGTTCTTTGTTCTTGGTATCCCAGCTCTTCTTCCCCCCACCCCGCTTGCCAAAAAAACCACCAAACCCCAACAACAATGCTTTGCATCACACTTTACAAGTTCTATTGCCAGGGGCAGATTTCCATGTCAGGCAGGGAAAGGCTTCCATGGACTGGCTGGGCCCCCTGCCCTGTGCCAGGCTCACCCCCCCTCCTACATTTTTACATCCCCCTACACTTGAAGTTCCCTCCCTCCCTCACTGGGCTGAAAAAGGGGAAAGGGGATTGGATGGGGGAGTCATCCAATCAGACTGGTTAAAATAGATTGACAGGCAAACAGTAAGGTTGATGCATGCATGCTGGGAAGGAGAAAACCAGTGGAGCAGACAGGGAGGTCTGTGGCCAGTTATGCCAAAGTCACCCCAACGTGTCCTCTGTGTGTGGCATTAATGGGGTCACTGCAGACCAGGAAACTGAGAGGTGAGGCAGGATTTTTTTTCATAGTGTAGACAAGCTTTGAGTAAATGGTTGGTTCCAAAAGGGGGAAGTGGAAACAGTCAAGCCCTGAAGCATGGCACCAAAGAAGAGTAGGAGTGAGTAAGGAGTGTTCACAAGGAACAACATGATCCCCAGGTTTGTTTTAGCACCTGTGCAAAGTGAGAATACAGAGGAAAGGAATGGAATCTCTGAGCTGCAGCCATGTAAAAGCTCCTGATTGCCCGGGGACTGGGTCCAGGATGGCTTAAAAGACAAAGCCAGTCAGATTTCTTTTATTGTTTTGAATTTATTGCAGACCTGTAGTCAGTCAGATAATTTAAATGGTGTGAGTCTAGTTGCCCATAATTGTTTTTTCATCTGATACCATAGGAGAACTCCAAAAATGCTCTGTTCAGAATTATATCCCATTCATGTCTTTGCCTTGCCTCAAAAAAAGATCCTGTTTCAACAAGCCTTAATAGTACAATACAGTACTTTAACAGGCTTCCACACCAATTCTCCAATAGCTTACAGTTTGGTAGAACGCCACCCCAAAGCATTTTGTAGGGTTGACCCAGGGGTAGCTTGTAGCTCCAGTGTCACTGGAGTACTGAACCAGCCACTATGAGCACTCCCTCCAATTTAATTTCAGCTGGCATTCTTGTCTCCAATGCATTTTTCTGATGCTTTTGTGAATTCAGTTAACTTTTGCCCATTATTACTTCTGGGTTCCCACAAATTAGCCTGTATTGTGCAGATCTGAATAGATCTTATATAAAAAGAATGACATCAGCCTTCAGTAAACATTCTTTTCACACATTATTAGCTCATTGTTCATTGTTTGCATGTTGTTATTATGATACAAAGTACACAAAGAAGAAATAAGGAGTCAGGTTTGCAAATAAATTTAATCTCAGGGATTTCAAACATGACAATTGTAAAATAAAAAACAGGTGGGGGGGGTAAGGAAGAGTCCTGTGCACCCTGAAAGCTTGCTATTGTATCAGCATCAAAGATACAATAGATATGAACCATTGTGAAAACTTTCTAATAAATTCTATGCAGAATGTACCCCCAGAGCATGGCCAGAACTCTCAGTCCCCAAATTTTCTTTGTGGGTAGTGAGACACTACTTTTGTTTGTTCTGTTCTTTAAGCATTTGAAAAGAATAGGGAGTATCTTTCTGAAATTTACTTTCAGGGCTGGCTTTGCCATTAGTATTTTTGGATGACAAGCTCAGTCTTTGCTACAGCACCAAGTAGAAAAGGTCCCTCTCCTGTCACTATCTTAAGCCATGTGCTGATGTTGCTCAGGAACAGGGCCGATTTAACCTGTCTGCCAAATCAGCATTGGCAGGGGGCCCCGAGGTCAAGAGAGGGCCCCGTGTTGGCCTCCTTAATCTGATGAAGGAGACAGCCGGGAGGAGCCCCCTCTTACCCTCCTCCTCCAAAAACCTCCTGCTGGCTTTTTTTTAAAAAAACAGCCTCTCCAAAACTAAAGTGAAAGAGAAAAAGAAACAGCAGGCCTCCATGGCAGAAGCTGGAGGGAGAGGCACATCGGAGAGGGTGAGTGTGTGTGAGAGAGAGAGAGACAGGGAATTTGAGGGTTGTCTCCCTCAGAAAGGGCCTCTTTCTTTCTTTCTTCCCTTTCCTTCCTTGCACATAGATCCCATCCAGCCCATCTTTCCTGCTGCTTTTAACATGTCTTGGTTCCTTTCTCCTCCCTTTCCCTCTTGGTCTTCTTCAGCTTCCTCCCCTTGCTGCCAACTGAGTTCAGCCTGCAAAAGAAATTTGTGTGTGTTTGTCTATGTGCCTTCAAGTCATTTCATAGAATCATAGAATTGCAGAGTTGGAAGAGACCACGAGGGCCATCCAGTCCAACCCCCCCTGCCACGCAGGAAATCACAATCAAAGCATCCCCGACAGATGGCCATCCAGCCTCTGCTTAAAGACCTCCAAGGAATGAGACGCCACCACGCTCCGAGGGAGTGTGTTCCACTGCCGAACAGCTCTTACTGTCAAAAAGTTCCTCCTCATGTTGAGGTGGAATCTCTGTTCCTGGAGCTTGCACCCATTGCTCCGTGTTCCAGTCTCTGGAGCAGCAGAAAACAAGCCTGCTCCATCCTCAGCGTGACATCCCTTCAAATACTTAAACAGGGCTATCATATCGCCTCTAAACCGTCTTTTTTCCAGGCTAAACATACCCAGCTCCCTAAGTCTCTCCTCATAAGGCATTGTTTCCAGACCTTTCACCATTTTAGTTGCCCTTCTCTGGACACGCTCCAATTTGTCAATATCCTTTCTGAATTGTGGTGCCCAGAACTGGACACAGTATTCTAAGTGAGGTCTGACCAAGGCACAATAGAGTGGCACTATTACTTCCCTTGATCTAGACACTATACTTCTATTGATGCAGCCCAAAATTGCATTGGCCTTTTTAGCTGCCGCATCACACTGTTGGCTCATGTTCAACTTGTGGTCTACTAGGACTCCTAGATCCCTTTCGCACGTAGTCTCATTCAGCCAGGTCTCTCCCATCCTATATTTATGCATTTCATTTTTCCGCCCTAAATGCAGTACTTTACATTTCTCCGTATTGAATTTCATTTTGTTAGCTTTGGCCCAGCTCTCCAGTCTATCCAGGTCATTCTGAATTTTGATCCTGTCCTCTAGGGTATTATTTCTGAGTAAGGCCAACCTACCATGGGATTTTCTAGGGAAGGTTTGTTCAAAGGGGGTGTGCCTTTGACTTCCTTTGAGGCTGAGAGAGTGTGACTTGCCCAAGGTCAGCCAGTGGGTATTCATGGCTGAGTAAAGATTCAAACCCTGGTTTCCACAGTCATAGGGCAATGCTGAAACTTCTACAACACTCTAGCTCTTTTAACAGAAGAATATAAAAAATATAAATTAAAATTTGGAGTAGTATTACTGGGAACAATGGTTTTATTGTTGTCACTAAAACACCAGTATCCCATTAGTGTTATGTGAGAGGCATTGGCCTAGAGCAGTAGTTCTTAACCTTTTATTTACCAGGGACCCCCTTTAAATATCTTTTGTTGCCCCAAGACTTAACTCAAGATTTAAAACCCTAATAATAATAGCTAATAATAATAGCTAACAGCAACAACAACACAATTACACCATTCATTAAACTTTCCCTCAGAGGCACTCTTGCTTCTTCTTGCAAGTTTGTGGCTGGAGTGGATTGAATGGCAATGTGCAGGCCAAGCCAGCCAGCCTTTGCCTTGGTTCCTGTAATGTGGCTGCTCCAGTACAGGGAGGAGGTGGGCCAAGCAGTCTTCAAGCCTTTGAGGACCTCCTGTGAGGACATCGCGGACCCCAAGTTAAAAACCACTGGGCTAGAGAATGCTGGAAAAGGAACAATGGAACCAGACCTTGAGAAGGGTGCTGGCAAGAGGATTCTGGGAGGTGTAATCCAAGAGTAATTTTCCCAGGCTCTAAATGCAGCCTAGAATCATAGGGCTGGAAGGGACCCCAATAGCGATCCCATCCGATCGGCTTCTGTCCTGCAGGAACACACAATCCAAGCATTCCTGATAGATGGTCATCCAACCTATGTTTAAAAAAACCCACAGAAGGAGACTCCACCACACTCCAAGGCAGTGTATTCCACTTCCAAACAGTTCTTACTGTCAGGAGGTTCTTCCCAATATTCAGGTGGAATCTCTTTTCCTGTAGTTTGAACCCATGGCTCCATGTCCTAGTCTCTGGAGTAGCAGAAAACAAGCTTGCTCTATCCTCAGTATGACATCCCTTCAAATATTTAAACATGGCTATCACGTCACCTCTCAACCTTCACTTCTCCAGGCTAAGCATACTCAGCTCCCTAAGCCATTCCTCATAGGGCGTAATGGCTTCCAGACCTCTCACCATCCCTCTCAGTATCTTTCTTGAATTGTTGTGCCCAGAGTTGGAAACGGTATTCCAGGTGAGGGCTGACCAAAGCAGAATGGAGTGATACTATTACTTCCCTTGATCTATACACTACTCCTATTAGTGCAGCCTAGAATGCACTGGCATTTTTTGCTGCTGCATCACACTGCTAACTCATGTTTAGCTTGTAGTCTACTCTTTATTTCCTTTGAGGAAATCTACACCATTACATTAATTACTAATAAACAAAAATTATTATGTTAGTGCCTATAATATAGTTTTTAAACTAAATTATTGGTGGGAAATTATGTAATATAGTAGGCCTCTCTTATCCACTGGGGATTGGTTGGGGGGGGGGGGCGTGGATTCTGAAAACCATGAATAATAGTGAATGCCATTGAAAATAATGGGACTTCCGGTTTAAAATACCATAGAGTTGCCTTGGAGGGCCTAGAAAAGGTCTAGGGAAGAAACATTTTTTAGGAAGACTCTATGGTAGGTGTGCTGTTTTGTGTCCCATGGATAATGAATCCATAGATAAGGGGGTCCTGCTATAATCTGAGCATCCTGTACGGTGAATAGGTTAGGTTACATTGACCTGAGATAAGCATATGGGGGCCCCAAATTAAAGCATTTCAGGGGCCCCCAAAATAAAGCATTGCAGGGGCCCCCAAAATTCCTTAAACCAGCCCTGCTCAGGAACAATACAAACTGTGCAACTATTATGGAGCAGATGCTGTAGCAATGCAAAGGAAAGCCAGTGAACAGCCATGACTCCCAAAAGTGAGAGCAGGAGGGACAGGATAATGAGTTAAGAGCATCTGGTATGTGTGGATGAGTGGAAGAACCTGAATTAACACCCAGAATTAGAGTTCACAGAAAGGGTGGGGGAGACAAAAGGGGTTGCATTGTAGATGCACGTGTCTGGCACAGGAATGTAGGAAAGGAAGATCAGGAGGGCTTGGTCTGGCTTGCCAGTCTGCTGGCCATAGCAACTTCAACATCTAATGTGATGGACAGACCTAAAGTACCCAGCACTTCAGTCCAGCCCTTGCAGCACTACAATGCTACAGGCTTAGCTTACCCCACCAACAGTCAGTGGCAGCTGATGGTTTATAACATCATCATCATCATCATCATCATCTTTTATTTCTACAGCACCATCCATGTCAGTGGTGCAGTGAATCCACACTGGGATTTAGTCTGAGCTTAAAAGGAACTTTTCATAGTGCTTGAATCCTATCCTTCAAATAGGTTCAGCCCATTGGAAAGTTTCTGCAGACTAAAGCCAGGAGTGGATTCCTTGTCCCACTGAAATGGAAGCCACCAGCTGTGACTGAAAACAGCAAGTGATTCCTCTGCACCTTTGGCAAGATCTGAGTCTGACTCCCACTTGCTCAAAGGCCCTTAGCCAGCAATGACTAACAATAAAAACTTATAAAACGCATCCAATGGAAACCAGAAAAACTAGAAGCCAGTATAAAGTGCCATTCCTCCTTTGTTTGGCTTGTACCTTGTACTGTTATGACTATGACTTATTAAGAGCTTGACAAACTGGAGAGCGCCATTTGCTGGGAGCTGGACAAAGTGTTTGCCTGCAGTTCTTGCTGCTTTTTGACCACATATATTAAGTGGGCCTCTCTGTGTAAATAGTTGCAGGAACTATCTCTCAAGACTGTGCTCTGGAGCCAACTCTTCCTTTTCATGTCAAACAGGATGTGTATTTGCTAATTAATTAATTTTTTATTTATTTTGTTCTGGCTAACAAACCACTGCCAAGTTTCTCCAAGGACTCCAGCATGCCATCTCATCTCTCTCTCATCTGCTGCTTTTGGTTGGAGCATATGTTTTTCTCAACAACAGATAAATGTAAATGGGGTTGCTTCACCAAGGGCCTGTCTAGCTGAGAAGATATAATGCTGATTGCTGTGCATTAATGCAAAATCACAGCAATAGTCTTTTGTCTCCACAGTCATTTGGCAAAATTGCTGGTATGTGAAGCAATTCGTGTTTGAAGTTCACATGCAGCCATACCTGTGAATCAACATGGTGGCCGAGAGTTAATTACTTGTATTATTATTCTCAACACATTGTCGCAGCTGCACAATATTTTTTTTAAATTGTACCTAAATCAAAGGTGTGTAAGTGCGACCTTCCACTTAAAAAGGCTGTTTGGTTGCCTCAGAACAGAAAAAAAAAGTGCACAATCGGCAACATGAAACTCCAAAATGGCACTTCTGGCCACTTTATGGCTGGCAAGCCCACCCCCTGCACACATGCAGCCAATCAGCTTTCCACTTCCACCCTGTGTAGCAATGTAAATTGGTTGTCCAAATGAGCAGTAATGTGTATTTCCGCACATTATTTTTTAAAAATTGGGGAAAGTCACAAAGGCCTTTCCCCTGTTGTTTTTAGAATTCCAGGCCCTTCTCCTTCTGAATAAGGTGAATCACCATAGGATCTTTTTGGGACAAAAGCTATTCCCTGAAAATTCTATGAGGATTATTTTCACCTAGACAACCCCCAAGACTAGGGCTAAGCAGGTTTCTCTCAGCTCAGCATTAATATTTCAAAAACACAACTATTGCTTGTTCAGTATTTCAAAAACACAACTATTGCTTGGATTCCTATACTAGGATTCTTAGTGCCCCAATAAGCCCCACCAACAGGAACCCCAAAAATTGGCTTATTAATGTGTCTTCCATGGGGAAGAGCAGGATGGTTTCAGAGACATGCTGAAAGACATGCTTTACCCAAAGGAAGGACTACAGACCAATTCCAAACAGTGAGGAAACATCAAAAGGTCAAGGGGACATAGTCTCCACTGTATACCTAAGTGGTAGACAATAGATGGATAGAGCAATCCTTTGTGTGCTGTTTTCGAACTTCCCTTCCTTAATCCCCCAACCTTAAGAGGAGGCAGCTCAAGCTTTGTGAATCCAATCATTGGACATTACAACACATTAATTTTTAATTTTAATTTTAATTTTTTAAATTAAAAAATTTTAAACTTTTTTTCTAATTTATATATATATTAATTAATGCATGTTTTTAATCCTTCGTAATTTAATATTATTTTAAGGGGTGGGTGGGCTAAGGTATTGTGAGTATGGGGTTTTTATATTGTAAGCTGCCCCGATTGCGTTGCAGAGGGGCGGGATATAAATAAAATTTTATTATATTATTATTATTATTATTAGCATTTTCAGACACCTATTCTCAAAGATCAGGAAACTCATTGTGCAGTCCTTGTGGGCTCCTAGAATCTATTTTTTCTATGCTCCTCTTAGGGCATATTTTTGGTATAAATATTGCTCCCGAAGTCTGCTTCATTGTGCACAGATTCCTTTTCCCAGGGACACTCTGCCCCTCTGTGTAGCCAGGGTGCATGGAGCATATTCCTGTAGACTCCACATCACTTTGTGTTAGCCACTCCAGATTCATCCATCCACTCTGCCGGTTAGATCTATGAACTTTGGACTACAAGACAGGTGTAGTATTTTCCCCAGAAATATCCCTACCTATCCCTCTGGCAACCTCTCTTCTTCCATTCCTCATGATCTTATGTGAATGCTTTCTGTATGACTGTGTGCATGATTGGTGTTATCATTTTCTGTCCTTAATTAATAAATATTCTTGTTAACTTCTCATCTTGCAGTTGTTTGTGTCTGTTCGGAGAGAGTAGGGGTATACAAAAGTGTTAAGATCCCCTTCTCTATTGCCCCCTATCGCATTGCTAAGTTGAGTTGCTGCTAATTTCCCCAACATATTAGAAACTCAATATTTTATTGGAATTTCCAAGACCTCTTTGGGTAACAAGATGAGAGGAAAGAAAGACAACAAATGCAGATGTTCCTCGAATTTTATCTTGAGCTTAATGTTTTTATTCCTCTATGTTTTCTATATGTGACTCTACTTTCAAACCAGTTTATCATGGAGAATGGAGATAGACCAAATGCAATGTTTCCAGTTCTGTTGCCACCAAAAGTGGCATTTAATCCTGGTGGCGCAGTGGTTAAATGCCAGTACTGCAAGTCACCACGTTGCAAGTTCAATTCCAGCGGGCTCCAAAGTTCACTCAGCCTTCCATCCTTTTGTAGGTCGATAAACTGAGTACCCAGCTTGTAGGGGGCAATTAGCTAACACACATTGGAAACTGTTTAATGCAGTGTAGATGTGTAAATAGCTATTGCTTAAAACAATTTGTAAGCCGCTCTGATAGCCTTGTGGCTAAAAAGCGGGGTATAAATAAATAAATAAATAAATACTATGAGGCAGCCACCTCAGGCAGTGCATTTTGGGGCCCATAACAAGGACAGAACGAGACAGACAGACCTAACCTATTGGGGACATTCCACTGGAAAGTCTTTCTGTGAGAGCTGTGCAGGACAAAACAATCATTCAAAGCTGTGTCCGGCAGTTCTCCCCAAATCACCCATGCAGTCCACATAGGCCTACACTTCCAGATCCTGATCTCACAAAGTCAATAAATGGTATCCAAGTTTCAATGAATATATCCTCTTTTTTTATCCTCTGTTACTTCTATTCAGCTTTTCATTCAAAGCCAAGTGCCATATATCCCCCACCACATAAACATGTCTATTTTCTCTTCAGACTTCCAGTGTTTAGTCACCATTAGTCTTCCTAGAAACAGGCACTGAGAAACAAGGCTTATATGCTTAAGATTCCCTCCCACACACACACACACACAAAGAGGGACAATAGGAAACAATCATTAAGAAACCTTTAATAGAAATTAGATGGTTAGATTAGATACTAGCTCACTTATGATGATTTACAATGTTTGCTTAATATAACCAATAAGTCCACGAAGTATTACTGAAAAGATTCAGATCCTGCTCTATGATCTAGCCAAACAGAGGTATTTCGACAGAAGCTAGTTTGCCCATGTTGACTTCAATAGTTACTACTGAATACTACTACTGAATTGTTATTACAAGTTTAAATAGTAGCAGAACTTGCTATCGGACAGAGTGACATTAGTATTTCTTTGCAACAAAAACAAAGTATATAACACATTGAACTTAAAACAGAGACTGGAAAAATTGTATTTTTGGACTCCCACAATACTCAACTGCTCTGGCTTGGACATCAGTTCCCCTTAGGCTCACACCTTGAAGGACCCATGAAGATAAGAGTTGTAAGGTGTAATTTTTCACATAATGTGGCCAGCTCCAATCCTGAGGACTAACCATGACACTACACCATCATTCTTCCTTTGCATTTGTTTCTTTTTCACTGTTTTTTTGAACTCAGTAAAGAGTTTAAAGTCAAGATCTGTTTGTCAAGTTTTTTAAAAATAAATACTTAATTATTACCTTAAGGAAAATGTTTGAGGAATGGGGGATGAGCAAGATAAATTAGGAATTTTGGATATTTTCTCCTATTTCCTTTTATCACTTGATGAGAGAAAGGTGTTCTAACACTGGAAATAAAAAGAGCATCTTCTTGTCCTCCAGATGTAACAATACCTATCATCCCCAACTGCAAAACCTATCACCCCTGCTCCACCTTGATCTGTTCATAATTGGCTATGGTTTAATATTAATTTGGCCAAACTTTGGTCTTTCATGGGCAGACAAGAAACAAAGGAATGCTGGAACAATTATATACTTAGCCAGGACAAAGGCCCCTCAAATTCTCCAAACAGTCTTACCTTGATACAACCAGTCAACCTCTCTTTTGATGTAGAAAAGGTTCTTCCTGCCTCGTGTCTGGAAAGGCAGACTTCCATTTATACAGTTGGAAGTTTTCATTGCCATGCTAAACCTGTTCATCATCTACACATCTGCAGGTCAAAGGAAGTTGGCCTGTCAATCATCCAATCCAAAGATGCCCCCATTTCCCATTTCCCGGATAGTCTGGAATTCCTTTGTTTATATCATTGAGAACCATCTGTAGACAAATGATTATTTTATCAAGATTGCACCTTCAAAGAGATTTTTCCTATAAAAACCCCTGGAAAAATCAGTTCAGCATGCTCAGACCACCTTGCCTCCACCCATCCCCTGCCAGTCTGAACCATGTTCCCTTCCCCTCCCTCTCTCCAAACCCTGCAAGCGCTCCTTGACCCCTAGCCAGCATTCTGCCAAACAGGTGCTCCCTTCACCCATTCCTATAACCCTTAATTCCCCGGTCTAGTTCTGCCCACCCCACTTTTGGTGCATCAGCTTGGTGTTACTCCCAAGGAATCCTCCTCTTCATGACCAGGTACAGTACAGCCCCTGGAGCCTCAATGTAATCCACTTCTAAATATTTCCTGCCTTACTTTGATAGTCTTGTATGTGTGCTAGAGGAATGCTTGTGTGTGTGTGAATGGGCTTTAAACATTTCAATAAAGTTTCTTCAGTTTTTTGATCCCTGCCTCTGTGTCTCTCCTTGGCTCCGCTGGTATACACAGGGCTAAAGATCGGGACTTCCGGTTGGCTATGGCGGAGCGAACGGACTTTCACTGAGAAAGCTCTCAGGGAGGTCTAGCATCACGCGGTTGTAGCCTGGGCTTTTGAACACCAAAAGTGGGCTAGAAGTTTCCCCCTGGCACGGGGGAACCAGAGGGGCTCTCGGAAATCCATTTGCCCATCCTGCACCCCAAGGATCGGATGCAGCAAGCAGATCATCGGAGGAAAGGAGCGGAGGGGATCGGAGCTGAAACCACCGCCACGGGAGTGCAGCTGGGGTTTGCCCTAGCAAAGCTCGGCCACCAATTTTAAGAGAAAGAAAACATATATAAAATACTACTACTACTAATAATAATAATAAGTTTCTAGTCGAAACCAGAACTTATCAACATCTCAAATATAAGTTTCATGGTCTTGTGTAGCTAAATGAACTGGGAAATATATATATATAAAAGGAGTGATTTCAAGCTGCATACAGAGATGGAGTGGAAGGAGGTTAGAGAGAAGGGGGAAAAAAGACTCAAACTAAAGAGGACAGAGAAGGACAGAGACGTTTAAAACCGTGAAATAATATAATATTCCAGATATATAACATTTTTTCTTTTTGTGGAAGCAGTGTGAAGCAAGGAGAGAGAAAAAAAGTTGGATTAGATGGGGGGAAAGTAACGAAAGCAAGAGTGGGGAGGAGAGGATCCACCACCCTCATTCCTGCAAGACAGACATTTACCCTTATTGGATGAACTTGGTTTCTATATTTCTCCTTCTGGTGGAGATTGCTACAGAATTTCTGCTTGGATATAGATAAAGTTTCTATCTTGTTTGATATATACACCTGTTATAAGATTTGTCATCCAGCAGCAGATGGACTTGAGAGTTGAGATTTGCGGATGAGTGGAGCTGATACTGTGCACAGACGCCATAACTGATATTAGTACCACTACAGTGGGGAAAATCAGACCTTGAACAAACAACACGTGGGGAAATATAACATTGGGAAAGAAAAGGGGAAATCCTTGAATATTAAGACAATATAACATAAAGAATATAACTTTGATTAATAGTAATATAAAAATAACAACTAAGAGATCGAGACTGAGATGCTTAAAATGACTATTTGAGATAAGCTTGGAAGAAAAGGGGGAAAAAAGAAAGGCAAGGAGCGAGACAGGAAAGACTGTAACTGTGACAGAGGGAAAGATACATTTAAAGGAGATAGCGTTGCAATTTTAAAGTGGCATGAAGGTGAATAAAGAAGACGGAGCAAAGGATAAAAAAAGAAGGTGACTTTTGAATGCGAAAGAAAGACAGCGATCCGGAGTGAGCCAGAGGCAACTATAAAGCAGAAAGGAAGGAGAACAGTGGAACAGAAGCAAGACAGCAGAAATAGAAAAACAGACGAGACGACAACAGAAATTAAAATATACAGAAGTGAATACTGGGGGGGAAATTGACAAAAATAAGGGAAGGTTAAGAAGGGAAGAGGGAGGGATTGGGAGAGAAGGGGTTTGAGTATGGGAAATACTGAAGGACAAGAGTAGGGAGAAGGGAGGGGAAGGGTAGGGAACGGGAGCGGGATAAGGTGGGGGTCTGACGCGAGGGTGGTTGTCAGTATGAAGTAGGTTGAAGAACGTGGGAAGTTAAGGAGCAGAATTGAAAAGGAGGGAAGAGGAAAGGAAGAGGAAAAATGGGGGAAGATTTTGGAAGACGGGAAGATAGAGTCTGAGTAGCAAAACACGAAAGGGAAAGGAAGGAAATTTTATAAGACAATAATAAGACAGCTCCAAGGGGATAGGAGAGAAGAAGGGGGGAAGTAAGTGATAGAAGGTGGAAGGAAGTAGTGGTTTGTAAAGGGGGGAAGAGAAGGTAGAAGGGAGGGAAGTGGCGGAAGACAAGGTAAAGCAAAATTGATAGAAAAGAAAACAGAAGGAAAGAAGTAGGAAAAAAGTGGAAGAGGGACAAAAACGCTGGTGTGAATGAAAGGAAGGAAGGGGAAAGCATAGGTTATAAGCAGCCATGAAAATAGAAGGGTAAGTGAAGCAAAAGGAGGGAGGAAGTGGGAAATTGTCTTATAAAGAGATATCCAGCATTGGTTTAAATTGCTAAAAATTGTAGAAAATAGCAAATAAGATTTAACTACATTTGGGTACAACTGCTGTAACTGTTATAACATAAGCATTTGATTATATATAGTTTTTGATTGCAGATAGAATTTTATATTTACAAGGAACTGAGGTCAGCAAACTCTGTTAGCTCAGAGGTAAACATATTTTGTTTGAAATTTGGTAAATTCATTTGGGGAAACAGTTCTCTGGTTACATAGATATTATTTTGCTACTTTTTGCTCTCCTATCTTATCCATAATATATGCTGAGAAATCTAACTGCTTAATTGTCGAATAGTTGATATAAATTGATATAATTGATACAATTGATATTAAAGAGTGAATTGGAAATTGAAATTGTAAATATCTATAGTTTAGAGATTAAGAGACCTGATTGATCAATTTGATAGAAGACAAAAACAGTAAGTGATAAAAGGCAGAGAAACAACAATAGAGTCTTATCACATCCCCTGATTTGAAGAGATAGAGTTTTAAGACAAATAACATATACCAACATTGAATAATAAGAGAGAATACATTTATATATGTTTGTGTTGTTGAAGAAGAAGGGAATATAAGGAGAAACAAGTAGAGAAAACAACAGAAGAAGGAAAACATAAGAGGGGGAGAAATAATAATAGAACAACACTATAATAGAGATAAGAGAAGTAAAAGAAAGAGGGAATAAAGGAGTATAAACGGAAGAAGAGAGAGAAAAAAATGATGACAAGAAAGTACCAGTGCAAGCAGCAAGAAGACCATCGATTGAACTCAACCAACAAAGTCAAGTATCATTAATAGAAGAAATAAGACTTATGAGAGCTGAATTTAAAGAAATGAGAACCAAACTCAAACAAGATATGAAAAGAGAGCTTAAAGGAGTCAAAGAGTCTATAGATAAAATAATGGGAAAATCAACAAAAAATAAAGGAAAAGTTACAGAAATAGAAGGGAGATTGGAGAAACTGGAAGGCAGAACGGAGAGGTTGGAGATAAGACAAGAAGAGGAACAGGATCAAAAGGCACTTGAGGAATTAAGATGGAGAGAAAACTGCATAAAAATCAGAGGACTCCAAGAGCAGAAAGACAAAGATTTATATAAAATATTGATTCCAAGACTGGCTAAATTCATTGGGAAAACAAAATCTCAATTCGAATGGGAAATTGATAAAATCTACAGGATTTCATCTAGAATTGCTAAGCAGAGAAATACACCTAGAGATGTGGTGGTGTATTTTATTCGAAAGAAAACTAGAGATATGATACTCCAAAGAAACTTTGAACAGAGGTTTCAGATAGAAGGAAGTGAAATAATGATCTTTAAGGATATTCCCCTGAGGATTTTGAAGAAAAGAAGAAACTATAACTTATTGATGTCCGAATTACGGAAGAACGGAATCAGAGAAGTTAGAAGGAGTAACATTTAGATTCAGACAGAAGAACTTCAAAATCAACACCCCGAAAAAAGCAGAAGAATTTTTAGAGAAGTATGGGAAGGAATTAGGAATAAAATATGGAGACAAACCAAAAGTAAGAAAAGAAGCAGAAGGTGAGAAGAGGGAGAAAGAAAGAGATTTAGATGATGATGATGAGGAGGAGGAAGAAGTACAAGAAGAGGAAAATAAAGAAGAAGAAGAGGAAGGGATAGTGGAACACATAGATTTGAGAAAACAAAATGGCAAAAAGAAATCAAAAGATTGGAACTTGGAACGTAAATGGGCTGAATATACCAGAAAAAAGAAGGAAAATATTTCATTTTTGGAAAAGAAAAAATTAGATATAATTTGTTTACAGGAGACACATATAAAACAAGAGGATGCTCATCTACTCAAAAATAAGAAACTAGGAAAAGAATTTGTATCATTGGCTAAAGAGAAAAAAAAAGGGTAGTTATATATACAAGACAGGAGGTGCAAGCAGAAGAATTATTCAGAGATCCAGAGGGGCATTTCATTGGAGTAATAGGAAAAATACAGCAGAAAAAAACATTAATTATTGGATTATATGCACCGTTGGATAAGAAAAGTGATTTTTACCAAAAATTCATGGAAAAAAATACTAGATTATGATCACGATAGAGTGCTGATCTGTGGGAATTGGAATGGAGTGATATCACCAGAAATAGACAGGAAATCAGCAAGAAAAGTGAAAGAAAACCAAGGGAAACTGCCAAAAACATTTGAAATAATGACAGAGAATCTATCCCTGGTAAATATTTGGAGGCACAAATATGAAAATGCCAGAGACTATACATTTTATTCAGAAAGACATAATTCTTTCTCGAGGATAGATTTCTTGATATCTCGAAATATGTGTAAAGAGGTGCAGAAAATAGACATTCTCCAAGGATCTGGACAGATCATAATCCAGTAATATTAGAGACAAAAAGAGAAAAAAAAGAATACAATTGGAGATTAAATTATTGTCTTTTACAAAGAGAAGAAATAATAAAGAAAGTGAAACAAACATTAAAATGGTACTTTGAAGAAAATTTAAATGAAGAAACAAACATTATTACTGTTTGGGAAGCATCTAAGGCAGTCATGCGCGGGTTCTTCATACAACAAAATATTGAAGTAAACAAAAAGAAAAATGAGAAAAAACATGGATTAAAGAACAAATAAGGCAGAAAGGAAAGCAACTTCAACAAGATCCTTCCCAAAAAGAGATCATCACAGAGATCAAAATATTACAAAAACAACTATCAATGGAAACAACGGAGGAATTGCAGAAAAAACTGCAATTTATAAAACAGACACATTTTGAGCAAGCAAACAAACCGGGAAGGTGGCTTGCATCTCTCTGGCTTTACTTCGCAAACGAAGATTCAGGAAGGACACATCCCGCGCTTTCTGCAAGCGCGCTGATGACTAAAAAGGCCAATCCGAGATAAACAAGTCCGGTTGCAAAAAGCACAGCAGAAGGTCTCCTTGGGTAATGTTTTTGGGTTGTGATTCTTTCTGCGTTGTCGTTTCTCCTCAAGACTTGTTCGGTGTGAGTTCTCAAATAAGGCTGCAGCATTGTGGATAGTGCGTCTCCATGCCTCCCGATGTGAGGCCAGGGTGGACCACTGTTGGTGATCAATTTGGCCGAGCCTGAGATGTTGTTTCAGGGAGTCTTTGTATCGCTTTTTTGGAGCGCCCCTCTTACACTGACCCGTGGCGAGTTCACCGTAGAGTAGTATTTTTGGGAGGCGATGGTCCTCCATCCTAGAAACGTGCCCTGCCCAGCGTAGCTGCGTTCTCAATATCATGGTCTCAATACTGGTGATCCCTGCTTGCTCAAGGACAGCAAGATTCGTCACATAGTCAGTCCAGTGTATATTTAGGATTGTGCGTAGACAGCGCTGATGAAAGCGCTCGAGGAGTCGTAGGTGGTGGCGATAGGTGACCCATGTTTCAGATCCATAAAGGAGGATAGACAGTACAATGGCTCTATACACACTGATTTTTGTCCTTTGTCTCAGGTGTTTATTGCTCCAGACTCTTTTGTGAAGTCTTCCAAATGCACTATATGCCTTTGGTAATCTGTGATCGATCTCTTTGTCAATCTTGGCATCTGAGGAAATGATGCTTCCCAGGTAGGTGAACTGCTGAGCGGACTTGAGCACAGATTTGCCGACAGCAATGTGGGGGTGGTGATGTTGGTCCTGTGGTGCAGGCTGGTAAAGAACTTCTGTTTTCTTAAGGTTGACTTCCAGCCCAAACAGCTCTGCAGCTGTTGCAAAGCAGGATGTTAGGCGCTGCAGAGCTGCTTCTGTGTGGGCAACAAGGGCAGCAGCATTGGCGAAAAGCAGCTCATGGACTAGATAGTTTAGAGTCTTCGTGTGAGCCCTCAGACGGCTTAAGTTAAATAAGCTGCCATCAGTACGGTAACTATATAGATGCCGTTGTCTTCTTCAAGCTCTGCCATAGCCCTTTGGAGCATCAAGGTGGCTTGCATACAAACTTGGGAAAGTAAGAAACAGAAACTATATCGCCAAAGTGAGGGAAGGAGGAGAAATCTCTTCAGATCAGGAAAAAATTAAAAAATGCTTCAGAAACTACTTTGCAGATACAATACAATCAAAGTGGAAATATTTGGAACATTCAAAATTTCTTAAAACAACAAGATTTACCTAAACTTACAAAAGAACAAGAACAAAGTTTGAATCAACCTATAACGATAATGGAAGTGACAGAAGCTATAAGGAAATTAAAGATAGGCAAGGCACCTGGTCCAGATGGTTTCACCCCAAAATATTACAAAATGATGGAAGATCACCTCAGTATACCAATGAAAAAAACACTGGAAGCTATTAAAAAAGGTAATTATCCTAAATCATGGGAAGAGGCTAACATAACATTAATCCCCAAAGAGAATCGGGACCCACAAGAACCTAAAAATTACTGATCAATATCTTTATTAAATGTTGATTATAAAATATTTACAAATATATTAGCCCACAGATTAAAGAAGGTTTTGAAAGACTGGATTGAGGAAGAACAAAGAGGGTTCCTACCAGGAAGACATTTAAGAGATAACACAAGACACGTGTTAAATTTGATAGAATATGCGGAGAATCATGGAGACAAGAAATTGGCCTTAATTTTCTTAGACATCGAAAAGGCCTTCGGTAATGTTAAATGGTCAGCAATGTTTGAGATTGTAACAATAATAAATGTGGGGCCGAAATTTATCAACTGGATAGTGGCAATTTACTGTACCCAAACAGCAAAACTGCTAATAAATGGGGAAAATACGAACAAATTACAAAAGGCACAAGACAGGGGTGTCCACTGTCCCCTCTTCTATTTATAATGGTGATGGAACTACTGAATAAAAGAATTAAGGAAGAAGATATGATACAAGGAATTAAAGTGGGGAAAACAGAATATAAACTAAGAATGTATGCAGACGATTTGGTCATATCTTTAGGTGAACCAACCAGAGGGATTAAGACATTATTAAAGGTCTTGGAAGAGTTCGATTTATTAACAGGGCTAAAGTAAATAGTGAAAAAACAGTAATAATAACGAAAAATATGACAAGAAAGGGAAAAAATGACCTAACGGAAATATCAGGGTGGGAAGTTGTTAAGAAGACTCGATATCTGGGGATTGATATAACGAACAAAAACACTGAATTATTTTCAAACAATTACAAGAAAAATATGGACGGAAATTAAAAAAGACTTGAAGAATTGGCAAAATTTAAAACTTTCCTTCCTAGGCAGAATTGTGGTAATCAAAATGAATATACTACCAAAGCTGATGTTTTTGTTTCAAACAATTCCAGTCATACATAACAAAAAAGTGTTTAAAGATTGGCAACGGGAAATATCGAAATATATTTGGTCAGGGAAGAAACCGAGAGTAAAGATGAAGGTGCTACAAGACTCTAAAGAAAGAGGTGGATTAAATGTCCCAAATTTAAAAATTTACTATGAAGCATGCTGCCTACTATGGATTAAAGACTGGATTACACTAGAAGATGACAAATTATTAAAATTGGAAGGAGATAATAACAGATTCGGTTGGCATGCATACATGTTTTATAATAAGGATAGAGTAAACAAAGATTTCAACAATCATTTAATTAGGAAGTCCTTATTGAGAATTTGGAAAAAACATAAAAACAGATTATGTACTAAGATTCCTCTATGGTCTTCCCCACATGAAGCTTTATTTAGCCGAGAAGGTGTGCCAACAAACAAATGGATTATGAATAAAGATATATTGACAGGGGAAGGAAGTCATCTTAGAATGAAAAGTCAAGAAGAACTAGAAAGAGAAGATTTTTCATGTCACTGGTATTTATACAGACAACTAAAAGAGAGATTTAAGATTGATATAAAATTAGAAGGATTTGAGGATACAAGGTCAGAATTGGAAAAAAATAATACAAGCTGGAAATAAAAACATGATTTCAAAATTTTATAAGCTAATACTTAAATGGGAAAGTGAAGAGGAGACAATAAAGGAAAGCATGATAAAATGGGCACAAAATGTTGGCCATTCAATTGAGTTACATAATTGGGAAAAAATGTAGACTACAAGGATAAAATATACACTATCACAAAACATTAGAGAAAATGTTTATAAAATGTATTTTAGATGGCATCTCTCACCGACCAAACTAGCAAAAATGTATAAGAAGACAAAACCGAACTGTTGGAAATGTGATAGTAAAAACGGAACATTCTTTCATATGTGGTGGACGTGTGAGGAAGCTAAAAAATACTGGTTACAAATTCAAAGATCAATCCAAGACATCTTGAAAATTGTGCTCCCCCTAAAACCAGAAATATATCTTCTAGGAATGATAGAACAAGAATTAGAAAGACAAAGTGGGAAGATGATCTTCTATATGCTGGCAGCAGCCAGAATGATATTTGCTAGCAAATGGAAACAAAAAGAAACACCGTCAAGAGATCAATGGCTTGAGAAATTATATGAAATGATAGAGATGGACAAGTTAACAATGCTAATTAAAAGAAACGATATAGGAAAGTTCGCAGAAGATTGGACCATGGTATCAAAATACATGGAAACAAGAATAAACAACTCTACAATACATTAGAAAGTAAATAAAACTCAAAAATAAAAGATGAATACATTAGTATTATACTGCAAGCTACACACATCATATGCATTACACAGATATATGCAGATAGATATATATCTACACATATATAGACACTTAAATTTGAGACAGGAAAAAAAAAAAGAGAGACAGGACCATGGACATGGGGGAAACAAATAAATAAGAGAAGGGGGGGGGGAGGGAAAAAAAAGAAAAGAGAAAAAAATGACCTCTCCTGCAACAGCAACAACAACTACAAAGGGGGGGGGCTAAAGATCTTGCACGTTATGCAACCTCTCACATGCTAAATTCCCCAGTGTGAGACTGGTACATGTGTGGACCTTTTCCACGGACACAAGGGTTTTGCATAACACAGATTCATGGCAGAGTTCTTGCATCAACTACAATAACAGAGCTCCATTGTCATCGCTATGTTTCACAGTGTCACCTCACAAACCCTAACTTTTCAGCCAGGCAGCACTCTAGCTAAAAGGCTTCTAAGGGACTGTGGATCAGGGTCCTGGAATATGATATCTGCAGCACTCGCCTGGTTGCAGGGCATGTTGAGAACAGATGGCTGGAGAGACCTCTCAGGGTCCTTCTGCAACTGCTTTTTTTCAACATATCCCATGGCCACAGAAGTGCTATGGATGTAATTTCCCAGTGCTGAGATCTGCAACACCTTGGAAGCCCTTTGAATGGGGCACTACCAGGCTGAAAAGGTAGGTTTGGGGATAATGTCCAGTCATTTGTGATGGTAAACATCAATCCCTAAAATTACAAGATCATCAGTCCATCTTACAATCTCATAACTACTGCATAGATCCCAGCCAATGTCTCTTCAATATCCATTCTTTCATTCAACTACTTTTGACTTAAATGAACCTACTGAATGAAGAGGCATTTGCATTTGTTGCTTTTGATTTAACAGTCCCAGGATTAACCATTAATTGAAGCAAAATGTGTTTGGATGAAATACTCCAGGACTAAAGTACCATATCTTTACTATCTGGTTTTGTAATGCAAGGAGGTTGCTGCCTTTATTCTTGCAGAATGCCATTGCCTGTTTTCCATAGGCAAAAGCAAACAAATATTGCTTTCCACGATGGTGGCATAATTTGGGAGAAAGTCTATCACAGAAGTGTTAAAGGCATGGGAGCCCTGGATAGGTGGCAACTTTATGAATGTCACCTACAGTTTTTCTAAGTATCTGCCACAGCTCTAAATAGAAGGGTTTAGATTTCTGTACTTGTTTCCTATACAGAAACTGCAACCAGTTTTTAATTCACAATGAATTATATTTTTATGAAACTAAAAAAATTGCACGGTTGATATTTCTTCCCTCATGCCCTTTTTATGTTATAACAGTAACTCACGTTGTATAAATTGGCTAAATTTCTAAGCCTTACAATTTGGATGCCAAATCTGTGTGGCACATGCAGAGAAATAACTGTAAGATTAAATATTTGGTTTCTTCATATTAACTATGCATATAAAACTCATTGGATCAGGGTACAAGGAGCAGTGTGCAATAAAGTCAGACAATAATGTTGCTCTTCTAGTACAGGATCAGCAACTGGAAACTTAACGACCAATTTTAGCAAGAGCAGAAGTCCCATCCTGGGATCTCTGTTATCAATTCAAAAGGCAAGACAGATGTGAGAAGGTAGCAGTGGCCAAAGAAAGAGATCATCAGTAGATGGAATGAGTTTAGCCCACCATCTTCCATCACTGCTCCAAAATAACAATAATGTAAAAAACACCTGCTGAGCAATGCTCCATTGATGTAGCTGAAGGTTGATATAGGTGTTATTCTTCTCTGTATATGTTTGTTTATAAGGCCCTACATTTTGAATTTGTACATAAATGTACATAAAACTCTATATAAATTCAGAGCACTCATAACTGTGCTGTGACTGATGCTAACCTTTACTATGATATTTTTTGTAAAACTCTTATGCAGCTTCTCCTCAAAACTGAGCATGATAACTTTTTTCTGATCTGTATACATTTTTTTAATTTTTTATTTATTTATTTATGTATTTATACCCCGCTCTTCAGCCACAAGGCTATCAGAGCGGCTTACAAACTGTTTTAAGCAATAGCTATTTACACATCTACATGGCATTAAACAGTTTCCAATGTGTGTTACACATGTTTAACACATGTAACAATGTGTTAACAATGTGTAACAATGTGTACACATATGGTTTCTGTGCCTATCCAAACAATGTTCAGAAAATGCCTGAGCTAAGGCAACATATTTGGTGCAAAGATCCCTTCCTCTTGTCAGAACTTGCACACTGAGATGAGCAGGCTGGGTGCCCTCTTACCCAGGTCATCTCCTAGACTGCTGGAGCAGAAAGAAACAGAGCACAGAGACTTGCAGTGGGGACAGGAAGCTGGGATTATATGATTGCGCAGATGGCCATGTGTAGAGCATGAAGTACTTGTAAGCCATCAGCTCTTTTCCTTTGTGGTCTCTACACAGGCACACATAAGGGAGACTGACAAGCTGACATTCCTGGTTCATGCAGGTGAAGTCAGTCAATGGAGAAGAGCTCTCCCAAAGGCAATATACAAACAGGTGCTGACATCTGAAGCACATTGTTTGAAAATGGAAGATTGGGATCTGATAGCTGCTCTGCAGGAATTCAGAGAGGGTAGAAGTAGGTAAGAATTGGTAGAAGGTGTGGTGCTTTGGAGGCTCAGTGCATTGCTTCCTTCTAGTCCAATGGAAAGTGTAAATTTGGTTGGGTTGAACTGCCTGGAAGTTAGCATACTGGTCTATTTTCTTTTTAAAATAGGTTTGGGCTTGAAGAAGGATAATAAAGTGGGAATACTGCATGGGTCTCATTTCTAAAACATTACACTCCTGTTTCTAATGTACCTCAGATGTGCATCTCTGTGCGTGTACAAAAAAGGATTTACAAATGTCTCACACCTATGTTGATTCTAATTCGGAAGGTGTTGATAAAAGCGCAACACTGAAACACTAAAATAAAATCTAAAATAATGAGGAAGGAATGGGGAGGGGGAAAAGAAAAAGAAATGTAGCATCACCTTCAAGACTAACTGGTTTTTATTTTTGCATGAGCTTTCGTGGATAAAAACCCAGTTCTTTGGATGCAGTACAGACTTCGTATTGAATCAGAGTCTGTACTGCATCAGAAGAACTGGGTTTATATCCACGAAAGTTCATGCAAAAATAAAAACCAGTTAATCTTAAAGGTGTTGCTAAATTTCTTGTTCTCCCCCTTTCCTTCCTCCTTTTTATGCTGCAAGAGACTAACACAGCTACTTCTTTGAATTCTAAAATAGTATTCACAACTGTCTAGACCAGTGGTTCTTAACCTGTGGTCCAGGGACCCCAGGGGGTTGCAATGTCCTCACAGGGGGTCCACAAAGGCTTGAAGGCTGTTCTGCCCACCTCCTGCCTGTAGTAGACTGGCCATGTGACAGGAGCCAAGGCAAAGGTTGCCTGGCTGGCTGGCTGGCTGGCTGGGCCTGTGCATTGCCATTCAATCTACCCCAGCCACAAACTTGCAGCAAAAAGCAGGAGAAAAGTCTTCCCTCCTCTTCCAGTGCCTTTGAGGGAAGGTTTAATGAATGGTGTATTATTATTATTAGTAGTAGTAGTAGTAGTTATAAATCTTGAGTTAAGTCTTGGGGATCCTTGGCAACAAAAGATATTTAAAGGGGGTCCCTAGCAAAGAAAAGTTTAAGAACCACTGGTCTAGACATCTTACTTTCGGGAGCAACAACTTGCTAGTGTGCTTCATACTGGTTTTCAAATCATCTCCCTCTAACCTTACAGCACTGTTACTTCAGTTTATTGAATTAGAATCAATGCCTATTTTCATTCCCAGCACATCAACAAAGAAGCAAATTCATTTCTTCTATGCTTTCCTTTTGTTTAGCTTTCTTTTGTTTAGCTCACTCTAAGAGTGTTTAGCTCACTCTTTTGCCAGCCTAGTTCTATATGCATGCTGAAAGCTATAAGCTTTCTCCAGATTTTCTATTTGGGAGACAGCAGCCAAAGGAATCTTACAAATCCTCTTTCATAAATTTCCTTTATTGACTAATTTTCCCTTTGGTCTTCATATCACCATTTAATCCAGACACCTTTCTAATGCTCTAATTCTCCCTGCTGAAAAACTCTGCTGTGTCAGCCAGAATATGTAGGATGAGCTCTCACTTAAAGTGGTTAAGCTTTTTCTAGGCTATACCATTCTTGAGAGCATATGGAAGCTCACATGACCAAGTGGACTTTCAAATAAATAAGTAAAAAACTAATTCCTGTCCATAGAAAAGATTATGGTGGTTCCTCCTTGGTCTATTTTTTTAAAAAACTGAGCTATTAACAATATGACATTGTGACCTAACTCACCAGGACTTATATATTATTTCCCCTAATAATTGAGATTTTCAGTGGCCATATGAAATCTTCAACTTGCTAATTTCTATGTAAAACTTATTATTTTCACGTGGAGGACTATTCAGTCACATCAGCAGACCTACCTGTAGTTTGGAAAAGTACAGCTGAGACAAAGCTTTACTATAGTCAGTGAAAACTAGGCCTGATATGCTTCCCCATTTAAAACAGTATCCTGTTATTCATGTCGCCCTTCCTTCTTCTTATACATTGCCCTTCCGCACATTGTTTTTGGAAAATTCTGTCCCCTCTAATTACTAGTTTCTGCACCAAACATCTGTCAATCAGCACATATTGCATTTTGCTGTTAATACAGAGGCGTCTCTGTGTGGGTGGGTGGTGTGTATGTGTGAATGTGCCTTCAAACTGTATATCAACTTAACCCCTTGAATTTCACAGGGTTTTCTTAGGCAAGGAATACTCACAGGTGATTGAAATAGAGCCTAGAGCACCTGGTATTCATTGGCAGTCTCCCACCCAAGTACTAACCAGAGAGGACCCTGCTTAGCTTCCAAGATCTGGTGCCTTTAGGATATTAAAGCACTACAGATGCCTAGGGATTGATAAATCTGCTGCTGCAGTGGTGGAAGCATTTTCTACGGCTTCTTTCCATATCTCAGTCTGGTCATATTTGGTATGATTTACAGAAACAGCAGATTGGACAGTTAAAAAAAATAAGCCATACCACTTCAGATTTCAGACAAAAGATCCTATTGTTGAGAGTATGCCCCTAAGATAATTTGTTGTACCTATAAACAGCAGAGAAGTATCTGAGCCACCTAAGAGTTCCTTTGCATAAAATATAATGGTTCATCAAAGATGTCAGTGACAGAATTGGTTAAACACCACCTAGGGAGTGCTTTGGCACTGATAGGCGGTATAGAAATTCAATAAATATAAAAAAATAAAAATTAAAAGATTTCAGTCTCAGAACATTGACCTAGACCTTATTATAAGCATTATAGCAAATCATAAAGCAGAAGTCAAAGCAGAAAGGGCTGGCAAGATGAGTATACAAGAATAGGGAACATAACTATCCTGGAGGGATTGTCTGTTTAGTGCTGTCAATGGCCAAGAAAAGCACTTGTGCATATACACTGATCAGTTTATAATTGTAAATAAAGGAGTGCTGGACAAATCAGCAACATGACAGCTAGCTCTTGACTCAACAACACATACATCACACACAGATAATCAACACACACAGTCTCTAAATTCCCTGAGCCACAAGGACAAGAAAGCTCCAGAGGAAAACACAGAATCTCCTTCTCCTCCTCTCTGACAGGTCAAAAGGTAAAATATTCATATAGGCTGGTAGTTTTCAACCTTTGGTCCATTTGGAATTCAGCTCCCACAATTCCTAAACATTGGCCATGGTGGCTAGGGCTGAAGTCCAAACCATCTGTAGTACCAAATGTTGTGAATCACAGACATAGGCCATTGCAAGTATTATAGTATTGTGCAGATAACATTGTTGGATAACATTGTTGGATGTGAGACTGCCCATTGCCATTGAAGGGGACTGAGACTTATTAGGTCTCTATGAATAAATCTGTATTCTTGACATTTTAAACACACTAGTCCTTTAAAAAAAAAACTATTGATTTTCTTGTTTTTTTTCCGGGCTGTGAGGCCATGTTCTGGAATAGTTTCTTTCTGATGTTTCACCTGCATCTGTGGCTGGCATCTTCCCAAGGAAAATCTATGGATGCTGGCCATGAAAGCCTTCGACTTCACAAAACCTTCTATCTTCCACAGCTTGCTCGTGGATGATCATGTAGCATGGATGATCATGTAGCATGGCGTAGTGCTAGGCTAGGGCTCTGTGATACCAGGATCTAAATCCATATTCAATCATGTAAACCCACTGGGTGACCTTAGGCAAGTCACACCCTCTCACCCTCAGACAAAGGCAATGGTATCTTTCCCATACAAATCTTGCCAAGAAAACCCCATGATAGGGTCACCATAAGTCAGACACAACTTGAAGACATACACCCACCACTACCACCACGATCAGTTTTAATGCCAACTCTTGGTTACATTTTCTCTCCACTTATAATTGTTTATATTGTTAATCTTTAAACCTATCAGGTACCAATCTAACATTTGAATATGAAAATGTCACAGTTCACAACACATTAGTCATAAATCGTCTGAGAAATTTCTTAACTTAAAAATTGTGTAAGAAAATATAATTGCTTTCCTTCTAATGCTTTTCTCTTGTTGCAAACATTTTCAATGCCAGAGTTTAATTACCACAAGCACAAAAGTGTATATGATCAGCTATAGTTATGGAGGCAGGATTTTTTTTATTGGTATAGAGCCTGTTCATTGTAAAATTAAGGCGGATGGTTTGGTCATGAAATTTGATCCTAGATATTGTACATTCAATTAAAATACAATTTTAAAAACATTAAAATGTAAAACAATTAAAACACTTAGAATATACAATACATATTAAACCAGTAAGTTGCACATCACTCCACCCTGGTCAGCCAAGGCTGAAGGCCTGTTTAAAGAAAAGAGTCTTTGCCTGATGGTGAAAAGACAATTGAGAGGGAGCAGATCAAAACTCTCTTGGGAGGGGGTTCCAAAACCTAGGATCAGCCACTGAGAAGGCTCTGTCATAATATTATGGAGCTGCAAAGAGCTTAAATTTGCTCCCTCTGCCTAAGAAGGCTCATATAATTTGGTTAATTTCTTTTCAAACACAAGAAATCTAGAAGTAACACCTTCATCTTGACAAACAAATGAAGGCACTTAACAAAGTCACTCATGCATGGGCTTTGTAAGTTAAGGTACTCACCTTAATTTCCTCACTATGCAAGTTGTAATCACAGTCTGCCACTTCACACACATCACTTATAATTTAGTCTCTATTACTACTCCTACTCCTAGGTGAATTATACTTTGCCTTTCTCCCAAAATTGGGACTTTTGAACAGTTCTTCCTATATTTAGATTATTGGGGATGGGGGAGGTAAATGAAAACAATATAATTTTTCCCCCAGTTGTTCATTATAGTTATATGGGAAAAATTCCTGTTATCCAATATGCACATTTAGCAATAAAATTGAAGCATTTGGTGTACTCCAGTGAAAATGCTTAGATAAGCTGGTGAAATTTTCTAGTCCATGCATGCTTAATCGTGCATCAAATTTTTGGTTCATGGCTTCAAACGTTTCTTGGCCTATCAAGGTCTGTTTTCCCCCCTGCTACTGGTCTTAAATGTTAATGATACCTAATTCTATCTCTCTTTTCTGCCTAATTCCAAGGAAGCTATTTCAGTGCTAAACCAGTATCTGTTGTCAGTAATGGAACAGATGAGAGTGGACAAAACGAAACTTAATTCAGACAAGGCAAATCAGAGAATAAGGATTCATCCTTTGCTGTTTGGGGTTATACTCCCCCTGAAATACTAGGCTTGCAGCCTAGGTGTAATTGTAGACTCAGCCCTGATCCTGGATGCAAAGGTTCCAGTGGTGGCCAGGAGTCTATTTGCAGAATTAAAATTAGTGCATGAGTTGCACCAACTCCAGAGACATCAGATCCAGCTATGGTGACACATGCCTTGGTTACATCCTATTTGGATTACTGAAATAAACTCTGTGTGGGGCTGCCTTTGGAAATGGTTCAGAAACTTCAAAATGTTATGGCCATAATGCTGACTGGTACTGGTTACAGGGGTCATACAATTCCCTTGTTATATGGTGAGAGAGCTTCATTCGTTACCAGTGTATTTCCAAGGCACAATCCAAAGTACAGTTGGCCCTCTGTATCCACAGATTTGGTATCCAAGGATGCCACCACCCACAGCTGGAAAATATGCCAAAAGAAATTTCAAGAAGCAAACCTTGATTTTGCCATTTTAATATAAGGGGACACCATTTTACTATGCCATTGTATATAATGGAACTTGAACATCCATGGATTTTGCTATCCACACCGGAGGGGGGGGGGCTGGAACCAATCCCCAGTGGATACCAAGGGCCCACTGTACTAGTCATGACCTCTAAAGCCTTATGTGGCTTGGGTCCAGACTATTTGAAAGACCGTATCTCTCAATATGAGCTTAACCCAAGCCATAACATCATCCTGGAAAGGCTTTCTTTTGTTCCCATTATTGTCACAGGCCCTTCTAGTGAGTGCATGTGAGAGAGATCTTCCCAGTGTCTGCTCCATGGCTGTAGAATTCTCTTCCACAGGAGGTTAGGCTGCTTCACACTCTGCTCTCCTTCTGGCAACAAGTACGGTAAAGACTTTGTTCAGGTGAATAAGTATTTGGCATTTAGCTGTCTATGCAGAAGGATATTGTACAGGAGTGGATGTCCTATACTTTTGTTCTTATTATTATGTTATTCGAACATACTGGCCCTGAGTCTGCTTTTATATTGTTTCAAATTATTGGTGTTTTAATAAAATAGTTGATTTGCTTTTTAAAACTTTTTATCATTAGGCTTTTAGCTAAAATTTTGTTTTTATTTATGCTGAAAGCTCTCTTGGATCCCATGTTGTGAGAATGGTGGGGTATAAATGAAAAAGATTATAAATTTAAGAGTGGAGAGAGAAAAAATTAAAAGGAAGACGTTAAGGGAGTGAAGCTTTTCTGATCACTTCTAACAGGCTTTATCTCTTTTCTGAAAAGCTTTGTGAAAAAAACCATCTCTTAAAAGTTAGGAATCTTTAACAGTATTAAACCTCTCAACAAACCCAGACAGAATGGCTACAACTTAAACTAATTTAACAACATTGACTTTTTGAATAGATAGGCAGTGTCAGGTGATGGCAAAAAGAATGTAGTGCACTGACATCTTCTATGAGCTGTTTCTGGGTCTGTGGCTCTTGCCTCTGGAACGACTGACACCTGGAATTATCTAGATGATGGTACTGAAAGATCTATGACAGGAGAACACTTATGCCTAGGACCTCCGTGCCAGCTTTCTTCTGTAACCTGAAACAGGGAGTGGAGGAGTGTACAGGGACATGCTTTCTAAATTCTCATCCACTCCCATGGCAGCACTTAGAGTTTAATCCCATGAAGGCTGCCACACAACTACTCTATGGTTGGTTGGTTGACTGAGTGATTGATTTGAGCCATTCCTCATGTGTTTTTTAAAAGATGGTGAGGAAAAGAATACTGACCAGGATTCTACATGCCACTTGTGGACTGTAATGTTCTGCAAGGGCAGTTCCACATCCCCTCTCCCTGGAGTGCAGCTTCCAAGCTGTGCCATGGCCATTTTGTGGCATGAGGTGTCTGGTTAGCCTCTGACTGCATTTCTGCTGCTGGGAGGAGAGGTCTAATATCACCCTAGAACCTCCTGTCCTCGTCTCATCACAAAATGGCCATGGCGGTGCACTCTGGAGCTTGGATGTTCCTCTACAAGGAGTAAGAGGAGCAAATGGAGATATTAAATAGGTTGTACAAACACATGCCACCGACAGGATTCTGACCATTATTTGCCTTCTGTTAGTAGGAGGAAACTCTCATATTTGCACCTTTTACTCAACACGATCCACAGTTTGTTAAAAGCAACACATTTCAAGATGTCAGGGAACAAATGAATGGGAAAAGCACCTCTGCAGCTGTTTTGAAATACCTGCTGCTAACTGACTCTTTGCTCCTGCCATTCTGTTTCTTGTAGTTGTTGTAATAATACTATAATACTTTGGAAGCTGCTGCTGCTACATCAACTGGTTTCATATGTTAGCAAAACTAGTAGGATCTGATTTATTATTTATTTGCATGTTACTTCATGCTGTGCTATCCTGAGCTGTGTTCCAAATGGACTTAAAGTTTAACAAGAAAAAAATGAAACCCAATGTACTACTGGAAGACAGAACTGCACTTTGGAAGGTATTTTCTGACTTCCAACCCTGAACATCCAAGGCCATGCCATAACTATCCTATTCATAAATCACATGCAACAGCATTTTTCCTGGTTAACAATAATTCTTTAAATTCTGAAAGCTTTCCATTTTAAAAGTAGGATTAGCGGTGTTGTTCTGCTATGAACACAGAAGGTGAAGCTGTGCCTATCTCTACCTGTTTAATCTGAATTGCCTGTTTTAGTTGCATAGGACAATATAGGTCCTTCATTCAGAAAAATTATCCAATATTCAATGAGTAGTTGGCTGTACAAATATTAGAAGGTTTTCTTTAATAAATTAAGAATCAAGAGTTGTACTCCATAATGCATCTTCCATCCTGGCACTACCTGCAATTTAACATGACACTGTTTAGGGAAAGTCTTTGTTTAGTTAACATATTTATATTCTGTCTTTCTGCCAAATATTGGGTACCCAAACTTGCTAACAATAAAAACTAACATAATAATCCACAAAAGTGCCATGCCTTTATTGGCAACCCAAAATGCACAAACACATCATGCAAGCTTTTGACATTCCATCAGGTAAAAGATGTTTTTAAAAAGCATACAGGAGAAAGACAAAAGGGAAAGGTGATGGTGTTGGATTCACAGGCCTACATTTTGTATATGATGTTGTCTCTGCTGCAGAGACAATTTAAGACATTGTATGATTGCAATAAAATAATAAAATACTACCACCCCAATAAAATCTGTTTAACTTGTACAATTAGACTTGGAGGAAGAAGATGTGAAAATTGGAGGAAGCAACATCAAAATTTTAACATATGCAGATGACACTGTACTACTAGCAGAAAATAGCAAAGACTTGGAAAGACTATTGAAGAAAGTCAAAGTGCAAAGGAAGGTTTACAGTTGAACATTAAGAAAACAAAAATTATGACCACAGATGATTTACATAACTTTAAAGTAGACAATAAAGACATTGAAATAGAGCAAGATTTTCCATACCTTAGCTCAATCATTAATCAAAATGGAGACTGTAGTTAAGAAATCAGAAGACTCAGACTAGGAAGGACAGCCATGAAGGTACTAGACAAGATCCTCAAGTGTAAAGATATATAATTGAATACCGAAGTCAGAATTGTCCATGCCATTCTTTTCTGATTTGTATGTATGGTTGTGAAAACTGAAAAAACTGATAGGAAGAAAGTAATCTCATCTGAAATGTGGTGCTGAAGGAGAGTTCTGCAGATACTATAGACTGCCAAAAAGACAAATCAATGGGTCCTAGAGCAAATCAAGTCTGAACTCTCCCTAGAAGCCAAGATGACTAAGCTGAAACTGTCATACTTTGGATGTATCATGAGAAGACATAACTCATTAGAAAAGACAATAATGCTTGGTAAGGTAGAAAGCAGTAGGAAAAGAGGAAGACTGCATTTGCAGGTGGATGGGCTCACTCAAGGGAGCACAGGCCTGAGTCTGCAAGGCCTGAGAAGGGCTGTTGATGATAGGGTGACTCGGAGGTCTTTCATTCATAGGTTCACCATAAGTCAAAGTTGACTTGATGACAGTTAACAATACCAACAAAATTACTACCATCTCAAAATTAAAACATAGAGAATATAAACAAAAATACCCTTCCTGCAATCTAGCATATCCCCCAATCTTAAACCTACACTGACTTCCAATTTGATTCTAAGTGACATTCAAGGTGCTGGTTTCCACGGACAAATCCCTAAGGGGCTTGGGACAGGATATCTGAAAGACTGCCCTCCTTCTTTATGAGCATGCCCAGTATTAAATATTCCGTAGTGGCCCTCTTGTGTCTCCCACTATCCTGAGAGATCTAGATTGGTGAAGACATAAGATAATGCTTTTTCTGTAGCAGTTCCTCAGTTTGTAACTCCCTCTCAACAGAAGTCAGATTGTTTCTACCTGTGCTGAGTTTCTGGTGGGCAGATAAAACAGTATTGTTCCACTTGGTTTATAAAACTGGACATTGGCTTTTAAAGTTGTCTTTAATTTGTTTTTGTTTTTTTAATTTAGCATCTCCTGTTGTACAATGCTTTGGGGATTCTAAGCAGGGTTAACAAATACTTTAAACAATTATGTACTGTCCTCAAATATTTTCTAAGAATGAAGCTTTTAACATGCATTTGAAAGAAAGAGACCCTGTGAACTTCTCTAGAAAGGGAAGGCCACAGGTTTGGCACCACCACCAAAAAAATTAGCTTGCAAGTTATAATTGGTTTTGTTAGTGTGTACAGTTGTCCCTTCATATTCGCTGGGGTTTGGTTCCAGGACCCCCTGTGGATACCCAAATCCGTGAATACGCAAGTCCCATTATATGCAATGGCAAAGCAAAATGGTGTTCCTTATATAAGATGGCAAAATCAAGGTTTGCTTTTTGGATTATTATTTTTTAAAGGATATTTTCAAGCAGTGAATACTTAAATCCGTGAATACCAAGTCTGTGGATACGGAGGGACAACTGTATTATCAAGAACTTGGTAATAGTCCAACTCTGGATGCTCTAGAGGGCTCCTAGAGGTAGCTAACAAAAAATAATCTGCACCTTTTCCATCTTTTATTCCGTAATAGACTTTTTTTCCCAGGAGAAAAAAAAATGAAATGGTAGTAAAACATGAGGGTGACAAACTGAAAATAAAACTTTGTGTTTGAGGTAAGATGATCTCAGGATGAAAGTCTTCCCTTGAAACACCTGACCTTTACTTTCAAGAAAAGAAAATGGACATTTTAATTGATACTGAAACAGTTCAGCTGGCACAGGCTTACCACTGGAGGACTAGAAAATGTCTGGCCCACCAGACGTTGGATTTCTACTCCCGGAAGCCCTAGTTAGGATAGCCAATGCTGAAGGATGTTAGCCCCTGCAATCCAACCATCTCCTAAGGACTGCAGGTTCCCCATCCATGTCCAAAGTTCTATTAAACTGGCGAAGGCCTCTTTTTCTAACACAGAATTTGCTGTCTTCCTGAGTTTTCCATGGAATAGTTACAGAGAGAGAAAAACACCATCTTATTGTGTGTATAGTGATTGCTTTATTGTATTTGGTACCTAGGGTTGGTTGACATGTATTTCTGAAAGCCTTTTGGATTTAAGGAAAGATAGGAATTTATTTATTGTGAAGTTGATGACTTTCACAGCCGGCATCCATAGGTTTTTCATGTTTTTTTTTTTTTCCTGGACTGTGAGGCCCTGTTCTGGAAGAGTTTATTCCTGATGTTTCGCCTGCATCTGTGGCTGGCTTCTTCAGAGAATGGTTGGGTAGGAGTGTTTGTGGGGTTTATATACTGTAAGCCCCTGTTGGAGAGGATATGTAAATTTGTGTATTTGGGTGACTAGTTTCTGGGTGTAGATATGCAAGGAGGATTAGTGTCTGTTTGGCTAATATCCTCTCCAACAGGGGTTCACAGTATATACCCCCCCCCACACACACTCCTACCCAACCATTCCCTGAAGATGTCAGCCACAGATGCAGGTGAAACGTCAGGAAAAAACTCTTCCAGAACTCGGCCTCACAGCCCAGAAAAAACCCACAGAAAACCTAATTTATTCATTCATTCATGGATGTGGCATGTTATGGCACCAGCGCTCTCTGGCCCGTTCCTGAGGCACATCTTGCTTTTTTTATAGGCAGCCTTCCTTTTTTTGGGGGGGGAAGGTCCATTTGCCTCACCCCCTCCCCGCTGCCCTACTGCGGAGGCCGCGACGCTCCTTCGGCGCCGTCCACCAAGGTGCATCCGGCCAAGAGGACACGCAGTGTGTGTGTGTGTCGGGGTTGTGAGGGAGGCGGCGTTGCCAGGCAGGCTGCCGGCGGTCTGCAGCCTCCCGCTCCGGCCTGCTTGGCGTGGAGGAGCCCCGGAGAGCCGGGCGACGGCAGCGCCGCGTCTCCCACGGACGGAGCTCGAAGGAACGTCCTGGGCTCGGCACCGGCGTTTCTTCCGCGGGTGGTGGGCCCCGTTAGCCCCCTGCCAAGTTCCCAAGAGGTGCCCCTCGCCGTTAGTTACATATATACCTGGTGGCCTCCTTTCCATTTCCCATAGCGATTAGCAACCAATTCCTTCCCCCACCCCCGCCCTTGTGTAGAGAGGACGGGGCCCGGGCGCCAGGCAGGCTCCGAGGCGCGCAGGCGAACTGTCCGCCTGGAGAAGCAGCAGGGCCCGCCGCTCCCCGTCTTCTGCCTCCGGACGCTTCCTTCCCGAGCCACTCTCCTCCCTCGGCGCGCTCCTTCGGCGGTCCCGGGGGCTAGTAAATAGGAGGGCGACCCCTTGCTCCGTAGCCTCCGTTCCTTTGCAGGCGCGGCCCGCCATGGAGCTGAATGGGAGGGACTCAAGTTCAAATAAAGGTGGCCGACTGACCTCTCGCCTCCTTAGTTAGCCCTTTCTGGGTGAGAGGACGCCGCACGCTTCGATGCAGCCCTTCCCGCCGCCCCCCCCCCGGCCTATGGAGCTGGCTCTCGGCTGTGGCGAGTCAGAGCCCCCACCGCTGCGCCCACTAGGCGCCCAAGTCTTCTCAAGCCAAGGAAGCGCGCAAGCGCCACCCCACCGGCCAGACAGATAGTCCTTCCTTGCTTGCTTGGTTGCCTGCCTGCCTGCCTGCCTGCGAGAGACTGCAGCTAGTGTCCGCGTCCTGCTCCGGCCACACCTCTGAGGAGGAGGCAAGGCGAGCAAGGAAGAAGGTGACGCCAAGCCCGAGGAGGAGGAGAGGAGGAGGAGGAGGAGGCGGCTGCGCCCTCCCAGTGAAGATCTCGCGGTGCCGGGCGCGCTCGGCTCCAGACGCCGCCTCCTCCTCCGCCGCCGCCTCCTTTCTGCTGGGAGCGGTGACTGTGCGCAGTGGAGCGGGCGGGGAGCGCACAGCTGGGCGGAGAGGCGCGCCGGCACCAGCTCCAGCAGGCGGTGGAGAAGGGGGCCGCCGGAGAAAGAGCGCGCTTAGTCAGCGCAGCCCCGCCAAAAACGCCGCCGGTGTGAGAGAAGCGCGGGGCGCCCGCCCGCCCGCTCGCTCGCCCGAGCCTCGCCCAGCCCAGCTTAGCCCGATGTCGCTGCGGCGGCTGCGGCACTGAGCGAGCCCGCCTTGCCCGCCTGCCTCCGAGCCCTTTCCGCCTCCCGCAGCCCGAACATGGCCACCCCGGCAACGTGTACCCGCTTCACCGACGAGTACCAGCTGTACGAGGAGCTCGGCAAGTACGCAGCCCCGTCGCCGCTTTGTGCCGCCGCCGCCGTCGTCAGCTGGGCTGTTGAATTGCTGCCGAGGCTACTGCTGGGTCCCTTCTGCCCCCCTGGCCGCTGCCGCCGCCGCCGGCTCCTCCGTGGCGCACCCCTCGGGGCCCTCCCCTTTCTCCTTCCCTCCTTCCCCTCGGGGGGTTGCCTCAGTTTGCGCTCAGGAAGGCTTTCCAGTCAACTCTTTTCTCTCCCCCCCCCCCGCTCACCACCCGTAACCCGGCCTCGCCTCTGGGCTCTAATGCGGACTTGGCGTCACTCTTGGCCGGACCCGGGGCCCTTGGCGCGGGCTTTCCTCCCAGCCCACCTGTGTGTTTGGGTTGCGCCATTAGCCCTCGGGGGTCATTAAACGGGGAGAAGCGCCCGCCTTCCGTAATTGCTGAAGTGAAGGAGAGCAACTCACTCCCTCACTTACTCGGGCTGAGGTTGGGGGGGGGGAGGAGGAGGAAAGGCGACGGGCTTCCCTCTCGGAAGGCAAGTCGGTGAAAGAAAGTACGTTGCTGAGGGAGGGGGGGGTCACAGCCGCGGAGTAAACAACCTGGGAACGTCGCCCTGGCTTTCCTTTTCAGGAGCCTGCCTGGGCTAAGAGCACCCCAAGGAACGGGCGAGTCTGGGCGTTCTGGATAACTGGTCCCAATCTTGAGACTCACTGGCTGTTTGTTTTCCTTGGGGACTCCTTGGCTCAGGGTCTGGATGCCACCTTCCCTGCTGCTGCTGCAGCCTGCAACTTAAAGACTCTTCTCTCCTCCCCATTTAGCACTGTAAAGGGGGGGGGGAGGGCAATGCTGCATTTCTCATGCATCAAGGGAGGTTCCCTGTGCTGCTGTTTCTCTTAGTGTTCCTCTCTTACCACCTCTCAGCTGAAGAGGAAAGACCTATGTGGAAACAGCTCCTGCAAAAACGTTGAATAAATCACTTAAATGTGAGTATGCTGCAACCCCAATGTTAGGGGTAGGCAGGGGAAGCCCCCAGGCTTGGGGGGGAAGAAAGGGGGACCCTCTAAATTCAACTCTTGAGGGAGAACTGAGGAAGGAAAAACAGCTTCCTGATCAGCATGCATTACCTGCTGAAGGATGGAAAATGGCTGCGAGCCAACAGAGTGAAAAAGAAAGTGAAAGAGAGGCCTGGCTAACTGTGAGTACCACTTGTAAACAGCAAAAGGAAAAAATAAGACTTGGGAGGTTGAGGAGACAAAGGCAATATGGAAAGTTTAATGGAAAGTTTAGAGAGCTTGGAGGAAAAACAGCCCCAGGGGCTGTTTTCCCCTGTGTGGATAAGACTGCAGTGGGTACTGCTGTTGTGACTGAGGAATCAGAGAAAAGTCAGATTAAAAGCAATTTATTGGAAGAAATGTGTGTCTTTAAGATGAAGGTTTCAGAAAGGAAAAAAGGCTTGGCTGCTCCACTTGATTTGCAAACAGAGAAGGCTGCAAGCATGGGCATTTTTGCAGAAAGGCTTTTTCACCCCAGAACAGAACCTGAGGAAAGTAAAACAAATGGGGACTTGAGGAATGTTTTTTCCCAACCTGAGCAGTTTAAAATACAAATAGAAAAAGGGGCAAATACCACATTAATCTCACAAAAAGGAAAGGCCATTTATGTAGAGAATTTTAACAATGATGAAAGCAAAAAGAAAGACTGTTTTCCTTCAGAGTTTCCTTCAGAGTTTCCTTCCCACTTTGCAAGTCAACTAGGAGAGGCTGAGGAGGTTTCACCTACAGAAGCTATTGTTGTGGGGGAAAGTCAGGAAAAAGATTCAGCTGAGAGTGCTTTTTTAGAACCTGAGAAACAAAATAAAAAAACAGAAGGGACACCTGTGACTGGCACACCAAGCACTAAAGATATCAGATCACTTGGCCTAAAGAATACAGCCAGGTTAGAAGAAGAATTTTTTGCCCCTGAGAAGACAAAATTAATGGGAAAAGCAGGTTTGGCACAGAAATGTTTTTCAAAAAAAATAGAAAATATTGGCTTCAAGCACAGACAAGAGAGAAGTCACAATGCGAATTTGGGCTGTTGGCAAGGGCTGTTAGGAGGTATGAAGGAGAATGCCCAGACTGGTCAAGAAGAGATAAACCCCTCACGAAGTGTGCAGGAAAGCCAAGAACAGGAAACACCTGAAGAAAATGAAGACAATTCTCCAATAATAGATGTACAAGAATTTCTGCTTAGGGTTTTTGTTTTGGATAAAAATACTGGATCCTTTATTATGAAAAAAGAGGAAGCACAAGAATTCTTTAATTTTTCAGATGAAGTGCTGGAAAAAGCATATCCCTTTTTACAGTTGGATCTAAATGTATCTGATGAAGAGAGCCAAGATTCAAATTTATGTGTGGAAAAAAACAGGTTATTAATTAGTATAGAATACTTTTCTGAATTGTTCCAAGAATTAGAGGAACAAGGCAAGGTGTTCTTCAACACACCCCCTCAAGAGAGAAGTGAGGCTGATTATGATGAATTAGTCAGAAAGGTAAAACTTACAGTAGAAAGTGCCGAAGCTGTGCATAAGCTAGCAAAAATCGTGGAAGAACAACAAGAATTTTTATGGCAAAGAACTCATGAACAGAGAGCAATGAGGAAAAGAGATGGAAAAAGAAAAGAGGAGCAGGCCGCTACTATGGGCCCGGATGAACATTCCGGAAAGGAGGAACGAAACGATCCTGACCAAGCACCGTCAAAAAGGAGGAAGGAAGATGGAGGAGAGGAGAACTGTGGGATCGAGGAAGAGGCAGAAGTGGAAGAAAGTGAAGGCTCCTCATCCGATTCCTCAAATGAAGAAAATGACGGTGATTTCCAGAGCATAGATGATGGCGAGAGGAGTGACGAAGACTCCATGTGTTCGGACTCCACATACGGAAGACAACAGCGAGAGACGCGTGAGAGGACAATTAATAGGATATGGACTGAAACTTTACATACTCCTTTTATGAAAGTGGCTAATATTATTTTACCAAAACAGTTTGAACAACATGATATGTTAAGGCTTTGGGGTTTTGTTGTAGACCATATAAATTTACCATTGCCTAAAAAGAGACTCCCAGATTTGCGGAAATTTAGTCAGGACAAGATATGGGCCTGCCTAGAGAAAGCTTCGAAACTGCTGGAGAAAATCCTGTCTGGTCTAAAGGTACCCGACTCTGAAGAGCAACAAGCTTTTGCAAAGGCTTTGGCCTTAAGAGCTATACACAGGTTGCTCCTGAGGAAAAAACCGAGAACGTCGACCAGAGGGTTTCCTGATTGGTTAAGAGAACTCCAGTTGATTAAAAAGTTCCAGAAGATCCGCAGAGCATGGGAAGTCTTACCAGATGGACAGCAATCCATGATCGTGGAGAAGATAGAGAATACAAAAAAGAAAGTATCCAAGGAAACTGTTTTGGAATGGTTTTCTATTATTATCTCAGACCTGCGGCACAGGCTCAAGATTATGAAGCAGAAGGAGGAGTCTCGACTGCCTGGGAAGGCTTTGGCAGTGGAAGAGGAGGCCAATCCAGTGGTGCGTCCAAAGAAGACCACACCCAGGGCAAGGAGAGAGAAGATCGGGAGAGATGTCCCTGACCATCTGGAAGGATGTTCGGCTCTGTCTGCTGTGTCGGGGGTGAGCGCTACGGTGCCACCCCCGTCAACTGGTGAGGCCCAAAGAAGGGGAGAACAAACTAAAAAAGGGGAGGAGGGAATGGAAAATGGAGTGGTTGGGAAAGAAAGACCAGAAACCTTAAGTGATATAAGTGGTTCTGATCTAGAAAAAGAGGCTCCAAATGCTGTAAAGAAAAGAACAAGGTGGAGTGACTTCATGGGGATAGATGCTGATGAAAGGGTGGAGAGGCAATTGTGGGACAAGGAATTGGGAGGGGCAGGAGGAGGGGATTATTTGCCTCCAGAAGTAGATACTGCTTTTTCTGGTTCTTCTTATCTGTTAAGGCAACAGCGAGCATTCGCACCGAGGATGGGAGTGATCTCCACCAACCAGAAAGACAGACAGGAGAAACTTATAAGGGACTTGAAGGAGGATCAGCGAATGAGACTGGTGATGAATGAAGATGTGACCTCCTCCTATGGACATCCTTTGAAACATCCGTTGGAAAAGGAAGGACAAAATAAAAATCAGACTTACGCAGGGGTGACGAGGGAGGGAAAGTCGGGAAACTCAGGAAGGCGATGGCTTTTGGGAGAAGAGAGGGATTGGAGGGCCAGGAGGGAAGAAGAGGAGGAGGAAGCTTACCTCGATAGGATTTTTGAAAACCTGTCCAGTGAAAGAGATCCCAGACAGCGGTACGTGGCCCGATTCAGGTATAAAGGAGAGGATCCTGAAAGGGAGGCTAGTCAATACATCTCAGAAAAGGTGCTCAGGGATGCGTTAGGCTACAGAGGGGAGGAGGCAGAAGATGTGGTGGCCGTTATACAGTTACTGGGGTCAAAAGAGACAGATGTCTGTTTAGCTTCAGAACTAGCGTATCGCAATTTTTGGGCCAACTGCAAGCGAGCAAAACAGCAGGACCCTAATTTGTTGAAAGCCTATGAGGTAGTCCCTTTGTTCCGAAGTGATACCAAAGTCCTTACCATTAGTTTTAGAACAACCACAATACCCAAAGAGGATGTGGCTCAGTGGGTCTCAAAATATGCCACCATCCTTTCAGGACCTGAAAAGGTAAGAGATACCGCTGGTTTCTGGAATGGAGAGTACCGTTGTATTGTATCTTTCAAGAATGATGACCCTCAGTTCAGGAGAGGCAAAATCCCCAAGTATTTTTTCCTAGGGGCTGACCGAGGAATCACCAGATACAGCGGGCAGCCAGCCGCCTGTTTTCAATGCGGCTCTTATGAGCACCAGAGGCGTACTTGTCACACACCCTTATGTTCCCGCTGTGGAGCAAGAGGTCACCCCTCTGTCGCCTGTCAGGCAAGCATTCGGTGCAATTTTTGTGAAGAATTTGGGCATACCTATTTTTGGTGTCCCAAGGCCTTTTATAATTGTCAAGATGCACAGCGTCTGGAAAAAGCAAACCAGGTGGCTAAGTCAGGCAGAGAGAAGGCTCGAGAGAAAGAAGTGAGAACTCAGTCCCGGGAGAGAGGAGGTCAGTTTCAAAAAGTTGATCGAGAAAGGGAAAAGAGGGAGGAAGAAGGTAACAAACCAAAAGGAACTCAAAGATCAACAGAGATTGGAGGGAAGCCCGAAGGAAAGGAGCAGACAGAGAAGGATGAATGGAGTACAGTGGACAAAAAGAAAAAAGGGAAAGTGGGGAGGAAATCACCACAGAAGGGGGAGTTGTATCAGAAGGGAGGTGAGGTGGCTCAGAAAAACAGGTTTGAATTGTTGATAAAAGGGGAAGAGAAAGAGGCTATTGGGGATGGTGATCAAGTTCCAGAGAAGAAGGAAGAGAAGCAGGCTGCTGTGGGTGTACGAGAAAGTACAGAAAGAGAAATAACTGATCAGGAATTGCTTCAGGAGTCTACAGTCATGGAAATGGACCATCAGAAGAGCTTGGAGAAAAAGGAAAAAGAAGGGGAGGCGTTTGAAAAAGAATCAGGGGAGGAAATGAGAGATGGAGTGGAAGAGATGGATACAAGTGAACAAGGTTGTTCTCTGATTCCAAAGGTTAGCTCTCAAGACTCCTTGATCCCAGAGCAGCTTTTGGTATCATACCCTTTGTCCCCTGAACTCCCTAAACCTCCAGACCCATGCCCCTTGGCTCCTGACCCTTCCTTTTCATCCCAGCCCCCTTTCACCCCATCCTCACCTCCCTCCATCTCCAACACTTGTAAGGCTACACCTCAGGAAAATCCTGAGGAGGTAGAGGTGATGCATTCAGAGGAACAAGAGATACAGTCACCAGAGCTGTGTTGAAAAAGAATGTGTTAAAAATGAGAGTTTTAATAAGTTGGACTGAAAATTAGATTTCAGTTAAGTTAGACTTTAAGTTAGATTTTTAGTAGAAAAACAATTATTTCAATCTTCATGGCCAATATACTTCTGTTAGTTTTTGGTTATTTATAACGGAGGCCTCAATACATTTTTAGGTACATAAAACAATGGGTTCATTAAAAATCGCCACATGGAATGTTCGTGGCTTGCGAACTGAGGATAGGTGCAATGAGATTTTGCCCTGCCTTGGCGGCCTGCGTTATGACATCATTGTGTTGCAGGAAACTCATATCTGTAACGAACAACAGCGGAGCCGGTGTCAGAGATTGTGGACACAAGGACCTTCTGTATGGTCATATGGGGAGTGTGGCGGTTGGGGAATAGGGGTACTGTTTAGGTCCAGGAACAATCTGACCATTGATTTCATGTTAGAAGTAGTTTTGGGGAGGTTGGTGGTGGTGGATTTTAGTATGGAGGAAAAGCAGAAAGATGGAAGAGTAGAAAAGAAAGCTTTCAGGCTGTGTGGGCTTTATGCTCCTGTAAAATATGCCGAACGGAAAAAGTTTTGGGGGTATTTAAAAAATCAGTGTAACACTCGACGGCATCTTATTATCGTAGGAGATTTCAATAACAGGGCAAGGATGATGGACAGGAGTGCTTACGCAGACCAGAAAGAGCGGACAAAGTTGTCCCTGCCCAAACCCCTGACAGCAGAAGAAAGAGAGTTGGAGTCTTTTCTAGAGAGGCAAGGTCTTAAGGATGCAGCTCTTGATGTGGAGAATGAGTTAGAATTTTTTCCTGTTTTTTGCAGAAAGGCTTTTGGTTCAGATTTTCCCCCAATGGAAGGAGTTCGATTTACTCATTATCACAAAACCTCAGCCAGCAGAATAGACCGTGTGAGAACAGTGAAAGAAATGAAGGTGGAAAAGTGCACTGTTATGATCACTCCTTGGTCGGATCATGGGCTCTTGGCTGTAGAGTTCAGTATAGGTCAGGTTTACCCCAAAGGAAGACCTCTCTGGAGGTTGCGCCCTAAATTTTTGGAAGATGTGGCATATAAAGAGCGCATCGCCTCAGCACTAGCCCACAGCCTAACTCTTGCGGACATGTACAAGGATGATTTGTGCAGGTGGTGGGAACGTGTGAAACGCGCAGTTCGGGCCACTAGCCGGGCCTACGAGACCAACATTAATGGGAAACAGATTCAGGAGTATCATTTGGCCATTTATCATTTTTTGAAGTGTCATTATCGATTGAACCAAGGTGTTCCTTTTTCAGAACAAGAGCTTAACTGGGCGAAGGGAGTGATAGCAAGATTTTGCCAAAAGCAAAGACAAAACAGAAAGAAGAGTAAAAATTTCAGGACTCGAGGTGGTGTGGTTGACATGGATGAGTGGGCAGGTGCCCGGAGTCCAAGGGCTCCGATTGAATTAAACGGCTTGAGAGCCTCCGAGTCAGACCCTATTGTATTTAGACCAAGTGAGATGCTGGATATCATGGAAGGATATTACAAGCAGTTATATGCTAGGAAAAATATAGATATAGAAGAGATTAAGGGTTTTTTTCAAGCTTTTTCAGAGGACCAGATGGGCACCCTCTATAAGGGTCTGAGTCCAGAGGATAGGAAGAGGTTGGTCTCTCCTATAGAAGAACAAGAAGTTCATGAGGTCATAGTTCAAGGGAAGGGTAAGTCTGCCCCTGGCCCAGATGGCCTCAGTTGGAATTTTTATAAAGTTTACAGGAAGTGGATTGTTCCCCCTTTAACAACTTTGTTTAATTTTTTGTGGGATAATAATGAGCTCCCTGAGACATTTTATCAAGGGGTCCTGATTTTTTTCCCAAAGGAGGGTGATCCTACCCTCCCAAAAAACTGGCGCCCCATAGCTCTGACCAACGTAGACTACCGTATGTTGGCAAAAATACTGAACAATCGGCTGGCTAAGGTGGCTGATAAGATTGTGATGGAAGCACAGACCAGTGCTGTGCCAGGTAGGACTATGGTGGACTCTCTTTGTTTGTTTCGGGAAGTGTTCCGACTCAGCAAGGAGGGAGATTGGACTGGTCAAATCCTACAGGTCGACCAGATGAAAGCTTTTGACAATGTAGATCATACGTTCCTATGGGAAACTCTCAAGTGGAAAGGGGTGCCAGAGAGATTTATTGCTTTAGTTAAATTGTTTTATAGGGATGCAGAGGTAGTTTTGCAAGTCAATGGTCATAGAGGAAAGAGGATTAAGTTAAATTCTGGGGTGAGGCAAGGTTGTCCCCTAAGCCCTCTTTTGTATGTTATTGCGTTGGATGCTATCCTGTGTAAGATTAGTTTGGACAAGAGCATCTCGGGGATCCAAATTCCGCGTCCGTTGGACAGTTCATGGTTGGTTCGATATGAATCTGTTAAATTTGTTGCCCATGCTGATGATGTGTCCTTCTTGGTTAAGGACAGGATGGAAGTTAGAAAGATTAAAGATGCTTTTGAGGCCTACGGTCGAGTTTCTGGTGCTCGACTTAACATGGAAAAGAGTTTTTTGATCAGGATTTTTGCTGCAGAGGACAAGATGGCAGCTATTCCTCTAAAGGACGTAGTTGGAGAAAAGGAAAGGTGGCAAGCAGAGCAAGAGGCAAAGATGGATAGGGTGAAGATCCTGGGGCTGAATTTTGCGTTGGCTCCAGAGGGATGGAAAGAAAATTGGTATCGCTGGTTGGAAAAAGTGAAAGAGAGGGTGGCCCTCTGGCAGAGATGGAAGCTGACCATTTACCAGAGAGCCGCTTTTGTAAATACCTACCTGCTTCCCGTGGCAGCCAACTTGGCGGCTGTTTTCCCACCTCCAGATTCAGTGATTAAAGAAGCTGATCGGGTTCTCTTCAAGTTCCTTTGGGGAATGGCCACGTTCCCCCTGGCAAGGGCAGTGGCTTATGGGCAGGTAGAACAAGGGGGCCTGGACTTCCCAGCCCTGGGACCTAAGTTCATCGCCATCTTTTCTGCTCAAAACTTTGGGAAAGTTTCTCTGTTACAAAAGGGTCAGATTCAACCTCAGGCTTGGCTAGTTTTGTTTTGTGAGTGCTGGATAGGGACTAGATGGGGAAAGACTTGGTGGGAGGAAGGCTCATTAAGTTTTAGGTTTTCTTTGCCTGAAAAATTGAAAGCACCAGATTATTTGAAAGACTTTGTTTTTTACATAAAGAAATATAAAATTCATGCTGAGGAGTTGAAGGGGGAAGACAGACCAGGTCAGAGCATCAAGAGGACTTTGTACAGGAAAATAGTGGAGGAGATTTATGTTAACCCGTTTTTGCAAAAGCGTCAGGCCAAACTAGATTTATCAGAATACCTAAATCACCAGACTAACCCAATTGAGTATTTCATGGACAAAAGGGTCCCCAAAAAGTTGTGGGACTTGAGGTGGAGGCTCTACCATCAGGTTCTTAATCTGAGGGGAAAGAGACCATGGACCGCAGAGGATGAGCAGACCTGTCCGCGTCTGAAATGTAAAAAGGCTGAGATTTTGAGTGGCGTGGCACAAAAGGAGACGATCAGACATTTTGTCCAGGACTGCCCGAGTGCCCGGGAAACATGGGAGGAGGTGGCCCGGGTCCTGGATTGGCCCGATTTGGCACAGCAGGCTTGGGAGACAGTGCTTTCAGGGACTGAGCCTCCAGAGGGTGTCAGGGGACCCAGAAAGTCAGTGGGCCAAAAGAGGAAGAGGAAGGAGTCTGGTTCTGTGGCTGAGAGTTTTTGGAAAGTACCCTGGTCCACGGTGCGCCTGGTAAACCTTTATGTGATGTTAGGGTTAGTTTTCCAGAGAAAAAAGGAGGTGAAAAGTCAAAATCTGCAGGATGTAAAAGGCACTGCCTATTATGTGAAGAATGTAATTGAAAATTTAGCTCTGAGTGAAAAAGAGAAATTGCCAAGCTATCGTTGGAAAAAGTTTTGGCCGTGGTTTAGTGAGACGACCCCAGCAATAACATAAAATGATATTTTAAATAAATATTTTATTAATTTTGTATTATTTTGTATTATTATTTTTAATTAATATTTTATTGGTTTTTTTCATTTCTAAGTAGGTATAATTATAATGTGTAAATATAATGTGATTATAGTGTGTTTAGATTAAAGGGAAAAATACATTAGTGTTAGGATAGATTTACTTTTGTATTAGTAAGAAAAGAGGAAAATAATTAGTATTATTTTTGTATTATTGTTGTGGCCTTTTGCGGTCGGGTGTATTTTTTAGTAGAATGGTCTTACTCCAATAAAAAAATTCCCTAAAAATTCCCAGTATCTACCGGTTCTCCCCTCAGTATAGCATTCTGTCAGAGAGATGCCTGTCAACATCCAGCATGGGGTGTGTGTGTGGGGGGAGTTAGGCGCATCCCAGGTACTGCTGCATTTGATTCCTCCTCCTTTCTTGCACCAGACTGTGGGTGCTGCTGCATCTCCCCCCCCCCCCGTATTTTGAGCTACTTTTTCAGCTCATGGGTTCAGCCTCTTCACCAACTCTTCCTGGAACAAGCCTTTTCTCTCACTTAAATACATGAATGGGAAGGTGGGTAGCGAGGAGATGTTTTTCCTTCCCAGGCCAGGTCATCTTTGTTGGGTTTTGCTTCCCAGGATGTTTGTACCTGTGTCTACTGTTTAGATGTGTCCTTCCAGGATGCACACAGGCCGCCTTTTGTGCAGGAAGGGACCCGTTGCCCCCTCGGATACTCTCCTTGAACTTACGCTGCCCTCCCTGTCACCCTCTGGGGCTCTTTTCTAGTATCTGTTTCCCTTCCTCCATTGGCAATCTTACTAGCACTTCTACCTGTTCGGGCCCCCACTTTTGGGTGGTTTTTTCCTCCTTTTTTTTTTTCTGTTTCTAAACCTGTACTGATGTAAAAAATAGATAAATACACATAAAAAACAGACACCCTTGTTTGCATGTTAAAAGTTTTCATTCCCATTTTGCAGACATTGTTTCCAGTTCAGAGTGTTGCAGAGAGCTTGGGTCAAGGTCTGGAAGACAAAAGAATGACGTGTTGAACAGTATTAAGTGTCCACCTTTTAGGGAGCCAAACATATCAATATGTGCATCTACCCTAGTTATCCTTTCATATATTGTGAGATTTTTTCTTGCCTTATCCTTAATTTTGATCTACTGCTTGATTTAAGTTCATTTTTCATTCAGTGTCACAGATTCAGCCTTTCGTTTTGTTTTGTTCCAGGGGAGCTTTTTCAGTAGTCCGTCGCTGTGTGAAGAAATCCTCATCCCAAGAATATGCTGCAAAGATCATCAATACCAAGAAGCTGTCAGCCAGAGGTGAGTGCCTGAATTCTGGTTTTTATTCCGGTTCCCTTGTAGAGCCACCATGAGGAGCTGATTTTAATGTTCTTTATTTCAAATGATGTGATGAGCACTAACATTGATATTCTCCCTGTCAGCCTTTCTATTCTATTTTTATTGTGCTACCCCAGTTTAATAGTTTATATGGTCTTATTTTCTGGATTTTTTTTAAAAAAACTAGGTATTAATTAGCCTTTGAAGCATTCCACTACTTTCCTCAATGGTACCTCCTACTGGCTTGGTGCTGGGTTGGTTTTTGGTTTTTTTGAGTATTTTCAACTAGAAATGGATGGCTCCATCTTGGAAATAACTTGAATGAACTCAGTTTGGTCTACTTCTGAGTAAGCATACATAGAATTGGCTTGGAAGGGCTCCTGGAGATAGATATAGATAACAGATATACAAATTAGACTGGTGTGTTGATTTATTTTTCCATGTCTAGATATGGTGCTTGAGCACAACTATGCATTGTACAGAAATGTTAGAAGCAATGCTCTCTGTTGCTAGCAAAAAGATTTTTTAAAAACCCTTTGAAATAATTGTGTCTGGATGTGTATATATAGTCTGTTGTGGAATAGTATCTGAATGGGAGTCCTAACCTTTGTTGGCATTGTGAACGGATGCTCTTATCTTTCTGTTTTTGTCTGATTCTGCGGATAAAGTTAAACATTGTGACACATCTGACATTTGAAACTTCTGGCCATGTCAAGACGTAGTACATAATGTGTAATCTATGAAGAGCTATCAGAGGCAAATTCAAGCATTTCTTGTAATGTATTGAAGTCTTTTAAAAATACAGTATGACCCACCCCTGTATCTGTGGGACCTGTATCTGCAGGTTCACTACCAGCATCCAAAAAATATGGCCTCCCTAGTCATCTTCTAGATCCTCCAGCCCGACTCTACAGTATGCTTGGGCTGGAAGTCATTCATTTTAATAGGGTTCACTCTGATCCCTGGTTTCTTCTATCCACGGTAAATCCAGGAACATATCCTCTGCAGATACGGGGGTCATACTCTAGTGTATTTAGCTATAGGCTCTGACACTGACTCTACAAAGTTCAAATAAATATTTCATGGAAAATGTAATGAGTTAAATGATACTCATACCTTAATAAATGGTGTAGTCCACAATGTTGGACTATTCATCAGGTATCTACTGCTCATTCTTCAGAAGGTAAGCACGTTGATACAACCATACTTTTTAATATATAAGAAATGAATGATATTGTGTATGGCAAACTGTTAATTCTTCTGCATGCTCTTTCTAGTTAGCCGTGTGTAACAAGTGTGTTTTCAGTGAAAGGTAAAAAATGTATGGCCAGCCTTGACTTCATAACCAGAAACATGATCCTTCTGTAAAATGAACAGAGATGAATTTGTTTGTCTTCAAGTTTCAAAGTAACTGGCTAAAGGCATGCAATCTTCTGCTTATATAATTGAGTTCCCTTTGGTAAAATTTATCAGTTGTATTCTCTCTGTTTCTTTTCTTTTTGCCACTGTCCTATGTCTTTTGTAGCAATGCTGCTTCCCCACAGAGACATGTGGGTTTTCTAGGTTTTTTTTTTTAAAATCCTAGCACTAGGAGCCTTCAATAGGACGATCCTTCAGTAGTGGAAGTTGACTTTCTGAGGTTTTCTCTGACTGAGTTGCAATGCCCCAGTTCTTATCTTACCTCGACTGTGAACTCAGTAGCACTAGACTAGTAACTTTCCCCTCTACTTTTGGCAATATGAAGATAATAGACACCTTACATTTTTTTGCAAGGATTGTTCAACGATGGTTTACTACAGAAATGAATTGCTGCAGAAAGTAGACAACAGGAAACAAACCAGGATCAGAATACAGTGTCTGGAGGTGTGCGTTGTTGTGTGCATTTGATTCAGTTGTTTTCTGTCTCATATTCTTATTGTAGACTAGGAATGTTTTTGAACATATTCCAGTGTACTCTGAAAGTCCTACAAAATTATAATTTAGCATCCCAGTGTCCAAACAAATACTCTGTGGCAATTCTTCCTCAGCATAAGTTTATTTAGAGATTTGTAAGTAGGGAGAAGGAATACCAGATGTCTGTAAGTGATGTCCCTAAGGTGGTGGAAGAAACTTGTAATAATAATGAATAGCTTGGTGTTTGAACTCAGCTTCGGGTGGTTGATTCTAAAAAGGAAAGAAGATAATGTCCTTGCCATAGGGCAGCAATACAAAGCCGTGACATATGTGAGAGATAATTTGAGGAACAGCATGATGGTCTAACATTAATGGAGTCTTCAAAAAAATCAGTGACAGAAGTAAAAAGGGAAACTCTGTAGAGCCAAGGATAACTCTGCAAAGAGTGGAAAGCGAGGGTTGGTATTAAAAGATGTCTTTATTCCTTTGCCTGTGGAGTGAAAGGGAGAGTCAAATTGAATAGAACTCTGAGGATAGAATGAGCATAGGGTTGGTGAAGATTGTGGGTAAAGATGATGGCAGCTTGTCATATGAATTTTTTTTTTTGCAAGGCTTTCTAGTGCTTCTAAGGATCTGTTGTGTTGTGGAAATGGTGAGAACTGCTGTAATTTCATAGAATCATAGAGTTGGAAGAGACCACAAGGGCCATCCAGTCTAACCCCCTGCCCTGCAGAAATACACAATCAAAGCATTCCTGACAGATGGATGTCCAGCCTCTGCTTAAAAACATCCAAAGAAACCGAGGCAATGCATTCCACTGCCGAACAGCTCTTACTGTTAGGAAGTTCTTCCTAATATTTAGGTGGAATCTCTTTTCCTGTAGTTTGAGTCCATTGCTCCATCACCTAGTCTCTGGAGCAGAAGAAAACAAGCTTACTCCTTCCTCATTATGACATGTAGTTTCTACAGATGGTGGAAAATCTTTATATACATATAATGGGGTGGTGGAAGCTTCTTTTTGGTTAAATACATGTCTCTGATAGACAGCTGGCTGTACTGTTGGCTGCTCTTAGGGCTGTCACATCTATAGAGGCAAACTAGGAGAACATTGCTGTTGCCAACATTCATTGAGGCTTTCTTCATTTTCGTAAATGTCTTTAGCGATATGGGTGGTGAGGAGAGCCGCTGCCTTTGCTTTTGGAGGAGGCACACAAAAGCAATTTAGCAGTTTGGCATTCCTAGCAACAAGACCAAAGGCTTTGGCAGTACAGAGTATAAACACAGTTTTAAAGGAGAGGAAATAGGGAAGTGATGTACAGTATACTGAGAAAATAAAAAATAAGAAAATGGTATTCCAGTCTTGATTAGTGGGAATGGACCTAGATAAAATAGTAAACTGGGCAGAATTAATAACGTGAAACAGAGTAGAGAGAAATGCAAAATTCTACATTTAGGCCACAAAAACCAAATGCACAGGTATAGGATGGGGAATACTTGGCTCAGCAAAAGGGACCTTGGGATTATTGTTGAAGATGGAGCCAGCAGTGTAATGTTGCAGCAAAGAAAGTGAATGCTGTTTTAGGCTGCATTAATACTGTAGCAGCATAGTTTCCAGTCGAGGGAAGTAATAGTCCTACTATATTCTGTGCTGGTCAGGCCTCATCTGGAGTACTGTGTTCAGTTCTGAGCACTTCATTTTAAAAATGATATAAATTATTTGGAGCAGGTTCACGGGGGGGGGCAATGAGGATGATAAGAGGGCAAAAACATATGAGGAAAGGTTGAAGATGCTGCACATTTTCAGCTTGGTGAAGAAAAGACTGAAGGGTCACATGATCGTACTCTTTAAATAACTCAAGGGCTGTCACAGAGAGGAGGGTACAGGCCTATTTGGTGTCCCAGAGGGTAGGTCCAGGTCTGATGGTTTGAAGTTACAGGAGAGTAGATTTTGATTGAACATTAGAAGGAACTTTTTGCCAGTAAGGGTAGTTCAGCAGTGGAACTGATTGCCTAGAGAGGTGGTGGGGTCTTGTTCTCTGACTTCAAAAAGAGGCTACCTTCTGGGAATGCTGTAGCTGGAAATTCTGCATTGAGCAAGGGATTGGACTTGATGGCCCATGAGGCCCCTTTCCAACTCTATGATTTTATGACTATAATATTTTCATTTGTCTTTCAGAGCAAAGATATAGGCTTGCTTTGACTGCTGAATTTCATGTCTCTGTTGTACTCCCCTCCTCCTTCCCTCATCCTACAAATAGGTGACATGTTGGATTTAGGTGGTGTTTTGTCCCACCATCTGGTAAGAATGGAGTCCTGAGAGGTAGTTAAGAAATGAATTAAATAAATAAATAGAGTTGCTTTTACCTTTTATTGTGTGCTAGAAGTGTGACATGCAAATCCTTTCCATATGACTCTCCGCTATGTAGTGACTGGGAAGTAAACTGCAAAAAATCCACTCAAGGGGAATGTACAGGTTGGGATAGCAGTGCAAAAGCTGCAGTGTTTCAGGAAAATAAATATCTGTCACTCAGTTGTCATGGCATCCAAATCATCAGATAACGTGCTCACATAAGACTTTAAGTACCCAAACAGCTGTTGAGCTGCAGCAAAATGCGGGACATCAGCAATTGCCAAGTAAGTAGAGGGCAAACTAATATGTTTGAAATGAGAAAAAACAACCAAAATAGGATGGCTTTGACAGACGACATCAAAGACAAAATAACGTTTTTGTAATGGTGAGCTAACTAAATTCTACATTTTTCAAAATAAGTACTTAGGACACAAGAGTTTACAGCACTAAGTTATCAAATGGAGGAGAATAAAACAGGATAATAAAAGATGAGAAGGGTAATGAAAGACTCCTTGAAACTTTGTGTCTAAGGAACCTCTGCTGGAAATGAATGGAATCTGGCAGAGTATGTAGGATCAGATATAGCTCTCCCTGACCTAAGAGGTGTTTAGTTTCTGTGGTGCTGCAGGTCAGCTATGCAAATCAAGACTATGACTTAACTATTAGGCTGAGAGGATATTGGAACAAAAGTGACACTTGATAATATGGCCAGATTACAAAAGGGAGGCCCCAAATCACTTTTCCTATGACTGAGAATAGTTTTTAAATAGCTTTCTAAGAAAATCAATCAATCAATTTCATTTATATGCTGCCTTTCTCTTGGAGTGAGAGTAGTTCAGTATTCTAAGTCATAAATTTAGCTTGTTGGCGATTGCTTCCATGACATTGGGAATAGTTTACTGCATCATATTCTAGCTCCATGTTCTATAGTACATGCTTGTGCCCTTTCTTTCACCATGTGTCAGTGCCCCTACCTATTAATTGTTAACAGTCAGTTCAGAGTGGAGCATCCAGTTGCACAGCGCTGAGCAACTGTGGCCCTCCAGGTGTTTTTGGCCTAGAACTCCCACCAACATTGGTCAGCATAGCCAATGCTGAGTGATTATGTCAGTCAGTGGCAGACTGTGTTTAAAAATACTGGTTGCCAGGAGACAAAGGGGGTCCACCCATATCTATAAGGCTATCATTTAATTTTTATAAGAAATAAAATTTTCAAAAACATAGGTGAAATAAATGTATATTTTTTTAGTAATTACAGTGTACATATATTGTACATATTACTGGCAGTATATAGTAGATACTAAATATAAACACAGAGCAATAGTTTGAATTCACTAGATCAGTGATTCTTAACCTGTGGTCTGGGGGCCTCCAGGGGTCTGCAATGTCCTCACAGAGGCCCCGCGAAGGCTTGAAGGCTTGTTGGCCCACCTTCTCCCTGCAGTGGAGCGACCATGTGACAGGAGCCAAGGCAAAGGCTGGCTGGCTGGGCCTGCACATTGCCATTCAGTCCTCTAAAGCCACAAACTTGCCGGAAGACGCAGAAAAAAAGCTTTCCCTCCCCCTCCCCCTCCAGGGCCTCTGAAAGAAGGTTTAATGGATGGTGTAATTGTATAATTATTGTTGTTGTGTTGTTGTTAGGGTTTTAAATCTTGAGTTAAGTCTTGGGGCTCTTACTGAAATGACTCTCTTAGCCCTCAGTGTGCCACAAATCTCCTTCCTTCCTTCCTTCTTTTCATCCGATCATCAGCCGGCTCCAAGGTTCACTCAGCCTTCCATCCTTTCGTAGGTCGGTAAATTGAGTACCCAGCTTGTGGGGGGCAATTAGCTAACACACACTGGAAACTGCTTAATGCAGTGTAGATGTGTAAATAGCTATTGCTTAAAACAATTTGTAAGCCGCTCTGATAGCCTTGAGGCTGAAGAGCGGGGTATATATATATATATATATAAAAACCCAAAAAAGCAAAAAAATCAGTAAGCTACCAGACTAGCCATGCCTACATTTTGGTCTGTATATAGGGAAACTAGTTAATAGTTCCATACAAATAAAATACTTCTTGAAGACTTATTTTGAAGTGGGCTAGAGGATAATGAATGAAGGCTGGAGCACAATAGGAGAACAGTTTGTTTTGGTTTTATAACCTTAGCCTCCGTCCCTGATCAAGATAAATTCATTTTTAAAAAATGCAGGTGGCAGATACGAAGGACATGGCTAGATAAAAGTAAATTATTTTTATGGGAAGAAATGTGGGTAGAGAGAGAGAACAGTTTTTTTAAAAGCACAACCTACTTGTTGCGGGTGGCAGGGAGGGCAACCTAGTGAGTCCCTTCCCCCCATTGCTTCACCAAGCGAGGAAACCAGGCTCAGCTCTTTCCACTGCAGAGTGACCTGCCCCCCAGACTCTCCTTTTCTCCCTCGACCAGGCAAACAAGAGGCAGGCGACATTCAAATGGCTCGCCCACACCTGAATGCTCCTCCGAAACAGCAAGGGAAGCTGAGTGGGAGGCTCTAGGACCCAGGAAGGAGCGTGTGTGCTCGGTGGGGGAGTGGGTGTGCAAGGGAGCCCACCTTATCAAGGACCCACAGGGCCCACTTGCCATTGCGCAAGCTGACGCCCTGGCCAGTATGCCACTGATGTCAGTTGCAGTCCTAAGACATTTGGAAGCCACAGTTGTCCACTCCTGCTTTAGTAGGAGCTTCAGAGGATACCTTGCTTTTTTAAATCACATTTTTTTGAGGCTGCAGAGACGTTAGAGAAGGAAGTGATAGCTTGCTTTGTCCATGTTGTGGCCATGGTAATTTTCCATTTACTCCAAATTCTGCCTAGCTTGAGGTCAGCAAAAGCAGAGGTGAAAGCCTGTCATACAGTGTGATTTGGTAAGCATTGAGCTGAGTGCTTTAAATGGACGATTGCCCTGGTTGCTTTGGTACCTTATGCTGGGCCCATACCCACAGCTGTTTCCTGCACTCTAATCCTGTGTATGCTTCTTATATAAGGGTTCTCAGCATGTACAAAGCTGACACTGTACAGTTCGCAGCAGCCCAGAACCTCATACTGCCAAATCTTGACATAGATTTAGAACTGTGGATTTCAAGATTTGAACCAATAAGTGACTTGAGAGCAGAATCTATGCTTAATGTGGTAGAATGTCTTTTGATGTGGTATAATTTTGTTAGACAAGGACAGGCCATTCAGTTGCTTCTAAAGTGTGTGTTCACTGTTGTCCTCCTCTGCCTACTTTACTACTGTACTGTTGTCCCTGTGATGTGAATAGCCATAGTTCCTTAAGTCTGGTTTGGCTGTTACCTTTTTCTCAAAAATATTATTGGAAATTTAAACTGAAGAGAATTAAGGACAGCCTTTTCAGTGGTCTTCAAACATTTTACCAAGCAGAGTTGCTTACTGGGAGTAAGTGGTGTGATCCTTATTCACACTTGTATTTGAAAATGAATCTTGCTTTCTACATTTACTTTCACTGAAAAATGTACAGGGCTTTCACTAGGTTTTTTTTTTTTAAAGATTTAGATAATAATGGCTAGTAGTGGCTTCCATTTTTTGTAGAATATTCAGGTTGTGTGTAATTCCAGTCCCACACCCCCTTCCTGTGAGTAGGAGATGCTTTTATTAGTGACATCAAACTTCTGGCCTGGACATCAGATTGCTCTGTTTTGTTTTTACCTGCAGTTGGTTGCCCGATCCTTGGTGGGCTTTGCCATTTGGGAACTTGCTCTTTGGGTATATTGTATTAATATTGTGGGTTGCAGTAATATTTTGTCCCTCTGAGCAGTTGTAAAGAGACGTATTACTCTTCTCTTCTTCCTCTGTTTGCAGCTAGTTTTCTGTGAACAGGGAGCCCTAGAGAAGCAGTGGTGGAGGTGGCTATACTGCCCCCATGTCAGCCGAAGCATGCAATTCTCCCTTTGCTGTGCCGTGAATACACGTATTTTTATTTATTTATTTATTTATTTATTTATACCCCGCTCTTCAGCCACAAGGCTATCAGAACGGCTTACAAATTGTTTTAAGCAATAGCTGTTTACACATCTAACTGCATTAAACAGTTTCCAATGTGTGTTAGCTAATTGCCCCCCACAAGCGGGGTACTCAATTTATCGACCTACGAAAGGATGGAAGGCTGAGTGAACCTTGGAGCCAGCTGGAATCGAACTTGCGACGTGGTGGCTTGCAGTACTGGCATTTATCACTGCGCCACCAGGGCTCCAGTACTCTTACGGTACTTCCATTGTGGAGTGCATGTGCTGCTTTCCTGGAAGTGTCAGTCCAGCTTCTTCCTCCTGTATTCTTCCACCTTTAAGAGCTACCAGATTTTGTGGACTGGGGAGATGGAAATGGAGGTGCAGGGGAAAGAGACCACTGAGTCCTTTGCTGCATGGATATATGTTGAGTGGCAGTTGCCTGGACACAATTATAAGACAGCATTACTCTGTGGTGATGCTGAGGGCTCTCACAGCATCCCTGCCATGTCTTGGTTCTTATTTGTCAGAGGAAAAAGTTTGCTGATCTTTGTAATGTGTAAACACTTGGATACCATGGCCTAAATCCAGTTGCTAGTCCTAATGACAGTAGGTAAGGCAATTGAATGGTAAGGCAACATTTTTGTAGATCCTATTGACTCAGTGGGACTAGCAGTTTGATTTAGGCCTTTATGTTGTAAAAAAATGTCTGACTGTAAAAGGGAGCATGAGGTGTTGACTAAACCCCAGGAAAAGGGAGATGGTGCTGAGGTAATCAAAAGAGTCTTGGATAGTCTGTGGATGGCCTCTTAATTAGTCTTGATTTAATAAGTTAACAGTATTACTAAATATCAGAAGTCATTGGGCTAGTAATTGTGCTCAATATCAGAGGTCACTTAGGCTGTCAGTTGTAGCTCTTTTTTCAGTAATTCTAACCCAAGCCCTCAGAGCAAATAAAGCACTGATATTTTAAAAGGGCAGTACTGACAGCTTGTGGTCTGTTAAAACTTTGTCTCTTTATGGAATAATAAAAACAAATATTGAACTAGGTAGGAAGGAATATTGAGGTATTCACATCCTGCTGTTAAGCACCTAGCAAAATGTTTATGTGGAACAAATTGTTTGGCAAACAATCTAGTTTCAGACTTAGTAGAGGGCAGGGATGCCATAAGTTTCATTTGGAGGCGTGTCTAGTGATTAAATCAAGGGCTGAAAATGTTCAGCCCCCACATTCATGAAGTTAATTGACCCGAGAGTGCATTTGCATACAAGCAAAGCAGAAAGATAAAAATTATTTCCTCTGCTACCACCTCTCTTCTTTGTGCAATGTTTCAGGTGAAAAATATGCTATACATTTATAGATTGGTTGGGGAGGGAGACGTTTTGGCACCTAGCTTGTTCTGAGACCTGGTTAAGCAGTAAAATGGTAGATTCATCTTGGAAATGTCTGCAATACTATTTTGAATGAGCTTGATTTTTGGAATCGTAAAGAAAAGGCACATAAATTACACATAAATTGTGGTAAAGTGTTACGCCAAATTGCTTGTGTTCAGTTAAGGTGGCTGCTAGCATTTAAAAAGCATACTTCCCCCTCCCGCAAATCACCTGTTGCATAGTGGTAAAGGCCATATGTTTGCTGAAGAAGTTTCTAGTTCAAATCTTGGCTTCTTGGTGAATTCACCAGGTAGCTTTTGGAATCAGTATCTTTGAGCCTCAGCCCTCCACTAACTGCAGTGCAGAGGTGGAGATGAAGACCAACCTTATGGGGAAGTATTAAAGAACTTCAGAGTGTGTGAAGTGGGAGCATTTCTAGCCCAGAGAACCCCGGACAGCAAGGCTGGTTAGAACCTTTCTACCACCACCACCACCTTCGAGGACAAAACAGAACTGCCACCAGCTAGAGTGAGCACCACTTGGCAAGTTGTTCTTGTAGTTTGACCAAGTTCATGGAAGCTTCACAGTCTCTAAATGTTTGAGTGGGGAGTGCTTGGGTGGGAAGGGCTATGGACATAAATGGATATTATGAGAGATTTCATAAATTTCATTACATCTTTTGCTTCTCATGAAATGCCAAACTGGAATTTCCAAATTTATCTTTGTTTTAGCCTCAATTAAATGGCAATTTTCAGAGTGAAAAAATCTTCTACTGCATTATTTTCTGTGGGAAAAGCTTCCTTTTCTAAAAATGTAGTGTCATAATATTAATAACATAATTTATGACTCAGCTTAGTTTATGCTGTCCTTTAGTTGTAATTTCCCATGATGACTTTTACCTTGAACATACATAATCTACATTATTTTTTTCTGTAAATGCAGATAAATTTAATATATTCAAAATTTACTCAGTCAAGACAAGCACTACAGTAGTTAGTGAAATAAATTTGCCACAACCCCCCCACCACAAATAATTTGGTTACAACAAAGCATTAAAAGCCTTAATGAATAAGAGCAGAAGGTGAGGTGCTAGATCAGGGCAAGGTACACTCAGCAGTGATTTTTCTACAGTGGAAATTCTGTGAACATGGCAACAAGAATCCTCATCATGATTCCCTTAAAGTAAAAATATTGAAACAAATTCATAAAATTATTTTAGCCTGATCTTAAAGAAATATGTAAATTTATGTCAACCCTGAAACTTACCAAATTTTACAATTATTTAAAATGGTATCTTAGCCCTTTATCTCTGCCTGTTGTACAATGATATCCTACAGGGACAATGCCACCCAGAAAGCTGGATGACCTTGAATATAATAGCTGTTCCCAAACCAAATAGGGACCCTTTACAGATCTCATCAGACAGACCAATTATCCTGATTGTTTATGACTACAGTATATAATGTTAGCTTCCATTTTAAGCTTAATGCTTACCCATTTTCATAAAGGAGTCCATAGAACCTGACCAGACTAGTTTTAAACCCCATCACCAGTTGACTCAATACACACAACCCTAAACATAAAATCAGAATTTCTTTATTGCAGTCATAGACCAGCACAACCCTAAACATAATATGCCCTGCCAAAAATATAAGCAACTGGCGGCTTTGCTATTATTATAATTTTTATTATTTTATTCATTTATATCCCACTTTTCTTCCAATAATGGGACTCAAGGCAGCTAACAACATATTTTAAACATTAGACGTTAAAAACAATAGAAAAATAAAAATAACAATATAAATGTAAAATTAAAAAACAATTAAACAATTTATAAGTTAAAACACTAACCATTAAAAGTACTAAAATGTATTTTTAAAAACACACAATAAAGACCTTAAAACTCTTAGGCAATCTTAAGGCATTTGACTGAATAGAATGGTGTTTCTGGCTTAAAATGTTTTTAAAAATAGACTGTGGAGAACAATTTGTTTCTCTAGTTAGTAGACTATACATGAATTTTAAAGCACATAGAAGAATGATTGGGTCCCATTAATGTTAATTAGCTCTATCCCAGCTGCCACTGCCCTGGCCTCGAAGGAGAGGAGAGGCATGACTTAATCCTCTGCCATTTCCTTGTGTGTCCTGTAAGCCTGAGGGCAGGGAACTGTCAAATTAACAATTTGATAAACCACTCTGAGAGCTTTTGTGGCTGAAGAGGGAGGTATAAATACTCTAAATAAATAAAAGAGCTACTCTTTCCCCCCTCCTCTTTACTTCTCTGGTAACCCCTCCCCCCCCCATGGCACTTGGTGCCAAAAGAACTTCCCTCCAAATGCTGAGCAAGGGGAGGGGGATCCAGAGGCATGGTGCACAAGATCTGGTCAGTGAACCATTGACTTCCTGCCCCTGTTTTAGTGCAACTTCTGACTCAAAATTTGTCTGTCATTAAAAATGCAAAGATGATTGTGTACCTCACTTTCAGGAATTGCCTTAAAACAGATATGGAGCACCCATATGTCCTGCCAAGTGTTCCCCCCTCTCCTAGTTATAAGTAATAAAAGATTTTTTTTTCTGTACTCTATACCTGAAATTTTATCATCTCTTGATTGCTGATCTCCCTCTCCCCCACCGCTGCTGCCGCCATTTCACACTCCCGGGCTCAGAAAACCCTGTGATAGGGTCACCATAAGTTGGAAATGACTTGAAGGCACACAGCAACACCCCTGTAAAGTGAAACCTGAGATCAGTGTTGGAAAGTAGCTTGGCAGATTAATTGGGGATCACTCCAGGATGGCACACATTTTTGTTTCCATGTTGAGAATTTCTGCTATAGAGTTAGAGTGTACAAAGTCTGTGGCTATGCCAGTGGGGATTTGGATGGACCTTTTACTTGGCAAATCCTTTAGGTTCAGGCATGGTAGAATGTGCACTGCTGAAAATATGGATTGGTGGATAGGTGCTTTCCACTGAAAGGTGTAATCAGAAGAATTTGCAAATTTTGGAAGAGAAAACTAGCACGAATGATGTTGTTTAGTTTAGATCAAACTCTAATGTGGTGCCTTCCAGTGGTGAACTACAATACCTGTTGAGCATGGTCATTGGCCATGCTGCTTCTGGATGATGGAAGTTGTACTCCCAACATATGTGGGGAGCACTGGCTTAAGGAAGACTTTTTTTGACCTGTAGTTATGCTTTTATGTTGTGAGTTCTGTGCCTCTCTGTGCAGTAGTTTCACTGCTAGGCCATATTACATGTTGGTGCTTTCAGATTCTGTTGCTTCTGGATCATTGTCCTCCCCTGGAACGAATAGCTTTCTGGGCTTGTGACACTTCCTTTGAACTTTTTGTTGTACCTCTAGGTTGCATTCATAGTTAACCTGCAAAGATTTGATTTGTGCAGGAAGTGTTTGAAGCTGCCACCCCCGCCCCTGCTGCCCTATTCCTTTCTTCCCTCCTTTTCCCTATAGTCATGTGTTTTGTTTCTGTATTAGACAGTTAAGATTGGTTGGTTGTAGACCTGAATGTGGCAGTGACTGGTATTCATCTTCCTTCCCTCCCTCCCTCCCTCCTCAGTTTGTATGACTGAATTGGATGCAGACGACATTGTGCTGCACTGCAGCTGAGCAAGAGGTCTGTCATGAAAAAAGAGAACCCAGAAAACAAATTAACTGAAGCCTGAAGCACACTGGTGGCCCAAACACTGTAACAGAAGCTTATCTTAATGTGGCAAATGTGTGTCTGTGTGTTCTCAGCAATTTATCCACAAGTTTTCACACGGGTCAGTGCTCTGTCTTAGAGGAAGTCTTGACTCTCCAAAATGGAGTGCAGGGCAGTAGCTTATTTATCGCAACTGCTCAGTCTCTCTCTCTCTCTCTCTCTCTCTCTCTCTCTCTCTCTCTCTCTCTCTGTGTGTGTGTGTGCATGTGTATGGGAGAGAGAGGGTGTGAGAGTTGCTTCTTCCTCCTGCTCCCCAGTCTTCTTTTGTAGCATACAACGAAAACTGTCAGAATAGTTATAGATAAGTGTTTCAAGAGGGTGAGAGCAGGAATAGCACAACAGTTTTTTTGATTTGTGTGTCTTCGGTCTTGTTGGCTCATTGTCAGCCAGGATATGGTTCAGTAGGTAGCAGTCATTGCAGAACTTGGTTGGCCAGTCTTTTTATTTAAAGAAAATCTGTGTTGCCATGATGGTCGGAATCCTGTGCTTTAGGGTGGTTGCTTTTGTTGTTTTTGTCAGCTCCTCAGATTAGGCTCATAGTATCCATATCTGTGAAGCAGGGAAGTTATGTACTGTATATGTAAAGGGGGGGGGTAGGAGGAGTAAGTTGATGTCATAAACTGCATCCTTCCTCTCGTGCCAGCTGGCTTTTGTCTGGGCACTCTCACTTGCCTTTTTTTTTTTTTTTGGTTCTTTTGTGATAGATAGCTTGCTTATGTGCAATACTGCAAGACAATGCACATTGTAGTGACAGATACTTTATTTATTGTTGGAATAAATTGATTTAAAAGGGACCACTGAAACAGAAGAGATTATGTGTTGGAGCTCCAGACCTTGCTAAAAGTGCAGGAAATATTTGACAGAATCTGTGTTTCCAAAGTGCTGGGAATGACTTTTGCTGGGAACCTGAGGTGGCAGCTGCCTTGTTGTGATTCTTCTCAGTGAGAAACCCATGCTCTCCCTGTGCGGAGTGCTGTGCGTGGGCAAGCAGGGTCAGCCTGGCTTATGAGCTGCCTGAGCTGCCTCTCGGTTTACGCTGTATATTTTATAAATGTGCTGTGGCAGGCAGGATTTCAGCCTGCTGTTTGTCTGTCCTGTCTGTGATCATGTCAAGTCTCGGATTACCTATACCAGCAATGGTAGCTAGGGAAAGAGGATTAGAATGTATCTCTTTGTGAATGCTTCACAAATCCTAAATTTCTAAGTTTGGGGCTAAATACATTGCTAGAACGGAAAACTCAGGCAATCCTGCAGTTAGCTTCCCCTCCTGTACAGATAGGCTTGAAGAAGTATCTTCCCTGTTTGGAAATAACTGGGAATCAAGAGATTTCCTGTATGTTTTCTGGATACTCAGAAAGTTAATCCAGACCTCAGGTTGGATGTGGATACTAAGAGCCTGGTTTGAGGCGCTGACATCAGTATGATGGAACCTAGAGGCCTGTGTCCTTGATGTGGCCTTCATACCATGAATGGTCCATACCCCTTACACTGTCTTGCCCCCCCCCCCTCACCATTTATAAGAAATGAAGTGATGAGAGGCCAGGAGTGCTCTGTGTGAGGTGCTGAAGGTTACATGAGGAAGCCCTAGCTAGTGCTGTATTTTGGGTGCACCCAAGGAGAGGTAGGAGCTCCAGAAGCTTCTGTGTGGTAATGATGGCACTGTTGCAGACAGGACAGGATGGGGAGGTGGGTGGAGAAGACCCTAAAGCTAGCTGTAGATCTGCTTTGGATGGGACCCAGATAGCAAGCAGTTCAGTGTCTGGCCTGGAATTATTTGCTCTATGCTTTACGAGTTAGACCTCTCTTAGACTAAAAGAAAGTGGTGCCTCCCAAGAAGAGCATTCTAGGGAAACACGATTCACAGAAGCCTTTGTTAGACAAAGTTCTGGGTGCAACTCTTTGTTAACTGATTTTAAAACAGATTTTCTTGATGGTAGAATGTTAGCTGAAGACGTTTCATCTCTGGAAGACATAGAAGGTTGTGGGAAATTGAACGCTTTACCACAGAATTGGTTGTTTTTTCACTGAAATTTATGGCTTTCAGCAGAGTCTCACAGATCTTGACTGGCCTTGGCACTCATTGAGAACTTGGGCTCATTGAGAAAAGGTCTATTCTCTGACAGCCTGCTTATCTCCAGAATTGCCCAAAGTATTGCCAGAATATAACACAAGTATGTGGATAATCCCCAATCAGTGCCAAGCTCAGGGGAATAGTGTGGCAATGCCATGCTTACCGCACAGGGAGGTGCCTGGCTTTCAGATATTCCTTTGTGGTTTTGCTGGTATGACAAGTTTATCTGTCCTTTGTGCCCTCCTATGCAATAGAGGTGGACAGTTGAAGATGTTGAGTTACTATTACACACTGTAGTTAGAGTAGGTAATACCAGTTCACACATCCCCCTCCCTGACTTTTCTTCAAGATTGCAGTGCTATGGAAAGAATCTCATGTGCCAGCTGTGATGTGGATGTCTACTGCACAGAAGTTTCTCCCTTCAGGGTGGTATTCCCTGGAGCTGCCATGTCTTGCTGCAGAAACTGCTGTTATATCTATTGATTTTCAGGTTTACAAAGTACACCTTTCTACACAAAGTTGTAACTGGGGATAAATTAATGCAGCAGAGAAAACCTGGCTTGAAATGACCATGTGTATTTTGGGTTAGTATGAAAGTGTTAGGGAAGGCTGTTTCATAGAGCCAGATAGCTTTCTGATGTAAATCAAGTGGGATCAGACCTATAGAGAGACAATATACATATGTCCACTGCCAGATGCTTGCACAGAGTTTTGCAATGTCAATATGTGTACAGAGGTAATATATTCAGTTATACTAAGTTGTCTTACAGTAAATTTGTTGCATGCATTCCACTTCAGAATGGCAAGATGTTCCAGACTAATGACATGAGATCTTGCATTCTTTTGGCAAGAGAGGACTAGAGATATACTCTCTCTTTGGTGTATTTTCTTTACTTAAAAGTGTGTAAGTAGAGCACAAGTGGGGAGACACAGACACTTCCACAGCAGACAGCAGATCCAGTGACCATGCATCTGATTCCCAGAAAGTTGCCAAATCCCAAAGTGGTGGAGCAGCTCACAGCTCTTTCTTTTTCCTCTTGCCATGTTCAGAATTGCAAACTGACTTCCCATTAGTTTCTTCTTTCCTCCCCTCCTTCTCAGAGATGCGTTCTTTTGTGTCTGGCGGAGGTTGTGTGAAAGAGGGTTACTTGAGCTGTCAGTGTTCTTAGGTTAAATCCTTACTATACCATTTCTGATGCTATAGGTGGTGCACAGGAGGAGGCTGGATATAATGGCTTGTGCCCTCAGTTGTTTGAGGCATGTTGTGATGAGAGCTAGAGTTTCACCCTTCTGTTTCCGTTTAATTGAGTGACTTCCATTCATTGTATAACAGTAAAGTGCTGCATTTTGCAAGAGTGTTATGATGAATTTTATCTGACCATGTAGTAATGCTGATCAGCTTAACACAACAGCATGAGTGTATGTTTGAGTGTGCCTAGTTGATGTGCTTATTGCAGTCACTTTACTAAACATCTAGTGCTGTAGGTGGAATTTTACCACATGACCTTTTGATGTCTTCATTAGATAGCACTGACCTGTGGGGATTATGAATGATGCTAAATTTGGGCCCATTTTATAACTTGAAATGCAGGTTGTCATAAGATCAGGTGAAGAGCTCTATTGAATCTGCCAAAGGTCCATACAGTTCAGCAGGCTGTTTCCAGAAGTGGTCTCCCTGATACTTTTGAGGAGTTATGGTCCTTATTCTTGTGGTTTTGTCTCCAGAATTGGATCTTCTTCAGCTGCTCCCACTGCCTGAGGTGTAGCAGGTGTCTGCCAGGGAAAGGGCTTACACTGTGGTGGTATCCTGATTGTGGAATGCTGTTAAGGAGGGTTGTTTGGCAGGTGCCTTGAGGTGCTAGGCAAAGCCCTTTCTATTTTCCCAGGCTTTTAATTATATGTACATTGCTTTTTATGTTATTTGGGATTTTTGTTTTAATTCTACTGCTGGCTTTTATTGATTTTATTTTGATATCTATTCCATTTTGCTCCCAAAACTGGGATTCAAGGAAGCTTACAGTAAGGCTGTTGTTACCAATAACAGTTACAAATAAAAACACAGAAGTTATATCAGAACACAACTTACAATATTAAAAAGACAAATTTAAAAGTACATCACTAGAAACAAGCATGGTAACTACCTATTGAGCCAGCGTGGTGTAGTGGTTTGAGTGTTGAACTATGACTCTGAAGACCAGGGTCTGAATCCTTGCTCAGCCATGAAAATCCACTGGGTGACCTTGGGCAAGTCACATACGTTGAGCCCTCAGAAAACCCTGTCATAAATTGGTTTTAGGGTCACCATAAGCTGGAAACGACTTGAAGACACACAACAGCAACAACAAACCTATCTGTTGAAAATGCCTTCCTCAGCAACCAGTCTGCTGGGAACACCCACCTGACTAGGAAGGTCTTTACCTGCTGGCAGAAGGACATTGTGGTGTGGGGGAAGCAGGATGTAGTGTAGGGCCTCTTACAAAATCCTCAGAGCCTGAGCAAGCTTATAGGGGAGAATACACTCCTCCATTTAGCCTGGACCCCAATTCATATACTATATTATAGTCAGAATGCAAGTTTTTTATGCTGTTCTTTTTTTTGGTGACATGCTTCAGTGCCTTGATTTGCTTTTCTGTAACATTTTGTGTGCTAACCTAGGAACCTGTTAAAGGGTGTAAACAAATTAATAAATAATGAAGAATATTCAGATGTTTACTGCCTGTGAACATGAAGTGGTCTGATCATAAGAGTGTTAGCCTGTGTCCTTGTGTTGCATCTTTTATACAAGTCTAAAGCTGCATGCTTAACCTATTTTGTGTGGATCTTTGGCAGAGCAGGGAGAGAATGGGATTGTGACTCTTTCTTTTGTTGTTGCCTTGGATGTTTTTAATCTCCAACACTGCTTAACTGGTTGTTACCAAAGGAGACTTATCCCTCAGAATTGTAAAAGAGATTCTAGAAGTGATTTTCTGCTTCTACCAAATGACTTGTCATTCTCTAAGGGGAGGAGAGGATATGGGTCCTTAGCATAGGGTTACATTTGTCACCGCCCAGGTGGAAGGAGGAAGTTACATCATGGTCTTTGGAGATTTGAATTCCTTTGTCTCCTCCGTTCAGTCTCCACGAAGCCAGTTTAACTTCCTGCTTCGCCCAGACTGGTTGAGGATCCATCTCCTCTGTCCTTCCTGATCTTTTCCTAATTTTTTCTTGCTGTTTAGCACTCTTCTTCTTCCACTCCTTTTTCCAGCCTTTTCTCTACTCTTTTTTTTTAAATTCCTTCCCTTTCCTTGCCCTCCCGTGGCCTCACCTTTGTCCTATTCCACCCGCCACCTCTTCCTCTTCTTGCTTCCTTTGTTGTCTCCAGCTGCCTTGCAGGGCAATGGGAAGCAACAAGCCTGCAAAGGAGACTGCGCAGCAGGCGGGAAAAGCCTCCAGAGTGGCGGGGGAAACCCAGATCGACCCCAACCACTCCCGAGAGCACACAGACCAGCGCGCTTGGCGCTGCTACTGCTCTTGCCGCCTGGTGATCTCTAGCTGGTGGTTGCCCAGAGAAAGTGGCAAAAAAAGCGTCCCTGACCATCGCGGCCGGGAACGCATTGGATGCAGCGGCAGCGCATCCCCCCCCCCATCGAAGGGGGAGGAGGCTGACACGAAGACAAAAAAGAGGCCAATGCAGCCTGAGGAGGTGATGTGTTTGTTCTTGAAGCTCTGCTTCTCCCCTCCAATAATTTTCCCACTCCTTGATACTTTTTCTGACTTCCTGTCAATTATATGGTTATAATGTTCTCTGTGTTGAATGTTGCTTTGATGGGATGACTGGTGGAAGAGGTACCTGTTTCCAAAGAAAAGGGGGTGGGGGACTGAATAACTTGTATGTCCGTTCGCATATTTAATCTGCTGTTGATTGGTATCTGCTTTGCTCATGGGTGCTTTGTTCAAGGGACATGCTCTGAGGGTTTCCTTTGCCTCTGAACTGCTGAAAACAGAATGCTGAATTTGGTGTTCATCACTTCTTCCATTGGATTGTCACCATACCACCATTGTATTTCATTAGGGTTGTACCATGGAACTTTTTCAAGTGGTAAAAAGCCTCCTTGGTGTAGGCTCTGGAATATAACAGCTTGAACTTAGTTTTCACTAATTTACTTCATATATTATGGATAAATCACTTGTATTTATGCTGACTAGGATGCTAATGATTTTAATAGAGTTGGAGAGGGATGCCATAGCTAACTATTCAGTTCCATTCCAATTTCAGACCTCATTATGGAAACAACTTTGGTTGCCCTGGTTGATGATGTACACTGGATATAGGAGTGTAGCCCTGTTAGTTCTTCTAGATTCTCAGCAGTCTTCTGTACTATCAGCTAAGGCATCCTTTTGGATTGTTTATCTGTGTTCAGCTTAGGAGGCACAGTGCTATGTCCTTCCTGGAAGAATGGTATCAGGAGATGTTGTTGGGAGATTCGTTCTTCCACTTTATGGCCTTTTGTCTGTGAGGTGCTTACAAGGTTCCCTCATGCTTTTCAATGTTTACATGAAATGGCTGGTAAAATTTGTGCTGAAGTGTCACTGGTATGCAAATGATAGTTGGCTTTACTTCTGCTCATCTAAAGGAGGCTGTAGGATTCTTGAATCAGTGTTTGGAGATAGTTTTGAAGGGGGATGAAGATTAATAACTTGAGACAAGGTAGAGATATAGTGGGAAGAGAAACCAACAAAACTGGACGGTGATTTATAACTGATCTTTCATGAAAAGCCAACTGCATAATTGGGAGTCCTCCCAGGCTCTGTGGGCCCATCTACGTAAGGGGGGGGAACGGAGTACCCCGTAGTAATAGCATTTCGCAGCAGTGGCGACATGTCTTAACGGTGTTTTTGGCCTTGGAAACCCCCATAAGCCTTGCATTCCAGATGGCAGCCATGAGTGATTTACTCATGTTAGTTTTTCGCCACTGCCAATTTAAAAAAAAGTAATCCAAGGTGTGCTGGAGCAATATAGCAATTTTACAATTTAACACCAGCCAGCAAGCCAGAGGTTCTCCAGTCTGCAGCAGCCTTTCACCCCACTCCACCGGGCCAGGAGGCTGCAGTGGGGCCCTGAGGACTTCTTGGCAGTGAAGCAGCAGCAGGAGGGGGTGTGGCCAGAGTGGCTGGCATCTTAAGCCACTCCCACATCCCTCAGGAACAGCAGCCAGAAGGACTCTAAGCCTGCAATTGGAGTCAGTTGAGGCTGGGAATGGAGTGGCGGCGGAAATTGGAGTTGTGCTGGGGAAAGGGAGGTATGGTCGGAACAGAGTGAACAGATGTTACGAAAGAAGGTGGGATCGCTGTTTGTTAGCTATCCCATCTTCAGTTCACCCTGTTTCCCGGAATAGATTGGAGAGCATACCAACCATTCCACAGAACCTTACTTTGCTTCTCTGCAATGCCAGGTCGGTTAAGAATAAAACTCATATTATTTACTATCTTCTCTTGGATGAGGATGCCAACCTGGCTTGCTTCACAGAAACCTGGCTGGGAGTGGATAGCTCTGTCACGTGGGCACAGGCCCTCCCAGCGGGGTATTCTGTCAGTGAGCAGGTGAGGGGAAGTGGGCGGGGGGGCGGAGTGGCTCTGGTTTATAAGAACAATCTGACCTTGACCAGGATACCTGTCCGAAACACAGTCCACTTTGAGTGTATGTACCTTAGCCTGAGGACCAGGGATAGTTTGGGGATTCTGCTAGTATACCGACCACCCTGTTGTCTAGCAGACTCCCTAACCGAGCTGACACAGCTGGTCTCAGAGTTGCTGTAGGAGTCACCCAGACTTTTAGCTTTGGGCGACTTCAACATTCCACTCTAGACCAGCTTGACAAATCTGACTGGTGCGGCTCGGGAGTTCATGGAAACCATGACAAACATGGGCCTATCCCAAATGGTCGTCGGGCCCACACATTGTGTGGGTCATATCCTCAATGCGGTCTTTAGTATGGAGCAGGAATATCCGTGGGCGGAGGTTATAAAAACCACCACATTGTCATGGACGGATCATTTCCTGGTCAAGCCTGAACTAAGAGTCTCTTCCCGCCCCACCAGGGGTGGTGGACCCATTAGAATGGTCTGTCCTCGAAGGCTAATGGAACCAATAGGATTCCAGAGAGCCTTGGAGGGTTTAATGGTTGGTAATGCTGGTGACCCTGTCGAAGCTTTGGTTAATACCTGGAACACCGACCTTACCAGGGCTATCGACACGATCGCTCCCAAGCGTCCTTTCCAACGCACTCCAAACCGTAAGCCATGGTATACTTCAGAGCTTAGGAAAATGAAGCGGGTTGGACAACGACTAGAGTGCAACGGGCGGACTCTTATCCGATAGGACTTGTCATAGGAACTTTCTTTGGTTCTATTGAGAGGCAGTACGTGCAGAGCAGAGATCCTTCTCCTCTGCACGTATTGCGTCTGCAGAGTCCCGTCCAGTGGAGCTGTTTAGGGTGGTAAGGGAGATGATGCAGGTTATACCTGCACAGAACCCGTTGCTTAACCCAACGACAGCCTGCGTTTAACAATTTCTTTGCAGATAAAACTCTCGGATAAGAGCCAACTTAGATGCCAGTAATTTGACAGAAACAATTGACGAGGTGTCCAGCAACTCCGTTGTTGTAAGTTTACTGAATGAATTTCAATCCGTGAGTACCGAGGATGTGGACAAGCTACTTGGTAGGGTGAGGAAGACGACCTGCCCTCTTGACCCTTGCCCTTCATGGCTGGCCATCCAGGGGGAGACTGCCTTGATGGTGTTCCTTAAGGACATCATCAATGCATCCCTCAGAGAAGGGTATGTTCCATCTTGTTTAAAGGAAGCAGCCGTTAGGCCGCTCCTGAAAAAATCTTCCCTTGACCCCCTGGACATGAACAACTATAGGCCGGTTTCTATGTTACCATTCTTGAGCAAAGTGATCGAGAGGGCAGTTGTTCTTCAACTCCAAGTGGTCTTGGATGAAACCGATTATCTAGACCCATTTCAAACTGGCTTTAGGATGGGATTTGGAGTTGAGACTGCCATGGTTGCCTTAACCGACGACCTGCGTCTAAGTATCGACAGGGGTAGTGTGACTCTGTTGGTGCTTTTAGACATCTCAGCAGCTTTCGATATGATAGATCATAGCATCCTCTTAGATCGCTTGCATGGGTTAGGAATCAGAGGCACTGCGCTCCAGTGGTTCCGGCCCTTCCTCTTGGGCAGGTCCCAGAGGGTGTTGCTCGGGGACAGCTGCTCCAGCAGAAAGGAGCTTACTTGTGGTGTTCCGCAGGGCGCCATCCTGTCACCGATGCTATTTAATATCTATATGAAGCCGCTGGGTGAGATTATTCGGAGTTATGGGGCTGAGTGTTATCAGTACGCTGATGACACCCAGATCTATTTCTCCTTGTCCTGATCGTCGGCCTCGAATTCCAATGGCGTCTCTCCTCTTAATGACTGTCTTAAAGCAGTAATGGGCTGGAAGAGGAAAAACAGATTGAGATTAAATCCAGACAAAACAGAGGTGCTCACGGTAGCGGCCCCAAAACCAGGAGTTGGGTTGCAACCTCCAGTCCTGGACGGAGTCACACTCTCTGTTAAGGACTGTGTTCACAGTCTGGGGGTGCTCCTTGATTCATCGCTTCAGATGACTAGTCAGGTGAATGCGACAGTCAGGAGCGCCTGTTATCAGTTTCGGCTGATACGCCAGCTGCGCCATTTCCTGGAAGTAAGGGACCTCGAGACTATGGTGCACGCGCTGGTAACACTAAAATTCTAAATTTCTGCAATGAGCTCTACATGGGGCTGCCCTCATGCTTGGTCCGGAAACTTCAGTTGGTACCAAATATGGCAGCCAGAGTGGTCTCGGGAACATCTTGGAGAGACCATATAAGTCCAGTATTAAAATCTCTCCACTGGCTGCCTATCAGTTTCCGGGCCCAGTGTTGGTTATTACCTTTAAAGCCCTAAATGGCTTGGGTCCAACTTACCTGCAGAACCGCCTCCTCCCATACAATCCTCCCCGCGCACTCCGGTCCTCTGGGAGGAATTTGCTTCAGCCACAAAAATCTAGGCTGTCTGCAACGTCCCAGAGGGCCTTTTCGGTAATCGCCCCCAAATTGTGGAATGACCTGCCGAACAAGATCCGTCAGATGACAAGCCTGAGTGGCTTTAAAAAAGCACTAAAGACGGATCTCTTTCAGCAGGCCTTTCCTAATTAGATCCCGGCCTCAGGGGTTCCTGGCCTCTTTTAGTCCGCTAGCTATTTATTGTATTTATTGTTTTTAAATGTGATTTTAGACAGTTGCTTTTAATTTATATTTGTTTAATATTTTTTTATGGGGGAGGGTGGGGGTGGGGGTGTTTAGGGATTTTTATCTGTATTATTTTTTAATTTTTGTAAGCCACCCCGATCATTTTAACAGAGGGGCGAGGTATAAATAATAATAATAATAATAATAATAATAATTATTATTATTAACATGAAAGCAAAACAAGAAAATCCACCCCATCTTATTGCCTTCGTGATTGCTTGCTAAGGCGAAAATCCAACATGGTAACAGCAGGTGCTTGTCCTGTTAGCAAGCCCTGCCCCTGTGCTTGCCTGGCCAATCAGATTTGCGCTTCCCTTTGAATTGCTTGTACTAACAAGCAAGAATGCACAGCCCCTTGCTGTTTTTAAAAAACTGTGGGGAAAGTTGCAAAGGCTTTTCCTGTGTTGTTTTTGCTGTTTTGGCGCCCCCTCCTTCTGAATAGTGTAGATTAGTGCATGATCCCATTTAAAACAGGTAGGGTTCCCAGCGAATTCCATGAGGGCTATTTTGACCATTTAGACAGGCCCTGTGTTATCTTGAGTTCAGGTGGCTGTGGTGTCCAGAAATGCTTTTTACCAACTTAGGCTGGTACACCAACTGTGGGCCTTATTTGAAGAAGCTAGGCCATGCCTCAGTTATCCATGCAGTAGTAATATGCAGATTTAGACCACTGTAATGAACTCTACCTGAGTTTGAGAATGGTTCATCAATTTCAGCTGATGTAGCATGAAACAAATGAGGCAGAATGCTGGGATCAGAGGAATTGGCTCATATGACATCTATATCAGACCAACTGTCCTGGTCTCTTGGATTTTCCAAGCCCACTTTAAAGTGCTTGTTTTATCTATTAAAAAAAACTAAACAAGGTATGAGAATTGTATCCCCCCCCCACCCAAAATGTTTGTTGGAGTGCAACTCTCAGCATTCCTTATCATAGGCTGTGCTGGCTAAAGCCTCTGGGAGTTGCATCCTAACAGCATTTGTAATGCTGCACAATTCCCACCCCTTACCTAAATGGTCTGGGAATCATGTATTTGAAGGATTTCCTTCATATTATTAGCCTGCTAGGTCCTTAGAATCATGCTGAATGTTTATTTTGGTGCTGTCTACGCTGGAAGTGTTTGTTGATGTTTTATTTTATTCTTTTCCTGTTTGTATGGGATGTTCTCATGTATGTAGCCTTGGAGGCCTTTTGCCCTGAAAGGCGGCCTAAAAATGTTTGAAGTGCTGTATACATAAAATATTTTATGTATTTTAAGTATACATAAAATAAAATGTATTAAAATTATATATATAATTTTATTTATATATATTGTAAATATATATAAAATACATAAATATATATGTATTTTAAGTATACATAGATGGGTTCCTGAGACCTCTTTGCATTTGCATATTACTCTTGATTTAATTAAGTTAGGCAATAAGGACACTCTTGTATGACTGCATTCAGATTTTCATGGCCTGACCACCAAATTATTGATTAATTTGTTTGTTAATATCTCTTCAAAATCAAACCTTTTCATTTTTATGTATTTGTGAGTTTTTGTCTATGGCCTTAAGCTGCATGTATGCTTAAACTGAAGTTTCAGATGTAAATAAAGAGTGTAGTAGGGATGGCTAATACTTGGGGCAAGAATTTGGTGCTAGAAAAATCAGAGCGTAGTGTAGCTCTCCTCTGTGAAAAGCTGATGTTCACTGGCCATAGCCGTTATAGCCAAATAATTGTGCAACCCAGTCTGTCATGTTTTTAAAAATCTCCCAATAAAATTAGATTTCTCTGTGTCTTTTCTAATTAACTGAGGGGCATGTATTGGTTGCCTTCCCCTTACTACTTTCTGCTTTTCTTTTCTTGATGTTCTTTTATTCTTGATGTTCTTTTATTCTGTTTTTTTTTTCTTTTGTGTATGATACTGTACAGCACCTTGTGCCTGTCTTTTTTTCTTGGTTGCTTAAGAAATAGTAAATGCTTGCCATTCTTGTGTGCCTGCATTGGGAGCAGGGGACCTAAATTTTACAACAAATGCTTTCTCTCTCTCTGTGTGTGTGTGTGTAATTTTCCTATAATTTTCTTGTGTTCACTGCTGATGAAGAAGGCTATACAGGGTTGTGCAGATACCCAAGGTACAGTTCTTTGGTTGGCTAATTCTGTGCCCACTGCCAAATCAATTGTTAAATAATAATATAGAGAACCTTGTCTATAGCTTGCAAGTTGTGCTACACAGCAACAGGTTGTTGGAGAGTTGTAGCTGGCCAACTTGTCATCCTTAGATGAAACAAGCTATCTATATCAATTGTACCTTATTTTCAGCCCTTGTTTTTGGGGTAGAAACGTAACTAGTTATCTTGTTTTATGAGTTTTGTTGGGGAAATGTTGCAGGGGGGGGTAACCTTGTAGATTTTTCTCAATTTCTCAATTGTTTTTGATGCCTTTATCCATGCTATGTATCTGAATCGTTTGTGGCAGGCACCACTGTCTTGGGTTGTGCTCTTACTTGGATCACTGTTTCCAGAAGGTGGCATTGGGGAATTACTGCTTAACTCGTTAGCAGTCCACCTTTGGTGTTCTGCAAAGTTCCATGCTTTTTCTGATATGGTTCTGACAATTCAAAGACATAGCCGTGTTAGTATGGAATATCAGTAAGCAAGGGGATCTTGTAGTAACTTTGAGACTGAGAGAAAAAAGTTGTAGCATAAGCTTTCATAGTCTTGGTTTGGAACGACCCCAACCAATATCACACTACATTCCAAAATCCCTTCCACTGTTTATATTTCTACCTAAACCTTGAGATCTTCTTCAGAGGTATTACTTCAAGGGTCCCACCAAGGCAAATGAAGTGGGTGATCTCCTTGGACATGGCCTTTCTGGTGAGTGTCACCTCCATTGTGGAACAGCCTCCACAGAGAGGTTCTTCTGGCACCTAGGCTTTTTAATGACCTGTTTTTAGCCTGAGTGTCTTCTGTGCTTTTACTTGTGGTTCAAATAACTTTTATTGGTACAATATTGTTGTGTCTATGAACTGCTCCAAGAACATCTGATATAGTGTGGCTTTATAAATGCAGAATAAATAAAAATAAATAGTGATCTTGTAAAGTCAGGATTGAGAACAAGGTACCCTCCAGGGATTCCCTTGTTGAGGCTGATAGGAGTTGTAGTTTAAAAAATCTAAAGGCTGTGAGGTTGTTACTTTCTGAACTAAAGTAATGGAGTTGGAAACTTTTACAGTTGCTGGATGTCTACTAGCACAAGGACTGTTACTTGGTCTTTTTTCTCCCCACTGTCAGTTAACTCTACCTTTAAAAAAAGACAAGGAAAAATCGTAGTAATGTGTTAGTTTTTTTAGAATAGGTTTTCTCTCTCTTGCTTGTGTATGTAAATCACACATCAAAAATCATTCAAATAAAGATGGCTGTCTTCTAAACGTTGTTTGTTTATTTTATTGTTTATTTATAGCTTGCTATCCCCCCAGAACTGGAATTCAAAGTGGCTCACAATTTAAAAGAACAGTACAACTGAAACTTGCAAAGAATGAACATTAAAATAGAATCAAACTATTTACAGTATTAAAACAAATTCACAGCTCAATAAAAGAATGAAATGCAACTTAAAAACATAAAAAGCTCTCAAGACCATTTAAGTTAAAACACTACAGCACCCTAGCCCATTCTTTAAAAACTTTCTGTTTTAAAAGCCTGTCTGAATAAAAAGGTTTTAGCCTTTTCTGGCCTCCCTGTTGCGTGAATTGGTATTGTGCATGGAAATCCACTTGTGTACAAGATCTTACTGTGAGGAATTTAAATTAGCTCAGTTGGCAAGCAAGAAGTCGCATAACTTTGCAGGATTTTTCACCCTGTGTATACCAGTACAGTTGTCCCTCCACATTCATGGATTTGGCATTCACGGTTTTAAGTATTCACAGCTTGAAAATATTCTTTAAAAAATAATAATCCTAATAGCAAATTTTGTCATCTTATATTTTTGTCATCTTATATAAGGGACACCATTTTGCTACACCATTGCATATAATGGGACTTGGGTATTCACGGGGGGTCCTGGAACCAAACCCCAGTGAATGTGAAGGGACAACTGTACTAACTGGGAGAAAACAAGCCAGACAAACCAAACAACCTTGAAATCTTTATTAGAAATGAACTGAAACTCCATTCATGCCACACACATCTATCCAGCACACTCACAAGAACTATTGAAGAAAAGCAGGAGAATTCTGAAAGGTGGGTTAGCTTAGGGCAAATTCATGGAAATACTCTACCGCTCTGAAGCGAAGAACTCCTCACAAGTAGCACAGCAATGGGAAAGTACTCTTGAGTAGCTTGCGATGATAGGTGGCTGCCAGTTAAAATGAAGGGAAAAGAGGAAGTTAGAAGCAGGAGGAAGAAAGAAGCAGAGCAAGAGAGAGAGAGATTTGGAAGGGTGAGTAAAAGGGAGAGGTTATTGGGGAAACAGACTGGTGTGGAAGACAAAAAGAAAGTGAGGTCCAAGCACAGAAGGATAGAAGGGGGGGGGTAGTACAGAGTAGTATGGAAATGAGGGGAATGGAGATCCAAGTGTGCTGAGAGGAGATTTTGAGGTGCATTTATATGCAAAATCTCCTTTGAAGATGCAAATTGAAAAGGGAAATTATCATCTATCAGAAAATTCCCAACATGATAGCAAAGGAAACTCTGGATGAGCTAGCACTACTGTATATGAAAAAGGCAGTTTTCAGATTGATGGATGACAGACAGCTCTCTCTCTCTCTCTCTGGGATGAATATGGAGTTATAAGGAAACTAGACCTCACATAATGATGATATTTCCATCTTACTTTTGAAATGTCAGAAGGATGCATCCTCGTGTCACCTTCTCAGGAAAACATGGCATTATTATGGCAAACTTCAAAGAAACTCCACTTCACATTTACCAAAGGTGTGAAACACTTTGTGGAACCTGAAATGGCCTGTCCTTGGCATGTACATGTGACCAAGCGTGTCCTCTAGCCCTAACCTAAATGTTTTGTCAGCCTTGCGGAGGGCCTGGCATTAATATTTCTATCAAAACGTGTATCAAAAATGGATGGAGCAGTTGCTCTCATACATCCCTGGGAAGAGAATTCCAGAGTCTAAAGGCAGCCACGAAGAAGGTCCTCCTAACAGTGCTTGTGATGGTGATGGGACTGAGAGAAGGACTTCTCTTAATGATCTCAAAGTTCCTCCTAGAAACTTTAAAAACATCATGTTGACTCTCAACTTAGGATTCATTCTGATCAGTAGCCACTCATAACCTGTGTAGATTGCCAGAATTTTGACACACAGGACTGAGTGCTTCTGACCATGTACAGAGTGTTTCTCTCAAGATGGAAACTGGGATTTTTTTCCTCCACTGTGAAATGAAAACTTCCTTATACCGAGAATGGAATTTCATATTTTCTTATTGCCTTCAGCCTGCCCACCTGAAGTAGCCCCATACATATACCGTGTGCATTCTTCAGTTGTGATTGCCCTTATTTAACTTAGAAGTATTCTACTCTGCTCTGAGTTTGCAGACTGGTCTCAAAATCTGTAAGAGGCCAGCAGACATGCATGCATTCTCATTGAATGCACCCTACAAACTGGTGGCCGCCACTTCCATGGTCCCAGTTTGCACTACAAAAGGTGCATTTGCAGCACTGTGCTTATTACCCTGCAGATGCAGCCATCACCAGTAAATACATAATGTGGGTAGCTGGCTGCTGTGAAGGCTTAGGTGCATTTATTTGCTTTTTGTTTTCCATTCACTGCTATACTTCTGTTTAGACATGCCAGTAGAAAAAAAGGAGAAAAAGTGAATGAGTGTGTGTGATTATAAACTGGAAAGGGAGAGGGCAGAATTTATTTGGAGAGAACTATAGGGGAATATGAATGGAAGTATACATGTTTAAGGGAGAAAAGAATACAAATTGACACCCTCCCCTTCCTAACTCCTGAAATCCTAGAGATTAAGGTGCTCTCACTTCTGCCTACTATTGTCATTTGGCACCATGATGCAGTAGAAAATGGGGCCCCACTTACTCAAGTGTGTTCTTGATTTTGTGGAATGTTTATCATTATTTGACCAGCAAGTAATTAAATGACCATCATCCCAACCACAGTTGACTGTTTAAACAGACTATATTGGAATGCACAGATCATTGGTCTCTCTTGAATACAAGGTGAACCTTTTAACATTTCTTCACTGGCATAGAGGGCTCTGGTTTTATAGTCTTTTAGCTCCTAAATTATTTTTTACAACCTTCTTGTTTTAATATTTCCTCTATTCTAGATGGGTTTTGCAGTCAGTGGATGAGGCATTTGTCTGAGGATTTTTCCCCCCTGGGTTGCAGGGTATAGCATGGAGATATAGATGACGTGTGTTCAGCTTGCTGGCTCCTTGCCTAGGACTTGATACCTTGCATCTGATCTGATGAGTGAAGCATGGCCCAGGGGAGAACTGCCCAATCCTGTGTTTGCCAGGGAAAGCACAGACACATGGAGAATAGCATGGGCGTCTTGTAGACTCTCCCTGTTGTGTTGGTCTCCAGCGTTTGCTGCTTCAGTTTAGTGTTTCTGCTTCACTGCAGCTGCTACTCTGTTCTGATACTGTGCGGTTGTGTCAAAAGGTTATAGTATTTCATGGTTGATAGGCCTAGGGTTTCCTCCTGGACTGGTGAATGGTAGGAGACTGCATTCTTAGTAGTCCCCTATTAGGACGGATAGAGGTTAGCAAGAAGGGCAGCTCCAGGCTAGAGCTAATTGCTAATGTACTCTGGAAGGTTTTTATTGTCCTTAAGCTTTCCAGGATGAGTGTGTACAATTGGCTAATATGAACTCTTGCACACTTGAAAGACTATATTCATTCCTTGTTTGCTGAAGGGCCCATAGTTTTTCCTGGTGAAGAATTGTGCCATGAAAAACAATTTCAATCTGAGTAATATTGAGAGCATTTAGGCAAACAGTATAGAATTCTGCATTAAATGATGACACTTAAAAGGGCAGCGTGCAATTGGAATTACGTCAGTCTAGGTAGATTTGCATGAATGTAGTCCTGCTTTATGTGATAAGGAAGGGTGGCAGATAAAGGAGGGATGAGGGAAGACAGCTGAGAAACCTTACTGAATTTAGAGGTCCCACTCTATCCAGACTTTAGATTCTATGAGCTTTTAGTAGAAACTGCTAACATAGATAGCATCATTAAAAAAAATACTTTGCATTTATATGTTACTTCTGTAGGGTGAGATGGGCAGGAAGAATCCGTAAGCATTGGGAACTTAGGACCGCCCAGAGAAGCAGGAAGTTGACCATTGATCTTATAGAGTTTAAATCCCTTTGTTCTCCTCCAAGAGGCCAGTTCAACTTCCTGCTTCGCCCAGGGAAGATCAGGATCTCGCTCCTCCACCTTTCCACTTTCTTCTACCTCACCCCCCCACCTCATTCTTTCTGCCTTAGTCTTAGATCTCTTTCTATCTGTAATTCCTTTAAAAAAAAAAAAAAAAACCACAACTTCCTCCTTTTTTGCCTGCTCCGCTTCTCCCCCAGCTTCCTTCTAGATATCTCTCTTACCTTACTCCCCCCCCCCATCGCCTCCCCGCATTGTGGGATCCTCGAAGGGGACGGATTGAACCAAGCAGCAGGCTGCGAACGAGCAGAAAACGGCAGCCTCTGTTCCCCAGAGCCCCCATCATGGCGGCTCGGAGGGAACCATGCGGGCCAGCTCCTCCTCTTCCAGCCACCCGGCACTCCCGGTGGCTCAGAGGAAAACCGCCAGAATTGCGGAACAGGCCCTGACCGGAGGTGGCTTGCAAAGCGCGCCAAAAACAAGCCGCGCCAGCAGCCCCAAAGGAACCAGCAGCCCCGGTCGAAGGAGCAGCGTTCCGATCCCTCCAGGAAGGAGACGGACGGACGCTCGACAACCAGAGAAGAGGCTGATGTCGGAAACCGCCTGGATGACGACCAGGAGGCGGGAGCCTCTGAACAAGTAAGAGGGTCCCATTCGGGGAAGGAGATGTGAGCGGCAACCCAGGATCCCCTCCCAAAGCAGGCAAAACCTCGTCCCCCAGCAGCGCTCGAGCTCTCACCCAGCGTGGAGGAGGAGTGGGGGGGGACGAGTTAGACGCCACCCAGGGGGAGGGGGAAGAGGAACCCTGACTCTTGGATGATTCGGGGACTCTGATGATAAGCATGGGGGAGCAGTGCCCCATCCAAAGGGGAGGCTTTTCCGATTGGCGCCCCAAGTGTTGTTGAACGCCCCCCCTTTCCAACAAGGAGGGCTCGGCATTCCTCAAAATAAGGGGCACAGGCAGGAGGCAGCCCTCAGCCAGTAGATCTAGGGCTCAAGGGCCTCCAGAAACTGGTAAAGGCCCTCTAGGCCCTGGAAGGGGAGACCACAGGCTGACGCTCAGCCGTCCACCTCCAGTGGGGGGGGGGTGCCACTTTACCCAATAGGCCCCCAGGAAAGAAAGACTCCCCCACCAGATACTCCTCTGAGGAATTGGGGGAAGTATCTGAGGGGGAGGGCCTGGTGCCAATGTGGACACACAAGATAAAGAGGATGGGGAATTCCCTGCTTCAGAAACCTCGGAACCAGAGATTTGGAGAGAATTTTCCAAGGGGACAAATTCTCCTACCTACGTAACAAGGCCCTTTTGGTCTCCAGAGCCCTGTAACACCCAGACCACTATGCCTCACTGACCCCACTACTGTTTTCACAGTACATATATTCTATTAGCTGACACACATTGGAAACTGCTTGATGCAGTGTGGATGTGTGGATGGCTATTGCTTGGAACAATTTGTGGGCCGCTCTGATAGCCTTGTGGCTGAAGAGCGGGGTATAAATAAATAAATAAATAAATGCGTGACACTACCCTGGTCTCCAGAGCCCTGTAACACCCAGACCACTATGCCTCACTGACCCCACTACTGTTTTCACAGTACATATATTCTATTAGCTGACACACATTGGAAACTGCTTAATGCAGTGTGGATGTGTAGATGGCTATTGCTTGGAACAATTTGTGGGCCGCTCTGATAGCCTTGTGGCTAAAGAGCGGGGTATAAATAAATAAATAAATAAATATATTATTATAAGATGATTCCATGCTGTCTTCTACACAGAAGTAAACTCCTCCTAAAGGAGGACATATTAATAAACACAGTCACAATAAGACAGTCTTCTCCAACCTAGTGCTCCTCAAATGGACCGAAGCCCCCATCATCTTCAACTGTTATCCTCAACCAATTGGGATTATGGGAGTCGGAGTACAGCATATCAGGCTGGTGACTCCATATATCTCTATGTCTTTTGCAAGGGATGGCCATGTAAGAGCTGATATGGCACAGTTTGGAGGTAACCAGACTTGCAAATACTTATCTGTAGTCTGTGAACTTCCTCAACAATAGTACATTATCAATCTGGGCAACCATTTGTTTTCTTAAAAATGTATGAAGACTCTTGCTGCCTCAAAGCAACTGTCCATCTAGTCCAGTACCTGGGTGCCCAGTGCCTTGACTAACTGAAAGCCTCCAGGAAGACTGCAACAGCAGCAGGGGCCCCCACCCTGGCACGGTGATCCATCTGGATCAGACATTGGGATGCTGACACACAGTCTAGAAACGCCCTTATTATACCAGCCTTCAAAGAAACCAAGTTGTTCGGTGATGATGCTTGAAGGATATTCTGGTGGAAACAAATAAGAAACAAGTGATGCCTTCAGCAAGCCCAAGTAGGACAGGAAAACTGGGAAGCGACCCTCTCAGCAGCCTTTCAGTACCCTGGCTCCGTTCGACATCCAAGGGCAACGGTAGACGGGGAGACTTTCGTTCCTCTAGACCAGCCTGGTCCAAAACCAATTATGTTACTTGACACGCACCATTCTCCAACCCAAACGCAAGTCGCAGAGGGGGATCCCAATCCCAAAGAGGGTCCTCAAGGCATCAGTCCTGACTCGGACAGCGGGAGGAAGGCTGCCCAGGTTCCCAGACTCATGGGTAAACCCCACCTAGGTCAGTTGGCCCCTGAACACCATAAAACAGGGATACAAGGTCACCAGTTTTCTTACCGGCACCAATCCCATCAAACCCAAGGAAGGCATTAGACCTCAGGACAGCCATCAACCACCTACTGGGAATAGAAGCCATAGAGGAGGTACCAGCATCCCAGCGTTCTTCTCTGGGATATACGCATACTTCCCCACAGTACCAGAAAGGACGGAAACCGCGGGTCGGTATTAGACCCGGAGTACACAACCTCATGCGCTGCTTACAAACTTGTCTGGATGGAAACACTCTCGTCGATATGGCGAGGCATACAGGAAAGAGACTTCCTGGCATCACTGGTCCTGTCGGAAACCTACTTTCACATCATGATTCATTCAGGCAGCAGACACTTCCTCAGGTTTGCGTCCGGGGAGGAACATTTCCAATTCAAGGCTCTCCTTTCAGTCTCTTGACAGACCCCAAGGGTTCACGAAGGTGCTGGTGGTTCTAACAGCACACCCGAGGACCAAAGGGATACGCCTGCATCCATACCAGGGTGACGCCCGCCTCTCCGAACACCGTCGAAAGCAAGATCAGAACGGGACTTGAGATACACAATCAACTTCCTACAACGCCATGGCCTCCTTGCGAACTTCAAGGAAACCATTCTGGCCCCTTCAAAGCTAGGAGTGCAATTAGACAAGGTAAATTACCATGTTGCCCTCCCGGGAGAAAGTCAGCCTGTACTAAGGCGGGAGGCCGGACAGATTCGAGCTCGGAACCATAAACCCTCTAGCATGCCTCTTTGGTCATCAGTCTAGGTGGTTCAGTGGTCCAGGTTCCACCCCAGTCCTCTACAGGCATCCTTCCTTCCATGTCAGGAGCAGATAGCTCGAATATGGAGCCCTCTCCATATTCGTCCCGATCTCTGTAAAGGACATGCTCCTAGGGTGCCAAGGCCCCCCCCCCCCCGCTGACCATCAATCACCAGGCAGTTGCAAGTTGCAATTACCTCAGACGCAGTCTCTGAGGGGGGCGGCCACTGTCTGGACCAGGCGGCTCATAGGACCTGGTCAAGACAGAACAGCTCCACAGCATAAATCGGCTGGAACTGAGAGCACTAGCCCATTTTTCTCACATCCTGGAGGATCAACACGTCCTGCTACGGACAGACAAAAACACAGCCTGCCCCTACATAGCGAGACAAGGAGGTCCCAAATAAAGATCTCTACTCCGGGAAGCGGAGGCCCTCCTCAGGTGGCCAGAGTCAACGGTCCAGTCCCTCTCGGCATGGTACCCCCAAGGAGAGGAGAACCTACAATCAATCTACCTGAGGAGACTCACATTTCTCCCAGAGGAGTGGTAGCTGAATCAGGAAGTCTTCCTTCAGGTACAAAGGAGGTTCGGGGTCTTGCAGGTTGACCTCTCCTTAATGTCACGAAACACCAAAATTTCGACACTCCTTGGCCAAATCCAAATAACCTATTTCCCCCAAGACCAGCAGGGCTCCTACACCTCTTTCCCCCCCCCTCCACCCGATAGGGAAAGTGTACAGGAAAACACGGGAGGAGGGAGCGCAGGTGGTCCTCCTGGCCTCCTGCTGGCCACGCTGGCCGGGGTTCTCAGATCCGAGACAGATGGCGGTGGAACCACCAATGAAGCTCCTGTCACACCTAGATCTGCCTCTCCAGGGCCCAGCCTAACACCCCAGTGTGGCAGGGCTACAGCTGACAGCCTAGAGATTGAATGCCAGGCCTCAAAGGACTGCAGCTACGTTGCCAGGTCACAGCCTCACTACGGACATCCAGAAGACCACGAATGAGGAGAATCAACCAAGGTTGCATGGTAAATTTTCTCGCAATGGTGCACTTCAGAAAGAGTGAGACCCATGGAGGTCTTAACCAAGCACGGCCGGGCCTTCCTTTCAGGAGGTCTAGACAAGGGTCCCAGGATCAACACAATGAAGAGACAGGCAGCTGCTTTGGCAGCCGCCATCCAATGCCCCCAAGGGGGTCGAATCTCAGCACACCCAAAACGTGAGGAGATTCCTAACAGGGGCAACTCTGATCTCACCCCCCAGTTCACCACAGGCCTCACACATGGAGCCTCCCGTGGATGTGGAGACAACTAACATGTCTCCCCTGTGAGCCACTCAGGAAGACCCCAATTCGAAGGCTAACCCTCAAAGCGGCCCCCTGGGGGCCACCACCTCCGCCAGGAGAGTTTAGAAATTATCAGCTCTCTCGGTAGAGAACACCTGTGCTCAGTCGGAGAGGACTTTGTGCCTCCGCGTACCAACCCGTCCTTCCATCCCAAGGTCTTATCCAAATTTCGCATTGCACAACAACTTACCCTTCCATTCTTCCATCCCAATCCATCCCAGCCCACTGAGATATATGACTCAAGATGGCATTCAGGAGGGCACTGAAAGTATACATTAAGCACACGGCTTCCTTCAGGAGACGCGAATCACTCTCCGTATCCTTCAACCCGGCCTTGATGGGGACACGGGTACTGAGGCAAACGATTGCAAAATGGATCAAGGAATGCATTTTTGAGGCCTATGGCTCAGCCAAAGTTTCCTGTCCCCGAGGGGGTTGCGCTCACTCAACCCACTCAGTGGCTACAGAAGTCTGTCGGGCCGTGACCCGGAGCACTTCGTCCATCTCCATCCGACATTACTAGGCGGACACGTATAGATTTGTGGGAGCCACTTTCAAAAGAAGTGTGCTTCATGTCGTTGTATGCACCTAGTTCCTCCTATCACACGCAGTCACACCCTCCCTAGGTGATTCTTAGGCTTGGGTATGTCCCAATGCTTACGGATTCTTCCTGCCCATCTCACCCTACAGAATGTTACATTGGGCACTTACCGTGAAGGTACTTTCTGTAGGGTAGATGGCAGGAAGAATCCATCCCACCCTGCGACTGCAAAGGAGGGTCCATACGGGTTCATAATTGTTTTCTTTCTATGCTTCTAATATGCATGTTTGTCTTAAAGGAAAGAAGCTACCTCACTGATCACCAGGCTTTGCTAGTCAGAGAACTGGCCTCTTGGAGGAGAACAAAGGGATTTAAACTCTATAAGATCAATGGTCAACTTCCTGCTTCTCTGGGCGGTCCTAAGTTCCCAATGCTTACGGATTCTTCCTGCCATCTACCCTACAGAAAGTACCTTCACGGTAAGTGCCCAATGTAACATTCTCAAATGTTTAAAGCACATTGCATCAATGACACACTACTACTATCCACACATTTCAGAAAGGAGTCCTGAGGCTGAGAGCCTGGTGAATTTGTGACAGAGGCAAAACCTGAAGTAAGAACTTTCTTCTTTGGCTGGACGACAGATGTCTTTTCCATTTGTTTTATTCTGAATGGAATTTCTTGATTATAGATAGCAAGGAGTTATTTCAGATAAAAAAAACTGAATTGTATTGGTTCACATTTAGAATCATAGAGTCACAGAGTTGGAAGAGACCACAAGGGCCATCCAGTCCAACCCCTGCCATGCAGAAATACACAATCAAATCATTCCTGACAGATGGTCATCCAGCCTCTGTTTAAAAATCTCCAAAGAAGGAGACCCCACCACACTCCGAGGCAGTGTATTCCACTTCCAAACAGCTCTTACTGTCAGGAAATTCTTCCTAATGTTTAGGTGGAATCTCTCTTCCTGTAGTTTGAACCCATTGCTCCGTGTCCTAGTCCCTGAAATAGCAGAAAACAAGCTTGTCCCATCCTTAGTATGACATCCCTTCAAACATTTAAGCATGGCTATCATGTCACCTCTCAACCTTCTCTTCTTCAGACTAAACATGCCCAGCTCCCAAAGATGCTTCTCATAGGGCATGGCTTCCAGATCTCCCACCATCCTGGTTGCCCTCCTCTGGACACACTCCAATTTGTCAATATCCTTCCTGAATTGTGGTGCCCAGAACTGGGCACAGTATTCCAGGTGAGGTCTGACCAAAGCAGAATAGAGTGGCACTGTTACTTCCCTTGATCTAGACACTATACTCCTGTTAATGCAGCCTAGAATTGCATTGGCTTTTTTTAGCTGCTACATCATACTGCTGACTCATGTTCAGCTTGTGGTCCACTAAGACTCCTAGATCCCTTTCACATGTACTGCCATCAAGCCAAGTGTCACCAGTCCTATATCTGTGCATTTCGTTTTTACTGCCCAAGTGTAGTATCCTACATTTTTCCCTGTTGAAATTCATTTTGTTAGTTTTGGCCCAGCTTTCTAATCTGTTAAAGTCATTTTGTATTCTGATCCTGTCCTCTGGAGTATTAGCTACCCCTCCTAATTTGGTGTCATCTGCAGGCTGCTATTGACTTCATGAGACCCTGCAAAATCTTGAAACAAAGTTTATACTATAGCTGACAATTTAAAGATGCATTCTGTATAACATAGTTAAACTGCTTTTGTTTTGTTCTATAACAGGTGCTCACTTACCCCTGCTATTTGCTTTTGGTCTTGGATGGGATTTGTGGGCCTGCCATTAGCTTTTCCTTACTGCACTGACCAAGCAGGGTTTCATAGTTGCTTTGCTAGCAAAAGTAGCATAGTTGCTAGTGTACTAGAGTGATTGCCGGGTTGGAGTACTTAATGCCTCTGGATACTTAAAACTGCATTTAAGTGTTTCTTGCACTCCTTGCTAACAAAACCCCACAAGATAGAATTCTGTCCTTTTCATGACACATATTCACAGCATCTAATGCCATTTATCAGGAGGCATTGTTAAAAAAAGTCAAACTTACAATCAGCTCTCTGACAACAGACATTTCCTTGCTTCTCTGAGGAACTGTTGGGCTTTGAGTGGGTTGTGTATTCACCACAAAGATTAATCTCCTAATTAGAACAAATATGGTCTAACTTTTTTTGTCTTCAGTAATAATCCACATATAACCTAACAGGATTTAGTTGTTTTTATCAAATAACTAGAAAAAATCCAAAAGTGATGCTAGCCTTAGATGAAAGAATTTTCACACCATACAGATGGTCCCAAATTCATTCCATTTTAAAGCTCAATATCGTCCCACTCCTACCATCCACCAAAGAATGCATCAACTCCTATTGTCTCCTGTGGCTATAACAAAATATACAAGCTTTAGTTCAGCATTTTTAATACAGTGGGTCCTTGGTATCCACTGAGGTGGTGGTTCTAGGACCCCCAGTGGATACCAAAATCCGTGGATGCTCAAGTCCCATTATATACAGTGGTGTACTAAAATAGTATACCTTAAATAAAATGGCAAAATCAAGGGGGGGGGGGAAATATTTTCAAACTGTACAGAATCCATGGATACGGAGGGCTGACTGTACATATTCACAAAGTCATCCATATCTTGAGCTGCAGGAAGTATAACTCTTATAATGAGCCTATAGAAATCTAAAACATCCAGACTAAAACATTAGAAAACTTCTGAACCTGTTATAAAAATGCACAAAACACTTCTACTGTGCATTTCTTCCAGTATTCCAAGACAATTTCAACACAGCTTCAAAGCTCTTTTGTTGCTAGAGCTTATTCCTAGCGAGATTTCCGCTTACTGAAATAACTGCCTAAACAGGGACTTAGGTACAGCATTTCCCAGTTATCTATTATTTCAGCTTAAATTGGCTTTTTTCAAGCTCTTGGCCCCTTCCTTCTTCCTTCCTTCTATCCATCCAATATGCTAAGAGCTTCCTAGCAGTTGAGCTTTTAGACATCTCCAGAGACCTCAGTCCATTCTGAAGTCTGTAGAAAGCTACGAAGGAGATATTCTTCTCTCTCTCTCTCTCCCTCCCTCCCCTTCCCTCCCTCCCCTCTCTCCCCACTTCTCCTACCCCCCCCCTTTTTTTTTTGCCAGGCAGGGTCTTCATGCAAGAAAATCAGATTGAGGATACAGTCCTGCCTAGTTAGTATCAACAGAAATTTGGCATCATTCATTGCTAAGCTTTTGTGGTGGTATAACTTTTGTCTGAAGCATCTCCTTCCTTTCCCTCTACCATAGGTAGGGGTTAGGGCCATGGAGTTCAGAGGTACATACCAGGAACCATGGATACAGGTAGGCTCATCTGGAACAAATGGAATCAAGCAACCTTCTGGCAAGTCTTCATTCCATTGCTAGTGGCAAATCTCATTTGTTTTGCAACACTGGGAAAAGTTCAATTCCTTTTTTAACGTCAAGTGTCCCCTAGACTATAGGATGAATGCAGAAGCTGGCTAAAAGAATTGATGCATGATTTCCCCCCCAGAAAGCAAACTCCCTAAATGCCAGTACTGCAAGTCACCACGTTGCAAGTTCGATTCCAGCGGGCTCCAGTGTTCACTCAGCCTTCCATCCTTTTGTAGGTTGGTAAAATGAGTACCCAGCTTGTGGGGGCAATTAGCTAACACACATTGGAAACTGCTTAATGCAGTGCAGATGTGTAAATTGCTATTGCTTAAAACAATGTGTAAGCCACTCTGGTAGCCTTGTGGCTGAAGAGCGGGGTATAAATAAATAAATACATAAATAAATCTCTACCGCTCAAGGTGCAGAAATAGTTTGAATGACCAAAACAGGTTTGATTTCCATACTTTCTCTGGTCTCAGCCTCCCTGGCATCTCCCACTATGCATATATCTACTTAAATTTGGAGATTATCACACTACACTATTATAGCACTATTATTTCCCTTTAACTACTATTTGCAGTTATTATTTCCTGGGATTTGCAGTTTAGGGAGGGGTACTTAGAACTCTCAGCCAGACAGCTCTTAGGCCTCACTAAGCTACAAACCCCAGAATTCCACAGGAAGCAGCCATAGCAGTTGAAGTGGAATGAATAATAGTACTATAACAATGTAGTGTGATAAAGTCCAAAGTCTGGCATCCCTTGAAGTTTACCATTTGGAGTTTGAACAAGAGCATTTATTAGTCACTAGTTATGACAGCAGGTGTATTGGTGACACTTCTTGTAAACAGTATTTCAATAGTGTTTATAGTACTACCTGCCTAGTTGTTATTTTTTTTTCTTAGTGGTATGGGATGAAAGGTGTAAATCCAAGAAGAGTAAAGGTTCTTCCCTTCCTGGGTTTTCTCCATGAAGGTTGTAGGGTAGAAGTATCTCCCACTTAAAGAGCCTTTGTAATATCACGTCTTTGTTTTATCCTCATCACCTAGAATACTTGAAATGTTGGCCATCTGGAACAGTGTACTGGTACTCAGATTTTTTCAGTCCAAATACCCATTCATTAAAGCTTCAGGTGCCAGGTCTTTCAAGTGTTGTGGGTCATGGTAAGAGTCAGTCCATCATATGTGCTCATAGGATTTTGAACTTTGCACCATTTTGTATTTTAAAAAACCATCTGTGGCTTTTAAATTGCTGTTAACACCCCACCCCATAACTGTTGTGTTAACAAAAGTGAAGACTTCTTTTTCAAAAGCCTGTGTTTTAAAGGCCTACAATCATCATGGTCTACAGAACAGATGCTGATTTGTTTGTTCCAAGAGTCAGTGGGTTTGGGGAAGTTATTTTACTTTCCGTTTCTCCTGATCCTTTGTATGTAAAGGCAGAAGAGTGGTAAAATATCAGGCGGGCCTGTGGCAGCCAGATTTCACCTAATCCCTCTCTCCCTCCTCCATCTTTCTGAATGGAAAAGGTGGGTGTGATGAAGAAGCATCCTCCAAGCAGTGTGTGGGTGTAGCTTCACTTCTTTAAATGAACCTCCATGTATCTTTAGAAAGCAGTGGCAATTTCCCTTCCTCCCTGCCTGCTCCTCTCTCTTTCCAGAGAGGTAAGGCTACTTCTTGAGATAAGAGGTGTTAACGCTTGATCACAGAGGTGCCAGACTAACCTGAGTCTTCATCTTAACTTGGGAGTTTCAGAGATCAACATGCAAACCATGTGGATGATCTGTGCCTAGCTTATAGTTGGAAGAAATGGTGGCTGTCTATCACACTCACAATAGCAAGTGAATGTATTTGAGGCCCACAGGGGATGTTGGTATACACCTTATTCTAAAAGAACTCTTGTTATAAAATCTGTTTTCCAATTGTATTGGGATGACAGTTTGACCAGATCTTATGAGCATATAAACCATCCTACAAAAGGCTTCCTTTATATTAAAGACTCTTTCAATATCTTGTCCTGTTCTTCCTGCTTTGCTTTTGTTTGGGGGGTGTATATTTTAAAAGTCCCTAATCAGAAATGGAATTATCCTATGGTGAGTCACCATTTGAAAATCAAAACTGAATACTTTGTGTTGTTGATGGTAATGATAATGATAAGAAAGCCATGCATCTTCTGTGTGTGTGTGTTTGTGTTTGGTTGGAACATTTTCTTAAAACGCTGTTGTGTCTGGAAGGGCAGGACATATGCATGAATGTCTGTGTGCATGGGCTGCTATGCTTGCTTCAGAAAAGCTGCCTGTTGACTTTCTAGTACATCAGTGTGTTGCAGACTGGCTTCACAATGTGTGTGTCTGTGTGTCCACTTTAAGAGGGTTCATCTGCAATGCAGCTGTTAGCTGGGAAGTTCTGTAAATCAAGGAGCAAGCTAGTCTTGCGCTTGCCTGCATTTGTGGCTGGGTCATTATTACAGCAGTGAGAGGGGGAGTAACTGGCATAGAGAGGCTTGGAGGGGAGCATAGTTGGAAGTGACTGGTACCATGGCTCATTAGCCTGAGTCTGCATTGGTTGCTCTGTCTGAAAAGCATATGAGTAGCAGTGGGCAGTGGTGTGAAACTGGGAAATCCTGGTGTTCTTATTGTCTCCTTGTTGTCATTTCTCTTAACCTCTCTTTCCCATGTGCCTAATCCAGTGTTTCACTTCTCAGTGGATGCTGTCAGGATTTCTGTGTTGCCTATCTGAATTTACTATCAGGTACTTGGGAAGATACTACTTAAGCAACTGGCCTCATTAGGACTTTGACAACTATATATCTTTTTAGGCAGCAGCGAAATACTTAGGCTGTTGGGAGTGTTGTGGGACAATGTGACGAATGGGTAGGCCCACAGTGATGATCGCTTGATTTACTCACAGGCATGAGAAATGGTATTTGTACCACCAACCCTTGCTGTCGTTGTCCCCCCTCCCCATTGTGCATGACACTTTCATTATCTACTTGGCTCCAGTCATGTAGGAAACTACTGCAGGTGACTTCAGAAACCAGCTGGCTACTGACTAAGAAGAAACTTGAGAAAGCTGCATTTCCTGTTTTCCCTGTAGCTGGGTCAGGGCTTGGGGGAAAAATAAAGAGAGAGAGAGAGATGGGGAAATGTTGAAGATGTTATTCAATCTTAGTCTGAGCATCTTGATACGAAGTTTATTGTAAGCCTTAATGTGGTTGTACTGAAATTCCAGGACACTGAAACTTTGCTCAAATGCTCTGGCTCTCCTCTGTAAACAAGATGGCCTCCTCTTGTAGAGTAGTATGGTAGGAGGAGCACAGCTCTGCCCCCACATGATGAACTTACACAGGGACAAAGCTATGGAATAGGGCTTGAATGTTTATGTAGATCAGGGTGGGAATCATGTGGCCCTCAGGGTGTTGTTGGATTTCAGCTCCCTAGCCAGGATAGCCAGTGATGAAAAATACAAGAAATTGCAGCTGAGCAATGTCTAGAGCGGTGATGGCAAACCTATGACACGCGTGTCAGCACTGACATGCATGTCAGCACTGACACACATGGCCATTTGTGCTGACACGCGGCACCCCCCCCCCCCGCCTGCAACTGCACGACCCTCCCTAAAGTGGCGATCCGGGCTTCAAAGCCTCACTTTAGGGAGGGGGAAAGGAAAGTGGCAGGCAGGGCTACGAAGCCCCGATCGCCACTTTAGGGAGGCGGGAGGGTGGAGCCTCCCCCCCACCTGGCCACCACCATCCCTGAGACCTGCTGTGCTTCCCCGGAGCTGCCTTGGAAAGGCCAGGTAGGGTGGCCGACGGGCGGGACTCTGCCGAGGAAGGTAGCAGGTGAGTGGAAGGGTGGCCGCCCGGCCTCTCCTCAGCCTTCCTGAGGTGGCTCCGATGCATTGTAGCAGCCTTGGAAAGGCCGGGGAAGATGGTGGGCGAGTGGGCGGGTGGCTGCCCGGCCTCTCCCTGGCCTTCCCAAGGGGGCTCCATGGCTTTGAAGCCACTGAGCCACCTCGGGGAGGCTGGGGAAGGCGGCAGGCGAGTGGGAGGGCGGCCGCCCGGCCTCTCCCCAGCCTTACCGAGGTGGCTCCGAGGCTTCGAAGCCTTGGAGCCAACTTGGAAAGGCCGGGGAAGATGGCGGGCAAGTGGGAGGGTAGCCGCCCGGCCTCTCCCCGGCCTTCCGAAGGGGGTTCCGAGGCTTTGAAGCCTCGGAGCCTCCTCAGAAAGGCTGGGGAAGGCGGCGGGTGGGAGGGAGGGACTCTGCCTGGCCTCTCCCCGGCCTTACCGAGGGGGCTTCAAGGCTTCGAAGCATCGGAGCCACCTTGGAAATGCCGGGGAAGGTGGCAGGCAGGTGGGCCTCTTGTTTGAGCCCAGGGCACCGCGCACAGCTTCTCCAATGGGGCCCTCCTAAATAGCTCCGCACAGGGAGCTACCAAAAGAGGGAGGGGGGAGAATGCGCATGTGTGTGTCTGTGTGCGCGCACGGCATTGTGGGGAGGGGGAGTAAGTGCTGTGAAGGGAAGAAGCCGAGAGTCTGGGAACCGAGGAGCTGCCCGCATAATCACTCCTAGGCTAGCCGGCAACACATGCTCTGCTCCATGGCTAACTCGGGCTGCCTCCTTGTCTCCATCTCCGCCTTGCTCCCACACTACCGTGCTCCCTAGCCTTCCTCTACCTCCAGCAGGTAAGCCCACCTCTTTTATATCTTTCCCTGCTTCACTTGTGGGTGAGGTATCCCCCCCAAAATAAACCCATGGGTCAGAGGGAGGCTGGGGGAGGTGGGGGAAAGTAGTGACGGGGCTTCTGAAGGCCCCGTTGCCACTTTCAGTAGGCCGGGGTGGGGTGGGGGGAAGTAGTGATGGGGCCTCCAGAGGTCCTGTTGCCACTTTTGGGAGGCCGGCAGGTTGGTGGGGGGAAAAGTAGCGACGTGGCCTCCAAAGGCCTCATCGCCACTTTCGGGAGGCTGGGGGGGCTGTTATTATTCGCGGATTTTTCACATTCGTGGGGGACTTCGGAACTTAACCCCCACGAATGTGAAGGGACGGATGTACATTTTGATTACTCAGTTGTGACATGAGTTGTGACAATTCATTAATTATTAATAAACAATTAATAATATTGTTGATTAAACAATAAATATCACGAAATAATGTTTTTTCCTCAAAGTGACACACCACCTGAGTTATGCTCAGTTTTTTGGCGACGTTTGACACACCAAGCTCAAAAGGTTGCCCATCACTGGTCTAGAGGGTCACACACTTCCCACTTCTCATGTAGACTAGGAAACATGAATGCTGCAGGCAGTTCTCCCAAGCTTTCATTCTCTTGTAAGCAGGTATTATGCATAGCTATCCTAAGGTGTTTGGGTAGCAGCTGCCCTAAATTTTGACTGGGATAATGGGCGGCGGGGGAGTGGAAACCACACTGAATTGGTGACTGATTTTAGTAATGAATTAGAGCAAACAAATGGAAGCTTAGTGGCATGAAATTGATACTCCATGAGGTGGCCCTTCAACCACTGGGCTAGCTGTGCTATGTGCTGTGATTTCCTGGCTGGGGAGACCTTGTGCACAGCTAGAAATGTGAAGGCCTGGGGAGGAGGATGGACAAATTTGGGGGGAAACTGGAGTTTGTAAAAAAAAAAAAAAAATTAAAGGATAAGATTAATTTTTTAAAAGTTCTATAGAAATGTTGGACACTCAGGAGCATAGATAAATGAAATATTTTTTCATTTCATTTGCATTTTTAAAAAATTTGGAATTAGTGAGATACTTTTTAAGACAAAATTTTTACTCACTTAGGATACCAAGAATTGTGTAATATGAAGATCTGTCGGTAAGACAGTCTGTGCAATGAGAGATGGATAATTCCTGTTTATACTGTAGACTTACCCACCACTAATTTCCTGGGTACATTTCTGCACCTGTTAGGTGCTACTGTCTTTATGAGTAGAGTATACCAGGGACATTCATTGCTCAGGACAGTAAACTATTAGAGAGTTTAGCATTTTCATTGTTCCGTTAAACTTCATATCCTAATAATGCTGCTAGCTTAGTCCTTGATATTTTGTGTTTGTATGTTTCTGTCTAAATAACACACTATATTTTGCTTTTTACCAAATTTGTGGTTTCTTTTTTCTTTGCTTTTTGGATGGCAAATACAGAGATACCTTTGCTTAAGCAGCATAGGGTGAAGCAGCTTGCAGCATTCGATATAGGATATATTCACAGTTTTGCTTGTATAGGTTTTTGTGTTTGTAAGTTGCAGGAAGATGACAGATAGTACAATTTTATATGTTAACTATGATATGAATGAAGCATGTTATGTTTCTAAAGCAATAATGTAGGTTTGATGTTGATATGATAATAAGTTATGAGCATATGTTGGTTCTTTAATTTTGTTCCTGAAGAAAACTGAGGAAAAAGAACATTATCACTCCCCTTCCCCAACACATGGTTTCAAAATTTCTAGAAACGTTCCATCTCTCTGGTCCAGTTGAGCACCATGGTTAAAAATATATTCACAAAGCTTCTCTTTTGAATTCAAGATAGAAAAATTGTCAGGTGGAGTAGGATACGATTGAAGCAGCTTGTGATATCATGAACTCTAAACTTTGCAGTTTGATAGCTGTTCAAAACATGACTTGGGGAACACCCTGACTGAGGAATCTTTTAAATTCTCCAGTAGATAAATAAGATAAAATGAATGCAAGATCTAATGGAAGGAAAATGGACATCTCTCCAAACCAGAGCTCCAGAAGAGTAAAATCCTGCTCTGTGTACTTGGCATAGTGGGCTTTTCTGTGTATGGTTTTCTTACTTTTAAAAAATGCTAGGCAGGCTCGGTTGGGATTTTTCTTCTCCCCCCGCCCCCTTGCCCCATGTGTGTATAAGGTAGACTGCTAAGAAACCAGGCCCTGGCAATACAGAAGGAGGTGTGAACTGGCCTAAGCCATCTATAAACCACGTGCCCTTTTGCTGTAAGGGGCTATTTTTAGTTTCTGCTTTCTGGGATATGCTGTTCACAGCCACCTATCATGATGGAAATGTCACTGAGGCATAGGAATGGACTCCTAAACCTTCTGCTAATATTCCTTCCTTCCAAAATGTTGATGCGTGCAATGGCTTCACTGGAGAGAGCTGGTGTTCTGCCATCCTTGCAAAGGCATATCATAAAAAGGGTTAAGGTACTCCACAGTTGAGTAGAAAGTAGACGTGAGGAATAAACTTTATCCACATTAATTAGAATTAGAAAATGGGAGACAAATCTTACACTTGTAAACCTGCATTCCTGGTACAAGCCTACCATTTTGTCCAGTATATCACACTGTCACTGCCTGCTCTTCTCCAGAAACCCAATTAAGTTATATAGCCTTTGTGGAGAGGTCAAACAAGACTTTTCCCTGCCTCCTTGCAAATCACAACTACATCCCTTGTCTAGGTTGTTAGGAATATAGTTTAAATGTTTCAGTTCAAACTTTTCAACCCTGGAAGGATAGAAATCTACTGAGTTCTGTGAGAAAGCTCATATTTTGTGATGTGTGGTACAGTTTTTTAAAAATTTTATTTATTTATTTATACCCCGCTCTTCAGCCACAAGGCTATCAGAACGGCTTACAAATTGTTTTAAGCAATAGCTATTTACACATCTAACTGCATTGAACAGTTTCCAATGTGTGTTAGCTAATTGCCCTCACAAGCCGGGTACTCATTTTACCGACCTACGAAAGGATGGAAGGCTGAGTGAACCTTGGAGCCAGCTGGAATCGAACCAGTTGGATCCTTGCATTTATTCATTCCTTTCCTGAGCTGGTGGGAAGGAGAAAAGTGACAGTAAGGTAGTTTGTACAATAAGTGTTCTCCAAGCCTTTGGAAGAAGTGTCTCATTCCAAGCATTTCTTTGTACCTCAGTGTTTTTGTTTTAATTTTTAAGCACTGAATAGAGTTGTTTTGCAGCTGTCTAATGAGGACAAGGCCCTTAAAAAAAACAACTCCCAAACCCTGCTGTTCTAAAATAATTTCATGTTTCAAAGGTGCATATCACATAATCTCAGTTGTCCTAATGTGTGTGTTGCTTTTGGCTGAATGCTGAGAAGTAGAAATTTCTCTCAACACATTTTTAATGCTCAACATTGATATGATAGTGATACAGTTCGCTAATAGTTCAGAACTATGGTGGTAAGTGAAACAATCCAGACAGATTGTTTACCAGGTGTCATCTAGACATCTAGAATAGTTGTTCTTAATGCAGAATGAGCTCTTCAGATCTTGTTGGACTTCAGATATGCCAATCCTTGAACAGTGGCTTTGTTTAAGGCCTTCTGGTAGTTGAAATCCCACATTATTTGTGATCCCATCCACCAGTTGAAATCTTTGTTGTTGTTGTTAACTGCTGTCAAGTTGATTTCAGTTTATGGTGATCCTATTAACGAGAGACCTCCAAGTCACTGATCCTTTATCAGCCCTGCTCAGATCTTGCAGACTCAGTGCTGTGGCTTCCTTGACTGATTCTGTCCATCCGTATGTCAGCCTTCCTCTTTTCCTACTGCCTTCTAATTTACCAAGCATTATTATCTTTTCTAGTGAGTCATTATTCTCAGGATATGTCCAAAGTACGACAGTCTCGGTTTAGTCATCTTGGCTTCTAGGGAGAGTTTGGGCTTGATTTGCTCTAGGACTCATTTATTTGTTTTTTTAGCAATCAATAGTATCTATAGAGCTTTTCTCCAGCACCACAATTCAGGTGAGTTTTCTTCTTATCACGCTTCTTTACTGTCCAGCTTTCACAACCATATGTAGAAATTGGAAATATGATGGCATGGGCAATCCTAACTTTATATCTTTATACTTCAGAATCTTGTCTAATTCCTTCATACCTGCCTTTTCATTTCCTGGTCTTCTTCTGATTTCTTGACTGCAGTCACCATTCTGATTAATGACTGGGCCCAGGTATGGAAAATCTTGGAACTATTTCAATGTCTCCATTGTCTGCTTTAAAGTTATGTAAATAATCTGTGGTCATTATTTTTGTTTTCTTAATATTCAGCTGTTAACCTGCCTTTGCACTTCCTTTCTTGACTTTCTTCAGTAATAATTCCAAGTCTTTGCTATTTTCTGCTAGTAGTATAGTATTATCTGCATATTTTAAACTGTTGATGTTCCTTCCTCCAATTTTCACGCCTCCTTTCTCCAAGTCTAATCCTGCTTTATATGTTCAGCATACAAGTTAAATAGATAGGGTGGTAAAATGAAGCCTTGCCAGACCCCCTTGTCATTTGGAAACCATTCAATTTCTCCATTTTCTGTCCTGACAGTTCCTCTTGTCCTGAGTACAGGTTACAGTGTACATCAGGACAATCAAAGGCTTTGCTATAATCTATAAAGCACAGACTAGTTTTCTTCTGAAATTCTTTGGTGCACTCTTGTTATCCAACATATGTTTTCAATATGATCCCTAGTGCCTCTTTCTTTACTGGACCCAGGTTGGACATTTGGCATTCCTTGCTCCATACATGATTAAAGCCTTGGTTGTAGAATTTTGAGGTTCACTTTGCTTGCATGGGAAATTAATGCAATGGTCCTATGATTACTGCAATCCCTGGTGTACCCTTTCTTGGGGTTTAGAATGTATATTGAGTATTTCCAATTTGTGGGCCATTCTTTTGTTTTCCGTATTTGTTGACAGATTTTAGTTAGAACTAGAGTAGATTCTGTCTCTGTAGCTTGAAGCAGCTCTATTGGTATACCATCTGTTCATGGTGATTTATTTCTCCCAAGTGGTCTGAGTGCAGCTTCCATTTCAAATGGTTCTTCCCTGGATGAATCTATAATCCTTTCATTTCTTTGATATAGTTCTTCCATGTATCATATCTATCAGTTTTTCATTTGTACTGGGTCATATAATGTGTTCCTCTGCAGGTCATGTAGCATCCTGGCTCTTGGTTTAAATTTCCCTTTGATATCTCAGATCTTGTGGAAGAGGTCTCTTGTTTTTCCTTTTTTGTTGTCACATTCTATTTGTCTGCATTGATCATTATAGTAGTTCTCCTTGTCCCTGCGCACAAGTTGCTGAAGAGTTGCATTCAGGGTCCTGATCCTATTTTTGTCCTTTTTTACTTTTGCTTCCTGTCTGCCCTTAACTGCTTGAAGAGTGTCGTCGTCTCTCATCCATTGAGGCTTCTCTTCCCCAACAGTGTCCCTGGCTTCAGTCCAGATATCTTCTGGCTCCTAGTTGACTAGACTTAATAGTGCAAATCTTTCTTTCTTTTCTTTTTTACATTATCTTTAAATTCTACAGGGATGCTCTTCAGGTTTAGTGTTCTTCTTTTCTTTATTCTTATTTTTTATATTAGCAGTTCATGGTCTGTGCCATAATCTGCTTCTGGTCTTGTTATGCAGTTATGCATACAGTTGGCTCTTTGGTTGCTTGAAGAACATATCTACAGTGAACAAACTGTTGGCCTCACAAAATTCAGTCAGTTTTTCTCCTGTTTCATTTTTTGATCCTAGGCCAAATTTTCCTACAGTCTTTGATTCTGCTCTGTTTCTTACTTGTGCATTCCAGTTGCCTGTGATTAACAAGAAGCCCTGTTTATTGGTGTGTGGTCAGTTTCCTCTGGACCCCAGAATAGGATCTTTCAGTTTCTTCTTCTTCTACTTCTGTAATTGAAGGATAAACTTGGATTATGGTTATATTGATGGCTTTCCCCTAAAGTCTTATTGATATTTTTTGGTCAGACCACATTATATCCTTTGACTGCTTTGCTACATCTCTCCTCACTATTAATGCCACCCCATTTCTTCTAAGATGTTCATTTCCTGGGTAAAACACTGTGTAAACACTGTAAAACACTGAGTAAAACACTGACTCAAAGGGCTTATCTAAACAGCAAAAATACTCCTCATAGAATTTAAGGAGAATACAATTTGTATAAATGCCATCTCTCATTAGTCCACCATATTCAGAAGGAGGGGGGCCAAATCCACCTTAACAGCTTTTCCCGAAGTTTTTTTAAAAGTTCCGCAGGGAATGCACATTCCCACTCATTGGGACAACTGATTTGAATTCATTTGCATTCCCGATAAGAGTGGAAGTGGAAAGCTGATCAGTCGGACATGTGCAGGGGGCAGAGCTTGCTAACAAGGCAAATGCCTGGAACTGCCATGTTGGATTTTTGCCTTAGCGATTGTGTGCTGAGGTGACGAAACAGCCTTTCCCCCTTATTATTTGGGCAGAATATCACACTTTTGCACCTTAGATATGCTTTTTAAAAAATACTGTGTGGCGGTGGCAACTGGTGACAATAAAAACACAAGTAATTCACTTGCACCGCCATCTTGATTCACAGGCATGCCTGTTGGAATAGCAAAAACAGATAGCTTTGCATGCTTGCGATTTTGCAAAAAAAAATAAATATGTTAAGACAAATTGAAGCTGCTTAGAATTGGTGTTAGTGCACATCAATCTACATTTCCCCCCTCGTATTGACAAGCTTATGATGTCCAATTCCTGTCCACTTTAGCTTGCTCACCCCAAGTATTGCAATGTGTATACAGTACGCCTGGGTATCCACTGGAATTTGGTTCCAGGACCTCCCTTGTGGATACCAAAATCTGTGGGTGCTCAAGTCCCATTACATACACTCTCTCTGGCTTTTCTTCACAAACAGATTCAGGAAGGACTCATCCCGTGCTTTCTGCAAGTGTGCTGATGACTAAAAAGGCCAATCTGAGATAAACAAGTCCGGTTGCAGAAAGCACAGCAGAAGGTCTCCTTGGAGTAGTAAAATGATGTCCCTTATATAAAATGGCAAAATCTAGGTTTGCTTTTTGAAAAATAAAAATTTTGTAATATTTTCAAGCCGTGGATGGTGGAATCTATGGATGTAGAATCAGTGGATACAGAGGATTGACTGTACATTCTGTTTCTTATTTTGCTATGTTTAGCTTTCACTGATTCATGCTTCTCACATCCCATGTTCCTATAATGTCTGTTGTGCTGATTTGGACTTTCCTTTCACTTTTTGGCTTGAGTCCAGTTGCATCATTAGTCACAGTGTTACTGTTAGTTGTCCTTTGCTCTGCCCCAGTAACTCGAGTGCTTTCTGACTTAGGAGTCTCATCTTCTGGCTCTTTCTTTCTTTCTTTGGTTTGTCTCATCATACAGTTTACATGGTAAAAGACATTCAAAAGTTGTTTACTATACCTCCCTCTGAACAGTACTAACAAGTGTTATTTATGATGCCATTGCCATTGTCTCTAAGAGATTCTCTGCCAGTTTCACTCCCCTCCCTACTTCTGCTGCTGCTCAGTAGCTGTTTGGCATCTTTAGTCTGGCTCCTCAGCAAAAGCCTATTTGACAAGGGAGACTCTCCCAGCAGCACTGCGACCACCAGCATTGTCTCTTGCCTCACAGACGGACTCAGTCCCACCACTGCGCAAAGGTAGTGCCATGGTAGAAGTGGGAGGGGGGTTACAAACTGCTAATCCCAATTCCTTCAAGGGCTCACTGACATGCCTGTGTGAATGGTGCTCCTACTTTTCTTTCATTGTAAATGCAGATGACTGATATCTACTACAGTATTTCAAGAATAGTGCTCAACCTCTTGAGAAATTCTTTTGTATTTAAAGTATGTCCACTTAATTTAAGGTAACCCCAAAGTTGCTCTAGGGAACTCTACTGCAAGGAAGATTTAAATTACAGTTGCTCCAGTGTTCTCTCAAAGAGCTTGCTGCTATTTAGATTATACTCTGGCATATTTCTCTCTCTCTCCTCTGAAGGATGGATGTGGAACTACCTGTACCTTCTGCTGAGGGAAACAGAGTGATATTGGACAGATTTAGATCCTGCCATAAGCAAGAATTCTGAAGGATTGGGAACAAGGCAGCACACTGGTATATGCATCCCAACTGCTTCCACTGCAGACAGGAGCAGCAGAACAAACCATGGCCTAATTAGTGAAAGTTTATCAGCATAACATGCTCAGGTGACTTCTTATATTCTAAAAATAAAACTCACTGAGTTCAGATGGCATGATAAGCTCTTGATTTTTAAAAGGAAGAGAAAAAGAAATCTGATTTATTGGTGCATGGTGCCTTCTTGTACAAAAGGGGGCGACTGAACAAACCACAAGGTTTTGTCCTGGGAAGAGACAAGCTAGAGTGGTGGATTCAGATGTCACAATAAACAAGCCATGGTTAGATGCTGTGTAGTGGGCATGATGGGGCAGCATGCGTCAGTATGTTGCCTTGATCCCCATAAGCCAGATTTATGAAGACATCTGGCTTATCATGCTGTCAGAATGCAGTCACTGTGTTTTATTTTTAGAATGTAAAAACTTGCTGGAGAACATACTGTATACATTTTTTCTTTTCTATAAGGTGAGCTAAGATTCATATGATAAATCTAAGACTGGTATGTTAAAACTGTGTGTTTAACATGCCAGGGTACAAATCCTTGCATCCTAGTGACTAGTTCTTCAATTCTGATACTAGAGATTGTCTACTCTTTTTTGATGCAATGCTCTTTGGTTAAGATACATACGAGGGTATTCATTAAAGCTGGGTAGCTATTGGCTTTCCAAATAATTTTGGATGACAGTCTGCATAATTCCTTTCAATTGACACTGTTGGCTGAGGATCGTGGGAATTGGTGAGTGGAAGTCCTACTATCTTTACTTTACCTAAAGATGATCCCTCCCCCTCATTGAGCCTGAATGTGTGCATTTGAATACCTTCCCATGTTGGCTCCTCAGTTGTATTTCTATAACATTGTCAAGAGTAGGGAGCGCCATCCAGCAGCTCATGGGCAAGATCTATTTCACAGACCCACTTCTTGTCCCTTGGTGGCATTACCAATTTTAATCAAGACATGGTTAAAAATTTGTTTCCAGATAAGTGTGTAAGGCAAACTAATGAGCCTTTATTTATCATTTCATAAAACTGACATTGTATTTCTAGTATACACATATTGGTATTTTTGCTGCTCTGTTCCTTGTGGAGCTTTACAAGACCTCCATTTTTCCCCCCAGTTCTCACAGGTGCTGACTTCCTCCTGTCCAAGCACATGAGCTTGATACCTATGAAGTCCACAGGGTTAGGTAGTTTGTCACCTTTATTATAGAGCCTGACCTGGAGTGGTTTACTGGGACCATCCATGTTAGAGTTTGGAGAACAGAGGTACCTGCAAAATACCTTCCCCTAGAAACTCTTCCTAGTGAGCACATTTTGGAACTGTTGTATAGAAATATGGCATTTAGAGCAAGTAAAACTATTCTCTTAGACTGTCCTTTCTTGTACACAGATTCTTCTTGCTCCCTTTCCCTTCCCTGACTTCTAGTCACAGAATCCGTTTCACTAAAATTTCTAACTTTAATTCAGATAGATAATCCTTTTGTGTGGTTATGAGTCCATTTCCCAACCAAACAGTCTCTAGAAACTTTCCTTCAGCTTGTGTTATCAGTTACAGTATCTTGTACTGTAGAGATAGTTGGCTAGAAGAAAGTAAGGATTTTGTAGCTTCCTGCAGTTTCATTAATGGCTGTTCATAATAAATTGACTTTTCATTATGGCTTTTCAAAATAAATTGTGGTTTGTTAACTGGAGAAAGAATGGCACGGGGGTGGATCGTTTCCGTTATAGAAATCTGGTTGTCGTCAGTGTTGTGGAGCATGCATGGGAGAGATTCTTTTTCAAGTGTGCAGTGCCTTGTATGGAAATCCTGAGCTTTCAATAAAGTATGTCTGTATGGTCAATGGTGAAGGAAAAGCCTGCAACTGAAAGACTTCTCATTGGCTAAAAGTGGTTAGCTGATGGTTCTAATAGTGAAGGAAATTCAGTGTCCCTGTTCACACAAATCCTTATCCTTCCATCTTATAGTATTATTTGTTCTCCCATATTCTGTGTACCTTCTTCCTCAATCCTTGTAAAAAATTAAAAGCCAAACATTCCCCGTTCTACATTGCTCCTTCTTTTCCCCATATTTTTTGCATAACAATTACATTGCCTAAAGTTTCAGAACTGTAACCTGAAAAACCTATACTGTTGTCCCTTCATATTTACTGGGATTTGGTTCCAGGACCCCCCGTGGATACCAAAATCCATGAATACTCAAGTCCCATTATATGCAATGGCATAGCAAAATGGTGTCCCTTATATAAGATGGCAAAATTAAGGTTTGCTTTTTGGATTATTATTTTTTAAGAATATTTTCAAGCCGTGGCTTCAAATCCGTGGCTACGGAGGGGCAACTGTACTGTCTACCCACCCACCCAAGCAGGAACTGGAAACAAAGTATTCCCAGCAGTTCCTGGGAATCCAGGTGGGTGGTAGTGTCAGTGCTGCCGCTGGTGCACAATGCAGTATACTTCGTCCGTACCAGTCTTTTGTATCATTACCACAGGAAAAGGACATTGATACAGGGGTCCAGGAAACGTTTTAACTGGATGTTAGTGAGCTTTAACTGGATGTTAGTATTCTCTAGTATCTGCACACAGGTTTTTTTCCCCTTCCAACAGATGCAAGAATTGACAGATACCCTAATGCCTTTTTTTTAAAATAGAACTGATAGCAACTAATTTGTTGAGGCAGTCTTTTAAAAAGGAATTACAGACTTTTACAAACATGTCTATATACATTTACATCTTTGATAGACAACCCATTTTTTTGAGGCTAGATGCAGCATTTATTCAACTTAATTACAGGAACACCTCAAGCTTTCTGAGTGCTTGGTTATAAGCAATTCTGCTAGAATGATGCCAGCAGTATGTGGTGTTTTTTTTTTAAATTATACAAATGTAATGTATAATTGATTATTATTAAATATTCATAATTTAAAGATCAGGTAGAATAGTTGTGTTAATATGCCTGGCTAACTGTCATGGACCAAAAGCCTTTGAGAGTATTGCAGGACCACAGCATGCATGTAGCAATGAATTGTCCACACTGTATAAGCAAGATTGAAGAAACAGACATCTGCAGCTAGCAGGGTCCTGCTGGTTCTTCTGGTTAGCTGCTCTGGCTGGGATGGTAAATAGCAGTAACTTTGCTGTTGTGTTGGTGGTGGTGCAATGTGGCAAAGAGATTTATTTATTTATTTATTTATTTGTGCCACTTCTAGGCCACCTTTCTCCCAAAGTGGGACCCAAGACGGCTTACAAATAATTAAAATCACAATTAAAACCAATTAAAACATACACAATAAAAACAGATAAAAACATCATAAAAAACCACACCCCGATAAAAGCCACACGTATATGCTAAAGGCCTGCATAAACGAAAATGTTTTTGCCTGCCGGTGGAATGACAACAGGGAGGGGGCCAGCCTAGCTTCCCATGGGAGGGAGTTCCAAAGGATGGGAGTATCCACTGAGGCGGCTTTCTCTTGTGTCCTCACCAAGCGAGCCTGTGATGGTGGTAGGACCTAGAGAAAGCTTTCCCCTGAAGATCTTAAAACCCTTGCAGGTTTGTACAGGAAGATACGATCTTTTAGATAGCCTGGACCTAAGCTGTGTAGGGCTTTGTAGATAAGGCCAATAACTATGCTTTAGAGATACCTGAGTGGTGCTAGAATTAAGGTGCCTGGGCACTGCTGTCAGAGTCCTGTGGTATCTCATAGAAATTAACAGTGATGTTGACTTCTCTGTATGTAGAATAAATTAATTGATGTGTTCATTTTAATTGTTAACTTAACCTTACAGGGACAAGCCCTTTATATGCCAAAACGACAGTTTTGTAGTGATGATTAGATGGCAGACATATTCCTAGTGAATTTCACTATCTTGTTTATCTTATCTCCAGAGACAAACCCTTACATATTGAATGTTCTCTCCATAGCCCACTTCTGAAAGGCTATGTTTAATAAATCAGGGTGTTCTTAAACCAAGTAGTTTATATCTCTTCCACTTAATAGGATGGCCAATAGAGAATGCAAAAGCTGTGGTGCAAAAGTTCAGTGATTGGGTAAGATTTTAAAAAGTTAGCACTATATCATGTGCATACATCAGCAATACAATTTGTGTCATCCGATTTAACACTTGGAATCTTCATCTTTTCTCTAGTAACATAGGCTGAGAGCGAGAAGGATAAGACATAGCCCTATATGTGACGATAGGCCTTGTCTTTCGCTCCATCCAGTGGAAATAACTTCGGCAAATACGTTTATACTACTGTAGATGATGAACTGTAAAAGTCCATTTAATGAACTAGACCAGAGAGATTTTTTTTTAAAGAAAGAAACATGCCAGTTCTTTGATAGGATCAAGGATCATGGCAGTTGGTGGTTATGCTATAATACAAACAAAGTGAATTGTTATAAATCAAGGTGATTTGGATTAGTGATTAAAATCACCAAGAGAAAACAACACATTCTTTCTCCCTATCCTTTGTTAAACTAATATGGGGAGGTGGTAATCAAGATGCTTTCTGTGGAAGGTGGTTTCCCTGTCACATGCCTTGTCTTAAAAGAAAAATAGGATGGTTGGTTGAAACTACAACTTTAGGCACACTTTTAAAATTATTTTTCCCTTAATACTCAGTTTGATTAGCGACAACATGAACCAGTTAGATGCTGCGTTTGTGAACATGTGACCAAGAAGGGAACCAGCATAGTGAAGGGCCAATTTCTTAGTGTTGTGGTGCTATTTTTGTTTGTCTGATAGGCTCAACTCATTGATAATCAAAATTAGCAAAGAAGAAAGCTTTCTTTTTCCACCACAGTGGTGAAGCTTTGACTGTCTGTCTGTCACAGGCAGTTGATTCAAGCAACGCCATGACTTGGGTCCTTTGTGGGAACCCTTGTGAACTGTAGTACCCTGGATCAGTAACCCATTAGCCAGCCCTGAAAGTGTGCTTAAAAAACAATCTTAGCCAACACATGTGACTTTGTGTAGAGAAGAAGAGTGAATAGATAGGCTGCACAGAATCATTTTCATGATTAGAATCTTTAAAAAATCAATTGGGGAAAATCACTGGGAAACAAATAATTGATTTCTATCTACCCTACATCGTAGCAATATTGACACTCCCTGTGAGAAAATGATCTGCCACCCGTTTCTGGTTAATACAGTCTATTGGATCTTGGCAAACTAAATGGGATAAAAATATTTACAATCTGGAAAACAAATCAGTAGCTTTAAAATCATTTTAAATTTTAAGTAGCAAATTGGTCTATAAGTCACACAATAATAATAAAAAACAACAACCTAGTTCTGATGTTACGAGTACAAGATATTTTAGCTACAGCATGGATTAAGAAAAGGAGAACAGGTTCAAAGACTTTTTGAATGCTGTTTCAAGAAGGCCCTATAACATTCTGGTCCCAAATAATGGCAGACTTACTTTACCATTTCATTTTAAGACAAAAGCAGGTTACAGACAGACCATCTTCCTTAGTTACAATTGCACTTATTTCTCTCTGCAGTTTAAGGGAAAGCCAATAAATAGATCTACCTGTGACCCATCTGTATCATAGAGGCCCTATGGGGAAAAATTGCATCTGCCAAATAGAGATTTTTTAAAATTCCATAAATTGTGTTTATTTATTTTTTTTAAGAAATAGTATTTAAGGGTTCATTCCAATTGTTAACAAGGGAAGACACACTTTCATTGTACAATTATCTTAATATGTAATTGCCCTGTTCTCTTTCTAGACTCCATTTAGTCATGACAGATGCATGCTAATCTAAACTCAGATTTATCAGCATGTGAAATACTATTTTATATTGGAATTACATTATTTGATTATAGTTCTTCCTTTTTGGAGAATCATAATCTTTCATAGAATCTCTCAGTTTAATCAAAAATGTTATTCATTTTAAAGAACTGCTAGTATTCTCCCCAAATTAGTCTCCAGGTCTGGGCCGCCCAACCTTTTTGGACTATTTGGCACATTTGACATTTTTTGTATGTTGGTGACCCCTTCATAAAATGTCTACCAAGGTGTATATTTGTTGTTGTTGTTCTTGTGCCTTCAAGTTGTTTTCGACTTGTGGCTACCCTATCACTTGGCTTTCTGAGGCTGAGAGTGTGATTTGCCCATGGTCACCCAGTGGGTTTTCACAGCTGAGTGGGATTCAAACCCAGGTCTCTAGAATCATAGTCCAACACTCAAACCACTATGCCACGTATGTGGCCAAGCACAAAATACCAGTTTTCCAGAAACTGGAAAATTCTGAAAGTTAAAGAAAAGTAACTTTTCTAATAACCTAGATGCAAGGCAGATATGGTGTTTGAATTCCAAAACATAAAACCACCTTTCCAAAATCATAGTTTTCTGACATAGAACCTATTTCACAGAAAGCAAACTGATGTTCAGAGGAGCATGAATATGTGCACACAGGTATGCAAAAAAGACATGTACGTACACATTCTAAAACAGACATATCAAGAAGATGAGCTTATTTTTACGAAATGATCTCTGATATCATCATATTTTGACAAAGTGAGACCTCCCCCAATAATCTAAGCTAGAAATGTTTCTGTTTTATCAGCAAAGTAAAAGTATAATCCTGTCAAAGGGCTTGGAATGCATCAAGCATTTGAGAATAGATCTTCAGTACAGCTTAATAAGGCTTCCTGTGACTTTAGAATATTATCTAAGCGGGGATGGCTTCTAGTAATAGTAACACATAATCTCTAATAATGATCAGAGATGTCCATGCTCTACTCCCATCTTTAAAGAAATGAAAAAAGTAAGATGTATTTATATTTGGAGAAGAAAGATTAACAAAAGAATAAAAAGGCGGGAGGGGTGGGAGAAAAAAAGGAATGTGGCAGCACCTTTAAAACTAAATGGTTTTTATTTTTGCATGTGCTTTTGTGGCTATAAACCCACTTCTTCTGATGCAATACAGAGTGATATTAAAACTATAGGTTATAAGGAATATTTATACAGTTCTGGCAGTGGAATAGAATGTCATAGGATCCAGAAAGATGCAAATCGTGTTCCTTACCCTAAGTTTTCAAATGGATGGGTGAAGTGATACAAGTCTTTCAGATCTTTACAGTGGTAAGTTAATGTTGTTGTGTGAAAGCAATAAATCTGTTTACCAAAGGTCAGTTCCCTTGGGTTCAAAACCCTCTCTAAGAAGATTTCCTTTGTTACATGTGCATTAGCGAGGACTCTTGTATTAATATATGTAGTGTGCAAGGAAGCCATTGGTTTTGTTCATATCTCTGCTAATGGATAGGAATCTGTGAATGTAATTAAATTCAGCTGTTTCTCTTTCTAGTCTTTCTTTGTAATTTTCTTGTTCAAGGACCATGACCTGTAAATCCCTTACTGTATGTCCAGGAAGATGGCAATTTTCTGCAACTTGTTTTTGAGTATTGCCATTTCTAATGTCAGATTTGTGTCCATTAATTCTCTTGCGTAGACAGTATCCTGTTTGTCCAATGTAGAGTGTAGAGCTGAATTGCTGGCATAGGATGGCATATATTACATTGGAGGAAGAGCAAGTAAATGCAACTCCAATATTGTGGGTGATGTTATTGGCCCCTGTGATGTTGCTGCCAGAGTAGATGTGCCAAAATACAAAGCAGTTGCAAGGGATAGCTGTAGAGTACCAGTAAAATCTCAGTAAAATTTCTTACTGAAATTTTGTTGCAATACAACAAAAAAATGACAGAGCAGATTTCTGAATTTTAATGGCATGGATCTGGTGGTTTCTTGTGGGGAAAATGTGGGCCCTTTTAAAATGGAGTTGGTGCATGGCAGTAAATACATGACTAGGATATTATTGAAAAAGAAGCTATATTGTTTTGTGCAGAGCTGTTGGTAAAACCTGGGAAAGGTAGGAGTAAACTGAACATCTTGTTAATAGCATATTGTGCATGGTGCTCTAGCATCGTTATTTAACAAGGGTGTTTTCTAGAAGATTCTGTGCCAGCACACAATCTAATAACCTCCAGCAGTTCCTCCCAACAATTTCATGGTTGGATTGATCTGTGTGATAGGAACAGTCCTGCCCTTTGGGGGCACAATATCACAGAAATAAGAGAGGAATTGTGAAGCCCAGGGCTGATAACATTATGTTCTGAGAACCCAAATTCAAGTTAAACTTCTGTAGCCTTATATAAACCAGCTTAACTTGCACATTCTATTGACATCACTTTTTTCCTTCTTATAAGGAGCAATATGGTAGATAGATTGAAAATGTGGGAAGAAAGGGGTCTAGAAATATACTGTTGTAGAACCACAACAGAAGTGTCTATAAGGATGGTTTGATTGTAAAGTTGTGAGCAAGCTGGAATCAAATTGGGTGCTCCAGGAAGCAGGCTAAGTTATACAGTGTGTATATTGCATGTTAAAGCACCCCACATTATCTTACCCTCATAACAGTCCACATTGCTGTGAAACCACCCTAGTGAGGACATAGCGGAAGTGAAATTTGAACTGGATGGTCTTCACTTGCAGCTTACTCTTTTAGCAGATGCTCTACACCACTTCTCACTACTGTTACTTTTAAAAATTAGCATTTTGAATAATGAACTTTACATCATGAAATTAGGAAAGTCTTTGGCAGTCTAACTGTTACCTTTGCAATAGTGCTGGGGAGGGAAGGGTGCCAACTGCTGGTGACTCTACCAGTTTAAGATTTTCCCCAGATAAAACTCATAAATAATAATAATAATAATAATAATAATTATTATTACCCTGCCCCTCTGTTAAAAACAATCGGGGTGGCTTACAACAGTTAAAATACAATAATATAGACTAAAATCCCTAAGCCCCACCCACCCCACCCTCCCCCCTAAAAAGATATTAAACTAGTATCAAATTAAAATCCACCTAAACTTAAAATCACATAAATAAACAAATACAAAAATCAGCAGCCAGTGAGTCAGGGTAAAGGACTAAAAGAGGCCAGAAGACACAGCTCCTGAGGCTAGGGTCTAATCAGGAAAGGCCGGCCGAAAGAGATCCATCTTTAATGCTTTTTTAAAGCTACTTAAGCTCGTCATCTGACAGATCTCATTCAGCAGGCCATTCCATGATTTGGGGGCAATTACTGAAAAGGCCCTCTGGGAGGTTGCAGCCAGCCTAGATTTTTGTGGCTGAAGCAAACTCCTCCCAGAGGACCAGCATGCGCAGGGAGGATTATATGGGAGGAGGCAGTTCCGAAGATATGTTGGACCCAAGCCATTTAGGGCTTTAAAGGTAATAACCAACACCTTATACTGGGCTCAGAAACTGAGAGGCAGCCAGTGGAGAGATTTTAATACCATGTAGAGCGCATTGCAGAAATCTAGACGAGAGGTTACCAGCGCATGCACCATAGTCTCGAGGTCCCTTACTTCCAGGAAATGGCGCAGCTGGCGTATCAGCTGAAGCTGATAACAGGCGCTCCTGACCGTCGCATTCACCTGACTCGTCATCTGAAGCGATGAATCAAGGAGCACCCCCAGACAGTGAACACAGTCCTTAATGGAGAGCGTGACCCTGTCAAGGACTGGAGGTTGCAACCCAACTCCTGGTTTCGGGGCCGCTACCGTGAACACCTCCGTTTTGTCCGGATTTAATCTCAATCTGTTTTTCCTCATCCAGCCCATTACTGCTTTAAAACAGTCATTAAGAGGAGAGATGCAATCGGAATTTGAGGCCGACGATCGAGACAAGGAGAAATAGATCTGGGTGTCATCAGTGTATTGATAACACCCAGCCCCATAACTCCAAATAATCTCACCCAGCAGCTTCATACAGATGTTAAACAGCATCGGGGACAGGATGGCGCCCTGCGGAACGCCACAAGTAAACTCCTTTCTACTGGAGCAGCTGTCCCCGAGCAGCATCCTCTGGAACCTGCCTGAGAGGAAGGACCGGAACCACTGGAGCGCAGTGCCTCTGATTCCTAACCCACTCAGGCAGTCCAAGAGGATGCTATGATCTATTGTATCGAAAACTGTTGAGAGGTCTAGAAGCACCAACAGGGTCACACTACTCCTGTCAATGCTTAGACGCAGGTCGTCAGTCAAGACAACCATGGTGGTCTCAGCTCCAAATCCCGACCTAAAGCCAGTTTGAAATGGGTCTAGATAATCGGTTTCATCCAAGACCACTTGGAGTTGAAGAGCAACTGCCCTCTCGATCACTTTGCTCAAGAATGGTAACATAGAAACCGGCCTATAGTTGTTCATATCCAGGGGGTCCAGGGAAGGTTTTTTCAGGAGCGGCCTAATCACTGCTTCCTTTAAACAGGATGGAATACACCCTTCCTTTTGGGATGCATTGATGATGTCCTTAAGGAACACCATCAAGGCACCCGCCCCCCCGGATGGCCAGCCATGAAGGGCAAGGATCAAGAGGGCAGGTTGTCTTCCTCACTCTACCAAGAGCTTGTCCACGTCCTCAGTACTCACAAATTGAAATTGATTGAGTAAACTTACATCAACGGAGTTGCTGAACACCTTGTCAATTGTTTCTGTCAAAATACTGGCATCTAAGTCGGCTCTTATCTGAGAGATTTTATTTGCAAAGAAATTGTTAAATGCGCCACAGCAGGCCGTTGTTGGGTTAAGCAACGGGTTCTGCGCAGGTATAACCTGCATCATCTCCCTTACCACCCTAAACAGCTCTGCTGGACAGGACTCTGCAGACGCAATACATGCAGAGGAGAAGGATCTCTGCGCTGCATGTATTGCCTCTCAATAGGACTAAAGAAAGTTCCTATGATGAGTCCTGTCAGATAAGAGTCGAGTTTTCCACCAGTTGCGCTCTAGTCGTTGTCCAACCCGCTTCATTTTCCTAAGCTCTGATGTATACCATGGCTTACAGTTTGGAGCGGATTGGAAAGGACGCTTGGGAGCGATCATGTCGATAGCCTTGGTAAGGTCGTGTTCCAGGTATTAACCAAAGCTTCGACAGGGTCACCGGCATTACCAACCATTAAACCCTCCAAGGCTTTCTGGAATCCAATTGGTTCCATTAGCCTTTGGGGGCGGACCATTCTAATGGATCCACCACCCCCCAGTGGGGCGGGAAGAGACTCTTAGTTCAGTCTTGACCAGGCAATATTCATGCTCTCACCACCAGCAGCATCACCACCATTGTGATGTGGAGTGGGGGAGAGGAATGTGTGAACTCAGTTCCCTTAATGTTAGCTTGAGTAAGCACCATATTCAGTGAGAAAGTGGTTATCCCATATCTCCAGGAAGGTCAGGTTGTTAAAGTGATGTTTTTGTATATGATATCCACTCCCTCCCCTTCCCCCTTCATGCAAATGTGCGGAGAGGATATAGGAATGTCTTCTGGGTTAAGCCTTTGTCCTGGAAATATATTGAACCTAGAAGCCCAACAGTAATGTGAATTGGACTGAAAATCAGGACTCCCACCTTTCTGAGTGAGTTCTTAGTTTAAAAACAGGATTTTTGATAGGATTAATTTGCAGGTGAACTAAAACAGAACTAAGGGAATTAGGTTTTGTAGCAAATGCCCTTTCCACCATATTCTTTGCATGATTCAGATGGCAATTGAAGCTTGCCTGTTTGTGAGCATACACACTTTCAGGTATGCCTGATCAGCGAGTAGTAGTGGAACAACCTGCCCCCTCCCCGATAGTTTTTGGGTTGCCTGGAACAGAAACACCCATCCTCATTATCTCATATGTTGCAGAGTTACATATTACATGGGCATCGTGATTTTTCCTGCTCTATCTGACTTCCACATTGATAAAATGACCATTATGATCCATGGTTCCCTGTAGCAGCATGGAGTTTATTTTCTGTTTATGAATTCTCCACCTTGTCTTATCGGAGAAACAGTCTTGCAATGACACCCATCAGCAGCCCCCACCACCTGTGGAAACCCCATGGCAGTGAAGCCATCCATTATGTGAAAAAAGGAAAGGGACCAAAAAAAAAAAAAAAAAAAAAAGGGAAGAAAAAAATTAAGAAGAAAAGAAAGGGAAGAAAAAAATTAAGTGGAAATAAGGGTCTTGTCTATGCGAGCCTGAAAAAAATGGATTGTTCAGCAGTAATAGCAATTCGTAGTAACTGCAACTTGTCTAAATGGTTTACAGCCCCCATAAACTTTGCATACCTTCTAACCAAGATGTTGGCCACGAGTGAATTACTTGCATTTTTAAATCTGCCACTGCTGAAATTTAAAAAAAAAAATTCCATGGTGCACACAAGTGATATTTCATGTTTACAAAAAGAGAGAGAGAGAGAGAATACAAATCACCATTTTATTGCATTAGCAATCACTCGCTAAGGTGAAAATCCAACATGCCGGCAGCAGGCGCTTGCCCTGTTAGCAAGCCTCACCCCCACGCTCATCTGGCTGATTAGGTTTGTGCTTTGTCTCATATGGGAAAGCAATTCAAATGGAATTGCTTGTCCCAACAAGTGGGAATGTGCATTCCCCACGGAGCTTTTTAAAAACTCTGGGAAAAACTGCAAAGGCTCTCCGGGCATAGTTTTTGGAGTTTTTAGCTGCCCCCCCTTCTGAATACAATGCATTGATACGGGTTCCCATTAAGACAGATAGAATTCTATGAGGATTATTTTGACTGTTTAGACAGGACCAAGAATTTTCTCTAATTCATACTATCATGCCATGCAGAGAAAAGGGGTGGAGGGCGGAGGAAAAGGACAAATTAAGTGAATGTCTGTTTCTCGGGAAATGCTGTACTGAGAGGAGGTGGGTGAGAAAGAAAAAGGCAACTAGGGCAAAACTCCAATCCTTGCAGTACATCGTGTAAAGAAAGCAGAAGAATGGGAAGGAAAATGACAACTGAAGTGAATGTCTGGTCCAGGTGGTACGATCCTGTTGTTACACCAACATGATCCTGGTGGTATGCAGTGGAGAGAAATCCGAGGTAAGGATGAAGACAACTTGGGCAAATGTCCGAATCTTGCACAGAGAAAGTGAGGGAACAGGGAGGAAAATGACAACTTAAATGATTGCCCAATTATTGTGAAATGCAGCTCTGAGAAAGGGGAATTCAGGAATTTATAGGAATGTAACCATAATAAATACATATCTCTCGAGCATTTCCAAGGTAAGTGGTGCATTGCAGAAGCACTAATTCCATAGTCAGGCACACCTCTATAAAGATTTCTGCAGCTGTTGAGTGACCAATACCAGACTAGTAGTCTGTAAGCCGATAAACAAAATGGTTTGTGACCATCCAAACAGTGAGAGCAACTTCTTTTTTCCACTGGGATGGCCCTCCTCATGACTGTGTCCTTTTTCTGTATGTCTTCACGAAACTCAGTCATAAGGGCGAAGAACCTGGATCACGGTATATGAAAATTTTCTACCCATTTCTCCTCAGACCAGACCAACATGACAAGATCCTCCCACTTCTCCTCACCACCAGCACTGAAAATATCTGGGCTTCTGAGGGATGTCCCTGGGAATGCTTAATACTCGTTACCGGCGCCAAAAGAACCCATGCAGTGTCTCGCTGGAAACATTTTCAATGTGTCTTGCTGTTCTGAGAGGTGCAATGCCCACCCACTCACATACCACAATAGTCATTTTGCAGTAGGACAAACAATTTAAAGAAAAAATCCACTGTGACTTCCACTACAGCCCCCCAGAGACTGTCTGCAAAGATGATCAGAATGGTGGAGGGAGCACATGTGAGGGCTAAGCATAAGGTTACTGCCCAAGTAGGAATGTACCTTTCCAGTTATACACGTCAAACAGTAGAAGTGCATGCTGGTGGGTCAAGAAAAGCTATTTGTTTATTTGAATTTAAGCAGATATATGTACCGTATGTGCGAAAGCATGCCAGGATTTTATTTTTTAAAAAAACCTGCAATTGATGCAGTCATGTGACCAGCAATAATCTAATTTTTATTTATTTATTCATTCATTTATACCCCGCTCTTCAGCCAGAAGGCTATCAGAGCGGCTTACAAATTTTTTAAGCAACAGCAATTTACACATCTACACTGCATTAAGCAGTTTCCAATGTGTGTTCGCTAATTGCTCCCACAAGCTGGGTACTCATTTTACCGACCTATGAAAAGATGGAAGGCTGAGTGAACCTTGGAGCCCGCTGGAATCGAACTTGCAACGTGGTGACTTGCAGTACTGGCATTTAACCACTGTGCCACCAGGGCAACGAGCATGTGGGAAAGGTAGGGCACACTCTTTAGCTCTGAAATTACTTCTGGTGAGGAAAGAGTATGGCTCAATAACAATTTGAGTTCAGATTATAATGGCTGTGTGTGACACTAACGAAGGTCAAAAGCAGTACAGGATACTTCGCACTGAAGCTCGGAATGTAGTCCACTTGTGAATTCAGCCACAGACTCGCTTTTGTACTATGGCATCCAGGTTTGTCGTTCCCTTTACAGTTGTCCTTCCGTATCCACGGATTTGGTATCCACAGATTTAAGTATTCACAGCTTGAAAATATTCTTAAAAAAATAATAATCCAAAAAGCAAACCTTGATTTTGCCATCTTATATAAGGGACACCATTTTGCTATGCCATTGCATATAATGGGACTTGCTTATTCACGGATTTTGATATCCATAGGGGGTCCTGGAACCAAACGTCAGTGAATATGAAGAGACAACTGTATTTCGAGGAAGTATGTTTTTGCTGCTGCATCACTTGTTGAAACTAGAGACGTTTGTCTTCTCCCGTTGTCTGGTGAAATTCATGCCCGTTTGTTTTTAATCACTCAATTGTGCTGTTTCAACAGCCATGTATTAGTCATGCAGCCAAGTGAAGAATCGGTTTTAATAATCTGATTCACTCACTTGCCTGAGGACTCAGTCCTTCCCTTGTAGGGAGATTAGGCTCAAAGATGACGGCCACTTCAATCCCCAGAAAAGTACATGGTGAATTCCTTTATGTTCCTGCTCATCCCACTTAAAAAGCAAATAATGACTGTGTACATGTATCTGTTCTCTGTATGCCAGATGGCTCTGTTTACTCTGTACTTGACTACTTGAAAAGCACCACACCAATAGTCAATAATATTTTTTCTGCATTTCAAGGGACATGTTTCTAGCTTGAAACTTTTGCTCTTTGCTACTTATTTTTCTTTTATGCTGCATTTTCATTTTTACAAATCTTGACTAAGAACGTAGGAAATAGCCTTATACTGAGTGATTGACTATTGGACCATCTACCTCAGTATTTTCAATTATGACAGGTAGTGGTTCACCTTGGACTGAAGAAGGATTCTTTTGTAGCTCTGGTCTCCCCAAATGGTTTTTCAACCAATTACTAACCAGGTCTGATCCTGTTTAATTTCTAAAACCAGAGAAGATTGGATGTATTCATATGGTGTGGTGGCTGTGGCATTACTAAGGCCAGTGTCACCCCTTCCTCTGATGGTATCACCTGGTGCAATTCAGCCTCTCAGCACCTTCCTAGTGCTGCCACTTTGTGGTGGCATTCATCTTGTTCTTCATGTTAAATCACTGCAATAACACTCTTATTTATACAAATATTAACAAATTAACAACTCATCTAGTTTCAGCTTCTCTGCTTATAAGGGATTTGAACTTTGAGTATGCCCGAAATTGTAATTTAAACTCCAGGTAGTATTCATGAAAATAACAAAAGAGCATTGTACCTAATTCAGTGGAAACAAAAAGTATAGTCGGCACTCTGTATCCACGGGTTCTGCATCCATCGATTCAACCAACCCCAGCTCAAAAATATTTGAAAAAAGATTACAAAAAAGCAAACCTTGCTGTTCACCATTTTATATAAGTGATGCCATTTTACTCTACCCCACTGTATATAATGGGACTTGAGTATCCATGGATTTTGGTATCCATGAGGGGGGCGTTTCCTGGAACCAAACCCAAGTGGATGCTGAGGGCCCACTGTAATTGCTTATCAGATCCTCTATAGCTGCAGCTTCAGTCTCTGGAGCTTGGCGTACAGGAGTGAGGCGAACAGGAGAGAGGACAACCAGGGTGTTTGGTGTGGGTGTTTAGCAAGGGAGTTTGAGGGGGAGGCACAGAGTTCTGTTCTGAGGAGGAAGGGCTTCTGCTGAGCTGCCTGTGGGTGGAGTTAGTAGCCACTAGCTATAGATAACTGCTGCTGCAATCTTTCCAGGTTAATCTTAGAAAATCAGAGGCAAGTGCCTTGCAGCATGTGCAGTTCTAACATAACAGGGGCATAGGAGCTCTTTTGAGAAACAAGGCCAACGGGCATTTGGTGGAGGTAGGGGATACTAGAGGAGTTTGGACAGGGAAGCCTAAAGTTCTCTTTCAGTGACTACTTAAGAAGACTGAATATGGCCAGTGAGGGAGCTGCTGCAGTTACCTGCAACACCTGTGGGATGTTTGTCTTCTTGCCAGAGGAGCTGGGGAGCTATATCTGCAGCAAGTGCAAGTTGGTAGCCCTGCTGGAAGAGAAGGTCAAGCATCTTGAGGACAGGACATCTACTCTTCTGAATATTAGGGAGTGAGAAGTTTTCTTGGAAAGGTGGAGAAGACCATCCTGGAAGCAGAACACAACAGGGAGATTTCTACAGAGGAGACCACTACCCATATACAGTAAATGAACACTGGGAGAAACGTAACACAGAGAAGTAGAAAGGCTAGGGCTCCTTTGGCCAGCTTGAAGCTACAGAATCAATTTGAAGTTATTGCTCTTTCCAAAGAAGAAGAGGAAGAGCAGCAGTGCCAGGCCTCAGGGAATATACAGGAAACCTTGGTAGATCCAGCACATGAAGTGGCCTCTGCCAAGACTTGGAACAGGAGGAGGAGGAGGAAGAGAAGGAGGCTGGTAGGGGATTCCCTGTTGCAAGGAACAGAAGCAGTAGTCTGCAGGCCTGACAGAATGTCTCGGGAGGTATGCTGTCTCCCTGGAGCAAAAATTCAAGGTGTAACAGAGAGACTGACAAGACTCATCAAACCTTCTGACCATTATCCCTTCTTTTTGGTCCATGTGGGAACCAATGATACTGCAAGGCATAGCCTCCAGAAGATCACAAGGGATTATGAGGCTTTGGATAGGAAACTGAAGAACCTGGATGCACAGATAGTCATTTCGTCTGGCCTTCCAGGAGAAGGGCATGGCCCAGGAAGGGAGAGAAGAATAGTGGAAGTGAACAACTGGCTACACAGATGGTGCCGCCGGGAACAATTTGGCTTCCTGGACCATGGGATGCGGTTTCAGGGAAGTGGACTTCTGGCAAGAGATGGGCTGCATCTCACAGCAGTTGGTAGGAATGTTTTTGCAAAGAGTCTGAAAGTTCTCATCAGGAGGGCTTTAAACTGAGTTGCATGGGGGAGGGAGACAGTACTCTTGAAGGCAGGAGTTCATCGAGTGCTAGAGATAATAGCCCAAATGTTATACAGAGAACAAGGCAAATAACACAACAACCCAACAATGGGAGGAATAAACCCTTTAAAAGGCAGGGGAAATGGCCCATAGTCTCAGATGTCTCTATACGAATGCACAGAGCATGGGAAATACAGGATGAACTTGAACTCTTAGCATAGCAAAACAAATGTGATATCATAGGCATCACTGAAACCTGGTGGGATGAGTCTCATGATTGTAATGTACTAATAGAGGGGTATAGCCTATTTCAGAAAAATAGACCAAACAGGAAGGGTGGTGGAGTAGCATTATATGTTAAGGATGTGTATACCTATGAACAGATCCATGACTTAAATACTGAGAGCCAGGTTGAGAGCATCTGGGTAAAAATTAAGGGAGAGAGAAACAGCAAGGACATCATTCTGGGGGTCTACTACAGACCTCCAAGCCAAACTAAGGCCTTGGATGATGCCTTCTTGGAACAGATGACCCCACATTCAGAAAGGAGAGATGTAGTAGTAATAGGGGATTCCAACTATCCTGATATTTGTTGGAAGTCCAGTTCTGTGCAGAATTTAAGGTCCAACAAATTCTTTACTTGCCTTGGAGACAATTTCATTGTCCAGAAGGTGGAAGAGGCAACAAAGAGATCAGCTGTTTTAGATCTGATCCTAACCAATGGGATAACCTGGTTAATGGTGTGGAAGTGACGGGATCCTTAGGGGAGAGTAACCATGTTCTCCTGGAGTTTGTGATACAGAGGAAAGGGGAAGCCATAGTCAGACATGCATTCTAGACTTTTAAAAAGCTGACTTCAGAAAACTTAGGTCATGATGGATGGGAGTTTCTTAAAAAGGAGATATTGAAAGCACAACTTCTGACAGTTCCACTGAGGAGGAAAAAAGGGGAGGTGTCTAAAGAAACCAGGATGGGTGTTGAAAGAACTCTCAACTGAGCTAAAACTTAAAAAGGACATGTACAAGAAATGGAAAAAGAGAAATTACCAAAGAAGAATTAAAACAAATAGCCAGCTCATGTGGGGGAAAGTCAGAAAAGCTAAAGCACAGAGGGAGCTCAGGCTTGCTAGAGAGGTTAAAAACAATTTTAAAAAAGGTTTTTTGGTTATGTCCGTAGCAAAAGGAAGAACAAGGAAATGGTAGGGCCGCTGCATTGAGAAGATGGCGAAAGGCTAACAGGGGACAAAGAAAAGGCAGAACTACTTAACACCTTCTTTGCTTCACTCTTCTTCTCTCAAAGGGGGAACAGTGCTCAACCTGGGGGAAATGGAGCAGATGATGCAATAAGGGAAATACAGCTGGATTTTTTTAAAAAAACTGGATTTGTCCTTCGAGCCTGTGCAATGGATTTTTCTGGTGGAGTGCAGCGTGTACAGAACTGACCTCACCCTTTAAACCATAGGTTCATCTACTGTGGCCTTGCAAGCATGGACGGTAGCAGCGAGGTCCTCGGTTTGATTAGTTTCCTTCTCTTAGATGGTTGACCTTACAAGGTTGGACGAGCACCATCTGCCCGGGTTTGGGATTAGAGTTTTCCTTCTCCTAGGATGGTTACCATAAGGCTAGAGAGCCCATCCTGCCCTTTGACGCTCTTTGTCAGACCCTTCGGTTTTGACCTATCTGGCATGGAGACCCTACCAGTGGCTATTATGCCACTGCCAGCATAGCTCAAAACATCATTAGGGTACGCAAGCCTCTCTCCCACGACAAGGGGGCATCAGAATTGGTAAAAAGGTAGTTCAAGAATAGCTGGCCAGTATAAATGAGTTCAAGTCGCCAGGGTCAGATGAACTTCATCCAAGGGCATTAAAAGAACGGGCAGAAGTACTCTCAGAACCACTGTCAATAATCTTTGAGAACTTCTGGAGAACAGGAGAGGTCCCAGCAGACTGGAGGAGAGCAAATGTTGTCCCCATCTTTAAAAGTGGGGGAGAAGACCCAAATAATTACCGCCCAGTCAGCTTGTCATCAATACTAGGAAAGATTCTAGAGCAGATCATTAAACAGATAATCTGTAAGCACTTAGAAAGGAATGCCATGATCACTAACAGTCAACATGGATTTCTCAAAAAAAAAACAAGTCATGCCAGACTAATCTTATCTCTTTTTTTGATAGAGTTCCAAAGTTGAATGTCACTTAGAATCAAATTGGAAGCGGGGGCTTCCGGTTGGCTATGGCGTCGCGATCAGACTTTCACTGAATAAGCTCTCAGGAAAGTCTGGCCACATATGGATGTTAACCTCTTACATATATCAAAGTTGATAGATAAAGGAAATGCTGTAGGTGTAGTGTATCTTGATTTCAGTAAGGCTTTTGACAAGTTCCCCCATAATATTCTTACAAAAAAGTTAGTAACCTTGTGGGCTAGACCAATGCAACTATTAAATGGATTTGTAATTGGTTGATGGACTGAAAGTAAAGAGTAGTCACTAATGGCTCCTCTTCATCCTGGAGAGAAGTGACCAGCATGGTGCCACAGGGTTCTCTCCTGGGCCCAGTGCTATTCAACATCTTTATCAATGACTTGGATGAGGGAAAAGAGTGTATGCTTATCAAGTTTGCAGATGACACCAAATTTGGAGGGGTAGCTAATAATCCAGAGGACAGGATCAGAATCCAAAATGACCTCAACAGATTAGAAAGCTGGGCCAATATTAACAAAATGAATTTCAACAGGGAGAAATGTAGGATACTACACTGGGACAGTAAAAATGAAATGCACAGATATAGGATCGGTGACACATGGCTTGAGGGCAGTACACATGAAAAGGATCTAGGAGTCTTAGTGGGCCACAAGCTGAACATGAGTCAGCAGTGTGATGCAGCAGCTAAAAAAGCCAATGCGATTCTAGGCTGCATTAATAGGAGTATAGTGTCCAGATCAATGGAAAGAATAGTATCACTCTGTTTCTGCTTTGGTCAGATCTCACCTGGAATACTGTGTCCAGTTCTGGGCACCACCATTCAGGAAGGATATTGAGAAGCTGGAACGTTATCATAGCCATGTTTAAATATTTGAAGGGATGTCATACTGAGGATGGAGCAAGCTTGTTTTCTGTTGCTCCAGAGACTAGGACACGGAGCAATGGGTTCAAACAACAGGAAAAGAGATTCCACCTAAACATTAGGAAGAACTTCCTGACAGTAAGAGCTGTTTGGAAGTGGAATGCACTGCCTCAGGATGTGGTGAAGTCTCCTTCTTTGGAGGTTTTTAAACAGAGGCTGGATGGCTATCTGTCGGGAATGCTTTGATTGTATATTCCTGCCTGGCAGGGGGTTGGACTGGATGGCCCTTTTGGTCTCTTCCAATGCTATGATTCTATGATCTATTGCAGGAGAAAGCAAATGCATCCATTCTGTTTCCCACCTTGAGAATTATGAAAATTTCAGTGTCCTTAAAACCAGTGATGGGTTAACCCACTTACTGCCTCCACCCTCCTTTTAACTGTAAGTCTGTGGTGGGCAGGAGGGCCTTGTTTGAGTTTAGGTAGCCCATGACTGGCCAAGCACTCTTGTTTGTTTGTTTGTTTGAAGCTCTATTTTGCATAAGCATGACAAAAGACTTTATTGTCTGTTTCTCAGTGCATGCTCTTGCGCATAGGAAATGCATTGTTTTAGAGAGATTGGGTTATGTGAATTGTTACTACACATAGTGGAACCTAATTAACAGTTCATTCCCAAGCATTCAGAAAAACTCCCACTTATTCAGTTGGATTTATTTCAGAGGGAGTGAAGTCCTTAAGGAATGAAGCCCCGTTTGGGATTTTGAAGGTACCAAATAGAAAATTGCCAGTTATTACACTGAAGTGTTGCAAATGTTTAGTTCTGTCATGAGATGAGAAAAATCTCTCTTTTCTCTCTCTCTCTCTCTCTGATATGTGGCATTGAGTAATGTTAAGCACAATATTTTGTACCTGTGCTGCAGAGCTTTGCCTGCACGTCCCTGATGTCAAACTGCATTTCTGATCAAGACCAGGAACAATCTTAGCTCAGGCTTGGTGCTGGAGAGTCATCAGCATAGTCAGGGTTAGTTTAAGGAATTTGGGGGCGGGGGCATGCAATGCTTTATTTGGAGAGGGCATATGTTTATCGCAGGTCAATTTAACCTAACCTATTCACAGTACAGGATATTCAGATTGTTACATAATTTGTCACCAATAATTTAGTTTTAAAAACTGTTTTATAGGCACTAATGTAATATTGGTGTAGATTTCCTCAGCCAAACAGAATACAAACATGTTACAAAACACTCTAATGCAGAACTCTCCTAATATTTAAAGTGGATCATTTCTATTAAACAAATCTCAAAAGACCAGCCCATTCACACTAAATCAAAATTACAAAACACTAGTTTCAGCATGCAGAATTTGAAGTCAGGAAAAGAAAGAGCTGAGATCAATTTAGTATATTTAATACATTTTGTCCTTTCTTACTTTTACAGTCTTTCGTTGTAAATTTTTAAATACTAAGTATATCCTGAATTATTCTTTTAAAATTATTTTAACCAGTTTACGTAAAATGTGTATCAAATAATTTAAGATTACAGTATTCATAAAATGGATTTTTCTTTTCTAGCTTCTTTGAATGTTTACAAAATTACTCACTTAAATCTTAACTTTTGCTTTTTGAGCAGCAAACACCTTCACTAACTTCTCAATATCTAAGTAATGTGCTATCTGCCTTTCCACAGCTATTACAGAAAGGCCTCTTAGTCCAGGTCCTCCACTTTCAGGAGGGTGGGGGTGGGGTGGGGGGAAAGTGGCGACAGGGCCTCTGAAGCCCCGTTGCCACTTTCAGGACAGCGGGGGGGAGTGGCGACAGGGCCTCTGAAGCCCCGTTGCCACTTTCAGGACAGCGGGGGGGGGGGGAGTGGCGACAGGGCCTCTGAAGCCCCGTTGCCACTTTCAGGACAGCGGGGGGGAGTGGCGACAGGGCCTCTGAAGCCCCGTTGCCACTTTCAGGAGGGCGGGGTGGGGGGTGGGGGGAAAGTGGCGACAGGGCCTCTGAAGCCCCGTTGCCACTTTCAGGACTCCGGGGGAGGGAGTGGCGACAGGGCCTCTGAAGCCCCGTTGCCACTTTCGGGAGGGCAGGGGGGGCTGTTATTATTCATGAATTTTTCACATTTGCAGGGGTCTTCTGAACCTAACCCTCACGAATGTGAAGGCTAAGAGTTTTAAAATAACAAATAGCAAACCGTTGTAATGCATGAAGCACACAGCTCGGTTAGCGCCACCTCCGCCCTCTCAGGAGCTGCCTCCAAGAGGGCTTCCCTTGCCATTGGTGTTAGGCTTCTCTCTCCACTCCCTCAGGTGGCCCTCCAGCCTCCTCCACCTCAGCTTCTCCTCCCACCAGGCACTCTTGTCCTTCGCCACCCCTCTCAGAGTTTTCCTGCCTCTTCCCTCAGGGGGTCTCATTGCTCCTCCTGTGTCCATCTTCATCCCTTTGAGAAACTCAACCTCTCCCAGTGCTTTTCCTTTCCTCTCCTTTTTCAAAGCACAATCTTTGTTCTCCCTGGATAAGAAGGCGTCAGAGGGAGGGGTGAAGGTGGTTCCCTGCCCTGCTGCTGCTCCTCCCACGGCAGCTGCCCCCTTCTGAAGCCAGTTGGTGTCCAATGCCACGAGGGTCAGAAGTCTTCCTACTAATAATGTTTTTGCAGGAAGAGGTTTATGATAGCCCCCCCCCACACACAACAACAACAACAACAACACCCCCTCCCTGTGGCTGCAAGCACTGCAGGGCCCTTAAAATGGCCCTGAGCATAGTTGTAGTTGTGTTGGACATTGGAAAGTCTCAGAAGGCCAGCACAACTATAGGGAGTTTTATGTCCCCTTTTTCTAGCTTCAGACCTGGGGTGGAGAGCAGGGGTTCATTTGGGTTCTTGGCAGCACCTCCCCCCCCTTCTCTCTCTCTCTCTCTCTCTCTCTCTCTCTCTCTCTCTCTGGGCCTTGTTTGTGCAAGAGACACTATAGCTGTTTGGGGTTTTTTTGTCACTCACTTTCCAGCTTCAAGCAGCCAGCTTCTGTGTCCTCTTCTCCCTGTAGCTGGAGGAGTGGGTGTGCACCTTTCCACTACTGGGCTGAGCTTGTCACAACCAAAGGGATGTTTCTGCCCCCTCCCCAGCTTCAAGCTGCCTCCTCCATGGCAACATTGAAATGACCACCCTTGTATACTCTGCTTTTTTATAAAGGAGAGAAGGCGAAGCAGAATTCTATGTCTAAGCCATCAAAATTCTACTGCTCTTAGGAAAGGTAAATACTGCCACCTGTAGAGATAACACAGATTAAGCAACTTTTCTTCTGTTGCTGTGTCTACCACAGGTATGGGATAAAGAGAAATACAGGAAATCCCCCCCCCTTTTTTTTTAATTTGACTATAGACAATCCTATTCAGTTCTCATCTTGTGCCTGGTACTAGATTCAGGCCTTGCACAATACAGTTTGAAAAAATGCACACTGTGCCAGAAATGATACCCCCTTTTGGTCTAGTCCTGTGCCCCTGAGGTGTTCGATGCAGGTTATCCTGAATCTTGATTTCAGAAGTTGCTGCTGTGTAGCATTCTTCAAGTACTTGTAAATGTTTTGTATACAGTGTGAGCTCCTCTCTAGCAATAAATGAATGAATAAATAAATAAATAGCAAACATAGGGAACAGAGGATCTCTGGGCTTGATGGGAAGGAAGTGTGTGCAGTGATTCTATTTTGATTTTTCCTCCTGCCTAAGGGAGATGTTTCCTGTATGTCTTGCAGCACTAGCCTCTGGCAGGGAATAGGTTTGTGTTTGATCCCTGATAGTGTCACCACCCACACAGTGAGTCACTGGTAATGCCTTAGCTCTTATTTTTAGTCCTGTTGCTGCCATCAGTCTGTAACCATTAGCCAGCAAGAGACTTAAGCACTGCAGTAAACATGTTAATCTCTCTCTCTCTTTGCCTTCTGCCTCAGTTGCTTTATCTCCAGATACAGTTTTCCCTGGGCTCTAATCTCTGGCCAGGGGATCACAGCACAGAGTAATTCAGGGCATTCACAGCAAAGGTGCTAAAGAATTGCTATGCTTGGTGGTGGTAAAAAAAAAGGAGGCCAATTTCCCACAGTCAGTTTTAGAGCATTTTCCAGTTTGCTTCTGATGATATAGTGTGCTGTTTGCAGTACTCTTAATGTTTGTTAAAAATTAAGTTGTCCATGGAATTCTGCATCCTGATGCTGATTTTCTGATATTGATGGTTCCATTCAGTTGCTAGTTGTTTGGGCCTTTTCATTGGTCCTGTCAAATTGCCCTTAAAAAAGAATGAACTTTTCAACATAGTACAATTTATGATGCATCACCCCAGATCTGGGGGAGGCGGGTAAAAAATGTTGATAATTCTGCATTCCTACTAGTAATTAGTGAACAGTTAAGTCACATGCAGGAGGCATATACATGACTGTGTGTGTGTAGATCATTATGTGTACATTGGGGTAAGTATAAAATCCATGCTGACCCCCCCCCCACATGAAGCAAGCTTGCATAGAAGCTCCCTTCACCCAGTCTCTACTTCCCCAAGGTAATCCTCAAACTGAGGAGCCTGTGAGAGCCACCACCCAGAAAACATAGGAATATGGTAGCTGGCCCACATGGCTGCTTCATAGAACCGTAGAATCATAGCATTGGAAGAGATCACAAGGGCCATCCAATCCAACACCCTGCCAGGCATGAATACACAATCAAAGCATTCCCGACAGATAGCCATCCAGCCTCTGTTAAAAAACCTCTAAAGAAGGAGACTCCACCACACTCCGAGGCAGTGTATTCTACTTCCGAACAGCTCTTCCTGTCAGGAAGTTCTTCCTGATGTTTAGGTGGAATCTCTTTTCCTGTTGTTTGAACCCATTGCTCCGTGTCCTAGTCTCTGGAGCAACAGAAAACAAGCTTGCCCCATCCTCAGTATGACATCCCTTTAAATATTTAAACATGGCTATCATGCCACCTCTTAACCTTTTCTTCTTCAGACTAAACATGCCCAGCTCCTTAAGCTGCTCCTCATAGGCCATGGCTTCCAGACTGCCCACCATCCTGGTTGCCCTCCTCTGGACATGTTCCACCTTCTCAATATCCTTCCTGAATTATGGTGCCCAGAACTGGACACAGTATTCCAGGTGAGATCTGACCAAAGCAGAAATAGAGTGATACTATTCTTTCCATTGATCTGGACACTATACTCTTATTAATGCAGCCTAGAATCACATTGGCATTTTTAGCTGCTGCATCACACTGCTGACTCATGTTCAGCTTGTGGCCCACTAAGACTCCTAGATCCCTTCAGCTTCAACTGCACCCTTTATGGAATAGGCAAATAAACTGACCATTCCCTCCAGAAAATTATTTCTGCAATTTATATACTGCTTTCCATGCCTAAAACTATGGCTGGCATCTTCTTAAGTGACCTGTGTGCATCTTAAGTCCCTTTTTGAATGGGACACAGTGGGCTATTCTCTTGCCCTGGCACTCCATTCAAAAACCTCCAGTGCCCAACTGCTATCGAGTTTCAAGGGGGTCCCCTTCTGCTGTTTCTTACTGATGGAAAGCGAAGTGGTGGGGGGAGGTGGCTGATCTGGGCTCCTGGGGGAAGGAAAAAGTGAGTTTACATTTGAGAGCACATGGCCTCATTTCTTCTTCTCCCCACCAACCAGGCTGATACCAGTTGCTTCTTGATGGCCGACCTTCCCCTTTCCACTAGTAAGCAACAGCAGCAGGGGACCCTCCCAAGCTTGACAGGTGCTGGATGGTGAGAGTATATAGAACTGCGCATGTAGACCTACATGCAGATGTAGGATCTCAGCCAGTATCTCAGTATGGTAGCCGTGGCTGAGTCTAGGAAGGACTTGAAGGGATGCTGGTAAAGATCTGTGTGAAAAGCAAGGCAATGTATATTGCCCCTCCCCTTCTTATGGCAACCAGTACTGTCTCTTCAGGAAGCACCTCCCCCATTTTCATAATTAAGTCACATCCCCCATTTTCATAGCTTGTTCAGTGCTTCCCACAGAACTTACTTCACAAATGCAAGCCTTGGCTTCCTTGGTAACTACTGGGGTTGTTTGAGCCTTCTTATAGATGATTCAGATTTTTAAAGCATAGCCTTCAGCCAGAGATAGAGACAAGGTAATTTGAGTTATCCTGAGTGTGCTAGCTACAGTGGTTGATTATAGGCCATGAGACTAGTTTCTCACCTTCCAGTATTTCACAACTGAGTACAGAGAAATACTGACAGGGGCTCTGGTCTGGCCTCTAAGGGTGAAGTCTTGGTAGCCAAATCTCACCTGGTGAACATGGCAGGCCAGCACTTGTGAGTAAAGCAATGAAAGGTCATCCTTCAATTCCAACTGCTACTGCCCTGGCCTTAGAAGCAGAGAAAAAGAGGCAAGCACAGCTCCATCAGGCCTGGGCCCAGAGGCAGATGAAAGGTCCTCCCTCCATCCCAACTGCCACTACTGTGGCCTCAGAGGGAGAGAAGAAGAGGCAGTATCTGCAGTATCTGCAGGATTTAAGCTCTTCCCCTACTGCCATCCCCTTTGGCTTTTGTGTCATGTTTTAATTAGATTGTAAGACTGAGGACAGGGAACTTCTGTTCTTTTACTTGTTAAGTGCCCTGTACAATGATGGTGCTATATAAATAGATGATGATGATGATGATTGATTGATGATAATTAGAATAAAGCCCTGAAAATTATCCACTGTACTTCAGAAATCTACAAAGTTACTGCTAGATTCTTTTTTAAAATGCTGCCACCACCATCAGCTCAAATCAGGTTTGAAGGAACAAGGAAGGTCAACAAAGAAAACACTGGAATATTTAATTCTTCTTTAAAAACTAAGGCTTGAATCTTATTTGTAGTCCTGGCTAGAGTAGACCCATTGGATTAGTGGAACTTCAGTAACTCCTGGCTTTCCAAATTATCATTGATTTAATAAGTCTACTCTAGCTAAGACAAACAATATGATTGAGGCCCTAATTTAAAAAGGAAGACATTCCAGACTAAATTGTTAAAAAGCAACCCCAGATACAACTATGTCACAAGTGGATGCCAAGTGGATGCCATGGAATATTAAATGAATGCAAGCAGGGAGCCTTAGACAACACCAGGAGTAGGGCAAGTCACAGGCAACACTGCACATTGATGAAAACGTGCCCCCTTTCCCCAGCTTTCGGGTCTTTCTTCTCTTTCCTGGCAGCCTCAGAGCCTCTGACTCTGTTGTTTTTTCTGCAATGCAACACAGATTAAGTAGACAACCTGCCAGGGTGATGCCAGTGAAAGTGCAAGGCACAAAACTACTACACATTTACAGCCAGTAAGTCAGTCTGAATTCCTGTGTTATAAGCACCTGTAACCCGTTCCTACTTCCTTTTGCCAGCAGGTGAAAACATTCTTGTGCCATCCAGCATTTACAGTCTGATGGGGATTGGGCTTTTAAGTGCTGTGCAATTTAGATTTTAAGGTCCATATATAGTTTTATCATAGTGTAATATTTTTCATTTTTTAAAATGTTATCATAGTGTAATATTTTTCATTTTTAAATGTTTTTAACTCTTTAAGTTATTTAATTTGTTTTTTAAATTTCATATTTATATTTTAATGGTTCTGTATTGTTTTAAATTTGTATGATTTTAAACTCATTGTTAGCCACCTTGAATCCATATATTGGGAGAAAGGCAGGATATAACAAGATGGTGATTATGATGATGATGATGATGATAGCAGCCTGTACATTGATAACAGAGGGAATGATATCATTTGGAGGATGTTTGCCCTGTTTTATTTACATCTAAGAAATAAGGGAAAACATGAAGTTTGTAGCTCATTCACTTTCAGTAAATCCATACCACAACTTAGCTTTTCAAAGAGTGCTTCTGAACATATGCAGAGATTTATCTTTATTCTCTAAACAATTATGGATTACCCACTTTCCATAAATTTAGAGTGAAGAAGGAGATGATAGATGATACATGTCTTGGATTAAAGCTCAAGTATCTCTTGAAAATACAGGTTACTGGCTCCCCCCTCTCGTATCCACAGAGGGTACATTCCCAGATTTACCGCAGATAGAGGAAATCACATATAAAAGTGAATCACCATAGAATCATGCCGGAGGATCTAGACAATGCCTAGAGAAGACACCTCTCTAAGCATCTGGTGCAACTATGCTCAACTTCCAGTGGAAGTTGACCATAGAGTTGTGCTGGAGAACCTCCCAGTGCCTAGAGAGACCACCTCCAGAATGATTCTATGGTCCTCCAGATGTCTAGAGAGACCTTTCCCCCCAACCTCAGGTAAGTGAAATCACAGATACCGATCCCACATAAACAGAGTGACCTGTAAATGCTAATTTCTACATTTGTGGCCAACAGAACAACAGAGAATGCATGTGTTTTGTTCCCCTTCATACAAGAGTATATTCCTTGCTTTGGCATTTTTAAAACAAATGGAACTCATCCTTTCTCCCCTCCCCCATTATATCCCTCCCTGTTAAGTTTTATTTATTAATTATCTTTACACCTTCCTCCCTTAGGAGCCCAGAGTATCTTCATAATAACTTTGTGAGGTAAGGTGAGCTTAGAGAAAGTGACTAGGGAAAAGTCTCCCAGTAAGTCTCAGTGGGGACTTGAAGCTGGATCTCCCTAGTTCTAGGGCAACATTTAGTGCTACACTACAGGAGTAGGCAACCTGCAACCGGACTTGTTTATCTTGGATTGGCCTTTTTAGTTATCAGCACGCTTGCAGAAAGTGTGGGATGAGTCCTTCCTGAATCTTCGTTTGCAAAGAAAAGCCAGAGAGAGAGAGAGAGAGAGAGAGAGAGAAAGAGAGAGGAGTAGGCAAAGAGTGGCTTCTGGTTGTGTGGAGTCCCTCGGCTGTTTTGTAACTTGTGTATCACTCTGGAGCCCCTGTGATGCCTCCTTACACATAAAATATGAAAGATTGCTTCTAGGAGCAGTGCTTTTGGGATTGGAAAGTCTGGGAAAAACTGAACCAGAATTGGAGATCAGACCACTTTTGCATTTTATTTATTTTGCCTTCATGGCCAGTGGAGGGTTTTGAAGGCCAAAAAAAGAGGTGAGGTCCTGGATGTTCTCTGGTTGTCCACCTCTGCATCACCAGGACTTAATCCAAGTCCTTAATCCACTTTTTCCAATACTAGGTCTATATCAAGCATAGAAAGTTGCCTCATATCACATCATAACTATCTAGCTCAGGGTTCTCTGAGTTAACTAGGATTTTACACAGGAGTCATCTTCCTGGAGATGCCAAGATTCTTTTGGATACAAAGCAGGTGTACTATGAGCCTTCCCTTAATATTTTAGTTATAAATAGATATTACTGAAAAGACTTAACTTTAATGTGTAAACAGGCAGTGGACAGCACGGAATAGCTGCATCCCTGATGTGTGTATCACATCCTTGCCTGGCATCTGCACATATTGCATGAATGTTTACAGTGAGTATGCATGTTTGTGGTAGCCTCTGTACAAGCTGGAACCATGATAGCATAGGGTTGAGGATTATATGGGTACCACCTAGCATGTACACTGGTACATGTGAAGCCCCTGTCTGTGCAAACTTCAGTGCTCTACATTTCAAAAGAGAAATGGACAATGGATCTTGACAAAATTCTTTTGTCAGTCATTTACCATGTTATGTAGGCAAGATGGATTGCTTCATATCAGACTGCTTTGAATTAGGGATCTAGATCATTGTTTAAATCACCAAGTGAAAAGCATGATTTAAATAGCTGATTTAAAACAAGCTTGCCGCTGATATTTTTTTCACATATTTCTTAATGTGTTGTGTGATCACTAAAGCATGTTAGTTACCACTTGATACAATGGTTTACAACATCAAAGAGGATATACTTTATGTATTTTTTTTGATAACTTGATTTTTATAAATTTAATACTTCATAATACTCATCACTTGTGTCAGATTATAGATGCAGTGGCAGTAAGAACCAGATGTTTCTCCAGTCATGCAGTTCTATTAATTAAACAAAACAAGTGCCTGTGGATCAGGGAATTTTGGGGGAGCCTCTCATCCAGGGCAATTCCTCTTTCCCACCTCACCTTGTTTTACTTTGGTTGCTTTTTCCCCTCCCTCCCTTCCTTCCTTCCTTCCTTCCTTCTCCTGGCCAGTGGGCCAAGATTAGGCCCTACAGTATAGCATTCCTAAACCACTTTTTCCCTTGTGCAGTCTGTCAGTGTCAGGATCTCTCTCTCTCTCTCTCTCTCTCTCTCTCTCTCTCTCTCTCTCCCTCTCTGGCTTTTCTTCGCAAACGAAGATTCAGGAAGGACTCATCCCGCGCTTTCTGCATGCGCGCTGATGACTAAAAAGGCCAATTCGAGATAAACAAGTCCAGTTGCAAAAATCACAGCAGAAGGTCTCCTTGGGTGATGTTTTTGGGTTGTGATTCTTTCTGCGTTGTCATTTCTCTTCAAGACTTGTTCGTCGTGAGTTCTCAAATAAGGCTGCAGCATTGTGGATAGTGCGTCTCCATGCCTCCCGATGTGAGGCTAGGGCAGACCACTGTTGGTGATCAGTTTGGCTGAGCTCGAGATGTTGTTTCAGGGAGTCTTTGTATCGCTTTTGGGAAGGGACAATATAATGCATGTATTCTTCACCTGTAGTAAAGCTGCTTTTTGCAGCCTCACTCACTGTTGAAAGTAACACCTGTGCAGGGCTGTTTTTTCCCCATGTAATGTGGAAGGTAAAATACTTTTGGACATGTACAAAATGCATTTTCTCTCCCCAAAGAACATTTCCTCTTCTCCACTACTTCCGTAATTCACGAGCACTGTTATCTCTGAGTGCAGATTTTTGAATAAGACTTGAACCTGATGAAGAGCAGCTTGCCTTCTAATGCCTAAATATTTTTTTCCTCTAGGTGCAGAATTTTATCCAATGCTATTGGATCATCTGTAGGGCTTTCTTGAAAATATGAAAAGAAAGTCTTTCCAAAAAACGTTAATTTGTACCATTTTCCCTGCAGTCTGTTGCTTGATGATAAGCGTGATCCTGCAGTCTATTTCAGCCATCCCATTCTATTGTGTTTTTTCCTCTCCTTGCTTCCAAGGTATGTTGGGACAATGATCAGGGAGCTTTGAGCGTTTTGTGTGGAAAAGGTTTGCGCCCATCCCTAACTCCCTACAATTATCCCATCTTAGAGTTATGACTGTACTGCCTAATACAATGATCCAGTTATGTTATTACAGAAATAAATACTCTGGTCCACAGATGGGGAAAAAACCAGACTCCTTTAACTTTAAAAATTAATTAGCAGTACAGAACAGCTGTTCCATTGTACTCAGACATCCTTTTTTGATAAGGTGAGCTATTGGGGACAAAATCCTACAAAAATCTCAAGAAATAGAATGGAGAAGACATTGAGCATAATTTCCAGTGTACTTGGAAAGCTGTAATGTGGTTATCTTTGCCCCTTGCTCCCCCCACCCACCCGAATTCTCATTGTGCAAAACTATTCTTTTAAGTTACACCTCTGCTTATGGCTGTCATCTCTCTATCTCAGGCATCTAAATGTCAATTTTATATCTTCTTTCTGCCAATAAATTATTTTTCTTCATTTGAACCTCTAAAAAACCTGCAATATTTATCTCTTTTTCAGTACAGTGCATTGACATTGCCTCTTACAGTAATAGTTTATCCACTTTGTTACAGCACAGTCCTGACTTCTGTTTGAAAATGTTCTCAAAACTATATATGGGAAGTAGATCAATAATGTTTCCCCCAAGTAAGGAGCATCGTGATGATAGATACTGATATTTTGGTTATGGGAACAGAGACTGAAAAAGGTGAGCTTGCCCTCATCTTCACCTCAGGAATAACTTTTTCACCATCAGTGTCAAGAAACAAACGAAGAAGCCATCTACTTGTTAAATAGAAGCCATTGGTCAGCATACATAAAACAACTGAAGAAAAGCATATTAAATGGAAATAGTAAAAATAAACACAATGCAAAATTAAAGGAAATGCCACAGACACATTATTAAATGAGGAGAGGGAAAGAGAGTCAGTGACATGACAGGATACTAGTAATATTGCATCTTGGGTGGAAAACTGATGGGAGAGGACCCTAAAGTGATAGTCCAAAAACTTCCTAACTGGTTAAGCAATTTAGTTATATGCCTAAACTGCCTTTCCCATTTCCATTTAAAAGAGAAGGCATTTCAGCTATCAGTCGGATATGATAGCATCTTTAATCTGCTGTGTAGTTGAAACAAGACATTCCAGTGTTTTAGTGAAGAAACTAACAATGCATTCATTGCATTTGGAAGTAGATCTGGGTCTAAGTTAAAAGCTCAATCTTCAGTAAGTATACATCAAGATTTAGAGAAAAAGGCTGCATCCCTAAACACAATTGGAAAGTAAGTCCTGCCTTGTGGCTTACTTCCAAGCAAACCTGTCCAAGATTGCATAGTAACAGGTACAAATGATATAGGAAAGATTGTGGAGTATCTAAGGATATAAATAACCTCATTAAAGGTAACATAGAACCACTGATAAGATGATGTTTAAATACACAGTTGAAGCTAAAAATACCATGGATGGGGAGAGCTGCATTTGTATGAAAATGAATGTACTGCCAACATTTTTATTCTTTTTTCCCAACTATGGTAATAAGTAGACCACAGCAGGAGTTAAAACTAATTCAATCTCTGATTAGCTATTTGGTTTGGAAAAATAAACCTTCAAGGGTAGGAATGAGTGCAATGCAGCAGTAGGCTTTAGAAGATAGTTTGACAGTGCCAAATTTTATGAATTATTAACATGCAGAAATCTAGACTGCAGTATAGCATTGTTGGGAAACAAAGATTTTTCGTATCTGTTGAACTACAGAGAAGCAATATACCACTACATCCTATAAAATGATTGGCGAACACATAACTCACACCCATTTTGTAGGTCCTGCTGCTGCTAAATTTATTGTTGGCCTACTGAAATCCAGCAATGGCAAGTAAGCCCAGCCAGCCACACTGAAACAGGCATTTTTCCCCCCTTTGGAACGCGGTATACAGGTGTGCACCTTCTTTTGTTTTCACTTGGGGAAGCATGTTTCAGTTTCAGAACAAAGCATAGCTTTCTTGTGTATCCAGTTTTAAAGCAAAAACAAACAGGGATATATGAGCACCTGGTAGATTGGGATCACAGTGCATTTTTAGCAACAGCAAGTTCAGACCATCTTCAGAGAGGGCTTTCTGTGAAAATCAATATAGTAACTACTCAGATTCTCTTCCCCACCCCCAAATTTCCTTCACCTTAAAAAAAATTAACCAAAACAAAAAGTCCTATTTCAAGATGGATGAAATGCCTGAAAAATGACTCTTGCTATTTTGATATAGCCCTGAGAACTAATATTACTACACAAGAATTAAATTTTATTTGTAGGAAAGATCTGTTTGTTTAAATGTTGCAATTATGGGCATTTCTGATAAGACGCTTTCTAATAATATAATATGCAGGTAACAGATCTAAAAGAAAATGTGTAGCAGTATTACCAAGGAATGTTGGAGATCATGCAGATTTTATTTTGTGTATGATGGTGATGGTGGTAATGGGCTATAAAGGGGGATAGGAAAGACAGCAAGCACAGAGAACAAAATAGGAGATAGACTTTTGTTTCTTCCACATGCTGCCCTCCTAAATGAGATAAGAAAGTGTTTAAAAACACACAGTGACTGTATTTGTTTTGGTTAATAGCTGCCAAAATAATTATAGTCAAGAGCTGGAAGAAGAATACTAAACCATCTGTGGAAGAAGAGTGTAGGAAGGTTTGGAATGCTATCTTAACGAGTAAGCTTTCTGCCAACATTCAGATTTATCTAGGCAGAGAAAGGACTACAGATATGTTTATGGTAACCATTTTTTTCTTTTAATGAAAATGCAGAAAGAATTTGTTCAAGTATTGTTAATACAGTGGGGTGGTGTGTTTTTTTTACATATTTGTAAAGATGGGGAACATGTAAATTACCTGTGCTTGTTATATACCACACTGATATGTTTAACTTCTCACATCTGCAGGGTAGCCACTCACAGCCACAGGTGAACATATTGGATAATAATCCCATTGCTATTGCAGAGGTATGGGATGGGGACAGGTGAAAAAGAACATGTAAGGATTTACCTTGATGATGTGGGCAAGAAAGGACAAAATTAAGAAGAAAGACCAAAGGGAATTGGGGAGGGAGAAAGTGCTTATTGGCAAAAGTGTTCACAGATTTCAAATTGTTCACTGGCTACTTTTAAGGATGATTGGGCCAAAGAAGCCTGGAAAGCCAATGCCTTGAAGCTAGGTGGTGTTGAAAACTACTCAGACACAATCTGCCCCGACCTTCCATCATAGTTCCAATAGGAATGGAATGCCACCCTCTTTTAGGTGCCAGGTCAGAGAAGCCAAGCTGGGGAGCTTTTCACATTATACAGGTACAACATTATGATTCTGTTTTAACTGCTATGGTTCCATCTAGAGGTGTAGACTCCAGTCCATTGACTCAGACTTGAGTCAGACTCAGGTTGCTTCAGTGACTTCACTTGGACTTGATTCTGCCATAAATTGAGCACTGACTTGACTTGAGAAGTGTATATTTTTAGTTACTGACTTGCTGGCCTTGGAGCAGGAGGAGCCTTCTAAAGCATTTCCTAACAGTAGGCAACCCTCGCCCCAAGAGCTTGGGAAGCATTTCTTCCAGGGGGGGAACACAGCAAATGAGTTCAGCAACAGGCTTGAAGCGGAAGGGTCCTCTAAAGCTTGCCTTTTCCTAAGCAGCAGGCAAGGTCTGCCCAGCAGCCTCATGGGAAGCATTTCTCATAGGCTGCCAAGCAGATCCCATCCACCACCACAAGTCCAACCTCTAGTTCCCATTTTCTCTCATACCCCTCCTGCTTGTTCCTCAATCCAAATGAAGTTAGTGTCTCCACAGCCAACCTACAGCCTCACTGACTCCTCCTCACCCTTTCCTTTGCCTCACTCCTGTTGAGGCTTTACCAGTTCCCTCCCTGGATTTCCAAGCCCTCCTGCACCCAATAATCAGCCAGGATGTCCTGCCATTTGCCTAATGCTTCTGGGAGCAAGTCTTGCATGCTGCTGCTCTTAGAAAATGCTTTAGAAGGCTCTTCTGATGTGCAGCAAGGACAGGCTGGCTTCCCAGTAAACCTAAATCCCCACCACAAGCCAGTTGCAAAAGCACATCAGAGGATCCTTCCAAAGCATTTCCTAGGAACAACAGCATGCAAGATGTACCTCCAGAAGTGTTCCTCTGAGTGAAACAGCAAACAGCAGGTTGGGAGCCAATCTTGTGGCAAAAAGAGTTTTTCTAAAATGAAATCTTAATAAATTTGATTAGCACAGCTTTGTTTAAATACAACCTTGATGAACTTGCCTATGATAATTTAATTTTTTTTACCTAACTTTCTGCAAGTCATCTTGATTTTCTCATTATTTAAATACGCACACACACACACACCACCACCACCACCTCATTTTTTTCTGTTAAAGTTATCTTCCAGACTTGAAACTCAACTTGAGATTTGACTTGAAAGTATCTTGAAAGGACTTGATTTGAGACTTGAAGGTAGGAACTTGAAACTTGACTTGAGAGTTGGGGTAAAAGGTTTGAATACAAAACTGGCTCCATCCTATGGAACCTTAGGGTTTTCAGTTTAGGAAGGGCATTTAGAATTTTCTCTAGTTCTCACCAGAATGCAAACTCCAGGATTCCATAGGATGTAGACATGGCATGGTTATTTGGTGAGGGGAAGACAAATAATGCCACATCCATGGATCCCATTCTGGGAGAAAGGCGGCATATAAATAAATAAAATAAAATAAATTCATCTAGCCTCAGAGTACAGCACAATGTGGGAGTAATGAGTTGGTGGTGGCAGCTCCTGGTGCTGCTGTTTCTTCTTCTTCCTCCTCCTCGCATTATTTATACCTTGCTTTTTTCCCAAAATTGGAAGTCAAGGCAGCTTAAAATTTTAAACAAGTACAATATTGCTGAATACATACAAAGATCAACATTAAAATAAAATTAAGCGATTTACAATACTAAAACAATTTAAAACATACACATAAACAGGATAAAAAAAATTAAAACAGTTTAATAAGAACAATACAGTGCCCTTTTAAAGGCCCTTTCTTTACAAACCTGTTCTGAAAGACTAGGAATTAAAAAAGACTGCCAACTGACAGACAGCAAGAAGAGGGCCATTTTGGCCTCCCTGGAAATGGCATTCCAGAACCTAAGGGAGCCACCAAAAAGGCCCTCTTTCACATTCCTACCAGCCATATCTCTGAAGGTAGTGGGGCCAAGAGAAGAGCCTCTCTTGTCAATTTCAGGTCTGTACAGGAAGATATGGCCTCTCAGATAGTTCGAACCTCAACAATACAGTTATCCCTCTGTATCCACTGATTTGGTATCCACGGATGTAAGTATTCACAGCTTGAAAATATTCTTTAAAAAAGAGTAATCCAAAAATCAAATGTTGATTTTGCCATCTTATATAAGGGACACCATTTTGCTATGCCTTTGCATATAATGGGACTTGAGTATTCACAGATTTTGGTATCCATGGGGGGGGTGGGTCCTGGAATCAAACCCCAGCAGACATGAAGGTACTACTGTACAGGGCTTTACAGGTCATAACCAGCACTTTAAATTCTGGAGACAGAATGGCAGCAAGTGGAGCTGTTGTAACAGTAGAGATGTATTTCCCTTGTTAATAACCTGGTTGCAGCTCTTTGGACCAACTGACATTTCTGAATACACTTTAAAAGTTGCCCCCACTGGCATCTCCAAGAATAGGTACAGTTGGCGCACAAGATTTAATTGTGACAAAGCCATTGCATAAGCCTGGACTTCCAGGCTCTAGTCCAAGAGTATGCCAAAACTATAAACCTGGCGGGACCCTAATGCCATCCAACACAGGCTGAATCTTTATAGTCTTATCTGCCTTTGATCAGGAGCACCTCTGTCTGGTCTGGATTAAGCTTCATTTTGTTCTCCCTAATCCAGTCCATTACGGATGCCAGACACTGGCTTGGAACCAAATCAGCTTTCTTAGAGTTGGGTAGAAAGGAGAAATAGAATGCTATTTGGGGGCACTGAACCCCAGCCCTCCAAACTAGCTCTCCCAGTACTTTCATCTCGATGCTGAATAATATGAGGGACAGAGGAGAGCCCTAAGGGACTGTGCAGGTCAGCAGCCAAGGAGAAAAAAACAATTTTACCACCACCAACTTTTAGAGTCATCCCTCCGAGAAGGTCTTGAACCACTGTAAAATAGTGCCTCTAAGTCCTATCCCAGTGTGGCAGCCCAGAAGGATACTGTGCTCAGTAGTATTGAAAGACACCAGGAGGTCCAGCAAAATCAACAAGAACACACTCCCCATGTCTAGTTCTTGGCATAGATCATCTACCAAGGTGCGTCTGTCCCATAATGAGGCCAGAAACCAAATATATATGGGTCAAGATAATCTAAGAATCTCTGGATCTAAGAATCACACTCCGATAACTTTCCCAAAAATGGAGCACGGGACACATTCTCTAAAGTGGACCCACATCCATTACATAGAGAAGGGGGAAAGCTTTTTCAACAGAGGCCTTAAAACTGCCTGTTATGGGCATGGTGGATCCCTTGCTTTGTTGAAAGGAGGCATTGTTTATTCCTTTCACCGCTCAATGAGTCAAGGGACATGATCTAGCACACATGGTGGCTGTCACTTTTCCAAGGATTTTGTGCACATCCTGAGGCTATAGAAATTTAAAAGAATCCATTATCATTGGACAAGCAGGGCTTAAAGTTAAATCCACTGGGACTGTAGCATCTGTAGCATCAAAGTTGGCGACAACCTCAGCAATTTTATCTGTAAAGTGCTGCACAAGTTCTTCACAGCGGACTGTCAAGTGGTGTGCAATTTCTGCATCAATGGTGAGGAAGTAACAAACCTTTGACCGCTTGAAACAATTCCATTGTGCAGATACAGTGGTGGCAGGAGAAAAACACCACTTTCTTTGCTGCCCATACTGCCACAGAGTAGGCCTTCAGATAGGCTCTAAGTAGCATTTGGTCAGACTCTTCTGCCAGTATCATTCTAATCTCTGTCTCATTTGTTTCATCACCCCTAGCTCCCTAGAAAATGAGTGGGATGCTTTCACTGTACTCCGAAAGAGAAGACACTCAGGAATGATCGTGTCCACCACTTTAGTCATTTCCCAATTTGAGAGGTCAGCCAGAGTTTCAATAGAATTTCCTGATGAGGCAACATGAAAATACCCAAGTGCCATTGGGAAACCATCTAGATCCTTCAGCCATTTGGGGTGGATCATCCTAATTGGTCCCCCATCCCTGCAGAGGTACTGAGTCCCAGTGATTCTAAACCTGACCAGGTAGTGATCTCTCCATGACAATGGAATGACAGAAAGTTTCTCCTTACTAAGATCACCATCCCATCCAGTAGAGGGTACAAGATCCAGAATATGCCTATTGGCACGAGCTGTTTCAGATACTAATTGAGAAAAACCCTTGATATCATGGCATCCATGTAGTCCTGAACCATTCCTGAAAGGGCTGACTCGGGGTTGTGGAATCCCCTAGCACCACAAACCAAGGGACTTCAACATCAACCCTGAAACCACTTGAGCTAGCTCAGGAAGTGAGACTGTGTCCACCAAGTGCATTCTTAGGGTTCGTCTATACAAGGGTAAAAAAATTAGATTGATGCACACTAATGACAATTCAAAGCAGCATTGATTTGTCCTAACGGTGTTTTGGCAAGATTGCAAGCATGTGAAACTATTCGCCTTTGCTGTCCCAGTGGGCATGTCTGCAAATCAAGATGGCGGGCATGTGTGAATTACTCACATTTTTATTGTTGCCAGTTATTATTATTATTATTATTATTATTAATACCCCGCTATTCAGCCACAAGGCTATCAGAGCGGCTTACAAATTGTTTTAAGCAACAGCTATTTATACATCTACACTGCGTTAAACAGTTTCCAATGTGTGTTGGCACTGCCGAACAGTTTTTCCAAGGGGTAGTCACCAATGGCTCCTCTTCATCCTGGAGAGAAGTGACCAGTGGGGTGCCACAGGGTTCTGTCCTGGGTCCAGTGCTATTCAACATCTTTTCAATGACTTGGATGAGGGAATAGAGGGTATGCTTATCAAGTTTGTAGATGACACCAAATTAGGAGGGGTAGCTATACCCCAGAAAACAGGATCAGAATCCAAAATGACCTCATCAGATTAGAAAGCTGTGCCAATACTAACAAAAGGAATTCAGAAGGTAGAAATGTAGGATACTACACTTGGACAGTAAAAATGAAATGCATAGATATAGGATGGGTGACACCTGGGTTGATGGCAGTACATGCGAAAAGGATCTAGGACTCTTAGTGGACCACAAATTGAACATGAGTCAGCAGTGTGATGCAGCAGCTAAAAAAGCCAATGCGATTCTAGGATGTATTAATAGGAGTATAATGTCTAGATCAAGGGAAGTAATAGTGCCACTGTATTCTGCTTTGGTCAGACCTCACCTGGAATACTGTGCCCAGTTCTGGGCACCACAATTCAGGAAGGATATTGAGAAGCTGGAACGTTTCCAGAGGAGGGCAACCAGGATGGTGGGACGTCTGGAGGCCATGCCCTATGAGGAATGGCTTAGGGAGCTGGGCATGTTTAGTCTGGAGAAGAGAAGGCTGAGAGGTGGCATGATATCAATATTTAAATGTTTGAAGGGATGTCATACTGAGGATTGGGCCAGCTTGTTTTCTGCTGTTCCAGAGACTAGGACACGGAGCAGTAGGTTCAAACTACAGGAAAAGAGATTCCACCTAAACATCAGGAAGAACTTCCTGACAGTAAGAGCTGTTTGGAAGTGGAATACACTGCCTCGTAGTATGGTGGAGTCTTCTTCTTTGGAGGTTTTTAAACAGAGGCTGGATGGCTATCTGTCGGGAATGATTTGATTGTGTATTCCTGCCTAGCAGGGGGTTGTACTGGATGGCCCTTGTGACCTTTTCCAACTTTATGATTTTATGATGCTATATCTAAGGTGTGAGAAAGTATGATATTCTGCCTAAATAAATGTTAAAAAGAAAGAAAAAGGCTGTTTCATCAGCTGAGTGCTCGCTCACTAAAGTGAAAATCCAAGATGGCAGTTCCAGGTGCTTGCCTTGGTAGCAGGCTCCACCCCCTGCTCATGTCCGACCAATCAGCTTCCACTTCCTCTTTTATTGCAAATGCAAATGAATGCGAATCCAATTGTCCAGATGAGCAGAAATGCACATTCTCTACAGAGCTTTTTAAAATCTTTGGGGAAAGCTGCAAAGGCTTTCCCGGCAGAGTTTAAGGTGGATTTGCCCCCCCTCCTTCTGAATATTGCAATCCAATGCGAAATGCCATTAGGAGAGGTCATATTCCCAGCGAATTCTGTGAGGATTATTTTGACTGTTTAGACAAGCCCTCAGCGACCCCTTGGCTATCTTGATCATTTAGGAGTGCAGTCTTCTCTATTGACATAGTCTTGTCATTTGCATTGTTATTTCTGTTAATTTGCACAGAATGTTACTTCTGTTTTATCATTACTGATCGTTATTGTGACTTTTAAAAGTTTGTATAAATGTGTGTTGCTGACAACACAAATATGCAGTATATTCTAAATATATTATACACATGAGTGACATCACATGCTATGTAGGTTTAGTGTTATCTTTTATGTAAGTTCTCATTCTCTGAGTGATTCACAAAGTTTGTTTCTCTATTTTAAGAAAGTAGGCAGTTTGTTATTTCATATTGTGGTGTGTAGTTGAGGTTGGCCTTACTGCCTGCAGCTTGGATAATGGTGGAAAGGCATATAATTACTTCCACCATATATGAAGATTCTATGTATATCATTGCATAACTTTTTAAGCCCTTATACTTGGAACATATGTGTGTTCTGCGTAATTCTCAAGTTCTCAAACAAAAATCTGCATTATATTACTATGGAAACTGCTGAGAACAGAGCAATTCAAGTCTGTGAGGTCAAATTGGAAAAATCTGCAAGTACAAATTTCTTCATATCTCTATACTTGCAAGTTCTGTGCTTAGATGATACAAAAGAATATACTGTACAGAACTTAAAAAGGGTTAAACTGAAACTAGAATTGTTTATTTCTTTTCTTTTTAACATTCTCTGCAATATTGTATTTGAGATATAATGTGGAACTGAAACCATATTCTACTATGCTGGATGCATCTAGATGGCTGTATATGGATTTGTTTTTATCTCGGTTCTCTTAAGAGTACAGTATTGAAATCCTACTGACTAGTGTGTTAATGAGGAGCAGGGGGCTTTAGTTTCTGAAGGATTGCTGGCAAGGTTGCAGGCTCTAAGTGACTGCTAGCAGGTGGATGCAGGTTAAGAAGCTCAGGAGAGCAGGTCAATCCGTTTTGCTTTTTTTAAACTAGAGTGTGCTGGATCACTGTGACAGAAGAAGACATTTTTAAAAATTCTTGGCACCAAGCCTCTTTTAATGTGTTTTTACTCTTCTTTCAAATTCCACCCTGCCCCCATTTTCTGGAATACTAAAGAGAGAAACACCATACTTCTATCCCTCAGAGTTAGTACATACTATTATTAATTTAAATCTTTCTTAACAATATTTTTTGACCCCATTTCTTTTCCATAATTTTTTAAACTTACTTCCAGCACTCCTGGAGATTACTTAATGAGCCATATTTTACATAATAAGAGAGCGTATCCATCTCCATTATATCCAGTAGCTTTGATAACCATTTGTCTGTTTGTGCAGTTTCTTCCATTTTCCAATTCTGCACAAAGAGCAACCTAGCCACCGTTATCATATAAATCAGAATTTTTTCTTTAGATTTCAATTTTTCATCATCAGTAATATTTAGAAGAAACAATTCTGGTTTCAATTGTATATTACTTCCCAATGTTTTATGTATTTGCTTCCAAAGTCTTTTAGATTTATTACAAGACCACCATAAGTGAAAGAAGGTACCCTTTGCCTCCTTACATTTCCAGCACTGGTTGCTGCAGTTCCTGTACATTTTGACAATTCTGTCAGGAATGAGGTGCCAATGAAAAACACATTTTGTAGTAGTTCTCTCTGAAAGTAGCTGCACTAATCAGTCTCTATCCTTCAGTCCAAGGTTTTTTCCCATTGATCCAAGCCAACTGAGTAGCCTATATTTCTTGACCATGTTAATCATGTTCTCTTTCACAACTTCCTTTTCAGTATCCACTTTTAAGAACAATTTATATATTTTTGCCAGTAAATGTTTTTTTTACCAGAAATTCTAATCATCTCAAATTCTGATTTAATTCCAGTCTCAAATCCATATAATTTCACATCCATTTTAAATTGTTCTGTAATTTGTTTGTGCAAAAACCAATTACAGTTTATACCTTGGGCTTGTAATTCTTCTAATGATTTAATTTGAATATTTTTATTCTCAAATTTCAAAAGATCTTCATAAGTTGTCCATTCTTCACCTTTCATGTTGTATGATCTTGCACATGTTAAAAGACAATACATGGTGGAGAAAGTGTGGTTGTAAAATGTAGTGTCTTAGTGAAGATCAGCATGCAATACTGAGCAATGAGTTCTGCTTGTGCCTGCCACTGAAGCTGAGTGAGTGTAGGGGAGTCCAACCTCAGTGCATTTTCTTTCCAGAGTGTTTCCAAAAGTAACTGATCTTGCTCACTGAACTCCTTAGGCACCACATAAAGAAGTGCTTTCCCTCCCCATTTTCTTATCCTGACATGCTGATGCAGATCTGCCTCTAGCAACAGATGTGTAATCATTAAGAGCTGGTGATGTGTGTTCTATGCTTCTGAGACAGATGCTGCAGGGAAGTTTAAGCAGAGATTAAACTACATCACGATTGGAAGAGCTAAGTCATCTGACAAGAATATATCATCCAGTCCTTCTTTGTTGACAGACTGGCTTGTTCCTAGCTGCCATCTGGCACTTTCATCTTGTTCTTAGTGGCAGTGAGGGGGCAGGTTACCCAAGTCCAGGGTTTGACCTTGGCAGTATACAGACTGACTGGCTTTTCCAGTATCCAGCCTTCAATGTTAATATACAGTGTTCAGGGCTATCTCTTTCATTGGCTTTAAAATAAATAAATAAAAGACATCATGCCATGATCAGTAGAGACAAAGCAAGACAGAGAATAATCTTAAAACTACTATATCCTTGTTATTTGTGATGTATATCAACCTAGTTATCTACATATTCTGGCTCAGCTTGGTAGCCTGGCAGTGTTTCTGGTTGTCTGATCTCTTTTGTGTTCTCCTTGCCTGCACTTCAGAAGAAGTAAACCCCTTTTGTACATGTTGCTTAAAAGTGTGGGTTTATAGGGTAAAGGTGTGTGTGTGTGGGGGGGGAGACTGTGTGTCTTGTTCCTCTTCCTGCCTAGAGATGTTTTGGTGCTGTTGCTTTTAGCCTCTGTGCCACTGAGCTGGCAAGGTGATCCTTTTTTCTGTGGACTTCTGTATGTACATATGGAATACAGTACTTAAACAGTCATAAAATTGGTTTTTATTGGGTTTACGTTAGCAGACGTTGACCATAGTTTTCTTTTTCTGCTGGAAGATGCATTTAATGTCCTTCAAGGAGCTGCACTCAGTCATACTGTACATCTGTAGTTCTCTTAATTTTGTGTCTAGCCTTTGTCCATTGCTTACAGACACTTCTCGCTTCCTTGATAACTTTCTGTTTTCTTTGCATTTTACGTAAGTATGGTTTGGAAAGGGTGCTCTGGCTGCTTCTTCCTGTACAAGATTTACAGATCTTGCAATCATGGTGTGCCTTTATAACATTCATTATCCTAGGTTCTTTGAAGCTGCAGTTGGGAGTGTTAACTTAGTTGGATATGGCACTAAAGTACAAACTCTAACCTTGAGAGAAGTGTTTCTTTGTATAGCACTGCAATCTTAATGTGTTGGAGGTTGTTCCTAGGACCAAAGCGGCAGTGACACAGTGAAATCTGAAAGGCCAGTAGGTATCAAATGCCACATTTCATATGGATGAATGCAAATGACATGTTGCTCTTCCATATGGCTTTTAATGTAAGTGAATTCTGTGTAGTCTTTGGACTTTGTACTGTATGTCCAGATGTGCATTCCCCACTTTCTCTTTACAGTAAGGCTGGGTTTTATCCCACTACGGTTGCTAGACTCAGATAGACATTCCCCTTGATGTAAGGGTGTTGGGGAAGATTCTGTTATAGAGGCATTCACTTAGTGAAACCCAAGAAGTAGAGGGATTGGCTGTTCTTTAAGTCCTGAATGTCCATATTCTCAATGGTGTGTTGTTTTATATCTGAGAGAGCCACTGGAGTATTTGACTAAGGCAGTCAGGTGGCACTTTATAACTGGTCACGTGATTGGACTCTGTACCCTAAACTTTCTTCTTCTTGCTTTGTATTCAGTGCTCTGGTTTCCATCCTCCCTGAAGGACAGACATCTTGGGTCTGAAGAAGCAAGTTGTGTTAGACATCTACTTTCTGTAGCTTGGTTAGAAACATACGTTGTGCTATGGCCTGATAGTTAATGTGACTCCTGCTGCTGACTCACTCTTTTGGTGTGGAGGATGAGTTGTGTGGGCCCTGGGCTGGCTGAGAGAGGAGCAGCTAGCATGCCACAGGCTAGAATAGTTGGTTCTCAACTTCCATGTTGAGTGGCAGCAGTGCTAATCTAGGCCAGCAAAGGGATTCAGGGGGTGAGTGACTCACCACAGGGTCCTGCGTCTTTTGCTGTTGCAGCAACAGTGCCTGCCTTTGTTTAGTCCCTGCTGGCACTGCTTTATTTGTTAGCTCTAAGGGGCTCTGAACCAAGAAGAAGGTATCTCTTTAGCAGTTACATTTGATTGAAAGGATAATAGCAACTTCATACCATCCCTGCATCACTGAAAAGCCAATCCAACTGTACAAATAGCACTTGAGGGCATCTGTTGTCCCCTTCATGGAGAGTGTTCCTTCCATTAGGGAATTGGTCACAGCCAGGATACCTATATTTATAGTGCAAATCATACTCTTTTTAGCAAATATGGTGGTATCTGCTGGTGTTTAGGGGTGGTCAGACCCCAGGATGAACTTATGACGCTATCTCATGTTGTCAGATATTGGTCCTTCTAACTCAGTACTAATTCTGACTGACTTCCAAAGGTGAGTTAGTGAGAGCGGGGACTGATAGTGATCTCAACAGGCAGATAGATTCACCACAGAAGAAAGAAAACTACGTATTTAGAACTTTTACAGGTGAAAGCAGCACGTTGAATTCTTCCTAGAAACAGAATGTGAGCCAGTGAAGACTGTTTGGAAGTTGACAGAATTGGGGTAGAGGTGGGAACCCTAGTTAATCTGGTTGTTGTTAACTGGATGAGCTAAAGTTTCACAGCATTTCACAAAGGCAGACCCGCATATGAACATTATAATAATTGAATATAGTACATATTTTGTGCACCAGCTGGAGCACAAAGCATCATAGCACTTTTGTCTGTAGCTAGGCTTAAATGAATACATTCTCCTCCAGCCTGGTGTCATTCAGAGGTTTGGGAGTAGTGTTTCTCAGCCAAGGTTCCCTGGAACCCTAGGGTTCCCCAAGAGGTTGCTAGGGGTTCCTCAAGAGATTGTGATTCTGGGGGGGAAGCAATAGCAGTACTGTATATAGAATAATGTTTATGCAGGGGTTCCCTGAGACCTGAAAATTATTTCAAGGGTTCCTTCAGGATAAAAAGGTTGAGAAAGGCTGCTTGGGAGCATTCCCAGATAAGCATATCCATAACAACCCTGATCTGTGAACTTGATTGTAAAGGAGAAGTGCAGCCTCATCCAGCATGGCCTCCAGGGGCGGCTGAATTATAAACCAAAGGGCACCTCTCTCTCATCTGAACTGGGCTTCAGTTTAGCCATAGTCCGTTATGGACTGCAAGAACATTTGGGGGACATTCTCAGGACCCCTGCTCAAAATCGTTTCTAGTACATTCATTCACTGTGGAGAACTTGACAGGAGAATGGTGTTTCATATTATGCCTCCTCCAAAGGTAGTAATGAAGCCCTTCTAAGTACTCATTCACAAGGCATCCCATTAAAGAGATTGATGAATGAACTAAGTAGGGATAAGCTGTGTCTGTGTGTTCAGGAAGGCATTCTCATGCACAGTATATCATAGCAAGGATGTTATAAGGCTATATTTGCACCTAACCAGAAATGTTTGTCCTTTCCTCTGAAATTCTCTGAGCTTGGCCTCATTTCTTTTGAGATTGATAACTTTTTATTGTGACTTTCTATTTTTACATGTCTTACCCTTGCAGAAATGGGAGTTGGCCAAGATAGATGGCTTTCCCTGTCCTTTTCTTCAGCCATACTTGTGTTCTTCTCTTCTCCTCCACATGACAGCTGATTAGGCACACTGACCTTTTTCATCATATCTCTTTATTTGTGTTACATAAATGTTCCTGGTTGACAGTTCTGAGGTCTGCTTGGGTTTGCAGATGGCTGGCTTTGTATATCTGTCTGAAAATATTCTGCCCCAGGCTTCATCCCATCCTTGCTAAGAAATACCAGTGTGAATTTTGTGGGTAAATTGAGGAATTCAGAACTGGGAGTTGTTTCTCCTGCAAGCTGTGAATGATGCTACGTTGACCAAACCTTTTGCTATTGGATTTCCTTTGGGAAATGCAGATTTATGGAGGATTAGTGTAGTGCTCATCAGAGCCCTTTTTTTTTTTAAGCGTAGAATGAAGAATTCTGGAAATGTACTGCATTATATCATGTTACAAAGCTAACTGAAGGATTAAGCCGTGTTTGAAAGTAATGCTAGAACATGATTTTGAGAACTAGTTTCTATGACCCTTGGACTCATACACTTCCCTTCCTCTTTCCTTTGGTGTGGTTCTGAGGCAGATGTCAAAGTGTTTTAGAGGAACTGCAGTTTATCATGTCCAAATTCTAAACAGCTTAGTCTTAAAGCTGGTTAGCTGAAACATTCCAGATTCCTAACTGTGGTTTGAAGAAGCCTTGTTTCAAACTGTAGTTTGATATAGGCATAGCTAAGAGGTGTTTTGATTTGGACATGCTTACTGAACTACTGTACTAGACTTCTTACTGTGTACTTTTATGCATTTCTCAAATTGGATGCTTGTGGTGATAAGGGAAAAGTAGAAAGAATGAACTCCTCAAATGTTCCATGGCTAAACACTAGCGGTACCCACCCACCCATCCACCCTGCCATTTGGTATTTGGTTCCTTCGTGCTCAGACTACTACCTGCCGCTTTCCCATCACTGTGTTAATAGTTCTTCACTTATGGACAGCTGCTTCGTGTGTCTTTCTCGCAGCAATATTTTTTCCAGATTTACACAACCACATTGTAGGACTGGGTTTCACATCCCAGTAGTACAGGAGTGCACAGCAGTCTCACGTATGATACTCAATGAAAAGAGGTGAGAGCATATATCTTGTTGCATGGATCCCTCCATCTGGCATAGAAGCTAGGGTAAAGAACTCACCTCCCCCTTTTTGACAAACAGGAGCTAACATTTGAAGCATGCTGTCTCAAAGGCTGGCATGGAAGGGGAATCTCAAGTGGATGGCTTGAGTTCATTTAAAAGTCTGTAATTGCAAGGCATTCCAATGGTCACATGAGCTTTTGGAATAAGCCTTTGGATTGATGATCTGCCTGCGTTTCAAGCGAGTCAGTGGTGGGGATCCCAAAACCATTTTTACCTGACCTTTTACTGGGCTTCATGGCTAATGCCATGGAGTTCCGGGAGGAGTCCCATACACCCAGAGTGAGCTTGAATTCTTTGCTTTGTGCTTGTCTGCCTGTTTTGTTGCCCTGGAGACAGAACAGTGTGGAATTCTTTCCCCCTGACCAAAAATAGTTTCGTGTAGCTTGTGACTAGAGTGCTTTCCTTCTTGGTTTGCAGCCAGCTGTGTGTCTGTTTGGAGGGGGATGCATCTAGATGAGGCAGGTTTCAGGGAGCATAGAGGTCATGGCTCCTTGTTGTAAGCTGTGCCTGTGGTATCACTATACTGCCCTGCATCTTCTGCCTCCTGTGTCTCAAGAGGGTGTAAGGTTTCCTGGAGCAATTGCTCTTGATTTACATCCCCTGTGGCACTTCATGGGTTATGTCATGTCTGCTGAGACTGTGAGCTGGTCAGCTGTCCTCTTGGCCGACTGGATGAACAGCACATGGTAAACTCTTCCCTGTCCCTCTCCAACTTGGCTGATCAGCTGCTTGCTTTCCTGTATTGTTGCCCTAAGGAACAAGTTCACTAGAGACATGTGGGCAACATGAACCCCATAGGCTATAGGCAGCTGGATTTTCAGATGTTAGGAGACTAGCATTTTGAGCCCCCAAAACAAACATCAGCTGAAGAATCTGGGATGTGGTAGAAAAAGTCAGGGTCTTCTGGTAGAAGAAGGGTTTGCAATTTATATTCTTTTCATGGGGCTGGCATTCTTTAGCTCAATATCTAGTTCTTGATTTCTTGTCTAGGTTTTATTTATTTTTTTCAATTTCATTAAATATCAACAATAAAAAAAGCAAGAGAAAACATCCCTTAACTAACAAATTATAAACCAGTATATTAATTAAAAACAGTGTACAGCAAGCCTTACCATTAACTACGATATCTAAATATTATACAGAACATCGTTCCATAAATCCTGATGCTGTGAAGGAGGGGAGAGCTTTTCTGAATTGGCGTTAACATATTCAATAAGGGGAACCACTTTTCAGCAAACAGAACCTTATGATAACTGGCCATTTTTTTTCGAATTTTTCTTCAAGGTTTTCCATCAACCAAGTATACCATATTCGTCTCCACCAAGTCTCGACTGAGAGATTCTCCATTTTCCAATTCTTAGCAATTTCCAATCTCACAATAGCTAGGAGGAAGGCTATCAGCTTTTTCTATTTCACTCCTTTATTCCCAGACACAAGGATGGTAAGTAAAAGGAGAGTAGGTGACAGCCTTATTTTTTGCCTTGTAATTTCATTAATGAGATTAATAATTCCAAGCCAGAATTGGGCTATTTTGTGCACTCCAGCCACATATGTAAATCATTTCCTTTACAATCACAACCCCTCTAACAATTGGGTGATGTAAATGTTTTAATTCTGAATATTTGTACAGGCATAACATACCATTTATAGATTTGTTTCATTGCGTTTTCTTTTAATATAAATTTTTATTTGAGGGGAGGTGGGTTCCATATTTTTAGCCAATCAGAATCAGAGAGCAAAGCTTGTAAGTCTGTCTCCCATTCTGCCTTAATGCTCAGACATTTATCAAAGGTATCCTCAATTTATATACTACAGCAACTTATCCTTTAAAGGTGTGTTCAGGTGTGTCTAGCTTGGCTAATTATGAAAGGCAATAGAAGTTGTAATCAGGTGTAAGATAATGCTACAGACAAAAGAGAAGTGTATGCTGCACGTGTCTGTTTCACAGAGGTTTATATTCAAAGCAATATATATATGATGTGAAAAGAGGCACCTAAATATCATATAGTACTGTACTTGGGTTTTTTAAAATAAATGTCCCTTCATAGTGGTAGCAATATATGCAAAACAGAACAGGGAGTTCTATTTTGCAGAGAGTGGGATGCTTATCAATCTGGTAGCTGAGCATTCTTCAGTCCTTAAGAATCTGTAAGATGTCTCTTTATTCCCAGTTCCTTATTTATGTGAAACTTTGAAACATAGCCAAGTGATTGAGATGAAGTTTTTACACACCTGAACCCCCCAAACACCTTTTAAAGGTATTGCCAGTTGCCACAGTTGGGAACTCTTTCCCAAATAAGCTATGGGCCAGCCCAAGTCATATATCTTTATGTCCAGTAGAGTTTTCTCTATAAGATGCTAATGACTGCCACCTGACCTGAAGTCAGGGAAACAACAAGTGTGCCTACCATGGCAAATCTATATATATAATTCTCTTGGGTATGTTGCTGTTTCCAGTGTGCTGATTGGCTGCTTAGGTAACTGACTAACTAATCACAGGTCTGTTGGGCAGCCAATCAGCACACTGGGGGTGGGACCATGTAGATCTCAAACATGGTGGCTGGAGCTGGAGAGTGAGTAACATGGGGGTAGATGTGGTGTGTGCCTGTGTGTTCTGGAGTGCAGAGTGTGGGGTGGGAGAAGCAGAACGAGTGGTGGGAGGGGCAGAACAAGTGGTGGTGGGGGTAGCAAGGGGCAGAACAAGTGGCAGGTGGGCGAGTTAAACCCACCAGCCTACGTCAAAGGGTTGTCATGAGGTCTCCTGGTCATTTTGGGGGAAGTTTTTTTAATGGCGTATGGTACGTCAGGTCCAGCTAGTATAGCAGAAATAGCACAGAAAGAGTAAGAATTTGTGCCCCCCAAAACAAGCTGCCAGTATCCTGAGTGTATACAATTTTATCTCTAGGGGAGTGTCCCCTGAGAAGTTCCACTGACCTCCATCTGACCTGAAGCTGTTTGTGGGAACAGGGCACTGCCAAGTGTGCCGACTTGTGCTAGTCATGGAAAAATATTTCCAAAAGAAGTAAGCAATCAACCTGTGCACTTACGAAACAACTTGTGGCTCATTTCTTCATTCTTTTGGGACTGCTCCTGCTCTTTCTGGTACAAATACTTGATAGTGTGTTGCATGCCCAAGCAGCTGCACATCAATTCAAAGTCAGTGGCATGTCACAGAAGACACTCCCCTGGATCTAAAGGTGTGTTGTGGGAGCGGGGGACTCTGATCATTTTGGTGTGCCAAGGCTTTTCCCTTACTCTTTCTGCACTGTTTCTGCTATGTTACACATGGGTTGGTGTATTCAACAGTACCATGTATGTACAAAGAGCTTTGGGCCAAAGTCTGCATCATCTCACAAGGGACTGTTCCCTGGATGCCAGGACATATGATTTGCAGAGACCTGCAGCTGCATATTTACTTATTACTTTGGGACTATTTCTGCTGTATCTGGTACAGGTTGACTCACTCGATAGTGCCCTGCATATCCAAACAGCTCCAAGTCAAATTCAAACCAAAACCAGTAACTTCTCACAGTAGCCCCCCTTCCCCCAAATGTAATAGTGTCAGATTAAGGTGACCTGCAGCATGTTATGAGGTGTACAGGTTCATCTTTCATTTGCGTGTTGATTTGATTGATTTTCCTGTTAATTAACATTGTTTTGAGTAATACTGCTCTGTGTATACAGACACATAGAGAGAGAAAGGAAATTAATAAGGTACACCATTCCAGGGATATGTGGGGTGGGTGAGGAGAGGGGGTAATTATATTAAGGAAATATTATGCATGTATATGAGAGATAAATAAATAATTATGTATAGCTTTGAGATAGGTAATGTATATCAGATGAATTATAAGTAATATATTATATAGTAGGAACTCCCTTATCCACTGATTCATTATCCACTGATTCAATTATCCATGGGACACAAAACAGCACACCTACCATAGAGTCTTCCTAGAAAATGTGTCCTCTCTAGCCATTTTCCAAGTCCTCCAAGGCAACGCTATGGTATTCTAAACCAGAAATCCCACTATTTTCAATGGCATTCACTATTATCCATGGTTTTCTGTATCCATGGCCCCCCAGAAGCAATCCCCAGTAAACTCGTGTGTGTGTGTGTGTGTGTGTGTGTGCATTGAAATCAAACAAAAAAAAGCATAGTTGGTAGCACCTCACCCTGGATAAGAGGGTATATCATTTGAGGGTGATTCATAATTTGTTTTGGAGTGCAGAGGCTAATTTCCTTAGTCTTTTGGAACTCTTTCTGCTGTATCTGTCACAGTATGACACACTTGACATTGCCTTTCATGTAAAAAAAGAGGTTTATATCAGATGGTAGTCATTAGCACCTCATAGAAGATAGTCTGGTGAACTTAAGGGGTGTGTGACTTGGGGTGGTCGACCATTTATTTTGTGGTGCAGGGGTTCAGTTCTTTGTTTATCCTCCTCCTGGGTTATTATGCGTTTATGAGTGGATTCCAAAAATGTCTGTATAGATGGGACATTTTATTTTTTTAATCATGAAAGGGAGAATTTCCAGTTATGGCAAAATGCAATCTGAAGTATTTAAAAACTGAACTGTGAGTTCAGGGACATATAAGCTGTATATGTTTATTCATCTGCATTAAGAATTGGAAACTAGGAATAAGGAAACAATGTTGGCCTCATAGAATCCATTTCCTTACTTACTTCCGTCCCTTACTTAAGCATAGTGTCTGTCCTAGCTGTTCTGGGAAGAAATCTTGCATTAAAATACAAGAGTTCAAACTGTTTTTTGAATGAAGGCTACAAAATAACTTGTTTCCCCACAGTTTATGTTCCTTGGGGCTATGTGGCTGTGCTGTAATTGGGGCATATGGACCTCAGAGTGGCTTTGTAGTACTGTACAAAAAAAATAGAAGCCTTTGTTTTTTAAAAAAGATATAAAGTAACATGTGGCAATGCACTGGAAGACCATGGTTTTCTGGATCAGCAGCCTTTAATCTGTGAGACAAAGTACAAAGCAAATCTCTCCATAGAAGGAGCTTTGCATTTGTTAACTTTTGTCAGTTCTTATGATGTGATTGTGAGAAGCAAACTCTCAGATAAATTGGGAATAGAGAAGGCAGGTTTGGTCAGTTCTACATAGCACATAAAGAGATTGGAGACAGATGAATGATCGTTCTTCCCTGTAACACTTCAGACTGCAAGTGTGGTAGAGGCAGTAGTCTTAGAAAACTGTGAGAAAGGAGGGGTGAGAATTGCTTTAGCCTTCTTCTTGAAGGATCAGTTTTCCTTTGCTTTAGATGTGGCAATATTCAAAAATAATGTTCTATCTGTGGTCTGGACAATTTTGTCACCTAAATCTGGATAATACATAGATCAGCTTTGTTCATCTAGCTTTATCCACAGGTACATAATGTGTGGAATGGTTCTTATACTTGGGCCTTTTGCTTTTCTGTGTTCCTGTACAGAGAGGGAAACAGTTGTACTGCTCTGTAGCATGGCTATTGGGGTTTAAGTGTGTTATATGACTTGAGGCTTCACTTGCTTATTTTGGGAACTATTTCTGTTGAAGAAAGGATGGGGCTTAGGAGTTGAAATCAGAATGTGAGTTTGGGGAAAAGTGGTTCCTCAAATCCTTAGTATGCAGGATGGTTATTTTATATTATTTACAGTATTTCAATCCTACCTCATATTGTAAGATCTCTGAACAGCTTACAATACAATCACTTAGAAAGATTGATAATATGAGATAGTAAAATTTTACAACAAAAATAATTTAAACATTCTAAAAACATTAAAACATTGCATAATAATTGGGAAAAAGAATGAGCCCTGATCATCGAAACTGAAGGCCTTTCAGTTATAGTTGCTTGGGCAGATCACAAATCAGGACACAGGCTCAAGACTGGTGCAGTAAATGTGCTTGCAGGCCATCTTTCTAAAGTTGTTTTTTTAACAAAAAAAAAAACAAGCATTGCCACTGTGCTTGCCATTGGCAAGATGTGAAACTCTCCAAAGTCAGTTCTAGCTTGGTTAGAAGAGTTGTACCCTTTGCTGACTTTCAAGTCTTGTTTTCACCTTGCCTGATGCTCATCTTCTTCTCTTTTTGGCTGCTGTTAGAAAGGGACTTGATCACTCAGTTGACAAATCAATTTTGTGTCTGCTTCTTGGTAACTGGAAAGGGCCCTCTGGCATCTTCTCCTTGCCTTCCTTCCCCCCCTTTCATGTCACATTTTTTCAGGGTTATGGAGAAGCTGATGCCTCAATGCGTTTTCTCCCTAATCCAGATGACAACCCTGTTGGAACTGACATTGCTTTTCTGTTGCAATGACTGTCCTTCTTAGACTATAAAGACAACTGGCAGCATTTCTTCTCCCTCCCCCATGCTGCCATACCACATAAAGACTATGGGGTTGGGTGATCTTGCCTTTCCGTTCTGTGTATCTCCTAGAAACAGGCAAGTTCTTTGCTCTTGAGAATTGGCCATTAATCTTGCTCCCTTCTGTAAATATTTCGTCTCCATCATCCTTTAGTCCTGATGGGATTTTTTTTACACCAGAGAACCTCAACTTTACTCTTAAAACAATTCAATAAAATATGTGTCCAGTTCTAATCCTGGTATTTGGGCCTGGAAATTTTAAAAGTGTTGGTATGCTAGAAAACACCACAGTAAAAAGTATACATATTTATTAAGCCAACAAATTGTTCATAACCCCAAAGTATTTTTGGGATAGGCACCCCTGCTTCAGAGGAATATCTTGAAACAGAGGAATATCTCGTGGGGTGGGAGCCCTGGTGGCGCAGTGGTTAAATGCCAGTACTGCAAGCCACCACGTTGCAAGTTCGATTCCAGCGGGCTCCAAGGTTCACTCAGCCTTCCATCCTTTCGTAGGTAGGTAAATTGAGTACCCAGCTTGTGGGGGGCAATTAGCTAACACACATTGGAAACTGTTTAATGCAGTGTAGATGTGTAAATAGCTATTGCTTAAAACAATTTGTAAGCCGCTCTGATAGCCTTGTGGCTGAAGAGCGGGGTATAACTAAATAAATAAATAAATAAAAAATAAATAAATAAACATCAGTCATAAATTTAGAAGAACATTGATGTATATAAAACATATAATAAAATGTAAATATATGTTTAAATAATCAAATATAGTTAAATTAAAGATTAGATTTGAATTGCAAGTCAAGGTAAAATTATCCTATGCTTTCTCTCAATATAAATAGTTTCTGTATATTTACTCAACATAAAAAGGAGTATAAAAATGGTACAAATAGTATTTAAAACCTACAATTATAATAACATGAATGAAACACAATAAATAAGGTCTTTGCTTGGAACAAACAAAAATACTGTACCAAAGTAATGATTAGGCAAACCTTCTTAGGGAGACAATTCCATAAATGGGGCACAGCTGTGAGAAGACCCTTGTCCAAGTTGCTGTCTGCTTCAGTTCTGATTGGGGAAGTATCTGAAAGAAGGCCTCTGGAGACCTGGGCAAGCTGCTGTGAAGGCTGGGGGTTTGTCTAGATAGTGAAAATATTTCTCATAGAATTTGACAAGAATACGTTCTGTCTGAACACGTTGTGAACAAGATCTGTGGTATTCAGAAGGAGGGGAGCCAAAACCTCCATCTACTGTGGGGGGAAGCCTTCGTGATTTTCACAAAGTATTTTAAATAATGTGTGGACCTGTGCATTATCGCATGTTTCGACATCCAATTGCGAATGCAGTGCATTCTCAGCGAAGCGGAAGTGGATTGGTCAGACATGCAGGTGAGGGGTGGGCTTGCCAGCAAGGAAGAGGCCGGAAACACCCTTTTCATACTTCGTGTTATCAAGTGTGTGCTTTTTTGCTGTGCTGAGGTGACCAAAGAGCTTTTTATGAATGGAAGGTGGCACTTGTATACCTTTGATTTACAAGTTTTAAAAAAATTACTGTGCAGCGGCAACAACATGTGTGGGAAATAAGAATACGTAGTACTCTTGGCCACCATTTTGATTCACAGGCATGGCTGCATGTGCACTTTAAATGTGGATAGCTTTGCATACAATAGATTTTGCCAAAAGACGGTAGAGACAAATGAGCACTGCTGTGAATTTGTGATAATGCGCACCAATCTGCATTATATCTTCTCGTCTAGACAACCTCTGGCATTCTGTTGGCTGCCCTGATCTCAAGGAGTGCAAAACTGTAAATGTAAGGACCAGCACCTGATTTATGCGTGGAAAACAGACCCCGTGCAGGCGTTTATGAACTGCCATGGTCAGTTGATAGTGGGACTGCACAATGAAGAGAAGTACAAAAGGACTCTGTCCCTTTTGAGTTTCTCACAGGGAGTTGAAATGGTGCTGTTTCACAGGGGCATTCATATTTATGTATTTATTTATTTATTAGATTTACCGTATATCCCGCCTTTCTCCCAAGATAGGCTGCAAGGGGGCTGAAATTATTCTTGCTGTTTTAACTGTCTGGTTTTAAATTATTTTTAACAATTGCTTGTAGTCTAAGTTGGTTTTTAAAAGTATTTTTTTATTCATGTATTTTAAAAATTGTTTTTATTCACTGTACATCACCTTGGGGACCGTGGCAGGCAGAGAGATGATACACAAATGCTTGAAACAAACAAACAAACAAACAAACCAAACGCGGACATGACCAGAGCCAAAGTGAGAGACCTTCATCATTTTCTGTTATTCAATTAGTTCATTTCAGTCCAGTATTTTTTTCCTTTTGTCTTCTCTTTCCTTTTATTTTCCCTGGAAGCAGTCCCCTCCCCAATATTATATCACAGCTGGAGTGCCATTTCACCTTTCTTTTTATTTTTCATTTTAGTTTACTTTATTGCTCCTTTTATGTTTGACAGTTCCCTTTGTTTTATACTCAACCCTCATTTATCCCTCCTTCCTCCTGCAATTAGAATTGCTTTCCTCTGACTGAAATACTTGTTGAGCTCCTATCAGTGACAGATCAGACCCAGCAGCATCCAGCTGAAACAGATACAGAGAGTCTCTAGAAGCAGGTGCCAGAGCATCCTGTAGTCAATTCTCTAGTTTCCACAGAGGGCATGTATCAGAGTGCTTTGACAGTTGATTTCTGTGGCAGGATTTTTACCACATATTTGGTGAGAATGCAGTGGTGATAGCAGGAACAATTTTCATTGGGTGTGGGAAAGGTGGCTGCCATATTAATAGCAGTAAATGATTATGATTGTCAGTGGACAAGACAGCAAAGAAGAAAAGTTGCATCAGTTGTAGTAGTGGTGGCAAGACTGCATATTTCAGCAATAAGAAGACCAGGAAAGGGAAACAGCAGGAGTGGCCACTGCAGTGGCAAAGACCATAATATTCAACAATGGAAGGGAGAGACAGCATGAGTTCAGTGGCTGCAGGAGGGGTCTTTGTGAGAAGCATGCAACCTGTGGGCCATGGGTTATCAGTCTCTGGTCTATCTCTCTCTCCAGCTTTTCTTCACAAACGAAGACGTGAGTCTCTGATATAAATATTCAAAAATAAGGCAAGGTCCAAGACTTTGCAAAGTCTCACAGGGCTGGGTAGACATCTGTTAGATGTACACCTTAGGTAGGGCTGTTTGTTTTATTTTTGTGAAGTGCCATATATATTGATAGTGCTATATAAATAAATACGTTTCCTAAATCCATGTTCTGCAGATGGGTCTCCAGGTAGGTGTGGAATAGTTGCAATACCAGGAGAGTGAGCAAAGTTGCACCCATCCACTCACACCTGGCCTCTCTCCTATCATAGATTTAAGTTGATAAAGATTTGGATTATAGTGTCTTCCTACCTAAATTGATGGTGGAGGTTGTAAGTGTGGTGTTGAGGAGCCCATGGCTTTGTGATCTAGGAGGACTTAAATATTAATGCCAAGTTTGCTTTACCAGAACCAGCTCAGGGTTTTATGGCCTCCATGTCAACCAGTTCAGTTCAAAATCAGCCCCAGGAATAGGCAGTTGTGGCTCTGCAACTCTCATCAGCCTAAGCCAGCATAACTAATAGTGAGGAGTTATGGAACTTACAGTATAACAATATCTAAGGCTCTACCTTAGTTTTGGTTTTCTGTACTGGACTAGGGGGCTCATGATCCATTCATTGGTGGAGAAGCCAGTAATAGCTTTGCTACATGGATAGATCATTATCTAATCTGTTTTGGTCTTTGGGATTCCTATAACATCCACAGGTGGTGGACCAAATTTGATGGTCTACCCTGGGAAGCTGATGAAACAAGGACTACCTGTATTATAGCTGGTACTCCTGCTGAGTAGCTGGGCCAGGATCCCATTTGGACCGTAGGCTAGTGTAACAGATAGATAAAGGCTGGTCTTGCTCTGGAGATACAGGTTGAGTATCCCTTATCCAAAATGCTTGGGACCAGAAGTATTTTGGATTTTGGATTTTTAAAATTTTTTGGAAATCTCTCTACAGGTATATATATATAATGAGACATAATAAGGCTAAAGAGAAAACGAGGATCTGTAAAATGGTGGGAGGTGTGAATTCCTGCTATTTCACAAATCCTTGCATCTCTCTCCAGCTGTGTTTGTCTCCAGCCTTGCAAATACAGTAACTGACTAAGGCAAATTTTCATGGCTCGGTAAAGGTTTGAAGCTGGGTCTTCCCAGTCAAAGTCTACAACTATTCTAATCTGTTATTTCAAAGTTATAATATCTATAGAAATGCTAAATATTGTTCTGAGTAATGGCTAGAGCAATGAATCTAAACTTATGAGGGTTATTTCAGGTCATAGGTCCATCTTGTTCTGTCTGCTCAGACTAGGAATAGCTCTTCAAACTCTCAGGTCGAGAAGTGTGGGGTTGTTTTTTAAAACCCTGCTAGTGGAGATGGAAATGCAGGGGATAGAGCTTGGGATCTTCCTTATGCACCTCTGTGGACTGGACAAGGTCTGGATTCAAATTAATCCTCAGCCATGACAGTCCCTTTTGTGACCTTGGACTAAATTTCTTTTGTGACCTTGGACTAAATTTCAGGCTAATGAACTTGTGGGGACTATAGTACAGTTGCTGAGAAATCTTTTAAACAATAAATGGTTTACGTACATTATTATCTATGTTTGTTGTTAACTGCATTCAAGTTAACTTTGATTTATGGCAACCCCATGAATGAGAGACTTCGAAGTCACCCTATCCCCAGTAGTCCTGCTCAGGTTTTACAGCATCTGGGCTGTGCCTTCCTTTACTGAGTCTATCCACCTGGAATGCAGCCCCCCTCTTTTCCTACTGCCCTCCACTTTACCAAGCATTATTGTCTTTTCTAGTGAGTCATGTCTTCTCATGACAATCGCCAAAGTACGACAGTCCCAGTTTAGTCATCTTTGTTTCCAGGGAGAGTTCAGGCTTGATTTGCTCTAGGTCCTAGGACATGTTTATTTGTCTTTTTGGCATTCCAAAATATGTGCAGAATTCTCCTCCAGCACCACATCTCAAATGAGTTAATTCTCTTCCTATCAGCTTTCTTCACTGTCTAGCTTTCACAACCACACATAGAAATGGGATATGTGATGGCATGGACAATCCTAACTTTAGTATTCAATGATATATCTTTACATTTCAGGATCTTGCCTGGTTCCTTCATAGCTGCCTTTCCAAGTCCTAGGCTTCTGATTTCTTGGCTGCAGTCTCCACTCTGATTAATGACTGAGCCAGTATATAAATTATATGGAACATTTTGAGCTATTTCAGTGTCTACGTTGTCTACTAGAATTGCATTTTGAGAGAGAGACAGAGAATTTGAGAATAATGGCTTTTCTAAAGCTACTGTGAGACTAGCTTTGAACTAGGGATTTCCTAATTCATAGATTATGCTCTTAGTCATTATGTAACAGTAGCTCTATAAGCCCAGTAGTAACTGCTATAGCAAGGTGGCAGTAGTTTCCATAACTGACCTGAACTTTATTTGCAGTGTTTACTGAAAGCAAATAGATTGCCTTCTTTCATGATCTGCTGCTTTTTATTTGTGATTATTATTTTGTTGTATCTGCCATTTAGTTAAAAATGAGGGCCCAGAACAGAGGTTGTTAACTAACACTTTCTTTTCTTTTCCCCCCCTCCAGATCATCAGAAACTGGAACGTGAAGCTCGAATCTGCCGATTATTAAAACATCCAAATATTGGTGAGTACTAATGAACCATGCCTTCTAAGGGCATAAAGCTTGGTAGAGTTTTCTCTTTTGGGCATAGTGGGAAGGTGTGCACCTCAGATGTAACAATAATTTTGTGGGGTGTACGTAGTTGGATGGATAGGGGAAGTGCTTTGTGCTGAAGAAAATTCTTAGGTAGCCCACTTCTGAAAATGGAGTGTTTGCACCTGTCTTCCACTTCAACAGATATTCCTTCAGAGAAAGTGCATTTCAATACTGGCCCCCTCCCCACACTTCCCTTCCCAGAAGTAATGCTGTGCCTCTCCCTCCCCAGAGGCCAAAGAAAATGGGCACTTGAACAATTTTGAACAATTTTGAAGCTTATGCCTGATTCTTCCTCCCCACTATTTTGTTCTGCTTGGGAGTATGAAGTCTGTCTATTAAATAACAAGACTGATACAATAACCCATCTTTATTTATATGTATTACAATTCTAATGCTTGTCCCCTTCAATATACTCCCTGTTCACACTCATACACCGATGCAGTCTTGCTTAATGCAGTGTAGATGTGTAAATTGCTCTTGCTTAAAAAAATTTGTAAGTCGCTCTGATAGCCTTGTGGCTGAAGAGAGGGATATAAATAACTAATAAATAAACAATAAAAATAAATAAATAAATGGAGCAGATCAATTTCTGTCAGCTGTTTCAACACATCTTTGGTTTTCTTTGTACTGCATCAGTTGACTCAGAACATAGAATCATAGAATTGTAGAGTTGGATGTTCCTTTAAGCACTGATTTCACTTTAGGGAAAAGAAAAAAGTCGCATGGTGCCAAATCTGGCGAATATGGACGATGTTCAAGTGTAGTAATGTGTTTATTGGCCAAAGACTGCTTCACAGAAAGTGCTGTGAGAGCAGGTACATTGTCTTGATGAAGAACGAAACCATTTTCCCACAGTTCTGGCCTTTTTTTCTGACTTTTTCTCTCAGCTTTGTCAAAATTTCCTTATAATAATGCTGGTTCACCGTTCTGCCTTCTGGAACCCATTCTGCCTTTGATGTAAAATTACGCCCTTAATGTAAAAAACAACAATGAGCATGGCTTTGAATGTGGACTTGCTTTGACGTGCTTTTTTTTTTTCATTCTTGATGATGATGGTGTTTTCCAGTGCATTGACTGTCATTTTCTCTCTGGATCATACTGGAAGATTCTGGTGATGATTTTTTGAAAACAGTTTGTATCTGCCTCAAATTCTTGCAGAATGTCACGTTGCTCGACTTTTAAACTTAGCATTTTTCCAGCACACAACAGACGACACAGCTGCTTTAAATGACAACTGACAATTAACTGAACAGCCAAGAGTGTTGATGTTAGTCATGCAGGTTCAGACATGTTCAAGGTCTCCCACCATTCAAGTGTTCATAATCAGTTCTCCTTGATTTCTCTGAAAGGCAAAAACACAGTCTTGTTACTTAACAGACAGACCTCATGTGTGTATAGAGGGATATATTCCATGTATAAGAATTGCCTTCCTGGCTCATACCATCATCACTCTAGTTCTCTATTCTACTTTCTAGAAAAGCCAAACAGTTGTCCCTGCAAACTCACAAGTAAGCCTTCAAGATCATGTGTTTTCTATTTTTTTTTTCCAGTTTTAACATTTAGACGTACTGTATAGTTTTTCCCAGAATCAAAAGCCAGCATGGCTGCTGGCCATGCATGCTGGAGGATTCTGGGATTTATAGTCCAATAAATTAACTTTTCCAGACTCTGGTTCAGAAATATAGTGCTTCTGAGATTCCATATGGCTATCATGGCTGATAGTGGTTGATAGATCTATCAATCTTTTGTGTATGTGTATGCCATTTGTGGAGTGAAAAGTTTTCCACTACTAGGTGTTCCATGCTAGCAAAGGTAAATCTAGAAATAAGTCAGCTACCCTAATGAAGCCTGAGAGTCCCAAGCCTTCCATTGCTGTGCAAGTGGCAATTCAGCGAAAAGCTGAGGTAAAAAATTACAGTGCAGAAAAGCAAGTGGGAAAGTAAGTTGAGAAAGGCCTAAACATGTTTATCCTATCTACTCCTTCTACCATACAGATGTGGCCTCTCACCCCCACCCCGTGTCCCTGGTTTTTAAGTGTCATGGAATTGGACATCCTGTGTTTCCTACTGAATGTGTAGTTTCACTCACAGGGAGTGGGTCTTAATAAACTGCCTTTCCAAGGCTGTATGCTGTAATAAAACCATTCCTTACACACACAACCATTGATGCTCAGCACAAGCTCTTAAGCAAAGGACTTGTTGCTTGACACATCGTGCCTCAAATGTACTCTTGGATCCATCCCCACTTCCGTCTCTTGGCTCTGCTCCCTGAGCATCCCTTTAAAGGCTGCATTCAAAAGATCCTGAAGTCTTTAGTGCAAAGTCCTAAGCTGCCAGCTCCCCAGCCCTTTGACCACTAGCTTCTGTATACAGCAGAGCTGATAATCTTTAGTTCTACTCTATAAATCCCCTTGTCTCTTGCTGGAGAGCCACTCACTCCAGGTCTGGGTTTCCATGGTTTTCATCCTGTGAGCAGGTTTATTTCCTCTCAGTCAGAGGAACAAGGAGCAGGATAATTACCCACTTGGAAGTTTGGATGAAGGACTAAAACCTAGTGGCAAGATTGTGGGAACAATTTCAAATTGAATGTGGGGGGGAAGGAAGAATAAAATTCAGTTCCTGGTAAAACCGCTGTTTACTAGATCTGCCAAACAGCAGCACAATTGTTGTTCGTTCTTTAAATCTTGTGGAATTTTGCCATCATGTCCCACTCATTGTAGTTAGCTTTCAGGGCTGTGGAGTGCAGGGAGAAAAGACTAATTTTGCTTTGCTGGAAAAGACCACCTCAGTTTGGATATTTTTTTGCAAGCTTTGCAAGACTAAATTGCCTGGGTCGCATTTCTTGGACGGCGGGGGGACACCTCGAATTGCCCCTACCTTAGTTTATGGCTCAAATAGAGCTTGAAGGAACTTAATCATAACAAATAATGAGTAACTTGTAATATACAGTCCTCCCTTCAAATTCACAGATTTCTAATTCACGGATTTGAGAATTCACGGATTTGCAAGGCCATGGGAAGGGGGGTGAGCCATTTTCAGCTTTTCCTTCCACAGGGAAGGAAAGCTGACCAAACCCACGGCAAGCGCTGCAAGCTTGGTCGGTTTTCCTTTCCTGCTGGGGGAAAAGCCGTGGCCGTGGGGAGGGGTGGATGGGTGGTTTTTGACTTTCCCCCCACGGGGAAGGAAAGATAACCAAACCCAAGCCGGCAGGCTTTCCAAGCAGCTTGACTGGGGAGGAGGCAAGTCACCACCTCCCCTGCCAAGCTGCTCGAGATCCGAGTCTGCAAGCTTTCCAAACAGCTTGGCCGGGGAGGAGGCGAGTGGCGGGGAGGCTTGCCTAGCCTCCCCAATGCTTTGGAAGGGGCGGGGGGGGGATAAGCGGCCGGCCAGCGGGGAGGCTTTCCAGCCCCCCCCCCGTTATTTGTGTTTTTTTCAAATTCGCGGGGGTGCTCCGCCTGTAAGCCCCACAAATTTGAAGGGAGGACTGTATTCCTTTTTGCAACAACCAAGCCAGTTACAGTTATTGTTAACAATGAGGAATAATATCAATCCATTTGCAGTGTAAGTAACAGTTTTAGTTACCTTTGTAGTTACATATATGTGACCTCACTAAATGGCAGAGGAAGAATTATCACTTGGTTCATGTTCTGGCTTGTGCTGTACTTCATGCTCTGCTGTGAGTGTTAAGGCAGCAACAAGGTGAATGGGAGTAGATTGTGTACCACAAGCCAGTGACTTACAGTATTCCAATTTTTTTTTTCCAGGAAAAGTACCCGTTCTAATTACTACTGAAAAATAAGAAAAGAAAACATTTCTAAATGTTAACAATAACATTATTAATAAATAAACATTAATAAGCATTAACTGTCACCAGCTAAACTGTCACCAGCTAAAGGGGCTTTTGAATGATAACTGTACTGGTTGCTTTCCAAGATCGGGACTGCAGTGAAGTGTTACCAGAAACATAGTTCCATTGTGAACCTTGAGGTGGCAGTTCATACCTTTCTAGGAAATATCAATTTTATTTTATTAAGTTAACTGTGACTAATTCTTGTATAAGGAGAATTTAGCGTAGGCAACAGTGTCCAGATAAGATCATATACTGTTATCTTTCCAAAGGACAAGTCTAGAACCAGTAAATGGAAATGGCAAGGAAATAGATTTGGGTCAGATATTAGGAGAATCGTCCTGATGATGGCAGTCACTGTTTGATAGTAGAACAGGTTGCCATGGGAAGTAGTGAGCTCTCCTTCGCTGGAGGTATTTTTAGTAGAGGCTGGACTGCCATCTTTTGGAATGCTTTGGTTGCAAATCCTGTGTTGAGCAGGAGGTTGAATAGATGGCCTTTAAGGTATCTTTTGACTCTTCGGCTTTATTCTGAGAAACTGAATGGGCTGAAGCAGGAATTTATGCCCTTGGTTCTGATATTGGAAAAATGCTGTTCACTGTCCTTGCCTTTTCTTGGGTGATGTATCAATCCAGTGTGTGACTGAGTTGGTTCTGGATTTTATCGTTATGAAGGCTGATATTTTACACTAATGGGAAATTGGTCTTTTTCTACTTCCAAAGACTATCTGAGAGCAGTAATTTCCTCTCAGATTCTATGCAAGAGATGTACTCAGTGTAGATTATAGTTCATAAATAACACTGTACTACACCTCTACAAATAAAAATTTTAATCAGCTGCATGCATCCTTTTAAAATGATTGATTGTTTGATAAGACTACAGTCTTATGGTCATTTACCTAGGCATGTTTCATTGAGCTCAGTGAGTTCAATAAGTGAGTTCAATACACACACACACACACACACACACACACTTATTTATTTATTTATTTATTTCTAATGGCATCAAATACCACTGGACATGGCTATCTTTAAAATTCCATACTTTTTCTTGTTCAGCCCTTGGAACAATGAAGTATGAGATGTTCTGTGTTACTCTTGCTTGCTCACTCTCACTCATCGTTCATTGGTTCATTGTGTGTTATGTCCCTATTTGCAGGCCAATTGGTCATTGTTAGTCATAGGTGATTAGTTCACTGAGGGGGGGAAAAATCAACAGTTCTTCTTATGCCAGAAATTTCATTGGTATATTTTGTTAAGCCTTATGAATCCAGTAATGCAGATTCTGTTGTATGTGTTGTTGGTTGATGTCCAAATTTGTGAATGTTAGAGAGAGCACAGCAAAATCTGAATGACAGTCTTGAATTAGTAGTATCAAGCAAAATGGGTTGCTTTCAATTAAAAAGAATCACTGAAGCACAATGTTGGGTGGGGACAGCAGAAGAGCTCTGAATAGTTTTTCCAAAATGTCAACAGTCCAGATGCACATACTAAATTGGAATCCATAGAATCAGAATCATAGAGTTGGAAGAGACTGCAAAGCCTATCCAATCTAACCCCTTTCCATGCAGGAATACAAAAAGCACTCCCGACAGATGGCCATCCAGCCTCTGTTTACAAACCTCCAAAGAAGGAGACTCCCCCACACCACGAGGCAGTGTATTCCACTGTCGAATAGCTCTTACTGTCAGAAAGTTCTTCCTAATATTTAGGTGGAATCTCTTTTCCTGTAGCTTGAATCCATTGCTCCGTGTCCTAGTCTTTGAAACAGCAGAAAACAAGTTTGCTCCTTCTTCAATATGACATTCTTTCAAATGTTGAAACATAGTTATTGTGTCACCTCTTAACCTTCTCTTCTCCAGATTAAACATGCCCAGGTCCCTAAGCCGCTCCTCATAGGGCATGGCTTCCAGACTTTATACCGTTTTGGTTGTCATCCTCTGGACACTTTCCAGCTTGTCAATATCCTTCCTGAATTGTGGTGTCCAGAACTGGACACAGTATTCCAAGTGAGGTCTGAACAAAGCAGAATAGAGTGATACTATTATTTTCATTGATCTGGACACTATACTCCTATTGGACACTATACTTCTATACTCCTATTGATGCAGCCTAGAATCACATTGGCTTTTTTGGCTGCCATGTCACACTGTTAACTCATGTTCATTTCTTTCTCTTAAAATTCATTTTGTTAATATTGGCTCAGCTTTCTAATCTGTTAAGGTAATTTTGGATTCTGATCCTGGAGTATTAGCTACCCCTCCTAATTTGGCGTCATCTACAAACCTGATAAGCATGCCCTCTATTCCATCATCCAAGTCATTTATAAAGATATTGAATAGCACTGGGACCAGAACAGAACCATTTGGCACCCCACTAGTCACTACTCTCCAGGATGAAGAGAAGCCATTGGTGAGCATCCTGGTGAGCCTGTCAACCAATTACAAATCCACCTAACACTAGCATTGTCTAGCCCATGTTTTACTAGCTTGCTTGCGAGAATATCATTGGGGATATTGATATCAAAGACCTGAAGTCAAGATATGCTATTTAAGATAAGATATTTCTGACTTTTTCTTCCTACATTTTCTGGCTGTTTGTTTGAATTCCTCTTTGGTGATTACCATATATTCCAGCGTATAAGATGACTGGGCATATAAGACGACCCCTAATTTTAAATTAAAATATAGAGTTTGGGATATAGTCGCCATATAAGACTACACCCCACCACCCACCCTCCCCAAAGCTGCAATCGGGCTCCCGATCGCAGCTTTGGGGAGGGCGCGTGGTGGCTGGAAAGCTTCCCTCCCTCCAGCCAGCCACCCTTCCACCCTCCCCGAAGCCTTCTCGGAGCTGGCTGGCTGGGGAATCACGGGACTGAGAATCTTTCCAGTCAGCCAACCACCTCCTGTGATTCCCCAACCTGTGAGGAGGCTGGCCAGCCTCCTCACGAGTTGGGGAATCGCAGGAGATGGCTGCCTGCCTTGGGAGAGGCTCAGTCACTTGCTGTGATTCCCTTTCACTTTCTGCAAGGCAAGTGAGGAATTTGTTAGACCTTAAGAGTCTTGGCAGAGTTTGACCTCCAACAAATATTAGGCTAGTTGAAATCTCCCATTACTACTACATCTCTCCTTTATGAATCCCTGATCATTTGTTCTAGGAAGACATCATTCACTTCCTCAGCCTGGCTTGGGGGTGTGTAGTAGACCCCCACAATGCCATCACTTAATGTCTCTTAAGTTTTACCCAGGTGCGCTGGTGGCGCAGTGGTTAAATGCCAGTACTGCAAGCCAGAACATTATGAGTTTGATCCCAGGGAGCTCCAAGGTTGACTCAGCCTTCCATCCTTCTGTAGGTCAGTAAAATGAGTACCCATCTTGTTGGCATCAGTTAGCTAAAAACATTGTAAACTGCTTAGGGAGTGCTTTGGCACTGATAAGCAGTATATAAAAATCATTGCTATTGCTATTGCTATTGCTCTCAACCTGGCTTCCAGAATTTAAGTCATGGATATCTTCACAGATATAACATACTTGATGTATAACTGTAACATTTAACTGTGATTTTTATTATTTTGTTAGCCGCCTTGGATCCTGCTTTGGGAGAAAGGTGGCATACAAATTGCACAAATAAATAATAAAGAATAACCATAATGCTGCTACTCTTCCTTTCCTGTTTGGTCTGGTTCTCTGAAATATGTTATACCCCTCTATTACTACATTCAAATCATGAGACTCATCCTACCATGTTTCACTGATGCTTATAATATATTTGCTTTGTTTATTAAAAGTTCAAGTTCATCTTGTTTATTTCCCATGCTCTTTACTTTAGTGTAGAGACATATAAGACACAACATTATGAGTTCGGCCATTCCCCCTACCTGCTTATTTAAGTATTTTTTTTCCTTCCCACTATTGGGTTCTTGTACTGTTCTCCCAGTTCTCTCTATAATATTTGGACTATTATCTCTAGAACTTGATGAACTTCTGCCCTGAAGAATACTGTCTCCCTCCCCCGCATAATTCAGTTTAAAGCTCTCCTGATCAGGTTTGTGAGACTCTTAGCAAAAATGTTCCTGCCAACTGCTGTGAGATGCAACCCATCTGTTGCCAGAGGCCCATCTTCATGAAACTGCAGACCATGGGCCAAGAAGCCAAATGGTTCCTGGCAGCACCATCTGTGGAGCCAGTTGTTCACCTCCACTATTCTTCTCTCCCTTCCTGGGCCATGTCCTTCAACTGGGAGGAGAGATGAAATGACATCAAGGTCCTTCACCTTCCTATTCAGAGCCTCGTATTCCCTGATCTCCTGAAGGCTATGCCTTGCAGTGTCATTGCCAAAGAGACTATATTGTGAACTTTCCTAGACCCTAATTTGGAAAATAGTTAAGTGTGACTTACTCTAGGCAGAAGCAGGTTAAGACAGGGCCCTCTACTGATCCATATTCTGAGACAAGGGTACGTACTGTAATTTACTAGCATCATCAATAGACACAAGCATACATATTGTGTATGCTCACAGCTCACTCTTCACTCTCATTCTTTAATTTTCTGCATTACAAGAATATTCAGTGAGCCTGAAACTGGCTAGAAGAACAGGCTTGCTGAGTGACTTAAAAAAAAAAAATCTTTAGAATTCCATATTACAAATTCCCAGAGTTAAGGGTATAAATCTTTAAAATACTCTGTGTCTAATGCTGGCTACACTGCCAATTTTTAAAACTCTCTCTAGAAACATGATAGGTGGTCACTTGATTTATGCTGAAGTCATCACAACTATTTGCAAAGTTTCATTATGGTGGCAAGGTGGACTTTACTCTGTAAGGTACTAATGGCTGCTCTGGCTCTCAGAAGTTGTACTACAAAGCTGGGACATTTCAAAATATAGCAGTGGCATCTAAGACAGTGCTGTGGGGAATGTATGGCTCTTCAGATGTTGTTGGACTATAGCTCCCATCAGCTGTAACCAGATTTGCCAATGGTGAGGGCCAATGGGAGTTTCAATGGAGTAACATCTGGAGGGCCACATGTTTCCATACCCTGGTCTTCAGGAATACTCTATTTTTCACTCTAAGAACTAAAGCATCAAAACATCTTTTGCATGTTATACTTGCTTCCTTCCCCAGGGCTTTCTTCATACCACTTCCTCTGTTCCTTCTATAGAACTTCAGTAAATACTGTATTGCTTTGTGTTGTCATAATTGCAAAAGGGTGCCTCCTGTATCCCAAAGCTCCATTTGATGGACGTCTGCTTTCTAGTGTGCTAAACCAGCATCCTTGCTGCATGAAGTCTTCCACTTTTCCTGTGTGAACCTATAGTTGCAAGGGAAGGGTATACAACTGTTTGCTCAGACTCTTTTGGTAGTACACAGTTCACTATGTTCCCAGCTCCTGCTTTGAATAGTTGTGCCTTGAAATGGCCTCACAGCTGCTGAGGAGAAGCCTGTGTTGTCATGGCTCCAGGAGCTGTTTGTAGGGTATCATCCAGCCCCCTCTATAAAAATCCTTCCCATACAAAGGGAGGAAAGGGTGGCTTCTGTGAGGAGATTGGAACATGTTTCTTGGGTCAGTGTTTTCTTTTCATTGACTTCTTTAAAAGAGGATGATGAATGAGGATCTGTGAAGGACAGTTTTGATGCAGGTGGAGAGTTGGTGTGGATGAGATTTTGAAGTGCATTGGAATATTCATTCTTCTGGGATCTAAAAGAAACCCAATCCTTTTTATTTTTCTCCCTTGTTTTAGTTCAGCTTTGTAGCTACTGAGGAACACTTTGTTTTCAGATGCTTTCTCTGATATGTTTGTCCTTATTTTTCCTCCTTATTTTTTTGTTCCCATTTATCTTAGATAATAATTCCCATACTGAGAACACAGTCCTTCTAATTGAGCCTTTTGGGTGCTCTGTGATTACTTCTGGTCTTTGCCGGCAGTTAATGTCTTGACAGCTCAACATCTCTGTGCTGCTTTTGGCTCTCTTATTGACCTTCAAAGCTTCCGTGGCTGCTGAGCTGTACTGCCAGAAAGGAGGAATCTTGGATTCATGAGGGGCATGGGCTGTTTACATTGCACTGGGCAGACAAGAAAGCAATTCCTCAATTTTCCTAAAGATGACAAAAGGAGGGAAAGTAAACACTGAATATCTGCTATCTGCTAGAACCCACTTGATGAAAGAAGAGGGTTCTTCAGTTCTATGTGTCCATATATAAATGGGTACTGAGGACATTCTATACAGTTGGGTTGAAAGGCTATGAAATGTAAGGGACAGAAATACTGTGAAATGTAAGAGACAGCATTCAGAAAATGTATATAAAAACAATATTTTTTTTTTGCACAGAAGTATTCTTTTTTTTTCTATGAGATTGTGGGTTTATGTGTGTAATCAGATATGTCTTGCACTCTCTCTCTCTCTTAACATTATGCAACTGGTAAAATTAGCTTTAGTCCCAGAAGATATATTCCATGCTAAAATTATTTTCTCTGTAAGAGGTCACAGGATTCAGGATTCTTCCTTGTTTTGTTTTTAATTACCAAAAGTGAAAGTGTGTTTAGTGAAGCTTTAATTGACAAATTTAAATAGCATTTGCCAGAGGGTGGGGAGGAATCTGTCGGATTAAATGGAGACATCACTTCAACTGATCCAAGGGTTTTAATCAGTTAGCCGATTTTAACACCGGTGCTCTAATTTTAATAATATGTTACTAAGTATCAGGGGCTAAATCTACCTAGAATGGTTTCATGATCAGAAAAGGAAACTATTGAAAGGTCTTAGTGTTGTGATTCTGAAAGACAGGCTGTCACTAATTTTAAGAACATCTCTTGAAATACGTGGGAGCCATAATTATGTGTGTCTTTCCAGCTTACTATATTACGCTTTCTAGTTTTCCCTTTCACTTACATTTCCCGCTTACATTTTTTAGGGTGGACATTTTTAAAATTATGTTGTGAAGAAAGCTGGTAACTAAAAGTCAGTCAGCTTCTGTCATGATGGATTTCCCATCATGCTACTTCAAGGTTGATTGCAACGCCCATTGTTCTGCCAGAGAACTACAATTCCCTTTATGTGTAAACAGTATTGTCTTGCCAGCATATCATCAGGTAAGGAAAGGGTTAATGGAAGGGAGGGTCTAAAACCCTCTCTCTCTGGCTTTTCTTCACAAACGAAGATTCAGGAAGGACTCATCCCGCGTTTTCTGCAAGCGCGCTGATGACTAAAAAGGCCAATCAGAGATAGACAATTCTGGTTGCAGAAAGCACAGCAGAAGGTCTCCTTGGGTGATGTTTCCGGGTTGTGATTCTTTCTGTGTTGTCGTTTCTCTTCAAGACTTGTTCGGCATGAGTTCTCAAATAAGGCTGCAGCATTGTGGATAGTGCGTCTCCATGCCTCCCGATGTGAGGCCAGGGCGGACCATAGTTGGTGATCAATTTGGCCGAGCCCAAGATGTTGTTTCAGGAAGTCCTTGTATCGCTTTTTGGGAACGCCCCTCTTACGCTGACCCGTGGCGAGTTCACCATAGAGTACTATTTTGGGGAGGCGATGGTCCTCCATTCTAGAAACATACCCTGCCCAGCGCAGCTGTGTTCTCAATATCATGGCCTCAATGCTGGTGATCCCTGCTTGCTCAAGGACAGCAACATTCGTCACATAGTCAGTCCAGTGTATATTTAGGATTGTGCGTAAACAGCGCTGATGGAAGCGTTTGAGGAGTCGTAAGGGTGGCGATAGGTGATCCCTGTTTCAGACCCATAAAGGAGAATAGACAGTACAATGGCTCTATACACACTGATTTTTGTGTTTCGCCTCAGGTGTTTATTACTCCAGACTCTTTTGTAAAGTCTTCCAAATGCACTATGTGCCTTTGCTAATCTGTGATCGATCTCTTTGTCAGTCTTGGCATCTGAGGAGATGATGCTTCCCAGGTAGGTGAACTGCTGAATGGACTTAAGCACAGAATTGCTGACGGCAATGTGGAGATGGTGATGTTCGTCCTGTGGTGCAGGCTGGTAAAGGACTTCTGTTTTCTTCAGTTTGACTTCCAGCCCAAACAGCTCTGCAGCTGTTGCAAAGCAGGATGTTAGGCACTGCAGAGCTGCTTCTGTGTGGGCAACAAGGGCAACAAGGGCAGCATCGTCAGCAAAGAGCAGCTCACGGACTAGATAGTTTAGAGTCTTAGTGCGAGCCCTCAGACGGCTTAAGCTAAACAAGCTACCATCAGTACGGTAACGTATATAGATGCCGTCGTCTTCTTCGAGCTCTGCCATAGCCCTTTGGAGCATCATGCTGAAGAAGATTGTAAATAAAGTTGGCGCAAGAATACAACCTTGCTTCACTCCATTAGTTATTAAAAAGGGATGGCAATAGCAAGATAATCATTTTAAAGAATTTGGGGGGACATCCTAGTCTTTCCAGGATCTGCCACAGACCTTTCCTATTCACAGTGTCGAAGGCTTTGGTGAGGTCAACAAATGTTACATAGAGACCCTTGTTCTGCTCTCTACATTTCTCTTGCAGTTGTCTAAGGGCAGATACCATATCTGTAGTACTCCTATTGGCTCTGAAGCCACATTGGCTTTCAGGAAGAAGTTCTTCAGCAATGGCAGGAACTAATCTGTTCAGGAGTATCCTTGCAAGGATTGTTCCAGTAATAGAGAGCAGTGTTATGCCTCGATAGTTTGAGCAATCAGATTTTGCTCTTTTTTTCTTGTACAGGGTGATGATGACTGCATCTCGGAGATCTGATGGCAGTTCCCCTTTTCCCCCAGCAATTCACAAGGAATTCGTGGAATTTAGCATGGATTACATGACCTCCGTGTTTCCAAACTTCAGGTGGGATTCCATCAATCCCAGCTGCCTTGCCATTTTTCATCTGCTGTATGGCCTTAAGGGTCTCTTTCAAAGTGGGAGCTATGTCCAATTCATTTTTCATCAGTTTTTTTATCATATGTTGGATAGCTGAGCCTTGGACTACTCGGCTGGCACTAAAGAGACTTTGAAAGTGTTCAGCCCATCGATTCAGGATGGAGGCTTTATCAGTAATTAATGTTTGACCATCTGTACTGTATAAGGAGCTTTGGACCTGATAAGTAGGTCCAAACACTGGCTTAAGAGCTTCATAGAATCCTCTAGAATCCCCCAGATCTGCACAGCGTTGTGTCTTTACTGCTATATTGATCCACCACTTGTTCTGCATGTCTCTGAGTTTTTGTTGATGTTTATTACATGTGAGACGGAAAGCTGCTTTTCTTACGTGGCAAGTTGGCTGGGCGAGGTATGCCTGGTGAGCAGTTCTCTTCTTTGCTAGCAGCTCCTGGATCTCTTGGTTGTTTTCATCAAACCAGTCTTGATTTTTCCTGTGGGAGAATCCGAGGGATTCTTCCGCAGACTGTAGGATGCTGTTTTTGATATGTTGCCAAAGCACTGTAGGAGAAGGATCTGTAGGATGGTCTTCAAGTTTTGTTTGCAGGTTTTCCTAGAAGTTGTCTCTCATGGTAGCTTGTTGAAGATTGTTGACTTGGAGTCTCTTCTTTAAGATGCCACCCCTCTTAGGTTTGCACTTAAGATGAAGATTTAGTTTACATCTGACGAGGCGATGATCTGTCTGGCATTCTGCACTGGGCATTACTCGAGTATGACGGACATTGTGAACGTTTCTCTGGCAAACTAGAACATAGTCAATGAGGTGCCAGTGTTTGGATCGGGGATGCATCCAGGTTGTCTTCAAGCCGTCTTTCTGCTGAAAGATAGTGTTTGTAATAGACAGCTGTTGTTCTGCACAGAACTCTAGCAGGATGCGTCCGTTATCATTGCAATTTCCAACACCATGCTTGCCTAAGACACCTTTCCAGGCTTCGGAGTTCTTTCCTACTCTGGCATTGAAGTCACCAAGGATAATAATTTTATCTTCTACAGGGACTTTTTGTATGAGTTGGCATAGGTCTGTGTAGAATTTGTCTTTCTCTACAGGGTCGGCTTGCATAGTTGGGGCATATATACTAAAGAGAACAACATGTGGGAGGCGTAAGGAAATAATGCGATCAGAGTGTCCTGTTGGCAAGGTTTTGAGTTTGGAGGCAATGGAGTTTTTAATCATGAAGCCTACCCCTGAAAGATGTTTTTCAGTTTTGGGTTTGCCAGACCAGTAAAGTGTGTAGCCGGCGCCGTGTTCTTTAAGGCTGCCTTCCTCATGGAGATGAACTTCACTAAGAGCAGCGATGTCAATATTAAGCCGTGATAGTTCATGGGCTATTAGAGCAGAACGACGCTCAGGCCGTCCACTATCTTCAGAGTCTCGCATGGTCCTGATGTTCCAGCATGCAAGCGTCAGTTTATTTACACCTTTGGAGGCTGGTGTGTGCCTTTGTTTCTTTGCCTTGGTTTGACCACATCAGAAGATTCCCGTTGGCCGCGGCTAGCCAACCAGGTAGTTGGGGATGAGCTTTCATTAGGCCACCTTTTCTAGGCCCCTCTCCATATGGAGCAAGCAGTGCTCTCCTTAAAAAAGGCTGCTTGGTTGTTCAGGATGCTGCCGAACAAGACTGTCATCTCCCGGGTCAGCCTCGAGTGACCAAAGTCCTGAACCGCCTGCATGCAGGGTTGGGTCTGCAGGTTCCAGTGCATCTTAACACCTGCTGTTTCGTCCCTCACCTATCGCTACAGGGCTTTTTTTTTTTTTTTTGAATTGGATTTGTTCTTCGAGCCTGTGCAATGGATTTTTCTGGTGGAGTGCAACGTGCACATAACTGGCCTCACCCTTTAAACCAGAGGTTCATCTGCCGTAGCCTTGCAAGCATGGACGTAGCAGCGAGGTCCTTGGGCCGTAGGTTTGATTAGAGTTTTCTTCTCTTAGATGGTTGACCTTACAGGGTTGGATGAGCACCATCTGCCCGGGTTTGGGATTAGAGTTTTCCTTGTCCTAGGACAGTTGCCATAAGGCTAGAGAGCCCATCCTGCCCTTTGACGCTCTTTGTCAGACCCTTCGGTTTTGACCTGTCTGGCATGGGAGACCCTACCTGTGGCTATTATGCCACCGCCAGCATAGCTCAAAACATCATTAGGGTACGCAAGCCTCTCGCCCACAGCAAGGGGGCATCAATGGAGAGGTAGAAAGCTAATGAGATGACATCATCAATGACTTCACATCACCAGACCAGAAATGACCAATCACAGCTCTAGACCCGGGAACTTGTAACTAAGATATAACTGCTTTTGTGTGAAGCCATTTTGCCAGACTGAGACCATGCGGCTTTGAACAAAGACGAAGGAATGCTCTCTATATTCCAGCACTGAGAGCCAAAGACTGGATAATGGCTGGTAGAGCAAGCGTCTGGCTTAGCTCCCAGCATTCCCTGATACCATCTGAAGGCAACAGACTGCAATGTAGTGAGTAGGAATTATTAGGGCCTGTTTAGATCATGTTAGGGAATTATGTTAATTTCTCCACATTGGTTGGATGTAGCTGAACTTAGTAAAAGGAATGTAGTTTAAAGTAGCTAGTTGTAATTCTATACTTTTGCTATCTTTGTAACTCTAAGTATGCCTGGGGACATGGATGTGCCGGCTCTCATGAGAGATTTGCGAGACTTGAACTCACTTGAATAAAGTAAACTTATTAATCTTCCTATCACCGATGTCTACATGTGCCTGTATCTCTTGACCATGCTACTCTGACTTCTCTCTCTGGGGATAGTAGGGAGAAGTTAGTTGATTCTATAGTGGCAGGGAGTTCCACTAGTTATCAGTCATCTTGCACAGCTTCTTGCTGTGCTCTGTAGGGAAAGTCAGTGAGTAGTGGCAGCATTTGGCCTGTAGGGGGTGCCCTGGAGTGAGGCTACTCAGGGTTACCTCTACAGGGGAGCCAAACTGGAGTTCCAAGGCGAGAGAGTCCCAATTTTAGTTTATTACACCTTCCAAGATGCTTCATCCTGCTTTTGAAAGTGGGGCATTCTGTTCTGACTGGCCAAAAAGTAATTTTGGTGCTAGAGGTGGAAAATGCAGTAGCATCCTCCACTATCTTCTCCTGGGATGTTCTTGTATACATTGAAAGAAGCGAGAGGTGCACAAAAGCAATATCCATGCTAGTTTCAGCATATCTCCCCTTGCTTCCCTTAATGTTGTCCATAATTCTCCAGTGCCCCTTTCCTTGTGCTAGTAGCTTCATCATCTGCATCTCTATCTTTGTTTGAAAAGAGAATGTCTCAGTTTTGAGTGTTGAGAGGTAGATATTAAGCATTTTTGTCATGGAAGGCATAAAACTCTGAGCTTCCTGTTCAACTTTGGTGTGGCTTAGGTAGGGTGTGGGGCCTGTGCGTGTGGAGGGTTAATCCAAAAGGACCAGTCAATAATGGTACACAGTGTCCTCTTCGCTAACCATCCTTATGTCACCAGCTACTACTCCTGTGAAGCTTGCCATTAGCTGTTCAAGCAGATGATTTGTGAAGGATTATTTGTATTACATTTGCTAATGCTTTCTAATAGCAAACTTTTAATTAAAAAGAAAGTCTTTCTGGAAACAGTCTCAGCAGCTGCAGCAAAAATTCACCACATTTTAATATGATTAGGAAAAGGATGGGGGTAGGAAAATAAGCTGCCCTTGACAGTTGTAGCTTTGTATCGAGCTCCTATTGGGAACCTGCATCTTGGTATTTTGGAAGTCAGAGTGGCAACGGATTGCTGCTCAACCTGTTGTTGAGGATGTGGCAGGGCAGTTCCTAACCTTCCTATGTGTGTTCTGGCTGTGTTGGGATAATGAGCAGTTGGGAGAAAATGGTGAGTGGGTGGCATCCATCTGTTCCAATTTATGTATCAGTTGCATTTCTGCAGATGATCACAGTTGCTTTGCCGTCTGTCAAGCCATGTGTATTCTATATTTGTAGTGATAGCTTAACCTTAATGCTGATTGTAGTATTTTGGGGAGGGAAGGAGGGAAACAAATTGAAGCAATTTATTCTCATTGTATTTCTCCCATCACCACAAATTGTGCCACTGAGTTCAGTAGGGTAGCTACCTCTCCCCCACCCACCCCGCCCGCCAGCTAAAGTGATGGTAGTGAGAGAACCATTAATGATACTCTGCTATATGCAGATGCTTCCTAATGGCTGCCTGGCATAGGCCCAGAGATGAGGTTAATGTTGCCGACTCTGAGTACCTGGCATTTATTCAGAGTGTCTCACTGCAGAAGGATTCCCCAGAGTAATTTGAAGGCTGCACCGCCTAAGCCTTCTTTTAAACCAAAAGAATGCTGGAGTTACTGCGCAAAGAATCTGAGATTCCCGTTGCAACAACGCCTTTGACTGTTCATATCTCCAACTACAGGTTCACTTAACTCAAATGTTTCAGAGAGACTGCAATAGTACTAAAATCTGGGGTGTTTGACAGAGACTTCTTGAACTCCAGGGTTGGATTTGTAAGCATTTGAGGAGGATGTTATCTGATTGAAAATGAACTGGAGGTGGCCAGGGGAATATTTGAGACAGAAGCCGCATTAGCAGGCCTTGTTCTAATTTAGTAATAACAGGGGGAATAATAAGTGTATTAAGCATGGGTTTATTTTATTGCTTATATAGTATGGTTTCATTCTCTGCTAACAGATATCTAGAACATCATCCTGTGGTTCAAATACAGTAAAAAGTGCACATGCACACAGACACATGCACCAAGCAATAAATGTAAGAATGAACTTCTAGTTGTGAGAAAGTGGATGCAAGTCTACATGTAGTCCAGATTATTATTATTTTTTCATGTGGAGAGTCTGTTTTGAAACTGGTTTGATAACAGTTTCATTTCAGGAAGCCAAAAGGTGTGCATGCCATTTTCATGAAAAAATAAAATTTACAAAGTAAAAAAAAGAGTTCCTTTGGCAGTTTTTCAGGGATTGCTTCCAAAGGGGTCAGAAGAGTTTTCTGGAGCAGAATGAGGGTATTTGATGGTACTAGTTGGAATCATTTTGATACAGAGAGTATTGCACCCAGTCTCAACTGGCTTTATTTATTTTCAATAATTTCATCATGAAGCCAGAATTTGCTTCATAATCCCATGGTGTCATCCTGTTCATTGGATTACTCATGTTACTTCACAAGGAAAACATAAAGAAGCAGGCACAGCTCCATCATGCCTGGTCCCCGAAGCAGATGAAAGGCCCTCCCTCCATCCCAACTGATAGAAGAGGAGGCTAGACTTAATCCTTTTCCCTATTGCCATCCTGTTTCTTTTTTGTTTCATATTTTAATTAGATTATAAGCCTGAGGGCAGGGGACTGTTTTGTTCTTTTTCTTGTAAAGCACTATGTACAGTGATCATGCTATATAAATAGATGAGGGGGAGGAGGAGGAGGAAACCATTCTGTAAGGTGAGATGGTAGGACGAAACCATTAGCATTGGGATACTCTGGGACTGCCCAGAAGGAAGCAGGAAGTTGCATCACAGTCATTGGAGATTTGTATTCCTTTGTTCTCCTCCATTCCATCTCCGCAAGGCCAGTTCAATTTCCTGCTTTGCCCAGTAAGGATCAGGATTCGTCTCCTCCATCTTGCTCACAATTCTTCTCATTAATCTTGCCTTTACCCCAGTCTTTTCCCCACCTTCCTGTCCAGCTTTTTTTCCTTGCCTTTTGTCCTTGCATTTGTCTTTTTAAAAAAGAACCTTTTCCCCTCTGCTTCTTGTTTCCTCTTTCTCGGCTGCTCCCTCACCTTTACTGTACATTCTTTCTCCCTTCTCTTCCTTCTGAGGAAATGGGTGGCAGTAAGGGAGCTACAAAACCTAACAAGCAGCTAGCTCAACACCACCAGCAACAAACAGCAGCCAGGGAATCCCCAAGCCCCCAGGCTGGCGGCTCGGAGGGGACCCAAGCAGCCGAGACCGCTTCCTCCTCCGCAGGCCAGCTAATTATCCCAGTGGCCTAATGGAAGGTAGCCAAAGAGGCTTCAAAGGCCAGCGGCAGCTCCTCAAGCGTGCCAAAGGCCTGCCCACTCCAGCCCAAGTCGAAGGGAAAACAACCCAGAGCAAAGGGCCAACTGGTGGCTGCCGCTCAGAATGTGGCAGAGGAGAGCACAGAGGCTGCGGGAGCTGCGGTTTCCTCTCTGCCCCCTGGAGCTCCCTATCTGCCACCAGAGCCACCAAACAAGATCGCCATGGGGCAGGAACCCCGAAAAAGGTACATGAGCTCCTGGTGGGGGAGAAATTGAGGGTGGTTGCGGCTCTCCCTAAGTTCAATTATATGTCTGTGGCCGCAGCCTCTGATTCAAGGCCCCATCAGGGCGCTGCGGTGGAGCTATCCCCCAGTGAGGACGAAGCCGAGGGGTAGAAGGTGGAGACCCAGGAGGGAGGAGATCCCTCCGGTGATGAAGGGGAGGTGGCAGAAGATATAGGCCTGAGCAAGGGAGAGGCCATCAGAATGGCCCTCAGAATGCTGTCAGAGGCCCTCATCTCTGATGATGAGGACCCCCAGAGCCCAGTGGCCAGCACCTCCAAGGCATCCATGGCAGCAGGGGGTCACCACCAGGTCCATAGGAGCAATGGCATCCAGGAAAGTGGTGAGGTCATGTGTGACGCAGAGTGGGAACCCACAGTGCAGCAAGCATGCCCCACACGCCAGGGTCACCCCCAGATTCAAACCCTCTCCAAAAAGAGAAAGACACCCCCCCTCGAGGCATTCCTCTGAGGTGTTGGGAGGCTTCCGAGGGGGAGGACCAGCTTCTGAATGCCATTGGGGGAGGGCACCAGCGTGGGAATGTTGGTGACAACACTCTGAAAAACAAGGAAGACGGAGAGATCTCTGATTCTGAAACCTTGGAACCAGAGATCTCAGACAGGATCTTCCATGGCGACAGGCTCTCATACCTACTAAACAAGGTCTTATCCACTTTGGAAATTACTCCCCCCCACTCCACAACAAGACAACGTAGGCGAGTCACAGGCTCCGAAGAGTGAAAAAGTGGCGGCTCTTATCCCCTCCACAAAACCAAAGAAACAACTACTCCCGTTCCCAGGTCCCTTCTGGAATCCGGTAGTAGAGGAATGGAACAAACCTGCCTCAGGCAGATGAGGTACGTCAGTGGCCCAAAAATTCTACAACTTCCCTAAGGAGGTTTTGGATAAATTGAAGGCCCCAGTGGTCGACCGGCCAGTGGTCTCACTGGTCTTGGATTTTTGGGCCCCAAAAGAAGAAGGGTCTCTATAAGACCCTGATGAGAAGAGGGTGGATGCTGCCCTCAAGAAATCTCATGAGGCATCTGTTCTGGGGATGAGAGCATCCCTCGCCATCGCTCTCTTCTCAAGGGCAGCCATCATCTGGCTTCCAGAGATGATGGAGGCCCAAAATTTGGATACTAGAATGCTACACAAGGCGTTCCTAAAACTTCAGCATGCCCTACATTTTGTAGCAGACGCTTCACAGGATTCCCTGACATTCGCCGCCAGGGCTGTAGGAGGCACCACGCTGGCTAGAAGGTCCAACTGGCTCAAGCACTGGGACGTGGATGCCCAGTCTAGGAACGCCCTTTTTACCACAGCGTTCAAAGGCTCGAAGCTCTAAGGAGAAGAAGTCCTTAAGTATATACTGGTGGAGACAAAGGAGAAGAAACAACCCATGCCATCAACCAACAGAAAACAATATAAGAGAAGCAACAGATTACCATTTCAGTCCTTTAGCTCTTTTCATCACTTCAGGGGTACTGGCAGGCGAGGAGACTTTCGATCCTCCAGGCCGGCCTGGACCAAGACCAACTACGTCATCCATCAAGCCCCCTTCTCTAGTTCTTCAACAAGCTGTAGAGGAGGAACCCAGCAGCAAAGGGGGTCCTCACACCAACAATCCTGACTCGGGGCACACCCCGGTGGGAGGAAGGCTGTCCAGGTTCCTAGACTCTTGGTCAAACTTTACCTCAGACAGGTGGGTGCTGGAAAGCATAGCACAAAGCTACAAGGTGGAGTTCGACTCAAGACCAAGGAACAAGTTCCTATCCGCCCCAATCCCAACCAACCCAAGGAATGGACCTCAGGACAGCTATCAACCACATAATGGAAATAGAAGCCATAGAAAGGGTACTGACACCTCAGCGATTCTCAGGGGTGTACTCTTACTTCTATACGGTTCCAAAAAGGATGGAAGCCTCGGGTCAGTACTCGACCTGGAGTACACAAACTCCTGTGTTACCCACAAATGCTTCAGGATGGAAACACTGACCTTGATAAGAGAAGCACTACAGGAAGGAGACTTCCTCGCATCACTGGATCTATCAGAAGCATACTGCACATCAAGATGCACCCAGACAGCAGGCAGTTCCTCAGGTTTGCATTCGGAGAGGAACACTTCCAGTTCAGAGCGCTGCCCTTTGGTCTTTCAACAGCTCCTCGAGTATTTACGAAAGTCATGGTAGTTCTAATAGCCCACCTGAGAACCAAGGGGATACACCTTTACCCCTACCTGGATGACATCCTTCTAAGGGCACCTTCCAAAGACAAGGCAGAGAGGGATCTCTGGGCCACGGTCAACTGCCTCCAGACTCACAGGTTCCTAATAAACTTCAAGAAGAGCCAACTCATCCCGTCACAGTTCATAGTACATCTAGGGGTCGAACTGGACACAGCAAATTGCCAGGTTTCCCTATCTAGGGAATGCCAGGTCGTGCTAAAAAGGGAAGCTCAGTTAGCATGGCAATTGACCTGGGCCTCCCTAGCATCCCTGGCCCGTCTGTTTGGACTAATGACCTTAGCAATCCAGGTGGTTCCCTGGGCCAGATTCCACTCCAGACCCCTGCAGACCCTAATTCTCCCTTATCAACAACAGATCACACTGAAGGAGAGTCTAGTCCTCGACGTTCCACAATCAGTGAAGGACTCTCTTCTCAGTTGGATCCAGTCGAAGCACATTTCAAGGGGTTCCCTGCTTATCATCAGCCACCAAATTGTAGTCACTTTGGATGCGAGCCTTTGGGGATGGGGGGCTCACTGCCAGGGCCAAGTGGTTCAGGGTCTCTGGTCGGAAGCAGAGCAATTACACAGCATAAATTGGCTGGAGTTATGGGCAGCGTGGCTGGCACTGTCACACTTCTCACATCTCCTACAGAATCAACACATCCTCCTATTGACGGACAACACCACAGCCCGCTCATACATAGCGAAACAAGGAGGCTCCAGATCGAAATCCCTACAGACGGAAGTGAACATGCTTCTTCAGTGGGCAGCGTCAACAGTCCTCTCTCTTTCGGCTCAATACCTACAAGAGGAAGTGAATCTCCAGGCAGACTACCTAAGTAGACACACGGTACTCCCAGGGGAGTGGGAGCTCAACCAGGAAATATTCATCCAACTCCAGATGAGGTTTGGGGAACTGCAGGCAGACCTCTTCGCGACACCTCAGAACGCCAAACTGGCAGGATTCTTCACACACTTTCCTCACCAGGGAGCAGAAGACACTGACACTCTTCACTCCCCCTGGCCAAGCGGCCTCCTCTACCTTTTCCCTCCTTTTCCCCTCATAGGGAAAGTGTGTCAGAAGATCTGCCAGGAGGGGGCACAAGTGGTTCTTCTGGCCCCCACTGGCCTCACTGTCCATGGTTCTCAGACCTCATGGAGATGTCCGTTCAGGCTTCTTGGTGACTCTAACCACGGGCAGACCACTTACACCAGGGCCCGATCCTACACCCCAGTGTGTTGTGGCTACAGCTGACAGCATGGAGATTCAGCGGCGAGCACTGAAAGAGTGTGGGTACAACGATCAGATTATCAACACACTTCTGGCCTCTTGTCGCTCATCCACCAAGAGGATGTATGAGGCCACGTGGCGAGTCTTTGCACAATGGTGTGTCTGAGAGAGGGTAAATCTAGTCAAGCTACAACTTGCCATACCCTCACCTTCCTTCAAAGAGGTCTGGATAAGAGGCTACACCCCAACACCCTGAAAAGACAGGTGGCCGCTCTGGCGGCCTTTATACAGTGCCCTCAAGGGGGAAGGATTTCGACACACCCCCACGTGAGGCGCTTCTTAACAGGGGCAACCCTGATTTCCCCATCAGTCAGTCACAGATTCCCCTCTTAGAACCTACTTCTAGTCTTATGTCAGCTGATGCACCACCCTTTCGAACCACTCTGTAAGGTTCCTCTACGAATCCTAACCCTCAAGGTGGCCTTCCTGGTAGCGATCACATCCGCAAGGAGGGTTTCAGAGCTAACAGCCCTCTCAATCCAGGAAGACCTGTGCTTGTTTAACGAGGACTTTGTGTCTCTCTGCTTGGATCCTTTGTTTCAGCCAAAGCTTCTCTCGGAGTTCCATGTCGCACAACAACTTATCTTGCCCTCTTTCTGCCCCAATCCGTCCCACCCCACTGAGAGGTTGTGGCACAGCCTGGATGTCAAGAGAGCACTGAAGATCTACATCAAACGTACGAGTTCCTTCAGACGCTGCCACTCCTTGTTCGTCTCCTTCACCCCTGCATCGATGGGTGCTCGAGTTTCAAGGCAGACGATAGCGACATGGATTAAAGCCTGCATTTTCATGGCTTACGACGCAGCCAAAGTTCCATGACCTTAAGGGGTAGTGGCACATTCAACACGCTCAGCAGCCACCTCGGCCGTGTTTTTGACAAATACCCCCCTTTCGGAAATTTTTCAGGCAGCAACCTGGAGCACCCCATCTACCTTCATCAGGCACTATAAGGTGGATAAATTTACATCCGTGGAAGCCACTTTTGGCAGAAGGGTGTTACACGAAGTCATGAACAATTAAAACCCTTGTCATAGGCCGTCACTCCCTCCCTAGGGTATTTGTTGGCTTGGCTATGTCTCAATGCTAATGGATTCGTCCTACCAACTCACCTTACAGAATGTTACATTGGGTACTTACCATGAAGGTGCCTTCTGTAAGGTGGATTGTAGGACAAATCCACCCCACCCTGTGACTGCACAATTGACACCTATATGTCTAATATTTAACCTGTGCTCCTTGTTTCCCCCTGGATTTTTTTACTCAGTGATTTACAGGGCTTTGCTAGTCAGAGAACTGGCCTTGTGGAGATGGAATGGAGGAGAACAAAGGAATTCAAATCTCCAAAGACTATGATGCAACTTCTTGCTTCCTTCTGGGCGGTCCCAGAGTATCCCAATGCTAATGAATTCATCCTACCATCCAACTTACAGAAGGTACCTTCACGGTAAGTACCCAATGTAACATTTTGTTTTTACTTTGTCCTACATTTTATTTATACCAATTCAGAAAAAGTTACAAATACAAATTAACTTACCTCGCTTGAAATGGGTACTTTCAGATTTTTAAAAATCCTCACATATTAGAACTAAAGTAACATCTGAACATTTTAAACATCACATTGTAGGAAAGAACTATAGATATACCTTTAAAATTTAAATTGTATCTAATTTTCATAAGATTAGTGTAAGAAAACCATGTATTTTAAAAGGGTCTGTTTAGGGGTGTCCTCCCTGCTCCCTTAAATGACTATCTTCTTTTAGTCTTGCCATTTGGCCAATCTCCACATTTTTATCAGCTAGCATTTTAAAGTAGGAAGGCTGGAAGTTCACCACTTGTTTGCCATAATTTTTGTGGCCACTGAAAGATTCCACACTATCTTGTGGTGTTTCACAGATGTGGTATCTTCAATGTAAACACATATTGTTAATGGATATTAACTAAAAACTACCTATTCGAAATCCCAGCACTATGTCAGACTGTCCAAGGAATTTTATTTTCCAAGGGATAACAAACTACCTCATACTTTCATTGATTGATCCTGGCTATACAGTAGTTCTATAGGCATCCATTTAATCCTGCATAATCATTTTAGGAAAATGGAGGGGGAGAGACTAAAGCTCAAACGTTTTAGCCTTTCTTCATAGGAAAGGGGGCTCCAATCTCACAATAATTTTGATGTCATTTTTTCCAACTCTGTGTTCCTTTCTGAGATGGGCTGAAAATAATGGTATATAAGCCTTCCAGGTATGACTACCCCATGGATTAGAGAAAGGCATTATGATATTGGAAATTTTATTTTCATAATAAAAAGCATAAACTCTTATCATGAAACTTGCTCTTTTCATAGTTTATTTTCATTTATTTAATGGATTTATATCACGCCTTTGGCTGAAGATGGGATTTAAAGTGGTTTACAATATTTTTTAAAATACAGCTAAAACATTACAAAGTTACAAAAGTTTTTTAAAAAGAATTTAATTAGTTGCTGTAAACTGAGCTAATTGAGTGGTTATCCATAACCCCTAAATCTCTTTTCTAGGTAGTATTGATAGTATTGGTGTACAATATAATCAACTGCCATCATTTTACGTTTTATTTACATTGAATGTTATTCACCATTTAGGCTGTTCATCTACTTTGGAGATTTTCTCAAACTTCTGCAGGCTGCCCTTTCTTCAGTTGAAATAAGGTTTTCTTTAGTGAGGAATACTTATTCTCTGCTCCTACTGAATTGCAGCCATGATTATAAACAGCTTTTAAAATGTCATTGTTATTACTGTGTAATTGTGAAATTGGGGAAAATAGTCTTTCTGTGATGCTCCTCTCCATATGCTGCTATATACCAACATAACGGGCACTCCTTCACCAGGATGTAATGGTCATATTCCTATTTGAATGGGAGAGAGCGGGTAACTCTTATGCTCAGGATTTCTTTGGGAAAGTTTTCTACGGTTTAATTTCCAGAAGAAGGCTGAAAATTACTGTAGTATTACATGGGTACTAGAATATAGTGCATTTGGAAGACTTCACAAAAGAGTCTGGAGCAATAAACACCTGAGGCAAAGCACAAAAATCAGTGTGTATAGAGCCATTGTACTGTCTATCCTCCTTTATGGATCTGAAACATGGGTCACCTATCGCCACCACCTACGACTCCTCGAGCGCTTTCATCAGCGCTGTCTACGCACAATCCTAAATATACACTGGACTGACTATGTGACGAATGTTGCTGTCCTTGAGCAAGCAGGGATCACCAGCATTGAGGCCATGATATTGAGAACACGGCTGCGCTGGGCAGGGCACGTTTCTAGGATGGAGGACCATCGCCTTCCAAAAATACTACTCTACGGTGAACTCGCCACGGGTCAGCGTAAGAAGGGCGCTCCAAAAAAGCGATACAAAGACTCCCTGAAACAACATCTCAGGCTTGGCCAAATTGATCACCAACAGTGGTCCGCCCTGGCCTCACATCGGGAGGCATGGAGACGCACTATCCACAATGCTGCAGCCTTATTTGAGAACTCATGACGAACAAGTCTTGAAGAGAAACGACAATGCAGAAAGAATCACAACCCAAAAACATCACCCAAGGAGACCTTCTGCTGTGCTTTTTGCAACTGGACTTGTTTATCTCGGATTGGCCTTTTTAGTCATCAGCGCGCTTGCAGAAAGCGCGGGATGAGTCCTTCCTGAATCTTCGTTTGCGAAGAAAAGCCAGAGACTAGAAACAAGTAAGTAAGTAAAAAGGTGCACACTGTTACTGCATTTTCAGCCATCATTTTTAACCTGTAAATGATGTTATTGCAAAATAAGTATAAAGTTAAGGGGCAGTTGTAGTGTAAAGTTAACTGGCAGATATTCAGAATTTTAAATAGCTAGGAGCTGATTAATTCTGGGTAGATGTCCATTAGCAGGAGCCTTCCTGATGTCTTTTGGGTTTTAATTTAATATTGTTTTACTGGAAAGAGGGGATGCAAGGCAGGAAGGTCTGCAGCAGTTAAGCACACAAAGAGCAGGAGAAATTTAGCCTGTTGTAAATCTTCAGTTCAGAAATGCACTCAGGATTAACACTGCATTACTTCAGCATGCCAAAGAAGACAAAATAATAAATGTCTTGATAGCACTGCATGAGTGTTCAAAGAACTTCATGTGCATTTTCAGCAAATATCCTGACAGCCCTATAAATGGTCTGTTGGTCAGTCTTTTTACCCTTAGTGCAATTCTGAGATTTGCCTATGGTCACATATTGAATTCATAACTGAGGTAAGACTCGCAACAGGTCTTCTGACCATGGTTCACATAACTATTCTGCTATACATGCTCTGAAAGAGATGATTCAGGAAGGAAGTTATGACTGGTCTTTATACACCTTCCCTCTCTCTGACACAGTGTCTGCCTGCTTCTCTCTCCCTGTCTCTCCCTTTCCTTTTCTAATACTGGTTTTACTTTTCCTTGTTTGTTTTTACTTCTAGTGAACTGTAGTCAATCAAGACAGAAGCTGTTCCAATTCTGTAAGAGCTGGAATCCAGTAGACAGTGATAGAAAAGTTAGTAGAAAAGGGTTGATGTGCTTAGTTAGTGGTTAAAAAAACACCCCACAGCTAACTCAATTAGGTTTACATTAGAATAGGATTAAAAAGCCAATTATGTGTGTATTAAATGTCCATGTATGTTTAAGTGAAAAGCCTGCACTGAAAGCCTTATCAGAATGAAACTGAAAAGTGGCATCTCTGATTTTATTTCTCACTCCCTTTCCCCATTGTTTATTTGGTCTTTACACACCATGGATTTCAAGTGTTTCTACAACTTTCAGATATTCCTCCAGAATGTATACATATAAGAAGTTTCTGGTTTCAGTAATATGGATCCTTTATTGTGTTTAGAAATGGGGAGAGGAGGAGATCAATTACTGAGACTGCTGAGCTCAAAAGTCCTTAACACAATTCATGCCACCAGCACTACTCTTGGGCTTTGAATCGTGTGTCCTAAACAGTGTAATTGGGTGACTGACAAAAAGCAAGAAACCATTTTTCAGAATCCAAGAGAACTGTGATAATAGTTTTTTTTTAAAGCACCTGTGAAATGTAATCTTTGTTTAAAAACATAAAAGAAAGGTAATTGAGTTGCCCCTTTTGTTAGAAAATTGATAACTGAATTGATTCTATTAGTTAATTGACGTTGCTGCCAGTAGGCTACCCTATTAATTGAAGTGGGGGTGATTCACAGAGAGATGTTGCACTTTGCCCCCTTAAATTAAGTTGCTCATCCACTGGAAATTGTACAGATTATATTCTTGAACGATGAAAAAAATTTGTACGGCGTTCAAAAGATCAGTCATTTCTACACATGATCATTTGAATGTAACTGTAGCATTTGGAAGAGGGGCTGCGAATTCCCCCGTAAAGTCTGGCATTCTGGCGTTTGGTAAATTTGCCAGATTTCCAAAAAATCCATACAGCCGTTTGAATGTTTGATCGTGTGTACATGACGGATCAGATTCGAATGATTAAAAATTTGAACGCTGTACGGATTTTTTTTCCTCGTGTAGACGGGGCCTCCATGTCAACCCCAAGGCCTCCAGTTCTTTATGTCCCAGACGTCTCTTTTAAGATACTCCACTATGTGGCTTAACTTAAATCTTACCCACTTTTACACAGAACCTAATCCAGGTTCTGCATCTCTCTTGACCTTTGGAATCCTAGGGTCCTCTTCTCTCCTTGCCTGGGGAATGTCAGCAATTTCTTGAGCAGAGAGAAACTGCACCTGTGTGCTTTGGTGGCTTTGCTCTGACCATGGCAAAAATGCTAATGCTTTCTCTTCTTTCAACATTTCAGTTTTAATTTTCCTTCCCGCTCCTTGGGCTGACTGTTGTGTTACTCTTGTGCCTCCACTTCATCTGTGCTGTTGTGTGTGCTCTCTTTGTGTCTGTGCCTGTGTTCACCTTTGTCTCTTTGGCCTTTGGGGAATGGAGCACCTGCAGCACTCTTCTGTTGGCTGTCACTTGCTCATGTTCTCACTGGAACACGGCCTGATTGGCAGTCTTTGAGTGGGACAACATTCCCCAGGAGGTATTGAACTACAACTGGTATTATGGTTACAAATCCATCTCTTGCTTTGTGGAAGAAACCACTTCACCTAAACTCCTTTAGATCTTCCTTATGATCTTTAGTTGGTTTCTGGAAACTGGGCTACAGCTTTCTCCTAAAGCTGTATTCTGAGCTGGAAATAATTTTGACAGTGTGCAGTGTGTTTTTAATAATTATATGTGTCCTGCTCTGTAGTTGTTGGGCACTTACTGGTACTGTACAGTCTATTTGGGGGAGTGTGACCTCATGAGTAATAATTGGAAATGACTTGAACAGTTTGGCTATAAACAAGGAATTTACCTGTTTAAAAGCAAGACCAACATCCCATAGGACTTATCTAAAAAAAAGATTCTGTAGGTATGATGGTGCTGAAAGAGCTGGTATGATATAGGACAGTGGCTCCATGTTTCCTGAGGTGGTAACCCTGTGTAGAGGCTCTACTGCTTCATAACATTGGTGAGGGCCCAATGTGGTGAAATATCCATGCCCTTTATGAACAAATTTCACACATACACACAACTGGAACATTAGGGGTTTTCTATGTGATAGGAACTTCGTTACATAGAGGATTCAGTTGTCTTGAGACCTCACTGATAATCTGAAGTGACGCAACCAAAATACAGGTTTTCTAATTCATTGAGATTCTGGGTCTACACCTACACGGTCTTAATAATCCTTCTAACATACCTGTGAGAGAACCTACTTTTCGCCCCACGTTATAGACAGTGACAGATGAAGCGGGGAGATAATGTCTTGATTGAGGTTACTAGGGGGTTCTTGGGAGTTTGGGTGTAGGTCGGTAAGATGCAGAAGATCTACATCTGGAGGGAATATGGACAAAGATCAGCAGTGTGACACTGGGGAAGGGGATTTAAGAGCTTTCCTGTCGTATCTTTTTCCTAATCTAAATTGTTCATAGGAGTTGCTATTTCCAGCATGAAGTGAAATGTAGAAATATCATGGTGGCTTTGGGATACAACAGGAAATAGTACAGAGGAAAGTGTTGTGGTGGAGGGAGACTCTCCCCTATACCTATTCTGTTTCTCAGCCTCACCCTTCCAAGAGAGAAAAACAAAGTGACCTGAGAGAGCCGGGTCATAGATTTCCTGCTTCTTATCCACTTGATGTCCTAAGATTGAATCATGAGTTTCCTGGTTCACTTCTAATCCCTACAAGCCTATAAACTTCATGAAAGTTTGGCAGGCTGCTGTTTTCTTAGTCTCAGCACTCCATTTAAAATATGGCGAGTTTCTTAATGTTCTCAGTAATCCATAAGGTTGTGTGATATGTACTGCACTTTTGAATACTCTAAAGAGTAATCAAAATCTAACTTGGCAGAGAGCAGCAGCTGATGGCTCTTGGGCCAGCACCAGTCCGCCACTTTGAGTGGCACTGCTCTAAAGCACTACCTAAGTCCCTGTAGTTTAGCAATTACTAATAACCGAGTAGCAATTTTCAGTGCATTAATGCATATTAAAAGGATAAAGGTAATTAAACAGACACACACACACACACACACACAACTGCTTGGTTTTAGAAAGGGAAGAGCCTCACTGGGGAAGCCCCCCAAAAGTTTTTGGTGCTGGTTTTCCACAGGGATTGGCCTAGATCTCAAGGGATTAAAATTTGCCTCTCTTGCTCTGTTCCTCAGTCTCTTGCTTCTCTCTCTTATTGTTGTTTCTAGTGCGGCTCCATGAGAGTATTTCAGAAGAAGGTTTCCACTACCTCGTCTTCGATCTGTAAGTGTTTTCTGTTTGGCTTTGATCCTTCATCACTGACACAAATGTGTGGGCTGTAGAAAGAGCTACTAAATAAAAGATGTTTTTGGAATTGTTCTGCTTTCTCCTTCCATTCTGTTCTTTCAGTCCTCTCTGCATACCTATATCAGTTGATATGCTCAGGGCCATCTATGTATCTTTCTAAATTCAGAGCAAAACAAAAATGACATTTCATACAAAAGTTACCTATAAAGAAAGGGTTGATTCTGCAGATTGTATAAATTATCAAGATCTATCTAATATCTCTTGCTTTAACTATCTTTTGTAATGTTTACCCTCTAATGGCTTTTATAGGCTGAAAAAAAAGTCTTCATGTCATTCTTCCTTATCCCAAGCATCAGTATATTTGGAGAAATCGAGGTCCCCCCCCAGCATACAATCATCTGCAAAGCCTACCGTTTAGGTGGCTTTCAAGACCACATGCTTATAATGTCACTATGTTTCTTGAATAAAACATGCTTTCAGTTTTGTTTTGTTTTCTTTTTAACTTTTGCCTACAATGAGAAGGAATAACTGGCAGTTTAAGCCAGGCAGAATATCTCAACTTGGCTTAAATCTGAAAGTACAGTATATACCAAGAAGTACATTTTTTGCTTTAATATGGTCTCTGGATTGTTTTTAATTTATTTTTTACTTTATGTATCTTCTTTCATCAAGCAATCTCTCCAGCTGCTCTTAGCCCTTGAACGTCTCTTGCTTGCCAGTTAAAGCTTTTCAAGATTTTTTTAAAAGGAAAGTTGAGGTGGCTTCTTCCAGTTTTTTTTTCAGCCAGAGGTGTAATTTCTGACAGCCTCCTAAAGGAGTATGGGTGTTTTTATCATCATATGTTGCATCTGATTTCAGGGTCACCGGTGGGGAACTCTTTGAAGATATTGTTGCCAGGGAATACTACAGCGAGGCTGATGCCAGGTAAGAAAATGTCCCCTAAAATGCCACATGATTTGGATTGGCCACACTGGGTGATGCTCAGTTTTTCTGGAGCTAGTACTGTAAAGTGTTTATTCTCGTCTATATTCTATTAGATGCAGCTTACCCACATTTCTATACAGTTTTTTCATATGGCCTGTTTTCCTTAAACCAGGGGTAGGAAACATGTGGCCCTCCAGATGATGTTGGACTGCAACTCCCAGCATCCCTCACCATTAGCTATGCTGGGTAAGGCTGCTGGGATTGGAAATTCAGCAACATCTGGAGATCTGTATGATTCCCTTCCCTGCCTTAAGAGAAGTGAACGTTTTGATGTCTTATAGTTTGAACTTCAGTCACTTTCTCATATGTTATAAACCTTTGCTACCACATTGTTTCTTTGTAGAAGGTTTACTGTGACTGTTGCATTTTTTTCTGTACCTACAGTTCTAACATTGGCAAGGTTCACAATTGCTCACATGAAACAAATCTAAGAGCAGCTCTCAGTGCATACAGAAAGCAAGATGCTCATCTTGGCAAAGTGTTGCTTACAAGAAAAGTGAATCTAGTTTTCTGACAGGACTTACCTTTGCTTTGTGGCCTTATCACCTTGACCTTATCATCCATGCATCTCCCTCTCCTGGATTCTGGGCCTCGTTGATATGTCACTTAAGTAACATTTCTAGAAAGATGCAGCATAATGCAGCCTTAGTACCGCACATGCTATGGAATCCTTACCAAACCTTGGTTGAAAGGAATCAAAACTCAATCAATGTACACATCCCTTCCCTCACTCCATTGCAAGGCTGGGTAGTCTGTATCAGTTTATCTAGTAGAGTAATTTGCTGGCATGATCAGACTAGGTTGCAGTTGGAGATCAGTTGTATGACACAAGTAGTACCAGCAGAGCTACTTGGTCCGGGTGATTTGTAGATTTCTTTCAGATCCTATCAAGTAAGCAAGCATGTGCAGTAGTGACTTCAAGAAATGGGGGATAGTCATTAAAATGATAAAAAGCAGTTCTTAGTCTTTAAAGTGATAGGGAATACTGTCAATGAGTTCTGCTAAATATGTGTGAATGAGAGGAAGATCTGGCTGTGACTTTAGCAGCCAAGGGAAGGTTTCAGCTTAGTAAAGGAAGCCCAATTCTTGCCTTTTTCTGCAGACATAGCTCCTTGCCAGAGTCCGTGATCTCTGTCCCCTTTCTTGGCTTCATTGTTTACAGTTTGGAGGGAAATCCTCCATTCTATCAATTGTACATCTGTGTCAGTTGGAAGGAATCTGACAGTAAAAGGGGCAAGGATTTCAGTACATCATTCAAGTCTGTCCCAGCCTTGCATTTTACTTTAGAGTGTTTTGTTTTAAAAAAGAACAACAACTGATAAAACCTTTTCCTTCCACCCTCCAGTGACTTGTTGGGGAGTAAGGAGGGTGAACGAGGAAGGTTAGGCTTCAAGGGGAGAGAGGATGAATCCATGCCAGTGTCTTTAGCTAGTCCTGTCCCCAGATGACCTTCTTCTACACTGGCTTTTCGCTTCTCCAGCTAGAACAGGTCTAACATTGCCCTGCTTGACTCATTGCTAGCTTGTCCCCTGGCTGTACAGAGCTGCATTCCAGAGCAGACTGAGAGAGTGAGCAAGTGAGAGTGGAGTTTGTGCCAATCTGACCTTCCCTGGGACTCATTGCACTTTTGCCATTTTTGGCCAGAAAGTCTCCTGCTGTGGATTTGGCTCTCTTCTAGTTGTTGTACATATTTTTCTTTTCCTGTTTTGGGACTGAAGAGAGAGTCCCAGGGCCTGCCAGAGTGGCTTACATTGCCAGCCCTTTTAGTTGGGTGGTGGGAAGTGACCTGCCTTGCACACCCTTGTTCTTTCCCATAGCAAGCCTAAGTCCTCAGCGCTTAAAAGGAGTACATGCTTCTTGCTGTACCAGCTGGTTTCTGCCCTTTCCTCTGCTTATTCTGCTACACCCACAAGGAATTCTTTTCTTTTGGCCTTTCTCCCACCATTGCTGTATTTATCATATGTATAATAGCACTCTTTTTGAAAAAAAAAAGGTGGATTTCTTGTTCTTTTCTCTCCTTTTTTTTTAAAAAAGCAAGTTGGTCACATATGTCCCTCTTTCTGCCCTAAGTAAAAGAATTTGCACTGTGTTGGGGCTGACTTCTCTGCCTCCTTCAGAGCCCAATTGCCATGAGAGGGTTTGAAGTCAGTAGACTTCCTGGGTGTCTTGCAGGAGCTGTTAGGACGCAAACTCCTTTGTATATATATAAAAAAACCTTCCTTGTGTGCTTTAATTTTCTTACATGCTAGCTGCTCTGTCTGCTTCATTCCAAGTGCCTGGAAACCTCTATCAGGTTGATGAGCTTTCCCAGAGGTGTGTGTGTGTTGCCTTGGTGCATGCAGTGTGGGTGTAGTGTTGTCCTGACATAAGAAGTGTAAATGACAAGTTGTTCTACTTTCTGTAGTATTACTGCAGAAAGAGAGAAATGAAGGCAGATTTTCCCAGAGCTTGCAGGAAGTGTGCTGCACGAGTGCTGCTTGAAGATGGAAATAAGGGAGCTAAAAATCCAGGCTAAGTGGGCTTTGTACTTAAAAGGTGCCCAACCTCTCGCTGCAGACACATCATCCTTGTAATGTGTTTGCATTTGTTGCTACTAAAAGCTTTCTACCCTGGCAGCTTCCCAGTCTGGCAGTGATGACGGAGGTTGCTGTTTGATTAAAGCCTGAACATAGCCTTGCCAAATGGAGGCCAGTGCAACTTCCCACTCACACTTTTGTGTGGGTTCTATGGGTCTCTCCTTTGGCATCCTCTGAGAGAGTGACTGAAGTGAAAGCAATGTGGGGCTTCCAAGCACTTTGAAGTACAAGTGGATTGAAAGGCAGAAAATGGTGCTGTGACCTACACCTTCTTTAATAGCACAGGCACATAACAGTAGCTCCATCAGAAGTGTCTCTTCTTTGCTAACAGCATTTTATGTACTATTGAACGTTGAATCTACTTCCTTTGTTTAGAACTGTGTGCACTATCTAATAATTCTGACTGGGGGGACTTGAGAAAGAAGCGCATTACATATTTAAGTAATAAATATACTAATAAATAACACTTCCCCCCTCCCCGTTCTGCAGCCACTGCATCCATCAGATTTTGGAGAGCGTCAATCATATTCATCAACATGATATTGTACACAGGGACTTAAAGGTAATCTTTACTTTCATTGGAAATATGTTTTGGGGGTGTTGTTGGTGGAAGCAGAGGCTCAAATCCTATTGATGCATTGTGCCAGAGTAACTGCACTGGTGTAGGCAACTGAGGTGGTATTAGTGCCCTAGTAACTGACTGTTACACTAGTTCAGTGCTCCAAAAGGATTATGTCTGAAACAAGACAATCACACAGCCTTTCTTTCTAACTATCATGAATCTGGTTGGCCTTAGAAGGCTCCTTGACATTAGTATGTGCTCAGTGATTTTTAATTTAATACACTTCTCTCCTGCAAACATGGTCATCACTCATAGAACCTTACATTTTCCCATACTAACACTGTGCTTGTCTTAGGAGTAGTTGCATTCTTTGTACTTGTGCCAGGACATAACTTGATGTTTCAGCAGAGAACTTGAATTAACTCCAGGACTCAGCAATGGCAAATGGTGTGCGCACAGGCCAGTGTGCATAAGTATGAGCTCAGGTGCAGCAGCAATTTAGATGAAAGGCAGTGCTGTGAAATGAGAGTAAGCCAGTCCTGACAATGCATCTGGAGGAAGGGGCCAGTTGCTGCAGCAGAAGTAAATGATTGCCACGTTGGGGGGGGGGGGAATGAGTGCAGTCTGGATCCATAAGTGCTGCAGGGTGCAGAAGACAGAAGGCAAACATGCTTCCAGCAGAATCAGCCCAACTAGAAGTGGAGGAGGAGGAGGAGGAGAGAATCTGCAGTGCAGGCAGACGGTGTTGGAATTGCCTTCCTTTGCCTAGAGAGCCAGGCTGTTAACCACGCTGAGTGTTGTTATAGCATTCTTTATTAGATAGCTATCTTGTTTTGTTTTTTCTTGCATCCATTATCCACTATAAAATAGACCCAGGAATCTGTGGAAAGGAGCTTGTTTTCTAAGACATTTGGGCAGGGTGGTTTTATATTTTGTGGTGGGGTATCTGATAAAATTGTGTAAATAGATCTGAGACTCAATAAGTGTTTTATTTTAAACATTAATAAGACAGCCTTTGTGGTTGTGACAAAATGTGTTTGCATAACATTCCAGTGTGGCTATCAGTATCTCATGCCTTTTCCTTGCATCCTACTGGCATCACTTATTCAGACATTTGGTCCTGTAACTCCAGTGTTCCACACCATTCCAAACTTTAGAAAAGATCAGAATATTCAGATCCAAATAATGCATTGCAACCCTAAAGACATTATGCCTACAATATGGGTCATGTTGCTGTTGAGGTGTATTGTGTCATAAGTCTACGGTGCTATTTTGAGTCTACTCATACTAGATTTTACTATTGTCTACTCTTGGCTATATTTTACTATTTTTTTTAGCAAATACATGAAACTTACTTTCATTTTCATTATTAGTACAGTTGTCCCTCCGTATCCATGGATTTAAGTATTCACAGCTTGTAAATATTCTTTAAAAAACAATCCAAAAAGCAAACTTTGATTTTGTCATCTTATATAAGGGACTCCATTTTGCTATGCCATTGCATATAATGGGACTTGAGTATTCACATATTTTGGTATCCACGGGGGGTCCTGGAACCAAATCCCAGCGAATATGAAGGGACAACTGTAGTATCTTTTTATGTGGATGGAGTGTGCACATTGTCACTTGTTCAGCTTGCTGGTCCATTTCCCAGTGGGGGAGGCTTCAGAGCATCCGATGGACATTGGGTAAGCTCCTCCCACTAACTCCACGTAGGCAGGCAAACAAAAGAGAGACCTTTGTATGGCCTCTTCCTGTGAGGTCACCTAGGAGGAGCGACCCCACAATAGCCAGTTTTGTTCCTGCCTACCACTCCGGGTAGATGGCTTTTCCTTGTGCTCCATGGTTTGCCATGTGGCCGGAGCCATTTTGGATTTGTTGTGTTTTCAAATTTAAAAAAAAGAAAGAAAGAAAGAAAAGAAGAAGAAAGAAAAAAGAGGCTTTTTCCTTTGCCTGTTGTTCTGCTTGGCATACCAGCGGCAGCAGAGCTTGGGCTGGAGTTCATTTCCTTCATGGGAATATATGGAGGGAAGGATCACTCCCTAGACCTCCAGGGATGAAGATCAATGTGTCGAACAAGGGGGAGAAGCCCCCCGCCTCGACTACTGACTCCAGCCCCCTGGCTTCGCTCCACCCTGCTGGGTTAGGAGCCAGCCAGGTGCAGCCGTGATTCCTTCCCTCCAGGAGGAGGAGGCGCGGAGCACCCTCTTTTATGGGGGATCTCTCCGGCGCTATCACGGCTGACCTCCGGGGAGGAGGATCCATGGGGCAAATGAGGAGGACAAGCCCTCCATTCGATTTCTGACCCCAGCTACCCTGGCTTTGCTCCCCCTTGCCAGGTTAGGAGCCAGCCAGTTATAGCTGCGAACCCTTCCCTCCAGGAGGAGGAGGTGCAGAGTGCTCCCTTAAACAGGGGATATCTCTGGCGTTATCGCAGCTGCTCCTGGTCACCCCAACGACTCCTGAGATGGACGGATGCCTCTGCCTCCACAAGCGGAGGCCGCAGTGAGTGTACCAGGGGTCCCCAGGTTCGGGAACCAAGGGGAGGCAATGGGTGCACGACTCGGTGACCAGGGAGAGGGTGGGCTTGCCGGCAGTCAGCCTAGTCCAGCCCACCCCCTGGGGAATTGCAGGGGGATCACTAGCCTCTGGGGAGCCACCAATCTTCCTTTTCCCCTCCTACCACCTGCTTGCTGCCTGCTGTGCTACCTGGGGTGGTATGCAATGCAAAGGAGTCCCCGGTCTCGTCCCCCCGCCCTCCTCCCAAAGTCCTCACTGCGCCAACACCGGAGGTGTCCGCAGCAACCTTGGCTATCCCTCCCACCCGCGCTGAACCTAAGAGAGCCTCTCTGCAACGGAACTTGGTTCCACAGGCAGGGGAAGAGGACACTAGGGATGGCAACCAGTCCGCCGAGGCGGCTGGGCAGACCAGCGAGAGGCGCAGCGCGATCAACACGCGACCAGGAAGCAGTCGTGGCCGCATCTCATTCAGGGAGCTTGGGGGCCCAATTCCAGCAGGAAGCACCGACTTCCTCACAAGCGATCCTCCAGCTTGGAGGCATCTCGTCGCGGAGGCCGAGATCACAGATAAGGGGGAATCTGTGGGCGGTCACATGACCGAGGCTCATTTGGTTGGGGGGGACAGCGTTCGCGGATGCAGTTCCCTCTTACCCTCTCGATTCCTGCAGGAGGGCTTCAGTCCTACAGCGATAAGGCTGGCTTTCAGGCCTTGACAAACCTCTTAAGGACTGGGACCCCCTTGAATGGGCTAAGCCCTACATCTATCCTATTCTTCCCAGCAGAGATGGGGGATACCCCTCCTCAGGCAAGGCTCCCCACACAGGGAGACCACCCACCTTCCTTCATTCACAGGGGGAGGGGACATCAGCACCTTTCTCCTTCGGGTACTGTGCTTCCTGGAGACCAGGGCCGCTTGTTCAGGTGGAGCCAGGGAGTGGTACAGGTCCCAGCAGCAGTGGGACAAGCCACCAGATCAAGAGGAAGACCGTGTCCTCTCTGAAACCTGGCATGATGAGTACCCAGCTTGTGAGTGCAATTCACTAATACACATTGAAAACTGCTTTATGCAGTGTTATGTGTAAATTGTGATTGCTTAAAATGGTTTGGGGGCTGCTCTATTGGCCTGGTGGTTGAGGAGCAAGGTATAGATATCAAATAAATAAACAAGCTGATTGCTCCACACCCCTCTGACAACTCATGGCCTATTCTGTAGATGAGTTCACTATGGCCAGGGCCTGATAGAAGACAGGGACAAGAAGAGGTAGCTAGGAGCCCGGGTTGCAAAGTGGTTAAAAGCCAGTACTGTAAGCCACAAAGCTTGGCGCAGACCTCCAGGGTTGAATCAACCTTCTGTCCCTTCATAGGTTGGTAGAGTTAAGTGCCCAGCAAGTTGGGGGCATTCGACTAGCATAAGGTAGAACCACCAGAAAGAGCTTTCTTTTCACCATTGTTAAGCGGTCGGTAATTATCGATGCCATCAAAGGAGGGAGGACAGAAGTCCTAGACAGAAGTTTGGCCCTTGGACTGCTAGAACCTAGACAACATCTTCTTGTCTCCCGCCTGAGGACACTAGACATCGGTGGGGTATACAAATTCCCACTGCAGAAACCAAATCAGAATCACCCAGAAGGTCACTCCTGACTACCAAATCCAAGGCCCAGCTAGGGTCTGGCGAGGCACCGTCTTCGGTCGCTAGCGCCACCTGCTGGATGCCATCCAGCAATTGGGTCCCTTGGCTACTCTAGAGGAGGTTCCCCGCGACAGGCAGAGGCAAGTTTATTACTCCAATCTCTTTGGGTTCTCGAGGGTCTTCCTCAACCCGAAAGGCCTAAATAGGCTTTGTCGCAGTGGAAGGTTCCGCATGGGAACCTTGTGGCATATCTTGGAGGATCTCTGCAGGAAATTAGATTTCTTCATCATATCTGCAGGTGGGACTATGCATACCACATGCCTGATCTTGTCTGACATTGGAAGATAAGCAGAGTCAGGCCTGGTTTAGTGCTTGGATGGGAGACCTGGGAATACCAGGGAGGTAAACATTCCTTCACGTCTGAATGGTATTCAGGGTACCGCAGTATGTTTTTCTTTGCTGTGCCTACAACAGCTACCACATTCAGTACAAGGTTCTAACCTTTGTTCCACCTCTGGCACCCAGGTCCTTCATAAGAATCATGGCTGCTCACCCCCAATTGTGCATGGTCGCTCGTCGGAGAAGGGCCAGACTATGCATCTACTCTTACTTGGAAGATTTGTTGGTCCCTTCCCTATCCGACTAGCATGCATTCAGGGATGCTCAGAAAATGCTCATGTTTCCTGCAAGAAGACGGCTTCAGGGTGAGCTCTTTGAAGGGTTCACCTCAGACCCAAGCTAGAGAGAGTTGTGGCGATAATATGGTCAAGACAGCAGGTACCTCGTCCAACCTCAGGGACTATTGATAGGGTCCATATACTGTCTCCCTTGGGCTCACTTCCAGGCCAGACCACTCCACCAGTTCCTCCTGCTGTTTTCAGCTGGACATCTCACTCAACTGCCACAGGAAGCACGAATTGTTATGGGAAATGAGAAACTCCTTCCACTGGTGGGCAACATTGGTCATACTGGCCGATTTATCTGGAACCCATACAGAATACGGCCCACTGAGGAGAGCAGGTCGATGACAGAAGAGTCCTCTCACGGCACCAACTGAATAGAGTCCAGGGTGGCCTAGTACGGTCCCTCACATTTCACGATCTGATCCAGGCCAGATCGGTCCTGATCTTCACAACACAATGTGTACACTACACATCAGTCTACACAATAACACAGACCCACAGAAATCGTCAGGAAAACACAAGGACAGATCCCTCATGACCAAAGTGCGTCATGTCATGGGGTGGACGTAGGATTACACCTTTTTTCCTGCAGTGCCAAGGGGACTCTCGGTCAAAGGTGGATTGTCTCAGCAGACCTGATCTCAATCAGGGGAGCGGAGCCTGAACCCAGAAGGGTTCGCAATCATTGTGCAGGCATGGGGGAGGCCAACCTGGGACCTCTTCATCTCACTAGTAGAGGCAATCCTTCCCTAGTCTTCTACAGGTTCCTGAGGGAGGGGGACGAGGGAGAGGTTCCCCTGACACGAGTCTACCTCATGGAATACCATACACCCATTTCCCCCCGCCTGTCACAATGGTTTCCAGAATCCAGAACTGAACCTGGACAGAGGAAATTGACCTTATACTTGTCGGCGGCGGGCTCAAGGAGGACTTGCTTCTCCCAGATTGGGACCATTTTGCATTCCTCAATCACCTTTCAACCAGACCAGACCTTCTCCCTCAGGGTGTTGTTCATCATCTGGACCCAACCTGGCTTGATTTCCAGTCCTGGAGTTTTGAAGGTGCGGTGTTGGAGTCCACGGGGGGCATTCTCCTATTGGAGTGGACACCTTCATGACCTCCAGAGGCGAGCCCACTCAGAGAATCCACGAATTTCACATTTAGAGCGGTTTTCCCTCACAGGTGTTTTAAACTAGGGAGGCAAAGGCCCCCCTGACAAACTTCCGTCAGGTTGACTTTGATGGTGGCTTGCACCCCAATACCATTAAGAGACAGGTGACAACTGTTGTTTTTGGGCCTCATCCAGGGAAGGTTTCGAGGGCTACTGAAGGGCCTGAGGAACCCAGTTCTTTCTCAGTTTTTCTAAGGGGTCTGAGTGACCCAGCCTTCTGCTGACCCATCGGTCTTCCGTCATGGTACATTTCTGGCTTGGGACACCCGCATGGGTGCCCCCCCTTTTGGCCCTCTTAGGGATGTCGCCCCTTAGCATTGCTTCTGAATGGTCTCTCCTTTTATCCTGGTACCGATTGGAAAAGGGAGGATCTCCCTCAGTTCAGACCAGATGCTGTCATCCAGATTCCAGACCCAGGGTCTACGGTTCATTCCACGGGCCACAGGAATTCGTCTGACCTCAGCTGACAGGGGAACTGGAGGGTATAGGACATACCCTGAATGTCCATAGGGTTATCCACATATACATCAGGAGGTTTGTCTCAGTCTAAGTATGGGAGCAGGGTTCACCTCCATTTATGTGGGTCCTTTACGCCGAAAAATACTTCTGCTGCCCACTCTAGTTTGAGGGATCAGAGCCCGCATTGCGGGCTGCCTTGGATAACCATATCTTAGGAATCCTGACATACTTGGCTAGGATCACAACGGTGTCTGCAGATAGGAAAAGGATGCTTCCTTTGAAGAGAGGTGTAAGGTGGCCTCCTGGTGCTTGTCATCAACTCGCATCAGGCGATATGGGATGGACAGATCTCCTTTGGCAGAGGATGCCTTCAACAGAAGGGTCCTCTGACAGACCTTTTAAACCATCTTAGGAGTTTTCTATGCCAGTTCCCACCCTCATCAGGGGGCTTTTGCACGTCCCAATGTCTATCGGATGCTCTGAAGCCTCCCCCACTGGGAAAAGGAATGTTGGTCTTACCTGTGATATGTTCTTTTCCAGGGGTGAGGCGAAGAGCATCCGTCCCACCCGGGGACGCTGGCGAGGTATCATTAATCTATGGTAGTGTTTCATTTTAGGTATATTTTGTCTCAGGAACACGTGGTACAGCTGTTCTATAAACTGGCTATTGTGGGGTCGCTCCTCCTAGGTGACCTCACAGGAAGAGGCCGTACAAAGGTCTCTCTTTTGTTTGCCTGCCTACTTGGAGTTAGTGGGAGGAGCTTACCCAATGTCTATCGGATGCTCTTCGCCTCAACCCTGGAAAAGAACGTATCACAGGTAAGACCAACGTTCCTTTTTCCATCTATGCATTAAAAAGATTGACAAACCAGAACTGAATACAACATTCCAAATTAGTAACACTGTAGATTAAAAAAAAAAAAAAAAGAACTTTACAATGATGGATATCTTATTTTCAGTCCTTTTCCTGATGATCCCTTATGTGGGAGTTGCCTTTATCACAGAAATTTCACATTGGGTTGATGTTTTCATTGAGTTACTCGCTACAATGCTAATATCACTTTTCTGGTTTGCCCCATCATGTGAAAACCCCATATGAAGTCAGGAATTCCTCTCTCATTCTGCCCCATTTAATGCTTGCTTAAATCAAATCACATTCAACACTTTGTTGTCAGTTCTCCCAAATGGAGAGATCCCTTTGGAACTTTTGTTTGAAAGATCCTCTTTGCAGTCCCGTTTTTTGCATTTATTACCCTGAATAATTTGGTTCCATCAGTGAACTTGGTCACCCTGCTGCTTAGTCCTAATTCAGGTCATTTATAAGCACTAGAACAAGTAGAGATCTTTGGGTGAACCCATTTCTTATATCCCTCTTGTACAGCAACTATGAATTCCCCCCTGCTATCTGTGTTGTCCTGCAACAGAGAAATGGTGTGTATATGTCCTTAGTTTGCATGCGGTGACAGCTTGAACTGACAGCTTCCCTCATGATCCCTCATGAATTTGTACAGTCCAAATGGTTTAGGGGCAGAGTTCCACAGCAGGTAATAAAGGTAACAAATCAGTGCAAAGTTCCCTGTGGGTAAGAAGTTTGAAAACTACTGGATCAGCAGACTGTGATCCAGTGGAAGCTTCCAAATGTGTTTTGACTTTTTTCCTGTCATCTTCAGCAGTTGTCTTTTAAAACTTAAAATACTCCAGTTTCTTGTCAGCAGTGTATGTTCAGTGGGCATCATTCATAGCTTATGCACTCATTAAGAGAATGTTTACATTAAATTTTTAAGATCCCAGAGCCTTCAAATTAGGAACGTGAGCCAGCAAACCTCTTACAGTCACTTACAAGCTCCCCCACGCCAAAAAAAGTTTCTATTTAATGGGAAAGGTCCCAGTCTTCTTTCTTGGTCCCAAGAAAATTCCAGTGCAGCAATCTGCCCCTCTGTGCTGACTGTTAGTTGTGGAAGGTTCTGCAAAATAATAGTAGGGAGGCTCTTTGAAGTGGCATTCCTCTGATGCCTCAGTCATTTGTATGCTCCTCCAAGAAGTCTCTCCTTAGCCAAAAAATATTGCCATCTGTGAATGGATACTGGACAATAGAGCATAAAACTGGCATTATCTTAGATTTTCCTGATCATGATATTGGATAAGAGAATGCCTTAGAATAATAAAATGTGAAAGTGGAGAGCCAGATCTTGAGCAACATCCTATCACTAAAGGAGCCTGAAAATTTCTGGCATGGGCACTGTTGGGATGGGATGAGGTTTACTGAAGAACAGCCATTTGCATGAGTAAAATATTCATGCAGTGCTATAAACTATTGCAGGATATGTTTCTGGGAATGATTTATTGCAAAATAAAATTTAAACACATTGAAACAGTAAGGACATGCCCTGGAGTAAATGCTGGATTAGCCACTGGTCTAAAATAGAAATGATCATCATTGTGGGTGGCTATTTCCCCCCAATCCTTTAAAGGATCCTCCCCATTGCCAGTGGTAATCTCACACCTCTACTAGAGACCTAAACACTCTCCATGTTAACAACTTTCAACATAAAGGTAGAATGGTACTGATGCTATAGCCTGGGAGTTGGGTAACCCTTTCTTTGTAGGTTGATACATTTATAGGTTGATACATTTGTCTCCAGAGCTACCTCATATTTCTGTTGGCATTCAGATTATTTTTTGATAAAAACTGGACACAAATTCATTAGGATTATTTTTGGCCATAAACCATTTCTAGAGGTACAGTATGAGTGAGTGGTACATCAGATGGATAGGGGAGTGTGAACAGAAGTTATGAGGAAAAACTAGGTTGCTGTGAATTAAGAGCACAAAACAGTACACAGATAACTGTCTAACTAAAATCAAATAGAGTCATGAAAGGCCAAAAGCTCAAAAAGCTTTAAAATAAAACACAAAGTGTACCAAAACTTTATGTAAATACTAAGGATGTTTAAAATATTGTAAATTATTGATTTTGATGAATAGTGGGGGGAAGTCAGTGCTAAATGTGAGTGTAGTAAGTGTATAAATGTTTAGAAAGAGGTGTGTGTATGTGTATGTCGATAATATAAGTTAGTTAATGTAAAGTATATCAATGACACATGTTAGTAAGTATAAAGTATAATGTTGTACTGTTACATGAGAGATAAAAATAATAAAAAGTATCTATAAAAAAGAACTGAAAATATTCTATAAGTCATCAGCCTTCGTCATAAGAGATTTACATTAGTGCTTGAACAGTAATGCATCTTTGCAGAGGTTGTCTGGCATATGTGAAGTTGACAACCCTTAATTGGCCCCAAGGCCTTGATCATGTGGTCTATCGCCTACCTGATGCTGACCACTGAGCAAGCTGTTTTACTCTGCCTTTTGAGTTGATTAAGTGTTGGCTTTAAAAACAAAACATCCAGATGCAAGAGCATAATCACTGTAATGGAGCCTAAACATTAGATATTGATCCTCATAACTCCTACTGATCATCTGTTTCAGTATCACAATTTAGCTTAATCAGAAGCTTGGAATGATGCTTCTGAACATTTTGCCAAATAATTTCTTGCCAGGGATATGGGGATGCAGGGTTTTTTCTGCCTAGAGGAGGAAAAAAGCTACTACATACACTATGGTAGAAATAGGAATTGATATACAGTTGTCCCTCCATATCCACGGATTTGGTATCCATGGATTTAAGTATTCACAGCTTGAAAATATTCTTTAAAAAAAAAATCCAAAAAGCAAACCTTGATTTTGCCATCTTATATAAGAGACTCCATTTTGCTATGCCATTGCATATCATGGGACTTGAGTATTCACGGATTTTGGTATCCACGGGGGGTCCTGGAACCAAACCCCAGCAAATATGAAGGGACGACTGTACGTTCTCCTTGGAATTAGGCAGGTTGGTCTGTCCAGTGAACCCTCCTCACTGACATATACTCCTTCCCTCCTTTGCAAAGGTAAGAGTATTTTCAAAACTTGTGCTTTCATAACACAAATATTTTTGACATGAGATGGAAAGAGGGGGGTGCACATTATTAATGCTAATATGAGCATTATCTTTGGAATGAGGGAGTTTTAGCTTGGGTGGGTCCTCAGATCAACCTCCCACTGAAGAATTATGAGGAACAAATGTATAAAATCAAGACTTGTAAAACTATTGTGCAAATGTATTTTTATGTTCAGCATTTCCTTTGAATTAACCAAACCATTATACTCCATTATATGGTAGGCTCAGCAGCTTTTTGTTTTGTTTAATGTTAAACTTCCTCCTCTTACCTAAGAAATAAAGACCACAACCTTTAAGTCAATCAGCAGTAATAATCCATGTACGGACAAGAATTGTGAAGGTGAAGTGCATCAGAGGGATGGCATGTCTTCAGCCTTTGCATGTAGCATCTGGAAAACCACACAGTTACAAATTGTCTTGTAGCTTGCAAGTGTCTTCCACAGTAGTATAGGGATCTAGGGCCAGTGGTGTGGTCTCAGAGAAGAGAGTGGGAAACTGAGTGCTTCTGTTTCCTGAAAATTGAGGGTGGACAAACCATTACCATTATACTAACTACTGCATTCTTGCCCCCACCCCCACTCCCCAAAAATCTTCTTATTGTATAACTAGTTTTATCAGTGGTTGAATTTCTAATCGTTACTACAACTGCTGTAAGCTTTCAGCTTGAAGCAGGTAATTTATGTCTAGAAGAAATAGGACTGGGAGTAATTTAAAAAACAGTCAGAATGAAGTGGCAAAGCTTTTCCTTGGTCTGTACTACTTCATTTTCTTGGTGGGAGATTGTTTGATAAAATGATCCAAGGTGTGGAGAAAGCCTCCTTGCATGTAGAAAGACAACACACTGAGAACACAAAATGTTTTGGCTTTCTGTATTCAAAAATCAACATTTTTTTCTCATGCACTTGTGCTAGCTTTTAGTGTTACACACCAGGGAAAATGTCACCACTTGATTCTGATTAGAGTACAGACTGGCCCTAAGAGGTTGTAACTTACCTAGGCTATACAGGTAAATGTTGTTCTTTGCCTCAGACTTGAGCCTATGCCTTCAAGATCATAGCACACACACACCCTAAATTCTTGAACAATACATATAATAGGAAGGCGAACTCTAATCTTTAGTGCCTTATAGCTGGTATATAGTTGTCCCTCTAGCTCTTTTCCCAGAAACCTATTCATTCTGACACTTAAGAGCTGAGTACAATATCATCATCATCATCATCATCGTTGTCATCATCATCATCCATTTATATCCCTCCTTTCTCCCAATAATGGGACTCAAGGTAGCTAATATAGCAATAGCAATAGCATTGATATTTATATACTGCTTATCAGCGCCGAAACACTCCCTAAGTGGTTTACAATGTTTTTTAGCTAATTGCCCCCAACAAGCTGGGTACTCATTTTACTGACTTAGGGAAGGATGGAAGGCTGAGTCAACCTTGGAGCCCTCTGGGATCAAACTCAGGACCTTGTGGCTTGTAGTACTGGCATTTAACCACTGCGCCACCAGGGCTCCTTAGCAACATCTTTAAAACAACACAAGCTTAAATACAGTACAAAGGTAAAAATATTTAAATGCATTTTTTTAAAAAAACCTCTATAAAGACCCTTAAATTTTTTAAAAAAACTTACCGCACAGCCTTAAATGCCCAGAACTTATCAGTTTGTAAAAACCTGGCAGCACAAAAATGTTTTAACCTGCCACCAGAAGGAGAACAAGAAGGGGCCCATCCTGATCTGTCTGGAAAGGAAGTTCCAAAGCCTAGGAGCAGCCACTGAGAAGGCTCTCTCCCTTGTTCCCACCAAATGAGCCTGAGAAGGTGGTGGGACAGAGAGAAGGGCTTCTCTAGGTGATCTTAAAGCCCTGCTGGGCTCATACAAGGTGATACAGTCCTTCTAACCATGAATGTTAGAGGTTGTTCCTAGATGTCCAGGGCTTGTCCCAAATGTGGATCCTGTTCCATAATGCTTTGGAACATCCTCAGAAGCCAGAAAGATTGCACTGGGTGAGATTTTTAATTAGGTGGGGGAGCAGGGTAAGTGATTGCCTGGTCTGCAGCTGAAAGGAATACTTCTGGATCTTCTGTGGTAGGAGGAAATGCAGAGCCCTCTTTCTAGATGAATTTCATAGGGTGCTTATTCACAGTTTGCATGTAAGTAGCAACATTTCTTCCTTCTTCAGAGCTGAAGTGTTGTCAGCCTAGGGCAATGCTTTCTTTAGTAGATTTCTGAGTCCTCTGCTTCTTCTGACTTATCTGATATCTGCATTTGACTTTTTTGGAACAGAGCCATGTCCTAAATAGAGAGGTATATAGTGATAGTAGCTGCCCTGAGCAACATGGGAGCAGTGGCCTCTGACTAATAAGCCGTTGCAGAGGAAAATTCCCAACAGTCCTAGCATTGAATCAGCAGACAGCACTGTAGTGGCTCCATGAATTTCAGTCTAGATCTCTGTTCAGCAGTCTGTAGCAGGATGGTGTGTGTTCCATGATTTCTCTCAAGTCTGGACTAAGGAGAGTTTCTATCCCAAAACAGGGAAGAGCAGGGCCTGGTGAGAGCTGAACAAGCTTCCACGTGGCGGGGATCAGGCTTCAGTGCATTACATAGCTTTTACCCCTCTAGATGAATGGCAAAAATGGTGCAAATTCATGCTAATTTGGCATAATTTTGGGTTTACAGCTTTTCTTGGTGCATAATTAGCATTCTCTGTGCAAATAAATGGATGAATATACATGGTCCTGCATGTTATCCTCTTGTTTACTTGTCCAGGGCCTTCTGGATCTCATGTGATGTTCGGTAGGATTTGTATCACTGCAGCTTGCTATGTTTGCTGCAGTATTGTCTCTACATTTTTGTATTGCAATCAAATTTGAAAGAAATGTACAGTCAGTGCCATCTACTGGCAATATTGGGTATCTATAATGGCATCCTTTTGAGAGACAAGTTCATAGGCTTCATCTCTACATGGTTGTAGTATTGCAATCAAATTTGAAGGAAATGTACAGTCAGTGCCACCTACTGGCGATATTGGGTATCTATAATGGCATCCTTTTGAGAGGCAAGTTCACAGGCTTCATTACAAGGCAAATCCTCTAAAAGCGAGGTACAGTATTCTAAATTCCTATCCTATCTTCCAAGAGTCCTGTTGATTCTTGGCATCATTGCCAATATGAAACTGGATTAAACAGTATCTCTGAAGTGAGGGACAAAACTTGACAGTATGAATTTCATCAACAGAGACCACATGTCACAGAGGGAAAATACTAACTAAAAGTTTTTCTTCTTTCTCCCCCCTCCCCCACCACCACATACAACTCAGCCTGAAAATTTGCTACTTGCAAGTAAGTGTAAAGGCGCTGCTGTCAAGCTGGCTGATTTTGGACTTGCAATTGAAGTGCAGGGAGAACAGCAAGCATGGTTTGGTAAGTGTTTTCAAAACACATTTCCTTCTGATTTTTTTGCTGCTTTTCCAGATACACTGCAGTGCAGAATGTACTATTTGGATAGATACATTTGATGAATAATGTCCAATGTCTGATAGATATATTTGCTCTAGAAATGCAACTGTATACTTTTTCTCATGAGTAGTTCCATTCACCTTCCTGAATCTTAATCTAGGCTGTGTTCTCAGGTGGTATGTAAGCTGTCATATGCATAGCGGCTTACATCCATGTTAGGTGGATGGTGGTCAGAAATTCACTGCTGTCACGGTCATGTTCCACCTTAGTTAAGAGTAGTGTGTATGGCCACCAAAAGCTGGCAGATGTGCCCAGCTATTTTGTGTATTGAGTGAAAAACCAAATGGTGACACACACACAAACACACACCAACTCTTGTAAGTGCCAAAAGTGTAAAAAGTCTTGCTTCATCATTCAGTTGCCCAGTCCTGCCTTTATCCTTGCCCTGTTGAAATGCTGTGGGCTAGAGTGAGAGAGAGTGAAAGTGTCAGGCCCTAAACTATATCACTTTCATTACCAAAGAAGTTAAAACAGATTTTTTGTGCTGGTAGCAGAGGAGTTATATTTAGAAGCCCATCATAATCTGAAGCCTTAAAACGTCACTCATGTAATGCCTGCACACATTCAACACTGATGGTTCCTTATAAAGAAGGTGGCTTCCTTCTGCTGGCCAGCTGGGCTCCTAAACTCTAGTAAGCCAACCTACATGGTAGGAATTCACTGCCCTTTGATTTTCCTGACCATCCACTCCATTTCATTCGTTACTGCTGGTGGGGAAATGGGTTGTGTTGAGTTACGCTGCATATCTTGGGAAGCAGAGCTTTGAAAAGTTACGTTTGGACTACGAATCCCACTGGCCATGTTGTCTGAGGGGTTAGGGGACATAGGATCTCAAAAAGTAACTTTTCCAAGTTTGGAAAATAGGCTGTAGGACTCCTAACTTTAGGGGCAACTGCACAACTTGCATAACCGTTAGTGCTAGCCTCTGTGCTCTTTCTGTTGCATGGACCCCTCAGTCTACTTGGTGAAGACTGCCACACAAACATTTCTTATTTCTTCTTTCTCACCATCAAAGTATGGGATCTTAGTGGCTGCCTCTCTTTTCCTTTGTGTATCTGGAAATGGATTCATCTTCCATGATCAGTGTATTGAACATAGTAGCTAGAATATGGCATGGCATAAGGTTTCCTGCTCTAAGGGCAATAGGATGCTAAACTGTTGAATTTGTTGTTGATATAGTCTAGTGCACTCAAGCCATTCTCTCCTTTTACTGGATGCTGCCCCTGTTTACTTTCTGGAGTTCTCAAAGGGACAAGGGATTCACAACATACCAAGGTTTCTGCAGGCTTTGTGGGAGAATAGTGACTTCATTTTGAGATGCCGAGTCTGTTCCATGTTATTGTTTTGACAGGGTTTGCTGGTACTCCAGGCTACCTGTCCCCTGAGGTCTTAAGAAAAGATCCGTATGGAAAGCCAGTGGATATATGGGCGTGTGGTAAGACTTCCTAGCATTAATGAAGGTGGTTGGGACTTGGGGTTGTTTTGTTCTGTGTAAAATCAAACCTAATCTCCATGAATTTGTCTGATCTATGTTGAAGAGCAGGCTAAGTAAGTTATCATTGTCATGTGGTAGCATGCACTGGGTGCCTCCGAACAAATCAAGATGTCCAGGCAGCAATAAATGGTAGCAGAGTAAATGTTCCTTCAGGCATCAGAACAAAGGCAAAGACACAGTCTTATGTCTAAAATCTTCTTGTTCTTTACTTGAATTTAATAAAGACTATTTACACTATATTACAGCATCCACAGAAGAAAAACCATATTCACCCTTCAAGATTCAAAATAGAACTGACTTTTTAGCTCAACCAGCCCAGCTCTGCACAGCCCAGCTCCTGGGCTCTGAGCCCAACAAATATTGTTACATTTGTCCAGTCACTTAGCTCTGCAGATCTGTGCAGACTGTTTGCTACATCAGCTCTGTGCAGAATAAATCTAACTACTCTGTGTCCCAATATCCTGACAATCATAACTACAGGACATCTAATAATGAATTCTATTAAGTCAGTTGTTGCTTCTTTTAAAAAATCACAGCAGGAGTGAATCTGGACAAGATACAGGAAATTAGCTGTGTGCACTGGTGTACAATTAACTGGATATAGAGGAGCCCACCACACAAGGCTGTTCAAGTCTCACCTTTCCAGTATATCATTGTGGCTTGGTATCACAAGGATGCATGAGAACTGAAAAAGCCTTAAGGATTTTCTTGCATGTCATGCACTAGTTTTACAGTTGAACCCTTGCTGATTGTTCCAAATGAATTATAGCAGTTTGAGAGGTGCCTGGCATTTGAAGAAGAAAAAACTATAGTTGTCCACTGAAGATGGGAATTATAAAAAATCTATAAAATATATGATAAAATACATTATAGCAGTGGGCAGCCAACTAAATTGGATCTAATTAGTATAACTGTAATTCTTTTCTTCTTCTGCAGGAGTTATTCTATACATATTGCTAGTGGGTTATCCTCCATTTTGGGATGAAGACCAGCACAAACTATATCAGCAGATCAAAGCAGGAGCCTATGATGTAAGATAATTCTTCATATAATTTTATTTCTTTATGGGTTGGCCAGAATAAGCACACCTGAAAATATTCTCATGTTTTGTACATATAGGGCAAAGAGGTGCTAGATATATTACTGTCTTCCTCTCTTGTCAGTGCTCTTGTGTGTGGTAGGGTGAAGAGAGGATGAAATTACCCTGTGCTGTTTTTGTACAGGCAGTCCTAATTAATGGATTTCCCAGTTACAGAGGGGTTTTGTGATTCAAAATTGGCAACCCCCTAGGGTTTGCTACTTTGTGTCTAAGGGGTCTCTTAAATTATTTATTATGCAGAACTGCTTTTCCTTTGTGTTGCTCTAGGACTTCACAACAGTTTGTTCAGCAAGTGGGGCTTGTTTTCAGAGAGCCATGATTTTGGCTTCTTCTGCAGCATCAGAACAGATGCCATAGCACTGCAATCATAGCAATCCACATCATCCCACATGTTGTTCCTGGGGCCTCTGTTTTTCCTAGTTCCTTGCTTCCCATCAGAGATGGTGCAGTAGGGCTTATGTTGACCCTGCTTATATTCCCATCTGCCAGACTGCAGTTGATGTCCTTGGAAATTGTTGTGGGAGAAAGAAAGCAGTGTGTGCAATTACTAACTTAGCTTTCCTTAAGGGGGAAAAATGGTGGGATGAATCATTTAAATATCATAAACAAAGAGATAAGTGAGTGATCTCAGCATTTTAAACTCCAGCATTTCCACTCAGTACATATCATTTCATTTTAAAGATCATAATTTAATGGTGGAGCACACTGTTTGCTTTCCAGTTAAAAGAATACAGGATTGAGCTGAGAGCCTAGAGCAGATTGCCCATCATATTAGACAGTTGAGGGTAAACGACAAATATTCTGTTCCTATGGATAGAAACTCTGAGTGGAAAGAATGTTTGAAGATTTGGGAGGACAAAAAAAGGGGCTGAGATACCTCAGCAAGGAGAATCCTGGTCAGAGCCCGGTCTCCAATAAGAAACCCCACCCTGAGATCCTGCACCAAGGAGACATAGCATAACTACATCAGATCTCCCCTTTCCCACCCCCTGAGAGTCACCATTTTCCTGCACCCCCCTGACACAACCATGTAGAAGACAGCACAAGAAGCCAAAGATAGTCTAGTTTATGTTCTCATAGACAGACACAGAATGATGATGTAATTTTTCAGGGCCTTGAGAGGACCGCCAGAGGTCCTGTAGAGTGCCTGCTTCATCATGTTTCCAGCTATCAGAACATAGCAGATCAATGCTTAGTTCCCCCTGACCACTATATGGCACAAGGAACAGTGAGACTCTCAGGAGGTGGAATTTGGAAACCACTTTTCACCCCGCACTCTGCAAGAAAGTCTTTGAAAAATGCACAGTTTTGGAAAACATTCTTACAGTAGGAAGAACATTGAATAAATTATTTGCCCCTCCCGCAAGAACAAAATTAAAAGTTATATAATAAAATGCATTTGCAACTTTGCAGACCTGATCATCATGTAAGAAGAGAGAGAAGTGGTTTAAAGAGACTTGTTTTCCTAAGCTCATATTAGCTGAGCTGATTAGCAGTCAGTGAACCAAGTAGTATTCCCATCAATTAAGTCAGGGCAGCCACCAAAGTACATAAACAGGTAAAGGGCATTCCAGTGGCCTCTTTCCCTCTTTTAGTTTCCTTCTCCAGAGTGGGATACTGTGACACCTGAAGCAAAGAACTTAATCAACCAGATGCTGACGATAAACCCTGCCAAACGCATCACAGCCGACCAGGCTCTTAAGCACCCATGGGTCTGTGTAAGTATTTCCCCTCTCTAACTCCATCCTAATTGGAAAGGGTTCAGTCTCTTGCATGTTCCCAGTAGGTGGGGTGGCTTTTGGGAATGCCCAGCCCAGTCTTACACTGCTTTTCTGTGAGAGGGGTGTGTGAATGTTTATGTGTGTGGGAGAGAGAGAGGGAGAGAGAGAGAGAAAGTTAGGTCAAGATAATGAGACCATGCTGCCTGTTTTTTTTTCCCCAGCAACGATCCACTGTGGCCTCTATGATGCACAGACAGGAGACCGTGGAATGCTTGAGAAAGTTCAATGCCAGGAGAAAGCTGAAGGTATATTTGAAGGGAATACAGGCGTGTGTTTCTGCAACTTGGGATAATGGAGGGTGGTAGTGATGCACGTTGGTGTTATTGGCATGAACTTTAGGGTTCATGTTCAATCTGGATCTGCAGATCTGACTTTCAGCATCCAGTGCAATTTAGAAACGATCAGGATTGACCCTCTCTGGTTTGCTGGGCAAACGAAAGATGAAAAATGTCTATAACATGAAAAGTGTAGGGGTAATACTTCTATTCTGGAAAGAAAAAAATATTTTATAGTAGCAGAACCTGCCTTTCTTGGATTTGGTAAACTTGCACTAGAACAAAGTACAGGTTCCAGTAAGCGTATGTGTCCTTTATTGTGAAGAAGGGTGCTTGTCCCTCTTGAACGGCTTTGTATCCTGTAAGGATATGCCACCTGTCCAATGAGGGGGTAGGCAAGACTGTCAATTCTGTCTCTTTCCAGGGTGCCATCCTCACAACAATGCTGGTATCCCGGAATTTTTCAGGTAAGTATTCCCTTCTCTTTTCTCTGCCGCTCCTTTATTTGTTTTCGTACAGGCCAAGATATATGTGTTAATCAAATATCAGAGTGTGAATCAGAGTGGTCATACTTAAGTTGGCTAAAGGAACAATTTGCATGTATCCATTTGGGAGATTTTCTGTCCTTACTGTAATTTTGGGTTAGAAAGCTACAGTAATGACCTATTTGAGAGCTGGGTCATCTGTAAGAGTACCCTTGAGAGGGACCCACTCAGCATTCTTGAGTTTTCTACTAGGAATTCATTTCTTTATACATTGTGGTAGCAGGCTTGTTTCTTTCAGCTCAAAAGTGGTAGCATAATTCCATGCAAGAACAAGATTCATTACTGGAAGAAATGGAGTGGAAGCTCTCTCAAATCCCATTACAGAAAATCCTTAAAGGATCCAGGCTGCTGCTTCTGTTGCTGGGTTGTTGTTGTTTGGTTGTTTTTGTTTTTTTTTCCCCTTTCTGGGGTTTTTGAAGCAACTTGTTTCACAGTAAGAAGCTGGGCTAACTCTGTGCTTTTTATTAAAATAAAGATATCTAGGTGTTGCAGTGGGAAAACCTTTGGGGGAACAGTCACCACTGTGGCCCTCCGTGGTGAGCAGTTGACAGGCTGGGAAGTTGGGCCTTGCCTCCTCTTAGTATCCAAGCAGCTTGACTCTGCTTGTAGCCAAGAGAAGGTATTACCCGAGATGCCCTCTGATTGCCCTCTGTTACCTCAGTGAATAATGGGGATTTACAGGTAAGGGGAATTTCCCTTTCTCAAAGGCACATGAGTCTGTTTTGTTTACAATCACCACATTTCTTCCCTTATATATGGAGTGTTGTTGCCCAAATACTCCCTTCTCAGGTGAGGATTCTCTTCATGTGATTGGAGGTCTTACTGTTGCAGTGTTGTACTCTCTTGACCTGCTTAGGACAACCTAGCAGTTATACCATAATAATCAATCACTTTGGAAAACACATACATACTCATTTTGCCAGTGTCACTAATAAATGTACCTCATTTAGAAGGGGAAAAATTGGAATCTGTTCCTTATGAAAAAATTTTTTACTGTTAACTTCTATTTATAGATACTGTTGACAGAGTAGGAGAGAGTAACAGGGAAAGTTTTCATCCAGATATTCTTGTACAGATAGTTTACGAGTTTAATTTCACATGGTAATTTCTTTTAGGAAGATGTGAAACCATCTTGTCTTGATCAGGATTTGTGACTGCCCAGTGCTTTAGCAGGAGAGGAGGATATAGTAAATACTAGTATGATTTAAAAGAAACGTGTTTAGCTTCTCTGGAAGTTGTTATGTCTAAGGCTGACTACATAGTTTTTCATATGTATTGTTTGACTGAATTTGGGATGGAAAATCTGTGGACCCTCTGGATTCTGTTGGACTTCAGTGCCCATTTACCATGATACCCAGCAGTGAAGGATGATGAGAACATTTATTTATTTATTTATTTATTTATTTATTTATTTTCTATCCTGCCTTCATAAAAACAATGCATACCCTGTGAGGTTCTTTTCACTTATGTTCCCCCGATCCCCAGTTTTGCCTTTACATTCAGTGTGCTCAGGAAAGAATGAATGTTTGGTTTGCAGCAGTTCTTGCCTGCTGTGCCTGTAGAGGGCAACTGCTGAACCAGGCAATGCCTTTGCGTGAAGTTTCAGTAAAATGTGAAACTTTAAAAGGCCCTCATATATATGTCCAAAGTACTTCGCTGGGGTTTGGCTCCAGGACCGCCCCATGAATACCAAAATCCCTGAATACTCAAGTCCCATTGTATGCAATGGCATAGTAAAATGGTGTCCCTTATATAAGATGGCAAAATCAAGGTTTGTTTTTTAGATTATTATTTTTAAAGAATATTTTCAAGCCGTAAATACTTACATCTGTGGATACCAAATCTGTGGGTATGGAGGGTCAACTGTACTGGCTTTTAAAAGGTTACAGCTCAGGATGTTTCAGTTTGGGACATGGGCAGAGGATGCTGCCTATGTGGAGAAACAAGCTTGGCCAACACTTTTCTGTTCCTTATCTCTCCAAACAAGGAGGCTGGGGAAGCACAGGTTCTCTAGTCTGCATTCCTGCTCCCCTGTTTGGTCCATAGAGGGGAAACCAGTTATTTCCTCCAGCTCCTGATTCTGATGTTACCTAGAATGGTCCAAGCAGCTTGCCTTTGAGGAGCTGAGCTTCTGGTAGTAGGGAATCACCTGCTACTATAACATCCAGTGATTGCCATCTCTGATTTTTTACAACAATAGAAGGATAATTGTAAATTTCACTGCTGTGCTGATATGAATGTCTAAGAAAAAATAATGTATTAGAGTATCAAGAGATAGTTAATTATGTTCAAATCTCATTAAACCCAGTGGAGCTCACCTGTTTGAAATTGGTCCAGAAACAAACTGGATACCAGTCAGCCCCCAGTTGTTTTATTCTTTCTTAATAAGCTACACGAGGTTAACCTGTGCCCTCTGCTGTAAATCCTAATTGTTTTTCTTTCTCTTGGAAATAAATTTCTAACCTTTCTAGTGTTCACAAAGAAGAATACCACTGACTAGGTAACTCAGAATTGTTCTAATTTCCTTAGTATTCATTTTGTAGTTGCATCAAATGTACAGAGGAAAGAAGAATCCCAGTTGATTATATTTTCTGCCCATATTAAGTTACTGGGCATATAAGATGACCCCCCCCCATTTTTAAGTCAAAATATAAACTTTAGGGTATACTCGCCATATAAGACCACCCCCCATCACCCGCCTTCCCCGAAGCCGTGGCTTCGGGGAGGGCGGATGGTGGCTGGAAAACTCCCCCCCCCTCCAGCCAGCCACCATTCCTGAAGCCTTCCTGAAGCTGACTGAGGAATCACGGGGGATGGATGCCTGGCTGGGAGAGGCATCCACCTCCCGTGATTCCCCAACCCACAAGGAGGCTGGCCAGCATCCTCACGAGCTGGGGAATGATGGGGGATGGCTGCCTGGCTGGGGAGAGGCTCAGCCACCTACCGGATTCTCCAGCCCACGAGGAGGCTGGCCAGTGTCCTCGTGAGTTGGGGTAATCACTGGGATGGCTGTCTGGCTGGGGAGAGGCTCAGCCACCTCCCACCCAGCAAGGCTTCCCCCCACCGTGCAGCCTCGCTGGACGGGAAGCTCCCCCCCATGCAGCTGCGCTGGGTGGGGGGGGGGGTAAGGTGGCTAACAAACTTCCCCACCCCCAGCCAGGCACCTCTGTCATTCCGAGTCCGATGGCACAGCCCCATCTCGTACCTGGCGTATAAGACGGCCCTTGACTTTTCAGCTGCTTTTACAGCCTGAAGAAGTTGTGTTATACACCGGAATATATGGTAATTTGGATAATGATCATACAAACGTTCCTTTGCTTTAGTAAATTTTGTGGCATGAAACCCCTTTTGATTTGAAGATGGCATGTTTTAAAAAACACATCTTCCAGTTAAAAGTAAAGATTTTCGCATCAATTGGATTGGAATTGTCTGTGCTAGGGATACTCCAAAAACACAACAGAAGCACTTACGCATAAACATTCCAAAGAGCACATAATCCAAGTTGCTGATGACAGAGGGCTGACCCGATATCCCATTCTTGAATTCAAATTGGGCATTCAAAAGTTAATTCATGGCTGATACATATTTGTTAATTCACTCGTTGACTCCCTAATACTTTTTCATTCATGTTTTGACAAACAATTACTCTAAGCTTTGTTGAGAGAAGATATTTAACAGGATCCCAAGACCCTATTTTTCAGGTGTGGAAAACCTTTGGTTGTCAAGATGTTTTCAGCTACAGCTCACACAGTCCCCTAACCATTGGCCATGCTGGGTGAGGCTGAAGAGCATTGTAGGCCACAACATCTGGACAGCCAAAGGTTCCCCACTCCTGCCCCAGAATGTGCTCCTGTTTCAGAATCCTGTCACAGCACTTAGGCTGACCACGTGGAGGAAAGAAATATAGTAGGTTTTTAGAGATTCCTCGATCCTGGCATTTTCTCTTTTCCATGCACCAAAGTGTTTTATGTAGTAACTGTTCTGTTAATTTCCTTTCAGTTGATGCACAGAGTGCTCTTTAGATACCTCTGAGTCTACCTCTATCATGCTTATCTTAGCAGAAACCACTGGACCAGCTTAATGGTCCCCATGGAGTGTAAATATTGCATTCCTAACTGACCGAGATTTAAATCATAAATAAAAATATAATTGATGAAAATTTTCCAAAGAAGTGCTCCATTACTCGCATCTTCAGTCACCACATGGGACAGTTATTCAGGCTCTCGTGAGACCCTGAGATTTCTAGATGAAATATAAAAATATTTTGAATGTAAATATATATGTAATCGAATACATTATTTCTAAAAAGGAAATAAGGTGGACCATTAGGCCATGAAACTAAATTGAAATAACCTTTGAAAATGTTGCAATTCTAATTACGGAATTTTATCGGTCCGTAACTTTTTTTTAATAATCTATCCTGGTGAAGAATTCTGGAGAACATGCAAGCTTGCACAGTTTGTTGTTATCTATGAGTTGACCTAGTAAGGTTATTGTATGGATCTTACCATTTTTCTTCTGAAACATTTATTTTGTTCAGTGTTGCTACATTTGCTTTATTGTGTGATGGGGGACAGATGATTAACATTTCCCTTCAGGGAGTTTTTGCTATCAAAATCTGCCTGGGCACAAGTTTCCTTCTATTTTGCTTCTCACTAAGAGTGCTTACAATAAATTACACAGCCCTGTTTCCCTGATTGTTGTTGTTGTTGTTGTATGCCTTCAAGTCATTTCCAACTTATGGCAACACTAAAGTGAACCTATTCTGGTGTTTTCTTGGCAAGATTTGTTCAGATGAGGTTTGCCTTTGCCTTCTTCTGAGGCTGAGAGAGTGTGACTTGCCTAAGGTCACCCAGTGGGTTTCCATTGCCAAGGGAGGATTCAAACCCTGGTCTTCAGAGTTGTAGTCCCGTGCTCAAACCTCTATACCACACTGGCTCTGCCTCCCTGATTACTTTCCCCCAAAGCGCAATATATCAAGAAATGTCAAAACAGTACTGGACCATGTTACAAGGATGTCATACACTACTGTCAACCCCTCCCACCCAATACATGTATAACAACACTGGGTTATTTTGGGGGGATGACATGACCCAGACTTTTGACCACAGCAGTTCTCCCTCCAGCAACGTATATACAGAAAACAGGAAGAAGAATTTATTTGTAATGGGGTCTTTTTTTAAACATTTATAAACTTAAAAAGCAATATATCATAGGATCATAGAGTGCGAAGGAGTTGCAAGAACCATCTAGTCCAACCCCTGCCATGCAGTAATATACTGTTAAAGCAGTCCTGGGAGACTGAGATCCTGTCTTTGTTTAAAGACCTCTAATGAAGGAGAGTCCACCACCCTCTGAGGCAGTCCTTTCCAATGTTGAATAGCACTTACTGTCAGATGTTCTTCCTAATGTTTTCTTGCAATTTAATTCCATCGTTTTAGGCCCTACACTCTGGAGCAGCAGAAAACAAGCTTGCTTCAACTTCTACATAATATTACTTCAAATATTTAAAGATGACTAGAAGATCTCAGTTGTCTCCTCTCCAGGGTAACCATTTCCAGTTCTCTAAGCCATTGCTTCTAGGACTTAGTTTCCAGAGTCTTTACCATCTTCATCACTCTTCTCTGGACACATTATAAATATCTTTTGGGAACTGTGGTGCCTATGACTAGACCTGGTATTCCAAGACTTCCCTCAATCTGGACACTAAACTGTTGTTGATGCAGCCTAGAATTGCATTGGCTTTTTGTGGCTGCTGCATCATGCTTTTGACTCATGTTTAGCTTGTGGTCTTCTAAGACCCATGGGGCTAGAATTCTGTTAGTGGCTTACAAAGGCATAAGTGCAACTGCATAACTCACTTTTTTGGTCAATGCAGAGGTCAGAATTCTCTGTACGCAAATGCCTAATTCACACCAAAGCCGCCTTTTAAAGTGATTGTAGCCCCCACCTCCCAATACAGCCATTTGCTGGCTGGAGGAAAGTGGAGGTAGGCAGTGGAGCAGCAGCCACCTACCATATATACCAGCATATAAGACGACTTTTTAACCCCTGAAAATCGGGGGGGGGGCATCTTATACTCCACCTGTTGGGTGGCCAGCACCGCTGCACATTTTACCTTGCTTCACTATTTTTCATGCTTTTTTCTTTGAACACTCCCCCCCTTGCCCTTTGGCAATTTTTACTTTGGGGAGCTAGAGAGCCCAAAATCCCCCACCACCAAACAATGCCCACAATCCTCCCGGCCAAAAAAAAAAAAAAAAAAAAAACTTTTCAGACCTCTGTGAGTTTCAGACCTCTGCCAGTTTAAGATACTGTTTCCTGTATCTGATTACAGTAGGGCCCCATATCCACTGATACATTATTCACTGATGAAGTTATCTGCAGGACACAAAACAGCACATATATCATAGAGTCTTCCTAGAAAATACATCCTCCCTAGCCATTTTTAGGTCCTCCAAGGCAACTCTATGTTATTTTAAACCAGCCAAACTTCTGCGCTTTTACAAGGGCTCCTCGCGAGGAGCCCTTGTGAAAGCACAGAGGGTTGGCTGGGAACGCTCTCCCCAGCCAGCCAGCAAAACCTCTGAGTTCCCCCTGTTTTAAAAACTCTATACTTAAAAACTCTAAATTTTAACTTAAAAATGGGGGGTCGTCTTATACGCCAGAATATACAAGATAAACAACAGTGACATTATCCCCGCCCCAGAGGATGCCTGTTGATGTGCATCCAGCAACCATAAAGACAGTGGTAATAGAATGATGTTAAAAACTAATTGTGTTAAATGAGACATATTGAAATAATAATACATAAACAGAATGTGTAAGTAATATTTAAGAATAATATTGTTAATATTTAACAACAACGACGACAATAGACAATGAAGAAGAAGAAAATGGAATATATGGAATTTGAACAAAACATCCCAGTGTGGTCTTTTAATACTTTTCTCCAGCTAATTTGAGCATTCTAAATTCCCAGCTGTTTGGCTGCTTAGCATTTTAGTATAAATTTTTTAAAATAGCTAGTTTAATTAGCTAATTTTAAAACATTTAAAATATGTTTTCAAAATGCAAATCTACCATTCCAGTGCAGAATTAGTCATTCTCCAGGTGGCTGTAGTGAAAATAGAAAAAGTTCAAAAATGAGCGGGGGGTGTATAAATATCTGAGAAAGGATTATTTTGTAAACTAAAGTTAGAAAAAATAAATAAGAAGGCTCTACATACTAACCAAGGAACTGGAACTGAAATAAACCTGAACATGAAACAGGCAATAATACTTGTCATAAATCAGCAGAGGGCTAACAACCAGGAACTCCCAACTCCGGAGCAGAAGTTTAGATTTAGATTAAGCAGGTTAAATGAGATGCCTCAGAAACAGCATCATCCTAGGAAGACATTTGCTTGGGCTTTTGTTGTTGTTGTTGTTACAACTACGAACGTCCGACCCCCAACCTCAAAATAGTTGCAGATACAATTTCCAATCCCCCAATCCCAAAATAGAAGTCAATTGAGGAACCCTTTTGATTAGGAAAGAAGAAATGTGGATGTTCCTCTGCTGCCCACTAGTAGACCTCTTGGATATTCTGAATATTCAGAATATTCAGAGTTATTCTGAACTCTCCCTGAATTTTAAGCTGAGAGTTCAATAATTCAGACTTCCAACTTGGTTCTGAAATAATGCTTGATGCTGTCATGTGTTGTGATCTTGACCAAAGAGTCTTCATATTGGAGGCAAACATAATTACCATAACATAAAAAGCCAATGCAATTCTAGGAGTATAATGCATTAATAGGAGTCAATGCATCAATAGGAGTATAGTGTCTAGATCAAGGGGAGTAATAGTGCCTCTGTATTCTGCTTTGGACAGACCTCACCTGGAATACTGTGTCCAATTCTGGGCACCACAATTCAGGAAGGATATTGAGAAGCTGGAACGTGTCCAGAGGAGGGCGATCAGGATGGTGGGAGGTCTGGAAGCCATGCCCTATGATGAACTGGCATGTTTAGTCTTGAGAAGAGAAGGTTGAGAGGGAACATTATAGCCATGTTTAAATATTTGAAGGGATGTCATACTGAGGATGGAGCAGGTTTGTTTTCTGCTGCTCCAGAGACTAGGACATGGAGCAATGGGTTCAAACTACAGGAAAAGAGATTCCACCTAAACATTAGGGAGGACTTCCTGACAGTCAGAGCTGTTTGGAAGTGGTATACACTGCCTCGTAGTGTGGTGGAGTCTCCTTCTTTGGAGATTTTTAAACAGAGGATGGATGGCAATCTGTCTGGAATGATTTGATTGTGTATTTCTGCATGGCAGGGGGTTGGACTGGGTGGTCCTTGTGGTCTCTTCCAACTCTATGACTCTATGTTGGTATTACAAACACAGATGTGCTTATTTTTGGTCCCATTCCATCTGCTTGTATCCAGCTGAAAGCAAGTAGATTAAGGGGACAGTTTTAACTGTTAAGCTGGAAATCCAAATACTTTGCCTCAGTTGAATCATTGACTAATGAACAATTGGACTTGACAATAAGAAATTGGCTATCTGTAAAAGAGCCAGCATGGTGTAATGGTTTGAATGTTGGATTAGGACTCCAAGAGAACAGGGTTTGCCTCTCCCTGCTCAGCCATGAAAACCTACTGGGTGGCCTTAGGCAAATCGCACTCACTGCCTCAGGGGAAAAAACAGTGGCAAACCTCCTCTGAATAAGTCTTGCCAAGAAAACCCTGTAATAGGGTCATCCTAAGTCAGAGTCAACATGAAGGCCCAAAAGAACAACAGTGTTAAAATAAAAAATTCTTTGCAGGAGAACAAATGTGTTAGGGACATTAAAATAAATCCATTTAAGTACACTCTATGCAATTGTGTCAATTGACTGAGACATTTCTTGAAAATCTTGAAAAATATTTTGCTGAACAGCTTTGTATACAGCTAGGTTCTGTTTCAGAACAATTTTTTAAAAATCCCTTTTGAAAGCTCTGCCTTGGAGAAAAAAAGAGATGGCACTAGTCACTGCTCAAAAGCTGGTCTTTTCTGCCTCCAGGATTATCTGTTACAGTGCACACAACTTGCTAGGAAGGCATCCATGGTCTCTTAGGTGCCTTATGGAGAACATTGGCCTGATTAGACTACAGAAGGAAGAAGACATTATTATGGTAGCATTTTAGAAATGAATTGGTTAAGTGTAACACAAGTTCTTCTCTTGCAAATGTTTGTTTCCCAAGCTCATAACTTGGAAATACTACTTTTTGTGGTTTTCAGCTCCCCATATTTCCCAGCCATCATGACTAGTGGCCAGCTGGCTGAGGGATTCTGGGCATTGTAGTCCAAATAAGTAATTTTTTCCAGTCTCTGGTTGCCTTTCACTCCTGTCCTTAAGGACCAATGAGAGTTGTACAGTTGGGAGGTCACAAGCAATCCCTAGAAGCCACTTCCACGCTTTACCCCCTCTCCACCAAATCTGCCAGATCCACCCCCCCCCAAAAAAAGTAATATTTTTCCCCAGGTGTTTTTCATGCCAGGAGCAGCAGATTTACTTTGGTGAAATCCGCCTCCCCCCCCCCCAAAAAAACCTGGAAATTGTAAGCAGAACTGACTTCCAATTGCAATTTTTGATCAATTTGGCAGCCAAAAAATTATGTCCTGGGCAAAAATTGGCTAACACAGCTCTGCAGATATGAAGCATATACACTTTCTACCTTCATTTGACTTCATGATCCTACTGACTATAGTAAAGCAGCTAGGGCTTGGGTGCTGTGGCACTTGTCTTAGTGAACTTCTAGGGCTCTGTGCTCTCTTACTGTGGTATGATTCAGTGAATTTCTGCTGCTATCAAATCTCTTGACATGTGTGTAACTCTGTGTGTGGGGGGGGGTTGTTTGTTTGTTTAGGACATTAGTAGAGGCTGGTGGAAAAGTTAAGAGTTGCATACCACAAGGTACAAGGAAAGAGCACAACCTCCTTGTGGGTGTTTGGCTGAGTATCTCGATTGACTTGACTGTAGCATAGGCCCCTGCATATATTATTGTAATCTGTCAGATCCAGTCTCAGTATCCTTAGTATTCAAGTGTCCCTTGGGAATGGGGAAGGAGAGGTTGGTTATTGGAGATCAGATAAGTGAGGCTTACCACAGGCTAGTAGATTCCCCATGATAAGAATGTAAGTGCCATGCTGCATTAGACCAGGTCTCTATCTTGTTCACCATCCAACTGGCTGGTCACCCTGCAACCAGCGGTTGCTCATAGAAGGCCCACAGGCAAGGACATCAAGGAAGTAGCACCCCCTCTCCTAGTCGTACTCCTAGCAGCTGATATACAGAGTACTTTGCCTTTGATACTATACAGATACTATACTATACATGTATGTGTCATCACTAGTAGCCACTAACAGGCTCATGCTCCAAGAGTTTTCAAATTTGCTTTTCAAATTCTTTTTCCTATCATTTCTGTAATTCATCTAGAACCCTTTTATATATGGATTTGTTCAGGTTGGCCAGACTCTGATATTAAGGGGAAGGGGTTTTTTTGTTTGTTTGTTTGTTTGTTTTTTGAGGGGCAGGGGAATTGTTCTTCCTTGATGTTTGTTGTTATTGTGTGTTGTGTGACTTATGGTGACCATAAGGTGAACCTATCACAGGGTTTTCTTGGCAGAATTTATTCAGATGGGGGAGGGTTGCTTCTGCCTTCCTCTGAGGCTAAGAGAGTGTGACTTGTCCAAGGCCACTCAGTAGGTTTTCATGGCCAAGTGGGGATTCGAACCCTGATCTCCTAGTGCCATAGTTCAACACTCACACCACTACATCACACTGGCTCTCAGTACATGTAGGGAAACCCCAGTACCCAAGAACTGGTGTATAGCTTAACTGAATTTATTTTTATTTTTTCATTTTCATTGGATACTACCCTTTGGGCTCAGACCTTCAAAATGGCAACTGCATTTGGTACCTTAATTACACAGAATGCTCTACATCATGACTTTGTTTTGATTTTCCTCCCACCTCCTCTGTATTCATTGTGGTCAACTTCACTTTGGCATCTACATTCAGCTACTGCCAGAACTAGGGAAGGTTTTTTCAAGGAATTTTCCATTCCTTAGCAAGATATGCTTGGAAACATGAAATCTTATTGAACAATGCCTCAGATCTACCATGGGCATAGGGTACGATTTCTAGACCTTGTAGCATTCCACACTTAGCAGAAGCAGAATGATTATATAAAGGTACAACTTAAATGGTGCAGAAATTTGCAGTTTCTGGGCCAGGCTATAAAAAGAGACCAACTTGGTAGTCTTTTCAGTGTGCAAGGTGGGAAGGGAAAAGGTGGAGGAAGTAGGTTTGGGAAGTTGCTAAGTCCATTGTGTGGAATTGGTACTCCACGCGTTTCTTTTGTTTGCTTGCTTTCATGTAGACTGGCCTAGATAAGCGTGATGAGACTAATAGTGACTTAGAACATGAGCTGTAAGCAGCAAGTCCCCCATTCCAATTCTTACTGTATCAGTAAACTTATCAAGATGGATGCAGGCATTTTTTTCAGCCTCAGCCTTCTTCTGTTTGCACTAAGGGTTGTCCATTTTACATAGCTTTCATAAGGATTGCTGTGCTAATGTATGTGAAGTCCCTTTAGGGTTGCTAGGTTTTTCATGGATCAATGTAGGACAATGTCCTTTGTTGCCTTGCCTGCTCAAGGCTGACTAGTGCATTTGAGGCAGGTCTATATACAGCCTGCCTCAAGTCACAGGAGTCCTGGGGTCCTACAAATTAGAGATTAGAGACCTTGGGGAAGCCCAGAACTCTTATGAGATGTCTTGAGATTTGAGGCAGGTCTTAGGTAGGCCTGCTTCACATGCTTCTCTCTTAGTTGCCTACAGAGCTGATCCTGATATTGGATCAGACTTCAAGCCCCCAAATACAGAACGTCCCATACAAGACATGACACACATGAAGCCTAAGTGCCTTAAATAAGTGAAATGCTTTATGTCAGTGTAACAATCTTCCAAGCAACTTTCCAGTTTTCATTTATATTGGACAGGCATGCACTTGCTTATAACTTGGCAAGCAGCCCTTTCTTGACATGCCTAGATTGCCAATACATAATTGGCTTCATTACTCTGAAAATGTTTCTACTCTTTGTGCGTGTATATAATAGGACATTCCACAAGTTCTCTCCTTCTTCTGAGTAGCTTATTTTGTGCCTCCCATATCACTTTGAAATGCTATCCTTGATGTCTGGCATGTTTTACTATCCTGTCTTCTTTTTAGGTGGATGTTGACAGTTTCTGCAAACCCAAATTTAGGCAAGCTGCCTAAATACTTCATTGGCCACATTTCTGAGTGGTGGGAGATAGAATTGCGCACTTTCTTCTTTATTTTGTTTAAAATCCTTGGAGTATTTAACAGCTTCTGAACTTTGTTTTCCTATAGAATGTTTGTCAAGAAGGTAACATTTATATGCTTTGTATTTGCATTTTGTTCAAGTTTGTTTTGTAACTGAGTAAGCTATCATATATCTGATGATGGCAAAGTTCAGTAAGTGGGTATCATAATTCTTTGAACAGAAGGCATCCAGCATTTCCCTGTGCATTTCACACTGAGGGGGACTATTCAAGAATCCTGCATGTTGAACCACACTTCATTTTTCTCCTAGAGAGTTATAAGGAATATAGATTTACAAGCTATTCTTAATAAACTGTAGCACAAAAACATGTCAGCAGTTTGTACTTGCTGTTTAAAAACCACTGATTTATTTTCCTCTTACTGAGAATGTTTTTTGTAACTGAATACACATTTTCACATATTGACTGAAGATACTGTTGCAACCACAAACCCAAATCTATAACTCTGCTGCTCACTTTAACTCATGTATATTTTTATTTCTCTCATATTTTGGTATATTGTAATACAGGGTGCTACAACACAATACTAATGAAAATATGTAGCATTCTTCAGGTCCTTCATCCCCCAGTACTATACCACTGCTTCATTGCTGTAGTGTATCCTCTTTTCTGGTTTGCTGACCTAAAACACTGTATCTGAGAGCCTGTTTCATAAACATTGTTTACAGCCAAATCCAGCAGCTTTCTGAACTATGTTCCTGATGTCCAACCCTCTGTGCTGGTTTCTGTAGTTTTATCTACATCTTTAAGGGAAATAGATTACTTTTTCTGTAATATTGTGTTTCCCCTCTTCAATCCTTTCTCTCTTCCCACCTTTCTTTTTAAAACTAATTTACTTGCACCTTGCTCTCTTGTTGCTGTTGGGCCTTTATTGCTTTATTATGGCTCCTCCCACTGAATGATTGTGTCCAATCAGTTGGCAGGCAGAGCTCCGCCCCTGCTTCAGCCGCCATGAGTGCTGCCGGCCTGGCTGAGCAAGGTATGTGGCATGAGTTGTATCTCCTGAGTGCCTGAACGTAGATCCACCCACCCGCCCACCCTTCACCAACTCCACTGCCAATAAAATCCAGCATGCCAGTGTTTGTGCACCCAGTGAGATGCCATCCATGCTTGCTGGCTGAGAAAATGGGCATGTACTAAGGTCTCCATCTAACCAAGAGTCATAATCACATGAATTTTGAGTCTACTAACAAAGTATGCATGTTGGGTACTTAACCCAGTCCTGCAGTGAATCGGCACATGAGATTTGGAAACAGGGATTGGTGTAGTGTGAGGTGTCATTGCCTGCTGTTTGAGGGGGTTTCAGAAGGTGAGTGCTGCTATTACAACCATTGTATTAGAACAGAACTATCAACATGCCAATAAACTGTCAAGGCAAGACTAGAATGAAACACTCTGTTATACCAAGCCTGGTTTTAAGGAGTTGACCTACCATAAGGAATACGTATAATTGGCTTACTATTTTATCATATAATTTGGTGTTAAACAGCAGCTTTAAGTTACATAAGGGTGAATTTTAAAACTGGAAGAGCCAAATTTTGCTTTTGCAACACTATTGCTCCAAATGGTTATACTTCATCTGTCTGTTTACTTTTGGATTGTGTGGGCTCAGTTGCTACAGGACAAAAGGCAGGATCAAGTAGGAGAGAGGTGGGCAACTGTGGCCATCCAGATGTTCGTACACAGCAACTTAACACTGGCTGTGCTGGCAAGGCAGTGATAGTTGTAGGCCCAAAACATCTGGAGGACCACAGTTGCTAATCTGCCTGAATCTCAGATGAACCTCCACAACTGTGTTGGAGCCCAAAGAGAGGGGTAGGACACTTCAAGCCCAGCATCCCATCCTGAGTGCTCATGAGTTGAGGTGCCAAGCTCCCTGGGGTTCCCTCACCAGCTTCGTGGGGCTTGCCAAGTGAAGAAACTGTAGATGCCTGCCAGCATTTCCTCGGAGCTCTTTCTGCGTGGTGTTACCTTCCCTAGGATCTCTTTGCCTCTTTGGCAAATAATTGGCAGTAAAGGGAAGAGGGAAAATCATCATCTTCTGGTTATGCTGTCCCCCTACCCTTATCTCATCACAAATGCCTCACAGGCCCCCATTGGTTATATTTTAATTTGCACGTGTCGGGGCAGACTGGGTGTGGTGTATCATTTTACATATATACACACACACACACCACAGAATCTGGGTTTCTGTATACACACACACCAGAATCTGGGTTTCTGTTACCCATTGTTCCTGCAACAGATTGAGAGGAGTCAGGCCTTTGTAAATGATTGTTGATAAATACCACAAGCCAGCTACAGAAAAGCAACCAGGATTTATGTCTGTTAAAAATAACTGCCAAATTTGTTTGTTAGAATTTACTTTGTGTCCATGAGGACTAGAAACTTACTCTTAAGTAAGTGCTTAAGTAAGTGCTTAGTGGGGACTGCGTAGGAGCAACTGAAATATTCAGTAGAAGCCATGATCACTTTAAGACTGCAGCTGAGCCCCCAAATTTTTTGTACCAGAAAGAGAATAGTATCAAGGGGAAAGAATCCTGTTTCTTATATAGATGAAAAATCTGCCTCGCTGTGTTCTATTGCTTCAAGTAATTTTCTTCTGAGACTGACTGAAGTAAAATTGTTTGCATCCCAGTGAGGGTTGGAAGTGGGCAGAATGGTTTTGTTCACTTCATTTGTACACTACTATGCACTTTCATATAAAAAGTAGCCCTCTGTCCAAATCCCATTTTTATACTGATATGGACAGAACTATGGCTGCCCCATCATGTCTCATTTAGCCAAGAGGTGAGATGACAATCAAGGTCCAGAAGAGTTCAAGAAAATGAATGGAAAATATGAAAATGAATATGGAAAATATGAATACTAATTTATCATTCTCCTGGTTTTCTTTATAATTGGATTTCCCTTTTGATTTGTCTTGATGCTGGCAAAGTCTGTTTCTCCTATTTTTTAGTTAGTACGAAGACCACAGACTGATAATTTCCTCTCAAACTGGGGAGAGGGATTTGTCAGCCCTAAAGACTATTTGGGAAATTTTGCTACTATGTTAAAGAAGTTACTTCTGCAACTGTGAAACACACACACACACCCTATTTCACAGTGAAAGCTGAAATTTTCTGGAGTCCATTGAGCCTGTTGGATACTCATTGCTGGCTAATTCCTGTAGCTCAAGTAAGCAACAAGCTTGTTGACCTCTTTCAAAATCACTGTAGTCAAACATGTCAAGAGTACACATTGGATTGGCAGTTGTTCTCAGCAACGGTACCATAGGAAATGAATGTTAATGCGGATAACACTGGCAAAGGTTTCTTCAACTTTCCAGTAGAAAATGTCAGACATCTTTATTATGATAGCATCCTGCTTTATAGTTGGCTCTGTAGCTGTTTAGACGTTGGACTATAGCTCCCATCAATCCTAGCCTGCATAAGCTATGCTGAGGGGTCATGGGAGTTGTAGTCTAACATCATTTGGAGAGCCACAGCTGCCCACCTTTGCTATAGATATTCAAAACAGAGATCAAACTCTCTTAGATTTTTTTTTAAGATCTTAGGTTTGAAGATTAGAAATCAAGTCTTACTTTCTTGGTTACATACAGAGTTTTTCAAATACATGCCTTCATTATTTCTTGTTTATCTCCGCCTATAAATTTCAATTAAGCAATAATGAAAGTTAGCAAAGTCAACAGACTGTACATTTCTCATCCCTGTGGGTAAACCTTTTAATATTACAATTTTGAAGGGCTTCTCAAAGCAGAGTTTTACCTAACTTCATGCAAAGTAGGATTGAGAAGGTTAGGAATAGATATTAATGTGTTCCATGTCAGGGAATCTGCAGAGCATGGATGTAACAACATTTCTTGACCTGGAAAGGATCATTCCAGGCATCTTTCCTGGGTTGTCCCTGCTGCCATTTTGTACTAAGTTGTGTATCATGCCTGAGGGTTTTGTCTTCCAAGTAATTTCTCAACAAGTCTTGTGTCTGTGTGTGGTGCTCACCTGTCGGAATCCCACATACTGGTATATCTATTTGTTTCCAATGTATCAGCTGACACATGCAGGTCCAAACTCTGAGCAAACATGCATCTTTGTTTTGTTTTGTCTTTGCTTGGAATGTCTGTCTTTTGTTGTTTTGTGACTGTCTTGTAAATTAACTTGTAACAGTCTTTCCTAGCCATCTTCTATTGCATGGACCACTTCAGATGAGCAGCAAAAGTTTTCTTTCTGCAGTGTTGAGAGAGCAAATGGATTATGCTGGGACTATGTATGAAGTGTGTGAAATGTAGAGCATTCATTAGGGACAGGATGTGAACAGATTTCCACCATTGTGCTCTGGCTAGTATGGCTAGGCTTCGTTGACGTTGCTTCCTATTATATCTTGCATCTGGTCACAGTATATGGAAGGTTTATTTCCACGACTACTCCTCCCTCTTTTTTTTGTGGTCCCACTATAAATAAATACTAACTGTATCCATAATATACATCATAAAGAATTTCACAGTTAGGGGAAGAAGTATTTAGCTACCGGTTCCTAACCTATGATGGTGTGTCAGACTTTCTACTCATCTCTCTCTGTCTCCCTTCAAACACTTATGGGCGTAGTCAGCCTTGCTCCTTCAGGTGTTGAGAAAAATAAGATACCTGCTGTCTTGATATAGTTGTAAGTGTTGTAGAAATTTGTTGTAGAAGTGTTGTAGAAGAGTTATAGAAATTTGCTTATACTTTTGTGCTTTGGGAATGATGGTGAGACCTAATTCCTTGCATGACCAAAGAGAAACAAGTAAGATGGTGCCCTGTCTTGGTTGTAATTTACATTTGCAAAAGGCTGCCACACTTTAGGGTGACACAGAATTGGCCATAAGTTCTGTGTAACTACACAGATTGCTTTTGATACTATTATTTCTTAAACATTTTCCAAGGATGGAAGTAAGGTCCAGTAAAAAGTATATTTCTCAACCATACCTATCTTATTTCAGATTTTCTCCATTACAGACAAACCAGAACTCATAGACCAGAATTTTGTAGCCTAGCTCTCTGTACTAGGCTGTACAAACTGAATTTTGTTGAGTTTGTCTGTGCTGTTTTGCAGTGTGGCATAGCATCTCTTTGCTTTAAATTCAGCTCCTGTTAAGACTCACTTGATGTATCCTGAGGGTGGCATAATTGACCCTGAAAACTACTACAGAACTGAAAGTTGACTGTGCTCCAAAGCCTGTGTAAGCTGTTCATCTTACAGAATAGCTTATTGTGTGAAATATTTCTGTACAAGTATCCATGCAGCAATGATTTTCAGTGGCAACTCTGCTATCCATGGTACCTATGACATAGGATTTAGTGGAGCCAGGGTTATCTCAGTCCATCTTTTTAGCCTAGAAGAGTACTCAGACAGTGTTCTTCTTCCAATCTCCCTCTTCTACTCTGTTTTTGGTATGGCTGACTCCATATCACATAGTCTCTTTTCTGCCTGATAACCCACACATGAATGGATAGGATTGGTATGAAGTTTCTGCTTCTTCCCAAAATGTACATGAACACACCCCCACCTGGCTTTCAGCAGGCCACTGTAATATTTGGAGTCCACTGCCAAGGAAAAATTATAAAGTGAATTTTAGACAAAAAGCACCAGCATCATTGAGCAGAATTAAGTCTTATTATATGAACAGGGTGGGTGAGGGAGACTTCAGGCTTTGCAGCTGGTGTCTTACTGGGAAGTCACAGGTGGTGACTCCTTTGGGTTGTCTCTATGGTTACTATCTCTACATTTTCTTAATTTTTTATTTTCACTCTTAAATTTCCTGTTATGTATTGGAAGGTTCTTGGAGAAACATGAACCAGCATACCTTCCCTTTTGTGAAGAGTTTGGGTATACAGTTTTACAAAGGAGCGTGGGATATTCATTTCTCTCTGTCTTCACACATGCAAAAGTGGATGATGTCTCTTAAAAATGGGGAAACCACTTCAGTCTTGGTTACTTTTTCTTTTCACATAAGTTGCAAGAATTAAGGACTCAGAAAGTGAATAGGAAATCCAAATCCTATTTATTATGTGCTTATTTATTATGTCTTGTGCAGCTGTTATGCTATGCAAATTTGGAAAGTGCCTAGAAACTAAACATTTTGAAGAACAGTGGAGGGAATTAGGTATCTTTATTCTGGAGAAGAGGACATTGAGAGATAATATGATAGTCCACATTCGAATATCTGAAGGGCCATCGACCTGGAACATGAAGCAACCTTGTTTTCTATTGTTCAGAGAGTAGGACTCAAACCAATGAATTCAAACTACAAGAAGAGATTTTAACTAAATAACAGGAGGAATTTCCTGATGGTATGAACTGTTCAACAGTAGAAGTAACTCAGAAGATAGTGGATTCTCTTTCATTGAAGTTTTTACAGCCTTCTGTAAGGAATGCTTTAATTGTGAATGTCCCACATTGCCAGTTGGTTAGCTTAGAGAGACCTTGGGGTCTTTTCCAACTTTACAATTCTGTGATTCTATTATTCAGTTTTGCTTACTGTGTTATTTTTATGCCTCTTTTGTTAAGTTCTTTGATTTTTTAAACAGTTACGCTGCAGTACAATTTTTGATGTAAAAAGTGAGCTTTAAGGAGTACAGTTAAGCCTCTTTGAGGGCAAAAACAACAGTCCTGGTGATATTTTGTGGTATGATTTTAGTTCCTGATTACAGCTTTATTGTACACTGCCTTGAAACCATGTTTTTGAATTTATTCTTCACTGCATGATCCCACCCATTCAGGGATCAAATACTGATTATAGTGCTGTCCTTTGGCCACATAGTCAATTAGATTTGACAATATGATTATGTTACTGGGGCCAAAGAAAACTTTCATTGCTTTCAATCTGAAGTACAGTGGGTAAAGGAACCAGACTGTGTTCCCTGTCTTTTGCAGATGAAGCCCAGCCCAAGGTTAGTGCTATGTAGACTATGTAGGAGATCCTCCCTAAAAGTTAAAGGCCCACGACTTGGTTCCTTGGGCTTTTAAGCACAAAAATACCGTGCTTTCTGGGAGAACACAAGGCTAAGTAGCTTATTCTTCCTAAAAAGTTTGTTCTCTGGATGCCATAGCAACTGCCTACTTTGTTTTTGCAAAAATCTAGTTCTAACAGAGGAGGTTTCAGACCAGGATCTGCTTGTTCCTATTCTTGTACCTTTATGTCAGTGGTGGGGAAAGTATAGTTTATATGCAGCCTGATTTTTGCAGCCCCCAAAGCCCATTTTTTTCAAGCAAACATTCACCTAGAAATAGCCTCAAGTGGCCTTAAAACTGCCCAGAACAGCAGTATTATATCTTCCCACACCCTCACAATCTTGAACATCCTCAGTGCTAAAAAAAAAAAGAAAGAAAAAGAAAGAAGAAAAATACAAAAAAACAAATCCAAAATGCCAAAAAATGTGTTGGCCCTGCTAAGGGGAGGGAGGGAAGAGCACAAAATTTGGCCCCCAGTGAAGTTGCTCATTCCTGCTTCATGTAGATATGGCCTAAATAGTGTTCAGGAAACATTACCAAAGGTTTATTTGTCACCAGGAGCATAGCACCCTCTGTTGACCATAATGTACAATTGCACAACAGCACTGCTGAAAGAGTTAATAGACAAAAGAGCTGCAAGCAAAATCTGCTTTGCTGTTGTATATGAATATACTGAGATGTTGTCCTTGGGCATGTATAGGTGGTCTCATGTGTGCAGTTGGGGAGTCCTCTGTTACACATGCAGTATATTAACATGCTGTGCCTATGTATGTGTACTGTGTGTGTGTGTGTGTCTTTGCAAACCCGTTGTTCACTCAAAACAAGGTGATTTGGCCTTGCACTTTTGAAGGAACAATTATCCTTCATCTTGCACATGGTCTGTTTTGAGTTCTCCCATTTTGCAGCCCCCAGTGCTGCCTACCCCTACTACCCCAGTACAACAATGTGCATATTTTCCTGACAGCTATTCCACATGGATTATCACTGCTACATTCGATTTGCATAGTATCTGGAATGCTCAGGTTTTATCTAGGCCCTTCAAGTCTAGATTTTTATAAGTAATAGCTATGCCTGAGCCAGTTCACAGGCAAAATTTCCTGCATGGAAATCATATACTGTACAGCCATCTGCCATGTGTACACAGAGCAGGAACCTGTGTCTAATCAAGATAACATTAGTAAGTAATCATTACACATGTCAAAGAACATACTAAAGTAACACTTTCTAAAGCTTCTGGTGACTTCCTTGAAAAAAGTTTGCTTTGTGTGGATCAGACTTAGCAGTTGTATTCACAAGTTAATCATTACTTTTTTATAATTTTAAGGTATATTTTCTATTGTGTCATCATTTTTCATTATTAACTCTTAATATTGAAGGGTAGAAGCAATGAGAGCAAAATATTTGAAAGGAAATCGCAGGAGCTCTAAGGGCCTGCTTTACTGACAGTGCCTTTGGAAGAGGTATGACTGCAGTGTGAAACTGTGAATGTTGAGCAGGCTGTTGCCTTTGTATAATTTGGTGTTTGGAGAAAGCAGGACCCAAAGTTGGCTCTGGCTTTCCCTTATAGCCATATATCCTAATTAGTAAGGGAAACATTCTGTTAACACTCCTGAAAGACTGAGTTGAAGGTGAAGAGTGCAAAAGTTCTCAAAATAAAGCTCACTTGCTTCTCTTACTTTTCTCTGCAGCTGCCAAAAGCTTATTGAATAAGAAGTCTGATGGAGTGAAGGTAAGTTCTGGATTATAGCAGGCTTTCTTTTTCTAATCTGTCCCACAGAAATCAGCACTCAAGACCCAAGATATATATATTTTTGGGGGGTGCAAGGAAAAACTATGTAATTCCTGCTATGATCATCTCTGTCACTTCCACCCATGAATGGCTGCTGCTGACTATGTTATTGGTCTTTACTCTGAGTCTAAACAATTGTCTTAGGCAGGGAAGTACTAATTAGACCTAGTAATTCTGGAGTGTGTTTTGCATCCTTAGCTTTCCCCAGATTTATTCAGTGGAGTTTTTCTAATAGTTGACACAACACAAGTGTTCTGGAATTCTGCAGTGAGAAGCTGATGAAATTAAATTCTGAGATCAGAAGCACTATGTTCTTTAGTGGAACATGTTTTGTAGTGAACTTTGCACATAGTGGTTTCACACTGGTTTATATGGGAAGGAAGAATCATATGCTGTGAATTTTTCATGCTTTGTGGCACACAAACAAATAATATTTACATATCAGAACAAGAGACCCATCAGAGTATTCTGTGGTAACTGGCTGCACATTTTCATATTTTTCTCTTCAACTAAAATAACTCCTCCTGGGTTTTTTAGAATTAAAAATAAGATTTCACATCAGTAGTCAATTCTCATTAGTTGTCCTGCATTCATCAAATAAGGTGTTATAAGAAGAGAAGAACCAACTAAAGGTAGAAATTAGTTTTGCAGAAACTACTTTTTATTTTTATAAGTACTTTCCTGTTGGGATTTCCAGTGTTCACGAAAATAGCGTTAAGCCCTAGCCCCAGCCCCCTTTCAAGTGCATGCCCAGAGTTTTCATGTTGTTCCAGTTGGTGTGATGCCAGAGGTAGTTTTTTGAAATCAGAGTTATATGGATACATTAGAAGTCACACATATGGAGTTGATCCTGACCTTACACTCATTAAGAAATATGGTGCCCACCAAGAGCTGTGTGTGCATATTCAGTTGTATATACCTAGATGAACAAATCCTGAGATTTGGAACTGGTTGACATTGCCTTTTTCATGTGCTCAGTAGTCCACAGTTGCCTTAAATATGCATGACTGTGTAGGGTTGTTTGTTTGTTTGTTTATATGCTCCTTCAACTGAATATGTAGTGTATTTTCTGCATCATCTACACCACACATATATAAGATGCTGCTCCTTTGTTTATATTCCATATCGGATAAAAGGCATCACCCTCAACAGATATCACTGTATTTCATTAGTGATTTTTCCTACCATGTCTCTTTCCTGTGGGCATGTGTCTCAGCTGTAAAGAGTTGTCATTATGCTTATACAGTAATCTCACAAAAATTTCAATGAATTATCTAGCCTCATTGGAATAAGAGATTAAATCCATTGTTAATTCTCTCTGGGTAAGTCCATTGAAATCAATGTGACAAACAACGAGACTAATAAGGTCTGATCTAGCTAGACCTAAGACTGGATATAGCTCTATTAGTTTTTATATGGATTTCCCACTTCTGAACACGATTCAAATTACCTGTCACATTCTTCTGTAATATCATAGCTCTTGTAAGCCCTGCTGGAAAAAGAGGGATTGTTGCAATGGGTTAAAACACAAGAATAATGAGGAAATATAATGGGGTGTGGCTTACTGTTCAAGTGAGGTAATAAGCTATTGATGTCAGAATTAAAAGACTTAAAATTTGTCTAGACTTCCATCAGTTGTATATTGTCTGTGGACCATTTTGTTCAACTGGTTCTCTGAATATATGTCATTAGTTCTCCTATTTGTAATAAAGGCTGGCCAGTATCATTACTGCTTGATGCTGTTGTGATATTTTGCAAATACGTGTTGCTAACCCTGTACTGGTGATCAAGTTCAGCCTAACAGCCTAGTTCTCCTCACTAGCTTGTAATGCCTTATCTCAGAAGTGGACATCTGTGAAATACCAGCTGTGGGACATGGAAGCATATTTTTGGGCCTTTCTGGGCCCTCCAGAGGGCGTTTTGTGACATTCTGAGACCAATTTGTGGCGGGGGGGATTTCATTTCGACTCCTGGGAGTTCAGGGAGGCTCCAAATATGTGGTTATGTCCTCTATACCCTCTAGAGATCATTTATGGGCATTTTATTCCCTAGGGGACCACAAAAATGGTTCTGGGAACCCACATGCAGCCCACAAGTCGCACTTTGCCCATCCCTGCTTTATCTGAAACGGTCCTTTTGGTGAAGACTATTCAACATTTTTATAAACGTGCTTTCTTTACTTCATCAACTGTAATTGCAAAGAAACAGATGGTTTTACCCAAAAGGAATTCTTTTTCCTTCCTGTCAAGAATCCACCCAATGCTGCTTTACAGTAACTCTCATGGAGACTGCTAATTTTTGAGCATTTGACTGCAATTTTTGAAAACTGAGATAGCAAACCTGCTTTAGGTGAACTGGAGTTGTAACCCAGAAATTACACCTTTGAAAAGTAATGTTAGAAAGGATACCTGAGCTGGTGGTGCACAGTGACTAAAGGACTGGGCTATTAATCAAGAAGTCATTAGGTTGAATCAATGCAGGAGGTGGTTTTAGGCAAGGTGCTCTCTGAGCCTCAGCCCACTATTGTTAAGGATAATAGGGATTTATGTAATTAAGTTGTTGAAAGAATTATAACAGGATCATTTGTGCAAGGCATTTTGAGTATGTGAAATCAGTATGTACAGCTGTTGCACATGTATAAATGTTATAAATGCTATAAATACAAATATGTTTTTTCACTTTTTAATCATCCAGTAATCAAAATTTTCTGGGCAATATACAGGTAAATTAAAAAGTTTGAATATGAAATAACAATAAAGAATAATAACTAGCACACAAACGAGAGTTTAAAAAGCAGCAAGAGACAAAAATTATGCAACATAAGATAAAACCATAACAGAAGCAAAAACACAACTAGAGTAAAACCAAGGGAAAAGTGATAAGATCTGAAAACATTAAAACACTGTTTTAAATGTGTGGGAGAAAAAAACCCCATGTATTGCCTAAAAGAGAGTAACATATGGGTATCAGGTAAGAATTGCTGGTGAGAGTGTTCTACAGATAGCATAGCACCATAGAAAAGCCCCTCACTCTCAGAGCTTCCTGCCTCACAGATAACATTGTGTCTCTTCTATAAAGACTTAATACTGGACAATTTAGGGGAAAAAATTGTCTCAGATTCTGAGCGATTGGGAAGAATTATGACCCACTGGAGGAAGGAGGAGAATTTCTAAGCAAGATGGTAGCTAGTGTCACATATAAGTAATAATGGCTGCCAGAAAGGATGGATGAAAAATTAACATCATTTGGGTGGGTCGGTTAAGATATAATTTGTTTCCTGAGCACATGTTTGAGCATGGAGCTGTGCAGATTATGTTTCCTGCAATCTCTGGCTTTCCTCATCTTCTTGCCCACCAAGCATCGTAGGTTGGTATTTTTCTTGCTCTGTCATTGTCACCATACCTGAGAGGTCTCTTAACACCTTGTCAAAAATGTTTGCTTCTAGCCAGTTTCCTCTCTTCCTTTCCCCCAGAGTTCCAGCAGGTTTCATTATTTCCCTGGTTGGTTTACAAAATGGTGTGGTCCTAATTTATTGGCACAGGCAGAGGAGGCTTCATATATTATCTGACTTCACCAGATGTAACCCTTAGAATGAATCTGTTTTCTTTCATACATCTGCCACTGGCTGAGCATGTCTGTAATTGGTGCACCTTGTCTGACACATCTAATGTGTAGTGTCTTTTTGATATGGTTTCAATTTTTTAGGGCAAGTTTCCAGAGCTGTACTTTGTGAGTGCAAAATATAAACATGGATTTAGATTGCAATGATGGAAAGGGTGAGATTTATTCCATCTCTTTGACACATTGTGATTGCTGTGGCTGGGGTAGGACACTGACTAGATCTCTCCTCTGGATGATCTCAAAGGTTCTTTGTAGATATGGATTTGTGCGTACTTGGATGTTGTAGTTCATGCCTGTAACTGGTACTGTAACCACCATCCCAGTCCAGTTGAATCAAGCTTACTTCCTTTGTGAGAGAAGATAGATGATAGCCAGATTGAGACAGTTGACGTGTGGGCACCTAGTAATAGTCCCTGAAGTTGTGTGGTGAAGCCCTACTTCCCATAGTTCATTGCTATGTTCTTTGATAGATAGATGCAGGGTGTGGTGTCTCTTGATGGGAATTTGGTGCAGTTCAGTCATGTTTCAGGCAAATGTTTCTCATCTTTAGCTGGACTGGAGGTATTTGAGAGGAAAGTGTCTGCTAATTTCATGTTGCACTGTCTGCATCTCTCACCCTCTTGCTAACTTTAGAAGGTTGTGTTCCAGGTTTCTGCCTTTGGGTTATGATTGCTGACTTCCATGAGCCCAGATGTCTGTGGTATCTTGTTCCTTTCCTGGAGGAACATGATTACCAGCAGAGTCTTCGCTGACACACAAGTGCCAACATTTTCTTTGCTTCTCTTCTCATTTCTTCTTTCCTTCTTTTTCCTCCTTTCAATGGTGTGCCCAGAAAAGGAAGTCAAGCTCCAGCGTGCATTTGATGGTGAGCACCTCCCATAAACTGCCTGTGACCCTGTGGAATCACCATTCTCATGCCATGCACGTCCAGCTTGTGCTCATCACCCCACATAGCATGTCTGGGCAAGGGTGTGTGTGGTGGGATGGAGACACATCTTGCACTTCGAAAGGTCCATGTCCTTACAAAAAATGATTGAGAGAGAGAGGGGGGAAAAGACCATGCTGTGGAGGAGGCCATTGGTAAGGATTCTGCTTGTTTGGTTGTTAAAAAACGATACCCATATTCAACTTTGAATATTAAAGAAGCAGTCTCCCACCAGCTGAATCATTTATACATACAGCCCTCCTGTGGCCAAAAGGCAGGGTCTCTGTGTTCTTGTATGGGCATGGAACCTTGGATGTTTCATTGCAGAAGTGTTGAAATGGGCACAGGAGCCTGCCCTTCAGCTATTCTAATGCTGCTTCTCCTTGGTGGTTAGCAGCCCAGCTGCAGTGCAGAACAAACCCAGTTTCCTGATGTCCAGAATGGATGGTGTGGGCACAACACTGTTTTGTGGCTCACAGCTTTCATTCCTATCCTTTTCCCTTCCAGAAGTCTGTGTTAAGACCTCTTGGGGTCCCAAACTGTTTTTCTGACTTCTCTTTCCACTCACACACCTCTCGTCTACTTTTCTAAGGGAATATGGTTGGCATTAATGCCAACGTAAGTTTAAATTAATTAAATATGTAGGAATTCTTCCCATTCATCCCCTCTTCATATGAATGTATGTTTTCCTCTGGGATGTGTTTGAGTATGTGATATATCAAGAGAATAAATTCTTATTCTGTGTCACTTGTGATGCTGAAGCCCTTCCCTTCCCTCAGGCTTAATTCTGATGAAATTTATGTTCTCCCCAACTTCCAAAGAGGATTTTTAAATCATCCAGATGTATTAAATATTTAATACATCTAAATCACATCTCTCTCACACAAATACACACACATACACACACACACACCTATTTCATAGATAACTCTCCCCTTGACTATAATTCAAACCACTTTCCTTATGTCAAGAGGAGCCAAAGCTCCAGGCTAATGTGTTCCAGAAAAAGGGCTCCTCCTATCTTCTAGCAGCAGCTCTACCTAGTGACAGAGAAGCAGGCACTAGCAAAGCTCCTTCAGAGCTCATCTCCCTAGATTCCTCATGTTGTTTCTCCCCACCGCTCTCATGGCCTCCTTTTCTTCCCTAGAAAGGGAAAGCCCTTTACAGCTAGGGAAGGTGAATCCAAGTAGTTCCATTATTCCTTTAGCTGGGTTTATGCGTTTAGAACTGGGCTGTGGAGCAAAGCAGCATCAGAAGCAGCATGCTGCACTAGTTCCCTCGTCGTTTGGGACATCTGGTACTTGAGCAGTGGGAAGTGCTCACCCACCATTAGTTGACATTAGTTGCATATCTCTTTTCTCTGTGGAGCAAACAAAGAAAGTAATCTTTCTTGGATTCAGCAACACAGAAATTAACATGGCTATCATTATATGCAAGTTGGCCACTAAGCACCAATGTACTATGCACTATTTTGTAAGAGAAAATGAGTCACCAGTGGAACGCTGGTCCTTTCCATCTTCTCTCAAGGAATGAGGCCCATTACTGACTATGAATGATTCCTTGTTTTTTAAGGAAGTCCAAGTATCTACCAGATCCCATTCCAGGTCTGTGGGCAAGAAGGTTCACAAGAGCCATAAAAACAAAACAACACTATATAGCTGATTCAGGCCTAAACACAGATTGAGAGGACATAAATCTCTTCCTGATAGCTGTTTGGGAAGAAGTTTGTCCAGTGCTCTTTGCATCTCTAGACTTTTCTGGAAGAATACATGCAATAGCAGTAGTATGCTACATGCAGTAGCATACCAGTGCACTAGTAGGACTCCATGTCTCCCAGAACAGGAGGGATGCTGACGATGCAGCATCTCTACTACTACCATGTTAGTAAAGGTATCCTGCTCCCTCTACAGATGTTGGCAGTGGAGCAGACATAAGATTTAGGTAATTCACACTCTGAATAACCGGATCTGGCCCTTCCATAGCCTCTACTATGTGAGGAAAATGAATGATCAGGGCAGAAGGTGAACCAGTCTATTCCTAGGGAGGCCTGCCCACTTCTTGTAGATGTTTCCTCTTCTTCACAGACCAGGTTCCCATATCTTCCTAAATATAAAGCAGAGGGAAGAGATTTACCTCAGAGTCTTTCCCAAAGAAATATCAAATTCAATTATGTTTCTCAGAATTGACATCTGCATTATTCATCTGGGACACAGATGAAGTCTATCACTATTTGGCAGATAAGGTCAACACCCTTCCAGATTCCATAATGTGTTACAGTTTCTGTTTGTCAGCCCTGACTTCTGTATCAGTAGAAATCATTGCAGTGATAGTAAGTGAGCAAAGGCAGAATGTGGAAGCTCTGCCTATCTCTCCGCCGCCACGCGCTGTGAGGGCTTCCACCTATTCCTCTGCTGCCATCAAATGTGTGGATATCCACTTATCTGCACCTCTCCCACCAGTATGAGGGCCTCCTCCTGTCCCACCACTGTGGCCACCAGCTGTGGGGACCTATTAGATGTAACAGAATTTGAATATAACATTACAGATTACTTATTTAATACATCTAAATCACATCCCTCTCTCACACACTTATCTCCTAGCTATCTCTGACCCTGACTCTTAACTCTCCAAACCACTTAAACCCCTAAACCCCACAACTAATTCCTAACCCTGACAGACTTCCCTCTTATCCTTGACCAACGTCATGCACCAGGCTTTTCAAAATCCCCTCGGACATTCCACCAATCACCACTCATTCCCAACATTCCATTCTTTCACCCCCTCCTGACAGATCCCTATCTTGTAACATCTAATACAAAGTGCATACATAGCTAGATTACCTTAATATCTAATAAATGAAATAGCATTTTCCCCTGAAAAGTCCAGAACCTCACTTCACAAAATCTGTTGAGACTTCTGCAGTTAATGTTTTTGTCTCTGTCAATAGCTTGGTCCTCTCTTGCTTTTCTGGGACAGTTTTCCTCTCAACTGAAGCTGCTGGAATCAATATGTTATCAACTGAGAAAGGAATTGAGAAAAACATCCTTTTAGCTTCACTGTGGATGTGGTGGGTGGGTGGGAAGGAGGGATATTTTAGATGCCATTCTAGCTCCAGGACTCTGATATTTCAGAAGAGAAAAGAACAGAAGACAGACTTTTTTCTGTCAGCACCATGTTGACCAAGACACTTGTATTTCTTAGATCAAGTTTCAATATCAGTGCAACTGTGACTCACCAGATAAAGGAAACACATTTATGGGTAGCAGTGTTGGCATGCAGCAAAACAAAAATCAAAATCCATTTAAAAAGTGATACTTTTATTGGCCAACCAAAATGCAAAACACATGATGCAAGGTTTCAAAGCTCTACTGGCTTCTTCATTGGGCAAATGATGTTAAAAAATAAAGAAAAGTGACAGTGTTGGAGTCACAGGCCTACATGTTGTTTCAGATGTTACTTGTGTTGTTGTTCATGTTGTTCAAGTTGTTTCCAGATGCAGTAGTACAGAAACTTTTGAAAAATCCAATGATCTCTGCCTAACAAAGGAGCCCATGGCTTTCACAAAGGAGCAGGAACATGCTGGATGCCAGAGAGGTTGCCTCACTGCTGCAGAAGAATATAAATTTTACTGTCCTTTGTCTCAACTCCACATGGCCATGAAGTAGGAGTTGGCTTCTGCCTGTGTGAGATCTCTCACCTGAACAACAGATAGAGGAAATCCTTATCAGACGACACAAAAGTGGATGGGATGGCTAACAAATTGGAATATAGGAACAGAACTGAAAAGGACCTAGATAAACTAAAAAATTGGGCAGAAATTAATGAAATGAAATTCAACAAAGGTAAATGGAAAATTCTACATTTAGACCACATAATCCAAATGCATAGGTGCAGGATGGGTGATCTTACATGGCTCAGCAATACTACATGCAAAAATGACCTTGGGATTATCGTTGCTCATAGACTGGACATGAACCAGCAGTGTGATGGTGCAACAAAGAAGGCAAATGCTATTTTAGCCTGCATTGATAGAAGCATAGATTCCAAGCCAAGGAAAATACTAGTTCACTATACTCTGCACTGGTCAGGCCTCATCTGGAGTATTGCATTGCCTCATTCTAAGAAGGATATAGACAAGTTGGAGCAGGTTCAGAGAAGGGCAACAAGGATGATAAGAGGTATGGGGAACAAAACATTATGAGGAAAGGTTGAAAGAGCTGGACATGTTCAGCTTGGTGAAAAGAAGACTGAGGGGTGACATGATTGTACTGTTTAAATACTCCAAGGGCTGTCACAGAGAGAAGGGGGCAGACCTGTTCTCTCCTGCCCCAGAGGGTAAGACCAGGTTTAATGGTTTTAAGTTACAATTAAGAGGATAGATTTCAATTAAATATTAGAAGAAACCTTTTGACACTAAGAGTAATTTGGCAGTGGAACCAATTGCCTAGAGAAGTGGTGGAATCTCCTTCTCTGGACATCTTCAAAAAGAGGTTGGACAGCTTCCTGCTGGGGATGCTTTAGCTGGAGATCCTGCATTGAGCAGGGGGTTGGACTTAATGGCTCATGAGACCCCTTCCAACTGTATGAGTCTGTCAGCTGCAATAGAGGCTATCTTACATTACTAGCTGTACCCAGCATAACATATGCCGTTCTAGTAGGTTTGAAAGGTTCACTCAAATCAAATCAATTTATTCATACAGTCCATAGACCCATCAAACAAAAACAAGATATACATTAATAGATAAAACCATAATACTAAACCAATAAAATTAGGATACTTATTGATAGACTTTTTGGAACTCATCCTATCATTCACCTATTAACTTCCCTCTCACTGGTCTTAATGACCACAGATAAGAACTTAGCAACTGACAAGGTAATATTAGGACATTTATCCTCTAATAAGAATTTGACATAGAACCTCTCTGAATGGCCAGATAGATGGCATAACAAGGGAGAAATCAGTTGTTTACGACTCTGAAAAGGAAGGATGCAGGATAGTAGAATATGAGACATGGTTTCCACCTCCTGTGACCCACATGGACAGAGCCTTGATGCAAATGGCAGCCCTGCATGTTTACCATACAGCATTGCTGAAGGAAAAACATTACATCTGTCCTTCGTAAATAATATGCGATAGATTGGCACAGTCAAGTTCTTTATGTAATCAGCCAGAGAAAATGTACGTGAATATGGTATATGCAATGCACTAGGTGGGCATGATAGAAGGGATTTAGCCTGCAAATTGCAAACGGTAATGCCATGAAGCCTTTGTTTAACTGTTTTCAAGACTGTGTCATAACCCAGGTTTATAAGGAAGGATGGTGAAAGCCCATTTGTGGTTGCTTTTTGGGCAATATACTTGGACCATCTTCTTTCATAAGTGTCCGTTGCAAGATGGTTAAGTAGACCCTTACCATGCTTGAAGAGTATGGCTCTAAGCCAGTATGGCTATCTGCTATGCACTCATAGAGGGAGGGCTTTCTCCCATTTCAAGCATTAAAACTGAATTAGCAACATATCTCGGCATTTGAAGGAGGGCCCTTAAGAATCTGGTATAAAAATTATCTAGCTCAGAGTTAAACCCCTCAATCCAAGTTGCAGCTGCAAATAGCAATTTAGCCATAGGCTAGTTGCTACCTTGGGCTTTGCTAATAGCCACTGGTGGGCTCCTCTACTTGTGGCTTTATTTACCCAGATAAATAGCTCCAGATTGGTTCTAAACAGCTGGAAAATACCAATAGTAGTACCAATCTATAAGAAAGGCCAAGTTAATGACCCTGGAAATTATCAGCCAATAAGCTTATTATCCATTATGGGTAAACTTTATGCTTGTTATCTTACTAACAGACTGACCTCTTTCCTAAATTATAACAACATTCTCTCTGAGACCCAAGCAGCCTTTAGAGAAGGTTATTCCACTTCTGACCACTGCATGGTAAGCTCTTCACAGCTTTTATGGATCTGAAGGCAGCATTTGATTCTATTCCCAGATCCAAGCTCTGGGCCCAGTTGGAGTCTATATTGACAGATACCAGAGTCTACAACCTAATTAAGGCGCTATATAATAATAGTCAACTTCGTATAAGGTTCATACGGTTCAGCTACACGCTGTTATTTTAGGAAAGAATATTACATTGTTTTACATGTGGGTGGTGAGTGGCTGAAGGAGTGAGAGGAGGGAGGGGCCCTTGTGTGGCTGCGGGTGTAGATGCAGATTGAGTGGCAGGAGTGGATTTTGAGGTGGAGAGGGAATTTGTATGTGGGTGGTGATTGACGGGGGGGTGATAGGAAGGAGGGGATTGGTTGGGTATGTTTCCTAAGTGGCCAGTCAGCATACTGGGAAAGGAAACATACCCAAGCCAGATAGATAGATAGATAGATAGATTTCAGAAGGTTTTAGAAAATGGATGTGTTTTCCTCAGCAGATGTAGGTTTTGGGATGAGGATGCTGATGTCATAAGACTTCTGATTCTGCTTCATTGCTAGATTAGCACTGCTTTTATAAATGGTGGCAGATTTAGAATCCCCCCCAAGAAGCCATGAGAGAAAAGAGAATGTATTAATTGTGAATTCGTATTCTTCGAGTCTAGTGACTAGCTTGTTCTAGCCTTCTTCCTCAGTGCTCATTGGGTAAGATACGTGCTGACTGGCTGAGATGTCCTGCAATTTTGTCTTTCTTTTTTTTTCTTCTACAAATTCATGTTCAGCAAGTTATTTTTCCATATGTTTTCATGTTTTTTCTTTCACAGTTCCTGAGCTGAGGGGGGTTCTCCATTCTTGTTTGGGAGGGCAGAGACCACATACCTCCCTTTGGAGGAGCCCTTCTGGAGTTTTGGTCCTGACTCCTGGAATGGATGGGGGGGGGGGTCTTTCCCAAAAGATTTAGAATTTCTTCCTGTGAACCTATGGAGGATAGGAATTCATGGTAAGAAGAATGTCCTTTTTCCAGTAATGTGGCAGAAGCTGCAAGTGATATTGTTGCTGTGTGCTTACACAAGTCATTTCAGAGTTATGGTGACCCTAAGGTGAACCTGTCATGGGGTTTTCTTGGCAAGATTTGTTCAGAGGGATATTGCAGAGAGAGTGTGATTTGCCCTCCATAGCTGAACTGGGATTCAAACCCTAGTCTTCAGAGTCCTGATCCAGTGCTCAAACCACTACACCAGCAGTGTATTTCATTTTATTTTAACCATTTTACCCCCTTTTTTGCCAGATAAACTTCCTCGGTGCTATGAAAAAGAAATCAAGACAGTCTCTGCATTCCAAGCAATTTTCATATTTTCCATCATAAACTCTGCCCCCCTGTAACAGCAGTCATGTAGCTGCTGCACTATTAAACTTTGCATAGAATATCTGGATTTAATTTCCCTCCAGTTATAGATTTGACCAGAAATGAGGAACTGTTTTGTCCTTTGAGGCAAGTTTGCCTCCTAGGATGGATACACCCCAAGGCCCTGCCTACTGATGTCATCCACCTCCACTCTCTGCATGGAGCAATTGCACTGTGTTTCTCTGTAGAAGAAAAAAGGGACTGCTCTTCTTTAGTGTTAATTGGACAGGGCCTGAGAGAGAAGTTGGTAGGCCCAAAGGGCTGGAGATTTCCTGTCTGTGGGCTGGAGAATTGCAAACATATTCTCTCTACGCATCACCCTCTTCTGTCCTCCTTGGGTGTAGGCAACATGCAGTCACTTTGAACCCCCACTCACATACCACAAAAAAGAGAGCTGCTGTTCTTGGAAGCATGTGGAGCAGCAGTTCTCCTTTAAAACTTCAAGCCCTTTTGATAAGAAAGTTGTAGGATTGTGGTTTTTTAAAACAAAAGCAAAAATAGACTTCTGTCTACTGGCAGTTTCAGTTGTTTTGGGAGGGGGAGTAATAGGCTGTGGTGGATCCCATAGAGGAGCTGGCCCCTGGAGTTTGCCCACCTGTGGTTTTGTCTGTTAGCAGCAATGCTCAGCCCATGTGTGTGTTTCTAGTTCTTACATTGTGTAGATGGTACTTCAGTCAAGAGATAGACTCTTTCTGCCCTTCTTGCCACTACTTTGATTATTTATACTACTTGCTGCTGAAGTGGACAAGCATCTTTCCTTTCCCTGTCTGTTAATAGCAGGTTTGTTGTGTATGTTCTCTTTCATGTACTCTGTCTGTACTCTCATAGTGTGTGCTTGCTCTCTCCGGCTTACTGTCTGGTTTGCTTAAATTTAGCTGTATTATAAGGTGTTAAACTGAATTGAGTCACTCAGATCACATTACAGCACAATCCTGTGCAGGCTTTTCATTTTCATTTTAAAATATTAAATTAATATCTCCAGTAGTATATATGCATGCAACATAATTAAGAAGAAACGATAGCTTGGAATAATCTTGCAAGTATCATAAGTTTGATAATCAAACTTTTATTTGCAAAGATTTTGCCTCTAGTTGAAAGCAATGGGGTAGCAAGAACATTTCTCTGTGTGTGACCATTCTTTATGATGTGTTGTACTCAGTTTCCTTGTTGGGGAAGACAGAGAAATATAAGTGTTTTTGGCATTTTTATCAAGCATTTAATTTTATTTGCCAGACCAACGAAATATCTCATGGAGACATTGGCTTTATGATTTCTGTGTTTCTCTTTATCATTATCTTGATGTGCAGTTAAGTTCAAATCTGCACATTAAATTAACTTAGGAACACCATAGTAGATTTCCAAAACCCACCTCATTGTGTAGTTGCTAATGGAAACTGAAATGAGATAATTTGTCTGATAAATGGAAGTTGTATTTTCCCAAACTAAGTCCGTGAATGCAGTTTTACTGGTTAGCTTTGTGCTACCTCATATTGTCCACCGGATATATTGACTTGGATCTAAATGTATATTGAGTTACCCTGTCTTTAGGCCAGTGGTTCTCAACTGTTTATGTCCAGTTGTTTTTGTACTTTAACTCCCAGAAATCCTGGCCAGGATTAGAAATGGTCAGGGTTTCTGGGAGTTCAATGCCTAAATCCAGTTGATAATTCATACTGTTCCTATTTAATCATTTGCTGAATGGTAAGTCAACATTTAGATAAATCTGGTAGATTAATTGAGTTTACTCAATGGTGTTAGCCATTAATTGCTTTTAGGCCCCAAACATCTGGTAGGCCAAAGGTTGAAAGCCATAGCTTTAGACACTGTGGTGAAACCTTATTGTTGCTTACCTCCTAATCTATTCGGGCTTGGTTTTGGTGAATGACATGTTAATTCAGCTACATCAGCTTTGAATCATAGAATCATAGAGTTGGAAGAGACTGCAAGGGCCATCCAGTCCAACCCCCTGCCATGCAGGAATACACAATCAAATCATTCCCGACAGATAGCCATCCAGTCTCTGCTTAAAAGCCTCCAAAGAAGGAGACTCCACTACACTCCGAGGCAGTGTATTCCACTTCCAAACAGCTCTTACTGTCAGGAAGTCCTCCTTAATGTTTAGGTGGAATCTCTTTTCTTGTAGTTTGAACCCATTGCTCTGTGTCCTAGTCTCTGGAGCAGCAGAAGACAAGCATGCCCCATCCGCAGTATGACAACCCTTCAAATATTTAAACATGGCTATCATGTTCTCTCTCAACCTTCTCTTCTCCAGACTAAACATGCCCAGCTCCCTAAGGACATCTCCTCATAGGACATGACTTCTAGACCTCCCACCATCCTGGTCGCCCTCCTCTGGACACATTCCAGCTTCTCAATATTCTTCCTGAATTGTGGTGCCCCAACTTTGGTCCATTATGTTTTGGTGTGGTCCACAGGCAGATAAATATTAAATGAGCAGTGGTTAATTTATGACCCTCCAGTTGTTTTTAGACTGCATCAGATGTAAGCTTAGCCAGTGGTCCAGGTTGATAGAAGTTAGAGTGTAATGACATCTAGAAGGGCATTGGTTGCCTCCTCAGGCTTTAGATGTTCTCCAAATTGTATGGAAACCACTTGGTGGGCAGTTCCTATACAGTCAGTGAAATTTTATAATCCAGCCACATGGACAAGAACAGCAGCGTCTTTTCCCACAGAATGACCACTGCAGTTGCCCTCTTCCCCTGATGTGATTGGATCATTTTAGTCTCCCAGCCATGCAGAAATTATTCACAGGAAAGGATCTGCCATGTACTTGGGAAAAGCCTGCATGGCACAGATCTGCATCTGGGCTGTACTACCTTTGACTTAATAATAATAATAATAATAAAATTTATTTATATCCCGCCCCTCTGCAAGCAATCGGGGCGGCTTACAATGATAAAATGGTAGACAGTATAAAACAACCCAAAATCCCTCCCTCCCCTTAAAACATTATTAAATTAATGCAAGTTAAAATCAATACAAGTTAAAATCAATATGTGGTACAATATGTTAAATATCCTTTTAAGCAGGCAGCATCTGTTAGGAGATCCAATAGGAACCTCCAGAGGGGGTTCCAGAGGCCGGGGTTAGCTATTCCGGAAAAGCCGGAAAAGCCTGCCCGAAGAGAACCGTCTTGACAGCCTTCAACTTGGCTTGACAGACTTCAACATGGGTTCACATGATAGCATACTTCTCAATATTAATGAAACAAACAAAAAAGGCTTCTTGTAATTTTGCATTTGAGTCCCAACTAGCAATCTGAAGTGGTATTGTCAAAATGTACTTTATCACCTCAGTGCGAATTGGGCACAGTAGTCACCAGTCAATATAGAAGAAGAATGATAGACTTCCCAATACATACCTTCTGCATTTGCACCCTGCATGTATAACAGCCTTGCCACTTTTAGTTAACTCTTTTTCAAAAACATGTATTGTATACCTTATTGAACTGCTTTCAGAATCATTTATCTTGGAGCAATCCAGTAATTTTGCCCTCAAACTTCTCGTGCAGACCTGTTTGTTAAGAACATTAATGAGAAAAAGGAAGTGGCTTAGTATGCTGGAGCATGGTGATAGAGAAAGGTTCACTGATCATCTCTGTCTTCATTTCTGCCACCAAGTCCTCTCCTTGATTGTTCAGACTGGTGGTTTTTGTAGAGAATGTTATATGGCCTCTAGCTCATTTCCGATTCAAATGTTAAATTACTAACATAAGAAAGAGTGGGTACATGCAGAGGCACCCCCCACAATAATTGAAGTCTTTTTTTGCCCCGGAAGGTTGTCAGGTTTTTTTATTAGCTTTATTTTGTGGCCTCATTTATTTTGTGTTTGGAAGCTGGAGAAAGCAAAGCTGCATAGAAGGTCAGAGGAGCAAGAGGGTCCAAGTAGAGAGGGGTTTTGGCTAACACCAAAGCCTCTGGAGCTGATCTCAAATAGAGCTTAGGAAGGCTAAGGGTGTCAAGAGGGTTTTCCATTCCTAATTTTTCTGGCAGAAATGCTAGAAATATTCAGCCTCCACCCCTGCATAGAGCCTTGTTGCTACCCATTACACCCCTTACATGAAAAACACCCGAATGTAAACCAGGCTCTGACAGTTGGATATTCTGAAGGTCCGTCCCCCTCAAAACAAGCTGAAAAGGCTGGAGAGACTGTATGCTACCCCTTCTTTATCTTGGTTTCTCCTTATCATCTTCTTGTGCCCATTCCTGCTTCCAGTCCCTAAAGCGAAATGAGACATAGGTGAAGGAAGGCAACTGGTAGCTCCATAATCCTTTCCAGCTTGGTCTGCTTGTCTCTTGAGGAAGTGAAGGCTGCTTCTTGTGTGATTGATGTAAGGTGTAGACCAGCTCTGATCAAGGAGTTTCAGCCAGGCCAACAATTTGTCCCATTTTGCATGGTTGGCTATCCTGTATTATGAAAGAAACACTGTGTTGTGATTTTTAATAGGTTTAAAAATATGCAATTTTCCAGGCTTTTCTAATAATTTGTTGGTCTTAAGCTCATCAAATTTCACTTCATAGCAGGCTTACGATCTTGGGGCTATGTAGAAGTACCTGGATGTTTTTTGACAAGTATGAGGAAGTCTTTCAGTGAGTGTGCCCCAAATGCAACTCTAAGAGGGCATCATTGTAAAGGCAAACTACTTTTTGTGCTGTAGTGCCATCCTTCTTAAGTGTGTGAAAGGAAAAGTATAAAGGAGTGATTCTGATTTGACAATCACATGGGTGTGAAAGGCTTCAGTGTGCCCCCATTGCTCCTAAATAAATAAACTGTTTCCACTGCATTAACTTGTCCCACATCATAAAAGTGGCTTTAGCTTTGGTAGATGAGTTTTTATTGACCTCTCCTTGTGGATGTCAGGATTTCTTTGTTAGCTATCCTTACATATAATTGTTAATACATATTTTTAATATCTGAGAAGTACATAGGTGGCCGTTCTTGCTATGATGAAACAGTTTGATTTTTGCAAACTGGTACTGAAGATGTGTATGTCAGTACATACAAGTAATAGGCACAAGGGGCAAGGCTTTGTACAGGTTGAAATGGAGAAGAACGGGAAAGAAGTTGTGGAGTAACCATGATGCTTTGTTGGCCAGGGTACTTGATGGAACTTGTTCATCTGAAATTTCTTTTCCCAGACATTTTCCTTTCCTTTCCTTTCCTTTCCTTTCCTTTCCTTTCTTGGTGTCATCACATTTTACTGAGGGGATTCTGTTATATTTATGTATTGTGATTTGTCCAAAGAGCTCAGAGTGGCTTGCTTTAGGTTCTCAGAAAGTTGGTCACCCAGGCAACTGATGGAACCAGAATTGCTTAACTTCGGCAGTAGAACCACACTGTGAGCTTTCCACCAAACTTTGGGCTGACATGAAGTGTAAACAAGTAGGTTCCATAGGTTCCCTCTCAACTTTCCAAATGGCCTCACAGTGAAAAATGCAGGCTAAATACATTTCAGCTTCACAGTGACACACACTTCCCTAAGGTATTTCAGTTCATCTGTTGCCTTCTGAATGTGTTCCTTGATGGTATGGAATGACTGTTCTACAGATTGAAAGAGAAGCATGCAGGAAAGACAGCTTCTGGCAAAATGCACATCTGGGCCCCAGCCACCCCATGTTTGCCTTATCTAAATTCTAGCAGGATCTCTGAAATAAAACTATTTTTCCCATTCAAAGTAAATGGTCCGGCAGCCTTGTACTCTGTGAGAGCACAATAGTTAGCATTTCTGAGCTTTTGAAGCAACATTACTATTTAGAATGTTAGGATCCAGAAGTTGAAGAAAAACGGGAAGGATTTCAAGTCAGAATATTTTGTTGAACTAGATTCGTCTGACCATGAGTATATGTCCAGTGTCAGAAATGTCTCATGGAGAATGGGACCATGGGAGGGTCATTGTATGCATGGGTTTGTTCAGCTCACCTAGCAGTTAGCCATGTGTATAGTCATTCAGCTCTGCTCTCCAGATCTCCGAATATGGCCAACCACCAGCTTGTTCTATCCAACATACTGCTCTTCATCTGACTATGCTGCCTTCTCTTGTCTCCTCCACTCATGGCTGAGATAGCTACTCATTTTCCCTAAATTTTCTGCCAGATGAAGCAACCATGTTTTTCCATTTCCTTCCTCTTGCTAATCCTGTTTAATCTTCTGTGAACATCTGGATATATCTTTGCCATGGAAGATGGAAAACCAGTCCACACCTTTTTCATCCTCCTCCATCATCTCCCTTCTCTCACAGCAGTGATTTTGGGAAGGGACTGAGCTGATATGTGAATTTGCAGCAATAGTAATGTAATGTTTTTATGATTGTTGCCCAGGAGGGCAGGGGGAAACTAAACCATCTGTTTTTCTATCTTAGCCACAGACCAACAACAAAGCCAGTATAGTAAGCCCAGCAAAAGAAACACCCCCAGTGCAGATGTCCATGGTATCTTTCCCAACCATTTCTTTTCCTTGTTTGGTTTTATTTTTGATTCCTCCCTTGCCCAGAATGCTGCCTGTGCTGCTCTGTGTTTTTGCTTAGTTCTGTCTGCAGTCCCTTGCCCCCAAGAATGTCCCAGCCCCCATGCAAGTAAGAGGTGCAAAGCGCAATGGTGTCTGTATGTGGGGCGACGTGCAGCTTGTCCATCAGCTCTCATGGTGGGTGTGCCTGATATTTGACCTCAAGGAAGATGTGATGGAGTGGCCAATGCCATCCAGTCTCCAAAGAATAAAGGAATGGAAGCCTCTTCTGTTGTCTTATGGGGTTTTCACTGTTCCTCGCTAAGACTCTTGCGGCAGACCACACATTCCTGTGTTATTTGACAGCTCAATGCAAATGCCCTCTCTCTAGCCTTGGTTAAAGACTGGGCAGCATCCTTATCAGTGACAGATGAAAGAATATCTGAGCATTGTGGCACTAACATGTTTCTTCAGCAGCAGCTTCTGCTGCAGGAGCTAGGGTGGGAAAGAACTGGGCAAGAGCGGGCCATCTCTATAATAATTCAGGAATGAATGCAAGAGCTTAGTAGGGGCTTCTAGAGACTGGATAGTTGCTTTTCACTCTGTGTAAAGCTTCAAAGTTTTTCCCCCCTCTTGGGATATTTCATAATTTGACTCCCTTACCATAAACACTGCACCCAATCATGCACTGGCTTTTAAAACTGCTACTATTAATGCTGCTGACTGATTTCCTCCCCTCTTTTTACTGAAAATATGTCAGTTTGAAGACTTCATTTGAACTGAATACAGGATATTGTCAACTGCTTGAGCAGTTTCTTTGCTAGGAAGAACTGGGGTGCTTTGGCTGTGAGGAAATTATGAATGTCCCTTTACAGAGGGAAATAATACCAGAAAATTTGGCGGGGAGACATGGAGACAAAGCCCTACCTCAAATCTCTTTGCTATGGGTAAAAGGTTTATATAGGCTTTTTAAAACAATGTGTTTCTTCGATTATTTAAAAACTCCTTTCTAGTACAAATTATCCTCCAATAAGCAAGCACTATCCTAAGTTCTTGTAAGAGTTTTCACGGGCTTTTTTCCTGAGTACTCTTGGAAACCTGTGCCAAGGAGAGTTTGCAAGGTAAATTGGGATATCAGAAAGGCATTATGGCTTTGTCTCCTTGTGATTTGAGCTGGGTTTTACTCCTGCAAGGGAGAGGTGTGTGTGCGTGCTCAAACCATCTAGGATAGAAGTGTTTGTGCTTTGTTCTTGTTTGTCACTTTGCTCTCCCAACAGACACTGCGCAGAGAGAGAAAAGCTTTGGACCTGGAATCTGATTCTTTATTTCTGTCCTCTTTCAATTAGGAACCACAAACTACTGTTGTCCACAATGCTAATGATGGCATAAAGGTAAGGTGAGGCTCACAAAGGGCTTTCAAATTCTCAAGCACCCTTCCTTATTCCTCCCCCAAGCTGGGTCTGTTAGAGTGCATTCAGACTGTGTGTTGATTATGTAACAGGGCGTGGAAGAAACGGTGTGGGATTCCTCCTGAATTCCATGTTCTATCCCTGCCTTTACTCCACTTAACTGGATTTCTGACACACAAGCTTCTACATCATTTATTTTATAATATTTGTTATTGCTCCTGACTGAAATCCTATGGCAGGACTACTCATTATGAGGGGAAAAGGCTGTGTTGCTTCCAAGGGCAGCCGGATGTTGACTTTTTGCCCTGTTCTATAATATTTCATTGTGTACAACAGAAAGTACGCCTTATGACAACTTGTTCATGTTCTGCATTTTCTCCTCCCTTGCAACCAGCAGCCAGGAGAGGTGGGTGCAGGGAGAGGGGAATGAAACACAACAAATTGTTTTCCTAACTACAGAGGGGACTGGGAAGAACTGAATATGGAGTTATTGTGGGCGGATCATAAACAGCCCTGTTTCTCACAATGTATAATCACACTATTTTCTTTTTCCTCTCCATTACAGCCTGCTTATTTATTTAGAGACTTTATACCATTGCACCTTGCAACCTCTCTCACATAAGATTTCTTATGGAAAATCTCTTTTAAAAAGAAAAACATGCTATCTGCCACATGCTGCTAGGACTAAATCACTTCATAGTGCTTTCTCAGGCTTCCCCATCCCACATTTTCTGCCACACTTCATCAAATGTATCAATGGTATGGATGTGCAAAGTGCAACGTTTACACATTTTTAAAAAATATTTTAACTTTCAGGAGCAGGAAGCAAGAAATGCAGGAAGATTTTTGTTTCAGCAAAGAAAAATACCATAGAATTACATTAAATATGATGAGGAATTTTCTGGTCACAGGCTTACACTGCTGAGTTTGGGGAACTGGTCTTGCAGGAGCTGTTTCTCATGGATGAGAACATGATGGCTGATGAGAGGATAATGAGAATATAAAAAGTTAGGTGATCATAAAGCAAACTCTCCCATAGTTGTGCTGCCACTGAAAAGAAAACAATGCCCCAGGCACAGGTTGATTTTACCTCTTTCCTTTTTTTTTAACTGCTTCTGGAGCTATGTTTCCCTAGTAAATATCAAAGCTCAGAAACATTCATAGGGAAGGAGACATTCTTACAGATATCCTTGGGATGAAAGCTGCTTATGGCAGTAGTGGAAACATACTGTCCACTATGGCAGCTTAGCAAATATAAGTTCAAGATGCTCCTTACAGTTCTCCCTAGGAGGAGACAGGTAGCAGAGTTTGGTCTAGTGGGAGTTTCAAGGGATAATCCCAAGTAGAAGATAATGTAGTGATCTGAAAATTTACTCATATGTGAATGACTGTAATTTGTTCTTTTATTTTGTTCTCTTGTTTCACCTGTTTTTATACATTTTCCCTCTACTGTTTCTCTTGAACAAGTCTGCTTAATTTGTTAGTGATGATGTTTCCATCTACCAACCTTCTGCCTTGCAGGGTTCCACTGAAAGCTGTAATACCACCACTGAAGATGAGGACCTGAAGGGTAGGTGCCACAGTAGCAAGCAGCAAGGAATTTTAGAACCATTGGGACAAAGAGAGCAGTTTCCTATGCCAAGTTCCTTACCTGCTGATTTGGATTGGTTTGTACTATTTCCCCAATTGCTGGAATAAGTGTGGCATTAGGCTTCTGTTTGTGGTAAGGAAACAGCTAGACTCTGGACTTGCAGGTATCTCAGCCAGGCATGTCTAACTTTGCCTTGTTTTACCTGTCCCAAATTTTCCAGATTTATTTTAGGAGAGGAATTTCCCACTTTGGAATTAATCTAACCTCAGTAGTTTTGAAGGGAACAAAACTGATACATTTGTGCTCCTAACAGAAACAGAAAAATACAGTTTGCCCTTGAACTACTTCAGATGTTGGCTCAACCTGCAAAAGCATAGAGGAAAAATCAACTTACATTGCTTTCAACATAGTAACAATAATTGTGTCAACTACACCCAAATGTAAATGACTCACTTGTGGGAAAGAAGGGAGTTCTTCACCATTAGAAGGAGAGTATTCTGTCAATAGGTGTATATTTGCCTGAGAGAGCTTTTTTGTTTTGAAGCCTTACCTCCTCAGCTGGCAGCTGTGCAGAGGTAGGTTTCAGCAGAGGGGCGGTGCCACAGAGTTCTCCTCCACCCAACCTGCCTGAAGGCTTAATCCTGGCAGTCAGCCATGCAGCTTGCCCACTGGACAAGAATTGCCCTTGTTCATGTCTCCTATCTAACCATGCCTTCATCAACACATCCAGTTCTTCTGTAGGTCATACTGGTGAGTCCCATATGCCGTTTTAGGCCAGTTGCGCCACTCGGCTGCATATAAGAGTTAACATAGATGTAATCCTGGCAGCAAAGTGTCCTTATCTCTGGGTTGTGTTGGATTGCTTAAGCTCTTCCAGACATTCTCAGCACATTTTAAAGAGGTTCTTCAGTACTTGGCAAATAAATAAATAAATAAATAAATCTATCCTATCAGACACCCGTGCCATTGTCAGAATGCTCTGAAAATGGTGCTGATTGTGAAATGTCCTTTTGTCTAAGCTAATTGTTAGCACAGTCAGTTAAGCGGCTATTCCGGCTGACAGGAATCACAGAAATGTGGTGGTTAACAAGGAGGACTCCCTAGGCTACATCCAACCTCCTGAAAGCTGCCACTTCACCATCCCCATTTCTAACCACACAGGGAAACAGATGAGCAGTGTCTGTAAATGGCACATAGCCGCAGTCTCCTTTTGTGGGAAGGGACTTAGATCTGCTACTTCCCACTGTTTGGTGGAAAGACCTTCCAGCAAACCTGTTCCTGAGCATCATCACAGATGTTGCTGTTACAGACCCAGCCCTTGAGCCAGTTGGGTCTTCTACTTTGCTCCTTTCCTTTGCTTAAGCTGTAAGCAAAGTTGGCCTAAGACTTTTTTCTGCCTGATATGAAAGAAAATATGGTATCCCCCATTCCTCCCACAGAAGCAGAACTTGGAAGTAGCATATTACAAGCAGATATTACCTGTAATACATTTGGGGCGGGCGGGTAAAGAAGGCATAATTAAGTTATTTTATTAAATAATCTGATAACTGATATCTTCATTAGTTTTTCTTTTTAATGTATCAGTGCTTACTCATTATTTCCCAAATGTTGGGTTTGGGATCCCTTTCCTACTTTTTAAAGGGTTGTTGTTGTTGTTTTTAAAGCAGTTGACTAATATGTTTGCAGTGTGTTACTCTTAAAGTAACATATAGCAGGCAACATTCCAAACTCTCTGTACAGGACCTAGTTAGACTGGCAATGGAATCTTAGTTCAACACAAGTAGTGGAACATTGTCCTCTGTCACATCACCTGAAGGCAGCAGGCTATCATAAAGCCTGCAGGAGAGATGGTGTACAGCACCACACTTTGTCCTCCAACAGAGGAGAATTGCTACTGCTGATCCTTCCACATCACCCAGCACCTGCCAGCTGAGGCAGTTGTTTCCCTCTGTCTAATAGTAGGATTAGTCATGAATGTGACAACAGAATAACTAAACTTTTGGGGTAAGAGCATTAGCTCTTTTGCTTGCTTGCAAAGACTTTCTCACTATGCCTGCTTTATTTTTGAATGGGTATTTGAGCTTTTGCAAAAAGGACTATGTTTAGCGAGAAGTGATGGAAGGAGAGATGCTGTGAGGTGAGTGCCCATTGTTCAGAGGCAGAGCGCGTGCACAAAGTCCCTTGCATGTCCAGTTAAAAAGATTACAGGTAATAGGGCTTGGAATGACCATGGCCTACTACCTTAGGTAGTTAGTGCTGGTCAGAGTAATGGACAGTACTGAGCTACTGGGCAACTTCCAAGGTTCATGTCCCACATATGTCATACAAGGCGTACAAAAGAAATGCTCCAAAATATCATGGCAGCTAATATGAAGTTGCAATTTTTCACTGTCTATGCAGAGCTCAAACAAAGGTGTGTATTTTAGAGAAGTCATGTCCTAGGAGCTAGTTCCATTAGCTTTACATGAGAACACAGTGTTTGCTTGATACAGATGTTGCTATACTGAGTACTGAGGGAATGATTTCCCTGTCATGTCCTCTTACACATGTGTGAAGGTACTCTTTCCCAGTAGACACTGGCAATCCAGTTGTCTACAGAAGCTGAGCCCTTTATCCAGCATTTTTGTGTGAGTGTAGTTTATAGATGAGCTGCTGGAGACTTTCACACTCAGGACTTCTTCACTGTTGATAAGATGCAAGTAAATGGGGAAATCATTCCAGACCCTCACACTTGGTAGCTTTGATGTCAGCTAAAAGAACAAGTGCTAGGGGAAACAGCCATCTCCACCTTCTGCTGTACACAGTGTTCACCACAAAACCTTTGTACAGAGCCTTACAGTTGCTTTGATGTCCTGTTCCATTCTCCTTTTTTACTGAATGTACATTGTTTTTGCTTTTGTTTTTGTGTGTGTGTGTGTTTTGTGTATATTATTTTAATTCTTTGCTATGCAAGCGCCCCCTCTCTCCATCGGGGATGGCAGTTCAGTGCTCGAAGGACGGAGTCACTGTGAGAGCAAAACCCAGACTGAGTCCATGCAGTCCCAGCTTTCTCTCTGTTATTCAGCCAGTAAGTCCAGGGGTTACAGCATCCTTTCCCTGCCTTGACTCACTCTCATTCTCCCCCTTCTCCTCACTTCTCATTTCTCTGTCTCTTTCTACTCCTGCAATATTCTTCCAGAATATTGCTTCTCATCTCCAGAACTTCAGTATTTTAATTAAGTTCATCATCTTTCCCAGAACCATCCCTGCCCATGTAACACTTTCCAGAGAGATTCCTATTCCTTTTCACTCCACCCCACAAATAAAGTGAAGCCATGATTTGGCTGATTTTCATTCCCTGCTTACCTTTCCTAGTTATCAATTCTTCCTTCGTGATTATTAAAAGCTTGTGCACATGACTATTGAAGTGTATACTCAGACAACCCACATTGTTTCTGCATAAATGTATGGTTCTTAAGTAAGACAAAGGCACCTGTTTAGGGATATTTACTGAAGTCTGCAATAGCCATGAAGATCATGTAAAATCTCTGCTGAAAGGTTTGTCAGATTATGGCTACTGGGCCTTGCTTCACACGTTATTATTTTTTTCTACAAAGAATGCATTTCGGCAGGGACAGGCATGAAACAAAGTGCAGAATGTTATTAGAGGTTATAGGAGGTGTGTTCTTTTTATTCCAAACAGTTTAACAAGGTATCCTTGATTGTCTAAAGGACAGGCCCTCCAGATGTTTTGGACTATGAACTCTCATTAGTCTGGGCCAGCATGACCAGGACCTGTGGATTATGGGATTTATAGTCTTAGTTTATTGAGAGAATGCCACATTGCCTCCCTCTAATTTAGAGCTTTCCTAGCTCTTGTAACATGGAACTGAATAGACAGTGTTTCTTCTTTAAAAGTGATGGTTCATATACAGGTATCAGACTTTTTCCAGTATGTGCGCTCCAAGCAGGCAAAGTATAATATATGAAATTGCCCCTGTACGGGCTGGTCAAACACTAGATCTCAGCTGAAATAGGTTCTTAGTATCATTTCCCCTTAGTTATGAAAAAGCACCACAGTTTTCCCTTATGCTTTCAACAGCTCCTTCAAAATCATATCTGTTGTTAGCCCAAGTCCTGGACACTACATATGTATAACTCTAGTCTAAGGCTTTTTCTTCAGGTCCCTGTACAGCTTCTAAGTTAGCTGAACTCAAGGACATTCCCAGTCCTTAGAAACAAAGGAACTATGCAGTCCTCAAGTTTGTCTAACTAAGCAAAGGTCTAGGCAGAGTTTGTTTTACATACTGTCTGTAAGGCCTTTGCTGTCCACCAGCTCATATGAGTAGTAACACCTCTGTCATCTCCACTCTTCACCCTATGTACAGTTGCATTGGCTGGAGGAAAGGCTCTTTCTAGGTTTTAGCTCAGGTTAGAGAGTTTTCTTAAACTTTGTCAGAGAAGCTCTGTAATGACTAAGCTTCCTTGACCTAAGACTAAAAAAAATTCATTGAGTATCATGTGGGCAAAGAGCAGAGGAACATTTTGGTTTCCTTTTAGTTCACCTAATTTGACAAAAAAAAAAAAGACCTCCAATCTTTGAACATTAAAATTTTGAGAGCAAAATGCAAGCTCATGGGTTCAGGCCTAGCAAAAACAGTTCATTAGCTGCCCCTTCTTCTTTAGTCCTTAAATTGTGTGTCAGTAATCCTGCAGAGACTTCTACTGAAAGGTCCCTTGGTTTTTACCATGATGTAAATAACCCATCATTCCTCACTTCTAGAAGCAGGACTGATAATATTCTGTATCCCAAATAGCCAACTGTGTATAATTGGAGGAAGGATGGGGAGGAAGGCATGAAGATTGGGTGAGGCAGGTCATTAAGATGGTAGATAGGATAAAAAGTACTGGGTTCTCTGTAAAGGACATAGTAATTCTGCTCAGTCAAGTTTTTAAACTAGATGTTTTACACATGTTCCTAAAATTTATTTGCATTTATAAAGGCTAGAACCACCTGGGCCTGCATGAATCTGCCAGTGATTATGTGGGTGTGCAGAGTCCTGCCAGTATCTAAAATTAGCATGTTGGGCACCTCCAGGAATGTTCACTTAGGGCTCCCATTTTCTGCCTCTCTTTTCATCTTTCTCATTGGGATCTCAAGGGAAAGCATGTGATGGAACCTGTAAAGAATTTGGAGGAAGTTTGCACAACAGTTAGAGAAGTGTCATATCATAGAATCATAGAGCTGGAAGAGACCACAAGGGCCTTCCAGTTCAACCCCCTGCCATTTAGGAATAAACAATCAAAGCATTCCCGACAGATGGCCAATCCAGCGTCTGGCCATATTATATGTTATTTATTATAACATATATAGTTACTGCTATTGTACCATACACATGCACTGCTCTTCATAGATAGATGTATATAAATAGTTGCCCCATATCCAGCCTATGCTGGATTCTAATCCACAACACCTAATTCAGCCTACTCTCCTCAAGCTCCACCCTTGCATATCTGGTCTTCAAATCTGGAAGGTAAATTGCAGGTAAGGCAGGAGTGAGGAAGTGCAGCCTTTCGACCACATGCAGCCCCAAGCACTTTTTGTGGTACCCAAAACCCTTTGCTGCTCCCAGTTGAAACTTTTTTCATGTGAAAAATCAGCCCCCAATGCCCCAAAACGCTGCCTGGAGTGGCAGTACCACTCAAAACAATGCCAACCACCCTCAAAAGTCCCATCAAAACCCTGAAAATTGGCTGAAAATCAGCTGAAACATCCAGACCTGAAAACTGGAAATAGACTCCTAATAATTTGGGCAGGAAGCTGATTTTCTGCCAGTTTTTGGCTCAGACTCAGGAAATGTAGCCCCGTTGTAGAGGTCCAAAGGTGAAAATTAGCCCAGGTGAATCTCTCCCTTATCTCTGGTTTTAGAGGAGAAACAACAATGGGATTTCCCTCTCCACCCCAGCTCACTTTAAAAACTCAGCTTTAAAAAAGCACTAAAGACGGATCTCTTTCGGCAGGCCTTTCCTAATTAGTTCCCGGCCTCAGGGGCTCCTGGCCCTTTTTAGTCTGCTGGCTGTTTATTATTTATTATTTATTATTTTAATGTGATTTTATCAGTTGTTTTAATGTATTTGGTTTAATGTCTTTTTATGGGGGAGGGCGGGGGTGGGTGGTGTTTGGGGATTTTAATTTGTATTGGTATTTTAATTTTTGTAAGCCACCCCGATTGTTTTTAACAGAGGGGCGGGATAAAAATAAATATTATTATTATTATTATTATTATTACTTGTATTCCACTGGGGACAGATGTGGAAATCCTGCTTTGCTCTCTAGTTTGAGATAACGGATTGTTCACAGATACTCACACTCATGTTACCAGTGGGGAATGTGAATAAGGCAGGGGGTGATCCCTGTTCTGAGATTGTATATAGGAGAGGCATTCTTCATGAAGAAAGAGGGCTAGAACTCTGTGCCTCCCTCTTCATGGAGAATGAAAAACTGATGTATGACAGGAGGTGCAGCTAAATTGCAATGGATAGGCTTTTGTGTGAGGGCCTGTTGACTTGGTTCCAGGAGAGAAGGCAGTTCAGCCCCTAGAGCCAATCCATTTCTGTACTCCTGTACTGCAAGAATACTGAAGAGTTCCCAATCCAGGTGTTGAGCAGACCAATTGAACTTTAGCAAGGTTACTGAATTGGATGCCTTCAGACAATTTCATAGAATTCTTCAGGAGATTAATCTCCCTCTCCTTTCTTGATCCCTCTTGCCCTACAAAACATACTGGTTCAGTGAGCAAATACATTGCAGGGAGCAAGAGGTAACATGACCTTAACTAAATTTTAGTTTGAAATTATATTTTTAGAAAATCTCCCCCAATATTTGGGATATTATATTCCAAACCACTGCAGAAACCCTACACGCATGGAGTCAGGGGTGCTGTGTATCTTGTGCTTTCTCTAGTGTGACTCTGATTGTGATTGCTGGATATTTCATTTTCTCTTTCTTCCAAATTCATTGTTTCTTCATCACTAATTTGAGAAGGAGCGGGATCTCTTTGTTGGGACGTTTGGTTTCAGAGGCAGTTTTCTGACTGCCCCATTTGGTGTGTCTTGCAGAAATATATCCAAAAATCCCCAGCAAATATGCTGCGTCTGGAATTGGTGTGTGCTCTAGGGTTGTCTGTGTGTCTGTGTGTTTAGTGCAGTCCTTGTTTTGCTTTCTGATTTAATTTTTATTTTAATGCTTGCATTTGTTTTGCAGCTACTACTACACAATCTTGTGAAGAGAAACTTCTTGCCTGGGACAGCCCAGGGCAAACAGTGGAGTTGGATCGTGCTCAGTCGGAGCCTGTCCTAACTCCAGTAGTTCCGTTTGCACTTAACAGTCCACCATGTAAGTTAGCTGTTAATTAGCAGGAATAGAACAATCAGTAGTGATTTCTTCAGTCCTTTACCTTTTCTTAACCTTTGTTTCCCCTCCCCATTTTTTTTCCAAAGGGTGTGCTTCTTTCCTATCCTTTCCATTGAAGTTATTTCTTTCTGTGTGATTGCCTAGCAAAAAAAGTGAATCCATTTATGCTTTCGTACTTGGTCCACTAGGAAGTTCTCAGGTGCCATGTTTTCATGCTACTTTTCATTTTAATGGAGCTAACACTGGGGAACCTCTTGACAGAGTATATTTTTGTTAAATTGATAGTTGCTTTACCATGGCTGGAAGATAAATGGCAGTTACTGTGTTGTTGTGACTGTTCTAGAACAAAGTGAGGAAGTTATAGTCCACCAGAAGAATCTAGAAGAACATTGGCTTTGTCTCATTAAGTTAGGATGAGAACCTGATAAGCAGGGAAGCATAATGAATCTAGGTTTTTCTTTTCCTTTTACCTTGTTTACTGAAGTGTTTGAAAGCTTCTGTGCAACTAGGTGGCCAGCTGATATTTTTTGTAACTTTTTTTAAATCTTGGGAGCCATCTAAAACCTAGGAACTGTTTTTATAAGTGCTATATTTTCGCTCTCTTGTGATAGGCACAGTAGTTTACAGTCTGAAATTATATTATTCTCTATTCACATAATGGTAATTGTCAAAAAGCTGGCAAACATTGAGAATTATTTAGTAATTCTTAGGCCTGAATCCTTTTGTTGGTCTCATCTAGAATAAACCCATAGAGTCAAAGGAATTTACATCATTAAACAATTTATCTTACACACACACACACACATTAGGTAGAACCTCCATATCCATGGGGGATTGGTTCCAGGACAGTGAATTCCGCGGATAATAGCGATCGCCCTCACTGCCGCCACCTTCTCCCTCTACCCCCCCACCAGCCATGCTGTGCCGTGACTCCTGTGGAGAAGGGAGAAAGGAGGCGAGCTCACCTCCTCCCTCTCTCCCTCTCCTGCCCACCAGCTCTGCCACGCCAGAACCCTCCTCCCGCCCACCTTGAACCCACCCCAGAAAAGGGAGGAGGGCAACTTCGACCCCTCCCTCCCCCACCTGCCACACCAGAACCCTCTGCCTGCCATGCTGGAACCCACCCTGGAGAAGAGAGGGGGAGGCGAGCTCGACCCCTCCCTCTCCTGCCCACCCACCATACCGGAGCCCTCCTCCTGCCCCATCAGAACCCACCCCAGAGAAGGGAGGGGGAGGTGAGCTCAACCCCTCCCTCCCCCTGCCAGGCCAGAAGCCTCCCCTTCCCGCGAGCTCTCCTCCTTCCTCCCTCCCCCTCCCACCCACCCCACTGTCGCCATCCATGGATAATTGAATCTGAGGATGGCGAAGCTGTGGATGTGTGGGTGCTACTGTGTTCTGGTTGGGACTACCAGTAGGATTTTGACTTTATCATTTTTAGGAGGCTAGTAGTAAATGCCACATAATTATATAAAAAATGAATTTAAAATTGGCTAATTATAAGATTTAACCCTCATTTCCTTTTTTTTAGCAAAGGGGATTTATCCCCGATGCCTTAGTTGTTGGTAAATGTCCAAAGCAAGTTTTGCAGTACAGTCCTTTCTGAGATATAGCATTAGCTCAGGAACTACCAAGTTTCTCTAAAAAAAGGAATGGGCAACAACCAGAGGCCCGAAAGCCAATGCAGGGGATCTTGAAGGCGCTGTACCAGCACAAAATGCCCCCCCATATCTAATGCCCCCCTATCCTTGAATTATTAAAGCATTTTCTTGCTCCCCTTTTTTTGTCTAGGAGGCACGAGGAGCAATGTTTGAGGGGGTGCTGGAGGTCTCAAATATGCTGGAGGTGCTCATGGAGCCCATGAGACTCAATTTCCCCACCCTAGCTCTAGCATATGGCCTTTTCCACTCTTCGCATGTGTTGGTAAATTCAAGTCTTCCAGGACATGAGAGCAGATATCCAGAATTTGGGAGGTGGGGTGGGAAAGAAAATATTTGGAAAGCGCTATTACTATTTATCTGAGTTACTGTAGAAATACTAATAAATATATTCCAATAAATCAACATGGTCCTATAAAATAATTCTTTTGATTTCCATATGCTTCCTTTGGGTGCCAGGAACTGGTGACATTTTTTAAAAAATTGTCAGTCATTTGGGTTTCAGATACTTTCACATAGATTATCTCTAAATGGAGACAAGTCTCCTTTTTCTTTTGCATTTTGAAAACCTAGTTGGTGTTCATGCTTTGACTTGGAACAATACAACTGTTTTTTCCCTACTGACAGCAAATTCTGAGTCCCTGCCCAGAGAGAACTAGTGAGCACTGTAGCATTCTATGGTATGCTGTTGTGAGAGAGGTGCTTACTGGCTTAGTGAATCAAGTCCCAGTTTTTTGGCTAAAATTACATGCCATAGAGATTGAGCAGTTGATTTCATAGCTCCAGTGTTGTGGTCTAATGTGGACTCCAAATAGTGAAGGAATTTGATTGGAGCTGCCAAATATTCTAGGCCTTTAGGCCTTCTTTTTTGAAAGTAATTAGTTATTTAAATATACACATGAATGCAACAAATCATTTTAAAAATAGTAAGAAAAGTTAATACTGTCTACAGACAAATAAGTACAGAGATTATCACAGTTAACACAGTTCTGCCATCAAGTTCATTTGCAGTCTTCAGTATTTCTTTTATTTGATTTATTTTTAGCCTGCCTTTTTTTCAATAATGAGAGTCAAGGCAGCTTACAATTTATTAAAAACAACATAGATCAAAAACTATGCAAAAGCAAAAAGTATAAATATAAAAGTGATTTTAAAAACATTTAAACATTTTGTAAAGTTAACATCATTAAAATTCATTAAAAGACTATATACAGTTCAACAATACAGCACACCATTAAAAGACTTATGCAATAAAAATGTTTTTACTTGCTAGCAGAAGGAAAGCAAGGAGGGAGCCTTCCTAGCCTTCCTATTGGGAGCAGCTACTGAGAAAGCCCTACCCATTGCTCCCACCAAATGAGCCTGAGAAGATAGTGGGACAGAGAGAAGGGCCCCTCTTAGAAGGGGGAATTGTGTGGTCCTCCAAATGTTTTTGGACTGATGTTCCAAGCAGCCCTAGCCACTTTAGCCAGTGGTGATGAATGCTGGGAATTATCATGTTTGATATATTGAAAATACATAGTGAATTTGCTTTTTAAAAACTTTTTTTTCCTTACAAATGGAATGCAAGGTCCTGAACTGTAAGGAGCATCTGAACTGTAATGAACCTCTTTGGTTTTGCCACTTTATGAGAATATAAGAACAGAAGAAACCATCAGCATTAGAAAAATAAATATTATATCTTTTCTTCTAGTCTTCCATAGTGTCAAGCAAACATAGTACATTCATTCTCATAAAATTAACTGAGAAAAGGACATTAGGGCCAGAAATTACAGTGATCTGATACTATATAGCAGTGCTTTTCAGGCTATTTAACATAGATCTTGCTTCCCCCCCACTTTTATGCGTGGACCAGAACCATATTTATGCTCATTAGCTTTAACTGTGTCTTTTTTTGATGAAAACGTGCTGTAGACCGGCAGGTGGTGGTTTATTTATTGCACAGGTCTATGGGCCACCGTTTTGTGTTGTTCTACATATGCTTGTGTGTATGTGGCTTTAAGTTGCTTATTGAGTTATGGAAACCCCATAAGGGTTTTCTTAGGCAAGAAACACTCAGAGGTGGTTTTGCCAGTTCCTTCCTCTGAAATACTGTGTAGCCTACAGCACCTGGTATTAGTTGGTGGTCTCCCATCTAAGTACTAACCAGGGCTGATCCTGCTTAGCTTCCAAGCTCAGATAGGATCTGGTGCCTTTAGGATATTACAGAAAAGTATACCTGTACTGTTTTAGAAATATGTGTGAGGAAACTAATCTGTGAATACCTCCCCTTAAACATTTAACTCCTCTAACTCTGAGAGAAAATAGTCTATAATTCTTTCCACCCTATTTTTCTGGGGGAAAAGAAAGCTTCAGAGAAAAAAGAAAAACCAGCTGTTTGTGTATTATGGCTTGAATCCAGATTTAGTCATATTTGGAGTACACCCATTCAAATTACATTAGTCATGGCATAAATAATGTTGGGAATTGAAAATCCATTTCACACTACTCAGTTTGTTTCCAACCTACATGTGATTGGTCTGTAAAGTAACTTACAATAGATACTAATTTTCCTTGTTTGCATGGCTTAACTGTGACTGAGGGCTTATCTACATGGGCAATGTATCCTATCTTGCCCCCGGGCTTAGAGCCCCGCAGTCCTGATGATGCAGTACTTTTGTCCCATTCTCACCCAGGCAGTCCTCATTACCCTCAGAGCAAAGATGGGGCTAGGATGGGGGGAAGACAGGGTAGGGCCCATTACAGTGCTTTAAAATAATACCTGCTTTCATTGGTTCCTGCCAACAAAAATGAGATTAGGCCCCATATGACCGCAGGAGCCCGTTCCAGCAAACCAGCCAACTGCTGCAGCTGCCGGTCTTCCATCGCTCTTCCACAGTAAAAAGGGAGTCCTGCAGCATGTGACCAAAGCTGGTCACATGGAGGGTGCCTTGGTCACATGTGGCAGGCTGGCTTCCTAGCTTCCAGGAGAGCGAGGGAGACTGCGGCAGCAGGGGCTGTAGCGACAGGGCAGCAATTCCTCCAATTTCATGAAGGTAATGGGGGAGGAATGGGCCTGATATGCCGTCGGGGAACTGGTGTATACTGACATGTGTAGAGTTGCTCTGAGTTATGAACAAGGGATGTTTTTTTAAATACATCATCTGAACTAGGGATCCTGGTTGCTGGCATGCTTTTTCCTTTACAAGCCAGGATCACAACAAACTGGGATCCCTGGTTCAGTGCAAACGAGCTGTGTGCACCACAGAACACCTCTTTCATGTTAGCGTCAAGATTCCTGTGAACTCTGGCTTATCATTCCATTCACAGCCACTCTGAAACTAAATATATTGACAGGCAGGACATGTTCATCACCCACCTCTTTCTTTTCAGGCAGAACAACAATAATTGACATCTTTTCCTACCATATATAAAATATTTCCTCCTTTGCATCAGTGTTGTCATTAGAATGAAAAGAGACAAAGTAAGAAAATGTCTCTTCTCTCCAGAATCTTGTTTTTCATTTAATGTCTGCAATCCAAGTTGACTTTGGTAACAGCTCCCCTTGATTCTGAATCTCTTGGCCTACTTTTACAATAAAACAATACTCATACATCATTGCAATATTCAGATGTTTGGTCCTCCTTATTACTAAAAATAATTTTTGAAAGCTGTGTAGTGTGCAATAAAGAACTCAGAATAGTCTGTGAGCACTTCCATCTCTGCTACTAATAAAACTAAACAGACATCAGTTCCACCCATGTTTGAGTGGGAGACTACTGGGAGTTCTGTGGAAGCTGATGGAAAGGATGAAGTATTTATTGAACTTACAATTTATCCCTGTTACAAGCTCTGTTTTCAGATTAAAATAGAAATTGCTATATTGCTTAGCAGCCTTTGATATTGTATAATTGATCACGAGGTGCATGATTCAACTAGTGTTAGTAAAGGAAGATCCTGTGGTCTCAATCTATATTCTTCTTCAACTCTTCTATCATTTTCAGTTAAATATGGGGGAGGCTGGAAATTGACCCAAGTCTGTCGTGATAGATTGTTTGTAGCCTCTCCCCCTTGTTCTGTAACCTTAGTTCCTTAACACTGACCAAAGCAGAGGATTGGATGCAGTTGTGCTGATTTAAACTGTATCCAGGTAAATCTTGAGGGAAATGGTTGGGTTGCTTGATATGGAAGGTGTGGGAGTGGTCTAAATGATGTTTGTCTCTTTTTACTGTTTCTGCACGTAGAATGCCATGGTGATAGTTAGAAAGGATGCCTTCTACCAGTCTGCCTCCCATTTTTTCCTCTTTGATTTGGCTGGCGTTAATTGATACAACAATACCAGTTATTTTTGATTGCCTTAAATGGGGATGGTGTAGAACCTGCCATTTTGGAAAACATCACTGGTGATGATTCCTCCCTATAATATATAGTCCCATTCAACACCCAACTTGTTGTTATAACAGTGTTTCACTTCTGAGTGAAAACAATATATGTCCCATCATAATCACAAGGTGAGTAATGGTAGCAGTCATACAAAAAGTTCAAAGGTGTACTAAGTGGTTGTTGAATACTGAGGTCTATGCCAGAGCTGTTCATTCTGCACTGGCAGAAGAAAGCACTGAGAGATAGGGAATGAAGCTGTGCTCACATCTGCTTTACAAATATACATTGGGCGATTGTGCAGTTTGTCTTAGTGGCTATGCATTTTTTCTTGGTGGCTGTATATGTCATGTAACATCACAAAACTTAAATCAAGGTGACCACTTTCAACCCAAACAAGGGATAGGAATGCTTTTACTTATGAAGACTTCTATCTGATAATGAAAAAGTTCAGTGTGCTTTCCTTTTACTGTCCATGCATCATATCTGTATATGTAACCATGTGTTCCAATATTTTTTTACTTCCTCAAATACGTTGTGTAGATGAGGGATGGGTTGGAGTTTTGTTCCAGGGTAAAAACTAACTTGGACATACATTTTTAATGGTGGAAAAATGCGATCCAGTCATTCCAAATGGAAATAAGAGATTCAGGTAGTTGGTTCAAGGCCTTGCGATCCATCAATTCAAATGCAGCCCGTTATTTGTGTATAGCTAGAGTCACCTCTTTGTTTGGTGAATAACCTAGGACTTCCAAAGCCTCTAAAAGTGTGGTTATTCCACGTCCCAGTTACCATTCTGCCTGTGGAAATCCCTCTTAGCAATGATGGATCTTCTTTTTACCTTTAAAGAACAGATGGTATGGACAGAGATGGGGGTTCCTCATGCCTGTCTACTGGGCACCAGGTACAGCAGGGAGCCTAAAAATATTTAAAAAAACAGTTTTCAGACACCTAGTAAGCTATGATAAATAACTTGTCTGCATTAAATTTGGTTCAACTTCAAACATTATACATCCATATTCTAGTGAAACCATGGCAGCTGTGGCTGAGTTCTTGCTTCTATAGGCTCACAAAGCTACCTGTCTAAAAAAATTTACCTGCAATACTCTATGTAGTCTTCTCCACAAGCAGTATGTGTGCAAATGATTGGTGATGGCACAGAAGGGAAGGCATAAAAGAATATGATGAAGTAGAAGCAGATGATAATGACTTGGGAGCAGGTCAGTAAATACGTGAGTGACTTTTTGCTTAGATTGTTATGTTACAGATTGGACTGAGTCAAATTGAGAATCTGATGTTTAGAGGAGCTGCTATCAAAGCAGTTATTTCAGCTGTCAAGTTGCCATTATAGCTAGTTTCTGCAGATCGGTCAATATGTCCTTTTGTCTTCAGGGATTTTGCTGAATTCAAGCCTACCGTTGTGTACTTTTGTTGAGTAAAGTGCGACCTACTGATCCACAGACTCTGTATCAGTTATTTCAAGCAACCATGGATCATCACATCCTATACTTAAAATAATGGTGACATGAATGTGAACGCACTGAAGCATCTGTGCACACGTCACCACCATTTCATAATATTAGACACAATCATCCACATTTTCTGTCATCCACAAGGGGTCCCAGAACCAAACCCCCACACATCCAGAGGGCCTATTGTAATTACTAAGAATGCTGCCAAAAAGTGAGGGACTTACTGATATGGTGAATACAGAAATAAGGCCATTTCTCCCTATACATAGTGGTATTCAAATCACAGGCATCATCATCTTGCTGCTTGCACTCTCTGAAGTGATTCTACTATTTCTTCCAGTAATATAGCAACAGTTTTGTATTACGTATGTGCAAAGCATGGTGAATGCAAACCAGTTTCCTTTGAAACCATAGTTAGTATTAAACACTATATATTACAACAAACATGGGACATGAAGTTGTGGTTAATGACAGGGAGAGAAAGAGAGAGGAAAGACATTCCAAAGAAGGGGATAAAACCCATGAGTCTTGCTCTCAATATTGTAACTGCAACTGAGAGGTCAGGATCATTATATCTACACTGGGCCTATCTCTTCTCTTCACATCTCCACAATAGGGTTGGTCTCTCCCATTACAGAGGCACCATAACTGCAGCTTCAAGATAGCCTGATCATTGGCCCTTAAGTCACAAATCCTGTACAGATCACAAGAGCTGAGCCTTAGGTGTAGTACTTGGGTAGGCTTTCTTTTGTGTAGTAGTTCTGCTATTAGACATGTACTGTACTGTTTCCTTTCTTCCTATATTCCTTCCATCTTCCAAACTCCATCCCTTCAAATGGATAGCTGTCATTACTGCTCTTCTGGAATGCAACAGGGCAGCCACCGCTGGGATCAAAGCAAGTGGTAGCTTTGTTGATTCTCCTGAATGAGGCTCAGTTTGCCATCTGCTTTTCATAATTCCATGTAGAGTAAAGCTAACTTCTTTATTCTTGTCTTCAGTGCGTAAGCAAGAGATAATCAAGATAACAGAGCAGCTGATTGAAGCAATCAACAATGGAGATTTTGAAGCTTACACGTAAGTAAAGAAGTGCAGAGGCACTATACTCTTTCATAATGGCCAAGGATAGTCAAATAAGCATGGCCAAAGTAGGCTGTATACCAGAAATGGAACAGAGCAGTATAACTCAATAAAAAGCAGGAAAAGCACAAATATAATGTTACTATCTGTAACATTACTAAATTAAAACTGAATTGTACCCACCCTGCCCCAGAACACTAGGAAGGCAGGAACAAGTCTTGCTTCTTGCTGTGATTTCAGAAAGGCTCAAATGCAAACTGCAGCACTGTTGGTATAAGTATGAAAGTAACATGAAGCAATTACATACAAGCCCTGTTGTATGATTCCAGTTCACAGTACAGGTGGCTACTCATATGATAGCATACTTTTCTATACAAAAATATTCCTGCACATAGAAAATTAATATGTATGGGTGAATGTTTATAGCCCAGGATTCACACTGATATACTAGTTTTCTGTGCACAGGGAATTTGTATTCCATGATGTGTTGCCCTGCCATTATTCTGAGGTTCTGTTTTTCCATTAGAGCAAGGCCTGTCTTAGTATTCCTCTTGATTTATCATAATGACATTTGTCTGGTGTTGAATAGCTTTATCACATGAAAGTTGATCACATTTTTTTAACATGGACAAAGTGCAAACTTAATTTGGATACAAGCTGCCACATATATGATAAGTGTGTCCATGCAGTTGCTGCTATATGGCCAGTTGTAAATGGACCCCGAGATGACAACCTTAATATGAAGAGTTAATTTGTCTCTTAACCAGGTAAGAAAGAGACCATGGCCAAAGTTGCTTCTGAACTTTCATTTTACATATTGATACATTCAAACAGTTGTGGTAGCTATAGAGAACTAAATACTAATATTCACACTCTTTTCAATGCATATCAGTATGTGCACACTGGAAACATATGTGCACAAGCTAACCTTTTTTACCATATGGGCTCAAAGTCAGTGATTAGTGTCTGTTTTCTGCATAACATCTTGTGAACTTTTGCTGACTGCTTCTTCTCAGAGGACTTAGAAATACTACCAAAGAATAGGACAAAGCAGCCATCCTGTGTTGTTTGAATAAGAAACAATTAATAGGTGGAATTTGTCCATTGTTTATTATATGGTTTAAGAAGAGAAAAGCATTAGAAGGAGGAAGACAAAGAGGAGTACCTATTGTTATTCATTTCCCTGTAATTTGTCTTAAAATGAAGTGTGGGGGGGGGAGTAACATTTGAGAATATTTCTTAAGAAGGGGTGTAGTCTGATGAGGCCACATTTAGCCACAATCCAACATATAAAGCATGCTTAGTCATTAGCAATTTTAGTATTGCTGGCCCTAAATTGTCCCTCCAGTTAGGCAGGGATTGTTCTCTACAAAAGTGTTTAATTTGAAAATCAGTATGTGCAGATAGATAAGGAGTGGTAGAAAGAGAAAGTATGTGTCTGTGTTGAGTTTCAGTGAAGATTAAACATGTAAACTCTGTTTAAAAAAAAGGAACAAGAGTGAATATAGCAGTATAGGTGTGTGAGAGTGAAAAAGTGAGCAAAAAGTGTAGACTGCTTTGCAGTGGGATAGAAAATACAGTGTCCTCTGCCCTAAGTTTTTCCTCCCTTCCCTAAAGACCATCTGTAGCAGCAGCAGGCTCCAAGGTTTGCTGCTTATGACTTGAAATAAAGGCTTATAATACTTCTGTCCCTCACTAGGGAAGCACCCTAGGAAACCCTCTGCATCAAAATTATATGATGCTAAGAACTGTATGACACAGGCGATAATGTCTCTGAAAGACCTGATGGATTAGATACTGATGAAAGTGGATTCCTTTGTTTGTTGTAGGAAGATCTGTGACCCTGGGCTGACCTCATTTGAACCTGAAGCACTGGGGAATCTCGTGGAGGGGATGGACTTCCACAAATTTTACTTTGAGAACTGTGAGTGATAGATAACTGGCCACATCAAAATGGCCCTTCACCCTGTCTGCTTAGGTAGAAAAGAACAGTCATTTTTCTTGGGTTTTCAAGGCCAGCTTTGGAATAGGTGCCAGTGGAGAACTTATTGCAGGTTTAATATATTGATCACATGCATTTTTGACTCAGGTTGCTTCCAAAATTCTTATCTGAATTTCTTCCCAGTGTTTGAAGTTGTCAGTTATATAACCTTGTTTCTGACATGGAACTAATGTGTTTGGGGCTGGAAAGAAGACTTATCTGTCCCACCAAGGGCCAGAGGTCTGTGCCTTGCTCCATCGTGAACCTCCCCTCTCTTTCCAGCCTGGAGGGGGAGTTCCCACTGTCTCCCATCACTGATACTAGGGATCAGTCCATTTCTGTTCAGCTGGTGCTTCTGGAAACACCAAGAAGCACCAGCTGAGAGCCCTTTGCTTTCTTCTTAGCCTCACGATCTCTGATCACTCTGATTAGAAATAGCAGGCAGTCCCTTTTCAAGGTGGTGGTGGTAGGGGAACTTTGTGAGCAGTGCTTTGTCTCAGGTAGAAACTTTGTCAGATGCACCGTGGGTCTCCCTCCTGAAGCTTTGCAAGAAGTACCATTCAAAGCAGCCTTCCAATGCTTTGGACAAATCCCAGGTCTGTGAGAATGAGCTTGATTTGATTTGGGATTTATAAAAATCTTGTGCACATCCCAAGTTTCTTCAGGTCAATCTCACAACTACCTAATTCTGATAATTATTTTTTCAATTCCCCTTTTTAAAAATTGTTAGAACTTCACACATGTGGGAAACTCAGGGTATACAGTTTGGTCCAAAATTAGAGTGCGTTGGTTTGTTTGTTTTTTAAATAGGAAGCAGCATTATCACCCAGGGAACAAAAATACAGCTTTCTCTTTTTCTTTTTTAAGGAAGTTGTATTCTCTCTGCTACTTTTTTAAAAACCCTGGGATTAAGGGAGACATGTATAAATTGAGGTGATGTAAAATAGTGTAAAGATTTTTGTACTATCTCTCCCTACACCCAGCCCCATGCTTTTGTATACGATTATCCCTAGAAGTTCCCTTGGATCTAGTAAGCATCAGCGTGCAGAAGAAAAAGCTAAACATAAGTGGCAGTAGTAAGTGAGGTTGTGAAGATGCCTTCATATTAATCTATCACTTGAAAAGTAGACACATGTACAGTGTGTCACAGTTACAAATTCACAAGGCTTTCCAAAAGCAAAACTATAGGGGCTAGTAAAACCTCTGGACCCTCCCTTTGAAATGGTTATTATATTTCTCCTTCATTGCGGAGTGTTGTTGTTGTTGTTGTTGTTATTTTAGAGGTAAAGGGCCACTTTCCTTAGACTTCACATATTTTGGACAGGGGTGGGAGTCATAATGCCCTGCAGTTGTTGTTGGAGTCCAGTAGCCCTAACCAGCATAACCAATGGTGAGAAAAGCTGAGAAATACAGTTTAGCAATATGAGGGGGACATATGATCCTCACCCCTGGACTACAGAATTTATGGCCATTGAACATTCTGGCTAGGACTGATGGGAGTTGAAACCTAAAACAGTTGAGGAAAGATAGCCCAAGAGATAAGAGACTTCATGATAAAATAATTCAGTGATAAAGCCGTTCTGTCTTTCCTATGACCCCAGAAGTTCACAGAATGGCACATATGTAAGTAAACTCAGTTCTTACTGAGTTTGTGGGCAAAAGTGGGGGAGGCATTTAAGTTTAATAATTTAAATAAACTTGATGGGAGAGGCTATAGTGATAATTAGGGAAATGAAAGCTGACTGGCTATCTGAGATAGAAGGATGGGTTGATGCAGTGGGGAAAATAGTCAAAGCACTAATGGATGGAGACAGTTTCTTATGATGAAGTGAGGGGGGCAGTCCTGACTCTTTTTCATGTCTCCTCAGTACTGTCCAAGAACAGCAAACCAATCCATACCACCATCCTGAACCCGCATGTTCATGTTATTGGCGATGATGCAGCCTGCATTGCTTACATCCGCTTGACACAGTATATTGATGGCCAAGGCCGGCCTCGCACCATGCAGTCTGAAGAGACCCGTGTCTGGCACCGCCGTGATGGCAAGTGGCTGAATGTCCACTACCACTGTTCTGGAGCCCCAGCAGCTCCGCTCCAGTGAAGCTGAAACATGGGTATGTTTGCCAGGAAGACACACAAGTACAAAGGGGGTGTATATATAAGGGCAGAGATAAATAGAGTAAAGAAAGATGTGTCTAGGAGTTTGCCAGGGAAACTTGGCAGTTTGAATGTCAACTGTCCTGGCTGGATAAAGAGACCACTCACTACCACTGTTTCCAGACAATTGCAGCGCTACGCATTCAGATGCTGTCGAGCTCACCAGGTGAGTAGTGAAGACAGAGTTGGAGGGTGAGCAAGACAACAGAATCTCTACCAGCTAGAGCAAGACTCGGTAGGCACTTTTGTTCAATGTGGCTGATCTTCCTACATTTCTTTCCTTTGGCCAGAGCAAAATTATTGAGTGTCCTCTTGAATACAAGAATAGGAATTCACTAGGTAACAATTCTGCTATCTCTGCTTTATGCTCCTTAGGAACCAGGTGGAGACTACTCTGAGCAAAATTTGGTCTTTTAATTTGGGTTTTTTTAAAAAAAAATCTTCATGGACAAAGCACACCATGACCAAATAGAATTTGTCACAGATGTACTTTGACAACTTTGTTTGTGTAATTAATTAATTAACAGCCTGCCTTTCTGCCAGTACAAGACCCAAGACAGATTATAGTAAATTATAATAAAGTACAGGTAAAAAAAATTGGTACAAAAGTTCAAACAAACAAATTATTCTATTGAAAAAATAGGGTTCAAACAGTTTAAAACACATAAAAAACAAGACAAAAGGAAAGTAAACCCCAATGAAAAGATCTTTCTGCCACAGTGATTTATAACCTAAGGCCTTCCTAAATAAAAAAAGTTTTTGCCTGCCAGTAGAAAGAGAAGAGGGGGTGGGAGGGGCCCAAAGCTTCAAGCCATGCAATGGGGAAGTGATTAAGTTTTGCATGAGTTGGATTTCAGGGAAGGGGCCTACTTCTAGTTGTTTACAGTGCCATGTTAACAAGGTTGTAACACACTGTGTAACCCATCTTCTCCTGATAAGAGCCCCATGGTGTCTTCATTCACATAGGTACTACAAGATACATTGTTCAGAGGCAATCAGCTTTTGTTGGTTCCACCTATTTCTATGTGCTTGAAATCTGCACTGAAAAAAGGGGTGGGGTAACAATAATTTTACTCAAGTTAAGCAACCCGTTAGAAAACTTAAGAGAACATGCCTCCTGTTTCTCCTGGTATGCTTAGTATGGAACAGATATAACTCTGTGCTAACTCTTATCCACTTGGAGCAGGTTGCAAGATCATACAGTGCTTTTCCACCACTCACAGGTCATTCCTGCTCTTGGAGCATTAATTCTACTTTTTCTTTTTTCCCACTGGCTTTTTAACTATGGTTGAGAGCTATATTAGTACCACTATCAAGTATGGTTAACCCTGGGCAGACCTCTGTCTTAACCAGGGTTTGCTAACTGGCTTTTCATCCTGCTGTAGAGGCCATCTGGTTTAGCACTATCTGCATTTTCATTTAAGTGCTGAGTAAACAGAAATGGAGCTAGGTGGTTAATGGGTGCTTGCAAATTTCCCAATGAAAACTGTTACTCTAATCTGGCATTTTCTTCTCACCCTTCACATTTGTCCCCTTTCTGATTGCAGCAGTTTTCGGAGATACTCAGCAGGAGGGCAACATGTTCTCAGCAAGCAGCTCTGGAGTGCCTGAATTACAGCAACGGTCATGTTCATTTTGACGTTTAAAAAATATGAATTACAAACCGGCAGCAGCCAAATGCACGAAACCCTGCATGAATCTGATGCTCCGGGCGCTGCCATCTTTCTGTTGTTTTTTCATGGATCCATCGTGTCTGTTTCTGCTGTACGAAGGTGTCTTATAAATCTCGAGAGAAACCCATATTGTTTGTATAGAAAAGAGATCATCCATGATGGAGTGTCCCATGCCTCCTCTCCAGGGCAGATGATGGGGCAGCAGCTGTGGAGCATCTTTCAGAGCCAGAGCAAAGAAAGAGGGGAGGGAGCAGCTAAGGCAGCAGCATGCTGAAACCTGTGCTCCTCGAAGGCACAGTGGGAACTAACCTTGTGTTCAGGTTATGCTGCAGATTTTACCGGTGAGATGTGGCTGGTGGAACCCCCTCCCCCAAAGGCCAGCATGGAGAAAAGGGGGACAAGGTGGAAGGAGGACATTTCTCAGCCCTCTGCCATCCAGCAGACTGACTTGAGCCCAAGTGTCAGTGGTGGAGATGCAGCAGTCAGCAAACTGCTTGGCCACTGGCTCCCACTGACGGACTGCGTAAAAATGAACAAGAATGTTTTAAAGGAACAAGTATGAGCTGGTTTTAAATAGCATAGGAGCTTGCTCTTCAGAGATGCACTGATTTTTACAAACAGCCACTCCTTGGAGGTGTGAAGTCAACTTATAAGGGTAAAGTTTAAGAGCAAATGACATTAGGGGAAAGAAAGTACATGAATGGCTTTATTTTATTTTATTTTATTTTCTGTTTAGAATAGATGGGATCCAGAGTGCTGCAGAATATGTGCTCTTTAGGAAACAGTTGAAAAGCTTTGTGTTACATTCTGCCCTGATGATTTGCACACACATGCGTTTGCTTCTTGTATGGTGTGTAACTTAGTTTGTGTTTTTTACTAAAATAGATCTATCTATCTATATATCTATATATATATGCATCCCTATAATGATAGGGCTAGCTGGTTTCCCAGTTTGATTTGTTTTCTTATAAAACTAGCAAAGGGAGCCAGCAACTTCAGGCAAGTGCTTTTTCCACTAGTCCAGTCCCTCTAACATTGCTTTATTTCTTGTTGTCTCACTGAATTGTTTTTTAATTCCCTTCCTAACCTATGGTGGTATATTTATTCAGTAAACCATTGAATTAGGACCTCCTTTTCCTGAAGAAAGAAGGTGCTACAACTTCTGTTGCAGTGTTCTCTGGAAGAGGAGTAGAAACCTTACACACCTCACCTAAACAGGATTGCCATTTCGCATCAACCACCTTGGTCTCCCTTGCTGTGAAGGAGAGTAATTGATGTTCTTTGTTCCCTACTTGAGAAATATTTGTGTTTTATATTTTGGCCATTGCTTTATCCTGTTTCTTAGCAGTGGAAGTGGGGAAAGAAGTGTTCCTTGTAGACTTTCAAGCAGAAGTTTACACCATTGCTTTCTATACATTTTATTTGTCCCCCCACTGATGTTGCATGTCCAGTAACTGAATTTGAGAATCTGGGATTCCACGTGGTACCCCCTTTGCTGCCTAAATAAGAATAACAGGGAGGGCAACCTTTTAATGGAATTTAGAACAACAGAAACTTTTACCTTGATCCAATGGAAAGAAAAAGATTCATTTATATTTTGCAGGAGACATCCCAGTTCCTGTTCCTGCTAATGAGATACTTACTAGCTCAGCCCCACAGGATTTATCACAGCTTATTTCCAGTGCAGGAAAAGGGCACTCACCCATTGCAAAAGATTGTTTGTGCAAATCCTCCTCCTTCCTCTTTCAGCCTCAGTAAGAGTTACATGGAGGGGAGATGGGGGTGGGGGGAATTTTCTGAATGAGAGAGAGAGAAAGATGCTAGACGTTTAATATGGAACACACTTAGACAGCACCAAGCTAGTGAGAGAGGTAACAAAAGAAAAGCCTTGATAATTTTATCCAGGTTTTTAACAACAAATATTGTTAAAGTGGGGAACAGGAAATTAGTTATGCAGCTTTTTTTAAAGACAAAATTCTGCATGCTTCTAGGTCTGATCTTTCCTTGTCTATTTATCTGAAAATTATTAATAATACACCCTCTGTATTAAGTATCTGCATCTTTCAAAATATTTTTGGAACAGTTTGAGTTGGAATTTTTTGTCTTTGTTTTGCACAGTCTTTAAGACCTGTCCTAATTTAATAAGAACCTTAGCTTGGTATGGCCATTATCAAACACAGCTATAGACGTTTAGCATTCTTAATGTTCTCTTATGGGGTTAATGTAAGCATCTATATAATATATCAAGTTTTAAACAGGAAATGGAAGACGTTTGATGCAAAAAATTTGCATGATAGAGAAATTATTGAAATCAAGTTAGGCTTTTATTTCCTGAATGTTGGTAGAAACTTCATAGCTTTGTTATAATGAAACCTTGAACTGAAAATATTTAATAAAATAATAATGAAATGGTGCAAAAAAAAGTCACTCGATATTGTTTTATTCTCCTGAATCCCCAGAAAGGTTGGACTTGTGCTATTCAGAAATGTGCCCCTCTCCCTATGGAGGCAGTTTGTTCATTTTACAGTACAGTTGTCCCTTCATATTCGCTGGGGTTTGTTTCCAGAACCCCCCCCCCTCCCGTGGATACCAAAATCCATGAATACTCAAGTCCCATTATATGTAATGGCATAGCAAAATGGTGTCCCTTATATAAGATGGCAAAATCAAGGTTTGCTTTTTGGATTATTATTTTTTAAAGAATATTTTCAAGCTGTGAATACTTAAATCCATGGATACCAAATCCGTGGATATGGAGGGACAACTGTATTTTGAGTTCGTGATGCATGGCAGGGGGTTGGACTGGATGGCCCTTGAGGTCTCTTCCAACTCTATGTTTCTATGAATTAGCAGATTTGGGAGGGGTGGGGCTTTTGAAAAGGTGAAGTCATTTAATAAAGCAAGTGATGCATCCTAAAATAACAAAGGATTAGGTGTGATGCAACAGGAGTTTGCTAAGTTACTGCTGACTAGTGATAAATTCAAGTGTATGTTGTATTACACTTCCCTTCGTTTACTTAAAGTTTTTTAAAACATTTAAAAATGCACCAGTCAAGCTTTTCAACCCACCCACTCCCATCTCCACCTTCAACAGTAACCCTGCCAGTCTGTCAGCAGCCACAGCATACCTATTTCAGCAACACAAAACAAGCCAGAAAACCAAATGTACAAGAGGGAAAATACAAGGGAAAGGGAAAGGAACAGGAAGACTACTGAAGAACAGCTCTTTTATTCCATCACAGTTCTAGACTGATTAAATAAATAGTTCCAGGAAAGCGGACAAAATACTGGAGTATTATTCACTTCCCTCTCTTCCACTAAATGCTATTTTCTGTTTTATTGTCAAATCTGAGAGATTCTCTGTCATCTTCTATGTGTGGTATAGATGAAAATTTCCAGCTCTGTTAAGACAGTGCTCTTGGGAGCTCTGTTAATACATACTGTGTGGCTTCCCACAGAATCCAAAGTCTGTGCCCCTTTCCAGTGCTCCATTTCACAGTGATAACTTGTAAGCAGAGAAATCCAGAGCTGTAACTGGTTCAGAATAAATGTTTCATTTCCATATGCCAGAAGGGAATAATAGGGAGTAGTATACTATATAACTGAGGATCCCTCTGTTTTCAGAGCATCGTCAACATTTGTTATGTTCCAAGTTTTTCAGTCAGTAAAACCTGTCCAATGTCTGTATTAGATGGTTTTCTGCTGGATTAACTGCAATAGTAGCTCTAAATTAGCTGTTGATGTCTGTTACAATTTAATTCCATTGAGTATTGTCTGGTGACTCCAGCTGTGCGTTTGAGCCACAGCTCATCTTACGTAGGACCTACCTATTTGTGGTCTAACACAGGAAAGTCCAAGAAGAGGAATCACTTAGAAATCTTAATATTATGCTGCAAATAACTTTTTAATTTTTTCTCTCAGTTTGTAGTCAGGTGTGACATTTAATATCAGCATATCAGTTAAGTCAGGCTGCCTGCAAGTGATTTTCAAATGCACTAGGTGTGTCAAATGGTGGCCTTCATTACCTTGTCTTATGCAGGACACTGCAGGATACCTGAAATGGTACTGCAAGTATCTTTCTTTGGCCAACTATTTTTCCCTTTGAAATTTTCTTCTCTAATCTACAGCATTCTTGGCAAAAACATGGAAGAGAAAATCACAGCAACAGTAAAGAAGTAGATGCTGAATATGGTGTTAAATACTCCTGTAGTCTTTATTATATACAATGGCATGAGGTTAATAGGGACAGGTGCAGAAATGAGTGGGATGTATTGGAGGTGGGGGACATGTCCTACTTTGTATCTGAGAAGCTGGCCTTCTGTGTGCTCCAAGGTCCTGTGCTCATGGATATGGGCGAAGCCCTCCTGTTCCTTGGTTATCAGGATAGGCATATCTAACAAGATTTATGGTCTTCATCTCACCAGGCTCCAATGAATAAATAAACAGCAAGCTAAATAAATCCTTAGTAAATACACAAAACCTGAACTGGATAAGCTAAATAACTGGTGTGAATTCACCTGAAGCCTGTAAAGGCTACCTCAAGGAAGGCAAAAGGACATGTCACTCCTCAGCCAATCTGAACCACGTTAAAAACATACCAATGTTGCTTGCTGAAAGGATGATGAGCAACTCCCTAGGATACACCTGGTAACAAATCTGGGAGGATAGATATGTGAATCACTACCATGAAATGAGGCCTGGAGGACAAAGATGAGGCCTTTTATAGCATTTTCACAATGTTTTGCCCCATATCTTTCTAAAGGGCTAGATTTCCCTCTGTTGGAACACTAGATCCTATTGGATTCCCATTATTGAATCCCCTAGCCTTTTGCCTCAATAAATAAATAAAGGGATTGATGATATAGCAACATCTCTGAAGGCCACCATAATCCTTGCTCCCCAACCACAATTTCCATGGTTTAGGGGAGAGGGCATCCAGATGTTGTCTTTTTTGCACTTTAGAGGCCCTATAGCTTTTGTCCTCTTCAGTGAATCCACTTTAACATGGAAATGGAGCAGATAAGAGTACTGTAGCTCATGGAGTCCATGAAAACACTGAAAGAGACATTTTCATTTGGCTTAGCTCCCAGTGCCAGGTGGACCCTCTGACTCCATTAGCATTTTTTAAAATTTTGTCATCTCTTATTGCTGTGAGATTGGTCCTTTCGTTATTTCTCAGTATTTTGCAGTTCCTCCTAGGAAGGATAGTCCTTGGATAACTTTTCAGGAGAGGATGGGAAGCAAAACTTTGCATTTTAACAGGACAGGCCTTTTCTCTGGACTGCTTACTTTGGATCACCAGGCTTGGTACTGGCCTTAAAATCTTATGGGGGGGTGTTACTTTATCTCCACCATGTGAAACAAGCTCTGCTTAAATCAGGGGTCTGGGTATTGGTGGGGAGAGCCAGCGTGGTGTCATGGTTTGAGCATTGAACTATGACTCTGGAGACCAGGGTTGAAATCCCCAGCCAAGGAAACACACTAGGTGACCTTGAGCAAGTCACACTTTCTTAGCCTCAGAGGAAGGCAAAGGCAAACTCCTTCTGAACAAATCTTGCAAGAAAATTCTGTGATAGGTTTGCCTTAGGGTCACCGTAAGTCAGAAACAACTTAAAGGCACACAACAACAACAACAACAGCAGTGTTGCTGGGCCCTTTTCCCTATCAGGAGCTTCAAGAGAGGACATCCATTTTTCTTGATGGTGTTGCAGCAAGTGACCTTTGGTTTTCATACCGTATGAGACATTGCAAATCTCATTTATTTAAGAGAGGCAAAATAAGTATGATGCCTAGCTTGATTGGGTGATAGCAGTTCCTGCTGCGTTGCACCACTCCACCCAGTACTATCTTAGGGTACATAGCTTGGCCTATTAAGGAGATTTTCAGACTACACTGTTATAGTGTTACTATTCCACTTTATTTGCTATGGCTTCCTCCTGTAGAATTCTGGGGTTTGTAGTTTACTGAGGCCTAAGATCTCTGGCTGAGAGTTGTAAATGCCCCTCCCTAAACTGCAAATCCCAGGATTCAACAGGAGGCAGCCATAGCAAATAAAGTGGAATAGTAACACTATAACAGTGTTGTCTGAAAATCTAGTAAGTTTCCACATACGCTCCCTCTCATTCAACCTGAAGAAAGAAGAAACTGTGTCAAGACTGGCACCAAGTTTTGTTGAGTCCCCAGTGGACTCCCTTTTTTCAGCACTGTGTGCTTGTTCCCCTAGAGAGATGGCAGGTGGCAAAGGATCATCTCTTTTGCTCTTTTGCATATTCTTCCATGAAAAGACAGTTGTCCCTTGTAATCCCTTTCAGTTCTATGATTCTACTCCACTCCTTGTTCCAGTGAGGTGGCAGACAAGTGAAACGACAGCGACAAAGAACAGGTGATCCAAACAGAAAAACTAGCATCTCAGCCATTGTCTCAAAAAAAAAAATTAGACATGTTGGTTAGCTCTCTAATTAGCAAATATGTCTAAGGTGTTTTATCTCAGCTGTATTAGTGTATAACGTGTGATGCACGTTTCTAGGATGGAGGACCATCGCCTCCCAAAAATAGTACTCTATGGTGAACTTGCCATGGGACCGTGTAAGAGGGACGCTCCAAAAAAAACGATGCAAGGACTCCCTGAAACAACATCTCAGGCTCAGCCAAATTGATCACCAACAATGGTCCGCCCTGGCCTCACATCTAGAGGCATGGAGACGCACTATCCACAATGCTGCAGCCTTATTTGAGAACTCACGCCAAACAAGTCTTGAAGAGAAATGACAATGCAGAAAGAATCACAACCCGGAAACATCACCAAGGAGACCCTCTGCTGTGCTTTCTGTAACCGGACTTGTCTATCTCGGATTGGCCTTTTTAGTCATCAGCGCACTTGCAGAAAGCACGGGATGAGTCCTTCCTGAATCTTCGTTTGTGAAGAAAAGCCAGAGATTAGTGTATAAGGGAATGTGCTGAAGGAGCAAGATAGGTAATAAAGTTTACAGTAAAAAAATATTCTACTAAAGTAATCTAATAGTAGCAACAGCTGTGAAGTAGTTCTGGGTGTCCTTTCAGCCAGAAGACAAGGTGATGTGAAGCTTCCCGATTTACCATTATAAACAAAGGGGCCATTATTTAACTAATGCATCACTTTCCTCTGTTAAGTGCAAAGGACTTTAATAAGGAAATATGGTACTGAGGAGTACAGGGAAGGAGAATTCCAAGGTTTGGTTATATTACCCTACTTAAGGCTGCTAGCATTTCTGAAAAAGTTTGACTTCTCAGGAACATTCCGCTATAGATGGAATAAAATGGGGTCCACAATGATTCTTTATCTTTGGTCATAAGGTACTTTCACCAGAAAAGATGACAGCTTTAACAGCACCATCTTAACTGTTGTACATGGCGGGAGCTGCCATCAAAGATAGGATTTAATGCCACAGGAAATACTGTTGGGGGAAGGGGCAGGAGTTTGTACAAAGAAAGCAAGAAGCTGTTCTTTCTGACTGGGCATAGGTTTATTCAGGAGATTATGTTTTCAGATTCTCTACCCTCAGGAACCCCCTTGTATTTAGAAATATGGACCAATAAGCACTAACCAATAATATACAACAGAAGAGAGGGACCTATGACCCTCCAGTTGCTGATGGATTACTATTTCCATCATTCTAGACAGGAGTGGGCAGCTACTGGTGGTGTTGGATCTGCATTGTTCTCCAGTGAAACCTTGGAGGCTGCATCCACTGTCACACTCCCTGTGTAAAGACAAGAGTATGCCTCGAAATGCCATATACAGGATAAGAGGGAAATCTCACCATCTTTTTGAAGGGTCCAGGTCATTTTAGGTTTGGGAAAAGCCTTTTCATAATAAGAAGTGACTCTGAAGTCAATGTCTGGGTCACTTCCTGGGGGGGGGGAGGTCTCTTCTGGGCTTAAAACAGCCCCAAGGACCCAAAATGTGGCAAAACTGCTCCACCACCCCAACCCACCACCTGCATTCACTAGAAGGCATTTTGGGGCAACTGAAAAAAGTAGAGACTGGGAGGCCCACACTTGCTCCATCCGTGTCCTAGACTACTGGCTGTACTGACTGGGGCTGATACGAACTGGACTGCAAAAATATCTGCAAAGACACAAGTCCCCCACCCGAATATATATCTGTGCTATTTACTGGTCTCACAGATCCTCATGTTAAACTCAGGGACTCCATTCAAGCATACCAACCAATACACCCACATTTGCTGTCTGAACAACTTCAGCAAGAGGAAACTGACTCAAGATGAAAGGATTAAGCAGCCCCTTCTTTGCTCCACTTTATCATTTGCCCTGCTAAGGCTGCTTTGGGTATGAAAACCCACTCACAGGAAGAGAAAGAAAAACAGCAACGTAACCCTGCATAACATCAGGTGACCATGGATTTGTTGTCAAAAATGCATGGTATGATTATGATGTGACTAGAAATCCAAACAGTACTTTTTTTTTACTGGTTGTTTTCATCACACATGGAAGCAAAAGTGTTTGTGTGGCTACTCGTAGTGATCCCAGCATCATCAACCATCATTGCCTGGTTGCTTATTTATAGCATTTATATATCATCTCTAAGCTTGCAAGAGCTCCCAGGTCAATGTACAATGGATACAATATAAACATTTTTAAACAAATATATGAATAAACACACTTACAAAAACAGGCTTAAAAACAGGCTACGAACACTCTTTAAAAATAATTTAAAGAGCAGACTGTTAAAACAGCCCCAAACACACAAGTTCAATTGGGCTCAGAAGCAATTTGAAAACCAGAATACGTCTTTTAAGACCTGTATTATAGAATCATCCTCTCCATTGACGCCCCCTTGTCGTGGGAGAGAGGTTTGCGTACCCTAATGATGTTTTGAGCTATGCTGGCGGTGGTATAAAGCCACCGGTAGGGTCTCCCATGCCAGACAGGTCAAAACCGAAGGGTCTGACAAAGAGCGTCAAAGGGCAGGATGGGCTCTCTAGCCTTGTGGCAACCGACCTAGGAGAAGGAAAACTGTAACCCCAAACCCGGGCAGATGGTGCACGTCCAACCCTGTAAGGTCAACCATCTAAGAGAAGGAAACTCTAATCAAACCTACGACCCGAGGACCTTGCTGCTACGTCCATGCTTGCAAGGCCACGGCAGATGAACCTTTGGTTTAAAGGATGAGGCCAGTTCTGTGCACACTGCGCTCCACCAGAAAAATCCATTGCACAGGCTCAAAGGACAAATCCAGTTCCAAAAAAGCCCTGTAGCGATAGGCGAGGGACGAAATGGCAGGTGTAAAGATGCACTGGAAGCCGTAGACCCAACCCTGCATGCAGGTGATTCAGAACATTGGTCGCTCGAGGCTGACCCGGGAGATGACAGTCTTGTTCGGCAGCATCCTGAACGACCAAGCATAGAATCATAGAGCAGCCCCCTCAGCCTTCCAAAACATGGAAGGATGGAACCACCACAAAAAAAAATCTGCTATCAGCCAAAGAGCCTAGAAGGGTATCATAATTGATACTGAATGCTTCTGGGAGGTCCAGCAGAACCAAGAGGGATGCACTCCCTCTGTCCAGTTTCCAGTGTAGATCATCCACCAATGTAACTTAGACTGTCTCTATTCAATAACCAGGCTTGAACCCAGGTTGGAAGGGATTTAGGTAATCAGTTTCATCCAAGAAAGCCTGGAGTTGTACTGCCACCATTCACTAGGACCTTACTTTTAAAAGGAAGGTTAGAAACTTCTGGCCAATAATTATGTAGGGTTGTGTGGGCAAGTGCTTCCTCTTTCTAGGAAGCATGTACAGCCTCCAACACCCAGTTAGAATCATAGAATCATAGAATTGTAGAGTTGGAAGAGACCACGAGGGCCATCCAGTCCAACCCCCTGCCACACAGGAAATCTTGATCAAAGCATCCCCGACAGATGGCAATCCAGCCTCTGTTTAAAGACCTCCAAGGAAGGAGACTGCACCATGCTCCAAGGGAGTGCGTTCCACTGCCGAACAGCTCTTACTGTCAAAAAGTTCCTCCTAATGTTGAGGTGGAATCTCTGTTCCTGGAGCTTGCATCCATTGCTCCGTGTTCCAGTCTCTGGAGCAGCAGAAAACAAGCCCGCTCCATCCTCAGCGTGACATCCCTTCAAATACTTAAACAGGGCTATCATATCGCCTCTTAACCATCTTTTTTCCAGGCTAAACATACCCAGCTGCCTAAGTCTCTTCTCATAAGGCATGGTTTCCAGACCTTTCACCATTGTAGTTGCCCTTCTCTGGACATGCTCCAATTTGTCAATATCCTTTTTGAATTGTGGTGCCCAGAACTGGACACAGTATTCTAGGTGAGGTCTGACCAAAGCAGAATAGAGCGGCACTATTACTTCCCTTGATCTAGACACTATACTTCTATTGATACAGCCCAAAATCGCATTGGCCTTTTTAGCTGCTGCATCACACTGTTGACTCATGTTCAACTTGTGGTCTACTAGGACTCCTAGATCCTTCTTCCTTTCTTCCACCCAAGTAACCCCCCCCCGGACGACCAAGACCCCCTCCTTCCAGGAGACCCCCTCAAGCCCCCTCCCAGTGTGGCACCCAAAGGGGGGCTCTTCCCCTCCTTCCCTCCACCCAAAAAGCGAATTGGGGGTCCCTCACCTCCCTTCCCCGCCAAGATGCAGGAGGGTCCTCCTCTCCTCCCCGCTTATGCAAGTGAGCAGTTGGCAAGCTCTCCTCTGGTGGCTCTAATCAGCTAGGATAGGCATGGGGATAACTGAGTGGTTGACCTCACTCTCCCAAGTAACTTGTTCACATCATCATGTTGAACAAACTAAAACTCATCCATCAAAGCCAGACAAATATGTGCTTCAGTTACTTCCCCCCGACTTTACTTTCAAAGTGGAGTCCAAGGAGATTATCAGACACAGCAAAAAGTACTTTTGCAGAACACCAGGACGATGTTACTGTCCTGCAAACGGGACCCGGTTTCAGATGACATTGTCCTTGTCACGTTCTGCTCCTGTGCTACAGCAGTTAGTAAGGCATCACTTTTCATTGACGGGACCTTTTCATTTATGTCATCCTCATTATGTTCTGCCCCATGCTGCAGCAGTTAGTAAGGTATTGCTTTTCATTGACAGGACCAAATTAAAAACCCCTGAGCATAGAGGGTAACACTCAAATGGCAGGAACAACTTCTCCACAGGAAAAGTCACAAATGTTGATACTATGTAGCTTAGAAAAAAAGGCAAGAGGATACAAAAAAGGAGTGCATATGATTATCCATGGTGTGGAGAAAATGTATACTAAATAATTATAATATTATAATCCAGGGCCATTCACTGAAGCTGAAAGGTGGGAGAATCAAAGTATGGAATTTCATATTACAAGAAGTAATGATACCTACCAGCTTGTATAGTTTTAAACATGGATTATTAGACAAATTCATGAAGGGCAAGGCTACTGTCCTTGTCAGTGGCTACTAGTCGCAATGTCTCTATGTACCAGCTGCCATGGAACATGAGGAGCAGGAATTAGCACCTACACTCATGTTTGTAGCATCTGGCTGACTGGTCTGTGAATGGTAGGTCAGATAGGCCTTCGGTCCACTAGGACTCTAGATGAGGAAAACTACTCAATAATACAAATAATGTTACCCATGAGGAAAAGGCTGGGGTGGTGGTGGTAAAAGCTACCAAGACATTCTAACCACTCCATTTGCCAGAATTATGCTTGAAAGGTGATTAAGAACCATGGACTGTTGCCCATTTAAGCATATTTTTTTCCACTACAGTTTTCATTAAAAAAAAAAAAAAAAGGCAGTCATGAACTATACTGAAAACTGGGGTGCTGATTACAAAGTTGCCATGGAAACCTCATCTTTCTCATCTCAGCTGTTCATAGGCTCATTGACACAGCACAAATCTCTTCTTGTTCTGTATGTTTCTCTCCGTGCCTCTCTCCATGCAGGGTCATCAATGACCTGTAGCCTGTGGGATAATGATACTCTTTCAGGTGAACACAATGGCTGTAATAGCTGTAACGCACAAAATGCTCAGCCACTACACCCTTAATGTCACAAGCTTACTTAGGCCTGGATGGGCTATTGATCTCCACAGAATTAATTATTCCTTTGCCTACACCCTTTATATGTAAAACATTTTTTCCCAATTCTGGGTATCCTAGCCCCATTATTCAAAAACAAGACAATCTCAGATTTCAGTAGAGTAGGGAATGTCCACCCCCATGAACACCAAAGTTGTGAGGGGGAGGTGCTTTAATGGCCTCATACGAGGCGAGTCAGAGATTGGCCATGGTGGAATTACACCATGGCATGGAGGATTCAGGGGTGGAGCTTAATTGATATTTCCCAATTGGATTTAATTGAGAGAACAACTAATCCTCCAGTTTAAATACTGTTCCTCCAGTTTAAATAATAACATTACTCATTGAACATAGGTGACACAACATCATCTGGTGTTCCTTTAATAACTATTACCCATGGGTTGTTCTGTGTCCTGTGCTGCTTTTGAGACATTCAGTACCTTCTTAGAGTGGGCTGTGCGACGTAAGACGGGATTGGGGGGAGTGGTACACTACCTGGATGACTTCCTCCTTATTGGAGGGTGTGGTTCAGGCAATTGCCAATTTCTCTTGGGGGAATTTGGTGCCCTCATGGACATTTTGGGGGTTCCGCTGGTACATGAAAAGACAGAAGGCCCATCCCAACAATTGACATTCTTGGGGATTGAAATTGACACTGTTAATCAGTTATGCCGCCTCCCTTTGTCCAAGATTGAGGATATGTCCCATAGGGTAGGTCAATTTCTCAGCCGTAAGAAAGCCACACTCAGGGAGTTTCAGGAGTTAATTGGACAATTAAATTTCACCTGGCAGGGCATTCTTGCAGCGCTTATGTGATGCCATTTCTGGGATGGCCCAACCTCATCATCGGATTAGGATCAACCAGAAGATTAAAGAAGACCTATTGGTCTGGCACACATTCCTGGGTAAATTTAATGGGGTTTTGTTTTGGAGTGATGAAATTAAATTGAGAGACACCCTCCAGGTGGCATCTGACGCTTCAGGATCCCTGGGATTTGGGGTCTACTTTCATGGGTGTTGGTGCACTGAACAGTGGCCTGAGGACTGGTCAGATGCGGGGGTGACCACCAATCTGACTTTCCTAGAGTTTTTTCCCATATTGGTCATGGTTAAGATTTGGGTGGATGAATTCTTGAATTCGCCAACCACTTTTGGTGCAACAATATGGCCACTGTCCAACGTTATCAACTCCCTTACATCTCGGTCACCCAGGGTCATGACATTGCTTTGGGAATTTACTTTGCATTGTTTACAATGTAATATCATGTTTACTGCAAGTCACATAGCGAGAGTTGACAACGGCTTAGCCGATGCTCTCTCCCATATACAGATGGACCACTTCAGGCAATTGGCACCTGAAGCTGCTGACAAACCGGATTTGATGCCAGAGGATCTGTGGGACCTTGGACGACTGAGATAGCCCAAGCAATCAGTCTTTCCGTCGCCCCCAGCACAAGGAAAGTTTACACCAGAGCTGTTAAGGAATTCCTTGAATTTAGAAATAAGCACAGATTGGACGATTTGTGGCCAATCCCAGTGCAACACATACTACATTTCTGTGTATATTTAAAGCATAAGGGTTTTGCTCCTCAGTCTATCAGGTCCCAGCTTTCTGCTTTGGCTTTTTGGAGCAAGGCGCAGGGTTTCAGAGATAACACTAATGATTTTCGTATACGTGAGGCAGTAGAAGGGTGGGCCAGGGAGAAGGGGAAAGTACAAGATGATAGATGCCCCCTCAATCCTTCAGTCTTGAAAGGATTACATCAAGCCTGGTCAGTCATATGTGCAGATCATTATGAACAACTCCTGTTTCATGCTGCCTCACTTAGAGCGTTTTTTGGTGCACTGCGGGTAAGCGAATTGGTGGCAATGTCAAAGGTGGATAAGTCTGGGAAAGCATTACTATTCAGTGACGTATCTTGGTCTACCCAGTATGTTTCCATTTTGATTCGTAGATCCAAGATGGACCAGATGGGCAAAGGTTCCAAAATCACGCTAAACAAATGCCATGACATGCACCTTTGTTCTGTTAAAGCATTGCAGGAATATGTAAAGGCTCGTGGTTCACAGCCTAGCTTCCTATTCTGCCACTCAGATGGATCCCCTTTGACTCGCTACCAATTTTGGACGGTTACGTCCAAGGCTCTTTCCCATCTGGAGCTGTCAGGGGTTTGTTTCTGCACACATTCCTTTAGGATAGGTGCAACCTCTACAGCTGCGGCGATTGGTATGTCGCCTGATGCCATCAGGCATGTTGGCCGTTGGAAATCTGCAGCATACTGGAAGTACATCCACCCCATCTCTTTTTAGCACAGTTATCTTTAAGCCAGTTGATGTTGATACGTTAATACTGTTGCTGTTTATATCTTACAGATTACAGATTGTGGCCTGCGAGGAGTCAAGTGCTGATATGTGGCCACAGCTTTGTGTTTTGGGCTGCACGCCATGCCAAGTCAAGTAGATTTGGAGCCCACTTGGGGCTGGGCCGATTGGCTTCAGTGGAGTGGCTGGGCAGAAGAGAATTCAAATGGCATGGATTAATGCCCACCCTGTTTCAGGAACATCATGGACATCCACCTCATGTGTTGGTTATTCACCTAGGTGGCAACAACCTAGGTCTGTTAAAAGGAAAAGCTTTAGTCATTCAAGCCATAGTGGACATGCAGCGCATCAGGTTTTTATGGCCTGGAGTGCAAATAATTTGGTCAGCCATCATCCCTCGCCAGGTTTATCCGGACGAAGGGGATACAAATGATGTTGCCCGCAAAAGGGTCAATAGAGAGATTTGGTCCGCTATGGCTGTGGGGCTTGGTCATTTAATTGACCACCCTAAGATATTGTTTGATAAGTCTGAGCTTTACAGGGTTGACAGGGTCCACTTGTCAGATCTGGGGATCCAACTGTTTCTTGACGATATACAAACTGGGGTAAGGCTGCATTGGCAACCCTGGTGGGGGATAAGGGATAAGTAGACACTTGCCCTTATCAGTGGCAGGTGAGGGGGAGACGGGATTATTTCAGTGTTCACCTATGGCACCCCTTTTGGGTGTTGGATAGTCTTGTCAAACTGCCCGGCAGGTCGTGCGTCTGGGGGCAGGGAGATGAGCTGTCCTTGAGGCTGACGCCGGGTTGAAACACGCGACTGAAATCCATTGGATTGAGGTGTTTTATCCTGGGGTCTCACCTTCCAGTAGATGGTGCCCATGGGGCTGTCCAAGTTCACTGGGATCCCCCCGGGGCTCAGGTGTTTCACCCAGGGAAGCTGGGAGGTGAGTCTGGTGAGACCATCGGCGCCAGCTTTTCCTGCACTGGATCTCCCCCTAGTTTGCATATATCAAGAAACAAATAAGTAAATAGATTAGATTACAATAAAAGTGGCCCATGTTTAACCCAGCTATGGTGTCTGACTCGTTATTTCATGTGTTGGTCATTAAAAGGCAAGTTTCATAGCAAGGTTCAGATATATACACTTAAATAAATGTGAGAGTAGCCAGCATGATGTAGTGATTTGAGCATTGGACTATGACTCTGGAGACCAGGGTTTGAATTCCTACTCAGCTGTGGAAACCCACTGGGTGACCTTGGGCAAGTCACACACTCTCAGCCTCAAACCAAGGGAAAGGCAACCCCCCACTCCCAACAAGTCTTGCCAAGGAAGTCCTGTGATAGGGTCACCATAATTCAGAAATGACTTGAAGGCACACAACAAGAAAACAGTAAACAGGCAGTATGCTTTAAGAACATTTATGGTGAGAACATTTCTTAAATTTATGTGGTTGATGCTTCAAAAGAAGACAGTACAGATGTTATTGGGTAATAATCCTGCATGGACCAATATATAAGCAACTACCTGAGCTACCTCTTCTACAGTCCCTAAACTGATGCTTGCACTTGAAAACTAAGACTGGCACTCTGCCCAATTGTTGAAAGCACTAATAAACTCAGTTTAAAAGTAAACTACTGGTCTGTGAGACTTTATAATTTTTACCTGTTTATTTTTAAAATTGGCAAAGCTAATAATCATGGCCAGGTGTATAATGGGTTGCACTGGTGTGTGAAGTTTGCTCCATTTCCTTATTTTTTGGTGGGAAATTTTTAGCTTATTACATTCTCTCTTTTGGTTTGCATTACAAAAAGTAGTCATTTCCATTCAATAATACCATTTGAATGCAAGAAACCAAGAAAAACAGTCAGTGTCACCTGATCATGTTACAAGAGCAGAGTACTACATGTTCCCATTCAACAAGGATTTATCCAAAATCTCATTATTTATTGGATTTATATCCTGCTCTTCTCCCAAAATTCAAGGCAGCTATGTTCAAAATGGTCTTTTGTCTCCAGTCCTTTGGCTCGCTTTAAACTGTGGATGAGTTTCTCAGTCAGTGCAATTGACCAAACTCTGTCCAACCAAGAATGTGTGGACAAGATATTTAGTGTCTTCCAATGCTGGGATATTTCCATGTGTGCTGCCAAGAGCAGAAAGGATATTAGCTCCTTTTGGTGCAAGTTAGCATTTTCACCCCAGCGGATGGATAAGAGGAATAAGGCACTATACCAGTTAATATTTTGATTAGTTATATTGATAATTAGTTGCAGGACCTTGTTCCAAAATTTGTTAACTTTAGGGCACTCAAGCCAAATGTGGTTAAAATTGCCTCTTTCACATCTCTTCAGCAGAAGGGAGAAACTTCAGGTGTGATCTTTGCAATTTTATCTAGAGTCCAGTGCCATCAATGCATTAATTTTAATACGTATTCCTTGTTGTTGGAGGTGATAGAGCAATTGGGGAGTAAGGACCAAATTTTGAGCCATTGCTTTCCAGGCAAATTTTGCACCAAACATTTGCCAAATGTTATGTCCACTATAATCTTATAAAATAGGGAAGCCATTCCTTTAGCTCAATCATCATATTTTACACAAGGAGGATTAGTGTCTTGCATATCTCCACCTAGAAACTAGCCATTCAAATACACAAATTTACATATCCTCTCCAACAGGGGCTCATAGTATATAAACCCCACACACACTCCTACCCAAACATTATCTGAAGATGCCAGCCACAGGTGCAGGCAAAACGTCAGAAGTAAACTCTTCCAGAACACGGCCTCACAGCCTGGGGAAAAACCATGAAAAACCTATGGATGCTGGCCGTGAAAGCCTTCAACTTCACATCTAGAATTTCTCTGGGATCAGTCATTGAACTTCTGTTGTCTTTTTAAACAGCTGGGATATCATTCCTCCTTTTTCTTTCTTTCACAAAATTGGCTAACGTTCTGGATGACTTGTTTCCAAACTCATAATGATTCCTTTTATGATAAACCAGAGATGTGTAAATTTTATCCGTATTCAATGCCATTAGCTCAACTTTTCTAGTAGAGAGCTCAGAGGCTAGTTTTGTCCTTTTACTGTTTTTATGCTGTCTGGATAAGGAATCAATTTGAGTTTAGCCACCCCCTGCTCTGCTAGAGTTCTGTATGAAACTGTTACTCCTTCATTATTTATTAAATCCATTTTAATATTCTCTTCATCAAAACTGATTTCAAGTTCAGCGGTCTGTCTCTTTTGCTTCCTATCAGATTCTTACCCAAGGTGCTTCTACTGGGATGGGATGAATGTCAACTCAGATGCTTAAGGAGGAGGTTGCTGCTGCTGCTACATCTGATTGTTATAACAATAAATCCATTTATTTATTTAAAGTATTTATGTAGCTTCTCCCAGCCCACAAGGGCTCCTGAGGTGATGAACAAATAGAAACCAATTAAAACAATACCAAGATAAAAAATATTTTAAAACACATTAAAATACTCTTTAAAAACTCCTGAAAGCAGTCTAAAAACAATTCTAGAATCCAGTTTTAAAACAGTTAAAACAGCAATTTCAAACATGGAATGCCTTATGGAACAGCACTGTTTTGGTTGCCCACTGGAAGCTTAAAATAAATGGGTCCAACCTAACTTCCTTGGTTAGGGAGTTCCAAAGTTGAGACGCTGCTTCAGAGAAAGCCCTGCTACGTGTACCCACCAACTTAACTTCAAGAGATGTTAGAACATGTAACAGGCCTCCTCTGATGGTCTCAAATTTCTGGCAGGCTCATATGGGAGGAGGCGGTCTTTCAGATATCTGGCCTCAAGTCATTTAGGCCTTTGTAGGTCAACACCAGGACCTTGAATTGAACTTGGAAGCAAATTGGAAGCCAGTGCAGTTCTTTCAAGACTGGTGTTATATGGTCTCTAAAATGCACACCTGACACCAATCTGGCCGCTGCATTTTAAATTAGTTGCAGCTTCTGAACACTTTTCAAGGCCCCAGGTACAGTACATCACAGTAGTTTAATTGGGAGGCAACTAAGGCATGAACCACTGTGGCCAGATCTGCTTCCTCCTAGCAAGGGCACTGCTGACCCACCAGCCAAAGCCAGGCAAAGGTGCTCCTGGCCACCACAGCACCATCATTGGCTTTCCAGGAGAAGCACTAGATCCAAGAGCACCCCCAAACTCTTTAGGAGGGAGAGCAACTCCATTCAGAACAGGCTGTGATCCCAATCCCAGGTTGGTTTTCCTACTGACCAGCAGCACTTCCACCTTGTCTGGATTACGTAAAGCTCAGGAGATTTTCAGATGGGGAAATTATTCCCTGGGGAGATCGGGACAGAATTGTTTCAGTCCTGGAAGCAACATTGCGTTTTGCACGTTCACTTCCCTCTCCCGATCTTCTGTCGTCCTGACACTGTCATAGAAAAAGGACAGATCGGGAGAGGGAAGTGGGCATGCGAAACGCAGCGCTGCTTCCGGGACAGAAACAATTCTGTCCTGATCTCCCCGGGGAATAATTTCCCCTTCTGAAAATCTCCTCAGTCTATTCACCCGCATCCAGTCCTTTACTGCATCCAGCCATCGATTCAGTACTTCTATCACAGCCTCCTTGGCTTCAGTTGTAAAGGAACATTGTCACTTGCTGAATGAAGTAGTGGTGATCATCCTCCTACTGAATTCTTTAATCCCATCTAAGCTGGTTTTCTCAGTTCCACTGAACTAAATAGTAAGAGAGTTTGGAGGAAATGGTGTTTCTTTGAACACTGTAATTTAACTGCTGTGGTGTTGTCGCTACCCAAGGTATAATCATGACCTCAACAGTTGTTACATTTACTTTTCCTAAACCTGCCATTCTTGTGGCCTGACTCTTGTGCCAAAAGACATTTCTGAAATCCACATCCAGCCATGTCTGTTCTAAATAAAATTTGATGTTGGTAAAACAAAGAAATGCGGTTTAATTCAGAAAAAACAAAACAAAGCTAAACATCACTGAAAAGTCCCTATGTATTCTCCTACCCTGAATGATCTGTTTTGTTGGAATTAACTACTGAATAAACAAGATAGCTTGAATCTTTGCTGTTATTTGCCATCAAGTCTGCTTCAATGTATGGTGACCCTAAGAGATCCCCAAAAGCCCAGTCCATCAATTGTCCTGCTCAGGTCTTGCAATCTCAAGGTTATGACTTCCTTGATTGAAGCACTCCATCTGTAATGTGGTCTTCCTCTTTTCCTACTGCCTTCCACCTTTCCCAGCATTATTGCCTTTTCCAGTGAGCCATGCTGTCTCATGATACGTCCAAAGTACAACAGTCCCAGTTAGTCACTTTGGCTTATAATGAGAGTTCACGCTTGATGTGCTCTCACACCCATTCCTTTGGAAGTCCATGGTATCTATAGAACTCTGGTCCAGCACATTTTTAATGTTTATTCCCCCCCGCATCACTGTCTAGCTTTCATAACTACACATAGAAATTGGATATACTGTGGCATTGATGATTCTGACTTTGGTATTGAATTTGATATACTTGACTTGAAGATCTTACATACTTCTTTAATAGCTGCCTTCCAAGTCATTGTCTTCTTTTGTTTTTATTTTTACTACAGTCTGCATTTTATGATTGTGCGCAAATCCTTGCCAACTAGAAATCAAGAAACCAAAATGAAATGAAAAATTGGGATCACTATAGGGCCAAAGACCAGCCCAAATAATATTTCCACAAAGTGCCCAAGTTTTGACTTCGGGGAATCTACTGTATAATGGAAGAAAATGGTATACTTCCTGTTCTATCACTGCACACACCCTAGTCCTATACAGTTAATCGTTTCCCTTTCTACCATATAGAATACCATATAACGTACTGCAAAATAAAGCAATCAGCAAAACAAGCTGGTAGAAGGGATAGCGCCATTTCAGGGTACAAGTGGTGGATACAATTTTTAAAGTCTCCACACATATAATGTGCAGGAACAGCATGGCAGAGAAATGTATAATCCAATTTTACTTCTTGCTGTGCGGATTTTCTTTCTGCAAGGAGTTTTTTTTCAGCCCTGTCTCTTCACACTGAGGAGTAGTAAGATGTTGTTTTCCCCTTCAGCAGTCAGAAGTGGTACACCCCACTCCCTCTCTCTGTGTGATCCATCTCTGCTAGGATCCATCCATCACTTCTTGCTACAGGCTTTGAGAGCTGTCCACATGGAAACAGAAGCACCCAGATAGTATCCTGTCCGGTTGCCGCCTCGCTCTTGCCCCACTTTTCTAGTCACCAAGGACGTCTGGTGGATTGAGTTGTGGGACGCCCTTCTAATTTTAGTATAAAGGTATAAATATAATGTTCATTGGAAAAGAAAAAAGAGTGATTATAGTGTGTTTAGATTAAGAGGAAACATGTATTAGTGTTAGGATAGATAGTTTTATTTTTGTATTAGTAAGAAAAGAGGAAAACAAATTCTTTTGCGTTATTGTTATGGCCTTTTGCGGCCAGGTGTATTTTTCAGTAAAATGATCTTATTTCAATAAAAACATACCTAAGCCCCATTAAAAAAAACAAAAAACAAAAACAACACCCCCACCTCTTCCTGCAATCTGACTCTCTGCACTGGCTTCTACCACTTCTGGCTTCCTTGGTGTCCTCCTGCAGCCCCCGAAGGAGGCTCGCCTTAGGGCCCTTTCATACCACAACAGTTATAGCAGTATGATTCCATTTTAATGGTTATGGTTGCATCCTTTAGAATACATTTGTCCCTTCATATTCGCTGGGGTTTGGTTCCAGGACCCCCCTGTGGATACCAAAATCCATGAATACTCAAGTCCCATTTATATGCAATGGCATATTAAAATGGGGTCCCTTATATAAGATGGCAAAACCAAGGCTTGCTTTTTGGATTATTATTTTTTTAAGAATATCTTCAAGCTGTGAATACTTAAATCCGTGGATATGGAGGGACAACTGTACTAGGCTTTGTATTTTGGTGAGGCATGGTGAGGCACTGGATTTCTCTCTCTCAGAATTCAAAATGCTCCTCCCTAAACTACAATTCCATAGGATGTTACCATGGCAGTTAAAGTGGAATCATAGAGATCGATCACAGATTACACACTATAATTGTGTAGTGTGAAAGGGCCCCAGCTGGTACTCTTGCTTGGTTCACACACCAAGGATGAGAAGCGCCAGCAGGGCTGGTTTAAGGGATTTTGGGCTCCCCTCCAACACTTTATTGGGGGGGGGGCATATGTTTATATCAGATCAATATAACCTAACCTATTCACAGTACAGGATATTCAGATTATTACATAATTTGTCACCAATAACATGTGGCGAGGGTCAGAAGCCTTCCTACTAATAATGTTTTTGCAGGAGGAGGGTTAAGATGGGGTCCCCCACAACGATGGGGCCCCTTGCGGCTGCAGGTGCTGCAGACCCCTTAAACCAGGGACAGAATTCCTTGGTGTTTGACACCATGCAGACAAAAGGGCTTTTAAAAAGTGCCAAAGTGAAACTGGAACGGAGAAGGAAACATTTCCACTCGACATGGTTCGTCCACTAGGTTCACCTCCCCTTAGCATGATCCTTGACACCCTTGTTGCCAATGTACGGAGAGCAGAGCCACAGGGGGCCCCTTCATTGTGGGGGGGCATAGTAACCCTCCTCTTGCAAAAACACAGGGCCGGTTTACGGCACCAGCAGCGTCAGCATCTGCAGGGGGGGCATCATTGGGGGGGGGGCATCGTAACACTCCTGCAAAAACGTTATTAGTAATAATCTGAATATCCTGTACTGTGAATAGCTTAGGTTGAGTTAGGTTACATTGACCTGAGATAAACATATGGGCCCCCCAAAATAAAGTGTTGCAGGCCCCCCCCCCAAATTCCTTAAGCCGGTCCTCAAAAACATTAGTAATAATCTGAATACCCTGTACTTAGGTTAGGTTACATGGACCTGAGATAAACATATGCCCCCCCCCCAAATAAAGCGTTGCAGGGCCCCCCAAAATTCCTTAAGCCGGTGCTGGCAGGGAGGGCCTAGCGTTTGCTCCCCTTTCCCCGGCGTTGCAGCCAGGGGCCGAGGAGCCTGCTTGGCAACCTTGGGGCTGCAGCTCCAGCAGCGGAGGCGGAGGCTGGACCGGGAGGGCGGTGATTGCCGCGGCCGCCTCCTCCTCCTCCTCCTCTTGCCCATGGCCTGGACTGCCTCCTCCTCCTCCCTCCCCATCCCTTCCAAGCGGAAGATGGCGGCGCAGCGGCGCGGCGTCTTTGGGCGCCAGGACGCGCGGCCTGAGGGATCCCTGCGGCCCGCACTCGCTCGCCGGCGGCTGGGCCGAAGCTAGTGGGCCTGGAGCTCCTCGGGGACTGCTCTTCGCCTCAGCCCGGGCCTTCCTTTGTGGCCACGGCGGCTTCGGGAGGTCTGGGGCTCCTTCGCCATTGACCGCAGGTGAGAGAGCGAGAGGTGGGAGGCGCGAAGGCAAGCAAGCCGGGCAAAGACTGAGCTCATCCCTCGGGAGAGGTTGGGGGCTGCTGAGGGAAAGGACGGGGCCGGGGGTGGATGCACCGGCGGCCCTTCGAGGTGGGGATTAGGAATTTTTTTAAAAAATTGAAATAAGACCATTCTATTGAAAAATACACTCGACTGCAAAAGGCCGGAACAATAACGCAAAAAAAATTTGAGGACGTGGTCCATTGAAGACCCTCGTATGAGGTGGGATGGGAATATGGAGGAGGGGGAGACACCAGAAACACCCCCTTCGTGACGGGAAACAACAACAACAACTGAGTCCTGTGCCCACATTCATGAGACTCTCGGTATTTATCGTGTGTTCCTCCGTGGAGTTCAGGCTGGCAGATGGGAGGCTATGGTTTCTTCAGAGCAGTCCTCCCAGACTCAGAGACAGTGACTTTACTACAAGCTATCCAAGGAAGTTTTTATGGCTGAGTGCTTTCGAATGTGTATGTAGTATCTTCTTTCCCTTAAGTACTTAAATCAGTGAGGTTCCATTATTTATTATATCTTCCTCAAGCAGGGATTGACAAATTGCAAGTCTTCCCATTCCTATCCTATCTCCTCCTTAAACTTGTTGAAGCCTGAAACACTCAAGCCTCAGGACTCCTTTAATATTTAGTATAAATACTTCAATACTTATATATAATAAAGCCTTAGTGGCACAGTGGTTAAATGCCAGTTCTCCAAGCCACCATGTTGTAAGTTTGATCCCAGAAGGCTCCAAGATTCATTCAGACTTCCAGCATTTCATAGGTCAGTAAAATGAATACCTGGCTTGTGGGGGCAATTAGCTAACACACATTGGAAACAGCTTAATATGGTGTAGATGTGTAAATTGCTGTTGCTTAAAACAATTTGTAAGCTGCTCTGGGAGCCTTTGTGGCTGAAGAGCAGGGTTTAAATATCCAAATATAAATAAATAACTAAAACTTAGTTATTTATTACCTGCCTCTCTTCTCAGAATCGGGGCAGGGTACAACTTCACAAAAGTATACAATACAATGCATCACAGTACATCACTATGCAGTACAATTCAATACAGTACATTCAATGCAATACTATTCAATACAACTTTTAGTACAATACATTTCAAAGCACATTCAGTACAGACAATACAGACAATTGTACAATGCAAGTGCCAGTAGACTCCTTTCTATCCTTAACATGAGGATAGCAACCCTCACCCACCCTAGAGGGCCTTACTCTGAGAGTAATGTCAGTCTTACTCTGAGGCACTATATAGGACACAACTTGAGCATTTTAAAGTGTTATGCAACTACAGTTGTCCTTCTGTATCCAAGGATTTGGTATCCACATATTTTAGTATTCATGGCTTGAAAATATTCTTTTAAAAAATAATAATCCAAATAATAATTGATTTTGCCATCTTATATAAGGGACCCCATTTGGCTATGCCATTGCATATAATAGGACTTGAATATTCACAGAAGCAAACCCCAGCGAATATGAAGGGACAACTGCACTGCTATACTTCTAGCAGAAAACAAAGACTTGGAACAATTACTAAGAAAGTGAAAGAAGAAAGTGCTAAGGTAGGCTTACTGTTGAACATAAAAAACAAACAAAAATAATGACCATGGAGAATTTACATAAATTTAATCTAGATGACAAGGAAATTGAAATAGTTAAAGATTTCCCATTCCTTTGATTAATCATTGATCAGAATGGAGATTGCAGTCAAATCAGAAGTAGGCTTGGATTGGAAAGGGCAGCTGTGAAAGAACTAGACAAGATCCTAAAGCACAAAGATAGACAGCTGAGCATTAAAGTTAGGATCATCCAAGTTATTGTATTTCCCATCACCATATAGGGGTGTGAGAGCTGAACAGTGAAGAAAGCTGTTAGAAGGAAAACCAACTCATTTGAGATGTGCTGGAGAAGAGGGCTGCGGATGGCCAAAAAGACAAACAAATGGGTCCTAGAAGAGATCGAGCCTGAACTCTTCCTGAAAGCTAAGATTACTAAATTGAGAGTGTTGTACTTTGGCCACAACATGAGAAGGCATAACTCACTAGAAAAGACAATAATGTTGGGAAAAGTGGAGGGCAGTAGAAAGAGGAAAACTGCATACCAGATGGATAGACTCAATCAAGGAGGCCACAGCCCTGAGCCTGCAGGAACTGAGCAGAGCAGTTAAGGATAGGGGGTCTTGGAGGTGTCTCATTCAGGGGGTCACTATAACTCAAAATCGACTCGAAGGCAGTTAACAACAGTATACAGGTTGCTCCTGTATCTACAGTGGATATGTTCCCAGACTTACCATGGGTACTTGAAACCACATACAGTCGTCCCTTCACATTCGCGGGGGTTCCGTTCCGCGGACCCCCGCGAATGTGAAAAATCCGCGAATAAGGACTCCCCTCCCCCCTCCCTCCCCAGGCCTTCGCGGGGCCTTGCTAGGCCCCGCGGAGGTCTCTCCAGCCCTCCCTCCCCAGCCCTCCCTCCCTCCCTCCCTCTCCAGGCCTTCGTGGGGCCTTGCTAGGCCCCGCAGAGGTCTCCCTGGCCCTCCCTCCCCCCTCCCCAGGCCTTCGCGGGGCCTTGCTAGGCCCCGCGGAGGTCTCCCCGGCCCTCCCTCCCTCCCTCTCCAGGCCTTCGCGGGGCCTTGCTAGGCCCCGCGGAGGTCTCCCTGGCCCTCCCTCCCTCCCTCTCCAGGCCTTCGTGGGGCCTTCCTAGGCCCCGCGGAGGTCTCCCTGGCCCTCCCTCCCCCCTCCCCAGGCCTTCGCGGGGCCTTGCTAGGCCCCGCGGAGGTCTCCCCAGCCCTCCCTCCCTCCCTCCCCAGCCCTTCGTGGGGCCTTGCTAGGCCCCGCGGAGGTCTCCCCGGCCCTCCCTCCCTCCCTCCCCAGCCCTTCGCGGGGCCTCCGGAGGGCCTCCGGGGGTCCCTCGAAGGCCTCCCCACCCCTCCCCAGGCCTTCGCGGGGCCTCCGGAGGGCCTCCGGGGGACCCGCGAAGGCTTCCCCACCCCTCCTCAGGCCTTCGCGGGGCCTCCGGAGGGCCTCCAGGCCTCCCGCAAAGGCCTCCCCACCCCTCCCCAAGCCTTCGCGGGGCCTCCGGAGGGCCTCCGGGCATCCCGCGAAGGCCTCCCCACCCCTCCCCAAGCCTTCGCGGGGCCTCCGGAGGGCCTTCGTGGGACCCGCGAAGGCCTCCCCACCCCTCCCCAGGCCTTCATGGGGCCTACGGAGCGCCTCCGGGGGCCCTGTGGAGGCCTCCCCGGGCCTCCCCGCTCCCTCCAGGTCTTTTCACGGGGCCTCTGGAGGCCCTGTTTCGCGGTTTTGGGGGGGCCCGAGGGGGCCCTCCCAAAACCGCGAATAACCAAAACCGCGAATGTCAAGTTCGCGAATGTGGAGGGACAACTGTAATAACAAACTGCCACAAGTACTGTAGAATCACCCTGGAGCGCCTAGATAATGCCTAGAAAGGACACCTCTCTCTTCATCTGGTGTGATACTGCAGAATTTGACCATCCAGCAGAATTTGACCATAGGGTTGTGCTGGGGGACCTCCAGTGTGACTGTGGTCCTCCAGGTGCCTAGAGAGGCCTTTCCCCTCAACAGTAGGTAAGTGAAACCACAGCTACCCTCTGGCTTTTCTTCGCAAATGAAGATTCAGGAAGGACTCATTCCGCGCTTTTTGCAAGCACGCTGATTACTAAAAAGGCCAATCCGAGATAAACAAGTCCGGTTGCAGAAAGCACAGCAGAAGGTCTCCTTGGATGATGTTTCTGGGTTGTGATTCTTTTTGTGTTGCCGTTTCTCTTCAAGACTTGTTTGGCGTGAGTTCTCAAATAAGGCTGCAGCATTGTGGGTAGTGCGTCTCCATGCCTCCCGATGTGAGGCCAGGGCGGACCATTGTTGGTGATCACTTTGGCCAAGCCTGAGATGTTGTTTCAGGGAGTTCTTATATCGCTTTTTTGGAGCGCCCCTCTTATACTGATCCGTGGCAAGTTCACCATAGAGTAGCATTTTTGGGAGGCGACGGTCCTCCATCCTAGAAACGTGCCCTGCCCAGCACAGCTGTGTTCTCAATATTATGGCCTCAGTGCTGGTGATCCCTGCTTGCTCAAGGACAGCAACATTTGTCACATAGTCAGTCCAGTGTATATTTAGGATTTTGTGCATACAGCGCTGATGAAAGCATTCGAGGAGTCGTAAGTGGTGACGATAGGTGACCCATGTTTCAGACCCGTAAAGGAGAATAGACAGTACAGTGGCTCTGTACACACTGATTTTTGTGCTTCGCCTCAGGTGTTTATTGCTCCTGACTCTTTTGTAGAGTCTTCCAAACACGCTATATGCCTTTGGTAATCTGTGATCGATCTCTTTGTCAATCTTGGCATCTGAGGAGATGATGCTTCCCAGGTAGGTGAACTGCTGAATGGACTTGAACACAGATTTGCCGACGACAATGTGGGGATGGTGGTGTTCGTCCTGTGGTGCAGGCTGGTAAAGAACAACTGTTTTCTTCAGGTTGACTTCCAGCCCAAACAGCTCTGCAACTGTTGCGAAGCAGGATGTTAGGCGCTGCAGAGCTGCTTCTGTGTGGGCAACAAGGGCAGCATCATCAGCAAAGAGCAGTTTACGGACTAGCTGCCAATCCTGCGTAAAAGGGAGGGGGCTGTGAATGTTGAATATTATTGCCCCACTTAGGCACATAGAAAACTGCTTTAATCAGGTCATTGGTCCATCTAGCACAGAATTATTGCAGCAGCTGTCCAGCTTTTAAAGCAGAATTCTTTCTGGGCCCTGTCTGATGATTGCAGTATTACCTCATGGTTTCCCGTTCATGTATTATGGAGGGCCAACCCTGCTTAGCTTCTAAATTCAGCCAAGATCAGTGTGTTCAGGGTGATATGATGGTCTTCCTATGATAGGAGAAATGGGATTACCTTATTTTTTTTCTCCATACCAGAATTCTAGCACCTCTGGATTAAATTGTTGTGGCTGAATAGAGACTTATTTTATTTCATCTCTATATAAGATAGAAGTTCATATGATAATTAGATTTGGTGTTTTATCTATTTTATATATCTTTGGAGATTTTCTACCCACATATCAAATGACTTATTGATGCTAGGTTATTGATGCAGTTATTATGATATAAAAATCAAAAGTAGAATAAAACTTTTAAAACCTAAAACAGAACTGTAAAAGCAATAAAATTTATAAAAGAGCAAGAGACAAAACTACAGTAATTAAATTAACTGTTTCAGAAAGATGAAAAAGTATTTTCCTAGTGCAAAAGTTACATTGAATTAAGCACAAGGTTAGCATCCCTTATGAGAACTCTTAGCAGTCAGGGTCTCAAAATACTCTGATAGCTATCCGATTGCATGTCAGATGGTGGAGGAATCTTGAAAAGACCTCTGTTAAGCATTCTGGTGTGGGTAGTTGCATGCTTGAGATAAGCTACTCCCAAACCATGAAGGGCTTTAATGATAAAAGCACTTTAAATTGAGCCTGGAAGTGGACGAAGAGTACTGCAAATGAATGAACGCTGTCATAGTAAAATCATAATGCCCAATCCTGTTTAGTAACCTAGCATTGTATTTTGAATGAATAGTGTTTTATTGGGAGACAGTATAAGCTGGATGTGAGTAGAACATGGGTAACTAAAGCTACACTACTAGTGTAGATAGGCTTGCAGCTGGTTCACTGTCCTAATCTGGTAATAGGTATTCTATTCCATGGAGGCAACCAGTGAGAGAGCTCAGACAAGGAGTATCCAGATTGCCACCCCATTCCTTGAAGGGGGTACATCTAGAAAAGGGTGAATGTCACTTTGAGTGAATGTCAGAGGGGAAAAGCACCAACGTCCCCTCAATTTTGTCTGTTTATAGACCTTCATCTAATTCACTAATACACCCAAGCACTGATTCAATACTCTCACTGCCTTCTCTGAGTTAGATGCAAAGGGCTGGGTGTTATCAACAGGTTTGTATGGTATGCAAGGCTGAACCCTGTGAGGCAGCATAATACAAATGTCATCAAGTCAAGCATTTGTTTTCTTGAGTCAGCTACCTGGAGTTAGTCATGGAGGTAAGAATGGAAGCATTGGAACACTATGCCTCTAATTCTCAATTTAGATAGTCTTTATGGAACTATATATCATAGTCAATACTTATCAAACCTCAGGGAGTTCCAGGAGAACTAAGATGATCCTACACCCCCTTTTGGAAGGAAGAGTTCTGGAGTTGGTTATCCATCAGAGTAGCCAAAGTGTTTTGGCACCTAAACCTTGCCTGAAGCCTAGCTGAAGCACGGTCTCCTAAAAAAGTAAATAAAGTTTTGTGGCACTTTAACAAATGTATTATGGCATCACCTCATTCCATTTCATCAGATGCACGAAATTGGCAGGCATATGTGCATATATTGGCAGTATATGTATACATTTGTGTGGGATTGTAAGCAGAGAGATCAGAGGGAACCGATGTACAAAAAAATACAAATGATGATTTTTGTGTTAATGCTGAAATATATATAGTATTATTAAACTGATCATTGTTAATGATAATATACTCTAGTATTGCTAAGTTAATTAACAACTGTAGTAAGATAAAAAGCTTGCTATCTTGATTCTAGCCATAAGAGACAGAATTGCAACTTGTTTCTAAATTGTAATTCAGCTGTTTCTTGCTGGATTCTTCGTTGAATGACTACACATTTAAGCTGCAACATTATTGTCACTGACTGTATTTTTTGCAGTTCATTGTATTGGAAATGATCCCAGGGGTCATCTGATCTACCCCAGCTAGAATACCCTTAGCTAGTTCACCCAGTCTCTGTTTAATACTCGCCTCAACAAAGGAGAATCCACAAGCTTCTGGAGTAGTCTGCTCCACTACCAAACAGTTCTTACTGTCAGGAAGTTCTTCCTAATGTTTAGTCTGACTCTTCTTTCTTGTAATTTGGATACATTGATTCACATCCTATCCACTGCAGAAACAGAAAACAACCTGGTCCCATCTTCCACATAACAGTGCTTCATATATCTACAGATGCCTATTACCATCATCCCTTAGTCTTCTCTTCTTCAAGCTGAACATACCGTACCTCCCTCCTCAATCTTTGCTCATCTTTGCTCAGATTCTTTACCATCTTTGTCATTCTCCTTTGAACCACCCTTTCCCTCTGGCCTGACCACTTACAATCTCCACTACCCTATCTATGTAGAAATATATTTGTCAGCTCTCAAGTTACACTTCATCCAACTGGTGAAGTGGATTGAAATCCATAAATGCTTATGCTGTAACTTGTTATTCTTTATAGTGCTGCAGCAAATAAACCTAATTACTTCTCTGGAAATTATTCTCATCCAAGAATTGAACAACAGTTACATGCCTAAATAACACATTCAGGGGTAGCCATGTTGACCATGCAGCAAAACAAAATCCAAAATCCTCAAAAAAGCAATACTTTTATTGGCCAACCAAATGCAAAGCACATGATGCAAGCTTTCAAAGCTCTACTGGGTTCTTCATCAGACAAAAGATGTTAAAAAATAAAGAAAGAAAAGTGACGATGTTATAGTCAAAGGCCTACATGCTATTTCAAGTGGTACTTGTGTTGTTGTTCAGGTGAGGGATATAATGCGGGCAGAGGCCATTCTTACTTCGTGGCCATGTGGAGCTGAGACAACAGGCAGTAAAATTTAAATCCTTTTGCAACAGTGAGGCAACCCTCTGGCATCCATTATGTCCCTGTTCCTTTGTGAAGCCTTGGGCCCCTTTGTTAGGTAGAGATCATTGGCTTTTTCAAGAAGTCTCTGTACTGCTGCATCTGGAAACACCTTTTAGGTGCTGTATAGGTAAAAATAGCCAATTATGGTCTAAAATAGAAGTTTTACCTTTGTTTGAGGTAGAAACCTAAGACAGTTTAGTATTAAACCATATTTCCCTCTTGTTCCCCTTGTTGCAGCAAAATGAGGTATCTTCAGATCTAGGAAACACATTCAGGGGTAGCTGTCTTGGACATGAAGCAAAACAAAATCTACAAAATCCACAAAAAAGTGATACCTTTATTGGCCAACTAACCAACCAACCAGTAATTCAAGTAATTTTCTTGATTCAAGTCATGTTTCTTTTGGACTAGTTGCACTATCACCTCATTTAAGGCTACCAAAATCAACCCGTATTTTGCTGTCTTGACAGGCTGGTCAAATTCTCCCTGTGTCTAATGGTCTATAAGTGTAGGCCATGCTTTTCCAGCTTTGTCAAGCTCGTTAGGGCTCAACAACCAAAATTCACCCATCAATACTTGACTCAGGGCTCTAAAAACACTGAAATTAATATTAGCAGGCAGAGGCAAACAATGTTACCTTCAAAGCATTTAGTATCATATCACAGTGCGCATATAATGTGAAGTCGAAGGCTTTCACAACTGGCATCCATAGGTTTTCCATGGGTTTTTTTTCCCGGGCTGTGAGGCCGTGTTCTGGAAAAGTTTCTTTTCTAGAACATGGCCTCACAGCCTGGAAAACCCCCCACAGAAAACCTGTGCACATATAGTTTATTTAATTAATTTATATCCTCCTTTTCTCTTGTATGGGACCAGCTTACACCATACTTTAAAACAATACAGTTGTTCCTCCATATCCACGGATTTGGTATCCATGGATTTAAGTATTCATGACTTGAAAATATTCTTAAAAAAATAATAATCCAAAAAGCAAACCTTGGTTTTGCCATCTTATATAAGGGACACCATTTTGCTATGCCATTGCATATAATGGGACTTGAGTATTCACGGATTTTTTTTTATTCTTAAAAAAATAATAATCCAAAAAGCAAACCTTGATTTTGCCAATTTATATAAGGGACATCATTTTGCTATACCATTGCATATAATGGGACTTGAGTATTCACGGATTTTGGTATCCACGGAGGGTCCTGGAACCAAATCCCAGGGATTTGGCCCTTTTAGCCCTGTTTAAGTATTTGAAGGGGTGTCACATTGAGGATGGAGCAAGCTTGTTTTCTGCTGCTCCAGAGACTAGAACACGGAACAGTGGATGTAAGCTCCAGGAACAGAGATTCCGCCTCAACATTAGGAGGAACTTTCTGACAGTAAGAGCTGTTTGGCAGTGGAACACACTCCCTCGGAGCGTGGTGGGGTCTCCTTCCTTGGAGGTCTTTAAACAGAGGTTGGATGGCCATCTGTTGGATGCTTTGGCTGTGTATTCCTGCATGGCAGGGATTGGACTGGATGGCCCTTGTGGTCTCTTCCAACTCTACAATTCTATGATTCTATGAATATGAAGGGGCAACTGTACTGCTAAAACAGTTTCAAATACAAAAAATTGAAAAGCATTAAATACAATCCACTTCAAAATATTAATTTAAAACAGTTAAACATATTAAAACGTCTTACACATCAAGAACCAGCACACCTGTTGCACTACTCCAATCAGTTATAAACTGAAGGCCTGTTTAAATAAGGTGTCTTTGCCTGCTGGTAAAAAGAGAGCAAGGAAAGAGCCAACTGAGCTTCCTTTGACAGAGAGCTTCATAGCTTGGGAGTAGCCACTGAGAAGGCTCTCTCCTAGGTCCTCAGCAAACATAGCAATGATGGGACCAAAAGCAAGCCCTCCGCTGGATATCTTAAAACTCAGGTATGGACAGATGCTGTACAGATTTTCAGACAGGCTTGACCAAAGCCATACAAGGACTCTTTACTATCAGACTGGCTGGTAAAATGTCTCAAATTCTCACAGAAGTTATGCTAGGTGACATTTAATGGACACTGTAGTGTCAGAGAAGTATTCATTTGCCATCATCACTGTCCCAGAGCCACCTTGATAACAATTTCACAGGAAGAAAGGTGTTTGATTAGATATGGTTATTCAGTCATTTGAGGTCCTACCCATCACTATGGCCAGTTGTGTACACTCTCAGGTTTTTCCACTGATAAGATAAAAGGTTACTTGCTTTTTGCTATCTCCTGCTCTGTCTGCCCTGTTTTCTAATCTCTTCCTTATGGGCATTCCCCATGAGTAGGATCTTGAGTATTATGTTGCAGATGAATATTTAGGTATGCCATTAGGTTGGGGAGAAGCCAGTTGGTCGTTGTTATTATTTGAACTTCTAACTTGCCTCAGGACTTGGGGCGAGGGAATGAAAGGATAACTAGAATAACAGGTAAATCCAAAAGAGAATGTAAAATAAAATCTTAGAAACTTTTTAGTTAATGAGATGAGTTAATCCACCCTCCAGGGATCCGGGAAAGTTTTTTTCCTGGATGTCATGGGAAAATGTGTGTTGCATACCCAATCTTTGATTTACTTATCTCATCCTTCCCCTATCGCCCCCTTGCTAATTTATAAAGGATTTTGTCTCTGCGTCCTTTTTATCAATAGCTGCTTTCAAGGACTGTGTTAGGGTCTAATTTGCTGCTGACTTTGAGAGGGATTTCTGTTTCTTTTCTGTATTGTTTTCAACACTACATTTTAAGGACAGTTGTATCAAAGAACCTTGTAATTTAGATGGGTATGCTGTTAATTTGAATGTGTATGTATTTGAATCAAGAAAATATGGCATGTGGTAATTGGGGAGAGTTGAAAGTATTCTGATCAAATTCTTGGAGGATGATTTTCTACATTTCCATCTATAATTTTGTTTTCCCACTTGAATCCTTGCCTGTAAAGGGGTAATGAACACTGACACACATTACGGATGTTCATTCCTCATCTGTCTTTTAGTAGGTGTGTTCAGGGCACCTCTTGGTCCTTGCATTTCAGTATAGGAATGCATCTGAAATAAAAAGTGAATCTTGTCTCTAATACTGACATGTCAATCAATTGATTTGCCTCCTGTCAAACTTACTTTTAAAATTCCATGTTGGTGGCCTCTTTTTCATTATTTCTTTTCTTATTTTTCTTTATTTCTGGCAAGTATGGGAGTAAATAATTATTTGTCTCCTAGCTCTGGGTCAAGTTAGATCAAGTCTTACAGCATAGCAAAGCTTCTCCCATTGGCTACCTGGTATTCCTGCAGCAGAAACCCCAGCAGTCATATAAATGACAAAGGGTGCTGTTTTATTTTTCATTATATGAAACAAGAGTGAACAAAGTTGTTTTGCCAATGCTTTAATCCCCTAGGTCATCCTTTTGTTGAGAGGGGTTGAACTGCCTCTTCTGGAAGCCTCCAGGAATAGTGATTCTGTTCCTATTTTACGTAGGCCTCTCCTGTATTGTTTAACAATAAAAAATAGCCTGTTTTTCAAATCCAGAAGTGGATTTGTGGCTGTTTCTGATTTTGTCCCACTGTCCATATTGTCACATGTTACTTCACAACTACTGCCACCTATGTCTGGACATGCCTTTGTATGGGTTGGGATCGAGGGAGTGCAAACAAAGCCATAACCAAGATGTAGGTGGTAACGAAACATAGAACATAAATTGCCATGTTTATAAGTAGTTTCTTGACAACTCAAAGTCTATGCTTAAATGTAATTTATTTCTTTGTGAAAATTAAGATGAAAGTTTTTTTGTCAAGGCACTTACCTTTACATGATCCTATTTCCTGCCCAGCATCAATTAATAGATTTTTAAATTGCCAGTATTACAGATATTCTATGCTGGAATCCAGGAAGAAATTGATCACACACCAAAACAGGACTTCTTGTTAATCATAGGTGATTGGAAAGCAAAAGTAGCAAACAGAGCAGACCAAAGATTGTAGGAAAATATGGCTTAGGATCAAGAAATTAAGCAGGAGAGTGACTGACTGAATTTTGCAAGGCCAGCTGTTTGTTCATCGCAAATACATTCTTCAAGCAACCAAAAAGGCAACTGTATACATGGACATCATATCATCTGATGGCAATATAGAAATCAGATAGACTAGATAATTGGAAGAAGATGGAGAAATTACATTCTCTCTGCAAAAACAAGACCAGGAGAAGATTGTGGCAAAGACCATGAACTACTAATAACAAAAATTAGAGAAAAGATAAAGAAGAACAGTAAACCAACCATCATGCCAAAATATAGCCTGAAAATATCCCAGTAGAATTTAAAGATAATGTAAACAATAGATTTGCACTATTAAGCCTAATTGACTGGGAGCCAGAAAAACTTTGGACTGAAGCCAGGGAAACAAAAAACAAAACAAAACAAACAAATAAAAAAACCATTATCTGCAGCCAAAAAGAAAGACAAGCCTCAATGAATTACAAATCAAAGTTTTCAATCAGTTAAGGACAGACGAGAAGCAAAAATAAAAGGGAACAGAAATAGAGTCAGAAAACTGAATGCAGCTGTCCAACAACTTGTGCTCAGGGACAAGGAGAACTACGATAATAATAAATGCAGGGAAATAAGAGCCGAGAAATCAAAGGGAAATTTGAACAAAAGTCAGGATGCTATATGACCAGCTGGGGAAACATTACGTGACCAAGTAGAAATAAAAACATGAAGGAAATAAAACACTGAAGAACTATATAAAAGAGGTGAAGGGCTGACAGATACATTCAACGAAGACCCATATGAAGATGAACCTCCAGTTTTGTAAAATGAAATGGAAGCTGCACTCAGAGCACTTGGGAGAAATAAATCATCAGGAACAGATGGCATACCAATAGAGATACTCGAAGCTACAGAGACAGAATCTACCCTACTTTTAAAATCTGTCAACAAATATGGAAAACTAAAGAATGGCTCACAGATTGGAAACACTCAATATACATTCCAGTCCCCAAGAAGGGGGACACTGGGGATTATAGTAAGCACAGGACAATTACATTAATCTTCCATGCAAGTAAAGTGATGCTCAAAATTCTGCAACAAATGCTTTTACCATATATGGAGGGAGAAATGCCAAATGTCCAAGCTGGGTTCAGGAGAGAAAGAGGCACTAGAGAGCATATTGCAAACATATGTTGGATAATGTAGCACGCCAAAGAATTTCCAAAGAAGTTCAGCCTGTACTTTATAGATTATAGCAAAGCCTTTAATTGTATAGATCATGAAAATCTATGGAGCCTTTTAAAGAAATGGTGCACCAGAACCATTGTTCTGATATGTAACCTGTACTCATGACAAGAGGCTACCATCAGGACAGAATCTGGAGAAATGGAATGGTTTCCAGTTGGCAAGGGAGTCAGGCAAGGCTGCATTTTATCACTCTATCTGTTTAATTTATATGTTGAACATATAGTTGACCCTCCTTATCATGGGATTTGGTTCCGAAACCCCCCATGGATAGCAAAAACCACAGATGGTAGAGTCCCATATTAATCAATGGGAATGGCCATTTTAAATTTTAAATATGGGCATTACCATTTTAGGTACTCAGCAGCACCATTTAGGTATGTGGTGGCACAATTTTAGGTATTGGCACCGCCATTTCAGGTATGCAGTGATGTTCCATGGATGCGCAAATCTGTGGATATTGAACTCGCGGATACAGTAGAGCACTGTAGAGCCCACTGTATATGTAGAGCAGGATCAGACATGGAGGGAAGAGGAATGAAAATTGGAGGAAAGAAGATTAACTGTTTAAGATATGCAGATGGCACTATATATTACTAGCAGAAAATAGCAAAGACTTGGAACAATTACTGAAGAAAGTCAAGGAAGAAAGTGCAAATGCTTTACTGAAGAAAGTCAAGGAAGAAAGTGCTATAAGGAAACTAGACAAGATCCTGAAGTGTCAAGATATATAATTGAATACTAAAATTAGGATTGTGTATGCTATCATATTTCCCATTTTGTGTATGGTTAGGAAAGGTGGTCAGTGAAGAAATCTGACAAGAAAATCAATTCATTTGAAATGTGGTGCTGGAGAAGAGTTCTGTGGATACCATGGACTGTTAAAAAGAGAAATCAGTGGGTCCTAAAGCAAATCAAGCCTGACCTCTCTCTTGAAGCCAACATGTCTAAACTGAGACTGTTGTACTTTGATCATATGATGAGAAGACATGACTCACTAGAAAAGAAAACAATGCTTGGTAAGGTAGAAGGCAGTAAGAAAAGAGGAAGACCACATTCCAGTTGGATAGACTCAATCAAGGAGGCTGCAGCCTGGAATCTGCAAGACTGAGCAGGGCTGTTGAGGACAGGGTGACTTGGAGGTCTCTCATTTGTAGGCTTTCCATAAGTCAAAGTCAGTTAACAACACAACAGTTTCTGCAGCTGTAAATCTAGGTAGTCTTCAGGTGGGCCAACGTAGCCTAACATTTCCAGAAGGCAATTAGATAACAACAGCAACAATTGCAGATCTTGTTTAGCATTTTTGTCTTATATTAAAATGCTACCAGCCAGCAAGCCAGAGGTTCTCCAGCCTGCAACAGCCTTTCACCCCACTCCACCGGGCCAGGAGGCTGTAGTGGGGCCCTGAGGACTTCTGGGCAGCGAGGCAGCAGCGGGAGGGGGCGTGGCCAGGAGTGGCTGGCATTTTAAGCCACTCCCACCCCCTCAGGAACACCAGCCAGCAAGCCAGAGGTTCTCCACCCTGCAGCAGCCTTTCACCCCACTCCACCGGGCCAGGAGGCTGTAGTGGGGCCCTGAGGACTTCTGGGCAGCGAGGCAGCAGCGGGAGGGGGCGTGGCCAGGAGTGGCTGGCATTTTAAGCCACTCCCACCCCCTCAGGAACACCAGCCAGCAAGCCAGAGGTTCTCCACCCTGCAGCAGCCTTTCACCCCACTCCACCGGGCCAGGAGGCTGTAGTGGGGCCCTGAGGACTTCTGGGCAGTGAGGCAGCAGCGGGAGGGGGCGTGGCCAGGAGTGGCTGGCCTTTTAAGCCACTCCCACCCCCTCAGGAACACCAGCCAGCAAGCCAGAGGTTCTCCAGCCTGCAGCAGCCTTTCACCCCATTCCACTGGGCTAGGAGGCTGTAGTGGGGCCCTGAGGACTTCTTGGCAGCGAGGCAGCAGCAGGAGGGGGCGTGGCCAGGAGGGGCTGGCATCTTAAGCCACTCCCACCCCCTCAGGAACACCAGCCAGCAGCCAGAAGGACTCGAAGCCAGCAATTGGAGTCAGCTGAGGCCGGGAATGGAGTGGGGGCGGAAATTGGAGTTGTGCTGGGGAAAGGAAGGTATGGTCGGAACAGAGTGAACAGATGGTACAAAAGAAGGCGGGATCGCTGTTTGTTAGCTATCCCGCCTTCAGTTCACCCTGTTTCCCGGAATGGATTGGAGAGCGTACCAACCATTCTACAGAACCTTACTTTGCTCCTCTGCAATGCCAGGTCGGTTAAGAATAATACTCATATTATTTACGATCTACTCTTTGATGAGGATGCCTACCTGGCTTGCTTCACAGAAACCTGGCTGGGAGAGGATAGCTCTGTCACGTGGGTGCAGGCCCTCCCAGCCGGGTATTCTGTCAGTGAGCAGGTGAGGGGAAGTGGGTGGGTGGGGGGCGGAGTGGCTCTGGTTTATAAGAACAATCTGACCTTGACCAGGATACCTGTCCGAAACACAGTCCACTTTGAGTGTATGTACCTTAGCCTGAGGACCAGGGATAGTTTGGGGATTCTGCTAGTATACCGACCACCCTGTTGTCTAGCAGACTCCCTAACCGAGCTGACACATCTGGTCTCAGAGTTGCTGTTGGAGTCGCCCAGACTTTTAGTTCTGGGCGACTTTAACATTCCACTCGAGACCAGCTTGATAAATCTGACTGGTGCGGCTTGGGAGTTCATGGAAACCATGACAAACATGGGCCTATCCCAATTGGTCATTGGGCCCATACATTGTGCGGGTCATACTCTCGATGCGGTCTTTAGTATGGAACAGGTATATCCTTGGGCGGCGGTTATTAAAACCACCACATTGTCATGGACGGATCATTTCCTGGTCAAGACTGAACTAAGAGTCTCTTCCCGCCCCACCGGGGGTGGTGGACCCATTAGAATGGTTCGCCCCCGAAGGCTAATGGAACCAATAGGATTCCAGAAAGCCTTGGAGGGTTTAATGGTTGGTAACGCCGGTGACCCTGTCGAAGCTTTGGTTAATACTTGGAACACCAATCTTACCAAGGCTATTGACACGATCGCTCCCAAGCGTCCTTTCCAACCCGCTTCTAACGTAAGCCATGGTATACTTCAGAGCTTAGGAAAATGAAGCAGGTTGGACAACGACTAGAGCGCAACTGGCGGAAAACTCGACTCTTATCCGACAGGACTCGACATAGGAATTTTCTTCGGTCCTATCGAGAGACAATATGTGCAGCGCAGAGATCCTTCTCCTCTGCACGTATTGCATCTGCAGAGTCCCGTCCAGCAGAGCTGTTTAGGGTGGTAAGGGAGATGACACAGGTTATACCTGCGCAGAACCCATTGCTTAACCTAACAACGGCCTGCTGTGACGCATTTAACAACTACTTTGCAGATAAAATCTCTCAGATAAGAGCCGACTTAGATGCCAGCATTTTGACAGAAACAATTGACGAGGTGTCCAGCAACTCCGTTGATGTAAGTTTACTGAATCAATTTCAATCTGTGAGTACCGAGGACGTGGACAAGCTACTTGTTAGAGTGAGGAAGACGACCTGCCCTCTTGATCCTTGCCCTTCGTGGCTGGCCATCCGGGGGGGGGTACCTTGATGGTGTTCCTTAAGGACATCATCAATGCATCCCTCAGGGAAGGGTGTGTTCCATCCTGTTTAAAGGAAGCGGCAGTTAGGCCGCTCCTGAAAAAACCTTCCCTAGACCCCCTGGACATGAACAACTATAGGGCGGTTTCTATGTTACCATTCTTGAGCAAAGTGATCGAGAGGGCAGTTGCTCTTCAACTCCAAGTGGTCTTGGATGAAACTGATTATCTAGAGCCATTTCAAACTGGCTTCAGGACGGGATTTGGAGTTGAGACTGCCATGATTGCCTTGACCGATGATCTGCGTCTAAGCATCGACAGGGGTAATGTGTCCCTGTTGGTGCTTCTGGACCTCTCAGCGGCTTTCGATACGATAGATCATGGCATTCTCCTGGATCACCTGAGTGGGTTAGGAATCGGAGGCACTGCGCTCCAGTGGTTCTGGTCCTTCCTCTTGGGCAGGTCCCAGAGGGTACGGCTTGGGGACAGCTGCTCCAGCAGAAAGGAGCTTACTTGTGGTGTTCTGCAGGGCGCCATCCTGTCACCGATGCTGTTTAATATCTATATGAAGCCGCTGGGTGAGATTATTCGGAGTTATGGGGCTGGGTGTTATCAGTATGCTGATGACACCCAGATCTATTTCTCCTTGACCCGATCATCGGCCTCGAATTCCAATGTCATCTCTCCTCTTAATGACTGTCTTAAAGCAGTAATGGGCTGGATGAGGAAAAACAGATTGAGATTAAATCCGGACAAAACGGAGGTGCTCAAGGTAGCGGCCCCGAAACCAGGAGTTGGGTTGCAACCTCCAGTCCTGGACAGGGTCACGCTCTCCATTAAGGACTGTGTTCGCAGTCTGGGGGTGCTCCTTGATTCATCGCTTCAGATGACGAGTCAAGTGAATGCGACGGTCAGGAGCGCTTGTTATCAGCTTCGGCTGATACGCCAGCTGCGCCCTTTCCTGGAAGTAAGGGACCTCGAGACTGTGGTGCATGTGCTGGTAACCTCTCGTCTAGATTTCTGCAATGCGCTCTACATGGGGCTACCCTCATGCTTGGTCCGGAAACTTCAGTTGGTACAAAATATGGCAGCCAGAGTGGTCTCAGGAACATCTCGGAGAGATCATATAACTCCAGTATTAAAATCTCTCCACTGGCTGCCTATCAGTTTCCGGGCCCAGTATAAGGTGTTGGTTATTTCCTTTAAAGCCCTAAATTGCTTGGGTCCAACTTATCTCCGGAACCGCCTCCTCCCATACAACCCTCCCCGCGCACTCCGGTCCTCTGGGAGGAATCTGCTTCAGCCACAAAAATCTAGGCTGTTTGCAACCTCCCAGAGGGCCTTTTCGGTAATCGCCCCCAATTTATGGAATGGCCTGCCAAATGAGATCCGTCAGTTGACTAGCTTGAGTAGCTTTAAAAAAGCACTAAAGATGGATCTCTTTCGCCAGGCCTTTCCTGATTAGATCCCGGCCTCAGGAGCTCAGTCTCCTGGCTTTTTAAAATTATGTATATATTTGTTTTTAATGTGTTTTTAGTTAGAAGGTTTTAATTTTATATTCTTTAATGTCTTTTTATGGGGGGTGGGTGGGGATGGGTGGTGTTTTTAGTCATTATTATAATGTTTTAATTGTTGGAAGCCGCCCCGATTGTTTTTAGCAGAGGGGCGGGGTATAAATAATAATAATAATAATAATAATAATAATAATATTTATTTCCATACTGAAAAATTACATCTGCAGAAGCTTATTGACTTCATAGTTATCTGAACATACAGCAGTGAAGCCATTGACTAATCATAACTGAATTATTGAGTGTAACATTTCCTATCACATTAGTAGTTTATGAGTAATAACTTAATGTGTTTGAGGCAAAACACATGGCTACCATAAATTCAGTTGCCAGTGGTGAACACCCTTCATATTCTATGACCAGTACAAAAATACTTTCTCCTTGCTGAAATTCTTAGCAAAGCAAAGAGCATTTGAGAAAGCGGCAGTTTTTTTAAAAAAAAGTTTTGACTTTAAATATAGTCAAAAGTAATTCAATTGAAATAGTTGATTAGGAAAAGGCACTAAATGCACAGTGTGGTTGAAAATATATTCTAACAGTTCCAAAGCTTTAATTGGACATTATTTTTGTTGTAATAGTTGTAAATACTTTAAAATATAACATAGACTTTGTTGCTGACATTTAAAAAAACACACCTGGAAACCATACATTTACCAGTTTTAGCACAATTGGCATCTCTGTATGCATAGACACATACATATTTGCTCAGCATTAGTCGCCTAAAAAACTCCAGTAATTTTTAAATGGCTCAATTTAACTTTCATTGTTTACATTCATTATATCCCCAATTATTTGCATGAAAATAATGCAGCTGAAAATGCTCTTCTCCACATCACTGGGCTAGGTCAATTTCTGATTTGGACTGGGATTTCGAAAAGGTAAGACATGGCAGGAGCACACATACCCCCGCATTGTTTCTTCATTTCTGTAACAAGTGAGATAACACCCTGCCTTTCCTGTAATGTACTGCATATGATAGCGAACTGGGAGAGTAGAAGGATCCAGAGGCAGCCAGAAAAATACCTGGCCAATAAGTAAAACTAACATTGGTGAACCCTGTATGCATATGTTGCTGGAATGTATTACTTTAGATTGGAGGGGTAGTGAGTGTTAGTCTAAAATATCCCTTTGTTTGAAGACAGGGCTGGAAATGTGACTGCAAAGGAGCCAGATATCATGGTTCACATTATTGGCTTGGATGGAACTATCTGTCATCTGGCTACTTCTCTCTCAGTTGTCCTTCTTCATTAGCCATTCTACCTTGCCATCAAACATTTTGTAACTAACTAATTAGTGTCTGGATTTCCTTGTATAAATTGGAACTCTATCAGGTAACCCCAGTGTCTCCCATCTTACCTAACAGTGATGGACATGCAGCAACTGCACCAACCCCAATCATTATGACAGTAGGCTAAGGGCCATGCCAACTCTAAGTACCACAACACTAGCCAAGGTGATGGCAGTAGTAGTGTCAAAACAATCTGATGGATACTGTTTTTACTTCTTACAATAAGCTAGATGTCACTACAGTGGTGATGCTACAACTAACCTTTGTAAAGAAGTTAAAGTAAAATATAGCAGCTTCTAGATCAGGGTGGGAGGCCCTCCAGTGTTGTTGGACTGCAACTCTCAGCATTTCTCACCATTGGCTATGCTTGCTAGGATGTTATCATCCAGCATGATTTCCACTCCTTACTAGACTGATTGGTGTTTTGAATACCAAAAACCTTAAAGCGGGGAGGGTCATCAAGGGCAGGCATCCACAGTGGGCCCAACTGAGGATGCCATGTTGTTGGCCAAGAAAAATATCTTCTTTCTGGTGATACCATGTTGTGAGCTAAATCTGGGCAAAAATTGTATTCTTAATTGCTATGCAAAGCTTAGAAAAGATGAAGCTTATTATTTAATTACTAATGAGTGTTTTAATAATAATAATAATAATAATAATAATAATACAAGACAATATTTTGCAAAAAGGCATCTGAAGATACCATCTCTGAGGTAAGATGAGCCAGGGACTTATTTATTTGATTTATTTATTTAGGTATTTATACCCCGCTCTTCAGCCACAAAGGCTCTCTCAGAGCAACTTACAAATTGTTAAGCAATAGCAATTTATGTATCTGCACCAAATTAAGTGGTTTCCAATGTGTGTTAATAAATTGTCTCCACAAGCTGGGTACTCATTTTACCGACCTATGAAAGGATGGAAGGCTGATTGAACCTTGGAGCCTTTGGGATCAAACTTGCAACATTGGGCTGCAGCACTGGCATTTAACCAGTGCACCACCAGGGCTATTCAGGCTCATAAACAGTCTTATCACCTCCACTAAGTATCTTCTCTAGGCAAACAGACAGGATAACTTGGAACAAATTTACTTTTTCAGGCCACTGAAGTGCTCCAAATGACCGGCATAGTTACGTGTAAACAAACAGGCTGATTATCATGGATAGTTGCTTCTGTAGATGCATCTGTAGAGTAGTGCTCATGTTAACACCATATTATCTAGCATGGTTTAAAGTATTTAAATTAATAAACTACTGTGTTTCTATAATGTGATAAAAACTGCTCTCTGTATGGCACCCCTTTCTTGCTCTTGCAGGCCGAGAGTGAGTACTTCTATCAGGAGTTATCCTACCACCTGTTTGCCTCTCACTCTTCATCAAGGGTCCCCAGAGTTACAAGCCAGGTATTTGTCTGGAGGGAAGAGGTCGCTCCCACATTAAACCTCCCAAACTCAAGTAGCCCTTTCTCCCCCATGCCACGGTAGACACAAATCCAAATAAACCTGGAGGTGAGTCTTAGGGACTAGGCAGGTGTGATGAGGTGTATTGCTGTCTCTTAGGTTTGGTCAGAAACCCCCATTCCAGTGGTCCAGTCCAGATGAAGAGATTTATGAAAGGAATATATTGAGAGAGAGAAGGGAATGCAAAGTAAATTACTTGAAAAAGAAACGAAATAAAGCATAGCATACTAATCTAATTATACACTTTAAGGTAATCTGTACACTTACAGGAATAACTAATGGAGTGAAGCAACGTTGCGTTCTTGCATCAACTTTATTTACAATCTTCTTCAGCATGATGCTCCAAAGGGCTATGGCACAGCTTGAAGAAGACGACGGCATCTATATACGTTACTGTACTGATGGTAGCTTGTTTAACTTAAGCCATCTGAGGGCTCACAATAAGACTCTAAACTATCTAGTCCATGAGCTGTTCTTCGCTGATGCTGCTGCCCTTGTTGCCTACACAGAAGCAGCTCTGCAGCACCTAACATCCTGCTTCGCAACAGCTGCAGAGCTGTTTGGGCTGGAAGTCAACCTGAAGAAAACAGAAGTTCTTTACCAGCCTGCACCACAGGATGAACACCACCATCCCCACATTGCCGTAGACAAATCTGTGCTCAAGTCCGTTCGGCAGTTCACCTACCTGGGAACCATCATCTCCTCAGATGCCAAGATTGACAAAGAGATCGATCACAGATTACCAAATGCATATAGCACATTTGGACGACTTTACAAAAGAGTCTGGAGTAATAAACACCTGAGGCGAAGCACAAAAATCAGTGTGTATAGAGCCATTGTACTGTCTATTCTCCTTTATGGGTCTGAAACATGGGTCACCTATCGCCATCACTTACGACTCCTCGAACACTTTCATTAGCGCTGTATACGCACAATCCTAAATACACATTGGACTGACTATGTGACGAATGTTGCGGTCCTTGAGCAAGCAGGGATCACCAGCATTGAGGCCATGATATTGAGAACAGAGCTGCGCTGGGCAGGGCACGTTTCTAGGATGGAGGACCATCACCCCCCCCCAAATAGTACTCTACGGTGAACTCGCCATGGATCAGGGTGTGCCAAAAAAGTGATATAAGGACTCCCTGAAACAACATCTCAGGCTCGGCCAAATTGATCACCAACAATGGTCCGCCCTGGCCTCACATCGGGAGGCATGGAGACACACTATCCACAATGCTGCAGCCTTATTTGAGAACTCTCGCTGAACAAGTCTTGAAGAATCATAGAATCATAGAATTGCAGAGTTGGAAGAGACCACGAGGGCCATCCAGTCCAACCCTCTGCCATGCAGGAAATCACGATCAAAGCATCCCTGACAGATGGCAATCCAGCCTCTGTTTAAAGACCTCCAAGGAAGGAGACCCCACCACGCTCCGAGGGAGTGTGTTCCACTGCCGAACAGCTCTTACTGTCAAAAAGTTCCTCCTAATGTTGAGGTGGAATCTCTGTTCCTGGAGCTTGCATCCATTGCTCCGTGTTCCAGTCTCTGGAGCAGCAGAAAACAAGCCTGCTCCATCCTCAGTGTGACATCCCTTCAAACACTTAAACAGGGCTATCATATCGCCTCTTAACCGTCCTTTTTCCAGGCTAAACATACCCAGCTCCCTAAGTCTCTCCTCATAAGGCATGGTTTCCAGACCTTTCACAATTTTATTTGCCCTTCTCTGGACACGCTCCAATTTGTCAATATCCTTTTTGAATTGTGGTGCCCAGAACTGGACACAGTATTCTAAGTGAGGTCTGACCAAGGCAGAATAGAGTGGCACTATTACTTCCCTTGATCTAGACACTATACTTCTATTGATACAGCCCAAAATCGCATTGGCCTTTTTAGCTGCCGCATCACATTGTTGACTCATGTTCAACTTGTGATCTACTAGGACTCCTAGATCCCTTTTGCACGTAGTCTCGTTCAGCCAGGTCTCTCCCATCCTGTATCTGTGCATTTCATTTTTCCGCCCTAAATGCGGTACTTTACATTTCTCCGTATTGAATTTCATTTTGTTAGCTTTGGCCCAGCTCTCCAGTCTATCCAGGTCATTCAGGTCATTCTGAATTTTGATCCTATCTAGGGTATTAGCTACTCCTCCTAATTTGGTGTCATCTGCAAATTTGATAAGTATGCCCCTAATTCCCTCATCCAAGTCATTGATAAAGATGTTGAATAGCACTGGGCCCAGGACAGAACCCTGTGGCACCCCACTGGTCACATTTTTCCAAGACGAAGAGGAGCCACTGCTGAGCACCCTTTGGGTTCGGCCGGTCAACCAATTACAAATCCATTGAACAGTTAACTTGTCTAGCCCACATTTTACAAGCTTGTTTGCAAGAATGTCATGGGGAACCTTGTCAAAGGCCTTACTGAAATCAAGGTATGCGATGTCCACAGCGTTCCCTTCATCTACCAAGCTGGTAACTTTATCAAAAAAGGAGATCAGATTAGTCTGGCATGACTTGTTTCTCTGAAACCCATGTTGACTTTTTGTGATTATGGCATTGCCTTCTAAATGTTCACAGACTCTCTGTTTAATGATCTGCTCTAGAATCTTCCCTGGTATTGATGTCAGACTAACTGGACGATAATTGTTGGGATCCTCTTTTTTCCCCTTTTTGAAGATGGGGACAACCTTTGCCTTCCTCCAGTCTGCTGGGACTTCTCCTGTTCTCCAGGAGTTCTCAAATATTATTGCCAATGGCTCTGAGATTATATTTGTCAGCTCTTTTAATACTCTTGGATGTAGTTCATCTGGTCCTGGAGATTTAAATTCATTTAGATTAAGAAGGTATTCCTGTACTACCTCTTTGCTTATTCTGTGCTGGGTTTCCCCTATTGTGTCCTCTGTTCCATATCTTCAGGTTGGTCCTCCTTTTCCTTTTCTGAAAACACTGAGGCAAAGAAGGTGTTGAGTAATTCTGCCTTTTCTCTGTCCCCTGTTAGCATTTTGCCATCTTCTCCATGTAGTGGCCTTATCATTTCCTTCTTCCTCCTTTTGCTGCGGACATACCCAAAAAAACCCTTTTTATTGTTCTTAACCTCCCTAGCAAGCCTGAGCTCATTCTGTGCTTTAGCTTTTCTGACTTTACTCCTACACGTGTTCGCTATCTGTTTGAATTCTTCTTTAGTGATTTCCCCCTTTTCCCATTTCCTATACATGTTCTGTTTAAAACTTAGCTCCGTTGAAAGTTCTTTAGTCATCCATCCTGGTTTCTTGAGACACCTCCCATTTTTCTTCCTCAATGGTACTGTTTGAAATTGTGCCTTCAGTATCTCCATTTTGAGAAAGTCCCATCCGTCTTGAGGTCGCTTCTCTTTTAGTATTCCTGACCATGGGATCACCCCCAGTATTTCCCTGAGTTTATTGAAATCAGCTCTCCTAAAGTCAAGAATGCATGTCTGACTATGCCTGGCTTCTCCTTTCCATTGTATAACAAACTCCAGGAGAACATGATCACTCTCACCTAAGGCTCCCACCACTTGCACCCCATTAACCAGGTCATCTCTGTTGGTTAGGTTCAGATCTAAAATAGCTGACACCCTTATTGCCTCTTCCACCTTTTGGACCATGAAATTGTCTTCCAGGCAAGTAAGGAATTTGCTAGACCTTGAAGTTTTGGTTGAATTAGATTGCCAGCAAATCTCAGGATAGTTGAAGTCACCCATCACTACTACATCTCTCCTTTCTGCATGCGTGTTCATCTGTTCTAGAAAGGCATCATCCAATTCCTCCGTCTGATTTGGGGGTCTGTAGTAGAGTCCCACAATAACATCCGTGTTGTTTCCCTCCCCTTTAATTTTTATCCAGATGCTCTCCACCTGGCTTCCAGTATTGATGTCATGGATCTCTTCAGTGGTGTAAATATCCCTGACATATAATGCTATTCCTCCTCCTTTCCTGTTTGGCCTGTTTCTCCTATAAAGGTTATACCCCTCTATTCCTACATTCCAGTCATGTGACTCATCCCACCAGGTTTCAGTAATGCCTATTATATCATATTTGTTTTGTAGTGCGAAGAGAAACGACAACTCAGAAAGAATCATAACTCGGAAGCATCACCCAAGGAGACCTTCTTCTGTGCTTTCTGCAACCAGACTTGTTTATCTTGGATTGGCCTTTTTAGTCATCAGTGCGCTTGCAGAAAGCGCAGGATGAGTCCTTCCTGAATCTTCGTTTGCGAAGAAAAGCCAGAGAGAGAGAGAGAGAGAGAGAGAGAGAGAGTTCAGTTAACAGCAATACAACTCTCATCTTTAGTCAGTATTCAGCTAGTGCAGAAGATGTTGCACTTACTGATTCCTAATTGCTGACTATACACAAAGGGAAAGTACAAGGCAGTTTTCAGTTTTATAGCCAGCTGCACAAACATTAGTATGCCTAGGGATCAGAAAAAACAAATGGAACTCTTCTAGGGCATTGTTTTCCTGTGCCAACATGCTGTTAGAATTAGGCCTCTGCTTGTATTTGTATTGGTTGGCCCTTCTGAATGAAATGTTTACCTCTTATTCCTGCCGAGCTCTTTGTTACTGTGTGTGGTGGCCAAAGGGTTGTTCATCTCATCCTTGAGGAAAGTTACTATAGTCTTTCCACCTGACTCTACTCTGTCTTAGACAAGAAGGAAACTTAGAGGGGTCAAAATTGAGACCAGTAGCTTTTAATGCTGGTCATTTCCATGGTTGATAAAATCAATGATTTAAAAATATATATTAAAAATGAGATTTTTAAAATTAAATTGAATTAAGAAAACTTAAATCAGATTTTAAATTTTTCTTAAAACAATACAAAAATAATCTAGATCAAACATATCATAATGAAAACAAATTATACGACTTCTATTTGTTTTCTATGAGTATGTTAAACAGTCGTTTATAAAAATGGGAGAGAACATGATCAATGGGAGTCCTATCCCCTAGATGGTGTAGATGAAGTGCATGTGCATCTCTCTCTCTCTCTCTCTCTCTCTCTCTCTCTCTCTCTCTCTCACACACACACACACACACACAGAGCCTTGTTTCTTTCTAAGTAAAGTGGTAGAGAAGATAAATAAAAAGCAAATGGGGGAGATGGAATAGACCTGGAAATGGAAGAGGAGTCTGGGTATAAATGCAAGGATTTGTTGCTGTTCTTTTCATGAATTGAAATTAATCTGAAATCAATTCAGAATAATTGCTTGTGGTGTATCTACTGACTAATAAAATTAAGATTATGTTAAACGTAAATATACAGTAATGTATATCTATTAAAATGATTAAATAAGAATCTTTCTCAATTGTAATTTAAGCTGTGGTTTAAATAAGTGTAACTGAGCCCTTCAGAGAAGTTATTTAAAATCATGATTTAAATCAAATCAGCCCTGGTCCTGTCATTATGCTGATTTGTCTCTTTTCCTAAACCACTTCTGTTAGGCTGATAGATACCTCAGCTTGTTTTCTCTAAACAGCAAAATTAAGCAAATTGTATGAAAAGCTGTGAATATTCAGATGAAATGGTTGTGTCTTTTGAAGAACTGGAACTCTTAGGTGAGTGTCCATTCTATGGCGCATAAATGGCTTCACTGTTGTTTAGGAGAGGAAAATAAGTAAAAGTCTGGACAACATAAAGCCTATATAAGGCTGATTTGTGGCCTCTTCTAGAACAGCCTATAGGAGAATTCAAAATGCCCCTTGTGGCCCTTTCACACATCTTTGTCAAAACAGCTCAGGCTTACCCAGGTCTCTCAAAAGTGGAGAAGGGAGTATGCATGCGGCAGCACTACTGATAGGAAGAGAAGCATAGTCCAGTAGGAGCCCCTTATTTGCTGGGGATTGGTTTGGGGGGGGGTGCGGGGATACCAAAAACTAGATAATAGCAAACACCTTTGAAAATAATGGACTTGTGGTTTAAAATACCATACAGTTGAGTTGGGGGACCTAGAAAATGATTAGAGAGGACACATTTTCTAAGAAGACTTTATGGTAGATGTGTTGTTTTGTGTCCCATGGATAATTGAATCAGTGGATAATGAATCAGTGGATACCGGGATCCTACTATAGAGTTCTGCCCTTTCTCCCCCTTTGATCCCTGCTGCAAAGGGATGGTAGGAGCTGCCTGGCAAGCTGCAGGGAGAAGGAAGAGGAGGTGGGTTCGTTGCTGCTTCATCTCACCTTCTGCCGGAGTGGTGAAGAACCACCTTTCTCTTCCTTATCCCAGCGGCTGGCCAGGTGACCCCCACCTGTCCCTTTGCAGCTAGAACAGGAGGCTGCTGGCACTGGGATGGGTGAAAGCTGGGCAGCTTTCCTCCTGTTCGGTGGCCGCCCTCCTTGGTGTCTTTGGAATTGCGCTGCTGGGTCCCCTTCACCTTCTTCACACCACGCTCTGTGAACATGGCAGAGGACAGCTTTGCATACTGTCATTTTTGCCAAAGCATTGTGGAGACATAAGAATGCTGCTGTGAATTGCCTATACAGTAATTAGCAGGTATGTGTGTGATTTCTTCTTGTCTAGTCAAGCACTTGGTGTTTAGGTATTACACAACCTTGTTAATAGCAACTTCCTGATTATCAGCCCTGCGTGTCATGAAGTTCAACTGTCTCACATTGCTATTTCAGAAACCTGGCAACCCCATATACTACTGTCCAGTATGTGGACCATCCCTCTTTGGAGAGTAAACTGTTAGGTTTGGATCCCCCCAGTCATATTTTTGTGGACTGAATAACACTTCTGTAACACTTGTTGATCTTTAACCAGTTGGCTACAGTTGTCCCTCCGTATCCATGGATTTGGTATCCATGGATTTAAGTATTCACAGTTTGAAAATATTCTTTAAAAAAATAATAATCCAAAAAGCAAACCTTGATTTTGCCATCTTATATAAGGGACACCATTTTGCTATGCCATTGCATATAATGGGGCTTGAGTATTCTCGGATTTTGGTATTCACAGGGGGTCCTGGAACCAAACTCCAGCGAATATGAAGGGACAACTATACTGTGAAAAATGTGGGCAACGTCTGTATCAGATGATCCTACATGCTTCACCGAGAATTTAATTATCTTGGGTGGCTTTGCGTCCTCTGCAGGTTGATTTTGTTTTGTGCCTGGTTCCCTTGTCTCCCACAGCTTGACTTACCTACTGAATATTTGAATCCCCCCCCCCGTTATAAATTGTGCACCTAGTTATTCATCTCCTAGTTTCTGGTAGCAGGGAATATTGTATGTCTGTAGCCTGTGCTGATGTATCAGTCAGAAAACAGTCACTTATTGTCAATTGATTGCCTGTGGTTTGTCAATTGTTCGCCTATTGTGGCAAATTTCCCTTTGGTTCTTTTGTGATGTTGTTTGTTAGCCAGGGAAGACATTAGGGTAGCTTCTCCCCTGTCTGAGTAATAGTCATGGGTAAGCATAGTGGCATATCATAGCTTCTTTTCCTGACCAAATGCTAAGTGAAGGTATCTCTGACCAGGAACACAACAAGTCATCAATGACTATGGTCATAGCTGCTTTGTCAAAACTTCTCTATAATAGTATTGGTTCACTGGTCTGCTTTCTGGAACCCATTCTGTCAAAATTATGCCCTCAATGTCAATAAACCCCAGTGAGCATGGCTTAGAATGTGGACTTGTTTTGATGTGCTTTTTTCATCCTTGGTGATGATGGTGTTTTCCAGTGCGTTGACTGTTGTCTTGTCTTAGGATCAAATTGGAAGATCAGGTTTCATCACAAGTGATGATTTTTTGAAAAAGGTTTGGGTCTGCCTCAAGTTGCTGCAGAATGTCAGCGCAAATTTCCTTGCGGCACTCTTTTTGCTGTGGTGTGAGAACCCTAGGGACTGTCTTGGCACAAACTTTTCTCATGTTGAGATCCTCACACAAAATTTTCTAAGCAGTGTCTTTGTCAATGTTCACAGCTTCAGCTATCATTCAGATACTAAATTGGCGGTCTCCTTGAACAATCTGGCTGATTTTTTCCACAGTTTTGTTGGTTCTTGAAGTGAAAGGTGGTCCAGGGCATTCATCATATTCCACATTCTCACGTCCTTCTCTGAATCTTTTGTGCCACTCAAACACATGTTCATGAGACATGCAGTCTTCCCTATAGGCCTCAGTAAGCATTTGAAAAGATTCTGTTGATGTTTTGTTCAATTTTATTGAAAAATGTCAAATTCACGTTGCTCGACTTTTAAACTTAGCATTTTTTGGGACACAATAGACAACACAGCTGCTTTAAATGATGATTGACAATTAACTGAATGGCCGAGAGTGTTGATGTTTGTCATGAAGGTTCAGACATGTTCAAGGTCACCACTCAAGCATTCACAATCAGTTTTCCCTGATTTGTCTGAAAGGTAGAAACACAGTCTCGTTATTTAATAGACAGGCCTCGTATATGGGGTACTGAGTAATTCACAAAACAACTATGCAAGGATTGCTATGTAAGCTGTTTTTGCTCTGAGATTAGAGTGAAAATTAGGAAGAAGAATTTGACAAAGATCCAGTGCCCCTAATTATGCTTATCTTGCCCATGACATTCTTAAACACATATTTTCAATATTTTCAGCTTAGACAAGTTCTTTAATATTTAGCAGAGCAAAGGTTCTTCCTTCTCTTAATTGTCCATCTTACATTATCTTATGCAGTAGAAGCCATAACACTGTGGCTAGATAGAGCATTCAGAACACAGTAGCAACCTCCAGGCTGCTATGTAATGCACAATGCTTTTCCCGTGGATTTTCTATTTTTATAGCTGTAGATTTTCATTGCTGTTTTTTTTTTTTTAAAGTTCTTTTAAACAATGGTTTGAGTCTTTCAGAGGCTGGGTAATTTAAAATAGCCAGTTGCTTCTGGCGTTTGGAGATGATAGCAGTAAGTGCAGTCATAGTTCCTATTTTCTTCTTTAACTCAGACAATAATAAAGTTATCTCTGTCCTATGACTATTCTTTCTGGCATCTGAGTCGAATGTTGATATATTATCCCATTAATAACACAAGGAAAAGCTAGTTTCATCTGGATCTTTTGCCAGTGTGTGTTGTATTTGTTTCGGGAAACTTATGGACATAGTAACATAATTTTTATACATAATCCTTACTACACAGGAAAAAAACCCTGAAAATGTTCAGTTTCCTACACTGGCAAAAATATGTCAATATGTCAAACTAGTTTGTGTGTTGTTTTGCTAGGGGCTGCCACTCCTGACTCCACTTGGAGTGGGGAGGTAGAGTTGCAGTGGAATATTGTAATTTTGTTCCCTTCACAGGGGGCCCTGTCCTTTTGAGGGTGTGTGTGAATCTGCATATCTACAAGTGAGTACCCAAAGTAGAAGAGGAATTTTCTTGGTGTACTCTGTTCAACAGTCTCCTTTCCTGAGGGCTTCAGCATCCATGCTGGGGCCACTTTGTCAAGAGTCACTAAGGACTTATATTCTTCATGACAACCATGGTTCTGTCCTAGGTAGTATCTGGTCCTACTCCTGATGTAGCACACATTCTACACCTAGTTTTCTGTGCTCTCAATAGTGATTGGGATGTGGAAGAGTTTTTTTGGTAGATCTGTTATCCTGGACAGTCCACTACATGGTGAGCTTTAGATTCAGCTGGAACTTGGAATCTCTGCAGGAATGGGTTTAATTAAGATGGCCCTCAACTATCATGGCTCAATGCTATGAAATTCAGTGATTTGTAATTTTGTGAGATATTCAGCCTTTTCTGTAGGTTGTAGGTGGCAGGAACAATCCTGAATGATTGGGAAGCTAGGACCGCCCAGCCTAAGCAGGAAGAAGACCTTTGATCCGGAAGTTAGAGTCTTTGTTCTCCTCTCTCTCTTCCACGCGGTCTTCAGTTCTTCTTCCTGCTTCGCCCAGCAAGGACAGGATTTCATCTCCTCCGGAGCTAACTGCCCTTCTGGTCGGTTCTTTCCATTTTCCTCACCCCTCTTGCCACCTAACCCCCCTTCTAACCATTCTATACTTTATAGATACCCCCCCCCAAAAAAAAAACTTTTCCCTTCCCTTCGGCTCCAGCCCCCCCCGCCGGCCTTGCCTGCTCCAGCCAGCCCCCAAGCGGGCTCGGCTCACCCCCGGCTCGCGGCTTTCCCGCCTCAGTCGTTTCGCGCCCCCCCGCCTCCCCCCGACTATCTTACCCACGCTCCTCTCCGCTTCGGCAGCCCCCCGCTCCTCTCTTTTTCCCCCCGCTCGATCCCCCCCCCGCCGCCGCAACCCCACCACCGGCCCCGCTGCCGCGCGCCCGCTCCCCAGCGAGGCTGCCCTTGCCAAGCTATGCGGCCCCCCCCACCGCGCCGGACCCTGCCACTAGAAGCCGCCCGCCCCAGGCATGGGAGGCAGCAAGGGCCAAAGCGAGGCAGACCACGCCGGCGCGAGCGGCCAGCCACAACAGCCGCTAACCATGGAGGCCCCCAGCACCCGGGACGGTTGCCTGGGAAGCTCCTCCGGCTCCTCCTCTGCCTCAGCCCCCTCGGACCAAGGTACCGTCCCACAGAGGAGGGCAGCGAAAGAGGCGGAGAAAGCCATCACCAGCGGCCGCTCCGGGAGCGTGCCCATGGTGAAGAGGCATAAGTCCCGACCCAAGGAGGCGGTGAGGGACCGGCACAGGACAAAGGGAGACGCGGGGCTTGAGGTCTCTTCCCAGCCCCTCCGTGCTCCGAATGGTGCAGCAAACCAAAATGAGGGCGACCCAGGGCAGGGGACGTCGGATCAGGTAAGGGGGCCCCTGGCGGGGGAGGAGCTGCGCCAAGTCCTCTTTGAATCTTACCATAAGGAGACCCTGGCAGAGGCTTCAGCCGCGGCGGCCTCAGTGAGGCGACGCCTGGAGGGGAACACAAGGCCCACCGCCCCCAGCGAGGAGGACAATGGGGACAGTGAGGTTGAAATCATGGAAGTCAACTCCTCGGAGGACGACTCACGGGGTGGGGAGTCCACGGAGGAGGACGCCGAGGGGGAGGGGACCCAGGCGGTCACAAACCCGCCTGCAAAACTTAAACGCAAGGGGAGGAGGGCTTATCAAGGAGCCAAGAAGCTAAGCATTAAGTTGGCTCTGGATATGTTGAAGGAGGCCCTTCTTTCAGAACAGGATGATGAGGAGGAAGAACCCTCGGGTTCTTCCAGTAAGAGCAAGGGCACTAGGCACAAGGCTAGCAGGCCTAAACGCCCCGGGAAGGCGGACCCAAACACCACCACCTCAGATAAAAGAAGGCTGAGGCGGGGGGAGAAAAGGAAAGACCCCCCATCGAGGCACTCGTCGGAGGAGTCTGGCGAGGCTTCTGAGGGGGAGGATCTTCTTAGGAGACTACAAACCCCCAATGACAACCCCGGCAACGAGGATGGCAGGGGGAACGACGACCAAAGGGGGGACTCAGATAGAGAGTCTGGAGAGCTGTCCGACTCAGAGGCATCTGAGCCAGAGGTTACAGACAGAATTTTCCATGGGGAGAAGTTTGCATACCTTCTGAACAAGGCCCTAGCGGCCTTGGAGATCCCCACCCCATCTCCCCAGGACGATGAGGCGGGGGACCCGGAGTCCCCAAAGAGCCAAAAAGTGGCGGCTCTCATGCCCTCATTTAAACCCAAACGTCCGCTCTTCCCATTCCCCAAAGCCTTCTGGAAGCTTGTGGCGGAGGAATGGGAAAAGCCGGCACTGGGGCGGAGAGGTCTGTCAGCAGCGCAGAAATTCTACAATTTCCCCGCGGACATCCGGGACAAGCTCAAGACCCCGGTCGTGGACCGGCCAGTGGTCTCCATGGTCTCCAATTCTCTCGCGCCAAAAGAGGGAGACGGCTCCTTGAAAGACCTTGACGAAAAAAGGACAGACGCCGCCCTGAGGAAATCCTATGAAGCGTCGGCCCTGGGCATCAGGGTCTCCCTAGCGTCAGCACTAATCTCCAGAGCGGCAATCATATGGCTACAAGAGGTAATGGACAGACCAGACCTAGAGACAAGAGCCCTTCAGAAGGCATTTAACAGAATCCAATACGCCCTGCAGTTTATGGCGGATGCCTCACAGGACTCCCTGTCATACGCAGCCAGGGCGACAGCAGCAGCTAACTTGGCGAGACGCTCACTGTGGGTCAAGCAGTGGGATGCGGACAATCAGTCGAAGAATGCGCTCGCCACAGCCCCCTTCAGAGGTGCCAAGGTATTCGGGGAAGATGCGCTCAAGGACGTCCTAGTGGAAACCAAGGATAAGAAACAGGCAATGCCCTCAATGAACAGGAAAACCCCGAAGAAACCCTTTCGGCGTTCGAGCCAATACTCGAACTCCTTTCGCCAATACAGGAACAACGGTAGGAGACCTGACCACCGACCCAGTAGGCCAGCCTGGGCAAAAACAAATTACGTCATCCGACACGCGCCGTTCTCAAACCCACCCACCAGCCGAAAGGGAGGAACGCAGCCCCAGAGGAATCCCCCCCGTCAACAATCCTGACTCGGGGGCGACTCCAGTGGGGGGAAGGCTATCCCGGTTCCTAAGCTCTTGGTTGGACTCCACCACGGACAGGTGGGTCCTAAATACCATAGCAGACGGCTACAGGGTGGAGTTCAACACAAGACCAAGGAACCGGTTCCTCCCAGCTCCCGTGCCCACCAACCCCCAAAAAGCAAGGAATCTCAGGATAGCCATAGATCACCTGCTGGAGATCGACGCAATAGAGCCAGTTCCAAACACACAACGTTTCTCAGGGGTGTACTCTTACTTCTTCACAGTTCCAAAAAAGGACGGGAGCCTTCGGTCAGTCTTAGATCTAAAATTTACAAACTCATTCGTTACATACAAGCGTTTCCGGATGGAAACCCTATCATCGATAAGGGAAGCGATCAGGAAAGGGGATTTCCTTGCCTCCCTGGACCTATCAGAAGCTTATATGCACATCGGGATGCACGCAGACAGCCGTCAATTCCTCAGATTCGCATTCGGCGAAGAACACTACCAGTTCAAGGCGCTACCCTTCGGACTCTCCACTGCCCCGAGGGTGTTCACCAAGGTGATGGTGGTCCTGATTGCACATCTCCGTACCAAGGGCATACACCTGTACCCCTACCTAGACGACATCCTGCTGAGGGCATCGTCAAAGCCCAAGGCGCAAAAAGACATACAGGAGACAATCGCCTGCCTGCAGAGCCACGGCTTCCTAATAAACTTCAGGAAGAGCTCGCTCACTCCGTCCCAGCAACTGACACACTTGGGCGTCCACCTCGACACGGCGAACTACTCAATCGCACTCTCAAGGGAGCGCCAAATAACCATTCAGACAGAAGCCAGTCTCGTAAGCAGAAAACGAAGAGCCTCACTGACAACACTAGCACGGTTATTCGGCCTAATGATCTCAGCAATCCAAGTGGTACCCTGGGCCAGGTTCCATTCGAGACACCTACAGTCGGTCCTCCTGCCACACCAGGATCAAATAACAAGGAGGGAAAACGTCTCCTTGGAGGTCACGAGAACCCTGGCAATCTCCCTTCGTTGGTGGACACGCAGAGAGAACATAGCCAGGAGCTCCCCTATGACAATCCCGAACCAGGTGGTGGTTACCTCGGACGCAAGCCTGAGGGGATGGGGAGCCCACTGCCTAAACCAGGTGACACAGGGAATCTGGTCACCAGAGGAAAGAAGGCACAGCATAAACTGGCTGGAGCTCAGGGCAGCAAGGCTGTCACTGAGCCACTTCTCCCCACTCCTACGGGACACACACGTCCTCCTATTGACGGACAATACAACTACACGCTCTTACATAGCGAGACAAGGAGGGTCGAGGTCGAAATCTCTCCATGCGGAGGCCGAGCTCCTCATGCTTTGGGCAGAGGCAACGGTCCTCTCCATCTCAGCCCAACACCTCCAAGGGGAGACGAACACGCAAGCGGACTTCCTGAGCAGACACACAGTACTACCAGGGGAGTGGGAACTCGACCAAGAGACGTTCCTACAGATCACGGACGCCTTCGGGGAGATGGCGGTGGACCTCTTCGCGTCAGCCTCGAACGCAAAACTGCCAAGGTTCTTCTCAAGATTCCCCCAGCCGGGAGCGGAAGGGACAGATGCTCTCCGCTCGACTTGGCCAAAGGGACTCCTGTACCTGTTCCCCCCATTTCCACTCCTGGGGAAGGTCTGCAGGAAAATTCGCCAGGAGAGGGCACAAGTGGTGCTGGTGGCACCCCATTGGCCTCGCCGCCCATGGTTCTCAGAGCTATCAGAGATGGCGGTTCAACCTCCGTTGAGACTCGTCCCACACCAGAACCTACTGCACCAAGGTCCGGTAAAACACCCCGACGTCGAATGGCTGAAGCTAACGGCTTGGAGACTGAGCGGAATACCCTAAGGGAGTGCGGGTATGAAGAAAAGGTCATCGACACCCTACTCGCATCAAGACGCGCCTCGACCAAGAGGATATACCAGGCCACGTGGAGGGTGTTCTCACATTGGTGCGCTACAGAGAAGGTAGATCCGACTAAGGCCACACCACGACACATTTTGGCGTTCCTCCAGAAGGGGCTTGACAGTGGCCTTCGCCCAAACACACTCAAGAGACAAATGGCGGCCCTAGCGGCCTTCATACCATGCCCTCAAGGGGGGAGGATCTCAGCTCACCCCCACGTCAAGAGGTTCCTGAGAGGGGCGACGCTACTTGCCCCACCAGTTGCTCACAGGTTCCCTTCCTGGAAACTATCACTGGTACTCAAACAGCTCACGAGGGCTCCTTTTGAGCCCCTGAGGAAGGTTCCCCTGAGGATCCTATCACTCAAGGTGGCTTTCCTGGTGGCAATAACCTCTGCAAGGAGAGTGTCTGAGCTCACGGCCCTCTCAGTGAGAGAGCACCTGTGCTCATTCGAGCCAGACTCAGTCTCCCTGCGGCCAGACCCGTCCTTCAAGCCAAAAGTGATGTCCGCCTTCCACGTTTCCCAGCAGATAATACTACCGTCCTTCTGCCCCAATCCGGTCCACCCCACGGAGAAAACGTGGCACAAGCTAGACGTAAGAAGAGCATTGAAGATATACATCAAGCGTACGGCTCCTTTCAGGAGGTGTGACTCCCTATTTGTGTCCTTTAACCCTTCATCGCTGGGGTCCCGGATCTCAAGACAGACGCTGGCGACCTGGATCAAAGCATGTATTTTCACAGCATACGACGCGGCAGGGGTCCCTCGCCCACCAGGGGTCGTAGCACACTCGACACGAGCGGCAGCCACCTCGGCCGTGTTCTCAACGAATGCGCCCCTCGCAGAAATCTGCAGGGCGGCAACCTGGAGTACTCCATCCACCTTCACCAGACACTACAAGGTGGACAAATTCAAATCCGCGGAGGCCACCTTCGGCAGGAGGGTACTCCACGAAGTTGTACGCCAATAGTACTCACGATTCGCTCCTGCTAGCAGTCACCCCACCCGGGGAATAGCAGGGGCTTGGGTACGTCCCAATCATTCAGGATTGTTCCTGCCACCTACAACCTACAGAATGTTACATTGGGTACTCACCGTGAAGGTACTTTCTGTAGGGTAGGTGGCAGGAACAATCCGGCCCACCCAGTGACTGCCTTATGATACTTGTTTGTGGTGCATTAACCCTTATGCTTCTTTTAAGATATCCAACCGGAGGAATTATGCAATCCAGTTTTTCTCATGGGCTCTGCTAGTCAGAGAACTGAAGACCGCGTGGAAGAGAGAGAGGAGAACAAAGACTCTAACTTCCGGATCAAAGGTCTTCTTCCTGCTTAGGCTGGGCGGTCCTAGCTTCCCAATCATTCAGGATTGTTCCTGCCACCTACCCTACAGAAAGTACCTTCACGGTGAGTACCCAATGTAACATTCTGTCAGAGAGCTTTGGTGCCACAACAAACTACAAACCCCAGGATTCCATAGGATGGAGCCATGATACTTAAAGTTGTGTTAAACTGCATTATTTCTGCAGTGAGGCAGCAGCCATGGTCTATCCCAGGACACCAAGTGTTGAGAGCAGTACTTTGGAATGGAATGTCATGATACATCAGCATCCTGTTCACATAGTAACCAACCCAATGGCTGTGTGAAGCCTACAACTGGTATTCAGAAGCATACTAGAGGTTGAGTCTCCCTTATCCGAAATGCTTTGGACCAGAGGTATGTTGGATTTTGGAATACTTGGATATACATAATGAGATATCTCTGAGATGGAACGCAAGTCTAAACACAAAATTTATTGATTTTTGACATATACCATAAACACAGAGCCTGAAGATAATTTTATATACAGTATTTTTAATAAGTTTGTGCATGAAACAAAGTGTGTGTACATTGAATCATCAGAAAGCAGAGGTGTCACTATCTCAGACACCCATGTGGACAATTGTTGATTTTGGAATATTTTCGAATTCCAGATAAGAGAGACTCAACCTGTACTTCAGACATATGAGGTAACATATAGGTGTCATGACTAGTACCCACTGATAATCTTGATAATCCATGAATTTGTCTAATCCCTTTGAGTTGATGGCTTCTTCTGATAGTGAATTTCAGGGCTTCGCTATTTGTTGTATGATTCTTCTGTAATGAGGAGCGGGAGAAAAACTTCTTTATTATTGGAATGTGTAAAAATACACTGTTTAAAATATCAGGGTATGTTGTCCCTGTTTAAACATCCACACTGTACTTCACACATTAGTGGAGAATACAGCCAACTTTAGCAGAGTTTAATGTTAACGCAGCAGCATCTAGCATCAGAATGTTAGCATACATAGCTTGTTAAATAACCAAACACCCTTTGTCTTTCCCCAAGTTGTTTAACTACCAAAATAACCACTCAAGACTCAAAAGTTAGTTTAAAAAGTACAAAAGCATCTTTACTCACAGTTTAGAGAGCTCATTCTTGGCAGGAACAAAAACACCATCAAAACAAACTAAAACTAATTCAAAATACTTAAAAACTACATTGTTACAACGGGGTCCTCTCAGTTCAAAGGCCCATGAGGTTTGTTAAGGATCATGGCTTCTGGAACAAAGAAGAATACTCAGACACTCCCCCTTCATCCCAGATTCCCCAAAAGCAAAACTTCAGGAAGTTACATCAGCTCATCTCATATGCCTTCTCATTTAAACCTTCAATAGCAGAACCATTTCCACTTAATGGACTGCAAACTATATTTTCCAACATTTATTTTCTTTAAACTATGCATAGTTTTATATGCACCTGTCATGTACTCAGTCACATTTTTCTCTGTGCTAAACAGCTCAGAAGTTAGTACCTTTGCTTGTATGGTAGTTGCTATAGCCCCTTGATTATTTTGATTGCGTTTTCTTCACTTTTTCTAACTCTAGTATTCTTTCAAAACAGCGATAAAGATCAGAACTGTACACAGCATTCAGAATGTGATTCAGAATGTATTCAGAATTGCACTATAGATTTGCATAACGGCTGTATGATACTGGCAGGGTTAATTTTTTTGTTCCATTTGTAAGTACAGTCAGCCTTTTGTATCCATGGATTCTGCATCCATGGATTCAACCAACCATGGCTCAAAAATATTTTTTAAAAATTCCAAAAAGCAAACCTCTGAGTTGTTCACCATTTTATATAAGGGAGGCCATTTTACTACACCATTGTATATAATGAGACTTGAGCATCCACAGATTCTGGTATCCACAGGGAGTCCTGGAACTAAACCCCGGTGGATGTCGAGGGTCCACTGTATGCTCAGCATGGAATTTGCCTTTTTCATAGCAGCCAAATGCTAGGTCTATCTTTTCATTGAACTGTACACTGCAACTCCAATAATCTTTGTCTGGTCAGTCCGCTGAGACCTTATCAGTGTGTGTGTGTGTGTGTGTGTGTGTGTGTGTATGTATATGAAGTTAGGGTTTATTTATTTTTTTGCCATGGGGTCCATCATTTCAGTGGTTGTAAATGATCTCCTAGGTATCTTAGTCCCAAGATATTTAGGGTTTTGTATATCAACAACAACAAAACCATGAACATGACTTCATAGCTAATAGGCAGCCAGTGCAGTTCTGTCAGCACAGGTGTATTGTTTGCATAGCTTGATGTTCCACTTAGCATTGTAGTTGCTGCATTCTGCACTAGTGTATTTACAATTTCTAAACCAGCCACAGTGCAGCCTCTTAACACAGTATGGCTCACAGGGGCAATTGCTGTACCTCTGTACCACTTACTCATAAAATCTGTGTTCTGTCATATGCCCTATGAAGAAAGAAACTGGGCAGGCCTGTTTAGAGCCAACCAATGATAGCTGGGGAGGACTATGGAGGAAAAATATAAAACCAGAAGCTCCTCTATTAAACTGTCAGCTAGGTCCATTCTGAAATAGAGATAGGGCCAGCTAGGAAAAGGGGAATGAAGGAGATCTGAATAGGGGTTGGGAGCTGAGACAGTTCAACAAGAAATGTTCTTTATTTGAAACAGGTGTTACAATGTACTGTGTGCTGAACCACCTGGATGTTTATTTTGTCTGGTACAATAAATGTTCACTTTTTTCCCTACATCTCTGGAGGTTTTAATTTAATAATTAGTAGGCGGAGTGGTCACCCTTTAGCACACTGAACCCAATGGCCAACACATCCCCATGTCAAGTATAGTAATCATCATGAGTCCTGGGTACCAGATCCAGGGAAGGATCTTAAGGATAAAAGTGCAAGGTGAGCCCAAATGTTGAAACTCTGGGGTGAACCTGGATATGCCAAATATACATTCAGTCGCTTAGGTGCTGAAATCTCTCCTGCTGAGCTGCTGTTCTCTTAACCAACTAACTATACAGTGTTTACATCTGTTTTGTGTGTGCATGCCAAACTTGTACAGTTTCTTCCTTATTTAGCCACACATTCACGGAACTTAGAGCTAATATCTGCAATAGGATTTTAAAAAATAATATTTACAAATACGTGGGATTTTTTAGTGATAAGTCATTCTCCTCCAAGACTACAGGGGAAAAATGCAGATTATTATTTGGTGTCAGTAAAAATAGAAGTCTGTTAAGTATGAGAACATCAGGAGTGAACTGCCCATTTGGTTCAGAGAAGTTAATAATGAGAGGAATCACAACACCTGAAATGTTAACCAGAGAACAAGTACTTTTAAAATAATAATCCAGCTATTAGACTATTTTTTTGGTGGTGAAGTATTTCTAGACTTCCAGGTGAGTCTTCCCAGCCAATGGCTCCTTCTACCTGGAAGAACTATAAAGACTTTCCAGATCAGGTAGAAGTTAGCCTGAGGTACAATAACATTCTTCATTGTATCTGACTCCTTGGTCATGATCCATGTCTTTTGAGTTGTCCTGACTCCAGGCATGTGACTTGGCCAGGCAAATTGTCAGTGTTGTCTAGACTAGGCTATATAATCCTGACATCTGCTTGTGAACATCCAAGCAGAACATCCAATGCTACTAGGTTTGTGCATTCAGTGCAGGTTTGGATACGGCTCTCAAAATTCTGGCCTTGTCATTTGATAAGATACATAAAAAAAGAATACTACAGCTGTAAAAGCAGGTTTCAGAGGATAGGCATACTGGTTTGTTAAAGCAAAAGAACAGTTTTCAGGCACTGTTGTAAAGACAAATAAAACAGTTGTTAAATTGTTAAAGATTAACACAATATTTGTTACATACTTATTCATAAGGTAGAGCTCAGCATGTATCTGAGTACAGATGGGAGAAGGAACAAAAGCTGAAATCCCACTTTAGCACTACATTAGCAGTTCTACTTTTTCCAGGGTCAGGCAGGGATGATGAAGGATAACAGCCAAAATCTGTCCTCTGTGAGCTGCCCATGTTTTTTTTTCCCCAATGCCTTCCTTCCTCCATGGCTGCTATGCCTCTGGCCTTTTTACTCCTGCTAGCACTGCCTATGCTTGTGCAATTACACTGTCATACTACACAACAGAAATCCACCCTGAATTCCCAGAATCTGTTGACCTCTAAGTAAAGGTTACTAATATGTTCCTTTGCAATCTAGCTTTAAAAAAATTGTTCTTGGAGGAGGATGGGGATTTTAGCACCTCTTTTTAGGAGGTCCTAAATTTGGCATTGTAGAATTTGGTTTTGACAAATGCTGGTTATTTGTGGCTCACTATGAAAAGTAATTGTGCTATTAATATTGTTTTGTTAGTGACCACTGTAGCTATTCAGTATAATTTGTGCTTTAAGATATGTATTTTTATATTTCCAACCTCAATGTTCATCCCTCCGGCTCCAAAAGCCATTGTTGTTTTGTGCTGTCAAATCAGTTTTGACTTATGATGACCCTATAAATGAGAGACCTTTAAGAGCACCAGTCATCAACAGCCCTCTTATCTTTTTGTGTGTGCCATGGTGCCTCATGATGTATCCAAAGTACAAAAGCCACAGTTCAGTCATTTTGGCTTCTAGTGAGAATGTAGGCCTTATTCTGTAGGTGGTAGGTGGCAGAAACAATCCTGAACAATTGGGAAGCTAGGACTGCCCAACCTGAAGCAGGAAGAAGACCTTTGACCCGGAAGTTAGAGTCTTTGTTCTCCCCTCTCTCTTCCATGCGGTCTTCAGTTCTTCTTCCTGCTTCGCCCAGCAAGGACAGGCTTTCATCTCCTCCGGAGCTCATTGCCCTTTTCTGGTCGGTTCTTTCCATATTTCCACCCTTTCTTCGGCTAACCCCCCTCCTTAACCCCTCTTAACTCTTCTATTTGATATTTTTTTAAAAAAATCCTTTTTTCTTCCTTCTTTGGCTCCCCCTCAGCTCCCGCTGCCCGAGCCAGCCACGAGGCAGGCTCCGCTTGCACCCCGCACTGTGGATTCCCCCCTCCTCTGCTCCATGCCCCCCAACTCCGCTGCTCCCCCCCACCCCTGCAGCCCTCCGCTTCTGCCGCAACCCCCCTCGCCTCGGAAGCCCTCCACCGCTCTATCGCCCCGCCTACTGCCGCAACACCCCCACCGGCCCCGTCACTGCGTGCCCGCTTCTCAGCGCGGCTACCCTCTCCGTGCTCTCCTGCAACCCCCCACCACTCCGGTCCCTCTTCAGTGCAAGTCGCCTGTTTCAGGCATGGGAGGCAGCAAGGGCCAAAGTGCAGCGGACGACACTGGCGCGAGTGGCCAGCCACAACAGCCGCCAATCGCTGAGGCCCCCAGCACCCGGGATGGCTGCCTGGGAAGCTCCGCCTCAGCCTCCTTGGATCAAGCAACTGTCCCACAGAGGAAGGCAGCGAAAGAGGCGGAGAAGGCCATCACCAGTGGCCGCTCCGGGAGCGTGCCCAAGGTGAAGAGGCCTAGGAGGTGGCGAGGGACCGGCACGGGACGAAGGGAGACACGGGGTCTGAAGTCTCTTCCCAACCCCTCCGCGCTCTGAATGGCGCCGCAGATGGAGATGAGGGCTACGCCGGGCAGGGGACGTTGGACCTGGTAAGAGGGGCCCTGGCAGGGGAGGAGCTGCGCCAAGTTATCTTCAAATCCTTCCCTAAGGAGAACCTGGCACAGGCATCGGCCGCGGCGGCCTCAGTGAGGCCTAGTGGTGAACACAAGGGCCACTTCCTCCAGTGAGGAGGACGATGGGGAGACTGAGGTTGAAATTATGGAAGAGGACTCCTCGGAGGATGCCTCATGGGGTGGGGAGTCCATGGAGGAGGACGCTGAGGGGGAGGGGACGCAGGGTGGCCACAAAGCCACCCGCTAAACCCAAGCGCAAAGGGAGGGGAGCTACCCCACGAGCCAAGAAGCTGAGCATCAAGTTGGCTCTGGATATGCTGAAGGAGGCCCTCCTTTCGGAACAGGAGGATGAGGAGGAAGAACCCTCAGGTTCTTCCAGCAAAAACAAGTGCAACAGGCCCAAGGCCAGCAGGCCTAAGCACTCTGAGAAGGCGGACCCAAACACCACCACCTCAGACAAGAGAAGGCTGAGGGCAGTCCCAGATAAGGGAAGGGGGGAGAAAAGGAAAGACCCCCATCGAGGCACTCATCGGAGGAGTCCAGTGAGGCTTCTGAGGGGGAGGATCTTCTTAGGAGACTACAACTCCCCAACGACATCCTCGGTAACGAGGATGGCGGGGGGAATGACGACCTGGGGGGGGGGGACCCAGACCGAGAGTTTGGGGAACTGTCCGACTCGGAGGCATCAGAGCCTGAGATCACGGACAGAATTTTCCATGGGGAGAAGTTTGCATACCTTTTGAACAAAGCCCTAGCAGCTCTAGAGATCCCCATACCATCTCCACAGGAGGATGAGGCAGGGGACCCAGAGACTCCTAAGAGCCAAAAAGTGGTGGCCCTTATGGCCTCATTCAAACCCAAACGCCCGCTCTTCCCGTTCCCCAAAGCCTTCTGGACACTTGTGGCGGAGGAATGGGAGAAGCTGGCACTGGGATGTAGAGGTTTGTCCGCAGCATAGAAATTCTACAGTTTCCCCGCAGACATCCGGGACAAGCTCAAGAACCCAGTTGTTGATCGGCCGGTGGTCTCCATGGTCTCCAATTCTCTCGCGCCGAAAGAGGGAGAAGGCTCCTTGAAGGACCTTATTCGCCACGTGCCGTTCTCGAACCCATCCACCAGCCAAAAGGGAGGAACACAGCCCCAACGGAACCCCCTCCCCCGACAGCAGTCCTGACTCGGGGGCGATTCCAGTAGGGGGAAGGCTATCCCAGTTCCTAAGCTCCTGGTTGGACTCCACCACGGACAGGTGGGTCCTCAACACCATAGTAAATAGCTACAGGGTGGAGTTCAACACAAGACCAAGGAACCGATTCCTCACAGCTCCCGTACCCACCAACCCGCAAAAAGCAAGGAACCTCAGCGTAGCCATAGATCACCTACTGGAGATCGACAGAATAGAGCCAGTTCCAAACACACAACGTTTCTCAGGGGTGTACTCCTACTTCTTCACAGTTCCAAAAAAGGACGGGAGCCTTCCGTCAGTCTTAGATCTAAAATTCACAAACTCATTCGTTACATATAAGCGTTTCCAGATGGAAACTCTATCTTCAATAAGGGAAGCGATCAGGAAAGGGGACTTTCTCGCCTCCCTAGACCTATCAGAAGCCTACATGCACATCGGGATGCACGTGGACAGCCACCAGTTCCTCAGGTTCGCGTTCGGCGAAGAACACTATCAGTTCAAGGCACTACCCTTCAGCCTCTCCACTGCTCCGAGGGTGTTCACCAAGGTGCTAGTGGTCCTTATTGCGCATCTCCGTACCAAGGGCATACACCTGTACCCTTACCTGGATGACATTCTGTTGAGGGCATCATCAAAGACCAAGGCGCAAAAAGACATACAGGAGACAATTGTTTGCCTACAGAGCCATGGCTTCCTGATAAACTTCAGGAAGAGCTCGCTCATCCCGTCCCAACAGCTGATGCACTTGGGTGTCCACCTCGACATGGTGAACTACTCAGTCGCACTCTCAAAGGAGCGTCAAGCAACCATAAAGACAGAAGCAGGCCTAGTAAGCAGAAAATGAAGAGCCCCACTAACAACACTAGCGCGGTTATTCGGTCTAATGATCTCAGCAATCCAAGTGGTCCCCTGGGCCAGGTTTCATTCGAGACAACTGCAGTCGGTTCTGCTGCCATACCAGGACCAAGTAACAAGGAGGGAAACCTTGGAGGTCACGAGATCCCTGGCATTCTCCCTTCTGTGGTGGACACGCAAAGAGAACATGGCCAAGAGCTCCCCAATGACAATCCCGAAACAGGTGGTGGTTACCTTGGACGCAAGCCTAAGGGGATGGGGGGCTTACTGCCTAAACCAGGTGACGCAGGGCATCTGGTCAGCGGAGGAAAGAAGGCACAGCACAAACTGGCTGGAGCTCAGGGCAGCAAGACTGGCCCTGAGCCACTTTACCCCACTTCTACAGGACACACACGTCCTCCTGTTGACGGACAACACAACAACACGTTCATACATAGCGAGGCAAGGAAGATCGAGATCGAAATCTCTGCACGCGGAGGCCGAGCTCCTCATGCTATGGGCAGAGTCAACAGTCCTCTCCATCTCAGCCCAATATCTTCAAGGGGAGACGAACACACAAGCGGACTTCTTGAGGAGGCACACAGTATCACCAGGAGAGTGGGAACTTGACCAAGAGACGTTCCTCCAGATCATGGACACCTTTGGGGAGATGTCGGTGGACCTCTTCGCGTCAGCCTCAAACACAAAACTTCCAAGGTTCTTCTCAAGATTTCCCCAGCCGGGAGTGGAAGGGATGGATGCTCTCCGCTCGGCTTGGCTAAAGGAACTCCTGTACCTGTTCCCCCCCTTCCCACTCCTGGGGAAGGTTTGCAGGAAAATTCGCCAGGAGAGGGCACAAGTGGTGCTGATAGCGCCTCACTGGCCTCGCCGCCCATGGTTCTTGGAGTTATCAGAGATGGCGGTCCAACCTCCGTTGAGGCTCACCCCACACCAGAACCTACTACACCAGGGTTTGGTAAACCACCCTGACGTGGAGTGGCTGAAACTGACGGCATGGAGACTGAGCGGACAACCCTAAGGGAATGCGGGTATGAAGAAAGGGTTATCAACACCCTGCTCGCATCAAGACTCTCCTCGACCAAGAGGATATATCAGGCCACATGGAGGGTGTTCTCACAATGGTGCTCTGCGGAGAAGGTAGACCCGACCAAGGCCACAACGCGACACATTTTGGAGTTTCTACAGAAGGGGCTCGACAGTGGCCTTTGCCCAAACACACTCAAGAGGCAGATGGCGGCCCTAGTGGCCTTCATACCATGCCCCCAAGGGGGGAGGATTTCAGCACATCCCCACGTGAAGAGATTCCTGAGAGGGGCGACACTGCTCGCCCCGCCAGTAGCTCACAGGTTCCCCTCCTGGAACCTGTCACTCGTACTCAAACAGCTCATGAGGACTCCCTTCGAGCCCCTGAGGAAAGTCCCACTGAGGATCCTATCTCTCAGGATGGCTTTCCTGGTAGCAATAACTTCTGCAAGGAGGGTGTCCGAGCTCACGTCACTCTCAGTAAGGGAATGCCTGTGTTCCTTTGAACCAGACTCAGTCTCTCTATGGCCAGACCCGTCCTTCAAGCCAAAAGTGATTTCTGCCTTCCACGTCTCCCAGCAGATAATTCTACCATCCTTCTGCCCCAATCCAGTCCACCCCACGGAGAAAATGTGGCACAAGCTGGATGTGAGGAGAGTGTTAAGGATATACATCAAGCGTACAGCTCCATTCAGGAGGTGTGACTCCCGCTTTGTGTCTTTCAATCCTTCATCGTTGGGGTCTCGGATCTTGAGACAGACACTGGCGACCTGGATCAAAGCATGTATTTTCACAACATGTGGTTCGGCAGGAATTCCACGCCCATCAGGGGTCCTAGCACACTCGACATGATCGGCAGCCACCTCGGCTGTGTTCTCAACGAATGTGCCCCTCGCAGAAATCTGCAGGGCAGCAACCTGGAGTAACCCATCCACCTTCACCAGACACTTACAAGGTGGACAAATTCAGATCCACGGAGGCCACCTTCGGCAGAAGGGTTCTCCACGAGGTGATACACCAGTAGTATATACGCTTGCGTCCCTGCTAGCAGTCACCCCACCCAGGGAATAGCAGGGGCTTGGGTACATCCCAATTGTTCAGGATTGTTCCTGCCACCTACCACCTACAGAATGCTACATTGGGCACTTACCGTGAAGGTGCCTTCTGTAGGGTAGGTGGCAGGAACAATCCGGCCCACCCAGTGACTGCTCTATGATATTTGTTAGTTGTGTATTAACCTATTGTGTTTTCTTAAGGCATACGAACGGAGGGGTTGTCCAATCCAGTTTTCTTTTCTCATGGGCTTTGCTAGTCAGAGAACTGAAGACCGCGTGGAAGAGAGAGGGGAGAACAAAGACTCTAACTTCCGGGTCAAAGGTCTTCTTCCTGCTTCAGGCTGGGCGGTCCTAGCTTCCCAATTGTTCAGGATTGTTCCTACCACCTACCCTACAGAAGGCACCTTCACGGTAAGTGCCCAATGTAGCATTTGGTCTTGGGCCTACCTATTTGTCTTTTTGGCAGCCTATGGGGATACATAGGACACCTTTCTAGCATCATGTTTCAAATGAACTGATTCTCTTCCTGTCAGCTTTGTTCACTGTCTATGTTCACAACCCTACATAAACAGATGCTTTCAGTTGTACCTGTTTTAACTTATGTTAGCTGCCTTGAATCATGAATTGAGATGAAGAATTGAAAACGATGAGGTATAAATACATATAATAATGATGATAATTGGAAATATGATGGCATGGATTTTCAGATGTTAGCATTTAATGATACATCTTTACCCTTGAAGACCTTATCAGGTTCCATTTACAGTTACCTTTCCAATCATTAATCTTTTCTAATTTCTTGACTGTGGTCTCCATTTTGATTAAGAATTGAACCAAGGTTTACAAAACCTTTAAATAATTCATTGTCTATATCAACCACTTTAAAGTTGTGGAAATTGTCTATGGTAATTATCTTTGTTTTCTTTTTATTTACCTGTATCCTTGCTTTTGTACTTTCTCCTTTAATTTTCATTACCAGTCATTCTAAGTTTTTGTTATTTTCGGTTAGTAATATTGTGATCCACAGCTTCTCATGATCTACACAATGAAAAGCTTTACTATGCTCTATAAAGTATAGGTTGATTTTCTCCTGAAGCCCTTTGGTATGCTCCGTTAGTAGTATGTTTGCAGTATGATCTTTAATGCCTCTTCCTTTTCTGAACCCAGTTTGGAGATCTGGCATTTCTTGTGAATATCTGTCAACTTAGGATACCACTTTATGCATCAGATGAAGTGACCTCTAGTCCACAAAAGGTTATACCATAATAAATGTATTAGCTTTTAAGTGCCACAAGACTCTTTGTCTTTGCTATAATAGACTAACACATCTACCCTTCTAAAAAGTATTAATTACCAAAGGCTTCTAGCCAGGATGGTTCACCTCTACCTGGCTGATTTTTGTATAAACATATGCTCTGTATGACACCTCTACAGCTGTCTTCCTATCTTTTCTGCTTATTCAGATCTATAGGGTGTTTTTGTGGCTTAATTGCTTACTGTCTCAGAGGAATATATATATATATATATATATATATACACACACACACATACATACACACACACACACAGTATTGATTACAGTACAACACTGTAATTTGAAACTGTTTGTAAAAGAAGTAACTTGATTACAATGTTCTGTATTAATAATCTTCTGAGAATTCTTGGAGAGTGGGAGAGAGGTCCCAGACTAAAGAAGAGCAGTGTTGCTGCCATCTTCACAAAAGGAGGAAAGAAGACCCTAGCAACTACAAACCAATAACATCAATAGCAGGAAAGGTTCTAGAACAGATCATTAAACAGTTAATCTGTTGCCATTTAGAAAGGAATGTTGTGATAATTAAGAGCCAGCATGGGTTTCTCAAAAACAAGTCATGCCAATTCTCTCTCTCTTTCTCTCTTTTGATAGAGTTGCAGGCCTGGTAGATCAGTGGAGTTCAATGGATATATCTGGATTTCAGTAAGGCTTTTGACAAGATCCCTCGTGATATTGTTGCAGAAAAGCTGGTGAAGTATGGGCTAGACAGTGATGCTGTTAGTTGGTTTGATTGCCTGAACCCAAAGAGTGCTCATCAGTTATTCCTCTTCATGTTAGAGAGACGTGACTAGTGGGATTCCATAGGGTTTTGTCCTGGGCCTACTGTTGTTCAGCATAAATGATTTGAATGATGGAACAGAGGGCAGATGAATCAGATTTTCAGATGACACCAACTTAGGAGGGGTAGCTAGCACCAGGAGGGATAGGATCAGAATTAAAAATGATCTTGACAAATTGGAGAGTTAACAAAATGAATTTCAACAGGGATAAATGTAAGATCCTTCTTTTAGAGAGAGCCAGTGTGGCATAGACAGATAGACAGATACTTTATTTCAGTCATTGACCAATAAAAATACAAACAATAAATCAAGCAGCAAATTTAGTCTCTAACATCAATAACTATTACTGACCATTTGTGGGTGAAGCTTACACATAACATAACAGAATTTAGCTACTTTTAAAGAAATAGTTTTATTCTGATTATCCAGCAAATGTAACTAAAAATCATCAGAATGTCCCGGGGATTTAACTAATAAGGGGGTAATCAACTGGTGATGAATATCCCTTTAAAACTGACAGTACAAAAGTAAGTGGGCTGTAGTTTCTATTGTGCCCACCAGTGTGGTGTAATGGCTTGGGTGTTGGACTGGAGCCCTGGAGATCAGGGTTCGAATCCCTGCTCAACCATGGAAACCTACTGGGTGACTTAACCTCTCTTTGCCCCAGAGGAAGGCAATGACAGTCAGTCAGCGTGGGTCCAAAACAGTCTGTGAGTCAACAGGAGCAGGCAGCAGAGTACTCAGGGACAGTCCAAGGTCTAAGCACGAGTCAAGGTAACAGAAGTCAAAATAACCAGAATCCAGGCATCGAAGTCAGCAGGAAGCTTTCACCAGGAAGATCAGTTGATCTCTGACAAATCATCTCTGATTTTTTTCCCCCTAGCATATATAAAGCAATTAAGGCTTTGTCAGATGTTTCTTAACGAGCAGGTTTTTCTCATAAAGTCTCAGGGATTTCCCTTGAGCTTCCTTTTGATCTCGCTGCTGGGTTAATGGGGAAAAATCAAACACAACATTTTATGAAGAGTGCATAACTTTTATTGATTATATAAATAATGCTTCTCAGGAACTGTAGTCTCCAAGAGACCATCAGATATTCTGGAAAGACACTCTCTTCCTACCCGCTTCACTACAAGGACATGTATCTACAAACAAATAAGATATTTATAATAGATTAATTATTTGGATGTACAGTCGTCCCTGCCCATTCGCGGGGGTTAGGGGTGCAAGACCCCCGTGAATGCGAAAAACCCGTGAATAAAAATATGCCTCCCGCCGCCCACCCGCAACCCCCTTCCAAAGAGACAATGGGGCTTTTCAACCCCATTTGTGGCTTTGGGAAGCACGGGGGGGGGGGGCTGGCAAGCCTCCTGCTCGCCCGGCCAGCCACTCCTCCACCCTTCCCGAAGTGCGATGGGGCTGGCTAGGTGAGGGGAAGCTTGCCAGCCACCCCCACGCTTCCCAAAGCCACGATGGGGCTGGAAGAGTCCCATCGCAGCTTTGGGAGGGGCGGAAGGGTGGCTGGCTGGCTGGTGGGAGGCTTGCCAGCCACCCCTCCACGCTTCCCAAACCACGATGGGGCTAGAAGACTCCCATTGTGGCTTCAGGAGGCGTGGAGGGGTGGCTTGCTGGGGGGGGGGAGGCTTGGCAGCCACCAACCCCAGCTTCCCAAAATGGCGATGGGGCTTGAAAAGCCCCATCCCTGCTTTGGGAAAGGTGGGGGTGGGTGGCTGAGAAGTGCCTTTGCCCCAAACTCCCCGCTTTCCCGGGGCTTCGCTCTCCACCCCAAACGGAGCCAAGTCCCAGGAGAGCAGGGAGTTGGACACGCGGTTTGCTCAGGGAGCACTCTGTTTAAATCGGTTCCTCTCCCTTGTGTGCAAGGGAGAGAAGCTGATTTAAATGGGGTCCTTGCTGAGCAAACTGTGAATAATCGGAACCACGAAAGTAGAAGCCGCGAATGTGGAGGGGCAACTATACTGCACACCTGTCCCACGGTTAATTGATTGCATTTTTTTACCTGTTGTTATTTTCCCATTTCTGTACTTCTTTTTATGAAAATTATTAATAAAAAGTTTAAAAAAAAGATCCCCAAGGAGATTTCCCTGTTTTGTTTGTGCAGCTAGCTGATGGTAAGTGTGAAGGTGATGTGGTAAGATTGTGCCAGTCTTTGATTTACAACTGGGATATTAAGGAAATTAGCTAGGCTCTGTAAACCTTGAATTGATGAAGCGAGTCATTGTTTCTTTGCTTGTTAACCATGGTTAAAACAAAATCCAGGTTAATGTTACATGCCATTACACCTATTGTTTTCAAGCTTAGAGAGTAACAGATTGATTATGTTTACTACAGTGTTGATAATTTCAGTTCTCAACTTCTGCTTTATAGTTCTGTCTCCCTCCATCCCCATGTTACCAGATATGAAAGAGTACGATACTCTTGGACAACTTCCACCTCTGTCTTTGACACTAGGTATATTTTTGTATTGATAGTTTTAATGAAAGGAAGGCATGTATGATGTTAATTTTTCCACTGTCTGGAGCATATTCAGAAAGGTTCAATCTCTATTTGGGAATTGCACTGAGATTTCTCCTGTATGCTCCTACTATGTATTACACATTAAATTAAATGCGTAATTTTTTGGAAGAGAGGGTTTGATAGTAGAAGGTAACAGAATGGCCTTTTTAGTCATCAGCGCGCTTGCAGAAAGCGCGGGATGAGTCCTTCCCGAATCTTCGTTTGCGAAGAAAAGCCAGAGAGAGATATCATATGATAGGTACAAAACGCAATCATATTACATTGACCTATGCTTTTTCCTTACAATTTCATAAAGTCAACTAAAGGAGATGATGGAATCTGAGATAAACAAGTCCAGTTGCAGAAAACACAGCAGAAGGTCTCCTTGGGTGATGTTTCCGGGTTGTGATTCTTTCTGCATTGTCGTTTCTCTTCAAGACTTGTTCGGCATGAGTTCTCAAATAAAGCTGCAGCATTGTGGATAGTGCACCTCCATGCCTCCCAGTGTGAGGCCAGGATAGACCATTGTTGGTGATCAATTTGGCCGAGCCTGAGATGTTGTTTCAGGGAGTCCTTGTATCGCTTTTTTGGAGCACCCCTCTTACGCTGTATACTGTTTTGTGAAATAGCAACTGAATTTTAGTTATCTTGAAATTTTGTTGTCATATAATAGAAGAACTTATCAGGGAGATACCAACTAAGATGTGATAAACCTTATCAGTCTAGAGAATCAATTTGCAGAGCTGCTTGGAAACTGTTTTTTTATATGATGCTGGCCATCATAGATACAGCTTTTATGTAGCTATAAATATTAACTTTTATCTTCAAAGGCATGTTGTTAACTGCCAAGTGTAAGTCAGATCCAGATAGATGAGCAAAACAGACCATTTGAATCTCTTCAGCTTACTGGTTTTTTTTTTTACTAACAAGGCACTGTAATAAGAATTATCTTTTCATTCAATTTTCCACCCCAATTTGCAACCACTTAGAATAAAGGTTAGTCATCCAGTATGTGATGTTTGCATCCTTCATGACAAAACAAAATTCAGTATATCCACCTTCTATGGATGTTGTGTCAGGGAAGTTACCAAATGTTGTTTAAACATTTGCTGTTTTAAAACTTCTAGATGTTTAGAACAATTACACAGCTATGCTCAGGGTTCAGTAATTAGCTTCCAAGTGGCCCCTAGTGCCATGTTTAAGGCCTTCCAGAATCTAGACTGTGAGGGCATTTGGCTAATGGTGATACTGAGAAATTATTGTGAACTCTCATTATTCACAATAGAGCTGCATTTGAGGAATAAAGCTAGTGTGAGATGGATACTAAACCCCTGGAGAGAGAAAATGTTTGTTATATACTGCTCTATTAACTGTCTGTATTTCCTCTTTGGATCTATACACGAGAAGCCTGATTCACAGCAACAAGGACCATACAGTTTCAGTAGTCATTAAATTCTGTTCTGTTCAGGAGTTTCTGGTACAATGGGATAAACTGTCAACATTTTCTTGAAGTAATATGTGCCCTTTTGATGGATATATTCCCATGGTTACGTGGTTTCCTTGTCTGGCAAACTACTTTGCATCTTTTGCTCCCCCACTAAGTTACTGTAGAATTGACATGCTTCATTCACTCTTTACAGAGCATTCACATAGCTGAATCATTGTTGCCTTACATTATGCTGTTCCAATCTTTTCTCAGACTTAGAAAGTCCAACCTGCATAGGAGCAGTTAACTTTAGCACTAATCGTCTATTTCTTTTAATGGGTGGGATTTTGATTTGAGCGATTAAAGATCAGAAAAGTGAACCTATTACCACTTAGCACATATTCATCTTCTAGTTGGTACCATTTTATGTTCTTTTTTATTCTACTTTTAATTGATAGTTCTGATCCCACCCCCCCAATGTAATACCACGATAATGGTGTAGTTTGAATTGATCTGAATTGAATTGAAAAACCTTTCTGGACACAGCATAGCACCAATGTTAGGAAGATATGGATATCATTGGCTACTTGTCGTTGTATATATTATCTCCAGTATTATAGACAGTGGTGTATTATTATTATTATTAATAATAATAATAATTTTATTTGTATCCTGCCTTTCTCCCAATATAGGGACTCAAGGTGGCTAACAAGATGGTGTACTGATATGAGTATTGGACTAGGACATTGGGAGACCAGGGTTCTAATCTTCACTAGATCATAGAAACCTACTGGCTGACCTTGGGCAATCACATTCTCTCAGCATTAAAGAAGGGCAATGGCAAACCTCCTCTGAACAAATTCTGCCAGGAAAACCCCATGGGTGGTTTGCCTTAGGTTTGCCATAAATCAGAAATTACTTGAAGGCACACAACAGCAACGATAAATTATAGACAATATGCTTCTCTATGCTGTCTCTTGGAGAGCATGAGTAGGAAAGTGCTATTGACTCATGTCCTTCTTTGTGAGCTTCTCATGGGCATCTGGTTGGCCACTCCAGGAACAGAATGCTGAATTAGAAAGGTCTTTGGTCTGATCCTCAGGAATATTCTTACATTCTTATTCTTTAATTTCATTTTTTTAAAAAAGAAGTGTGATTAGTGGTTAAAAAAACAGGATCACAGAATGGGGCTGAGCATTAGGTGGCCTCACCCAAAATAGCTGTGCCAAGTGTGCCATGCAACTTTTCCTCATTAGATAGGAATTGAGCAAGACATGCCCACAGAAAAACAAACAGTGCTACAAATTGCTAAGTTGTTTGCAGTTCCTCATGCAGCAGACAACAGGAGAGTAATAATTGTGTCATATTTGGAGCCTTAGCGTTTATGTCTTTGTTGAAATATGTGCAAATGGGAGGAGATGATATTGCATTTACAGTTGCCCCTCCACATTCGTGACTTTCACATTCGTGGTTTTGAATATTTGCGGAAAGCCTTCCACCCACCCAATCTCCACCCCTCCCTTCCCAAGGCACCCATGGGCTTCTCACAAAGCCTGTAACTGCCTTGGAAGGAGGGGTGGAAAGCTTTCCACCTGCCCGATCTTCACCCCTCCCTTCCCAAGGCACCCAGGGCTTCTCACAAAGCCCGTCACTGCCTTGGGAAGGGTGTGTGTGGAAAGCCTCCCACCCGCCCGATCTCCACCCCTCCCTTCCCAAGGCACCCATGGGCTTCTCATGAAGCCCATCGCTGCCTTGGGAAGGGGGGCGGAAAGCCTCCCACCTGCCCGATCTTCACCCCTCCCTTCCCAAGACATCCACGGGCTTCTCACGAAGCCCGTCGCTGCCTTGGGAAGGGGGGTTGGAAAGCCTCCCACCCACTGGCTGGGGGGTTGCAGGAGGGCGGTGGCTTGACCTATTTTTTATTTGCGTTTTTTTCATATTTGCGGGGGTCTTGCAGCCCTAACCCCCGCAAATGTGGAGGGACAACTGTATTATTATTATTTCCCTGAGAGAACACTTCTCTAAGCATTTGTAGGACCTCTAGTGCTGGAGGGCCTACAAATGACTGAAGAGAACATGTTAAACCAATCTGTGAATAATAAAATCCACGAATGCTTAACCCGCAAATGTGGAGGGATGACTGTAATTATTTTGTAATTATAAAATCAGCTTAAACCAGTTCCACTTACATTACAAAAGGAGTAAGAGTTAACCTTTGGTTGTGCTGGAGTTCATTGCAGATAGCATATTATTTGTAAAAAATTGATGCCAAGATCCAAATGGAAGCTCTACAATATGAAATTCTAGTCAAACATACTTTATCTTTTCCTTACGTTTTTTAAAAAACTCTTGTACCATCCAAAACTGAAGTCATGTGGTTAATGTTACTGATATTCAATCTCCCCCTCATTCAACTGTTTGTATTATTCTTGCTCACTGTAAAGATAGATATCTTTATCTAATTAATTTCTCAATGCATTTGATAAAGGACATTATTTATTTATTTATTTTCTAAATTTCTATACTGCTTATCAGTGCCAAAGCACTCCCTAAGCAATTTACAATGTAAAAACAAGTAAAAATAAGACAATTAAAAACAAAAGTAACAATTAAAATTATTTTTAAAAACATATATAAGTTAAAACAATAAAAACAAGAGAGACAGAGATCAGGAACTTTTCCTGCATATTTTTATATGGCCAGCTCTGTTTGTCTGAGTGTAGAAATATGACATTGTAACTTAATCATTCTGCATTATTAAGGCTAGAGTTCAATGCACATTTACTTTAAAGTATGTTTTTCTGAAATCAGTGAATACTGCTTCTGAATAAACACTGATAGAGTAGAGTTGTTAGGCAGTAATTCATTGCAGGTTTATCTAGATGCGAGTTCCACTGAAAATTGTGAGCCTTGCTGTGGAGTAACCATGCATATAAATGGGCTGATAGAATTTTACATAGAGCTGGTGTCAATTACTTTGAGCAGAGCAGTGAATGCCATTTTTTGTTTCAAGTATGTATGTCCAAGTGTACATTCCTTGAGGTCTTTTTTTGTGGCTAGGTAGGGAATAGAATAATGTTGGCTTTCTGTTATCATGGCCTGTATTTCTAAAGTGCAAATTGACAGTAGTGGTATTATTTCTGTTCTTCGAGCAGAAATCAAGAATTTGTGTAGTCTTCTGTTTATATAGTTAGGTTACCTTGTTGTTGTTGACTACATGAAGAGCTGTTAGTGTTCAAAGTGTCCTTCCATTTCTTATGACTCAGCATGTTGATACTTTGTGTTCTGGTTGCTGTTCAAATTATATCTCTTAGATGTCTGCAAATAGATCTGGGCTATCAGTAATTTAGGAATAATTTTTTGTTTTGTATTGTTTTATTGTTGTGTGCCTTCAAATCCTTTCTGACTTATGGCAACCCTAAGGTTGGCAAGAATTATTCAGAGGGGGTTTACCTTGGCTTTCTTCTGAGGCTAGAGAGTGTGACTTGTCCAAGGTCACCCAGTAGGTTTCTATGTCTGAGTGGGGTTCCAGACCCTGGTCTCCTGAATTTTAGTTGAATGTGCAAACCACTACACCAGTTTGTCTCTGTTTTACCAGTTGAGTATCCCTTATCCGAAATGCTTCGGACCAGAAGTTTTCCATATCCTGGATCTTTTCAGATTTTGGAATACCTGTATTTGCATATAAGTACATAATGAGCTATTTTAGAGATGGGATCCAAGTCTAAACATGAAATTCATTTATGTTTTATACATACCTTATATACATAGCCTGAAAGTAAATTATACAATATTTTAAATAATTTTGTGCATGAAGCAAAGTTTGTGTTGGGGTTGCCTGGTTTAAACCATGTTTTAAACCAAATGACTTTTTAAAAAACTACCCCTTTTAAAAATTGATTATTCATATACTTTTTAAAAGTCTGGCTATGATTTTCCAACTCTCTTACTGGAACAAAATTACTGTTTGGATTTAAACATTTTAATTTTAACAGTTTGTTGGCAGTTCTTCATTGTTAGACCAGTATCCAGTGTCAGTTGCTTCTTTTTAATCACTTTATTTTATAATGCAAGAAATGCCTTTCAGAAGCAAATGCTTCAATTAACCTACGGTAAGTTCAGCCCAAACAGCTATCTTTAAAAGAGCACTTTTTAAAGAACAATTATTATTTAAGCCAGTTTTAAAAGAACACTTTTAAAGAAGAATTATTATTTAAGCATTTTGCTAATTAATTTTCAGATTTAGTCCTATATTGGTTTTAATGCAAAAAACAAAACAAAAACCCAACCCAAAACCTAGGTTAATATCTCCAAAACCAGTTGGTGTTGTTTTTTTTAAAAAAACTGTCCCCTCCCCCAACCCTGGTTTGTGTATATTGAACCATCAGAAAGCAAAGATGTTACTATCTCAGGCACCCATGAAAAAAAATTTGGTTTTTGGAGTATTTTAGATTTTGGAATTCCAGATAAAGGAAGGTCAACTTGTATATTGTTTTATAGTGTTGTAAAATTTTTTGGAATTTTGTTCAAATAAAAAATGGTATAGAATATTTCTAATAAACAAAATATGGAGAATGAATAATTTTGGTCTGAAGCAGTTCGGGTTATTGAATTAATCTGAAATAGCACATTTCAACATCAGCCGTTTATTCTGATGAACCACATTGAAGAAAATGTACTCTGCAGAAACCACTGAAGGCTGATGTGACATTTGTCAATATCTATAAGATTTCAGATTTGAGATAACAAAACTGAAAAAAAGAGCTCTTTACCAGATATGTTCTTAATAATAGAAAATATTATCTGTTCTTAACTGCTGTCAAGTCGGGTTCAACCTAAGGTGACCCCATGAGTGAGAGACCTCCAAGTCACCTTTTAATAAACAGCCCTGCTCAGGTCTTGCAGACTTCCGTGACTTCCTTGATTGAGTCTCTCCATCTGGAATGCAGTCCTTTTTTTCCCCTACTACCTTCTACCTTACCAAGTATTATGGTCTTTTCTGTTGAGTCGAGTCTTGTCGTGATATGGCCAAAGTACAACAGTTTAGTCATCTTGCCTTTTAGGGAGAGTTCAGCCTTGATTTGCTCTAGGACCCATTTATTTGTTTTTTTAGCAGTCCATGTATCCATAGAACTTTTCTCCAGCACCACATTTCAGATGAGTTGGTTTTCTTCCTATGAGCTTTCTACACTGTCCAGCTTTCACAACTATACATAGAAATTGGAAATATGATGGCATGGATCACCCTAACTTAAGTATTCAGTGGTATATCATTACGCTTCAGGATTTTGTCTAGTTCCTTCATAGCTGCCCTTCCAAGGCCTAGTATTTTTCTGATTTCCTGACTGCAATTTCCATTCTGATAAATCACTGAGCCAAGATATGTAAAATCTTGAAGTATTTCAATGTTTTGACCGTGATTTCCTTTGTGGCAGGGGGTTGGACTGGATGGCCCTCGTGGTCTCTTCCAACTCTACAATTCTATGATTCTATGATTCTATGAATGTTTTCATTGTCTAAAGCAGTGGTTTTTAACCTGTGGTCCTGGGATCCCCAGGGGTCTGCAGTGTTCTCACAGGGGGTCCGTGAAGGCTTGAAGGCTACTTGGCCCACCTCCTCCCTGCAGTGGAGCGGCCACATGGCAGGATCCAAGACAAAGGCTGACTGGTTGGCTAGGCCTGTTCATTGTCATACAATCCACTCCAGCCACAGACCTGTGGGAAGAAGCATAAGAAAAGGCTTCCCTCCCTCTCCAGTGCCTCTTAGGAAAGGTTTCATGGATGGTGTTATTGTATTATTATCATCATCAGGTATTTATTGTTTTTATTATTAGGGTTTTGACTCTTGAGTTAAGTCTTGGGGGTCCACGGCTACAAAAGATATTTAAAGGGGTCCCTGGTAAAGAAAAGGTTAAAAGCCATGGATCTAAAGTTATGTAAATCTTTTGTGGTCATTATTTTTGTTTTCTTAATGTTTAACTGTAAACCCGCCTTTGCACTTTCTGTCTTGAATTTCTTCAGTAATTCTTCCAGGTCTTTGTTATTTTCTGCTTGTAGTATGGTGTCATCTGCATATCTTAGTAGTGTGCTATTATCTGCATATCTTAAATGGTTGATATTCCATCCTCCAATTTTCACACCTCCTCCCTCCAAGTCTAATCTTGCTTTATGTATGATATGTTCAGCATTCAATTTCAACAGATAGGATGATAAAATGCATCCTTGCCTAATCTCCTTGTGAATCAGAAACAGTTCCATTTCTCCATATTCTGTCCTAACAGTAGACTCTTGTCCTGAGTACAGGTTACACATCAGGACAATCAAATGTTGTGGCACATCCATTTCTTTAAGAGTGATCTATAGTTTTTCATGATCTGCATAATTTGCTCTAATCTTTAAAGCACAGGCTGATTTTCTTCTAAAATTCTTTGGCGTGCTCTGTTATTCAATGTATGTATTCAATATGATCCCTAATGCCTCTTTCTTTCCTGAACCCAGCTTGTAAATCTGGCATTTCTCACTCCACATATGTAGAATTTGTAGAATTTTGAGCATCACTTTGCTTGCATGGGAGATCAGTACAATGGTCCTGTTGTCCCCTTTCTTGGGGATTGGAGTGTATATTGAGGGTTTCCAATCTGTGGGCCATTCTTTTGTTTTTCCATATTTGTTGACAGATTTTAGTTAGAAGTAGAGTAGATTCTGTCTCTGCGGCTGTACCAGTTAACTAATATGAACCTGTCCAGTTGATAAATTCCCAGGGTTCTGTCATACCACACATAAATAAATAAACAAATAGAACCAACCAGAGTTTAGAGGGAAGATGTGGCAATAGTCAAAGATAGTAAAAAGAATGTGTTACCAGTTTTAAGTTCCTTTAAATTAACTAACATTGCTTTAAAATTTCTTCAGACTAACTAAGTTTAAATAAATTAAGGGATAGAATTCAAAGACATAGCCGTATTAGCCTGGAATTTCAGTAAGCAAGGGGATTTTGTAACACTCTTGAGACGGAGAGAGAAAATTGTAGCAAACTTTTTGTACACTGAGGGCTTGTCTATACAAGAGATATAATGTGGACTGCTGCGCATTAATGCAAATTTGCAACAGTGTTCATTTGTCTGCACAGTCCTTTGGCAAATTATTGGTATGCAAAGCGATCTGTGTTTGAAGTACACACACAATCATGTCTGCGAGTTAAGATACTGGCTGAGAGTGAATTACTCACGTTATTATTCTCCACAAGTTGTTTCTACTGCATGGTATTTTTTTTAAAAAATGTAAATTAAAGGAAGTGCAACCTTCTGCTTAAAAAAAGTTGCTTGGTTACCTCAGCACAGCAAAAAGCTCATGATCTGCAATGTGAAACTCCAAAATGGTGCTTCTGATCACTTCATTGCAGGCAAGCCTGCCCCCTGCGCATGTCCAACCAATCAGCTTTAAACTTCTGCCCGCACCGAGAATGTGCTGCGATGCAAATTGGTTGTCCAAATGAGCAGTAATGTGTAGTTCCATGCATTATTTTAAAAACTTCAGGAAAACCCACAAAGGCTTTTCCTGTGCAATAATTGGAGTTTTTGCTCCCCTCCTTCCTAGTACCACAAATCTTGTTTGCTTGTCATTGGGACAAAAGGTATTCTCCTTGCATTCTATGAGGAATATTTTCACCGTCTAGACAACCCCTTCATCTGCTTCCTCTCTAACATTTGAGGAAGTAGAATAAGTCTACAAAGCTTATGCTACGATTGTCTCTCTCTCTGTTAGTTTCAAGGGTGCTAGAAGATACCCTTGCTTAGTTTAACTAACTTAGTAGGCAGTCAAGACTGTAGAATATTGTTGAGATATGGTGCAAGAATTCTAGAATGAACAAAACTGAATTTGAAATTTTAAAGAAAATCTTGGAGGGTAGCATAAGGGAAGTAGAAATTTAGAGAGAATGGCTAGGAAGTAGCATTAGTGACATCAGGGAAGAATAGAGGGGGAAACATTTTTGTAGTTTCTGATACCACTGGGACCCACCGGGATGTAAAGAATGAACATTTTAATAAAATTATTGTTCATTTTGTTCATTAACCCTTTACAATTCAGCTGTGTGACAATTACAAAATGGGAGAAATGTACTTTTTTGTAGGTTAGTAAGAAAGTATTGTCATGTAAATTTTTATTAGTTACCAGCTGATGGGGGTGAGGTAATTTTTTCCTGCAAAACAAAAATGGTGTGCTCAAGTAGCCATGTTAATCACTTTAAAAATTTGGGGGAAATTACAAGCCAGGATGAAATGGTGTACCTCTGCTGGATCCTGCTGCTTCAAGGATTGGTACATCCTATTCACATCTGCGGAAAACCATGCCGTAGGTACATGTCTCTCCTCTCACTCCCATTAGATACTTTTAACTATTGTAATTATCACTGTAATTGTTAAGATTTTATTTTTATGTTTGTCAAAAATAATTACTTCTAATTACTACTGAAAAACCATTTGAGTACATTAATGTGAGCCACATCATGAGCCACCATTTATTCTATCTGATATTGCTCCTCCAGAATTTAATGAGGCCACCCCTCATAATGAAAAGTAACGTTAAAGGGAGTGAGGCTATCACACATTAAGTTAGATCCATAGTGTAAATTTGTTATACCTAGTTACTGGAGAAATGAATGTTACTTTCAAGCTCTGTAATAAGGGATGATTTTATTAAAATGTACAGTCGGCCTTCCGTTTCCACGGATTCTGCAGCCACAGGTTCAACCATCCACAACTTTAAAATGTTCATTAAAAAAATTTCAAAAGGCAAACTTTGATTTTGCCATTTTATATTGAGGACACAATTTTATTATATCATTGTATATAATGGGACTTGAGCAGCCATGGATGTTGGTCTCCATGGGGATATTGGAACCAAACTCTAGCAGATATCAGGAATTTTAGGGATTAGGATTTTTTTTTTTATTGTAATAAGACCATTCTACTGAAAAATACACCCGACCGCAAAAGGCCGTAACAATAACGCAAAAATAATAATTGTTTTCCTCTTTTCTTACCAGGGGCCCACTGTATCATCACATTAAACAAGAAATGCAGCAAGCACACCTCACTATAGACAGTCCTTCAATATCTATAAAGAAGGAATGTTATTTATCATCTGTTACATAAATATAGCTCCTGTTCTGATTCTGAGTCTCTACTTTTTTTCTAGTAAGCAAAAGGGAGTGTTAAGTGGTATATACACAATTATTGTTAAAGGATAGTCATCTTCAAATAATTTCCAAATTAAATTGTTGATTTGGTGTTTTTTTTTAAAGGAAAACTTCTTTGGAGATGTGGCAGCAGATTCGTACTTAAGTAGCATTAAGTACAAATTGGATAGGGTTTTTTTTGTCAGTTAAGCTGTAGACAGCATCAGACCACAGAGCTGAACAGTATCTATCCTGGTATAAGAGATGTGTTGATGTGAAGAAATAAAGCAGATATTTGCCCCTTTTTCCTTGTCTGAAAATGAGGAGTGGATGGGTATATATTTTCTGAGAAACTAAGAATGTCATGGCTTATAATATAACATTAGATTTAGTGACAGCTTTGTTATGTTAAGAAATAGTTTGTGCATGTTTTAACAGCAGCTTGAACAGTGGTCCTTATGATGGGACAAAAAGTAATCCTTTGATGGTTGGGTTAATAGGATGTGACTTAGTCAATTGGCCAAAAGGGAAACAACAACAACAACAACAACAAAATACATTCATTGAATAATGAAAGGATGGTTTTGGGTTGTTTGTGTATCTCATTAGAATGATAAAGATAAAAGATATTGGGTGTAATTTAAACTAACATTTAAAAGACAGTATGAAAGATCTCTTTCAAATTGTTTCTCTCTTAAATTATATTCACATATATATTGGGGTATCCAGTGCATAAACAATATGTATTGATAGATTTGTTTACTGTTCAAATGTGTTTTTATGGAACTGAATATTTATGATGTATTTGAATATTTAAATACTTTAAAATTTATTTTTTTGTATTTTTATAAAAATAGCAGGATCTAACAAAAGTATTCCCCTTCCTTTTTTGAAAGCTGAATCCCCGACTCTCCCAAAGAGAGCATGAAGCAGTCAGTATCTTCTGTTTTACTAGTGGAAAGAACAGCTTGTTTTCCATAATGAGTATTTAGAGCAGGAAATCAGTTTGTTTCCTGCATCCCAAATCTTTGCCTGATTCCTAGAAAATGCTGATACAGGGAAGAAAGCAGAAAGAGACCTTTCTTTTTCTTGACTTATTAACTGAGGCATAGGCTGAGGTTTGAAATGCTCCCATCTTGTTTTTAATTCTGTTTTCCCCAGACCAGCTCTTAATATGCCTCCTTTTGCGTTTTTCCCATCTTCCTTCCATCTTCGGTTACCATGGAGAATGAAATGCTGGCTCCATTCAAGCAACTTACTGAATAGGTTTTGAGGTTGATGGATGGTGAGAATCTCTTATCCCTCTACCTCCCTCCTTTTCCAAACACCGCCCCTGCCTGGTTCTTGACATTTCACTTGCCAGAGAATGGCTGTCAGTGAGAAGAGTCTGAAAGAGAGGCTGTCAGTGTCCTACTGAGATACTCTTTCAGTTTCGTGGAGAGATCAGCTGCGTGAGAAGGTCTTGGAGACTTAGCTGCAAAGCTTCCTCTTGCAAGCAAACTAGGTGAAGCATGAATGCTCACTTGCATTTTTGGTCCCTCCACTGACCATCCACATTCTGTAAATCATGCTGAGAAATCACTGTTCCCTCCCACCCACCATAACTTGTGGCTATGTTTTTGGATGTGTTGTAACCGTGGATAGTTAAAGGGAAAGGTAAGTAAGCCATTTTTGTCAGATTAGCTTTGCTTTCTTTGGTTGTAGAAGTCATGAGGCTGCAGTAGTCTGTCTGTCTTGCATTAAATAATACCTGCTTCATATGATCTTAGTAGCTTGGTGCGTGAAACACATCTGTCTCAGGGAACTCTATCTTGCTTTTTCTTTCTTTCCTAATCCTGGGGTGTGATTTAGGATAATAGCTGGAGTTTTCATGTCCACTATGGTGTTTGGATTAGCTGTATTGTGACTTGTGTGCAAATGAAAATTAATAGAAAGTTCAGTAGTGCAGTGACAATATTGTGGGCATTCTCGCCAAGTGCATAGCTTGGTCATTGCACTATATTGCATTTGCATTTTAGCTAAGATGAGAAGGGAAAGCCATTTCAGAAATTTGTATTCATTCATTATTTAAGATCCCACTTCTTAATAGCTGCCTCTGCTTCATTTCATGCATCACCTGGGTGAGAATTTGTAGTTTACGTTAATATAAAGTACTCTTATCCAGTGCTAAGGATATTTTGGCAAGTAAGTGATATTTTACCACTGTGGAGTTTTTTTCTCTCCTTCTGAATTCTGATTCTCACAGACCTTACAAACTTGAATTTTTTTCTGTTGTTGACTTCCTGCAGGGGTTTTCCAAAAGCAAGGATGTTTCCTCTTTTATGCAGCTAATTTTCAAGTGGGTATGCCTCTTGGGATTTAGAAAGGGAATTTTTAGTAGGTGTATGTGTGTGTGCAAGCGGGAGAGAGAGCGTTCCAAGCAAACATGCAACAGACTCATATGCTGAGTTCAAGATGAATTCATTGCTCACATGATATGTGAATTAGCCTTTGGAAAGGATAATAATACACTTCACACTTGATGAATTTATCCAGTCAGATGACTGACTAGGAAAATATCTCTGCAGCCCTTTTCTATCATGAGCAAACAGACAACCTCCAGAATTAAACAACTTGATAAGCTTTTATTTACCACAGATTAACCAGAATTGTCAGATAGACCTGAAGTTTAAAAAAAAAGTCCAAAGGGGCACAGTGTAAATTCTTGTGAGAAGGATTTGGTGCTGAACATATTTTTAACTTTATGACTATGTATGTAAAATGTTACTGGGTTGGAGATGCAAGAGACTTTGGGCTATGGGCTCAGGTTTTATCTGTGAAATGCCAGTTTTCATTAGTGCATATCATTCTTCACTGAATTAGATGGACTTCAGCATCTATTCGCTTTAAGAGAGAATATCTCCATTCTGATTATTTGTTTCTTTGGGATCTTTCTTCCAATAAAGTCACAAAAATGTAAACATTTTCACCATTTTACTAATTTGATCTTTATCAAATTAGTCATCAGTTTTTATTAAATTAGTCAAATTAATTTGATCTTTATCAAATTAATTTGATGTGTATCAAATTTATCTTTAGAGTTTAGAGTTCTGGCTCTAGACTTTAAAAATTGGTGCTTTCAGAGGGTGTTTGCAGAGGATAGCCATATTAATCTCTTGCAAGAACAATAGTGGAAGCTCTTAGTTTTACTTAAAAACCAACATTTTGGCTTAGAAGTAATTCCTCTTCATAGGCTGTAGTATGAAGTTACAGTCTGCTTAAGCCGAAGATTCCCTTGGATTTGTTGCAGTTATTTGGATGCTGGCCACAATCATTAACTCGCTTAAGTAGGTTTTTTTTCCTTAGCTAAGAATGCTGTTGATACTAAGGTGTGTTTTGAAAAATATACAAATCTGATTCCTTCTGTCTCCTGATTCTTTTAGCTTCTCTTGCAGGCTTGTTTACTGTACTATTAGTTTATCCATTCCCACCGTAAGGAACAGGTACGAAGAAAGTGGGAAGAGCTTACTTTCTTACATGGAAACAATGATTGTATTATTAGTAGTAGTTAGTATTAGCTTGCCTTTTTCACAGTTTGGGACTCAAGCCAGTTTACAAAATTTAAAACAAACATAGCTAAAAATTACAGCATACAAAAGTTTAAAATTTGATTACACTATCAAAAAGTTAAAATCTGTTAAAAACATAAACCATTAAAAAGAAAAAGAAAAATAGAAAATCCAGCATCTCTAGGCACATTCCCTTTAAGCAATGAATCTCCCAAAAGCCAGCCCAAATTTTAAAAAGTGTTTATGTGCCTGTGGAAAGATAGGAAGGAGGGTGCTAATCTAACCTCTCTGGGAAGAGTTCCAGAGCATGGTGTCAGACACAGAGAAGGCCCTCTACTATCTTCCCACCAGGTGAACCTGTGCAATGAATTGGTATGGAATAAAATAGATAGATACTCCTGAAAATCTCTTTCATTTTTAAAGTATCTTGATTTGTGAATTTGGAACAACTCTTGAGAACAATTGTTTAATATTAACCAATGCTCATTGATGAACAACATGAAAACAAGTTCAAGACAGTGAATGCTGATGTCGGTGTGAGCAAAACTGGGTCACTGAGAAGCAAGAAGGAAAGGTATCAGCATGGTTGGAGGGATCCTCAGGTTTTGCAGAGGTTTTTTTTTTTTTTTGACAAATGGAATGTAAGAGGGTAACACCAACTCTAAAAAAAGCCCAATATGAACTGAACATGCTCAGTAGCCACATAATGTTGACTGTCAATTGAAGGAGTGGAGGAGGAAAAAAAGAAGCAGAAGATGTGGAATAGTGTACCCAGAAAGACAGCATAGCTGACTATCTGAAAGGAATTTTTAATGTGAACATTCTTGTCTGCAGGTAAGGAAACACTACAGCATTTTTTTGGTAGTTATTCTGTGGGAGCCCCCAAACAGCTCAAATATGCCCACAGCACACATGCACGGGAGTGGGGGAGAGAAACCCTCTAGGCAAAATACACAGGTATACATGTACAAGTCAAGACATCCTTCCTTAAACACAAAGAAACTAGGACAACACATATGCGCAACCTAGCCAACAGACAGCATCCCCTCCCAAATTCCTCCCCCATAAAACACACAAAACATTTAGGGTAACAAACACAGTTAGCCCTGAGGCTATATACAGTAATGCCCCTCCATCAATAAGCACAACACAAAAAAACAACACCTCCCTCTCCAGAAACAAGAATGGGTAACAACACTACCAGAATCTCCCTACTTTCTTCCCCTGTTCCCCAAGATAACAAGGAAGCAATTTGCATAATGCCAAGGTATGTGAAAAAAGGGTAAAATTGAAATTGGCTATCATTGCCATGTGTTACATTTTAAGGCACCTAAATTTGTCTCCAGATGTATCAGTAAAGACACTTCTCAAGGGACTCACTGTATTCTGCCTACAAAGGAGCTGGTAGCCTTGCACAGGACAGATATGGGCAAGCTCTCAAAGGAATTGCTTTCGTTTTTAACAATGGAGAGAAAATGTTTATTGCCGTACCTTGCTTTTGTATCCAAAATGGCTCATGGTCAACAAGGGGTGTGGCCTTTACCTGCATCAAACTTTTCTCCAACACTGTCTTTAACTCTGGTATAATATCTCAAGAAAGCTGCAGTTCTGAGACCTTCTATGATCACTTTTTTTTCTCCTGAAATGATTTGTAACATCCATATCTGATGAAGAAGCCAGTGATCTTCAAAAGCTTGCATTTTGCACCTTTTGCTTGGTCTAATAAAACTATCATCATAATGGGTTTCTTGGATTTTGCTGTATTTTGCTACATGGCCAGCAGGGCTCCCCTGCATATATTTTTACAGGCTTCAATATCTCTCTTTATAGAACTCCAGATCAAAATCCCTAAAAACAGTCAACTATTCCAAACACAGGAAGAGATAGTTCCTCTCTCATTCTACCTCCAGTGGGTTATCCATTGTCACATGGCACTTTTCCTTCAACTAGTATACCTATTTTATTCCTGTTGTTTTCAGAGATATGAAGCCCAGATCTTGGTGGATAACTGTGTCAGCGTGACAGCAACTGAAAGAAAAATGCCATAGGTACAGTGACTGCAAGGAAGAAAGAGGAAGAACTTGTTATCATCATCAGAAGGGAAAGGCTGCTGCCTCTGAGCACCCCTTTCGCCTATGCCTGTTTTTGGGGTGGAATGTGATCCTTGGAGCCAGCTGCTGTGAGTGGGCTGGTTGGGATAGTTTCCTGTGGCACAAAAAATGGTCCAAGCCACACAATGCCTCTGCTGCGAGGGACCCCCTCACCCAGAGCAAGATACTCATTTCTAAGCTGAGACAGCAGCCTCCCTTTCCCACAGCCATGGCCACTGCGACCTCTTCCTCCTTACTACATTAGCAGGGAGAAAGTGCAGCTGGCCTTTGTAGAAGGAAACAATAAGGAAAGCATGCTGCCCACATTCCTGAACAGCCAGGAAAAAAGTTGTATGTACAACTTGTATAGGAGTGCCTGTTACCTGAACTACATTTGTTGCTGCAACAACTCCTCTGCTAGTTCTAGATGCATATGCGTGCACTGTAGAAGACATCTGTTTAATGATAAACCTAAATCCTTCCCCTGAACATCTTCATTTTTCAAATGAAGGCTATTTTTCTGATTTTGAACCCTTCAGCTTCAAATCAGTGTGGTATAGGGGTTTGAACATTGGACTTAGACTCTTGAGATCAGGGTTCAAATCCACACGCAACCATGGAAACCTATTGGGTGGTAACCTTGGGCAAGTCATACTTTCTCAGCCTCAGAGCATGGCAAAGGCAGCCCCCTACACAAATTTTTCCAAGAAAACCCAGTGGTAGTTTCACCTTAGGGTCACCATAAGTCAGAAGTTACTTTAAGGCACACAACAACAACAACAACAACATTTCTCAAAAATTCATCAGTTATTTAAAGAAAAAAAATAAGAGGACCGCTGAGTTCAAGTAAAATATTACTTTGCCATAAAAACCAACCTACTGCAAGAGCATCCAATTCAATTTTAGGCTATTTTCATAGAATCATAGAGTTGGAAGAGATCACAAGGGCCATCCAGTCCAACCCCCTGCTATGCAGGAATACACAATCAAATCATTTCTGACAGATGGCCTTTTTAAAAAAAGTCTGCACTCTTCTTTGTACAAGAAAGAGAATATGAAAGCTAAAGCAACCATATTCTGCTGCTAAATTCATAGCACAAAACTCCATGATTCAACATAGGTGTTTGGCTTATTTTTCTTTTGTTCTAACAGCTGCCCACATGTTTAAGAGCTGCTTACAGCAGAGATGCTATGCTTTTCAACTTGCCAAACTCAGCAGTAGTCTCCCTCACCTCATTTTACACTACCTCATTTAGTAGTGTCGCAGATCTATTCATTCCCAGTTTAAAGACTGTGATATCCTATGCCAGTGGTTCTTAACCTGATGTCCTCACAGGGGTCTGTGAAGGCAGTGGAGCAGCCATGTGACAGGAGCCAAAGCAAATGCTGGCTGGCTTGGTCTGCACATTGCCATTCATTCCACTCCAGCCACAAACTTGCAGGAAGAAAAGTCTTCCCTCCCCCTCCAGTGCCTCTGAGGGAAGGCTTAATGGATGGTGTAATTGTATATTTGTTGTTGTTGTTTTAAATCTTGAGTTTAGTCTTAGGGGTCCACGGGAACAAAAGATATTTAAAGGGGTTCCCTGATAAAAGAAAGGTTAAGAGCCACTGTCCTATGTTATAGCTGTTGACCATATAATCTGAGATGGAAAAACTGAGTTAACTGACTGAAGAACATAAGATCTCTGCTGGATTAGACTGAGTGCTTACTCTAATACGGGGTGGGAATTAACATGCCTCTCCAGATGCATTTGAACTGGAACTCCCAGCATCCTTCACCATTAGTTAGGCTAGCTAAACCTGCTGAGTTGCATTTGAACCACTATGAATCACATGATCCTCACTCGGGCTGTAACGTTAGGCCTAGCAAGGATAGACCCATTGAAATCAGTTGTAATTAAGATTCTGTTCACTTCAGTGGATTTATTCTTAAGTAAGACTAGCATAGGGTTTAGCCCCAGGATTCCCTCTAGTTCAGTATTCAAGGGCAGAAAGGCAACTGCTCTCTGTTGCTTTTGTCCCATATCAACTTGTACTGTCTGGCCATAAGAGTGTGGACTTTCCTCTTAGATATCATGGCTGACAAGCATCAATAAAGCTTCTCCCATGGTGCTGTTTTTCTTAGGAGATTTTCAGACAGCTAAAATCAGCCTCTTGCACGCAAGCAGCCCCCGGAACAGTAACGAGGCTGCTGCGTGGCAAGGGTCCATTTTGGACGACGACGTTTCTCTCTCGGCATCGTCCGTGACTGTTGCGGCCAGCATTGGAGGCGGCCACGCTGTTTTTTACTCACGGACAACTTCTGTGAGTAAAAAACAGTGCAGCCGCCTCCAATGCTGGCTGCAACAGTCACGGACGACGCCGAGAGAGAAACGGCGGCGTCCAAAATGGACCTTTGCCGCACAGCAGCCTCGTTATTGTTCCGGGGGCTGCTTGCACGGCAAGAGGCTGATTTTAGCCGTCTGAAAATCTCCTTAGTCACCTCAGTTTGTAGCCATTGCTATATCGAGTGCTAGTTGCTTTCAGTCCCATTTGGGAGAAAAGTGGAATATAAAATAAATAAATAAATTACTGAATTTGGAGTTTATTACACCACACTGTTATAGTGCTATTATTCCACTGCTCTGGCTGCCTCCTGTGGAATTCCGGGGTTTGTAGTTTAGTGAGGCCTAAGAGCTCTCTGGCTGAGAATTCTAAATACCCCTCCCTAAACTGCAAATCCCAGGATTCAACAGGAGGCAGCCATAGTGGTTAAAGTGGAAGAATAGTGCTATAACAGTGTAGTGTGATAAAGTCTTACGATATATGTTATGTTAAGTTTTGATTGGATCCAGAGGTAGTCATATTTAAAGTAGCCCCATTTAAGTCAGGGTACTTCTAAACAAGGTAGTAACTCTACTTGTAAACATGGGATTTTATAGGGAGTCCAGCCATCATCTTCCATTTATATACTTTCTGTGTTTTCTTCCTATATCTTCTGACTTTTTTCATATCTCCCACCCTCGCAAAAAGAAAAAGAAAAAAAAGAAACACCCTTAAGGAGAGAAGGACAGAATAGCTGCCCAGTGCATTTTTATGGGCAAGGCAAGGGACATTTAGTTTGGAAGTGCTTTCAGTCGTGGCCTGCATAATCCCATTGATTTCAGCGGATCTGATCTGCTGTATACTGTGTATTCATTAAATTGTGCCTTCCATTCCTTGCATTGGACTGAGCAAGGGCTTTTTTGTGATATATGAGAGTGTAGTAACTGGCTGCCATTTCTGTTTTAAGTGTTAATATGTCAGTTATGCAATTTACTTTGGCTTCTGTTATCTTCTCATGGCATGCTGCCCTTTCCTTTTGGTGACCCAACTTGCTGTATGTGGAATTTTGTAAGACTTCATGGAGTTGAATTCTTCTATGTAATTCATTTAAATTCAAAGAAAACTGTATCTCCGTTTTCATGGCACCGATCACCGTTTCATAGCCTGGATTTGGAACACTGCATTGAAACGAATAACAATGAAGCAAAATACAGAAATGGAAGCATGACAAGATGCAGGATTAATCCCCTGAAACGAAATGCTGCCTTTGTAACCTCAGATTTCTAAGTCAGTGTTTGATGTCATTTATCAAGAAGCCTGTGACCATCAAGCCAGTCTGGGATGGAGTTGTATTTGGGTGCAACATAAAGTTTGCTGTTGGTTAATTGGATGCATTTGGGAAGATTGTATCTAAGAGGCCAGCTGCAGGGTATTTTAAGTCTGTTACTGCGAAATCCTGTCCTTTAGACTTGTTCCAAAGATGTGGTGTGTGACTTCTTCAGATTTCCTTCCAAAATCTGGTTATTTTGAACAGACTGTTGATTTCTAATTATATTTTATAAACTTAGGGCATAAACAGGAAAACTTGGAGATATTATTGTAGTGAAAATCTTTCCGTACTTCCCAACCCATGGTTTCCCAATATTTGTGCTGTAGTGGTTCTGGGGTTATCGCTTATGTTATATAATTATAAGATATGCTGTAATCCAAAATTTTGGATCTCCTTTATTGTTGTTCACAGAATCCAAGTACTATATTATACTGTCTACTACTCTGGAATGTCCTCCTGATCCCAAGTCAGGTGTCCTCTACTATAGGCGTAGGTTTGGGCTTATTCTCTTTCTGAATTCCTTTAAAATTTCTGATAATTGTTTCTCTCTATAGCAATATGCCCAAATATAAAAGCTTACTATTTATAAATTGAGTAAAAACCAAGAATGTGGTGAGTCTGACCAAATTCCCTTGAATATGTTTCTCTTTGGCTTCCCTTCGCAAACGAAAATTCAGGAAGGACTCATCCCACGTTTTCTGCAAGCGCGCTGATGACTAAAAAGGCCAATCCGAGATAGACAAGTCCGGTTGCAGAAAGCACAGCAGAAGGTTTCCTTGGGTGATGTTTCCCGGCTTGTGATTTTTTCTGCGTTGTTGTTTCTCTTCAAGACTTGTTCAGCGTGAGTTCTCAAATAAGGCTGCAGCATTGTGGATAGTGCGTCTCCATGCCTCCCGATGTTAGGCCAGGGAGGACCATTGTTGGTGATCAGTTTGGCCGAGCCTGAGATGTCATTTCAGGGAGTCCTTGTATCACTTCTTTGGAGCACCCCTCTTACGCTGACCCGTGGCGAGTTCACCGTAGAGTACTATTTTTGGGAGGTGATGATCCTCCATCCTAGAATCGTCCCCTGCCCAGCACAGCTGTGTTCTCAATATCATGGCCTCAATGCTGGTGATCCTTGCTTGCTCAAGAACAGCAACATTCGTCACATAGTCAGTCCAGTGTATATTTAGGATTGTGCGTAAACAGCGCTGATGGAAGCGTTCGAGGAGTCGTATGTTTACCAGCTTACTATTTATGATGTTCATCTAGTGAAGTTTGCTGCTGCTGTTGCCACTACCACGCGTTTGAACATGAGTGGAAATGTTTACTGTAGGCTTTTGTTTGCTGGTGAGAATAACAATACCGAAAGGTGGGATTTCTACACTTGTAACAAACCAGGGAGAATTTCACTGCAGCAATTAATTTCAGTGCAGCAGTAGTCTACTACTCTGTGACTATTGCTGTTTCCTAAATATGGTAGCTGCTTACCTGTTACTGCACAGTTATGATAGATAGTTCAAACGAGTAGTGAAGGTACTCAGTTGGTGCTAATACTTATATGGTACAGTGTCATGTCATATAGGAAATGCTGTGGATCTTCATTTAATTTAAGGAAGTTAATTGAATATTTCCTGCTCTCTACCTTTCTACCAGCTCTGATTCTTGGAAAACCTCTTCTGCAGGGTGCCTCCCCCTCCTGGATGACATGGATGCTGGTGAAGGAGGATTTAGTGTGGGGCAAAGGTTTGTTTGCCTGATGAGGGGTGAGCCTCTCCTCCTCTTGGTGAAATAAGTTGTGTGACTTAAAAAATCTAATAATGAATTGATTCATTGGTTCCATCTAATCCAACATTACCTACTTGGGCAGGAATCTATGCATCTTGTCCTGGGATCTTCTTCTTTTTTAAAAAAATTACTGAAGCTTATAAACTGTCAAAATGAATAAAGAAACATGTAAATCTGAATGCAAAAAAACCATACAGTCACCACAACATATATAACAAGAGGAAAAAAGAAGAAGAGGAAAAAGAAAAAAGGGGAGGGGGGAACACAGACATATATGGGTACACTGCTCTTATTTAGAAAGATTCTTGTCAATGATTAGTCCAATTAACAGAGAGAGAAAGACCTGGGATCTTTTGTGTCAGAGACTGAACCAGGGTCTTTATGAATATGAAACGTCTGCATTGCCTCTCAGACAAATTGGGTTGTAGTCTCTGAAAACTCATGCCACAAAACTTTGTTTTTCTTTAAAGCAGCAGATACATTTGGGATGGCAGCGTGATTAGTCGTTCTGTTTTATCTCTTCTCTTTTTTCAGCTTTTAAACAACAAACGCCTCAGAAATTACTGTCCTAATTAGGTATTTGCCATTTGGATTGTCTTTTGTTTTGCTTTGTTGTGTCTCCTTTAGTGTTGTCTGCTTTGCTTTATTATTTCTTTTTTTTTTAAATTTCCCCTTCTTTATTCAAGAAACTACAGTTGTCCCTCCACATTCATGGATTTGGCATTCACAGTTTTAAGTATTCACAGCTTGAAAATATTCTTGAAAAAAATAATAATCCAAAATGCAAACCTTGATTTTTCCATCTTATATAAGGGACACCATTTTGCTATGCCATTGCATATAATGAGACTTGAGTATTCACGGATTTGGTTATTCACGGGGGGTCCTGGAACCAAACCCCAGCGAATGTGAAGGGACAACTGTAGTTTCAGTTTTCACTTTATTGGAGTTCAGACTCAGGAGCCACTTTGGACATAATTGAAGAAACTTTTAAATAACAAACTTCTCAAAGACTATCACTTTAATTATACCTTAATTAGACATTTACTATCTGGACTGAACTCTGTTTTGTTTTGACTCTTAGCTGCTTTCAGCTTGGTTTTGGTTTTAAAGTCTCAATCTTCTTGGAGTATGCAGCTGTTTTGTATAAACGTAATGGGATAAGTTTTTAAAATAATGAAGCACCTTAGAGATTGTCACTATAATTTTTTTGTGTGTGTTACTTTATTTAGGAACTGAGTTTCAGTTCTGGAGTTTTTGCTAGATTTCAGTGGTGCTTTACACAATGGCCATGGGTACCTGTGCCTGCTTGTACTGCTTGCAAAGTCCCTCTGTCAGCTTGGTGACTCTTTTCTTCTCTCAGTTTGCTTTGCAAGCAGTGTGCGCATTTGCAGTCAGTCCCAAGCAAGCCTCCGTAGGGAAGAACTGTCAAAAGAGTGGACTCCTCATCAAATGAATGGAACTTGTCCTTAATTTTCAAGCATCAAAAGAGCAAGTCATCAGATAACAAGCTGTTGAAAGGCGGGGGCTCTCTGTACATATTAAAATCCATCAATAAATACTTAAAAACATAATTCAAAAATAATCTGGATAGGTTTTCTGGAATTAAGGAGAAAAATTGGGTTGTTGAGGTCTATGTTACAAGTGTTTCTAGGAAGTGTAAAGGTGTGGCATTCCTAATTCAAACATCTTTATGTTTCAGTATAGCAGGCAATAGTAGATCCAGATGGATGGTTTTTTGTTTTACTTGTAAGATATTTTTAAAATTAATTGTTTTGATTAATGTTTATAGGCCTAATAGTGATGCGCCAGAGATGTTTCATAATGGTTTTAGTAACCTCATTGACTTAGAATATGATTATTTGATTGTTAGTGTTGATTTTAATGAAAGTAGATAGAAATTAATCCCCCCCAAGGAAACACCCTGTGGTAGGAGCTACTTTACAGGCATATATGAATGAATATGGTTTAATTGATATGGGGAGAACTGTACACCCAAGAGAGAGGGAGTATGTGTAATCTCTGCAGTGTACCATCATTGTTTCAGATTAGATTATTCCTTAATTTCTGCATCTTTTTGTTATTTATTTATTTATTTATACCCCGCTCTTCAGCCACAAGGCTGTCAGAGAGGCTTACAAATTGTTTTAAGCAATAGCTATTTACACATCTACACTGCATTAAGCAGTTTCCAATGTGTGTTAGCTAATTGTCCCCAGAAGCTGGGTACTCATTTTACCGACCTACGAAAGGATGGAAGGCTGAGTGAACCTTGGAGCCTGCTGGAATTGAACTTGCAACATGGTGACTTGCAGTACTGGCATTTAATCACTGCACCACCAGGGTGCATGCAAAATTGAAGCCTTGATAATATCGGACCATACTCCCATTTGTCTAGAATTGCACTTTTCTAATGTTCCTAAACCCATTAGTCTCTAGTGATATAAGATTTTGCTTCTTAATCATGAACAGTTTAGCACTCAAATGTTAGCAGATCTGATGAAATATATGAAAATGAATAAGCTCTGTGAATTCATACGCTACTGAATGGGAAGCATGTAAAGCCTACATTCGTGGCTTATTTTTCTTACAAAAATAAAAAAAGGAATTATTGAACAATAATTCTGAAAGCTCTTGTATCTCAATTTGCTGGTTCTCCATCTGAGCAACTTATTGAGAATTGCAAAAAGTTAAATATGAATTGAAAAATATTCTCTCTCAACAAACTGAACTTACTTTGACATGTTTATGGCAAGAATATTGGGAAAATGGAGAACATTCCAACAAGATTCTGGTGTATCACCTTAAGCATCAACAGCAACACTATGTTATTTCAGCAATCAAAGATGAAAGCAATAGTTTATACTATACATTTCTCACATATAGAAATCTCAATTTTTGAAGTTTTATGGGGATTTTTATAGTTTTGATAATGAATGCACCAACATGATATGGAGACTTTCCTTTCTCATACTGACCTTCCCCATCTTAGCATATCACAGCAACAGTTTCTTTCAGAACCTTTACAGTTATTGGAAATTATCAGTGTTATAGCAAATATGAGAAATCAGAAGTCTCCTGCCCCAATGGGTTTCCAGTGGAATGATACAATGCTTTTCCCAGTCTGTTAGTACCAAGACAGCTCCAACTTTACAAACATACCTTAGAATCCATCTCCCTCTCTTCATCATTAAATTATGCCTATATTACCCTGATACCTAAATCTGGCAAGGGTCATACTTGCTGTGCTAACTACTGCTCTATATCCTTACTTAATGTTCATATCAAAATATTGACAGCTATTTTGGCTAACAGATTACAGAAAGCAATTTAATCTTTGGAAAGGCCTGACCAGTCAGGATTTATCAAGAACATGCAAGGAGCCAATAATATTCGGTTGGTTGGTGACTCAATTGCCTTAAATTCAGATAGAACTGATCAGCCAGCTGTTACTTCTTTAGCTGCTGAGAAGGCCTTTGATAACATTTACTGGCTTTTCACAGTTTTGGCTGATTTTCACAGTATTGGCTAATGATGTATTTCATAAAATATTTTTGAAATGGATAAACATTTTATATTCAGTATCAAGAACATGAGTTATAACCAGTGTTTTTCTCCCCTCAACCTTTTTTACATTGAAACAAGGTACAAGGCAAGGATGTCAATTTTCTCCTCTAATATTCAATTTGTGCTTGGTATGTACTGTTAGACAAAATTCCAGAATCAGTGGATTTTAGCATGTGAGTTTAGAATTTTAAAACATTATTTTCACAGATGATCTTTTGTTGTTAATTTCAAAGTCCTAGCAGTCGAACCCTGTTTTGATGCAGTTGATTACCGTAATAACTGTGGTAAAATATCTGGGTATTCAGTTAACTCATCCAAGTCAAAAATACTGCCAGTGGGGGTCAAAATGGACTCTACCATATTTAAAGCATGACAGTTTTGATATTGCCCAAATTCTATTACTTATTTGGGTTAGGGCCTTATCTCAGATGATTAATCTTAAAATAAGTAAAATGATAAAAGAATACTGTTAGCCCCAGAGATCAAACTATTGTAATAAGAAATAGCCTCCATCATAGATTTTGCTCTTGACAAGTTTTGTTTTAGACTGATTGTAGGGGAGGAGCTTATCCACTGGTTTATGTTATCTTCTACCTTTTGTGTCCATTTAGCTCTTTTATAACAAGGTACCTTCCCAGACGTGCTGTTGGAGTACTGAGAGGTATTACTAGGGGGACCCATTTGTTTTATTGTAATAATCAAAGGGAAGTGATCATTTTCTGCTCGTTCCCCCACCCAGAAATTAGAAACTAAACCTCTCAAATATGGCGAACAATAGCACAATCAATGACACTGCTTCCTCTGACTGAGCTAAAAGTGTACTCGCCTGGAATTTCCTGCGAGAGTGATCCATTTAGGATATTTTTGCCTACACTAATATACACTAATACACTTAAATAAATCTCTGCAAGGTTTATCTGGTGGTGCTTTGAACATCTGGGAGACTGAGAAATTTCCAATAGTGAATCATTCAAATTATTTCCAAGAGCATTTAGTAAGGCAAAACCATCATTACCAATTCTGGCATTAAAGTCCCCTGCCAAAAGTACTTCAGCATGAGGAAATTTGGTTTCAAGGGCCAGCAAATATTCATTTAAAGTCTCCCAATTGATCAATAATTTTTCTTTATTAGTTTGTGGTGGTAAATAAACATTAATTATTATCATAGGTCTTAACATTTTGATTCAAAAAAGCCACCGCTAAGGGGGACACAGTTTGATAAAGGGGTCACTTCAAACTGATGCTGCCTAGAAATCAAACTGAGACCGGCACTACACCATCCTCTTTTTTTTTTTTCTTTTCTTTTTTGGTATCATTTCTTTTTATTCGTTTATTATAATAAAATACATAACAATTCCATTTTGTGGTTGACAGTCTCCACAAAATGACAAGTAACAATAATATTTTCAACATATATGGCGATAAAAATAAATAAATAACTACAACAACACAAACAAACAAGGATAAATATTAAAAGGAAAAATTATGCTGTTATATATGTCTGGTATGCATTTTCTTAATATATGATTCAATTTGGTTGTGTTGAACTTTGTACAGTGCGATTATATGATACAGTACAGGAGTTAACATCTTACTTCGCCAGAATATCATTCCACAGTTTTCCATGGGTGGCGGGTGGGGGTTGATGAACCAGGTTGTGATTTATATATTCAATCATTAGGAACCATTTTTCTGCGAAGGCTGTTTTTGCAAGACTGCCTTGGGATGCTCTAATTTGTTCCTTAAGTTTTTCCATTAGCCAAATGTTCCAAAATCGATTCCACCATTTTTCCATTGTAAATTTGCCTGTTTTCCAATTTTGTGCAATTTCCAGTCTTGTTATTGCTAATAAAAATCGTATCAAGTCTCTATGTTTGACTGTGGTGTTTTGATTAGTGAAACAAGAGAGGAGTACCAGGCTGGGAGTTACGGTAATGGTTTGTTTCGTAATTTGTGAGATCAGTCTGAGTACCTCAGACCAACATTTTTGAACTACAGGGCAATGAAACCACATGTGGAGATATGTACCCTTTTCTTTGCATCCTCTCCAACAGGGGGTTATTGTTTTTGGTGATTTGAGTAAGTTTGTGGGGTGTCAGATACCATTTGTACACCACCTTAAGTATGTTTTCTTGTATTATGACTGGGCTTTTCTGAAATGTTGGGGATTTCCAGATATTCAACCAGTCCAAATCGCTTAAGGGGTGTGCAATATCGGCTTCCCAACCTAATTTAAAATGTGAAGTTTCAATCATGGTAGTTTCCATCATGAAGTTATATATAGTTGCCATGTGTCCTTTGACTTGGTTGGTGGAGGATACACATAAATATTCAAATTTTGTTCGAGGTCTGGGTACAAATCCCTGACGTTGAATATGAGACAGGAAATGTGCAATTTGGATATGTTGTAGCTAGGTGGGTTGAATAGGGTATAAGTCTCTTATTAGCTCCTATTTAGTTTTAGGAACGTTTTTGTTATAAAGGTCAGATATCGTATATATACTCTTTCTGTTCCAATCCAAGTAGGATTTGTATTTGATCGGGTCATAAAATTCCGGATGTATAAGAAAAGGGCGGACAGGTGAGACTTGTGGCATCATTTTATGGCTCCATTGTTTCCAAATTCGTAAAGATGTTTGTAAAAAGGGGTTGTCCAATTTATTAATCTGAGAGTGGGAAAGGTTAGAAAAATATGTTTCCATGTGTTTTGGGTCGCCTTGGTCTAGTTCAGCTTCAATCCAGTTGGTTTGGGGGTTTCTCTTGAATATCTGGACCAAATGCGCTAGCTGCGCAGCTGCAACATAATGTGGAAGATTTGGGACACCTAGACCACCTGATTGGAGTTTTAAATGTGAAATACTTTTTGGGAATCTTGGTTTTTTATTGTTGTAGATGAAAGTATAGAATAGTTTTTTCCAGTTGTTAAAATACGTTGTAGGGGGTTCTAGAGGTAGTGTAAAAAACAAAAATAGAAGTTTTGGGAGTGCAAACATTTTTATTATAGCTATCCTTCCCAGGAGGGAAAGGTTGAATGTGGTCCAGTGTTTTATTTTTTGCTTAATCCATTTTGTGAGTGGTTTATAGTTCCATGACAGCAGTTGTCCCCTATCTTTGGTAACTAATATCCCTAGGTATTTAAATCCTGAAGGCTGTAGGTGTAGTTTGGTCAACCGCTGCCATCCTGTTGTGTTGCCTGTGGAGTGTTTGGACATAGTAGTTTGGATTTTTTGCATATTTACCCTAAAACCTGTATATATATCAAAACTGGTCAGGATTTGTGATATAGAGTAAAATATCATCTGCAAAGAAACCAATTTTGTGCATTTGTTGGTAGATTATTGGGCCTTTGATTTGATGTGACATTCTGATTTGTTCCGCAAGGGGTTCTATGGCTATTGCGAACAATAGTGGGGATAGTGGGCATCCCTGTTTGGTTCCGCGGTGAAGTTCAAATGCTTGGGAGTCAACTTTGTTAGCATATATCATTGCTTCGGAATTGGAATACAAGTTTTGGAGGAATGTTACAAATTGGTGACCCATATTCATCTTCTGAAGCAGTCCAAATAAGTAGGGCCATTCCAACCTGTCAAAGGCTTTTAATGCATCTAGCAATATCAACGCCAACGGTATACGTTTGTTATTGCAAAAGTGTATTATGCTTAATATTCTTCTGATAGCATCAGCTAAGCGTCTGCCAGGCATAAAGCCTTTTTGGTTTGAATGTATGTATTTGGTGATGAAAGTGTTCAAACGTTTTGAGAAAATTGTGGTCATTATTTTGAGGTCAGAGTTGATTAGAGCAATTGGTCTAAAGGAGGTGATGACAGGTGTGTCATCTTCTGTCTTAGGGATCTGAATGATCCGCGATCTTTTCCAGCTATTGGGGTGTGGATTGCTGTGAAGGAGTTCATTATATAAATTGTGTAAATGTGGGGTGAGATCTGTTTTAAGTTGTTTATAAAATTCAGCAGAAAATCCCATCGGGCCCAGGTGACCGTCCCAGTTTGAGTTGACTGATGGTTTGTTCAATTTCCTGTATGGTGATTGGGGAGTTTAAAGTTGTCTTGTGTTCAGTGAGTTTTGGGATTTTGAGTGAATTTAAAAATTGAGTCAAGTCTAAAGACTGGGGGCATTCTGAGGTATATAAATCTTTGTAAAACGTGCAAAATTTGTGAAGTATATCTGTGGTTTTGGTTATAGTGGTTCCATCCAGAGTTTTAATTCTTGAGATAATCCTCTTTTCGGCTTTTCTTTTGATTAAGCGTGCTAATAATTTTGAATTTTTATTTCCGTGTTGGTAGTACTGTGCTTTTGTATATTGGGTGGCTATATGAATGTTTTTAAGGTCTAATTTCTTCTATTTCAGATTTTATTTTTGTCATTTGAACTAGTATCTGCTTATTTTGAGTCTTCTTGTGCATTTGGGTCAGTATGTTTAATTCGTTCAATAGGAAGAGTCTGCACGCCTCTTTTAGTTTTTTTTGTTTAGCTCCTTCTTGAATCAGGAGGCCGTGCAAGACTGCCTTTAAAGTGTCCCAGAGTAGTGATTCTGGGGTATTTTCTCTTTTATTCTCTTGATAGAATTGTTTTATTACTTGTTGTATTTGCATTTTGAACGGTTCATTGTTTAATAAATAAGAGTTAAATCTCCACTTTTTAGTGGGATGGATTGTTTCTGTCAGGGACCAATCCATAGTTAGTGGAGTGTGGTCCGAGTGGAGGCAGGGTGGATGGTTACTCTTTCGATGTGGGACATCGTTAGTTTATCAACAAAGAAATAGTCAAGTCTTGAGTAAGAATTGTGAACATTGGAGAAATAGGTGTAATCTCTAGTAGTGCTATTTAATAATTGCCAAGGGTCAACCAAGTTAATTCTTTTATGATTTTCCAAGGGAATTTGTGGTACTGAGTGGGATTTCAGTGATTTGTAAGAGGATTTGTCCATGTATGGGTTGAGAACTGCATTAGCATCTCCTGCGATTATAACTGCATCCTTTGTCATCTGTTCTAGAGATTCTAGGAAGGATATCAAGAATTGGGTTTGGTTTGAGTTTGGTGCATAGAAACTGGCTAGAGTGACTTCCCTGTTCATAAGATTACCTTGTACTATCACAAATCTGCCTTTAGGGTCCATATGGATTTTCTGTGGAGTGAATGGGGTACGTTTGTCAAATATTATTGCAGTCCCTCTCGCCTTCCCATTACCTCCAGCCACAAATTGTTGTCCAAATTGGGATTTTGGAAGCACCAGGTCAGACGATTTGTTGTGAGTCTCTTGTAGGAAAATTATATTCGGATGAAGTGGTCTGATTTGTTTCAAAATCTTGGCTCTCTTGACCGATGATCCCAACCCTCGAACATTAAAGGAGAGAAATTTAAGACTAGACATGTTTAGTTAAATGAAAGTTGCTATTATAGTTGTTACTCCATCGGTGGGCTGGAGGTGTCAGTTGTAAGGAGCCAGAGAGAGTGCAATTACAGATATTTAGCGACCATATAGTAGGAGCCCAGCATTTTTCCAGAACATCGTAAGGAGAGATGTACAGCATAATAGTTAAAAATATCAACATAATCAACATTAGCATTTGAACATTCAAACACCTGGGTGTGAAGTCCCACAGAATGCGTGGGACTTTGGGTGGGGGTAATATCCCCATCCTTTCCAGGGAAAACATTTTTGGGGGTTAAACTAGAGCAGAGGGCAGGTTACTGAGGCCTCTTGATAGCAGGGTGTTGAATGTGCCCTATTAGTCATTGACTTTTTTTATAGAGGGTTATGTGGTGCACTGTCTCAGGTCTGAGCGTTTCACTCAGGCCCAGGACCACGACACCCCCACCCACGTCAATAAAAATATAGCAAGTAGATACTTATCAATCAGGTAAACCATCAGTTAAGAAGGCAACAAATGTAGATGTGATGATAGAAGGTCTGGTAAAATCTTCAGAGGGTTTGGCTTGAAAATGTACATTTGTCTTGGCTGACGGTGTCTAGCACAGTCATTCGCTTTTTTCTTGTCCTGTGTTCTGATTTTTGCTGTTGATGGGGTTGGTGGTGGTCCGATGTGTGTTAGACCTTTTGGAGTGTGGGACTTTTCTTTTTGCGTTTGGAGATCTGAGTCCACTTGTTGGTATCAGACAGGTGAATCCTCTGTGCAGCCCAGTTGTCCTCATGACATATCTCTTGCTCCAACGTTGTAGGCACTGGAATATCAATGGCCAGTAGTATATCCAGGAGTTGAGATCTTGTGGAAGCGATCATTGTTGTATTGTTGTGGGAGATGATAAGTTTAAATGGGAACCTCACTTGTAGCATATCTTCTCTTTTTGCAAAATTGATGTCAATGGTTTGAAGAGTTTTCTTTTGCGTAAAGTTTCTGGGGCCAGATCTTGATATATTGCTATCTGGCTTGCATTGTGAAGTATCGGTGTTTGTTTTGAGAGGAGGTCAAATATGTGGGCTTTTATGGAAAAATGGTTAAATCGAGCAATGATATCCCGAGGAGGTCTGTTTAAAGAGGGTGGGGGCCCCAGTGCTCTATGAATGCGTTCTATATCAGTTACAGTAATGGTTGCGCTGGGGCAGTGCTCATTAATCCAGTTTACTAGAAAGGTTAGAATGTCTTTTCCCTCAGCGCCCTCTACAAAACCGCGAAATCTGATATTAGCCCGTCTCCCTCGATTTTCCAAATCCTCCAGCTTATTTGTTAGAGATTCATTGGCCTCTTCAAGGTGCTGCAATCTGATTTCATGATTTTGCCCCATTTTGTGTGCCTCAGTGGCCGTTTCTGCAACTTCAGAGATGGTCCCTGGAAGCTCCTTGATGGAGGTCTGTAGGGGAGCAAGGGCTGCAGACCAGTCTCTTTGAAGGTCAGAGACAATTTTCTCACGGAGCAGTTCAAATTGGTCTGGCAGCAGTTGTTTATTTTCTTTAGGTGAGGTTTCCTTTCCTCCCCCTCCACTGTTATCTCCCTTACCGCCTCCTCCTTTGCCTGACTTGTTTATTGCAGGTGCCATCTTATCTTCCCACTCGGCCTCCTCCTCACTGCTGTGATCCGAGGGGGTTTCTCTTCCTCTTTTTTTCTGGCAGTATTCAGAGATCAGTCTCTCAGACAATCTCTTGCTGCCAAGCATCAAGAAGGTGATTCTTTATTTAGTGTTTCAGAAGGACCCCTCCGGTCGCTGTAGGGCAGTTTAAAATTATGAAGCCTTCAGGAGCCCTCGCTCTACACGTCCGCCATATTAGGCGTCCGGACACGCCCCCTCTTTGTTTGTCTACACCATCCTCTTTGAGCTGTGGCTATTGCTGGAATTGAAACTGATTTATAGACCTCCGAAGAAACGTCCCCATTGTGCCAGGTTTCTTGTAATAGAATAACGTCAAGAGCTGAGATGAAATTCTGGAATTCAATATCTGTGGCTTTCCCCTTCCAGCCAGCGATGTTCCATGATAATGTATTAAAGGGAAAAGGTTTGGGATTAATTAATGGTCAGCCAATCTGTATTAAGTTTCCTGAAGTTGCCATTAGATCCAGGCAAATACATCTATTTTCCTCCCCTGCATATGTTAACAGGGGTCCAGTAATGGGGCCTTCCGTCTTGACTTTCCTCCCTGAAGTCTAAAGTGTAGGGTTCATGGCTGGAGCTAAATACTGTTGTAGCTGCCTTAGTTTTGGTAAAGTCAAACGATAGAGGGAGGTCTGATTGCTTTGATGCATTAATCAGGGTAAAGGAACCACCTGGGTTTCTCTTCTTAATGATGCATAATGGGGACAACACAATTGTGGAGTTCTGCTCCAGAGCAGGCTAGCTGTTTACATTGGTCTGTGACCCATGGTGAGGGTTAGCTAATATATCTAGGTGGCATTGTTGTGAGTTAAGAAGATTTTGATCACAGCTAGTTGTCACATTCAGGTGGAGATTAAAAGGCTGACGTGCCATAGTCTCAAAATTCTTAGAACCTATAGGAGTGTCTAAGCACTCTGGGTTTTCCCGTAGTGAATTGTATAGCTGCAGTTCATTATCCAAAATAATTGAAGTTGTCATTTTATTCAGTCGTATAGGTGCTCTTAAAAATAAAATCTCCTTAGAAATGTCCAAGGAGTCCTCTAAATCTAATACTGTTAGTTCCACTGCTTCGCGATCCATAGGTACAGACTTATCTATTTGACCAGTTGACAAAGAGACTTGAGATTGGACCATCTTATTAGGGGGTACAAAAGTAGTACATTTTTCTGGGGAAACCTCTTAGTATGCTTGCCTTATCACACAAGGATGCCACAGTAGTTTTGGCTTCTTCCCAGTTAATTAGTTCAGTCACAAAGGGGAGCTCCCTCTTGAGAGGAATACCATTTGGACAAATTCATTCCTTTGTGCTTTACATCTCACCTTGTTAAACTGCTCTGAAACAGGGGTAACCGAGGAAGTTCTGCAAATACTCTGACCAGTGTTATCTAAAACTAGGAAGAAAGGATTTTATTTTAAATAGCATGAGTGGTATAGTTGTGTAGTCAAAGTAAAGATGACTCCTAATTGGAGGTAGCTGGTCAACAGATCTTAAATTTATTTTGCACTGTTGTATATTTAGCAATTGGCTTAAGGAGACGGAACAGCACTGTGAGAGTCCCATTTTTCCTTATTAATTGAAACGGGGCAATTTGCAACAAGATCTGTGAAGGTTGATAAATCCTTACAACTTTGAAAGCCACCAGATTATATTGATCAATTGTCTGCTAGAGTGGTTTATTAAGGTTAGTAGAACAGTTAAGCCACTCCTGTTCTCCTTGGCTAGAGCCCTGAGGTAGAGATCAGGAGGGAGCTTCCGAAAAGACCCTTATCAGATTTTCAAGAGCAGATTCTACTACATTCATTTTATAACATACCGTTTTGAAGATTTTTAAGTATTGCTGACACTGTTTTGGCTGTGAGTAAACATTTTTCTGTTAGGTGGTTAAAGTCAGCTACATTGAAAGTCTCATGGGTTACTGACAAAGCAGGTAATAAAGGGGGCTCCTATTGTGTGCCAGGTTCTTGCAGAAGGGAGGTCACCTCATTTTCTAGTCCTTTAAACTGGTTTGTTATGAGAATTAGTTACATTGTGTAAACTACTCACCTGTGGTGTTTTCTTTCCTCATTTATCTCTGTCCGTCCAAAAAATAGGAGGAAATTTAATTCCCTGAGGCCTTTTCCAAGCTTCAGATGCCAGACTTATCTCCAGAGTATGAGTTTGGTTTATATTTTGTAATTTGAGCTTCATAACTTCGGTAGCCACCAGCAGTGGTAGAGTAAATAAAAGACGCTCCCTTATAAATTATTTTGCTAAGCTATTAGGCTGTAAAGTTATAAGGGAGTAGAGTTTAACAGTCTCACATGTTATCTTCATTGTCTTTGGAAGTTTCCTGATACTTTAAAAAATTAAATAAACTTTAGATAAAAGAAGCACACGGACGCTGTTCCTCTCGAGATGGGAAACCCTGGCTTCCCTTGACTTCCTCTTTCTCTGAGGGAGGGGTGATGCGGGTCCTTTACATCTGGGTTTCGTCAGTCACCGCCCAGGTGTAGCAGGAAGTTACATCAAGCCTCTTCATATTCAAATTTCTTTGTCTTCATCTCCTCCATCCTGGAGCCACGAGGCCAGTTCTAACTTCCTGCTTCGCCCAGTAGGTAGCTGAGAAATCTCCTCTGTCCTTTCTACTCTACTTTTATCTTTTAATACCTTTCTTTTTACTCCTTTCAATCCTTTTTAGCCCTTACCTTACTCTCTAGACACTGATCAGTGCTAGAGCTCCTCTTCTTGCCTTTTGAATTTCCCGCCTTGTTTAAAAAAAAAAAAAACCTCCTTCCTCTTGGCTTTCGGGACTTCCCCCCTCCTTCTCTCTTCGCTCTCTCTGCTACTGGGGCTTGCAATGCAAGCCCAGGAAGACTCGGCAACGGCGGGGATCGGCTCTGGAGTGGCCGGGGATGCGGTCTCCGACCGCGGCCACCCCGGGGCAACGGCTAGCGCCGGATCGGGAGCCGCGGTCGCCATTGCTGCCGCTGCCGGCTCCCAGGCGGGCGTCCCGCAGAGGGACGCGGCCCGGAGGGCCCACCAGGCCATCACGGCCGGGAAGGCCTCGGAGGGCCAGGCGGTGCTTAAACCGCGGAAGAGGCCGGCGCAGCAGAGGAAGAAGCCGGCCTCTGAAGACTCCACCGGGGCCGCGATTACTCCTCCGTCCCTCTGGAGTGCTTGGCATGCTCCGGGCCCCTGCTGCCAGACATGGACGGGGGTAGGAGCCTCCACCAAGGTAACGGGGACCCTTGGGGGGAGTGAGGAAGAGCCGCCACTGCCCCCACGCATTGTGCCCTCCCTGCTTTTGGGAACGGCGCGCTTCTTGCCACCCTGGAGACCAAACGGGGCACAGGAGGGAAAGGGGGGGAGCGGGGACCCACCTTCCCCCATGGAAGTTTCCCCATCCACTAGGGCCTCGGCATCCGACGCCATGGCCGCTGGGGGGGGATCCACCGCGTGGCGACGAACCCCCGGTCGAGACAGGCCCCTCTGCGGAGGAGGTTCAAACCCAAGTCCAGTCGGGCTTAGAAGGCTCAGGCACTGAGGAGCAGGCTTTACAAACCGCAATTCCCCAAGCCCCCCCCCCTCAGCCCCCGACCACGCAGGCCGCAGCTCCCCAGATCCCGGCCTCCCAGCCCGCCATCCCTGCGACCCTGCCAGTTCAAGTCCCACTCCAGCAGGCCCAACAGCCTTGCTTGCTGCAGGTTCTGCCCCAGCAGGTGCCAGCCAACCAGGCCCAGCAGCCAATGGCATACCAGGCCTTTCCCCAACCAGGGCTGGTCAACCAGACCATGGGCGCAGGTGGCCAGGCCCCGACCTACTTCCTACCTGCTCCCCACCCACATCCTATCCAACCTACAGGGTTCCAGGCCCCGGCCTACCAGGCCCAGGTTTTCCAGGCCCCAGCCTACCAGGCTCCAATGGTCTACAACAGCGCCAACCACCACGGGGTCCCAGTGTTCTTCGATCCCTCGAGTGGGGAGGAATCTGATGTTGAGTGGGTCACTGCTCAGGCACCTAAGGCTAAGGATAGTGGACCCACGCAGCAGGGCGGGCGAAAGAGGCGTAAGGGCGCCATCAAGGCGGCCCTAGAGCTCCTCTCGAAGGCACTGATCTCGGATGATGACCTGTCTGAAGGGCATAGCACCAGCACTGCAGCCCTGGGGGTTCTTCCCAAGGAGCAGGCCAGCAGTACGCAGCAGCGCCAGTCCAAGGGCCCGGGCAAGGCGAAAGCTAAGACTAAGCATATAGACGGCAGGACCGACGTGCAAGATGCAAGCGTTCCGGCCAAGAAGAGGAAGGAGCCCCGCTCTGTTCACTCCTCCGAGGAGTCCCTACCACCCTCGGATGAGGAGAACGCTCTCTTGGATGTTGTCAGGGGCTCCAAGGCGCACGACGATGCGCTATGCCCCGACAAAGAGGAAGGTGAAATCACTGATTCTGAGTCGGCGGATCCAGACCAATCGGACCGCCTCTTCCAAGGGGAGTGGTACATCCCCCTTCTTAACAAGATGATGGCAACCCTAGAGATTGCCCCCGCGGACACGGACCAGTCTCCGTCAACATCCTCATCTAATGAGAAGGTGGCAGCAGTTATGCGCACCTCTCGCCCGAAGAAACCGGAGTTACCCTTCCCAGAGGCCTTTTGGTCACTGGTAACCAACGAGTGGGACAAACCGTCTATGGGAAGACGGGGTACCACTGTAGCTCAAAAATACTACAACACTAGCCAGCGCTTCCTGGATCTATTGAAGCCCCCAGTGGTCGACAATCCGGTCGCATCTCTTGTTTCTCATTGCCTGGCTCCCAAGGAGGGGGAGGGCTCCCTCCGGGACCCAGACGAGAAGAGAACTGATGCAGCCATCAAGAAGGCCCACGATTCCGCAGCCTGTGGGGTCAGATCCACGTTGGCCATATCCCTTTTTTCCAGGGCGGCAATTGTTTGGCTGCAGGAACTCATGGAGTTCCAGGAGCTCGACCCTAGCGACCTGCACAGGACTCTGCTCCGGTTCCTCCGTACTCTCTTCTTCATAGCAGATGCAGCGCAGGACGCGATGATCTTTTCCGCCCGTGCGATCGGAGCCCTCACCCTTGCCAGGAGGTCCGTGTGGCTGAAGCACTGGCAAGTCGACACTCCCACCAGAGCAGCACTAGCTTCTTCTGTCTTTAAGGGCCTCAAGCTGTTCGGGGAGGAAGCTCTGAAGGGCATCCTCGTAGAAACGAAGGACAAAAAGTTGGCTATGCCCTCCACGCTCAAGAAGTCTGACAAGAAGAGTGGCCGACGTCCCTTTCAGACCCCGCGTCCCTTTCGCTCCTTTAAGGGATTCGGAAAACAGCGAAACTACAACTCCTTTCGTCCACCCTGGGTCAGACCTAACTATGTCATTAGACAGAACACCGGACCACAGCCCAGCGGCAATAGAAGGGGAGGCTCCAACTCACAGCGTGGAGGCTCGCGACAACAAGCCTGACTCGGGGTCGCCCCCAGTGGGTGGCCGACTCAGTCTGTTCCTCGGGCCTTGGTTGAACTCGACAACGGACAGGTGGGTCGTCTCCACGATCACCCACGGGTACAAAATCGAGTTCGACTCAAGGCCAAGGGGCAGATTCATCCCAGCTCCAACCCCCAAAGACCTAAAGAAGGCAAAGAACCTCGAAGTAGCCATAAATCACTTGAGGAACATAGCAGCCGTAGAGGAAGTACCAGCCTCTCAACGCTTCTCAGGGGTGTACTCCTTCTTCTTCACAGTACCAAAGAAGGACGGCAGCCAAAGGTCCATATTGGACCTAAAATACACCAACAGACACATTACGTACAAAAAGTTCCGAATGGAGACGCTTACATCCATAAGGGAAGCACTTCAACCAGGAGACTTTTTAGCTTCTCTCGACCTCTCAGATGCATATATGCACATCATGATCCACGAGGACAGCAGACAATACCTCCGCTTTGCCTTCGGGGACCAGCACTTCCAGTTCAGGGCCCTCCCATTTGGTCTGGCCTCAGCTCCAAGGGTCTTCACCAAGGTCCTGATTATCCTAATCGCCAACCTAAGGGCACAGGGCATCCACCTATACCCATATCTAGACGATATCCTGCTGCGCGCATCCTCCTTGGACAAAGCAAGGAGAGACCTGCAGATGACAATTCATTACCTGCAGGCACACGGTTTCCTGATAAACTTCAGAAAGAGCAGTCTGTCTCCTGCCCGCACCATCGTCCACCTGGGGGTGGAAATAGACACTCTACGCTCCAAGATCACTCTGTCCAAGGAGCGACAGGAGGTCCTTCTACGGGAAGCTCGAACAGTGCGTTCCCTAAGGAAGGTACCGCTGTCCCTACTAGCCAGACTCCTCGGCCTCATGATCTCGGCCTTCGGGGTTGTCCCGTGGGCACGATTCCATTCCAGACCCCTACAGAACTTCCTGATGCCTTACCAAAAGGAGATTGCATTGAGGAAGTCCCCACTCCTTCTTCTTCCACAGCACGTGAAAGACTCGCTGGCCTGGTGGTCTCAGGCAAAAACAACCAGCCAGGGTTCTCCGTTCACCTCACCACAGGCGATCCTGGTTACCTCCGACGCGAGCCTACGGGGCTGGGGAGCACATTGCCAAGGACAGGTGACGCAGGGGATTTGGAGCCCACAGGAAAAGACGCACAGCATCAACTGGCTGGAACTGCGGGCGGCTCGGCTGGCCCTGCAACACTTCACCCCGATTCTGAAGGGTCAGCACGTCATGGTGATGACAGACAACACTACGGCCCGCTCGTACATAGCGAAACAAGGAGGCTCGAGATCACGGTCCCTACAACAGGAAGCGGACCTCATCTTCCTCTGGGCCGAACGGACGGTGCAGTCTCTCACAGCTCAGTACCTGCAGGGGGAACGCAATCAGCAAGCGGACTACCTGAGCAGGTATTCAGTTCTTCCCGGAGAATGGGAACTAAACGACGACGTGTTTCGCCAGCTCCAGGCCAAGTTCGGCCAGTTGGAGGTGGACATGTTCGCAACAAGGTCAAACGCCAAACTGGACAGGTTCTTCGCCAGGTTTTTTCACCACAACGCCGAGGGCACGGACGCCCTGCGATCCCCCTGGCCGGCCGGTCTCCTGTACCTGTTTCCCCCACTTCCCCTCATAGGGAAGGTCTGTCGGAAGATTCGCCAGGAGGAGGCACAAGTGGTCCTGATAGCACCCCACTGGCCGAGGCGTCCCTGGTTCTCCGAGTTAATGAACATGAAGGTTCAGAGCCAGTGGCGTCTACCACAGAGACCCGACCTATTGCATCAGGGACCAATCCTCCACCCAGATCCAGGCTGGTTGCAATTGACAGCATGGAGACTGAGCGGCAAGCCCTAAGGGAGCACGGATACGAAGACTCAGTTATCAGCACCCTTCTTTTCTCTAGGCGCGTATCCACCAGGAGGATCTACGAAGCTACATGGCGAGCCTTCAGGAGGTGGTGTGTTCCTCGCCAACTGGATGCTGAAGAAGCTTCGGTGAAACACATCTTGGCCTTCTTGCAGAAGGGCCTTGAGGCAGGCCTACGACCAAATACCCTGAAGAGACAGGTGGCCGCCCTGTCGGCCTTCCTCACAGCACAGGACGGGAACCGCCTCTCATCGCATCCCCATATCAGGCGTTTCCTGAGGGGTGCCTCGATAGTTTCACCCCCGGTGAGACACAGGTTCCCGTCGTGGAACCTCTCCCTAGTCCTTAGGCAACTCATGAAGCACCCGTTCGAACCGTTGCGTACAGTTTCTCTTAGAATCCTCACCATCAAGGTGGCGTTCCTAGTGGCCATCACCTCAGCGCGAAGAGTGTCAGAGCTGGCCTCCCTGTCAGTAAGGGAGCACCTGTGTTCTTTTAGCAGGGACACAGTGACTCTACACCCAGATCCGTCATTCAAGCCAAAGGTTGTCTCCGAGTTCCATGTCTCGCAGCCCTTGATTCTGCCTTCCTTTTGTCCCCATCCTTCGCACCCGAAGGAGAAGCTCTGGCATAACCTAGACGTCAGGAGGGCCTTGAAGATCTATATTAGACATACCGCTCCCATCAGACGCTGCGATGCCCTGTTTGTCTCCTTCTCTCAGACAGCCATAGGGACCAGGGCTTCACAGAAGACCATTGCTTCCTGGATCCGGGCCTGTATCTTTGAGGCTTACGATTCAGCTAGGCTCCCCAGGCCTTCTGGGGTCACGGCACACTCGACTAGGTCAGCCGCCACATCCGCGGTTTTCTCTACCAACGCTTCCCTGGTAGAAATCTGCAGGGCAGCAACCTGGAGCACACCGTCCACCTTCATCAGACACTATAAGGTGGATAAGTTCCGCTCCGCCGAGGCGAACTTCGGTCGGAGGGTGCTCCAGGAGGTGCTCAAAGACTGAGTCCGCCAATCCCGCAGTCACTCCCGCCCTATTGAGTCAGCTTGGGCACGTCCCAGATGTAAAGGACCCGCATCACCCCTCCCTCAGAGAATGCCACATTGGTTACTTACCGTGAAGGTGCATTCTTGAGGGAATGGGGTGATGCGGGTCCTTTCCCCGCTCAGTGACTGCGTACGTTTTTCCTCACATGGCGGTACCCTTATTAACTAGTTCTGTTTAATGCTATTTGACTTAATCGATTTCCTTAGTCCTTACAGGGCTTTGCTAGTCAGTGAACTGGCCTCGTGGCTCCAGGATGGAGGAGATGAAGACAAAGAAATTTGAATATGAAGAGGCTTGATGTAACTTCCTGCTACACCTGGGCGGTGACTGACGAAACCCAGATGTAAAGGACCCGCATCACCCCATTCCCTCAAGAATGCACCTTCACGGTAAGTAACCAATGTGGCAATTTATATCTTGCAAGTATTTTAAAAAACTAAATGCATTGTTTAGGAGATTTTTTTTGGGGGGGGGTGTCACCTCTTCCTAGAATTTCAATGAAATGGATGTAAATTCCAACCAAAGAGGTTGGGTTAGGCCTTCCAGATCTTTTTACATACCATTGGGCATATCTGTTACCTTGTATTAATTTTAGACATATCCGCTTAAAGTAAGTAATCCACCATGGTCACTCTTGGAAACTATTTCTGGCACTTCTATTCAAATGGACAGTACTTAGTTTATTTTTTTGTCTCAATTGCAATTTTACCCATATACTCATACCAAATTGACTTTATGGGGTAATCCATATTTGAAAATTGGTAAGGAACCTTTTTATATATATATACGGTATAGGCAGACAATGGGATTGTTACCTTAAATCACATACTTAGTATTGATGATGGGTTTTTGCCTTGTTTAATTTTGTGAGAGCAATTTAAACTACCTTTATCAGCTAAATGGCAATATCTACACTTGAATCATTTATTACAATCCAAATTTGGCCCTGCAGCTTTAAGCGCCTCTGAGGTTCCCTTATTATTTAGAGACATTAATAGAGGCCAGGTATCCATTTATTTATAGATAACAAAATGTGATGTGATGTTTACAGCAAGAATGGAATAGAGTAATATCCAATTCTGACTAATCAGTGGCCATTGTTTTTAACGTTTATAGTATGTATGGCTATAGATTTCAGACTACATCTTATATTGGTCGCTACAATGTCTGTTCAAAAAAAGGTGTTCTAAATTAGCAAATCGTTGGAGATGTAATACTGCTAATGCTTCTGCAATGTATATGTTTTGGAGTTGTCCCATAGTAGCTACATTGTTCGGGACATGCATGTTCTTTTGAATTATGTACCTCTTTCCTGGATATTAACAAGTAGCCAATGGAAGTGGATTTTTTGTGTTGCTGGTAAAGACTGCTAAAAGATTGATACTTTGTTACTGGAAGTATAGTTTTTCTCTACCTGTGATCAAATGGATAAAGGATCTAACAATGATTGCAACATTTGAAAAAAAATGATATATAGACAAAATTTACAATTGGACTTATATTTGGGCAGCTTTTATAGAAACTTACGACTAATGTAGTTTCCCCCCTTTTTGTGTTTTTATTTTCCTGCTTATGTTGTACTATAACATTATTGTATGTAACTAAGATCCCTTTTGAATGTAAATAAAAATTTTATTATAATTCCAGAAGAAGAAGAAGAAGAAGAAGAGTTATGTACTTGTGTGTGCTTGTGTATGTGGCGACTCCATGAATTTCATAGAGTTTTCTTAGGTAAAGGACACCATCAGAGGTGGTTTTGCCAGCTCCCTCCTCTGAAATATAGACAACACCTGATATTCGTTAGCAATCTCCCATCCAAGTACTAACCAGAGATGACTCTGCTTAGCTTCCAAGACCAGAAAGGATCTGGTGCCTAGGGTATTTTGGCCTTAACATTTATTAAATACCTCTGCTATACAACATGTATATTTCCTGGCATAGACAAAACCCCAAATATGAAAAAGTTATGATTTTGGTAATAGTTCTAACTCTAATACAGTTGCCCCTCCACATTCGCGACTTTCACATTCGCGGTTTTGATTATTCGCGGAAGTCTACTTCCCCCCCCCTCCTCAACACACCCTCCCTTCCCAAGGCAGGAAAGGGCTTAGCCCCTCGTTGCCTTCGGAAGGAGGGGTGGGGAGCAGCTAACCTGCTCCTTCTGCGCCCACTCCCTTCCCAAGGCAGCGAAGAGCTTCTGAGGAAGCCCTTCCGTGCCTTGGGAAGGAGGGGTGGGAAGCAGCTGGGGCACTGGTTCTGAGGAAAGGGAAGCAGCTGGCGCGCTGCCTCTGCGCCCCACTCCCTTCCCAAGGCTCCGAAGGGCTTCTGAAGAAGCCTTTCGTTGCCTTGGGAAGGAGGGGGGGGAAGCAGCTGGCACGCTGCCTCTGCGCCCCACTCCCTTCCCAAGGCTCCGAAGGGCTTCTGAAGAAGCCTTTCGTTGCCTTGGGAAGGAGGGGGGGGGAAGCAGCTGGCACGCTGCCTCTGCGCCCCACTCCCTTCCCAAGGCTCCGAAGGGCTTCTGAAGAAGCCTTTCGTTGCCTTGGGAAGGAGGGGGGGGGAAGCAGCTGGCACGCTGCCTCTGCGCCCCACTCCCTTCCCAAGGCTCCGAAGGGCTTCTGAAGAAGCCTTTCGTTGCCTTGGGAAGGAGGGGGGGGGAAGCAGCTGGCACGCTGCCTCTGCGCCCCACTCCCTTCCCAAGGCTCCGAAGGGCTTCTGAAGAAGCCTTTCGTTGCCTTGGGAAGGAGGGGGGGGAAGCAGCTGGCACGCTGCCTCTGCGCCCCACTCCCTTCCCAAGGCTCCGAAGGGCTTCTGAAGAAGCCTTTCGTTGCCTTGGGAAGGAGGGGGGGGGAAGCAGCTGGCACGCTGCCTCTGCGCCCCACTCCCTTCCCAAGGCTCCGAAGGGCTTCTGAAGAAGCCTTTCGTTGCCTTGGGAAGGAGGGGGGGGGAAGCAGCTGGGGCAGGGGGGTGGAGAGGAGCAGCAAGGGGGCTTTAGAAGCCCCCTCGCTGCTTCTGGGAGGGCGGGAGTGGTGGAAAGGAGCAGCGATGGGGCTTTTGAAGCCCCCTCGCTGCTTCTGGGAGGGCGGGGGGTTGGAGAGGAGCAGTGATGGGGCTTTAGAAGCCCCCTCGCTGCTTCTGGGTGGGCGGGGGTGTGTGGAAAGGAGCAGCGATGGGGCTTTAGAAGCCCCCTCGCTGCTTCTGGGAGGGCGGGGGGGGTGGAGAGGAGCAGCGATGGGGGCTTTTGAAGCCCCCTCGCTGCTTCTGGGAGGGCGGGGGGTGGTGGAGAGGAGCAGCGATGGGGCTTTTGAAGCCCCCTCGCTGCTTCTGGGAGGGCAGGGGGGGTGGAGAGGAGCAGCGATGGGGCTTATGAAGCCCCCTCGCTGCTTCTGGGAGGGCGGGGGGGTGGAGAGGAGCAGCGATGGGGCTTATGAAGCCCCCTCGCTGCTTCTGGGAGGGCGGGAGTGGTGGAAAGGAGCAGCGATGGGGCTTTTGAAGCCCCCTCGCTGCTTCTGGGAGGGCGGGGGTGTGTGGAAAGGAGCAGCGATGGGGCTTTAGAAGCCCCCTCGCTGCTTCTGGGAGGGCGGGGGGGTGGAGAGGAGCAGCGATGGGGGCTTTTGAAGCCCCCTCGCTGCTTCTGGGAGGGCAGGGGGGGTGGAGAGGAGCAGCGATGGGGCTTATGAAGCCCCCTCGCTGCTTCTGGGAGGGCGGGGGGGTGGAGAGGAGCAGCGATGGGGCTTATGAAGCCCCCTCGCTGCTTCTGGGAGGGCGGGAGTGGTGGAAAGGAGCAGCGATGGGGCTTTAGAAGCCCCCTCGCTGCTTCTGGGAGGGCGGGGGTGTGTGGAAAGGAGAAGCGATGGGGCTTTTGAAGCCCCCTCGCTGCTTCTGGGAGGGCGGGGGGAGGGTGGAGAGGAGCAGCGATGGGGCTTTTGAAGCCCCCTCGCTGCTTCTGGGAGGGCTGGGGGGGGTGGAAAGGAGCAGCAATGGGGCTTTTGAAGCCCCCTCGCTGCTTCTGGGAGGGCGGGGGGTGGAGAGGAGCAGCGATGGAGCTTTTGCAGCCCCATTGCCGCTTTTGGAAGGGCGGGGGGTGGTGGAAAGGAGCAGCGATGGGGCTTTAGAAGCCCCTTCGCTGCTTCTTGGAGGGTGGGAGGGGGGTGGAAAGGAGCAGCGAGGGGGCTTTTGAAGCCCCATCGCTGCTTCTGGGAGGGCGGGGGATGGTGGAAAGGAGCAGCAATGGGGCTTTTGCAGCCCCATCGCCGCTTTTGGAAGGGCGGGGGGGTGGTGGAAAGGAGCAGCGATGGGGCTTTAGAAGCCCCTTCGCTGCTTCTGGGAGGGCGGGGGGGTGGAGAGGAGCAGCGATGGGGCTTTTGCAGCCCCATCGCCGCTTTTGGAAGGGCGGGGGGGGGGGTGGAGAGGAGCAGCGACGGGGCTTTAGAAGCCCCTTCGCTGCTTCTGGGAGGGCGGGGGGGGGTTGGAAAGGAGCAGCGATGGGGCTTTAGAAGCCCCCTCGCTGCTTCTGGGAGGGCGGGGGATGGTGGAAAGGAGCAGCGATGGGGCTTTTGCAGCCCCATCGCCGCTTTTGGAAGGGCGGGGGTGGTGGAAAGGAGCAGCGATGGGGCTTTAGAAGCCCCTTCGCTGCTTCTGGGAGGGCCGGGGGGTGGAGAGGAGCAGCGATGGGGCTTTAGAAGCCCCCTTGCTGCTTCTGGGAGGGCGGGGGGGGGTGGAGAGGAGCAGCGACGGGGCTTTAGAAGCCCCCTCGCTGCTTCTGGGAGGGCGGGGGGTGGTGGAAAGGAGCAGCGATGGGGCTTTTGCAGCCCCATCGCCGCTTTTGGAAGGGCGGGGGGTGGTGGAAAGGAGCAGCGATGGGGCTTTAGAAGCCCCTTCGCTGCTTCTGGGAGTGCGGGGGGGGTGGAGAGGAGCAGCGATGGGGCTTTAGAAGCCCCCTCGCTGCTTCTGGGGGGGCGGGGGGTGGTGGAAAGGAGCAGCGATGGGGCTTTTGCAGCCCCATCGCCGCTTTTGGAAGGGCGGGGGGTGGTGGAAAGGAGCAGCGATGGGGCTTTAGAAGCCCCTTCGCTGCTTCTGGGAGTGCGCGGGGGGGGTGGAGAGGAGCAGCGATGGGGCTTTAGAAGCCCCTTCGCTGCTTCTGGGAGGGCGGGGGGGTGGAGAGGAGCAGCGATGGGGCTTTTGCAGCCCCATCGCCGCTTTTGGAAGGGCGGGGGGGGGTGGAAAGGAGCAGCGATGGGGCTTTAGAAGCCCCCTCGCTGCTTCTGGGAGGTCGGGGGTGGTGGAGAGGAGCAGCGAGGGGCTTTAGAAGCCCCATCGCTGCTTTTGGGAAGGCGGGGGGGGTTCCTGGAGGGCGTGGCATGACCTTTATTTTATTCGCGGTTTTTTCACATTCGCGGGGGTCTTCCGCCCCTAACCCCCGCGAATGTGGAGGGACAACTGTATATGAATAGTCTAAATATGGTTCTACTGTAACAAATAGTAGTATAATGGGTTTGGACTTTACAAGTGGCTAGTGGGAAATTATGGTTGGCTAGCAAGCCTAGCCTCAGTTTGTGGACTCAGTTTGAAAACTCTTGCAGGTCAGTATGATGGGTAATACAATGTATGGCATTAGGGCAATAGAAAGCATTAATCATTTTGAAGAAGTGAAGCTAAGGAGTTATGACGGTTATTTTTATGCCTTGCATGTGCATGTTTTTCAGCAGCTCTTCAACATTCAGTGATGCTCAGTGTGTGCAACCTCCAAAAGCAACTTGAACATAAAGATTTGCATCTCTGGAGACAAACTTTCCTCATGTTGTCTTCTGTTAACATAATTAATATGATTATTTTAAAGTGGGTGGATTAATTGGGGAGATGAAAGGTTGCCTTTCTTGGAAGTTTTTGTATACAAGGCCAGGAAATTCTGTTTGCCTATTTTCATGTTACGGGATGCTTTTACTGGAAAATGACCAGTTCATGAAATCATTACGAATATTAATATTCTAACAGCTTAGTATGTTCTCTAATCTTTATGTGATATAACCGCAAGTAAATATTTAATAATCTTACTGTAAAATGAGTCAAGGGCCCAGTTTGGACAATATTTTCATGGCTTAATTAGCCAAGATATGAGCAAACTGTTTCCCTGTGCTTTCCAACTCTTTCCTCCCCGCTTCATGGTACAAGCAATCAAAACAGGAAGTGACTGTGATTACCAGCTTTGAACCAAGTCAGGATATCACCAACCTATGGTTTGTTCCAAAGCTGTGGTCATTGAAATTTCCTGGCTTGAATGAAATAAGAAATTATGTAAATTAGAGGCTTCCCGGATTGATGGTTTCATCTGGCTGAAGGTAAGCTTTATTACCTTTGTACAGAGTGGCAGAAAGGAGGCAGAGATGGCTACATTGCTCTAGTACCTCTGAGGGTTATGTGTATATCATGTGCAATACAGAGAAATCCCTTGAGGCTTTGGACACTGGAATATATTCAGGATTCATCTTTTTTCTGAGAGCAAACATGAAAGCATAAAAATGTAATAGTTAATTTATGCTAAAGATAGATATGGAGATAATAATGCAAAAATATTCCCATACAAAACTATAATTCCCTCCTAATACTGACTTCAGATGGTCAAGAGCATAACAATTTGAAAGCAAAATGATCACACAAAAATAAGGTAACTGTTTCTATATGCCTTTGAATAAGTGCCAGCTTTAGCCTCTTTAGATGGTATAGTAAGTAGTGTGTGTATTAAAGATCCATGCAAGTTTCAAAAGCTGAGATGCCAATTCTTAAAGACATAAGCAACCATTTCCTAAGGTATAAGATAGCATATTATTCTTTATAGTACATTACATTGGAAGGCTTCTGAAATAATGTTTTAAAACCAGTTATAAACATATTCCCATGCATGGGTAGATTAGGCATATGATAGAACTCTTATGGTCTCTCTCTTTGGCTCATGTTTCTTTGTGGTTTGGATTATTGATGTTGCAGAACTTCTGAGGAGCGGGGTGGAGAGAAATCTTTTGATGTATTATTTGTCTGGTGAAGGACCTGGAGAGGGCTTTTTGAGTCGATAATGGTTCTAGTTTTATATATACCTTTTGAGTTCTTTGTCTGAGCTCAGTAATAGTACATGTTAAAAGGAAAGCAACAGCATATAACACCCAGTACATTTTAGTTAAGAACCTCTTAGGTCCTGAAGTATTTGCTTTTGGGAAAATAAGAGTTTCTTATTACTTGCTCTAGCCAATGGGATAGAGTAAGGTATAAATAAATATGGAAGCAGGGTGCTAAATGTTGGGAGCAGAAGCCCTCTTAGAGATGGAAATGTAGGTATAAAATAGCGGAGAGGGAGGAGTAAGGGAAGTATGTGATCTTGACTGCAAACTTCAAATGGGAAACAATATTGTCTACTAAATGCCCTTGTTGCTCTGCCTATTGTATTTGAAATTACAGTTACTAACAGGCACAAACAAAGAGGCAAAGGTCTCCAAAAAAGTAAACACCTCAAAGAAGAGAACAAAAGAAAGAGAAAGAAACACATACCTCTAGCAAAATTAATACTGACATAAATGTAGCAAGTGTAGAATACCATCAAGTACAAATTACATGCAAACACTCAAGATTAACAGCTACCAATATACATATAGTACAGCAATGCTGCATAAAGCAACTTACAGAGATACCTTGGAGCCCAGTTCTGGTGTGCGAAAAGCAGTACAGTCTTTCTTTCATATCCACAGGTTGTTCACCCATGGAATTAACTATCCACAGCTCGAAAATATTTAAAAATAAATTCCAGAAAGCAAACCTTGATGTTCGATGTTTTGTGTAAGGGATGCCATTTTACTATGCCATGATATATAATGGGACTTGATCATCCACGGATTTTGGTATCCACGGGGGTCCTGGAATCAAACCCCAATAGATACCAAGGGCCCACTCTATTGTAAAGCTGCAAATTATAGAATGTCATCTTTAATCTATCAAGATGATCCCACAAATATGCTTAAATCCATATAGATATCAAAATCCATTTCATTTTACAAGTGGGCTGGATGTACCAAATTTTGCATTCCTCAAAAATTTTACACCACAAAAGAAGTGAATACCAATGACTACTCACAGCACTGAGGTCATTTCAAGAGGTCTTCATCCGTAATATTGTACCATTTCAATTTCCAAGCGACCTCCCAGTGACCAACAATTAAACCCATTCCAATCTCCAATGGTAAATCCAATAAGAATGCAATATTTACAGAAATCTGGAAATGGCAAAAGACAAGCATAACAACATGTTAAAAAAAACACCTTACTACCTAGAGAACATACCTTCAGGTGTGGATAGTTTTGATCAGTCAAAGAGTTAAAGATGAAAGACCTAGATCAAAGCATTGCCTAAATTTTGTAGCACAGAATCAACTGTCCACAAATTTCTACCTTGATAAATTTTCCTTTGGCTCATATGCTCTTATTATAATATGTATGTGGGCCCCCCCCTGAATTTTATTAGTAGTATTATTAAATTTAGTTGGTATTGAATTGAATATGGCTTCATTGCAAGTATTACTAATGAAAAAAGGCTTGTTCAGCAGAGACTGAGAAATTTGTTCAAAGTAATATACTTAGGAACAAATTACTGATAAATCAAATTCCTAATATTACCATCCTTTTATAGAATATGAGGATAGAATGAATATGGAGGAAAGGACTGCATATAGCCATTTTCTATGTTTTAACCAACTGGCAAGCTTCTGTTGACCACTTAACGTGTTTAGAATTTTCCAACCTTTTACATATCATCTTGCTATCTCTTTATTGTTCTGCTCCCTACATTTTTCTTGCAGTTGTCTAAAGACAAATACCATATCTGTAGTACTCCTATTGGCTCTGAAGCCACATTGGCTTTCAGGAAGAAGTTCTGCAACAGCAGGAACTAATCTGTTCAGGAGTATCCTTGCAAGGTCTCTATGTAACATTTGTCGACCTCACCAAAGCCTTCCACACTGTGAGTAGAAAAGGTCTGTGGCAGATCCTGGAAAGACTAGGATGTCCCCCCAAATTCCTTAAAATGATTATCTTGCTACACGAGGGCCAGCACGGTCAAGTCAGATATGGCGATGCTCTTTCAGAGCCCTTTCTAATAACTAATGGAGTGAAGCAAGGCTGGTTTCTTGCGCCAACTTCATTTACAATTTTCTTCAGCATGATGGTCCAAAGGGCTACAGCAGAGCTTGAAGAAGACGGCATCTATATACGTTACCGTACTGATGGTAGCTTGTTTAACTTAAGCCGTCTGAGGGCTCACAATAAGACTCTAAACTATCTAGTCCGTGAGCTGCTCTTCGCTGATGAAGCAGCTCTGCAGCACCTAACATCCTGCTTTGCAACAGCTGCAGAGTTGTTTGGGCTGGAAGTCAACCTGAAGAAAACAGAAGTTCTTTACCAGCCTGCACCAGAGAACGAACACTACCATCCCCACATTGCCGTAGACAAATCTGTGCTCAAGTCTGTTCAGCAGTTCACCTACCTGGGAAGCATCATCTCCTCAGATGCCAAGATTGACAAAGAGATCGATCACAGATTAGCAAAGGCATATAGCACATTTGGAAGACTTCACAAAAGAGTCTGGAGTAATAAATACATGAAGCGAAGCACAAAAATCAGAGCCATTGTACAGAGCCATTGTACTGTCTATTCTCCTTTATGGATCTGCAACATGGGTCACCTATCGCCACCACCTACGACTCCTCGAACGCTTTCATCAGCGCTGTCTACGCACAATCCTAAATATACACTGGACTGACTATGTGACGAATGTTGCTGTCCTTGAGCAAGCAGGGATCACCAGCATTGAGGCCATGATATTGAGAACACAGCTGTGCGGGGCAGGGCACATTTCTTGGATGGAGGAACATTGCCTCCCAAAAATAGTACTCTATGGTGAACTTGCCACGGGACAGTGTAAGAGGGACGCTCCAAAAAAAATGATACAAGGACTCCCTGAAACAACATCTCAGGCTCGGCCAAATTGATCACCAACAGTGGTCCGCCCTGGCCTCACATCGGGAGGCATGTGGACTCACTATCCACAATGCTGCAGCCTTATTTGAGAACTCACGCTGAACAAGTCTTGAAGAGAAACGACAACGCAGAAAGGATCACAACCCAAAAACATCACCCAAGGAGACCTTCTGCTGTGCTTTCTGCAACCGGACTTGTTTATCTCAGATTGGCCTTTTTAGTCATCAGCGCGCTTGCAGAAAGCGCGGGATGTGTCCTTCCTGAATCTTCGTTTGTGAAGAAAAGCCAGAGAGAGAGAGGCTATCTCTTTAGTACAATGCAGGAAGACATATACTATCTTATGCCACAACAACTAAAATTTGAGAGTTTTGTAAAACTGGTTTACTTGCTCATATCTTTAGCACTGTTACAGTCTTCTGAACTTTTATGAGCAAGATTTGTTTCTTACCACAATAATGTATTTGTTGCATTTATTAGAGAGGAGAAAATGAAGACATGGTCTACATGTGATATCCACACACCTGCCCAATTTAAAGCAAGAGTGGGTATATAATTGCAAAGGCCACTGTGTATGTATGTATGTGATGTCCATGCAACTGCTTGGGGATTCTGGGAGTTGTAGTCCAAAGAAGTAACTTTCCCAAGCTCGGCTTATATCTGTAGTCCCTGCATACATTTGCTTTTCTCTCAGCCAGCTTCAGTATTGGAAGTGAGCATTGGGAAAAGAGTTCCTCTCTTAAGAGCTGGGGGGATGGGGTTTAATGGGGTTCCCAGCTCTGAACCATCTGCCTCTTTAGCCTTTTAACTTCTGTCCCCCACTTGTGAATGGGGCAGACATTACAGATGTAGACCTTGTATCAACAGAATAAAAATTCAGCTTGTATCTAAGAAAAAGGGAAAAGTTCGCTCTCTCCAATCTGAGATATTGTGGTTTTGCTCCCATGAAAATTTAAGTTTGTCCTCTGAAACACAGTGGGGGAAGGAAAAGTGGAGAAGATGGAGAAGAAAAATAATGAACTCTTGTGTGAATTTTAAGCCCACTATGCTCTATATTTCCTTTTTGGGGTAGCACTGGGATTTAGTGCACCGCTGCCCCACTTTGATAAATTTTTACAAAGCTAATTCAATAACTGTACTACATTATTAAGACTGCTGGCACTGAGACAAAGCTGCCAACATAGTTTTTATTAGAGCAAAAACCATAGACTTACTAGTTCAGAATCTGTTGCATTATTATGTAAAGGAGAGAGGGGAACCTTTATCCCACAGGCTTAATCTGTGCATGTACCAGAAGGGTACAAAATTTGCACAGGCTTCTAAACTCTCCTGATCTTTCATCAGGCAAGATGTTATTAAACAGAGCTTGGCCAAAGGGGAAAGCAAGAAAAATGGATGTGATGTTGAAGTCATGGTATCAGAATAGCCTTACTCTTGAGTTGAAACAGGAAAGGAAAAGGTTCCAAACAATCAGACGAGGCTCTAGCAAGCAATGTGATAGTTGTATATTTGATCTGAAGAAATCCATAGGAATTCTGAAAGCAAAAAAGAAAGGTTTGAGTTTCTCCCAATTTTAAAAAATTAAAAATAAGTTGCAAACTGAGTACTGTTTTATCATTTATGTGGAATTTTAATGATCTAAGTGGTTTAATCTCTTTTTAATTCTTATTTATTGTACTATGTTGTTTAGCTATTGTTATTTTTACATGTTGTGAGCTGCCTTAGGTCCCACTATAGGGAGAAAGATGGGAAATAAATAACACTGTCACTGTCCTGGGCAAAGCACAATGGCACCTTTATCAGTGGAAAACACAGAGAAACTTTGCAGTCTCAGTATTAACAGTTACAGAGATAATTTTAGATGCCAGACTAGGTTAAAAAAATAGCCTGTTGTAGAAACCAAATTGGGTAGCTTTACTTAGCAGTTAGGGAGACTTGGAAACTCAGATAATACAGTCGCAGCCACTGGTGATTTAAAATCCTTTCCCTGCAGTGTAGGGTCACATTGCTGAATTCATTGCTCTTCAAATTTCACAAAGAATAAAAGTAGTCATGTTGGTAATAAGAAAAATGTCAAAATCCATATTGTTGTAATATGAAAGTATTTTCTATGGTTTGCTTTTTCTGGACAGAGCAATTGAAGTCTTCCAGATTTGATCAATAGTTCAGAGCTGTTGAAAAACGAGTAGGAAGAAAACTCATCCTTTTCTGTATTGGAAATACTTTGCCTATCACATGCAACACTGATCATACCAAAAAGTTTAAAGGGAAATAAGCATTTGTATTGGCTCCAAAGTTATTAAAGTTACAGAAATGTGGTCAGAGTGCTTGCCCTTTTTCAGTTGTTACTGTCAGTTGTCTTTTCACTTTTACACATCCCTTCACATTCATGGGGGTTAGGGGCAGACAACCCCCACGAATGTGAAAAAACCGCGAATAATAAATGAGCCTGCCGGCTAGCGGTTTTCCACCCCAGTCCATTCCCAAGGCAGCGAGGAGCTTCCTGAGAAGCCCCTGGCTGCCTTGGGAAGGGAGTGGGGTGTAGCGCGAGCGCGCCAGCTGGTTCCCACCCCCCTTCCCAAGGCAGCGAGGAGCCTCCTGAGAAGCCCCTGGCTGCCTTGGGAAGGGAGTGGGGTGTAGCACGAGCGTGCCAGCTGGTTCCCACCCCCCTTCCCAAGGCAGCGAGGAGCATCCTGAGAAGCCCCTGGCTGCCTTGGGAAGGGAGTGGGGTGTTGAGCAGCGGGGCAACCGCGAATGTGAAAGTCGCGAATGTGGAGGGGCAACTGTACTTTGGATGCACCATTTACTGTTGGTATAAGTTGGAAGCAGGCAATGAGGGAATGAATATGAACACACATTTCTAAGGATTTAGAATGTGGGGAGCAAAGACAAATGCGAATTTGCTGCTTTGCGGTTCTTAAAGATGAAATTATATTTAAAAGAACATAACTGAGTGCTTGAATTGCATTGTATCCCTTTGTGTATGATGTAGTTTGATGAAAGTGACCCCCTCCTGTAACTAGCTAAACCACAATAATGACTACATATGAAGAGAGACAGGTGTTTCTCATGAACTGAAATGCATGCCTTCTACTAGATGTAATTTGTAACTTGTGTCTGCTGTCTTCTTTCTCAATGCTGTTCTCTTAGACCCATTGTAGTAACTAGTTAAGTTCTACAGAGTGAGCTTAGTCTTTATACTGATGGAGAGTATAAGATCAGCTATTTGAGAAGAGAGGCTGACTTCATTAATTGTATAAAGTAATTGCAGAAGATAATTCTGGGCAAAGAGATGCCACCTGTGAGATCCCCATTAAATGGTGGTCAGAATTCATCATCTTGATTTGAAGTTACTAAAAAGTATTGGAACAGCAAGTCAAGATATGACTGAAGAGCCAGCGATTAATTACTAGGAGATGATAAAAATATAAGAAGAGCATGGTGAGATCAGACCAAAGGCCCATATAGTCCTACATTCTGTTCAAACAGTGGACAACCAGTTGCCTACGGCAAGTAAGACATGAATCAGAAGCATCCTCCTACTCATGTTCATTAACATCTGGCATGCAGATGCACAATAGACCAAATACACCAACCTTCCATTTTAGCTTCAAGGATCCTAGCATTCACACAGAAACACTTAACACACAGTGTACCTCTTCAGATGTTTCTGGTGCATGTCCTTTTAATTAACTATTTTTAAAAAAATATATATACTTGTAGTCTTTCAACCCCATTCCCATTTAGACAATTGGAAGCATCTTCACTTTCATTACTCAACTATAGAGCCCATAGAGTTGGAAGAGACCACAAGAGCCATCCAAGTTTTTTTTTTTTAAGATTCCAGTATGTCCTGCATGGAATGAAACCCTTCTAAGGGATCTTTTCCCTCTTCCTGGGATTAACCCCCTTCCTCTGAGACCCTCGTTTTTTGTGAATGCAGAACAGCCATCAGTTTGGGATGTCACTGTCACATCTTTAGAGGTCTTATCCAGAAAGCTCTCAGCCTTTCTCAGCTTCTCTCAGTCAGCAGTTTTCATATACAGTTGTCCCTTCACATTCGCTGGGGTTTGGTTCCAGGACCCCCATGAATACCCAAATCTGTGAATACTTCAAGTCCCATTATATGCAATGGCATAGCAAAATGGTGTCCCTTATATAAGATGGCAAAATCAAGGTTTACTATTAGGATTATTATTTTTTAAAGAATATTTTCAAGCCGTGGATACTCAAATCCATGAATGTGGAGGGACAACTGTAATTTCCCACGTTGTCTGTAAACTCTCATCACAGTAATCCAGCTCAAAAGCTCTAAAGAGCTGCTGGGGAAAATCATAATACAGTGTTAAAAGATGCAGAGTCTCCATACAACTCTAGGATTTCATAGACTCATAGAATTGTAGAGTTGGAAGAGACCACGAGGCCCATCCAGTCCAACCCCCTGCCATGCAGGAATACACAATCAAAGCATTCCCAACAGATGGCCATCCAGCCCCTGTTTAAAGACCTCCAAGGAAGGAGACCCCACCATGCTCCGAGGGAGTGTGTCCCACTGCCGGACAGCTCTTACTGTCAAAAAGTTCCTCCTAATGTTGAGGTGGAATCTCTGTTCCTGGAGCTTGCATCCATTGTTTCGTGTTCTAGTCTCTGGAGCAGCAGAAAACAAGCTTCCATCCTCAATGTGACACCCTTTCAAATACTTAAACAGGGCTATCATATCACCCCTTAACCATCCTTTTTCCAGGCCAAACATACCCAGCTCCCTAAGTCTTTCCTCATAAGGCATGGTTTCCAGACCTTTCACCGTTTTAGTTGCCCTTCTCTGGACATGCTCCAATTTGTCAATATCCTTTTTGAATTGTGGTGCCCAGAACTGGACACAGTATTCTAGGTGAGGCCTGACCAAGGCAAAATAGAGTGGCACTATTACTTCCCTTGATCTAGACACTATACTTCTATTGATGCAGCCCAAAATCGCATTGGCCTTTTTAGCTGCTGCATCACACTGTTGACTCATGTTCAACTTGTGGTCTACTAGGACTCCTAGATCCTTTTCGCACCATTCAGTTTGTTAAGACACAGAGGGGAGTAGCAAGGGGGGGGAGCTTTGCGTGAGTGCTCACAGCATGGGGCTGTGATTTTCTTTCTTCCTTAAATGCTCAGAGGCTGGGTCAGTTTCCGTCTGTGTGTGTGTGTGTTTAGGAAGGGCTCCTCGTTAAACCCTCAGAGGCTGCTTTTATTCACATTTTTTTTCACTTTCGCGGGCGTATTGTTCCCGTAACCCCCGCAAATGTGAAGGGACAACTGTACTGTTTTCAGAATGCAGGCATATAAAGCTTTTGTTCAGCTTCTGGCTATGTTCTGTGAAAGGTGTATAAGTTAGACCTTTTACAAAGACAATCAATGCAGTATCTTTGTTGATAACCAATAATCTGCACTCCCTTTGCAATCAAAATTTGTCAGAATTTATCATCTTTAAGTAAAAATAAAAGGCACACATCTTGATGTATTTCGATTGAAACCATTCAGACAAGACAGAAGTATTGTTGATTGAAAATTCACTATCTGTCTTTGAATGCTCAACCAGTATTGGATTGGTATTGGACTTCACTTGAAGGCTCAAGACTGTCTTCTGGATCCAATACTACTACACCTGTTCTGGTGATGGCAGTAGCCTGGAGCATGTGACTTATGAAGCAAAGCTCTTTAATCAGTTGTAGCTTTTCTGGGAGAGCCTCGCCTTGCTTTGTTGTGCATGCATCCAGAAGAGGTTGCTGTAATTTGTTCTACATGATGCTGTCTTTAAAAGTGTCTGTAATATAACTGGTTCAAAATAAGGATGTTTCAATGTTAACTTGTGCAGGCCATGTGAAGCATATCATTACAATTTACTGCAGCTTCAATGGCTCCCAGTTCGTTCTCAGACACAACTAAAAGTGGTACTTGTAACCTTGAAAGCCCTCAACATTCTGATTTCCAAGCAATAGTGGGTTTGCCTGCACTTATACAGATCTACCCAGAACTTATTAAGAGCCTGCTTGAAAGTGCTGAATAGGTAGGTATTTAGGATAGGGCTTTATCTGTAGTCTTGCCAAAGTTTTGCAACTTCCTCGTTTGACACATTTCTTTATGAGTGTATTGTTGACTTTCAGAGTTTGGGAATACATTGTATAAGGCCACAATTGATAGGTCTTGACACATTTGAAGACCAGACACAGTTCCAAATATGGAAGCAAGATTACCATATTGAGATCTGATACTTTTTATTGCTCTCAGAATTATAGGCCTCTGAAACCATAAATCACTAAGGAACCAAAATCCTTCTGGAGAGACCTGATAAAATAAAGGTAGACAATGAAGTTGTATACAAAATGAATTCTTAAATTGGAAAGGAAAGGGAACAGGGTTTGTGTAATGTTAATGTTTATTACATTGTGTTATACATAGTTGTATAATACAATATTAAGTTTTTAAAAACATTTTTTTAAAATGTAAGGGGTCCCCAGGACATACCCATACTGGAGAGCTGGGCAAAAGCTAACAAAATGAAATTCAATACGGAGAAATGTAAAGTACTGCATTTAGGGCGGAAAAATGAAATGCATAAATATAGGATGGGAGAGACCTGGCTGAATGAGACCATGTGCGAAAGGGATCTAGGAGTCCTAGTAGACCACAAGTTGAACATGAGCCAACAGTGCGAGGCGGCAGCTAAAAAGACCAATGCGATTTTGGGCTGTATCAATAGAAGTATAGTGTCTAGATCAAGGGAAGTAATAGTGCCACTCTATTCTGCCTTGGTCAGACCTCACTTAGAATACTGTGTCCAGTTCTGGGCACCACAATTAAAAAAGGATATTGACAAATTGGAGCGTGTCCAGAGAAGGGCAACTAAAATGGTGAAAGGTCTGGAAACCATGCCTTATGAGGAGAGACTTAGGGAGCTGGGTATGTTTAGCCTGGAAAAAAGACGGTTAAGAGGCGATATGATAGCCCTGTTTAAGTATTTGAAGGGATGTTACGCTGAGGATGTGGCAGGCTTGTTTTCTGCTGCTCCAGAGACTGGAACATAGAGCAATGGGTGCAAGCTCCAGGAACAGAGATTCCACCTCAACATTAGGAGGAACTTTTTGACAGTAAGAGCTGTTCGGCAGTGGAATGCACTCCCTCGGAGCGTGGTGGGGTCTCCTTCCTTGGAGGTCTTTAAACAGAGGCTGGATGGCCATCTGTCGGGGATGCTTTGATTGTGATTTCCTGCATGGCAGGGAGTTGGACTGGATGGCCCTTGTGGTCTCTTCCAACTCTGCAATTCTATGATTCTATGATTGCTCTCACCCAGACTACCAGGGTTTTTTATTTGTTTTGTTTTTCATGTTTTTACATTTATTAGAAAATAAATAAACAGTTAATAATAATTAAAAAACAAAACAAAAAAGAATCATAGGGTCACAGGATTATACAATTGGAAGAAACCTCAAAGGTCATCTGTTCCATCCCCCTGCAGTACAGGAATTCACACCTATAGCTTCCCTAAGAGATAGCCACCCAAATCCTGTTTGAAAGTTGCCAACAAAATAAAAGTTCATCACCTTTTGAGACAGTCTGTTCTGCTGTGTTAAGTAGTTCTTACCTTACCATCAGGAAGTTCTTTCTTGTGTTTAGTGGGAATCCTTTTTCTTTTAATCTATCCAGGTCATGTCCTTTGGAGGAGCAGCTTGTTTCATCTTCCAAGTGGCAGCCATTGAGATATTTGAAGATGGCTACACTTATTAAACATAGATAGATAGATAGATAGATAGATAGATAGGAGGAACTCCTAGGTATTAATGCCCAGGCACACACAAATTCCAGCCTATACAATAGAAAAAAAAAAGAGAATTCTGTTGGTGCTAGTGGATCCCTTTCTCTCTTTTTTAGCATCTGTTTGGGGAGGGGGTTAAGCAAGGAAAGGTGAATCCAATCTTGGCATGTAAAAAAGAAAGCAGGCTTCCCTGCACACTATATATTTAATGCAACATCAGTTTAACCAGAGGGGAGTGGGAGGGAAGAGTGAGTGAGCTCACTTCATGGAAGCAGTTTCTTTGTGAGGTTATCCTATACAGGTGTAGTGTATAGGACCAGTTGTATGGGCTTTTCCTATCAGATTGGCAACTGGACTTGTTTATCTCGGATTGGCCTTTTTAGTCATCAGTGCGCTTGCAGAAAGCGCGGGATGAGTCCTTCCTGAATCTTCGTTTGCGAAGAAAAGCCAGAGAGAGAGAGGTACCTAATGTAGAATGACTGATTGCCTCATTCCATTAGCTTCCACAGTGTTGCAATAGCCTATTAGTTGTCCCATAAATTAGAAGATGTTCATTTATAGCGAAAGAGTTATTAAACTTTTGATACATTAATGGCTAAAATGGCAACATTAAGAATTAAGCTATTCTTTCTGCACAAAACTATTTCAAGGAGAAGGGTCTGCCTTACCTCATTCCTCTTAAAGTCTTGTGGCTTCAAGACTGCTGATCAGAGCCAGTTTCAGGAAGCGTGTCACTCTCTTACCGTGCCAGCTTCACTTACTGTTAATTTGTTTCTGGGCTCAGTTGAAAATGCTTACATTATCTTTTAAAGCCCTTTGTACCTATCCTCTCTCTTGTAGTCTCCTGGGAAAAGCCTTTTCTGTGCCAGTGTTCAGGTTGTGACCACACTGTGCCTTCTGTTTTGGCTGTTTACTACCAACAAGCAATTTACCGTTTTAGGCAAGCTTGTGTTTTTCTTTTGTTTGATGGTTTTTCATTTCCTGAGATGTGTCTGCACTACACAGTTATATCTGTTTCCACCATATTAATTGTCATGGCTTCATCCTAAGGAGTCCTGGAATTTATAGCTTGATGACGTACTTTAAATTTTTTTCTGGAGATCCCTGGCCCTCTCCCCTGAACTAAAAGTCTGAAGGTGCCTTTCTGCTTTATATAATTAAACTGATTTAATTAACAATTCTCTTTTAAGTATCTCGCTAAATGTAAAATCCTAGGATTCCTGATGTTGGAGCTACTATGATCACCACCACCACCATCAGACTGATAACTGGTTGAGCTCAATATTACTTAGCATAGTATCATATTCTCTGTTCAGGTCTATAAAATGATATAAAATGACAGATTTCACTTCTAAAACATAAGGTATTTCTGAAACATTTTACAAGAAAGAGACTAAAGGATAAGAGAAAATAAAAGTTTTTTATACAGTGGAAGATAAAAGGGAACCAAAGTAAAAATATTTGAGTGTTTTTTAAACATGTTTTCCCCCCTAGAGATTTCATTCTCTACATCTTTGTATCTAGCAACACTATTTCATCATTGTTACAAAGCCGTTTCTGTATCTTATGTTGTCCTCAGTTAATGTGTGTTGGAGAAATTCATATAATTTAGTGAACTATTACACTTTATTTCAGTTGATACTATACTGTTTGTCACATTATGATTGTGTGTGTTTTCTGTTATTTTTAATATATATTTGAATCCACCTGAGATATAGAATGGATGTATATGTGGTTCATTTTTCAAATGGGTATCAAAGTTATAAGTATACTCAGTTACTATACAAAAGAGATGATTTTTATCTTTTGTCTTACCTCTAACATTAATAATTTCTTACTATTGTAAGTTCTTGCTTTTTATGTCTTTGAAACTATTAAAATAAGCTAAGTCAATTTGGTGTGTTTCTTCCTGGCTATCTGGAATGAATTGGGGTATTTTCTTGTAAGTGGGAAGGACCTTATACTTGGTTCATTCAGTTGCATATAATTTATTTAGTATATATGTAACCTCTTCATACTATTCTGAGACCTGAGAAGGCTACAACATACTATATAAACTACAGCGTGTATTTTGGAATTGTGTATCATATAAACAACCAGGAAAAATAACAACAGTCTTCCAGTTTGGGCTGTTTAGGTCTCAAACACAGATGGGCTGGAGAGTTAAAGCATACAGTTTGGTACCATTCAAGTGAACAGGTTGGCTTACATATGTTCCCTTTACCAGGTCTCCTTCATATGAAGCCATTGAGTACCATGAGACCATTGAGAAAGTGATTGTGGATTGTACTCAGTTTTTTGCTGCATCAAAAGCTATTGTGCGGATTATTTTTGCACTGCATTTCAAGGTAAGCAACTGTATTTTTCCCACTGTTATCTAATCCTGCTAAACAGCGAAGCCTAAAAGGCATGGCATAGCAAACGTTTTGCATTCTTGACACATTTTCACATTAATGTAAAACCTATGGCTTAGAACATGGTTGTTGTTAATTGCCATTTTAAATTGTTGATATGCCTTCCCCCAATGTTCATGCCTCCTTTTTCTGAGTCCAATCCTGCTTTCCATATCATATGTTCTTGTTGGGGTGTATGAGCATAAAAATTAAAAATTCATTAAAGATTCCAGGGAGCAAGCCCTTTGAAAATACCTTCTTAAGAAAAATAAAAATTTTACTGTAGCAGAGTTAGCTGAGACACAAAGCGAACCAGTTCTTAACTAATTAAGTATTTTAAATCACTCAGTCATCAACCCTAGTTAACAAAAGAAAGACAAAAACAACTTATTCTTTAAAAAGAATGCTTAAGGATTTACTAATAGTATTGCAATCTACATATGCATGGAAAAGCTAGGGTCCTTAACTAACTAAAGGATTTAGGATAGAACTCACCCCTCCAGTGAATTCAGGTAAGAAAATGTAGACAAAGGCTGGATGTCCCTATGTTTTGCTTGCAGTAGCATCCATGTTTCTTTGTTTTTTAGAAAAGGTGAATGCAAGTAAGTGAGAGCATGGCTCCTATCTTCATGCATGGTTGTAGATGTGTGTGCCTTATGTGAGGCTTCTCTTAGAAGAGAGAGAACAAAAGGCCATAAACTTTTTAAATCATGAGGTCCTGTGATGAATGACTCAATAGTCACCCATATCATTTAGTTTGCTAGAGCAGAGCTACTTAGCCAAGCCCACAAATAACTAAGGTAGCATGAGGAGAAGGGGAGGAACTTTTAGCATGCAAAGGAGTTCCCTAATCTTACTAAGAACTTGCATAACTCTGTCAGTTAGCAAAAGGGGGGGGGTGCAGGAAGAATGCTATATCTCCCAACAGTTCTGTCTATAACTTAAATGGATAGAGTGATAAAATGCAGCTTTGTCTTCACCCCCTTGCCAATATGAAACTATTCTGTTTCTCTGTATTGTACCCTGACACGGTTTTGTCCAGAGTATAGGTTACACATCACAACAATCAAATGTTGTGGCACTCCCATTTCTTATAGAGCAGTCCATAGTTTTTCATGAGCTGCACAATCAAAGCTTTGCTATAATCTATACAGCACAGGTTGATTTTCTTCTGAAATACTTTGGTGCAATATATGTTTGCAATATGATCCCTTGTGCCTCTTCCTTTTCTGAACATGTATAATTTCTCACTCCATATATGGTAACGGTATTTGCTGTAAAATCTTGAGCATCACTTTGCTTGCTTGGGAAATTAATGCAGTGGTCCAATGGTTACTACAATCCCTGGTGTCTCCTTTCTTCAGGATGGGGCTGCTTGGCCAGGGGAAACGTGGAGTTTGGAAAGCACAGAGGTTTGGCTGGCAAGGCTCTCCCCAGCCAACCAGCCAAACCTCCACTTTCCCCCTACCATTTGAATGTGAAATCCTAGACTTGTCTATTCAAAAGTAAGGCTCACTGGGTTCAATGGGTTTTTTTCCTATGTGAATTGAGGACAGCAAGCTAAATACCGATATGTCAAAACTGTAAATAGGGATGCCCAAGCTGGCTATGAGTGCTAGAACCATGTAGCTTTGATGGGTATTTTAAAAAAGATTATCATGCTATTAGCACAGTTGTGGTTATTTCCTTGAAAGAAATGGTTAACACAACATTATTAAATCTCTCTACTTAGAGCACCCTTTCAGCTTGTAGCTTGAACTGAATATTTCTGAATATTTCTGCATTACAAAGGGGTTTAACAAAGATAACACATGAAAAGTCTCCCCACAGGGAGACTGGCCTGGCTTGACAAAAACAGCAGGGTTTATTGTCTTATCCTTCCTTTCAGCTTTAGAGTGAATTAGGAAAAGTTTAATCCACTTGCACTGTTTTATGTTTACATGTTTGATGACAAACAGCCTTATGTTTATAAGTGGCAGTTTTCCTAATAAGTACCTGCATGTCATAAGCATTTGAATTAAAATTACCATATTGAAATCAAATCTGATGTTTTTAAAATTTTTATTTGGTGTGTGTTGGAAGAGAGGTAGTCTTAACTCTATATTTTAACTGGAAAAGTTGGGGGTTGTCTTATACGTCCAGTTGTCTTATATGCTGGGATATACGGTATATAAGATTATAAAACAGTATTAAACTAAAATTCCAAAAGCTTTGGAAAACAAGAAAGTTTTTAATTGAGATTGAAAAATAACAAGGGAAGGAGCAGTCCACAGTGTTCATGGAGGCAATTCCAAAAGTATGGAGCAGTGAGTGAAAAAGGGCAAAATTGAACCAAGGAAGAAGTAGCCCTTGGTTGAGTAAGAAGCCTAGAATTCCTAGAACACAGATCTCGAGCAGGCCAGTTAAAAGAAATGAGGGCCAAAAGATGCGGGGGGAGCTAGATTGTGTAGGGCTTTGAACATTAAAACAAGAAGCTTGTACTGAATCTTAGAAGAAATGGATAACCAATGAGATATCAAAAGGGAAGTAACATGATCAAAATGACAACCCCCCCAAAAAAGAGAAAAGAATGGAAACCAGAGGACTAATGTGAAATAATGGAAGACCAGTCAAAAGATGATTATAGTATTCGAGACAGGAAATGACCAAGACATGAACTAGGGTCTTAACAGAAGAAGCAGAAAGGAAAGTTCTGATTTTGGCAATGTTATAAAGAAAAAAAAATCATGGCTTCTCTATCTCCTCATTGTGAGGAACAAAAGACAATGAAAAATAAAAAAATAAAGCCAAGACTATGTGCTCCCTTCACAGGATAAACAGGAACATTATTAACAGTAATGGAAGACGTATGTTGTAAAGAAAGTTTTGTAGGGAAAATGAGTAGTTCTGTCTCTGCCATGTTAAGTTTTAGGTGATGATGAAGCATCCATGCTGAGATAGCTGAAAGATGTGCTCTAATACAATGTTTGGTGCCAGAAGAGAGTTCTGGAGTGGAGAAATACAGTTGAGTATCATCAGCATAAAGATGATATTGAATACTATACAAACTGATAAGATTACCTAAAGATAGTGTATAAAGAGAAGACAACAGAACAGAACCGTGTGGAACCCCAACCAAAAGGGGAAAAGAAGATGCATGATCTCCACCTATCACATTAAATGACCAACCTGAGACCCATTGCTATTTTCTGTTCGTAACTGAGGAATCTTTTAGGGCAAGGTTTCTCAACCAGGATTCCCTAGAACCCTAGGGTTCCACAATAAGTTGCTAGGGGTTCCACAAGATATTGAGATTGAAAAAAAAATTCTTTTTTTGAGCTATAGGTATAATAATTTTTAGGCAGGGGTTCCCTGAGACCTGAAAATTGTTTCAAGGGTTCCACCAGGGTAAAAAAGTTGAGAAAGGCTGCTTTAGTGTGTGTGGGGGCTTCTCTGAAGCTGAGTTCTGCCTCTGGCAGATGATTTATTCCTTGACGGGAAGGGACTTAGACTGAGAAAGTTAATCCATCCCTAATTTCTATAGCTGTGAACAACATCTGGGTGGTAATGGGACTTTTGTGTTAAAAGAGTTAGCCCCACTGTCCTTTCCCAAACACTCTTCTCCTTGCTAGACTGAAGAGGGATGGACAAAGATTTACACATTGTAGAAAAAACATTCCAAATACCAAGGATTGTTCATGTCCTATCACTACAGTATGGTCCTTTTTTGTTTTGCAGACTAGGATTACAGGTACCATTGAACTCAATATTATGACTTCTGAGTAACATGATCAAGTTGTAAGTGCTTGAATATCACCCTTTGTAGCCCCTAGGTCTTTCTGGATCTTTCAGAATATTATTTTTTACCATTTACATTTACACATGATCAAGTTGTAAGTGCTTGAATATCACCCTTTGTAGCCCCTAGGTCTTTCTGGATTTTGCAGAATATTATTTTTTACCATTTACATTTACACATGATCAAGTTGTAAGTGCTTGAATATCACCCTTTGTAGCCCCTAGGTCTTTCTGGATTTTGCAGAATATTATTTTTTACCATTTACATTTACACAGTAGTTTGTCTTTCCTCCAGTAAGCTTAAAGTAGCATATATTACTCTCTTCTCCAATTTGTCCTCACTTAATCCTGAGAAAGGACATGCTGAGAGTGAATGGCTGGCCCAAGGTTAGCCCTCATGAGCTTCATGGCTCAGTGCACATTTCAATCTGGATCTCCGATGCTTTAGTTTAACACTCTTAACTACTGCACTACACCAGCTTGCTGTCTTTAATTTGCCTCAATAGGAGTGTGTGGCGTACAGGAGCGAGCTAGATGAACATTTAAATTTTCCTGTTTAAAAGTCCTGGGTGCAAAGTAGTGAAACAGAGATTGTATCATCTCCCCTCTTGTACTGTATTCTTTCTGTTAGTGAGTTACAGATTCTAAAGAGTTAAGTGTGCAGAAACAGGACATGAAACATCCTTGTGGTTGAAATGCTCTTTTGTGCTGTGGAAATCTTTGCCCAACCCTGTTCAGTCTATTAAGGAAGAAAGGATTTGGAAAGGCATTCTTTTCTCTATTGTTTCATCTATATCCTTGACAGAAGAGTTGTGGTGTTGGGCATCCCAGGATCAGGGGCCAGTAATTGTATGGAAAGATGAGATGTATAACACTTTGGTACCTTCTCCCGAGAGTCAGTGTGGTGTAGCTGTTTGAGTGTCACCCTACAACTCTGGAGACCAGGCTTGAAACCCCTGCTCGGTCATGGAAACCCATTAGGTGACCTTGAGTAAGCCACATTTGCTCAGCCTCAGAGGACTGCAAAGGTCCCTCTGAACAAATCTTGCCAAGAAAACTCCATGATAGGTTCATCTTAGGGTTGCCATAAGTCGGAAATGACTTCACGGCACAAAGCAACAAATCTTCTCCCACTTTCTTTTGTGGTATCTTTCTCACATACACTGTTAAATCTCACAAGAGCTCAAAATAAGGGTTTTCTGTGGAAATCACTAGGGAAGTAGTCTGCTCCTGGAGTAAGGAAGTTTAGGTTCAAGAGTAATAGAAAAAAAACTGTGGAGTAAGCACTTTAGAACACAGATTTCTGGTTACATTATCTCATGTCATATGATTATCTGTGATAGGGGATGGAATGTAATACACATGGCCATCTACAGGTGGCACCCATAGAACCATTAAGCCCAGAGTTTAAAATTATCTAGCTGTGCCACTGGCTAGAAGAATTTGTTATTATGCGTGGTTCCTTGGGATGAACAAAATGAAATGCACCTAATTGATGGTTAAAAGTCAATATCCCTGGGTAAAATCAGTTGCAAGAACAAGGTGCCAATGTTTAAGGTTTGTAGAAATAGACTACTGTATATATCTTTAAAATAAGGTACATATATCCTGACCAGAACTTGATTTTATAAAGAAATCTTGCATTCTTGCTTTCATTTCCCTGTTTATTTTTCTATTTTGTTACTAAAAGAAGGTTGTTGTATATGTTTTTTGAGCTTTCCCCCAAATGAGTAGAATTTATATCACATAATTCTGCCAAAGACACGAAGGTAGCATACACAAAATTATCCCTTATTAGTGTCAGAATAATTATGTGATGTAGATTAATCTAAGAGATCAAAACTTTTTTTTTTAATATCCTAACTTTCTCCCAGTATGGGCCCCAACATAGATTAAAAGTACAGCTGGAAAACAATAATTATAATGAAACTGTTAAACAGTTATATAAGCTGTGCTATTAAAGCTGTGTTATTAAAGCTTGCACTGATTTAAAACAGTGTAAAAGCATTTAAAATGTAACAGTTTGGGGTGGGTGGCAGAAAGCAGCCCTCCTGCCCATTAAAAGATCCTTCCACGGAGTCCAGTTAATACCCTGAAGCGTATCTGAATAAAAAGGTCTTTGCCTGCTAGTGGATGGAGTATACAGGATGAATACCTGGGAGCTGCCAGTGGGAAGCCTCTTTCATGCGTTAGTGACAAATCCTGGGTAGAAATCTGATCCTAGGTCTCTGTAGTCCATTTCCAGTATTCTTGCTTTCTTTACTATGTTGTTTGCTGAAAGATTCTTGGGAAGCAGACTCTAAGCAGCAGTTTGATAGGAGTAGGCAGTACTAATAACATTGTGAGCACTTGTTTAGAAGACATGTTCAGGAACACTTTTTCACTCTTGACTATCAAAGTTGTTACTATTATGAATATTGGATGTCCCTTAAAGAAAACAGAAATGATTCAAATTGAGATTTAAATGTTGTGTTTCTACCCCACCCCTGCAATGCTGTTTTATTGTATGCTTTGTATCTTCTTCAAGTAACTATATTATTACTTAAATGTTTTTTTTTAATCAAATCTTCCAGGCACCGATCATAAGGTCTTGTGACTTGTGAGTGGCAACAGTCACAAGAAATGTCATCTACTTCTTGTTGAGCTTAATACTTTGCATCTTCTCTTTATTGGGGAAGAGTAAAATCTGAAAAAAGCTTTAATGCAAAACTTGTGTGTGGTAAAGAGAAGAAATCCTTATTATAGCAAGTCTGTATAGTATTCTCCATTCCTATCAAAATAATGTTTTCTGAGTGAAGACAGTCGAATGAAAAGCCCTACTCCAGATTCTTTTTCAAAATATCTGTGATGTTTGATAACTACTTGTGGACCTGCTTGCTCCATTACCAGAATTTTAAATTCAAAACTAGTGAGTCAGCAAGCATGTTATCAAGTGTGTTTTGTAGCACACTTAGTAAACCATTGTAGACAAAGAAGGAATGTCCACTTGGAAGGAGAGAACATTTTTCCCTTCACAAACTTCATAAAGTGTTCATGATGGTTCACAAAGTGTTCATAAACAGCATAAGCAGGCGGCGAATTGCAGATCAAATATTATGATAAAGGGAAAATGAGTTGGAAAGGTTAAGTAAAAGTATTCCTACTTGACTTATCTGACTTGAAAGGAGGGGAGGAAGGTAAAAATTTAAACACAACCTGATGCAAAAAATCAGCATTGATCTTTACTTGGGCTGAAATTAGGGCTTCAGTCTTTTCTCCACATTTCCCCAGAGAATCTATTCCAGCTATTCATCTAGGATAATTAATTTGTCCATTTTGCACATCTCTTGCAATTTAAATAACCATTCATCTATTGATGGAATCTCTGATGTCTTCCAATACTTTGCATAAAGTATTCTGGCCGCAGTTATCATGTACGATAAGACCCTCCAGTATTTTTTTTGAATTTGTTCATCTAGTTTATAAAACACATTCAGTAAGTAAATCTCCGGGGCTAATGGAAAGTCCATGTTAAATATTTACTGATTATTTTATTTATTTTCCCCCCCAAATTTTCCGCCCTCTCACACCTCCACCAAATATGATATAAAGAGCCTGTTGCTTTTTGGCATTTCCAACATTGATTAGACATATTCTTGTAAAAATTTCCCCATCTTACTGGTGTTAGATGTCATATTATCATTGTCTTATATACGTTTTCCTTTAAGTTATGACTTCTTGTAAAGGAGAGATTTTTCCCCCCAAAGTTTTCCCCAATGTTCTAATTGTATTCCCTGACCTATATCCTGTGCCCACTTTAACTTGTAGGGTTTTATAAATTCCTGTTCTAAATTTACCTGTAAAATCATTTTATATATCTTCGATATCATCTTTGTCTTATTTCCCCATACCAGTTCATCCAATTTTGTATATTCAGTTTCTATTCCATCAGTTTTTTGATCCATCTTGAATTTTCATTTAGTTGCCTATATAACAGCCAATGGCATTCTTTATTTTCTGATTTCAATTCTTGCCCATTAAAACTCCTGCCCATTAAAAGATCCTTCCACGGAGTCCAGTTAATACCCTGAAGCGTATCTGAATAAAAAGGTCTTTGCCTGCTAGTGGATGGAGTATACAGGATGAATACCTGGGAGCTGCCAGTGGGAAGCCTCTTTCATGCGTTAGTGACAAATCCTGGGTAGAAATCTGATCCTAGGTCTCTGTAGTCCATTTCCAGTATTCTTGCTTTCTTTACTATGTTGTTTGCTGAAAGATTCAATCATTTTATATATCTTTGATATCATCTTTGTCTTATTTCCCCATACCAGTTCATCCAATTTTGTATATTCAGTTTCTATTCCATCAGTTTTTTGATCCATCTTGAATTTTCATTTAGTTGCCTATATAACAGCCAATGGCATTCTTTATTTTCTGATTTCAATTCTTCTTCTGTTTTCATTATATAAATGTTTCCTTCTTTCTTTAATATGTCTCTATATGTCAGCCACTGCCCTTTATAGATATCTTCTATCTATAAAGATGGATAGATATCTTCTATCTATAAAGATGGATATATATCTTCTATCTATAAAGATGGATTAGATAACCACGTTGGTATTTTTAAACATAATTTTCTTCTATATTTTGTCCATACTCTTAACAGTGCCTTCCTTACATATTGATGTTTGAATTCTCTGTGAACCACTGCTTTACTATGTCACAGATATGCATGCCAGCCAAACCTTGTATTAAACCCTTCTGATTAATAGTCTTGGGTTCTCCAATATTATCCATTCCATAATCCATGAAATCGAGCTGGCATAATAATATATTTGTAGAACTGGTAGTGCAAGACCTCCTCTTTCTTTTATATCTGTTTATAAATTCCATTTTAATCTAGGTTTTTCCCCTTTCCAAATATAGCTCGTTAAATTTTTTTCCCAAGTCTCCATTACTTTCTCATTGATAATAATTGGTATATTCTGAAATAAATATAGCATCCTCGGTAATATGTTCAATTTAATGGACGCTATTCTTCCCACTAGTGATATCTCTAATTTATCCGATTTCTTTAATTCTTTTTTTATTTTGTTCCATACTTTCATATAGTTGTTTTTGAATAATTCTGTATTCTTATTTGTAATTGTTATACCTAGATATTTGGTTTCACATTTTAATTTCATAAACATCTCCTTTTTGATGTAGTGGCCTATGTTGATAGGAGTAGGCAGTACTAATGACATTGTGAGCACTTGTTTAGAAAACATGTTCAGGAACACTTTTTTACTCTTGACCATCAAAGTTGTTACTATTATGAATATTGGATGTCCCTTAAAGAAAACAGAAATGGTTCAAATTGCAATTTAAATGTTGTGTTTCTACCCCACCCCCCATGCTGTCTTATTGTATGTTTTGTATCTTCTCCAAGCAACTATATTATTACTTAAATGTTTTTTTAATTAAATCTTCCAGGCATAAGGTCTTGTGACTTGTGAGTGGCAACAGCCACAAGAATATGTTCAGCTAATACTTGCTTCATTTATTGAATTTATTGTGCCACTAGATAATAGTTCTATCAGATCGATAAGTGGTTCTGCAACATGTCATCATTGGCAGCTTGAAGCAAGCTAAACAAAAAGGTTCTGCAAAAAAACAGTCTTTGCATCTGGGATATTACTTCCTCTTGACTTCAGGAAATCAGGCTGTTAGTCATTGAGGAAGAACTCACCCCACCCCACCCCAAAAGGAAGGAAAGGATGAAGAAAAGAAACAGTGAACAAAGTTAGACAAAATCCCCCCCCCGCCCCAAATTACCCTCTAAACTGGAATTGTTATTTTTAATTTATTTATTGAATGTATACCCTGTCTTTCTCCCCCATTGTCATTTCTACACCATAATTTTAAAGTGCCCAGCAGGTGTGTATGGTCAATAGCCAATCCCATCCTGTGAAGACCATTGACTTCATGTTAACCAGGTGCAGTGGGTGTCACTTTTATGGGGTCTTGAGGTTCAATATGTTCAAGTTGATAAGAGTCTGTATCATCACACCTATGATCCTGCTTATGATTCCTTTTCTTTTAGAGGCTGTCTAGGATTTCTAGATCAAACCTTCACTGGCTACATCTGCACCTTGTAATTCTGAAAATATATATTACTGGTGTAATTTCCTGAATGCCTTATAGATCTGTATAGGACTATCCTTAAATGTAGTGTTATAGCACCCTGGTTGTAGCTCTATGGAATGATCAAGAAATTATACCATTAGTGCTTCAAGGAGGCTTCCCAGAACACTATTAGTATCTTAGAGAAACATGGATTTTAGCTATTTAAAAAGACTGGTTAAGGGGTTTGTGGAAAAAGAAGCCGGTTTTCAAGGGCAGGAAAATGGCTGCAGCCCTGTTGTATTCAGGGAGGCCTTTTAGAGGTGATTTTCTATCTTCTTCTTTTTTTTTTTTTAAAGAAGTAGAAACATCAGCATTAACACTCTATGGATACTACACATTAGTCAGGCAAACACAAGCAACAACAGTGACTGGTCTGCTGCCTACCTGACTTTGCAGCGTCCACTGCTGGCACTCCCAGTACTGTATGTATCAACTTATATTTAACATTTCTGGCTCTGATGGGGTAGACACTGTTTTTAGTCACTCTGAGATGTTCTTAGAGTGAAAATTAAGGGTGCATTTTGTTCAATGTGGCAAATTTCTTCCCATTTTTCATTTTTTGCAGTAAAATACATTATTGTGTCATTTTAAACTGGGGGAAAGTGAACAGCTGGTGGGTTGTTATCCTTTTCTAAAGTAGAGATATGTTTAATTTTGTCATATTATATTTAGATGTATAGACCACTTCCTAGTGAAACACCATCTGCCTGTCTTGAATTGGATTGGCTGGTAAAAATGTCATTGCAGAAGTGACTTCCTTAGTTAGCAAATGTTTATGCTTTGAGCTACACCAGTGCAATTTGATGGAACTATATACTGCAAAAAAGGAAGGTGGAAAGTCCTGCAGGTCACTTTTTAAACAGTGTTAGTAAAGGCTGCAGCTCTTCTGAGCAGGCAGACAAGGTACCTTGTTAAACTAGTATAGATTCTTGTATCCCTGCCAGTCTCATAATGTGCATTGGAGAGAAATGTATTATTTATAAAGTGCCTCAGAACAAGGCACTTAACAGAGATGGTGAAAAAACAGGTAGTCCAGCCGACAGGCTTACAGGCTAAGAGACCTGACATCTTAGGAAAGGGGCTTGTAAATGGAAGCAGTTCTTACTGCTTTGTTTGTGTTTTTTTCTCAAAAGCTTCAAGGCACTTCCAGGCCCTTTCATTTTGTCAAGCTCTATTGTCATGCTTCTGTTCTGCCCACTGAACTGCAACTGGAATTCTCAGTTAATATAGGCGGTTGTTCAAATCAGTGCCATTAAAATGTTTTCATTGCCTTGCTCTTAGCTAGTTCATACAATATGTATGTCCTCTCCATGTGTGCAATCCCAGTCATCCCCATAAAGGCATTTGTGTGCACAAATGTAATGTGAGAGGACTAGGCAGTTGCAGATCTCTTGCAGCTGTTCTGGTGTGGTGGCAAAACTATCTATCTCTTTAGACACAGGGATTGTGGTTAACCATATCTTTTGCTGTCTGGTGCACTAGTTAAGTTCATCCTTGCTTGCGTGGACAGAAAATGCATTGTGTGAATTAGCTTAGAGGCCATCTAAGTGGTTACTTGTACTGTAATCATTAGCCTGATTTGGAAAGCTGCACAAATATTTACAAATCCAGATCGGTTGAATTAAAATCAAGAGTGATGAGCACTCTTTGAACCCTATTTTCTTCTACTGCGTCACAAATAATTGCATTGCATAGACTCTAAGGTGAGTTTGTTATTTCTCTTATGTGTAAGAACTTAGTATTTTAAGACTATTTCCATCCAGGGTCAGATACTTAGAAAAGACGATTAAGAATAATATATTTTTAAAAACTATTGTGTTCTGAATATTTTTTTTATTAAGAACAACAAAAGGAACGAATCAGAAAACATTGTGGAGGAAACAAATTTTAGGTTTTTGTAAGCTGCATAATTTACTATGGGAAACTAGTAGTTGTGATTATGATGGAGGCATTTGTCTTTAATGTACATATCCTCAATTGCAGATAGTTATTTAGATCACAATATAGTTATGGAGGAGAACATAGCAATATAGTACTAGCAGAGGTACGGTAGGTGTAGGTCTTGTTAGGTGTGTGACCATTAATTACCATTATTTGCTTTTTCTGAAGGCAGTGGGACTTTTGAGTTTTTCCAGTTCTCTCTCTCTCTCTCTCTCTCTCTCTCTCTCTCTCTCTCTCTCTCTCTCTCTGTGTGTGTGTGTGTGTGTGTGTGTGTGTGAGAGAGAGAGAGAGAGAGAGAGAGAATATTCTGTTTTAAAAACTAGTTGCTGTAAATTGCCTGTCCTCAGTAAGTGGATATGAAACATAACATATTAATACTTCAGTTTCCATGTTAACTCTCTCTCTCTCTCTCTCTCTCTCTCTCTCTCTCTCTCTCTCTCTCTCTCTCTCTCTCACACACACACACACACACACACAGAGACACACACACACCGCTTTTCATATGAGGTGCCAAAGAGAGAGTAATCTCTGTTGAGATAACTAAGTATAGTGTAGGCTGCTTCATGCAGGTAGATTTTCTTCATGGATTTTTACATTTTAAATTTTTAATGGTAAATAATTGTGTATCTTTTCTTTTGCAGTGTATCAGAGTAGAGATGCACAACGGAATAACACAAATGGAACTGTGAATACAATGATCCCTACTTAAACATAATATCTATATCTCCTTAGTAGGGATATCCTAAGATAACTTGAGTAAGAACTGTTTGAGATGAGTAGTGTAGCCTAGAAAAGCCATGCACTTGCCTTGTTCGGAATATTTTGAATGATAGAAATGTTTTGTTTTTTTAATGTTACTAGTCGGATTGCTGTGGAAGACTTGGAGCAAGCCAAAACGTTTAAAATTTTTAAAACCATGCTGAGCATTTTATGTGGACATTGTATTATAATGTTTGGTTTAACTTCAGTGAAAGCTATCTGTACTACAGTAGTGAAATGTGGATTGTATTTAAATAAGGATCTTTATAACCATAGTTCTGTATCTCTATGGTTTATTGTTTTCCTGGCCATCTACCTATTTCAAGACAATTATTCACAGCTGCTATCTGGTAGTCTGTCCTTATTTAACTTCTGCATCAGACATATGTGTATTTTCTCTTCTGAATCAGTCCTTCCAGCTGGAGCAATTGACCTCATTTAACAAACATAGTATGTGGGGCAGCCATATTCCTGGTTCCCCAGTTCTCAGAAGGAAATCTGGTAAAATAGAGTGGATAGACTGACCATTGCCCAGTAGCATGGCTGTCAGCAGATCATGCAAGTCTTTGATTACCGTAAGTGGTGTGGGGGCATGTCTATTTGTTATTTGTGGTTAGCAGGCCCGTGTTTTCCCCTTAAATTGAAAGAAGAAGTTTTACTGCCTCCCTTCCAGATGATGCCTTAAAAATATCAAGTAATCCCTACTCTGTAATCATGAAAATGATGTATCAGAGTTCTCTCTCACTGATACCATCTGTTGTGTACAGAGAGAAAAATGTTTGTTTCTGTTTCCTTATGAATTCTTTTTTGCTGTGTTAGAGGCAACAAAGATGGGGGAAGGGGTACCAATGTAACTTTTAAAATGTTTTAGCTTTTTCAAAAGAAACTCTACCCCTTAAGGAAAATAATCCTTGTTTAAAAATCTACATTCTTAAATGTCTCTGCACTAGTAATCCTGTTCAAGTAACTTTTAATGAATCTGGAAAAGAATTGTGCCATCTCTTATCTGCATGTTTATGCCAAGACTAGAACACTACAAACAGTGACAGTTAGGAGGATATCACCAACAGTCTTTTCTATAGCATTGCTACATGCAGCCACTTGGAATTGTAGTTCTTGAGGGAATGAGGTCATGTTAGCAGCTACTCAGTGGGCTTGGCTGATATTTTCCCAAATAAAATTAAAAGATTGGTCAGTGTCAGATCTGGAAAGAATGCCTGTTAGTAATTGCAGGCTTGGCCATTACAGAGATAATTTTGGTATTTTGTCTGGAAACGATGCCTTATGAGGAGAGACTTATGGAGCTGGGTATGTTTAGCCTGGAAAAAAGACGGTTAAGAGGCGATATGATAGCCCTGTTTAAGTATTTGAAGGGGTGTCACGTTGAGGATGGAGCAAGCTTGTTTTCTGCTGCTCCAGAGACTGGAACATGGAGCAATGGATGCAAGCTCCAGGAACAGAGATTCCACCTCAACATTAGGAGGAACTTTTTGACAGTAAGAGCTGTTCGGCAATGGAACACACTCCCTCGGAGCGTGGTGCAGTCTCCTTCCTTGGAGGTCTTCAAACAGAGGCTGGATGGCCATCTGTCGGGGATGCTTTGATCGTGATTCCCTGTGTGGCAGGGGGTTGGATTGGATGGCCCTCGTGGTCTCTTCCTACTCTGCAATTCTATGATTCTATGATTCTATGAGATTTTATTGTTTGAGAAAAGGTCATTCTCAGGAAGGCTAAAAGAGCAATCCACTACCACTGGGTTATTCCCTCATGCCAGCTAAACAAGACAGGAAACCAAGGTTCTAAACTGGATCCCACTATTCTGAATAATTATCAGCCAGTCTCTAACATACCATTTTTGGGCAAGGTTCTGGAATGTGGATTGGCCTCCAGAGGTTTTGGATGAAAAGGGTTGTCTAGATCCATTTCAATCTGTCTTCAAGCCTGGTTATGGATGGAGGCAGCTTTGGTCACCTTGGTGGATGATCTACACAGGGAACTGGACAGGAGGAGTGTATCCCTGTTGGTTCTGCTGGACCTCTCAGTGGGTTTTGATAGTATCCATGGCATCTTTCTGGGCTGTCTCTCTGGGATGGGACTTGGGAGCACTGTTATACAGTGGTTCCCATCCTTCTTGGAGGGGCAAATTCAGAAGGTGGTGATGGGGGGACCCCTGTTTGATGCCCTAAGTCGTTGCCCTGTGGGGTCCCTCATGGTTCTCTCTTGCCGCCCATGCTGTTTAACGTCAACATGAGACCCCCTGGCAGAAGTCATCTGGGGTTTAGGAGTTTGGTGTCACCAGTATGCTGATGACACCCAACTCTATCTCTTCTTCCCATCTGCTTACAAGGAAGCTGTCTCGGTGCTAAACCAATGTCTATTGTCAGTAATGGACTGGATGAGGGCAAACAAATTAAAATTTAATCCAGATAAGAAAGTCGAAAGACAGATCAGGGAATAGGGATTCTGCCTGTGCTGGATAAGGTCACACTCCCCCTGAAATCTCAGACTCACAGCTTGGGTGTTCTGGACTCAACTCTGAGCCTTGATGCTCAAGTTTCTGCAGTGGCCAGGAGTGCATCTGCACAGCTAAAACTAGTATACCAGCTGCACCCATTCCTTGAGACATTAGATCTGGCTATCCTCTCCATTGGCAGCCCCTTGTTGCTGTCCTTGAGCAAGCAGGAACCACCAGCATTGAGGCCATGATACTGAGAACACAGTTGCGCTGGGCAGGGCACATTTCTAGGATGGTGGACCATCGCCTCCCAAAAATAGTACTCTACGGTGAACTCGCCACGGGTCAGCGTAAGAGGGGTGCTCCAAAAAAGCGATACAAGGACTCCCTGAAACAACATCTCAGGCTTGGCCAAATTGATCACCAACAATGGTCCTCCCTGACCTCACATCAGGAGGCATGGAGACACACTATCCACAACGCTGCAGCCTTATTTGAGAACTAACGCCGAACAAGTCTTGAAGAGAAACGACAACACAGATAGAATCACAACCCAGAAACATCACCCAAGCAGACTTTCTGCTGTGCTTTCTGCAACCGGACTTGTTTATTTTGGATTGGCCTTTTTAGTCATCAGTGCGCTTGCAGAAAGCGTGGGATGAGTCCTTCCTGAATCTTCGTTTGCGAAGAAAGCCAGAGCGAGATCTGGCTATGGTGATACATGCCTGGATTACATCCCATTTGGACTATTGCAATGCACTCTACCTGGGGCTGCCTTTGGAAACTATTCAGAAACTTCAACGGGTCCAAAATGGTGTGGCCAGAATGCTGACCAGGGCTGGTTATAGGAAGCATATAACTCCCTTGTTAAAACAGCTTCACTGGCTACTGGTTCATTTCCGGGCACAATTCAAAGGGCTGGTCATGACTTATAAAATGGCTTGGGGCCAGGCTATCTGAAAGACTGTATCTCCCCATAAGAACCTTCAAGAATGCTAAGATTTTCAGGGAAAAACTTTCTCTTGGTCCCACTGCCATCATAGGCTCACTTGATGAAGACATGAGAGAGAGTCTTCTCAGTGGCTGCTCCCACCCTCTGGAACTCCATTCTGTGCGAGGCTAGGCTGCCCCTCCTCCTGCTTTCATTTTGCCAGCAGGCAAAGACATTTTTATTCAAGCACCTGATTCTGTAATTTTTTTCTTCTTTGAATTTTTCTCTTCTTTAAAATTGAGGAAGGAAGAAGTAGTAGATTTATTGCACTTAGCCTAGGGTGCTAGATATTTTGGTTTCAACTATTCAGCTAGTCTAATGGGTGATATTTCACATAAAGTGAAGTCTTTACAAGTCCTTATCAGATGTCAAAGTCATGTCTCCCTGATATTACCGAAGCAAGTAAAAGGAGATTTGCTTTGATGGCTCAAACCAGGCAATTTAAAACAGTGGTTGTTGTTTGTTCCATAGCACAAGGTAACAATTACAACAGATGCCAATCTTTACAGCTGGGGTGTCTATTGTCAGAATCAAGTAGTTCAGGGAGAATGGTCAAAGTTGGAAAAGAAACTCAGCATAAACTTAATGGAGATGAGAGCAACCAGGTTGACAACATTGAGGTTTGCAAGCAAAGTAAAAAATAAGAATGTGCAGGTGTGTATGGACAATATCACTGTTAAGGCATATATTTTCAACCAAGGCGGAATGCGATCACGACTGCTGAAAGAATAATTCAGAATATGGACAAGGGACGAGAAAAGGTTGAATTCTTTAACAGCAATCTGTCTCGAGGGGACTAGTAGATTACTAGACAGCAGATTACATGAGTAGAAACAAAATACACCCAGTGGATGTAAATGCATCCAGTATTAACACAGGAAGTGTTAAAAACGTACAATTCACATACAGAAATTTTGTGGTGGACCTTTTCACATCTGGGCACAATTCCAAACTAAGAAGATATTTTTGAGTAGGTGAAAGTGCAGGTACAGAGGGGCATGATGCATTAGTGTTGGGTTGTCAGAAGGGCCTACTATAATTTTCCCCTCTGCTGTCAGTGATGCAGATAGTCTAATGAACATCAGAATGCAGAAGGTGGGGGTAGTCCCACGTTGTCTGTGCAGGCCATGGTTTCCACTTTTACTGAATGTGTTGGTGGAGAGGTTATACCAGCCACGTCAGAGACTGGATCTATTAACTCAAGGCCCAATATGTCATCCAAACCCACAGTGGTTATAGCTAACCTCATGGAGGTTGAACGGCAGTCTCTAAGGAGTCAAGGATAGACAGAGGCAGTGCTGAACACCTTTTTGGCTTCTAGGCATCATTCAACTCAGCATATATATGAAACCACATGGAAGGCTTTCCAAAGTTGGTGTGAGCAAAATTCAGTATTAATGGAGGACGTGCTGATAAGTACTATCTTATGCTTTTGCAGAGTGGAATTGATAAAGACCTAACACCTTGAAGAGACAAGCAGCAGCTCTGTCTTTCTGTGTTATCAATTGAAAGGAAGCCTGTGACAGTACATCCTCATGTTAACTGTTTTTTGAGGGGAGCAGCTTTGAAGGGACCTCCAGCCGTTCATAGATTCCCTTCATGGGATTTGAATTTAGTACTGTACTAAACACCTCAACAAGTGTCATTAAGTCATTAAGACTAATGACGTTTAAGGTGTCACTCCTAGTGACCATTTCCTCAGCAAGGCAAGTGTCAGAAATTGCATCATTATCAGTAAATCCTAATCTGTGCAGGTTTGATAGAGATAGGTTGTCCTTAACTGTTGATCCATCATTTATTCCAAAATCCTTATCAGGTTGCAGGATGGTTCCAACATTAGAATTACAAACATTTTGTCTGAACCTGTCTCATGAACTAGAAAAAAGATGGCACTCATTAAAAATCAGAAGGGCTGTGAAGATCTGCATTGAAAGAAAAAGAGCAATTAGGCGTAAGGAGGCATTGTTCATGTCTTTTCATCGAAGGACATAAGGATGTAAAGTATCCAGGTCAATGATTTCAAAGTGGTTGAAAGTTGCATTTACTTGCGTTACAGTTATGGTCATGCTCTGAGACCGCAGAGTGTGGGCACATTTAACTAGATCAATGGTGACTACAACAGCATTCAGAGTTAAAGTATCCTTGGAAGACATGCGCAAAGCAGCGGGTTGCAAAGAGGCATTGATGTTCATAAGTCATTATAAAGGAGATACATTTAGGTCTGGTCAGGCAACCTTTGGATGCACTGTTTTACAAGAGGTAGTTTCAGACTCAAGCAGCTACTCGCATCCATAGAGATACAGCTTGGGTGTCTCCCAGTGGTAGTAGATTGCTCCTTTAGCCTTCCTGAGAATTAATTGATATTTACAATTAATGATAATTCTTGGAAGGCTGAAGGAGAAATCCACCTCTATCCACTGCTGTATTTTTTTTTTTAAGCATGTCAATTTCTGATTTTAACATCTAAGTCTGAGTGGCTTTAACACACACACACCTTGCAGGACTATCTGACAAAACAGATGGCGGGAGAGAAGGGAGTAACTGATTGAAATGGTTCCGATCTTTGACCTCCTGCCTTGATCAGCTGGCAGGAGGGAATAACCTAGTAGGAGTGGATTGCTCCTTCAGCCTTCCTCGGGTGGTTATTTACAATAAGTATCAAGCTCTCAATCACATTTATTTGACTTCTAAACTAGTTTAACTTTTGACAAAAGATGCCATCTTTAGCTTGGTATTTTGAGAGTTTAAAGTGTATACTGAATGGTAACTGAAGGAGTACCTATCCAGAGATATACAGTACTTTGATTTAGGCTTCAGTGCTGACTGTCAAGATACTGACTTGGTGTTGTTTCCAAACCATAAGCATGGCACAGTGCAGTCATCCTATTTTTTTAAAAAAATACAAACAAACCCTGTCCCATTTGAAAAACAGAAATTGCATTGATTTTTGGTATGAAAAGTTACACATTTTATTCTTCTGTTAATTTCAAAGGAATTTAGAAGAGTTTAGCTTGGCTGGATTGTATTCAGTATTTTTCACCTTAGCCAGTCTAATTAAAAGGGCACAGGAATATCTCTTTAGTTGAGATATGTTGTAGGGCAAAAGATTCTACCATTATATTCTCAACATTAATCTATAATAATAAAATACAATTGTGTCTGCCAGTTTCTTTCTCGGTAGTTTTTCCAAAACCATGGCAGTAAAATGCCTGATTTGGCAGGGATGCTAAGGGGTACAGTAGGAGGATGCATCATTCAGTTATTTTCTTTTTTAAATTGTTTGATTATAATCTTAGTTCATTAAAATCAGTAGCCTGCAGTACAGGTCACACACGCACACACACATATCCATGGTTGATAGGTTCCTGGACTTACCATTTATAAATGAAACTGCAGATAATAGCAAACCCTATTAAAATAAAGGATTTCCAGTACAAACATGCCATAGAGTTGTGTTAGAGGACTGAGAAATTCCTAGATAGGACATCTCTCTAGGCATTTTCCAGTGTGGCTCTATGGTATGTGGCCCTATTTTTTCAGCCAAGTATAACGAAAACTGTGGAGATTGGTTCTGCGCATATGGGATGGGGGCAACCTGTACCATCTTCATTGACTATGTGGAAGATGCCCTAGCATTCCCTAACAGCAGAAGCAAACTGCAACCACAATTTCTGTTATTGTTGTGTATCTTCAACTTATTCCAACTTAATTGTGATCTTAAGGCAAACTTATCATGGGGTTTTCTTCAAGATTTGTTCAGAGAGGTTTCCCATTGCCTTTCTCTGAGACTGAGAGAATGTGCTCAAGATCACCTAGTGGGCTTTCATATAGTGATACCCTTGACAGGGCTGCCAAACCCTTGAAATATTTGAGAGAGAGAAGGTCTGCTGCCTGGTGGAGTGATGGGGGGATGCAAATAAGGAGTGGGGGTGAGCACTGGCATAGAGGGAGAGAAGTATCAGTGAGAATTAAGAAAGAGGACAAGCGAGTAGGAAAACAACAAAGGTAAAGCATTATAAGTAGAACTCAGAGGTTTCAAAACCTTGAAAGCTGGATTTTTCTGTTGTTCATTAAAAAGTGGCAGCTGCTCTGCTAAATAATGTGAAGGCTAACATCCAGGATGCAGGTGATAAAGTCTACAGTTGGGTCAAATGTCAAACCTAACTGATGAAAATAAGTGCAATAAGTTATAAAGTGTTGAAAACTGACCCATTTACTATTTTTCTCCCTTTATACAAAGTCATATATTTCTGTCAGTTTTTGGTGAAAACTGCTTATTCAGACTCCTTGAGGAAGGCAATTGTTCATTAGTTTGGTGAGCTGCTGAGCATCAGTTCAATAGTTATTAAGGTTTTTGTGCCCTATTATTAAAGCCTATGGCAAGAAGTGCTGGCAAATTTATGTTGTACGTTCTGTTTCACTCTGAAGCTGGAATGTGACTAATACTCCAGTATTGCTTTCAGGGGTGTGTGTGATGCAGAGGAAATCTAATGGATCCGCTGTACAGTGCCTGTTCTTACAGTTACGGGATTTGATCTTACAAGATCAGAATGTATATCACTGCATAGATCGGCACCATAGGAAAGTGTTGCAGTTCTCTCTTCTACTGTATTCTCTAGTTAGTTTTTATAATTCACTTCCTAATCTGTTGTCTCCTCATTTTCATTCTTCTATCATGTCTTCCACTCACAACTATTCTTCAGAACCTCTGTGGCAGCTCCTTTGAGCAAAGAGTTTGCATTCCAAACATCTTCCCCAGCTGGAAGTACTGTAAGGCATTTTTGACAGTATGGCAAGCTATCTGTGGATTCTTGGCACTGTATTCCCTAACAGACAATGCTATAAAACATGGCTATCTCTGGATATTTCTCCCTGGATTTCAAAATACCAAATTTAGCCACAACAGGGGACTCCTAAACAAGAGAGAACGAAAGGACTGAAACTTAACTCTTTGAGGCTTTCTATCTCCAATAAAGGTAAAATTCTTTCACTGGGCTACAATTTGGGACTAGAATTTGTTTTACCCATACAGCACCTAAAAGATTTTCCAGATGTAACATACAGAGACTCCTTGAAAAATTCAGTGTTCTCTGCCTAAGAAAGGAGCAATTAGCTTCACATAGGACAGGGACAGCTGGATCTAATGGAGTTGTAATTTTATTACCTGTCTTTTGATGCTCTTTGTCTGTAGTCTTAACATGACCAATAAGAGGCGTGGCCTCTTCCTGCATTGAAATCCCTCAATACCATCTTAACAGACAACTTCTCAGACAGAATGTAGGCCTGTGACTATAGCATCATAACTATTTTTCTCCTGTGTGATTTTTAACATCTGATGAAGAAGCCATTGAAGCTTCGAAAGCTTGCATAATGTATTTTATGCTTTGGAGTTGGCCCCAAAAGGATATTGCTGCCTTTCTATTTTGTATTTTGTTGTATACTCCTATGATCTGTGTCCCTGAAGAAGACTAGATTGATGTGCATGATCGCAAATTCGCAGCAGTGCTCATTTGTCTCCACAGTCCTTTGACAAAATGTATTGTATGTGAAGTATACACACAGCCATGCCTGCATGGCTGAGAATACAGTGCTTTATTATTCTCCACACATGTTGTAGCTGCTACACAGGTTTTGTTTTTTTGTACTTGTAAATCAGTGGTGCATAAGTGCAACATTCACTTATAAAAAGTTCTTTTGTCACCTCAGCACAACAAAAAATGCACACTTAATAATGCAAATATCAAAAATGGTGCTTCTGGCCACTTCCTTGCTGGCAAGCCTGCACCCTGTGCATGTCCGACCAATTTGTTTTCCACTTCTGGCGTTGCCGAGAATGCTCAGCATCCCGAATTGGATATCCAGTGATGCAATAATGTGCAAACCCACACATTATTCAAAAAACCTCAGGGAAAACTGTGAAGGTATTTCCTGCATGGTAGATGGATATTTTGGCCCCACTCCTTCTGAGTACTGCAAAACTCATTTGCAGCATGTTGGGACAAAAGGTATTCTCAAATTATATGAGGAGTATTTTCATTGTCTAGACAACCCCTGAATTCATATGAGGATCAGGGAGGGGGAATAAAGAGGAACACAGACACTGAAATGAAGGAATATAGTAGGGGGCCCTCCCAATGTTGTTAGACTACATCTCCCATAACCTCTTGCCATTAGCTATTTTGGCTAGGGTTGATAGGGGTTAACTTCCAGCAACATTTTGAGGGTCATACTGCTTGGGGATTATGGTTCCTGAGAGCAGGCCCATGAGAGCTAGTGAAACACAGGGGAATGGATTGATCTTGTTAGCAGTTTGGAAACATCGCATACCTTGATTTCAGTAAGGCCTTTGACAAGGTTCCCCATGACATTCTTGCAAACAAGCTTGTAAAATGTGGGTTAGACAAATTAACTGTTCAATGGATTTGTAATTGGTTGACTGGCCGAACCCAAAGGGTGCTCAGCAGTGGCTCCTCTTCGTCTTGGAAAGATGTGACCAGTGGGGTGCCACAGGGTTCTGTCCTGGGCCCAGTGCTATTCAACATCTTTATCAATTACTTGGATGACGGAATTAGGGGTATACTTATCAAATTTGCAGATGACACCAAATTAGGAGGAGTAGCTAATACCCTAGAGGACAGGATCAAAATTCAGAATGACCTGGATAGACTGGAGAGCTGGGCCAAAGCTAACAAAATGAAATTCAATACGGAGAAATGTAAAGTACTGCATTTAGGGCGGAAAAATGAAATGCATAAATATAGGATGGGAGAGACCTGGCTGAATGAGACTACGTGCGAAAGGGATCTAGGAGTCCTAGTAGACCACAAGTTGAACATGAGCCAACAGTGCGATGCGGCAGCTAAAAAGGCCAATGCGATTTTGGGCTGTATCAATAGAAGTATAGTGTCTAGATCAAGGGAAGTAATAGTGCCACTCTATTCTGCCTTGGTCAGACCTTACTTAGAATACCGTGTCCAGTTCTGGGCACCACAGTTAAAAAAGGATATTGACAAATTGGAGCATGTCCAGAGAAGGGCAACTAAAATGGTGAAAGGTCTGGAAATGATGCCTTATGAGGAGAGACTTGGGGAGCTGGGTATGTTTAGCCTGGAAAAAAGACGGTTAAGAGGCGATATGATAGCCCTGTTTAAGTATTTGAAGGGATGTCACGTTGAGGATGGAGCAGGCTTGTTTTCTGCTGCTCCAGAGACTGGAACACGGAGCAATGGGTGCAAGCTCCAGGAACAGAGATTCCACCTCAACATTAGGAAGAACTTTTTGACAGTAAGAGCTGTTCAGCAGTGGAACGCACTCCCTCGGAGTGTGGTGGGGTCTCCTTCCTTGGAGGTCTTTAAACAGAGGCTGGATGGCCATCTGTTGGGGATGCTTTGATCGTGATTTCCTGCATGGCAGGGGGTTGGACTGGATGGCCCTCGTGGTCTCTTCCAACTCTGCAATTCTATGATTATATGATTCTATGATAGGTACCTGTAGGATTGTTGCTGTGCAATAGGGACCTGTGGCACTCATGTGTTGCTGAATTACAGCTTCCATATCGCCCAACCATTATGCTGTTTAAACTGATAAGAGCAGAAGCCCAGCAATTTCTGGAGAGGTAAAGATTCACCACCCCTGCTATTCATCCCAAATGTGGAAAACATCCAAGAAAATAAGAGTTGAAGCTGGATTAGCCTACAGTTGAACTGACAAAGAAGCATGGGTTGTTACACTCTGAATGTATTTCTTTTGTACAGCCCCGAAGACTGAAACTTTCCCAGTTGATCTATGAAATCACTTGTTATATATTAGCTTATGTGTTCATCCATGTGATTGCAGAGGGTGCTAGAAGTGGTTCAAAAGTAGCTAACAATGAAGTGCTGTTAACATTTATCCCCCTTTTATGCAGGCATATTGCTGATGATTTTGTAAGGATTCCTGGCACCCACTGATGGTATAGAGTCTGAGTAAGCATTAAGGAGTTTGGTGGTAATGGTCTTCTTCTTCTTCCTCCTCCTCCTCCTCCTCCTGAGGGTCATTTTACCTGGGGAATGGGAGTGGGAAGGATGGAACACTTATTCCTGCGCTTCTACCTGGTTTTGCTCTGGTCAAAGGAATTTTTGTTCAACAAAGTTTAAATTACTTAGGCATGGTAGCTTGCAACATTTTTCAGATGTGTATTGTTCTTTTTGATGAAGTACTAAAGGCAGTTTGTCTTTTCAGAGCCTCTCTCATGTGCACATTGTTTGGAGTGATGGTTGAGCCCAAGGAAACTATTTTCCCTTGGTAAATAAAATCCCCCAAGATAGCTTCTTGCTTTGTTATTTATATGTCTTTAAGCACTGTAAGCATGTAATAGCTTGAAAAAGCCAAATATGCCTGGCAGCCTATCACTGCATACCAGAACACTAGGTACTGCTGTCTGTACAGCCTCTGATAACCCCCCCCCACACACATACATACCTCTTGCCTCTCCCTTCCTTCTTACCTTATTGATGTGGTGTTTTGAGCTGTCCTTCTCCTTGGCAATGCATTGTAGTTTCCTATTGCTTTGTTTTCTTGCTATGGAAATAATGGAAATGTTGCTTTTCTCCAGCTCTTGTAAGGTATAGTGTCATTGTGTGCTCTTGTGGCAAGGGGAGAGGTAGGATTGGCTTCATCTGTTCAGTGTGCAAATTAGTAGAATGCTTGTTTTGTTGCTTCACAAGAAACACTTTTGAATCATTGCCAGATTGCTTTGGTTGCTCAGCAAACAGAGTTCAGAGCAAAACGTCACTGTGATTAGATGTTTAACAGATGTAAAAGAATTTGGTGCAGATTGAAATGGATCTGTGAATCCTTGCCCGTAGGAGAAATTTGAGGTAGGCCTAAATACTATGCAGGCACCAGATTCTGTCTGATCTTGGTAAGCTAAGCAGGGGCAGGCCCGGTTAGTACGTGAATGGGAGAACCACCAATGAACACCAGGTGCTGTAGGCTATATTTCAAAGGAAGAAACTGGCAAAACCACCTCTGAGTATTCCTTGCCTAAGAAAATCCTATGAAATTCATGGAGTTGCTATAAGTTGACAGGAGACTTGAAGGTTCTGTAGCGGGCTCTCTGGCCTATCTCCTGCTCTTGATTAGGAGAGGGGAGTCCTGAAGATTGTCTAGCTGCCACCACCACTGTTTCATTCCACGTGACTCAGTAACCTAGTGGGAGTTACTGAGGGGTTTAACTTGCACTTTTCCCACCTCTGACTGCAGAGACTTCCCACCCTCTCCCATGGGAGATGAGAATCCTATATGCATAAACACGCACACACAGAGCAAAGGCACATGAAGGGAGCATGGAAAAGAAGGACTCTTTAGAGGAAAGCTTTTATTCTAAGTACACAATCTTACCTTGGCAAAAGGGTATCTTGTACATGAAGGCATCTTCATTCAGGCATTACTTAGGAGTAGTTATAGTTACAAAAACAGCCTAAATCAGTGATGGGCAACCTTTTGAGCTTGGTGTGTCAAACGTCGCCAAAAAAACTGAGCATAACTTGAGTGGTGTGTCACTTTGAGGAAAAGACATTATTTTGTGATATTTATTGTTTAATCAATAATATTATTAATTGTTTAATCATTGGTTATTAATAATTAATGAGTTGTCACAACTCATGTCGTCCCTTCACATTTGTGCGGGTTAGTTTCCGAACACCCCTGCGAATGTGAAAAATCCGTGAATAATAGCCCCTGGCCTCCCGAAAGTGGTGACAGGGCTTCCTGACGCCCCGTCGCTACTTCCCCCCCACCCCGGCCTACCGAAGGTGGCAACGGGGCCTTCTGAGGCCCCGTCGCTACTTCCCCCACTTCCCCCAGCCTCCCTCTGACCCATGGGTTTATTTTTGGGGGGGATACCTCACCCATGAGTGAAACAGGGAAAGATATAAAAGAGGTGGACTTACCTGCTGGAGGTAGAGGAAGGCTGGGGGTCACGGTAGCAAGTGTGGGAGCAAGGTGGAGCTAGAGATGAGGAGGCAGCCTGAGTTAGCCATGGAGCAGAGAATGTGTTGTCAGCTTGCCTAGGAGTGATTACACGGGCAGCTCCTCGGCTCCCAGACCCTTGGCTTCTTCCCTTCACAGCACTTACTCCCCCTCTCCACAACACCACGCACGCACACGCACGCACGCACATGCACATTCTCCCCCTTCCTCTTTTGGCAGCTCCCCTGTGCGGAGCTATTTAGGAGGGCTCCATTGGAGGCTGTGCACAGTGCCCTGGGTTCAAACAAGAGGCCCACCTGCCCACCGCCTTCCCCGGCCTTTCTGAAGTGGCTCTGAGGCTTTGAAGCTAGGCAGAGTCCCTCCCTCCCATCCACCGCCTTGCCCAGCCTGCCCAAGGTGGCTCCGCGGCTTCAAAGCCACAGAGCCCTCTGGAAGGCCGGGGAGAGGCCGGGTGGCCACCCTCCCACTCGCCCGCCATCTTCCCTGGCCTTTCTGAGGTGGCTCTGAGGCTTTGGAGCCCCCTTGGGAAGGCCAGGGAGAGGCCAGGCAGCTGCCCTCCCGCTTGCCCGCCATCTTCCCCACCCTTTCCAAGGTGGCTCTGAGGCTTCGGAGCCTCCTCGGTAAGTCTGGGAAAAGGCCGGGCGGCCACCCTTCCGCTCGCTCACCGCCTTCCCCGGCAGAGTCCTACCTGCCGGCACCTTCCCCGGCCTTTCCGAGGCAGCTCCAGGGAAGCACAGCAGGCCTCAGGGGTGGTGGTGGCCAGGTTGGGGGGGGGGAGGTTTCGTAGCCCCGCCTGCCACTTTCCTCCCCTATCCCTAAAGTGAGGCTTTGAAGCCCGGATCGCCACTTTAGGAAGGGTGGTAAGGTTGCGGGCGGGGAGAGGAGGCCTACGGCCGCGTATCAGCACAAATGGCTATGCATGTCAGTGCTGATACGCATGTCATAGGTTCGCCATCACTGGCCTAAATCATATTCAGCTGAGATTAGAATAAACATAAGCCCAGATTCAACTATCTGAACATTCCTATTGTACACACAAGACAGAGGGTGTTCTGGATCTTGAACGGTCATGGGAAGCTGGGAGTCTGGACTCTTTTGTCCAGCCTACGTCCAGGGTCTCCGTCAGTCCCAAAGTCTCAGTCTCTTTGTCTCTCTTCATGCCTTGTGGCACTCCAGGTTTTTATAACTTCTCACTTGGAAGCATCTCCAATCTTCCACACTTCTCCACAAACTAGTCATCCCCATTGGGCAATTATCTGACCCCCATTAAATGTAACTTAAAACCAACACATCCTTAATCCTTTGTTTACCTGGAGGAGTGACTGTACCCCTCAGCTGTGTTGCCCAGATAATGGGAGAGCCCATAGTCACAGGTGTGTGCATATGCACACACGCAAACATACACAGAAGTGTCATGTACTAAGCACAGGATTGTGCCTTAGCCAGCTCCTCTCTGGACAGTACCACAGTTCCCAGAATTATAGTGAATGATGTGAAGGCTTCTCAAAGAAGAGTTCCAGAGATACAGATGGAATCCTTCCCTTCTTCCCCTTTAAATTTATATAGCCCTTGCTATATTTAGCTGTGGGTGTATGTATCTGCTGGTTATTGTCTCTGTTTCACAGAGATGGTGGAGGAATGAAGAAGTATTTCTCTATACAACTCCAGAATTTGTGTTTTTGCAGACAGTTCTGTTGAGAATTCCAGACTTTAAAAACAAAAACAGCAGCATGAAGTGCTACTTAATGACTGTTTATAATGATTTAACAACTGTGCAGTCCACCTGACCTTTTCAGGAAGGAGGGCCACCTCACTTGAAGGACTAGTCCTGAAGAGCTCATAAGTGCTTCCTTTACTTTCCCCTGGGGCATGTGTAGTTTGTTACTTTAGCTGATGGGAGCAGATACTGGAATCCTGTTTCTTGAACACTTTGGGGGAGAGGCACAAGAGAGAATTAAAACACTGGGGCTTCAAACTACCAAGGTAAAGCTTTTGTGGTATTTTACATTTTATTGTGATGGTCTAGCTGGTTGTTGGAAGAAAGCTTTGTTTACTTTGCATATTTCAAATATACTCTGTGGCTGTAAGAGATGTCTTTTAATCACAGTCAACAGTCTTAGTTCTTTTCTTCTCTCCTCTCTGGAAACTTGTAGGTGCTGTTGCTTTTGATTTTCAAGTTAGCATTTGATTGAAGCACTGATTGATTGAAATATTTCTTTTCCATCTTTCTGTTTAAAAATATGCAAGTGGCTCGTGACACATTAATACAATAAAATATAGGTAACATATAATGCAAGTGTATGCTGACTTGAAATATTGACTCTTGTAAGCCAGTAACCGACACTGGCCTCCCAGACTTCCTAACAACTCACTAGGCTGTTGCTCCTTAATTTTCTACCAAAATCAGAGACTTCTTACACAGATATTGGTGAATCCATTGCAAACATTGGAGGATTTAAAAATCTATTAATGTTTCTGCAGTTGTTACAAGTTTATACAGTCGTCCCTTCACATTAGTGGGGGTTAGGGCTGCAAGACCCCCGTGAATGTGGAAAAAAACACGAATAAAAATCGCCGCTCTCCTGGGCCTTCGCTTCCCCCCCCCAAGGGAGTAATGGCCCAGGGGAGGAGCGGGCTTCACCTCACCCGCCACCGTTCTCCTGGGTCTTTGCTCCCTTTGCAAAGGGAAGTGAAGACCCAGGAGAGTGGCGGCGGGTGAGGCAAACCCCTAAAATCACCGCTCTCCTGGACCTTCACTCCCCCCCAAAAGGGAGCGAAGGCCGAGGAGAGGGGCAATTTAAGAGGCTTTGCCTCACCCGCTGCCACTCTCCTGGGTCTCCCTTTGCGAAGGGAAGCGAAGGCCCAGGAGAGTGGCGGTGGGTGAGGCAAACCCCTAAAGTCGCTGCTCTCCTGGGCCTTCGCTTCCCCACAAAGGGAGCGAGGGCCCATCAGGGAGTGATTTTAGAGGCTTGGCCTCACCCGCCGCCGCTCTCCTGGGTCTTTGCTCCCTTTGCGAAGGGAAACAAAAGCCCAGGAGAGAAGCAACGGGTGAGGCATATCCCTGAAATCACCGCTCTCCTCGGCCTTCGCTTTCCCCTCCAAAGGGAGCGAAGGCCCAGGAGACGGGTGATTGTAGAGGCTTTGCCTCACCACCACCCCGCGCCAGGCCAGACGAGGCATCACAAATTAGGCAGCTGGAGTTCCCTGACCCCCCAGACCTCCCTCTCCCTGGCTCCACTGCCTCTTCTTCCTCCTCTTCCTCCTCCTCCCCATCGGGACCACAGCAGCACTGCCAATGCCTCCGATTGGAAGAGGCAACCAAGGTGGTTGCTGCTGCTCCTCTTGCAACACCTTCATTGCTGCAGTCCCTGGGGAGGGAGAGGAGAGTGAGGAAAAACCACGAATACTTAAAACCATGAAAGTCAAAGCCACGAATGTGGAGGGACGACTGTATTCAAATGTTAAGATTACCATCTTCTGCTACAAGAATTCATAACTGACTAATATAATTTTTAAATATGCCATCTTGTAGTTGTTTTGTGCCTCTAAGCCAACTCTGCTTATCCTAGAGGTGGGTTGTTGGGGTTTTTGACAATATTTATTCAGAAAAGGTTTGCCATTGCCTTTATCTAACTCTGAGAGTGACTTGCCCAGGGTCACCCAATCGGGTTCTATGGCTCAGTAGGGATTTGAACCTTGGTGTCCTGGATTTGTAGCCCAACACTCAACCTATTGCACCACACTGGCTTTTACACCACACATGCTCTCAGTGGGGTGGGGTGGTACAGTGATGGGAATTAACAAATAATGACATCTAGACATCTTCATTTGTAACCTTAGGTTCAACTACAGGACAGCCTGACTTGTGCAATTAGGCATTTATCTTTATAAATTCTGAGACCATTTAGGGACTGTGATGTTCAGTGAAATGAGACAGTATATATAAGGAGCCCTTGGTGTCATAGGTGGAGAGGAAAATGACAATTTATCTGATGACAATTACCATACTTTTCCAGGTTTCTGTGCCTTGGAAAAGTTAACACTTCCCTTGGATTTTGTACTCCTTTTTATTTGCAGCCGTAAGCATAATGGGTGTCTGTGTGAATATATTCACTGTTTAAAAGAAAGCAAATTTAGCATTCTGAAATTTTTTCCATATTCTGAACTGGATGGTTACAATTAGTAAATCGTAATACATTCCTCATCTTTTGCAGTTTTAAACTCAACAAGACAATTAATCAGTTTGAAGCAGGCCTGTATGTTGTTTTTATCTTTTATAAGGTCAGTGAAGGAGGGGAAGGGATGATGCAAGAGCCCTACATTGCAGCTGTCACCTTGTTAGTGAAAGGAAATAGTTTAAATTTATGAAAATGACCTCTCAGCCAGTGAACTTGCTTTTGAGCAGTATGCAAAGCTGTTTGTACTTTCTGGGTGTTGTACTGTGTCAACTGTTGCCCCCTTGGAGAATGAAAGAAGCAGTTCTGGAATGGCTAAGCTTCAGACCAGAACCCCCTTGAACAACCACGTTCTGCTCCATTCTTGCTCATGTTAACTGACAAGGAGGAGGAAGAGTAGAGAGACAAGTAGAAGGACATAGAAATGGGAATGCTGGCTTTCCAAGGAATTGTTGCTTCCGTATGTGAGGAAATGTGTAATGAAAACACAGCTTATCATTTTCATCTCAGCCAGCACAAAACCCTTCAGTGGGACTCTTGGGTCTTCTGTGCAATATTGCTTGTGAAATTGTATCTCCTGCTACTTACTACAGCATATGCCCCACTTTTATTTGCCACTTCAAACATTATCTAGTATCATTCCCAATCACTGCTGTCCTAATACTCTTTATGGGGTGGATGGCTTTAACTCCTCCATTGAAATTCTGCCCCTCATGAAATCTTGCTTCCATCCCCCAAATTTCTAGCATTGCAGAGAGAGTGGGGCATTGAAAATCATTCCCACCTACTTTGTTCACAGTCTTTTGATAACCTTGCCTGCCCTTTTCTTTGGATGCTTAATTGTGTTTCTAAAGGCCCAGCTGAAGTTTTCAGTTACTGTGATGCTATCAATTTGCAGAGTACAGAATTCTTATTTGGAGGATGATGTCTTCATCCCTGCCCCCCAGTAGCTAGTACTCTCATTGGGAAACTTTTTTCATATGAAGGGCTATGCTTGTAACTGAGGAATCTTTTAGGTCAAGGTTTCTCAACCAGGGGTCCCTGGAACCCTAGGATTCCACAAGAAGTTGCTAGGGGGTTCTGTGAGATATTGAGATTGTAAAAAATAAATATTTATTTTTTTGAGCTGTAGATATAATAATTTTTAGGCAGGGGTTCCCATGCTCAACCATCCTAAATTCCTTACTCTCACCCCTCCTAACAGACTAAATACATAATACATTACCATACTTTACCTTATTTTCTGTGATATAAACACAGTAGCATTTTTACTGAAGTCCAGAATATCAATCCTCCTCTACTTATTTACACATGAATGCAGATAAACACAGCACATAGGTCTTCTCTCTCTCTCTCTTTCTCTCTCTCTCTCTGGCTTTTCTTCACAAACGAAGATTCAGGAAGGACACATCCCGCGCTTTCTGCAAGCGCGCTGATGACTAAAAAGGCCAATCTGAGATAAACAAGTCCGGTTGCAGAAAGCACAGCAGAAGGTCTCCTTGGGTGATGTTTTTGGGTTGTGATCCTTTCTGCATTGTCGTTTCTCTTCAAGACTTGTTCGGCGTGAGTTCTCAAATAAGGCTGCAGCATTGTGGATAGCGAGTCCCCATGCCTCCCGATGTGAGGCCAGGGCGGACCACTGTTGGTGATCAATTTGGCCGAGCCTGAGATGTTGTTTCAGGGAGTCCTTCTATCATTTTTTTGGAACGTCCCTCTTACACTGTCCCGTGGCAAGTTCACCATAGAGTACTATTTTTGGGAGGCGATGGTCCTCCATCCTAGAAACGTGCCCTGCCCAGCGCAGCTGCGTTCTCAATATCATGGCCTCAATACTGGTGATCCCTGCTTGCTCAAGGACAGCAACATTCGTCACACAGTCAGTCCAGTGTATATTTAGGATTGTGCATAGACAGCGCTGATGAAAGCACTCGAGGAGTCGTAGGTGGTGGCGATAGGTGACCCATGTTTCAGATCCATAAAGGAGGATAGACAGTACAATGGCTCTATACACACTGATTTTTGTCCTTTGCCTCAGGTGTTTATTGCTCCAGACTCTTTTGTGAAGTCTTCCAAATACACTATATGCCTTTGCTAATCTGTGATCGATCTCTTTGTCAATCTTGGCATCTGAGGAGATGATGCTTCCCAGGTAGGTGAACTGCTGAACGGACTTGAGCACAGATTTGCCGACGGCAATGTGGGGATGGTGGTGTTCGTCCTGTGGTGCAGGCTGGTAAAGAACTTCTGTTTTCTTCAGGTTGACTTCCAGCCCAAACAGCTCTGCAGCTGTTGCAAAGCAGGATGTTAGGCGCTGCAGAGCTGCTTCTGTGTGGGCAACAAGGGCAGCAGCATTGGTGAAGAGCAGCTCACGGACTAGATAGTTTAGAGTCTTAGTGTGAGCCCTCAGACGGCTTAAGTTAAACAAGCTACCATCAGTCCGGTAACGTATATAGATGCCGTCGTCTTCGTCAAGCTCTGCCATAGCCCTTTGGAGCATCATGCTAAAGAAGATTGTAGGGCTATATACTCATAAAATTCCCTTATACACAGAGATTTACAGGTGAACAACTTCCCTCCCTTTTGAGTTTTTCTATACTTGTTACAGCAGTGTGGTACCACTTTAACTGTTATGGTTAGATTCTACAGAATGCTAGCCTTTGTAGTTTGGCAAGGTACCTAGAATTCTGTGCTAGTGCTGTGGTTTAAAGTTGAAGAACTGATGAGAAAAGCTTTTGACATGTGATGTAGGTTCAGCCCCAGAGAGAAGGATAATGCTAGAAGAAGATCCTGCTAAAGTGGAAGTGTACCAAGCTTACTCCAAGAAAACCATAGGTCTGTGAGCATTAGACCTGTGACCCCCCTCTCAGAAATTTGGAATTAAGGACAGGTTGTTCAGCAGAGCTGCAATTTTTGTCATACCAAAAGTGTGTTTTGTATGGAAAAGATTCAGTGGCTTGGCTCATGGAGTTAATAAAAAAGTATTTGCAGGCCCCTTGTTTTATGACGGAATTTGACGTAGCTTGTTAAGCAGAAACAAAGTTCATACATCAGAGGAACACTTTTGGTAGTGGTTCCTAAAACAAAGAAATCCATGATGGATGATCTGATGGTGCTTTAACCTAATAAAACATTCTGTAAGTAAGGGCATAGCAAGGTTGAAGGATATTTCTCAATAATGCTTTTGATTGGCCAGTTACAGTTTACCTTGTGGCTTGCTTGCTTGTGGCAGTAATTTGACTATCAGGGAGGCATCTATATATAATTGAAATTATCATGTTTTGCATACTTACAGATGACAGTTACTGTTATTTCAACTAGGATACAGGAAACACAGGACAGGTCCTTCAGGTACACCCAGTACTAGTAGCTCATACATTTTACTGCCTGGATCTTATTTCTTCTAGCTGCCCCCATGTACTGGTAGTCTTTCAAAACAGTCTGTCCTATTAGACAAAGTACTAGGCTGCTGACACGCTGCAGAAATAATGCAGTTTGACACGACTTTAACTATCATGGTTACATCCTATGGAATCATGGGATTTGTAGTTTGTTGTGGTACCAGAGCACTCTGACAGAGAAGGCTAAATATTGTACAGAACTACAAATCCCAGAATTCCATAGTATTGAGCCATGACAGTTAAAGTGGTGTCAAACTGCATTATTTCTGTAGTATGTCAGCAGCCCTAGAATATGATAGAAGATGAGTGGGTGCCTGGTTGGAATGCTCTACACTGCCACTACTTGAATGTGCTAGTTTTATACTGTAATATTGCACTAAAATTTATGGGGGACTGTGTCATTGAGTTTCTAGTTGACTTAGAACTAAATAAAAATAATTGAATTGAATGCCTTTATAATGTCTGTAAAATTACTACAGCATTATAAATTAAATTAATACAGCATTATAAGGGCATAGTGCTTTATCCCTATCCTGCTTATTTTAAGATTTTTTTAAAAAAATTTCCAGTCATCTAGCTTAAATGGCAGTGACTAGAATGAGTTTTTCCTGTCATAAAAAAATGCAATATAGCATTTCAGGGATATAGTGCTATAGTACATTTTCATGGTTCTCATGGTTTATAATGATACTGACAATAGGGTCAAAGCACACCTTGGAAGATGGAGAGAATTCCTGCAGAAGAGAAGAGGATGGGGAGAAGGGAACTGCCTTCTAGCCTTGCTTTGGAAAACAGGAGAGTTTTTTTGGGTTTTTTTGGTTCACAGTGATCCAAATGTAAGAGGATTATTTTGTTTGGTTTACTACAAATCATACATTGTCTGTATTGAGAAAGAGCAATATGTATGCATTCCATACTCTCTGAAAGTGGCTTTTCTTCTGAGAATGCACACACTGCAGTCAATGCCCTAAGTCTTTCAGCTAGCTTTGGAAATCATAGCACTGCTAAGTCCTCACAGTGCCCTCCCCCAGATATGTCAAGGTGACAAGACTATTCAAAATCTTTCCATTATTGTGATCCATGAATTCCATCAGCCAGGGTAGAAATGCATGACTATGTTTTCTTTGCTCTGGCATCATTGTTTTTGTTAATGTTTAACTATTTCTTCATTAGAAATTAGAAACCCAAGCAGCATTTACTTTGAAATGGTGAGCAGAAGAGAAATGCTTTTTACTTGTTCTCAGACAGATTTGTGTTCAGATAGAGCGTGTTGTTGCTGCTGTTGTTAACTGCCAGGAAGTCGATTTTGACTTAGGGCGACCCCATGAATGAGACACCTCCAAGTCACCGTAGCATAACCAACCCTGCTCAGGTCTTGCAGACTCAGGGCTGTGGTTTCCTTGATTGAGTCTGTCCATCTGGAATGAAGTCTTCCTCTTTTCCTACTGCCTTTTACCATACCAAGCATTGTCTTTTCTACTGAGTCATGTCTTCTCATGATATGGCCAAAGTACGACAGTCTCAGTTTAGTCACCTTGGCTTCTAGGGAGAGCTCAGACTTGATTTGCACTAGGACTCATTGATTGCACTAGGACTCATGGATTTAGCTATCCAAGGTATCCATAGAACTTTTCTCCAGCACCACATTTCAAATGAGTTGATTTTCTTCCTATCAGCTTTCTTTGCTCTCCAGCTTTCACAGCCGTACATAGAAATGGGAAATATGATGGCATAGCCAATCCTAACTTTAGTATTCAGTGATTTATCATTACACTTCAAGATCTTGTCTAGTTCCTTCATAGCTGCCCTTCCAAATCTGAGATGACTTCTGATCTCTTGACTGTAGTCTCCATTCTGATTAATGACTGAGCCAAGGTATTGAAAATCTCAAAATTATTTCAATGTCTTCATTGTCTGCTTTAAAGTTATGTAAATTGTCTGGTCATTATTTTTGTTTTCTTAATGTTCAGAGTATTTTGATTTTATGTTGTTGCCTTAAAAGGCAACACAAAGTTATTTATTTATGATTTGCTTTTAAGATGGAACTTTCCAGCTTCTGTACAAATTAAATACTCTGGGCACTATACCACATCATCCCTTCTCAGTGCCTCTTATTCAGACTAGTTCCCTTGTATCACTGGAGATCAAACACTTAAAGTTGTATCTCAAAGATATTAGTTTTCTCAGAGACAACATGAAGTACCAGTTCCTCTGGATTTCACCATGTGAGATGAAGTAGTTTACTTCTCTTTTATGAGCAAGCTGATTTCTGCCCTGAAACCTTTATAGTAGAAACTTATTTGAGTTCATACAGATTGCTTTTAGTAATCTTACTTTCTTTCATTATGTCATTTTCATTCTGCTCCCCCTCCCAATCTCAAGCATGGTTTCAAAACTACTCCATGCACCTTCTGCCAGCTGGCATGCCCTTTGGCACTGAGGCCTTGTTAAAGATATCAGAGCTGACAGATTCTTGAGTAGCAATCTAATATAGGCTTTTAGTTTGTGCGTGTGCTTGTGCTAGGGAACTTGTAACAAACAAGGTCTTGTTTAAGACCTTTACTGAGACATTAAACTGTGCTTGCTCTCCTTCTCTGTTTTATTCTCTCTTGGCCTTACTCTCTTGGTTACAGGTTACAGACCAGTCTGTTACAAGGCATAAGAAAAGCGCAGCTGGATCAGAATCAAAGGCCTGCCTAGGCCTACATTCTGTTCACACAGTGGCCAGCTGGTTGCCCATGTGAAGCCCACTAGCAAGAAACAAGTGCAATAGTATCTTTCTGCTCATGCTCCACTGGATATACAGGGGCATGCTGTCTCTGGCATTAAGGGCCTTGCTTTTCCTGTTTGCCACCAAGGAATGTGTGATCCTTCTATACAGAGAAAGCCCTTAGATACTGGTTCAAGTAATGTTGGTGCAGATTTTGTAAAGGCAACAGTGCATTTAGCACTCACAAGCCCAAGTGATAAAGCTAGAAATGTTAGAAAGAAGTTCATTTCTTTTCCCTTTTCCCATAAATACCAATGCTTTGTACAATTTCTGCTTCAGTTCAGCTTCACTGCTGTTTGTTGGATAGCTTTGGTCCAAAGACCTTATGATAGTTGCACAGTTGTTCACACACATTACTGCCTTTGGGATCCTATTTTTATTTTTTATTGAAATCTTTCCTGTAATAAACTCAGAAGGAAACCTTGTTATTGTAAAACTGAAGAGAAATGTGAGATGGTGGAGATTATTACAGTGTCCGTTTAAACTGAATGCTGTAGTAGATGCAGATGTTTTAAATACTCCGTTTTTCTTTTTCTTGTTGGTTGGTTGGTTTGGCAACCAAGTGCAAGGACCTTAACACCAATACAGTGAAATTAAAATTTTTAGATAAGCCACTGTTATTTTAATTTCTAAAGAGGAAATGTTTCAGGTCATGTGTATCCGGAAACTTTGCTCCGTAATCCCAGGCAGTCTTGAAGAAAATGTCTATTTGTTGTGGAAGAAACATTATATAAAATGTGCTCAGCTGGCATTGTATCTCCTAGATAAGGAAATTTTGTGATAAATGATATAGATGGTAATCAGGACCTCTTTCCTTTAAAAAAAAATCCTTAAAAATTAAGATTAGCTTTGAAAGTAAGTCTGTGAAATTTACTAGCTCATTTTAAAAATGTCTTGTCCCTTTGTCTACAGTGACACTGTGTGTGTGTGCGCGCGCGCGCGCATGCGTGCATGTGTGTGTATCAGATATGATGTTGTCTACAGCGTATTCATACCATGCCTGAAAAACACCCACTGCTCTTCCCATACAAAAGCTTCCCAGCTTTGATGCCTGGGAGGAGTTCTTGCTTTAATCTGTTTACAAGTCTGTTTAAAATTGTTATGCTACATCCTGCCATGTTAGACTGAGGAATGTTGATGTGACTGTAAAAGAGCTTATTTCTTGATAACGGCTGCTTTTGAACACCCCACCCCCCACAACTCTTAATTTGCTTCTCTACCCGTAGCCTCATTAAGTTTTCTTTTTCTGTGGTTCTTGGCACTCTATCAGTTTTCATTTGATCTCAACTAAGATTTTGTGTGTTTGGCATCCTTGATTCCAAACTGCAGTCTGCTTTGACACTGTAGTTATTTTGCACTTCTAGAAAATATTGATGTATATTTCTTTCCCTACATTCCTGTTGATACCTTTTCTCCACACTTCCAAACCACACCCACCAACCACGCTATATATACAGTTAAATAACATCACGGGGGAGTTAATCTCCTCTAATAGGATTGAATTGTTGAGTATGTGTTTTTAAGATCTTGCCCAGGTAGGATTGATGAAATCATGTTTTTCAAAATGAAAAGCCTAAGTGATATTGGCAGTTTTTCTGAAATCATTAGCAGAGAAAAGAAATATTGAAAGATGCTGAGTAATGAAATTCCACAGTTCCTTGTTCCCTCTGACAGTAGCAGACTTTGCTGGGGAATTAAATAGTTGTATGTTGGTATCATGCACTTCTAAAAACCAGGTAACTCAAGATCACTGTGGGAAATATGATACTTTACTAGGACAAGGGTCTGTTAATTTGATCTCCTGCCTTGCTTGTCAGTGGACCTTTCAAAATGTGATATTAGAGTCTTGTAATTCATGTATTTTTGGCAGGGGTGAGATTTTAGCAAAGTTCTTTCTTTCCTTACATATGTACTAATAACAAGCTGAGGTGCTGAGTTATGAAAGCCAAAACAGGGCTACTGAGGAACAAGAGGCTGGCATTCACATGCTTAGGGTAGCTCAAAGCTTTGCAAAAATAGGAGAACATGGTAAAAAAAAAAAAACTTAACAGGGCAAAAATCAGTCCACTGAGTCCTGAGCATGCTCAGCGGTTTCAGAATGCTCAGGGATGGGGAAGAGAGAAGACAAGGGTAGAGGGTGATTTTAATTTCAAAAGGCCCTTAGTTTATAATATTTCTTTCTCAGTTGCAGATTGCCAAGTGAGGTTGACCATCATGTGACCAGCAGGCCAACTTGCTGAGGTACTTCTTCAGTTTGTGGAAAGCCATTGCATTCTTACCATGTTGCCTGACACTTGCTTCTGAATCCAAGGAATTCATAATTGCACATCACCCACCTCTATCCTAGGACTCTTCTGAGCCAGCGGAAAAACCGAGGAGAGAGGCAACACTCAGAGGAGAAATGGGACTTGAATGCAATGGTCACTTGAGATAAATGGCAGATCACTGGGTGTGTAGTCCTGTAGCTGCTTGCTTAACCTTCATCCCTCTCTGCAGCCCACATTTTTTCTCTGTGAGCTGTCACTGGCTTTTCCAGTGGTGGCGGTGGAGACATCGAAGGCAGCTTGGTTGGTGCCAAGCTTAAGGAAAGAGATAAGCAACCCACCTCACCATGAGTCAACTGTGGAAAATAGTGAGGCATGTGCGACAGTTGGAGCTCCACAGATTGATCCTGCTGCTCATTGCCTTCAGCTTGATCTCGATGTGCTTCCTGGCTTACTATGTCACGAACAGCCCTAAAATCAAGGAACCACCCCCCTTGCCCTTCAGTGATTGTAGCAACCAGCACAGGGTCCTCATTCAGCCCCAAGCAAGCTGGAGGCTTACAAAATCGGTGGATAACTCACGCACAGATCCTGTGGTGCTAGTCTTCGTGGAAAGTATCTATTCCCAATTGGGGCAGGAAATTGTGGCTATCTTGGAATCTAGCCGGTTTAAATACAGGACAGAGATTGCCCCTGGCAAAGGGGACATGCCCACTCTAACAGACAAGGATCATGGCCGCTATGCTCTTATTATCTATGAGAACATCCTTAAATATGTGAATCTGGATACCTGGAATAGGGATCTGTTGGACAAATACTGTGTGGAGTATGGTGTAGGGATGATTGGTTTCTTCAAGGCAAATGAGAACAGCTTGCTTAGTGCTCAACTTAAGGGCTTTCCCCTCTTTTTACATTCCAATCTGGGACTGCGAGACTATCACATCAACCCCAGCGCCCCACTGCTGTATGTGACCCAAGCTAATGAAGTTGAACAAGGTCCACTCCCTGGTGATGACTGGACAGTGTTCCAGTCAAATCACACAACTTATGAACCCGTGTTGATGGCCAGCACCAAATCATCGGAGTCAATCCCTCACCTGACCACCCACAGAGCTCTGCATGCTACAGTGGTGCAGGACCTGGGTTTGCATGATGGCATCCAGAGAGTCCTTTTTGGTAATAACCTCAACTTCTGGCTGCACAAGCTCATCTTTGTAGATGCCATTGCTTACCTGACTGGCAAACGTCTTTGTCTCACCCTTGACCGCTACATCCTTGTGGACATTGATGATATCTTTGTGGGTAAAGAAGGCACACGCATGAAGGTGTCAGATGTGGAGGTAAAGTTGGGCAAAAGGCGTGGGGGGGTAGAAAGGTAAAAGAAATACATGTTTAGAGTGCCAGAGTACTGAATTCTGCTCCTGATGGATGTGAACATTGTTCATTGTTTTAGCTTGTTGTAATATGAAACAGCCCCAGCAGTTGGAGTGTCCCCTCTCTCCAGTAAAGATATGGGCAGATGAAGAGGTACATTCTGTTGTTGCAAACCATAGATTCTTTGTAATATGGCATTTTTTTCTCCCAAGAACTTTGGGGACATCATTGAGCTCTAGTAGAAACAAAAGATCAGATCTTCTCTGCTTTGAAACACTCATGCTACTCCAGTGATTTGATATTGAAACGATCTGATAGGCATAACAGCACTTCACATTTATCTGTTGATGATAGGGTTGAGAAATGTAGAATGTCATGATGTCAAGATAGAAATGAAGGTTAACTGTTCATTACAGAGAAAAAGCGTAGAGCTAGGCACACCGCTACCATTTTTTAATGGCAGCTGTAAATTTAGTATAGCTGTCTCCAATGTGAAGTCTTCTCCAGACATTTGGAGCATAAGTCTCATCATTCCTGACCACTGGCCTTATGACTGAAGATTGGAGATGGGAAATTTCCAGAAATTTTGAACCTGGCGGGGGGAAATAGTAATCGGGGGGGGAGGGTTACCTCAGAAATTTTGCAGAAAATTGCTACATGCAATGTAAGCACCTTTTGCAGATTGATAGTCAGTTAGTTTAAGAATTTCAAATGCTTTATATTTATAACTTGATTTGGCATAAAACTATCATCAGATATATTAAAAATACAGCTTTTTCACAATATAATTACTATAAGAATCCTCTTCGGTTTTGTCAATTTGAGGAGAAGACGAAAAACAAAACCCAGGTGAAACAGAAAAAAAAACATTAACATTAGAAAAAGAGATGAAATTGTCTCCACTAGGTCTTACAGACATAATGCACTAATTCTCATGAAATGAACCGAGACAAGGAAACAAAGACTAGGAATTGTAATAATCTGATACTGTACATAGTCTTACAGAAAAGTCTTCCTCTTACATCATTTTTAGAAATGATTTGTGAATATATACAGGTTGAGTATGCCTTATCTGGAATTCTGAAATCCGAAATACACCAAAATCCAAAATTGTCCACATGGGTGGCTGAGATAGTGACACATTTGCTTTCTAATGGTTTACTGTACACAAACTTTGTTTCATGCACAAAATTATTAAAAATACTGTGCATGAAATTACCTTCAGGCTACGTATATAAGGTGTATATGAAACACCAGTGAATTTTGTGTTTGGACTTGGGTCCCACCTCGAAGATATCTCTTTATTTATATGCATATATTCCAAAATCCAAAATATGGAACACATCTGGTCCCAAGCATTTTTGATAAGGGATACTCAACCTGTAACAGACACTAAAAGTCCTAGTTAGAATTCTGTGTTTATCAGTAAAACTTAAAGCTACATGTATACCTCAGTTAACCAAGTAGATGTGTTCCTGTGCTTTTTAATATATTTTATATTTTTATAATACAGGTAAACCTCCATTAATGAAACAGATGAGCTCCTGGGCATTTCTCCTTCAGCAGAAACTTTGGTACCAGAGGTAGAAATAACATGGAAAAACTAGGGATAGGTTTCCTATACCACAAAAAGGAAGAGCAGTTCAACATGTTTCAGTAAAGTTTTTATTCAAGCCTAACATTATGCTCTTGCGCTCGCTCTCTCTCTCTCTCTCTCTCTCTCTCTCTCTGGCTTTTCTTCGCAAACGAAGATTCAGGAAGGACTCATCCCATTTTTTCTGCAAGCGCGCTGATGACTAAAAAGGCCAATCCGAGATAAACAAGTCCGGTTGCAGAAAGCACAGCAGAAGGTCTCCTTGGGTGATGTTTCCAGGTTGTGATTCTTTCTGCATTGTCATTTCTCTTCAAGACTTGTTTGGTGTGAGTTCTCAAATAAGGCTGCAGCATTGTGGATAGTGCATCTCCATGCCTCCCGATGTGAGGCCAGGGCGGACCATTGTTGGTGATCAATTTGGCCGAGCCTGAGATGTTGTTTCAGGGAGTCCTTGTATTGCTTTTTGGAGCACCCCTCTACGAGTTCACCGTAGAGTAGTATTTTTGGGAGACGATGGTCCTCCATCCTAGAAACGTGCCCTGCCCAGCACAGCTGTGAAATTATTCACATGTGCACATTATGCACATTATGCACATGTGAAATGAAACAACAAGATTAGGTAAGGCTTGCATAAATAAACAAAAACATTTTGAATATTCTCAAGACCACTGTTCTTTCAACAGCCTCCACTTTTCTTATGGCTTCCATTTTGGTGATGCTTTTTCAATATTTATTTTATTTTATTTTTAACTTCTGGATATTTGAAATAATTCTAAATTGTTTAAATTGTGATTATTTTCATTATTTTAAAAATTGTATTAGCAGATTTTATTTGATGTTATTTTGTGAGCTACCTCTATCTATCTATCTATCTATCTATCTATCTCAGCATGCCAGGGTAGCTTGTGAGGCAGGTTAATCTGCTTTCCCCTTTTCTTACTGTTTTGCTCTTCATACATGCTTATGAAGTGATTCTGGAGGCATCTATTTACCTTGTCTGTTGTATGTAAGCACACACAGCTACAGTAGGCTCACCTAGAGTAGAATCCCATGCTTTCCCAGGTCAAGCTTTATTGCATTATTTACTGCAGACACACTGCTGCAACCCAACACTGAAATCCTGTCTTTCTCCAGTCCTCCTTCATCTTCCCAATGCTGATGCTGCAGAAAACTTCCAACCTGATAGATGACAAGATAAGGGGCAGGGGCTGGGCAGGGCTCCTATAAAAAGACTTTTTTAAAAAGAGCTTCTTTTTCAGAGGATTTTTAAACAGAGGTATGCCTGTAAATCTCCAGGGCATGGTAGCAACAAATATATTTCAGGGAAAATGGCCACCCTCTTTAGGTAGGAGGCAATGGCTTTTAAAAAATTACTCCATTTGTTTTGTGCTACATCTTTATGGCTTCATCAGCACAAATTAACCCTGAATGGGGCCAGATACACAGCTTCACAAATAAAACGATTCCTAGCAATTACAGACTGCTGCCCCTACTAGAAGGAATATATAAGCCTTTCCAAGTGACTGCAAAAATAAACTCAGACAGGATCATTCTAAAATATACCGTATTTCATTTGGCAGTTTAGCAGGATGAAATGGAGCAATAATCTGAGATCAGTTGAACAGAATTCCAGGCAAAGCAGATAAATCTCAGATTTATCCACGGAAAAGAGGCTCTCTGATTGCAGAGCTGGAGAAGATAATGACTATCAATGAATAATTTTATGTGTTTCTTGTTGATATCTCAGAAGGACAAGTAAATCAGAATTTCCCAAAGATCAAACAGATGGTTTGTTTTGCTGACAGTTAACCTAAAGGAGATTCAGGAGCATTAGCTCAAGTTTTAAATATTGCAGCTCCTACTGTCTTGTTTCCTAAAAGGACCCAGATAGTGTGCTATTGGAGAACAGTGGATCTGGGGAAACATCTTCCTTATAGTATATTGGATGCAAACTTGATACATATGCTTAATTTGTTTGTACAGATTGGTTTACAGAATGAATTTTGGTTTTGTAACCTGTTGCTGAGGATGTTTTTATGTGAAGAGTTACATAAAGAAAATTGGGGCTCTTTGAAACCTTCAGGACAACAGATTTATACAATACGAGAACAACTGGCTCTCTGCTGAGTGAGATCCTCTGATCACCAGCTACTGCTCTGATCTCCAGCTACTGCTCAGGTGCATGTCTGAGCAGTAGCTGGAGAACTTTGAAATAATGACCTGCAGTTACACCTGCATCTGTCACCAACAGGATTTTGCCCTATGTGTTTAGAAAGCATGTTATAGTACATTTCCAGTTCTAGATGAAGTTCCTTAGATTTCACCGCTACTTAAAGAAAAATGCTAATTTGTAATTCTTATTCTCTTTTGGTTTTATCCATACTGTCTCACACACGTGTACAAATTTGAATCCGCTGTGTGTTTTCATATGATTGGTCAACTTCCGTATGATCAGTCATCCATCTAGCTCTGAGATCAATCCCCAAGGTAGTACTGGCAGGCACTGTGCACTCTCAACTCTTCACTGTCTCCTCCTCCCACTTGGTGAGAAGGCCCCTGTACACACTCCCAGAAAAGTGGGTGGGGGAAGCCACACAGAGACCCAGAGAGAGTGGTGGTGGTGTGGAGATGCTCTCTGCTTTTTACTTCCCTCTTCATTAGCTCAGCCCCCACCACTTACCACTCTGTCCACTTCCTGCTTCCCTGCTCAGCTGAGAGCCTTGTGCACATGGAAGCTGGTTGGGTACAAAGAACAGGAAGTGCAGGGAATGCATGTTACTTAGGTTCATTAAGTCAAATACACCTGTATTAGCATAACATTACATTTAAAGCATCTGAATTAATATACTTTCCTTTAAGAGAAGGGAGAGTCAAGGGTAGATGTAATTTTGTAACAAGGCACTCTTTGTAAAATCTGAAACATGCTGTTCAAATTTCTTTCAAAAGTGACTGGTTATGCCACTTTTGTTTGGCTTGGAAGCTGGCTATACAAGCAGTGACAGAAGTGGTAGTTTTTTCACTTTTCTTATGTTTGCACTGAACTTGAATAACAAAAAGAATCTGTATGCTCAGGAATCCATCCTCCTTTGAATTCAGTGTTGGAAACACTGGACCTTATTTCCAAGCAGAATTCATTCCTTCATATAGAAAAAGGTGTTGGGAGCAGTAAAACTAGACAGATGGACTGAACACATGCCCAATTTTGAGGGGGAAATGTTATACAAGACAATTATTTCAAAGTTTTAAAGTACAGGTCAATCCCCATATCCACAGAGGATACTTCGTTCCAAGACCCACCCATCCCCCATGGATACCTGAAACATTAATAATAGGGAACCATGTTATTTTCAATGAGATGAACGCTGGAAATAGACCTTAAGAATCACATTGGAGGACCTAGAAATGTCTAGAGAGAATATATTTTTTTCATAGTGGATAAGTGAAACCATGGATACCAAATCTGTGGATATAAGGGTTGACCCTGTACAAACATACCTCAGTTAATAAAACCTCTGACACAGAAGATCCTTTTTACAAAGTCTTTATGCCTGCCACCCCCCTTTTTTTTTCTCATCCACTGTTTAGCTGGAAGGTTTTTAGCAGCCAGTGAAAAAGTGCTGGAAAAACACAGATTTTTGGTGTCAGATTGTAGTAGTATATCTGCAGTAAACAATGCAATAAAGCTTAATGTGAGGAAAAGTGAGAGTTTACTCTAGCCAATCCTACTGTAGCTGTGTGTGCCTACCTACAGCAGGCAAGGTGAACAGCAGCTCCCTTCAGAATCCATTACTGAACAAGCATGAAATACAAAAGGGGAAGAATAGCTCTAAGCCTACCTTACCAGCTGCCCTCAGTATTTTTTTTAAAAAAACAGAAGAACACAGACCTATAAGTTTGGCACCAAAATGGAAATCATAAGAAAGGTGGAAGTTAGTGAAATAAAAAAAATATTCCTGAATGTACTTTGGAATAAGCTTTCAAGTTCTCTTCAAGAGGTTGAAATGTTTTCATTTACTTATGCAAGGCTTACTTGAGCTGGTTGTTTCATTTCACATGTTCATATTATTAGTTCTGGATAAAAGGTTTGCTGACACTTACTGAATCTCTGTTCTTTCCATGTTATTTCTGTCTCTGATTCCAAAACTTCTGTAAAAGAAGTAAAGCCCAGGAACACATCTACTTTGTTAATTTAGGTATACCTTTAAGTCAGAACAAGAACAGCAGCTGTTATATCTAGAAGGACAAGGGCCTGTGACTTTATGCAAAATTATAAATACCGTATGTTGTGTTAGCTTTTAATCTAATAGTGACAATTAATAGAGGCACCCCCCTCTTTTTGACAGCTCATTTTTCAACATTCTGCTGTTTCGACAGATCTAAATGATAGCCATGTACCAACCTTTCAACCCCGGGTCTGCTCTTTTGACCGCTGCTGCTCCTTTCCCCCCTCATACTTGACTTAGCATGCTAGGTTTCTTCCACCCCCCCATTCTCAGGGCTTGTCTATGCTGGGGGTAAAAATCTGATTGAAATCTGGACTATTCTGGCCCAGATTTAAGTGCCACACCTTGGCCAAAGCCCAAATCTGATTCATCTGGATTTTTATTTCCAGTGCAGCCACTTGCCCTGACCTCAGAACAAATAGGCTGTGACTTCCCAGTGTGTGGTCGCTCATGTTGAGGGCAGAAGGGATGGCTACACCCAGCACACTCAGAATGAGTGGCCGCATGCAAGGCTCTGTCTTTCCGGCATCCTGAGGTCAGAACGAGTGGCCACATGCCTGGAAGGCAGAGCCAGTAGTGGTGGCAGTGAGGAGGGGGGAAATGGTGGTGCCTGTAAGGCAGCAATTGTTCTGCCTCCCCACCCCGAATCCAGTGCAGATCCCTTGTTCAGACTACAGTTTCCAGCAAACTCCAGAGAACACTGTGATTTTTCTTAAACCTGAATTAAGGTGGTGTGCCCTGAGTCTGGTGCAGATGGAACCGTACATCATGTTGCATTATCACACCAGATTCAGGCCTTATCCCTTATCATGTGGCATTATTGGGCCAGCTTCACGGGCGGGGGCAGGGGGAGTCAGGGTTTTTTAGTAGTGTAGGCCAGGCCTCAGTCTATTTGGCATGCTGTTTTTTTTCTCTCAGTTGACTTGGCGCCATCTTGTGTTCAGTCTTGAATTTGCAATCTAAAAAAAGGACTGGGTTCTGCTGTTCAACCAGTTTCACTTTTGGACAGTGCCCTGGTTCCTAAGCAGTCAAATAAGCAGGGGAAGCCTGTAGTAGTCAGTGTTGAAAACAGAAGTAAACATTTGGTTAAAGAAAGCACAGAGCACTGTGTTTATGTTAGAGGTGCTATAATTTGTATGAATGAATGAAATTTTGTTGCATCAATGGTTAAAAAGTAAATGTTATTTGTGAAAAGCTGTAATGGTCAAAATAAAGCATTAATAGATGTAGATTTGCTTTTCAATGTTGTAGAGTGCTAAAGAGGCAAAATGAAAGTTCTCCCTCCTTTTTGTCTTTATAATAATTATTGGTTATAAAACTGGTTATTACTTTTAAGGTTTTAACTCGAGAACATTTAAGAATGCTGGCAGGTGTGCTTGGATCTGGAAGTCTTTGCGGATGGGGGCTAGTTGGTGATGGTGGCACTGTCAACAATTCAGTTGCATCTCCCACAAGAAACAGGCCTGCTAAGGATTTACCAGCTGACAGAGGTGTTGTCATAGTAACCCCAGCTAGACTTTAAATCTCCCCCAGCATACAAGACTATAAGCCTCTTAGATTCATCTCTCACCCCACCCTTCACCCCAGACTTTCAGAGCAGTAGGAGTCTTCCTACTCAGTAGCAAACTCAGGAGATGAATGCCGACAAGGATTGTTGCCTAAAATCAGTCCAGTGAGAAACAAGACAAGAGAGACCAACATTAGCCAGGAGAATGCTGAATACAAAACAGTCTTTAAAAACATGCACTTTTAAAACATTTGTTCACCTCACCCCACCCCAAAGGAGGACTCATCATGTTCAGAATGTAGCATGTATTGAATGTAGAGTGTCAGCTAGAAAAGAAAAAGCAGCATGGTGATGGGAGAAGAGTGGGACAAAGAGTGCTTTTATTGTGTATTCTTGCAAGGCAGGGGGTTGGACTGGATGGTCCTTATGGTCTCTTCCAACAACAACAACAACAACAACAACAACAATAATAAATTTTTATTTTTAACCCGCCCCTCTGCTCAGCAACCGGGGCGGCGTACAACAAGATTAAAACATCAAGTTAAAACAATCCCTCCCCATCCTAACCCTCCCACCCCTTAAAACTAAATTAAACTAATGAAGAGTTAAAACAAGAATAAAATATGATAAATAAATAAATAAATAAATAACGGCAACGATGGCAAGGGGGTGGGTAGCAATCAGTCCACTGGAACCAGGAAGTTATTCCGGGAAGGCCTGCCGGAAGAGATCCGTCTTTAGCACTTTCTTGAAGCTATCAAGAGTAGTGATAAGACGGATCTCATCCGGCAGGCCATTCCAAAGTCCAAACTATGATTCCATGACCCAATTTTGGGAGAATGGCTGGCTGAGGTCCCAAATAGAAACACTCTTTTTAGGAGCTATAGTCCACTGCAGGTTTTTTTTTATTATTATTATTATTATTATTATTATTGTTATTATTGCAGATTCCATTTGTATTTACCATATTGAGGAGGCATGAACTTCTGCAGCTCCTGTGGTTGAGGTCTAATGAAAGCATCCTTAAAAATCAGCTCATTGCCCCTTTGTGGGCTACACTAGGCAAGGGGTTCAGTTTCTATGCATCTGCACATGCTTTCTGCTTTCCATTTGTCTCAGTTCTGTCCATAACACTCCAAGTGGTCTGTTTGGCATTCCCATTCAGGTATTGTTCAGGCCAGTTTTCTTTCCTTCAAAATATGATGGCTAGAAATGGATACCTGGCTTTAAAGTTTTGATTTTGTGTTGGCTTGATCACATGAAGGGAGAATTGGCCAAAGAAAGAAAAGAAAAGACCCAAACAAACCTTTTCCAGGATAGAAGACAGATTGAGAAATTTAGGCAAGTGTACATGCCAGTTAGACTGGAAAATCGTAAATACCATATTCTGGGGGAAATGGTGAAAGTAGGTTGCATGTAAGCCAACATGTGGCTCATGTTCATATAGAAAAGAGAAGGACCAGGTGCCCAGACTCAAGAACAGTAATAGACTTACAGTACAGAAATATGCTGTAGGCTATATTTCAGAGGAAGAAGTTGCCAAAATCACCTGTGAGTATTCCTTATCTAATTAAACCCTGTGAAATTCATGGGGTCACCATAAGTCAATAGGAGACTTGAAGATACTGTACATGCATGTACACACAGAGAGAATGTGGTATAACAGAGGTCTCATTAGATTAGATGGGAAATTAAACTGAACCTTAAGGAGGTTCCCTGGCTGGTTCAGTGAGTTAAAGCTAGCTGACAGAGCGTTACAGAAGCCAGGCATTTTGGAAACAGTTGAGCAGAAGTATGTGAACACATCTTTAATAATGCTTAAGGGATGCTTTAAGTAGCTGATACATCTGCAGATACGGATGCTACAGAATTAGATAGTGATTCCGGTGTAAGCTGTGGCCAATTTAAAGGTACCTCTTTGGCTTCTCTAGGTGGGCTGGATACTTTGTAGCCAGGTAGGTGTTTATGTCTGTCTAGAGTTCCTATGAGGGCAACTTGCTTTAATCACTGAACACCTCTTCTAATGTTGCCATCTAGGGCTCTCTTGATCCTAGTAGCCTTCAGGCTTCTTGTTCTTTCTGCCTTTTTCACAACAAAATGGATACTTTAGCCAGAGCGTCAGGATAATGCTAATTAAGCAACATATATGGACATATAGTTATTATGTTTGAGCTTCTCTAGCAATGCTCATTGATGGAGATAGGCTATTTCTCCCCAACCTAATGTCTGAGAAATTAGATTGCCATTAAAAAAAATGGTAATGTTTAAATGTTAGTACGGTTCTGTGCTAGTAAAGAAAGTTGAGCCAAACACCAAAGTGAAAAATATTTCCAAACGTCATAAGAAATTGTTTATATCTTCTCCTCACATTTGTACAAATTATAGTTTGAGAGGACTCCAGTGAACCCAGTGTATCCTAGTAATTTATTAATTTTTTTGAGTCTGTAACAATCAGGAATTCCGTAAAGGTATTTTCAGAATTGTTAAGTAATGTTTCACCTGTAAATGTTTGAATTTATTATTATTTGCCACAACTTTTAGTCTGGAATTATACACACAGCCCATCAGTGCCAAAGTCTCTAGGTTTATCCTGTAAGAATATGGAAATGAGTCAGGAGATAGCCTCCTTCAAACATGAGCTGTTACTAGGAGGCATACAGAAGTGAAGGGGAAATGCTCCTGGTTGGACTCTCTTGCCCTGGATCTATCACATTTTCTTCCTACATGGGAAGATCTTGGGCATTCCTAAAAAAAGATTAGTTTTGGTATGCTTTTAGCCATTGGTAACAGGATACATAACTTTTGAAAGTAAGGATGCTTACAGTTTTTACCTGGTTTAGGCTCAGAAACAAGATTTGGAGGTTCAGTAAACCCTGGTAGTGCAGTGGTTAAATGCCAGTACTGCAAGTCACCACGTTGCAAGTTCAATTCCAGCGGGCTTCAAGGTTCACTCAGCCTTCCATCCTTTTGAAGGTCGGTAAAATGAGTACGCGGCTTGTGGGGGCAATTAGCTAACACACATTGGAAGCTTCTTCTTGCAGTGTAGATGTGTAAAGTGCTATTGGTTAAAACAATTTGTAAGCCGCTCTGATAGCCTTGTGGTTGAAAAGCAGGGTATAAATAACTAAAAAGAAATAAAATAATAAATAACTGCAAAAAAGGATACATGCCTGCTATCCCTAGTTTTCTTGAAGGGTAGCTCTGCAACACATATCTTCAAGCAAAGGAACAGAGAAATTTTCTCTACCCTCTTCTCTCTATCACATTCTGAAAATTCACCATCTTCCTAAACAGCATAGCTGTTTTTACCTTGATCTTCCACTTGCATCTGCCACATGCAGCTACGTCTTCTTAAAAAGAAAAAGAAAAAAAAGAAAAATCAAGTTGACTATTTTAGCTATGTAGAATCAGAGCCTTTGAGTTGAAATTATTTTCTCTTAATTGGTTAATGTTCACTGTTTTGAAAAGATACGTAAAACAAAACTTTTTAAAGTGACACTTCATTACACCTTTGTTGTAGTCTCATTGTTTTATAATATGAAAGATTCCTCAGTTAAATGGGATGGTTACTTTCAGAGTACAAGAATGAATTCACATCTTTTGGTTTTCTGTAAACCTCAGTGTATACATCACCATTAATATACTTAATCTCAACATCCAAAATTCCTGCAAATCTGGCGAAGGAAGTTTCCATAGATGAACGAACCCCTTGGAGTCTGTGGAAGGAAGATCCTAGATGTGACCTATGTTCTGCATGGAAGGTGCACTTTTGTGTGGAAATGTTGACTAAAGAACTCAGAGTGTGTCTTCCAATTCTTCCCACCTCTCCTCTCCCCTCCCCTCCCCATCCTTCTGTAGGCTCTGCTGAACACTCAGAACAAATTGAGGACATTAGTCCCCAATTTTACTTTCAACCTGGGATTCTCTGGGAAGTTCTACCACACCGGTAAGATAAGTTTGTTCATTAAATATGTCTTGAACAGTCATGTGAAAAAGAAAGTACACCCTCTTTGAATTCTGTGGGTTTACATATCAGGACATAATAATAATCATCTGTTCCTTAGCAGGTATTAAAATTAGGTAAATAAACCCTCAGATGAACAACACATGACATATTACACCATGCCATGATTTATTCAACAAAAATAAAGCCAAAATGGAGAAGCCATGTGTGAAAAACTAACAGCACCTTATGATTCAATAGCTTGTAGACCCACCTTTAGCAGCAATAATTTGAAGTAATTGTTTCCTGTATGACTTTATCAGTCTCTCACATTGTTGACCCACTCTTCTTTACAAGGTTGCTTCAGTTCATTGAGGGCATTGTTTATACCTATATAGCTGTTTTAAGGTCCTGCCATAGCATTTCAATCTGGTTGAGGTCTGGACTTTGACTAGGCCATTACAACATCTTGATTCCTTTCTTTTTCAGCCATTCTGTTGTAGATTTGCTGGTGTGCTTGTGATCAGTGTCCTGTTACATGACTGAATTTCAGCCAAGCTTTAGCTGTCGGACAGACAACCTTACATTTGACTCTAGAATTCTTTGGTATACAGAGGAGTTCATGGTTGACTCAATGACTGCACGGTTCCCAGGTCCAGTGGTTGCAAAACAAGCCCCAATCATCACCGTGCTTGACAGCTAGCATGAGGTGTTTGTGCTGATATGCTGTGTTTGGTTTTTGGCAAACGTGTCACTGTGCATTATGGCCAAACATCTCCACTGAGGTCTTGCCTGTCCAAAGCAGAGGTCTTGTGGTTTTTTTTGCAGAGGTCTTGTGGTTTGTTCAGATGCAACTTTGCAAACCTAAGCTATGCTGTCATGTTTTTTGTTTTAGAGAGAAGAGACTTTCTCCTGGCAACCCTCCCAAACAAACCATACTTGTTCAGTCTTTTTCTAATTGTACTGTCATGAACTTTAACATTTAACATGCTAATGGAGACCTGTAGAGTCTGAGATGTACCTCTTGGGTTTTTTTTGCAATTTCTCTGAGCATTACACTGTCTGTCCTTGGGTGAATTTGCTGGGACATCCACTCCTGGGAAGATTGGCAACTGTCGTGAATGTTTTCCCCTTTTGAATAATCTTTCCCACTGAAGAATGATGGACTTTAAATTGTTGGAAATGGCTTTATAAACTTTCCCAGATTGATGGGCAGCAACAATTGCTTCTCTCAGATCATTGCTGATGTCTTTCCTTCTTGGCATTGTGTTAATACACACCTGAATACTCCAGATCAGCAAACTGTTAAAACTTTGGCTTTTATAGAGGTGGTCACACTTGAAGATGATCAGTTGATCAAGGGCATTTGATTAGTAGCACTTATCTGCTGCTTAGCATCTTGATTCCTATGGAAGCAGTAAGGGTGTACTTAGTACTTTGTATGGTCTTCTGCATAATATTGATGGGTCCTAAATGGTGTTGTGACCATTCTTGGATGTGCACAGTGCACTGGTGCCATGGGGAACTTTTCTTCCAAGTAAAACTGCAGTGCAAAGGGATTCCAGTTTGGATCAGACTAGAGTTGGAGCACAAAGAATTAAACCATTCCATCTACCTACACCATGCTATGGAACTAGTCTGACTGAGCCTCACTTCCCCAGTGCCTATTTAAGTTTTAAATCACAGCTGCTGATTGTGTGGCTGACATTTAATGTAGCTTGGTTTTTTTTTATTGATATTTTAACATCTATTTCTTCTGCTCACTTCCCTCCCCCTGGTCCTCCAGGTACCGATGAGGAAGATGAAGGAGATGACATGCTGCTGAAGCACAGAAAGGAGTTCTGGTGGTTTCCTCACATGTGGAGTCACATGCAGCCACATCTTTTTCACAACGTTACTGTTTTGGCCGAGCAGATGAAGCTCAACAAGCAGTTTGCTTTGGTAAAGAGAAAAGTCACTGGGAGTGTTTCAATCTATAAGTTTGACACTTGACTACTTGTGAATTACAAGGCTTTCTTAATGATCTTGTGCCAAGCAAGCAAGTTTTTGTAAAGCTTCCCTAATCAACTGGAGGTGATTTTTACTCTCCATAGGCAGTTAGCTGTTTACAAACCTAGTCTAAGTGCACTGTGTCCTCCTTTTGTTCAGCCCACTGCTAACAATGAAGTGTATACACAGTTCTTAACATTTGTGTTTTTCTTCCAGGAGCACGGGATCCCCACAGACATGGGCTATGCGGTTGCCCCCCATCACTCAGGTGTTTACCCTGTTCATGCACAGCTCTATGAGGCATGGAAAACTGTCTGGGGCATTCAGGTGACCAGCACAGAAGAATATCCCCACCTTCGTCCTGCCCGGTACCGACGAGGGTTCATCCACAATGGGATTATGGTGAGATAATGAAGTGCCTATTGGTTTTCTGGAGGAAAGGGAAATCCTGAGTGGGTTGGGAGGAGGAACAACCCAGTGAGGACTACAGAATGATATTTATTGTGGGAATAACAGAAGACAGGGGAGACTGATGGAATGGAGTAACCTAAAAGAGAGCATGGCTGAGTGACTGGAACCCTCAACAAGAACACTCTGCTGCAGTAAAACATTTTATTGCCAGCCCCATTTGTTTTATGTTAGCACTTAATATTTATGTGTTAATTGTTAAAATGTGCAAATAAATACATTTGTGTGCATATACGTAAGTATATGCATTCATACTCAGTTTCTTCTTCATGGTCTCTGTGAATTCACACAATGGGTTAATCTGTGCCTGTTCAGAGCACTTCCGGAAGTCTCCTAGAACCTCAACTTTTTTACGGTAGCTCCGCCCACCATCCCCTGGCCTATATAGGCCCCCTCCCTGCTCTAATGGCTCAGTTCCTTTCTTTTCGCTGTATGAGCTACACAGAAGGAACGTTCTCTTGTGAACCTCTTACTTTCAACTCTTCTCGTGATTTTTCCTGACTGTTGCTGACTTTGGGCTGCTTTTAGCTGACTTTGGACTGGGTTTTTGCGATTTTGGATTACTCTAATGTGTTTTGGATTGGATGACTAGATCTGCTGACTTTCGGTTACATCTCGGACTGTTCACAGTACTGTGCCTTCTTTCTTTTGTTAACACAATGACGAAGGGACCTCGTGGCCTCTACAGGGTTTTTCAAAGCGTGCTCTGTGGGGGAAAGATGACTGAGTCGGATGGGCACTCTAAGCCTTTGCTTGGGAGAGAGGCATGATGTTCGGTCTTGCAAACATTGCAAAGCATTCAACCCCCCCCCCCCAGGCCCAACGTAACAGGGACAAAAGACTCAAGGCCCTGTTGTATGAAAAGACCCTCTCCACTACTCCAACAAGAGATCCAGGGTCGAGTACCACCCCCAAATCTATCCCAAAAGAGACCGCACACTCAAGCAAGGGCGGGGAGCACTGCGCGACTGCCAGCTCTGAAAGCTACTGGTAAGAAGACCCACCCGGACCGCGGTACCAACACTAACACAGTACCTCGCGATACCACGCAAGATGCAGGGGATGATACTGCAAGGGTCACTAAGGACCAGCAGAAATTGGTATGACTTACCTCTGAATAAGGCACCCTGGCTCAGGAGGAAAGAGGTTCCTTGACCCAGGAGCCACCAAGGAAAAAACAGAGAAAGAGATCATAGAATTGTAGAGTCGGAAGATACCACAAGGGCCATCCAGTCCAACCCCCTGCCATGGAGGAATCAGGATCAAAGCACCCCTGACAGATGGCCATCCAGCCTCTGTTTAAAGACCTCCAAGGAAGGAGACTGCACCATGCTCCGAGGGAGTGTGGTCCTCTGCCAAACAGTTCTTACTGTCAGAAAGTTCCTCCTAATGTTCAAGTGGAATCTCTGTTCCTGGAGCTTGCATCCATTGCTCCGTGTTCTAGTCTCTGGAGCAGCAGAAAACAAGCTTGCTCCATCCTCAATGTGACACCCCTTCAGATACTTAAACAGGGCTATCATATCACCCCTTAACCATCTTTTTTCCAGGCTAAACATACCAGCTCCCTAAGCCTTTCCTCATAAGGCATAGTTTCCAGACCTTTCACCATTTTTGTCGCCCTCCTCTGGACATGCTCCAATTTGTCAATATCTTTTTTGAATTGTGGTGCCCAGAACTGGACACAGTATTCTAGGTGAGGCCCGACCAAGGCAGAATAGAGTGGCACTATTACATCCCTTGATCTAGACACTATACTTCTATTGATGCAGCCCAAAATCGCATTGGCCTTTTTAGCTGCTGTTGACTCATGTTCAGCTTGTGGTCTACTAGGACTCCTAGATCCTTTTCGCACATAGTCTCGTTCAGCCAGGTCTTCCCCATCCTGTATCTGTGCATTTCATTTTTCTGCCCTAAGTGCAGTACCTTACATTTCTGTGTATTGAATTTCACCTGGTTCTCCCTGTTACTACTACTGTCTGGAGGGAACCAGAAGAAACTTCCCCACCTCAAGAATCTGCTCTCTCTACAGGGCGGACAGATCCTTCACCTGGATCTGGATGCCCTCAAACTCACAGCATAACTGGTCCGTCCATAGGGGATCTATCCACACCCACCCACACCATTGTGGAAGCTGCTCAATGCCCTTTGACACTGAAGGCGTACAAATACAAGTGGCAAAAGACTGTGTACCTTCTTAGATGAACGAGAAATACAACACCATCAACTAAAAATGCCACTTATCTTGGATTTCTTGGTCTCCCTCTCTGTGCAGAGTCCAGCTTTACCTTCCATCTGGGGATACGTAGCGGCTATCTCTTACCACTTGCAGTGCCTGGGACTCCCTTTCTGCTTTAAAGATCTGCTGGTCCGCGGGTTTTTGAAAGGATATAAGAACCTTCATCCCCCAGTTACGGGACCCATACCTGGCTGGAGGCTGGTCCTCTCCGTGCTGCCACGCTCTCCTTTTGAACTGATAGCATCATGTGACCTCAGACTGTTGTCCATTAAGACTGCATATTTAGTGGTGATCACATTGGCATGCAGAGCAAGCGAGCTTTGCGCCGTGAACCAACCTTCTATATACCTGCTTCCACATGGACAAGGTGGTCCTCCAACCCAGTGTGGCGTTTCTTCCTAAGGTGGTGTCTTCTTTCCACCTGAACCAGGAAATAGTACTACCAGCCTTTTTCAGGAACCCATCTTCAGACCTGGAGCGTTCCCTGCACTCATTGGACGTTAGGAGGGCTCTTCCCTTCTGCGCAGACAGGACCAGAGCCTTCCGCCACTCCAACCGCCTTTTCATATGCTACGCGGGACCCAAGAAAGGCGAGCCAGTGTCTCCCAATGCTTCTCCAAGTGGGTAGCATCACCCATCTGCACTGCATACCAGCTCCCGGGTAGACCGGTCCTGGAGATGATACGCAGCCACTCCACGCATGCGGCTGTGACATCGAGAGCTTTTCTTCATGGTGTTCCTATTCAGGACATCTGCAGAGCAGCAACATGGGCCACACCTCTTACCTTTGTTAAAAACTACAAAATCAACTCTGCCAGCTGTTCTGGCACCTCCCTGGACAGAGCAGTGCTGTTCTTAGTGGTCCCATGAACTGTAACGGCATCCGCCGTGGATCCACGCTGAACATAGGGTCAGCACGATTCTCTCAGGACATATACATGTATGTGTACATATAGGTCTATAGAGTTTTATCTACGATCATGTTATACTATACTTGTATAGAGTTGTACTATTTAGGACACCCCTCCTGCTTGCTAATTACCCATTGTGTGCATTCACAGAGACCACGAAGAAGAAGGACAGGTTGCTTACCTGTAACTTCAAGTGGTCATCTGTGAATTCACACAAACCCGCCCATCCTTCCCTCTAATGTCCTGTTTAAGGATGTTAGCTTGGTCACCTCATGCGGCTGACAGGAACTGAGCCATTGGAGCAGGGAGGGGGCCTATATAGGCCAGGGGTGGTGGGTGGGGCTACTGCCAAAATTCAAAGTTGAGGTTTTAGGAGACTTCTGGATGTGCTCTGTGCAGGCACAGATTAACCCATTGTGTGAATTTACAGATGACCACTCGAAGAACTACAGTTACAGGTAAGCAACCTGTCCTTCAGCCTCCTTCTTTCTAGTGACTATACATTTGGGGAGACAGTCCTCTGACCAAGCATTGTTAGTCGCCACACACACCACTGCATCGTTTTTGGAGCAGGAGCCACTTAATCCCTGTGGAATTGGGTGTCACTCTTAGCTTTTTGGCTTTCCCCACTTTTGTTTGCTTTTTAAGATTCTAAGCAAGAACCCACAGCTGTCTCTAATCTTTCTTTTCTTTCTGGTTCATCCAGGTGTTACCTCGACAGACTTGTGGTCTTTTCACACACACCATCTTCTATAATGAGTATCCTGGTGGCTCCAAGGAGCTGGACAAAAGCATCCGTGGTGGTGAACTCTTCCTGACAGTACTCCTAAACCCTGTAAGTGCTGCAGCATTAATTCCCTCTGTGCCTTATTCTGTGAAGAGTTGGGCAAATGGATGCATGGCACCAGCCTTCCCTATCCCTGGTCCTGCTTCCCCATTGGAGGTACTGGTGCTCTGTTGAGCTGCCCTGTGTGGTGAATGACTGGACTGCAGGAGGAAATGTTTCTGTTAAGTACCTTTGGGGCCTGTACTGATCCCATGCACTGTAGTTGACTGTTCGATCTTCCTGAATAGAAAGGTCTTCATGTTCCAATTGACCCTTCCTTAAGGAGCAAGATCTTTCTGAGCTCTTCAGAGTTCCTGAATCTTTACTTATCCTTTGATATTGTCTAGTGCTTTGATTCTGCCTCCTGGTTTGTCCTTTAGTCTTTGCTTTGAGGTTCTGTCTTCTGTTTAGCTGCTCAGTCCAACCTCCTGGTTTGCCATTGATACTGTAATTTTAAATTTCTTAAGAATGCCAAAGCATCATCATTCATAATTGACATAATATTGAAAATATGCAAATATTTAATCTAAAAAATATAATGTTAAAAATTGTTAAAACAAAAAGGATGTAAAACAGTTAATCCCAAAACATTCCAATATAAGCCAAATTTTTCAGTATATAGACCAAAATTGACTAAGGCAGTTACCAAGAGTTAAGTATTCATGACTGGGTCATATTCACTAGTTTAGGGAATACAGTAGCACCCCTGTATCCGCTGATTCACCAACTGTGGGTTCAATTATCCGCGGTTGGCGATGGTGGGGGGAGGGAGGGGAGAGGGATCTCAGCTCCTGTGTCCCTTTCCCTGGCAGGGCTCCTGTTGCCGTGGCAAGAGGGAAGGGGGTGGAGAAGCGATCTCACCCCGCCTTCCCCCTTTGCCACTGCAATTGCCACCAGGGTGACAGGAGCCCTCCCAGGGGAAGGGACGCAGTGATCCCACCCCCCCTTCACCACCATGATTGCCGCCGCAGTGGGGCCAAGGTGGGGGCAAAGGGGGAAGGTGGGGGTGAGCGCTTCTCCGTCCCTTCCCCACCGTGATCGCCACTGCAGCCGGGCCATGGCAGGAACAAAGGGGGAAGGGAGGGGGAGGAGCGAACTCACCTTCCCCCCTTTCTCCCGATGCCCCCCTGGGATGGCGTTCGCTATTATCCATGGGATTCACCATCTATGGGAGGCCCTTGGACCAATCCCCCACGGATACGGGGGTGCTACTGTACATAGAGACCAAGAAAGTCCCCCCAATCCCCACTTACCAGGCAGGAACCACTGTAAACAGTGGGGTTTGTTCCTCTGTCAACCAGGAAGCAGCTGACTGACATTCCCACTCACCCCTCACATGAGCTATTTCTGGCAAGTGGGGGAATTGGGACAGAGATCCTACTTCTGACGGTCACACCAGTTATCTGTCACGAGAGGGGGTGGGAACGTCAGTCAGCTGCTTCCTGATTGATAAGGGAACAAATCTCTGTTGCTTGCAGTAGCTGCTGCCCAGTAAGTGAGGAATGGGGGTGGGCACTGGGAGATGCTGCACAACTGTGGTGGTTATCCAGAGAACCAGGCCCCAAACCTAGGCACTGTAGGCTTTGGAGCTGTGGACTTAGAGTGATGGGTTTCTGTCACTTTTCACATGAAAGAGACTACTGTGATGGTGCATGAGGTACAAGTTGGCCAAATGCAACATCAAATTGGCCCTGTGCAATGCTCAATACAGCAATCTGGCTAATGCTGAATAGAGCATAAAGCAGACAGAAACAATGGAGTGGCATTAGTTTCTGGAACTGATAAATGCCACCATTTTCTTCCTTCTTTGTAGATCAGTATCTTCATGACACACTTATCCAATTATGGGAATGACCGGCTGGGACTTTACACTTTTGAAAGCCTTGTCAAATTTGTGCAGTGCTGGACCAACCTCCGTCTTCAAACACTTCCTCCCATCCAGTTGGCCAAAAAGTATTTTGAAATATTTTCAGAGGAGAAGGATCCTCTCTGGCAGGTTAGAAGAAAGATTGATTGATTGATTGTGTAATGTAACTACAGTATAAGATGATAATATAAAACCATGTAAAAACAGTTTTAAAATACTGTATAGCCGACTCCTCATATCCACAGAATCAATACCTGCAGTTTCAGTTATCTGCGGGACACAAAATAGGAGCACATATACAGAATCATGCTGGGAAATGCCTAGAAAGACATCTAGGCATCTTCTAAGTCCTCCAATGCAACTCTATGGTATGTTTTTACTGGGAGTCCTTTATTTTAATAGGGTTCACTGTTACCTGCAGTTTCTGGTATGCACGGTAAGTCTGGGAACCAAACCCCCGTGGATACGGGGTCCAACTGTAGTAATAATTAAAAACACATCATGATCTAGAATAAAGTATATTAGAAGAAGCAGAATGTTCTTGCACAGAATATAATTCCCCTTTCAAAATTTAAGGCCCTTTAGTTTCTTACTCTCACTTGTGTAATGACAGATTTAAAGAGACAGAACTGCTCTTGCAATATTGTTTTCTACTTGCAGCTTCCATCCTCTACAGTCCCCTAACACATTTCCTACAGTTCTATCTGTTTCATTCCCTTTTGCTTTTTCACTGTTTCCCCAACGTTGAGTTACAGATAGAACTACAGTTGTCCCTCCGTATCCACAGATTTGGTATCCACGGATTTGAGTATTCATGGCTTGAAAATATTATTAAAAAAATAATAATCCAAAAAGCAAACCTTGATTTTGCCATCTTATATAAGGGACACCATTTTGTTATGCCACTACATATAATGGGACTTGAGTATTCACGGATTTTGGTATCCATGGCAGGTCCTGGAACCAAACCCCAGCGAATATGAAGGGACAACTGTATATTGACTCTTCACCCCAAATTCCTGAATAATCGCACTTAGTGGTATCATGCAGATATTTAAAGGTATGTGAGACAGGATGGACTCCTGCACTGTCCTGTCAGATAAGTCTCAGGAGCAGAGTGGAAATCTTCCAGCAAGAAGCCATTGTCATAGCCACCTGGGTTAATTCTGTTTTCCACTGATTAACCAGGATTTTGATAGATAGAATGGTTAGGATAGCTGAAAACTCCACAAGTGCATTCAGAAGACTAGTGGGACAGAAGGGAGACTTCCTTAATATAGGATGGGAGAGACCTGGCTGAATGAGACTACGTGCGAAAGGGATCTAGGAGTCCTAGTAGACCACAAGTTGAACATGAGCCAACAGTGCGATGCGGCAGCTAAAAAGGCCAATGCGATTTTGGGCTGTATCAATAGAAGTATAGTGTCTAGATCAAGGGAAGTAATAGTGCCACTCTATTCTGCCTTGGTCAGACCTCACTTAGAATACTGTGTCCAGTTCTGGGCACCACAATTAAAAAAGGATATTGACAAATTGGAGCGTGTCCAGAGAAGGGCAAATAAAATTGTGAAAGGTCTGGAAATGATGCCTTATGAGGAGAGACTTAGGGAGCTGGGTATGTTTAGCCTGGAAAAAAGACGGTTAAGAGGCGATATGATAGCCCTGTTTAAGTATTTGAAGGGATGTCACTCTGAGGATGGAACAGGCTTGTTTTCTGCTACTCCAGAGACTGGAACACGGAGCAATGGGTGCAAGCTCCAGGAACAGAGATTCCACCTCAACATTAGGAGGAACTTTTTGACAGTAAGAGCTGTTCGGCAGTGGAACGCACTCCCTCAGAGTGTGGTGGGGTCTCCTTCCTTGGAGGTCTTTAAACAGGCTGGATGGCCATCTGTCGGGGATGCTTTGATCGTGATTTCCTGCATGGCAGGGGTTTGGACTGGATGGCCCTCATGGTCTCTTCCAACTCTGCAATTCTATGATTCTATGATTCTCTGTCCTGCAAGAAATGCAGCAATATGATGCTTGTCATATGACCCTTGCCTTAGTCAGCAGAGTTACCATAGGTCACACTGACCCCCCGGAGTATAAGACGACTGGGTGTATAAAACGACCACCCAATTTTTAAGTTAAAATGTAGAGTTTGGGATATACTTGCCGTATAAGACAACCCCCCATCACCTGCCCACCCCGAAGCCGCAATTGGGCTCCCGATCACGGTTTCGGGGAGGGTGGGTGGTGGCTGGAAAGCTTCCCCTCTCCAGCCAGCCACCCTTCCCAAAGCCTCCCTGAAGCTGGCTGACTGGGGAATCTTCCCAGCCAGGCAGCCACCTCCCGCAGTTCCCCAACCCAATTGCGGGGGATGGCTGCCTGCCTGGGGAGAGGCTCAGCCCCTCCTGCCCAGCGAGGCTCTCCCTGCCCCGTGCAGCCTTGCTGGGCAGGGGGGGGAATCTTCTCCGTGACTTAGAGTCACGGAGAAGACCCCCACTCGCCCAGCGAGGCTCCCTCCTTCCCCCATGCGGGTGGCTGGAGGGGGGCTTTCCAGCCACCACCTACCCTTCCCAAAGCCGCGATTGGGGTCCCGATTGCGGCTTCAGGGGGGGTATGGAGGGGTGAATTGGGCTTCCCATCGCAGCTTCGGGAAGGGCAGGTGCTGGCAAGCCTCCCCCCATCTACCCAGCCACCACCTGTCCTTCCAAAGCCGCGATGGGGAGCCCTATTCCGGCGTATAAGACGACCCCCTACTTTTGAAAAGATTTTGAGAAGGTTAAAAAGTCGTCTTATATGCCGGAATATACAAATTGGCTCAGATATGGCTTCCTCTGCTCCAGAAGCTTGGAAGGCCATCTTCACAAGCTGTCAATGAGGTAGGAAATACAGCAGCATTATCAGATTCTGTTTTGTGTCCTGGAGCTTAATTCCAGATACTCATAAGCTCTGTTCAGGAAAGGGAATTCTGGGCATAATAAATGTACAAAGAGGGAGAATGTCCTAGCCTTGCCCTTTTCCATCCTTTCTGTCACCCTTTAGATGAGGACAGTGCATCTCTCAAGGGAAGAATTTCCTCTGTTTGTGGAGACTGTTCACATGATTTCAGACACTGATATTTCAAGCAGCCCTCTGAGTAGAACAGCTAGTGAAATGTTCAAGATCACAGCAACTGTGTTGGTCTGGTTGTAAGCTGCTGTGTTAAGAAAGAACCCAGCAGCACCAAATCTGAGTGAAAAGAGATTCACCTGCCACATTCTCAAACTCTGTGACTACAAGCTAGGTTGGCCTTATACATGGCAAGGTTCTAATTTTCAAGACTGAGTTGCAACAACTACTGTAAGTTATAAGATTAGTAAGACTGGAAAGAAAGAGAAGTCCCAGGTTTCTAACTTGGACAGTCCTGGTATCAGCACTGCATTGCTGCCTCCTCCTTCTGCACCTATTCCCTAGGGCACTCCAGCCAAATGCACATTGAAATTACTTCTTGCCTCCTTTTCTAAACAATAGATATGGCCAGTCCCCATTCTGCTGCAAGAACACAATAAAAAGACAGAAGAAAATAACATTTGCTTTAGTCTTAAACAGTTGCATCTCCTTGGATCAAGCAGAGGGCTGGGTTAGATGACCTCCAAATTCCATTCCTGCCAGTGAACTTGCTGATTTCTGAAGGCAGAAAAGAGGATAAATTGGGGAGTTCTTTTTGTACAAGCCTCCATTCTTCAGCCTTCCCAAGGATTACGATAAATAATAATTCATGTTGGCTGCTGGCTCAGAGGGTTGCCTGTACTCCCTGACATAATGCAAAAGCTTTCCTGTTTTTTTTTTCCTGAAATGGTTATTAACAGCATACTTTCTCTACATTTTTGTTGATCTGGGACATCTTGGCTGCTTCTACTCAGAGAAGGTTAAGCACCATTTTCTTTATGATGGGCTACCCAGTAATAGTGCCCTTGTGAGTGGACTGATCATAAATGAAGCTAGCCTTACATTGGAAGTCTAGGTTGTCTCTCTCTTTGATTATTTGCTGATGAAGATGTTAAAACTTTGTTTTATATCTCATGGTGTTTTTTCATTTCATTAATAATGGACTGTTTTCAGATACTACAGCCAAACTCCAAATATGGATCTAACTCACATTATTAAAATATTGAATTTGTGCAGTTTTAAAAAATTGCATAAAATATTAACTATTTTGTCTGTTTGGAGATTCTCATCAAGATTTTTAAATTTAAAATTCGCATTTAATATTTAAAATTCTCATCAAGTTTTTAAAGAACAGAAATAGTTAAACAGCAGGCTATAGGGCTGAAAGCTGCAGAATGGGACCCACAACAAATCCCAGCATTGTTGTGGGGTTCACAAGTATCTGGGAAAGTGTTTTGCTGTGCTGAAGATCAAACTAGAGAGGTCGTGGTGTTGTAGTTCTGGCATATCTTGCCGAATGCATATTATGATCTTACCTGATCTCATGCTTGTTTTATTATTTGACATAGAATCCTTGTGATGACAAGCGGCATAAGGACATCTGGTCCAAAGAGAAGACATGTGACCGGCTTCCCAAGTTCCTTATTGTTGGTCCTCAAAAAACTGGTAACATTGCTTACTGATCTTTTTACTCTTTCACTATACACACAGATGCTGCTTCTTGTTTTTATAGTGGTATGTGGATTTGCATTTAGGGATTTCATTCTTGGTCAATTAGCAGAGCATTCCTTTCAGGCCTTAACTTGGTTCAAGGGTAAGCACCCTAGTGCCTTCCAGATGTTTTGGATTACAAGTGTCATTGTTCCTATTCAGTATGGGCAATCATAAAGATTGTGGGAGCTGCAGTCAAAAATATCTAAAGAGTAAATAGTTACTTACCCTTGGATTAGTCCTTCTGGGAAGGGACACCAGGAGCTGGGAGAGGCAAATTCAAGTTGTGAATCACCAAAATCAGTTGTACATTATCTTGGATTTCCATGAGTTTTCATCCAATTAGTAACCATCTCTAGTCCTGAGATGAATTTGTATAGTTTCAGTGGGTAAGTGTGGCAAGGGAATACTGATGCCTCCTACAGATTTGATTATTTCAGATTTTAAAGCATTCTGTTACTGGCCTCTTCACACTGAAACATAACTACTCAAAAGTTATTAGGACCAATTCCATCTTACCCATATTCATGGATTTTCCATGTTTACAAAAAGTAGTAGTAGAGAAAATGGGAGGGTTATGTATGGAAATTGATGACACCTGGATGCCTTGTAAATCTCCTTGAATGAGTCAGGTCAATTGCACAATAAAAGCCTTGTCTGGAAGCAACCCTGACTTACAGTGGTGTTTCAGATCTTTCAGCCTTTGCACTGAGGTTGACATTTGAAACAATACTTCTCTCATCTTAACTCATGTCTTGTCTACCCCACTGAGAATTGCCAGGCTGTCTGATAAATCAGTGGTTGTCCTGGGGCCTTGCCCTCCTCACAGATTGAGCATAATGGAAAGGAGACAATTTTGGCCTACAGCAAACAGTTCTATGTACCAAGAAGTGCTATGGGCAGCCCCAGCCTGTGTTTCAGGTCTTGCTGCTCCCAGAAGAATCCCAGTGTCATCCTGATGAACACTTTTTGTTTTTATGTCTTGGTTGCAGGCACAACAGCTGTACATTTCTTCTTGTCCATGCACCCAGCTGTTACAAGTAACTTCCCAAGTCCTACTACCTATGAGGAGATCCAGTTCTTTAATGGACCCAACTATCACAAAGGAATTGATTGGTAAGTTCAAGACTTTTGTGCTCCTTGATTTTATTTATTTTTATTTTTTTGTACTCCCTGATTTATAATCTACTCTCCCCTATCCCATGTGGAACATTTCTAATTCTAGCTGGCCAGATATTCTGGATACTCATCAGAAAGCTTCAGGTGACACGCAAGATCACCCTCTGGGATGAGAGGCACAGTCAACCTGGCTGCCATTAATTCATCTTGGTTTTTCATGCCGTGTATGTCAACCTGCACTAGCTTTAGAGTTTAGTCTATTGTTCCATTAACCTCTTTAAGTAATTTTAAACAAAGAGATTATACTTTACAGTAAAAAGGCATGAGAACCAGGGTTGTTGTTTTTTTATGGACTTACTGCTGCCTAAAAGCAGCCCAGTTAACTCAAATCTGTAATAGCCAAGATGTTTCGCTTCCTGTCAGCAGTAAAATAGGATGTACTTGTCTAGTTGTGCTTCCACATGAGACAAACCTTCACATCAGCCCCAACAGAGTCCATCATAGCTTCATGTCTTCGCTAGTGGGCCTAACCAACACACAGAGAACTGGATAAGGGCTATTGGAGGCAGCCATCCTCTTGCCTGGCTGCTATCAGCATCCTTATACAGTACAGCTATGCTGTGTTGTTATACATACCCCCTCATTCAGTCCTGATTTTCTTTTACCTAACAGGTACATGGAATTCTTCCCTATCCCCTCTAATGCCAGCACAGACTTCATGTTTGAGAAAAGTGCTAATTATTTTGACACTGAAGTGGTACCCAAGCGAAGTGCAGCTCTCCTTCCAAGGGCCAAAATCATTGCCATTTTGATTAACCCAGCTGACCGAGCCTACTCCTGGTATCAGGTAACTCCTTAACAGTGGCCGGGGCCCTGTAAGATATGTATGCCCAGGACTAGGTGGGTGGAGTTTTGGTGATAAGACTTGATCCATTTTGTACATGTGCATGGTTTTAATTGTCTTGACTTGTTTAATGTGTTGGTTTAATATGTTTTTAGAATTTAAATTCTCTTTTACTGTTTTATATTTTTAATTGTTTAAACTGATTTAATTGGTTATCACCCTTTGGATCTAGAGTAGAATGTAAATATTTTAATTAATAAATATGTTAATCCTTATGTTTTTTATGTTTGCTACCCTTATGAGTTGGAAAGGGTTGTGTGTTCCTAATAGGTTCCCTCAATATGTACTTATAGCATCAGCGTGCTCACAGTGACCGTGTAGCACTCAACTACACCTTCTACCAGATAATTTCTGCAGGACCCCAAGCCCCTCCAGAGTTACACAACCTACAGAGCCGCTGTCTTAACCCTGGACTGTATTCTACACATTTGGAGAGATGGTTGACCTATTTTCCTTCTGGACAGGTACATCAGCATTTTTGAAGGCCTCGGTTATAATCTTCGTTTGCTTCCTGAATCTTTGTTTGCGAAGAAAAGCCATCGAGAGAGAGAGAGAGAGAGAGGTTATAATTAAAGAGGGAGTGAGGCTTTAATTGGATTATACCCTTAAGTTGATATTTCATATACTTTTAATAAACATTTGTAAACTATTTACTGTCAGGCTTGGGTACTTTGTACCTTATTAACTGTCACCTGAACAGCAGGTAAACTAAGAGATTGTAGCTGTTTAGGTTTCACAAAAGGAAATTAAAGGATACTAGTTGTTTAAAACTTGCAGACCACCTAGAACATAGAATAGGTAGTCTTTAATCTTCATTTGTTTGTTCCTTGGTGATAGGAAAACTATGTTTGTCAGTGTAACTTTATGATTTATGATACAGAAAGATCTACTCACTCATACCACTCCTCCTGGAAGAAGGAAAATAATCAGCAGAAAACTTTGTTTTTTAGTCAATATAGTTCAAGCTGCAATCCTCAAAGTATTTCCTTTGCCTGTCCATCTAAATCATATTGCTTTCCCACTTAGCAAGAAGGATCTAAATGGTTTGCAGCTTACAAAAATATAGCATAGATTTCCACGTATTTTGTGTTTGAACCTCAGTAGTATAACATGTGAGGCCTGTAAAGCTTCACTCCACCAAGGACCAGTTGGTTAGATCTGAAACCTTTGTTGTTTCTGCTTTTCTCTGTTCATTCAGCTTCTGATTGTGGATGGGCAGGAACTCCGACACAACCCCTCCACCATCATGGAGAACATTCAAAAGTTTTTGGGGGTTACACCACTGTTTAACTACACCCAAGCACTCAAGTAAGTGTTGTCTGTCTGCCTATGTGTATTTGCTTGTATAACCACATCAGGCATTTCAAGGCTGATGGCTCTTTAATAGTGACTTTCCCTGTGTTGTGCTCCAGGGTGATTGTGGCCTGGTTCAGGGAGAACCATGGTTTATAGGAGTATGAACCAGATCAACTGCTTCCTCTTCTACCCAGCTTCAAAGGAGAATTTCTGGCACATTAAAACACTCATTCCTATTTCAGATGTTATGAGAACTAGGTACCTCCACTGAAGCAAAATGCATGAGAGGAAGAGAAAAGAAACCGGTTGAAGTGCGGCAGTTTGTCACATGTTCCTACTTTAACAAACCATGGCTTGTGGGACATGGTACATTATGTCTGAAGTGTGCCTCAAGCTGCAGTTAATTGCATTGTTGACTATTTTGGGGAGGACACATGCTGAAAAGCTTGTGGGAGAAAGGTGGCTTTCTTCTGCCTTTATTGCCCTGGTTTGCTCTTCCTACCTTTCTCCAAAAACTGGGAGCCAAGGTGGCTTAGAAGACGAAAAAACAGATACAAATAAAAGCACAATAGTTTAAATATTAAAGCACAATTGAAATAAAAACATCTCAAAAACAGAGTATGGCATATACCTGCTCTTTTTGCTAGTTTGTGTTTAGTGACGCACTTTTGTTGTAATGGTTTTATTTTATTGTGAGCTACCTTGAGCATCACTATATGTCTGAAAGATAGTTTAAAATACAAGTTTTTAAATAACCTTCACTTCTGTAATCAAAAAGGAGGTCTGTGGACCAGATCAGGCCCTGGGAAATGTATAGCTTCTGGCTTGTGAAGAACTTGTTGATTAAGTTGTTAAATTATATTTTTGTTAGATTTTTTCCACTAATGTGGCTGAACTCCACACATTTCCTGATTGGAACTGAAGTTAATTCTACACTTCAACAAATTATTTTAGGTCACTAGGATTCAGTAAGGCATAGGGCTCTCTCTCTGCTAGATTCATTAAGACATGAGGGCCCTACGAGCAATATTAGGATTGGAGGAAATGCATCTGTGCTGGTTGGCTTGTTCTAATCTCCCTACTAAAATGCTGAAGCCTTGCCTAGAATGAAATGGAGACAGGATGGGAGGCTATTTGCTGAGCAGGCCCACATACAACCATGATCCTTTTATAATGTTAGGCGGGAAGGCTGGTGTCTGCCCACCCTCCCCACCTGTTGGCCTCTATAAAATTGTTGGAATTCTTTCTGAGTGGCCAATGAGGGGTGGGCCATTTATTTATTTCATTTCATTTGCATGCCACCTTTCTCCCAAAGTGAGACCCAGGGTCGCTCACAAAAAGATTTACCTAAAATCCAGCAATACAAATGTAAAGATAATTGAACTCCTCACATTAAAACAGTATAAAATACAGTCAGCCCTCTACATTTGCAGGTTAAGCATTCAGGGATTTGATTATTCACCGATTACTAAATATGTTTTCTCTAGGCAATTTCTAGGTCCCCCAGCACCATTTTGTGGTATGTTTCTGCCAGAAGTTGAGTAGAGTCACACTGGAGTATCTAGAGATTCCTAGAGAGACTAATTCTCTGGGCATTTGTAGGTCCTCCAGAGCTATTCTGTGGTTGATGTCTGGCAGAAACATACCATAGAATCACACTGGATGACCTCGTACAAATGCCTAGAGAAGTGTTCTCTAAGGTAAAAAAAATAGTGGACCTATATTCACATTTTTCCCACTTTCATGGGAGTCCTCCACCCCTAATCCTGAGGACCAGCTATAATTAAAAGGCATATAAAAGCTAAAAATAAAGCACATCCCCATAAGAAGCCTCCCTGAAAGTAGTTACACTTTAAAAGCATGCTTGAACAACAAAAGTCCTTTGTCTACTGGCAAAATGAGAGCAGAGTGGGGGTCAACCTAGTCTCCTGTGGAAGGGAATTCCAGCAGGTGAGAACAGCCACTGAGAAGGCTCTCTCCCATGTCCTCACCAAACAAGCCAATGCTGGTAATGGTACTGAGAGAAATTCCTCCCCGTGGATCTTAAAACTCTAGCAAGTTTGTATAGAAATATATGGTCTTTCAGATAGTCTGGACCTAAGCCACATAGGGCTTTATAGGTCATGGCCAGCACTTTGAATTGTGCCTGGAAATGGACTGGTAGCCAACAAAGCTGTTTTAACAAGGGAATTACAGTGTATGCTTCCTATAACTTTAAGAAATATATACAGTTGTCCCTTGACATTCGCGGGGGTTAGGTTCCACGGACCCCCGCGAATGTCAAAAAACCGCGAATATTGATTGCCCTCCCCCCCACCCTCCCCAGGCCTTCACGGAGCCTTCCAAGGCTCCGTGAAGGCCTCTGCAACCCTCCACCCTCCCTCCCCGGGGCCTTCACGGAGCCTTGGAAGGCTCCGTGAAGGCCTCCGCGGCCTCCCCCCATCCTCCCCCCTCCCTCCCCGGGGCCTTCCCCCACCCTCCATCCTCCCTCCCCAGGGCCTTCACGGAGCCTTTCAAGGTTCCGTGAAGGCCTCCCCCAATCCTCCCCCCTCCCTCCCCAGGCCTTCATGGAGCCTTCCAAGGCTCCGTGAAGGCCTCCCCCCATCCTCCCTCCTCCCTCCCCGGGGCCTTCATGGAGCCTTCCAAGGCTCCGTGAAGGCCCCCGCGGACTCCCCCCACCCTCCCCAGGCCTTCATGAAGCCTTCCAAGGCTCCGTGAAGGCCTCCCCCCAACCTCCACCCTCCCTCCCTGGGGCTTTCACGGAGCCTTTCAAGGCTCCGTGAAGGCCTCCGCGGCCAAGGCTCCGTGAAGGCCTCCCCCCACCCTCCCTGGGGCCTCCCCCCACCCGCCCCAGGCCTTCACGGGGCCTCTGGAGGGTCTCCAAAGGCCCCTTGAACGCCTCCCCGGCCCTCCCCGCTCCTTCCCAGGGCTTTCAAGGGGCCTCCGGAGTAACCGCGAATAATTAAAACCACGAATGCTGAGTTCGCGAATGTGGAGGGGCAACTGTACAGTCATCCCTTCACATTCGCAGGGGTTAGGGGTGGAAGACCCCCACGAATGTGAAAAAACCACAAATAATAGTCCTTCCCCCACCCGCCTGCAACAACCCACCCGCTCGCCACTCTCACCCGCCCCCCACCCTTTCCAAAGCGATGACGGGGGCTTCAGGAGCCCCCATCGCCACTCGCTCCCCTCGCTGCCTTGGGAAGGGATGGGGATGAAGAGCAGAAGGGAGGGAGGCTTTCCACCACCCCCTTCCCAAGCACCTCTGTCTTGTCTGGATTAAGTTTCAATTTGTTTGCCCTCATCCAGCCCATTACTGACAGCAGACATTGTTTCAGCAACCCACAGGCCAGTGGCCAGGAGATCAAACAGGAGTCCCCCAGCATCACCTTCTGAGTTCACCCCTCCAGGAAGGACCGGAACCACTGCAGAACAGTGCCCCCAAGTCCCATCCCAGAAAGGTGGCCCAGAAGGATACCATGGTTGATGGTATCAAAAACCACTGAAAGGTCCAGCAGAACCAACAGGGACACACTCCTCCTGTCCAGTTCCCTTCGTAGGCCATCCACCAAGGTGACCAAAACTGTCTCTATCCCATAACCAGGCCTGAAACCAGACTGGAATGGGTCTAGATAATGTTTTTCCCCCAGGAACCAGGAGGCCACCACATGCTCCAGAACCCTGCCCAAAAAAATTCTCAAGCATGGTGGGATTCATGGATTTACTTACTTATTTGTTTTTATGTAACAGCCTCACCACAATCTCTTTTAGGCAGGATGGAAATTTCCTTTCATGCAGTGGGACACTCACCACTTCCCTTGCCCACTTGGTCAGCCCCCTCCAGCTGCTTTCAAGAGTAAGGAAGGGCAAGGATCCAGTACATGAGTGGTGGCTATCACCTCTCCAAGTATCTTGTCCACATCCTCAAGCTGAACAAATTGAAACTTATTCAATAATACAGGACAAGCAGATGCCAACATTACATCCACTGGACCTGTATCAACTACAGCATCTATATCAGAGTGAATTGAAGTGATTTTGTCTGCAAAGTGTCTTGCAAGTGCAAAAAAGCTACAAAAACCATGCACATCTCCCTCTCCCAAATAAAGGTATTGGCCCTCATGCTCACAAGCAGGCAGCCAGATTTTATCCCCTTTCAAAGAGGACAGATGGACTTCTGGCTTACTAGCCAGTAGCTGGCTAAATACAGTACCTTGAATCTAGTTCTAAAGGGTGTGTAGGTCAATGGAGCAGGCAGCAGTCCACCAGGAGAGATGCAGCAGGCAGGCAGCAGGCAGGTGGCATTTTCTTTCTTTCCTGGGTGGTGAAGGTGTTGTTGTTGTGCTGACTGAGTTTTTTCATTTCTCCTCTTCAGAATTAATTTTATTTTCTGATTTTATATATCATCATTTGGGATGCGTTGCAGTTAACCCCCTGGTACTCATTTAATATTTTTATTGCTCACACAGATGTTCTTTGTGGTCTCTGTGACTCACACAAATGGGCTTACCTGCACCTGCTTAGTGCACCATTCAGAAACATCTAGAGCTAGAGAATAAGTGTTTTGGCAGTAGCCCCTCCTCCACATGTGATCCTTGCCATTTCTGCTCAATTCCTCAGTTCCTTTTCATCCACTGCAGCATCAATGTAAACATTTTCTGAGCTTGGATTTCTTAATGTATTAGTTTTCTGGATTGACCTATGGATTTTGGCTTACCTCTCTTATTATCTTGAATTTGGGCTTGTTTTCAGCTTGGTTTTAGGCTTCCATTTTGCTTAAACTTTGGAACTATCTCAGCATTTCTGGCTTCATTTCTAGTTGTTGACTTGGTTTTTCGTTTTGGTCACATGCCCTTAGGTGCTTATGGCATTCACTGCCTCATTTAAGAAGTGTACCTCCTAAGGCAGCAAGAATCCAGAGAAGGATGGCCACTCTCAGGTTCCTGTTGTGTTTAGGGGAGGGACACAAGGTTGGAGCTTGCATGCACTGCCAGGTATTCACCCCTCAGGCATGTTGGAACCGCTCATCCTGGTTTAAGGCTCTCCTTTGGGAGAACACTTTGCTGAACACAAGCCTCTCTATTCAGCCTTGGTCAGAGTTTCTTCTAGGAGTCTCTCAGCGACTCCTTGCTCAACCTCAGTCCCAACTGCCTCAGGTTCCTTGGTCTGAGTTGCTCTTAAAAGATCTCTTCAGGAGTCAGAGTCTCGGCAAGAGGGACCTTGTAATGCCATGGATTGGCCCATTTTGGAGCCAACTGGTTGGTCCCAGGAATCGACCATTTGATCCCAAGATTCTATTGTTCAGTCTTCTGAGTTGACAGTGAGCCATGTTTCCTTCCACACCAGGGAGATCTGTTGATACCAAGGTGGTCCTGCCTGCTGAGACTCAGTGAATGAAACATAAAAAAAAGAAGGCAAAAAGGATGTAGAAGCCTGCTGTTCTCAGCTCCAGGAGTAGTACCGAGGCATTCGATACAGTCACCTCAGGCTTCATCCCAGACTGACTCTTCCCATACAGCTACATGGGAGGTCTCCATCCCCTATATCATTGGATTCTGTCCCATCTTCTGTTTAGGTGGGAGGAAAGTACTCCCCCACTAGTGCATGAGCAAACATTATCCACTGACTTTCATTGTTAGGAACAATAAATAGATTTAATAGATTTATACAATATATACAATATATAGATTTAAGGCATAGCAATTTCAAACGTTTTGGCAGGCTGCAATCTCTACTGGGTATTAGGGACAATGGGAAAAGATCCATAGACTCATAGAGTTGGTCTTCTACTGAACAAACAAGGAGGAACGAGGTCCCATACTCTTCTTTGTCTCACCCTTCTCCTCCGGGACTGGTGGATTCCATGAGGTATCACTGTCACTGGGATTCACCTTTCAGGGGAGGCAAACGACTTGGCAGATGCCCTGAACAGAACTTCAGAGTCCTGCCATGAATGGAAGGTCCAATCAGGTACTGTCCACAAGATGTTCAGGCAGTGGTGGGGCTTGCCAGCTATGGACCTTTTCGCATTGTCCCTGAATACCCAGTAGAGATTGCAGCCCGCCAAAACATTTGAAATTGCTATGCCTTAAATCTATTGTACTAAAGAGAACTGGCCAGTCTTGATAATGAAAGTCAGTGGATGATGTTTGCTGCAGTTTCTGTAATAAAGGTTTGCTGAATTAACTCTGAAGCCTGGATTTCTGGACTGCTGGAACTTCTAAATCTGACAAATAGCCAAGATCAGATGCGACATGGTGAGATGCATTCTGATCACTACATGGTGGCCTAGACAACCTTGGTTTGCTCCTTTCCTTTACCTCTCTTGACGGGGGTTCCTCAGACTGCAGTCCAGACCAGATCTCCTCACCGCTCAACAGGGCAAGGTGAGGCACCCAGACCTGGAGGCACTCAAAGTGACAGCATGGAAGATCTTTCCATAATCTCTTTGCCTCATCCTGTCAGACATATCACTGCACCTCATAGACCCCCCCCCCCCCACTCAGTGATCTTATGCCTACAGTGTGGAAGTGGAAGAAGCTTCTCTCCTTCCTGTTGCCTTGGGGCATCACTCCAGCTCAGGTGCAAATCTTAGAGTTCTTCAACTCATAGTCAGATTGGGGACTCTACCAATTGTCAATCAAATGCTATCTGGCAACAATTTCTTGGAACTTGCAGAACATTGGAAAATGAACCTGCTTTCCACATCCCTTTGTGGATAGAGAAATCTTTATTCCCCTACTGCTGGACATACTAGAGTTTCGAGCTAGTCCTCTCCCAGTTGTCTAGGAAGCCCTTCGAACCATTGGCATACAGGGAACTGAGGGACTGAGAGGGAATGGTCCAGGTCACATGGGCCATGTGGAGGAGGGGCTGCCGCCAAAACACTTATGCCCTAGCTCTAGAAGGTTTTGAATGATGCACTGTGGAGGTGCAGCTAACCCCATTTGTGTGAGTTCACAGATCCCGCTTTAGTGGGTCACATGCTTTGAGGTTTCAGTAAGGCTGGAGCTATTTGGACCAAGAATCAACTAGCTAAGGCCATGCTACTCTGCTAAACCCATGTCTACTCTGATTGAATTCAGTGAGGTTACCTCCTAGGTAGGTGACTTATAGGATAGTTAATCCATTTCTAATAAGCTCATTTTTCCAAATGATCCAGGAGAAGTAATTTCCTTTGTTTGCACACTTCAGCCGATTTAGTTTCTAGAGCCAAGAGGTGAGCAGAGACCTTAATCTTTGCAGACCATACATCTTAATTGTGAGTGGGGAACGATGCAGTGATCCAGCTATGCGAAAAGTGTTCTGCATATGCTTACAGGCACTCAGAACAATTCCTGATTAAGAATTCTCCATCCTTGAGTCATAGACTGATCTTTGTAGCCAGTTACTTATGCTGCACTTGCAGGGAATCACTGCCGTTTAGCTAAAATAAACATACCTTATTAACCTTTTAACAAGCAAGTCATTGGAAGAGTGAGTGTGGTGTATCTGCTAGTAGGAGTAGATGGGGAGGTAAAGAAGAGAAAAGAGATGCAGATCAGTGACAGAGTTCAACAGGTTGTATGCTGAGGCCTCATACTTTGGGACAGGCTTTCCCAACAGGGCAGTTTGCAGGTATGTCAGAATTCCCACCATCCCCAGGCAACAGCTTTCTGTTTTAATCTTTCTGGATATAATTTTAGGGGAGGTGACTGTAAAACAACAAAAAGAGCATTTTTGAATCCCCTTTGTGAAAACTGTTTAAATGGCGAGTAAATAATGTTTATCCAACTAATTAAACTAATTTATAGTACTAGAAAAATTAATCACCAGGGGCCCTTCCACACTGCCAATTATAGCACTATGACTCCACTTTAACTGTTCTGAATGAACCTTACGGAATCCTGGCCAGAGGCCCTGAGGAGCTCTCTGGTGGTTGACTCTTAAGTGCCCCTCCCTAAACTGAAAACCGCAGGATCCCATGTGATGGAACCATGGCAGTTAAAGTGGAATCACAGGGCAATAATTGTGCAGGGTGGAAGGACCTGAGATTTATTAATGGTTAACATTGACTGAATTAGTTAGACCTAACAAGCCAGGCTCTGGTCCAATGGTTATCTACACATCCTTGCCTGTAAAGCATAATGTGACTAATGTTGGTGGCAAATTAGAGCCTCTTTAATGTAGTGAAGCGAAGAACAACTAGTATAGAATATGCACAAGTATAGAATATAAATATTATTATGTTCTGTCCTTATAAAGGATAAATAAAGAAAGTATGCCCATTCAGAACCCATTAAGAATATATGTCCATTCAGAACCCATTCAGTCTCTCCCTATCCAGGTGAAGACACAATAGTTCCACTTTAAAAATGAGGAACTAGGGCTCCAAGTTAATGACTTCCCTGAGAAGTTGCGTATAGGCTCCAAAGTTAGGATGACTTTTGTAGTCCCAGTACTCCACCTGCTGGCTCAGTCAACTTCTTCTCTGAATTAGGGACATTGGAAAAAGCCTTATAACGTATCTGATCACTGGTCCATCTAACCTAGTAGATGCCAACTGTCACTGGCAGCAATAGCCCTCCAGTTTCAGGCAGGATTATTTCCTAGTCATTGCTGGAGAGACACCTGATATTCCTTGATGGCCTCCCCTCTAAATACTAAGCAACTGGCTCCTGCTTAGTTTCCATGGTCAAATGAACCTGGGTATGGTCAGGGCAGTAAGGCCAAGTGGGAAGGCTGAGAGAGCACTTATTGCCATGATTAGTAGTTCCCTACTTACAAGATTTATAGGGAGCCAGCATTAACTCTGCACTTGTTACATTCCAGATATACAAGGGCTTCACTCAAAATATCACTGCATCAAAATCAGACCTTATACACTGTTTGCAAACTTGATAGTGTTGCTTCTGGTTCTTAACTTGCTCCTTTCAAAAAATTCTTTAGTACTGCAGATTCTTAGAATTTCCCCCATAACTGGGGAGGAGAAACATGGACTACTTACATTTCCCTAGTGTGTGTTTATGTTGGGCTTCTACCTCCTTCCAGTAACTCTTTTCAGTGAGGTCTTTCCTTAATATACCAATGTTTAAAACAGAATTAGCCATATAATATTGGCTCACAATAATCTAAACTTTGCAGCTATTCTCTTCCCACTTTCCTTGCCCCTACCCACATTAACTATTACTGTACATGCAACTTCATGCAAATCAGTGACTAGTAAACCAATACTTTGGCAGTAGGTTTGCAAACCAGAGTATTAGGGGAATCTCTTTTGCATCACATTCTCAAAGACTGCTGTAATTGTTTTACTTGTAAAGGTGCTACATGAAATTAAGAAATTTGTAGTCACCTTCAACAGATACATTAAATAAGGTGACACAAGACTCCTTGGTATTTTAAATTAGTGCACATATAATAAAATCATAGTCAATGCCAAGAGGTAGAGGGATGAACATTACACCATTGGGGGGGGGGGAGAATCCCCCAAAGTAGTAACCACTTTACAAACCAGTATTTAACAGGAGCCCACATTAAGTCTGCACTAGACTAGTGCGGCAGTTTTGAGAACTTAATATGCATTTTCAAAATGAAAATTATGCATAAAGTACTACAGTAACAGCAGTACAAAAGGATGAGATTTTACTTAAGATAAAGATGCTTCCTTTAGGAAACCAAAACAAAGTTCCATTCAACCTATCATAAAGTTTTAACGTTTTTTCCTTTCTGGAAAAGTGGCAGAGTAATTGCCAATCTAATAAATTGTATACGTGGACAGAATGGCAAAATTGGATTGGAAAGTCATCAAGTTTAATAGCCAAAGCACTCCAACTTGATGTGTACGTGCATATACCATTACATAAACCAGACATACCTTTTCAGGTTTGATGAAGCAAAGGGATTTTGGTGCCAGGTGATGGAAGGTGGGAAGACCAAGTGCCTGGGGAAGAGTAAAGGAAGAAAATATCCAGACATGGATTCCTCAGTGAGTATCCAAATGGGGATATATATACATTTCTCGCAGAGCACAGGATTTGTCTTAGCACTCTAATGGGGGAGATGGAGAGATGGTGATGAGCTTTTATTTATTTATGTGTTTTCTTCTTTCTGGACTGCTGCAGTCTCGCATGTTCCTGGCAGACTTTTACCGTGAACACAACATGGAACTATCCAAGCTCCTGAGCAAGTTTGGACAGCCACTTCCCACTTGGCTCCGAGAGGAACTGCAGAATTCTAGCTGGAGCTGAAGCCAAGGGCCCAGCCCCCATTGTCACCAAACACATTGGTGTGGGAGCCATATTGGGCAGGAGGAGGATACAGACACACGCACACATATGGACTCTGCTGCCATCTCTTCTCAACAAAAGTGAACCAGAGGATGGAGCAGGGAGTGTGCTGGCCTGAGTACGAACTGTGCACCTTTGAGTATTAATGGGTTTGGTATATTTGAAAGACACCCCATGAATAGAGTCACACATGGTATTGTGCCATCCTTACCCTCCACCCCAACATTTGAGGATTGACTAACATAGGAATGCTTGTGGTCTATAATTCCCCCACACAAGAAAGTGTGGAGGAAGCTCTGTGAACAACAAAAGCATGCAAATGTGTAAAAGGCTACTGGGACATTTCTTACTAATGTCCAAAACACTCAGGAAGCTAGCAAGTGAATGTCTTAATATTGTAAACTGAGTGCTCCTTTTATGTGGCTCATAGGGTGATTTTTCCACAGTTGGTAGTGATGGACAGCAGACTGCATTTCCCTGATTGTAGCCCTAGTTGTCCCATTGTAGCCCTAGTTGTCCCATTAATTCTATCCTAAGATTGGATGGGGGGAATTATGCATGAGGAGGCAGCATATATTTACATTGTCATGGGAGAAATTCTGCCTGTGACAGTAACAGATGATGAGGGAAGTCTGTTGGTGCTACATTCACAGGCTGTAAAAAGATAAGTGTTCACTTTTGACTAATCACTGCAATGGAAAAAGAGGGTTCCCTATGTGCACTGCAGGTTATTCTTGGGCACTGGGCCTTTTAGCAGTCCTCTACCATTATTTTTTTAGCATGGCATGGAGATTATGAAAGAGAACACAGGTCAGAATATATTGACTCAAGCCCCTCATTTGGCTCTAGCAAGTCTCCAAATTGATCTTGGGATCTAATCCTGCCATTTCCTCATTGCAACCACTATCTACTTGAGTGGAAAATTGCAGAAATCCTGCCCATCCCTCCAAACATGCCTTATGTACAGTGGCAGCTGCTCAAAACAACAAGTGCCAGGTTCAAGGGGGGTTATGTAGCAGCTGATTCTGACAGGAAAATGCTATAGGGTCATTCCTGTAACTCAGTATGTCCATTCTGACAGGGAGAATAGTGATTTCAGCCAAGCTTATACATTGAGCCTTAGTTATTGTGCATTTTAATGGTAATTTACCATTGTTTGTATATGTATAGTATGGACTATATAATATTTCATCCAATGTGTCCCCCAAAAGAGGGAAATGTTGTTTAACCAAAAATGGAATGAACAAACCTAAAACCCTGTGGCTGAAAAGAAAAGCAAGTGCTGTGCTTGCTGCACTGGATTCATGTATAATGTCATTCACATTGAATGATAATAAATTCTTGGCTCTTGCAACTGAGCACAATGTCTAAATAAAAGTTAGACGTAGCATTTGGAATCAATAAAGGTATTACTTTATTTCTTTTGGGTTGTAGTTTTCAGTTCTGCTGTCTCATTCCCTGATTTAAACCTGTGGACATATGAAAATAAGGCAGCTGTTTCTACATGGGGCTATAGAAGACTGGACTATAGGTACTTAAATACTAGCCACAGGTAATAACATTAAAGCTAGACATTTCCAAAAATGGACAAGTCAGCAGTCACAAAGAAATGCCACACTGCAGAAAGATGACACTGAAACCTTACCTGCTCTAGGACACACGTGTTATTAAACCACTTAGAGATTATCATGCTATCATATTAAATCCTAAGGGCACCAGATCTCATCTGATCTTGGCTGCTAAGAAGGGTCAGTTCTGGTTAGTACTTGGATGGGAGACTGCCAGTGAATACCAGGTGCTGTAGGCTATATTTCAGAGGAAGGAACTAGCAAGAGCACCTCTGAGTATTCCTTGCCTAAGAAAACCCTATGAAACTCTGTGGGCCATAAGTTGATAGGCGACTTGAAGGCACACATGCATGCACCTGTGGGAAACTACTCAGATAATGTGACACATTACTCAGATAATGTGACAGGAGCTATAGGCCAAAACATGTCTTTAATCTTTTATTGAAGGGTAGGCATTAGAGTGGTAAGGCCTCTCTGATTTGACATAGCAGGGTCTTTCTCACCATCTTATCTTACCCACCGGCTTCTCAACGTTTTTCACTAATGACATTTTTTCAGACGTTTCCTACCAGTCTCACCCAAAATTGCTAGATTCTGGCAGTTATTGTCCCAAACAGCTTTTGGTGGGCAGAGGTTCCCTGTTCCTTATCTACCATATGGTTGGAGTCTACATAACATCTCCGTAGACACTCAAATAACAGATACACCACAGAAAGCTACAAATATGTCCATCAAGGTGGTGAACAACTAAAGTCCAAGGAAACCACATAAAAAGGCTTTTAAAAGGCTCCGAGAAACCTGGCCCTTCAGAAGCAAAACAATGTAACGTAAATGTGTGTGTGTGGGGGGGGGGAAGACTTTCAGGAATTTGTGGGGAACTCTTCCTTTTTAATTTTAAACTGTAATCTCCCAGTGACAGTAGAGTGGGCCCTTCTCATCCGTGGGCGTTCAGTTCCTGCCCCACTCCCCCATGGATAGGAGAAAACCCGAATGCTCAAGCCCCATGTTAATCAATGGCGGGTACATGGACATGGATGCACGCTGATGTGGTTGCGTGCACACACCACCATTGAATAATATGAAGCATGGCAATGCAGATGCTCCAATCTGCTGGTAGCTAGCCCATGGGTAGGGCAAGCCCACTGTATATGTAATTTAATCCAGAGATATAACAAAAATCTGTTTGGCTTCAACAGTATGACCTGCCTTATACCAATTCAAACTACTGGTCAGTACATCAATGCAATGTTCCCCAACCTGGTGTCCTCCAGTTATTTTGGTCTATCCATGGCATTCAGCCAGCAATGACATTGGCTCATGCTATCGGTATTACTGTCTTCATGTGGAAGAGTGATTACTGTCTGCATGTGGAAGATGTCTCAGGAGGACCTTATCATTACTTATTAGTAGTAATTTTTTTAAAAAAGCAAGAAATGCATACCTATGGTACAGAAGACTGTTACCAAATGTAGGATGATGACTTCGCTGTCTTAATAGATTGAAGATGGATAAAATCCGTATGCAAAAGTAGCCTCCACCGGTGCCCTAGTCAGAAGCCTACAAGTAATGCCAGTCAGAAGTGGTCGTTACCATACATGAAAATGTTTTCTGTTTTGTATAATTGCTTAAAGATGAAGTAGCAGGAATTAGAATTTTCACCTGTAATCCATGCTAGACATGCAAAAGCTGGTCATTACTTATATTACTTATTTGCAAAATGAGTTTTACAAGAGCATTCAGCAGCAGTTTGCATGGGTACAGCAGTTTACAGACATATACAAATTACTGTCATAAGACAAATGTAATTTGCAGCACATATAATTACTGGTTGGCCTCTTTGGCCCTCAACAGAGCATTAGCCATGTATTAGTGGCACAACTCATTGAGGATTGAGAGACATTTAACTCCTATAATTTCTAGCCTGTGCAGAATGGAACAGTGTCCCAGCCAGATTAATAGCGCTATGAGATTAGAGAACAAACAGCATGAGAAGAGCAGCCCATCTAGGGACAGGAACCATCCAGCAAACAATCTAAGCTCCTTCTACATGAGAGGCTGGATTAAGACTTTCAGTCATACTTTGATCTCAGTAAGACCAATAGGGCATCTGTTCTGTTGATTTCAATGGAACCTCTGCTTTCAACCCAGAAAAAAGCTTGACATATACCTACTTAGCCAATACCTTCACAACATTAGATTTAAGTGTATTTCATAACTTGGTTTGCTTTTTTTAATATGCACACACCTTTGTCATCAAAATATTGTTTCAAAGGTTGTGATAGCAGTAATCACTTTTTGACCAGATTGGATTTCAGCTAAGCAAATAATAAGACACCGTTTGCTGAAGCTCTGCTGGATATAGAAGAAGTGGAAATTACGCAAGTCACTGAAGGTTTCTCTGTGTTTCCTAGACAGTTACTTGTTCTTTTCAAAGATTGCCTGGGCCTGATGGAATAACATTTAATTGCACCTTCTTGTATATATGTTAATTATACAGCAAGAAAGAGAGTGATGCAGATCTTTTAAGTTTCACAGATGTAATAAACTGCTAATGAAAAAAAAAGTTCTTATCAGAGAATACATAGACCTAGCTCTTTTGTTCTACCATACTCATATTGGATTATGTGTAACACTTGTATTCACAGCAAAAGCAAAACTCTCAAGAAGCAGCCAGAGATAGAGTGTTTGTGAACCTATCTTGTACTCACTATTTTTTATGCAATTGACTGGGACAATACATTTTTGTTTGGTGTGGGGAACTATATCTTTTCAGAAACCAAGCAATACACACATCAGAGCAAGTAAAAGATTCCTACAACAAAATAAACAAAATGCAAATCTTCAAAGCTGCTGAAAAAGCAACTGTTCATTTGGTTCAATATCTGCTTTTGTGAATTAAGACAGACATGTTTGATTTCCTTTTCAGTTAGTGTAACATCAAAACATATGACTATACTGTAAGGGGCTGTGAAGGAGCAATGTAAGTTTAAGAATGCAGATCAGTGAAAAGGCACCAATTCATTAGAGACCTAGTAGCATAACTTGTTTGCAGATCAACTGATGGAAAATGGTATCAAACTGACATGTAGAACCATGAACAAGATAGAATCAGTGATAGTGGATGTTAAGCCCAGGGGTTGGCAATGAGATAACTATATTTGCAGATGATGCTTAATTATCCATCAATATATCCATTACCCATGTAACTATCATCAAGATGAAAACAGAAAACAGCTCTATGCAAGTGTTCCCTTGCCACAGCACAGAATACAAACTAGCTTATGTTGCATGCCTGCACATAAGCCCTGCTCCTAAATGTCACTCCACATACCCAGGAATTTTCAGGACCTCAGCACATTGAGTGATAAGGACTGTATGAGCCTCTATATGTTCCATTGAACATGATTACAGAGCTCCTATTCAGATTTTACAGGTGAGCAGGAGAACACCAGCACTGGGCTAGTTAGGAGTTCCAAAATGGGTGAATAGGCAACAAAATGGTAAAAGAGATCCAATATAAGTGTTAAGTGATACATACAGGATTTTTCTCCTATTGCACTCCCAAACTTCAAACATATACTTATGGAATCTGAACTGGAAATGACTATCCAAGCAGAGCATGATGCTGCATATATGAATAATTAGAACTATTAATTTTCTCTATAACAAATATGAGAGAAGAGATACTAATCAAGAGACCTGTGTTTTAAAAAACATATTTAAATTAATAGCAACATATCAAATACTGAGTAGAGATATGACCATCAGAGCCAGAAAAAGTCAGTAAAGATTATCAAGGCAAGAAATGCTCTCCTTTACTATGAGTAATGGCAAGAGCACTTGGGTGTTTCTATTTAGAAAAGAAATGGATCATCTTCAGTCAGCTTACCATGCAAGTAAGTTCATACTCCAAGGCACTTCTATTTCTGTGTTTTACCATTCCTTCAGGTTTTAATGCAAATACAACGAAAGGAGTCAGTCTAAGAAAATGAGTGTTTTAATCAGGAAACTGAAACAAGGATTAAGAAACTGATTACAAGAGGGCCAACATCCCAGCCAAAGTAAAATGACTGTACAACTCAGAACCACCATGGTTAGGCCATCCTCTGAAGACTGATGACAAAATTCTTTGGGGCCAAAGTCTAAGTGGTAAGAAATTGCAGCAGCCAGTTCAATTACTGTCCTGGAGCCAAAGTGCACAGAAGTTGCCTTTCCTTATCCAAACAAACAGGCAGTACTGGCTGAAGGAGCTCTTCCAACTTCAGCCTGAGTTCCTCTGGGCAGTTGCTGCAGGAAGGAATGGTGATGGTGGAGTCCATGTGCAAAAAGCAAACTCTGACTCTCCTGCCCCTATGATAAGTGAAGTTTTTAGAATTTCTTATAGAAAGTAGTATACATATTTATAAATGCCAAAATAAATATTTTAAAGAGACAGGCTCCACCCAACCCCCTAACATGTGTGTGCACACGCACGCACACAGACACACAGTTCATTCATAAAACTGCTCTCACACAAAAAGGGTACCGAAAAGCACTGACCAAGTATCAGTCAACTAATTGCCCCACCCCACTTTCTCTCTCTCTCTCTCTCACACACACACACACACAAACACACACACTCACACTCACTCACTTTCTTGTACTCCCCAAAATTTTCTTCACTCTACCTTCTGGAGGAGAGAGAACAAGGAGGCAGAGCACAGCCACAGTTGCAGGGAGGAGGAATGTCATGGTATAAATACATCAAATCAGTGGTTTTCAACAGTTAAAATAAAGATCCCATGAGGAAGGATGCCATAAACAGAGCTCTAGCTAAGGAGAACAACGGCTGCACCCCCAAGCCATCATGGTGAGAAGGTAGTCATTTCCAGAGAGACCCTTTGCCAAAGATCCTTAGTCTGCTTGCTGCGTTTCAGGTTCTGGAGGATGTCATTGAACTGCATCATGCCCATAGGAGTCAGGCAGAAGGCGCTTCTGGCGCTGCGAATGGCATTCACAAAGTCATCATAATCTGCTGGAGTGAGATGGATCAGCCGGTGGTGAATGTACTAAAGGAAAACAAAGGGAAACGGGGTTGAAAATATCCAGTTATACAACATTTCCAAACGATCCTGGATCAATATCTTCTCACTTGCAGAGGCATGTAAGAATTCTGATGGATATAAAGAATCCTTATATCAAGACTAAATAACTCTTGCAAGGCTGGAGGCCAAATTTTCACATCTAGCACCTGCCATGGGCCAAACAAGGCCTGACAACAGCAAAAATAAACAGGGTAAAATGAAACCAGTAAAGGGAGGGGGGGGGAGGTTAATGAAAAAAGTAGTGGGAAATGAAGGCAGAAGTGAGGTGAATAGCCCCTTCTTATTTTCACTGGATTAAGAGGCCTTGTGTCCATCTCAACCTGATTAAACCTTCATGAGGTTTCCAGGAGCTAAAAATCCTGCTTTGAGGTTTATTTCCCTCCCCCAGCACAGAAGTATATCTCCAAACAAGTCACAGGGGACCATGTGAATCTCATAGGTCACACTCTCTGATCTAGGTAGTCAAACACAAGTAACACAGATTTCTGCACGTTTGTTGTTATAACACTTTTATCTCACCCTTATCCCAAGGAGCTCAAGGCAACATACATAGATCTTCTTCATGGTCTCTGTGAATAACACAGTTGGGGTTATTCCTGCGCCTGCGCAGAGCGTTTGGAATGTGCATTGATACATTTTTGGTGGTAACTCCGCCCACTCTAATGGTCTCTTATAAGGCACTCCCGCCTAATTCCCCTCAGTTCCTTTCCACCGCATTAGCAGCTTGAAGGAACCTAGTTTCGCTAGTTTTTTTCCTCACTTTCGATTTGATTGGATTTTTAACTTAGCTTGGATTTTTGACTACGATTTTTTCTCACTCCTTTGGATCTGGCATTCTCTAGGAGGAGGAGTGAAAGGAATTCTGAATTCTGGGTATGCCATCTGTCAGGCCAAACTCCCGAGTGCGGATGGCCATTCCTGCTGCCTTGTCTCGGTGAGTCCCATAATGTGGATTCTTGCGTGCACTGCAGGGCCTTCACACCTCAAGCCCGTAAGCACAGGATGTCCCACATGAAATAGTTTTTATACGAAGAGGCTCTAATTCTAGCGGCTGCCTCGCCCATGGCTCCACAAAAACGGGGCCGCTCGCCGTCTCTGAAGTCAAAGACTCAAATTGACATTGGCCCCATAGTCCGTCCCGATGCCATTCGGTTGCTTCGGATCCAGAGGCAGTGCGAGGTTTGCACAAACATGCTGTTCCCTCAGTTCCAGGTCGGGATCAAGCACACTCGACACCTTCAATCTCTACACGGGACCAGGAACCCTTGACTTTGAAGGCTGTCCCTCGGGACCAGGTGCCTTCTGAAACCACTGATCGGGTTGGTGCTTCAGAGGAAACATCAAAGTAATTAAAAAAGAAAGAAAAGCACTCCTCTCGGCATGAGGATAGCTCTAAGTCTAAGAGCAAGCTGAAGGATGCTTCCAAAAAGTCGAAGCCAATGACCGTTCCATCGACGGTCCATACTAGTACGGCCACTAAGGCTATTGAAACCGGGGAAGTGCCGCATGCCGATGATGCTGAGGCTGCTTTGACCCGACCATCCCAAGCAACAGCTGCTGAGGGAAATCTACTATCCCATGCTCCAACTTCTGCAGCTTCTGTAGAAATTGTCACAGTTGAAGTGCCCTCGGGTGCCGATACAGATGTGTCACCCCAAGGGAAAGACTATTCACCAGTCCTCGTTGTTTTGAGAGCTCAACTTCTCGAACGCTCTGCTTCCAACGTCAAAGTTGAGGTTGTTGAACCCAAAGACGCCACTCGAACTCGTCCCTTTTCACCTTGGATCCATGATGATAAGCCTGCTTTCTCCGCCTACAACCTGGCACGTTCCATCTACCATGCCAAATTCACCTCTCCAACTGGCTCACAGGTCCTAACCACCCAGGCCTTTGACTTCACAGAAATGTATGCAGGTCAGAGTGTGCGTCGTTCCCCACAACACCTGGGATTCGTGGAACCGCGGGGTCTAGCCAAGAAAGACGTGAAGAGTCAAGTATCTCCACATCCAGACCAACGTCCTCTGCCACGGACTCCTCCCACACCACCGCCTCATACCACCTCTGCTCTAGGGCAGCCGCAGCCCATCGCCTACGGGTTTGACCTCTACTTCATCGGAGTCAGAGGATCCATACTTCCCTTATCTGCCATCTCCACAACCTGATTTGGTGGAGGATGATTCTGCGTCGCCAACGGATGATAATCCGTGCTTTTTCTGAACAAATGCTTCGCATGTCACATGCTTTGGACCTCAAGATTGTGGAAAAGGAGTCAGAACCAGTGGATCCTATATTCTATCGTATACAGTCGAAGGCGCCTCCTACTGCCCGTCTCCCAGTTTTGCTGTCCCTTCTGAAACTCACTCAGGGTTCATGGGAAAACCCCTCCTCGATCCAGTCCGCTTCAAAGAAGATTGATACGACTGTATCGGGTTGGAGGGGAACATATCAAATGGCTTCAAACTCATCCTTGCCCCAATTCTATTGTAATTGAGGCCTCCCAGAACAGAAGGCAACGCCATCCGCAATCGATGCCACCTGACCCAGAAGGGCGGAAGCTTGACATAATTGGGGAAAAGATCTACTCCGCTGCAGGCCTGAGTTTCCATGTGGCCAATTACTCTGCTTGTATGGGGGCATATCAGCAGGTACTCTGGGAGAGGATGATGCCCCTAATTCAAGATCTCCCAGATGAAAGACTAAGATTGGCGGAGGCAATTCAATCAGAAGTGCAGTTACTGGTGCGGCAACAAATGAATTCTGCCCAACACGTTGCAGATTGTCCTGCCAAGACAATAGCTGGATCCATCGCCCTGCGTTGTCACACATGGCTCCGATCTTTGGGCCTCACTCCCCAAGCCTCAGCTACCATTGAGGATTTGCCATTCGATGAGTCTGGTCTTTTCAATGGCTCCACGGATGAAAAATTAGAGATTACCCAGAAGATGAGGACCACCACCAAGAAGTATGGTATGGCTGCTTCCTCATCTTCTATATACCGCTATAGGAGCCGTACCAACTGGCAGGCCTCTACATCTGGCCATCAGTTTAGACAGGGGTTTACTGGCCAATCTTATAGATGCTCCCGATATCTGCCGTCCCCTTCATCAGCCTCATCGGTGAGGAGCCAGGGGTCAACTTCATGATACCGACCCCCTACAAAGCAGAGGTCCAAGGATCAAGCCAGGAGAAAATTCTGAATTTCCACCTCATTCTCCTTCTCTCTTCTCTTTAGACTCCACTGTTCAGAGATTGACTGTCAACTTTCTAAGAAGCCTGGTCTTCAATAACATCAGACCGCTGGGTACTTCAAATCATCCAGAACGCCTATTGGATCGAATTGAACTCACTTTCTCTGACAGGTTGGGTTCGATCAACACCGCCCTCCCCTCCCCTCCCCTCCTTGAGGAGGTGCAGACACTGCTGCAGAAAGGGGCCATCGAACCCGTGGACTCCAAACTTCACCACCTCTGCTTCTTCTCGAGGTACTTCCTGGTCACGAAGAAAGACGGAGGTCTCCATCCCATTATTGACCTTCACGGAGTGAATTGGTATATAGCACCAAAGAAGTTCAGGATGGTTACCCTGGCTTCCATCCTACTGCTCCTATAGCAAAATGACTGGTTTGCTTCCATAGACCTCAAAGATGCCTACTTCCACTTCGGGATCCATCCATCCCACAAATAGTTCCTGGCATCAAGTCATTCCAATTCTGGGTCCTCCCATTTGGACTTTCGACCGCTCCAAGAGTCTTCACGAAATGCATGGCGGTGGTAGCGGCCTTTCTACATCAGTGTGGAGTGGTGGTCTTCCCTTATATCGATGACTGGTTGATTGTGGCAAACTCTCAATGTCAGCTCGAACTGGACATCGGTCTCACCTTAGATGTGTTAGATGGCCTGGGACTTGTTGTCAACACAGAGAAGTTGCAATTCCAACCATCCCAATCTATCCAGTTCATCGGAGCTTGGTTGGATTCACTTACGGCCGCAGCCTACCTACCTCGGAACCGATTCGACATCCTCCGGTCCTTGATCCATGCCTGCTGCCGATCCCGAAGACTTTCGGCCCATGTAGTCCAGGTACTTCTCGGTCACGTGGCAGCTACTACCTATGTGATGCGCCTCGCCAGGCTCTGATTCCACCCGCTTCAACACTGGTTCCTACAAGTGTTCGACCCCTTGCGTGACTGCCCGAACAAACTGCTCACGATGCCACGGGCAGTTCAACGGTCGCTGGGATGGTGGTTGGTGCCGGAGAACATTTTGTCAGGTATGCCTTTCGACCCTCCTCAACCAGACATCTCCCTAACAACAGATGCCTCGATGTTCGGATGGGGAGCCCATCTCGAATCCTACGAAATCCAGGGCACTTGGGATGCCAATGAACAGACATGCCATATCAATGTCTTAGAGCTTATCAGTGTCCAGAAGGCACTACGGGCTTTCAAGACCCTAGTGACGGACAAGAGCGTCCTGGTGGTAACAGACAACACATCAGTGATGTACTATCTGAACAAGCAAGGAGGAACGAGATCCCCTCAGCTTCTTCAACTCACACTGGACATCTGGGATTGGTGCATATGCAGGAACAATCCATCCACCTGCCGGGGAGGAGAACACTTTTGCAGACGGACTCAGCCATTCCAGCCTCTCCATCCACGAATGGATGTTGCACAGGTCAGTGACATCAGACCTGTTCCAACAATGGAGAACTCCCCAAGTGGACTTCTTTGCATCACCAGAAAACAGTCAAGTGCCACCAGTTCTGCTCAGACGTCACGCCCTGGGTTCGAGGGGCAACACATTCCTCTCTCATTGGACGGAACCCCTTCTCTACCTCTTCCCTCCGTTTCCACTACTGTCGAGGGTAATCGCCAAGCTACGTCAGGACTGAGCGGATGCCATCCTCATCACTCCACGGTGGCCCCGTCAACCTTGGTTCGCAACCCTCCTGCATCTAGCCAGGCACCAATTCATCCGACTCCCGACCTGTCCCGATCTCACCATTCAGAATGGGAAGGTCAGGCACCCAGATGTACAAGCTCTACAATTAGCAGCATGGAGGCTATGACCTTGAACTCATCCTCCGTTCAAAGGGCCAGGGTCACTATGGCCTCGGATTCATCCTCGGTTCCGAGAGGCCGGGTCTCTCCATGTCTGCCTCCAGAAGTTGAGACTGTCATCGACACTGCCCAACGACCTGCTACCCGTAGATCGTATCACTATAAGTGGAAAAAGTTTGAAGCCTTTCTGGCTGATCGAGGACTAGCTACAGAACCATACTCCATCCCGACGGTCTTGGAATTCCTTCTCCACCTGTCTACCACAGGGCTTTCGCTTTCGTTGATCCGGTGCTACATGGCAGCCGTTTCTGTCGAATTCCAGGCTACAGGTCACCAGTCTCCTTTTACGGATCCAATGGTCAAGAAGTTCTTAAGAGGCTATGCTAACCTGCATCCTCTGGTACTCGAGCCTACACCGACGTGGAGCCTCGAACTGGTCCCCTCGCAGCTGGTTCGGCGTCCCTTCGAACCCATGGCACCTACTGATTTGAGACTCCTTCTTGGAAAACTACTTTCCTTATTGCTATTACTTCGGCGCACCAAGCTAGAGAATCTGTGCCTTGCGCTCGGACCCGCCATACACTGCTTTCCACAAACATAAGGTAGTGCTCCGTCCCGACATCTCCTTCCTCCCGAAGGTGGTGTCGAGCTTCCATCTGAATCAGTCTATCACTCTCCCTGCTTTGATGCAGGACCCGAAGCACGAATTCAAGCGAACCATCCACTCCATGGACATCAGGAGGGCACTCGCCTTTTACATCCAGAGAACTGCTCCCTTCAGGAAGTCACCTAAACTGTTTGTTTCCTATGCCGACTCGAGACTTGGAGAACCTATTTCTCCACAATGTCTGTCAAAGTAGGTGACATCTACCATAGCTCTCTGCTATGAACTGGTGAAGAAGCCACTGCCACCACCAATTCGAGGACACTTGACAAGCCTTCCTCTCTGGAGTGCCTCTAGAGGATGTTTGTAGAGCAGCAACTTGGTCATCACCTTTGACTTTCATTTCCCATTATAGACTTGGCACTCGTACTAGAAACAAGGCTGCCTTTGGGAAAGCTGTGCTTTTGTCTTCTATTCAATGAGCGAGTGTTAATGTGTTGCCATTTTATCGATATGCTTGATCTGTTTTCTCATGCTTAAGAATGTGCTATCAAAAACCTAACTACTGGTCTGACTGTGCAGCTTGGTCCTAGTGTCAGCATGTATAGGACATACCCTCCTCCTGGAGTGAAGCTTGCCAGTCTACCAAACTGTGTGGTTCACAAAGACCATGAAGAAGATGGACAGGTTGCTTACCTGTAACCTTAGATCTTCGAGTGGTCTTCTGTGAATTCACACAGACCTGCCCATCCTCTCCTCTATGTCCTACTATATCATATAAACATGCTTAATGTTCCTGATGCTGCTGGTTGCGGTGTCATTCAAGGAACTGAGGGGAATTAGGCGGGAGTGCCTTATAAGGGACTGTTACGGTGGGCGGAGTTACCGCCAAAAATGTATCAATGCACATTCTGCCTAGCGATTCCAGAAAGTTCTGAACGCTCTGCGCAGGCACAGGAATAACCCCAACTGTGTGAATTCACAGAAGACCACTCGAAGATCTATGGTTAAAGGTAAGCAACCTGTCCTTCCCCCTTCTTATCCTAACTTCCAACATCTGAAGTAAGTTGGGGAGGAGAACAAAGAGAGTATGTCTGGCCTAGGATCACCCAATACCCAAATGAGGATTTGAACCTGGGTCTTGTCAGGATACAACACTCTAGCCCTACAACACATTTGCTGTCATTTACATTCCACCAGGAAGAAATTATCAGCAGACTAGGAAACCCATGGGAAACATCCAAACAAGAAAAACTTTGGTAATAACGGCAGTGATAAAATGCCTCCTAGGATAATCAAGCACCACTAAAAAGAAGAAATCTCAGTTTCCTGGCTCACTACTTTCTGTAAAACAAAGAACAACTGCATTTTCAGCCAGCCTTTAAAAGGAAGGGGGAGTTGACACTTCCTATTTGGGACAGAGCGAGCAGGGATGGATCAGAGTGACTCTCGCACTCCAAACTGCAATGGTGGCAGCGATAGAGGGCAAAATTAAAAAGCTCCAACCTGAAAATCAGGTTCCCAGACACTAGGGAGCATAAAGATCCCACCCCCCACCTTACTGCAAAGGCGCCCAAGACTACAAATTTGCTGCTGGAACAGAGTGACAATCATCAGGGCAAGCAGCATAGCTGGGCAGCTGTCATCCTGGTTACTAAACAAGGAAGAGTTATGACAGCTGTTTAGACAGCTGATAAGCTGCTAAACCCCTTGAAAAAAAGTGAAAGAAAGAAAAGAAGATTTAAGGACAAGGAAGTTCCCTGATGGTAGAAAATTAAAGTCTTGAGGTATTTATGATTCTCTATTTTAAAAAAAATTAAAATAATTGGAAGTGTTTTCCTGAAGGGGAAAGTGGAAGTTTCCAATAGATACTTGACACTTTATTTTTTTTTTTTTGGGGGGGGGGACAGCTGAACCTTTATTGTTTTCAAAACCAAAGTGAAAACAGAGCTCTGTTTGATGAGTAAGGAGGGGCTTGGGTGTGTGTGCAGACTTGCTTAGAGAGGGATGGAGGAAAAGGGGAATCTGGACTGTTGGCAAGGAATAGTGCCCTGTCTCTCTCCACACTGGAGGATAGTAGAAGGGTGCATGGGGGGGAGGGAGAAGAGGGCCATCGCAGGTTGTGCAGCTCACTCTGCTGCCCTCTGGGTCTCACTGCACTGCTTGCTCATTTGCACTGCTGCTGGAGCATTTGCACTGCTGCTGGAGATACTTGACACTTTAAATTGCTTTTCAAATTCCGAAACAGAGAATAAGGAATAAGAGGGAAGAGGAAGTTATAAAGACTTGCTAATGGCTCTGTCATAAGTGGCATTCTCTGCTTTTGCCTCTCCCCTTCTCTTTTGTTTTAAACTTCCTTCTCTCTCCCTTTTTTTCTTTCTTTTTTCCCTTTCCTTTCCTCCTTTTTTGAGCCTTTGAAGTTTTTGGAAATCAAACCAGAAAGCCTGAGCTACATTTTGTTTTGAACCCTCCACTCCCTGCCTTGGTTAATTTTTTGAACTTAAGCAGAGAAGATTGGAGTCCATGATTGTTAAATTAATGTCAAGTGTCTGACCTTGTAAACACAGACTTGAAGATAAGAACAGTAAACTACAACAAGAGTTTTTACCTTCTCAACTGAAAACCCACCCTCAGATTTACTTGTGATTTTTCCCTTGCTAAACTACTGTTTAGAAGACTAAGATGTTATTATTTTGAGATCACTGAGATCTGCACTTTGTGTACTGACTTGGATATAGCCAGTGTCTTCGTTTTCATTCTTTTCTCCTTTTATTCTTTTCACAGAATCATAGATCCATAGAATTGTAGAGCTGGAAGAGACCACGAGGGCCATCCAGTCCAACCCCCTGCCACGCAGGAAATCACAATCAAAGCATCCCTGACAGATGACCATCCAGCCTCTGCTTAAAGACCTCCAAGGAAAGAGACCCCACCATGCTCCGAGGAAGTGTGTTCCACTGGCAAACATCTCTTACTGTCAAAAAGTTCCTCCTCATGTTGAGGTGGAATCTCTGTTCCTGGAGCTTGCATCCATTGCTCCATGTTCCAATCTCTGGAGCAGCAGAAAACAAGCCTGCCCCATCCTCAGCATGACATCCCTTCAAATACTTAAACAGGGCTATCATATCGCCTCTTAACCGTCTTTTTTCCAGGCTAAAAATACCGAGCTCCCTAAGTCTCTCCTCATAAAGGCATGGTTTCCAGACCTTTCACCATTTTAGTCGCCCTCCTCTGCACACGTTCCAATTTGTCAATATCCTTTTTGAATTGTGGTGCCCAGAACTGGACACAGTATTCTAGGTGAGATCTGACCAAGGCAGAATAGAGCGGCACTATTACTTCCCTTGATCTAGACACTATACTTCTATTGATGCAGCCCAAAATCACATTGGCCTTTTTAGCTGCCGTATCACACTGTTGACTCATGTTCAACTTGTGGTCTACTAGGACTCCTAGATCCCTTTCGCACCTAGTCTCATTCAGCCAGGTCTCCCCATCCTATATCTATGCATTTCATTTTTTCGCCCTAAGTGCAGTACCTTACATTTCTCCATATTGAATTTCATTTTGTTAGCTTTGGCCCAGCTCTCCAGTCTATCCAGGTCATTTTGAATTTTGATCCTGTCCTCTAGGGTATTAGCTACTCTTCCTAATTTGGTGTCATCTGCAAATTTGATAAGTATACCCTTAATTCTGTCATCCAAGTCATTGATAAAGATTTTGAAAAGCACTGGGCTCAGGACAGAATCCTGTGGCACCCCACTGGTCACATCTTTCCAAGACAAAGAGGAGCCACTGCAGAGCACACTTTGGGTTCGGCCGGTCAACCAGTTACAAATCCATTTAACAGTTAACTTGTCTAGCCCACACTTTACAAGCTTGTTTGCAAGAATGTCATGGGGAACCTTGTCAAAGGCCTTACTGAAATCAAGGTATGCGATATCCACACCGTTTCCTTTTTTGCATTTTTTAAAAAATCTCCTACCCCCCTAAAGCAACAGACCACTAAAAAGTTTTTTTACTGCCCATATGCTACTCTGATTTTCCCACTTTTTCCTCCCCCCCCCCACATCTCTCTCTCTCTCTCTCCTTATAGAGAAGTAATTAGTGGAGAGAAGAAGGGAAGGAAGGAAGAGAGAAGAAAGAAGATAGAGAGAAGACAGAGAAGAAGAGAAAGATAAGGAAAGAAGACAGAAGAAGAACATAAGAAGGAAGGAAGGAGAAGGCCAAGAAGAGGAAGGAAGGAAAAAGGCAGAGAAGAGGAAGGAAGGAAAAAGAACAAGGACAAAGAAGAGGACCGTAAAGAGGGAGACGAAGAAAAGGTGGAAAGAAAGGGAAGGGAAAAAAATAGAAAGAGGTCAAAAAGAAAGACAATGGAATGTTGAAGAAGGTTCGAGGAAATGGAAGAAGGTGAGAGAAGTCTGCAGATGGCATCTGACATGAAGTCAAGTGAAAGAACGGAGGAAACACAGCATGCTCAGTATAGAAGAGGATCGCTAGAGGAAGGAGTACTGCAATATATGACGAAGTTCATAGAAAAGATGAGGGATTCAGAAAAGAAACCAGTAGCAACTTGAAGACATGAACACCAAATTTAATACACTCCAAAATATTCTTCTTCCAGTGAAATGAAAGAGGAAAGAAAATAAAGAGGAGATCCATCTACTATGCAAAGAGACACAAGACCTAAAACTGGAATTAGAAAAACAATTAGATCAACTGGCACTAGTGGAGCAGAAGGAAAAGGAGACTTGGATAAGATTAAGAGGCATGGTGGAATTGTGTCAGAATGTCAAGAAATGTCAGAGATAGAGTTATCAAAGAACTGGCAAAAAATTAAAATGGGAAGTACCGTATATTCCTGCATATAAGACTGCTTTTTAACACTTGAAAATCTCCTCAAAAGTGGGTGGTGGTGGTCTTATACCCAAGTAGATCTTTTCCCCTGTTGTGAGAATGATTGAAGTGTTAAATGGCCTGGGCAGTTTTCCGAGCAGATCCTTCCTCCTGCTGTGAGAATGACTGCTTTGCCTTTGAAGTGTTAAATGGCCCTCCATTTAGCTCAGGAGAGTCAAAATGGTGTTTCTTTTCAGGACAAGTTAGCCTAAAATTAGAATTTCTGGATTCAAACTTATCATTTTGCATCAAGTTTTGTCTATGGTGAAATTCTCTTGTCTGCCAATGTGGCTCTAAAATCATTAATGTGCTCATTCAAAAATTTGGGATTTGATAGCTTCATATTAACCAACTTATTAATGCAATCTTACTTTCCAAAGATTGAACACCACAGAGATTTTTCAAAGTATCCCATGCTTTTTTAGCTGTTCTCAGTCCTTTAATTTCACAGACTATTCCACCATCTACAGCCACTGAGCTGGCTGGCTGGTGGGGAACAGGCTTTCCAGCCAGCTGGCTGGCTGGTGGGGGGGGGGCAAACTCTATATTTTAACTTAAAAATTGGGGGCTTATCTTATGCGCCCAGTCGTCTTATATGCCGGAATATACAGTAGACTTTATTGATAAGGAACTGGATTGAGTTTACAGCGTGAATTTGGAGGTGGCCAAGAGGAAAAGACTGCCAAGCAATATTATAGTCCAGTGTGCCAGAAAAAATACAAGACTACATTCTGGATTTCCATTATAACAAGGGTATAACAAATGATGGGAAGCTGCTTATAATCCTGAAGGAAATTTCAATAAGATTGTTAAAGAGGAGGAAGGACTACAACTTTTTCATCAAGATGTTGAAAAGAAAGAAGGTCCCCTTCAGCTGGGATAAGTTGGAAGGCGTGAATTGTACATATAAAGGAAGACACAAAATTAATTCAATGGACAAGGTGAAAGACTTCTTGAAAAGAATTTTTAAAAATATTGCAAATAATCAAGGAACAAAGAATGCAGAGGCTCAAATGAAGAACCAGACTATCGAGATGAACATGTACAAGAAGAAGAAGGAAAAGACCACACTCCAAGGCAGTGTATTCCACTTCTGAACAGCTCTTACTGTCAGGAAATTCTTCCTAATGTTTAGGTGGAATCTCTTTTCCTGTAGTTTGAACCCATTGCACCATGTCCTAGTCTCTGGAGCAGCAGAAAACAAGCTTGCCCCATCCTCAGTATGACATCCCTTCAAATATTTAAACATGGCTATCATGTCAACTCTTAATCTTCTCTTCTCCAAACTAAACACAATCTGATCCCTAAGCCACTCCTCATAAGGCATGTCTTCCAGACCTTTAATCATTTTGGTCGCCCTTCTCTGGACACTATCCAGCTTCTCAATATCCTTCTTGAATTGTGGTGCCCAGAACTGGACACAGTATTCCAGGTGAGGTCCAACCAAAGCAGAATAGAGTAGCATTATTACTTCCCTTGATCTAGACGCTATACTCCTATTAATGCAGCCTAGAATCGCATTGGCCTTGTTAGTGCATGCATCACACTGCTGACTCATGTTCAGTTTGTGGTCCACTAAGACTCCTAGATCTCTTTCACATGTACTGCCATCAAGCCAGGTGTCACCCATCCTATATCTGTGCATTTCATTTTTACTGCCCAGGTGTAGTATCCTACATTTCTCCCTGTTGAAATTCATTTTATTAGTTTTGGCCCAGTTTTCTAATCTATTGAGGTCATTTTGGATTCTGATCCTGTCCTCTGGGGTATTAGCTACCCCTCCTAATTTGGTGTCATCTGCAAACTTGATAAGCATACCCTCTATTCCCTCATCTAAGTCATTGATAAAGATGTTGAATAGCACTGGGCCCAGGACAGAACCCTATGGCACCCCACTAGTCACTTCTCTCCAGGATGAAGAGGAGCCATTGGTGACTACCCTTTGGGCTTGGTCAGTCAACCAATTACAAATCCGCCTAACGGTTGCATTGTCTAGCCGACAGTTTACTAACTTTTTTGCAAAAATAACATGGGGGACCTTGTCAAAAGCCTTACTGAAAGCAAGATACACTACATCCATAGCATTCCCTTCACCTATCAAGTTTGTAACTCTATCATAAAAAGAGATAAGATTAGTCTGTCATGACTTGTTTTTGAGAAATCCATGTTGACTTTCAGTGATCACAACATTCCTTTCTAAGTGCTTACAGACTGTCTGTTTAATGATCTGCTCTAGAATCTTTCCTAGTATTGATGTCAGGCTGACCGGACCGTAATTATTTGGGTCTTCTTCTCACCCTTTTTAAAGATGGGGACAACAATAAAAACATTGGTAGACGGCGCAAAAAGGATCTGTGAACCCCACTACCTGGGGGACGAACTAAAGCACCTAAACTGGGCTCTACAGGCTAATGGTTACTCCAGATCAGACATCACAAGAGCAGCCAGACCTAGAAAAAAACACAGGAATGAAGAAAAACAGCCACCCAAAGGGAAGGTATTTTTATCATACATCAAAGGAGTCACAGACAGAATAGGGAAACTGATGAGGAAACACAACCTCCAAATGATCTACAGACCAACCAAGAAAATCCAAGAAATGCTACACTCAGCGAAGGACAAAAGAGACCCTCTCACAGCTGCAGGAGTCTACCGCATACCATGCAGCTATGGACAAGTTTTCATAGGGACCACTACATGCAGTGTGCAAACATGAATCAAGGAACATGAGAGACACTGCAGACTGGGCCAGCCAGAAAAGTCAGCAGTAGCAGAACATGTTATAAACCAACCTGGACAGAAAATGTTATTTCAAAACACAGAAATTCTGGACCAGGCCAACACCTATCATGTCAGAATGCACAGGAAGCTATTGAAATCCACAACACCTGGACAACTTCAACAGGAAAGAAGAAACCCTAAAAGTAAACAAAATCTGGCTACCAGTCTTGAAAAACACTAAGATCAAAACTCAACACATGCAAATGAACTCCATCCAGGGAGAGGGTGATTTCCAGCAGATAATGGACCATTCCCAAACAGACACTAATCCTCCTTGCATATCTTCACCCAGAAAGTAGCCATTCAAATACACAAATTTACATATCATCCCCAACAGGGGTTCACAGTATATAAACCCCACACACACTCCTACCCGACCATTCTCTGAAGATGCCAGCCACAGATGCAAGCAAAATGTAAGAAATAAACTCTTCCAGAACATGGCCTCACAGCCTGGAAAAAGCCCACAGAAAACGTATGGATGCCGGCCGTGAAAGTCTTCGACTTTACATTAACCTCGAAAGGTTGTAGCAGTAGTTATATAGAGCTAATGGCTACTAACTCCTTCCCCAGGCAGTTTCAGTGGCTCAGCAGAAGGCTCTTTTAAGGCTGACCCTTGTCCTCTCTGTGGTTTTAGTCTAACTGTGAAATTAGATGCCCCGCCCCCTCAGACAATGGGCTCAGGGGAGAGCAAATGCCCAAAAACAAATTCTGTTCCTCTGTGTCTTTCTTTAAAAAGGCAGTGGAAAAACCTATAATAATAACTTGGGAAAAGGAAGTTCACTTTTAGATGGTGATTAAATGAGTTCTTGCTGAATAGACCGGAAGTGGTAAAAGAAGGTAAGAGAACACTAAAGGAGTATTCTTAATTAAATATGGATAAAGAAACAGAAAATACTACGTTTTAGGGTACAAGTAAGGCAGTGATAAGAGGTTTCTTTACTAAAAAAAATATTGATGGGGGAAAGACAAGAAAAAGTGAAGTTAATCTAAGATAAATTAAATTGAAAGAACCAAAATTATTCAAATCTCCAACTAATAAGCAGTTCAGAAAACAGTTAAAATCCCTACAAAAACAAATAACTATGTTAATGACAGATGAAGAAGAAATCAGATTATGTGAAGCAGAGAAACTTTGAATTCACAAATAAATAAGGAAGGTGACTAGCCTACAAATTAAAAGAAGAAAAGTCAAACAGGATGATTGTAACACTGAAAGAAGGAGGTAGGTGTATAACTAGAAAGAAGGACATCGGTAAATTATTTCAGAATTAATTTGAATTATTGCATAAAAAGCAAGAAGTGGTGAAAGGTCTGGAAACCATGCCTTTATGAGAGACTTAGGGAGCTGGGTATTTTTAGCCTGGAAAAAAGATGGTTAAGAGGCGATATGATAGCCCTGTTTAAGTATTTGAAGGGGTGTCACATTGAGGATGGGGCAGGCTTGTTTTCTGCTGCTCCAGAGACTGGAACATGGAGCAATGGATGCAAGCTCCAGGAACAGAGATTCCACCTCAACATTAGGAGGAACTTTTTAACAGTAAGAGCTGTTTGCCAGTGGAACACACTCCCTCGGAGCGTGGTGGGGTCTCCTTCCTTGGAGGTCTTTAAACAGAAGCTGGATGGTCATCTGTCAGGGATGCTTTGATTGTGATTTCCTGTGTGGCAGGGGGTTGGACTGGATGGCCCTCGTGGTCTCTTCCAACTCTACAATTCTATGAATCTATATGAATCTAAGTGCCAGATGAGCAAATGAATAACTATACCCAAAAACAAGTACAGTTGTCCCTCCGTATCCACAATTTGGCATCCACGGATTTAAGTATTCACGGCTGGAAAATATTCTTTAAAAAAATAATCCAAAAAGCAAACCTTGATTTTGCCATCTTATATAAGGGACACCATTTTGCTATGCCATTGCATGTAATGGGTTTTGAGTATTCATGGATTTTGGTATTGCACAGGGGTCCTGGAACCAAACCCCAGCGAATATGAAAGGACAACTGTAATTACAAAATTATCAGATAATCAAAAAGAGAAATTAAATGAAGAAATTAGTGAAAGAGATTGTAGAGATGTTTAGAAAATCTAAAAGGAGAAAGACATCAGTTCCAGATGGAATAACAGTGATTTATTATAAAATATTCTGTGAGGAATTAGTGAAAACCTTACAACATGTAATGAATGATACTCTCCAAAACCACCAAATTCCAATTAGTTGGAAAAAAGCCAATATTACTGTGATACCTAATGAGGATCAGGATTCCATGATAATTAAAAATTATAGACCTACAGTATTTCATTACTAAATAAAGACTATGAATTTTTTCTATTTTGACCAATAGATTAAAAAAAAATCTACAAGAATATATCCACAAGGATCCAAGTTTTTTACTAGACAGACAGAAAAGAAATATCATTAGGACTGTAATTGATGTAACTTATGATTATAATTATCATAATAAAATTAAAGGAGCTTTGACATTTATAGATGCACAAAAAGCATTTGATAATTTACATTAGACTTTTATGTTAATGTGAAATAAACTTTGGGGGAAAATATCAATTAGATTCAAGCAATTATTGTTCACAAAACACAAAATTCATAATTAATGGAAATGCAACAGAAATGATTAAATGAAAGGAAAAAGGCAAGGGAGTCCCTTATCACCAATATTATTTATTTTCGTACTACAAATACTAAATAGGGATTTAAGGATAGTATTTAGACCAGAATTATTCTTATTAAACATGATAGATATAGAGGTTAAAGAGGAAAGAAAATATAGAATTTTGATAAGCTTTATGATTACCGCCGCAAGATTGGTATATGCTAAACAGTGGAAAAGTAACAGAATCCCACAAGTATTGGAATGGTTAGAGAAATTATTTGATATGGTAGAATTGGATAAACTTACAAATTTAATGAAAAGATATTCAATGAAAAACATTTGAAGATATGGAAACCTTTTATGGACTACGTAAAACCATGAAAAGTAGACTAGTAACTATCCCTCTCTGGCTTTTCTTTGCAAACCAAGATCCAGGAAGGACTTGTCCCGTACTTTCTGCAAGTGCACTGATGACTAAAAAAAGGCCAATCCAAGATAAACAGATCCGGTTGCAGAAAGCACAGCAGAAGGTCTCCTTGGGTGATGTTTCCGGGTTGTGATTCTTTCTGCGTTGTCGTTTCTCTTCAAGACTTGTTCGATGTGAGTTCTCAAATAAAGCTGCAGCGCTGTGGATAGTGCATCTCCATGCCTCCCGATGTGAGGCCAGGGCGGACCATTATTGGTGATCAATTTGGCCGAGCCTGAGAAGTTGTTTCAGGGAGTCCTTGTATTGCTTTTTTGGAGCGCCCCTCTTATGCTGACCCGTGGCGAGTTCACCGTAGAGTACTATTTTGGGGAGGCGATGGTCCTCCATCCTAGAAACGTGCCCTGCCCAGCGCAGCTGTGTTCTCAATATCATGGCCTCAATGCCAGTGATCCCTGCTTGCTCAAGGACAGCAACATTCGTCACATAGTCAGTCCAGTATATATTTAGGATTGTGCGTAGACAACGCTGATGAAAGCGTTCGAGGAGTCATAAATGGTGGCGTTAGGTGACCCATGTTTCAGACCCATAAAGAAGAATAGACACTACACTACCTTCCAATTTACTTCCAAGCTCAATTCAAGATGCAGGAACTTACAAAGCCCTAAACGACTTGAGGCCAGATATCTGAAAGATTGCCTCCTCCCATATGAGCCTTCTATTTGAGATCATCAGAGGAAGCCTGCTGTGTGTTCCAACACCTTGTGAAGTTAAGCTGGCAGATACAAGTAGCAGGGCTTTCTCTATAGCAGCGCCTCAACTGTGGAACTTCCTAACCAAGGAAGCTAGGCTGGCCCCATCTCTTTTAAGTTTCTGGCGGGCAGCCAAAATAGTGTTGTCCCACATAGCATTCAATGTTTGAAATTGGTGTTTTAACTGTTTCAAAATTTTCCTTCGGTTTTTTCCGAGCTGTGAGGCCGTGTTCTGGAATAGTTTCTTTCTGATATTTCACCTGCATCTGTGGCTGGCATCTTCAGAGAATGGTTGGGTAGGAGTGTATGTGGAGTTTATATGCTGTGAACCCCTGTTGGGGAGTATATGTAAATTTGTGTGTTTCAAAATTAGATTCTAGGATTCTAAAAACTGCTTTTAGGAGTTTTTAAAGAATATTTTAATGTGTTTTTAAACTGTTTTTATCTTGGTATTGTTTTAATTGGTTTTTTGTTCATCACCTCAGGAGCCCTTGTGGACTGTGAGGTGATACAGAAATACAGATCGACCCCTGCATCCAGAAATTCGATATCCACAGTTTCGCTTATCCATGTCTGAAAAAAAAATGTTCTCTCTAGACATTTCTGAGTCCTCCAATGCAATTCTATGGTCATCTTCTGGTGTTCGTCTCATTGAAAATAATAGGGTTCCCTATTATCCACAATTTTAGGTCTCCACGGGGAGTCTTGGAATCTATCCCCTGCAGGTACAGGGGTTAACCAGTACTTTAAATAAATAGTTGTTTTGTTTTAATCAGGAGTCACAGTAAAAACAAACAAAAAAAGCAGGTCTGATATCATGGTTATCATCTCCACACTGGTCAGATAATAAGTGCTAACTTTTCAGGAATATCAGGAAGCATTCTTGAAAGGTACAACAGTTAACAAAGGAAGACTACTTCCATGAAGCAGCCTGCTTGCCCAGCTGGGCAGAAAGGGGCATGTATACCTGTATGTAAGCCTGCTGGCACCTCTGTACCAACTGGTGGAAAGCTGGTGTGCGCAGATGATTGTGGACGTGGGCAGGATTCAGCCTCTGCAGAGATTCCATGATGATCTCTTGTAGTACAAAAGGACTCAAGACCCCCTTGGCTGCACCAACACAGAACTGATGCACATAGTTGACACCTGCAGAAAAGGAGAGGTGGTTATAATGGGATGGGGAGATTTAGTAGAAACAGGCTAGAAAGGAAAGAGACCACTTCCCCCCAAGAGCATTTTTCTCAGCAAGGGACAGAGCACAATAAATTCAAGTAATAAGCAGTGGTGAAGTTCATGTCAGACAAGAAAGGAAAGAGTCTGCTACTGTTACTAGCAAATAAAAACAAGGTGGGGGAAAGGCAGCCAATATAAAAAGGCATGACACTTTCAAACTCCATAGTTTTGAACTGAAGTTTGTTTCCAGGTTGTACATATTAAGGCAGTCGTTCCCAAACTTGAGTCACCAAAGGCTATTAGACTGCAGAACCCAAAAGGCCTGGCTTTTTTGCTTATTTCATTCCTCACATGTAACAACAAATAAATTCAATTGTTTTCTTCTTGCACCACATGAATGCAAAGGTTTCTAAATAATTTTAAAGCACTATTTGTACTTCAGGAAAGTTCGTGAAAATCCGTTTGTGCAAAAAGCAGTATTTTTTTACAGAAGACAATGTATTTTGCACAAATTCACTGGTTCATGTGCAAAAATATTGATGGTCCATAAATGCGACCCTCCTGCCAATAAATTTCAAAAGTAGCAAGTTATTTTAAATCTTTCATGTTTGAATTGTCTGCTATTTTTACATTCCTTGTAAATGGATCAAGTATACCCATGGGAGGATAGAGTCTGTCTGGTAATGGGCAAAGTGGCCTTGCACCTGCAGATTGTTTTGGAAAACAATAGGTGGAGTTATAATCGGGTGAGAACAGGGTGGGTGGATGATGGGCAATGAATGGCTCAAGTGCCTGCCAGATTTTAACTGATTTTAATACTTATTATTTGAAGCAACCATTTTGTAGTTTTGTTTTTTTCCTGTAGCAACAAAGCTGACTGTTTAACCCTGAAGCTACTGTCCACTGACTCTGAAGAAGCAGACACATGACAAACATGCCTCCTGCTCAAAAAGACATTTTCTGTATAGAAAAAAATGCATGTTTTATTTTAGTCCAAATGAATTTCTCTGAAATCTGAAGAATCTCAGGGCTGTTTTCTTTCTCAGCAGAGTGTCTCAAACAACATGACACCCTTTCTTTATTGACGATGCAAATATCTGTGAGTAACCTTCACATCCCTACTTCCCATTGGGCATGCTGGCTAAAGCTTCTGGAAATGACATCTCAAAACCCAAGTTTGAAAATCACAGCAGTAAGGCACTGCTACTGCCAAGTGTTTGTGTACGTGCCTTCAAGTTGCCTGTCGACATATGGCTACTCCATGAATTTCATAGGGTTTTCTTAGGCAAGGAACACTCAGAGGTGCCTTTGCCAATTCCTCCCTCTGAAATATAGACTATGGCACCTGGTATTCATTGGCACTCTTCCATCCAAGTACTAACCAGAACTGACCCTAGTTAGTTTCCAAGATCAGACAGGATCTGGTGCCTGTGGGGTATTTAGGCCAAGGACCTATAGAGAAATCTTCAGTTATATGTCAGGAGACACAAGATTTCAACTGGAAACTTTTCAAAAAACATCCTGGAATGATATTTATGAATTTCTATCCAGGGAACAAGTGGCACTAGTATGGGTAACTGAATGAAGAGACCATTTGGTTAGGTTTCATCAGAAGAGCCTGGCAGAATATTCTGCCTTGGGATGAACACATTTACTCTTCCTCACTCGGAGCTTACCTAATTTGGCAGCTAATCCCAAGAGCCATTTCACATCTTCCGTGTATGGTGGGCTGCGTGAGAAGTTGTTAGGGTGGTCATTGTGAGCTCTGCGGCCAAGCATCTCCAGTGCCAACATCCCTGAAGGGAAGAACAAATCCAAACATTTCCCAGCAAACTGAGTTAAAACACACAAAACTGAAGGACCAAGCACTGACTCACACTCACTTGCAACTACAGTAGCACCCCCGTATCTGTGGGGGATTGGTTCCAGGGCCTCCCACGGATGGCAAATTCCACTGATAATAGCGAACGCCATCCCAGGGGGTCATCCCAGGGAAAGGGGAAGTGAATTCGCTCCACCCCTTCCCTTCCCCCCTGCCTTAGCCCCGCCACGGCAATGATTATGGGGACGAAGGGGGATGAGATCGCTCCTTCCCTTTCCCTGGGAGGGCTCCTGTCGCTGTGGTGGTGATCGTGAGGGGGAAGGGGGAAGGGAGATTTTAATTTAAAGAGTATTTTAATACTTTCACCTCCTCCCCTTCCCCCTTCACCCCCAGGATTGCTGCCACAGCACGGCCATGGCGGGGAGAAGGGGGCAGAGAAGCGATCTTGCTCCATTCCCCCTTTGCCCCAGTGATCGCAGCCATGGCAGGGGCAAAAGGGATGGAGGAGCGAACTCACCCCCCTTCCTCATGCGATCACGCCGCATCAGGGCCATGGCAGGTGGGGGAAGGGGAGCGAGATCACTTCTCCATCCCCTTTGCCCCGCCATGGCCCCACCATGGGGTTGCTCGCAGGGGTGACAGGAGCCCTCCCAGGGGAAGAGAGGGGGAGGTGAGATCCCTCCTCCCCCCTCCCATTGCCAACCGCAGATAATTGAATCCATGGTTGGCGAATCAGCGGATATGGGCGTGCTACTGTATCTTTGATTTGAAGTGGTGAACTGGCAAGTGCTGGCTAACCTTCTTACCACTTTTCAAACATTAACCATGTTTTGGATTCATGTGCATTATGCTATGAGAGAGGAAAAACAGCTTTCAGAACAATTTGGAGGAATAGTGGGTGGGGAAAACAGTAAACCACACAATCTCCTTTTCTGCTCCAAAATCCAAAAAAACAACTTTTCTTTTTATTTAAAAGAACTAAAAGGGCAGTTATTATCTCAGGTTTATGAAAAGTTTCAAGTCTCAGGCTGGTTCTCTGTACTTGTGCTCTCTAATATCTCTAATATCTCTGCTAAAGAAGGCAGAAAATACTTCAACAGGACTCTGGTGACCAGAGCATTTTTAATGTCCTAACACAGTAGTTGGTCCCATTACACATTAATTAGGAAGGTAACGGGGACAGATGATATTCTCCATGCGCTACAGCTTTCTTCAGGCATTGCTCACCACACTCTCAACAAGGGAGCAGTGGAGTGCTCCACCGCCTTGGACACTGCTTCCCTCACATAAATACCTAAATAAATAAATAAATAAATAAAACATGAAAAGCAGTGCATTTACAAAAGAGACTCTTGTTCATGTGGAAGCAGCTCTCTACGCAAGCAAGATCTCTCATTTTCCAGGGGTTGCTAATTCACACAAACAGGAACCTCTTCAGGTACATCACTTTCCACACATGGAAAGTGATGATGGAGGGGAGAAGACTCTTGCTACTATGCTAAAGGAAGGATGATTAGTGCTTGAACAGGGCTTTGGAGAACTACAAATTTCAAAGTTGTACCTGTAATGAATAAACAACATAGGTAATGCACTAAAAGTTCAGATTCGAAGTTCAATAGCAAACTGAAGCCAAAGAAAAATGGGGCACTATGTGAGATGTGGGAGAATGATAAATTAACTGGCTATCTAACGAAAACGAACCATGCAAAAATAATGGAGGAGTGGAGACCAGTGCAAGAATTTTGGAAGAAGATATGGAATAGAGATGAAAAACTTTGGTGAATAAAAGAACAAACTCTATTTTTAAGAGAAAGAGAAATATTCTGATAGCTTGAACAAGAATGAAAGAGGAAAATTAATAGGAAAGGGGGGGGAAAGACACCATAGAGGAGAAACAAAAGCATGACCTTGGTTAAATGAAGCTGAAAACAATATATTTAATGAGATGCAAAATCCTCATTGATATTTATACATTAAATACTGAATATTGCATAGAATTTGTAAATTATAAAAGCCTATACTTAATAATTGAGAAAAGAGTGTAAAGATTTAGATTGAATAGAGGTAACAAGGTGAAATATTCATATAAAAAAATGACTTAATCAGAGATGAATGTAAACAGGAAGTCAATGTATGGGTTTGGGAGAGAGAAATTTTTGAAAGGGTAACTTATGGAATATATGGAATGAGAGAGGTTGTTGTGTAATGTAGAGGATAAAGTAAGTGATTAGAGGGTTAGAGAAAGTGTTTGGAAGAATTGAGAAGAAGCGAGAAGGAGTGAAAAAAATGGAAAGAGAGAAAGCCCAAGAGTAGAGGAATGTAGTAGCTGAAGGATTGAAGGGAAGAAAGCATAAAGAAATATTATTTGGTGTGTATTCGTGGGTATGGGATAAGCATGTTTGTTAAATTGTGTATGTTAAATTGTGTATGTTTTGTGTGTGCACTAATAAAAATATATATTTAAAAAAATGGGGCACTATTTGAGTAGGATAATTCACGATGATCCCTAAGGCCTAATAAGCCAATTAGTGGGGCATCTTTTTCCATCTCAATATTTCTGAAGCCCAATTCATGTGGCACTGGAATAATGAGACGTCAGCCAAAACAAACAGCTAGAAGGAGTTTCTTCACCTTGAAAGTACAAGTTGGCAACAGGCTTCTCACTGCAAGTGAGCCTTGACAAAAGGGAGAATTATATCTCTGTCACCTCCCTCTCTCACTCTCCATAGTTTTATTTTGTCCACTCCCAGTTCCTACAGAAAAAGACTTGCACAGATGGTACACTAGAATTTGGTATATTCTAGTTATGGAAAAACATTTACCAGTTAAGGAAGAAGCAACACCTTGATAGTGTCAGGCTCATCCTTGAACTCTGGGCTTTGGAATAGAGTTCATGGAAGACCCTGACATAAGGCTACCTCTGGCTTGTTTCTCTTGCCTAGGCCTCTGGAGTTTTGGAGAGAGGCCAACCTGCCTTGTTGGCCTGGGAACGCTGCTCTCCACTACGGCTCAAGGTCAGTTCTTCCAGGTGTAAGCCGGGCTGTTGTTCCTCCCCAAATGCCTTTCCCACGCTGTGGGGTTTATCTGGGGTTTTGTTTCAGTTGTGTTCAGTTTCGGCTTTGTTCCATGTTCCTGACACACGAATCCTTGCCAATAAAGAAATTTATTGATTGAACGTGAGCGTGTGTGCTTGGTACATCACAGACAGCCCAATACAATTTGTTCTTGATCTCTCTTTTTTAATTGTACTAAGCCCTCAAATAAACTTTCTGTTCCATGTAAATATGCAGTGGCACTTCAACTTTTGAGTAATTGTATTGATTATATTAAATAGCAGTAAGTGGGGGTAGAGAAAAAAAGTATGTTTCACTGGTTGTTGTATCTTTAGATCTGTACTTATTTTTTTCAGAAAGAGCTAACAAGATGATTGTAATTCATCTAGTGTCAACTCCCCTTTCACTATCTAGTGGACACTAGGATCTATACCTTGTCTATGACAGAGTATGTTTTGTTTGTTCAGTGCAGCAAAAAGAACAAGGTGTAGGCTTTCTTAGATCTCAACACACAGATAAAGTTACATTCTCAAGAAATTCCAAAAAGGGACCCCACTGACAAATCTGAAGGACCTGAATCTTCATTTCTCAATCAATTCAGGTCATCACTAATTTCTGCATGTATTCATCAGCACTCTCAGACCTGAAAGCCCCTGTGTCTTCAGCAATCTTGATAGCCCTGCAATTCCAGGAAGGAGTGAGCCACTCATTGTGATCCAGGTGATATCCTGGTGACCATCCATAAGGACCAATGCAGCCAAGGATGGGCACCATGGAAACTGAGCATTCTTCACGGGGGGGGGGAACCCTCAATCCTCTTGGAGAGTTATTTGAACATAATGCATGCATAAGTAGAGTTTCCTTTGTACAAGGTAGTTCATGAAGTTAAAACTTATGGGCCTGCTATCCCTAGCCTGATTAGTTAACATCACAGCTTCTACATGTCTGAGGTCGGGTGAGGGAGCACATGAGCTTCAGTGCATCATAGTAATAGTCTTGAGTAAACTACTGGTTATACCATCTGGTCAAAGGCTGGTTTCTCAAAAATCAAGAATCCCTTTAAGATGGTGGCTCAGCCATTGTTACCTGTCATGAAATGTTCTTTTACAAGAATGAGTGTAAAAGAAACACTATGAGTGAAGAGAAACACTAGTCTTCAACAAAAGGCTGTACATGTAGTTTCCCGATTGCACAAGGCTCGGAAAATCTCCCAGTTCTACATCAACTGTCCAAATGATTTGTTCTGTCTTAACTCAAGGTATATTGGAAAAGTATGTGCTAATCTCTGATAGCTGATAGCTCCCCATCATTGGGCCATTAGGTCACAAGAGAGATGCCCTTAGCATAGAAGCAGATTTACCCTGCTCCTTGGTACAGTGAGGAAAACGACCTGTCCCCTCGATCCCTGTCCATCTTGGCTGGCCACCCAAGGGGGTGACGCATCGAGAGTACTCCTTAGGGATATTATCAATGTGTCCTTCAGGGAAGGGTCCTGAAAAAGCCTTCCCTGGACCCCTTGGACAGGAACAACTATAGACCAGTCTCCTTGCTGCCTTTTCTAAGCAAAGTGATTGAGAGGGTGGTCGCTTTCCAACTCCAAGCTGTCTTGGATGAAACCGATTATCTAGATCCATTTCAAACTGGCTTTAGGACGGGATATGGAGTGGAGACTGCCATGGTTGCTCTGGCTGATGACCTCCGCTTGGGGATCGACAGGGGCAGTGTGACCCTGTTGGTGCTCTTGGACCTCTCAGCGGCCTTTGATACAATAGACCATTCTATCCTATTGGATCGCCTGAGGGAGTTAGGAATTGGAGGCACTGCTCTGCAGTGGTTCCATTCCTTCCTCTCGGGCAGATCCCAGAGGGTGAGCCTTGGGGACAGCTGCTCTACCAGAATAGAGCTTAACTGTGGCGTTCCTCAGGGTGCCATTCTGTCCGTGATGCTATTTAACATCTATATGAAGCCGCTGGGAGAGATCATTCGGAGGCATGGAGTGCGGTGTCATCAGTATGCTGATGACACCCAGATATACTTCTCCATGTCTCAGTCATCAGCTTCGACTTCAGATGGCGTCTCTCCTCTCAATGATTGTCTTAAAGCAGTAATGGAATGGATAAGGAAAAACAAATTGAGACTGAATCCAGACAAAACAGAGGTACTAACAGTTACAGGCCCGAAACCAGGTCTGGGAATACAACTCCCAATCCTGGATGGAACTACACTCTCCTCCAAGGATTGTGTTCGCAGTCTGGGGGTGCTCCTGGACCTGTCGTTCCAGATGACTAATCAGGTTAATGTGACGGTCAGGAGTGCCCATTATCAACTTCGGCTGATACACCAGCTGCACCCTTTCCTGGAAACTAGGGACCTCGAAACTGTGGTACATGCACTGGTAACCTCCCGTCTGGATTTCTGTAATGCGCTCTACATGGGGCTACCCTTGTGCTTGACTCAGAAACTTCAACTAGTCCAGAACATGGCAGCCAGGTTGATTCCTGGTGTTTCCAGAAGAGAGCATATAACACCTGTGCTAAAAGCTCTCCACTGGCTGCCTATTAGTTTCCGGGCACAGTACAAGGTGTTGGTTATGACCTTTAAAGCCCTACATGGCTTGGGTCCAACTTATCTCTGGGACCGCCTCCTTCCGTATGACCCTCCCCGCGCACTTCAGTCCTCTGGGAGGAATCTGACTCGACTGTCCTTTCTGGGCTGTGATTGTATGTTTTAATTTTTTCTTCTAATTTATATATTTTTAATTATTGTATGTTTTTAATCCTTCATAATTTAATATTATTTTAAGGGATGGGTGGGCTAGGGTATTGTGATTATGGAGTTTTTATATTGTAAGCCGCCCCGATTGCGTTGCAGAGGGGCGGGATAGAAATAAAATTTTATTATTATTATTATTATTATTATTACCCATGAAAGCAATAAATAAGTAAATAAGTAAAGCATCCTTAAGGCTAACATGGCTGAAGACATTCCTCTTTGCATCCAGGGCCAACACCAAGCCATCTCATTAAATAACCAGATTCCTGAGTCTTATTCACAGAAAATTTGACAATCTTCACACCCTTGACTTCTACTTTACTGTTTTGATCATAGCTACCTGCTCTTTAGTTTTTATATTCCTAATGCAACCCACAGATGTCCTGACACATCAAGGTTTGATGTTAGGAATTTATGTTAGGCATATTCCTTCCCTAATCCAGAAATCAGAGATTGGACAAAGCCTGGCCACTGCTCCTTTTCTAGAGCAGGGGCTAATAAGTTAGGAAGTCTCACCAATTCTTGCCAGGGGAGAGAAACATAGGTACAGGCATACCTCAGCTAACAAACAGCAAAGCTGTTTTTTACAAAGTCTTTTTATGCCATCCCAGCTCCCCTTTTCTCTGTATAGCTGCAAGATTTTTAGCAGCATTGGCATCAGGAGAGTGATGAAGGAGGACTGGAGAAACACAGTGCTGGGTTGCAGCAGCATGTCTACAGTAAACAAGGCAATAAAGCTTGAGCTGATCCTATTGTTGATATATGTGCCTGCCTACTACAGGCAAGGTAAACAGCTGCTGTCTCTAGACTCCCTCAAGCATGAACAACAAAACACAGAGAAAAGGGGAGAGCAGATAAGCCTGCCTCAGTAGTTATCCCCAGCATATTGAAATAGATCTGTAAGTTAGACCACCAGAATGGAAATCATATGAAAAGTAGAGACTGATGAAAGAAAGAAGAAAAAAAACATCCCTGGATGCATTTTTAAAAAAGCCTTTAGGTGTTTTTTTAGTAGATTCAAAATGTTTTTCTTTACTTATGCAAGGATGCCTTGACCTGGTTATTTCATTTCACATGGGCATGTTGTCAGTTCTGAATTAAAATTTTGCTGAAACATGGAACTGCTCTTCTTTTTTGTGGTTTAGAGACCTATTTGTATTGCTTCCATGTTTTTTCTGCCTCTGGTACTAAGTTTTCTGTTAAAGAAGTAATGCCCAGGAACACATCTACTTTGTTAACTGAGATATGCCTGTGGCAGGTTATAACCATGTGTCAAGCATCCCTTCCTCTCACAATCACACACTGCATCAAACTGAAGGCTACCTCAATAATATAATCCCCATGATACATGCCTCCAAATTCCCATTTACACGTATCTGCTCACTGATCCATTTTTCTTACATTTTTGTCATCTTTTTGTTAAATCCAAATCCTACGAGCCTTCTAGTACACAATCTTTCTTCTGTGGACTATTACTCCTTCATAATACTCAGAGGACCAATACACTCACTGACACATTCCATTCTCACTCCACCTCCTCATCTCCCTCAAAAGATCCATTCATTGAAAGAGTCCATAATTTGTGCATACGCCTTGGTGCTACACATTCCTGTCTGAACCAAGTGATCTAAAATCATGTCAGAACCCAGGTGACCCTAGGACAGGAATGAGTTCAAATATAATAGACTAGCCCTGGATGCCAGCTGAAAAGGATGCTAGAGCCGCAATTAACTGTCCTTACCAACTCGGTAGGCAGAGTGAAGGTAGTGCAACCCTTGAGGGCTGACCGGCTGACTGTGTTGCTCATCCTCAGAAGGAAAGCCCCCAGTAACGAGGGAGCTGGGCTGAGAAGATAGGCTTGTCAAGGTAGTCCCTTGAATTGCTGGGAATGTAGACCCTGCATGAACACTTCCTACTGGAGAAAACAAATAACAGCATAAAGGGGAAGATCATTGACATCAAACAACAGTAAGATTTTCAACTCTATTCTACTCCAATTTTTATCAGTCATCTGTTGGCTCAATATCAATTGTGGTAGAAACACAAAAGACAAAAGGAACCTGAATAACAAGACTGAGCGGTACATGCCTTGGAAACTCTAGTAACAGATCACTTAACTAGCTTCTATTTACAGTAGTTCTTAATGTAAAGAGGTCCCAGCAGACTGGAGGAAGGCAAATGTTGCCCCCATCTTTAAAAAGGGGGGGGGGGAGAAGACCCAAATAATTATTGCCCAGTCAGCCTGACATCAATACTAGGAAAGATTCTAGAGCAGATCATTAAACAGACTGTAACCACTTAGAATGCCGTAATCACAAAAAATCAACATGGATTTCTCAAAAACAAGTCGTGCCAGACTAATATCATCTCTTTTTTTGATAGAGTTACAAACTTGATAGGTGAAGGGAATGCAGTGGATGTAGTGTATCTTGATTTCAGTAAGGCTTTTGACAAGGTCCCCCATGATATTCTTGCAAAAAAGTTAGTAAACTGTGGGCTAGACAATACAACTGTTAGGCGGATTGCTAATTGGTTGACTGACCGAGCCCAAAGGGTAGTCACCAATGCCTCCTCTTCATCCTGGAGAGAAGTGACTAGCAGGATGCCACAGGGTTCTGTCCTAGGCCCAGTGCTATTCAACATCTTTATCAATGACTTGGATGAGGGAATAGAGGGTATGCTTATTAAGTTTGCAGATGACACCAAATTAGGAGGGATAGCTAATACCCCAAAGGAAAGGATCAGAATCCAAAATGACCTCAACAGATTAGAAAACTGGGCCAAAACTAACAAAATGAATTTCAACAGGAAAAGTGTAGGATACTACACTTGGGCACTAAAAATGAAACGCACAGATACAGGATGGGTGACACCTGGCTTGATGGCAGTACATGCGAAAAGGATCTAGGAGTCTTAGTGATCAAGCTGAACGTGAGTCAGCAGTGTGATACAAGCACTAAAAAGGCCAATGCGATTCTAGGCTGCATTAACAGGAGTATAGTGTCTAGATCAAAGGAAGTAATAGTGCCGCTGTATTCTGCTTTGGTTGGACCTCACCTGGAATACTGTGTTCAGGTCTGCGCACCACAATTCAGGAAGGATATTGAGAAGGTGGAACATGTCCAGAGGAGGGCGACCAGGATGGTGGGTGGTCTGGAAGCCATGCCCTATGAGGAGCGGCTTAGGGAGCTGATTATGTTTAGTCTGGAGAAGAGATGACATGATAGCCTTGTTTAAATATTTGAAGGGATGTCATACTGAGGATGGGGCAAGCTTGTTTTCTGATGCTCCAGAGACTAGGACACAGAGCAATGGGTTTAAATTACAGGAAAAGAGATTCCACCTAAACATTAGTAAGAACTTCCTGACAGTAAGAGCTTTTCGGCAGTGGAATGCACTGCCTGGGAGTGTGATGGAAACTTCTTCTTTGAAGGACTTAAACAGAGGTTGGATGGCCATCTGTTGGGAATGATTTGATTGTGCATTCCTGCATGGCAGGGGGTTGGACTGGATGGCCCTTGAGGTCTCTTCCAACTCTGATTCTATCTATGATGCTCAACAGCAGAATCCTACTGCATTATCACTGTTTGAAGCTGGAATACTGTGTACCAACTGTAGAACATATGGGGTGAATGGAATAGAGCAATTCAACCCTCAGATGTGCAGTTCCAAGTCTCTGAAAGTTTTGAAATAGTGTTGGTAGACCAAGTCTGAAAAGGGGCATTCTATCTAATAATTATTAGCTCTCTTTTATTTCTAGCCTTACTGCCAATCCCAGGAAAGGCTAACCAACATCCCTCCCAGAAATCTCAGAGCTTAATTCATGGGGGGGGGGTCAGAGTTGCCCACACACCACACTCTCATCAGGGGTCCATTAGTTCTTCTTCTCTGAAACCTTTAAAAAGCACAGAAAATGACAGGATTATTTCAGTTGCTACCCAGAAAAATATGCAAGTTCACAAACGTTAATGAAAACTTCATAGAATCATAGAATTGCAGAGTTGGAAGAGACCATGAGGGCCATCCAGTCCACCCCCCCTGCCATGCAGGAAATCACGATCAAAGCATCCCCGACAGATGGCAATCCAGCCTCTGTTTAAAGACCTCCAAGGAAGGAGACCCCACCACGCTCTGAGGGAGCGTGTTCCACTGCCGAACAGCTCTTACTGTCAAAAAGTTCCTCCTCATGTTGAAGTGGAATCTCTGTTCCTGGAGCTTGCACCCATTGCTCCATGTTCCAGTCTCTGGAGCAGAAGAAAACAAGTCTGCTCCATCCTCAGCGTGACATCCCCTCAAATACTTAAACAGGGCTATCATATCGCCTCTTAACCGTCTTTTTTCCAGGCTAAACATACCCAGCTCCCTAAGTCTCTCCTCATAAGGCATGGTTACCAGACCTTTCACCATTTTAGTTGCCCTTCTCTGGACACGCTCCAATTTGTCAATATCCTGTTTGAATTGTGGTGCCCAGAACTGGACACAGTATTCTAAGTGAGGTCTGACCAAGGCAGAATAGAGTGGCACTATTACTTCCCTTGATCTAGACACTATACTTCTATTGATACAGCCCAAAATCGCATTGGCCTTTTTAGCTGCCGCATCACACTGTTGGTTCATGTTCAACTTGTGGTCTACTAGGACTCCTAGATCCCTTTCGCATGTAGTCTCATTCAGCCAGGTCTCTCCCATCCTATATTTATGCATTTCATTTTTCTGCCCTAAATGCAGTACTTTACATTTCTCCATATTGAATTTCATTTTGTTAGCTTTGGCCCAGCTCTCCAGTCTATCCAGGTCATTCTGAATTTTGATCCTGTCCTCTAGGGTATTAGCTACTCCTCCTAATTTGGTGTCATCTGCAAATTTGATAAGTATGCCCCTAATTCCCTGCTCTACCAGAAGTGAATCTGCCTTTTTAAATTAAAAATAAATTTATAAATTTCTGTCATCCATTAAACTGATCCAGTGGAAGAGCAACACAAATAGTTTGAAATATGTATGATGATTTTGGTAAAATTTGCATTTTAATGGATGCAGTTCTTCATATTCTTGGTAGTCTTACTGTTGCCTATTTTAATAAACATCATAAAAAATGACTATAGTTGTGGTCCAACATCTGATGCAAGTCTTTGACCAGTATCACACCCAAGTATCTGAAACCTTGGCAACTTAAGTCTAGTTATAGTTGTTCTTTGAGGGCATATTCATTTTCCGTTGTCATACTGAAGCACATTAATCAGGATTTGTTAAAATTAATTTTAAACCTGTATTGTCTTGGAAGAGTATTAGTGGGTTTGGGGTCAGCTCTTACAGGATTGATGAAAAATAAAATGTTATAATCTACAAATAATGAGACTGGTTCTTGATGTCTACACTTTTAATATCTTTATTGTTTCTAAGTAGATCTGCAAGACGTTTAATTGCTGTGGCAAATAAGAGACAAGAGAGTGGACATCCCTGTCTCGTCCCTTAAGTGAACAGGAAGGGTTTTGATACTATGCCATTCACATAAACTAAGGCTTTAGAACCTTGATATAGATTTTGATTCCCCTGATGAATTAGGTACCATAGAATTAAGCTGTGGTACCAAACTGCTTTTGTGCTGGGTGCAAAAGTATATTCAAGCATTTAATTTAATTCTGAGTTCCTAATCCATTCACAATGAAGTCATCCTGTAGGTCAAAATCTCTGAATCTATTTTGAGCCTGTCTCACTTGCTTTTTGCAAGCTGCTGTAATTGCAAAAACTGTGTTCAGGGTCAATGTTATAAATAAGGTAGTAAGAAAAATTTTAAAACTAAGAGCCTTATCAAACTACACTGTTATAGCACTATTATTCCACTTCAACTGCTATGGCTGCCTCCTGTGGAATTCTGGGGTTTGTAGTTTAGTGCGGCCTAAAAGTTCTCTGCCTGAGAGTTCTAAATGCTCCTCCCTAAACTGCAAATCCCAGCATGCCACAGGAGGCAGTCATGGCAGCTAAAGTAGAATAATAGTGTTATAACAGTGTAGTGTGATAAGACCCTAAGTGTCCTACCCTGAGAACATCCGTTGTTCACAGGAATTATGGCAAAGTCTCTATTCTCTGTTCTCTAGGAATAAGGACTAGCTAGCAACCTATGCAAAAGAACTTTTGCTCATGTGCACTTTCTCTCTGTTCATATACTTAAGTCCTTGTTGAGGCTTTCAAATAAAGTTGTCCATCTGACCAACTCTGACTCTCAGCTAGGATGAGAACAGATGCTGGAACGGTGGCCCCTTTAGCTAAAGAGCTCAGTATGTTTGTTTTCCTTTCTATCCAGATTCAGGGCTCAAATCCAGCTTCACGACTCACCTGGGAGATATTTGATATTTCAGCCCCACCCAACATTTACACCATAATGTATATCATTTAGTGCCCTGAAAATTGCACTGGACAAATGGGGGGGGGGGACATTTTGCAGCAAAGCCAAGGAGTTCATTTTGAATCTCATCAGACTAGAGAACTTTTCCCCTCATGTTTATAGTGTTTCTCATATTCTTCTTTGGATACTCCAAACTAGCTTTGATATGGACTTATTTCAGCAACGGCTTTCTCATCATCACTTTCCATACAGAGCAGCTTTGTAGACCACCCAGCTGATAGTTGTCCCATGGATGATTTCTCTCATCTTAAACTGCAGAGCTCTTCAGCTCCATCAGAGTTACTACCGGCTTTTTAATTATTTCTCTAATGCCCTCCTTTCCTGGTCACTGAATTTTGGTGGAGTGAAATGCAGCTGTCCATAAACAGAGGGCTCATCTATATGCGGGGAGAAATGTGAATTGATGCAAACTCACACATATTCATTTGAAGCAGGATTGCCTTGTCCGAATGGTATTTGGCAAAATCGCAGGCTACACACTTTTGCTGTCCCAATGGGCATGCCTGCAATTCAAGATGGCACCCATGACTTGCATTTTTATTTTTGTTTATTTATTTTATTTTTATTTATTTTTGCGAGTTGCCACAGCCAAATGTTTTTTTAAAGAAAAAAAAGGCATACTGAGGGTGCAAAAGTGTGATGGCGTGATGCTCTGCATAAATAAATAAAAAGAAAAGGAAAAGGCTGTTTCATTGCATGACTGCTCTCTCACTAAAACGAAAAGCCAAGATGACAGTTCCAGGACGCTTTGCCTTCTAAGAAAGCCCTGTCCCCTGCTCCTGTCTGGCTAATCAGCTTTTTACTTCCACTTTTCTGGGGCTATGTGAATAAATTTGATCACTTGCCCTAATGGTCGCTAATGAGCATTCTCCACAGATTTTTTTAAAACATCGGGGAAAGCCCCAAGGGCTGATCTGTCTGGGTTTATGGTGGACTTGGCCCCCCATCCTTCTGAATACAGTGGAATTATGCGGGATCCCATTAAGACATGTAGGATTCTAAGCAAATCCTAAGAGGATTGTTTTCACCATTTAGACAGGTCCAGATTCATGGCTCAGCCCCATTACTTCCATTTAGTAATAATGGATTGACTGGGGGATGTTCATAGCTTGGGATATTTAAAAGAAAATGATCCAACCCCATTAGTATTTCTGAACAACTTTATCACAGATACTGTGATAGCTCCTTTATCATCATGATGTTGTTTGTTTTGTTAAGCTGTCCAACAAACTCTGGGGCCTTCCAGAAACAGGTTTATTTAATCTGAGGTCACATGGCACTGGAATGGCACACAGCTGGACTCCAGTCAACTGCATATATGCCTTTTGGAGGCAGAAGTCTCACAGAGCATGTTTAGCTATGTTACTGCAACCAACAAGTGTCAGCTTGTTTTTGCTTACAAAAAATATTTTGCACTTTCAAATTGTTGAATACCTTGTGTATATCAACTTGTAACACTGTCAATTAAATCCACTTCCAATTCCAAGTTGTAACACAACAAAATGTGGAACAGTCAAAAGAGTGTGAACATTTCTGCAAGACACAACATATTCTTCTCATCACTATAAGAAGGGACAGTACTCCAGAAGGACTATCCTTCTGGAATTGTGGTGCCCACAACTGGACACAGTATTCCAGGTGAGGTCTGACTAAAGCAGAAGAGTGGCACTATTACTTCCCTTGATCTAGGCACTATACTCCTATTGATGCAGCCTAGAATCACATTGGCTTTTTTAGCTGCCGTGTCACACTGCTGACTCATGTTCAGTTTGTGGTCCACTAAGACTCCTAGATTCCTTTTGCATGTACTGCCATCAAGCCAGGTGGCACCCATCCTTTGGTGACTACCCTTTGGATTCGGCCCATCAACAAGCCCATTTAATGGATGGTGTAACTGTGTTGTTGTTGTTGTTGTTGTTGTTACTGTGTTGTTGCTGCTGCAGCTGTTGCTGTTATTATTATTATGGTTTTAAATCTAGAGTTACGTCTTGGGGGTCCACAGCAAGAAAAGATATTTAAAGGGGTTTCCTAGCAAAGAAAAGGTTAAGAGCCACTGCACTAGAATTCTTCCTCTACAGACTGGTTTTACCATTATGGATGTTCATCCAGAGGCCTGCTTCTCCATCTGTTCTTTTCCTGCAACATTTAATTTTTATTGCAGAATTCCCTGTGATTATAGTAATACACCTTCAATCTCTTTACACTAATGCTATATTATAGAGTCCCCAGTTGAGGTTTCTGCTGGTAAGTTTCCCAATCACAAGTTTTTTGGTTATTGTAAATGAAATAGCTATACTTTCAACAGCCTTCATTCAGAATGCAGTTGTATCCCTACCGCCACAAAACTAACTACTCAGTAGTGGCTGAGAATTACACTAGGACTGTAGGATGCTGCAGTGGCACAGAGAGAGTTGAAGATGGGCAGATGAGCACATCTATCACAACAACAGGCTATCGACATAACTCTTCATTTTTTGACCATTCCATTGCAAGGATGTAAAGAGGCTGCCTTAGACAAGTGACAAAAACTAAAAAAAAACCAATCAGTTTATCAGGTGGAAAATTTTGTAATAAAAATGTCAACTTCAATTTATATTGTAAGTAAAGTGATTAACTTAAATTGTAATTTCAGCATGAACGTAACTCCAGAATTAATTTCATTGAGTTATTAAATGAGACACAGTACTAAAGAGCCAGCAAATTTTACATTTCCCAGCTGGTTCTTCACCCAAAACCTAGTTCTCTCAGATTCCCCCCCACACACACACAAAATTACTTTTTACGTTTTGTTAAGTCCTACAGGGTTGGGGAATTATGTGTAGATAAAAGGAGTGAAAATACATTGTACTAAGAGTAAATCCCAACCCCGTTTCAAAATAATAAAGGATTGATACTACTGAAATCAGATATTTCTTTATATTGATAAAATCACAAGGAGTTCAGAAAGTTACAAAAACACTTGAAGTCCCTTTGAAGTAAGTACCAAAAATGTTTTTTAAAAAATACTTTAAGAACATAACATCAGACAACTTTCTCCTCTACTTTACAAAACAATTTTAGCCTAAATACAATTTAGACCCTTGAATTAACTAGAGTAGAGCCCTTGACTAACTGCTGAATGGTAAGTCAACAATTGTGTAAAGTTCATAGATTCTAGTGTAGAGGGGAACAGCAAATTGATTTAAGTCATAATCTCAAAGCCATATCTATCCAAACACTGAGTCACTAAAATTCATTTCCACAAATACAGGATACCAGAAGTTTTAAAATTTGACCACAGTTGAAGCAACAGGGCCTAAATACCCTAATGGCACCAGATCCCATCTGATCTTGAAAGCTAAGCAGGGTTGGCCCTGGTTAATACTTGGATGGGAGACCACCAACAAACCCAGGTGCTGCAGGCTACATTTCAGAGGAAGGCAATGGCAAACTACCTATGAGTATTCCTTGCCTAAGAAAACCCAATGAAATTCATGAGGCTACCATAAGTCAACAGGTGACTTGAAGGCGCACATGCATGCGTGCACACACACACACGACAGACAAATTTGAAACAAATATTCAGGGATATGTGTTTGTATGAACCTACTAAATTCTGTTTAATTTTAATTACCCAGCAAAATTGCAATGAAATGAGAAGAATTATCACTCAACTGATTTATTAAACCATAGAACAGATCCTTATTGATTTAGAAATATGCCTATTTCATGTAAAATAAAAATGTGCTTAAAGTACTGGGCTAGGAATTGACACATCCAGGTTCAAGTCCTCACAAAACCATGAAATTGACTGGATACCCTTGGGCCTCTCACTATGCCTCAGCTTGAGTTGTTGTTACTCAACTCAAGTTACTCAGGGTTGTTGCAAAGATAAAGTGGGAAGGAGAAGAGCCATTTATGGCACCCTGAGCTTTTCCTCTAAAGGGATGTGTTGATTGCAGCCACAAAATTGTGAGTTTGATCCAACAGGGCTCCAAGGCTAACTCAGCCTTCCATCCTTCCACAGGTCGGTAAAATGAGTACTCAGCTTGTCGGGGGCAATTAGCTAATGTACTGTTAACTGCTTTAGAGAGTGCTTTGCACTGAGAAGCAGCACAGAAATATAAATCCTATTGCTATACTATTCAGGTGACAGTTGATTTACTTTTTAAAATTATATTTATCTGAAATAAACCAGCAAGGCAATTCCATAATCACATGGAGGGAAAGCCATTCCAAAAAACTGCACCATCTGTTTAGGCAAAAGTACAGTCATCAGAAAAACACCCAACAACTCCAGAGAATATGTAAAAAGAACATTACCTTTACTGAGAAAAATGAGTGTTACCTTTCCAAATGCAGCACTAGAACCAGGTGTCAATAGTATGGTGGCTACAGGTGCTACCCTATGTAAAGGGCATCTTTTATTACTACCATGGCCCCCATAACCTCATCACTGAAAAAAAATTAAGATATCAGTTTCTCTCCTCCAGGAGGATGAGACTGTTTGTAAAAGAAACACCAGACCCTAGCTGCCACCATTTTTATTATTTCACGATGCTTCGTGGGCACAGAGGTATTAAAAGCAGATGTTTTTAGTTTTGTATGGGAAAAAATAGAGACAAAGAGGGGGCTTAACTGCCTTGCCTTTCTGAAAAGGGTGTATTGATGGCATAGAGAACTGCAGGTTCAAAGTAGTATGTCTGCGCTGTGACACTTGCATAATCATTTCTGCCTCATACTCAGGTTCTTGGGCAAGTTGGTTAGCTTCATGAAAAAATTCTGCACCCAGAAGCTTGGACTAGTACATATTCCTGAGGTTTCATAACAATATAAAGATATTCCTCCTCCATTACCATAGTAGACAACTACCATGGGCACAGAAGCAGCCAAAATAATAATAATAATAAAAATCAATACCACTGTCTTTTCTGCCAGCGTATTTTCACACAGCAAGAGAGTAATACTTACTTGCTACATTGGAAGACAGTGACAGCCCTGTCTCAGCATGGTATGGATGCACAGCGATTTGCGTCATCGATGGGACAGGCACTCCTGGAAACGACACTGCTGTAGCTGCCAAAGATGGGGTTGTTACAGAGTACGGGTACTGTGCTCCAATGAATGCTGGGTGGACACCCTGCAAAGGAAGAGGACAGGGTAACTTGGCCTTGCACACAGGACACAAGGTACAGTTTTTAAGGAGGTACCTCAAAGCAGCCCATCTAATAATCATAACCGGACTCCCACCACACAATTTCATTCCTGAAAGCCATTAACACGTTCCTTATTTGGGGAGAATATTTTTTTAAAAATACTTTCAGGGAAGGAAGTGTGAAAAGAGACCAAGAGCCAGGAGGTCTATGAGGATTTCTAGAGGCTGTCTTGAGCAAGCACACATGCACACATGCATGTACACACACTCCTTTTGGAATGAGGAATTCTTTTTACAGGAAGGATTGTGTGAGGTATGCTTTCAGGTAGCATGCATACTAACAGAGCTCCACTGATAAAAATTAACTGTTCAGATCCTTTTCCTGACACTCACCAAAATGACAGTCTTAAGAGATTTCTTTCCTCAAACCTATGAGTTATCAATCACATAATCAACAATAATGCTTCATATTTATAAGTCCTATTCTTTGCAAAATAAAACAGATTCCAGAACAAACCAGGAGACCAAATTGATACATCCACCAAAACACAGGAACACACCTTTGATCCTGATCCATTAAAGTCTCCAGATGGCATCAGCAATGCCTTTCTCAGCTGTGCAGAAATATTTTGCATACACAGTATCCTAGGTTTAATCTGTAGAATCTCCAGTGAACAGTATGTGCTCTGACACCAAAGTGGGGAGTAGCTATCTCATCTACTCACCTAGGCCACAACATTTTGGGGAGAGAAGAGAATTGTCACCTTAAATTCTTAGCTCAAAGAAGATCACTTACTTGAGGATAAGCAGAGCCAGGCACAGGGAAGACTGCTGGGCGTGGCATGTGCTGAATTGGATGCCCAATGTACTGAGGGTTGCAAGGGATGTGGGTCTGGAGTGTGGTATAGGGATGTAGACCCTGGGTATGTGCATGAGCCATTGCTGGCCCTGCCATGGTGTGCTGCTGGTAAATTGTTGACCCCACTGATATCACAGGCACCACTGTTGCTGCTGCTGTCACTGCAGCTGCCACAGTCACTGTAGTGGGTTCTGATGTCACTCTTGTATCTGCCAGTCCACGGACTGCTTCGCAAGATGCCCGGGCTCCGCTTGCACTGCATCCTGTAGCTCCCTCCCTCTGGGCAAGAGTTCCACCAACAGTTTGTTCATATAACCAGTACCACTGGTGAGCAACTTCGAAGAGGACTTCAGGATAAACACCACCCCCTTTGGCTGCCTCCTCCACTGCCAAGCAAGCTTTCTCCAGCATTAGATTATCCTGTAACAAAGGCAAAATCCATTATTTAAGGTAAGATGGAGGTTATGTTTCTAATGATAACCTTTAAGAGAAGTGTGTTCCACAAATGGGGTGCTATCACTGAAAAGGGCATCACTACAGGCAGCCACCCACCTCATCTGAGATGACAGAGGTACCTAGAGGAGGATCACCCCTGAAGATCTTAACGCAGGAGTAGATACGTACAGATGAATTACGAAGGGGCAGAGAGTATTCTTATTCCCCTGCTGAAGCTTAAAATCTATGTGCTCAAACTCTCTCTCAGGAACAGATGATTAATATAGGTAACATGGAGGAAATTTAAGACTGTCCATATAAGAACTCTCGCGGACAAGAATAACTTTACAAGTAATCATCAGCCTGAAAGAATTTATCACTTGAGGAGCCATAACATTTCCAATATGTTCAAATCAGGTGTGCTGCTTTCACATTAGGAAATTAAGGCTGTTGAAAAATCAGCTAAATCTGAGTATACTATACTTTTTTTTTATTGTGCAGAAACGTATCCCTATTCTCTCCGTATTATTTCTGCCTCTGATGCCAAAGTTTCTGTTAAAGAAGTAATGCCCAGGAGCACATCTGCTTCATTAACTGAGGTACACCAGTATTATAAAAATATAAAATAACACCAAGATCTTTGGTGAGAGATGCCCTTTTTGACTATACAGAAATTCCCTTTTTATCTACATAAGTCACACACACTGAAATTACTTCTGAACTGATAGCATCTCTCATTTAATGCAGAACTGTCATGAAAATGTCAATTTTAAGCAAATTGGACATCAAAACAACTACTCAAGAAGAACACAGTTTCAGCCCCACACCTCGGAAGCAGGGAGGAAACATGCCAGCACAACCTAGTTATATCAGTTCTAGAGATCGTTAAGCCCTCTGGATACTGTTGGAGTACCCTTCCCAGCATTTCTCACTATTGGCTATACTGGCTAAGGCTACTGGGAATTGTAATCCAACAACATCAGGAGGACCACATGATTCCCACCCCAGTGCTACAGGAATGGGCTGAAGATCTTTGAACTGTTCACCTGTTCCTTGCACTGGACCAGCGCTCTTTGTATCTCATTTGGGTTCAAGGCATGAGCATGTGGCAAGCAGCTCAGTGCCAGCTCAGCAGCTGCTCGCACCATATTGGAATCTCTAGCTCTCGATGCTCTGTCAGCCAATGATGCCACCTCAGGCGGTGTCAGATGTCCATCCCAACATTCCACCAGGATATTCAAGGCTGCACTGCCAATTTCCATGGCTTGCCCTAGAAGCCAGAGAAAAGAGAGAGAACAACAAAGAATCTTGTGGTATGTGAAGTCGAAGGCTTTCATGGCCGGCATCCATAGATTTTCCTTGGGTGTTTTCCAGGCTGTGAGGCCATGCTCTGGAATAGTTTCTTTCTGACGTTTCGCCTGCATCTGTGGCTGGCATCTCTCCTCTCCTGCCTCCTCCAGCACTGCCTTGAGTTTTCCTTCCTGGGGGAGGAAAGGCAGTGCTGGAGGAGGCAGGAGAGAAGAGATGCCATCCACAGATGCAGGTGAAACGTCAGAAAGAAACTATTCCAGAACATGGCCTCACAGCCCAGAAAAAAACCAAGGAAAATCAATCTTGTGGTACCTTTGTGGACTAAAAAAGTAGCACTGAGATCAGAGGAAAAGGAAACAAGGACAAGGCTATAACGTGTGTTAAAGTACATGCAGATAAAATTATTAGTGATTATTTTCAAAACATGTTGACAAAAATCCTGGCACTGGTAAGCTAATATGGACAAACTTCAATATACTTCAAATCACTTCCATCAGTTGTGAAAAAACTGTGTCACTTCAAAACGAACCATTTGGAACAGCATAAAATAATGCCTATTGGATCAAAGGTCTATTTAGTCAGCTTTTTTTTTTTTTTTTTACAGAGTGATGACCTAATGTGTACTGGAAACCCAGAAGCAAGATATGAGAGCAAAGCACATTTCTGCTCATGTGCTCCAGTAACTGCTATGCAGAGTCATATTGCCTATCATACAGGAGGTAATGTATAGAGCCAAATCAATCATTGTAGCAAAATACAACCAGAACACCTCTGTAGATAACCTAAGAACAGATTTGCACCACTAAGCCTAATTGGCTGGGAGCCAGAAAAACTCTGGACTGATAATGTCAGGGAGGGATGCAAAAAGGCACTATCTGAAGCAAAAAAAAAAAAAAAAAAAGGGGGGGGGAGCCTCAATGGATGACAAATGTAACTCTTTAAGCATTTACGGACAGATGAGAAGCAAAAGGAAAAGGGGACAAAAATTGGGACAGAACCCTGAATACAACTATTCAACAACTTGTGTGCAGGAAAATAGAGAATAATTATAACAATCAATGCACTGAAATAGAAGATGAGAACAAAAAAGGAAGACCAAGAGACCTCTCCTACAAGATTCAAGAAATCAAAGGGAAATTTAAACCAAGAGTGAGGATGCTCTACAACCAGCAGGTGAACACACCAAGGTTCACTCAGCCTTCCATCCTTTTGTAGGTTGGTAAAATGAGTACCCGGCTTGTGGGGGCAATTAGCTAACAAACATTGGAAACTGCTTAATGCAGTGTAGATGTGTAAATTGCTATTGCTTAAAAACAATTTGTAAGCCGCTCTGTGGCTGAAGAGCGGGGTATAAATAAATAAATCATCATCATCATCATCAAGAGGAAATAAAAAGTAAGTGGAAAAATACACTGAAGAATTTTATAAAAGAGATAAAAGGATGGCAGAAGGAAGAACCATTTGAAGATGAACCTACAATTTTAGAAAGTGAAGTGGAAGCTATGCTCAAATCACTAGGAAAAGATGACATACCAATAAAGCTGTTTCAAGCTACAGAGACAGAACCAACTCAAATTCTTACTAAAATCTGTTAGCAAATATGGAAAACAAAAGACTGGCCCACAAATTGGAAATGCAATACACATTCCAATCCCCAAGAAAGGCAGCACCAGGGATTACAGTAACAACAGGACCACTGCATTAATCTCCTATGCAAGCAAAGTGATGCTCAAAATTCTACAACAAAGACTTTTACCATGTATGAAGCAAGAAATACCAGATGTCCAAGCTAGGTTCAGAAGAGGAAGAGATATAAGGGATAATAATGCAAATATATATTGGATAATATAGTGCACCAAAGAATTTCAGAAGAAAATCAGTGTGTGCTTTATAGATTATAGCAAAACCTTTGATAGTGTAGCTCATGAAATCTATCAATTGCTCTTACTACAACATTCGATTATCCTAATGCGTAGCCTGTACTCAGGACAAGGGGCCACTTGTAGGACAGAATATAGAGAAACAGAATGTTTTCCCATTGGCAGGGGCTTATTTTTATCAAGGGGCAAGGGGGCTGCATTTTATCACTGTATTTGTTTAACTTGTACAGTGAATGTATTATCACACGCAAAGCTGGATGAGAGTCTGAGGAAGGAGATGTGAAAATTGGAGGAAGGAAGATCAACAACTTAAGATATGCAGATGACACCATACTATTAGCAGAAAATAGCAAAGACCTGGAAGACCTACTGAAGAAAGTTAAGGGAGAAAGGGCAAAGCAAGTTTACATCTTGATGCTAAGAAAACAAAAATAACAACCACAGATGATTTACATAAGACAATGAAGACACTGAGATAGTCAAATAATTCCTATATCTTGGCTCAGTTATTAATCAAAATGGAGATTGCAGCCAAGAAATCAGGAGAAGACTGACTTCGAAGGGCAGCTATGAAAGAACTAGACAAGATCTAGAAGTGTAAAGATATATCATTAACTACTAAGTCAGGACTGTCCACGCCATTGTACTTCTAATTTCTATGTATGGTTGTGAAAGCTGGACAGTGAAGAAGGGGAAGAGAAGCCTAAAAGCCAAGATGACTAAGCAGAGACTGTCATACTTTGTATCATGAGAAGACATAAGTCACTAAAAAAGACAATAATGCTTGGTAAGGTTGAAGGCAGCAGGAAAACAGGAAGACTGAATTACAGGTACATAGACACAGTCAAGGAAGCCACAGCCCTGAGTTTATAAGACTTGAGAGGGGCTGTTGATGACAGGATGACTTGGAGGTCTCTCATTCACAGGGTCACCATAAGTTGAACTTGACTGCAATTAACAACAGCAACGCGAACAGCACCCATTGAAGGTCTTAGTCTCTGTGAATATGGCTTCCCAACAACTCTTCAAGATTCCTTTTCCTATCTGTAGTACTCAAGCTTATGCTACTAATGAGAAAACACTGCACTTTTATAGACCATGTTTAGTAACACAGTAGCAGAGAAAAAACACAAAAGTTTTTAACATTGTAAAAACAGGCAAATATTCCTTATTGTATATCCAGAATTTTATATTCTGTATTTCATTTGTTCCTGTTGCTTGTCAGGGAAGCAGTTCCATTTACAGATGGGAAGCAGAGCATGCAATTTGTCCAGATGTTGGCACCTGAATTCAAAAGCCTACCAGACAGAAAGCCAAACATCTATCTGGTCAATGACAAGTAGTCTTAATGTCATTAATCAAACAATAAGAATTGCATGGATTTCTCTTGAATGCTTAAAATAGGTACAGCAATTACAAACTATTTTATGCTGAGACACACCATGGGCCACACTTTTATGCAGCAAGATGACTTCTAAATCCTGTATAGGAAATGAAAGGCAGATTTTGCATAGAAGTTCAAGATGGGCGGGGGGGGGATGCGTATGCACAAAGCTGTAAGGAAAGAACTTTGCCCACAAAAATAGCCAACGTGAACATAAACTTAAAAGAAAGCTATTTATTTAGATATTGGAAAGCCAGGACTAAATTCTCATTCATCCATGAAGCTTATCAAGAGGCTCTAAGCAACTTGTCCCCATCACCACCAGCAGGTAATTTATCTTACAGAAGATGAATACACAAATAAGGAAAGAATCTGTGAATATTACACTGCTCTTAAGCAGAAAGGTTGGAGCAGCAGTGTGTTCAAAATAACAGAAAGACCATTGGGATTTCTGTCTTTATTCAAATTCCTTCAAACAGATGATCTGGGGCAAGTCTCTCTGCTGCAGCTCCTCCTGGTATCCATTTCTATCTCTACAACTGGTCTAATGGAACACTCTTTCTTTCTTCTTGCTCCTTTGAAACTGTAGCTTTTACTCTAGGAAACATATTCAGGAGTAGCCATGTTGGCCATAGAATCATAGAACTGTACAGTTGGAAGAGACCACAAGAGCCTTCCAGTCCAACCCCCTGCCACGCAGGAATCACAATCAAAGCATCCCTGACAAATGGCCATCCAGCCTCTGTTTAAAGACCTCCAAGGAAGGAGACCCCACCATGCTCCGAGGGAGTGTGTTCTAGTGCCGAACAGCTCTTACTGTCAAAAAATTCCTCCTAATGTTGAGGTGGAATCTCTGTTCCTGGAGCTTGCATCCATTGCTCCGTGTTCTAGTCTCTGGAGCAGCAGCAAACAAGCTTGCTTCATCCTCAATGTGACACCCCTTCAAATACTTAAATAGGGCTATCATATCGCCCCTTAACCGTCTTTTTTCCAGGCTAAACATACCCAGCTCCCATGTAGCAAAACAAAATCCAAAATCGTCAAAAAGGCTATACTTTCATTGGCTAAACAAATGCAAAACACATGATGCAAATTTTCAAAGCTCTATTGGCTTTATCAGACAAAAGATGTTAAAAAATAAAGAAAGGGGGGAGTGATGGGGAGTGACAATGTTGGCGTCACAGGCCTACATGGGCGTAAGTTACACAACAGTTTTTATCACAGGGAGAAACGGGATTTCCTGATCCTGAGTTCGTCCCTTGTTGTTTACACGATTTGTCCTTGGATGAACAATATCCCGGGATTATTGTTTACATGACAACCTTTTCCATGACAAAAGCAAGATCCCAAGACATAGTATCCCATTTATTTATTTATTTGTTTACATGGGAAAAGATTCCAGGATATATATTTTTTTAGCTGTCAGTCAAGGATGCGATTACTCGTTTTTTCACAACCTTGGTGATGTATTTCCTGTGGAGTTTCCCACCACGAGCGATACTATTGGCTGCCACAAATGTTTGCTCAAGCTTCTGCATTGGTCAGAGAAGGAAGGCGAAGGCAACCCCCTCTGCACAATTCGTTAAAAAAAAAAAACACCCCTGATGGGTTTGTCTTAAGGTCTCCAGCTCTGTTTACAGGCTGTAAATCCACAGAGGTTGCTGCAAAATAAAACTTGTTTGTCTTTAAGAACCCACAAGAATCACTCTTGAATAGCAGGAGCTGTAGGCTATATTTCAGAGGAAGGAACTTGTAAAGCCACCTAAGCAGCTTGAAGACACACATGCACACACACACACACACACACACACACACATACACACGCCTGCTTTGCTTTCAGCTGAGAGGGAAGATGAGGAGGGGAAAAGAAGCCAAGTGGTTGGCAGTGAGAGAATCCGTTTAAAAACCACATGTCCCTTTAAAGGGAGATTGTCGGCACAGACACACAAGCCTTTAAAAAACACAAGCCTCGGTGCAGGAGATGGGGAGGGAAGTAAAAGGGAGAGGCGGTCTGGGAGCCCCGAGGTTGGCAGTGAGAGAATCTATTTAAAAAACACAAGCCTCCATGCAGGGGATGGGGAGTGCAACTGACGCCCCCTTCTCTGAACTCTGAGCCCACCCCTGCCACCTCAATTTCCGGCCATCACCTACTTCCAAGATATTTTGTCCTGACCTGTTCACATATCTGATTATCCACAACCTCCCAAGACTTTTTTAAAAACATGGGACAAACTGAGGGATGGAAAGTCACGCTCCTTGGAAGATATATGGTGCCCCCCCCCTTCTGAAAAGTTCAAGATCACCACGATGAAGGTGTGAACAACCAGGGTTCATCACAAGTTCATCTCACAACATCTTCGTCGTGTAAATGGCCCCATGCTGTTTCAGATATTACTTGTGTTGTTGTTCAGGTGCGGGATATCATGTAGGCAGAGGCCACTCCTACTTCTTGGCCATGCGGGGCTGAGACAAAGGATAGTAAAATTTAAATCCTTTTTCAGCAGTGAGGCAACCTCTCTGGCATCCAGCATGTCCCTGTTCCTTTGTTAAGCCATCAACCCCTTTGTTAGGCAGAGATCATTGGATTTTTCAAGAAGACTCTGTACTGCTGCATCTGGAAACAACTTTCAGGTCCTGTATAGGTAAAACTAGCCAATTACAGTATGGAAAGAGAAGTTTTACCTTTGTTTGAGGTAGAAACCTCAGAGAGTTTAGTCTCAGTCCATATTTCCTTGTTGTTTAGGATTTCCCAGAAGCTCGCATCATGTGTTTTGCATTTGGTTGGCCAATAAACATATTGCTTTTTTGTAGAGTTTGGATTTTGTAGCTTCTACTGTGTGAGTTAGTGTGGGAATCAATATACAACTGAATTAGACAATGGCCAGTTGATCCATTCGGGCTCTGTCTTTCTATGGATAATCATAACTCAGTAATCCTCATTACGTTATAGATATTGTAATGTTTTAAGTATTAATGGGTGAATAAGACCACTACCTGGAACAGGTTTTCAGTTATAGATATTTTATGTTATTAAAGGGCTTTGAATACTCTGAGCACAGTGTTGCTACCTGTGATCCATGAGACATGGGAGGAATAGGTCCGAGAGAGCCAGTTGGGAGAGACAAAGTTGTGCAACCCCAGTGCATAGAGTCCAATCTCAAAGGCGCAGAGGTGGAGATTGCGATGGGGCCCTTGGTGGCCACCACTGGAGGATGGGTGGGTGAAAATGGAAGTGCTGCTGTTTCCACCTGCCTTAATGAGGACTGTCTTGGCCAGCTCAAAATAGAAGTGTGCAGCTGCCTCTGAAGGCTGATTTGGGACATGTGGGGCATGGCTCTCTGGCCGCCTGCCCTTATACCTGAAAAAAATAAAATATGTGTTTAAAAATGAACTTAATTCACATCTACATTGAAACTGAAACCAGATGAGGTAGTCTTGGGCTGTGCACAAAAGATACCAAAACTCTGACTTTGCAGGCACTCTAAAAAGGAAACTCCATCAGGGATGGGCTACAGATGGAAAGGCCCAGAAATGAGGGAGGAAACCTCCTTTTTTTCCATGGACAAATTTAAATTTTTCCAGTGGAAAAAACAAACAGCTTTAGAGAATAGGAAAAAAAACCTCCAATGAAATGTCTTCTCTTTTGGTGAATGAAGGCAAAGATTCAGAAGTTAATCTTTCAAAAACTGATTTTGATTAGAATTTTGATACAAACATTTTCAAAGATAAATGTGACTGATTTTGTAAGCAACGAATACGCCATATAAAGAGTATGATAATACACCACTGAAGAGTTAAATGTTTTAAATATTGAGTTAAAACTTATATCCATATAGACACCTAGCCTTAAGACTGACTGTTTATGTTCAAATACTACACTCTTACATATTACAAAGCTTGTGACTTCTGTTTTCATTTTTTCCTGCTTCTCAGGTAGCCAGAATTAAGACACATGTGGTTAGGTAGCATAGGCTTGCATCCTGTTAGGGACATACATCAGTGTGCAAGTGTGTAATCAGGATGTAGCCAGGGGCTTCTGCAAACCTGTCTGCTCCCCACAATGTATGGAATAGTATATGGGGGCTTCAGAGGCTGTTCAGCAAGTTGGGAGAAGGTTTATGGCTTAGCCTGGTGTAGATCCTCCTATGCTGATCCATACAGGATGGTGGCCACAGTGTGCAGAAGGCTGCAGCTCTCTCTTTCGTATAGGATATGCAGTGGGCCCTCGTGATCTGTCGGCGATGGATCCATGACTGTGGATCATCACGTCCTATATTTAAAATGGTGGTGGCATGAATGTGGATGCACTGATGTGTCTGCCAGCATCTAATAATATAAGATATGATCCTCTCCATTTTGTCATTCATGCAGGACTGAGAACCAAACCCCCATGGATCAAGCGGGCCCACTGTATTTACAATTTTGCATATACTGTATATACACACACACATAGTCTTTTATGTTTTAAAATGTCATAAATAAGCCAAACAATGCAATTGTGTATGCTAAGTTTTAAATAAAACATTTTTGTTGCTGGAACAGTAGAATAAGTTTAGGGTTGATATGAAAAGAAGTAGTCCATATATATTTTATTCCCCACCCCCCAGCCCAAATTCCAAATTTTCTCTATAAAACAGAATTAAATTAAAATTACAAGAATAAAATTAAAAATGTCTGGACATTTAACATCCATTGGAGAGACAACCACTGGGAATATATTACTCTTACTATTGTCACAAGGCCTAGAGGCTCAGTCAAGACAGCTCCCTTCATCAGACTTGATATAAAAATGGACATGGCAGAGAAATCCATCTAAGATGAGGCAGACAATTTTGACTTCACCAACTGATTTCTAGCTCCAAATTCTAAGTGGCTTTACCACAGAGACTTCCAAACTCCACCTCCTTGTGACACCTCTACAATGCAATCTAGATTTTGAAAGGATGCACGGTTTTGAAAAGGGGACAACAATTCTTACCTGCCAACCTCCACAGTCTTTGCACGTGCTCCTCCACTGGCTCTCCTGCTTCCACTGGAAGAGGAAGAACCCAATGAATCACTGGAAGAGCTGCTAATACTGTCACTATCCTGCCCTCTACCCCAAGAGGTGGCTGCCCATCCTCCACGCAGCGGTCGCCTGCTGAGGGTTGGAGAACTGTCTGAGGTGGTTTCTGGTGCACTGCTATCAATACTGGCCATTCCTGCAATACCAGTCAACAAAGGCAACAGGTAAGCAAATATATTATCATATCATTACTGTGTGGAACATACACAATTTCATTTTTCAACAAATGGAAGGTATGTATTATGTTAAAGTCTGGTGATATAAGTTAACCAGAAAATGCTAGAGAAATGATGTAACATGACTAAGAAGTCCCAGAGAGACCAATTCATATCTTCTCAGCCAGGAATTCAGCACACGGTTTATAGCAGTGTTTCTCAACCAGGGTTGCCTGGAATCATAGGATTCCCCAAGAGGTTGCTAGGGGTTTCTCAACAGATTGTGATTGTGGAGGGAAAGCAATAGCAGTATATAGATTAATGTTTATGCAGGGGTTCCCTAAGACCTAAAAATTATTTCAAGGGTTCCTCCAGGATAAAAAGGTTGAGAAAGGCTGCTTTATAGGGCATAATACTAACCTTATCTGCAGGCATGTTATAAGAATTACCAAGGATGGACATGAAACACTTTCTTTCAAATGATTGAGGAAGTGGTGCTTTCAATGAACAAACTTTAATCAATGAACCAACTTTAACCAAACTTTAAAGTATAAACAACTTGAGCCATCTGAAACCTACTTTCTCCCCTTCAGCAACTATAACCAGAAGGGAAAAGGAGTGGTTTTTCCATAGTGGCATCCAGGCTCAGCAACTCTCCCTGGACATATTCACTTGCCTACTTCCTTACTGTCCTTCAGGTGAAAAATCAAGCTCGTTCTCAGAGGGGCTTAAAAATATCCTAAATGTCTCCACGGTAGTGGTTTTGCATATTTTCATCTTGCTGCTTACTTACTGTTTTCTTTTCCAGTCCTCACCCCTCAAAGGCTATTTATGAATATATATATATATATATATATATATATATATATATATGAATTACTCATAAGTTGTCTAGTGGGCATTTTATCAACAGTTTGGGTATAATTTGTGAAAGCAAACCAAACTAAAACCTCCCAATTGCCTTGCACCTGAATTGGAACTGTATCCCACATACAAAATCTATAACAAGCTCCTGATAAGTGGTTCCAAATTTCACAACCTCTTTAAGCTTCAGAGTATCAGGTAAGAAGCACTATTTCTCAACAAACCACTGAAAACTAAGTGGTGAAAGATATTAGGGGAGCAAGCTCTGATATTAATAATCTCCTGCAATAATCCTCACCTCTTGGAAACCATGTGGTTTTGTTTATCTAAAAGGGGATGTGTGGGAATAATGGGCCTTATTTTAAAGAAGAATCACACTTCCTGGAGTCTTCCAGAAGAGCGATTCGCCTCTAAAACAAGACACGTGTTCCCCATGCATCTTTTGCTAAAAATATGGTCCATTTACCTGGCAAGCTCTCAAATTCAGCAGCAGTGGAGGCTCATGGGGTTGCCAATATAATCAAGGAGAGTCCACAAGTAGCCTGCAGAACATGTTTTCCCCACCCCTATGTTAAAAGTATGCTGAGTAACATAGTAAACATTAAAAATGGTTAAGGGAGGACAAGAGGACTATTGCCCCCACCCTGTGGTCCAACTAATGGGAAACTTCTGCCTACTTTGAAATTCAAAGAATCCTGCCCTTACATTAGTGATCCCCCAGAAAAGACTTTGCGCTGGTAAGAAATCCTGGAGGCAACAACGGTTTCAGATGTGAATTGTATGAATCTGTGAAAGTTTGCTGTGCTACTTCAATTCAATTTAAAGTGCATGAAAATGCTTTCAAAGGTAGCAAGCATTAGAATGCCATATTGATTACTTACCATGAATGTGCATTCTAGGGCTTGATGAGAGGATGAATCCTGTTACAGATGGGAAAGCCTGTCACCGCCCAGGGAAAAGCAGGAAGCTGAATCATGACCTTATGTAAATTAGACTTTTCTTTATTATCTCCTGAGAGTTGCCACGAGGTCCAGTTTCCTGACTAGCAAAGCCCCATGGAAGAAAAAATGGTCACAGAGAAAAGACATATTAAGTTGTAGCATCGCAGTCACAGGGTGGGATGAATTCATCCTCTCACCAACTCCGTTTGGCAATGTAGGAGTGGGCTGTTGTGTTGTCTGTCAGGACTAGCACGTGATGTCCCTTCACTATGGGAGTGAAGTGTTGTAATGCCAGACGTGCCACCTGGAGCTCCAGCCAGTTGATGCTGTGGCTCCATTCGAGTTGGTTCCAGAAGCCTTGTGTCACTTCCCCTTGGCAGTGAGCTCCCCAGCCGGTCAGGCTCGCATATGACGTTACCGTGATCTGATAGGTTTGAGTGAAGGGAGAGCCCCTGGCGATATTCTCCTGGGTCCACCAAGACATGGAATCCTTGACCGATTGAGGTAGACAAAGCAACATGCATTTGCGCAGGGCTTTCTGTTGTTGGTAATCTAGAAGGAAACTGCAGGGGTCTCGAGTGAAACCTTGCCCAAGAGACTACCTGGATTGTTGAGATCATGAGACCTAGAAATCTGGCCAAGCTGGTCAGAGGCACAAGCGACAGAGTCCTCACTGAGCGTGCTTCCTTTCAGAACATCTGCTGCCTTTCCTGTGATAGGAAGATCTCTCTTTACTTTGTGTCTAAACAAGTTCCCAGATGAGAGATGGTTTGCGAGGGGGTGAGATGACTCTTCTTGAGGTTTACTATGAACCTGTGCCGCTGTAGGCAATGGATCGTTGTGAGGAGGTTTGCCTGCGCCGTGTCGGGTGAGGATGCCCTCAGTCGTACGTCGTCTAGGTAGGGGTAGAGGTGGATTCCCTGACTCCTAGAGCAATCAGTGCCACCAGGACCTTTGTGAAAACTCTTGGTGCTGAAGCAAAACAGTGTCTGGAAAAGCAGCTCAAAATGCCAGCAGGATAAACAAGGGCTGGGAAAGCAGCCAAGCCCCAGTGATAGTTAATTTGGGAGAGCCAGATAAAGTTCAGAACAAGCAAGGTTCCGTTTCTTGGAGAAGCAGCAATACAGGCAAGAAGGCACACAGAGAAGAGTGCAGAATACACTCCAAAGGTCAAGGCTCACAGAAGGCAGCATTGTCCAGAAGTCGATCCATGGGTCAGCAGGATCAGGCAACAGGGTACTATGGAACAGTCCAAGGTCAAGGCACAAGTCAAGGCAGCAAAAGATTCAGGCACCAAAGTCAGCAGGAAGCTTTCTCCAGGTAGATCAGTTGATCTTTGACAAAGCCTCCATTGCCTCTTCCAGCCTATATACAGCACCTTTGCCAGGTGTTTCTTAATGAGCAAATTATTCTCATAAATTCTCAGAGACCTCCTTTGAGCCTCCTTTTGAGCTCGCTGCTGGATATACGATGGTGGAGGTTAAGTCCCTCTCCTCTTCTTCATCCATATCTGAGTGGGCAAGACTCTCTGCTGGGACTGATACCACCCCACTCAGACCAGGCTCTTCCTCTGCTAGAGCCTCTAGGTTGGCAGGGTTCCCTGCTGGCACAGGTGTAGATAAACCTGTGCCAGGGTCCCTAGGGCCATTCCCTGCCATGTCCTCCTCCTCTGACTCTACAGCCTCATCAGGCTCACAAGGCATGACAGGCAGAATGGCAGAGCTCAGAACTAGAAGTGTTGGTCCCTGAAGGCAAAGCGAAGATACTGTCTGCTTTCCTTTTTGATCTTGATGCGCATGTAGGCTTTTGATAGATCCAGAGAGGCCAGGAAGTCTCCCCTCTGTAGTGCCTCTCTAATGGATGAGAGGGTCTCCATTCTGAAGTGTTTGTAAGTGACACAAGAGTTTGTGTATTTTAGGTCTAATATCGAACGGGAGTCTCCTCCTTTCTTGGGAACTGTAAAGAAGGAGTAAACCCCTGAAAAACGCTGTTGTGTTGGGACCTCCTCTATTGCCCTGCTTTTCTGGAAATGAAGGATGACATTAGTGAGAGACGAAGCTTTTCTTCGGTTCTTGGGTATGGGGGTGGGTATGAATCTGTTCCTGGGCTTTGTGTCAAATTCTATGCAGTATCCCTGTGATATCATTGTTAGGACACATCTATCCGACATAGAATTTGGCCATGTGCTCTAGAACAGGGAGCGCCTTCTGCCTACCGGAGCTGTTTGAGAGTCAAAATTGTTGTTTGGAACTGCCTTTTTGGGGTTGGTGACCTCCCCTGCGGGGGTTTGAGGAAAGTTGGATGGTGTAGTTGGTTCTGGCCCAGGTCAGTCGGAAAGTGTGGTAGTCTCTTTGCCTGTTGTATCCCCTAGAGGGGCAAAAGGATTGGGAGGACTGAAAGGAACGCTTATATCCTCTCTGTTCTCCTCGTCAAAGCGTAGTAGGCATTGCTTGCTTCTTGTTCTTGGTTTCCACCAGGATGTCCTTCAATGCTTTATCCCCCAAAAGCTTGGTGCCTTTGAAAGAAGTGGTGGACAAGTTGGTTCTGGAATGCATGTCCACTTCCCAGTGCTTCAGCCAAATAGAACGATGTGCTACCGCTGCCGCCCCTATGGATCCGGCTGCAAAGGACATGGGGTTCTGTGAAGCATCTGCTATGAATTGTAGGGTCTTGAGAATTTTTGTCAAAGTCCTATGCAGAGTCCTAGTGTCCACTTGTTGAGCTTTCAGAAGGTCCTCCACCCATAGGATGGAAGCTCTCTCAAACAGCGATGTCGCCGCTGAAATTTGAACACCTAACACAGATGCCTCATGGATCTTTCTCAGGGCCCCATCCACCCTTTTCTCATCTGGGTCCTTCAGGAGCCCTTCTCCTTCCTTAGGTGCAAGGAAATTGGAGACCAGAGAGGCAACAGGCTTGTTGACCGCAGGGGCCTTCAGGCTCTCCATAATCTGTTTGTTGGTGGTGTAGAACTTTTGAGCAATCATGGTGCCTCTTTCCCTCTGTGTTAGCTTTTCCCACTTGTCCGAGATCAATTGAGTGAAGATCTCAGGGAAGGGCAATTCTTTTTTCTGAACCTTTGGGGAAGGCAGTACTGAGGCTACCTGTTCGTTTTGGGGCTCGTGTGTATCGTTGGACGACCCTTGCTGGACCGCCAAGGCTGATAAGGCCCAATGCTGTCGCTACCTTCATAAGGAGGGGTGAGTAGTCATCACCGTGGAACAGTCTCTCTGATGAGTCTTGCTCCATCATGTCCGAATCTGACCGCTCTCCCTTCTCTTTCTCATCTTGGGAGTCAGTGTCCCCCTCATCTGGGTCTTGGGTGCCTGTGATGGCATCTTCCAGCCTGTTTTCATCACTGGAATCCTCTGCAGATCCCTCTGAGGAATGTGGGGAGGTTTTTTGTTTTTTTTTTTTTGCTTCCTAGTTTGGTCCTCCTGGGGGCGAGGGCCCCCTAAAGAGGTCCTGTGTGGAGGTCCCTGGGATCTCTGGAGCCCTTTGCAGGTTTGGGGGGATGTCCCACAGATTGGATGGAGCCCCCTCATTTTCCCTTCCCTCATGGCTTTGGGAGGCATAGTACTGCTGGGCTATTTCCTGGAAGGAAAGGGAAGGGCCAGGGGTGGTGCTCAGTGGTGCTGCTGTCTAGGAAGTACTTTGGCACAGTGCATGTGTTGGGGAGGGGAGAGATCTCCCTGTTTAAAACAGACTCATTGGGGAGGAGGGCACTAGATAAGAGCGTCAATGTCGCCCCAATGGTGTCCTCCTATCCCATTTGGGTGTTCTGGGCCCCCACTATTGCACCCCCAGGGGCCTGGAGCTCGCTTTAGTCCTCATCGCCCTCTGACTCCTCCCTGCTGGTTACAATGTCGGGGGGGGGAATGAAGTCCCGCAGCAAGGAGAACTCTGAGGCTGCTGCTCCCATTATGGGGGGAGGGGGGAGTAAGAGCCCCAGCCTGGTGATCTGGCGGAAACTGGGTCTGGCCTCCCCCCCCCAAGCCATCACCCGGTACCTCCATGGGCAACCCTTTGCCCTTCCAAGTGTCTCCCATCGCCCGCTGTGGTGCCGCCATAAGCGGAGGGGGGGGGGCATTCCAGCCACAGTGGCGGTTCCAGCAGCCCTGATCTGGGGCTCTTGAGTGGTCCTTGTGCACTTGCTCGGCGCTGTCTCCTCCCGGGCACCCATGGCACACTCCTGGAGCGGCTCTGGGCAATCGCCTGAGAGGTCTTCTCAGAATGACCCGGGGCACGCTCCCATAGTGGCCCTGGGCACCCGAAGTTCCTGGGGCCTCTGCAAGTGGCCTTAGCTCACTCTGAAAGCAGCTCTGGCTGGATCGGCTGCCTCTCTCCTTGGGAGGGCCGTTGGAGGAGTCTTTCCTCCTCTTTGCAGCGTTGCTTGCCCCCTGTGCCATCTCCCAAGGCAAAAGGGAGGGGTAAGGGGGACAAAGAGAGAGCAAGAGAAAGCCAAAAGACCAGAAAAGCCAGCAAGTAAAGAAGTTTTTTTTATTTATTTAATAAGATGATAGAGGAGGAACAAGTGAGAGTAGAAGGAAGAAGAAAAAGGAGTTGAGAATCTAAAAAGAAAAGAAAGATTGAGGTTAAGAAGAGAGTCCTAGCTCTACCCTGGGCAAATCAGGAAGTTAAAAACTGGACCTCGTAGCAACTCTCAGGAAGAGATAACAAAGAAGAGTCTAATTTGCATAAGGTCATGATTCAGCTTCCTGCTTCTCCCTGGGCGATGACAGGTTTTCCTATCTGTAACAGGATTCATCCTCTCACCAACCCCAGAGAATGAGATTTTTTAAATTTATGTATTCATTTATATCCCATCCAATATCCGAAGATCTCAGGATAGCTTACAACAAAATCCCTTTGAAACAATACAGAATAGCAATAATTTTAAAAGACTAAAAATATATTAACACATTTATCTATTAAAAACCAGACAATTTAAAACTATTAAAATCAATTAGGCTTAAAGGCTTTAATAAAAAGCCATGTTTCAACTTGGTGCTGAAATGATATCGGCACTGATGCTAATTGGGCCTCCAAGGGGAAGGTATTCCACAACTGGGTGCAATGGCAGAGAGGGCCCCAACCTCTTTTTACCTGTGTGTTTCTTTTTTTGTCTGACTGGTGAACCCCAGCATCTTCCATTGTATCCACCTCTGTTTCCAAGAGCTAGTCGGCTGGGAACTTTCCCTTCCTGTTTTAAAACACTGGATTCTACAGATGGCTCGCAAATGGATCTCTGTGGGTTCTCTGGAAAAACACAAATCAGTCATTCAGCGCAGCAATAGTGGGAGCAGACATTTATAAACAGGTGCCTGCCCAGACCTGGCTTCTTGACACAGGAAATATCAGCAGACAGAAAGCAATGATGGATAATCATAGGAGATCATCAGACATGTCAAAAGTGGTATTACAACACCAGATCGCAAAAGGGCTCCCTTACCTCATGACTTCATCCCCTATCATTATGCACTCGTTCTGCTCCCATTCCACGGACGCTGTTTTGTATTGACAGGAGAAGCTGTCAAAAGATCCCCCGTTCAGTTTCTGTTATGGATTTCCATGTGTGCAATAATGTGCCCCGTGTTGCTGGTGAGATCCCAGCGGGCAGTCCCTGCCAGAACACTTCCGGATAAGATCAGGACATCCAGGTAAGTGACACACTTTTTATGACCTTCCTCAGGTTACTTGTACATTTTAAAGTGTGTTTTTGTGCTTGGTGTTACCTTTTTGTGGTGTTTTTATTTTTGAATTTCCCGCACTCACATTTTCTCACAAGAATCTGTAGGATTTCACTCCAGGAAGTGAATGGAGTTCTGTTAGAGCTCCGTTCAGTCCTGGGCTGCCCTGTCGATGGGAGAGGAGGTATGTGCAGTGGAGAGGGTAATTGTTCCAAGACAGGGACGGGAGTGGAGATTGTGGGACAGGAACACTTTTTGCATTTCTGTCTGATAATCTCCATAAGCAGCTCTCGTTTCTAGAAAAACCAGAAATAGTGAATGCACTGTAGAATTATAAATTGGTTCCATGAAGATAAGGTAAATACAAATCCCTTTTATCATTCTATGTAGAAATATAGACAAAATAAATAACCATCTGCTTAGGTTTGTAAAGAAAAGAAATCATAGCAGTTTTATCAGACAGCCTGACAGACTGGAGCAAACATCCAGACAAATGTAAAAAAAAACCTGAAAGCAACTATTGTTTTATGTTCCCTTTCTTTTGGTAACTAAATAGTAGTTGTGATCCTATAAAATAACTGTTCATACCTTGTGTACTCTTCTCCAAAAAAGGTTCTGAAGGATTACTCTGGACAGCAGTGGGAACTCCTGTTTGTTGTGTGACAGATGCTCCTGGGAGATGCTGAATAGGTGCAGCTGACTGGGCAGCATGCTTGGAAGGAGATTTCTGATTGGGTACTGTAGGCTTGCTGGATGAGTAGAATGAACTTATAGTCTGGGGTTTGTGTGTCTGACTCTCTCTGTCTAACAGTTTATCCAAGATCTTTAAAACAGAATAGGAGAATATGGAAATTAGAAACTGAACAAGGGAGTCCTCAGATGATGAGGGAATTACATCTGTTATAATCAAAATATATTTAATTAGAAGGCAACGATAACTCAGGTCCTTTTGAAAAGGAAACAAACAGACAAAAGGGTGGTGCTCTCTAGATGTTTTGGAATACAATCCCAATATTTGTACACTAACCCTCAGTTTAGACTACTGTTCCCATAAACCTGATCACTGGGCCTGCTGCCTAGTAGCTGTAGTCCCAAATATCTGGAGAGCACCAGGCTGTCCATCCTTAGTTTAAGACATAAGTTCCTGAAATGTATAAACATTAAGAGATGCAATTACAAATGGAAAGACAAGAACTAGAATTTCGTAAGAATAGAATGAGGTTCACAATACAAGTTATTACTGCCACCTCCTTTCCCTTTGGATATATGAGCCATCATAAGTAGTTTTTTTCCTCAAAGGCACAAAACCTATCCCCACTATACCATCTTGTCCTGCCCTGTGATCCTGTTGTCTGACAGAAAGACACAAAAATTTTACTTCCCAACTCTGCACAAACTCTCTAGCCAGTATGCAATAGGGAAGTTACCCACTACACAGCTTCAAGTTAAAAATAAATTAACCCCCCCCCATACACACACCTGCAGAAAACAGTTCTAACACATGGCAATATTGAGATAAAGTGTTCTTCAAATTTTTTATTACATCTCAGAATAAGAAGAGTCGCCTAGATACATCCTATGCAGACAGGTTGTGAACCAAATTTCTGAAAACTGATCACACCTTCTCTAATTTACAGTAGATGTTCCATCAGTTTTAATTAGCTTTAATTATTACTTTCTATATGGCAAGTTCACTAAAAAAAAATACTGTTCAGACTTTTTATCCAAGTAAAAGAAGATGCTAAACAACATGAACTGAACCCCAGCATATGTGTGTTGCTTCATTTTTTGCAGTGTACACAAGTAGGGAGAAGCAAGAATTTGCAAACTAAAAACATTCTGGATAGATTTTCCATCGGTTTTTTGTGGGCTGTGAGGCCGTGTTCTGGAGTAGTTTATTCCTGACATTTCACCTGCATCTGTGGCTGGCATCTTCAGTTTTCTACACAGCCTTCTCTGAAGATGCCAGCCACAGATGCAGGTGAAACATCATGAATAAACTCTTCCAGAACACGGCCTCACAGCCCGCAAAAAACCCAGAGAAATCCTATGGATGCCAGCCGTGAAAAGCTTCTGCCTTCACATTCTGGAGTTTACAGTCCACGGTTACATTTTCTTTTTAAGAAAAAGAAAAGAACTATTGCCTTTCAGGCCACCAGCTCTCATTTTAGCCTGCCCAACTTAAAACACTGGATAGAATTATGATACCACTAAAAATCATAACTGGAAGGTTTATAATAGTGAAGTTCACCTACCACCAAGCACAATATAAACTGAGCCCACAGGTGCACTAGAGTTAAAAGTCCAGTTCATAATGGGCTGTTCTCAGCATCACCACTTCCCTCTGCCAGCCTCAATTCCCTTGTTGTTATCCCTTCCTACTTTCCCAACATTTAAGCTTGTGAAGAAGATTCCTCAGAAAGGAAAGCTTGCAGCATCAGCACACTCATATTTTACACCTGGACCTGTGCAGCTGAGCACACCTTAATGGCCAAGAGCTTTCCTAATGCCACCTATAACTCAAAGACATTGGAAACTCTACTTTCCATACATACTGCTGCCAGCTTATCACACTGCCCTTTGAAGAGGAGGCCTCTACTTGTGCTGCAAGTCTTTTTGGTGCTCCCACCCTTCTTTACTAAGTTAGTCTTGAAAAATGAAGTGGGACTCTCATGAAGCTCCCTTATATGCACCCATGTTGCAGATGCTTTAAGAGGTCCTAGGCAAAGCAACAAAACTCAAAAGAGTTCTCCAAGAATACACTGAAAATCTAATTATAACAAATGAGCCAGGGAGTTCAGCCACCACTACACACGGCCCAGCTCTGATTAACTGAGAGCTATGTACGTATGTAGGGTATGTATGCAACATACTTTTTTTAGCTTTGACTGGTCATCCTTGTATGTGATCATCAGGGCTAGAGCCAGATCTCCCTTCTCCCTTCGGGTACCTTCACACAAAAGAGGGTGCTCAGCTTCACTCACTGTTGTCTTCATGCCTAAAAGGGAAAGGGCAGAATTCAAATATTTTATCCTTTCTATTTTCAATTTTTAAAAAATCAATAGAAGTGGTGAATACTACACTAAGGCAATAAAAATTAATTCAGTTGTGAGTCCCCCATATACTTCACACATGCAAGTAATGTGTGGACTGCTAGGATTTCTGCTATTCAAATTACATTGTTGTTAACTGCAGTCAAGTCAACTTCAACTTATGGTGAACCTATGAGTACAAGTCACTCTACCCTCAACAGCCCTGCTGAGCTTTTGCAGGCTCAGGGACATGGCTTCCTTGACAGAGTCTATCCGTCTGGAATGCGGTCTTTCCTACTGCCTTCTACCAAGCATTATTGTCTTTTCTAGTGAGCCCTGTCTTCTTATGATATGGTCAAAGTTTAGTCATCTTGCCTTCTAGGGAGAATTCACGTTTGAATTGCTGTAGGACCCATTTATTGGTCTTTTTAACAGGCTACGGCATCCACAGAACTCTTCCGCAGCATATATTTCAAATGAGCAGATTTTCTTTATCAGTTTTTTTCACTGTCCAACTTTCACAAACACACATAAGAATGGGAAATATAATGGCATGGACAATCCTAACTTTAGTATTCGATGATATATCTTTACATCTCAGGATCTTGTCTAGTTCCCTCATAGCTGCCCTTCCAAGTTCTAGTCTTTTGATTTCTTGACTGCAGTCTCCATGCTGATTAATGACTGAGCCAAGATATGGAAAATCCTGAACTATTTCAACGTCTTCATTGTCAACTTTAAAGCTACGTAAACCTTCTGTGGTCATTACTTTGTAATAGAAAATTACACTAAGAGAAGAAAATTTAACTTCTGTTTACATCTAGATGGCTTCACAGAGTGATAAAGGACATGTCCCTTTGCCACAGAGAGGAGTGGTTGGGCAAGGAAAGAAGCTAAGCACTTACCAAGTGCAGCCACAGCTGCCTCAAAGCCAAGCTCTTCATCTCCAGGCATTTCATTATTCCAGTTACGGCTTGGAGGTCTGGATCCTGTAGGAGAAACCACTGGAAAGAGAAAATGGGACAGATTAGTCAGCTCTACAAGAAAGTAAGGATTATTTTGATTGGTAAAATTTTAAGGATCTATAAAACTGAAATTCTAAACTTTTATTTCTATCTAAATCGATCTCTATCTTGGGCCTTCTGCTTACCCCAACTCTTTAGAATAGAATTGTTGAAGTTAAACCAACATTACTAAGTAGTCTTACAAAGCCATGGAAAAATTCAGATACCTGACATCTTTTTTTTTAAAAAAAAAAAAGTGGGATAAATGAATTTGGCAAGGTAATAGGGCACAACTGGTACTCCACAATAGAAAAAGGATTGCAGTCATTACAAGGAAGAATCTACTGGTCTTGCAATCGCTCCCTTAAAATAGATGTGGTAGTTTATCTATACAGAACCTTCAGCAGAAATTCTATAAGAAGTCACCTATTTTAAGAAGCACAGCCTCTGATCTTAATCTATAGCAGGAATTGGCAACTTCCAGAGATCCACATTCCACACACACCTCCTGCCATAACTCAGAGGACTACACACACACACAGAAATGAACCGCCACAACACGAAAGAATACTGGTTTTATAAAGTCACTCCTGGTTTTGGGAAAAAAACAAAAAAAAGCTCTGTCTTGCCTAAACCAGGCAAGGGAGAGGGAAATGTGGCAAAATTGCCAACATGACCCCTAGATGGTGTGGAGAACACTTCTAAGTAAAAAGAAATGTGCTGAGAGCATAGGGGTGTTAAGGCCTGTGTTAGGGGTCATATGCAGCACATACTTTAGATCCCCCTCCAGTCTAAAGCAATCTTTCCAAAGCTACCACCCTCCAAATATTTTGGACTCCTTCATTAAACCCAGGAAACATAGACAAAGGTCAGTGATGGTGGAACATGAGTCCAAAATAGCTGAAAGGTGCCAGATTAGAGAAACCTTTTTAAATTGTATGTCACCCTAAGTTAACACAATAAAGGACAAGATAGAAATATTTATATTAATTAATCAAAGGCTACTCTAGCACATCAGGGCTCAGCTCGGAGAAGAACAGGTTGCATACCTGTAACTGTGGTTCTTCGAGTGGTCATCTGTGCCCTCACACAAATGGGTTTTTGTGCCTGCACAGGAACCTATTCTGGAATATTCTTAAAACTGAGAAGCTTAGTGGTAGCTCTGCCCCTCATTCTCTCGCACCTATCTCTGCCCAACAAACAACTGTTATTTCAGTTTTGTAGTCTGCCGTAATACTACCAGAACCAGAACATGGGCTCAGATGGCTAGGCTTGTGCGAGGGCACAGAAGATCACTCAAAAGAACCACAGTTACAAGTAAGCAACCTGTTTTTATCATGGTCTCTGTGCCTCACACAAATGGAAGACTGCATAGCTTACCCCAGGATGATGGTTTGGGTCACTGAAACAGGTCACTGTTGAAAGAACAGCCTGTCCAAATCATGCATCAGCTCTTGCCCTTGTGTCCAATCTGTAGTGATGTATGAAAGTGGATGGCTGAAACCATGTTGCTGTTTTACATAAATCTGGAAGTACAACTCCCTTAAGTAAAGCCTAAGATAATGTCATCACCCTCATAGAGCGTGCCCTTAGTCCAGTTGGCACAGGACACTTTGACAGTTCTTAAGCAAGTTTTATTGTTTCTACAACCCACTTTGAAAGCTGTTGTGGAGATGCCTTTGCCCACATCTCGTCCCATCATAACAAACAAGAGTTTTTTAGACCAAAATGACACAGGTGTGGTCCACATAGTAGGCTAATGCCTTCCAAACATCTAGAGTATTGAGAGACTTGTCTAATAGTGTGGATGGGTATGGATAAAATGTCGGTAGAGCTATGTCTTGATTCATATGAAACTGAGAAACAACTTTTGACAAGAATGAAACATTGGGGCGTGATACCACTTTTTCACAATGGAATGATAGGTAAGATTCATCACATCTCAAAGCCACAAGCTCTCCTGAAAGTCTCATAGATGTAATCATCGCTAACATTAAAAGCTTCTTATGTATAATGTCAAGTAGTTCAAAAGTCTTTGACATTAACTAGAGATAGTGACCATGTTGGTGTTGGTGGTGCCACTCGTGGATATCTACTGTCGGGTTCTTGAATAATGTTGCAGTTGACTCAGAACTCAGCTGATGAGCCACAATAGCAACCAGGGGTACTCTTACAAAAGAGAATGCAAGCCCTTGTTCTCAAAGATGCAGCGAGTAATGTAACACAGTAGTCAAAGTTGGATACAAAAACTGCTCAGATCTTGAAGAGGAAAATGCACAAACCCGCTTCCATTCGTAACTGTAAGATCTTCTAGTCCAGTGGTTCTAAACCTGTGGGTCCCCAGATGTTGTTGGACTACAGTTCCCAGGAGCCCTCTGAGGTCTCACCTTGACAGCCAGGTGGTCCTCCCAGTCATTAGTGAGCCTGTAGAATTGAACTCACAGCCTCACTAATGGCTGGGAGGACCACCTGGCTGTCAAGGTGAGACCTCAGAGGGCTCCTGGGAACTGTAGTCCAACAACATCTGGGGACCCACAGGTTGAGAACCACTGTTCTAGTGATTGCTTATGGGATGCCTCCAGAATAGAGAGGTTAGTCTCGGTGACCCAACAGTGTTATTCTCCATGCGATTAGTTTCAGAGTCTTGATATCTGGATGAAGTACCTTCCAGTTAGAATATGACAGATCCTAGAATAGAGGTAAGGTCATATTATTGTTTTGCAAAAGACAAAGAAGAGGAGCAAACTAAGGCTGCCTAAGCCAATAGGGCACTATCGCTATTGCATAACGATTTTCGTTATCACCTTTCCTAGGAGAGGAAATGGTGGAAACAGATACATTAGGCAACCTGTCCGCTTTTGGAGAAATGCACCCCTTTGCAATCCTGGTCCTCTCTGTTCTGGAACAGTACTGGGAACACTTCTTATTGTCTTGCCCTACAAAGAGATCCACTTGTGGAACACCACATTGTGAAACAATGTGTTTGAATGCACAATCGGAAAGAGACCGTTTGTGACGCATCATTGGAGCTCAACTGAGAGCATCTGCAAACACACTGCTCTGGCTACACTGATGGCAATAGGATGAATGATGCACCAATTCCAAAACTGAATTGTGAGAATTAGTAGGGTCATAGAGTGTGTGCCAGCTTGCTTGTTTATGTAACATATTGTCATGGTGTTGTCCATGGTAACCTTCACCACTCTTGCCAAGATGATGTTTGAAATCTTGGAATACCTTGATGACATGTATGAGTTATAGAGCATTTATAGGTAGATGCAATTCCTTTTGTGTCCCATGACCTTGGCACAGTCATGGTTGAACAATGTGCTCCCCATCCTGTGAGCAAAGCACTGGTTGTGACTACACATGAAGGTTTTGGTGAACAGAAAGGGATTCCTGACCTCAAGTTTATGAGGTTGGTTCACCAATGAAACAACTGTCTTACATTCAATGGCATGATCAACCTCTTTATTTGATGATCCCTCAATGAGCTGTAGTTCTTGCTGAACCAAAGTTGGAGAGGTTGGAACTTGATACAGACCATGTAGGTTACTGCTGTAGTAGCTGCCATGAGACTCAACCATTTTTGAATTGTGTGTGCTGTCCTGTTTGGAACGCTGTGAGGACAACATCTCTCAAGGCAATTGTCCTGTTGATAGGCAGGTATGCGCTCTCTTTGGTACAGTCCAGTGTGACCCCTATGTAATCTAATGCACTCATAGACTCCAGATTGGATTTTCTGGAATTCACATTAAGACCTGGGTCATTTAGAAGAGTTAATGTCAAATGAATATCTTTGTAAAGTTTTGCTCTGCAAGACGCCATCAAAAGCTAGTTGTCTAGGTATAGGTAAATATGAACCTTTTGAGTTGAGAAATGAGACTACTACTGCCATGCAACTGGTGCAGACCCTTGGTGCTACTGAGAGATGGAAGGACTTTGTACTAGTAATGGTGAAGCAAATAAATTTGCAATGGTGTTTGGATCCTGATGTGGAAGTATGTGTTGCAGATCTATTGATGTGAACAAATCTCTTCTCTTCTGGAACTGTAGGACTGAATGCAGTGAAATCAATTTTGAATTTCCTCGGCTGAATGTACTAGTTGACCCCTTGGAGATCCAAGATGGGATGCAGGCCTTCATCTTGCTTTGGGACTGTAAAATAGCAGGAATAAAACCCATCTTTCCTGGAGTGGTATGGCATCTTTCCCACAGCATCCTTTTGTAAAAGAGTGGTAATCTCATCTCTGAGAGGTTTGGAAGGAGCTGTAACCTGAAATACATCAGTTGGTGGAATACTTGAGAATTCTATGGCATAACCCAAACGGATTATGGTGAGAACCCATGTATCTTAGGTGATGTTCCAACAGGTATTGTAACAGCGGAGCGGTTTCAGGGCCTGAGATGACATTAGGCCAAAAAAATGGACATGTAGATTTGGTGGCGACCTGTGGATGAAGTCAAAACCTAGACTTTGATGTTGTGGATGACTTCTTTATTGATGCAGAGAAATGCTGTTGTCTGAATGATCTACGATTAATAGAAGGCTGTTGTGAGGATGTACGGGATGACCTGGATGGAGACTTGGATCTCTGGTATGAAGATGACTGATGCCTCCAGGAAGCACGGTATGAACGATTCTGCTGCTGTTGTTGTCTAAATCCCATTTTACTGTATTGGGTGTTAATCTAGCTTTTGATAGACGTTCCATTGATTCATCTATTTTCGCACTGAAGAGTCTGACACCATCAAATAGTAGATCTTCAATGCAATGTCGTGTGTCTTCTGTCAAACCTGCAAATCTTAGCCATACATATCCCCTAAGTGCCACAGCTCCAGACATTACCTGTGCACCACAGTCAGCTACATGTGGAGCAGATTATATTTTCTGTGTTGCTAATGTAAATGTCTCTTGCTGAAACTGAAGGGCTGCATTCTTTTGTTCATCTGGAAGTGATGGGATGAATGCCATCATCTTCTCCCAAAGAAACCTCTGAGATGTGGCCATGCACGTGTGCATATTGGCTACTCTTATAGTTAATGCTGAAGAGGAGTAGAATGTCCTTCCAAAGATGTCTAACCTTCTACCCTCACAATCAGATGGGGTTGTATGAGCTCACTTGCCACCTTTAGTCTCTGACACTTCTGCTACTATGGAATTTGGTTGAAGATGTATAAACAGAAATGGTGCCTTCTCTATTGTTTTGTTCCAGTCTACATGAAGCACACATTTCTGCTTACTTTTATGTCATAATAACAATATCAATCCCTGTAAGACATGGAGTACAGATAGTAATGATGTCATCATTCTCTCCAAATATATTCCTGGTGATATCTGTCCACATATGATGCTGATGTCAAAGAAGAATCCCCTCTATACCTGTAGTAATGGTATGATGGTCTCAAGAAGAATGATATATTCCTTGATAAAAAGGTGATCTTTCTCTTACTGGGGATGGTGGTAGGGGTCTGCCTGTCCTGTATGGTGAACTAGTTGTCATAGCCAGTATTTGAACGATAGGTGCATAGTCTGTATCAATGTCTCAGGCTAAATTGAAGGTGCAAGTTTGGTGTCAGCAATCAGTACTGGTGTTAGAATAGGTGCAATTGTGCTGTTAGGTAGTAGTATCAGTATCGGTCTGTGCCACAGATGTTGGTATCAAGATTGGCTCTGCCGTTGTTAATTTGCCAGAGTGTTGCCTAGGCCTTTCCTTCCTTTTCTTTTTCTCCTTATGGCATTCTTTCAATACCGAGCTCTCTCATGAAATGGGCCTTTTATGCCCTGTTTTTGGCACTTTCGCCCAATATTTCAATGTTGAAGTCATGGCAGTTGGCACTGAATCCCCTGCTGCTGTAACATTCGCAGCATGTGGGGCAGAAGCAATCACTTTCGCAGAAATTGCTGATGGTGACACCATAGGCCCTGTGTGTCTGACGTGATTTAGCTGGCGTTGGTACCAAAAGCTGTTTTCTCAGTGCCGAGGATGTCAGTATCAATGTTTTTCCAAGAGTCCTTTTTTTTTCCAACACAGAAACGGATGCCAAAAAAAGAGGCCAATTTGCTGCCGCCTGAACAGCAACTTTTAAAGACTTTCCCCAGCAATTAATCATTGATCTTTGAGTTCTATTTTTGAGAGCTTGGTTTGTGAAGCCTTAGCAGATGGAACAACTCCTCTCCTAAACAAAATAAGCACTCTTTGTGAGTGTCAGACAACAATACTTTGCGCACACAAATACAATTCTTGAAAAGAGAAGATGCCATGAACAGAAATCATTGGAGAAAGAAAGTAAGTTTTTTTGTGTGCTTTTTTTTAAAAGACACAGTGAAGTTAGGGTACAGACTAATAGAGATAGACAAATTAGAAAGTAACTGAGATAGGAAAGTTTAAATTGTAAAACTGATATAAATCTTAGGTTTTAGCAAGAGAATACTCCTTTAAGTGTGAATCCTTCAGCTGATGGAAAGAAACTGAAATAAGGTTGTCTGGTGGGCAGAGACAGGTGTGAGATAAGGAGGGACGGAGCTACTGCCGAGCTTCTCAGCTTTAAAATATTCCAGAATAAGTCCCTGCACAGGTGCAAAAACCCATTTGTGTGAGGTACAAAGTACATGATGAAGAAGCTCCAAACCCAACAAAAGCCTCCACTGAGATATGTTAGCTTAAACTTCTAGCTCATATGACTGTGAGAGAGGCTGAGTGCCTCCTCAGCTCTCTCATGGCTGAGTGTGGTTCGTACATAGTCAGCCAGTACTCAATCATACTATGCAAGTTTCAGCCTTATTGATATTTTGAAGCTCTCCCACACACACATGTCCAGAAACTTCTGTCATAACTGAAACAAAGGACAATAGTAAAATCTGCTGGTCTCCTGAAATTTCAGTGAAAATCTACTGAGTTTTAGAGAAACAAGCAGATAGTAATTTTTACTCTGATCTCCCTCAGTATTTGACATGGATCTCTCTTCTTCAAGTAAGCACAAAAAAGGTTTTACCTGGAGTACATAACACATCAAATATGAAGCTGGCCAGCATGAGAGGTAAGACAGGGCGGTAATCACAGAGTGTTCCTTCCCTCAGCTCTTCAGCCCTTCCCCGGATAGTGTTCATCTCATTAGAGCCAAGTGGAATTTTCTTCAACAAGGCCACAATTTCAGACTCTTGGTACGCCAGCTTTACCTGTTTGATACACAGCAAGGAACAAAACAAATCTATAGGGATTCACCACAGAGATGCCTTGTTTATACTCGACCACAGAGAAGCCTTATCAGACAGAAGATAGTGAGCAAAGTCCTCAGAAGCAGTCACAAAATTAACTGGAGTGAGGCCTTGTTACAATACTAGCAGAAGGTTACCTAGCACTGTCTGAGTTCATGTATAACACAACCAAAGAGATCCCTAGAGGCTGGTTTCATCTTTAAAAAAAAAAAAAAATCTCAGGATTCTTAATCTTAGCAACAGTGCCCAGTTTTTTGCTTCTAGGGAGCTCTGTTTGAAATTTCATCTTGAAACTGAACACTACAACATTGACAACAAGCAAATTTTGAAGTATCTATCTGTGATGTCCAAATGAATTATGACAGCCCCCCCTCCCAATTTTGCTGCTAGGATTGCTCCCCTTTGAATTTAATCTTTAAACTCATCACTAGAGCTTGAACAACCAAAAATGCTGTCATAGTTTGGTTTCAGTAAGATTTTTGACAAGGTCCCCCATTATATTTCTGCAGACAAGCCGGACTAGACAGTGATACTATTAGGTAGATTTCTAACTGCTTGACAGACCAATACTGAAGGGACCAATCCTGGGGAAAAGTTACTAGAGGGGTGCATCTGCTGGACTCTGTCTTGGGCAGAGTGCTACATGGCAGGAAAAAAATGAAATCCACAAACAGAGGATGGAAAGTCCTGGCTTAACAACAGTACATGTGAAAAACATCTGAGGTCTTACTAAGCCACAAGCTAAAGATGAGTCAACACTATAATGAGGCAAACAAAAAAGCCAATGTAATTCTAAGTTGCATCAACATGAGTACAATGCCCAGACTGAGGGAAGTCACACTACCATGCTATTGTGCTTTGGTCTGAACTCACCTCAAACACTGTGTTATGGCTGTATCACACACTGAAAGCTGCTTAACGCAGTGTAGATGTGCAAATAGCTATTGATTAAAACAATTTGTAAGCCACTCTGATAGCCTTGAGGCTGAAGAGCGGGGTATAAATAAATAAATTTTAAAAATAAAAAAAATTAAGTATCACACACATACAAAATTCTCTTTCATTGTTATAGCTTTAGCTAGAGACTGCTCAGATATTACAGCTAGAGCATTATTATAGTTAGTTTCTTAAACATACAGCCATATCTGTATTGTCTATGAGTGTTCCCATGAAAAGAAAAAAAATCAACTGAAGCATTACAGTGTGCTTTATATTTAATAAAATATACTTCTTATAGTTAGAGAGAGAGTAAGACATAGTGGTTTGAATGTTGGACTAGGACACTGGGAGATCAGGGTGCAAATCCCTGTTCAGCCATGGAACCCACTAGGTGACCTTGGGCAAGTCACACTCCATCAGCCTGAGAGGAGGCAAGGGCAAACACACTGAACAAATTCTGCCAAGAAAACCCCATGATAGGGTCACCTTAGAGTTGTCATAAGTCAGAAATGACTTGAAGGCATACAACAACAATATTTCTTATAGTTCTGCATTTTGTCATTTAAACAAATTTGTCATCTTTTTGTTAATTATTTGAACTTCTGGGGTATTTTTGTGTCATGCCTAAATCCAGTTACTGTAAGGGATAAGTAGCAATGGAACAGAAGACTATATATTTTATGATGGCAGCAGAACTTAGATTAAGAGCTCATCATTAGGAGGAGTGAAGCTTTACTTATGTACACCTTCAATGAGAAAGTTTTGAATGTCAATGAGAAAGTGTTCCTTAAGAATAGTACTGATAGTGAGACACACACATCATTCCCAGGATATCAACCAACTAGTGGTGTCCAGCAGTGGAATCCACCTCCATAATCTGGCAGCGGCATTGGGATCTATCTTCAAGTCACCCAGCACAGCCCCAAACACCGTACACCTTTGCCTCTTAATCTTTGGTGACTGCCAGAAAACTCCCCAACCTTGGGAATAAAACTCAATAGTTGTCATAGTTGTGTGCACCATCACATCAAAATCTCTCTAGGAAGATGCAATCTGGACCAAAGTTCTTCTGGGGAAGAAAGGAATTTAATTTCTAAGGTGATTCCACACACAGTATCTCTCTCTTAACCTCAACCCTGTACATAACATGAAGATAATGCCAAGTAACCTTTGGGGGAAAGCAACTGCATTATGATTCTGAGCCTCTCCACATTTGTATATCCATTGTTCCTTTTTGTCAAGCTAGAGACATCTCATAGTCATCCCAAATTCATGTTATTTACACAGAATCTGCCAACAGAGATGAAGTCCTTTCACAGTTTAAAAGAAGTAAAGTTTGAGAATGAAAGCTTTTCAACAACGTCAACTACACTGCATCTGCATCACTAGCACATAGCTATATTTTAAGGAAGATGCAGCTTTCACCCCAAAATTAGAGCTACATCTGTAACACCAAGAACCTTGCCAGCTCCACTCAAGACACAAACTCATTTTGTAGTCTACTTTAAAGCAAGCAGACAGACTGAAGGTTCCTAAAAAACGTAACAGAGCAAATACTAAAAAGTTGGCAAAGCTATGTTAATACCACACATACCTCCAAAGCCTTGGTAGAAGCTGGTGGCCTCTGGAGCTCTAGAGCAAACATGCCAATCTGGAAAGCTAGATTGTGGTATTCCTGACGCTCACTCAGTACAGTTAATAGGAAAGCAGCTTTGGATAAAGTGTTTGTTGCCATCCATGTCTGCTTGCTAGTAGATACCTTGTTTTTCTTGCCCTATAGGATAAACAGTTAGAGGATCCAGATTTAATTGCACTTCATTTCCACTGACATCAATGTGAACATTTAACCCTAATCTAAATTCCAACAACTCTAATGGAGCATAATCAGAATTTAGTTGGATCCAACCCAGCAGCTTTCTTTTTAAAAAATATATTCAATCCAATCATAACATATTTGTTATGACCTAAGATAAGGTTCACATTCCAGAGCAGTGAAGAGGGCCATTCTGTTTTCTGTTACTACCATTTTATTGGTTTTGGTTTTTCCACTTGCATTATGTCAACAAATATCTTGGTATTAAAACAAAAGTGTTGATCAGAATGAGTACCATTAAGAAAAACCCTATACTTGCCTATAATCTCATGGCTTTAGGCATTAAACCTGATATTTTTCAAACCCGACTAAAAAGACTACATATTCCGGCTTATAAGACAACTGGGCGTATAAGACGACCCCCCAATTGTCGAGTAAAAATATAGTTTGGCATATATTTACCATATAAGACCACCCCCCAATTTCGCTGGCTGGCTGGCTGCAGGGCTGGTTTAAGGAATTGTGTGGGGGGGGCTGCAACGCCTTATTTTGTGGGCTCCATATATTTATCTCTAGTCAATCTAACCTAACCTAACCTATTGACAGTACGGGATATTCAGATTGTTACTAATAATGTTTTCGCAGGAGGAGGGTTACAAAGCCCCCCCCCAATGATGGGCCCTCCTACGGTTTGCAGGGGCTGCGGGGCCCTTAAACCGGCCCTGACCGGGTGGGCACAGGCGGGGGAGGGAGGGAGGGAGGCACCAGCAGTGGCCCTATGGCCACCAGGGCCACCAACAGCAGCAGCGGCAGGTGGGCGGGCAAGGCGCTGGCAGGAGGGGCTGCCCAGTACCCTCCGGTGGAGGGGAGCCTCTCTCGGTGGCGTCAAAGGGAGAGCGGGGGAGGGGGCTGCCTGGGTCCCAAACTGGAGGGCTCTGCAGAGGAGGGAAGGGCCAGGGCCAGGACTGGATGGGAGAGCCAGGAAGCAGTGGCATCCCTCCTCCCCCCACTGTTTCTGGAAGGTGCCAAGTCTTTCTGCCACCGGGGCACCCACCCTCTCGCCCCCTCCAGATTGGCGCCCCATTTCCCTGAGGCAACTCCGAGGCGGGCCTTGGGCATGGGGCCGTGTCGGAGCGCCAGCCAGCGGGAGAAGCTGCGGATGGGTCACCTGGCCCAGGCCCTCCGCACCCTCTGCCGCTACCTGCCGGCTGCAAAGGAACCCCACCTCGTCACTCCCAAAGTGGGTCTTTGGAAGAGAATGAAGATGGAGGGGATGGAGAGCAGCCGTGGCAAACTGCGGCATTCACCCCTCTCTTCCACCTTCCAGTCACCCTTGACTCGAAGGTGGATGACAGGGGCGAAAACACCCGGTTTGCCTCGTCTGCTCCCCCTCCCTCTGTCTTCATTCTCTTTGGAAGGGAATGAGGACGGAGGGAATGGGCAGCGTCCATGGCAAACCGCGGGATTCGCCCCTTCCTTCTACCTTCCAGGAAGGTGGATGCCAGGGGCGAAGGTACCCGGTTTGCCTCGTCCACCCCCCCTTCCCTCCGCCTTCATTCTCTTTGGAAGGGAATGAAAATGGGAGAAGCGGGGGCAGCCGTTCCAAACCGCGGGAATCGCCCCTTCCTTCCACCTTCTACGAAGGTGGAAGAAAGGAGCAAACATACCCAGTTTGCCTCGGCCACCACTCAAAGCGAACGTTCCAAAGGGAACGAACACACAGGAGATTGAGCGGCGGCCACAGCAAACCGCAACGTTCACCCCCCTCCTCTGTCTTCAGTTCCTCCCCAAAAGGGGGAGAAGACAGAGAAGGGGGCGAATGAACCGGTAAACACTTTGCCTCACCCCCCCGCCCGATCTCCTGCCTCTTCGCTCCGTTTGCGAAGGGAGCAAAGAGGCAGGAGATCACACGGAGGATGAAGCAAAGTGTATCTGACGTATAAGACATCCCCGATTTTGGAAGATATTTTTCGGGGTTCACACTTAAAAAAAAAAAAAAAAAAAGCAGGAGACCACCAATGTCACAACTGAGTTAAGAGCCCAACCTGGTATTTTATAAATTTGTCAGTAAACCCTAAAACCATTCTAGAAAAAGTAGTTGGAGCATGGATATCTACCCAACACCAAATAATTCATTCAGCTTTTCTGCCTTCACCCTATCCTGTTCTAGTTATCCTTTCATGATTTTTTCTTCTAACAAAGATTTTTTGCACAAAAGAAGCATTCCATAGTGACAAGCATCACAATGATTATTCTGAAAATGATTATTTTGAATTTAGGGTAGTATACATCACGTGAATTGAAATAGTCACACAAATTTTGTGATTGGGTGGAGAACACAGGATCCTAAGAATTCTACTTTTTTATGAAAAAATTTCTATCTATCATGAAAATGGAAACAGTCTTAAAAACATCAAATCTGACAAAATCTCCAAAGTCAATAGGGGATTCATTAAAGTATCCTTTAGGCAAACTGTGTCAATCCCTACATATTTATTTAATCTATACAGGGCCACAGAATCTTGATTTTAATGGATTTTTTTTTAGAGAGTGAACGAGCAAGGGAGCAGAGCATAGATTACAGTGAATATTCGTATATTTATCAATTTCCATCGATTCCAAGCAAAATAATCCATGCTTATTCCCAGCAAAGCACAACACAGAACAGAGAACATTTTTTCTTAGTTATTAAGTTACATTTGCCCTTCTAGTCAAACTACTTCCAAAGCAGATCTGTACCTTTGTTGGGGGCTGCTCCACCTTGAGATCAGGAGGATTGGCCAACAAGTCCTTTGCAAGCTCAACTGTGAGGCAACATGCTTCATTGCTGTAACCATGAGCATAAAGAGCTTCTGCACAGGCAAAGAGGATCTGTAAATGGAAGAGTTGCAAATACAACAGATCTGGTGGTTGCTTTCCATTAACAGGTTCAATAGTGAGTTTAATTGGAGTATGGTAAGTAAATTGCCTTGGACAGGATTATTCAGCATGCATTTTAGACATGAACAACTTCACTCCTTCCAGTGCTGGAGTGAGTTGCATTCTTAGTGAAGCACCTAGGGGAATAAAGGAGGGAAAACCACTGTCCAAAGATAACACCAAAGCCCTCACTGGCACAAGTGCAGAGGGCTGTTCAGTATAGTGGCTAAGAACATAAGCCACAAGCTTGCTACTTTCAATTCCGTCTTGCCCGTGACCTCATCAGGCAGCTTTAGGCATGCCACTGTTCTTCTTGCTCTCAGCTTCCCACCTGCAATATAGGGATAACATACAATGCTATCTTAGCCTAGTACTGCCTACTCTAGTCTGCCTGCCAGCTCTTCCATGCTATGAGGCAGAGAGCTTTCTAAGCCCTGCTACCCATGATTCATAATTAAATGAAGACCCTAGGAACTGAATCTACAACCTTATACATACAAACCATGAGCTCCACTACTGAACATGGACCTTCCCTATAACATTAGGCTATTTTACAAAGCATTGGTAAAAAAAAAATAATACTGAAATAACACCTGTGATGTGTACACAAAGACTCAAAAAGCTTTATTTTTAGGCAAAATATAGCTGGAAACAAATACTGAGACATATAGCAAGGCAAGATAAATAACCAGATATGAACACAAACAATATTTGCTTTTACATTTCATGTTCTTATCCCATGGGTACAAGCAGTCCTTCAAAGCCACACACATTTCCCAGAGCCATAAATACATAAGACAAATACACAGACTTTTGCAGATGACATATACCATAGGTGGAGAACTTGTGGCCCTCTAAATGTTATTGGATTCTAAATCCCATTAGCCCCTGAAAGCATAACCAATGTTTAGGGAAGGCAGGAGCTTCAGTGCACCATCATCAAGAAGGCCACAGGTCCCTCATCCAGTTCACATGCATGCCCCTTACCTCCATGCGGTTTTCTTGCTCTAAGGGCTTTATCCCAGCAAATATGTCTTGCTCCTCTTCTGTCCCTCCCTCAGCCTTCTCATCCTCTTCCTTAGTCACCTCCTGGGGATTCAGATAATATACTTGGTAGTCATCTTCCTCCTCTTCTCCTCCAGCTGCACCATTCTCCCCAATTTCCTTTGGCTTCAAGCATATCCCACCAGTACTTTCATCTGGGCAAGGGATATCATCATCCCCACTGCACACTTCTCCTACTGGGTCCTTGGGGGTTTTCTTGGTGGAAGGGCTGCTCCTGAGGGTGGGCTCAGTTGCCTCAGAGAAATACACTCCACCATCATCTTCATAGGTATCCCTGTAGCTTCTGTTCAAGGGGCTATCTGGGAAACTGAATGTGTTACTAGCCTCTGCCCCAAGAGCCAAACTGCTATCATCTAAAGTCAATTCAGCCAAGTCTGGCTCCAAAGAGCTGTCCTCACTGCTCATACGACGCTTCCCACTGTGCTTGCTGGCCAAGTTCTTTCCCACTGGAAGCTTGCCCTTGTTCACTGCTGTTTTGTATGTAGCTTTATCACCTTCTGCTGAAAGTCGTCTCAGAACCCGCTGTGGGCCTTCAGACACAATTTTCCGCTTTCCAATGAGTTCTTTGGGGCGCACAGCTGGCTCCTGGGAGGCAAGGCGTGACCTCTCCCCTAACTGCAAGCACGTACCTGCAGCATCTGTCCCATGAGATCTCCCCACATCACAGATTTCAGCACACTGTGGTCGACAATTCCTCTGCTGGATGGCCTTAACCCAACAAAAGGAGTTCTTCTTGTCTGCACTGCTATAGGTGATGCCTGGAATGGGATAGGCCTCCTCCCAGTTGAAGTAGCAAGCTTCTACTGCTGGCTTGAAGCCATGGAACAGTTTCTCAAGGGATTTTTTATGCTGCCCCCTTTTGACATTGTCTATTACCTTCAATTGCCACTGCCTTAGTTGTGTGCACAAGTCCCTTCGTCTTGGCATCATGGAAAAGAAGAAATATGTGAAAGAAGGGTATATGAGAGACAAAAGCAAGAAAGCTGATTCACTCCATTCAAGACTTTATTTATTAATCTCATACCTTATCTTTATTGCTGAGCTTTGGTGACAATGGAAGAGTTATTTAATGCTTTACTCCATTTATAATCATAAACTAAATTTGACCTTTAAGATAAGCTGCTATGTGCTGGGCCTGCCTGGAAGCAACTCTCCAAGGCCTCAGATTGGAAGGGGGGTGTCCTTCCTAGCTCTGCTACTTGAGATCCTTCAATGGAAGAAGCTGGTAAAATGTGTGCTCTCTTATATAGCTAACATGGACTACTGAGGGTTGTAAATGATATCCTATTGACCCTTTGCTACTCTGGTACACAGGGCTCTTAAATGAGAGTGTTCTTTTAATTAAAGTCACAGAGACCCAGAGTCATGTATTAATATAACCTTTTCCTTGACTGTTAAACCCAAACCAAATATCATCCACGTTATCTATGTTTTTGAAGGACAGAGAGTTATGAAATAACTGAAGGCCAAAAGACCTCAGGATACTATGTAATCACAGTAAATGAATTTGTGGCAACTTTACCTTATCCATATTTTTAATAAGCAACCACCTCAAACAAGGATATAAGGTATAAATATTCATAATTAAAAATGGCAGATAAATAACAATTAATGGGCTTTTGTAAAAATGGAAAATTTTATAGATTTATTAAGCACTATCTAATCCTACCGATGAGGGCTGATGGTTGGATCCAATACAGCAAGCCTCCAGAGAACCACCATCTCATCACACATGCTTGCACAAGCATGAGCAGCTACTTCTGACTGACCATTGCTACGGCCAGTGTGCCCACTTGCACTGCTATGGGATGCAGATGTCCTTACACTGTACCACCAGCCAGTTATCTGTAGAGAAAGGATGAAGACACATCAGATGCCCAAATTTCCATTCTAAACATGCACGGACAGAGGATGTATTTCACCTTGCTTAATAATTCTTTAATGTAATTCACCTACCACACTACTTTCTAGATGTTGTCAGATTTCTGACAAATTACTAGAATTATCAGCAGCTCCCAGGTTTCTTTCACAACTACCATCCCCCCCACACACACACTGTCTGTATCACACAGAGAATAGAGCAATCATTTTCACACGCTACCTTAAGAATGTCAAATTAAGCAGATTCTAAATGCCATAAATAAAAATAAAATAGTACCTGTTCATATGTCAAACACTGATCTGTTAAGATCTCCAGAAGAGGGGCCGCATTGGTGTCCCGTCTCTTGAACATCTCCCGAACAATAGAAAGCAAGTTCCAGATACCCTCAGGTTCTCTCCCTCTCAGGGGGCGCAAGAGACAAGCCCATTCAGCAGCAGCTGGAGGCTCCGTGGAGGAGAGATACATAGAGTTCACATCACTGTAAAATGTGAAAAGGGGCAGAAGATGGTTGGAATATCATCAATGTAACACAGTCACTGAATAACCACTTCCATAACTACCCATGATGTTATCTAACAAATAAAGAATTGATACTGTTTTTGAAAATGAAAAAAGATTAAGAGTAATACCCTCACCAAATGTATGGTTGATAATGTATACAACTCAGATCTCCCAGGTCCAACCTATTAACCCTTGCATGGTGTTTCACAGTAAGAATTTTTACTACAGAGAAAATATTGTTTGCACCTGCACTGATTAGTTAAGACAAACATCAAAATGAGATATAAATTTAAGTGGAATAGCTTTTACTTGGTAAAAAGGAGTTCTAGTTGCTCAGACCATAGCTATAAAGAGCCCTTCATGGTGAACATTTTGCCTGCATTACATTAAGAATCTTATCCACCAATGTTAACTAAAAATGTCTGCCTCTTGTTTTCTATAGGCCTCAGACTTTTCTTATTATAAATGAGCTCTAACCTAAGAGGTACATCCTACTAGAAATGAGCTTAAATTTAAGAGCTTTTGTTCAATTAAGCCACTGGCTTCAAAACTAACCTTGAAGGAACTCTTTGTATCTTGTTTTCAAAGGAAACCCCTGATCCATTGCATAAGATTTTCAGGAATGTTCTAAGTGTACAGTCAATTCATATGGAACATTAGCCAGGAGTCACACCTCTCCAAGGGAATTAATAGTGCATTGTAGAATATGCAACACAAGTTATACTTCACAAGAAAAGACAAGTCAAATTGAGCAAGCTGTCCTTTAGTGTAAGTTTGTCTACCATTACTCATCTTTTAAGCACAGGTCACAATTTCCCTGCAATGAAAGGTGGGCAATTTCAGCATGTTCAGGGGCCAATTTTTCGGACCTCTGCATTGGCAAATTTGAGGCTGGGTCTGAAAAACCTCTGAGGATTGAAGTGGGGGTTTCATAATGTGGCTTGCTCTCAAAACAAGTTGCACAAGGTTTCGTTTCAGGAATACCCACATGATACAAGGAGCAAAATACAGATGTGGAATTTGGGTCTTGAAACTTGGTCCTTTCATTTTCACTCTCTAGATCTAAGGTACAAATTATAATATGTCCTCAGTGTTCAGTCTGACAGTCTGGTACAGGAGCAGGTCCATGAGAGAGTGACACATTGATTTATGACATTGGGTGGTACCAACCCTAATGACACCATTGAGAGAATGAAGCCCAAATAATCCAGTAAGTAGTTCATGTTAGTGAATATGCTTCTGCAAGTAGAATGTACAACACCCTGAATAACCAAAGCCTCCTCACCCTGCTCCCCAGCCTCAAAATAAAGAATGTAAAAGACAGCTGACTGAGCAGGACAAGGAGGGCTAGAAGCTTCATGGGTGGTGAGATCACAGTTTTAATTCAGGCAAGTCAGAGAATCTCAGCCACCTAAGGCAATGGGGTAACATCAGTCTTCTTGGTCTGGATTTTTCTCTGGTTAGAACCTCGTGAAACAGCTAGAGAATATCAGGAAGACAGAGCAGGGATGAAATGCAGCCCACTAAGCCCTTTTTGCACCAGTTTCCAATATCTCCCAGAAAAATATATATTTTTTAAAAATCACCAAAAACTACTTTACTTTTTTTAGAAAAAAACTACACTTTGCCTTTTTGTCAAAGATCAGCAGCACAATTTACTGCCTAATGTTGGTACTGAAGTGTTAAATCCACTGCTTACCTTACTTACTTAAACTTTAAATTTGCAAACCTTTTATTAGAACACTCCCTTCCCCAAAGATTCTCTAGCATTTTTCTTCCTGGAACAAGTATTCTGAAACATCCTGCTGTAAATTCCACAAACACAGTGCCGCTAGAACTTCCTAGCTCTATGATCTTGTAATACAGACATTTGTAAAGACTCCTGCTGCTACTTTCTGCACTTATGGGCTTCTACCACAGTAAGCACGGTTGAAGTGAATGGTTTTCAAGGTTGATTTAAAACTGATCTATAATGAATTTTAGTTAATCTTTAGGTTTGAGTGGATTGGGAGCAATGCTGAAATAATCTATAATTAATTAAGATTAATTATTTAAGGTAATAATTACTTAAACTGGAGTAGGTTAGGGGATTTTTTTAACACTAAGAATATCTATAACATTATAGTAAAACATGCATACATTTACTTTTAACATATTCATTTTACATATTAACTAAACATATTCAACATTTCTACTTTTAAAAAACTACTAAGTTCTGCCCCTGTCCTCTTATGCCATACCCTCTTTGGATATGCAGCCTTTGAACAGTTTGCCAACTTGAAAATGATCCATTACCAGGAAGAAGCTACCTCACACAGGTTTATTTATTTATTTGATACCTTGACTTTCTCCCAGAAATGGGATTCAAGGTGGCTTACAATAATTTACAATAATTTAAAAAAGATGCCAATAAAACATTAATGTACAAAACTTTAAAAGGAATTAAACATATTATTTAAAACATGTTTAAAGACATGTAAGAAACTTAAAATAAATTTTAAAAAGAGTTTTAATAAAAGATAAAAAGATTAAAGCAGCACATCATTTATGCACACACTGTTAAAACACAAAATTCAATAGCCTGCCTGTTGTTGTTTTTTTTCTTTTCTTTTGCAAGGATGCAGGGAAATGCCCCAAGAAAGCGCTGAAATGTGAAGTCTGGTTGAAGTATAGGGCTTCTGGCCAAGATCCTATAGGGTTCCTAAGTTGGCACAAGTGATGGTAGGACAATAAAGGCTAAGGGAGCCTCAGTGGTAAAGGCACACCATGTTGGCAGCACTCGTGATAGGAGAGGAAAGTTGCTGGCTTCAAATAGCCTATTTCTCCAATGCTAGCTTGGGGGGCGGGGTGTCTTAAGAGCCAAAGTGTTCTGGGAGACATGACTTGAACAATTCTCTCTCCCACTGGACATGCAACTGTGCAAGCCACCTTGTCCAGAATTCCCCAGCTCCAAGACCTGCCCCCAACCCCCAGATGACATGTATTGGGCAAACAAGCAGCTCACAGTCAGTAATCTACCACTCCCTCCCACAGCTGACACTTCCTCCCTGGAAAAATTCACTTGTGTAACATACCATGGTATGAGCAGAGCACACCAAAATGAATTTGAACCAATATTCCCGCAGCTCTATGCTGACAATCTGCCTGCATGCCATACTTTCCTTTGATACAAAAGGTTCTCACAGAATTAATAGGTTTCCTTATTTCAACAAGATGAAACACTGGATTCCTCTCCGCTCCATGAACAATCCCAAGGTGAAACAGCCCCAGTCATGTAGAACCATATACCATGATGTAGCCCCCTAAGTGGTGGAAGACAAGCGAGGAAGTTTGCTCTGATCACTATTGCTTAGGTTGCAAATCAGTTCCACAGTTCCCAGTTTATGTCATTTGTACATCATGCTATTTATTTATTTAAGGCATTTATACCCTACTCTTCAGCCACAAAGGCTCTCACAGAAGCTTACAAATTGTTTAAGCAATAGCAATTTACACATCTACACTGCATTAAGTGGTTTCCAATGTGTGTTAGCTAATTGCCCTCACAAGTCAGGTACTCATTTTACCAACCTATGAAATGATGGAAGGCTGACTGAACCTTGAAGCCCTTGGGATACAGCTTACAATGTTGTGGCTTGCAGTACTGGCATTTAACAACTGTGCCACCAGGACTCCCTGAAGATCAGCCCATGAAGATAATAGTATCATAACTATTCTGGGTGGGCCAAGCAGTGGGGTTACTTATAAAAAGTAGAAATTTTTAAATCACAATGCCAAAGCTAAATGACAGGTTGGAGACAATAGAGGCATACAATGAACTCCACTCATGAGGAATCGTTGGTCTGGCTATATGACATGTGGCAGTGGTCAGACTGATGCCCACCCCAAAGCATGACATCCATGCAAAAGACCAATATCAGCAGAAATCTCTCCTGAAGTATAGGCCAGCATCCTGAACATTTGAAGAGCATGTCAAAAAGTTGCAGATCCTACAAGCCAAAGCAACACACATGCTGGCTTGTCTAGCATAATTATAATCAGTGGTTCATCATGAGGGGAGGAGAGAAATGATGTAGTAGAAAAGTTACCCCCAAGTACCATGCTTCTGTCTACATCCAGGCCCTGATGAGGGATGATGTTGGAATCAACAGGGATGAATTTGGACTCCACAGAGTCTTAGAGTCCACAGAGACCCATACTGATCATTGTTAACTTGCTGAAATTTTTAACACAGGAAACTAGAACAAGGTCTATGTGCAAATGTCTTTTCTTGTAATCAAAGAAAAAAAATATATTTAAGCAAATTGCTGGTATGAAAAGAGAACTCTCTTTGATATCTATAGAATTCATCTGAAGCCACAACACAAAAACAGAGCTAGTCATCTCAACAGTGAACCAATGTATTAACTCTTAAGGCTGAGGATGGCTCTTGCATCTCTGTCTTTCTTGAGAACAAGAACAAAGAGTACAGAGTTTCACGGCTGGCATCCATAGATTTTCCTTGGTTTTCTTCCAGGCTGTGAGGCCATGTTCTGGAATAGTTTCTTTCTGACGTTTTGCCTGCATCTGTGGCTGGCATCTTCAGAGAAATGAAGATGCCAACCATAGATGAAGGCGAAACGTCAGAAAGAAACTATTCCAGAACATGGCCTCACAGCCTGGAAAAAAACCAAGGAAAATCTAAAGAGTACAGACTTTGGCTTCTCTGTTGGGAGGATACCAGCTTAATAAACCCAATCTCCACCAGTTTTTAGATCATTTCTTGTATTTCTACTTCCTAAGACTACAGAGTAGGGCAAATGCTCCAGAAACAAGCATGTCTACAGGAAGCTTCCACCTTTGAATGGATCGTTATCTGACAACTTACTCTTTCAATGATGCAAGCAAATTAAGGACAAGTTTCATTCACTCAATGAGGAATTCATTCTTTCCACAGTTCTTGCTTGGGACTGACCACACATACACACACTGCTTGCAAAGTGAGCTGCGGGAGAGTCACTAAGCCAAGAACTTTTGCAAACAGTGTGCAGGCAGGCACATGCAGGCAGTCCCAAGCGAGCCACCATAACTCCCTCAAGTTCCCAACATGGGTTCTGTTTGTCTACCAATTCCGGTTTCTGACACTGTTGCAGCCCCTAACCTGTTGGATAAGTGAGGGCTTCCTGTTTGTGACTCCAGATCACCTGTCAATTTATGGTAACCCCATTCGCAGGGTTTACTCAGGCAATGGTGTTGCCAGTTATCTCCCAGGATTCTAGTGAGTACCCAAGGCGGTCCTTCTCCCATACCCAATTAGCCAAATCCCAGATGAGAATAAAGTTTTGAACTAATGGGTTTTAGGCAGCCATTTAGATTTTGGAATCAGTGGATTTAGTAGATCCTCCTTTCTGTGGTGAACCGTGGAGCACTTCCTAATTCTTTAGGTCTTGCCCCCAGTGTCTAAGTTCTAAGGAGCTTCTCTCAAGATTCTGGCTGCCTATTATAATTGTGTAAGAGCTGAAAAGCAAAATATTCTCCTGGTTCCTACACTGGATGTTGTAGTCCTTACTGCATATCAAAGCATATGAATCAGGGCATTGGTAAAGGAAGGGCATTTAATTGTACAAAGAATTGAGTATCTGGGTTTCTGCCTCATATTTTTTAACTGTAGCAACTGACAAAACATAGAAACATTATTGCCTTGTTACTATTCTTCTTGCTCAAAAAGTCCATAAACGGCTCCCAACCTTTCAGAAAGTATTCAGTTGGTTTCTCCTTTAAGATCCACTTTAGCTTGGCAATTTGGGCTAACTCAGCAACTTTAAGAATCCATTCTTCCATCATTATGACTCACGTTTGGGGCCCATCTTATCATATAATCCTTTACTTGTTCATCTTCGGTCTCTAATTTCACAAGGTATTTATATACTTTTTAAATTACGTGATCATCATATGTACACAATTCTAAATAAAATTTGTGTTCTCCAGCTTCTCTGGCTAGTTCTCCCTTGTCTTGACTGAATCTCTCTTTAAGTTGCAAGTAAGAAAACCAGTTGAGCTCTTTATTTTCTTTAAGAAGCATCTCTCTTGATTTTAGTTCCCAGCTGTCATATTCCAAGTACAAAAGCTCATCATACAAGAACCATCCTCGATTTTTAATCCATTCTTTCCTAACAAATGCTTCCTAAAATGAGGTGGCTAATATTATCTTGGGAAAAATCCTCTGCTTGTATTTATGCCAGACTTGTATTAGAGCCCACTAAAAGTCAATGATTTTTAACTGCATCACGTGCCTCAAGTTTATTATACCAAAGATAACCATGACATCCAGATCTTAAATCATGACCGTCAAGTTCTAAAAGTCTCATTTCTTAAGCAAAATCCATTCCTTCAACCACACCAAGCAGCAGGCATCATACAATCTGATATTCAGAAGTCCCAAACTACCCCTTTCTTTAGCATCATATTTTATTCTAGGTTTCTTTGCCTGCCTGATAAATCTGGAGATTTTTTCTGCCATTGCATAAGATGTATTCCATTTCTTATGATGGGGACCATTTGGAAATAAAATAGAAGTCATGGCAAGGCATTTGTTTTTATCACTGCAATTCTCCACATAAAAGATAAATGTAACTTTCCCTATTTTTCCAAGTCTCTTCTGATTTCTTTCCTAACATTTTCATAATTATTTTTGAAACAATACACTATCATTCTTTTTAATTATAACTCTCAAGTATTTAAACCCCCTTTTCCCCCACCTTAAAACTGGAAAGAGCAATTAGCTCATCTTCTTCTGTGGTCTTATTTTTGTTTTGTTATAATTTACTTTAAACCCAGAACATGCCCCAAACGACTTACTTTCTTTTAAAAAATCTTCATTGAAGCCAGTGGATTTTATGTCATTATTATAAGATCATCTGCATAGGCTCTCAGCTTATACTTGTCTTTTTTCACTTTCACTCCACAGAGTCTGTCATCTTGTCTGATGTCTCTCAATAAAGTCTCCAGCGCTAAAATAAAAAGCAGACGTGGAAGGGGACATCCCTGTCTAGTTCCCCTTTTTATCTCAATTGGTGCTGCTGTGTTCCCATTTAACAATATCTGGGCTTTTTGAACTATTATCTTTATAGCCTGAATAATATTTTCCAAAGTCCATTCTCTTCAATACTTGAAATAGATAATTCCACAAAATGTTGTCAAATGCTTTCTCTGCATGCCCCAAAAATCCAAACAGTCCTTTTCTCATTGTTATATTTCAAATATTCAAAAATGTCCAGAACAGTACTTAAATTATTCCTTAATTATCTTTCTGGTAGAAACCAACTTTGATCGACATGAATATTCTGAGAAATATGTTTCCTCAGTCTGTTTGCTAAAATAGAAGTGAAATCTTGTAGTCATTATTTAGTAATGAAATAGGTCTGTACCTCCTTGATAATGTCTCATCTGTGTCTTCTTCATCACTGTAATATAAGCATTTTCCCAAGAATCTGGCACCTGTCCTTTACTTAATAATTCATCACAAATCTTCTTGAATGGTTAATGTAATTCATCTTCAAATTTCTTATAACGTACTGCAGATAATCCATCAGGACCTGGGGCTTTCCCTGCTTGAGTCCTTCTAACTGCCTCAAGAAGCTCAATTGGTGTCACAGGTCCATTCAAACCTTTTGTTCCAAGCGTTGTTTATCCAATTTTAGTCTATCCGGATATTCCTTCATTTCTAGATTTATTTTTTGTTGCCCCTTGCATATAAACCTCCATAATATTCTTTAAAAGCTTTCAACATCTTCCCATTGTCCCATTAAATATCAATCTTCCTTCTTGATTTTTGTGACAACCTTCTTCATCCTTTTCTGTCTCAGTTTATAAGAAAGCCCCTTCCTGGGTTTATTTGCAAATTCAAAATTCTTTTCTTTAAGATAATTGTAGTTTAGCATTCATTTCTTGAACTGTGAACAACTAAAATTGTGGTTGCAGTAACTTGAACTTTGGTAGAATCTCTTTATCAAACTTCTCTTTGAGCTTTTGCTCTAGACCTTGTATCACTTGAAACAATTTGGTTTTCCCCTCTTTTTTTTCTTTTCACTCTTGAGCCATATTTTATAAATTGCCCCCTCATGTAAACTTTACCTACATCCCAGACCATCATAGGATCTCTATTCTAATTTAAATTCAGTTTTTAAAATTCCCTCAAATCTTTTTTACATTGTTGTAATATTTTAGTCTTCAAAAGTAGAATCATAGAATCATAGAATTGCAGAGTTGGAAGAGACCACGAGGGCCATCCAGTCCAACCCCCCTGCCACGCAGGAAATCACAATCAAAGCATCCCCGACAGATGGCCATCCAGCCTCTGTTTAAAGACCTCCAAGGAAGGAGACCCCACCACGCTCCGAGGGAGTGTGTTCCACTGCCGAACAGATCTTTCTGTCAAAAAGTTCCTCCTCATGTTGAGGTGGAATCTCTGTTCCTGGAGCTTGCACCCATTGCTCCGTGTTCCAGTCTCTGGAGCAGCAGAAAACAAGCCTGCTCCATCCTCAGCGTGACATCCCTTCAAATACTTAAACAGGGCTATCATATCGCCTCTAAACCGTCTTTTTTCCAGGCTAAACATACCCAGCTCCCTAAGTCTCTCCTCATAAGGCATTGTTTCCAGACCTTTCACCATTTTAGTTGCCCTTCTCTGGACACGCTCCAATTTGTCAATATCCTTTCTGAATTGTGGTGCCCAGAACTGGACACAGTATTCTAAGTGAGGTCTGACCAAGGCAGAATAGAGTGGCACTATTACTTCCCTTGATCTAGACACTATACTTCTATTGATACAGCCCAAAATTGCATTGGCCTTTTTAGCTGCCGCATCACACTGTTGGCTCATGTTCAACTTGTGGTCTACTAGGACTCCTAGATCCCTTTCGCACGTAGTCTCATTCAGCCAGGTCTCTCCCATCCTATATTTATGCATTTCATTTTTCCGCCCTAAATGCAGTACTTTACATTTCTCCGTATTGAATTTCATTTTGTTAGCTTTGGTCCAGCTCTCCAGTCTATCCAGGTCATTCTGAATTTTGATCCTGTCCTCTAGGGTATTAGCTACTCCTCCCAATTTGGTGTCATCTGCAAATTTGATAAGTATGCCCCTAATTCCCTCATCTAAGTCATTGATAAAGATGTTGAATAGCACTGGGCCCAGGACAGAACCCTGTGGCACCCCACTGGTCACATCTTTCCAAGACGAAGAGGAGCCACTGCTGAGCACCCTTTGGGTTCGGCCGGTCAACCAATTACAAATCCATTGAACAGTTAACTTGTCTAGCCCACATTTTACAAGCTTGTTTGCAAGAATGTCATGGGGAACCTTGTCAAAGGCCTTACTGAAATCAAGGTATGCAATGTCCACAGCATTCCCTTCATCTACCAAGCTGGTAACTTTATCAAAAAAAGAGATCAGATTAGTCTGGCATGACTTGTTTCTCTGAAACCCATGCTGACTTTTTGTGATTATGGCATTGCCTTCTAAATGTTCACAGACTCTCTGTTTAATGATCTGTTCTAGAATCTTCCCTGGTATTGATGTCAGACTAACTGGACGATAGTTGTTGGGATCCTCTTTTTTCCCCTTTTTGAAGATGGGAACAACGTTTGCCCTCCTCCAGTCTGCTGGGACTTCTCCTGTTCTCCAGGAGTTCTCAAATATTATTGCCAATGGCTCTGAGATTATATTTGCCAGCTCTTTTAATACTCTTGGATGTAGTTCATCTGGTCCTGGAGATTTAAATTCATTTAGATTAAGAAGGTATTCCTGTACTACCTCTTTACTTATTTTGAGCTGGATTTCCCCTATTGTGTCCTCTGTTCCACTCTCCTCAGGTTGGTCCTCCTTTTCCTTTTCTGAAAACACTGAGGCAAAGAAGGTGTTGAGTAATTCTGCCTTTTCTCTGTCCCCTGTTAGCATTTTGCCATCTTCTCCACGTAGCGGCCCTATCATTTCCTTCTTCCTCCTTTTGCTGCGGACATACCCAAAAAAACCCTTTTTATTGTTCTTAACCTCCCTAGCAAGCCTGAGCTCATTCTGCGCTTTAGCTTTTCTGACTTTTCTCCTACACGTGTTCGCTATCTGTTTGAATTCTTCTTTGGTGATTTCCCCCCTTTTCCATTTCCTATACATGTTCCGTTTAAAACTTAGCTCCATTGAAAGTTCTTTAGTCATCCATCCTGGTTTCTTGAGACACCTCCCATTTTTCTTCCTCAATGGTACTGTTTGAAATTGTGCCTTCAGTATCTCCCTTTTGAGAAAGTCCCATCCGTCTTGAGGTCCCTTCTCTTTTAGTATTCTTGACCATGGGATCATCCCCAGTATTTCCCTGAGTTTATTGAAATCAGCTCTCCTAAAGTCAAGAATGCGTGTCTGACTATGCCTGGCTTCTCCTTTCCATTGTATAACAAACTCCAGGAGAACATGATCACTCTCACCTAAGGATCCCACCACTTGCACCCCATTAACCAGGTCGTCTCTGTTGGTTAGGATCAGATCTAAAATAGCTGACCCCCTTGTTGCCTCTTCCACCTTTTGGACCATGAAATTGTCTTCCAGGCATGTAAGGAATTTGCTAGACCTTGTAGTTTTGGCTGAGTTAGATTGCCAGCAAATATCAGGATAGCTGAAGTCACCCATCACTACTACATCTCTCCTTTCTGCATGTATGTTCATCTGTTCTAGAAAGGCAACATCCAATTCCTCTGTCTGATTTGGGGGTCTGTAGTAAGAGTCCCACAATAACATCCCTGTTGTTTCCCTCCCCTTTAATTTTTATCCAGATGCTCTCCACCTGGCTTCCAGTATTGATGTCATGGATCACTTCACTGGTGTAAATATCCCTGACATATAATGCTATTCCTCCTCCTTTCCTGTTTGGCCTGTTTCTCCTATAAAGGTTATACCCCTCTATTCCTACATTCCAATCATGAGACTCGTCCCACCAGGTTTCAGTAACGCCTATTATATCATATTTGTTTTGTAGTGCAAGGAGTTCAAGTTCATCTTGCTTATTTCCCATGCTCTGTGCATTAGTGTAGAGACATCTGAGACCATGTGTTCCCTTTACTTGCTCCCTGTGCAAGCTTTTTTGCCTCCCACTGTTGGGTCCTTGCGCTGTTTGCCTTGTTCCCTCTATGACAGTTTGACTATTTTCTCCAGCCCTTTTGCCTTCCAGAATACTGTGTCCCTCCCCCATTTGACTCAGTTTAAAGCCCTCCTGATCAAATTCTTGAGACTGTTGGCAAAAATGTTTCTTCCAACTGTTGTAAGATGCACCCCATCTCTTGCCAGAAGTCCCCCCGCATGGAAGCGCAGTCCATGATCCAAGAATCCAATTTGTTCTCGGCGACACCATCTACGGAGCCAGTTGTTTACGTCGGCTATTTTCCTCTCCCTTCTTGGACCATGCCTTTCAACTGGCAGAAGAGACGAGATGACCACCTGTGCGTTCATTTCTTTCAGCTTCCTCCCCAGGGCCTCATAATCTCTTCTGATCTTGGGAAAGCTGTGCCTTGCAGTATCATTGGTTCCCACATGGACCAAAAGGAAGGGGTAATGATCCGTAGGCTTGACGAGTCTTGTCAGCCTCTCGGTCACATCACAGATCTTCGCCCCAGGGAGACAACACACCTCCCGAGTCATCTTGTCAGGCCCACATACCACTGCTTCTGTACCCCTCAGCAAGGAGTCCCCCACCACCACCACACGCCTCCGCTGAGGCTTCGCAGCTGCTGTTCCTTGCGGTGGTCCTCTCAAGGTCCCCTGCTCTACCCCTGAAGTCTGTCCATGCTGTTCTTCCTCGTTGTCCTTGATAAGGGAAAGGGCTTCGAATCGATTCTGTAGCTGCAAGCTGCTGGAAGAATCCCTGGATTTTCTTGTTCTGTGTGTGACATTCCTCCAGCTGTCTACTTCCTGTGTCCGTGAAGTGACCCTCTCCTCCACAGCCACTTCCTCTGTGCACTCCCCATCCAAGACTGTTCGTTCCGTTCTGTCCAGGAAAACCTCTTGCTCACGAATCTGTTGCAGTGTAGCTACCCGTGTCTCCAGCTGCTGTACTTTCTCCTCCAAGAGGGCTACCAGCTTGCATTTGGTGCATGTGAAGTTCTCCACGTCTGTAGGCAAGAATACAAACATTGCACAAGTGTTGCAAGTGACTGCTGCAGTACCCTCAGTGTCCATGATGAGAGCTTTTAGGTAATCTAAGAACTCTTAGTTAACGCTGAGAATGCTAAGCTGTACTTTTAGATCTGCTGTATTTTTGTTTGGTTACTGAAATTCGCGCGCCGTTAGGTGCGCGCCTCTGGCTCTTGAGGGTAAAAGGGCAAGGTCAGAAGTTCAAGCCCCTCAGCAACAAGCAGCCTCTCCCAACAGTTTTTTTAAAAAATTCAATCTCCCCAGTCAGAATGGCTGTCCAGAAGTTGCTTCCTTCTTCTCCCTGGCAGGAAACTGGCAGGAAACTTGCTGTCCAGAAGCTGCTCTCCTTCTCTCTGGCAGGAAACTGGCCTGGAAAGCCTCTGCAAGGACTTATATAGAGCTAGGCTCCCAGCTCCACCCCCTAATGACTCACAGGTGTGACTCACAGGTGTGACTCACAGGAAGGCTCTTGAGGGTAAAAGGGGAAGGTCAGAAGTTCAAGCCCCTCAGCAACAAGCAGCCTCTCCCAACAGTTTTTTAAAAAAATTCAATCTCCCCAGTCAGAATGGCTGTCCAAGAAGTTGCTTCCTTCTTCTCCCTGGCAGGAAACTGGCAGGAAACTTGCTGTCCAGAAGCTGCTCTCCTTCTCTCTGGCAGGAAACTGGCCTGGAAAGCCTCTGCAAGGACTTATATAGAGCTAGGCTCCCAGCTCCACCCCCTAATGACTCACAGGTGTGACTCACAGGTGTGACTCACAGGAAGGCTCTTGAGGGTAAAAGGGCAAGGTCAGAAGTTCAAGCCCCTCAGCAACAAGCAGCCTCTCCCAGCAGTTTTTTTAAAAAAATTCAATCTCCCCAGTCAGAATGGCTGTCCAGAAGTTGCTTCCTTCTTCTCCCTGGCAGGAAACTGGCAGGAAACTTGCTGTCCAGAAGCTGCTCTCCTTCTCTCTGGCAGGAAACTATGCTTTAAATCTCCATCTGAAGTGTATTTGTTCCATTTTCAGAGATTACGATCCATTCTCAGAGATTAAGACCTGACAAGATTCTTGGCAGCATATCCATCCTTTTTACTGAATTGGCCATGTCTATTCTTGAGAAAGATTCATGGCAGCTTGAGAAAAAAGTATAGTCTCTGGAATTTGGCTGCAAATATCTCCAACCTCTATTAATCCAAAATATTCTGTATATTGTGAAGTCAAAAGCTTCACAATAAAAATGTATTCTGTATATTTTTTAAAAAGTTCTATATAGTCTCCCTTGATTCTCCTTAATTCCTTTACTAGAATATTTATCTTTGCTAGGATCAATAGCTCAATTCCAATTGCCCATACAAACCAAACATTTCAAGTCCAATTATGAAGTCTTTCTTAATAAATCTTCATAAAACATTGGTTTCTCATTATTTGGGGCATAAATGTCCATTGAATGCACTAGCATGCCATTTTAATTAATTTGCACAATTACATATCTGTTTTGTTGATCTTGAAATATCAATGTTGCCTGTAGTGTTTGATTTATAAAGAAGTCTACTTTGTTTCTTTTGCTCTTATTTGTAGAAACGAATTCCAAGCCCATATGTTTGTTCTGTAGCAGCCTGAAGTCACTCTTCCTTGTGCCAATTTTTTTTCTGGGGTGAATTTAGAACATTTACATTCCATGAAATTACTTTCAAACTCATTTTGGTCACTTCCTTCAATTATTTTATTTATTTATTATTTGCTTGACAGTTCTTAGCTTTTAGATCTCTCCTTCTTGGGGTCTCCTCTTTCAACTTCTTGGCCAAATCACACACTGTCTCCAGAGAATTTACTGTATATTTGTTGCTTGCATATGTAGTTATCAAGCCCTCTGAGGCTATCCAGCGAAACACTGTATCCTTCTTTCTAAGCAACTCCACAAGAAAATTATACTCTCTACACTTTCTCAACTGACATTCTTTCTGGGTTTTTTAAAACATGATTATTTCCTTATTTTCCATTTATATCTTAAGTATTTTCTTAAAGTGTGTTCTCAACATATTATATCTGATGCTTCTCTGTGTGAGGCAAATTATCACATCTCTAGGCATTATTTCCTCTGAGCATAAGCAGAGTTCTGCCTACATAATGCTTCAATATATTTATCTCTCTGGTCCAAAGGAGTACTTATAAAATCCACTAGGGATAAGAACTATGTATAACAATGAATTTACAATCTAGGAGAGTTGTCTCAGGAATTTACAAAAATCTTACAGAAATGTCATATGATTGCAATCAGGACTGAAAGTCCGGTGGGAGAATGAATTCAATACTAACATTTCTGAAATAAAATGGACAATGTTGTGGAATTTGCTGCAGTTGAAATCTGTATCAGCATCACTTAGACAACACTTTTATAAGATGTTACACAATTGCTACTTTACTTTGGTTAAACTCTCTAAAATGATACTCTCAGTTTCTCCCAATGCTGGTGGGGTTGTAAAGATAAAGGCACTATGATTCATATGTGGTTGCAATGCAATAAAGTTAAAAAAATTGGACTGATGTTCTAAAATTCCCATCAGATACAATGATTCAAAAAGTGCATCATTGTGAGGCTCTTCTTTCCATTTTCAAAGACCTAATTCATCCCTTAAATATAAAGACTTACTTTCAGTTCTCTTAACAGCAGCACACCTAGAGATTGCTAAGCACTGAGATTTCTTATTCTTCCTGGATAAAAGAGTATGGTCTATCACTCTTGTGGAAAAACTAAAATATTAGATAAGAGCATCAAAAGGACAAACGGATAGACAAATCTGCTTTGATTTGGTATCCGTTTATTGTATACACAAGATATGAAACCACATCATTTGAATCTCCAGAACAACACTTGAACTTTTGGATTAATCCATTTTAGCTACTTTACAGCTAGAGAACAGACATATAAACAATATAGTTAGACCTACTGACATTATGTTGATATACAGCGCTTGTGATTGAGCTCAATTCGGTACTGTTGATTTGTTTTTAGGTTCTTGTTTTTCTATATCTCTTCTTTCTATAATTGTATTTATCCTGGATTTTTTGCTATTACAGTCAGCCCTCCATATACACAAATTCTGAATCCACAGATTCCACCATCCATGGCTTGCAAATATCCCCCCAAAAAAGATCCCAAAAGTCAATCTTGATTTTACCATTTTATATAAGGGACCCCATTATACTATGCCTTTGTATATAATGGGACTTGAATATCCACAGGTTTTGGTATCCATGGGGAGTCGTGGAACCAAACCTCAGTGGATACCAGGACTACTGCACCTAAATGTAAGTTTGTTAAAAGCTGATTTGGCCCTTGTGGTCTCTTCCAATTCTACAATTCTATGATCTGCTAGGGCTTTTACTGTTTGCTATTTCAAATCTGACAGCTCCTGAGACTTCTCTTAGTCTGATTAGCACCTTCCCTTTGGGTGGTTGTTTTTCTTCACTACTGTGGTTTTTCCTGGGTCTGGCTGCTCTTGCAGTATCTGATCTGGAGTAACCATTAGCCTGTAGAGCCCATTTTAGGTGTTTCCCACTTCCGCAGGTAGTGGGGTTCCAACCAAGAAAATTGAAGGACAAAAGAGACCCTCTCACAGCCGCAGGACTTTACTGCATACCATGCAGCTGTGGACAAGTCTACATAGGGGCCACAAAACGCAGTGTGCAAACATAAATCAAGGAACATGGGAGACACTGTAGACTGGGCCAGCTAGAAAAATCGGCAGTTGCAGAACACATTATAAACCAACCTGGGCACAAAATGCTATTTGAAAACACCAAAATTCTGGACCAGGCAAACAACTATCAGGTCAGAATGCATAGGGAAGCTATTGAAATCCACAAATACCTGGACAACTCCAACAGAAAAGAGGAAACCCTAAAAGTACACAAAGTTTTGCTACCGGTCCTGAAAAGCACCAAAATAAAAACTCATGCAAGTGAACTTCCCCCAGGGACAGGGGGCTTCCCAGCAGACAATGAACCATGAGCTAAATAGACACTAATCCCCCTCGCATATCTTCCCACCCTAAGAACTGAACATCCAACAACTGAATACACAAATTTACATACTAATCCTCTTCAACAGGGACTCACAGTATATAAACACATCCACACTGCCACCATTCTCTGAAGATGCCAGCCACAGGTGCAGGCAAAACATCAGGAATAAACTCTTCTAGAACACGGCCTCACAGCCCAAGAAACCCCCACAAAAAACAATTCTTTTTGTGTTGTCAGAAATATCATGTTCATGTTTCTTAATGTTGTCTGTCAAATTCTGAACAGAAGCAGGAAGATCTTGAAAGTTGTTTTTTAGTCTCCTCCTTAAAATGGCATATTTCTGTTGAAATCTCTGCTTTTATCTATCTTCTGCATTCTCTGCTCTAAAGGTGCACTATTTTCTGTCATTCTTTTATTCAAATCCAGTATTTGACTAGAGATCTCAGAAATTAGCTCCTGAAGTGTAGGAAACTAGTTTAGATTCCTCTTTTGATGACTTTCTAGTAGACATTGTTACAATGTGTTTTATAGCATGTTATAAAACACTTTCTCACTGTGTTCTGGCATTTAAAGCTGAAGGAGAGGATGTCAGAAACAGTCTTTAATTCCTCTATTCTAAGTTTTCCAAAACCAGACTTCACATAAACTTTTTAACTATTCAAGCTTTCAAAATACTGTATTAAGTTTAGCTCTTATATCTGTCTAAAATTGCCACTTAACTTATCTTTCAAATTTGTTTGAGCAAAATGGTGTCCATGCCTCCCAAAACAGTTTCGGTCTGCAACTAGTTTGATTATGGCAACTAGGCTTGAATTATTTATGATGCAGTTATTTGTATTCACTCAAGCTTGATAATTTCCAACTGGGTGGAAGGTTCCTCCTTCTCTTTTTACTATAGTCCATGGAAGATCTCATTAATCATTTCATAATCCCTTGTTTGGAGAAGTGTGCATCTCACTGGCCTTGTAAGTCTGTATGACTTGATTCAGCTTAACTGTGAGGAATAATATAAATTCTCAAGCATGTGTCTCCACCTGAAAGCCCCCAGCTCCTGCCAAGTCAGGAGACTATCTACGATGCTACAAATCTGCCCCCATGTGATCCTTCTGTATCTTTATAAGCATAAAGATATTAACAAATCCTGCAAAGCTGAAGTAGCATATAGATTGTGCTGCTGACGGTTGGCCATCTTGGCCAGAGTCTGGGGCCTTGTCAACTTCCGACAGTTGGTGAAGGATGATTATTACTCCAGATATAATAGCCAGAGATTATTTTTTACACCACAAAAAAACTTTGCTGCTACTTCAACTGCTTGATCTACCAAGAAGGGCCTGGAAAACTCCCAGCTGATAGGAAAAGCCCAAGAGAAAGAGAGAGGAACAAAAATGGGGTGGGGTGGGATCATTTGTGCTTATACAATGTTCCTAAACTCAAGGTCAGGGCCACACATCCCTCTGCTTCTTCATAACCTCCAGATATCAGGTTAGAAAGAGATTCAAGTGCAGCTATGAATTCTGAGCTGTCCAAGGCTCCTCTCTCATCTCGTGCAGATATCCTCTCTTGTCTCGTCCAGATATCGTCTGCCACTGTCTGCCTGGTCTCTTGAAAAGGACAAAAACCATAAGATCAGCTCCTCAGACCAGGGTTGGATTCTATTGCAGTGAAGAGGCAGGAGAAAAATGAGTCTTGAAAGTTCCTTCTCTTTCTGCACCTTGCCCAAATCTTTTTCATACAGGATCTGTCTCCTAGCATATGAAAAGGAGAGTATCCAGTGTTTGGACTACCAGAAGGCAATAAGCACCAAGAAGAATTTTGACACACTGTTATGTTCAAAATGAATAATGTTATATAGAAAAGCATTCACACAGATTCAGTCCCACCTCCAATCAGCAGAAGTGTATCTGCTATTTGTGAGAAGCCAGACCAAATGACTGATGCCTCTGAAAAGAGAATTAGCTGCTATTTTGCACCATCAACAACCCCGTGACTTGTGGCACCACATGACTAGGTAAATTATTTTACTAATGCAAATGACAGAGCAATAGAAATACTTAGTGAAAGTAACAACTACAAATATTACCTTTTTGGCCACCCAGACACAAATTATAACCAAAAGATGTGCAATCCACTTGTTCAAATAAGGCCTACTAAACATACATGTTATCCATGCCTCATTGATTATCCATTTTTCTGCCTAGAACTGCAAAACAACAACAACAAAACCAAAAACAACCACTTGGTAGGTCATGACAAAAGATATTTACTTCAGTGATTCACCACAAGTTGTGGAGGAAAAAGAAAAGTTTACCTAAAGACAACAGGAGAAGGACCACAAAATTTGTGAAGGGTTTTCTTTATGTTGTCACTTAATGTAGATTCATCCAAGTACCAGGTGCTTTGATCTGAAGCAGAAGGACCTGCAGTGGGATCTTAAGAAAAGAAACAGATACATTTTTGTAGGTGCAAAATTTCATCTCTCTCACTACTCAGAGTTGCAGACGAAACAGTGAGCCTTACTTTCATTCCAGAAAGGAAGCTCTTGTCCTCAATATATTTTGAGGTCTAACGATATTGTAGTCTCCCACCACTGGTACTGCACAGTGAATTAAAGCAGCTCTCAATAATGCTTCCCTTCTCATCTCTTTTAAGCCAACAACTTAAGAGGATTCTCAGTGTACACTGCTTGTCCTTAACATCGTGGTGCCTTGCTAACACATGGCATATAGTAATACAGACATTTCAACCCCAAGTCATCTTTCCACCCCTAAAAGCTACTTGTTTATTTTTTTATTTTAATTTATTTTATTTATATCCTGCTTTTCTCCCCAATAGGATTCATAGATTAAAATTAAAATGTTCATTAACATTACCTGGAGCCCCACATACAGTGTTGATAGCAGTAGACTGAGAAGACAGTAGTTCATCCAATAGACGCTGAGCAGTAGGAAGTATCTAAGTGTAAAAAAGACATGTAATGCTGATTTAATAACAATGCTAACCCCAAAGAAGGAAAACTGTCTTTCTTTCAAGGTGAGATAATTTAAAATCAACTATCAATGACCTGATTGGAGTCAAGTTTAACACTAGCACTTTACCTATTTCCCAAACAATGATGCATACTATCCTGGTTACCCAACTAAATATCTTAACATAAAGAGTACAAGCACTACTTATTATAATATAATTTACACAATTCATATAATTTGATGTCTTCAGGAATTTTAGAAATGATAGCATGATATAGCACATAACAGTAACTTTGGTCACTATGGGAGACAAAAAGGTCAGGGTGGTAGTTCATAGCAAAAATGGTTAACATGCATAAAATGAAAAAGATCTCATTGTTTAGAGTAAAAACTATTTACAATCTCAGAAATTAGCAAACTGTGCAAGCTCTTACTATTAACGAAAATTCAGCTGGGTCAATACAGCTGCTAGGCTATAAACTAGAACCTCTACAATGGAACTGATCTTGCCAATATGTCAAATTTATTTATTATAATTGTTATTATAAAGATTAATATTCTGACTTTCTAATACACAAGTATTACTCAAAAAGGCTTAAAATAATTAAAATCAAAAAATTTTTAAAAGATCCCACAGAAAGTAACTTTTAGATAGAGCTTAGAATATAATTTTGTTGAAGTAACACATTCATATTGCCTTTTACTTTAGAAAAAGTAAGATTTTACTTCCAACTATAAAGAATAACATATTGCTTTTTCATTATTTTATCACTACTTTATAAAAATATACTTTAGAAGTAGAGAAATAGTCCCAAATCCACTAAGACCACCTCGAAGAATCAATGTTATAGAAGTGTTGCTGGTTTTTTAAAAAATTACTTTACTTTCTTACAAGCAAATCAGTTCAAGAAATAGGTACAAATATAATTCAACAGAAAACAACTGAAAACAACAGCAAAAACATAAACAATCATGGGTACATTAAGAAGAAAAAAGACAAAGAATGACATGAGTTGGATAGCATGCAGTTTCTCAAGGATTCAAGGGATCTGATAAAAGTACATCTTTCCAGTTCCCCAGATGATGAGCAGGGGGTTTCAGACACTCTGAATTGATATTAATATATTCAATGAAAGGATACTAGCATTCTACAAATGGTTTTTTGATAGCTTTCCCTGCTGTAGCTATCATTTTATCTGCCAATTTTCGTAAACATTGCTTGTTAACTAAAACAAAAATGTCATTATCAATAACTACATCAATTAGTAAAAACCAGGTCATTTTGCCCTCATCACTCATAAAAGGCACACATTAAATCTCTCTCTCTCTCTCTCTCTCTCACACACACACACACACACACACGAACACACACACCCTACCTTTGCATTGTGATTGTGAATGCATGAAGCACAGAAGGTGAGGCAAGTTTCCTAACAAGTTTGGATAACTAAATTAACTTCAATTGATTTAATAAATTAACTTCAGTTGAAATGAACGGACTTGCCTTTCTCCAGAATAGGTGATGTGCTAATGCAGAAAACTGTGGACTACAATGAGTAGTTGTTTGTTCTGGAACTCTGCTTCTGCATTTTCCCCAGGATCTTTTAGTGTTCTGTAACTGGCTGTACTGTTCAAAACTACAATTCTGTGGATGGACACACCAGTGCCACAGTCATTTGTAATGATACATTTGATACACTCAAATTTTTAAATGTCCATTAGTGTAAAACATTGGGGGTTCCCATTATACGATCCAAAAGGATTTAAACTACAAATCCCTTTCCCATGACAACTCCACAGTTGATAATACATGTTTTAGATTAGTTGATTATTATTAGTATCAAATGCTGTACTCATGTTCCAGTCATCTGTTTGTTTGTTTTTTGGGATGTACGCTTATTGCTAGCCTAGTACTTCTGAAGGCAATTTTATGTTTGTGCTGCCTGAAAAGGTTTTTTTTTAAAGTGTACTAATTCAAGTTGTCCCTATATCAACGTATTTAAAAGGCTCCTCCCTAGTCTCTTTTCCACTGGATACATAATTACAGGTACGGTACAGATAATAAACAGAAGCTGCCACAATACTTTTGAGAGTGCTTTTTTTCTGCTATAACTATTAAAGAACAGACAGATTGAGTATTCCACATAAGAATGACAAAATAACTGAGGCCAAAGCTATACAGCAGTATCCAAATAAAACGGACTAGTAAAATTTTTCATCTCATTTGCAAGGCAGCCACACACGCTATTTATGAAAGGGAATTAAATAAAAGTCCACACATTGAGTAATTCAAATGGAGTACCCATTGGGATTGCCTCCTATAAAGTCTCCATTACCTGTTGAGGGAGTTCACTGATGAGGTACTGTGCAAATTTCTGCAGTTGATCTCTCTGAAGTCGAGATAAAGATTCTGAGACTGGCGCTCTCAAACACACTGCAGATGCCTAGAGAGAGAAGGCAGGAGGTAAAAACAGGGTTTAACTAAAGGCCTACTTATTTTTGTTTTTGTTGTGTGCCTTCATGTTGTTTCCAATTTATGGCACCGGTAAAGCAAACCTATCATGCAGTTTTCTTGGCAAGATTACTTCAGAGGGGGTTTGTCATAGCCCTATTCTGAGGCTGAAAGAATGTGACTTGCCCGAGGTCACTCAATAGCTTCCATGGTTGAGTGGGGAAAACCTGTTCTCCAGAGACATAGCCCAACACCCAAACCATTACACCATGCTGGCTACAGTGACAAATCCTAACACTAGTTAAACCTCAACAAAAACACATTTCAGCAGCAAATATTGCAAATTTACCATAAGCAGCATTTGAGAAAAATATGTCTAAACACAACGTATTTGACTATGGCCAAAATATACATTTGAATTGGCTTTGTAGTAAGGTGACTTTCTCCCCATGACTGTTCAGTTGTGGCATTCAGTGGCATTTAAACTGAGAGAAACCTGTATACAATGGTGTTTGCAGACATTACACTAGTACACTAACACAAACCAGGAATTCATAAGCCACTAAACTGAATTATTACTTTTTAGCTTCTAGGTAGTTAATTTGGATTTGTTTGATTATTAAATAAATAAATAATGGAAAAAAATATGAGCAAATGAAGCATCACGTACTAAAATACAAAGAACTGAAAGCAAGCGAGAATCTGATGTTCCTGAATACTATGATTATTTATGCCACAAAATGATAGTCATAATTCAAGGTTTACATTGTGTATCCGGAAGAGACAGAGGGCTACAACATGGGCACACCATTTGGCCCCAGCTCCACAAGTGCAGCTACATGAGGTGATCCTACATCTGTCAAACATCACTGCCACATTGTATGCTCCTTTTGGTGGCACCATCTGGGGAGGTACCACTGTAGCACTCAGGTGGAAACCTGTTGGAAAACAAGCCAAAGATTACTGTTCATCATGCAAGCATGGGGATACAGTGCTCTACAGACACAAAAGGGGATCTACTACAATTCAAGCCTGTTACCAGCAGACCAATTATACCCAAACACCACCATCCATTATACCTCCTTGTTCAATCAAAAATTTAAGTCTCATATTTTAGTGGGCCACAACAGCTTTTAAATGCCAGCCATAACTTCTAGTCAGTAAAAATAAGCTTTAAAAAAAGGAATAATCAACAGCAAAGATTTGCAATTTGACTTTAAACCTTTAGAGTTTAAAATTAGATTTCTTCCCACTTTTGCAACTTTTTCTTTTTTTCTTTACTTTTTTCATATCTTCAAGCATGTTATTAAAATCATGTATTTATTAGTACATCATAATGACAGCTAGTTCAGAGTAACAGGATGGCCAGTTCAGAGTTACAATATGTGAAAACACTGCTAAGCCCATACAACTACAGTAGGTCCACATAATGTGTGAGCTCATTTTACGCGGGTTAAGTTATACATGACTGTTTCCTCGTGCTGCTCAGTGAAGGGGTCACACTGGTGAAGCGGTCATGAAAGAAGGGTGGGAAGCCGCCTGAGGGCAGAAACAGGTGCCCAGCCAGCACACTGTTGCGTTTGCTGAGGTCAGAACAGGGCGCCTGTGTAATCAACAAGGAGAAAACCGCCCGCTCCTTGTTGACTGCACAGGTACCCCATTCTGACTTCAGCAAACACAACACTGTGCTAGCAGGCTCTCCACAAAGCTCCAAGGCCAGCAAGGAAGTGGCAGCAGCTCCAACAATGGGACAGGCCAGTGGATTCTATGTGGACAACAACATGCTGCTACAGGGCCAGTCATAGGCAGTGTAGATGAGCCCTGAGAGTTCTTTCTTAGGAAAGAGAAGGGTGGGGAGCTGGCTGCACCTCTCTCTGCCAAAGAGGGCCGGAGAGTCCTTCCTTGGCAGAGAGAAGAGTAAGAAAAAGGGGTTTCAGATTATACACAAAAATTGCATTATGCGAAGGGTCCCAGAACAAGGCCCTTGCATAATGCATGGGTGTACTATATGTTTGGCATAATGGCTGAATTGACAAACCTCTGTTAAGAGTAGTCTCAGCCTTTGGAGGCCACAGCATCAAGAGACAGCTGCGCATACAAGCAATTTTACAGATTCCATTATTTCCCTTATGTTTGAAAGCTCAAGCAGCTATTTGGATTCTTAACTATGATTAGTGAACAAACAACTATATGACAAACATGAATAGGTTAACCCTATTATGCAAAATTTAATTTGTACAGCAATTTAAAAGAAATTCCTGTAAAAGAAATTGCTGCATAAGATTATGTATAGATAGTACCTAATGCCAAATAAACTGTCAAAAATGTTCCAAAATATGTCAAATCAATGTTGAAGATGTAAAGATAAAAAGGGGTCTTTTTTTCCCCACATGTGGTAGACTTGCAAGAAAGCAAAAAGCTACTGGTCTAAAAAAAATTAAAGACAGATTTTTCCAATATCATCAAAAATGTTTTTGTTGGGCATTATGGACAAAGAATTGGACTGTAGATATGGACTATTTCTCCAGTATATGATAACAGTGGCAAAAATACTGTTTGCTCAAACCTGGAATGGACTGAAGCACCAATGACGGAAGTATGGATTAAGGTTGCTGATTTTGCCCAAATTGCCAAATTAACGTGGATTTTAAAAGATAAATCAATTGAAGATTGTTTGGAAGAATAGAAACTGCTTATGGACTTTTTGAGCAATAAGAAATCCAGCGATGCAATAAACTGTAGTTATGGTTACTAGCAATTCTAGAAACCCTAGTAAATTTAATTTAGCTAAGTCTGTAAGGGTAAAATAATATATTTCTTTTCTTTCTTTCTTTTTTTGTTTTGTTTTACTTTTTTCATTACCATTTGGACTGTGAGAGTCAAAAGTTTCATTGTGTTTTAGTTAATTAGTGTTTAGTGTATTCGCTATTCACATTTATGGTTTTAGCTTACTTTTAATGTCTTAGTATCTTTGTATTGTGTCTGAATTTTAGTTTAGATTAGTTGTAATCTTATATAGATATAGATATACACACACAAATATATATGTATTATGTTTATCTTTTCTTTCTCCTTTCCTTATGCTTGTCTACCTTTTTTCTTAAGGACGTTGATTTGATTGTATTAAAACTAATAAAGAATACTTATACCAAAAAGAGACAGCTGAGGATACAAGCAACTTTGCAGGTGCCATATTATTTTCCTGTATGCTTGGAGCTCAAGCAGCTATTGGATTCTATACTATGATTAGTGAACAAGTCTATAACAAACATTAATATGTTAATCCTATTATATGATAATTGTAATACACAGAACAAGGTAATAATGAAGCTGTAGATGGGGATATAAAATAACCAAATGACAACACATGGAAGTGCTGTTGGGTACATCCATGAATTTGTATGTTAGACCAACAACCTTTACACACTCACAGAGACACAGCACCTTCCTGGAATAATTGCAAGAAAAGTAAAAACATCCAGAACTACCTGTAGTAATTTTCTAATTACAGCAAAGCTTCCTTTCTGTATCCACTCATCAACTGATAATTGTAGTGATTCCAGTTCTCTGTCAAACTGGAAGGAGATCTGGAGGGTCCACACCCTTATAAGACTGAGGGATAGACACAGGTAAAGGAGGCCCTTCCCACCAGGCTCTGGAATTCCAAATGAGTGCTGCAACTCACCACTACAAGCAATTGAAATAGGGGACACACCAAGGCAGTACAGCTGCACAGAAACCCACTGTGATATCCCAGCCCAGAAACCTCTCCTCCTAAAACCCATTTCAAGAGATATTTTAATATGAGAGCTAAGACTTTCAGTCTTTTCAGCATAATTACAAGATAGTCAGATGAAAAGTTCATACCTATCTGCAATGGATCCTTAACAGCCCTCATCCGGAAGAGCTGCTCACCTCTCTGGAACTCATCTGCACTGCCATTTGCCAAACAGGAGTACAGCCTAGGAAAAGCAAATCACCCTAGTATTAAAGCATTCCTCAATGGTGGCAAGCAGCAATGCATTCTTCTTCAAATAGTGAGCCAGGGCACATCAATCTAAATCAACCATGTGCTTTTTGTATAAAGATTTGAAAGGTTTTCTGTTTTTTTAAGAGAAGGGCAAGGATAACAGATACAAAAGGGGAACAGGCCAGCTGTGACTTTAACAGATTAGAAGAAGACAGAATTTCATCAGATGCCTCTTCTTAACCTTGCAAGATAAGGTGCATCTCTCAAACTCCTTTATTGAAGCAGAGAAGCCCTGGCCTCCCTTTTATCTTGTCAATCTACAGACAAATATGAATGGACATGTATGGTTTAAAAAGTGAAACCAGTGGTATAGATTTTAAGGGCAGGCCCTATGTTTGAAGAAGCTGAGAACTACTGTTCTTGCACATAGAAATATATCAATCCAAACCTGAAATCTCAACATTTTTTGTTCTTCTTGCAAGAGGAGGGATTCACTATTGATGGATATGTTTATACTGTATCCCACAAGGATCTGATGGGGCACTCATGAAAGCCAGCCACATTAACATGCAATTTACTGAAAACATTTATATTTCACTTCTCCTAAAAGTCTCAGCAAAGTCAAAAGAATATAATGAAACAATCAACAAACTCTTAAAAATGGACTGCGTCTCTACTGCATCTGAAGAAGTGGGTTCATATCCATGAAAGCTTATCTATGAAAGCTCATTCTAAAATTAAAGGTGCTCCTACACTCCTCCCCCTCCCCATTTTTTTTAAAAAAAAAACTTAAGTTTTTACAACATGGCAGAAGGCTGTTAAGGAATGAGTGAGGCAGTCATCCCTAGGCAAGAAATTCCAGTCTGGTTGTGGCATGGAAGAGGCCTTCTCCCAACCAGACACTGGTTTGACACAGACAGGAAAGCCACTGTCAATGGAATACACCAGAAGGCACTGGCATGAGAGAGGAAATTTCTTCTGTTATCCCAAGCACATACCTTATATGGTATCAAAGGCCATTGTCTACTTTAAAATTACCCCCCAAATAAATTAGAGTATCAATGCAACTGTTTCAGCAGAAGAATTACAGGTGGACCCGCTTTTCTGTGGGAGTTTAGTTCCCGGACCTATCATGGATACTGGAAACTGCAGATAACAGCAAAGCCTATTAAAATAAAGGACTTCCAGTAAAAACATACCATAGTGTTATGTTGGAGGACCTAGAAGATACCTAGAGAGGACTCCTCTCTAGGCATCTGCCATCACAACTCTATGGTATGTGCCCCCTATTTTGTGTCCTGCGGATAACTGAAACTGCAGATATTGGCTCCATGGATATCGAGGTCTGACTGTACATGATCCTGATATACAATCTAGTCAGCAATCTAGCCTCTGTATTTTGAACAGTATGGCGTTTTTGGACAGTTTTTAAAGGCAGCCCCACAAAATTTGTATGCAAATAGTCCACTGATGATACAACTAGGAGTCACTATGGCTACATCTTACTGCTCCAAAATGGGCATAGCTAGCACATCAGCCTCAGTTTAGCAGAGCTACAACTGGATATAACTATTGCTTCAATTTGGCCTTTGACTCCAGAGGCCTATGAAGCATACCCAAACTACTGTATAACCTGGATTTTCAAAGATAACACTCTATTTCATCCAGTACAGGCTGAACAGAATGTGTCGCTCTGGACCTCTCACCAGCAGGACTATATCAGCCGCCATGATATTCTGCAGGATTGTCTCTCTAGGGTAGATTTATAGGCACTGTTCTGGAGTGGTTCTGGTCCTTCCTAGATGACAGGTCCAGGAAGTAGAACTGGGAGATTCTTGTTTAATGTCCTTGTCAGCATCCCTCTGGGTTCTGTGATATGCCCCAAGCTATTAAATATTTACATGAAACCACTGGACAGGGTTATTCAGAGATTTGAGTTGTTGCTGTATTGAGGTCTGCCTGCAAATCCCGTGGAGAGGGCTCTGTGCTGGGGCCTGTGGTCTCCCCACTACTGCCTATAAGGTCTGGAGCATCTGGACTGAAAGGAGGGACTTGGTGTGGAGGATATGTGGGACCTGTGAGTACGAAAGGAGCATCCCTGTCTAAAATATCTCCTGTACTCCTTCTTCTCCCCTGAGGCCAAGATCTTTTTCTTGTCCCTGTCCTCTACTAAGATTGGCTCCAGCGACTCACCAAATAGCTTGCCTCCTAAAAAAAAGGGTGTGAACACCAAATTTTGCTTGGACTTGGCATCTGCATTCCGGCTCTTGAGCCAAAGCTAGCATCTGACTGCAACCGTTGCAGCCTGCCCCCTCATGCAGAACTGGAGTGCATCCAGTGTGCCATCTGCCATGTAGGCTGAGGCCCTCAAGATCTTGTTCAAGCCCTGCCTGACCTGAGTCTCGCCAGAGGATACCTCAGCAAGGAGCTCCCTGAGGCCCTGGCTACCACAGATGCTGAGGCAGCAGCCCTAATGGCCATGGACAAGGCTTCATGAGCTCTCTTGAAGGAGGAGTCAGCCCTCCTGTCCTCTGTGGTCCTCAGGGTGTCTTCATCATGGCACAGAATGGCAGAAGAAAAGAGGGTGGTGACAGGGACGGCCACCAGAGGGACCTGCAATGTTGATATCACACTCTGTGGCAACTCTAGATGTAGAAAATTATCTAAGGACCTGTCTAAATGGTCAAAATAATCCTCATGGAATTCTCTGGGAATATGATCTATCTTAATGGGAACCCACATCAATGTGTCATATTCAGAAGGGGGCAGCAAAAAACTCCAAAAACTATACCAGGAGAGCCTTTGCGGCTTTCCCCGGAGTTTTTAAAAAGGTCCGTAGGGGATGCACATTCCCGCTCATTAAGATAGTGGCATTCACATTTCTGCGCTTTCCCATAGGAGAGGAAGTGCAAGCTGATTGGCTGGATGAGCACAGGGGGTGGGGCTTGCTAACAGGGCAAACGCCTGCTTCTGCCATGTTGGGTTTTTGCCTTAGCGAGCAATCACTAATGTAATAAAATTGTGATTTGTATTATCTTTTTCTCTCTCTCTTTTGTAAATGTGAAATATTGCTTGTGTACACCATGGTAAATGTTTTTTGTTTTTTTAAGTTTGGTGGTGGCAGATTTAAAAACACGAGTAAGTCACTTGCGGCTATCATCTTGGCTAGGGGGCATGTGAAGTTTATAGGAGCTGTAAACCCATTAACGAATTGCTATCACTGAGAAGCAATCTGGTTTTTTTCCCCCTCATATAGCCAACCCCTAAATGTACTTACATTATTTGCTGTTGCTGCTGTTGTTATATGCCTTTAAGTCAACTCCAACGTATGGCAACCCTATCAGAGTGTTTTCTTCGCAAAATTTCTTCAGAGGTTTGCCACTGCCTTCCTGTAAGGTCGTGAGAGTGTGGCTTTCCCACAGTCACCCAGGTGGTTTCCATGGCTGAGTGAGGATTCAAACCCTGGTCTCCCAGAGCCCTAATCCAATGGTCAAACCACTACACCATGCTGGCTTATGTTTAAATTATATCAGACTACTAATTTCACCAACAGTTTCAACAAAGGTGCATAGAAGATAAGCAAAAATAATTTCAAAGGAGAGGAGAAATACAAAAGAAAAATGATACTACCTGATGTCTTCTTCATTCTCTGGAAAGCTCCAAAAGGCAATACGAAGCTGTAGTTGTTCAGGCACTGGTGGGTAGACTTTCTCCACCACTTCAAATGGAATGTGAAACGCCACCTGTTTTGCAGAAAGCTCCACCAATGGAATCACCAGCCCATCTAAAACAATGTAGAATATTAAATAAAATTAGCTGAATAGTAAAAACAGTATTCAACCATACTACTCTATTCTTTAATCAAAACTCTCCAAGTTCTCCTTGAAATGTAAAAAGTTCTTTGGAATGTACAACAGATTATGGCTAATATCTAGCATCAATACAGTAAGATACCAAGCCCATAACTCCCAAACAGATGGCACTGTATTCTGCCCCCCTTTGTGTTTAATAACTACTTGGCTTTAAAAAGATTCAGCCAGTGTAGTTCCTTCCAACATCACTGACAGGGAGTCACACCTGCCACATTTTGCTTACCCAATAAGGACCAGGCCCCACCTTCTATACAAAATTAATGCCCAAATTGCAAGACATCCCAAAGTGATGAAATGTGGAAACAAAAAAGAAAAAACCTATCAATCAGAAGTCAAGCAGAGAAGCTAAAGGACAAACCATCTTCACATATCAGTAAGGCTTCAGAGTTCATGTTAAAAACTGAACAATGGAATTAGAATGTACTGGAGGGAGGTAAGGGTTGAATAATCTCTGTATCACTAGTTAATAGCTATCTATTTTCACTTAAAGCAGAATCAGAAGGACTTTGCATTGCACTAGTGTTAATGTTACTTCTAAGCAAATAATCTTTGGATCACAGTGTTAAGGTTTCTGTTTGAGCATAGCTATCGTATGACACAACTTAACTTCTCAGTATCTCATTCATCCCTTCTTTTTTATCTAATGCTAACACTGCTATCACTGCTCCCCACATGCTGTTTCTCATATTTGAGGTCTCTTATGCCAAAGCAGCCAACCTATAGACAACTTGTCATGCGAGCCAACTTCTCTACTGCCACATGCTGCTCCCACCATCCAGTCCATACTCTTTACAAATCCATGTCCACCATGCTCCACTACAACTGGCTCTCTGTACATTATTGTGCCCACCCTATTCATTTAAAAGATAAGACAGGAGAGCTTGATGCAGAAATAAAGAATCAGGCACCACTGTATCAGCTTCTTTCCACCCAACTGCCTGTACATATATGTGCGTGCACAGACATGTGTGGAACGTGGTAGGGTATCGCAACTTTGACATATGATCACAACTTTTGGCTAGCCATAGTAGCCAAGTGATATTTATATGACCACAGCCAGCCAGCCAGCCAACCACCCAGGTCTCTGACATACAAAAATGAATCAGGGGAAGGATCATCATGTAATGGTTTGAAACTCTTGGATTCTGGACATCTGCAAGCTAGGCAACAAATGAAAAGCTGACCACTCTCCAAAGCCCTCTACATATACTGGAAGACAAAGCAAAAGATATCTTCCAAATACTATGCAAAGCAGAAAACGAGAGGAAGGAGAGAGGTATCATGAACTACTGGAAATGTCACCGAAAGCAGTTTACAAGTGTCAAGGATAATCTGGCTAAATTTGTGGAACCCCTGTATCACTGCAAACAACAAAGGGCCTGAAAATGTCCCCAGCCTTATGTTTCACTGTGCTTTTTAAAGGTCATATGCCATGTTTGCAGGTTCCCTGGTGTTTAACTTCACCTAACAAAAGACAGATGAGAATGGTCTAGGTTTAACATAGGTACTGATCTTGGAAGCTATGCAGGGTCTGCTCTAATCAGTACTTGGATGGAAGGCCGCCAACAAATACCAGGTACTGTAGGTTATATTTCAGAGAAACTGGCAAAAACACCTCTGATAATAATAATAATAATAATAACAACAACATTTATTTATATACCACCCTTTGGTAATCCAATCAGGGCGGTTCACAGCATTAAAAAACCATACAGCAAAACAATATACTCCCTTCCCCCGTTAAAAAGTTATTAAATCAATTACAAATTAAAACAACAATTAAAACATTTGATAAAAACACATACCTACATTAGGCAATAACAGTAGGTCCCCAGCGATATTCAGTTCTGTTAACAAAGGAGGCTGTAGGGACTCTCCTGAAGGAGGGGGGGGGTTCCCGAGGCCAGGATAATCTATTCTGGAAAGGCCTGCTGGAAGAGATCCGTCTTGACAGCCTTTTTGAAGCGGTCCAAAGATGTGAATTGACAGATCTCATCCGGCAGGCCATTCCATAGTTTGGGGGCGACAACAGAAAAAGCCTTCTGGGAGGTAGCCAAAAGCCTCAACTTTTGAGGCTGCAGCAAATTCCTCCCAGAGGACCAGAGTGCGGGGGGGGGGGGATTATAAGGGAGGAGACGGTCCCTGAGATAGCTTGGACCCAAGCCATTTAGGGCTTTAAAGGTGATAACCAACACCTTATACTGGGCCAATAGGCAGCCAGTGGAGGGAGCTCAAAACTGGAGTGATGTGCTCCCTCCTAGATGTTCCTGAAACAAGCCTGGCCGCCATATTTTGTACTAACTGTAGTTTCTGAACCAAGTACAAGAGTAGCCCCATGTAAAGCGCATTACAGAAGTCTAGGCGCAAGGTTACCAGCGCGTAAACGACAGTCTCGAGGTCCCTTGCTTCTAGAAAAGGGCGCAGCTGGTGTATCAGCCGAAGCTGATAACAGGCGCTCCTGACTGTTGCATTTACCTGATTTATCATCAGGAGTGACGAGTCAAGGAGCACACCCAGACTGCGAACACAGTCACTGGAGGAGAGTGTGACCCCATCCAGGACTGGAGGTTGCAACCCAATTCTTGGTTTCAGGGCCACTACCGTGAGCACTTCTGTCTTGTCTGGATTCAGTTTCAATTTGTCTTTCCTCATCCAGCCCATTACCCCCTGAAGACATTCATTGAGAGAAGAGATGTCATTGGAATTCGAGACCGATCTTAGGATTCCTTGCCTAAGAAAACCCTATGAAATTCAGGTTGCCCCCAATATCAGTGGAACCAATCATGGTATCAGTTATTCACAGCTGAAAAAATAGGGACACATACCATAGAGTTGTGCTAGAAAATGCCCAGTGAGGTATCCTATCTAGGAATCACTAGGTCCTGCAACGCAACTCTATGGTATGTTTGTACCAGAAGTCCTTTATTTTAATAGGGTTTACTATTATCTGTGGTTTCACTTATAAACAGTAAGCCCAGGAACATAACCCCCATGGATATGGGGAGCAATCTGTTTTAAGACTCTTTAACTTCTCTGATACTTTGATACAAAAATCTAGGCAAAGATGTCACAACCCAAATTACAAAGAAGCCCCAACTTCTGCCACAAGAAATTATCACACAGTTAACTAATTATAGCATTTTTGGTTGTGGTTTGTTGAATAATAACATAAATTGATTCACTATCAAATTATCATAAGACAGGATTTTACTATTGTTTCTAAATATAAGGTGGCCCTCCACATTCGCTGGAGTTAAGGGAGCAGGACCCCATGAAAGTGGAAAAACCATGAATATCTTTAGGAAAAAAAACCCATCATATTTAACACACACAAAAAGTACAATCCATGAATTCAACCCACAGTGGATGCCTTTGGCAGGGTTCCTTTGAAAGGTAGAAACGGGAGGTTAGTCTACCCCATTTTTATTAGGAACCTGTAAGCCTCACCACATGTTCACAAACTCTCTCAGTCTCATGAGGCTTGCAATCCCTATTAAAATGGCATAGGGCAGAAGCAGAGGTGGCAGCAATCCACAAATAATCAAATCCACAGAGGTTAAACCCACAAATGTAGAGGGCCAACTGTAAGCAGAAAAGAACTTAAACACTGCCCTTTAAGAAATGAACAAGGGAGAAATAATTCATGACAGCAGATCCCATTCTAACAAAGCTCAGTTGTTTATGTCAAATACTTTACAATCTGGTAGTGGCACAGTGAATGTCAGTATTACATTCTGAAGAAGTGGGTTATAACCTATGAAAATCCGTATCAAAATAAATATTTTAGTCTTTAAGGTGCCAAAATATTTTTGTTATGCTAGAACACACAACATATGGCTATCTCTTTGACATCTAATAATTCTCAACTTCATTGATTCACTCCAATACATCTCTAAACTTCATTTGTTTTTATTCCTACTGCTTGCTAAGAGAATGTTAGACTATTTTGATAATGTATGAACACTCTAAGCTTCCCACTTTAATAATTTAAACTTTGTAAAAAGAGAAATAATTAACTTTTTGCTGTATTTGTCAAAGGACAAAAACAAACCAACTAATTTGTTGGAGAACACAACTTTTAAGGCTGCAATCCTACATATGTTTAATTTGAAAATAAGTGCTCCTGAATTCACTGAGACCTGTTGACATTGGATTTAAAGACTCATCCAATATACACATGCAAATTAAAGATGCAAAATATTAATTAGTTGATTACTATAATAGGGAGGATGTAGGAGAGACTTCCTTCTCTGTTAGTAATCGGGTTTCTTAGGAGGATTTCCCTCTCATTTTCCAAATTTTGAGTAGCAACATAGGTGACATACAGTATGTGGGGAGCAGCAGAGAGAGTAGGAAGGAAAGTTATTTCTCTTCAGAAGCCAGCAATTAAATGAAATGTCTTCCTTCACTTTGCCAATGGTGGTAAGGAAAGGCAATACAGAGAAGGAAAAACACATGAAGCTATTTGCAAATGTTGCAATAAAGGAAACACATCCTGTAATTCAATCATAATCTAAGATGGACTTTTTAATATACAGAAAGCTGAGGAGCAAGACAGGGGATAAGGCTGAAATGTATTGCTTATTTTCCAGTCTTTTTCTTGTACTGTAAAATGAAAGGGTACTTTCTCCACAGACTGAAGATCCTATAATCCCAACAGAAAGGACATGCAGATTAACCTAATTTTTCCTTCCAGTTCAAAGGAGGTGCTGTTCCAACCTGGCACCATCAGTTAGTCCTTCACCTCCCAGAGCTATTTTCTCCCATAATTCTACTTCCCCATGTGAGGCCTATAAAACTGCCTTGGCACTATTGAAGAGACTCCCATTCCAGGAGCAAATTTAGAGGAAGACAGGGTTTACACATCCCAAATCTTCATGTGGCAATTTTAAACCAGATCAGGCCCCATTCACTTATTTGGAAGTAAAAAAGAAAGTGATGCTCAGGGGCACACTGTCCATGCATCATAACTGTAGCTTAAGACAAAGAGAATAGTATTATAAACAGCTAAAATCTAGGCATGAGGAGCATTTTAAATGACTAGAAATCTGTTACCCCAGTCTCCACCATCCTTGAGGTCACTTAGCATTGGCTGTGCAAACTGGTATGAATAATCTGAAGTGGAATTGTGTTTCAAACAGCACCAATGTGCAGTTAGTAAGCTCATCAAAATTTAACTTAAACATCCTGAGAATATGGGCATAGTTATTTCCAGTTTGTAAAGAAGCTAAACATCAGTCTTTGGGTTTTTTTTCAAATACCATCCAGATGAACCACATCTTGTTGAGATTTCCAATCAGGTCTCCCTGCTTTTCAAACTTACCATCAGGATAAGTTGATTTACATAAAAATTTCCCAAATACTATTTTACGCATTATTTAACCAATGATATAAATGTGATCATTAAAATAATTTATAACTCAATAAAGCAGTTTCTAATATTTGGTTCATGTAATTTCTATACATTTTAAATGTAATTATTAAATAATAGTATATAACATACCTACAATAGCACAACTGGATGTAAACTACAGGTGGACAAAATGCAGCCCCATCCTTTGGATTACAAGTCCCAGTAAACCTTACCGCTGACTGTGCTGGTTAGGGCTGCTTGAATGCACTGTCCAGCAAGATCTGGAAGGGCTTACCTTGCCCAAAGCTAATTTAGGTAATAGTTTATCAAACTACATCTTAAATGTTACATAAATGTCTCACATTTGCTATTGTAACATACCAGCTGATATTTTTCCTTAAGACAAATCAGTGACAGCCAGTGTATTGTAGTGGTTTGAACAGTGGACTAGGACTTTGGAGATTAGGGTTTGAGTCCCCACTCAGCCATGAAAACCTATCTGGTGACCTTGGGCAAATCACATACTCTTGGCCTCAGAGGAAGGCAAAGGCAAACCCCCTCTGAACAAATCTTGTCAATAAAACCACTTTAGGGTCACTGTAAGTCAGAAACAACTTGAAGGCACAAAACAACGTTTTTTATAACACCCATCCACTCACCCATCTGTGGGTATCTAATATATAAGTAATAGACACTGAAGTCACTAGAGAATCGTATGGATGAAGATGGTGATGGATCTTAAAACCTGAACACTCAAGAGCCAGAACTCAGATAACTAAGCTATCCCAGCATTCTGCTTTAAAAAAAATAAGTTGATTTAAAAAAATTAAAATCTCAACAGCAAATAAATGTGTTGTTGTGTATCTTCAAGTCACTTCCAACTTATGACAACACTAAGGTGAACCTATCATGAGGGTTTCTTGGCAAGATTTATTCAAATGAGGTTTGCCATTGTGTTGCTCTGAAGCTGAGTGAGTGTGACTTGCCCAAGGTCACCAATGGCTGAGCAAGAATTTGAACCCTGGTCTCCCAGAGTCCTACTCCAACACTCAGACCATTATAGCATGCTGGTATATGTATCCTATTCTTAAAACTTGTACAGCTAGATCTTCCACAGTCCCATTATAATTCTTAGTTTCTTGCTTTTTCAAGTTCAACTGTAGGAAATTCAATATGTATGAATGTGAGAGAGCATTCATTCATTTTTATGATGCTGCATAGATTTTAGCTAGAATACTTGTCATAAGTTTTAGTTTGAACTATTATTTTTAAATAAAAATCAAGTGAGAAAATTATTTTTTAAGAAATAAAAAATGTTTATCCAATTTTGAAAAAAAAGTTTTTAATTTGAAAAACATCAATTTGATCTACTTTACATATCATATCAAGTACAAAAAAGAAATAAGAGTTAGATAGGAACGTTTGTCTTACCTGTGATACGTTCTTTTCCAGTGGTGAGGCAAAGAGCATCCGTCAGCTTTGGGTTGTCCCTCCCCATTGCTCCTGGTAGGCAGGAAACAAAGTCTTTGGGACTTTGAGGGACGACCCCCGGCTAGCCAGTCTGTTGAAAAGCCTCATGCACCTCCTTGCGTACTTGACTCACGCCGGTATATACACAGTTCCAGATATCCATTCCGAATTGAAACTGAGTATCATTTCTTCCTTTACGCTGGGTGCTCTGTCAAGCTTTGTGTGCCACCCTTTTACTCCTCTTCTTCTCGCCAGTGGGTGGGTCCGGATGCTCTTCGCCTCACCACTGGAAAAGAACATATCACAGGTAAGACCAACGTTCCTTTTCCCAGTGGGGAGGGCTCCAGAGCATCCGTCAGCTTTGGGATGTAGAAAAGCTCCGTTCCAGGGTGGGTCTGGCGAGACACTGTCCTCTAGACTTGCACCACCTGTTGCAGGACTCTTCTGCCAAACGTTGCCTCAGCAGATTGCATCCTGTCCAATCTGTAGTGTCGTACAAAGGTAGATGAGGATCTCCAGGCTGCAGACTTGCATATCTCTTCTAGTGGTGTGTCCCTCTCCCAGGCTGCTGAGGTTGCCGCACTCCGAGTTGAATGTGCTAGGATACCTTCAGGTACTTCCATGTGTAGAGACTGGGAGCACGCTGCGATGCAGTTGCGGATCCATCGGCCTAGCGTGGATGGTGACACCCTTTGTCCCAAATACTTGCCGTGTGGTGACACAAACAGCGATTCATAAGTCCTGAACTGCCTAATCCTGTTAATGTAAATTTGCAGTGCCCTGCGCACATCCAGGGTGTGCCAAATCTTCTCCAGTTCCCTAACTGGGTTCGGGCAAAAAGATGGTAATACCACCTCCTGCGTTCTGGGGAAAACCAAGTTCACCTTTGGTCTGAAGTCCAGTCGTAGGCGTAGGACTACCGAGTCTGATCTAAAGATGCACAGGTCTCGCCTGATTGAGAGGGCTGCTAGCTCAGAGATCCTGCGTGCAGAAGTGATGGCTACCAAGAACAGCACCTTCCAGGTTAAGAACTTCAATGAGGCTTCCTTTAGAGGTTCAAATGGATGTATCGTTAAGGCTTTCAGGACCATGTGAAGATCCCATGTTGGGAACCTGTGCACCGTTGGTGGCACAAGGTTGGAAAGCCCTTTGACAAATCTACGCATGTGGGGGTGAGAGGCTACCCGTGTTGCCTTCTCTGGCGACAAGAGACATGTAATTGCCGCTATCTGCCTCTTAATAGTATTCGGTCTCAGTCCACCCTGCACTCCATCTTGAAGGAACTCCAATAGTACAGGGACGGAGACCTCTCTAAAGCCCCTTCTCTTGCGATTACACCACTGGCAGAACGCCCTGAAGGTGTATTCATAAGATACGCTGAGTGGACTCCCTTCTAGAGGCCAGGATAGTGTTCACCACCGTCTGGGAGTAGCCCCTTGCTGCTAGCATCTGCCTCTCAATTTCTACGCGTGGAGCCAAAGCCAGTCAGGGTCCGGGTGGTGTACCTGTCCCTTTGCCAGGAGATCCGGGCGCGACGGTAGTGGGAACGATTCCACTGTCAGCTCTAGAACATCTGGGAACCAAGATCGGCGAGGCCATTCTGGAGCCACCAATATTATTTCTGCCCTCTCCGATCTGATTTTGGCCAGGACTCTGGGTATCAGCTGAAGAGGAGGAAATGCATACAGTAGGCCCCGTGGCCATGCGCTCGTCAGTGCATCCATCGCCTCTGCTCCCTCTGCCAGGTATCAGGAGAAGAAGCGGGGAAGTTTCGCGTTCACTGGTGACACGAAGAGATCGACCTCTGGTCGCCCCAGAGACTGGATGATGGTCTCGAACACCTCCTGGTGCAGGCCCCACTCGCCCTGATCTAAGTCCGGGCGACTGAGCCAGTCCGCCTTGGAGTTGAGCGAACCCTTGAGATGTTCCGCCTCTATCAAAATCAGGTTCTCCTGTGCCCAAGTCAGCAGACATGATGCCTCCCTCATGAGGGCACGGGACTTGGTGCCTCCCTGGCGATTTATGTGAGCCTTCGTCGTGGTGTTGTCTGTCCGAATTAGGACAGCCCTGTCCTTGATGAAGTCCACAAAGGCTAGAAGGACTAGTCTGACCGCTCTGAGTTCCAGCCAACTGATGCTGTGCGTAGCCTCCCCCCTCATCCACTTGCCCCTGGGCCAATCGCGGTCCGCAGTGGGCTCCCCAGCCCTTCAGGCTGGCGTCTGTCGTGATATGGACTGCATCTGGCTTCCACAGTGGGCGTCCTGTTTGTATTGCCGGTGATTCCCACCATTCCAGTGACGCTAAAACCTCCTGTGACACGCGCACCACTTGGTGCCTCTTGAGAGCAATCTTGTTCTGGAATGGGAGCAGGAACCACTGTAGGGGTCTTGCGTGAAACCTCGCCCAAGGGAGGCAATCGATTGCCGCAATCATCAGGCCTTGGAGCCGGGCGAGGTGCATGATGTCCACCCTCGTCTGGGTCTTCACTGTCCGGATTGCCCGTCGGATGGCCTGTATTCTCTCCAGGGGCAGGGATACCTATCCTGCTGTGATGTCTATCAGAGCTCCCAGGTGTTGTATCCACTAGGAAGGAACTAGCTGGCTCTTTTCGAAATTGACCTGGAACCCATGTGCCTGCAGGGAGTCCAGTATCAGTTTCACTTCCTCTCTTGCTTTCTGATGAGAAAAGGATCGTATCAACAAGTCATCCAGATATGGATAGACATGCAGACCTAAGCGCCTCCAGCACACCACCAGCGCTACCAAGATCTTGGCAAATACTCTGGGTGCTGAAGAGAGGCCAAATGGGAGCGCCTTGTACTGGAAGTGCCTGTTGTTGTAACAGAAGCGCAGGAAGCGATGATCGTCTGGATGGATGGGGATGTGCAGGTACGCGTCCTGCAAGTCCAGAGACGAGAGGACATCCCCCGGTCTCAACGCTTCCAGGATGTGCTTCAGTGTTTCCATCCTGAACTTCCGCCGGTGGATGAACTTGTTGATTCCCTTGAGATTCAGGATGGCAGGCCAGCTTCCGTTCTTTTTGGGGACCAAAAATAGGATGGAATAGCAGCCCCTGTTGCATTCTGCGCCAAATACCTCCTCTATTGCGCCCAGCTGGAGCAAGTGTTAGATGGCCTCCGCCATCAGTCGCTGCTTTGTGGCGTCTTGCTGCATTGGTGTAGGGATGAACCAACGTGGAGGTCGCCGAGAGAACTCTATCCGGTAGCCCTCCCGAAGTAATTGGAGGACCCACCTGTCCGAGGTAGAGCTTTCCCATACCTCCACGAAGGCCTGCAATCGTCCCCCCCATCGGGATGCTGGCGTCATTGTTGACCTCTGCTGTTACCCTTAGCGGGCTGGTTCTGGCCCGACTTGGCTGCCTCTCCCTGCTGGGTGCATCGCTGATAACGACCTTCTCCCCATCGAGGCCTTGATGGTTTAAAATCCCTGGATCTGTTGGATGAGCCCGTCGCAGAGGTCTGCTGTCCCCCTGAGGGATGAAAAGGCCTGTAGCGTCTGGAAGACCTCCTGTCCTCCAGTCTCCTTGTTGATGCCAGGGTCTTCTTCTTCTTGTCCTTGTCCTCCACCAAAACCGGTTCCAAGGAGTCCCCAAACAGCCTCTCGCCTAGTAAGAGTGACAGTATCAGGTTCTGCTTGGATTTGAAGTCAGCGTTCCAGGATTTCAGCCACACCTGTCTCCTGGTGGCCACCGCTGCGGCCTGCACCCTGGCACAGAACTGGACTGAGTCCAGTGTACTATCCACCAAAAAAGCCGAAACCTTCATCAGCTCGTCGAGGTCCTGTCGTATTCTGGTTTGTGACTTGGGGATGTCCATCAGTGTGTCCTTTGACCATTGGATGTCTGCTCTAGCCATCATGGTGGCAGCAGAGGAAGCCCTGATGGCCAGTGATAGTGCCTCATGTGCTCTTTTTAATGCAGTATCTATCCGCCTATCCTCTGGGGTTTTCAAGGTGTCTTCCCCATCATAACAAAATACTGCGGATGATACCAGCGCCGAAACCGGAGCGTCAATGAGTGGCACTTGTATCTTGCTCATCACTTTTTTGGGTAGGGTGTACAGCTTCTTAGCATGGCTTGGCTGTCCCTTGGTCATCGCTGGGGAAGCCCACTCCTCGCATATTACATGCATCAGTATAGCAGGCACGGGTATTTCTGGTGCTGCCAGCTGTGCGTCCGGGAAAAATTCCCCGGATATCTCTGGCAAGTCTGGGTCCATCCCAAAAGTTCTAGCTGCCTTTACTGAGTAGAATGGCGAAGTCCTCTGCGGCAAACAACTTGGCGGAGGAGCGGGGGGGAGCCTCCAGTGTGTTCCCAGATTCTTCCTCTGAGAGTTCTCCCTCTTCCCTATCAAGGTCATCCAGGATGTCAACATCCTCCCCTTCGGAAGTATATACTAAGAGCATCTCCCCCTCCTCCTCAGAGAGCTGTGGTTCTTGTTGCTCTCTATGGCATTTGCTGGGGGGCTGTGGCAGCGCCTCCCCCTCCTGATCAGAGAAGCCAAGGTCTTCCTCCTCAGAGAAGACTGTGTTTCCCTGCTGGCCTGCGGCCGGCTGCCCAGGTGCCCAGTTACTAGGGCCTGGAATCGCCTCCCCGTCCCACGTGTCTGCCGCCATAGTGGCTGCTGCTTTTGGTGCCGTCCAGGTCTGGGGGTGCTTCGCCTTCCCCCTGCTAGTCCCGCTGCCCTTGCCTTCCCGCCGGGGTGCCTGGTTCTGGGGATCCACCCGCTGGGGCTTGGGGATCTGGGATGGGGCTGCTGTTGGGTTCTCAGTCCCCTGATTCTCCCCCCCAGTGCGGAAAAGTGGCCCCCATTAGGGTGGGCTAGAGCAGGCTGGCCACTAACCAGTTCACTGTCTCCCTGGCTATGGAGATCCTAAGCCAGTCAGGGATCTCTAGGGGCGCTTCCCTCCCCGTTGTCCTGGCTCCCGGGGGAACTCACTGCGTCCACCAGCTAAGGCTGGGGACTAGGCTCCACTGCCGCCACATCCAGTTGGCCCAGGTTCCCCTGCGCCGCACCGTTCTCCCCGCTCCGGGGCTCGGTGCGCGCCTCCTCCTCCTGAAGGGGCCACGCGGGGGGGAACCGCCTCCCATTCGTCCCTGTGCCCATCCAGGCGGGGAGGGAACAGGGTGCAGCACGCGACAGCCAAAGCGGAGGTCTTCCCCACCTTAATCGGCCTCTTCTTGCCACCGCTGCCCTTTGCTGCTGCTGCGCCGCCACTGCTGGCTCCAGGGACCTTGCCTGCGCTGCCGCTCATGCCGGGATCTTCCTGGGTGCTCCTGCTAGCACTGCCCTGCCGGGTGGAGCGCTCACTAGCGATCACCGCTGCTATAATAGCATCCATCTCTGTGGGATTCATTTCTACTCTTTCTCCTTATCTCCACAGGACAAGCCACCAGGTTCTCCCAAGATCGAATTTAAAAAGGTATTTTTTTTAAAGGGGGGGTAATTCAAGATGGCAGCTGCCATGTGGAGGGAGGGTAGAATGAGCAAAACAATCCACATCCTACCAGGAGCGTAGGCAGGAAACAGACTGGCCAGCTGGGGGCCGTCCCTCAGGGATGACCTCACCGGGGGCAGTCCCAAAGACTCTATTTCCTGCCTACCGGGAGCAATGGGGAGGGACAACCCAAAGCTGACAGATGCTCTGGAGCCCTCCCCACTGGGAAAGGAGATTAATTATATAGCTGTTAGTTTGCAGGTGAGAGATAGTATTTATTTTCTTTAAGTGTTTGAAATGTAACACTTATCTTCTGCAAGATACATGAAAGGGACTGTATAACTGAATTGTGTCAGTAAACAGACAATTAAAACTGTCAGTTCACTTAACAATTAAAAGTTAATAAACTGATGAAGGGGACTAATATAAAGTTGTTCCCCCCCAAACATTTTCATTTAGAAAACACATACCTTCTAGTAATCTGTCAAACTAATTTTCACATATGTCATCAATCATTGTTTGCAAAAGCAATTTTATCCAAGTTGAACTTCATAGTGATGCAACAAAGACAAAGAAAATTTTTCAAAGAAGTTGTTGTTTTTTAAAGGCTAGCATGCCTGTGAAACAAATTCAGCATCTAACATACTCCAAGGACATCAGTTTAGTGATGTAATCCCTGGATATATGATTCTTTGATCCTCCAAAGTGGATCCTATACCTAGTTTAAGCTTTTAATTTTTCGACACAACCTTGTAGTGGTAAAAGTGTGGGACTAGGACTTAAAAGATCCAGATTTTAATACTCTATAAGATATTAAATACATTGGGTGAATTTGCGCCACTTACTCTCCCTCAGTTTGACTTAATGGGACTATTGTGAAGATAAAGGGATGAAGAGAAGACCCATATGCACTACCCTTGAGCTCCTTGGAGAAAAGGAAGGATATAAATAATTGCATGCTGTATTTGCATGCATAGCCATGCCTATCAAATAATGACTATGGAAATTCTATGCTGTTTATGAAGTCTTATTTTTTGCAAAAGTTGTTTTGTATAGGTATTTATATAAATCAGCGCTAAGAACAGAGAAAAGGCTGCAGCCAAATCAGAATAGCTTTAAGTAATCTTACGGCCCTACTTTTTACCTAGGAACTGTTATATTTTGCTACTCCACATCACATGGGATCACTATACCTAACAACATATCTACCATTCAAGTTTTCTAGCTCCTTTCCTTCCCACTTCATTCCACATCCTTGTTTATAGTCCCATAGAATGCAGTATCAAGAAACAAAGGAAGTTCAATGTAATTCTGGACAAGAGCTAGCATTCATTTAAAAGAATTCAGCTCTTGTGGAAAAGCCACATTCACAGATACAGAGTTCATTTCTCAGTGTTGATTGAGCAAAAGCATGTGGACATAACTACTATACAGAGGCTAGCATCCTGTTTGTGGTATGCAGGCTTAAGTCCACTTTAGTGTATGTCTTCTTTTGTCATTGTGGAGATTTATATCCTCTGTCACCCTCCACAAAAACCAACATCCCTCCACTCATTGTTGTGTTGCAGTAGTGCCCCCACCCATTCCATTGCTGGTGAAGAGTGGAGGGGATCAGAGAAGCACCTGGCTATGTCCGCTATATAATCTGCTGAGATCTCCAGAAGACTCCAGTAGATCTCAGGATGTGTCCTCGGGCCTCCATCTGGCTATGGGAATATACCGAGAAGCTTCTTCAATCTCCCCCCTCTCCATCAGTAATGGAATGGCTTGGGAAGGGGGGAACTATCACAGCACAACAGTGAGTGCTGGGACATGACAGGAAGCCATAGCAGAGTTCCACATGTGAAACTCTTAGACAATGCTCATCCATGCTGGATCTTGGTCAGAGACTCTGATCTTTCCAATGTTGCACAATCATCCCTCCACGTTCGCGGGTTAAGTATTCGTGGATTTGATTATTTGCAGTTTACTAAATATGTTCTCTCTAGCCATTTTCCAAGTCCTCCAGTGCTATTCTATGGTATGTTTTTGCTGAAAGTTGACCATAGTTCACACTGGAAGACGTACAAATGCCTAGAAAAGTATTCTCTCTTGGAATCTCTAGGTCTTCCAGCTCTACTCTGTAGTCAACTTCCGATGGAAGCATGCCTAGCAAAATGTTCTCTCATGTTAAAAAAAAAAAAAACATAGTGGGCCTATATTCGCGATTTTTCCATTTTCACAGAGTGCCCCTGCTTCTAACCCTTGCGAATGTTGAGGGCGGACTGTAGTCAATAGCGGATTCCCAGTGGATTTAACAAGAAGTTACAGCCAATAAGAACATGTGTCTCAGATCATGTGCCTATTAAATACTACATATTTTTAAAATCTGTGAATGGGTCAGTGTGCTGTATCAATGTCAGAGCTGTATTAAGGAGAGCTAAATTTAAATCCCACTCAGCCATAGTGCTCACTTGGGGAATACAAATTCTCAGAGCATTACCTATCTCAAAGGTTTGTTGTGAGGATAACACTGAATAAACCTTATTTACACTTTCCCTGAACTTCCTTGGAGGAAGGGTGGAACAAAAATTTAACATCAACATGTTTGTTATTAAAAGACTGGCTATTTGTTTTCCTTTACCCCACCCCATCTCTTCCTAATATTTTCCTTCCAGGCTGAGGAGGGGAAACTAATTTTGTGTGTGTGTGTGTGTTTTTAAAACCTTTCAGCTTTTCCATCAAATTGTAATACTACTAGTGTGAAGACTCTTACTTTCAGAAAAAACGCTATAGCACCATGCAAAGTAATATTATTTGGGAAAAAAAGACAAACTCCAAAATAGTTTTTAGAAATAGATCTACAAGTTGATTCTACATGTGAAATTTTAGTTTGCTTTTCACCATGTGGCACCAAATTCTCATTCTGAATAATAACCATAAGTGTATATATTAATCCAATATATATGAAACATTCTATAACACAACAAAAAGTTTTGCTGTAATAAAGCCCTAAATCTACTCTTCTATCAACTCTTCTATCAGCCCTAAATAATGTCATATTGTCCAATGCCTTAGAAAGAAGATATGTTTTTATGTATTGGTCAGGGAAATTCTAATCATACATTCTTAACCTTTCTTAGCTTAATAATGGTTTCATAACAAATAAAAGTGCCAGCAATGGCTGCTGACAAGTGCTGCGGAGCAGGGACACAACTTGATACATATCTTCAAGGTGAATATTACTATCAAGCTCAGAACAGTGCAGATTCTTCAAGGCACTCATTCAGGTACAACAAAGACTAGATTCACAAGTATTTTTTCACATGCTACCCACTTCTCTACAGTTGCTTCTGCAAACATTCTAAATGTACACACAACACATTTCATATGCATATGTAAAGTGTTTACATGTGAGGTGTGTGTATTACATGCAAATATATCTGATACTGATGCACATATCAGGGAACTATATCTGATACTAATGCATGTCTGGACTATGACTCTCTACCGCACAATACACAACATGTGTGCTTCCTAGAGGATAAAAACATGTGAAGCAGCCCTAGAATTTCAGGTTCCCAAAGATTTGTGAGCCACTACAACTAAACCAAAGACAAACTTAAGATAACACAAATAAATAATTTGCATTTTTTTCTCAAAATCCACATGACTCAGGCAAGTATTCCACTATCAGCCAACAGGATAATGAAAAACATTCCTATTACTGTATATCAATTGTTACTGAAATGCATTCTTCAGTTAACACAAGATTTGGTCTCACTTAAAACAGATAGTACATACGGTATTACAATGTTGCAAATGATAGCTTGATTTTGACAAAAGCAACAACAGAAGGCTATATGGAAGCACATCAGTATTCCTTACTCTTTACAGTTCATCTAAGAGAACAATCATTTTGTAATTGTAAGGAAGCACTAAGGGTGGAAAACAACAGTGGGGAGGGGACTATCTCCTCCCTGCAGGCCATACCCTTGCTCCCAGCATCACCAGAAGTGATATCACTATCACTCCTGGTTCCAGTACTCAGCCAAAAACATCAATTTTAAACATTTTGGATTTGGCTGGTTGTGGGGGGGCAAAGGGACTGAAACTGTTGAGCTTTCGTGGCAGTCTGGAGCATTTATTCGCCAAAAAAAATTGGCCAGATTTTAAAAAAAGTTGTGGAGATCTAAAAGTTTCAGGGGGGTGTTAAACAAACTCTTGGGAGCTGCAGTTTTCTTATTCCCTGTGTAGCACATTCAGATGACTGGGCCAACATTCAAACATGCTGAGAACCTCAAAGTAACCTTTGACCATAATTGAATAACTATTACAAGAGAATGGAATAATCCCTTTTGGGTAGAGATTAAGCATATAACTAGGTCAACCTTGTTGCAGTGTAACATGTCTATGCATTCTCATTCAGTAGCCACTGCCGCACATTTTATCTAGGCAACAGTCTACACATCCATTCAGTAATCCCTATTTATACCTTTGATTTAGGCAACAGTGTACAAATTACACTGTAAAGGAAACTAGGCCACACCAAGCTTCAGATTAAAATCTGCAGTCCATAAACAGAACAGATCTGGAGTGGAAAAGACAAGTTATATGTAGTGCGAGTTAATCAGTTCCATAAAGTTGCAAACCTACAAGTTGCTGGGAAATATGTCCCTGCAATTTTTATTGAACATACTTGCATGTACATGTATATGAGTACTGCAAAACATCAAGAAAAACATTAGTCACACTGATTAACACCTGTTAATTCAAGCTGACATTTACCATTGATACTTCCCCCCATTTTTAATTTATCATACTGACCTATTTCAAACATACCACTAGTAACTTTACACAACCCTTCATCTGTCAGACATACTTTTGTCAGCTTTGCTAAACACCTACCTTTCATTTTGACAGTGGGGGAGTTGGGTCCAGCTGATTGCTTCCGCCATCCTCTCCAGTTCTGGCAAAGACTCTCTGCCTCGGAAATGAAGGAGCAAAGGGAGTCTTCCTCAAAACGATCAGAGTCTTCAAATGAAAATCTTTCCCCGTCCTCCCACTCAGCAAACATGAGTTCCATCACATCCAAAATCACAGGAGAAGAAAAAAGGCAGGCCTTCTCTCTGCCAGAGATACAGTGACAGGACTCCAGGACAAACTATATTAGCACTTCAATTCAATTGCTCATTTAATCTCCAGTACAATGGAGTAACAACAACAACAACAAAAACCCCAAGCAAATAACGTGTAAGTAGTAACATGAATCCAACAGGAAGTACACACAATCCTTAAAAACCTGGACAGCACCAGTCTTTAAACTTTGTCTCCTTAAGAGAAAGAAGAGAATAAAGTACATCCACTAAATGGCTCCTGATTTGGCTAGCATGTTGCCGACATCCAAATTTAGCAAACAAACAGAAGAGCCAGCCACATCTCAAAGGTCCTCATCTCAAAGAAACCCAGACGAACAGGGACAGAATTGTATCCCTTTCAAGCGCCATTATTTGACAAGAGTGCATAGATAGAAGTGTACAACCATCCTCCGTTTAAAGGTCTGTAAACACCGTCACTCCCAACATTGAGGGGGAAACATAGGCAGGAAAGAGGAGCTGGTTCAAAAGGTATTTATTTCCTTCAGCTGAAGAGGAGCGCTCAGTTGCCTCAGAAGGGAAGCCTGGGAGAAGAACTTGACGAGAAGCGATGGAGAGGAGACAGAGGCGGCAGCAGAAGAAGCTGAAGAAGCAGAAGCTGTTGCTCTGCTCGGAGGAGAAGAGTTCAGAAGCCGCAGGTGGCTGTGCTGGGTGGTGGCGGTACTGGGTGGTGGTGGGTGCTGGGGGGTGGTGCAGGTGGGTGCTGGGTGGTGCTGGATGCTGGTGGTGGGTGCTGGGTGGGGAGAGCCAAGGGACAGGATGGGGGCTACGCAGGGAACCAAAGAGGAACGAGGCGACTGAGGGGAAGGGGAGCAAAGAGGGGCTGGACCCCCACCCAGCAGCCACTGCCACACATTTGATCTAGGCAACAGTCTACACATCCATTCAGTAATCCCTGTTTATACCTGTGGTTTAGCCAACAGTTACCCTGTAAAGGAAACTAGGCCACACCAAGCTTCAGATTAAAATCTGCAGTCCATAAGCAGAAGAGATCTGGAGTGGAAAAGACAAGTTTATATGTAGTGCTCGTTAATCAGCTCCATAAAGCGGCCACCCTCCGAGTTGCTAGGAAGGGGGAACGGGGTGAGTGGGTGGCTGGGTGGCAGCCGCCAGTGGCGACGGGGAAAGCCGGCCGTGCTCCCTCCTCCACAGGCGAGAAGGGAAGGGGCTCCCGAGGGCTGCCAGTCCTCCGTCCGGGCCCAGCAAGTGGGTCCCGTCACAGGAGCCCCATGGCGGCGCACGGCCCCAGTCGGAGGGCAACGCAGCCAGGGAGCGAGCGAGTGCGGCCGCTCTCCCCCGGCGCCTTTCAGGAAAAGAGTCCGGCCCAGGCCGACGCCGCTGCTGAGAGGACACTAAAATGGCCCCCCGCGCTAGACTCCCTCCTTCCTGCCTGCCTTCCTTCCTTCTCAGGGAAGAAGAAGCCCTTTCGCTCTCCTCCCCTTCGCCAGCTGAAGCTCGCTTCCGGCCGCGCAGCTTCCGGCTTCCGCCCAAGTGGTCATAGAGGCAGAGGGTAGAGAGGCAAACGACCGGCGGGGGGAAGGAAAGGCTACGTAACTCTAGAGATAGGAAATAGAGTCCTCCTCATCATTATCCTGAGAGGCAAACGTCGGGGGGAGGAGGCTTCGTGACCGTAGAGATAGGAAACCTTAGAGTACTGTTCATCATTATCCTGAGAGGCAAACGTCTGGGGGGGGGGGTGGCTTCGTGACTGTAGAGATAGGAACTTTAGAGTCCTCATCATCATTATCCTAAGAAGCAAACGACCGGGGAAAGGCTTCGTGATCCTAGCGATAGGAAGGTTAAGAGTCCTCCTCAGCGTTATCCTCAGGACAAACGATGGAAGAAAAAGGCTTCGTGACCCTAGAGATAGGAAGCTTAAGAGTCCTTCTCATCGTAGAATCATAGAATCATAGAATCATAGAATTGCAGAGTTGGAAGAGACCACGAGGGCCATCCAGTCCAACCCCCCTGCCACGCAGGAAATCACAATCAAAGCATCCCCGACAGATGGCCATCCAGCCTCTGTTTAAAGACCTCCAAGGAAGGAGACCCCACCACGCTCGGAGGGAGTGCGTTCCACTGCCGAACAGCTCTTACTGTCAAAAAGTTCCTCCTAATCTTGAGGTGGAATCTCTGTTCCTGGAGCTTGCACCCATTGCTCTGTGTTCCAGTCTCTGGAGCAGCAGAAAACAAGCCTGCTCCATCCTCAGCGTGACATCCCTTCAAATACTTAAACAGGGCTATCATATCGCCTCTAAACCGTCTTTTTTCCAGGCTAAACATACCCAGCTCCCTAAGTCTCTCCTCATAAGGCATTGTTTCCAGACCTTTCACCATTTTAGTTGCCCTTCTCTGGACACGCTCCAATTTGTCAATATCCTTTCTGAATTGTGGTGCCCAGAACTGGACACAGTATTCTAAGTGAGGTCTGACCAAGGCAGAATAGAGTGGCACTATTACTTCCCTTGATCTAGACACTATACTTCTATTGATACAGCCCAAAATTGCATTGGCCTTTTTAGCTGCCACATCGCACTGTTGGCTCATGTTCAACTTGTGGTCTACTAGGACTCCTAGATCCCTTTCGCACGTAGTCTCATTCAGCCAGGTCTCTCCCATCCTATATTTATGCATTTCATTTTTCCGCCCTAAATGCAGTACTTTACATTTCTCCGTATTGAATTTCATTTTGTTAGCTTTGGCCCAGCTCTCCAGTCTATCCAGGTCATTCTGAATTTTGATCCTGTCCTCTAGGGTATTAGCTACTCCTCCCAATTTGGTGTCATCTGCAAATTTGATAAGTATGCCCCTAATTCCCTCATCTAAGTCATTGATAAAGATGTTGAATAGCACTGGGCCCAGGACAGAACCCTGTGGCACCCCACTGGTCACATCTTTCCAAGACGAAGAGGAGCCACTGCTGAGCACCCTTTTATCCTAAGTAAAGGCAAACGACGGAGAAAAAGGCTTCGCGACCCTAGAGATAGGAAGGGTAAGAGTCCTCCCTCATCATTATCCTAGGAGGCAAACGATGGAGGAGAAAGGCTTTCGTTACCCTAGAGATAGGAAATTAAAGAGCCCTCATTATCATCATCCTAAGGAAAGGACTTTCGCACACTAGACTGTTATAGTGCTATTATTTCACTTTTAACTGCTCTGGCTGCCTCCTGTGGAATTCTGGGGTTTGTAGTTTAGTGAGGCCTAAGAGCTCTCTGGCTGAGAGTTGTAAATGCTCTTCCTAAACTGCAAACCCCAGGATACCACAGGAGGCAGCCAGAACAAATAAAGTGGAATAATAGCACTATAACAGTGTAGTGTGATAATCTCCTTAGGCTCAGACATTAGGACCCACCAGGGGTTAAGAATTTTTTGGGGGGTGGAGGGTTACGATTTTTATTTTTTTATTTTTTTTTGAAATAAAACCATTCTACAAAATAATACACTGGACCGCAAAAGGCCATAACAATAACGCAATTTCCCACCAATCTCTTTACTTACTAATAAAAAAATAAAACTATCTATCCTGACACTAATACATTTTCCCTCTTAATCTAAATACACTATAATCACTCTCTTTTCTTTTCCAATAAACATTGTATTTACACCTTTATACTAAAGTTAGAAGTTATACATAGCAAGTATACATTTGGAAAAGAAAAAATTAAATAATAATAATAATAATAATAATAAATTATTTAATGATATCCCACCTGGGAGGGGGGTCAAGTCCCTGAGGCTGGCCTGGGAGGGGATGAGTCTGGCAAAACTGGACCACCAATGTAGTTGAGTCTCCTCTGGCATTATCAACAATGATGCACAGGCTTTTTATTTTTCTTGAGTCTTTATTTTGTTATTGGATATACAGTAGTTAAATTTAATTGAATAAAATTATTTAGGAAAATTCATTTAGAGTTACTACAAAAAGGGTTTTTTTTAATCTTAGCCTTTATTTCTTATGCAAGGATTAAATATCCTAAAACTGAATTAATATCTGCTATAGACGAAGGGATAATTAAGTAAAGATGTATATACCAAACTATAGTTTAGTCAGAGGAGGAAATTCACATGCATTATTTGGTAAAGTTGCATAATAGAGACTATAATAGAATATGATGAAATGAAGAAGAACAGACAATAGGAAAATTGTTCAAGACTAATAATATTTATATATAATCCAATATGTAACAGGTTTGGTGTACAGTTCTCCCTTCATATTCGCTGGGGTTTGGTTCCAGAACCACCACCACCACCCCTGTGGATACCAAAATACGTGAATCCACAAGTCCCATTATATGCTCTCTCTCTCTGGCTTTTCTTCGCAAATGAAGATTCAGGAAGGACTCATCCCACGCTTTCTGCAAGCACGCTGATGACTAAAAAGGCCAATCTGAGATAAACAGGTCCGGTTGCAGAAAGCACAGCAGAGGGTCTCCTTGGGTGATGTTTCCGGGTTGTGATTCTTTCTGTGTTGTCATTTCTCTTCAAGACTTGTTCGGCGTGAGTTCTCAAATAAGGCTGCAGCATTGTGGATAGTGCGTCTCCATGCCTCCCAATGTGAGGCCAGGGCGGACCATTGTTGGTGATCAATTTGGCCGACCTGAGATGTTGTTTCAAGAAGTCCTTGTATTGCTTTTTTGGAGCGCCCCTCTTACGTTGACCCGTGGCGACTTCACCGTAGAGTACTATTTTGGGGAGGCAATGGTCCTCCATCCTAGAAACGTGCCCTGCCCAGCGCAGCTGTGTTCTCAATATCATGGCCTCAATGCTGGTGATCCCTGCTTGCTCCAGGACAGCTACATTCATCACATAGTCAGTCCAGTGTATATTTAGGATTGTGTGTAGACAGCACTGATGAAAGCGTTCGAGGAGTCGTAGGTGGTGGCGATAGGTGACCCATGTTTCAGATCCAGAAAGGAGATTAGACAGTACAATGGCTCTATACACACTGATTTTTGTGCTTTGCCTCAGGTGTCTATTACTCCAGACTCTTTTGTGAAGTCTTCCAAATGCGCTATATGCCTTTGCTAATCTGTGATCGATCTCTTTGTCAATCTTGGCATCTGAGGTATGTGAACCGCTGAACGGACTTGAGCACAGATTTGCCAACAGCAATGTGGGGGTGGTGGTGTTTGTCCTGTGGTGCAGGCTGGTAAAGAACTTCTGTTTTCTTCAGGTTGACTTCCAGCCCAAACAGCTCTGCAGCTGTTGTGAAGCAGGATGTTAGGCGCTGCAGAGCTGCTTCTGTGTGGGCAATGGCATAGCAAAATGGTGTCCCTTATATATGATGGCAAAATCAAGGTTTGCTTTTTGGATTATTATTTTTTTAAGAATATGTTCAAGAATATGTTCAATATGTACTTAAATCCATTGATACAGAGGGACAGCTGTATTTGTAGTAATGAATATAATATTGTATGTGTGTTTGTCTTTTTATATGTTGTCTGATTACTGTCACTGGATTATATAATAAAATTGTATTTAAAAAATCAATGAGAAATGTACTAATAAGTGATGAAGAAACATTAAGGTACCAATTGTTGTGGATGCCTCCCAGCCAGTGGAGTCACTAGGGCAGTGTTTCTCAACCAGTGTTCCCTGGAAGCCTAGGGTTCCCCAAGAGGTTGCTAGGGGTTCCTCAAGAGATTGTGACTGTGTAGGAAAAGCAATAACAGTATATAGAATATTGTTAATGCAGGGGTTCCCTGAGACCTGAAAATTATTTCAAGGGTTCCTCCAAGATAAAAAAAGGTTGAGAAAGGTTGCACTAGGGCTTTTTGGGGAGTGCGGGTAGCACCACGGGTGGGGGTGGGGGTTGACACCTGGCAGGACTGTGCCTCACAACACACACACAGCCGGCTGGCCCCTTCTGCCGGCCAGGGCGCTTCTGCCGCCTGTCCACTGGTGGGAGGTTGAGGTGCTGCTGCTGCCCACCCAGCAGCCCTTTCCGGGTTTAGCAAAGCTGCTGGCAGGGCTGGGAGAGGGGTGCAGAGGTAGTAGTGGCTGCCATGGAATGCTCCCCTTCCCCAGAAGGAAGGACAGGGAAGGGAAGGGAGGGGAAGGCGTTCAGTGGTGCAAAAACAAAACAAAACAAAAAAAAAACACACAGGTGGCCATCCGTGTGCACACACACACACCACCTTGCAAGAGGCGCTATGGCAATAGGGGAGATTATCACACCACACTGTTATAGCGCTATTATTCCACTTTAACCGCTCCAGCTGCCTCCTGTGAAATCCTGGGATTTGCAGTTTAGGGAGGCGCATTTAGCATTCACAGCCAGGGAGCTCTTAGGCCTCACTAAACTACAAACCCCAGAAGTCCATAGGAAGCAGCTATAGCAGTTAAAGTGGAATAATAACACAATAACAATGTAGTGTGTTAAAATCTGGGAAGAAGTAGAGGATTGATCCCTCAGCCACACTGTTGCCAACTCCCTTTCTTTAATTATTGCTTCCCTTTCCAAACATCAATTGGGTAACCCCAGGACATTTCAGAGTCCTTCCCACCCCCGCCCTTTCCCAAGTCTTTTTGTTCCTAACAGCAGGGTGGGTTATTTAAAAAAAATCCCATACTTCTGGTATGCCATCTTCTTTTTGCTCCCTTTACCCCACTTCAGCAGATTTTCAGTGGGATCTGCAGTGTTAGTCTATGTGTGTGGGTGTGGGCACACACACTCATACCCATACTGATGGAGGAAAGAGGAAGAGGGGATGGGAAAGGGACTTTTCTTATCTCCCCTTGTTTTGTTAACTTCTCTGTGGGGAGAGGGAGGCAGTGGAAAGAGGAAGGGGATGGATGAAAGAGATCTGGCAGGATCAGTTTAAGGTGCCAAGAGACCCTCTTCCTATGTATGTGTGCGTGGAGGGGGGTTGATCTCATTCAACACATTCATTCATAAGGAAAAGGAGACTATGTGTTTTGTTAAAAAGAGTGGAAACAAGGAGAAGCAGCCCAAATTAAATCTGATTGAAAGGGCAATAGACCAAGTTTGTGTGTGTCCCTTCAAATCACCTGTTGGCTTATGTCAACCCCATGAATTTTCATGGAGCCATACTTACAGTCGTGTGAATAAGGAAGTACGTACACCCTCTTTGAATTCTACGGTTTTACATATCAGGACATAATAACAATCACCTGCTCCTTAGCAGGTCTTAAAATTAGGTAAATATCACCTCAGATGAGCAACAACACATGACATATTATACCGTGTCATGATTTATCCACCAAAAATAAAGCCAAAATGGAGAAGCCATGTGTGAAAAACTAAGTATACCTTATTATTCAATAGCTTGTAGAACCACCTTTAACAGCAGCAACTTATCATAGAATCATAGAATCATAGGGTTGGAAGAGACCTCAAAGGCCATCCAGTCCAACTCCCTGCCATGCAGGAATACACAATCAAAGCATTCCCAACAGATGGCCATCCAGCCTCTGTTTATAAACCTCCAAAGAAGGAGAGTCCACCACACTCCAAGGCAGTGTATTTCACTTCGGAATAGCTCTTACTGTCAGGAAGTTCTTCCTAATGTTTAGGTGGAATCTCTTTTCCTGTAGTTTAAACCCATTGCTCCGTGTCCTAGTCTCTGGAACAGCAGAAAACAATCCTGCTCCATCCTCAGTATGACATCCTTTCAAATATTTAAATATGGCTATCATGTTCCCTCTCAACCTTCTCTTCTCCAGACTAAACATGCCCAGCTCTCTCAGACGCTCCTCATAGGGCATAGCTTCCAGACCACCCACCATCCTGGTTGCCCTCCTCTGGACACTTTCCAGCTTCTCAATATCCTTCCTGAATTGTGACGCCCAAAACTGGACTCTCACATCATTGTGGAGGATGCACAATGCAATCTTATCTGTTGAGGCACTACACATCTCTGAATAGTCATCTGTGAACACACAGGCACCTAAGGAGTTAATATCCTTCAGCACTACTATATCTAAGCAGCATCTGTTACATCCATAAGCATCTTAACAGGCATCCATTATGCTCTTATTGGGACATATATCTATTTTAGTATAAGCCTAGATGAGAGTAAAGCTGTTCTCTCTTTTACCAGCATGGTCTATCTTTCAGCATGTTCAGGCAGTCTGTCAGGAACAGCATTCTTCTTACATTGCAGACTGTTACCCTAAGAGGTAGGAGTTATGTTAGAGTCCCACCTGTGATGCCAAAATCTCCTTTAATATTTGGGGAAGTATTATCTCAGATAGGAAGCCTGTCAGAGGAGGGTAACTTCAGGAATGTTTTCACCTATGTATAACAGTACTAATTGTAGAGGAGACTCCAGTTAAAGTAAAATAAAGTATTTTATTGGAATATTACAGAAAGTAACATACACCATGTATGTTCTTACGAACCATTCAAGGCTATAGCAGAGTAAGGCAGAAGAGAGAGAGAGACAGGTCTGGGAAGATAGGGTGATAGTTACCAATGTTGAGGAGAACAGAGGTCTGTGCAGCAAAGATATTCAGTCTGAGAGTGGCACAAAAGGTTCCAATCCATGGCACGCCAAGAAAGAGAGTGGCTGGATCTGTACACTGTGGCTCACCTTGCTGTTGTTGGGGCTCTAATATTTATACTATATTCTGTGCCTTGGAGGGGTGAGTTAATTATAACAAAGCCTGCATGGCTTTCCCATGGGATAGACAAAAGAAACCTAAACTCAACTAATTGCTTTAATTGTGGGGAGATAGAACATTGATAGGCTTGCAACAACCTGGTAAGGTTGGACAGGAAGAGGTGTAAGGAGAGAATTCTGTAGGGTATGGAATTACAAATAGTCACTTAATTGCTTGATTGAATTGTTGCTTTGAAATGCCCAGGGCTGGAAGAAAGGATTAGCACATACCCCGTAACCACTGGGTTCTTCACATAAACCTATTATGGGGTTTTTCCACATAATCCTAACTGGCTTTCCCACCATTCCTAGAAACATCTGAGGTTATTGTGCCCTTTGACTGACCTCCAGTCTGCTTAACTTTACAGCCAACATGACCCTGAAAAGTGTCCAATATGTCCAGTTATGGAATCTTGTGGGGAGAGGTAGTAAGGCAGGCTAACAAGACTACAAAAGACAGTCTAATCTGCTGGCTCTATTTTGGCTCCTTTTATTCTCTTCCTAGCCTCGCCAATGACCAAGCAGAGAGTCAAACCCTGGTATCCCAAAGGCCTAACCCAACACCCAAACCACTACACCATGTTGGCTCTATATAAAGGCAGCCAGTATATGTCTGGGTGAACTGTTCTACCTCCTAGCTACATACAATCATGACTACCTTCACCCAAGCTTATCAGAGCAGATCTGTTATCCATTCAACAATTGCCATTGACAGCATATTTTGCTATATGCAATGGCATAGCAAAATGGTGTCCTTTATATAAGATGGGAAAATCAAGGTTTGCTTTTTGGATTATTATTTTTTAAGAATGTTTTCAAGCTGTTTTTAAGAATGTTTCCGTGAATGCCAAATATGTGAATGTGGAGGGACAACTGTAGTTTGGTTTGGTGTGCCTGAAAGAAAGGTGCCTTTCATGTAAAGAGATACCCTTTTGCTATATAGATTCTGCTTCAAATAAACCTCCTTTAAAGCTTTCCTTTCTTCCACACTCTCTTAAAGTGTCTTGCTCAGTTCACTCCCCACAGGGGTGGGGGAAAGTGAAGCTTTGCAGCGACTGGAAAGTACAAGTTGAACTCTGTTAACTTCCCACTGAGTTACACTGAAGGGGATTAAAGTCAATGGGTAGTTGTGGTATAGATGGTCTCTAAGGGTCTCAACAGAAGTAGGAGGAAGGAACCCCTAGAAACCCATCACAGGGGAGGAGGGTTGCTTTGCGTTGCTTTGTTTTGACTTATTATTGTTGTCGTTCTTGTTGTTAATTATAGAACAGCATGTATGCCCATACGATGCTTTATAACATAAGAAACAAAAGTACAAGTCTCCATACCAAGGAGATTACTGCTTAAAATGTATGGGCTTGTATCAAATTAAACATGGATAAAAGTATAGATAGTATACAGGGGTATTTGATGAATCACACCCCTCTGGAACTTCTGGAAGTCTGGCAAGTATATGGTCACAAACCAAATGGAAATTATTATTATTAATGTTATTGTTGTTGTTGTTTTCTTATCTCTCCCCATGGATTTTGGTGGGAGAGATAGACATGATACAAGTTATCACTGCAGTGACTATATGCACTTACCTTCATGTCACAGCACAACAAGCTGCTAACATATTATGAAACTCCTTCTATGTTTCTTCTTCAAATAATATTAAATGCTTTCTTTTCAGTTTTCTCAGCCAGACTTCTATAATTTCTCTCTTTCCCTCATTCTCTCATTTGCAGATAGGTTTTCTGGAAAGCACATAAACTCATAGGGGTTGTGTATACAGTAAAATACCGCTCACAAAATTCATGCAGAAAATGAGCTGTCTTAATGGGATTCCACATTGTCTCACTGTATTGTGAAGGAGGGGGGGGGGGCAAAAGAGGAAAAACTATGCAAGAAAAGCATTTGCAGCTTTCCCCAACTTTTTGAAAAAGCTCCAGTGATATGCGCATTTTCGTTCAAGCAATTCAACATTAATTGCTTCCCCATACAAGACAAAGTGCAAACATGAGTCTCTGGATGAGTGCAGGGGATGGGGATGGGTTACAGGGCAAGTACTCGCTGCTGCCATGTTGGATTTTCACCTTAGCGAGTGATCACTAAGGCGATAAAACAGGGATTTGTGCTATCTTTTTTTCTTTTCTTTTTTGGAAATGTGGAATATCCCTTGCGTGCACCATAGAAATTGTTGGGGTTTTTTTAAGTTTGGCGGCGTCAGATTTTAAAATGTGAGTAATCCACTTGCGGCCCGCCATCTCAGCTACTTTGACTTGCTCTTACTGTGGAGCAGTCTGTTTTTCCCCCTTCGTGTAGACAAGCCCATAGTAATTAACATGGCAGCTGTAATTACACCTCATGCTAATAACACAGAACAGACAATTTGGTAATTACTGGGCCTTGTCTTTTTTTTAGTGCTGAAGGGACAACAGTGTGTTGAATGTAATTGACAAGGGGACAGCTTTCAGATGGCAAAGCAAATGGTTCTATGTTGTTTTATACAAGTACATTCTTGGGCAAAACATACATTAACCAGCATCTTAGATAGTTTGCTGAAACGGATTATGATCTCAACAAAGATATTAAATGATGGGTTATGAGAGCAGTGATCTCCTATCACTTGAGAGGTGCTTCATATACCAGACTCGAAAGCAACTATGTTGTTATTTCTCCTTATAAGTGTGAAGAATGTTTGAACCTTTTTGCATGTATTGGAATTATATAACCATACCCTAAGCTAAATCAGAGTGAATCACATCCCAGTTATAACCAGAAAGGTGAGGGGGATGGAGTGTGCTCTATAGCCTAAATCCAATTGCTAGTCCAACCTAGAGTAGGCCTGCATGAATGGGAACTTGATAAGTCAATCCTCATGTAAATTCAAGTTGGTAAATGGGCCGACTCTAGTTGGGACTAATAATTGGATTTATCATATATACTCATGTTTAGATTGACCTCATGTCTAAGTTGAGGGCAAGTTTTGGGGCCAAAATTATGGATTTTGCTATGACCAATGGATAAGTTGAGGGTAAAACTTAGAGGCTTGTAACAAACAAATCTTTTCCTCTCCTTTTAAAAATGCATAAAGGGAACTTGCTTAGGAAGAGCTAGAGAGAAAGTTGACAGGTTACAATTGCTGATCTTAAAATGTCTACATCTATGCAAATACAGATTAGGAAAGGAATATAAATGAGGGAAAAGAATGAGAACGCAGCCTGAAAAAAGGAGGAGTGGGAGAAGAGCAAGGAATGCAACAGTGCCTCTATTAGGGACCCAGCCTGAAGGCAGTGACAAGAAGCCGAGGCGAGAAGCCCCTCTTGGTGTGGTGGGGCATGAAAGCAATGCTTCCACCCCATTACCCTCCCTTGTCCAAACCAGAGAAAGAAAAGCAGTCCTCCCTCCTCCCCCACCTTCTTTTTCGGCCCAAGCAGCATTCAGCAGCAGTGAGGGGGAGCTGGAAGAATGTGGCATGCTTGCCATTTTAGGCACTTGAGGTGTAACGGAGCTGCGGTGGCTATTTTTAATAAGGGCTTACTATATAAGGCTCACCTTGCATTCATGGTGGCCATTTTTAATAATTACATATTGTATAAGCCTTACCTCATGAGGATTGCCAAGCTTCATAAGGCAAATACAGTAAGTCCCTATTAAAAATGGCTACTGCCACTGCGTTCCACTTCAAGTACCCAGAATGATAGGGAACACAACGCTCATCCAATCATTGTCTTCATCGCTGTCTGTTTCCAGCACTGACCTGCGGATAAGTCATCCCAGTTTGGGTCAATTTTTTTGTCAAAAATACACAAGTAAGTATGGTAGGCATATGGCTTATACAAAGAAAATGTCTCCGTGATCTGAAATGTTATAGCTTTTAAATAAAACAATAAAAGCTATTTATGACTTTATAGTACATTGTCTATGTATTCCTTATCCAACTAGGGTTGCCAGGTAAGGACTTTCCCATGCCGTAACATTTCAGGGCTGAGACCTGGAGACGACCCCCATAAGGTTGATGTTACAAAGGGCAACCCCTAGTGATGTAATTAAACATGATGCATTAAACACCAATCATAACTGCAGATAATATACCATTATTATTTTTAAAATCTAAGAATTTAAATCAAAAGGATGTAAATTCCAGTCAAATACTGGCATTGTACCATTCCACTGGAAACCCATTAGGGCCAGGAAACTTCCCATTTCTTATATTTGCTATAAGATTGATAATTTCCTCTAAGTTTAAAGGTTCTGAAAGAAATTGTTGCTGCGATATGCTAAGATGGGAAAGTTCAATATGGGAAAATAAAGTTTCTATATCCTATTGGTGAATTTCATTATTGAAGTGATAAAGATCCACATAAAACTTCAAAAATCATTGATTTCTATCTGTGGGCAACGTATATAAATTATTGCTTTCATCTTTGATTGCTGAAATAACATTGTACAGTTGTCTCTTCATATTTGCTGGGGTTTGGTTCCAGGACCCCCTGTGTATACCAAAATCCGTGAATACTCAAGTCCCATTATATGCAATGGCATAGCAAAATGGTATACCTTATATAAGCAAAAAAAAAAAAAAAAGTAAAGAATATTTTCAAGCCATGAATACTTAAATCCGTGGATACCAAATCCGTGGATACAGAGGGACAACTATATTGCTGTTGATGCTTAAGGCAAGCACCAGAAATCTTGTTCAGATATTCTCCATTTTCCCAATATGCTTGTTATAGACAGGTTAGTTTGTTGTGAGATAATATTATTCAATTCATATTTAACCTTTTGCAATTCTTGATAAAGTTATTCAGATGGAGAAACAGCAAATTGATATACAAGAGCTTTCAGCTTTCAGAATTATTGTTCAATAATTTCCATTAGCAAAAAGACACATTTTATCTCAGTCCCCCATGCAAGCGGAACAAGAGAAGACTGGAAGGATGCCAACGTTATGTGGGAAGGCAGCAGGAAAAATGGAAGTTTCCTGCTGCTTTGACACTTTTCCTCAGAGTGCGTGCGGGAAGGCAGTTAAGCTCTGCAGCAAGAGTGATTCCTGTCAACTCCACCAAAGATTGTTTTGGAAATTATTCTGTAGCACTTTGTGTTGGAATAAGACTTTGGACATGTTTGGACAACTTTGTCTCAGAAACAGGTCTTTAAAAAACAAAAGCAAAATCTTTAACATTTTAATAAAGTAATTACAGAGGCTGATTTGGTGGAAGAAAGGACGGTGGATGAAACAGCATTAGCAATCCTAAAGACTATACTCTGATACATAAATTGAACAGCTGTCCTGTGAATTATTGTGTAGCTGCTTATAAATCCTAAGTATCTCCTATCAGTTTCATCCACTACTGGATAGTTAAATAAAAACCTCACCTCAGTTTTAATTTATAGTTGTTTTTGACTGTGAGTACCACTAATTTACTGCTATGCTACCTGGATTTCTTTGGGCTGAAAGAATAATGGATACTTAATTTTAAAAATATGTAATGTTTATTTTATTTACAAAAGTAGAATAAAGGTAGAACACACATAGGGGTAAAAGGTGCTCCTACAAGGCAGCAAATCTACTACTCAACATTAGTTCTCTAGAGATGCCTCAAAAAGCTAGGTAATTATTTCTGTGTGAAGTCGAAGGCTTTCATGGCCAGCATCCATAAATTTTCCTTGGTTTTTTTCCAGGCTGTGAGGCTGTGTTCTGGAATAGTTTCTTTCTGACGTTTTGCCTGCATCTGTGGCTGGCATATTCAGAGAATGGTTGGGTATGAGTGTGTGTGGAGTTTATATGCTGTGAACCCCTGTTGGGGAGTGAATGGTTAGTTTCTGGATATAGAAATGCAAAGCTCATTAGTGTCTATTTGGCTAATGGTTTGTTGATGGGCCATTATCTGCTGGGAGTTATCTGCTGCTCCCAGTTTTGCAATACAATGGAATCAAAACTCAACACTTACAAAGGAATTCCACCCAGGGACAAGTGGATTCCCAGCAGATAATGGCCCATCAACCAACCATCAGCCAAACAGACACTAATGAGCTTTGCATTTCTATACCCAGAAACTAACTATTCACTCCCCAACATGGGCTCACAATATATAAACTCCACACACACTCCTACCCAACTATTCTCTGAATATGCCAGCCACAGATGCAGGTGAAACATCAGAAAGAAACTATTCCAGAACACAGCCTCACAGCCCAGAAAAAACCCCCAAGGAAAATCTAATTATTTCTTTCTCCTATCCTCCATGAAGAAATATGTTGTTTCTTCATATTCTCTTCCCCCCTCCTCTCTGCCTGAATCTACATAGGCTAAATAATTTGTCCTTACCTTGATCCCAGTCCTGTTGGAACACACGATGTTCCTCTCATTCTGATGTGAAAACACTTCTTTTGTACTACATTTACCACTCAGACTCCAAATCAGGAAGAAATAGGTTACTTTGCCAATAATCTTCTAAGATGACATATGACAGAAACAAATATCATCATCAATTTATTCATACAATCCATAGACCCATCAAACAACAGACAAGAGGTACATTAATAGATGAAAGCATAATCCAACACCAATAAAATTAGGGTACTTATTGATAGACTTTTTGGAACTCATCCTATCATTCACCTATTAACTTCCCTCTCACTGGTCTTAATGACCACAGATAAGAATTTAGCAACTGACAAGGTAATATTAAGACATTTATCCTCTATTAAGAATTTGACATAGAACCTCTCTAAACTGCCAGGTAGATGGCATACCAAGGGAGAAATCAGTTGTTTACAACTCTGAGAATGAAGGACACATGATAGTAGGATATGAAACATGGTTTCTACCTCCTGTGACCCACATGGACAGAGCCTCGATGCAAATGGCAGCCCTGCATATCTACCATACAGCATTGTTGAAGGGAAAACATTATATCTGGTCTTCATAAATAATATGCAATAGATTGGCACAGTCAAGTTCTTTATGTAGTCAGCCAGAGCAAATGTACCTGAATATGGTATATATAATGCACTAGCTGAGCATGACAAAAAGGATTTAGCCTGCAAATTACAAAAGGTAATATCATGAAATCTTTGTTGTTTGCAAGGCTGTGTCATAACCCAGGTTTAGAAGGGGGGATGGTGAAAGCCCAGTTGTGGTTGCTTTTTGGCCAATATACTTGGACCATCTGCTTTCATCAGTGCCGGTTCCAAGATGGCTAAGTAGACCCTTATAGCCTTGTGGCTGAAGAGCGGGGTATAAATAAATAAATAAATAAATAAATAGCCAAAGTTTCATGGCTATCTGCCACACCCTCGTAGAGGAAGAGCTTTCCCCTGTTTCAAGCATTAAAACTGAGTTAGCAACACATCTCAGCATCTGAAGGATGGCCCTTAAGAATCTGGCATAAAATTATCTAGCTCAGAGTTAAACCCCTCAATCCAAATTGCAGCTCCAAATAGCAGTTTAGCCATAATCTTAGTATTGTAGACCTTAATAGCAGCAGGTACATAATGATTCCCCTTGGTGTGAAATGTTTTTAAGATGGCTGAGTTGCAACCTTGGGCTTTACTAATTGCTGCTGATCTTTGGAAGGACCATAAGATTTTATGATGAAAAACAAGCCCAAGGTATTGAAAGCTTCTCACCTGTTCCAGGGATAGCCATTTAAACTCCATCTAGATATTGTACATTTCCTTTCAAAAACAAGAATTTTAGATTTTATAGTATTTATCTTCAGCTCACTTCTTTTTAATGCCTGAGGGCTTCAAGACAGAAGAGCCGGATTTTAAAAACATGTTGTTTGACCACTGAATTGGGTTCATGATGGAATCAGGAGTGAGGGGAAGGTGGGATTGGGTTGGTGGGTAGTCACCTAGGTCACCTGATTGTTCCTGCCATGGAAGGGTAGCTCCCTTGTTTGTATCAGCATCTGGAAAAGGCAGTGTTGCCTTTGTTTCTTTTTTAAGATTTGGTGTTTCTATGTAAACCTTCACATACATACTGTTGCACACATTCTCAGGTCAGCATTTCACCTCCTACTTCTCTGCTAGCTTCATTTTATAGAAGTGCAGAACAAAAGGAAAACAAAAGCTATTTGATAAGCAAATACAAGCATGTATTGTGGAAATCCCCTCCCCCCAAAACCCACAGCTGCTGCGGTTGTGCGACCAGACATAAAACAATATGGCAAACATGTGCACCAATGTGGCTGCATAATGGGGGGTCCCGTGTGGCTTTCCAAACTGATTTATGTTTGGATTAAAAGAGGTGTGTGTGGCAGTAAAGGGGTCGAACCATGGCAGAGATACTAAGCAGTGGAGTTGGGACACAGGAGATTTTCAGACAGGCAAAACACGGAGTGCTTGAAATATGACGCGGAGCCGTCCCAAGCTTCACGGAAGTGACACGGACGGTTTCGCCAGAGGCACAGCGTCGTCCGAAGAAGACCCTTGCCGCGCAGCAGTTTCGGGAGGCTGCTCGCGCGGCAAGGAGCGATTTTTGCCTGTCTGAAAATCTCCACAGTCCTTTGTCTCGATTCAGCCCCCACTCACTCACACGCTCCCTTACATTCACCACTCCCTTTAACTAGATGAATATCAGCTTCCCCAGACTTATGTGCATCCGGCTGAAACATAGAGAATCCCAACTATTTATTTATTTATTTATTTAATAGTCCACATTTCTCAAGGCACGGGATCCAAGACAGAGTACAACGTTTTAAAAACACAATACAGTTTAAAAACTCTTTGTACAATATTTAAAACACAATTAAACTGAATTTCTATTTCAAAAACAAAAGTTAAAAACAAGTTAAGAACAACATTAAAAGATGCTTAAAACATAATATAATAAAATCACTATACCCCCCCCATTTAAAAAACTATCTGCCACAACACTCTAAAAACCAAATGCTTCATTAAATAAAAAGGTCTTTATCTACAGGTGGAAAGACAGCAGGGAGGGGGCCAACTGGACCTCCTGAGGAAGGGAGTTCCATAACTTGGGAGCAGCCACTGAGAAGGCTTTCTCTTGTGTCCTCACAAGCTATGCCTGGAATGGTGGTGGTAGGACTGAGAAAAAGCCTTCCCTTGCAGATCTTAGAACATAGGCAGGCTCATATAGGGAGATAAGGCTTTTCATATACTGTAGTCTGGACCCAAGCCTACCGCTTCACCATTGTCTTTTTTCACAAATTTCTTTCCCACTTTTGAATCCAGAGCAGGTAACAAGTGAAAAAAGCCAAAGACAATAAAACCACAAATACAATAAATAACAACAAAACAACAGAACAGTAAAACCAATTTACTGAATGGCTTGTTTTAAAAAACCCAGTTTCCAACACATTGGGGCAAAAGAAAAGTTGGCACCACACTAATGTGACATTTCAAAGCTCTCTGATCCATTGATGTGGGAGAGTGTAGAGAGTCGCACAGATCACCAAAGGTGTTCCAGTCCCTTTAAAGGCAGAGATGTCTGCAGCAGGGCTATCAGGTGGCTGGTTGCCTGACAACACCTCAGGTGCAGCTGCCAAAGAAAAGAAAAAATCCTCAGGGACAGCTGGGGTGGTGGTGGGAGGCCTCTGCAATAGAACAAGAGGCTTCTACTAAAGCATTACCAATGGCAGCCAGGGAAGTCTCCCCAGAGAGAGGACTGGAAAGCCAGCAGCCAGGATAAGGTCAGGAAGAGTCCACCAGCCCTTCTCTTTATAACCAAGGCAAGATGCTGCAGGTGATAAGCCAGTTACCCTACAAACAAGGGAACAGGTGGGTCAGGCAGGGCCTGGGCAAACAACCCCCCTTGTCCCCAAGGACAAGGCAAATTTGCAAGGCAAATGGCAGGAGACCAGAGAAGCAGTTTTACCTGGGCAGCTGCTCACTACTAGCCATAACCAGCCCAGAACCCCATCTGTGCCTGGCTTCAATGGAACTGCTTCCCAGGGGCCACCTCCTGAACAAAATCCAGCCCTACTAGTTTCTCCTGAATGGGTCCCATACATATCTAAAGGGGTCGATTTTGCTGCACTTACTACCTCAGAGCATCAGGTCCTGAAACCACTGAGCCATCTGAGGGTCCTGAGCTAGGGACAGCTTATTAGGACTAGAGGTGAGACCTAAGGGAGCAGCCTCAACAGTGGAGCCAAGAGGCAGACTGGGGAATGGCCTACCAGCAAGAAGAGGGAGCTCCAGAGTACCTATGCCAGGGGCCAAAACCCTGTGCAGCCTTCCCGTTCCCCAGTGCTGTATCCCACAGGCAGAAACCTGGTCACTATGAGGATCTCCATGGGAGGTGGAAGCCTTAGCTCTGAGGCCTGAAAGCGTCATACTCAAGGAAAATGATCCCGGTTACCCTGGGCCCATTTACACAGCAAAGTAAGTCTGTGAAGAATTAACTAAGATTCCTAATAGTTCACACACATCGCGCCACAATATCGCCTCATTCAGAAGGGGAGAAGCTGAAAAACTCCAAAATAGTGTAATAAGGGCTTTTGCTACTTTTCCCGACTTTTTAAAAAAGTAGCGTGACTTAGCGCATTATCGATTGTGTGAACTACCATTTCAGAAAAGTCTATGTGAACTACCAGCAATCTTCCCGAAACAACAACAGCAGAGCTGATCCGTGATTGGTTAAAATGAGCAGGGAAGGGGGTGGACTTATAAGAGATGGAGGAGTCTCAAATAAAAAGATCCAGACCCTGTTGTTTTCAGCCACGGAAAAAATCCAGCAAACTGTCTGCAGCTTGCTTGGCTGCTGGGGATGAGGAATTCCCCAGTTAGTATGTGTGTGAGAGAGAGAGGGAGGGAGGGAGGGAGGGAGGGAAAGACATTGAGTAGCGATCGGTTCCTCCAGCTGTTCGCTCATTCATACTCCTCTGATAGTATTTGTGTGTGTGTATGAGAGAGAGAGAAAGACAGGGAGAGTGGGTGAGGGGAAGGGGGGCTTGATGGGGGGAATAGCTCCTCTGTGGCTGAAAGGCTGCCCCCTTCCTCCCACCCTTCTCGCTTTTGGAAGAAGAGGTGAGAAAACTAGCAGGCATTCCTAAGTCATTCCTTAGCCTTTGCTAAGGCATGAAAATGATCAGGCATTCCTCAGAGCAGAGAAAGATCAGAGCACTTTCTCTCTCTCTCTTTCCCTCCCTCCGTCTCATCTTCTGCCAGATGTGCTTGGGAGGCCACACACCCCCACCTTTGCCTGTCTAAACCAGAAAGCGAAAAAATAAACAGAGCAACCAATTTCCCAATAAATAACGTAAACTGTCCGGCACTGGTGCGAAAAAGCGCTAAAGCGCAAATTGCCAAAATAAAAACTGCCGTGTAAAAGAGCCCCCTGTGTTGTTGGCAAAATTCAATAAAGGAGTGGGCAGCCATGTGGGAGTGAGATTGATTCATGTTGGGGGGGCAATTGCATCCCTGGACAAGAGGTGGCTCTGTGGATAGAGGGGCACAGAAAAATCTCCAAGGAGGATTTAATAATCTAAGCAGGTTCATAAGTTCCCATCAACTGACCATTCTAAGCTATGAAACAGTATCTACTAACAAAGCAGTAGTTAACAGCAATGCAACATCGCACCATACACCTACATTAAGATTTATAACTATCCTTCTAATATTTATTAAAAATATATTTCGGAAGTCACAGTTTAGAAATTCTAGCTACTACTTCAAGATTCTCTCTATCTTATAGCACTAGCCAATGGTTGTTGGTGTTTTTTTTTTTTAACACAAACTGGAAATTAAATCAATAAGTCCCACTTATTAAATTAATAAGCCTTGTTTTAATAATTTCAGTTACAAAGGACTTTTTCAGACAGGACTTACCGCTTAAGAAGACTCCGGAATAGTTACTACGCTGTCGTGCAGCAGGGGGTCCATTTCGGACGGCGCCGTCCCTCTCTCAGCATTGTCCGTGTCACTTCCATGTATGATTGGAGGCAGCCGTGCCATATTTTACTCACGGACAACTTCCGTGAGTAAAATATGGTGCGGCTGCCTCCAATCATACACGGAAGTGACACAGACGATGCCGAGAGAGGGACGGCATCGTCCGAAATGGACCCCCTGCTGCACGACAGCATCGTAACTATTCCAGAGTCTTCTTGCGTGGTAAGTCCTGTCTGAAAAAGTCCAAAGATAAATGGGAATTCAAATGAATGAATCCTGAATCTCTCATTTGTTTTAATTGTTAAATGTTTTAATTTATATTTATTAGGTATTTAGTAGGAAACAATATGCATGTATGTACCTTCAAGTCACCTATTGACTTATGGTGACCCCATGAATTTCATAGAGTTTTCTTAGGCAAGGAATATGCAGAGGTGATTTTACCAGTTCCTTCCTATGAAATATAGTCTATAGCACCTGGTATTTGTTGGCAGTCTCTCATCCAAATATTAACCAGAGCTGATCTTGCTTAGCTTCCAAGATCAGACAGAATCTGGTGCCATTAAGGTATTTAGGCCCATGTGGGAAACAATAAATTTCTGGACCCTGGACCCTTGGCATTTCCTTTCCAATTGGCATTTTCAGGTTTGTTCCCGACAATGGCACAAACTCTCATCTATTGAATGGGCTCTGCTAGATTTCTTGAATCTGCACTAGGGCTCCTCCAAAGGTTTTTAAAACCACAACATAGTCTGCTGAGGTGGTCATATGGTTTGAAGGGCAAATTTTCTGCTGTATGAATTTTAAATTCTCCCCCAGAGTTATAGAACAAATTGTTATTTCACTGATGAACTGTAATACTATAATTCTAATTTTTAAAAAAATAGAAGAGAAAATAATATATTGGTTCTTTATGTCTCAGCATTTAAAAAAAACACACCAAAGTGAGAGTGGGAATAAAATGCCACAGTTGGTGCCAGAAATTACCAGAAAATCATCTGGACAACAGAAATGCCATTTGGATATTAAGAGCTCATTCACACTGCACAATTATAGTGCTATTATTCCACTTTAACTGCCATGGCTGTATCCTATGGAATCCTGGGGTTTGTAGTTTGGGGAGGCACTGGAGCACTCTGACTGAGAATTCTAAATGCCCCTCCCTAGACTTTCAGTCCCAGGATTCCACTGGACGGAACCATGGCAGTTAAAGTAGAATAATAGCACTATAACTGCATAGTGTGAATAGGCCCTAAAATAAAAACCAGAGAACTACAACAACAAATACTACAAGCCCGTGATGCATTTGTCCCATCCTAAACCCAACAGGAGTTAAATCTACATTCTGGTACAGGCATGGAAGACCTCTGACTCATGGAGTTCATCAAAATGGTCCTTCACCCGCCTTCACCTCCCCACAAAGAAGGGAGGGAGGGAGTGATAGCTGATGGCCTCAAAGCTGCTGCTCAGTTACTTGGCTCCTCCTCAACTTCCTCATGAGAGGAAGCTGAAGGAACAGGAGCAATAGGAGGCTGTGTGTGTGTGTGTGCACATGTGCAAGCAAATTGCCTGTGGACTTATGGCAACCCCATGCATTTTGTAAGGTTTTCTTAGGCAAGGAATACTCAGAGATGGTTCTGCCAGTTCCTTCCCCTGAAAGTCTACAGTACTTAGTATTGGTTGGCACGCTCCCATCCAAATATTTACCAGAATTGGCCCTATGCAATTCTGCCTTCCCCTTGCAGAGAGGGTTAAGTGAGCAGCAAACCCAAATTCCTTCCCACAGTGCAATCTGGGTAAGGTGCCACTAGTCAGTGTGAGGTCAGGGAGAGAAGCATGATAAAGCCAGAAATTCTTATGTGTGATGGGGGGGGGGTTTCTAATGGTGGGGAGGAACTGTTATCTTTACAGTTCTGGATCTTTCTGTACCAATAAAAGGGTACATACCATTCAGCATTTTAATGCCTTATTGCAGATCAAAGGACTGTAGCTGAGAGAGTGGCTTACAACAGTGGTATGGTGCAATTTACTCTTAATACCACAGGCTAGAGAAGGACAGGAGCTGCGATAGTAATGCAGAACAACCTCAAAGTATTGAGCACTACAGATAGTGTTCCAGCTCTAGGTTAAATTAGATGGCATTCAATCTCATTGAAACCAATGGAATCTATTAGTCATGCTAAAATAGGTTTTATTGCTTGCAGTGGGATTTATGGTGCTTCCAGACAAGGCCTGTAGAGTCAGATCCATCTGCCTCATTCATGGAGATTTATAGGGTTCTAGACACTGTCATATTCCATTTGCAATGCTCCCATATTTTCCCCACACTACTTATACTTTTTTTCATACTACAGATAAAGATGATACTTAGACCTTTTGACTACTAGAACTAGGAGCTGTCTGTCTGGAAACACCCTTATGCAAAGAAATACTCTTATAAATATAATAATAATAAAATTTTATTTCTATCCCGCCCCTCTGCAACGCAATCGGGGCAGCTTACAATATAAAACTCCATAGACACAGTACCCTAGCCCGCCCACCCCTTAAAATAATATTAGGTGGATAGTCTTGGCTTATTATCATGGATCACATGGATTTATATCCCAACTTAGTGCAGTGACATTGTTTATATTAATGTAAAAAAATGAAGAATTGGTTTTAGTTCCTTCTTACTTATATTACATGGTCAGTTATATGAATTCATATAAATACTTGTGAAAAGAGTCACTACCCCTGGCATTATGCCCCCAGCATTATATATCAAACACAGTTCACATACTGGATACTTTGGATAGTTTCTCTAGGTAAAAGTAGTCCTTGTCTTGCATAATTTCTGCCCACAGGGAAATTATGGGCTGCATCTCAACCAGAGTGCTATGATGTAATTCTGTTGCATTGTGAGACAACACACCAACTGGCATGAACTGCTCCAGGAGCAAGCCAACTTAGAAGAAAAACACAGACTGTAGAAGACCACAGGTGTTGTCTCTTCCTCAGATCCTGAAGAAAAGCAGGTATGTTATATATCAAACTGGTAATCTCAGTATAGGGTAGGAGAGTCAACGCCTCCCAAATTAAGGTGAAGATACAGACAAGAGTGGGTATTGGTTAGGGTGAAACACCAGTTTCTGCTGTTTAAGTACACCAGTTTCTGCTCCTAGTTTTTGTTTCTCCATCCATTCATACTTGTCTTCCTTCATGCAGAATTCTCCCATAATGAACTAATAAATTGCCTTTGTTCATGATAATAGATTCCAAACTATTTATAGGCATGTTTTGCCTGGTTCCCAAAAGTTATTCTTACAATGTTTTTATCTTGCACATGTAACTTCAAAGAGCTTTGCACCAAGACATCAATTTATGGTGTTTAGGATAGATGCTATTCTTAAGTAAAACAGCAAAATTGTTTTTGTTTTGTGGAAGAGGGTGGAGAATGTAAGAAATATCCAAATAGTCCTCAGACCTACACATTAACCTGAAGAACAGACTGAAGAAAAGAAGCAGGAATGTGGAAAGGATGAGATCTAACCAAGAGAGTACTATGAAACTGATAACAGTGGTTCAGTTCTGAGATAATGGTTTTCAATTGATACTACTACTGACTACTACTACTACTGACAACAAGGGAGGGTGGGGTGGGGGGTGTTTGGGGATTTTATCTGTATTGTATTTTAATTTTTGTAAGCCACCCCGATTGTTTTAACAGAGGGGCGGGGTATAAATAAATATTATTATTATTATTAAAACAAAATTTGAACTTTCCAACATACAATCCATCAAAGTGGGTCCAAGGCAGATAAAAAATAAAGTATATTTTCCATTTGCCTTGGACACACTTTGATAAATTCAATTCTCCACCCTCTGGAGGTGGTGTATGTAACTATGGTCCAAGAAATCAATCAAACCAAGGTTTAACACAAAAAAGAACAATAAATATAACAAACAATAAACAAACAATAATTTGTAAATGCACTTCAAACCATGGTTTCTGATTCTGGTTTCTTAGCATATTGCAAACCACGGTTTGTAAGTTCTGACATGTCAAACTATAGATAAACTTCCAAGCAGGTACTCTTTGTACCTGCATAGAAGTAAATTAGAGATTGAAACATGGAGGGAAAACAGAGAAGGGGGAAACCAGCATACAAAATCTGGTATAAATAGCATGAAGTAATCTAGGCAGCAAAAACTATAGTCTGAGTGGGAAAATATTACTGCAGAAACATGGTAAGAAATTTTACTTCTAGAACCGCAATGTTGTATTCAGAGGTTGAGCTGTAGTTGAGTTTACAGTAAAGTCCTTTTGCTCCTCTGCCACTGAAAACATGTGGTGATTCTTTGAAGAGACTGTTATTGTCACAACTTCTCATTCAACCAGTAGGGATTCAGATGAATACAAGGATCAAGGGCAAAGATTTCAGAATTGCATTCACCTACTCCCTTCAGTTGTCTAGTCTGTTCACAGTGCAGTGCCCACTTACAAACAAACCTGCTTTGGGTACTAGTGGAAATAGCAGGCACACAACAGAGAAAGAATGAACCTATGCCTGTAGACCACTGATCAATGTTTTAAATTCTGCTCAAGTAAATCCATGTTTGGGTTGACATTATCATATAAGTTTGGTCACCTTCTTGATCCAGGGCACAAATTTGCTGACTTTTGTGTAAACACCAGGGGAATCCTTTCGCCCACATCCATAACCCCAAGAAGTGATCCCTAGAATTACCCAGTGTCCATTTGTCCTTTGACACATAAGTGGTCCCCCACTGTCTCCCTGACAGCTGTCCACTTGGTTTTCTTCAGAGAGGTTTCCAGCACAGAGCATACGATTGCTAAATTTCTTCCCATAACGTGACTTGCACACTTCTCTTGGGAGAAGGGATACTGAACCCTGGAGTAAAGTCCTTGAATATGACTTCCCTGAAATAGTAACAAATGACAACTAATGTAGCAAGCAGAATAGCAACAATTTAAGAAACCAAGCATGCAGTTCTACAAACATAAAAAATAGTTTTCATTTTTAAAGCATCAAAGTTTCTACTGCCCCACAGCAGGGGAATTTTTGGCTCTTCAAATGTTTTTGGATTTCTATCAGCCCAAGCCAGCTGACAGATTGAGAAGGGATGGAAGGAGCTGTAGCCTTCTGTCATGACAGGGGTTGTAATCCAACCACATGTGGAAATACACAGGTCCCCTATAGTGTACATGGGCAGTCTATACACATCTGTGGATTGCTTTATAGTAGAACCCTCAGGGCTGTCAGATGGCGCAAGGTGCAAAAAAAAAAAAGTGGTGCCAAGAACAGTCAGAAGGAAAATGCTAACTCAGGGTAGAAATGGGGCTACGGACAGCTTCCAAATCTTAAACAACTATTCACTCACTTACAGTAACAGGTTTCATAAGATGGACAGTAATATAGGGACAAGACCTTGCCACAAACCCAGATCATGAACAAGTAATCAGACTATATGCTGGGGGCTGAAAGATAACTGTCCAACACCAGACTGGCAGAAGGCAACCAATTAATTATATTTTACAGGAAATGAACATAGATGCTGAGAAATAAATGATAAGCAAGTTTCCTGTTAATAATCTTATACCAGTTATTTTCTCCAACCCCCCCACCCCACCCCCCAAAAACCCAGCAACCTAGTATTTGAGAACTTTGTTACTCAGAAACCCAGGACTTGTGTTTTTGTGAAATTGGGTTTTGGTTTTCAAATGGGTCCAAAGGGATCCTGGAAACATAAAATCAAATTCCTCGATGTGTGTATAACACATATGGTGTTGTGGATGACATTTTGGACTACTACTGTATCTGGAGACTAGCCGCATGATTGTTACAGAAATATCTACATTGATGGGCTTGTAAGTACTATGCCAACATGAATACAGTTGACTACATAACGGAAGAGAAGGACTAAGCAGAACAGGGGGTTTACTTGCAAGATCCATAACTACTTTGCCTTAGCAATCCACTTTAACAACTCCAGAAAAATCTCTCTCACTCACTCACTCTCTCTATAAGGCATGGGTATTTACAATAAGCCTGGGTATGTTTTCTCTCCCAGGGTGCTGACTGGCTGCTCAGGAAACATACCCAACCAATCACCACCCACATGCAAGTTCCCTCTCCACCTTACAATCCACCCAATCTGCATCTACACCCACAGCCTCACAAGGACCCCTCCCTGCTCTCACCAGTCATCAGTCACGGGCTGCAACAGGACCCAGGCAGTCAACTGGTGGTGGTGGAGGGATACCACTGCTGCTGCTGCTGCAACAGGACCCCATCGCAACAGGACCCAGGCAGTGAACTAGTGGTGGCGGCAGCAGTCGGACACTGCTGCTGCCATGCGACTAGATCCAGGTAGTCAACTGGCAGCAGCGGCAGGGCAACAGAGCAAGTCACCTTCAACAACTGCAAGAAAAGTGTGGAATGCTGAGAAGGAGGAGGAGGAATTTAAAAATCCACTGGCCTACCTTACAGGGCTGTTGTGAGGTCTACCAGGCTTTTTTGGGGGGAGTTTTTTTTTAACGCTTATGGTTAGCCAAGTCCAGCTAGTATATAGATAAAATGAAGACTGATTATCAGCTTGAGACTAACAGACTGCTCACAGTACAGTATGGAACAGTATTGGCCTACAGGAACTGCTAGAGCACTAATCTTTCTTTAAATATCTGCCAGTGACACTTAGGTATTCTTTGGCCTCTGCTTCCAAGGCAGTAATCACATTAGAGTGATCAGAGTGATTCAGGGACATACAGGCAGATATCTGGGAAAAATCCATGGGTATTATGGGATCATCTGTAGGGTTATATCAACAGTCCTCTATCATAGCTAGTAGAAAATCATTATTCCTTTGTGTTCAATTGGGACTATCCTTCTAAAACCTTGCAAATATAAAAATATAAACAGAGACCTGCATATGTTCATTGATGTGTTTTTATGTAACACCTTTCTAACATACCTGTTCTTCCTCCACTCCAACAGTCTACAGTCATATATACATGACTGCAGTTTTGTTTAGAACTGCCATTCAAAAATACATAACTTTCATTCTTACACCTTCAGTCTAACACACTTCTGATACTGTCTGTACCTCTCAACTGAATTTCTTCCCATCAGGGGTATACAGACCCATCTGTTCCTAGGTCTTGTGTACTGACAGTTTTAAAAAAAAACATTCAGGCATTTAGGATGTTTATGATTATCTGAATGAGATGAGGAGGAGAGTTTATTTCAATTAATGGCCAGACCTTCCAACCAATCGCTGTTACAGCTGTTCAAATACTACAGCCTGCTTTGCACGTGTTTTGTTTTCTTTTGTGGACATTGGTTTAATTTTGAATTAAAAGTTAAAAGGGCTGCTCTTCTGCAGAGTACAGTAATTCATTCTGTGCTTGAAATGTGCATCAATAGAAATATAGTGTCTAGATCAAGGGAAGTAATAGTGCCACTCTATTCTGCCTTGGTCAGGCCTCCCCTAGAATAATGTGTCCAGTTCTGGGCACCACAATTCAAAAAGGATATTGACAAAATGGAGCATGTCCAGAGGAGGGTGACTAAAATGGTGAAAGGTCTTGAAACCATGCCTTATGAGGAAAGACTTAGGGAGCTGGGTATGTTTAGCCTGGAAAAAAGACGGTTAAGGAGTGATATGATAGCCCTGTTTAAGTATTTGAAGGGGTGTCACATTGAAGATGGAGCAAGCTTGTTTTCTGCTGCTCCAGAGACTAGAACACGGAGCAATGGATGCAAGCTCCAGGAACAGAGATTCCACCTCAACATTAGAAGGAACTTTCTGACAGTAAGAGCTGTTCAGCAGTGGAACACACTCCCTCAGAGCGTGGTGGGGTCTCCTTCCTTGGAGGTCTTTAAACAGAGGCTGGATGGCCATCTGTCAGGGATGCTTTGATCATGATTTCCTGTGTGGCAGGGGGTTGGACTGGATGGCCCTTGTTGTCTCTTCCAACTCTGCAATTCTATGATTCTAATTTTTATATCTTTATGGTCATAGCGAATGCCCTAAAAGATTATCCAAAGCCGGACTTTGCAACCCACACTTACCTGTGTCTCCCCAGCCAGATATGAAGCAAGCCTGTCTATCTATGGCAGCCTTCTCCTTCCTGTTGGGCAGGCAGACAGGACGGACATGGTGATTGAAGGAAAGACACTTCTCATCTTTGCCCTGAATTCTGACAAGGGCAATATCATTGTCATTGCTGCTGGACTGGTAGTTCTTGTGAAGGACAATCTTCTCCACAGGCAATTCTCTCTCAAATTCATCTCTCATACCAGTATGGTAGTCACCCACCCGAAGAAGATAGCGCCGCACATCTACTCCAAACCTGGCCAGGAAAGAGTGGTCAAGTGGTTATTTCACACCAGAGATACTGAAGCTCAGTCTAGTTATGTTCCTCCCTCTGTTGTTCCATGCTGAAATTTAGAGCGTAGGGATTTAGTTAGGGACTGTCCTTTCCTAATCCAAGGCAGTACATAAACCAGTGGCTCTGTATAAACAAAGAGAACCACCACCTCTGTTGCTTTGTGTTTACAAGAGGTGACAAAACATGTTTAAGGCAGGTTTTTTAGGTGAGTGCAATACATTCCTCACAAATGTTGCTGTCCTTGAGCAAGCAGGAATCACCAGCATTGAGACCATGATATGGAGAACACAGCTGTGCTGGGCAGGGCACGTTTCTAGGATGGAGGACCATCGCCTCCCCAAAACAGTACTCTACGGTGAACTCGCCACGGGTCAGTATAAGAGGGGCGCTCCAAAAAAGCGATACAAGGACTCCCCGAAACAACATCTCAGGCTTGGCCAAATTGATCACCAACAATGGTCTGCCCTGGCTTCACATCAGGAGGCATGGAGACACACTATCCACAATGCTGCAGCTTTATTTGAGAACTCACGCCGAACAAGTCTTGAAGAGAAACAACAATGCAGAAAGAATCACAACCCGGAAACATCACCCAAGGAGACCGTCTGCTGTGCTTTCTGCAGCCGGACTTCTTTATCTCAGATTGGCCTTTTCAGTCATCAACACACTTGCAGAAAGTGCGGGATGAGTCCTTCCTGAATCTTCGTTTGCGAAGAAAAGCCAGAGAGAGAGAGAGAGAGAATACATTCCTCAGGCACTTGACTGAGAGCTCTTTCTGAGGCAAAGAACAGAGAATGACAATCATCCCTCACTTTACTGGTACTGTAAATAACTCTCACATACAGACTGTTACCTTTTGAAGCAATGTGCTGCAGTCATTACCCAGCAGTTGCTGATAAGTGTTGCTCCACACAGCAAACGAGCATCTCTGTGAAACCCCTTCAGTCGTAATGAGACCTGCCATGGCCATCCTCCTCTGAAAGAGAAAAAAGAAGTGATGCAAGCAGCAGACAAAATGGGGACCCTATCTTATATAGGATCATTTCTGTCCCCCTCCTCACCTTTTGCTAATTTACACTTTAAAAAAAATAAGCTGACAGGATATGGGCTAGTGGGGTACCTTTTAGAATAACATCAAATTTAGGAAACACATTCAGGGGTAGCCATGTGGGCCATGCAACAAAACAAAATCCACAAGACAGCAATACCTTTATTAGCCAACCAAATGCAAAACACATGATGCAAGCTTTCAAAGCTCTACTGGACAGTAGAGTTTTGAAAGCTTACATCATGTGTTTTGCATTTGGTTGGCTAATAAAGATACTTTTTGTGAATTTTGGATTTTATGAATGACATCAGAGTAAGTATCTAGATTCTTCAAGTGTTGCTACTTATCACCGAAATAAACCCTTTGGTGGTTAGAGGTGTACAAGTATGCACAGCAAGTATTGACTCTAAGGAGTTAGCTTCTGAAGACCATTAGAATTAGATAATTGTACAAAATGAAAGGAATGTACCTACCGAAGTCCTCTACCATAGGACTGGACAAAGTATGTCCTGCAGGCCACATGGTCCCTACTTTTGTGGCCTCTGAAGCCACTTCCACTATTCCCTCAAAGCCCCCCAATCTCCCAGTTTAAAAAATTGGTGCCATTTTAGGGCGAAACGTAGAAAGCTCTCCGAATACATGAAAACATGCAAAATACCCGCTCTACCTTAAGCACCCCATAACCCCCATACTGCCCTCAAATAACTATTTTCCTTTGCAGACCCTCTCAAAAAGTCACTTTCTGTTGCCATTTAGAGAGGGACTGTTGAAGAAAATGGAGGTATTTGGGCTTTCTGTGGTAGTGGTGGAGGAATTGTACAGTATACCACATACGACCTGCAGAATACAACTGGCAGAGGGTGAAAGACATTTCCCATGTTTCTTTAGTGTAGAATGGTATTTAGTACAGGCACATAAAATTTTTTCCTTCATCCAACCTATCAATGCTTCCTGTACTCCCTGGCAATATGAACAACCTGGTTTCTTTTTCTTTCTTTCTTTTTCTTCTTTTGATGTAAAAGCAGATTTGGTCATTCATTTCTTCCTTACATAAGAATTTAGCAAAAGTTCTAAGGTAGCTTATGATGTCCACTCCTGGGGCATCTTCAAAGTTTGCCACATATAATAAAACATCACCTTAGTGTAACTGTTTCAAGGCATTTTTTTAAATCCAAGATAGCTCACATTGCAACTATTAGATAGGTCACATTGCAACTTAAGCAACAAGAGAGAGATCTGGCCATACCTCTAAGGCACAAACCTGACCATTTAGGGCACAAGTAGCAAATCAGTGGTCCACAAATCACTGCAGCCCAGAGGTTATTTTTATGTGGCCTGTGGTATCACCTCCCACTAAGCATCTGGGAAAGGAAAATGCGACTGCGGAGTCTTTCTGCACCACAGTCCTGGCAGGGAAGAAGGATTTTCATCAAGATTGCCACGAAACTTTGGAATGGTGTTTTATCATGAGTCCTTAATGTCTGGTTAGGTTCAATGTTCTGATGTAATGAAAATGATTTGGTATAGACCTCTTTTCTGGTATACAGCCACTTACCATTGTATGTCTTTTTCAAATTACTTGGATGTATTTTTGAATGCCTCCTTAGAAGCAAATTCAACTTTTTAAATTGAACAGATAAGGGGTAACAATACATGTGATATAATAACAAAATTAGAACCAAACATTCAGAAAACAATCAGCATAGGTAGAAGAAACGAGTTGTTGTGCAAAACCGTTCTTGGTTTCGAATGTGTCCTAGGATAAAGTTAGAAAAGATGAGGGAAGAGGGAAGAGAGAATTAAGCTTGTATGGGTTGTTTTGCTTATTCTGGGGAGGAAGCATGTGAGCACTTATATATATATATTTATATTTATTTATTTATACCCCGCTCTTCAGCCACAAGGCTATCAGAGCGGCTTACAAATTGTTTTAAGCAATAGCTATTTACACATCTACACTGCATTAAGCAGTTTCCAATGTGTGTTAGCTAATTGCCCCCACAAGCTGGGTACTCATTTTACCGACCTACGAAAGGATGGAAGGCTGAGTGAACCTTGGAGCCGGCTGGAATCGAACTTGCGACGTGGTGGCTTGCAGTACTGGCATTTAACCACTGCGCCACCAGGGCTCCTTGAACTCAGCCCTGAAGTTCTTATTCACAGTACAGTAGCCCCTTATCTGCTGGGGGCTGGTTGGGGGGGGCGTGGATACCGAAAACCATAGATAATACCAAACACCATTGAAAATAATGGGACTTCCGGTTTTAAATACCATAGAGTAACCTTGGAGGACCTAGAAAATGGCTAGAAAGGACACATTTTCTAGGAAGACTCTATGGTAGGTTTGCTGTTTTGTGTCCTGTGGATAATTGAATCAGTGGATAATGAATCAATGGATACAGGGGTCCTACTGTAAAGACTTGAACTGGTTTTATAACTGGTTTCCACCATCCAATAAAGACTTGTTTGCCAAGTCATTTCTCAGCTTGTTAGCACTGTTAATTTTTTAAAAACTAATTGGTCAGTATTCTGTATCAGCTTCTTAGTTAAATATAAGTAAACTAAGTAACTTTTCCTGGCCCGACTCCCCTAAACCTGACAGAGACGTCATTCACCCATGCTCTAGTCACTGGCAGAATGGGCCACCTTCTCCCCATGCAGCTGAAGCCTAGTAAAGTAGGTTGAGGGGTGGAGTTACAATTGTGGCGTGTCACAATTATGACTAAGTAGCAATTGTGAATATGGAACAGTTACCTAGATTTACGCTTCCATAACTGTTTTGTATGTATGATCACTGCTTAGTCACGATCATGACACGCCACAATTGTAACTCCACCCTCAACCTACTTTACTGGGCATCAGCTGCATGGGGAGAAGGAGGTTCATTTTGCTGCCAATTGGAACATGGGTGAATGATGTTTCCATCAGGTTTTTTGGGAGGGCAGTCAGAACAGGAGACACTACTCAGTTAAGTACATTTAACTAAGTAGTTGATACAGCTACTTAGCTAAATAATGGAGCTAATTAAATTGATGGAGCCCTGGTGGCGTGCAGTGGTTAAATGCCAGTACTGCAAGCCACTTTATGAGTTCAATCTTAGAGGGCTCCAAGCTTGACTCAACTTTCCATCCTTCCATAGGTCAGTAAAATGAGTACCCAGCTTGTTGGGGCAATTAGCTAAAACACATTGTAAACCGCTTAGGGAGTGCTTTGGCACTGATAAGCAGTATATAAATATCAATGCTATTGCTATAGAATACTGGCTATTGATTTAAATTAATGTTTTGTCATTCTTATTTTTATCATTATTTCAATATTTTTAGCACTAGGAGCTATTATATCTGTTTTTACTGTAAACTGCTTTAAGAGGAGTTTTTTTTAATAAAAAGAAGCTATGTCAGTCCATCTCTGTATTATATTATATATTATTTATTATTTAGGAATCCTTAATCTGCGTAACATAGTTTATATTCATAGAATCATAGAATCATAGAATTGCAGAGTTGGAAGAGACCACGAGGGCCATCCAGTCCAACCCCCTGCCACGCAGGAAATCTTGATCAAAGCATCACCGACAGATGGCAATCCAGCCTCTGTTTAAAAACCTCCAAGGAAGGAGACCCCACCACGCTCCGAGGGAGTGTGTTCCACTGCCAAACAGCTCTTACTGTCAGAAAGTTCCTCCTAATGTTGAGGTGGAATCTCTGTTCCTGGAGCTTGCATCCATTGCTCCGTGTTCCAGTCTCTGGAGCAGCAGAAAACAAGCCTGCTCCATCCTCAATGTGACACCCCTTCAAATACTTAAACAGGGCTATCATATCGCCTCTTAACCGTCTTTTTTCCAGGCTAAACATACCCAGCTCCCTAAGTCTCTCCTCATAAGGCATGGTTTCCAGACCTTTCAGCATTTTAGTTGCCCTTCTCTGGACACGCTCCCATTTGTCAATATCCTTTTTGAATTGTGGTGCCCAGAACTGGACATTTAGGTCTTGAGGCCATTCTTGATACAGTTCCTGAGGAAGAGGCCAGAGCAACATCTAGTCCATTTATTTGGGATAATTTCAGTTGATGCAGCCAGAGGATGTAGCAAAGTGCATGAAGGGTTGCAGCTGAACACATCTATTATTCATCCTTGCCTATCTTGATTGTTAAGAGCTAGCTGAGGAAGGTAAAAGGAACTAACTGTAACCTCAGTCACCTTGGAAGAGGTGGTTGTGTGGTCATTCCTTAACAAAGCTTTAGATCTGAGAGATTTTGGTAATGGTAAATATCACCTTTAAAACAAAATATCCCCAAATACTAGTTTTTACTTTTGGGGCGAGATCTTGGAGAATGTGGCTCAATGCCACACAATTTTGGATGAAATAGATTATCTGAAGTATGAACTCATTTCAGTTTGAATTTAGGCAAAGCTTTGGCACCAAAAAACTTATATGAACTTGTGTCCCCCCCTACTAAAACAGTGTGAACCTGTTGATTCTCTTACATTTCTTGATACCACCAGCCATGAAATCTTGCTAAACTAGCTGTAGGCTGACTAGGATACAATAGTGATTTTGCTTGTACCCGCAGGGTCAGTTTCAGAAGCATTTCAACTCAGCCCCATGGCACTTGTCCTATAGAGTTCCACTGGGTATTATATTATCCCCCCACCATAGTCTTTAATATTTCTCTGGAAACACTGAGTGATGTAATCAGGAGATTTGCAAAAAGGATAACATTTTAGAGCTGATAAGATTCTTCTTATCATCCAGATTAGATGAGATTGGGCAGATCTGAACCAGTGTCTGGACAGCAATTAAATTGAGCTGAACCTGAAAAGATGGACAGTTTATGGGTAGGTTGTTTGCATGTCTGAGATGTGAAGCCTATTCTAAACAGAGTTGCACTGTAGGTGCATAACTTTGGGGTACTTCTTGATTTCATTAGATTTGCATGGCCTCAATGACTATGGTTACATTTTCCAGCTTCAGCTGGTCCATTAACAATGACTATTCCTGGATAAAAATAGTTTGCCCACAATGGTCCATGTAACCTCCAAACTGGATTGCTTGAATGTATGTGGCCTTGCCCTTGAAGACAACCTGGAAACCAGCTGATGCCAAATGCAACTGGTAGATGGTTAAGAGATGCAACCATATGGGATCACATTATAACAATTGTGAGGGAACTGCACTGATTGTATGAGTTCATTTGTTTACTTCTGGGCCCAATTCAAGCTGCTAATTTGAATGTTTAAACCATTGACCAGCTAGGACTCAAATCAGGGGTGGGCAAAGTGTTGCCCTCGAGGTGTTGTGGGACTGCAACAACCCATCAGCCTTGCCAGCTTAACCAGTAGTGAGGGATGCTTGCAGTTGCAGTTGCAACAGTATCTGGAGGGCTACACTTACAGCCTATCCCTGTTTGGTTTTTGACAAAATTCTATTTTGATTTCTCTCTCTCTCTCTCTCTCTCTGACTTTTCTTCGCAAACGAAGATTTAGGAAGGACTCATCCCGCGCTTTTTGCAAGCGCGCTGATGACTAAAAAGGCTAATCTGAGATAAACAAGTCCAGTTGCAGAAAGCACAGCAGAAGGTCTCCTTGGGTGATGTTTCTGGGTTGTGATTCTTTCTGCATTGTCGTTTCTCTTCAAGACTTTCCTTGTATAGTTTTTTTGGAGCGCCCCTCTTATGCTGAACCATGGCAAGTTCACTGTAGAGTACTATTTTTGGGAGGCGATGGTCCTCCATCCTAGAAACGTGCCCTGCCCAGCGCAGCTGCGTTCTCAATATCATGGCCTCAATACTGGTGATCCCTGCTTGCTCAAGGACAGCAACATTCGTCACACAGTCAGTCCAGTGTATATTTAGGATTGTGCGTAGACAGCGCTGATGAAAGCACTTGAGGAGTCGTAGGTGGTGGCGATAGGTGACCCATGTTTCAGATCCATAAAGGAGGATAGACAGTACAATGGCTCTATACACACTGATTTTTGTCCTTTGCCTCAGGTGTTTATTGCTCCAGACTCTTTTGTGAAGTCTTCCAAATGTGCTATATGCCTTTGCTAATCTGTGATTGATCTCTTTGTCAATCTTGGCATCTGAGGAGATGATGCTTCCCAGGTAGGTGAACTGCTGAAGGGACTTGAGCACAGATTTGCCAACGGCAATGTGGGGATGGTGGTGTTCGTCCTGTGGTGCAGGCTGGTAAAGAACTTCCGTTTTCTTCAGGCTGACTTCCAGCCCAAAGAGCTCTGCAGCTGTTGCGAAACAGGATGTTAGGCGCTGCAGAGCTGCTTCTGTGTGGGCAACAAGGGCAGCATCATCAGCGAAGAGCAGCTCACGGACTAGATAGTTTAGAGTCTTAGTGTGAGCCCTCAGACGGCTTAAGTTAAACAAGCTACCATCAGCACAGTAACGTATATAGATGCCATCATCTTCTTCAAGCTCTGCCGTAGCCCTTTGGAGCATCATGCTGAAGAAGATTGTAAATAAAGTTGGTGCAAGAACACAACCTTGCTTCACTCCATTACTTATTAGAAAGGGCTCTGAAAGAGCATTGCCATATCTGACTTGACCATGCTGGCCCTCGTGTAGCAATATAATCATTTTAAGGAATTTGGGGGGACATCCTAGTCTTTCCAGGATCTGCCACAGACCATTTCTACTCACAGTGTCGAAGGCTTTGGTGAGGTCGACAAATGTTACATAGAGACCCTTGTTCTGCTCCCTACATTTTTCTTGCAGTTGTCTAACGGCAAATACCATATCTGTAGTACTCCTATTGGCTCTGAAGCCACATTGGCTTTCAGGAAGAAGTTCTGCAATAGCAGGAACTAATCTGTTCAGGAGTATCCTTGCAAGGATTTTTCCAGCAATAGACAGCAGTGTTATGCCTCAATAGTTTGAGCAATCGGATTTTGATTTTGATTTAGTATATTTGAAAACAATATAGTACATTCTGGATCTCATTTTGCATGCTGCCATGATATTTATTTCATGGGTGATAGTTAAAAAGTCTTCTGATAAACCAATAGCAGGAAATTTTGACTTCTGCATAAACAGAGGAAAGGAAAGACCACAGTGCTCCCAACAAATGCATATGTTTTGTGGGGGTGGGGGGGGTGCTGTCTGGAAAAAAATGTAAGCCAAACCAAGGTGACAAGTGCTCTGTCATCCTCAGTAAGAAGAGGCAAGCATGGTACCTGAGAGATTTGATCCCACCGATTATCCTTTTCTTGCGGTGGTGAAGAGAGCGCAGTCCACACATATCAAATATTGACCCTGCCAAAAAAAGCCAAAACAATTACAGTTGTCCCTCTGTATCCACAGATTTGGTATCCACGGATTTCAGTACTCATGGCTTGAAAATATTCTTTAAAAAATAATAATCCAAAAAGCAAACCTTGATTTTGCCATCTTATATAAGGGACACCATTTTGCTATGCAACTGCATATAATGGGACTTGAGTATTCATGGATTTTGGTATCCACGGGGGGTCCTGGAACCAAACCCCAGTGAATATGAAGGCACAACTGTAAATACATATTCTCACACAACTTGGAATCCTTCAACATTACTCTCTAAGGCCAAAACCACATTTTGAAGTTCCTTTTGTCCTCTTATGGATATTTTGCCCTTAACTAGCAATTTTGAAATTATAATAAGAAATCTTTTATAAAGGAGCATTACACTCTCATCACCTTGAAATTATAATTGTTGGTTCCAGTTGGTATGTCCTTGTTATTTAAGTAAAGGGTTAAAAAGTTGGTTTATGAGCATATAGAACAGTTGTACCATCAGACAATTGGTCCATCCAGCCCTAAGCTTTTTATCCTTACTGATAACAATTAACCTTCAAGATGTTAGGCAGAGATGTTTCCACGCCTTCTGCCTGAGACCCCTTTTAAACTGGAGATACCAAGAGCTGAACTTGGTACTTTCTGTTATGGATGATCTATGAGACTATTCCACATAGGAAAGCAGGTATATTTTCAGTCTCTGATGGGTGTATTTGTTCATACATGCCCATGATTGAGCACACACTGCTAGCTACTGTAATGCTTCTCTTTGTAAGTGTTGATGATACTGGGAGTGGTGAATATCTAGCCTTTAGCCTTTTTTGCATACTACACACACGCGCGCATGCAAAAGAAAATAAGAAAGAACTTTCAGCTATGGCTCTGGCAACAAAATTCAGTTTATGCTCACCTTTTCCTTGTTTTTTATAATTTCTAATTATTATGGCTATAAAGATAGGCTTTAAAAATGTACAGGCTTTTCATGATTAGCAAAAGCAAAATAAGCTATGCATAACATTTCAAATTGTAGAATATGACAAATCAGATAGACTTGATTCATTTGCATGGGATACAGAATCCAGTTATTTTTTGACATAGAATTTGGATGATCACAGTGCAGATTGCTGACCCTGCCTTCCCCACAAGTACATAGACTATCCATATTGTCTTAACTTCTTATGGAGTTAACTTGCAAATTGATGTTGTTATTTCACACTTTCAAAACAGAAGCCAACAGATGCTGGACTTCCATCCCCTCCATGGTTGGAGTGGTACAAGGGTGTAAGCATGCAAAAGAGAGTGAACAATACGTTGAATCAGTCAGTAGTCTCTTCCATGCTTATTTTTGGTTTAGAAGGAACAGTGGAGACATGGAGAGGGTCCAAGCCAAGCAGCATTGTGAGGATTTGGTGTTTGTTTTTGTTTTTACCATTCATATCCCACCACTATTTGCCTCTCAAGGTGACATTTGTAACACTGCTGTGCAAACCTGATTTTTGTCCAGTGAAAGCTAAATGCCTCTTGAAGCCAAGCATTATGCTACATTCTACACACAGCCCTCAAAAGAAAAGCAGGAGCAACATGCCACATACCTGAATTTCTTACCAGGTGGGTCTCCTTTGTCCCATAGTCACAAATCACTCCAGCATCTTTGCTGTGCCAGCAGTTGTGAATGCCATTTTCATGGATGATGCATTCCCCCAAGGTATGCTCGGTGCCACTGCATTCCACACTGTCCAGATGGATGGGTACAGGCCCTTGGCCCAAATAAGCCACAGTTTTGGCTTTTGCAACACCACTAGATGAAGAGAACTAGTTAAGTTAAATAAAAAGTCACTAGAGCCAAACTCTGTACTCAGGCAGACTTTTCTACATACATCTCTCCCCCACAAATAAACTCATGTGATCCAGGCCATAGTATGCCACTTGCAAAGGGCCTAGCACATTGCACCAATACTCTAGCAAAAACTCCCTCGGAACAGGTGACAGGAAATTTCAGACACAAATACTTTAGCAAACTGACATGCTTGTCTACATGAAGAGAAAAAACTGATTGCTCCACAGTAATAGCAAGTTGTAGCAGCTGCAACCTGTCCTAATGGTTTTACAGCCCCCATACACTTCACATGCCTGTAGCTGAGACAGCAGCTGTGAGTCTACTACTCACATTTTTAAATCTGCCACTGCCAATTTTTTTTTTAAAAAAATACAACTATTTCTATGGTGCACACAAGCGATATTTCACCTTTCCCAAAAAGAAAGAGAAAAAAAGATTGAACAAGCCTTCGTTTTATCACCTTAGTGATCACTCGCTAAAGTGAAAATCCAACATGGCGGCAGCATGTGCTTTCCCCGTAACCCAGCCCCACCCCCTGTGCTCGTCCAGCCAATCTGATTTGTACTGTGTCCTGCATGGGAAAATGATTCATGTCGAATCATTTGTCTTAACGAGCGAAAATGTATACCGGTATATTTCTGGAGTTTTTTTAAAAAGTCAGGAAAAGCTGCAAATGCTTTTCTTATGTAGTTTTCCTCTTTTTGGCCCCCCTCCTCCACAATACCATAAGACAATGTGAGATCCTGTTAAGACAGCTCGTTTTCTGTGTGAGTATTTTCACCGTGTGGACAACCCCCAAATCATAGAATCATAGAATCATAGAGTTGGAAGAGACCACAAGGGCCATTCAGTCCAACCCCTGCCATGCAGGAGTAAGCAATCAAAGCATTCCCAACATATATCCATCCAGCTTCTGCTTAGAAACCTCCAAAGAAGGAGACTCCACCACACTCCCAGGCAGTGCATTCAACTTCCGAACAGCTCTTACTGTCAGGAAGTTCTTCCTAATGTTTAGATAGAATCTCTTTTCCTGTAGTTTGAACCCATTGCTCTGTGTCCTAGTCTCTGGAGCTGCAGAAAATAAGCTTGCTACATCCTCAGTATGACGTTCCTTCAAATATTTAAACATGGCTATCAGGTCCCTTCTTGACCTTCTCTTCCCCTGGCTAAACATACCCAGCTCCCTAAGCCACTCTTCATAGGACATGGCTTCCAGACCTCCTACCATTTTGGTCACCCTCCTCTGGACACGTTCCAGCTTGTCCATGTTCTTGTGGAATTGTGGTGCCCAGAACTGGACACAATATTCCAGGTGAGGTCTGACTAAAGCAGAATAGAGTGGTGCTATTACTTCCCTTGATCTAGACACTATTCTTCTATTAATGTAGCCTAGAATCACATTGGCATTTTTAGCTGCCATGTCACACTGCTGACTCATGTTCTTTCTAATCTGTTCAGGTCATTTTGGATTCTGATCCTGTCCCCTGGGGTATTAGCTACCCTTCCTAATTTGGCATCATCTGCAAACTTGATAATGTATATAAAATGACATAGACATGCTTAACAGCTGTTGTTTTCCCTTTAACCCCTAAAGACACTGATTAAAATGTTGCTCTACACCTGATTTCCATTAAAACCTATATGGAGAGGAGAAGTCCAGCCCGTGGACATAATGGGGCTCATAAAAGATCAAATTCTGGCTTGCAAGAGGTCTGGTGAATGATCCTACAGAGTTCCATGCTCTCCTCGAAGGCCCCCCTGTGAGTTGGGGAGATTTCCCCATGTGTTTCACATACAGTGGGCCCTTGCTGTCTGCTGGGGTTTGGTTCCAGGAACCCCCCATGGATACCAAAATCTGTGGATGCTCAAATCCCATTATATACAGTGGCGTAGTAAAATAGTGTCCCTTATATAAAACGCAAACTCATGGTTTGCTTTTTGGAATTTCAAAAAATGTTTTCAATCAATGGATAGTGGAATCTGTGGATGTAGAATCCAAGGGCCAACTGTATTCCCAATTGGTAAGGCAACTAACACATGGAGGAATCTGTCTGACTTGACACGAGATAACAGCAAGATTTCCCTGGCCTCATTTGGGTTCCTTACTGGGAATGTAAGCAGGGTCAGTTGGAGAATGCCCCTATGATTTCCATTCTGTGACTGAAGATAGTGAGGACATTCTCCATGCAGAGAGGCACAGAATTCCATGCCTCTTTCTGCACTGAGTAGTAGAAATGGGAAGTGGTAGAGACCCTACTCCTTGTGCCACCATTTGGTCCACCAGCTGGATCCTAAGCTGACTGGTGGTAAAGATGTTAGTGGGATGGTAAATCTGCTTTGGGTTTTACAGTCAGCCCTCAACTTTCGCAGGGATAAGGAGCAATGGAACCCAATGAAAGTGGAAAAACCACAAATAGAGGACACTAATTTTTATAAGTGAGAGAACATTTCTCTAGGTATTTCTAGGTCCTTCAGTACTGGAGGACCTAGAAATGCCTGAAGAGAACATATTTTTTCAGTCATGTATAAGACAGCATTGGAGGCAGCAACTAATCAAATCCGCAAATGCTTAACGTGCAAATGTGGAGGGACAACTGTAGTTTTAAATTTAAAGACACTTATGAAAGTACCGAACTTATTTTATGGATAGATTCAGCACCTTGAAAGTTTAAAGAGTGAATTCATATAGTGACACATAATGGTTGCCATTTCAACAAACAACATATTTGTTAAACACTGTACAGCACCAAAACTGTACAGTGTACAGTACCAAAATTGAAAACTAAACTCAAGCAGGAAGCTATCTCTGCAAGTGGGGGAGCAAATGGAGAGAAAGGACAAAGACTTCAATTACTTTAATTAATTAATTCAGTTACTTTAGGGGCATACCTTGTCCCCTCAGTGGTGCTATATGTCCTTCCAATCCCCACCCCCAAAAGTGATATGAATGAACAGTAGCAATCAGATGGTCGTGTGTATGGGTAGGGGATGCAAGGGAAGGCTTTTAGTCTACTCTTCTGAAGGCATGCTTGTGGAAAGTCAGTTGACCAGGGTTTTTTAATATATTACCTTCCTGTCTTAAACAGAAGCTTGCAGTGGAATTACCTGTAACCCAGCTGCCTGCAAACCACAGCTGCACCTCTATCTGTCCATCCATCTCCACAGATTCTGCCCCATTGGCCATTCAGGAAAATCTCTATGCGCCCTTCCTTGGCACTTTCCCCATCCACCAGCCGCAGAGGGAGTTCTGCAGTTTAGAAGACATATTTGAAGATGACTTCATAGTGTGAGGTGGTATAATGTAGTAAAGCTGGTTCATGTGACTTGTAAATTGTAAATGGACTGGCTTAATTAAAATGAGGCAGTGGAGAAGAATATTTTTGTTTATTCATTTATTTAGATCTCAATATGGGACCCAAGGAAGCAAAAAATAAAAATAAAATAAATAGATCTGGAATTTATTCTGAAGAATTAATCCCTCAGTTATTTTTTCTGTAGGGCTGATGCAATACTCCAAATTGGAAATGAGGAGAAGATCCGATGGGTATTTACCAGTACTTCACTCCTTGATTTTCTTACAGATTAAACTAAATGTAGCTGTCCCACTGACATATAAAATATGGGATATGCAGGCTGCTTATTTTTACATCAAAAGTTGTGTGTGAATAAAGGGAGCAAGAGACCCTTCCTGCCCTCTGTGACAGCTTCTACTTATCCCCACCTCTACCACCAATGTGTGGACTTCCACCTGTCCCACTGCTGTGAGAACCAATTGTGGGGACCTCCTAGGTGTATTCGTGGTTCATGTGTGAGACTTTATTACTCTTATATCCCCACCAGACACCACCACCATTGATTAACTGCTGCTACCACAGAAACTGTGTGTCTGAACTTTCCAATATCCCTTGTGTAGCATTCTTGGAGGCTCAAGTGTATAATACAAAAATGATGTATTAAACAGCAATTGAACATAACATCACAGATTGCTTGTTTAACACATCTAAATCCTGACTTACACTAACTACTAACTCTAACACCTCCCTCCCTCTCTCTCTCTCTTTCTTTCTGATATCCTAACTAACTCTAACCCTGACTAACTCTTCTCTGTCTCTTACCCTGGCTAACTCATCTTTATCTCTGACCTTTACTCTTAACTCTCCTAACATCTCAAATTCCTAAACCTAACTTTTACAGACTCCTCATCCTAATCCTATCCTAATCTCACTCCGACTGCCATACACACCCACCTTTTAAAATCCCCTCAGACATCCAATCAATCACCTGTCACTCCAAACATTCCATACTCTCACCGCCTCCCAATAGATCCCTACATATTTCCCCCCCACAAATGTCAATAACAACAAGAAGAGTTCAGTTCACCTGTTTACTCCCTTCTGATTGTACAATGCAACCCCAGCCCTAGGTTTATATGGAACAGGACAGACTCAAGAACAAACGTGGCTGCTCTTGTTACAAATACTTTGGCTTGAAGTAATTGATTAAAACAAGGTAGCCAATTTCTTGATGGCTGTATCACTCAAAATTCAGAAACTCAGAGACCATCCTATGGTGAATAAGTGGTGCAAACATGGCTTATTATCAGATCCTCACTTCTTTGGATAATTTATGGTTGGTTACCTGCAGCCTCTTCAGTGATGCTATTGCTATCCAGAGAACAGTGGACTCCTACATCTTCTTCATGTGAGCAGTCATGCTGACCCCAGTTGCTATGGGGACAATCGAACAGAGACCACTCAGTGCCTGTGCAAGCCACATCATCCAGTAAGATGAAGCCTTGACCGGAAGCAAATTCCCCCTCTGATGCCAGCCTGGCAGGGCCACTAGAGGAAGCAAGTGTATACATACACATACACAAATACAAGGGAGAGAAAAGAGAAAATGGCTGCAAGTTAGATTGAGGCAGGAAGATAGGGAGTACGGGGAAAACCTAAGAAGCACCATAAATATATCCTGTACCTAAACACTTACAGATTCACATGCAAACTAGCAATTAGTGAGTGTACATATGTGAAGGTTACCAACAGTTCTAGGATATGTATAATGTTTTTTGTTCTTACCACTCCCTTCCTTCCTCTGTTGCCCCTTTGATTACAGTTCTATTGTGAATGGGCACTGCCCTTCCCCCTCCACTTATGCTATTCTAAAGTGTACATGGCATCCTTGGTGGAATTTCACTATCTGTACAAATCTCTACAAATCTGAAACACTTCTGCAATCTTCTGGATGTTCCTTTTATTCTGATCATAATCCATAGCTCTCTGATTGCAGAGGTGCTAAGATAACGTCTTAATTATCATAGAATCATAGAGTTGGAAGAGACCACAAGGGCCATTCAGTCCAACCCCCTGCATGCAGGAATACACAATCAAATCATTCCCAACAGATAGCCATCCAGCCTCTGTTTAAAAACCTCCAAAGAAGAAGGCTCCACCACACTACGAGGCAGTGTATTCCACTTCCGAACAGCTCTTACTGTCAGGAAGTTCTTCCTAATGTTTAGGTGAAATCTCTTTTCCTGTAATTTGTACCCATTGCTCTGTGTTCTAGTCTCTGGAGCAGCAGAAAACAAGCTTGTCCCATCTTCAGTATGACATCCCTTCAAGTATTTGAACATGGCTATCATGTCACCTCTCAACCTTCTCTTCTCCAGACTAAACATGCAGCTCTTCATCTTATATGCAGCTCTTCATCTTGATTCAGATATCACATCTAATCATCATTAGGGAAGATATGCTGTGATATGTGGCATGACCCACCATGGCACTATTTTTCTGTGAAGGTGGGATTGTGAGCTCCTGTGAGGCAAGAGGCTATGCTGATGGCAGCAGTGCTGCTGGTAGGGTCTCCCATGTCAGACAGGTTTTTGTTAAGAAGCCAGACTAAATTGGCCAAACAGCTATTGAGCAGCAGCAGCAGCAGCGGTGTGTGTGTGTGTGTGTGTATTTGTGTGTGTGTGTGACACTGGCGGAGGATCTCTTGGAGCAACAGCAGTGGCAGTGTTAGTACTGCACAGAAGGAGGTGCAGTAAACCCCTTTTGAATATCTTTTACCATGAAAATCCTATGATGATACAATCTAAAATGATACAAGAGAAAGTGCCTGAAGATGACACTCCTAGGTTGGAAGGCACTCAACAAGCTACTGGGGAATAGTAGAGGACATGTATAAGTAGCTCTGTGGCTGATGATGCAACTGGACTCAAGCTGAAAGGATGTTCAGTGGTTGGCATGCTCAGAGGTAAAAATAAAGTCTGAAGCTGCACCACACATACTGTATTATAGGAACATGGAATGTGAGAAGCATGAATGAGGGGAAGCTAGGCATAGCAAAACAAAAAACGGAATGTATAAACATGGCAATACTTGATCTGAGCAAGCTAAAGTATATGGGCATGGGACATTTTCAGTCAGATGTTTTACTTAGGAAATGAAAATCAAATATGAAATGGGGTGGCATTAATAGTGAGGAGAGATGTAGCAAAAGCAGTCAAGGAATATAATGCAAAGTCTGACCAAACAATATCAGGGAATAACATCAGGACTTCAGGGAAGACCCATCAATATAACCATAATCCAAGTTTATGCTCCAACTACAGAGGAAGAAATTGAAAGATTGTATGCAGGAGTCCAGGAAGAATGGATCACACACCAAAATAGGACATGTTAGTAATCATAGGCGATTGGAATGCAAAAGTAGGAAACATAACAGAACCAAAGTTTGTAGGAGAATTTGACCATGGATCAAGAAATGAAGCAAGAGAACGACTGACTTAATGTTGTCAAGCCAACAGCTTGTTAATCACAAACACATTCTTCGAGCAGCCAAAGAGGCGACTGTACACATTGACATCACCTGATGGCCATTATAGAAATCAAATAGGCTACAGAATTGGAAGCAGAAGATGGAGAAGCACCATTCTCTCTGTGAAAACAAGACCAAGAGCAGATTCTGGTAAAGACTGCTAATAACAAAAATTAGAGCAAAGCTAAAGAAGAACATTAAACCAATCATTGTGCCAAAAGAACATGAAGAACATCAGTTTTAAAAGAATGCAAGAAATAGATTTTTGAACTATTAAGCCTAACTGACTGAGAATCAGAAGAACTCTGGACTGAAGCCAGGGACATTATTAGGGAAGAAATCAAAAAGACACTATTTGCAGCCAAAATGAAAGAAAAGCCTCATTGGATGACAGATGAAATTCTTCAAGCAGTTAAGAGCAGATGAGAAGTGAAAGTAAAAGATGGCAAAATATGGTTAGAACCCTGAATGCAACTGTTCAGCAACTGTGTGCAGGGACAAAAACAGCTACTGTAACAATCAATGCGGAGAAATAAAAGATGATGACAAAAAAGGTAAAACATGAGACCGCTTCCATAAGATCTGAGAAATCAAATTTATTTATTTATTTATGCAATTTATATGCCACTTTTCTCCCAAAGCGGGACCCAAGGCAGCTCACAAAACAAAACCACAATTAAAAGCAATTAAAATTAATTAAAAACATACAAGTAAAAAAAAATAGAAACAGATAACAACAACATAAAAAACACACCCCAATAAAAGCCCCATGGGTACAGATATATATCAAAGGCCTGCTTGACAAAAAAATGTCTTTGCCTACTGGTGAAAAGAAAGCAGGGAGGGGGCCAGGCTAGCCTTCTGTGGGAGGGAGTTCCAGAGGGTGGGAACAGCCACTGAGAAGGCTCTCTCTCGTGTCCTCATCAAGTGAGCCAGTGATGGTGGTGAGACCAAGAGAAATTCTTCATCTAAAGATCTTAAAACCCTTGCAGGTTTATAGAGGGAGATACAATCTTTCAGATAGTATGGACCTAAGATGTATAGGGCTTTATAGGTCAAGACCAGCACTTTGCATTGTGCCTGGAAATGAACTGGTAACCAGTGAAGCTGTTTTAACACAGGAGTTATATGCTCCCTTTAACTGGCCCTGGTCAGCATTCTGGCTGCAGTATTCTAGATGATGATTCAAGGAAGAACCATCTGAAGATGAACCCACAATTTTAGAAAGTAAATGGAAGCTGCACGCAAATCACTTGGGAGAAATAAATCACCAGGAACAGATGGCATTGCAGTAGAGCTGTTTCAAGCAACAGAGACAGAATCCACACAAAATTCTAACTAAAAATTGTCAACAAATATAGAAAACAAAAGAAGATTCCAAAGATTGGAAACATTCAATATACATTCCAGTCCTCAAGAAAGAGGACACCAGGGATTGCAGTAACCACAGGCTACTGTTAGGACAGAATATGGAAAAACAGAATGGTCTCCAATTGACAAGGGAGTCAGGCAAGGCAGTATTTTATCATCCTATCTGTTCAACTTTTACCATGAACATATCATCCATAAATCTGGATTAGAGTCTGAAGAATGAGGCATGAAAACTGGAGAAAGGAACATCAGCAATTTAAGATATGCAGATAACACCATACTAATAGCAAACAACAACAACAACAACAAAGACATGGAATGACTACTGAAGAAAGTAAGAAAATGAAAAATGAAAAGGCAGGTTTATAGTTGAACATTAACAAAAATGATGACCATGGAAGGTTTACATAACTTTAAAGTAGACAGTGAAGACACTGAAATCATCAAAGATTTGCTATACCTTGGGTCAGCCATTAATCAAATGGGAGTCTGCAGTCAAGAAGAACAAGAACTTACCGAAATATCAGGATGTAGAGTGGATAGAAAAGTACGATATTTAGGAGTTTGGATGACAAAATGGAATGCTGACCTTTTAGATAATAATTATTTTAAAAATTGGTTAGAAGTTAAAAAAGATACAAAGAGGTGGAGTAAACTAGGTTTATCTCTACTTAGAAAGATAGCAGCAATAAAAGTGGTTATACTTCCCAAAGTATTATACCTATTTCAGAATTTACCGGTTTTGACTAACGACAAAATATTTGAAATATGGGAAAAAGCCCTAAGAATATTCTATGGGGAAAAAAGAAGGCTAGAGTTAAATGGAAATATCTGATTGATGCTAGAACTAGGGATGGTTGTGACCTTCCAGATTTTAGAATGTATTATCAAGCTGCAGTCTTAGGATGGATCAAAGATTGGGTAAACTTGAATAATAAAAAAAACTGCTGAATATGGAGGGCCATGACGCCAGGTTTAGCTGGCATGCCTACTTGTTCTATGGTAAAGAAAAAGTTAATGGAGATTTTACAAAGCATTGTGTGAGAAAAACTCTATTGAGAATTGGGGATAAAGTTAGAGGAAAAATTCTATTTCAAAATCCCCCTATGAGTATTGCCTCAAGAGGCTTTTATATCAAGATGAAGCAATACAAAATCTTGGTTAAGGTATTCAGATATTGTAAGAAAAGATGCTGATAACCAAATAACATTAGTAACAAAGGAAAAATTGCAAGAAAAATACAAACTAAATTGGTTTATCTATATTCAGTTAAAAGAAAAATTTATAGAGGATAAGAAAAAAGGGGGATTTGAAACAGAGCACAATGATTTAGATATACTTCTACGAGAGGAAACAAGGTCTAAAGAAATTACAAAATTCTATAAACTCTTGTTAAAAAGAAAAACAGAACAGGATTGTGTTAAGGAATATATGTTAAAGTGGGTGGAAGATCTAGGTAACCCCATGAATATAGGTGACTGGCAAAAAACAAGAGAGAGATCTTTCACATTTACAGCATGCCAAAATCTAAAGGAAAGCTATATAAGAGTTGCCTTAAGGTGGTATTATACACCAAGAAGATTAAGTAAAATGAATAAAACAATTTCAAAAGTATGTTGGAAATGTGGGAAAAATCAAGGCACTTTTATTCATATGTGGTGGCGATGCAAGAAGATAAAGAGATTTTGGTTACAAATACATGAAACAATTAGAGAAATATTACCAATAAACCTTGAATTTACACCAGAACTATATCTGTTAAACATAATTAAAAATCTAGAAAATAAAAAAGAAAATAGATATTGGAGAATTTTATTTTATATGACAACTGCAGCCAGATTGGTCATAGCAAGAAAATGGAAGATGAAAGAATGCCCTACAATAAACGAATGGAAAATTAAAGTGATAGATATGTTAGAATTAGATATATTCACAAATAAACTACGAAATAAGAAAGAAACTAAATTGAGAGATGAATGGAAACAAGTGTTGGATTATTGGAAAGAAAAGGGTGAAATACAAGATATCGCAACGGTATAGAAAGAAAAAGACCCTAGAGGAAAAAGGGTTGGAGAAAATATACAAATATGAAAAAGAGGAGCTGAAATACGTAATATAAAAATTCAAATAAGCAAAAGTCATTTGGGTAATGGAAATATAGCTAATGTCTCAAGGCATCAAAATGACAAAATTAATGGAAGTTATGGATATGCAATATATTATTTCTTCATTATATTTCATTAGTTTTAGAATAGAAAAAAGAGGTGTGAATATAATAAAACTATGCATGATGAAGAATATACATGTTGAAAACATAATGAAAGATGTGTTATTGTATTTGTGAAAATAATAATAATAATAATAATAATAATAATAGAAATCAGAAGAAGACTGGGACTTGGAAGGGTAGCTATGAAGGAACTAGACAAGATCCTGAAATGTAAAGATATATCATTAAATACCAAAGTCAGGATTGTCCATGCCATTGTATTTCCACTTTCTGTGTTTGGCTGTGAATGCTAGACAGTGAAGAAAGCTGATAGGAAGAGAACTCATTTGAGATGTGGTGCTGGAGAATTGTGCAGATACTATGGATTGCCAAAAAGAAAAATAAATGTGTCCTAGAGCAAACTAAGCCTGAACTCTCCCTAGAAGCTAAGATGACTAAACTGAGACTACCGTACTTTGGCCATATCATGAGAAGACATGACTCACTATAAAAGACAATAATGCTTGGTAAGGTAGAAGGCAGTAGGAAAAGAGGGAGACTACCTTCCAGATGGATAGATTCCTTCAAGGAATCCACAGCCCTGAATCTGTAAGACCTGATCAGAGCCGTTAGTAACAGGGTTACTTGAGGTCTCTCTCACCATAAGTCGAAACTGACTTGACAGACTATGACAAATCATAGTTTGTCACCAGCCAGCAGGCCAGAATCATGATATGAAATGACTTTGCAAATGATGATTTTTGCTAAATCTAGTCTGACCTTATTGACCCACAACAGGATAATCTAACATCTCTTTAAAATAAGATTAAAAACCTACCGGAAGCCCAGTTGTCTGCAAGCCACTTGAGCATTGATACCTGTCCACCCATCATCACATACACATCCCCAGCCTCCATTATGGTATACTTCCACCCTTCCTTCATTTGGGCTCTGGCCTCCTGCCAGTCGGATGCTGCCTTCTGCTGGATAAGAGACATACAGACAGAAAAGTCTCAGGAGTTAAGATTCTTCTCTTCCCATCTTCTTGAAGACTACACCCCATAATCCACAACAACAACAAAAAAAAAATGGGTTGCAATGTTGGCCATGACAAATTCAACAACAACCAAAAAAATGGGTTGCAATGTTGGCCATGGCAAATTCAAAAAATATCTATTTTGAGATTACCTGTATTAAGCCATCACCAAAGGTGGAGGGAATATGGACAAGCTTTCAATACCCTTTGTCAGGCAAAGATGTTACAAAAAGCAGAGGGGTGGGGGAAGAGTCACGAAATGTGAATGCTGTATTGGGATGTTATTGAAGGAAGTGGCTGCAGACTATCAAACAAATCTATTCAATTATTTGATTTGGGAAGAAATAAAACAAGAACAATAAATTTTGATTTTTCATTATACAAACAGCTCTCTCTTGAAAGGCTAGTGTTCTTATCTCTTTTTGTAACACCTTTGTTTGATGAGGAAACCTGACAGGTTCTGAAAAGCTTGCATACGTTTTTGGTTGGCTTCATAAAGCCATTCTGCTCTGATGACCACAACATGGGTTTTGGCATTTTTCTTACGGCCAATACTCCTGGGTATTTTATGACTTGAAGAATACTGAATTAAGCCACTTAGCAGTGGGACCTTATGCAAGAGGATGAGGATTTTACACTGTCGGAAACAGACATGTTATTTTCTATGTGTTTGCTCTCTCCAGTGAAAGGTAATGTTACCCAGTTTGGCTTCTCTTGGCCTTCTTTACCTGACTCAAAATTTAATATGATCTCCAGCTTCTCTTGACAACATGCAGGAGTAGGAGCAGGTTCTACTCTCTACCTGCAAAGAGGCCATTTGGTTTTGCACTAGATAGAGACAGTTTTGAATTTTGAAGGGGGATGTTTGCTTTTGGGGTTGCGCCAATAAACCCACTATCCATAGTCTCCTAGTTCCTTGGCAATGACAATCTTTTGAGCTGGAGCTTAGATGCTGCCTAAGCCTTCCAGTGCAAAGTAAAGCCCAGAGGATCATGACTGTCTCAGATATTGAGGAATGTTTCCAGTGCAGAAATCCATATTAAAACATGGGTGGGTTTGCAACCCAGTCCAAGTTAATCCTTTCAAAATCCTAGGTGCCAGTTACACGACAAAAATTGTCACGGGGCTTACCGTGACTTCCTGATCCCGTATCCATCCCTCACTGTTTATATGATTTTTGTCACTCTTTAGGAAATCCTGGAAGATCCTGTGATTGATATTTACATGACAAAAGTTTTTATTGGTCCCGCACTCTTATATCCCGTGCTTTTGCTGTTTACACATGTTTAGCTTACCGGGATATATATATATATATATATTTGGCTGTCAATCAAGGATGCGATTACTCGTGTTTTCACAACCTTGGTGATGCACTTCCTTTAGAATTCTGCACCACGAGCAATGCTATTGGCTGGCTGGGGTGGGGAGAGAGGGGGCAGAGGCTTGTGTTTATCCTGTCTCTTAAAAATGTTAACCCTTTAAGCAGAGGAGAAGGCTTTTTGAAAGACCAAGGCTGTGATCTTTCACTCAGATGGAGGAACAATAAAACCATGTCCGTGCCACGAGCGATGCTACTGGCTGGCTGGGAGGGGGGGAAGGAGGGGGCAGAGGCTTGTGTTTGTCCTGTCTCTTAAAAATGTTAACCCTTTAAGCAGAGGCAGAAGGCATTTTGAAAGACCAAGGCTGTGATCTTTCGCTCAGACGGAGGAACAATTAAACTATGTCCTTTCCTTTTGAAATCAAGCTGAGTGGGGGGGGGGAGGAGAGGCTTTGGATTTCTTTTAAAATCTTGACGCTTAATGCAGAGGGAGCTGCAGAGTGAAGATTTCAAGCCAGTGTCACACAAGGCATTTTGGCTGGCATTTTTTTTACTGTGCCTTGTTGGGTGGAGGAATGAAAGTGTGTTCATTCGCTCAGATGCTGGAATATTTTACTGTGCCAGGGAGGGGATCCAGGCAGGGAATGAATGGACGACTCTCTGCCCACCACAATCTCTTTGTAACATGCAGTTGAGGAAGAGGTTAAAGCTGAAGGGTTTGCAGTGTAGAAATCCATTTAAAAAGGTGATTGAGTACACGCGCGCACACACACACACCAACCTACGTGCAGCTGGAAGGGATGCCTTTATTTTCAGCTGGTGAGGCTGGAGCTGTTGAACGGGTGACTGACCCCTCCTTTTCTGGTCACTGATCTCTAAGTCACCATTTCCGGTCATCCCAGTACCGAGACATTTTGTCCCAGGCTGTTTACATTTCCAATTTTCCGAATCCTCCAGTGACTTTTTTAAAAAACAGCACAACCCACGGGATTGGAAGTCCTGCAGGTTGATGGATAAAAGGTGGCCCCCCTTCTGAAAATCACGTACCTGACCCGATGTACGTGTAAACTGCCAGGGATCGACACGAATTCTTCCCGGGACATTTTCATCGTGTAAACGGCACCCTACTGATATCAGTGAGGAGAACTGATGCCTGTGTTTTGGTTCACTTGACTGAAATCAGGGAGACATCTATAGTAATTTGTTCATCTACTATGTTTATTGTTTATTTAACTGATTTGTACAGCTTATTATAAATACAACTTACTATAAATACTGTACTTGGTGGGATAAGCCCCCACTTATCTGATGGGTTAAGGACTACAGCCCTGACAGAAAGTGGAATCAATTGGAAAGTGGAACCCAGGCTTTTTTTGGTTTGCAAATGCAAGACTGAACACTAGGTGGTGCCAAGTTGACTGAGCCAGGGACGATGACCGCACACTAAGTAGACAACAGCAGTGGTTGAAAAGCAGACCAGGGGTCAAAAGTGCTGTACATGACTATAATTTAGATCTATCAAAACAGTGGAATGTCAAAAAACAAGCCATCAAAAAGAGGGGGATGCCTGTAACAAGAAGCTCTTTAGATCTTCTGTAAAGATTCTGTGTATTTATGGGAGAAATGCTAGAGAGATCCATCCATACCTGAAAATGGGTCACAGATTACTCCTGCATCTTCAATGTGGTCACAGTTATGGTCTCCCCAACCACTCTTCTTGCACTGGTCAAGTGACAACTCATTGCCTGAACACTCCACTTCATCCAGGAGGATTGGGCCCAAGCCCTGCCCAAAGTAAGCCCAGGAGACTGCTTTTGGGATTCCACTTGGGAGGAGACAAACACATGCACCGTGATATAATCTCATCATGGTAACACAGGAAACTCCAAAATTTTAAATAAGATCCAAACTGGTAGCTGTACATTCATAAATGTTCCCATAAAAAGAGAAGCAGGTGACAGATTACCTGAGGCCCAGCTGCCTACAAACCACCTCAGCATCCTTGTCATCCCAGTGGTCATCGCAGATGGTGCCCCAGTGACCATTGTGGTAGACTTCTACTCGACCCTCAAAGCTCTTTTCCCCTCCTACCAGACGAAGTGGAGACCCTACACCTGCTCTTCAAAAAATGTAACACAAGAAGGAAAGAAAGAAAGAAAGAAAGTCAGTTGGTGGCTGACACAAAACACCTTTCTGCCATCACAGTGAGTTCTCTTATTTCCTGCCAATACACACTTTGTTGCTGCATATCTAGAAGTGTAGCAAAAGGATAAAGTGGGGCCTAAGGGGGACGTGACACATGAATCAGGACAAAGCAAGAATTGGTCCTTCCACAAGGACTGTTTCCAATTCCCAAGTACCACACCTATAGACATTAAATAATTATTTTAATTATCTAGGCTGTGAGTTGAAGATGAAATTTCCTATTATATATTTCACCACCATCACCCTCAACCTTCCCATATAAAAAACCCTCAAAGGTGCAAATAGCACTTTTTGGTAAAGAGCAGCACAGTGGTGGGTGGGAAATAGTGCAAACTACAGCACCACCGTCCCCAACATGGACTGGGAATACATTCCATATTAGAGCTCCAAAAGACTGCATTTCTTTTAGAATAAAAATGACCAGTTTAACTATTTGAATGCACTGCCTTGGTTTTAGCAGTGGAATGCATTGCCTTGGAGTGTGGTGGAGTCTATCTTTGGAGGTTTTTAAACAGAGGCTGGATGGCCATCTGTCGGGAGTGCTTTGACTGGTAATTCCTGCAGGGCAGGGGGTTGGACTAGATGGCCCTTGTAGTCTCTAACTCTATGAGTATATAAAAAGTATAAATAACTTAACATGCAGTTTGCCCTTGAGAGGAAGAGACCATTTCCCTGTTCAGGACCTGTAAGGAAATGTGCTACTTGGTGAGTCTAAGAGAATGTGTGTGAGTGTGCATGATTCATCCATAGTGCAGCTAGGATATGAAATCAGATCTCCCAGGTCAGCCTTTCAAATCTGGACTATGAGTGGATTAAACAATTACTCAGCCACACTTGATTAATAATGAGGGTCAAACTAGATATGTCAGGGACAACCACATCTGTTTATCCGTGTTTCTACATAAATCAACTACAATCCATAGCAAAGAGGAGAGTCTGATTTTTATATCAGAAAGATTAGTGTATAAGTGAGGGCAGTATTTGGGCCCTCCTCTCCCTTGCCTCCCTGCACTATGCAGTTCACTTCCCACATTAGAGTTTGGCTGGAGGGCCTGATGTGATGAAGATGATGCAAGAGGTAACTTAGTTCCCCTTACCTTCACGGTGCACAGATACTTTTCTGTTTTAAAATCAGGTAGAACTTCACACCCACCCACCCCCTATTATACACAACAGGGCAATATGCAGACAACAAATGCACCCTTGCATCTTTTAGGCCTTTTAGTGATTGTACTGCCAGTAGGTTTGGAGAGAAATGGGGGCAGCGGTGTCCAGACAACTGAAAGAGGCATGAAGGTAGTGTTACTGCCTGATCTATGCTCACATATCACTGTTGCCTTGGATTAATAGAATGTTGACCTCTTTGGTCAACATGCACCCATTTCAGCTCTGTTTAAAATGACTGTCTCTGGTTTGCAGTTTTGCTCAGAGGGCTGGAATAATCAGCAGGGTGTCTTTATTTTCAGGTTACCTTGAGGTGGGACACACTTTGCCACTGCAGATCCCTGAATGCAGATTCTGAACATCTTTTGGTAACTGCATTGCAACAGCGCCTTCTCATCTCCACGACAGTTTATAGACTGCAGGTGGACAGGTATCGGCCCCAGACTAGAATGGCTGTCCCTTTGGGCTGTGCCAATTGCACTAAGGCAGAATGAAGAAAATGCGGTAACTTCACTGAAAATCCACTGGCAAGAGTAAACTTTAGCTTCCTTTTGTCATCCTTCCAACCCTCCAAATCTACATCAGAATCTACTTCAATCATTCCAACTACTGGTTTAAAAAACAAACAACTTGTGCAGGCTGCATCCCACTGTTTTGTTTATGTATACTGTTAAAACTATAGTTGGGCATGGTCACCTTTATCTTTTGTTACTTGTTAATGGGCTCAGAGCCTGTACCTGTTAGAATTAATGCTAACATTTTGACAATAATAGTAAAGCGAATTCCCTCTTACCTATTTTTGGTACCTGGTGAAGAGTTCTTGAGGACTCACAATGAGTGGTATAGCATTTTGGTTTATTCAAATACAGATAAAGGCAAAATGTCAATTTTGAATTTCTTAATATAGATATATGCTTGACAGGTGAATTTGCAGCTGAAGAATCATAGAATCATAGAATTGTAGAGTTTGAAGAGACCACGAGGGCCATCCAGTCCAACCCCCTGCCACGCAGGAAATCACGATCAAAGCATCCCTGATAGATGGCCATCCAGCCTCTGTTTAAAGACCTCCAAGGAAGGAGACCCCACCATACTCCAAGGGAGTGTGTTCCACTGCTGAACAGATCTTTCTGTCAAAAAGTTCCTCCTAATGTTGAGGTGGAATCTCTGTTCCTGGAGCTTGCATCCATTGTTCTGTGTTCCAGTTTCTGGAGCAGCAAAAAACAAGCTTGCTCCATCCTCAACGTGACACCCTTTCAAATACTTAAACAGGGCTATCATATCGCCCCTTAACCGTCTTTTTTCCAGGCTAAACATACCCAGCTCCCTAAGTCTCTCCTCATAAGGCATCGTTTCCAGACCTTTCACCATTTTAGTCACTCATCTGGACATGCTCCAATTTGTCAATATTCTTTTTGAATTGTGGTACCCAGAACTGGACACAGTATTCTAGGTGAGGTCTGACCAAGGCAGAATACAGTGGCACTATGACTTCCCTTGATCTGGACACTATACTTCTATTGATGCAGCCCAAAATTGCATTGGCCTTTTTAGCTGCCGCATCACACTGTTGGCTCATGTTCAACTTGTGGTTTACTAGGACTCCTAGATCCCGTTTGCATGTAGTCTCATTCAGCCAGGTCTCCCCATCCTATATTTATGCATTTCAATTTTTTGCCCTAAGTGCAGTACCTTACATTTCTCCATACTGAATTTCATTTTGTTAGCTTTGGCCCAGCTCTCCAGTCTATCCAGGTCATTTTGAATTTTGATCCTGTCCTCTAGGGTATTAGCTACTCCTCCTAATTTGGTGTCATCTGCAAATCTGATAAGTATGCCCCTAATTCTCTCATCCAAGTCATTGATAAAGATGTTGAATAGCACTGGGCCCAGGACAGAACCCTGTGGCACCCCACTGGTCACATCTTTCCAAGATGAAGAGGAGCCACTGTTGAGCACCCTTTGGGTTCAGCCGGTCAACCAACTACAAATCCATTTAACAGTTAACTTGTCTAGCCCACATTTTACAAGCTTGTTTGCAAAAATGCATGTGTATGTGTTTGCATGTATGTATGTATATGTTTGTATATATGTATGTGTTTACCTGAAACAATGCATAGCAGGGTTTTTAAAAGTCAATGTGAGAGGTTAAAAATAATAAAATCATGGTGGTGGATTCCCCAATGCCACAGTCCTCATCCAATCTCACTTTTCATGGCTGTTTGTACTTAACAGAGAAATGGCAATGTATTATGGTCAACTGAACACAAAAACAGTAAAACTGCAAACAATACATAATAGTAATATTAACATGTTTGCATCTGTCAGATAATAACAAGAGAAGGTCTAAGCCTTATACCTACATTTTAAAATGTTGCTGTTTGCACAGTAATCACATGAATAATATTTTTGTACTGTACTTAAAACAAAATGTTGGAAATCTGATCAGAGATTTCTCAAACTCGTCTCTGGTTTTGTCCTTCTTATGTCTGTTTAGGAACAAGAAAAATGTATGCTTTCATCACATTTAGTCATATCAAAGATATGCTAGACTCCAATAGCTATTTTGAGAAACAGATATTGCCCTCCACTGTGATTTCTTCTTACCTGAGTCCCAGCTGTCTGCAGACCACGCTGGCATCCTGGTCTGTCCAGTGGTCCCCACAAATACTGCCCCACAGCCCATTGAAGTATAACTCTACCTGGCCACCCTCCTTCAATCGCACAGCACCTGTCAAAGCAGAGAAGCCACACAAATGGCACCAACAGAATTGTTAAAAGAGTGAGCAAAGTCTGAGGACAAGGTGTTGGAATATAGTGACAATATAACATGCTGGGTTTGTTTACTCTTAGAGAGATAGATTGAATGTAACACAGATAGTGAGATAATTTCCTGTTGTAACCTGAGATGTTTACTTGACATCTTGCAGAAGGAGGAGGTTCTTTAAGTTTCCTTTGTCTGGAAGACACACTGATAGTTGCCATTGAGACCTGCTGAGGACAAGATGCCTCAGCTGGACCTCCTGCATATTTTTATCTTAGAAATGTAGCAATTAGCTTATATTTTGTTATTCCTGTCTATCTTCAAGTTCTGTACCTGTGTACTTTGGAAATGCACAAGATATTCATGAGTAAAGAGCTTTTTATATGTTTTAAAGACTGCTGTGATATACTTTCTTTGTTTTAGCTAGACCCAGTGTGTAAAGAGGGGCAACAGAGTTGGATGGCTGTTAATTATCTGTGTCTGTAATCACTACGCTTTCCTGTGTGTTTTTAAACAAAGACTCTGCTGATTTTGCTTACTGAGGGGAAAATAGCCAATCATTCTTTGATGCCAAGTTTAAAGTTTCTCCCAGTATTTCCAATACAATGTTCCTTCCCAAAGGAGACAAGAAGAATCAAGCCTCTTTTCCACCTTCTGACATGAATGAAGGAGGCAGTCTTCTGGGATAGGGGAAGCAAATCCACATTGTTGGTTCTGATTCAGCATTTGCTGCTTAGTATGAGAAATGGAAAGTGAGTGGATGGGAGAGCAGGAAACTAACAAATTTACCTCATATTTATTTGCCTATGATCATACCTCAAATGTATTACTGGGTAGGTCATGTTTCATTCATTGTTAGGAATAAATGCCTCCTTACAACAAGGCAGGGTCCCAACATGCCTGAAGGAGACTGTGGTAAGACCTCTTCTAAAAAAACCCAAAAAACCTTCCCTGGATCCTACTATACTAGATAACTATAGGCCAGTCTCCAGTCTTCCATTTTGGGGCATGTGTTGGCCTCTCAACTCTACGGGTTCCTGGGTTAGATGGATTATCTAGATCCATTTCAGTCTGGTTTCAGACCTGATTATGGGACAGAGACAGCTTTGGTCTCCTTGATGGATGACCTATGCAGGGAACAGGACAGAGGGAGTATGTTCCTGTTGGTTCTGCAGGGCCTCCCAGTGGCTTTTGATACCAGCCAGCAAGCCCGAGGTTCTCCAGCCTGCAGCAGCCTTTTACCCCATTCCACCGGGCCAGGAGGCTGTAGTGGGGCCCTGAGGACTTCTGGGCAGTGAGGCAGCAGTGGGAGGGGGCGTGGCCAGGAGTGGCTGGTATCTTAAGCCACTCCCACCCCCTCAGGAACACCAGCCAGCAAGCCCGAGGTTCTCCAGCCTGCAGCAGCCTTTTACCCCATTCCACCGGGCCAGGAGGCTGTAGTGGGGCCCTGAGGACTTCTGGGCAGTGAGGCAGCAGCGGGAGGGGGCGTGGCCAGGAGTGGCTGGCGTCTTAAGCCACTCCCACCCCCTCAGGAACACCAGCCAGTAGCCAGAAGGACTCGAAGCCAGCAACTGGAGTCAGCTGAGGCCGGGAATGGAGTGGGGGCGGAAATTGGAGTTGTGCTGGGGAAAGGGAGGTATGGTCGGAACAGAGTGAACAGATGTTACAAAAGAAGGCAGTATCTCTGTTTGTCAGCTATCCCACCTTCAGTTCACCCTGTTTCCCGGAATGGATTGGAGAGTGTACCAACCATTCCACAGAACCTTACTTTGCTCCTCTGCAATGCCAGGTTGGTTAAGAATAAAACTCATATTATTTACGATCTACTCTTGGATGAGGATGCCGACCTGGCTTGCTTCACAGAAACCTGGCTGGGAGAGGATAGCGCTGTCACATGGGCGCAGGCCCTCCCAGCCGGATATTCTGTCAGTGAGCAGGTGAGGGGAAGTGGGCGGGGGGCGGGCGGAGTGGCTCTGGTTTATAAGAACAATCTGACCTTGACCAGGATACCTGTCCGAAACACAGTCCACTTTGAGTGTATGTACCTTAGCCTAAGGACCAGGGATAGTTTGGGGATTCTGCTAGTATACCGACCACCCCGTTGTCTAGCAGACTCCCTAACTGAGCTGACACAGCTGGTCTCAGAGTTGCTGTTGGAGTCGCCCAGACTTTTAGTTCTGGGCGACTTTAACATTCCACTCGAGACCAGCTTGACAAATCTGACTGGTGCAGCTCGGGAGTTCATGGAAACCATGACAAACATGGGCCTATCCCAATTGGTCATTGGGCCCACACATTGTGCGGGTCATACTCTCGACGCTGTCTTTAGTACGGAACAGGAATATCCGTGGGCGGCGGTTATTAAAACCGCCGCATTGTCATGGACGGATCATTTCCTGGTCAAGACTGAACTAAGAGTCTCTTCCCGCCCCACCGGGGGTGGTGGACCCATTAGAATGGTCCGCCCCCAAAGGCTAATGGAACCAATAGGATTCCAGAAAGCCTTGGAGGGTTTAATGGTTGGTAACGCCGGTGACCCTGTCGAAGCTTTGGTTAATACCTGGAACACCGATCTTACCAAGGCTATTGACACGATCGCTCCCAAGCGTCCTTTCCAACCCGCCTCTAACCGTAAGCCATGGTATACTTCAGAGCTTAGGAAAATGAAGCGGGTTGGACAACGACTAGAGCGCAACTGGCGGAAAACTCGACTCTTATCCGACAGGACTCGACATAGGAATTTTCTTCGGTCCTATCGAGAGGCAATACGTGCAGCGCAGAGATCCTTCTCCTCTGCACGTATTGCGTCTGCAGAGTCCCGTCCAGCAGAGCTGTTTAGGGTGGTAAGCGAGATGACGCAGGTTATACCTGCACAGAACCCATTGCTTAACCCAACAACGGCCTGCTGTGATGCATTTAACAATTACTTTGCAGATAAAATCTCTCGGATAAGAGCCGACTTAGATGCCAGCATTTTGACAGAAACAATTGACGAGGTGTCCAGCAACTCCGTTGATGTAAGTTTACTGAATCAATTTCAATCTGTGAGTACCGAGGACGTGGACAAGCTACTTGGTAGAGTGAGGAAGACGACCTGCCCTCTTGATCCTTGCCCTTCATGGCTGGCCATCCAGGGGGGGACTGCCTTGATGGTGTTCCTTAAGGACATCATCAATGCATCCCTCAGGGAAGGGTGTGTTCCATCTTGTTTAAAGGAAGCGGCGGTTAGGCCGCTCCTGAAAAAACCTTCCCTAGACCCCCTGGACATGAATAACTATAGGCCGGTTTCTATGTTACCATTCTTGAGCAAAGTGATTGAGAGGGCAGTTGCTCTTCAACTCCAAGTGGTCTTGGATGAAACTGATTATCTAGACCCATTTCAAACTGGCTTCAGGACGGGATTTGGAGTTGAGACTGCCATGGTTGCCTTGACCGATGATCTGCATCTAAGCATCGACAGGGGTAATGTGTCCCTGTTGGTGCTTCTGGACCTCTCAGCGGCTTTCGATACGATAGATCATGGCATTCTCCTGGATCGCTTGAGAGGGTTAGGAATTGGAGGCACTGCGCTCCAGTGGTTCCGGTCCTTCCTCTCGGGCAGGTCCCAGAGGGTGCGGCTTGGGGACAGCTGCTCCAGCAGAAAGGAGCTTACTTGTGGTGTTCCACAGGGCGCCATCCTGTCCCCGATGCTGTTTAACATCTATATGAAGCCGCTGGGTGAGATTATTCGGGGTTATGGGGCTGGGTGTTATCAGTACGCTGATGACACCCAGATCTAGTTCTCCTTGTCCTGATCATCGGCCTCGAATCCCAATGGCATCTCTCCTCTTAATGACTGTCTTAAAGCTGTAATGGGCTGGATGAGGAAAAACAGATTGAGATTAAATCCAGACAAAACGGAGGTGCTCAAGGTAGCGGCCCCGAAACCAGGAGTTGAGTTGCAACCTCCAGTCCTGGATGGGGTCACACTTCCCGTTAAGGACTGTGTTCGCAGTCTGGGGGTGCTCCTTGATTCATCGCTTCAGATGACGAGTCAAGTGAATGCGACGGTCAGGAGCGCTTGTTATCAGCTTCGGCTGATACGCCAGCTGTGCCCTTTCCTGGAAGTAAGGGACCTTGAGACTGTGGTGCACGCGCTGGTAACCTCTCGTCTAGATTTCTGCAATGCGCTCTACATGGGGCTACCCTCGTGATTGGTCCGGAAACTTCAGTTGGTACAAAATATGGCAGCCAGAGTGGTCTCAGGAACATCTCGGAGAGATCATATAACTCCAATACTAAAATCTCTCCACTGGCTGCCTATCAGTTTCCGGGCCCAGTATAAGGTGTTGGTTATTACCTTTAAAGCCCTAAATGGCTTGGGTCCAACTTATCTCCGGAACCGCCTCCTCCCATACAATCCTCCCCGCATACTCCGGTCCTCTGGGAGGAATATGCTTCAGCCACAAAAATCTAGGCTGTCTGCAACCTCCCAGAGGGCCTTTTCAGTAATCGCCCCCAAATTGTGGAATGGCCTGCCGAATGAGATCCGTCAGTTGACGAGCTTGAGTAGCTTTAAAAAAGCACTAAAGACGGATCTCTTTCGGCAGGCCTTTCCTGATTAGATCCTGGCCTCAGGAACTCAGTCTCCTGGCTTTTTAAAAATTATGTATATATTTGTTTTTAATGTGTTTTTTTAGCTAGAAGGTTTTAATCTTATTGTGTTTAATGTCTTTTTATGTGGGAGGGTGGGGGTGGGTGGTGTTTTTAGTCATTATTATAATGTTTTAATTGTTGGAAGCCGCCCCGATTGTTTTTAGCAGAGGGGCGGGGTATAAATAAATATTATTATTATTATTATTATTATTATTATTATACCATCAACCATGGTATCCTTGTTCTGTGAGCTGCCTTGGGTCCCACTTTGGGAGAAAGGCAGCATAGAAATTGCATACATAAATAAATAATCCTTCTGAATCATTTCTCTGGGATGGGGCTTGAAGGTAATAATAATAAGTACTGTTCTATAGTGTCTCCACTCTTTCCTGGAGAGGTGGTCTCAGAGGATGGTGCTGGGGTATTCCCGTTTAACCTCTTGGCAATTGGCCTGTGGAGTCCCTCAGGGGTTCCATCTAGTTTTTCCTATGCAACACTGAAAAGTTGTTTCCAGATGCAGCAGTACAGAGACTTCTTGAAAAATCCACTGATCTATGCCTAACAAAGGAGCCCATAGCTTTCACAAAAGACCAGAGACACGCTAGATATCAGAGAGGTTGCCTAACAACTGCAAAAGGATTTAAATTTTACTGCCTGTTGTCTCAACTCCACATGGCCAAGAAGTAGGAATAGCGTACATGAGACCCTTCACCTGAACAACAACACAAGTAATATCTGAAACAACATGTAGGCCTGTGATTACAATATCATCATGTTTCTTTATTTATTTTTAACATCTTTTGCCTTATGAAGAAGCCAATAGAGCTTCGAAAGCTTGCATCATGTGTTTTGCATTTTGGTTGGCCAATAAAAGTATCACCTTTTTTGGTGGATTTTGGTTTATTTTAGTGTAAGCTTTTGTGGATTTCAATCCCAGTTTGAAATCCATGAAAGCTCATGTCAAAACAAACCAGTTAATCTTAAAGAGGCTGCTGGATTCAATTTCTCCCTCCCTCTTTCTTTTTTATGCTGCAATGGATTAACAGGTTGTATCTTTGAAAACAAAGGAGATGGCTCCTAGAATCTGCATTTGGAATCTTAAGATCTTAGCAGCACCTGAGACATCCCTCCCCCTCTCTTCCCTGATCCTTCAAAGTCATTCACTCTTCTTTCCTCCTATCTCTTTCTCAAGCAGAAAGTACCAGATAGTAACTGATCAGCATCAGATATCAGTATTAGATGTCTGCCTTTCATAGTAAAAAAGCTACAGTTGGAAATTTCAAAACTTATTGTCCCCATAGAATCATAGAATTGTAGAGTTGGAAGAGACCACAAGGGCCATCCAGTCCAACCCCCTGCCCCACAGGAAATCATGATCAAAGCATCCCTGACAGATGGCAATCCAGCCTCTGTTTAAAGACCTCCAAGGAAGGAGACCCCAACACGCTCCGAGGGAGTGTGTTCCACTGCCAAACAGCTCTTACTGTCAGAAGGTTCCTCCTAATGTTGAGGTGGAATCTCTGTTCCTGGAGCTTGCATCCATTGCTCCGTGTTCTAGGCTCTGGAGCAGCAGAAAACAAGCCTGCTCCATCCTCAATGTGACACCCCTTCAAATACTTAAACAGGGCTATCATATCGCCCCTTAACCGTCTTTTATCCAGGCTAAACATACCCAGTCATGTGCTGCTTTCTTTGCCACCTGCACCTTAACATGGTGGCTGGAGGAGAAGGGGGCTATACCACGATTCTCCTGGACATAGCAGTCATCCCTCTGGGTTGATGCATATGGGGACTCTACTCAGCTTCATACAAGGAGAGATCACAGAATCAGAGAGTTGGAATGGATCCCCAAGGGCCATCTAGCCCAACCCCCTGGGGGTCCTGCCAGGCACTCCTGAGAGATGGCTGTCTGTCCTCTGTTTAAAGACCTCCAAAGGCGGCAGTAGTGTATTCCATGGTCAAACAGCTTTCAATCAGGATGTTCTTCCTAATGTTTAGATGGAATCTCTTTTCTTCTAACTGGTTCATGTTCTAGTGTCTGGAGCAGGGGAAAAACAAGCTTGCTCCATCTTCTACATTATATCTCTTCAGATAATTTAAAGATGGTTCTCATATTATCTATCCATTTTCTCTTCTCCAAGTAGATTTCACGTGAAAATATCAGGGAATGTACAGTGCTAAAGCAACCTTGAAAATGCTCTCTTTCTAACCAGGGGCCCTTCCCCATGACACAATTATTGTCCTATGAGTTCACTTTAACAGCCATCGTTCCTTCCTATGGGATCCTGGGAGGATCATTTAGAATTCTCAGCTCTGGCACCTCACCAAACTACAAACACCAGGAACCCAAGGGACAGAATTCCATGATCATTAAGAGTGGGAGATTAATAGCACTATAGTGTGAACAGGCCCCAGAGGGATTCTATACAACCTTGATGGCGATTCCTTATTATTATTACTATTATTATTACTATTATTATTACTATTATTATTACTATTATTATTATTATTATTATTATTATTATTTTATTATTTCCCCAAGTTGGAGGAGAGGGGGGGGTTTACAGGCCCAAAGAACTGCTATTTGAGCCTCATTCAGCAACAGAACTAACACACTCTCAATCTCCCCCCCCCCCGCCCCGCACAGCCTCACCTGCTGGGGCCCCCGCCATCACTATCAGAGCTGCCATTGATTTCGTGCAAATGTAGTGGCTTTTGACCAGGAAGCGGGACAAATCCAGGACTGTGTCAAAGGGCTGGCTCAGCACTTTTTGGGCCCACTCACACACCAGCTGGCAGACAGCTGACACCACCTCCTCGTCAGCACTCTGCAGGTGCCCAGAAGACTCTGTCCCGTCCAGCTAAAATTAGCTTTTAAAAACCCAATGGACGTTCTTATCAGATATTTATGTATAATATGTTGTTTGGCCTTTAGTAAAGATGTCATCATGGGACAGGTGAAAAGGGACTAAGGATGCTCCTTATTTCAGCTATCTCCGATCTGAACTTTCTGTGTAGAAGCATTACTCTCAGCTCCAGTTTAAGTAAACCATTTAAATAATCCCTTCTGTCCTTTACCATTCCTTCCTTTCAGAGGAGTGTGGAAAAGCAAGTGTAGCATTTGGTACTTACCATGGTGACAGTCACAGTTGGCCCAACCAACTGCTCCAGAGGAAAGTTGATAGAAGCACCAAGGTGTTGTCCCGCCATCTGGATTCCTGCAGTAATTGTGATTCCCCAGTCCTCGGTTTGGGTACTGCTGAATGTAATCAGGGAAATCAGACCAGTTCAAGCATGCTGATCCGGAGGCTGTCACATCCAGTGATCCATTATAATAACCAAAGGTCTCCATCTCACACAAGCCAGATGCTGGAAGAAAAGAAGATTCCATTGAGATTGACTGCCTCCATGCCCAGCACATCATTCTCTTTGATCTGTTCCTCATATGCAGGTAAGGCTGAGCTGAAAATGCTGACCCTTTTTGTGGCCTGCGAAGTGGAGTGTCGTTTTTTATGATTTCATTTGGGATCAGGAAAAAAAAATCCAGAATTTGGTAGAGGCAGAAGCTTAGAAGGGAAAATCAATGACACCAGAAAAAAAAAAAAGACTGCTCCATCTCTTAAAGGAAGCAGCATCTTAGCATTGTAGGGCCACTTCACACAACACAATTATATCACTGTGATTCCAACTTAACTGCCCTGTCTGCATCTTATGGAATCCTGGGGTTTGTAGTTTGGTCAGAGGCACCGGAGAAGCTCTCTAGTGGAGAATTCTAAAGATCCCTTCCCAAACTGCTAATTCCAGGACATCATAAAATGCAACCATGTTAGTAAAAGTGGAATCATAGTGCTATTAGTATGAAAGGGTCCTTAGTGAGTATAATGCCCCACCCCCACATTGCCTCACATCAATTTGGAATGACACTATGCCATCACATAGCACCATTCTAGAAACAGAGTGGGGGCAGTGAATGACAGCCCACCCTCCCCACACACACATGTACATATGCATACACACACTGATGGCATCTTGTTAGTGATACACACACATGTAAGTCAGGCTACCCGTGTGGGATAATTATTTGCCAAAGCAGAACAGATGTATTCCATTAACAGCAGTGGAAGTAGAGTTGTGCATACAACAATGTTGTGCACTGCAGTTGCAACACTGTACATTGTGGTTGTGCACTGCATATTACACATTGTGCCTGTACGTTGGACAATGCATAATGGCTCTTAATTGTTGACATGTGTTATGCAATGTTGCTGTTCTGCATGGGGATTGCATAGTACTGGCACAGTGTATGTGGATTTTTACACTACTCTGAGGGGATGTTGGATTGCAGTCGGTAAATAGCTGTATGGTTCTAAACACAAATCCATTGTCTGAGAGGAAATGGCACCCCTGCCCCAAGCCAGGGAGTACAGCCATAATGAGTTTTAACAAAACCTGCAAAATGACTCTAGATCAGTGGTTCTCAACCTGTGGGTCCCCAGATGTTGTTGGACTACAGTTCCCAGGAGCCCTCTGAGGTTTCACCTTGACAGCCAGGTGGTCCTCCCAGTCATTAGTGAGGCTGTAGTTGTTGGACTACAGTTCCCAGGAGCCCTCTGAGGTCTCACCTTGACAGCCAGGTGGTCCTCCCAGTCATTAGTGAGCCTGTAGGATTGAACTCAAAGCCTCACTAATTACTGGGAGGACGACCTGGCTGTCAAAGTGAGACCTCAGAGGGCTCCTGGGAACTGTAGTCCAACAATATCTGGGGACCCACAGGTTGAGGACCACCGCTCTAGATTATGATGAAGTAAGGCAGCTGCTAGCCCCAAACGTGAGCACCATATTGCTAGATAGCAAGTGGAAGAGGCATGGAAAGAAACAAGACTATTTTCATTGACTTGCTCCTTAAACCTCCACAGCATACAGGAAGCATCTTTGAACTTTGTGATGCACACAGTCTGAAGATTCATCTACACGAGACAGGATACACTGGCTCACCACCAGCATATCCTGGCTGTGGAACTATCCCATTCTGCCCCCCACACACGGTTAACTCGACGAAACAGGCCAGAGTCCAAACAGGAATGCTGGCCCATTGCTGCAGACATCACCGCTGGCATTTTCTTTGCTGATTTGGAGGCAGGAAGGGGGCCTGCAACATGTTGACTGAAGGCCCCCAGCATGTGACCAATCTTGGTCACATGCTGCAGGACTCCTGCCTGGCTTCCAGGAAAGCTAGGTAGATGGCAATGACAGCATGGGGTGGCATGCCAGATGGGCTCCTATGGACACACGGGGCACAATCCAGATTTTGGCCACCTATTAACAGGGTAAACTGGGTATTATAACAGTGTATTGGACCCTGCCCTGCCTTCCCCCTGTCCAAGCCCCATATCTGCCCTGGGTGTAGTGAGGACTGCCCAGGGGGCAAAACAGAGCAAATGCCGTGTGTCATATGGACTGCAGAGCTCTGAGATGGAGGCAAAACAGGGTATGTAGCCTGTGTAGATAAGTCCTAATAAGCTATTAGAATTCCTAATAGGTTAACCCATTTACATGCCTTTTTTAAAAAAGCAATATTATGTAGGTTGGGTGATAAAAGTGTGGCCTGGGCCAATATGTGGCCCCCAAGGATGCGTTTGTTTTGTTTGCATTTTTGGCAGTCCATGTGGTCCCCGAAGGGTCCCAGGGGCAGAAAAACCTGCACAATTGCCTGTCCCTGTTGTAGCTCCCAGAAGTTATTGAACTTAGGATCATGTTGGGTAGCATCAGCTTGTGTTATTTTTATTTGCAAACTAATATCCTTGTGAATCATGGGAAATCCCTCAAATATGCAAATAATCACTCTTACTTTTGAATGCCACTATTGCTTCCAAAGTAATAAGCATGGGACTTACATCTGACATTATAAGAAATGATGAAATCTAAATTAAAAATGTCTATAATACTGACACATTCTTACCTGCATTCTGTGAATGTTTCTGACTGGGTTGAGATCGTAAGAAAGCCTGGGAGGAAAAGGAAGAAATAGGATTGCACACATTAATTAGAGATGGGGAAACTCTGGCCCACAAGGGTTCTCCATCCAGCCTGGAAGTTACTTCTGTGGGCCAGCTCCCTTTCTTTTCAGCAATATGCAAGGAAACATCCTCCACCCTACATTCCAGTCACTGATTAGTGAGAAAAGCTAGAATTTTCCTGTGCAAGAACTGTGTGTGTGTTTTATTCAGTTCAATACAGGCATTCCCAGATTTTATCTGGGAATCAGTGATCAGTGAAATATTTTGAAAGGTCTTAAATTTTAGAGATACAAAGTAGATATACACAGAGTAAACATGTATAGAATTGAGTTGTCCGTTGCCCTGGGGCTTACTTCTGGGTAGAGATGTATAGTATTAAACTGTGCTTTGTCTGACTGATGCCTATTGCACTGAGACTTCTAAGCAGAGAATGGGAAAATATATGAACTGGTAAGAATTATATCTGACCCTGCTCACTTTGCTTTGGCTGCACCAGTTGGTAGAATGCAGCCCCTGCCTCAAGACTCTTCCCAAACTGAAATATGGCCCCCAGGATAAAAAGGTGTCTAATATAAAATAAAAATGGAATTTCTCTTTAAAATTGTGACACTCATAACAGACCAGTAGAAACACATGCAAATTACCAGTGCTCTCCACTCCACTACCATTCCTTCATACTTTCACCCAATTGCCCCTCTGCCCATGAGGCATCAGATGAATCCGTGCTGAACTGCAGGTGTTTGCTCATTAGCAAAAAACCACATACTGCTTATGGGTACAGGGGGAAAGGGCCAAGGATGTCAGGGGGAGGGGGTGGGAGAGAAGGCTGCTGCAGAAAGACTGTAGAAGGCCCCTAAAAGGAGTATTATTGTACCTGTCACAGATAATAAATGGTGCCTTCTTATTCTTTGTTTTCACATAGTAGTAAACATTAGTTGCCCATTGCTTTTTCAGGAAACAGGGCAGGGCAGAAAGGGCAACCCTCCTCCTCAAGGTGGCCTCCAACCTGTGCATCTATTAGGCAGAATATAAAATACTGTACTGTACTCCTAAGGAGCTTTTCATTCCACTAATTCACAAAGCCCCAGCTAGATTACTTCTTGAAAATGGTGTGTGTGTGTTTTATGTAATGGGCCTTAACTTACCATTTACACATAAAGTCTGTTGCTTAAGGTGGTACGGACAAATAAATTGGATTATGTCCACAAAGGTTTTCCATATGCAATACATACATATACCGTATATATTATTAGGTTTATGTTCTACTTTTCCTCGAATGAGCTGAAGGCACCATATGTGACTCTTCACCTTCCCACTTTATCGTTACAACAACCCTGTGAGGTAGCTAATCTTCCAAATCCCACTCCAACACTAGCAACAACACTATGTTGGCTCTTATGCTGCCTGTTTACTCAACAGGTAGCTGCATTTGCAGGAAAGAGGTCTGCCTCAGGAAGGCACTATCTTGTTGCAAGCCCATAGCCTCTTAAAACTTCATTGCTTCTTCCCTTCTGCCTTCTTCCATATATCTGTCTGTTACTATCTCCCACAGTCTGTTTAACGTCTACTTCTATAATCCGCTAATGCAGCAAAATTATAAAGGCTACATGACCCCCAGCTGCTAGACAAGGAACTAATTACAGATTCAGTTTACCCCCACCCCAATGCTCTTCATCGATCCCATTTCTCCCTCTCTCACAAAGTACCTTTCAATTTGCTTTATAAACAAGCAGCAGGAAAGCATTATAAAAAGGTCCATCTCATGTGAGTGAATAGGCAAGAAAATGGGCAATGAGGTCATATATAAATAAATCATGGAAAGGCACTAAAAACCCCATTTGTATACTGATGGGATCTACAGTGCAAGAAAAGAACAAGTGATAGTTCAGTTAAAACGTTGAATCAAAATACCGTAGTACAGAATAAGGTCAATTCCATGTTGGGAACTGTTAGAAATGAGAGTAAAATTAAAATGGCCAGCATCCTAATACCATTAAATAAATCAGTAGTGAGGCCTCATTTGAAACACTGTGTACAGCATTTCCGTTTATCGCATCACAGAAGGAATATTAAAAAGTATAGAAAAGTGGTCTTATTCATGAGAAAGGGAGCCTGGGGAAGGGGGAATTTGGTACTGGGGGATGTGAGAAAGGTTTGCAAACATATGCACAATGAAGGGGAAATGGACAAAGATGCCAAATGGCACCTGCAAAATGTTGTGGTTTATCCTCACCCTCCAACACAGGGATGGGCAAAAGGCAGCCTCCCAGATCCATTTTTGTGGCCCCCAGTGCCCATCAGGGATCTTTTTTCCCGCAAAAAAATCAATGTTCTGCTCCAAAATGCCAAAAAATGATCTCTGAGGGCATGGAGGGCATTTCCACATGTTTGGAGCCCCATGGACTTCCCAGGAGTCAAAATGAAATTTTGCAAAAAACAAAAAACAAAAAGATTTTCTGCCTCAAGGCCCCAAAACATATCCCTGTGTCCATTGGAATTGTCTTGGGCCAATTTTTTTTTTTTTTTTTTTTTTTGTGGGAACAGCCATAGCCCTCTAAGACCTCCTGAAAGGCTAATGTGCCCCCCTAGTCTACTGCCATTGTTCACCCCTGATCTAACAGAAGTGCTCCTGTTCAGGATCCCAGACAACTGTGCCCACTCCAAAACAGACAAGACGCTGAGCTCAGAAAAAGTATTCCCTCAAGGCATCTGATCATAAAAATGTATTATTCCCCTCAAATCAAATCATTATTCCCCCCAGATCTCAAATCTTCCACTGCCACATGATTAGCTGAAAACATGCTCTGCTGTTGCTGTACAGTCCCCTCCTAGGTTTAGCCCTTTAGAATGTGCTATCTAGATGAAACTACTCTAATGGAAAGGGGTGAGGCTTAGTTTCAGAGTCCGCTTGTAGAGTCCTGATCAGAATGTCTTTGCTATGATAGACTGAAAGACATCTAGGAGATTATCGGACGGGCCCTTATAGCCCATTTCTGTCCCGCTACCCCCCCACCCGTTCCACTCCCATTCCTGCCACGGAAAAAATAAAAAGGTTTCAGACACCTACCTTCATTCTGCAGCAGGAATGACCTCTCCCCCCGTTCACTGCCCAGTCATAAATGCAACCATCGTAAAGCTGCTTTTACGACTGGAAACTGCAATCCCGACGAGAAACGGCCGGGCGGCAAATTTAAAAATACCCCCCACCATGTCAAAACAGTAACCAAAGCGCACACACACACACACAAAAACACATTTAAAAACATACAAGCTACCTGGGGAAGGGAGGGAGTGTTTAACTTACCTTGTTGTCCTGATCACACCTGGAAGTGTCTGGCACGGACCTCCCCCCACGCTGGCATAATGCCAGCATTAACAAAACAGGAACAGGGCATTGTTCAGACCACCCATGATTGCGTTACAGAAATGGAACTGGTGGTCTATTAACAATGTTTCCCTGTTTTTGTAATATCACAGGAGCAGAATGGGAGCAACACAGGAACGGAACAACGTTGTCAGAAAGGGAAATCCTTTCTCGATCCTGTTCTGTTCCTGCAACGGATTTTAGGGTCAATCTGATAATCTCCCTATTCTCATGCCCCTTCCCCCACATTAGCTGATATAGAGTATTCCATTGTATAGCAATGTGAAGCAGAGGCCATATCCATCTCTTACACACACACACACACCACCACCACCACCACCACCACCACCACAATTTGTAACTTTGATTCGAGAAAGACTGTTATTACTGGATATCTTGGTGTTGTTTACCAGCAGATATGTGACTGCTCATTGGGAGATCAGTATAGGCTTCTAATATAATTCCGCTATAGAAGAGGAAATGTATTATAGCTTCTAATTGTCTGGTTTTGACCCCAAGACAGCTCATTCTGTTCCTTCTCTGGAGTAATAAGACTGTACTTACTCTCTGAGGTTTGTATCTCTAATCAAACTAAAAAAATAATAAATTGGCTGTGGGACTTACCTTTGCACCCGCGGCCGAAGTTGCAGCTGGGGGAGCCCCCGGCGACTCACTCACCCACCTCATGGTGGAGCTTGGGCACCACCATCTGGTCGAGCATCCTCTTTCCGGCTGGCTCATGCAGGCCAGAAAGAGGATCGAGAGCCAGCCAATCGGGGAGAGGCTGCTCTCCCCCGACTGGCTGGTAGGCAACCACCTTAGCCAATCAGAGGCACAGGGTGCCTGGAGCCTCTGATTGGCTAAGAGGGCAGGGACTGCTGTTTGTAGTCTCCACTCAGGTCTGGCAGCCAGGGATAAATTCCTGGCCCTGTGCCGGCCCTGAGTAGTTGGCTCTTGGGAGCCGAAGACCTGTCCACCCTCCCTTAGTTAGGATTTAATTTGTATTAGCTAGAGGAGGATAACTGGACACATTGTATGTATTATGTACTCTGTTGTTACCTTTGTCACAACTTTCTGGGGTTGGCAGTGAGCATGGGGTTTTTGATCCAAACTTGGGGTCAGGGGTCTCTGGTACTGGGCCAAGGTCATCCCAAGGTCAAGTTCAAATTCATGACCATGGAGACCCTAGGGGAGGAAGAGGTGAACACTCGGGTCACCGGCAGGGGGAATCACCCCCCCTCCAGGTTCGCCCCTCTGGGTTTGGATCACATGATTCTCTCACGTGGCCAGATCACATGATCGGTTAGCAGGCAGGCTAACCAATATGTCATCAACCAACATGCGGGTTGGTCGATATCCGGTTTTGAAGCCCATGCTCAAGTGCCAACGAGGCAACTATCACCAAGAAAAGTTGTGGCCATTTATTGCCAATACTATTCTCTATGTATCTATTCTATCTGTATCAATACATTATTCTGCACATTTCATGTCTGTTTTCATTGTTGGGGGACGGGGAGGTAGGGCGAACAAAAAGAGGGGATTGTCTAACCTCAGCACGCAAATCTGAATCTGTCTGTCTTTGGCAAATTTTACCCATTTACCCATGTGAGTTTTCTGGAAAAACAGAACAGGAACATTTTCTGAAAATCTTCTATTATTCTCTAAATAATGTTATGTGATTTAGCATGTTTGGGTTAAATGTTATATTTAAGCACATTCAAAGTTTTATGTGGACATTATTTTATTGGAATACTTATATTTGTAATCATGTCAAAAGAATAACAAATACTTCCTTTATATTTAGCAAAAAAAAATTGACTACACCTGAAAGAATGCTCTCTCTCTCTCTTTTTTTAGGATACAGTTTTCTTTTGTTAAGGTATAACTGTAGTACCTTCAACTTCACTCACTTTCTGCACTACTTATCAGTTCCATCCCAAGCTGAGAAAAATGTGTTTCAGTGCAACTAGCTGAACATCCTGTTTCACTAAAATATTGGATTGCAGTATGACAGCCCAGACAACTATGGATAAATGTAGAGAGAGAGAACTGTAAGGTGTGGACAATATATATATATATATATATATATATGAAGCATCAGAAAATTTTTCACCCCTCACCTCTACCTGTTCCAACTGCAAAATTGTCTCAAGGAGTGACAACACAGGGTTCTTGAGAGATTCACTGTTCTCAACCTACAGAGGGGCTTGCAGCCTTGGCAAGGACAGGAACAGCCCAGATCTCAAAGGAAGCTATTTTGTTGCTGCCATAGGAGATGGAAAAACTATTACAGTTGTCCCTCCATATCCACAGAATTAATATCCACAGATTTAAGTATTCACAGCTTGAAGATATTCTTCAAAAAATAATACTCCAAAAAGCAAACATTGATTTTGCAATCTACACCATTTTGCTATGCCATTGCATATAATGGGACTTGAGTATTCATGAATTTTGGTATCCACGGGGAGTCCTGGAAACAAATCCCAGCAAATATGAAGGGACAACTGTACTTGGCCTCAGTCCACCCCTCTCCCCATGACCAAGAAGGGGTGCAGCCTCTCCCTGCATCAACCCTCCTTCAAGATCACCTTAGAAACCAACTTAAGCAAATATCTCAAACAAGATACAAGCCCATGACTCAAAGATGATTACTGCTCCTGTGTGATTTTTAACATTTTTGCCTGATGAAGCCAGTGAGCTTAAAAAGCTAACATAATATATTTTGTGCCTTTTAGCTGGCCTAATAAAGATTTCACTGTAATGTGTATTTTGGATTTTGTTGTACTCTGGTGCATAGCCAACGTGGCTGTCCCTGAAAATATTTATTCCTCCTCTAGTTTTCCATTTCTTCTTCACAACTGAAGGAAACATTTTGTGGCTATTGATCAGGCTTAGTCCATATTGGGCTGTTTGCAGTTCTTGTTACTGCTTTGCTTCCTTACATTTTTAAAATACTTTTTTTGGGGGGTGGGGTAATTTTAGAACCTTGGGATTCTCCTATGCATGCTAGTTTCTCCCTCCTATGTCTTAGTGTTTTCCCCCCTCATTTTGGTGCCAATCCTCTTAGCACTCAGCATTCAAGTTTGCGATTTAAGAAAATAATTTTGTTCCTTTTTTCAGACCCTATCTTATCACGGGTACACTGTTATAGCGCTATTATTCCACTTTAACTGTTATGGCAACATTGTATGGAATCCTGGGATTTGCAGTTTAGGAAGGGGCATTCAGAATTCTCAGCCAGAGAGCTCTTGGGCCTCACTAAACTACAAACCCCAGAATTCTACAGAACATTGCCATGACAGTTAAAGGGGAATAATAGCGCTATAACAGTGTTGTGTGATAGGACCGCTAATAATATTAGAAATCAAGATCATCCAACCAAATATATTGGCAGTAGATTCAGGCCATACAGAAGACCGTACAGTATGTCTTTTACTGTATGTGTAATTTGCTGCCATAAGATGTGGTGTTGATGGTGTTGATGTCTAGGTGTCTTTAAATGGAAAGTTAAATACAATAAATTCAGGGAGAATGTGTCCATTGAAAACAAAGCTTGGAATAATAAGCTTACTTGGACCAAAATTCCAAGAATTCTTCCACTGGTCATGGAAGAATGGGAGCTCTGGTCCAAAAAAAAAAAAAAAAAAATGCACAGGTATAACATGGGGGATACATGGCTCAGCAGTACTACATATGAAAAGGACCCTGGGATTATTGTTGATCATAAGTTGAACATGAGCCAGCAATGTAATGCTGCAGCAAAGCAGGTGAATGATCTAGTTAATGGGGTGAAAGTGGCGGGATCTTTAGGGGGGAGTGACCATGTTCTCCTGGAGTTCGTTATACAGAGGAAAGGGGAAGCCAAGCGTAGTCAGACATGCTTTCTAGACTTTAAGAAAGCTGATTTCAGAAAACTTAGGGAATGACTGGAGATGATCCCATGGTCAGGAATACTAAAAAATAAGGGAGTACATGATGGATGAGAGTTTCTAAAAAGTGAGATATTGAAGGCACAACTTCAAACAGTTCCAATGAGGAAGAAAAATGGCAGCTGTCTAAAGAAACAAGGATGGATGTCTAAAGAACTTTCAACTGAGCTAAGATTTAAAAGGAATATGTACAAGAAATGGAAAAAGAAAGATATCACCAAAGAAGAATTCAAACATATAGCCGGCTCGTATAGGGGGGAAATCAGAAAAGCAAAAGCACAGGTGGAGCTCAGGCTTGCTGAGCTCCAATAAAAAAAAAGGGGGGGGTTGATGTGTCCATAGCAAAAGAAAAAACACGGAAGTGGTAGGACCGCTGTGGGGAGAAGATGGCGAAACGCTAACAGGGGACAGAGAAAAAGCAGAACTACTTAACATCATCTTTGTTTCTGTCTTCTCCCAAAGGGGGAACAGTGCTCAACCTGAGGAAAATGGAGCAGATGATGCTTTAGGTGAAGCACAGAATTTATAAAGAGGTAGTTCAGGAATACCTGGCCAGCATAAATGAATGAAAGTCTCCAGGGCCAGATGAACTACATCCAAGGGTATTAAAAGAACTGGCAGAAGTAATCTCAGAACCACTGTCAATAATCTTTGAGAAATCCTGGAGAACAGGAAAGGTCCTAACAGACTGGAGGAGGACAAATGTTGTCCCCATCTTTAAAAGGAGGGAGGGAAAAGACCCAAATAATTATCGCCCAGTCAGCCTGACATCAATACTAGGAAAGATTCTAGAGCAGATCATTAGACAGTCTGTAAGCACTTAGAAGGGAATGTTGTGATAACAAAATGTCAACATGGGTTTTTGAAGAACAAGTCATGCCAGACTAATCCTATCTCTTTTTTTGATAGAGTTACAAACTTGATAGATGAAGGGAATGTTGTGGATGTAGTGTATCTTGATTTCAGTAAGGCCTTTGATAAAGTCCCCCCTGATATTCTTGCAAAAAAGTTAGTAACATGAGGACTAGACAAAGCAACTGTTAGGTGGATTTGTAATTGGTCGACTGACCAAATCCAAAGTGTAGTCACCAATGGCTCCTCTTCATCCTGGGGAGAAGTGACCAGTGGAGTGCCACAGGGTTCTGTCCTGGGCCCAGTGCTATTCAACATTTTTTAAAAATATTTTTTATTAAAATAAAGAGTTTCTTTCCAAGTAATCTTTAAGTACAGAACATACATATAAGAATTTTACATAGCTTAAAACAAAACGAAACATAGTTTAAAACAAGATATATATATATATCTTGCGTATTTATCTCTTAGCAATATGTATATTCAAACCCGTTTCATTTCTTCTGATTCCACTCCTGTGATAACAAAATAACAAAAACAAAATCATTATTTCCCCCTATCTTTCCTTCCCCTACCGGAGTATATCAGATAATATATTGTTTTAGATCTCGCTTCCCAGTCCTTGTAGAGACCTTGTTCTCCTAATTGTTCTTTTATGAAAAAATCAAATTTGACTACTTTTTATATTTTATATTGAAGAATTATATATTTTCAGGTATTAGAGTATCTGTATATCTACATTCCAAATATCTTTATAAATCAAATTTATCCAAGTCTCTCCATTTCTTTTTCCAGAAACTTTTTATCGGTATCCATCCTTCTCTCACCTCATCAATCATTTTCTCCTTCATTGTGGCAGTTAGGATGTCCATGTCCATCATCTCATGAAGCTTAATCAACCATTCCTCTAAAGAGGGATTCTCTTTCTTTTTCCGTTTCGAGGCATATAACAACCTTGCAGCAGATATCGTGTATAGAATAACTTTCCACTTTAAATTAACATTTTCCCCTTGAATCTTATCAATCATATTTAGTAAATAGATTTCAGGGCCCATGGGAAATCTCAGCCCTAATATCTCCGTAATGGCACAATGAATTTTCTTCCAATATGATCTTGCATATTGACAGTTCCACCAAAGATGGAATAGATTACCTCTTATTTGTTCACATTTCCAACACAGACTATTTCCATTGTTATACATCTTATTTAGTTTTACAGGTGTTAAATACTATCTATAAAACATCTTCAAAAAGTTTTCTTTTAGATTTTGAGACAATGTGAATTTCTGTGTAGTGTTCCAGGCTTTCCCCCACCTATCTAATTCAATATCATATCCGATGTCTTGTACCCACTTTATCATTGGTTCCTTTATATATTCAGTCTCTAATTTCCTTTGTAGCAGAATATTGTAATATTTTGCTATGTGTTGTTTCTTATTATCCCAGATTATTTCATCCATCTGATTTTTATCTAAATCGAAACCTTCCAGTTTATGGTCCATTTTGAAGCACTCATATAACTGTTTATATAGGAACCAATTTAAAGTGTGCCCTTCCCTTTCCAGTTCTTCTCTTGTTTTAATCCTTATACCCATTTTATCCTTCATGAGAATATCCTTATATCTAATCCAGTATTCATTCTTACTTTTAGTCCTATAAAAAAAAAGCTTCTTCTGAAGATATCCATACCGGAATTTTATTGTAAAAGTTTTTCTTAACTCTAATCCATATTTTTAAAAGCGCTTTCCTAATATAATGGCTGTTGAGATCTCTATTATCCTTTACCTTACCATACCATAGGTATGCGTGCCAGCCAAATCTATTACCCGAACCTTCCAATACTAGTGCTTTGCTGTTTTTTAAATAAATCCAATTTTCTATCCATAGTAATGCACAAGATTGAAAGTATAATTGCAGGTCTAGCATCGCACACCCACCTCTCTCCTTCTTCTCTAATAACAATTTTGATTTTATACGAGGTTTATTCACTGCCCAGATATATTTAGATATTTCTGACTGCCATATTTTAAAGTATTTATCATTATTTATAATTGGTAGGTTCTGAAATATAAACATGAATCTGGGAAGTATATTCATTTTGAAGGATGCTACTTTCCCCAATAAAGAAAGATTAAGTTTAGACCATTTAACCATATCACTCTTAATTTCCTTCCATAATTTCTCATAATTGTTTTTAAACAGCTCCGTATTTCTTTTAGTTACCCAGATACCCAAGTATTTAACTTTATGTTCTATAGTAAATCCCGTTTTATGTGCAATCTGTTCTTCTTGATTCCTATTCATGTTCTTTGTAAGATGTTCTTGCACAAAGACTGAAAAAGATCTTATCACAGGAAATCCAAGAAGATCAAAATGGCTTTTTAACTGGAAGACCTCCAAGGAACAATATAAGGACAATTATTAACCTAACTGAACATTATGAACAACATAACAAGAAAAGATTAGCCATGATCTTCTTGGACGCTGAAAAAGCCTTCGATAGGGTAAGGTGGGCATTCATGAAAGCAGTTTTGCTAAGATGGATATGGGGGAAAGGTTTACACAATGGATTGAGGCAATATATACAAATCAAATGGTGCAACTGTTGGTGAATGGTGAAAAAACAGACTAAATATAAAGAAGGGAACTTGTCAGGGATGCCCATTATCTCCATTGTTGTTCATAGCTACTATTGAGATCTTAATAAATAGTATCAGATCTAATGAAAAAATTCTGGGTACAAAGATCAAGGGATATGAATATAAAATTAAGGCTTATGCCGATGACATCATAGTCATCATAGATAACCCACTAGAGCACCTTGATGAGCCGGGTAAAGCTATACAAGATTACGCTGAGGTTTCTGGGTTTAAAATTAATAGAGATAAAACGGCCGTACTTAGAAACATTTTTATCAATGACTTGCATGAGGGAATAGAGGGCATGCTTATCAAGTTTGCAGGTGACACCAAATTAGGAGGGGCAGCTAATACCCCAGAGGACAGGATCAGAATCTAAAATGACCGTAACAGATTAGAAAGCTGGGCCAAAACTAACAAAATGAATTTCAACAGGGAGAAATGTAGGATACTACACTTGGGCAGTAAGGACTTTATCGCACTACATTCTTATAGCTCTATTATTCCACTTTAATGGCTCTGGCTGCCTCCTGTGGAATCATGGGATTTGCAGTTTAGGGAGGGGCAATTCACATTCCCAGCAAGAGAGCTCTTAGGCCTCACTAAACTGCAAACCCCAGAATTCCACAGGAGGCAGCCATAGCAGTTAAAGTGGAATAATAGCACTATAACAATATAGTGTGATAAAGTCCTAAAAATGAAAAACACAGATATAAGATGGGTGACACCTGGCTTGTTGGCAGTACATGTGAAAGGGATCTAGGAGTCTTAGTGGACCACAAACTGAACATGAGTCAGCAGTGTGATGCAGCAGCTAAAAAAGCCAATGTGATTTGAGGCTGCATCAATAGGAGTATAGTGTCTAGACCAAGGGATGTAATAGTGCCACTCTATTCTGCTTTGGTCAGACCTCACCTGCAATACTGTGTCCAGTTCTGGGGACCACAGTTCAGGAAGGACATTGAGAAGCTGGAATGTGTCCAGAGGAGGGCAACCAAAATGGTGGGAGGTCTGGAAGCCATTATGCCCTATGAGGAGCCACTTAGGGAGCTGGGCATGTTTAGTCTGGAGAAGAGAAGGTTGAGAGGTGACATAATAGCCATGTTTAAATATCTGAAGGGATGTCATACTGAGGACGGGGCAAGCTTGTTTTCTGCTGCTCCAGAGACTAGGACACATAGTGATATGTTTAAACTACAGGAAAAAAGATTCCACCTAAACATTAGGAAGAACTTCCTGGCAGTAAGAGCTGTTTGGCAGTGGAATACACTGCCTCGGAGTGTGGTGGAGTCTCCTTCTTTTGAGGTTTTTAAACAGAGGCTCGATGGCCATCTGTTGGGAATGATTTGATTGTTTATTCCTGCATGGCAGGGGGTTGGACTGGATGGCCTCTGTGGTTTCTTCCAACTCTATGATTCTATGAATGCTATCTTAGTCTGCATTAATAGAAGCATAGTTTCCAAGCTGAGAGAAGTAATAGTCCCACTAGATTCTGCTCTGGTCATTCCTCGTGTGGAGTACTGTGTTCAGTTCTGGGTGCCTCATTTTAAGAAGGAGATGGACAAGTTGGAGTGGTCTCAGAGAAGGGCAATAAGGATAATAAGAGGTATGGAGAACAAAACATATGAGGAAATGTTGAAGGAACTGGACATGTTCAGCTTGTGAAGAGAATGTTGAGGGGTGACATGATTGCACTCTTTAAATATCTCAAGGCTACCACAAGTGGAGGGGGCAGGTCTGTAGGACCAAGTCTAATGGTTTGAAGTTACAAGAGAGTTGATTTTAATTGAATATTAGAAGGAACCTCTTGATAGTAAGAGAAGTTTGGCAATGGAACTGATTACTTAGCAAGGTGGTGGGGTCTCCTTCTCTGGATGTCTTTAAAAAAAAAGGCTGGACAGCTACTTGCTGCGGATGCTTTAACTGGAAATCCTGCATTGAGCAAAGGGTTGGATTAGGTGGCCCAGAAGGCCCGTTTCAACTCTGTGATTCTATAAAGTGCCAGAATAATTTTATAGCTGAAGTAACAGACTTCATCAAAAAGATTCATGAAGCAAAAGCCATATTCGTCTTTGTTAAATTTTAGTGCTGTTTTAGTAGAGTATAGCAATCCTGAAGGAATCAGCATGGTGCATGGTTTGAATGTTGGACTAGGATTCTAGAAGACCAGGATTCTAATACCCACTCCCACTGGGTGACCTTGGGGAAGTCACACTCGCTCAGTCTCAGAAGAAGGTAATGGCAAATCCCTCCAAATAAATCTTTCCAAGAAAACCTTAGTAGAGGGTTATCATACAGTACATTGGAGTCAACTTAAAGGCATGTAGCTCTCATTATGGTGTTCCTTGAAAAACTAATGGGTGATTGGGGTTCCATAAAAAGGTTTAGATGGTACTTCACGGTCTGACATCTTACTTCCAACCTTTGGAATGTGACACCCATCAGAATTTGGGGGATGCAGAGAAATAGCTAGGAGCCTTACAGCCAGACTTTGGAGACAGAGAGGTGGTGGAAACAAATTTGTGCGGAGGATTAAGGTAAAACACCTTGCTCTTTTTGGGAATCTAAAGAAGGATGATCAATTATATTCTCTCTCTCTCTCTATTTATGAAAACTACTAGCTTTCAGTTGGCTTTGTTTGTATATTTCAGGAGCAAAAGTGCGTCCTACATGCCATATGTGGTTCCCAGGGGTCAAAAATTGTTACAATTGGGTTTTTTTAAATTGTTTTGCTCCAAAATACCCCATAATAACATCAGGAAAGTCTGGAGGGCATTTCTACCATGTTTGGAGGCCCCCTGGCTCAAAACAAATTCTAGCATATCTTTTCCAACCTTTATTTTTTCACCTCAAAATTCCCTCTAGGGCCCCAGGAAATCTAAGCTGGGTAGCAGTTGTCCTGAGTAGTTAACCACTGATCAGGGAAGGAGTCAGTGCTTAAAATAATGCTTCTCAGTTAATTTAATGGATAACACTAATTCGTGGTTCCCTATTTCTCAATGTCCTTCATATCTGAAAACAACTGTTTTCTTAACAAACAAGCAAGCTTAAGCACAAAGTACAGCCACTCACAAAGGGAATGTGCTGCAAGGAGCAGAACAGCCAGCCAGCATATTGGCATTCAGTGTATGACTCACTTGCCTGTGTCACACAGCATGGGATGGGCTTGTTTAAGGGGACCCTGCCCTAGCTCAGCATGAATGAAGATGCTGCAATCCAGATGGCTAGAGAACAACACTCTCCACTGATACCTTCACTCCCCATTCCTGCCCTCTAACTTGCCATTGTAAAAAACAACAATCCAAAACATTATTAATAGATAAGTTAGATATATCTTCTTCCATCCCAGTGCCAAGGTTCTTTTAAAAGCTTTTGCTACAAGACCACACGCCCATTATTGACTGACTAATCAATCAGCACTGGAAAGAGGTCCTGCATTGCAATGCTTGAAATATGGAAAGCACAGACTATAAAATCAGAAACAAGTAGCTGGGATTGCCTTAAATTCTGCTTCATTCTCATGATTCCCCCATCCACAATATAACTCTTCCCTTGTTAGAGCACATTCCTCACCTATTCTGAGCCTGCAATCAGGCATGTCCAGCAACTAAGTGGCATTTTCTCCTGTGTGCCTTTAGGACATTAAGCAGCCAACTGACTTAATTTGGGTAGATAACATCTCTTACCTTCACAGGTCCAAGGCAGGAGAGTAAATGCTGTAGCAGAATTACTTGGAGGAACACCATCCTTCCATGAATAGTGAGTTGATTCTTCAGCCTTCACATTTTCTCTCTACAGGTAAGCTTATCACTTGCCTACTCCTCCTCCTCTACTCCTTTTCCTTTGCTTTCTCAGAGGCTAAGGGGCTCTTGCCATCCTTATGCCTTTCCTTACTCTTTTTCTTCTTCAAAGCAAATGGATATAATGTGATTCAGAACTTCTGAACCAGTTTTGCAAATAACAATGGACAAGTGCAGACGGGCAGAAAGCAGCCTTCAGGTTTCCAGGCTGGATCCACACCTCTTTTTCTGCTTTGTACCTCCCCCTATCCTTGGCTTTCACCCCATCAGTCCCCTCCCCTTTTCTTGCTGTCAAAGCTCTTTCCTTGGCACAGCATGTTCACATCTTTCTTTGATTCCAGCCTCCTCCCTTCCAACCTGCAACAATCCAGCAGGGGGTTCTCTCCTCTTGAAACTACTTACACACTTTTGTTACCTTTGTGTCTATCCTGAGGGTGTTAACACAGACCTGTCTGCTTAAGGGACTATTAATCCATGTGGAGCAATTCTTGGCTTGAGTTTGCAAAAGATTAATCTAACTAGAAGGAATCTGGACTTTATCCTTCCAGTTTACTTGACTAACTGATAATGCTGAGGGGCTTAATATTCTCTTTGGCTTTCTGCCTGCTATAATGTCCTAGGAAAACCAGAAGTGCTTCATACTAATCTGTGCAGCATTGCCAGGGTAAATTCTCATGACTTTGTCGGATACCCTGCTCACGTGCCCACTGACTGATGGACAGCAGAAAGCTTCTTTGACCATGATCACTGCATATGGTGGTGGAACAAAATGCCAACTAAGTTGCGTCAGGACCTGTTAGAACAGGTGTTTAACAAGAGCTCTTCAGATGTATCTGTTTTTGCCTGTTTTCTGAAAAATACCAGTTTAAAAATAATACACAACATATGAGTTTAAATATAAAATGTAAAGTGATGCAAGACAATTTTTAAAATTAAAAAGTACAATCAACTAATAATGCATTCAAATACAATTTGGCCAGTTTAAAAAAAAGTTTCTAGAGCCATAGCAATCAAGGCAAAAGTACCATGACCAATAAAAGCCAGTAATTTAAAACCATTTGAAACAGGTACATTTTCAAAGCCTTTAAAAACAGTTCAATCCAACCACACATCTCTTGAGAGGAGTGTGGGTAGGACCTGAAAAAAAGACCCTCTCACTAGTCCTTGGCACTCTAACTGGTCTTAGAGGTGAGCCAAGGAGTAGGACCTACAGCACCAAATTTAAAACATAGGGAAGATTCATATAGGCAAGAGTGGTTCATCATATCACCTGGCTCTAAACCATTAAGAGGAAGAGACAAACTTAAATCTACAATTGTTTGGTCAGATAACATTTTTAAAGGTTTCTGTTACAGGAAACCTCAGTCCAAAATCAGAAAAGTTACTCTTTTTTGGTTTGATCTGAAAGCAGATAAATAGTTTGTAAACTTATCATTGTTTGTCCTTTAGCAGAAACCAGAATTTGCGCCTGCTGTATTAAAATATGTGCTAAGAAATATGAAAGCAGCCATTAAGTTTGATCCATACCCACACTGGTTGAAGAAAGCCAACTAGCAGAAGCTTGGAATTCTGTTGGCTGAGATTATTAATAACTCATTGAAGGAAGGATTCAGACAAGTTTAGATCCATAGTTGTTTGATGCTTATTTAAAAAAATGATCCAAACATCTCAGGTGGCTATTCATCCATTTGTTCTTCCCATTTTTGGGAAGTTGGGGTGTGGTTACCCTTAAGTGCCAGGTAACTCTGGATGACATCAACCACCTAGACTTTTGCCATCTGTTTTGTGACTGGGGAACTAGTAGGTTTGGCAGGACTCACAGAATGGATGTGGTTCCTTGAGTCTCAGGTTAGGGAGACAAGCTTCCACGTGAGGGGTAATGCTGGTGAAGAACATTCGGGTTTTGTATGTGAGTTGGATTTAAAGTGGGATAGGCACCATCCAGGGTTGAGGTGCTGTATTGGTCTCCTCTGGAACCTCAAAGGACTGCACCCCACCCATCCTGCATTTTTATTCTATTTTATTTACTTTTGGGGGGAGTAAGCTAAAAGTCCCCCAATGCCCTCTGGGGAGAAGGGAGCAATTCTGCCTTATTCAACTTCCACCAGTTTGCTTTCTGATTTTAAAAAGGCTTCTCCTAAGCCTAACACAGCCTGTCACCCCAAAACATAGCAAAACTCCCTTGATCATTTTTCAGATTTTTAAAAATGGGGATGAGGCCCTAAAATGACCTGGGTGGCCATATAAATTATAATGCATTCCCCTGCATTATATCCTGGGCACATATCTCCACCCACTCCCAGCTGAGGGCTCAGTGTGAAGGTGTTTGTATGTGTGCTGCAATTGTCAAGGTGGGGAGAAGACTGGGGAAAGAGCTGGTGGGTGCAATGTACAGTAGTTGAACCTGTCATGCCGTTTTTAGGAAAGCAAGGGACAGAGCACCAGTATAATCTTGAGTCTTCTTGTTGTAAACCAAAGGTAGCAATGTTGCAGAGTCTAGGGAGATTTTCAGACAACACTGTTATAGTGTTCCTATTCCACTTTATTTGTTATGGTTGCCTCCTCTTGAATCCTGGGATTTGCAGTTTAGGGAGGGGCATTTACAACTCTCAGCCAGAGAGATCTTAGGCCTCACTAAACTACAAACCCCAAAATTCCACAGGAAGAAGCCAGAGCAGTTAAAGTGGAATAGTAACATTATAACAGTGTAGGAGATTTTCAGACCTGCCAAAATGCCTGTTTGCCGCGCGAGCAGCCTCCCGACACTGCTGCGCGGCAAGGGTCTACTTCGGACGACGCTGTGCCTCTCGCGGAACCGTCCGTGTCACTTCCGTGAAGCTTCGGACGGCTCAGCGCCATATTTCAATCACGGAGGTTGCCCGAGATTGAAATATGGCGCTGAGTCGTCCGAAGCTTCACGGAAGTGACACGGACGGTTTCGCGAGAGGCACAGCGTCGTCCGAAGTAGACCCTTGCCGCGCAGCAGTGTCGGGAGGCTGCTCGCGCGGCAAACAGGCATTTTGGCAGGTCTGAAAATCTCCTTAGTCTGAAAATCTCCTAGGGCACTGAGACATAATGCCCAGAAAAAATATCTCCATATGTCATGAATACTTTAGGTTTGATCATATAGGATGTAAGCCCTAGTAGGAATGTGGCAACTGCTGTAGTTCTTTGCTGCTAGTCCCAAAATGCTTTGGTGCCCTTTGCATGGCTCTGGGTTGCCATATCACCCAGTTAGTCAGGCTCTATCCAATTCGGCACCCATTTACTCTGATTGCATTCATGCTGATTTCCACAAGCATCTTCTGACTGCCCTCCTGCTATGCCATCACAAGACTGCATCCTTGGACTCAGATTTTGGTCCTGAAATGGGATGCTGCTATGCTGGCAACACTAGGTGGTAACCCTGATCAACCGGCTTCACAGTTGCATGAACAGGGACAGTTTGTATTCTGTTCTTAGAAACTTTAGCTGTTGTTTCTCAAGGGGTGCTAGAGGCTCAACTATCTGGGGGGTATTCCTGAGTTGCTGTCAGGGCAATTGCCTCTGGGGGCTGCTACACCAGCCTGCTGGGGTCCCTGCCACCTGGTACCTTCACTGCAAAGAGCTTGTCATGCAGTAGTGGGCTGGGCTCCCCCCACTTTTTAAAATATTTTTACAGCAGGGTAGATGCACTGCAAAATGAAGCATTGATCTAGGCTGCAGATGCCTACAACTTTCATTTACCTGCAATTCTAGAGCCAGGGGCATTCTGGGAAAAGGGGTGGGTAGCTGCAATTGGCACTTTGCTTCACAGCACACCCACCATTCTGGAAACATGTTTTCAAGAAAAGGATGCCCTGGTGGCCTGTTTTGGCTCTCAGCACTTGTCTGAGTTCTGCTCATTTCTGGCAAGAAGGCTTATATCCAGCCTGACAGATAATTGCATTCAAACATCACAGCAGGAGAAAATATGAATAATAAACCTAAATGGCCAGAACATAAAGGTTTCTGTCTATTCACTACCCCAATTAAACTCCATTGCGGTGGGGGGATGAGCGATTTGTATTATACTGTAGTATGAAAAGATCCATGTTCTTTCAAATAAGAGACCTTTGGGCTGAAATGACATAGAACTTGACTTTGCATGTGCACAGACGTTCTTCCATCTTTCCTTCCTGATTCTCTACACTCCAATCTCATCCTGTTATTATCATGCAAACATTGCTGCCAAGTCTGATGCAACTGTATTAAATCATGAATTAATTTCCAGAAAGAGGAAGGAGTGGCTTCTCTTGGGTGTTTCCTACTGCAGTGTCTGGCCAAGGAATAGTGATAATTTAATTAGTAGGAAACGCTCATGACACTGTGCAGTCAGAAGTTATGCAGGGCAAGAAAGGAGGAGGAATTTGGAAAGAAATGCCCATAACAAGGCACCATGGTTGACAGTTCAGTTTGGCCACACATGCCAAAACAGAGCAAACAGAGTGCTTTTGCTGAGGCATCACAACTTTCTCTTCCTTAGAGACGAGCGAGTATGAAGATTTAAGTTCTCGGTAGCAGTAACAGCAATTTTGCATAATGCAAAAGGTGCAAGCAATGTGTAGCAGCCCTACGCAAGTGCAAAACAAAAAGCACACTGGACAAAATGTTTGGGTCCATTCCTACAGAAAAGAAGTGACAGAAATCACGAGTAGAGGCTATGCAAAACGTTCTTCATTGAAGTCCATGTTCTGTGTGTCAGAACCATTTCAATGTTAACACACATATTTAAAATGTTAATTACATTCCAGCCATATTTTTAATGTCTCCTTCTTAAAAAGGAGCAACTGCACAAAGAGGACAAATATGAACTGATCAGTGTCTCTGCCATTTTGCCCCTCCCTATTTATTTCATCCCATAAATGAGGCAAGGAAAAGTGCAGCCCCAGGGGGGGAAACACCCCCCATATGCCCTCTAGGGGCATGGAGGCATTTTTGCCACATTTTTGGTCCCCTCTGGGCCATTTTAGACCCAGGAAAGGTGTTTCTCTAAAACAGGAAGCAATTTCTGGTCATTCCGTTCCTAAAAAAAGGTTTCTCCTAGGCCTGAAAAGCCCCCCCCCCATGGCCAACCCCCCCCATCTTATAGAGCATTTGGGGCAAAAAAGTTTTCCAGGGTGTGTTTAGCTCTCCAAGGTCTCCTAGAGGGCTAATATAGCCCCCTAGCCTCCAATGGTTGGCCACCCTTACCATGGATCTTAAAAGAACTAAAAAATGAGCTTTTTTGTGTCTTCTATACTAGCATGACAGAGATATAATCTATAAGTATGCATGTATACATCCTTCATGTTGGACTAGGGAGGAGGGTCTTCCAAATAATTTTCTTGTGATTTGTCTCACATATGGGTGGGATTAATAAAAGGACCTACAGAACAATCTTGAGAGAGAAAAATGGTGGCCTTCTATGTCTTGTCAGCTTGTGCTCACAAGGCAAAAAGGGGGATCTTTTGTTTTAAAAATGGCCATTTGCAGCCCTTTCTTCACTTTCAAACTTTCCTCTCACTGCTCTCAATAGGAGGAAAGCTCAACCTTCATATCTACAGTCTCTCTTACCATGTCCCTGGCCCACCTAGATTTTATGTCAATGCTAGAATTGCAACAAAGCATTTCCACAGAAGATATGTATGAGGTCTCTACATAGTCCAACAGGGTATTTCTTTCTCTCTCTGGCCTCAGAGGGAAACCTGTCAGATCATGTGACCCCAGAATGTCCTGCCAGGAACCACTGGATTGTGCCTTCAGATTGGTATCTTTGTGTGATCTTACAAACCATCTGGCATAAAGATGTTACTTTTCTTCTGCTGTTCAAAATAGATGGTTAAGAATATTAGGACTTTCATTCAGTGTTGTCCGATTTCTGCCATGAGAAACTGGGTTAGAAGATGTATCTATTTGCACTGTACCCTGGGGACCAACGCTATATTTTAGAGACTTGCAGTACAAAAAGGTTTGCTCTATGACCAAGTATTAATATGTACAAACACAATATACCCCTTGACAAGAGATACAACTGTTATAGATTTAATGAGAAGATTTTATTTCACACAAGACTTTAAAATGATGTGAACAGAACAACATTTCATGCCAACTTCCTTCTGCTCAAAGAAGCTTCATAGCAGAAGGTACTTTAGGTTTTCACCTGATCTGGAATGCAGTTCTAGTCTTTAGTCCTTGTAGTCATGGAGCACTTTACCTCGAATTGAAAGACAAAGTAGAAGAGAATTTCTCCAAATATAGCCCAATTTTGGCTCCTGATGTCCACACATGGCAAAGGAAGTCTCTTTAATAATTGTGTGTAATGTTAGGAAACCGTTTTAGTAGTTTGTTGACTTGTTTTGAAGAAAGATTTCCTGATAGGCCAAGAGATTCTTTGAGAATTTTCTCCTTGCGTTCTGCCTGAAAAGAATGCAAATAAAATACTTTTATATACTTCTTTATATGCAAATCCTAGCATTATTTCCAATGACAGAAGCACAACATCTGGACAATTAAGACAGCTACAATGGACTGAGTCAGTGTAATTAGAAGCCAATGTTTATTCTTTTTTTTTTGGAACAGTCAAAATTAACCATGATAACTTGTATAGGAAAGTCAGAGGAGCTGGACTTTTACTATCTATTCCTAGGAACAGAAGGATGGAGACATCATTTAAATGTACTTGTTTGCACTTTGTGTCTAGTCAGTTTCCTGTTGATATCTGTTTCTTCAAGAGCAACAAGGGAGGGTTATACTTTTCTAAGAATAAGAGTAACTGACAAAACAGAACACTTGGCGATATGTCTATGAAGTGTGTGTATTATATTTAAACAACTTTGATTGGATACAGATAAACCTAAAATTATCCTTGAGCCATAAGATGAGCAATGACAGGGACACAATAACTATTCTGTGGTCTACTGGTTTGACAACTGCCTGCTTCTCCAAATATATTTCATTCATTCATGTTCTCATGGTTACTCACAATTTTATAATTTAATGGCACAAGGGACACTAACTCTTATAAGTTAGCAGAAAGCAATGGAAAATGATAAGCGCATGGAAATTAAAAAGGAAACAAACTAAATCTGTTCCAACATATCTTTTGAATAAGGTTGGGATGCTGGTGCACTACCTAACTACAGCCAAATATTTTACACAGCAATTTTTTTTTACATATTTTACAGAGCAAAAAATGCCCTTCATCTGCTTCATCTGACAACAAAAGCAAGCGTTAACAATGCTTTACTCCCTAATTTAGCAAAGGCATGATGTGATCTATAACAGAACTCCAAACAACATTTATTATTGGCTTTTACAGTACTTATGATGTGTGTTTTATTTAATTTCATTTTAAAATAAGCACATTAACTCTTTGGGTTATCTGTTTGGGGTTCCAGGATAAGGGCCAAGCAGAACTTTTCCTTTTAAAAATATTACATGTATTTAAGGGCATAACTACACAGGCAAAAAAAATTCTGCTTCAAATCACAATTTTCCTGGTCCACAGTGACCTCCCCATCTTGTTAAAGTGAAGTGAGATTACTTGCCACACATTTCCCCTAGGTGAGCTCACTTCAGTGTAAAAGGGCGGTCCTGTTGTGATCACTTGTCCTATACTTTGCATTATTTTTGGCCACACAGCGGTAGCCACTCCATTTTTTTCTTCCTATCATGCATATAAATATACAAACAGGTAGAGGCGTGCTAATAATGATGTACAAGTATCTGCACAAACACACTTTCAAAAAATAATAGCGACTATACACCAGCAAAATGTAAATACAGAGGAAGTAGCCATTTCTGGCAGGAATTATCAGGTGACCCCAAACCCCACCCCTCTCCAGCTCCAAGCTGAAGCCAACTGGGAGGGCTAGCCTCACCTACAATTATCCAGATTTTCCAGGAATGTGTGGGGTACAGGGGATGTGTTTAAAAATTGGATTAAAGCCCTTGGGACTTGAAAAGAACCACATTCCAAGAGAATCATCAAGAATTTTGTGTGTCATGATCACAGGGACGATGAAGTGAGTACAATTTTTTTGGCAGTGTAGACAAGCCTCTAATGGGAATTTAATTTAATTGCTTCACAACAGAATAAACTTGAACTACAGTTGTCCCTTTATATTCGCTGGGGTTTGGTTCCAGGACCCCCCATGGATACCAAAATCCGTGAATACTCAAGTCCCATTATATACAATGGCATATAATGGGACTTGATGTCTCTTATATAAAATGGCAAAATCAAGGTTTGCTTTTTGGATTTTTTTTTTTTTTAAGAATACAGTTGTCCATATTCGCTATGGTTTGGTTCCAGAACCCCCTGTGGATACCAAAATCTGTGAATACTCAAGTCCCATTATATGCAACGGCATAGCAAAAAGGTGTCCCTTATATAAGATGGCAAAATCAAGATTTGCTTTTTGGATTATTATTTTCTGAAGAATATTTTCAAGCTGTGAATACTTAAATTCGTGGATACCAAATCCGTGGATACAGAGGGACAACCGTAATTACAAAAATCTTAAGTCGGACTCTGCTTCAGTCCTACCAAATGACATCAACAACACTGTCTTGTGCATTTGTCCTCCGAAGTAAGTCCCACTGAATTCAATGGCACTTACACCAGCATAAATATGTATAGCAGAAATGGCATTCATGCATCTCTTTAGAGTGTTGCTGGAATAAAGTTCCAACAGATCTAGCCAACAAGTGATGACTGACAGGCCTCACAGTTCAACAACGGCTGAAAGGCTGCATAATTCTCTTCCCTGTTGTTTAGGACTAAGATCTTAAAATCTTGGCCAATTTTTGACTGACCAGAAATGTCTGATTGATCGGTCTCTGAAGAGAGAAAAGAAGGTGAGCAGTGTTTTAGGAGTTAGCATTGATGTGCTGTTTGGAGACTTGTGTGGGTGTGTCCCCCCCACTTTTTTTTGGCCATGTGCTCTCACTGATCTTCTGAGTCAATGACTTTGTTAGGGGCAGAGCTAATAGCCACAAGCACTATACAGCTGCTGTTCAGTCTTTGGAGCTCAGTCTCCAAGGAGAGAGAAAAAGGTGAGCCTGTGTTTTGGAAGTAAGCACTGGTGGTTTGCTGCATGGTTTGGAGACTTGAGTGGGTGTTTTTGTTTGTTTTTGGTAGTCTACTCTCCCTGAGCACATGGTCTAAGGGGGTGGGGCTTCTGCTGAGTCAATGACTTGGTTAGGGAGACTTGGTTAGGGAGACTGTAGCAACTACTAGCTCTACATAGCTGCTTCCTTAGTCTTTGGAGCTCAGTCTCTGAGGAGAGACGTGTTTTACAGGTGAGTGCTGTTTGTTTGCCTGCCCTGTTTGGAGGCTTGTGGGTGTTTTTGGCCATGTGCTCTTCCTGAACAAATGGTCTAAGGGGCTGGAGCTTCTACTGAATCAGTGATTTGGTTAGGGGAGGCCCTAGCAGCCACTCGCTCTATATAACTACTGCCTCAGTCTTTGGGGGCATTTTTTGTGAACATTTCATGCAGGCCATTAAAGGGGAAGCCTGGACGGCTGTGCTACTACGTATATAGGATGACGAGCATAGATGGTGACAGAGTTATTGCAATGACCTTCAATATCTTTGCCATATTTGTTTTCTTGTCAGAGGATCTGCTGTGCTACATGTGCAGCAAGTGCAAGTTGGTTGCCCTGTTGAAGGAGAAAACACAGCAGTTGCCCTGTTGAAGGAGAAGATGCAGCAGCCTGTATATCTACACTTTGACTTATAAGGGAAGATGAAGCTTTTTTGGAAATAGTGGAGCAGACTTCTGGAAGGGCAAGAAATGGGGGAAGTCTACAGGGAGGTCAATAATTCTAAAACACAGGAGGAAGATACTTGAAGTAATGTGACAAACAGAAGCAGAACTATCAAGAACCATGCTTCACACTTGGAACTGATTCCAAGCTCTCTCTTGGCAATTATGAGACACAGGAAGAAGCTCACACCTCTGAAGTCATGGAGGCAACTTTGGATGGAAGAGCTATTGTCAATTCCCAGAAGAAGAGATGTGTGATGGTAGTAGGTGAATCCCTGTTGTGAGGAACAGAAGCAGTGGTATGCGGGCTTGATAAGATATGCTCATGAGGTATGCTGTCTTCCAGGTGTGAAGATTCATGATGTAACAGAGAGGCTGACAAGATTCATCAAACTCACTGACCATTACCACTTCCTTCTCATACATGCTGCAACAAATTATTAGCCTTCTACATATTGAAAGTGACTACAAGGCTCTGAGAGGAAGCTAAAGGACCTTGGGGCTTGGTTATTATGTCACTCCTTCCTTTTTGAAAGCCATGGTCCAGGAAGAGGGAGAAGAATACCAGAAGTTAACAACTGGCTTTGCAGATGGTACCATCTCAACTAATTTACCTATACCCCTAGCAGAGTGGTTTGAATTTAAAGAGAAAATGTAAAACCCTGATTAAATTGAAAAAGAATCAGTCTCAAAGGGAAATATGGCAACATTTAATAGAGGCCTCCTTGAGAAGAGATTCTGCCACCTTTTGGAGAATTGTCCAAAAGGATGGCAAAATACTCCATCTGAAGTGGAATATACTATCCCAGCTAAAGTTTGGGAAACATATTTCCATTCCTTATATACAAGTAATCAGCCTCCTCAATTGCACCCTCTGTCCTTGATCAGTGCTGTCCCAGAGTGGCCCCCAGTCACTACAGAGGAAGTTCATAAGCTTATCTCAAAACGTAAACAGAGCAAAGCTCCTGGGGCAGATAACACTCCACCAGTTACTTAAGGCCAACACTGACTGGTGGGCCCCAGTACTAGCAGCCCTGTTCACTAGCATTGATCACTCGGCAGTTATTTCTGATGATTGTGGATTAGCAATTATTATACCTTTATACAAGAAAGGGAAAAGATCTGATCCATCTATAGGCCTATTAGCCTTTTAAGTATTATTAGTAAATTATATGCTGCCTATCTTTGTAATAAATTAGTGGATTGGCTGAATAAGGAACACATTTTAGCTGAAGCACAAGCAAGATTTAGGGCTGAGCAGTCAACCATTGACCAAGGGCTAGTGCTCCAACACCTTGTAGGAAAATATGCTTCAATAAAAGGGGGTCCATATATGCTGCCTGTACAGATGTTAAGTCTGCTTTTGATCTTACCCCACGAGAGAGGTTATGGGAAAAATTAAGTGGTACAAACATAGACAGACACCTTTTGATTCTCACCCATAGTCTGTATGAAAACACATGGCTTCAGATTAGATGTGATCGTCAGGGACATTTAACAGACCAAATTCAGACCTATAAAGGAGTAAAGCAAGGGTCTGTACTTGCACCTGTTCTATTCAGTGAGAGGGTCTGAGGAGTAAAGCAAGGGTCTGTTCTAATTTTATATTAACTCCTTAGTTAAAAGCATGGAAGAAGAATGTGCTCATCCACCAAAATTGGCAAATATGTCTCTTCCTGTTCTTTTGTATGCTGATGATGCAGTTCTACTTTCTCTGTCTTGTGTGGGATTAAGACATGTATTAAGAACTCTAGAGTCTTAATGTAAAAGTGAACAACTGACAGTGAATCACTCCAAGTCTAAGGTGAAGGTGTTTACTAAGAAAAAAGTAAAGCATAAATGGTGGGTTGATAATCAGCTCATTGAACAGGTAATGTCCTTCAAATATTTGGACATAACTTTTCATGCAAGAGGGACATGGGACATGCATATTAAAAATGCCATTGCAAATGCCCAGAGGAATATCAAAGCAATTACAAGGTTTTTTCTTTGGAAAAAGAAGACAATTCATCCCTGCAGCTACCCAAGTATTTATAGCAGTAAGTTTTGTGCTGCTGCTGTAACATAAAGGGGACAAGCTGTGAATTATCTTAATGGATAGTTTTATCTTACATATTTTAATTATTCTTTTTTATATGTACCATATATCAGGTTTTAGTTTATACATTTTAAATATGTTTTATTTGTACATACAATTGTCCCTCCATATCCACAAATTTGGTATCCACGGATTTAAGTATTCACAGCTTGAAAATATTCTTCAAAAAATAATAATCCTAAAAGCAAATCTTGACTTTGCCATCTTACATAAGGGACACCATTTTGCTATGCCATTACATATAATGGGACTTGAGCATTCATGGATTTTGGTATCCATGGTGGTGGTGGTGGGGGTCCTGGAACGAAACCCCAGCGAATATGAAGGGACAACTGTAAATTAAAAAAAATAAGTTACATAAAACAGCAAAAAAGATTACTAATATTATAATAACTGCTGTTTTTTTACTGTTTTTTCCCTAGTATTTTTGTTGTTCTGTTGATTCTGTTTCAATTATTTTATTTGGTCTCTATAAGCCACTTGAGAATACAAGCAATTACACTTTCCACATTTGTATTTAGCAAATCAGGTATGCTGTCCACACAGAGCATGACATCGCACACAGACACTGCTTTATCTCATTAGACATGTAATGACTGCATTACTTTAAATCTTGGTGAGCCACTTTAGTAGCTCTGGAGGGTTCATTTCACTGCGCAGGAACCTACTATAGGTTGCAGTCCTTCTAAATATATGAATGTTTTTGCATTTTTTCAAAACTGAAAGTGACTGGATGTTCACTTCCAGTTTTGGGAAAACTGTAGAGGAGAATCATTGCTCCTGAAGGCTTCTAGAAACAGTAATTCTCGTTTTTATTTTATTTTGCAATTCAGGGGTTGCAAAAAATAGTCTTGGATGGCCATAGATGGCCTATATGATTCCAACCCTTGGTAGGAAGCATAGCCAATACCTAGTGAACTTATTGGTGGTCTGAGGCCTTAGGTTGAGTTCACATATTGCTAGCAACATTCACCAGAGCACATAATCTTTTAAATCATGTATAGTCTTGGCTATTAATTTGTATTTTCCTAGCTTGGACAAATAGCCAGTGTCTCTATCATTTATTAATTCAGATAATAGTAGTTACTATAGATTTAAAATATAGAGACTCACTACTGTGCTCTAATACAACAATGATTAATGATGATGCACAGTGGTATTGCATATTCCAATTATCTATGGAACCTAGTTTTTTGAAGCTGAAGGAAAGGTACATTAAGTCATAATTACTTCTGCCTTTGCTGCACAGTCAAAGAACGTCTGGATTTCTTGAGCACAAGCTACGTCACTAAACTCATTCTTCTTCCAACAGGCCATCATTAAAGACATCTCCGTGATGCATGTTGCCTCTGTAAAAGAAAGGAAGCGTGTTATTCAGTATTTCGGAACAGCAAGACATCTATTGCAAATAACCCAATGAAACTGGGAAGACAGTACAAGCAAGCACTCTTACATCTACCATTTCATCCTTAGTCTAAATTTGCATACATTATATATGCAAGCAGAAATTTGAATTTTTGTCCTATAGGCCTGAACTCCAACTTCCAGTGCTTAATAACATGCCTGCCTCACATTAAACCATGACTAGACATATTAAACCATGATCTGATGTGATATTTTGATTTAACAAAACATGCTTTGTAATCAACCAACAAACCAAAATTCAAAATCATATACAAATCAATTATCTGTGCTACCTATGGTTTTGCCTGACACCAAATGGACAAAACACCATTACAGATGTTGTTCCACTTTCATATGACAAGAATGCTGGGCAAGCAAAGAACGAAACTACTGTTTGCCCTATTTTTGGTAACTCTAACCATGATTTTGATTTTAATATCTAATTAGTACAAACATTAGTTTGGCACAATAACCAAGCTGAGCTGCCTTGTTTTAAGCAGTAATGTTCATTTTCTGCACAGTATATCTCCAACACTGAACTCTTGCACCAAGGAAAGCCAAATCCTGAGTGCAAATAAGATAATAAAAATTAAGGTAAACTCAATTTACATTGCACCTCAATTAATGTATTCAGTTCTGTTCACGTTTTCATTTATACATAATTTATTTACTTCTACAAAAAAGAAGTGTGGAAGAAAAGCATATGCACAAGTAGGAAATACAGTGAGATGCCACAAGAGGTAAACAAGAAGACAAAGTCTAGAATGCTTAATTGAGGCAGATGAGTAGCAAGATTCCGGCTACGACTATAGTGTTAGAGTGAAGTAGGGCTGATACTGGGGTTGGTCCTTCTATTGCAGCAGGTAGTCAGGGATGGAGGTCAAATTGGGCAGATTTGCCTGTTGCGGCCAGAACTAGGCCAATGGTGGGGAGTATGTTGTCTGTAAAACAGGCGAATATTCCTTGTATTTGTCAGTTTGAAGTGTTTATGGCAAATCACACAATTGCTATGATTAGTCCGATGTCTCCAATTTGGTTATAAATGATAGCTTGTAGTGCTGCTGAGTTTGCATGTGCACGTGCGAATCACCATCTGATTAGGAGAAAAGATATGACGCTGACTCCTTCTCAGCCAATGAAGAATTGTAGTAGGCTGTTGGCGGTGACTAGTGTAATTATCGCAATTATAAAAACTAATAGGTATTTAAAGAATTAGTTAACGTTTGGATCTGAGGCTATGTACCAAATTGAAAATTCTAGAATAGACCATGTGACGAATAGGGCAATTGGGCGAAGGTCAGTGAATTTATGTCTAAGATAAAGCTAATTTTAATGTTGAAGTTGTTGATGGTAATTAATGATAGGTTCGTTAGGATGATTTCTATGCCCTGATTAATGAATAGTATTATTGGGACTAGGCTAATTATACAAGCTGTTTGAACAGTGCGTTTGATGTTCTCTGGGGCTGGGTTCAGTGTTTTTCCAGGGTTTGGGTAGAATGATAGTAGGATTGGGATTGTGAGGGTTAGGAGGGCGGATAGCATTAGTGTAATATGGGTCGTTTGCATGTACTTTTACTTGGAGTTGCACCAAAGTTTCTGGTGCCTAAGACCAATGGATTTCTTTTATCCTTTAAAAAGTAAGGGGCCTGATGATTTTAACGTCAGTGTAAAGAATTAGCAGTTCTTGGTGCTCTTAACTCCCCTCGGTTTGCAAGAAGGGTTAAACTTTTGTTATTAGGGCCACATCCTAATGTTTTAGGTGAAACTATGCTAACCTGTGAGGATCTTGAATATAAGTGTGGGTTTAGTAATAAGGAGCATAAGTGGTAAAATGTGCAGGGCTATTAGTAAGTGCTCTCATGTGTGGGTCGGGCTGTTTGTAAGGATATTTGGTGAGATTTTGTTTCGTTGGGTTGTTAGGAATATATGTAGTGAGTAGATCGCTATGATTAGTGTGCCTATTTTGGTAAGTAGAATTGTTAGAGGTGACCAGTTGAATAAAGATGTGATAATGAGTAGTTCTCCTATTAGGTTGATTGTGTGTGGGGGGGGAGTGCTATGTTGGTTAGGTTGGCTAGAAGTCATCAAGTTGTTATCAGTGGTAAAATCATTTGTAGCCCTCAGGCAAGGATTAGGGTTTGGCTGTGAGTGCGTTTGTAGTTTGTGTTTGCTAGGCAGAAAAGTATGGATGATGTAAGACCATGGGCGATTATTAGAATTATTGCTCCTGTAATACTTCAGGGGGGTTGAATTAGGCATGCAGTAGTTACTAGGCCTATGTGGCTGACTGATGAGTAGGCAATTAGTGACTTTAGGTCTGTTTGTTGTATGCAGATAGAGCTAGTTATAATGATGCCTCATATAGCAAGGATTATGAATGGGTAGTGTAATTTTTATGTGAAGGGGGAGAGAATGAGTGAGATTCGGATAATTCCGTACCCTCCTAGTTTTAGGAGGATGGCGGCTAAAACTATGGACCCTGCAATTGGGGCTTCAACGTGGGCTTTTGGTAATCAAAGGTGTAGGCCGTATAGAGGTATTTTAACTATGAAGGCTATTAAACAGGCTGTTCAAAATATTATATTGGATCATGAGTTGTTGAGTGTGGGCTGGGTGAGTTGTAGAAGTAGGATTGATGAGTGGTGGTAAGATGCAGAATGGCAACTAGGAGTGGGAGGGAGCTTGCTAGGGTATAAAATAGAAAGTAAATACCAGTGTTTAGTCGTTCTGCTTGGTTTCCCCACCGGGTAATAATAATTAGCGTCGGGATTAGGGTTGCTTCAAATATGACGTAGAATAGTTAAGGTTTGTTGCTGAGAAGGTCAGGATTAAGAATGTTTGGAGGGTGGCCAGGGTAATAAGGAAGGTTTGTTTGCGGTGGGTAGGTTCTGGTTGGAGGTGGTTTTGGCTGGCGATGGCTAATTAGTGGTAGGAGTCAGCATGATAGCACTAGAAGGGGGGCGGAGATAGGGTCGACTGTTAGTCAGCTGCTTGAAAATAGTGTTTCTGAGTTGGTGGGATGTTTTAGTCAGGTGAGGCTTAATAGTGCTAGGGTTAGTGAATATAGGATGAATGTGTTGAATATTTGTGTAGGCTTTAGCACTATTGTTGAGGGGGCAAGCAGGACTGTAGGTAAAATAATTTTTAGCATTGTAACAGGTTTAGGGTTTGGAGGTGGTCGTTACCATGATACACTGTACTTCCAAATATATTGCAATCAATAAGCTTAAAAGAACTACCTAAAAAGGTAAGTTTCTCAGAAGCCTGTACTAACTGTTGGATTCTCTAAGGGACTTAAGGCAGATAGAATTGCTGAAAATAAACAGACACAATTACAAGGAAACACAAACTTTTTTGTACCAGCGAGAGAGAATATTTACTACATGCAACATATGGTTTTCCCCCTTATTCCAGTTTTACAAATACTGAGGGAGCAATTGGCACTCTTTACAGTGTTCCAGCTTTGGAATTTATTCTCTTTGGCTACTGGCCACAGAGAAAGTTTGGCCGCAGGAGTACTATACAAGGTAAATTATTCAAACAAACGTTCCTATTTCAACAGTGTGAGTGTGAGTGCGCACATATGTCTGTGTGCCAATTTTTAAATGATTCAGGTGTCAATGAAAGTACTGTTGCAAAATCTGACTTGAGTAAATGATGTATGAATAATGAATATTTCAGCAGAATGTAACTGAACTAGTTAGGAGTCAGGACTAGTACAATGGAGAACAACTTCACTGCAGCAGTTGATGCTATCTTATGAATAACTTACAAGTAACAAAGTAACTATGCAGAGTATTGAGAAAAACCTTCATACTTAAATTATAATATCTGATACCACCTATTGGACAGCCAGAAAACCAATAATTACACAATTCCCATCTCTGCTACCCAGGCAAGAGAATAAATAGCACATGGACTACATAAATAAGTTTTCCATTTAAGGCAGGGTTCCTGTCAAAGCTACTCAGCTCTCAAAACATTCCATTTGTGGCTCTGTGCAGTGACAAAAACCCATTCATATGAGACACAGAGAAAACATTTTCAATTTTAAGTGATATGCTCCTTAAGCAGTTAAAAAGCTTGAGTTAGTTGTTAATCAATACATTTTTGCTACTGTATAAGCACAACAACCTGTTTACCAACCTGAGCAAATATGAAGACTGGAGTAGAGAGTTAAAGACAATCTACAGACTGGGCATATGAAATGCATCCATTAGTCTGCATTTTCTTTTTTTCCCCTGAAGGAATAAGCTTAGTGCAAGGAAGAAACCCTATTTTTGCAGTACTTAAATAAAGATTTAAGCCATTTGACTATTGTGATCCCAGTCACATCAAATGGTTCAAGCTGTTCTGAAACCTATAAATACAGCGTGTTCTCCAAGGCACATCATCAACTCTTTTCCTTCAAAATGAATATGCTACAGCCAACCACTCAGGAAAGTGAAACAATGAAGACTAACTAGTAAGACCACAGAGGGTACATGAGAATACATATTTTGCAAATTCCAGAAAGATAGTATTGCTAAGCTGTTACAAACAAAGAGGTTTGGGTTCTTTCAAAATCTGTCAGACTGATTGGTATGCAAGGATTTATGAGTCAGAGTGCGGAAATGTGAAGTCGAAGGCTTTCACGGCTGGCATCCATAGGTTTTCCTTGGGTTTTGGAAATTTACATATCCTCCCCAACAGGGGTTCACAGCATATAAACTCCACACACACCCCTACACAACCATTCTCTGAGGATGCCAGCCACAGATGCAGGCGAAACGTCAGAAAGAAACTATTTCAGAACACAGCTTCACAGCCCGGGAAAAAACCCAAGGAAAATCTATAGTGCGGAAATGGTTGTCCTCAGCTTACAGATACATTTGCAAACGTGGCAGATATATATATAGAGATAGAAAAGCTTGATTCTTCAGTGTCTTAGCATTTAGGCCTCACTGTTTACAACTTCTCTCTCTACAACTTGTGCTCATTGATCAAGTTTAGGCTTCTGCATGCAGGGAACTCCAGGCTCAGACCTTGGCATCCTGGTTGAAAAACAGTAAATTTAGGCACAAGGCTGGGATTAGCTTCTGAGTCCCTTGGAAAGAGTGGCTAGTCAGAGGCTGCAATACTGGGCTTGACTGTGCAAGGGTCAGATAAGGCAACTTGAACTATATTGTACAATTGTCCCTACATATTTGCTGGGGTTTGGTTTCAGGACCCCCCGCGGATATAAAAAATCCATGAATAGTCAAGTCCCATTATATGCAATGACACAGCAAAATGGTGTCCCTTACATAAGATGGCAAAATCAAGGTTTGCCTTTTGGATTATTATTTTTTGAAGAATATTTTCAAGCCGTGAATACTTAAATCCATGGATACCAAATCCGTAGATACCGAGGGACAACTGTATTTATTCTAATTTGTAAGCAGCCTGGAGTCCTGGTTTTGGGGAAAAGGCAGAGTATAAAGTGATTATTAGTAGCAGTACTAGAATTCAAAGGAATACTGTACTTCCGACAAAGAGTCTACAAAAGCTCAAGATACCAACTTCCTTCTCTCCCCTCAAAGGTCCCACAGCATTCCTTTATCTTCTTATAAGAACAGTTATTGTTGTGTGCCTTTGAGTGACCCAAAGGCTAACCTATCACGGGTTTTCTTGGCAAGATCTGTTCAGAGGGGATCTGCCTCTGAGGCTGAGAGAGTGTGACTTAACCAAGGGCACCCAGTGGGTTCCCACGGCCGAGCGGGTCTCCGGGGTCCTGGTCCAATGCCTGACCCCACTGCACCACACGTAAGGAGTTTATCACACCACACTGTTATAGTGCTATTATTCCACTTTAACTGCTCTGGCTGCCTCCTGTGGAATTCTGGGATTTGTAGTTTAGTGAGCCCTAAGAGCTCTCTGGCTGAGAGTGCTAAATGCCCCTCCCTGAACTGCAGTGCAGTGGCTCCCCAAATAGCAGAGGCAGCACGTAGCAGCCACAAACAGGGGGCGGCGGCGGCGGGACCCCCTCTCCCCTCGTCCGTCTCAAGGACTCCAGGAGCCTCCCGAGCTCCTCCGTGCGCGCCCATGTCTCTGCCAGAGGACACCCCCCCAGCCACCCGCCTGGACTCAGCGTTCCGGGTCCCCCCCAGCCAGGGGTAGCCAACCCCGAGCCCCCTCCTCCTCGCCTACCTCCCAGCCTCAGGCGCCGGTTGGAGACCTGGTTGGCCAGCACCAGCGGCCGGGGGGGCTTCAGCCCGGCCACCTTCTTCCCTCCCCGAGCCTTCCTCAGCTCGGCCAGGCGGCTCGCCCAAGCCGGGAAGGAAGGCACCGAGGCCGCCATGACGGCGCTTTTGCGACACTTCCTCCCGGGCGAGCCGCCGCCATGGAACGCCCACCTCACCCGCTGCCCTCAGAGGCAGGCTCGCCTAACGGCATTGTCGCAAGAGAGCGCCCTCCCTCCGGGGATGCCCGAGAGAGGTGGGGAAGCGGCGGCGGCCATTTTCCCCGCGGCGGAGAGTGGAAGCCAGGCCGGAGGAGGAGGGAGGCCGTGTTTCCCCCCAGCAGTCAGGGCCAGTTTAAGGCACCCGCAGCGCCAGCATCCGCAGGGGGCCCCATCATTGTGTGTGGGGCGTCATAACCTTCCATAACCCTGCAAAAACATTATTAGTAATATATTCTGAACATCCTGTACTGTACTGTGAATATATTAGGTTACATTGACCTGAGATAAACATAAGGGCCCCCCAAAATAAAGCGTTGCACCCACCCCAATTCCTTAAACCAGTCCTGCCAGCAGTTATGCTTATTAAACATAAAATACGTTTTCTAAACAGATTTAAAGCATATATAAAATTTCCCGTGCTGGTTCAAACACTGTCTCGTCGTTAGGATAATGACTTGCGTTTGCGAAATTTAGACAGGTGTGTTATATGTGGGCAAAGTATACAGTTGTTCCTTCATATTCGCTGGGGTTTGGTTCCAGGACACCCCCCCCCGTGGATACCGAAATCCGTGAATACTCAAGTCCCATTATATGCCCTCTCTGGCTTTTCTTCGCAAACGAAGATTCAGGAAGGACTCATCCCGTGCTTTCTGCAAGCGCGCTGATGATTAAAAAGGTCAATCCGAGATAAACATGTCCGGTTGCAAAAAGCACAGCAGAAGGTCTCCTTGGGTGATGTTTTTGGGTTGTGATTCTTTCTGCGTTGTCGTTTCTCTTCAAGACTTATAGAATCATAGAATTGCAGAGTTGGAAGAGACCACAAGGGCCATCCAGTCCAACCCTCTGCCACGCAGGTAATCACGATCAAAGCATCCCCACAGATGGCCATCCAACCTCTGTTTAAAGACCTCCAAGGAAGGAGACCCCACCAAGCTCCGAGGGAGTGTGTTCCACTGCCCAACAGCTCTTTCTGTCAAAAAGTTCCTCCTAATGTTGAGGTGGAATCTTTGTTCCTGAAGCTTGCATCCATTGCTCCGTGTTCCAGTCTCTGGAGCAGCAGAAAACAGGCCTGCTCCATCCTCAACGTGACACCCCTTCAAATACTTAAAAGGGCTATCATATCACCTCTTAACCGTCTTTTTTCCAGGCTAACCATACCCAGCTCCCTAAGTCTCCCCTCATAAGGCATGGTTTGTTCGTCATGAGTTCTCAAATAAGGCTGCAGCATTGTGGATAGTGCGTCTCCATGCCTCCCGATTTGAGGCCAGGGCAGACCACTGTTGGTGATCAATTTGGCCGAGCCTGAGATGTTGTTTCAGAGTCTTTGTATTGCTTTTTTGGAGCACCCCTCTTACGCTGACCCGTGGCGAGTTCACCGTAGAGTAGTATTTTTGGGAGGCGATGGTCCTCCATCTTAGAAATGTGCCCTGCCCAGCGCAGCTGTGTTCTCAATATCATGGCCTCAATGCTGGTGATCCCTGCTTGCCCAAGGACAGCAACATTCGTCACATAGTCAGTCCAGTGTATATTTAGGATTGTGCGTAGACAGCGCTGATGAAAGCGCTCGAGGAGTCGTAGGTGGTGGCGATAGGTGACCCATGTTTCAGATCCATAAAGGAGGATAGACAGTACGATGGCATAACAAAATGGGTCCCTTTTATAAGATGGCAAAATCAAGGTTTGCTTTTTGGATTATTTTTTAAACAATAAGTTTCAAAATGTGACATCAGCTCTGCTTACGCACAATCCTAAATATACACTGGACTGACTATGTGACGAATGTTGCTGTCCTTGAGCAAGAGGGATCACCAGCATTGAGGCCATGATATTGAGAACACAGCTGCGCTGGGCAGGGCACATTTCTAGGATGGAGGACCATCGCCTCCCCAAAATAGTACTCTACAGTGAACTCGCCACGGGTCAGTATAAGAGGGGCGCTCCAAAAAAGCAATACAAGGACTCCCTGAAACAACATCTCAGGCTCGGCCAAATTGACCACCAACAATGGTCTGCCCTGGCCTCACATCGGGAGGCATAGAGACACACTATCCACAAGCCTTATTTGAGAACTCACGCCAAACAAGTATTGAAGAGAAACGACAACACAGAAAGAATCACAACCCGGAAACATCACCCAAGGAAACTTTCTGCTGTGCTTTCTGCAACTGGACTTGTCTATCCCGGATTGGCGTTTTTAGTCATCAGCGCGCGCTTGCAGAAAGCGCGGGATGAGTCCTTCCTGAATCTTCGTTTGCAAAGAAAAGCCAGAGAGAGAGAGAGGGATATGGAGGGACAACTAGTCCAAGCTAAGTTGGTAGCCCAGTAGAAATTTCTAAGAAGAATCTCTTCCCACGTGGACACTACAGCTGTCACCACATACATACAGACTCCTGATTCAGGAAGAGAGTTTATTCTTCTAAAATTACTGTTCTATGGTCCACATTTCTGAAGAACAGCCACAATTGCTACTTCTGTTTTAATAGTCTCTTTCTGCCATATAAGGTATTCCATTTTTTATGATGGGGATCGTTTGTAAATAAAGTAGGACTCTTGGCAGCACATTTGTTTTTATCACTGCATTCTCCCCATAAAATATAGATTCCAATTGCCCCATTTTCCCAAGTCTCTTGACAGCTTTCCAAACTTTTTCGTAAGTATTTTGAAACAATACACTGTTATTCTTTGTAATTATCACTCCCAAGTATTTGACCTCCCCCCCTTTTTTTTCAACCTTAAAACTAGAAAGAGCAATTAGCTCATCTTCCTCTTCTGTGGTCATATTTTTAGTCAACATTTTTATTTTGTCACAATTTATTTTCACCCAGAACATACCCCAGACAGCTTAATATTTTCTAAAAAAATCTTCATTGAAGCTGTAACTATCACAAAATATCATCTGCATAGGCCTTCAGCTTGTACTGTTCCATTTTCAACTTCACTCCAGGACACTCTATCATCTTGTCCCATGTCTCTCAGCAAAGTCTCCAATGCAAATATAAAAAGCAAGGAGAAAAGTGGATATCTTTGTGTAGTTCCCTTTTGCACTTCAATTGGTGCTGTTATGTTGCCGTTTATCAATATCTTTTGAACTGAATATATTGTCTTTATAGCCTAGATAATATTTTCATCAAAGTCCATTCTCTCCAATGCCTTAAATACTGTAGAGAATTCTAAGAAATATTGTCAAATATTTGCATCCAAAAAACCCCAAACAGCATTTTTCTTATTGTGATATGCCTCATACCGGGAGGCATGGAGACGCACTATCCACAATGCTGCAGCCTTATTTGAGAACTTACGCCGAACAAGTCTTGAAGAGAAACGACAACACAGAAAGAATCACAACCCGGAAACATCACCCAAGGAGGCCTTCTGCTGTGCTTTCTGCAACCGGACTTGTTTATCTCAGATTGGCCTTTTTAGTCATCAGTGCACTTGCAGAAAGTGCAGGATGAGTCCTTCCTGAATCTTCGTTTGTGAAGAAAAGCCAGAGAGAGAGGATTTCAAATAGTTGATAATATCCAGGACAGTCCTTATATTATCCCCTTTAAAAAAAAAGAAATCCACTCTGGTCCTCATGAATATTCTAGGAAATTGTTTCTTCAGTCTGTCTGCCAGGATAGAGGCAAAACTCTTATAGTGAATACCGAATCTGTGGATACCGGGGTCAACCTGTAATCATTATTTAGTAATGAGACAGGACCATAATTCCTTGGGTTAATGGGTTGTCTGTGTCTTCTTTATGTACCACTGAACTATAAGCATTTTTACAAGAATCCTGTATCTACTGTATCCTTTACTCAATAATCCATCATAGATCACCTTGCATGGTTGAAGTAATTCACCTTCAAATTTCTTATAATGTACTGCAGATAGTCCATCAGGTCCTGCAGCTTTCCCAGATTTAATCCTTTTAATTGCTTCAACTAGCTCCATTTTTGTCACAGGTCCATTAAAACTTTTTGTTCCAGGCATATTTCATTCAATCTGAGGCTATCCAAATATTCTTCCATATCTAGTATTTTTTTCATTGCCCTTTTGCATATAAACGTCTGTAATATTCCTCAAAGGCTTTCAATATCTTGGCATTACTTATTATATAGTGATCTCCCTTCTTGAGTTTTATGATTACTTTCTTCATCCTTTCTTGCCTCAGTTTACAAGAGAGCCACTTCCCAGTTTTATTTGTAAATTCAAAATTCTTTTGTTTAAGGCAGTAGCTCTTAACCTTTTCTTTACCAGGGACCCTCTTTAAATATCTTTTGTTGCCATGGCCCCCCAAGATACAACTCAAGATTTAAAACCCTAATAATAACAATAACAATAATACCTGATGATGATGATACAATTACACCATCCATTAAACCTTCCCTCAGAGGCACTGGAGGGGGAGGGAAGACTTTCTCCTGCTTCTTACTACAGGCTGGAGCAACTGAATGGCAATGCGCAGGCCAGGCCAGCCAGCTAGCCAGCACCTTGGCTCCTGTCACATGGCCACTCCACTGTGGGGAGGAGGTGGGCCAAGCAGCCTTCAAGCCTTCACGGACCCCCTGTGAGGACATCATGGACCCCTGGAGATCCCCGGACCACAGGTTTAAGAACACTGGTTTAAGGTATAATAGTTTAGCATTCATTTCTTGGACCGTGAACACCAGAACTGCTGTTACAGTAGCTTAACCATTTGTCTAATCTCTTTATCAATCTTCTCTTTGAGTTTCTGCTCTAGACATTGTATCTCATGCAGCAGTTTCTCTCTCTCTTTCAGTCTTGAGCCCCTTGTGACTTCTAAGGTTTTCTTGAAGATGTGCATGAGATATTGGGAAGAATGTCTCTAACTGTTAGACATGGTCAACATCTGTCAACATTCCTCAGTTTGATCAAATAAACTCACCATAAGAGTATTGAGAGATTGAAGTCTTTTCCATGGTGGAAACATGTCAATTTGTTGAAGAGTCTCCTAAGATGTCTGCTTCACACATAACATTCCTAGCCCCTTGAGATTATTAATGGCTTTGCCAGATAAATTGGTATTGGGTGAAGATACTCCTTGGTTGTTGGTACCAAGGTTTTGATACCAAAAGTAATCCCGTTAGTGAAACATGTTACTACAGAGAATGTGTCCTAGAAGCAGAACTCTCAGATCCAGTGGACTTTTTTAAAAAAATGAGATGTAATCTGAATTTACATGTCTGAACTTGTACAGAACATTAATGCATTTCACCAGACCTCCACCTCTTGTGGAACACCAGTCTCCTCTGCATTACCAAAACTGGTCTCAGAGTCATTCCCCCTGCTATGTTTTCTCACAATCCATTGTTCTAGTTAAACCACTTTGGACGTGTATAAAACCACAGTTTTACTATATATGCATTCTAAATTCTGGCTGCGGATGTGTTTGTTTACTTCAATTAGTCATTAATAATTCCTTTACAACAATTTATCTCTAAGTTAATCTAAAGTCTACACACACACAGTGCAAAATGAAGTCTGATCACCACACCATACATGTTATTAGTCATAATTAGAGGAACTATTATTAATTTATGTGCAAAACCATCCCTGCACAAGACACCGCTTTGCACTCTGATGCAAATGAATCATACTACTCCTTCCACTTCAGTCTTTTTGCAGGTTAGCCTACAATATCTATGGCAGAAGAAATGTTCTGGTGTGATGTAGGATAAGAAATGATGGTACTGTCTTGATATGCCCAGCTTCCCTGTGGTATGTCTGTGTTACAATGCTGGGAATTGCACAGCCTTCCAGATGTTGTTAGACTGTAACTTCCAAAAGCCCTAGGAAGCATACCCAGTGCTAATGAATGACAGGATGGAGGAGACCTGGCTGAACAAGACTACGTGCGAAAAGGATCTAGGAGTCCTAGTAGACCACAAGTTGAACATGAGTCAACAGTGTGATGCGGCAGCTAAAAAGGCCAATGCGATTTTGGGCTGCATCAATAGAAGTATAGTGTCTAGATCAAGGGAAGTAATAGTGCCTTGGTCAGGTCAGGCCTCACGTAGAATACTGTGTCCAGTTCTGGGCACCACAATTCAAAAAGGATATTGACAAATTGGAGCATATCCAGAGGAGGGTGACTAAAATGGTGAAAGGTCTGGAAAGCATGCCTTATGAGGAAAGACTTAGGGAGTTGGGTATGTTTAGCCTGGAAAAAAGATGGTTAAGGGGTGATATGATAGTTCTGTTTAAGTATTTGAAGGGGTGTCACATTGAGGATGAAGCAAGCTTGTTTTCTGCTGCTCCAGAGACTGGAACACGGAGCAATGGATGCAAGCTCCAGTAACAGAGATTCCACCTCAACATTAGGAGGAACTTTCTGACAGTAAGAGCTGTTTGGCAGTGGAACACACTCCCTCGGAGCGTGGTGGGGTCTCCTTCCTTGGAGGTCTTTAAACAGAGGCTGAATGGGCATCTGTCAGGGATGCTTTGATCATGATATCCTGCATGGCAGGGGGTTGGACTGGATGGCCCTTGTGGTCTCTTCCAGCTCTACAATTCTATCATTCTAGGAGCTGTAGTTTAGCAATATATAGGTGTGCGCAGTTCCCACAATGATTGTACTATTTGGAATTACAAAAGCTAGAATGATTGCACATTGGGGGTCTGGTGCAACTAGACTAAATATTCCAGTCCCATCAATCTTTCTCTTCTTCAGTGTCTGCATTGTCCTTGTGCCTCCCAGTGCCAGGTATGAGATACTGTCTGGGTCAAACAATAAATATGTAATTTATTAGTCTTGGCTCAGCACACACAACAGTGAAGGTGTTTAATGCCTGATATATATTTTTCTAAACAGGTCTATGAACACCACCAACACACCCACACTCTCCAAATTAATCTACTTTCTTAAGTGGTACCTGAGGTCTTGTCAGTGCTTCTCACTGTTTTATATCTTATGTTCCACCAATCACTATCTAGTAGTTCTACCATTAGAAAAAAAAGGCCACCTTTTCACTGAAAACCACTTATCTGTTTAGAGGCATTCTGCTATTATGCTGTTTATCATTTATAGCAAGTCTTAAGGACCTAAAAATGCATCAAGCATTGTTGGGAATAGAAACAAACAAAAGGAATAATTCCATTAGTATCTGAAAATTGTAATAATTCTGTTGGTTATAAATTTCACCGCAACAGTAGTCACAAAGATAATACATTAAAAATGCATATCACCCTTGCAGGAGGACATGAGGACCGACGGAGACCAAATTTTTAGTAACTGTTATGAAAACCCTGTGAAAATAATAGGATTACCTATTATCTACAGTCTCAGGTGTCCACAAGGGGTTTTGGAACATATTCCCTGCAGATACAGTGGTCAACCTGTAATCCCCTTCCCTCACCTTCATTTGTCTTCAACCCACTTACCATGACCATCTAAACTATCTAAATGGGTAACTTCAGTGGGTCTGGGAGGAAGGATTCCCCCAAACCTGCTATACACTCCCCTCATTGCTACAGGGAATTTTAGCAGCCAGCCCTTTAAAACAAGCAAGAAAATCTCATTTCAAGTGGCTTTTTCCTGGTTTGTTGCCAATTTTGATAGCATGATTTGCTACTGAATTTCAGTAGGGTGGTTTGAAGGGTCTTGGCCCAAAGAAATATCCTTTGGTGAACATAGAAGCTTTAAATATATAACAACAACAAAACAGTTATCTCTAAAGAGGAGCATCAACAGTATCTCAGAGAAATGTACATGTACAAGACTTTGCATCATAGCTGTTGTAAAACATGGGTCCACAGGATTTTTGTTCCGATGCTCTCAGAATAGAAATTAGAATCACAGAGTGGGAAGATACAATAATGGCCATCTAGTCCAACCCCCTTGTTACCCACATGGCTGCCCAGTCATTGTGGGGATGGGGAATGTGTGGTTGCAGGAACTCCCATAGGACTGATGTAATCCAGGAACAGCTGGAGGGAAACACTTTCCTTTATGGCAGTGGCGGGCAACTGCAGAAGGTACGGGCGGCATTTCCCCTCCTTCTATCTATCCATCCAGCTGCACTGGTGGGTTTCAGTGCACTGGAAGTGATGTAACATCATTCCCAGCAGCTATTTTGGCCATTTTTTTCTTTTGGTTTTTTTTTTGGGGGGGGAGGGGTAGTTGAGGGCCTCGAAAGTTGGGGAAGCAAACCACTGCACTTGTGGACAGTTTTGGTTGTTTTTGGCCACTTTGTGGATTAAAAAAATCACCCCAAAACACACCTCCCAAACCTGGAGGCTGTGGAAGGCTTCCGGAGCTGCACATAGAGGTCCCAAGGGCTACATGTGGCCCATAGGCTGCACTTTGCCTATCCCTGTTTCATGGCTTCCAGACACATTCTCTTAGCCATTCAGATTTTCTTGAACCACCTGAACTCAGGAAGAAATCAAAGTTTGTCTGCTCTCAAGTGCAGAATAAGGATCACGTTTATCCATCTTACTGAATATACTGAGAGATTATCCATCTTGCTGAATAACTGATTCTGCACACAAGAGCTAGGTTTTCTTAGTAGAAAGTATGAACAGGTGAGAAAAGGGGCATTAGTACAGTTTTATACACATAAACTAGATTTTAATATATAAGATTAAGAAGGCCACATTGAATTACAAAAATAAAAATGCATATCTGGGGACAGAAAAGTGTTTTATAGAAAAAATAATTTGATCAGTTGAAATGTTTTCATCAGCACCAGTTTGCATTTTTGAAGACATCACTTCCTTTTCTGAAGTGTTATCAGTATTAGCCTCATAAAAAAACAAATACACATATTGCTATAGAAACAAAAAGCAGTCAAGGAAGGATTGAGTTTTTTGGCACAGAAAACTTCAGAAATCTGTGTTGAATAATTACGAAAGGAAGGAGAACCATTTAAGACTTATCTTCTAAGTCCAACAGGCCCTGTTTGAAGTAATTTGTTACAAATACAAAAATAATACTTCATAAAATGCTGCTCAAGCAGCAAACACTAAATGTTTTTCTTTGGCCCGAAGATGAGGTTTCACGATCTGAAGCAGTAGCAAATGAAGCAATAGAAAAATCTGGTCCAAAATTGGACTTTGAGCCATGAAAAAGTAGTCTCAGCATTAGAAGAATATATAAAGGATTATTTTCAAGTTGTCCAAGAACTTTGTTTCGGTACTTCTGTACTTTGCATGTTCTGCTCACCATGATTTTGTCTTCTCATGGATTAGAACAGCTATCTTTTTTCTGATTCAGTTTGGAGAAAAAATAACTGGTATATAGTCAGTTTTGTTGAGTTCTCTTCATGAAGATTTTGTGCATGTAATCCCAAAATCTCCCTTGATGTGATTCATTGTGGTGAATCATAGCTGTGAGGGCTTCACCTTGATCAAGACTCTGCCAGTAATCTTGTAGCCACATTTCCTTCCAGCTGAAATATACAAAGAGAAAAATGAGCACAACAGATCTGCATAGCCATCTTTCTCCAAGACGGAGGAAACTGCAAAAGACTTGTACAGTACTGTCAGAGTAAAAATGTTTGCAACTAGACCAACATGAAAAGTATAGCAGGATGCTCAAAATGCAACCAGATTTACAGAAAAGAGTCAGTCAATCCTCTGTGTGTTTGTGCCTTTAAGTTGCCTGTTGATTTACAGCAACCCCATGAATTTCATACTGTTTTCATAGCGTGGGAATACCCAGAGATGGTTTTGCCAGTTCCTTTTTCTGAAATATTGCCTACATCATCTGGTATTTGTGGCAGTCTCCCATCCAACTACTAACCAAGGCTGACCCTGCTTAGTTTCCAAGATCAGACAGGATCTGGTGCCTTTTGGATATTTAGATCACTCCTCTGTTTCCCATTAATACTGAGAAGCATCAAGTCTGTTTTTAACTCTCTGCTGCCACCAACTGTTCAGGATTTCACCAGTCTGGAGCCTCATTAAAAAGAACCAAACAAAAGCAAGCAAGTTCTCTACTCAGCACATATGGCTTAGTAGGGATGTGACAGCAGAAGAAGAATTAGTTTCAAAGATAAACAGATATCACAACACATTACATATTGCATTAGCATTACAACTCCAGAATATCATTTTGGGTTTTATAGCTAGAAATTTGTTTGTAGAAATTTGTTTTTGTAACCAGTATTTACAGAACATTGTTCTAGATTTTTTATCTTTAGATGTAGGCAACCATGAATAATCTATTTTAAGCCACTTTTGAGAGAACTTTGTACAGTTATCCATGGATTTGGTATCCACGGATTTAAGTATTCACGGCTTGAAAATATTCTTTAAAAATAATAATCCAAAAAGCAAACCTTGATTTTGCCATCTTATATAAGGGACACCATTTTGCTATGCCATTGCATATCATGGGACTTGAGTATTCACAGATTTTGGTATCCACGGGGGTCCTGGAACCAAACCACAGCGAATATGAAGGGTCAACTATTAACTTGCATACAAAATGCAAGAAGGTTTCATAATTGGAATAATACCTCAGTTTTGAGGTTCTGCACACAAAATTGGAAGTGACATTAGAAATATGTACAAAAGGAGAACTCTTATATAAAGTGGCTCATTGTAGGAAATGCTGTGCCTTCCCCTTTGAGCCCAAGTGTTGCATGAACATCAGTTTGCTATAAGAAAACATAACAGGTTAGCCACCATTAGCATCTTTATCTCCCTTGTGTGTATGTGTGGTTTTTTTTAAATCAGCTGTTAATTCTGAAAGTACAGTACTGTAGTAGAATGGATAAAGATTATTTTCTGATCGTAACTCTTTGTTGGACTAGAGTACTTTTGCAGCATTCCTTGTCATCAGAAACATGGTCAAAAATTTAAAAACTAGATGCAGCAGAAAACATGCTTGTGGGGGCAATTAGCTAACACACATTGGAAACTGCTTAATGCAGTGTAGATGTGTAAATTGTTATTGGTTAAAACAATTTGTAAGCCGCTCGGAGAGCCTTACAGCCTGTGGCTGAAGAGTGGGGTATAACTAACTAATAAATAAAGATAGTGATTTGAGCACTGCAGAATAACTCGGGAGACCAGGGTTTGACTCCTCACTCGATCATGGAAAACCACTGGGTGACCTGAGGCAGGTTATACACTCTCAGCTTCAGAGGGAGGCAAAGGCAAACCCTCTTCCAAACAAATCTTGCAACAAAACAAAACACCCACACCATGATAGGTTTGTTTAAGGGTTGCTATCAGTTGGAAATGACTTGAAGGCACACAACAATTTACACAAGTAGGCTTGGTGTTACAAATACTGCTGGTTTGTTAATCTTTTCTATAGCGATTTTGAATTGCTTGCTGTCGTAAGTATGACAACTAGTTCAGCCAGTATCTCACTTCTTTAATAAAACAAGTCTGCAAGTTACTTCCAGGTAGTCAGGGAAACCCATTTGAATCAAGTTGTGTATACCAAAGCAGTTTCTTAAGAAGTGATATCCTATGCCAGAAGCACTATATTGACAAGTAACAGTCTGCTAGTCTCCTTTATAAGCAAGAGGACAAGATGACTGAATGGACCATCAGGATTTAACCATTGCCCGTACAAACAGAACACCAGAATAGCTTAAACAGTTATTCTAAATCAGGCCTGCACAACATATAGCCTGCAGGCTGCATTTGGCCTGGCAAAGGATTTTGTACTGCCTGTGAGGATGTTTCTCCCCCACCCTTTTGCTCCTCCGAGAGACTGGCTAAGGGACTCCCACCTCCTTCCCTCCCCCGCCGCCAAAAACAAGCCACGGTTGCCGTTGCCGTGATAAGGTGAATTAGGCAAGGGCTTCTTGGCTCTTCAGCAACCCACCTTCCTTGCCTCCTCCTCCTCCTGTTCCTTGGCTCCTGGCAGTGCTGCTACTTCTCCCCCCACTCGGGCCTCCCTACCCACAAAAGCCTGCCACCAGTGCCACTGAGTCAGAGGCCATTCAAAGGCCAGGGTTCCTCGGATGGCTTCAGATGCGGCAGCGGCAGGCTTTGCTGGGTAGAAAGGCCTCCCTTGACTTGGGACTTCCTACCCACCAAAGCCCGCCGCCACTGAGTCATAGGCCATTAGAAGGCCAGGGTTCCTTGGATGGCCTTTGATGCCAGGGGTTGAAGTGGCCTCTGCCTTCACACACTCCACAGCTGTCCGGCTGCCAGCCGTGAAGACCTGATTTGGCGGTGGCAGTGAGGGAAGGCAGAGGCCACTTTAGCCCCTGGTCACCAGTGGCTGAAGCGGCCGCTGCCTTCCCTCACTCTGTGAGATGATTTGGTGGTGGCGGGGATAGAGGCATGCAAACACCTCCGGGGCAGATTGAGGGAGGAGCACTGTGGAGCGAGTGAGACACCCAGGGAGAGAAAGAGAAAGAGGAGGTAATTATACCTTTATTAATTACTTACTAGTTACTTATTAGTAGTGATTTAAATTAATTGAAAATTAATTAATTAATTACACCTTTACTTATCTGTGGCCCTCAGAAGTTTGGCCTGTTTTGATTTTGGCCCCTACCTACTGCCAATTTGTGCAGGCCTGTTCTAAAGCATGCTTGCCCTGATCATGCCTTTTTTCATCTATGGCTAAGAGGTTGTTACTTACATAAGAGACAAATAAAAGCCAAGCAGTCTCAAGACAAAAGATATCATCTGCTCTCATCCCCTCCCTGTTCTGCCCAACACACGTTTGTTTCAGAAAAACACACAGTAGGTATTTTAAAATTACATATAGTACTAGCTGGACTCAGCGTACCATTCGCCATTAAAAAAAACTCTCCAAAAATGCCCATTAGACCTCACGACAACCCTATAAGGTAGGCCAGCGGATTTAAATTCCTCCTCCCCCTTCTCACCATTCCACACTTTCCCCAGAATTGCTGAAGGTGACTCACTCTGTTGCCCTACCACCAGTTGATTGCCTAAGTCCCGTTGAAGCGGCAGCAACATCATCCCACCACCACCAGTTGGCTGCCTGAGTCCCAATCTGGGCCACAGACTGAGTGACAGGAGTGCATTGTGAGGTGGAGGGGGAATTTGCATGTGGGTGGTGATTGGTTGGGTGTGTTTCCTGGGCACCCAGTCAGCACACTGGGAAAGGCAACATGCCCAAGAGAATATATATATATATATATATATATATATATATATATATATATATGGGGGGGCAGCTATGTAGTTCCATGGAATCAAACGGTATTTTTAACACTGGCTTTAACAATAATACATTTCAATCAATAATGCCAAGCATTAACTTGGGGATATTAAGCTATTGTGCTGTGAGCAACCATATTTTCATTTTAAAGATAAAGAGGCATACAAAGATTGCTTCAGACACATAAAGATTGTTACTAGATCTGGCAATCCTTTTGATGCCCTGGTTGATCAGTTGAATAAAGAAATTATGCAGACAGCTGACATGATTGTTCCTAAGCATCCTTTATCTGAGTAAAGAACATGGGTTCCTTAGTTCTCAGAAGAGCTCAGGGAAATGAAGTGCTGGGCAAATGCCAAAAGTAATGCTGGAGAATGGTTTAGGGCCCATTTTAGAGCATCATCTGCAATGTTAAGGGAAGCTAATCTTTGCTACCTCTATACCATCAGCACAATCTTGTCCAGTATGCAGTTTTTTCATGTAGTAAAAGGGACTGTTACATTCTAGAGTTCAGAATAATGAATAAATCTGTATTCTGTAATAAATATTCTGTAATAAATCTGTAAAATATTTTGTGCAGAAAATTGCTTAGATCCATTCTGATTTGGATTCCAAGTAAGAGTAAACCCAGGCAATGTAACTGAGACACCTACTTTGCTCAGTTTTGATTTCATTCTTGTCAACCTGATTAATGGGGACAAGTTCCCTTGAAAAGTGAAGCCAACTAACCATTTATTAGAACCCGTCTGTTCTGGTTGATTAACTTGCCAGTGGTGGGCTGGTCAACTGAGTGATGGATGTTTCTTTGATAGGTGATGGTATTTCAACTCTTTTAAAAGAATCATTCTCATAGGGTTATATATATAGTCTTAGAGCAAGTGATGGCGGCACAACTACAGGCTTAAATTTACCACCTGGATCCATTCTTTGCTGGGTCCGAACCTGCTTATGGGACAGAAGCAGACTCAGATGCCTTGGTGGATGATCTATGACTGGAACTGAACAGAGGGAGTGTGTCCCTGTTGGTTCACTGGACTTCCCAGAGACATACAATACTATTGATCCTGGTATTCCTTCTGAACCATTTGGCTGATATGGAACTTTCAGGGCATTGTTTTGCAGTGGATACAATACTTTTGGGCTGAATACTTTGAGAAGATGGTGCTGGGGGACTGCAGCCTCATGGCTGTTAGCTTATAGTTTCAGATGGTTCAATAATGTCCCCTATGCATTTTAATATCTATATGAAGCTGCGGGGAAGTCATTTGGAGTGTTGGGGATGGATGCTCTTTCTCTCTCTATCTTTTGCGCCTGATGTAAAAGTGGACATCCTGAATCGATGCAGTGAAGGATTGGATAAGAGTGAACAAACAGAGGCTCAATCCAGACAAGGCAAAAATCCTATTGGTCAGCAATGATTTAGCAAGAACAGATTAAAATAGCAGGTGGGGGCCGTCCCTGTGAAACAGGGATCAACTGGTGGTTGCAAGGATCTGGGACATTTTATACCTCTTCTGTTCCTTTCTTGTTACTATTTTTTTACACAGATCCCTGAGATGTTGTCCTTTAAATGCTTCTACATCACTGTGCATCTGTGTGATCTGAAGTGTGTACAATCACTGTTGTTATACCCATTTAAATGAACTGGAGGTAAAATGTCCCCCTGCCCTGAGAATGGTGGGTGTTCCCTTTTCCTGTTTTTTTTTTTGTTTCCTTCCCAACAATACCCCCAAGTATAGCCTTTCCTTCTGCTACTGGCAGATGGGAGGAAGCTGGGGACACTGTTGAGGCAGCAAAACCTGGACCTGACCCTCCATTGCTATCCTCTGATAATTGGGAGTGAGGGGGCATATTGATTTTCCCTATATCCTGTGACATAATGACGAGCATTTCACTCATATAAAAATAAGAATACACAAAAGTGCTTTGTGTGTTATTTCAGTAACCTTACAACAATCTCTTGAGAGTAGCAATTTCAACATCATCACAATATTATTACAGAATACTAGACAAAAAGAGCTGAGGGAGTGTGGCTTTCTGGTGTATTCATTGGTAAGCTGAGATCTGATCCACAAATTAGAGCTATAACAATCCAGAACAGAAGAAGGAAAAGCACATCACATAAAATAAAGAAAAACAACCTGTTCTCTGTGAAAATATTTTTTAAAAAAAACAGTACCCCTGGAGAAGCAAACTCAAATCACAGACAATTTTCTGATAGAAAAAAAGAGTAACTTACTGCACCCTTGGATGTTTTCCGCCTACAGTATTTCTTTAGAGCTCAGATACAAATGAGATTTACAGCTTATGAGTCATGATTTTAGACACTATGCTGTATCAATTTTGTCCCTCTCTATGGATATATGAAGGTCAGTAGGCTTTGTAGAACAGTTTTGTTAAAGATTTCAGAAGAATCTCTATATATAAAACTCTTAGGTATGTTGCCATTCCCAGTGCACTGATTGGCTGCTCAGGAAATACACCCAACCAATCACCACCCACATGCAAATTCCCTCTCCACCTCACAATCCACTCTTGCCCCTCAATCTCTAGCCCAGATTGGGACCCTGAGAGTCAACTGGCAGTGGTTGCAGGGCAACAGAGCAAGTCACCCTCTGTCCAGAAAAACAACTCAAAATGCCAGCAGGATAAACAAGGGCTAGGAAAGCAGCCAAGCCCCCATGATAGTTAATTAGGGAGGTCCAGATAAAGTTCAGAACAAGCAAGGTTCCGTTTCTTGGAGAAGCAGCAATACAGGCAAGAAGGCACACAGAGAAGAGTCCAGAATACAGTCCAAAGGTCAAGGCTTACAGAAGGCAGTATTGTCTAGAAGTTGATCCGTGGGTCAGCAGGATCAGGCAACAGGGTAGTCAAGAACAGTCCAAGGTCAAGGCATGAATCAAGGCAGCAAGGATTCAGGCACCAAAGTCAGCAGGAAGCTTTCTCCAGGGAGATAGCTGATCTCTGACAAAGCCTCCATTGCCTCTTCCAGCCTATATAAAGCAATTAAGGCTTTGCCAGGTAATGAGCAAGTTCTTCTCATAAATTCTCAGAGACCTCCTTTGAGCCTCCTTTTGAGCTCACTTCTGGATATACGATGGTGGAAGTAAGTCCCTCTCCTCTTTTTCTTCCTTATCTGAGTGGGCAAGACTCTCTGCTGGAACTGATGCCAACCCACTTGGACCAGGCTCTTCTTCTGCTCGAGCCTCTAGGTTGGCAGGGTTCCCTGCTGGCACAGGTGTAGATAAACCTGTGCCAGGGTCCCTAGAGCCGTTCCCTGCCATGTCCTCCTCCTCTTCTGACTATACAGCCTCATCAGGCTCACGGGGCATGACACCCTCAGCAATTCTAGGAAAAGTATGGAATGCTGAAAAGGGACAAAAGGAATTTCAAAATCCACCAGCCTACCTTACAGGGTTGTCGTGAGGTCTACTGGGAGTTTTTTTAATAGCATATGTTATGCTGGGTACAGCTAGTTCTAAATATTACACTTAAAGTTTAATGTTCCATAGCAATATTCCACAATACGGTCATAAAATTATGACAACATGGGGATATTTAGAATTATTACAGATGATAATAATAAATATTACCTGTCTCCAGAAGGAATGTCCTCAATGTTTCCATATCCAGGCACAGGTGGAGGACACCCCATGTGTGTGAATTGAGCTATCTGAGGTTCAGGAGCTGACAATTTCCCATGGGTCCTCTTATGGTTTCTTTCTGCATTGATTCTGGCATTTTCCCTGTCACAGACAAAGCACTCAAATCCATTCAGATAATTAGGCAGTGTCATGTCATTTACTCCCCATTCACGCCTTTCCATGGTTTCCAGCAAGAACTGGTTTTTAATACCACCTGCATTCTTGTACTCTAAATATTTCAAGTACTCATTTGGATTCCTATCCAAGTAGTCAATATAGTCTGCTAGCTCTTTAGGGCTTCCAAAGTCATCAATGAGAATGATGGAATGGTCATCAGGCATCCAGTCTCGAACTGATGGTGAACCTCGATAGACCGGAACAGCTCCGACGTGCATTGGCCGCCAAAGTTTCTCTGTCATATAATCGTGGCATATGGCATTCTCCATAGCCAGGTGAAACTTGTACTTAGAGATAAAAGTCATGAATTCATAGTCCTCGGTAGTGGCTGTAGAAGTGTCCCTCAGCCTCATACTGGGAAGCTCCCGATTGTTCAGGCATTTACCATAAGAGTCCACCTACAATAGTAATAATAAGCTTTTTTAAAAGTTGGCTTTTGCTCCTTCTCCTCAACTCAACACAGATATGTTTGCCAAGAAAGAGCTCCTGGGTTATCTTTCTGCTGAAGAAGGACTGCTTAAAAAGAAAAGCAGTAGTAGCTGGTCTAGGGTAAGTGACCAGCTGTGGATGGGGAGGCACTCCCCTGAAAGAGTATGTACATCACTTGGGAGTATTCCTAGATCCATCTGTGTCAATGGAAACCCAAGGGGACTTGGCTGCCTAGAGTGACTAGAGTCAGCTTTGCCTGGTCCACCAGTTACAGATGCCTTGATAGGGATAACCAGGCCAAAGTAATTAAAGCACTGGTAATCTCTTGTTATAGGCCTAAATACCCTAAAGGCACCAGGTCCTATCTGATCTTGGAATCTAAGCAGGACCAGCCCTGATTAATACTTGGATGGGAGACCACCAAGGAATACCAGGTGCTATAAACTTTATTTCAGAGGAAGGAACTGGCAAAACCACCTCTGAGTATTCTTTTCCTAAGAAAATCCTATGAAATTATGGGGTTGCCATAAGTCAACAGGCAACTTGAAAGCATGTGCATGCATGCACTCTCTCTCTCTCTCCTGATAGACTACCAGTGTTGAATTTCACATGGGGGCATTCTTAAAGACCTGGAAATTTCAGCTAGTGCAAAATGCAGCATGTAGATTGCTGTTTTTCTGGCAGCTAAATTTAGTAAGAATTAACTGCATTTTATTTCTTATTGGTCAACATTGCTACCTTTGTTTTTGATACTGATATTGTTGTAATTTTCTTACAGAATAAAAAAAATCAAAGGGAAGGTCCATTACCATTTTTGTCTAGAAAAACAATGTTCTTGTGTTAAACTTCATCTAACCTTACTCATCACAGCTAACATTTTCCTAGCACTTGTTCTTACAATAATTCTATTATTCCAATTTAGAGATAGGAAACTGACCCCCCTATAAAAACCAGGAAAGAAAATCTATTATCTGGTTATAGCTGAACTCAACTGCAATTTAACTCACATGTACACTATTCCTAGACCTGTTCTAGGTGAAACTTTTCCCATCATTATTTCCATGCTAGGAGAGGAATTCAGCTGCCTCAGGGTTGTTGTTTTTTTAATGGCATGGGAATCCCCGCAGAGAAAGAGCAATCCTTGTTGTTGTGTGCCTTCAAGTCATTTCTGACTTATGGTGATCCTAAAGCAAACCTATTACGGGGTTTTCTTGGCAAAATTTGTTCAGAGTGGGTTTACCTTTGCTTTCCTCTGAGGCTGAGAGAGTGTGACTTGCCCGAGATCACCCACTGGGTTTCCATGGCCTATCTAATAATAATCTAGTCAGTCTCAATCATTTCCACCCTCTAACCAATCATGTTTTAATATTTTAAGTAAGGTACAAGTGGGTTTGATGCACATTGGCTTGAACTATAAATACTGTAATATGTGTTAAAATTTACAAATCACTTCCATCACATTTTAGAAATTACCTGACCATCAAAGTAGGCAACCTGGTGCCCGTAGTGCCCATGATCCTTGACCATACTCGTTAGTGCTGATGGAAACTGTAGTCCAAAACACCTGGAGGGCATTTAACTTCCACACTACTGTACACAATTATAGCAGTATGATTCCACTGTTATCTGCCAAGGCAATATCCTAAGGAATCTTGGGGTTTGTTATTTGGTGAAGCACTAGAGGAGCTCTCTGGCTGAGAATCCTAAAATGAAATTCCCAGGATTAACTTGGGACGGAACCACAACAGTTGAAGTGGAATCATAGCGCTTTAATTATATTGTAAGAAAGGGCTCCAGGTTGCCTCTTCCATTCTGGTGCAACAGGTAAACGAGATCCAGCTTTATCCCCTCCTTGTGCCACCCACTCTCCATGTTACCTTGATGTATTTCATGAGCTCATGCACATATCGGTCCCGGTCAGAAGGGACATCGCAGTGGGACTGGATGTAAAGCAATGGGGCCAGGCCTCCCTTCCTCCAGCGCTCCTTCTCAGCTAGGCTGAAAGCCGGCTGCTTGTGTAGGTAGGCCAAGTCTGGCAGCCACTGGAGGCTCAAAGGGTAGTCGGATTCTCGGCGAAAAGTGGCTGTGTAGTTGAAGAGGCTGATGCCAGGCTGGTGCGAAAGGAGGTAGTTGTTCATGGGGGACTCTTCATGGAACAAGGCCCAGGCCTGGTGGGGCAGCCGTGGCAAGGGAGCCTCATAGGCTCGGAAGTCTGTGCCATAAAAAAGGAGGGCCCGGGTCCGCCGGTGGAGCCTCACCCGCCGGTTCTTGGTGGTCAGGCAGGAGCTGCGCTTGCAGTCAATGCGCTCTGTCTCGCCGGGGAAGTGAGGGAAAAGGCTCCCGCTCCACCACAACAAGATGGGCAGCTCTTTGTTGCTGCGTGTGTCGTTGTTGCCAGGGCCGCGAAAGGAAGGCGCCGTGACTGCAGCTGTTGCTAACAAGCCCATATGGGGCTCTGCAGGCTGGAAAAAGGAGCCTGCTGCCTCTGCATCAGATACTCCCAGGGGAAGCTCTGTAGCCCCAACACTGTCCCACACTGGGAGGTCAGATTGTTCGTTCCTCTCAAGATGTGCTGAAGTTGTGCTGCCCTTTCTGTCAAGGCCTGAGGAGGGCCCATGGCTTCCTCTGTCTTGCAGGGCTGAGACAAGCAGCACACAGCAGCAGTAAAGTAGGGCCAGGGATGAGAAAGCCTGCTGAAGAAAACCCATGTTCTTTTCTTTGTTGCCGTCGGCACCACTGCCTGCTTCTCTTTGCAGACACCCGAGCTAACAGCTTTGCAAATACTGCAGGCAGTTGCACTGGAGAATGGATGCTTTTCCTGCTTTGTTGCCCAAAGTGGTGAAAACCTTACTTCTTTAATAGAAAATTAGCTAACACACATTGGAAACTGTTTAATGCAGTGCAGATGTGTAAATAGCTATTGCTTAAAAAAACCATTTGTAAGCCGCTCTGAAGGCTTTGTGGCTGAAGAGCGGGGTATAAATAACTAAATAAATAAAAAAAAGAAAGAAAAAAGAAAAAAAGAAAACGCCTCCTACCATGGTGGTTTGTTGGCCCCAACTGAAAAACATCAGTGCATTTGCACTGGTCAAGTTGGTTTTTATTTCAAACTAATTTCCTTGAAGTTTTCCAAAATTTAAAAGTACTGCAGACATAGTTCAATTATCTGCATTATCTGTAAAGGGCAGTTGCTGGGAGAGAATGGATTTTAGGATACTAACAGAGTACTTCACTCTGGGGATCAGGCTGACCGTGATTTGCAACAACCCTGCAAAGTAGTCCTGTGGTATTGACATCTGATGCAGGTTAAAGCTAGGCAGAGTCTGGCACAGAAGTATACAAACCTAGTGTTTGCTACTCTCCTGTCTTTATGGGGATTAGTCTGAGACAGCAGTGTACAACCTTGCAATTGGCTTCAGTGATGGTCTTTACTTAGGTATACATAAGTTTGGACCAAAAGTCTGTACTCCCCCTCCCAGAGTAATGTGTATTATATTACTCATTAATTCAAATTGAGGTTACCACCAGCACCCTATCATGCTTACAACTACAGTACTGTAACTGCTCTTTTACGTTAGAGAGAAAAACAGATTGGCAACATTACTAAATAAGATTCCGCTCATATGCAGAATTCCATGTTTTGAACTGATTTAGCATATTGTGGAGCATTTATGACTGAAGGAACAGGACAGGTTTTACTTTTACTGAAAGTCTGATCAGCTGTTTAATATAGTTTCCAGTCTCAACCAAAACAAAACGTTTAGTAAAATTGCTGAGCAAAGGTAGGTAAGAAACAGCAAGATGTGTATGTGTGTTATATTTATCTTTGAAGGTTCAACCAGGCACTATTGATTAAGCAGTTCTACAGATTCCTGTTTAGCTTTATAGTAAGCACGGATTTTAGACATAATCCTAATCCTATACTCTAAAATTTCACTGGAGGGAGTGTGCATCAGTGGGAAATTGGCCTTAAAACTTTGAGTGAGAAGAGTGAAATGTTTTTTAAACGTAATAAATCATTGCAGCATGCAGTTTTTCAATTTATACAGAATCTGGACATAATTAGTTACAAATAACTAGTTGCTTTTACAGTCGGCACTTCGTATTCACAGATTCTGCATCCACAGAGTCTACCATCCAGGACTTGAAAATATTTTTTAAAAAATAAAATCCCAAAAGCAAACCTTGATTTTGCCCTTTTATACAAGGGACACCACTGTATCTAATGGGACTTGAGCATCCACAGAGGTACATTAAGTCATAATTACTTCTGCCTTTGCTGCACAGTCAAAGAACGTCTGGATTTCCTGAGCACAAGCTATGTCATGGAACTCATTCGGCTTCCAACAAGCATCATTAATGAGTCTCCATGATGCATATTGCCTCTGTAAAAGAAAGGAAACGTATTATTCAGGAGTATTTCAGAACAGCAACAAATCTATTGTAAATAACCCAATGAAACTGTGAAGATAGTAAAGGCAGGCATTCTTAGCACGTCTACCATTTCATCCTTAGTCTAAATTTGCATACATTATATATGCAAGAAGAAATTTGAATTTTTGTCTTATAGACCTGAATCCCAACTTCCAGTGCCTAATAACATGACTGCCTCACATAAAACCATGACTAAACATATTAAACCATCATTTGATGTGATGTTTTGATTTAACAAAACATGATTTGCAATCAACCAACAAACCAAAATTCAAAATCATATACAAATCAATTATCTGAGCTACCTATGGTTTTGCCTGACACCAAATGGACAAAGCACCATTATAGATATTGTCCACTTTCATATGACAAGAACGCTGGGCAAGCAAAGAATGAAACTACAGTTGACCCTTCATATTCGCTGGAGTTTGGTTCCAGGACCTCCCGTGGATACCAAAATCTATGAATACTCAAGTCCCATTATATGCAATGGCATAGCAAAATGGTGTCCCTTATATAAGATGGCAAAATCAAGGTTTGTTTTTTGGATTAATATTTTTTAAAAAAATATTTTCAAGCCATGAATACTTAAATCCGTGGATACCAAATCTGTGAATATGGAGGAACAACTGTACTGTTTGCCCTGTTTTTGGTAACTCTAGCCATCATTTTGATTTTAATATCTAACTAGTGCAAACATTAGTTTGGCACAATAACCAAGCTGAACCTCCTTATTTTAAGCATTACTGCTCATTTTCTGTACAGTATACCTCCAACACTGAACTCTTGCACTAAGGAAAGCCAAACCCTGAGCTCAAATAAGATAATAAAAATTAACATAAACTCAACTGCACCTCAATTAATGTATTCTGTTCTGTTCATATTTTCATATATATACAATTTATTTATTTTCCACCAAAAAAAGCAGTGTGGAAGGAAAGCATATGAACAAGAAGGAAATAGAGTGGGATGCTACCAGATGTAAATAAAAAAACAAAGTCTAGAATACTTAATCAGAAAAAGCTTTTGATACACTATACTTCCAAATATATTGCAATCAATAAGCTTTTTAAAAAAAAACTACCTAAAAAGGCAAGGTTCTCAGAAGCCTGTACTAAGTATTGCATTCTCTAAAGAATTTAAGGCAGATAGAATTGCTGAAAATAAACAGACACAATTACAAGGAAACACCAACTTTTTTTTTATTAGCCAGAGCAAGTATTTACTACATGCAACATATGGTTTTCCCCTTATTCTAGTTTTACAAATACTGAGGGAGCAATTGGCATTCTTTACAGTATTCCAGCTGTGGAATTTACTCCCTCTGGCTTTTGGCCACAGACAAAGTTTGGCCTCAGGAGTACTGTACAAGGTAAATTTTTTTTTTAAAAAATGATCCTTATTTCAACTGTGTGGGTGTATGTGAGTGCACACACGTCTGTGTGCCCATTTTTAAATGATTGAGGTGTCAACGAAAGTACTGTTGCAAAATCCGGTTTGAGTTAATGATGTATGAATAATGAACATTTCAGCGGAAGGTAACTCAACTAGTAAGACTAGTACAATGGAGAACAACTTCACTGCAGTAGCTGATGCTGTCTTATGAATAACTTACAAGTAACAAGTTAAAGTAACTGTATAGTTACAAGTTAGTATTGAGAATAACCTTCATACTTAAATTATGATATTGATACCACCTACTGGACAGCCAGAAAACCAATAATTACACATTTCCCATCTCTGCTACCCAGGCTAGAGAATAAATAGCACATGGACTACATAAATAAGTTTTCCATTTCAGGCAGGGTTCCTGTCAAAGCTACTCAGCTCTCAAAACATTCCATTTGTGGCTCTGTGCAGTGACAAAACCCATTCATATGAGACACAGAGAAAACGTTTTCAATTTTAAGTGATATGCTACTTAAGCAGTTAAAAAGCTCGAGTTCAGTGGCTCTTAACCTTTTCTTTACCACGAACCCCCGTTAAATATATTTTGCTGCTGTGGACCCCGAAAGCAACTCAAGATTTTAAACCCTAACAACAATAACAATAGTAGTAGTAGTAATAGTAGTAGTAGTAGTAATAATAATAATAATAATATTTATTTCTATCCCACCCCTCTGCAACACAATCATACAATTATACCATCCATTAATTCATCCCTCAAAGGCACTGGAGAGGGAGGGAAGATTTTCTCCTGCTTCTTCCTGCAAGTTTGTGGCTGGAGTGGACTGAACAGCAGCCTTTGCCTTGGCTCCTGTCAGGGGAGCTGAGCAGCCTTCAAACCTTCACAGACCCCGCTATGAGGACATCATGGCCCCTGTGGGCCCACAATAAAAAAACCACTGCTCTAATTAGTTGTTAATCAATACATTTTTTGCTACTGTATAAGCACAACAACCTGTTTATCAACCTGAGAAAATCTGAAGATTGGAGTAGAGAGTTAAAGACAATCTACAGACTAGGCATATGAGATGCAGCCATTAGTCTGCATTTTGTTTTTTTCTGAAGAAATAAGCTTAGTGCAAGGAAGAAACCCTATTTTTGTAGAACTTAAATAAAGATTTAAGCCATTCGACTATTGTGATCCCAGTCACATCAAACTGTTCAAGCTGTTCTGAATCATACTACAGTAGGACCCCCGCATCCACTGGGGATTGGTTCTTGGGGGGGATGGATACTGAAAACCGTGGATAATAGCCAATGCCATTGAAAATAATGGGACTTCCAGTTTAAAGCACCATAGAGTTGCCTTACAGGACCTAGAAAATGGCTAGAGAGGACATATTTTCTAGGAAGACTCTGGTAGGTGTGCTGTTTTCTGTCCGTGGATAATTGAATCAGTGGATATGGGGATCCTACTGTATAAATACAGTAAATACTTCCAAGCGACTCAAAGGCTAACCTATCACCGGTTTTCTTGGCAAGATCTGTTCAGAGGGGATCTGCCTCTGAGGCTGAGAGAGTGTGACTTAACCAAGGTCACCCAGTGGGTTCCCATGGCCGAGCGGGTCTCCGGGGTCCTGGTCCAATGCCTGACCCCACTGCACCACACGTAAGGACTTTATCACACCACACTGTTATAGTGCTATTATTCCACTTTAACTGCTCTGGCTGCCTCCTGTGGAATTCTGGGATTTGTAGTTTAGTGAGCCCTAAGAGCTCTCTGGCTGAGAGTGCTAAATGCCCCTCCCTGAACTGCAGTGCAGTGGCTCCCCAAATAGCAGAGGCAGCACGTAGCAGCCACAAACAGGGGGCGGCGGCGGCGGCGGCGGCGGCGGCGGCGGCGGCGGCGGCGGCGGCGGGACCCCCTCTCCCCTCTCCCCTCGTCCGTCTCAAGGACTCCAGGAGCCTCCCGAGCTCCTCCGTGCGCGCCCATGTCTCTGCCAGAGGACACCCCCCCAGCCACCCGCCTGGACTCAGCGTTCCGGGTCCCCCCCAGCCAGGGGTAGCGAGCCCCCTCCTCCTCGCCTACCTCCCAGCCTCAGGCGCCGGTTGGAGACCTGGTTGGCCAGCACCAGCGGCCGGGGGGGCTTCAGCCCGGCCACCTTCTTCCCTCCCCGAGCCTTCCTCAGCTCGGCCAGGCGGCTCGCCCAAGCCGGGAAGGAAGGCACCGAGGCCGCCATGACGGCGCTTTTGCGACACTTCCTCCCGGGCGAGCCGCCGCCATGGAACGCCCACCTCACCCGCTGCCCTCAGAGGCAGGCTCGCCTAACGGCATTGTCGCAAGAGAGCGCCCTCCCTCCGGGGAGCCCCGAGAGAGGTGGGGAAGCGGCGGCGGCCATTTTCCCCGCGGCGGAGAGTGGAAGCTAGCCCGGAGGAGGAGGCAGGCCGTGTTTCCCCCCAGCAGTTATGCTTTTTTTTTTTTTTTTTTAAAAACCACGCCAGTTTTGTTGTTGTTGTAAGTTTTAATGTTTATTTCCCCCAGGACAACCTAGCCTGCGTTCTACTTGGATAATTTATTTATGTATTAGCTATTTATACCCCGCGCTTCAGCCACAAGGCTCTCCGAGCGGCTTACAAATTGTTTTAACCAATAACAATTTACACATCTACACTGCATTAAGCAGTTTCCAATGTGTGTTAGCTAATTGCCCCCACAAGCATGTTTTCTGCTGCATCTAGTTTTTAAATTTTTGACCATGTTTCTGATGACAAGGAATGCTGCAAAAATACTCTAGTCCAACACAAAATAATCTTTATCTATTCTACTACTTTCAGAATTACCAGCTGATTTAAAAAACACACACACAAGGTAGATAAAGATGGTAATGGTGGCCGACCTGGTATGTTTTCTTACGATGTTCATGCAACACTTGTGTTCAAAGGGGAAGGCACAGCATTTCCTACAATGAGCCACTTTATACAAGAGTTCTCCTTTTGTACATATTTCTAATGTCACTTCCAATTTTGTGTGCAGAACCTCAAAACTGAGGTATTATTCCAGTTATAAAACCTACTTGCATTTTGTATGCAAGCTAATAGTTATCCCTTCATATTCGTTGGGGTTTGGTTCCAGGACCGCCCCCACACCTCGTGAATACCAAAATCCGTGAACACTCAAGTACCATGATATGCAATGGCATAGCAAAATGGTGTCCCTTATATAAGATGGCAAAATCAAGGTTTGCTTTTTGGATTATTATTTTTTAAAGAATATTTTCAAGCCGTGGATACTTAAATCCATGGATACGGAGGGACAACTGTACAAAGTTCTCTCAAAAGTGGCTCAAAATAGATTATTCATGGCTGCCTACATCTAAAGATAAAAAGTCTAGAACAGTGGCTCTTAATCTGTGGTCCATAGACCCCCAGGGGCCAGTGTCCACAGAGAGTCCGCGAACGCTTGAAGGCTGCTTAGACCACTTTCTCCCCACTGTGGAGCAGCCATACTGCAGCCAAGGCAAAGGCTGCCTGTCTGGCTTGGCCTGCCTCTTGCTGTTCAGTCCACTCCAACAGCAAACTGGCTGGAAGAAACAGGAGAAAAGTCTTCCCTCTCCCTCAGGTGACTCGGGGATGCTGTAACTGTTAATGGTTAATTATTATTGTTGTTGTTTCTTTACCAGGGGTCCCTCATAAAGAAAAGGTTAAGAACCACTGGTCTAGAACAGTTGGACAGATTAGGTGGTATTATTAAGTGTTCAAACCATGACTTGATTTGTACATCTATTCACATATCTTCTCCAATCTTTTCAGCAGTACATATACACCAAATTTTATTTTGATGTTTCCATAGCATTTTCACAGAAAATCATGAAGCAGACTCCTAGTCTTGGAATGGGGCATGTACAAGAGTATGGTTGTGATGTTGTATGTGAACGCATGCAAGCTTGATTTGCCTTCAGGGGGCTGATAATAACCCTAGTCAATCATCAGAAGGAGCACATAAGAAACAAACTGGTTTAGCAGCAGACTATGGTTTTACTCCTGCAACCTATGTTAATTAATTTCCCCCCTTTTATTTTAGGTATTTTATTTCCTGTATGGCTTATTACTAGTTGCTTGTAAAGAACAAACAATATGAAAAACAAATGAGCAAACCCTGCATTTCTAGTTCAAGTGAGCCATTCAAATCTACTTGGAACCCAAATTAGTTTGGAGTATAGGGTGGTGTGCATAGGTTATGTTTGCAACAGGGGGAAAAAATCCCAAGGTATATTTACAGTGAACCCATCTGAAAAATCAAATATTTATAAATACCCTGCATTTCTCCTGAGATAATTTCATTGGCAGTGACTTGTCTTCTCCTGTTGCCTTATGTGATAACTGAGGTGCCAGAACCAGTCGCAAGAAAAGACTCCCCGCTTCCTTTTCCTTATTACTGTACTTTCACAGTCTTTCTACTTCAGATGCACTAACCTGACACAAAGTTTCAGGAGGAACTAGATTAGGCACTCAGATAAGCATAATGACATAAATACAAGCTTGAGCTACACACACCATTTGGAACCTTTTTGAACGTCACTCCAACAGGGTGCCTAGTATGACTTAACATCTGCCAGTGAATGTTGAAGTCACTATACCGTATATTCAAGCACTTGCAAAAATGAGTCACAGTCCTTCAATGGAAGATGATTAAATTTTGTAAGTTTGACAGGCTGTCTGAACACACAGAACTCTTTGTCAAAGAGAACAATGATATATAGAAGAGGAAATGTTTGCTTTCTCTGGGCTTAGTACCATAACAACTGCAGTCGTGTTCGAAAACTGGCAAGCTGGTCGCTATTGTGGTTCTCTCCAAAATTCAGAAAGACTCCAAAGCATTTGGATAGACATTCCAGTGACATTCCCATTTGCTTGTGGCATGGTATGCTTGCTTCTTCCTCTGCACAGTGATATGTGTTGTGGAGGGCATATTGTAGATGGTCCTGCCTTGCAAGAAGGACTTAAAATACATGGTATTTTGCCCTTTACAACTCTTGAATCATGGACTTCCTGTGCCTCCATACTCAAATTCTCTGAACCAGCCCCAGAGATAAACGTGTTAAATGCAATGTTGTTGCTTTCTAGATGAAAAAAAAAATACTTAAACATTTAAAAGCATTTTACTCCACTCTTCAGGAGAAAAGTTCCAGTGGATTAGAGACTAAATAACATGAGACAGAAATTCCTTACCCTCAGGTTCTAGAATCTGAAATAGATGGGGCAGACAAGGGGGAAAATAGGATAGGCAAATAAAGGCAAACAAAGGCATCAACCAATTTTTAAAGTTATGATTCTTTTAATGGCAAAGTAAGTTAGAAACAGCTCAGACACTTGAATGGTCAGGTCATGGCAGAGAGAGAGCGAGAGCCAGAAACAATTGGTTTCTCAGCCAAGCCAATGGGATACCCCCACTTTACTTTCTACTGTGCCAATGCAAACACTGTCTAATCATTAGGACAATGACCTGTGTTTACGAAATTTAGAAAGGTGTGTTTTATGTAGGCAAAGTATTGTCCAAGCACAAGTTTCTAAGAAGAATCTCTTCCCATATGGGCACCACATACATACAGACTCCTGATCCATGAAGAAATTTTATTCTTCTAAAATTACTGTTCTATAGTCCATGTTTCTGAAGAATGGCCACATTTGCTACCTGAGCAGTGACTGTGCCCAGGAATCTCTTCCATACCTTTGGTCTATTGTGGTGTGGGATCCAAGAGCAAGGGGCTGGGATAAAAACACACAAGAGCACACGGTTAGAAACATTGCTAGGGTTAACTTGTTAGGAGGGAAGTATAGGTCCTTGCAGGGTAGCTTCCTGGGTATGAGAATTTGTAGGCTGTGCGTTGGTGATGGTGGCAGGCTGATAATGAGGGTTTAGAACTTTTCCCAGATCACAGAAAGGTGCCCCTGGTTCCAAAAAGGTAGAGGCAGGACTCAGTTTAGGATCCTAAAGCCCTCTTCCCTCTCCTGCTCTGCCAAGCAAGAGTAAGTTCCCTCGAGTTCACAATCCCCCCTTGCAGCTCTGACCTGTATATGACACGTCCCCCCCCCTCCCCGCAAAAGGACCTGTCTCCGTCTCTGAGTCTTGGTCCTTTGTCCTGGGTCAAGAAGGTGTGACCTTGCCGGTGATTTGTTAGTGTTTGTGAGGACATTTTGGAAGGAAAAGACATCTGCATGCTTTTGCCCATGTTACCAGGGTGTGTAAGAGAAACACCTTCACACTTGTTTAGAGAACCGTTCAGGGGTGTTTTAAGAGAAACACCTTCACACTTTTGCCCCAAGTGTGCAGGAGGGCTTAGGAGAGGCACTTTCGCACACTAAAGATTTAGTGAAAAGAAACTGGACACACTTAGTGTTAGGCAAAAATGTTCAAGAGTAGTCTGAAGATGGACAACTTAGAGAAATAGATTGTAACCCAGGAAAATAACCTTTAGAAGGGGTTGTTTAACACTTCCAACCCACTTGAGGCCCTGCAGGAGGCTTTCCAAATGCAATGCAAAGAGAGGTCACTTTTTGGTCCCTCCAAAGACACAATGGCAACTTGGGGGTTGTGGATGGCCCGAGGTAATGCCACGAGTTCCATCCATAATCTTAGGGAGGGTAGAGAGACAGGACAGGGAATTAGAACAACTAAGGGTGTGTGTATATAAACACACAAACACATAATATATATTATACAAATTATTACAGTTGCCCCTCCACATTCGTGAACTCGGCATTCGCGGTTTTGATTATCCGCAGTTTTGGGAGGGCCCCCCGCCCTCCCAAAAGCGCGACACGGGGCCTCCGGAGGCCCTGTGAAGACCCTGTGAGGGAGCGGGGAGGGCCGTGAAGGCCCTGGGGGGGGGAGGGCCGGGAGGCCTCCACAGGGCCTTCGGAGGCTCTCCGGAGGCCCCATGAAGGCCATCGGAGGGAGTGCTCCGGAGGCCACATGAAGGCCATCGGAGGGAGCGCTCCGGAGGCCCCGTGAAGGCCATCGGAGGGAGCGCTCTGGAGGCCCCGTGAAGGCCTTGGGGTGGGGGTGGGGGGGCCCGTGAAGGCCCTGGGAGGGACCTTCGGACACCCTCCAGAGGCCCCGTGAAGGCCATGGGAGGGAGCAGGGAGGGCCGCGGAGGTCTCCATGGAGCCTTGTGTGGCCCCGTGAAGGCCTTGGGGGGGAGCGCTGTGGAGGCCCCGTGAAGTCCCGGGGAGGGAGGGGGGTCGGGGAGGCCTCCATGGGGCCTCCGGAGATGCTCCGTAGGCTCCATGAAGGCCCTGGGAGGGAGGGGGAGGGCTGGGAAGTCCTCCATGGGGCCTTACACGGCCCCGTGAAAGCCTTGGGGGGGGGGAGGGCCGCGGAGGCCTCCATGGAGCCTTGTGTGGTCCCGTGAAGGCCTTGGGGGGGGAGCGCTGCGGAGGCCTCCATGGGGCCTCATGAGGTCCCGGGGAGGGAGGGGGGTCGGGGAGGCCTCCATGGGGCCTCCGGAGATGCTCTGTAGGCTCCATGAAGGCCCTGGGCGGGAGGGGGGAGGGCCGGGGAGGCCTCCATGGGGCCGCTGGGGAGGCCTCCATGGGGCCGCCGGAGACGCTCCGTAGGCCCCATGAAGGCCCTGGGCAGGAGGGGGGAGGGCCAGGGAGGCCTCCAGAGACGCTCAGTAAGCCCCATGATGGCCCTTGGTGGCAGGGGGGAGGGCTGGGGAGGCATCCACGGGGCCTCGGGAGGGTCTCCAGAGGCCCCGTGAAGGCCTTAGGAGGGAGTCCGGGGAAAGCGACTATGGGGCCTCCGGAGGCCCCGTGGTCACTTTGGCGGGGGAGGGGGGCAATCAATATTCATGGATTTTTCAGATTCGCGGGGGTCCGTGGAACCTAATGCGAATGTGAAGGGACGATTCTACATATGTTATAAAATTTATGTACGTTATGTGCCTTCAGGTTGTTTCTGACTTACGGTGACCCTATCATGGCGTTTTCTTGGCAAGATTTGTTCAAAGTGGGGTTCCCTGTGCCTTCCTTTGAGGCTGAGTGTATGTGACTTGTCAAAGGTCACTCAGTGGGTTTCCACTGGTGATTTGAACCTTTGTCTTCAGAGTCACTGAAATCACTATACCACTCAGTAGGCCCTTGGTATCTGCTGGAGTTTGGTTCCAGGACCACCCCGCCCCCATGGATACCAAAATCCATGAATGTGCAAGTCCCATTACATATAATGGAGTAGTAAAGTGGTGTTCCTTATGTAAAATGGTAAAATCCAGGTTTGCTTTTTTTGGGGGGAAAAGGAATATAATGGCTTGGGACAAAAATTTGAGGTTTTTATCTCCAACCACGGTAAAATTCATTTGGATTACAATTGACAAGTTTTACCTATATAGCACCTTAAAGTTTTTCCAGATGTCAACGTGCAGGAACTTCTAGAGAAAGTCAATGTTCTCTGCCTATGAAGGGGGCACTTAGCTTCATATAGGACAGGGTCAGCTTCGACCTCAAAGGAAGTTACTTTTCTGCTGCTAATGGAGTTGAAATTGTATTATCTATCTTTTATTGCCCTATGTCCTTGGTTCCCACATGGCCAATAGTGGGAGTAGCCCCTCCCTGCACTGATATCCCCCTAGAGTCTAGACCATCTTAACAAGAAATAACAGACAAAATGTAGGCCTGTGACTGTAACATCACTTTTCTTCTCCTGTATGACCTTTAACATCTTTGCTTGATGAAGAAGACAGGGAGGCTTTGAAAGCTTGCATGATGTATTTTCTGCATTTTGGTTGGCCAATACAAGTATTGTTCTTTTGTGGATTTTGTTTTATCTTGTTGCATGGCCAACACAGCTACTCTTCCTTTGGTGTTTTGTTCAATTTTACTAAAAAAATTTCAAATTGACATGTTGCTCAACTTTTAAACTTAGCATTTTTCCAGCACACAACAGACAACCCAGCTGCTTTAAATGATGACTGACAATTAACTGAATGGCCGAGAGTGTTGATGTTTGTCATGCCAGATTCAGATGTGTTCAAGGTCACCACTTAAGCATTCACAATAATTTCTCCCTGATTTGTCTGAAAGGTAGAAACACACTCTTGTTATTAGACAGACCTTATTGTATAACTACTTGTATTCCAAATATAATGAATATCACAATAGTACTTGTATAGTTATATATAGTTATATAGGCACCCCCATTCTGCTAGCTATAGCTGCAGCTCAAAATAGTTGCTGAGTGTCCCAGTACTCTGCAGATGAAGGTTGGAGACAGAAGGGCTTGAGCAGTGGCTCTTTTATTCAGACATGAATAGGTCTTTCAAGCAGCACAGGATGTCTTCACAAGATTTGAAGGTTGTTTCTAGGTCAATAAGGCCTGCCTCCTGAGTTTATTGGCCAATAGCCTCCAAACCTTAAACTACTCAATTACAACAAGAAACTTAACATGGATAGTAATATGGGACAAGACCCTGTCACAAACCCAGAATCACAGTCTCTGGGTTAACTCCATGACTCAAGAGTGGGCTAGGGTGCTGCCTGATCGAGATGCATGCCTGGAAATTACAATGCTCCCTAACTGCAGAGCTAAAGAATCATGTAAAATTCAGGAAGGCTGGCCAAAGAAGCTTCTCCAAGCAAGGATTTATAATATGATTAAATGGCCCATGCTTGGTTGGTGATTTAATACATTTGATGGAGTATAAACAATTTTCATCATAAATATCTAAAGTCCGGTCTCCTTCATTACTTGTAAATTAAAAGAAGTGCCAAGAGAGACAGACAACATACTGTTAAAAAAATAAATTGAAATTAAGTGTTAATTTGGACTAGAAATAAGAAAAAGACTCATCATTCCTAAGATTTAAACAATTAAAAGGCTTATATGGAAGCCACATTTTAGAAAAGGAGACTGTGACTCTGGAACTCAAGAAGAAAGTGTTTTATAAGAAGCCATAAAAGGCACCATAACAACCACCACCAGAAAAGCATCCAGTGCTGCACTGGATGAAACTGAACCTGTGCTTACTAAAATTCAACCTGCAATATACAAAATCTCTAACCAGATCTGTTGTTAACTGTGGACAAGTTGATTTAGACTTAAAGAGATTCCATGAATGAGAGACCACAAAATCACCCTATCATCAACAGGCTCAGGTGTTGTAGACTGAAGGCTGTGGGTTCCTTGATTGAGGCTATCCATCTGGAATGCAGTCTTTCCAGAGACTTCTTTTTTCTCAAATCACTATCAATCTTTCTCTAGAATAGTTATGCTTTGGATTTCTAAGAATATGGCCAATTTCGTAGAGGATGTCTTGGGCCATAATACCACCAAAAAATGTCTTGGGCCATAATACCACCACAATATCTTTGAAAACAAAGCAAATACAGTTTAGATGGAGACATAAAGATACAGTCCCCATGATAGTTTGTGATGCAAGCAAAGCTTATGTAAGAGCCATATAAAATATTGCTCAAGACTGATAAAGAGAAGCAAAAAATTAGGAAATCTGGAGGAAAACGCAAGAAAATTTTTGATAAAGAGACTGAATTAAAGATAATTACCTCAACAACATTTTCATTGCTTACAACCCAAGAAATGAATGACAAACTACTATATTTTAACCAAAAGAATTTTGAATTTGCAAATAAACCCGGGAAGTAGCTCTCTTATAAGCTAAGACAAGAAAAGATAAATAAATATGTCACAAAGATTAGGAAGGGATCTCAGAACAATCAGAAAATTTGGAGCTTGAAGGTCATAATTTAAGATTTGGGTGGCATGATTTTCTTTGGTATGATAAAGTTAAGGCACAGGTTTATTTAAAAATCATTGCATTGTTCTTGTACAAGTTTGGTTTAAATATAAGCAGAGACTTTTTCCTAAAATAATATTAGCTACTTCTAAAGGATAAGCCAATTGAAGATTTTTTTGAAAGCTTAGAAACAATGTACGGACTTTTTGAGCAATAGGAAATCTAACAATGTAGTAATAACCTGTGGTTATGGTTACTAATCATTTTAGTAGGATTATTTAGTGGGATCTGTAATGGTAGAACAATATATGTGCGTGTATGGAATTTTAATTCTAATTTTAATTACAATTAAGATGGAGAGATCAGATCTCTGTTGTGTTTTAGTTGTTTGTCTTCTGTCTGCTTTTTTTGCTTTCCTTTCTCTCTCTCTCTTTTTTGCTTATTTTTTGACTGTATTCTTGGAATGTATATTACAGTGGGCGCTCAGTATCTGCTGGGGTTTGGTTCCAGGACCCCCCCATGGAGACCAAAATCCATGGATACCTAAGTCGCATTATATATAATGGCATAGTAAAATGACCTCTCTCATATAAAATGTCAAACAGCAAGGTTTGCTCTTTGGAATTTTCCCCCAAATATTTTCGAGCTGTAGTTGGTTGAATCTGTGGGTGCAGAACTCATGGATACAGAGAGCCAACTGTAATTTGATTTTGGCAGTAAATTAGACAATCTTGTGTTAAATATTAATAAATAATTTTGAAAAAAAAGACCCTTCTACAAACCCAGATGCCAACTCTGTTCCCACATCTACTCTTTGAGCTTTACTTGCTCTTCCTCCAATATACTATATGCCAGCAATGCCCCTCTACACACTACACTGGACAAACAGGAGTCTCTATTCAAGAGAATTAATGGACACAAATCTGACATTAGAAATGGCAATACCCAAAAACCAGTTGCAGAACATTTCGACCTTCTTGGACATACAGTAAGGGATTTACAGGTGGTTGTCCCTGAAAAATGAAATGACAAAGGAATAGGAGCAGCTGAATTGAATTATATTGGCAAATTCCAATCTAATACTGTAGCAGAAGTTTGAATAAAGACAATAGCTTAATGGCACTACATTAATATAAGTCCTTACCACTGCACATATAACTAAAGGAATATTCTCAGAGTTTTGAACCTAGGGAATCTGACTTTTGGTAAGCAGACTGTTTTCACACATCAACAGTAACTGGCCACTGTAAAGATCTGAAAGACCTGTATCACCTCACCCAGCCCTTTGAAAATTTAGGGCAAGGGACAGGATTTGTATCTTTCTGGATCCTATTACATTCTATACTACTCAACTATTCTACTACCTCAAAGTAGTATACTACTAGTACTACTACTCAACTACAGTCAACTATTCTACTACCTCAAAGTAGCAGCTGCAACACCAAAATGTGTGCTCTTTTCAAGTGATCCTCCTATCTCTCCCCTCTTACTTCCTCTCCCTGCTGCCCCCTACACCCTTTTCCTTCAGTCAGCTGCTTCTTGACCAATAATTCCTGTTGTGGGGCTTTCTAAGGTCTTGGATGTAGAGGGTCCTCACTCATGGATGCATAGAATGCAGGGAGTTGCAATGAATCTGGGCTTTTCAGTAACCTTTCCTTTGTCTCAAGGCCATGACAAAGCTAAAATTTTATTGCTGCAAAGACTTAAGCATAGGGAGATGCAGTCTCAGATAACAGAGATTAAGCCTTGTCAAACCAATCTTTTTTTCACACCACTGTACTTATCTTTGCTGGGATATATGGTGGACATAATGAATACTAAATTGAGGATAGCCTTTACACAAGCAAGATTAAACGTGCTTCCACTAACAGTCCAGATAGGATGATATGAGTCTACCTATCAAAGATAAGAGTTTGTGGATGCGAGGTTTTAATTTCTATAATCAATTTTTTATTTGTTGGATGTTCTTGTAATTTCTTTTCCTTTTCTCTTAAATTTTGTCTTATCTTGTTTATTCTTTCAGTCTTTCTTTTATCTCTGCACCCTGTTGGTTAAAAAAACCATGCATTACCGCTTTTAGCGCTTCCCAAATGGTAATTATGTCTGTTTCTGCCTTTAAATTTTCTTCAAAGTAACATTTCATCACGTATTTAGCTTTTTGTACCACTTCTTCCCGTTGCAATAAATTATCTTTTAAGCACCAGCTGTATTTGGACTTTTGTTCTTTAAGCTCAAATTTTACTGGATTGTGATCCGACCAGATTCTAGGAAGGATTTCTACTTTCTGTACCATATTACATATATTTCTAGATAATATGAAAAAATCAATCCTAGAAAAAGAATGATGCCTTTCAGAGAAAAACATATACTCTTTCGCATCACCATATTTGTATCTCCAAATATCAATTAAAGAAAGATTCTCAGCCATAACTTCAAACCATTTTGGTAGTTTTCCTTGTTTTTTTAAATTCCTTTTTGTGAGTTCCTGTTCAGTATAGGAGATATTATTCCACTCCAGTCTCCACATATCAATAGTCTGTCATGATCATAATCTAGTAATTTCTCCATCAAGTTTTGATAAAACAAACTCTTTTATTCTAATGGTGCATATAAACTGACTAGTAATGTCTTGCGATTTTGTATGAATGCTTCTATCCCGATATAATGCCCATCTGGATCTTTAAATAATTCTTCTGCTGAGATTCTGTAGCTTACATATAAGACTACTCCTTTGTTTTTCCTTCTGATGCTGAGAAAGAAGAAAAAAACATTGAAAGTCATATAGAAGATTGGACTAAATTATCAAAAGATACTTGGAAAACAGATGGGGTAAATTTGCAGCAATCACAAAATTAGAGGCATAGAGTAATAATCTCTTAGTAATTGAAGCATACAAAATAATCATAAATTTAAAGAAAAAGATGCACGAGTACTGTACAATAAGAGTTGGATAAACTGGATGGGAAGCCAAACTGAATGGTAGAAGTGAAAGAAGATTGAATGAAAGCGACTAAGAAAGTAGGACAGAAGTAATCCATTTAATGTTTCAATCGAGTGCTAGAGGACAATTTGGTTGCATATGGTTTTTTTATGTTTGTTTGTTTTGTTTTATGTATTTGATACAGAAAATCAAGGATGACTATATGTTTCTATATTTATTAAACTCCATTAGCAGCAAAAAAAAAAAAAGGTGTGTGTGAGTGTAACTCTGTTTCAGTTGAAGACTTAACCTATGTTCTACTTGAATGTTCCATGTATAATGACCTTAGAAATATTTATATTTTTCCTCTGTTAAAACCGTTTAAGGGCTTCTCATCTCATGCCAAGGTTTGTTTTTTGTTATTTGATGTTAAAAAATCTGTATCCTTTAGAGCTTCTAAATTCTTGGCTAAGGTATGCAATTATGTTCAACAGTTTTAAGATAGGTTTGGAAAGTGTCCCTACCAATGAAGCTGAACTATTTCTACTGTAAGTTGTTTTTGGTTTTTATATTTGTGTAAGCTGGCTACTTGCTTGAAACACAATAAACTGACAGACTACTGCCCTCACCCGTTCTCCCGCATCCCCCATTCTGCTAGCTACAGCTGTAGCTCGAGACAGTTGCTGAGAGTCTTCTGGTGATGTCATTCCTGGAGCTCAGTGCTCTTCAGGTGCTGGTTAGAGACAGGAGGGCTCAAGTGGCAGCTGTTTTACTCACACGGGATACGTTTTTCAAGCAGCACAGGATGTCTTCACAACCGTGGTATGAAGAAGATGGACATCCTATTAAGATAACCAGTATTCACAAATACAGGGTTCATTGGAGAGCTGGAGTTGTTTCTCAATATAGTGTTAGCAAGCCCAAACTGGTAATTATTTTTCAACTCATCAGAAACAGAGAATTAACAAATTAAAGTAACAGCTAAGAGAATCAGGTTACTTTTGGGAGGCAATATGAGTACAACCCATATATAATTAAAAAGTAAAGTGAAGTAGTAATGGCAGTACCTGTTGGAGTCTAGTAACATTTTAAAAAAGTTATTTTAAAATGGTATTTTGAAAAGACTTTTTCAAGTTTTATACCACTCTCTCAAAACAATCTTTGTTTAAAGGATAAGTGAGCATATGTTGTTGTGGTAGAAAGGAGATGCAAATCAATGGCAAAACATAACTACAAAATGTTATATAACAGTCTTTAAGGACAGCCTTATACTTTCCACATGTTAGTCTACAAATTCCACAAGCAATTTATCCATTCCTGGAAAGTGCTAGGTTAGGAAAGGTAACTTAAAAGCTCCCAAAGAAGCACATTTGAAGGAGTCAGCAACAAAATGTTCCATTTGCAGACAATGATATCAGCCAAAATATTACATGCAATTCTCTCTCAATCATGTATCTGTTCAAAAAATTCCACAGCCAATTTTAATAAAAACAGATAATGGTGCTTGGAGTTAATGAAATATTTTAAGAGTTTGCCAACAATATGCCCACCTCTGGGAATAATGTTAACAAAACTGATGGCTGAAATATATTTACCTAGAAAATGAAACGTTTGTGCCTTATAGAATTCTTTTCTGAGATCATTGCAAATAAAGAGTTTTATTTGCCATTACTGAACTTGACTTGAGTCACCTGGACACCAGTTCGTTCCCCTCCCCCAAATAGAGGGCTTGGAAAAAAATAATCAATATTTATTTACTAACAATGACATAAAATACATCTTCATATAATTCTTTCTTTACAAATTAAAAGATGAATTGAAAAAAAGTGACGAAAGTCTTACGATCTTATTTTTCTTTTATATGAATTATAGAAATCAGTATTGTGAAAATCTGGTTCTTGACCCTTGTTTTGGAGAGCAAGTCTCTTTACTGGTGTAATCTCTACATTTTTGGTTGGGGTCAGCATAGTGTGTTTTGGCCAGGGGGGTGGGGAGTGGCTCAGTCACACTTGCAAATAGACTGCTAAAAAGTCCTTGCGATCTGGTCAATTATAGTTCTTGAACATCATCACCCTTTGCTATGTAATGAAAGGGAACTGAGAAGGAAGACAAACTAGCTGCAATAGAAGGAAAATATTTACAAACACACCCACACATACACACACTGTAGGTTATGGGATTAGAAACCACACTCCTGGATTATTTAATCAGTCATGTACATCAGTTTGAAATTTCAGTTTTCAATGGCAGATGGAATAATGCTTTATCTATACTCAGTCTTAATTCACCATTTACTTAAGCAATATCTTTCCTTGCTTTTCCTTTTTCAAGTCCAGTGTTTCTGTTCTTTCAGTATATTCTGGACACTGCAAGAATATTTAAGTATCACATTCTTTAAAAATAATTAGTTTCCCTTTGAAACCTGATGAGCCCTTAGACTCTTTGAAGTCTGAAAAGCATCACTTTGCCACTACAAAAATTTCTTCTGCTTACTCCAAGCAAAATGCCTTCTGTACACCACTTGAGAGGTCAGCCATAAACAGTGGTGGCACTAGGGTGTGTGGAGAGGCTGAACCACACCTGGTGACACCATTGGGGGGGGGGAAGGGGTGATACCAGCTTTAGTGATGCCACAGGCGTAAGTAGACTTCTTGTTTGAAGTACAGTATCACAAGGACAGCATCAGGTATATGACACTGGTGGACCAGTAAGAATCACTCAGGATGTAAGCTTTTAAGTGCTGTAGGTTAGTTTATCTGGGGTCAATATTATCCAAAACTGCTAAGGGCTTCATCTTCAGCAAACACTGTGACATGATTTGAACCTTATACTATATGAACTACTCCTTTCACATGGTGCTACAGGACTCAGTGCTTCTTGGGTACAATTTAAACTGATCATCTCCAAGCATCCTCCTATGTCATTTTTGACACTTTGTTATTCTTCAGAAAACATTTCAAGAAAAATCTTGCATGTGAATGGAAAGAGGCAACAGGCACTAAATCAAGAAGACACTGGCAAAAGGGGAAAAAGGATGCTCAGTTTCCCAGAAAGTGTGGTGGCAACATCTGTTAATGACAATATAGATTTCATCTTCTGAGAGACAGCACCTGCTCATTACCACCCACTTACTCCAAGGCAGATAAGCATAACAACACAATGATAGTGAAGGCATGTCTACTCTGCTACCCTGGCTTGGCGCTCAGGAGATGTTTTCTAAAAAACCACTCTGTATTCTGTGTATAGTATATTACTTCTTCCAGATGTAAAAAAGTTGCTTGAAAAACTTATATCCAGCACCTTCCTCTTGACAGAGCAGGGCCTGTCACCCATTTTTCCTATCTTGCTTCTTTTCATTCAAATTATTATATGAGCCAATATAGCAGCCAGTGTGTAGTTTGAAAAGCAATCACTTTCTCACCTGATGCTGAATCATGTACAGTGAATTCAAAAGAATTGGGGTGGTGGGAGGCAGGGGGTGTAGAAGCTTGCCAAACACAGTAAGAGAAACACAGGCTTAAGACCTGGAATCAAATAAAGTTTTCCTCCACCCTAAGTATGTGTTTCGTCTGCCCATGGCTCACTCTCTCGAAGGGTTTGGGAGATATTGAAACTGTTTATGCACAGTATATTAAAAATTATGGAATTGTACAGGTTTCTATATTGTTCTCAGAGGAGTTGGGCCCATTCATCAGGCAATTAGTGAACACAGAAGTGTCAGTGCTGGAATCCAGCATAATTCAAACTCTAGCTCAGCAACTGGCGAATCTCCTTGTGCATGTGACAGAGGAAATCTACATATGAAGCCCCTCCATTCATACTCTTATCTTCCACCAAAAAGTGTTTGAACAGCAGATCTAATTTGTCTTCTTGCTTCACAATCATGAGCTGTAAATAAAAGAAAATATGTGTTAGATAGGAGGTGATGGTGAATTTGGTGTAAAATATTACTGGAGCCTCAAGAAGTTTCAGTTTGGTTACTTGTTCCCTGAAGAAATATCTGTAGAAAATTATCCAATGTAATATACTGATATCCTTTGGCTTCCTGCATGTAACACAGCCCTGTTCTAATAGATGTACTGAAAACAATGAGCCAGAGACCATACTAGAAAGGACAGCCACTACAATTCTATTCATCAAGAGCAGTACTGTGATTGTTTTCAATATTTTTCACATGTGAATTTGTATAAATTCTTTGATGCAGAGGGTCACAAGGTACAGTGAGGATAATTTTCAGAATCTTAAGCAAGAACCAGTTACCTTCATATAGCGTGGCCTTTGAGACTGCAACATTTCAATGATGGATCGTACTCTCTTTGAAAAGGGATTGTCCAAAATTGGTAGCATGCACTAAAAATATCAAGAAGATTACAGAGAAGATTAAGAATCTCTTAGCTAAATAAATAAATAAGAAATAAATTCTAAGCACATATGTCAGTTATTTATTAGCCACAAACATGCCTAAGTTGTGGAGGAACTAAACAGATAGTCTGGAACTTCTCACAACTGTCAAAGAAAAAAATGAGTAAGGCATCAGAATGTGTGAATGTATCACAAACATCATTCTGATGCACTTAGGGGAGGCTTACACATACTTGCTGAAGGAATAAATTCTTCTTGCAGCATTACACTTCTGGTCCTTGAATAGAACTATGCCAAATCTTACAGGAAAACTCTGCAAACAGCAAAGACTAGATCTGACAATACCTAAGAATAAAATAAATAATATCATTCAATTTGAACCTACTCACCATAGAGCTGCTAATCTGGCTGAAGGATGAAACTCCGAAGAGGTTTTGGATCAGCCCCTGTTGAACATTCACTCCTACCCACAAAAATACATTTAGCCCATTTTCAAGCAGGTATATATCACCCTTGGAGAGACGCTCTTCAGAATTTCTGATTGCTGTTGGTAAGGAATCACTGTTGAAGTCTACTTTGGTCTGTAGAAAGAGAACTGGAATCATTGTCCTGATGGATACTTCCATATCACAATAATATTTAACCAGGGATAGCAGCTTTGCATATACAATTGAACTTTGCACAGGTTGGGGTAGGACTGGATACTATTCAGAATCCAAATCTATTTATTAAACTATATTAATAGACTTAACATTTGCAAAGTAACTTCAAAATACTTTATTCTCTGACATAAAGTGTGTGCATGTGCAAACAAGAGTTCACAATTTTTGGCTGGTCTTGTTAACCAAAAACAAAAAATTGTGACTTGACCCAAATATCTCCATTTTATTTGTTTCCTTCCCAACATGGTGACTGGAAGTTAAGGAATGTCACTTCTGTTCACCCGTTTGGGAAGACAAATATGAAAATAGACATTTTGGTGTGCTTTTGGGGGATAGGGAGATTAATTGTCCCCCAGTCCCCATGAAGTTGCCCGCTATGATCTAAAGTCATGTGACTAATGCCTCTGAATGAGAACACTGCATGGGATAACCCAGATTGTGAGGATTGTTCCTCCCCACCTTCCAGATAATTAATTATGCAGAATTGGAACATACGCTTACATATAGTTGCATTATAATTTCAAATAAATTTGTACAGTGTCTTTAAAAAAAAACAACTTTGACCTCTTTTAACTTTAGTACTAAGTACTAAAATCTTCATGATGGAAATACTCTATCTTTGTTTTGTTTTGTTTTGTTTTGAGAAGGTGGGGTTAAAGACATATTTTCAAAGCAATTGGCTTATGTTCAAATTAACTTGCTAATAAACTAGGAATTCATATACACCTGGATCCCTGTATCAGCAAAACCAATATCCACAGGACACAAAACAGGGACACATACCATAGTCATCCTAGAAAATACCTAGAGAGGCATCCTCTCTAGACATCTTCTAGTCCTCAAAGGCAAGTCTATGGTATGTTTTAACAGGAAGTCCCTTGTTTTAATAGGGTTTGCTGTTATCTGCGGTTCCCAGTATCCGTGGTAGGTCCAGGAACCGAACCCCACAGATATAGGGGTCCAAATGTATTACCATAATTTTAACATAGAAACTTTACTGCAGAAAACTCACTGCCTGCATTTAACTAAGAACTAAAGTTATAAAACTTGGTCATAATTCACAGCCTTTTCTTTCTTTCTTTTGTTTAACAATCACCATCTGTATATCTCATCCCTCATTTTTCACAACAACTGAAACTTTTCATGTGTGTTGCAGTCTGTTGTGTCCTAGCCCAGAGAGTAAAGCTATAATTGAACATAGAATCATAGAGTTGGAAGAGTCCACAAGGGCCATCCAGTCCAATCCCCTGCCATGCAGGAATACGCAATCAAGTCATTCCCGACAGATGTCCATCTAGCCTTTGCTTAAAAACCTCCAAAGAAGGAGACTCCACCACACTCCGAGGCAGCGTATTCCACTTCCGAACAGCTCTTACTGTCAGGAAGTTCTTTCTAATGTTTAGGTGGAATCTCTTTCCCTATAGTTTGAACCCATTGCTCCCGTGTCCTAATCTCTGGAGCAGCAGAAAACAAGCTTGCTCTATCCTCAGTATGACATCCCTTCAAATATTTAAACATGGCTATCACGTCACCTCTTAACCTTCTCTTTTCCAGACTAAACATATAGTATCGGAAGTCTTACTTTATACCGTATATGAAATATTTCTACAATACAATCATGTCACCTAGTTTGTAAGATAAGCACTCCTTATTACATCAACCTATTTTTGGATCATGTTGTCTTGATTTTTGATGCTCCCTGGTTAAATTTAAAACTTGTCATGGTTCTTTAAAAAGCATTCATCCAAACCGGAAATAATATTTTAACAGAGATCTAACTATGACTAAGAATGGGAATACTATTCATTTCCTCATAATGCAGGCAATATATCTTGACATTATTCCAATATATATTGCAGGGTTGGGTGAAGACCAAAAAGAACAGTCTGCTTACCTGTAACTAGTTCTCTGAGTGGTCATCTGTGAGCTCACACATATGGGGTCATTCTGCATGTTAATCTTTAAAACCTTCTAGAAATAAGCAGTCTTTTGACGGTAGACCTGCCCTCCACTGCATATGGTCTACATGGCTCTTATTCAAAACACCTCTGTTCCTGTCCACTGTAGCAGCACATGCACTATGAAGGACAAGCATGACACAGTGGGGAGGCAGGTGGATTGTGTGAGTTCACAAATGAACACTGAAAAGAATCTCAGTTAGAGGAAAGCAACCTCTTTTTGTTTATGGTCACATGATTCACACATGGTATTAGCAAGCTACTCATGGGTAAGGAGGTGAATCACCTGCTGGAGTTCAAAATAGCTGTTCCAAAGCTAGTAGTCTTCACCCTTATGTCCAGTCTATAAAGTCTGATGAATGTCAGTGGTTGAGACTGCATCACTACTTGACAGATGACTACTAAGTGTACTTCTGCCAAAAAGGCAGAGAGGGCTGCAACAGCTCTTGTAGAATGTCCTTGAATGTGTGAGGGCTAAGAGTTTTTAGCCATCTCATAGGCTAAAACAACAGTAGAAGTCACCCATTTCAAAATAGGGACTTGGCAACCTTTTTTCTTTGTAGCATAATAAAGAACAAGTCTCTGTGACAAGTTCCTGCAAGCAGGAATCTCCCAATAACAAATTGAGACAGGTTGACAGAGCAAGCAGAAAGAAGAATAATAAAATGATATAGAGAAAGATGAAAATAACTGTAAAAAAACAAAGGGGATAAAGTAATACAGAAAACTCCAAAACATGGAAGAAATTATACACTGAACTCACTTTGAGAGAGAAGTCTCTGTTGACACAGCCACTGCAGCAGACAAAAGAAAACTGAGGAAATCGCAGTAGGAAAGCATATATAGCATCCGCACTGGATGTAGGTGGGACTTCTGCCAAAAGACTGCTTAGCCTTAAAAGTTTTGGAAGATCTGTTGCATGGGCACAGAGTGACCCGCTGTATGAATCAAAAATGGGCTGAGGAGAGTCGCCCTTCTGGAAATCTCCTAATATGAGAGTGAGATGAAAGAGAACATGTGTTGGATGATTATAAAATGGATGTTAGTGCTATCATTTGGTGGTGAAGTGTTTGGCTTAAGTCCCATGTCAAGACCTGATTCTAGCAATTCTAGAATATCCTTAATTTTTGCAGTTTAGGAAGGAATAGACTTTCTACAAGACTAAGAAAAGCCTTCCAGGTTGTTTCACAGATCTGAAGAGTGGACTTTCACTTAACAATAGGATAGTGTTTACCACCTTGTGGAAGTAGCCTTGTTTTAACCACGGTTGCTTTGGCCACCATGGCAAGTTGTCCTGTTGGTCCTGATCTTCAATATGATTCTGGTTATCAGAAGGTATAGTGGGAGCACATATAGAGAAGAGCCTGTCCAGGAGAAAAGGAACGCATCTCCCCCGAATTGTGATGAGAAGTCCTGGAGCAGAATTGGAGACCTTGAGTGCTGGCTGGAGAGGGAGAGATTGATCATTGGAGTGCCCCAAGCCTGAAATACTGATTGGAGCAGTTCAGGATGGAGCATCAATTTGTGACACGAGGTTCGCATGCAGCTCAGTGTGTCCTCTAGCTTGTTGTTTATTCCGATTAAACAGACTATCAAAAGTAACACGTTTCATTCAACACACCAGTCCCATATTAGAGTTAGAGTGAGGAGGGAAGTCGATCTTGTCCCTCTTTGTTTGTTCAACTAAAATATTACAGAATCCAGATATTGTTTGTGATCATCGACCAAGTATAGGGGTGGTAATACAGTCTGACATCAAAGAAAGGAGCAGCAGCCTGAGGAAGAATGCAGAGGCAGTCAAAGTTGCTTCTTAGCTGGTTCAGAGGATTTTTTCTTACACGACTGATGAAGCCTTGAAGAAGGTTGTTGTTTTCTAGATGCTGTAGCAAAGGAAAGATTGTAAGGTCAATATGAAGTAGATGGACTGTAGGACCTTTGAAAGGTGGAAGGTTGTCTTGGCCACTGGTATCTGGAAATGGATGAGGAACACAACTGTGAAGGAAGACTAAATTGCGAGTAGCGCTGTGCATTTTTTGAGTGAATTTGAGTTTATCATCCATCTTCTTGAGGAAGAGATCTGCCTCAAACAGAAGGTCTTCAATCATCACACGAGTCTGCGCATAGTCCAGAAAAGCAAAACCACACATGGTGCTGAAGCGTGATATGCAATCTCCTGTTCCTTCACATGGAGATCAAGGGCATGAGCCATGCACATTTGTTCTGCAAACAAACAAACATTGTCAATCTGCAAAAAGGATTTGTGTTCCAATGAGACACCTGGATGGCCATCAGGTTATAGACAGGGATGATGAGGAAGTAAAAGAATCCGAATCTGCAGAGAGCGATCGAACAGAGGCTGATTTCTCCACAGGCAGAGACAATGTACAAGGAGGAGGAAGTGAGCAGACTGGTCAGATTGATATAAATCCCCTTGATGTTGCTGTTCAGATGAAGTGACAGCAACCTGGGCAGAATGAGCCCATTGAGATTGCAGCAGCCAGTGATGACATGGTGATGAAGGTCAATCGACCACTAATTGTGTAATAGCTTCTCCAGAGTTTAGAGCAGTAGGTACCAGGAGAACCACATCCTTGGAAGTGTCTTGAACATCCTGAGCCAGCAAGATGGACTTCAACAACTCTTGGATTGAAGAAGATTCAATGGTAGGTTGAATTCGTTGGTCTGGAGGAATCTCTGCCTCCACAAGAACCTTAGTGCCATGAGTGGGTTCAGACAAAGGGTCAGGTTGTGGTACTTGCAGAACCACATCCAGAATTATAATTGGCTCATGAATAAGAGAAGTAGCCACAGGAGAAGCTGGACGCTTGTCCTTCTTTTTATGTTTGGACTTCTCTTTAGATTTATCTCTGTGTCAATGGGAGCTCAAAACTGAGAGGTCGAGGGAGCATCCTGGAGTCCAAGAATGGTCGCGTTGGGCCATCAGCACAGAAGTTGAGTGGGCAGTCTTTATCAGTGGAGCGGAAGTGTCAGTGCACGAGTCCAATTCAAAGAACAATCTTTTCTTTGTGATATGCACTGAGGAGCCCAAAACAGCAGGGGTTGAGAAAGCCCAAGGCAGTACAGAAACTGTGGTTGATGGAGGAACCAAAGGCTTTAAGGCCTACTCATATAATAAGGCCTTAAGGTGAGACTCATGGTTCTTCCAGAACTGAGGGGGTCAATGCTTTACAGTGTGAACAAGACCTCATAGGGTGCTCTTCACCAAGGCACAACAGGCATCGGGAATGGCATGGTCGTATGCCGGGGAAAACACAACTGGAATCCATGATGAAAAGCCAAAGAGGAAGAGACAAAGAAACACCAATAAACTGGAACGAGTCAAAAAATGAATTGCTGAGAAAAAAGTAGAAGGCCAAAGGATAACCAAAAAAACCCCCCAAACACAAACACCAAAATACTATCTGAGTTAAACCCCCCCCCCATAAAGTTCAGTCTGAGAAGAAAGTGAACTACTTGCAGTTCCTTAGGTGCTGCTAATACAGTAGATGAAAAGGAACTGAGGCATTTAGGCAGGAACAGCAATAATATGCCTCTGGCAGTTGGGTGGAGTTACCACCAAAAAGCTTGTATAACAGCTCTAGAAAGTTTCGAAGGATGCACTGCACAGGTGCAGATAAACCCATTTGTGTGAGTCACAGAGACCATGAAGAAGAAATAAGTTTCTGAAAGGTCCACAGAAAGAAGAAAATCCTCTGGGAAGAGGTGCTCCTGGACGGTCTGGAGGTTTTCAATCCAGAACTTCCTGAATTTGTTTTATGTGCTTGAAATGCAGGACTGGATGGACTCAATCCTCCTTTTTGGATACGATAAAGAGGACAAGAATAGACTCCAGAAAAGCAATCATTGGGAGGTATCTGTTCCATAGTTCCCACATCTAAGAAATGAGACATGGCTTGCAGATTGGCTTGGTCCCATGTATGAGATTTTGATATTGGAGATTGTAAGAAGCAGGGTCTTGGAGTTTGGTGAAACTCTACACAGTAGCCTTTCTTTAAGGACTGCAACACTCACAGGTCTGAAGTAGAAGCCCTTCCGGCGTCAATAAAAGTAGATAGCCTTCCTCCTATCTGGTGGGCCAGGTAATCACAACATGTTTTCCTGGTGGTTTATTTCCTGGTGGGGAAGGTCAGTTGGAGATACCTTGTGGATGGAGTGAGAACTGCAATCTTGCCTACATAGGGTTAAAGGTTCTAAAGTCTCTAGGGTGGGAGAAGGGGCGAACTGGACGAAAGGACTGAGAAAGTTGCTTCAATTGTCATTTTGCCTCATTTGCAGAGAAAGCATAGTCTTCTTCTTATCTTTGGTTTCTATGAGGCTGTGTTTAACAGCATCTTCCCCCAAAAGCAAATTACCAATGAAGGGAATGTGTCAGCATTACAGTGCTTGAGCCAGACTGACCTTCTTGCTACTGTGGAGGCAGAGGTACAACCAAGTGAGGATAATAATGAGTATCTAATGGTACCTGCTATGAAGGTTAAGAATTCATAGATCTTTAGAAGTAAGCTAAATCTTGGTTGATGAAAGTATCTTGAACCCAGAGCATGGCTGCTCTGGATATCAGGGAGACTATAGAGGAGGCTCGGAAAGAGAGGGCTGATGCCGTACAGGAGCGTTTAAGACAGTGATGGTGAACCTATGACACGCGTGTCAGCACTGACACGCGTAGCCATTTCTGATGACACGCGGCCGCTGAAGCAGCCACATGCTGAGAAGGATGTTTCACACACACACACACACACACACACCCTCCATAAAGTGACAATCGGGGCTTCAAAACCCCAGTTACCACTTTCGTCCACCCCCTCTCCCTAAAGTGGTGATCAGGGCTTCGAAGCCCCAGTCGCCACTTTCCTCCACCCTCCACCTCCCTAAAGTTTTTGCCTCAAAGTGACACACCACCCGAGTTATGCTCAGTTTTTTGGTGAAATTTGACACACCAAGCTCACAAGGTTGCCCATCACTGGTTTAAGAGCTGCTTCTGCTCTCTTCTCATTTGGATATTTAAGTGCAGAATCTCCTTGTTTGGGCACCAGAGCACCCATGAGCTGAAACTCATGGTTTGAGAAATAAGAGGGGGTTTGAGAAATTCCATTGCCTCTGGATTCAGGGTATATAACTTTTGAGCTATATTTACCCCTCTTCTACCCTGCATAGTTGAGTCCCATTCTAATTTAATGAGATCTTTGAAATCAGAAGGGAGAGGGGCAGCATAAGTTTTAGGTCTAGTGTTGCCCTGTGAAATGATCTCACAGAGTGCAGTGTTAATATTGGAGGTGAAATCAGTCTCACTTTTGTGCAACCAAAGGGCTTAGACCTTTCCAAGAGAGGAACAAAATCATCTAAATTGCAATGTCTCTCCCTTGTTGGGTCTTCTTGTTCACCAGTGTCTGACCATTCCTCCTCCCTGAAATCAGATGAGTCTCTCACGGATGTTGCATATAGAGAATCCTGTCTAGCATGGAAATGTTGAGTGTTTGGTCCAGATAAAGTGACGGGGAGAGGGAAGGGGTTGAGTCACATCTGAGTCTTTTATGGACACAACTAGTGGGAGGAGGCTGGGATCATTCCTTTCAGTTCCTTTGCCAACACAGAGGAAACATGCTGAGTCTGTGAACTTTGATAAAATAAGGGCATGGGCATAGGAAAAGACATAGGCACTGCCCCAGTGATGATACTGCCTTGCTCAAAATGCCTGGCATCTATAACATGGGCTTCAAGATGGCTTCTGCAGAGGTTGCGGCATGTGCATGTGTTCCCTTGGCCTTAGGAGGCACTGTGGGAAATACTGGGGCCACAACTGCTGTGGCATGGATTGGTGGAGTTGCAGCCTTGTCAGGGTCGGCTCCTGTCTTCCATAGCCTTACCTGAATATTCATAATCAGTAGCCCTCTCTGAGGCTAAATCTTCTATTTCTAATTGTTGCTGAATGGAAACTGTCTGCAGTGCCTTTGCCTTAGCCATTGTAAGGTTGGAGTCATAAGGAGGAGCTGTTTAACAAAAACAGATTCAATAGCTTCATTAGCACAGCCTGCTCCAGAGGAGGCAAGCATTGCCATGGGGGCTGCTGTTGTATGCATGTCTTTGCGGCTACTAGGGAGGCAGTTAAGAGCGCATACATGTCCCAAACTACACAGATGTGCCTTGGGGCAGGAGAGCTCTAAGAAATAGAGCTAGGTTTACTGGATCTGGCTTTAACTTTCCCCATCTCAAGGATGTGCTTGAGAGAGAGGCATGAGAGGAGGAATGAAACAACAAAGGGGGAGGACTAGCAAGGGTGAACAACTAATGTGGGGAACTAAAGGCTAAGGGATTTCCCCCCTATCAAACATAGGATTGAGAAAGGATAAAGAAGAAAAAAAAAAAGAGAGATTTAAATTGAAGAAATAAGGCCAGAGAAAGCAGAAGAGATGAACACGCAGCCTTTCCTAGGTGGAGAAAGAAGAAAAACTAAAGCGGGTGGAGATGAGGACCGATAGAGGTCCATTTTAAATAATGTGGTATCTTTCCTAGCCTGGGCGGTGACATATCCAGGGGATGACAGAGGCAGCAAGAGATAAGCCAATTGAATCTGTGCTGAAAATACTGCACCACCTGCCAATTAGCCACCAGGCCCGCTCAAGATGCTAGCGCTTGTGCACAAAGCCCACAATAGCTCAGAATCCAAGTACTTAGAAGAACACCTTTCAATATGAATGTTATCTGATCATTAAACTGACCAAATTTGTGATTTCATGTTTGCTTTTTATGCAAATTGTTAGTTGGGCTCCTGTGAGGAAGGGCAGGATATAAATTAAGAGTGCACTAACAGCTTTGATTTTTAAGCATTTTTCCAATCACACTTCCCAACCCAAACAATGTAACCTCATTTAAATTTATTTTTTTTTAACTTATTCCATAAGCTATATGTTTAAGCAATTAAAAACATTTCATGTGTAGACACACATACCAATGGTAAGAGTCTGGGGTAGAAGAAAACATTTGTTTCTGCAACATCCATAGAAGTGACTAGCTGGCGGATATAGGAGCGGTCATCAGTAGTGACTTCTGAGCCTGGCTGGAGCACATCACTTTTTAAAACACAGTTGAGATATACAGGGAGTAGTTTCATGCATTCAGGTAGAATCAACTACAAGTAACAAAGAAGGTGATTAAGAGAAATTAAGAGACACTACTTTGAGTTTTCTACAAGTTCAACAGATCCACCACTAGCTTTAGCACAGATGTAAAACAAAAATATCTACCTCATATCAAAATAACACTACAAGAAAAACTCATAATTTTGGTACACTGTATTTTAAACTAGAATGGCAACTGTATTATCTAGCCTAAATATGTGATTAGATCAGAGAACCTTTTCCTTGTGGCTGCATTTCAAAACCCTTTAGAATGTATTATAAGCTCATCCAAGGCACCCAAGTGAACTGTTTCTTGTTCTAACCCATTCAGCCATCAGTATGCCGTTTAGTACAGACATCAAATGAAGAGCTCAAGTATCACTCTGCTGTCCTGGCTGAGCACAGAGAATCAATTTTTGCTAGTGTTACCTAGAATTAAACCTGGACACACAATCTGGTGTCTTGATTGGCCTACTCTTCCTAACTATGTATCTTGAAGTGGCTATTAATTAATAAAACTAATACAAATCATTAGAAAAAGTTGTTATTGGTCTATATAAAAAGCAATCAGATAAGAGCACTGCATATATTAAGCTAAAAGATCAGAAACTATTTGTCTCTGTTTTCCAAAGGCAAGTTCTTGAACATTATTCTTGTGTGAGACAGAGTAGCATAACGTTCTTAATACCTTAACATATATTTTAATATTTTTAGATCCGAATTTTTCCACTGAGACTACTGAATACAATGAATTATGAAGAACATAACATAAGGGTGCTGTTTTGTTGCTGTGTGCCTTCAAGTTGTTTCCAACTTATGGTGACCCTAAGGCAAACCTATCACAGGGATTTCTTGGCAGGATGTATTAAGAGGGGGGTTGCCTTTGCCTTCTTCTGAGGCTGAGAGAATGTGAATTGCCCAAGGCTACTCAGTGGGTTTCCATGGCTGAGCAGGATTCAAAGTTTGGTCTCCAGAACCCATGGTGCTGTAGGCAACCATATAAGGGGGATAGACCAGAATTTCTCATTGGGCACGCTGGAACTAGCAGCAGGCTGTGATATGGGTGAGTGTGTGAATGCCAAAAGTGTGGAGGTATCATAAAGTAAAGCCAGTAGGTTCAGGAAAATTCAACACAAAATAGATTTCTCAATTTCAACCATACTCTTCCTCAGGAAAGCCACTCTGTTTTTTAGTAGTATGGCTTAAAACAATTTAATTCATCTCAGAAATACAACATTTATTTGTATCAGTAGGTAGCAATAAATGAATGATGGGTATAGATGTATTCACTGGCAGTCATTTTTGCAGCTGATACCAAAGCATACATATCATGCTCTTTCAGAGATATATTTAGAAGTTTTCTTCTCACAAGGCCCAATGAATATTGCTGGGGCTGGCTAGGGACAAAATGTATATGCATGCCTGTGGACTCCTGGGACCTAATATTTGAAGTTATTTGACTGGAATCTAAAAGATTCTCATAGAGAATGACACTTCTAAGGATTTTCACAGTAAATGTAGAAAAATTCTACTTTCAAAGCCTTTCACAAAGAAGATATGCTTGTGAAATCAGAGCGCAACACATTCTCCTTGTTACAATGATTCTGAACAAGAGCTCTTTAACTTATTAACTAAAGTAACAGAATTTGCATTGTGTGAGTTGTGGGGTATTTTCTGACCCAAATGAGAATTCCAATGTATTGGAATGCTCCAAGTTCACAGAGGCATTTGTTTCACTATATCATGGTTCACTGAAAAACAGTATGGTGTGTTGGCTGGGACAAAAGAATACCCAATTGCAATAATCAACAGAATTGGGAAGATGTCTTTAAATAGAAAAAAATGTACACTGCACATGGTTGGAATTTGGAAACCTTGTTTACAACTCTGAAGGGGACAATACTATAGAATGCCTACATTTCTGGTCTAGGTCTGTACAAACTGTGCAACAAAACATCATTTCGGGACGCTAAAATGTCCTGTCCAAATGCATAAGGGATAAACTGCTTTATTTAACACTGTCCTTTTCCTCTTCTAAAAATCCTAATGTGAAACAGAAACTTTCAAATGTATCAAATGGTCAATGATATGCAATGCAAACTGAACAGTGTGTGAACTACAAGCAACAACCTTCAAAAGTAGTGTAAAAATGATTACTCTGTCACTTACAGAAGCAAAAAGCTACCTAGCAAGCATGTGTAAAAGTCTATCTCAAATGAAATCTTCAAGATGATTAAAAAATGTAGAAGTAAAGACTTTAGCTCTTGAAGTGGTACTTACTAAGTTGAACGAACTATCATAACTAAAGCAATTACCAGTGTCCATGTACTTTCTCTCCCACACACTCAAGCATGTGCTACCCTTATTTCTAAAACAGCTAGTGGAGAAGTAATTCTATAGAACAAACCCACAGCTTTCTTCCATTTTAGTCTCATTACACTAATCTTTTTTTAAACCACTAACTGTTGTGCTTCATGTATCACAAGTTGGTCTTTTCACTGTTTCGCCCCTTCTGTTTGGATGTATTACATCAATTTTGTATTAGAAAAATCTTTGATATTTGTAGACATAAATGTACTTTTAAATTACACATATGTGATGTGGAATTTAATTGGTCAACATGGTTAGATCCTACATGCTCTCACAGTTGCTAAAAAGTATTCATAATTCAAGAATGGAATAATAAATACTCATCATCTATTGTTCAATGGTTAAAAGATCTTACTGATTTAGCTACAAATGAACATGCATTTTTTACAGACATCAAAGTCAAGAAAATGTGTTTTTGGAAATATGGTAAGTTTATATTAATGTGTATGTCTACCCATGTTCACATCCTACATACTCCTTCCTTTCCTTTTTCTTCTCCTCCCCTTGACTTTCTCACCCCCCTTTTCTTTGTAATGGTTACTTTTTAGAATCCAATAATTGTTTTAGAAAATGAACCCTGAGGACTGGTATCCAACAGTCAAGCCAAAACAGTTACCTGTCCAGCAGAAGAGGGGCTAGCACAGTTTTTCCGATAGCATGCCAAGATCTGGGCACACTGATTGATCAGAGTATCTCTCACTGTCTTGACAGGATTGTTCAGAACTCCACGATATGCTTCAATGAAAAAAACAACAACACCCAGTTTGTTGGAAAGTCTTATATATATTTTGTAATTTGTCTATCAAAAATCATCAAGGCAAGTGATTAAATATTCTTTATATCACCTATGCTGCTATGGGAATATTAAAATGGGAGCTATTTTATATCGAATCAGATCACTGATCCATCTAGTTCACTGCTGCCAACTGACTGGCAGCAATTTTCCAAGATTTCTGGAACAGTATTTTGCCAGCCTTGTTAGAGATGGTTTGACTAGAAATGTCAGGCAATGGATCCAGGATGTTCTCAAGGTAAAGTATGTGCTCCACCATTATAATCCCATCTCCTATTAAAGAAATGGAATATCATCTTAATTAGCTTGTCTTGATCAAGGTGGATGGGTCAGTGATGATATGACTTAACACTTGTAAGTTTTTTTCAACACACAGTATTTGGATGTTGTGAGGGATTTGCAGTTTCTCCATAAACATCAAAATTCTGTGGCACCTGAAAGATTAACACATTTATTTTAGTAGGACTTTTTGTGGACAATGGATCATTTAACCAGATGCACTTTAAATGCTTTTTGTATACACAGAATCAACTTACTAAATGCTGAAGTTGCTGGGGGGGGGCATATGTAGTAAATTATTTTTTTTACAGCCACAGTGTGAATTCATCTTGTGAATAAACCCTCAAGGCACCAGTTTCTTTTCTGTTCATCCTGGTTAGGATGCTTTCATGTTGAAATCAACCCATCATAGTACAGTCTGTCCTTTTAGTAGTATCAAATGGAAAAGCAACTACATGAATAGCAGCATAGGAAGAACCCAAACAGTTATCCCATCCCAGCAAGGCTTCTGTGGGGGTCAAGCTGTCCTCCCTAAGAAACTAAGAGGGCAGTCCATTACCGAATTTTGCTAAATAGTTGATAAGTGTGTCTGTTTCACAGTTTCGGTAAAGATCAGCCAGTTGTGTACAGCAGTTCAAGGAGAGGTTGTGAATACGCAGTCGCCTCTGTCCTGCACAACTTGTATACAATACAGCACACTGCAGGAGAAAAATCAGGAGCAGATCTATTAGTTTCTGTGTAAAACAGTTCAACTTAAGTTCAAATGTTCCCAACCATTTTTTGTTTGATATAACAGAAGTGTTTCATTCACTACATGCTTGGATAGCATAAAATTATCACAGGGCCCCAAGTGTTCAGTATTTAAGCTAAAGAGGACAATAGTAAAGAATTCATCCACTACCCATTATTAGCCCTTCCAAGTATATCACCTGAAGAAGTGCTCCACTTTCTTCATTCAGCTTATCATCATGTTTGAACTCTACTGTGATTGTTTTGTCACAATCTAAACCTGCCAGTTCTACATCTGTTGTGTTGCTCATGTAGAAAGCGCCAAAGAAGTCTGTTGCTCGAATACCTAGGAGGCAAAAAGACAACTAGGAAGGAAATGCTTGAGAGATGTCTACCCAGAAGGTCATGACTGACCCAAAGGTGCTACCACTGATTGTAAGCAAGACAAACTGCAAGCTAACTTCAGCAGATTTGAGGCTACACCTCTATATATGCTCACCCATTGAGAGCAAATATATGATGACATCATAGGTACTCACCAGTGCTTGTGCGTACCCTCATCACAGCATCAAAGCCAACTTCTTTCTGAACATCTCTGCGCAAATCATTCAAGAAGCGCTCCTGATCTGTTTCCACCTAGTGTGCACAACCAGTAACATGATTTCACATAGCTAGCACGGAGGTGACCTATGTAAGTTTTAACAGTCCTGGGACTTGTTTTTTAGCTACAGTTTTACAATTTATAAAGGAATCAATATCTAATTCAATTAAGTACATTAACTATGCACACACATTCCCTTGAAATTTTTTTAAAAACGTATCAGCTGTACAATATACTGCAACACACAAATCTAGAAGGACTTTCTAATCTGCTTGCTAGCCAGCAAAAGTATAGTGAGTCTTCAATCCAACATAAGCTGAAGAAGTCATTTGTTGATTTAGGATGATTTTTAGAATTTAATTCTTAGGGAATTACAAATTAAGGAAAAGATTAAACCTATGTATTTATTCCATGTGTTTTCGGTAACTAGAAGGAATTCATCTGAACAAGTCAAGATTTTCTTCTGAGAGCAAGCCATTTCCAGAAACATTGCATTTTCTGCACTTTCATAAACAATGTATATATACTGATCTCTTATTAGGTGAATCTGAATTGGTAATTGAGAGCATATACTTTCAGGCTTCAGAGAAATGTACCAGGCAAGGCAGTGCCTAATCATTAAAGTCAAAGAAGAACTGTTCTTTCTGTTATTGGAAGGAACTCTTGTATTTTCACATTAACCCAGGCTGGATCAATCAAATGTTTTATTATTATTTATTCCTATCATTTCTCTTTTGCAACCAACATGGCAACTACTGTCTACAAAGTGACTTATACCAAGAAGGCATGAAAACCAAAACAGAGCATACCTGGAAAAAGGTGTATTTATAAAGAGAGCCACCCGTTTGATATGGAACAACCCCTAAGGTAGCCACATCCAAATACTGGTTTGGAAAAAGGAACAGATCCACACAGCAGCCTTGTGCTACACATTCCTTGGCTAAGTTGCTGTAGAAGCTTGTCTGAGGCTGGAAGAGAGTCTGGGAAGAGGGGGGAAAAGAAATGGTGCAGAGAGATCAGAAAGAGGCTAAACACAGAGCACATATGTGTTTCACAACTTCTAAAAATCAATAGGTTTAGACTATCTACTCTGTTCTCACCATATGACCAAAAACGGAAGTTAAAATAGAATGTAGATTATTTTGACTTTCTGGGACATTAAAATGCTTCAGCACTCTATACTCTGAAACACTGCAATTAACTCCTCATATAAACTAGCTTCCAAGATTCTGGATTAACTATGTAACAATTCAGTTTTAGCAACGTTTATGCTTAGCAGACAAAGGCGGGGGGAAAGGGGTTTGGATATGGAGCTACTGGAAGACTTTTTTTAAAAAATGTGTTTTAATGCTGCTTGGCATGTCCTTTTAGAAGCAAGCTACAGAAGCCAAAATAAACAGCTTGTAATGTAAGAGGGTCAATGTGCTGTAGTGATTTGAGTGTTGGACTAGGACACTGGGAGATCAGGATTCAAATCACCACTAGACCATGGAAACTCACTGGTGGCCTTGGGCAAATCACACTCTCTCAGCCTCTGAGGAAGGCCATGGCAAATCTCCTCTAAACAAAACCTACAAGGAAACCCTGTGACAGGTTCACCTTAGGGTCATACTATATGTCATAAATGACTTGAAGGCACACAACATCAAACAGCTTAACTGTGTTGCAAAATGTTTTGCTTTGATATAGCAAGCTCAATTTTGGACAACTCGTGCCAAAAAAAATGTTCACTTAGGAAAGGTAAAATTGGCTAGAAAATTAAGAAGCCATATGAGTTTCCAAGGGGTAAAATTTGATCCTATGTTCACTTGAGGCTTGCTGAGAATAGGAACTGCAGGGGTACACATACATTTTTGCTGTGAAAGAAGAGCAAGATCTCTACAAGAATTATACAGAGCAACTGGGTATATAAAATTTTCCATACTACAGTCACCCTAGGCACGTTGAGTGAACATTCAGTGTGTTTATATTTTTAACGTTGGATACAGGAGTTCATTAACTCATATTTCAGATAAACATATTGTTGCTGTTGCTTATCTCTCACAGCTGAAGAAGGAAAAGTACAGCCTAGTTTTCCTAGTATTGCTTTTCTGTCTTATTTTACTTTTCCTGTATGTTACAGAAGGGATTACAGTCAAATATGGAGTCCATATAGCTTGCTGAACTGGCAAAATCTCTCTGGTACTAAAACCGTCCTAGTACTGATTTCAGTCAATTCTTGGAAGAGAAAATGTGGTGTTGTGTATGATTGGGTATTAAGGGATAGATTCTATGAACAAGTGGGAATAAAGGAAGAAAAGGAGGAAAGGGAGTAAAGGCAATATGGAATAAACAAAGAGTGATAGCTAGGTATTCAAATTCACTAGCAATTTTTCCAGAAATTTCTTTTTTGTCTCTTTTCTGACTGATGAAGAAAAAAAACATAGGTGCAACCCACAGAACAGAGGACAAATTACCTTTTCTTTATCGGTATTTATCAGCTTCTTATCATCTCTATTCTTCAGTTTCCCTGGTGCCTCCGCAATAGGCAGTGATGTATGAAATATGAAGAGCTTGCCAGCACACTCTGCTGCCTGCAAGCAAGCAGACACTCTCAGAGCAGGAGCAAAAATGATAACTTGGGGTGTGTGACTTCTCCAGAGTGACTATCTCCAATGACTATCCTTGCACAGATCTTATAGAAGAAACCCCTGTTTAAAGGGCTCTCTTCTGTGAAAAGCAATTTAGCTTCCCATGCGCACCCACCTAAGGACAGTAGATGCAAGGCCCAAATTACAAGCTGTGATAGTAACTATTTCTGAGGTGCTACCATGTTACTCTGTTACAGCAAAAGCAACAAAGAGTCCTGTGGTACATTAAATGCTAACCATCTCTATAAATGTCTTTACTCCCCAAGTGTGCTGCAAGCAGATTCCTTCTTAGTCAACTTTTAAGAGGTTTTTAGGAATGTAGTCTCATCAGCACATTCATAAAATTGTTAAATACATATGACCAGTTGAACAGTTAAATATACCATAAATGAACATTTACTTGTTATAACAAATTTACTTGCAGGTTTTCCTTGGTTTTTTTCCGGGCTGTGAGGCCGTGTTCTGGAAGTTTCTTTCTGACATTTCGCCTGCATCTGTGGCTGGCATCTTCGGAGAATGGTTGGGTAGGAGTGTATGTGGAGTTTATATGCTGTGAACCCCTGTTGGGGAGTATGGGTAAATTTGTGTAATTGAATGGTTAGTTCCTGGGTATAGAAATGCAAGGCTCATTAGTGTCTGTTTGGCTAATGGTTAGTTGATGGGCCATTATCTGCTGGAACTCCTCCTGCCCCTAGGTGGAATTCCTTTAAGTGTTGAGTTTTGATTCTATTGTTCTTCAAAACTGGAAGCCAGATTTTGTTTACTTTTAAGGTTTCTTCTTTCCTGTTGAAGTTGTCCAGGTGTTTGTGGATTTCAATAGCTTCTCTGTGCATTCTGACATGATAGTTGTTGGCCTGGTCCAGAATTTCTGTGTTTTTAAATAGCATTTTGTGTCCAGGTTGGTTTATAACATGTTCTGCTACTGCTGATTTTTCTGGCTGATCCAGTCTGCAGTGTCTCTCATGTTCCTTGATTCGTGTTTGCACACTGCGTTTAGTGGTCCCTATGTAAACCACAGATGCAGGCGAAATGTCAGAAAGAAACTATTCCAGAACACAGCCTCACAGCCTGGAAAAAAAACAAGGAAAATCTAAGGATACCGGCCGTGAAAGCTTTCGACTTCACAATGTTACTTGTTTTTTCACCAGCATGAATTCGTATAAAGCTTATTATGTTTTCCTCTTTGTGTTTCAGTTAGATAACAAGCAAATCAAAGAACAAAGGAAACCCATACAACCAGTTCTAGTAATCAGAAGCTGCCATTTCTAGCAACAAATGAAGTCCACCATATTCTTATCAAGGAGCCTGAATGCTACATCTCAAAGCAGAAGATCTTCTGCGATGTGAGGATTTCAGAAAGAAAACATGGAACAGTGATCATGTGACCTGAGATGTATGCTTGGCAGTCTTCATCTTTAACAATTAGTTTTACATATATTTGCACATTATCTAGATTAATTCTAGACTTGTTGAAATGCTTTGAATAATGCATATGAAAAACAAGCTTCCATAAGGAAACACAGCACAAGATTCTTGACTATCTGTGACTGATTCATATGAGATGACCCAATATGATCTCAGATGATCTAATTCTTTTAACAGTAGGAGCAGCAGCAGCAGCAAGAACAAGAAAACCTACCAGAAGTCTTATGCTTGTTTAAAAACCAATAAATTTATTGTAGCATAATCTTTCATGGACCAGAGCCTCCTTCGGTGAACACAAGAAGTGTTGTCGTCAGCTGTCAGACATATATTTTTTTGCCTGTGCAGACCATGGTGCATGAAAGGAGGAACTTTGACCCCAGCTCCACCAAAATTGCTCACCCTGATCCAGACAGTAGGACAAAAAGTCCAAGAGATACAGTAGGTCCATGATATCTGTATGCTTATGTGTACATGCATATATTCTTTTCTCTTTTTTGTACATTTGCATTTTCCTTCCCAGAACATCCTTTCTTATAGAATTCTCTCTGGTGTTTGTTACTTTTAAAATAGGCTATCACAAACATATGAAAAAATATATTTTTATACATTCTTGTTTTCAGCACATTCCACTCCATTCTAACTATATTCCCCAAGACTCCATGTGCTCACAGTATATGCCATAGGGCAGCATGTGACTAAATAAGCATTTACTTGAAGACAAATTTTCAAGATGGGTAAAATGCTTTATGCATTGCTGAACATTTCACAACACTTCATTTGGCTTACAAACTGACAAAAGAGGTTCAAACATATTACAGTAATTATGGATTAAAGCAATGATAGACAGAAATCAGTTTAGACAACATTTAGGGAAAGTGAGTCCCATGGGTCATGTGTGCCATCTCACCAGGACCTCTCAGCATCCTCTATTTTTTTTCTTGAGAAAACTTTTCAAGATAACTTTTTTAAAAAAACTTACCAAAATGCCTCCCCATGCCCCCAGAAGATGCGGGGACCAATTTTACCATATTTTGCCCCCCCCCCACCTTCCTGGGCCATTTTGGGTCCAGGGGAGACCTTTTTAAAAACAAGAAGTGAACTAGAATTTGTCTTCTGGTTGACTTCTTGTTTTTAAAAAGCATCTTTGGGGCCCCCATATGTAGTAAAATTGCTCCCATGCCCTAGTGGTGGAACATTTTTTACCCTAATCCCCCCATATTTCCCCCCCCCCCCAGGAATGGGGTGCATACCTCCAAGGTCCCCTGGCATTTGCCCCCTCTCCTGGTTTGATCAGAGACGACACACTAAACAAACCTTTAAAGCCTCCATGCCAGCCTGGATCACTGGAGCAAACACTGTTTCTGTTTCTCTTGTATCAGCAAACATTTCAGGAATCTGGTCCAGTAAACTAGAAATCAAGAAAATGAAGGTCACAATGTGTTTGAAACTCACTGAGGCAACTTCAGTCAATGGAAACAAATACTGTGTGGAATCAAGATACTGCTATAATTATTTGTCTTTTTTTAAAGCTAGGGATGTAGGTGGGTGGGACTGTTTGTTCCTTTCTCCAAAAATGCACTTACTATTCTGTCTGCCTAACTTGTTTCTATATCCAAAAGTTAGCATATTACTGCTTCATTGTTTAAACAATGTTCATTTAATTTCCTCACCCTCCCAGGGAAGTATAGCTAAAAGCTTATATTATTGCAGCAGAAGAAATAATATCTCCCCCAAATGCTGTACCTTACAGCTCACCAGTGGCAGAACACACCTTGATTGTGCTTTCAACCAGTGCACCAATTCTGAGATCTTCAAGGGAGCCACACTATTCAGCCCAAGCACCATTACTCAAAACTATAACTTTTGCTTCAGCTGAAGCTGCCCTGTGTGGGCGGGGAGAAGGGTTTACATCAGGTAATATCCCTCAAGTACTCAGCAGCCACCTGGCTGTGGAGCCAGTCTTGACACATCCCATTCCATGAAGACTATTCTGATATAGTATAAAGGAGGCAGCCAAATACAGCCCTGAAGAAGTAGCTTTCATTTTTATTTTTCATTTTATTTCAACTGGTTGCCCAAAGTCCTGCTGCATTCTAGACATCTGTGGTATACCGGAAGGAAGGAAGCTGTTATTCTTTCCTTTCTAACACGTATATCCATCACATTCTAGTACTCTGTCGTTAGCTTTGCGATAGATGGATGGAACTGGAAGATGAAACCAAGGAACTCCTTTATATAGTAAACTTAACAACTGATTGTGTGTCTTTTTCATAGAGTCATAGTTGGAAGAGACCACAAGGGCCATCCAGTCCAACCCCCTGACATTCAGGAATACACAATTAAATCATTCCCGACAGATGGCCATCCAGCCTCTGTTTAAAAACCTCCAAAGAAGGAGGCTGTATTTTATATTTTTAATTGTGTGTAATCCTTGCCGTAAAACTAGCCCATTTAATGGATGTCTCATTTATACCAGATACAAAATCAGAGCAACAGTAAAAACAAGCACACACATATAGTAACAATAACCATACAAAATCACACAGGTTAAAAACATGTCAGGCCCTTAAAAATCCTGGGCTCCATTAAAAGCCATCAAGAAGAATACTCAGTGGATGGATGAGAAGGACTATAGCCCCACACTCACTAGCTGGCAGTGTGGGCTCTCACGACAGGGGTTGAAACAGCCCACTGGAAAAGATGCCCCTTTCTTATCCATACCCCAAAACACATTTTTGCATCTTTCAGCATGTAACACATATACAATGCATCTTTTTAAAGATTCAAATAGATAAAAAGAAAGCATAAGAATGTGTGTGCTACTGTAACAAGACATAACAAATATTGATAGACTGTCAACTTCCATTTACCTCGTGAAAACTGTGCGGGACTCATTAACATTCACCAGAAAACCATCAAGCAGAGGTACAAACATATCTGCCACATCTGACACAACCATCATTTGCGGCTGTGCCAAAGAGGACTTCACATTATAAAAGTGCAGAACTTTGTTGTAGGTGACAAAGCCCACACGGATGGCTGATTCTTCCATGTTTCCTTCTCTGTTTTAAAAACAAAACAGAGAAATTAAGTATGAAATGCAAGCTCAAAGTCAACCAGAGTAAATTCAAACACTGTGGCATCAACAGATAATTAAGCTTCTGTCTCTGTTTAACAAATTCAACTGAGACCACTCATTCATAATTCTTTGCAGAAAATACAACTGCCAATGTTGCCACCTTCCAAATATTTAACTGAAATGCAGGTTAGTTTTTAAAAAAAAAAAAAAATTAATGGGCAGAATCATGATCTTCATAAACAAAATTCTTTTGGGAAGCTTGCATCCCCTCATCAATCCTGCTTTAAAACTTAGCTTTCTATGGCCACAATCTCATCAGCACAATTACCTAGGCAAGTAATCCAAGAGAGTCTTCAGCTCTTCACAGATCAACCTTACCAGGCCACTCCTTATCGCATTATATGATACATCAATCATGAAAATGAAAGCAGGGGGGTTAGGATACTTGTTATTCTGTGAAAGAGGAAGAGAGGGACACTCTTACTAAAGTTACTATGCATACGTGATACTAACACAGATACACATATATTGAAGCTAGTAGAATAAATGCAAGCCACCCATTCAGCTGCATACAGTGCTACTTTAGTGTGCTACACAATACATAGCACCTCTTGGTCTTTTACTATTACCTTAACATATAAATTTGTTAATCTACAACAAGCTACAGAAGACATCTGCATCATCATCTTGATGAGTATGTGAAAATGCATGGTCTGATGTATTACGTGCAGAGAACAAAGCAACTCTTTCTAGGGTTTCTGTACATTTTCAAACTTGAAACCTCAAAATTATTCTAATAGCTTTCTTCATGGGCTGACCGGGGAAAGGAATGAAAGCAGGTGGCTCTTGGGAATTTCTTAGGTTAGAAATTTATATTTTTGTAATTTTGTGCAATTAAATGTAATATCCAATAAAATGTTTTAATGTAACATTTTATATTTGCTTTATTACTGTGACATACTATACATTTTGGGGGTGGACTGAACCAGTATGAAAATAAAGAGAAGATGCACTAGGAACAGAAATACTGAGAATATTCTTCAACTCACACCCTGGAAGGGACTTCTTAGGCTTTTTGATGGAAATTCCAATACAGTACAGTTGCCCCTCCACATTAGCGAACTTAGAACCCCCCCACCCTCCCAAAACCGCAACAAGGGGCCTCTGGAGGCCCCGTGAAGGCCCTGGGAGGGAGGGGGGAGGGCCCTGGGTGGAAGGGCCCTAGGGGGGAGGGCTGGGAAGGCATCCACGGGGCCTCCGGAGGGTCTCCGGAGGCCCCGTGAAGGCCTTGGAAGGGAGAGGGAGGGGGGAAGCGACTATGGGGCCTCCGGAGGCCCCATGGTCGCTTTGGCGGGAGAGGGGGAGGGCAGTCATTATTCGCGGAATTTTCACATTCACGGGGGTCTGGGGAACCTAACCCCCACGAATGTGAAGGGACGACTGTATATGCAAATAGTTAAGAATTGCTAGCCTGAATTTGGATAAACAGAAAACTATCTACTGCTTATACTTCTCTAAGCTGATCTCAGTAAATGTATACAGTACTAAAGTTTATACTGTTTTATTTGGGACGACACAGCAATCATGAAAATATTTTCTTCCAGACGGAATAATGGAGATAATATCAAAACAGACCTGTAAAAATAAATTATTCTTTGTGTCCCTTGAGCAACAGGGAAAAGGTAATATTTATAGTGCAATTCTATATATCATATAGGAGCTTAAATATGTATGCCTTCCTAGACAGGATAGTAATGTTTTCTGGGGCAGATAATTACTCAGACGTAAGTCCTAATCAGTTCAATAGGGCTAACTCTCAAGTACAGAATTAGAGTTTCATGGTATTTACAAGTAGTCATACCTTGCAATAATCCACAGTTGCTAAGAACTCATAGGACCCCAAAGATAACTCAGGTCTGTCATAGTAGTCCACTCGCCTGCCTGTATGATCCAAATGCTGGAAATAGTGTGATGGCACTGAGGGACAGAAGAAAAGCAGAGGAATTAAATGCACACACCTTCTTAGACAAGTCAGTGATGTTTTCGGTGGCAGACAAGGGGACACTTGGGTATCACTGTTGGAGAGCCAACGTGGTGTAGTGGTTTCAGTATTGGATTATGACTGGAGACCAGGGTTTGAATCCTCACTGAGCCATGGAAACCCACTGAGTGGCCTTGGGTAAGTCACTTTCAGTCTCAGAAGAAAGCAAGAGCAAACCCCGTCTGAACAAATCTTGCGAAGAAAACCACGCTTCAGGGTTACCATAGGTCGGAATCAACTTGAAGACACACAACAACAACAGGTATCAGTAGAGAAAAAAACACTGGGAAACACCCTTACTAAGGAGATTTTCACACTACACTGTTATAGTGTTACTATTCCACTTTATTTGCTGTGGCTGGCTCCTGTGGAATCCTGGGATTTGCAGTTTAGGGAGGGGCATTTACAACTGTCATCCAGAGAGCTCTTAGGCTTCACTAAACTACAAGCCCCAGAATTCCACAGGAGGCAGCCAGAGCAGTTAAAGTGGAATAGGAACACTATAACAGTGTAGTGTGAAAATCTCCTTAGACACTGGAAAACACCCTTACTAAAGAAAGAATTACACCTATCAAAAGCTTTCTGAGTGTCTTAAAATCTGTCCAACTATGAGTTAGTTTCATGCATTACATTTCTTATTTATGCTAGTTCCCTGAGCTATCCTAAATGCTATAGTACCTCCATGTTAATGGAGACTAAAGCCAACCAATACTCACAATTACCCTATTTGCATTTATATGTATAAGCCAACAAGCACTTTATGCATTTCTCAATTGTGTTACCCAAGTGTGAAATTAATACTGGCAGCAGAATTCTGTGTCTTGGGAAGGACAGACTGCTTACCTGTAACTGTAGTTCTTCGTATAGTCATCTGTGAATTCACACAAATGGCGTTATCTGCACCGGTGGGTGCATTATTCAGAAAACTCTAGAGTTATTATTATAGAACCTTTTTGGTGGTAACCCTGCTCACCCTCCATGCAAATATCCAGTGCACTTCTCACCTAAATCCCTCAGTTCCATGGATGCCAAAGCAGCAGCTCAGGATTTAAGGATAGGCAGGACACTACAAGGAGGGGATGGGCGGGTTCACAAATGACTACTCAAAGAACTATAGTTACATATAAGCAACCTGACCTCCTCCTTTGTGGTCTCTATGACTCACACAAATAGGAAACTATAAAGCTACTAACCATAGGAGGCAGGCGTGTCATGAAAGACAGGAAAACAGCATGGCTCTCCCAAAGGCGTCATCTATCTTGCATCTATCTTGTCGTGGGAGATGAAGGTCAAAGGCTGTGACCATGTAGCCACCGTACACATGTCCTCCTAAGGTACACCCATCAGGAAAGCAAATGATGTAACCCTAGCCCTTATAGAATGACTACGAATATGGGCTGGAGGTCCTTCTTAGTCGACTGGCATGCACTTCGCGAAGTGCTGTGAAGAAACAGGCAGTCCTTTCTTCTTCAAAGAATTACAGATAAGAGTCTTTGAGAATTGTGGAAGCCAGCAGTCCTGTCAATATAGAAAGCAAGGGCCCTTCTAACATCAAGGCAGTGTAGGCTTTGTTCCAAGTCAGATGTACGGTTCTGCATCAAAGCAGGCAATACAATGTCCTGATTGATGTGGAATGCTGCCACCACACAAGGCAGAAAGGTAATGTCTCATCTGGGGACAACTTTGTCATGATAAAACCATAGGTAAGACTGGTCGATTCTTAGGGCACACAGCTCAACTGCCCATCTGGCTAAATCGCCACCAGGAAGACTGTCTTCCAAGTAGATGGATATTGCAGGATGTCACTGGCTCAAAGGGTTTCCTGGTAGGTTGTTACACCACCAGCTCCAAGTTCCATGGAGGTGTTGATCCTGAAATTGGAGGATGAAGGTTCTGGCAACTCTTCAGAAACCTCTTCACCAATGGGTCCTGAAAACAGGAGGACTTGCAGCTGAAGTGGAAGTTAACTGAGACAGCTGCTAAGTAACACCAGATGGAAGAGAGCAAGACACCTCTCTCAAACAGTGAGAGAAGAAACTCCAGCACATGACTGACTTGTGCCTGGTCTGCAGCAATCCGTTGAGCAATCCGTTGAGAAGGATAGGAATTTTTCCCATTTCTACGCATAGGAGTGTTGAGTAGAAGGCCTATACATCACAGCAATAATAGTTCTGACAGTCAGGAAAAGAAGCTAAGGAAACACCCTACAAGCTATTAGTTTGAGAGTGTCCAGATCTGGATGTCATCTTTCCATCATACACTGTCAGAAGGCCTGGATGGTACAGAGGCCTGATGTAGACTCCTTGAGACAATGTGCAGAAGCAGGATGAACCAGGGCTACCTGGGCCATCATGGTGTGATGAGTATGCAGCCTGACTTGTCCTTCTGGATTTCTGCCAGCACTCTGATGAGTGGAAACAGAGGAAAAGTGTACATGACCATTTCACCCCAATGAAATAGGAAGGCATTACCATGCAAGCCCTTCCCCCCCAAGAGCTCTGGAGCAGAAAATCCAGCACTGATTGTTCTTGGCCAAGACAAATAGATCTACTGCTGAAGTGCTCCACTTCCACAAGATCTTTTGTAGAGTGCACAGATGCAGCTTCCACTCATGGAAAAAGTCTTGGGACCTGCTGAGTGCATCTGCAATGATATTCTCCTCCCCTTGAAGATGGACTGCTGTGAAGGAGTTGCCTTTGCTGATGCACCACTCCCACAGATGGAGGATGAGATGGAGCAGGGTGTTGGCCCTTGTCCCACCTTGCTTGTTCAGATAGTACATGACCATGGTGTTGTTGGTCACTATCTGAACCACTTTGCCAAGCAGAAGTGTTTTACATCCATGGAATGCCTTCTCCACTGCTAACATCTCAAGTGTGTTGGTGTGGTAGGTCTTTTCCTTGGGTGTCTATTGCGCCCTGACAGAGAGACTGTCCAGATGAGCTCCGCAACCTTCCAATGGAGGCACCTGTGGTGACTACTGATCCTGGCTGTGAAGGAAGAAAAGGCATGCCACTCTGTAAATGATTTGAATCCATCCACCATCTCAGGGAGTGATATACAGTGTATAGTATCATTAACCTCATGTTGGGAGGATCCATCAGAGGACTGAAGCACGACAAGAACCAAGCCTGGAAAGATCTCATCCAGAGTCTGACAAATGGGGTGTCTGATGTAGTAGATGCCATATAAACCAGCATGGCTTGTTCTCTGGCTCTGATTCTTCAGGTCCATAGGCACAAAAGAGCGGACTTTCAAAGGCTTGGTTACAAATCATCTGTGAGAAAGGAGACCTAGGTGTGAGAGTCTGTGAGGGCTCTGATGAATCTTATCCTCTCAGGTGGCTCTAAATGAGACTCCCTGCAATTCAATAACAGACTCAGTGCATCTAGAAGTCGCATCGTGAATTGGATGTCTGAAACTAGATGCTGTGTCATATGTGCAACAACAAGCTAGTCGCCTATATGTGGAAAGAGAACGATGCCTTGCTGACAAAGCTAATAAGCCACCAAAGATATGCACTTAGTGAACACCTGTGGGGCAGTACAAACACCAAAGTGTGGGACTCGAAACTGGGATGCATATCTTTCCACTGCAAAGCAGAGGTAGTGACTGTGAAATGGATGGATCAAAATACGAAAATATGCATCTTTCAAGTCTAGAGTGACGAACCAATCACCCTCCTACCTTAGGGGAAGAATAGAATTGAGCATAACCATCTTGTAGTGTTTTGGTTGGATATAGATGAAGAGTTCTAGGATAGGATGCAATACCCCAGCCTTCTTGGTAATGATGAAGTAATGGGAGAAAACCCTCCAATGCAGGTGGGAGAGAGGGACAGGCTTTTTGCAGAAGAGTGTCACCTACCTCCTGTTCCAGGGTGGGTGAAATAGGAGTGATGAAAAAAATTCCTAAGGGGAGGAGACTTCCAGAATTCTATAGTGTACCCCTTCCTGATGATCTCAAGGACCCATGAATAGATGAGAGAGGCCCAGGCATGGTGAAATCTCTGGAAACTGGAACCTGTAGTGAAAAGGTGGTATATGACATGGTGGTGGGCTGGTGGCAAGGCCGTTGTTCTCTAGGAAGTCAAAGCCAATACTTAGATGACTCCTGCTTGTGCTTCCTAAGATGTTGGGGCCTATATTTGGAGTTCACAGAGACTTTTTTAGAAGAGGAGGAAGAAGGAAAGACTGCTGATCTTTGTTGACATGCATGACATGTATGGTCTCCTTGAAGCAGAGCCAAACCTGTACCAGGAAGCCTCGGACTTCAAAGAATACTGTTGGATAGGATGGAAACTAAACTTCTTCTCTGTTGAACGCATCTTATGAGTGTGCTCAAGCCTGGTGTCAGTATCTGCACTGAAAAGACCCCCTTCATTGAAGGGAAGGTCTTCAATGGTGGAGGATGCTTGATTTGAAAGGCCTGAAGAGTGCAGCCACATGTGCCCCCGAAGAGCCATCACACCTGCAAGAGCTTTCCCACTGCAATCTGTGATTTGACAAGAGGTGGTAATCTGCTGGGCTACCATCTTATGAGCCTTATGAGCCAATTCTGCAGTTCTCTTCAGAGAGTTTGCTAAGGGAAGGAGCCAACTTTTTCATAGCAGCTGCTCGTACGCTGCTGTGCACACTGTATAGTTGGAAATCTTGCACACGACAGCAGAAGAATAAAATTTTGTTTTCATAGCATTCAGCTTCTTCACCTCCTTGTCTGCAGGTGTAGACTCTTTTGAGCTGCCAAGATGCTCGAGATGCTGCATTTTCATAATCAACAATAACATTTATTTTTTACTCACCTCTCCCCATGGGGCCACAACAATTATGATATTGGGCTTGGGATGTTGTCCAAACTAGTTGGCTCCAGTGTCCACTACTCTATACAAGGCTTCAACTTTCTTTGATGTAGAGGGAACTGAAGGCAGTGTAGACCATGATCTAGCTAAGGCAACATAGGAAGTGTGGCTGGTACAGAAGCCTAAATCTGAACCCTTTGAAAATCCAGTCTCAGGTTGTTCCACCTGCAAGTCTAGAAACTTGGCCATTTGGATCATTTGATTTATGAAGGCAGGCACATCACCTGTGGGCAAGGCTGGATCAGCCTCCCCTATGAGGGGTGATGGTGAATGACTCACAGCTCCAGTTGAGGAAACCAAATCAGATTTGGAATCTGAGGTGGAAAAAGATGAACTGAATGTAGATGGAATCCGATGCGCTTCAGATGGGGGGCGTGATCTGCTGGGGGATTAGACTGTACTGCTGGATACAAAAGAAGCATGCCCTTTGTGCAACCACTCTTTCTGAGTCACAATCCTCACAGTCAACTGAGGAAGATACAGGTGGAAACAAAACAGGTTGATCAGGCAGCACAGTGACTGTTTCAGCTGGGGTCTTACATACCAACTTCCAGTACTGAGAGAGCACTTTTTCATAGTACTGATGGTGGCTTAGATCCTCCTCCCACATCTGAAGATGGCAAGCATATTCATACTCTCTGGAATAATGGTATGCACTCTGGAGATGGGGAATGTTCATATTGAAAATAAGGAGAATCTTGAATAGGAACATAGCTACCGAGGACAATCCTCCCTGTGATGATAGCATTCCCATTCATAATGGTGAATCAGAGACTGATAGATCTTTGAGGGCATGATGGAGAACCAGTTGAAGAGGTAGAATCCAACCAAGATTGACCACTTCCATATTGGGCTGACGTATGATGTGGAGATAAAACAGAAGATAGAGGCTTGTCCTTGGCCACAGATGGAAGAGCTGACTATATCTGGACTGGAGGAGTCACAGGGACTCGAAACCATGGGGACAATTCCAGATTTCACACTCAGAAACACTGCCAAAAGGAGTAGCATGTTCTAATCTGCATTGCTAAAACCACCTCGACACATCCCAAAGAACGTTGATAACCACTGGACGCCTGTACTGAAGACTGTCTCAATTCTGTCTGTCTTGATTCTGCCATCTGTCGGGGATGCTTTGATCATGATTTCCTGCATGGCAGGGGGTTGGACTGGATGGCCCTCGTGGTCTCTTCCAACTCTACAATTCTATGATTCTATGATTGAGTCAAGGAACCTGCAGAATCACAACGCTCTCGTGGGGTTGGTACCAACGGAATTTGAGCAGAAGCTTGAAGACAAGAAGGCTATGTATTTATTTATTGGATTTATCTCCCACCTTTCTCCCAAGATGGGATTCAAGGATCCTCAGAATAGTGTTGGTTCTTCTCTTCTTATGCTTATGAGCTGAGATTGACTCCACCTCCACCTCCAAAGGTCTACCAGGCATTTCAGGCACTTGGGGTCAAGAAGAAAGTTCTGAATTGACCAAGATGAAGAGCTCTCAGTCTCCCAATGAGAATAGATCTTTTTCACCTTTGCTGAGACAACATCTGATTGTTGATACCAGCAAAGGCTTCATGGCTAGCTGGACTGACAAACCTGATGCTGGTACCAAAGCATCAGTGGATTTGGAGGCAATGGTGGAAACTATTCTAGAGATAGTGGAAGAAGCTATTCTGGATGAAACTCTGGGGTGAAATGTAGCCACAGCAGTCTGAACCACAGGCCTCAACTTAAGTTTCATATGAGGGCCTTCAACCTCAAAGCCCTATTTCAAAAAGCTTAAGGCTGTAAATGCTCAATAATGAGCACAAGCATCCACTATGTATACTTCATCAAGACACAAGAGACACTTGGGAGTGGCCGTCCCTTTTGGGGATTTTGGTGCCATGGGAGTCACACCGCTTAGAGACAAAAGCCCCAAAGGGCAAGTGTGACTTACATTGTTAACAGTACCACAGCCGAACCAGAAAGAGTAGTCAGGGAAGAAACGCAAGCCAAGTCAAACTGCCAGAAAAACCAACCCGAAGGGGAATCCATGAACAATATCAATATAAGTCCGAGTCAAAATTCACTACAGAAACAACAACAACAACAACAATAATAATTTATATCCCGCCCCTCTACGAACGCAATTGGGGTGCTTTACAACAATTAAAATATACATCCCAGACCCTCAATCCCATCCATCCCTTAAAATAAAATTATATAATACAGGAATTAAAACATACTTTAAAACAAAATACAACAAATAAAAATAAACAACAGACAGTGGTCATAGCGACTTTGGGACAAGCTAGATTTTCTTTTCTTTTTTAATGGCCGGGTACCTATTCAGAAACCAAAAGCCCTAGCCAACATTCCTATTGATGCTGCTGCAGTGGTAGATAAAAGGAACAGAGGGTTTAGTTGGGAAGTGCACTGGATAGTGGTAGGAGGGTGGGTGGGGTTACTGCCAAAAAGCTTATGTAATATGTGAAGTCGAAAGCTTTCATGGCCGGCATCCATAGATTTTCCTAGGTTTTTTTCTGGGCTGTGAGTCCGTGTTCTGGAAGAGTTTCTTTCTGACGTTTTGCCTGCATCTATGGCTGGCATCTTCAGAGAGTGGTTGGGTAGGAGTGTATGTGAACCCCTGTTGGGGAGTATATGTAAATTTGTGTAATGAATGGTTGGTTTCTGTGTATAGAAATGCAAGGCTCATTAGTGTCTGTTTGGCTAATGGTGGGTTGATGGGCCATTATCTGCTGGAACTCCCCCTGCCCCTGGGTGGGATTTCTTTGTAAGTGTTGAGTTTTTATTCTACTGTTCTTCAAAACCTGAAGTCAGATTTTGTACTTTTAAGGTTTCTTCTTTCCTGTTGAAGTTGTCCAGGTGTTTGTGGATTTCAATAGCTTCTCTGTGCATTCTGACATGATAGTTGTTGGCCTGGTCCAGAATTTCTGTGTTTTTAAATAGCATTTTGTGTCCAGGTTGGTTTATAACATGTTCTGCTACTGCTGATTTTTCTGGCTGGCTTATGTAAGAGCTCTTGAACAGTCGTTTCCCTAACTCTGGTCCTCCAGATTATTTGGACTTCAGCTCCCAGAATTCCTGATTGTTGGCCAAGCTGGCTAGAGCTTCTGGGAGTTGAAGTCCAAAACACCTGCAGGACCAAAGATTGGGAAGCACTGCTCTAGAAGGTTCTGAGTGATGCACAGCACAGGTACAGATAACCCCATTTATGTGAGTCAGAGATCACAAAGAACAATTTAAGATTCAAAAACGATGCTCCTAGACCTTACAATTGACAAAATAAATGCAAATGTGTGTCAATAATGAAATTTCAGAAGCTAGTTGTGGGGAATGAGTAGGATTTCCTACAATTGGCAGAAGCAAGATCATGGAAACTAAGCAAACACAGAAATTTTCTTTCTTCATAATCCTAACTCATCTACCTTTCTGACTTCTGAGATTTTAGTAGTTGCTGTGCCTGCACATATGTAAATGGGTGAGCAAAGTGTGGCTTCGCGGCTGCATGTGGCCCTCAGGCTACATTTGTGTCCCCAAGTGGTCTTTTTTCAAGGTGAAAAAGAGGGAGCATTATCTCACCAGGAAGCCTCCTGGAGTGGCAATCCACCTTTGCAGGCACATTCCCTGCATAATTTAAAATAAAACCCTTTAGAAAAAGTTTTTGTTTTTTGCCATTTCAAGTAGCTTCAAGAGGGAAACAGGGGTAAAAAATTGGCCAGAAATTTGCTTTGAAAAATGAGCACAAGTTCTTAGAAAAGTGGAAGTTTGCACTCAATACTACATTTTATTGTATATGCCCACAGCAATGATCTTACTACAAACACAGCATGTACTGAGTAGTTTGCTGTTACTACTTAAGCAGAAGAATTGGAAATGTGGGGATTGCCTCCAGATGTGCTACAGATGAAGAATGCCCAAGTCTTTCTAGTGTTTTATATTACAATGAACCAAACAGGTCAACTGGCCCTCTACTTAGAAGCATCTGTGCATGTCACATTGAAAAGAAGGAAAATTGCTGAAGAACCAAATTGGAAATATGTAAATCTTTGGCTACGTATCTGAACGATTGTCCCAGAATTACAGAGAGATGGCAATGCAGTTGTCAACACTGAAAAAATATTATTAAACTACTCTTGGGATCTCCTACATTATTACACTATTGGTTAACTATCACTTTGTGCTTTTCTTGCAACATAAATAGAACCACTTTTCATATTTGACAACTGTTTCTTAGTAGAAAAATCTTACCCTCAGTTACACAGCTACAGAAGCAGCACTGGAATCGTCTTCCACCCTCAATAAATTGCATAAAAGGACACATATAGGCTTTGCACCTATTGCAACGGATAGGGCCCGATTCTCCATGGTCTACCAAATAAGGAGGAGTCTGGAAAGGGGAAAAAATGGATACTGAATGTGCTATTTAAGGCAACTTACTTTTTCTTCCCCACTAAATGAAACCTGGGAGCATGTCTTCTACACTTTGTCCTGGTATTTATACTGAGTATTGCAATAAGCCTTTCCCTACATCTGTCCTGTAATTTAAGATCAGCTGTTTAAAACTATTTTAAACACAAAATCCTACATCTTCTTGGGGGTGAGATTAAGAAGAAAAAGAAAAGAAAAGCTATTCCAGAAACTGCAGTAGTACCACAAAGCTAAAATCTGTTAAATGAATCTTATTTGGGGAGGGAAGCCCCTTTAATCCTTTGGATCTTTTACCATATGTAAAAGCTGACCAAGTCCAGCTCAGAGGTAAGGCATCAAGCATGTACATCATTCTCTCAGTTAGCTCTTTAAAGATAAGAGCCAATGGAAGCTGACATAGTCACAAACAGATGAAAGATACTTGCTACAATGTCAGAGGTGTTTATTGTAGTGGGATTAAAGAGTTGCTTTGGATGGGAATCATTTGATCATATTTATCTCACAGAATGATGAAAGCATTCACTTGGCCAAATTCTGCTAACGTAAGGAATATCTTAAGATTTAGTTGCCCACAGGTTTTCACGAGGTCAAGAGTTATGCATGACTATTTTTATTTTTTTATTTTTATTTAGTTATTTATACCCCGCTCTTCAGTCACAAGGCTATCAGAGCAGCTTACAAATTGTTTTAAGCAATAGCTATTTACACTAAAAACTTACATACTATTGACTGAGCACGTTTCTTTACAAGTGCAATTTACCGAAGCTATAGAAATAAGGTACTGGTTTTATTTTTAGTGGAGAACCACAATCAACAGCTGTATTTCTAAAACATATTCTATGTGTTACCATAGTTGGGGCTATAGAAACAATCTTGAAGGCAGCAATCTGTCCCTTTTCAAGGCCTCCAAATGTCAGCTTGCACTAAGAAACAAATATCTCTAAAGGACAGGTGCTACATTTCAGCCATTCTGAATGTTGAGTTTTGCTTCAATACTCCTTCTCCCATATACTTCTAAACATTCACTGGTTTCGAGTATCTTATTTCCTCTAACAGGTGGAAGACACAGCTGCCAAGGAAGTCCCTGAACACTGGAAGCAACATATGCCAATTTTTAAAAAAGGCTCTGCTTGATCCCATCCCCATGCTTTGGGTGAGCATCATAATTATTTTTTACACACACACCATAAACAACACTTACCAAACTGAGAAAGGTGACTACTGACTCAATTAATAGTTTGTGCAAAAGAGGCACTTGTACATATTGCATTTTTCTATGAAGATGTCTTTATCTCAAAGTATGATGTCTTGAATGGCTAAACCAGCCTGTTAATTCTCTTGCCATAAAAGTTGGTTCTTGGACTTCATTTTGCTGTTGCACTCTAGAGTGACCCCCACCCCACCCCAGCAGGACTACTCAAATATCATCTGTCTCATTCTCCATTCATTGCTAAAGGAGAGAGTTAAGTGCTGAAGTTAAGAGATAAAGGTAGATTTTGCTCCTTGTAATGTGGGTAAGGATCTACATAAGAGTCATATAAGCATCACTACAAGAATGCTGTTTGCATTCCTGGGGGCATCTAATATTCATGACTAGCAAAATACCTAACACTTTCATATATATGTCTTTAATGGCAAAGAGGATCACTGTATTTCAAGCACCTTGCAGTATGCTCCATACTGCAGAGTCTCTGAAATAAAATTATATTAAAATTTATGATATACTTTAGATAATAAATATTAGGTGCACTCAAGAATGTCCATACATTCTGCTCATTCACTGGCCAGTGAAGAAGTAAAAAAAGAAGTTGCCTTTTCTGTCCCTACCAGAAAGACTCATATTTTCTTTTTGTATTGTTCTACTAGAATCTGAGCATCTAAGCATGGACTGTCTTCCTTTTAATAAATGTACAGCACTTAGAAAATTTTAGTTAAGTGAATAATACTAGCACCATGATAAATAATAATGAACACTGGCTTCATGATGACTCACAGGAGCTCAAGACTAAGAGGGTTTGAAATTAACACAAGGCCATGATGCAATTTCCTGCTTCCTCTGGGTGGTGATAGGACTTTCCCACTAATCTTTGGATTCTTCCTCTCCCCCTCCCCACCAAATTATAATATGCCAACTACTACTGTATACATTTTATTACTTCCAATAGTATTTAAAGAAGAATAGCAGATTAAATTTTATAGAAGGTTTTTATTCATTTGCGTAATTCTATAAATGGGATAAGACTGTATGAATTTACGAGCGTTTGTATCACATGAAATAAAGTGGCCCACACAAAGAACGTACCTATACCCTTGTGAAACTCCACTATGAATTTATTAGTGAAATTCACAAATAAAAAATTCTGTAATATTCTGAAAGACATGATTTGGAGCTGAGACAAACTGCACCTAAGAGTAATTGACATTTTTTCAACCCCAAAATTAAGTAATCAGGATGCTGGGTTTTCTTTTTGTTTTTAGATAGTTCAGGCAAAACTGAGAAACAATTCAGGCTGCTGAAAGTTTCAGTGAGTATCCTGGACAAATTCTGTTTACCATGGACAATTATTATTAGCTTCGCCAAAGACTTCTGGAAACCAAGTGATTAACAAGGAAACCAAGATAGGTAGTGTTCAACTAATAACTCCCTTTGATCAGGCACAAAAATCTCCATTGCTTATTTTGAACACATCTATTTGAGTACTTTTATTTATGCAGATCCTAAAATAAAGATTACATTGTGGGAGTTATCCATGAAAAATGGACATACACATTTATTTATTTATTTATTTATACCCCGCTCTTCAGCCACAAGGCTATCAGAGCAGCTTACAAATTGTTTTAAAGCAATAGCTATTTACACATCTACACTGCATTAAGCAGTTTCCAATGTGTGTTAGCTAATTGCCCCCACAAGCTGGGTACTCATTTTACTGACCTACGAAAGGATGGAAGGCTGAGTGAACCTTGGAGCCCGCTGGAATCGAACTTGCAACGAGGTGACTTGCAGTGGCATTTAACCACTGCACCACCAGGGCTCATGTTATGTTATACAAATTTCAAAAAATTCTGTTTCACCTGAAAATCTGAGACAGACATCTTACCTCTTCTGTAGGAAGTGCTGCCAAAGGCTTTATGACTGCAGCAAGAGGAACTTGAGACTGTTTAGCCATATCTGAAGTGCAAGGGATATTATAGGATGTACATCTTATGTAACGCGGACTTGCGTTACCTGAAAAAGAACAGATCAAAATTATGCCCACATATCTATACTTAATTGATAGGTCCAATTCATTTAAAAACTTTACGGTATATCCATTCTTTAATATTAGTTTTCCAAGAGTGGCTAACAGTCATGCAAAAATAATAAAGAGCTGAACAGTTAGAATAATCAAATAAAACAAAATACAGTTGTCCCTTCATATTTGCTGGAGTTTGGTTCCAGGCCCCCCTGTGGATACCAAATCCGTAAATACTCAAGTCCCATTATATGCAATGGCATAGCAAAACCGTGTCCATTATGTAAGATGGCAAAATCAAGGTTTGCTTTATGGGTTGTTGTTTTTTTAAAGAATATTTTCAAGCCATGAATACTTAAATCCATGGATACTAAATCCGTGGATATGGAGGGACAATTTTAGACCATCATAGCAGGATAAATCATCAAAGGAAGGCCTGGGAAAACATGAAAAGTTTCTGCCTAATAGCAAAATAGAATTTTTTTCCAGCATATTATTTTAGATATGAAATGTAACATTTCGAACAGATGAATAAGAAGCTCAACCAGTCAAACTCTCCTGGAGAGAGCATTCAGAAAAGGAGAGTGTGCCATAGAGAGAAACCTCTTCCCCTAGTCACCACCCTACCAACTTCTGAAGGTGGACAGAGTGAGGAGGACTCAAGAGAAACACCTCTGAATATTATCTTCACCACAGGGAGGTTCATAGAAAAGAAGGCACTACTGTTTGGACAGGATCCCTTAGGTTTCACACTTTGACGCCATGTGTTTAAATTAAGGATGACAATACATGGCTCTGACAATACATCTGCCCCTTTCCAGACCATTTATGCACTCTCTATCACCGTTTTCATTCAGCAGCATGCGCATGAGTGTGTGCATGCATTCAATCTGTTTTATGGTGACCCCAAGAATTTTGAAGGGTTTTCTTAGGCAAGGAATATTCACAGGTCCTTCCTCTAATATAGCATACAGCACATGGCAGCCTCTCATCCAAGTACTAACCAGGGCTGACCCCACTTAGCTTCAAGATTAGACAGGATCTGGTGCCTTTAGGGTATTTAGGCTATACCATCAATATATTCGCTCTAAAACAGGAGCAGATGGGAAGGCATCACTTATTTTAAAGAATGCAATTCTCATTTAAAACAAGGTGTGCCTCCCTGGTGTGCAACATTTTAAAAATGAAGTGTGAAGGGGTTCATGCTGCACCTGTGCCATTTCACTGGTGTAAATATGCATCTTCCAGCATGTTTGGGGGGTGGGATGGGGGTGGTAAAACTGGCCCTTACAACTGGCAAAATTACCCACTCTGATCTGAATCATATTCTATACTCCGAAGATATGCAGAAAACAAAGGCCTGGAAAAAATACAACCCTAGTGTAAGCTAAAAATAGATTAGATCCAAAACAGTAATAAACAATCACTTCTACTCACACAAAGTCTGGAGTGCCTACAATTTCTAACACTCCTCTTAATCTGCAGATCCATAGAACAATATAAATGGTTTATACAGTCGTCCCGCTACCTTCGCGGGGGTTACGGTCTTGAGACCCCTGCGAATGTGGAAAAACCGTAAATAAAAAATGCTGCTACTGCAAGCCCCCCCCCCGAGGGAGGGAGGCGGTGGGAGGGTGTCTGGCCAGCCTGGCCGGCCTCTCCGCAGTCCTTCCTGAGGGGACTCCGGGCCTTAGAAGCCCCGGAGGCCGCTTAGGAAGGCCGGGGAAGGCAGCGGGTGGGTGGGGAGGAGGCTGCCCTGCCTCTCCACGGCCTTCCTGAGCGGGCTCCGGGGTTTTGAACCACAGAGCCGCCTCTGGAAGTCCGGGGAAGGCACAGGCAGGAGGTTGCCCCACCTCTCACCAGCCTTCCCAAAGGGGCTCGGGGCTAAACTGCGAATAATCAAAACTGCGAGTGTGAAAGCTGCGAATGTGGAGGGGCAACTGTATTTCTTATCAACTAGTTCTTGCCGCATAAGGATCAATAAAAGGGGGGGGCACATCTGGAGGAAGAAGCTGAAAAGGCCCAGTTTCTTGAAATGAGTCAGGTGGATCCATCCCTAAAAATTATCCTCATTGGTGAAACTTTTGAGGGTTTCCTTTTTATTTACTGATGAGCACATGTGAATTACACCCAAGCAACAAAGGACAGGTTGCTTACCTGTAACCATAGATCTTCGAGTGGTCTTCTGTGAATTCACACATCTGGGTTACTCCTGCGCCTGCGCAGAGCATCGGAACCTTCTAGAAACGCTAGGCAGAATATGCTTTGATACATTTTTGGCGGTAACTCCGCCCACCCTAATGGTCCCTTATAAGGGCTTCCCACCTAAATCCCCTCAGTTCCTTGAATGACGCCGCAACCAGCAGCATCAGGAACATGAAGCATTTTTATATGATGTAGTAGGACCTAGAGGGGAGGATGGGCGGGTCTGTGTGAATTCACAGAAGACCACTCGAAGATCTATGGTTACAGGTAAGCAAACTGTCCATCTTCTTCGTGGTCTCTGTGAATCACACAGCTGGGTGTAGACTGGCAAGCTTCACTTTTGGAGGAGGGTATGTCCTACACCAAATATACCATATGTACAGACACCTGAGTTTGAAACATTAAGAGTACATTCTTAAGTAAAGCGATCAAAGCATATATAACAACAGTGACTTGGCAACATGAACACTCACTCGCTGAATAGAAGATAACAGTACAGCCTTCCCAAAGGCAGCCTCGTTCCTAGAACGAGAGTCAAGTCTATAGCAAGAAATAAAAGTCAAAGGTGATGACCAGGTTGCAGCTCTACAAATGTCCTCTAGAGGCACTCCAGAGAGAAAAGCTGTCGAAATGGAGACAGCTCTCGTAGAGTGTCCTCGAACCCGTGATGGCAGAGGTTTCTTTGCCAGTTCGTAGCAGAGAGCAATGGTCGACGTCATCCATTTCGATAGCCATTGAGAGGAAATGGGCTGTTCGAGTTTCGAGTCAGCATAAGACACAAACAGTCTGGGTGACTTCCTGTGAGACGCAGTCCGTTGAATATAGAAAGCTAGAGCCCTCCTGACGTCCATGAGATGGAGGGTGCGTTCAAATTCGTCCTTCGGGTCCTGCATCAGAGCAGGGAGAGGGATGGATTGGTTGAGATGGAAGCTGGACACCACCTTCGGAAGGAGATGTCAGGACGGAGCACAACTTTGTGTTTGTGGAAAGCAGTGTATGGAGGATCAGACCTCAAGGCACAGAGCTCACCAGCCCAACGCGCCGAAGTGATGGCCACAAGGAAAGCAGTCTTCCAGGATAGGAGCCGGAGATCAGTAGAAGCCAGAGGTTCGAACGGTCGATGAACCAACTGTGAAAGGACCAGTTCGAGACTCCAAGCCGGGGTCGGTTCAGTCACCGGAGGGTGCAAGTTGGCAAAACCCTTCAAGAATTTCTTTACCGTCGCATCAGTAAAGAGGGACAGATGTCCTCTCGCCTGGAACTCGACAAATATAGCTGCCAGATAGCAGCGGATCGATGAAAGCGATAGGCCCGCTGAAGACAATTGAAGAAGAAACTCCAGTACAGTTGGAATGGAGAACGGTTCAGGATTCGGTCCCCGTGAGGCAAGAAAGGTTTCATACTTCTTCCATTTATAGTGGTATGACTTTCGAGTAGATGGCCTTCGTGCAGCATCCATGATAGCCTGTACGTCCGGATGGAAGGACACAGTTTGCCTCGGTACCGAGGACGAATCCGAGAGTCTCGAATCCGAAGGCTGAATCACAGAATCAGCCTCCACACCGTCAGACAGTGAGTGTCTAGGTTGGGATGTCCGACCATGCCCTCGTGAGTGGTGAGCAGATCCGGACAGGATGGCAGACGGATGAAATGACGCCTGGACATGTGTAGCAGAGTCGCAAACCACGGTTGTCGAGGCCACCACGGGGCGATGAGGATGGCGTTTGCTCGATCCTGACGAAGCTTGGCAATCACTCTTGTCAGTAGTGGGAATGGAGGGAACAGGTATAGTAGCGGACCCGACCATTGGAACAAGAATGTGTCTCCCCTCGATCCCGGAGCGCATCGCCTGGAACAGAACTGGGGACACTGAGCGTTCTCGGGAGATGTGAAGAGGTCTACTTGAGGAAAACCCCAGCTCCGAAAGAGGTCTAAGGTGACCGACTTGTGTAGATGCCACTCGTGGATGGAGAGACTCGAACGGCTGAGTCCGTCTGCAAGAGTGTTCTCCTCCCCGGGAAGATGGATGGATTGGAGAAACACATTCCTGTGGATGAACTAATCCCAGATGTCCAGTGTGAGCTACAGCAGTTGGGGGGACCTCGTACCTCCCTGCTTGTTCACGTAGTACATGAGAGGTGTCCTGTCAGTACTAACACGGTCCTGCTCCTCACCAAGGATTCGAAGGCTCGTAACGCTTTCTGGACGGCGAGCAGTTCCAGGACATTGATATGGAGAGCCTGCTCCTCGTTGCTCCAAGAGCCCCGAATCTCGTAGGACTCGATGTGTGCACCCCATCCTTGTATCGAGGCATCCATTGTCAGGGATATGTTCAGCTGCGGAAGATCGAACGGCATGCCCGACAGGACATTGTCTGGTACCAGCCACCAGTCCAGGGAGCGGTGGACCGCCCATGGCATTGTAAGCAACTTGTTTGGAGAGTCGAGGAGCGGGTACTTTACTTGCAGGTACCAGTGCTGGAGCGGACCGAAACGAAGTCTGGCGAGGCAGGTCACATAAGTTGTGGCTGCCATGTGACTGAGAAGAACCTGAACGGAGTGAGCGGGAAGCCTTTGGGACCGACGGCTGGTATAGATCAGGGACCGAAGGGTGTTGAAGTGGTTTTGAGGTAAGTATGCCGCTGTAGTTACCAAGTCTAGATGAGCCCCAATGAATTGGATCTCTTGAGTCGGCTGAAGCTGAGACTTTTCAATGTTGACAACAAGACCCAGATAGTCTAAGGCATCTAAGGTGAGGCCAACATCGAGTTCAAGCTGATGTCGAGACTCCACCACAATCAGCCAGTCATCGATGTAAGGGAAGACCACCACGCCCTGCTGCCGAAGGAAAGTCGCCACTATTGCCATGCACTTCGTAAAAACTCGAGGAGCAGTCAAGAGGCCGAAGGGAAGCACTCTGAATTGGAAGGTCTCGGTTCAGATCTGAAACACAAGGAAGCGCCTGTGCTCTGCATGGATCCCTATGTGGAAACAGGCGTCCTTCAGGTCTATGGAGACAAACCAGTCGTTCCGTTTCAGGAGCGGAAGGATGGAGGCCAAGGTGACCATTCTGAATTTCTTTGGGGCTATGTATTTGTTCACCCCGTGGAGGTAGAGAATCGGGCACAGACCGCCGTCCTTCTTGGTCACCAGAAAGTACCTCGAGAAGAAGCAGAGGTGATGAAGGCTGGGGTCGACAGGTTCAATGGCCCCTTTCTGCAACAGGGTCTGCACGTCCTCGAGGAGGGGAGGGGAGGGCGGTGTTGATCGAACCAGTCCCGTTGGAGGCAGAGTGTCGAACTCTATCCAATAGCCTGTCCGGATGATTTGAAGCACCCAATGGTCTGATGTTATAGAAGACCAGGCTTCCTGGAAGTTGGACAGTCGATCCCCGAAGAGAGGCGTCTAAGAAAGAACAGAAAAAGCATCAGCAAGTCAATCAAAACTTCTTTCGGGCCTGATCCCTGGATCTCTGCCGCGATGGTTGGCGGTATCTTGAACCTGAGCACTGGCTCCTCACCGATGAGGCCGGAGTGGGAGAGGGAACATAACGGGACCGGCGGTAAGATTGGCCAGAGTACCCTCGACGGAACTGTTGGCCATACGATGGGGTTTGCCAGGAATATCTGCCTCTAGGACGGTATTGAGAGGTGGAGGTGGAGCCCATATCATATTTCCTGGCAGTGGTTCTCATCTTTTGGGTGAACTTGAGTTTCTCATTGATTGACCCATTAAACAAGCCCGATTCGTCGAAGGGGACATCCTCTATGGTGGCCGAGGCTTGAGGTGCAAGGCCCGAGGAATGCAACCATGCATGCCAACTCAGCGCAATGGAACCAGTGATGGTTTTCGCTGCACAGTCTGCCACATGACGGGCCAAATTCATCTGTAGTCCTGCAAGAGACTGGGCCTCAGACTGTATGGCCTCCGCCATCCGACGCCGTTCTTCAGGAAGGTCGTGGATGAGATAGCTCATTCTTTTCCACAGGACCTGCTGGTAAGCTCCAATGCAAGCGGAATAGTTCGCCACACGGAAGCTCAGGCCAGCTGCCGAGTAAATTTTCTTCCCGACAATATCAAGCTTCCGGCCCTCTGGGTCTGGGGGGGATGACAAAGGCTGACGTTGCTTCTTGTTTTGTGCAACCTCAACGACCACACAGTTGCGTCTCGGATGGTTTTGGAGCCAATCCACATGATCGCCACCGACACGGTACAGTCGGTCTTTTAAGATGTCAACTAGATATATGAGGGGTTCTCCCAGGACCCTTGTGCGATTTTCAATAGAGAGGGCAGTACCAGAATGGAAGCCATCGGGGGTGCCTTCGACTGGATCCATTGGAAAATTGGGTCCACGGGGGTCAGTCGTTCGTTCCTCCAATTTGAGGTCTAGCACATGGGACATCCGGACCATTTGTTCTCCAAAGGCGCGCACATCATCAGTTGGAGAGGCAGAATCATCCTCCATCAACTCAGTCTTAGGTGAAGGCATATATGGTCGGTACAGGTCCCAAGACGTGACGGAAGACGAGGACGATCCGTCCGAGGAAGGACTACGGTCCCGTGGTGGTGTAGGAGATCGAGGCTGTGGAGGGGTCCAAGGTAGAGGGCGATGTTCAGGAGGGGACACCTGGATCACAGCATCCCTCTTTGAAATAGGTTTCGCAACATCCAAAGTGGTCAGACGGTGGGGATCAAGCAATCAAGCGTCCCGTAATGGTAGTGTCGAGGACCTCACCTCTTGGTTTGAAGATCTGCGAGCCCGTGGGTGACCCGAAGCCTGCCTTGCAGATGGATCAGGCAAGATCATAGGCGGAATAGGCCGGAATATCGTCCCAGATTGCAGAAGGTGTGCGGCTTTGAGGCACTACTTCTGACTCGACTACCTCCACTTCTTCATCCGAAGAGTGGCGTTCCAGTAATTGAGCTCTCGACACAAGCAGAGCAGATGTTTCAAGTCGCCTAGGGGACCTCTCAGCACCGGTACCCAACGGGACCTCGACCGCTACAATCTCCACCGATTCCGATGGGGTACATGACTGACGAGCCTCGGGTTCTGTCGGAATGGGAACAGGCAAGCGTCTAGCAAAAGTACCCTCGGCATCTGTTGATCGGCAAGGGGGAACGTCTGGAGCCACAAGTTCCATGGCCTTGGGCTTCTTGGACCGTCCTTTGTTTTGGACATGGACTTTGTGGAGTCATGCTTAGATGTTTCTTTTTTCTCTTCTTCTTCATAGACTGAGAAGAGGCAGACTCAGTACTGTGACAGTCCTCAGTAGTGGCAGAGGCCCCATCCTGAGAGGCAGCCCTCAATGTCGATGGGATCGGCTCTCGAGTGGGATCGGCATCCTGAGCCGAATCCGAGGATGCACGCTGAAGAGAGGAATGGAGAGCCCCCAGGTCGGAAGCAGTGGAGCAGTGCCTCGACGGGCTTCGGGACCGACGACGCTTTTGGCCCTTAGGAGGAGGAGACCGGGAGCATCCACGACCTCGTGACTCAGAGGAAGGAGCTGAAGCTGGGGCCGAAACAGAAGTAGAGGCCGAAGTTGTACCAGGGAGTAAAGCCTTCTCATAAAGGAAGGATTTTAAGCATGACAGGCATTGTTTTCGAGCCTGCGGCATAAAGGCCTTGCAATGGACGCAAGTGTCGACATTATGAGTTTCTCCCAGGCATATTAAACAGCGGGAATGCCCATCTGCACTCAGGAGTTTTGCCTGACAAATCATGCAGCGTTTAAAGGCTCCTTTCCCAGACATTTTACTCACAATAAGTGCAGTAATAATTACAGTGCAGAAAAATCGTAGTCAAAGACAGTCCGAGGTCGATAGCAGTATCTGAGGTGAATGCCAAAGCCGAGTGAGTAAGCCAAAATCGTCGTCAAAAGCCAGAAACAGGTCAAAAAAACAGCGAGATCAGAAGCCAAATACCAAAACCAGAAGGATAGAGCAAAAACCGTCATCAAAAAAGCAAGCCAAGTCAAACCAGATTGTGAGAGAGAAAAACACCTAGCGCACAGAGGTTCCTTCAAGCTGCTAACGCGGTGGAAAGAAAGGAACTGAGGGGATTTAGGCGGGAAGCTCTTATAAGGGACCATTAGGGTGGGCGGAGTTACCACCAAAAATCTATCAAAGAATATTCTGCCTAGCGTTTCTAGAAAGTTCCGATGCTCTGCGCAGACGCAGGAGTAACCCAGCTGTGTGATTCACAGAGACCACGAAGAAGATCCAACAAAAAAAGCTGGAAGTATTCCCAGGCTGGCTTGATATAAATATGATTTTATGTATATTAACTTGAGTTAGTGCTTAGTCAAGAAGCAGTTCAGAAATTTAAAACCTGGGGATCGTGTCCTACTTTAATTATACAAACAAATGCCATAAATCAGTTCAATAAGAAAAAGGAGGAGTCAGACAAGATATACATGGGTAGGCAGCAAGATAGGCAGTTTGGCTGCACAGTATCTAGGCTATACTGAGCCACATGCAGGATGTTTCAAGTAGTTATCTATCAAGTTTTCATTCACTTGTGATGAAATAAGTTTCTGCAAGCACAGCAGGATAAAGGCCCATCTGATAACCCAAGTCTGGAGGTGACAGCTACTGATGCCAACCTGTTTTTGGCAAAGAAAACCTGGAAGAATACTCCAAAACAGGAATACTCTAAACGCACTATGGTATATAATGCCCAGGGTAAGGTGCAATATCTGTAGTAAAAAAACAAATTGTCCAATATATACTTCAATAATATACCAAAAAGCCTTTTTGGTATAGCTTAATTCTTATATTACCAAGAATTAAATTATACTAATAATTATGCAACCATTAACAAGATGTGAGTATTAATAATATTAAGGTCCAATATTATTTCAGAAAATCACAAATTTTATACAATTATGTTCAGTCTTCATATGGATGTCATCAAAACTTTACTCAGAAGTGATTACAGTGTGAAAACTTTACTCAGAGGTAATCAAGCAGAGAAGAGACAATTGTCTCAAGATGTTTTCAACCATTTTGTTACAAACTTATTCAGTCTCAAGCTTTAATACAACTAATTAAATGAATCACAATTCTAAAATACAACCTTAAACCATGCAATAATTATATTTAAATAGATATATCTCTTCTATCCAGACCACAACCTGTAAAAATTCTTTATACTTCCAAACATCCAACGTTCCTTCCTTTTTCCAAAATGAGGGCATAATGATCCTAGCTCCGACACTATTTTATAAGGCTAACCTTACCAAGTAGAAATATTGCCTACTGAGTCATTGCCCTGAATAGAGCTAAGTTGTGGTAATAGGCGGTTCTAATAACATTTACCAACACATTAGTTTACATGTAGGGTTATATTTTTACAAAGAGCAACTATAATTAATATGTTCATTCAAACCTGAAGGAGCACCTGTGTTCAACCTAAATATCCAAAAGGCTTTCCTTTGTAACTTCTTACAAAAGGCCTTCGGAAATCTAAACTTCAATTCAAATGTTTGTATACTAATTCTATAGCAAATTTTTAAATTTTCTTTTAAATTGTACATTAGATAAAATAAAACCAAAAAGTATTCATTCAAATACGATTATCAGCACATTCCAATCTGAATGTCATTTTCTAAATAAACATGCTTCTTCTCATATTATACAGAATCTTCTATTGTTTATGACTTCCCATTGTTCCACCTACCAGACATTTCTGTCTTCATTTTTATCTCTTTTACACTTCAGTAAATTTTGTTTCTAATTTGTATTTCTACCTTTTCATCGTGTTCTTAATAATGAAGCTCAGAGAATTGTACTAACCTATTATTTCCTCTTTCTATAGATATTTTATACCTTTATATGTTTGTGTGTATCGTTTATGTCTGTATTTTGTTATGCATATTTATTATCTATCTCTTTATTTCTATTTTGTTTTATTGCATTTTTATTTTATTTACTTTTCCCCCACCTCTTTCTTTAGTTTTCCTTATTGTAATAATTCTTCATTCAGGTCCCATTTCTTCCCCCAGTATTTTGTAATTGGGAACCATTTGTTTTCCATCTTGTTCAGGTCTTTGTCATTAATCAAATGAGTTAATTTGTCCATTCCTTTCATGTCGTCTAATTTGATTAACCATTCTTCAATTGTTGGAGGTTCTTTTTGCTTTCATTTCTGTGCCAATACTAGTCTTGCTGCAGTTACAATGTACAAGAATAATTTCCAGTACCTCTACTCAATTTCTTTATCCAAAATGTTTGTTATATTCAACAGGTATAATTCCAGTTTTGCAAGGTAGTTAATTTGTAACATTTCTTGAGCTGTCATATGAATGTTTGCCCAGTACTCTTTTATTATCGAACAGTTCCACCACACATGTTTCGAGGTACCTATTGCTTCCTGACATTTCCAAAATTTGTTGTTTCCTCTCCAGTAGATTTTGTGTAATTTAGCTGGAGTATAATACCACCTATGTATCATTTTGATATTTTCCTTAAAATCTTGTGATGCTGTGAACTTATTTGTTTTCTTCCAAGTATTTTCCCAGCAATCTAATTCAATTGGGTGGTTGAGCTCCTGTGCCCATTTTATCATTTACAGTCTTGTTCTAAGTCTCTAGTCAGCAATAACATATACATTTTTACTATCTTCTTTTTATCTGTACTCCATAATATCTTGTCTAGCTCATTTTCTTTATCTTCAAAAACCAATTTTTTCATTATCCTCTTTAAATCTATTTTAAGTTACAAATACATAAACCAATTTGGTTTTAGATCTTTTTTTCTCTTTCATTGATTTCAGTTCAAATTCAGCTCTTTGATTTTTTTTTAAGCATGTCTTTGCATCTCAACCATTTTTCAGTTGTTTCCCATCTAGCTGAGAATACCTCTTGAGGTGATCTCCAAAGTGGTAATTTATTATAAAATGTATTTTTGTATTTTAGCCAGATTTTCAATAGAGCTCTTCAATAGAGCTAATAAAGTGATTTTCAAATTGTTTATTAATTTTGTGTTCATCCATACCATGTATACACATACCAGCCATAACATAAGTTAAATCCTTCTAAGGATAGTAATTTTTCATTTTCACATTTCATCCAATCTATTGTCCAAATCAAACCACATCCTCCTCTATCTTTACTAATAACGTTTTCTATTTTATCCTCAGTTTTCTTCCTCCCCACATAATTGTTTTCAGTTCTTTTCCCCATTGGTAGAAGATGTTTTCATTAAAAAATAACTGGAAGGTTTTGAAATAGAAAGATCGTTCTAGGTAAGACATTCATCTTCACCACCGAATTTTTTCCTGATAATGAAAGTTTTAATCTTGACCATCTTTCAAGGACTTTTTAAATTTCATGCCAAATTTTCTTGTAATTATTTTCACTTAGGCCAGCATTTCTTTTGGTTATCCAAACACCTAGATATTTTACCTTCTTTTCTACTAATGCATAACCAGATTTATGCATTAGTTCATTTTCCTCCATGTTTGTCATGTTTTTGGTTAAGATTATTGTTTTTCCTTTATTTATTTTGAATCCAGAGATTTCGCCAAATTCATCATTTTCATCAGCTCTTCTATAGAATTTATGGGATCTTCTATGAAAATTACTAGATCATCTGCGAATGCTTTTACTTTATATTCTCGGCCTTTGAGTTTAACCCCTTGTAATTTTTTATTTGGATAGCAATTTTTTTAAAGAAAGTTCAGTTGATGGCTGAACTAACAAATGTCTTACTTCACTCTTATAATTATTGTCCTTAAAGAGCTGCTAGTCTGACCCATATAAAGTAGGTTACAAGGACACATAATTATATACAGCATATGACATTTTTAGTATTGCAGTTAGAGAAATGTTGTAATTTAAATCTTTTTTCCAGAAGCAAGATATACAAATACTTTGCTGATTACAACAGGTACATCCTCCATATTTATAAAGTCCTATAGTTGACAAGCTGGATGAAGTAGAAATTATAATGTTGGAGCGGACGAATTTATCTTTTAAGTTGGATGATCTCCAATATCCTATAACAGGAAATAACTCACAACCCTTAATGAATTGAACAATATGCCAATGTTTTATAATACTTTTAATTCCGTACGCTAACAGATTAGGGTAAGGGGCCATACAATCCGATCTGTTGTAGATTTTTGTTTGGATGTAAATAACGATTGTCTGTCTACTGAATGAACTTTCTTGAGAGACAGGTCAATGATATTATCTGGATATTCTCTCATGGTTAAACTAAATGCTGAATGGTCGGCCTTTTGTTGGAAATCTAATGCAGATGAACAATTTCTTTTAAGTCTTATGAACTGGCGTGAAGTGGGTTTTTTCCCCTTTAAATAATGTGAATGACAGCTAGAAAAAGGCAATACTGATTTTTTTTAATCAGTGGGTTTATGATAATTAGAAACCAAAATTTGATGATCTTGCACATGTTACTACATCCCAAACCCTCCAATATGAGACCTGCTATGCTGACATGTACATTTAATGTGTGGGTTGGGGGTATTCATCCATTAAAAAAATTCCTTTATATGATCAACATTAGAAAAAATGTCTCATCTCAAATCTTGCCTCAACCCTTCCAGCAGATAATCACATTGATTTTATACCTCTTCCGTTGTGATTGTCGCTGCCTAAAAATTTATTTGTTATAGCAGGGTTTTTTTTGTTTGTTTGTTTGTTTGCAGACAAAACCTGAGCTGGGAGTTTACAGGGTTGTCCCCACGTAGTTTTATATCACTGTTTGTTGTCCTTTTTCTTTTAAAAGGGCGTGGCATCCCTAGCTTTGCCAGGGCTGTTGCCTAGACGAGTCTTGTATAGGCTATGTGGCTCTGCGGCTCCTTGGCAATTTTAGAATTGTGACTGATTTAATTTGCTGCGTTAATGCTTGAGACTTAAGTGTGTAACAAAATGGCTGAAAACATCTTGAGACAACTGTCTCTTTTCTGCTTGATTACTTCTGAGTCAAGTTTTCACACTTTGACCACTCCTGAGCAAAAGTTGCGACTTGTTTGGTTGATGTTTCAGCTTGATTCCTCCTAAGTCAAGTTTTCACACTATGGTCCCTTCTGACTAGTTTTGATGACATCCATATGAAGACTGAACATAATTGTATAAAACCTGTTTTTGGCACCAGGGTACAGGAAGGAAGAGATACTCAATTACGAACAGGGACACTACAACTTCCATCACCTTAAAAACAGGGGATGCTCATGGACAGCATTTATCTTTATATTCTGTTGGGCAGCTTTATGGATCCCAAAAAAGACCCACCAAGCAAGAAGCTAGACAGGCTCTAGCATTTCTAAAAAGTGATTACACTCGTATATTCTTTGCCGACATCTCCCCTTCCTTCTCCCACTGTCCACAAAACCAGCTGCACAGATTTAAATATCCAACTAAACGTATCAGGAGTAGATGTGCAAAGTGGTACATCTGATACCAAAACTATTATAAGTATTTGACCAATAGTGTAGGTGGTTATCTACAAAAGTTCATGACAATGTTCTGGAGTGCCATACCACTTTTTGTTGCATCATCACAATTTATTACTCTTGAAAATGAAATTTTCTTTGTTAAGTCAAATAGACACTACAACATGTTATAGAATGGCTTCCAAAAACCCACAGCTTAATTATAATCTTTATTCTATTTACAGTCTGTCTGCCATTAATTGAACTCAAGGTTGCATATGCAGGATCTGCAAGTATTTTCCCATTCAGGCACTGATATCACCCACAGCTGCTTAGCTTTAGCACAGATGCTGTCTGAGATCATGGTCTGAAGCCTGAATTCTTGTATCCTCTTATGTGGATACTTAATGCTTGGTTGATGTGCAGGTATAACAGACTTTCAAACCTCTGAACACAAAAGTCATCTATCCCTCAAAGTATTATCTAAATCTATATATGACAAAGAGCCATGTCACTTCCTGTGGGGGGCAGGGGGAAAGAGATTGTAAGGTATCTTTGACTTTATAAACATTCTTTTTACCTTGATCTTTGACCAAGAAATTGGTAGTGACGAGAGGTGGTACTTGCCCACGGACTCCAGTTACAAATGGCTCTGACCCACGATTATTCCTGTCATCTTCAATTACCTGAATCTAAAATGGTAAGCAGCAAGTTAGCAGGCAATGGATGTTGTGCAAGAATTGGTGACTTACAAAGTAGCCTGTACCCAAATAGGATTAGCAATCAACCACTAAACAGAACAGTACAGTTGGTTTATATTTCTATCAATTTGCTTTTGCCTAGTTTTGACACAAACAAAAATAGATTCAGAACAGTGATACAACTGACATATTACTACAAGATATGATGTCAACAATCTAAAGCCTGTGTTCCAAGAAATTTCTTAACATAGTTCATTAACAAATGAATGCATTTTGGAAGAAATCTTGGTCTTCAGAAGGTTCAAAGTGTTCTTGTTTACTTGTGCAAGGCTTACGTGACCTGATTGTTTCATTTCACATGTGCGTATCTCTAGTTCTGAATAAAAAGTCCGCTGAAATATGTTCAAGCTACTTTTCTGTGATGCAGGAACCTATGCCAATTCTTTCCATGTATTTCTGTCTCTGGTTCCAAAGTTTCTGTTAAAGATGTAATGCCCAGGAACATATCTACTTCGTTGACTGAGGTATACCTATACCAATATCCATCCTCACATCTGAATTTGAGACACACCAATGGAAAGACTGTGTACAAAGGTTAAGTGACCATGCTAAGAAGAAATTATTCTGTTCCAACTCTACAAACTAACTGAAGTTGGTACACACCACTGCTGAGATTCTAGCAATGTAACCAACTTCAGCCTATTCCCAAGACACAACAACACAGGGGCAATAGGCAAGTGACATTCATAAATTCATCACAAAGGCATTTTGCCTGCATTTGGAATAATACTATCCTGGAACATCTTCTCTTAGTGAACTGCATTGAACAGCCTGCTGTTGTGAAATATTACAATTTGATGTATTTATAATTTCCATTTTCTCTCAAATACTCATAAATTTATATTAGGAGGAAACATTAACAGAATATGGCATATATCTAAAAATAAACTTAAGAAGTTTTTAAGAAGAAAAATGACTTTATACCTAAACATGTTCAAGAAAGTATTTGTTAAGGAATAAGCTGTGAGTATGTACACAGCAAATTATGCACCATCAGCTGGGAACTTATAATTCGTTTTTATTTTGATGTAGGGGCCATCCCCATTCATTTTGGAATGACTGGACACTGTAGAAATTCCTAGTTGATTATGCTGAATTCATCATTCACTGTGCAAAACTGACATACTGAATAACTAGAGGCACACTGTTTATGAACCACTAATTTTCAGGAAAAGAAGATATATTAGATTATATTTTTCTTTAAATGCCAAGCTTCTATTGCCCCTTGATTTTGGATGGGAAGACAGTTTCAAAGTTTGTGGTATTTTACTGCATGTATTTTAATGTTGCGAGCAAAAAGAGAGGTGAAATAAGAATGAAGGACTAACACCAGGGTGGTTAGGAGGGGGAAGATTGCTTTGCAGACATAAACAGGCAGCCACCACATGCACACAATAGCAGACAGAAAGACACTGCACTTACTGGGCTAGGAATTGCATCAGGATCTATTCTGTGTCTGGGTTTCTGCTGAGGTGGCAGCTCATTGAGTTGCTTTTTTGTTTAAAAAGAAAAAAAGAAGTAAAATTGCCACAAAAAAGGGAAAAGAGAGAGAACAGTAAAACAGAAGTACCAAGCAATGTTACTCCTATGTCTTTGCTTCCATTACTGTTAGATATATGCATACTGGACAAGAGCATGTAACAAAAAGGGAAATAACACAGCTTCAGTTATACACATCTTTTTCTCGCCTTACTCTCTCAATGTAAGTGTGCTAAGAGAGAACCTAGCTAGCCACTCACATGCTTATTTAGTTTGAATCTGGAGAGGCGATGGACTTCAGATCATACGTTAATGGGATTAAACTTCTCTGAGACCTCATTTAAAGGAAAATCACAGAAGAAAGTACACCTATTAGCATGCCTGAAGCTTTTCAAGCAGCAGATCCAGATTTTACTGAATCATATGGTCTCTTCATTTTCTGCAAGTTAGTTTAACAGCACAAAGCCAGACATACCACAGCAATTCTGGAGAAAGAGCTGCCACAACCACCAAGTGATCTTATGACCTTTGGAACAATACCTTCATAAAACCCATCAGAATTGTGAGGATAAGCTTGCAATAACCAGTGGGAAATAGTGCCCATTCCAGACTTCTTCACAAGTCATGTCATGCTGCTAATTCCAATCAGTGTGCATCCATGTGCCATTATTTTTTAACAGATTAAAGCAACATATCTGTTTCTTCTCTAAATACACAGGCAACCAAAAGCAAAATCTAAATTAAGTGGACTCTGTACAACTAGATACAGTGTGGTGGTATTCCCTGAATCTGACATATGTGCGGTGCTAAAAACATAAACAAAACAAAACAAATAATCCCCATACCAGGATTTATACAAATTTCACATTCACTAACTGGTAAAGAACTAAGAGCAAGTATAAGTGAATTTCTGTCTTTTTCCTTCAAACATCAAACTAACATACAAACTGCTTTTGAAACTTCCCTCAGTTTCAAAAGTTTTTGCCACCAGGGACTGCTACTTAAGGAACGTTAAGTCCAAACCTCCCTCGGGTATTTGCAACTAGTTATGTGGGTTTTTGGATCTGGTTCACACTGCACAGCCTGAGCTGTGCTCAGAGACCAGAAAGAAGAACACAGTTATGCTAGGCAGAATCACAATATAGAAACCAGACCAAGTGCTAATACTGTATATTTCACCGCCACAAGTGGCATGGCACCAGCCAGCAGCCAAAGAGATTAGTATCCCCTCTTGTATACACACCTTCTATATTCAAAAGTCAATTTACATAACTTATCATCTCGGACATGAACACACTCTGATCAAACATATGAACCGGACAATCAAGAGACACTGTCCATCATAATTCCTGCGATCCTTTTCAGCTGGTGGGGCCACAGGAAGTACTGTAGACAATATCCATGATAATTTAATAGATACTCTGCATTTGGCTCTATGAGCAGATCCCTGGAGATGATCAGAACTGCCATCATGGACAAAAAGAAGGAGCATATAAACATACCCTAGGACTGCCAAGTGAGCACTACTGAAGCAAATGGAGGGACACTACAAAGAGGTGCATTTTAATCTTCAGTATCACTTAATTTCTAGAACAAGGATATTTAGTTCTAAAACTGATCCCTGTAACTTACTGGACTAGGAATGGAGTCTGGATCTAGACGTTTTGGTGGAGGTGCGGGTGTAGGTGGACTCCCATAATTTGCTGGCCCAGAATAAGCAGCACCATAGTTTGGCTGATTACCTCTATTTTGTCCAAAGGATCCTGAAAAATATATACACTAGAATTAAATACATTGAACTAAAACTAAAATCAGTCCATCTTTGATAATAAATACAGTTGTCCCTTCATATTCACTGGGGCTTGGTTGCAGGACCCTCCATGGATCCCAAGGTCCGTGAATTCTCAAGTCCCATTATATGCAATAGCATAGCAAAATGGTGTCCCTTATATAAGATGGCAAAATCAATGTTTTTCCTTGGAAATGCCACATTGGTATACTTACCGTGAATGTGCATTCTTGAGTGGAGCGAACAGGAATTCAGCATAGTGGGAACGCCTACTACTGCCCAGACGAAAGCAGGAAGTATGACCATGGTCACATGGTCCTCCAAGGTTTCTTTGTTTCCCTCTGTGACCATGAGGCCAGTTCACTGACTAGCAGAGCCCAGAAGACCTGTGGAAGAGAGGAATATTTTACCCTGCTAGGATGATTTATTGTTCGCAGACACTGGGTGGGGGAATTCCTGTTCGCTCCACTCAAGAATGCACATTCACGGTAAGTATACCAATGTGGCATTCTCTGAGTAGGGGAGTGAACAGGAATTCAGCATAGTGGGACGTGCCCAAGCTAGATAAGATCGGGTGGGGTGTCTGCGAAGAGGAACTCAGGCCTGTAAGACCTCCTGGAGGACTCTCCTCCCGAAGGTGGCTTCTGCAGATCTGAATTTGTCTACTTTGTAGTGTCGAATGAACGTGGAAGGCGTACTCCACGTTGCTGCTTTACAGATTTCTGCTATGGGAGCGTTGGTGGAGAACACCGCTGTGGTGGCGGCCGACCTGGTGGAATGTGCCAGCACCGCCGCCGGTCTTGGCGTCTTGGATGCATCATATGCCATGAGGATGCAGGCCTTGATCCAGGTTGCGATTGTCCGTTTGGATGCTTTCTGCCCCATAGATGCTGGGGTAAAAGACACGAACAGCGCGTCACACCTCCTGAATGACCTGGATCTTTTGATGTATATTCTGACGGCCCTCCTGACGTCAAGGTTGTGCCATAGGCGCTCTCTGGGGTGAGATAGACTTGGGACAAAAGGAGGGGAGGATCAGTTCCTGGGAGACGTGGAACTGCGACAACACTTTGGGTCAAAAAGAGGGGTCTAGCCTCAGCGTGACGGAGTCTTCTGTGAACGTGCAGAGATGCTCCCTGACAGACAGGGCCTCTAACTCTGAGACCCTTCTAGCCGATGTTATGGCCACTAGAAAGGCCACCTTTAACATCAGAATCCTTAGGGAAACCCTTCGGAGGGGTTCGAAAGGAGGGTGCATTAGTTGTCTTAGGACCAAGGGGAGATTCCAGGTTGGGAATCTGTGCCTGACTGGGGGCGAAATCAATGTCGCCCCCCTCAGAAACCTCCTGACGTGAGGATGAGACGAGATACTTCCCCCCTGCTTCAAGGAGAGCACAGAGGCTAAGGCTGCCGCCTGCCTCTTGAGGGTATTAGGGCGAAGCCCGAGGTCCAGCCCTTTCTGAAGGAAGGCGAGTACGTGGCTTAAGGTCGTCTGGCTATGTGGAATCGACCTTGCTGTCCGCCATCTGTTGAACGCTTTCCATATGGCGTCATAGATCCTGTTGGTTGACTGCCTTCTAGAAGAGAGGAGGGTGTTAATGACCGCATCCTCGTAGCCGAAGTCCTTCAGGGCCTTCCTTTCAACTTCCACGCGGTCAGCTGGAGCCAGGAGACGTCTGGGTGCCTGATTGGCCCTTGACGTAGAAGGTTCTCGTTGGGAGGCAACCGCCATGGTTCGGCTACCAGCATGTCTGCGATCTCGGAGAACCATGGGCGGCGTGGCCAGTTCGGTGCCACCAGGACCACTAGTGCCCGTTCCTGCCTGATTTTCCTGCATACCTTCCCCAAGAGGGGTAGGGGAGGGAAGGCGTAGAGCTGGCCCTCTGGCCAATGGGCTCTCAGGGCGTCTACTGCTTCCGCGTTCCTGCAAGGGAACCTGGAGAAGAAGCGTGGAAGCTTGGCGTTGTTTGGGTCGGCGAAGAGGTCCACTTCCAGACGGCCGAACCGTTGCTCGATCTTGGAGAACGTCTCCTGATCTAGCTCCCAGTCCGACTGTGAGAACGTGTGCCTGCTGAGGAAGTCCGCCTGGAGGTTGGTGGCACCCTGGAGGTACTGTGCCGAGATCGAGCGGACGTTCTTCTCCGCCCAGCGGAATAGGATGTCGGCTTCTTGCTGAAGCGAGCGGGACCTGGACCCCCCCTGCCTCACGATGTATGAACGTGTCGTTGTGTTGTCTGTCATCACTAGGACGTGTTTCCCTTTCAGAAGGTGCGTGAAGCGCAAAAGCGCTAGCCTGGAGGCCCGTAGTTCCAGCCAGTTGATGCTGTGGTTCTGTTCCTCTTTGGTCCACAGACCTTGGGCTACATTGCCCTGGCAGTGTGCTCCCCAGCCTCTCTTGCTCACGTCGGACGTCACCACCACCTGTTGGGGGGTTACCATCTCGGATCCCCTCGACAGGTTGGTCTCCTGGGTCCACCAAAGCAGAGAGTTTCTCAGGTGCTGGGGGATCTTCAGACGTGGGTTCCTTTTCAGGGTTATCTGTTGCTGAAAAGGCGCAAGGCAGGCCTGAAGAGGGCGGGAGTGGAACCTCGCCCATGGAACTACCTGTATGACCGAGATCATCAGTCCCAGGAGTCTGGCCAGGTCGGACAGATGGGCTGTCCTCTGGGTCCTGATGCGCTGTGACTCCCTCCTTATTAGATGTTGCCTTTCTGGTGACAGAAAAATCTTGAAGCGGACAGTGTCCAGTCTCATCCCCAGATGGAGAAGGTCCTGCGTTGGGGACAAGGAGCTCTTTTTGAAGTTCACCAGGAATCCGTGCGCTTGAAGGCAGGAGATCGTCGCTTCGACGTCCCGCTGCGCTCTCTCTCTGGAAGGCGCCCTGAGGAGAATGTCGTCCAGGTAGGGATAAAGGTGGATCCCCCTGGTCCGAAGGAGAGCCACTAGGACCACGAGTATTTTGGTGAAGACTCTGGGGGCCGAGGCCAGGCCAAAGGGCAGGGCCCTGAACTGGAAGTGTTGCTCTCCGAAGGCAAAGCGAAGAAAGCGTCTGCTTTCCTCGTGGATCTGAATGTGGAGGTATGCTTCTGAGAGATCGAGGGACGCCAGAAAATCCCCTTCCTGGAGTGCCTCTCTGATGGAGGCTAGCGTTTCCATCCGGAAGCGCTTGTAGCAGAGACCAGAGTTTGTGTACTTGAGGTCTAAGATTGCTCTGGAGTCTCCTCCCTTCTTGGGTACTGTAAAGAAGAAGGAGTAGACTCCCGAGAATCTTTGACCAGCAGGCACTTCCTCGATTGCCTGCATGTCCAGTAGGTGTTGAATTGCCTTGTGAATTTCCTCCGCCTTTGCTGCGTTGTGGGGGACAGGGGCCGGGATGAACCTGTCTCTTGGTCTGGCCTTGAACTCCAGTCTGTAACCGTGTCTGATCGTGTCCAGTACCCATTTGTCTGTTGTGGAATTGGACCAGACTTCCTGAAACAGGCTCAAACGGCCCCCCACCGGCGGAGGGGGGGAGTCAGAACTGTTGCTTGGAGTGGCCCTTCGAGTGGCTGGGGCCTCCCTTTCTAGATCCTGATGACTGGGATGAGGACGCGTGGCGGATAATCTGGTTCATCTTGGCCCAGGTTGGGCGGTAAGGGCGAGACTCCTTGTGCTTTCCGTATGACCTGGAGGGGCGAAAGGACTGGCTTTGCTGAGAGGAGCGGCGAGACGAAGACTTCTCTGAGCGGCGAGGTAGGGTCGGCATAGCTTGCTTCTTTTCCTTCGTTTCCACGAGGACATCCTTGAGAGCTTCTTCGCCGAAAAGCTTGGAACCTTTGAAAGGGGCGGTGCAGAGGTGGGCTCTGGAATGGGAATCTGCATTCCAGTGCCTTAACCAGATGGATCTTCGAGCCAATGCCGATGCGCTTATTGATCTATTGGCGAAGGAAAATGCGTCAGTTGCGGCATCCGCCACCAATTGGAGGGCGGACCTGATTCTGCTGAGGGCCCTGTCGAGAGTTTTGGTGTCCAGCTGGGTCGCTCTGATCAGCTCGTCCACCCACAACAGCACGGCTCTGACGCATAAGGAAGCAGTGGCCGTCGCCCTCACGCCCAAGGCAGACGCCTCATGCACTTTCTTGAGGGCTGCATCAGCCCTTTTCTCATCCGAGTCCTTCAAGAGGGCTTCCCCCTCTTTAGGCACCAGAAAATTGGAGACTAGAGAGGCAACCGGCTTGTCTACCACCGGGACCTTTAGTTTTCCCAGCAACTGGGGGGATAGGGCGTAGAACTTCTGCGCCATCAGGGTGCCCCTTTTCCCTAGCGCCGGTTTGTCCCATTCTTCCCGCATTAGGTGATCCAGGGTATCTGGGAGAGGGAAGTACGTTTTTGGGACCACTGGGGGCTTAAGGACCGCCTGAACCCGCTTGCTTCTTTTCTTTGGGGGGGGGGGTCAGAGGAGGTTGGCTGGTCCTCTTCCACCTCCAATTCAAGAGCCGCTATCACTCGGTTTACTATGGAGGTGAACGCCTCTCCATTGAAAAGCCTATCCGAGGTGTCTAGAAGCGGTTCGGAAGGCTCCCCGTCTGAGCACTCCCCCTCCTCCTTGTCATTCTCTTCAAGGATGGGGTCGTCAGAGGCTGATGCCCCTCCTTTGAGAATGCTTATCAACTGGGCCTCGTCGTCCTCGTCGTCCCCCGACCCTTCCGAGGAGTGTGGGGGAGAGGTGGCTTTCCTCTTCCTCTGCCCTGCCTGTGGGGCGGTGTGGAGGACAGAAGGTTCGTTTGTTCCTGCCGTGGGTCCTGATGTACCTGCCTGGATTGCAGCATCCGCGCAACTGGGTGGGGGTCTCGCGGCAGGCACCACCTGCCTAGTGGGAAAGGAGGTGGCTACCGGGGCTTGGGGCGTATGGGCTGGCGGGATGATGCTGCCCGTCGGACGCCATGCGTTGGAGGAGCCCTCCATTGGATCCAGTTGATCTGCTTGCTGGACCTGTGCCAGACTTTGGCCGCACAGGGCTGCGGTCGGTAGTGAGGCGGGTTGCTGCATTTGCCCTCCCCACTGCCAGGGAGGTCGTGCCTGAGGGATCGAAAACTCCGGGCCGGCGTGCCCTGTCCCTGGCCCGGCCGGGGCCTCTGTCGGGAGGAGTGCTGAGGAGAGGAGACTGAGGGCCACCCTCAAGATTTCCGTCCTGCCGGAACCCTGGGTGGGGGGAGGAGAGGCTGGCCCGAAGGCGGCCCGCGGCCGCGGCGTGCAGGGAGTGAGTGGAGCGCCTGGTAGGCCGCCGCTCGTAATAGCCCCTGCAGCGGTCGTTGTTGTGGGGCCGTGGTCCGGTAGGGAGGGGGTGGCGGAGGGGGTTGGTCCTGGCTGGGGAAGCCCCCCCGCGGAAAAGGCCTGGGCCCGATCCAAGATGGCGGCGCCCTGTGTGGACGACCGCATGGCGGGCTGATCCAAGATGGCGCCCGCTGCCCCCGGGTCCGGGGAAGCCCTCCCTGCCTCCCTCTCCATTCCGGCTAGCCAGTCCGCCGGCAGCTGGAACTCGCTCGCGGCCAGTCCTCTCAGCGGGGGAAGGGGGAAGGTGAAGCCCCGGGGGATTGGCAGCGACCCGGTTTCCAGCCCCTGGGCCCCGGGTACCTGCGGGGGCCGGCTGCCCCCGTCGTCGGTCGTCTCTCCTTCTCGGCTCCGGGGTTCCCCCATGTCGTGATCTAAGGCCCCTTGTCCCGGCTCCTGCACGGGCTCCGTTGCTGCTGCTCCTTGCTCGCGCTCCGCGCGGCTGAGGAGGGACTTAGAGGTCGCTTTCCCCCCCGGACGGCTAGGTGCGCTCTCTGAGCTGCCTGCCTGCTCCGGAGCGACCTGGGGCTGCCCCGGATCCCTAGGCGGCGCCTGGGGTGCCTGGGCATCGGCTGCTGGTCCAGGCTTCTGGCCCTTGCCGCCAGAAGCCGCCTTCTTCGTTGTCCCTTTAGCCATCTCCAAACCGCGGAGGCGAAAAGGAGAAAGAGCACAGAAAGGTGGGTTCTTCTTCTTTTTTTTTTTTGAGATTAGGTGGGAGAAGGAGGAATAAGTAGAGGAGGGAAGAGAAAAGGTAGGAAGGAATAGAGGAATAAAGGTAAGGAGCGAAGAAATGTTCAGCTCTGGAGACTGCGTCTGGTCTGGGCGAAAGCAGGAAGTAGAACTGGCCTCATGGTCACAGAGGGAAACAAAGAAACCTTGGAGGACCATGTGACCATGGTCATACTTCCTGCTGTCGTCTGGGCAGTAGTAGGCGTTCCCACTATGCTGAATTCCTGTTCGCTCCCCTACTCAGAGAATAAACTATTCCAGAACATGGCCTCACAGCCCGGAAAAAACCCAAGGAAAATCTATGGATGCTGGCCGTGAAAGCCTTCGACTTCACAAAATCAAAGTTTGCTTTTTGGATTATTTTTTAAAGATTATTTTCAAGCCGTGAATATTTAAATCCGTGGATACAGAGGAACAACTGTATACCATTTATAAGTGATTATAAACAACTTTCCAATAAACGAGACTGGTGATACAACGTGCAAATCATAATTTGAACAAAGTTACTTGAAAGGAAACCAATTTAAAGGTAATTTTAGGTAATTCTGTCATGTATTTTGAGCTAATTTCTGAAACAAAACATACTGAAATGTTCAGAAACATTTTTGAAACACATCATATTTATTAAGAATCTAACCTGACCAGAGATCAATAAAGAAGTTTAGCAAGCCTTGTAATTTCAAGAGAGAAAGGAAAAGCAGCTTGAAAAGATACTACTTCCCTCATCATTCCTGCTTTGCATTGTTTCACTTCACTGTCCTCTGAACAATTCCATAATGAAGCAACATAATATGCAACCAGAATTATACTGCAAGTCACTGGGTTAGATCTGGGATAAGATTCAGCTTCAGTGAAAACAACAGCCCAAATTAGGCATGTCTAATGCGCCCTCCTGATTTCAACAAAATCATTATGCATTTCATATCTTTTCTGCTATTTTTTTTACATAACTCTACTATCTACAAGTTTTTATATGTTCAATGAGGTGTCAGAGCAAAGTGAGGAACCAGAGGAAAATAAAATTGGTTTTAAAAAATTTAAAGGAGTAAAGGGGGGGGGGGGACATAAGACTTCAAGTAAAGGAGGATATGAAAAGCTTATTACAGTATAAGCTGTGTATCTGTGGGATCTGTATCCATGGTTTCACCTACCCATGTCTGAAAAAATATGGTCTCTCTAGGCATCTTCTAGGTCCTCCAGTATGAGTCTATGGTATGCTTGGGCTGAAAGTCATTCATTTTAATAGGGTTTGCTACTATCTGCAGTTTCTGATATTCATGTTAAGTCCAGGAACGTATTCCCTGTGGATACTGGGATTGTACTGCATAACTTTAAAAAGAGTTTCATGCAGACTTAAAAAAAATACAAGAGATTCAGGCTGATTTTAAAAGGGGCTGAAACCCATAGACAAGAAGGGATGAACAGGCTGGATTCAGGGAAGGAAGATCCACAGTAGGTCATTCAATGGTTCTGCAATTCCTTGCAGAGAAATATTCCCATCAAGCTGGTCAAGCCCTGTTTGCAGCATTTATTGACTTTAAGGCAGCATTTGACTCAATATCTAGATCTAGATTGTGGATGAAACTCAAAAATTCCACAACAGATGAGCGTTTACTCCTACTGCTTATTAAAATCCATGAGAATACCAGCCTGAAAGTCAGGTTTAGCAACCAAGGAGTCAGACAGGGATGTGTACTGGCTCCACTCCTATTTAACTATTACATAAATTCCCTGATCCCTCACTTAAGTAACTCTTCTTACCATCCCCCTAAACTTGCCCATAGACATATTAATTTACTACTTTATGCTGACGACACAGTAATTGTCTCACTGACCCCAGTTGGCCTTAAGAGAGTCCTTAGGTCCCTTATGCAATACTGTGTTGAAGAGGAATTAACAATAAATTACACTAAGACTAAGATCCTTATTTTCTCAAAACATCGTAATTCAAAATATCTGAGGCAAAGGAGTTGGATCATAGGAGGGCATCCAATTGAGCAAGTCAAGTTTTTTAAATATTTGGGAATAGTTTTCCAAGCCCCAGGAAGTAGGAGCGTCCATTCAAACTATGTGTCTCATAATGCTAAGAGATCTATAACAGCTATCCAAAAATATTACTTCACAAAAGAAGCACAGTTCATTCCCGCTGCAATCAAAGTGTTTATTGCTAATGCTCGAGCCCAGCTATTATATAGGGCTCAGTTGGGGTTATACAGTAACATGACCTCTTTGGAAAGAGTTCAAAGTTTCTGACAACTATATTTCAGATTGCCCGATGTGTTCCTAACGCAGTCTTGCGAAGGGAGGCAGGTGTTAGTAAACTGGAATCAAGTATCTGGTTGAACATCTTAACTTACTGGCTAAAATTACACAATAATGCTGAGGGCCTGACTAAGTTAATTTTGAAGGATAATTTTAAATCCTCTTGGAAAACAGCTATACTCCAGAAACTGAATTGTTGTGGATCGGCGAGTGACATTATTTTACAGTTAGGAGTACAACAAGCAAAATCTATAGTGAAACAAAGGATACTGGATATAGAGAATCAATTAGAAATTGCTGACCTTTCCAAATACACATTTGTTAACAGTCAAATGATGATTCTTAAACTGGCCTCATATTTACATATGTTACTGCCTAAATTTAGGAGAAACTTGTTGATGGCTCATTTTAACATTCTTCCTACAATGGTGTTAGAAGGGAACTATGCGAAAATTCCTTACGAGCTGCGACTCTGCCCTTGCAACACTGATGCTGTAGAAACCACAGCCCATGTTCTCTTGTATTGTCAGTTTTATAGAGATATTAAACAACAGATGATTACCCCCTGCTAATTAAATTCCCAGGCCATTCTGACGCCTTCTATTTGTGTTATTTGCTGGATAATCCGGAGCAAATGGTTATGTTCTAAGTAGCAAAGTTTTTCTATATTATGAGCAAGTTACGACCCCAAATGGTCAGAAATAGTGGCTGATGTGAGTAATCTAAACTCTGCTATCTGCTTTTTCTTTTATCAGTTTTTACTAAACCTTATGAGTATATTTATTATTTTATCTTATTGACCAATGGCCAAAATAAAGTGTCTGTCTGTCTGTCAAGAAGCTTGCAGTGCTGACAACAAAAATTCATGAGACTGAAGAGACAGCTAATGAGGCATTAGAGCTTAATTTGAAACAAGTAAATGTACAGGGAGTAATCAGAACCATCTTTTAAGTCATAATAGGGATTCTTTCCCTATGATCTGAAAAATAAAGACAACACAATTATAATAATCACTGGCCATAAAGTACTATTTTCCATTGCTATTCAAAATATTTTAGAAGAAAAGGACCCTAAAACTAAATACAGCTATTATATTATTCAGGTCAACTCAGAATGACTTTTACTCTCAATCCTCCTCACCAATGTATTAAACATACCATTTTGTTGTGGTGCATATGCTGGCTGGGAAGGATGAGTGAGAGGTGGTCCTTGCAAACCTGCCATTGGTGGTCCAGGGGGTGGCCCTGCCATGGATGGCTGAGGTGGTGGTGACGTTACGTGATTTGGTTGGGAAGTGATTAGTCCACTAATTGCCTGACTAGGTAATGATCCAGCTGGCATTATGGGAGGCCTTGACATTCCTGCAGCAGGAGGATAATTGGAAGCTCCAATCCCAGTAGAAAGGGGTGGTGGGACAAACCCAGGAGGTTGTGACGTAAGATGCGGGGCAGATGGAGGACCGGAAACTGCAGGTTGTGCCACAGGAAGACCCTGAGACAAGCTGGTGGGAGGTAATCCATGAGGCATGTTAGAAGGTGGTGGTCCTTGGCTTGCATATGACACATATTGCCCAGATCCAGTTGTAGTAAAACTTCCTGAGGCAGGTGGAACTGAAGTTGGGGGACCTAAGGAACAGAAGTGAAATTATAGTCATATTTTGTTTCTACATTTAATTATTCATAAAATGCTTTTCTCCCCATGGCATGCAGAGGCAGGTTGCTCACCTGTAACCGTATTTCTTCAAAGCTGTCATTGTGAATTCACACAAATGGGTTATTTGCATCTGTGCAGTGCATCATACGGAACCTTCTAGATCTAGGGAATAAGTGTTTTGGCAGTAGCGTCTCCTTCACATGGCATATGTGACCAGCGTCATTCCCACTCGATCCCTCAGTTCCTTGGATGCAGAAGCAACAGCCAAGGAAGGAAGGAAGGAGAGCAGGAAACTAGAGGGGAGGAAGGGCAGGGTTGTGTGAGTTCAGAGATGACCACTCAAAGAACCGCAGTTACAGGTAAGCAACCCATCCTTCTTCTTCGTGGTTTCTGTGACTCACACAAATGTGGCCTCTGCTCTGGACCTTGTATCAAGCCTATATTGTGTTGTGAAGGTCAAAGGCTGGGACCAGGTGGCTGCCTTGCAAATGTCATGTAATGAGACACTTCTCAGCAATGCAGTCAAAGCAGTCATAGCTCTGGTAGTGGCTACATATTTGAGAAGGAGGCTCCTTTTGTGTGAGAGCACAGGTAAGGCACTGTTGGAAATCTGTTTGGAGAAGCACTGCACAGAGACTGGTAGGCCTTTTTTGTTAGTTGAGTAATAGAGGAACAGCCTCTGGGACTTACAAAAGGAGGCCAAACAGTCCACATAAAAGTCTAGCACTCACCAAACATCCAGGGAGGGGGGAGGGCCCTCAAAATTAGATGAAGGGTTCTATATCAGGACAGGTAGTATCTGGTTGAGGTGGAAAGCAGAGACCATCTTAGGGAGGAATATGTGTCAGATCTGAGGACAACCCTGTCTCTGTGAAAGCAGAGATAAGTTGAATTGACACTGAGAGCATATAGTTCCCTCCCCCTCCTGGCTAAGGTGATAGCAGAAAGGCTGCCTTTGGGACTTCTGGGTAAGGAATGCTGGTGGGCTGATGTTCCTGCATGAGCTCCACAGCAGGTAAAGCTGAGGGGGCAAAATTGCATGTAAGAGGCAAGCTCCAGCTGGACAAAGAGAGAATGCGAGATCATTCATAAGTCCTCTGAAATGCTGTTCCTCACGAAGACAATCACTGAAATCTTAGATGTTGGGAGTGGGTTGAGTGGTTCACCCACCCCACCCTGAGATTAGCATCATGCTCAAAGCTACTTAAGTGAGCCTTTAATATGCACTGGACCTGTGAAAATCCTCAATTTCTTAATCACATCTTAACTATCTAATTTTAAATTGAAGAGAGATCTTCCAATTGGTGGTGAGATTAAAGCCAAACTGAAGGGTTCTGCCAAAAAATAACCGGGATAAACTAATCCCAGAGCTTTTATTATTCACTATTAATATAATATTTTAGCATTTGCACACTTTTCAGTGGGGTAATGTTACCCTTTTAGAAATTTTTAATTTTATTGGATTCTCTGCTCCAGGGTTTAGTTATCCTTTCATTTCTTCATATTGTTGTCTTTTTATGGTTGGGAGTGGGATTAGTTTATCCTGGTTATTTTTTGGCAGAACCCTTCAGTTTGGTTTTTGGTTATATGTCTTGGGTTTTCTGGCTGTAGGGACTTTTGTTGGATTGGTGAGATTAAAGCCTCAGTGAGGTGCCTTCTTTTTGTAAACAAAAACTAGAAGATTTTAGTTTAAAAGCAGAAAACTTAAGAAGATTGTGGCTCAACAAAGTTACAATCAGATAAAAGGGACAGTTATTTTAAAAGACAAATTTCTTATTTTGTTTTTGATGAAGGCACTTTGAGAATATTGAAGCTGATGAGGCAAAGAGATCAGATCTCCATGGGAATGTGGATTGTTTATTTTAAAAGGAAGTAACCAATTAAAAACTGACATAATGTACAATATTCACAACATCTACATGTTTTTTCTTCATTTTATACTATTAACAAAATAAAGAAGAATAAAAATGTTTCTGTAGCAGCCTAGAAGCAAAATTATTCCCAAAGAAACTCCAACATAAATACATCTAGGAAACTATGCAGCATTCAAGTATTCTAGTTACTCACCATAGCCCAGTCCAGCTGGGGCAGGAACAGATGTTGAAGGACTGCCTATCTGCATTCCTGCCATATGATTAGTCAGCTGCTGTGTACTTGTTGGAGGTAGCCCATATTGCTGGAAAGTTGCTGGCTGAGAAACAGAAGTGGGTCCTGTGCCAGGCATGAACTGTTGAGGAGAAGGTCTAGGTGGAGAGATGTGGAAATAACAAAGACAGTTATTTCTCTTATCAAGCATACTTCTGGTATTGCTCATGTTAAGCCTTGTACAGAAAAAATGAAGGAGGTCTTTCTAGTGGCTATACAATTTTCTAAATAAGTGGAATACAAAGGATAGTTGTAACTGTGATTCTTCAGGTAGTCATCTGTGAATCTGCAAATGGGTCATCCTGCACTTGTGCAGCTGCATCCTCAGAAACATCTAGAGCTAGACTATCCTTTAGGTGGGGATCCTGTCCCACCACCATACATACTCATAGTCCCTTCCTGCCTAATCACTTTAGTTTCAGTTTGCCACATATGCTAAACCACAATTACAAGTCCATGTAAAACGCAACAGCTTGTCTGATGTTCAGCGAGTGCTAAGCTCTATTAGGGTCTGAAACAGGATTTGGATAGAATGTAGGGAGTTCTATTATTTGTGACAGGTGAAAAGTTGAAACCACCTTTAGCAAGAAGTCAGGCCAGAGAGAGACAAAGTCACTATGAAACTGTGTAAAGAAGGGCCACAATACACTGGCTCTTCTTCCTCACGTGACAGCCACCAGAAATGCCACTGTGTAAGACATAAGGGAGGCTTCATACTATTGGAAAGAACTGTCGACAACCTCCATAACAGAACTAGCAGTGAAAATAAAAGATGAAGATTCTGAAATCCTTTCAGGTATCTCATCACCAGCAAGCATGACAACCATGAGGTATGGCCATGCATTCAGATGTAGGTGGAAACCAAAGCTACATGAACTCTCAGAGAGTAAACAAATTTATGTTGAACATGGACATGTTCTGGGGAGCCATTCTGGCACTGTAAAACCTGAAGGAATCTCTGTCAGATATGCAAGACCTTTTTGTGGAGGGTTTTCTGACAGCATACAGAACATACTTCATTTGTCACGTGAGTGAGAAGACTGCATCTTCAAACTGTGAGATGCAGAGCAGTACCACTGAGATGACAAACTCTCCTCTCTTGCAGTGTGAACAGATGAGGAATCTACACAACTTACACACCCTTCCCTTGGAAAATCTGAGCAGAATGGAAAACCAAGGCTGACAAGCCACCACGGAGTGATCAAGATGCAACAGGCTTTGTTACCCATGATCCTAGCAATCATATGAATCAGGAGTGGGATGGTGTCATGATGGAGTTCCATCATGTTGCCACAAGGTGCAACTCCCATCATTCTGCTAGAGAACTGTAACTCCCTTTGTCTGTAAACAGATTGTCTTGCCAGCATAGTATCAGGTAAGAAAAAGGGTTAATGGGAAGGGGCTCAAGCACCACCTTCACAGAGCTAATGAGATGACATCATTACCATAACACCATGTGACTGGACTGACCAATTACAGCTTTAAGCCCGGGAAATCTGGAGAGGATTTAATTGCTTTTGTTTGAGACCAGTGTGAGTGAGATGAGTGGGATTTGGAGAGAGAGATTCTGGAAAATGTGAGAAAACAAAGACTGCTATGCTGGTAGAGCACAGCCATTCCATCTCTGGCTTTTGCTCCCAGCTGCCTAGATAAGATCTCAAGGCAACAAACTGCAAGTATTTATTAGAGATTAGGGCCTGTTTAGTTGCGTTAGGGAATTCTTTTTAATTTCTTTACTTTGGTTGAATGTAGCTAAATTAGTAACTGAACGTAACCTGAGTAATGTAATGCTTTGATCTTGATACTCTGTATTGCTATCACTTTAAGCCTGCCTGCCTGAGGTAGGGGAGAATCCTGCCTCATGTGAGATTGCATGACTACTTCTCTTGAATAAAGTAAACTTATTAATCTTCCTATACTAATGCTTACCACATGCCTTACTCTTGACTATGCTACTGTGAGCCTCCTCTGGGGTTAGGAGGAGGGAGTTAGTTGATTCTATAGTAGCAAGGAGTGCCACGGATTAATATAGACTACGCACGACTACGCACAACTTCCCACTGCGTTGTGCGTGAGAAAAGGGTGGTCCCAAGGGGGAAATAAGCCCCCCCCCCAGTTTGACCCAGTGGGTGGTGGCAGATTGGATGGTTCGGGGGGGTTAGAAAGCATCCTGGGGTGAGGAAACTCTACTAACCCTACAGGAGCTCCTGGGAAGGGAACTCAGGTTTGAGCCCCTGACAGATGGGGGAAATGCATATGTGAATATTCTACTGCGACTGAAAAGAAATGCATCCTCACAAGCATTCAATGTTCTTAGATGCTGTGTGCAATACCACAGACATTGTGCATTCTGTTCTATGTCAAACAGATCCAGAAATGGAAGCTCCATCTATTGAACACACCGCTTATGTGACAAAGTTTTTGCTCTGTTGAGTGGATCCACCCAGTTGCCTTGACTCAGCAAATATACTGGGAAAGACAAGACACACACCAGTGCCAAAGTTGTAGAGTGAGATGAATTAGAGTTTCTGATTGCATGCCCACCTGTACTAGTCAGTTCTGAAGAACGGTTCTGAATGCAAGGAAATTTTTCATAACTGCCATGAATTCAAACATGTCTATGCGGACCTTGAATTCATGAGAGAACCATCTCCACTGATAGAATAGGGATCCATGTAAGCTCCCCATCTGACAGAAAAGCATCAACTGTCAGAATAACTGGAGCTATGGACGGCCTGAATGGCAGACCCACAGAAAGGATGGACTCTTTCAGCCACTACTCTAGGAGAGATAGTATAGATCAAGGAAAGTTTCAAAGTGAGTGATGTTTGGTCTCAGGAGAGAATGCAGATCCCAGCTACTTTTGAAGAAGTCTCATTTGAGGCCTGTTGCACACTCTGTCTTCTGGGAGAAAAACTCATGCCACCCTTGAGTCTATAATTGCACCAATCAGCCAAACAGTTTGTGAGGGACTGAGATTTGACTTTTGATGACTGATCACCAAAACCAAGATTGTCCAGAAGCAACAGAATTATGTGAACATGTCAACACAGACCTTCCATCAATTCCACCACCAAAAGCTAATCATCTACATAAAGGAATATCATGAACCCCATTTGTCAAAGCCATGCCACTCCCCTACCATAGACTTCATAAAAACCCTTGGAGACATTGAGAGATCAAATGGAAAAACACAGAATTGAAAGCACCTGGTTCTGAGAACAAAGCGTAGCAATTAATGATGAAACCATCTTGCTGCAATGTGGAAATACATGCAGGCCCTTGGGTGGTGGTCTGCTCACAAAGTAACATACTGGGGAGCAATGTGTCAAATTAAATCTATAGTGTATGATGGCCAGGGCCCAAGAGTTGGGTGTTATCACTTGTCAAGCATGCTGATGGTGAAAATGCCTCTCTCCAAATACTACTGTTAAGATGGGAAGACTAAGGAATGATAACATGGAGGTGGCAGGTTTGTCATTTACAGGAGTCAGAGTGCTGATATTTGTACAAGTATCTGTATTTGCCAGAAGAACAGGATTTCTTTGAAGAAGACGCTTGAGAACACAGACTGCCTGGGTGGTGGAATGTAGAGTAGATATGGCTGAAATTTGTTGCCTGTAACCTGGTTATTTAGGCTTTGTACCAATAGGTTAAGCTTAGACTCTGTACTTGTGAGCAGTTGATTTTATTTCTGTGTGTGCTTCAGCTTCTCGTCCATTGAGGCATTAAACAAACCCATTTTATCACACTGAATTTGCGTCCTGGTGTAAGGCCACATAAACAGAGCCATGAGGATCTCCTGAGTGATATTGCCCTGCTAGTGAATCATAGAATTGTACAGTTGGAAGAGACCATGAGGGCCATCCAGTCCAACCCCCTGCCATGCAGGAATACACAATCAAAGCATCCCTGACAGATGGCCATCCAGCGTCTGTTTAAAGACCTCCAAGGAAGGAGACCCCTCCACTCTCCAAGGGAGTGTGTTCCACTGCTGAACAGCTCTTACTGTCAAAAAGTTCCTCCTAATGTTGAAGTGGAGTCTCTGTTCCTGGAGCTTGCATCCATTGTTCCTTGTTCTAGTCTCTGAAGCAACAGAAAACAAGCTTGCTCCATCCTCAATGTGACACCCCTTCAAATACTTAAACAGGGCTATCATATCGCCCCATAACCGTCTTTTTTCCAGGCTAAACATACCCAGCTCCCTAAGTCTTTCCTCATAAGGCATTTTAGTCGCCCTTCTCTGGACATGCTCCAATTTGTCAATATCATTTTTGAATTGTGGTGCCCAGAACTGGACACAGTTTTCTAGGAGAGGCCTGACCAAGGCAGAATACAGTAGCACTATTACTTTCCTTGATCTAGACACTATACTTCTATTGATGCAGCCCAAAATCGAATTGGCCTTTTTAGCTGTCAATGGCTAGTGATTTAGCCATACTATCTACAGCATATTTTACGGTTTTTATTTGATCCAGTATGCCTTCCTGGTCAACACATCCATAAACCTGTGAACAGGCAGGAAGAGGATCTTACAAAACAAAACCAAAGAACAAAAAGAAAAAAGTAAAATAACAGAAGAAAATGAACTAGAGACACTAAACAACAAACCTAAAGGAGAAAGAGGAGAAAATCTCTCACAGTAACTGTAACTCCGGAGAGAGAGTTTCCAGCACCAGCAAACTACAAAGCAGGTAAGTGATGAGGAACATGCAGTGATGGGTGGGGAGGCAGGGCTCTACCTAAAGGATAGTCTAGCTCTAGAGGTTTCTAAAGATACAGCTGCAAAAGTACAAGGATGACTCATTTGTGTGAACCAGAGATCACAAAGAAGAACCCCTTTTGCTGCATAGGAATTGATAACACCTCCCGCCGACAAGTTTTAATGTTTTACTTTCTGAAAAAAATAGTTCATGGACTATGGACTGGAAATGCATCAAGTACAAAGGACCACCATGGAAGCAAGACTTAATTTGGTTACATCTAAGCTATTTTGCAGCTTGTATCTAAGATTTTAGAATCTGGCCTCTCAGAAGAAAATTATCTGCAAATTCTGAAAATCCGGTCACCTTTTTCAGCTCTGTTTTCATTGGCTTTTCAAGTCAGAACTCAGAGAGCAAGCAGAACAAGAGTCAAACAGTAGGCAGATCAAGAGGCAGATCCATCCATCCATCCATCTATCTATATCAATCCTGTCTGATCTTGGAAAGTAAATAGAGTCAGCCCTTGGATGGAAGACTGCCAATGAATACCAGGTGCTGTAAGCTATATTTTAGAGGAAGGAACTAGCAAAAACACCTCTGAGTATTCCCTTCCTAAGAAAAACCTATGAAATTCATAGGGTTGCCATAAGTTGACAGGCAAGGACAGGTTGCTTACCTGTAACCATAGATCTTCGAGTGGTCTTCTGTGAATTCACACAATTGGGTTACTCCTGCGCCTGCGCAGAGCTTCGGAAACTTCTAGAATCGCTAGGCAGAATGTGCTTTGATACATTTTTAGCGGTAACTCCGCCCATCCTAACGGTCCCTTATAAGGGCTTCCCGCCTAAAATCCCCTGAGTTCCTTGAATGATGCCGCAACCAGCAGCATCTGGAACATTAAGCATGTTTAGATGATGTAGTACAACATAGAGGGGAGGATGGGCGGGTCTGTGTGAATTCACAGAAGACCACTCGAAGATCTATGGTTACAGGTAAGCAACCTGTCCATCTTCTTCATGGTCTCTGTGAATCACACAGTTGGGTGTAGACTGGCAAGCTTCAATTCAGGAGGTGGGTATGTCCTACACCCATGTACCATACACATCAACCAATTGAGATTAAAACACTAAAAGAACATTAGTCAGTAAAATGATCAAAACATAGAACAACAATGACTTGGCAACATAAACACTCACTCATTGTATAGAAGATAACAACACAGCCTTCCCAAAGGCCGCCTCGTTCCTAGAACGAGAATCAAATCTATAATGAGAAATAAAAGTCAAAGGCGACGACCAGGTTGCAGCTCTGCAAATGTCCTCTAGAGGCACCCCAGAGAAAGAGGCTGTCGAAGTGGAGACAGCTCTAGTAGAGTGTCCTCGAATCCGAGAAGGCAGAGGTTTCTTTGCCAGTTCATAACAGAGAGCGATGGTCGAGGTCACCCACTTTGACAGTCTCTGTGAGGAGATGGGCTCTCCCAGCTTCGAGTCGGCATACGACACAAACAGTTTGGGTGACTTTCTGTGGGACGCAGTCCGCTGAATGTAGAAAGCCAGAACCCTTTTAACGTCCATGAGATGAAGGGTGCGTTCAAAGTCGTCTTTCGGATCCTGCATCAAAGCAGGGAGAGTGACGGTTTGATTGAGGTGAAAATTGGAGACCACCTTCGGTAAGAAGATGTCGGGACGGAGGACCACTTTGTGCTTGTGGAAAGCAGTGTAGGGAGGATCAGATCTCAAGGCACAGAGTTCACTAGCCCGACGCGCCGAAGTGATGGCCACAAGGAACGCAGTTTTCCAGGAGCGCAGTCTGAGATTGGTGGAAGCCATCGGTTCAAACGGTTGGCGGACCAGCGGTGAGAGGACCAGTTCTAGGCTCCAAGCCGGTGTCGGTTCAGTCACTGGGGGGTGGAGGTTCGCAAAGCCCTTCAAAAACTTCTTCACCGTGGCATCCACGAAGGGGGAAGGGAGACCCCTCGCCTGGAACTCGGTGGAGATGGCCGCCAAGTAGCACCGGATTGAAGAGAGTGACAGACCCGCAGAAGACAGGTGGAGAAGAAATTTCAGGACTGTCGGGATGGAGAATTGGTCAAGGGTTGGATCCCGGGATGCCAGGAAGGCTTCATACTTCTTCCACTTATAGTGGTAGGATTTCCTGGTTGAAGGCCTCCTAGCTGCATCGATGACGGCTTGGACGTCTGGGTGTAGAGATGCAGGTTGTCTTGGGACAGAGGATGAACCCGAAGGAATCGAACCCGAAGGGAGAGTCACAGGGTCAACCTCCAGGCAGTCAGGTTTAAAGTGTCCAGGTCGGGATGTCTGACCTTGCCCTCCTGAATGGTGAGCAGATCTGGACGGGATGGAAGGCGGATGAAATGCCGGTCCGACAACCGAAGCAAAGTTGCAAACCATGGCTGTCGAGGCCACCATGGTGTGATGAGGATGGCGTTCACTCTGTCCCAACGAAGCTTGGTGATCACTCTTGTCAGCAATGGGAATGGAGGGAACAGGTATAGCAGCGGGCCCAACCATCGAAACAGGAACGCGTCTCCTCTCGACCTCGGGGCTGGACGCCTCGAGCAGAACTGGGGACACTGGGCATTTTCGGGAGACGCAAAGAGATCCACTTGAGGAAATCCCCAGGTTCGAAACAGGTCCAGAGTGACCGATCTGTGGAGCTGCCACTCGTGGATGGAGAGACTCGAACGGCTGAGTCCGTCGTCAAGAGTGTTCTCTTCCCCTGGTAGATGAATGGATTGGAGAAACACCTTCTTTGTCACACACCATTCCCATATGTCCAGCGTGAGTTGGAGAAGTTGGGGGGACCTCGTGCCTCCCTGCTTGTTTATGTAGTACATGACCAACATGTTGTCTGTCAGCACTAGTATGGTGTTGCCTCTCACCAAGGGCTCGAAGGCCCTCAACGCTTTCTGAACTGCGAGGAGCTCCAGGACGTTGATATGGAGAGCTCGCTCCTCTGTGCTCCAGGAACCTCGGATTTCATAGGAGTCGAGATGCGCTCCCCATCCCTGCATCGAAGCGTCCGTTGTCAGAGAGACGTCCGGTTGAGGGAGGTCAAAGGGCATGCCCGACAAGACATTGTCCGGTACCAGCCACCAGTCCAGTGACCTCTGAACCGCTCTCGGTATAGTGAGCATCTTGTTTGGAGAATCATGAAGAGGGTCGAATACTTGCAGAAACCAATGCTGGAGAGGACAGAACCGGAGTCTGGCAAGCCGAGTCACATAAGTCGTAGCTGCTATGTGGCCGAGGAGCACTTGGACTGAGTGTGCCGGGAGCCTTCTTGATCGACGGCAGGCATAGATCAGAGAACGGAGATTGTCGAAACGGTCCCGAGGGAGATAGGCTGTTGCGGTTAAAGAGTTCAAACGAACACCAATGAACTGAATTACCTGCATTGGCAGGAGTTGGGATTTTTCGATGTTGACAACAAGTCCCAGGTAGCCTAAGACATCTAAAGAGAGGCCAATATCGAGTTTGAGCTGATGACGAGTCTGCGCAACAATCAGCCAGTCATCGATGTAAAGGAAGATTTCTACTCCCTGCTGTCGAAGAAAAGCCGCTACCACTGCCATACACTTCTTGAAGACACGAGGAGCGATGGAGAGGCCGAAGGGGAGAACTCTGAACTGGAAGACCTCGGTCCCAACTTGAAATGCAAGGAAGCGCCTGTGGGCCGGGTGGATCCCGATGTGAAAATAGGCGTCCTTCAGGTCTATGGATGCGAACCAGTCGTCCTGCCTCAGAAGCGGAAGGATCGAAGCCAAGGTGACCATCCTGAACTTTTTTGGAGTTATGTACGTGTTCACCCCGCGAAGGTCGAGAATCGGACGCAGCCCGCCATCTTTCTTGGTGACCAGAAAGTACCTCGAGAAGAAGCAGAGGTGATGGAGGTCGGGGTCGGCAGGTTCGATGGCCCCCTTCTGCAGCAAAGTTTCCACCTCCTCGAGGAGGGGAGGGGAGGGCGGTGTTGAACGAACCCGTCCCGTCGGAGGCAGAGTGTCGAACTCTATCCAATAGCCTGTTCGGACGATTTGGAGCACCCATCGATCTGACGTTACTGAAAGCCAGGCGTCTTGGTAGTTGAACAGTCGATCCCCGAAGAGAGGAGTCTAGGGAGAAACAAAGAGATCATCAAATAGGAGGGGTTAGAACTTCTTTCGACCCTGGTCCCTGGGTCTTTGCCTGGGCTGTTGTCAGTGTCTGGAGCCCGAGCCCTGGCTCCTCACCGAAGAGGCCGGAGATGTGGAAGGAGCATAACGGGAATGCCGGTAGGCCTGGCCATAGTACCCCCGCCGGGATTGTTGGACATAGGGTGGAGCCTGCAATGGATACCTCCCTCTGGGCCGGTATTGGTAGGTGGAGGTGGAGCCCATACCATACTTCCTGGCCGTGTTTCTCATCTTTTGAGCGAATTCGAGCTTGTCGTCGGTAGAACCGTTGAACAAGCCCGATTCGTCAAAGGGAAGGTCTTCAATTGTGGCTGACGCTTGGGGCATGAGGCCGGAGGAACATAGCCAAGCATGTCATCTTAGGGCTATGGAGCCAGCGATGGCTTTTGCTGCGCAGTCTGCCACATGTCTGGCCGAATTCATTTGAAGACCCGCAAGAGACTGTGCCTCAGATTGGATAGCCTCTGCCATTCTGTGCCGTTCTTCAGGAAGATCTTTAATCAGGAGGTTTATTCTTTCCCACAACACTTGCTGGTATGCTCCCATGCACGCCGAGTAATTAGCGACACGGAAGCTCAACCCAGCTGCCGAATAGATCTTCTTGCCCACGATGTCGAGCTTCCTACCCTCAGGGACTGGAGGGGAAGACAAGGGCCGGCGTTGCTTTCTGTTTTGGGCTACTTCCACAACTACCGAGTTCGGTTTCGGGTGGTTCTGCAACCTGTCGACATGATCTCCGCCAACTCTGTACAGCCTGTCAATCTTTTTGGACGTGGATTGGATTGATGAAGGGTTCTCCCAGGACCCTTGTGCCAGTTTCAATAATGAAGGTAGTACTGGGATGGTAGCAGATGGCGGTGCTTTGGATTATATCCTCTGAAAGATGGGATCTACAGGGTCAGCTGGTCGATCCTCGACTTTTAGGTCCAAAGCGTGTGACATCCTCACCATCTGTTCCCCGAAAGCTCGGACGTTGTCGGTCGGGGAAGTGGAATTGTTGTCCATGAGCTCTGACTTCGGAGAAGGCAGATAGGGTCTGTAGATGTCCCAGGAAGTAACTGATTCAGATGAAGATGAGTCTGGCGAACGGCTTCTAGGCCGTGTTGGCATGGGAGAGCGAGGCTGTGGGGTTGGAGGAGTTCGTGGCAGAGGTCGGTGCTCAAGCGGTGAAACCTGAACAGTAGCATCCCGTTGTGAAGCAACATCCAAAATCACAGGTGAGCGAGAATGTGGTCTCGGAAGTGAAGGTTGTGACACCTCAATAAGATCTCCTCTGGGGTTGAAGATTTGCGACCCCGACGGAGAGCCCAGATGGGTTCTGCAAATGGAGCGGGCCAAATCATATGCTGAATAAGCTGGAACATCTTCTCTGATGGAGGGAATGTGAGGCCGAGACAGGTCCTCGGATTCGATAATCTCCACCTCGACATCCGAAGAGTGAAGTCGGAGGAGTTGGTCCCGTGACACAACCAGAGCTGGTGATGATTCCACACGCTTCGCAACATCCAAGGCAGGGGAAAGCTCAACAGTCACAACAACCAAAGATCGAGGTGGGGTTCGCAGATCACGGGCTCCCACGTCCGGAGTGGACAGTGGTGGAGGGCGGAGGAACTTATCATCAGAGCCCTTTGAATCCCGGGGAGGGACTTGTGGAACATCACGTTCCGCCGGCTTGACCTTTTTATCTTTATCCTTTTTGCCCTCTGAATGTTTGGAGAGATGTTTCTCCTTCTTCTTTTTCTTAGCCGGCTCTGAGGAAGAAGCAGTGCCAGTGGAAGAGGGCTCCTTTTCCCCCATAGCCTGCTTAGAGGTCGATGGGGTTGGTTCTTTAGTTGTCGCCGAACGGTCCTGAGTCGAATCCGAGGATACACGTCGATGGGCAGAGTGTAGGGCCTCGGGATCCGATGTAGTGGAGCGACGCCTCGAAGGGCTTCGAGACCGATGGCATTTCTGTCCAGAGGACGGTGGGGACCGGGAGCGTTCACGGCCTCGAGACTCCGATGGAGGAGCAGAAGCAGAAGTAGGAGGTGCGGTCGGGAGCAAGGCCTTTTCATACAGGAAGGATTTAAGGTGTGAGAGCCTTTGTTTCCTGGCCTGCGGGGTGAACGCTTTACAATGGACGCACGCATCGACATTGTGAGATTCTCCCAGACAGATCAAACAGCGGGAATGGCCATCCGCACTTGGGAGTTTCGCTTGGCAGATCACGCACCGCTTAAATGCCCCTTTAGTAGACATCATAAATCACAATACCGCAGAAGTCGTCAAGGATAGAATCGTCATCAAGCCAGTCCAAAGTCAGTAACAAAGAGCAGAGGTAGCGACAAGCCGAGGGAGCGAGCAGAAATCGTAGTCAAAAGCCAGAAGAAGTGATCAAAAGCCAAAAATACCAGAGTCAGACACCAAAACCGTAGGGAATAGCGAAAACCGTCATCGAAAGAGAAAGCCAAGTCAAAACCAGTAAAATCTCAAAAACACCAAGCGCACAGAAGTTCCTTAAGCTGCTAACGCAGCGGAAAGAAAGGAACTGAGGGGATTTTAGGCGGGAAGCCCTTATAAGGGACTGTTAGGATGGGCGGAGTTACTGCCAAAAATGTATCAAAGCACATTCTGCCTAGCGATTCTAGAAGTTTCCGAAGCTCTGCGCAGGCGCAGGAGTAACCCAACTGTGTGATTCACAGAGACCACAAAGAAGATCTGAGGGACGCACGCGCGTGTGCACACACACATACATGGATGTGCACAAAAAGAATTGATCCCTGTTTCCTCAAAGCAACCTTCCATTTATTTGAGACTTATCAAATCTCCACTTCAAGCCAAACTCCATACCTTCAAGTTTCCCTTACAAGTCTCAACAACCGTATTAGGCTGCCACAAGATCACAAATATGGTGCATCTTTCAAGTTCTCTGAACGTTTCATCACGCCATTTTACAAAGGAGGAATACTAAGGCTGGTGCCACCAATAACATTGCCTACTCCCACTGTTTATTACCAGCATTTCCCATGCAACTTCCAAAAGAAGGAGAATGGTACCACTGTAACTTCATTTAACTTGTTTTATCACCAGAGAGTTGTGTGGAAAACCAGTAGGGAAATATCTCCATCAACAAAGCACCCCTTCTTCAGGAGGAAGGGGAACTGGTCCATATGCAGAATACCTTTCATTGTGTATTTGATAACATCAACACATTTATTGTGTTCATTCAATGACATGGGTCACCTATCGCCACCACCTACGACTCCTCGAGCGCTTTCATCAGCGCTGTCTACGCACAATCCTAAATATACACTGGACTGACTATGTGATGAATGTTGCTGTCCTTGAGCAAGCAGGGATCACCAGTATTGAGGCCATGATATTGAGAACACAGCTGCGCTGGGCAGGGCACGTTTCTAGGATGGGGGACCATCGCCTCCCAAAAATATTACTCTACGGTGAACTCGCCACGGGTCAGCGTAAGAGGGGCGCTCCAAAAAAGCGATACAAAGACTCCCTGAAACAACATCAGTGGTCTGCCCTGGCCTCACATCGGGAGGCATGGACACTATCCACAATGCTGCAGCCTTATTTGAGAACTCACGACGAACAAGTCTTGAAGAGAAACGACAACGCAGAAAGAATCACAACCCAAAAACATCACCCAAGGAGACCTTCTGCTGTGCTTTTTGCAACTGGACTTGTTTATCTCGGATTGGCCTTTTTAGTCATCAGCGCGCTTGCAGAAAGCGTGGGATGAGTCCTTCCTGAATCTTCGTTTGCGAAGAAAAGCCAGAGAGAGAGAAAATGGCATGTATGATTATTCAGTGAGGAGGGGAAAATGTTTCATTAAAAGAAATGTGAGGGACAGTTTCTGAAATCATGGGGATAAGAAACGAGGGTGTACAAGTAGCACAAAATTAAAACTACAAACAAATTTCCACACAATTCAACAAGGTTTGCTTTAAGTAACAATTCATAGGATCTGGCTGTAACAGAAGAACAGAATATGGGAGATAAGAAAAATTAAACTGAGAAAGTAAAAGAAGAAAGACAAAACAGCATATCAGGATTGAAGCAAATGTATAAACATGGGAAGAGGGGATAAGACACTCATAAAAACAAGAAAAGCACAAAGACCTGGAACTCTTTATATAGTTACCTGGGAGTGAGCCCCACTGAATTCAGTGGGATTTACTTCCAATATCCAACTAAGCCACAGAGGCTCAGGGTTCAGAAAAATTTACCAGTTGTTATAAGCCAGTCTGCAAACAATTTTTCTATGTCTCCTGAGTGTTTCTGAAGTCCAAACCTGGCACAGCAATGGTAATTCAAGGTGTTTTCTATCGAGGACCAACATGAAGTGTAAGAAAGCTGATGATTGATGTAAACAAAGCCCAGGCCGTTGAGGGAATTTAAGATAAGCACATTCCCTTGTCAAAAATGATTTTTTTAAAAGTAGACAAATTGCCTAATAAATTTTAAGGTTATTTGTGTTCAATTGCAATTAAAGTAAAAAACAATGTTTAAAATAAAAGCATAATCAAATAAGAATATTTGCTGCAGAAGAAAGTAACAATGATAGACTCAAAGTCTGATGACTGCTTTCATAATTACCTTTGCAACTGAGCTGTAGAAGCAGGAATCCCATTATGTACATCTCCTTGTCCAAACTGACTATAGAGAGGCTGTCCAGGGGGAACTAATGTTCCAGATGTTGATGCAGCTGCTCCAGAAGTGGCAGGAGTTCTTAGAGAACCTATAAATATTGAATTGCATGTCAGAAATTTACCACTTAACCAGGAGTGGGGAACCTCATATGAAGAAAGCCTCTAATATTCTGGCATGGAATTTCATAAAGCACCATAGACACAGGCCTTATCTACACTAGCAATAAAGTCCCCCCAAATTTGGTCTGATAATGCCGTATGACATGAAGCATTATCCCCAAATCTGGTGTGACAGTGCCACACAACGTACAACCCTATCTGAACCAGATTCAGGGTATACCAGCTAAAGAAGACTCAGTTTTCTCCAGAGTTTGCTGGAAACTCCAGAGAAAAATGTAGTGCAGAGAAAGCATCCACACTGGATTCGAAGGGTGGGAAAGCAGGATAAACCCTGCCTGACAGGTGCCACCATTCCCCCCCCCGCCACCACTGGTTCTCCCAGCGCAGTCACTTGTTCACTATGCACCAGGAAGGCAGAGCCAGTGGCACCAGTGCTGAGGAGGGGGGAAATGGTGGTGCCTGTCGTCCTGCACCAGGCAGAATCGCTCCCTCTGACCCTCAGAACGATCGCCGTTCACTGAGGGTCTGCCTTCCCAGTGTATGGACAATCATTTTGAGGGTCAGAGGGAGCAGCTGCATCCACAGCAGTCACTCCCTGACCTCATAATGAGCAGCCATACATACACCAGAGGTTTGCCTTCTTAAAGAGTATGCATGAAGCTCTTTCCAAAAAGTACCTGACTAGGCAGAGGTGACAGACCTACAGCAGGGGTAAAAATCCGATGGGGAGATTTGGACATTTTGGCCAGGTAGGTGTGGTACTAAAATCAGGTCCTGCATCTTTATGACACACCCAAATTTTAGTTGCAGAAACAGAAAATAGTAGCATAGAAACCTGCTTACAAAGCATAAGTCTATATTTTTCTAGGTATGCACCATGTGCATTAGATCCCAAGAAAAATTATGATTTATGGACAAGAACAGAAAATTTGGGGGAATATTATTTAGAGCACTGCACTCATAAGCAGACTTTCCATAATTTCTAATTACCTGAGACTATCCACTAAGAAATCATATTTGGAATACTTGTATAAGTCATCTGAAACTGTTAAAATTACAATTTTCAGTATTCCATCATTTAATCCCCCCCCACATGTGCCTGAAATCTGGCATATAGAATTTACATGGTGACAGGTATATCTGGCTGAATGATTAAAATGAGTTTTTTTAGTAGTGGCAGTCTATATGGAGTACATATACAACTGAAAAGTAAGGATAGAGAAAGGGATTCAAGACCATGAACAGGTGGGCTTTGTAGCTAGTGAATGTATTATTCTGAGGTAACACACAAGCTAGCAAAAGCAACAACCTAAGCATGCAGAAAACTGGCACCTGCAACAGTTTTACTCCATTTTAAATAAACCAGATCTTTAGAAGTTAGAAGCAGAGTGGAGCAGGTCTACAAGTCAGATTCCCATGTAGGTTGAAAACTTTACTGGGTTTAGCTTTAGTTAAACATGCACAAAGAACATCCCGCAACTTAAGCCTGATGTTGGTTGCAAAAATCAAGAGTTTAGAATTAATAGCACTTACAACAACAAAGCCTTTATTATAGTCAACAGGGCAATAGCACTTAACACATATTTAAAGTGTCCCCTAACCTGCAAGTGTTTTATCTTTCAGCTCTTACACATTCATTAGACATTAACACACAGTACGCCCTCTTGTATCCATGGGACCTGTATCCATGGACTCACTTACCTGTGTCTGAAAAAATACAGCCTCTTGTGGCATCTTCTAGGTCCTCCAGTACAATTCTATGATATGCTTCCACTGGAAGCTGACCACAGAGTCGTGCTGGAGGACCTAGAAGATGCCTACAGAGAACACCTAGAAGATGCCTGGAGAGGTGCTAGAATCATAGAATCTTCCAAACAGCTCTTACTGTGAGGAAGTTCTTCCTAATGTTTAGGTGGAATCTCTTTTCCTGGAATTTGAACACTTTGCTCCATATCCTAGTCTCTGGAGCAGCAGAAAACAAGCTTGCCCCATCCTCAGTATGACATCCCTTCAAATATTTAAACACAGCTATCATGTCACCTCTCAACCTTCTCTTCTCCATACTAAACATACCCAGCTCCCTAAGCTGCTCCTCATAGGGTATGGCTTCCAGACTTCCCACCATCCTGGTCACGTCCCAGCTGGTGTTCTCTCTAGGCATCTTCTAGCTCCTCCAGTATTACTCTGTCCTGTTTGGGGTTCACTCTTATCTGTGGTTTCCAGAATCCATGGTAAGTCCAGGAATGTATTTCCCACGGATACAGGGGTCATGCTGTACTTTAACTCTTCTCTCAACTGTATGCCTCTTTTGATCCCAGAATATATCCATGCCCCTCCTAAGGCTTTTTTTTTTTTAATATAAGTGGTTTTCAAACTTCTCTATCTTACATTCCATCAAGCAGTTTATCAAAGAAGCTGAGTTCTACCATGACAGAAAAACGTCCATTATTTATAGAAAGACATGTCTGAATTTTCAGATGTTCCATTTTAATACTGTATATTCCAGCGTATAAGACGACCCCCCTAATTTTCAAGTAAAAATATAGAGTTTGGCATATATTCGCCATATAAGCCACACACCCCCAATTTGGCTGGCTGGGGGAACCTTGCCAGCTGATCCTCTTTCTTTCCCAACTCACAAGGATCTCCTCCTGAGTTGGGAAAGCGAACAGGACCAGCTGGCAGGGCTCTCCAAGCCAGCCAGGCGCTACATTCACCCCTCTCTTCCACCTTCAGTTGCTCCCCAAAGGGGGTGAAGGCAGAGGAAGGGGTCGAATGAACCCAGTTTACCTCGGCCACCGCCCATTCCCTCCATCTTCGTTCCCTTTGAGAAGAGAATGAAGATAGAGGGGATGGGTGACATCCGTGGCAAACCGTGATATTCGCCCCTCTCTTCCACCTTCCAGTCAAACTTAACTCGAAGGTGGAAGAAAGGGGCAAATATACCCGGTTTGCCTCGTCCGCCCCCCCTTCCCTCTGGATTAACCCCTTTCTTCCACCTTCCAGGAAGGTGGAAGAAAGGGGCGAACATGCCCAGTTTGCCTCGGCCACCGTGCAGATTTGGCCACAAGGCTACCAGCTCGGTTTACTACTGAGGAGATTATAACACTACACTATTATAGTGCTATTATTCCACTTTAACCGGTCCGGCTGCCTCCTGTGGAATCCTGGGATTTGCAGTTTAGGGAGGGGCATTTAGCATCCTCAGCCAGAGAGCGCTTAGGCCTCACTAAACTACAAACCCCAGAATCCTACAGGAGGCAGCAGTTAAAGTGGAATAATAGCACTATAACAGTGTAGTGTGATAAATTTAAAGGTACTTCTTACTCGCCAGGGCCAAGTCTTGCAGCAGGCAAAAGCAAACCCCAGACGATTCCCGGCCCCTGGCTTGCAAAGAGACAAGAGGCGGCAGCAGGGGTGGTTCTTTTTACTGAGAGAAGGGGGTGAGTCCTGCACCCTTGAGCTGGATCTCCCAGTGCTCGCCCCGCGGGTTCAGGTAGATGGCGGCGCCGGCGCCCAGCTGCCTGGCGAAGCTGCCAAACTGGTGGCTGCAGTAGCAGTGGGCAGCGGGCTCTGCTCCGGGCAGGAGCTGGTTGCCACTGAAGCAGAGCGCCACCTCAGCCTCAGCCTCAACCTCCTCCGGCGCCCAGGGCTCCCTCAGGCCCAGCAGCAAGAGCCGGCAGAGAGAGCACCACCAGCCGCGGGCTCGCCACTGGTGTTGGCCACACCCACGAGAAACAGGTGCCCACCACAGGCCAAGGCACGTTCTCCTCGCTTGGGTCCAAAGGCAGAGCCCGCAGAGCCCTGTTGTCGAAGCGAAGCGCCCCCAGCCACTGCGGAGCCTCGTCCAACATAGCAGCAGCTATGCCTGACGCCGAGGCATCCATTCTCGCCCACGAAGGTGAGGTGACTGCGGGCGGCGGGAAGAAGAAGCTCGATCTCCTGTGTGTTCATTCCCTTTGGAAGGGAATGAAGACAGAGGGAAGGGGGGAGCGGCCGTTGCAAACAGCTGGATTCGCCCCTTTCTTCCACCTTCCAGGAAGGTGGAAGAAAGGGGTGAACGTACCCGGTTTGCCTCGGCCACTGCTCAATCTCCCGTGTGTTCGTTCCCTTTGCTTCACTCGCCGTCCAATCTCCTGCCTCTTCACTCCCTTTGCAAATGGAGCAAAGAGGCAGGAGATTGGGTGAGGGGTGAGGCAAAGTGTTTACCGGTTCATTTTTCCCCCTCCTCTGCCTTCTCCCCCTTTGGGGAGGAACCGAAGACAGAGGAGCGGGGTGAACGTTGCGGTTTGCTGCGGCCGTCGCTTGAGGAAAACCGGGTATAGCGGTTTGCAACCGTTTGCAACTAGCAGTTTGCAGCGGCCACCACCCATTCCTGACTGGGCGGCGACTACTGCGAAACGCTGGATTCACCCCTTTCTTCCAGCTTCTAGGAAGGTGGAAGAAAGGGGTGAACATACCCGGTTTGCCTCGGCCTCCGCTCGACCTTCCGTGTGTTCGTGGAACGAACACACAGGAGATCGAGCGGCGGCCGCAGCAAACCGCAATGTTCGCTCCGCTCCTCTGTCTTCGGTTCCTCCCCAAAGGTAAATGAACCGGTAAACACTTTGCCTCACCTCCCCCGCACGATCTCCTGCCTCTTTGCTCCGTTTGCAAAGGGAGCAAAGAGGCAGGAGATCGGACGGTGGGTGAAGCAAAGTGTATCCGGCGTATAAGACGCCCCCTGATTTTGGAGGATATTTTTCGGGGTTCAAAGGTTGTCTTATATGCTGGAGTATGCAGTATTTATAATTTATGTTAAGTTTTAAGGACATAAAAATTGAATTAATATGCTTAGGAGTAAACACAACAAACAAAAATAACCCCACTAATATCGTATATTCCGGCGTATAAGACGACTGGGCATATAAGATGACCCCCCAATTTTCAACTAAAAATCTAGGGTTTGGCATATATTCGCCATATAAGACCACCACCCCCCAATTTGGCTGGCTGGCTGACTGGCTGGGGGAGCCTTGCCAGCTGATCCTCTTTGTTTCCCAACTCACAATGATCTCCTCCTGAGTTGGGAAAAGGAACAGGATCAGCTGGCACGGCTCTCCCAGCCAGCCAGCCAGCCAGCCACAACATTCGCCCCTCTCTTCTACTTTCGGTTGCTCCCCAAAGGAGGTGAAGGCAGAGGAGGGGGCCAAATGAACCCGGTTTGCCTCCTTCCGTCTTCGTTCCCTTTGCAAAAGGAATGAAGAGGGAGGGGATGGGCGGAAGGGTGGCTGGAGGGTGGGGCTTCCCAGCCACGCTTCCACCCTCCCCGAAGCCGCGATCGGGAGCCTGCTCGTGGCTTCGGGGAGGGTGGAAGGGTGGCTGGAAGGAGGGGGCTTCCCAGCCATTCACTATTTTCTGTGGGGCCCAGAACCAATCCCCCATGGATATGAGGGTTCTACTGTAGTTACATAAATTATGCTTAATAGAGTGCTTAATGGCTCAGTGGATCTCATGATACCTATTACTTAACAGCTTTAACTGGAACATATTGAACAATATTTTAGTATCTGGTTTGCAGTCTGGTGGAGTTGGAAAAAACATCTGCATTTGTTTTGTTTCCATTTTATCCATGGAGGTGTAGCGTGATGAGAATTACCTCATCATTACTGAAATTTTAAATTGAAGAGACCTGGACTGGATCAGGGGATTGGGGGTGGGGGAGAAGTGGCTTAAGAGAAATCCAGGGCATATAAATCATCCTTTTCTCATTTTGAAATGGTAACCTCAGTGTTTCTTGAAAAGGTAAAACAAGGCCAACTTTTCACCAGGAAGAGAAGAAAAGAGAAGAAAGGGCAATTAAGTGATTTTCTTAAAAAAAAAACCCACACAACAGCAACACAGTCTGGTCATTAATACAGGTTATTACTACTACCCTTCTTGAAAATGATGATTATAACCTCAGTTCAAGTTGTCAAATTTGCCAATAGGATGCTCCAAAACAGATTTAAATCCCAGGATGCAGAAGTTAATGCGACTTTGGGGAGGGGGTGGGGGGCTGGAAGGAGGTGGTCGTGGAGGGTGGAAGGCTGGCTGGAGGGAGGGGTCTTCCCAGCCACCCACCCCCTCCCCGAAGCCACAATCGGGAGCCCGATCGTGGTTTTGGGGAGGGGATGGGTGGCTGGAAGGGGGGGGCCTCGCGGGTTTGGGGAGGGTGGAAGAGTGGCTGGAGAGGGGGCTTCCTAGCCACCCACACCCTCCCCAAAGCCGCGATTGGTAGTCCGATCACGGGTTTGGGGAGGGGTGGCTGGAGGGGGGAGGGTTTGGGGAGGGGGGAAGGGTGGCTGGAGGGGGGAGGGTTTGGGGAGGGTGGAAGGGTGGCTGGAGGGGGAGGGTTTGGGGACGGTGGAAAGGTGGCTGGAGGGGGGAGGGTTTGAGGAGGGTGGAAGGGTGGCTGGAGGGGGGCTTCCTAGCCACCCACACCCTCCACAAAGCTGCGATCGGGAGTCCGATCGTGGGTTTGGGGAGGGTGGAAGCGTGGCTGGAGGGGGGAGGGTTTGGGGAGGGGGGAAGGGTTGCTGGAGGGGGGGGCTTCCTAGCCACCCACGCCTTCCCCAAAGCTGCAATCGGGAGTCCGATCGTGGGTTTGGGGAGGAGGGAAGGGTGGCTGGAGGTGGGAGGGTTTGGGGAGGGGGGAAGGGTGGCTGGAGGGGGGCTTCCTAGACACCCACCCCCTCCCCAAAGCCACAATCGGGAACCCGGTTGTGGCTTCGGAGAGGGTGAATGGGTGGCTCAAGGGAAGGCTTTCCAGCAACGTTCACCCCCCCTCCTCTGTCTTTGGTTGCTCCCCAAAGGGGGAGAAGGTGGGGGGGAATGAACCAGGAAACACTTTGCCTCACCCCCGCTGCCCGATCTCCTGCCTCTTCGCTCCGTTTGTGAAGGGAGTGAAGAGGCAGGAGATCGGGTGGCAGGGTGAAGCAAAGCATATCCGGCGTATAAGACGACCCCTGATTTTGGAGGCTATTTTCCAGGGCTCAAAGGTCGTCTTATATGCCGGAATATATGGTAGTTTAAAATTACAACAGTAATTTTAGTTTGAAATTTATTCTAATTTTTTTTAAAAATACAAAGTAATACACTTTTCAGTGATAGTGGGAACTAGAGCAAATTCTTAGTAAGTCTTATGAAAAAAACAATATTCCACTACACATTTTTTGTCCTCTACAGATGGTGCATATGCTGCTGGTTTAAAACCACTGGTTTGTATCTTTCTTCCATTGCTGCTGCTGTCAGGACTATCAGAGGGACGGTTTCAAACGTTATGTGTTACTTATACTGTACATAGCTGCGCTGGGCAAGGCATGTTTCTAGGATGGAGGACCATCGCCTCCCAAAAATAGTACTCTATGGTGAACTCGCCACGGGTCAGCGTAAGAGAGGCACTCCAAAAAACTGATACAAGGACTCCCTGAAACACATCTCAGGCTCGGCCAAACTGATCACAAACAATGGTCCGCCCTGGCCTCACATCGGGAGGCATGAAGAAACACTATCCACAATGCTGCAGCCTTATTTGAGAACTCACGCCGAACAAGTCTTGAAGAGAAACGACAATGCAGAAAGAATCACAACCCAGAAACATCACCCAAGGAGACCTTCTGCTGTGCTTTCTGCAACCGGACATATTTATCTCAGATTGGCTTTTTTAGTCATCAGTGCACTTGCAGAAATAGCGGGATGAGTCTTTCCTGAATCTTCGTTTGCGAAGAAACGCCAGAGAGAGAGAGAGAGAGAGAGAGAGAGAGAGAGAGAGAAGCTTATACTGACAGTACATCCATGCAAAACAGTATACACAAGCACTTATACGTTATAATATTTGACAACTGCACACACATGTATTCTGCTGCAGCTTATACAGACTGGGAAGCAGAGTCTACATGCTGTTTGTAAGCTTTTATCTACTGACTACCATCAGACTTATAGGAACATCATATATTAAATCTCCCAATTGTAAGAACACATGAGAACATCATATTCCAAATCAACACTCACATTAACATTTAGACAAAACATGGCACATTATAGAAGAAAATACATTAGAAATTGTATTCTTTCATAGGAGACACTACATGAGAAGAAAAGCATTTACCTAAGAAGTTAGGAGCAAAAGAAGCATCAGAATCGAGAGAGACAGGAGAGCCCTTAGAAGGAAACCCCAGTGTAGGAAAGTAACCTAGAAAGACAATATACACATGTGTGTTTATATTTACACATACGTACACGTCCCCCCAAAGACCCTCCCAACAAGAATAGATCTCAAAAAACTTCAAACATATGGCACAAGTCATATGAAGGATGTAAATTTCACCTGCATAGCAGTCATGTTAAAAAGAGAATGAACAGGAAATATGAAATCAAGCTAGAACAGTGTTTTAGCAGCCACATAGTATTCAGAAGTTTAGCAACTTTCTCAGATTTCCTTCAGATACGGAGAAATGGAAGAACTATAGCTATAAACACTTTGACAAGATCAAAAATTTTCTACTTGGGGCACATTCACACTGACTGAGAAGTCCCAGACTTTTTTTCCTGTTGTTTCCAATTTTATACTGTGTTAAAATAAACCAACCTAAGGAGCCGGTATAAAAAGGTCTCTGATATGTACTGACCGCTGACAAAAATATTCAGCAATAAACAAAACATGTATGGATCACCAAAATTGGAAAGAACACGAACAAAATCTGGGACTTTCTGTTTGTTTTTTAAAATCTATCTGGCTGCACCCTGGTGTACATAAAGTAAGACAATTTCAACTCAGCTCAGAATATGCCTCAGGACAACTTAGCAAGAAGTGGGCTGCCAGCAATTAAAAGTATTACAGCTATGAATTATGATGAAATCAACTATCTAAACCTCACTGAAGAACATTGTTTCAGACAGAGCCTATATCAAGCAATACTTCCAACTTTCATCCTGAATGAAAGCCAATCTTGAATAATGGATGATAGGCATAGTGACATAGCACTTACAGAACTTGGGTGGTTCCGGGGTACCCTGCTGATCCTGACCACCGGAGAGTGCCCATGACTAATTTTTTTTTTTTTTTTGCAAGTGGAGAACTTCACGTCTTTGCTTTTTTGGTATCAAAGGATATGAAATCCTAACATAACTTTAAGTCATAAGTTTCTATACATCCAAACTTGTGTTATAACCCACAATTCTTCATGTATAAATATCAAGGATTTTTTTTCAAAGCCACTTCCATTTTTACGGTTATATCCTTCCAAAACTGAATAACTTTATACAAATGACTTTAGACTTCTCCAGGTAAACATTTACTGCCTGAGAATCAATAACATTTCTTTTATTGGTGGGTTTATTTTAAAAATAATTTGTTGTTATCTGCCATGGTATGTCAAGGCCGAGTACTGTAGTTTAACATTTTAAGAAAATGAGAATACAATGAGAATCTCCTCAACAGCAAGGCTGCTACATTTAATTTCTTCTTTATGAGTTAACTCATCATTTCTGGTGAGCAAATCCACTAAAGCTCAACTGAAGAAACCAAATCTCCTACGAATTCCCGCCCACTTTACAATCCCATGTCTCCAAAGGGAAAAACACATTAACAGTACTTGTTGCGTTCACAGAAATCTATAATAGTAAAGAAGGTCCTGTCTTTTTATCTGTTTCAACAGTACGTCCAGCACCATGAAACCTACATACCCGAAACTTAGCATGCATACTACAAACAGCTGTCAGCTGTGCCCCAAGGGATATTTTGGTCTTTTGCTACATATTAATTTTAGTTTTAAGTGTGTAAATGTGTTTGAAGTCTTTGATATCATCTTCAGTCTCTAGGTGTCTGACTTCCCCAACATCAGTGTTGCAGTCAATGCAGTTGGAAGAGAGGACTGATTACTAAATACTCCCCCCCCCCAGTCCTCCCTCAAAGGTAGTGTGTGTTTGACTCCTCACTCAGGGGGTTGTGGTGCTCATCATGACAAGTCTGCCTAATGGTCCCAGGGGCCATGGTTTCACTCCGATGGGGGAAGGGGGCAAACTGTGTCCAACACTGACAGCTCTTTAACTTCACTGAGGTTTCAGGGAAAGCACATCACCTTCAATAATAATAATAATAATAATAATAATAATTTATTTATTTATACCCCGCCCCTCTGTTAAAACAATAACAATTCTGATTCTTAAAGTTCTGGTCACTAGCTATTTTTTTCTGAAGCCAACACCTTAATCTCTACTCCTTCAAATGTCCTTCCAGTAAGTTTTGTTATTACAGATGCAAGTTTCTTCACACCTCTTAACAGCAATCAGAACCTATCACCACTCTTCAAAGAAACAAATAGTCCAAGGGCTTCCACTTGCTAATTTAGCATTTAAAGTCTACCAAAATATGTCAGACATGCATCCCACCCAGTCCCCAAGTGCAAACATGAAACTGCACTGCCAGTCAACTTACAATATATAATGGCATACACAACTTTTTAATAAGGAGTCAATGATTAATGTCATTCCTCTATATGCACAGACACTTACAACAGATATCTTTAATATATTCTGATTTTTTGCTGGGATCACACTGAGGCACTAGAGAGCTAAAAACCATTTCTACATTATGTTTTACATATGTAATAATACAAAATTTAAAAAGTCAAGCTCAAACTGGATGGGAATTTCTTAAATTCCAAGTAAGGATACCTTGTGGGGGGCCTGTCTGCTGATATCCTGTCATTGGACCATTATAAGCACCATACTGAGAGGCAGGAACACTTGGGATTTGTTGCCCTCCATAACCAGGCTGCAGGTATCCTGGATAACCAGGCTGCGGTTGACCATAGGGTGGCCCTGTGTGAGTCTGTGGGTTTACACTCATTGTGTTCACATCCCCAGACTAGTCTGCACCTACAAGGGAGAAAAGAAACACATTAGAAACCACTAAAAGCAAAGGTAACTGGGCTGGCAATAAGAAAAATCCCAAGATCCACATTCCTATAGTACTCTTATTAGGCGAACCAAAAAAGAGGGCCAAAATGAGGTACCATCATTTAAAACTTATTTACTGCAACAGAAACAGTCTGGATGGCCCTTGTGGTCTCTTCCAACTCTATGATTCTATGACTTTTATGACTTCTGTAAGAACAGCTAACTATTGAAAAAGGTGGCAATAATGATAACGATGATGATGATCTTGCAGCACAGGTCAACACATTTATCTGAATTAGTTATTGCATGTACATTATACAATCACTGTTGAGAAACACACATTTTGCAAATTTAAAAGTCTCACACACGAATAAAATGAACACAAGATATTTTGGCATCCACCCCTCTGTATTCAGTCCTTTTAGCATTAACTAGCCCAATATAATCAATAACTGTTTCATTAAAATATTCATCAATCTTCCTTCAAAAGAAAAAAAGCATGGATAGTCATAAGAAAAATTCCAAAATCTTTATTGTTGTAACAGTTTCATCAGGCAAATCGAAAAGGTAGAAAACTGTATAAAAGCTTTCAAAGTCTTCAGATTTCTTTATCAGGCAAGATGTTACAAGAAAAATGGGAAGAGAGCAGGAATGTTGGAAAGGAGTAGTGATCCTTAAATCTCATCATGTGCATATTGCTGTTTTAGATGTAATGTGGAGGAAGGTTCTGAACACTCACAGATGGAATAGATCTAAAGGCTTCCATTGTGATTTTTATTGGTGTTATCTGCATTCAATTAGTGTTTGACTTATGGCTACCCTATGAATGAGTGACTTTCAAAAGACCCACTCATGCAAATTCAGGGCTGTGTCATTCTTTAACGAATCAATCAATCAATCTAAAATATGATCTTCCTGTCTTGATATCTTGGAATAAATTAAATTTACAACAAAACTAGTTAAAACTAAAATGTGAAACTGTAACAAAAAAGAGCAATCAGGAATAAGGGGGGGGGGGAAATAACCACGCAGCATAGCAGCAGTTTCACAGATTCCAACACCTGGGAAATATTTGCATGAAGCCAGAAGGGCATCAAAATAAGTGCAAAGTGAGCCTCCACAAGATGAGCATTCTTACCACCAAGCAAACCTTTTCACCCATAGCTATGAGATTCTTCTTCCCCAAAGTGCACATAATAAATGCATAATAAATCAACCAAGAAGAGACGTACTTTTTTATTGTAAAAATGAAAGTAGAAGGTGCATTACCTCAACTCATTTTCACCATGCTAATAATATAGAAGAAGTTAAACACTGATGGAATCAAAAGCTTTCTCCTCCCACTGCCATGTGTTTCCTGATCAAAAGCAAAGAAAGAAGCACGACTAATATAATGGACCATTACACAAGTACAGCATTGCAAGGGGATCCCAACCGAAGGACTCTGTTCTATAAAATGCATCAATGGCCAACTACTTTAAAAGGGTATAAGATTAGTTTCTGGAAGAAAAGGTTTATAATAGCTATGATGGATATGTGCTTCCAGCGTGATTATAGGCATCATGGATAGCTATTGTGAAATTCCCATTTGCCCTCTCATTGTGTCTCAGCTATTATATTTCAGTCCTTCCTATTATATTTGTATTCTTTGTTTAGATTTATATGATTACAGGAAGTATCTGATTCACATCATTTTTAAGTGTTTAGTGGTTATTTAGCATTTTGTCTATATAACTTGCACTACATTGTGTAGATAGTAATATGGATGGTAGAATCATAGAAGTGTAAAAGTTCAAAGGTGCTGCAAGGGTTACCTACTGCCATGCACGAATACACAATTAAGATGTCTATAGATTTTCCTTGGTTTTTTTCCAGGCTGTGAGGCTGTGTTCTGGAATAGTTTCTTTCACAGCCCAGAAAAAAACCAAGGAAAATCTACAGATGCCGGCCATGAAAGCCTTCGACTTCACAATTAAGATATCAATCCAACTTTTGTTTAAAATACCTCCAGAGAAGGGGAGTCCACCACCCTCCAAGGTAGTCTATTCCACTGTTGGACAGCTCTTACAGTTAAGCTGTTCTTCCTAATGTTTAGGTGAAATATCTTGTTATTTGAATCCACTGGTTCTCATTCTAATCTCTGGAGCAGCAGAAAACAAGCTCAGTCCATCTTCTACATAACATCCTTTAGATATTGCAAGATGGCTATCATGTCACATCTCAGTCTTCTCTTCTCCAAGCTAAAGATACCCAGCTCCCTAGGTTGTTCCCAATAAGGCTTGCTTTCCAGACTTTGATCATCTTGGTTGCCCTTCAATGGATATGTTCCAGCTTGTCAATATCTTTCCTGAACTCTGCTGTACAGAACTTGACACAATATTCTAGGTGAGGTCTGATCAAAGCAGAATAGAGTAGCGCTACTACCTCCCTCGGTCTGGATGCTACTCTTGTTGCTGCAGTCTAGAATTGCACTGAGGGGGGTTGGCTGCCATATCACACTGCTGAGTCATGTTTAACTTGTGGTTTTCTAAGACCCTTAGAGCCTTTTTACATGTACTCCTTTCAAGATATCACCCATCCTCTATTTATGAATTTCATTTTTCTTGCTTAGATATATTAAATTACATTTATCACTACTGAAATTCATGTTGTTAGTTTTGTCTCAGCTCTACAACCTGTAAAGGACATTTTAAATTCTGATCCTGTCCTCTGATTAGCTGCCCCTCCTAATTTGGTGTCATCTACAAATCTGATAGATATGGCTTCTATTCCATCATCTAAGTCATTTATAAAGATGTTGAACAAAACTGGGTGCAGGGCAGAACCTGAGGTACCCCATTTATCACTTCTCTTGAAGATGAAGAGCAACCACTGGAGAGCACTCTCTGAGTTTGGTCGGTTACCAATTATGAATCCACCTAACAATGGTTCTGTCTAGCCCACAGTTTACCAGCTTGCCTGCAAGAACATAATGGCAAACCTTGCCAAAAGCCACACTGAAATCAAGATATACTACATTCACAGCACTTACCTAATCCACCAAGCCTGTAGCTCTATAAAAATTAAAACATTCGTTTGGCATGATTTATTTTTCAGAAATTTATGCTGGCTCTTAGTAATCACAAAGAACTTTGGCTGCATAATACAGTTTTGTGGCACATCTGCATGCACCTTTAATTTTCCTATTTAAATATCAGTCCTCTCCTCCTACACAGCATTGGATACAGGTATGTCTGAAGGTCCTTTCAGCCTTGGCTTCTTAAGAAGCAATGATGCTTGCTTGGTAATATATTAGAATGACTCTTTTTATCACTCTGTGCTTGCCTTTTTACAATTATTATTTAAAGGAGAAAAATACTTTTTAAATTTAAATAATGATCTTTCCGCAGGAAGTTAATAGGTGAATAAGTTGGATAAGCTCCAAAAAAGTCTATCAATAAGTATCCTAATTGTATTGGTTTGTATTATGGTTTTATCTATTAATGTACATCATGTCTGTTGTTTGATGGGTCTATGGACTGTATGAATAAATTGAACTGAGAAAAATACTTGTCACATTTGTAAAAAAAAAAAAAAAAGTAAGCTAGAACTGCAAAGAATTCTGGGTTGTATTTCATAAGCAACACATGCTTCCTGATCACACCCACTTGGTACATAATGCAAAGAAAAGAACCTATAGTAATCAGAAAGTCACAGGAAACAAAGAGGTAAGCTTTATTTCCAAACCAGGACTCAAGGCCTGTTATGTTCAAACAAGCTAGGAATCAGAATCCAGCTTCAAGTCCAAGCTTCAGCCTGGGGCATATTACAGCAGCCACAAACCAAGAGTCCCACGTCATATATTAACCTCCTGCAAGACCCTGTTGACCTTTTGGATACTCTAAGTAATTTCCACTAGTAGGAAGAACCAACTTCAAGTCAAAGGAGGAATCAAGTGCAAATGTGTCTACTCTGTAAGGTCATTCAAGCTTAGGTTTTGAATATGACTCCCCCCCACAAATTTGGTTTTGTGATTACATTTACCAATGGTACTTGTAAAATATTTATTAGTGATTTGAGGTGTTTCATGGTTTAGTGTCATTTCTCCTGTATTTTTAAAAAGTCAGACCCTGTATATGGTTGGTTGGTTGTTAACTGCCATCAAGACGACTTAATCAAAGTCACTCAATAATCAACAGCTCTGCTAAGGTCTTGCAGATTCAAGGCTGTGGATTCCTTAATGGAATCTATCCATCTGGAATGTGGTCTTCTTTCTAGAGACTACTTTTTTTCCCAAATCGCCATCAATCTTTCTCTAGAATAGTTATGCTTTGGATTTCTAAGAATATGGCCTATTTAGTAAAGGATTGACATTTTACCAAAAATTCTCTTGGGCCATAATACCACCACAATATATTTGAAAACAAAGCATTACCAAGCATTACTGTATTTTCTATTGAGTCATGTCTTCTCATGATCTATGTCCAAAGTACAACTGTCTCAGTTTAGTCATCTTGCCTTCTGGGAGAGTTCAGGCTTGATTTGCTCTAGAACATATTTATTTATCTTTTTAACAGTTCACAGTACCCGTAAAACTCTTCTTCATCACATTTCAAATTGAGTTGAACTTTCTTCTTAACAGCTTTCAACCCTGTTCAGCCTTCATCACTGGCTGCAACCATCCTAACTTTAGTATTAAGTTATACGAGATCTGTCTATTAAATAACGAGACTGTGTTTCTACCTTTTAGACAAATCAGGGTGAACTGATCGTAAACACTTGAGTGGTGATCTCAAACATGTCTGAACCTGCATGACAAACATCAACACTCTTGGCCATTCAGTTAATTGTCAGTCATCGTTTAAAGCAGCTGTGTTGTCTGTTGTATACTGGGAAAATGCTAAGTTTAAAAGTCGAGCAACATGACATTCTGCAACAACCTGAGGCAGAACCAAACCTTTTTCAAAAAAATCATCACTTGTGAGGAAACCTGGATCTTCCTGTATAACCCTTGGACGAAATGACAGTCAATACACTGGAAAACACCATCATCACCAAGAATGAAAAAAGCACATCAAAGCAAATCTGCATTCAAAGCCATGTTCATTGGTTTTGGGGTTTTTGACATCAAGGGTGTAATTTTGGCAGAATGGGTTCCAGAAGGCAGAAGAGTGAATCACATTATTATAAAGAAGTTCTGACAAAGCTGAAATAGTCGGGGGAGGCCAGAACAGTGGGGAAATGGTTTCATTCTTCATCAAGACAATGTGCCTGCTCATACAGCACTTTCTGTGAAGCAGTTTTTGGCTGGTAAACATATTACTACACTTGAGTATCCTCCATATTCACCAGATTTGGCACCATGCGACTTTTTTCTTTTCCCCTAAAGTGAAATTGGTGCTTAAAGAACACATTTTGAATCAACTGATGCAGTATGAAGAAAACGGCATATGTGTTGACACAGCTGACAGAAACTGATCTGCTTCATGCCTTCGATCAGTGGAAAACAAGATTGCATCAGTGTGTGAGTGTGAACAGGGAGTATACTGAAGGGGACAAGCATCAGAATTGTAATACATATATATATAAAGATGGATTATTGTATCAGTCTTGTTATTTCATAGACCGACCTCGTATATCTTGACACTTCAGCATCTTGTCTAATTCCTTCACAGCTGACCTTCCAAGTCCTAATCTTCTTTTGATTTCTTTTGCAATCTTCATTCTGATTAATAACTGAGCCAAGGGATAGAAAATCTTTAACTACTTCAATGAGAGCTAGCATGGTGTAGTAGTTTCAGCATTTGAACTACAACTCTGGAGTCCAAGGTATTAATCCTTCCACCAGATTTTCCAAGCGCCTCCTAGGACTATGGAAGCCAATTTTAACAGCAGCTGCGGCACCCACCTTTCCGCCAACTGGGTGGTAGGGAGAAGGCAGAGGGGGCGAAAGCCCAGAAACCAGCGGAGGTATTGTGGTGCCCCCAAGTTGCCCATATTCCTGTCATAGAGTTCTTATAAACACAAAAATACAACAAACATTGCTTGAATAGGTGTAACTGTACGGTACGGCATTACAGTACGGAGATGGAGAGGAGTCACAGCTACCAGCTGCTGCTAAAATCAGCTTCATTACCAAGTTCCTAGGAGGTGGAGGAGCTTGAAAAATCTGGTGGTGGTGTTGTAGTGCCAAGGTGGGAAAGGGAGGATGAGCTAGTTTAAGTAGCAGCTATAGATAATCAAAAACACAAAAGTAAAACCCACAAACATTGAAAGCTGACTGTACTTGCATTTGCTTTTTTGTTTGCTGCATGGGCTTTGTCACCATTTACTATGCCTCTATAGACCAGTCTACACAAGATATCAGCAGCACACTTCCTATGGGCTTTCTATGGACATTTGGTTAGCGACTAAAAAAACAGGATACTGGCATCACTGGTCTGATCTAGCATAGCTCTTCTTATATTCCTATTAGCAAGGTTATTGTTTCCCAGCAGTGGACACAAGTGATCCACAAGCGAAACTGGCAAAAGCTGTGTCCTAGACATGGAAGTCATTTTAAACCCAAGGAAGAAGTGGTTGCCATCTTAATTAAGATGGTAAAGCAAAATCTGGAGTGAATGTTTGACATTTTTTCAAGTTATTCTGTAATGTCTACAACAAATGTACAGAAGAATACCATTGGCTGTTCAGGCCAACAGAACCAGTGTGGCACATAGGAATGTTGGATCTGGATGAAATTCAGGTTTGGACAACAACTCATGTCATAAAAGTGATCACACAGCTGTGCATTAAGTCCTTCTCTAAGGCTAACCTGTTTCATAGGGCTCTTATAAAGCTAGAATGGATGCCACCGTTAACTCCTTCAAGAGTGAGAAAAAGAGAATGTAAGTAATGGAACTTTGCTATCTAATGATATATTTCTACCCCTTATTCAGTTCTTAAATTTTAAAAGCATACAGGGAAGTCTTCAAAATTAAGCTCAAGAAAGCCAATATCAATTTTTAGTCGAACTGCGCCCTCTCTTGATCTTTCTTTCACATGTAATGCAAGAGTCAATAATCAGTAATTAGATTTATTTATTTATTTATACTCCGCTCTTCAGCCACAAGGCTATCAGAGTGGCTTACAAATTGTTTTAAGCAACAGCAATTTACACATCTACACTGCATTAAGCAGTTTCCAATGTGTGTTAGCTAATTGCCCCCACAAGCCGGGTACTCATTTTACCAACCTACAAAAGGATAGAAGGCTGAGTGAACCTTGGAGCCCTCTGGATTCGAACTTGTAATGTGGTGACTTGCAGTACTAGATTGTCTTCATATAACCATTTCAGTAAAATTAATGAATAAAAAACAAACCCAAGACTAATTAAAAGGTAGCAAGAGCCAGGATCTACCCATTTACAGACACTGACGTCAGACTATACAAGCTCCTAAATACGAAGGAATAATCAGTGTCCTGCTGAACTCAACAGATTTTGCTGGACATATTTGATTGCACTGGTATGCACATTACTGATAGCCAATATTTTAAAATATGTGATTCAAGAATTATCTTGCCTAGACAAAATAAAAATCAAGCTATAAAATGCTATACAACCAAGGGACTAGTCATTATATTTTCCTTAATGTAAAAAATTAACATTAAAGAGACATAAAACAAAGTTCAAACTGAGTTAGTTCCATTAAACAAACTAATCAGATATGCAGAAACCAGAATTATAAGCAAATTCTTTAGCACACTACTCTTCCCTATCAAGGTCATCCAGGATGTCAACATCCTCCCCTTCGGAAGCATATACTGAGAGCACCTCCCCCTACTCCTCAGAGAGCTGTGGTTCTTGTTGCTTTCAATGGCGTTTGATGGGGGGCTGTGGCAGCGCCTCCCCCTCCTGGTCAGAGAAGCCAAGGCCTTCCTCCTCAGAGAAGACTGTGTTCCCCTGCTGGCCTGCGGCCGGCTGCCCAGGTGCCCAGTTGCTAGGGCCTGGGATCGCCTCCCCTTCCCATGTGTCTGCCGCTGTAGTGCCTGCTTTTGGTGCTGTGCGGGTCTCAGGGCGCTTCGCCTTACCCCTGCTGGTCCCGCTGCCCTTGCCTCCCCGCCGGGGTCCCTGGTTCTGGGGATCCACCCGCTGGGGCTTGGGGATCTGGGGTGGGGATGCTGTTGGGTTCCCAGTCCCTTGATTCTCCCCCCCCCAGCGTGGGAAAGTGGCCCCCATTAGGGTGGGCTGGAGCAGGCTGGCCGCTAACCAGTTCGCCATCTCCCTGGCTATGGAGGTCCTAAGCCAGTCGGGGATCACTAGGGGCGCTTCCCTCCCCGTCGTTCCAGCTCCCCGGGGGAACTCACTGCATCCACCAGCTGAGGGTGCCACGCCGTTCTCCCCGCTCTGGGGCTCAGTGCGCGCCGCCACCTCCTGGAGGGGCGGCGTGGAGGGGAACCTCTTCTTGCTCGTCCCTGCGCCCGTCTGGGCGGGGAGGGAACGGGGTGCAGTGCGCGGCAGCTGAAGTGGAGGTCTTCCCCTCCTTAACCAGCCTCTTCTTGCCACCACTGCCCTTTCCTGCTGCTGCGCTACCACTGCTGGCTCCAGCAGCCTTGCCTGTGCTGCCGCTTGTGCCCGGTTCTTCCTGGGCACTCCTGCTGGCACTGACCTGCCAGGTGGAGCGCTCGCTAGCGATCACCGCTGCTATAATAGCATCCATCTTTGTGGGATTCATTTCTACCCTTTTTCCTTCTCTCCACAGGGCAAGCCACCAGGTTCCCCCAAGATCGAATTTAAAAAGGTATTTTTTTTAAAGGGAGGATTAATCCAAGATGGCAGCTGCCACGTGGAGGGAGGGTAGAAGGAGCAAAACAATCCACGTCCTACCAGGAGCGTAGGCAGGAAACAGACTGGCTAGCTGGGGGCCGTCCCTCAGGGATGACCTCACCGGGGGCAGTCCCAAAGACTTTGTTTCCTGCCTACCGGGAGCAATGGGGAGGGACAACCCAAAGCTGACGGATGCTCTGAAGCCATCCCCACTGGGAAAAACACAGCTTCTTTCAAAACATCATAAGAGGGAGGTGACAAAGTCCTACAACAGGATCACCTAATTTAAACTGATGACCTAAAATAAGTAAAAATATCCAATTGAAATAATTTTTAATTATTTCCTATTTTTAATCATGTTTCACACATTTCCTGAAAAACAGCAGAGATCTGACCACTAAACCACATTAACTTTTTACTAAATAGCATTGTTGATTTTACACTATTTTGTTCCTTACAATCAGATCTTGAACTGTATCTATAGTGGGAATAAATGCTTTTAAAATATTCCCACAAGGACCTTTCTTATGACTGCAACCATGACATACATATGAGGTTACATTGTAATATACGAAACTTCATGCTGGACAACTGCCTCTCTCTTTTCTCAGTACTGTACTTCTCCTTTCTGTTTCACTCTGCTCTGGCTTAGCCTCACCCTCACAGAATCAAATTAGAAAATCAAAATAAAATGTCTAGCTCATATGCATAAAGCAAGATCTGAATATCTATAGCAGTTCACTTTTACCGTATAAAAATGAATTGTCTTTTTTCTAGTGTCAATATTCATGTGAAGAAATGATTAAATTGGCTCTTTTACATAAAAATAGCCTCCTTTAAAGTTAGTGACCACATTTGGATGTGAAACTAAGGCAGTTTAGCATGAGGTAAACAAGATACACAGTACTGAGTTCACATATACTTCTACCCTTTCCTCACTGGCACAGATGCTGGGAGATCAAAAGCTTTTACTGTATTTCCAACTTCAATTAATTACATTTATTATATAAACTGCAGTTAATATTAACTATGTCTATATTAAGTAAACCAGCTTCATATTCCGTAATCTGAATTTGGCTTGTTCCAAATAAACCAGAGTTCACTGATTCAGACAAGACAACACTTTGAACAATTCAGATGAAAGCTTATATACTCCTCAAGTCTACCATACAGAAGGAGTATGTGAACCCAGGGGAGGTATGTCCTCATTTCCATAAGAAATGATGATTTACCATAGGGGTGAAAATATGCCCCTCCACATCCTGCTCAACTGCAATACCCAACCACCCTAGCCAGTACAGAGAGTAGTGAGGAATGCTGCGAGTGGTAGTCTAAATCTGGAGAAGCCTCCCCTAATTTATGTAATGTCTAAACCCACCACTGCACCAGCTAGGAGGTATTGATTCAGTTTAGAGACTAACTCTAGGGCTAACACATTTACAATATGATACAATACTAAACAACTTATTCAAGAAAAAAGTCATGGTTCACATTTTAACATATAAATATATGAAATATATTTCATACAGATAGATATTCGTCCATCTTATCCAGCTTTAGTTAAAACTAAGTCCTATTCACCCCAATAGGCATCTTTCTATTAAACATCAAGGAAGCTGTTTTAGTTCTAAACCAGTGTAACTGATTAGATGAAGGTGACCAAATTGAAGGTGCTCTTGGTCAGCTGAAATCAGATCAAGGTAAGGATTCAACCTCTGGAGACACAGATTTGCATTCTGGGGACCCCTGGATTCAAGCTTGAGCCTAGAGGTGCAGTTCAACCTATTATTGCCCAGTCAAAGATTATGAACCTAATCCTGGAGATGTGAGATCACCATGATGAAACATGGCCTTAGTTACAACCTCTTTAGATTACTGTAACTTGCTGTACATGGCCTTTGAAATTACTGTAACTTGCTGTACTTGCCTTTGAAAAATGTTCAAAACATTCAGTTTGTTCAGAGAACTACAGTCAGTGTTAACTATGACAGGTTATAAGGAGCATGCAATTTCCTTGCTACACCTCCTTCCATTGGCTATAGCTCTGTTTCCAGGCACAATTCAAGGTTCACAATTCATGTCTGACTGCATGTTAGAAATATGGCTAAGTCAAAAGAATGGTCCAAAAATTTAAGAGATGAGACCATTGCCCTTCACAAACAAGGAACAGGATACCAAAAGATAGTGAAGGCCCTCAAGTGACTGCAAAAGACCTGCAGCAAGATGTGGTGGCAACAGACACTGAGGTTTCAGTTAGCACAGTAAGGCGTGTACTAAACGCAGATGGTTTCCATGACAGAACTAACCCAAAAGCACAAGAAAAACTGGCTCCAATAGGGTCAAAATCATATAAATAAGCCACAGAAATGTTGGGATTCTGTTAAGTGGAGCAATGAGACAAAACTGGAACTTTTCGGCCTGATGGATCAGCGGTATGAGTAAGATTCCTCAGGAACACTGCCAGAAGCTGGTGTCTGGCTATACATCTCATTTGCAGCAGGTCATAATAGCAAAAGGGTGCTCTACTAAGTACTAAAGATGCTTGCCATTAAGGGGCTGCATAATTTTGAGACTGGAGAAGTCATTATAAGTTGCACTTTAAGTTGAATTTGGGGAAACCACTTGAAGCATTCATTGTGCTGAGCTATTTCAATTGCTTCTGTTTGATTTGTTCATTGCAAACAGCGTAAAGTTTGTAAACTTTGACAATAAACCTGATTTGTAATGGGGGCTTGAATAATTTTGATTACAACTGTAAGTAGGGCAGTTATCACTAAAGACAAAACAATTCCATTTGCAATGGCAATGAATATACTAATTCAGGCTTTAAGCCTTCAAATACTACAGGAAATTGCATAAGCTTACTGTAGTTTTACTAACAACCATTATCATTGCTAATCACATGTCCTATACCTGCCATGGTCCTTCTCTACCTATATCTAATATGCCAAGATTTTAAACAAGGACAGTGAACCAACAGCCCAAAGGTGTCATCAACTGGTCTACACAAGTTGATTTCCTGTTCCTACATCCTCTCCTAGCACTAGAAAAAGGCTACTAGTAAATGAAACCAGTATCCTCATTGATTGGTGCAGAGATTCCCAGTCCTAGAGTGCCATCCCTGAGCTCTACAGAAAGGCTGCCCAGAGCTAGAAGTACCCTTTTTGAAGGCATGCACAGATGAGGCAATCACACTATGCCTCTCTCTACAAAGAGAAAGGGGCCCAAATGTCAGCAGGGAGTGTAGCTTCAGTGGGGAGTTGACTTCAGATTGCTCCTAGAACACAATCCAAAGTGCAACTCCAGAACAGTTCCACTCTTGCTTAAAAGGATTCATTTGCATCATGCTGTCCTGGTACACCCATCATGCTGGTACACCCTGGTACACCCAGTTGCATCATGCTGTCCTGGTACACCCATCATAATACAGTATCCCAACTCCCTTTTATGTTGCATAGACTGCCATTTCAGAACACCACTCCATTCCAAAAAGTTTATCCTCAGTTTTAAGGCAATAAAAGCACCATACCTTTACCAGGAAAAGCTGTATAACTAACAATATATTAATTACTAGCCCTGTAATAAAATGGAGGGGGGGGAGGAAATCAGAAATACAAAACTAGAGATAACCCTAATAAACCCTGCCCCATATAGCCACTGAATAAAGAAACTACCGGTATTCACTTTAGGGCTACTGAAGTTCAATTTCAGTTCCTATCTACAAGAATTAAATGAGGTCAAGATATTCCTGGTCAAACTAAACTCCTGGTCAAACTAAAATACAAGAGCAACAGGCAGACATGTAGGTGGAAATAACACAAATGCATATTTTGTTTCCTTTACATCAGTCATGGGAAATGTGTGGCCTTCCAGATACTGTGGGACTGCAACTCCAATCAGCCTAGCCCACAAATTTAATGATGAGGGATGGCAGAAGATGCAAGCCAATAACATCTAGAGCAGTCGTTCTTAACTTGGGGTCTGGGGACCCCCAGGGGTCCGTTAAGGCTTGAAGGCTTCTTGGTCCACCTCTTCCCTTACAGTGGAGCAGCCACATGACAGGAGCCAAGGCAAAGACTGGCTGGCTGGGCCTGTGCATTGGCATTTAATCCGCTCCAGCCACAAATGTGCAGGAAAAAACAGGAGAAGTCTTCCTTCCCCCTCTATTGCCTCTATGGGAATGTTTCATGGGTGGTGTAATTGCATTATTATTATCATCAAGTATCATTATCAGGGATTATTGTTGTTTTAAATCTTGCATTAAATCTTGGGGGTCAACAGCAACAAAAAATATTCAAAAGGGGTCCCTGGTAAAGTTAAGAACCACTGATCCAGAGATCAAACATTCCATAACCCTGCTTTCCATGAAGAAATATCCCCTTGTGGGGATGCCAGAGGTACCAGGTCTCCAATGCATACAGACCCAGGATACAGAAATAGGCCATTCATCTTTATTCAGTTATCTACCTATGCATTTCTGTGAACCATCATAAAAATAAATGAGCCACAAAGAAACTGGATAGCCTAAAGTCAGCAACCACTTCTCAATCTCATACGCAATGTGACAACCTAATATTGCAAACTGGTCTGAAGCTAAGAAGAGGGCTGCTTGGCTACAGCCACCTAGAGAGCTATCTAAAATGAGTCTCTAAATGAAAAGTGTTATTAATCCTAAAGAAGCACCCATCAGAAAACTGCTTTTAATGAAATGCGGTCAAAGTACTCTACCCATCTTCCTGCAAACATTCAATACTGTATTGCTTCACCTAAATTTCTCACCTGCCAAACCTCACTTGTGTATCCAGCAGAAACCAAATGATAAAACATACAAAAAATAGCATAGCAGGGAGAAAAGTTCGATTTAGCGCTTTCCTAGAATCCTATGGAAAGTTTTTCTCTGAAAGTTCTCCCAAAAAAGCTGAGGCACTGTCCTATAACACTAACTCACCTGGCAGACTGGAGTGGTACACCCAATGAAAAGCAGCCTTTCTCAACCAATTTATCCTGGAGGAACCCATGAAATAATTTTCAGGTCTCAGGGAACCCCTGCATAAACATTATTCTGTATACAGTTGTTCCTCCACATTCGCTGGGGTTTGGTTCCAGGACCCCCGTGGATACCAAAATCCATGAATACTCAAGTCCCATTATATCCTCTCTCTCTCTGGGTTTTCTTCGCAAACGAACATTCAGGAAGGACTCATCCCGCGCTTTCTGCAAGTGTGCTGATGACTGAAAAGGCCAGTGGCATAGCAAAATCGGGTCCCTGATATAAGATAGCAAAATCAAGGTTTGGGTTTTGGATTATTATTTTTTAAGAATATTTTCAAGCCATGAATACTTAAAATCCGTGGATACAGAAAGACAACTGTACTGCTACTGTTAAGTTGAAGGCTTTCACGGGCGTCATCCATAAATTTTTCTTGTTTTTTTTTTCCAGGCTTAACAAAAAAAAAGTTAACAAAATCTGGCTTCCAGGTTTGAAAAACAATAGCATCAAAACTCGACACTTACAAATGCATTCCACCCAGGGACAGGGGGAGTTCCAGCAGATAATGGGCCATCAACCAACCATTAGCCAGACACTAATCCTCCTTGCATTTCTATACCCAGAAACCGGCCATTCAAATACACAAATTTACATATCCTCCCCAACAGGGGTTCACAGTATATAAACTCCACACACACTCCTACCTGACCATTCTCTGAAGATGCCAGCCACAGATGCAGGCAAGACATCAGAAGTAAACTCTTCCAGAACACGGCCTCACAGGCCAGAAAAAAAAAAAACCTAAGGAAAATGTACTGCTATTGCTTTCTTCCCACAATCACCATCTCTTAAGGAACCCTAGCAACCTCTTGGGGAGGCCTGATTGAGAGACACTGGTTGAGAAACTCCTGGGTGTCTAAATCAGCCACAAGGCATCCTCAACACCCACTCCACCCTTCGGGGATCACCAGAATGAGATCACCTTTGCCAGGCTGTGTAAAGTAAGACAGCACCTCCTGGGTCCCAATTACAGTTGTCCCTCCGTATCCATGGATTTGGCATCCACAGATTTAAGTATTCACAGTTTGAAAATATTCTTAAAAAAATAATAATCCAAAAAGCAAACCTTGATTTTGTCATCTTATATAAGGGACACCATTTTGCTAAGCCATTGCCTATCATGGGACTTAACTATTCACGGATTTGGGTATCCACGGGGGGGGGTCCTGGAACCAAACCCCAGCGGATATGAAGGGACAACTGTAATCCAAAAAAAACACCTTGATTTTGGCATCTTCTATAAGGGACACCATTTTGCTATGCCATTACCTATCATGGGACTTGAGTATTCACGGATGTTGGTATCCACAGGGGGTCCTGGAACCAAACCCCAGCGAATATGACAGGACAACTGTAATCCAAAAAGCAAACTTTGATTTTGGCATCTTAGATAAGGAACACCATTTTGTTATGCCATTGCATATAACCGGACCTGAGTATTCACGGATGTAGGTATCCACGGGGGGTCCTGGAACCAAACCCCAGCGAGTATGAAGGGACAAGTGTATTATTCCCCACCCAGATCAACCGGGAGAAGATGTCGGCGAGAGGAAAGACCGCCCTGGCTCGCCTGCCTGCTGGCCGCTGGGCTGGCTTTTCCAAGAGCGGAGGAGCCAAGCCGGAGCCACACTCCTAGGGGGCCGGCGGGGAGTAAGTAGTAGGCCCGGACCAGGCCAGAGCGGGACAGCGCCTCCGCCGCACAACCAGTGACCTCGTTCCCACCTGGAGGGGCCTATCGGGACTCCACCACCACCCTCCAGAGCTGGGCCGCTTCGGCCACATACTCACCACAAACCGGCTCCCCCGCCGCCGCCGCCGCCGCTGCCGCTGCCTCCACTAGTGTCGAGAGGCCGCTGGCGCCGACTTCCGGTTCCTGGACCCGCAGCTCAAGTCTCACGCACCGGAAGACGGACCCCTCCCCGCCCGGCTCCCTTTTCCTCCCGCTGCCACGTCCTCAGTTCACGGCCTTGCCTGCCGGCCACAAATATCGCGATACTCGGCGCCGTAGGACCCGGATGTTGCGCAAGGGCGGTGGAGACGCGCGAGGACGAGATGACGTAGAACCTTGACGTATTTCCTCTACGGGCAACTTATCCGCCGTAGAGGGCGGTGCCAAAGCTAGCGGGTGAGGGGGGCGTTTCCTGCCTGCGACCTTTGGTATTGGCCTGTTGTGGTGTTGCTGTTACCATAGCAATCGGACCTGTTTTTGCTGAGGTGGTCTTAGAGTCCTAGGCAGAACTTGGGAAAGAGACTCTTTGGATTATAGCTCCCAGAATTCCTCAGATACATTGGTTACTGACTGCCTGTCTTAGCTGGGGGATTCTGGGAGTTGACATTCAAGACTCTTTGGATTACAGCTCCCAGAATTTCTCAGCTAACATGGTTACTGACTGCCTGTCTTAGCTGGGGGATTCTGGGAGTTGACATTCAAGACTCTTTGGATTACAGCTCCCAGAATTCCTCAGATAGCATGGTTACTGACTTTCCCTCCTAGCTGGGGAATTCTGGGAGTTGACATTCAAGAATCTTTGGATTACAGCTCCCAGAATTCCTCAGATACATTGGTTACTGACTGCCTGTCTTAACTGGGGGATTCTGGGAGTTGACATTCAAGACTCTTTGGATTACAGCTCCCAGTATTTCTCAGCTAACATGGTTACTGCCTGCCTGTCTTAGCTGGGGGATTCTGGGAGTTGACATTCAAGACTCTTTGGATTACAGCTCCCAGAATTTCTCAGCTAACATGGTTACTGACTGCCTGTCTTAGCTGGGGGATTCTGGGAGTTGACATTCAAGACTCTTTGGATTACAGCTCCCAGAATTCCTCAGATAGCATGGTTACTGACTTTCCCTCCTAGCTGGGGAATTCTGGGAGTTGACATTCAAGAATCTTTGGATTACAGCTCCCAGAATTCCTCAGATACATTGGTTACTGACTGCCTGTCTTAACTGGGGGATTCTGGGAGTTGACATTCAAGACTCTTTGGATTACAGCTCCCAGTATTTCTCAGCTAACATGGTTACTGCCTGCCTGTCTTAGCTGGGGGATTCTGGGAGTTGACATTCAAGACTCTTTGGATTACAGCTCCCAGAATTCCTCAGATAGCATGGTTACTGACTTTCCCTCCTAGCTGGGGAATTCTGGGAGTTGACATTCAAGAATCTTTGGATTACAGCTCCCAGAATTCCTCAGATACATTGGTTACTGACTGCCTGTCTTAGCTGGGGGATTCTGGGAGTTGACATTCAAGAATCTTTGGATTACAGCTCCCAGTATTTCTCAGCTAACATGGTTACTGACTGCCTGTCTTAGCTGGGGGATTCTGGGAGTTGACATTCAAGACTCTTTGGATTACAGCTCCCAGTATTTCTCAGCTAACATGGTTACTGACTGCCTGTCCTAGCTGGGGGATTCTGGGAGTTGACATCCAAGACTCTTTGGATTACAGCTCCCAGAATTCCTCAGATAGCATGGTTACTGACTGCCTGTCCTAGCTGGGGGATTCTGGGAGTTGACATTCAAGACTCTTTTCAAGCCTCCTCCTGGATTCAGGAGGGACTACATACCCTAAAGGCACCAGATCCTCTCTGATGTTGGCTACCAAGCAAGGTCAGCTCTGGTTAGTACTGTACTTGGATGAGAGACCGTCAGTGGAAGCCAGGTGCTGTAGGCTATATTTCAGAGGAAGGAACCGGCAAAATCTCCTCTGAGTATTCCTTGCCTAAGAAAATCCTATGAAATTCATGGGGTTGCCAGAAGTTGACAGGTGATCTGAAGGCAGAGACACGCATAGCGTTCCATCATGTGAATCATCACCCCAATGTTTTAAGTGATTAAGCCTAAAGACAATTGTAGTTCAAAAAGTAACTTCTCTAAATTCTGACTTTAGATTGATCTGCTCTGAAACTGCTGGTGCAGATTCACATCTTCAATCTCTGCATTTGAGGAGCCAAACTAGGCTAAAATTCTTCTCTATTATATAATATTTTACATACAGGCATTACGTGGTACATAATCTGCAGTGTTTTGCCATGTAACCTTAAACCTAACTATGAAGTGCATTGGTACAACTAAGAGCTGGAGACAAGTTTACAACTTCATATGGGAATGATCCACAAATTATTTAAGGCATTATGCTAGCATTTAAATTTATCACGACTGACCCTACATTGAGTCTGGATTTCTGTTCACATCTGAACTCAGCAACAAGTATGTCCCACAGAAGGTAGTAACATTATTCACTCAATAAAAACCTTGAAGTAGACACTTCACTTTAAGTCTTCTCTATAATTTCTCAGGGAGTGCAAGCTTCTATTTTGTGGTCTAATACATAAACTGAAGAATTTGTAGGCAAATGTTGTAAGTTATAGAATGATAAATATGAAGTTGATCTTCCTGTTAAGACCAAGGTGGATTTTCTTGTCCTGCTTCTAAAAATGGCCAGACCCAGTACATCTTGGAAGCAAGGCCATAAAGCAGCAGTTCTTCTTTGTTGATCCTCAGTATTTGTTAGTCAGAGACATATTGTTTTTGAGCATGGAGCTGTTTAATGGCTATGAAGTTTTGTAGCATTCTCATTATGTTTTCCAGACCCTTAATTTTCTTCTCTTTTACTTACTGCTTTTCTTTGTTTTCCTTATCCCCTTTCAGGTTCTCAAGTTACTTTTTTTGATCACAACACCTAGCATTATCCAGACAGCATGGCAAGTGGCCATTTCTGCAAATGCAAAATATTTATGTCCTATGGGGTTCTCAGTATGACTGATGGTTTGGGGGTAAAGTCCATTTCAAAAATGGATTACATTGCATATACAGTAATCCATTTTTCACAACTCAGCCATTGAAAAGGTAGTGTTCTCTTTAGGTAGCCACCAGCTTCTTTTCATGAGTAGGAGAACAAAATCACTTGCAAATCTAATGATGTGGACTACAATTATTCCCTTCACCCCCAATATTTGCTTTTTTGTTAATGGATGTATTACTTAATTAATTAATTTGGTTAATTGATGTATTACCTGGTGGCGCAGTGGTTAAATGCCAGTACTGCAAGTCACCACTGTTTAGTGCAGTGTAGATGTGTAAATAGCTATTGCTTAAAACAATTTGTAAGCCGCTCTGATAGCCTTGTGGCTGAAGAGCGAGGTATAACTAACTAACTTAAAAAAAAAAAAGTTCAATTCCAGAGGGCTCCAAGGTTCACTTAGTCTTTTATCCTTTCGTAGGTCGGTAAAATGAGTACCCAACTTGTGGGGGCAATTAGCTAACACACATTGGAAACTGCTTAATGCAGTGTAGATGTGTAAATTGCTATTGCTTAAAATAGTTTGTAAGCCACTCTGATAGCCTTATGGCTGAAGAGCAGGGTATAAATAACTAATAATTTTTTTAAAAATGTTGGTATTATTTCTATGGCACCTACCAAGAATCACGCATTTTGGAAGCTTGCATAGTTTTATGGAGAAAATGTGTACAATCTGAACCATCCTTAAAAACTATCCTTTTGTACATACACAATAACATTACAGTACTACCAAAAAAACCCCAATACATTAAAAATATAGAAAATCTATTAATGCTAATGCCAGCCTTCTCAAACTCAATAAAATTATGCCATTTAGTTATAAGTCATAAACAAAAAGACATGAAAAATTATACATGGGAATGGGAAATTATAAATGGGAAGACGTGTGGAAAAAAGGAATCAAATTCTCATTATCATATGAATTAAGGGAATATATATGTATAAAACTATATATAGGTGGCACCTTTCTCCTGGAAAATTAGCAAAAATTTATAATAGCATTATGGAAATTCAGTCGTCCCTCCACATTCGTGGGGGTTAGGGGGTCAAGACCACTGCAAATGTGAAAAAAAACATGAATAAAAAAGGCCTCCCTTCACCCGCTCGCAAACCCCCTGCCCTTCCAAAGTGGCGATGGGATTTTTCGAGTCCCATTGCCGCTTTGGGAAGTGTGAGGGGTGGCTAAAAACCTCCCGCCCACCTGGCCGCCACCCCCATGCCACACTTCCCGAAGCGGCTATGGGGCTCTTGAGCCTTATATCCACTTCGGGAAGGCCGGGGGTGGCGGTGGCTGGGTGGGCGGAAGGTTAGCTAGCCAATCCCCACTGTGCTTCCCAAAGTGGCTATGGGACTTTGAAGCCCCGTAGCCACTTCAGGAAGGCTGGGGAGGGAGGCGACCGGGTGGGCAGAAGTGTGACCAGCCACTCCCCATGCTTCCCTAAGTGGCTATGCGGCTTTGAAGCCCCGTAGCCACTTCAGGAAGGCTGGGGAGGGAGGTGGCCGGGCAGGCGGGGATGGTGGCCAGCCACCCCCTGCGTTTCCCATAGTGGCTATGGGGCTTTGAGGCCCCGTAGCCACTCCAGGAAGGCCGAGGAGGGAGGCAGCTGGACAGGAGGGTGGCCACTCTGCCCGCACTTCCCTTAGTGGCTATGGGACTTTGAAGCCCCATAGCCACTTCGGGAAGTGCAGGGGGTGGCTGGCCACCCTCTCGCCCGTCCACCTCCCTCCCCAGCCTTCCTGAAGTGGCTATGGGGCTTCAAAGCCCCATAGCTTGGAATCCCTGTAGCCACTTCAGGAAGGCTGGGGAGGGACACGGCCAGGCAGGAGGGTGGCCAGCTCCCCCCGTGCTTCCCAAGGTGGCTAAGGGGCTTGGAAGCCCTGTAGCCACTTCAGGAAGGCCAGCGAGGCAGGCGGCCGGGTGGGCAGGAGGGTGGCCAGCCACCCCCAGCACTTCCGTAAGTGGTTATGGGACTTCAAAGCCCTGTAGCCACTTCAGGAAGGCCAGGGAGGCAGGCGGGAGTGTGGCCAGCCACCCTCCACTCTTCCCGAAGTGGCAATGGGACTTTGAAGACCCATAACCACTCCAGGAAAGTCAGGGGGTGGAGGGAGGGTGGCCAAGAGGCTGTTCAGCCACCCCCACCATCCCAAAGCCGTGACAAGGCTCGCCACTTTGGGAAGGGCGGGGAGGGTGGCTGAAAAGTGCCTCTACCCCAAACTCCCCGCTCTCCTGGGGCTTGGCTCTCCACCCCAAATGGGAGCACTCCGTTTAAATTGGCTCCTCTCCCTTGTGTGTGAGGGAGAGAAGGTGATTTAAATGGGGTGCTTCCTGAGCAAACCATGAAGTCAAAACCACGAAAGTGAAAGCTGCAAATGTGGAGGGGCAACTGTTGTTGGAAACGCACAGATAAAACAGGTTCTTATATTCATATGTGGTAGGGGTGTAAAAAGGTGAAATAATACTGGAAATACATAAATTTATACAGATTATTACAGGTAAAAGATGTGAGTTGAATCCTGAAATGCATTTACTAAATATGGTAGAAGGAAGTGTAAGGAAATAGCAAAAAATATTAATGTATCTGATTATTGCTGATAGGATCGTCCTTGCTAGATACTGCAAAACAACAAAGATTCCAGACATAGAAGAATGGATCTTGAAAGTTAATGAAATAGCAGATCTGGATAAATGTATAAACTGGCTGAAAGGAATGTTGACACAAATAACTGAAAAGGCTTGGGAAAAATGGAATTTATGTTTTTAAAAATAGTTATGATTTAAATTGAATTTGATGGAATTATGTATTAGGAGTAAATTGGATATTTACTGTGGCTAGAAGTGTTAAAACATCATATATTGGAGAAACAATGAACTGTCGATATTAACTAACATCTGTGTAGGTAGGAAGTCAATATATGTTTAGTTTTGTTTGTGTAAGAAGAATTAGAAAAAACTTTACATTTTCAAAATTTAATATAACTTGAGGTTAAGATAATATAGGAGAAAAGCATATAATTTTATTATATGCTTAGAAGAAATAATGATTTAATTAAAAAAAATAGGCTCTTTTAGTGTCTTGTACATGTTGCTAAGAATACCCAAGAGTCTTTGGCTGTCTGCCTCATTCCTACTATACTCCTATATTTGGGGTCTATGAGAAAAGGGCAGGTCAAAACTGTTGTGTATTTTCTGCCAATAGAGGATGCCAATATATTAACAAGATGCACTTCTGTGATCAGCAAGTGTAGGAGGAATCATATTGAATGCTCTGCGTTCTGGAACTGCTTTTAAAAAGTATGGCTATATATTTTAAGATTTTTCATTCTTATGAAGAAGGAGTACAAACATTTCAAAACTAGTGGAAGGATTTTTTTTTGAAGATAGTAATTGCTGTCAGGGACAATTGTCATCAGGGTCAAGGTAGGGAGGGAAAGGCTTAAACTACACTTCCTTTTACACTGTGGTTCAAATTAGTTTTCTCTCCTGCACTCCAGCAGTGTACCACAGGCCTGTTTGATAATTATGCTATTAATGTAAAATGTGGTTTAGCTGAAGCAAAAAGAACTGTATGTGACTAAATCCCAAGGGAATGATAATAAACCCCTGTGCCCACTCGCATTGCTGTATTGGCCAGAAGCCTGTTGGTGCCCCACGTTAGCATAACTATGCCACTGTAGGAGGTGGTGGGTGGAGGGAAAAGGCTACAGCTGCTGTGAAGGAAGTAAGGCATTGGAGATGCTTGCTGTCTACTCAGAGTTGTTAGATTTTCTCTGCCTTCTTTTGCCACCATTACTTAACACTGGAGAAAGTGTAGCCTTTAGCATGGTGTACTAACAGGATTCTGGCCCATGTCTCTATAGGGTATTGCCAACCTCTGTTGTTGATCAGGATCAGATTCTTGTCCCCTTTTTTCTTTTACGAAGAAAAACATATATACTCTTTCTAATTAATTTATTACTATCTTTTGTCATATTTCTGAATATTTCAAAAATTTTGCCATGCAATCCTTTACTGAAGATAACCTGCTAGAGATGACATAGGATTTGAAGAAAACTGAGGTGCTATGGTGCCACCATGAAAAACATACCACTGGAACATTCCAGATAAACGAGGAGAGCTATTGTCTTGACCATTTTTTTAAAAAATACTGTACTTTGGGAGAAGGGCAAAGAGGAGACAGAATGGCACGAGAGAAGAACAAAGTTATTCTATATCCCAGCCTTCCTCAACTCACCTCCCTACTTTTGGTTAGTGTGGAAATTTTATTTCTACATATCTGGAGCACTGCTGTGTCCTGTGCCTGAATCACAATCATGGTTCTGTTGACAGTACTTCTACACCAGTTCCAAACAGGGGCCAATTTCCCACCCACCCCGACCTATATGTGTGGGATGGATTAAAAAAAATAGGTGCTCCCATGTTGATAAGTATGCTGTTCACTTCAACCAAAACAGCACAGGATGTGATGTAATTCAATGCCCAGTTACCACCAGTATATAAACTGGATATGAGAAGACCAGTCTGTGGCCTTGGGTGCACACTAAAAAGCAATTTTTTTATGATGGAAAGTTATGTGAAGAAACAGAGTTTGCATATATTGAACCATCAGAAAGCAAAGGCATCACTGTCCAACCAACCGTGGATTCAAACTACATAACACAAGAAGTATAGTATGTATTTGCAAGGCTGGAGAGAGACTGAGGATCTGTGAATGAAGGGAGCCCAAGTGTAGTTCTCTGCATGAATCCACACCTCCTGCCATTTCACATACCCTTGAGTCTCCCTCCAGCCTTGTGTCTCTGTACATGAGATCTCTGAGGAACCCGCCAGCCACCTGTTTCCACCTTGTGAATGAACTAGCAGGAGTGGCACAGTCTCAAAGGCAGAAGAAGGTGGCTGGTGGGGGGAAAAATCAGATTTTGGAACATTTATGATTTTGGAATTTCAGATTACAGATGTTCAACCTGTACTGAATACCACTCAGTGTTGGTTCTAGCATCAGGCAGAATGAGATGGTCACTTCAGGTGGCAGCAGTATGGTACTGTATTTTATGAAAAAGTTATATGCAATGCAGCCTTCTCTGAACACTGTAAGCTAGCCTGCTGCCACCATATGTAATGGAGAAGATTGATTGTCCCTCAGTAGTACTGAAGGAAGATTCATCTGCCAGTACTTTCAGCTTTTAGACATGGAATGACAGGCGATGCCCTTTTGTTCGTTACCTCAGACGACAGAACATCATGGATGAAGCCTGACCAGGACAAACCATCCCATACAAGCATCCCTGGTCTGGATCATAGAGTCATAGAATCATAGAGTTGGAAGGGGGCTCATGGTCCATTGAGTCCAACACCCTGCTCAATGCAGAATCTCCAGCTAAAGCATCCCCCGGTAGGTAGCTATCCAGCCTCTTTCTGAAGATGTCCAGAGAAAAAAAAGAACCCCACCACCTCTCTAGGCAATTGCTTCCATTGTCAAACTGCTCATACTGTCAAGAAGATCCTTCTAATGTTCAATTGAAATCAACTCTGGTGCAATTTAAGTATGACCTGGTCATATGCTTTGGGGCAGCAGAGAACAGGACTGTCTCCTCCTTTCTGTGACAGCTCTTCAGGTATTTGAAGAGTACAGTTATGTCACCACCCCCACCCCTGTCTTCTCTTGACCAAGCTGGACATGCTCAGCTCCTTCAATCTTTCCTCAGATGTTTTTCCATGCCTGCATGTTGTAATGGGCTGTATAGGGGGAGGGGTGATAAAATGAATTTTAATCCTAGTAAGACAGAAATTCTGCAGATTTATGGTTTCTGATTCCAGAAAATGGGTAAGCAATCTGTCTGGGATGAGGTCATGTTCTGTATGACCACCTCAAATAGCTGCAAGCTCTGTGTTGGCAAAGGAAAAATACTCCAGTCCACTCTGGACCAATTTCAGCTTGGCTTCAGGCCAGAACACAGCACCAAAAGAACTTTAGTTACTCTGACTGATGATGTACTCACGGTGAAGATGGGAAGAGTTCTATCCTGTTGATCTTCCTGAATCTCATAGAGACTTGTGATGCCATTTATCATGGTGCTTTACTAGACTGGCTATCAGATGGGAGTAGGAAACATTATTTCTCTCTCCAAGGCCCATTCCAGAGATAGCATTGAAGAGCTCTTGTTCCATCCCATAGCTATTAAGCTGTGGGGTGACAAAGTCTTCCATCCTGTCCCCCATGCTGTTCAACGTCTATATGAAGCCACAGAGTTTTGGGTAGGATGCCATCAGTATATTGATGACACCCAGTTTTACTTCTCCTTGTCATCAGAATCATCTGATACTGTGCAGTTGCCGGCTTGGTGCCTGGATGCTTTCATGGGCTGGATAAAGGCCTATAAACTGAAATGTAATCCCAAGTAAGATAGAGGCTCTATGGATTGGTGGTTCTCAAGTCTGGGAAGTGGGTAAGCAGCCTACCCTGGATGGATTGCATACTCCATATGCAAATGCATAGCTTGGGAGTACTCCTAGACCCATCTTTGTTACTGGAAGCCCAAGTGGTCTCTATGGCTTTGAGTGCTGGCACTAGTTGTGACTGGGGCACCAGCTGTAGCCTTTATGAACAGATTTTAAAGGAGGTGCACTGGCTTCCGGATCATGTCCAGTCTGAATTCAAGGTGCTGTGATATACCGTGTGGGAGTTCAATACTTGAAGGAGGCCCCTCCATCTCTACACCTGCCCAAGAACTGAGGGTCTGCAGGATGGTCCCTTCTCTGTGTCCCAGTGGGGTGGGGGCAATATGTCAGAGAGTACATAGGAGAGGGCCTTCTTGGTTGTGACACCCAGATTGTGGAATGCCCTCTCTTTGGGGATCTGACTGCTGCCAATGTTGGTTTCTTCCTCGTGCCAAGTCAAACATGGCATTTTATTAAAGCCTTCAGAGACAAATTCATTTCAACTAGCTGGACTTGGCATACCATACTCCATTAAAAGCTCCCAGAATAATGCCTGGTAGACCTCACGACAACCCTGTAAGGTAGGCAGGTGGATTTAAATTCCTCCCCCCCTTCTCAGCGTCCGACACTTTTCCTGTGATTGCCGAGGGTGACTCACTCTGTTGCCCTGCTGTTGCCACTGCCACCACCACCAGTTGACAGTTGGTGCCTATCTGGGCCACAGATTGAGTGACAGGAGTGCATTGTGAGGTGGAGATGGAATTTGCATGTGGGTGGTGATTGGTTGGGTGTGGGTTGAGTGTGTTTCCTGAGCAGCCAGTCAGCACACTGGGAAAGGCAACATACCCAAGAGAATTATATATATAGAAGTTTACATGTACATGGTTTTTAATTGTTGTAGCTTTTAAAGTTGTTTTAACTGCAGTTTTGTTTAATGTGTTTTTGTCTTATTTAAATTATGTATGGTTTTAATCTGGGAGTGTTTGTATGCTGCCGTGAGATCCCATGATAAAGGGCAAGATAGAAATATTTTAATAAAAAATATATATAGCAAATACTCCTGCCATTGCTACTGCTGGCCAAACATTCATGAGTACTTTTGGCTTGCAGGATCATTATACAGAGAAGACCAGCGGTTGCATACACAGTGTTTCATTACAACTACCAAGGCTGAAAATGCAATGTAGACTCACAGCACTTCAGCCTTCCTCTCCCCTAGTGTGGGAAGGAAGGTGGTTGAGGTATAAGCACTGCCTGAGCACTCAGTGACATCATTCACTTTTTTCTTTTCTTTTGCTGCCTCTTAAGCACCTTGTTCAAGGACTCGGTGACCCATCCGCAGATTGTTGCTCATTCACTATCTTCCTCTGCTGGTTGAACAACTGGGAACCAGACTTTTGGTCTGCTGGTTCTCTTGATTGGCATGCTTGAGTATGGGTGGCCACCTTAGCTAGTGTAGGGGTTGTACTCTGGATTTAAACCAGGGGCCTCTACCATATAAACTGTACACAGCTTGACAAGGCCAGAGGTTTCCCCTACAGCTATTGTGCTCCTGGCATCTGTGACAGGATGGTCACATTGAAGGCCAAGAGAAGACAAATGTCCCATTATGCCCCTGGTGGTTGTCTGATCCAAGTGGTTACAAAGCTATGGTACTATCACTTGCACTATGAGTCCTAGAAGCTCCAAGTGAAATAGGAATTGCTCTGATCAGGGGCAGGGAGTGAATACAATATTCCACTGTCTCTATTTTTAGTATTTTACTGTTATCACCGGGTCTAATCATTATGCAAGTATCTGTCAAAGATCAATTTGGTGCCATATTTTGCTTCTTCCCTATGAATTATATATTGTTTTGATTTTTATTCAAGCATATCAGACTATCGCTGTTGACACACTACAGAAATAATTCAGTTTGACACCACTTTAATTATCATGGCTCCATCCTATGTTGGGATATGTAGTTTGATGTGCCGCCAGAGCTCTCTGACTGAGAAGGCTAAATATCTCAGAATTACAAATCCCAGAATTCCATAGCATTGAGCCATGATAGTTAAAGCAGTGTCCACCTGCATTATTTCTGCAATGTGTCAGCAGCCTATAACTGCTCTATCATCATCATCATCATCATCATCATCATCACCACCACTTATCATGGTGGCATTTAATACAGATAATAAATCTGGATTACATTAGCCCTGCAGTTAATAATGCACCTGAATTATGTTAGCAGTTTTAAAAATCATTGGTGTATGGTCCACTGGGAGATTCTCCTACACAATCACCATCAGACTAATGACAGGCATCTCACTTTAATTTCGATAGGCCTTGTGTAGGAGAACTTCCCACTTAAATATTCCCATTGCTTCACATGAAAGAAATGTAGTCTGCTTTGACTAAGTTCAAAAGCTGAAGGTTCAGTACAGTATGGTGAATAACAGAAAGGAAAGGCCATAGGAATTCCAAGTTTTATTGCAATGCTTAAATCAAATCCTCTCCAGCTGGAAAAGTGTGAGACAATGCTCTCAAAAGAGACAGGAGGTGAACTATTTTCAGCCATGCTTTAGTCAGACATTCAGGGTCTATTGCAGGCCAAGAGTGGGGGTGGGGTGTGTGAGCACAGAGGGTGAGATTGACAAGATGCATGTGCAAAATGACACTGGTCTCTTACCAAAAGTGGAATCAAAACGGCTGGTGATAGTCTGCTCAGCAGCTGGAGGTCTAGAAGAGTATGGAGCATTGCTCTTGCTGGACTAAACTCTCCTGTGCATGAGCACAAGAGGAGGGGTGGAGGAAAGGGCTGTCTGACAGACTGAAAAAGGTAGATGCTACTTGCAGCAATGGAAGCAGAAACCACCATTCCTTAAGAGTTCAAGGTTTGTTTTCAAGAGGGGTCTTTCTTTATAAAAAGAAAGAAAGAAAATCTGCTGAAGTCATGGGAGCTGAAAAAGAAGAAGTGGTTGTCACTCTTTCTGGAGGGGCCCCTTGGGGCTTTCGACTTCAGGGTGGCTTGGAACAGAAAAGACCTCTTCAAGTCTCAAAGGTAGGAAAGGAAGGTGTTCTCATTGTCTCTGGATAAGAACAGATTTTAATATGTATAGTATATTCCAAGATAACTGTTTTCAGGGCAGATAATATGTCTACAAACTATAAAACATTATCTCCATCGAAAGACTGCAGTCCTTTGCACACTTACCTATCGTAATGTAATGGGTCGTATTTCCAAACAGGCATATAGATGATGATGGTGATGATTATAACATTTATTCCTATCCCACCTTTCAGATACAAACCTTAAAATGAGATTACGCAATAAAAAACAAATAAAACCAGATTGGAACATATATAATTAAAATGGATACACACAACAACACAAAATTAGCAAAATCCAGCACATTATTTGGTGGGACAAGCCTTATATAGTCAATCATCAAATGTTTGTCTAGACAGAAAAGTCTTTACATGTCTGGGAAAAGAAAGTCAGGAGGATTGAGTTTAATGACAGAAGAAGGCAATGGGTAACTTCTGGGCTTCATATGTCTCTTACGCTGGCCTCTTCAGCCACTGTTATATTATAATGTTTTGTTTAAGTATTTTGTTTTGTTTTGTCTAGAGTGTTTTGTTTTTGCTTTGTATATGATTTCTAATTCTGATGATTGCACTGGTATACTTCAAATTTTAATGTTAAAGGAGTGAAAACAAGGTTAAGAAGAAACCCAAACTGAGCAGGGATCATGTGCAGTTGCAATACATCAAAATGGATTTCTCAAAGTAATCATATAAAAACATTTAAGTTGATTGCATAGGTTTTTCCAATTAATCAGGAAGCAAATTTAAAGTAGAGCATGAAAAGATCCTGGTAGTTGTAGTTTACATATACCAATACAAACTCTTTGTAAACATGTTCTGTCCTTTCTTTCATATGATGGGTTGGATGAAGTGGATTTTCAAGGTAATGCCTGCGTGCTGTGACAAAAGCACATGTCATCCAAGCGCAAACAAAGTGTGCTTTTCAACTCTCAACTTTTGTCCATACAAAAAAAAATATTCAACCTTAGTTTTAAAATTCTACAATTCATATATGATGATTTTTCAGATCCAAGCAATTTAAAAATAGCAATGGCATAATGTATGTATTCACATTTGCTCATTCTAGGCCAGTGGTCCTCAAACTTTTTCAGGCTACTGCCCCCTTTCCCTTTGGCTGACAATCCTAGTGCTCCCCTCCACCTATTTCTTGATATTAGGTCTACTCTTGTACTGCAAATTCAAGAGAACCAATCTAGCACTATAAAGTTAAACAAGTGTATGCATTTCACAAACAAAACTTAAATTTTAAAAACAATTTATTTAATGTTTTTATCAATTTGAAAATGATGGTATTATTTTTAGAGAGAGGGTGATGAGTGGAAAAGTGGGGAAAGAGGAAACTTTTTATTATTGGAAATTACCCATGGAAAATTCCTCCATGCAGCACCGAGAATCAGATGTTTAGTAATTTCTTATGCAGGCAGTGTTCATATATAGTTGAACCCCTCCCATATCCACGGGGGGTTGATTCCCAGACTTACCACGGATCCTGGAAACTGTGGATAACAGTGAACCCTATTAAAATAAAGGACTTAATGTAAAAACATACCATAGAGTTGCATTGGAGGACTAGAAAGATGCCTAGAGAGGATGCCTCTCTAGGTATTTTCCAGTGCAACTCCATGGTATGTATCCCCTACTTTATTTCCTACAGATAACTGGAACCGCAGATATTGGTTCAGTGGATACGGGGGTCCAACAGTATAGAGGTGACTAAAAGAAGATTTCTATGTTATAAATAGATAATATTGGTGCTACTGTCCATAGAGAAATCAGACATTATATTTAGCAAAAAATGTTAGATTTGGTCTTCCCAAACCATTATGTGGAAACAGTCTTCCACAAATTTGTCATGGTGTGCATTCCCTGCCCAGCTGAATCCCATCCCTACTCTTTATGATGGTGCTAGCCAGAGTAGACAAAGAGCTGGAGAATTGTTCTCAGAGTTGTGGTACTTATCATAAATGGTCTGGATGCTTCCAAAACTCAAAATTATATCTGAAAAATCACTGTACTCCCATGAGGAAGAGGGACACATTGTGATGGCCAAAAATATTGGCTGGTTACAAGACAAATTAAAATGTGTGGATACACGTAAATATCTACATGGGTGATCAGTTGTACAAGTTGGACAGAGAAATTTTGTGGCATGATTAGACTGGAGAAGGAAGCCTTTTTTTTCTGTAGCATTATTGGGTTCTATAAATGCTTGCCCTTCCAGTACTGTATTGTGATCTGTAGATAAGTAGGCTGTAATCAAAACTAAACCATGAGGATCTGTGTCTTTGCTGTAGCTCACAGTAGAGTAACACCTATGGCACAGGAGAACCACCATAGACACACTTTGCATGCCTCTGCAGATGTGTATAGGGATAACAGAAGTGTTGCTTCTAACTTCATCCAAGTTGACCATTCTGATACGTACTCATTTCTCAGCTTGCTATGCCCAAGGCAGCATACTCTTATTACACCAAACAATCCATAATATTTTGCTTTGAATGTTAGTGTTGAAAGGACACCCCCAACAGCAATCTTAAAATGTTTTCTTAGATTAGAATTTGTAAACTAGAAGGCAAAATTATGTGTAGAGAGTACATAAAATTACACACAGTCTTCCCTCCACATTTGTGGGTTTCATTTTTTTCGGATTTGCTTAGTCACATTTTATTTGCCCCTTTTCCACTGCTGCTCTATTCCATTTTTACCCCTTTGACAACACCAGCGTTGGTAGGAAGAAATCAAACTGGCAAAGTAGTTGAGCCCAGCCATCCACACATTCCCTTGCTAGTGCACTTGCTTGGGTGGGTGGGTGGGGGAGAGAATGAGGATGGAGGGTCTTTTGTGCATTTTCTCACTTACTCGCTCTTCCAGGCTGGCAGGAAAGGGCTGGGAAGAGCAGATCATGATGAGGGAGGGTGCATGTGTGTGTTTGCATTTGCTGAGGGTGCGGCTATACGATCATAAAAAAATCCGTATGGGGGGCAAAAAACACGAACAGCCTGTCGTTCGTATGCATACGAACCGGCTATACGATTTTTAAGCCCCCTAAGCTCCGTATGACTCCCTCTTCCCGAAGCTGGCTAGAGCGAGCAAGCCAAGTGGCAGTTTTAAATTTCCCGCCGCTTTTTTTTTTTTAAAGGTTCCTGGTTTGCGGACAGTCGGTTTTCCGTATTTACAATATAAAATAAAAATAAATAAACATATAAATTCACAGACTTACTGGATGCTCGCTAGCCGGGAAACCAACATGGCAGCCGTTCCCAATTCCCCTCCGTGCTAGCCCCACCCCCTCTACTCGGCCAGCCAATCAGATTACCCTGTCTGTTCGTATGTGTGCGAATGGACCGTACAGACCCGTCAGCCATCCGAATGGCATACGGATTTCTCTTTGCGATCCGCTTTCCCTCCCGAATGCCGCATGTGCATATTTCAGGGTGGAAAACCGCCCCCCCTCTTTTGCATTCGTATGCATCCGAACAGCCGTTTGTACAGAAGCGCGAACTTCCGCACGCCGTACGTATTATTTAAATCGTGTAGACGGGACCTCAGTTGCACAGGCAGGCAGGAAGGGGGTGGGATGTGGGGATCATGAGAAGGGAGTGTGTGTATGTTCACTCATTCGCGCAGGCAAGCAGGCAGGAAGGAGGAAAAGATTGTAGAAGCAGCAACATCAAGCTCCAAGCTTCAAGTTGTGTCTACCTCCCACCCCCACCCAACTCACAAGCATTTTTTTTACTCCCAGTACATCTTCTCTTGACCTGGTCAACAAGAAAAAGCAGAAGCACCAGCGCAGCTCTAGCCTGTCAGCCAAATCCTGCCAAAACCCACAAATCTTAAGTGGGGTCCAAAATTTGAGAAAGTTCCTTTTCCCCACTGCTGCTTCTCCCCTACCACCATGTGCACTAACCCCTGCTCCAGTCAGTCATTGTGACCCAAAATGGCAGCACTCCGAGCTACAGAAGCGATGCTGTGCACCCATGCCTTGCAAGGGTGGGCATGATCAGGTCAGCAAACAAAGTGCCTGGTGCGAAAAGCAGGAGACACCACCACACAAAGTGATCAGCAAGGCTTGGTGACAGTTTTAAGGGACCCTAAAAAGAGAGGTTTCATGCAACCCTTGTTCTCACCATCCCCTGTTTCTCCCCTTTCTCTCACCACCCTCTAACTGCCCCCTTTTTTTTCCTCACTGGTCCCCTGGAACTTTCCACTGCCCCTACGGGGGCAGTACCACCCACTTTGGGAATCACTGCCTTAGGGTCACCATAAGGAAGAAATGACTTTAAGGCACATAACAATAACAATGATCTCTACAACCAGACACCAGATTTTCAGAGTGGGACAAAAATAGTGTCTCCGTCTTGCTATGTCCTCTCCCGACCGTGTCCCAGCACAGTAACGAACAGTTTAACTCCTACCTTGTTCACGCATCTTCCCTCCCCCTCAGCAGCCCAGGAGTGAATGGAGCTCGCATGGAGCTGCATTCACTTCCTGGTTTGAAATCCCAGGCCGTTCTCACGAGAAGACATGTGCACGGGAAATTCAAAGTCTAAAAGAAAAAAACACACACAAAAGTTATACCAACCACCTAAACACACTTTAAAAAATACGAGTAACCCAGGGAGGGTACAAAAAAGTGTGTCACTTACCTGGATGTCCCGATTGCACCCGGAAGTGTTCTGGCACGAACCTTCCACTGACGCTGGCATTGTGCCAGCATAACAGGGAACCTTTTCACTCACCCTTGTTCCATTACAGAAATGGAATGGGAGATCTATTCATGGCTTAGCCCGTGAATTAAAAGGAATGCTGGAGGAATGGAAGCAGCATGGGAGCATGACAACTCGGGGATGACATCATCTGAAAGGAAAGCCCTTTCGTGATCTCATGGAATCGTTGTCACACCGTATTTACAGCGTCTGATACTCTCCCCAGTCAGTAGCCTGACCACAGCATTTTGGTCCTGCTGAAGTTTCCAAACAGTTTCCAAAGTCAGCCCCAAACAGATTACACTAGCTATACTGGTGTAACATACACCATTATATAGACATATAAAATACTTTGGAATGTTTCCTTTCCCACTCTGCTGATTGGCCACTTAGGACACATGTCAAGAATATGATCATTTGATGCATTAATATATAACCTTTCAAATCAATGATAATGGCTAGTTTCATGCCGAGAGTCCCACCACCGCCATGCAACTGCATGTACACACAGACACCTAGACACACACACGATGCTAGACACACACACACACACCATGTGTGCCAGAATGTGAAAGCCCCTCTGCCATCATGGAACTGTGTGTACACACCCACACACCACTCTAAATCTGACCCCACACGCCACGCCATGCCACCCCACACACCACACCATGCCACATGCGTCAAGATGTGACAACCCCTCCACCACCATGTTTAGAAAGGACTTGAAGCTTTCCACATGTTTCTGGGCCAAGGCCCAGTTACAGGCAACACAGAAGGCCCAAGGCTCCAGCCCAAAAGCAAGAAACAGCTACACACAGCACAAAAGGCCATGTTGTGGTGGCCAAGACTGAAGGCCGAATGCCGCTCTTACATAGCTGTTCCCCTGGCTGCTTCAGGTGTGCTGCATGATTGCAGCTGGCTGCATCTAATAGCTTGGCCCTATTCTTCCAAGACTCTCACAGCCAGGGCCTGAGTCTGCAAAGAGTCTGTGCCAGCTGTTGCAGCCAGGGGCCTAGTCCTGTGAGGAGAGGCAGATCCATCCTGACACCTACGTAGCCAATCAGGACACTGAAAATGGCAACATACTCAAGAGAATTATATATATATAGATTACAGTAATCCAAACAGAATGTAATCAAGGCATGTGTCACTGTAGCCAGATCTGGCATCTCAAGGAACAGGCTCAGCAGGTGCAGTAAGTCTCAAAGGTGCTACAAGATCCCTTTGTATAGTTTAAATGCACTCCCGTTTACTGCTGAAATCTGGGCATCTAGACGGCTTTCTATTGCTTTATTGATTATCTCTTATTGTACAGTATTTTAACATTTCATACCTTTCAGCTGCCCCAGTTTGGTAGGGGCAGCCCCAGTTAAATCTCTGCCACCCCACTGTTTCACCTACACTTAAAATGTCCCATTTTCTCTCTCATTCTCCCACTTTCTAGCTTTGTCTTTGGTTTACTTCAATTGTTGCGATTTGTTCAAAGTGCAAAATTATTTTGCACTCAATTAACTCAGCAAGATAGAGAGGAGAAGAGGGGACCTTCCTAAACTTAGTAGGACCCCTATATCTGCGGGGGATTGGTTCCAGGCCCCACCGTGGATAACAAAATCTGCAGATAATAGCAAATGCCATTGAAAATAATGGGACTTCTGGTTTAAAATACCATAGAGTTGCCTTGGAGGACCTAGAAAATGTCTAGAGAGGATTCATTTTTAGGAAGACTCTATGGTAGCTGTGCTGAAACTGAAACCATGGATAATCAAATCAGTGGATAGTGAATCAGTGGATACGGGGGTCCTATTGTACAAAAATTCCAGGTTTCTCTGTTTATAATAGTAGCTTTGTGTTGTTCATCATCTGTAACATCTGTCCTCTTTTTGACCACATACAGATGCAGCTCATCTATGTGTGACCTGGTTTTGATCTGTGCAGTGTTGGAGATATTTTATTGTTGAAACATTGCTTAGAAAATATTGTTATTGGGTGGCACACAAAAAATTAGCTTGAATCCTGTTGATGGACTATGCCAGTGTAACCACACCAAGTGGTAGTGAGGGAGGAAAAGGCTGTGACGTTGTGACCATAAGTAGGGTCGCCATACCACTCAGGTAGCTGGGTTTTACATGGATTCTAGGCAAGCCACCCAATAATTATTTGGACCAGATTCCAAGCTTTCCATTTTTTAAAGTTAGTTTTTATCCCTTGTAGAAGCAAAATATGGGGCAAAATGTGGAGGTATATTTACATAACATTGTTCTGCAACAAACAAGCCTGCCTCTGCCTATTAGGCACAAAAAGGAAGAATGAGTGGTGCAAATGGTGGGATGCAAGAAGCAAGGGAAGGATGCATTAAGAAGGTGCAAAGAAGGCCAAGGGAGAAAGTGGGAAGGCTGGGAGAGTGAGTGGTATGAGCAAAGCAATGCAAGAAGGAAGGGAGGGACACATTATGCGATCATAAAAAAATCCGTATGGGGGGCAAAAAATACGAACAGCCTGTCGTTCGTATGCATACGAACCGGCTATACGATTTTTAAGCCTCCTAAGCTCCGTATGACTCCCTCTTCCCGAAGCTGGCTGCAGCGAGCAAGCCAAGCGGCAGTTTTAAATCTCCCGCCGCTTTTTTTTTTAAGGTTCCTGGTTTGCGGACAGTCGGTTTTCCGTATTTACAATATAAAATAAAAATAAATAAACATATAAATTCACGGACTTACCGGATGCTCGCTAGCCGGGAAACCAATATGGCGGCCGCTCCCAATTCCCCTCCGTGCTATCCCCGCCCCCTCTACTCAGCCAGCCAATCAGATTACCCTGCCTGTTCGTATGTGTGCGAACGGACCGTACAGACTCGTCAGCCATCCGAACGGCGTACGGATTTCTCTTCCCGATCCGCTTTCCCTCCCGAATGCCGTGTGTGCGTATTTCAGGGTGGAAAACCGCCCCCCCCTTTTGCATTCGTGTGCATCCAAACTGCACTTCCTTACTGGCTGTAGAAAGGTTTGTGTGTGCCATACGTCACCCTGTTCAATAGAGTTTTATACTGTAAACCGTTCAGCTCTAACCTGTCGCTCCCTTGCATGGAGGGTTTAATTTTTAAAGTGATTTTCACACTGTAAACCTCTGGGCTCCCCAGAGTGTGCGAACTTCCGCACGCCGTACGCATTATTTAAATCGTGTAGACGGGACCTATGACTGCACAAGCAAAGCTGAGGTAGGGAGTAGGAGAGATGGGAGATGGTGGTGCAAGTGGAAAAGTTTAAGAAGCAAGGGAAGGATGCACTGTGTGTGCATGAGGAGAGGAGAGTGATGAAGTAGAAGACACGGGAGAGCATGCAGTGCAAGCAGCAGTGCAAGATGCAAGCGAGGGACACATTGCAAGGGGCAAGGGGAGATCAGGGAGGGAATATGAGAGACTGGAGAGAGAGCTATGTTATTGGCAGAGAGCCTCATTCATTCCCTCACCCCACCATCCCCTGCGCAGAGGGTTTATTTTTTAAAGGGACTTTCACACTGCAAACCTCTGGGCTCCCAATCACCTCATTCATTCCCTCACCCCGTCATCCCCTGCACAGAAGGTTTATTTTTTAAAGGGACTTTCATGCTGCAAACCTCTGGGCTCCCCGAGTGCCTCATTCATTCTCCCCCATCCCCTGCAAGCATTTGTGGCAGCCAATAGCATCGCTCGTGGCGGGAAACGCCACAGGAAATACATCACCAATGTTGTGAAAAAAACGAGTAATCGCATCCTTGACTGACAGCTAAAAATAAATAAATCCTGAAACCTTTTCCTGTGTGAACAAAAAAACATGGGATACCATGTCTTGGGATCTTGCTTTTGTCACAGAAAAGGTTGTCATGTAAACAACAATCCCGGGATATTGTTCATCCAAGGACAAATCGTGTAAACAACAAGGGACGAACTCGGGATGAGGAAATCTTGCTTCTCCCCATGATAAAAGCTGTTGTGTAACTGGTGCCAAGGGGTGCATTGCGAGTGCATGAGATAAGTCAAGGGAGGTAGAAGAGGCAAAAGAGCAAGTAGTGCGACTAGTGGAGTGCAAGAAGCAAGAAGTGGCACTGCCAGGAAACAAGGTTAGGCACAAACATGAGGCAGAGAAGGGGGAGGGAGGGAGGGGAAAGGAGGGAAGAGACAGTGAGAGATGCAGTGGAAGTATGCAACGAGCCAGAGAGGTAGGGCTTGTCTACGCAGGCAAAAAAACAAAAAACAAAACCCATATTTGCAGCACAGTTGACACACATCATTTTCAAAGATGCACATCTTCACGAGGTTTATGCAGGAAACTTCGGATCTGTAAGATTCACGGTTTGCTCCACATTTGAGGGGAAAACCCAGATTTTGGGCCATGTGGCAGCTGAGGATTGGCTTTGTAGCAAAGATGGGGTGGGACTTTCAGTGGACAGGATTCCATTGTGGCACTTTTTAAAAATTTTTTTTGATTGTGCACATATCTGGATAAGCGTATCTTCACTTATCCAGTAATACAGTAGTCTGGGACCACAAATATTCACTTATTTGCATGCACAAGCAAACAGGAAAAAAAACCCAAGTAGCTCCTGCTGTGTGGCTGGATATAGTATGATGTATAGGACATGTGATCAGTGTAGGAATGCTCTTTTACTCCAGTGTAGATTACAGTTTGGCAGGATACTCCGATCTACAATCAGACAAGCCTGCAGCATGTCACAGTTACAGGGCTTCTCTGGATCAAAGAAATCTGCTGTGGCTATGAGGTAGGTGTAGGGTTTCCCACCAGTGTAGACAAGTCTGTAAACATGATGAGGACGAATGTGCAAAAGAGGGAGATACGGTGTGATAAGACGAGGAAGGAGGGGTGGGAGTAGGAGATGCAGCAGAAGAGTGCAAAGAGCAAGAGAGGCATGAGGTGAGTCCAGAAAGGAGTACGTGGGAGTAGTGCAAATCAGGAGCTCAGAGAAGGAGGCAAGGCAGCAGGAGCAGATGTCTTCCAGGAGGAGGGGAACAGTGCAATTAATTGCTCCAGTACTCTGTTCCTGAGGTGGCCACCTCATGATACTACTCTGAGGAAAGAAGGAGCTGGGAAAAGGCAAGAGGAAAGGGTAAATAGAAGCTTATTTTAAAAGATACTTGATGTGAATCTTCAGGTTTTGGGGAAATGGATCTAGACAATGACAAAGAAAAGATAAAGGACTTTATCAGACAAGGAAAAAAAGGCAACAAAATGACAGTGATAACGACATTACGGGTCATCATTATCAGATGACATCATTCTTCTCCCGTGGCCAGTCTGTCAATTAGCCAGTAATAGGGAACCACTTTCAATTGATGGTTTAAGCTGTCAATAGATTGGCAGTGCCAGCTTTTTGCTGGCATTGCCAGTGTGTGAAACCTCCGGCCCTTTATTTTTTCTTTTCTTTTATTAAATAGTCTTTATTGAAATTTTAAATATATAAAAAGACAACACTCACCACATTAATAATAACAATAAATGAGTAACATGACAAACCTAACTAACCAAAATCAAAAGACAAACATAATATATCTAATACATTTAAACCCTTCCCCTCCCTTCACCCTCTAATCCCCAATACCTTATCCACTTAAAATGACTTCCCACCCCTTTCTTCAGTTGATATAATTAGAACTTAACCTACTCCCTCTAATTCTACCAAAACCATTCAAAATTAGATTTATATAATATAATATATTCTGTGCTATATATTGGTTATTAATTCATTATCAATTTTTCATTTTACAATTCATTCGTTGCATAAATTATACCATTATCTTTTTTCCATTCTACTTTGCTGGATAACATTTTAATACATACAAATAACGCTACATAAACACTTCACATCTACCACTACATGTTCCCCAGAAGACTTTCTATCTTCTCCTTAGTTTTACTCAGGTCTCCCCAATTACTGTTTAACATTCAAAACCTAGCACACTTATCTCCCCCCTTTGTTCTTTCACAAAATCTATTATCAGTTTCCAACTATCTACAAATGATTCTATAGACTTTCCTTTAATATAATTTGTTAATTTCTCCATCGTAGCTATCTCTAGTATTTTTTCCATCCATTCCTTATAACCTGGTACCCTATTTATCTTCCAATTTTTTGCAAAGATTATTCTAGCAGCGGTTATCATGTACCAAATTAAGTTTTGAAATCTCTCATCTTTATCCTCTTTATTAATCATATTAAGTAAAAATAACTCCGGTCTCGGTGTGAGGTTAATTTTCAAAATGTTGCTCATCCATTTGCTCACTTTGAACCAAAATTTCTTGGTCTTTTTACAGATCCACCATATATGAAAAAAGAACCTACTCGCATTCCACATTTCCAACATAAGTTACTAATTTTTTTATTCATCTTAATAATAATAATAATAATAAAATTTATTTATACCCCGCCCCTCTGTTAAAACAATCGGGGCGGCTTACAAAATTTAAAATACAATACAAATAAAATCCCTAAACACCCCCACTCCCACCCTCCCCCATAAAAAAAAACATTAAACAAATATAAATTAAAAACAACTAATCTAAAATCACATTTAAAACTATAAATACAATAAAATATAATAAATGGCCAGCAGGCTAGAAGAGGCCAGGATCCCCTGAGGCCGGGATCTAATTAGGAAAGGCCTGCCGAAAGAGATCCGTCTTTAGTGCTTTTTAAAGCCACTCAGGCTTGTTATCTGACGGATCTCATCTTTGCTAATCTCTCCGGGTTTTAACATCATTTTGTACCAGTTTTCTTTTAATACATATGAACATGAACATTTTATCCCTTTAGTCCAAATTTCCTCCCACTGTTCCATATATATTTTGTGTGCTACATATCTTGCCCAGCTTATATATTCTTTGACTTGTTCTCCTTCAGTATCAAATTTTAATAATTTATATATTTTGCTTTTCAATTGTTTTTCTCCACTACACAATAATTTTTCAAATTCAGATTTATCTCCCTCATATTTCCAATTCTTCAGATCTTCCTTCACTCTCCCCCTTATTTGCTAATAAGTTAACCATGATAGTTTAAATCCTTCTTTTTCTAGTTCATGATTTTCCTTGATTTTCCACTCTTCCAATTTTTTAAAAATAACTTTCTATAAATTAACCAATTTTTTCCCCCTTAATTCGCTTTTGCAAAAGCCTTCTTAAGGTGAGAGTCACCCTGGTATTTCCCTATTTAATCCATTCTTATATCTGTTCCAAATTCTAAATAGAGATCTCCTTATTATCTGATTTTTAAATTCTGCATTAACTTTAATTTTATTGTCCCAAAGGTACCCATGCTAGCCAAATTTTAAGTCATGGCCCTCCAGTTTTATTTCCCTCTCATTTTCTAAAGTTATTCATTGTTTTATCCACACCAGACAGGATGCTTCAAAATATCCCTTTAAATTGTATACAGCCAATCCTCCCCTTTCTTTCGTATCTTCCAGAATTTTCCATTTTACTCTCGGTTTCTTTCCTGCCCATAGAAATTTTGATAAGTCTTTTTGCCATTTTTTAAATGGCACATCAGAAAAAAATAATCGGAATTGTCTGGAATAAGTATAATAACTTGGGTAGACTATTCATTTTAACTACTGATATTTTCCCTAACGTTGATAACTTTGAATAATTGTTGAGTTTTCATAGTAATATTTATTCCCAAGTAATTAACCTTGTTTACTATTTCAAATCCCATTTCTCTTACTAATTCTTCTTTCTCCGAAGTATCCATATTCTTTACTAGTATTTTTGTTTTATCTGAATTTATTTTTAACCCTGCATATTTCCCATATTCTTCCAGTTTATCAATTAGTTTTTTAAATACTATTTCTAGGATTCTCTAATATAATCACCAGGTCATCTGTGAAAGTTTTTAATTTAAACTCTTCCTTCCGAATTTTCACCCCTTTAATTTCCTTATCTTTACTAATTCCTAAATTTAATACTTCCAATGTCAATATATATTACAGTGGGGATAGTGGACAGCCCTGTCTGGTTCCTTTCTCAATTTGGATATAATCTGTTGTTTCCATTGATGACTAATTTCGCCTTTTGCTCAGAGTAAATTGCTCCTATCCAACTAAGAATGTTATTTCCAAATTCCATTTTTTGCATACCTTTATTCAAAAATAACCAATTCAAATTATCGAAGGCTCTTTCTGCTTCAATAAAAATTAAGGCACCTTTACTCTCAATATGATAATTTAGAATCATAGAATCATAGAATTGCAGAGTTGGAAGAGACCACGAGGGCCATCCAGTCCAACCCCCCTGCCACGCAGGAAATCACAATCAAAGCATCCCCGACAGATGGCCATCCAGCCTCTGTTTAAAGACCTCCAAGGAAGGAGACCCCACCACGCTCCGAGGGAGTGTGTTCCACTGCCGAACAGCTCTTACTGTCAAAAAGTTCCTCCTCATGTTGAGGTGGAATCTCTGTTCCTGGAGCTTGCATCCATTGCTCCGTGTTCCAGTCTCTGGAGCAGCAGAAAACAAGCCTGCTCCATCCTCAGCGTGACATCCCTTCAAATACTTAAACAGGGCTATCATATCGCCTCTCAACCGTCTTTTTTCCAGGCTAAACATACCCAGCTCCCTAAGTCTCTCCTCATAAGGCATTGTTTCCAGACCTTTCACCATTTTAGTTGCCCTTCTCTGGACACGCTCCAATTTGTCAATATCCTTTCTGAATTGTGGTGCCCAGAACTGGACACAGTATTCTAAGTGAGATCTGACCAAGGCAGAATAGAGTGGCACTATTACTTCCCTTGATCTAGACACTATACTTCTATTGATACAGCCCAAAATTGCATTGGCCTTTTTAGCTGCCGCATCACACTGTTGGCTCATGTTCAACTTGTGGTCTACTAGGACTCCTAGATCCCTTTCGCACATAGTCTCATTCAGCCAGGTCTCTCCCATCCTATATTTATGCATTTCATTTTTCCGCCCTAAATGCAGTACTTTACATTTCTCCGTATTGAATTTCATTTTGTTAGCTTTGGCCCAGCTCTCCAGTCTATCCAGGTCATTCTGAATTTTGATCCTGTCCTCTAGGGTATTAGCTACTCCTCCCAATTTGGTGTCATCTGCAAATTTGATAAGTATGCCCCTAATTCCCTCATCTAAGTCATTGATAAAGATGTTGAGTAGCACTGGGCCCAGGACAGAACCCTGTGGCACCCCACTGGTCACATCTTTCCAAGACGAAGAGGAGCCACTGCTGAGTACCCTTTGGGTTCGGCTGGTCAACCAATTACAAATCCATTGAACAGTTAACTTGTCTAGCCCACATTCTACAAGCTTGTTTGCAAGAATTTTCTCCAGCCCTTTTGCCTTCCAGAATACTGTCTCCCTCCCCCATTTGACTCAGTTTAAAGCCCTCCTGATCAAATTTAGATATTCTATAATATTAATTACCATCCTTATGTTATCTCTAATTTGCCTTTTAGGGATGAAGCCATTCTGATACTTAGCCACATATTCATGAATATATTTCTTCAATCGGTTGGCCAAAATTGATGCAAATGTTTTATAATCTTCATCTAGTAGGGAGATAGGTCTATCATTTTTAATATTCATCGGGTCACGATTCTGTTTGGGCAATAATACTATATTAGCCTCCTCCCAGCTTTTTGGAATTGGTTTGTTTTGCAAAATCTCATGATTAACCAGTTGAAGTGGTTGGATCAGAACATCCGACATTTTTTAATAACAGAATGCTGTTACTCCATCTGGACCAGGAGACTTTCCTAATTTTGCTTTTTAAATAGCTTTCTCAATTTCTTCTAATGAGATTTCTTTATTCAATTCCTCTCTGTGTTTTGGGGGTATTTTTATAATCTTCTGTTTCTGAATATACTCATTCAAACTTTCTAACAATGGTTCCTGTTTTTTATATAGCAATGTAAAATAATTTTGAAATAATTTCTGTATTTCAGTTTCCTTAGTGATAATCCTCTCCCCTTCTTTTATTTTTACTATCATTCTTTTAACCCTTTCCTTTTTCAGTCTATATGCCAGCCATCTATCTGGCTTGTTAGCTTCTTTAAAAATGTTTTATAAAATCTAATTTTAATTTTACCTCATCAATCATTAACATATTTAATTGCTCTCTCAGTATTTTCAATTGATTGAGTATCTTTTTACTTTTTACTCAAGGGCTTTTTAGCCAATTCTAATTCCTTCTCTTTTATTTCATCATTATTTTTATCCATTTTTTCTGTTCTTTCCCTTTTCCAATTTATGTTTTTCTGTATAAATATTCCCCTTATTACTGCTTTGCCTGCATCCCATACTACATTATTTTCTACCGCTTTGTCCAAATTTAGATCAAAATATTCCTTAAACTTATTTTTACAATCCTTCACTATTTCATCCTTGTATAATAATCTCTCATTTAGCCTCCATCTATAACTTTGTTTACTCCCCCTGAGTAACATTACTACCGGCTTGTGATCTGATAAACTTTTGGCTAAAATTTCAACTTTCTTTATACAAGAAGTTAAGTCTTTCAAGATCCAAATAATGTCTATTCTTGACAAAGATTTGTGGAGTCTGAAAAAAGTAAATTTATTTTTATCACTCTCTTTAGTTCTCCATGTATCCTCTAATTGTAATTCTTCTATCAAGTCAAAAAAATCCTTTCCTAATTTTCCTTAGTTCTTTTTAATAATTTTTTGGTCTGAAAATCTATCCAATTGGGGATTTACGATCCCATTAAAACCTCCAAATTTATTAACGGCAGCAAGATTAATTATAGCAAGACATTGGAAAATGCAAATAAATGTACAAGTGGAGGGGTGTTATAAAGAAGTTTGGAAGATGGCAATAAATGATAAGTTAACATGTAGAATTAAAGTAAGAAGAGGAAGTTGGAAAGAAAGTGATTTTGATAAAATTTGGAAAGTATTCGTTAAAAAAGTATTACAGACAAAAGATGGGAGGTTACCTCCACGAGAAGAAATGAGATTCTGGAAAGATTAGGTAAGGGATAATGGCTCCGGTGAAGGGGAGCACTGAGGCGGGGGAGGTAGGGTAATTAATATTTTTGAACAGAATTATAGTAAAGAATTTATTTTAACTATTGAAATTAGTTAATAGAAAAATTGTGATGTTTATAGTAATTTTATCTGTTATACTAACTAAGTATTGATTGGATAATATAATGTATGATTATAAAATTAATAAAAATATAAATATATTTTTAAAAACCTCCTAGTAGACAGAAATTTTTATAATCTTTTTTAAAATCTTTTAATTCCTTATAGAATATATTTTTTTCATCTATGGGAGCGTAAATTCCAATCACCAACATTTTACTTTCATTTATATTTATTTCCACTGCTACAAATCTTCCTTTGCTATCTGCTAAAATCAATTTTGGTTGTAATTTATCTTTTATATACAATACCACACCATTTTTCTTAGTTCTGTTGTAGTGGTGGTGGTGGCGAGAAATTCAAAAATAACTCCCCCCAAATCAAAACCAAAAACCAAAAAACAGGTTAACTTTTGCAACCAGAAACCTCTCCTCTACCTGAAGTACATTGATGATATCTTCATCATGTGGACTATGGAGAGGATTCACTCAAGACAGTCCACCAGAATTTCAACAACTTCCAGCCTACCATCAGTCTCAGCTTGGAACTATACACAGAATAATTTCACTTTCTTGACACCACTGTACAGTTACACGTTGAAGCACGACACTATATCACAAACCCACTGACTGCTACACATATGCCTCCAGTTTCCATCCTGAACACACTACCAAATCTATAGTTTACAGCCAAGCCCTCCAATACAATCACATCTGCTCAGACCCACAAGACAGAGATGCTAAACGTATGGAATCTATATACGAGGTCTGTCTCTTAAATAATTAGACTGTGTTTCTACCTTTCAGACAAATCAGGGAGAACTGGTTGTGAATGCATTGTGGTGACCTTGAACATGCCTGAACATGCATGACAAACATGAACACTCTCGGCTGTTCGGTTAATTGTCAGTTGTCATTTAAAGCAGCTGTGTTGTCTGTTGTGTGCTGGAAAAATGCTAAGTTTAAAAGTCAAGCAATGTGACCTTCTGCAGCAACTTGAGGTGGACCCAAAGCTTTTTTTTTAAAAAAATCATCAGTTGTGATGAAACCTGGATCTTCCAGTATGATTCTGAGACAAAATGACAGTCAATGCACTTGAAAACACCATAATCACCAAGAATGAAAAAAGCACGTCAAAGCAAGTCCACATTCAAAGCCATGGTCACTGGTTTTTGTTTTTTGTTTTTTTGTTTTTACATCAAGGGTGTTGTTTTGGCAGAGTAGGTTCTAGAAGGCAGAACAGTGAACCAGCATTATTGTAAGGAAGTTTTGACAAAGCTGAGAGAAGGAGTTGGGGGAGGAAGGCCAGAACTGTGGGGAAATGGTTTCATTCTTCATCAAGACAATGTGCCTGCTCACACAGCACTTTGTGTAAAGCAGTTTTTGGCTGGGAAATGCATCACTACACTTGAACATCCTCCATATTCACCAGATTTGGTACCATGCAACTTTTTTCTTTTCCCCTAAAGTGAAATCAGTGCTTAAAGGAACATGTTTTGAGTCAATTGATGCAGTACGAAGAAAACAGCAGATGTGTTAATATAGCTGGCAGAAACTGATCTGCTCTCCGCCTTCAACCAGTGGAAAACAAGACTGCATTGGTATGTGAGTTAAGCAGGGAGTATATTGAAGGGAACAAGCATTAAAATTGTAATACACAATAAATAATAAAGATGGGTTATTGTATCAGTATCGTTATTTAATAGAACGACCTCATATATACAAAACTTGGGTATGCATAATGGCCTTAGATATGTAGATATGTTGCTTCTTGGGTATGTACAGTGGGTTTAGGTATGTTGCCTCTTTCAGTGTGCTGATTGGCCGCTCCTGTCACTCCCTCAGCCAATCACCACCACATGCAAATCACCACCCACATGCAAATTCCCTCTCACCTCGCAATCCACTCCTGCCACTCATGGCCAATCTGCATATAGGAAGCGACCAAACAATGTGCTACCATGTTGGCTATAGTTACTAAAGTTGCAGGCCTTTCCAGTTCACCAATGTCTCAGGGCTGCACAATTCCCACTTATGATTTAAGTCTACATAATAATATCATTTCTATCCCCACTGCAATGAGTCCCAGGCAGCCAACTGGCAGCAGTGGCAGGATGCCACTGCTGCCACTGTGACGGGAGCCAGGTAGTCAACTGGTAGTGGCAGGACATCACTGCTGCCACTGCAACAGAACCCATGTAGTTAACTGGCAGCGGTGGGACATTGCTGTTGCTGCGACAGAACCCACGTAGTTAACTGGCGGCGGTGGAGCCGCTACTGCTGCTGTTGCAATGGGACCCAGGCAGTCAACTGGCAGCGGCGGGGGCACACTGCTGCTGTCATTGTGACGGGACCCAGACAGTCAATTGGTAGTGGTGGCGGGCCGCAGCCACTGCCACTGCAACAGGACCCAGGCAATTAACTGGCGGTGGCAGTGGGACACCGCTGACGCTGCTGCAACAGAACCCAAGCAGTCAACTGGCGGTGGCTGGACGTTGCTTCTGCTGCTGTGACAGAACGCACATAGTCATCTGGTGGCTGCGGGTGGACGCCACTGCTGCCATTGCGATGGGACCCAGGCAGTCAACTGGTGGCAGCGAGGGTGGACACCATTGCAACAGGACCCAGGCAGTCAACTTGTGGTGGTGGCGGCGGGCCGCTGCTGCCGCCACTGTGACGGGACCCAGGCAGTGAACTGGTGGCAGCAGTGGAACACTACTGCTGCCGCTACGACAGAACCCAGGCAGTCAACTGGCAGTGGTGGCAGGACACCGCTGCTTCCACTGCGATAGGATCCAGGCAACCGGGCATGAAGTCTACAGCCATTTTTGGGGAAGTTTTTTAATGGCATATGGTACACCGGGTCCAGCTAGCTACAAGAATTCCTTAAGCTACAGTACCCACCATATGAAGTAAAAATAAACAAACAAATCAATGAGGCAATACTTGTACCCTGGACTAATCTATTACAAAACACACTAAAATCACATCAAGCTCCCAACTGAGACCACTCAGACATATCATCAATAAACAACAAATTTTTCTGGACAATAATTGTCCAGAAGGCTCTTGGTGGCAAGCTTTTACTTGCCTACAGCCTTCTAGTCTCAAAAAGTTACTTACCTACAGGATGACACACAACATGGATGGGGATATGGGTACAAGATGTTGCCACAAACCCAGATGCCAACTCTGCTCACACATTTACTCTGGAAATGTCACCACAGGACCTAATCACATCAACCATAATACTAGAGGTACTTTTACTTGCTCATCCTCTAATGTGATATATGCCATCAACAATGCCCTTCAGCACTCTACCTTGGACAAACAGGCCAGTCTCTGCACCAGAGGACAAACAGACATAAATAAGACATTAGAAATGGGAACACACAAAAATCAGTTGCAAAACGTTTCAGTCTTCCTGGACATTCCATCTCAGGCCTCAGCTCAGCAGTCCTTGAACAAACAAACAAAAACTGCAGAGGAAGATTGGAAAGAGAAACATAAGAATTGGAATATATCCACAAACTCCAGTCCATCAACAATGAATTGAACAGCACACTGGTACACCACACATATTATAATAATAGTTAACACCCCAGCCTCATGAGGGCTCTCTCGCCCATTTTATCACATCTTTCTGGTTCCCAGCCAGCATGATACTGCATTCCAGTAACTCCTTTCACCATTCATATGGCTATCTACTCACCTTGGCTTTAGGAAATGTCTCCTTCCCTCTTTGCCCCCTAGTCACCATTGTTAAAACTGAACTTGCCACTTCATCATCATACCCACAAGTTTTGTATTTCTATTGCTATTCACAAACACAATCTACTCATTCATAGGTATAAATTTCTGTTCCTAGGCACTTCACTCCATGCATCTGATGAGGTAGATTTAGTCTACAAAAGCTAATGCTACCATCTTCTTTCTCTCACTTAGTCTCAAAGGTGCTACAAAATCCCTTTGCATACTGATCCAGATTAATACAGCTATGCCTTCAAATACTGAGTAAATGTTGCTGATTTTGTATATTGCTAACTTCTCTGCCAGCAAAGTGTAAGAAACTGAAGGATATAAATCAAAATGGAATTAACAACAACAATGATAAAATAAATAAATAGCAGGCTACTTACCAGTGAAGACTGTCTTGCACTATATTGGTGTCATACTAATGAAATACTTTTCCTTGGGAATACTGAATGGGTTCCATCTCTTTTGGCCTATAGGCAGGGATGAGGAATGTGTAGCCCTCCAGATGTTGTTGTACTGCATCTCCCTTTGCCTTTGCCACCATAACCACTGATGAGGGTTGAGGCTGATGGGAGCTGCACATCTGGATTACAAGAGTCACCAAGGCAGCTTACAACATAGCTCTGAAATAATATCACAGTAAAATACAAAAGAAAAGAAAAGTTTAAGAACAGATCAACACTGAATTCCAGTTATAGCAGCAGTAGATACAACATTAAAATACCCCAAACCCTAAAGCAGTGAGGGAGAATGAAGATCACACATTCTCCCTCGCTGCTTTAGGGTTTGAGGTATTTTAATGTTGGTGACTCTTGGTGACTCTTGTAGCGCAGATGTGGGATATAAATCTAAATAAATATGTAAATAAATCTGCATGTATCTTGCATATATTGGGGAAACTATCATTGTATTGATGATTTATTTTAGTCCCTGCAGAGTATGATCTTATCTATAAACTATATCCAAAGAACAGTACGACTAGTTCTGCTCTGTACTCATGGGGAAGTTGGGAAAGTCTCCAGCTGAGGAGACCTTCAAAGGTAGGTTGTAGATTGTGATATGATGGAGAGGGCTCATGTTTAAAAAGTGAGTGTATGGTGCATGGGCTGGTCAAATTGAAAGGGCTTTGTAGAAGTGGATGTGGGCTTGCTTTACATCAGAAAAACATTTGATGAACATAAAGATTGTGCATTGTTTCATTAAACTAATGGAAGCTTCAGTAGGAACTGAGGCATGGGAACCTGCTGTGAGTCAAATGATGTTGGACTCTGCTCATTGTGGCAGCTGCTGATTCTGCTGAATTTGCCCTTTGGAGGAGTCCGGTTATGATACCTGACACTTCATTTCCATTCCAGTGGAACAGCTGTTTAGAACTTTATCTAGCTGTCAGTGCACTGCAGGAATATGTATTATCCCTCTCTGTTGCTATTCTTAGGCTTCCCTAAAGGGAGTGTGATTTTTCTGCATTATCTCAATCTTTGGCAATATTTATTTTTAATCTGCAATATGTGTTGCATATTTTTGTGTTGTATTTTAATCTGTTGTTGTCCCCTGCCTTGATCTATAGGGAGAGATGGGTAAGAAAAAATAATATATATATTTTTTATTTTCATTATTTATTCATTATTTATTTAGTGACATTTTCCTCCTCAAATTGCAATGTATGTCGTTCCTCCCTGGAAAATTGCAATTTTACTCCCACATAATATATTTGTAGCTACTGAGACTATTTTGTGTGATTTGATAACCTGTTGTCTACTGCTTGTGATGAGAATGGAGGTACAAGAAAAATCCAGTCTCCTTCTTGGGATCACAAAGTGTAGCACCAGATGAACTTACAAGGGCTCAGAAGCCATTTTGGATAAGTCAACTCTCTCTTATCTGATAAGAGGTCTCATATAAACTCAATATGTTAACAGCTCTGACGTGATTGTTAGCAGTCTCAAAATAATTCAGCAACAATTTTGACACACAGATTGAAAAGTACCTGATATTGCTGCAGTGTTAACTCGAATGGGTTTTTACTCAAACTAGATTTTCAGACAACACTGTTATAGTGTTACTATTCCGCTTTATCTGCTATGGCTGCCTCCTGTTGAATCCTGGGATTTACAGTTTAGGGAGGGGCATTTACAACTCACAGCCGGAGAGATCTTAGGCCTCACTAAACTACAAACCTCAGAATTCCACAGGAGGAAGCCAGAGCAGTTAAAGTGGAATAGTAACACTATAACAGTGTAGTATGGAAATCTCCTTTGTTTCATTCTTAATACCAACCAAGTTGGGGGTGGTGGGTGGGTGGCCTCCTACATCTATTTTAAATGGGGACAATAGACACAAGTGGACTTCCCTCTTCCCCTATTCGGCATCCTGCAGATATTCTTGCCTTTTTGGGAGCTGCAAGGAGGTAAACTGCTAAGGGGAGGTAGCAACAGTAGCTGTCTAGCCTGGCCCTTTTGGAACATGGTTTAAAGATGCAAGGGTTCATAGGAGCGTAGGTTTTCTGAGAATGCAGGCAATACAGCATATTAGTTAACTTTTATACACTGTATTATTTATCTGCTTTGTAGGCCACTAGACCATACATGACCATTTATGCTTCCCCTTTTTTTTTTCAATTTTCACATGAAATTTGGAATACCCCACACTACATACAACCCAAATACCTCACCCCCACCCCCACAAAAATCTGTTTCTTTGGTTGCATAGCAGCCCAAAATGGGGATTGGAAGTGGCGGCAGCCTCACTTCTGGAGCACCCAGACACATGGCTGCAGGCCACAGAAGGGAATCAGGGAGGCAAAAATTGGTTTCTGTCCCACATGCAGTTGCCAACCTATGGTTGTCGTATTACCCAGTTGATCTGATTTTACTCAGCTCCTAGGCTTGTTACCCATTTCACATTTGAACCATCATTTATCCCTTTTAGCGGCAGTTTTATGGGACCTAATGTGCAGTCACTCTTCTATACAGTTGTTTTGTGAGAGACAAGCCTGCCTCTCCCTTTGGGTGTTTTTAGCCAATGAGTGAAGTCTCACAACTATGACTGACATTTACAGTAGATTTACAGCAGAATTATAAATGTAGACATGACCCGTAGTCTCTCAATTGTAATTTCCAATTCCCGGGTCACTGTTACAGCTTTAGTGGAAAGTCTCACTTGGGGCAATAGGTGTAGCTATATCCCATTTTGCAGACCTCCTTGTTGAAGACTGCACAGAGAGCAATGGAACTATTGGAATGAAGGATGAGAGATGCAATAGAGGAGGGTAAAAACTGCTACACAGTCATTTCATGGAGTCTGTTGTTTTTCATGACTGGCTTGATGTGGCAATATTAGACATTTTTATTTGGTCTCCAGGAAAACATCAATTCCATTTAATGAGAGGTAGTTAGGGTTATCTCACAGCCCAGTGTGGGAGGAAAAGAGTCTTCCACTTCCTTTCCACCCCACCTTGCCTTCCCTCACTGCTTCTCCTGCAACTCTACATTCCCCACCTCACTTTGTCCCCCACTCTTGCTGCTCCTTACCTTGTGATGGCAGTGGCACCACTGTTTTCACTCACCTGCTTACCTGCCCTGTGTTTAAAGCAGCACCACAGTTTTGTGTAGCCTCTGCTTCTTTAGAGAGCAGGCAGGTAAGCAGCAGTATGAAGTTAAGCAAGGGGAAGGGAAGATGAGGGGTTGGAAATACAGCTCCAAAGGTGGGAAGCATGGCACAAGGGTGAGGTGGAACAAGCTGGGGGGAGGGGAGGGAGTGTATAAAGTGCAGCAGGTGGGTACAAGGAGAAAGAGAATGGAAGTATGAGACAGTAGAAAGGAAAGGGAGAGGAAGGAGGCAAGATGGGAAGCATGGGAAAGGTGTGGGATGCAGCAAGGGAGGGGAAAGGAGGGAAGCGAAGGTGAGAGGTGCAGTGGTGGGCTGCAAGTAACAAAAAAGGTAGGCACAAGTTGGGGCAAGGTGCGAGGAAGGGAAGAGTAGTGGCAGAAAGTGAGGCAATGAGAGAAGGGCAGGTGGGAGTTGCAAGTAGCAGAGTCCAAGAAACAAGAGAAGGGAGCACTGTGAAAGTGCAAGATGAAGCAAAGAAGGAAGAGCGGTACAGTTGCATTGTAAGGGAGGCATGAAATGAGTCAAGAAAGAGGAAAAGAGGGGTTGGGAGGTATCGTGGGAGGGTGCAAAGAGCAAGAGAAACTGGTACAAGGTGAGGAGGTGTGGTGTGTAAGTTTGCCTTTACCTTCCCCTGCAATTTCCCTTGTGATTCAGGTGACAGTCATTCTCAGGGGCTTCCTGTGATGTTTTTATAGATTTGTACCTTTTCACCATCCATAAAAAATATATGGTATTAAAAAACCTAGAGTGATCAGACAAGAATAGCATTAGAAGTGCTTACCAGACCAGAAATGTGCACACATATAACATGGCTCCTATCTTTCTAATTAAACCTCACAACACACCTGTAAGGGAGACTTGCTGAGAGGTAGCAGTGGCACAAAATCACATGTCAAGTTTCATGACCAAACAGGGATTTGACCTTATAGAATCATAGAATTGTAGGAGTTGGAAGAGACCACAAGGGCCATCCAGTCCTCAGCTCCAACATTTTAAACGTTTCTGTATACTAGTTGTTGCAGGAGAATGGTTATTATTATCAATGGTACCAAGGCTGAAGCATAGTGATAGGAAAAATGCAAGTATTAATGAGGTAAATTTGCATAATTAGAATGCAGAGTAATAATATGCATAATTATAATAATGTATATGACAAGTAAATTAGATGCTTGGATTTGAGGGGCTGGATTATACCCACCTCTAATGCTTATGCCATAATAACATTAGTTAGTTTTTTAAAATGCCGTAAGACTCTTTGTGAGAGCCAGCGTGGTATAGTGGTCTGAGTGCTGGACTAGGACTCTGGAGAACAGGGTTCGAATTCCTGCTTGGCCATGGAAACCTACTGGGTGATCTTGGGCAAGTCACACTCTCTCAGCCACAGAGGAAGGCAAATTTTGTCAAGAAATCCTGGGATAGGTTTATTTTAATGTTGCCATAAGTTGGAAATGAATAGAAGGCACACAACAGCAGCACCAAGAAGACTCTTTGTTCTGGGGAATTGAACAAATAGTGTGCTTTGACACAGGGCTTTTATCCTGAAACCGTCCTTCCTCAAACATGAAATGTTCTAGGGCAGGGTTCCAGATGATGACACCTTCCATTTGTAACCCTCCTGAGTTTTTTTTGCCTGCTTCTGTCTTGTTTTTGTTTTGTTTTTTAAACATAAAATCTGTTAAGGAGCAAAAGATGGGATAGCTGCACAATGTCTTTTGATTCTCAGTACTAGAGCCATCTGCCTGGAAGGTCTTTCAAGTTGTGCTGGCAACATTCTGTTCCAGGAGAGATTTATGAGCTTCTGAAGATCTCACTCTGGGAACAAGAACAGTTGGGAAGCCTTTCATCCTATTTTTAGTATTTTTCTCTCTGTGCTCCAAGCTGGCTGTGAAGACTGAGACTTGGCTTCAGATGTCCTAGCCACAGAGGCAGAGAATTCCCAGGAATAAAAGAATATAACATTTTTGATAGGCAAGTTAAATGAGTTGGCAATAGATTATTGTGCAGAACTGGGGTTGCCACTGAATTTCTGTCTACTTAAATGTGTATGCATCCATGTTTATATGTGTTTATATAGATTAAGGAAATCAAAGCACATCAGGGTAAGATTAAGCTAAATATCTTTGCCCTATGATTTCTTCCACTTTCCAACATAGCTTTTTAAAATTACTTTTCTTATGGTGAGATTCCAGTACAATATTTCTTCCTCAGGAGAAAAAGAAGTTGAAAAATCACATGAAAGAGGAATTGTTGGGTTAGAGAATGTTCAGCTTGCCACACACACTTGCAAAAGCTTCATTCTTAATTGACTGTATAGAGCCTCAGCACTTTCACAAAATTTGCTTTGCATTTCCTAAAAAGTAATGAAAAGCCTTTCTTATTCTGGTCACTGTTAATGGTCTCTTAGGGTTTGACTAGATGGGAGCAAATACTGTGGAGGGGTGTGCATTAGCTCACCTTTGCAGCAGCTCCCAGTTGTCTATACGATTTTTCAAAACAAAGTTGTCTGTGCAGTGATTCACACGGAGCCATCTCACAAATCAAAATGGCAGCTGTGAGTATGAGGCCCTATCATTCCCCCCACTCTCATCACCACTGCAGATTTTTTTTTAAAAAAAAATCTTATCTTTAAACAAGCAGAAGGGAGACCTTCCACTTGTAAAAAAAAAACAACACTCTTTTTTTTTCACCTCTGCGCTGCAAAGCAGCAAACATTGGTCCTCTGGAAGGCCAAAATGGCACTTCCAGACTGAGTTACAGGAAAGCCCCCACCTCACTTGCACCATGGGCCAATGAGCTGTCAACTTCTTCCTGACTCAGAATGTGCAGCACTGTGAATCAGTCAGACGACCGATAATTCACAGTGCTGTGCAGTATAAAAAAACTTCATGGAAAGCGGTGAAGTCCCCTAACATGTGGTAAATGGTCATTTTGCCCCCTCTGGATACAGCAAATCTCCTGCACTGCTTGTTGGGACAAAAGGTATTCGCCACAATTTCTATGAGGGGTATTTTCAGTGTCTAGACAACCCCTTACTATGCAGTGCTATACCTGATCACTGAAACATAAGCCTAATTTAATTATACATTCTCCTTGGTTTTTTGTTTTTTTTTCCTGGGTCGTGGGGCTGTGTTCTGGAAGAGTTTACAGATGCAGGCGAAACATCAGAAGTAAATTCTTCCAGAACACGACCTCACAGCCCGGAAAAAAACCCAAGGAGAATCCATGGGTGCCGGCCGTGAAAGCCTTCAACTTCACACCTAATTTAATTCATTGAAACTTATTCCCTGGTAGGTATGTATATAGCATTGGTGTGACTCTTCCAAAATATATTGTATTTTCCCATTCCTGTCCTGGGTGGAAGGCATCAATTTATTTTTATTTTTCTTGAAATGTATTGGTTTGATATAAAACAAATGCAATACAATACAACGGGGGGTGGGGACAGCAAGCCATGATTTAAGGCTCAATACATTTACAAAAGATTCATTTATTCCATACAAGTGTGCAGAGATAGGTTCTGGCACCTCATCTGATTATCTCATGCCATGAAAAATGTCCTTCCACAAATGACGTTGGTTGTTCGGTGGTAGCAGGCACTATGTATTGTTTGAAATGTATTCAATTAAAATAAACCAGTCCTCATAAAATAGTCCAGTCTGTGCGTTGCCATGAGAGCTGCGGATAGAATTGGACAGCTTTTCAGACAACCAAGAGTTCCATACTTTTCCCCACCATGCCTCAATGTTAAAATGGCCAGTTTTCCAATGCTTAGCTACTTCATTTCTGGCAGCTGCTAATAAAATACAATAAGTTTCCTATGCTTCAGAGATCTGGTTTTTTTCTAAGTATAAGGACAGCAATAAGAGAGTGGGGCATAGATTGATTCGCTGTTGAGTTATGAAATATAGGATAAAACTTTGTTCCAGAATGCTCTCACTAATGGGCAGTTCAGTCACATGTGTAAATACTTCCCCTTTTCACCACATCCCCTCCAGCATAGTGGCGCCATAATGCGTACCATTCTGGAGAGTTGCATTGGTGTGCGGTACCATTTATTTATGAGCTTATAACAGTTTCTTTAGCAGCTGCTGACCTGGACCTATAGGGAGGTGAGGACCAAATGTGGTCCCATTCAGCCTCAGTTATAGCAATATTCAGATCTGATTGCCAGGATTCTCTTATCTATTGACCTTTGCCATATTGTGAGTCAGATATGATGTTATAAATAAATGCAGCAAAACCTTCACGTGGGAATTTGTGGAAATGCACCTGTTTTCATAGAAAGTAAGTGTGCAGGGGAATTTACCTATGGATACTAGGTGAATAAGGAAAGATCTAAGTTGGGCAAGTTGGAGCCAATTTAACATGGACAGGGGTGCAACAGAGTTTAGGTGAGATCTAGGTTTTCCATCTACAAAAAGGTCAGATATGTGGTACAGCCCCCTGCTCTTTAGATGTGAAAATTGGGTAATTTTGCCACTCAAATAGAAATCTGGATGTAGAAGAAAGGGGCATATGGGGAGGGGTTTGGAGCAAAGAGGTGAATCCATTTCTGCCATACAAGTAGCAAATCTTTTAGGAACAGGTGAGTGACCGCTTTAATTTTTGGATGGGTAGTTGGCGAATAAAGATACGGAATTTCCTGAGGTTTAAGTGTTGCAATTTCTATGTCTGTCCAGCATGTAGATGTGTTTTCAGCTAATAGTTGGGTGTACTAGGTGAGTTGAAAAGCTTCGTAGTAGAGAGTTAAGTCAGGAATGGCTAGCCCCCCCCATAGTTGGACCTCATATAACGAGAATCGGGGCCGTTTCCTCTCAAAAATAAAGAGATCAATTGCTCGCTGCCATTTCTGGAATCTCGCATGTGAGGGATGTAGTGGAATTGCTTGAAAAAGGAAAAATAGTGGTGGGATAAGGAACATTTTGATGAGGGCAATTCTACTGAGAAGAGATAGTTTGAGTGCAGACCAGACTTTTAGTTTTCATGTCATCCATGTGGTGAAGCAATTATAGTTTCTCGGTATGAGCTGACAAGGTCTTTGGTAAGTGTGATCCCTAGATATGTGAGTGCAGATGGGCATGCTTGTATACCAGTAAGTGCTTGCCATTGTTGTTGTTGATTTGGAGTGGTGTGAAGGCAAAGCATGGTTGATTTAGCAAAGTTAACTCGAAATCCTGAATATAATCCAAATCTCGAGAGGATGGATGTTAACTGGGGAAGGAAGGTGTCTGGTTTTGTTAAGGAAAGTAAGATGTCATCTGCATACTGTATAATGAAATCTTGTATTGATGTCTAGCTATTGTTGGACCTATAATATTTTTGTCTTTTCTGATAAGGACCACTAGGTGCTCTATTGTGATGGCGAGTAGGAGTAGGGAGGGTGGGCACCCCTGCCGTGTTCCTCTGAGTAGTTGGAATGGGGAAAATTCTATACCATTGAGGAGTGTAGTTGCTGTGGAATGAGAATAAATGTTGTGTAGGAGGGAAATGAATTTTGGGCCAAAGCTCAGGTTCCGTAGGACCACAAAAAGGTATGGCCAATTTCATAGAATCATAGAATTGCAGAGTTGGAAGAGACCACGCGGGCCATCCAGTCCAACCCCCTGCCATGCAGGAAATCACGATCAAAGCATCCCCGACAGATGGCCATCCAGTTTCTGTTTAAAGACCTCCAAGGAAGGAGACCCCACCACGCTCCGAGGGAGTGTGTTCCACTGCCGAACAGCTCTTACTGTCAAAAAGTTCCTCCTCATGTTGAGGTGGAATCTCTGTTCCTGGAGCTTGCACCCATTGCTCCGTGTTCCAGTCTCTGGAGCAGCAGAAAACAAGCTTGCTCCATCCTCAATGTGACACTCCCTTCAAATACTTAAACAAGGCTATCATATTGCCCCTTAACTGCCTTTTTTCTAGGCTAAACATACCCAGCTCCCTAAGTCTTTCCTCATAAGGCATCGTTTCCAGACCTTTCACCATTTTAGTCACCTCCTCTGGACATGCTCCAATTTGTCAATATCCTTTTTGAATTGTGGTGCCCAGAACTGGATACAGTATTCTAGGTGAGGTCTGACCAAGGCAGAATAGAGCGGCACTATTACTTCCCTTGATCTGGACACTATACTTCTATTGATGCAGCCCAAAATCGCATTGGCCTTTTTAGCTGCCACATCACACTGTTGACTCATGTTCAACTTGTGGTCTACTAGGACTCCTAGATTTTTGACTTTAGGCTTAAAAGCTTTTGACTTTATAGGCTTAAAGGCTTAAAGGCTTTTGACTTTATACAGTCAAAAGCCTTTAGGGTGTCAAGAGATAGGAGCATCAGTGATTTTTTATTATGGTTGGCATGGTAGATAAGGTTAAGTGCTTTACGTATAGAATCGGAGAGGCAACGACTCGGCATAAAGCCGACTTGTTCTGAATCAATGTATTGCAGTATAAAGGTGTTAATGTGAGAAGCCATGATGGAAGTAAATAACTTTGCATCTTGGTTGAGAAGTGCTATGGGCTGAAAAGCTTTAGGATCTGGATGGGGATCTATTGTTTTTGGTATGGGTATTATTCTGGTCCTGTGGTTTCTGGAGCCTTTCTTGAGTTTAGAATGGTGTTAAACATCTGAAGGAGATGAGGAAACAGTTGGTCATATAACTGTGTTTAGAATTCGCTCGAAAACCCATCAGGCCCTGGTGATTTGTGAGGTGGCAATTTAGAAATGATTTGTTTTATTTTGTCAAGCAGAATCAGTTTGTCAAGAAGAGACGAATATTCTGGTGATAGCTTTTGTTAATTGTAAGGATTGAACAAAATTCACCACATCTGTACCTGCGGGTGATTCCGAAGTGTACAATGAAGAATAAAACTCACATAATAGAGATGTCATGGCTATGGGAGAAGTTATAATAGAGCCAATAGGGGTGGAAAAGGAGGGTATACTTTTTTTTTTAAGCTTTTTGTTTTACTGCTCTAGCCAATAAATGGGAGTTTTTGTTTCCAAATTCATAGTAGTAGGCCCTAGTGTAATGGAGGGAGGTTTGGATTGTCCTGAAATCTAGTGCTGTTAAGGCTGCTTTATGTTGTTGCCCTCTCCATTGACGCCCCCTTGTCGTGGGAGAGAGGCTTGCGTACCCTAATGATGTTTTGAGCTATGCTGGCGGTGGCACAATAGCCACCGGTAGGGTCTCCCATGCCAGACAGTTCAAAACCAAAGGGTCTGACAAAGAGCGTCAAAGGGCAGGATGGGCTCTCTAGCCTTGTGGCAGCCGTCCTAGGAGAAGGAAAACTCCAATCCCAAACCCGGGCAGATGGTGCTCGTCCAACCCTGTAAGGTCAACCATCTAAGAGAAGGAAACTCTAATCAAACCTACGGCCCGAGGACCTCACTGCCACGTCCATGCTTGCAAGGCCACGGCAGATGAATCTCTGGTTTAAAGGGTGAGGCCAGTTCTGTGCACGCTGCGCTCCACCAGAAAAATCCATTGCACAGGCTCGAAGGACAAATCCATTTCCAAAAAAGCCCTGTAGCGACTGGCGAGGGACGAAACCGGCAGGTGTAAAGATGCACTGGAAGCCGCAGCCCCAACCCTGCATGCAGGCGGTTCAGGACATTGGTCGCTCAAGCCTGACCCGGGAGATGACAGTCTTGTTCGGCAGCATTCTGAACGACCAAGCAGCCTTTTTTAAGGAGAGCACTGCTTGCTCCATATGGAGAGGGGCCTAGAAAAGGTGGCCTAAAGAAAGCTCATCCCCAACTACCTGGTTGGCTAGCCGCGGCCAACGGGAATCTTCTGATGCGGTCAAACCAAGGCAAAGAAACAAAGGCACACACCGGCCTCCAAAGGTGTAAATAAACTGACACTTGCATGCTGGAACATCAGAACCATGCAAGACTCTGAAGATAGTGGACGGCCTGAGCGTCGTTCTGCCCTAATAGCCCTTGAACTATCACGGCTTAATATTTACATCGCTGCTCTTAGTGAAGTTCGCTTCCATGAGGAAGGCAGCCTTAAAGAACATGGCGCCGGCTACACACTTTACTGGTCTGGCAAACCCAAAACCGAAAAACATCTGTCAGGAGTAGGCTTTATGATTAAAAACTCCATTGCCTCCAAACTCGAAACCTTGCCAATAGGACACTCTGATCGCATTATTTCCTTACGCCTCCCACATGTTGTTCTCTTTAGTATATATGCCCCAACTATGCAAGCCGACCCTGTAGAGAAAGACAAATTCTACACAGACCTACGCCAACTCATACAAAAAGTCCCTGTAGAAGATAAAATTATTATCCTTGGTGACTTCAATGCCAGAGTAGGAAAGAACTCTGAAGCCTGGAAAGGTGTCTTAGGCAAGCATGGTGTTGGAAATTGCAATGATAACGGACGCCTCCTGCTAGAGTTCTGTGCAGAACAACAGCTGACTATTACAAACACAATCTTTCAGCAGAAAGATAGCTTGAAGACAACCTGGATGCATCCCCGATCCAAACATTGGCACCTCATTGACTATGTTCTAGTCCGTCAGAGAGACATTCGTGATGTCCGTCATACACGAGTGATGCCCAGTGCAGAATGCCAAACAGATCATCGCCTTGTCAGATGTAAACTAAATCTTCATCTTAAGTTCAAACCTAAGAGGGGTGGCATCTTAAAGAAGAGACTCCAAGTCAACAATCTTCAACAAGCTACCATGAGAGACAACTTCCAGGCAAATCTACAAACGAAACTTGAAGACCATCCTACAGATCCTTCTCCTACAGTGCTTTGGCAACATATCAAAAACAGTATCCTCCAGTCTGCAGAAGAATCCCTTGGCTTCTCCCACAAGAAAAATCAAGACTGGTTTGATGAAAACAACCAAGAGATCCAGGAGCTGTTGGCAAGGAAGAGAGCTGCTCACCAGGCATACCTCGCCCAGCCAACCTGTCATGTAAGAAAAGCAGCTTTCCGCCTCACATGTAGCAAACTACAACAAAAATTCCGAGACATGCAGAACAAGTGGTGGATCAATATAGCAGAAAAGACACAATGCTGTGCAGATCTGGGTGATCATAGAGGATTTTATGAAGCTCTTAAAGCAGTGTTTGGACCTACTTATCAGGTCCAAAGCTCCTTATACAGTACAGATGGTCAAACATTAATTACTGATAAAGCCTCCATCCTAAATCGTTGGGCTGAACATTTTCAAAGTCTCTTTAGCGCCAACCGAGTAGTCCAAGCCTCAGCTATCCAATATATGATACAAAAACCAATGAAAAATGAATTGGACATAGCTCCCACTTTGGAAGAGACCCTTAAGGCCATACAGCAGATGAAAAATGGCAAGGCAGCTGGGATTGATGGAATCCCACCTGAAGTTTGGAAAGACGGAGGTCATGCACTCCACGAAAAATTCCACGAATTCCTTGTGAATTGCTGGGAAAAAGGGGAACTGCCATCAGACCTCCGAGATGCAGTCATCATCACCCTATACAAGAAAAAAGGAGCAAAATCCGATTGCTCAAACTATCGAGGCATAACACTGCTCTCTATTGCTGGAAAAATCCTTGCAAGGATACTCCTGAACAGGTTAGTTCCTGCTATTGCAGAAGAACTTCTCCCTGAAAGCCAATGTGGCTTCAGAGCCAATAGGAGCACTACAGACATGGTATTTGCCCTTAGGCAACTGCAAGAAAAATGTAGGGAGCAGAACAAGGGTCTCTATGTAACATTTGTCGACCTCACCAAAGCCTTTGACACTGTAAGTAGAAAAGGTCTGTGGCAGATCCTGGAAAGACTAGGATGTCCCCCCAAATTCCTTAAAATGATTATCTTGCTACACGAGGGACAGCGTGGTCAAGTCAGATATGGCGATGCTCTTTCAGAGCCCTTTCTAATAACTAATGGAGTGAAGCAAGGTTGTGTTCTTGCACCAACTTTATTTACAATCTTCTTTAGCACGATGCTCCAAAGGGCTATGGCAGAGCTTGAAGAAGACGACGGCATCTATGTACGCTACCGTACTGATGGTAGCTTGTTTAACTTAAGCCGTCTGAGGGCTCACACTAAGACTCTAAACTATCTAGTCCGTGAGCTGCTCTTCGCCGATGATGCTGCCCTTGTTGCCCACACAGAAGCAGCTCTGCAGCGCCTAACATCCTGCTTTGCAACAGCTGCAGAGCTGTTTGGGCTAGAAGTCAACCTGAAGAAAACAGAAGTTCTTTACCAGCCTGCACCACAGGACGAACACCACCATCCCCACATTGCCGTCGGCAAATCAGTGCTCAAGTCCGTTCAGGAGTTCACCTACCTGGGAAGCATCATCTCCTCAGATGCCAAGATTGACAAAGAGATCGATCACAGATTAGCAAAGGCATATAGTGCATTTGGAAGACTTCACAAAAGAGTCTGGAGCAATAAACACCTGAGGCAAAGCACAAAAATCAGTGTGTATAGAGCCATTGTACTGTCTATCCTCCTTTATGGATCTGAAACATGGGTCACCTATCGCCACCACCTACGACTCCTCGAGCGCTTTCATCAGCGCTGTCTACGCACAATCCTAAATATACACTGGACCGACTATGTGACGAATGTTGCTGTCCTTGAGCAAGCAGGGATCACCAGCATTGAGGCCATGATATTGAGAACACAGCTGCGCTGGGCAGGGCACGTTTCTAGGATGGAGGACCATCGCCTCCCAAAAATACTACTCTACGGTGAACTCACCACGGGTCAGCGTAAGAGGGGCGCTCCAAAAAAGCGATACAAAGACGCCCTGAAACAACATCTCAGGCTTGGCCAAATTGATCACCAACAGTGGTCCGCCCTGGCCTCACATCGGGAGGCATGGAGACGCACTATCCACAATGCTGCAGCCTTATTTGAGAACTCACGACGAACAAGTCTTGAAGAGAAACGACAACGCAGAAAGAATCACAACCCAAAAACATCACCCAAGGAGACCTTCTGCTGTGCTTTTTGCAACCGGACTTGTTTATCTCGGATTGGCCTTTTTAGTCATCAGCGCGCTTGCAGAAAGCGCAGGATGAGTCCTTCCTGAATCTTCGTTTGCGAAGAAAAGCCAGAGAGAGAGGATGTTGTTGCAATTGTGCATATATCAAAGGGTCAGGTGTTGTTTTATGTTGGTGAGAGAGGGTCTCAATGATTTGGAGCAAGTCAAGTTTGTTTTGTTTTTTTATTCTTTTTTGCATGGCCCTTTCTTTAATCATGAAACCTCTAAGGACAGCCTGGAGGGTGTTCCATAAGAGAGCTTCAGAGGTGTCTGGGGACAAGTTTTCACAGTAAAAATGGGCAATTTCCTCTGTTATTTTTTTTAAGTGTTCATCCACTATGATTGATGGATTAAACCTCCAAATACGTGTCTTATATATATCAGGTCCTAGTTGCCATGTTAGCATTTCAGGGGCATGATCTGAGTGGATTATAGGGAGTACAGTTGTCCCTCCATATTCATGGATTTGCCATTCATGGATTTAAGTATTCACAGCTTGAAAATATTCTTAAAAAATTAATAATCCAAAAAGCAAACCTTGATTTTGCCATCTTATATAAGGGACACCATTTTGCTATGTCATTGCATATAATGGAACTTGAGTATTCACAGATTTGGGTATTCACGGGGGGTCCTGGAACCAAACCCCAGTGAATGTGAAGGCACAACTGTATTTGAGTATCAGATATGTCAGGTAGTAAGGCATGTGTTGCAAAAAAATGATCATTCCTGGTATATGTGTTATGTGGCACTGAGTAATAAGTGTAGTCTTTTACAAAGGGATGGAGAAACCTCCAGGTGTCTACTAAACCAGCTTTAGTGATTACGCCTGGTAGCCCTGAATCTTGAGAGGAGGACACTTTTGAGGGGTGTGACTTGTCTAAGTTATTATTCATCACCAAGTTGGTGTCTCCTCCAAGTATCACATCACCTTTGGTCACATTATCCAATTTTGAGAGAAACTGAGACATAAATTCACATTGGTTAGTGTTAGGTGAGTAGAAGGTACTGATGGTAATGGGCTTGTGTGCTAATGTTCCTGTTAACATGATGTAGCGTCCCTTGGGGTCACATGTTATTTAATCTAACTCAAAGGGACAGGAGGTACAAAGTAGGATTGCCACCCCTCACGCCTTGTTAGAGTTCCCTGCAGTATATTAGGTTTCAAAGTATTTTTGGGGGGAAGATAGGCTAAGCACCCTTTCTATGTGTTTTCTGCAAAAGTACTATATCAGGGTGGAGTTGTTTTAAATAGTTAGAGATGCGGCTACGTTTAGCGGGGCTCCCCAATCCATTGACATTTAAACTAATGATCTTTAATGCAACCATTTGGAGTGTGTGAAAGCCTCATACAAATAGGTGAAGGAGTACACTGTATATCGTGGAAAGGACAAAAGAGTGCCATTGTGTTAATGTGATCCAAAGATGTAGTGTGGCTTGGTGAACAGGGAAAGTGAACTTGGATTAATGAGGGTTTAGAAAACGATGGAGGAAGAAATCTCAGAACCCAATCAAAGACCATTATCGATCTCCTCCAGTGTGTGTGTGTGTGTGTGTGTGTGTGCAGCAATCAGCTATAGGTGCAGGGATAGACAGAATCTCCACAGAGTTTAAAGCTAATGGTATGAGGAGTTTGGAGTGGGAACATGGAAGATGCTTACTGAATGGTAATAAAGCATTAGATGAGAGGAGTTGTCACTCCAAAGCCCAGGGAATACTATGAGGCTAAGCCTGATCTTTAGAGTGAGGATCAAGTTGTGTGGAGCTTGAAGCCTCTGTCAGTTGTGTCCTGCCTTTAGTGATTTTTTCTCCGAGTGACATATGTTAGAACGTCATGCCCCTCAAGGGAGGAGATGCCTCCCCGGAGTCCCCCCCCCAGCCACGGCGCTGTGTGGTCGTGGCTGGCAGGGAGTCCAGACAGAGGGCAGCCCTATCCCGCCCCTCCCTCTACTGTGATGTAGATACCCAGCCTGCTGCAGCTCTACCAGTGTGGTAGTGGGAGCCATCAATACATGTGAGCATGTGGATCTTTGTGTAATGATGAACAGAAAGCAATAGGGCTTGAGGTCAAGTTCAGGTGGCAGGCAATGGATGAAAGAGCTGACATGGTTTTTCATAGTACAATTGTACCCCTGTATCCACAGATTTAGGCATTCACAGCTTGAAAATATTCTTAGAAAAATAATAATCCAAAAAGCAAATCTTGATTTTGCCATCCCATATAAGGGATACCATTTGCCATGCCATTGCATAGACTGGGACCGGAGTACTCATGGACCCCGGTATCCATGGGGGGAGGGTGTGGAACCAAACCCCAGCAAACATGAAGGGACAACTGCACTTCCATCCCTCCTCCCCGACCAGCAGAGGAAAAAGCAGTGGGGGGGCAGCACCACCCCAGGATCCCACACACACCACAGCCCCACCTCCCAAACCCCCACAATGCAGTAGGTCCAAGATATCATACGTCCAGGAGGCGGGGGCGAGGAAGTCCCTCCCCCTCCCAGCATTGTCCCAGAACAGCCAGTGGATCGGGGACCTCAGCAGAGAGGAGGCAGGAGGCGGGAGGAGGGGGGCCCAGCGGGGAAACCCTGGGGCAAAATAGAGCCCCCAGGCCCAGAGGCGCCCCAGCAGAAGGGAAGAGCAAAGCAGAGAGGACCAGGCAGCAAGGTGAGTTGGCCATTCCAAGGGCGAAGTTTAATGACTGTTAAAGCTTTAATAAAAAATAATAATGAAAAAAAAAAAGATAAAGACATGATCTGTATCAGATTTTCCAAATCCCATAAAATGACGACGTTACCATGTAGATCAGAGAAGCTAGGAGGACACATTAGCCCCCAGGAGATTGTGGAGGGACTTACCCACTGTAACCCTCACAAATCCATCAAAATGAATGCTGCCCCCAAATGGCCTCGAGGGCATGTGGGGACCATTCCCACCCCAGCCATTCTAGGCCCAGGAGATGCTACAAGATGTAGATTTATATTTTTTCTTATTGAGCCCTTCAGAAATAACAAAGAGTCAGAAAATTAAGAACCATGCTTTTATTGATATAAAGATAAAGACCTGAATTCAACTGCTAGTCCCATCTACAGTAAATCTATTGAAGCAATGGGATTTACATAGGTTTTGACAAGCATTCGGCAGTTGTTTCAATGGATCTGCTCTAGCTGGGAATAGCAATTGGGTTTTGTTTGTTGCTGTTGCTTTTGCATCCACTCACTCTATTCTTTTCAGAGCTATTTGTAACAATTTTTGGATCTGCACTAGCAGTCTTCTAAAAGTTTTTTAAAAAACTGAGGCATGGTTTGAAGGGCAAATTTTCTCCTTTCTGATTTTTATTCTTTTTTAACCTTACAGTTACGAGTATCGTATTATAGTGCAAAAGTGCCAGTTCACTGATGCACGATAGTACTATAGCATTATAATGCTATAATTTTGCTTAGAGGATGTTGCATCTGTGTTTTTATGTCTGCTCTGGAGATAAAGTGGAGCACCTGATGTATTTGGATCAACATCAGCTTAATTGTAGCTAATCGATGTTGAATTTGTTTGCCGGACTTATGTTTAGCTTTTGTATAAACGTCTAGTAGCCTATATAGTCCTCTTTGTTCTCAGCCTTTAAATAAGTTAAATTTATCTTGATAAAATAAGTGATGGCATTCAATTGGGATTAATGGTAATGGTGTCAATATAAATTTATCTCCACATTTATTCCATATCTTTGAAGTGTTATTTAGAAAAGGATTTTGTATTAGATCTAAGTGTCTGTGCCATTAGTGCTAATGATGGCTTGATAATCTTTATATGTGATGGAGATTGCTTTAAGGAATTTTCCTCTCATATCCATGGCTGTACATAGTTGTAAAATATATTGCCATTCTATTTTGTCAAATGCCTTGACTGAGTCAATTGACGCCCCCTTGTGGTGGGAGAGAGGCTTGCGTACCCTAATGATGTTTTGAGCTATGCTGGCGGTGGCATAAAGCCACTGGTAGGGTCTCCCATGCCAGACAGGTCAAAACCGAAGGGTCTGACAAAGAGCGTCAAAGGGCAGGATGGGCTCTCTAGCCTTGTGGCAACCGTCCTAGGAGAAGGAAAACTCTAATCCCAAACCCGGGCAGATGGTGCTCGTCCAACCCTGTAAGGTCACCCATCTAAGAGAAGGAAACTCTAATCAAACCTACGACCCGAGGACCTCGCTGCTACGTCCATGTTTGCAAGGCCACGGCAGATGAACCTTTGGTTTAAAGGGTGAGGCCAGTTCTGTGCATGCTGCGCTCCACCAGAAAAATCCATTGCACAGGCTCGAAGGACAAATCCAGTTCCAAAAAAGCCCTGTAGCGATAGGTGAGGGACGAAACGGCAGGTGTAAAGATGCACTGGAAGCTGCAGACCCAACCCTGCATGCAGGCAGTTCAGGACATTGGTCGCTTGAGGCTGACCCAGGAGATGACAGTCTTGTTCGGCAGCATCCTGAACGACCAAGCAGCCTTTTTTTAAAGGAGAGCACTGCTTGCTCCATATGGAGAGGGGCCTAGAAATGGTGGCCTAATGAAAGCTCATCCCCAACTACCTGGTTGGCTAGCCGCAGCCAACGGGAATCTTCTGATGCGGTAAACCAAGGCAAAGAAACAAAGGCACACACCGGCCTCCAAAGGTGTAAATAAACTGACACTTGCATGCTGGAACATCAGAACCATGCAAGACTCTGAAGATAGTGGATGGCCTGAGCGTCGTTCTGCCCTAATAGCCCATGAACTATCATGACTTAACATTGACATTGCTGCTCTTAGTGAAGTTTGTTTCCATGAGGAAGGCAGCTTTAAAGAACATGGCGCCGGCTACACACTTTACTGGTCTGGCAAACCCAAAACAGAAAAACATCTTTCAGGAGTAGGCTTTATGATTAAAAACTCCATTGCCTCCAAACTCGAAACCTTGCCAATAGGACACTCTGATCGCATTATTTCCCTACGCCTCCCACATGTTGTTCTCTTTAGTATATATGCCCCAACTATGCAAGCCGACCCTGTAGAGAAAGACAAATTCTACACAGACCTACGCGAACTCATACAAAAAGTCCCTGTAGAAGATAAAATTATTATCCTTGGTGACTTCAATGCCAGAGTAGGAAAGAACTCCGAAGCCTGGAAAGGTGTCTTAGGCAAGCATGGTGTTGGAAATTGCAATGATAACGGACGCCTCTTGCTAGAGTTCTGTGCAGAACAACAACTGACTATTACAAACACAATCTTTCAGCAGAAAGATAGCTTGAAGACAACCTGGATGCATCCCCAATCCAAACATTGGCACCTCATTGACTATGTTCTAGTCCATCAGAGAGACATTTGTGATGTCCGTCATACCTGAGTGATGCACAGTGCAGAATGCCAAACAGATCATCGCCTCATCAGATGTAAACTAAATCTTCATCTTAAGTTCAAACCTAAGAGGGGTGGCATCTTAAAGAAGAGACTCCAAGTCAACAATCTTCAACAAGCTACCATGAGAGACAACTTCCAGGCAAATCTACAAAACAAAACTTGAAGACCATCCTACAGATCCCTCTCCTACAGTGCTTTGGCAACATATCAAAAACAGTATCTTCCAGTCTGCAGAAGAATCCCTCAGGTTCTCCCATTAGAAAAATCAAGACTGGTTTGATGAAAACAACCAAGAGATCCAGGAGCTGTTGGCAAAGAAGAGAACTGCTCACCAGGCATACCTCGCCCAGCAAACCTGCCACGTAAGAAAAGCAGCTTTCCGCCTCACATGTAGTAAAATTCAACAAAAACTCCGAGACATGCAGAACAAGTGGTGGATCAATATAGCAGAAAAGACACAATGCTGTGCAGATCTGGGTGATCATAGAGGATTTTATGAAGCTCTTAAAGCAGCGTTTGGACCTACTTATCAGGTCCAAAGCACCTTATACAGTACAGATGGTCAAACATTAATTACTGATAAAGCCTCCATCCTAAATCATTGGGCTGAACATTTTCAAAGTCTCTTTAGCGCCAACCGAGTAGTCCAAGGCTCAGCTATCCAATATATGATACAAAAACCAATGAAAAATGAATTGGACATAGCTCCCACTTTGGAAGAGACCCTTAAGGCCATACAGCAGATGAAAAACGGCAAGGCAGCTGGGATTGATGGAATCCCACCTGAAGTTTGGAAACATGGAGGTCATACACTCCACGAAAAATTCCACGAATTCCTTGTGAATTGCTGGGAAAAAGAGGAACTGCCATCAGACCTCTGAGATGCAGTCATCATCACCCTGTACAAGAAAAAAGGAGTAAAATTCGATTGCTCAAACTATCAAGGCATAACACTGCTCTCTATTGCTGGAAAAATCCTTGCAAGGATACTCCTGAACAGATTAGTTCCTGCTATTGCAGAAGAACTTCTTCCTGAAAGCCAATGTGGCTTCAGAGCCAATAGGAGTACTACAGATATGGTATTTGCCCTTAGACAACTGCAAGAAAAATGTAGGGAGCAGAACAAGGGTCTCTATGTAACATTTGTCGACCTCACCAAAGCCTTTGACACTATAAGTAGAAAAGGTCTGTGGCAGATCCTGGAAAGACTAGGATGTCCCCCCAAATTCCTTAAAATGATTATCTTGATACACGAGGGTCAAGTCAGATATGGCGGTGCTCTTTCAGAGCCCTTTCTAATAACTAATGGAGTGAAGCAAGGTTGTGTTCTTGCACCAACTTTATTTACAATCTTCTTTAGCATGATGCTCCAAAGGGCTACGGCAGAGCTTGAAGAAGACGACGGCATCTATATACGTTACCGTAATGATGGTAGCTTGTTTAACTTAAGCCGTCTGAGGGCTCACACTAAGACTCTAAACTATCTAGTCCGTGAGCTGCTCTTCGCTGATGATGCTGCCCTTGTTGCCCACACAGAAGCAGCTCTGCAGCACCTAACATCCTGCTTCACAACAGCTGCAGAGCTGTTTGGGCTGGAAGTCAACCTGAAGAAAACAGAAGTTCTTTACCAGCCTGCACCACAGGATGAACACCACCATCCCCACATTGCCGTCGGCAAATCTGTGCTCAAGTCCGTTCAGCAGTTCACCTACCTGGGAAGCATCATCTCCTCAGATGCCAAGATTGATAAAGAGATCGATCACAGATTAGCAAAGGCATATAGTGCATTTGGAAGACTTTACAAAAGAGTCTGGAGCAATAAACACCTGAGGCAAAGCACAAAAATCAGTGTGTATAGAGCCATTGTACTGTCTATCCTCCTTTATGGGTCTGAAACATGGGTCACCTATCGTCACCACCTACAACTCCTCGAGCGCTTTCATCAGCGCTGTCTACGCATAATCCTAAATATACACTGGTCTGACTATGTGACGAATGTTGCTGTCCTTGAGCAAGCAGGAATCACCAGTATTGAGGCCATGATATTGAGAATGCAGCTGCGCTGGGCAGGGCACGTTTCTAGGATAGAGGACCATCGCCTCCCAAAAATTCTACTCTACGATGAACTCGCCACGGGTCAGCATAAGAGGGGCGCTCCAAAAAAGCGATACAAAGACTCCCTGAAACAACATCTCAGGCTCGGCCAAATTGATCACCAACAATGGTCCGCCCTGGCCTCACATCGGGAGGCATGGAGACGCACTATCCACAATGCTGCAGCCTTATTTGAGAACTCACACCGAACAAGTCTTGAAGAGAAACGACAACGCAGAAAGAATCACAACCCCAAAACATCACCCAAGGAGACCTTCTGCTGTGCTTTTTGCAACTGGACTTGCTTATCTCGGATTGGCCTTTTTAGTCATCAGCGCGCTTGCAGAAAGCGCAGGATGAGTCCTTCCTGAATCTTCGTTTGCGAAGAAAAACCAGAGAGAGAAGTGACTGAGTCATCTGAAGCTATTGCTCCTGGGACATTCCTGTAAACTGAAGCATAATGAATGACATTGAGGAGCCTTCTGAATGGGTCAGAAATTTATCGGTGTTTAACAAAGCCAAATTGGTCTAGTTCTATGTAGTTTCCTGCAACAGAATTCAACCTGTTAGCCAAGAAGGCAGATAAGATTTTTGAATCTTGATTAATAAGTGAAATTGGATGAAATGAATCAATTGCTTTTGGATCCTTGCCTGGTTTTAAAATTATGCATGCCATTTTCAATGATTCTGGTATAGCATTCCCATCCAAAATAGAATTTAATAAGTTTATCAATATTGGAGTTAACTGTTCTTCAAAAAGTTTATAAAAGGAATGACCCAAACTACCAATGCTGGAGGCATTGTTATGTTTCAGTTTTAAAATAATATTATTATTTTATTATTATTATTATTTATTTTATTTATGTATATCCTGCCTTTCTCCCAAAATAGGGACTCGAGATGGCTGGTGAATAGTTTAGAACAATACAGACATCATGCATTTCTTGAGTAGATTCATTTGAGACCAAAGATCCTTATACTCATTGGTAGATTTTATGGAGTTACAATGAGATAATGATTATGTTGGAATTGACTTATTGGACGTATACAGTTTTTTAAAATAGTTAATTAATTAATTGATAGTTTTTATATTTAAAGTCTGATTTCCTTTAGCAACTTTGAATGATAAGATTTTTGCCTTGAGATTTTCTTTTCTTTTTAACTAGATGTGCCAATAGTTTTGAGTTTTAGTTGTTAATTCATAAAAAATTGTTTTTTAAATAACAACTTATTAGAGATTTTGTTGATTTCTAACAGATTTAATTTAGATCTTTTTGTGTCCAACTGTGCTCTAATCTATTTATTTGCTATTTTTGAGTGTGTTGCTGTTCTAGATTTTTAATTTCTTGTAAAATTAGACTTTGATGTCTTTGCATATTTATTTGCTGTATGAGAAGTTTCCAGGAGAAGCAATCCAACCTTTCTTGGCCATAAAAAGGAGGGTTCAGGTCACAAAAGCAAGGAAGAATTCCTCTTGTCTTCTCTATTATGCCCATGACTCCTTTTCTTCAGCTAAATTCCCATTCTCCTGCACTCACTCATGTGCACATAAGAACAGCAGGATCTAAATGTGACCAGACAAACATAGGGAAATAGAGGCTTATACACCTAAACCCATTGAGTGTACAGTCATCCCTTCACATTCGCGGGGATTAGGTTCCCCAGATGCCCGCGAATGTGAAAATTCCACGAATAATGACTGCCCTCCCTCTCCCCCACCAAAGCGACCATGGGGCCTCCAGAGGCCCCATAGTCGCTTTCCCCCGCCTCCCCCTCCCTTCCAAGGCCTTCACAGGGCCTCTGGAGACCCTCCCGAGGCCCTGTGGATGCCACCCCAGCCCTCTCCCTCCCTCCCAAGGCCTTCACGGGGTCTCCGGAGAGTCTCCGGAGACCCCGTGGAAGTCTTCCCGGGCCTCCCCCCTCCCACACCGGGCCTTCACGGAGCCTTCTAAGGCTCCGTGGAGGCCTCCCCGGGCCTCCCCTCTCCCACCCAGGGCCTCCCCCCTCCCACCCCGGGCCTTCACGGGGCCTCCAGGAGGCCCCTAGTTGCGGTTTGGGAAGGGCGAATAATCAAAACCGCAAATGCTAAGTTCGCGAATGTGGAGGGGCAACTGTACTTATATTCATTACTTGGCTGAGACAAGCATACTGTCCCGATTTGTCAGGGACCATCCCAATTAATAGCATAAACAATAGCAATAGCATTTATATTTCTATACCGCTTGTCAGTGCAAAGCACTCTTTAAGTGGTTTAAAATGTGTTAGCTAATTGTCCCCAATAAGCTGGCTACTCATTTTACTGACCTACGGAAGTATGGAAGGCTGAAGTCCTATGTATATGAGGGAGAAAAATATGATATCCTCTGAAGAAGTAGCAATTTGCAGGGCTGGGATCCATCTTAATGGTTAATAAAGCCCCCCCTAAACTTAGCCTGCCCCCTAACCAAGATGGCAGCCTCAAGTGCATTACTCGCGCTTTTAAATCTGCCACCGCCAAAAATTTAAAAAAGTTCACCATAAGTGATATTTACAAAAGAAAAAGGAAGAAAAGAGAGTAATAGATCACCGTTTTATCAACTTACCAACCTCTCACATAGCCAAAAATCCCAAATGGTGGCAGCAGGAACTTGCCCTGTTCCAAGCCCTGCCCCCCATGCTCATCCGGCCAATCACTGCCTCTGTGCAGCAGCATGAGTGTGACTTTCTTAATGACTGCACATTCGCTTCCCCTATGGCGCTTTTTTAAAACTCCAAGAAAAGCTTCAAAGGCTTCCCTGATGGAGTTTAAGGTAGATTTGGCTGCCCCTCTTCTGAATGAGATGTATTGATACGAATGTCCATACAGATAGATCACCTTCCATGCGAATTCCATTAGGATTATTTTCACAGTTTGGACGACCCCTCAGTCAACCTTGGAGCCCCGTGGGATTAAACTCACAACATTGTGGCTGCAGTACTGGCATTTAACCACTGCACCACCAGGTCTCCTCTAATCTTCTGTCATCCTACTTTTAAAGCCATTTTTAAAATCCCAGTCCCTGTTCCTTTCACTCCCCCTCCCCGGCTTATTTCGATGGTTGCAAACTGAGTTCAACTCAGCAGGGAGGAGAGGAGAGGAAGAATGGGCAAAAGGCTCAGGCAAAAGCAAACTTCCAGTAGGCTAAGACCAAAGCAAACTGCTGCAGCCTCTCCTAGCTTGTGTGTCCTTCCTCATTAATAACTTTTTGCCCTCTTGCCCTCACTCTGATGTTGCTTGGCCACTTGTGTCCTAGGGCTTGTCTAGATCTGTCAGAATGTGCCACCTTATCGCTAGAGTATTCTGGCCCAGAGCTGGCCTGTTCCTCCCCACCGCTGTTACTGTGCCAAAACAGGCAGAAGTCCGTACACACACACTGGCTGGTATCATCAGCCACCTCCCCCTCATGTCTTCCCCTCAGAGCCAGGAAGGAGGCCCCCAGCATGTGATCAAGGCTAGTCATAAGCAGGGGACCTTGATCATGTGATGGGGGGTCTCCTTTCTGGTTGCAGAGTGACTCCAGTGGTGGTGGCGGCATTGTCTGGCTAGGTATGGACCCTGCATTCCTGCACTGGACCCATCTGGTTTTTCCCAGGTGTTAATTTAAAATGTTTTAAAATGATTTACCCCGGCTTCCCCCCACCTTTGCCTCAGGCATCGTCAGGACTGCCAGGAGGTGAAATAGGACAAGAGCCCTGTATTGTTTGGACTACAGGGCTCCAAGACAGGGGGAATCTGGAGTGACAAACCCTTAGGTCCTGTCTACACGATGAAAAATGACACGTATTTATTCAAAAGATTGGTGATCTGCACCGACCACCGTTCAAATAAATACGTGTCATTCAGAGCCTCCCCCATCACAAAGCGTACCTTTTAGTCCGTGTCCAGTGAATCCGGGTCTTCATCCCGATTGCAGGAATTAATCCAGAAAACATTCGAATGATTGGCAGTTTGTATACTCCTGTTCACACTGATATGAACATGAGTGGAACCTGATTGGCTGGCTGGGTAGAGGGGGCGGGACTAGGAAAGAGGGAAAGTGGCTGTGGCCACCATGTTGGATTCCCAGCTCGACAAGTGTCTGGTAAGTCTGTGATATGTTTTTTCATTTTTATGTTTAAATGTAAACATGTAATCATGGATGTCCAGACACCAGGCACCTTTTGAAATTAAAAAAAAAAGGCGACAGGAGATTTAAAACCGCCACCTAGATCGCTTGCTCCAGCCAGCTGGACAAGGGGGTCATACAGATTTTAGGGGGGTGTTTTAATCATGTAGGCAGATTGTTCGTGTTTGAACAATGCCTTTTCGGATGTATTACCCTCGGTCTGATTTTTTTTGGAAACGTGTAGACAGGACCTTCATTTTTATTTGTGAAATGTTGGAAGAATAATCCGTATTGACAAGCCCCTAGTTGGAGGTACAGTAGGACCCCTCTATCCCCTGATTCATTATACACTGATTCAGTTATCCATGGTTTCAGTTTCAGCACAGCTACCATAGAGTATTCCTAAAAATGCATCCTCTCTAGCCATTTTCTAGGTCCTCCAAGACAACTCTATGATATTTTAAATGGGAAATCCCATTATTTTCAATGGCGTTTGCTATTATCCATGGATTTAATTATCCACAGTGGGGCCTGGAACCAATCCCCCCTGGATACGGGAGTCCTACTGTATAGCCTAATCAGTGAGGAGGTGCCTAATAGAACTACCTGACTCAGGTATCTTTAAAATAGTAGACATTGTTGTTGGGTTCTACTTTTCTGGCCTTTTTCTCATCATGGATGGACTTCTGGTTCCTCACAGCAAAATGGCAAATGTGGTGGAGGGAGGGATATCAACTAGCGAAGTGCTAAATGCTAATAATACTCTCAGCCTGCTCTCCAGGTGTGGTCTCCCTCAGAAAAACAGAGGTACTTTCTGCCTGCAGTATGATCTGAGAAGTGGCAAATAGTAAAGAATGAAGAAGACTCTCCACTTCAGCAGGTTCATGTCACTTTTACTAGCCCCCGCCCCCCACACAAAAACCCTGAATAGAAATATCTGAAGAAATTTGGTTTGAAGAAACTGCAGTTTGAGGGTTCTCTTGGCAATTCTCTCTCACAATTCCTTAACATTGCCGCATGCAGCCCCATTATGATACTGACAGAACTTCCTTGCCCAAGCACAGTGACTATGAATCATTGTGACACTGCCAAGTAGACATCCCGCATTGCACTTGTGCATTTTTTTAAAAAGAGATAGAAAAAGTCTCCGAAGGCTTAGCTATTAGAATTAAATATGGGAAAATTTGTGTTTCCTCCATTTCGGTCCTGTCCCATGTTGTGCCCATGATGCATCCCCATAATTGGTGACTGTCAAAATGCCTGAGTTTGTTGTCCATATCGCTGGCTAGGGGATGAGGGAGGGAGGTTGATAAAGGCTGGTCAAGCAATCTCTCAGCCAAATGACAGCCTTTGTTTACCCGGCGCAGGGGCAGCTTTCCGGAGTGGGCAGTATGTGTTGTGCACGCTGGATCTGCCCCACTCAGCCCTTGCCCGGTGCCCCACCAGCTGCTGCGGCTTCTGCGACTGAGGGCCTGTTCTTCCTGGTGTCCCGCTGGTTGCTGGGGCTGCTGCAGCCTAGGGCTCAGCCTCCATGACTGACAGCCAGTGGGGTGCTGGGAGGAACGGGCCCTCAGTCACAAAAGCCGCAGCAGCTGGCGGGGCGCTGGGAGGAACGGGCTGCTGCTGCCTAGGCCAGCCCGAAAGCAAGCCAGCAAGCAGCCAGGCAATTGGGACAGGGGCAGGGAGAGTGCTGAGGCTGCCTAGCCTGGGCTAGGAGCAGCGGTGAGGAGGAAGAGGAGGGAGAGGAGCCCACCTCCGGACCTTGGTGGCGATGGTGGACTTTAAGCAGGGCCGTTCAACAATGGCAGATTCTCAACTGCAAGGCATCCCTTGCAAGCCTACCCCCGCCGAGGTCCAACCAATCACAATTCAGCTCTGCTGTGTGCCCCTTTTCCAGGATAGTTGTTGATTGACCAGACAACCAATAGTGCAGTTTTTCCTGCACTTTTAAAAAAAGACTGCAGAAAATAGAGGGATGGAAAGTCATGGGTTTTGGGAGGGGGTTGCTTCCCACCCTTCCAAATAGTGCGAGTGTGGCCCACTAAACATTAAGACCAATGGGATTCTTCCCAAATTTTCCCCCAGATATTTTTTGCCATTTAATCAACCTCCATGAAAGAGTCAGTTCTTTCCAAAATACTGGGCTTGAGTTTGGAGCACCTTGTTTCCAATTACTGTATTCACGTTATTAATCTTGATAACAGCAGAACATCTTTGCTCCTGCTTCCCCAAAGAAGTACTGTAATCTCATATGAGTGTGTGCATTGTTTATTGTTTAAAAGCTGTACTCTGGAAACCTGGGTGGGATGAGGGCAAGAAACAAGATGAGCAGTGCTCAGGTTGACAGGGACAGGAGAGCCTGTTTGCTCTGTTGCTTTATTACTAGGTTTCATGTTCTCATTCCAGATTTTTTTAAAAAAGTTAGAAGCAGAAGGGCAATGGCTCTGAAAGGCTAGGATGATGGCACTTGTGCTGATGAATGTGGCAGATGGAATGAACAATTTCTATTTTAAGATTGCAGGAAAAGCTAAGAGCTGGTCTCCAGAGGCTGATAAAGCTCCAACAAATTCTTCACTCCTCGACTATGCAGTAGAGACACCAAACATGCAATTTGGAAGCTCCTCAGTTTTCCTTTCAATTAACAGCTGATGTTGGGGGTAGGACCACAGCACACAGGGAGGTTTTAGCCTCCCATGCCTGCATGATTTAGAAACAAAAGAACAACCTTACAAGTGGTGAGTTTAATGTCAAATCTAGTTTAGCTCTTTGTCCTTGTTTGTGAGCCCCATGTGAGGGGTTGTCTAGACAAGAACAAATAATGCTGATTGTTGCGCATTAATGCAAATTTGCAGCAGCATTCATCTGTCTCCATGGTTTTTTTGCAACATGTCTGGTATGCAAAGCTATCCATGTTTGATGTTCACACAGAGCCATGCCTGCGAATCAACATGGTGGCCGGGAGTGAATCGCTCGCATTATTATTCTCAACAAGTTGGTGCTGCTGCACAGTTTTGTTTTGTTTTTACTGTAAATCTAAGGTGCACAAGTGTGACCTTCAATTTAAAAAGCTGTTTGGTCGCCTCACTGCAGTGAAAAAGCACATGATTCAAAATGGTGCTTCTGGTCACTTTGTTGCCAGCAAGCCCACCCCTTGCGCATGACCAACCAATGAGTTTCCACTTCCACTCTTTTCTGGGAATGTGCAGCGATGCGATTCAGTTGTCCCAATGAATGGGAGTGCACATTTCCCCCCGCATTAAAAAACAACGGGAAAAGCCACAACGACTTTTCCCACATAGCTTTTGGAAATTTTGCCCCCCACTTCCAAATATGGTGCATTGCCACGGGATCTTCTTGGGACAAAAGGTATTCCCCTTGAATTCTATGAGGAGTTTTTTTTCACCATTCTAGACAACCTCCAAGTCCACTGAGCTTTTTAGGACACCGGTACCAAATAAATGAATTGCTATGAAATTATTCTAAAAATTCAGGGGTGGCTTGAGTGCATATATCCAACATATCTGCTTGAATAAACGCTTGATTAGTGTTATTAACCATCTTTAGCCTCTAGCCATTTGAAAGTGAGATGTGTGGTGGTGCTTGACCCTGGGAGATGTTTGCAACCAGCAGAAAGCCCTAGAATTTGTTGCTTAGATTGATGGACAGCTGCACCACATCAGGGGCCCACTGGTAACACTGGTCCTGGGGCCACATGATGAAGAATTAAATTTTGGAGCTAAAGCCTAATCACACAGAAACATTCAAATTTAAAGTGTTAAAAAGTATAAGAGCATGATAAAACTCTATGAAGTTTATGGGGTCACCATAAGTCAACAGGTGACTCAAAGGCACACACACACACACATAAGCACATGCTGCAAAATTTTCTCCTTAAAAAAAACTCAAAGCAACTCTGGCCAAGATCCTACATGCATTTATTGTAGCATTTGCCATTGTGCAATGGGCACAATGGCTTTGAGTTCACCCATTGAGCAACGGTTGATTAACCCACCAAGTCAAAAGTGAGACGGGTGTATGTGTGCTCGTTAAATGATTGCCTATATGAGTGATGGTGGCACTCCCATGGCAGTGGGGTGGTGAATCCACACCAAGCTTTAATCTTAATTTTAACAGAGCCCTCTAATGTCTTAACCTATTTTGGGAGCAGGGTTCAGCCCCTTGGACAATTCTTTCAGAGTTAAGACTAGAGCCTAGAGCAGATTCAACACCACACGGATGAGGAAGCCACCAACCAGCACTGACTAAGCACTGCATTTATGTAACACCTGAGGAAGTACAACCTCTTGCACAACTATTTATACAGTAGTATATATTCTGAAAACTAGTATAGTGCTTTGGCTAAGAGACTGCAAAGAGGAACTCTTTGGTTCAAATTTTGTATTTTTATCATGATATCTTTAGATGACCTCAGTATTTTCACAATTGTATTACCCCACCCTTCAATATAGAATATCAGTACTTTACAGAGTTGATATAAGAGTTGTGATTGAAATAACAATAAAGGTGCCTGTGATTACCTTGCTAATGTCATCAACATCCATGTGATGGATATGGTACAGTGTTTCACATACACACTGAACACTTGCAGTATTCTGCATAAATGCTAGGGGTTATTATCATCACAATGATATTAAGAAAAGACAACTACAAAAATTCATAGGCACTTTTCTTCCTCTCCTGCAAAAGGGAGCTGCACTTTTTGACATGCATGCTAGGCACATAAGGCCATTCCATTTTTGAATAGCATCATCAGTGCTCAGTGAAAAGAATCCATGCTAGCCATTCTATTTGAAATGGACATGGCTGTTAAACTCAAATCCAGATGATAACCATTAAAACTTTGTATTCAAGTGCTTTCTCTGTTGTCCTCATATCTTTTAAAATGTCCTGGTTTATAGTGATTTTTCTTGCAGAAGACAATGCTAGCATGTCCAGCACATGCTACATCACAGAAGGAATGATCTGTGGGGCTGTTGATGATCAAGTTTTTGATGATGCCCCACTTTCTGCATGGCTTGTCTGTGGTTCCTTCCCCCATTGCTCCCCATTGGCCTTTAATGATCTATTTCCCCTTTGCAGCCATAGGGGAGCTGCAAGTAGTGAGCAAGTAAGGACAGGAAATGCTTAATTAATATAATAATAATAATAATAATAATAATATTTATTTATACCCCGCCCCTCTGCTAAAAACAATCGGGGCGGCTTCCAACAATTAAAACATTTATGTGGATGTCTGTCAAAAGTTTGGAAGGAGATAATCTAGCATTTTGGTTATCAATATGCTGGTGACATTCTTATCCATACAACTTTTAAATAAGCTTCCAGGAGCTGCTATCTCTCTCCTGAACCTATGTTTAAAGGGTGGGAGCACCAATAACTTGATTTTCCCAGGAAAAAATTAATTGGAACATTTCCAGAAAATCTTTCCAATGTCCTACACAGTGCATAATCAGATCTAGAATGTTAATTTTACTTGTAGATACTGAACAAAAATGTTAAATGTCCTGATAGCCATGATAGTCCATGGCAAGTGAGCCTGTTGATGTCCTGGCTGGTCTCTGAAATGGAGAAATAGCCACAGTGATGGCCATGATTGCTGCTAAGCATCTCCTCCCAAATAATGGAGCCAAGTGAGCCCCCTGGTTCACTAGGGACTTGGCAATGATGATGTGCATGGGATGGAGATCAAGAGTTTTGATAGCAAAAATTCAGAGCAGTTCAGACCGAACACAAGCTAGAGTCTGTCCCATAGCCATGGCGGCAATGAAGAAATCATACTTCTCTGCCATCATTGCATCTACACAGTGTCACACAGTGGAACTGTTTTGCGTGGTTAGCAGTTTTCACTGCTTTGCCCCACAAGAAGAGAATGCAGACCACACAGCACACCATTGTCAAGAATTTACACAACACTTTGCAAACAAAATAATGTGAATCTTCTCTGACTTGGATGCCATGGTTGATACAGATCCCATGGATGTAATCTTGGCTCCTGCTTGTCTAGTGTTATTGGATAAATTTCAATTTTTACAGCCTGAAGATGTGATTTGAACAGCATCCTTGGAAAGGTGGGAACCAGCATGTGCGTACTAGACCCGTCATACAAGCAGCCTGAGTGGGACTGGTTAAATATGTAAGGGGAGTAGTGAATGCCTTATTGCTGCAAAGTAGGTTTCAACCCTGCCTAAGAAAGATTGTCTCTGGTGAAGTTGTTACTGGGGGGAAAAAACCTTCCTTGAACCCCGCTATACGTACTACTGGCCAGTCTCCAATATTCCTTTCTTGGCCAAGGTTCTGAAGTGCATGGTGACCTCCGATCTCCAGGAGCTCCTCAATGAAGCAGATAATCTAAATCCATTTGAGACCTGGATATGGGGCAGAGATGGCTCAAATTCCTTTAGTTGATGGCCTGCATCAGAAACTGGATGGGGTAGTGTGTCCTATTGGTTCTAGGGGGGCTCTCAGTGGCTTTTGATTCATTTGACCATGGTATCCTTGTAGTCCTCTTTCTGGGATGGGACTTGGGGCCACTGTTTAAAAATGACTCCTGTTCTTAGAAGGGCAAAGGAAGGTGATGCTGGAGGTTTCCTGTTCAACAAGCCACACAGGCCAGTGGGATTCCTCAGGCTTGATTCTGTCTCCTATGCTGTTCAAAATATACCTGAAACCACTGGGAGAGGCTGTCTTACGTTTTGAGGTTCAGTGTCGCTAGTATGTTGGAGACACTCAGCTGTATCTCCCCTTTCCACCTAATTCTGCTGTCAGTAATGGACTGGTTGAGGATGAACAAATTGAAGCTTAATCCAGACAAGATAGAGATGCTCCTGATTAGTCAAAAGCCAAATCAAGGAACAGGGGTTTGACCTGTGCTGGTTGGGGTTACATTGCTTTTGTAATATCAGCTTTTTCTTGAACAAAATACATGTTGGAAGTGCCACAAATCAGTAGGCATTCTTTACCATATGTGGTGGGGTTGTCGTTTAGTTAATTTTTTTGGGCAAATATACATAAAAATATTACAGGAATCTTCCAGATAAAATATTATATGAGGCTGGAAATCTATCTTTTAAATATGAGAAATGTGTTAAGTAAAGATGACAAGAGAGGACATTGGTGAAAGATATTATATTTGATTTCTGCTGCAAGACTTGTCCCAGACTGTAACTGGAAGTTGGAAGAAACACCTAATCTTGAGGACTGGCTTTTGAAAATTGCAGACATGGTTGAAATGGATATTTTAACTGCGAATCTAAATACTAGCTCTCTAGAGAAAGTGAAAAGTGAATGGGAACCGGTGATTAAATTCTGGGCAGAAAAATGGTTGATTAATTTCCAGTTATTACAAATCCCATAAACTGTATTATAAAATTAATGAATGTAAAGAGAAAGGAATGGAAATGGGAGGGAGAATGGACAAAGGGGAATCGATACTTTAAGATACCTTTTTTGTAAATATTTTTCTATTGCTGTATTGTATATTATAAAAACATAATTGACGAAACAGAAAAGTACCATAAGACTGGATAAAACAGGAAGTCTATGAGATAAGAAGTTACAAATATAATTACATTAGAATTACATTTTATTTTATTTTTACTTGTTAATTGTTTCATTGAATTCTCTGCAATAAGATATGATAATATGTATTAAGCATCTAAAACTTTAATAAAAAGATATTTAAAAACTAAAAGAAATATCAGCTTTTTTACTTAGGTGTACTCCTGGATTCATTGCTGATCCTGGATGCCAAGATTTCTATGATAGCCAGGAGTGTATTTGTGCAGCTAAAACTAATGCCTCAGCTGTGCCTGTTGCTGAAAATGATCTGACTACGATGACACATGGCTTGATTATATCTTATTTGGATTACTGTGCATGGGGCTTCCTTTGGAAACTGTTTTGAAACTGCAGCAGGTCCAAAATGCTGTGGCCAGAGTACTGACCAAGGCAGGTTACAGGGAACATATAACTACTGTACTTTGTTGAAATAGCTTCATTGGCTACCGGTTCATTTCTGGGCACAACTTACAGTTCTGGTTATGACCTAGGAAGCTCCATATTGCTTAAGTCCAGACTATTTGAAAAACTGTACCCAATCCTTATATCAGCCTGCCCTGCCCAAGCTTCAAGATATTCAGAGAGGGCTTCCTTTTGGTCCCATCACTTTCACACATGTGCTTGGCAACATTCTGGGAGTTAAACAGTCTTGGGGGAAAGAGCTTAGTTTTGAAATTGAGGACAGTTGGTGGTCCTCTCATGGACCTGACCTCTTGGGTCAATCTCTACCACGGTAAGAGAACATAGTTTTAGAATTATTTTTCATTGGTATAATACACCATAAAAACTTATGGCTATTCTCCCACTAAAATAACATTGTTTGTAAAAATGCTATACAATTAGGACTGTTCTGTTTCCTATCACACCTTGGGAACCTTTCCAGGATTGCAACCTTTGTTTGTACTAAAAGCTTATCCCACACAGCATTTGGGACTGCCCACCCAGTAGCATCACCACCCCTCTTTCTAGTTTGGCACACACAGGGAGGGAGGGAGAGAGAGAGATGCCCCCACAGAACTATAAATGAAAGCATACATTCAAAAAGGCCTTTTTTTTTCCTTGTGAAAGGTGCTTCCTGATAAGAACAAGATAAAACTTCTAGCTTCAACTTAACTAATCTCTGACGGATGAAAGCTAGCAGCTATTTATCTATCTGTCTGATCTGTCTTGATGCTGGCTTTTATCTGCCAGTGATTAGTTAAGTCTGAAGCTAGAAAAAACAGCAAGAAAGAGACTGAGGGTTAATGAAATAAATGCTTTTTTAAACTGTAATACTCTTTTCCACTTATATTTCCAGACGTGTGTGTATGTGTGCGAAGAACAGGCATACGAAGGGGGAGAAGTTTCTCTGACAAGCCCTTTCTCCTCCTCACCTGATGATCACTAAGGCACTTAAGCCACAACCAAAGCATGCCCATTGATTACCCAAAACCAGCATTAAAACAGAATTGAACTATCACACTAAAATTGAAACAGAACAGTAGTGGGAAAGGATGTCATTAATGGATTGCTTTTATTAATAAAAAGAAATGGTTTCCAAAGGATCTCCCATGGAAGAGCAACAGAAGAGGAACAATACCATGTGATTAGTCCCAGCCAAAGATGCTATTATCCTGGTGAATTTGCAATTTACATGCCTTGTGTGATAAAGTCCTCCATTACATAGAGAAGCAAATATCATATACAGTAAATGCTGGAGAAATAATGAAATAGGTACCTTTTTCCATGTGTGGTGGCTATACCCTCAAGTTAAAGAATTCTGGCAAAAAATATTTACAAAAATGGGAAAAATAACTAATCAGAATATAGTGGTTACACCCTCATTAGGTTTACTGTCACCGTTTGTAAAGGACAAAAAAGATGTTCCATATAAAAAAGTCATATCATTCCTTAGGGGTCGGTTCCACGGCAACTTTTGTTGCACAAAGTATTGCATTAGCGCACTTTCGATTTTGCATCGCTGAGTTCCCACAGCAAAATTTCAGATCCTGTTTAATTCCGCGATGTAGTTCCGATGTGCTTATAACGTGGAGTATATTAATGTGAGAATTTCTACACATCGAAATATTTCAGTTCCCAGGACATCGATATTCCGCATTCTTTGACAACCCTACCTGTCAATCAACGAAGTATGTCATTCGTTCTAGACGTACTTCCTTCAGGAATTCCCGCCACCCGTACTCCCATTGGTCATCCACTTCCCCCCTCTTGGGCTTCTGATTGGGCATCTCATCATCTTTTATGGTCTTTGTTCTCTTCAATGGTGCCAATTAAATTGTTGCAGCCATGGAGGTTTTAGCTACGCCCATTTCCTACTTCTATTTGGCTATTACAGTTATGATCTCTAATTTCTCTGTATTTCTGACGCATCGTTTTCGATTTCGTGCGGCATTCTTCCGGGGTTCGGTTGTGTCCACGCTTTAGCATTTCTGCGGCTACTTTTTTCTAAGACATCAATATTCCGGTGACATACACGTAGCTGCTCCTGTACTTTCTCTTCCCCCCAAAGAGCCAGTAAATCAAGAGTTTCGGCATGACTCCAAGCTATTCCCCTGCTCCCCTTCTTTGTTCTCTGAACTGACTCCATTAGGAAAACGATAGATGTTTACAGGGATGCTTCAAAGCAGATAGGAAAACCGGATGTGTAGGCGGGTTTCTGTGGCGTCACTATAAAAAACCGCCCACATCCCTAATTTTAAACATCGCGAATTTAAAAATGACAGACAGTTCCCAAATGTGATAATGCGCAAACTTGCAGCACTTTTTTTAAAAAAGGCGGAAAATCAGCGGTGTCATTAAGTGTGCCACTTACGGGTGTTTTAGACCCCCTCCTTCCAAAAAGGGCGATGCAGATGCGGAACACGTGGGAACTATAAGAATTCTAGGCGAATTCTTTGAGGATTATTTTTGCCGTGTAAACGACCCCTTTGTTTAGTGAAAATTCTGGGTGCTTTTTCTATACCAAACAGCAGAGGACATTAGATTTGAACCAACAGCATAATCAACAGTAAAGCAAATTTTAAATTTATTGAAATAATAGACAAGACAGTGAAAAGCAATAAATATTTGTAAAACGGTGAGTAATGTAAAATATGAGGTAGTAACAATGATAATGCATAACAACTTCAGTTGTTACAGCATAACAACTTAAGCCTGTATAATATGAGTAAGAAAATAATACAAGGTATTGACTAAGGCACAACTACTAAAACTATGCACAGATAATAGAGAAATTGCTATTGAACAAATGCAAAAGTCCAAGCTTAAGATATAAAAGTTATTAAATTGTAAAAGATTAAATACAATGTGTCCAGGCATGCTCTTAATCAAATGTCTAATATATGAACCAAAGCAAAAACCACACAAAAAAGGAACAATTTCTAGAAATAAGCAGAAGCAATTGACAAAGCAACCCTTTCAGAAATTGCCTAGTCTGCTTGGATCCCAAATACCCCAGTTATTTTTGGGTTAATTCTGCATTGGCGTAGCCAAAGGCAAGCATATACAGTTTGAAAACCAAAAAGTAACTTAAACAAAAATGCAAATTATATATCTGCCTGTCTTGAAGTTTAGTGTGCCTTGATGAAATTCAAAGCAAAGCCAAAATATTTGACTTAGACTAATCACACCAAAAAATAAGCTTCAGTCAGCTATTTCAGCTCTGTTAAGTTTCTAACAATTTTGTAACAAAAGAATAAAATTTCTATTGTTTTACTGTGAACACATAAAATAAAAATTCATTCTCATTTCAAACACCAGCACATCAATAATTTAAGAGTAAATAAAGGAATATATATTGTTAAAGAGTTAAAACAAACACTGCTAAACTTAATTTACTTAATTCCCCTTCTTCTATCAGAGTATCAACTCTACTCTTATTAAAGAAAACCAACTTTTAAAGTAAAAGCAAAAACACATTTTAAAATCATTATTAAGCTTTTGAGTTTATGCTCTCTATTATTTTACAGCCACCATGACTGCTTAAGAAATGAGTTTTTAGTTTTATAATTTTAGTTGGGAGTCTTCAGAGCTGCAGAATGTAGATGCCTTATCTTCAAAGGTTCTTTAGACCATCTGCAAATGGGCAACCTGCTCTTCAATAGCTGCCTTCCAATCTTGTGTCCTATGTTTCATCATTAAGGATACTTTTGTTATGCTAAGAGGTGGGGGGTGCTTTAGAGCTCCATCTGTGATGCCAGAATCTCTATCATTATTTGGAGGAATTATTGGCTTGAATTATTAGTCTGTGAGAGGAGGGTAACTTTCGGGTTCTTTTCACCTATGTATCCCCGTACTAACTGTAGAGGAGGCTCCAGTTGAAGTAAACTACAGTATTTTATTAGAAAAACATAGGGCTTGTCTATACGAGCCCATAATAAAAGGAATACCTCACATTAATGACATTTCACAGCAGCTATGATCTGTACTGATGTTTTTTCTGCCCCTTAAGCTTCACATGCCTGCTAGTAAACATGATGGTTACAAATAATTTACTCACGTTTGCACTTACCTCGATTTGCCTCCACCAACCTTATTTCCCTCCCCCCAAAAAAACTATGTCCAAGGTGCGATTGAGCAATTTTTCAATTGAGCTCAAAAGAAAAAAAAACATCAACATCCCGTTTTTTCACCTTAGCACTTACTCACTAAGAAGAAAATCAAACATGGAAGCAGTGGGTGCTTGCCTTGTTAGCAGGCCCTTCCCCCTGCAATCATATGGTCAACCAGATTTGTACTTCCTCTTGTTTAGGCAAGTGAATCAAATTGACTCGCTTGTTCTAATGGGCAGAAATTCGCACCCCCTTGCTGTTTTTAAAAAGAAACAGGAAAAGCCATGAAATCTTTTCTGGCAAGGTTTTTGGCCTCCCCCCACTTAAAGACAGAATGCCTTTAAGACAGGTAGGATTATTCTCGCATTCCATGAGGAGTTTTTTTCACCGTTTGGGCAACCCCATAGACTAAGGAGATTTTCAGACAGGCAAAAATCGCTCCTTGCCGCGCGAGCAGCCTCCCGAAACTGCTGCGCGGCAAGGGTCTTCTTCGGACGACGCTGTGCCTCTGGCGAAACCGTCCGTGTCACTTCCGTGAAGCTTGGGACAGCTCCGCGTCATATTTGAAGCACGGGCAGCCTCCGTGATTGAAATATGACGCGGAGCCGTCCCAAGCTTCACGGAAGTGACACGGACGGTTTCGCCAGAGGCACAGCGTCGTCCGAAGAAGACCCTTGCCGCGCAGCAGTTTCGGGAGGCTGCTCGCGCGGCAAGGAGCGATTTTTGCCTGTCTGAAAATCTCCTAACACACAGGAATCTACACTCCTATGAACCATACAAGGCTATCAGAAAAGGAAGCAGGAAGGGTTGGAGATAGAGGTCCGAGTAAGAGGGAAATAGTTACTGGTCTTGGGAGAAGAAAGTTCTGTGTAGCAAAAGAACTGAAGCTGGCATCTGAGGGTGGCACAGGAGACCCCTGATCTTTGATGCACTGAGAAAGAGAGTGGCCTGGTCCCTTAGCAACACACTGAGCTATAGTGGGAAATTGTAATATTTATAACCCATTTCATGCCTTGGAGGCAAGATCTGGCTTTAACAATGGCTAGATGGCTCTTCCAAGGGAGAAACAAAGGAAAACACAACTCAACTAATTGCTTTACTTGCAGGGAGATAGAAATTGATTGGTTCATGACAACCTCGCAAGGCTGCACAGGAGCGGGTATAGGAAAGATTTCCATAGGAATAGATTTGGGAATGGTCACTTAATTGTTTGATTGAAAGGATTGTTGGTGAAGTGCCCAGGGCTGGAAGAAAGGATTAGCACATACCTCCTAAATGACTGTGTTTACTAAGGGGCTTCCACACAATCCTAATATGGGTTTTCCTGCCATCATATTTCTAAGACATATCCCAGGTCATTGTGACGTCCAACTTACCTTTGGTTTGCCCCAACCAGCCTGACCCCCAAAAGTGCTGAATATTTCCAATTATGAGATACAGTGGAGAGGGGGTAGTAGGGCATACTAACACCCTGACCTTCCTATTGTGGGTTCACACAACTAAAAAAAATTCATTCTGAAGTTTATGAACTAAAGCTGTATTGGACCAGAGTCTCTCTGTTCACTGGAGATGGCAGCCTTTGTACTCCAGACAGCTTTTCTTTGCTTCTGGCACTCCAAGACATGTAATGAACAAAAGTCACATTAATGTTCTGGGAGACTTTCTATGGGCAACTGATTGTCCATAGTACAAACAGATGATTGGACTAAAGAAGCCTTTAGTCAGATCCAACATTTCTACATCCTGTAATTTGAATTTCTGCCTAGTAGCTGTCTTGTGCTTGTATTTGATTTGATTTGATATTTTATATTTGTATGTTGGGTTTTTCATATAATAAAACCCATTAAAATAATAAAAAAGAATACTCACTATATTTTGAATAACATATTCAAACAAATGGTAGTTGATCTGAGAGAAAAAGCAGGGAAAAGCCTACACCCTATCTGCCCTGTAAAAGACAAGTGTATAAACTATTCACAGGATGTTAATGGCTGATAACAGGCTTGAAAGGGTTACATTGCTACATGTAGGTCAGTAAGATATACTGAGGAGAAGATAGCTTGGAGGCACCATGGAACTTGTCACCGTTTGAAGCATTCCAGAGATAACATGTTCTGAGTAAGGGGTGTATAACCTAATTAGACTGTGAAGTTTTGCCCATTCCTCCTCCTTCATTTTGAGTTCATGGGGGAAAGAAGTCTTTGCCTTTGTTTCGCCAGTTCAACTACACTTTAAAAGTCCCAGCTGGATAGGTATACCTTGGCATTTCCTCCAGCCCAAGAAATAGTCCTGATGCCCCCTCCTCAGGTGGCCATTACACTTTGGAGATTTTCAGATGGGGACAAAAAAAGTGTTCCCATCCTGCAATTTCCTTTCCCGCCCCCTCCTGTCCCCATCATGCCACAATCAACTAAAGTTTCAGACCTACCTTGGTAGCATCTTCGTTGCTGTCCAGGAGTGAATGGAGCTCAAACGGAGCTCTATTCACTTCCTGGTTTGAAATCCTGGCCATTCGCGCGAGAGGATGGGAGCATAGGAAATTCAAATTTTTAAAGAAAACAAAAGGACAAAAGTGACAGCAAGCACAAAAAACACATTTAAAACATAACAATTACCCCGGGTGGGTACAAAAAAGTGTGTCACTTACCTGGATGTCCCGATCTCACCTGGAAGTGTTCTGGCACGGACCTCCCACTGACGCTGGCATCGTGTCAGCATAACAGGGCACCTTTTCACTTGCAGGACATTCTGTTACAGAAATGGCTTAGCCCATGAATAAAATGAAGCGCTGGCGTAATGACAGCCAAATGGGAGCATGACAACACGGGAATGATGTTGTCTGAAAGGGAAGCCCTTTAGCGATTTCCTGGTGTTGTCATGACTCCATATTTAGCCTGTCTGAAAATCTCCTATGACATGGAAGTCCTCATGGCAGATAGGGCATAGGCTTTCCATTAACCATCAATATTGTCAGTAAAATCTTTCACAGCAGTGACTTGTCTAGAGACTGTGCCACCATCACACAATTACAGCACTTTGATACCACTTTAACTGCCCTGGCTCCATCTGATGGAATCCTAAGAGTTGATGTTTGGTGTGCTGCTTACTTACAGTTCTTTGCCAGAGAGCTCTAATGCTCTCATTCAGGGAAACAGAGCAGAGGATTCCAAGTCCCCTCACCAAACTACCCAGCATTCCATAGGATGGAGCCATGGCTGTCAAAGTGGTGTCAAACTGTTATAACTAGACAATGTGGATACACCCCTAGTTTCAGCTATTTGCACACCTGCTAATGAAACCTGGGTTGACAAGGGCTCCGAATAACACCTAAATTCAAAACTTTATACAGAAATTATTTATTTTAGAAGAAATATTTACATGAATACACACTTCTCTTGCATAATTTGATGACATTTAAGAGGGAATGGCACTGAAAGCTACTTACACAATAATGTCAGCACAGCTAATATACTGTGCCTGAAACATTGTGGTTATCCAGCCACCCCCAATAATTGACTTTAAGGACTTTTTCAAACGGGGTAAAAAAAAAAAACAAGGAGGTTGGGAGAAGAATGGGGCTGTCGCACTTACAGAGCCCCATTTCAGACAGCCCTGTCCTCCTCCCAAACTTCCCCCATCCTTCCTCCATGCTGCGGGCACCACTTTTTATTGACAGGGATCCTCCATTAATAAAAGTGGCTCATTTCTCGCGCCAGCAGCACGAAGGAAGGACAGGGGAAGGTCGGCAGGAGGATGGGGCTGTCTGAAATGGGGCTCTGTAAGTGCGACAGCCCTGTTCTTCTCCCGACCTCCTCGAGGTTTTTTTACCCCGTTTGAAAAAGTCCTATCACACTACACTCTTATAGTGCTATTATTCCACTTTAACTGCTGTGGCTGCTTCCTGTGGAATTCTGGGATTTGTAGTCTAGTGAGGCCTAAGAGCTCTCTAAATGCCCCTCCCTAAACTGCAAATCCCGGGATCCCACAGGAGTCAGCCAGGGCAGTTAAAGTGGAATAGTAGTGCTATAACAGTATAGTGTGATATTGTCCTAAATTAGTGTTTTAACTGGAGAACAGGAGAAGTACCAGCAGACTGGAGGAGGGCAAACGTTGTCCCCATCTTCAAAAAGGGGAGAAAAGAGGATCCCAACAATTATCTTCCAGTTAGTCTGACACCAATACCAGGGAAGATTCTAGAGCAGATAATTAAACAGAGAGTCTATGAACATTTAGAAGGCAATGCCATAATCACAAAAAGTCAACATGGATTTCAGAGAAACAAGTCATGCCAGACTAATCTGATCTCTTTTTTTGATAAAATTACCAGCTTGGTAGATGAAGGGAATGCTGTGGATATCGTATACCTTGATTTCAGTAAGGCCTTTGACAAGGTTCCCCATGACATTCTTGCAAACAGGCTGGTAAAATGTGGGCTAGACAAGTTAACTGTTAAATGGATTTGTAATTGGTTGACCGGCCGAACCCAAAGGGTGCTCAGCAGTGGCTCCTCTTCGTCTTGGAAAGATGTGACCAGTGGGGTGCCACAGGGTTCTGTCCCGGGCCCAGTGCTATTCAACATCTTTATCAATGACTTGGATGACGGAATTAGGGGCATACTTATCAAATTTTCAGATGACACCAAATTAGGAGGAGTAGCTAATACCCTAGCGGACAGGATCAAAATTCAAAATGACCTGGATAGACTGGAGAGCTGGGCCAAAGCTAACAAAATGAAATTCAATACGGAGAAATGTAAGGTACTGCACTTAGGGCGGAAAAACGAAATGCATAGATACAGGATGGGGGAGACCTGGCTGAAGGAGACTACATGAGAAAGGGATCTAGGAGTCCTAGTAGACCACAAGTTGAACATGAGTCAACAGTGTGATGCGGCAGCTAAAAAGGCTAATGCAATTTTGGGCTGCATCAATAGTGTCTAGATCAAGGGAAGTCATAGTGCCACTGTATTCTGCCTTGGTCAGGCCTCACCTAGATACTGTGTCCAGTTGTGGGCACCACAATTCAAAAAGGATATTGACAAATTGGAGGGTGTCCAGAGAAGGACAACTAAAATGGTGAAAGGTCTGGAAACCATGCCTTATGAGGAAAGACTTAGGGAGTTGGGTATGTTTAGCCTGGAAAAAAGACGGTTAAGGGGCGATATGATAACCCTGTTTAAGTATTTGAAGGGGTGTCACGTTGATGATGGAGCAAGCTTGTTTTCTGCTGCTCCAGAGACTGGAACACGGAGCAATGGATGCAAGCTCCAGGAACAGAGATTCCACCTCAACATTAGGAGGAACTTTTTGACAGTAAAAGCTGTTAGGCAGTGGAACGCACTCCCTCAGAGCATGGTGGGGTCTCCTTCCTTGGAGGTCTTTAAACAGAGGCTGGATGGCCATCTGTCGGGGATGCTTTGATTGTGATTCCTGCGTGGCAGGGGGTTGGACTGGATGGCCCTTGTGGTCTCTTCCAGCTCTACAATTCTATGATTATATGATTCTATGATTCTTCCAAAGCCTTGGATACGTCCAGGTTAATTGCCCTTGTAATGTGTGTAGATCAGTTGCACTATATACTTACTTTAGATGGGGGTTAATCTGTGTTTTTAAAACTATGACCCACTTTGGTTCCCAGCCTTGGGGGGGAAAGCAGTCTCATCATCATCATCTGAGTCATAACTTCTTGAACCACATTCTATTTTTTCTAAAGGATTCAGTTTCTGTCAGCAAGGGAAACTTACTACACATTACCTTCTTAACTAATTATGATTGTGATTCTCCAGAAGCAGGAGTTTTCAAGAAATAGAAACAAATTTAACACTGTATTAATCTATTAGCCTTTCCTCCTCCTTCTCCTCCTGGTCCTGGCTGAGCTGAAAGCCTTCTGATTCTATTCAGAAAAAGGGGCTGTTCGCAGAATTGTAGGATCTTTAATAACAATCCTGAATTACTGTTTGGTGTTATATTATGGTGTTATATAGTTATTCCATTATATGACAGGAGACATTTTCTGTTGCCTACCAATTATTGCTTTGATTCAATTTTTTCTTTTATATGGCACTCTACTGTTTGTCATTATCACAGCAATTTAAATAATGTGGAGAAAACTCACATACTTCCATAAAGGCATTGTAGAGAGCACAACACTTCATTATTGTTTTTCATTGTTTGATGTTCCTTAGTTTTAAGTGTTTGACAGCACAATATCATTTAGAATATCTTAGTACTGAATGCACAATACATAATACTGTACATGTAACCACTCCAAAGTGTTACCCAAAAATCACTCATGAAATTCCCACACAAATATCGAGTTTCTAATATGTTGGGGAAATTAACAGCAATTCGACTTAGCAATGCAAGAAGGGGGCAACAGAGATGAATCCTATGCCTATTTTTACCCCTACTAACTCTGAACTGACATACACACAAACACAAGATGAAAAGTTAACAATGGCATTCATTAAGGACTTAAAAATGACACCAATCACACACACATTCATACAATAAAGCATTCACACAAGACCACTGGGAATGGAAAAAAAGAACTTGACATAGACATAGATAGGGAGTCTTTCAGGGAAAATATGACACCTGTCTCGTAGTCCAAAGTTTCAATGCAGACTGGCAGCATGGATGGATGAAGCAGGAATGGCTAACACAGAGGGATGTGGGGTCCTCAGGAATGGAGTCTGTGTGCCTGGCTACATGGAAAGATGTAGTGTTGCCAGGAACTGAATGTGTGCCTGGCTACACAAAGACCCACTGTCTCCAGGAAGTGAATCTGTGCACGCTGAGGCAGGGTTTGGGGCCAGTAGTTATACCCAAAAACATGCCCTTAAGTGATGAAGTTCCATGTGTTGAAACAATGGATTCCAGGTATCTCCAGAGACTGAACAATGGGTTTTCAATTATGTTACTGTGTTGCAACTACTCTAAATGTTCTGGTGATTAATTTTACAAAGCGTGAGCTGCCTTCTGGATAGCTAGGTCTGGGGACTAAGGGAGAGTAATACCTTCAGACAAAGGATTACTCTAACCACCAATAATGGGATCACTTGTTTGTCACTAGGGTGTGTGCAGGCAATGTCCTTAGCTCTTTATGTTTCCTTCGGTTTTGGAATTTGTCAATAGTCTTTCCCTTCGGCAATACATGGCTTAATACTCGCCTTTGGGATCCTTATGGCGAGTCGCTGGGTTTTACTGTCCTCCCATGTAGATGACTATATGTAATATGCCAAATTATTAATAAGCCAATTTTGGGGGTTCCTGGGGGTGGGGCTTGTCAGGGATGCTAACAAAGGGGAGATTTTATGTTGTGTTTCGTGTGTCCATCTAAGAGAATTTAGGACTGATGACAGTTGTACTTCAAAAAAGTTCTAGCTAGGCGATTGTTTTTTGGATGGGAAGAGAGAACAAACTACTGTATTAAAATGATTAAAGTGGAAATCCTGTACTCATTTATCTGAGAATAAGTCCTACTGAATTCAGTGTGATTTACCTTTGAGGAGACCTGTATAGAATTTCACTGTAACAGTGTTACTAACACCAAAAACCCAAAAACCCACAACCCAGTTCATTCGACGAAGCTGGCTAAAGTTCACAAAAGCTCAGATACCATCCTACATTTGATAGTCTTTGATGGGCCTAAGGGCTCCTTGTTGTTTTTGCTACAGCAGACTAATGTGGCTGCCCCTTTGGAAACTGTCCTTTTGTGGTAATGCATTGCCTTCTCCACTAACTTTTCTTCTTTCCCTCCTTAGATCCGGAAAAGAAGTAAAGCCTGTCGTGGAGGATTGTGGGAAAATGATGAACTAGTCTCCATCAATGGAAGACAATGTGCTGGCCTGTCCCATGCCACTGCCATGCAGCTCATTGACTCTTCTAATGGTCTCCTCAGCATTGTCGTTAAAAGGTAATGGTGGTAATGGCTGTTGAGACTGGATTGAGTGAAATATCCACTACTTTATTGACCTGTGTAAATTATACACTTTTTAATTTATGATAGCTTAAGGCAGTACACACTGCTTTTCATGAAGTTTTCAATGCAGCCTTATGTAACTTCATAAACACTTACCTCTTCCCTATGCTCACACTTTATCCTCAGAATGCACAGGAGTGTCAAACTGAAGAGACTTCAGGGACTCTGTCCTGAAGCAGAACTGTCTTATTACATATTACTTTCTTTAAAACCACTAAATCATGAAATATCAGAATAATTTACATGGAGTCTGCTGTTCAGATACTCCCCACGCTGAGATCTGCATAGTATTTTAGTGGCTTGTTTTAAACAGGTTGCTGGACATGTGAGATCAGCTTTCTCACGCCCTCCTCCAAGCACCTAATGTCCCTTTTAAACACCAGTCATCTTGCCTCACTGTACAGCATTACGATACAAATACTCTGTGGCAGAAGCAGATGCGGCACTGGCATGCTCATAGTGTATGTATAGAAGCTGGGAGCCCAGTTTATTTTTTTAAAATATATTTTTATTAATTTTATAATCATACATTATATTATACAATCAATACTTAGTTAGTATAACACATAAAATTACTATAAACACCACAATTTTTCTATTAACTAATTTCAAAAGTCAACATAAATTCTTTACTATAATTCTATTCAAAAATATTAATTCCCTTACTCCCCCCCCACCTCAATGCTCCCCTTCACCGGGGCCATTATCCCTTACCTAATCTTTCCCGAATCTCATTTCTTCTCATGGAGGTAACCTCCCATCTTTTGTCTATAGTACTTTTTTAACAAATACTTTCCACATTTTATCAAAGTCACTTTCTTTCCAACTTCCTCTTCTTACTTTAATTCTACATGTTAACTTATCATTTATTGCCATTTTCCAAACTTCTTTATACCACTCCTCCACTTGTACATTTATTTGCATTTTCCAATGCCTTGCTATAATTAATCTTGCTGCCGTTAATACATTTGTTATTAAATCCTTTTCTGCTTGGTTCCCATTCTCTCCATTATAAATTGACATCAATGCTATACTCGGTTTCCTTTCTATATTTCTATTCAGAATATTCTCTATTTCTATGAAAATCATTTCCCAAAACTGCTGTACAAATTTGCAATTCCATCACATATGCATATATGTACCTATTTCTTGACAACCTCTCCAACAATATTTAGAGTTATTCTTATCTATATTATGCAATCTTGCTGGTGTCAAATACCATCTCCATATTATTTTATAATAATTTTCTTTTATCCGTATCAACATATTTTTTAGATGTCTTTGTTTCCATATCTTATCCCATTCGTGATCTCCAATTTTTTGTTTCAAATCTTCCTCCCATATTCTCCTTAAATATTCCCCTTTGTCTTTTTTTCCCTTGTTTTTTGTCAATATTTTATATAATTCACTTGTAATACCTTTCATACTTTCATTATCATCCCTCTTTTCACCTTTTTTCACCAAATTTTCAAATTTTGTAAATTCCCTTGTTTTTTTATGATTCTTTTTCCAATTTTTAATCCATTGTTCTAACTGTATGCAATTAAACCATGAAATTTTCAATCCACATAATTTCTCTCTTATACTGCCTTTCTCATTCATCCATCCTATCCATCCCTCTATTTTATCTAGTCCTCTTTTCTTTAATTCCTTTCCCATTTTTTCCTTCAAATTATTTGGGATTTTTTTTTTATTATAACCGGTGTTAATACTGAATCAATAGGCAAACATTCTCTCTTATATTTATATCATATTTCCCATATATTTTGCAGAAATGGATTCTCAATTCCTTTAATTTCCTTTTTTTGTAAAATTATCAAAAATTATGTTCCATATTCTCTTTTCTATTCTCCCTGTTTCTACCTCTAACCATTCTAAATCCCCCTGTCCTACAATTCCTTCTATAACATATCTCAATTGATTAGCTTCATAATATCATTTTATTTTGGGAAGACCAAGTCTTCCCTCCTTCTGTGATATATACCAAAATAATTTATTTAATCTTGTCCTTTTCCCTCCATTACAATATTTATTCAACATATTTTGCCATTTTTTCAGTTCTACTTCTGATACTTTTATTGGTAACATTCTAAACAAAAAATTTAGTTTAGGTAATATTTTCATTTTAACTAAAGCTACTCTTCCAAACCATGATAATTGAATATTTTTGTTTTCTTCCAACTTCTTTTCCATTTCTTTCCTTAGTACCATAATATTTTTCTCTTCTAGTTCTTTTAAATCTTTTGTAATATTTATTCCTAAATACTTAATATTACTTTTTAATCTTACTTCTATTTTTTCTCTTTTACAAATATATTTTCTTCTTCCTTAGTATAATTAAACATCATATCTGATTTGTTCCAATTAACCTGTAAGCCTGTCATCTCCCCAAATAATTTTAAATGTTCTTTAATTTTTTCTATTCCGTTAATCAGTTCCTTAATTGTTAGCAATGTATCATCAGCAAATAAGCTTATCTTTTGTTTCTACTCCAGTTCCTTCTATACTATTATCATTTATTATCACATTTGCTAGAATTTCTATTACCATTGCAAACAATATTGGAGAAAGTGGGCAACCTTGTCTTGTTCCTCTCGTTATTTTTATTTCTCTTGTTATTCCATCATTAACCATCACTATAGCTGTGTTATGGGAATACAAAACATTTACATCTTTATTGTATTTCTCTGTATTTCTGTGTCCTCTGCCATCTCACCTTCAACTTTCACTGAAGCTTTTTGTTGCAAAATCAGCTTGGACATGTACAAATGTACCCTGAATTAAAACTTCTGTTTACTAATAGCTCCATAAACTTTCCATGTTGTACTTTGTAAAAAGCTTTCTTGTAGTCAATAAAGCAAGCAGGCTTATTCATATTAATATCATGGCTCCTCTCCCCAAGTACATGTAAGCAAAACAGTACTGTACTTCCTTGCTTTTAAATCATCCTCTGAGGTCTTGTCTGCATGAGCAGAAGACACTGTTCTCGCTCCAAATCTGGCACTGGCAGTCCTGATGATGTAAGGTGACTTCTGGTGGGAGGATCTATATTTTCTGGCCCTTAACACGACTTTGTCCCCTACTAGACAAAGTCGCGAAAAGTCTGATGTTTTCTGGAAACTCCAGAGTAGCTCCAGGGTCTGTTAGCATGTGGATAGCTGGATCAGGTCAAAGCCAGAGTGACTCAGCTGTCCACACTGCCCCACTGGCCCATTGCCCTCAGGGCCACCACCACCACTGCCTCTCCTGTTGGCCCAGCAGCTCTGTTGAAGAGCCTGGTATCTCCCGTCACTGCTGGTGAGGTGAGCAGAGGGTGCTGCACCACATGTTTGACAAGAAAGGAGTCGCTCCCTGCTCCTTGTTGATTTCACGGGTGCCCTCTGCTTACCTCATCAGATTAAGCAGCCGGTGCAGACAAGACCTGAATCAAAATTGTATGGTTCCTACCCTTCTTCTCTCTTCTTATAAATTTAACCATATATTTTCTTAAAGAAGAATTTAAGCAAGGCTTAATTAAGCATCATTGTATAATTGCTGAAAGCTTTGGCATGTTACTTTTCAAATAATATAATTAAAAACTGACCTTAACCAATTTTAACAGCTAATCAGAGTTCTTATATTTTATCAAAATGATACGCTGAAATATCTAAATTGTCTTTTCCTATTAACTATAATATTTCTGTGTAATATCAAGTCTAGGAGTTTTGCCATTTTTTAATTAACCTTATTGATTTCAGGTTTCTATATTTCTGGTAGAATTTGGAAAATGAAAATTAGCTTTTTAAATTATGAATTAATTGGTTTTTTCCTACTAACATGGTTGAACTCCATTCATTGCCTGATTAAAACTGAAGTTAATCCTATACTGATGATTAATTATTTTAGGTAATTCCAATTTGGCGGAGGGAGGGCTGGCTCTCTCCATGCCAGATTCAGTGAAACAACAGGGCCTCAGGAGAAGAAGAAATAGGACATAAGGAAATGCATCACATGTCTCTGTGCTGGATGGTTTGTTCTGATCTACCTGCAAGAAATGGTGGAACCATTTTCAAGGGGTCTTTGTAGCCCACAGGCTAAATATTAGTTAACAGTGTGATGCAGTATCCAAGAAAGCCAATTCAATTCTAGACTGTATAATCAGGAATATAATAATAATAATAAAATTTATTTATACCCCGCCCCTCTGTTAAAACAATCGGGGCGGCTTACAAAAATTAAAATACAATACAGATAAAATATAGTGTCCAAATCAAGGAAAATAATAGTTCCACTCTCTTCTGCTTTGGTCAGACCTCACTTGGAATACTGTGCCCATTCTGGGCAACATTGTTCAAGAAGAAGCTCCGTTCAATTCCTCGTTTGAAATCCCGTGGATTCTCATGATGGTTGATCACCCGGGAAATTCAAAAACAAATAATAAAACAAAAAAAACACATTTAAAGTTACAAAAAGCACCAAAACACACTTTAAAACTTCCAAGTAACCCAGGAAGGAACATAAAAAGATCATCACTTACCTGGATGTTGCAATCTCACCCAGAAGTGTTGTGCCCCATCCAGCCATTGACTCTGCAGTGACAAGATTAAAATGGCCAGACATTTCACACACCAGCAATGCTGGCAAAAAGCCAGCAAAGCTTTTTTGATGGCTTAAGTCATCAATTAAAAGTGGTGCCTTATTACCAGACAATTGACACACTGGCCACAGGAGCAGAATGACGTCGTCTGATAATGACAACCCATTCCATCGAAATCACGTCATCTTGGCATGATTTTTTCCTTGTTTGATAAAGTCCAGTGTCAGGTTGCAGCAGCATCTACATGAAACAATGCAAAGCTTGAGCTGGGGAAGAATCCTACTGTACCTAATCCTACCATAGTTGTGTGTGTCTGCCTACAACAGGCAAGGTATATAGCAGCTGTCTCCAAATTTCCTTACTGGGTGTGTGTGAGCAACAAAATAGAAAGAAAAGGGGAGAGTAAATAAGCTTGCCTCATCACTTACTCCTCAGCTTGTTAAAAAAAGCATAGATTCTAAGATTGGCCTCCAAAATGGAAATTATAAGAAAAGTGGAGGCTGGTCAAAGAAAAAAACAAAACCATACCTTGATGTATTTGGGGAGAAATTTTCAAGAGGTGTCTAGAAGGTTCATATACAAGACTTATCTGATCTGATTGTTTAATTTCATGTGTGCGTATTTGTTAGTTTTGAATAAAAAGTTTGCTGAAACATGTTGAACTGTTCTTCCTTTTTGTGGTGTAGGAGTCTATCCCTAATCATTCCACGTCATTTCTGTCTCTGGTACCAAATTTTCTCTTACAGAAGTAATGCCCGTGAACATACTTACTTCGTTAACTGAGGCGTGCATGTACATCTTTGAATCTCTTTAAAGCTAAAATACAAAATCTGGACACTAATTTCACAATTTGTTCAGCATGAACTGGCAAGCACTAAATGTCCACTCAACCCAATATATACATCCTTAGATGCCCCTGAATACCAGTTTCTGGAAACACAAGCAAGAAGATGTGGTTGTACCCATGTTCCTCTGCTTGAGGGCTTCCCATAGGCATCTGTTTGGCTGCTATGGGAGCAGAAGGGTGGAGTAGGCAGGGCTTTGATCTGATCCAACATGGCTTTTCTCATTTTTTTAAAGTGATCAAATCCTTTTCTCTTTCTCAGGGTGACTACTGGTGACCAGCCTGATGTGAGACTCCTACGGACCCCTTCTCCCAGGCAGCTGCAAGTAGTCTCACCAATTTCCCCACTCAGCCAGGCTTCTCGGGTGCATAGTCCTGAACATCTGACAAGTCCCTGTGTAGCTCCAGAACCTGAGCAACGGACCCAGAGACAGCAGCACTTGGAGATCCTAACATCTCCTCCAGATAGTGAAGCATACTATGCTGAGACTGACAGTGACGCTGACAACATTGCCCAAGAAAAGCAGCGAAGAGCTCGGAAGAAGGGCCCCCGTTCTCCTCCAGAGGGACTAAACAATAAGACAGGTGAGACACAGGATGAAGTGTCTCTCTCTGAGATGAGTGGGTATGACAGCACCCCTGAGGCAGTAACACAAGCTGGAGAAGGAGGAGAAGGCCTCAGTGGGGTGGCTAAGAGGGAGATTGTCTGCCAGCCAGGAAGTCGCACTGACACCCCTTTCTCAGAGAGTGAAGCTTTGCTCCAGCCCCCTTTATCTGAAGACAGAGAGCCTTCCCCAGAGGCCATGCTTCTACCCCATGCAACTAAGACCATTCGAGCAGAGAGACACCTTATCCCTATGATCGGGCCTGTGGAGCACCCTGTAGATGAAGACCTGACCACCAGCTATGCAGAGAAAGCCAAACAAGCCAGTAAGTATTTCTGATATACTGCTGCTCTTTATGTTTAACATTCAGCATTTTTCTTGGTACATTACATTGCATTTAAGAAGCAGACACAACTCTGGTTATAATTCCACATATACCCACAAACATGTAAGTCATGAGTCTCCTCCACTGATGTTTTGCCTGCAGTTTACCTTGAGCATAATTTCACCCAGCAAAATTATATTTGGAGGTAGGAGGAAGGCGTATTAAACATAAAAGGTGGGAAATGTACACAGAATTAAAAATAACAAGGGGAGAATTTCAGAAATGTTGAAATGATGTTTATTGAAAACAGTGCTTGTGTGTGTGTGTGTGTGTGTGTGTGTGTTTATTTATTTATTTGTTTGTTTATTTTATTTATATCCCACCTTTCTCCCAAGATGGGATTCAAGACGGATTATAATAGATGTATCAGAACCAATTATTAGGTTCAGGATTAAGGAGATTTTCAGACAATCCTTGCCGCGCAAGGATCGCCTGGGACAGTTTCGTCACAGCAGCGTGGCAGGGGGTCGATTTTGGATGATGCCGTCGCTGCTGCGAGATCGTTGGTCCCTCTTGCACTAAGGCTTGGAGCCTGCCGCACTATATTCGCCAAGATTTTATTCACGGAGGTTGTCCGTGAATAAAATCTTGGCGAATATAGTGCGGCAGGCTCCAAGCCTTAGCGCGAGAGGGACCAACGATCTCACAGCAGCAACGGCTTTGTCCAAAATTGACCTCCTGCTGCGATGCTGCGACGAAACTGTCCCGGGCGATCCTTGCGCGGCAAGGATCGTCTGAAAATCTCCTAAGTTCCAAATCGGCTTCTCATACATAAACAGTGCTGCTGCACAAGACAGACAATGTGATGTAGTGGTGGACATGGGAACTCAGCCATGAAATTCACTAAGTGACCTTAGATCCATTGCCATTTCTTCTTCTAACTTATCTCATAGGGTTTCTGTGAGGGTAAGGTGGAAAGGAAGGAAGGGATGTACTTGAGCACAGTAGAGGAAAGGCAGGCTATCAAGGTATTTAATATGTAAGTCCAGAAAAGCTTTAACAGCTGAAAATCTAGGCCTCTGAGCCCTCTTTGTAGTTCTGTTTTTTGCTGCCAAATGCCTGATGGTTTTGCTTCTGGGATGACCTCCAGCTGAGAGTTGTGTTCCTGGCAGACTGCAGAGGTGATCTCATGGCCTGTTGCGAGTTGTCCTTCCTTGGTAAATGATCTCTGCAAGGAGGTTTGGAAAAAATGGCCCAGGCCAGGATTGTGATTTCAGCTTGGTAATTCAGATCAATGATGCAGCAAGATGAACAGGGGAGATGAAATCAGTGTGCAGTTAGACTTTATAGACTTCACAGTAAAAGAAGACAAATGAAAGAAAACATTATTGCAATTATGCTTTACAAATGTTTATAAGATGGGGATCATAATCTTTCAAGGAGTCACAACGACCTCATTCAGACATACAGTAGTGTTAAAACAAGGGGGGAAGGAGTCTCTGGCCCACAGGCCTAATCCAGTGAAGGTGCTCCCTGCAGTCCCTGTCACCTCCAATTGGCCCCTGCTATCTCTGATCCAGCCAGTTTTCTATACCCCACAACATTTCACAGATGAAAACCAGGACAAATATGGCCAAGTAACATCACAGTGTGGTCACAGTGTGGACAAACTAACAGACAAACTGCTGCAGTTTCCTAAATCGACTGTTAATCTTAACTAGAGTAGGTCCACTGAATCAATGCATACTTGATAGTTCACCCCTTATGTGAGTTCCACTGATTCAATAGATCTTCTTTGTTTGGCACTAACCACTCCAATGGTTATTAATTTTATTAATTATATGAAACACCAATATAATTACTGTAATAACAGGCACCCAAAGTTCTTCAGCTTTGCTTTCTTTCACAGAGCTGAATGTATTCTATTACTTTGGCCATTAAAGTTATATAAAATACTTTGTTGATCCAATCTTTTGAAAAAAGGAACACTGTCTAAATTTCAAATGCTCTTTAAACACACAAGTTCAGGGTACTGAATGCCCACTCACGTGCCCAGGAGTGCCTTTTGGTGTGAATCAGAGACAGCACCAATCCTCTCCTTTGTATTTCTGGGATTAAAGTTTATGTACTTGCCTTTATTTCCCTTTTCTCTGCAACATGTTGCTGCTAGACTAGACACCTGCAAGTGCAAAGGGATGCTTTAGTGCAGGCATGGACCTGTTTAGGTTAGGGGACCTTATTGACCAACCCACAACACAGAAGGGCCACACTGTTATCCAGCTGTGGGAACGTGCTGTTGCCAAAATTCAAGAACAACCTCAGTGGCTCTGTGGCAGAGAAAGGTTGCAGAGTGTCTTTGTGAGACTAGAGCACAGCTTCTCCCAAGTTTCTAAGGAGCCACTTTTAGGAGTGTTTTTAAATAGTTGTGCCACTCACTGAAGTGACTACAGGTTCAGTGATACAGTTTGTAGAAGCACCGGTTTGGTGACTGAAAGCCTGCAGTTGTGGGTTTAAACAAAAGGTTCAAGGACACCATGCCACCCTGAAGCCACATATTGCCAGCCCCTGCATTAGTGTGCTCTTGGGCTAAGGAGATTTTCAGACTGCCTCAAAGTGCTCCATTTCTGTCCCACTAGCACCCTCCCGCCCCTCTCCCATCCCTGCCATGGAATATTAAATAAACGTTTGCACACTTACTTCTTCCATGAGAGAAACTGCGCCCCCTCCCCTTGGCTTCCCTGCAGTAAATGCAGCTGTCGTAAAGCTGCTTTTACTACAGGGAAACCAAATCCCGCCCGTTCTCACGAAAGAACGATTTTGTGGGGAATTTAAAAAAATAAAAGTAAACCAAACATCAAAAAAGAAAAAATAAGCACCCGAACACACTTTACATTTAACAAGTAACCCAGGGAGGGTAAAACAAAGGTTGCCACTTACCTGGATGTCCTGATTGTGCCCAGACATGTTTGGAACAGACCACCCCCCTGCGGCTGACATCGCACCAGCATAATGGGAGAGGAACAGGGTGCCTTTCAGGCCACCCATGACAGTAGCGGAACGGGTGGTCTCTTCACGATGTTTGCCAGTGATTACAATATCACAGGGGCAGCATGGGAACAGGACAGGAGCAGGATGGACAGGGTCGACATCATCTGAAAGAGTAACCCTTTCACAACCCTGTTCCGTGTCTGCGACGGAATAAATAAATAAGGAATAAAAAGTCCTTAGTCTCAAATTCTCTCTTGGAATCACAATCTCTGTTTCCCCTTGTGCAGTGGGGATGATGTTGTGTACTACCTGCTGTGCAGGTTTCACCTTCCTCTTCTATCCTGCTCCTCCACTCTGCTGTTCTCCAGGTATGATCTTTCAGTTAATGTGCCTCAGTTTCCCCACCTACAATCTGTTGCCCTTTTTATGCTATGTGTTGCTACTGTACCACACAAATGTGAGTGCAAAGGAGTGTGTTAGGATGTTGCTGGGATCAAGGTCTAACTCTGCATTGTTGCATTCATGATCCCGCAGAGGATCATATGTCTCTTGTAATGCTGTGGATTTCCCTCAGAAGTGTGACTTCGTTCAATAGATCTTACACTCTCATACATGTGCGTAGGGTGGCAGTGTTGTTGTACAGTGGATTCAACTTGGGTAAAAACCCTTTTTTTCTGGGGCCAAACACCTTGTTCAAAGAGTGGTACACCTAACTGGTTGTAAAGCAGGGATAGGCACCTGTGCTTAGGGAGCCCTCTCCCTCGCAAAGCCTGCTGTGGGTAGAACCTCTCACTATGACCACACTGCTGACGTTTGGCAGCCGGGCAGCCCAGGAGGAAGAGCCATAATTTTCCTTATAAAAAAAGTCACATGAGAGATGTCTGCCTTATTTTCATGACAATTACCATTCCTGTAAGCCTCTTGAAAGTGCCAATCAGCTTGTAAACAAGAAGCACACTCCCCATCTGCTTTTTTTTTTTAAGACAAATTGCACAACACCACTGCACTGCTGAAACTTGGCAGTACATTTGTTCCTCCCACCCCCAGTTTTTCTTTAAAACAAGCCACACAATTAGCTTTTCTAGGAAAATTCCAGTGCTAATTATTATAGCCTGAACCTCTCCATGCCTTGCTTACAGCAAAAGTGTGTATTTTCCCAAACACCACATTCCAAAATTCAGTGGCAGGGCCACCAGCCATTAAATAGGCAGGAAGAATCAACAGGACATGTGTTGTACCCCCTTGAAATAAGGATCTGTAGGAGCCACACATCTTTTTACCCAAAAGCAAGCATGGTGCCACCCCACCTAACCCTGGTATGGCAGTATTCTTCAGTTAAGGGTTGGTAGATTTTGCAAGAGAAGAAGTTAGGCAACAAACTAGATGCCATTGGCATTGCCTCTGGTGCCTCTGCCCACTGCCCCACCAGTGAACATCAGGCACCACTCATAGGCTATCTGAATCTTAGGACAGAGAGTAGATCCTTCTAATTGTGAACTGGTTTAGAATGGAATGTTTCTCCTTTAAAATACACATACTGTAAAAGCTGAAAACAATTTTAAAAACAGCACCACCACTAATGAACTGAAATCACTGCTGAGTGATTTAATTTGCTTGATGACCTGCCTGGAGTTTCAGTCACCTTAGACTGAGTCTATTTTTCTCTTTTGAATAATGCACAGACATGAAGCAAATGCTGAGGAAGGCATGCCCACCTGTTCTCTTCAATCTGAGAGTCCTAGCAGTGGGTGAGCAGTATCTTGCATCATGGCTTATTTTCATAGGCAGCGTCAGTACAGTTAGAAGGACCTCAGAAAAGCCAGATATTGAGTACAGAGACTTTCTGAAGGGGCTGCAAGTAACCAATATGTTTCATGCTACAGAGTACTCCATATGGCAAGAGCTAATATAGTGTGTTACATTTTTTGCACCTGTGTTAATTTTTTATACATAGAACATTTCAGTGCAGAAACAATCACCTGAAATTAGTTAAATAAATACAAACATGTCTAGGAAGGCACAGACAACCCCTTCCCCACCTCACCCCACCTATACGCCATACACAGACATTTGTTTTCCTATAAAAACAAAGTACTGTAATGCTCATCTATAAGAAGAATTCCAGAACCCACAATAGAGCTGCAGGACTTACCCTGCAGCCGGTTTGTGTCCCAGGGCGGGTCACATGGCCACAGCATCCTCCAACATGGAGGACACTGCATCTCTTCTCAGGGCACAGCTTGGCTGGCCTTGGGGAAAAGGTGGGACGGTCAGCCAATGAGATTAAACCTGGTTTGAACTCATTGGCTGAGGTAGCTGACCAGAGCGAGTTTTCACTAAGGGGAGCTACTAGAGTACATATTTAGTTGCTCACTCCAGAGATCCTCAGCCCTCTTCGGAGCATCTCCCCACACCCTCAACCTGCCCTCTGTTTTAAGTGCCCTGGTGGGTTTCCTGTTGTCTGCTGTATATATTTCTGTGATCATGCAATTTTGTTCTGTCACAACTTTTGCGGGTGTTTGGCATGGGTCCTGAATCTGGGATACTGAGTACCCAGTGCCTCTGGGCATTGATATTTTACAAGGGTCTCCTTATGGGACTCAGGGGTACAGCCAGGAAAGGGCATTCCACACCAGTTGGCATATCCCTTTCAGACACCCCAGTAGGGTTAGGGAATCTTGCTGGGGCTATTGCCCATGGGTACAATCCCTTCCTTGCTTCTGGCAGTGGACCAGAGTGTCAGGCTCATTGATTAACAGGCAGGTTGGTTGATGTCTGGATCCATACCCATGCGTACCCCTGCCCACCTACAGCTGTAATCAATAAAGTTGTGGCCAATTTTTTCAACTTATTCCTGGAGTGTGGTTTTCTTTTGCTCAGCAGTCTCGCCCTTGGACATACAATTGGGCAATTTTACCAAAGATGGACAAAATTGTGGATAAGCTTTCTTCCAGTTTCTTCAAATCTTTTTTCATTAGGCAAAATATTACACCACCTAAGGTGGGGATGGGGATGGGGAGCGAGAAAGAGAATGGTGATGGTGTTGAAGTCATAAAGTCTGCATGATCAGAATGCAAACCGTAGTGGAACAGATAGGTACTAAAATGAATTCGAGCCTATCAGGTATCCTCCAGGTTTCTGGTTGCACAGGGTAGGGCAATGTAGGGCATGCAAGTGCATGCCACCTATCCGGGCCCTCATGCCAATTCTCCCTCAACCTCCTCCCACCCTAGTTTGTATCCTCCATGGGAGGTATGACTAGCCATTTTAAAGGGCCAAAATTCCTTTTACCAAACACACACACACAAAACCCAGTCAGACCTAGTTGTCTATGCTTGTTTAAGGGCATGTAAGGCCTGATGAGGTCTGGTGGAGGGCAGAAAGGGCCTCTGAACCTTTGAAATTGTACAGCTTATTGGGCACACCTTGGATTGATGGGACAATCTGTTGGGGCTGATACCCCCATTTTTTAAATACAAAATTCAATAGTTAACCTGGATTTGTCTCCAACTTTAGGCAAAACAAACAAGTGTAACAAAAGCAAAAAGTATTCTTTACAAAAATAAAAATAACTATAGCTTATCATTTTTGTTATATTAACAATTACATGGTGTACTACTAGGAAGTTCATGGGGTCGCTAAAAGTCTGATCCGCAATAAACTGATCCAATCAAAATTGCCACTGTTACAGCAAGCAAAATTTCTGAAAATTAACACATTTGCTCTTTTTGTTCCAAAAGAGAGTGAGTTTTACCAATTATCTCTACAAAAAATTACAGAACATGTATTAAAGATTTAAGAGCAGCCTCTATACACAGAGAATATATTGGCTGGCATGGAATTACCAAAAAAAAACAAAAAAAACAACCCTGCCCTGGAGTATTACTGAAGGTAAAATGTTAAGTCTAGAGAGTACAAATTTTCAGTAAGCTTATGATATTTTAAGAGTTGTTAAATTAAATAGGTTTCATAAATCAGTACAGACCATTTGCAATAGGGAAGCAGGTTCTATTTGCTAAAGAATGCAAATTTTCTCTCTCAGTATCCTACATCTTTGTGATAACACTACTAAATACTTGTTGTTCCCATGTAATTAAGATCAATTTGAATCAGATACCAACTGGTCAATTTTAAGAAAAAACATTTTTTAAAAAATTGATTCTGTGTGTGATTGTTCCCATGGTGCTGGCAGTATAGAAAATCAATCTCATGAAATAAAACCAGTGTAATATTTCTAGCTGCAAACTGCATAAATGTAGTTAACAGGACACCAAAGCGTTCAAGAAACAAACTTTACATTCATTTTATTCAAGACCGAGCATTTAATCTTCTCTCTTTCTTCTTATCTGTACCTATCTGTACCTTTTTTCTCCTTCTGTTTCCCAATAGAATCTCAGGGTCCTCATTCTACTCTTCAGGTTGTAGCTATTTCCAGTTTGTCAGTAACAGTAATCATTCATTGTTCCTTTGTTCCATACGGGGTGGGGGGCTTACCACACTCCAAAGAAAAGCGGCAAGGCAGCAGGATCGTTCCATTTTCCATGCTGCCTTACCACATGGCTTTGTCGTTTTTTTATTCTGGTCCTGTGGAGGACTGAGGTAAAACTGTGTCTTTTTACTAACCAGAAAAACCTGTTAACAAAAAGATGTGATTTTAGTTCAGTCCCCCACGGGACCAGAATAAAAGAATGGCAGAAAAACAATGATGTCATGCGGTAAGGCAGCAGGGAAGACAGAACATTCCTGCTCCCTTCTTGCTTTTCTTCGGAGTGCAGTAAGCTGGTTTGTTATTCCACTTTTTTATCAGATCTGCAAACTAGTGGTCTACTGCAAACCTAGCAGGTTGTGATTTCCTTTCTGTTCCTCCATCTGTCCTGATTTTGCAGGGACAGTCCTGATTAATCCTCTGTCATCCCACTTTATTACCTGCTTTTAAAATGTCCCACTTTTATCTATCCTCGCCCTAGTTTCTCCTTTTGTCCTCAGCTTACTTCAATTGCTGCAAACTGAGTTCAAAGTACAGAAGTGCAAAAGTAGTTTGAACTCAATTAGGTTAGTAGGGGAAGAGGACATGGGAGGATAGAATCTTCCCCTTACCTGTACATTCAAGCAAAAGCCAATTGCTGCAGTTCCTCCTAGCTCATGTGTTCTTCCTTATTAATAACTTCTGCCATCTTGATCACACTGTCATGTTGCTTGGACACATGTGTCCTGGTTTTCATCTGAGAAATGTTGGATGATATGCCATGACACTTAACATGTTGCCAGAAAATAAGAGGTTTGTCACCTTCTAGACAGGGATTACTCTGAAACATTTAATCTTTTGGTTAGTGCCACCTCAGAAAAGCTCTGCTTGAAATATGTGGCATTTGGGGGACCCTTCTAAACTGGCTTCACAAACCAGAAAAAAGTAGAGAGGAGGAAGGGACAATAAGAAGGAGCAGAAGGACTTTCAGTGCTATAACTGTCTCAGTTTAGGTTGCCTGAGGGGGAAATGTGCTAAATGTTTTCAAACACACTTCCCAAGATTTGTTGCTTAGGGTGGCTCCACCTGAGGCATTGCTTTTCCACAATTAACTCTTTCAGCCTTTCCCATAGTTGTAAAGACAAAATGGAGGAAAGAAACCACATATGCAACTCTGGGCAATTTGTTGGGAGGTTAGGATCAAAATGAACTGAAGTGGCGCTCTTACCCCAAAACAAAAGTGACACTGGGGCGAGAAACGGCTTATTGCTCTTCAGCTGCTTGGGGTATCTGGGGTGCTAGCGGCTCGGTTTTTGTTGTATGTATAATTTTAATCCTGGTCAATGAAGCTGGAGCAATCAGCATGGAAGCACTAACTTTTCCCATGTGTCCTGTTGAGGTCTCCTATCACCCACAAGTGTGTTCTCTAACAGTGCCACTCATAGTGGTGGTCCCTGGATCAGTGCTGGCCCACAAGTCATTGACTGGCAGTTCACAGAAAGTTCCCAAAAAACAAAAACACAGTTGTAGCTAATGGGCACAAATATAGTCCCTGTCACATGGATGCAGGGAACGCTGCTTGTCCCCTACATTCGATGGCCTGAGAAGCACTGTTCCACAATGTATCTTCTGCCTTTGAATGGGCTGAGAAATGCTTTGGAATCCAAAAGAATCTTTTAACTTATTTGAAACACAGCAACACGTCCTGCATATAAAGGACTAGCAGCTGCTCTAAACCTCTAACTTCTTATATCCAACTGTCTATTAACTGTGACATCAGTCATGGAAAAATTGTTTTGCCTGCCAATGTGCACTCAACTTTGGCTATATTCAGAATATATTCTTACCATAGTGCGTCAGTTTCTCTTTACAGATAATATGTATGGATCTGATGAATGAGGCAAAACTAATATGACATGATCTAGCAAACATTAAGTGCATTTATATTCCCATTTTTTAAAAATGCAATCACATGCTTATCTATCAGACTAAAATCAGTAACCTGTCCAAGTTCTCAACTTTGTTAGTTCATGCTTGTAAAATTTATAGGACTTGAAAGTCATAGAGTCCAATGTGACAGTTAACATTTTCTACCTTAAGTGTGAATCCTTCAGTGACAACTAATGGCTTCCATGTCAATGGATTGGTGAATCTGTCCCAGGTTTTACTTTGAACTTTAAAGGAGCTATCTAAGGTGCTGAACCTATTTTGGATAGCTCATTTTAAATTTTATACTAAAACACCTGCCCCTACCATATGTGCAACCTACCAGCTGCCAATGTATTCCTTGGTATAAAGGTGGGTATAAATCAAACTGATCAGTGTCACTGTTCAAATTCAAGCATATCCCATCAATAAAAATCTATTGACAACATTAACATTGAAAAAAAAGCTTGGAATCCCTGAACTCTTTGTTTGTACACTAGTCATGCCAGAAAGAAAGAAGATGGGCCAATCTCCTTCAGCCTTAATAATAATAATAATAACATTTATTTATACCCCGCCCCTCTGTTAAAACAATCGGGGCAGCTTACAAAAATTAAAATACAATACAGATAAAAATCCCTAAACACCCCCACCCTCCCCCATAAAAAAATATTAAACAAATATAAATTAAAAGCAACTGTCTAAAATCACATTTAAAAACAATAAATACAATAAATAGCCAGCGGACTAAAAGAGGCCAGGATCCCCTGAGGCCTGGATCTAATTAGGAAAGGCCTGCCGAAAGAGATCCATCTTTAGTGCTTTTTTAAAGCTACTCAGGCTCGTCATCTGATGGATCTCATTCGGCAGGTCATTCCACAATTTGGGGGCGATTACCGAAAAGGCCCTCTGGGAGGTGCAGACAGCCTAGATTTTTGTGGCTGAAGCAAATTCCTCCCAGAGGACTGGAGTGCGTGGGGAGGATTGTATGGGAGGAGGCAGTTCCGGAGATAAGTTGGACCCAAGCCATTTAGGACTTTAAAGGTAATAACCAACACCTTATACTGGGCCCTGAAACTGATAGGCAGCCAGTGGAGAGATTTTAATAATGGAGTTATATGGTTTCTCCAAGATGTTCCTGAGACCACTCTGGCTGCCATATTTTGTACCAACTGAAGTTTCTGGACCAAGCATGAGGGCAGCCCCATGTAGAGCACATTGCAGAAATCTAGACGAGAGGTTACTAGTGTGTGCACCACAGTCTCGAGGTCCCTTACTTCCAGGAAAGGGCGCAGCTGGCGTATCAGCCGAAGCTGATAACAGGCGCTCCTGACTGTCGCATTCACCTGACTAGTCATCTGAAGCGATGAATCAAGGAGCACCCCCAGACTGCGAACACAGTCCTTAATGGAGAGCGCGACCCCGTCCAGGACTGGAGGTTGCAACCCAGCTCCTGGTTTTGGGGCCGCTACCGTGAGCACCTCCGTTTTGTCTGGATTTAATCTCAATCTGGTTTTCCTCATCCAGCCCATTACTGCTTTAAGACAGTCATTAAGAGGAGAGACGCCATTGGAATTCGAGGCCGACAATCGGGACAAGGAGAAATAGATCTGGATGTCATTAGCGTACTGATAACACCCAGCCCCATAACTCCGAATAATCTCACCCAGCGGCTTCATATAGATGTTAAACAGCATCGGGGACAGGATGGCGCCCTGCGGAACACCAAAAGTAAGCTCCTTTCTGCTGGAGCAGCTGTCCCCAAGCAACACCCTCTGGGACCTGCCCGAGAGGAAGGACCGGAAGCACTGGAGTGAAGTGCCTCCGATTCCTAACCCATGCAAGCGATCCAAGAGGATGCTATGATCTATCGTATCGAAAGCCGCTGAGATGTCTAAAAGCACCAACAGGATCACACTACCCCTGTCGATGCTTAGACACAGATCGTCGGTTAAGGCAACCATGGCAGTCTCAACTCCAAATCCCGTCCTAAAGCCAGTTTGAAATGGGTCTAGATAATCGGTTTCATCCAAGACCACTTGGAGTTGAAGCGCAACTGCCCTCTTGATCACTTTGCTCAAGAATGGTAACATAGAAACCGGCCGATAGTTGTTCATGTCCAGGGGGTCAAGGGAAGATTTTTTCAGGAGCGGCCTAACGGCTGCTTCCTTTAAACAAGATGGAACACACCCTTCTCTGAGGGATGCATTGATGATGTCCTTAAGGAACACCATCAAGGCAGTCACCCCCTGGATGGCCAGCCATGAAGGGCAAGGATCGAGAGGGCAGGTTGTCTTCCTCACCCTACCAAGTAGCTTGTCCACATCCTCGGTACTCATGGATTGAAATTCATCCAGTAAACTTACCTCAACAGAGTTGCTGGACACCTCGTCAATTGTTTCTGTCAAATTACTGGCATCTAAGTTGGCTCTTATCCGAGAGATTTTATCTGCAAAGAAATTGTTAAACGCGTCACAGCAGGCTGTCGTTGGGTTCAGCAACGGGTTCTGCGCAGGAATAACCTGTGTCATCTCCCTTACCACCCTAAACAGCTCTGCTGGATGGGACTCTGCAGACGCAATATGTGCAGAGGAGAAGGATCTCTGCACTGCACGTATTGCCTCTCGATAGGACCAAAGAAAGTTCCTATGACGAGTCCTGTCAGATAAGAGTCAAGTTTTCCGCCAGTTGCGCTCTAGTCGTTGTCCAACCTGCTTCATTTTCCTAAGCTCTGTTGTATACCATGGCTTATGGTTTGGAGCGGGTTGGAAAGGACGCTTGGGAGTGATCGTGTCGATAGCCTTGGTAAAGTTGGTGTTCCAAGTATTAACCAAAGCTTTGACAGGGTCACTGGCGTTACCAACCATTAAACCCTCCAAGGCTTTCTGGAATCCTCTTGGTTCCATTAGCCCTCGAGGGCGGACCATTCTAATGGGTCCACCACCCCGGGTGGGGAAGGAAGAGACTCTTAGTTCAGTCTTGACCAGGAAATGATCCGTCCATGACAATGCGGAGGTTTTTATAACCTCCGCCCACGGGTATTCCTGCTCCGTACTAAAGACCGCATCAAGGGTATGACCCACACAATGTGTGGGCCCAATGACCAATTGGGATAGGCCCATGTTTGTCATGGTTTCCATGAACTCCCGAGCCGCACCAGTCAGATTTGTCAAGCTGGTCTTGAGTGGAATGTCGAAGTCGCCCAAAACTAAAAGTCTGGGCGACTCCAACAGCAACTCTGAGACCAGCTGTGTCAGCTCGGTTAGGGAGTCTGCTAGACAACGGGGTGGTCGGTATACTAGCAGAATCCCCAAACTATCCCTGGTCCTCAGGCTAAGGTACATACACTCAAAGTGGACTGTGCTTTGGACAGGTATCCTGGTCAAGGTCAGATTGTTATTATAAACCAGAGCCACTCCGACCCCCCGCCCACTTCCCCTCACCTGCTCACTGACAGAATACCCCGCTGGGAGGGCCTGCACCCACGTGACAGCGCTATCCTCTCCCAACCAGGTTTCTGTGAAGCAAGCCAGGTCGGCATCCTCATCCAAGAGAAGATCGTAAATAATATGAGTTTTATTCTTAACCAACCTGGCATTGCAGAGGAGCAAAGTAAGGTTCTGTGGAATGGTTGGTACACTCTCCAATCCATTCCGGGAAACAGGGTGAACTGAAGGTGGGATAGCTAACAAACAGTGATCCCACCTTCTTTCGTAACATCTGTTCACTCTGTTCCAACCATACCTCCCTTTCCCCAGCACAACTCCAATTTCCACCCCTACTCCATTCCCGGTCTCAGCTGACTCCAATTGAAGGCTTAGATTCCTTCTGGCTGCTGGCTGGTGTTCCTGAGGGGTGTGGGAGTGGCTTAAGATGCCAGCCACTCCTGGCCATACCCCCTCCTGCTGCTGCCTCGCTGCCAAGAAGTCCTCAGGGCCCCACTACAGCCTCCTGGCCCGGTGGAGTGGGGTAAAAGGCTGCTGCAGGCTGGAGAACCTCTGGCTTGCTGGCTGATGTTCATTAGAACATTAGAACATTAGCCTTCATTAGAGAACCTTTGCTTAAGTAAGAATACCTGCCAAGTTGTCATCTATTGGAGTGAGTTTCCATTGGCATGAACTGACCTTCCCAATTCACCCTATCTTATAAACAGCCCAGCTTTTGAGATTGTTTGCATGATTCCTGTGCTGTGGTGTGGGTCAGCCTCTAGCTAATGTAGCTAAATCTCTGACTAATGTAACAGATGGCTCATAGAACTAAGTCATTCTATAAAGATTTCAGTAGAGAAATTAAAATTATTTTTCACACAGTATCTCTCCTTATCAGCTATCAATTGTGGTTTAGACCTGGCACTTAGGACTTTATCAGACGAAGTACATACCACTACAAAACTGCATCATTTAGGACATGACGATAACACAAAGGGTGAAATTATCAGACGTCCTCATTGTTCAGCTGTTCCCGGGGTGTAGCACTGGCGTGGACGAGGCGTCACTTTTTTATTGACAGGTAAAGCCATCAGTAAAAAGTGACACCTTATTCACACCCGCGCCACACCCTCAGAATGGCTGAACGATGATTTCATCTGATAATTTCACCCTTTTGTGTTATTGTTACATCCTTATGATGCGGTTTTTGCCATGTCTAATAAAGTCCTTAGATTGGGGGGGGTCTTATGAATCCCAGTCACATACCAAAAGGTGTTGTTGATATTGGCTGGTTCACAGCTGTAAGACAGGATTATAGGCCCGCTCAGTTTTAGGATGAAATATAAGAGATTATCAGAAGGGAACAAAAATAGCGTCCCTGTCTCCTCTTCTGCATCCCTCCTGCCCTCGTCCCAGCACAGTAACGAAAACTTTTCTGCATCTGCCCCCTCCCCTCAGTAGCCCAGGAAGCTCATACAGAGCTGCATTCACTTCCTGGTTGCAATCCCGCGTCGTTCTCACAAGAGGATGAGCACATAGGAAACTCAAAGTTAAAAAGAAAAATACACACAGAAAAGTAAACTCAAGCACCTAAACACACTTAAAAAAATATAAGTAACCTGGGGAGGGTACAAAAAGTGTGTCACTTACCTTGTCGTCCTGATTGCACCCAGAAGTGTTTGGCACAGACCTCCCACTGATGCTGGCATCATGCCAGCATAACGGAGCACCTTTTCACTCGCCCGTCATTCCGTCATAGAAATGGAATGGGCGATCTATTCATGGCTTAGCCCGTGAATTTAAAGAAACAATGGCAGAACAGGACCAGCACAGGAGCATAACAAGATAGGAATGATGTCTTTACTGTTTTTATCTTGGATCCTTGCACTGTAATACTAGCACAATTCTAGCATACAATAATAAGGTACAGCTACCATATATTCCGGCTTAAAAAGATGACTTTTTAAGCTCTCAAAATCTTTTCAAAATTAGGGGGTCATCTTATACGCCAGAATAGGGCTCTCCATTGCGGCTTCGGAAGGACGGGTGGTGGCTGGATGGGTGGGGAGAGGCTTGGCAGCACCCGCCCTTCCCGAAGCCGCAATGGGGAGCCCTATAAGACCAAACCCCGCCCAGTCGGCCACCCCTCCGTACCCCCAAGCCGGAATCAGGACCCTGATCCCGGCTCCGTGAAGGGCGGGTGTGGGGTGGAATGCCTCCCCTCTCCCACCCTTCACGAAGCCCCAATCAGGACCCCGATCCCAGCTCCATAAAGGGCAGGTGTGGGATGAAAAGCCTCCCCCCGCCCTTCACAATGCCCCGATCAGGCCCCGATCCCGGCTCCGTGAAGGGTGGGTGTGGGGTGGAAAGCCTCCCCTCTCCTGCCCTTCATGAAGCCCTGATCGGGACCCCGATCCCAGCTCCGTGAATGGCATGTGTGGGGTGGAAACCCCCCTCTACCCTCCCCCTCCCGCCCTTCACGAAGCCGCAATGGGTGGGTGGTGGGCAGGGTGATAAAGTGGGTGGGGAGGATCATGAGTGCAGGATCTTGGCCACAGCTGTTTGTGGTCCATAACTCCTGCCTGCAATCTCAACTGGTCCATGCCCCTAAGCCAGCCAAGACTTCAAAAATATTAGCCCCTTCCAAGCGCTTCACAAAAGTCTATCCCATAAGCTGATTTCTCCACTATAAGATGGTTTGCCTTCAAAAAAACATACCCCTGTCACACGCTTCCCCCCTCTGGCAGCAAAAGGATCCCTTGAAAATCTGGGTCCTAGAAGCAGAGATATCCTCTTAAGAGCATTACTCTCCTACATCATTCCTCTGGCAGTCTGGCAGAAGCTTCACCTCCTCTCCCATGCTTAGGAATGTCAGAATTCCCTGGCTGGATTCCCTTGCCCAAAAGTTCCATCCCAGTGGGGTTGAAGCAGATGCAGAGGACAATGGACTCCCCCAGCCTTCCTCCAGGGAAGCTAGGCTTGGGAAGACTTAATTCTGCACAGGTTTGCATGTAAATGCAAGGAGCTGCCCTTGGGGAGCTGGGGAGTGGGGATCAGTCACTACTGCGATCCCAGCAAGCGAGAAGGGGATTCAATTCAATTATTTCCTCTCATGCTGTGCCTCTGATGAAAATTGCTCCTCAGGTTTGTCCTTCAAGGAGATCCTCCCAATAAAATGTCGCAGGGCCCCCCAAAATTCCTTAAACCGGCCTTGTTGGTTGGTGGAGGGGGGGAGGTTGGGGGGGAGGTTGGGATATAGTCGCCGTATAAGAGAAGGGGTGGTGGTCTTATACGGCGAGTATATCCCAAACTCTATATTTTAACTTAAAAATTGGGGGGGTCGTCTTATACGCCCAGTCGTCTTATACGCCTGAATATATGGTAGGTCTCCCTATTGCTTTGCTGATAAATAGCCATTGATAATTTTCCTTACTTGATGGTTTGACATGGTAGTGACAATGCTAATTCATATTTACCTCCCCACCACACCCAAGACAAATATTTCTTGCTTGACTACAGTTGTTGGGGAAGAGAGAATGATGATGATCCTAAGATCATGAAAAATAATCATTTTCTTAGCAAGCTAGTAATAGCTGTATATCTCATCTTCTGTTAGGGTCTCCTGATGTTTTAGAACAAAGAAAATGTTGATTCCAAATGGGAAATAAACCACTTCTTAATTTCAATTAAGGCCAATTACTAATGGCGTTCCCAGATATGATGGGGCAGTCATATTTATTTATTCAGTATAACTAAAGTAATGTATGCCTGATTTCAATATCAATTGTGTATGGAGGTGAGGGGAGCTGAGACATCCTAACTACACCATCCCTCACTTCACTCAGGGGCATGAAACAGGCTGTGAGATTTGGACCCAGGCTATGAGAATAGTGATTTGCACCCACAAAGCATGGCGACACATGGCAAGAAAGAGAAGGCTTCATTTCCCCCAGTGGTGCACACATTTTCATGTTAAAATTCAATCTTCCATCCTACCCTAAGTTTAGGTTTGAACTGCATAGACATGTGAAAGACATCTGATTGTGTGAAGAAAAAATATGTATACTATGTTTTATACATATGTATGCTATATTTCAGAGGAAGGAACTGGTAAAACCACCTCTATGAGTGTTCTTTGCCTAAGAAAACTCTATGAAATTCATGGGGACACTATAAGTCAACATGCATGCGCACACACATTATGTATATGTATGTCATGCTTTGTGTAAACGCACCAGCTTGGGTGGAAGCTGGTGAGTGATCTATGTAGTTTTTTGGAAAATAACATGCTGACATTACACTTTACCAATTATTGTGTCAGAACAGTGTCATGTGTGAAGCATTCCTAGGTGTTAGAAAAGATCACCATGTGTTGTCTATCATACCTTCATCCTCAGTGGATCAGAGAGTCACCCTTTCTGCTCATAAGCATGGAAACATTTGTGGTGTAGGACACATTGTCTTATTTTAAACTCCAGCTATGAGAGGAGGATAGAGAGTGGAGCAAGTGTTTGACAGTTGACAATGTCCATCACACAGTTTAGTGATGATGGGAGGGTTAAAAATAGAGAGTGTTACCTCATGGGTCTCAGCAGCAATGCCATGCCAGTGGAGACAAAAGTGAAGCTTTAAAAGGCCAGTGGAGTTGCAAGCAAAGGGCCTGGGCTCTTTTAAGGTTTTGGTTCTGCTCCAGAAGGGAGCTGTGCTACTACTCCTCTCTGTCTCTTTATGGATAGCACTGAGTTAAAAGGGGTATGTGACATGCCCTTCTCGCCAGGACTGGATGGTGCTTTCAAGAGCTTGGACCAACCATATGCAGGTACCACTTTCCTTTGCGTGCCAAAATTTAGCAAGACTCCTCATAGTGTCTTTTCCCTTTCTCAGAAGCCAGTTTGTACAGGCTTTGTAGTCTTTTCAGATGGCTTGTATAATAGGAGAGGAAGATAAGTTTTTGAGAGAGAAAAAATCATTTTAGATTTTCAACAGTAGGAAGTTGGAGAAGGGGAGTAAGTTTTAAAAATCTGAAGGAGCTTTAAACCTTCTCCATGTTGTTATGAGAGCACCTTTAAGGTGGTGGAGTTTGGACAGACAGAAGGAAGTCCATCTTCCAAAAACCGAGTAATCAGTTGATTGAAATCACTATCACAAAATGTAACTTAGATGGCTTTAAAAGAAAAGGGAAACTTCATGTTGAGAGAGCCAGTATGCCTCTGAATGCCAGTTGCTGGAGGGGCAGGCATTGGGGAAGGGCTGTTGCCTTCATGCCCTCGCCTGGATATCAGCTTCCTGGCTGCTGTGGGTGTCAGGATACTGAATGTCTCGGATCCTTAGGCTAGTGGGCTTACGTAGTTATTAAAATTAGAAGATTTCAGGCTTATGGAAGAATTTCAACTTTTGTCTCCACTTCCACCCAAGATGATATCTGTTCCTGTTGCTGTTGCTGTAGTAGTAGTAGTAACAACAACAACAACAGCCTAATTAAAAATGGAAGGTAAACGAGGGTTGACCTTCCAACCCTTTATGCTGACACTGTTAAAGTGCTATTATTCCATTTTAACTGCTGTGGCTGGCATACTGTGGAATTCTGGTGTTTGTAGTTTAATGAGGCCTAAGAGCTCTCTGGCTGAGAGTTTTAAATGCCCCTTCCTAAACTACAAATCCCAGGATCCCACAGGAAGCAGCCAGAGCAATTAAAGTGGAATAATAGCACTATAACAGTGCAGTGTGATAATTTGTAAGAAATCACAGTTCTAGGGCAGATGGAATTATAGCCAAAAACTTTTAATTCTGTAATTCATTTGTTTAAAGTTTTGTTTTTCCTTTGTTTCATTGGTTCACATTTTTGCCTTATCCTAAGCTAACAATCAAAGCCAGGGGCAGGTTAGCAATACAAATAGTAAGCAGCAAGCCCTACTAACCTGGAGCCCATGTGGTACTGTATGCACATAGACATGAATGAGCTTGGATTCAACTCTTACTTGATAGGTGTTTTTAAACAAGGTATACAGAGGCCTGTTTGTACCTCCAGTATCTCCCTTTCCTGAGAATTTGTGTGTCTCTTACCTGACCATCACTATACTTCAGGATGGGGCTGATAATGTTCCTGAGCCAGAGTATATCTAAGTGGTTGTGCTTCTGGAATGGATGGAACAAGACAGGAGAGAGGGTCCTTCTGTGAAGCTATGGATAGACTGAACATAAGCCGGGGGATCTTTGAGACTTGGGTCTATGATTTTCTTTAAGAAACAATTTAAATCAAGTGCAGTGTGAGCCTCATGGGTGAAAAAATGCTTCACTGTTGTTAACTCTGATGCATGGATTGAAACTCCCAAGAAAAATTCATTGGACATATTCTTTGCTTTTATTTGTCAAGGTTACTATTCCCAGGGTATCTCTTCAGATTGAAGAGACTGTTTTTCCCCCAGCAGACAAATGGAAATGGACAATAGTGCTGAATGAAATTGTCAGGAGCTGTTTCCTTCTTTAAAGAGAAGCAATGGCTCTGGAGTTTTTGGAACCATGTGCTCCCCAATGGCTCCCATGTGCTTCATCCTTCCATTTTGCCTTTGGATTGATGTGTGCTCCTGACCTCTTCCTCCATTTCACTCACTCCTTCTGCATGCTGAGGTAGAGGCCACACAGAAAATGAGGTAGGAATGAATTGGTATAGATCTGAGGCAAACTGGAAAAGACTGTACTATTTCAGACTACAAGTGGCCAATCACATTTATGAATGCTTCCTAAATTTAATAAATAAATAAACAACACAGCAACTAGCATAGTACAACACCAGTCTGGTTGAGCTGGAAGCTTTCTGCCTGACAGGCTGTGGCTTTATTCCATCTGCAGGGAGCATTTTTTTCCCCTGAATGACATTCCACCACCTGAGGTTATATTCATCTCTGCTTGTCTAGACCAGGCCTGTACATCCTATTAAATTGTCTTGGGGCTACCACAGGCAATGTGGAATTATTACCTAGCTGCCTGTTAAGTCCTGCTCACACTGCACACTGAAGTTTTGAGGAAGGGTATGAGGAGCTTATGGCAAAATATTTGTTTATGATCAGTCGGGTCTGAAGCACCTGTGTTCCCTCACTAGCTGAATGCATAGTACAGCACTGGGGATGGTTAAGAGTACCAATAAGGCGCTCTTCTATCATATTAACACTAGAAGATGACCATGAAAATTCATGCCATGCTCCCCACTGCAGAGTTTTGACTGTGTTTCTTTCTTGTTCTTTCCAGAGCTTCATCGCAGTGAGAGCATGCAAGAAAAAAATGTGAAAGAAGCCAAAACCAAATGCCGAACCATTGCATCCCTGCTGACAGATGCACCTAACCCCCATTCCAAGGGTGTCTTGATGTTCAAAAAGCGCAGACAGAGGGCTAAGAAATACACCCTTGTCAGTTTTGGAAGTGTTGATGAAGACCGCTGCTATGATGAAGAGGATGGTGTCTTCCCAACCAGTGAGTCAGAATTTGATGAAGAAGGCTTCTCTGATGCCAGGAGCTTAACAAACCACTCAGACTGGGACACTTCTTACCTTGATATTGAGAAACCCAAAGGGCCTCCTGCACATGAGCAGGCCCAGCCTCAGCAAGGCCTCAGTGAAGCCTCAGGCAGGGGAGCTCAGTTGTTTGAGCAGCAGAGGCAGAGAGCTGGTAAACATACTTTGGAGAAAGTCCCTGCACAGAAGTCGGAGGAACAACCTCCAGCCTCAGCTGCCCTGCCAACACACATAGTGGGGAGTGAGGGAGCACCTACTCCACAGAGGGCAGAAAAAGCCCCACTGAGTGTCCACTTAGAATCCATACAGATCTCCAGCCAGCTGCCATCGCCTAGCCCTGCTCAGCTCCAGTCTCCCTCTGGCATCTTTGGAGGAGCTGCTCATGTTTCTCCAAGTACCCCAAGCATCTTCAACCGATCTGCCCGCCCTTTCACACCTGGGTTCTCTGGGCAGCGCCCTGTAACTTCCTCAGTTGTGTTCAGGCCATCAGTGCCAAAGAAAAGCAGTGACAGTCTAGGTGGACAGAGAACATCTGTGCCTCCTTTCTCTCCTGGGACCACAGTGCTTCCTCCTGCACCATCAGCAATGCAGCCTAATGGGCCAGCAAGCACATCTGTGTCTCTGTATATCCCAACCACCCCCTCACCAGGACAAATAACTGGAGTTGGGAATACAGCAGAGATTAAGCCACCTTCCAGCACAGCCAGAACCTCCACAGCTTCCATATACCTTTCAGCTCCCTCTAAGCCAGCTGCAGGTGTGGTTGCTGCTACATCCCCGCCATCCTTGCCTTCACAAGCCCGAGAGACCACAGCTTCCACCTTGTATCTTAGCCCCACCACACAGCAGCTCAGTCAGCCCACTACCCAGCCTTGCCCTGTGATTATGCCAGCAATTCCACGGCCTGCCTCTGAGCCCTTTGCCTCCAGGGAGCAGAGGGTAGCAGTTCCAGCTCCCAGAACTGGGATCTTGCAAGAGGCCCGTCGACGGAGCAGCAAGAAGCCCATGTTCAAGTCTGTAGAGGAAAAGAAAAAGAATTCCCCTAATCCAGAATTACTGTCACTTGTGCAGAACCTGGATGAAAAGCCCAAGGGAGACCACCATGGAGCAGGATTTGAGTCTGGGCCTGAGGAAGATGTCCTCAGTCTGGGAGCAGAAGCCTGCAATTTCATGCAGGCTTCAGCCCGGAAGTTCAAGACCCCACCTCCAGTAGCCCCTAAGCCCCAGCCATCACAGGCTCCTGGGGGGCTGGTAAATGGGTCCTCTCCTACACATGACATGCCCACTTTGAAGGGGAAAGGGGCGGAGCTTTTTGCAAAACGACAGAGCCGCATGGACAAGTTTGTAGTGGAGGCAGCACCATCCTCAGTCCCAAAGCCCAGAACCCCATCCCCAGCTCCTTCCCTGCCTTCCTCTTGGAAGTACTCCCCAAATATCCGTGCTCCTCCCCCGATAGCTTACAACCCACTGCATTCCCCATTTTACCCCTTGGCAGCCAGCAAATCTCAAGGAAGCAAGGCAGAGAGCAAAGTGAAAAAAACACCTAGCAAGAAGTCTGGGATCAAAGCCATTGACTTCCTGAAGCACCAGCCATATCAGCTAAATTCTGCCATGTTCTGTTTTGGGGAGACTCCTAGCTCTGGTGGCGGTGCTCAGTCCTGCACAGCCCAGGCAGGCCAGCAGTCCAGCTTATCATTCACCCCAGCCAAGCAAGCACCCATGAAAACAGCGAGGACCTATGAGATCCGTCGCTTCTCCACCCCTGCCCCAATGCCAATTTCAAGCAGCCTGGCCCCTACCGTCCTGGCTCCCCGCTCTGCCACCACCTTGGATGAGCCACTGTGGAGGACAGAATTGACCTCCACCTCTGCCCCTGTCTCCCCTGGGCCTTTTCAGGTAGCTCCCCCCCAATATCAAAGCTCTCCTGAACTCAATGAAGCATGCGGAGTGGCTTCTCCCAGTCGTCCTGCCTCTTCCTCCAGTTTCCAGGTAGCCAGGCCTAGGTTTTCAGCAGCCCAAACTGGGATGCAGGCACATATTTGGAGACCAGGCTCTAGTCACCATTGAAAAAAACAATTGTTCTTTCCTGTCTCCACCACAGGCCCTCTCCTCATATTACACTCTGTAGTTGTACACATAAGATTCCCCACCTCCCAGTTAATATCTAAAAAGTGTGAGTGCAGCAATCAGATTTGAAAACCCTTGTATCTTACAAGTATACCCATCAGAGAGCTAGGACTGGCTGCAGCTTACTACTGAGTGTCTGCTTGATGCCCAAGTTCATTCTCGTAAAAGGCAGGAAGCAGGTATTTGAATAAAACAGTTACTTTTAGGTTTCTAGTCCTTACTCCTTTTAAAAAGGATTTCTGGAAATCAGGACAATGAAGCCAATTAGATAGCAAAGAGCCCTTCTTCCAGAATCCCTCCCCCTCACTTCCCCTTCCTCCTTTTGGACTTGCATCATTTCCAAGGGATTTAACAGCTTGTAGAGCCAGTGTGGTGTAGGGCTATGACTCTGGAGACCAGGGTTCGAATCTCCGCTCAGCCATGAACACTCACTGGCTGACCTTGGGCAATTCACACTCTCTCAGCCTCAGAGGAAGGCAATGGCAAACCCTCTCTGAAGAAATCTTGCCAAGAAAACCCCATGATAGGTTCGCTTTAAGGTCACCATAATTCAGATAGGACTTGAAGGCACACCACCACCACAACAAAGTTAGAGCTGGGGGTGGGGAGAAGCAGTTACATAGAAGACTTTCTTATGCCAAAGATCCTAAGAACAGCACTATGGTGTAGCATATGTAAGTGCCTTTTATCTCTGAAGTACTTTAGAAGCAACACCTTCCTCATTTTCCCAGCTACCCTCCTTAAACCTAGAGTGCTATGAGTGTAGTGGTAAGGAACTGGCAAGCTAGTGAAAGAAAAAATAGCAGAGAGAACAATGAAGCCTAAAACCCTTAATTGTCCCTCAGCATCTGCTTGCTTGCACCAGTGACTGTGGAGCAGTGGTGGGTTTTTGGAACTTGAGTGTGGGTACCTCCCTGAGTTTGAAGAACAGCTTGCCCCCACACCCACCCCACCCCACCCATGCTGCATTCTAAGGTACACTTTCAGATCACATTGGATGTTGGCATGGTCCAACAGACTTAGCCTTTGCCTTGGCTTAACCAAGGACAGAGCTACAACATGTGCTCCACAACCCATTTGTACCAAGGTAAAGTGAATGCCCTCGGTCAGTGTGGATGAGCAGGTACAAAAAACTGCATTTTGCATTTGCAGAGAAGAATGAGCAAACACTCCCCTGTTACCTTTGGATTGTATTGCTGTCCATACTTTAGCATTTTGAGGCACATATGAGTGTGACTAATACTAGTACATCTTTCCTGAAGACCATGCTTCAGGATCTTTTGTAATGGTGATCTCAACAGATAAATCTGATAAAAAGTTTGAAAGCCACTGAACTATTTAAGTGAACACATGATTTCATATTTAATTTAACAGGATAGGAGGTATGAATTCCTCTTCTGAAAGGAAAAGTTACCTGGTCATACACCCACCCCACCCATCCTCCCCTGCCCACTTTGAGCAGCAGCACCCAGAGGCAGCATCTTGATTGCTAAGGTCAAAAAGCAGTATGGTGTAAAAATAAGAGATTAAAGTGGCACAGATTTAACAGGTAGCTCAAGCTCCTCACCTTCAAATACAGTCAGGAGACACTTGGCCCCTATCTCTTACAGCGGGAGGAAAGTGGACGTTTACCTAGAGCATTTACCTAAAACAGAGACTGAATGGTCCTTTTGTGGATGCATCAGAGGAAATACTGGATGATTAGAGAACCTTCACATGAAGACCTAAGTGTGGACCAGTGAATTTTGGAATGGAAGGAGTGGCATTAGTCTCTTGCTAGAATAGGAAAGTTAAGTGGGAGGGATATGTGAGCAAGTGCAGAAGGGCTTTGAAAACTAATGGAAACAATTTGCATTCATGCATCCACTGTTCAACCTGTGACAAGTCATTGCAGCCATCAGGAAATGGAAGGGGAAGTGGCAATAGAGATTCACCTTTTGCAGACTCACCCAATTCAATGGAAAATAGTGGGGAAGGAAGAAAAAATGGGCAGATATTTTACATCCATACAAAATGGTGGCGGCATTGAGGTGATGACATACATGGATTGCAGGAAGAAGACACACTCTGGCTGTGTTTGGGGATTCCTCAGAGCCATACGATGGCCATACAAGAAAACACATATTTAATAGCTGTTAAATCTTTGTTTTCTCTCCAGACAACTTGAATTGTTTCAGTGTGGCTTCTTTACTATAAGCTCATTTGCATGTGTGGGTGGGGGAGAGGCTATATATTATATTTTATTATATTTTTCCATCCTCTTTCACACACATGTTTATTGAGCCATCAAAATATGATGGCAGGAAAATTAATTTAATAGACTGCAATACAGCGCATAGGTTATCTCCATGTGAACTTGACTTTGCCTGGCTTATCTTAGTCATTGTCTAGGCAAATTCATGCTTTACTATTTGTATTGATGTCCAAGTAAAAAATAGTTGAGTTGAACTCTGGCTTTCTATGACATATGCAGTGAAATGGCCACTGTTCTCACCTGTGTCCATGGAAGCAGAGGACTAATCCTTTCCTGTTCTTAGGATAAAACCATATGTGCCATTTCATTTCCATGCATCATATGTGCTCAAATTACAGCTGAGAGATATTGATTCTCAGACTCCCTGTTGGTTATAGAAGAAAGCTACTGGTGTTCCAAGGCAAGATTTAAACATGCACACACACCCCAGAATACTCTTGATCCCCTTTTGGGATCCACAGATCCCCAAAAACCAAACACTGCCTGCTACCATAGTTCCCATGTCTGCCACATATCCTCAAAGGTATGGTGTTACTCTAAACAATAAAGGCTCTAAATTCTAGCATGTATAATTTATCAGCAGCTTTTCCAGGCATTATGGCCTGACTGTCCCAGCATTGAAGACTGCCAATTTTGTACTCAAACACCCAGATTTCAGTTCAAAAGTTGGAGAGTGGAGTGGCTCAGTTGCAGAAACTTGGGTATGTGTTAAAATCTAAAGATTTGGGAGGGGAGGTACCTTCAGGGAGGTGTCTTCGGGCCATTCTCCATAGTATGGTTCAGCTGTAGACCGGAAACCTGGCAGTGGCTAATTATCTATGATATTGTGACACTTCGTATTATTTGAGAAATAGAGGTGGAAAGGACTTGTATGAGAAAAGCTGTTGGATATCAGCTGAAAGTGTGTCAACCTGAAAATATGCAGTTGTTACTGCAAAATGTCTAGGAAAGCTTTGGAACAAGGATTTTAGAGGAGGGGACTCCAAAAAGGCCTTCCTCTCCTCATTCTCCTCCTTCCAGTCCTTGTCTGTAATAGGAGGTTATCCTTTAAGCAGGTGGTGACATCAGGGCTCAAAATACAGAAGGTGGAAGAATGAATGCAGAAAGAAAACAGATGAGATACAAGATTAACAGTCTGGAGGGGGGAAATCATTCCTATTCAAGATGAAACGTTGTGATAGGGTAATGAGCTTTTATAGGCAGTTTTCACATCCAGATTTTATACTTAGAAAAAAATTGAGGTCAAGTAGATTATTCAGGACTCCATCTTCCACAGACCTGATGATCTTGTGCAGCCATGTTTTGCTGTTCAGATCTAGAGGGAGTGTTGGTCACTGGGGCCTACCTCCCAGGCCTGCTGTGTTATAGAATGCAAACTCCCAGTTGCTGATTCCAAAGGACCCATTTGTGTTCAACATGTGTGTGTCTGCCTGCAAGAAGTTTGGCAGGCGTGGCACTGCAATGCTACAATGACAACAGAACCACCATGAGATGAATGACTTGCTGTGCAGCACCTGAGGACAAAAAGCTCCTTACACTGGAAAGGCTTATTTCAGACAGGAAGCGTGTGGGCCAACTTTGAAACAGGGTGCTTAGAACCATAGAAATATAGATGCTCTGCTTCACAGTTGTCTGTAGTGAGAACAGCTATGATATTGCAGAGTGGGATAAGCAGTGTGAAAGAAGGCTGAGCACAAAAGGAGTCTACAGACTAAGGGAAGGGATCCAGTTAATCTTGTCAGAAATTGTTCAAGGTGACTGTCCCTACTAGGGCAGTTTATGATCTGTCCAGAATCCAGTGTAACAGCTCAAGAAGCAATACTAGAATCTTGAATGGAGAATAGAGTTAGAAGGCCTGGGAGAAGCTTTTGGATATCCTCCATGATTCTCAAAGTCACATGTGACCCAGCTAGAAACCACATCAGAGAAACTTCCACTGTGTTATTCTTTGTCAGATCTTTTGTCATAGTTTATAGTTGGGATTGGCACCTCTCCTGCTTCGGGTATGAGTATTTCACATCCAAGAGAAGAATTTGCCAACAGTGACATCTTTTTCCATGCAGGGCTGTACCTCTGGTGAAATTATAGTCTTGTTCTGGGTTTTTTTCCATCATATTTTTATTTTGCTTTTTGAAGTTAAAAGGTCACTTTACAACTGCTTGTGCTAAGGAATAAAATTCTGATATGCACTTTAACTGTTGCCTTCATTGCCTTTTTCACTCTCAGGTTCTTGTCCTGTGTGATTCCAAACATCTTTGTGCTTGACCAGTGCCATTACATTCAGATGAAATGAGTCTGATTTCATTACAGAAGCAAAGCTATGCTTGGCTAGGTGTATGCTAAGCTGCCAGTCTGAAATAATCAGAGAAATTGCTGTTTAGGTAGCACATATATAGTCTATTTAACATGCTGCTACATGGCCTCCTACTTCTTAAAGAAACATAGGCAGGTATCACATAGGCAAGAGCATGCCCAAATTGTGTTATTCAGGATACAAAAATTTAAAAGTGGAAAGAGAATCCCACACATAAGTTATACAATTTCATAGAATCATGGAGTTGAAGAGACCGCAACCCCGCCCCACCAGTTGAACTCCCTGCCAGGCAGAAATGCATAATCAAAGCATTCCCAACAGATGTTCAGCCTCTGTTTAAAAACCTCCAAAGAAGGAGAGTCTACCACCGCACTACAAGGCAGTGCATTCCACTGCTGGACAGCTCTTACCATCAGGAAGTTCTTCCTAATGTATAGGTGGAATCTCTTTTCCTGTAGTTCAAGTCCATTGCTCCATGTTCTAGTCTTTGGAGCCACAGAAAACAAGTTTGCTCCCTCTTCAATATGGCATTCCTTCAAATATTTAAACATGGCTATAGGGCCCCCTCTTAACCATCTCTTCTCCAGGCTAAACAAACTCCCTAAGCTGCTCCTCATAGGGCATGATTTCCAGACCTTTCACCACTTTAGTAGCCCTAAATGCTAGTAAACTGTTTTTAACTGCTCATCTTGCATCTTTATTACTGCCACTTCTCCTTGGCTTTCCATCACCACACTTCCACCATACTCTTTTATTTAGACCTGTGCTGCCACAATGATTCACTTCTCTTATTGCTCTGAGTGCACAACACTCTTCCTTATGGTCCAATATTAGCAGCTTCTGTCCCAGGCAGCGGCAGCACTAAAGGGGTGCAGAGAGGCCGAACCATACCAGGTGACACCATGGGAGGGAGGGGTGACACCAGCCTTAGTCATGCTAGTGGTCTCAGGCCCAGCGCAGCCCATGGTACGACTGCCCACTCCTCTTTGCTGTTGTAGCAAGACTATGAAGCTTATTGCATGAGGGACATGAAGCTGAAATGCAACCAGGTAATAGCACCTCCCATTCTGCCTTATCCCATGACATCCTATTTCTTCAGTAGTACTCCAGTTTGGGTCATGTGGAGATGGTTCTAAGAGTGAATCTTTTTTCTAACAGTTTTTTTTTCAATTAGAAAAAGACTCGCTTTTACAACTGTCTCCCATGGGACAAGAACTAAAGAACTACTGTACTAAAGAAATACAACATGCAGTAAAGCAGAACAGAAGGTGCTATTATCCAGATGCACTTTCCGTTCCCTTCCCTTCCACAATAAGGAGATTTTCATACGGGCTATATATCCCATGGCAGGAACAGAACAGCTTTGGGAAAGGTTTTCCCTTTTGGATGACGCTGACCCCGTTCTGTCCTGCATCCATCCTTCTCCTGTGACTATTCTGGAACAATGTAATCACGATTTTTCATCATGAATAGACTTCCCATTCCGTCGCTATCACACAATCACGGGTGTGCGAACAGGAGCCCCGTTCCTGTTCCAAAATGACAGCCACAGAGGGGAGGTCCGTTCCAAGCACTTCCTGGTATGATCTGGACATCCAGGTAAATGGCACCCTTAATTTTACCCTCCCTGTTTTGATTGTGTGATTTAAAATGTGTTTTGTGCTTGGTGAACTGATTTTATGTTTGGGGGGTTATTTTTTAAAATTTATCGCCCGGCCGTTATCACGTGATAATGTGATAACATTTCAGATGGCCAGTCATAAAAACGGCCTTACGACGGCTGCATTTACGGCCGGCCAGCAAGGGGCGGGGGAGCCTGTTCCTGCCGCAGAATTAAAGTAAGTGTGTGAAAGATTTACATTATTCCGTGGCAGGAATGGGAGAGGAGGTGGTGGGGAAGTAACAGGGCATTTTGGCCCCATATGAAAATCTCCTAAGTCTCTATGTCCTATTCCTCAGCTATTCAAGCTTCTCCATCTTCCTTAACTCTGCCTATTCTCCCTTCTCCTATATATGCCTGGAAATCATACTCAGAACACAGACAATAAACTACTTCTCTCTCTTCTCCACCTCTCATTTCTCAAAATGAGGTGAGCCTTTGGCATAATCTCTGAGGGCCGGAATAGATATTATAGAGAAGATCTTTGACTGAATCTCTCAAATGAAAAAAAAAAAATACAAGCAGCTGAGGTGGGCTCCAATGTTGAGAGAAGTAATGGTACTTGAATAAGAGTCATTTAGTCTTTCCCTCTAGCACCAGTTTCCTCATTGCCTGCAAAACTGCTAATAGCTCTGCAGAGTAGAAGGAAGAGGCATGCCAATCTTTTGCTAATGACATCAGGAGGCAATTTCAATCAGAAAAAAAATGGTGTAGGGTAACAGGATTGCAACCATTTTGCACATTTGCCTGAGAGTAATCTCATTGAACCTAGTGGGATTTAGCTTCCATGTAAACAGACAAAGAATGGTACTGTAAGTTTAAACATATCTACCCACATGTATTTAGATGGTTCTGTATTGGTCCAGTATTTGTTCTGCATTGTTTTCTTATTTGCTTCCACACCCCTTAAGGTACCCATAAACCATCCCATAAATACTGTACAGAATGCCTATCTGAAATGTCACATTGGAGCAAAGAAGCCACACTGAGAATAATGTGGATCATGAACAGAATTTTAACCCAGACTAAAATTCTTATTATAGGGATGATGCTGGGACATGTCACTATAGGTCCTTTCACACTTCATAATTATAGCACCATAGTTCCACTATGGATCTGTAGTTTAGGGAAAGGTATTTAGAATTCTCAGTCAGAGAACTCTAGTGCCTTATTGTTGTTGTGTGCCAGCAGATCATTCCTGACTTATGCAAACCTTTCATGGGGTTTTCTTGGCAAGATTTGTTCAGAATGATTATGCCATTGCTCTCCTCTGAGGCTAAGAGAGTATGCTTTCCCAGTGGGTTTCCATGGCTTAGCAGGGGTTTGAACCCTAGTCTCTCAGAGTCCTAGTCCACCACTCAAATCACGACACCATTCCAGCTCTTTTTCCCACTCACCATCCTACAAACCACAAGATTCCATAGTGCACAGCCATGCAGTTAAACTGAAACCATAGTGTTATAATTGTGTTAGTGTGAATCAAGCTGCCAGGCTCATCCCATGGTCCAGTGGCTCTTTGGCGACCCGTCTGGCTCCCCGGCCTCCTCTCAGCCCCCGCGGCCCACATGGCAGCCGGCATGGGGGCTGCCATTGCTACCTTCCCCTACCTGGCTTGCTCTGCAATGCAAAACTGAACACCAATCAGGGTGGGCCATCCCCACCCTGTTTGGTTGCTCCTGAGGGACGTGGGACACTGCTGCTTTTTGCAGCAGTTTATGGCAATTTTACAGCAGTTTTACTGCATTTTGCAGCAGTCCTTTGTGGCTGCTGCTTTACGGCACTGAGGTCAGATATATAACCCAGCCTCAGTGACAAACCAGCCAGTGGCTTGTTGGGAGCCGAAAACCACCCTCCCTCCTTAATTTTCTTGTTGTAGGCTTGTAGGTCATTTGTTGCATGCATTCCTTTTGTTTCTTCTGTCACAACCTTAGGTGGTGGTTGGCATGGGTCCTGATCCAGGGTCATCGGCAATGGAGAGGGGGTCTCCATCAAGTTCAAATTCACAGAGACCCCCTTTTAGAGGAGGGGTCATCCAGCATGCGGAGCTTGGCCAGGACTCCTCCCCCTTCAGTAGTGGTGGTTTCGGTGGCAACTGACAGTGATATCCTTGACCAGCATTTGGGTTGGTCGATGCCTGGATCTGGACCCATGCGATTGGAGCCAACCATTTGCAGCTGTTATCAATAAAGTTGTGGCCTTTCTTGTCAACATATATATACTTCATCATGTACCAATATATCTTATGTGAAATATATACATTGTGTCTGTCACCATTTGAGGGAGAAGGGAAGGGTAGAATGTCCGGCCTGGACCTACAAATGGACCTGTCTCTTATGTGCAACGTAACTTAAAGGGCAGTCATGAGATGAGAATGCTGCTCTTTGTTTCAAGGAACAAGTAAGTGTGTAGGAGCCAAGGCGCCAATGAAATACTTCTTGTGTGTCTCCTCTGCCCCAAATGTCCTCTTCCTTGTGTCCTCCCAGTCCAAAATGAACAAAATGTTCCACAGCTACTGTATTCAAGGATTGGTGGTTTGCATTGACATCCTCTGGCACTGTCACGAAGCAGACTGGAACTAAGTATCTAATAGCCCTCCTTTTCCTTGAAGCACTCCTGCAAAACCTTTTTGCTTTATAAATATTTGGTTTTTTTAAAAAAATAATGTTATTATTTTTTCCATTACTTCCCCCCCCCCACTATCTTAAACTAACTTTTTTTGGACAAATTAGATAATATGTTGCCAATTTCTGATTTTGCTACAACCTACATGGGGCATGGAAGCTAAGCTTTGAACGAATATAATAATGGGAGACTGTAGATACACATACAGAACATGTTTACAACTTAGGGAAACTAAGATGGGAAGACGGGAAGTTGAAGGCTTTCATAGCCGGCATCCATAGATTTTCCTCCCACCCACCCCCCCGGGCTGTGAGGCCGTGTTCTGGAAGAGTTTACTTCTGATGTTTCACCTGCATCTGTAGCTGGCATCTTCAGAAGATGCCAGCCACAGATGCAGACGAAACATCCAGAAACATCCTCACAGCCTGGGGAAAAAAACACCAGGGAAAATCTAAGATGGGAAGCTTTAGGAACTTCCTTATTTTTATGGTGCATTATTGGCTTAGTAGGTATTGGTTGAGTAACCCATATCTCAAATGCTTGGGACCAGAAGTGTTCCATATTTTGGATTTTTTCAGATTTTGGAATGCCTGTATTTGCATATACATAATGAGGCTGGAGAGAGACTGAGGATCTGTGAAATGGTGGGAATCTAAGCATAGTGCTTGGTGTGAATCCACGCCTCCCACTATTTCACAGAGCCTCACATCTCCAGCCCTGTCTCTCTCCAGCCTCGCAAACACCGTAGAGGTATGTAGCTCAAAAAGTATTGGATTTTGGAGTATTTTGGATTTTGGAATTCCAGATAAGGGCAAAAAGGCTACAGTGTACTCCCAAACAAGGTCCCTTCACAACTGCAAAGTGGTTTTTAAAAGCAAACTAAAAACTTGACAGTGAAAATGTCAGTTCTTCTGCTACCCTGCACTGATTGGACCCACTGTGACTGGACAGCACTGTCTTTTTTCACAGCAGCAGCAGCAGGAAGAGTAAGACACACATGCACTTGGTCACTAGATGGCATAACAGGGCTTTCCTGAAGCTAGCAGGACTTCAGCATTCACCTGCTATAGTGATAAGTTGGGAGGATTTAAAAATATTATGGCGGACTTATAAAATCCTCTCCTCCTAATCTTTTGCCCTTTGGACTTGACATCAAATCACATCTGGCAATTACTCTGCCACATTATCTGAAGGGATGCAAGCTGAACACTGATTCTTGTCTCTGGGAACTGATGACTATTGGAAGTTAGTTTTGCAGTCCATGCTTTCTGTTGTGTAGCAACCCTTCTACTTGACAGAATGTGTACCTCTAATTTCACTTTGCTCTTGTTGTTAACTGCCATAAAGTCTGAGTTATTGTGACCCTATGAATGAGAGACCTCCAAGTCACCCTATCCTCAAGGTCTTGCAGACTCAGGGTTGTGGCTTCCTCAATTGAGTCTCTCCATCTGTAATGCAGTCGTCCTCTTTTCCTACCGCTTTCTAACTTACCAAGCACTATTGTCTTTTCTAATGAGTCGTGTCTTCTCATGATATGTCCAAAGTACAACAGTCTACGTTTAGTCATCTAGGCTTCTAGGGAGAATTCAGACTTGATTTACCCTAGGACCCATTTATTTGTCTTTTTAGCAGTCCAGCAGGGATCACCAGCATTGGCACCAAGATATTGAGAACCCAGCTGCGCTGGGCAGGGCACATTTCTAGGATGGAGGACCATCGTCTCCCTAAAATAGTACTCTATGGTGAACTTGCCACGGGTCAGCGTAAGAGGGGCGCTCCAAAAAAAATGATACAAGGACTCCCTGAAACAACATCTCAGTCTCGGCCAAATTGATCACCAACAATGGTCCGCCCTGGCCTCACATCGGAAGGCATGGAGACACACTATCCACAATGCTGCAGCCTTATTTGAGAACTCACGCCAAACAAGTCTTGAAGAGAAACGACAACACAGAAAGAATCACAACCCAAAAACATCACGCAAGGAGACCTTCTGCTGTGCTTTCTGCAACCGGACTTGTGTATCCCGGATTGGCCTTTTTAGTCATCAGCGTGCTTGCAGAAAGTGTGGGATGAGTCCTTCCTGAATCTTTGTGAAGAAAAGCCAGAGAGAGAGAGAGAGAGAGAGAGAGAGGATATCCATAGAACTTTTCTCCAGCACCACATTTTAAATGAGTTGATTTTCTTCCTATCAGCTTTCTGCATTGTCCAGCTTTCACAACCATACATAAAAATTGGAAATACAATGGCATGGACCAGCCTAACTTTATCATTAAGTGATATATCGTTATACTTCAGGATCTTGTTTAGTTCCTTCGTAGCTGCCCTTCTAAGTCCTAGTCTTCTTCTGATTTCGTGACTGTGGTCTCCATTCTCAGAATGATTGAGCCAAAGTATGGAAAATCTTGAACTATTTCAATGCCTTCATCATCTGCTTTAAAGTTATGTAAATCAACAGTGGTCAATATTTTTGTTTTCTTAATGTTCAACTGTAAACCTGCCTCCTTCCCCTAAGTCTAATCCTGCTTTAGGTATGATATGTTCAGCATAAAAGTTAAACAGATAGGGTGATAAAATGCAGCCTTGCCTGGCCTGCTTGCCAATTGCAAACCATTCTGATTCTCCATATTCTGTCCTAACAGTAACTTCTTGTCCTAAATACAGGTTACACACCAGGACAATCAAATGTTGTGGCACACCCATTTCTTTAGGAGCAATCCAGAGTTTTTCATGAGCTACACAATCAAAGGCTTTGCTATAATCTATAAAGCACAGCCTGATTTTCTTCTGAAATTCTCTAGTGTGCTCAATTGTCCAATGTGTGCTTGCAACATGATTCCTAGTCCCTCTTCGTTTCCTGAACCCAGCTTGCACATCTGGCATTTCTCACTCCACATATGGTAAAAGTCTTTATTGGGCATCACTCTGTTTCCATGGGAAATTAATACATTGGCCCAGTGGTTAATGCAATCCCTAGTGCCCCCTTTCTTGGCGACTGGAATGCATATTGAGTGTTTCCAATCTATGGGCCATTCTTTTGTTTTCCATATTTGTTAACAGTTTTTAGTTAGAAATAATGTAGATTCTGTCTCTGTAGCTTGATGCAGCCTTATTGGTATGCCACCTGTTTCTGGTAATTCATTTCTCCAGGGTGTTCTGAGTACAGCTTCCACTTCACTTTCTAAAAATGTAGGTTCATCCTCAAATGAGTCTTCCTTGAATTAATCTGTCCTCCTTTCATCTGTTTTATATAGGTATTCAGTGTATTATTTTCACCATCTTTTTATTTGTACTTGGTCATGTAATGTGTTCCACTGCTGCTTGTACAGCATCCATACTCTCAGTTTAAATTTTCCTTTTATTTCTTGGATCTTATGGAAGAGGTCTCTTGTTCTTCTTTTTTGTTGTTGTTGTTGTCATCTTCTATTTCTCTATATTGATTATTATAGTAGCTCTTCTTGTCCCATGTGCACAAGTTGCTGAACAGTTACAGTCAGGTTCTGACTCCATTTCTTTGAAAAAAATTATTAACTCAAACACAGATTACAAAAGAAACCAAAAAATGATTACAGTTGTCCCTCCATATCCACGGATTTGGTATTCATGGATTTAAGTATTCACAGCTTGAAAATATTCTTTAAAAAGTAATAATCCAAAAAGCGAACCTTGATTTTGCCATCTTATATAAGGGACACCATTTTGCTATGCCATTGCATATAATGGGATTTAAGTAATCACGGATTTTGGTATCCCCGGGGGGGTCCTGGGATCAAACTCCAGCAAATATGAAGGGACAACTGTATACATAAAAACAAACCAACACAAAAGACCAGTATAAAATATAAAAACAAACCTATACTGTAAAATTCTTTCACGTTTCTTTTCTAAATATTTAACCAACATTTTCAATTTAAAAAATCATGTTTTGATTGTATTTTAACCTTCAAAATATCTTCCATCATCTTATGAATCTGAGTCCAGTATTTTTTTTTTTGCTTTTTCAGAGGACCACCATCTATGATAAAATAATCCAGTCTTATCTGCATATTTCCAGTGCTTATTACTAGACCCTTTATACATTTGTTACAATCTCTCAGATGTTAAGTATCATCTATATATCATCATATAATTGTTCTGTTTAAGATCATAACTCAGAATAAATTTCAATCCTTTGATCCCTGGTTCCCCCCCACTAGTCTAATTGTAACTCATGACCCACCATTGTAACTTATTCTTCTTCCCATCTCTATTTTTAAAAACATTTTATACATCTTGGTAATCAAACAATCATCATCTGAACACAATTGCACTTCAAATTCTGCTTTAGTTAGTTCTATTCCTTCTATTTTCTTATCCATCTTGAAAAACCTCATTAAGTTGTCTATACAAATACCATTGACAATTATATCCTTCAGATTCTAGTTTTTCTATAGTTTTCATTCTATAGTGACCATTTTGAGATAATAACAAATCTCTATACATCACCCATCTATCTCTCAATATTATTTTGCTTTTCTAACAAGCTTCATGAGGCAAACTCCATAGTGGTAATCTGGAATGTATATTTTGTCCAGATTCTCAACAAAGATGTTCTCATAGAATCATAGAATTGCAGAGTTGGAAGAGACCACGAGGGCCATCCAGTCCAACCCCCTGCCATGCAGGAAATCACGATCAAAGCATCCCCGACAGATGGCAATCCAGCCTCTGTTTAAAGACCTCCAAGGAAGGAGACCCCACCACGCTCCAAAAGAGGGTGTTCCACTGCCGAACAGCTCTTACTGTCAAAAGGTTCCTCCTCATGTTGAGGTGGAATCTCTGTTCCTGGAGCTTGCACCCATTGCTCCGTGTTCCAGTCTCTGGAGCAGCAGAAAACAAGCCTGCTCCATCCTCAATGTGACACCCCTTCAAATACTTAAACAGGGCTATCATATCGCCTCTTAACCGTCTTTTTTCCAGGCTAAACATACCCAGCTCTCTAAGTCTCTCCTCATAAGGCATCGTTTCCAGACCTTTCACCATTTTAGTTGCCCTTCTCTGGACACGCTCCAATTTGTCAATATCCTTTTTTAATTGTGGTGCCCAGAACTGGACACAGTATTCTAAGTGAGGTCTGACCAAGGCAGAATAGAGTGACACTATTACTTCCCTTGATCTAGACACTATACTTCTATTGATACAGCCCAAAATCGCATTGGCCTTTTTAGCTGCCGCATCACACTGTTGACTCATGTTCAACTTGTGGTCTACTAGGACTCCTAGATCCCTTTCGCACGTAGTCTCGTTCAGCCAGGTCTCTCCCATCCTATATTTATGCATTTCATTTTTCTGCCCTAAATGCAGTACTTTACATTTCTCCATATTGAATGTCATTTTGTTAGCTTTGGCCCAGCTCTCCAGTTTATCCAGGTCATTCTGAATTTTGATCCTGTCCTCTAGGGTATTAGCTACTCCTCCTAATTTGGATATTATCATATAATGATAATTGAAACCTTATTCACTATAACTTTATCGTAGCAAAGAAAACCATGCCATCCAAATCTTAACTCAAAACCCTCAAGTTGAAACAACCTTTTATTCTTCAGTGTTGTCCATTCTTTCAACCAAACCAGTAAACAAGCATGAAAATAGATTGTTTTGGTTTGGTAGACCAAAGCCATCTCTCTTTTTTGCATCTTGCAGAATGAAAGATGTCAAAATATTCTATTGCCATTATTTAAAAGGAGCATCATTTGTCAAAATAGGAATAGTTTGGAATAAAAGCAACATTTTAGGTAATACATTCATTTTTATAACAGAAATCTTTCCCAAAAATGATAATTTTAATTTACTCGACTTTGGCAAATCCTTTTTAATTTCATTCCAAACTCTCATATAATTGTTATGAAAAAGTTCAGAATTCTTTTTAGAAATAATCACCCCCCAGCTATTTCATCCTTTTCTCTATACTGAACCCTGATTTTCATTGAATGAATCTAAAATGGTGTGTATGAATGCTTCATCTTGCCAGCAAGAACAGTGGACGGTTATGGCCGGCTTTCAAATTCAGCCCTCGGGCCTTCTATACTTGGGCATTAACATCACCAAAGATTTAAATCAATTAATTCCCAGAACTTATAGTCCAGTCACTAAATGGATACAGTCCAAAATGTGGGTGTGGAAGGTGCTAAAGCTAACTTTATTGGGAAGAATCATGCTTATCAAAATGTTAATTCTTAATTTTTCTTCCTCTTTCAAACTATCACCCTTTGCCCCTCCCAGACAAGATTTAAAACTTAGCAAAACCTCATTAACAAATTCATCTTTTAAAATTAAAAAAACCACACACCAGGTTCCAAAAGTCTACCCAATATGGTGCTTCTAAGAACAGAGGGCTGGCAATATCAGATCTTGACCTATATTTTGCAGCTTTCCAATTAAGGCAAATTGCGCAAATCATTGGACAGAACACTTCCACTACAGGAGTAAATCTTGAAATTCGCAATGATTTCTCAACATAATTTAAATTTCTGTTTAACAACTTGACTAAGAAAAAAATTTCAGACACTAATAATCCATGGCTACAAACCTCACTGGACATCTGGAATAACTGGAAATATATCTTGCCACCAGATCGTTCCCCTATCTGTCCCTTCCTTTTCCACCTCTTCTTTTATGATAATAGTTATATCAACTTCAGGTTGGAAGGAGAAGGGAATTTATGAGATATGAAATTTATTTGCACAGGGGAAAGCTAAGACCCAAGAAGAATTAGTTGCAGAGTTAGTGCCTGTGTCTGTTAATTGGCTACAGTTATACCAAGTATCTTCCTTTACTTCTAAGTTAATAGCCAGGGGAGAAATCCCAAGACCTTTAACAATATTTGAATCATTTTGTGACTGTTCTAACCAACAATTGAAGGGTCAGGCATCAATAATTTATATCTGTTTTCTTGAACATAAATATGGAAGAGAACAAACCTGCAGAAAAAGCTGGGAAACAAATCTTGGAATAATAATACCAGAGGAAGCTTGGTCCAACATATGATCCATGCTCCTTTTAAATTTAAATCTCGCCTGGCAGCGGCTAAACAGAACATATTGAAACTTGTTCATAAGTGGTATCACATACCCCTTAGGATGTCACACATAGTCAAGCATTTGCCTCCGAAACGTTAGAGGGGGTGCAGTAGCATAGGCACATATGTCCATATGTGGATTGAATGTCCAAATGTGAATGGAGTCTGGCAGGCTATACTAAACCTAGCTTCAACCATCACTGGGCAAAAGATAGCATTTTGCCTAGGTCTTCTATTATTGTCTCTCCATTTAAGAGAGAATAAAAAATGTAAAGTATAAGCAGTTAATTACCTTCTTTCTCCTAGTGGCTTTTTTGGAAAATAGCCATTGTTTCAGTGGATAATTGGTGGGCGTGTATTTGGGATACCTGGCTATTAGAAAAGCTTTTGGACAATATAAAAATCACCAAAGGACCAATGAATCCATATACTTGCCTTGTAAAATGGCATCCATTTATTGAATATATCAATATGGAGATGCAGTCGTGACCTCCACCTCCATGCCATCTTGGTCTCTGGAATGACATTTTGAATCTGAATGGACACAGTGATACCAACTGAAGGCTGAACCTTATGGAACATCCTATCACATAAAATGAAGACTAGAAAACTCTGTGATTATGAGCATTACTTTATTTACCTGTGAAGTTCATCCTATTGTTTTTGGAAAGTGTTGTTTAATAAAAATAATAATAAAAGAAGAAAGGCTGCAGCAGATGGGATCTTCCCTCTTATTCATTCTAAAACCTGTAACTGTTACTGCTATTAGTCATTACACAACACTAGTGGCACAGTGGGTAGGTGGGCCCTCTAAACCCATTCTGAGGAGACTAATAAAATGAGCATATTATTCATCAAATTTATATCCTGCCTTTTTTTGTAGAAAATGTCACTCAAGGCAGCTAACTCTATTAAAATTCAAACAAAAATAAATACAATTAAAACAATAAGGACACATTTAAACATTACAATAAAGAGAAACGATAGCCCCTCCAGCTATATAAGCTTGATTAGATTACAATGACCTGAATAAAAATCCTTTTGCCTGCTAGTGGAAGGACATTATGAGGGGAGAGGGTATCATCCCAGCCTTCCTCAGTAAGTACAGTACAAGCCTAGAAGTGGCCACTGAGAAAGCCCTCTTTGAGGCTGATGTAATACATTATCCATAAAGTATCCCACAAATTAGACACCTTATTTTCTTTAATATGCAAGGATATTCCCACTCCTAAAAATCCAAGCCCCATGTCCTTGAGGTAAGGTCAGCGTTCACTCTGACCATCATTACATTTGTTTTACTTTCTCACCCATACCTTCCAAAGCAGCCCAACACACAATGGTGTGCAACTGGTGAAACTCCATGGTAAGTAGGATTGCCAGGTGCCCCTTATTATAAGGAATGACCCATATCTGAAGGCTGGAAAGCTTGTCCAAGAACAGGATGCCAAAAATCCCATATTTGGCTGCATGAGCCTAAGAAAAAATGAAGTGTGAGTGTGTCTGATGACTTTATCAGATGGCGCTGTAATTGCCAGTATCACACAACATTGTCATTTTGCTTTCTACTGTCATTATTCTGGCATTTCTTTTTATTGACAGGTCAGAGCTGTAAATGGATCGCCCATCCCGTTTTGGTGCCGGCATTGCCGTAGTCTGAAACCTCACACCATATTTGACTTGTGATTCCAGCATCAATGGGCAGTCCTGCCAGAACACTTCTGGGTGGGATCATAAGAACCAGGTAGACGACCCTCTTTTTTGTACCCTCCCTGGGTTACTTGTTTTTTTTGTTTTTTTTTTTAGTGTGTGTATGTGCTTTTCTGAACTTTTCTGTGTGTTTTTTTCTTTTTTCTTTTTGAACTTCCTGCACCCACGTCTTCTCACAAGAACGGGTGAGATTTCAATCCAGGAAGTTCCTCGGCTGCCTTTGGATGGAAGATAAGGTAAGTCTGATGGGGAGGGTTGTTGTGCTGGGACAGGGATGGGATTGGAGATTGTGGGACATGAACACTTTCTGCATTCCTGTCTGATAATCTCCTATGTTTCCACTTTCCTCAATAGTGGGATTACAGCATTTTTAGACACTAGTCTGCTAGAGACCTGAAGCTCACCTCTAATAAAGATAATCAGATCTCCCATCTCCTTCCCTCTGCCTTAAAACTAGTAGATTCCCCCCTGAGCACTCCATCAATAAGAATGGGAAAGGGGAGACCAGAGTCGAATCTCTCTTTGGCATGTGCATACTGCCTAGCTTCTTCCTGTTGCTCTCAGCATACAGCAGTTCCAGGCAGAAGTTGACTGAGCAGCTGAGAACGGAGAAGCAGTTAAGGATGAAGCAACTAGTAAATCATAGTTTCTCTTTCACCCTGTGGAGGGGAGCATTTGTTGTTGTTGTATGCCTTCAAGTCATTTCTGACTTAGGAAACCCTAAGGCAAACCTATCATGGGGTTTTCTTGGCAAAATTTGTTCAGAGGAAGTTTTGCCTTTGCCTTCCTCTGAGGCTGAGAGAATGTGACTTGCCCATGGTCATCCAATGGCTTTCCATAGCCAAGAGGGGATTTGAACCCTGGTCTCCTGAGTTGTAGTCCAACACTCAAACCATTACACTGCACTGGCTCTGAGAGGGAAGCATATCTTAACAAAACTAAGGATGTGTGTAAGTGTGTGTATCTGTGTGTGGGACAGAGACTGCCTCTACAGACAACATTCCATTTAAATTACCAGTGCAATTATAATTATAGACATATCATAAGTAAGCTCCAGTGACTTCAGTGGTACTTAACTCCAAAGTAAATATGTACGTGATTGTCACCTATGTGAGAAACCCTCAAAGGCTGTTGGAAATACATTCATTTCTTTGAGACAATTATGTTTTTCTCCTAACTATATCTATTTTAACTAATTCCATTCCATTTATCTCCTTGAGCTGAAGGCACTGTACATTACTTTCACGACTTTCACTTTTACTCTTAACAACAATCATGTGAAGTAGGTTAAAATGAGAGGCTGCAAATGGCTCATGCAGAAGACTTAAGCTTCATGGGGAAGCTGGGATTTTAACCTGATAATGAATGCCACCATTTGAATCTATAGAATCTTAGAACTGTAAAGTTGGAAGGGATTCCAAGGATCATATAGTCCAATGCAGTGCCAGTGCAGGAATCCACAGCTAGATGTGGCTCATTTTGTGTTTAATTCTGTCACTCAAATAGTATACTGCAGAGCTAGGAAAATGGCAGAAAAGCTCCAGAATCCTGTTGAGGCCTTATGTCTTCATAAGTGGATTTATGTCTGCAGGAATTAGAATTCTGCAGTTGCGTAATGTTCATATCTACTAGAGTGCAGCTATTGCATTACTACATACCAGAGCCAGTGAAGTCCCCAATGTGCATCAGTGCCCAATGTGATTCAGTGCACAAAGCACATCAGTGCACAACATGCATTGGTATGCAATGTGCATTGGTTTGTGATGCACACCAATGCACATTGTGCACTGTGCACCAGTGTGCATTGCACACTGATGCATATTGGTCCTGATGTGCATCAGTAACTGTTGCTGGTGTCCCATTATGCTATTTTGAAAACCTGGCAAGCCAAATGATAAGAAAATGAGACATTCCAGTAGATTTTCCACAGCTGTAATACAAGTATTATGAAGTGTGTCCGCTGCTCCTTTAAGCTGCCCTTGCCTCCCTCCAGATGTAGGTTCCCCAGTAATAAACACATGAATCAGCGGTCTACATTATGATCATCTTATAGACTAGAGCATTTTTCAGACCAAGGCAGCTATTTCTGGAAATGGGATGAAAGGGAACCAGTGCTCAGAGGTCCAGCTTCAAGGCATTATTCATCTGCAGTGTCTTGAATTACCATAGCTTCAGTGAACTTGTAAATGATCACTATGATACATATTCTGACAAAAAACTTGTGTTTTCCATTGTTCTTCACTTTGGTACCTGGGTGTGAATGGCAGAATTATTAGATACCTGTGTGATTCAGGGGTCTCTGGCTAGATGAGGCAATTCAACCAATACAATCAATGGATGCATCTAATACAGAAGTTCTGGATCCTTGAACAATTTTTCTACAGGGGAATAATGGTCTATTTGGATTACCTTGGATCAACCATAATCTCTCAGCCTAACCTACCTCACAAGTCTGTTATGAAAGGAAGTAAGGAGGGGACACAATGTACATAGACTTGAGCAGCTTGGGTGAAAGACAGAGATAAACACAACAAATAAATATATAAAAATTTGTTTCAGTTCTTTCAACAACATCCAGAGTGTGACAGCCATGGATATAAATCTTGATATAGAAACCATTTACTCATTAGCTTAAACAATTTCTCTATAATATGTATATACCCAGATTTTAATGACATGAAAACTTAATGTTCATTCAGGTTCCTGTATAAAGCTGTGCTAATTTGTGTACAAATATCATGTTTTACTTAGTTTGTTATAACCCTGGTCTATAAAAGGTAAAGTTTGTAGACTTAAGGACTAACCCTACGACAAGCAGCACCAGCAACTAAATACTTCGGACAGGGTGCACTGATAACTCCTTCACTACAGCAGTCTTGTTAACCATGATCTTAATCTAATCCAGCAAGAATGTGAGCTGATACAAATGTCTAGGGTGGGGTGTGCCAGTGTATGTGCTTTTGGATATATGAGGAGGTACCAAGAATCTTGCACTTTATACTTTTCTAAAAAGCTGCTTGCACCAATGGCATTAAGTCCAGCATCACTGATAATCTGGCAAAGTCTGTCCTTTGAAACACACAAAACATTAAGTGCTGGAGATTTACAAGCAGAGTGCCACATACAATCCACAACGTGTGTTCCCTAGAAGTTTGTATATATAGACAAGGAGAGTGAAAATAGCTTCTGCTGGCCTGGGGAGAGGACATAGAGATTCATATGCAGAGCAGGAGGGTTACTGTATCACCTTTCATAAAGAGGGAAGCCAAAAGCTGAACTCAGAAAATGATGCTAGGGGCATGAATGTGACTCTACTGAAATGCATGGCAATATAAACCAAGAGAGTCTCCCACAATGGAGCCATGCTGGAGAGAAACTGGCAAAGTCTAAATATGTTACTGTAGGGGACTATAAATTGTAATCCAAAAAAGTGACCTTTCCTAGGTCTGGATACTAGTGTGAGGCAAAACCAAGCCCTTGAAATGTTGGTGCCCTTTTCTGTGTTACATCAAACCAGAACCTGGAGGAAGTTGCCACACATTCCTTGTAGAAAACAAATGTCCTATGCTGGCATTGCAGTGATGCATCACTTGCTCTGGTTAGAAGGACCCCTAATTTTCAGAACACCATGTGTATCCAAAAATTAATTTATACTGAAAGAATCACTGGCATAAATAAGTCTTTGTTTTTAGGTTTTATCATATAAACCCTACAATACTCCCACACCAAAGAATTGCCTGCCTGCAAAAACCTTTCCCCTCCAAACTCATGAGAGTTTTTTAAATATTAGTTTTAAATATAAATTGTGCATACTTTTACTTTAGATTCAAATCCTGCATGTAGAGTAGCAGGAAGGAGCATGGACAGAGTGTGCCTTAGCATAATTCATGCACTCCGAATTATGCCATGGCCACCAGTGGATATTTGGAAGTTAAAGAGTGAAGTGCTAGGAGCTGGAACCTGGAACTGAGAACAAAACCTGGGGAATTCCAGACATGGGCACTGGAGAGGGTTCTTGCTCAGGCAAATTCTTAGCTTTACCTAGAATCCTTCATAGTCATTGTAGATCAGAGGAAGTCAGAGGGCTGCTTGGGTGAGTGGAATTACCTTAAAACCTAAAGGCACAAAGTTTGGAAAATCCCCCAATGGCTGTGCTACTGGATGGGGGATTTTGGGAGGTGTGGGTCAAAAGAAGAAGAAGAAGAAGAAGAACTATTTCAGTGTTCTGTTAAGGCATATCATTTGCTTGACAGCACCTTACTCTTAGCAGCTCTCCCTGAAAGTTCCCCTCTCAGAGTTTTCTTTCTTTCTTTCTTTCTTTCTTTCTTTCTTTCTTTCTTTCTTTCTTTCTTTCTTTCTTTTTTCTTTTTCTTTCTTTTTCTTTTTTCTTTTGCAGCTTTGGCTTTTCTGTCTGCTATGTCAAGTCTCTCCAGTCTTTTGTTTTCCTGTGTTTGTTTCATAGCCCACAGTCCTTTCATTTTCTCTTATAACAGAGTTTAGAAAATTTGTTTTTCTGCTTATGCTGGCTGGGGAGTCTGAAAGTTGTACTCCAAAAAGTAACTCTTCCGAGCTCTGTACAATTCTCTTTGGATCAGTTCATGGCTTAGTTTACATTATACACTTAGATGTTTTCAAAATGGAGAGGAAATTTAAACTTTTTTTAAAAAAAGGTAAATTTAAAAATACTTCTCCTGAGTGCCACAAATAATACTTTCATGAAGTCTTTCATAAAAGTATGCAAACTGAAATGTAAAGCATCTGTTTACTACGTTTGAAGTACTGCATCTGAAGAAGTGGGTTTATATCCACAAAAGCGCACGTTAAAATAAAAACCAGTTCGCCTTAAAGGTGCTGCCACATTTCTTTTTTCTCCCCTGTCCCTCCCTTCCTCCTGCTTAGTGTTTTACACCAGTGATAGGAAACCTTTTGAGCTTGGTGTGTCAAACTTCGCCAAAAACTGAGCATAACTCGGGTGGTGTGTCACTTTGAGGAAAAAACATTATTTCACAATATTTATTGTTTAAATAACATAAATGTATACAGTTGCCCCTCCACATTTGCAGCTTTCACTCTTGCGGTTTTGATTATTTGTGGTTTGCTCAGCAAGCACCCCATTTAAGTCAGCTTCTCTCCCTCCCACTCAATTTAAACGGAGTGCTCGCTGAGCAAGCCAGGCGCTCAACTCCCCGCTTTCCTGGGGCTTGACTCCATTTGGGGGGGGGAGAGAGCCAAGCTCTGGGAGAGTGGGGAGTTGGCAGGAAAGGCACTTTTTAGGCCCCCTCTGCCCTTCCCAAAGCTGCTATTGAGCTTTCTGAGCCTTGTTGCGACTTTGGGAGGGTGGGGGTGGCTGAAAAGCCTCTACACCGCACTCCCTCCACCCCTACCAACCTTCCTGAAGAGGCTATATGGCTCTCAATCCCCAGAGTCCCTTCGGGAAGCCGGGGGAGAGGCCGGCCAGACTCTCTCTTGCCCTCCCGTTGCCTTCTCTGGCCTTCCAAAGGCAGCTCCAGGGTTTCAAAGCCCTGGAGCCCCCTCAGGAAGGCCGGGAAGAGGTTGGGCAGACTCCCTCCCACCACCTTCTCCGGCCTTCCCAAGGTGGCTCCGGAGTTTCAAAGCCCCAGAGCCCCCTCAGGAAGGCCAGGGAAAGGCCGGGCAGACTCTCGCCCGCTTGCCCGCTGCCTTCCCCAGCCTCCTCGAGGCGGCTCTGGGGCTTCAATGCCCTGGAGCCCTCTCGAGAAGGCCAGGGAGAGTCCCTCCCACCTGCCCGCAACCTTCCCCAGCTTTTCCAATGTGGCTCCGGGGCTTCAAAGCCCCCTCGGGAAGGCCAGGGAGAGGCTGGGCAGCGTCCTTGCCCACCCACCCGCCGCCTTCCCCAGCCTTTCCAAGGCAGCTCCAGGGCTTCGAAGCCTCGAAGCACCCTCGAGAAGGCCGGGGAGAGGCTGGACAGAGTCCCTCTCACCCTTCCACTGCCTTCCCCAGCCCCCCCGAGGCATCTCCGGGGCTTCGAAGCCCTGGAGCCTTCTCGGGAAGGCCAGGGAGAGGCCGGGCAGACTATCGCCTGCCAGCCGCCTTCTCCAGCCTTTCCGAGGTGGCTCCAGGGAAGCACGGCATGCCTCGGAGGGGGGGTGGCCAGGTTGGGGGAGGCTCCACTCCCCCTGCCTCCCTAAAGTGGTGATTGGGGCTTCATAGCCCTGCCCGCCACTTTCCTCCACCCTCCCACCCTCCCTAAAGTGGCGACCGATCGCCACTTTAGGGAGGGTGGTGAGGTTGCGGGCGGGGGGGAGGAGGCCTACGGCAGCGTGTCAGCCCAAATGGCTACGCGTGTCAGTGTTGACACATGTGTTATAGGTTCGCCATCACTGTTTTACACATAAACTAATTACAGTATCCATCTCAAGTGACAGAATAATAAATGGAGCAACCCCAATGATCATGATTGCATTGGTCCTTTGTGTTTGCCCTCAAACCTTCCAGTGTGCATTAATCTTACATGGCTTCAGAATTCTGTAGAACTGTCTGCCCTGCCACTGCTCCACCCTAACAGCCAGGAGTAGAATGTATATCCATGGAAGATTTCAGGCATACATAATTTACACAACCCTTACACAGCCCTGAAGACTTCCCTAAGAGAGACCCATCACTTGAGGGAGGAGGTGATGAACAGACCCAGCCTCTTCTTGGCATCTGGCCTCAGGTCGAGGTAGCTGCTGCAGGAGTGCTGAGGTGCACTTTTCCTTCTTCCCAGTCTTGCCTGTGCTGGTGCTATCTGAGACCCTTGGACTCCGAGATCCCATTGACTATTAATAACTCCAGGATGCCTGTGTGAGCAGAGTCTCCGAGAGTCAAATTCACAGCACTCCACATCAGCACTTTGTGCTGTGCAGACCCTGAGCAGGGAGTGTGTGGGGGCCCCTGATACTCAGGGGGGTCAAGAGGTATTGAGCCTTCTGCAAAACCACCCAAAGGAGGACCAGAGACATCAACCCTGTTTTTGCTGCTGGAGGTTCCGTGGAGTGGTCTGTGTATGTGTGCCTAAGGTGAGTCCCTCCTAGTCATGATGGTTAGTTGGGAAAGATAATGAGGATTGAAAGGACATTCAGAGGGAGAAGGAAAAAAAAAACAACTGTGGAGGGTCCACATGGCACTGCTGCAGGTCATCTGTCTGTAGGATAGAAAATGAGAAGGCGAAACAGGCTGAGGGCCAAAACAGATAATGCCTTAAAGAAATGGCTAGCAATTGCAGTCCCTTTCCACCTTTTCTTATTCCAGAGTAAGAACAAGGACCCCAAAGTTTTTAGCTGTTCTCTCAATGAGAATAGAGTTACTTTAGCCCTTTGACACACACACACACACCACCATAGTCCAACTCCAAAATTTGGGGGAGTCATCTTGACACTTATTGGCTAGACAGTACCAATTTATATAACTAGATTGGTTTTGACAATAAAAAGTGTGATACATGCTGACCCCATCCGTATTGCAGTCAGTGATTGCAAAGAACTGATTTCTTATACGTCCCCCTCCCGCAGCTAGATACGTGACCTGTGGTCCTCTGTGCGTACTGTAGAATAGATAAGCGGGGGGAGACATAGTTACTTGTTACTAGTCATGTTTTTAAACATCTAGACTGACCCTGGGAGAACTCAAAGGGAGCAGAAAGAAGAGTTTTTATCTATGGACTTGGGCCTAGTGACTAAATGTTTTCTCAGTTTTAAACAACTATCCACTAAACCAACTGGAGTACCTTTCCTACACCAGAAAATCAAGATCTCTGAAATGTCATGTTACAGGGAATCCTGGGAGCCCCTTCAAAATCTTGAAGTGACCCCTTCAAAATTTTCACTGCTAGTGTTGGAAGCTTCAACATTCCTATATGGCTGCTCAGGGCTTTTGGGAAGTCTTCCAACTCTCTCATTTCTTTCTTGGCCATACTAAATATCAAAATAAATCAGATCTTCCCCTTGAAGTTACCTCAGTATATCACACAAGAGGATACTCCCTCCCATATTTTCCTGCCTACTAATGTATCCCTCTAGCATGGCAGGAAGCCATCCCCCCCCCCCCGTCCCCATGCAGACGGTGTGGTGCTACCAGTACTGTGTCAACCAATTCAGTTCTTTTTGCCTATATCCAGAGCAGCTACCCAGGTAATTGAGAAATAATTCATACAGTGGATTTTACCAGCCCATGTTATGCCCCTGATTTGCGGATACACACTTTGGAACTGTATGACATCATATTTCACTGCTGTACCAGATGCATCTTGCTAAGAAAGGAAATATTGGACATCAGTAATTTATCAGTAATTTATTATACAATTGTCCTTCCTCAAACACAGACTTTTACTGTGGTTACTGTATTCAATTTGTAGCTCTCTGGGTCCCCCCACCAGTACATTTTCTTTTTTTCTGAACACATATACACACTCTCTTTTGAATGGTATATGCAGAGGGCATTTTGTTTAACTTCAGGGACCTCATTTGCTCCAGCTAAGGTGGTAACACTAAAGGTCAGCCTTCATATGCCATCTGTTAAATTACTCCAGATCAAATGAAAATACTATAATAATGATTTAATTTTGGATGGAGGGGCTCTAACCCAGGCTGAACTCTTGGGCTTGGATCAGAAATTACTGTGAAATTTTGTGTTTGTCTTAGGAGACAAGACTAATACTGTCCCCTGCCCTTGAAATCTAAGGATAATGAAAGCAAAATCTTGTTTGTAATTGATACATTTCACAAATCCTCTCAGTGTAATGCCTGTAGTTCTGTACTTCTAATCAGAGTCTGAAGAACAGATGGCAGAAACAACAGAATGTAGATGTCCAGCTAGCCAATTTTCCCTTTTGCTTTAAATAGAAGGAGCAATCAGTTTCTTGGATACCTAAATTCTATCTGTACACCATCTCAGAGCTGTCCTACCTATTTTGCTGTGGCTGAAATTTTCATATAAATGCCAAATCTCTTGAACAAAATTGTGGACGCAAAACTGGAAGCCTATTGACTATTGCATGCTTAGCCTTAGCCTTAATTCTAGATAGCAAATAAAGATAGCAAAGTGTTCTACTGAATTCCTTCTCTCAAATATGAACAATATCCCTCAATTTGCCAAAATGAGCATTTGAGAGAGAGAAGCTTTTCACTGCCCCTACCTGCCTTGTATTGTAGTGCAACATATTTAAATATATCCATATCCACTGTTTCAAGTACCTTGTGGTGCTAAAAAGCCTGAAAGACAAAACACAGTATACTGAGCTGAAAGTGTCTGAGTTAGAAAGGGCAAGGAAAATATTAAACACCATTATTCATTGATGAGATTCTAGGAAACATGAGAGGTTTTCCATTACCCTTTCCAAGACTTGTGAAATTTGGGGCAGTAATTTTATTCAAGTGGAGGAAATTCCCCTTTATATGGCTCTCAAACCTCCATGAAGATGCTCTTGCAACCATGAAGAGGGATGGAGCATACGCTCTAATAGGACATAGGCATGGAAAAATATGGAACACTTGCTTTGCGATGGCTGGGAGTACTACAGGGAGAGTTGCCTCCAAGTAGAAACTGGCCAATGTCTTCAGATATCTAGGCAGCCTTATAGGGATCAAGTGCTAAGGGACCTGTAGAAGTGTGGGTACCAATGACATAGGGAAATGTCAGAGAGATGTTCTGGATACTAAATATAGGTTGTTAGGTAAGAAAGTAAAGCTTGGAACCTCCATGGCAGCTTTCTCTAAAAATACCTCCTATTCTCACATAAAACCACTAAGACAAGACAGGGGCTTTAAGATTTATTTTTTTAAGTAGTCTTTATCTACTGTTAACTAAGGCATTGGCTAGGGAAGAAAGGGCCTACAAAAGAAGCCATAAATGGAAGAATGCAGAGAAAAGGTTGAAAGATGAATTAGAAAATATAAGCTGGCACTGGAAAGAATAATTCAAAACACTCTCTTCCCCAACACCTTTTCCCTGATTGAACTGGTAGCCCCTACACAGGTGCTTTCAAGTGAACAAATCACAATAAGAATGCAGTTGATCCTGATCACAGCCTTCCTGGGACAAATCTTGCAGACCTTTGCAGATGGCCGCCTCTCTAGACTACTTTAAGTCTAAATTAAAGACTATTCTATTTAGAGAAACCTTCCAACTTTCATTTTGATTTTATGTCCATATTATTTGTATTAACTTGCACTTTTATAGTATTGTTTTAATCCTGTTATAGTAATATTTTATTAATTTTATAATTTTATTTGTGGTATTAGATTGTGCGCCGTAGGCAGGTTTTTGTGTTTATTGTGGATTGTTGTTTTTCTTTTTCGTAAAGTGCTATGTAAAGCTTATGGTGCTTTATAAATAAACATAATAATAATAATAAATCTGATTTGTCTTTTGGAGAGGAAGACCCAAGATGAAAACCCCTATTTAGTAATGCAGCTCTCTCGGGATGCATTGTCTCATGCCTAATCTACCCCATGCAGTTGTAGCAGGAAAAGAATGATATAGCCCTGTGTATGAAATTCCAAGTCATTGCAGAAATGAAAGGATATAAAACCAATTTTTTAAAAGAAACAAGATTTTCACCTACAGTGCAATCCTATACACTGAGTTTTCTTGGCAAGATTTGATCAGAGGGGGTTTGGCCTTGCTTTCTTCTGGGGCTGAGAGAGTGTGACTTGCCCTCATTTCAGTGAAGTGCCAAATGATCTAGATTTCATATGTGAACATTCCCAAGAAGCTTCTTAGACTGTTTTCATAACCAATTATGTTTGAGAGCTCCTTCAGCACTGGTGGATGTAATTCATCTGCCCCTGGAGACCTAAACTTATTTAAAACAACTAGATTCTCTGCAATCATCTTCCTAGCTATCATGGGCTTCAAATCCCTCCTTATATCATTTGCTCTACTTGTCCCAGTCTGAACACAACTCCCCTTGTGGAAGTTCCATCTTCTCTAAGCCTGCTCTTTCCTTGATCTTCCCTAAGCCATTTCCTTGTTCTGGTTAGCAAACAAATTCAGTGTGGAACAGATGGGAATACTGTCAAATGGATACATAATTGGTTGGAGAACTGTGTTCAAAGAGTCATTGTCAATGGCTGTGCTTCAAACTGGAGGGGAATTCTGAGTGGACTTCTGCAGGGTTCTGTCCTGCGACTGGCACTCTTCAATATTTTTATCAATGATTTAGGCTGCTGATACAATGCAGAAATAATGCAGTTTGACACTGCTTTAACTGCTATGGCTCAATGCTATGGAATTCTGGGATTTGTAGTTTTGTGAGATATTTAGCTTTCTCTGTCAGAGAGCTCTGGTGCCACAACAAACTACAAATTCCAGGATTCCATAGGATGGAGTCATAGAAGTTAATTTCTGCAGTGTTTCAGCAGCCTTAGAGTTAGGTTTAGGTCTTAGGGTTAGAGCAGTGGTTCTTAAACCTGTGGTCCGCAGACCCCTAGGGGACCACAGTGTCCTCACAGGGGGTCCGCGAAGGCTTGAAGACTACTTGGCTCACCTCCTCCCCACAGTGGAGCAGCCACATGACAGGGGCCAAGGCAAAGGCTGGCTGGCTGGCATTCAATCTACTCCAGCCACAAACTTCCTGCAGGAAGAAGCAAGAGAAAACTCTTCCCTCCCCCTCCAGTGCCTCTGAAGGAAGGTTTAGTGGATGGTGTAATTATGCTGTTGTTGTTTTAAATCTTGAGTTAAGTCTTGGGGTCCATGCCAACAAAAGATATTTAAAGGGGATCCCTGATAAAGAAAAAATTAAGAGCCACTGGGTTAGAGGGAATCCTTAGCACGTTTGCAGAACTAGAAGGGGTGGCTAACACATTGGAAGATAGGATCAGAATTCAAAAGGACATTGATAAACTAGAAAATTGCTCTGAAATTAATATAAAGAAATTCAACAGAAACAAATATTAAATTCTACATTTGAGCCACAAAAAATAATTGCACACTTACAGGATTATTTGGCTTAGCAGCAGTATATATAAAAAAGACCCTAGGAGCTCAGTTACACCGCAGTTTTTATTGCGATAGTTTGCGCTTTAGCACATTTTCGCACCAGTGCTGCATAGTTTACATGATTTAGTGTGAAATTGGTTGATCTGTTTAGTTTTTGGCTTTGTAGTTCACACAGACAAAGGTGGGTGGCATGGCCTCCCAAGCACATCTGGGGGAAGATGTTGGGAAGCTGAGAGGGAGGGAGAGAAAGAAAAAGAGAGAGCACGCTGGCACCTTTCCCTCCCTCTTCTTCCCAAAGCGAGAAGGGTGGGAGGAAGGAGGGAGCCTTTCAGCCACCAAGGAGCCATCCCCCATTGCTGGGTCTTGGGAAGGAAGACAGGTCTTGGGAGGATGATCACCCAGCTGCCAGAAGGAATGGAGTTGAAGGCTCAAGCCCCCCTTCCCCTCACCCACTCTCTCCCTCTCTCTCACACACATGCAATCACTGCAGGGCAAGGGAGTGAATGGTGGCAGAGTAGATTGCTACTCCCTCTCTCTCCCTCTCTCTCACTCCCTCTCTCTCACACACACAATACATACACAGAGCAACAGTAATTATGGCTAAGTACTCCCTCAGCCGCAACAGCCAAGCAAATTGGAAGGCAGACAGCTGGGCAATTGGGAATAGCACTGGTATAACAACAGCGGCTGGATCTATTTCTTTTAGGCTCTTCACATCTCTTGAAAGTCTGCCCCCTCCGCAGTTGGTCCAACCAATCACGGCTCAGCTCTGCTGTGGCTATTTTGGGAAGATTGCTGATAGTTCCTACAGACTTTTGCGAAATGGTGGTTCACACAATCGATAGTGCACTAAGTTGCACAACTTTTTTAAAAAGATGAGGAAAGTTGCAAAAGCCTGTATTACGCTGCTTTCGTGTTTTTTAGCTCCCCTCTTCTGAATGAGGTGACTTTGTGGCGCAATGTGTGGGAACTATTAGGAGTCTTAGTGAATTCTTCAGACTTATTTTGCCGTGTAATCAACCCCTAGGATTATTGTTGAATATGACCCAGCAGCATGATGCTGCAGCAAAGCAAATATTTTAGTCTGTATTAGTAGAACTGTAGTTTCCAAGACAAGAGAAGTAACAGTCCCACCATATTCTGCACTAGTCAGGCCTCATCTGGAGTACGATGTTCAGTTCTGGGCACCTCATTTTAGGAAGGATATAGACAAGCTGGAGTTGGTTCAAAGAAGAGCAACAGGGATGATAAGATTGCCATAAGTCATTAGATTGCCATAAGTCAAACAGGTGACTTGAAGGCACATCTACACACACACAAATGTGTCATGTGTTACATTAAGCTCAAATTTAATAGCCTTCCCTATCACGGATTCCAAGATGACATTGTTGTTGTTGTCGTCGTTGTCATCGTCATCATCATCTCTTACCCTTCCCCCTTCCTGCCACTTTCATTTTGTCAACCAATACTTCTCTGTTGAGCAGGGCTGGGGAGGACAGTAAATCCCCTTGTTCTTTCTTCTGCCTTCTAAGAAAGAAAGCTGTCAGCAAGATAGGTTAAAAAATGTTGGCTGTTCCATTCTGACCAGAGCTAGACTTCCAGCAGATGATGGGAAATTTGAAAGCTCCTTTACCAATACTGTACCCCTCTGTAAAATTTTTATCATCTGTTCTGTGGAAAGCACCATCCATGTCTTCCCATTTGTCACCCATCTCTGGTACACTATCCACAACAATATCAGACTTAGGATTCCACGCCTCTCATACTTTCAGCAGGGCTTCCACAGATGATCCATCCATTAGAACATAGGGAGTGTTGTTCCATCCACCTGACCCCCTCCTTCCACTTCCCAGCCTGACCCTAACTGAACAAGCTGAATTGTTTTTCCTGCCCAGTGCAACCACCTTCTACGCTCTCCTAGCCTTGGTGTCCTCTGCTGATGGGGAACCTGTACTTGCACAAAATGATTTTTGCCCTTGGCACCTCCTCCTTTTTGTTTTTCCCACCACCAATATCTGGCACCAGGTGGGTTGTCAGTGTACACCAATCTGCCATTATGCCTTAAGAACACATGGGCTTCCCTGCCCAGCTGCCCATTCACCAATCAAGAGAGTGTGAAGGTCATCTGGGAAACAAATGAGTGCTAAGGTCTCCACAATTGCGGTTTCTCTTTTATCTGCAGATATTTTCAGAAAACAACCAGCTCCTGCTTTCTGTTTTCTTGCCATTCCTCAGGTTCCTTGCTACTTTGGTAGATACCCAGGGCTTATCTAGGCAGGCAAAAAGGCCCTGGAAGTATTGAGAGCTGCCAGTTCTTTTTGTGTTGATTCTACCTGCACAGTTATGGTTTTACTCCCCTCCCACTGACCACATGGCACATCTAGAGTCAGGCAATGTTTCAGACATTGTTTTTTTTTTTTTTTTTACCAATTTCCACTGAAACCTTTTTAAATTATTATTCTGGCATTATAGTGAAAGTGTCAGAATGCTTTAGCAATATTACATTAGTTAAACATTAGGATCATTTTCTTTTATTGCTAGTTTTCCTCTTTTCCTTGCTCCATCTCTGTTGAATCTGCTGTCCTAGTAGTTGCTATGTTTTTTGTCAGTGACCATCTTAGCTAGCCTTGGGATAATAAAAACACACTGCCACGGAGAGGTACATTTCATTTCAGGAAATACTGGTTTAATTTACACTGACCCAGAGAGTGGAAATAAAAAGTCATTCTAAGTGCTGGGAGTTCTCTAGCAATACTTCAGAATGGGGAAATGTTAATGTAGATCCCCCTGCCCCCGCAAAAATCAGAAAGGACAGGAATAAAACCAGGGACTTCATGGTTTTTCCAGTCCATCTGGCTGGGCCTTCAGCAACAGCCTCCTTTTTTAATTTTATTTTTTACAGTCTGTGGTTGAGAGCGGAGAGAAAGAAAGTGTTGTGTGTGGGTCAGAACACAATTTCCCTCTTTCTCCACCCCATTTTTGCTCTTTGACTCCCCCTTAATACCCCAGCCTCACCCTTTTCTCCCTAACAGGCAGCCTCCCCATTTTTCTCCTCTTCCGCCTAAGGTTGCCAGCTTAAAAACTGGACAGGGCTTCTGTAATGTTAATGGTTGTACAGAAGAGGGAAATTCTGCAGATGTAGTTTGTCATGCAACCAGGTAACAAACAAAACCAGCTGAAATTCTCTTCCTTCCCAACCATTAAAAAAATAGGAACTCTTTCCAGTTTTCTCTCTAGCAACTGTACCCCTTATTACCTCAGCTCTCTTCTCTTCCCTGCCAAATAAGCCCAAGCCTTGTTCCCCCCCTCACTTGCTCTTTCTTTTCCGCCATCCCGTACCATTGCTCCTAATCTTGGTCTTTGTTCTCTTCCCAGCCCCCTATATTTGGTCATTCTCCATCTCCTCATCGATTTTTCCATTTCTTCTCCTGCTTTACATGTTAACATCTTAGGCCCCCTTCATTCAATTCCAGGTGTGGGGAAGCAGTGTAGTGGCTCTAATGTCGCAAGTAGTAGTGCCAGGTGGGGACCAAGAAAGATAAGAGTGGTTTAGCTTGAGGGAGAGTTGGGAGCTGAGACAGAGAGAAAAAATGTCCTTTGAAACTACAGGTATTTTTCTTTTGTTTTGTTTCATTTGAAACTAGAGAAAATGGAGGACGTAGGACAGACCTTGCAATCCAGTATAAGATATACAAATGAGTATATTCTCGGTATATAGAAAACTAAGGATTCACTACCACATAAATGTGCATGGAGGACTGCAGCCTTAGAAAGGAAGCATGGGAGGAATAAACAATGGAAGCAACTGGACAGTGTGATCATGAAAGTGGGGCAGGAGAGATGCTCTCTGACAAATTATTGTTTCTTTGGCTCAGTAGTTTGCCATGGGGAATACATTCCCAGACTTACTGTGGATACCAGAAACCATGGACAATAGCGAGCCTATTAAAATGAATGACTTCTGGCCCAATCATACCATAGAGTCACACTGGAGGAATAGAGGATGCCTAGAGAGAACATCTCTCTAGGTATCTTCTAGGTCCCCCAGCGTGACTCTGGGGTCAGCTAAGCTTACCATAGATTCAAGCTAGAGAGACCATATGTTTTTGGGTGCAAGTAAGTGAATCCCATGGTTACTGGGCCCACAGATATGGGGATTGTACTGTATACTTTGCTGTTGTAGTTCTGTGCCTTCGAGTCAACTCTGACTTATAGTGACATGGTCAGAGGATTGTCTTGACAAGATTTATTTGGAGGGGGTTGTCATTGCCTTCCTCTGAGGCTGATAGAATGTGATTTGCCCAAGGTCATCCAGTGGGTTTCCATGGCTGAGTGAGAATTTGAACCCTGGTGTCAGATTCCTAGTCCAACATGTGAATTCAAATGGGTGGTTTGGGGTTAGAGTTGTAACCCAGCCTGTGACATTGCACTCAGTTTTTTGGGCAAGTTACTTGTCCCTTATGGCTAGCTTTATTCACACACGCACATTATATGAACATATAGTAAAGGGGTGGGGGGAATCAAAAGTCTGCAAAAGCAAAAAAATATATATATATTCTGAAATTAGCTTTCACAGTTTATATTCCTGCATCATGCTGTAGATTCAAAATACTGATTTTCTGTGTTTTTGTGAGGATTCCCCATGTACGTACAGTACCCACTTTGCTTTGTGGGCATGATTCCCTTTTCTGTGCAATCAGCTGCTATTCTGGCTGTACCTACATATGACTCCCTGGCTCCACCTTCCATTACCTGCCCTGTCTGCCATTCTATCAGCCCCAATGGCACCAACTGCCACCGAGGGCTTCCTTCCTCATAATCATGGATTTCCACACAGGAGGATACATTCTCTTATAACACCATTCCCTCTCTCCTCCTATTGGATCTGTTTGTTTTGAAAAAGATATACCCTTCAGTTGTTACTCTAGTCATCAAGTCCATTCCAACCTTCCCCAGTGATGTGAAGGCTTTCATGGCCGGCATCCATAGATTTTCCTTGGTTTTTTCCTGGGCTGTGAGGCTGTGTTCTGGAAGAGTTTATTTCTGACATTTTGCCTGCATCTGTGGCTGGCATCTTCAGAGAATGGTTGGATAGGAGTGTGTGGGGGTTTTATATACTGTGAACCCCTGTTGGAGAGGATATGTAAATTTGTGTATTTGAATGTCTACTTTCTGGGTAGAGATATGCAAGGAGGTTTAGTGTCTGTTTGGCTAATGGTTGGCTAATGAAGATGCCAGCCACAGATGCAGGTGAAACGTCAGAAATAAACTTTTCCAGAACACGGCCTCACAGCCCAGAAATAAACCAAGGAAAATCTATTTCCCAGTGATATTTGTCAGAGCTTGCTATCTCATACAAGGGTTTGCAAGTTCATCCTAGTTGTTTCCCATGGCTTTCATGTTATTATATAGCTGTTGGAGGCAATGGGCATGGCATCTCTCTGGTTCCCTTGCTGTATTCACTTACTAATTCCACACCTTTGCCACCACTAACTTGCCTCTTCCCGTATTCTTTGTGTTGTTGTCTGTAATATTTGGCTCAATATTCAGTTTAGGTCTTTTATAATCATCTGGAAGTTAATGTAGAGTCCTTTTGATCAAGTTGCTGGGACACTGCCAAAATCTTTCTTCCTAACCCTCATGATTTACCTCCCATCATATTTCTTTTAAAAAAAACTTTTTATTAAACATGGCAATTCATTCCAATAAAATCTATAAGACACATAACCATGTTCCATGAAAGTTGCCAAGAAAACATTGGGAAATATTTCTTATTCTATGCAAGAACAACACTTGGACACTCATGGAATTATCACCAGGAAAGAAGACTGGGAGAAGCAAGAGAATCTGAGAACATATCAGTCTGAGGCATCCCCACCTTAGTGACATGCAAGAGTGAGGATTTGTTCAGACGCCTGATGGAAGAATTGCTTGTGGATGTTCTCATAAAGCCACTCCCAAAGGCTGTCATCAAGCTCTATTGTAGAATCATAGAACTGGAAGCGGCCGCAGGGGCCAACTGGTCTGACCCTCTGCCATTCAGGAATAAAGCACCCATGAAAGATGGTAGTCCAGCCTCCGATTAAAACCTCTAAGGAAAGGGAATTCACCACCCTCTGAGGCAATCTCTTCCACTGATGAGTCTTCCTAATGTTTAGGTAGAATAGTTTTTCTTGTAGCTTGAAATCTGTTGTGTCCTATCTCTGGAGAAGCAGACTTCTTTCTTTCTCTTTGTTAACCATGCAGGCACTAGTATAAAATACCATCTTTTCTCTCGCTGGCATAAACAATAATTAGTCAAAGGAGAAATTCTACTAAAGTGAGTGACATATATTTCTTGGGGGTCTCGTACTACTGGCTACTTGATTCAGAGAGAGAGAGAGAAATGAAGTTAATCCTGTGGGAGGGAAGCAGCACAGTAGATTAAATAAAGGGGGAGCACACAAAGGAACTCCCTGCCACTACTTCTAATGTTCCCTAGAGGGGCATAGTCACTTGAGCAATTGTGGTTGCACTTTTCTCCACTTCCAACAATATGACCATTTCCTGCCCATGCATCACTCATGTCAAACCATGCACTACTAGCAGCTTACTCAGTAGGTACATCTGGCCATAGATCTCTGAATGGGAAGCAGGAAATCTCCTTGTGAAACTAGAGCACCCTATCCCACAGGTGGTGAGCTTCCATCTCTTCCTACACCCTCCCCAGCATATAGGCAGCAGAAAGCAGTACAACATAAAACTTAAAAAATACCAGGGGAAAGAATAAAAAGAAAAAGATATCAAGTTGCACCCAGATTTAGGTGCCCTCCTAAAGGAGAAGTTCTTCTTCACACCACTTGCTCAGCCACAGTTTTTATTTGATTCATTCAGTTTCTTTCAGCAATTGACCTGTTGGTCAACAATTGACCTGATTGTTCTCTGGAGGATCTTCCCTGCAATCATTTCACTACCTTCCACCTCTGTTCATTTCCATGTATCTCCATGTATGACTCCAAGTGTTACCTTACATGTGCACATAATAGAAACTTTTGTACCACATGGACACATTGCCTCTGGCAGCCCCACTCTTTTCTAGCCATGAGGCAAAGAAAAGTGGGGCTTAACTTAACTGCAGACTCAACCACAAACACCTCCCTCCAATTAAACCAGGTTTCATAGACCCTGTATTCACAAGTTCTAAAGCTGAGCACTTGTACTGAAAATGAGTGTTGTATGTAGCATTATTCCATTGCAAGGAGGAACAGCTATAATTCAATAATGATTTCATTGTGATGCTTTTCTTTTTTATACTAAAAGCCATGCTGGATCAGATCAAAGTCCTGTCTAGTCCAGCATTCTGTTCACACAGTTGCCCATGGGAAGCAAGCAAGGCATGAGCACAACAGCACCCTTTTGCTCAAGTCCTCTGGAAACTGCTCTTGATAGGCATATTGTCTCAATAATGAAGGTAATAATAGTCATCATGACTAGTAATTATTCTTAGCCTTAGGTTCACTCAGCCTTCCATCCTTTCGTAGGTCGGTAAAATGAGTACCCGGCTTGTGGGGGCAATGAGCTAACACACATTGGAAACTGCTTAATGCAGTGTAGATGTGTAAATAGCTATTGCTTAAAACAATTTGTAAGCCGCTCTGATAGCCTTGTGGCTGAAGAGTGGGGTATAAATAAATAAATAAATAAATAAATCTTAGTGCAACAATGTCACACTATTATTTTGCTACAACACTATTGAGTGTGATGATTCACTGTAACAGTATGAAGCCATTGTAATATTTGGCACAGTAGTTTCAAGAATTCAAGGATAAATAATAAAGTTAAAAACAGGTCGACCCCCGTATCTGCAGGGACTATGTTCCAAGACCCCCCCTTGGATACCGGAAACCGTGGTTAATAGGGAACCCTATTGTTTTCAATGAGACAAACACTGGAAGATGACCACAGAGTTGCACTGGAGGACCTAGAAATGCCTAGAGAGAACATATTTTTTCAGACATAGAATCATAGAATTGTAGAGTTGGAAGAGACCACAAGGGCCATCCAGTCCAACCCCTGCCATGCATCCACACAATCAAAGCATCCCTGACAGATGGTCATCCAGCCTCTGTTTAAAGACCTCCAAGGAAAGAGACCCCACCACACTCCGAGGGAGTGTGTGGATAAGTGAAATCGTGGATATCAAATCCATGGATACAGGGGTTAACCTGTAATAAAGAATCCAGCCAAGTAAATCTTCATAGCATCCTGATACAAAAATCTTCAAACCTAGTCCTTTGCACTGAAGTGATTCTCCTGTATGTCAGGAATAGCAAATGAATTTCAGCAAATCCAATATGTGTTCAGCAGCTCAGGACAAATCAGGCAATTGCTATTGGTGGTGGGAAGATTTTAAAAGTGATCAAAATTGTTAAACATCCAGAGAGAATGGAATGTACTGTACTTCTTTAGTTGCGTACTGTATGATAGTTCTTAGATATGCCTGGAGTTTATTTGGGCTGTGTTTGTTTGGGGGAGACAGAGAAGGATTCTGTTAGCATCTGTGTGGATTATGTTCTTGTCTCAGGAGAGGAGGTTAGCTAGCAATTTTTCTATATATACCAGAAAGGGAAGGGTACAAAATGAACTTTTGCATGTTCTTGTCATTAAAGAGGCAGGCAACAGCTTGGTGTTTAACATGAGCTAGAATTCATTTCCACCATTCCATTCTCACACAGAAAATCCCTCGAACAGCATGCCTCTTGCAGGAACCCCAGCTCCCCACAAGAAGAGAAAACCTACTAAACTCATTTTAGAACTAACCCAAGAAGGTAAGATATATGCATGCATGCACACAGACACAAACTCCTATCCCAATTTTTCATCCACAGGAAGCTTGTATTGTCTGTAGATTGTCATACTGAGAATGCAGAAGACCTTCTTCATGAAGGGTAAAGTCAGTTTGACACAATGTGCAGTACTACTGGGCATGGCTGTTGGCAAAATACAGATATGGAGAGGAGGAAGATGGTGGTCAAAACATGGCCTGTATAGAAGAACCTGCCAGGCTTCTGCTTTTCAAGATACCCAAGAACCAAATGACTGATCAAATGGCCAACTGCACATGATGATCAGGCACATATAGTTTGTCTCCTGTATTTGCTTTTCTTGTCTAAAATGGAGCCACAGAGGTTAAAGCAGAAAAGTGGTGATGGAAAAAAATTCTGGGTAGCCTTGCCCCTGGGGGAAAAAATATGGATGCCTTTATTGATTATTGCCACCCATGCAAAACCTTTGATTTCAAGCAGAACTTCAACAGCAGACATTACTATTTCAGTTTTACACTGACCCAGAAAATATTGAAAAAGAATTGAGAATTTTGCCTTGGCCAGAAAATAAAGACTATGACCATGTTTGGAACCTCTAGTTCCTTGACTAATTGTCAGGTTATGCTGGAGTATACCTGTGTAGCAAGTGACCTGTACAAACCAGCCCTAAATTACTAATTCTGTGTAGCAAATTAATAGTAGCACTTTGGATGAAATACTACATCAGTATTGCTTGTTTGGAGTATTAAGTAATACAGTACTTAGTGTAAGTCCTCTGTGGTATTTTAGTTGCAGCCTGGGACATGAATAGCTGTGGCAATGCAAGTGCCATGAACAATGCTAAAATTGATGCAAATGTTTTGTATCAAGCTGGCCTTAATGTGTATATTAAAGTCAAGCTCTTCAAAGCAAGCAAAACAATATTGATGATCTGATCAGTGTGTAAACTCAATTCAGTACTGCAGAAATGTTGCTGAAATCACTGGAATTTCTGAACTGTTACATTGCAATTGGACTCCAGATGAGGTAATAGATACATCCTCTGCAAATTCATATATACAGCTGAAGTTGTTGTTTCACAGTATGCCATAAGAAGCAGCAGAATTTGGAAATCTTTTTTTAAATGTCCCTTGGCCTCTTTTCCTGGCCAGGTTCACTCAAGGGGGAAAACAAAGTACAAACACACACACACACACAAATGTGTGAATGTAATCCTTCATGGGGAGAGCAAACCCATCCAATGGCAGTTACATCCCTTTGCCCAGATAAATTCGTTTTTCTGCCTCTGGTACCACTCACCCCTTTATCTCAATGCATCTTCAGCCTGTTCACCCAAATCCACCTCAAACCAGCCTCCAGATAACTGTTTAAGAAGTTCCACAATGCCTCTGGAAACACCACTACTTATCATCAGGATATTGTGGATACCTCAGTCCAAAGCAATTATTTCCCTAGGGGTTTCATATAGGAAAGCAAAGGGAACAAGATGGAACCTGGTGCCTATTCATATTACAAGGCAGAGGCAGGCAGAGTATGGGCTGAGGGCCACATCTTGTTCCTGGGCCCCAGATTTGTAGTCTCACAGCCACCCCTCAGTCTTCCACAAAGCCCAACTCCTTCCCATTTATTTTTAAAAAATGTGTGATTTTGAGGAAATAGTTGCTTGAAAACCAGACAGAAAATTCCCCAAGTGCATGAAAACATGGGAAAAAACACTGTCAGTCCATCCAGACAAACACCAGAACCCTCCACTACCCCAAAATACCTCTGTTATTTGGACCTAAAGGGTAGAATATAAGAGTCACAGAATTTCCCCAGAAAAGACCCAGAGCCAGTGCAATACTGTGTACCCCTAGACCAAACCATATCAACAAGATATTTTATTTGTTTGTTTAGTTAATTTATTTAGTTAATTTATATCCCACATTTCTCCCAACATGTGATTCAAGGTGGCTTACAACCATTTAAAAACAATACAACTAAAAACAACGACTACTCATACAAATGTTAAAACACAATTAAAAGATTTCTATTTTAAAAAACACAACTTAAAAAACAAAAGTTAAAAGCAATTTTAATAACACATTTAAAACATAATAAAATATAAACACCCTTTCATTAAAAGTTTGGTCTGCACAACATATTCATTAGTTATTAATGATGGTATCAAAAACCACTGTGAAGTCCAGAACTCTCAATTCCCTGGCAGAAATCACTGACAGGGCGATCAAAGCTGTCTCACAGCAAGACAAGAGCTGAAACCTAGGAGTTGTCGATATGGTGAAAATACTCCTCACAGAATTCGATCAGAAAATGAGCTGTCTTAATGCAATCCTGCACTGTCTTGTATTTTGAAGGAGGTGGGGCAAAAAGAAAAAAAAAACTATGTGAGAAGACCATCTGTAGCTTTCCCCGACATTTTTTAAAAGCTCCAGTGATATGTGCATTTTCTCTCATTAAGACAAGCAATTGGACATGAATTGCTTTCCCATACAAGACAAGGTGCAAACCCGATTGGCAGGACGAGGGCTAGGGGAGGGGCTGGGTATCAGGGCAAGCACCCACTGCTTCCACCATGTTGGATTTTTGTCTTAGCAAGTGATTGCTAAGGCAATAAAATGGGGATTTGTGCTCTCTCTCATTTTCTCTCTCTCTCTCTCTCTCTTTTTTTTTTTTTTGAAAAGTGGAATATCACTTGTGTGCACAATAGAATAGTTTTTTTTAAGTTTGGCAGTGCCAGATTTTAAAATGCGAGTAATCCATTTGCGGCTGCAGTCTCATCTGCAGGCATGCAAAGTTTATGGGGGCTGTAAAACCGTTAAGACAGGACGCAGCTGCTGCACCTTACTATTACTGTGGAACAGTCCATTTTTTTTCCTTTGTGTAGACAAGTCCCAAATTAGAATGGATCCAAATAATCCAGGATTTCAGCGGCCAGCACTTGCTCCAACATGTGGCTAAAAAATGAATGACATTGTGTTGTAATTGTCCTTAATCATAGGATGGGACCAGCCCTTGTTTTCCAAAAGAGTGCCACTATTATCTCCTTAAGAACTGGAGGAACAACCTCCTCTCTTTATAGGGGTTATGAGGGCCGCATCTAGCATATATACATTTAGATGTTTGTGAGAATCTCTGTTCCTGTGTTCATTCATGATTTGTACATTCACATTATTTTCATGTGTTCTGTCAAATAGTGAGGAGGGGCGTTCTCTAACTTTAACCTCTTCCATGTGATTTCTTCATGCTCCTCCAGGGAGAGCACATACATAAACAGCACCAATTAGAGAAGATAGTGGAAGACAGTAAAATTTTGGATAATGCCTCCAACCTAGCAGTCATCCAGCTGCAACTGTGAATCTAGAGAGGGGCAGGATAAGGCCTGAAGCTGCATTTCAGGCCAGGGCTGTGTAGCAGCAGACACACTTGAGATTAAATCCTAGGTGGATAACAGATTTACTGGATTCCATTCTATTTTGTTTGTTTTGTTTTGAGTGTTATCTGAATTGTTCTTTACTGTTTTTCCCCTCTCTTTTCCCTTTCGTATTAAATAAATTCTTGGCAGCATTTTTTTTACTTCCATTAGCACTTAATTTGATTTTTAAAAATGAATGACATGGGGTTTGGTGGGTAGAGAAAATAAAATAATAATCTACACAATTAAACTATTATACAGGAAGCCCCCACTTATCTGACAGGTTAAGGACTACAGCGGTGTTAGAAACTGGAATTGACTGAAAAGCAGAACCCATGTAGGGAACAGGAGGGAATTGTGGTGACTCGCTTGATACTGCCTGCATCCACCCACTGCTTCCAAAGATTCTCAGCTGGTTTGGTGAGCTATTTCCCCTCTCAGCTCATTTTGCAAGCAGCATGCATAGTCAGTTCCAAGCAATTCTAGGTTTCTTCTCTTGCCATATGAACTTGGACATGTCTTTTTGCCATAGTTTAAATGGTACATCATTTGTCAAAATTGTTATTGTCTGAAAAAGAAATAAAACATTCATTTTTATTACAGAAATTCCTCCTAACAATGATAACCTAAGTTTACCGCATCTTTGAAAATCTTTTTAAATTTCATTCCAAGTCTTTGCATAGTTGTTCTGAAATAACATAGAATTTTTACTTGTCATATTGATACCTAATTATTTCACCTTGATCTCAGTCTTAAAACCAGATTTCTCAGTCAAAGATATCACATCTTCTTTTCTCATATTTTTGTCAATATCATTGTTTTGTCCTTATTCATTTTGAAACCAGTTAAGTCGCCATATTATTGTAATATGTCTAGCAATACATCAATGCTTTCCAAATGATTTTCCAAAATAATCACCAAGTCATCTTCAAAGGCCCTTAATTTAAATGTTTGTCATCTAATACTCAATCCTTTAATTTTCTCCTCTTGTCTTATAACTCTATTAAGAACTTCCAAGGCCAAAATAAAAAGTAGAGAAGACAACAGGCACCTTGGCCTTGTAGCTTTTTGTATATCACATAATCTTGTCATTTCACCATTAATCAATATTTGCACCTTCTGAGTATCATATATAACCTTAATCCACCTAATAAAATTCTTCCCAAAATCTCAAACAAGAAAGACCAATTTAAATTATCAAAGGCTTTTTCAGCGTCCAAAAATATTACAGCCACTTGCTTTTCATTATGCCTTTCTAAATATTCTAAAATATCCACCATACATCTTCTATTATTACGTAGAACTCTCTTTGGTTAAAAAAAACCCCACACTGGACAATGTATAAATTCTTGTGAAATCATGTTAAATCTTTCTGCCAAAATTGTAGCAAAAATCTTATAATAATTATTCAGCAGGGAAATAGGTCTATAATCCTTAGCCATTGTCAGATTGTGACCCTCTTTGGGGATTAAAGTTATGTTTGCATTCTGCCATGTGTCTGGGACATTTCCCAAATTAAGAATCAAGTTTGTAGTTTGTTGTAATGGCAAATACAACTCTTCAAAACTTTTATAATATATGGCTGGAAGGCCATCTGACCCAGGTGTCTTCCCAAATTTAATCTTCTTAATTGCCTCAAAGATCTCCACAACAGCAACGGAAGCATCCAAACTCAACCTCTGGACCTCCATAATCAAAGGCAAATTCTGTTTATCTAAAGTCATCCCAATCTTTTCAATTGAAACATGTTGCTTTTTATAAAAGGAGGGGTAATATTTATAAAATGTCCTTTTTATCTTCTCATGATCTGTAGTCAGCTCCTTCCCATCATATATCTTTTGGATTAATTTATTTTTTCTATCTTTTTTCAGTTTATAAACCAAGCATGTCCCTGGCTTTTTTGCAGATTCAAAGTGCTTCTGTTTTGCACACCTCATCTATTTTTCAGTCTCAGAAACTGTTATCATGGAAAGTTGCTTCTGTAAGGCTTTTAATTTGGTTTGTAATCCCACACTTTGATGGGTTCCTCTTTAATTCTTCTTCCTTTGCTCTTATTTAATCCAAAATCAATGGAGTCTTCTCTAATCTTCTTTTAATTTAAGTGTTCTGTTGTATAAAACAACCTCTTATAAAGGCCTTGCTTGTATCCCAAACCACTCTCACATCAATGCCTTTATTCAGGTTACCTTCTAAAAAAATCTTTCAATTTCTTCTTACAATTCTGTACAATTTTCTCATCTTGCAGCTATATTTAATTCAGCCTCCAATTAAATGAAGCCATTTTATTTTTTAAAGATTAGAGTCACTGGCTTATGATCATAAAAAATCTTTGGCAAAATCTCCATTTTCACAATGCTATTACACGAAGACTTAGACATCAAAAACATGTCAATTCTGGAAAACAATCTCTCTGGGGAAAAAGTATATTCTTTGGTATCATGATATTTGAATCTCCATGCATCTTGCAGTTCAAAATTCTTCATCAATTTTTTTTAAAAAAATCAGAAGTTTACCTTGACTACAACAAATGTCTTTAGCTGACGTGCTACAAATTTTGGTAGATATACCTCCATTCCAATCTCCCAGAAATAGCCAGTTCTCATAAGAAGAACCCATCACCTTTTCCATTAAATTTTCATTTTAAAAGGCCTTACTTTGTGTGGGTGTGTAGACACCCACTACCAAAATTTTAGGCCTTGTATCTGAATCTATATTCCTATATTCCTCCCCTTCACATCTTCAAATATTTTTTCAGAAACCAATTGTGGATTTGCATAAATAACCACCCCCTTTTCTTCTTATCAACTGATGAGATTAATTCTATATCCAATTTTAGAAATGATAAAAATTTAGTCTTTTTTCCTGTGTCTCTTGTAAACAAATCAAATCATACTTAAATTTATTCAAATAATGGAATATTTTCATCCTTTCATGGGGCTCATTTACCCTCCTTATATCCCATGAGACACATTTCAGATCTGTTGTCAGGCCTCTATATTGTCAGAGCCCACTTCCCCCACGGTAGCTCCTACCACTTCTTCATCTTCTCCTTTCTCCTTATCTTTCCTTGACTCTTGATCCATAGACATCTCTGATTCCTCCACTTAGCCTTCTGCTGCCTCTTTGTCCAACTCTTTTTTGTATTTTCTGAGGAAGTCTTTAGCCTTCTGAACTGTGTTTAAAGTAAATCTTCTTTGGTTGAAAATAAGAGAGAGAGACCTTCCAACTTCTTCCATCTGAATGGGATCCCATGATGCTTCAACTTGTCAGCCAGAAAAGTATAATTCTTTCTTTTTCTAAGAATTCATGCAGGTATATCTTTCAGGACCATCATAATTTGATCATTCATCTTCATTTTGTTTGCTCAGTGTTGTTGAAGATCCTGATACCTTGTTTGTCATCTAACAAAGTAAACTATGACATCCCTTGGCAAATGTCTTTGCCTTGCCACCCACAATTCAATCTATAAACTCTGTCAACTTCTCTTTGGATATCTTTCTTCTGATGCTCCAACAGGTTTGCCAGAGCGTCAATCATCTCAATCACTAATATCTTCATTTTGTTCATCAGGTATCCAACAAAAGCATATACATCTTTCTCTGTGTCAGCTCTGTGGGCACCACAGCATCTAGATCTTGTTCTTGATCTCTATTTAGTTTCTCAGTTGTCTCTTCCAGCTTTTGCATCTTCTCCTCCAGAGATTTTACCTTTTCATCTATCTGTTTCATCTCTAAAGTCATCTGGGACAATGTCTGTTTTATTTCATTGAGTTCTGCTTTCAGATACTTCTTACATTCTAATTTTAGGTCTTTTTTTTTTAGCTCAGACTCCATTTGAGTAATCTGAGCCCTCATCTGTTTTATTTCTTCCAACAGTTGGCCTTGATGTTTGATTCACTGAGTCAATTGGCCTTGACGTTTGATTCACTGAGAATCTTTTTATCTCCTGTGATTTAGTCTTTGCTCCTATAGTCATTTTGACAGCTGACAAATAGAACAAGCCAGAACAGGAAACAATTCCTTCAAGTGCAATTAGTCGTCACCAACACTAGATGTCCCTCAATACTCCATTAAATTAATTGCCGATCTTGCTTTCAGCTCTCTGCTCTGTACCCAAGAAATTAATTCTTATTTCCCCTTCTGACATCTAACATGGGAAGATGACCTTTCTTATCACCATAAGGTAAACAAACTTAATTTCCCCAAACTTTTAATGCTAAGTATATTATTTAAAACTCAATACTCACAATCTCTTAGGACTTTTTCGGACGTTGTTTACCATGCCAGAAGGCTTGTAACACTCGCAACGCTGCTGTGTGGCAGGGGGTCCGTTTCGTACAACGACGCCCCCCTGCCAAAATCAACTGTTTTGGTTCCGTGAGAGATTGGAGGCAGCTGTGCCATATTTGGCCATTTTTTTACTCACGGAAGTTGCCCGTGAATAAAAAATGGCCAAATATGGTGCAGCTGCCTCCAATCTCTTGTGATACTGAAACAGCGTCATACGAAATGGGCCCCCTGCTGCGCAGCAGCATTGCAAGTGTTACGAGCTTTCTGGTGCGGTAAATCAATGTCCGAAAAAGTCCATAGTGTCCTTAAAACTCAGCACATAATCTTTTTCTTATTGAATTTAACTACAATTCATAATAGCTCCATATTGTTTGCAAAAACAAAATCTTCATGAGCATCCTCACAGATTTTTACTCACGGGTAGAAGCAAAAGTGCTGGAAGTTAATGTTCCCCATCAGATTTGAAAGCTTCTTTAAGTATTGATCAATAGTTGTTTTTCAGGAATTTAAGAAAGTTGAATGAATGACATTTAAGATGTCTTTGGTGGCTAGGGTGCAGCAGGGTTGCAGATTTCAGAAGGAACGATGCACAGGGATCGAAAGCACACACAGAAGGCCTCCAATTAGTTTGTCTGCATCCTCAGGTTGTACAATATTTTTTAAAAAATTCCATAACTACAGGTGATATCCTAGCTATGTTTATCTTTGACTTGTTAAAAATGTAGTATCTTAGTTGGGATGGATAGAAGCAATTTTATCTGCAAATCTTGGGGAGGTTATGGTCCTGGTTAAAATCTCCCCTGCATAGGGCAAGGGCAGCAAGATGGCATACAGTAATTTTAGTCTGTGGGTTATCTGGATGCTCTTGCCAGTGTTATTGTTTCTTCAAAAAACTGCATACTCTGTTGATGTAATCTGAATATTTTTGTTAATTGAGAGAGAACTATTTGTAATTGTTAGTGATGTGCTGCTGACTATAAGAGTGAAATACCAGAGTGAATGGAACAAAGGACAGGATGTGCTAAAAATGTAATAGAGCTACTTAAGCAAAACTTGGGGTAGATAAATGTCAAGAGTATGAATGTTGCCTCAGGGCTAACTGAAAGCAACTGCATGTTCTATAGCTTAGTTTTTCCACTGTGCGGACTTCCCTGTCCAGGCTGTATTCCCAGTCAGGCTAGAATATCCTCCTGGCCGCCATCACCACCACTTCCTCCTCTTTCTCTTTCTCCTCTTCCTCCTCCAGCTTGAGTTTAACTGGAGGCAGTTTCCATATTCCTGTTCCTGCACCTTCTCTCTAGCTCTCAGTCTCTCACTGTCCTAACTTCAGTCTTGCTTTCCCCCACCATTCATCCTTCTCTCTACTTGTTGTGCCTTTTCTTCTTATAGTCTGGATCTAGAGGTCCTCCTCCTTCTCCCCCCCGCACTCTACTAACCTTCAGTACACTCACTATTCCAACTGTTCTAAGTCCACAACCATGTCTTCTTTGTTTGGTAATAGTATCACTGCTTTAGCAGCTTCTTGTACACTCTACTGATTGTCTGCCTTCTTATAGTGCTTTAGTCACTTCCCTGCACCTGTGCTCTGGCTTACATTTGGGTCGTCATCCACAATTTAAAACGTAAATTTAGTAAGTACATTTGTGGAGGAAGGGACAGTTAACACTGAATCCTTGTTACCTACTTTTTTTTCTCAGTGCAAAAGTGCTGGAAGATCATTTCAAATTACTTTTGATATAGTATTTGTGGTTTTTTTCAGGTCATTTTTCTAGGTGCACTTCTTATACATAATCTGGGATCTTTAAGAAAGATTTCTATAGGGCAAAACTGATGATTTTGGGGTGGTGGCTTCGTTGGTGATTTGGTATGAAGGTGACATTCCGTTTGATTGCTTGCTTGGTTAAGCCATTTCTGTCCTATTTTAATTTTTTGTTTTAATAATAAAATCAAAATAATAATAAAATAATTATATAAAAGCAGATCAGCCATAGCAAAGTGTGTAAATGAGAGTGGAAAGTCATGTTTTAAAAGTTTTGCAAGAAGTATGTTGAACATTTATTTAAAATCAGGCAGAAACAAGGCTTGGTGGACTTCCTCTAGAACAGTGGTTCTTAACCTGTGGTCCACAGGATGTCCTCACAGGGGATCCACAAAGGCTTGACGGCTGCTCAGCCTGCATGACAGAAGTAAAGGCAAAATCTGGCTGGCTTGGCTTGCACATTGCTATTCAATCTGCTCCAGCCACAAATTTGCAGGAAGAAGCAGGATAAAAGTCTTCCCTCCCCCTCCTGTGCCTCTGAAGGAAGGTTTAATGGATGGTGTACAGTAATTGTGTTTATTATTACTAGCTATATATCTGGTGTAGCATGCACCGTTCCCCCTGCTGCCCTTCCCGAACCACCCCCACCCCACCCCCACACACAAACACACTGTTCCCTCCCCACCCCTCTGGTGCCTCCCTCCCCCAATGCGGCACCTGTCCCCCACCGCGGCCCTCCCGTCCCCTGCTGCCCTCCCCGCCACCCCATGCACACCACACACAGTTCCCTCCCCACCCTGCTGCTGCCTCCCTCCCCCCATGCGTCACCTGTCCCCCCCACTGTGGCCCTCCCATCCCTTGCTGCCCACCCCGCCCCCCACGCACACCACACATAGTTCCCTCCCCACCCCCATCCTGCCGCCTCCCTCCCACCACATGGCACCTGCCCCCCCATGTCCCTCCCATCCCTTGCTGCCCTCCCCATCCCCCCACACATGCACACACCCACACACATGCTCCTCCCTCCCCACCCCCCACTGCCTCCCCCCACATGGCACCTGGCCTCCCCACTCCCCACCCCCCCACGGCCCTTGCCACCCCCTGCCGCCCTCCCTGAGCCCCACACGCACACCATGCCACACACACACCCTGCTACTCACTCCTTGCTGGCAGCCATGTTTACACTGGACCTAAAAGTCCACATGTTCCTGCCCCCAGTGTGCTGACTGGCTGCCCAACCAAGCTGTGATTGGTTGGTCAGTTTCCTAAGCAGCCAATCAGCACACTGGAAACGGCAACATACCCAAGAGAATTATATATATAGATTATCATTCTCATTATTATTATTTGTTGTTGTTGTTAGGGTTTTAAATCTTGATTTAAGTCTTGGGGGTCTGGGGCAACAAAAGATATTTTAAGGGGGTCCCTGGTAAAGAAAGGGTTAAGAGACACTGCTCTAGAAGAGAATTTGTCATTTGCAGAACTACAACCAAAGAGGTCTTAAGCCTGGAATCCATTAATCTGATCTTTACTAATGATGAGTCAAGGAGAAAGGTCTTGGAAGCTAATCTTAGGGCTCAGGTTCACATTGGTGCAGGAAGTCTTTTGTATTACCTGATTCTAGGCTCTTATGGGATTTAAATGTTAAAACAACACATCAGACTAAGCACATGAACAAACTGGTAATACACATAATTGGCATAAAATTGGTAACCTCTTTCCATGACTAGTAAACAGATGCATTTTTTCCAAGCTGTTTTTAAAAGCTGTCCCTTGTAGAGAGCGTAATAGTAGTCCAATCTGGATGTAATTTCTGCATAGGTAACCAAGGCTAGTTCTATCTTTTAAAAACAGAGTACTGGTTTGTGAACCACCTGAAGCTGCTAAAATGCATTCCAAGCCACTTATGTCACTTGCATATCATAGAGTACACCAGGTCCAGAAGAACCCACAACTCCAAACCTGATTCCTCAGGGCAGGCAGGAGGATACAAGTCCATCTAAAACAGGCTGCATACCTCCATCCACATCAACAGAACTCCAAACCAAGAACATTTCTGTCTTGTATGAATTATGCCTCAGCTTTGTGCTATCTGCAATAGTAAAACATCAGTTCAGTGCTTCCACGACTTCTCTCAGATTAGCTGATGTAGAGGTAGATAGTAGAACTATGCCATCCACTGACCAACTGGTGACATTTCAGCCCAAACCCCCAAACTACTTCCCCAGTCATTTCATTTAGGGCTGAAAAAACATAAGAGCACCCAACAGAACCCTGAGGCACTCCATATGACAAAGGGCCTGGGATGAAACAGTCGTTCTCAAGCACCACCTTCTGGAACTGCCCATCCAGAAAGGCCCAGATCCACTGTGCTTCCAGCCAAAATAACCATCATGGTTGATGGTATCAGTAGGTTGATGAAACCTACTAGGTTTACACTTCATCTATCTGTTGTATAGCACAGGTCATCCACCAAGATGGCCAAGATAGGTTCAGTCTCAAAACCAACCAGAAACTGATCTGGATTAAATGTAAGTAATGTTTACCCTCCAGAACTAGCTGGACCTGATACAATTACAATTCTATGATTCTATGATTCTATGATTCAATACAACTCCAGTATGTTACCCCACTGGCAAATTCAATAACCAATAGTCATTGTTCTTATCAACCTGATTTAAGTAATTTGCTTAAAAGAATTTGCACTCTTGCCTCTTTAAGACAGAGAGGACCACATCATTTCTCAGAGAGACATTAGCTGCTGCAGAGAATTAATTACTCAAGCCTACTCTGGTAGTTTTTATTATCAGTAAAGAGCAAGAGCAAGAACACAGACTGTAGACTTCAGATTCAAGCAGCCTTTCCATGTGTTTCTGAGGCTGTACAAATGGGAATGTATCTATAACAACCTGTCCAGGCCAACTGTTCTCCAACCATGTTTCAGCTGTGGAGTCCATGTCACTGAAGTCCAAGAGATCTGTCTGCAAAATCTATCATCCCAACAGACTACCAAGGGCTCAGACTGTTTCTATTTTGGGCCAGATATCCCTCATCAGTGAGAAAAGATCAGCTGACTGGGGTTGTTGAAAAATGTATTTTCAATTCCACATTTTGTCAAGATAAGAGGAATCTTTGTATTCTAGAAATATTTGTAATCACAGAAGGATGTGAGAAAGGGGCTCCTCCCCAGCAACATGTACAATTTGTATACAGTATTTTGTTTCCTTTAAATCCTACCCAGGGCCGGTTTAAGGATTTTGGGGGCCCCTGCAATGCTTTATTTTGGGGCCCCCATATGTTTATCTCAGGTCAATGTAACCTAACCTATTCACCGTACAGGATGCTCAGATTACAGTAGGACCCCCTTATCCATGGATTCATTATCAATGGGACACAAAACAGCACACCTACCATAGAGTATTCCTAGAAAATGTGTCCTCCCTAGCCGTTTTCTAGGCCCTCCAAGGCAACTCTATGGTATTTTAAACCAGAAGTCCCATTATTTTCAATGGTGTTCACTATTATTCATGGTTTTCAGAATCCACGCTCCCCCCCCCCGAACCAATCCCCAGTGGATAAGAGGGGCCTATTGTATTAAATAATTTACATATGAGGAACGGCTTAGGGAGCTGGGCATGCTTAGCCTGGAGAAGAGAAGGTTGAGAGGTGACGTGATAGCCATGTTTAAATATTTGAAGGGATGTCATACTGAGGAAGGAGCAAGCTTGTTTTCTGCTGCTCCAGAGACTAGGACACGGAGCTATGGGTTCAAACTACAGGAAAAGAAATTCCACCTGAATATTAGGAAGAACCTCCTGACAGTATGAGCTGTTCGGAAGTGGAATACACTGCCTGGGAGTGTGGTGGAGTCTCCTTCTTTGGCTTTTTTTAAACATAGGTTGGATGGCCATCTGCCAGGAATGTTTGGATTGTGTGTTCCTGCAGGGCAAAAGCTGATCAGATGGGATGGCTGTTGGGATCCCTTCCAGCCCTATGATTCTATGATTCTAGGCTGCATTCAGAGCCTGGGAAAGTTACTCTTGGATTACACCTCCCAGAATCCCCCTGCCAGCACCCTTCTCAAGGTCTGGTTGCATTGTTCCTTTTCCAGCATTCTCTAGCCCAGTGGTTCTTAACTTGGGGTCTGCAATGTTCTCACAGGGGGTCCACAAAGGCTTGAAGGCTGCTTGGCCCACCTCCTCCCTGTAGTGGAGCAGCCACGTGACAGGAACCAAGGCAAAGACTGGGTGGCTTGGCCTGCACATTGCCATTCAATCCACTCCAGACACAAACTTGCAGGAAGAAGCAAGAATGCCTCTGAGGGAAAGTTTAATGGATGGTGTAATTGTTTTGTGTTGTTGTTGTTGTTAGCTATAATTATTTTAAAAATTATTATTAGCTATTATTATTAGGGTTTTGAATCTTGAGTTAAGTCTTGGGGCAACAAAAGATATTTAAAGGGGGTCCCTGGTAAAGAAAAGGTTAAGAACCACTGCTCTAGGCCAATGTCTCTCACATAACACTAATGGGATACTGGTGTTTTAGTGACAACAATAAAACCATTGTTCCCAGTAATATTACTCCAAATTTTAATGTATATTCTTTATATTCTTCTGTTAAAAGAGCTAGGGTTTTGTAGAAGTTTCAGCATTGCACTATGACTATGGAGACCAGGGTCTGAATCCTTACTCAGTCATGAATACCCACTGGCTGACCTTGGGCAAGTCACACTCTCTCAGCCTCAAAGGAAGGCAAAGGCACAGCCCCTTTGAGCAAATCTTGCCTAGAAAACCCCATGGTAGGTTCGCCTTAGTCAGAAATGCCTTTGGTTTTGATGTTTGTTAGAACCCCAAAGGCGCACAGGCAAACACACACAAATTTCTTTTGCAGACTGGAATCAGTTGGTAGCAAAGGGAGGAAGCTGAAGAAGACCAAGGGGGAAAGGGAGGGGAGAGGAACCAGGACATGTTAAGAGCAGCAGGAAGGTTGGACTGGAGGGGTTTTATGTGGAAGGAAGGAAGGAAGGAAGGAAGAAACACTTTCTGAGGGAAAGAGACAACTGTCAAATTCCTCCTCTCTCTCTCATACACACACACTCACCCCTCTCCGACATGCCTGGCTGGCTTGCATTTTCCAGCTTCTGCCACGGAGGGCTGCTGCTTCTTTCTCTTTCTCTTTCTAGTTTGGGAGACGCTGGGTTTTTTTGTTTTTTTAAAAAAGCCAGCAGGAAGTTTTTGGAGGAGGAGGGTAGGAGGGGGCTACAAAGCAGCGGCTCCTCCCGGCTGTTTCCTGGCTGTCTCCTTTGTTAGATGAGGAGGTCAGCAGGGGGGCCCCTTGACCTTGGGGCCCCCTGCCAATGCTGATTTGGCAGACTGGTTAAACCGGCCCTGATCCTACCCCATCCCCAGACATTTTAATCGTTCCTCCCTATTAAAGGATACGGAGTTGTGCTTCAGAAAAAGAAAATTCCACCAGCATTGCTTTTATAGGTGGAGCTTCTTGAGCTATTCTGGTTGCACTGGTGTTAAAGAATTAAGAAACTGACGTGTAGGTTCCTATAGTTGTAACATCATTCTTATTGTTCACCTTCAGCCATGCCACAAGAAGGGTCCAAGCTGAACCTGGGGAAGAAGATCAGCATCCCCAGGGATGTGATGCTAGAAGAACTGTCTCTCCTCACCAACAAGGGATCCAAGATGTTCAAACTCCGCCAGCTGAGGGTAGAAAAATTCATATATGAGAACAACCCAGACGTTTTCACAGACAATTCTGTGGTAGGTATAGAAACACAGAAATGGACTGCATGGTGGGTTTCACATTTCCATTTTGACCACAGGTATCAAGAGGATGGATAAATAGTTATGTGATGTCACTCTTAGAAAGACTATGTATATACAGTCAGCCCTCTATATCCATGGATTCTTTATTCATGGAATCAAGCATCCATGGCTTGAAAATACCCCCCTCTCCCCCCCCAAAAAAGCAAACCTTTCTGTTCACCATTTTATATAAGGGACATGATTTTACTATGCCATTGTATATAATGGACTTAAACATCCACGGATTTTGGTATCCATCGGGGGGGGGGTCCTGGAACCAAATCCCAGCATGTGCTGGGCCCGCTGTAAACAGAGAAAACAATTAGGGTACAAAGCCAAGATTAAATTGCATTAATTATATATCTGGCTTTTCTTCGCAAATGAAGATTTAGGAAGGACTCATCCCGCACTTTCTGCAAGCGCACTGATGACTAAAAAGGCCAATTCGAGATAAACAAGTCCGGTTGCAGAAAGCACAGTAGAGGGTCTCCTTGGGTGATATTTCTGGGTTGTGATTCTGTTACTGTCTTAAGCTCTGAATATTGGTGAAACTACAAGCCCTTTCTTGCGAGCCCTCCTTTGGGCTTCTGACCTCAGTCTGGGATTAAGTACTCAAGCATGGGCTAGACAAATCACACACTGAAGCTGTTCAGATATTCCCCAACCAGTTTGGGTAGATAGATTTTGAATTTCCTGTTCCTAAGCCCCCAAATTATCACAAAGGTTGCATGGCAAAAAACAAGGAGATTGCTGAGCTATAGGGGTAAAGATATGCAGACATTTAAGGAATGGTTAAATCATTGTGGCCTGTCTAAGGACTTTTTCGGACAATGTAAAAATAACAGAAGCAGCGTCGCCAGGTGCGACGCTGCAGCACAAGAGGGCGTCAGTTTCGTACGACACTCCTTCCCAGAGGTACTGACCATTTGACCGTGACTCGCTGATCGTAAGTAAAATATGACGGTAGAAAGCAAAAATATCACGGTCAAATATCCCAGCGGTACTGCAACAGTACCGCTGGGAAGGAGCGTCGTACGAAACTGACGCCCTCTAGCGCTGCAGTGTCGCAACCTGGCGACGCTGCTTCTGTTATTTTTACATTGTCCGAAAAAGTCCTATGTAAGAGGTAGCTACGTTCCTAGCAATGTTCACTTGCATGCATATTTAACCACCAGCTAGTTTATTTAGGGAGTCATTGTGGGGTGTAGATGAGATGCAGAAACTCCATATTTACTCCTGTTATCAGGCTCATTTGGGTAGTCCTTAACTGAGTTTTCTTGTCCTAATTCATCCTGAATGAACTTGTGGGGGTAAGGACCAATTGTAATTCATTTGAAGAATGAGGCAGTCACTGTACTATCTCTTTCACTGATGTGCTGCAAGAGATGTTTGTAAGAACATTGATTTACCCATTTCTCCAAGAAATTTGAAGTTTCAGGGGCAGCTGCTACTTGGAGTTGTTTCCTTGTGAGGTGAAAGCACAGGAGGCTTGTGGCATTTTTGAGATTTATATTTACTTCAAACTATACAAATTGTACATAGAGGATCAAGCAACCCCATCCCCCTAGAAAACGTTAAGGCAATAGAAAGGGCATGTACAGGTAATACAAACAGCATCTGGCTGATGCCCTCCTTCCCTGCATTTTCTTACATCCTTCTCCTAGAAGCCAGACTTTTCAACCTAGTTGCAAAACTCAGATTTCTGGCTCCCTTGCGGGCTACTGCTACAACCGTTCCTTTATACTCCCACAATAATAAATGGGCATGTTAGCCATCTATGCTCATCCTAAAAACATTTTCTAGGCATCAGAAGCCATGTAAGAAGCCTCTTCAGCCAGTGCAGTGGTAGAACAAACTAACAGTTGTCCCTCCACATTCATGGATTTGGCATTCACGTTTTAAGTATTCATGGCTTGAAAATATTCTTTAAAAAATAATAATCCAAAAAGCAAACCTTGATTTTGCCATCTTATATAAGGGACACCATTTTGCTATGCCATTGCATATAATGGGACTTGAGTATTCATGGATTTGGGTATTCACAGGGGGTCCTGGAACCAAACCCCAGCAAATGTGAAGGGACAACTGTAGACAGCATACCCATTAATCAGGACTTGTTGTCTATAGGAAACTGGCTAAGAGAGTGAAGCAGTTGAAGAGTCACTCAGATGAAGGAGCCAGAGTGCAGCCAGCAGTTTCAAATGATAGCAGTCTGGACAGGTTACTTTTGGGGAGTGCAACTCCCAGAATCCCCCACTAACTATGCTGGCTGAGGGATTGCAGGAATTGTAAGTCAAGAAAGTAAAATTTCCAAGCTCTGTTAAGGCAGGAGAGATGGAAACCTATGGACATCTGGCAGGCAAAGACCTGCCACTTTATTTAGCTAGGCCTTTGGCTGTTAACTGTTTGTTGCAGAAGATTTTTTTTTTAATGAAAGGGTGGATGCTGTGCTTTATCTTCATTACTATTTTAATTGTTTTAAGTTAGTATTTTAAACAGGATTTCCTATTTGTTGTTTAACTTTCATACTGTAAGTTGATTGAGCAGTATTTTGTTTTAATTTGTGCTGTATGCTGCTTTGGGTTCCATATTAGAAGGCAAGATAATTACAGTAATACATAAATAAACACAAACAAACAACTGGGGGCCCCACCCTCAGCTCAGCAAAAAGCAGGTCAGCAACTTTGTTGGTAGCTGACACAGGTAGGAGGGTGTCTTGATTCTACTCCAGGGCTAGAATCAATAGCCTCAGCACCACACAGACACTGTCAGTAGTACACACAGGGCAGAAGATATGACTGCTGATTTCCATCCATGTGCTAACATGTATTTTTAGATCAATATTCAGAAGTTGAGGTGGTCTTCCACTCCTGGATATGAAGAACTCAGTGCAATCCTCTGCACGCTTACATAGGGTAAATTCCATTAACACAATGAAGTTTACTTCCAATTAAACATATGTAGGATTGTGCTATCAGTGCTATGAGATACCCTGGCAGATTTTAAAAATACCTTTTAAAATATTTTTTAATGGGCCGGGGACAGGGGAAAGGTTTTTTTTATCATTAGTTATGTCACAAAATCCAGCCATTAGGTATCCATAATGGGCAAATAACTTAGTGTTTGTTATTTCATTTGTTTATTTCATTAATCTGAACCCCATCTTTCTCCCAAGGAGCTTATGGCTACATGCATGGCTCCCCCTGCTGTTGTTATCCTCACAGCACTCCTCTGAGGTACATCAAGCTGTGAATTAGTGATGGGCCAAAGATCATCCTGTGAGTTTTACAGCTGAGTGAGAATTTGAACTGAGATTTCTCTAGTCCTTGTCCAGCAGTCTAACCACTATGCCACACAGTATTTTTAGAGTAGGGTCTGGCTGCATTTTCCCAGCAACTGTAAATGGGACAGTGTGATCTCTTGACATCTGTTCTTGTGAAAAGACGTTTCACCGTCCTGTGACAACTTAATAATTATAGCATTCCGTACAGTACACAAGAAAAGGATTAATATCCTTGGTTTCAAATGGAAGTTTGCTTTTCAAAAGTCCTGAGGTAGTTAAGAAGAGTGGCTGTAACCCCAGACATGTTGTTAATAACATAGACAGTAAGCATTTTGGGAAGCTCTTCATCAGGGAGGTGGAAATAGAAACACACATGGTGGTCTCAATCATTCCCTGTAGGACACACCAAAAAGGAGATCAAGGCATGTCCTCTCAGCTTAGCAGGCCCCCACCTTCCTCAATGACGTCAGGGCCTTGGGATGCCTGTCAGTCCCATCTCCCCGAGGTGGATCGTTTTTCATTGCCTGTTTCTTTTAAAGCACATAGCGAGATGCTGGAACTGAAGATAGCCAAAGTGCCTTGTGGCATTGGGAAATTTGCCACTGTAGAGATTTTAATGTGAGGCTGCTGACAAGTTGACTTCTCAAATGGAAACAAAAGCCTTATCCTGCACCAAGGTTGACTGTGCCTTTTACCCAGGCTGTTTGGGTTAATCCATACCAGTTTAGGTAAACCCAAAGCATGTCAAAATTAAGGGTTTCAAGACACAATATAGCAGACGTGCATCTTTGTAACCTGAGGGTCACTGTTGCCTCACGTGTACAAATGTTTCTGGCATAGAAAGTACTTACAGAAACAAGAAAAAATTGTGTTATTTGTGAAAATGCTCCTCATTTATGTCTGCACCATCTGCACAGTACTTATTCCCAAGCTTATGGTATTTCTAAAATATTTAGAATTGTCATTAATTTCTCAAAATCTCAAAAGCTATTGGCTATACCACATTGGCACTTAAAGCAGCTTGGACAGAAATTTTACTATATTTTACCACAGTCATTGCCTACCTTCTTTTCTTCTACTTTATTTTTTGTATCTCTGGGATCCAACTAGATCTATGATAGACTGGCCCATCACTGGGCACATGACTAACCAAGCACAGTCTTCTTGTTCAGATCTAAAATATTTCTAGATACAAGATGCTGGGGAGAAGCAACAGGGGATGAACATCACTTTATATTCAGCTTGTTATCCCAATATACAATTTATCAGTAATGGAAACAGAATCCTGGACTAGCTGAATCTTTAGCCTTATCATGCGAATTGTGTCCTTGTGGGAGTCTCACTGTGCAGGTGGTGTTCACAGAAGCATGTTGGTTTCCTCAAATGTTCTGAGCACAGATAAGCTCCACCTGCCTAATAAAGGGAAGAAAATCTTTGGAAAGGGGCTTCAGGAAAATTAGGCTTGATAGGGAAGACAAAAGTCCAGAGTAGCCAACAGCCTCAAAATGTCAATGAGTAAAACAGCCAAGAGGGAAAGCAGAGCAAAGCAAAAAGGTATTGCTACAGCAGGTTATTTAGAGCAAAGTTAAACAATTGTTGGGAGTAAGGAGGCTGATTACCCCCCCCCTCCAGGGGAACTTGGAAGGCCACACCATCCTGTTGTACACCCTGGAAAAAGTTAAAAATTATTTTTGCCCCATTTTAGGCCCAGGAAAGTCCCTTTTTCTCCAACAGAACAATCCAGAACAATTCAGAATGAATTGAAGTATATTGTCCAGATTTGATCCCCACAACAAAGAAGGAATTAGATGGTAATGTAGAACTGTTAAAACAAATTACAAAATGATTGCATACATACTTACCCCAAAGGAATATACACAAAACAAGAAGTGAAAGACAAATTTAAGAAAGATTATTTTAGCAACCATAGGGAACTAGTAGTAAAGGGTGGTTTAATGGGACATAAACCTTCAGATGAAGAGAAAAATTAATATAATAGATAGAATGTTGGATATGGACAAGGGAGACCATACTAAAATCCACATTCAGTCATGAAACTCACTGTTCACTGGCTTTGAGCTCATCATCAGCTCTCAACTTTCTGTATCTCATAGGGTTGTTGTAAATCTAAAATGAAAGAAATCCCTGTGTAAGCTTCCTAAGCGTTGTGAAGAAAAGGCACGCTGTATACTGCATGAGACACAAGGAAGACTTATGGTGAAAATAGAAGCAACCAAGCTCATTCAGTCAGGAAAATACTGGAGAGCTTGGAAAAGTAATAAAACAATGGTTTTTGCTAAAAACAAAACAAAAAACCCTGTGCAGTTTAGCCTATAGATGCTTTTAAAACTTTCTTCAGAAGGCAACACATAAATATATGGCATCCAATTACACATGAGCATTAATATATTTGTTCTTGGTATATAGCTGGACATACTTTAAATCAAAGCTACAGAAATTTCTGCGGTAGTACACCAATTGCTAGCAGAATGAAGGCACTTAATAAAGTCTGAAAGTTTGATTTTAAAAAAATCTTGTTAAGTAAATGGTAGGAAAAAAATAGAGATAATGTTAAAAGGAACACACACACACATATTACATATATTGGGCTAAAGATAAAGGGATTGCCTGAAAACTCTGGAAGAGTGGAAGATAGTTAACTTCCTCATTTCAGCTCTGATCATTAGTTAGGATTTTAAGATTATAAACTCTGGGATAATTTTATATGAGTGGGAGACAGTTAGCTCCCCTATTTACTCCTGAAGGATCCAAGGATTTTAATTTGAAGATCTGCTCCACCCTTTCGCTGATTTCATGGATGCTCTTCAGTTTTTGTTCCTTTTTAAGCTTGAAAATAGAAGCATATAGAAAACAGTTTGCTGTGCAAATAAATAGAAAAGAACGATGAGGTGGCTGATGTGACTCGTCACCTTACCACACTCCAAAGAAAAGTGGCAATGCAGCAGGAATGTTCCATTTTCCGCGCTGCCTTACCACATGATGTCGTCCTTCTTCCAGTGTTTGTTCATTCCAGTCCCATGGGGGACCGAAATAAAACCGCATCTTTTTGCTTTTCTGGTTAGCAAAAAGACGCGTTTTTACCTCGGTCCCTGATGGGACCAGAATGAAAGAACATTGACATCATGTGGTAAGGCAGCATGGAAGATGGAACTTTCCTGCTCCCCTGCTGCTTTTCTTTGGAGTGCAGTAAGGCCCTCCATCTCTAGCCAACAGTGCAGATGCAAAGTACTCCTATTGTTAAGGGTTAGAAACCTCACTGGGATCTCAGACATGTTAATCACCTTCCTTTGGATCAGAAGAAACCCATTGATAAAGAAAACTCTTTAGACAGTCTGTTTTGTTACTTGAAGCAGTAAGATGCAACTAGAAAACAAACCCTAGTAATTTATGACCAGTGTAAGCTCTTTTAACTTTCTCTTCACCAGACAGATACAATGTGGAATTGACATGACTTATTAACTTGCATTTTTACAGGAGGTCCACATTATACTAGGGTCCATTTATAATCTTTGTTTTCCAGTGCTATCCTGTCTTTTTTCTTACCAGAGAAAGCCCAGCTTTCTTGAGAGCAGAAGAGTACTAAGTGTCCGCAGGTGCAGATGCCCTGACCACGATTCTTCCATCTTTTTAAGAATAATTTTGAGGCTGGCAGTGACCTATCAGGGAGTTTTAGCTATTATAGTTCAGCACCCATTCAGTATAATATTTGCATTGGGCGTCACTCTTACACTCTTTTTTTCAGCTGAAATTTTAAGTTATATTTTTTAAGTTATTTTTTTTAAAGTTAAAATAATGGCAAAGTATCAGTTAAACTAAACAATGGTATATCAGGTACCATCTGATGGGAACATGGGAGAGGATCTTTTCAGTGGCTGCACCCAAACTCTGGACTCCCTTCACAGAGAGGCTAGAATCATAGAATTGCAGAGTTGGAAGAGACCACGAGGGCCATCCAGTCCAACCCCCTGCCATGCAGGAATACACAATCAAAGCATCCTTGACAGATGGCCATCCAGCCTCTGTTTAAAGACCTCCAAGGAAGGAGACCCCACCACGCTCTGAGGGAGTGTGTTCCACTGCCGAACAGCTCTTACTGTCAAGAGGCTAGACTGGGAGCCTCCACGGTCTCCTTCCAGCAGCAGGCAAAGTCTTTTTTCTTTTAACAGGCCTTTGGGAATTGACTGCTCATGGGAAAAAGGCATTTAATAATGTGCTGTGTTGCCTATGGTGGTTATTTTTTTTCAATAGATACAGTTTTAAAATGCTGTAAATTCTATTCATAATTTTAATTATTTTTAAACTTGTTAATGTTTTCAGTAATGTGAACTTTAGTCTGTATATATTTTAATTTTTGTAAGCCACATTGACTTCCAGTGCTCGGGAAAAGGCAGGATGACACTAATATTAATATTAATAACAATAACAATATCAAACTTTTGTTGTTACTGTGATAATGCAGTGTATTTTTTAAAATTAATCCTCTTTCCAGTCACTATCAATTTAGCAATGTGGTTAATGGTGGTGACTGGGGGAGCAGTGATTATCATTGAACATAAAAGGTGATTTTTAAAATTAATCTTCATCTTCAGAATTACTATAAATAAGAGGTGTAAACTGCTTTTGTGACTGCTTTGTATTGTAAGATATAGAAGAGGAATGTGAAATACAACAAAAAGTTATCACTTGAACCTGGGAAAGAAAATGGTGTGGGGATTTAATGGAAATACCAAAGCTATAAGTGAAAGGGTGGGGTAAATAAAATAGCTATGACAGGGTTTGCATCAAGAATGATTACAGACTATTAATTTGCTGAAAGATAAAGTGGAAGCAGTTATTCACAAAATGGAAGGGATTTAGTCAGCAAACAAGGTGATTGAAATTGGACTGAAACACCAGGGTACAATTAAAACTCTATCATGACATGACATGATGGAAAATATGTAAAGGCAGTAGGATGTAAGGATAAGGTGGATTCAGGCACACCCTAAAGAAGACACCTACATCGCTTTGGGGAATTGTTGAAAGAGCTTATTTATTTATTTTATTTACTTATTTGAGTATTTATACCCTGCTCTTCAGCCACAAAGGCTCTCAGAGTAGCTTACAAATTGTTAAGCAATAGCACTTACACATCTACACTGCTTTTTATAGCACATTAGGCACTCTCTAAGCAGTTTTCAATGTGCGTTAGCTTATTCCTGATGTCCAGATCTAGCCGAATGATACTGATTCTGCTCACAGGCTTCCAGTCCTGAACTTCAAGCCCAGCAACATCTTTATCTGTTTGTTTACAAGAAGCAGTTTTGATGTTGCTTAGAAACAAAGAATCTCCTTACATATCTGGACAATGTAATTCAAATATTTCAGGACATTTTCCTGAACTCTGCATCTTAGGCAAACTTTTGGTCACACACTGACATACTAAGATGAACAGACATCTTCTGTCATTGAGGTTTCCCCATTAAGCTTATTAAGGGCAGTTGGTTTCTTCCAAGGTGGGGGTGGAGAAGCCCAATACTACTTTTGCTTGTAGAGCAAACTTTGACAGACTGCATTACTAGTTCTAGTCAGAAGAAAAGAAATCATGTTTTTATTCTTCTTTAATTAGTACACTAGCACTTTTTGTATTGGTTTATTTTACACAACTCACTTTTACCAGACTTGGGAGATTATCAGACAGGAAAGCAAAAAGTGTTCCTTTCCCTCAGTCTCCAATCCCGCCCCTGTCCCAGCATAATAACCCCATCACCACACTTACCTTTTATCCTGTCATTGAGGCAGCCCAGGAGTGAAATCCTGCCTGTTCTCACAAGAAGATGCATGTGTGGGAAATTCAAAAATAAAGAGAAATACACGAGAAAAATGACACCAAGCACCTAAACACACTATAAACATTACAAGTAACCCAGGGAAGGTATGAAAAAGAGGTTAGCTTACCTGGATGTCCCGATCTCAGCCAGAATGTTCTGGCAGGACTGCTCATTGATGCTGGAATCTCACCAGCAAAATGGGGCACATTGTTGCACACAGGCAAATCCGAAATGGAAATGCCACGGGAGATCAATTGCCAGCTTCTCCCCATCAATACAAAAGAATGCCCCCATAACGGCAGCAGAACGCTTGGGAGATGATGGGGGATGACACTGTCTGATAAGGAAGCCCTTTTGCGATCTCATGGCGTGTCATAACAACATTTTTGACGTGTCTGATAATCTCCTCGGTCTCTGGCTGCTTTATTACTCAACTTACATGTTTTATTCCCAGAGCAAATTTTGACTGAGTGAAATTACTAGCCTCAAAAGTAAGAGAAAATAATTTTTGGTGTAAAGATGTACAGTACTAATCCCAGTGTTCTATAATTAAAGACCATCTTGTACGTAATCACTGTTGTGCTATTCTCTGTGTGCAGAAGGATTTGCTGAACTGATCTTAACTAAAGGTGGTATGGCAAACATCTTCGCACTATTCTCTTAGTGCCCCCTAATTTAAGGCAATATTGTTTAATTTAGTTTATTACAGTTGAAGACCAGCAAATCAAAACAACTACATAGACAACGAATGAAAAACAAACTACCCAATTAAAAATAGAGCAACAAGGATTGCTAAGTAACAGATTAAAATAACTACATTTACATCTATTATAAAATAATTCAATTAAGGTAAGGGAGCAAAAATCACATTCTAGGAAAAAAGGTGAAGGGGAACTGGTGACATAATAACAAGGTACATTAATGTGGCTTGCTATCCTTATTTATCATAATTTTTCTGCAGGTGATAGCATATGCGCAGAATTGTGCAACACTATATGTGATCTGTGAGTTCTGATTTGATAATAAATATTTTAAATAGAAAACTTCAGGTCTCCCTGGTTTTCTTAAAAGAATTAGGGTAATCAAATCTTTATGGGAGTCATGATAAAAAGGGCAGTAAAGTAGCACGTGGGCAACAGTTTCTACACTTCCCATGCCACAAGGACATAATCGCTCCTGTGTAGGGATCTTATTAGACCTACTTTCCAGGAGCGCAGAGGGTAAAACATTTAACCTGGCTAGTATAAAAGCTTTCCTATATTTGGGAACTGATAGATTTGACATACAATTTGGCATTGTGAATGTTTCTACATAGTTCCGACAATGGCAATATGGTTAATAAATTATTGCTGTTGTGTGGCTTCACATCATTTCTGACTCATGGACATCCTAAGGCAAACCTATTACAGGATTTTCTTGGCAAGATTTGTTCAGAGAGGGTTTGCCTTTGCCTTCCTCTGAGGCTGAGAGAGTATGACTTGTCCAAGGCTACCCAGTGGGTTTCCGTGGCAGAGCAGGAAATCAAAGTCTGTTTTCCAGAGTCCTAGCCCAACACTGAAAGCCCCTGCACCACACTAGCTCTCTAGTTAACAAATACCTTTTCGCTATTTTCTTAATTAACACTGAAGAAGCTGGCAAAAAGTTATTAATGCTCCAAATTTAAAGGTGATATGAAAAAACAACACCTTTGTGCTGTTTGCTCATTTTGCACAGATCAGTATTCTCCAGTACCTATACCACATTTCTTTTAGTATGGAATATGCAGTTTGCTAATCCTTCACATACCTGATTAGTTTATGTGGCTTAAGATTTGTTTGGTTCAGTGGTGCAAGGAATTTGTGCCTTAACCACTAAATTTGTTCCCCCCCCCCCAAAAAAAGAAGTTGTCCCACTGTGTCATTTTTGAAAGGGGGTAATTTTAGGACACAACCTCAGATTAAAAAATGAGAAATTCAAGTTAATTTTATTGTTGTGTTTCTCAAGAGTGTCAAGCCTTTTAGCTATTCTATAGTTTTGGTGATGTCTGCATAGATTACATTTCTTAACATATATGTAAAGGAAACTGACAAAGAGAAGAAAGCTCAGAAGTTTGTGTCACAGCATACTGATGTTACAGAAAACAACAAAATCCAAAACCCACAAAATAGCTAACACATATTGGAAACTGCTTAATGCAGTGTAGATGTGCAAATAGCTATTGCTTAAAACAATTTGTAAGCCGCTCTGATAGCCTTGTGGCTGAAGAGCGGGGTATAAATAAATAAATAAATAAATAAAAATACATTTATTGGCAAACCAAAATGCACAAAATATTGTACATCATGGAGAGCTTTGAAGCTTCACTGGCTTCATCATAAGGCAAAGGTGATAAACATCAGACAGGAGAATAAAAGTGACCATGTTAGAGTTCTAAGCCTACATTTTATCTCAGGTGCTATTTCTGTTGTCAGTTAAAAGGGTCTAGAGGGATCTCAATGCAGGCAAAGGCCACTCCCCTTCTTGTCCATGTGGGGACTAAAGACAACAAAGAGCTCACTTCGAAGGAAAATCTGCCCTCCTGGCAAAAACTAAAGTGGATAAATATTTTATTGCTGCTGTGTCCTCTTAAGTCCCAATTGTACAGTATCTGGTAAGAGGCTGCCATTTGAACCTACTGATATCATCATGACCCAGGATGACAACTGATTTTTGTAAAGGGAGAAATTAGTCTATGGACAGTAGCAATATGCTTAATATATAGTCTGATTTTTAAAATGTAACTATTTTCTTTGCAAGTCTCTTCACAAACTGGAAGCTTCCCACAGGCTCATTGTTAAAGGTAATCTGAACCACAGCTGCTTCCTTGGGGGATAGGAATAAGCCAAACTCCTAGATGATCAACAGGTTAAATCTTATTATCAATTCAATAGATCAGTGGAAAGATTTGCGTCAGTGAGTTTCAACACAAGGCCTTAGTCTCTCACAAGATGCTTCCTGGCTAAACATTGACCACACAGAGGTCAGAATGTGCGATGTTTCCATCATGTAGATAGTGGAATCATGTCCGTATTGCACCACATGTTTCTGGCCATTCCGAAACAGATGCAGATGAGCAAGCACATTTTGTACTTTTTGCGCACCACATTGGCCTTCTATGTCCCTCCCTCCCATTATTTCTCAATTTCTGCGTCAGTCTCCTCCTTCTCACGTCACATCCTGGCGTTATTGAGCACATGCATGATCTTGCTGATCTATCCCTGGGCACGTTTGGGTTTCACACAATCGCGATACTTTGGCCTGTGGCAGGGATTTTTCTGAAATAGTGCATGCGTACTTTAACCAGGGATGGTGCAGCGATATGAACAAAGCACTTTCACATAACAGGAGATGTTGCACGATTCCGACGTCATTTTAAATTGCCAGTTTAGCATGGGCAATAGCTACTTTTCGCGCAACCAATTTTTACTTATGGTACAATTTTTACGTATGGTTGATAATAGTCACTGCCAACGATGCCTTAGTAATGTACATCAGAGTGGGAGGAAAAATAAATCAGCTATGTCATGGAGATAGCCTCCATTCTAGGTTTTATTTCCTACCTTGCTTCAGTATATAAGCGTAACCTACATTCATGCTGTGTTTGGGAGCTATATTAACATAAGTATCAGGAAAGCATAAACTGTCCAAAGAAAATTTAAAAATAATAATTGGTTTCTCCCTGGTGTGAATGGAATGGCCACCAGAAGTTGAGTTGGGAAGACTGCAGGGGCAGAGAGAATATTGAGAAGACTAATCACGCCCTCGCATGATCACATGATAAAGAGAAGCCGGAACAAGCACAAAATTTTGTACTACATGTCGTGCTATGGTGGGAGTATCGCACAATCAAGGGCTATCGACAGGGGGAAATCATCAATAGGTTGTAGTGCACCAGAACTCGAACACAGACAGATGGAACACTGAATACATACAGCATTGTGTAGGCCACAAAAAATTCAACCCAACACTGAAGCGCTTTCATGACGGAAAAACCCTTGCGTGGTGAACCCCATAATCAAAGTGTTGCCGTATGGAGTCTAGGACATTTCAGTGCAGCTGTTTCAGCACAGCTGTTTCAGCATGTCATGGTTCTGTTTGCATATCAATTGGTAATTAATAATTTTGTCAAGACAATGCAATCAAAACCATTTCTGTTTGGTTGGGATTGTGTTGCAAAACTGTTTGGGCTAGGGTTAAGGGTTTGAGTTAGGGTTATTATCTATTGATATTATACCAATTGATTATCAATATTATCAATTATATCAATTTATAATTAATTAATAATTTATTATCTTTTGAAAACTCCTGAAGTATTTTTTCTCCCCCAGGAGAACATAAATGCTCTGTTAACTCAACATTTTTCTCCTAATGAAGTGGCGTAAGGTTATTAAAAGGCTAAAGTCCCACAAGGCTCCAGATTTAGATGGAGCTACTGGCCTAAATCCTATTGTTATTCCTAACTAGAGAAAAGCCATTGAATCAATTGGTTCACCATTCAGCAATTGATTCAATGGGTCTACTCTAGTTAGGACTAACGAAAAGGAATCCTGCCACTTTCTCTCACCATAGGATCACTTTTAAATTCATTTACAGAGAGTACTCTCTCTTCCTTAATTGTGTGATTTAGATTTGATTTAATTTTAATTTAAAATTAAATTGAATTAAAATTAAATCAAGGTTAGTCAAGAAGCCTAAATATTATGGATCCAACTTCTCATCTCCTACGTCACATCCTCCAATTAAGGAACAACTTGCCAACAGTGTCCTGGTGGTAAGCAAAAGAAAGAAATAATGGACAACCAACTTTTTTTAAAAAAAAAAAACTTCTCATTTGTTGACTATATCAATAATAACCAGATGTTCACCTCCTCCCAAGGCACATGATAATGCATGGAATTATGTACTTTCTTGATTTACAGACATGAGACTTTTTTAGACGATCCTTGCAGCACAAGGATTGAGCGGGAGAGGTTCATAGCAGCAGCGTGGCAGGGGGTCGATTTCACACGACGCCGTCCCTGCTGCGAAATCGTCCATCTCTCTTCCGCTTAGGGTTGGAGCCTGCCGCGCCATATTCAGCCAGATTTTATTCATAGAGGTTGTCCGTGAATAAAATCTGGTCGAATATAGCACGGCAGGCTCCAACCCTAAGTGGAAGAGAGACAGACAATTTTGCAGCAGGGACGGCATCGTCTGAAATCGACCCCCTGCCGTGCTGCTGCTATGAACCTCTCCCGCTCGATCCTTGCACTGCAAGGATCGTCCAAAAATGTCCTTTGACAGAGGCTATGAAATGATTATGGAATAATATCAGTGCATTGTGACAGCTACTGAGGTATTTTATTATTTATCCAAAGAATTATAGTTTTGTTGTCTTTTCTAATTTGTTGTCTTTTAAAATTAGCACTGTAGTAGTATAGTGCAACATTCCTTATAATACTACTGTAAGCAAACAAACCTTCCAACTGACACCATCAACCACCTTGCTAAGATCTGGAAACGATGACCCAGCACATAAATACTAAACATCTTCAAGGGAAGAACCTGTGCTTTTAAATATCTCATAGGTCAGCGGCTGTAGACGAAGCCAAGATACCTCCCTCTGATAGCATGGGCATATAGTGACCTTTGCTGGAGTGTGTCTCAGCTGCTCCATCTACTTGTCATAGTCTTCAGTTCTGTACATGCTTCCCTACAAGTAAGTCCCATAAACTCAATGCAACTTACTTCCCAACAAAGACATGGATAGGAATGCACTACTACTGGTTTAGGTTGGCTAGATTTTTCAGCACAATACAAATCAATACAGAACTTGTGGGCTGCATGAGGATCAAGACAACTTCTACCTCTTTTGGATTTGGGATTCCTAGATCTTAGTCCCTAATCCCCATTCTGCAGGCCTCAGGGCAAGAACACTATCTTGGAATACATGCATGTATATATGTATTTTTATTGTTTGCTGCTGGCCCCCACTTTTGCAAGATGCTTTGGAGCAGTTACTACAGACTCTCTAGGTGGTCTCCCTGGCCACCTCCTCCTACTCTTCTTCCCCTACCTCCTAACTCTCAAAATTTCTCAAACTGCAGCTCTCATCAGGGCTCAGAAGGAGAAAATGATCAGCACATGGAAATATTGAGCTGTCTCATCATCAGCAGGCATGGTATAGTGGTTTGAATGCTGGACTATGACCCTGGGAGACCAGAGTTCAAATTGCTGCTCAGCTATGGAAATCTACTGGATAACCTTAAGCATGTCACACTCTCAGCCTCAGAGGAAGGTCATGGCAAACCCCCTCTGAATAAATATTGCCAAGAAAACTCCATGATATGGCCTTAGGACTGCCATAAGTCAGAAACAACTTGCAACAAACAACAACAGCTCATCACTGGGAGCAACTGCCAGTAAGATCACCAGGGGCTATACCTAGGTCTCAGGTTTTGGGTTGCTCCTGATCTGTCAATCCTAATTGGTACTGTGTGTTTTACCAATGTTTGGTGGGGGGAAAACAGTTCAAAGGGGCTTCCTGACTACACAACTGTAAGTCAGGATTGTCCAGGCTCTGGTACGCATTTTGTGCCTGAGCTTTAATGAAGATACTGATACAAATGCAATCAGTGCCAGGCAGAACTGTTTCCCCTTCCTTGCCCTCATCCACTCACATCCCATGATCAATCCTGTTTTTCCATCTTCCTTCTCCGTTTGGCTGAAGACAACCATCCCCAGCCCTTTGAGCAGAAAACTGAGGTAGAAAATGGTTCTGTCCCAGGTTGTATATAAAACTGGAAATTCAGAAGTCAGTACTAGAAGTCAAGCTAAATCCCACCAATTTTTGAGGCAATGCATATGTAGCACTTGGAAACTGCTTAGTGAGTATAGTTAGCACAACATTTCAAGGGATATATTGTAGTTGTGGCAGTTGTGGCCACATTACTGTCACTGGCTGCTTGTGCTAATTCTTTTGACATTACTGTCACTGGCTGCTTGTGCTAATTCTTTTGGTTCTTGGGTAAACACATATTCAGGCACATGGTGAGCAAGTACTTTTGCAAGTGCATTATTATGGGACTGCTGCCGGCAGGGACTTCAACCTGGCAGATGAGGAAGCAGATGTGCGTGAGTGATAGAATAAACTGAAAGGTTGTTGGGTCTGGATGTCCCCCAGCTCTGTGGTCTGTTTTAACTAGAGAAATGCCACATACCTAACAATGGTGGAGGGAGGGAGATGCCCACCTGCAGGTGCAGGCATCATTAGTGCACATTTCCCCTTCAAAATGGCTAGCCTCACACCACACACCAGCCCCTGATTTCAGTTGACATTTGTGCCACTCTATGTTTCCCTGCTTAGTGTCAAAATACACAGCCCCACCAGCCATCACATATAGCCCAAGGCATCAGAGGTGAAGCCCTCTTTACAAGGGTTTTCTGCAGCCTCCTGAATTTATTAACATTCAAGGGAAATGTATGCTCCTTGTTTTTAAAATAGGAAATTTACAGAGGCAAAAGACAAGAGTGGGTGGAGAGAGGGAGATTCCCTTAAAGCTCAGTCAGTTTAGTTTGCGGATGGCTCTATGCCCAGATTGCAGATTGGATGACCTGCTGCGAAGCCCTGGCGACTGTCACTGAATACATTGAATACAGTGTTAGATAATTCTACCCTTAGCCTGGTGGATTTTTCACTACTTCTCGCCTATATTTAGCTGACTGAACAGCTGGCATTGGAAGCCTGTTTACAGCCTGGAAAGCTTCTCATTGCTGAACAGGGCTACATGCAGCAGGCAAGCAAAGTGCTTAACCCCTTAAAAATAACAACATTCAATGTTACCAGGCTTCCTTTAGATACTGATGCAAACAGTGGTGGTCAAGCCAGGATCCTCTGGGTATATAACAATTCTATAATTTATTTTTTAAAATTGGAACCTTATTAATTGTTGCAATATTTGCACTGTTTTCCTATTTGATTAGATTTTAAAATTATTTTCTACCAAATACTTATGGGTAAAGATCAATAATTAGATATTGTGGACTTGATCTAATTAGCTCACAGGTAGCCTATGATTGTTGGCTAAAGTCTGAATGATTTCCTGAGATTAACCACACGCAGAAGTAGAAACTTGCAAGTAAAACCAACCAACCTGCAGGCAGGTAACTATGTTGTTTTTAAGTGACAAGACATGAAAGAACAAGCCAGCATGATGTTGTGGTTTGAATGCTGGTCTAGGACTCCAGGAGAACAGGGTTCAAATCCCTCCTGTCATGGAAACCACTGGGTAGCCATGGGCTCATCATACTCTCTTATCCTCAGAGGAAGACAACGTCAAACCTCCTCTGAACAAATCTAGCCAAGAAAACCATGTGATATTGTTTAGTCTTAGGGTCACCATAAGTCAGAAACAACTTGAAGGCACAAAACAACAACATGGAAGAACACTCCACTGACCAGACTGTTCTGATGCTAGTTCTACTTTCAAAAAATCTGCAACTCTGCATGGGAAATGTGCAATGATGTAGACTCAAGTTGATTGACTTGGACTCAAGTCAGACTCAAGTCACTTCAGTGACTTGACTTGGACTCAGATCCATAATAAATGACACGTTGACTCAACTTGCCTCTCAACTTGTATATTTTAAGTGAGTGACTTGCTGGTCTTGGTTCAGTAACATAACACATTCATCCAGAAACATTATGGAACAGAAAATGGTTTTGCTCCTTTGAACAACACTTCCATCTCACAGCTTTTTGCCTACCGATCATGTGAGAGAAATGGTACTTTACAGTTGCTGTACAGGAAGCCCCCACTTATCCATCAGGTTAGGGACTGGGGCCCTGTCAAAAAATGGAATTGGTTGAAAAGTGAGACCCAGTGGTTGGTTGGTTGGTTTTTTAGCTTGCAAATTCATTTTTGCATTTACAAGCTAAAAAAAAAAAAAAAGACTGAATCCTGCATTTTATGGCTGCAAAAATCCTTCAATTACAATTATAAAATGCTCTCCAGGTCACAGCAACACCGTCCTAGCTTCCTAAGCCAGGAATATGTTAGGAAAGTCCATGGCATCATTCATTTTAAACAGAAGGCAAGATTTGCCTCCAGAGCAGAGGGCGTGTTTATTGGAGGGGAACAGCAAATGTGTTAGGCAATGGCAAAACTCTCTGAACAAATCTTGCCAAGAAACCCCTGTGATAGGGTCACCTTAGGGTCACCGTAAGTCAGAAACTACATGAAGGCATACAACAACAATCCTGACAACAGAAACAAATTATTGCTACTGTTAACAGTTACAGATAACCCTGAGTGACACTGTCACCACAGTGACCCAGTGGTTGATCTGGGAGCACTCAAAACAACAATGAAACTAAGTAGGATGGACCTGATCAATGTCTGGCTGGGAAAATCCTGGGAGCTCCACATAAATTACTCTCAGGGCCAAACAGGAGGTGAGATGAATTGCCTCTGCATTTAATGTACAGTTTAAGAATGCATGTTGTAGCACCAATGTGTGTGATATAACTGTCCAGACCACAAAAGGTGGGGAAGTGTCATATACTGGCATCTCCAGACTCAGTGACTGGCAGTTTCAGAGTTCAAAACAAAAAACAGTAATCCAAAGAGCTATCCCTACAAGTTTGTCACTCAAAATGAAGCCTAACTGACAAACAGTATACTAAAAGCATATTCCAATCTACAAAATCTGGCAGGCTATATAATCATTGGCTAGCCATCATCCACACACCCATTTCCCACCGTATCAAAGCTCACCTTCCTTTTCCAAGAGATGTGGCCCAAGTGCAGTGCTTCTCAAACCATTACAGACACAGAGCACATGCTCCCTGTTATAGTCAGGCTACATACTGATTAAAGAAGATTATCAGATGTGGCAAAAACAGCACCAACAGATTGTGACAAGAACAAAAATGGGCAACCTTACCAGATGATGACATCCTCCAGCATTCCGGGGGAGTAGTACAGGCATCAATAAGGCATCCCTTTCTATTAGCAGCTTCTCCCCATCAATACAAAAGGGACACCTTACTGAGGCCCCTGCTACATCCCCAGAATGGCTGAAGGACGTGGTATCTGGTAAGGTCACCCTTTTTGTTCTTGCTGCGATCTTCAGGTGCTGTTAGGAACACAATTTTTTTTGCGCGTTCCCCCATGCCTGATAATCTCCTAAAACTGAACTTGGCAGGAAGAGGTCACATCCAGGACCGATCCTGTAAGGAAGGCAGGATTTTCACCTTTTCCTTACCTATAACGATCCTGAGGAAAATCTCTCCACCCAAAATTGCTTGCATTGGGAGAAAATTTCCCACCAGGACTAATTGGGGTTTCCCCCCCAAAGCAAATGCCTGCTTCAGAAGAAGGATTTTCCTTATAACTCTAGCAGGGGAGGAAAGGGCTATTTCCTCTATGACTGGTGGAGTTCTGATAATTATCAGCTCTTCTCTGGAGGACTGCTGTTGGCATTTTTTTAAAAAAAAATCTGCGCAATAAATGCAAATGACATTTAATGTCATTATCTACTTCGTTCATCAGCTTCTGGTTCCACCAACATTTTTGTGTGGTGGAACCAGAAAAATCACATACTTTTGTTGTGTGATTGTCTGGAAAACATCAACCTTCTTAAAGATAAAGTCATCAAACTGGACTGTTAAGTGTTGCAGACATGAGCTGGAATCAACTAACACAGTAAGCCAGGCTACATGACTACAAACAGCATGCTAGCGCATGCTGCTTAATCGCTACTGTGTAGTGGAAGTTACTTTGTTCTGTGGTTTGTTTATTCTGTCTTGTGTACCCACCACTCCCCTCCCACTACCATAGTAAGCCAGATTGTTTTTTTAAAAAAACTTTGTTTAAAGGAAGGGTGGGAAAATGTGCACAGAAAGCTTGGAGGGCCACACCTGCTCCTACAAAAAATAAAAATAAAAAATTGTCCCCAAATGCACTATAGAGGAAGGGGTGGGTGGGCATTTCCACCATATTTTGGTGCCTTCCCATTTTTTAACCACAGGAAGTAAGCGGAAATATTTTTCTGTTTACTTTCTGTTTCAAAAAAGGCTTCATCTAGGCCTAAATTTGCCTGGGGGGAGTACATTTCCCACACACCCAGAGGACATTTTGAGAGATTTGGGGCATAAAATATATTTTGGAATTATTATTTTTTGCAAACATTGTTTTTGACCCCTGCAAGTGTCCTGTGGGCAACAAAAATAGCCCTGAGGGCCACATGCAGCCCATGGGCCGCACTTTGCCCACCCCTGGTTTAAGGATTTGTTTGTATGGCACATTGGACAGGGACAGAAGAGAGAAGTCAGGCTGTTCTGTGTGTTTTTTTATGCTGTCCCCAAAGCAAGTGGGAACAAGTGAGCAGCATATACCAGCATGATGCTCATATATGTTATGTAATTGTTATGGAGTTCCCTAGCTTCTTGTGTCATCTAAACAAGCCCACGGGATGCTGTTTTTTCATTGGGGAGAGAAAGTTAATAATTAGTCTTGTGAAGAACATACTGCTGGAATCTTGTCCAACTAGCCTGTTAAGTTCATATTCAGTAATAATCTTAGCCTAGATCCCTTCATGTACAATACCCAATATTCTATACATAAAATGCCAGAAAGGAGACAGAAAGTTACAGTCTGTACATATTGTTTGGTTTCATGATGAAAACACTACTTTTTAATCATGTTACAGGAAAGGTTAGGATGCCCCCACTCCAAAAATACACAGTCTGGTATCCACAGTGCTTTACATGCAGTTCTGAAATGAACTACCAGTTTAGTCATGGTAACTAAGGATTTCCTTGTTTTGTCAGCAGTTCTGTTATTCTTTTCAACTCACTCATCTCAGCCTTTCAATTCACTTCAACGTGTTTTAACTGAGGCATGATGAAGCTTGCCCTGTTCTGCTTAGGGATGGTCTGATCAGATCTGATTGGAGCACTTCAAAACTGCGCTGAGAACATACACAGCTTAAGTGGATGGCCAACAAATGGAGTTGAAATACAGTTGTCCCTTTGTATTCACGGATTTGGTATTCACGGATTTAAGTATTCATGGCTTGAAAATATTCTGTAAAAAATAATAATTAAAAAAGCAAACCTTGGTTTTGCCATCTTATATAAGCGACACCATTTTGCTGTGCCATTGCATATAATGGGACTCGAGTATTCATGGATTTTGCTATCCATGGGGGTTCTGGAACCAAACCCCAGTGAATATGAAGGGACAACTGTATTAAGAGCTTTCTCTCTCTCTTGCTCTCTTTTTCCATCTTTCTGTCTGTCTATGAGGTCACACCTCACAAAGAGAATTATATACTCAGATTTAATGGAAGACACTATGGAGCTCTTTTTCCCTTCCTTTACAGATGTTTCCCAGTATGCATATCAAGACAGAAGAAGTTGTGGGAAAACAGAAAGAATTATGAGTAGAAGACTATTGCAAGGGCAAAATTTAGTAAATGACGCATGGCAATTTATAGCTTATAGCTTAATTTTTTCTCTCGGGTACTTTTGACCGTGTCAGGCTATTGGCTAGACTCGCTTAGTATTGTCTACTCTATCTGGGAACAGCAATCCAGGGCTTCAGAGGGGAATCTTTTGTATCACCTGCTGGTTTATTTATTTTTTAAAATTTGGCTGCAGAATGTTCTGTGTGTAAAGCACATGCTCTCTCATTTCCCCTTCCACTTTCTTCCACCTGACACACTTCTAGAGTGCTAGTGATGAACTACCAGGTGAACTACAAGGTATGTCTGCAAGAGAATGGGTAACTTGCAGGACCTTCACATAGGGTGTATACCAGTACTCACTGCAGAGAATCTGATTTTAAAGTAAATACAATTATTTTTATTGGAAAATAAACACGGAAGCATTCACACATATACACATACTCACAAGAGACCACACAACGCTAACAAAGAATTAAGATAGAAAGACTTGGATAGAGGAATAGATTTGGGGAAGTGGGCTATGATTACCTGTCCAAAGAGCAGAGATTCGTGCAGCAAAGAAACTTAGACTTGAATCTAAAGTGTTGGGAATTTCCAAGAGACATATTTGTCAGGTCCTAGATGACCTCCACTTGAATCCAATCTTGGTTTGCCCTGGTCTACCTAGATCTCGTGAGAACATCCAATGTTGCCATTATGAATTATTGGAGGGAAGGGGTGTAAGGCCAGGTAACAGTATGGACAGATTTGGAAACATGTCTGCTAACATTATGCATAATTTGAACCAGCCCTGCTCCATTTCCAGCTCTACCACTGAGGGTACCTCATCCTACTCATCTTGTTCTTAAAACTTACATAAACCTACCAAAGCAGTTGTATTTCTTACTAGAGACACCTCTCACTGTTTATCCTTGAGATTACCAAACCACCCATGGCAATGCATCAGCACCCATGTCGTTGCTGCTCCTGACCATAATATGGTCCAAGAATGTTGGTGGATGGAAAGAGATGTGCAGAAGTTTACATTGAGAATCACCCCCCTCTCTCTCCCCTCCCCAATCTCACCCTCTTTCCTCTCTCTCGCCCAGGATCATTTCCAGAGATTCATCCCGTCTGGGGGACACTATGGAGTTGATTCTCATGGTTATTCACATAGTGGTGGGAGGATGGTGAGTGGTGTAACAGTAGGTCGGTATGGATCCGATAAACTGCAGTATCCTCCCACCCCTCCTCCAAAACCTGGGAGCAAAGGTGGAGCTGGAGGAACTGGAACTGGAGGAACTGGAACTGGCCATAATGAGGGATCTGCCAACACAGGGAGAGGAGTGGACGGCGGAGGAAATGAGACCACTGGTGGACAAGGCAAGTATCTACATGCAAACAGTATACCGTTTTCAGTCAAGATCTAGACCAGGGTGGGTGAAGCACAGCCCTCTAGTCCTGTTGATGGATTACATCTTCCAGCATTTCTCACCATTATCTATGCTGGCTAGTAGTGGTGGGATTTGCAGTCCAAAAACATTTGGAGGGCTGCACTTTGCCTACCCTTGCTATAGGATGTTGTTAGGGATTGTTTCGTTCTCACTTGAAATGCATTAGTCAATCTTAAATACTGCCCTTTTCCCTTTCCGAAAATCAAGATGCCTCTGACAACTTTCAAAAATGCACTTGTTTGTGATATGTGGTTTGAGTGAAGGACAGATATATCTACATCTATTTTTGTCTTTTCACAACAGACTTATTTTTCTGACTGTATTAAATTACACCTTTAAAAATTTTATGGAAAAGCAGAAATGGTTTAGGTAGGCTCAGTATTGACCAATATGCATTCAGATATTGAGGTGAAAAGCCATTTATTTAATTCAGAGTCCCAAACTTTGCATCAAGGAGATTTTTACATTGAGTAGGAAACTACGAACATTACAGAAGCACTTTTGAAAACCCTGCCCAGGGCTTTATTTCCTCAACCTGTAGCAGGTAAAGCCTAAGCCTATTCAACAATAATGGATGAATATTTGCTGCTTTGAAAAAGCAATAAGGCATATTCTGTGGAGGCTAACTTAGAGCATGTTTTAGCTGATTTTCATGTGTTGCTGAAAGCTTAGGTGACTTTGAGTAACTGTGGGATGTGAAAAGTTGTGTTTTTTTTAACCTGTATCTCTCTCTTATCCTTTTAGCTTCTGTTTTCTTTCTCTCTACCCATCTTAGTTAAAGACCCATTCCTTTTTGTATTTGTCTGTTCCTCTATTATCCTGGTCTTTGTTAAATGTTTGTTAAAATATCCAGAATTATGGAGAAAACAGTATAAATGTGCCACTCTGAATAAATCGCATGTGTTATGGAAATTCACTTGCATAATTTATTCTGGGCATAGGGGTTGGGTTTCCTTGTTACAGAATTAAGATAAGTTTTGAAGCAACCTTGCTGCTGCCTTTGCCTTGATGCTTCATGGTGTTTGTCTCCTCAAGAACCTTGTTCTCATTTGTTTTTTCTTCTTCCTTTGTATTACAGGTGACAACAAAAGTGGGAGTGGGAAACATGTTTCCATTTTTAAGACGTACATCTCTCCATGGGAAAGAGCTCTGGGTCTTACCCCACAGGAGAAAAGTAATTTCAAAATTGACCTCATGTCTTATGGCACTAAATCAGAACTACGCCATTACAAATCTTTCAATAGGTAAGAGAAAATGCTTGACAGGCTCTAGTGAGGCTGCCAATGGATATGGTGACATAGGATATTTTCATAAAGATTTGTCCTGGAGCTTATGTTCACTGTCTTGAAGAAAGAATAAAACTTTTACATTAGAGAGGAGTCTCTCTTCCCTTAAATGCAGGGGGATAATCTCTTTGGGCAGAAGGGAGGTTGTGTGGGTATAAGAGACAGCGGCTAAACATTAGACATTGACAAATATGATGTAAATCCATAATTGTTGCTGAATCCTTTTTCCCTGCCAGGCCTGAAGAGGTCCTACATGACTCACTGAACTAGGACTGAACTTTGGTCCTGAAGCAATGCACACTGATCCATTTCTGCATCTTTTGTTTCCTTCCAAATCTATGTTTCTTTAAACCAGGGGCCCACAGCCCAGTTGCAGCCTTTAGTGGTGGACTGTATGGCAATGAAAAACTTAGGTTTCCCTAGATTTTTCCAAGCTGTGGTGCTTTGTATGCCAGAGCCCTGTGTTTACTTCTGTGTGTGTATGCGCGTGTGCGTGCGCATGGGTGTAGAGAGACCATTGATCTATACTTGATTGGAAAGTGTGGTAAGTGGTAAGAATTATACTTGGAGTACAGAATAAGGAGATTGTCACACTACACTGTTATAGTGTTACTATTCCACTGTATTTGCAATGGCTGCCTCCTGTGGAATCCTGGGATTTGCAGTTTTAGGGAGGGACATTTACAGCTCTCAGCCAGAGAGCTCTTAGGCCTCACTAAACTACAAACCCCAGAATTCCACAGGAGGAAGCCAGAGCAGTTAAAGTGGAATAGTAACACTATAACAGTGTAGTGTGAAAATTTCCTAAGACAGGTGGAAAGTGATTGTGAGTAATTGTGGGACTGAGGTAGAGAATGGCACGGCGAGGGAAGTGTATGTGCCTAGCAGAATATGGAAAGGTCTGGATTTTGAAGGCTTTCACGGCTGGCATCCATAGATTTTCCTTGGTTTTTTTCCAGGCTGTGAGGCTGTGTTCTGGAAGAGTTTATTTCTGACGTTTTGCCTGCATCTGTGGCTGGCATCTTCAGAGAATGGTTGGGTAGGAGTGTGTGTGGGATTTATATACTGTTACCCCCTGTTGGAGAGGATATGTAAATTTGTGTATTTTAATGGCTAGTTTCTGGTTTGAGATATGCAAGGAGCATTAGGCAGAACTGAAGTCTATGAAAGCAGCCTAAAGTTCTTTTCTATCTTTGTGAATATATTTTTGAATCACATGTTGTAGAATGAAGCACTGATCTATTGTTGATTTGCCTGAAAAGCCTAATAATGCTTTGCCAGCCCACACCTGATAAAATGCAATTGCAGTACTAGTTTAATTTTTTTTTAATTACAAGTGATCAGGTCTGATGAAGAGACAGCCGGAGAATATGGAAAATGTAGGGGTGCAAATAGGCAGATAACCACATCTCTCAAAATCTCTGCATAAAGTGAGTGGATGGATGGATGGCAATTCCAAGTTATACAGTTAATGTGGAAATACCCTTGAATGTATTTTATTAAAGTTTTGTATTTATTTGATTGTGGAGCAGATGAAAATTCATTTTGGAGGCTGGCATGACACAAATAATTGAGGTGCTCTAACTTGTGGAATGCAACCTAGCACCAGCGGACTGTACAATTGTTAGGCTGTATGTTGGCTAACCCATCTTGCATCCACTCATAATTAGGTCTGGGTAGATGTACACTTTCATAGTCATTTAGAAGGCATGGGCAAGATGGACTTGGCATGCTACTTGACCAGAGCTTAGGAAAGTTACGTTTTTGCACAACAACTTTTGTGACCATGCTGGTTGGTTTGTTTGGGGTTTTTTTTGGCAGTTATCACTAGGAAAAGTAACTTTTCCTTCCTCTCCACTTGACACAACCATCCCTCTTAATAAAACAATATTTTTTTTATTTTTTAATATGGCCAGAGGAAAGCAATGGCAACATCTCTGACAAATCTTGGCAAAAAAATCCCTGTGATAGGTTCACTTTAGGGTCACCGTCAGTTAGAAATGACAATTTTAAGTAATTGATATTCCACCTTTTTCTAGAGTGGGACAAAACATTACAGTCATTCAAATTCTATGAGCTATAGTTTTCTGTACTTTGTCTGAGGCTATTGTTTCTTCTTTAGAGGAGGGTATGGAAGCGATGCTTAAAGCTTTTGTCAGTGTCTCCGGTCCAAAAGCTATAATTTCCATAAACCTTGACAGCTCAATCCACTTTTCCCTAGGACTGCAGTGCCTTATGGTGGATATGAGAAAGCAGCCAAGCTGATGACCTTCCAAATGCCTGAATTTGATGCTGGTCCTTTGGTCCCTGAGCCAGTCATTGTGTATAATCAAGAAGTCACCAACAGACCATCTTTCAACAGGACCCCAGTGCCCTGGCTGGGATCAGGAGAACCAACTGAATACAACATTGAGGTGAATGTGCCAATTGCGGGTGAAACAGAAGAATTATAGAACCTCTGCTCCTCCTTTCCATCATAGCTGCCCACTTGCAACTCTGTGACATGGAGCTGTAAATTTCAAAGATACTTTGTACTTGCCCTTTTAAAACAGCCAAAGTCCTCTAGGTTCTATTATCTCTTTGTTGTGGTATGTATCCGTATCAGAGGTAGAAGAAGGAAAGCACTGAAGTAGAGAGGGGGGAGAGAAGAGACAGAGAGAGAGAGAAAATGAGAGCAAGAGAGAGAAAGAAATGGCTTAAGTATTCACCCTCCAAGACAACAACAAAAAAGAGAGCTATAGGATGATTAAAGATAACTAAATGCTGCCTGCCTGCTCTGTCCTGAGTCTGACCCTGTCCTGTTGTTGGCAAAAACAAATAAAGCATCTAGAAAGAAGCCCTGATTCTCTAGTCTGTTTTCATATTTGCTGTTTATTTATCTGAAATAGTTATAGCCTACTTTCCTGAATTGAGCTCAATTCTGAGACAATTTGCAGAAAGAATGCTTGTGGCTACATTACGGAAACTCCTAGCAAAGTACACACAATTGCCACACAACTCTTGCCACTATCCAAGATTAACAAAATGTATCAGTGATTCTGGGAGGTACAGACTGGTACCGTACCTGCAACCAGATGGGTTACACATAAGATACCAAATAGCCTAGCTTTTGAAGCTCTGCAGATTTTCTACAACTGCACTGCTAAGGTCACCTGCCTAACAGTGCAAGAAGAAGCAATTTACAAGTTGGCCATCCTTGAACAGAATAACTCCAAAGACAAATTCTAATGGGAAACAGGTGAACAAAAATTCACCAAAAGGTTTAGTTTTCTCTCTGCTGGATTGAATAAGCACAATGTTATCCCCACCACCACCTGTATGTTCTAATCAGTTCACCTGAACAGATTATCTGTTTTATCATCTAACTACCTTTCATTAATTACCCCTGTGTATGTAATTATTGTGACTTGGACATCTGGTATTGCTGTTCTTCCAGGCCCTACTGATTGTTACTAGAGCACATGAATGAACTCTTACATGTTCTCAGTACACATACCTACAAAGGATCTAGTCACCATGGCCAATAGCATGTCTTAGGGAAACTGGAATCAGAAATCCACATTCACACAGAACTCTCTGAAAGGAGAATTTTACTGAACATGCAGCAATCATGATATCCACAATAATTGTATTGGGGGAATAGGAAATACTATGGTAGAACTTCATAAATGACAAACTCTACAAACAGAACACAGACAAGTGCCTAATAGTGTACATTCCTTTGAAATGGAGAAATACTAGCTCAAATGAGCAAACATGCAAGGCTGCAAAGTTTTGGAGAGTTGCAGTGTGCAGGAAAAGAATTTTGTGAAAGATACATTTTAGAGATGACAGAAGTTACCTCTCCTTGGTCCCATTGAACCTTTCTTGTGAGAAGCTAGGGAGGGTTGGCACTCCTGGCTAGAACAGTACACAGGAAAGGAGAACAAGCTAACAAAGATCTTCTACGCCACATCAGGATTTTGGGAAAGAGAATGAAGTAACAAGATTCTCTGGCCAAAATCCCAGGTTCTGGGGAGTCTGAGAGACTGTTTTCATCTTAAAAGGAGCAAAGCTTATGGTAGGCAGTTATTTCAGCAAGAGGCCTCCAGAAGAAGGCAGCTTGAAGTTCTCGTTTGATGCTCCAGGTAGACCCCAATCCCAGAACAAACTAACTTTGACTTGAGATGTCAGAAGTGAAAGACCCTTAAGGCTTGCTTTAGCTTGTGTATTTCATAGTCTATAACTATCTCAGGATATTGCCTCATTTTGCTGACTAAAGCTCCCTAGAGAGATAGTATTATTTCAGCCTGGTTAGCAAAGAGAGAAGTGTTAAGCTGATCATCCTGTGCCCCAAAGGTGATATTTCCTTTCCATAATGCATTGTTTGCCACCTACTGGATGTCACGCTTGGAGGGGAAGAATCTTGTCGGGGGGGGGGGATTCAGTTGTTTCCCAATATTTATCAGACCTGGCAATGAAGGATAATGGAAGTCAGTATGAGTACTAACTATAAGATTTGACTAGAGAGGCATTCCCAGCTAACCCTTCCTGTCCTCAGCCAAACAGTCAAAGTGGTTCCATTTTAGAACACACACATGTACATCTTGGCAGGGGTGTTGTACAGATATGGACAGCTCATACCATGACTGCAGTACCCCTGTCCTCAAAGTTGAGCTAGAGGTTAAATTCTATCTCTTCTAACTTGGTTTGGATAGGACAAAGGCTTTTCACTGTTATACGGATGTTAATCTACTTATCTCTGGTGGGATGCCCATGTTACCTTCTAGCTACTGTTTTTAGAGGAACATTGTTAATATATTTGTACATTTCGCATTTCACTTTCTTCACATCTCCCCATCCACACATATGCCAAATGAGGCAACATTCAATATATCTGATGAAGCAGACTTCGCTCCACAAATGCTTTTGTTCAGTCTTTAAGGTACTACCATACTCTTTGGGGCTGTTTACTCGGCAAAATAAATCCTCAAAGAATGCGACAAGAAGCCTGATTGTTCCCATGCATTTCGAAGCCACAGCACCCTTTTCAGAAGGAGGGGGAGCAAAAAACCCATATGTCGTGCAGTATCAGCTTTCACTAGTTTTCCCGACTTTTTTGATAAAGTTCGTGAAAATGCACACAATTGGTCGTGTGAACTTACCATTCACAAATGTCTGTGTGAACTTGCAGCAACCTTTTCAAATTAGTGTGAGCAGAGTTGAATCCTGATTGATTGGAGTGACCATTGTGCCTTCTCCGAATAGACGGAGGTGTTGGAGAGAGAAATCCACCGAGTCTGCCATTTGCCCCTTCTTCTGCTTGCAACCCACTTTGGGAAATCTGCTCTGAGCCCTTCCTGTCTGTTTCAAAGGAAGGCTTTGGGGGCAGGGAAAATGATTGGGAATAGGGCTAGCCCCCACTTGGGTGGTGTGTGTGTGTGCGCGCGCGCATGTGTGTGCTGCAACCAGCCAATCGCACCGTCGTGCTTTTGTTTGTGCTACCCTTCAGTCCTTTGTCTTTATTCAAGACTTTCAGGGCAGGGAAGACGATTGGGAATGGGGCTAGCCCCTGCTTAGGTGGTGTGTGTATGTGTGTGTGTGCATGCATGCCACAACCGATCGCTCCATCATGCTTTTGTTTGTTTGTGCTTCCCTTCACTCCTTTCTTTATTCAAGGCACTCTGTTGTTCTTTTGTTTGTTTGTGCTTTTCTTCTCTCTCATTATTTACGGTCTATGACCCCCCCTCCTTGCTCCCTCCCCGCCTCCTGCCTGCCTTTAATCATCTGGAGGCCACCCACACACACACACCTTTGCTTGTGTAAACTAATGAAAACCAAAACTTGCCACATCTTCCAAATAAGCCAGAATTTGTGTGAATTATGCACTACTGATGTGAAAGAACGGTAATCTGGAATTTCGTGAACTTTAACCTGTCATGGAACTGGCACCCTGGTTTCTTTCATCCATCATCACTGTTATTATTCGGCTGTGATAGAGTAACATGGCAGCCCTTCCCTAAATTTCAAGGAGCCACTTACACTGTAATCCTATGCCTAGAGTAAGTCCCATTAAACTTAACAGGTCTTACTTGTGTGCAGATACACACAGGACTGTGTAATTAGTAACGTAAACTTTAGAAATGTATATGAAAACATCTGTACTGGAATAATAATAATAATAATAATAATAAAATTTATTTATACCCCGCCCCTCTGTTAAAACAATCGGGGCGGCTTACAGAATTTAAAATACAATACAAATAAAATCCCTAAACACCCCCACTCCCACCCTCCCCCATAAAAAAACATTAAACAAATATAAATTAAAAACAACTAATCTAAAATCACATTTAAAACTATAAATACAATAAAATATAATAAATGGCCAGCAGCCTAGAAGAGGCCAGGATCCCCTGAGGCCGGGATCTAATCAGGAAAGGCCTGCCGAAAGAGATCCGTCTTTAGTGCTTTTTTAAAGCCACTCAGGCTTGTTATCTGACGGATCTCATTCGGCAGGTCATTCCACAATTTGGGGGCGATTACCGAAAAGGCCCTCTGGGAGGTTGCAGACAGCCTAGATTTTTGTGGCTGAAGCAAATTCCTCCCAGAGGACCGGAGTGCGCGGGGAGGATTGTATGGGAGGAGGCGGTTCCGGAGATAAGTTGGACCCAAGCCATTTAGGGCTTTAAAGGTAATAACCAACACCTTATACTGGGCCCGGAAACTGATTGGCAGCCAGTGGAGAGATTTTAGTACTGGAGTTATATGGTCTCTCCGAGATGTTCCTGAGACCACTCTGGCTGCCATATTTTGTACCAACTGAAGTTTCCGGACCAAGCATGAGGGCAGCCCCATGTAGAGCGCATTGCAGAAATCTAGACGGGAGGTTACCAGCGCGTGCACCACAGTCTCGAGGTCCCTTACTTCCAGGAAATGGTGCAGCTGGCGTATCAGCCGAAGCTGATAACAGGCGCTCCTGACTGTCGCATGGAAGACATTCAAGTATTTGCCAGCTAAGGATGGCAAGTGATTCCTTTCTAGGTAAGCGATATGCCTGTTCATATGATTCTACCAGCTACTACCCAAACCAGCATGCTTGACAAGTCAGGTATATCAGTGCCATCTCTGCCAGATCATGGAAGCATGGTACAGTACTAGAGAAAAATAGGATCCAAAGACTGACTGTTTTACCCTCAGGAAGAAGATAACATCTTGTATTATTACTCATTGATTCCAGCTTCATTGCATATAGAAAAAGAGAGCTAGAAACAGCTTGTGGTGGAAAATGGGATGAAAGAACCCAGGGTTGTCACTACATTATTTGGGTGAAAGAGAGTATAAATTAGATTGTGCCCAAGTTTTTCTGCAACAGTTTCTAGGCAACTGGAAGAAATATGGGGAGGTAAGTACATTCTGAAATTTTAACAAGTTGTAATTCTTTATTTTGATGTTTATATCTTATCACATTTGTAAAGAGTCATGGGATTGTTGTTGACTAAATAAAATGGTATTTTCTTTTTAGCTAACTGCACAGTACATGATTTATCAGCAGCCCTGTGAAAATATATTCAGAGGTAGCTGTATTGGCCATGTAGCAAAACACAACAAAATCCAAAATCCACAATGGTACCTTTATTGGACCAACTGAAAAGCATAAAATACATCATGCAAGCCTTTGAAGCTTCCCTAGCTTCTTCATCAGGCAACAATGTTAAGAATCATTCAGGAGAAGAAAAGTGCCAGTGCCTACATTTTGTCTCACATGTTATTTCTGTGGTCAGTTAAGAAGGTCTCAAGGGATATCAGTGCAGGCAGAGGCCACTCCCCTTCTTGGCCATGTGTGGACTGGAGACAAAGGGAAGTAAAGGACAGGCAAAATCCATTAGCAGCAGCAATATAACTTCCACTAAGATCCAGGAGATCTCTGTCCTGTGTGAGGCTAGCTACCTCTTTCTTAAGGAGAGAACACTGAATTTCTCAAGAAGTCCCTGTATTGTTACATCTGAAAAAACTTTTAGGTGCTGTATTGGTAAAACCTGCCAATTATAGTCCAAATGAAAGAGTTTTACCTTAGTTGAAGGTAAAAACCTCAGAGTTAAGTCCCCGTCCATTACCTCCCTCATGTTAAAGGTTCCCCTGTTGTGGCTACATTTGGTATCTTCAAATCCAGGAAATATTCAGGGGTAGCTGTGCTGGCCATACAGCAAACTACAACAAAATCCAGAATCCACAATTAGCAAGTTTTTGTCTGTCTTCCATGCACTGAGACTTGAAGATCAACTACCACAATATGGCCTGCGTGTTTAACCCTGCTTCTTCTTGGGAGTGTGCTAAGTGCTATTCAGGTGCCATAAATGTTCAAGATTATTTTTGTGTTTTGGCAAATTCAATCAAAGGAATTTTATAAGACTGGGGCAGAGGTCTAGAGGAGAAGACATATGGGAGTGAATCCTAACAGGAAGCCTGGCTTCCATAGATGGCCCAAGCTCTTCTGTAGACTGGGGCAAGAAGCGAAGCACTGTCCCCACTGGCAGTGGAGGTATATCCCTTCCAGGAGGATGGAGCTGTAGAGACTTAATTCCTGAGAGAAAGTACACCTCCACTACCACCCACAGAGAAGGTGGTGTATTGAAACCACAACAGGAAGCTTGGAGGTATACTATAGTCATATTGCATGCAAGATATCAGAATAACATCTGGAAGCAGCAGTGAACAGCTAGCTCTTCCAGTAAAGCAAACATCCCTGCAAGTTAAACAGCTTTGCCACTTTGAGAGTAGCTTTGTGTTGTTGTGTGCATTGAAGTCATTTCTGACTTATGGTGACCCTAAGGTGACCCTATCACAGCGTTTTCTTTGCAAGATTTGTTCAGAGGGCTTTTTGCCTTTGCTTCCTTGGAGGCTAAGGGAGTGTGACTTGACTGTTTCCATGGCGTAGCAAGGATTCAAACCCTGGTCTCTAGATTCACAGTCCAACACTCAAACCACTACACTATGCTGATCCTTTGTACCCTCGCATATTCAGAACCAATTTGAGCTATATCTTTGATATACAATTCTCTATTTGGCTACTGAATTTTCTTTTAAAAAGAATGGAAATCAGTAGGAAGGAAGGTCAGTAGCTCAGGATGTAGAAAAGAAACTTTCTTCCCCAAATGATAAGAGACGAATGGATGGATACTGAGACTTGGAAGTCCACCTCACTGGGAGAGGAGAACTGAATATCATTTCTCATTTGTTTTCTTTAACACCCAGATTTTGTACACACTCCCTAAGTATCTTCTCTGGTGCTAAACTGCTATGACCTTAATGTACAAAATTTTAAAATGTAAGATTGTAATACACCTCTTTCTTACTTTGAATACTATCAGTTGCCATTTGGAAGATAATGAGAATTGTGGGATTGTTTAAATGGTGCAAATACCCCTCATGGAATTCACTGGGAATCCTGCCTGTCTAAATGGGTTCCTGCACTCATCAACACTATTCAGAAGGAATCATAGAATTATAGAGCTGGAAGAGACCACAAGGGCCATCCAGTCCAACCCCCTGCCACACAGGATTCACGATCAAAGCATCCCTGACAGATGGCCATCCAGCCTCTGTTTAAAGACCTCCAAGGAAGGAGACCCTACCATGCCCCGAGGGAGTGTGTTCCACTGCCAAACAGTTCTTACTGTCAGAAAGTTCCTCCTAATGTTGAAGTGGAATCTCTGTTCCTGGAGCTTGCATCCATTGCTCTGTGTTCTAGTCTCTGGAGCAGCAGAAAACAAGCTTCCTCCATCCTCAATGTGACACCCCTTCAAATACTTAAACAGGGCTATCATATTGCCCCTTAACCATCTTTTTTCCAGGCTAAACATACCCAACTCCCTAAGTCTTTCCTCATAAGACATGGTTTCCAGACCTTTCACCATTTTAGTCGCCCTCCTCTGGACACGCTCCAATTTGTCAATATCCTTTTTGAATTGTGGTGCCCAGAACTGGACACAGTATTCTAGGTGAGGCCTGACCAAGGCAGAATAGAGTGGCACTATTATTTCCCTTGATCTAGACACTATACTTCTATTGATGCAGCCCAATATCACATTGTCCTTTCTAACTGCCGCATCACACTGTTGACTCATGTTCAACTTGTGGTCTGCTAGGACTCCTAGATCCCTTTCACACATTGTCTTCTTCAGCCAGATCTCTCCCATCCTATATCTATGCATTTCGTTTTTCCACCCAAAGTGTAGTACCTTACATTTCTCCGTATTTAATTTCATTTTGTTAGCTTTGGCCCAGCTCTCCAGTCTATCCAGGTCATTTTGATTTTTGATCCTGTCCTCTAAGGTATTAGCTGCTACTCCTCCTAATTTAGTGTTATTATTTGGGGCCCAAAACAGCAAAAAAACAACACAGTAAAAGCCTTTGTGGCTTTTCCCGTACTCTTTCAAAAACTGCAAGGGGGTTGCACATTTCTGCTCATTTGGACTAGCGAACAACAGGATATTTGAAGGGAAGCACAAAGCTGAACAGCTGGGTGAGAGCGGGGGCGAGGCTTGCTAGCAGGGCAAGCACCCGCTGCTGACATGTTGGATTTTCACCTTAGCATTCACTCAGGCTCATGGTAGAACTGGTGTGGTTGGTGGCAATCCTTCCTGATGAACCATCAGAAGAAAGATTGCACTAAGCAGATGGGCTCCCAGGAAGAAACAAGGGGAATTCAGGGTTTTAGGGTTGTTGTTGTTTTTTAGGGTAGATGATGTTTATTTTTTTAATTTTTATTTATTTGTTTATACCCCGCTCTTCAGCCTCAAGGCTATCAGAGTGGCTTACAAATTGTTTTAAGCAATAGCTATTTACACATCTACACTGCATCTACACTGCAGCTTTCAATGTGTGTTAGCTAATTGCCCCCCACAAGCTGGGTACTCATTTTACCGACCTACGAAAGGATGGAAGGCTGAGTGAACCTTGGAGCCCGCTGGAATCGAACTTGCAACGTGGTGACTTGCAGTACTGGCATTTAACCACTGCGCCACCAGGGCTCCTCCTCCAGGACACCATGGGAAACATCTATGGCCTGATTCCTGATCTTCCATGACCTTGGGCAGAACTTTACTCATATCAGTGGCTGATCAGTATTTATACTCATTGGGCTTTATTCTGCATGTATGGCTAACACTGAACTGACGCCATGAAATTGGCACTTGGTCCTGAGTCTTCCTGGGCTTCTGCTGCCAGTCCACTGTGTTCCTTTGTATGGGATCATTCTCAGCCCTCACAAAACTTTTCCACACACAACACATACAAAGAAAGGATGTGGTATTGTTCAGAAGCACTGCAGCCTGCCAACTCCATGGATAGGAGCTAATTAATCAGTAAAATGTATCCAGTGGAATGACATATCTTGTCTTCATAACTTCAGAGTTAATGACTGCTACAGCTGGCTACAGGGAATGCATAATTCCCTTGTTGCAACAGCTCTACTGGTTTCAATTCTGCTTCTGGGCACAATTCAAAGTGTTAGTTATGATTTATAAAATCTGATACAGCTGAGGTTCAAGTTATATAAAGGACTGTATTCTCCCATATAAGCCTGCCTATGTTTGAGATCTTCTGGGAAGGGTCTTCTCTCACAGGCACAGCCCATGGGAACACAGACAGGGCCTTCTTGGTGGCTGTTCCCAGGTTCTGGAACTCCCTTCTCAGAGGACCTAGACTGGTGCCCTCCTTGCTAGTCTTGTGTAGGCAGGTGAAGACTTTTTTGTCCTTGAGTCTTGGGTACTTTTGCTTTTATAGAGGATGTGGTACCTCAAAGAAAAACTATAAAGGTTTTTTTTGGCACTTTAAAAAGCTTACTAACAAAGGTCTTGTATGTGATGATGTCGCCACCTTGCTTCAAAATTGAATTCTATATAGGCTGTATCTATTTAGGCAAAAAGTTTGTTTTAACTTTGTTACTGTTCAACACATTTATACATTATCAAAAAATAAAACTTATGAGGCAGTACTCAAAACTCTGTTTTTGCTATTCTTCTCACAATCCAATTCTTAATGGGTGGTTTCCTTTCACTGGAATTGCCAATGTGATATAGATGTTAAAGACTGGGACGTGGACTGAGGGAACTCAGATTCAAATCCAGACCTCATCATGAAACTCCCTGGATAGCTACGTAGGTCAGTAAACTTTGACCATAACCTTTCTCACAGGACTGTTGTGAGGAAAAAATCGGGGGGGGGGCAGTAGACAGAATGAAGTAGCCACCTCATGTTGGAGAACAGCACTAGCCTCCTTTTCCATCTGAGCCCTCAGACATTTCTCTCTCTTAGAGGGCATAGATGTACACACCATAATGAGCTGCAGGATGCCACTCCACTGCCTGTGTTGTAGTATTTCACAGCCAGGCCAGTTGGCTTCTATACATGGAGGTTGCTATCTTGTTCTTTGCCTCAGACACCACATTTATTGAGCTACCCCTGTTCACTCCCAATATAAAATAAGGTCTGACAGTGCTAGCATATTTAATACTCAGTACTGGTGCAAGCAATATTGCAACACAGTCTCTTAGCTGATGGATGGTTGGGCTGGACTGCTACCTCTGGTCCAATTACCAGCCACACTTACACAAGTTACATACTTCTGAGTACAACAAGATCCCAAACCCACAAAACAGTAATGCCTTTACTGGCCAACCAAAACACACAAAATACATCATACAAGCTTTTGAAGCTTCAGTGGCTTCATCAGGCAAAGATGTTAAAAATCATATAGGGGAAGAAAGGTGATGTTGTTAGTCACAGGCATACATTTTGTTTCAGATGTTACTTCTGTTATCAGTTATGGTGGTTTGGTAAGTATTAAAAGAGCAGCATCTTCTACATAAGATCATATGATGGTTGGTCTACAGGGCAAGCCCTACTAAGAGCCACCACAAGGTTATGAAAAGAGTTCTTGCATTTTTGCTGCCAGAGCTACAGAGATTATCTGCCTTATGTCCCAAAGTAACTTGACTAGCTCTGGACGCTATGCACTTTGACTTGGATATTCGCTGCTGTGCAAGTAAGCTGGTCCTACCTGTATGCCAAGGACAGGCATCTCTAGCCATAGGGCAAATTATTATTATGACTAGTTATAGGAAGACAAACAAGTGTATTTCTTTTGGGAAATCTATGACACCCACAAGCTCTACAAGGATTTTAGCAGATCAAGTCAAACTGCTCAGAGATGTCACACAAATTCAATTACACTGAATGTTAACACAGTGCCTGAGTCAAATTTCACAGTGCCTACTGGATGAGTAATTACTTCCACATTCTACTGTAAACATACAAACAGCTTCCAATAACCCTGAAGCAAATGCAGACTCAGGGCTTTCTTGTGCCTTTTCTTTCTCAATGCTTGCTTTAATTATTTTGGATCCTGCAGAGAACCTGGAGGCATCCTCTCCTCAGCACCTTCTGTTCCTTAATGGGTCAGTACACAAATGTGGTGAGCAATAAGTGTTATGATAAAAAGGAATCTCTTTAAAAATCTGCTTCTTCCCTTGTCATTTTCAGATGTTTGTTTTTATTTTCTTTTGTTAACTCAGTACTGCTTTTAAAATGTAATGCAGGGATGGCCCAATGAAATCCGTATCCTTCTGAAGGCAAGAACAAGTCAAAGGTATCTGAATGAGGCTTGTGCTGCCCTCTATGGGTTTTACTGATTATTTATCCACTAATAAATAACATTGTTGGTGCCTTCAAGTTGTTCCTGACTTATGGTGACCCTAAAGTGAACCTATCACTGGGTTTTCTGAGGCTGAGAGTGTGTGATTTGCCCAAGGTCACCTAGCAGGTTTGGATGGCTGAGTGGGGAAAAGCACCAGATACTGTCTGATCTTGGAAGCTAAGCAGGATCAGCCCAAGTTAGTACTTGGATAGGATGCCACCAATAAATACCAGGTGCTGTAGTCTATATTTCAGAGGAAGGAACTGGCAAAACTACCTCTGAGTATTACTTGCTTAAGAAAACCCTATGAAATTAATGGGCGTGCTATAAGTCAACAGGTGACTTGAAGGCACATACATACACAGAAAAATAAATAACATAAAAAATTGTACCCCACCCACCACCAAGCCCCCATTTTCTCCTAACGCATTCTAAGTAAAACAAACAAAAACCAAAACCTGTAGTTTAATTCAAATCAAATCTAGGCTATTTGTAAATTTGTTGATGCAAAGTAAAATAAACTAGTTGAAAACAGACCTTTAAAAATTAAGATTTTTAGATTACAGAACAAGTACAACCATATAACAAAAACATACACACAGAACAAAAATAACATTGGTATTACCGGTACAATTGGCCTTCCATATCCATGGGTTCTACATCCACATATTCAACCAACCACAGCTTGAAAATATATTTTTTTAAAATCCCAAAAGCAAACCTTGCTGTTCACTATTTTATATCATGGACACCATTTTAATACGCCATTGTACATGATCAGACTTGAGCACCTGCAGGTTTTGTTATCCCCAGGGGGTCCTGGAATCAAACCCTAATGGATGCCAACAGCCCACTGTATATAAAAAATGAAAAATAATAAATCAGTTACATTCTCTCTCAGGGCCAGTTTGTCACAAGACAGAACACCATTGACAGCAGAAGGGAAATAGAAAGATTTCCATAATTTCATCAGCTGGGATTGGGATGTATATGGGGGTGAATTTTTGTTGGATAAATAATCTTTTGGAAATATTCATATGTTATACATTTTAATTATATATGTGGGGAAAACCAGTTCACTCATCACTAGTGAAAGAACAACTGCCTTTAGATATTATAGGGACATGTAATGTGAGAAACATAAATTGGGGGAAACTAGACATAGTAAAGCAAGAAATTTAACATATAAACATTGTAATATTTGGAGTGAGCAAGCTAAAGTGGACTGGTATGAGACATTTTCCAACAGATAATTATACAGTATTTTACTCAGGAAATGAGAATCTAAGAAGAAATTGTGTGGCATTAATAGTGAGGAGAGATGTAGCAAAAGCAGTCAAAGAATACATATATTGCAAAGTCTGATTGAATTATATCAATAAGACTTCAAGGAAAAACCATCAATATAACCATAATCCACAATTATGCTCCAGCTACAGAGGCAGAAGAAGAAACTGAAAGGTTCTGTGCAGGAGTCCAGGAGGAAACTGATCATGCACCAAAACAGGATTTGCTGATAGTCATATAGGTGACTGGAATGCAAAAGTAGGAAATACAGCAGAATCTAAGATTGTAGGAAAATTTGGTCTAGGATCAAGGAATGAAGCAGGACAGTGTCTGATTGAGGTTCATTGCAAACACATATGAGAGGTTCATTGCAAACACATTCCTCAAGCAACCAAAGAGGCGATTGTATACATGGACATCATCTGATGGCCAATATAGAAATCAAACAAACTACATAATTGGAAGCAGAAAATGGAGAAGGTCCATTCTCTCTGGAAAAAAAAGGCTAGGAGCAGATAGCAGTTCATGGTATGTGCTACAAATATAAAACATTAGAGTCAGGAGATTTTCACATGGGGAAATTATTCCCCTGAGAGATCGGGAGAGAAATGGGGCTCTTCCGGGAGCAGAGCTCCGTTTCGCACGCCCCTTTCCTTCTCCTGATCTGATGTCGTCCTCACTCTGTGCTGCTTCCATTTCTCTGCCAGTATCTTCCATCATTTTTAAATAACGAAGAACTGCTTCGTTTAAATAACGTAGCTCTGCTCCCAGAAGAGCCCCATTTCTCTCCCGATCTCTCAGGGGAATAATTTCCCCATGTGTAAATCTCCTAAAGCTAAAAAAAACACACAAAAACACTAAACCAACCACCATGTCAAAATACAACTTAAAGAACATCCCTATAGAATTTAAAGATAACTAGCTATACCCGGCGTAACATACACCATTATCTACATATATAGAACACTTCAGTATGTTTCCATTCCCACTCTGCTGATTGGCCACTTAGGAAACATGTCAAGAGTACGATCATTTGATGCATTAATATATAATCTTTCAAATAAACTATAACGGCTAGTTTCATGCCGGGAGCCCCAACGCTGCTGCCACTGCCATGCAACTGTGCATACACACAGACACATAGACACACACACATCACCATACGCACCAGGACGTAAGAGTCCCTCTGCCACCATGGAACCATGCGTACACACACCCCACACTACACACACACACCACACGTTCCAGGATGTGAGAACCCCACTACTGCTATGCAACCGCATGTACACATACCACACGTACACATATTCCACGCTACACCCCCCACACTATACCCCCATGCTACACACACCCCACACTACACTCCCCATGCTACACACACCCCACCCCACCACCCCACACACACCACATGTCAGGAGGTGAGAGCCCCTCCACCACCATGTTTAGAAAGGACTTGAAGCTTTCTACATGTTTCCTCCCCCAGGGTGCTGATTGGCTGCCCAATGGGAAGCTTTGATTGGTTGGGAAGTTTCCTACTCTCAGGGTCTGGGGTGTGGGTGGCAGGTTCTAGGAGTAGAGACCACAGGGCCAGATCAGGAACAGAAGAGACAGAGTTCGAAGTCCAGGCAGGGTCAAAGATAAGCAAAAGTCCAAAAACAGCCCAAGGTCAGAGCACATACCAGATATCCAGGGCCCAAGAGCAAGAAGCAGCTACAGATAGCACACAAGGCCCCAACCCAAAAGCAAGGAACAGCTACAGACAGCACAAAAGACCAGTTGTGGTGGCCAAGACTGAGTGCCAAATGCCACTCTTAAATAGCAGTTCTCCTGGCAGCTTCACGTGCGCTGCATGATTGCAGCTAGCTGTGTCTGATAGCTTGGCCCTGGTTCTTCCAAGACTCCCATAGGCAGGGCCTGAGTCTGCAAAGAGGCTGTGCCAGCTGTTGCAGTCAGGGGCCTAGTCCTGCAAGGAGAGGCAGATCCTGACATCTAAGCAGCCAATCAGCACACTGAAAACCGCAACATACTCAAGAGAATTATATATATAGATGTAAAGACAGATTTGCACTATTAAGCCTAATTGACTGGGAGCCAGGGACATTGACAGGGAGGAATGCAAAAAGACACTATCTGCAGCCCAAAAGAAAGAGAAGCCTTAATGGATGTCAGATGAAACTTTTCAAGTAGTTAAGGTCAGACAAGAAGTAAAAGTAAAAGGTGACAGAAATAGAGTCAAAACCCTGAATGCAACTGTTCAACAACTTGTGCGCAGAACTGCTATAATAATCAATGCAGAGAAATAGAAGATGACAATAAAAAAAGGAAGAACAAGAGGCCTCTTCCACAAGATCTGAGAAATCAAAGGGAAACTTAAACCAAGAGTGGGAATGCTACAGAACCAGCAGGGAAACATTACATGATCAAGTAGAAATAAAAAGGCAATGGAAACACTACACTGAAGAACTATATAAAAGAGGTGAATGGATGACATGCTATTAAAGAAATGAGTGACTGTCCTGATGCGTAACCTGTACTCAGTACAAGAGGCTACTGTCAAGACAGAATACGGAGTAATGGGATGCAATGGGGTCAGGCAAGCCTGCATTTTATCACCCTATCCATTTAACTTGTATACTGAACATGCAGAATTAGATTCAGAGGAAGGAGACATGAAAATTGGAGGTAGGAACATCAACAATTTAAGATATCCAGATGACACCATACTACTAGCAGAAAACAGCACAGACTTGAAACAATTACCAAAGAAAGTCAAGAAAGAAAGTGCAAAGGCAGGTTTACAGTTTAACAGTAAGAAAACAAAAATAATAACCATAGATTATTTACATAACTTTAAAGTAGACAATGAAATATTGAAATAGTTCAAGATTTTCCATACTTCGGCTCACTCTTTAATCAGAATGGAGACTACAGTCAAGAAAACAGAAGATGACTAGGACTTGGTAGGGCAGCTATGACGAAACTAGACAAGATCCTGAAGTGTAACTATATATAACTACTAAACAGTAAAGTTAGGATTGTCCATGCCATTGTATTTCCCACTGCTATGTATGTTGCGAAAGCTGACAGTGAAGAAAGCTGATAGGAAAAAAATGAACTCATTTGAAATGTGGAGCTGGATAAGATTTCTATGGACACCGTGCACTTAAAGACAAATAAATGGGCCCTAGGGTGAATCAAGACTGAACTCTCCCTAGAAGCTAAGATGACTAAACTGTCATATGCTGGACATATCATGAGATGACATGACTCATTAGAAAAGACAATAATGCTCGGTAAGGTAGAAGGCAGTAGGAAAAGAGGAAGATCACATTCCAGGTTGATAGACTCAATCAAGGAAGTCTCAGCAATGAGTTTGCAAGAACTGAACAAGGCTGTTGATGAAAGGGTGACTTTGAGGTTAACTTCAGGGCAGTGGGGCATGGGGTCAATTTGAGGGCAGTAAACAAAGTACAGTCTGGTGACTGCATCCTAATTGTATGGCTGGAATGTAGGCTAGCTATATGAATGCTAACTGACTAACTGAAGTAAAAGAATTGGATGAAGTGAGAAGAAGATACAAGGTAAGACCTCTAAACTGCAACCAAAAGTTGCAGAGAAAAGGCCAGAAGGATATTTTACTTGGAAAAATTGGCCCCAACAGTCCGTGGATGAGGACTGCGTGTGTGTGTGTGTGTATGGGGGAGGGAGGGGAGGAGAACAGATCTGGCCTCCCTTCTCCCCCAGGATTCTTACTGTGGCGAAAGGGAGGGGAGAAAGAGATCTCGCCTCCCTTTTCCATTTCCCCCTGGCATCACCCCTGAGGATTGCTCCCATGGCGGGCATAGTGAAGTGAGGGGAGGAGGAGATCTCACCTCCCTTCTCCCTTGGGATCACCCCCAGGATTGCTCCTGTGGTGGGAATGGAGACAGGGGGCGTTCTCTATTAACCGCAGATTTCCTTATCCACTGGGCCCCCTGGAACCAATTCCTTGAGGATAAGGGGTCCTATATATATGGATGGATCTTAAGACACAACCAATTACCAACCTAGAATGGGAAAAGTGCTAATATAAAATATAAAAAGTCATATAAAGAGTCATATGCAATGTCCAGTTGAAGCAGAAGTAGCTCTTATCAGTTTATTCTCCTAGACATGCTATACACCAAAGTCTGTTTGCACTTATTACACTTTTGAAAAGATTTCTAATGTAAGAAAATAAAGAACTGGAAACATGAAATGCAGTCCAGGGACAGTCAACCCCAGTCACAGGGCTCCTCAAGGGCTGGTTTTCAGTCTTTCATTACTTTTTTGCAATATTTACTACTTCCATGTGGTTGCAAAATGTTCATATTTTGACCAAGCAATGGTCAGTATACTGTATATTTAAGTCCTATTAAACTAGAATTCAAAATTACAGTAATAATAAAAATGATAAAGCAGAAAGATTATTAGCCATCTTTATCCTTAAAACCATAATCTCTCTCTCTCTCTCTCTGGCTTTTCTTCGCAAACGAAGATTCAGGAAGGACTCATCCTGCGCTTTCTGCAAGCACGTTGATGACTGAAAAGGCCAATCCGAGATAAACAAGTCCAGTTGCACAAAGCACAGCAGAAAGTCTCTTTGGGTGATGTTTCCAGATTGTGATTCTTTCTGCATCGTTGTTTCTCTTCAAGACTTGTTCGGCATGAGTTCTCAAATAAGGCTGCAGCATTGTGGATAGCGCGTCTCCATGCCTCCTGAAGTGAGGCCAGGGTGGACCATTGTTGGTGATCAATTTGGCCGAGCCTGAGATGTTGTTTCAGGGAGTCCTTGTATCGCTTTTTTGGATCGCCCCTCTTACGCTGACCCATGGCGAGTTCACTGTAGAGTACTATTTTTGGGAGGCGATGGTCCTCCATCCTAGAAACGTGCCCTGCCCAGCGCAGCTGTGTTCTCAATATCATGGCCTCAATGCTGGTGATTCCTGCTTGCTCAAGGACAGCAACATTCGTCACATAGTCCAGTGTATATTTAGGATTGTGCGTATACAGCGCTGATGAAAGCGTTCGAGGAGTCGTAGGTGGTGGTGATAGGTGACCCATGTTTCAGACCCATAAAGGAGAATAGACAGTACAATGGCTCTATACACACTGATTTTTGTGCTTCGCCTCAAGTGTTTATTACTCCAGACTCTTTTGTAAAGTCTTCCAAATGCACTATATGCCTTTGCTAATCTGTGATTGATCTCTTTGTCAACTACAGCCTCACTAATGACTGGGAGGACCACCTGGCTGTCAAGGTGAGACCTCAGAGGGCTCCTGGGAACTGTAGTCCAACAACTACAGCCTCACTAATGACTGGGAGGACCACCTGGCTGTCAAGTTGAGACCTCAGAGGGCTCCTGGGAGCTCTAGTCCAACAACTATAGCCTCACTAATGATTGGGAAGATCACCTGGCTGTCACGATGGGACCTCAGAGGGGTCCTGGGAACTCTGTCAAGGTGAGACCTCAGAGGGCTCCTGGGAACTGTAGTCCAACAACATCTGGGGACCCACAGGTTGAGAACTACCGACATAGTTACTGGTGTGTGTGCAACAATAGGAGTAATGAAAGCCACTCTCTGCTCTCTCAATCCCCACCCCTTCCAAACAGCCATTCCAGCATAGGCTTGTTCTCGCGATACTTGGCCCCTTTTCCTAACTCTCCCCTTCACACATACACCGCGGGAGAACACGGCTCTCTGTTGGAGAGAAAATCTCGCTCACGTTTGAATTATCGCGAGACAAGGTTGCCTTGGCTCCCCGTAGCTATAGCAGCGGCACGGAGGAGGAGGAAAGGAGGAGGAGGGGAGGGGACACCCAGGAGGATGCGATGCTCTGGCGGCGGCGAGGCGTCCCTGAGGGGAACGGGCGGGTTGGCGGGTGAGTAAGGCGGTAGGTAAACCATTCGCTCGTTGAAGGAGAGCTTCGGGTTGGGCCGCTTCCAGAGCCGAAGGAGGGCTCGCCTTGAAGCGGGGGGCGTTGCTCGCCCTCCTCTCATCTCTCTCCGGCCATGGGGGGCGAGGTGGGGGGAAAGCAAAGGGTGAAGGGCTTTTTTGGGGGGGGGGACTTGGGACGGTGGAGGCGTAGTTGGGACAACTGGAGGGTATCGTACACACTGAGGAAAAAATAAATTGTCCCTTTATATTTGTTGGGGTTTGGTTCCAGGACACCCCCACCCCCCCGTGGATACCAAAATCCGTGAATACTCAAGTCCCATTATATGCAATGGCATAGCCAAAATGGTGTCCCTGATATAAGATGTTAAAATCATGGTTTGCTTTTGTGATTATTATTTTTTAAAGAATATTTTCAAGCCGTGAATACTTAAATCTGTGGATACGGAATCCGTGGATACAGAGGGACAACTGTATTCAAAATAATTATTGCTACAATGGCTATACTGATAATCTGATGCACATTTTATATTGCACAATGGAACCAAATCCCCTGGTTATCAGAAAAGGCAGCCTTTATATGTAGCAGATACATATTTATGATGGGAGTACAAAGAGGCTATTCACAGCAGAGAACTGCTATATAAATACAGTTTTTTTAAAAAAAATATTTTTATTATAGTTTATAAAGTATACATACAATTGTTCTTTTACAGCTTTTACGCCAAATATCACAACTTATAAAACTCAACATAGATAACCTAATATATAGATGAGATATAAATAAAGTTCTGATGACCTGCCCAATAGGAATTACTACTAGTATGCAAACATAGCCTGGTGATTCAGGAACCCTGAAACTTGGAAAGAAAGAACATCCCCTCTATACAAGTTGATGAAAAACTACTGAATACCTAATTTCAGTAATAACTGCCAATCAACTGGCACTAACAGATAGTACTAGCACTGTTAATGTTAAATTACACCTGTGTTACTTCCTTTGCTACATGAGACTATTGCACACCAGAGGGTATATCCTTTTGTTTCTGTTCATGTTTGCGCTTCGTGTCTCAAAATGTGGCAGGTGGGATCCCGGCTCTTTCCAGTCACAGTTTGGCATTCATGTTTTCTCTCCTTCTAAATATTGCTTTTCAAGTCTTTCCTCCATCTGTCCACAGCCTCCTGGCTTAAGTAGAATTTGTCTGCAAATTTTATTTTCGATTGGAAGCTAACTGGGGCTTTTGGTATCTGTAAAAGCTACAGGTGTTAAATTGGAAGAGCAAAGCACTCAAGTGTATTTTTTTAAAAAAATTATCTTTATTAAATTTCATTATAGATTAAAAAAATACTCACTTTATAAACAACAGCTATCATTTTACATAAACAAATACCATACATAACATACATATAACGTTCCCCCTCCCTCCTTCCTATACAGTTGTCCCTTCATATTTGCTGGGGTTTGGTTCCAGGACCCCATGGATACCAAAATCCATGAATACTCAAGTCCCATTGTATGCAGTGGCATAGCAAAATGGTGTCCCTTATAGAAGATGGAAAAATCAAGATTTTCATTTTGGATTATTATTTTTTAAAGAATATTTTCAAGCCGTGAATTCTTAAATCCGTGGATACCAAATCTGTGGATACGGAGGAACAGCTGTATTCCTCCTTTATCTAATCTTAAAAGACTTCCCACCCCTTTCTGAAAGCAATGAATTCAATACTCCATCTATATTCACATAAAACATTACTAACATTATATTTTATAATGTTCACTTAAATAATATTTCTCATTACCTTAAATACATAATTATACTTTTACTAACTACTATCTAATTCCTGATACATAATATAATATGATAATATATAATATAAATTTGTTTTATTTTCCAAAGCAGTCAAGTGTATTGATTGCAAAATTACAAAATTATTTGTAGAATAATCTTTCATGCCTTAGGGTTTATTTAAGTAGGGACATAAAAATATTATTCTCATGTAGCCAGCATATTCAGACAAAATTTGTTAGCATATTAGGCTGTTTATGACTTATTTTTCCCCTATATTGTATACATTTGGACATTGCAAACCATTGTCTCACAATTTGTTGCCTCCTGGTCTCATTCCTTAGTTGTTTAAAATCCTGAATGTGTGTTATGAATGTGTATTCCAGTTTGATAAAGCTTACTGCATTTTATTAAGTCTGCTGTGGTCTACAGTGCTGATACCACTATGTGTGTATTGCTTTTTAAGGAGTCACAAGGGCTTCTTTCTTGCTTCGTTTTGAAGCATCTTGGTTCTTTCTAGTTCACTTTTCTAGTTCTCTGCTCTGTGTTGCTAAACTTCTACAGAGATGTATAATTTGTGAACTATATAGATTGAGTCTGTAATTGTTTTTACAATTTAAGGCCCATTGATTTCAGAGATAATTATTCCCACATAAGGGCACAAGATGCATCCTAATGAAAATCCTCTATGTGCAGCATGTGCATTACTTGTCACTGGATTTTCATGCTAATGTAAAGCAGTGCACTGAATTCTTAGGGTTTATGTTTAGTTTTCAGAGTGTGTATGTAAGTAAGGCCATAGACTGAGCACAAATGAAATGCTTATCATTATAGACTGTAATGGCATCAAAGATTTAACAATGTGAGTTGCAGTGGTGAATAGATTTACTATATTTTAAAGCTACATTGTTTATGGGGTTATTAGGTTTCTGTAGGTTCCTAGTAGAAGCTGGCAGGAATATTTTGAAATAACAGCTCATTGTCATGGCAGCAACCTTCAAACTGTGTTATACAGATTCCTGGGTCTATTTAGAAGCTGAATGGAGGTTTCTGAATGGAAAGGTCTGTAGTGACCTTTCCCTGAAAGACATATTGCCTGCCACTGCCAATTTTTCCCTGCTTTGTGTAGCTGCAAGAGAATGTTGGGTATGTTCTCAGTTCATGAAGGGCAATATTGAATCCCAGTAAGCCTGGCTACAGAAATAAGCTTCAAAATTATATGGTTCTTCTGTACAACCAGCATATCTTGAATGAGGCTTGATATCCATTTCAGTGATGCCAGATTTGGGCATTGACACTTCACTGGTTGCCTTGATGGATGATTTGTGCTGTGGGAGGCATAGGGGAACTATTTGTTCTGAACTTGTCAGTGGCTTTTGGTATTATTGACTGTCCTATCCCTCTGGATAGGCTGTCAAGCTATAAGAGAGGGGTTACTGTTTTACAGTGGCTGCTTTCAAACTGATTCCATAAAGCAGTGCTGAAGGAATACGGCTGAGCAACAAAGTATCTAACTGCCATTGCTCAACTATTTCCCCCAAAGCACAAATGCTGCAGCTACCTATTCCTCTGCCAATGGACAGTGAGAAGGCCTTAGTCATGGGTGGAAGACAGTAAAGAAAACCTGTATCAGACAATGGACCAGTGCGCCAAAATTTTTATTTTGGGGCAACCTTTGGAATTAGGAGAATTATTTGGGCGACATCACAGAATGACTGGCATGGGAATGACTGCTTTCATTTATATGACCAGTTATAAAACTGCTATTTCTATGAAGGCAAACTGGTGAGGCTAACAGATAAGTAACTTGCCCAAGAACCTGAGTAAACCTGAGTAAAACTCACTAATTTCTACTCTAATAATAGAAATATTGCCACCAAGTCTATTTTCCCCAAACACCCCCACAATACAAACACATCAAAATCCATGGAACTTGAACTATCCACCCTGTGTGGAGAACACAGCCAACATATCCAATTTCTCCACAAAACCCCAATATTTTACTGTGTGTTCTAAGTAATGTATGTGGCACTACTTTTGGAAGTTGTCTGAAAATCACAGTTAGTTCAGAATACATATCCTGCCAGCTCTTAAACAGCTGCAGCAGCTCTCAGGCTGCTTCTGGGCACAATTCAGAGTGCTAGCATTGGCCCTTGGAACCCCTTCATGGCTTACAACTAGGGCATTTGAAGCAGCATCTGTTTCCATTTAAACTAGCCTGAGCATAGGTGTTATCACTGAAGGCCCTTCTCCAAGCGCTTGTGTTAACTGAGGTGTGATAGTTGGGGAGCTTCTGCTTTGCTTTATCGGGGTCCCCAGTCATGTAGATTTTAGAAAGTAAGCCACTCTATAAATATTCCTTCCCATATTGTATATATCGATGTACAGTTCATTTCAAGTTTGTCTTAAATGACAGCAAGTAGTTCAAAATGATTTTTCCGAAAGTACTTGTCTGGTAATACAGATCAACCCCCATATCCACATTTTCGCTTATCCACATCCAAAAAAACATGTCCTCTATAGGCATTTTCTGGGTCCTCTAGCAGGATTTTATGGTATGCTTCCACCAGAAGTTGGGTCCAAAGTAATTCATTTCAGTAGGGCTCACTATTATTCATGGTTTCACATATCTACAGTAAGTTTGTGAATGTATCTTCCCGCAGATACGGGAGGGGGCATCTGTATATGAATGGAATCCATTATGTCAACAAAATTTGATTTTACTGTATTTGATCTTTCTTCTGCACATATGTAAAAATGGGACAACTTAAACATCATTGTCATATTTCAGTTTTTACATTATAAGCATTCCATAACTGGGAAATGATCTTGTTTTTAATATTTAGTTGTTGAAATCCTACCAGCATTTATTTATCATTATCAGCTAATTTCTTATGTCCTGATCTAGTATGATGACATAGCCAACCAAGATAGTCATACATGAAGTCTCATACCCCCAAATATCCCTGATGGATAGTGAAATCATCTAGTATTTTGGAGTAATATGCAGTGGAAGAACATACAACAGATTATACTCCAGTGTGCAGTAGAATCACTTTCCATCAAGCAATTATATACCTTGGATAAAAAGGTCTTTTCATTCAGGACAGGCCTTCATAAAAGCCTCAGTCTTAAGTTTCAGGTCTCCTGCAACCATCTTATATTAGATGTGACTGAATTTGCAGGTATTGGGGTGGGGGAGAAAACTGACCAAGACAAACTATTAATCTTATCTATAAAGTTATTGAACTTGGACAAGCGTTTGAGCCAAGTTGCAAAATTCTCTTGCACATGTGCTCTTTCTCTCTGAAGTTCCTTGCTTTAAGTAGCAGATGACTTCGTGGGGGGCAGAGACATTTTTCCAATATTTTAACTACTGTGGTTTTTATATTTTTAATGGAAGAGCACTGATTTGCTCTTATCCAACAAAAAACATGGACAATACCATTAACTGGAAGGTATCATTCACTTTTTGGAACTACTGTTAAGTATGTCACTAGTATAGCAGCAATAATATTCAGGAGCTGTTCACCCTGCTCCTGTGAGGTTTAAAAATGGGGAAATGGTGGTACAAAGAAAAGTTCTGCCCTCAGTCTTATAGCTCCCTCTGTTCCCGAATACCCTGCATTGAGTTGAGAGTTCTGCCTTGCTTTATCAGGGTCCCCAGTCATGTAGAAGGTTAAACTCACATTCAGGAAAACACATATAGAAACCCTTTGCAAAGCTTTCATCTCAACATGGGAAGGTCAGCAACTGGGGATATGGGGTTGCTGGGGGCAGGGCTTGCACTCATGTCCCTTCTCGTCCACCCATTAGCTTTCACATGAGCAGACTTAATGCTAAAATCTAGGGGCTCAGTTACATGGCAGTTTTTATCCTGGGGACAATCAAGATCTGGAGATCTTGAATCTGTCCCATACTGTTCCCACGATTTGTCACTGGTAGCAGAAGTCTGTTTTTTGGATTTGTTGTTTACACATACCTCCACCCTGGAAAAGGGGCACACAACAGAGCTGTTTTTTGATTGGTTGGACTTTGGAGGGGACCTGGCAATTCTGGATCCGCCATTTTTGGTATGGTCAGTCTCAGAGAACCCCACCCGCCACAGCTACCCTTGCCTCTATGGAGAACCCCTGCCTACCACGCACAGCTTCTCCCTCCTGCCCTCACCACTGCACTGGGGGAGTATGGCATCAAGCCCCCCTGCAGCTTCTCTCTCCTGCCCTCGCTGCTGTGCGGGGCAGGGGCTGGCTTCTCCTTGATTGACAGTCATGGAGAAGCCACCTCCTGCCTCACACAGTGGCAAGGGTGGGAGGGAGAAGCTGCGCGGGGTGGGGTGGGGCTTCTTCATAGCTTCACGGGCAGTGGCTGGCCCACTCGGCACTCGCCCACCTCACTGCTGACTACAACAGCTTCTTTCACTGAGGGAATGGTCCCTTGGTGGAAGAAGCCTCTGCAGCCAGCTGTGAGCCAGAAGAAAGGGCCGGGGATGGGAGAGACCTCCCCTGGCTCTCAACTGGTTGCTTTGGAGCCATTGGAGGACCCTACGGAGGGCCATGCCAAAATGGGGGATGAAGAATTGCAAGGCTTCCCTTGCAAGCCCGCCCCCTCCAATGTCCAACCAATCAGAAATCATCCCATTTCCCAGGATGGTTCCTGATTGTTCAGACAACCAATAGCATGGGTTGTCTCGGACTTTCCAAAAAAGTTCCTGAAAAATAGAGGGATGGAACGTCACAGGTTAACTGGGCTTTTTGCTATCCCTCCTTCTGAATAGCCCGTGATGTGTGTGAACTACTAGGTTTCGATACTAATTCTTCTTGGGGTTTGTTTGTTTGTTTGTTGCCATGTAAACGGACCCTAACTAAAATCTGGGACATATACAAGATGGTGTGTAAGAAAAAAGTGGCACATAGGATCAAGGTGCTGCTGTTGGAAGGAAGTAAAATGACACAAGTGTGAAGATTTTTGATTTACAACTGTCAAAACATTTTTGTACTGTACTTACAAAGCTGTTCAAATAAACTGCTAGACTGTAAAACATCACTTCATAGTACAGAATGAAATACCCTTGTGTAGGTGGATTCAACTAAGTCTGAGATGCTGTCTGCTCCCACAGATTCACCTACAAAAGAGGTACAGTAGGCCTGAGTATTACACAAGCTCGTATTACGCAGTTCAGTTATGTGCAAATACCCCCTTGTGCTGTTTGTGCTGCTCATGCTATCTAGTGCTGCTCATGCTACCTCCTGCTGGCAAAAGGGTCAAGAAGGGTGGGAAGTGGTCTGTGCCCCTCTCTGCTGAAGAAAGAGAACAGCCCTTCCTCAGTTGGAAGAAGGAAGGGAAGCTGACTATGCTTCTCTCCACCGAAGAACAAATGAGAGTCCTTCTTCAGCAGAGGAAGGGTGGGAAGCCAGCTGCATCCCCCTCTGCTGAAGAAGGAATGAGAGTGCTTCCTCAGCTGAGAAAAGCATGAGAAGTCGCCTGCACCTCTCTTTGTAGAAGGACAGAGTTATTCTTCGGCGGAGAGAGACATAAGGAAAAGGTTCAGATTATACGCTAAAATCATTACCGTATATGTGAAGTGTCTTAGAACGGATCCCTCATGTAATACACGGCCTACTGTACTGTTATAATTGCTATTACCACAAGTTGTTATGTATTTACAATCAGCTCCTTGTCTAGAATACATGCAGAGGCCACTTTGCTCTTTTTGGCCAGTGGGGACTGAAACAAGGGGCAGTAAAATTTAAACTCCATTAGCAGCAGCAAAGTACCGGTAACTCCTTTTGGGATTCAGGGTGTCTCTGTCTTTAGCATGGCTGAGTTTTACCTATACAGCACCTAAAAGTTTTTCCAGCTGTAGCAGTACCGTTACTTCTTGAGAGACTCAATGTTCTCTGCTTAAGAAAGGGGCCTGTGTCTTAACAAACAACAGTGACACTCTGGATCCCAAGAGGAGTTATTTTACTGCTGCTAATGGAGTTTAAATTTTACTGTCCTTTGTCTCAGTCCCCACATAGTCAAAAAAAGGGGAGTGGCCTCTGCTTGCGTTGAAATCCTTCAAGACCAACTGAACTACAGCAGAGACATCTGATACAAAATGTAGGCCTGTGACTCCAACACGGTCACCTTATTTCTTTAACATCTTTTGCCTGATGAAGACGCCAGTGGAGCTTTGAAAGTTTGCATGATGTGTTTTGTGCATTTTGGTTGGCCAATAAAGGTACTTCTCTTTTGTGGATTTTATATTTTGTTTTATTTTGCCATGTGGCCAAGACGGCTATCCCCTGAATATCTTTTTTTTTTTTTTTTTTTTTTACGGGTGGATTTACTGAGCTGAGGTAGTGAGAATAAGGAGACTTCCCCTGTTCCTTAAAGCAAAGCTTCCCTTTCTTTTGGATTCCCGTTCAGTTTGCTGGATGTTGGTGTGAAATACAGCATGTTGGAATCCATCCACATCAACAGATATACTACATTATTCCTGTCCTGCATTTTGCAGGTGTCGTTCCATGCCAGTATGTAACCAACAGGATAAAAATGGATGAGAGCAAGGCTGGGGGAATCTTTAAAAAAAACCCTCTGCTACTCCTTCTCGTATTAGAAACAGGGTGTGAATGGGATGCTTCCAGTTCATCCAATAGACTAGTAGAACTGTGAGTTCTATTAGTCTGCAGGGAAGATAATGCGGATGAATGAACTGCATTGTACAGGCAACAACTGACATAGTAAATGACTGTTAGAATGTTGAATGTTCACCGAGATTCAATCCCTAATTGGCCAAAGTTCTTTGGGTGATGCTGCACCTGTCATTATCTATCAGTCTAGCCTACCTCAGAGTTATTTCATGGATAACCATAGGGAGGATGACCATGTATGTGTCTTGATCTCCCTGGAGGGAACAGGAGATATAAAGCAAAAGATATACAAGGTTGGTTACATGTGTGTACATGTACCTCACATAAACTATTTTAACAATTTGCTTCAGTACAAATGTGGCCTAATTACAGTATTTTTTAAAAAAAATATTAATAAGCAACATAGGAGTACAAAAAAGGAGGAAGGAAGGGGGAGAAAGAAAATAATAATAATAATATAATTTATTTATATTCCGCCTTTTCCCTACGGAGTCAAGGCGGAGTACAACATAATTACAACAATAAGCTATTATAACAATAAAAGCTCAAAGAGAAATGTGGCATCACTTTTAAGACTATATAAACAGACTTCATCAAAGTGATAATAAATGCTCAGGAAGCAGCTCTGCAGCGCCTAACATCCTGCTTCGCAACAGCTGCAGAGCTGTATGGGCTGGAAGTCAACCTGAAGAAAACAGAAGTTCTTTACCAGCCTGCACCACAGGACAAACACCATCATCACCACATTGCCGTCGGCAAATCTGTGCTCACGTCCATTCAGGTGTGCTGTTTTGTGTCCCGTGGATAATTGAATCAGTGGATAATTAATCAGTGGATACAGGGGTTCTACTGTATAATTTAATTCAGGAGTTTCTCTTTCTAGTCTTTCTTTGTAATTTCCTTGTTCAACGAGTTCAACCTGCAAATCACTTGTTGTGTGTAAATGTAATAGTACTGTACAAAGTTGATCATGTGAACATTTGTCAAAAATCAGAGGCTATTCATCTGTTTGTTTCTGACATAAATATTGCCCCAATGTGAGAAGCTAAGGTTTTACAATTGACATTTGGCTCTCCCTATTTTTTACCCTGCACATTTAGTGGGTAAGCCCTGTTGAACACAGTGGGACTTATTTCTGAATAACCATGCATAGGATTGTGCTGCCTGACTGCATGTGTCACAGATGATAAGGTATGGGTGAGCAAGCAGGCTAATATATTTTGTGGACTTTATTGAATAATTGTTATGCCTGTTTCAAAGAAATCAGATGAAGAGGGGGGTTGCACATACATTGCACAAGCAGGCATGCATGTGAAATCCAGCATGTGATTAATGAGGTGATAGGAAAACTGTGGTTTATGAAAAAGCTCTGTGTGATTAATTATAGCTGATGTTTCTCTTATAACAGAATCTAGAGTTGATGAAGTATGGATATATTTCTTAGTAATTAATCCTGCTACACTGAAGGAAGGTAAAATTGAATTCCAAATGCTAACTGGGAAGAATTAAATTTAAAACCAGAACTGATATTCAGGAAAATAACAAACGCTTCAGGTAAAGAACAGCTAGTACTGGTATTGGTACCTATTCCACCTGCTCAAGAGAGTTTGTGCATAGCATAGAGTTCAGCATAGCAAAATAGCATATATTTGAAATGTGAATGCTGGTTTGATTTAATTGGTGGGTTTATTGTATATGGTGTTATGGAGGCTGATGTATTAGGACAGAATGCAGGCTAGGTGCTCATTTGATGAGCTTCACTTTTGGGAATCTATGAAAATAGCACTGGTATTGAGTTTCTTCATTAATAGGAAAAATACTATAAATAATAAGCACAGGGGTAGCCCTGTTAGTCTGTTGTAGCAAAAGAGAGCGAAGCATACTGATAAATAAATACTCAGTTCACTATACTAACTTTCATACAAACAAAATTTATTTTCTTTTTTATTAACCTCCCTTTGCAAGACATGCTTGTCCTTTTCTAATGCATCTGACTTTTCCTTGTAGGTTTATTTCACACCGTTCGTTAGAGAATGATAATGCCTGCTGTTCTTAAAATTAAGGATTATTGTTCTAAAATAAAAATAGTGGTCTTAAAGTTTGCAGGTAGCACATGTTTTTGCTGCTCCAGTGATTTTTTTTTTAAGAATTCAATACAGTATGTGTCTATTCAGCAGTATGTTCCATTGAGCTCTGCAGGTCTTACTTTGATGAGACTTTGTATAGAATTACAGCCTCTTAACTAACAGCAAACGCATTGGAAGCAAGACTTACTTCTGACTAGACATATATAGGATGGTACTGTGAGTCTTTTATATAGAGTTATCTGAAAGTAAGTCCTATTGAATATACATGTATATGATTACATTGGGAGCCAGTGTGGCGCAGTGGTTTAAGGGCTGGACTATGGGAGTTGTCTAAATGGCAAAAATACTCCTCGCGGGATGCGGTGCGAAGATGACCAGTCCTAATGGCAATCCATGTTTCACCATATTGTGAAGGAAGGGGTCAAAAACAGAAAAATCTCTGCATTAAAACCCTTCATGGCTTTTCCCAGAGTTTTAAAAAACAAGGAGGGGAATGCAGACTCTCACTTGTTGGGGCAAACAATTCAATGTGAATTGTTTCCCATACAAGAGGATGTGCAAACCTAATTGGCTGGATGAGCACGGGGTTGAGGCTTGCTAACAGGGCAAGCGCCTGCTGCCGCCATGTTGGGTTTTCGCCTTAGGGAGTGATTGCTAAGGTGATAAAATGGGGGTTTGTTTTATATCTTTTTCTCTCTTTTTTTGTAAAGGTGAATTACCACTTATGCACACCGTGGAAATAGGATTATTGTGTGTGTTTTTTAAAAAAAAAAAGTTTGGCAGCAGCAGATTTAAAAATGCAAGTAACTCACTTGCAGCCGCGATCTTATATCCTGGCTTTTTCCCAAATTTGACCCAAGGTAGCTCACACATGAATCAAAACATGCTACATGAATTAAAAATTAGTAATAAAAAAATAAAAATTAAATGTGTTGCCATATTTAAAATTACCATAGGAACAATGAAAAGTGCAGTGCATGCTTGTGTCATGCATGCCCCATGAGTCTGGTGAGGGTATGGAATCAGAGGAGGAGGAGGACATGGCAGAGAACAGCCGTATGGACCCTGGCACAGGTTTATCTACACCTGTGTCAGCAGGGAACCCTGCCAACCTGGAGACCTGAGCAGAGGAAGAGCCTAGCCCTAAGTGGGTTGGCACCAGTCCCAGCAGATAGTTCTGCCAATTCAGATAAGGATGAAGAAAAGATGAGCTTACCTCCACCATCATACAGCCAGCTGCGATCTCAAAAGGAAGCTCAAAGGAAATCGCTGAGATTTTATGAGAAACACCTGCTTGTCAAGAAGCACCTGGCAAAGCCTTGATTGTTATATATATGCTTTGGGGAAGTGTGGAGGCTTTGTCAGACATCAACTGATCTTCCTGGAGAAAGTTTCCTGCTGACTCCTGTTGCCTTGACTCCTGTTGTCTTCACTTGTGCTTAGACCTTGGACTGTTCCTGACTATACTGTTGCCTGGCCCTGTGTACCACGGACCTACTTCTGAACTGCACTGCCTTCTGTAAGCTTTGAGCCTTGGACTGTATTCTGGACTCTTTTCTGTGTGCCTTCCTGCTAGTTTTGCTGCTGCTCAAGAAACTGAACCTTGTTTGTTTCGAACCTTATCTGACTCCACTTAATTGACTTTGCTATCACGGAGAGTTGGCTGCTTTCCTGGTCTTTTGAGCTTTATCTTGGTCAAACTCCCAAACTGTGTATTAATTGCAGGTAACTGACTGCTTTCTTGGACATCTCCCCATTAAAAGACCTTTCTGCATAGACACTTGATCACCCAACACTTGTTAAAATAGAAAGGTCTTTATCTGCCAGTGAAAGAAGATCAGGAAGTGGGCTGCCCTAGTCTCTTGTGATAGAAAAGTTCCATAGCCTGGGAGCAGCCACCAAGAAAGCTCTCTTGAGGTGAAGCAGGGCTCTATCCCAGCTCCAGCATATATTATTATTGTTCCTCTTTGGCTTGTAGCCACTGTGGTTATGTGTTTCAAATTATTTTAGCCCTTGTGATAGTGGAACTCACATCTGCTGAGCTTTTCTTTTTCCCTCCTCCCAAATTATGCTCATATTTGCATATCTACAGGGGCTAATAAAAAAGATAAAATGGCTCTCTTTGCAGCCTTTGCTTTGTTTTCCAACAGTGCACGCATATATTCACAGATGTTCATCTGCTTGGCAGTGATGCCCCCCTTCAGTCGTGCCAGTAGCCCCACTCTATAGGCATCACTGACATTGCCCCCCAAAAGCATGTACAGAATTGCAGCCTTAACAGCATGATTCTATACATGTCTACTCATAAGTAAGTCACACTGAGTTAAGTGGGGCTTTATTGTTAACTGCCTCAAGTTGACTTTGACGTATGGTGACCTCATGAATGAGGTCTATGATCAACAGCCCTGCTCAGGTCCTGCAGATTCAGGACTGTGGCTTTCTTGATTGAGTCTATCCATCTGGAATGCGGTCTTCCTCTTTTCCTATTGCCTTCTACTTTACCAAGCATTATTGTCTTTTCTAGTGAATATTGTCTTCCCATGATATGTTCAAAGTACGACTGTCTCAGTTTAGTCATCTTGGCTTCTGGGGAGAGGTCTTAGACTTGCTCTAAGGCCCATTTATTAGTCCTTTTAGCAGTCCACAGAATCCGCAGAACTCTTCTCCAGCACCACATTTCAAATGGGTTGATTTTCTTCCTGTCAGCATTCTTCACTGTCTTGATTTCACAACCATACATAGAAATGAGAAATACAATGGCATGAACAATCCTAAATTTAGTATTCAGTGATATATTGTTACAGTTCAGAATTTTGTCTAGTTCCTTTATATCTGCCCTACTGACCAAGTCCTAATTGTCTTCTAAGTTCTTCACTGCAGTTTCCATTCTGATTAATGAATGAGCCAAGGTATGGAAAATCTTGAACTGTTTCAATGTCTTCATTGTCTAATTTAAAGTTATGTAAATCATCTATTGTCATTATTTTTGTTTTTTAATGTTAAACTACTGAAATTGACATGTACCATTCCTGAAAATTAAGCCACCCACAAATACTGAAAGCCATGTTAAAGGCAAGCAAATACTGTCTTCAAATATTCAAAATTTTGCATATTTCTGGAAAGCAAAATAATACATTTATATATTTGGTATATATATATGTATGTATGTATGTAAATAAATTGGTAGTGATTCTGGCTCTTGGAAACAGTCCTTTACAACACCAAGACACAGAATATCAGATTACTGGAGGTCTGCAGACACGATTCTTGAAAATGTCTAGAGCCGCATTATTCTCACATCTGATGTTAAGATACAAGCAGCAATCTATGATAGTGTAGCATGCTATCTGAACTGTTAATTCTTTCTGTGGAAGACATCATATTATTTGTAGAGTCCAACATTAGATTAGTTCAGTTAACTAATCCAGATAATTTAAAAGACCCCTCATGTAGTGAGTTGTCATTTTAGAAGAGAGATTGCCCTTCTGTTATCCCCTTCATAGCATAAAAGCCATGCTGGGATGGAAGAAAGGCCTATCTAGTCCAGCATTCTTTTTTCACGGCAAAACAATGGGACGTCAGCCTCTTACTCACACTGCTTCCCTGAAACTCATATACAGATAAACACCTCCCTTTCCCCCCTTTATCTCTTAGAGCAGCCTTTCTCAACCTTTTTAAGCCTGGAGGAATCCTTGAAAAAATGGTCAGGTCTCAGGGAACCCCTGCCTAAAAATTATTATATCTACACCTAGAAAAATGTTTGAAAATCACATTTCTCAGGGAACCCCTAGTGACCCCTCAGGGAACCCTGGTTGAGAAACACTGTCTTAGAGGCTGTGGTCGGTTATTCAAATAGTTCAGACATTTCAGTCAGCAAAGAGACTGTGTTGGGAAAATGGGGAAAAAAATGAAAAATCCAATACAAGTTCAAATTTCAGTTAGTAGAGTCAAAAAGTATTTTAATCAGCTCAACAAATCATGAAGTTAATGTAGTCATAAAATAGTGTGATTACTTCAGCCTCGAAAATCCAAATCAGTTAATTCTACAGCACCTGTACTTTAGTCAGATTCATCACAATTGTTAGCTTAGTTGAAAGGAATGAATTTACAAAACAAATACAGTTGGCCCTTTGTAGCCACAGATTCCACCATCCACGGCTTGAAAAATATTTTTTTAAAAAAATACAATAAGCAAACTGATTTTTCCATTTTATATAAGGGACACCATTTTACTATGCCATTGTATATAATGGGACCTGAGCATCCATGGATTTTGATATCAATGGGAGGTCCTGGAACCAAACCCCAGTGGATACCAAGGGTCTCCTGTAACTTAATTATTTTTTCTTTTTTTAAAAAAAAGGTAGTGTAGTTAGTTCACTCAAGGAATATGGCACTTAATCGTTAGTTCAATCAGAACACACTGCTTGGCAGAAACAGTAATTCAATAAGTAGATTTACTCAGCCATCCCCAGCTGGCATTATTTCAGTCAAAGTGCATGTAAGGCAAAGGTCAGGCCAGTTATTGAAAGGTGGGGTCTTAACATTCAGTTAAAAAGAAGACCAGTGATTGGTTAAAATAACATAGTTTAAGTATTTACATCAGATATCTCATTCAGCTGTTACTATACAGCTTACTGAAGAAATCCAATAATCAATATAAGCTGTGCTGTCCCAAATGCAGTCTTAAATACATGTGCTTAATAACCATTCTTGATGCAGGTGCTATCTCAGCTAAAGCTAAGCTTAACAAAATAAAATAAAAAATAGGCATTAAAAGTTCCTTCTTCCTCAATACCATTACAAATCTTGTCAGCTCTGTTGATCAGTTATGGGGCTTCTTTGGTGATGGCAGCTGCTCCTACTATATTCTCCCCGTACCACATCCTCAATTCAATTTATGCATTCTTGTTCTTCGGAAATGAAGCAGTGGACACACAAAACAGGGTATCTTGTTTACCCAACCTTGGGTATCACAGCTATGGAAGGTCACAACTATGCTGATGCCTTGGGGAGCAGTGAAAACCTGATTCTTTATGAAAACCTCTGATATTGGCTGAAATGGCTTTGCTGCTTTTTATTCAGTAATATGTATGCATTTTATGTGCTCCTTTTTATATGATGTTTCATTATTATTTTAATCTTGTATAGATTGTCTGAAGATCAAAGATCCTTTGGACCAAATAGTGTAGAATATTAAATATAATAGTAAAATGTTGTTTGCTGGTTAGGGTGCCTTGCCTTACTTATGACCATGAAGAATATACTGTTTCCTAGGAAGTGTGGGGGAGAGAGGCTGAAACCCTGTGGGTAGCAAGTAAAAAATAAAATGTCCATGCTTCCTTTATCCTTTTAAGGTGGACATGGGACTTATGTGGTCCTCCAGATATTGTTGGACTCTAAATCAAAGCATCCCTAATCAGCAATGCCAGTGGTGACACATACTGGGAGGTTCAGTCTGATAATATCAGAAGCGCCACATGATTTCCCCTTCTTTTAAAAGGATTTCATTGTTTGTTTGTTTGTTTGTTTGTTTTACAGCAAGAGACTGGTAGTGGAATCCATGTTTTGCATAATGTACTAGATCTTTGCCATCTTGGGTCAGGTGCAGCAGCCTGTGAAATTTGAATGTACCAAGTTTTCCCAACAGTGTGATGACTGTGATGAAACTAACAACATTTTGTCTGTGTTGAGTCTACCAATTCATTTTGTATACCTGTTCAAGTTTTTCCCCCAGAAATGCAAGCTCAGTCTTGTATTAAACTACTAAAAAGCAGTGTTTCCAGTTTCCATTCCCTTGAACCATCCAGGTTCACCTTCATCCCAGATCTTCAAAAGACTGTGGGATAATGAATAAATAGCGTGTACAGTATTTAGCAACAAAAAATGCCCACTTTGGATGTGAGAAGACAAATGGATAAATATAGTAACATTTTCTTATATAGTGAAGATTTCTGTGAGAAATCCTTGAGATAAACCAACCATTTGGTCAAGCTCATCGTTATCTTAAATCTATTAGCTAGGTGCCTACTGCTCTCATTAACTGAAAAATAAACATAAGAGCTCTTGCAAATTATTTGTGTCAAACTACTAAATAATAATAAGTAAAAATATAGTGTAATCTTGGATGAAATAACATTTGACTCAATATCACAGCAACCTGTGTGAGTGATACATTAATTTCTTACTTTATATCTAGGGAGCTTTAAAATTGTGCTTTTTTATGCAGTACTTGGTTGAACGTATTGGAAACTAATCAGAGCTCAGTTGTGTTGAAAAGAAAGATAAAAATGTGGATTAGTTCTTTCCAAGTTGAATTTAAAAGGTAGAGTAGGCAAAGAAGTTTTGACCAAAAATATATTAACCCTTCAGTTATAACTATAGTTGGACCCCTGTATCCTCAGGGGTGTGGTTCCCAAACTTACCGTGGATATCAGTGAAACAGATTAAAATAGAGGACTTCTGGTAAAAACATACCATACAGTTGTATTGAAGGATCTGGAAGATACCTAGAGAGGATGCCTCTCCAAGAATTTTCCAGCACAACTCTATGAGGTATGCCCCCATCTTTGTGTTCTGTGAATATCTGAAACTGTGGATATTGGTTCCACAGATACGGGGGCCTGACTGTACTTGTTTTTTTTTTTTAAAAAAAACTTTATTAAGTAACAGATAATAACGAATAACAGATAAGATACAAGTGACTATCACAAAACATAAAAGAACACAAATCATAACTTATAAATACAAAACAAAAGAAATATTAAAAAATTAAAAAATTACAATCAAACAATAAAAGTAGACAGAGACATACATATAAATTTAAAAGACTTCCCGCTTGTTCTTTTTTGGCTCTATCATAAACCAGAACACATAGCTCACCTCCCAAATATTAAGTTGTCACCTTATTACCATAACTATAAACCAAGGAAGCTGCATTACTTTTATACTTACTTTGATTTTTTCATTATAGATAAACATTATATATAATTGCTTTATCCAAATACCTCTTAAAAGGTATAACTCATACAAATATACATTTCTACATATACATATACCTATCGATCTCTTTATCTTATATAATCAACGATGAATAACTTTAACAATATACTGTAAACATTTCTGTTCTTCTATTTATTTGGCTAATTATGAAAACCAATTATACTTATTTCCCCCTCTTTCTGTTTAAGATAGTTTATAAATAATTTCCATGTCTTTAAGTAGTCTTTTAATGTTTTCTTTCTTACCCAATTTGTCAATTTATCTAATTGCGCCAGATCTATAACCGTTTCTAGCCATTCCAGTTTTGTTGGAACTTCCTCCACTCTCCAATTTTTTGCCAGAACCAACCTTGCAGCCGTGATCAGATACTATAGTAAGAATCTATGTTCCTTCTCCTTTTGGTTTTCTAAATCTATCATAAATATAATTCCGGTCTTAACCTAAGTCAATACCTATTATTTTTCCTATCTCTTTATTAATTTTAAGCCAAAATCTTCTTACTTTATTACATTCCCACCACATATGGTAGAAGGAGCCCATTCGTTCTTTCAGTCTCCAACATTGTGGAGAGTTCTCTTTATTCATTTTCGCTAATTTAAATGGAGTCATATATCATCTATACATTAGTTTGTAAAAATTCTCTCTCAATTTATAACAACATGTACATTTCAGACCCCTTTTCCAGACCTCCTCCCACTGTTCCAGGGGTCTGACTGTACTTGTAACAGTTGGCCAGAATTTAGTGGTGACCCATTATACTTTTTTTCCACTGGCAGTTTACTTTCATCCATTTGTTGTTTGAATTTTGGCAGTTTACTTTCATCCATTTGTTGTTCGCCCCCCAAATTTTGAAGCTCCACTCAATAGAATAGCTTCTGTCCGGGAGGAATAGTTCATTGGATATCTAATATACTGTATTTGAATACTGTCATGTGAGTAATTATGTAAGGGATCTTTGTCCATTCTCCTGCTCAATATATTGTTGGTGGTGCTTTCCATCCTGCCATTTTGATAATACATGTGGTTTGCCTTTTGGTCTCAAGCGACTTGCGTGTCTTTTTGAAGCCTCAAAAAAAGCATATGCTGTTGTCAGTGCTGCCTAGGAGGATAGGTATGTGGTAGTGTGTGTGCTTTGTATAGCTGCTTCAGAGGCTATTTCAATTCTGAATGTGTTAACAATTCATTGTATTTAGGAATGGTGGCTTTCTTAAAACCACCCGTTACGCAGGTTCGAAGTATGGAGGCCTAGCCATCCCAGAGCTTCTTTATTTTCAATCATTTCAGCTCTGTCAGTTTGCTTAGCTTTTAGCCTAAAATAAATCCACACACTGGATTGACATGGAACTGGCAACACTCAACCTGAGGAACTCCCCTATCTTTATACATTGACCACCTGAGCAAAACGCAAAGCAATTACTCATCCATTTTTTAACACTTCGTTATTCATTTGGCAGAAATGGACTCAACTTCTTGCTCCAACTCCTTCCCCCATCTACCCCTTTCTCTTACACCCTGCTTTCTATTGACTTGATAAGTTTAATCAATGCCAACTTTTAAACAAAAAGGACTTTACCAAGTTCAAGATCTTTTTGTAAATGGGAAACCCAAATCACATGAGGATCTACACTCTGATATACCACTAACCACCTTGAACTGGCTCCAATTCACTCAACTCAAATCTTTCCTTGCCTGCTTGGTTTCCTCTGGTGAACTTCCCCATACCCCTGCCTTCTATGAAAACAGATGCATATCTCCTAACCTCTGCGAACGGGGCTTTGCTGCACTCCTCTATAAAACCTTATCTGACACACAACACAGTAAAGGCCAATGGATGCGCACAGTTTGGCAAACAGATTTAGATCTCAATATAGATGAAAATGAATGGGACCATATTTGGTCCTCACCCCCTTATGAATCCAGGTCGGCTGCTATTAAAGAAACCACAATGTAACTCATATAATAAATGGTATCTAATCCCACTTCAGCTTTCTGGGATGGTACACACCATGACGCCAATATGTTGGAGAGGTTGTGGTGGAAGGGGATCGTATTTACATATGTGGTTAATTTGCCCACTTGTATAAACTTTCTGGAACAAAGTTGTGATATACATTTCTAACATCACTCAACAGCGAGTTAAACCCTGCCCAGTGCTATTGTTATTGTCCTGATATCTAGAGAGTAATAAATCCCTAAAGCATAGAAAACTGATTGCCTTTCTATTAGCTGCTGCTCGAAATGAAAAAGCCAAGCATTGGAAAACTGGCAAATTTTCAATTGAGGGCTGGTGGGGGAAAATATGGGAGTCTTGGCTATCTGAAAATATGTCACATTCTATTCATGCCTGTAATGGTCATGTGAAAACTACTGCATTTTATGAGGACTGGTTTATTTTGATAGACTATATTTCCAAAACACATGACAACTTCAACCGCCAGGAAATCAACGGCACCTGTGGAAGGACATGAAACAATAAAATATTAATTAAAAAACAATTCATTGTATTTCATTACTCCACAGAACATTATTTCATTATTCCACGGAACGTATTGCTAGACCTTATGATTCCTATTTTATACAAGCAGTTGAAATTAAACATACAAAATGTTTTTAATGTCTTGGAGTCATCCTGGCTGGGCCTTGGGCAAGGGGCAGAGTGGCAATTCTTGGAGTAGTAAAAACTACCATATGTGTGCTAGATCATTGTTTTTTTTTTTTTTTTTTTTTAATCAAAAAGACCTGAAGGAAACTGGCTGGGTGGGAAAAGGTGGTACAATGCCTCCCTTCAGCAACACAACATTCCAGCATACCCATAGGAAGCAGCTATAAAACTCATGTTAAAGCTTTCCTTGAATCCCACTGTGTTAAATTTGAATATTATTGACCAGTTTCCAAAATTACATTACTTGGCAAGGTCCTAGAGCATTGGGTTGTCTCTTAGCTCCATGTCTCTCAGTTACAGAGGTTGCTGGATGAGACTGATTGTATAGATCCACTTTGCTCTGACTTCAGACCCATTATTATATATCTAATATAAAGTTAGGCATGGGGGAAACGATTTGACTATGACATTTGTTGTGAATTCTGTGTAATTAAATAGATACTATTGGGGCAAGATAAGCATTTACATTCTGAACAGAAGTCTAGCCTTTTTTGTTTGTTTGCTTAGCCAGGTCTCTTTCCTTTTACATTTTTTCTCTGTACACTGGCCTAGTGAGGCTTCCTATTTAAGTAGTACTTTTAACTAAAAGTAGATTGATACAAATTTGTGGAAACTGAAATCATATTTTGCAGCTTCATCAGCAGTACAAAATGTTCATTTACAGCAGTACAAAATGTGAAAAGCAAGGCCCTTTGTTTTTACCAAGTGGAATGTTGATGGAGTTGAATGAAATGTGTTGAAGTTTTTAACTATTGGTTTTGATTGGGAAACCAACACTGAAAAGAGTCCTTTTTTTTTCTGCATTATGTGATATCTTGTGACTTAACTGTCAAGCTAACTGTTTAGCTGTCAAAATAACATTTGTTTCTAGGGCCAATGTTGAAAACTATTTAACATGTATTTGATGAAAAGTCATGGTAAAGACCAACAGCTACAGTTTATTTTATAAACAATCTTAAGGTGAATGAGTGCTCTTTTGATGTAGGTATATTGTAATAAACTTTTGGCCTTGTTCAAAGTGTCAAGGAATGCTTAAATTCTTGCAGATATATCTTTCATAGTCATTGTGGTGCGACTAGATATAATTCCAGGAGCTGGAATAAAATACTGTAAGCACTAGTTGAATTTAGTCTTCTGTGAGTAAGCAAATGTGTGAAGGCCTGGAAGGTTTCTAGACACCTAGTTTCCTGGCACTGAATCAAGTAATGTTGTTATACCTTATTTATACTAGAGCAGTCAAGCCTGCAGTTGAGCTCTTTGTGTTAAAAAAAAATATGTAACATGGCAGACTCATGCATAGAACTATGTGAAACATTTGTTCATGTTTCCTAGTAAGACATGCTCCCAGCAGGGGGAGGGGCAAGATACAGAGTACTTTTGTTTTCAAATTTTCTGTTCGTTGCAATTATACAGTCAGCCGTCCACATTCACAGGGATTAGAGGCACAGGACCCCTGCGAAAGTGCAAAAGCTGCAAATATGTACAGTGGAGGTAGAGGCAGAGCTCCCCAGAAGGGCTCCTCTGGCTTGCGAAGTGGGTGGGTGGCTGGGGAATTCCCTGGAGAGGGGAGGAGTATGTGTGCCTGGTGGCCAAGCACCTCAGCCACCGTCCCACCTCCTGAAGCCTGGGGCAGTGTGCACATTCACACAGCAATCCCACACTACTGTGCTAGTGCTTGGGGAAGGTGGAGCAGCAGAAATTTCTGTTGCCAAGCATTTCCCAAAGCCCACAGAGCAGCCAGCTTCAGGGGATCTTGGCAACAGGGACAGCTGATGCTCCACCTTCTCTAAGCCCCACACTGATGAGCTAGTGCTTGGGGAAGGCAGAGCAGCAGAAATCTCTTGTCACCAAGCATCTTCCAAACCCACAGGGCAGTCAGCTTTGGGGGATCTTGGCAACAGAAATTGCTGGTTCTCCTCCTCCAAGCCCTATGCTGCTGTGCTTGGGGAAAGCAGAGCAGCAGAAATCTCCATTGCCAAGCATCTAACAAAGCTTGCAGAGCAGCTGGCTTCAGCAGGAAATTGGTGGCCACCATGGCAACCATGGGTGCTCCCCACTCATGAATCCCAAGGCTGTTGTGTGAATGTGCACACAGCAGCCTCAGGATTCAGAGGGGTAGAGGCAAACCCATGAATAATCAGATCTGTGGGTGTCAAACCCACAAATGTGGGAGGCTGACTGTATATTTAGAATATAGAAGATATGAGTACAAGTGATGGAGAAATGTGTTTAGGTCTGTTTCAGCCTGTTTTGTCTTTGCCCCAAGCCAAGTCCATTCCGACCCATTTTCATGTAGAGTTTTAGGAAGTAATCTTTCAAAAACTCTGTTTATTGAACTATATCTTCAGCAAACTATAGAGATGACACAGCTACAGAAATATTGTTAGGAATCTATCTTGCCTTAAAGATCTACAGAGAAGCAAGAATTAAAAGACATAGCCTTGTTAGTTTGTATCATTATTCTGAGGGATCTTGTAGCACCTTTGAGATTCAGAGAAAAGTTTGTAGCATAAACTTTGTAGATTTGATCTCCTTCATCAGGTGCATAAAGCAAGAAGCAAGGTTTGGACAAAACTCTTTATAGCAGATAACTTTGCATTCCTAATATTGTGCATTTCAGATACTTGCCATTTCTACAGATATAGGAAACAAACTTTCTACTGTACTTCTATTGATAATGTAGACCATAATCCAAGCTCCACAAGAACAGATTTATTTCACAGTATCAGCATTTTCCTTAATACAAGACCCAACAGTGGACAATCAAGGAACAATATGATGACTCAGGGACTGATAGACATATACAGAAGGGTGGGGGGAAGTGCACTGCCTGTTTCTTTTACCATTCCACCTGCAGGTGCTCTGATGAAACTAAGTCCTTTGTAACCTCTAAAAGGGACATGTGAGACAAGAAGGGCTTAGTCTGTCCAAAGAACTATGAAAAATATGATAGATAAGTGGTTAGAACACCTGAGGCACTTGCCTGAGAATCTAGCGCTCAACAGTGATCCTCTGTCATGAGCAGTTTTACAATTCACAGTAGTCACTACAGTCATCCCTTCACATTTGCGGAGGTTAGGGGTGGAACACCACAACAAAAATGAAGAAATGTGAATAAATTAAGCCCTCCCCAAACATGCTGTACATTCCTCTCCCACCAACAGCACTGCCAGAATATCCCTTTCCTGTCTTTGCATGATGCCTCAGCCAATTTCCAAAGTCCCTCTGCCTCCCTCCACTCCAAATTGAATGTTAGTAGTAGCAGCAGCTGCTGCGACCAACGAGATGAGACCGCAGATTCTGCCCACCCATGCCATCCTTGCCCCCCACTTTTTCTTCCTCCACTCCAGCCAACAGCATTGCCTGTTCCTCCCTTTCCCGCATTGGAAGGATACCTCTTCCATCACATTTGCAAAGTTCCTAGCCCTTGCACCTCTCTCAATCCTCTTATCCTGGCAAAAAAAACCCCACTCCATTTCTCATTGCCAGCTGGCATCCAAACCAAATTGCCTCTTTAAAACTTAGATCCAACCCCATCTCTCCTCAAGCCCAAGAGAAAAGTATAGCCACTGTTCTTGAGCACGCACACAAACATCTCCCCTCTTGCGTCCCTCCCCCCAGCTTTCTCTCCCTCTGCCCTGCCAACACAACCTTACTGAGTGTTTTAAACTGGCAGCACTGTTTTGGTGCAAGATGAGAAAGCAAGCTGTAGTTGTGTTGTTGGCAGGGTGGAGGGAGAGAGATGGGGGAGATGAGTGTGGGTGGCTGCAACTTTTAGTTTTGGTTTGGGAAAGGAGAGACATTACTGTTTTAAATGGGCAGTGATGTTTTGGTGCAAGGTAAGAAAGTGAGCTGGAGTTGTTTTGTTGCCAGGACAGAAGGGAAGGGGAGGTGGAGGAGGACGAGGGTGGGGTCTTGGAGTTTGAGCTAGTTGAGCAGTAGCTACAAATGGTGAATAAGGAAAACGATGAAAGTGAAACCCGTGAATGTGGCAGGACGACTGTATTAACAAGTCTTATAACAACAATTAAACCTATGTCTCTGTTACTGGAAGGTGCTTTGTAGACCTTCCCTGTTGTGAATGGTAAAGATATTTCTGATCATGTTTAGCAGATCTAAGTTTTAAACACTGCATTCAAAAATTTAGGACACAGGCTTAAAGGGAATGGTTGAATGATTGCACTCTATAATGCTGGTATAACCATAGCAGGAGTAGCTGATTTTTTGATAGAGGTTGTGCATAGCACAGGAATCACATATTTCTGCCAAATAATAGCAACTGTCCTCTTTATTCTTCAGCACTGTGTGAATGGTGCAAACGGTGAAGACTCTTTGGACCTCACAGCTTGTGTAAAAATGAAGAATGGACAGCCCCAGTTTTTATTTTGGTCAGTTGTTAACCTGAAACCTTGCATATTGTGACTCATATAATTAATTGGGTGGGGGACTAAAAACATAGGAAGCCTCATAATCCTTTTTCCAGGAGTGTGGGAAGGAACTCCTTGATCTTAAGTTTGGCTCCACCTCCAAGATTAACAGGCAGGGTAACTAACAAATAGCAAAAGAACACACCCTCCAGGGAGGAGAGCCAAGCCGCAACCTTCTCCAGTTCTGTCCTGCCTCTCCAGGTACAGGTCAGGGTTTTTTGTTTGCTCCAGCTTCATCACGAGGAAAGAGAATTCCACTCCGGGAAGAATGGCTAGCCTTAGTCATAGACCCTCTCTTGTAGCTGACCCTCTCTTGTAGCTCCTTTGAGGAGAAAGAGGTGGCTGAGGATTGTGTTGTGCCGGCTGGCCAACACACACAGGAACTCCGGGACCTCTCAGGAGGTCCCCTGTTGAGTCAATTCAATGCTGCGGGGGCATCAACAGAGCGTGATGGGGTCCTCTTTGTGAGGACGGACCATGCAGGAGCTCCAAAGGGAGCAGAGGCTAGCATGCTGGCTATGGCTACTGAAGCCATAGCAGTCAGCTGAGAACTGACATCTTAATGAGATGTAATCATGCTGATCTTCTTTGTGGACCTATTCCAACTTTTAATGGTGTCAAATGGGTTATTTTAGCTCCTACTTTGTTTAACTTTTATGTGACGAATGTTGCTGTCTTTGAGCAAGCAGGGATCACCAGCATTGAGGCCATGATATTGAGAACACAGTTGTGCTGGGCAGGGCACGTTTCTAGGATGGAGGACCATCGCCTCCCAAAAATACTACTCTACGGTGAACTCGCCACGGGTCAGCGTAAGAGGGGCGATCCAAAAAAGCGATACAAAGACTCCCTGAAACAACATCTCAGGCTCGGCCAAATTGATCACCAACAGTGGTCCGCCCTGGCCTCACATCGGGAGGCATGGAGACGCACTATCCACAATGCTGCAGCCTTATTTGAGAACTCACAATGAACTAGTCTTGAAGAGAAACGACAACGCAGAAAGAATCACAACCCAAAAACATCACCCAAGGAGACCTTCTGCTGTGCTTTTTGCAACCAGACTTGTTTATCTCGGATTGGCCTTTTTAGTCATCAGCGCACTTGCAGAAAGCGTGGGATGAGTCCTTCCTGAATCTTCGTTTGCGAAGAAAAGCCAGAGAGAGAGATATAATTGGTTAAATTGTGTGTGTGTGTGTGCACATGTGCATATGTCACTTCAATTCACCTGTTGATTTATGGCAATCCCATGAATTTCATAGGGCTTTCTTGGGCAAGGAACAAGAGAGACAGAGAGGTTCCACTGTTATGTGTACAAAGGCATTGTGCCTGGTCTCTTTCTTCTCCCCACTCCTCTATATTACAACACATCCCCATACCCTCCCCTCAACTTTCCTAGCCTCCGGCTACTTCTATGAGTATTGCTCCTCTGACTTACCATGTTGACTGGACTTGCTGGCCACAGCACAGCTTTTAGCCTCATTGGAGCTGGTTGAACATGAAGTGTATTGTGGGTGTACTGTTGTCTCTGCGTTATACTACTATGTCTCTTTCTCAACGTCTCTTCCAGACCAGTTGCCACCACTGTGCTGGTCCACTTCCTCTTTCCTACCCAGACCAATTGTATATGCACAATATAAAGTGTTCTGGAAGAAGAAAGAAAAGGTGGAGTGGTTCAGCAGCATGCCTCTGTATAATCTTGTCTAGAAGGGAGGAAAGGGTAGGTCAATACAGCATGCCCCCCAGTCATATTCTCCTCATCCTGAGAACAAGCAGGAGGTCATAGAATCATAGAATTGGAAGAGACCATAAGGGCCATCCAGTTCAAGCCCCTGCCATGCAGGAATACACAATCAAATCATTCCCGACAGATGTCCATCCAGCCTCTGCTTAAAAACCTCAATCATAGCCTGTAGATTTGAGGTGGGGTAGCTGAGAAGCATGGCCTTGGGCCCTGAGTCAAGACTTTGCCTGAAATAATAATGAAGATGTTGATGACAATGATAAATTTTATTTCTTACCCGCCTCTCCCAAAGGCTCAGGGCAGGGTACAATATGAATTAAAATACAATATATAACATAAAACTTCTCCATTGATGCCCCCTTGTCGTGGGAGAGAGGCTTGTGTACCCTAATGATGTTTTGAGCTATACTGGCGGTGGTATAATAGCCACTGGTAGGGTCTCCCATGCCAGACAGATCAAAACCGAAAGGACTGACAAAGAGCATCAAAGGGCAGGATGGCCTCTCTAGCCTTATCACAACTATCCTAAGAGAAGGAAAACTCTAATCCCAAACCTGGGCAGATGGTGCTCGTCCAACCCTGTAAGGTCAACCATGTAAGAGAAGGAAACTCTAATAAAATCTACGACCCGAGGACCTCGCTGCTACCATCCATGCTTGCATTCTCCTTTATGGGTCTGAAACATGGGTCATCTATTGCCACCACTTACGACTCCTCGAATGCTTTCATCAGCGCTGTATACGCACAATCCTAAATATACACTGGACTGACTATGTGACGAATGTTGCTGTTCTTGAGCAAGCAGGGATCACCAGCATTGAGGCCATGATATTGAGGACACAGCTGCGCTGGGCAGGGTACGTTTCTAGGATGGAGGACCATCGCCTCCCAAAAATAGTACTTTATGGTGAACTCGCCATGGGTCAGCGTAAGAGGGGCACTCCAAAAAAGGAATACAAGGACTCCCTGAAACAACATCTCAGGCTTGGCCAAATTGATCACCAACAATGGTCCGCCCTGGCCTCACATCGGGAGGCATGGAGACGCACTATCCACAATGCTGCAGCCTTATTTGAGAAATCACGCCGATCAAGTCTTGAAGAGAAATGACAATGTAGAAGGAATCACAACCCGGAAACATCACCCAGGGAGACCTTCTGCTGTGCTTTCTGCAACTGGACTGGTTTATCTCAGATTGGCCTTTTTAGTCATCAGGGCGCTTGCAGAAAGCGCGGGATGAGTCCTTCCTGAATCTTCGTTTGCGAAGAAAAGCCAGAGAGATATAACATAAAATGATAAACACACAAGTAAAAACCATAGGATTAAAACAAACATACCGTATAAGACGACATTTTCAGCCTGTAAAATCAGCTGAAAAGTCAGGGGCCGTCTTATACACGCCCCATCTCAGACTCAGAATGACGGAGTTGGCTGGCTGGTTGGGGGGAAGCTTGCTAACCACCTTATCCCCCCCCATCCAGTGCAGCTGCACGGGGGGGGACCTTGTTGGGTGGGAGGGGGTCTTCTCCGTGACTCTAAGTTACGGAGAGGATCCCCTCCCAGCCAGCAAGGCTGGAAGCGGGGGGAAGCCCTGCTGGGTGGGAGGCGCTGAGCCTCTCCACAGCCAGGCTGCCATCCCCCGAGATTCTCCAACTTGCGAGGAGGCTGGCCAGCCTCCTCGTGGGTTGGGGAATCACTGGAAGTGGCTGAGCCTCTCCCCCTCTGGCCAGTCATCCCCCAAGATTCTCCAACTCGCGAGGACACTGGCCAGCCTCCTCGTGGGTTGGGGAATCGCGGGAGGTGGCTGAGCCTCTCCCCTGCTGGCCAGACATCCCCTGAGATTGTCCAACTTGCGAGGACGCTGGCCAGCCTCCTCATGGGTTGGGGAATCATGGGAGGTGGCTGAGCCTCTCCCCAGCCAGCCAACCACCCCCCATGATTCCTCAGCCAGCTTCAGGAAGGCTTCAGGAAGGGTGGCTGGCTGGAGGGGGGGAAGCTTTCCAGCCACCATCCGCCCTCCCCGCAGCCATGAAGGGGAGCCTGTATCGCGGCTTCGGGAAGGGCGGGTGATGGCGGGTCATCTTATATGGTGAGTATACCCTAAAGTCTATATTTTGACTTAAAATTGGTGGGTCATCTTATATGCCTAGTCGTCTTACACGCTGGAATATACGGTACATTAAAATCATCCACAAACTTAAAATACACATTTAAAATTAATAGATTAAAATCAACTGGGCAGGCCTGCCAGAAGAGATAGAACTTTCCTACTGTTTTAAATTGTGACAGCATCAGCTGTTGAGTCTCTTCTGACAGGTCATTCCATAGTCTGGGGTGGCTGACAAGCCTATGTATACGGTAAGCCCTCCTTATCCAAGGATTCTGCATCCACGGATTCAACAAACCACAGTTCAAAAATAGAAAAAAAAAATCACAAAAAACCAATTCTTGATTTTGCCATTTTATATAAGGGACGCCATTTTACAATGCCATTGTATATAAAGGGACTTGAGCATGCATGGATTTTGGTATCCAGGGGGATCCTGGAACCAAATTCCAGCAGAACTGAAGGCTCATCATATTCAGCCGGTATCATCTGTGGCAGTTGAAAGACTGAATGTAAGTTAGTCTATATGAGACAGAAAGAGCCTAATTGTAATTGTGCCCATATTTCATATTACATTTTTATTCATATCACACTTATATAATATATTAAAGGTAGTCAGATGGAGAAAGGGGAATTCTATAATGAATGTAGGGCAAAGCAGAGTACATACCTGAAGTTAAAATGTTCTAGAAAGCTTAGTAAAGGTAAAAATTCATCTTTTATATCTTGTGTTAGGTGCAAAATGATGGGATTAAATAGAATTGTCTTTTTACGGTTGCTTCTTGTTGTGAATTCTGACCTGCTTTGTGCTGTAAATGAAATTTCTTTGCTGTTGGTTTTTCAAGGGAACAATTTACATCCTTGCTAGGTGAAGCAGAGCAGGAAAAATGCAAAAATTGAATGATTGTGGGGATGTGTTCTGCAGTGCTTAGAACACACTGGCAAAGGCAGTCTCTGACTGTCACTTTAAAAAAAATGACCTGCTTGTTGGAGGAGGGGCAGTTCCCTTAGAATCAGGTGCATGTCTGTAGCAATGATGTCATCTTTCTAAGTAGACCTGCTTGAGAGAGACTGATGCAGAGGAGGGAATGAATGATTTCTTAATTTCAGATATCCAGCTGGGAGGAGTAAGAATTGGACAGAGCACAGGCAGCTTGTAAGTATTAACAATATTGGTGAAGTCATTTGCTGTCCTTAGGAAAGAATGTTTGTGTGAAGGTGATGCAGATACCATGGGTCTTAATTGAAGACTATATGAAAAGATACAGATTGGTTTGAAAAGGTGTGTTTTTAAAATGTGTAATACCCTGTGCTTAGAGGTAAATTTTCAGAGATTTCTTTCTAATGACAGTAAATGTGTGTGCTTTCTTCCTAGAGAAAAAAGTACTGTATGCTGTATGATTTACAGAGAAATTCTGCCTGCTTCTTCAGATTTAGTCTATCCTGTAACATTGACATATAGCAATAAATGTTCTTAATCCCAAGCTACTCTTTGCTGAACCTTAGTTCTTAATTCTTGACATGCAGTTGTAATTAATGTATGTAAGACAGACAGGAACAACTAAAGTTGAAGACCCAGTCTTCTGTTTCATATGGTATGTGCCTTTGTGTGTGCGTTCAAATACTATCTGGAAGCCTGTTTGGTATTTAGATGTAATTATTGGACTGTGAAGAAAAACAAAACAATGCTAGAACTATACATTGGCAGATAAAGAGTTCTTTAATAATTACTAATAATGAATTCCATTGTGGCTTGCTAAGCACTCTTCTTGCTATTCCTGTGCTTCTCTTTGAGGAATAAGTAGGCCTTAGCAGACACTTTTAGCATTAAAATGTATGAGATGAGGACTTCGGGGGTTTTGCTGGGAGTCATAGAAATGTAATGTAAGGCCAAAATTAACCTAGTACAGAATCTAGAAAGGTAGTAGCTATAATATATGGCTCTTCTGGGTAGTTGGTTCATTCTGATACTTGTACGTTTCAGGAGGAAGTGAAATGTTTACTTTTGTTTGAAGGATTAGTGTAGCTTGTGGGTGGGAAGGGAATTCATAACTGGGGAGAAACAGGAATTGAAGTCTTTTGTTGACTGTTTCAGACTCTGTGTGTATGTGTGTGTTGTACACGTATACTCTGCATGATTTTTTGGTGTCGATAGTATCTCCCAATTATGAAGGAATGGGTGTTAGTAAACCTCCTCACCATTGAGAACTCTCATAAAGCTAATAATAGTTATGCTTTGATGAGAAAAAATGCCATAGGTAATAAAATATAAACAGAAAACTCAGCTGAGTTGTGTTCCCATGTAAATAGCTGCTCATTGTGAAGATAACAGCTGGCCAGCATTTATATATAAGGAGGCAGCAGGTGATTAATCCTGATCAGCTCACTCCTTGGTTAGAAGATTTCCTATTGTAAGTTTCTGCTTCTTGACTCATGAATATGTGTTTCCCACTGTAAGCTGTTTTGATAGCCAAGTAAGTAAGGAAACAAGAACAAGACTGTCCAAACACAACATTTAAGCACTGGGCTACACTATTCCATTCCTAAAGGAAAACCAAAGCTGCTGGGGAATATCTAATTTGAGATAAATTGTCCCTAGGGAATTATTCTGATTGTCTAGATAGGGACTGGGTAGTAACAATTGTGCAGTGGAACATGAGAACTAGCCAGAGAGGCCAAGATGCTACATACCAGGTACATTTGGAAAATAATACTTTTTAATAGACTTTATATGATATTGCTAGAAGCCTCTGACTTGATAAAGGAAAGCTGGAATAGTTGGTTTTGAAGCAGTAAGCATAACAGAAACCTGATGCAATAAAGAGAGTTTGTATCCAGTGATGACTTGAAAGGTCTGCAGTGGGTACAAACTATAGGAAGAACAGTAACGGGCATGCTAGTGGTGGTGTCAGTCTTTATGTTGAAGAGAGCATAGAGTCAAACTAAAAATCTCAAATGGAACAGAACCCTGCACAGAATTTCAGTGGGTGACAATGCCCATGCAGTAAGTAATGGTTACGAACTGTTGCTGCCTGATCAGAATGCTCAGGGTGACCTTGAAATGTAGAATGAAAATTAGGGAAGCATTCAGAACAGAAGCTTATTGTGGTTAAGGGTGACCTCAGTCACCCTCACATGAACTGGGTAAAACTTGTGTTCACGTTACAACAAAGAGGTAAACAAGATCACCAAAATATCTGTTTATAATAGAACTGATTGTCCTGGCACTAACCAGAAGAGAAGAAACTACAGACTTTATACTAAGTGGTGCCCAGGATACAGTGCAAGATGTATTGTTGAACTGATTAGAAACAATGACACTGGTACTATCAAGTTTAGTGTGTGAGTGGAGCAGTGCCAAAGAAGTCCTGTACAACCACATTAACTTCACAAAAGGACAACTCTAAAATGAAAGGAGCAGTAAAAAGGAACTTGAAAGGGAAAGTCAAGGGGATTGACTCTCTTCATAATGTTTAGAAGTTATTCAGAACCACAATAATAAAATCTTAGCTAGTATGTCTGTAGTTACAAAATGCATGAGAAGCAAACCATGTCAATTGGAGGTATAGAATCATAGAACTGCAGAGCTGGAAGAGACCACGAGGGCCATCCAGTCCAACCCCCTGCCACGCAGGAAATCTTGATCAAAGCATCCCTGACAGATGGCCATCCAGCCTCTGTTTAAAGACCTCCAAGGAAGGAGACCCCACCACGCTCTGAGGGAGTGTGTTCCACTGCCTAACAGCTCTGACTGTCAAACAGTTCCTCCTAATGTTGAGGTGGAATCTCTGTTCCTGGAGCTTGCATCCATTGCTCCGTGTTCCAGTCTCTGGAGCAGCAGAAAACAAGCCTGCTCCATCCTCAATGTGACATCCCTTCAAATACTTAAACAGGGCTATCATATCGCCTCTAAACCGTCTTTTTTCCAGGCTAAACATACCCAGCTCCCTAAGTCTCTCCTCATAAGGCATCATTTCCAGACCTTCTACCATTTTAGTTGCCCTTCTTTGCACACACTCCAGTTTGTCAATATCCTTTTTGAATTGTGGTGCCCAGAACTGGACACAGTATTCTAGGTGAGGTCTGACCAAGGCAGAATAGAGCGGCACGATTACTTCCCTTGATCTAGACACAATACTTCTATCGATGCAGCCCAAAATCGCATTGGCCTTTTTAGCTGCCGCATCACACTGTTGACTCATGTTCAACTTGTGGTCTACTAGGACTCCCAGATCCCTTTCGCATGTCGTCTTATTCAGCCAGGTCTCCCCCATCCTATATCGATGCATTAAAGGAAGAAGGACTTCCTTTAGAAAATTGAACTTTTGCTGAAATGAGAACAAAAAGAATACAAACTTTGGTAAAACAAATGCAAGAAAACATTAAGAGTTGCAAAAAAAAATTTGATGGGCATATTGCTAGCAACATTAAAACCAATAGTTTGTTTTTTAAAAAATACCGTATATCAAAAACTGAAGACCAGTTAGGGAGATGGTTTGTCTGTTGAACAGAAAGGGAGCTAAGTATGTGCAAAACAGGTAAAGAGATTGCAGATATGCTGAGTGAATTCATTGCATTTGTATTCATGACAGATGATACAGCACAGATTTCTAAACAGTCTGTATCAGGAAGGAAGTAATAAGAAACAAATATTGGTAACAGGAGATGAAGTCCTCAAATATAATTTTGCTGATTTTTCAATAATATGAATTTTGCCCAAATGGTTACCCTCTCTGCCAGAGAGCCAGGAAATTACAGGCCACTTAATGTCTACCCTAGGTGAATTGGTGGAAAGCATTGTTAAAAATAAAATTCTCAAAGACATAAAGAGGCTAGTTTTCTTCAGGAAAAGTCAGCATGGCTTCTGCAAAAGGCAATATTTTGTCTCATTAAGCTTTTACAGTTCTTGGAGAGTGTCAACAGATATATGGATAAAGATGATACAGTAAACATTGTGTACTTGGAGTTCTGAAAAGCTTTTGACATTGTCACTCAGCAAAGACTCCTGAAGAAACTTAGCAGTCATAGAAGAGGAAGAGAAGTCCTCTTATGTATTAGTACAGGAAACAGAGAGGACAGTTCTCACATTGGAAAGAGCTAAGAATTGCGGTCTGACACAGCAATTTTTTTTTAAAAAAAAAAGATTGCAGGTATTTTTATGTAGATGAGAATTAACAAGATGAAGCTTAATCCAGAAATGATGTGGGCAGAGAAACCTGGTGATCTTGATAGAGTGAATCAACTGATGTTGTTTGCAGTTGAACTTCCTCTCAAAGGTGATGATGATAGATATTTCATACCTACCTCTCCCTATGGACATAACATTGGTTAAAAAACACATATCAGTTGAGAATAAGTTCGTAGCTTGGGGTGCTTCTGAATTCAGTGCTGTCTGTGAATGCATGAGTGGCAATAGTAGCCAATTCTGTACCAGCTGCACTTACTGCATTGCATTTCCACAGCCAATTCAAAATATTGATTTTCACCTTTAAAGTTTTTAGCCATGCTTGGGGAACGTTTGGCTCAGATGCGGCCTGCACAGGTGCACCATCCATCTATCCATCCTCCACTCAGGCAAGGAAAAACAACATATGCCATTATCCTTGGATCTGGTGCAATAATGCCACATAACATAAAGCCTTGTCTGCACTAGACTCAGGATATATGACCTAAATCCAAGTTTTAGAGAACTCTCAGTTTTCTCCAGCATTTTGTAGAAACTCTGGCGAAAACTATTGTGTGAACAAAGGATCCGCACTGGATTCGGGGGGTGGGAGGCAGGACAATCGCTGTTTGACAGGGACCATCATTTTTTCCCCTCCTTGCCACCACTGGCTCTACCTTCCTGATGTGTGGCTACTCGTTCTGACCTCAGGACACCAGGAAGGTAGAGCCCTGCATGCAGCTGCTCATTTCCAGGGCATGGTGAGAGGCCGCATGCCAGGAAGGCAGAACCCTGGTGCAGTCACTTGTTCCAAGAGCAGAGTGAACGGCTGCACTGGGGGTAAAAATCCAAATAAACGGATTTGGGCTTTGGCCAAGGTGTGGTGCTTAAATCCAGGCCAGAGTAGTCTGAATTTCAGCCAGTGCAGCTCTGGGCCAAATTAGTCCAAATTTCAATCAGATTTTTACCCCTTGCATAGACAAGCCCCAGGTTATTTGAATGGCCACCATAACTGATTTCAATCTGTCCAATGTGTTCATATCATATTCTTTACACTGGACCACCACTAAGATCTGTCAGATGATACAGTTGGGGCTTCCTTGGTGATGACTCCTCTTCTATGGAATCCCTTTGTGTTTTTGGTTACCAGGTTAAACTTTAACTACGGTAGTTAATTTTAAAATGTATTTAAAATTTATTTGTTCTGTTTTATGGAACTGTATGCTGTAAGCTGCCTTGAGAAGCCTGTAGTCTTGAAAGACACCTGTTAAATGTATCAAATAAATAAATGAATTCATGTGATTTCAAAGAACTCCAAAAGGATTTCTGCAAACTGGATGGAGTTTAAAATGTCAGAGGTAGTTTGAAGATAAATGTGAAGTGATGCACATTCCCCTCCTCTCTCCTAACTTCACATATACACTCACAAGGTATGAGTTGGTGGTGATTGACCAAAAAAGGGATATTGAGAACATGCCTCAGTGAAAGCATTGACCCAGTTTGTGTTTGCTGTGGAAATGTCTAATTCCTTGTTAGGCATCATTAAGAAGGAGGTTGAAAATAACATTATCAATAACATCATGTTATTGTATGGAGTATGGAACAATGAATTATTTTAAAAATTAATCATTAGTGAGCTCAGACCAATTAATTTGTTTTGTTAGCTTTGGTGTTGCAAAGCTTTAATATGCTGTGTTAAACCATTACATTTAATTAATTGTTAGTGAGCTCAAACATATTTTGTTTGCTTAGCATGGGTTGTGCAGCTTTTTAATTTGTTGCATTAACAAATTAACATTTACATTGATCGTTTTCCATTAGTTGTTAATTCTCATGTTTCTAAAGTCTGGGCTGGCTGAAATTTGCAAAGAAAAGGATAGCTTAAATTGCTAAGAAGGTCTGTGTTGTGTTATCTGGAAGAACTGACTAACTGGAATGAAGACTAATCCTGGGAGTAGATTCCATCTCAATGGGGCTCGCTTCTGACTGTAAGTCAGATGTGCATATGAGTGTGCTACACCTTACACATGTCTTACAAAAGCAAGAAATGGCTAGGGGCATCCTGTACCTCCAGAATCATGACTAACACTATATTGGCACCCAGATCTGACTGTTTTCAAAATAATGAAAGGACAGCACATTATATTCCAGTAAAAACATGGAAAGATGTTTATACCCTTAAAATACAGTATTAATAAAACTATAGTTTGGACTTCTTCAGGGAAAAGTAGCTATTTCTAAATGTGGCAAGGATTCCCCCCTGCCCGGTACAGAGATATTCATATCAAAACTAAAATGTGCACATACAGTGGTTTTAGGTATCACAACAGTTGCTATGAGAGAGATAGTCATGATGCAGATAGATGTGAGCAACGTGCAGCCAATTCAACTATTGATCAAGCAGTTGATTCACCAAAAAGATCTGGTTTTAAATTTTATTCTTTAATTGCTTACAGTGCACTATGTACTACAGTATGTCCAGTGGGACTTACTTCTATGAGCATATATGATTGCAGCCTTAGAAAACAGGTGTTTATAAGATGTTATACTTTTAAAAGTTCTTTGCCAATTTTATTTTAATTTGCACAGAAAACAAACTACATTCAACTACAGTAATTCTATTAGTGCTACTAATTATTATGCTGTAAAGCATGCAATAAATCCAATCCATTCAATTTCAATTTGATTTTAATGCTTGCTGGCATTAGGGGCATGGTACACTATAACCCAAAGTACACAGTAACCTAAGGATTTATGCTAGGCGTTTTATTTTGTGTATCTAAGGCCAATGTTTACAAATCCAAACAGTGTCCCATAATCAATGCAGGCTTTCACTCAGCTTATACAGCAAACAGGAATGAATTCAATGAGAGATTTAATAATGGAGTTGGTGAATTCATAATCAAAGGTAAAATTAGCAGAACCTAAAGGTGATGCTTAAGAAGGCTTTAGTAGAGAGGGCAACTCACAATTTAATACCATTTACTTTAATGCAATGAATTTTATGAACTCATTGATTTTTTTAATGTCTACGATTAAAGAATTCATATGTGTAGTAGTTCATTATTAATGAGTTTTAAAACATCTCATGATTCAAACAAATTAATTACTTCCACCGAAATATTAGAAATCCAGGAGACTAAGGCATAAATGTAGACAGAGAGGGAACAATACATGCTCACCCTTTTATATCACTAATGAATGTAAAAGGAAAAAAATATTTAGAAAAATAAAAATATTATCAAGGGCTAATTTAGTGAATTCTCCATTTAAGGGAGAATTTTTTTTTTGGAGAGGAAGAACTTTAGAAAATTTCAGTTGAGAACAAAGACAAAAGGCAAGTAATTTCTATAGGTTATAAAAAGAAACAGGAAAGGAAGTACTTAAGAAACACCTTTTTTTCTTGTGGAGGAAGACGGTTTCACAGATGAAGAGAATATAGGAATTATACTCTTTAGTGGAACAGATCTAGATTTCACTTCAGGCCTCAACGAACACTGAAAAACAGGAGAGGAGTCTTCGGAAATTTGTTCTCTTGTGGCATGCAATAACAATGGATCAATGGGTTCTTCAATTAGTATCCCAAGGTTGCATTGATAATAATTGCAAAGAGACTGAAAGACAGATATTGTCCCTCCCTGGTACCAAAAAACAAAGTCAAAATGGACATTGTTCTCAATTAAATCAAGCATTTGTTGCAAATTGGGATCACAGAGAAAGTGCCAGAGGCACAGAGGTTCAAAGAAATTTATTCAATATTTTTTTACAGTTCCCAAGCACAATTCTGGGCATAGAGTGGTATGAGACTTGAAATTCCTCAGTGGATACGTAATATACCAGAGATTCAAAATGGAAGTGTTGCAAATGATTATGGAAATCTTTAATTGAAGAATTGTATGGTTTTGATCAATAGGAATGTTTGCAAATTCCTATTGCCTCAGAATGCAGGAAATATTTAAAGTTTCATTTCAACACAGACCATTATCAGTTCAGAGCTCTCTCTTTTGGCCTGGCCTCAGCACCAAGAGTATTCATGAAGGTTCTGGTTCCCATTATAACACATTTAAGACAGCAGGGAGTGCAGTTGCTCTGTACATATATGGCATATGGGTGTGAGGCCAAGGCCAAAAGGGACCTTGAGTTGATACTGAAGTGCCTGGATAGACATGGATTTCTCATTAATTACAAAAAGAGTCATTTGAAGGTAATAACCAATTTGAAGCATGTGGGAGCAGAACTGCACATGAGGAAAGACTTATATTCGACAGTATAACTGCTGCTGTGGGCTCATTTCCACACAAGGAAGTTACAGATGTTGTTCAGACTGTATCAATTAATCAGTTAATATTTAAGACAAAACATCTCAGTATAATCCTACCTCTTCATTTTTGAGGTGAATTTTTAGGTGATGATGCAAGATGTAATTTGAGGAAAGGAAAGCCTTCTAAAGTGGCATTCAATCCCATTGGCTATGGTATCCTTCTTGAACACTTGCAGGCTTTGGGAGTTCATGGCACTGTGTTGCAGTAGTTCTTCTCCTGTCTCTCGGGCAGGTTCGAGATGGTGGTGCCTGGGGATAGCAGCTCCTCAAAAAAGGAGCTACTGTATGGCCTACCACAAGGTTCCATTCTGTCCCCAGTTCTATTCAACATCTATATGAAACTGCTGGGAGAGATAATCTGGAGGCATGGGGCAGGGTGCTGTCAGTAGGCTGATGACACCCAAATATATTTTTACATGGCTTCAAAAACATCCTCAGCTAGGAATAGTGTGTGTCTTCTGAATGGATGCCTGGAGGTTCTCTCTCTCTGGCTTTTCTTTGCAAACGAAGATTCAGGAAGGACTCATCCCGTGCTTTCTGCAAGCACGCTGATGACTAAAAAGGCCAATCCAAGATAAACAAGTCCGGCTGCAGAAAGCACAGCAGAAGGTCTCCTTGGGTGATGTTTCCGGGTTGTGATTATTTCTGTGTTGTCATTTCTCTGAAAGACTTGTTCGGCGTGAGTTCTCAATTAAAGCTGCAGCATTGTGGATAGTGCGTCTCCATGCCTCCCGATGTGAGGCCAGGGTGGACCATTGTTGGTGATCAATTTGGCCGAGCCTGGGATGTTGTTTCAGGGAGTCCTTGTATTCCTTTTTTGGAGCGACCCTCTTACACTGACCCATGGCGAGTTCACCATAGAGTACTATTTTTGGGAGGTGATGGTCCTCCATCCTAGAAACGTGCCCTGCCCAGAGCAGCTGTGTTCTCAATATCATGGCCTCAATTCTGGTGATCCCTGCTTGCTCAAGGGCAGCAACATTCGTCACGTAGTCAGTCCAGTGTATATTTAGGATTGTGCGTATACAGCGCTGATGAAAGCATTCGAGGAGTCATAAGTGTTGGCGATAGGTGACCCATGTTTCAGACCCATAAAGGAGAATAGACAGTACAATGGCTCTATACACACTGATTTTTGTGCTTCACCTCAGGTGTTTATTACTTCAGACTCTTTTGTAAAGTCTTCCAAATGCGCTATATGCCTTTGCTAATCTGTGATTGATCTCTTTGTCAATCTTGGCATCTGAGGAGATGATGCTTCCCAGATAGGTGAACTGCTGACCGAACTTAAGCACAGATTTGCCGACGGCAATGTGGGGATGATGGTGTTCGTCCTGTGGTGCAGGCTGGTAAAGAATTTCCATTTTCTTAAGGTTGACTGCCAGCCCAAACAGCTCTGCAGCTGGTGGGAAGAGGAGGTAATGGGTTATTTCATAGAATCATAGAATCATAGAGTTTTGGAAGAGACCTCAAGGGCCATCCAGTCCAACCCCCTGAAATGCAGGAATACACAATCAAATCATTCCTGACAGATGACCATCCAGCCTCTGTTTAAAAACATCCAAAGAAGGAGACTCCACCACACTACGAGGCAGTGTATTCCACTTCCAAACAGCTCTTAGGAGATTTTCACATGGGGAAAATAATCCCCGGGGATATCAGGAGAGAAACGGGATTGTTCCAGTTGCAGCGCCCCGTTTCGCACGCCCCCTCCCCCTCCCAATCTCCCATCATCCTCCCCCCATGCCGCTTCCATTTCCCTCCCACTATTTTTTACTAACGAAAGTTCTTGGTTAGTAAAAAATTGTGGAACATAGTGGGAGAGAAATGGAAGCAGCACGGAAGGAGGGCGACAGGAGACTGGGAGAAGGAAGGGGGCATGTGAAACGAAGCTCTGCCACCAGAACAGCCCCATTTCTGTCCCGATCTCCCCGGGGATTACTTTCCCCATGTGAAAAATCTCCTAACTGTCAGGAAGTTCTTCCTAATGTTTAGGTGGAATCTCTTTTTCTGTAGTTTGAACCCATTGCTCCATGTCCTACTCTCTGGAGCAGCAGAAAACAAACTTGCTCCGTTTTTTCTTTAATGAATTTTAAATGGTTTTAGCTATACTGATTATTTGTTTTTAAATAACTTTAAATATACTTTTCCTTATTTTTTAGCATGTTTTTAATCTGTATTGGTTTTAAAAATTGGCTAAGAAAGCCCCGTGATAGGTTTGCGTCAGGGTCACCATAAGTCAGATGACTTAAAGGCACACAACAACAAGCTGCCTTTAGTCCCATTATTGGAAGGAAGGCAAGATATTAATCAATTGAATTGTCATCATTATTATTGGTGGCAGCAGCTGTGAACAAGCCAATCAAAAGGCCTTCCCTTCCAAAAATTGCTTTGTAATTTGCAAGGTAGAAAAATAGGTTGGGCACGAGTTTTGTACTACTCTCTTACTGTCCATTGGTCCATTTTATACATGAATATTGCAAATATTGAATATTGTCTGAAAGTGAATCCAGATAAGATGAAGGTGCTTAATGTCAAGGGTCATAACCTGGGTTTGGAGGTGTGTCAACCAGTCCTAGATGGGGTTACCCCCCCCTCAAAAAAAAAAATAGACTGTGTTCGCAACCTGAGAGTGGTTCTGGATCCATTGTTCCTAATGACAGCTCAGATAGATGCAATGGCCAGGAGTGCTTGCTTTTAGCTTCAGCTGTTACAGAGCTGGAGGACCTAAAGATGGTAGTGAACATGCTTGTAACCTCAAGACTGGACTTCTACAATGCTCTGTACATCAGGCTACCTCTGTACCAAGTTTGGAAACTTCAGTTGATTCAAAACATGGCAACCGGATTGGCAACTAGTACATCTAGGAGTGGTCATATCACACCAATATTAAAACCACTCCATTACTGACAGTTAGTTTCTAGGCAAGGTACAAAGATGTTTGGTTATTACCTTTAAAGCCCTACATGGTTTGGGTCCAGGTTACCTACAGGATCTCCTTCTCCTGTATAATCCACTCTGTACACTCAGGTCCTCTGGGGGACATTTACTCCAGTCAGCCAGGACTAGGGTGGCAGCTGTCACTCAGAGGACTTTTTCATCAGCCGCCCCCTAGACTCTGGAATGACCCTGCCAGAAGAGATTAGACAGCTGAATACGCTGTCTGAATTCAAAACTGCATTAAAGACCAATCTCTTCCAACATGCTTATCTAGATGATTTTTAAATTGTGGATTTTAAATTATGAATTTTAAATAAGGATTTATTGTTTTAATAGATTTTTATTATATTTGCTTTTTAAATTGATGTTATTTGCTTATGTTTTTAATGGGTGTTATATGTCATATGCTAATCTGTTTTGTTCCCTGCCTCAATCCATAGGGAGAAGTGGGTAAGAAATAAATGTTGTTGTTGTTCTGTAAATCTGGAAATTATAGTAGTTAGGATGGATGCAAGTCTCCCAGACTGTGGAGCCTATTGTCAGGGAAGAGCTATTCAGGGCAAATGGTCACAGGAGGAAAGCAAATGCAGTATAAATCTTTTGGAACTAAGAGCAGTGAGGTTAGTTTTGATAAGATTCAAGGACATAATAAAGAATTAGGATGTGCAAATCACCATGGCCAATATATCTTTGAAAGCTTATATTTGCAATCATTGGGGGCCTCAGTCGCTCCAATTGATTGAAGAAGCAGTGAGATTGTTCTGCTGGGCAGAGAAAACAGTGAAATTATTAACAGCAGTTTACTTAAAGGATTCTTTAAATCTGGAATCTGATTATCTCAGCAGGAACAGGATTGCACCATAGGAGTGGTCACTCAACATGCAAGTATTCAACATGTTACAGGGAAGCTATGGTTGGTTCCAGGTGTACCTGCTTGCATCTGGAAGGAATTTAAAAGTAGAAAGGTATTTTTCAGTAGATGGAAACATAAGTTCAGAGTAGCACAATGTTCTGGTAGTTCCATGGTTGAGGGGATGGTTATATGCTTTTCTTCAATTTCAAACAGTACTGAGAAAAATAAAAACAGAAAGAGCAAAAGTGGTGCTAATAGCACACAATTGACCACACAGACCATGATGCCCTTTATTAATTCAAATGTCAGCAGAAACATCTAGGCCATTACCAGAAAGACAGTAGAGAGTCAACACAAAGAATATATGAGATAACTTGGAAAGTATTTAAGTTTTGGTCAAGGGCAAAAGCAATTCAGCTAGATGATGTACAAGTTCAGGATGTACTGGCTTTTCTGCAGGATGGCATTGCAAAAGGTCTGAGATCAAACACATTACAAAGGCAGGTGGTGGCTTTGTCTACAATTTTTGCACCTGATGGAAAAATTCTTTCCAGACATCTTCATGTAAAGAGATGTATAAGGGGTGCAATTTTCAGGTTCCATCAACTGTTCATAGGTTTCCAAGTTGGGATTTAAACTTGGTTTTAGAGGTCTTGCTGAAGCCTCCCTTTGAGCTGTTGAGAGAAGCTTCCTTAAGATCACCATTCTTTAAAGCATTGGTTCCCAAACTTTGATCCTCCAGATGTTTGGATTTTGGCTTCCAGAATTCAGTGATATTTTTAGTAGCAACCACATAGGCAAAAACAGTTTTGGGGCTAGCATTGTTGTCTGTACATCCCGATCTGTTTAGATTTCAAGAAGACAACTGTAGATCTATCCTTTGTAAATCTGTCCTTTGTGCTCAAATGCACATCTACAAATGTAAGGGATCAGGAGATACAATTACCTACTTCCTGTCTGAATCCATCATGTATATTAAAGAGGAAGTGGCATTCTCTACGCTTTAAAAGGGACAGTAAAAGTGTATATTAGCAGAGCAAAGGCGGTGAGGAGAACAAAAGTACTGTTCCTTTCTTTCCATCCAAAGACACGGGGACTCCGAGCTACAAAGCTGATAACCTCATGATGGTTGAAAATATGTATCCCTCTGTGCTATGATTACATGCACACTCCAAGGCCTTAGAATATGTGGGTTAATTCCACAAAATTGATGGCTACATCAGTGGCTTTTCAATTACTGTCCTTGAAGGCAGTATGTGAGGCAACAGGTTGGAAAGAGCCATCAACATTTATAAGACATTATAAATAGACAACTACCAATCTTCATAGGCTGATTTTGGGTTCAGAGTTTTTCAGGTGGTTATGAAGGATGACAGCAGCCAGTTCTGCCCATGAAGGATACAGGGTATGGGTATATCCCATATGTCATGGATTGCTCATACAGTCATCCAGAGAATGAGGGGTTGGACTTACTGTGAGTTGTCATTCTTGGATGACTGAAGGAGCAATCCACCACCATTTTGTGGCTACAAAAACAAAACAAATCCCTTTCTACTTTTCAGACTTTTTGTAAGGGCTTGTCTACATGGGCAAAAAACCTGTACTCATCCCACACATTTCAGGAGAAAACCCAAATTGTTGGCCATGTGGTAGCTGCAGATTGGTTTTGGTGTGATGCCACGTGGATTCAGGGCTTCCAGTGGTCTGGACTCCACTGTGGTGCTTTAAAAAAAAAATTGATTGTGCACATATCTATATAACACTTATCCAGTAACACAGTACTCTAGGACAACATATATTTGTATGCATGAGTGAACAGCAAAAAAAAAAAAAAACCCTGGAGCAGCCCTGGCCATGTAGCCAGAAATAATGCGACATATAGGACACATGCTCACCCTTTTACATCACTGTGAGTTCAACTACGATTACTATGTGGTGGGATAATCCAGTGAAGCCCTGGTGAGTGTGGCATTTAAGGGGCCACTGCGGATCAAAAACATCTGTGGCAGCTAGGAGGTGGGTTTGGGGTTTCCCACCAGTGTAGACAAGTCCTAAGTGTCCCAAACTATTGAATTATATACCAAAACTGAAAGGAGGAGGAAGGAGTCAACCTTTATAACTGAAAAGAAATTTTACACTCCTGCCTTGAGCTGCTGGCACATGGGGATAAAACCATATGTCATGGATTGTTCTTTTCATCCAAGAATAACAATTCATGATATGTCTAACCTCTCATTTTGTTGTTCCTTCATTGGATTTCAGTCCATTGCTATTGTCACTAACTATTGCTCTGTACATCTACGTTATAGGATAACTGCTGACATACTCTAAAGTATATTTCATTGACATGTTGTGTCCAGAGACCTTACTTTTGCTGCATAAAAAGGAAAAAAAAGTTCCAGGACTTAGGGGACGTTGAGAGCAATTGAACCATGTTGTATGTTGAGCCATGTAGCCACTGAAAATGAGGAAGAGAAAAATGAATTGAATGGGTTTGAAGATTGATCAGCTTGATCACTGTTTATCTTGAAGGTGGGCATTAAGGTTGGATGCAAGTTCTGAGGCTAAGCTGTTCCCACGCCATACGCTCGGAGGATGGAGTCATGAGGGAGGATAGGACACCCTTCCCCATTCTTCATAATCCTCTTCTCACCTTCACCCCAATAGTTAACAAGCACTCAGATTTGATATTAGCAGCCTTATAGCAGAGAGGTGAGTTTTAAGGTATTCTGTAATGGTGTAGGTTGGAAGTAAGCTTAAGTTCACCACCTTAATGTTTTTAGTTAAACAGAACTCTGACTTCTATAACTTTTACTTCTTGTCTGGATAACTTTTTAGATCCTCCTATCTAGAGTAATCTGTTCTGAGGTTTAGGCCATAGGCTGACATCCAGAAATACTTGTGGAATAAGCCAGTAACCAGGAATATTTACTATCCAATAGCCAAAGCTGTCTGTGCAGTTTGTTTAGTGATTTGACTGAAAAGACTGAAAACAAAAAGGGTGAGGGCTGCAGCCATAGCTAGCTGAGCTGGGTTGTAATGGAAGACTTGGATCTTGAACTATCCAAATAAGGAGTCTGTCTCTCCTTTAGGTCCTTCTCTTCATCCTTGGAATTCTGCTTGCTTATTTATGTAAATATTTATTTGTTGTTACATGCCTTCAAGTCATTTCCGAGTCACGGTGACCTTAAGGTGAACTTATCATGGATTTTTCTTGACAAGGTTTGTTCAGAAGAGGTTTGCCATTGCCTTCCTCTAAGGCTGAGAGAGTATGCTTGACCAAGGTCACCCAGTGGCTTTCCATGGCTGAGTGGGGATGTAAACCCTTGTCTCCAGCATCCTAGTCCAATACCCTAACCACTGCACCTTGCTGATTCTTTATTTATCCCAGATCTCAGGTCAGCATACAATAAAATCAGTTTAGAACAGTTTAAAACAGTACGTACAGTTTAAAATACTAATTTTAAAATAACTTAACATTCTTGACATCTTGTCTCCCTGTGGTCAATTTCAGTGGAGTCTCTTCCATGAAACAGATGTATTTTAGGATGTAATACTGTAGCAAGAGGCTGGACTGGCACGTGTTTTAGAAACCTGGCTGAATAACAAGATGGGCTCGGTGTGGTCTAGTTGCTTCCAGCAAGGGTTTTTGGTATGTTGTTGGGCATGTGAAGAGTGAGCAGAGAGGCTGAATAGACCTGAGTCATGGGAAGGCTATCTCACCCAGCGTTCATCTGAACTATCAGGCTTATCTTTGCTGAGGCCATGTGCCTAGTGTAGAGATTCTGTTGATCAGCCCACCCACATATTTAACAGGTCACTCTGACCTCAATGCTGTATTGCAGGACTGAAGAACTTGTAGTCCTCCAGATATTGTTAGATTGCAGTTCCTGTCAGCTGTATCCAGCATAGCCAATGATGTAGAATGATGGAAGCTGCAGTTCAACAATATCTCAGGAGCCACATACAAATAAATTGCAGTATCTGTTGAAAACATCTGTGCTATATTGGTCGCAGAATTATTTTATTATTTATTGTTTAATTTATCATAATTGTATACTTTGCCCAATAACAGTGTTCTCTAGGTGGCTCACAAAACAAAAATTCAAAAACTCCAAAATGAGAAGTTACCATGTAACATGTCATGTTGGGAAAAAATTAAAATACATTTTTGTAAGATTAGTTTTTAAAATCCTGACAGAAGGCTAAATCCAGTGTTAGCACTGCCCAGATTATACTCCTTGTAAACAATGGGACCTAAGTTAGTTGTGCTTTTAAAGTCCCATTCATTTTAATGAGTTTGCTCTAAATACAATTGATGTTAATTTTAGCCTTGAAAACAACAAAAACAACAACAGTGAATTAAACTATGTACACAGGCTCCCTGTTCAAGTAGGGCCAAAATTGAAACATCTTCTGGAATTAATAAAAGTTGCTTTTTGCTGAAGTCTACTCAAGCCTCTGATTATAATGCTGGAACGATAATGATCCCCAAAGTGCAGACTTGATCCTTTATGGTGAGGGTGGGGGACTCAACTCATTCCAGAACCAGTGAGCAAACTATCCATCAGCCCTACCTCTTTCTTTTTAATTAAATACATTCGATACCAGAAACACTTGTATATTCCTGGAATTGTCCAAATAAGGTGCATTATTCATTGAAAACATGCCAGGCTGTGTGCTGTTGGAAATCCTCATGGCTTGATTCAGGAGAAAGAGGTAGGTTTAAAGGAGAAAGATGTGTGGCTAAATGGGCATGTTTAAAGAAGGAAAATGGTGAAGAAGGGCTCCTGAGGACTTTTAGCCTGGGAACTCAAAAAAGATGATGTCATATTACTCAAGGGTGAAGATTTAGATGCTGTCAGTTTTAAAACTATAGTACTTTCTCTAATGTCATTACATACTAAAACCTCCTTAGGAACGTTTTGTGGGAAGTGAAACCTTGAAACTTAATTCATATACCGTATATTCCTGCATACAAGACTACTTTTTAACACTTGAAAATCTCCTCAAAAGTGGGGGGGGGTCTTATACCCCAGTAGATCTTTTCCCCTGCTGTGAGAATGATTGAAGTGTTAAATGACCTGGGCAGTTTTCCCAGCAGATCCTTCCTCCTGCTGTGAGAATAACTGCATTGCCTTTGAAGAGTTAAATGGCCCTCCATTTAGCTCAAGAGAGTCAAAATGATGTTTCTTTTCAGGACAAGGTAGCCTAAAATTAGAATTTCTGGGTTTAAATTTATCATTTTGCATCAAGTTTTGTCTATGGTGAAATTCTCTTGTTTGCCAATGTGGCTCTAAAATCATTAATGTGCTCATTCATTAATGTGCTCATTCAAAAATTTGGGATTTGATAGCTTCATATTAACCAACTTACAGTATTAATGCAACCTTACTTTCCAAAGATTGAACACTACAGAGATTTTTCAAAGTATCCCATGCTTTTTTAGCTGTTCTCAGTCCTTTAATTTCACAGACTATTCCATCATCTACAGCCACTGAGCTGGCTGGCTGGTGGGGGACAGGCTTTCCAGCCAGGTGGCTGGCTGGCGTGGGGGGGCAAACTCTATATTTTAACTTAAAAATTGGGGGGTCGTCTTATGCGCCCAGTCGTCTTATACGCCGGAATATACGTAAATTAAAATTATATTACACGTTTTAGTTGCATTGTTGTTTCTTCAGATCTAGTAAAATGAAACAATATTCATTGCATGGCTACAAGGATCAAAGTTGACAGCTACATTTGTAGTTGCTCCAAGGATGGGATTGAGTTGCACTCAGTAAAATGGCACAGATTTATTTGTGCCATTATGTTTCACATACATCTGTTCTATTTCTTAACACATCCAATATTTTAGAAAACTTGATTAATTTTCTACATAATTACCATTTTTCTCATGATGCTTTATTATGTCATGGTATTAGGATTTTATTTATACTGCTGCAGGAAGGAAGATTTAGAAGACGTCAGTCCAGTTTGTAATATGTGTGGGCACATATCCACCTAATGACTATACTTATGTGTGGAGTAAACCTTTATTGCTCACTGTAGTTGGCAGGCTGCCTGTTCTGGCAAGAGAGTATAATGTTTTAATAATCCTCTTGGAGACAGTAGACACTCAGTGTGTTGTCATAAAATATGTTCACAGATTTTGACTGCTCTTTCTACCCAGCCAAAAACTGCTCAATTTCAGCCCTGCCCCTCCACTGTGAGAGAGGATGGGCTGTTGTTTTATGTGCTGAGCTTCAGAATTGCATTCCAAGCACTTCTGAGGCTCACTTTGCTTGCCAGGGCAAGCTCCTGTCCTTATCACAACTGTGGTGGGATGGCAGGAGACTTGGATTTGTCAGGTTAAAGTCTAGAAAACAGCAGGGTGTTGTGGTGCTTATTAATTCTGTAAGGCTCAGTGTGAGTTTAGGAAGATTTCCTAATCTGGGACAGCCAGATTACTAAATATCCCTTTCCCCAAATCTCCTTTTTGACATGATTGTTGGTGGTTGGATAGGTAAGTACAGTTCCTCAGTAGCTCCAAGTAGGGGCCATTTTTCTGTAAGGCTTCCCATTCATGTTTCTCCTCCCTCCTTCTCTTCCAGAGCTCTTGTCCTCTTCCCTTCAGCCGTAGCAGCAGCATGGAGCAGGTAGGCACCTAGCATAGCTGAACCCAAGGCTCTCCCTCCCAGTTCATGGAGCTCCAGTTCTTCTCTCTGTCCTGCCTGTTTCACCTCTCTGCCCTCCTCATCTGCTCTGGTTGTCTCTTCCTCCCCACCCCTCGCTACTCCTGGCTCCCCTAACTCCCACCACTTCCGCATAAGCCTCTCCCAAGCTCCTTCCATTCAAAAGTATCCATCTGTGCTGGGGATGGAAGCACTTGACAGTTAGAGTTCTATGTGTCCATTGACACCAGCTTCTCCCTTGGTTTGTATCCAGAGTCCTCGTCACTCCCATGTCCTCCTAAGTAGGTTTCTAACTGCCACAGGCTTCCTATATCCAGCTCTCCCCACACTTGCCAAAGAACTTCAAAACACCAACAGATTCATAGCTTCAGTGCTATGAATTCAACCAGTTGATCAATTGTGAGAGTCACAGAGACCACAAACAAGAACAGCGATTAACACTATCCAAAAGTGCAAAGTATGATAAGTATGAAACTCAGAGCTATGGCTGAATTTGGTCCAAAGAATGTTTGATTCTTGTAAAACAGCACACCTAACTAGACAGCTGCTACAATGGAACATTTAGTATATTGTGTTTGGAATAGCAGCATACATGTGCTAAGTTGAAAAATTGCTCCCTTATACTCTATTGAGGATGTCATGTTACGAGTTTCCTGGATTTGAAGATAACTCATTTTGCCACAACAAGGGGAACCCTAGCCAAGAGTGAAATATGGACTGGGACTAAACTGTACAAGGTTTCTACCTCCAACAAAGGTAAAACTTCTCTTTTGGACTATAATTGTATACATTTTAACTATACAGCACCTAATTTTCCCCCCAGATGTAGCAGTAGAGAGACTTCTTGAGAAATCCAATAATCTCTGCCTAACAAAGGAGCCCATGGCTTCACAAACAGATAGAGACGACCTGGATACCAAAAGGAGTCACCTCACAGCTGCAAAAAGATTTAAATTTTACTGTACAGTAGGATCTCCATATCTGCTGGGGATTGGTTCTGGGGGTGGGGCGTGGATACCGAAAACCGTAGATAATAGTGAACACCATTGAAAATAATGGGACTTCCAGTTTAAAATACCATAGAGTTGCCTTTGAGGACCTAGAAAATGGCTAGAGAGGATACATTTTCTAGGAAAACTCTATGGTGGGTATTTTGTTTTGTGTCCCATGGATAATTGAATCACTGGATAATGAATCAGTGGATACGGGGATCCTACTTTATTTTGTCTCAGCACCACATGGCCAAGATGTAGGAATGGCCTCTACCTGCATGGGATCCCTCACTTGAACATTAACATAAGAAACATCTGAAACAACATGTAGGTTCACTCAGCCTTCCATCCTTTCGTAGGTCGGTAAATTGAGTACCCAGCTTGTGGGGGCAATTAGCTAACACACATTGGAAACTGTTTAATGCAGTGTAGATGTGTAAATAGCTATTGCTTAAAACAATTTGTAAGCCGCTCTGATAGCCTTGTGGCTGAAGAGCGGGGTATAAATAAATATTTTTTTTTTTTTTTTTTTTAGGCCTATGACTCCAACGTGGTCACTTTTCTTTCTTTATTTTTTACATCTTTTGACTGATGAAGAATCCAGTAGAGCTTCAAAAGCTTGCATCATGTGTTTTGCATGTTGGTTGGCTAATAAAGGTATCGCTTTTTTGTGGATTCTGGATTTGTTTTGCTGCATGGCCAACAGGGCTACCCCTGAATGTGTTTCCATGTTATGTGTGCAGCCTTGAGAAAACTCATTAAGCCAGGGGGTCCACAAATGCACTGGTCATGGCCTGTTTACCAAAATAAATTCAAGTTACAATTAAATAATGAATATGGGCTTAAAGTGCAGTCTCTCAGCTTTAATTTGAGGGTATTTACATCCAAATTGGCGGAAGGGTTTAGGAATTACAGCTCTTTAATATGCAGCCCTCTCTTTTTCAAGGGACTGAATGTAATTAGACAAATGGTCACAATCATAAATAAAATGCTCATTTTTAATACTTTGTTGAGAATCCTTTGCAGGCAATGATTGCTTGAAGTCTGGAACACATGGACATCATCAAATGCTGGGTTTCCTCCTTTGTGATGCTTTGCCAAGCCTTTTCTGCAGCTCTCTTCAGTTGTTGGGTCATGGTCCATTTGTAAAGTGAAGCGCTGTCAGATCCAACTTATCTCCGGAACCGCCTCCTCCCATACAATCCTCCCCGCGCACTCCGGTCCTCTGGGAGGAATTTGCTTCAGCCACAAAAATCTAGGCTGTCTGCAACCTCCCAGAGGGCCTTTTCGGTAATCGCCCCCAAATTGTGGAATGACCTGCCGAACAAGATCCATCAGATGACAAGCCTGAGTAGCTTTAAAAAAGCACTAAAGACGGATCTCTTTCGGCAGGCCTTTCCTAATTAGATCCCTGCCTCAGGAGCTCCTGGCCTCTTTTAATCTGCTGGGCATTTATTATTTTTTAAATGTGCTTTTAGACTAGTTGTTTTTTTAATTTATATTTGTTTAATATCTTTTTATGGGGGAGGGTGGGGTGGGTGGTGTGTAGGGATTTTTATCTGTATTTGTATTTTAAATTTTGTAAGCCACCCCGATTGTTTTTAACAGAGGGGTGGGGTAAAAATAATTATTATTGTTATTGTTATTATTATTATTATATCAACTTTGCTGAATTTGGCTGAATCTGAGCAGACAATATATCCTTATATACTTCAGAATTCATCCAGCTGCTTCTGTCTTCTGTCACATCATCAATAAACACTAGCGATCCAGTGCCATTGGAAGCCGTGCATACCCATGCCATCACACTGCCTCCACCGTGTTTTACAGATGATGTGGTATGCTTCGGATCATGAGCTGTTCCAAGCCTTTTGCATACTTTTTTCTTCCCATCATTCTGGTACAGGTTGATCTTAGTTTCATCTGTCCAAACAATGCTGTTCCATTAAGTGGGCTGGCTTTTTAAGATATTTTTGGGCAAAGTCTGATCTGGCCTTTCTATTCTTGAGGCTTATGAATGGTTTGCACCTTGTGTTGAACCCTCTGTATTTGCTCTTGTGAAGTCTTCTCTTTATGGTAGACTTAGATAATGATATGCCTACCTCCTGGAGAGTGTTCTTCACTTGGCTGTATGTTGCAAAGGGGTTTTTCTTTTTCATGGAAAAGATCCTACAATCATCCACCACTGTTGTCTTCCATGGATGTCCAGGCCTTTTGGCGTTGCAGTGCTCACAAAGAAATAACAAAGGAATAGCCCACACCTCTCCATAAAACAGTTTTTGAGCCAATTGTCCAATTACTTTCGGTCCCTTGAAAAAGAGGGACTATAGTTGTCCCTTCATATTTGCTGGGGTTTGGTTCCAGGACCCCACCCCCTGTGGATACCAGAATCGGTGAATACTCAAGTCCCATTATATGCAATGGCATAGCAAAATGGTGTCCCTTATATAAGATGGCAAAATCAAGGTTTGCTTTTTGGATTATTATTTTTTTAAGAATATTTTCAAGCCATGAATACTAAAATCCCTGGATACCAAGTCCATGGATATGGACGGACAACTGTACATATTAAAGAGCTGTAATTCCTAAACCCTTCTGCCGATTTATATGTGAATACCCTCAAATTAAAGCTGAGAGACTGCACATTAAGCCCATATTCATTATTTAACTGTAACTTGAACTTATTTTGGTAAACAGATGAAATAACAAAACTTGTCAGTGTCTGATTATTTCCGGACCTAACTGTATGTGGTTGTATAGAATCATAGAGTTGGAAGAGACCTCAAGGGCCATCCAGTCCAACCCCCTGCCATGCAGAAATACACAATCATATCATTCCTAACAGATGGCCATCCAGCCTCTGTTTAAAAACTTCCAAAGAAGGAGACTTCACCACATTCAGAGGCTGTGTATTCCACTTCCGAACAGCTCTTACTGTCAGGAAGTTCTTCCTAATGTTTAGGTGGAATCTCTTTTCCTGTAGTGTGAACCCATTGCTCTGTGTCCTAGTTGCTGGAGCAGCAGAAAACAACCTTACCCCATCCTCAGTATGACATCCCTTCAAAGATTTAAATATGGCTATCGTGTTCTCTCTCAACCTTCTCTTCTCCAGACTAAACATGCCCAGCTCCCTAAGCCGCTCCTCATAGGACATGGCTTCCAGACCTCCCACCATCCTGGTCGCCCTCTGAACACGTTCCAGCTTCTCAATATCCTTCTTGAATTGTGGTGCCCAGAACTGGGCACAGTATTACAGGTGAGGTCTGACCAAAGCAGAATAGAGTGGCACCATTACTTCCCTTGATCTAGATACTATATTCCTATTAATGCAGCCTAGAATCACATTGGCTGTTTTAGCTGCTGCATCATACTGCTAACTCATGTTCAGCTTGTGGTCCACTAAGATTCCTAGATCCCTTTCGCATGTACTGGCATCAAGCCAGGTGTCACCCATCCTGTATCTGTGCATTTCATTTTTACTGCCCAGATTTAGTATCCTACATTTCTCCCTGTTGAAATTCATTTTGTTAGTTTTGGCCCAGCTTTCTAATCTGTTGAGGTCATTTTGGATTCTGATCCTGTCCTCTGGAGTATTAGCTACCCCTCCTAATTTGGTGTCATCTGCAAACTTGATGAGCATACCCTCTATTCCCGCATCCAAGTCATTGATAAAGTCATTGTTGAATAGCACTGGGCCCAGGACAGAACCCTGTGGCACCCCACTAGTCACTTCTGTCCAGGATGAAGAGGACCCATTGGAGACTACCCTTTGGGTTCGGTCAGTCAACCAATTGCTAATCCACATAACAGTTGCATTGTCTAGCCCACAGGTTAGTAACTTTTTTGGAAGAATATCATGGGGGACCTTGTCAAAAGCTTTACTGAAATCAAGATACACTACATCCACAGCATTCCCTTCATCTATCAAATTTGTAACTCTATCAAAAAAAGAGATAAGATTAGTCTGGCACGACTTGTTTTTGAGAAATCTGTGTCAATTAGTGATCATGGCATTCCTTTCTAAATACTTACAGACTGTCTGTTTAATGATCTGACCTAGAATCTTTCCTACTACTTACGTCAGGCTGACTGGGTGGTAATTATTTGGTTCTTCTTTCCCTTTTTTTTAAAGATGAGGATAGCATTTGCCTTCTTCTAGTCTGCTGGGACCTCTCCTGTTCTCTAGGAATTCTCAAAGATTATTGACAGTGCTTCTGAGATTACTTCTGCCAGTTCTTTTAATACCCTTGGAGTAAGTTAATCTGGCCCTGGAGACTTGAACTCATTTATACTGGCCAGGTATTCCTGAATAACCTCTTTACCAATTCTGTGCTGTATTTCCCTTACTGCATCATCTGCTCCATTTTCCCTAGGTTGAGCACTGTTCCCCCTTTGGGAGAAGACTGAAGCAAAGAAGGTGTTAAGTAGTTCTGCCTTTTCTTTGTCCCCTGTTAGCCTTTTGCCATCTTCTCCACACAGCAGCCCTGCCATTTCCTTCTTCCTTTTGCTACAGACATAACAAAAAAAGCCCTTTTTATTGTTTTTAACCTCTCTAGCAAGCCTGAGCTCCATCTGTGCTTTAGCTTTTCTGACTTTGCCCATACATGAGCTGGCTAATTGTTTTAATTCTTCTTTGGTTATTTCCCCCCTTTTCCATTTCTTACACATGTCCTTTTAAGTTTTAGCTCAGTTGAGAGTTCTTTTGGCATCCCTCCTGGTTTCTTTATACACTTCCCCTTTTTCCTCCTCATTGGAACTGTTTGAATTTGTGCCTTCAGTATCTCGCTTTTAAGAAACTCCCATCCTTCATGAATTCTCTTCTCTTTTAGTATTCCTGACCATGGGATCACCCTCAGTAATTCCCTAAGTTTTCTGAAATCAGCTTTCTTAAAGTCTAGAAGGCATGTCTGACTATGCTTGGCTTCCCCTTTCATCTGTATAACAAACTCCAGGAGAACATGGTCACTCTCCCCTAAGAATCCCACTTTCACACCATTAACCAGGTCATCCCCATTGGTTAGGATCAGATCTAAAATAGTTGATCTCCTTGTTGCTCTTCCACCTTCTGGACAAGTGAGGAATTTGTTGGACCTTAAATTCTTCACAGAGTTGGACTTCCAACAAATATCAGGATAGTTGAAATCTCCCATTACCACTACATCTCTCCTTTCTGTATGTGTGGTCATCTGCTCCAGGAAGGCATCATCCAAGTCCTCGGTTTGGCTTGGATAGTCCAGATCTTGTATAATCCAGATCTTCTTCCATTGTCCTTCAAAACTACTGAAACCCAGTCTGTTTCCCAAATGAACCTCACGCAATCCCATAATTTGTACAGGTAATTAATCAACCAGCTGTAAATTGTAGGTAACCATACTGTTGGTATTAGACACCAATTTAGTTCACAGCACTTCAAACGGGGAAATGCCCCTTAGCAGCCCTTCAGAGTGTTCTGCTTACAAAATTTGGATGAGAGAGCTTTTATTTTCTGCAAAGGAATGGTTTACATGTTCTGTTATGCTACCCATTACCTGTTGTTTGCTTCATAAGAGAACATTAAAAAGACCAGTTCACACATACTGGGCATGGTCTTGATTGAGTATTGGTTCTAAAACTGTTCATGTTAGTTGGAGAACCTGTTTTGTCTCTCCTCTGCCCAGTTACATTTTCCCTTTCCAAAGACTACTGAGGGCGGGGTGACCTCTCAGAACAGAATGGGTATGGCTTAGAGTGTTGCATTAAGACTTGAGGATCAATTAAAACTGAAAGACACACCTTGCGCCAGTGATGCTCTTTCAGTGGCAAAGTCACCACTAGATTTGAACTTCATATATTTGCATATTTCTAATGGGAGTGTTCTGCTGATGTTATAAATGATAATTTGTTGTGAAGAAATTTGTTTTCCTTCTTTCTGAAACAATTAGAAGTTGTAATGGAGTCATTTATTTTAAACATGGCCACTGTTTAATCCATTTGTTTGTATTTTTCCCAAATACAATTAATTCTTACAATAAAAAGACAGAATAATTCAACTTCTTGCTTTTGCCTCTGCTGTGTGTCTCTTGAGAATGCAAACATGCTAGGTGCAATCTTGTGTGGAATACTGAAGATGGAATAGACACTCTATCCCCTTAATTTCTAATTACAACATCCACTTCTGTGCATCGTTTTGTGTGGGTTTGCTGCTTTTCTCTCTTTTAACGTACTGTACCTATAATTAACATCTATATTTTAAGGCTGGTAAATGAATAGTGGTCACTTAATTCAGTGCATCAAAGATTTCTGGGTTTGGCTTTGTGTCTCCAGCAAAATGTAGTGTTGGCATCACAAGCTGCTTTCTAATCATTCTTTTACATCTTTCTTTGTTTAGGAATGTTGGAGAACTGGTTTGTTCTGTGTTCATACTTACTTTCCCTAAAGGAGTGTTGATAAATGTTGGAGCACTAAGAACAAGGAATGATTCTTGAATTATAGTCATTAGAACTGTCAATTTTTTTAACATCAGCAATGTAAGCAGCATCAGCATCTTTGTTTATGTCCTGCCTCAACTTAGGGTGGCTTAAAGGTTTTGGGAAGTCATACCCTCTCAGCCTCAAAGGATAGCAAAGTCAACCCCCGCAAACAAATTCTGTCAAGAAAATCCCATGATATCATTGCCTTAGGGTCACTTTAAGTCAAATGATTTGAAGGCATAAAACAACAACAACATGCACATGCCAACACGCACACACTTTCATGTTCATGGTCACCTTCCATGATATTTAGAAACCTACACAGATGGAGGAAAATTCTCAGAACTGAAGACTTGACAGAACCAATGCAAAAGAGTGTTATATTGAAGCTCCATACAAGAGGCATCATGAACTCCCAACAAAAGTTTGTTTGGAATGAGGGATAAAAGAAAAGAGTCACACACAATGCGTAAAGATCTAATTCAGCTCTTAAAGAAATAGTGGTTCTTCTGTCATATAATTCATATAGTACAAAGAGAAAGACAGTAATACCTTAACCATGTGAAGAGCATTACCTGGTTGCATTTATTTCAGAATCTTTTCGTTCCAGTGTGTCTTTTTTTTTTTAAGCTATTGTGCTGTGTCGATACTTTTCAGATTCAAATTACAGTTCATCTTACTTTGGTTCTAGATAGTTTCTGGCATTGCATGACCATTTTCATAAGACTGACTGCTTGCCATAAAGAGGTCTTGATGTTCTAGAATGGCTTCCTTTTCCTTTGAAACATTGGTGAACACTTTGTGGAGGTTAGCAGTGGAGTCTGCAGGAAGTGTCTTTGACAAGTGGAGAAGAAATGGGGTTACTTCATCAGGGTCTGTGAAGTGTGACTACTCACTTCCACATTGCTACTTGTAATTTTTTATATCAGCTAATAAAATTAGCTTACATGACCTTAAGTGATGGATAAGTAAGCTTTTATATAATTTTAAGGCATTTTACTTACCTGAATTTAACTTTTCTATTGATGAATACTTAGTCAGTACTTGTTATCCAATACTTATAGCCCATAGGTTTTTCATTGTAATTTAATGTTTTTATATAATTTCAAATTGTAATGATTTTAATTGTTTTTAACCTTTTAACTGTTGTATTTTTTATTGTTTTTTATGTGTTATGAGTCACCTTGGGTCCCAACCTGGGATGGAAGAAAGGCAGCATAGAAATCAAATGAATAAATATTTAAATTTTTTTTGGTTACCTAATGGAAATTGATTTGTCATTTTTTGGATTAGGTGCAAAAACTGTCATAGGATCAAAGCATAGTAAAGTTACAAGTACTGCTATTGCCTGTAGTGGGTTATTTGGGGATGGTAGTGTAATGTGGACATAACATTTCTTTTGCGATATTAACATAGCAACTGGTGGCAAAACTTGTACAGAACTAGGTGGGTGAAATCTGGAGCTGGCAGAGTGGTGACTCATTGCCCCAGTCATTTCTTCCACACTAAGAGTCCTGTTGGTCTGCTAATCAATTTATTAAAAGCACATTAGCCTGCTGTTCAGCCCAAAAGGGTCCCTGAGTAACTTACAAATAAGCTTCAGCTGTCAGTTGTTATGGGGGCGGCACTGGAGAGGGTTACATTGGGAAACAGGAAATACTTGGGACCAGATGTGTTCCGTATTTTGGATTTTTTTTGGATTTTGGAATATTTTCATAAACATAATAAGATATCCTGGTTTATTCAAGTCTAAACATGAAATTCATTTATATTTCATATACATTTTATACACATAGCCTGAAAGTAGTTTATACATAATACAGTACGACTCCCTCCATATCCATGGAACCACTTTCTATGGATTCACTTCCCTGTGTCTGAAAAACTATGGTCTCTTTAGGCATTTACTAGGTCCCCCAGCGTGATCCTATGGTATGCGTCCACCAGAGGTTGATCATATATTCTTACTGGAGGACCTAGAAATTCCTAGAGAGGTGTTGTTTCTAGGAATCTAGGTCTTCCACCACAACTCTATGGTGTGCTTGGGCCAGAAGATAATATTAGGGTTCGTTATTATCCATGGTTTCCGGTATTCATGGTACATCTAGGAATATATATCCAGCAGATATGGAGGTCATACTGTATTTTTAATCATTTTTGTTCATGAAACAAAGTTTCTGTATATTGAACCTTCAGAAAGCAAAGGTGTCACTATCTCAGCCACTCATGCTGACAATTTTGGAGTATTTCAGTTTTTTTAATTCCGGATAAGGGATACTCAGCCTGTATTAGAGCACTCCCATCACCACCACCACTTTATATAAGTGGGAACATTTCCATTCCTAAAAAGTAATGTAATTAGTAACACAACATTGCTAAAACACAAATACATGTACGATTAATGTTAACAATTTGCCTGTGGGAGGTGGGGGTACAGAGCAATGTGTTTTTTTAAAATGAGCTCTGTAAGCTTCACATAGGACAAGCTAAGGACATTCACAAAATGTCTGGAATGCTGGAATTTTGAAGAATGGTGAAAAACCTGGAATAGAAGGCCTAAAATACACTCTTAGCACTGATTGAAAGAAAATTACTATAAAATCCAGTTTGGATGGTATTTAACACTGGAAAAAATAGCAAAGTGTACAAAAGCATACATGCTGGAAATTTAAGGGAAGAAACACTATTTCACATATGGTGAAATTTCAAAAAAGCAAAAAAAATTAAGGAAGCAGATCCATGCACTGGTAAAAAAAAGATACTAAATGTAAATTTTACTTTGGCTCCAAAGATGTATTTATTAGGAATTATAGATAAAGAAATAGAGAAAACAAATGGAAAGATGCTTCTTTACATGCTCTTGGCAGCTAGGATGTTATATGCAAAAAAACCTGGAAAGTGAAAGAGATTCCTGACATGACAGAATGATTACTTAAACTTTATGATCTCTTTGAGATGGATAAACGTATTACTTTGCTTAGAAATGAAACACTGGAAAAGTTTGAAAAAGATTAGGGGGTTGTCCACACAGTGAAAATACCCCTCACAAAATTGGCTCAGAAAATGAGCTATCTTAATGGGATTCTGCATTGTTTCATCATATTGTGAAGAAGGGGGGCCCAAAAGAGGAAGAAGTACATGAGAAAAGCCTTCACGGCTTTTCCCAACTTTCTTTTAATAAAACTCCAGAGATATGTGGATTTTCGCACATTAAGACAAGCGATTCAACATGAATCACTTCCCCATGCAGGACACAGTGGAAACCTGAGTCGCTGGATGAGCTCAGGGGGCGGGGCTGGGTTACAGGGCAAGTGCCCACTGTCGCCATGTTGGATTTTTGCTTTAGCGAGTGATCGCTAAGACGGTAAAACTGAGGTTTTGCTATCTTTTTATTTGTGCTATCTTTTTTTTCTCTTTCATTTTGGGGAAAGGTGAAATATCACTTGTGCACACCATAGAAATAGGTTTTTTTAAAAAGGTTGGTGGCGGCAGATTTAAAACCATGAGTAATCACTTGTGGCTGCCGTCTCAGCTACAGGCATGGGGGGTTATGGGGGCTGTAAAACCATTAAGACAGATTGCAGCTGCTGCAACTTGCTATTACTGTGGAACAGTCTGGGTTTTTTCCTTTGTGCAGACATGGCCCTAGAGAAATTAACCTTACATCTTAAAACCGATTCAGGGAGAGGAGAGCATACAAAGGACAATAAAGTGAAAATATACTAATTATAGAGAAACATCTATGTTACCATTTTTTCTCTCCCTCTTATTTCTTGGTTTTTTTTATATGATTACTGATTTGAAAGGGATTTCAAGAAGAAATATAGTAGAGATTATCAATGGAAAATAAAATAAAGGAATGAGAAATAATAATAAGATAATGACAAGAGATAAATATTATAACAAAGTAGATTATCTGGATAGACTCAAAATTTAATTGTACAAGAAAAATACGGTAAAGAGAGTTATGTTTGAATTTCATAAAGCATACTTTAGAACTTGTATTATACAATGTATTATAAAGATAATTTAACACATTTATTTAAAAGATTTATTTAACAGACAGATTATACTCAAGAATAAGAAGGAAGTTATTTTATATATTTTTTATGTTTTAATGTTTTTTGTCTAGTAGGTTAGGTATTTATATGAGTGTAGTAGATAAGTGTGGTAAGTTTTGTATTGTCTATGTCATTTCTATGCTTTTTTGTTCAATGTTTAGAAATGCATTTATTTTATGCTGTTTATGTTTAATATTAATAAATATGAATTATAAAAAAAACCAGAATTTCTAGAATGCTAAATAAATTTTCCACAACACATGCTACACAATGAAAATTTTAAAAACATAGTGTTACATCACAAATTCTTCAAATTATACTTCTGTAATAGTCTGGCTAATGTTCTTCTTACTTCAGTTAATAATTCCCTAGCAGGGGAGCATGTTTTTTCCACATACACCCCAACAGCCATTAGTTTCTTTAGAAGATGTTGTTCTTCATGCATTTTTCAAATTTTATTTGCAGTTTTCCTAGGGAAAACACTATCTAGTTAAAACAAATGAATAAAGACAAGGTTGGCTTCAGGTAGCAAGCAGCACCAGAAAAAAATAAATCTCTAAAAAGTCTCAGCCTGTCATCTCTTCTATGAATAGCAATGATTTAGGAACCTTATCTGTAATCTGAATTAACAATTGTCATTTGTAATAAGATCTCTATAAATAATTGGCTACTTAGAAACTCTGGTAGAATATGTGTAGCAAGAGATACTGCAGTAGCTTCTTAACATTTGAAAGGCTTCCTATTATGCCAGTTAACCCATTCTTTCATTTGTGCGAGTATCTATAAATTTGGTTGTGGTTGTTTCTTGAGTGCAATGGTTCTGCTGTGGTAAGGATTTTGATTTGATGTTTTGACTCTATTCCTGAGTTTCTGGTAGGTGAGGCAACACTGATCTTGGCAGTAGAGAACAAAACCAAGTGAGTAATTAAGTGACGCAATCCTTTGATTATTCTCTCTCTCTCTCTTTCTCTCTCAAACTTCCCAGCACAGCTAGGCATTCCACTTGCGAGAGAAAAACAGTAGAAGAAACCACTCAAGTTCTATGTGGGAAGTTAAAAGACCATCAAGAAGACAATTTCTACTCAAATTAGTGGATGTTATTCTTTAATCACTCCTTTGTTTAGCCTACAAGAAGCAAAACTGCCTATATCAGTATTAAGGCAAGGAATTATTTACAACTAGCAGCAAATGTTTTGAGTTTTGCTCACAGTCTTTGTTGAGCTGTGTTCAGTCTAAGAAGACAAAAAATCCTAGACAATTATTTTTGCTTGTTTTCAACCTTTTTTAAACTGAAGAATTACAGCATTTGATGAAGTGAGTAAAGCTTCACTCCTGCTAGCACAGCACCACTCCTGCCTTTGAAGACCATGGACTCTTTTAGCTTGCCTTCTGTCTTTTCAGGTACTGAGTGTTTCCCTATACAAACTCTAGTTGTGTTAAAGTATAACTGACTGGATTTAAAGAAAAATACAATGCATATGTCTTCATGAAGTACAAAGGATCAATCTGGAAAAAAAAATTAAACATCATCCAAACTCAGTTGTCATTTTGAATCAAGAAAAGGACATTTTTAAACTGAAATGCAGGTGTAAATCCATCTGTACTTTACAAATCTAAATGTGAAATATGTCTTGGAAGAGAAATTATTTTTCTGTGGGACGGGGAACTGTGCAAGGAATGTTTACTCCACGTAATACAACATCTATAGCACCAAGTAAAGGTCTCAGCAATGAGCCAGGACAGAATAGCTGCTTCCTGAATAGTGCATTACAGGTAAGAAATCTGAAAGATTGTGTGTGCTCTCTCTTGCTCCCAACACACACACATTTCCCTGTGGTATAACTAAGGTATGCTTCTTTTGAGAGTATCTGAACAACAAAGTAATAGTGTTGTTTTTGTTGTGTGTCTTCAAGTCATTTCTGACTTATGACCCTTATATGACCCTATCATAGGGTTGTCAGAGGCTGAGAGTGTGTGACTTGTGTTACACAGTGGGTTTTCATGGCTGAACAGGAATTTGAACACTGGTCTCCAGAGTCATAGTCCAGCACTCAAAGCACTATACCATGCTGGCTCCAAAACAGTACCCTATTATAAATTAATAGCTGCCTAATCCACTCGCCAGAAAAATGGTATTTCCTCTTTGAGCTTTTTATATAGGATTGGTCATACATAAAAAAGCATATGGAAATATGTTCATCTACTTTTTCATCTACTTTTCTTCATGATTTTTCACAACATGATTCCATATTTCCTTGTTTTAAAAAAAATGGAAACACACTAGGTGACCTTGGGCAAGTCCAACTGTCTCAGCCTCAGAGGATGGCAAACCCCTCTGAAAAAAATTATACAAAGAAAACACTGTGATAGGATTGCCTTGTTTGTTGTTGTGTTGTTTCCAACTTACGGTGACGCTAAGGCAAACCTACCATGGGGTTTTCTTGGTAAGATTTGTTCAGAGGGGGGTTTACTTTTGCCATCATCTGAGGCTGAGAGAGTGTGACTTCCCCAAGGTCACGCTGTGGGTTCCCATGGCTAAGAGGGGATTTGAACCCTGGTCTCCAGAGTCATAGAGCATCACTCAAACCATCTGGCTCAATATCACTATAAGTCAGAAATGACTTGTATGCACACAACAGCAAAAGAGTTTTTTTTCTGTATGAGTTCACTGAGTAGATTAAGGAAATAAATATTTCAAAATGGCAATAAAAATTACTGTACTTGAAAATCGTGTGAGGGGGACAAGATTGTTAAAAGTGGGTTTGGATGTGAAATTGGACCAGAGTAATCTTAATATATAATTTTTTAATCAGCTGCCTTATAAGAGTTGGACTCTCTAATGAGGCCTGGCGATTTACTATGGTCCAGCTAATGTTGGATAAAGTCAAGTAATGCCCAATTAGCTGGTGACTGTTACTTATTTTTTATAATCCCTTGGAATAATTAAATACTATTTTGTCTAGAAACTAGTCAAGTGGTATGTATTGTTCTGGTTTAACAGAAAGAGATGGTGAAATATTTGATCTAATTAGATTAGCAGCCTCACTAATAGAACAAGGATGGGCATTTAGTTGATTTTGTTTCCATGAGATTGCTTTTAGCACAGAGTATTTGGTAAAATGACTGTAAGTTACATGAGACAGAAGAGTGGTCATATTGTTTGGGAACTATGAAAACAGCAGATCTGCCTGTTGCTCTTGGTTTATTCAGCTTGGGAGATGCAATAATAACACTTTCAGTATGCCACTGCTGGGAGAAATATTAGTACAGGTCAACCCCTATATCCACAGATTCAGTATCCACAGTTTCACTTACCCAAATCTGAAAAAAGTATGTTCTCTCTAGGCATTTCTAGGTCCTCCAATGCAATTCTATGGTCAACTTCTGGCACTTATTTAATTTAAAATAATAGGGTTCCCTATTATCCACAGTTTCAGGTATCCATGGGGGGCGGTCTTGGAATGTATCCACCATGGATACAGGGGTTGGCCGGTATAGGAAGTGTCATGGAAAGCTGTTGAATGAGACATTCAAGTCCAGGTAATGGGTATAGAGTGATGAATCATTGAATACCCTCACTGGAATTGTTTTGAGAACATGCTTTGCCTTTGAGGGCCATGTTTCGTCTTGATAATGGGATTCCTGGGAAAATATGTGATCAGCAATCTGTAAAAGAAGGTGGGTGGATATGTGTTTATTTTTCTTCAGTTAGTCCAGACTTATTTTCTAGCTGTCTTTTCCCATGGTCTCATCTTTTGAGTGTTTTGAAGAAACAGTGCTTCCAAATGGATACCTCCTAATAATACCAACCAAAAGACATCACAAAGAAGTTCTGCCTTTTCTTCCTTAATGTTTTATTTATCTCTCTTTCTTCCTTTCTTTTCCTCCCTTCCCCATGTGTGAGAAGAAAAAAGAAAAGTAGCAGGAAAACAATGGGACTTCTCATAAAATCAATGAATGATGAAGGGCAATTGCATGATGATAGCATGATCTGGAAGTACCATATTCAGTAAAGAAAACTTGAAGGATTTATATGGGAGGTCAATAAAGTTTCCAGTTAAAACTAGATCTTGATCTATATAGCAGAGAAAAAGAAAAACGTGTTAATGTATCTTCTCACAGTGAGAGGAACTCTTTGTGTCTCTCTTACTGTACTAGCACATGCAGTGTCCAGAATATGGAGTTATTTTATTTATAGTTGCAATTGTGTTTAATGCATTTTAATTATTGGGTATTACTGTATTTTTAAAAGCAAATTGAAAAATTAGAGCATCAATATATCAGTACTCGGAGCTTTAAATAAATCAGTAATGTACCGTAGTAATCTTTGAAATACAGAACCATTAGGTTCTACATCTCAGCAAGAATTTTTTGCCTAGAAGGTAAAATGATAAAAGGCCATAATAAATTATGTTCCACAAAAAGAGAGGGGTCACAAGTTTAATCCTTGCTATCTCCAACTAGAACAGGCCTTGGTGAAAAAGAATTATGGCCTTTCCAAATCTTTCAGTATTCTTTGCGAATGTCAGTAAATGTGGATGGGATGATCTGATAGACTAGGGATGTGGAAAACCTATCAGCCCTGAATCCAAATTCCAATCTGCATCATTCCAGCAGTGAGTGGGGATATGGGAACAAAGTTGGGTTGAGGATAGAGTACACATGGCCAAAGCAAAGTGGACAGGTCCAGATGTCATTCTTTTTCATTTGGATGTTTGCTTGCCAAGCATACAAAGCACAATCCAATTCTATACACGGCTGTTCATTATCCATTCAGAGTAGGAGAAGGCCCACCACATGACCACCAGCAGGAACTAGGTATTCCTGGCTCATGCTCCATGGGGTTTGTTTACCTCTGGTATCTTTGCACATTTTCTATCAGATAGCTGTGCAGCAGGTGTTCCTGTCATGAATGTGCATCTGCTATTTAATCACAAAATCCCTGCTGAGGTGACTGGCCTGCAACACAAGATGTTTATGTTTCTATTCCAGGATCCATCCCTGACCAGGTTGTGACTCCCCTTATATGGCTGACAACTGCTGTTATAGGTGTACAACACTTACATAGCTCTTTAGGCAAAATATCTGCAAACAGTGTGTACAGCTCTCCTGGGGAAGAGTTTGAAACATACTCATGAAGGGAAAGACATTTTCTAGACCACCAAGTTCAGACTGCCAAGGGAGCATCACAAAGGTATTCACAGATGCACTGGCAGCATCAGTCTCAATGGCCCACTGCAGTAGGATCCAAAGTTCAGAGTTCAAGCTCCCCCAGAAAGAAGGAACCATTTCCTCACACCTTTTTGTGTGTTTAGCAAATGAAAATACAACAACAACAAAATCCCATTGGGGCAAAAGTGACATTGCTCCTGGGACTTTAACCTATACCACAAAGAGGTTGTTTAAATACTCATCCACAATTATTGTTGTTATTGTTGCTGTTGTGTATCTTCAAGTTATTTCTGACCTATGGCGACCCTAAGGCAAACCTATTACAGGTTTTCCTTGGCAAGATTTCGCTCAGAAAACGCATTAAAGGCATTCCGCGTTGTCTCATTGTATTGTGAAGGATGGGGGGGCAAAAGAGGAAGAAGTTGTCTTTGCCTTCCTTTTAGGCTGAGAGAATGTGATTTGCCAAAGGTCACCATGTGGGTTTCCATGGCTGAGCAGGGATTTGAACCCTGGTCTCCAGTGCTCCAATGAATCATAGTCCAGTGCTCAAGTCACTATACCATGCTGACCCTCCTCAACTACAGTTGCAATAGCAATTGAATTCATCATGGGACATTTTTACCTTGAGGCCTGAAACAATCATAGATGCAAAGAACACTAACTAGGGTTGTAAGAAACACATTCCTGGCCATATGGAGTTGAGGCAAAAGGCAGTCAAATTAAAATCCTTTTGTAGCAGTGAGGCAACCTCTCTGGCATTCAGCATGTCCCTGTTCCTTTGTGAAGCCATGAGCTCCTTTGTTAGGCAGAGATCTACATTTTAACTTTTATTTTTAAACATCTTTTGCCTGGTGAAAAAGCCAGTAGAGCTTGGAAAGCTTGCATCCTATGTTTTGCATTTGGTTGGCCAATTTTTGTGGATTTTGGATTTAGGGTTGTAAGACCTGGTCTGGCAGAACAGCTGTGTTTTATCATCGAGGGGTCTCAGTGTGAGGGATTTCCGTAGATTTTTGTAGTGTTCCCAATGTATAGTTTGATTATTTATGAAACCTTAGAGTATCAGTTAACCACCAATAATTCACTTCAACAAAGAATACACAAAAATTGTTCATTTGAACAGTGTTTATAGCTATTTCTTTTAAAACCTTTTTAAAGCCATCTTGAGTCCCAGACCGGAAGAATGGCAGAGATGGGTGGAACAGATATTTTGTACTAACATAAATATGCAAATAAGAATTAACAAGGGGAAATTAAACATGTTTCTCTTATAAGAAATATATATCTCTCTCTGGCTTTTCTTCACAAACAAAGATTCAGGAAGGACTCATCCTGCGCTTTCTGCAAGCGCGCTGATGACTAAAAAGGCCAATCCGAGATAAACAAGTCTGGTTGCAGAAAGCACAGCAGAAGGTCTCCTTGGGTGATGTTTCTGGGTTGTGCTTCTTTCTGCATTGTCTTTTCTCTTCAAGACTTGTTCGGCATGAGTTCTCAAATAAGGCTGCAGCATTGTGGATAGTGTGTCTCCATAACTCCCGATGTGAGGCCAGGGTGGACCACTGTTGGTGATCACTTTGGCCAAGCCTGAGATGTTGTTTCAGGGAGTCCTTGTATCATTTTTTTGGAGTGCCCCTCTTACGCTGACCCATGGCGAGTTCACCAGAGTACTATTTTTGGGAGGCGATGGTCAATAAAGCATAAACATCACAACATTAAACAGCCTAATTTTTTTTAAAAAAAACCTCCAAATGTTGTTTAATGGGAGAGCATTTATCTGAGACCTAAATCTTACCTATGCTGACCACATTCACAAACAAGGAGCTCCAAATTATAGAGGGCTGATATGCTAAAATACCATATTATATTTATACAATTTTTAAAAGGTTCTAGCCCTAGTCATTGTTTCAATGAATGTATTAGAGGTCAAGATGAGAATGGAGTCAGGCTTTTTCAGTTGAGAGTCACACTGCACACAGTCAGTGGCCACCTCAAGCTGATCCCTGATCAGATAGAACATTCTGCTCATGTATGTGTTCTGTCACATCCTAAAACTTCTTGTTGAGTATATGTGAATAATGGGAATATGCTCTGTGGGATGTTTTTATATAAAAAGAATTCATTCTGCCATTTGGCCTTCTTAATAAATAAATTCAAAGTCACATTTCAAAAGAGAAAGAAATGTTCAGAAATTATTAAACAATATATTTAATTACTAAATTTGTATACAATCCAATTAGTGTTTAAAGGTTTCTTTTAAAATCTTTCATCAGTCAGTTTAGTGATCTCATCAACAGGCCTCTCAGTAAGACCTATACCTCAATAATAACTTACCAGTTAAGTATGCCATAGTTTTGAATAAAGCACAAAACAAAGATTAAATATTGAAAACCAAATTACTTTAACCAGGTGGTATTTTAACTTATATTCTTATTTCTCTAAGCAAAAATATAACTATAGTTTTGATAGTACAGTAGTCTCTTGTAGCAGGAAGAAAAGAAGAAAACCAAACTTCAGTGGCTGAATTTCAAGTAGCTCAGAAACAGTGGTTTATCATAGTTGGAGAGGTATATTCATTTGCAAATTAAAAGATTTTTTTTTTCAAAATGGAGACTTTGATAACTCAAAAGCAGAATCAACATTGCCTTAGTTTGAAATATTGGAGTAGAGCTTTATTCAGTTTTAGAACAATTTTTGACATACTGAAATATGTCTTTCTTTAAAAATCACTTATTCCACAAAAATCAGCATTTTCCTGAATATTTTATATCTCTAAAAATAATAATCATAAAACTTAAACATAGTTGGTGTAGTATCTAAATTCAGTTTATATGGAACCATTTTCCAACATGATAACCAAAAATATATCAATGGATACTTTAAATACATGTTTCTTTATTATAACATACAAGCAACGTCCTGCTTCATAACTAGAAAGGGAAAGAGGCAAAATATTGTGCCCACACACCTTTTTACTTTTTCGTTTCTGTGCTCTTTTCCACGGCTACCAGGTCAATGTTTTATTTCTCTGGCCATCTCCCACAAATTAGCTTGCAAACCCTTTAAGACTGCTGCCACACTGCAGAAATAATGCAGTTTGACACCACTTTAACTTTAATGGCTCCATCCTGTGGAATCCTGGGGTTTGTAGTTTGTTGTGGCATGAAAGCTCTCTGACAGGGAAGGCTAAATATCTCACAAAACTACAAATCCCAGAATTCCATACCATTGAGCCATGGCAGTTGAAATGGTGTTCAACTGTATTATTTCTGTAGTGTAGCAGCAGCCTTAGTCTGAAGTATGCTCTCTAGGTAAAATTACAAATACTGTAGATGTAGATTGAATACCAAAAAAAAAAAAAAAAGAGAGAGAGAGAGAGAGAGCACAAATCTCAAAAGGTGAGGCTTCTTGAAGAAAAATGTCCATACAGTTTTGAAACAAGGTTGAGCAACTTGTGACCCTCTTGATATTTGACTGTAGCTCACATCAACCTAGCCAGTATAGCTAGTGGTGATAGATGATTACGTAACATTGCAATCAGTCAAAAGCTGGAGAGTTACATCTCCATTTAAAATCAGAATATCTCTCCTCCCCTCCTTATCCATTTTAAAATCTGAATCTCTCCTCTCCCAAATATACAGTATACCCACAAATGACAGAATAAATAAAACAACCAGGGATTAACCTAACTAGACTGACCCTATATTATCCAGATCCTTTATCCAAACGGTCCAGTCCTCTTACCCAGTTCTCCAGTTCTAATGACTCTCCTCCAGGATTCTGGTCTCTCTACCCGCCCCTTCTCCCTCTGGCTCAGTTTCTGCATCTCTGTCTTTGTATTTTCTCTTTTTGTGCTGGATGGGGTTACAGTCCCCCTGAAGATGCAAGTTCACAGTTTGATTGTTGTGCTTGATCAGCCTTTAGCTTGGAGGCCCAGGTTTCAGTGGTGACCAAGAGTGCTTTTGCAGACTTAAAGCTAGTGCACCAACAGTGTCCACTCCTTGAGATATCTGATCTGGACACAGTGACATTATGTATTATTTACAGCCCATTTTGATTACTGTCGTATGTTCTTTGTGGGGCTGCCTTTGAAAAGTCTTTGGAAACTTCATCTGGTACAAAGAGCTGCAGCCAGATTATTAACTGGAGTGAATTACAGGGAACATACAACTCACTTGTTAAAACAGCTCCAGTGGCTGCCAATTTAGTTTTGGGCAAAATTCAAAATGCTGGTTTTGACCTAGAAAGCCCTACACCATTTACGTCCAGACTATCTGAGAGACTACTTCCCCATATGAGTTTGTCTGGTATCTGATATTTCAGGAGAGAGTGGTCTCTCAGTTCCACCACCTTCATAGGCACAGTTGGTAGGGATGCAACATATGGCCATCTTAGTGACAGCTCCTAGACTCTTCTATTCCCTTCCTAAGGAGGCTGGAATACTTCCCAACTTGCTGTCCTTTCCTCAACAGGCAAATACTTCTTTTATTCCAATGGGCTTTTGAGAACTGAGATATTTTAAAGAAAGAACTTTAAAGATGGTGCTCTATTATTTAAATTGTTATGTTTTTAAAATGATTTTTATCATTTCAAATTGTATTTTTTATACTTGTTTTTAAATGTCATTGATACTTTAATACTATTTTAATGTTGATATTTTGTAAGTTTTAACTATTTGTTGTTGTTGTATGCCTTTAAGTCATTTCTGACTTATAGCAGCCCTAAGGTCTCACACAGGGTTTTCTTGGCAGAATTTGTTTAGAGAGAGTTTGCCCTTGCTTTCTTCTGAGGCTGAGAGAGTGTGACTTGACCAAGATTTTTAAGCCATCCTGAGTCCTGGTTTTAGAGAAGAGCTAGGATATAGATAATAATGCTGATCCTGCTTGCATTGCTGATGTTAAACTAGTTAAATAGCATTTAAATAAATTAAGCAGTTTTAATGACTATAATTCACTCAGATTTTCAGATATACAGCAGGATGGGAACATTTTTAAAAAAATAAACAAACCCAACACATATTAACAAACACACACCCATCAACATAAATACAGAATGGATGACAGTTCTTATACCAGAATGTGGTATTTTAATGGTATTTCTAGCCATAATTCTTATGATGTCAGAAGCTCGTGAGGACTTTCTAAAAACCAAGTTGCATGTACCATTCATCCTGTGTTTGAATGGTCATATCTCTCCCTAATGAGCTAAAATATGAACTGTTCTGGTGCATGCACATGGATAATGGTGTGCCCCAATTAAACTCAAAAGTCTTCATTTAATAATAGTTTTCTGTTTTGTCTGAACTAACAGTTACCAGCTTTGAGAAAATCTAACATATATTTTAAATACTCATATCTCTTTTTAATTTCTCCTGGTAAATGCAACACATTTACATATGTGCTTTTTAAGCTATTTGACATGGGGGACATATTTTTCCCGACTGTGTCAGGGAACATAACCATATTTGTTCCCATTGACTACAGTTGTTTCTTCCTTTTCTGGAAACACTCAATGAACCAACAGCTGATGACTAGTGGACTGGCACTAGTCCATGGACTACTACTTTAAGTAACACCATCTTATGTACAGTAAGACCCCCATGTCTGCTGGGGATTGGTTCTGGGGCGGGGTGGTACGTAGATACTGAAAACTGTGGATAATAGCAAACACCATTGAAAATAATGGAACTTCTGGTTTAAAATACCATAGAGTTGCCTTGGAGGACCTAGAAAATGGCTAGAGAGGACACATTTTCTAGGACGACTATGGTAGATGTGCTGTTTTGTGTCCTGTGGATAATTGAATCAGTGGACAATGAATCAGTGGATATGGGGGGTCCTACTGTAATCCTATACCTGCATTTATAAGTGCTTAATATTTCTTTCTTATTATATTACCGGTAGCTTAAATTATGGATAGAGGTTAAAAATGACATTGTATACCCTGGGATTGATTTTTTTTTCTTTGATGTGTAGATGCTTTTGTTGAATTTATTACAGTGGGCCCTTTGTGTCCACTGTGGTTTGGTTCTAGGACTCCCCATGGATACCAAAATCCATGGATGCTCAAGTCCCATTATATACAATGGCATAGTAAAATGGTGTCCCTTATATAAAATATTTTCAAGCCATGGATGGTTGAATCTGTGGATGCAGAATCTATGGATACAGAGGGCCAACTGTACTAGCCCAATTTTAACCAAAACTTCTTATGTAAGGCATGCTGAAGTTGGTTAATTCAAAACATTAGCACTCTGTTCTATTTTGCTTTACAGGTTCTGTGGCATCTTGATATTTTTCGACGCAGTTTTCGACAACTTACAACGCACAAATGCATGGGAGATTCCTGTATATTTTGTGCCCTCAAAGTAAGTAATGTAGTGAATTCATATGGCAGAAATAAAAATCTGTAGTCAACACGGATAGTTAAGTGAAAATACTAGACCAGAAGATAAGTGTGTGGTAGATATACCTGGGAGAGAAAACAATAGATGTAACATTGTCACTGAAGACACAGGTGGCCTTGGTGGGTTGGAACATCTTTTGTCAGCTCAGGCTGATACACAGTTCTGGACAGAGCTAAGAGATTAGCTTACAATAGTTATTCATATCTCTGGTAACCTCTCATTTAGACTATTGCAATGCCTTACTGTTGGGACTTTCTTTGAAACCTGTTTGGAAGCTTCAGCTGGTCCAAAACCAGAACACTTAGATGATTTAGCCTCTTTATGCATCTCCTTGGCAGAGCCTGGGCAGGAGAAATCAAGGGAGACGGAGCTCTCACAGGAAGGGAAAGTTTCTAGGGTTACTACCCTCCAGTGCTATCTAGAGGTGCAGAGGCTAGCACCAGGCTTTGGGAAAGTGTTTCAGCATCCCAAGGCAAGGCACAGGCTGAGGCAAGCCAGGTATGGAACCCAGCCAGGATTCTCACAAGCAGAGGAGTATAATCCAGGTGAGCTAGTGTGGCTGAGGCCCACATGACAACCAACAATAGTGCAAGCTGTCTGGAGGTCATCTCATGACTAAGAATTGGGCAGGGGCAGGGATTCTTCCTCATTGGAGAGACTCAAGAAAGCAAAGCTTGAGAAAAAGCTCTCTTGGTCAGACTAACAGGCCTGTACAGGACCCTTTTCTTTACTCTGACTGGAAGGAGTAGACAGCTGGCTCTTAGCCTTGCGCAGAAAGCAGAAATAAGAAAGTTAAGAGAAAAGGGGGTAATACATTTGGTTAATAATTGATAAGTTTTTCAAAAATCTAATTCAATTACATTTATGTTAGACAGAGAAAAAGTTTTAACTGTTGAGTTTATTTAAAGTGTCATTTATGTTTAAATTAAAAGTCTGAACTAGAAAGCCTTAACCACAAAGGAGCTTTAAAATATCATGGTGATTTAACCTCCTGTCCCCATGCTTTTTTCCAGTCTTGAGTTTGGGAGAAAAGAAAAAGCTACATTCATTTCTCATCTACCTCACCAAAAACTCTTTTCTTGCTTTTCCTTTCTTTCTCCTATAATTTCATTTGCTTAGTCCCCCCTTTCTTTAGTTTGAACTGGCTTCCATGTGGATGGATCCCAGCAAAAGTCCCAGAGTTAAGAACCTAAACGTTCAGTTTCTTGGGACAGATGAAGAGCTTCTATGTAGTGTCTGATACAGAACACAGGAAGAACATCTAGATGAAAAGAAGACCATCCCTCTTCCAAGCTACCTTTGCTACTTGTTGGTTTAAAATATTTTAACCTTGGAATTAAATAAACTATAATACAGGCATGTGTCCATTAACAAAGCCTCTGATAAGGAACTTCTTTTTACAAAGTCTTTTTATGCCCACTCAGCTCCCTTTTTCCTTCTCATGCTCTTGTCTCACTGGAAGTATTTTAGCAACATCAGCATTGGGAGAATAGTGAAGGAAAGCTGGAGAAACACTGGTTGCAGTAACATGTCTGCAGTAAGCAGTGCAATAAATATTGAGCTTGGGAAGAATGGAATTCTATCTAATCCTACTGTAGCTGTGTATGCCTGCCCATAACAGGCAAATTAAGCAGCAGCTGCCTCCAGAATTCTTTAATGAGCATGCATGAAGAGCAAAACTGAGAGAAAAAGGAGAAAGCAGATAGGTCTGTTTCAACAGCTCCCCTCAGCATATTTTTTTTTAGTCATCAAAATCAAAATCAGAAATAAAGTGGAAACTGGTAAAAGAAAAGAACAATAATCCCTGGATAAATTTTGGAAGAAGCTTTCAAGTGGCATCTAGAAGATTCAAAATGTTTTGTTTACTTATGCAAAGTTTACTTGACCTGGTGGTTTCATTTTACATGTGCATATTATTAGTTTTAGATAAACAGTTGGCTGAGACATGTTGAACTACTCTTTCTTTGTTGTCTAGGGACCTATCCCTATTCTTTCTATGTTCTTTTTTCCTCTGGTACAAAATTTTCTGATAAAGTAGTAGCCAAGAGCAAATGAACTTTGTTATCCCAAGTATACCTGTACTCAAATAAAGAACAAAAATAAATAGATCCTGAAAGCAATTTGTTGTTAAAGAACCAGCTGGGAAAAGTAAAATTTGTTGGTGTCTCATTAATTAATTAATAACTCATTCATAACTTAATTCTGACCAGAGCAGAATAGAGTGGTACTATTACTTCCCTTGATCTAGACCAGTGTTTCTCAACCAGGGTTCCCTGGAACCCTAGGATCTTCTTTGTGATCTCTGTGAATCACACAGTTGGGTTTATTCCCACAACTACTATTGCTTTCCCCACATAATCACAATCTGTTGAGGAACCCCTAGCAACCTCTTGGGGAATGGACAGGTTGCTTACCTGTAACCATAGATCTTCGAGTGGTCTTCTGTGAATTCACACAGTTGGGTTTATTCCTGCGCCTGTGCAGTGCATTCGTAACCTTCTAGTATCAGTAGGCAAAAGGTGCATAGATACATTTTTGGTGGTAACTCCGCCCACACCAACGGTCCCTTAAAAGGCTCTCCCACCTGAATCCCCTCAGTTCCTTAAATGATGCTGCAATGAGCAGCATCTGGAACATTAAGCACATATGCAATAGCAGGACATAGAGGGGAGGATGGGCGGGTCTGTGTGAATTCACAGAAGACCACTCGAAGATCTATGGTTACAGGTAAGCAACCTGTCAAATTTCTTCGTGGTCTCTGTGAATCACACAGTTGGGTAGACTAGCAAGCTTCTCCACTGGAGGAGGGTATGTCCTGTACATCGTTAGACAAGGACCCCTCACATTGGCCTTGAAAGGGATTTCCCTACCTCTCTTTTTCTTTCTTTCTTTCTTTTTTTTTTTGCACCTTCCGCAAATATCAAGTCAACCAGATTACCATAGAACATGTATCTCAACACGGAAGGAGACCAACATTAAAATGTCCAGCATGAGGTACAGTCACTTATTGAATGGAGGACAGGAGCACTGCCCTTCCAAATGCAGCTTCGTTCCTAGAACGAGAATCCAGTCTGTAATGAAAGTCAATGGTGAAGACCAAGTCACAGCATGGCAGACATCCTCTAGGGGCACCCCAGAGAGGAACGCAATCGAAGTGGAGACAGCTCTTGTAGAATGTCCACGAATTCGTGGAGGTGGGGGCTTCTTGGCCAATTCATAGCAGAGAGCGATGGTCGATGTCACCCACTTGGAGAGGCGCTGCGACGAAATCGGTGCACCCTTCTTGGAGTCAGCATAGGAGACGAAAAGCCGGGGTGATTGTCGGAACAAAGCAGTTCATTGTATGTAAAAAGCGAGCACACTCCGCACATCCATAGAATGTAGGGTACGCTCGAATTCGTCCTTTGGGTCCTGCATCAAGGCTGGTAGGACGATGGGTTGGTTAAGGTGAAAACTAGAGACCACTTTAGGAAGAAAGGAAATGTCCGGTCTCAGGACTACCTTATGCTTGTGGAAGCAGGTATACGGAGGATCTGTCCGAAGGGCACAGAGTTCTCCAGCCCGATGAGCAGAGGTGATGGCAACCAGGAAGGCAGTCTTCCAAGTCAGTAGCCGGAGGCCTGTCGAAGCCAGGGGCTCGAAAGGTCATCTCACCAACTGGGAGAGGACGAGTTTGAGGCTCCAGGTCGGCACGGGATCGAGTACTGGAGGATGGAGGTTAGCATATCCCTTCAGGAATCTCTTCACTACCAGATCCTGGAAAGGAGATGGTCGATTCCAAGCCTGGAATTCGACGGAGATAGCAGCTAGATAGCCCCGGAGAGACGAAACCGAGAGCCCCGCTCTTGATAGGTCGATGAGGAATTGAAGGACCGTCGGTACCGAACAGGATTCGACACTCAATCCCTTGGCTGCTAGAAATTTCTCAAACCTATTTCACTTGCAGAGGTAGGCTTTCCGAGTGGAGGGTTTCCTAGCAACATCAACAATTGCCTGAACCTCTCAAGGTAAAGGATGAGGGGCTACCTGAGGTGGACATGGATTCACGGCTGGATCCTCCAAGCCGTTAGGCGTAGTGAATCGAGGTTGGGGTGTCTGACATTGCCTTGCTGAATGGTGAGCAAGTCTGATCGGCTTGGGAGGTGAAGAAAGCGCCTCTTGGACAGGAGCAGCAGTGGGGCGAACCATGGTTGTTGAGGCCACCAAGGTGTGATGAGGATTGCATTTGCCCGGTCCCAGCGAAGCTTGGCGACGACCCTTGTCAGTAACGGGATTGGAGGGAAGAGATACAGGAGTGGTCCATTCCATTGAAACAGGAATGCGTCTCCCCTAGAATCCTTGTGCCATACTCTGGAGCAGAATTGGTCGCACTGTGTGTTCTGGGCAGTCGCGAAGACGTCTATCAGAGGAGTCCCCCAACGGTGGAAAATATCTGCCACTACGTGCTGATGGAGCATCCACACGTGTACGTTGGAATTGGAACAGCTCAGTCCGTCTGCAAGAATATTCTCCTCCCTGGGGAGATAGATGGACTGCAGGAAGACATTCCGTTCCACGCACCAGTCCCAGATCTGCAAAATGAGTTGAAGTAGCTGAGGAGACCTGGTACCACCTTGCTTGTTCAGGTAATACATCACTGAGGTGTTGTCCGTGATGAGGAGGACAGTTCTGTTGCAGACCAGCACCTCAAAGGCTCAAAGAGCCTTCTGGACAGCCAGGAGCTCCAGAACGTTGGTGTGTAACTTCCATTCTTCGCTGCTCCACAAACTCTGAATTTTGTTGCAGCCCAGATGAGCCCCCCATCTGAGTAGAGATGCATCCATCGTGAGGGAGGCACTCGGCTGGGCGAGGTCAAAGGGAAGGCCAGAGAGGACATTCTGTGGTACGAGCCACCAGTTGAGAGAGCATTGGACAGAACGGGGCATCGTTAGGAGCTTCCTGGGAGAGTCCTGTAGGTGGTCGAAGACACTCAGGAACCAATGCTGGAGCGGCCGAAATCAAAGTCTGGACAGATGGGTAACCGATGTGGTTGCTGCCATGTGCCCTAGCAGGACCTGTATGTCGTGTGCTAGAACCCGTCGTAACCGTCGGCAGCCGTGAATCAGGGACTGTAAGGTATTGAACCAATCCTCGGGAAGGTAGGCTGCTGCCGAGACCGCATCCAGCCAGGCCCCGATGAACTGGATCACCTGTGTAGGGTTCAACTGGGATTTGTCCGTGTTGACAACAAGTCCCAGGGTGTGTAGTGTATGTAGGGTAAAGCAGATGTCCCTCTTGAGCTGGGACTTCGAATTCGCTACAAGCAGCCAGTCGTTGATATACGGGAAGACAATGATCCCGTGTTGCCGGAGGAAGGCTGCCACTGGTGCCATGCACTTTGTGAAAACCCTCGGTGCCATGGAGAGTCCGAAGGGTAGGACGCGGAACTGGTAAGTCTCTTCTCCAATCTGGAACGCTAGAAACCTCCTGTGGGCAGGATGGATCCCGATGTGGAAGTAGGCGTCCTTGAGGTCTATGGACGCAAACCAATCTCCTCGTTGAAGGAGGGGAGGATGAGAGCAAGAGTGGTCATCCTGAATTTCGCCGGGATGATGTACCAGTTCACTCCTCTCAGGTCGAGGATAGGGCGAAGGCCACCATCTTTCTTCGGTACCAGGAAGTATTTCGAAAAGAAACAGAGGTGGCGGTGTTTGGGATGCACAGGTTCGACAGCTCCTTTTTGAAGCAGAGTTTGAAACTCTTTGAGGAGGGGAGGGTGGCATCATACGGATCCGACCTGTTGGAGGCAGTTCGTCGAATTTGATCCAGTAGCCCTGCTGTACGATCTTCAATACCCAGCGGTCCGATGTTATCGAGGACCAGGCGTCCTGGAATGATGACAGGCAATCTCCAAACAGGGGGGGTCTAAAAGAAAATGGAAACATCATCATAAAGGGAAGCACTTAAAATCTCCTTCTGCCTTGATCTTTTTCCCGTTGTTTTGAAGGCAGCCGGTACCGGGAGGCAGACCCCTGGCTCCTCACCGAAGAGGTGGAGGACGTCGATTGATGGACTTGGGATCGCCTAGAGGAATGAGGCGTGCCACTCCGTCTAAAGGGCTGACTGTATGAGGAGGCATGCCATCCCGAACGATGCTTGGGGCGGTAAGCAGAAGATGAGGCCGTTGGCATACTGTACTTCCGTGCGGTGGTCCTCATTTTCTGCGTGGATTCATTTCTCGTCCGTCGAGGTGTTAAAGAGACTGGAGCTGTCAAAGGGCATGTCCTCTATGGTGGCAGATGCTTGTGTGGACAGCCCAGAGGATCGCAGCCAAGCGTGCCTCCATAGGGCGATAGAGCCTGCCACCGCCTTGGCTGTGCAATCAGCAACATGGCGTGCTGAGTTCATCTGCTGCCCCGCCAACAGCTGCACCTCTGCTTGAATGGCCTCGGCGAGCCTTCGACGCTCATCAGGTAGGTCCTGGATAAGTGGCAGCATTCTTTCCCAAAGCACCTGCTGATATGCGCCCATACACGCCAAATAGTTGGCAATTCGGAAGCTGAGCCCAGCAGCCGAATACAACTTTTTTCCCATAATGTCTAGCTTCCTTCCTTCGGGGTCGGAAGGGGTGGACTGTGCCCGCTGTTGCCTCCTGGGCTGAGTGGCCTCGACAACTACGGAGTTCAGTTTCGGGTGTTCCTGGAGCCAATCGATACCATCTCCAGCCACTCTATACAGCCTGTCAATTTTCTTCGAAGTTGAAGGGATGGATGACGGGTTCTCCCAGGATCTCTGGGTCAACTTTAGAAGAGATGGCAGAACTGGTCGGCATGCAGCTGGGGGAGCCCTTGACTTGAGTCACTGTGATATAGGGTTGAGGGCCTCAGACACCTTCTCCATGGTCTTCAGGTCCAAGGCGTGTGCCATACGGACCGCCTGTTCTGCAAAGGAACGGACGTCATCCGTTGGTGATGAGGAGTCATCTTCCAGGAGATCTGGCTGCGGAGATGGCAGGAATGGGAGGTATTCCACGGAAGACTCAGAAGAGGAAGAATCAGATGACGGCGATGGAGATCGACGTTTGCCCAGGAGAGACGAAGATCGCGGTGGTGGTGTAGGGGGCCGTGATGCGGGAGGCAGTGGAGGCAGGAGTCGAGATGGTGACGCTTGGCAGCATGCGTTCTTCAAGATCAGTCTCAATGGTTCTCTTGGGAGAGTAGGGTCCTTATCCAGCCCGTGGAAGGATATACGGGGTGGAGACAAAGCCACAGAGTGAAGAGTTGCAGCCTCAGAGGTCAGATGGAAGACGCATTCCGAAGCGGCCTCGGCTACTGGTCGTACTGCCAATGGCGCTGTAAACACAGACCTGGCCAGGTTGTAGGTGCCATATGCCAGCTCGTCCTCCTGAATCTTGGAGGTGGAAGGTCGAGGTTCGTCTTGTATCTCTGTGGCAGCAGCCGAAGAGTGTCGGAGCAACTCTGATCTGGAGACAAGTAGGGCAGGCGAGAGTCCACGAGCCTGTGGGGACCGCTCTGGCTCTTCAGCAGAGCCTACCTCAACCTCGACAACCTCCAGTGATGGAGTCAGAATGGGAGTCCTGGAGCGGGGTTGCTCGGTCTCGGCTCCTCGATCCCATGGTGAGGTCTGAGACTGTGGCGCAGAGACAGTTGATGTCGTGGTGGCCGGTAGAGCTTGCTGAGGCTGTGATGTGGCATGCGGCCTCTCCTCGGTACGAGGGCGCTTCACCTTTTTCTTCTTAGGGGCCTTGCCCTTCGAAGAGGCCGACGACTCCCGATCCTTCCCCACATCCTTGGGGTCCATTTGGTCCTGACGGCAGTCCTTGGAACCAACAGCTGAATCCGAGGGAGCTCGGCTTGCAGTCGTGGTCGGTTTGGAGGCATGCTTATGTGAGTGCATCACAGCCTCGGGATCAGACGCAACCGACCGTCTCCGGGATGGACTAGGAGATCGGCGACGTTTGGCTGGTGGGGATTGTGAAGATCTCGTTGAGGGGGATCTTCCACATTATTGTGGGGATGTCCCCTGTCCCACAGCGGGAGTCGACAAGGCGGATGGTATGAGGGCCTTTTCATACAAGAAAGATTCAGACAAGTAGAGCGATGTTTTCTTGCCTGAGGCGTGAAGGCCCTGCAGTGTACACACGCATCAACATTGTGGGACTCACCCAGCCAGATGAGGCACCGGGAATGCCCATCGGAACTGGGTAGTTTCGCTTAGCACACGACACATCTCTTAAAGCCGGTTTTTGAGGCCATAATCAGAGTGAAGCGGAGCGAGGTCAAAGCAGTCCGAGTCAAGCCGAGAAATCAGAAGTCGTTAACAAAGCCAAAGAGTCGTCATCAGAAAAGCCAAGTCAAACCGTTGAGATTAAATATAGCCAAAGGGAGTCTGAGAAATCGTAGTCAGAAAAACAGTCCGAGTCAAAATCCGAAAGCGAAAGCAATCACAAGTGCGAAGGTTCCTTTCAAGCTGCTAGCACGGTGGAAAAAAAGGAACTGAGGGGATTTAGGTTGGAGAGCCTTTTAAGGGACCGTTGGTGTGGGCGGAGCTACCACCAAAAATGTATCTATGCACCTTTTGCCTACTGATACTAGAAGGTTACGAATGCACTGCGCAGGCGCAGGAATAAACCCAACTGTGTGAATTCACAGAAGACCACTCAAAGATCTATGGTTACAGGTAAGCAACCTGTCCATTCCCCAAGAGGTTGCTAGGGGTTCCTCAACAGACTGATTGTGTGGGGAAAGCAATAGTAGTATATGCAATATTGTTAATGCAGGGGTTCCCTGAGACCTGAAAATTATTTCAAGGGTTCCTCCAGGATAAAAAAGTTCAGAAAGGCTGCTCTAGACACTGTATTCCTTTTGATGCATCCTAGAATTGCATTTTTAACTGCCACATTATGCTGTTGACTCATGTTCAGCTTGAGGTCTACTAAGTCTCCTAGATCCCTTTCACATGTCAGGGCCAGTCTTAAGAGTGGGCAAGCAGAACATCCATCATGAACACTGAGCTGAAGGGAACCAATCTGAGGTCAGTGATGAAGTATTGTGAGTGTAGTGTCTACTGTGAGGTAGGCTGGGGGGGAAAAGAAGTATCTTCAACATTTTTAAAAGCTCTACAATTGTTTTAGTACTCACTGCAAAAATGAACTTCACCAATTATCTCTGAAGTGTTATTTTTCTTAGTTTCCACTTTGAGGTCATTCATTGTAGTTAAAATGAATGAAAGGGGTGGGGGGAAGGAATGTAGCAGCACCTTTAAAGGCTGTTTGTTTTTTAGCATGAGCTTTCATAGATATAAACCCACTTATTCAGATGCAGTACAGAGTGATATCCAGACCTTAGAATATAACGCATATTTAGAGGAGTAGGAGTGAGATGAAATGTAATAAGATCCAGAAAAATGCAAATCATGACCTAAATTTTCAGAGGGCTGCATAAAGTGATACTGGTCTTTCAGATCTTTACAGTGGTCAGTTAGTGTTGATGTGGTTTTAGTTAAATATCAAAAGAATATGGCTTTTCTTAGAAGTGAAATTATTAACACAGTAAACAATATAAAACTACAAGCACTGTAAATCTTTTTTAAAAAGTTGTTTGGGTTGTGGAGAGGATGTTGCTGAATGTGTTCCTTGCCCAGGGCACTAAATACCCTTGGGCTGGCTCTGATTTATGATTTATATTAAAGTGTACTGTGCACAGTCCTTGTTTTCATTATTTATCTACGGTATGACTTTTGTTTGGAGTTGGTTTATCTCTGTTCTGTGGAAAGGAGGTAATTGGTTTGTGATATTAAGCATGGCACAAAGAGTTTGTTTTCTTTCTAAGATTGCAGTGCCAGTATGCAGACAGAGGGTGTTTTGTTGTTGGTTGAGAAGAATGCTGCATTGATTTGTCACTTCTACTTTAGATGTTTTTCCTATGTAACAAATTCAGGAAAATTAACTTTGTGGCTAGACAGAGCATTTTCTGAGGTGAAAAATTATACCCACAATGTTTGGCTTGGCAATAGGGAGGCAAAAATATGGTCTTCATGTTGATAAACAAGTCCATGTTGAGTAACCATTGGTTTCTCTCTCTCCCTATTTCTCTCTCTGTCGCAAAGTTAGAACTATAGTTTTTTTGTGGATTTTTTTCTGGGCGGTGAGGCTGTGTTCTAGAAGAATTTATTCCTGACATTTCACCTGCATTCCCTGGGACTCACAGTATATAAACCCCACACACCAACATGCCACCATTCTCTGAAGATGCCAGCCACAGATGCAGGCGAAACATCAGGAATAAACTCTTCTAGAATATGGCCTCATAGCCCGGAAAAAAAACACAAAAAAACTATGGATGCCAGCCATGAAAGCCTTTGACTTCACAAAGTTAGAACTGTTAAACTTGGATAAGATCCAAACTTTCATAGTTTCCACTAGCCTTTCTCAATCTTTTTACCCTGAAGGAGCCCTTGGACTAATTTTCAGGTCTGAGGGAAACCTGCATTAAAATTATTATATGTACAGCTCAATCCCCCCCCCATCATAATCTTTCATAGAACCCCTAGTGACTTATTATGGAACTCTATAGTTCCAGGGTATCTTGGTTTGGAAATCCTGACTTATACCAAAAGAAGGTTTTATGAGCACAGCAACAAAAACTGGAATTACTGGCTAGTGCGTTAAAAAGCAAAGTATCAAAACCCAAAAAGAATGGTATAAAAATAAGCAGGATGATTTGATGATGAGAGCCAGCTTGGTGTAACAGTCTGAGTGTTGAACTAGAACTCCAAAAGACCAAGGTTTGAATTCCTGTTCGGCTATGAAAACCCACTGGGTGAACTTGGGCAAGTCACACTCATCCTCAGAGAAAAGCAGCAGTGAACTCCCTCTGAACAATTCTTGCCAAGAAAACCCCATGATAGGTTTTTACTTAGGGTTGCCATAAGTCAGTAATTACTTGAAAACACAGAACAACAATTTGATAACATTGGTTAATCAAATTAATAATGATTTCAAGATTTTTTACTTAAGACTTTTTAAATCTGAAATTGATCCCAATACAGAATTAAACAAACAAACAAACAAAAAATGAATACCTTGAAACAGTATACACTTTTTAAATAGCCCTATCATACTGAAGAAATGGAAGAAATAATTAAATCTTTAAACCAGGTAAGTCAGTCAGTTGAAATCAATTAATAGATGAATTTTGTAAAAATTTTCACCTCTTAGTAACCCCCAAGAGATTTTTTGGCAGCTTTTCATTCATAGGGTCACCATCCATAAGTCAAAGCTGTCATGATGGCACGTAACAAATATAACATAGTTATCCCTGGATCAGTGGCTGTCCTTAATGAATACAATAACATCCAAAATCCACAAAACAGTGATACCTTTATTGGGCCAACCAAAAATGCATAAAATACATGGTGCAAGCTTTTGAAGCACCATTGGCTTCTTTGTCAGGCAAAGGGGTTAAAATCATACAGAAGAAAAAAATGATAATAGAGTCACAGGCCTACATTTTGTCAAGATATTGTTTTGGTTGTTATCAGTTAAGATGATCTGTAGGGATGTCCATGTAGGCAGCAGCCACTTCTCTCTTTGGCCATGTAGGCTGTGGGAGACAAGGAGTCATAAAATCCAGGAAATGGAATCCCAATTTAAAAAGATTTTACTTTTGTTGGAGGTAGAAACCTCAAAGAATTAAGTATCCTCCAATCCAGAAAACATACCCAGGGGTAGCCACTTTAATGCAAAAACTGCCAGGTCTGTGGACCACTTATTTAAGACCAGGACAACATAGAAGAAAATGGGATTAGGAGTTCAAGGCCAACAGCCTTGCTATCAGAAATCCTTTTGAAAGCAACCATTTTCTTCCTTTTGTAGACATTCAAAATCTCAAGATTGTCTGGATACTAGTCTCTAGATACTGTCACAACTGACCCTCTAGAATCTGAAAACAGACACAGAGGAATCAGATTGCTAGGAATTTATGACTCCAGATAATGTTGGCCTCTCTGAGGGGATGAGACCACTTCACAACAGGAGGTGGCAGATGCTGAGGACTTGCCTCTGTCCTTTGAAGATCACTGAAGAAATAAGGAGAAGCAATGCAGATACCAGCATCTGTTAAATGGGAAACTCATTAAGCATTAAGGTGTTCTGAGATAGCTGCCTGTAAATCTCCCAGCAGCTCCCTGCATCTTTGTTGGTTGCAACTGTTCTGCTTTTGTGACTGGCAGTAATCTCAGCATTCACATGCTCTTGACCTTGTACTGGCTATGATTGACGATTCTGTGTTTTACTCCTTACTGGTTTCATTTATCTGGATTGCTGGATTGCGGTAATGACTTCTGGACCAGCTGACTACTTCCCTCTTGTTTCTTCTTTCATCTTGCTGGATAACTTGTGACTGATCTGGTCTGGATTAACTACCCGACAGGTTTTGCCATACAACTATCTCACTCTAGGGTCACTTGCTGACTGGAGCATAGGACAGATACCATCCCTCCATTCCCTCCAGAAAGTTCTCTGGAGATTCTATCACCGAAACAGAGATGCTGAAACTTAAGGTCCATGAAATGTAACAGAGCCATCTAGCTCTGGCAATCCAATGGCTGTTGGGACTGATGGCAGCAGCAATGACTGTAGCCATCCTTTATGCTTGCTTCTAATTTCAGTGTTTCCATTAGTGGTTTTTGCATTACTCCAACCTACAGAGAGACTCACAGGGTTTGTCTATATGAGGGGGGATGTGGATTGATGCGCACTAGTGCCAATTTGAAGCAGCTTTTAATTATCTTTACTTTTATATACATATTTTTGCAAGATCGCAGGTATGTGAAGCTATCCACTTTCATTGTTTCAACAGGCATGCTAGCAAATCAAGATGGCTGGTGTGAGTTAATTACTCGTGTTTTGATTGTCACGAGTTGCTGCTGCCGAACAGTATTTTTAAAAAATAGCATATCTAAAGTGCGAAAGTATGATATTCCGCCTAAATAAATAGGAAAAAAAGCCGTTTCATTGCCTCAGCACATGATTGCTATGGCGAAAATCCAACATGGTGGTTCTGAGCACTTGCCTTGTTAGCAGGCTCCACCCCCTGCACACGTCTGACCAATCAGCTTTCCACTTCTGCTCTTATCAGGAATGCAAATCAAAGTGAATTGGTTGTTCCAACAAATGGGGATGCGCATTATCCGTGGAGCTTTAAAAAAAATACTGGAAAAGCCGCAAAGGTTTTTCCTGTGGAGTATATGGAATATTTGCCCCCACTCCTTTTGAACAGGGCAAATTGATGTGGGGTGCCATTTAGACAAATTGTATGCTCCTCGAATTCTATGAGGAGTTGTTTCACTGTATAGACAACCCCACAATGAAAGTCTCTGCTAGTGCTGCAGGCTATATGTTACAATCTCCTGTAGTGCAACTGTTGTTATAATTTATATGAAGAAATGCTGTTCTGATCCTGCAACCCAGCACATGTGGTTACAATGGATTCTGGGTTGGGGAACTTGCTGCAGTGGTCTGCAAGTTCACAGTCACTGGTCATCAGTTGAAAGTAATCTTCTTATCAGTGTTGATTATTCATGTATGGGAATAAAGGACTATCTATTCAGCAGCACTTTACTTGGTGGGAATGGACAATCTTATGGCAGATGTCCCCAAAGACAAACAAGCAGGCTCTTTCCCCAAGAGTTTTCACAGTGTCCTTTCATCAAGGTAGATTGTGTGCCACGGAAAAGAACAAAAAGTGCCAAAGTTATTGCACAAGGCAGGAATTTGCCAAAGAGAATATTAGATTGAGAACAACAACATATCTCACATGCTCCAGGTATGAGGTTCATCACCCAGATCTGCAGTCATTTCATCTAACAGCATGGAGGATTTTGCTCACCTAGATCCACAGCAAGGGGTTTCAGAGGTGTCTCACAAACTGTCTATGCAAAAAGTTCCTATAGTGGAAACACTTCTGCATCTTTGCAGAAGTGTTGCAAGCACAAAGTAGGCCAGTATATGTTCCTACAGTACTGTACTTATATCACTTTGAGAAGAAGGCTTACCATTATCTTCACTTCAAGTTTACCTTGCTGCTGTAGTAGTTCATCAACCACCCTATTCTGCAGCATCTAAGATATTCATGAACATGATGCTGAAGAGACTCCTTAGAGACCTAGCACATTTACATTTGTACTTCCTGGTCTCTGGACTCCATTGTTCTTATCATTAGTCCTTTCCTTAGTTGATAACCTTGGCATCTTCGGACCTTCATCTCCTGACTATGAGTGCAATTTTGTTATGGTTATGATGTCTGCCTGCAGCAGAAGTGAGCTAAAAGTGCTTAGCTTTGACAAACCATCCTTAGTGTTTCATAAAGACAGGTTGTTCTCTGATCAGAATGTACATTTCTACCAAAAATTTCCTAATTTCATTTGAGTCAAGACAGTATTCTACAAGTTTTCATGCAGAATCTGTCCACACTGTTAAGAAGTGTCCCTTCATTCTTTAGATGTGACACACACCTTGACTTTTCACACAGTTTGGACTACTGAGTTTCAGTGTATGACTCATTTGTTTGTGTGCTATAGTAGCTTATCTGTTTCAGCTCAAAGGCTTTCTGACTTTATTGCTTATGATGTAGCTAAGCATCCAATTACACAGTGACTTACAACTTGTTCAGAAAGAATTGTTGCCACCTCTATAACTTTTTTGAAAGGAATGTTGACTTCAGACATTTGTAGAGCGGTCACATGGTCTCAGTCTTTGTCTTTATTGTATGGATGCATGATCCTCTGTGGCTGCAGCATGTGAAAGGGTGTTGCTGTCTTCCATTTTGGCCTGAATGGGTCCTCCACCAGGGAGGTGGAGCCCTGGTGGCACAGTGGTTAAATGCCAGTAGTGCAAGCCACAACATTGCAAGTTCAATCCCAAGGGCTCCAATGTTCACTCAGCCTTCCATCCTTTGGTAGGTTGGTAAAATGAGTGCCTGGCTTGTGGGGGCAATTAGCTAACACACATTGAAAACCATTTGAAGAGTGTCTTGCGTGCTGTAAAAATGGTGTAGATGTGTAGGTGCTATTGCTTAACAATTTGTAAGCCTCTTTGAGAGCCTTTGTGGCTGAAAAGCGGGGTATACATACCTAAAAATAAAAATAAACAATGATTGACTAATCAACCTGCTTATGTGATGCACAGAGAGAGTGAAAAAGAAGAACAGATTGCATACTTGTAGTTGTGGTTCTTCGAGTGGTCATCTGTCTACTCAACCAACCCTTCCTCCTTCCCTCTTTTTCAGGTCCTGGAATTCTTTTCTCTTCTTATGCTGTGCAGCTGAGGGGAGAGTAGTTTTAGTGGGCTGGAACATGTGTGATATGGAGGATAGGGTTCCTGCCAAAACTGGTCAGCTCTGAAATGTTTTAAATGAATCTCTGCATAGGCCCAAGACCCATTTGTGTGAATGCACAGGTGATCACTTAAAGAACCACACAGTTACTTATAAGCAACCTTTTCTTTTTTTGACAAAGGATTTGAAGCAACTTAACTTCCATAGCTTTATGACAGCAATAAAATGGCTGAGACAACAATTGTCACAATTGTTGTGTGTTTTCAAGTCATTTCTCACATGTGGTGACTCTATCAGAGAGTTTTCTGGGGCTGAGAGTATGTGACTTGCTCAAGGTCACCCAGTGGGTTTTCATGACCAAGAGGGGATTCAAACCCTGGTCTCCAGAGTCATAGTCCAACACTCAAACAACTATGCCATGCAGGCTTCAATGGTCATCTCTAAAACTCTTTTTATTTGGTCAAATTGCCATAATCAAAATGCAATCATTACCAAGAATGCTATTTCAGTTTCTAACGATCCCCCTTTTACTGGACATGCAAAAATTCTCTCATGGTAGAAGTTACTTTAAAACTTTATTGCAGGGGGAAAGAAGCTTAGATTTGCAAAAGTAGCAGAGTATAATTCATCTAAAACAAGCCATCTTGCAATTCCTTATCTCTAACTATACTGCTGTGATTTCCAACTGAGATTCATTATAAAACTGATACGGAAAAAAGAAGATTGCTTATTTGTAGACAGAGAATTGATCCACAAACCATATTATAATGTGACTGTTCCATTGTTGTTGTTGTTGTTGTGTTCTGATGCACAAATCTTTCCAAAACATTATCTGTACATTATATACTTCTATATTATATATAAAATAATTTTGTATTAAGTACTTTCTTTTGTCTTCAGTCTTCTGCCAGTCAGTTTTGGTTTCATCGAATGGTCCCAAGATCTACTATTATGTGAAAGAAAACTCTTCTCTTTGCTTATTTCATTTTGTGCATACTTTTATAACCTTCTGTCACGTGACTACTTTATTGTGCTTCTATTTGCAGATACTTCAGTAGCATGAATGTGTAGAAATTTTCTTAGAATATTAGCAAGAATTCAGAGATTCTTGCAAATGGACTTGGCATGTGTCCCCTACTTTTCTGCTGTTATCAGGCCAATAACTAGAAATGTTGACTTGGGGTGGCTTGACATTAATGTGGAGAATCAACGTAATGAAATGAAAAGTAGACGAGCTGCGACACTTGTAAATACACAATTTGATAGACCCCCCCCATCCTCCATCAGAAAATAAATGTGTAGATGGAGTATGTTCAGTCTAGTAAGATCAAAATCACTCTCGTATTTTTATGTTTCTTTAATCCCTTCACTGCTATGGGTCTGGCTGCAGCTACTTGCAAACCTGAAAAGCCTTTCCTGGCCATTGGAATCCACACTAGCAGCATCCAGTGTAGGACAGGAAGTTAGAGTCAGATTAAAATTGTCAAAAACCTAGTGTGTAGTTGACTAGAAGCACTTTCAGGTGTGCAATGTGGGCTACTTCAGATGCTACTTACTTAAGAAATACTAACCAAACCAGAAAGGTACAAACGAACACGTGTAGGAGTAAAGTCAGAAAAGCTAAAGCGCAGAATGAGCTCAGGCTTGCTAGGGAGGTTAAGAACAATAAAAAGGGTTTTTTTGGGTATGTCCGCAGCAAAAGGAGGAAGAAGGAAATGATAGGGCCGCTACGTGGAGAAGATGGCAAAATGCTAACAGGGGACAGAGAAAAGGCAGAATTACTCAACACCTTCTTTGCCTCAGTGTTTTCAGAAAAGGAAAAGGAGGACCAACCTGAGGAGAATGGAACAGAGGACACAATAGGGGAAATCCAGCTCAAAATAAGTAAAGAGGTAGTACAGGAATACCTTCTTAATCTAAATGAATTTAAATCTCCAGGACCAGATGAACTACATCCAAGAGTATTAAAAGAGCTGGCAAATATAATCTCAGAGCCATTGGCAATAATATTTGAGAACTCCTGGAGAACAGGAGAAGTCCCAGCAGACTGGAGGAGGGCAAACGTTGTTCCCATCTTCAAAAAGGGGAAAAAAGAGGATCCCAACAACTATCGTCCAGTTAGTCTGACATCAATACCAGGGAAGATTCTAGAACAGATCATTAAACAGAGAGTCTGTGAACATTTAGAAGGCAATGCCATAATCACAAAAAGTCAGCATGGGTTTCAGAGAAACAAGTCATGCCAGACTAATCTGATCTCTTTTTTTGATAAAGTTACCAGCTTGGTAGATGAAGGGAATGCTGTGGACATTGCATACCTTGATTTCAGTAAGGCCTTTGACAAGGTTCCCCATGACATTCTTGCAAACAAGCTTGTAGAATGTGGGCTAGACAAGTTAACTGTTCAATGGATTTGTAATTGGTTGACCGGCCGAACCCAAAGGGTGCTAAGCAGTGGCTCCTCTTCGTCTTGGAAAGATGTGACCAGTGGGGTGCCACAGGGTTCTGTCCTGGGCCCAGTGCTATTCAACATCTTTATCAATGACTTGGATGAGGGAATTAGGGGCATACTTATCAAATTTGCAGATGACACCAAATTGGGAGGAGTAGCTAATACCCTAGAGGACAGGATCAAAATTCAGAATGACCTGGATAGACTGGAGAGCTGGGCCAAAGCTAACAAAATGAAATTCAATACGGAGAAATGTAAAGTACTGCATTTAGGGCGGAAAAATGAAATGCATAAATATAGGATGGGAGAGACCTGGCTGAATGAGACTACGTGCGAAAGGGATCTAGGAGTCCTAGTAGACCACAAGTTGAACATGAGCCAACAGTGTGATGCGGCAGCTAAAAAGGCCAATGCAATTTTGGGCTGTATCAATAGAAGTATAGTGTCTAGATCAAGGGAAGTAATAGTGCCGCTCTATTCTGCCTTGGTCAGACCTCACTTAGAGTACTGTGTCCAGTTCTGGGCACCACAATTCAGAAAGGATATTGACAAATTGGAGCGTGTCCAGAGAAGGGCAACTAAAATGGTGAAAGGTCTGGAAACAATGCCTTATGAGGAGAGACTTAGGGAGCTGGGTATGTTTAGCCTGGAAAAAAGACGGTTTAGAGGCGATATGATAGCCCTGTTTAAGTATTTGAAGGGATGTCACGCTGAGGATGGAGCAGGCTTGTTTTCTGCTGCTCCAGAGACTGGAACACGGAGCAATGGGTGCAAGCTCCAGGAACAGAGATTCCACCTCAACATTAGGAGGAACTTTTTGACAGTAAGAGCTGTTCAGCAGTGGAACGCACTCCCTCGGAGCGTGGTGGGGTCTCCTTCCTTGGAGGTCTTTAAACAGAGGCTGGATGGCCATCTGTCGGGGATGCTTTGATTGTGATTTCCTGCGTGGCAGGGGGGTTGGACTGGATGGCCCTCGTGGTCTCTTCCAACTCTGCAATTCTATGATTCTATGATTCTATGTTTTGTATACTGTATGTTAAACCATTGAAACTTGATGTTTTATAGGTCTGTTATTAATAAGACATGCAAAATATTTTGGCTAGTATCATCCCTGGCAGTAAATACTGCCCTCTGGATTTTGGGTTGTGTGCAGTCTGCAAACACTAAATTAAACTAAACATATGAGTCCAAACTAGGATAAACTCTCAATTTACAGTACTAAACTACGGTATTTAGAATAGTAAGCTTTCATAGCTAAGGAACCAAAAGCTTGAAGATGAGAGACTGAGAAGAAGGGATATTTCTTCCTAAATACAAAAAAAAAAAAGAAAAAAGAAAAAGAAAACTTGATAACAGAATAGATATTGCTAAATGGATTTCTTAAGTAAATGTATCCATTTACTTTAAAAACTATGAGAAATGTGGTTTTCATTGGTGTCTTGCAGAAGTCATTTGAGATCATGTAACTTTTCTTTTGTAGTAACTACTTCTTCCCTTTCTCCTCCACCCTTCTCTAGGGTATCTTTAACCAGTTTCAGTGCAGCAGTGAAAAAGTATTACCTTCTGATGCTCTTCGTAGTGCTCTTGCCAAGACTTTTCAAGATGAGCAACGTTTCCAACTGGGCATCATGGATGATGCAGCTGAGTGCTTTGTGAGTATGACATTTGTGGAATGGTTGCAAGTCTTTGAAAATAAATAAATACCCAGTTTTCTGAACAAGGACTTATAGGTACACTCCAGACACTAATAATTTCTTATTAATATGAATCAGAAAGTGTATTTTTGGGCAGAGGTAGGATAGAGAATATTTTGACATTCAGTTGTGTCATTACCATTGATTTGATACTACAATACTTTTGTAAATGTGGATAGAATCATAGAGTTCAAGGGGATCCCAAGACAATCTTCCCAATGTTTCATTAAGATCTCCTTTCCTGTAATTTGAATCCCCGGTTAATTCATAACTTTACAAAATATTTTAAACAGCTTTATATAAAAAGAGCTTGAATATCTATAGCATTAAGCCCAACAGAGGTGTTTCAGTTTTTCTCTTACTTTTTTTGAGAGCTTGAGCACAGACTTAATTCTAAAATGTGAAGATTATCTGATGTCTTGCTCAAATGTATTAGGAGGTTCTTCTAAAACATACATTTAGGGATTTTCTGAGTTATTTTGAGTCTACGGTATTTTTAAGAGGTTCATCTTTCTCCATAAATTAAAAGAAGCTGCTTGACCCAACTCTTGTGTTCATGTTGATCAGGAAGAGAAAATGTCATACTTGGCATGAACTAACATATTTTCTTGATGTCTGGTGGGCAGGATCCAGTTGGTTTAGATTTTATACTGCACAAAATACTGCAACCACAGGCACTACCACTCTTCTATTGAAATACATGGTCAAAGTTTTAACTATCAGCAGTTATTCTACATTTTCAGGGTTTTTGTATATTATATTCAAGCTTTATTAGATTTGTATATCTTAAGTGACTTTTTGCAGTGTGAATCACAATTTCAGCTAGTTTTCTGAAATTTGCTGGCTTTTTGTCAGTTGACGGAAAGGAGGAAGATATATTACTGGCAGTCATTCACCCACTTGCAGTAGTAGAAATAAAGATCACAATTCAGCATATAAAACTCATTTTCAATCTTTTGTAGATAAAACTAAAAACAAAAAATCGGCTCAAAAAATCTGAATTCAAGATCTTCCAGCAAACAGAAAGTACATAATAGTACAAATAAGTACATAAAAAAGTACAAATAAGTACATAAATCATTGTGCCAGTGTGCACCATCACAAAATGTGATGATTTGCTGGTGTTACAAACTGGCAGACAGGCATAAGTATTCAAGACTGGGAATATAAATAAGTTTCTACTGAGATCTAAAATAGCTTATTATCTTTTATTTGTTCCCATGAACAGAATTTAAACCACAAATCATTGAACAGAAGATAACAAGGTCATCCCAGGTCAATAAACTAGACTCTGTCAACCTCTGCCAGCTCCTCTATTTAGACATTTTGTTGCACTTGAGCCAAACCCACTAACATTTGAATATTTTTCAAAAGTAACAATGACAAAACCTGAAATTTTGATTTTAAATGTACCAGAGGTCAATAGATGTGACACTCAGCATAGATGGGATGCAAAGCAGCTATTTAAATCAATGTAAAAACTGTGTTGAGATTTCTCAGAAGAAAAATTCTTTTCCACCTAGCCTTAAAATGTCACTTTTCACCCTCAATCTGTAATGAATTCTATGTGGCTCTTATTTTTGTTTCATCTCTCCGTGAATCTAGGAAAACCTCTTAATGAGGATTCACTTCCACATTGCAGATGAATCTAAAGAAGACATTTGCACTGCCCCTCATTGCATTTCCCACCAGAAGTTTGCAATGACTTTATTTGAGCAGGTATGATACAAACCCATTCAAACTGATTGTGAAATGAAGAAATAGCATATACGGAAATGTGCATCAGAGATGACTTTGTGTTTGAATAACAGTTTTGTCTCTTATTTAGTGTGTCTGTACCAGTTGTGGTGCCACCTCTGACCCATTGCCCTTTATCCAGATGGTGCATTATATCTCAACCACTTCACTCTGGTGAGTCCTTTCTTTCTTTTGCATTAGAAGAGAACAAATTCCCCTTGTTTCAGTCTTCTTTTCTGCATAGCTCCACACCAGACAAGGGATGCTTTCATAATCATTACCAGTTTACTAAAATAATTGAAGTCCACTTCCTCCCTGCCACTGAAGCCAAATTTTGAAATAGTAGAACCTACTTTGTTATAAACAGGTATGAAAGATAGAGGAGAACATAACTATGAACTGAATAGAATATGGGTATAACTGATCTGTTGAAAGATCCATTTTTGTTTAATCGTTATGACTGTGCAGCAGAAAGAAAATCATATTAATAAAGAGGTAAAATAATGCTTCCTACTTCAGATCTTGAGTGTGAAGAATTGGTCCCACACATTTGATATCATGCTATTTCTATTCAGCTCCCACTTTGGAAGAGACCCTTAAGGCCATACAGCAGATGAAAAACGACAAGGCAGCTGGGATTGATGGAATCCCACCTGAAGTTCGGAAACACGGAGGTCATGCACTCTACGAAAAATTCCACGAATTCCTTGTGAATTGCTGGGAAAAAGGGGAACTGCCATCAGACCTCCGAGATGCAATCATCATCACCCTGTACAAGAAAAAAGGAGCAAAATCCAACTGTTCAAACTATCGAGGCATAACACTGCTCTCTATTGCTGGAAAAATCCTTGCAAGGATACTCCTGAACAGATTCGTTCCTGCTATTGCAGAAGAACTTCTCCCTGAAAGCCAATGTGGCTTCAGAGCCAATAAGAGTACTACAGACATGGTAGTTGCCCTTAGACAACTGCAAGAAACATGTAGGGAGCAGAACAAGGATCTCTATGTAACATTTGTCGACCTCACCAAAGCCTTTGACACTGTAAGTAGAAAAGGTCTGTGGCAGATCCTGGAAAGACTAGGATGTTCCCCCAAATTCCTTAAAATGATTATCTTGCTACACGAGGGCCAGCGTGGTCAAGTCAGATATGGCGATGCTCTTTCAGAGCCCTTTCTAATAACTAATGGAGTGAAGCAAGGTTGTGTTCTTGCACCAACTCTATTTACAATCTTCTTTAGCATGATGCTCCAAAGGGCTATGGCAGAGCTTGAAGAAGACGACGGCATCTATATACGTTACCGGACTGATGGTAGCTTGTTTAACTTAAGCCGTCTGAGGGCTCACACTAAGACTCTAAACTATCTAGTCCGTGAGCTGCTCTTCGCCGATGCTGCTGCCCTTGTTGCCCACACAGAAGCAGCTCTGCAGCGCCTAACATCCTGCTTTGCAACAGCTGCAGAGCTGTTTGGGCTGGAAGTCAACCTGAAGAAAACAGAAGTTCTTTACCAGCCTGCACCACAGGACGAACACCACCATCCCCACATTGCCGTCAGCAAATCTGTGCTCAAGTCTGTTCAGCAGTTCACCTACCTGGGAAGCATCATCTCCTCAGATGCCAATATTGACAAAGCGATCGATCACAGATTAGCAAAGGCATATAGTGCATTTGGAAGACTTCACAAAAGACTCTGGAGCAATAAACACCTGAGGCAAAGCACAAAAATCAGTGTGTATAGAGCCATTGTACTGTCTATCCTCCTTTATGGATCTGAAACATGGGTCACCTATCGCCACCACCTACGACTCCTCGAACACTTTCATCAGCGCTGTCTACGCACAATCCTAAATATACACTGTACTGACTACGTGACGAATGTTGCTGTCCTTGAGCAAGCAAGGATCACCAGTATTGAGGCCATGATATTGAGAACGCAGCTGCGCTGGGCAGAGCATGTTTCTAGGATGGAGGACCATCGCCTCCCAAAAATACTACTCTACGGTGAACTCGCCACGGGTCAGCGTAAGAGGGGCGCTCCAAAAAAGCGATACAAAGACTCGCTGCAACAACATCTCAGGCTCGGCCAAATTGATCACCAACACTGGTCCGCCCTGGCCTCACATCGGGAGGCATGGAGACGCACTATCCATAATGCTGCAGCTTTATTTGAGAACACACGCCGAACAAGTCTTGAAGAGAAACGACAACGCAGAAAGAATCACAACCCAAAAACATCACCCAAGGAGACCTTCTGCTGTGCTTTTTGCAACCGGACTTGTTTATCTTGGATTGGCCTTTTTAATCATCAGCGCGCTTGCAGAAAGCGCGAGATGAGTCCTTCCTGAATCTTTGTTTGCGAAGAAAAGCCAGAGATTTCTATTCATTTTGTATTACATGCTGTAGATGTTGTTTTGAGCTTTTCTACACTATACAACAGGAGTAAGGAAAGTGCAGCCTGTGAGCTGCGTGCAGTTTTTTGTAGCCCTCAGGAGTCAAACAAAAAAATCATTTTGCCCCCAAGTGCCTTCTGGGGGGTTGGGGGCATATTTGCCATGTTGGGAGGGGGTTGGCTATTTTAGGCCCAGGAAAGGCTTTTTTTTAAAACCAGAAGTAAGTCACTTCCTGTTTTGAAAAAAAGTCCTATTCTAAGCCTAAAATGGTCCAGAGTCCTAAAAACATGTTTAAAATGCCCCCGGTGCCTACTAGAGGGTATTTGACAGGTAGTTGGCGGCAATTTTTTTTTTTAATTGCTGTGGGGGGAATAGGTGGGATGCATCCCTCCCGATGTTTCCTGTGGGCTAATGCAGCCCTCTTGCCTTCTACAGTTGCCCACCCCTGATCTAGATGTATAGAAATTATTTTAATGCCAATTTAAGTACCATTGGTGTCAGTGGGCCTACTCTAATCTCTAAGTATACTACATTGAGTATTCATTTTACAGTAACTTTTTAATATATTGTACAAAAACAAGCAAGGTTCTCCCATCAAAAAAAAAAATCCTCTGATCTAAGCAGGGATAAATTCCTGTCACTCTCCATTATGGTTATCTTACAGTTTAGATTGCAAACTCCTTAGGAACAAATTTTTGTTTAACTTGCATTCTAAAGCTCCGCATGCTCTCATGATTCTGTTTAAATAATAATATACTGCAAGAAACCAAAAGCATATATGAAACACAGAATATTGTGTATAAACTTGCAGATATCAAGTAGTTTTTATTGAAGGATGCAAAGAGGCAGGATAGAACTGCGAACACACATAAAAAAGAGAGGTGCGCCAGTTTTTAAATGTCTTTGCTCTTTCCATTAAAAACTATGGCCAGGCCCCAGATACACTTTAGGTTCTGCATCCAATACTGTCCATGCACAGGTTTCTGTTTAGCTAAAGGGCCATCACTAAGGCTGATGTCACCCCTTTCCCGACAGTGTCACCTGGTACGGTTTTGCCTCTCCACACCTTCCTAGTGCTGCCACTGGCAAAAGATTTTGCTGCTTGAATTGCAGACTGGAAATCGGGCCCTGTACAATAAATCTTGAGGAGCATAAACTTAACCAAAGTATTGATTACAAACAAAAGTGTAATGCTGTTTTTGGTCTTGTTATACTTTTTTTTTTCACTTACAGCAATCAGGCAATTTGCATGCTGGAAAGACGAGAGAAACCCACTCCAGATATGTTTGGAGAGCTGCTACAGAATGCCAGCACCATGGGTGACTTAAGAAACTGCCCGGTTTGTATATGTTGTTTATCTTAAATACAAGCAGTAGACTAAATAAAGAAAACAACATCTACTAAGATTTACTAAGTCTGGATGTTGAACATTTGGCCAACAAAAACTATAGTCCTGTTCTGGGATTTCTTTGAAATTGAAAATCCTCTTACAGTTAGATCCACATATCACTAGGCACTACTTGAACAAGCACTAAGGGAGTCTTTGTTTTTCTTGTTTGCTTGATGGAAGCCTTTTAATGATGCTGGGTTATAACACAGCCTGTAAAATATTTAGGCCACCAGCAGATCTTTTATTCCTTGTACATGTTATATTGATCCCTTCAATCTATAATAGTGTTTCCTCTACAGATGATAATTGATGGTCGTGTTTATCTGTAGGATAAGCAATTTGAAGCGCTAAATACAAATAAAAGACATATTTTCAGCTTTTATTATCTCTTTTCCTTTTTTTTTTGAAAGAGCCTTACGTCATTTATTTGGAAAAGACTTCCCATCTATATATTTTTTTTTCAAACCGCTTGGAGGTGGGAGGCATTTGAAGTAGGTTGATAGGTTAATATTTTAATATTTTCAGCCTCTTTTTGACACCCTTGTTGTTCTGTAATTTTCTCCTGAAAAACTAAATATTGGTGCTTTTAAAATGTTGGTCTATATTTCCATTTGGGAGTATTGTAAAGTGTGCATATAAGAAACTAAGAATTTAATATATATTTTAATATGCTAGTTCAAAGCCAAGAAAAGTATTTTATTAAGAATAAAATAAACTAGAATCACACGAAGTCTCCATTTCAATCTCTTCAATCCCTTCACATCTTTCTGAAGTAATTTCAGTATATTGGAATAACCTTCTTCAATGCTTCAAAGAGTTTAATCTTGTACCTTCTGCACTCCTGCTCTTCTCTGCTATTTGAACCAATTATGTTTCATGGCATTCCTAGAGTAGACCCCTTGATTTACTAGATGTACTCTGCTTGAACTAACAATTGGATTCCACCTCAAACATTTAGGAAGTAAGCAAGTGGATAGGAAGCACACAGCACATAATCTTTTAAATTCAGTTTTAGTTACATCAGTCAAAGCTTGCGTTTTAAACCTTTCAGAGCAACTGTGGGGAAAAAATTCGCATTCGTCGTGTCTTGATGAACTCTCCTCAGATAATCACAATTGGACTGGTGTGGGACTCAGATCATTCAGATCTGGCAGAGGATGTCATTCACAGCTTGGGCACCTGCCTTAAATTGGGAGATGTGAGTCTTATATCTTATGACAATATTCACCTTCCCTGTTTTTGCTTGTCACTGCTGCTCAATTTTGTTTCTTTCATTACTGAAAGCGGCTACAAAGCACATATTTATGAACTAAGCTTGAGCTTTAGAAGATGATTTTCAGTAGTTTGAAAATCATTGTGATATTGTGACTGTTCTTTTTGCTTTTAAAGCTCTTCTTCAGAGTAACAGATGACAGAGCAAAACAGTGCGAACTGTATTTGGTTGGAATGATATGCTACTATGGAAAACATTACTCTACCTTCTTCTTCCAAACAAAGATTCGTAAATGGATGTACTTTGATGATGCCCATGTCAAAGAGGTAAGAAAATCAGGGATATTTGGGGGCAGGGTATAGTAACTATGCTGGGTGTTTGTCTTGTTTTTCTCCCTAAAGCATTTAGGGTTATTTTAAAATAAGGGTTCACACTTCAGCAAATACTTGCTTCACACAACAACTTGTTATTGTGCAGCTTTTATTTGTTTTCTGGAAATTGATTCTGGAAATGTCTAGGTAATTTAAAAAAAATCTAAGTTTTCCATGGTTGAATTTCTTTGTGGCTGAGCTGATGTTGTTTATATCTGAAATCATTTTGAATTTCATATAGAACATAGCCACCAGTGCCTGTTACTGGGCAAAAGCTTCCCTGTGCTTTTTTTTTTTTTTTTTTTTTTTGCCTTTATGCATCCTATAGGAAGCCTTTAACTTAGAAGATGTATGTCATATTCTGGGGTGGGCAACTGTAGAAAGCTAGGGACCCAGAGACCATGGAGGAGACCCTCTGAACCTGCAAAAAACAATCAACATTTTTTGACCCCAAATGATTCTAAATGCCCTTCCCAGCTCTGACCTGAATGCATCATAAATAACTTGTACACACACACCCATGTATGCCCCTTCCCAGCTAGTGCCTCATGCCTGTGAAGTGACAAACTATAACAAATGTTGACTGGTACAAACATGCTGCCATTGAAACTTTCTGATTCTTACATAGAAGACTTATTGTCTTGCCATATTATAATGCAGTACTTTGCATCAAAGCCTTCAGTGCTTCAACTTTGAGCCTTTCACTTCTATACTCTTATTTCTACATTCCATGTAATTATCATCCCCTCCTGTTCTTACTTGTCAAAAGACAAGTATATTGGAATGTGCAGGGTATCATAATACTTGTATTTCAAAACAACAAAGTACTATACTTTCAACATACTGGTAACCAACTGTATGTTGAGCAAGTCCCTTTCTATACAGTCGTTCTGATGTACTCTAACTTTTGGCTTTAGAAACATGATGTTTTACCCTAGGCCTAGGCTTTTGAGTGGGATTGCCAGGCTAATTTATGTTTCACAATAAATATCCACCAATGAAGCAGATATTTTTGGTAGTTCAAATTCACCCTCTGCACGGACCCCATCCATATGTTCCTCAGATTTGTCATGGCAAGTCGGGTGGCCCACTGGAGGAGAAAAAGGAAACTCCTGTTTCATCAAGAGAGGTCCACTTGTGTAGTCTTGAATTTAGCCCATTGGATTGTCCTTCAAGAGAGATAAGAGCATTTTTTTCAATGATTTAGTGCAATGTAAGTTTGGTCTAACTGGGATGGGAATTGTGCAGCGCTCCAGATACTGTTACAATGATGCTTCCAGCATTCCTCCCCGTTGGCTGTGCTGACTACGGCCAATGGGAAACACAGTTCATACTAATCTGGAGGGTCACACAGTTCCCTTCATGATCACCTAGGGTGATCAGTGATGCATAATTGCAAATTAATTTAAATTTAAAACAGATAAATGCTGCTAACAAATTTTGGAATTTTTACAAAAATTTCAGATAGGCCCCAAGTGGAAAGATGTTGTAACTAAGTGCATTAAGGGGCATTATCAGCCATTGCTACTACTTTATGCAGATCCAAGAGGAACTCCAGTATCAACACAGGATCTGCCCACACAGGTAGATCTACAGCAGTATACCAGAACTTACTATGATAGTGAAGACTCAGGTAATATTTTTTGACTTTATAGCTTCTGGGCCTTTTTCTATATTTTTTTCAAAGTCATCTAGATCCATGATGTGTGTGTTATCAGTAACTGTGGTGAACAATGCCTGTAGAAATATTCAAAACTAGAAGACTGGTGAATAAATTCTAGTGGGGAAGAGATGGGAGTTTCAGTATTCTACAAAGCTTTTTGCCCATCCTTGTGATTAACAGTAGAGTAAAGCGCTACTTGTACTTGTCCTCTGCTCTTCCCCAGTAGCTTGTTGAGTGCCTTCCAACCTAGAGTCTCATCTTTTGGCACTATCGCTTGCTTCATTTTGGACTGTCTCACTATATTTCAAGGTGGAAAGTTTCTGGAGTGGTTTACCATTGTCTTCTGTGCAATGCTAACAAGCATTAGCTATGGTGCCACTGCTGCTGTCTCTGAGAGGTTCTCCACCAGTGTCACATCCCACTATTGTTGCTGCCCAGTAGCTGTTTGGCAAGTTTAGTCTGGTTCTTCAGCAAAAGCCTGTCTGATATTGGAAACCTGTCAGCATAGCCTCTTGCCTCACAGTCCCACCACGATGGAAGGGTAGTGCCGATAATAATGGATAATAATGCAACTGGACTTGAGCCAAAAGTCCCAGGGGGTTCAGCTATCAACCTTTTCAGATTTGAAAGGAAAGTCTGAAGCTGCACAACACATATTATATATAGGAAAATGGAAAGTGAGAAGCACAAATCATGAGAAGCTAGACATCATAAAACAGGAAATGGAACATACAGCAGGCTCTTGGTATCCACTGGGGTTTGGTTCCAGGACCCTCCGTGGATACCAAAATCTGTGGATGTTCAAGTCCCATTGTGTACAATGGCATAGTAAAATGGTGCCTCATACATAAAATTGCAAAATCAAGATTTGCTTCTTGGATTTTTTTTTGGGGGGGGGGATATTTTCAAGCTGTTGATGATGGAATCTGGGGATGCCAAATCCGTGGATACAGAGGGATGGCTTTATAAATATTGCAATACTTTAGGTCAGTAAGCTAAAATGAACAGGGATGGGACATTTTCAGTCAAATAACTACAGTAGGACCCCCATATCTGTGGCGGATTGGTTCCACCCCCACCCCCTGCAGATAATGAAATCCTACTGATAATAATGAATGCCCCCCATAACCATTTCCACCCCGGGAGCAATCCCAGGTAGTGATCCCAGGGGCAAAGAGAGAAGAGAGGCAGATCTCTCCTCCCCTCTTTCACCCCCACATCACCATTTCAGCCCGGGAGTGATCCCGGAGAGCAATCCCGGGGGCAAAGGGAGGAGGGAGGCAGATCTCTCCTTCCCTCCCTTCGCCCCCCACGTTGCCGTTTCGACCCAGGAGCAATCCTGGGGAGCGATCCCAAGGGCAAAGGGAGGAGGGAGGCGAGATCTCTCCTTCCCCCCATCCACCCCTCCCCGCTGTCGCCAGCTGTGGATAATTGAATCTGCAAGTGGCAAATCAGTGGATGCGGGGGTGCTACTGTAGTTGCTACTGTACTGTAGGTGCTACTGTACTGTAGTATAGTGTTTTACTCTGGAAAATAAAAACTAAGAAGAAATGGCCTTGCATTAATAGTGAGGAGAGATGTAGTAAAAGCAGTTGAGAGGTATAATGCAAAATTTGGCTGAATAATGTCAGTAAGACTGCAGGGAAACCCATCAGTATAACCATAATCCAAGTTTATGCTCCAACCACAGAAGAAGAAGAGAAGGAGATTCTGTGTTGGAAACCAGGAGGAAACTGATCACACAACAAAACAAAACATGTTGGTAATCATAGGTGATTGGAATGCAAATGTAGGAAACAGCAGAATCTTAAGATTTTTGGAAAATTTGGTCTAGGATCAAGAAACAAAGCAGGAGAGCAACTGCTTGAATTTTGGGGAGGCAACAGTTTGGTCATCGTAAACACATTCTTTAGGCAGCCACAGAGGTGTGTATACATAGACATCACCTGATGGCCAGTGTAGAAATCAGATAAATTACATAACTGGAAGAAGAATATGTAGAAGCTCATTCTCTCTGCAAAAATAAGATCAGGAGCAGATTGAGGCACAGACCTTGAACTGCCAATATCAAACATTAGAGTAAAAAAAGAACACCAAATCAAAGACACTATCTGCAGCCAAACAGTTAAAAAAAAGCACCTCAGTGGATGACAGATGAAACTAAGCAGTTTTAAGACAGACAATTAGCAAAAGTAAAAGAGAACAGAAATAGTATCTGAACCCTGAATACAACTGTTCAACAACATGCACACAGGATCAAAGAGAACTGCTACAGCCATCAATGCAGGGAAATAAAATATAGGTCAACCCCATATCCATGGATTTGGTATCCACAGTTTCACTTATCCATGTTTGAAAAAATATATTCTCTCTAGGCATTTCTAGGTCCTCCAATGTGATTCTGTGGTCAACTTCCAATGTTCATCTCATTGAAAATAATAGGGTTCCCTATCATCCATAGTTTCAGGTTTCCATGGAGGGTCTTAGAACATATGTCCTGCAGATACGGTGGTCGACTTGTAACACAACAAAAAAGGTAGAACAAAGACTTCTTCCACAAGATCTGAGAAAACAAAGCAAAATTTAAACCAAGAGTGGGGATGCTCTGCAACCAGCAAGGGAACATGCTGAATGATGAAGAAGAAATTAAAAGCTGATCAAAACAATACACTGAAGTACCATATTTTGAAGATGAAATGATGGCAGATCAATTCAAGGAAAAAGCATTTGAAGATGGATGCTAATTTTAGAAAGTAAAATAGAAGCTGCACTCAAAGCACTTGACAAAAATATATCACCAGGAACAGATGGCACACCAATAGAGCTGCTTCAAGCATCAGGGACAGAATTGATATGAATCCTTACTAAAATCTGTCATCAAATAAGGAAAACAAAGGACTGGCCCTCAGATTGGAAATATTCCACATACATTCCAGTCCCCAAGAAAGGGGACTCCTGTAGTAACCACAAGGCCATTGCATTAATCCCCCATGCAAGCAAAGTGATGCTCAAATTCCAAAACAGATACTTTTGCCATATATGGAGAGAGAAATGCCAGATGTCCAAGCTGGGTTCAGGAGAAGAAGAGGCACTAGGGATCATATCACTAACATATGTTGTATAATGGAGTGCGCCAAATAATTTCAAAAGAAAATCAACCCATGATTTACAGATTAAAGCAAAGCCTTTGATTGTGTAGATCATGAAAAAAATATGGATCGCTCTTAAAGAAATGGGGGTATCACAACATTTGATTGTCCTAACGCATATCCTGTACTCAGGACAAGAGACCACTGTTAGGACAGCATATAGAGAAATAGAATGGTTTCTAATTGGTAAGGGGGTCAGACAAGGCTGCATTTTATCACCCTATCTGTTGGATTAGAGTCTGAGGAAGATAGTGTGAAAATTGTAGGAAAGAACATCAACAAATTGTCCAATTTTCACACCACCTTCCTTCAGTAGTCATTCCAAATATTTGCTATTTCCCGCTAGTAGTATGGTGTCATCTGCATATGTTAATGCAGATGACACCATACTGCTAGCAGAAAATAGCAGACTTCAAACAACTACTTAAGAAAGTCAAGGAAGACAGTGCAAAGGCAGGTATAGAGCTGAACTTTTAAGAAAACAAACATAATGAACACATATTATTTACATAACTTTAAAGTAGACAGTTAAGACATTGAGATAGTCAAAAATTTCCTATACTTTGGCTCAGTCATTAATCAAAATGGAGACTGCGGTCAAGAAATCAGAAGCCTAGGACTTGGAAGGGCAACTATGAAGCAACTTGACAAGATCCTGAAGGGTAAAAATATATCATTGAATACCGAAGTCAGGAATATCCATGCCATTGTATTTTCAATGTCTATGTATGGTTGTAAAAGCAGTGAAGAAAACTTATAGGAAGAGAATCAACTCATTTGAGATGTTGTGCTGGAGGAGAGCTCTGCATATACCTGGACTGCCAAGAGGACAAATAAATGGGCCCTAGAGCAAATCAGGCCTGATTTCTCCCTGCAAGCCAAGCTGCCTAAACTGAAACTGTTGTACTTTGGACATATCATGAGAAGACATAACTCACTAGAAAAGACAATGATGCTTGGCAAGGCAATAGGAAAAGAGGAAGACCGGATTGAAGATGGATAGATGCAGTCAAGGAAGCCACAGCCCTGAGTTTGTAAGACCTGAGCAGGGCTGTTGATGACAAGGTGACTTGGAGGTTTGTCATTCATAGGGTTACCATAAGTTGAAGTTGACATGACAGCAGTTAACAACAAATTATGCAAAACAAATAAATGTGCAAACTTGCTTAATGCCTCTCTTCCTATAATTACATAATTCATATAATTACTGAGTGCTATAAGATGGATACAGTTGCCTCTATTCATGCTGCATTTGGGAAAGAAGTTCTGCTGTGAGTTTTTCCTCAGTACAGGATTGGCTGCCCCTATTTATGGCTATCCTTTGGCATTTCAGTGCTGTTATATAGCTAAAGGATAGTGAATGCCAGTAGGGACACAAGAAAGAGTAAGTTAACTGCAAGTTATGTCTCTTATCTTGATTTGAAGTGATATCCCAGATGATACTGAATGTTTTTTTTTCTTTCCCCTTGAAAACAAAAAAATGTTAACATTTCAATTTGCTTCAGTACTGTCCATGTGACGAGTCAGTCAGAAAGGTCTCAGGAAAAAATTTCTCATTAGTCTCTTTTTGGTAATGTAACTTCTCATGAATTCTTGTTGGTATCAGAGCTTCTTTCAGAAGTTTATAAGAACTTTCCATTTGATAGGCTGGGGAAGTGGGCTGAATTCAGAGAATATTAGGTTTATTGTATTTAATTAAGGGCTAGCCATGTTAGCCATGCAGCAAAATATAACAAAATCCACAAAAGAGAGATACTTTTATTGATCAATCAAAATGCAGAAAATACAGCATGCAAACCTTCAGAGCTTCATTGGCTTCTTCATCGAGTAAAGATGTTTAAAATCATATAGGAGAAGAATAGCTAGGGTATTAAAGTCAGAGTCAGAGTTTTTGTTTTCAGTTATGATAGTCTAGAGCAGTGATGGCGAACCTATGACACGTGTGTCAGCACTGACATGCGTAGCCATTTCTGATGACACACGGCAACTGAGGCAGCCGCATGCCGAGAAGGATGTTTCATCCTCGGCTCCTGCACAGCCAAATGACACATTTGCTGCTCCTGAGGATGAAACATTTGCGACTAGAGTCTTGGACTTAGAGTCTAACTCTAAGGACACTTTCAGACACAAAAAAGTCATCCTGAGGGATCGGGAGAGGCACACTGCTGTTCTGCGGCAGGGGGCCAATTTCTGACGACAGTGCTTCAGAGGAAAACAGGTCTTGTTGGCTCCATTGCAGAATTCAGACACAGTGAAAGTGGTTCTTGTACTTTTATATTATATATTGTTGTCGCTGACATTTGTTTTAATTGTTGTAATACACCTTGAGTCCCAAAATGAGAAAAGTGTGGGGGGGTATTATTATTACTGTTTCCCCAAACTGGGAAAAGTGGGGGGAGGATATCCTGCCTTTTATTAATTTTCTGTTTCCCAATTTGTGTTTTCTGAATTAGTCCCCTTCTTGCTTGTAGTTACAATTCTCACAGGATTTTCTTTTAATAGGGCGTGAACCTTCTATTGCAAGTGATACTAGGACAGACTCTTCTACAGACAGTTATCCCTATAAACATTCCCACCATGAATCTGTGGTCAGTCATTTCTCTTCTGATTCTCAAGGCACTGTCATTTACAACATGGAAAATGATGCAGCTTCACAAAGCAGCAGAGATACAGGTAATTCTTTTCTTTATTTGGGGCAATAATACTTTTTTATATCAAGGGCTTCATCAATAAGGGTCTTTTTAAGTCTCTCAGAAACCCAAAGGCAGAATGCCCATTGGAGAGGACCACTTCCTACTTCAGTATGTGTCAGCACAATTTCTCCCTAATCTGGGAAATACTTAGTATATATGTAATCGTTTTTAAAATGTTGAACTAAATCTAAAAGGTATTATCAGCATTGATACCCATGACTAATAAGATATATGACTAATAAGATATAAAGGAGCATATTTACAAAAAGCAGTTGTTGCTTCTGCATATCAGTTTCAGAGCACAGGCCTCTGTCAGCCTATAAGAACCTATATACCTTCCGTGTGAACAAAATCTGTTGAAGGCTGTTTTTTTCCCTTTATATCCCAAATAAGTTTATTCTGGAAGCTATAAGCTATCTTTTCATGTTCTCTTGTAACCTACTTCACCCCAGGGTGGAGAAGCATACACCAGGAACTCATAGAACCCTGACAATCCATTAAACTTACTTCTTAGGGAGAGGACGTGACAAAACACTATCATAGTACTCCTTATAGGAACTTTAGGGCATGCTGCTCCTTTGTAAGTGTAGTGTGCTTGAACACTCTAGAATGGCCTTTCTTAACCTTTTTACCCTGGAGGAACCCTTGAAATAACGTTCAGGTCTCAGGGAAACCCTGCATTAAAAATATTATATCTACAGCTCAAACAATGTTTATTTGTTTTCAGTCATTAAAAATACCTCCTGTTGTGCCAGCGCCTTCTTTCACCTTCTTTTCAACCACAATCTTTAAACCCTGCTCTAGAAAGACACTTGTAAGGCAGTATGATCACAATAGACCACGGCTTGGAAAAGTTACTTTTTGGAGTCTAAAGCCAAAATTATTAAACTGAGAATATCAAACTTTGGATACCACATGGCATGATAATATAACTCATTGGAAACTGTGGCTTCACTAAGGTCGGTGTCACCCCTTTTTCCCGATGGTATCACCTGCTGCGGTTTGGCCCCTCCGCAGCCCCCTAGTGCTAATTGGAAATGATGATAATGCTCCACAGAGTGGAAGGCAGTGGGAAAGGAGGAAAACCACACTACAGATGGATTCAGAAAGCCTCCATCCTGAGCTTGGAATACCTGAGTAGAGCTGTTGATGACCAAGGCTCTTGGACGTCTCTTATTCATAGGGTTTCCCTAAGTCAAGTCAGCCTGAAAGCAAATAAGAACAAATTTATGTATTTTATTAAAATATTTATATCTCACCCTATATGCAAAGAACTCAGGATGGCTTACAATAAATAAATAAATAAACCTGGTCTCTAGATCATTCATTGCTTTTGATTTTTTTCATATTTTATGTATATTAATTATTTAAATTTTGCTCGTGCTCAGGCATTCATTTTTATATATATATATATATATATATATAGTGGGAAATTTACAAGGGCTATTATTCTTAGAATGCAGAAGAGCCAACCAGAATGCTGTTTCAATCAAAATGTATTTTATTCTTTCAGGACACTTGACTGACAGTGAATGTAATCAGAGGCATATTTCCAAAAAGAGCTCACTGACAGACCGTAAGAGGAGTTCCAGCAAATCTCGGAGAAAGGGGGATGAGTCACAGCCATCAGGATATCACAGTGAAGGCAATCAAACACTTTTATTCTGAAATCACTATGTCTGTCCAATTTGGAGCATGAATTTGGGTCTTCTTTATAGCTGTATCACTTCAGAAATATGTGAAATGTACTGTTAATTTAAAAAGAAGCTGGTTTTGTTTTTCATACAGACTTCTTTTGTTCTGCAGGGGAAACACTGAAGGAGAAACAAGCCCCCAGAACTGCCCCTAAGACATTGAGCAGTACCAGCAGGCTAAGGGAATTTAAAGAGACAGTCAGCAACATGATCCACAACAGACCATCACAGACAAGCCAGAGCTCTCCACAAAGAGGGAAGGATCAGACTGAAAAATCCAGAGCTGTGCCTGCTCAGTCTCGAGACTGGGAAATGGAGAGTACTAGTAGTGAATCCAAATCAAGTTCTTCTAGCAAATACCGTCCAACTTGGAGACCCAAAAGGGAATCACTGAACATAGACAGTATCTTCAATAAAGAAAAGAGGAGGCAATGTGGCTACACACAGCTCAGTCCCTTTTCTGAAGATGCAGGTAACCATTTGGGACATGTGTTTTGGTGAAGTAGACAATGAATGCATTTATTATTGAGTATAAATCCCTAAGAATGTACATAGTTGTGCATTATGTGTGGCTAGTGTATTTACTTGTCAGATGTACATTTGAAAATGTGTGTGGAGAACCTGAATTTTCCTTTTTGCTACTTTGGTGTACTGTATTCTGAGCAACATGACAAGAGAAGCATTTCCCAAAAGTATTCGAAAGAACTTATGATCCTTATTTTCTGTTATGTTCCTATTTACTTGTATATGGGGAACATAGCATTTCCAAGTTATTTTTGTCTGCAACACAATATCTTAGGTGAGTAGAAAATGGATAGAAAGCACGTTATTAGCCATAGATACCCTTGTCAGTATCTGATTATGAGATTCACTGTAAAAAACAAAACTGGCAAGTGCTTAACCAGGGTTTGCTTCAAATAGAAGAAAGTTGTAATTATTAGATCAAAATACAGTCTTTATAAACATTCCACAGAACTCAAATTCTTCACTGAAGAGGATAGATGAAAATAGTGGGCAATTATGCTGCTCATACAGGAAAGGGATTGAAAATTTTAATTGGAAAGGTGTACAACAAGTGATGAGGATATTTTGAGGTCCTCCTACCCACCCCCACTTTGAAAGGCCACCAAGTTTTCATGTGAAAGAAGGGTATGTGAATTTAGAATAATTGAAGCTATTTGATGATGTATCCGTTACAAGAGAAAGAGACAGGGGGAACTACTGGAAGGCTCTATAAGGACTGGAAAGCACTCAGATATTTCCTAAATAAAAATTCTGACTTTCTGGTTCCTGTAACTATAAAACATAGTGATTTAAGACTGAATACACCTCTATACAACCTGTGTACAACTTCTGTGCAGACATTTAAATTTTCTTATATACTTTACTTTTTACTAATTTTGAAAAAAAAAACATACAGTACATGTAAAACAGTAAATGATAAAGTGTTTAAAAACTTATAAAACACTAAGTTTTTAATAATATATGGTGACTGGTAAAATATTTTCTGTGCAGAAAATGCTGTTTTCTGCACAGAAGATCCTGCACAGAAGAACCATGAGCAAATTTTGCTCAGAGTAAGTCCTTAACTGCAAATAAGCTTCAAAAATGTCATAATTTTCAAAGACTCTTACAGTGGGAAGAAAATTGCTGGAATTACTTATTGTTCCTTTGAGAACTACCATAGTGAAGAATTATATCCTTAGCATGAAGCCATCGTGACTAATATCATATGCCCTCCTCTTTTTTGAAATAAGCCAGAGTAGCCTATAACACCCAAACAAATTGTGTTATAACAATGAAGAAAAAAATAAAATGGCATAGTAAACAATTGCATCATCGAAAGTAAATCATTAACACATCAAAATGGGGAAAACAACAGCAAAGAAGAAACAAGAATAAAACTAGCAATCCAACCTTCAATGCATGCCAAGGTTATAAAGTATTGCAAGTAGATAGGCCTCCCTTGGGAAGGTATTCTGTACTACAGGCATAACAAATGAAAAAGTCCTGCTCCTTGAACAAAGGACATGACACTGCCTTCTTGAGAGTATTAGAGTCACAATCCTCTTTCAGAAAGACATTGGCAGTCTCGAGCATCTAGACTGTTATACCCAGCTTCTCTTGATCAGCCAGGAAGAAAAAGATAGGCGCTCTCAGTTGGCTCCACCTCCACAATAAGCTTGTCTACTTATGTTGTCAACCCAATTACTTTGCTCTGAGATAAACCATAGAACTCCACAAACCCAATGGGGCAGGAGAGGCTGCTTGGAAATAATCACATTCATATATTCATAAGTGAGTTACAAAGAGTTTTTAAAAATTGTTGTGTTTTCATTTATGTTCAGATTTCATTTTTTAAAAAGCTATTTTTTAGAAGAAAAACTTTATACAGTTGGACCCCCATATCTGCAGGGGATATGTTCCTGGATTTACCACGGATACCAGAAACCGCAGATAACAGTGAATCCTATTAAAATAATGGACTTCTGATAAAAACATATCATAGAGTTGCATTGGAGGACCTAGAAGATGCCTAAGGATGACACCTCTCTAGGCATTTTCCAATACAACTCTATGGTATGTGTCCCCTATTTTTTGTCCTGTGGATAACTGAAACCATTGATATTGATTCTGCAGATACAGGGGTCCGACTGTAGCTGCAACCTATTAAAAAGCCCCCACAAAACTAAAAATAAAAAGAATCTGATTTAAATGTTTCCGTTTTTTTAAAAAAATCCACTCATAGTAGAGGTGCAAACCAAAGCCCAAGGACAAAAATTAATATAAATGGGTTTAAGAAAATAAAGGCAGGAGTGGAGGGTAAAAAGATAAATTAGATTACTATAATTGAAAGCTACTGAAGTACCATCTGTATCCTACTTCAAGAGACAGTCTCCTTCAATTCCATGTTTAGAATCTTAGCCTGCTTCTTCCATTCAACAGGGTTCTCTGTACCGACTTACCTGCATCCAGGTCACTATGAGATGTTCTTTGTGATCAACACCTATCAAACAATCCTGGTCTCCTCATTGTTGTTTGCTGACTAGAGTTTCACCTTGGAATCAGCCCCTTTTCCAAAGAGAGAGGTTTTGTACTAGTTTGCAAATTTCTTACCTTGATCATTGAATCCAGGAGGATTCTCCTTATATTTCTGCATCATACTATGATCACTGGCAGCATAAACCATATTGGCATGAACATCCTAGCTCCTATCAGTCATACAAGTGATTGACTAGGTCTACCCTAATTGGGATTGACCAACAGGATGCCAAAACTTATGTGGCAACTTCAACAATATACTGTATCTCGTCCCACTTGCCAGCATCATGCTTCTAATTTTCTCCTTAGTCTCAACTACCACAATTCTTCCACCTCCAATATCAAGGGTTCTTTACCTCTTCCATCACTACCAGGTTGGTGTCATTAGTATATGCCACTGGACAGTGTCAACCACAAGCTTCATCTTTAGAGGATTACAAGTCTAACTCATGCTCTCCAACATCCCCATCTCCAGTTATTTCCATTCCTAATCTTGCAGTAGAAGATAATGATCCAATTTTGCATTCACGGGACCTCCACCATTACATAGAATTGATCCTGTTCATGACCAAGTCTTTGGGTTTAAAAGTCACAAAGGGTGCACCATCTCAGATTCAGTTTCCAAAGGTAGACACTATTCCTGCTGTTATCCCATTGTTCCCAGCTCTTCTTGACTTGATCCAATTATTGTGGCAGAAACCAGCACTGCTGTCTTATTACATCTCAGGAAATTAGAAAATGTATGTAGAGACAAACAGGCCTCCTGAAGGAAAGGAGCCTCCTTTCTTTTTCCTTATCAAGCACCTAACTCAATTGTGCTTGAAGTGTCTCACACTAAAGGGAGCTAAGAAAGCACACTCTACCCAGCAGACAGAGAAAATCGTAGGCTAGACATCTTTGGTCAGTACTTTTATTCTTCTGCTGCCCTGGCGATATGAGTAGCCAACATGCAGGTTTGCATGTTGGCATATCAACAGTTTGTCAGGGGGAGTCAGGGAAGATTGATGTCATTCATGCCTTACCTCCCAGAGGACCAAAAGAATGTCACCATATCACCAGGGCATCTCACTATTTGGAAGGTCAGCAGATTATTCTGCTCATCATTCAGATGAGTATGCTGTAAAAACAATCTGTAGGTACACTTGGCTTCAGTCTACTAAAATTTCAGAGTGTACCAGGAGGCATGTTGAAGATCTGCCTTTTGATGGCACGGACATCTTTAAGATGTTTGAGGGCGCAGATCACCCAAGACGAAAGAAAGGTTCTCAGGATTTCCACCCAGAGATTGTCTAATTGGGTCATCCTCGGTACAAGGCTTGCTTATTCATTAGCTAAGAAGCCAATTTTCCAAACTCTCAGAGGACACTCCACAGATGCTGTAGTTACATCTGCTGTGCTGCTTTGAGGTATCTCCATTCCTGATTTCTGCAAAGTGGCTCAGTGCCCTGAACTGTCCATGTTCATTTGTAATTATCCCTTGGATTCTAGGGCTGGGCCATACTTTCTACTATTCTGCTGTGATCTGACCCGCCGGCTATGGTAAGCTTTTGTGTGAGGCACAGAGACCATGAAGAAGAACAGGTTGCTTACCTTTAACTGTAGTTCTTTGAGTGGTTACCTGTGTCATTACACAACCTTCCCTCCTCCCCTATTTTTCAGGTCCTGTGTTGCACTCCTAGCAGACCAAGGAATTGAGGGAAGAGTAGCATTGGCAGTACAGAGCATGCATGGAAGAGAGGATAGGGTGAGGTTTCTGTCAAGGCTACTCAGCTCTAGAACATTCCAGTGATGGCTCTGCACAGGCGCAGACTAATTTGTGTGAGGGCACAGATGATTTCTAAAAGAACCACAATTACAGGTATGCAACCTGTTCTTCTTAGGATGCTATTTCACTGACTCTGAAATGCTGTTCTTGGACAGTAGAACTTTGCAGGAAGATTGTGTTAAATGTAGGCTTCATACAGTAGGTCTCAGCATTACTTGAAGATTAAAGTTTATTGCAAGAATAATGCAATGAACACTACAAAGCAAGCCTACAGTTGCTTACTAGCTGCAGGCTCGCAGCTCACATTCTCTATATCAGTTTTCCCCAACCTGTCTATCAATATTCCTCCTCTACAGCTCCATAATCTGTGACCATTGGCCAAGTTATATGGGCCAGTTGGATACTGTCAACTAAAATAGCTAGAGAAATACAGTTTGAGGAATACTGTCATATACTCTTGTAGCAGGAAGTCAGTCTTAAATTTATAGCAACCCTGGTTTACCACTGGTTCCATACACCACAGTCTGATATAAAATGGCCCAACTATAGCTTATTGAAAAGTTCAGTTCTATTACTTGTGGCCTAAGTCAAGCTAACAGGGTTTTAAAAATCTTACAGCAGGTGTCAGTTAGCTTACCAATACCAGGATGTTTGTGTTATGGTCTTTACTTTTGCATTTCAGTTCCATCTAACCTGTTAACAATCCAACCCAGCCCCAAACAGATATATATGACACATCTCATGACACACTTAATGAGATGGACCTTAGCCCATGAAAAGTTATTCCAAAATAGAATCACTGAGCATCTCAGTGTATCCTCAGCAGTATCTGTAGCTTAGCACTGGATCCAAGTATTTTCAGTTTTGCAGGAGTGAGTAGGTTCAACAGGTCCAGGGACAGATTTCAGTCTGCAGATTTCTCCTATCATCTCATGTTCTTTTTATCTTACCAGGTAAAGAATTCATGGAAGATGAGCTAAAGGAGCCAATCACTCAAACAAGACCAAGCCAATCAAACAGGTATAAGCACTGGGCTCTAGGTCGGGGTGCACAGCATATGATGGATCAACATCCTCGTCTGATCCAAAGAATGGAATCTGGCTATGAAAGCAGTGAACGCAACAGTAGTAGCCCAGTCAGTATGGACATGCCTTTGTCAGAGAGCTCTAGCACCTCTAGGTAAGTTTTATAAAAATAAATCAAGTTCACATGCTTGATTCTTCATATTGAAGCACCAAATAATTTCTTTGTTATCCTCCTTGGCAACATAAATGGAGATCTAGTCTATTAATTAAAATAATGGATAAATTAACATATACAAGTTTCCTAAGAGCTGTAGTAGTAATAGCAAGTGGAATGTTTTGACCATCTCTTCAGGCACATGTGTTTTGGAAAGCTAATGTTCACTCCTCATCTTGCCACTTTCCCTAGGCAAGCTGAGAGCAGCCACCACTGTCTCCCCATCCACCAGCAACATTTCACTTTCTTTGCAGAGAGACAAGGAAGTAACTTCCAAAGTATTTATATTTCTTGTTCTCTTTGAGTTCATCAAATTTTTCCTTGCTCCCAACCAGAGCTAGAAAGTAACTTGTTTTCTTAATGGAATATTTTGGTAACTAGTACCTTTTAAAATAGTGCCTAGAAAAGCCATGGCTGTAATTCACTGCTATTCAATGAATCTGGAACAAATTGTCTGCCTGTTATTCATTACTGAGGGTGTGTGCTAATTCAGTCTGAGCAACAGAAGAGCAGGAGGAAGGGCCACATAGGTGACTGCCTCATGCTGCAGTAGGAATATTGTTTTGCAGTGTCTTCTGCATTCTTTCAGAATTTCCAAGATACAGTATCTGAATTGGCTACTTGGGGGAACAAAAAGAACATTTTCCATGTTTTTCAATGATACAGTAGTACCAGCAATACTAAGTTGTTAGCTATGAGTAAACATCATGTATCATCTCTGGACTGCAGTAACAGTAACAGGTAATGAATGACCTGTTGAGTGATCAAAGTAATGAGTACAGTTGTCCCTTCATTTTCACTGGGGTTTGGTTCCAGGACCCCCCCCCCTTGGATACCAAAATCCATGAATACTCAAGTCCCATTATATGCAATGACAAAGCAAAATGGTGCCCCTTATATAAGATGGCAAAATCAAGGTTTGCTTTTTGGATTATTATTTTTTAAAGAATATTTTCAAGCCGTGAATACTTAAATCCGTGGATACCAAATCCGTGGAAATGAAGGGACAACTGTAAATACTTTCTTTTTAAAAGTAATATTTTAAACTCTGTTCCCAGCCCAACTGCAAGCAAGAGCAGCTGGTGTCAGCAAGAACAAAGAAGTATAACAGCTGAGGAGTGATATCCTTGTTTTTCTCTGCAAGAAATGGCAGTGTTAAAGAGTGGATTGAATTGCTACTATTGACTCTCTTCTTAGCTCTTTGAGGCTTCTGGACATGCTAAAAGGGCATGTGTTAACTATTCCTAGGATCATAGATTTTTAGATAAAAATAAATCCAATACAGAAGTGGCTAAAGTAGGATGGGCAACTGTGAAGGAAAGTTTTTCAGCCTTCATATGGAAGTAACTTCAAGTTTCTCTTTTTGGATATGTGGGGGTGATGGTCTAAATATGTTTCTCAGTAGCAGGTTTTGGATCAATTTCCCATCAGTTTGTGAATGTTCCCTCAAATTTAGGGTATTTGTGCAGGAACTCGATAGGACCTTAATGGTGGTCTGAAGGGGACCATAAAAATGTCCAGGGGGGGGGGAGGAGCCAAGCTTCAATGGCATAGGAACAATTCCCAGGACGAGTGCTCAAGGTAATGGAATTAAATGAATATTTTCCCCTCAAAAAGGCATGAGGAGAGCTCTTGAGGGAAGATTTATAGAATCATAGAATTGCAGAGTTGGAAGAGACCACGAGGGCCATCCAGTCCAACCCCCTGCCACGCAGGAAATCACAATCAAAGCATCCCCGACAGATGGCCATCCAGCCTCTGTTTAAAGACCTCCAAGGAAGGAGACCCCACCACGCTCCGAGAGAGTGTGTTCCACTGCCGAACAGCTCTTACTGTCAAAAAGTTCCTCCTCATGCTGAGGTGGAATCTCTGTTCCTGGAGCTTGCACCCATTTCTCCGTGTTCCAGTCTCTGGAGCAGCAGAAAACAAGCTTGCTCCATCCTCAGCGTGACATCCCTTCAAATACTTAAACAGGGCTATCATATCGCCTTATGGTTGTGAATTACTAAGGAATGTTAATAGAAGGGAAAACCGCAGATCAAAGAAGCCTAAAGTAAACAGATAGTTACTTTCGGTTTTGTCCGATCTTGATCTTGGAACTATCTCCAACATAATTAAAAAGAACATTTGGCTAATAAATCACTAAGGTTGAAGAAAGCAGCGAACAATTGTAGGCAAATGAAAAGGATGATTTAACAGAGGAAGAAATATTTGATCTAGCTGGAGAATAAGTGGAAAGCTTTCAAAAAAAATAAGTGGTGGAGGAAGGAGGGGCCATTAACAGAAGGGAAGAAACGAAAATTTGGAGTGTTTTGATTTTCTTATGTCTAAAAAAAGAAGCAATACAGCAGGAAAAAGCTGGTTGAGACCACAAGTATTAAGCAAGCTATCAGATAGATCACACAAGAGATCTGGGAGACTGGAGAGGATATTTCCGGAAGTACAGAATAACAAGGGTGAACCAGAAGGACAAAAGATGGAAAAAGAAATTAGCCCTCCATTAGGTGCCTCAGCTTTAAATCCCCCATCTCCAAAAGAGAGGGAAAGAAGGGGAGAAAGCACAGAGGATATTAAAACTCATATGGATTCTCTCTTTACAAAAATGATGACAGAATTTAGAGAAGATAAATAGAGAATGTCTTCAGAGTTTGCAAGCATAAGAGAAGAAATGCAGAAGGAGAGGAAAAGATCTGAAGAAAGATTTGTGGAAATGAGTACAAAAATACAAGGAAAACAAGGAGATATTCTTAATATAGTAAAAGAGAACAAAGAAATAATTAAAACCCAAACACTTCAAGGCAGTCAGATCCAGGACAATATGAAGAAAATCACAGATATGGAAAAAAAACTGATATACATGCAAGATTATCAACGCAGGAATAACTTCAGAATAAGGTTCCTGCCAGAATCTGTGGGGAAAGATCAAGGATCTAACCTGAAATCTGAAGTGTTGAAATGGCTACAGCAAGTGACCGCAGCTATGAAATAGAGGGAAGAGGACATCGAGCGGATCCATAGAGAACTGACAGGAAGGAGAAGTATTTTGCCAAGGGATGTTATTGTCAGAGTTATTAATTACAGTAACAAGGAGGAATTGATGAGAACAGTCAAGAAATATTCAGAGAGACTGAAGTATGGAGATGTAAGGGTGGAATTATATAATGACTACTGTCCACAAACAGTAATCTGGAGAAAATTGATGAAGCCTTGTATTGCTACTCTTTTGAAAGCTGGTATAAAATATGCTTGGGGATATCCAGTGTTTTTGAAATTTGAATGGGCAGGAAAAAGATATAGAATGGAAACACCAGAAGAAGGACTGCAATTGTTGGAGGAGTTGGGAGTACATAAGGAGGAGTATGGAGCTGATGGAGGAGCGGACAGCGGAGGAGGAAAAGTTTAGACAGATGAAGAAAGCAGAAGGAAGAAGAAGGAAAAAAAATTACAGGGGGGGAAAAAGAGGGGAAATGTTTATATTTTTTATTTTTATGAGCACTCGGGGGGAGGGAGTTGTTCTGGACCATTGGAAGATCTCTTCGCCTCTCCTCACCTGGAAGACCTGGGGGTCATGAGCAAGGCAATTTGCCTTGGGAAGACAAGGTGGGGAGGTAAAGAAGGGAAAAGGGGGAAGGGAGAAAGGGAATGGTGAAAAATTGGGAAGGGGTGGGTATGGGGAAGGGAGGTCACTTTTTGGAGCCAAGATCTTATAGAAAATGTAATATGGAATCTAATGGTTAATAAATTAAAGATATCAACTTTAAATGTTCATGGCCTTGGCACGGTAATAAAACGAAAAAGGATTGAAGCATTATTGAAGAAGGATCAAGCGGATATAATATTTTTGCAAGAGACACATCAAAAAAGGGAAGGAGTAAATGAATTGAAATTGAATTGGGTAAGAGTTTATGAAAAAGCATATGGGAATTCAAAAGCTAGAGGGATGGCAATATTAATAGGAAAAAAATGTAATTTTGTCATTAAAAAGGTGAAAAAAGATGAAAATGGTAGATATATTATAATGCAAGGTGAAATGGGAGAAGATAAATATGTTCTAATGAATGTATATGCTCCAAATGAAAAACAAGAGAATTTTATGAGAAAGTATTTAAAGAAAGAGGAGAATATGCAAGAACAAAATATTGTTGTAGCAGGAGATTTTAATATGCAAATGGAAAGAATAAAAGACAAATCAAATTATTCATTAAGGGATAAATATGATAATATTAGAAATTTAAATAAAATAATAAAAAGAAAGGGGTTGAAAGATGTGTGGAGATTGGTAAAGGGAGATGAAAGGAAATATACATACTTTTCAATGGTACATAAGAGTTATTCAAGAACTGATTATATTTTTGTATCAAAAAATCTGATTGATAAAATCATAAATTCAGAGATAGAAAATATAAAAGTAACAGACTAAAGTAACAGACCTTGGTCAATGTGGAGATTATAATGAAGAGAGATTATGAACAGGTGAAAAGGTGGAGGTTGAATACAAAGATTTTCCAGCAGCCAGGGGAGGGACTCCTTCCTTGGGTATTGGCTCCGCCTCCAACCAATCACAGGCAGGATACACTGAAATTTAATCTGTTAACCCATCCCCTCCTGGAGGTGGAGCCAACCCCAACCTCCCCAGTTCTGTTCTGCCTCGCGCTGCAGCAAGCCGGTTTTTTCTTATCACTCCAGCTACTACAGAGGACAAAGAGCCAAGATGGCGGCCCCCATGCACGACCGCATGGCAAAGGGGGAACTCTCCTCAGAGGAGGAGGACCTGGCTGAGACTGGCAGCCAGGACCAGGCTTCTGGGCTCCGTGTCCCCTTCCTGGGGCGCATGTTGAGCCAGTCGACCCTTGAAGGGTCGGAGCACGATGGGGTCTCCTCCCAGGAGACGGACCACGCTGCCGCGGGGGACAAGACCATTCCCAGGACCTCAGGAGAGCTGCCCAGGGGAACTGATGGCATGGAGGAGCCCCTGATGGATCTACCACCGCTACTCCTGGAGGGTAAGACCCTGCCTCCAGCACTGGCCGAGTGGTTCGCGCTCGTCACTCACCAGGTGCTGGCGGCGGGGTTTGAGGCCGGGGGCGACCGGGGCTTGTTGACGCGGGCGCGGGGGAATACCCCTTTGCATGCTCCTTCTCTCCCCCCACCTGGGAAGGCGCGCAGCAACGGGCAGGGACCCACGAAGCGAGATCGGGGGGTGGCGACCCCGGAAAGGGAGACCAGCCGGGCGGGTTGCAGCGCCACAGCGGGGGAGCGGGACGGCTTCAGCTCTCCCCCCCCCGCAAGAGGGCAAGGAAGGAAAAGCACTGCCTTCCAACTGTTGGCCTGAAGACCTCCCAGCAGGAGGACGAGGACTGCGAACCCAAGGAGGAAGGGGAGCTTTCCACTGAGGGGGAAGGGGACAACTGTGAAGAGCAGGAGTCCCCTAGGCTTTTTGAGTCAGCCTTTTTCTCTCTCCTTCTGAAAAATGTGCTCAGAGCGTTGGAACTGGGCTCAGGGAGCATGCCTATGGGGGAGCCCAACAAGGGTGTCCCTGAACTCAGAACAGTTGGCAAGGGAGTGGGCAATGTTTTACCTTTCCCAGATGTTTTGAAGGAGGCCATGCTGGGGGAATGGGACAAACCCGGGGGGCCCAAAACCCAGTCATCCCTAGTTAAACAGCTTTACACCCTACCTGGGGAGGTCATGGACATGCTTAAACTCCCTGCCATTGATGCGCTGGTAGTGGGCCTGGTTTCGGGATCACTATTCCCTTGTGATGGAGACGAGCACCTTAAGGCACCAGACGATAAACGCATAGAGACCTTTCTACGCAAAGTGCATGAGGCTACGGCGCTTGCGATGCGGGCGGCCTCGGCGAGGGTCATCATCAGATGGGCCAAGGACATGGTTACCAATGTACCTGACGACTGGGCTAATTTTCATCAAAGCGTGAACAAGATTGCCAGGGCTTCGGCCTACGTGGCAGATGCCAGTCTTGATGCGTTGCGGTTTTCCTCTAGAGGTTTGAGTGCTAATGTGGCGGCCAGGCGTCAATTGTGGTTGAGGAACTGGAATGCAGATAACAAGGCTAAAGCCAACTTGGCAGGGTGCTCTTTTAAAGGAGGGAAGTTGTTTGGTGAAACGCTGGATGAAGTCCTTGTGGAGACGAAGGACAAGTAAAAGGCCCTTCCCTCGCTGCCCAGAAAAGAGGGCCGCAAGCCCTTTCGTTCCAATTTTCAAGGTTTCAGAGGGTTTTGCCACAACAACCAAAGAGTTTTTAGAAAACAAGAAGGGAACTGGAACCCATCCAGACCTTTTCCAAAGCCCAGGTTCAATCAGCCCTCAAAGGGGGGAGCTACCCAGCCCTCCAAGCAAGGAGGGAAAGGCTCTCATCCACTCTGACTATCCAGGGATGGCAATAGGGGGCAGGCTAGCCAGATTTGCATCGATTTGGGAAGATACCTCATCAGATGCTTGGGCGATCAGAACTGTACAACAGGGGTACACAATAGATTTTCTGGCGAAGCCTCCCCCAGCCTTTGTTCAGTCTTGCACAACGTTGTGCAAGGAGAGACAGTCCCGGACAGAGGAGGCGATCAGGCATCTCCTGGACATCCAGGCGATAGAGACGATACCAATAGAACAGCGTTTTTTGGGCACGTATTCCCCGCTGTTCTTGGTACCCAAGAAGAATGGGGAATGACGAGCCATTCTGAACTTGCGGGGCGTCAACCAATGGGTGGCAAAACCCAAGTTTCGAATGGAGACTCTGCGTTCCATTCTAGAGGGAATCCAGGAGGGGGACTTCCTCGCCTCTCTGGATCTCCGGGAAGCTTATCTGCACATCATGATTCATCCAGCACACAGGCGTTTCCTGCAATTTGCCTTCAAGAAGGATCATTTTCAGTACAGAGCGCTTCCCTTCGGCCTCTCCTCATCGCCGAGAGTGTTCGCCAAGGTTCTAGTGGTACTGGTTTCTCACTTGAGAACCAGAGGGATCCACATTTTTCCTTATCTGGACGACTTACTGATAAGAGCCCCATCTTCGGACAAGGCGGCACAGGATGTGGCGGTGACTATAAATTGCCTCGAGGCTCACAGATTTCTGGTGAACAGGGAAAAGAGCCAACTGGTTCCAGTTCAGAGGATTCAACATTTAGGAAATGTGTTGGATACCATAGACTTCTGAATGTATCTTCTGGAGGAAAGGAGCTCGAGAATTCAGGAGTTGATCCTCCTAGTGTTGGGTCAACCCAAATCGCCTTTGATGTCGCTAGCAAGACATCTGGGACAGATGATAGCCTGCATCGACTCGGTGCCCTGGGCCAAATTCCATCTCAGGAAATTGCAGTGGTTCCTCCTTCCCTTCCAGGGACTCATTGCGAAGAGGGCTTGCAGGTTCTTGAAGGTCCCCGCAGAGGTGAAGGAATCGCTGACCTGGTGGCTTCGGGAGAAGTTGACTCTGGGGGTTCCCATCTTGGAACCACGGAGGATTGTGGTTACGACCGATGTGTCCCTAACCGGTTGGGGGGCTCATTGCAGAAACCAATTGGCTCAGGGATTGTGGTCTCAGCAGGAGCAGGAGCTCAGCATCAATTTACTGGAGTTATGGGCGGTGAGACTAGCCTTACTCAAATTTCAGAATTTGGTTGAGGGGACCCATGTTCTGATCCAAACAGACAACATATCCACAAAAGCCCACATAAACAAACAGGGAGGGACGCGGTTGCAGGCCCTCATGGAGAAGTTGGAGTGTCTGTTCAAGTGGGCAGAGAGACACCTGTCATCAATCAGAGTAGAGTATTTGCAGGGGAAGCTGAATGCACAAGCGGACTGGCTGAGTCGTCACACCTTGATACACAGCGAGTGGAGTCTCAACAGTCTAGTGTTCCAGATGATTGTGTTTCGGTTCGGGGAACCACAGGTGGATCTCTTCGCGTCGCAGGAGAATCACAAGCTGCCGCAATATGTATCCAGGTTTTGGACTCGGAGCATTAGGCTTCGATGCTCTGACAATTCCTTGGCTGAAGGCGTTGTGTTATGCCTTTCCTCCAACGACGCTGTTGAGCAGGGTGCTTCGGAAGATCAGACAAGAAAGCGCAGAGGTGATATTGGTGGTGCCCAGATGGCCAAGACGCCCATGGTTCCCGGTGCTGGTGCATCTGCAGGTTCGGGAGCCGTGGCCACTACCTCCTTGGCCAGATCTTCTTTCTCAGGAAGGCTTTCTTCATCCGGATCCGACTTAGTTATGTCTACATGCCTGGAGGTTGAGCGGAAGAGATTGTTGAAGAAGGGATATGAGCCGGAAGTGGTAGAAACTATACTAACGGCAAGATGTCCTTCCACTATCCGCCTTTATGAGGTGACATGGAGGGCCTTCTGTAGGTGGTGTAGACCCAAGGGTGTTAAGCTGTCTCAGGTTTCAGTGGGGTCAGTGTTAGCTTTTCTTCAAGCAGGGTTAAAGAAAGGTCTAGCGGCCAGCACATTGCGGAGACATGTAGCGGTATTGGGTTCCATCTTGAAAGGTTCTAAGGGGAAGTCGATTGCTTCTCATCCACACGTACGGAGTTTTCTCAAAGGGGTGGGCTTGTCGCGTCCACCCGTTGTCCATAGGTTTCCATCTTGGAAGTTGAACGTAGTGTTGAAAGCACTGACTCAGGCACCTTTCGAGCCTATTCGGTCAGTGGACTTGAGTTTACTTACTTGTTAGGTGGCCTTCTTGGCAATAACGTCGACCAGATGTGTATCTGAGTTGAGTGCGTTATCCGTGTGTGAGGAGTTGTGTATTTTTCAGAAGGATTCAGTGACACTGAGGCTGGATCCATCCTTTGTGCCGAAGGTGAATTCCCTTTTTCACAGGTCTCAGGAGTTGGTGTTACCTTCTTTTTGTCCATGTCCGGTAGCGGAGGTGGAGAAGTTGTGGCACACGCTGGATGTTAGACGGGCGCTAAGAGTTTACATAAGGAGAACTGGGGAATTCCACAAGTCTGATGCTCTTTTTGTGGCCTTTTCGGGTAGAGCAAAAGGGACGAAGGCGTCGTCCTCTACGATCGCTAGGTGGTTGAAGCATTGTATTGAAAGGGCGTACTCTACGAGTGGTTTGGAGGTCCCGGCGGGGATACTGGCACATTCTACTCGTAGTGCTGCTACTTTAGCGGCCTTAGGGCCAGCTGTGTCTATTATTGATATTTGTAGGGTGGCCACTTGGGCCGCTGTGTCCACTTTCACTAGACATTACAGGATTGATTCTTATGCATCAGCCGATGCAGCGTTTGGAAGGAGGGTGTTGCAGAAGGTGATTCAGTGATAGAACTGGTCAGTGTTAGAAGTGTTCTTCCAGTGTATATTTTTTCCTCCCACCCTGATTTGGACCGCTGTGTGAGGTCCCAAGGAAGGAGTCCCTCCCCTGGCTGCTGGAAAACGAAACATTGGTACTTACCGTGAAGGTTCCTTTTCAGCAGCCATGGGGAGGGAGTCCTTACCCGACCCTAAAAAAAAAAGAAGAAGTTGTAGTTTCCGTTCCTTGTGATAGTAGGTCATTTCTGTGTTTTTGTTTGGCTGGAGCTTGGATATACCATCTCTGGGGAGGTTGGGGTTGGCTCCACCTCCAGGAGGGGATGGGTTAACAGATTAAATTTCAGTGTATCCTGCCTGCGATTGGTTGGAGGTGAAGCCAATACCCAAGGAAGGACTCCCTCCCCATGGCTGCTGAAAAGGAACCTTCATGGTAAGTACCAGTGTTCCATTTTAAATTACAGAGAAATAGTAGAAAAAAATGAGCATGAATGGCAAGAATTATGGGAATTAAATGATAAAGAAGTATCAAAAGGAATTTTGTGGGATACTATGAAAGCTGTGACAAGGGGGATATGCATAAAAGAAACCTATAACTTAAAAAAAAGGCAAGAAGAAAGAAAAGGGAAATTAGAAAGGGAAATGGAATTATTGGAAAATAAATATATATTAAACAAGGAAAAACAAACTTATATTGAGTTACGAGCAAAGAGGGAGGAATTGGATAAAATGGAAGTAAATGACATACAGGAAAATTTAATTTATTTAAGAAGGGAATATTTTGAATTTAGAAATAAAAATTCAAAAATGTTGGCTAGATCCACACAGAAGAAGAAAATGGAAAATAAGATAAATGGGATTAGAGACAGAACAGGTAAAATGTGTAGAACAATGAAGGAAAAACTAACAATTTTTTAGTTTTATAAAGACCTGTACCAGTCAGGGAATAAATCAGTGGAACAAATAGAAAAATATGTAGGGGAAAATTGGAAGATTAAAATAGAAGAGGAAGATAGGGATTTATTAGAAAAACCAATTACGAAAATGGAAATAGAGGAAACAATAAACAATTTAAAAAGCGGGAAAGCTCCAGGAATGGATGGGTTAGGACCAGATTATTATAAAGTATTTAAAAAGAAGTTGATACCTAAATTATTAGAATTATATAATAATATAATAATGGGAGATAAAGTCCCTCCATCATGGCAACAATCATTGATAATATTGATACCAAAGCCAGATAAGGATTTGTTGGACCCTGGATCATACAGGCCTATATCATTGATAAATCAAGATGCAAAGTTATTTTCAGCAATAATGGCAAAGAGAATGAATAGTTGTATGTATAAATATATACTAAAGGACCAATGTGGATTTCTGAAACGAAGACAAATGTCAAATTTAATAGGAAGGGTGTTAAATAAAATACGTATAATTGGCAAAACAAAAGTAAAAGCAGGGATATTAGCATTAGATATATTTAAAGCATTTGACTGTGTGGAATGGCCAACATTAAAAATAATATTGAAAGAATTTGGAATGGGGAAGAGGTTTAGAGGATTAATAGATCAATTGTATTCCCATAACACAGCTATAGTGATGGTTAATGATGGAATAACAAGAGAAATAAAAATAACGAGAGGAACAAGACAAGGTTGCCCACTTTCTCCAATATTATTTGCAATAGTAATAGAAATTCTAGCAAATGTGATAAGAAATGATAATAGTATAGAAGGAATTGGAGTAGAAACAAAACATAAGATAAGCTTGTTTGCTAATGATACATTGCTAACAATTAAGGAACTGATTAACAGAATAGAAAAAAATAAAGAACATTTAAAATTATTTGGGGAGATGACAGGCTTACAGGTTAATTGGAACAAATCAGATATGATGTTGTTTAACTATACTAAGGAAGAAGAAAATATATTTGTAAAAGAGAAAAAATTAGAAGTAAGATTAAAAAGTAATATTAAGTATTTAGGAATAAATATTACAAAAGATTTAAAAGAACTAGAAGAGAAAAATATTATGGTACTAAGGAAAGAAATGGAAAAGAAGTTGGAAGAATACAAAAATATTCAACTATCATGGTTTGGAAGAGTAGCTTTAGTTAAAATGAAAATATTACCTAAACAAATTTTTTTGTTTAGAATGTTACCAATAAAAGTATCAGAAGTAGAACTGAAAAAATGGCAAAATATGTTGAATAAATATTGTAATTGAGGGAAAAGGATAAGATTAAATAAATTATTTTGGTATATATCACAGAAGGAGGGAGGACTTGGTCTTCCCAAAATAAAAGGATATTATGAAACTAATCAATTGAGATATGTTATAGAAGGAATTGTAGGACAGGGGGATTTAGAATGGTTAGAGATAGAAACAGGGAGAATAGAAAAGAGAATATGGAACATATTTTTTTATAATTTTACAAAAAAGGAAATTAAAAGAATTGAGAATCCATTTCTGCAAAATATATGGGAAATATGGTATAAATATAAGAAAGAATTTTTGCCTATTGATTCAGTATTAACACCAGTTATAATGGGGAAAAAATTCCCAAATAATTTGAAGGAAAAAATGGGAAAGGAATTAAAGAAAAGAGGACTAGATAAAATAGAGGGATGGATAGGATGGATGAATGAGAAAGGGAATATAAGAGAGAAATTATGTGGAATGAAAATTTCATGGTTTAATTGCATACAGTTAGAACAATGGATTAAAAATTGGAAAAAGAATCATAAAGAAACAAGGCAATTTACAAAATTTGAAGATTTGGTGAAAAAAGGTGAAAAGAGGGATGATAATGAAAGTATGAAAGGTATTACAAGTGAATTATATAAAATATTGATAAAAAAATAAGGGAAAAAAAGACAAAGGGGAATATTTAAGGAGAATATGGGAGGAAGATTTGAAACAAAAAATTGGAGATCATGAATGGGATAAGATATGGAAACAAAGACATCTAAAAAATATGTCGATACGGATAAAAGAAAATTATTATAAAATAATATGGAGATGGTATTTGACATCAAGCAAGATTGCATAATATAGATAAGAATAATTCTAAATATTGTTGGAGAGGTTGTCAAGAAATAGGTACATATATGCCTATGTGGTGGAATTGTAAATTTGTACAGCAGTTTTGGGAAATGATTTTCATAGAAATAGAGAATATTCTGAATAGAAATATAGAAAGGAAACCGAGTATAGCATTGATGTCAATTTATAATGGAGAGAATGGGAACCAAGCAGAAAAGGATTTAATAACAAATTTATTAACGGCAGCAAGATTAATTATAGCAAGACATTGGAAAATGCAAATAAATGTACAAGTGGAGGAGTGGTATAAAGAAGTTTGGAAAATGGCAATAAATGATAAGTTAACATGTAGAATTAAAGTAAGAAGAGGAAGTTGGAAAGAAAGTGACTTTGATAAAATGTGGAAAGTATTTGTTAAAAAAGTACTATAGACAAAAGATGGGAGGTTACCTCCACGAGAAGAAATTAGATTCTGGAAAGATTAGGTAAGGGATAATGGCTCCGGTGAAGGGGAGCACTGAGGCGGGGAGGGGGGTTAGGGTAATTAATATTTTTGAATAGAATTATAGTAAAGAATCTATGTTAACTTTTGAAATTATTTAATAGAAAAATTGCGGTGTTTATAGTAATTTTATGTGTTATACTAACTAAGTATTGATTGTATAATATAATGTATGATTATAAAATTAATAAACATATTTTAAAAAAATGTCCATGGGGACTGTAGTTTCTGCACCACTGAACTAAAATATAAATTCCATATATAAAGTATTGGTATCTATTTAGATCCAAAGCCTCTACATTTCAGGATTCCTACTATTGCTGGCTACAAAAAACTCTGGAAGTAGACGATAGTGTTTGCTTTTGAAATTTCTCATAAAAAAACAGATTTCAGAATTAATAATCCTGCTACTTTTTCATAGAATTGTTTTTTAAAATCTACCCCCAAAATTAATGTAACTTCTAAACTAAAAGGTATTCACAAGCTTCTAGTTTCTCTGTCACATGTAAAACTGTAACACTCAGGTAGCTTCTTCCTGTAGCTGTGGCACTGATACATCCCTTCTCTAAAAGTGGCCAATCTTTATTTCTTCATTGTGATCTGTGTGAATCACACAACTGGGTTACTGTGTCTGTGCAGAATGGCATTTGTAACATGCTAAAGCAATTAGGCAAAGTTTTTTGGTAGCTCTGCCGAATTCCCTATGGTACATAAATACCAAGCCCGCCAAAAGCACCTCATTTCTTTTCCATCTGCCGATTAGCAGCTATGGGACATTCTTTGGCAGTTTCTCTTTTGTTTTTTCTTTCTTCAATTGTGATGTGTCTTCAGCTTCATTTAAGCAGTGCTCATGGATTCGAGGCATTGTCGATGCATCGGTCATCTTCATACAACTCCTACTATGACAGCTCAGAAAGTATTTACATGTACAACCCATACAATGGCTGTGAATATTGCCTCTCTTGATGCCAGCACTCTCCTTCTCATAGATGCTCACTGGCTAAAAAGCAAAGATCCTGTTCTCATTCTTCTTTTGTTGCCTGTTCTGTTATAATTCACCCCCCCTTCAAAAGATCGTCAACACCTGCTTCAGCACGAATCTTCTTTCCATGTCATGGCTGTCCGGCCTGCATTGCTTGACACCAAAGCTGCCCATAAGAAGACCCTTGCTACTCAGCCACCTCGTTCCTCTCTACAAATCATAAACTAACTCTGTGTTAGAATATAGTTTATTTCTAAAATCTCAGATTTTCTCTGGGATAGACAAATCATTAAGATACCAGACCACTGCCCGATTAGTAAATAAGGTTTGTGATCTCTTAACCATCATGTTCTCTTATCTTATGTCTCTGTCCCGGCAACTTCCCTCTCCATACAAATGGGCATCAGCTTGTTTCAAAATCATAGTTGATTAAAATTGAGATTAGAATTCACTGCCAATAAAATGGGTGCCTATGTAAAATTCTAGTTATGGTTAAACCTGCTGATTGGATATTGGTTATAAAAGCAGAGAGAGTGCAAAAAGCAATCTCTTTAAAAGGGTTAAGAATATTAAATGTACACTAGCCTCACGTGATATAACTTTCAAGAAAAGCAAAAGGAATTTTGACTGTATTAGCCATTCTTCAGAATTGAGAAGACAAAGATGTTTCATGTTAAAATAATCTTGTTTCCTTACTTTTAAAGAGATTCTTATATGAAACGATCTGGAGGTTTTGTTCCTGCCTGGCGTAACATACCCAAATCACAGAGCAGCAGCATCTTGGAGGTAGAGTCTGCCTCATCTGCTACTTGCTGGACAAAGAACAAGCACTCCATTGGTAATGGTAAGATGTTATTTTCCCTTCACAAATACTTGCAACTTGGGAGCATATTCGTTTTATGATCACCACTGTCTTCTGCTTTTTCTGCCTTCACAGTAGTAGGAGAAGACATCAGACTCTTTTTAATTAGTGGTAATGTGCTTTTCGAGCTATTTTTAATGAAAGAATTGTAGCCCTGTGACACTATGATAAATCATGTTTATTTTAGTTTCTGATCACCACCATGATCCATCACCATTAACTATGTTGTTAAAATGGCAATGACTGAAAAGTCATTGGCCTGAAAGGCTTCCAGAACTATTTACTTTATCAACTTTAAGGCAGTCTCTGCCCTCAAGCTTACTGTCTAAAACCATACTTCCAAAGCTATCGGATGTGGAAGACTGGCAATTTTCCCCCATTGTAGCAGAAACCTGTGTATTTGTACCTATTGTACCTATTGGCTGTAATTGTTTCTTTCTTTCGTGGAAACTCAGCAAGGATCAGTAGCTGATGGCACCAGTCAGTAGGCCACCACTTTGAGTTGCACTGTTCTAAAAGGCATGACACACAAGGGAAAGGGAATCACGGGAATGGAGAGCAAAGGCAAATGTTCTCATTTTTATAATGACTAGCTGAGATGGGAACAATTCAGGTAGCCTATGGAAATGCTTGCTAACTAGGTGACAGTTGAAAATAGTCAAAGATAACTGGCCTCTCTGTTGAGGGAATGGAATAGCCCTGTTTCTTCACCCCTTCCGCTCTGCTGGCTGCTGAAATGGCTAGCTCTTATGACCATTTAATTGGCCTGAGATCATTACATCTGAGCCTAGGCCAATAGGCCATTGCTATAGCTCTAGAAGAGAAAGAGGGAGAAGTGGAGGGCAGGCTCTGTTGAAACAGTATGTTAAACCATGGTTCCCACTAATCATTGAAATCAAGCCAGGTTTAAGTTTCCAAATAATTTAGCAAAACATACAGCCTTTTGCTAGTTCACATCTCCATATTCTCAGTACTACTGTTTCTAAGTGCATGAGCACTGAGTGGTGGAGGAATGAGTGGTGAAATAATAGCCATAGCTATGGTATGGACTTCAATGTGGGTGGGTTCTAAAGCCCAAATGTCTAGCTTTCATTTTTAAAAAAGCAAATCTTTAGCATTTATAAAACTTAAATTATCATTTATTTTGCAAGTGGCCTGCTCTTGCCTTTCAGTATTTTAACCCCTGAATGAAGTTATAGCAATAGTTGGTGTGATGTTTTGGAGAAGGAGCTTCTTGGTTTGTTTGCTTTTTAAAGAGTTTTGCAGTATTTTGGTCTTCCTTCATGAGACGTAATTGCTGCCCATTTAAAGGGAAAAAAGAAATTGGAAATCTATAATTTATTGTAGTTGTGATTGGGTAGTAGTGTGTCTGAAAAAAAAGAAAAGATAACAGCAAAGACAGAAATTCTAACTCAGATCTTATTTTTAAAAAAATAAAATAAAAACTGACCTTGTAAACATATACAAATCATCCTTGAAATGTATGCATATAAAGTTCATCATTATTAAAATTCAATAATATCTATATTGCAGGAAGCAGCCTGTGGTGAAATACTGTAGTGTAAGTTATGCCAGCCATTCAGAGTGATCCAGTGTGTTATACCCATTTTGTTTGTGAGTTAGAATATTGTCTGTAAACTCTTCAGCCTGAGTATTGTTATACACTCTTCTGTATTTGTGTTCTCAAAGAAATGCGATGGGGCAGTTTTAAAACTGATTGTAGCAGCAGGGCAGTATATTGGTGGCTAGAGGGTTTGTGATATTTGTGTCTATATAGATTTGAGAGCTTCTACAAATTTGGATTTGTTTTTCCTGCTCACTGGAGCCTCTTTCTCTCACTGCAGGACTTGAAGCTGAAACAGTGTGCTACGCAGGTGTTTTATCATGTGTTATAATAATAAAGACATTTTTGTGAAGGTACCTAAGTGTTCCCTGGAAAGCAAAGCCTAGGATTATATTGCAAAATGAACAGGTTACACAAATCCATTAATCACACCCTTTACCCTGTAATGGCTCTTGGCCCATTCACAGGCATAAAAAGAGGCAGGGGAAATTTGAGGATTTAAGCTTCAAGAGCTTTGAAGACATTGTCCAGATACACGGTCCACTATTTTACAGCAGATGGAAGCTGACACACCAGTTTCGCAGATACCAGTTTTCCTTATGCTGGCACCCAAGCCTTGTTGCTGCTTAGTCACCAGACCTACCAAAAATGATAGACTTGCTCTCTGATAATATCAAGTACCAGGAACTTTTAACAAATATTCAACTAGACATAGTTCAACATTCAGGAAATAAAAAAATAATGTTAGTTGATTTAGTGATTGGTACTGTGAAAAGTGAGTCGCACAGGATTTAGAGCCCTAAACCCTGATCAAGCATACCCATTTCTTCTTTCTCTGTTAAAGATAGCAGAGACTCCACTGCTAAAATGAAAGAAATCATTCTATGACACAAACAACCCTTCCCTGCTATATCATGTAAAGCTGTCAGTGTTATGATGAAGGAAGAGTAGACATAGAATCACAGAGCTAGAAGGGGCCTCATGGCCCATTGAGTCCAACCTCCTGCTCAATGCAGAATCTCCAGCTAAAGCATCCCCAGTAGGTAGCTGTCCAGCTTCTTTTTGAAGACATCCAGAGGAGGCCCCACCACCTCTCTAGGCAATTGTTTCCATTGCCATACCACTCTTACTGTCAAGAATTTCTTTCTAATGTTCAGTCGAAATCTACCCCCCACCCATAACTTAAAACCATTAGACCTGGTCCTATCCTCAATCCCAGAAAATATCAACTGTGACATTTCAATATGTTGTATTATATTGTTTTTCTCCAGAGGTTCACTCAATTCTTGGAACTTATATATGTGTTGGTTTACCAAGTTTCCATTGATTTGGTCTGCCTGCTCAAGCTGGACCTAACAGTTGGATTTAAGCCACAATGGTTGTTGTCAAATTTTAGCACAGGGGCATTGCATCTCCTTGTAACATGTGGTAGTCCAATGCAACCCCTCCCCCAACACTGGGAAGTTGCATTCAAAGGAGTGGTGTTGACATAAACTGAATTTATAAAGGCATTATGTTTTTATTTAGACAGGTAAGGAACACACAAGTAAATTTGATTCTCTCTTTGGTTCCTTCAATTCCAAGGGATCAAAGGTTTCAAAATCACTGATATTTAAATGGCTTAACATTCACTAGGAAAGGACTTTCCTGGAGGAATCGTGGCTTACTCCCTCAGGGAAAGGGGGGAAAGAAGCAGCTGCCTCAGCAGCCCTTTAAAGCAGTTTTAGATATATGCAAAGCAGCCTCAGTCTAGATGTTTACAAAACACTATATGATACATTGTACATCCCCAGATGATGATGCTTTTGGGTACAAAGTGTTGCAGACAATGATCATTCACTCCACCTTCTTGACTCACTGCTCTGTTCAAGGCAAAATAATGCTTCAACATTCTCTCTCTCTGGCTTTTCTTCGCAAACGAAGATTCAGGAAGGACTCATCCCGCGCTTTCTGCAAGCGCGCTGATGACTAAAAAGGCCAATCCGAGATAAACAAGTCCGGTTGCAAAAAGCACAGCAGAAGGTCTCCTTGGGTGATGTTTTTGGGTTGTGATTCTTTCTGCGTTGTCGTTTCTCTTCAAGACTTGTTCGTCGTGAGTTCTCAAATAGGGCTGCAGCATTGTGGATAGTGCGTCTCCATGCCTCCCGATGTGAGGCCAGGGCGGACCACTGTTGGTGATCAATTTGGCCAAGCCTGAGATGTTGTTTCAGGGAGTCTTTGTATCGCTTTTTTGGAGCGCCCCTCTTACGCTGACCCGTGGCGAGTTCACCGTAGAGTAGTATTTTTGGGAGGCGATGGTCCTCCATCCTAGAAACGTGCCCTGCCCAGCGCAGCTGCGTTCTCAATATCATGGCCTCAATGCTGGTGATCCCTGCTTGCTCAAGGACAGCAACATTCGTCACATAGTCAGTCCAGTGTATATTTAGGATTGTGCGTAGACAGCGCTGATGAAAGCGCTCGAGGAGTCGTAGGTGGTGGCGATAGGTGACCCATGTTTCAGATCCATAAAGGAGGATAGACAGTACGATGGCTCTATACACACTGATTTTTGTGCTTTGCCTCAGGTGTTTATTGCTCCAGACTCTTTTGTGAAGTCTTCCAAATGCACTATATGCCTTTGCTAATCTGTGATCGATCTCTTTGTCAATCTTGGCATCTGAGGAGATGATGCTTCCCAGGTAGGTGAACTGCTGAACGGACTTGAGCACTGATTTGCCGACGGCAATGTGGGGATGGTGGTGTTCGTCCTGTGGTGCAGGCTGGTAAAGAACTTCTGTTTTCTTCAGGTTGACTTCTAGCCCAAACAGCTCTGCAGCTGTTGCAAAGCAGGATGTTAGGCGCTGCAGAGCTCCTTCTGTGTGGGCAACAAGGGCAGCATCATCGGCGAAGAGCAGCTCACGGACTAGATAGTTTAGAGTCTTAGTGTGAGCCCTCAGACGGCTTAAGTTAAACAAGCTACCATCAGTACGGTAGCGTATATAGATGCCGTCGTCTTCTTCAAGCTCTGCCATAGCCCTTTGGAGCATCATGCTAAAGAAGATTGTAAATAAAGTTGGTGCAAGAACACAACCTTGCTTCACTCCATTCGTTATTAGAAAGGGCTCTGAAAGAGCATCGCCATATCTGACTTGACCACGCTGGCCCTCGTGTAGCAAGATAATCATTTTAAGGAATTTGGGGGGGCATCCTAGTCTTTCCAGGATCTGCCACAGACCTTTTCTACTTACAGTGTCAAAGGCTTTGGTGAGGTCGACAAATGTTACATAGAGACCCTTGTTCTGCTCCCTACATTTTTCTTGCAGTTGCCTAAGGGCAAATACCATGTCTGTAGTACTCCTATTGGCTCTGAAGCCACATTGGCTTTCAGGGAGAAGTTCTTCTGCAATAGCAGGAACTAACCTGTTCAGGAGTATCCTTGCAAGGATTTTTCCAGCAATAGAGAGCAGTGTTATGCCTCGATAGTTTGAGCAGTCGGATTTTGCTCCTTTTTTCTTGTACAGGGTGATGATGACTGCATCTCGGAGGTCTGATGGCAGTTCCCCTTTTTCCCAGCAATTCACAAGGAATTCGTGGAATTTTTCGTGGAGTGCATGACCTCCGTGTTTCCAAACTTCAGGTGGGATTCCATCAATCCCAGCTGCCTTGCCGTTTTTCATCTGCTGTATGGCCTTAAAGGTCTCTTCCAAAGTGGGAGCTATGTCCAATTCATTTTTCATTGGTTTTTGTATCATATCTTGGATAGCTGAGGCTTGGACTACTCGGTTGGCGCTAAAGAGACTTTGAAAATGTTCAGCCCAACGATTTAGGATGGAGGCTTTATCAGTAATTAATGTTTGACCATCTGTACTGTATAAGGAGCTTTGGACCTGATAAGTAGGTCCAAACACTGCTTTAAGAGCTTCATAAAATCCTCTATGATCACCCAGATCTGCACAGCGTTGTGTCTTTTCTGCTATACTGATCCACCACTTGTTCTGCATGTCTCGGAGTTTTTGTTGTAGTTTGCTACATGTGAGGCGGAAAGCTGCTTTTCTTACATGACAGGTTGGCTGGGCGAGGTATGCCTGGTGAGCAGCTCTCTTCCTTGCCAACAGTTCCTGGATCTCTTGGTTGTTTTCATCAAACCAGTCTTGATTTTTCTTGTGGGAGAAGCCAAGGGATTCTTCTGCAGACTGGAGGATACTGTTTTTGATATGTTGCCAAAGCACTGTAGGAGAAGGATCTGTAGGGTGGTCTTCAAGTTTCGTTTGCAGATTTGCCTGGAAGTTGTCTCTCATGGTAGCTTGTTGAAGATTGTTGACTTGGAGTCTCTTCTTTAAGATGCCACCCCTCTTAGGTTTGAACTTAAGATGAAGATTTAGTTTACATCTGACAAGGCGATGATCTGTTTGGCATTCTGCACTGGGCATCACTCGGGTATGACGGACATCACGAATGTCTCTCTGACGGACTAGAACGTAGTCAATGAGGTGCCAATGTTTGGATCGGGGATGCATCCAGGTTGTCTTCAAGCTATCTTTCTGCTGAAAGATTGTGTTTGTAATAGTCAGCTGTTGTTCTGCACAGAACTCTAGCAGGAGGCGTCCGTTATCATTGCAATTTCCAACACCATGCTTGCCTAAGACACCTTTCCAGGCTTCGGAGTTCTTTCCTACTCTGGCGTTGAAGTCACCAAGGATAATAATTTTATCTTCTACAGGGACTTTTTGTATGAGTTGGCGTAGGTCTGTGTAGAATTTGTCTTTCTCTACAGGGTCAGCTTGCATAGTTGGGGCATATACACTAAAGAGAACAACATGTGGGAGGCGTAAGGAAATAATGCGATCAGAGTGTCCTGTTGGCAAGGTTTCGAGTTTGGAGGCAATGGAGTTTTTAATCATAAAGCCTACTCCTGACAGATGTTTTTCGGTTTTGGGTTTGCCAGACCAGTAAAGTGTGTAGCCGGCGCCATGTTCTTTAAGGCTGCCTTCCTCATGGAAGCGAACTTCACTAAGAGCAGCGATGTCAATATTAAGCCGTGATAGTTCAAGGGCTATTAGGGCAGAACGACGCTCAGGCCGTCCACTATCTTCAGAGTCTTGCATGGTTCTGATGTTCCAGCATGCAAGTGTCAGTTTATTTACACCTTTGGAGGCCGGTGTGTGCCTTTGTTTCTTTGCCTTGGTTTGACCGCATCAGAAGATTCCCGTTGGCCGCGGCTAGCCAACCAGGTAGTTGGGGATGAGCTTTCTTTAGGCCACCTTTTCTAGGCCCCTCTCCATGTGGAGCAAGCAGTGCTCTCCTTAAAAAAGGCTGCTTGGTCGTTCAGAATGCTGCCGAACAAGACTGTCATCTCCCGGGTCAGGCTTGAACGACCAATGTCCTGAACCGCCTGCATGCAGGGTTGGGGCTGCGGCTTCCAGTGCATCTTTACACCTGCCGGTTTCGTCCCTCGCCAGTCGCTACAGGGCTTTTTTGGAACTGGATTTGTCCTTCGAGCCTGTGCAATGGATTTTTCTGGTGGAGCGCAGCGTGCACAGAACTGGCCTCACCCTTTAAACCAGAGATTCATCTGCCGTGGCCTTGCAAGCATGGACGTGGCAGTGAGGTCCTCGGGCCGTAGGTTTGATTAGAGTTTCCTTCTCTTAGATGGTTGACCTTACAGGGTTGGACGAGCACCATCTGCCCGGGTTTGGGATTGGAGTTTTCCTTCTCCTAGGACGGTTGCCACAAGGCTGGAGAGCCCATCCTGCCCTTTGACGCTCTTTGTCAGACCCTTCGGTTTTGACCTGTCTGGCATGGGAGACCCTACCAGTGGCTATTATGCCACCGCCAGCATAGCTCAAAACATCATTAGGGTACGCAAGCCTCTCTCCCACGACAAGGGGGCGTCAATGGAGAGGGCTTCAACATTAACCTCTGGAGAAAACTGAAATTTTCTTCCTGTGAATTTCTTTTCAGATAGCCTCACAGAAGGCATGGCATATACCCACTTCAGGGACCAACATAATAGTTGTACTAAAGGAAAGCTGTTTAGATAATGGTTTCCTTACCAGAGCACATCCTTTAATTAAGTTGCATTTCAGGAGACACAGGTTAATCAACCTAATTTATACTAAAGGTATGTAATCTGTTTGATTAACACTGGGATCCTCTGGCTCCTAGCTGCCATAAACCTCATGCCTATACAGCTTTTCCAGAATAAAAGAAACAAAAATTAGAAAACACATTAGAATGATGGAATAAAATATCACGTATTTGTACACAAATAGCTGTAATGACTGAGCTCAGTAACAGTTGCACACCCAGCAGACCAGGGAGTCAGTGGTGTGGCTATAAAAATACACTTTTGTCTCCTCAGTAAGGTTTTTGGTGGAAATAATTGCTTGTCACAAGCTTTGTATTGACTATAGTGAGTTTAAGAAAACTGGCCTCATACAGGGAAAAATCATGTTGTTTAAAATGTAAACAGTGTGTTCACTAAACTTTTTTTTTCTCCCATCCCAAAGGTGAGGAGATACTTGTCTCTTCCAAAAGTGAACTAGATGAATTACAAGAAGAAGTAGCAAGAAGGGCCCAGGAACAAGAACTCAGAAGAAAGCAGGAAAAGGAACTGGAGGCCTCAGTGGGCTTTAACCCTCGTCCTAGCAGGTTCATGGACCTGGATGAGCTGCAAAACCAGGGTAATGTATAGACAAGATACTCATCTTGTGGAGAGATGGTAAAGTTGAGGTTATCTGATATGATATATCTGTGAATGTAATGGTGTTTTTGAAGTACAAAATGATCCTTGTTTTCTGCTAAGAGCATTTTGAAAGAGTTTCTTTCACAGTCATTCTATATCTTCAAGTGTATTGTGTCTGTTAGGGAGAAGTCCATATGATATTATTGATTTGATTTTATTCAGGCTTTCACAATGGATTCCCAAGACACCTTACACTGCTCCCAAGTATGATCAAGATCAGGACAGAGGGCTAAACACATCCCATTTTCCATTACCAACACAGACTCCTGCAGTTTTCACCCACCCATTTCTTCTTAAAATGTTAAAATGTTATTTGGGACATTTTAAAGGTGTATTTTCCCTCCACCATATGCCCCTGAAATAACATTTAAAGGAACAATATCCCTTGGAGGCCTCTAGAGGCACAATTTCCCAATTTTTTTGTCCCAGTTGCAAAGAAGCTTGCAGTCCCACAAAGGAGCACAAGCTGTTTAAGGGGCTGGATCTGATAACCCACAAAGGTAGATTTTTTTTAGGAATCTGAGTTGTCCAGCCTGCCTAAGTCAGTTGCTGGATGTTCCTTGCTGAGATAACAGCTCCTTTCCTGAAAGTCTGTTCCACTCTCACAGCCCCTGCATAATGCTGATCCAGAACTGTTTGCTGTGCTCTGCTTCAGCCTGCCCTCAGAAGGGATGGCTTCACTTGTCAAGACCACTGTGCCTTCCCTTGTTGAATCTGTTGGGTCTCCAAGATGTTTCACAGTTCTCCCTGAAGTGTAGTATGTGTCCAAGAACTTACTGCTTCCCTGTGCTTCCTCTCCCACCCACCCTGCAGAATCAGGTTATTGTGCTTTTGGTTGTAGCATGTTTTCTGATAACTCTTATTCTAAGATCTATTTCACTCTCTGCAACAGAGGTTTGTTTGAGAATTTTTCTTTCCCTGAAATGGCTTTGATAAGGATAAATGCTCTCAATAGCCTAATATGTGTAAGCAATTATCATTGAATGAGGAAAGTCCTTCAGGTAGAGTTAATTTCTCCTAATTAATTAATTTATCCTGTGGGATCACAAGTCCGAATCCATATTGGTCATTAATGTTTTTCTGTTGGTGGAATTCTTCAGTTCAGCTTTATTTATTTTGTCTATATTATTTTAACTCACTTTTAAAACAAAGTGTGCTTCATATATACACCCTTTGTATACAGTTTACAATCAGTGAAATTATTTTGAAACAATCTACTATAAAAGAATTTGAATAGATTAAAACTACACACAGTAGAGCAAAAACCAAACCATGATCTCAGTAAACCCCCAAGCCTGTCTCCAACTCATTGTATTTTATAAATGTTATGGCTGCTTTCAAAACTATAGATGAAAAGCTCTGTGTGTGTGTTATTTTTTTAGTTAAAAAAGTAGGATATAAGTCTGCTAAACAAATAAATAAGTGTATTTGGATACTACCACAGAAGAAGTGTTTTCCCTTGTCACCCCTTGCGTCATCTCTGATTACTGGAGTCCTTGAGAAGGCCCTCTGAAGAAGATTGTAGAGTAATATAGAAGAGCAATAACCTTCAGTTACCCAAACTAAATATTTAAAAATTAATTGAAAAATTAAAACCAGCAATTCAGATTGTGCTCTGAAAAGGATGAAAGCTAATGGAGCTTTTCTTAACTTGATGGGCTATGTCAGCTGGTTCCCATTATACACTTGCAGCCACATTTATATCAGCTATAATTTCTTCCGAAGTAGCCTAATACATACTACATTGCGTTAATTCATTTTGGATGTTATCAGGTCATAGATGACGGTGGACAAGCAATCTTGGACTAGAAGAGGTTACAGCTTGTGCATCAGCCTTTAACTTTATTGCTGAACTATCAACATGGTTATTTGGAAGGAGAATAACTTCATCTAGAATTGAATGAATTGAACCTCCATCTTGATTGGACTGTTATTTTATTAACCCCTCTCCTGTCCCTTACTACTTCTATACCCCCATCTAGCACATTCATTTATGCCCCAGTGGATACCCTCACTCTCTAGAGACTTTTATATGTGTGCATTTGACCCCCAAAGCTTCCCAGCACCTGCTGCACCTGGGCTGCAGACAACTAGGCTTTAAGGCTTGGGGTCAGCTATATGAAGTGTGGAGCTGCTCTGTGTTTGGGGGGATTTTTTGCTTATATGAAGGGAGAACCCTGAAAAGAATGCCAATGAAAATGAAGAGTGCTGCCCTTTGCAGGGAGGACTGATGGCTTTGAGAGGTCTGTGCAAGAGGCAGATTCAGTCTTTGAAGAGTCACTGCATCAAGAGGAGAGGGGAGACTGTGCTGCAGCTTTGGCTCTCTGTAATGAAGCTATATGTAAGTGTTAATTGCTTCAGCTTACTGCGCTTTTTACAGTTTACTAATATCTAATATTATCACAAAAGGTAATATAACTAACTGGTCACAACAAACTCACAGTTGGGGGGGGAAAGAGTATGTATTTTGATCTTTAAAATGTTTGAGGGCATCTTTTTTTTGAGCACCATCATCCCTGGGATGTAGTTTCAGCGTTTCCCCAATTGTTTTTGTTACTTGAGCTCCTTTTGCACTAAGGCAGTAGAAAGAGGGACAGCTGTACTCCTTTTGATGCCAGCTCTTCTGCTTACTAAGTTATGCTCCCTTCTGCCTTCCAACCCCTTGGCACATAATTTTCCCAGTTCAGAGACTTTTTTATTAAGGGGTCTTAATTCCTAAAGTACAGCATGTAGTTGGCTGATCACTCAGGGAAACAGAGCACAGGTGCTATACTGATTGACATTTTAGGAAGATAAGGAAGAGGTTGCATTGGTGTTTTAATAAGTTTAAAATTGTGCTGTGACTTTTGGGAATATGTGCTGCTGCATTTCTTTATTTTGATACTTTATATTTTTGATTGGCTGACTCTCCTTCCCTACCCTCCATTCCCTTCTTGCTGGTTAGCAAGGTTGCAAACAAACTAGATTTATAATGTCATGCCTTGAAAGGTCAAAGTATTCCTTTGTAGAAGTCTGCTGTTGTGGATTAAAGAAAACAAGAAGGCAAAGTACAGACTTCATAAAGGCTCCTCTAGCAAGTGTCCCAACTGGCTGTGTCTTGGGCCTCATACCCTGGCCAGATTCTTTACTATATAGAATATGGCAACACCATTTGGGCTAAAGAGTTATAGTGACCCATGTCACAGAGAATAGGACGTTTCTGAAAAATAATTACAATTTTTTTCCATTTCTTATTGCTTGATTTCTAATCAACCTGTTTGGACACATAGCTAACCTGAATGTGCATTAATGGGAACGGATGCATCCTTGTGAACACTTTTGTGGCAGTATCTGCATGTTCCATTTTTATGTTTTTGTGCATCTTTTGTGTTTCTCCCACTCCCCTGGTTTTGTTTTTGTTTCTGCTATGTTTTCTTTTGCTTTTTAGCTAAACTAAGACTTGCCATGCATGATGCCAGCAATAGCACTCACAGCAGATCTCTAATCGATAAGAAGCTGCAAATCTGTATCCGAAAAGAGCGGAGTCTCCAGGATCGCATGCAGCAACAGCAGCCAGCACAGCCGCCGCCCACCTGCCACCCACCACGGGGGGGCAACATGACCCATTCTACAAGGTAGACTGAAAATATTGCAGTGTTCCAGATCTGAATTGGACCTGATCTGGAAAGAAGAAGTGGGCGATATAGTCCCCTGTTTGTGTGAAATTACTTATTTAATTCATACTCTGACTTATCTAAAGTATTATGGACCTCTCCAGATGACATGAGAATGTTCTTAACTATAAAATGATGGTAGTCACCATCCAGGGCTTGAAGCACAATGAGTTGCATGGATCCTCTCTATATAATGGGGCATCAGGAAGTTGGCCTTATTATGAGGGCACTTTACTGGGCAAGTGCAGTGGGCAGGGGAGTGTACACTCTAGTGCTAGAAATGAAAAATCTGCATCCTAGAACTGCCTCTTTCACCCCTCAAAAGTAAACACAGAAGTGAGGGAATAAATCTTGCCAGTGCTGCCAGTTTTCACAGGGTTTTCTGTGCAAATTGTGAAGCTACCTGAGCATTCTTGTTCCATCGGTCTGTGGGGGAACACTTGTCCTCTTTGAGGCTCAAAATGATTGATATAGGGTACATTGACACAAGGTGAATGTCATGAATTACTAAAAACATTATGGGTATTAGCCAATAAGTGCCTGCAGTATTTAATCACAAGGAGCACACAAGATATTTCAGTGCAGGCTGTAGCAGAAGGAAAACCACATATTCCCAAAATGAAGTGCTGCGAGCTGGGAGAAGGACAACATGACCCACTGCAACAACTAAGTAACAACAGCTATGCACTGATTCTACATTAAAACTGTCTGGAAAAGTCTTTAAGTAAAATAGTTCTGGTTTCCTATTCCAAGCACATTTCTGTATCATAAAAATCAATAGATATCAAAATTATTTAAAAAGAGGCAGATGCTTGAAAACAAAAATAGTAAGTTGTGGAAAGAAATGGGATTAGAGAAATGGCTTTATAGTACCAAAATCAGATTCACCATGTACAATTAAAAAAAAAACCCTTCTGTTGATGAAATGTTGGTGAGAAATCTTAAATGAAATTGAAGATTTTTGCAAAATGAAATTGAAGATTTTTGCAAAATGCCTGTAGTACACCAAGCTAATTGCAGTTATGCCATCCAATTAGTTCATTATATAATTCCTAAAATCCAAGCTTTTCTTTAAAACAAAACAAAAGAAAGCAGAATCTGTGTATAAGGAGAAGATATTGCAAAGTTTTTTAACTGTGGTAAAAGAAATGCTTCAACCTATTCCTCAGTATTAATAATTACCACCTTAGTTGCAGGCACTGGACCAGGAAATAATACTTGTCTGATAACAAAATGATCTTTAAAATTCTATTTCACTCCCAAATAGGGCAAAACCCACACATAATTATCTGCTTTTCTCTAACTAGTATTTAATGAAATTGGACTCCTTAATTATTTTTTTGTTATGTGCCTTTAAGTCATTTCCAATTTACAGTGATCCTCTCAGAAGGTTTTCTTGATAAGAATTATTCAAGGAAGGTTTGCCATTGCCTTCCTCTGAATGGTAGCTTATAGCACCTGGTATTCCCTGGCAGGCTCCCTTCTAAATATCAACCAGGCTTGACCCTACTTAGTGTCTGAGATCAGAGAGGATTTTTTTTTAAATAGCGCTTCTTGTATACTACATTGATCTGGGACATGTTACTCCTTCTTTCTTATGCCAGGGGAATTATATCCTGTGTTCTACAGTTTGAAGAGTTTAGGAATAGGCTCCAAATAAACAAGGGAGATAGAAGTGCTTCATATGAGCAAAATCTAGTATTTTACCTATATCTGAAACAATGACTGGGTTCAAATTTTCTGCAATTTCACCATTAGCTATATCTTTGGACCAAATTATTTATAGTAAACAAGGACTTTCATGGGCAAAGAGGATGTAGAGTATGGTTTTCAAAAGGAAATATGTTCCTCCTCCAAGCACATTATAGATTGAAATCCTAGAACTATTTTCTGCTTTTTAAAAAGAAAAAAAAACCTGACCAGTTTTAAGCATACTTCAAAAGCATGGAAAACATAATGTGTAGTTTGGCTCAAAGATTTGCCTGTTCCAGCTTTCTCCTAGCACTTCTGAGGTGAATGTGGAAAGTGGGCAGCAAGTTGAGTTCTTCTTTTCTTCCGATCCCATCTCTTCCGCCCTCCCACACACACACACACACACACACACACAAAAGACACCCAGCTCTCAAATATTCTTCAGATTTAATAGTTTTCCTGTTACTTTAATAGTAATTCCCCTTTTGGTAAGGGAAGAAACATTACATTGAAATCAATCCAAAATCAACTTCCCTTTCATAAAGAAAATTGTGAGTTGTGACCATTTGGTACTGAGTGGGGGAAAAGAGATCAAATGCTGATACTGTGTGATGATCATATTTCAAAATTCTGTGTTCTAATGTATTTTATAAAAATTTAGAAACCTACAGTATGTATTATACAGTTGAAGGTGAAAATAAAATTTCTAAAAATGACATTCTGCCATGTTTTAAAAATGTGACAACCTCCCTCTGCCCCATTGTTATTTCATAGGTTATACTGTATAGACATAGATCTTTCTTAAACAAGTACTCATGTTAAAATATTTCCCAAAAAAATTAATATAAAGAGGTAATCATTATTAGAGACCCAGAAATATAAAACAGAAGCATTCAAAGAAAGTTTCTTCCCTCATCCTCTTCCCTCTTCCACTTTTGGAAAGGAAACTGCCAAAAAATTTCCAGGTTTTTTTCCCCTCTAGGACTTGATGTGAAGAGGTCATTGCTTCTCACTGGAGTTTACTCCCATCATTCAGAACTTGTTGGTTAAAACCTCAACATTATGACTGAAACATTTATTCTATATTTGTATATAGAAAATTTCAATTTTGAAACATGGCCATTTTGAAGTCAACCCTCAGAATAATTTCATCGTATCATTGTAGATCATATCCCTAAATGCAGAATTACATCATCTTGTTTGAGGATGCCCTCTATCTGATTCAGCTTCAAAATTCATTAAAGTATATTGACAGACTGCACATGTAAAGGATTTTGCTATAGATACTATTTGCGGTTGATGACCGGACTGATGCCTCAAAAGACTAAGACTTACCCAGAAATTGGCAATCTTTCTTCCTATCCCCACCCTGATCCCCCCCCCCCCCACATAAATAAAAAATCCTGGCAGAGGATGAATTCGTCACGTGCCTTGTAAAAGGTAAAATAGAATGGATTTCAAATTAATCATAAGATTGTTTCCCAGTTTGGAAGCACTAATAATTGACTATTATTTTATATACGTTTCAGTGAACAGATTGTCTCACTCGAAGTATTGCTGAACCAGAAGATAGCACTGGAACCCAGCAGAGAAGCAGAACTTGGGTCCAATTCTTACTTCCATCCTACTGTTTCCCATCATGAAATGCATTCATCACATGCCAAGTCCTTTCTACCACCCCCTTCTGAAAGTAACCCCTCTCACAAGACTTCTCTGAACTTGCAAGCTGCTTCTGCTGGAATCAGTGATCAAACTCTCTCTTTTTCCTGTATGCATGGGGTGGGTGGCAGATCCATTCAGACTGAGAATGAATTCCACTGTGATGTGGAGCTTGAGAGAGTTTCTTCCATTAGTCTAAAAGAGGATAAGGATTGCAGCAAAAACCGTAAGCTTGAAGAAGTACATAACGTAACAGCTTCTCTCATGCCATATCACAAAATGAAATGTAACATGGTAAGCTCTGGATCTTTGCCTACACTCTTCCCATCTTCACATTCAGTGCAGGTGCCATCTGACAAAAATGGGCTACATAATCCATGCTTCAAACCATCAAGCTTATCAGAAGGGCCTATTCCTGATCAAAAAGGGGCTAATCAGGCCATAACATTGGCTTCTCACTCTCCTTTGCCACATTGTCCTGCAGAGCCATTACCATCTACTAATAGGTACCTCAAAGCAAACAGTGATGAAAGCTTACCTCTCCCACTGGAAGAATTTGTAAATGGGGATTCTCTGAAATCTGAGACAATCTGTATCAAGGGACATGTTCGCTCACTTGCAGAACAGTTTCAGCAGCTGCAGGAGGTCTCCCGAAGGGAATGCACTTATGGGAAAGAAAGGAAAGTGCCTACCTGTCACAATCAGAATGACTCAAGATTACTTCAGGAATCCTACAGTTGTCCTCCATTCCTTGGTTATAGACAGCCAGTTGAACAACAAGAGAATGGAATATGGTCTGCTGAAAAGTTGAACTCTTGTCTGAGTTCTAGGGATGAGTTGAGTTCTGAAGGTTGTTTTAGTGCTCACAATAAAATTTCTAAGAATTCTGTTTCACAAAACAAGGAGCTGTGCAACAGAGCAGAACAACATTCTGTGGATCCTCATTTCTATCCAGGAAGGTTCAGTCATGAGGGAGAAGTGAGACAGGCAAATGACAGAAATCCTGCTGGCTTAGGTGCATCTGTGCCTTTGGACTGCTGGGTTAACAATGTAAAAAAGTATTATACCTCTCGGGTGGATTGCAAGAATACCAGCTGGTCACCTGTGTCCAATCAAATCATTTCTGGAGAGGATCTAATGCAGAAGCATCCACAGTGGAATCGAGACACAGAGCTGGAGATTTCTGAGCTGGAGTCTTTATATCAGGCCAGCTTACAGGCATCTCAGACAAGCCAACCTGTGTTGGGAAGGCCGGATAATTCCTTACATCTGTTAGGCACAAGAGGTAAAGTTATTGCAAATGCTATATATGTCACCATATTTTTGAATGAAACTTGGATCTTGTCTACTACTAATTTGCAAGTACTTAGTACCGTGTTACATTCAGACTGCCAATGGCCTTGCATTTTTTTTTTGCTGTTCTTGGGGCAATACTTACTAATAAATTTTAGGGGAAAATACACTAATTCTAATTTTCTCTGTATTTATATAATCTAATAAGGCACACTCTTTGTGTTTCTTGGGCAGGGGGGAACTACACAAATTACACACTGGAATTTATTTCACTAGGAAATTGTTCCTGTCATTTCCCTGTGAAACCAAACTAATTATTTGTTGTGCTGCATATTGTCTGCTTGTTGTACTACTAGATAAAAAAGTTCTCCTGATACGCAAACCCTCTTAAGCTCTCATGCAAAAGGTCGCATGTCTTCCAGTACCCAGAACTCTCTTTTGCCTTTTGCTAGAAGCCATCTGTTTTTTTCTTGTAAGACATGGCATCAGTTCTGATGCCAACATAAAGCTGATTCTAGGGGACTAGATTTCTATAGGCTGTGACCACTGAGAAGGGCATATCCTCACCAAATATATCTCAGAGGGCAGAGGGACTAAAGAGATTATCACACTACACTGTTATAGCGCTATTATACAACTTTAGCTGCTATGGCCACCTCCTGTGGAATCCTGGGATTTGCAGTTTAGGGAGGGGCATTTAGAACTCTCAGCCAGAGAGATCTTAGGCCTCACTAAACTACAAAACCCAGAATTCCACAGGAGACACCCATAGCTGTTAAAGTGGAATAATAGCACTATAACTATTTTAGCAAGGAGCTATGTCTTCCCTATAACCAGCCCCATTAAACATTATGACCACAACGTTTTGGACCAGCTGAAGTTTCTGAACACTCTTCAAAGGCAGCCCCAAGTAGAGTGTGTTTATTTATAGTAATCTAAACAGTGTGTAACTAAGGCATGAGTCACTATCCCCAAGTCAGACTTTCAAGAATAGGTGTAGAGTAGCACCTCCGCATCTGCTGATTTGCCATCCACTGATTCAATTATCTGCAAATGGCGAAGGCATGGTGGGTGGGTGGGAGATGATCCTATCTCCATGGGGGGTGGGGTCCAGTGGTGCAGTGGAGCTGGCGGAGGGTGGGTGGGAGGAGGCGAGCTTGCCTCCTCCCTCCCTTCCCCTGGATGGTGCCAGTGGCAGAGGTTCCAGTGGCATGGTGGAGCTGGGGGGGTGGAGTCAAGCTCACCTCCTTTCTCCCTTCTCCATGGCAGGGGTGGGGACTGGTGGTGTAGCGGAGCTGTTGGGGGGAGGGAGGAAGGAGGCGAGCTCGCTTCCCCTCTCTCTTCCCTGGCACAGTTCTGGTGGTGCAGGTTCTGGTGGTGCGGCAGAGCTGGCAAGGGGTGGGTGTGGGAGGAAGGGAGGAGGGAGCTCACTTCTTTTCTACCTTCTTCGGGGGGGGGCAGTGGCAGCAATGAGGGTGTTTGCTATTATCCAAGGTTACACTATCTGTGGTGGGGCCCAGAACCAATCCCCTGTGGATATGGGGGTGCTACTGTAGTTGGCATATCAGCTTTAATTATACAAATGGTGTCCTGGCCATCACTGAAATCCAGGAATCCAGGCTCAGGGTTAACTCCATGAGTAGACCCAAGCTGTAAATCTGTATTCAGTGGAAATGTAATCCCATCCAGCATAGGCTGAATCCCTGTTTCCTGATCTGCCTTTTGGCTTACGTGAAGTACCTTTGTCTTGTCTGCATTAAGCTCCAATTCGTTTACCCTCATAGACCATTAATGGATATCAGTAACTGGTTTACAACTGAAACAACTTCCTCAGAAGTAAAGAGAGAGAAGTAAAAATGAGTATCATCAGCATATTGATGGCATCAAACGCCAGATCTCCAGAAAATCTCTCTCACCAGTTTCATGTAAGAAAATGAACAGCATGGGGGATAAGGCAGAACTGTGAGAAACCCCTCAGGCCAAAGCACTGAACAGAAGTCCCACCTCTACCACCTTTTGAACCTGTCCCTTCAGGATAGATCAAAGGCACTGAAGAATATTGCCTCCAAGTCCATCTAGAGGGGCAGCTCAAAAGATTACCATCATTACTGGCATCAAAAGCATTCAGTAAGTCCAGCAGAACCAACCGGGAAAAATTTGCTCTACCTAGTTCCTGGTGTAGGTCAACTCCAAGATAACCAAAGTTGACTGAAGCCAGATTGAAATGGATCTTAACAATCTTATCTCCTTCAGGAACCTCTGCAACTGGGAGGCCACCACACTCTCTAAGACCTTTCCCCAGAAAATGTTATGCTGGGAATTGGCTAATAGTTAACTAGTACAGCGTAATCCAGTGAGGTGTCTTTTAGCAATAATCTTGCAACTTCCTCTTTTAGGCAGAGTGGAGACCTCCCTTATTTCAGAGCTCCTTGAAGGGTCAAAAAACATTTTTTTAATGATTTTTGCTCTAAAATTCCCAGTAATGATCTCTAGGGGATGTGGAGGGCACTTCATATGTTTTGAGCCCCCTAGACCCCCTCCAGGGGTCAAAATGAAATGTGAATTTTTTAAAAAAATATTTTTTGCCTCAAAGTGTCCCAAAATGACTATTAGGGGGCCAGGAAAACCCCAAAGCATGTCCCCATGTCCCGTAGAGGACATAGAATCATAGAATTGTAAAGTTGGACATGTTCTCCTGAAGGGCTAATATAGCCCCCACCCACCATGATGTGAGGAAAAGCAAGTATCTCTTGCTTGGTTGGTGAGTCTCACTTCTCCAGGGAACCTGTCCACATCCTTTTGCTGTACAAATGGAAAGAGTATCTTTTTGGCTTTGCATTTGGAGATGCATTTTTTTAAATTACCAAGTTGTGACTTTCCCTAAATTCTAAACATGTATATGTGCAGCAATTCTTTAAAGACAAGCCAGAGGTTACACATTGTTGCTCTAATATTTTAGGAAGAGGTTTATTCAACATCTTTATCAGTGACTTGGATGAGGGAATAGAGGGTATGCTTATCAGGTTTGCAGATGACACCAAATTAGGAGGGGTAGCTAATACCCCAGAGGACAGGATCAGAATCCAAAATGACAGATTAGAAAGCTGTGCCAAAACTAACAAAATGAATTTCAACAAGGAGAAATGTAGGATACTACACTTGGGCAGTAAAAATGAAATGCACAGATACAGGATGGGTGACGCCTGGCTTGATGGCAGTACATGTGAAAGGACTCTAGGAGTCTTAGTGGACCACAAGCTGAGCATGAGTCAGCAGTGTGATGTAGCAGCTAAAAAAGCCAATGCAATTCTAGGCTGTATTAATAGGAGTATAGTGTCTAGATCAAGGGAAGCAATAGTGCCACTGTATTCTGCTTTGGTCAGACCTCACCTGGAATACTGTGCCCACTACTGGGCACCACAATTCAGGAAAGATATTGAGAAGGTGGAACGTGTCCAGAGGAGGGCGACCAGGATGGTGGGAGATCTGGAAGCCATGTCCTATGAGGAGCGGCTTAGGGAGCTGGGCATGTTTAGTCTGGAGAAGATAAGGTTGAGAGGGGACATGATAGCCACATTTAAATATTTGAAGGGATGTCTTACTGAGGATGGGGTAAGGTTGTTTTCTGCTGCTTCAGAGACTAGGACATGGAGCAATGGGTTCAAACTACAGGAAAAGAGATTCCATCTAAACATTAGGAAGAACTTCCTGACAGTAAGAGCTGTTCAGAAGTGGAATACACTGCCTCGTAGTGTGGTGGAGTCTCCTTCTTTGGAGGTTTTTAAACAGAGGCTGGATGGCTATCTGTTGGGAATTATTTGATTGTGTATTCCTGCATGGCAGGGGATTGGCCTGGATGACCCTTGTGGTCTCTTCCAACTCTATGATTCTATGATTCAACAATCCATAGCTGTCTTTTATTTTATTTATTTTTTACTGGGGGAAACAGTCCAAATGCTGTAGCTCTTCCCTCAATACTATAACTTCACATCTTGTTGTTTTTCTTTATTGCTCTATATTTTGCTTTATTGCTCCTGTGTTTGTTTATGCTGGGATTACAGTGCTCCAGTGCCACAGTAAGAAGATACCATGGCAGTCAGGTTAGATCCATACTATGGCAGCTGGTGCCCATTGTGGCTTGTGAAGCCACAGTAATAGCAGCCAGTGGTAGGAGAAAGAAGTGTGATGGGCAGGGCCAAGGTCAAAAGTGGTATTCTCACAAACAGGCAGTATTCATGCAGATACACAATTTGGGGCTGGCACATACACCATACTGCTACCTGCCTAGTGCCTTCTTTCCCTTCTGTCTGCCTTGGAAGTAGCAAGGAAAGGAAAAGTGGAGAATATAAGAAAGATTAAGGATGGGTGGAATAGCTGATAACAGAGGGACTGGTGGGCTCTTTGTCCAACACAAGCTTGCGGAACTTGCATATTTTTTATATTCCTTCAATTTTATTTATTTTATGAATAAATTGTTTTATACTTCTTCCATTTGTACTGCACAAGGATGTGAACAGGATCCTTGGAGAGGTGAGGTTCACCAAACAAGCACAAGATCCTTGCTCTTCCTCACATTGCCAGGGTGGGGTGGGGGGGTGAGTTATTTTTACTTTTTGTTTGTCTCTATAGGCTAAGATTTCAGTAGAATGGAAACACAGGCTGGGGTCTTCTTTTGGCCTCAGTCACATTCTGTCTCTAGATCCATGTGTTGAATGGAGGTACTTTTTGTTTCCTCTGTACCAATTTCATAGAGGCTTATCGCATGAGGGAAAGGAAGCAGCAGTGCATCATGATAATAGTGCCTCCTATCTTGGCTTATCGCACAACGTCAGCATTCAACAGCTGTTCTTCCATTCCAGTCCCATGGGAAACAGTAGGAAACATGAGTCTTTTTTTCCAACTGAAAAAAATCTATAGGTTTTTCATGGCTTTTTTCTGGGCTGTGAGGCCGTGTTCTGGAAGAGTTTATTCCTGAGGTTTCGCCTGCATCTGTGGCTGGCATCTTCAGAGAATGGTGGCATAGGGTATGGTGGGGGGGTTATATACTGTGAGTCCCTGTTGGAGAAGATATGTACCTTTGCCTATGTGGATGGCTAGTTCCTGGGGTCCTCCAAACGATCTACAACCCAACCAAGAAAATCAAAGAAATGCTAAGCTCAATGAAAGACAAAAGAGACATTCTCATAGCCGCAGGAGTTTACCGCATACCATGCAGTTGTGGACAAATTTACATAGGGACAACGCAGTGTGCAGTCACGAATCAAGGAACATGAGAGACATGGCAGACTGGGCCAGCCAGAAAAAGCAGAAGTAGCAGAACATGTTCTAAACCAACCTGGACACAAAATGTTATTTGAAAACACCGAAATTCTGGACCAGGCCAACAACTATCATGTCAGAATGCACGGAGAAGCTATTGCAATCCACAAACACCTGGACAACTTCAACAGGAAAGAAGAAACCCTAAAAGTAAACAAAATCTGGCAACCAGTCCTGAAAAACATTAAGATCAAAACTCAACACATGCAAATGAACTCCCAGGGACAGGGAGATTTCCAGCAGACAATGGATCATTAGCCAAAGAGACACTAATCCTCCTTCCATATCTCCACCCAGAAACTCCACCCAGAATACACAATTTACATATCCTCTCCAACAGGGGTTCACAGTATATAACCCCCCACACTCCTACCCAGCCATTCTCTGAAGACGCCAGCCACAGATGAAGGCAAAACGCCAGAAATAAACTCTTCCAGAACATGGCCTCACAGCCCAAAAAGAACCACAGAAAACCAAAGGAGTATCTTATCATTGACAATGTGGGAGTCTTGCCCTTCATTTATTACACAAAAAGACAAATTAAAACCTCAACAAAACAGGTGTACCAACTATGAGAGGTATAAGGTTAAGAAATGAAGATATAAATCTTTTCGCTGATATTAATGTAACTAATGTCATTCTGTACAGCTGAAGTAAATTGTTTATTTAAATTACCCTAATAACAAATAACCTGTTTCTGAACCTTACATGTTATAACCAGGTTTATTGGATTGGTTGTGGAACTTCCTGTTCTTTTCACTACCTCACAGAATTTAGGTTTTTGTTCTGGTCACTGTGCGCCAACAGGAGAAAACAGATGTTTCACAGATACATATTTAGAATTTTAGTTTACCTGTGCTTCTCTCCCCTCCCCCCATGTATCACAGCATCTGCAAACCTACCTACAAGAAGGATGCACAGTGCAACTTGCACGGGTCTGTCAAAAACTCCAACAGCAGAAATCGAACGCAACCTTTATGGATCTATTATATCTCCATTCTCTAAGGTAAGAACGTACAGAAATGAAGATTATGTTAGAACAGCAGTGGGCAACTGCAGCAAGGGTCAGCTTTTGTTCTCCTGGCAGGCCATACCATTGCATTATCTGATGAAATTTGTCTAAAGTATGATGCAGAAGTGACTGCAAATCTACTTCCAGTTTTCATTCCTTGAAATTCCTGCCTATTAGTAGGATGGGGAATCATCAGAAATAATAGGACAAACTGCCGCTCGGATGTAGCAGTTTACTGTTTTGGAGCATTCACCATCCCCGTTTGTTTGTTTGAAATTACACTTCTGAGGGGTTTGGATGAGTTGCAGGCTTGAACTGCAAAAAACAGCAGGGGAAGGAAGAAGGATTGGGAGTCACATACAGCCTGAAAACCCCTTTCCCCAGCACTGCATTAACAGGAAAGCTAAACAGTACACAAATAGAAATTGTAAGGAAATGAATTGTATAAAAACAGAGCAATTAAATGCTTCAAAGTTTGAGTGTTACTTGAAATCCAGCATTAAGACTAGGAGGAACCAGTAATAGTCACCTAGTGGATATCCTAATAATTTGTAAATGGTTTACCTTCACAGTAGGTATTTGCCAGTTTGAAGATATTGTAGCAAACGGGTGTATCACAGACATTGTGGGTTTTCAGCAGCATATAACAATGCTCCCACTATTGGATTTCCATATGGTAGTGTCACAAATGATCACAAGTTAAAATGCATAACTGGCAGAAGACTGGCCGGGTGGGTTAACCCACCTCACCAGCTTGCCACAACTTTAAATGTACTGAGCAATAAAAAAAAAAGAGTAATTTAATTATGCAAAGTCTTCTTTTTCTTGCAGTTTCCCACACAACTTTTATATTTGCTCCTAGACTAAAACATCTAGTATCTTATGGCTTAGCTATGGTAGCTCTAAGACCAGCATCTGCATTAGTTCCTTAAAAAGTTGATAGCAGCTATTACTAGTGACAGTCAGCACTTCTACCTCAATATTCCTTTGGATGATGCTGTCTGCTTCACAATGGAGAACATACTAGGTGCCACGTGTTATATACAACAAATTCAGGGAGGGAATAACTTTGATTAGGGAACAGACAAAGCGCTTTGGTCCTTATTTGATTCTCTCTCCCAACCCTTCCCCCATGGTTGTAACTGACTTGTTTAAAAAGTACAAGACACTCTGATAATGGATCTCCAACATCACATCCATTTGCATTCCTAAGAACTAAGCATTACAACCTTATGTGGGTTGTCTGAAATGATATTCATTGGGGAGCCAGCATGGGGGGGGGGAGAAGACCACTACCTCCATCACCCAAGGAGAGAGGGCTGCTGCCTGCTGGGTTTACCTGCCTGTTTTAGAAACCTGTTCCCCTCACAGAACCAGGCCCCAGGTACCCAGCCAGCTGCTGGCTGATCAGCCAGAAAACTACCTGTCCCCTTTCCAAGAAGTGCGTGCCTGCTATGGTGGGGTCGCCACCAAAGGGGGTAACACCAAAGGGGGGGTTGACCCTTTGTGGGAACCACTTCAAGGGTAGAGTGAGGGCGAGGGTTGGTCCCCTCAGCTAGGAGGGGAAGGAGTGGTTTTAAAAACAACTTGCCTGCCGGCAAAACAAAAATATTTAATGCTGAGAGCATGGGAGGGGAAGCAGCCCAGGGTGCAGCCATTCCAATGGTGATGGTCAGAGGGGAGAGCCACAGGGTGTTGGTTACCCCCAAGCTGTTCCCCACTTCAATCAGTCTGGGTTGCCTTGGCAACAGGCCCCCTGAGCTGAAAATGCTGCTGCTCAATGCCAGGTCGGTGAATGGAAAAACACTCTTGATCCAGGAATTGATCCTGGATGAGCATGCCAACCTGGCTTGTATTACAGAGACCTGGATGGATGAAACCAGGGAGGGGGAGGTAATCTCTCTCAGCTTTGTCTGCCTGGGTTCTCTGTAAAGCATCAGGCAAGGCCTAGGAGGTGGAGTGGCAGTGGTACATCGGGATTCCATCTCCCTCACCTAGTGCCCCGCTCCACAGTCTGCTGGTTTTGAGTGTGTGTTCTTGAAAGTGGGTGGACAGGACAGAATGGGGAGTCTGCTGGTGTACTGTCTACCCCGCTGCCCAACAGTCTCCCTGCCTGAGCTGATGGAGTTGGTCTTGGTGGTGGTGGTGGAGCCCCCGCAGCTTGTACTGGGAGATTTCAATATCCATGCCGAGACTACCTTGTCAGGAGTGGCTCAGGACTTCATGTCCACCATGACAACCATGGGCCTGTCCGAAGCAATATCAGGTGCCCCCCACACTGCAGGACACACTCTCGATCTGTTGTTGTTTTTTCCCCTCTGGGCAGGTTGATGGTGATCTGGGTATGAAGGAACTCTCTGTAGTTCCATTGTCATGGACTGATAACTACCTGGTGGGGTTTAGACTCACTGGCACTCAGAGCTTCTGCAGGGGTGAGGGACCAATTAAGATGGTCCACCCTAGGAGACTTATGTATCCACAGGGATTCCTGATGGCTCTTGGGGAGTTTCCTGTTGCCTTGGCAGGTGATCCTGTCAAAGCCCTGGCTGATCTCTGGAACTAGGAAATGTCCAGGGTGGTGGACACAATTGCCCCTAAGTGTCCCCTCTCAAGAAGTGGAGCCAAGCAAGCCCTCTGGTTCACTAGGGAGCTGACGGTGATGAAACATCTGGGACAGAGACTAGAGCAATGATGGCAGAAGACTTGGAGCGAGTCTGACCGAACATGGGCTAGAGGTCAGTGGAAGGCCTATGCCGTGGCAGTGGTAACAATGAAGAAATTATACTTCTCTGCCACTATTACATCTGCACAGGGTTGTCCAACGGAGCTGTTTGAAATGGTCGGGCCACTTGGCAGCCCATTGCAAGGAATTTGCAAGACACTTTGCAGATAAAATTGCTCAGATTCACTCTGACTTGGATGCTGTTGTGAGTCAGGTCCAGTGGATGTAATCTCAGAACCTGCTTGTCCTGTATTATTGAATAAGTTTCAATTTGTGCAGCCTGAGGATGTGGACAGGATTCTTGGAGAGGTGAGAGCCACCACATGCATACTGGATCCTTGCCCCTCCTGGCTTCTGAAAGTAGCTAGAGAGGGATTGGTCAAGTGGGTAAGGGGAGTGGTGATTACCTCACTGCAGCAAAGGCATTTTCCACCTTGCCTAAAAGAGGCTGTGGTCAGGCTGTTACTACAAAAAAGCCTCCCTGGACCCCCACCCTCCTGAATAATTATCAGTCAGTCTGCAACCTTCCATTTTGGGGCAAGGTTCTAGAATATGTGGTGGCCTCCCAGCTCCAGGGGTTTCTGGATGAAACAGATTATCTAGATCCATTTCAGTCTGGCTTCAGGGCTGGTTATGGGACGGAGACAGCTTTGGTCACCTTGGTGGATGACCTATGCAGGGAACTGGACAGGGGGAGTGTGTCCCTGTTGGTTCTGCTGGACCTCTCAGCAGCTTTTGATACCGTCGACCATGGTATCCTTCTGGGTCGACTCTCTGAGATGGGGCTCAGGGGTACTGTTATGCAGTGATTCTGGTCTTTCTTGGCGGGGTGGACCTAGAAGGTGGTGTTGGGGGACTCCTGTTCAATGTCCTGACCATTGGCCTTTGGAGTCCTTCAGGGTTTGGTTTTATTCCCCCATGCTATTTAATATCTACATGAAACTGCTGGGAGAGGACATCCAGAGTTTTGGGGTGTGGTGTCACCAGTATGCTGATGACACCCAACTCTTTCCCTTCTGAATCCAAGGACTCTGTCTTCATTATAAACCAGTGTCTGTTGTCAGTAATGGACTGGATGAGGGCAAACAAATTCAAACTTAACCCAGACAAGACAGAGATGCTCCTGGTCGGTCAAAAGGCAGATCAGGAAATAGGGACTCTGCTTGTGCTAGATGGGGTCACACTCCCCCTGAAATTTCAGGCTAGCAGTCTGGGTGTTTTCCTGGATTCTACTCTGAGCCTGGATGCCCAGGTTTCAGCAGTGGCCAGGAGTGCATTTGTACAGTTTAAACTGGTGTGCCAACTGCTCCCATTCCTTGGACGTCAGATCTGGTTATGGTGACACAGGCCTTGATTACATCTCGTTTGGACTACTGTAACACACACTATGTGGGGCTGCCTTTGGAAACTTCAGCGGGTCCAGCATTCTGCAGCCAGAATGCTGGCCAGGGCCAGTTACAGGAAGCATATAACATTAAAAGAGCTGCACTGGCTACTGCTTCTTTTCCAGGCACAATAAAAACTGGATATGATCTCCCAATACAATCCTGCCAGAGCCCTAAGATCATCAGGAGGAGGCTTTCTCTTGGTCCCACCACTATCACAAGCTCGCTTGGTGAGGACTCGAGAGGGAGCTTTCTCAGTGACTGCTCTCACCCTTTGGAATACCCTTCCACAGGAGGCTCCCTCCCTGATTTTATTTCTCCGGCAGGCAAAGACTTCTTTTTAAGCAAGCTTTTAATGTATAAGCAGCAGGTCATCTTTTATTTTGTATGTTTTAGTTTTTAATCTGTTTTATATTATGTTTTAATCTGATTTTATAATATTTTAACTGTGTATATTGCATTTTTAAATTGTTTTATGAAAGCTGCCTTGGCTCCCATCTAGGGAGAAAGGTGGCATAAAAATGAAATAAATAAAATAAAAAATAAAGATTCAGAACCCAGAACAAAACATACAATTGACTGATAAACTATATAAGCTGTATTCTGGAAATACATAACATTATGAAAGAACATCTTACTATATAATTTTCCTGGCTAAGATGGTACAAGGTTAAATGGTAGAAAATATTGTCTTAAGTTTACATTACAGTCGGACCCCCATATCTGCAGGTATTTGATTCCAGGTCTTACTGTGGATACCAGAAACTGCAGATAACAGCAAATCTTTTAAAATAAAGGACTCCTGGTAAAAGCATACCATAGAGTTGCATTGGAAGACCTAGAAGATGCCTAGAGAAGATGCCTGTCTAGGCATTTTCCAGTGTGATTCTATGGTATGTGTCCCTGTTTTGTGTCCCATGGATAACAGAAACTGCGTATATTGGTTCCGCGGATATGGGAGTCTAACTGTACCTCACTTTTATTTCTTTTTTTTGGTAAGTCTGGTCAACTCTGCCCTCACCTCAATAATAACCACAACGCAGATAGCTTAGGGGAGAGGCAGTGATGTCTCTTATTTTTGCTGGAAACATGGAGAAAGTAGGAAACAATTGAGAAGACACTTTTCTTTTTAATCCCATCATCACTGTGAAGAGAAAAGAGACTGACCCTCTTTAGTCCTCCATACTTTTCAGAGAATTCAAGGGAAGGCATAATTTTCCTTCATTTGTACTATCTGGGGTAGAATAAGAAAAAGCAAGAAATGTCTCCTACTCTTTATTACTTTTTCTGTCATTCAGGGCAAATGAGAAAATCTTTATTTCTTCCTAAACCTTCTACCTCAAACAGAAGACTTGAAGAAGGAGTTTCTATCATTTGCACTGCAGTTTGAAGATAGAAATCTCTCCTGTTGTTTCAAACCTTCAAACTGCAACACTAATAATAATAATAATAATAAAATTTTATTTATATCCCGCCCCTCTGCAACGCAATCGGGGCGGCTTACAATATAAAAACCCCATACTCACAATAGCCTAGCCCACCCACCCCTTAAAATAATATTAAATTGCAAAGGATTAAAAACATGCATTAATTAAAATATATATAAATTAGAAGAAAAAAAATTAAAAACATACAATCGTAGCCTATAAAGGGCAGCTGAGTCTTGGGCCGGGATAATTATTCAGGAAAGGCCTGCCGGAAAAGATCCGTCTTGACAGCTTTTTTAAAGCTGTCTAAGGTGGTAATAAGACGGATCTCGTCCGGCAGGCCATTCCATAATCTGGGAGCAGCAGCAGAGAAGGCCCTCTGGGAGGTCACCAACAGCCTTGTTTTCATAGGCTGTAACAGATTCCTCCCAGAGGACCGAAGTGTGCGGGGAGGGTCGTATGGAAGGAGGCGGTCCCGGAGGTAAGTTGGACCCAAGCCATGTAGGGCTTTAAAGGTCATAACCAACACCTTGTACTGTGCCCGGAAACTAATAGGCAGCCAGTGGAGAGCTTTTAGCACCAGTGTTATATGCTCTCTTCTGGGAACGCCAGAAATCAACCTGGCTGCCATGTTCTGGACTAGTTGAAGTTTCCGAGTCAAGCACAAGGGTAGCCCCATGTAGAGCACATTACAGAAATCCAGACGGGAGGTTACCAGTGCATGTACCACAGTTTCGAGGTCCCTAGTTTCCAGGAAAGGGCGCAGCTGGCGTACCAGCCGAAGTTGATAACAGGCACTCCTGACCGTTGCATTTACCTGATTAGTCATCTGGAGCGACGGGTCCAGGAGCACCCCCAGACTGCGAACACAATCCTTGGAGGAGAGTGTAATTCCATCCAGGATTGGAGTTTGTATTCCCAGACCTGGTTTTGGGCCTGTAACTGTTAGTACCTCCGTTTTGTCTGGATTCAGTCTCAATTTGTTTTTCCTCATCCAGTCGATTACTGCTTTAAGACAATCATTCAGAGGAGAGACGCCATCTGAAGTCGAAGCCGATGACCGAGACATCGAAAAGTATATCTGGGTGTCATCCGCATACTGATGACACCGCATTCCATGCCTCCGAATGACTTCTCCCAGCAGCTTCATATAGATGTTAAATAGCATCGGGGACAGGATGGCACCCTGAGGAACGCCACAGTTAAGCTCTATTCTAGTAGAGCAACTGTCCCCAAGCCTCACCCTTTGGGATCTGCCCGAGAGGAAGGAACGGAACCACTGCAAGGCAGTGCCTCCGATTCCTAACTCCCTCAGGCGATCCAAGAGGATGGAATGGTCTATTGTATCAAAGGCCGCTGAGAGGTCCAGGAGCACCAACAGGGTCACACTACCCCTGTCGATACCCAAGCGGAGGTCATCAGCCAGAGCAACCATGGCAGTCTCCACTCCATAACCCGTCCTAAAGCCAGTTTGAAATGGATCTAGATAATCGGTTTCATCCAAGACAGCTTGGAGTTGGGAAGCGACCGCCCTCTCAATCACTTTGCTTAGAAAAGGCAGCAAAGAGACTGGTCTATAGTTGTTCCTGTCCAAGGGGTCCAGGGAAGGCTTTTTCAGGAGCGGCTTAACCACCGCTTCCTTCAGACAAGGTGGAAGGGACCCCTCCCTGAAGGACGCATTGATAATATCCCTAAGGAGTACTCTCGATGCGTCACCCCCTTGGGTGGCCAGCCAAGATGGACAGGGATCGAGGGGACAGGTCGTTTTCCTCACTCTACCAAGGAGCTTGTCCACGTCATCGGTACTCACAGATTGAAGCTGATCCAATAAAATTTCATCAACGGAGTTGCTGGACACCTCGTCTATAGATTCTGTCATAACACTGGCATCTAAGTCGGCTCTTATCCGAGAGATTTTATCTGCAAAGTGGATGTTAAATGCATCACAGCAGGCCGTTGTCGAGTTGAGTAAGGGGTTCTGCGCAGGTGGAATGTGCGTCAGCTCCCCCACTACCCTAAACAGTTCTGCTGGACGGGACTCTGCAGATGCAATACGTGCAGCGGAGAAAGACTTCTGCGCTGCACGTATCGCCTCTCGATAAGAATTAAGGAAATTCCTATGATGAGTCTTGTCGGATAAGAGTCGAGTCTTCAGCCAGGTGCGCTCTAGTCGTTGTCCAGCCTGCTTCATTTTCCTAAGCTCCTCTGAGTACCAGGGCTTACGGTTAGGAGCAGGCTGGAAAGGACGCTTGGGAGCGATTGTGTCAATAGCCTTGGTGAGGTCGGTATTCCAAATATTAACCAAAACTTCAACAGAATCACCGGCGTTACCAACCATTAAACCCTCCAAGGCTTTCTGGAATCCAATTGGTTCCATTAGCCTTCGAGGGCGGACCATTCTAATAGGTCCACCACCCCCGGTGGGGCAGACAGTGGCTCTTAGCTCCATCTTGACCAGGAAATGATCCGTCCATGACAATGCAGAGGTTTTAACAACCTTCGCCCACGGATATTCCTGTTCCGTACTAAAGGCCGCATCGAGGGTATGACCTGCACAGTGAGTAGGCCCGACAACCAATTGGGATAGGCCCATGTTTGTCATGGATTCCATGAACTCCCGAGCTGCGCCCGTTAGATTTAGCAAGCTGGTCTCGAGTGGGATGTTGAAGTCACCAAGAACTAAAAGTCTGGGTGACTCCAGCAGCAACTCCGAGACCAGCTGTGTTAGCTCGGTTAGGGAGTCTGTTAGACAACGGGGTGGCCGGTATACTAACAGAATCCCTAAGGTATCCCTGGACCTCAGGCTTAGGTACATACACTCGATGTGGACTGTGTTCCGGATAGGCTTCCTGGTCAAGGTTAGATTGTTTTTATGAACACTAGTTACAAATATACACACATGCACGCACACTCACACACAACTCGTAATTTTCTGCCAAGCATTGTAAGAGAAACAGTCCTATATCCTGTGCTGAGATGTAGATAGGATAGGAAAAAGCGAAAGTGGCTACTGCTGATTCAAATCCATGCCACAGCACAAATGAAACTTCAGGGGGTGGTCACCAATGCTAGCCTGTGGCATTCTCCACTTAAAGCAGCCACCTCACATTGCCTAGTGGAAAGTCCCAAAGTATTGGTCTATCAGCATCAATAATGCAGTGTCAATGTTTGGCCAGCTTTTCAATAGTGTATAGATGCAGAGTCTATGTATAATATAGACATAGATAGGGAATAAAGAGAACAAATCTGCTTCAGTTGGTGAGTAAGATTCCTAGATTTGGGGGCGGGGAATCTTGAAGGACATTAAAGACTATCAAATGTATTATACCGTAAGTCAGCTCCTCAACCTGCTGTCTTTCTAATGTTTTGGTCTACAACTCTCAGCAGCCCCAGCAGCATGACCAATGGTCAGGGATAACAAGAGTTTCAGTCCAAAACATGAAGAAAGCTGGCCAAAGCTTTCAAGGACACTGCCCACTTTATCAGATGCATGAAATTTTACCTCAGATTGGCAGATTTAGGTAGACATACTGTACTTAGATGGGTGGGGATTATTAACAGTATAGAAAGAGGAAACTAAAATGCAAAAAAGTACAGACAGTGATAATTACCTTTCAATATTCAACTCTTTGCATATTCCATATTCATTTACTTTGCAACCTTAATAACCATTATACACAATTCTGAATTGGGTAAGTTAATTAATGGCTGACAGTGCAGTACACCCATTTTTCATGAAAATATTTTTCTGAATATGACAATGTCTCAGCAGGTACCATACACAAGAAATTATGGCAAGGAGCCAGAAGAGGAAATGTACAGTGCAGAGAACTTCCGTCGCATTGCACGTAGTCTCAGTGGGACAGTCATCACAAACAAGGAAGAGACACTTGTTTCTTCCCGCAGTTTTGTAAGTAGAAGAGTCAAAGACTGAGCTGGAATTTTGTTTGTTCCTTCATTCACTTGGCTTTGTTGCTAGGGCTTAAAGAGGAAAAGCACACACTTCAATAGCTTGTTTAGTTCATAAAATCTCTTGATTTGATATGAAGCACATGAGACAATTAAGTTTCAGTATATTTAATACTGTTTAATATCCTGCCTTTCTCCCAGCATGGGATTCAAAGGTATTAAATAGAGAGCTTTGGAAAGTTATTCAGGGGAGGCTACAACTTCCAGAATCCCCCCAAAAACATGGCTATTGGCTGAGGAATTCTGGGATTTGTAGTCCAAAAACAAAAAAGTTTTCCAAACTGTGAGTATACCTGTTATAATAGTATAACAATTAGTACCTATGTATTTGCATCCTTTGGCTGCTGTTTCAGCAGTTTTAGTCCCCCCCCCCTCTTTTCTGTCATCCCCAACACAGGGGTGGGAATTGTGCACCCCTACAGATACTGCTGAATGGAAACTCCCATCAGTCTTGGCCAGCATAGCCAATAGTGAGGAATGATGCAAGTTACAGTTAAACAGCATCTGGAGGAACAAATAATTCCCACCCCCAGCATAACAGCTGCCCACTCTCAATTTAGAAGCCATTATTGTAAAAATGGTGAACCATTAGGAACTCAGTTTTACTGCGGTGTTTGTTTCAACACGGGCTGTCTTTCAGTAGCCATAAAATACTTGCAGTGCAATCCCATACATATTTTCCTTATTTATTCAATTTATTTAACATATTTTATACCATCGTACACGAGAGCATCCTCACTGGGCTTTTTTCCAGGTAGGTGTGTATGGGATTACATTACTAATCTGAAACCAGCCTGCTTATCTATCTGTCCACCCACAGAGGTCAGAGCCTGTTTACTATATTACCCATCTCCCCTAAAGTTGGTATCCCATTGCTTCAATCCATTGATCATCTTGATTTTATGGCAAATCCCATTATCTTAAAATATCTTCCTTCCTACAAATCTATAAAGGCTATGTTTTATCTGCTGCTATCACTGGACAGGTTCGTATAATGGATGATGCCAATGCTTCTCAAAGTGGTCCTTGGACCAATGCCAGCCCACATAACATTGAAGGGAAATTGCCAGTCCTTCACATCAAGTAGCCTGAGAAACACTGGGTATTACACTGATACTGAGTGTTTTAAATCTTTTGGTTCATGATTAGTTGAGAATTGACACATCTTGCTACATGCAGTATTTTTGTCATTGTTGCATACATCCTTTGGTATCTAGCAAAAAAACTGGAATCACACTACAGGTTGAGTCTCCCTTATCCAGAATTCTGAAAACTGAAATATTCCAAAATTGTTCACGTGAGTGGCAGAGATAGTGATACCTTTGCTTTTTGGTGGTTCAATGTATACAGACTTTTTCATGCACAAAATTATTAAAAATATATCAAATTACCTTCAGGTTATGTGTATAAGGTATATATGAAACATAAATGAATTTTGCATTTAGACTTGGGTGCCATCTCCAAGATATCTCATTATGTATATGAAAGTACAGTTGTCCCCTCATATTCACTGGGGTCTGGTTCCAGGACCCCCCATGGATACCAAAATCCATGAATACTCAAGTCCCATTATATGCAATGGCATAGCAAAATAGTGTCCGTCATGTAAGATGGCAAAATCAAGGTTGCTTTTTGGGTTCTTATTTTTTTTAAAGAATATTTTCAAGCCATGAATACTTAAATCTGTGGATACCAAATCTGTGGATATGGAGGGGTAACTGTATTCCAAAATACCTCTGGTCCCAAGCATTTCGGATAAGGGAAACTCAACCTGTACTTTCCCATTTGTTCTTATTAAGGTCCCTCTGCCCCTTGGGGAAATAGAGGAAGGGAAATTGTACCACAAAGTACTGTTTCTTAATAAGGACAGGACCCTATTTTATCTTTTCTTTTATCTGATAAATTCCCCAAATATCCATCACAACAGCTGGAACTGGGCTAAAGAAGTGAACAGCTGATAACTCCTCCGCTGGTTAAGCCCAAGGATCCATGAGTTTAGAGGATGCTGAAGTCCAGGAGAATGAGACAAGATCACAAGGCTCATTCTCTTCTTCTGAAAGGAATGATAAATTGACAGAGCTCTCAGTTGGGATGCCACGTTGAAAGCAATGTGAAACTGGGAGTAAATCTCAGTGCATTAGGACTCAGTGCATTAGGACCCTAAGCGATGTGTGCTTAGACACATACATGGATTCTGCACCTGTGCACAATGATCTTTGGAACCTTCTAAATTTAATCTAGGAGGAGGATGAAGCAGTTACCTCTTGCTCAGAAACAGACAGCTAAACAGGATTCAGTGCTAATGCTTCACCTTTCTGGTTGGCTCCCAGTCTGTTGCTAGGCCAAATTCAGGGTGATGGTTTTGAAATTTAAGACCCTTTACAACATGGGATCAGAGTTCCTGGTTGACCATCTCTTTTACATTTCTATCTGGATCTTTAAAGAGACCCTTCTCTTAGTACCCTTGCCAAGTGAGCCAGGACAGGTGGTTATTGGAGAACCTTCTTTGTGGTGACACCAGACCTGTGGTATCTACTTCAATAACAGCATATTATTTATTTAAAGTATGTTTAGATCAAAAGCTATGATCTGTTATAATATAGATTCTCCATCTCCATCGCCACCATCATTATCGTTGTCATCATTTCTGTTTTTAGTTTATATCAACATAACCATAACAAAAGAAAGGTAAATCACAATAGAATTAAAAAGAGTGGTAAAGAGGAAAGAGAACAGGAGGGGTCAGCATTGACACATTTTGTTCATTCTCCACGTTTTCAGCTTAAAGTGGTGTCATAACCAAAAATCTTCAGTGCTAATTCTTCTTAATGCAAGTTCCTCTTAAAAGAGCAGTAAGACTTGGCTGTGTGTTTCTTTCTGTGTCATGTCTGCCATCATCAGGAGTTAGGATTGCATCCTAATGTCTCTCAACCCTACATGACTTTGAAAGCTGTGAAGTTCACTCCACATCCATCAAAGGTTTCTAAAGTGGTCATTTTGTGATCACTTAGATGGACATTTGGTTAATTGATCAATTAATTAACCAATCAGTGAAGTTTACATATTCATAAAACCAAGATTTTTTATGAAAAATTTCATCATGAAAAAAGTTCTCATAGTATAATGTCACCTTTCCTTCCATTGTCAGTAATTCATGGTTAAAAAAGGGTCAGTATGTCTTATATACCAGGTCAGCTCTCTCATTACTGCCTGCTTTGGTAGAGAGTTGGATTAGATAACCCCTAGGGTAATATCCAGTTTTAAATACTGTGATTGCCTTTAGAATTACTAGTTTCAATTCCATCAAGTGATGTAGTTAATTAAATGTCCAATATTTCTAAATCAGACACTAAAACTCCTCAAAGTGCTTCAATCTCTTATAGCCAAGGTGTGGTCTCATACATATAAAACATACTAATTCAGGAGAAATGTTGGGTTCCATTATTGGGTTGAGAAAGAGTGTGGGGAAAGTTTAGGGGAATCACTGTCTATGCAAAATTGGAATGGAGTCTGTGAAAACAGATACTGAAATCTGTTTCTTCACAAACCAGAGAAATTCATTAAACTTACTGTGTAGAGGAGATCTTCGTACCCATTGTGTTGGTAGGAATACAGTGCTCGGTGTTCTTATCCACACAGGTAATTGTCCTGTGAAGCAGTAGATAACCTCTGAAATACAGTACATATAGGAGCATCAAGTATAAAGGCAAAATATCCATCTTGCACTTATTTTATGCCTTTTGCCTTGAGGTACTCCATAAGAACTTGATCTTTGTGGTGTCAAGGCTTCAAATTGCTTTGCATTGGAGAGCAAGAATAATTTATCTTCTGGCTATATGGTATGACAGAGTTTGGTGCATTGTGTTGTTGTTGGTCTTAAATTGGTTTCTATGCAGTTTCCCATGTCCAGTATCTCAGAGCACTATACACCCCCCCCAAAAAAAACCCTGCATAAGAATAAATGAAAATATAAGCATTCAACTAGAAAACATTAAATAATCAATTAAAAATGGCAGTTAATGCATTTAAAATCAAAGGTTCAAAGTACAGTTGTCAGTTGGGCAGTATGGTAAGTTTTGAAAGGTTGAGTTAATAGATGCATTTTAACAGGTAGGTGCTTTAAAGCCATAGCTGGCACCCTCCTGTATGTAACAGGGTCCATCCCCATATTAGATTTCCCCCATTTTAAATTATATATATATATATATTTCTGTAAATCTTGGAGTTCCTCCAAGCCTGCAAGTACCTTCTTCTTATGTGTGGTTGGTGCCTTTTTGGCTACAATAAGGACTGATACTTCTGAGAATGAGTTCACTTGAAGTAAATATGATGGTTGTTTTAATGGTGTTCATGTATGGAGACTCTTTCTGTTTCATTTGGCTAGCAAAAAATTAAATGTCTTTACCCTTTCCTGTTCTCTGATACTTCTTGCCATCTGTTGTGTATTCTGTATATTTGAGTTCATAATAAAATTTGATTAAATGAAATAACAAAACCAAGCATCAAGCATTTCCTGGCCATAGTCACGCATCCATATGTTGATGAGCTACCCAGTCTCCTTATCCATCCATACCTTGAGCATCTTGACTATGGATCCTTTGTTTAAGTAGGAATAAGCAGTGGAGGGCTGGTTTGGCTCTACCATCAAGGAGAACTACAAAGGTGAGCACTGTAAAGCAATGAGCACATTTTCTGAGCCTAAGAATAGAGCACTGGAATAGACAGCTGATAAATGGAGAAAGAGGAGTTATTATAAGAAGGTCTTTGGTGTAGGGTTAGGCTGAGAGTAACCAGAGTCTCAAGGTTACAGTGCTCAGGAAGGCATACGTAGAGATCCTTCCATGAAAAATACTTAAGTTTCCATTTAATTCTCATTATTATGAACTGTGAACTCAGTATCGGATTCTATGCTAGCTGCTCTACACAAGCTGAAGAAGATGCCAGGTGTACTTCGAGATCAGTCTGGCGGATAGCAGTTTATAATGAGAAATGAGACCAGCACTTTCAAGCCAATTTTATCTATTTTCATTAGTAGATAGCACTCTTGGTCCTTTTTATGCTTTTTTTATGGTGTTATTATTAGACAGATCAGCTGGGATTCATTTTGTAACTTCACATGAATCATCTTTGTTTTGCAAATTTATTTGCATTTGTATGTGTTGGTATGTCTCACAGTATAGCTGTTGCTTTATTTGACTGCTTGTACAAAGGAAACTATAAAGATTATAGTAGAATTACTTGTGCAAGGTAAGGAATTAGGAAATAAAAAATACTTTGGATTTCTTGCTCTCCTTTTCCCTCTCTCAGTCCCTTTTTTCTTCTGTGTCATGCCTTTTTAAAAATTGTAAGCCTGCATGCAGGCATTAAGTTTTCATTCATCTATTTTGAACTATTATTCAGTTTTCAAAAAGGGCCTAGAGCCAAGATGCTTCTAAATTCCACCTTTTCATAGTTTAGCAAAGTTTGGATTTTTTTCTTATTACCAATGAAGATATCGTATAGAACAAGGGTAATAGTTAGTATGGACAGAGCTAAACTAGTAGTCTGCTTACTTCCATTAGTCTGTTTTGATTCAGATTCAGGTTTGTTTTATTTGTTTACATCACAATGTCCATTGTTGCTGTTGCTGTATGCCTTCAAGTCATTTCTGACTTACGGTGACCCTAAGGCAAACTTATTGTGTGGTTTTCTTGACAAGATTTGTTTTGAGGAGGTTTGCCATTCCTTTCCTCTGATGCTGAGAGAGTGTGACTTGCTCAAGGTCACCTAGTTGGTTTCTATGACTGTGTGGGGATTCGAATCCTGGCCTCAGAGTCATAGTCCAACACTCAAGCCATTACACCATGCAGGTTACAATGTCCATGACAAATCACTATAGTAATACAATATATCTGTTAAAACAAATCAAATGACAACCAAAATTCTTGCTGGTATGAGACAAAGAATCACAAGAAAGACAGAAAATAAAAGTACAAGACCAAAAGTTAATACTTTCTAATATATCACTGCCAGCCAACATTGATAATGGCAACTAAGACAACTGTTCCACTTTGTACTCCACTGCCAACATCTTAGAAACTTGGAGTGGGTTTTTTGGGCTGCTACTGCACAGGTGGCAAAATTTAGTGTGATGGATTCATTATCTGCCAACAAATAATATCAGTCAGCAACCAACCAGCTCTGCATTCAAAAGATCTCCCAACTTACATGCCCTGGGATCACTGTATAATGGGCAGCACAGTAAATAATACACTATTCCTTGCATCCCCTCAGAGCCACAAATACATAACCACTGGGTATAGAGGATTCCTTTATATGGTCTGTCAAAGTAAACTGAAGGCATTATTTGGAAATGAAGGGGCAGTAAATGCTTTTCTGATGGCAACAACCAGAAGAATTTTGGAAGTGCCCTTAATCCTGTTTGTTTTTTGCATATGCAGTAGATCTTGATAAATCAACATGACTGTCTGAAAAATTATATGCTTTTGATAATGCTTTGGAATACCTGTACCTCTGCTAACTTGGAGGTTAATGTGTGCTCTTTGTGTACCGGGTATGGTAGTTTTTATTCATCTTTTGTCTCTATTTTGTGTAGTTCACAAGTCTGATATTGATTGTATGGTTTTAGATGTAGACCTTTTTTTAAGGTTGGTTTCAGCTGTTTTGTTCATATCCATATCTAGATGCATATTATGGTGTATTTAGATTTTGAAAATCTCTGTACTAAATTAGTAATAAAAATATGCTTTTTACAATTTTTGACTTTTGTATGTTCTGGAAAGTATGATGGCTGCCTGTACAACATTGCTTTTTCTTTTTAGGTAGATGCATGCCCTTGTTCCCTACCTTACCAAGTTTCTCATTGTTGCACTCTCCCACCTGTTTGTCCAGCTCTGTGCTTGCCCAGTTGATCCCAGTACTGTTTTTAACCACCGTTTTCTATTCTGTTTTCCTTTTTCCTTTTGCCAAAAGGAAGTGGCCAGCGAAAGGAAAATGCCAGTGGAAGCCAGACACCGTTCTTCCAGCATCACTTCCCTCATTTCCCCTCACGATTTTCCTCCTGTGTTACCCTTTGATCCCCAACACTTTTCAACCCAACTGCAGCACCTCTCTCATGATGCACCAGTGCCTAGCATGGTGGGCAAGACACATAGACAATCAGGTAACCACTGGAGTCTTTGCATGGGAGATTCACTATGCAGCTCTTTTTCCTGTTGTTGCACTTCTGTCTGGGCTGTGCTTGTCTGTAATCACTGTACTTTGATCTTTTCAACCAGCTGGAAAAGTGCCCTTTCCGCCATATGTTGTGTTACATACCACACTGCTTGACTAACAGTGAAACAACTGGACATATAAAATGAAGGACTGAGCCTTTATCCTTAGTTAACTTAGCAGCATTTATTAGCACTGACATACATTGAGTGATATGCAGGGGTGTTGCAAGACAATTTTCACTGGAAGCACTGAGACAAAAATTGGGGCAGGGGGAGAAGGGTTGAGTCATTGGTCACTATAAAAGTGGTTTCTGTGAAAACATGTTTACATAGGTAATGACAAAACAACACCAATTAATGCATTTTAATTAGAAACACTAACTAGAAGTCATGATCGCAGTTAAGAATGCACAGCCCAGAGTTACATATTCATAACTGATTCGTATTCACAACTCCTACATATTCAGTAGTGTAGGGGACAAGCTTATGGCTGTCAGACTGAAGTGTGATGAAAGGAAGGTGTGGGAATGCCAGTCTGCTGCACCCCAATCGACAGGAGAATAGACCTCTGTTGCTCACAGTGTCTGCTGCCTGTTAAGTCAGGGGAGGGGGTTGGCCCAGGAGACACTACATACCTATGTAACTATGATAATTATGTAGCTAAATGGCTGATCTAGAATACCAGCCTATGTTGTGAAGCTTCCAAAAAAAAACCCCAAACCAATTTAAAATACAATATGCAAAGTACATATGCAAAGTAGTTGCTACATTGACTAGGAAATCAATGAATATTGCTCAAGTCATCGTGCTATAATGATCTGGAGTGTTAATAAATTCTAATGTGTTATTTCTCTGCAAACTTGTGAAGAAACTGGTTCCTTGAATTTCCTTCAAATATGTTACTTTCAAAAGCCAGGATTACTAAATTTGCTTTGCTTTTCTCTGATGAAGCATTGAACACCTGTATGGTGACAGCACGTGTGTCAAAGTTGAAAGACACAATACCAAATATTATCCCCAGACCATAAAGTGCAGAGGCTTTTTTAAGAGAAAGACTTGACTAAGGAGATTTTGGCCTTAAAAGGACAGGGACAGAACCATATCTTGAATGAAGTAGCTCTTTTAACTATTAATGGAGAAAGAAATGGTGCAGTTTTGCTTCTCTTTGTTTCACGTCCCCTTGAAAGGAAAGATGGGGCTGCTGCTATTTATATCACCTTTCCCTTAAAAACATCTTAAAATACAGTTTAAACAGTATTTCAAGCAAGTGCAGCCCTGGACACAAACATCTACTTAGTTCTCCTCTCATGTGATTGCCTGATGAAGAAGCATGAAGAAGCATACCCACATAATGTATTTGCATATTTAGTTGGCCAAATAAAGTTATCTTACTGAATTTTTCTGCATGGTCAACATGGCTGTTCCTCACCAACTCTTTTTTGTATAGCAACCGTGTAAATGTGTTTGCAGTATGAAAGGTGGTTTACATAATCATCTATTGTATTGTTCACATGAACTTGTTGTTGTTGTTGTTGTTCATTTCTATCTCACCTTTCTCCCAATAATGGGACTCAAGGTGGCTAACAACATATTTAAAACAATACAACTTAAGAACTATATAAATGTCAAAATAAAAGTATAAAAATAAGATTTTAAAAACAATTAAACAGCTTAAACTGCAAAACTAAGATGCACCTAAAGATAGAGAAGCGCACACACAGTGAAAAAATATAATATATGCAGAAGTAATAATGTGAAATTAATGAGAAAGTTACTAGTTATAGTTAAAAATTGGCTAATTCTTTACCTATTAATATCATCAAGCATCACTTTATATAAGGAGGGTTAGTTATGGTACTGCTCGAGTTAGCTATGGTTAGAATTAGCTATGATACCACTCCCTCCATGACACTTACCTTTCTGTGTGGTGGCACTGCATGCTTCCGTGAGGTAAGAAGCTATACCAATGGTAGCACTGCAGCTGATAGGGTTTCCTATGTCAGATAGGCTTTTGCTGTGAAGCCATACTAAATGTGTCAAATAGCTTCCGGGCAGCAGCAGTAGTGGTGTATGTGAAGGAGAAAGACACACATTGGAAGCTGCTTAATGCAGTGTAGATGTGTAAATTGCTATTGCTTAATTGCTTAAAACAGTTTGTCAGCCGCTCTGATAGCCTTGTGGCTGAAGAGCGGGGTATAAATAAATAAATAAATAAATAAATAATATCTCTTGGAGACAACAGCAATGTAACCATTGTTAAATTGTTAGCAATGTGCAGAAGCAGAAAGAGGCACTGGTAAACCATGTCTGAATGTCTTTTACGATAGAAACCATAAGATGGGATAATGCAAAATGAAACAAGAGATAGTGCTGGGAGATGAGACTCCCAAGGTCAGAAGGCCCTCAACAAGCTACTAGGGAATTGCAGAGGACAAGTATGAGTAATATTGTGATGCAATTGGACTCAAGCTGAAATGATGTTAAGTTGCTGACATGCTCAAAACACATAGCAACATAGAGTATGAGAAGCATGAATCATGGGAAGCTAGGAGTTGTAAAATATATATGCATTGCAATAGTTGGAGTGAGCAAGCTAAAGTGGACAGGAATGGGATATTTTCAGTCACATAATTAAACGGGGCTTTTAACCAGGAAATGAAAAGCTAAGAAATGGGGTAGCATTAATAGTGAAGAGTGATGTAGCAAAAGTGATTGATTGAATTTTGTGAGGCCAACTGTTTTTCCATTGCAAACACAAACAACTGCATATATAGATGTCACCTAATGGCCAATATGGAAGTAAAGTAGACTGCATAATTGGAAGCAGAAGATAGGAAATCTCCATTTTCTGTGTGAAAACAAGACCAGGAGCAGATTGTGACCATGAACTGCTGATATCAAAAACTGAAGTAAAGTTAAAGAACACTAAATCAATCAGGGTGCCAAAAGCCATTCTGAAGAACATCCCTGTAGAATTTAAAGATCGTGTAAAGAACAGGTCTGCAGGGAAGAATGCAAAAAGACACTGTCTGCAGCCAAAAAGACACCTCATTGGATGACAGATAAAATTCTTTGAACAGTTAAGAACAGAGGAGAAGCAAAAGTAAAAGGTGACAGAAATAGGGTCAGAATCCTGAATGCACCTGTTCAGCAACTTGTGCATAGAGACAACAGGTACTATGATAACCAGAGAAACAGAAGAAGACAATTTTTGGTCAGAACAGGAGACCTCTTTTGCAAGATCTCAGAAATCAACAAGAAATTTAAACCAAGAGTGGGTATGCTATGATGGAAACAATATGTGGAACAACTATATAGACGAGATGAAAGGATGACAGATTCTTTCAAGGAAAAACCATTTGAAGATGAACCTTCAATTTTAGAAAGTGAAGTGGAAGCTCTACTCAAAGCATTAAGGAGTAATAAATCACCATGAACAGGCGGCATACAAATAGAGCTGTTTCAGCCTTCAGAGAAAGAATAGACCCAAATTCTAACTAAAATCTGCCAGTAATTATGGAAAACAAAGCAATGGCCTCCAGATAGAAAATGCTCTATATACTTTCTTATCCCTATGAAAGATTTTGATAGAATCTTAAAAGATTGCTCATCTCTTCCATCTGCTGTATCCTTGTTAAATCTTTTAATATTTTACAAATTACATTACTGAGAAGAGGTTACCATGTAGATATGTATTGCCAAGTGTTTCTCAGTTGGCATCAACTATCCTTGTTTCCTTTTAATTTTCTTGGAATCCAATTTAGAGCTTTATCCTATACATGTTTACTCAAAAGTCAGTCCCACTGTGTTTATATGCTAATTTTAAAACTTGAAGAAAGATACACATTTTTATTCAACTGAGAGATCATGTAACAAAATATTTAATGCTGTTGCTATCTCCATCTCAGAAGGCAGAGCCTACAAATTTAGAACTTCTCTCAAGACACCTTCCCAGTTTTATTCACATGTTGACCCTTGCTTAGTTTATTCTGAAATAAGTCAACATACCTTTGTGCAGCTCCTTGCTTTTTTGCTACAGCATAAGGAGCCAGTGTTTTCCAATTACAACTTCTGTATATCAGGAATTATTCAACCACTTCCACCCTTTTGTCCCCCATGCCATGCTGCATCCCATTCTAAATTGGTTTAAACAAAAAAGATGGGAGTAAGGGATCAATTGAAATATGTTTTGGGCCTCAGAACCCCAAGTCAGTCCTGTGACTCTATCACTCACTTAAAAGGGAAAAGTATAACACTATCCCCACAACCAACTCTGTCTCAACTCCATACCTTCTAGCCTTGGTATCTGGAAAGTAGAGTTGCCCTCTCTGTAATTGAGTCCCTAGTAAAGATCCTTATGAGGCAAAGTGCACTTACGGGATTCAGAATCCCTAGGTCACCCAGCTGTCACTGGAGGAACTTGCTCAGCATTTATTAGATGAACATGCTATCTGACAGAGAAGGAGAAAGAAGACTGACTTGCTTCTTGCAACAGCAGGTAGCCAACCCCATTCCATAATTTCCTAGAAGGTTTTAAACAGTCCTGCCCACCTCTCAGGACTGCTTTAGCTGTGGGTTCCTGTACTCGCAGGGGATTGGACTAGATGTCCCTTGTAGTCCCTTTTAACCTTATGATTCTACAGCTGGGATGAGGAAAAGTAACTCAAAAAAGTTAGATATATCATTGGCCCTCCACATTTACTGGGGCTAGAAGCGCAGGATCCCCATGAAAATGGAAAAACGACAAATATCTCTACCTCTCCCCCCCCCCAAAAAAAGCCATATTTAACACACAAAAAGTTTGATCTGCAGATTCAACCCACTGCATATGCCTTTGAGGCAGCGGAGTTCCTTTGCAAGGCAGAAATGGGTGGCTGGTGTGGCTTGCCGCCACCTCCATTGCTGCCCCACACCACATCACAAGCCTCAGCACATGTTCACAGTTTCCCTCAGTCTCACTAGGCTTGTAGTCAGTATTAAAAAAATAGCATAGGGCGTCAGCAGAGATGGCAACAAATAATCTACAAATAAGTCCGCAAAAGTTAAACCTGCAATGTGGAGGGCCAACTGTACTGTGGCTTCATTCTCGGCATGTTGAATGCACAAAATGTGTCGTCATCATTTTTCCCAGAGCAATAAACACAATACTTGCAACAACTGTTGGGTGGAATGTTTTGGTTGAGCTTGGTTGAGATTCTGGCATTATCATTAAACAATAGTTAAAATTTGCTTAGAGATTTGCAGTTGCCTAGAAGAGGATTTTTGAATGAGACAAAGGGTACTATAATTAGGAAGGTCAAAATCCATCAAAACAGAGACACATTGCTCAGATTATGGTCCGGTGCTAATCTGGTCCAGTGCTAATCATGTCAAAGCTGCTAATTATCTCAAGTATGCAATCAATGATATATCCAGGTGATTACTTACAACAGGAAGGCATATAGCTATACTTCTCAGTCTGAAGCACTTCTGTGTTTGAGTACTTGTTCCTAGTCACTCAGATATGTTCTATGTTCTCCAAGAGGGAACTGTAAATTATGGATCTAAACCAGCCACAATTAATTTATTCATGGTGTTTACAGTAATAATCTTGGACTGTTTCTCAATTGAGGATTAAACATTGTAGGATTAAACACAGATGTTAGTGATAATCAATACACAAACTCAAATTCCTTTGCTAGTAGCTTCTTAGATACAGTACACTATTGTATCATTCAGATACATCATTGTATCATTCAGCTTGGAGTGAAGGGAAAACACTATTTATATTCTGTTCTCTTTCTCAGGAAATCAGAAGAACATCCAAAAAATTCTGGCTGTGCCTGACAGGGGTGAAACTTTCCAAGGTGAAGACAACCCAGGTCTGGCACTGAGTTATGGGAGCCTCATTTACAAACAGCAGGGCCTGTCTTCTCAAGGGCAGAAAACTCTTCTTAGTATAAATTTAGGAACTGAAGAAGCATCAAACATCTCTGGTCATTGGCCACAGATGAGTCACACTGCCAGACTAACAGCAACACTACCAGACAGACAAGCTGAACATTGGAGATATGCTGCTCAGAAAAGCAAGGGATCACAAGAACATTTACTCCAGCAGCCATTTCATCAAGGAAAGCAAGAGGCTTGTGCCACTGACAATAGGCCTTCGATTGACATGGGTCATAGTACTTTATGTGTATCACGTGGAGTTTCAAGAGACATAGGGAGCTTTCAGGGTTGTCCTGTGCCTCCCCAATATGCTAAGGCTCCAGGTCCTAGGAGGGTAGATATGCCACCAGATGAAGACTGGCGGAAGTATAGTTATACCCCTCAGCCTGGAGCAAAGAGGATTTTACCAGTGTACACAATGGATGGAACTTTTTCATCCATTTATGAGATGCACTGACAGGTACTAGCTCATGCAGCTGCTGCCTCCATGCACAATAGTGGCTGATGAGGTATCAGCTTTCAGAGATGGTTGCTCCCTTATGAAACAGGTTGTCTGAACTGTTGTTACTGAAATGCAGTTGATAACAAGACAGCAAGCTCTTTCTCAGCCAGTGTCTATGCCAGTCTTGTCTTTAAAAGTATCTATAAAATAAGTGGAAACTAATTGCACTGTGTTTCTGTTTTTGTACTGCCGAATCACTGTCTTATCAGAAACTTTTCAGCAACTCTATTCCCAGCCTCTCTCCAAAGGAAATGGTTTAAGGCTCACTAGTAGTGGAAGGAGAGTAAGATTTGCAAATAGATGGAAAAGAAACCCCTCTGGTGACAACAGACAGCATTTTCAAAGACTACGTCATGTATAATCATATTAGTAGACTCATATGCCAACCTGCTATTCAGTTTTCAGTTATTTTTCTCTGTTAGATGATAAAAAGAAACAAAGGAACTTTCTGTGCTCCCCATCAAAAATCTATCAATGCTTATGGGTTAATGAGGCAAATGTTTATTTCTTTTTACTGAGATGTTAAACACAGGTGAATGCTGTAGATGCTAGTACAGAAGTGGAAAGAAGGTATAGCTCAAATTAGGCCTTCTTCCACTTTTTCAAAGCAGCCTAACAGTGTTTCAAATTGCAAAGACTGTTAAAGGTTGCCCACATAATAACATTATAAACAGAATCGCTCTATTTTAGAGTCAAACATACTTGCCTTTGTAAGTATTTTTCAAATAAATATATGAAATAGTTACAATTGTTAGGTGGTGTGTGAATTTATTTATTCTTCCCGGTAAAGTGATTAAAAAAAAAAAACTGGCACACATTTTCCCCAAGTGTGTAGGGTTTATATACTGTGAACCCCTGTTGGGTTCATCTCTGTGCATAATTTTTCTAACCTTGTGGTGTTAAATGTTTTGTCATTCGGATCCATCATTGTCTGGGTCTATCAAAATTATTCAGACCTGTGTGTTCTACAAAAAATGTACTATAACATAACATTTGAGATTGAAAAGAGCTGATGTGAAGACAATTAGTTTAAATGTTCAATGAAAAGCCCATTTTTCTGATCTCGGTCTTTACACCAACAACAATAATAACAATTAACTTCTCTGAAAATCTTTAGATCTGTTTTTGCATAAAGAAGCAATAAGCACATCAGCAACAGATTTACTTGCAGCAGGTGCTCCTGCAGTAGCAGGGTGAATTGCCCACAGGTTATTAGGGTTGGTTAGAAACCATGAGGGCTTAGAAACATTCTATTTTTAAAATGAAAGTGCATATTTTTATAACTGTGTTAATGTACAGCATTATAGAAATGCCTTCTAATAAAGGATGTATGTTTTATAGATATCAAATAATAAAGCATTTAATACCATGAAACCAGTTTAGTATGCGGCTAGATTAAGATGCCATTTGGCAATCAGATTGCCAGATCTGTTTTCTTGGCCAATGGTTGTTAAATGTACATGCCACAAAATCAGCTCTGGAACTTTGAGAAGTTGTTTATGACATAAAAGAAGAATATGAATATGGCTGTGACATACATTGCAATGTGTATTTGTTTAAGAGGAAATTCAAAACTGGAGCGAGCATATTTACTCTGAAACTAAAAAATGCAGGACTCACATGAACAGGAGGCAATTACCTTATTCTACTAGTGGCAATAGTGGAACAGCTGAGCATTCCGAGGAAAATTGCCACAGAGTGGCTGTGATCAAGATTCACATTCATAGTCATCACACATGGAAAAAAACAAGTATTAACAAAAGAGAGGAAGAAAATGGGAATAAAGAAAGGTAATTCCAAGAAATTTTTAAAACAAATGGATGGATGAATGAATGTATGAATACCTTAATAAAGAAAACAAATGGAGTAAAGAATGTTTTTCTTGCACGTTGCTAACACAGACTGCTCATTGTCGACCTGATATCATATATTTTTGGATTTACCTTGGTTTTTTTCCAGGCTGTGAGGCCGTGTTCTGGAAGAGTTTCTTTCTGACGTTTCACCTGCATCTGTGGCTGGCATCTTCAGAGAACGGTTGGGTAGGAGGGGGGGTTATATACTGTGAACCCCTGCTGGCGAGGATCAGAGAATGGTTGGGTAGGAGTATGTGTGGGGTTTATATACTATGAACCCCTGTTGGAGAGGATATGTAAATTTACATATCCTCTCCAACAGGGGTTCACAGTATATAAACCCTACACACGGTCCTACCCAACCATTCTCTGAAGATGCCAGCCACAGATGCAGGCAAAACATCAGAAGTAAACTCTTCCAGAACATGGCCTCACAACCCAGAAAAAATACCAAGGAAAATCTATGGATGCCAGCCGTGAAAGCCTTCGACTTCACACTGATATCATATGTTCTCAAGGAGATTGATTCCAGTGTCCAATAATGAAGACACTTACTCTCATTCCTCTATGTAGAACAGCTCCGGACTTTCCACTTTTTAGGCAAGGGTTGTGCTGTTATATGACGTCTGTATTACAAGGGCTGCTTGCAGAGGAACATTTTGCAGAAGCTTATTGGTCTGGTGTAATGATTAGAGCATTAGACTAAGGCCTAGGAGACATGGATTCAAATCATAGCTCACCCATGGTAGTCTATGGGCCCTGGGTCTAAAAAGATCATTACAGTCTCAAGTGAATAAAGAAGACAGCCATTTTTATAGTCTATGACTGGTAAAATTGTTAGACATTATTGCTAATTAACCATTATTGCCATTGATAATCAGTAGATTCAATGCAAAAAAAAACCCCAAAAACTTAATTGTATTATAGCTTCAGAGCATAGAATCTAATTGACCTGGAAACAAGTAAATAAATATAACTATGTTGTGAGCCTCACTAAAAAGATGCAGAACAAAATCATGCATGGTGGGTGGGGGAGAACACTTCTTTTTAAGCTTTTACTGATAAGATAAAATTATGCATTGAAGCCCAAGGTATCTGTTGTCTGCATATGATACACCAAAATATTTCAGCTTAGTCCTTTGTCTAAAACAGAATACAGTAGTCAGTTCTACTGAGATAACATTCCTTGGTGTAAAACAAGATATACAAGCTGCTGCAAAACTGTCAACCCAGTTCTTTCCAAGTATGTTGGTCTTTAAATAGGTAGTATTACCTTGAGGCCAGCCACTTTTAGCTCCGCCCCCTTTCTTTTCTTTTCTTTTTTGCATAGGAGCCTAGTAAAATTATTCATTGATTTTTGTTGGTGCTGGATAACAGGCTAAATAAAGAAAACTTGATTATCTAATGTGCAGAAGACAGATTGCACATATACTTATGTGAACAATTTTATTTAGAAGTGGCATTTTCAAGAGTTAATGTAACCATGTTGATCTACCAAGAGTATAAGGTCCAACCAATTCCTCAGTAGCCTTGAAGACAATTTCATTGTATAGAAGGTGGAGGAGGCAACAAGGGGATCAGCATTTTGGACTGAATCCTAACCAAAGAGATGAACTGGACATTGGGTAGAAGCAGTGGGATCCTTGGGCAGGAGTGAACATGTCCTCTTGGGATTTGTTATGCAGAAGAAAGGGGATGCCAAACACAATCAGCCATGCTGATTTCAGTAAACTTCAGAAAATATTGTGAGAGATACCATGGTCAGAAATGCTTAAAGGGAGGGGAGTTCATGATGCCATGGAAGTTTCTTAAAGGTGAAAGATTGAAGGCACCGTGGCAAACAGTTTCAATAAGGAAGAAAAGTGAGGTGTGTCTGAAGAAACCAGAGTGGATGTACAGAGAACGTTCAGATGAGCTGGGATTTTTATTAAAAGAGACATATACAAGAAAGTGGAAAAGGGGGAAATCTCCAAAGAGTAAGACAAATGAATAGTCAGTACTTGTAGGAATAAAATCAGAAAAGCTAAAGCTCAGAATGAGCTCTGGTTCCTGGAAAGGTTAAAAATAATTAAAAGGGCATTTTTGTCCATGTTCAGAGCAAGGGGAAGAACAAGGAAATGGTAGGGTCTCTGTGTAGGGAACACACTGAAACGCTAACAGAAAAGCAGGGAGAAGGCTGAACTGTTAATACCTTTTACCCTCTCATTTTTTTCCCAAAAGGAAGAGTGCTCTAACTAGTGAAAACAGAAAAAATAATGCAGTAAGGGTACAGCAGTGCAGGATAAGTAAAGAGGTAAGAAAGAAATACTTAGCTACTCTAAGTGAATTCAAGTCTTCAGGACCAGAACTGCATCCAAAGGTACTAAAGGAACTTGCAGATTTAATCTCAAAGAGTAATTGTCAATACTCTTTGAGAATTTGTGGAGAACGGGAGAGCTTCCAGCAGACTGGAGGAGAGCAAATATTGTTCCCATCTTTAAAAAGCCAAAAAAAAAAAGATGACCCGAGTAGTTACCAACCAGTCAGCTTAATGTCAATACCAGGAAAGGTTGTAGAACAAATTATTCAACAATAGGTCTTTGCACACTTAGAAAGGAATGATTACTAAGAGCTAGCATGGGTTTCTCAAAAACAAGTCGTGCCAAATTAGTATTGCCCCTTTTTGGAAGAGTTAGAACCTTGATAGATTAGGGGAGTGTTGTAGATGTAGTATATCTTGATTTCAATAAGGCTTTTGACAATGTCTTCCATATGTGTGGGCTAGATAATATTAATGTTAGATGGGTTTGTAACTGGTTGATAAAACAAACCCAGAGAGTACTCACCAATTATTGCTATTCATCCTGGAGAGAAGTAAGTAGTGGGCTGCCTCAGGATTCTGTAATGTATCCAGTGTTATTCAGCATCTTTATAAATGACTTAGAAGGCATGCTTATCAAATTTGTAGATGACACCAAATTAGGAGGGGATCAGAATTCAAAATGACCATAACAGATTGGAGAGCTGGGACAAAACTAACAAAATTACTTTCAACAGGGATAAATGTAAGGCATCTAGGCAGAAAAAATGAAATGCACAAATATAAGATGGGTGATATCTGGTTTGAAAGCACTACAGTATGACCCCCATATCTGTGAGACCAGTACCCACGGCTTCACTTACCCACATCTGAAAAAAAATACGTTCTGTGTAGGCATTTTCTTAATCCCCCAGCATGATTCTATGGTAGACTTCCACCAGATGTTGACCATAGAGCTGTGCTGGGGGACCTAGAAAATGCCTGGAGAAGTGTTCTCTCCAGGAATTTCTAGGTCCTATAGTGTAACTCTATGGTATGTCATCCATTTCAGTAGGGTTCGCTATTATCCACAGTTTTGCATTTCCAGGAACATATCCCCACAGATATGGGGGTCATGCTATATATGTGAAAAGGATCTGGGGTCTTAGTAGACCACAAGCTAATGATGCAGCAGCCAAAAACACCAATGCAATTCTAGGCTGCATCAACTGGAGTATAATGTCCAGATCACGACCTCACCTGGAATACGGCATCCACTTCTGGCTATTATAATTCAAGAAGGAGTTTGACAATTTGGAACACTCCAGAGAAGGGCAACCAAAATTATCAAAGGTTTGAAAAGCAAACTTTTGAGGAATGGCTTGAGGAGCTGGATATGTTTAGCTTGGACAAGAGACAACTAAGGTGATATGATAACCATTTTTAAATATCTGAAGGGGTGTCATGTAGAACAGTGCTTCTGAGGTATCAGACGCAAGGAACTGGCAACTATTATTATTTTTCCCCATTGTGCTAGGGACTGGCACTACCTTTGTGCCCAATGACTATAATTGTTGTTTTCTTCCCCTTGAAATTAATTAGGGACCGGCAGCCATTGGCTCAGCGACCAGCACCAATCCAAGCACCACCACTTTGAGTAATGCTGACATAGAAAATTGAGTTAGTTTGCATTCTATTGCTTCAAAAAATAGAACATAAAACTAATGGATTCAAATTACAGATTCCAACTAAACATTACAAAGAACATATATACAACAAGAACTATTAGACAGTGCAATAGATTGCCTCAGAGGGTGGTGGATTTTTTGAGGTTTTAAACAGGATGAACAGCCATCTTTCAGGAGTGTTTTAGTTGTGTATTCCTACATGGGGATTCTATCTTAGATTCTATGTTTCTATAATGGGGAGGGGGGCATTTCAGATTTAAATTAGGTTAATGCTTTATTGGGCCTACTTAAAAGAGACAAGAATGTGTGCAAGCATTTAATATCTATTCATCAGACAAGATGTTACAAAACACTTAAGGGGGGGGGCCTATCTTGATGTCAAAGTCTGGTGTCTGTACTGTGTCTTGAGCTGAAATGGAGAGGATTCTATCCCAAGATATGATGCTTACACCATGATTTCAATATTAGTTAAGTGTTTCTTCCCTTCTTATCCACCAGTTCCACCCAATCAGCGTTTTGCAACATCTTACAAAATGAAAAGATCTGGAGATTGCAAAAGCTTGCAAACAATTTTGTGCCCCTTTAGTTATCCTAACAACAGTATTATACTAATATGGAGGGGTGGGCAAAATTCAGCCCTCCAGCAATTTAAAGCATTCCTCTTGCTGGCTAGAGCTTATAGAAATTGTAATCCAGTATCTGGAGGGCTATATTTTCCCCACTCCTGGGGCTCAGTTACACAGAAGTTTTTATTGTGATAATTTGCGCTTTAGCGCTTTTTCGCACCAGTGCCAGGTAGTTTACATTATTTATTGGGAAATTGGTTGCTCTGTTTATTTTTTCGCTTTCTGGTTCAGACAGGCAAAGGTGGGGGTGTGTGGCCTCCCAAGCACATCTGGCAGAAGATGAGATGGAGGGAGGGAAAGAGAGAGAGAGAAAGTGCTCGGATCTTTCCCTGCTCTGAGGAATGCCTGCTAGTTTTCATGCCTCTTCTTCAAAGCGAGAAGGGTGGGAGGAAGGAGGCAGCTTTTCAGCCATGGAGCAGCTATTCCCCTCCCATCAAGCCCCCCTTCCTCTCACCCACTCTCCCTGTCTCTCTCTCTCTCTCTCTCTCTCTCTCACACACACACACACACACAAATGCTATCAGAGGAGTGTGAGTGAGCAAACAGCTGGAGGAGCCGATCGCTACTCAGTCTCCCTCCCTTCCTCTCTCCCCCCCCCTCTCACACACACAGCCAAGCAAGCTGCAGACAGCTTGCTAGATTCTTTCCGTGGCTGAAAACAACAGGGGCTGGATCTTTTCATTTCAGGCTCCTCCATCTCTTGCAAGCCCACCCCCTCCTTGGACAGCCCAACCAATCACAGTGCAGCTCTGCTGTGACTGTATTGGGAAGATTGCTGGTAGTTCACATAGCCCTTAGTGAAATGGTAGTTCACACAATCGATAATGCCGCTAAGTTGCACTACTTTTCAAAAAAGTCAGGAAAAGTAGCAAAAGCCCGTATTATGCTACTTTTTAGTTTTTTGAGGTGATATTGTGAATGAGGCAATATTGTGGTGCAACGTGTGTGAACTATTAGGAATCTTAGCAAATTCTTCACAGACTTATTTTGCCGTGTAAACAGGCCCCTGCTTTAAAGAAAAACTCTTTATTGAAGGGATGACCACACTGCTGACTGTCATACAGTTTTTACTTCCTACAGAGATGTAAAGAGGGCAAGAAAACAAAAGAGTGGTGTCACCACACCACATTCTACACCCCTGTAAAAGCAGATGTAAGTCATGACTTGCTTTATCTTGCAACAATAAATGCTTTGCCCTTGGAAGATGGCTCTGCTGGTAGGGTTGGTCAGAACAATCTGAGCTTTGTTAGCTGTTGTTCTTTCCCTCTTTATTTGCCTGAGCTCTGCAAGGCCATTACATCATCCTTTTGTGTAATATAATTGAATACTTGCCAGTGTAACAACACAATTGTTTTCCCACACACAAACTATAAGGTGGCTAAAGTCTTACCCACCAGATGAAAGCATTCCTTCTAAAAATGTTCACAATATTTTAATCCTGTGGACAATTCTGCTTTTTGTGGTACATCTTACTAAATACATAGCTCCTTTAAGTTTGATTCTGTGGCTTTGGTCCTTTCTTGCACAGAATTTGACAACTAAGCTGCAACCATTTATAATTTATACCTCATCAGAATATGTTGTGGTTGCTATTCAATTTTGAGTATTTATCTTTAGTGCTGTCATATGTTGGTACTGTATTTTATTGGTTTTGTTAATATCTTCCCTTTCCCCAAAGCTGTGACTCAACGAAGCTCACAACATAAAAACAAATACAAGTAAAAGCATAGCAACTGGTAGTGGCAACTGCATTACCAACATAGTTTTAACATATTGTTGGGAACCTTGGGCAACAGGGTTTAGTTTTGTTTCTCCTTTAAGAACTCCCATAGCACTGTTACTACTGATTCAGAAGCTAAATTGGCTAGTTACAATGAAGAACAGAGCACAGCCATCCCCAAACTGCTTCTCTTTGGGGCTCAAATTTATGCTAAAAGGTCATATTGCAAATCTACAGGCAACAAAATGAGCAGTTCTTGGTACACTGGCTGCCGATGGGTCTACAGTCCATGGAATGTCTAGACTGTTGTGAAAATGGTTTTTCCTAAATTCAACAAACCTTTAAGATAGTAGAATAAGGTCACAGGGTACTTGAAGAAGTGTGAGACTGTCACAGGAAAAGAAAACAACTTGCAAATATGTTACTGAGAGTTTGTCCTTGTCAGTTGAGAGAGACAGTTGAGAGAGACAGTGGGGAATGGATGTGTCTGGATGATGTTGAGTTAATGAAAGAATGGAGGTCTTGATAATACGTAACGCAAATTCTGTCGTTTGGAACTAAGCACTGGAACTGGTTACTATTCTGCATCTAATAATAATAATAATAATAATAATAATAATATTTTATTTTTAACCCGCCCCTCTGCTCAGCAACTGGGGCGGCGTACAAGATTAAAACAACAGGAAGTTAAAACAATCATACCCAATCCTAACCCTCCCACCCCTTAAAACTAAATTAAAATTAATTAGAGAATTAAAATAAACATCAAATACAGTAAAATGAAAACTAGGCTGTCGCAGACCTCCCAGAGGACCTTCTCTTCTACGGCTCCCAGACTTTGGAATGGCCTGCTGGATGAGATCTGTCTTATCACTACTCTTGATAGCTTCAAGAAAGTGCTAAAGATGGATCTCTTCCGGCAGGCCTTCCCGGAATAACTTCCCAGTTCCAGTGGACTGATTGCTACCCACCCCCTTGCCATCGTTGCCATTATTTATTTATTTATCATGTTTTATTCTTGTTTTAACTCTTCATTAGTTTAATTTAGTTTTAAGGGGTGGGAGGGTTAGGATGGGGAGGGATTGTTTTAACTTGATGTTTTAATCTTGTTGTACGCCGCCCCGGTTGCTGAGCAGAGCGGCGGGTTAAAAATAAAAATTTATTATTATTATTATTATAAAATGTACAAATTATGGGGGGGGGGGAATGGCAATGGCGACAGGGGAGAGGGTAGGCAGTCAACTCCACTTGAGCCGGGAAGTTATTCCGGGAAGGCCTGCCGGAAGAGATCCGTCTTTAACGCTTTCTTGAAGCTATCAAGAGTAGTGATAAGACGGATCTCATCCGGCAGGCCATTCCAAAGTCTGGGAGCCATAGAAGAGAAGGCCCTCTGGGAGGTCTGTGACAGGCTAGTTTTCATAGGCTGCAGCAGGTTCCTCCCAGAGGACCGAAGTACACGGGGGGAGCATATGGGATGAGGCAGTCCCGGAGATAAGATAGACCCAAGCCATGTAGGGCTTTAAAGGTTAAAACCAACACCTTGTACCGTGTACAAAGCTGATCTGCTTGTTAATTTGGTAACCCTGTCTCTGGTTTTCTTTACCCTGGAACAAGGGGTGGTCATGCTTACCATTAAAGAAACCGATTTTAAACAGCCTTGTCCACACTAAGCTCACCTGCAGGCCCAATACTGAAATTCAAAAAGGGATTGGAAAAGGGGGGGCATAGGGCACGTTGAAAGTGACAGGCAGCCAAGGCTAGGAACTGCAGAGCCAGCCTGGTTAAGCCAACATCACAAGAAGAAAATTGGCAGAAGGCTAGATTATCAACATAATGGTTGGAATTCTGGAGGAGGAGGAAGACATTAATATTGGCATGTACACATCACAAACTCAAGACTACAGGAACAGTCTGAAAATGGGATTACAAAATGCTTATCACATTACAGTATAGACATACAGAGCAATCAAGAAAGATGCAATCTGTGGGATTTATTTTGTTGGTGTATCTTGAATTCAGCATCAGATAAAGGATGAGAAGTGTTCAGCAGCAACCAAGAAATGTATCTTTATTTGCATATGACAAACTGGAGGTACTGGTATACCTCAGTTAACAAAATATAGTCAGTCCTTGTATCTATGGATTCAACCATCCACAGATTTCCCCCATTTTTTTTAATAAAAAGCAAAACTTGATTTTGTCTTTTGATATAAGGACTCCATTATACTACACCACTGTATATAATGGGACCTGAGTATCCATGGATTTTGGTATCCACAGGGGTCCTGGAACCAAACCCCTGCAGGTACCAAGGGATCACTGTAGATGTGTTCCTGGGCATTATTTCTTTAACAGAAACTTTGGTACCAGTGGTACAAATGACATGAAAAGAACAGGGATAGTTCTTATACCACAAAAAAGAAGGGCAGTTCAACATGTTTCAGCAAACTTTTTATTCAAAACTAACATTAAGCATATATGAAATTAAACAACCAGATCAGGTAAGCCTTCCTTTAATCTTCTAGAGACCATTTGCAAGCTTCTTCTAAAATGCATTCTGGGATGCCTTTTTTTTTCCCTTTTAACAGCCTCCACTTTTCTTATGATTTCCATTTTGGTGGCAAAAACTATAGATCTATGCTTCTTCAACATGGCAGGTGGGCTGGTGAACAGGGTGATCTGCTTTCCCCTTTTCCTTCTGTTTTGCTCTTCACACATGCTCAGTCAGTGATTCTGGAGGCATCTGTGTACCTTGCCTATTGTATATAAGCACACACAGCTACAGTAGGAACACCTAGAGTAGAATCCTATTCTTTCCCAGGTCAAGCTTTATTGCATTGTTTACTGAAAGCACACTGCTCAAACACAACACTGAAAGCCTGTCTTTCTCCAGCCCTCCTTCACCATCCTCCCAATGCCAATAGTGCAAACAAAAACAAAACAAAACAAAACAAAAACCTTCCAGCTAGACAAAAGACAAGAAAAGGTGGAGGGGGCTGGGCTGGGTTCCTGTAAAAAGACTTTGTAAAAAGAAACTTCTTTGTCAAAGGCTTTGTTAACTGAGGTATGCCTGTATTTAGAATCATAATTACTAAAAAAAATTGCTCAAACCATATTTCGTAATTACAATCTAACCACAAAATGGATGAAATCTAAATCCTTTTATGGAAAATGTTTATGTTATCCTTATTGGGCAGAATCGCCCTGGTGAAAATGTACCTTTTAAAGCAGTAGGAAGAAACATGTAAGATCTGAGGTTTATTACATTCCAGTCAATTCTGGATGTGCAACATATAGATTTAGTGACATCTTGATTACAACCCAGAGAACTATGGATCATGAGGCCTTTTGAAAATAAACTGGAAACTTAAGTTGGGCTAAAGACAGTTGCTGAACTGTTCTGTACCAGACCAGAGCCATACATTCATCAGCTACTGGTCTGTTTTCAAGCACAGTCCAAATGCTGTTTCTACCCTTTAAAGAAGGGGTGGGCAAAGTGTGGCATGCAGGCCACATGTGGCCCCGAGGGCCCTCCAGGGCCCCCCAATTTTTTTGGCTCCAAATTTCACCCAAATTGCCTCTAGGTGGGGTGGAGAGCATTTCTGCCACGTCTGGAGCCTGCCTGGCCTCTCAGGGGTCAAAAAAAAAAATCAAAACAATTTGCCCCAATATGTCCTCTAGGGCAAGAGAGGTAAATCCCCACATTTTTCACCACCCCCACTCCTGGGGCAAATTTATGCCTAGAACTGTCCTTTTCTGAAACAGGACGTGAACAGGAAATGACTTCTGCTCACTTCCCGTTATTAAAAAGGCCCTCTAAAATATTAATAATAATAATAATAATAATAAAATTTATTTATACCCCGCCCCTCTGTTAAAACAATCGGGGCGGCTTACAAAATTTAAAATACAATACAAATAAAATACAATACAAATATTAATGCTGTAAACACAAGAGAAGCAGCAAACAGTTTTTAAAAAATGCAAATCAAATCGAGAAATTCAAAAGCTCCAGCATCAGTTTTAACCACTAGGGCGAGAAAATAAATAAAAGTGGTCCAGCTGTTCCTAGGTAGCCTCAGCCCCAAGCATTAACTTAATCTGATCATTTGCCAGGTGAGCGTCTCTGGTGAGAGGATGACAAAATCACACACACACCCAAGTTTCTGTAATGGACAGGAGGAGCCTCTGCTCTAGATTTTAGTGACAGGGCAGGCAGTCGTTTCGGTACCCAGCTACAACCATCCCTCAGGTCCCAGTCCATTCAGTCTTTAAAGAAGGAGTGGGCAAGAATGGGAGGCTTCTTGTCCTCCTGTGCCTTCAAGTCATCTCTGACTTAAGGCAACCCTAAGGCAAACTTGGTTTTCTTGGCAGAATATGTTCAGAGAGGGATTGCCCTTGCCTTCCTCTGAGGCTAAGAGTGTGTGACTTGCCCAAGGTCACCCATGGAAACTCACTTGCGGGGGGCGGGGTGTTCAGTAGCAGCACTGATTTTACCACCCTTCCACCTGCCAAATGATCTGACGAGGTTTATGCTTTAGGAACATCTTTTTATTCTCCCACCCTAGTGCTTGAAACCAATACGGAAGCTTTTGATCTATTTTTGTTTTACTGTTTGCTGCTTCTCTTAACATTTACAGCATTAATAACATATATTTAACAGTTACAGGTGTCCTTTCATATTCGCTGGGATTTGGTTCCAGGACGCCCCGTGGATAATAGAATTGGTGAATACTCAAGTCCCATTATATGCAGTGGCATAGCAAAATGGTGTCCCTGATATAAGATGGCAAAATCAAGGTTTGCTTTTTGGATTATTATTTTTTTTAAGAATATTTTCAAACTGTGAATACCTAAATCCATGGATGCCAAATCTGTGGATACCAAATCCATGGATACGGAGAGACAACTGTATAGTTAACTTTGTGAGCTGGTCTGCAAGTGGGTATGTAGACCAGCCTTTCTCAACCTTTGTTTACCCTGGTGGAACCCTTGAAACCATTTTCAGGTCTGCCTAAAAACTATTCTATCTACAGCTAAAAAAAAAATTAAAATGTTTATTTTTTTTTCCATCTCAGTATCTCAAGGAACCCCTAGCAACCTCTTGTGGAACTCTAGGCTTCCAGGGAACAACCCTGGCTGAGAAACCCTGGTGTAGATGCACAAAATAATAGATGGGCATTTTACCAAAAAAAAAAAAATAAAAAAATAAAATAAAAACCAGGAAAGGGGGGAGGGGGTTTCTTGTCTCTGAGTTTCCTCCTCCATGAGGGGGAGGCAGTGAAATTTCTTGAGCGATGTCATCCTCCCACAGAAAGCTGAATAGGCTAGAGTAGAATTTTTTTGTTTATTGTTGTTTATGTAACTGGTGAAGTATTTAAAGGTATTAAACACTGAAGAAATTTATGAATGAATGAACATAAGAAAACTATGAAAGAATACAGTTTACTTATGAAAGAATAAGGATTCTGTTGTTAGACTCTTTATTACTTCCATAGAGCAGCACAAACAGAATGCCTAAGTTTTTTTTTAAAAAAAATCTTTTTTATTTATCAAAAACAGTAGAATACAATTGAACATGTCCCTACAAAATGTCATACAGTAATAGTATTTTTGTACATTTTAAAATAGCCTAAGTTAGGAGAAGCGTGGCACTTGCCACCCACACTCTTCCTAAGGGAGGCCTTTGCCACCGTTCCCTGCCCCTGACTCGACTCAGAATGAGCCAAAGAGTTTTCAGGCGCTCCCTTAAGCCTCCTTGCTCGTGGCGGGAGTGGGGGGGGGGTGAGGGCGCAATGCATGCCGGTCCTGAGGCGGACTGTCGTCGTCCTCGCCGTCGTCCCCCCCCCCCGCCGCTCAGCTGAGTGGTTAGTCCGCCGCCATGTTCCTTTGGGCCCCGGCTCCTGTCAGCCGTCCCTAAGGCTTCTGCCGCCCCCTCGTGTGCTGGCCGGGGCGGAACGAGAGGATTCATCCAGCCAGGGGTGGGGTGGGGTGGGGGGAAAGGACGCCGGGGCGCTGGCCACTCTCACTACCCGGACTATGTCCGTCGGCAAGGAGGAGGGGACGCGGGCGCTGCTGGGGACGCTCGCCGGGACCTGCGAGCGGGCCGTTAAGGGTGAGTGACAGGCCAGGCCCGACCGCCTCGCTAGGCCCGCCTCCTGGGGCTGGGCGGGAGCTCGGCTGTCCTCGTGCCCCCCTCCCTGCCTCCCTCCCTCCCTCGACGCCCGGGTCCTTCGCCTGGGCTGCCTCGACGCTCCTCCGCTTCCTCTGTCCCTCTGGTGGGTTCTTGCTTGTGTGAGGGAAGGCAGCAGGCAGAGCACACCCTTCTCCTTCTCCTTCTCCTTCTCCTTCTCCTTCTTTATATGGCGCCCGCGGTGGGTTTGAATGGGGTTCCTCGGCGGGGTGATGAACCTATGCCACTGAGTCCTGCCATGAAGTTTTGAAAAAATGAATTTTTTTTTAAAAAAAAACCATTTGTTGTTAAAATGCCTGTCTACCGTTTTTGTGCATCTACACCAGGGGTTTACTGGCTTTTTTTCATATTTTATTAGTTTAATAATTTTAAAATGAAAATTTTCAAAAACCATTTGTTAAAATGCCCATCTGCCATTTCTGTGCATCTACACCAGGGGTTTCTCAACCAGGGTTGTTTCTTTTGGAAGCTTATGGAGTTCCACAAGAAACTTTGCTAGGGGTTTCTCGAGATGTTGAGATTAGGGAGGGGGGGGGATTAAAAAAAATATTATTTTTTTTTTAGCTGTAGATAGAATAGTTTTTAGGTAGAACTGAAAAATAGTTTAAAAATGAAAATTTTCAAAAACCATTTGTTACAATGCCTGCCATTTCTGTGCATCTACACCAGGAGTTTCTCAACCAGGGTTGTTCATTTGGAAGCTTATGGAGTTCCACAAGAAAGGTTGCTAGAGGTTTCTCGGATGTTGAGATTAGGGGGCGGGGGGATAAAAAATTTAAATTTTTTTTAGCTGTAGATAGAATGGTTTTTAGGCAGACCTGAAAATGGATGAAAAATGAAATTTTCTGGGATGAAAGGCTGTATTCCCCTCTTTTTTTCCCCATATTTTAATAGTTTAATGATTTAAAAATGATTTTTTTCAAAACCATTTAAAATGCCCGTCTGCCATTTCTGTACATCTATACCAGGGGTTTCTCAACCAGGGTTGTTCCTTTGGAAGCTTATATAGAGTTCCACAAGAAAGGTTGCTAGGAAATTTTTTTTGAGGGGTTAGGAATTTTTTATTGGAATAAGACCATTCTACTGAAAAACACACCTGACTGCAAAGGGCCGTAACAATAACGCAAAAATAATAATAATTGTTTTCCTCTTTTCTTACTAATACAAAAATAAAACTATCCTAACACTAATACATTTCTCTTAATCTAAACACACTATAATCACTCTTTTTTCTTTTCCAATTAACATTATATTTACACATTACAATTATACAAGAAAAGTTGCTAGGGGCTCCTCAAGATATTGAAATTAAGGGGGGAATAAAAATTTTAATTTTTTTAGCTGTAGATAGAATAGTTTTTAGGCAGACCTGAGAATGGATGAAAAATGAAATTTTGTGCAATGAAAGGCTGTGCTCCCCTCTCCCTTTTTTTGGGGGGGGATATTTTATTAGTTTAATAGTTTAATAATTTAAAAATGATTTTTTTCAAAACCATTTGTTAAAATGCCTGTCTGCCATTTCTGTGTATCTGCACCAGGGGTTTCTTAACCAGGGTTGTTCCCTTGGAAGCCTATAAAGTTCCACAAGAAAGGTTGTTAGGAATTTTGGGGGGATTAGGATTTTTTTAAAAATTGGAATAAGACCATTCTACTAAAAAATACACCCGACCGCAAAAGGCTGTAACATTAACGTAAAAAAAAAATGTTTTCCTCTTTTCTTACTACAGTTGTCCCTATGTATCCATGGATTTGGTATCAACGGATTTAAGTATTCATGGCTTGAAAATATTCTTAAAAAAATAAGAATCCAAAAAGTAAACTTTGATTTTGCCATCTTGTATAAGGGACACCATTTTGCTATGCCATTGCATATAATGGGACTTGAGTATTCACAGATTTTGGGACCCAGGGGGTCTTAGACCCACACTCCAGCGAATATGAAGGGACAGCTATAGATCAGCTTTTCTCAACTTTTTTTTTTTTTTTTTTTTACCATAGTGGAACCCTTCAAATCATTATCAGGTTTTTGGATTATTATTTTTTAAAGGATATTTTAAAGCTGTGAATACTTAAATCCATGATGCAGAGGGACAACTGTATATTTAACTTTGTGAGCTGGTCTGCAAGTGTGTATGTAGACCAGCCTTCTCAACCTTTTTTTTTTTTACCCTGGTGGAACCCTTGAAAGCATTTTCAGGTCTGCCTAAAAACTATTCTATCTACAGCTAAAAAAAAAAAATTAAAATGTTTATTTATTTATTTATTTTCAATCTCAATATCTCGAGGAACCCCTAGCAACCTCTTCTGGAACTCTAAGCTTCCAAGGGAACAACCCACGGAACTCCTTGGTGCATGCCCAAATATGGAGGGAAGGAAAGGGAAGTAAATCAGAGTTCCACAAGAAAGGTTGCTAGGGGCTCCTCGAGATATTGAGATTGAGGGGGGAAATAAACATTTTAGTTTTTTTATCTGTAGATAGAATACTTTTTAGGCAGACCTGAAAATGGATGAAAAATGAAATTTTCTGCGATGAAAGGCCGTGCACCCCCCCCCCTCTCTCTCTCTCTTTGATACCCCCAACAGTAGGAGGTTGTGCAAGAGAGGCTTGCAAAAATTCTCCCATGGAACTCCTAGATGCATACCATTTTCATTCAAAACAGCACCCAGATATGGAGGGAAGGAAATCACTCCTCACCTGCTAAATCTTTATAACTCCACTGTCGCATAAAACACTGTGAAAATCTTAGTGAAACTTTGCAAGGTGCTACTATCTTAGGCTGAGTTCTGTGTTGTCCGCCCGTTTCAAAACAGTGGTCCCCAGGGAACTTTGAGTAAGCTTGTCCTTTTTTGGGAAAGTACAGTAATGCACTTTAAACCCTGATTGGACAACCTGCAGCCCTGCAGATGTTTAGTTCTCTGCCATGCCTCACTATTCATCTATCTGATTGAGGCTAGTGGGAATTTGATTTAATTACATCTGTAGGGTCACAAGTTCCCCTCTTCTGTAAAGATACAGGAGCTCTGTATTGCATAAAGATTCATGCACCTTTTCATCTGATTCTTGACAGGTTTCACCAGTTAAAGGAACAACTGTCCTTGCAAATTTAATCCATTTCCATGAAAGAAGTTATTGGTGTTTCTTTTTTTTTTAAAGTAAACCAAAGGGATGTAGCAGAAAAGGTGGGAGGAATCTTACATCAAATTTGTCTGCATTTTGCCAGGCATAATTTCTTCCATTGGAGCTGTTATGTCTACAAATTTAAACCAATACCAGCAAAGACTGTTTTGGGATTTCCAGTGATGGTAAGTATGTGAAGAATAAACCTTTAGGTTTTCAAATCTCAACTCAGATTCAAATTGAAACAGAGTGGCTCAAACTGGTTCCCACTGGGATCCAAACTGAATCTTAGGGCTCACCCACATGAGAGGAAATAATGCTCATTCCTGCATGTTATTGCCAATTCACAGCTGCATTCTCTTTTTTAAAAGTATATTTATTGTTATTAGACATAATAAAAGATAAAAACATATAAACTTCTAAGAAAAAAATAACAAAAATCAAGTAAACATTAAATTTAATTAGACACATTGAACACAAGATATAATACCTAATACACAACATACATATACACAATATAGAGACAATAATAAAATGACTTCCAATTTCTATCTGATTCAGCTGCATTCTTTTGTCTCCATGATGTTTTGCAAAAATGATATGCTGAGAAGTCATCCACGGTTTGAAGTTCAGACGCCCGCAAATCAAGGTGGCGGATGTTAATTAGAGCAATAAATGCTGTTGCCACTACACAGTATTTTTTTAAAAAATATTAAAACAGAGGTGCAAGTGCAGCCTTCTGCTAAAAAAATATTTGGGCAATTGACAGAGCAAAAAACCGCATGATTGCTAACTTGAGAAATCCAACAGGGCGCTTCCAGATGCTGCCTTGATAATTTGAAGTTATAATAAATCAGAATAAGTGAATCACTATTTTATATAGGTACTCTGGATCATGATCCAGAGCAAAATCCTGGGACTGAAACTTCTTTTCTCACTGCTGGCAGATTTAGCATTCATTTTCTACAAGCAAAATTGTGATTATATATCTGCTCAGATGTACAGTCAGCCCTCCGTATCCGTGGGCTCTACATCCATGGCTTGAAAATATTTGGAAAAAATATTCCGAAAAGCAAACCTTGCTGTTTGCCATTTTATATTTTACTACACTATTGTATGTAATGGGACTTTAGCATCCATGGATTTTGGTATCCTTGGGGGTGGGGTCCTGGAATCAAATCCCAGCAGATACCAAGGGCCCACTGTAACCCACTTCCTTCTCTGGTTTGGTTAGAAATACAGTAAGTTTTTATTTAGGTTTTCAGATTGCTCCTTTTAGTCATTTGTAATTTGTGCTCCCCCTTGTGACCTTTTTATGCTATAGCAAGACCAGACAATAAACTTGTAGGTCATTTGTGTTACAGTGATTTGAGCAGGAAGGTGCAAAAGTCAAAGGAAAGCACAGGCAGGATACTTGCTTCTTCTGTGACTTTGGCTGCTGACACACTGCAGAAATAACTATCATGGCTCCATCCTATGGAATCCTGGGATTTGTAGTTTGTTGTGGCACCAGAGCTCTCTGACAGAGAAGGTGAAATATCTCACAAAACTACAAATCTCAGAATTCCATAGCACTGAGCCATGGCAGTTAAAGCAGTGTCAAACTGCATTATTTCTATAGTGTGTCAGCAGCCTTTGTCCATGAAAGTAGAATAAAGGTCACTATAAGAAGGCAAACCACAATCCACCAGCAGTGAAGTCTCCTCATTTATTGAAGGAGGTAGGCACAGAACTGCATCTTGGGATTGTGTCATGGATGCACATGATATACAGGTTGAGTCTTCCTTATATGAAATTTCAAAATCCAAAATAGTCCACATGGGTGGCTGAAATAGTGACACCTTTGCTTTCTGATGGTTTAATGTACATAAATTTATTTTCATGCACCAAATTATTAAAAATATGGTGTATAAAATTACCTTCAACCTATATGTATAAGCTATATATGGAACATAAATGAATTTTGTGTTTAGATTTGGGTCCCATCTCCAAGATATCTCATTATGTATATGCAAGTAATCCAAAATCTAAAACATTCCAAAATACCTCTGGTCCCAAGCATTTTGAATAAGGGAGACTCAACCTGTACCAGGTGCTATAGGCTATATTTCAGAGGAAGGAACTGTTAAAACTACATCTAAGTATTCCTTGCCTAAGAAAACCCTATGAAAAATTCATGGGGTTGCCGTAAATTGACAGGCGATTTGAAGGCACACACACATATGCATTATTGTTTTTTAGACTGTTTTACATATAGATTTTCATACCATAGAGTTCTTTGTAAATGTAAGGGGAGAGTAAACCCTTGTCTTAAAAAAATTAATTCATTCTCAAAGATAAAATATTTAATCAGTGTTTATTTCCAACAGTCCACAAAGTTTCTTATTTTCTAATGGAAAATTTGAAAATTTGTGGGAGTCCTTATTTTTCTCCAGGGGGTTTCACATTTCTATGGGACCTGACATAATGAATGCCCCTTCACACACACGCTTCAAAAATCTCTAAACTTTTAAGCTACATGATGGGAGAAAGAGTTCTACACTAGTCTTTCCGCCTTGTTTTCTGTGCTTGGGGATCTCTCTCTCCCCCTTGGTATAGTCCAGACACAGCTTTACTACTTTATTTATAGGAAACATATTCAGGGATGGCTGTGCTGGCCATGGTGTTGTGACTCAAACACCAGCACTTCTCTCCTTTTTTTAAAACATCTTTTGCCTGATGAAGAAGCCAGTAGAACTTCGAAAGCTTGCATCATGTGTTTCTGGCATTTTGGTTTGCCAATAAAGCTATCACTCTTTTGTGGATTCTGAATTTTGTTTTGTTTTACTTTATTTACTTTTTGTGAGAATTGAGCCTCAGATCTTGGTGATGATTCCTGAATACTGTAAACCAACCAAAAAACAACAACCACACAACTGATAGCCCTGTTTAAGTATTTGAAGGGGTGTCACGTTGAGGATGGAGCAAGCTTGTTTTCTGCTGCTCCAGAGATTGGAACATGGAGCAATGGATGCAAGCTCCAGGAACAGAGATTCCACCTCAACATTAGGAGGAACTTTTTGACGGTAAGAGCTGTTCGGCAGTGGAACGCACTCCCTCGGAGCGTGGTGGGGTCTCCTTCCTTGGAGGTCTTTAAACAGAGGCTGGATGGCCATCTGTCGGGGATGCTTTGATCATGATTTCCTGCATAGCAGGGGGTTGGACTGGATGGCCCTCGTGGTCTCTTCCAACTCTGCAATTCTATGATTCTATGATTCTATGATAATAAATGTGAAAAGACTGTGCTTAGTGATTTTACTCTTTTTTAAATAGTTTAACTTGTCATTTAAAATTTAAAATAGTTTAAATACACAGTCTAATTTTCTACAGTCCATTCTTTTTTCTCATTTAAAACTACTATTTGTCCTTGACTTACCTTGTTCCTGATACAAGTGTAGCAGTGGAGTCATCAGTTTAAAATCTCTCTGGCATGGCTCAGCAAGTCCTTTCCTGTGTATTAGTCCTGTCCATTGAGAATGTGGTCTTATAGCTTAACAATCACTCCCAACTTGTTTTTGTGTGTTTCTACTTGTATAGCAAATATCGTGCTCATCCTTTTTTTCTTCTTCAGCTGTTTTCTCTATATGTGTGTTTAAGAATAGATTTATTCAGATCACAACAATTAAAACAAGATTCAGTGGGTCTATTATAATGTAAATCATCAAACCCCAGTAAATTTCCTCCAATACTTCCTCAAATATTTTTTGAATAGTGGTGTAAAACTGACTGTAGTCGGCCGTCTGTATCCACAGATTTGGCATCCATGGATTCTACCATGAAAAATGTTTAAAAATAAATAAATTCCAAGAAGAAAACCTTGATTTTACCATTTTGTATCCAGACAAGCCAGAGGTGCTCAGGGTCAGTCAAAAGGCAGATCAGGGAATAGGGACTTTGTCTGTGGTGAATAGGGGTCACATTCCCCCTGAAATCTCAGGCTCGCAGCTTGGGTATTCTCCTGGACTCAGCTGTGAGCTTGGATGCCCAGGTTTCAGCAGAGGCCAGTAGTATATTTGCACAAATAAAACTGGTGTGCCAGCTGCACCTGTTCCTTCAGATGTCAGATCTGGCTATAGTGGCACATGCCTTGATAACATCTCGTTTGGACTATTTCAACACACTCTACATGGGGCTGCCTTTGGAAACACTTTGGAAACTTCAGTGGGCCCAGAATGCTACAGCCAGAATGCTGACCAGAGCCAATTATTGGGAGCATAAAACTCCCGTGTTAAAACAGCTTCACTGGTTACCGGTTCATTTCCAGGCATAATTCAGAGTGCTGGTCATGACCTATAAAGCCCTACATAGCTTGGGTCCAAACTATTTGAAAAACCATATCTCCCCATATGAACCTGCAAGGGTTCTAAGATTGGGTTTTCATGGTTTTTTTCCAGGCTGTGAGGCTGTGTTCTGGAAGAGTTTATTCCTGACGCTTCGCCTGCATCTGTGGGTGGCATCTTCTAAGATCATCAGGCAAAGGCTTTCTCTCACTCCTCCCACCATCACAGGCTTGCCTCGTGAGGACAAGAGAGAGAGACTTCTCTGTGGCTCTTCCCATTCTTTGGAATTTCCTTCCACGGGAGGCTAGGCTGCCCCCCTCCCTGCTTTCCTTTCACTGGCAAGCAAAGGCATTTTTATACAAGCAAGCTTTTAATATGTAGCTGGGCTTTGGACACTTTTCTTGGGTTGTGTCTTTGTTTTTATTTTTATCTAGTTTATTTTTAATCTTTTGACTTTTATATATTTATGTAATTTTAGATTTTGTATACTGTGGTGGCTTTAATGGTTTTTAAACTATTTTGCATGATGTTGTGTGTCTTGGGTCCCTTGTGGGAGAAAGGTGGCATATAAATTAAATTAATTAAATAAATAATAACATGTTAATTTACAGCTCAGTAGACAAATTTACAATATCTAGGAAGGTATATGTTGTTAATTGGTGTCCTATCAATTTATGATTTATTGTTTATTATTTATGGTGACCCTATGAATGACCGCCAAGTGACCCAGTCATCAACAACCCTGCTGAGGTCTTGCAGACTCAGGGCTGTGGCCTCCCTGACTGAGTCTATCCACTTGTAATGTGCCCCCTCTTCTGTGGCTAGATCTTCTCCAAACCAGGTTTTATCATCCCGATCCAGGCTGGTTACAACTCCACACTAGGAGGTTGGGAGAAAAAGACAGAGTGTAACTGGTTTTGATGAGGATGTGATTAAAACCATTTTAGCGGCCAGGTGACCTTCTACCATTCGTTTGTGTTGATCCAAGAGACTCCACCCTCAGAGGGCTTTGAGTGGTACAGTCTTAGCCTTCTTACAATCAGGGCTTAATAAGGGTCTTAGTGCCAACACTCTAAAGAGACATGTGTCTGCCTTGGGGTCTATTCTGAAAGGGACTCAAAATAGGTCTTAGCATGTTGTCCTCTTGTTTGTAGTTTTTTGAATGGAGTTACTCTTTTGAAGCCATCTACTTTTCCTTTGTGGACTTTAAATGTAATTTGTGAGCTCTTGTCAAGGCTCCTTTTGAGCCATTACAATCTGTAAATCTGAAATTTCTGACTTACAAGCTAGTATTTTTGTGGCCGTTACCACTGCACATCATGTCTCCCAGTTGGGGGTTCTGTCTGTCAGGGGGAATTATGTATTTTTCATAAAGACTTGGTGGGTCTTCGTTTAGATCTTTCCTTTATTCTGAAAGTTAATTCAGGTTTTCATAGGACCCAGGAGCTGGTCCCACCTTCTTTTTGTCCTGATTCCTCAGGTATTTAAAAAAATGGCATCAGTTGGATGTGTGGAGGGCACTGAAGTTTTAGTTGGATAGGACTAAGGAGTTTAAGAAATCTGAGTCTCTTTTTGTTTCTTTGCTGAGTTGTCTAAGGGGGAAAAGGTTTCTCTCTCTTCCGTTGCACATGATTGCATCTCTGTATTGAAGCTGCGTATGTGCATAGTTCTTTGACTGTCCCTGGAGTGATTCAGGCTCATTCTACCCAGAGTGTGGCTACGTGCACTGCACTTTCTATGTCAGTATCTTTGGGTGAGATCTGTAAGGCCACTACGTGGTCTTCTCCCTCATCTTTCATTAGATATTACCATATTTATAAGTTTGCTTCGGCAGATGCGGCCTTGGTCGCTGGGTCCTGCAGCAAGTGGTATAGTGGACTTTGTTCAGGAGTTCCCTACCCTAGGAGGGACCGCTTTGGTAGGTACCAGTCTAAAGGACTACCTCCCCACGCTGCTGGGAAACAGAACATTGATACTTACCATGAAAGTTCCTTTTCAGCAGCCGTGGGCAGGGAGTCCTTCCCTTTCTTCTTGTTGTTCTTGTTTTGATCTTCTTGTTGATAATTTATCTTGATGTGGCTGGAGCTTGGTATGTCATATCTGAGAAAGGCTGGCATGGCTCTCCTCCCTAGATGCTAGTACTACTATTCTATTGGTTATTGCCCTGCCTGTCTGGAGCTGGAGGAGGAGCCAAACTCCCTCCCCCAGGGCTCCTGAAAAGGAACGTTCACAGTAGGTATCAGCGTTCTGTTTTTAACCTGTGTTTTTACCTTCTTTTTATTCTGCACCCCCCTTTTAACTGTGCTGGTCTATGGCTGTAATAAAGATTCTATTCTATTCACTTCTGAGTATTCCTTGCCTAAGAAAACCCCGTGAAATTCATACAGACAACTCAAGCAAGATACGACCAACAAAATCACCAGAAAAACAAATGCCTTGATCAGGAACTCATCAATTCAGCCAATCATACACCAGAATCTATGCAGAGGCTCTCCCACCAAGAATATATGGACTTCCCAAGATCCACAAGGATTCCATTCCACTCCGACCCATAGTGAGCACCATTGGATCCCCCACGTATGACTTGGCCAAGTTTCTGGCCACACAGTTACAAACCCACATAGGATAAACCCCTCACTACATCAAAGACGCAGCTCACTTCATAGAAAAAATCAACAACATCGAACTGAAACCTGGAGACAGACTGATCAGTTTTGATGTTGTCTCCTTGTTCAGCAAAGTCCCCATAATGGACACCATGGTATTCATACAAATATCTCCTGAGGACATCGCAGCCTCGTTCAAACACTGCCTCACCACAAGCTACTTCCAGTGGGATAATGAATTCTACGAACAGATAGATGGGGTAGCCATGGGCAGCCCCCTGAGCCCAATGGTAGCAAACTTTTACATGGAACATTTTGAAAAGCAAGCCCTGGAAATAGCACCAAGAAATAGATTTTCCTCTTTTTTTTTTTTCCACAGAGAAGCTATTGAATTCCATAAACACCTGGACAACTTCAACAGGAAAGAAGAAACCTTAAAAGTAAACAAAATCTGGCTCCCAGTTTTGAAATACAATAGAATCAAAATTCAACGCTTACAAAAGAATTCCACCCAGGGCAGAGGTATTCCCAGCAGATAATGGCCCATCAACCAACCATTAGCCAAACAGACACTAACGAGCCTTGCATTTCTATACCCAGAAACTAACCATTCAATTACACAAATTTACATATCCTCCCCAACAGGGCTTCACAGCATATAAACTCCACACACACACCTACACAACCATTCTCTGAGGATGCCAGCCGCAGATGCAGGCGAAATGTCAGAAAGAAATTATTCCAGAACACGGCCTCACAGCCCGGAAAAAAACCAAGGAAAATCTATGGATGCCGGCCGTGAAAGCCTTCGACTTCAGCACCAAAAAAGCCCACAACATGGTTCCGATATGTGGGTGACTCTTTCACCATTTGGAACCACGGAGAAGAAAATTTGGTCTCATTCCTGAACCACCTGAACAGCATCCACCCAAATATCCAATTCATGATGGAAAAAGAGAAGGAAGGAACACTGAAATTCTTGGATATCCTAGTCATCCACAAACCAACACTTAGGCCACAAGGTGTACAGAAAACCCACACACATGGACAGATACCTACACAAGAACTCCAATCATCACCCAGGACAAAAAAAGAAGCACAATAAAAACATTGGTAGACCGTGCAAAAAGGATCTGCGAGCCCACTATCTGGAGGACGAACTGAGGCACCTAAACTGGGCCCTACAGGCTAATGGTTACTCCAGATCAGACATCACAAGAGCAGCCAGACCCAGAAAACAACCACAGGAATGAAGAAGAAAAACAGCTACCCAAAGGGAAGGTATTTTTACCATACATCAAAGGAGTCACAGACAGAATAGGGAAACTGATGAGGAAACACAACCTCCAAACAATCTACAGACCAACCAAGAAAATCCAAGAAATGCTATGCTCAGCAAAGGACAAAAGAGACCCTCTCACAGCTGCAGGAGTTTACTGCATACCATGCAGCTGTGGACAAGTTTAATAGAGACCACTAAACACAGTGTGCAAACATGAATCAAGGAGCATGAGAAACATTGTGGACTGGGCCAGCCAGAAAAATCAGCAGTAGCAGAACATGTTATAAGCCAACCTGGACACAAAATGCTATTTAAAAACACAGAAATTCTGGACCAGGTCAACAACTATCATGTCAGAATGCACAGAGGAGCTATTTAAATCCACAAACACCTGGACAACTTCAACAGGAAAGAAGAAACCTTAAAAGTAAACTGGCTCCCAGTTTTGAAGAACAATAGAATCAAAACTCAACACTTATAAAGGAATTCCACCCAGGGATAGAGGGAGTTCCAGCAGATAATGGCCCAACAACCAACCATTAACCAAACAGACACTAACAATCCTTGCATTTCTATACCCAGAAACTAACCATTCAATTACACAAATTTACATATACTCCCCAACAGGGCTTCACAGCATATAAACTCCACATACACTCCTACCCAACCATTCTCTGAAGATGCCAGCCACAGATGCAGGCGAAAGTCAGAAAGAAATTATTCCAGAACACAGCCTCACAGCCTGGAAAAAAACAAGGAAAATCTATGGATGCCAGCCATGAAAGCCTTCGACTTCACTTCCAAATCTTTGTTTGCCGCACTTGAATGAAACAATTAACAATGGTTTATTGTAAAGTAGAACTGATAGCTTCTAATTGCCTCACCTTGGGCCTGTCTAAACGGTGAAAATACCTCTCATGGAATTAGCTGGGAATCCTACCTATCTAAACAGGATCCAGTGCCAATCCACATTATTTGAATGGAGGGGGGCCCAAAACGGCAAAAACAATGGAGTAAAAGCCTTCGCAGATTTCCTCTTACTTTTTCACAAACAGCAAGGTGGGTGCGCATTTTTGCTCTTTGGACTATAGAACAATAAAAAAAACCTCAAAGGGAAGCACAAAGCTGATTGTCCGGACGAGAGCGGGGGGCAGGACTTGCTAGGAGGGCAAGTGCCCACTGCCGCCATCTTGGATTTTTGCCTTAGCAATAGCTCGCTAAGGCAATAAAAAGGATCAATATTTTCTGTTTTGCTCTCTTATAAAATTGGAGAATTGCTCTATCACACCAGCACACCTTGGGATGACTTAAAAGAAAAAACTGGCAGCAGTGAAGAACTAACATGAGTAAATCACTTGTGGCTGCCATCAGGAATGCGAGGCTTATGGGGGCTTCCGAAGCCAGAAAAACCATTTAGACATGTCGCTGCTGTGAGATACCAATACTATGAGGTATTTTAGATTTTTCCCGCTCATGTAGATGAGCCCCTAGTTTGTGAAAAAAGAGGATGAAGTACACTTTGCTTGTTTTCATGATAAGAAATAATAGTTTATATTAGGCCTGTATTTATTTATTTTATTGAGTCAGTGAATTTACATTATCAACTAACAAAAGGTTGTTTTTTTTTTTAATGTGAAATTTGTACCATTTGATTACTTATCCATCAAATCTAGTTTCAACATTTCTAGTCGTAGAGAAAATTTCAGCATAAAAATGCTTGGATCCTGAGAATTTTGAATACTAAAGAGGTCAGGTCCTGAGCTTTTTCCTGTGCAAGGTGTTTATCTTTTCCCTAACAGCCCCCTATATCCTATTGCATGTTGTTCAGGAGAGGGTCTTAGTTCTCTAGAGAAGCATTTAAGAGCAACAGAAGACTACAGGGAATGCGGAATTTTCTCTTCCCTGAGCCTCCCTGATCTATAGTACAATGCACTGTGTCTCTGCTCAAAGCACACAGAATTGTAAAGCACTCCTTAGTGCATCTATCCAGTTTAGATATACAGATTTAGCCAAACCAAGTACATTCCCTTAAATGTTCATAGGTTAAGCTTATGATGAGAACATTTTTCAGGTAATCTTTCTAAGTGATATTTATATTCTGTCATTTTCAGCTGTCCCCTTTCCACCAACACATCGTCTAACATCAGAAGAAGTGTTTGATACAGCTGGAAAACCTCGGGTTGATATTTTGAAGAACCACTTAATAAAAGAAGGTCGAGTAGATGAAGAAATAGCACTTAGAATCATCAATGAAGGTGCTGCAATTTTAAGAAGAGAGAAAACCATGATAGAAGTTGAAGCTCCTATTACAGGTGCATGTTCAATGCTTAAATGTACGAAGGAGTATTTCAGTAGCAGCCCCTTGATATCTAAACAGTGCAAACTAAGAATCTAAAGGATTTCTATTTTTCATTACTTATGTAGAAAGGGGAAATGATTATATGGTCCATCCTGCAATCCAGTACTGGACAGTTATTAAGACTGCAGTGGGCTGTAGCAAGTCTCAGGTTCCTGTGCCTTCCCTCCCCTCTTCTCTTCCGATGCAGCTGAAAAGAGGGGATTGGAAGCTTTCACTTCCTTTTTTTTAATTAACCACAGTCCAGCAATATGACCAAACTCAACATTTATTAATCTTTATTATAGTTTGTTGAAACAAGCCAGGCTTATAGTCCAAGTTTTAAGTTGTTTCAAGTTGTTTATAGTTGTTTCAACAAACTATAGTTAACATTAATCAGTTTGTTGGATTCAGATGAACAACAAGCCGTGGACAATCTACAGTGAAAATGAGGTCTTCCTGTTTCTTCTTGGGTTGCAGTGGATAGGGTGGAGAAAAATATGCAGGTTTAAAATTTGTTTCCCAGACAGTATACCACAATCTCTTGGGTAAACTATGTATCTTGGATGCAGTTTTTTGCTTTCTGACATGCTAAAAAGGCCTGTTGAAAATTATAATGAATTTTTCTGAAATGTTATTATTATCTTTTGCTTAACATCTTTTATTAGGAATATCAGTTACTTTTTAAAGCAAACACATTAATATTTTCTTGAAGATAGATTTTTATATTTCTGTGTTATAAGTTAGGATATATTTTTTTTATAACTATATTGGGGGTGGGGGTTACTTTGAGTTATAGAATTAAGAGATGTGTATTCCCTGTTTTTAGAATTTCTCTGATGAAGTAAACTCAAAACATACTTTCTTTTTTATCACTCTTACTTTATCATCCTTTCTAACTTTTGCTATATGTGTCCCCTAACTAGGGATGCAGGAGCGTCCTTCTGCTCACACAGAATGCTCACAAAACCATGCTGGTTTTTGTTTGTTTGTTTGTGAGCAGTCAGTAATGGGTCACTCATTTGCTGCCTTCTCTTTTCCCTGAATCAGGACAGGAGAAAGTGAGGTAGTTGTGGTGATACTGTGAATAGTCATTCTTTGTTGTGTAGAGGGGGAATGCACAATCTTTTCTTCTGTTATGTCCTGTCATACCAGTTTCAGGGTCAGGAGCCACAAGACCGTTTCCTTCTGTTGAATCTGTTGATTTCCCTTCTCCCCTTTCAGTTTTTTCTATCCTGCTTTGCCACAGACAGAGCTTGTCAGGGTCTCTCCATTTATTACTCTTAATTTTTAATCTATCTTTCACCTCTCTATTAAGGTCCTTTTCTGTTTGGATCTTAGCATACTTTCCTCCTTTAAAAAAAATTGCTTCTGGAACTGGTGCAAGGGGAATATAACCCAAAGGATTGTGGATTGCTCCTCTGCAGCATCCAGAGAATGACAGAGATGCCTGGTACTTTACAGACCCTAGCAGAGGCTCTCTTTGAAGGAGATACTGGGATAGCAGTCCTAGGATTCTTAGTGAAAACTAATGGTATACATGTCATTTCTTCTTGGAAGAAGACACTGTGACATTTCTGGGGACTGGATAGCTAGCACCCACAACTCCTTCAGCCTTACACTGGAGCAGGACTGGGAAATGACTAGGTCTTGGGTTTTAGTTGAACATGAGCTTTGCATACAGCAGACTTTTTCCCTGGTGGGAATGTTGGACAAATCATCGGTTTTCTATTCAGAATTCTCAAATTGTTATTTCACATACCTGTTGGGGAAAAAAAACTCTGCTGGGGTCTTCAGCTTTCTCTATTTTGCCCCAGGGTATGTTTTTGGGCTGTGAGAGAAAGAAGGGAGATGAAAGAACTCAAAAAGTTGATACAAACACAGAGCTTGCTTGTAACAGGCTTTGAGGAGTGTTGTCCTTTTTGACCCGTTGTCACAGCCATTCAAGTGAGGTGCTCTTGTTTGCAAGCAGGGTTATTCTTGTTTGTAATGCTTGCCACATCTCTACATTTAATTAAGTTTCAGTGGCATGATATTTGTAGATTAGAGCTTTTTTTAGACTGTAATGTGGTGTGAAGTGCTGGTGGATACCTAAGCAATAGATGCTGAAGTGGATGGAAAATTAGTTCATTGGCAAATTTTGCATTCCATATTTCCTTCGAATATGTTGTTCATTTTATATTATAGGGTTAAATGTGAACATTAAAAATGCTAAGTAATCTGCTGGTTACTGTAGCAATGATAATAGTAAAAATATTGAAAGAACTGATAGATGTAACTGATAGTTAAAATCTTCATGTTAAATGGTAGGGTGGATCAGGGGTAGGCAAAATGCAGACCATAGGCTCCATGTGGCCTACCAGGGCTCCCCATTTTAAAAAAAAATGCCTCAAAATACTCTCTGGGGCCATGGAGGCAATTTCAGAACTCTGGGCCTTTTCAGGCCTAAGAGAGACCTTTAAAAACAACAACAAGAAGAAGAAGTGACTTGTGAGGCAACTTACTGTTGTAAAAAAAAGGCCTTTCCTTGACCTAAGACAGTCCAGGGGAAGCAAAAAATGGTGATAATGCTGAGGTGGATGGATACTATGCATCCACTGCTTTGCTGGGGAAAAGGGCAGCCCTTTTCCATGTTTTAGAACCAGTTGTTCTGTTTATGAAAAAGATTGTCATTGTATAGTATATTATATATATTTTTTTGCTTTAAAGTTGTAGATTGAACATTTGGATAATAAGGTTTTCTCTCCTTAACCATTTCTGTAATTCCTATGTATTATGGTGTTTTTTAAAAAAAAATATGGGAAGTGTAATGAGAAGTTCATTGCATTTGTGCAAGTTCAGGGTCATTGGGCATGCTCAGTCTACATGGACATCCAGACTTTTAGTTGCAAGTGGTCTCAGGACACACCATACTTTGACTGGATAGTGTGTTGGATCTTTTTTATTTTCTTACCTTTTAATTAGGATAAGCATTCCTCCCAAGAAGTTAATATTTGGGCCTTGGCAATCTACACTTTGGAAGAAAAAATAGGTTCTGTAGCCTGTATTAATCATCCAAATTGACAATTTTTCATAATTGGAAAACTCAATTTATAATACGATCCCATGTCCCTTATGAGGAAATCCTGAGTCTGGTTTTGAAAAATTTTACCTTGTGCTAGACCAAGGGGCAGAGCAGGTATGCTGATGATGTACACCGACCTCACTGAACAAGAAACTTCCACGCCCAAGCTAGTTGAGGTGGTCCTGGAGGTAGTGCTGAAGAACCACAGAACTATGGTTTTAGGGGACTTAGCATCCATACCAAGACTGTCCTGATGGGGCCCACTTGGGACTTCATGGCTATCATGGCTATCATGACAAACATGAGGTTATCTCTACATTGCTGTCCCAACATGTTTGGCAGAATATATTCTGGAGTACATGTTTGTAGCTGAGTAGATAGTAGATAGGGTGTTCCATAACCCCCTTCCTTGTAAAGTTTCTCAGTGGTAGACTTTCCATGCAAGAGTGGGAGACTGATTAAGAAAGTCCACTGGGGAAAATTTAAGGAATCCAAATGATTTCTGAATGCTTTGGAGTCTTTTCCAGGTGATATGGTTAGTGAGTTGCTCAAGGTCTTGGTGTCAGTATGGAGTGATGAAATGGGAAAAGCCATTGATACATTAGTTCCCAAGCACCCATTCCAGTGTTGTGGGGCCCACAATTCCCCTTAATTTACAGAAGATCTGTGGGCAGTGAAACAGGTTAGATGCAGGTGGTGTAAGTTGCAGAGTGAGTACCACTGAAGATTAGCAAGGACTCTTCATTGGGCTTATTATGCAGCAGTGAGGTTGGCAAAAATATCTTAGTTTGCCTATATCATCACATCCTCAACTTCAAACTCTGCCCAGCATAATTGTTCCAAATAGTTAGGAGCCTGTTGGGATTAGTTTTAGAGAGACCAAAAATGGAACAATGTGAAGCTGAACATGGCCAGCATCCATGGGTTTTCTGTGGGTTCTTTCTGGGCTGTGTGGCCGTGTTCTGGAAGAGTTTATTTCTGACATTTTGCCTGCATCTGTACCTGGTGTCTTCAGAGAATGGTTGGGTAGGAGTGTAGGGGGGGGTTATATACTGTGAGCCCCTGTTGGAGAGGATATGTAAATTTGTGTATTTGAATGGCTAGTTTCTGGGTGGAGATATGCAAAGAGGATTGGGTCTGTTTGGCTAATGGTCCATTGTCTGCTGGAAATCCCCCTGTCTTTGGGTGGAGTTCGTTTGCATGTGTTGAGTTTTGATTTTAGTGTTTTTCAGGACTGGTAGACAAATTTTGTTTACTGTTAGGGTTTCTTCTTTCCTGTTGAAGTTGTCCAGGTGTTTGTGGATTTCAGTAGCTTCTCTGTGCATTCTGACATGATAGTTGTTGGCCTGGTCCAGAATTTCTGTGTTTTTAAATAACATTTTGTATCCAGGTTGGTTTCTAACATGTTCTGCTACTGCTGCTTTTTCTGGCTGGCCAAGTCTGCTGTGTCTCTCATGTTCTTTGATTTGTGTTTGCACACTGCGTTTAGTGGCCCTATGTAAACTTGTCCACAGCTGCATGGTATGTGGTAAATTCCTGCAGCTGTGAGAGGGTCTCTTTTGTCCTTCACTGAGCGTAGCAGTTCTTGGATTTTCTTGGTTAGTCTGTAGATAGTTTGGAGGTTGTGTTTCCTCATCAGTTTCCCTATTCTGTCTGTGACTCCTTTGATATATGGTAAAAATACCTTCCCTTTCGGTGGCTGTTTTTCTTCATTCCTGTGGTTTTTTTCTGGGTCTGGCTGCTCTTGTGATAAGGAAAAAACCCCACAGAAAACCTATAAAAATGGAACACTTTACTACTTGCAACAAATTCACTAGGCACTTCAAGGAAAAAGCCACTTATATTAATTCAGAAGGTGACACCATAGGTATTGCAGAGTCTGGGAAGTGTCCTTTGTTCCATCTGGTGAGGTTTCCTTTCGGTTTTAGTTGTCGCACACTGATGATGTGGACAGGTTGGTTGTCTGAATCATTCTACTCCATCATATGTAAGCATGACCTTTTCCCATCCTGGCTGATAGGATAAAGTAGAGGTGGATTTATTGGGTGTGTCCAGTGGGTGGTAAATGCCTTGTCCTATCAGGAGGAAGTGCCTACCTCTTTGAAAGAATCTGTAGTGTGCCCTCCCCTGAACGGGACCTCCTTTGACCCAGAGGTATTGAGAATCCTATCACTAATACAGATATACCCTAGTTAACAAAGTAGCACTGTTCTTGGGCATTACTTCTTTAACAGAAAATTTGATACCAGAGGCAGAAATAATGTGGAATGAATAGAGATAGATTCTTTCACAAAAAAGAGTAGTGCAGTAGCACCCCTGTATCTGTGGGGGATTGGTACCAGGGGGGCCTACGGATACTGAAATTCATGGATAACAGCGAATGCCAAACCCCACCCACCACTACCACAGTGCTGTCGAAGCCCTTCAGGGAGAAGGGAGATGAGATCTCTCCTCCCCCTCCCTTCCCCCTTCTCCCCACCACCACCCCTGCTGCCACCAGAGCCCTCCAGGTGGAAGGGAAAGGTGAGGAGAGATCTCTCCCCCCTTCCTCCTTTGCACTGCTGTCACCAACCACAGATAACTGAATCAGCAGATGGCGAATCAGCAGATACGGGGGTGGACACTAACAGTATACATATGCGTACTCAAACAACTAAGTCAGGTAGCTCTTGCATAAGTAAACAATAAAATTTTGAACCTTCTAGAGACCTCTTGAAAACTTCTTCCAAAATTAATCCAGGGATTATTTTTTCTCCCACCATTTCCAGTTTGGTGGCTGCCCTTAACAGACCTGTGCTTTTTAATATGCTGGAGGTTGCTAATGAGGCAAACTTACCTGCTCTCCCCTTTTCTCTCTGTTTTGCTACTCACGCATGCTCAGTAATGGGTTCTGGAAGCAGCTGTTATGTACCTGGCCTGTTCTAGGCAGGCACACACAGTGACAATAGGATTGGCTATAGCAGAATCTCGTTCTTTCTCCACTCAGGCTTATTGCATTGTTTACTGCAGACATACTTCTACAGCCTGACAACAAAAGTCTTAGAATCATAGAATCATAGAATTGCAGAGTTGGAAGAGACCACGAGGGCCATCCAGTCCAACCCCCTGCCACGCAGGAAATCACAATCAAAGCATCCCCGACAGATGGCCATCCAGCCTCTGTTTAAAGACCTCCAAGGAAGGAGACCCCACCACGCTCCGAGGGAGTGTGTTCCACTGCCGAACAGCTCTGACTGTCAAAAAGTTCCTCCTCATGTTGAGGTGGAATCTCTGTTCCTGGAGCTTGCACCCATTGCTCCGTGTTCCAGTCTCTGGAGCAGCAGAAAACAAGCCTGCTCCATCCTCAGCGTGACATCCCTTCAAATACTTAAACAGGGCTATCATATCGCCTCTAAACCGTCTTTTTTCCAGGCTAAACATACCCAGCTCCCTAAGTCTCTCCTCATAAGGCATTGTTTCCAGACCTTTCACCATTTTAGTTGCCCTTCTCTGGACACGCTCCAATTTGTCAATATCCTTTCTGAATTGTGGTGCCCAGAACTGGACACAGTATTCTAAGTGAGGTCTGACCAAGGCAGAATAGAGTGGCACTATTACTTCCCTTGATCTAGACACTATACTTCTATTGATACAGCCCAAAATTGCATTGGCCTTTTTAGCTGCCGCATCACACTGTTGGCTCATGTTCAACTTATGGTCTACTAGGACTCCTAGATCCCTTTCGCACATAGTCTCATTCAGCCAGGTCTCTCCCATCCTATATTTATGCATTTCATTTTTCCGCCCTAAATGCAGTACTTTACATTTCTCCGTATTGAATTTCATTTTGTTAGCTTTGGCCCAGCTCTCCAGTCTATCCAGGTCATTCTGAATTTTGATCCTGTCCTCTAGGGTATTAGCTACTCCTCCCAATTTGGTGTCATCTGCAAATTTGATAAGTATGCCCCTAATTCCCTCATCTAAGTCATTGATAAAGATGTTGAATAGCACTGGGCCCAGGACAGAACCCTGTGGCACCCCACTGGTCACATCTTTCCAAGACGAAGAGGAGCCACTGCTGAGCACCCTTTGGGTTCGGCCGGTCAACCAATTACAAATCCATTGAACAGTTAACTTGTCTAGCCCACATTCTACAAGCTTGTTTGCAAGAATGTCATGGGGAACCTTGTCAAAGGCCTTACTGAAATCAAGGTATGCAATGTCCACAGCATTCCCTTCATCTACCAAGCTGGTAACTTTATCAAAAAAAGAGATCAGATTAGTCTGGCATGACTTGTTTCTCTGAAACCCATGCTGACTTTTTGTGATTATGGCATTGCCTTCTAAATGTTCACAGACTCTCTGTTTAATGATCTGTTCTAGAATCTTCCCTGGTATTGATGTCAGACTAACTGGACGATAGTTGTTGGGATCCTCTTTTTTCCCCTTTTTGAAGATGGGAACAACGTTTGCCCTCCTCCAGTCTGCTGGGACTTCTCCTGTTCTCCAGGAGTTCTCAAATATTATTGCCAATGGCTCTGAGATTATATTTGCCAGCTCTTTTAATACTCTTGGATGTAGTTCATCTGGTCCTGGAGATTTAAATTCATTTAGATTAAGAAGGTATTCCTGTACCACCTCTTTACTTATTTTCAGCTGGATTTCCCCTATTGTGTCCTCTGTTCCATTTTCCTCAGGTTGGTCCTCCTTTTCCTTTTCTGAAAACACTGAGGCAAAGAAGGTGTTGAGTAATTCTGCCTTTTCTCTGTCCCCTGTTAGCATTTTGCCATCTTCTCCACGTAGTGGCCCTATCATTTCCTGCTTCCTCCTTTTGCTGCGGACATACCCAAAAAAACCCTTTTTATTGTTCTTAACCTCCCTAGCAAGCCTGAGCTCATTCTGCACTTTAGCTTTTCTGACTTTACTCCTACACGTGTTCGCTATCTGTTTGAATTCTTCTTTGGTGATTTCCTCCCTTTTCCATTTCCTATACATGTTCCGTTTAAAACTTAGCTCCATTGAAAGTTCTTTAGTCATCCATCCTGGTTTCTTGAGACACCTCCCATTTTTCTTCCTCAATGGTACTGTTTGAAATTGTGCCTTCAGTATCTCCCTTTTGAGAAAGTCAAAACCGTCTTGAGGTCCCTTCTCTTTTAGTATTCTTGACCATGGGATCATCCCCAGTATTTCCCTGAGTTTATTGAAATCAGCTCTCCTAAAGTCAAGAATGCGTGTCTGACTATGCCTGGCTTCTCCTTTCCATTGTATAACAAACTCCAGGAGAACATGATCACTCTCACCTAAGGATCCCACCACTTGCACCCCATTAACCAGGTCGTCTCTGTTGGTTAGGATCAGATCTAAAATAGCTGACCCCCTTGTTGCCTCTTCCACCTTTTGGACCATGAAATTGTCTTCCAGGCATGTAAGGAATTTGCTAGACCTTGTAGTTTTGGCTGAGTTAGATTGCCAGCAAATATCAGGATAGTTGAAGTCACCCATCACTACTACATCTCTCCTTTCTGCATGTATGTTCATCTGTTCTAGAAAGGCAACATCCAATTCCTCCGTCTGATTTGGGGGTCTGTAGTAGAGTCCCACAATAACATCCCTGTTGTTTCCCTCCCCTTTAATTTTTATCCAGATGCTCTCCACCTGGCTTCCAGTATTGATGTCATGGATCACTTCACTGGTGTAAATATCCCTGACATATAATGCTATTCCTCCTCCTTTCCTGTTTGGCCTGTTTCTCCTATAAAGGTTATACCCCTCTATTCCTACATTCCAATCATGAGACTCGTCCCACCAGGTTTCAGTAACGCCTATTATATCATATTTGTTTTGTAGTGCAAGGAGTTCTAGTTCATCTTGCTTATTTCCCATGCTCTGTGCATTAGTGTAGAGACATCTGAGACCATGTGTTCCCTTTACTTGCTCCCTGTGCAAGTTTTTTTGCCTCCCACTGTTGGGTCCTTGCGCTGTTTGCCTTGTTCCCTCTATGACAGTTTGACTATTTTCTCCAGCCCTTTTGCCTTCCAGAATACTGTCTCCCTCCCCCATTTGACTCAGTTTAAAGCCCTCCTGATCAAATTCTTGAGAGTGTTGGCAAAAATGTTTCTTCCAACTGTTGTAAGATGCACCCCATCTCTTGCCAGAAGTCCCCCTGCATGGAAGCGCAGTCCATGATCCAAGAATCCAATTTGTTCTCGGCGACACCATCTACGGAGCCAGTTGTTTACGTCGGCTATTTTCCTCTCCCTTCTTGGACCATGCCCTTCAACTGGCAGAAGAGACGAGATGACCACCTGTGCGTTCATTTCTTTCAGCTTCCTCCCCAGGGCCTCATAATCTCTTCTGATCTTGGGAAAGCTGTGCCTTGCAGTATCATTGGTTCCCACATGGACCAAAAGGAAGGGGTAATGATCCGTAGGCTTGATGAGTCTTGTCAGCCTCTTGGTCACATCACAGATCTTTGCCCCAGGGAGACAACACACCTCCCGAGTCATCTTGTCAGGCCCACATACCACTGCTTCTGTACCCCTCAGCAAGGAGTCCCCCACCACCACCACACGCCTCCGCTGAGGCTTCGCAGCTGCTGTTCCTTGCGGTGGTCCTCTCAAGGTCCCCTGCTCTACCCCTGAAGTCTGTCCATGCTGTTCTTCCTCATTGTCCTTGATAAGGGAAAGGGCTTCAAATCGATTCTGTAGCTGCAAGCTGCTGGAAGAATCCCTGGAATTTCTTGTTCTGTGTGTGACATTCCTCCAGCTGTCTACTTCCTGTGTCCGTGAAGTGACCCTCTCCTCCACAGCCACTTCCTCTGTGCGGTCCCCATCCAAGACTGTTCGTTCTGTTCTGTCCAGGAAAACCTCTTGCTCTCTGTCTCCAAATCCTGATGTTGATTTTAAAAAAAATTCCAGCTAGAGGATGTGGAGGAAAAGGGGCCTGGGCAGGTACAAAGTCATCATAAAAAGATTTCACTTTCAGAGGCTTTCTTGCCTGTATCCCCATTTTGGACAAGGTGTTTGAGCATGTGGTGGCTAGACAGCTGTAGATATTCTTGGAGAAAACAGATTATATTGGGCCTGTCTAAATGGGAAAATACCCCTCATAGAATTCTCTGGGAATCCTACCTGTCTAAACAGGATCCAGCGCCAATCAACACTATTCAGAAGTAGGGGGCCCCAAAATGGCAAAAACAATGGGATAAAAGCCTTCACAGATTTCCCTGTACTTTTTCACAAACCGTGAGGCATGTGCAGGTTTTTGCTTGTTTGGACTATAGAACAATAAAAAAACTTGAAGGGAAGCACAAAGCTGATTGGCTGGGTGAGAGTGGGGGTGGGGCTTGCTAGGAGGGTACGCACCCGCTGCTGCCATTTTGGATTTTCACCTTAGTGATCGCTCGATAAGGTGATAAAAAGGACCAATACCTTCTGTTTTGCCCTCTTATAAAATTGGAGGATTGCTCTATTGTACCTTGGGATGACTTTAAAAAAAACAAACCAGGCAGCGGTGAAGAACTAACATGAGCAAATGACTCACGGCTGTCATCAGGAACGTGAGTCTTATGGGGGCTTCCAAGGCCAGAAAAACCATTTAGACATGTTGCTGCTGCTGCAAGATACCAATACTACAAGATATTTTAGATTTTTTCCCCTCGTGTAGATGGGCCCATTGACTCATTTCAGTCTTAGTTTCAAGTACTGAGGCAGCCTTACTTGCCGTCATTGATGATGTACTCCAAGGAAAAGACTGAAAGAGTGCTACCCTGTTGATGCTCCTGGATCTCTTGAAGACTTACGTTACCAGTGACCATGGTATTGTACTTAACCAGCTTCTGGGAAAGGAAGTAGAAGTACTGTGTTACAGTGGTTCCACTGCTGTCTATAGAGCTAGTTCCAGGGAGTGACATGCCCCACAGTCTGTGGGGTGTCACAGTGTTCCATCCTACCATATATTCCGGCGTATAAGACGACTGGGCATATAAGAGGGCCTCCCAATTTTCAAGTAAAAATCTAGAGTTTGGCATATATTTGCCGTATAAGACCACCCCCCAATTTGGCTGGCTGGGGGAGCCTTGCCAGCTGATCCTCTTTGTTTCCCAACTCACGAGGATCTCCTCCTCCTCATGTGTTGGGAAAGCCAACAGGATCAGCTAGCAGAGCTCTCCCAGCCAGCCAGCCACTACAGTTGCCCCTCTCTTCCAACTTCGGTTGCTCCCCAAAGGGGATGAAGGCAGAGGAGGGGGCCGAATGAACCTGGTTTGCCTCGGCCACTGCCCATTCCCTCTGTCTTCATTCCCTTTGGGAAGGGAATGAAGATGGAGGGGATGGGCAGTGTCCGTGGCAAACCACGGCATTTGCCCCTCTCTTCCACCTTCCAGTCACCTTTGACTCGAAGGTGGAAGAAAAGGGCGAATACACCCGGTTTGCCTCGGTGGCTGCCCATTCCCTCCATCTTCCTTCCATTTGTGAAGGGAAGGAAGACAGAGGGAATGGGCAGCCACCAAGGCAAACCATAGCATTTGCCCCTCTCTTCCACCTTCCAGTCAAGTTTCAAACTTGACTTGAAGGTGGATGAAAGGGGCGAAAATGCACGGTTTGCCTCGTCCACCCCCCTCCCTCCGTCTTCATTCTCTTTGGAAGGGGATGAAGACAGAGGGGACGGGCAGTGGCCATGGCAAACTGCAAGATTTGCCCCTTTCTTCCATCTTCCAGGAAGGTGGAAGAAAGGAGCAAACGTACCTGGTTTGCCTCAGCTGTTGTAAGGATGGTTGGAGGGGGAGCTTTCCAGCCATCCACCCCCTTCCCGAGGCTGCGATCAGGAGCCCGATCGCACCGGGGAGGGTAGAAGGGTGGCTGGAGGGGGGGCTTTCCAGCCATCCACCCCCTCCCCAAGGTTGCGATCAGGAGCCCGATCGCACCAGGGAGGGTGGAGGGGGGGCTGGAGGGGGGGGCTTTCCAGCCATCCACCCCCTCCCCGAGGTTGCGATAGGGAGCCCGATTGCACCGGGGAGGGTGGAAGGGTGGCTGGAGGGCGGGGCTTTCCAGCCATCCATCCCCTCCCCAAGGCTGCAATCGGGAGTCTGATTGCACCGGGGAGGGTGGAAGGATGGCTGGAGGGGGGCTTTCCAGCCATCCACCCCCTCTCCGAGGCTGTGATTGGGAGCCCGATCGTGGCTTTGGGGAGGGAAAAAGGGTGGCTCGAGGGGGGGCTTTCGTGCCAGAGGCCGCAATTGGGAGCCCGATCGTGGCTTTGGGGAGGGGGAAAGGGTGGCTCGAGGGGGGCTTTCCTGCCAACCCGCCCCATGCTCAAGGCCACGATTGGGAGCCCAATCATGGCTTTGGGGAAGGGGAAAGGGTGGCTCGAGGGGGGGCTTTCCTGCCAAACCCCCCCCCGAGGCTGCGAATGAACGTGTAAACACTTTGCCTCACCCCCCCGCCTGATCTCTTGCTTCTTCTCTCCTTTTGCAAAAGGAGCGAAGAGGCAGATCAGTCGGCGGGGTGAAGCAAAGTGTATCTGGCATATAAGACGACCCCCGATTTTGGAGGCTATTTTCAGGGCTCAAAAGTCATCTTATACGCTGGAATATACCATATTTTCCCATATCATTTAATAGCTATATGAAGAAGCTGGGTGAGATTATTAGGAGATTTGGGGTTGAATAGCATTAGTATGAGGCAATGAGGCAAGATGGCGCTGGAGGCAGGCAGAGCGTGTGAGCTCCGGTCTTAATTGTGGAAAATGTCTGTAGATTTTTACAACAAAGTGCTACAGAACTAGTTAGTATCTACAACCATACAGCCATAAAAAGGAAGGAATAGCAGTGGAAGAGGCAGCTATTAGCAGCGGTGTTTTCCTTTTCACAAACCAGCCGATAATTCTTATCTCAACTACAACCAGATTGTCTATAAACTTTTCAATCCTCACAACTCATACTCCCTAAGTGATTACCTTGGGTGAGAGATAAGTGGCACAGAAGCTGAAGCAGGAAACAACAACAAAACAAGTAAGCTGGAAAAAGGAAAGGAAGATAAACTTATTTTAAACTGCAGTCTCTTGTAGTTTACAGTTTAGAGTTTACCACTACTTGCCGGAGTGGAGTAGGAGGGAATTGAAACAAGAGTAGAAATTGAAAGACAATAGAGTTGGTGGCTGTATTGGAGAGGAGAATGGCCGAGACTGGGCTGTTTTGTTGCTACTCCTGTCAAATATTGATATGAACTGTTCCATTTTCCCTTCAGCTTCTCAAAAGAAAGTTTTGGAAAAAGGTCTGTTTCAAAGGTTGGATACTAGCTTACTGAACTGGAGTAGTGATCTCTGCATCATTAGGGACAAGATTTGGACTTCTAGCCCTCTGCATTGGCAGCTGGAGGCATCACCAGCAACAGCAGAAGCAGGAACTCGTCACTACCAAAGCTGTGCTCATCTGAGGTCTTGGCAGCCCATTCCTGTCAAAAGCTGAGGAGGAGGAAGCAGCCGGAGGTAGTGGCGGTGGCAGCGGCTGGGTGGAAGTCCCATGGGGCACCGAGCACGTCTTCACGCTGAGCAACGCGCACATCGGCCGGCGCCTCAAGCTGTCGTGCATGCTGGGCAACGGGTAGCGGCGCTGTGGGCTGGCCCGCGAGGTGGAGAGCAGCAGCTCTGTGGAGGCCGGCTCAGGCACCTGCACTTTCGACAAGTGGCATCTCTATGCCAAGAAGGTGGTGGGCCTGGGCCTTCTCTGCACCATCACCTACAACATCCTGGCCGATGCCCGCGCCCAGACCAAGCTCTCCCAGACCGTGCTCTACCCCTACTGCGCGCCCTACGTGCTGGAGCTCAACTATCGGCAAAACCTGCTCAACAAGGAGTTGGCCGGCTACAGCGCCGATATCATCTGCCTGCAGGAGGTGGACAAGTCATGCTGCCCAGGATCATCTCTTGCCTGACAGCACGCGGCAGTGTCTTGGGCCGCAGGAGGACTGAGCTAGCCCTGATTAAGAACACCTGGGTGACCTGTGACCGCTCGCAGCGGCAGCGGAGCTGGGTAGAATGTCGGCAGGGACATAACCCTGCCCAAGACCATCCTTCCCCCAACAACACGCGGCGGTGGCAACGTGGAAGACCGAGCCAGCCCAAATTACCGTCACCATCACCTGAGTGGTAGCATATGCACTTTCCTCTTAGCCTTTACTATGTTAACAGGGGGACAATTGCAAAGATTGGATGGGAGTCAAAATCTGATAGACTCCCTTAACCCCTTTTTCACGATTCAAACAACACTGCCCTATCCATTGTGGGATGCAGATTAGCTGGATTATCTATCATTGCCACCATATAATGGAGCCGGGAATGGTCTGGGAGAATTGAGGTTGTGTGGGGGAAGGGAAGGTATGACGGCAACAGAGTGAAGAAATGTTACAAAAGAGGAAGGGATTGATGCTTAATACCTATCCCTTCTTCAGTTCACTCTGTTTCCCAGAATAACTTGGAGAGTGTACCATCCTTTCCACAGCCCCTTACTATGTTCCTTTGCAATGCCAGGTCGGTTAAAAATAAGATTCATATTATACATGACCTCTTAGTGGATGAGGCAGCCAATCTGGCATGCTTTACCGAGACCTGGCTGGGAGATGCCAGCGCTGCGACATGGGTGTGGGCTCTCCCGGCTGGGTATACGGTGAGCGAGCAGATAAGGGAAAGTGGGCGGGGGAAGCAGTGTGGCCTTGGTTCATAGAAACAACTCAACCTTGACCAGGAAGCCTATCCAGAAAACAGCTTGCATCGAGTGCATGTACCTTAGCCTGAAAACCAGGGATAGTTTGGGGATTCTGTTGGTATACCGGCCACCCCATTGCTTAACAGACTCCCTAACCTAGCTGACCCAGCTGATCTCTGAGTTGTTGTTGGAGTCGCCCAGACTTTTGGTTTTGGGCGACTTCAGCATTCCACTCGAGACCACGTGTCATATCTAACCGGTGCGGCTTGGGAGTTCATGGAAACCATGACAAACATGGGCCTATCCCAATTGGTTGATGGGCCTACACATTGTGCAGGTCATACCATCGATGCAATCTTCAGTACAGAACAGGAATATCCGTGGGCGGAGGTTACAAAAACCTCCGCATTGTCATGGACGGATCACTTCCTGGTCTGGATGGAACTAAGAGCCACTGTCTGCCTCTCCGGGTGTGGCGGACCCATTAGAACGGTCCGCCCTCAAAGGCTAATGGAACCAATTGGTTTCCAGAAAGCCCTAGAGGGTTTAATGGTTGGTAATGCCGGTGATTCTGTTGAGGCTTTGGTCAGCATCTGGAACACTGGTCTTACCAAGGCTATCAACACAATTGCTCCCAAGTGTCCTTTCCAGCCTGCCTCTAATTGTAAGTCCTGGTACACAGAGGAGCTTAGGAGGATGAAGCGAACTGGACAACGGCTAGAGTGAAAATGGCAGTAGACTCAACTCTTATCCGACAGAACTCGCCATAGGAAGCATCTTGATTCCTATCGGGAGGCAATACGTGCAGCACAGAGATCCTTCTGCTCTGCACATATTGCGTCTGCAGAGTCCTGTCCAGCAGAGCTGTTTAAGGTGGTGGGGGAGCTGATGCAGGTTCCTCCTGCGCCAAACCCCCTACTTAACCGGACGACAGCCTGCTGCGATGCGTTTAACATCCACTTTGCAGATAAAATCTCTCGGATAAGAGCCGACTTAGACGCCAATGTTCTGACAGAATCCATAGATGAGGCGTCCAACAGCTCCATTGATGACATTTTACTGGATCTTCTTCGTGGTCTCTGTAAATCACACAGTTGGGTTATTCCTGCGCCTGCGCAGAGCATTTGGAACCTTCTGGCATCACTAGGCAGAATGTGCATTGATACATTTTCGGCGGTAACTCTGCCCACCCTAACGGTCCCTTATAAGGCGCTCCCACCTAAGTCCCCTCAGTTCCTTTCCGCCACGTTAGCAGCTTGAAGGAACCTTTGTTCGCTAGTTTTTTCTCTTTCACTTTCAACTTCACTGGATATTTGACATGGCTTGGATTTTTGACTATGATTTTCTCTCACTCCTCTGGATTTGGCATTCTCTCTGATTTTGGTTCTGACTTGGACTGTCTATCTCTACTCTTCACGTTTTCTCCCTTTGGATTTGGCGACTCCGTAAGTAAGATGTCTGCGAGAGAGGCCTTTAAACGATGTGTCATCTTTCAGGCTAAACTCCTAAGCACGGATGGCCATCCCGCTGCCTGATTTGCCTTGGAGAGACCCATAACATTGACTCCTGCGTGCACTGTAGGGCCTTCACACCTCAGGCACGTAAGCATAGGATGTCCCGTTTAAAGTCCTTCTTGTACGAGAGGGCTTTAATTCCAGCCTCTACCTCGACTCCGGCCTCTACTTTGGCGTCTGCACCACCTAAACGGGGCCATTCGCCTTCCCCAAAGACCATGATCCAGAAGCGTCATCGGTCCCGTAGCCCATCCCGACGTCATTTGGTTGCCTCGGATCCGGAGGCTGTGCATGGTTCGCACAAACATGCTTCCTCCACGGATTCAGCTCAGGATCGAGCTTGCTCGACACCTTCGACATCAGGATGGGACCAAGAACCCTCCACTTTGAACGTTGCCTCTCGGGACCAGGCGCCTTCTGAAACCACCAGTCGGGTTGATACCTCTGGAGATACTGTGCAGTCATTAAAGAGGAAGAAAAAGGACAAACACTCCTCTCGACATGAGGACAGCTCTAAATCTAAGAGCAAGTCCAAGGATACTTCGAAGAAGTCGAAGCCGACGGCCATTCCACCTGCAGTCTCTAGCGATGAGGCTGCAAGGCCCATCGTTACGGCTGAGCCGCCATCTGCCGTCGAAGCCGAGGCTGTTCCCACCCGACCATCCCCGGCAACAGCTGCTGAGGGAAGCGTACCATGCCTTGCCCCGACTCCTGCAGGTTCGGTGGAGATCGTGACAGTGGAGGTGTAATCAGGTGTCAACACGGATGTGTGTCCCCCAACAGAAGGGCCAGTCACCGATCCTGGCGGTCTCAAGAGCCCAATTTCTTGAGCGTTACTCCTCAGACATCGACATTGAGGTCATTGAATCTGAGGATGCTACACGAACCCGACCATTCCCATTCAGGATCCATGATGACGAGCCTGCCTACTCGACATACGACCTCACATGCTCAGTGTACCAGGCTGACTTCATGTCTCCTACAGGTTCTCATGTTTTGACCACCCGAGCCATTGACCTGAAAGACATGGGTACTGGTTGGAGTGTTCGCCGTTCCCCGCGACGCCTCAGATCCGATGAATCACGGGCCGTACCTACAAAAGATGCAGAGAGCCAGGTATCCCCACATCAGGATCAATGACTGTTGCCACTGACCCCACCTACTCCACTGCCTCGCACTACCTCTCTGCTACAAGGAGATCGCAGTCCGTCACCCCCTGCTTCATCTTCGGTTTCGTCGGAGTCGTGGGATCCTTACCGGCCCTACCTACCATCTCCACAGCCTGATTTGGTAGAAGATGACTATGCGTCTCCAACTGATGATATACGGGCCTTCTCTGAACAAATGGTCCGTATGTCCCATGCCCTGGATCTCAAGGTGGTCGAGAAAGAAACGGAACCGGTGGATCCAATCTTCCACCATATTCAATCTAAAGCGACTCCTGTTGCCACTCTCCTGGTGTTGCCGTCCCTTCTGAAATTCACGCAGGGCTCATGGGAAAACCCTTCCTCGATCCAGCCTACTTCAAAAAAGATTGACAGGCTGTATCGGGTTGGAGGTGACCACATCGAATGGCTTCAAGCCCATCCCCGCCTGAATTCGGTAGTGGTGGAAGTTTCCCAAAACAGGAAACAACGTCGCCCGCAGTTGACACCACCTGACCCAGAAGGACGGGAACTGGACATAATTGGGAAGAAAATCTACTCTGCCGCTGGCCTGAGTTTCCGTGTGGCTAATTACTCTGCGTGTATGGGGGCATACCAGCAAGTAGTCTGGGAGAGGATGCTGCCTCTCATCCAAGATCTCCAAGACGAGAGGCGACGGATGGCTGAAGCAATTCAGTCAGTGGCACAATTACTGGTGGGGCAACAAATGAATTCGGCCAGGCATGTTGCGGACTGCGCCGCTAAGACGATAGCCAGATCCATCACTCTGCACCATCATGCGTGGCTCCGGTCCTCGGGCCTCACCCCTCAAGCCTCAGCTACCATCAAGGATTTGCCATTTGATGAGTCAGGCCTGTTCAATGGCTCCACGTATGAGAAACTGGAGTTTACCCAGAAGATGAGGACCACCGCCAAGAAATATGGTATGGCCACTACCTCATCTTCTCTTTATCGCTCTAGGAGCCAAACCAACTGGCAGGCCTCAACATCTGGCCATCAGTTTAGGCGAGGGTATACCGCCCAATCATGCAGACGCACCCGATACGTGCCATCCTCTTCATTGGCATCATCGGTGAGGAGCCAGGGATCAACGTCACGGTACTGACCCCCTGCAAAACAGAGGTCCAAGGATCAGGCCAGGAGAAAATTTTGAGTTGCCACCTCATTCTGTCTCTCTCTTCGCTTTAGACTCCTCTGTTCGGAGATCGTCTCTCGACATTCCAAGAAGCCAGGTCTTCAATAACATCAGACCGCTGGGTACTCCAAATCATCCGGAATGGCTATTGGATCGAATTCAACTCACTACCTCCGACAGGTCAGGTTCAATCAACAACGCCCTCCCCTCCTCGAGGAGGTGCAGACGCTGCTGTGGAAGGGGGCCATCGAACCTGTGGACTCCACACTTCACCACCTCTGCTTCTTCTTGAGGTACTTTCTGGTCAGGAAACGGATGGTGGTCTCCATCCTATTCTCGACCTCCGTGGAGTGAACTGGTATATAGCACCAAAGAAGTTCAGGATGGTCACTCTGGCTTCCATCCTACCACTCCTACAGCAAAATGACTGGTTCGCCTCCATAGACCTCAAAGATGTCTACTTCCACATTAGGATCCATCCAGCCCACAGGCAGTTCCTGGCGTTCCAAATCGGGACTGACGTGTTCCAAATCCGGGTCCTGCCATTTGGACTTTTGACAGCTCCAAGAGTCTTCACCAAATGCATGGCGGTGGTAGCAGCTTTCCTACAGCAGCGTGTAGTGGTTTTCCCCTACATCGACAACTGGCTGATTGTGGTGAATTCTCAATGTCAGCTCGAACAAGACATTGACCCCACCTTAGATGTATTAGACACCCTGGGACTTGTCAACATGGAGAAATCACAACTGCAACCAGCCCAATCCACCCAGTTCATCGGGGCTTGGTTGGATTCGATCACGGCTGCAGCCTACCTACCTCGAGACCGATTTGACACTCTTCGGTCCCTAGTCCATGCCTGCCGTCAATCCTGGACACTATCCGCCCACTCAGTCCAGGTGCTTCTCTGTCACATGGCAGCTACTACTTATGTGACCCGCCTCGCCAGGCTCCGGTTCCGTCTGCTCCAGTACTGGTTCCTACAGGTGTTTAACCCCCTGCGCGATCCACCAAACAAAATGCTCACGGTGCCATGAGCAATTCAATGGTCACTAGCATGGTGGTTGGTTCCAGAGACAGACACCTCGATGCTTAGATGGGGAGCCCACCTCGACTCCTACAAAATCAAGGGCACTTGGGATGCCAACAAACGGACTCTCCATATCAACATCCTAGAACTTCTCAGCATCCAGAAAGCACTGCATGCCTTTGAAACCCTGATAAAGGACAAGACAGTCTTGCTGATAACAGATAACACATCAGTGATGTACTACCTGAACAAGCAAGGAGGGATGAGATCCTCCCAGCTTCTTCAGCTCATGCTGGACATTTGGGATTGATGCATATGCAGTAACATTTACCTCCAATCCATCCACCTCCCAGGGTAGGAGAATACTTTTGCAGTCAGACTCACCCGTTCCAGCTTGTCCATCCACGAATGGATGCTGCACAGGTCAGTAACCTCACACCTGTTCCGACGATGGGGAACTCCTCAGGTAGACCTCTTTGCATCACCACAGAACAACCAGTGCCGCCAGTTCTGCTCGAGACGTCACGCCCACGGTTCAAGGGGCGATGCGTTCCTCTTCCAGTGGACGGGACCCCTGCTGTACCTCTTCCCTCCGTTTCCACTGCTGACTAGGATTATCGCAAAGCTGCATCGAGATCGAGCGGATGCTATCCTCATCATTCCGTGGTGGCCCCACCAGGCTTGGTTTGCGACTCTCCTGTGTCTAGCCAAGCACCGATTCAGCCGACTTCCAACCCGTCCTGACCTTCTCACCATTCAGAATGGGAAGGTCAGACATCCAGACTTGGAGGCTCTACGACTAACGGCATAGAGACTATGGCCATGAATCCATCCTTAGTACTTAGTCCCACTGTACCTATGGCCTTGAATTCGTCCTTGGTCCCGACGGGCCGGCACTCTCCATCCTTACCTCCAGTCATTCAGGCTGTCATCGATGCTTCCCGGAAACCTGCTAGCTGTAGGTCATATCACAAGTGGAAGAAGTTTGAAGCCTTTCTATCTGATCGAGGGTCGGCTGCAGAACCGTTCTCCATCCCAACGATCCTGGAATTCCTTCTCCACCTGTCTTCCACAGGACTCTCGGTTTTGTCAATCCGGTGCTACTTGGCAGCCGTATCTGTCGAATTCCAGGCTAGAGGTCATCCGTCTTCTTTTACGGATCCTACGGTCAAGAAGTTCTTGAGAGGCTACGCCAACCTCCATCCTCCGGTACTCGAGCCTACCCCGACGTGGAGCCTCGAATTGGTCCTGTCACAGCTGGTTTGACGTCCCTTCGAACCCATGGCATCCACCGACTTGAGACTCCTATCTTGGAAAACTGCCTTCCTTGTTGCCATCACTTCGGCGCGTCGAGCTGGAGAACTCTGTGCCTTGTGCTCGGACCCGCCGTACACTGCCTTTCACAGACATAAGGTGGTACTTTGTCCAGATATCTCTTTCCTCCCGAAGGTGGTATCGAGCTTCCATCTGAATCAGTCTATCACTCTGCCTGCTCTGATGCAGGATCCGAAGGACAAATTCGAGCATACCCTCCACTCCATGGATGTCAGGAGGGTGTTTGCCTTTTACATCCAAAGAACTGCTTCCTTCAGGAAATCACCTAAACTATTTGTTTCCTATGCGGACTCGAAACTTGGGGATCCTATTTCTCCACAACGTCTCTTTAAGTGGGTGACATCAACTATTTCCCTCTGTTATGAACTGGCCAAGTAGCCACTGCCTTCTCAGATTCAAGGACACTCGACGAGGGCTGTCTCCACCTCAACAACTTTCCTCTCTGGGGTGCCTCTAGAGGACATTTGCAGAGCAGCAACTTGGTCATCACCTTTGACTTTCATTTCCCATTACAGGCTTGACACTCATTCTAGGAACGAGGCTGCCTTTGGGAAAGCTGTGTTGTTATCTTCCATTCAATGAGTGAGTGTTCATGTTTGCCAAGTCATAGTTCTATGTGCTTTATCGGTTTTCATAAGAATGTGCTGTCAATACATCCAATTGTTATTTGACTGTGCAGCGTGGTCCTAGTGTCAATATGTGTAGGACATACCCTCCTCCTGGAGTGAAGCTTGCCAGTCTACCCAGCTGTGTGATTCACAGAGACCACAAAGAAGATGGACAGGTTGCTTACCTTTAACCATAGATCTTCGAGTGGTCTTGTGAGAATTCACACAGACTCACCCATCCTCCCTTCTATTTCCTATTACATCATATAAACATGCTTAATGTTCCTGATGCTGCTGGTTGTGGCGTCATTCAAGGAACTGAGGGGAATTAAGCGGGAGCGCCTTATAAGGGACCATTATGGTGGGCGGAGCTACTGCCAAAAATGTATCAATGCACATTCTGCCTTGTGATGCCAGAAGGTTCCGAACGCTCTGCGCAGGAATAACCCCAACTGTATGAATTCACAGAAGACCACTCGAAGATCTATGGTTACAGGTAAGAAACCTGTCCATCAGTTTCAATCTGTGAGTCGATGATGTGGACAAGCTTCTTGGGAGAGTGAGGAAGACTATTTGCCCTCTTGATCCCTGTCCATATTGGCTGGTTGTCCGGGGTGGGGACGCGTTGAGAGTACTCCTATGGGATACAATCAATGTGTCCTTCAGGGAAGGTATCATACCATCTTGTTTAAAGGAGGAGGCGGTTAAGCCACTCCTGAAAAAAACCTTCCCTGGACCCCCTGGACAGGAACAATTACAGACCAGTGTCCTTGCTACCTTTTTTAAGCAAGGTGATCGAGAGGGCAGTTGCTTCCCAATTCCAAGCCGTCTTGGATGAAACCGATTATCTTGATCCATTTCAAACCGGCTTCAGGACAGGATATGGAGTTGAGACTGCCATGATTGCTCTAACCAACAACCTCCACCTGAGCATCGACAGGGGTAATGTGACCCTGCTGGTGCTCTTGGACCTCCCAGCGGCCTTTGACACTATAGATCATTCCATCCTCTTGGATCGCCTGAGAGAGTTAAGAATTGGAGGCACTGCTCTGTTGTGGTTCCGTTCCTTTCTCTCAGGCAGATCCCAGAAGGTGAGGCTCAGGGACAGTTGCTCTTACAGAATTGAGCTTAATTGTGGCGTCCCTCAGGGTGCCATCCTGTCCCCAATGCTATTTAACATTTATATGAAGCCACTGGGAGAGATCATCCGGAGGCATGGAGGTCGGTGTCATCAGTACGCTGATGACACTCAGATATATTTCTCCATGACCAGATCGTCGGCTCAGACTTCAGATGGCATCTCTCCTCTCAATGACTGTCTCAGAGCGGTAATGGATTGGATGAGGAAAAACAGATTGAGACTAAATCCAGAGAAAACAGAGGTACTGACAGCCAAAGGCCCAAAACCAGGTCTGGGAATACAACCTCCAGTCCTGGATGGAGTCACACTCTCCTCTAAGGACTCTGTTTGCAGTCTGGGGGTACTCCTAGATTCGTTGCTTCACATGACTAGTCAGGTGAGTGTGACAGTCAGGAGTGCCTGTTATCAGCTTTGGCTGATACGCCAGCTGCGCCCTTACCTGTATACAAGGGATTTGGAAACTGGTACATGCTTTAGTAACCTCACGTCTGGATTACTGTAATGCACTCTACATGGGGCTACCCTTGTGCCTAACCCGGAAACTTCAACTGGTACAAAATATGGCAGCCAGGTTAATTACGGGTACATCTAGGAGAGAGCATATAACACCTGTGCTTAAATCTCTCCACTAGCTGCTGATCAGTTTCCGGGCACAGTACAAGGTGTTGGTGTTAACCTTTAAAGCCCAATATGGCTTGGGTCCATCTTATCTCTGGGACTGCCTCATCCCATATGATCCCCCCCCCACGCACTTCGGTCCTCTGGGAGGAACCTGCTGCAGCCTATGAAAACTAGGCTGTCACAGACCTCCCAGAGGGCCTTCTCTTCTACGGCTCCCAGACTTTGGAATGGCCTGCCGGACGAGATCCATCTTATTACTACTCTTGATAGCTTCAAGAAAGCCCTAAAGATGGATCTCTTCCAGCAGACCTTCCCGGAATAACTTCCCGGTTCAAGTGGAGTTGATTGCCTACCTGCCCGCCCCCTGCCTGCAATTGCCATTTTTTTTTGTAGTTTGTATATTGTATTGTACTTTATGTTTGTTTTAATTCTCCACTAGTTTAATTTAGTTTTAAGGGGTGGGAGGGTTAGGATTGGGAAGGATTGTTTTAACTTGCTGTTGTTTTAATCCTGTTGTACGCTGCCCCGGTTGCTGAGCAAAGGGGCAGGTTAAAAATAAAAATTTATTATTATTATTATTTATAGCATGCTGATGACACTCAGTTCTACTTCTCCTTGCCATTGGTGGTGAGACTATGCAAACAGAGGACTAGTGCCTGGATGCTGTAATGGGATGGGTGATGAATAATAAATAATAAACTGAACTTGAATAAGGTAGATGCTCTGTGGATTAGTGGTTTTTCAGTTTGGGAACTGGGAAAGTGATCTTCCCTGGATGGGGTTGCACTTACCTAAAAGAACAGATGTGTAGCTTGTAAGTACTTCTCAATCCATCTTTGTCACATGAGGCCAAAATAGACTTGGCTTGAGTCCAGCTATGCCCTTTCCTGGACAGAGATAATGTGGCCACTGATTCCCAGTTAGACAACTGCAATGCCCTTTATATGGGACTTCCATTGAAGACAATTTAGAAACTGCAGCTAGTGCAAAATTTACCAGCTACATTGCTGAAACAGCATAATCAAAACAACATAACATTGTTTTTAAGAGGAACTACTGTGGCTGCCAATACACCTCTGGCTTGAATTCTAGGTGCTAATGATGGCATTTGAAGCCCAAATGGCCTGGAACCACTCAATATATGAAGGAGTACTTCATCATATATGTATATGTATCTGTCCAAGGATTAAGATGTGATGGAGGGGCCACCCTCAGTCCCATCCGTGGGAACAACATACTTTGTGACAGCTTGGGAGAGGGCCTTCTCTGCTTTGATATCCCAGTTGTGGAATGCAGGCCTGACTGATATTAACTGTGTTGCTCTTCAATAAAGTCTTTGAGTCTAATGTTGTTCAATAACATTCAATAAAGTCTTTGAGTCTAATATTGTTGCTCTTCAATAAAGTCTTTGAATCAAATGATTGTCCAAATATATACACATATGGATTTTAAACTATGTTAACATGTTTAAAATGGTATGTGTTTCTAGACTAAGTTCTCCCTTACTGCTTTGAATTTTAAACATTGTTTAAATAGGTTTTATTTGTCTGCTACCTTGAGATCTTGTGATATAGGGCCAGATATAAAAAGTTTAATAAATAAATACATAAATAACCTTTCACTGGTCTTGCTGCCCATCTCCTCTCCTCACATACTAAAGCATTTATTTACTGACCTAATTATTAGAAACCTTCCTCATTTTTTAAAAAAAGTCAAGGGTATCAGAAGTACTCCATTCTGTGCTTTTTCTGCACTCTGACTAAATCATAGCACAGATGCATCTCCATCTTAAGTCTTGTTTATATAAATGCATACCAGCTTTCCAGATTGTGAATGTCTGGTGTAGGCTCTAAACTAGGATAGGAATTGTGCAGGTTTTCAGTTGTTGTTGGACTACAACTCCAAGGAGTCCTAACCAACATAAGCAATGGCAAGGAATTCTGGGACTTGTAGTTCAACAACATCTGGATGACTACATGACTCCCTTATCAGGCTTGATAGAGGCAGCCAGATACAGTTTTTGAAGAAAATAACAAGGGTAAGTTTATTAAAACACAGTAAGACAACCCATTAACCCATGAACATTCTGTTCTTTCACAGCTTCCCAAAGCCAGAGTGAGTTCTTCCTTCTGACTAACTGTCCTGTCTCTATTACAATTCTTTCCTGTCTCTGAAATCAAAACCCTATCTGGCCTCTGACAGAGACAAGCCTCTATTTTGGCAACAATTCTTTCCCCCTGCAGGCCCCCTGTGAAGAGTCACCTTGCAACTCTGTTGCTGAGTGTGCTTGGATGAATGAGTATGAAGCAGTGCTTGGAAGGACAGAGGGCAGCCAATCCCAGCACAGAATGCTGTGATGGGAAGGAGGGACCTCTGTGAGTGAGAGAGTCTGGAGAAGATCAGTTGAGAGAGTCAGTTGGATGAGTCAAGTGTGAGAGTCATTGGGGAGTGAATGTTACTGGGTACATGAATTTAATGGAGGCAAGGTCTGATACCATTTGTTTGAAATAGTAATATCTAGTTAATACCAAATCCTGGAAGTTATTAAAGCTTGGTTATAATAAATAATCTGAACTGGTTTGTCAAACTGTTCACACTAACTCAGACTGGCTTTAGTCACCCGGGAATAAGGGTTGGTCACGCTTACCATCAAAAGAAATATTTTTAGCCAAGCTTGTCCAGAAAAAGGTCACCCAGAGGCCCAGTCCCCAAATCCAGAAAGAGATCTAAAAGGGGGACCCTCAAGCAAGGTGAAAATGACAGACAGCTAGGGCTAGGAACTGTGGGGCTTCCTTGAGCTGTGATTGGCTGCCTTCAGCCAGGCTTGCCCAGCTCCTCCTTCATAGCACCTTTTAAAGTTCAGACTAAAAGCCAGAGTGAATTCCCTATCCCTCTGATGTGCCACCAGCCACCACTACATAAAACCTTCCGATGGGTGAGATTAGGTTTTTGTCTGATTTACTGTCATTTTCAATTTGGCTGTTTTTTTCCCACCAGTAAAAAATCATTTTAGTTCTTTAATAATCATTATTTTCATTGCAGTGTGTGGTGACATTCATGGCCAGTTCTTTGACCTAATGAAGCTATTTGAAGTGGGAGGATCACCTGCTAACACAAGATACCTGTTCCTTGGTGACTATGTAGACAGAGGATATTTTAGCATAGAGGTAATTGAGTGTGTGTGTGTGCTAATGTTAATTTTAATAATGATTGTTTATGTGTTTGTGTATGAAATCATTTATTTGTTGTAATGATTCTCTTAATACTGTTACACTGTGGTAACATTTTCATTTCTTGTTGAACCAAGAGATGCAGAATTTGATCCAAGAGTTTAATTAAGCCTGGCAAGGCCTCTCCCTTTTTTCTTTCTCTTTGTGCACCTCAGTTTCACTCCAGAATGACTGGTCTGCAGATAAGATGCCACATGGGACTTCTGTCCAGGTAGCTACAAATCCGCTTGCCAAGGATGACTGCCCCTCTCCTTTGGCATGCAGAGCATTGTGTATACAGTTCTATCCTCCATTTCTACTGCATTTTTCAAACAATTGAGAAAAGACCCTTCTGATTCCAACCATTTTTGTTTTTGTTTTTACTTTCCCCATGTCTTTTACAAATATGAGAATGCCCTACCTCTCTCCCAAGCACTCTGCATGCAAGAGGATGCAGGGGAATATATCAGTGTAACTACAAATAATGGCTGGATAGTAAGCCAGGCCACCATTTGGACCCCTTGTGCCATTGTGCACTTGGGAAGTAGGATGTGTCCCCTCTATCACATGTTGATTGCTTCCGCATTGATGATGGAAGAGTCAAATTAATAGGAAGCTCCAGCTGTAAGGCAGCAAGCATTCCAGTTCCTCAAAGGCTATGTAGTTCATCTAGAATGCTGTGTTAACAATGGTCTCTTAAAAGTACCATTGAATTATGTAAAATGATGGCATGTGCATGGTTTTCAAAGTACATTCGGCCCTTCACATTTGCGGGGGGTTAGGGATGCAGAACCTCTGCGAAAGTGGAAAACCCACAAATATCTTAAAACCCCCCCCATCATATTTAACATACACCCAAAAGTACAGGAGGCTTGCTTTGAATTGCTTGTACACTCATGTGCTCCTTCCAGAGCAAGCTAGTGGGGAAGGTGCCAAGCCCAGATCGGGCCACGGGTGGGTGGGTGGGGGTGGAATCAAGGGAACAGATAGTTGAAAAGCTGCCCAGCAAACTCCTCCTGGCTTGAGGCTTGCAGAGGCCAGCCTGTCCGACTGGAAGGAAAAGAAAGGAGGAAGACGAGGCTGATTGAAAGGCCCTACAGATGCTTCTGTGTGGCTCAAGCTGGGAGGAGTTTACTGGGTTGCTTTTTGATTATTCACTCCCTTACCCTGCCCTTGGTGGCCCGATCTTGGGCAATCACTCTAGATGGTTTTCCAGGGGGCCGATGTTGCTGGGGATGGGGAGCAAGGGAGCACATTGTCCAAAAGCAGCCTAGCAAATTTCTTCTGGCTTCAGTCATGCAGCAGCACAGGCTCCCTGGAAAACCATCCAGAGTGATCACCTCAGATAAGGCTGCCAAGTGGGGGTGGCAGCGGTGGTGAGGGAGTGTATCATCCAAAAGCAAACCAGAACATTCCTCCTGGCTTCAAGTGTGCAGAGGTGGGTTCTAGGGTCTTTTCAACAGCCTTGGTTTCCTCCTTCCTTCTCCCCAAGCTGGGTGGCCAGCCACTGTGTGGCTCCAGCCAGGAGGAGTTTGCTGGGTTGCTTTTCAATGATATGGTCTCTTGACTGCCCCCACCCTCTCCCAGTGGCCTGATCTGGGCATAGTACCTTTTCTTCTCTTAGCTTACTTTGTAAGCAGTGTGCATTCATGCCAGCAGTCCAGCACCATTTTAATAGGCACTTAGAAGCCTCACCTCGTGTTCCCAATCTCTCAGTCTTGCGAGGCTTGGAGAGAGACTGGGAAGGAATGTGAGGCGAGACTTATAAATCCCTGTTAAAGATGGCATAGGGCAGCCTTGGAGAGATGGTGGTGCAGATAACCCCATTTGTGTGAGTTCACAGATGACCACTCAAAGAACTACAGTTACAGGTAATTAACCTGTCCTTGTTGGGGTCTCATGGTAGATATAGTGGAGGAAACACTGTACGTGCACACATTTTCTGCCCTGCAAACCATCCCAGAAATGTTAGAAAGCAAACTTGGATGAACTCATTTTGTTTTACAACAAATTTCTGAATCACCATGGCTAATTTCATATATGCACTACCCTGGAATAAGGGTAGGATATAACTATGATAAATGAAAGTGAACTTTATGTTTACATTTACATTTACTGGACATTTTGCTATTATCCTTCCTACCGGGCTTCTTTGTTACTACATTCCATTCAGTGGCTGTTGCCTAATGGTGTGTACCCATTTATTGGTCTGAGTGATGTTTTAATTTCAGAGTTACCATTGCTGAATGATACTGTGCTTGTTTTAATGATAACTGTTTATATTCTTATATGTTTAATTTGTATATAATTATAAATTATCCTATGAACACATTTTTCTAAAAGCCAGGATATAACTCTGTTAATGAAATGGAAAAAAATATAAATGGATAATGCAAATTGCTTTTAATTTTCTACATGAGTTTGTTCTTTTCACCAATCACTTACTTTATTTAAATATTTTTATACTTAATCACATCTGACTAGGTATTCTTTTTCCTCCAACAGTGTGTCCTGTATTTGTGGGTCCTGAAGATTCTGTACCCAAACACATTATTTCTTTTGAGAGGCAACCATGAATGCAGGCATCTCACAGAATATTTTACTTTTAAGCAGGAATGTAAGTATTAATGAAAAAACCAGTTGTTAGCTTCCTAAATACCTAGTTCTCAAATCTTTCTTCTTTCATGTTTTAAGCATATGTTAAAAGTGTTAAGTAGTGTTCACTACTTAGCGTGGTGTAGTGGCATAAGTATTGGACTATGTGGAGAACAGAGTTTAAATCTCTACATGGGCATGGCAATGCATTGGATGACCTTGGGCAAGTCACACACTCTCAGCCTCAGAGGAAGGCAAAAGCAAACCCCTTCTGAACATATTCTGCAAATAAAACCCTGTAATAGATTTGCCTTAGGGTTGCCATAAGTCAGAAACATCTTGAAGGCACACAACCACAACAGTGTTCACTTATCTAGGACTAGGCTATATACTTATTTGTACATTTGCACATGAGAACACTAGGAAAAGAGAAACCAGTATGGTAGACAGTAGTTCTTTCCCTATGAGAGCCAGTGTGGTATACTGGTTTGACTGCTGGACTGGGACTTTGGGAGATCAGGATCTGAATCTCCACTCAGTCATAGAAACCCACTGGGTGAACTTAGACAAGCCTCAGAAGAAGACAATGGCAACCCCCCTCTGAACAATTAAAGAAAATATAAGTTTGCCTTAGGTTCACTATAAGTAGGAAATTACTTGAAGGCACAGTTCCTTTCTGTAACTAGTCTTCTTGTCCTTTCTCAGTGACTTCTAAAGTTTACAGAATATTGCAGATATCAGCTATGGGGAAAGAAAGAAAAATTGGTGGTCAGGTCAACAAAAATGATCTGCTTAATCCCCTAACAGCTTCTAGTATCATGGTAGTGACCATTACAGTTGGAGAGTGTTATACTTTTTAGAATTATCTGAGTGCTTGAAGTAAAACACCTAATTATTATGGCAAAAAAATGTACACATAAACAGGAAAATGCAGGGAGGTACAGCTAAAGAAAATGTAATGGAAAAGGAGTGACAGAGTGTGGGGGCAAATCAAATTCTTAGTTGCTATTGTTAGAATTTAAGATGACAGACAGATGGGAATTTTGTGGGGGCAGCTAGCTTAATAATTTTTTTGTGGAACAATAATTATGGTGGATTTATTTGCCCAGCTGATGTGCATGAACAGCAGCATTGCTTTCATACTTCATGGCATACACAGATACAGGATGGGTGACACCTGAATTGATTACAGTACATGTGAAAGGGATCTAGGAGTCTTAGTGGACCACAAGCTAAATACGAGACAGCAGTGTGATGCTGCAGCTAAAAAAGCCAACACAATTCTAGACTGCATTAATAGAATAGGAGTATTGTGTCTAGATCAAGGGAAGTAATAGCGCCACTCTATTCTGCTTTGGTCAGACCTCACCTGGAATACTGTGTCCAGTTCTGGGCACCACCATTCAGGAAGGATATTGAGAAGCTGGAACGTGTCCAAAGGAGGGCGACCAGGATGGTGGGAAGTCTGGAAGCCATGCCCTATGAGGAGCGGCTTAGGGAGCTGGGCATGTTTAGTCTGGAGAAGAGAAGGTTGAGAGGTGACATGATAGCCACGTTTAAATATTTGAAGGGATGTCTTACTGAGGATGGGGTAAGGTTGTTTTCTGCTGCTCCAGAGACTAGGACACTGAGCAATGGGTTCAAACTACAAGAAAAGAGATTCCACCTAAACATTAGGAAGAATTTCCTGACAGTAAGAGCTGTTCAGAAGTGGAATACACTGCCTCGTAGTGTGGTGGAGTCTCCTTCTTTGGAGGTTTTTAAACAGAGGCTAGATGGCAATCTGTCAGGAATGATTTGATTGTGTATTCCTGCATGGCAGGGGTTGGACTGGATGGCCCTTGTGGTCTTTTCCAACTCTATGCTTCTATGAGTCTATGAGTCTATGATTTTATATATTACATAAAAATATTAATTTTATATATACTTTAGGTTAATAAATCAAACAATTATACTCAAACTAGCTTGACCCAACATATCATACGCCATTCTCCCAGAATCGTTGAGAGTGACTCACTCTGTTGCCTTGCCACCACCGCCAGTTGACTTTCTGGGTCCCATTGCAAGAGGAATAAAAACGATATAACTGTGTAGACTTAAATCATAAGTGGGAGTTGTTCAGCCCTGAGACACTGGTAAACTGGAAAGGCCTGCAGCCTTAGTAACTATAGCCAACACTGTAGCACATTGTTTGGTCTTTTCCAGTATGCAATTAGCCGTGACTGGCAGGAGTGGATTGTGAGGTGGAGAGGGAATTTGCATGTGGGTGGTGATTTGCATGTGGGTTGTGATTGGCTGAGGGAGTGACAGCGGCAGCCAATCAGTACACTGAAAGAGGCAACATACCTAAACCCATTGTACATACACAAGAGGCAACATACCTACATACCTAAGGCCATGGTGCATACCCAAGAGTTTTATATAGATAGATGCTATTATAATGTAAGTGTGCCTTTCAGCCATACATATGTATTTAAAATACAAGGATTTTTCTCCACTATAGGTAAAATAAAATATTCTGAAAGAGTCTATGATGCTTGTATGGAAGCTTTTGATTGCCTCCCCCTTGCTGCACTTCTGAACCAACAGTTTCTTTGTGTCCATGGTGGACTTTCTCCAGAAATAAATACAATAGATGACATTAGGAGGGTGAGTATTTCTGTTATAAAAGAATGGGAGCCTAGAGGGTTATTTTAACAGCCTTGATGGGTCTGTCTTCAGTGTTAACTCATATGCGATATGATAGCCCTGTTTAAGTATTTGAAGGGATGTCACGCTGAGGATGGAGCAGGCTTGTTTTCTGCTGCTCCAGAGACTGGAACACGGAGCAATGGGTGCAAGCTCCAGGAACAGAGATTCCACCTCAACATGAGGAGGAACTTTTTGACAGTAAGAGCTGTTCAGCAGTGGAACGCACTCCCTCGGAGTGTGGTGGGGTCTCCTTCTTTGGAGGTCTTTAAACAGAGGCTGGATGGCCATCTGTCAGGGATGCTTTGATCGTGATTTCCTGCATGGCAGGGGGTTGGACTGGATGGCCCTCGTGGTCTCTTCCAACTCTGCAATTCTATGATTCTATGATTCTATGAAACATCAAAGAGAAACTTGAAGTGCAGTCTTATACGTGTCTATGTAGAATTAAGTCCCACTGAGTTCAATGGGCCTTACTCCTAGGTAAGTGGCTCTACAATTACAGCCTAATTTTCTGAATAGTGAGAAATTATTATTAAAAGAAAGTACATGAGTGTTCTACATAGATGAAAAAATTTGGTGGGGAGAACCTTATTTGGGATATCAAAGAGGAAAATAAATAAAAAGAATTCTGATTGTGAAGTCGAAGGCTTTCACGGCCAGCATCCATAAATTTTCCTTGGTTTTTTTCTGGGCTGTGAGGCCGTGTTCTGGAATAGTTTCTTTCTGACGTTTCGACTGCATCTGTGGCTGGCATCCTCAACCCAACCATTCTCTGAGGCTAGCCACAGATGCAGGCGAAACGTCAGAAAGAAACTATTCCAGAACACGGCCTCACAGCCCAGAAAAAAACCCAAGGAAAATCTAATTCTGATTGTCCTCATTTTTCTGTATGTAATGTAAACTGTCATGTGAAATAGGTAATTTGAAAGGCAGGATAGCAGTCTATAAGATAAATAAGTAAATTAACATTGTGTGAACATATGTATTTTAGAGTCTAGAGTGACAAAAGAATTGGGACAGACTGCTATATATAGCAAGCAGAGTGGTAATAGTATACAGTAGCACCTCCGTATTCACTGATTCACCAACCGTGAATTCAATTATCCACATTTGGCAATGGGGGGAGGGGGAGGGATCTCACCTCCCCTGCCCCTTCTCCTGGGAGGGCTTCGGTCGTTGTAGCGGTGATCGCGGGAGTGAAGGAAGAAAGCAGGGAGGAGCGATCTAGCCTTCTCCCTTCACCCCCACAATCACCGCCACGGTGGGGCCATGGTGGGGATGGAGGGGGAGGGGCATGTGGGAGCAATCTCACCTCCTCTCCTTTGCCCCAGCAGTCGCCACCACAGTGGAGCCATGGCAGGGGGGAGGGAGGGAAGAGGAGGGATCTCAGCTCCCCCGTCCCTTCTCCTGGAAGGGCTCCTGTTGTTGTGGCAGTGATTGCAGGGGCAAAGGGGGAATGGAGGGGGAGGAGCAATCTCACCTCCCCCCTTCTCCCTTTGCCCCCATGATCGCTGCTGCATCGGGGCCGTGGCAGTGGGGAAGGGGGGAGGGGACGGAGGAGCGATCTTGCCTCCTCCCCTTTGTCCCCATGATCGCTGCTGTGGTGGCGGTGACAGGGGAGAGCTATCTCGCCTCCACCCCTTCACCCCCACAATCGCCGCAGCACCAGGGCCATGGCAAGGGGGAAGGGAAGGAGAGGAGCAAACCCGCTTCCCCCCCCCCCTTTCCCCCAGGATGGCATTCGCAATTACCCATGTAATTCACCGTTCATGGGGGACCCCGGAACCAATCCCCTGTGGATATGGGGGTGCTATTGTACATCTTGGAGAGGATCAGTCAGTGGACTTCCATTGATGAGAAAGTAGAATCCATTGCATCCAGGAGGAGTTATCTCCCTTCCAACTGTGCACCCCCTAAATCACATCTGGAATGTTGGGGAAACTTTCTGGAGCAGATTTTCAGCTTGTGGGGAAGACTGTAAGGAGGAAGCGGGGTGGGAGAAGGTTGTTTTGTGACTCCTGGCGCAATACTGGATTTAGCTTTGAAACCTATGACAAATAGAGGAGTGAATTAGTTCCAAAAAAGTCACCCATGTACTGCTCCCTGTTATAGTTGATCTTTATTTCAAATCTGTAGGTCAGGTGAGCCATTTTTTGAGATGTGAAACATCATGAATTTAAGTGTTGGAAAAGAGAATACTTAATATTATTAATATTCATTAATATTCATTAGCTTTGTGCTTGCTTCTGAGCACAGTTGAGGTACTAGATATTGCCTACACAGCTGGAGACCCAAATGCTTGAAGAAGTGCCTTTTTCCATAACAACTTTTCCAACCTTTTCTTCATTTGCCTCCTTTATGAAAGAGACAGTATTCAGTAAGAAATGAAATGTCCTTCCAGGAGTTGTGCCCTAGCTGTGGAATACCCTCACTAACTAAGCTTACCTGGTGCTTCCAATCCATTTTTTCCCCATCAAACAAAAAGTTGTTGTTCACCCGAGTGTTTTAACTTATTTTACTTGTTTGTAATCTTACTGTTTTAAGGATTTAATGAGGGAGTCTTATTTTTACATTTTTGTTAGCATTTCAAATCTCAAAATTAGATTAAGGGTGGTATATAGTTGTTTTAAATAAACACTGGGACACCTGGACAAAAATTATGTTGTAAACAATGGACTAGATGATGACAGGAAAAAGAGGGGAATTTACTATAGAACGTATTGGGAAGGATACATGTAAGTTAACAGCACTTCCAGTCTTTGGTAAGAGAAGAATTAAAATGTTCAGTTAGGTCAGAGCAAAAATTCTTGTGAGAGAAACTTAGGTAGCAAAGAAACATGATTTCAATGGGAACCTGTCCCTTACCAAATGTACATCCTTTTCTTTTAGTGCTCGCTCTCTCTCTCTCTCTCTCTCTCTCTCTCTCTCTCTCTCTCCCTCCCTCCCTCCCTCCCTCCCTCCCTCCCTCCCTCCGCCTCTCCCTTCCCCCTCTCAAATCCCTCTCACACAAACACACACACACACAACCAAATTGTAAAATAGATCACTATGGTGTTTTCTTTCAAACAGCTAGATCGATTCAAAGAACCTCCAGCATTTGGACCAATGTGTGACTTACTATGGTCAGATCCTTCTGAAGACTTTGGAAATGAAAAATCTCAGGAGCATTTCAGTCATAATACTGTCAGAGGATGTTCCTATTTTTATAGGTAAAAGAAATAGGATTATCTTGATAAATTACTACAGTACTTGAAAGGAACCCATTATGCTTATAGTTGTTTTGTTTCACAGCTATCCTGCAGTTTGTGAATTTTTGCAGAATAATAATTTGTTGTCTATTATCAGAGCTCATGAAGCACAAGACGCAGGGTAAGTATCTTGCCTTCCTATGACAGAAACTATTAAGAACTTAAAATTTAAAACCAGCAGTTCCCTTAAGGTGCAAAATTAATTGTTTTTATTTTACAGTTATAGAATGTACAGAAAAAGTCAAACAACAGGCTTCCCATCATTAATAACCATTTTTTCTGCACCAAATTACTTAGATGTCTACAATAATAAAGGTAAGGTTATTGTTGTTAAGAAACGTATAAAACATTTTTTAAAAATAAAAAAAATAAAATATCTAAAAAGCAGAATACTTAGTCTAATCTGGCATCTTCATAAAAACTCTGAATCACTGATGGGGTGGTAAATTAATTGTGCAATTCAAATACAGTTCAAAGTGCTGGTTTTGACCTATAAAGCCCTATATTGCTCAATTCCAGGTTATTTGAAGGATAGTATTCTCTCTTACAAACCAGCCTGTGCTTTGAGATCTGGTGGGGACACCCTTCTCTCTGCCCCACCACCCTCACAGGTACATCTGGTGGGAATGTAGGAGCGGGCCTTCTCAGTGGCTGTCCCCAGGCTCTGGAACTCCCTGCCCAGAGAGAGGTTAGACTGGCACACACCCTACTTCCTTTTCACATTCAAGTTAAGACTTTTCTGTCTTAACTTATGACAGGTGTTTGATGATATACCGAATCTTTCTAATTGTTGTGCTGGGGTATGTGTGAGTTAATGATACATGTTTTAATTTGGTTTTAATTTTTTGATGGTTTAATCTTGTTTTAACTTTTGTACCTTGTGGATTTTTAATTATAATGTTTTTTTAAATTTGTTGTAAGATTTAATTTGTTGTAAGCCCCAAATCAGGATAGAAATAATGATAATGTTAATAATAATAATACAAAATGTTCTTTGGTTAAAAACACAAACACAGTAGCTCAAATAAAAGACAAGCAGTAATTTATTAAAGATCTTATGTGCGTACTTGAAACTAAGCCTCATTTTGTTCAATGGGAGTTTCTCTCAGGCAAGTACGTATAGGACTGAAGCTTAAAGGCTCATTCTGCTTTATGGATTTTGTGCTTTCTTACGCGCGATGGCACACATGGATAGATTGCTATGCACAGGATCTTCTGGAAAGCTCTGGAAGATTAGGAGCACAGAACCTCCATCCACCAACTTCTGTGTAGCCATATTACATGCTTGAGGTGAGGAATGGAGGAGTCAGGATTTCTGAAACAAAGGCAGCAACAGTAGAAATGGACTTCTCCCAAGAGAGCTGTTTTAAGTATTTATTTTCATTTTGTTAGATATTGTCCAGTGTTTGTTTATTTGCTTTATCTTAAGCAAGCAAAATTGCTACAAGTGGGAAAGAGGAGAAGTTAGCAAGAGGGAGAAAGGATCCACACTACCATTTGCCATATTTCCACGGTTGCCATTGATCGTTCCCACAATCTGGTTAATACTTTCCTAGAAGCAGAGGACTATGGCTGGTTTTGTCTTGGGGACAGTTTGAAAGCTATGCCAGGACTGGATGTTGCCAATGTTTACAGCTGCTGCAGAGAAACAGTGAGGGAGTATCAGTGAGAGGGGAGAGGGGTCCACAACACCAGTCCTCATTTCTGATGAACCTTCAATCTCTCTGGTCTGGTTAGCATTCTCCTTGAATTTGGAGGAGTGTGACTGACTGCATTGCTACCTCAGGATGATTTGGAGGGTATCATGTTTCCCCTGAAAGGTTAAGTTCATAATCTGGGAGTAGCCCTGGCTCCCACGTAGCAGTGATAGAGGAGTGCTGTTGCACAGCTCCATTTAGTGTGCCAGTTATGATGTGTCCATGCACTATGTACCACAAAAGGGGACTAATTGTAATAAAGAAGAGGATGCTTTTTTGTGCCCTCGATTCAAAGATGACCCTGGGGGCTTGTTTCAGTTTCATTGCATCCTATCTGTAAATATTTTCTTACTTTTTTTTATAGATGTTTGATTCCTTGGTCATATGCATAGATCTAATTCTGATACGTAGCACTGATCAACAGAGTGACCCATATACATAGCCTTCATTCCTGCTTTCTGATTGAAGCACAGTAGCCTAGGTTGTGTTGTGATCTCGACAGGCCTAAGCTAATGTCTGTTTTGGATTGTTTAATGCTACTCCTAGAGGCATCACAAACACCTAACGTCTCCCATGCATATTCTCTTAAGTTTCAGTAATTTATGTTATAGCTGTCATATTAGTGCATGCAATAGGTATACTGGTGATATTATTAACACTTTCTGTGAGTACTGTTTTGCTTCCATTTATTTGTATTCATTGCCCTAGTCCTTCAATGTTTTCTTGCCCCCATTCACAGTTTAAAAGAAAAAGTGCCTGATTTAATTACATTTCATCACAAGTGAAGTCTGCATTTGAAAAATGTACACTCACCCCATCTACTCAAGCCTAGTGCAGCTAAAACTATAATCATCTTCATGAGTGCTCAGAGACTGCACCCATGAATAGCATTTCAATAGTATTAGTATTACAATATTACAATAGAAACAGTATTACAATAAATTCCTAATTTTTCTATATTACTAAACACATTTTCAAATCACTTTACATACACTTTTATATGGCAGAGATCAGAACACTGCAAAACTTTAAGGCAGAATCAGAAAACTTTGGGACTATAGGTTGTATATGGCCATCTAGAAGTTTCCTATCTAGCTCCCATGGCTTTTCCACCTTCTTTTTCCGTCCTGGTTTCCTCGTTGCTGTGATGGAAGATCTTTTCTTTATCTCCATCCAGCAGAGAAAAAGGATAAATGACAAATACCACCCAAACCAGAAGCTTGTTTTTGGTTATGGTGTTAGATAGCTTTATCTCTTTGCTTCCCTCACTCTCCAAATTGAACTCCCTACACCTGCAGTTTGTTCTAAAATGGAAAACATTTTCTGCAGTGGGGAGCTTTATCGTAGTGCAAATTACTGGATTGTTACTGCAACACAAAGTGTTAAAAGTCCTCTACCCTCAACACTGGAGTCCTGATCAGTTCAGGGCCTTAACACCTGCAGTTGCATTGACAAAAGACAACTTCTTTGTGGTCTTTGTGAATCACACAAATGAGTTTTGTGCATGCACAGAGCTTTTTGTAGAACATTCTCCTGTAGTGTGCAGAGGACCTCCTGGATTGGGTTCATCCTTCCATTCCCTCCAATAGGTAGGCTGTCCATCAATCAGTTTGAAGCTCTCTCTAGATTGTACTGTGTGGGAGGGGAAAAAAACCCCTCATATGTCCAGTGCAGTGTCTGCCTCCCCTTCCTACAGACATTGGGAAGACAACTTTACACTTCTCCCTTTGTCTCTTGCTTACCTCTCTTCCCCATGCTTGTCTAGCCATTCCCTCTCGCTTCTTCTCATTTCCCCTCCATCTTTCAAGCTGGTTTTCTCTGTCCTCCCCCTCCCCCTTTGAGCAACTCCATGTGGAGGACTCTAATCCACATCTCTCAGGGGATTCTGAGTCCCTTCCCTTAGCCCAGTGCAAGATCAGAGCTGTGGGGAACCCCAGCACATTTCCCTCAACCAAGAGCCAGCATGTCTCTGCTCCCACCTTCATGGTGGCAGACAGGTCACTTGAGAGCTGCACTGGAGAACTCACCCAAGAGGAGATGTCATCAACAGCAGTTGAGGTGAGTGGGTTGGTGACCCTAAGTGACAGTCATTCCCACCCACTCCCTCCCTGACCAGGCAGCCCATAACTTCAGACTTCCTATTCCTAGCCTGGCTGAAGAGGCTTATTGACTTTGAGTGACAGGGATCACCCTTTACCTCTAGGGAGCATGTTGATGTGACATATGCCCACTCAAGAACAAGATCAGAGTGTGAGGGGAGAGAGGGAAGCACCAGCACCCTGTCCTCCCCGTGTTCAGGCTCAGATCTCTCCAGTGCAAAGGAGGAAGAAAGACCTGATTGTTGCTCTCAGCATCACAACCATTACAAGGCAGTGTTCCCATGGTAGGTAAGTACCATTTTGAAGCACAGATGGTCCTGTTCTGTCAAGTAGCTCTTCCTTCTTCCCCACTCCAAAGAGATCTTGGAAAAACACTGGGAGTGCGGGGAGAGAATAAAACAGTGCAGACCAGCTAGGGACCTGCAGGCTTCTTTTCCTCAGCCTTCTCCTAGGCCAAAGATGGTAGGGACTCCTCTGGTTACCTCCCAGGGTCAGATAGGGAGAAGGGAGCTTTCAGAGAAGGAGGAGTTAGAACAGCAGGAGGATTCCCACTCTGTCAAGCTGATCCAAAAGAAAGATTTGCCAGTCCACCTCAGCACCCCATGCTCTCTGGCACATCCAGAGGACCCAGATCTCCAGCAGGGGTCTGAGGAAGTGTTCAGAAGGGGGAGTTCAATCCCATAGCATTGAGATTCCCTTTGCCAGCAATTTAATGTATGTCATAAGCCAAGAATGGTCCAAACCAATTTCATCTAAAGTCTCCAGCTCTTAAACTAACAAACTAAGAGGCTCTGCAGTTTCCCAAAGAAAATAATGTCAAAACTGCAGATCCCTTTGTTGGTTGCCCCAGTTTCAGTTCTAGTATCCCCCTCAGTCTATGTTAAAGTTGAAGAGGACACTTTAAAATCCAAGAAAAACTTAATAAGTGGAGGCATTCCTAAAAAGGCACACAAGGCTGTCTCTCTAGAAATCCAAGCCTCCACAGTCTCATCCATTATGTCCAGGGCCTCCATCCTTTGGGCAAGGGAGATCCTACACTCCTTCTGCCCCAGGGAGGTGAAGCTGTGACAGGGCATCAACAAACTGCTGAAAGCAGCATTTTCTATAGATGTCAGGCTGGGTAGTATTCAATTCTGAGACAGGATGCAAGCAGCCACTTTTCTGGTGAGACACCAAATCAGGCTCAAGAACAGGACCATCTGTGCTTCAAGTGAACTCCAGGGCTATGACCAACCTCACATATGCCTCTTTATGTGGGGAGCATGTTGTTTGGGTATGCCCTGGAGCCAGTCCTGATAGAAACAAAGGATGAGAAAATGACCCTAGCCTCTGCCCCCAATAAGGAGTACATAAAGCACTTCTGCTCAGGCTCCTCCTCCTTTTGTTCCTTCTGTAAGTAAAGGGACACCAGAGTCTCCGGAACACCATGGTCAGACAGGCATTTTCAAAACAGACAAAAAATCAACGATTTCCCCAGGCAGGATAGATCCAACTCCACCCCACCCCTCCCCGAGCCCAACAAAAACAAGCCCAGCAGGCCTGACACCAGACTTAGCCTAACAGAGGGAGACTTCAGAACTTCCATCAAAGGTGGACCCAGAGCTCCTCAGTAGGTTCTCAGCACAATTAGAAAGTGTTACAGGATAGACTACATTCCTCCTGTGATTGGGTGAGAGAGGATGTCCAGACTACTCTCACCTGCCTGGCAGACCACAGCTTCCTGGTGAATTGGGAAAAAAGTCAACTCTCCCCCTCAACCAGGATCTTGCACTTAGGGACCATCATAGACTCAGCGTTATGGTTGATCTCCCTTCCCCCAGACAAGAGACAAAAGTTCCACCTCACAGTTCAGGAGGGGCTAAACCACCAGGGGGTAGATCTTCTACTGCTAGCTTACTTACAGGGGCTCATGATCTAAACTGTAGACACCTGGGCCAGGTTCAATTCCAGACCCCTCAAATAGGTCTCATTTCCTTTTCAGAGGGAGATAGACTTGAAGAGACATCTGACCACATTACTCCCCAAGCCCTGGTATCCCTCTCCTGGTAAACCTTGCAACGCCTGGAGATAGGGAGATCCTTCTTACACCACCCCAAGTCACCTCAGATACCATCCTGAGGCAGGGGCCCCACCTGCTGGAGCATCATAGCCCAGGGCAGATGGTCCAAGAATGAGGCCACACACATTAACTGGAGCTGTGAGCAGCCTGCCTAGGCCTCCACTCTCATTCACCAGATCCTAGGGAAAGCAGTTCTTCTCAGAACCAGCAACATAACAACAAAAGCCGACATAAACAAGCGGGAGAATCCAGACCACACTGCCTAATGACAGGTGGAAATCCTGCTAACTTGAGTGGAGCTCACTTACTCTCCTGTGTCACCTAGGCCTCCAGATGAATTGCAAAAAGTCCCAGCTTCTATCAGCATAGAAGTTACAGTTTATAGGAGCTGTAATAGACTTGTACCATGCATGAATTTTTCTCCTTCACAACATACTCCAAAAGCAACAACTATACTAATCAGGGCATGTCATTGCAAGGCCATGCAAATGGAAAGGTTCCCAGGACTGATGGCTGCTTCTGCTTCTGCAGTGCCAATGACTCATCTACACGACTGAATTCTTCTACCTTGGTTCCTCTCAGTCTTTTACCCAGAAACAGATCTGCAGGAGCGTTCCACTGATTTTTACAAAGATGAACTTTTCAACACAAACCCTTCCATTACTCTCAGATGTCTGTCACTATCACTGTGGACACACCCCTCAAAGGGTGGGGTGCCCACTCTGAAGTTCTCAATTTCTGCACAAGACAGTTGTGACACGGACATCTCCATCACATCTGTGCTTTAGAGCTTCTAGCCATTTACAACGCCCTGTGTTGTACGTTACTGCTACACAGGATGGTTCAAATTGCTATAGAGAACACCACAGCAATGTTCTATCTGAACAAGAAGGTGGCACAAGATCCAAAACACTGTTAAATCTAATTCTACATATATGGGAATGGTGCACCACACACAACATTACTCCTTGGGCTATTTATCTTGCTGGCCAAGATAACACTTCAGCTGCCATGAGAAGGTAATTCATGAATGGGTTCTTTCTGTCATCTCCTTTCATCACATAATCAGACAATGATGTCTATCAACCATAGACCTTTTTTTGCCACAATAAACAACAGAAAGTGCATCAGGTACTGCAGCAGGGGAAGTGTGAGCACTTGTTCCAGAGAAGTCTTCCTCGTCAAGTGTACCAACCATCTTCTCTACATGTTCCTGCCCATTCTCTTGTCAGTGTCATTGTGAAGCTCAGGGAAGATAGGTCAGGCTACGTCAGCATGGTGCTCATGCCAGCCATGGTTCACCACATTCGTGCTATCTTACCACAAGTACCTTTGGCTTCTTCTGTACACAGACCTCCTGACTCAAGCCTTTGAGATCAGGCAGCCAGACCTGGCATCCCTTCACTTGATGGCGTGGTGTATCCTGTCCTGCCTTCCTCAATGATTACTGACAGTGCTCAAATCCTCTACAAAACCCTCCTCTCTACATTCCCACTCTGTGAAGTAGAAACATTTCCTTTCATTTCACACATTCTGCTTGTGATCTGGAACAGGTTTCTCGTGTTCTTGATTTCCTACTTCATCTCAAAATGTCTGGTTTGGCTTTTTCCTCCATAAAAGTTTATTTGGTTGCCCTCTCATCTAGACATGCTCCAACAGTGGGTTCACTGTTTACAGACCCTCTTGTAAAGAAATTTCTAAAGGATCTGAAGAAGCTGATTAAATCACCACCGTGGTCTTTTTCAGTGGTGATTGCTGAACTGACAAAATTGCTATTTGAGCCCTTAGCTACTGTTGATTTATGCTTACTTACCTTAAAAAAGTTTTTCTCATGGCAGTTACTTCTGCCAGGAGGAGAACTTGCAGCATTGTGAGTGGCCTCACCATATTTAGCAAATGCTTGTATGCTTTCTGCAACCGGACTTGTTTATCTCGGATTGGCCTTTTTTGTCATCAGCGCGCTTGCAGAAAGCGCGGGATGAGTCCTTCCTGAATCTTTGTTGGCAAAGAAAAGCCAGAGAGAGAAAGAGAGAGATAGAGAGTATGTTGATCACACCATGCCATTTGTCAACAGTCCTCACCATATTTATGGTATATTCTGGGCATAAGAAAGGGATCCCTGTTTCATTCCAAATAAACTCAGTATACCATAGTTGAGAGTGTTGTACTCTCTTACTAACTTTCCCAGCGATATGTCCCACAGTGTCTTCAGGCTAACTAATCAAAAGCATTGTGGCTTTTATGCTCTTCTTGAGGGGTGCCCCAATATCAGATTTATTTAGAGTAGCTACTTAATCACAGCCCTCCACTGTTTTTCATTTCCATCTAGATGTCGAGAGTTGATGCATTTTTGGTTGTGCTGTTCTCATCATTGCTATCCTAATATGGAGCCCTCTTCCTGTGAGTTAGCTTGCCAGTCACCCATTTGTGTGATTCAGAGACCATATAGAAGAAGAATGGATTGCTTACCTGTAACTGTGGTTCTTTGTATGATCGTCTTTGAATTCACACAACCCTCCCTCCTCTCCCTGCATCTACTCTCACTTGGTAGACTTGGAACTGAGGAGGGATAGCTGAGGCATAGCTGCTGAAGGAGTAGGAATGGGATTCCTACCAAAAAAGATCAGCTCTATAATGTTCTGCAAGAGGCTATGTGCAGATGCAAAACCTATTTGTGTGAATTGACAGATGACTATTTGAAGACTCACAGTTACAGGTAAGCAACCGTATTCCTTTTGGAGTGAATTAGAGGTTTCCCCCATTGCTTGTGTGTATCACATGGGTAAATGGAAGTAGTTGTGGAGCGGGGTAGTTATGCCCAGTTTGACCCTGATTATGTCCACATTGTACTCTGGCCTTCCTACAGTCAATGTGTTTGAGACATTCTTCCTGGGGGATTTCAGCCTTTGTGGAGAGGGAACATCCCTCACGCCTGCTCTAAACTAGGAAGTGGTAATGATGGGCAGTGATAATGACTTTCAGGCAAGACCTGGGGAAATATTTCACTTGGGAAATAAATTTGATGGGAAAGCAATATTATTTCCATTAGACTGAATAGGAGGAAGCTTTTGCGAACTAGAAAGGGAAGGTGGATCTTATGAAGTACAGAAATTTGCTCTGTAGACTGTAACATTAAAAAGGGTATGCAGAAGAGGGATACAATGGAACCAGTAAGTACAGTTTTGAAAGCAAGGTGGTTACTGGTGAAATAGAGCTGTATGGATAGTTTTCGAAAGAAATCAGAAACATTTAAAACTGATGAAGATGCTAAAATGTATGTAGGCTGAAACAGAGCAGATGGCAGGGGCATTGCAGAAGCAAAAATCAAGTTTTCCTTTAGAAAATATTCCCATGAGTATTGACTAACAATCGAAGTCACAAAGATGGGTGCTTGAGAGAGAAAAGTGGCATGTTTAATTTTTCTTTAACCAATATCACAGCTAATATGCATGTGGATAGTTGTCTGAAAAACACTTCTGTCAAGAGCTTACAAAAGAGCCCTCTCTAAATCTGCTATCACCAAATGTGAGGAAATGAGGGGGCAGGGGGACTTTTTCCCCCTTGGAAATGCAGAAGCATACATTTATGAGCTCTATTAAAGAACGAGACTGATACAATAATCCATCTTTATTTATATGTATTACCATTCTAATGCTTGTCCCCTTCAATATACTCCCCATTCATACTCACACACCGATGCAATCTTGGTTTCCATTGGTTGAAGGCGTGGAGCAGATCAGTTTCTGCCAGCTGTTTCAACACAGCTGCCATTTTCTTCTTTACTGCATCTGTTGACTCAAAATGTGTTCCTTTAAGCACCAATTTCACTTTAGGGAAAAGAAAAAAGTCACATGGTGCCAAATCTGGCGAATATGGAGGATGTTCAAGTGTAGTAATGTGTTTATTGGCCAAAAGATGCTTCATAGAAAGTGCTGTATGAGGAGGTGCATTGTCTTGATGAAGAATGAAACCATTTTTCCACAGTTCTGGCCTTTTTCCCTGACTCTTTCTCTCAGCTTTGTCAAATGTTGGTTCACTGTTCTGCCTTCTGGAACCCATTCTGCCAAAATTACGCCCTTGATAAAGAAACCAGGATGGATGCCAAAATAATTCTGAACTGAGCTAAAACTTAAAAAAGGACATGTACAAGAAATGAAAAAGGGGGGAAATCACTAAAGAAGAATTCAAACAATTAGCCAGCTCATGTAGGGAAATCAGAAAAGCTAAAGCACAGATGAAGCTCAGGCTTGCTAGAGATGTTAAAAACAATAAAAAGGGCTTCTCTTTTTTTTGTTATGTCTGAAGCAAAAGGAAGAACAAGGAAATGGTAGGGCTGCTGCATGGAGAAGATGGCAAAAGGCTAAGAGGGGACAAAGAAAAGGTATATAATGTATATAATGAAAACCCCAGCAAAGCAAAAAGGCAAGAGAGGGATTTTACATAACACTGAAAGTCCATTATGGACAGGCCCAATCAGGCTACCAAAGGTAATGAATTTCAGAGCATGGGCGCCAATAAGAATAGGCCCAGTCCTGTCAATCTGATCTCTGATGGTAGTAGAATGTGGAGTAAAATCTCAGATGAGATTCAGAGAGGAGGAAAGCTTATCTGGTCTCATGGCTTATAGTGTAGTGTAGGCCTGTGGCTAAAAAAGCCAAACAAACCAGAATTATACAGGAACAGGGATTTGATTACTCTTGTACAAAATAGAGATTGACAACTAACAGCTTTAACTGACTTTATTGCCAAGGCTGGCATCTTTCAGACAAATGCTCAGCTACCCTTTGGAAAGTCTTTGTACAGCCAGCATATAGCCACACAGTCCCTTTGTGTGATGTTGCTTCCTATGATTACCAATGGCATATCCCATTCTCTAAGTTCTTCTTTGTTATGGTTCATGAAAAGTTTTATTTAGAATGTATGCCAAATGCCAATTGGTTAGTTAGAGAATTAGCAGATGCAAACCTTGTCACTCTGTGCATCTACTTCTTACCCCTTGTGTTAGTAAATTCTGGTCCTTTTTTGCAGGAATCCATTTCTTCAGAACAGGCAAATTATTGTTTGTTCTTGCATATAAATCCTGCTCCCAAACTAAAGGGCTTTCTTCTTTTCAAGCTCATACTTGAACAGTTCCATGGTATGTAAGGTAATACAACCGCTGATTGTTAAAAACAGTAGCAAACAACCCTGAAATATTGGAGTGAATGTGGTTGATAAAAAGTTTGCATTTATTTTTGAGATGAGATTTCCACTAATGCCTGCATTTGTTTTGTAGCTGCTGTATTAAAATATGAAAACAATGTTATGAATATTCGACAGTTCAACTGTTCACCACATCCTTATTGGTTGCCAAATTTTATGGATGTCTTCACATGGTCCTTGCCATTTGTTGGAGAGAAAGGTATATAAGATCATGAAACAAAACATCAAAGCTTTGTATGTTGATCAGCCATTAGCCACATGCCCAGAACTGTTGTTACAGATACCCCCAAATAATTAAATGAAAGCATCTGCAGAACTTGTGTCCACCAAGGCAAACACAACATACCAGCTGTGTTTGATAATTTTCCCATGGTCGCCTTAGCCGATGATCTCCATCTGGGCATCGACAGGGGAAGTGTGACCCTGCTGGTGCTCTTGGACCTCTCAGCGGCCTTCAATACCATTGACCACAGTATCCTTCTGGAACGCCTGGGAGAATTGGGAATTGGGGGCACTGCTTTGCAGTGGTTCTGTTCCCATCAGGCAGATTCCAGATGGTGATGCTGGGAGACAGTTTCTCTTCTAAAAGAGAGTTAAGATCTGGTATCCCCCAGGGCGCCATCCTGTCCTATGCTTTTTAACATTTACATGAAGCCACTGGGAGAGATAATCTGGAGACATGGAGCAGGGTGTTATCAGTATGCTGATGACACCCAAATATGTTTCTCTATGTCTCAGGCTGCTGTAGTGACTAAGGATGACATCTCCTCTGAATGACTGTCTTAGGGCAGTAATGGATTGGATGAGGGAAAACAGACTCAAGCTGAATCCAGATAAGACGGAGGTACTTGCTGCTGGGATCCCAACCCAGGAATGGAGATACGTCCACCAGTCCTGGATAGGGTCACACTTCCCCTGAGCTTGGGGGTGCTCCTCGACTCGTCTAACCAGCTGACAGCCCAGATAGATATAATGCCCAGGAGTGCCTGTTATCAGCTGCAGCTGATATGTCAGCTGCGACCCTTTCTGGAGCAGGGTGACCTAGAAACAGTAGTACACGCACTGGTAAACTCTCGGCTTAACTTCTGCAACACTCTCTACATGGGGCTACCCTCGTGCCAAGTTCGGAAACTTCAATTGGTACCAAACATGGCAGACAGGTTGGTCGCAGGTACATCTAAAGCCGACCACATAACACCTGTCTTAAAATCCCTTCATTGGCTGCCAATTAGTTTCCGGGCAAGGTACAAGGTGTTGTTATAATCTTTAAAGCCCTACATGGCCTGGATACAGACTACTTGCGGGAGCACCTTCCTCCGTATAATCCACCCCACACACTTAGGTCCTCTGGGATGAACCTGTTGCAGCCAAAGAAGACCACATTGGCTGCAGTGACCCAAAGGACCTCTTCATCTGCCGCTTCCAAGCTATAGAACAGCCTGCCGGACGAGAGCCATCATATTACCACCCTAGAAGCCTTTGAAAAGGCCGTTAAGACAGATCTCTTCCAGCAGACCTTTCCAGATTAACCTTCCAGATAAACAAAAAACAAATCTACCCGCAATTTTATTGAATTTGTATTTGTAATTTTTAATATATTCTGTTGTTTAATTTCTATTTTATTGTTTTTTGTTGTTTTTATGTTTGGGAGGAGGGATGGGATATGGGATTGTTTTTTTAACTTTGAGCTTTTATTGTTATAATATCTTATTGTTATAAGTTGTACTTCACCTTGATTCCCTAGGGAAAAGGCAGAATATAAATATATTATTATTATTATTATTATTATTATTATTAATAATAATAATTGCTTTAGCAATCTCAGGCAGGGAGCAAGGCCAGGAGGTTTATTTAGCTCCTGCTGAACTTCCTGTGCGGTGTCTTTAGAACTTTACATCACACATGGCATTTTACATTGATGGCAGATTGATATATACATTGAATCAAAACCCTTTCCAGATATTATAAATAAATGATAATCAGACATCATTGATATATTGGCTCTGATAATCAAAAACTGGGAACAAATAGGAAAAAGATTAGGCCTTCATGGCCTGTTTGTGAGCTGCCTAAATGCATCCAGGCTATCATTGCTGAAGGGAAGCACTTGGTTGGATGGATCTTTGATGAGATCCAGCAATGCTATTTCTACATTGAATGAATTATGACTAAGGGCTGGAAGCTGACCTATTGGACAAAATACTGTACACTTTTAGTGCATTGTAAATTTACACCAATGTAGTTAGGCAGGCCTCCACAGTAGACTGCACAACAGACACTCATTCCTTGAGCTCAGCAGCTGTTTAGTTGATTAGCTTCATACCCACCAAATCAAAAGAGAGTGTGCTTCTGTAAGTGTACTTACAGAATGTATTTAAGCAGCTTCTGAGAATGTGCAACTGCTTGCATAACTGTTTTACGCACTGGTATAGGGCCCAATAGGATCCTAGCCCCTGTACTTTTAAACATTTCTGTCTTTCCTGCATAGGCTCAAAAATATATATGAAGCCTGTAATTTGCAGTGTGAAATATACAGCCCATAATAAATTGTGATCTTTTCAAATTCAGTGACAGAAATGTTGGTGAATGTACTAAGCATTTGCTCTGATGATGAACTGATGACAGAGGGTGAAGATCAATTTGACGGTAGGGATACTTCTGTAACTAACAATTTAGTACTGTATATTACTTGATTTTGGAGAGAATTTGTGGATGAAATGGTATTACTGTATTTTTAATTTAAAAATAAAATAAAAATTTTAACAAAATTTTAAGACAGGAAAAATTTTTAATATAAAGGATTCTCATCTGTTAAGATTTAAAATTTAGTGTGTTTGCGTTTTTTACATTAAAATGTTTTCTTAATGTAACATACTATATTTGTAGGGAAGCCTTGCCCAGCATGATATCCTCGAGTTGTTTTGGATAACAATTACAATCAGTCCCAGTGAGCATGGCTGAATGCTTGGTCATGATGGCAGTTGAAGTCCAAAATTGTTGAAGGCATCACATTGGGGAAGATTGGTGTAAATAACAAGACACCTACCATTCAATGTTAGCCTGTGTTTCACATTTCTTCTTAAGTATTCATTTATTATTCATTCAGGCAAATTACAAAGTAACTGAAATTACTCCCCCTAAACTTTGAAAGCTGCTCCTTTATATTTTCAACTTCTTGATGCTCTTTCATCTGTATATATTTCATTGTTTTTATATTTGTGCTAATGGGGTTGTGTCTTGCATACTTTCTGTCACCATATCAGTAAATCCACTGAATGCTAGACATACATTCCACATGTTACTAGCAGTGAAAATGTTAACAGTGTGCAGTTTTCTATAAGAGTACCAGTTTTCCATTCTCCCCCTCATTCTTCTTTTCAACCTTCTTTCTTTATTATCACTGCCAATGTAAAAGGTCTTCCTTTCAGTTTTCGTCACTCACCTTTTTCTCTGTCATTCACTTTCTTTTTTCTGGACTCTTCATCTGAAGAACGACTCATATATGGCAATAAAAAAGGTACAGACTAGACAGAGTAATATTATTTTGAAATATGACTTCCTTGGTGCCAGTTATCCAAGTAGAGAACACATTTATATTTTTTTCTTATATAAATGTGTAGTATTTGTTTTATTGCCAGTCTCTGTAACATTTTAGAGCATCTGTCTTTCTGTGCATGAAATGTTTTCCCCCTTCTCTCCTTGCCTCCTTTTTAAAAATAAAATTTCACATTTTACTATTTCTAACATATTTGATCTTGCATGAGTAAGGAAACTTTCAGTGATCTGTCTTAAAATTTTACTGTAAGCATTTTAATTTAAAATGATGTGCATGAAATGTGACCTGTGTAATGTTCCACTTTCTGTTTGTACATTAATTTTGTTCTCTTCCAATTAATACTTATATGAGATATCTCTATTTTCTCAGTTTCAAGTTGGTGCATTAATTCATATCTGCATATAAATTCAGATAACATTTAATTGTATGAATGCTTGTGCAGTCATTCTTCCAGTAATCAAATTTTCACAATAGGCAGTATATTTTAATAGCTTTGAAATAATAGCTCAACCAAGCAGTTGAGAAAGACGCAGTCAGAATAGGCAAAGAGCAGAAAACTTAAGCAGCTCCCAAGGCTGTTTTGCATTACCAAAACAAAACCAAAAAAACCCACCAGGATGAATAATGAAACACCAGAATACAGTATAGTTGCCCCTCCACATTCGCAGCTTTTGCATTCACGGTTTTGATTATTCGCGGAAAGCTGCCTCCCCCCCGCCGCTCAACACCCCGTCCCTTCCCAAGGCAGCAAAGGGCTTAGCCCATTGCTGCCCTGGGAAGGTGGGGTGAGAAGCCGCTGGCGCACTCGTGCTTCACCCCAGTCCCTTCCCAAGGCAGCAAGGGGCTTCTCATGAAGCCCGTCGCTGCCTTGGGAAGGCGGGGTGGGAAGCAGCTGGTGCACTCCCACTTCACCCACTCACTTCCCAAGGCAGTGAGGGGCTTCACGGAGCCCATCACTTCTTTGAGAAGGGGGGTGGGAAGCAGCTGGCGCGCTCCCGCTTAACCCCACTCACTTCCCAAGGCAGGGTGGGAAGCCTCCTTCCCCCCGCTCTGCACCCCAGTCCCTTCCCAAGGCAGCGAGGGGCCTCCCTCGCTGCCTTGGGAGGGACTTGCCTGCAGGCTCATTTCTTATTTGTGTTTTTTTCACATTTGTGGGGGTTGTCTGCCCCTAACCCCCGCGAATGTGAAGGGATGACAGTAATCCAACTGAGTTCCATGTATAGTTTGCACCTATGATGTAGTCTTTATGAAGTGTAAAGCTCTGCATGTACACTGGGAGAGGAAGTAGCTGATCTTCTTTGTGGTCTCTGTGAATCACACAATTGGGTTATTCCTGCGCCTGCAAAGAGCCTTCGGAACCTTCTGGAATTGCTGGGTAGAATGTGCATTGATACATATTTGGCGGTAACTCCACCAACCCTAACGGTCCCTTATAAGGCGCTCCTGCCTAATTCTCCTTAGTTCCTTTCTTTCTGCTGTGTTAGCAGCTTGAAGGAACCTTCGTTCGCTAGTTTTTTCCTCACTTTTGATTTGATTGGATTTTGACTTGGCTTGGATTTTTGACTACGATTTTTCTCTCACTCCTTTGGATTTGGCATTCTCTCTGTGAATTTGGTGTTGACTTGGATTGTTTCTCTCTACTCTTACTGCTTGCCCATCGGATTTGGCGACCTCGTAAGTACAGTGTCGTCGAGAGCGGCCTTTAAAAGATGTGCCATCTGTCAGGCCAGACTCCTGAGCGTGGATGGCCATTCCCGCTGCCTTACAATGTGGACTCTTGCGTGCACTGCAGGGCCTTCACACCTCAAGCCCATAAGCACAGGATGTCCCGCCTGAAATCGTTTTTGTACAAAAAGGCTCTAATTCTGGCGGCTGCCTCAACTCCAGCCTCTGCTCTGGCGGCCGCTCCACCAAAACAGCCACTCGCTGTCTCCAAAATCAAAGGCTCAAAAACAACGTTGGTCCTGTAGTCTGTCCCAACGCCGTTCGGTTGCTTCGGACCTGGAGGCAGTGCGAGGTTCGCACAAACATGTTGCTCCCTCCGATCCATGTCAGGATCGAGCATGCTTGACACCTTCAACCTCTCCACAGGACCAGGAACCCTCGACTTCAAAGGCTGTCCCTCGGGACCAGGTGCTTTCTGAAACCACCAGTCAGGTTGGTGCTTTGGGGGAAGCCTCAAAGTCTTTTAAAAAGAAAAAGAACAAACACTCCTCTCAGCATGAGGACAGCTCTAAGTCTAAGAGCAAGCCAAGGGGTGCTCCCAAAAAGTCGAAGCCGATGACTGTTCCACCGACAGTCCTTACTAGTACGGCCGCTAAGGCTATAGAAACCGTGGAAGTGCCACTTGCCAACGATGCTGAGGCCGCTTCCACCCGACCATCCCCAGCAACAGCTGCTGAGGGAAATCTACCATCCCGTGCTCCAACTCCTGCGGCTTCTGTGGAAATTGTCACAGTTGAAGTGCCCTCGGGTGCCAATACGGAAGTGTCACCCCAATGGAAAGCCCATTCACCGGCCCCCGTTGTTTCGAGAGCTCAGCTTCTTGAACACTACGCCTCTGACATTGAAGTTGAGATTGTTGAATCCAAAGACGGCACTCGAACCTGTTCTTTTCACCTAGGATCCATGATGATGAGCCTGCTTACTCTGCCTACAACCTGGCATACTCCATCTACTGTGCCAGATTCACTTCACCGATTGGCTCACAGGTCCTAACCACCCAGGCCTTTGACTTCACAGAAATGTACACTGGTTGGAGTGTGCGTCGTTCCCCACAACACCTGGGATTCGAGGGACCACTGGGTCTAGCAAAGAAGGATGCAGAGAGTCAGGTTTCTCTATGTCCTGACCGATGTCCTCTGCCACCGACTTCTGTCACACCTCCGCCTCATACAGCCTCTCTGCTCCACAGCAGCCGCAGCCCATCGCCTGAGGGTTTGACCTCTACTTCGTCAGATTCATGGGATCCATACTCACCCTATCTGCCGTCTCCACAACCTGACTTGGTGGAGGACGATTCTGCGTCGCCAACGGACCATATCCGTGCCTTTTCTGAACAAATGGTTCGCATATCCCACGCTTTGGACCTCAAGGTTGTGGGAAAAGGAGTCGGAACCAGTGGATCCAATATTCCATTGTATACAGTCGAAGGCGCCTCCTACTGCCAGTCTCCCAGTTTTGCCGTCCCTTCTGAAACTCACTCAGCGTTCATGGGAAAACCCTTCTTCAATCCAGTCCACTTCAAAGAAGATTGATAGACTGCATCAGTTTGGAGGTGAACATATCGAATGGCTTCAAACTCATCCTCACCCCAATTCTGTGGTAGTCAAGGTCTCCCAGAACAGAAGGCAACGCCATCCGCAATCGACGCCACCTGATCCAGAGGGGTGGAAGCTCGACATAATTGGGAAAAAGATCTACTCAGCTGCAGGCCTGAGTTTCTGTGTGGCTAATTACTCTGCTTGTATGGGGGCATATCAACAGGTACTCTGGGAGAGGATGATGCCCCTCATCCTAGATCTCCCAGTTGAAAGATGAAGATTAGTGGAGGCAATCCAGTCAGAAGCACAGTTACTGGCGGGGCAACAAATGAATTCTGCCCGACATGTTGCAGATTGTGCTGCCAAGACAATAGCTGGATCCATCACCCTGCATCATCACGCATGGCTCCGGTCCTCAGGCCTCACTCCCCAAGCCTTGGCTACCATTGAGGATTTGTCATTTGATAAGTCGGGCCTTTTCAATGGCTCCACGGATGAAAAATTAGAGTTCACCCAGAAGATGAGGACCACCGCCAAGAAGTATGGTATGGCTGCTTCCTCATCTCTATACCGCTCCAGGAGCCGTACCAACTAGCAGGCCTCTACATCTGGCCATCAGTTTAGATGGGGGTTTACTGGCCAATCTTATAGACGCTCCCGACATCTGCCGTCCCCTTCGCCAGCCTCATTGGTGAGGAGCCAGGGGTCAACTTCTCGATACCGACCCCTTGCAAAGCAGAGGTCCAAGGATTAAGCCAGGAGAAAATTTTAAATTTCCACCTCATTCTCTCTCTCTCTTCTCTTTAGACTCCACTGTTCGGAGATCGACTGTCGACTTTCCAAGAAGTCTGGTCTTCAATAACATCAGACCGCTGGGTACTTCAAATAATCCAGAACGGCTATTAGATCGAATTTGACTCACTACCTCCGACAGGTCGGGTTCAATCAACAACGCCCTCCCCTCCCCTCCTCGAGGAGGTGCAGACGCTGCTGTGGAAGGGGGCCATCGAACCCGTGGACTCCACACTTCACTACCTCTGCTTCTTCTTGAGGTACTTCCTAGTCACGAAGAAGGACGGTGGTCTCCGTTCCATTCTCGACCTTTGTGGAGTGAACTGGTATATAGCCCCCAAAAAGTTCAGGATGGTTACCCTGGCTTCCATCCTACCGCTCCTACAGCAAGACAACTGGTTTGATTCCATAGACCTCAAAGATGCCTACTTCCACATCGGGATCCATTCACCCCACAGACGGTTCCTGGCGTTCCAGATCGGGACCGAGGTATTCCAATTCCGGGTCCTCCCATTTGGACTTTCGACCGCTCCAAGAGACTTCACGAAGTGCATGGCGATGGTAGTGGCCTTTCTATGCCAGGGTGGAGTGGTGGTCTTCCCCTACATTGACGACTGGCTGATTGTGGCAAACTCTCGACGTCAGCTCAAACTGGACATTGGTCTCACCTTAGATGTGTTAGACAGCCTGGGACTTGTTGTTAACACAGAGAAGTCGCAACTCCAACCATCCCAATCTATCCAGTTCATCGGAGCTCGGTTGGATTCGTTTACGGCCGCAGCATACTTACCTCGGGACCAATTCGACACCCTTTCTTTCCCTAATCCATGCCTGCCACCTATCCCGAAGACTTTCGGCCCATTTTGTCCAGGTACTTCTCGCGCACACGGCAGCTACTACCTATGTGACGCTCCTCGCCAGACTCGTTCTGCCTGCCTCAGCACTGGTTCTTACAAGTGTTTGACCCTCTGCACGACTCCCCAAACAAACTGCTCACAAAGCCACGGGCAGTTCAACAGTCGCTGGGATGGTGTTTGGTTCCAGAGAACATCTTGTCGGGTATGCCATTCGACCCTCCTCAACCAGACATCTCTCTAACAACAGACACCTCGATGTTCAGATGGGGAGTCCATCTCGAATCCTACGAAATCTAGGGCACTTGGGATGCCAAAAAACGGACATGCCATATCAACACCTTAGAGCTTCTCGGCATCCAGAAGGCACTGCGGGCCTTTGAGACCCTGGTGATGGACAAGACCATTCTGGTGGTAACAGACAACACATTGGTGATGTACTATCTGAACAAGCAAGGAGGAACGAGATCCCCACAGCTTCTTCAGCTCACACTGGACATCTGGGATTGGTGTGTTTGCAGGAACATTTACCTGCAATCCATCCATCTGCCGGGGAAGGAGAACACTCTTGCAGACGGACTCAGCCATTCCATCCTCTCCATCCACGAATGGATGCTGCACAGGTCAGTAACGTCAGACCTGTTCCAACAATGGGGAGCTACCCAAGTAGACCTCTTTGCGTCACCAGAAAAGAGTCAGTGCCACCAGTTCTGCTCCAGCCATCACGCCCCGGGTTCGAGGGGCGACGCATTCCTCTTTCATTGGACAGGACCCCTTCTCTACCTCTTCCCTCCGTTTCCACTGCTGACGAAGGTAATCGCCAAACTGCATCGGGACCGAGCGGATGCCATCCTCATTACTCTGCGGTGGCCCGCTCGACCTTGGTTTGCAACTCTTCTGTGTCTAGCCAGGCACCGATTCATCCAACTTCCGACCCATACCGATCTTCTCTCCATTCAGAATGGGAAGGTTAGACACCCAGATGTACAAGCTCTATGACTAACAGCATGGAGACTACGGCCTTGAACTCATCCTCCGTTCAGAGGGCGGGGGTCCACATGGCCTCAGATTCGTCCTCGATTCCGAGGGGCCGGGTCTCTCCATCTCTCCCTCCAGAGGTTCAGACTGTCATCGATGCAGCCCTATGACCTTCTACCCGTAGATCGTATCACTACAAGTGGGAAAAAAATGGAAGCCTTTCTGGCTGATTGGGGACTGGCTACGGAACCGTATTCCATCCCAACAGTCTTGGAATTCCTTCACCTGTCTGTCACAGGGGTTTCGCTTTCGTCAATCCAGTGCTACTTGGCAGTCGTGTCTGTTGAATTCCAGGCTAGAGGTCACCAGTCTCCTTTTACGGATCCAACGGTCAAGAAGTTCTTAAGAGGCTATGCCAAACTCCATCCTCCGGTACTCGAGCCTATCCGACGTGGAGCTTCGAACTGGTCCTTTCACAACTGGTTCGACGCCCCTTCGAACCCATGGCATCTACTGATTTGAGACTCCTGACTTGGAAAACTGCTTTCCTTATTGCTATTACTTTGGCGTGTCAAGCTGGAGAGCTCTGTGCCTTGCGCTCAGACCCGCCATACACTGCCTTCCATAAACATAAGGTAGTGCTCTGTCCCAACATCTCCTTCCTCCCGAAGGTGATGTAAAGCTTCCATCTGAATCAGTCTATCACTCTCCCTGCTCTGATGCAGGATCCGAAGGAAGAATTCGAGCGTACCCTCCACTACATAGATGTCAGGAGGGCACTCACCTTTTACATCCAGAGAACTTCTCCCTTCAGGAAGTCACCTAAACTGTTTGTTTCCTATGCCGACTCGAGACTTGGAGAACCTATTTCTCTACAACGTCTGCCTAAGTGGGTGACATCGACAATATCCCTCTGCTATGAACTGGTCAAGAAGCCATTGCCACCACGGATTTGAGGACACTTGGCGAGGGCTGTCTCCACCTCGACAGCTTTCCTCTCTGGGGGGCCTCTAGAGGACATTTGCAGAGCAGCAACTTGGTCATCACCTTTGACTTTCATTTCCCATTATAGACTTGACACTCGTTCTAGGAACGAGGCTGCCTTTGGGAAAGCTGTGCTTTTGTCTTCTATTCAATGAGTGAGTGTTAATGTATTGCCAAATTACTTGATTGATATCCTTGATATGCTGATTATATATACTTGATCTGTTTTCTCATACTTAAGAATGTGCTGTCAATAAATCCAACTACTGTTTTGACTGTGCAGCTTGGTCCTGGTGTCAGCATGTATAGGACATACCCTCCTCCTGGAGTGAAGCTTGCCAGTCTACCCAACTGTGTGATTCACAGAGACCACAAAGATGATGGACAGGTTGCTTACCTGTAACCATAGATCTTCGAGTGGTCTTCTGCGAATTCACACTGCCCCGCCCATCCTCCCCTCTATGTCCTTCTACATCATATAAACATGCTTAATTTTTCTGATGCTGGTGGTTGCAGTGTCATTCTAGGAACTGAGGGGAATTAGTCGAGAGCGTCTTATAAGGGACTGTTAGGATGGGCGGAGTTACCGCCGCAAATGTATCAATGCACATTCTGCCTAGCGATTCCAGAAGGTTCCGAACGCTCTGCTCAGGTGCAGGAATAACCCAACTGTGTGAATTCACAGAAGACCACTCAAAGATCTATGGTTACAGGTAAGCAACCTGTCCTTTCAATTAAGTAACGCTGCTTCATAAATTAAGATTGCTTACATGAAAGCAAATCAGTTCATGCATATGATGTATGTATATTTTGCTCTGTGTTCCAGAAGCTTCTCAAGGGAGACTATTTAGATAACCTGTTGTCTGAATAATCTAAATGGAAGTTTTCCTATAGTGTGGGAGTATAGGAAGATCAAGTCCTCCATGAATTAATTACTTTAGCGCATGCATCTTCTGTGGGCCCTCAGGTGTTCACCGAGGTCCTGGTAGTTTTGGTGGGACACTATAGGGAGTACAGAGTTAATGTTTACCCTTCTAAGTATGCCTCAGTTAACAAAGTAGATGTGTTCCTGAGCATTACTTCTTTAACAGAATCTTTAGTATCAGAAGCAAAATAAAAGGGAAGGAATAGGGATAGGTTCCGACAATGCAAACAAAAAAAAGAACAATTGTACACGTTGCAGCAAATCTTTTATTCAAAACTGCCTTGAATCCCATCTTGGGAGAAAGGCAGGATATAATGCAATAAATAAATCAATGTTTAAAATGTCCATGTGAAATGAAACAACCATGTCAGGAAAGTCTTACATAAGTAAACAAAACATTTTGAACCTTCCAGAAGCCTTTTGAAAGCTTTTTCCAAATGCATCCAGGGATAACCGTTTCTTCCACTAGTCTCCATTTTTCTTATTTCCATTTTGGTGGCCAGACTTACACATCGATGTGTATTAAACATGAGTAGCTGGAAGGTCTTAATTTTTAATACTTGAAATTACTTGGAAAGTCTTAATTTTTAATAGCAGTTACTTTGGCCCAAAGGGTGTCTGCATTGAGAGCATCACTGGTCTGCAAAAAGTTTTGTGTTTTTTGTTAAGCAGTCTGTGGTTCTTCAGTTGAACCTTTCTTTTATTCAAAAGGTGAATTCAACCTTTCATTGTTCACAGGAAGTTGTTTCACCTTCTGTCTTTAACCAAAAACACTGAAAGAGGGAGGCTGGCATGGGTTGGATGTGCAAAGAACTTTAAAGTTTTATAGAAAGAACATGTTTTCCGAAGTCAGATTATTTGTTTGTCTTTCCAAGAGTCCACTTTGGGAAAAAGGGTGTTAACAGCAATGTTGTCTCAGTGGCTGAGACAATGTATTGAGGTTGCATATGGAGCTAATTTAGTGGCAATTCCAGAAGTGATACAGGCCTATTTGACTTGCCATGTAGCACATTGGCTTCTTTCATTACAGCAGCACCATCTTGGAGATTTTCAGGGTGGCAACTTGGGCATCTTCTTTCGTTTGACTTACAAGTTTGATAAGTTTGCCTCTGCTGATGCAGCCTTTAATAGATGTCTGTTGCAGACATGTTCCTTGTAAATGTTAGATCTGTATTTTCTCTTCCACCCTGGAGGGGATCACTTGGTCAGGTCCTGGTACAAGGATGCCCTCCACACACTATAGGAAAATGGAACAATGGTACTCACAATGAAGGTTTCTTTTCTGCAGCAGTGGGGAGAGTATTGTATTCACCTATGCTGTTTTGCAGAAGTTATGGGGGTTTGAAATTGTTCATGTGGCTTTCACTTCGCAGTTTAGTCTAGAGTGTCTTCTTTGGGAAGTTATTGAAGACTGATATTCCTTCACAGAGGGGGCTAGCTCTTCCACTTAGAGCTGAGGAAGAAGTTTGATTGATTGAAATCCCTGCCTCTGGAGCATGGGAGGAGCAAGACCCAATACAAGGCTACCCTCCCCACTACTGCAGAAAAGGAACCTTCACGGTGAATACCACTGTTCTCTATCCCATATCTTTGTTCTCTCTGTTTTGTGTTTCACTGAGTTCTTAAGTGGTTCAGTGGTCAGTAAGGAAAAAGACCAAGAACAGAACACAGTGATTAATAACTAACATGTAGTGTTCTAGATACAACATAACATTGGGGCAGAAAATAGAGTGCTAGGATAATTATATTGATTTTTCCAGTTGTGCAAGTGATAGTGTGTTTGTTCTTATGAACCCTTGACATGCTGCCACTTGCAGAACTGCTTCTCCAGCTAATAGTAACTGTTTTGAACTCACCCTTTGCACTCTGTGCAGAACTAGGTGTCCATGAGTGAACATCATTTGTGTTAGCTGAATGGCCTTGCTGTTTGTCTTCTTATATTTAGAATTGTTTGTAAAACATTTTCTATTTTTTAAAAATTGTTGTTGCATCAACAAAGGTAATATGCTTGTGATTATACATCTTTAATATTTAATCATTTTAAGTTCCAGGATGAAGGAGAACCATTATGTTCTCAGAGCTTTGTTGATGATTTGCATTATCTTCACCTCTTACGTACTTCATGAGCTTGAGACTCTCTTATTCCATTGAAAGTAGGTACAGCTGCAGCACGAAAAGAAATAATAAGAAACAAAATCCGTGCAATTGGCAAGATGGCAAGAGTCTTCTCTGTTCTCAGGTAATTACAGTCCTCAATCTGTGTAGATCTATTTAGGTAAAGAGACTGCTACTTAACACACTCCCTTCAGTACTTCCACTTTTGCAGTTAAATGCAACTGTAGCCATGTTAATTAATGTGGTATTTATTGCTAATACTTCTACTAAATGTTTATTTAGAATCAACAGTTGTTTTGTGAGCAGGGGAACATAACAACCTGTGGGTCACATGCCTCTACACACCATTTTTGTGGCCACCACTACCAGTTCTGCTTCAGCAGTGAATTTTAGTGATGTAGCAGTGGTGGCAAAACAATCTGCAATTTGGCTTACAAAAACATATATACTGTCTCATGTGCCTTGCAACTTTTTTTTGTCATGGGAGGTGTAGTAGTAAGAATGTGTGGCTTCCAGTCGGCTTGGAAGAGAGGCAGTGCAGCTCCTCCACCCTCAGATTTTGACCAGCTGTGGTTTATAGAAGGTGGCAGTGGATTATTCTTTCTCGTGTGGCTGAGTAATGTGAACAGAGAACAAATATGACACATGACTGAAGCATACAGAAAAGAATGCCTTAAAAGGCTCAGCCAAAGAAATGGGTTCTGGATAGGTCTAAAGGTAAGAGGAGAAATATTCTAATGGTTACACTGGAGAACCATTACAGAGAACAAGATGTAACAACAGGAGTAGGAGGGGGGAAAGAATCCCATATTTTAATTAAAAACAAACAAACTAGTCCTTCTACTTCTAAAACAGAATCATTTGGTTTTTGGGAGGCATGAGGATTCATAAAGTTTTACAAAATATAGAAGGTAAAACAATCCTGGGTATCCTCAAATGCCTGGTAAAAATTAAAATGCCTTTCACTCTTCCATAACTCTACCAAGGAGGATGGCTGACAGACCCATATTTGGATTGTCTTCCACAATATTGAAAGGTTCTGTGCTGTGCTATCACTTCTCATTTTACCTGTTTTCATCATTACTGGCTCTTGGAGACACTTGATTTAGGGGTTTGGAGGAGTTTAGGCAATGAATATGGAGTAGAATCTACCACCCCCACCCAACTTGTCTTGGGTATTACATTATGAGCGAGACTAGTTACAAAAGACTAGTTACATTGTTTTTATGTATGAGGGATGTAATTAGAAAGCTAGACAAGGGGTTTTTCCATGCCACATGTTAAGTGTGGAACTACTTTGCATTGTCATCAAAATGATGTTGTCATCAAATTGTTTTCCCTTTAGCTCTTCATCTCCCTTCAAAACTCAGAATTTTGAATGGACTTTAGGAAAAAGAATGGTAATATTATTTCCATGGGTGTAGATACTTAAGAGTGCTTCTCTTCTGTCTTCTTGAGGAAGTAGGATCTTGGCCTTTTACCATGCCTCTTTACTTCTCCAATTCAGTGTGCTTTTGTTTCCCTTTTATCACATTTATGTTAGTGTGTGTGTGTGTGTACAGTTGTCCCTCCACATTCACGGATTTGACATTCACGGATTTGAGTATTCACGGCTTGAAAAATATTCTTAAAAAAATAACAATCCTAATAGCAAACCTTGATTTTGCCATCTTATATAAGGGACACCATTTTGCTCTGCCATTGCATATAATGGGACTTGAGTATTCACGGATTTGGGTATTCACGGGGGGTCCTGGAACCAAACCCCAGCGAATGTGAAGGGACAACTGTATATACACACACATACACACATTTTTAGTGGATAAGTCTAGGGTGATGCCACTGATGAACATGCTAAAAGGTTTGATGACTTAAGGCATAGGCGTTATGGTATGTGGCATATGCTATAAAATTAGGGAGGAAGAAGCTCCCCTTATGAGTACTAATTAATCAATTGTGTGATTGTGTGTCATCTCAATTTCAGCCATGAATCTATTACTCTCTTATCCCTTTTGATGAGGGTGATCAGCTTTTGTGGGACTGAGGGCCAAATATGCATCCCCAGCATTAGCTGTGGACCTCACCAGGCCTGGAAATGTTTTTTTTAAAATATTTTTAAAATTAAAAAAAAACAGGAAATGTTCACCCATCTACTTCCAGTTTTGATTTTCTGTTTTCTGATGAGGGCTTTGGGCTGCGGGGGGAGCAAAAAATACTGTTCAAGGAGCAGGGAAGCACTGATAAAAACACAACATTGGGAAACACTGCAGGGACTCCAGAGGGGTCCAGCCACAAAAAAAGGACTTGTGGATCCTCATTTGGCTGTGGTATGTCTGTGCCACTTTAGATTTTCTGCATGAGCTAGACTTTCAAGCATCTCAGTTATATTTTTATGGCCACAACAAAGCAGGGAGAAGAAAGAAAACTGATAATTGAAGCCACTCAGGACATTATGAAATAAAGAAACCCATTGGGATATGAAGGACCAAGTAGATAAGTACTCTGCACACTCTAGGTCACACTGTCAGTGTTTGTACAGAACATTGTGGGATGTACATATGAAAAAAGTGCTATTCCTCTTACGTATAGATATTTGTTGTACCTCCAGATCCAGCAGAAAGTGGGACAGCCAATGTGGTTAATCCTAAGAGCCCTCCTTTTTGAAGCACCCAGATGTAACTCCCAGTTGATCTTTCTAGACTTAAAGTTTTACAGTCTGATTTTTGTTGTCCTGCTTATGAGTAGTGAGGTTGTTTTCAGGTAATCTTGTGCAGGCTGCATTAACTGAAGGGACCAAACATACTGTTCAGTCAACCGAGTCTTCTCAGTGAATGTGTCAAAGGTGCCTCTACCCTGATATATCCATCTGATACATGGAAATACTAATTCTGCTCTGACCATCTGTGTTATTCCAACAATAACAAAATGGATGTGTGGGACTTGCAGGCCCAGATGTGTTCTCTTCTGTCAAAATACATGCTTTTTTCTTTGTCTCCTAGGGAGGAGAGTGAAAGTGTTTTGACACTCAAGGGTTTGACTCCCACTGGAATGTTACCTAGTGGCGTATTGGCTGGAGGACGCCAGACCTTGCAAAGTGGTAATGATGTTATGCAACTTGCTGTGCCTCAAATGGAATGGGGCACATCTCACTCTTTGGCTAACACCACACACAGTGCATGCAGGGAATTTCTTATGCTTTTCAGTTCCTGTCTTAGTGGTTGAAGATAAAGCATAACTTTATATGTTAGTCAGGCAATGTAAATTCAGTATTTAGCCAGGGTATAAAACAAAAAGCAAACAATTTTAGTCATGTTAGAGCATCAGTCTTTAAGCTTTCCTTAATAGAACATATCCCAGTTATCAATGAAATGCAACTGGATTGGCAACCCTAGGTCAGAAAATCAAAGAGACATTGTTATTACATCAGATACAAAGTGTAATATTATTCTTCGCTTCTACAAAGAGTTTTATTGCAGACGTTAATTTTATTAGATGTCAATTGTCTTTTGGAAGTTAGTGTTCAAGTTGCACGTTTCCAAGCTCGGTTCTGCATTCCATTAATGGAAAACGTGCTAATGTTTTGTACCCTGGTGATTGATGCCAAAGTTTGTTTTTCATGTTGTTTGTCAAATGTTCTATGTAATACTACAGATCTCCCTGAATTGTCCTTGTAAGTTGCTGTTTCCTTCCTCTGCAAATGTAGCTGCTTTTTTAGACCTGTCTGTCTTTCTCTAGGTATCTCTGTATGTCTGTATAAGTGTGTATGCAATTAAATCACTATCTCAGACATGTGTCTGTCTCTTGATGTTGAAGCAACGTTGTAGCACCTTGTTTTTGAGGTTGGCTGCATATGCTGCTGCACACCATGCATTTTGATTGCTAATGTAACTGAAATATCTGGTAACTGTTACAAAATCTATTGAGAATAAAGGGAGACTAAATGAGAACCTTGTAAATAAACAAGAATCAAAGGGTGTTTAAATGTGCTTATATTTTTTGCATGAAAATAAAAAGAACTATACCAAAATGTACCTGTAATCTGGCTCATTGAATATTTTATGAAATTGTATTGATAAGTTGTTGCCAGGAGACTATTATGAAATTCTTTTTTTTTAATGCCTTTGAGTTCCCTTTTGTGTGATGGGTGTCAAAACAGAAAGTGCCCGTATTATTTCTGAACTTTATTTATAGAAAACACTTCCATTTTCTGTGTTGATACATCATACTGTTGCAGTCTCTGTGAATACTATTTTATAGCAGATATTTAATTCCTATTCTGTTGTTTCTTACTTTCTCAGAAAAAGCTACTTTTGCCATTTAGTGTAATCACTTCTGTAGAAACTCAAACTTTGTCTATAAAGCTATGAAATCTTTCTGCTATGTGATCAATTTACAAGAGCCTTTTTTGAGTTAACAACTTCTAAACTGCTTAAACAGCTACATTTTATCTTCACACTGCCATTGCCCTCTTTTGGACATAAAATGTCTACAAGTTACGTTTTTATATGTCCTTATGTGTATGTGATGTGTGAACATTTATAATAATAAATGGTGTGTATGTTCCTCATATCAAGCAGTCTTTCACCTCACAAATGTTACTTTAAGTTTATATATTCAAGTACCCTGCATTCATACTATATTTTTTCCCTCAGTATTATGTAAACTATATGCAAAGGAGTTTATCAAACACTATAATGCTGGCTTATGTATTTTAAAACAAGTCAATGGGAGTATACTGACAGACATGTCAGCCAAAGCATTTATAGAATTGGAGGGCTAAATCCAACTGTTAGTCCCAGCTGAAGCAGCCCCACTAAACCATTGTGACTTGTTAGCCAGCATGTATTTGAGCCAGTTGGCTCTAGTTGGGACTAACAAGTGGATTTATCCCTTTTTATTATTTGAGGAGCTTCACATGACAACATTGGAATAGGAAAATATTTTAAAATGCAATAGAATTTTAGGATGCACACATAATTTGTCGTGTTGATAGTAGGGTGAATCAAATTGTTTTTATTGCAAATAAGAATTTGTAATAGAGGGTAGGAATACAAATATTTATCACTCACAAAGAAGGAGCATCATTGCAATAAAAGTAAAATTAACAATTTGCCAAAACAGTTATTTAGGAGGCATTTTATTTTTCTTAGCAATAATGTGTTTTATTGTCTAGAATTAAAAGCTCCATTGAGATACATCAGTGGTGAAAGGAATGTGGCTTTGCTTTTATTCCTTTTATTTTTAATTTAATAATTTTTGATTATTTTAATTGTTTATGTATTTATTTCTTTGGTAAGACAAGCTGTATCTTCTGAGAGAAGCTTCCGTTAACCTTGACTTCTATTCTTTAATTCAGTTAACTTTTCAGAATAGTATGATTCAGGTGAAATATTACATCAAAAAACTGTTTTGTAGAGTTTTTAAATCTTTAAATGGGAAACAATAAACAAATGGGAAGCAATGTAGTGTGTGCCTGACCTAAAAGAAGCTGAGTAATTTCATTGTAATTAGTTGCAGTCACTATAATCTTAAAATTAGACATATGACTAACATTATAACCACAGTGTTCTTGCATTTCACGATCATAGCCTTTGTGCTGCTGTTGTAGCTCAGGATGTAATTGTTTTATGCACTTGTAGATGGATTGGTCTTGCACCATTCATGGCAGTAAGATAACTGAAGGTGAACTTTGTGAGGTAGTAACCATTTCTAGACTGGAACCCTGTCTTTTTTATTTGAAAAATCCAGATTATCTAATATATTATTTTCCTGTCATTGTTGAAAGTTAAGGGAGTGAAATTAATTATTAAATTCCAAAGAGTGACAATGACCTTTGTGGCACTGGCTTTTCAGGTGGTATCACAAGGGGATTTAGAAAAGATGATAGTGGCCTACATCCAATAAGAGCTGTGGTAGGACACATCCCATTGATAATGTTGCACAGCTGGTGAAAAGGGGTGTTGGGTGAGGGGGTATAGGATACTTCCATTTGCAATGTCCTTCAAAATGCTTGTGCCTGTGTAACCAGTGGTTACATTAGTGTATGTCTCCTACCAGATCCTGGACAGTGAGAAATAGTGCCCAGAAAAAACAATCTATGCTTTGTTTTTGAACTAGGGAATCCTGTAATCTCTGGCTACATTCAGATATAACAACACACTATCATTTACTATTACTAGAATGAACCTAGACTCATAATTGAGCAGGACTCTTAGCTCACAAGCAGAAACCATGCTTTACATATAAAAAGTTTCAGTTTAGTCCCTGGCATATTGAGGTGGGGGAAAAATCATGTCTGAAACCTTAGAGAGTCACTGCTAGTCAGAGTAGATGATACTCCAATAGGTCTAGATGACTTGAGTCATTACAAGGCAGCTTCTATGTTCCTTTGAATCTCAGGACTCATGTGCTTTCTGCACTCATTCCTGTGGTACAGCTAAATAGAAGGTCAGAAGTGTCAACCTTCAGTTTCAGTCATCTACAGTATAACAGTACAGTTGATCCTCCGTATCCACAGATTTGGTATTCACAGATTTTAAGTATCACAGATTTTAAGGAACAGTAAGTTGTTTCAGTATTCATACATGCAAAGTTCCATTTTACATGCACAGAGTTGTACAGCTCAGAGATAAAGATCTTGCCCTTGTATCAGAAAAATGTGCAGAGAAAAGCAGCTACAATTGTCCCTCTGTATCCACGGATTTGGTATCCACAGATTTAAGTATTCACGGCTTGGAAATATTCTTTAAAAAATAAGAATCCAAACAGCAAACCTTGATTTTGCCATCTTATATAAGGGACACCATTTTGTTATGCCATTGCATATAATGGGACTTGAGTATTCCTGGATTTTGGTATCCACGGGGGGTCCTGGAACCAAACCCCAGCGAATATGAAGGGACAACTTGTACATCCAAAGGTTAACTGTGGTTGATCTTAATTGAAACCAGCCAGCTTCATAAAGCACATCTTAAAGTTGTCTTATTTAATTATAATTAAAATATATAATTATAATAAAACTATAATTAAGATGAACAACAGTTTGTCCAGCTTTGGACATAACATTAAAGTACACGTACTTAAAGAATTAAAGCAAACGTTCAACATCTCCTTGCAGCTACTGCATAGAAGGAGAGAAGAAGGAGGAAGGCACATAGGCCTAAGGTTTGGCTAGGCTGATTTCCATAACAATAAACAATAGTTTACCTTACTTTTGATCATAGCCTCTTTTGGCCAAGTAGGTATTTTTTTCTTCTGAAGCAGCCTCAGCCAATCCCCAGTTGAATAATCCCTTTATGAGTAATTGGATGTGGAGCTGGTGAGTTCTTTAGGATGCAAGGTGTGGTGTTCCCGAGTGAACTCAAAAGTAGATCCCACAATATTTTTAACATGTAGTTATTGTGTCAGTTTGCTTCTGTGCTTGAGGTAGTTTGAAGCATTCTTCCTTCCCTCCCCACTACCACTGAAAATGATAAAATAATTACACATTGACACATTATTAAGCATTTTTTAAAATGTGCGTACATTTTGAAGTAAGTACCCGTGTAATTTCTAAATATATCTGTATGAAAAAGCAAAAGTCTCATTATAAGGGCCAAAGATTGTGGTTTTTATGCTTACAAGACCAACTGTCAGTTGAAAGCTTCTCAGGAATTATAAGTTGGCTTCATTAGATTCATCAGCATTTTTGTAATGAGCAACTGTGTAGGTAGGTCTGTAAACTGTAGGAGAGGAACAGTTGTGATGGTAATAAGGTTTAATTATTCTATAGAACATATGTTACGAGCTTACTGAGAATGTAATTCCTTTAACCAACTCTGTTTTTCCATTTCTTATAGAGGGTATGTAAGGTTATTTGGGAATTATTTTTAAGAAAAGAATCAATACGTGTACTCAATTTCACTGAAGTCTTAGTACTTTAAAATGATATAATCTGATTTAGCTTGCCTTATATTTGCCATAATTCTCTTGCACTAGGTATGTATTTATTTTTTCACACTTCACAAAATGTCCTTAGCATGATGACATTGCACTAATGTCACGAGTATTACGCCCAATTTTTACTGTACACTTGCTGATGTAGCTGTTGCCTAAGATCAGGCCAATGTTCCTACACTGATAAATGCCCTCAGCTGTGTTCTGCATTGGCTTTAAGTCTTTGTGATACCTGGGAATACTATTATGCCCAAACATTTCCATGACTACAATTCATCAGGATCCTCTGCTATATCAATAGAAATAAAATCTATACAGATGTAACTATTGCTCTTGCAATGTTTACTGTTCCCACAAATTAAATTTGTACCAAGAAAATTGTCTGCTAGACTTATTTCCTATTTTCCATATCAACAGTGAGTGTGGCATGCCTTCCCATGTAAAACATGGTTTGTTTTAAGGCTTGGAAAAGTTACTTTTTAAATGACAACTCCCAGAATAACCATGCTAGCTGGGAGATTCTGAGATCTGTACCTATTTATGTCATTGCTCTAGCACAAGCCTTGTTATGATAACAGTTGCACATTTTCAGAGTTAATCCAAGGTCCAATACAGTTTTTATTGTGCACACTGTTCTGCAAAACAGTTGTATAACCAGCTGTGCAACCCATTACACAATCTCTTGCAACCAGATGCACAGCTAGGTGCACGACTAGTTTGCACAACCTTTTCCATGAAGATGTAATCCAGTACAATGGCACTAACAAGAATTTTCACTCCTCTAGCATTAAATTAGCCTGGGCCTAAAAAGTAACTTTCCAACTTGAAAAGTAACTTTCCAACATGTGAAAAAATGGTAAAAGATAAGCTGAAGAAAATTTCCACTGCAGGACAGCTAATCAGAAGAGAGCCTTTTAAAAGGTTTTGTTCAAATCACCCACCCTGACAAGTTCCTTGCAGTTTTCTAACCATTTCTGAATGTTCTTTTTCATGCTGAATGTCTCACTGACACTAACTGAATTTTGCTGTGAAGTTCTTCCATCCTGTTTAGCTCTTCCACGACATTTCTTTTGGGTTTTGTTTTGAATTTTTCAAAAATAAAATAAGTCATAAGTGAAGTACACTCTATAAAACATTCCCAAAGTACAGTATATAAAAAGGGCACAATTTTACTTAAGTGTTCCATATAGGTTACAAGAATACAAAAGAAAGAATAAATTGGATATTATCTTGAAACCTCATTTTAGAACTTAATAAATACTGCCAATTTTGTATAAATATATTGCTTTGTGAATTACGTTGGCTTCTGTATTTTTAACTGAGAATGCAGTGCAGCTATTTAGTTGGCAAAAGTAAAATGGCACTGTAGTGTAATGCCTCATACTTCCCTTAATTGGAGAGATACTGTTCTGCATCTGAACTTTTTTTAAGGAAAACATATCCTGCAATTTATTTGAAAATCCAGATCCTTCTACCAGATTTGTATTCATTTTACCTGATCACTGTACTTCCTGCAATTAAAAGTTCTTTGGGTCTGGATTTTCCCCATTATGACTTGCAGCCCAACTATAAATACACAGTTTTGCTTTCATAGGTTGCATGTGAAATGTTTACATTTTGGTACGGTGCCATCATTGAAGCAGATGATAAGTATAATGAGGCTGAGGATAATGGTGATGATAATCTGAAACATGTATTTCTAAAACACGCTTCTTACGGAGTACGATAATGTAGATAAGACCAAGTAAACCTTGCAGTACTGCTTACTTTTAAACTGCTGCCATGTTGTTGAGAACTCAATAGTAGAGTGTGTTTTTGATGTTATTAAATTGAAGCATCAAAGGCCAAAAAAAACAAAAAAACCCTCCAGGAGAAACAAAACTGATTTTAAAGCAACCTCGTATCTCGCACTAGTATAATAAACATTTCTGCTATGTGATATTACATTCTTCATCTTTCTTGTTCATTTTGCATGCATCTACTCACTTCTGTACAGCCACAGTAGAGGCAATTGAGGCTGAAAAAGGTATGGTCTCAATGTCATTGCTACTGGTAGGGAACAATGGCATCTGGGAGGGAATTTCAGGCAGCTCTGTGGGGCTTGTTCTTAATTTTGACTTGCACAACCAGAAATGAATCACTGTTGATTCATTTGTTACATTTAACATTTCACCTTGTCATGGTGATGTCTGTTGCCTTTGTTTGTGGGGCATTTTTCTTTCCAGTTGTGAAGCAGTTCTTTCTTAGTGTAACAGCATGCTGTGCTAATGTATCATCTTTTTTATTTGGCATGCTTCCAGTGGCTTTTAAGTGTTGTCCCTAACCAATCAGGCCCCTTTCAAGGACATGCATGAGCCTGAAGACACAAAGCAGAGCTTTTAATACTTATGACAGTGGCTTTTCCACAACCTCTCCCTGGTCAGACTTTCACGAGCAGGTTCCAATGCCATTTAAGGCACTAAGAAAATCTTGTCATTTGCTTGCCTTGATCAGGGCCTGTGTCTTTTCATTACTGTCCATAGCATGCCTGGTAGTGCAAGATTTATTATTACTGAACAATGAAATGTTTGTTTATTTTAAGTATAACCTTGATTTGTGTGATGTATATTATGTACCAGGTGCTGGCAAAGTAGAAAATGTATCATAGGCTTACCAGGCAAGTTATTTAAATATGTCCAAGAACACACTTTCATGTGTCCAAGTGGCTTCTTTGAAATAGTAGGCCCCATACTACATCACTAGCTGTGTTTGCAACTCTGCTTATTTTAAAAGTAGGTTGTTGGGAGTGTGGATAAGGGCTGCTTGTAGCTTCCTTGGGCATGTAAAATACTTCTTTGGACCCTGTCCATACTTTGGTCTTCTAATATTGCTCAGTTGCTCCACACTTCTGAGGATTTTGGTAAAGACCATTATTCTTGGTAGAGCCAGCAGGCAAATTCTTTCTAAATATATTTTGATTTTCTCTTGCACTTTATCATACCTTTTTAATAGCAAGTGTTTGTTTGACAAAATCTGTTCATCCAGTTAGCATCCACAGGATATCATTCAAAATCCCTTGACTAGTAAGTAGCACTTCTATAATTAATTCTATCTCCATTACTCATGGGCTTTGAATTTAGAATCAAAGGATTTCCTGCTGTCTTGAAGCAGTTAAGCCTAAGAGTTAAAAGGCCTTCTAAGTGAAGGCTGAACCTGTGATAGCACAGCAGCCAAACCAGAAGAGGTGGAACATACAAGCCAGGACAGGTCTGCTGTCCTATCAGAATAGTTGGAACCTTAAGAGAGGAGTTGAAGGAGTTGAAGGGACAGATGGCACAACTGCAGACATTTTTATCACTTACTATATACTGTAGAGAAAGGCCAATGGCTAGGGTGTGTAATTAAACAGAATATACTTGGTTTGCCTTGACAGAGAGTACTTTTAGCAGTACAAGGAAGCAAAATTCCTCTTTCATATATAAGTGGTTTCTCTTTGTTTGATGGAAGGGATTTGTAAAGAATCTCATAAGTCCAGTACCTTGTAGTAATTCCTTAAGGGCAGCTCACTGGGCAAAATGTTCCATTTACAAAAATAGCTTACCAAAGAGAACGTCTGCCCATGGAAGTTTTTCTGTGGATTTTTGAAGGAAGAATTGTTGTGTGCCTTCAAGTCATTTCCGACTTATGGCAACCCTAAGGCAAACCTATCACAGGGTTCTCTTGGCAAGATTTGTTTGTGGGGAAGTTGCCTTTGCCATGCTCTGAGACAGAGAGTGCAACTTGCCCAAGGTCTCCTAGTGGGTTTCCATTGGCCAAGCAGGGATTTGAACCCTGTTCTCCAGAATTTTAGTCCAATGCTCAAACCACTACACCATGTTGGCTCACAAAGGAAGAATAGGGAACCCCTATAGATGCAGTTGAGAGCTTGGGGCTGCTTCACAAGTTATAACAGAGGCAGGTACAAGCTAAATGTTAATATCTGCTGTTTCACTTATCTGCAGCTAAAAAAATAGGGATACATGCCATAGAGTCGCACTGGAAAATGCCTAAAGAGTTGTCCTCTCTAGGAATTGCTAGGTCCTCCAATACAACTTTATGGTATGTCTGTACCGGAACTCCTTTATTTGAATAGGTTTGCTATTATACACCATTTCCAGTATAAACAGTAAGTCCAAGAACCAAACCACTGCAGATATGGGGCTCCAAATAAATATGCTTTAGAAGCATGTGTTGAAGATCCTGGCTATGACTTTTCAGCAAGTGTTTCTGTGCAGAAAAAAAGGCATGTAGCCAGTTTCATGTGCTGCTGGACCGATAAGTGCATCAGCCTTGTAAATAGCCACTCTCATCACTTACCACTCATCACTTATAGCAAGAACTACCTCCGGGCTACTAACATTTGTAAATCTAGAGAGGAGTTTTAGTTTTGCTTCTCAAAAATTTGGACAGGAGCTAGTATAAAATGTTACTGCCTTTTAACTTTTGTAGGCTAATTTTCAACATTCAGGTATGTGATGCTTTTAAATGTGTACCTATTTGTTCTGTAAGATGAAGCAATCTGAATAATCAAAGAATACCTGACAGTTGCTCATCTATTCAGATGATCTTTGAAAAACCTTGAAACCTACTTGGGTAACCTGTTCCTTAACTGTTCAAGTAACATCTAGATTAGAATGTTCAAGATTAAGATTAGTGTTTTTTTATATTTACAGGGGTGGATTATCTTTCCCAAGTACTAGAGTTATGGGTAGGAAATAGCACAGTTGCATCATCTCCAGGGCTCTATACTTCTGTAGTAGTTTACACATATTGGCTGGCATCGTGCTATTGACATACGCAAATCTAAGATCAACATACACCTGCATGTGTCTTATTTTGATTGTTGCAGAGGTTGACATTCTCTTCCTCCCTTCTTCAGTGACCAAAGCCATGTAGAACTCACACTTTCATTGCAATAGTCCCCTGCCCATGGTCATTTAGTGGTTAGGGGAGAGTAGGAGAGATTGGAGAAGCATCTAGCATTTTCCTCATAGCCATAAACAGGATGATTACATTGTGACCTCTGGAAGACCCTGGCAGACCTTGGTGGTTGATGCTGTCAGTCTTTGCCTGGCTATGGGGATGTAGCCAAATGCTTCTTGGATCCACCCCCTCCCTGCACACTCCACCAACAGCGGATTGGTTTTCCATAGTTTTTTTCTGGGCTGTGAGGCCGTGTTCTGGAAGAGTTTATTTCTGACGTTTTGCCTGCATCTGTACCTGGTATCTTCAGAGAATGGTTGGGTAGGAGTGGGGGAGTTATATACTGTTAGCCCCTGTTGGAGAAGATATGTAGATTTGTGTATTTGAATGGCTAGTTCCTAGGGTGGGAGGATAAGCAAGGAGGATTAGTGTCTGTTTGGCTAATGGTCCATTGTCTGCTGAAAATCCCCCTGTCCCTGGGTGAAGTTCATTTGCATGTGTTGAGTTTTGATTTTGGTGTTTTTCAGGACTGGTAGCCAAACTTTGTATACTTTAAGGGTTTCTTCTTCCCTATTGAAGTTGTCCAGGTGTTTGTGGATTTCAATAGCTTCTCTGTGCATTCTGACATGATAGTTGTTGGCCTGGTCCAGAATTTCGGTGTTTTTAAATATTTTGTGTCCAGGTTGGTTTATAACATGTTTTGCTACTGCTGATTTTTCTGGGTGGCCCAGTCTGCCTTGTCTTTCATGTTCCTTGATTCATTTTTAGTGGTCCCTATGTAAACTTGTCCACAGCTGCATGGTATGCGGTAAACTCCTGCAGCCGTGAGAAGGTCTCTTTTGTCCTTCACTGAGCATAGCAGTTCTTGGATTTTCTTGGTCTGTAGATCGTTCGGAGGTTGTGTTTCCTCATCAGTTTCCCTATTCTGCCTGTGACTGCTTTGACGTATGGTAAAAATACCTTCCCTTTGGGTGGCTGTTTTTCTTCATTCCTCTGGTTTTTTCTTGGTTTGGCTGCTCTTGTGTGGAATGGTCATTGGGGGAGGGGCTTGTCAAGTGAAATGGTGAGTTTTAGGGATAATAGGGGAGGGGGCATAGCATAGTTCTGCCCTTCAAACTTTACACTATACTCTGATGTAAGACCTTGACCATCTTATCCTAAAAATGAAAGCATTTTCTTAATATTATGGGGAAAAAAAGTGGGCTCTTGTCTCCTTGATTAAGATAATCTGTAAAAATCTAGCAATTTTCCTGGCAGTGGTTTGGAAGTCATTCTAGTATTTCCTCTCTGGTTAGCCTACATAATGGCAGCCATATGCTGTATTCTGCCATCTTCAGATTTTGGTATTTGTATTCTAATTCCATGATTGCTTAGCGATAGCCAAGTGAGCATAAACTGAAATTACTATAGTGTGCAGCAAATGAGAAATATTAAGAGATGCTGAGTATGATCCAATTACAACCTGCATTTATGACAACCAAGCTAATTTACTGATTTTTAAAAAATATGTTTTGTTGTTTAATTATTAAACATGGTTCAGAGTTTTTGCCCCCCATTAATGACATGTCAAATTTGCATTTTGTTAAGCAATACGAGGATTCTCTCCACAACATAAAATCTGCAGCTTTGAAGAGGCAAAAGGTCTGGATAGGATCAATGAGCGAATGCCACCAAGAAAAGATGGTCAGCTGCAAGGTGGCATTAATTCCATGAATGCAAGAAATGCCAATGGAAACAATGGGACTGGTAACAACAATGGCCAATGACCACCACATCTGCTTCACCTAATTTTTGTCTTGCCTGAGAATTCCTAGAGGGCTGGTTCTTGACAGGATAACAGCCAAAACATCCCAAGGAGATCCAGCCCTTTTTTAAAATGCAAAGCAAAACTATTGTTTGATATTACAAAAGAGAAGCTACAAAGTTTTGAAGGTGATGATCACTCTCCTAAAAGTGATGACTCCAATATAAACTGCATGTTGTCAGAGCTGACCTGGGAAGAGAGATCTGGGCAAAAGATTCAGCTGTTATCACAATAGACTAGCATGTTACTTTTAAAAATCATTGTCAACACTTTTTATGTTTACAGAATGAGATTGTCTTTTCAAAGAAGAGCTAGGTGGTGGTGGGGTTTTGTTTGTTTGTTTTCAAATCAGGCCTTCTGATGTGCCCCTATTTATTTAATGGTCTTATGAACTGACTTGAAACAATAATTTTATGATGTTTTATATTGGTCTTAAAGCAGGAATCTGAAGCTGCAGACAAATCAGTGTTTCAAATAAATGAGGAAAAATGCCAAAAATCTTAGTAATTATGTAAAATGCTGATATCAGGTGTACTGTTGCTAATTCTGTATAAATGGTCAACATATTTTTGGTTAAAACTTAATCAGAAATTTCTACATAGAGATGTTTATTACTTGAAAGTAGATTTTGGAAATATTTTAATTTAGAAACTTTTTGCCCAGTTTTTGGAGACTTTCCCCACACTTGAATCTTAAAATAAAGGCAATTTTAAGTTACTTCTAAATGAACTTTGTACATTACATGTAAAGTAAATTTGATTCATATCATTTCTGTAAAGCTTGGCTTTGTATTTTGTGTGTGCATGTTTTCATTTTGAAAATATTTAATATATAGACGTATGTACAGGAAAAAGCATCTTATGGGTTATTCAGCTGTTATGGGTATTATAGTTCATTAAAGTTGCTTAAATAGCTAATAATAATGGGCTGAGTGACTGCAGATGTGCTGTTTTACTTCTGTAAAAAATGTTATTTTGGCCATACAATGCATAATTATTCTGTTGGACATTAAGCTGATAGTGGAAATAGAACAGCAAGATGCATGTTTTGTTTTTGATAGTTCCTGGACTGTTTGGTTAAAATAAAATAAAAAATCAAGTGCTGATTTAACAAAGGATGAAGTGTACTCACATGCCACTTTACTTTCATTCTCTTGATATTTTTCTACATACATTTTTCATCCCATCAAAAACAATTTGAATCTTATGCCAGTGGATTTCATCTCCCATTTGTTTGCCTCAAAATACAATCTATACATGACCTTGTGTAAGTTAGCAATTTGATGCATGTTTGAAACCATTCACATATTTTATAAAAAGAATTGCACAATAAATTTTGTGTTTGGGCCATGACCAAGTGTTGGTTTTGGTTTTCTTTGACTAGTGAGGTGACTCGAAAACATACTTAATAGAAATAACATGTAAATATCAGGATTCACACATTATACCTGAGTTAAAATTGCAATTGGTCTGGAAACCATTCTCTATGAGGAGCAGCTTAGGGAGCTGGGTATGTTTAGCCTGGAGAAGAGAAGGTTAAGAGGTGACATGATAACCATGTTTAAATATTTGAAGGGATGTCGTACTGAGGATGGAGCAAGCTTGTTTTCTGCTGCTCCAGAGACTAGGACATGGTGCAATGGATTCTGACTATAGGAAAAGAGATTCCACCTAAACATTAGGAAGAACTTCCCAATGGTAAGAGCGGTTCAACAGTGGAATAAGCTGCCTTGGAGTGTGGTGGCATTTCCTTCTTTGGAAGCTTATATACAGAGACTGGATGGCCATCAGGACTGCTTTGATTGTGTGTTCCTGCATGGAAGGGGGCTGGACTGGATGGCCCTTGTGGTCTTTTCCAACCTCATGATTTGATTTGCCTAACACATTAGCAAATATTTATGATTGGAAACTCTGTGTGTGGTAGAGAAAAAGAGATCAATTCTTGCCGGAATTCTACATCACCTTTTACATAATATAACATTGCATATATTTAGCTAAGTAGCAGAGGTGCTAAGAAACCTTGTTAGTGAATTGCAGATGCACAATGAGTATTGGTGCCCACTGCACAATGGGACTGATGCACAGCAGTCCCATTGCGCAATAGTCACTTTCTTCTTCGTGGTCTCTGTGAATCCACACATTATGGGTTAAACCTGCACCTGCGCAGAGCACTTTGGATAGTCGTTAGGCTTTAAACTGAGTTTTGGTGGTAGCTCCGCCCACCCTCCTTCAGCCTATATAAGGCCCCTCCCTGCCTGCCTCCTCAGTTCCTTTTTTTCCGCCTCGAGAGCAGCACTGAGGAACTTTGTTAGGTGAATACACTGAGTTTAGGACTGATTTGATGGATTTCAACTATTTTTGGACTGATTCTGGACTAAGACTTAACGGACAACGATTTGGACTTGACGACTTTCCCTTGGACATACTGATAACGACCTGGACTGGAGTTCGAATCTCCACTATTGTACAGTACCGTGCGCTATTTTCCTTAGAAGATGGCTTTGTCCTCTTCTACAGGTTTCTTTAAGCAATGCGTGATATGCTCGGCAAAAATGCCTGAATCAGATGGACACTCCAAATGCTTATTGTGCTTGGGAGATGCGCATGATACCCATGCGTGCAGGCATTGTAAGGTGTTTACCCATCAAACCTGACGGAATTGGGACAAATGTCTTAAAGCGCTCCTGTATGAACATGCATTGACGGTATCGTCCCCGGTATCGAGAGGACAAACTGTCAGAAACGGTACCGAAACCATCGGGATCAGGAACCACCCATACCGCTACTGGCTCCAAGACAAAAAAGAGCAAGGAGACTGCTACTAAGACCGCACTCGGTAACGAGCCTAAGTCGGACTCGACGCGAAAAGACAAACACTGAGATTCGGGCACATCAGCGACCTCACCAAGAGCGACCAAGGGGTTGTTGAAAGACAGACAAAAGACAGTACGCCTTACCTCTCCATCAGATTCATTGCGAAGCTCGGTCTCGGCCTCGAAGTCCGCGAAGCACAAGGAGAAAAAGGGCACACCATGGGATCGCTCCCTTCCTTCTGGCAACGATGACTTACGGGACGATCGACCAACAGAGTTGACCACGGAAAAGCAAGTGGTATCCCTTCTACTGCTCAAGATACCGACACGGAAGACGAGTGACTCTGGAGACGACCCTCTGTTGACTCGGTCCACGGTGTACGGTACCGCTTCCCTTTCTGAGGGAGAAGTCAGAGAATCGTCAACGGAGTTACAGATTGTACACATCTCCCCTGAGAAATTCCCGCACCAACCTCGATCTGCCTCGACGTCACCGGTACCTGCCGACCCACCAAGAGATAGCAGATCTCGATCCTTGACACCACCGACATCCAGACGACCTGCATCTCCTCGATCCAGGTCCCAATCAAGGACTCGTCCACGACCAGTGGACAGACGGTCCCGCTCCATCTCCAGGCACCATATGGATCATGCCAGATCACGCTCACGGCATAGGTCTCCAAGGAGATCGAGATCAAGACAGACGTTGGCATCGAGACAACGTTCCTATTCATCCCGGTCCTCACAATACTCGAGGTTGCCAGCTTCCGTCTATACCCTCTACTCCTCTGAAGACTCCATCCCGGATGATTATGACTACTACCTTACCGTTCACACTACAGGAGAGACCCACGGTACCGACAGGACCGCTGGAATACCGATCCATGGGACCGATGGGACAGGGACCTGTGATACCGTCATCACACGGACACGTACACGACCCCATTCAAGCATCGGTACCGAGTCGACAGACACGACAAGAAGCGAGACCAGGAACGGTACCGTCATAAAGAACCACGATCCAAGCCTCCACGGGAATACTCTCCTGACACAGCTCGAGTAAGGCCTCATGAGCCGATGGAAGCCACACCAAGGGACGACACAAGATATCGTCCATTGTCGGTACCAAGGTCGCCAACATCCATTCACTGAACCTCACCGGTACCAGAACCAAAAGCTCAGGAAGACGTCAGATCTCAGAGATGACCAATATCACCATCAGATTCACAACATTCCAGACGCTCCCTGTCAAAGGAAATATCTCCACTTCCTAAGCGCCCTAAGAAGCCAAGGAGCCCTGGGAAGGAGGTACCGCACCGCCCGGTACCGAGGGGTCGTGTGAGGGTACAAAGATCGCGTTCAACATCATCTTTGACCACTGACACCTCCACACGCACCAAATCCCCCTCCCCTAAAGTCTCTCTGACTCCGAGGGGAACTAACCCAGACCCACCATCTCCAACATATGACATGAAGACATTTGCAGACATGATGTTGAGAATGGCAGGAGCATTAGGCATACAGGTGAACCAGGACGAAACCCATGTAGATGACCCTATATTTGAAGACCTCCAAAGGCGGTCACCTCCAATTCCCTCAATGGCAATTTCACCATACCTTCTACAAACACTTAAGGCTTCCTGGACCACCCCATCTTCTGTACCACCAACCTCAAGGAAATTAGACCACCTATACAGAGTATCTACACATTTGGCACCATGGCTCACTTACCACCTGAAACCCAATTCAATAGTGGTGGACGCAGCACAAACAAGAACTACCCAGAGACTGCTTACTACCCCTATGGATAAAGACGGCAAGAAGCTTGATGCCATTGCTAGAAAATGTTATTCTTCAGCATGTCTTCTCACCAAAATTGCGGCCTATTCAGCATGTATGGGTGCTTACCAGAGGTTCCTCTGGGAGGCCTTAGCACCACACCTTGCCAAACTTTCGGAACAAGACCAACGTATTGTACACTCATTCAGGGAGGAAGGATTATCCTTAGCAGGATACCAACGTCAGGCAGCCAAACACTTAGGTGACTGCACAGGCAAGGTTGTAGCGAGTTCCATCGCCGTCCGCCATCATGCTTGGTTGCGATCATCCGGCCTCTCACACAGCAAAGACGCTAATTGAAGATCTGCCATTTGACGAGCTGGGTTTGTTTCACGCTGATACTGATTCCAAATTGGAACATACACAAAAAAATGTGCACGACCGCCAAGAAGTTTGGTCTCCCCACAGCGTATCAGACACATCGTCCAAGATTCAGCCAAAGGCGCTACCCATCCTCATACAGGAAGAGGTTTAGTCCACCCACTTCCCAACCTCGTGTGCCGAGATTCAATTACCCGGCACAGAAAAAGTTCCCAACAGGCTTCCGCCAAAAGTCCTAGTACGGGAAGAAAAAGTCAGACCAAATGAAACAACGGGTTTGACTACAGTTTTGGGGCCAAAAACCCTTCCTCACCAGCCGACCATCTAACTGCATCCCTGCCCTGCTGGTGCAAAATTACATCAGACCGCTGGGTTCTCAGCATGGTTCAAAAAGGTTCCTTTATAGAGGTCAATCAGCCTCCACCCCAAGGACTGTATCAAAATACGCCAACATCTACACTTCTAGAGGAAGAAGTAAATACACTCCTAATGAAAGGAGCTGTAGAACCCGTAAGGCCTCATCTACTTTGGAAAGCCTATCTTTCCTGTTATTTTTTGGTGGACAAAAAAGATGGAGGACAACGTCCTATACTAGACTTCAGAGATATAAACACATACATCCAACCAAAAAAGTTCAGAATGGTATCACTTTCCAATATTCTTCCCTATCTCAGAAAAGGAGACTGGTTTGCTACGCTAGACCTAAAAGACGTGTATTCCCATATCCCAATTGCACCAACTCACAGACACTTCTTGGCGTTTGCGGTCGATCACTGCGCTTTCCAATTCAAAGTTCTCCCTTTTGGACTCTGCACAGCCCCAAGGGTTTTTATGAAATGCGTTGCAGTCATTGTGGCATGGCTTCGCCAAAGGGGTGTCACGGTGTTCCCATACTTAGACGACTGGTTCTTCACGGCCACTATAGCAAGAAAGTTGAGAAGAGACCTCAGACTTATTCTTGTAATACTGAATTCCCTTGGATTCACTGTAAACGAGGAAAAATCCCACCTAGAACCTTCACAAGTGGTACGCTTCATTGAAGCGACACTAGACTCACACAATGGCGCTGCCTATCTTCCTGACGACAGGTTCCGGACTCTACATACCATGGTTCCTCGATGCATGAACCAACGCTAAGCAATCGTCCATACCATTCAGCGCACACTAGGACACATGGCTTCAACCACTTCCGTGACTCCACTTGCCAGACTGAGAATGCGTCTTCTACAGTCTTGGTTCATCGCTCATTACGACCCATTCAGACATGGTCCCAGAAGGATGCTGACCATCCCATGACCGGTACGCAAGACTCTCAAATGGTGGTTAATGCCACAAATGATTCAAGCAGGGATGCCATTCTATCAAGCGAGACCAACCAGATCAATAACCACAGATGCTTCTCTGACAGGATGGGGAGCGCATCTCCATGATATGCAGATCAGAGGTCAGTGGATGTCAGTGGAAAAGGAAAAACATATAAACGAACTAGAACTCATAGCAGTCTTCAAAGCGGTAAAGGCCTTCGAACCAAGTATAATGGGTCACCTAGTACAGATTGTGTCGGACAACACCTCAGTAGTGTTCTACATCAACAAACAAGGAGGAACCAGGTCTCCGATGCTTCTGCATCTGACTTGTCAGGTCTGGGATTGGTGTGTTCAGAGGGGCATTCACTTGACCGCTATACACCTGCCGGGAGAACAGAACTCAGTGGCAGGTGCCCTGAGCAAAACACAAACGTCTGTTCACGAGTGGGCCTTGAACCAACTGGTTGCCAACGATCTCTTCGACAGATGGGGCACTCCTTCCATAGAACTTTTTGCCACGAAAGAGAACACCAAATGCCGCTCCTATTGTTCAAGGGGACGACCTGTACAGGAAAGCTTAGGGGACGCCTTCCTTTTCCATTGGGGAGGTCCGCTCCTGTATGCATTCCTACCATTCCCTCTCATCCCAAGAGTTATTGCCAAACTTCAGGCGGACAAGGCCAGGTGCATTCTCATCACACCCTGGTGGCCGAGACAAGTGTGGTTTGCACCGCTCCTTCTGATGTCGAAGCGACGGTACATCAAGCTTCTGGCACGGGAGGACCTCATAACATTGCACAACGGACTTGTGAATCATCCGGATCTACCCTGCATGCGACTGACAGCCTGGCTTATAACACCGTAGGCACGCTACCGCAATCAGTAAAGGCAATAATTCAAGCAGCACAACGCCTTAATACAACTGCATATATACAAAGGCATATAAGTATAGATGGCTGAAATTCCTCTTTCCTGAAATACCAATCCCCCAGGGATGGCTCGCCAGGAATCCCAGATCTACTAAATTTCCTAGCTTCCTCATCTTTGAGAGGACTCACTCCATCATCGATCAGAGGCTACGTAGCAGCCATCTCATGGTATTTCCAGAGGGAGGGAAAACCATCCTGCTTCAAGGACCCTTTAGTCCAGGATTTCCTAAAGGGGTATAAGAATTTGAACCCTCCTGTCAAAGGCCCAATACCAGCCTGGAGCTTAGAACTAGTCCTTAACTGCTTGGTGGGTCCACCCTTTGAGCCATTGGTGACTTGTGACCTTCATCTGCTCACAATCAAAACAGCTTTTCTTGTAGCTATAACATCAGCCCGCAGAGCGAGCGAACTATGCGTCCTCAGAGCGGACCCTCCATACATTTGCTTCCACCAAGATAAAGTGGTATTAAGACCAGATGTCTCGTTTCTTCCCAAAGTAGTCTCATCATTCCACCTTAATCAGGACGTAGTTCTTCCAGCACTGTTTAGAGAACCAACATCGCCCCTGGAGCGTCACCTGCATACCCTGGATGTCAGACGCTCACTCGCATTCTATATTGACAGGTCAGCACCATTTCGAAAGTCAACAAGACTCTTTGTCTGCTACAGAGGTCACCGTAAGGGCAAAGCAGTGTCTTCTATACGCTTCTCAAAATGGGTAGCCTCTGCAATAAGACTGGCATACCAACTCCCAGGGAAAAGTGTCCCAACCATGATCAGAAGCCACTCAATGAGGGCGACCTCCACGTCGACCACCTTCCTGAATGGAGTCCCCATACAGGACATGTGCAGAGCAGCAACATGGTCGACCCCTCTCACTTTTGTGAAAGCGTACAAGTTAGACATCATGTCACAAAAGGATGTCGCCCTGGGCAGAGCAGTCCTCTTCTCTGCGGTCACCGGAAGGCCTAAACCAAATGTTCAATAAAGTTTGTTTCTGGTTGACTTTGAAATGCCGTGTTTTATTGACAGGGCATCAAAAGCAGTCTATTTTCCTTTTTGGTCAGGGCTCCCGCCTCCTGTTATGAGCTTGCTAATCTACCCATAATGTGTGGATTCACAGTGACCACGAAGAAGGACAGGTTGCTTACCTGTAACTGTAGTTCTTCGAGTGGTCATCTGTGAATTCACACAATCCCGCCCATCCTTCCCACTTGGCCTGACCTCATTTTATAACACACATGCTGCTGCTAGCGGCTACTCGGAACTGAGGAGGCAGGCAGGGAGGGGCCTTATATAGGCTGAAGGAGGGTGGGCGGAGCTACCGCCAAAACTCAGTTTAAAGCCTAACGACTATCCGAAGTGCTCTGCGCAGGCGCAGGTTTAACCCATAATGTGTGAATTCACAGATGACCACTCGAAGAACTACAGTTACAGGTAAGCACCTGTCCTTGCCAACTCTGCTGTGTAGTAACATAAGAGAAGGCCATTACTGGATATTGATTCTACAAAACTGCCTATTCTTGCATATGCACATCCACTTACAAAAACGTAACTTCCACACAAGATTCCAGCCTCTGTATTTCAGTTTTGTGAATATTAGTTTTAACACATTGGGGCTGTAGTCCAATCAATTAAACTTGCCAAAGCAGACTATTTCCAAACTCTGCTTTTAATGGGTTTCTCCCATTAACCAGTGTCCCTCACTGGCCACATTTTTTAGAATAGTCAGATTATGGACTCCTTCCTTTTCCTCAAAATAGTAATCATAACATTGTTACTGATAATGACAAAATATTTGTAGAAGGAGGAGGAGATGACTTCAACCAAATAGGGTAATCCATGTCCATTCAGAAACAAGCCCTCTTGCGTTTAACTTCAGTATGGGGAGATATATCCAAGAGATAGTTACAGAGTAGCAGAAAACAAGCTCACTCCATCTTACATGACACCCCTCCAAATATTCATATAGATCATATTGTCTCTCAGTCTTCTCTTCTCCAGGCTGCAAATACCCAACTTCCTACCCCATTTTTAATAGGGCTTGGCTTCCAGAGCCTTTTATCATCTTGGTCACCCTTCTGTGGATGCATTCCAGCTTGTCAATATCCTTCTTGAACTGTGATGCCCACAACTGGACACAGTATTATTCATGGTGACATCTGACCAAAGCTGGGCAGAGTGATACTATGACTTCCCTCAATTTGGACACTTTACTTCTGTTGATAGGGCCTAGAACTGCATTGGCCTTTTTGGCTGTCTCATCACACTCGTGAAGCCCCCTAGATCCTATTCACATGTACTGCTGTAAAGTCTGGTGTCACCCATCCCATATAGATACCATTTGTTTATTCCCATGTCTAAAATCTGTGTAATAATCATATGGCCACTCTTTACTACTTTTCTTAACCAGTGAGCTAGAACACAAACGGAAGATAATAGAGCAGTCCTGCAGACTGTTTCCTTTTTACCTCATAGGAAGTGACAGTGCCATTGCAACACATCCAAAAGTACCCTATGGCTGTAGAGGGGTGAACCCATACCTGACTAGTATACAACAACATGCTCTGCATCAACTTAGTTTATTTTATGTGCAAGATTATTTTAGCATTTAGACAATTAAAATATCTCCTTCAGGATGACTCCCTAGAGAGTTACTGCCAGTCAAAGCAGTCACTCCGTGGAGCTTGATGGGCCAATGGTCTGACTCAGGAGAGGGCGCATCACTTTGTTGGCCATTTCAGGGAAGTGTCTCTGTCACTGCTGATCTTTGAATTAAACAACCTTAGATTTTCCATTTTGATAAAATTGCATTATATAACCACAAAAATTTACAAAATAGTTCTTCCCCCATCAAATGTCAACATAGTTTAATTGATATACGTGGAACATTATTTTTGCATTTAGGCAGTTAAAATATCATTATACATCATGGGTGGTCAAAAATGGAACCCTTAAGTGCAGCCCCTGAAGCCTCCCAAAGCCCCAGCCCACCCCAAATTTAGATTTTGGAGCTAATTTGAAGGCACACACACACAAAATGGCTCAAAGCACCCACAATTACCTGCAAATTCAGCAACTTGCTTCCCCAACCACCTAAGAGCCCCAAAACACCCCAAAAGAAAAAAAAAATCCAAAAATGACAACTGGAAATGCCATTATATCATTGAAACACCGGGCAGGCATGGGGGGGGCTGCCCATGCCACAGTTATCTACTCGTGCCCTACATTCTCCAAAAAAAAAAAAAAAAAGCCAACAAACATTTCATTTTGTTATCTTTGGTTTACAGTTTTTGAACCTCATAGTAAAGTATTTTAGATGTTTCCATTAGGTTGCTTTAACCACTCCCTTTGTATACATACAGTTATTTTAGCTGCCTTTAGAGGACATAGGACATACTAATGAGTTTGCTGGCATTTGTGTAAAAGCCATGCTAGCACTTTTTGCTGTATCCTTCCAGTTTACTACGAGTTTACAGATGACAAGCAAGACGCACAACAAAATCTTCCAGTGTGCAGAATCCACGGTTCCTACAGGCCTATCAGCCATGCCTAAGATACCTCATTCCAAACCTGCACATGCATGTGCATGAATGTCTACCCATTCACACTTTTTTTCTCCAACAGATGCTAGGTGCTCTGTGCCATTGATCATCCTCAGTCCCCGCAGGGCAGTGTGGGGTTTCCATTTCATTATTCCCCTGGTTTATGCTATTGCTGTTGTTCTGAAAACCACAGGATGCCCTTAACCCCAATGCAACATTTTTCATATGCATGGATGGTGCTGTGTTGTCTACATTGAGACTGAAATTGAAGAATGAGTTTCCTATTAAAATAATTTTCTACACAGAAACTGACTGGAATGTACTGGAATACAGCCATGTGTTTGCACTATGAAAGCTTCTAATAAGAAGCATGGTTTATATTAAAGTGTTATTGGACTACAACTCTCGTAACAAAAGAATTAAACAGACTTGTCACAACAGCTTAGGTAGCATGTATCTTAGTTTATATTATAAAGTACATGATTTGCGTTAAATTTAAGGCAATTATATGTGCAAAATAAAATCTCTTCAAATCAACCGAAGCATATTTGCATTTTCTAGGATAACTTATATGTAGTAATAGTTGGCTCTTTGCCTAGCCAGCTTCTGTTCCATTTTATTTGACTGAGGGTGCTCTCTACTGGCCAACAATGGCCAAGAGCAAGCGTCTGTAGTCTCCACTTGTGTCACTTGATATCATTGTGGCCAAAGTCTTCTGGTACATCTGAGTGAACATCTCTTTTATTTGTACAAGATCAATCTGTGCCAAAGGAAACAAAGTTATTATATAGTGGACAACAGAAAGCTGGTAGGGTGCAAGGGGAGAGGGGTGCAGGGAGAAGAAGGATAAACTCCTCTGCAAGATTTATTGGTGTATGGCTTTATTCTCAACAGGACAAGTGCCTAAATCCCACAGTAACATGGGTTTCAGTAAAACAAGCAGCACTCATGAGTCATCTAATTTCATACGTCTTAACTGATTACTGAAGATCAGGGAAGATGTGGTAGAAGTTGGACAGTAAGAATAGCTGATAGGGTGAGAAAAATCAGAGAGATATCACAGTTGCAGATGGCAAACTCAGCTGGCTATGGCTTTAATGTCAATACCAATTACTTGTCTTGTTACCCAGACCTTGGGTGATCTGGCAACCATTCCACAGAAAGCCTTGAAGATATCAAGAATATTGTCCTGTTTGTATTTTTAACATATCAGGGCTATCTGAGCAAAAAAAAAAAAAAAATGTGGCAAGCTATTCAGCCAGCAGTATTATCTCCACAAACTAGCTAATGCAGAATGTACATCTCCTTTCTTGTAACTACAGCCTTCCTGCCAGCCCTGTTCTCTGTCATGAGAACTGCAAAAGTCATGGAGAACAAGAGGAAAGTGAAATAATTACTAAGAACACTCTACAAAATTCATGGGGTCACCATAAGTTGACAAGGTGACTTGAAGGCACATACACACAATGAGGACAGCTGTTAACAGTGGCTTGGAGGAAGAGAGATTAATCACTGGGTCTTTAATTATATTTTAAGTACAAGATACACACAACAGCTCTTACCTCACTGCGAGTGACTACAATTCTAACCAGAGCTGAATCATCTGTGCCAGCTCCTTTCATGGAATGATAAAGTCTTTCTGCAAAATAGGCTGGGCGATTCAGAGCACACTGCACTGCAAGGAAGTAGATTTGAAATCATTAACAAGTTGACATTCAGAGCTCACAGCTGCTTGATCCTAGCAGCATGCCAGCATCTTTCCAACTTATGATGAACCTAAGGCAAACCTATCACAGGGTTTTCTTGGCAATATTTGTTCAGAGGGGCTTGTACTTCTTTTTGACATCATTGTCACACCATTCATCCAATCTATTTAGACAAGTTTACAGCAATGAGAGCAGGAGATAGTGGTAGAGCAAGAGATAAGGTAGGTTAGGGAAGATACTTCAGATTTAAAGGAGCTGGATCAAGGAGCTGAATTTTATATTTTGAGCTTATGGTTTATTTTAAAATTTGCTTTTTGGTATATGGTGGGCTTTTAGGAGTGACATGCTAGAAGATGGAATTAGCAACTTGGATAGCACAAACGTGGGTAAGAAAAGGGCCAAAGGTCAGGTTTTACAACTGAATCCCAGGCACCAAGGCCCACTCTTACTAGACAGCCATCAGTGTGACATTTTGCTAGATATGTACTATCTGGGTCCTGGGAAGAACTGGGAGATGTCTGGACTCACTACCAAACAAAGCTTTCTTCAAAGAATTTGCTTTCTAATGAAGAGAAGGAACCACTGAATCTCAAATAATGTAAACCATAACACACAGGTAAGCTCATTCTGTTTTGCAAAATGACTTAATTGTGCAAATTAAGCACATTTGCACAAGTCCTCTTATCCTGAAGTCTTTATTCTACTGGTCTGGGATTGGGGAGGGCAAAGGTTCTGACCACTTAAAAATTTTTGTCAGCAATTCCTCCAGCACCTAATTATTGTAGGTGCTTGGATGTTAAATTAGGTATGAAGAGATCACTAAAAAGTAAAATACAGGAAAAGTCACTTACAGATAGCCTTCAGGCCACGTTCAACATTTCCTGAAAACTCCCGGCCAATGCTGCTTAATAAATCACGATTAGCAATCTGCAAAGAGATGTTAGGAAAACGTTTTATCTTTTGTCAATTCCAGTCCTGTCTACTTCAACCTTCATCTACTTGAAGTCTACAAAACCACTCCTTGTGTACCCTGTTACCTATTCTTAAAATTACCTGAGAATAGGCTTCAACTGTGGCTTTCAGCTGGGGAAAGCTTCTAGATGCCAGGATCATATTGAAGCAAGATTCATCTGTCCCCAGTTTCCCTTCACCTGCTTGGTAAAGCCTCTGGGCATCTTGCTGAGCTTTTTGGTAATCTACCGTTGGATTCTCATCTCGATTACCCTATAAGGAAAAAAAAGAGTATGGAATGACAACCATTGTACACTACACTAACTTTCTAATTGTCTTAAGTCACTGAGAAACTAGAAAATATGGGGGCACTGTGATCCATAAATTTACTTTGCATCATTTCTTAAAACTGATGCTTAATTTTTTTGCCAATCACCATGATTCAAAACAATGCTTTGGGCAATTACCAAGAAGGAGACATCAACTAATGGGTTAAGACCCATTACTACCCAGGTCAGACAAGGGTCACATGATATTAATAGATTTAATTACTCCTTCAACAGGCTCCCTCTGTTCTCTGAGAGCCAGCACAGCAAAGACATTGGTATAAAGACAAAGAGAATGGCATATAAACATCTTGGTGTGCAATTTAGGCAAGCTGGACATGCATGGAAGTAGAAACCATGAGAGTGGGGGCTAAGGATGTCTCCTTCTCCAGTAAGTAGCCAGTGCATCATTCTCAGTTCACAGGAAGAAACCATCCATGAATGGGATCTACTAAAGCAAGAACCTATAAAACACAGACAGGGATAATTGAAAAATAAATAAATGTAGAGGTCCACTAGTTACCTGGTATTACCTATTGTAGAACTTACTTCACAAAAGCTTCCTTGAGAGAGGCATACTTGTCAATTTTGTAGCGCCTTAAATACAGGAGGAAAGGGCACACCAAGAGGCAGCCCCATAAACTCCTGACAGGAGTACACTGATGGAGGCTAAAGATGTAGCCCCTTCACACCCTGCTAGTGTGCTCACATCATGACCTTGACATTTTAAGGGCCTTCAACCCCTGGACCAAGGGGGTTGATGAGACTTTCCTCCCTAGAGTTTGGCATAGGAAGGAATCAATTAGAGCCACTGTGGACCAAAAGGAGGGTATTCTTTTAAATGTAGATCTTTGTAGATGTCAGTGCACATTAAGGTCTACATAGAGTCCACATCCATGTAAGAATGCTCTGCTCAGAAACTAAGTGGTAGCCTTGTTTACTCCTGAACCAACAGTAGGGTGCTACCATGATGCATACATTGGGTCAATATCTCAAAATTCAGTTAATATGCTTGGCAAAAGACAAATTAGATTGCAATGGAACGTGGCTGTTCATCTCACCTGACACATAGATACAAGTAATCGTTCAAAGTGCCCTGATGTATCAGAACGAATATCATGCTCAATGTCTCTTCCAAATTCAGTTTTGTAACACCTGACTATTTCTTGAATCTCTTGATTTGTCCTTGTGCACAGAATCTCAATCAGTACATTCTCCTGTGTGCCTGCACCCTGCAAAGGGAGAAACAAATTTAAGCAGTTCATCCATAACTCCACAAAAGACAGCTGGGAAAGCAGTGCAGAAAATGGAATTTTTTACTAGTCAAGGCCCTCCTCTAGGAGGCGGAGACTGAGACAGAAGGAGTGTCTACTGGAGGTTTTAATCTTATTGTGTTTAATGTCTTTTTATGTGGGAGGGTGGGGGTGGGTGGTGTTTTTAGTCATTATTATAATGTTTTAATTGTTGGAAGCCGCCCCGATTGTTTTTAGCAGAGGGGCGGGGTATAAATAAATTTTATTATTATTATTATTATTATTATTATTATTCTAAATCTGTAACAGAGGCAGAGAGACGCATACTACTTTATGTGACAAGCTCTCTCAAGAAGTACAAGTCACAGAATGGTGGGTGAGGGACCTTCTTCTTTTTTTTTTTTAGATTTCCTAGAAGTCAAATGCGAGGGAAAACAAGGAGGATGTGCGTGTTTTCCATATGGATTAGAAGAGAATATCTGTAAGGAACACTGAACAGTGCTTTGTTTTCAAGAAGAGGAGGAACTTCCCAGTATGAGAAATATCTGATCAAACTATGACCTGATTTCTTAATTTTAAGCCTTATGCAACACGCTAAAAATGTCCACTGAGTAAACTGGAGGTTATTTACTGACCACGATAGAAATTCCAATGCATTGAAGGTGAGGGCCAAGGTTATGGTTGTCTTTATGGTATTATTTTATTTTATTCTGATCTAGTGCATTACTCAGGCTAGGGAATAAACAGCCGCACCAGGTGTTTTTGTTGTTCTTGCTGTTTGTTTTAAAAAATGCAAGTGGCAAGTAGCTGAAATCTGGGAAAACTGATTTACAACTGTGCTGGTACAGAATGCATACCTTATATATTCAGTCCTGTATAAAGGCTGCAACAAAATGTCTCTCTAGGGACTCAAATGTGAATATTCTGTCTTAGTGCATGGAGGTTAACCATGTGAGGAGAGAACAGGTTGCATTTACCCATTGTGGAGAAAAAGCTCACACACACTGAGCTTAAACAAAGGAATACTACTCATTAAACTTTAAAAAGGGGGGAGGAAACAAATTGACATTTCCCAGTAATATGATGGGGGAAAAACACACAACTGCAGATGTTAAATCTCTTTCTTCTATATCAGTCTATGCCCTTCCCTTCCCCCGATCTGTTCCTTGATCCCATACAGTTACTTATGCACTGAAATACCCAATTCTCATCAGCAAAATGCTGGAGAATAAACAGGTCTCTCTGCTATCTTCATTTCCTTTCATTCTCAGTTCCCTTCGCCACCAACAAGTGCCTGTCCAAATCTGAGGTTTCCTAGGAGCATTTGATGTAGTTTTGTTGGCATGGTTTACTTATATTCGACCTCTGCACCCATGTTTCTGTTTTCATGCTTTATTCTGAATTGCTGTGTTTTTAGTGTTAAGTCTGTGCTTCCAATCCTGCTGAAGATGGAAAGACTGACTCTGAGTAAACATGGACAAGATCAGACTGTTAGTCTGATTTTTTTACTAAAGAAAATACTTTAATATATAGTTGTCCCTTCACATTCACTGGGGTTTGGTTCCAGGACCCCCCGTGGATACCAAAATCCATGAATACTCAAGTCCTGTTATATGCACTGGCATAGCAAAATGGTGTCCCTTATATAAGATGACAAAATCAAGGTTTGCTGTTTGGATTATTATTTTTTAAAGAATATTTCCAAGCCATGAATACTTAAATCTGTGGATATCAAATCCGTGGATACAGAGTGTGATGTACCAGGAACACATACTCTCATTTACTCAATAAGCAAAGCTTTATTCAGTAAGGACACGTATGTCACGAACATGGCCAAAGCCGAAACTGAGAGGCTAGCACAATCCCTTCCCCAGATAAAACCCCAAAGTGTGGGAATGGCCCAGACACCACCAGGTGGTTGACCTTGAGATGCTCCAGAGAGCAGCGTTCCCAGGCCGAAAAGGGTGGGCTGGCTTTCGCCCAGGAGTTGAGAGGCCCACACTAGGGGAACAGGCCCAAGCCTTTACCAATATCATGTCAGAGTCCTCCATGAAGTCTGAATAACACATAGACTTCATGGCTAGGCCTGACACAGAGGGACAACTGTAGCTGCTTTTCTCTGCACATTTTCCTGATACAAGGGCAAGATCTTTATCTCTGAGCTGCACAACTCTGTGCATGTAAAATGGAACTTTGCATGTATGAATACTGAAACAACTTACTGTTCCTTAAAAACTGCAAATGAAGAAAAGAGCATTTGTCACAGGCTCATTAACTCCACTTAAAGTTATTCACATTCATTCATCCTCAGTGAATAATAAGTAAAATATGAGTATGAACTGGTTGCCTTATTTGTGCTGCTCTGCTTATTATTGTGGGAATGGTGGTAGTGGCTGTGAAGGCAAATCAAATGTATTGTGATGTAGGAGTCAGCCCTTACATGTCAAGCATTGACAGAAATAGAGAACTTGCAGCAACCAGTGATCCCCCAGCATGAAAAAATCCTAATGTTGCTTCACATTTGTCCCTTTAACCCAGTGTGGGCAGCCTCTGAGTCTGGGGACTATTTTTGCAATCCCCTAGATGCTGGGAGGCCACACACTCTCCTTAGAATTCTCCCCAACTCTCCCCACTTTGTGTCCCCCAAAAGCCAGTCTCACTCTCACCTCTGGGGATGTAATTTGTCCTTTAAAAAGCTAATCAGTTCCTTTAAAAAGTTTAGCCCTTCACAGATACTAAGGCCTAAAACAGGTGAGAGGGATTATTTTTAAGTGATAAACTCATGCCCCAGTGGCAGCCGAGGGCACAATTAGCTACTGGGGGAGGCAAAAAACAGAGGAGGGAGTATCAAGGACCCAGGGGTGCTGCATGTGTCCTATGACTGTCACTTGGCCCCACCCCTGCTTTAACCCTTGCATGCACCTAGAAAGCTACCACAAGGTATTTGGTTGTTCAAATGTAACACAGTAACTTTAGTAAATAAAAACTAATTTTGTAAAAGGAGTCCTTTCCTTCACCAAAACAAACTGAGGGGAAGCTCTACCATATTCTAAAACCATGATAGGTATTGCATTAAAAGATAAAATGGACAATGTCCTCCAGGCACAGAGGAGTACAAGAATAAACACTATCCTTCTTAGGAATGCCAGTTTGACAAGCGAAGGATATTTAATTGCTCCCAAGAAAAGGCTGTTCTTATTTGGTTACTAGCTATGTCAAAGAGTATCTTGGTAATATAAGAGAGCAAGGAATTAAATGGGCGTGCAATCTATTAGATGTAGAACATGAAATCTTGTCTGTTTCAGCTTGAATTTCAATTCCTCTAAGCCACTGTAAATACTTTATTTTGTAGGCTGATCTCCCATTTGTAGAAACTCATATGTTGATTATTTCATGCCTATGGAGCAATCATAATATATGTCCCAATGGGGGTGGGAGTGAGCTAATTATTTAGATAACTCTACCACTTTGTGTCTGGTGCTGGTTGTTGGATCTTGAGGTTCTAACAGAAAACAAACCAGGTGCTGAAACTAATCTGCCCTATAATCTGGCAGCAAAGGACAAAATGTAGAATAGTTTCTTTTCTCAGTGAGTATTCAATAGAGAAAAACAAAGACCTGCACTTCAGGCGCTTCACGTAAAGCGCTGTGTACATGGATGGCACTAAATAAACAATCATCATCACCATCATCATCACCCAGGATGGCATTGCATTAAAAACCTCTAAGCACTGACTTCTCAAAGTCAATCAAGAGGAACCTAAAAGGCAACAAGAGTCCTACACTGTTTACACTCCAAACACAGCTGTTGTAGGAATTTGCATCTATGTAGGATTTCTCAGATGTTTTCACTACAGATATCTCCAAGTTAACTAAGTTTTGATCAGAGCAGCTAGTCTTCTGTTACTGAAAATAAAACTGGAAAGTGTGTAGAAGTTTACAGTCACTCCCAATTGCTTTTGTTATTTATTTTACTATGTTAACTTTTTTCTAGTGAAAATACCTTCATTGCATGTCGTAAACTCCAGGCATCGTAATAGGTAGTTGGCATGAACAATGCAAGGATCAGCTCTTCCATATTTCCACTTAGTTCTGACTTCAGATCTTTAATTAAATCCTGTCCAGTTACAAAGCAAATATCAGAAAGATACGCACTGAGACAAGCAGCCAAGCACACACCCATACAAATCACCCACGTGTCTGGTGTAACTCCTAGCAATCATTCTGCTTCCTGGAGTCTAGGAGATATATTCTCAATATAGAACATTGAGAAAGTAAGTAGCAAATGTGAGATGACCTATTTTTAAAAGAAATTACTTTCTGTTTTTGATAGCAAGACTCAAATGGCACAGCTGTTCTTCCTCCTGAAGCCATGCATCTGCGCATTTGATATTGCTATGTATTTATTATCATTACCTGAGCCTGACAGATATTAATCTGTTAGGTTACAAATCAATTTAGCCTCAATCAAAGTCTCATTTCTCAGCTCTTACTGAACATGAGCACATTGTTGCTACAGCTTCACAACCACATGATTATACATTGTTCACTGGTAACTTTCGTGAAAACAGGTACACAATATGGAGCTGTAGTTTGGCCATATAAAATAAATTTAATCAGTCTTCAAGGGAGATATCAAATTGCATTATGTTTAATAAATTATTTACTTCTTTGCTGCAATAAAATGGGTATGTGAGGGTATTCAGAGGTGTGGCTTGTTCTTTCAAAAACAAAATTGTTCTGTAAATGTATACTGCATTTTATTCCAATGACTCAATACTAGCATTCTGAAGATAAGCTGGCAGGCAAAACAAACATCAAACTGAGGAGTCATATTAGGAGTCTCACTTTATTTAAACAGATAAATGAATAAGCTAACCCCTTGCTGATTTCCCTCCCTTTTTCATTATTAAAAAAAGAATCACAGGCAGTGTATACCTTGCCATACATAGTTTTGAAAGCAGACTTAATTTGTTGCCTCTGACCATTGGAGCGGTTGGCCACAACATCAATGATGGCCTGTTCATCAGTCCCTAGGAAGCAAGAAGACAAGGGTTGTCACAACCCATGCAGGAAGAGAAAAGCCTTTCACTTCTGGGCTCAAATATGTTTAAGCACAAGTACTGTATTATCCAGGGGGGTGGGCAATGTTGGCAGATATGGGGTCCATTTTCTGATAAAAATGTCCAAAAATCCAAAGAGAGGGAGGGAGAGAGGGAGGCTAAATCAGAAAAGGTCAAAGTCTACTTCTGGTTTGGAAAAACAGGTATTTTTAAATGTTAAGCATGGCAGATGGATCCTGTGTCCTATTTAAAAGGTAAATTACTGCTCTTTGAAGTTTCAAGAGTCCATTTGTCTTTTTTTTGTCAAAAAAAAAAGGTGGTTTAGGGGCTTTAGACACCCCCAAAATAGGGCCCACAACAAGCAAACAAACATGCAGCCAAAAAGACTGTATTTTACCCACCCCAGTGCCCTCCCACAAGCCAAAACAGTCCTTACCAAAACCCTTCATAGCCTTGCGTAGAATTTCCGCATCCCTCCCTGCATCAAAGTTAGCAGCTGGTCTAATTGTGCCTTGTGTAGCTTGAATCATTGCTGCAGGCTGAGAACAAAGAATGTCTGTGTTACCATATTACTTGCTTTGTAAAAGTGCTTATTCAATACTACCAGTGAAATCTTGAGAGTCAGTACTTGAGAGAGATGAGAAAAGATGTAGTCAAGAAGCCAATATATTTTAGCTGAACAAATAAGGTCTATTGATGCTAAATTCACATGCCTCTGTTAACATTTATCATGTTTTAGGTGAACATAATGGACTCAGTTCAGGTGACAAAGCATAAGGCACACTTCAAGACTATAAAAGTGGCTCCTACAGAAGGTACACATTTTTCCTGATCCACTAAAACTGGATTTTGATGTAAACCAGATTTTTCAAAAATAATCTCAAAAGAGACTCTTAAAAAAACAAAAAACAGAAATTTCAGAATAAATTTACTTCCTCTCCAGCTGTGTTTGAACTTGCACAATGACAAAAAAATAAAAATAGGAATTTCCCCCCAATATTTAATGAAAACCTACCTTTTTGAAGTTCAAGAGATTACAACAATATAAGCAAGTTTATTTAATAAATATGCTACAAGCTTCCCTTTATTTCCATCAAAGAAACTCAAAGTGAAAGCCAGAAATTATACTTAGGGCATTCCTTCACTTTCCAAACTCTACTGTACAATTTTTCAAACATGTTGCTTACACAATTCTTATGCACTGATTTGTAGAACTGGATCTTAAGACTCCTTTGCCAAAATAATTCACCTTTGGTTTGAATGAAACAAACAACATAATTCACTTCTACAATCAGAATGGGAATGACATACCTGAGGAGGTGTGGGGATTGGTGTTTGTCCACCAGGATACCCAACTTAAGAGAAAGATAAAATTGAGGTAAGATTTCTCATAGTTAGCATTTTATGTGCACAAAAGAATGCAATGGAAATTTCAAGGTATGCAAAGAGACCTGCAGCCTTCATCATGCCATAGGCATCCTTAAAATGTCACTTTCTCTCCTTCTCTGGACTCCTGCCTCTTTCTTTCCACCCCCTCCTGACTTCTGAACCACCTACTCACTAACTAGTAATAGTGTGGAGCACATTACTTCTAAAGTCATCTCCAGGACTGACTGAAGCTCCCAAAGCAATAAACAGGATAGAAATTTGTACTACAGCCTTTACTGTAAAGAATATATTCTGTAAAATCAGCTTTATTTACTGTATATGTAATGCTTGATAGGTTGAAAGCTGTGGCAATTGTGCAGGGTTGATGAGGAGAATTAAACTGTATTAGTGTGTAATGTTTCGTTGTCTTATAATACTAGGTGCTGTAGGCTGTATTTCAGAGGAAGGAATGGTCAAAACCACCTCTGAGTATTCGTTGCCTAAGAAAACCCTATGAAATTCATAGGGTTGCCCTAAGTCGACAGGCTTGTACCACTAGCAATAACCTAACCTGTCTTAGAAGCTCAAGGATGTCACAGGCTTACACATTCTCACATCTTAATTCCTACACTTTTTGCATCAATTTACCTCTTCTTCGTCTTGGGTAGTTTAACCATGATACAGTTAGCACTACATTTCCCTTGGCACCAATCAGGTTAATGACAAACATTTTAAAAGCTAACCACTTCTGCATTTGTACTTAATCATTATTTTATACCTATTCAGTGGAAGACAAAGACTTGTTGATACAACCAAAAATGATACAACCAAAAATGACTTGGATTAAATCATGCTTCACTAGGACTTCATTTTAAAGGTGCATTTCACCTCTGAAACAAGTATAATTACAAAATGTTATTTTAACTGTTCCACTTAAGAATAATAGGTCATACCTGGCATTTGTGCTGGTGCACTTCCACCATATGTTTGGCTTGGAGGTTGTGGGTAGCCAAAGCCAGAACCATTTGAGGGTGCCCCAAACCCTGCACCTAGGAAAATACAAAAGGTTTTTTTAAGAGTAAAATTCTAATACAATGCAAATGCAACTAAAATATTTTCAAAGACAATTTACAAAAAAATCTATAATATAAAAATTTAAGTAAACCTTTACAACTTCCATTTAAACAGCTGTAAACTTCAGAGCACGTGAAACATCAAATCTACATAAAAATATCCTCACAAAATATCCAGCAATTCTTCCTTTTTTATTTTATATAATCCTTCTATCGTATGTAGCTGGCCATTTTTCCCAGAGGTGTATGATTTCAAGACAGGGATGAAAAATTTAGATACATTAATCCAAAATTCTGGATCAGCTTATTGGAAGCCCGTGCAGGTCTAAATGTGTAACCTGTATGAAAACAAGGCCCTTGTAAACAGACTCCCAGCTGTATTGCGTGTCAGCTACAGCTTCTGGACCTTGGTCCAGAGGGAAGCTTTATATACAGTATAGTCCATTGATATAATCCAGCCCTAAGGTTACCCGTGCCTGAACTGTCATGACTAAACTACTGCTGCCCAGGAAAAACTGAAGCTGGGAAAAGGTGTCCCTTATCACTGTAGCTATATTGTGCTTCGGGGACAGTTCCTAAGCACGCCCAGATAAGAAGCTGTTCCTTTAGTGGGAGTGCAGTTTTGTCCAAAACAGGCAAATTACCTGATTTCTAGACCCAGTAGACCCACACTGTCATCTTACCAGCATTCACTCTGCATTTATTTGCCCACATCCAGCCCACTGCTACATCCAGGCACTGGTCCAAAACTTTCATGGGCTCTCCTGATTGAGATGTGGCAAAGGAATAAAGCTGATGACACTACGCTTCACACCTCTCAATGACTGTTCCCAACAGCTTCACACAGAATGGCATGCAGATCTTCTGGGGGCTGGGGCAGAACTGCCATCCTCCCAACACACTTAGGGACTGTGCGCGCACACCCAAAAAATTAAGTGGCACAGGACCCCATTTTCACTTCTAAAACAGCTACTTCCATCTTAAAACAAGGTGCTTATGGTACCCTAGCCTTGTTTTTTAAGCCAATTGGCATTTCCAGGAGTCCCAGCTGCCTACCAGACAAATTGTATTCTCTCTGAATGCCTTGCTTTACTGCAGGTGGCTATTTTAGGCAGTGCCTGGAAGTTACAAAGAACATGGAATAAATCATCTGTAATTAGTTCCTCTCCTCCCCCCCCATTTTAATTATGACATTATTTATAACAACATTATTTATGACTACAGTTTAATAAGAATGCCACACTGGTTACTTACCGTGAAGGTGCATTCTTGAGGGGATGGGATGATACAGGTCCTTCAGCTGTTGGTTACCTCAGTCACCGCCCAGGTGGAGCAGGAAGTTACATCAAATCTTTTTTAATTCAAATTTCTTTGTCTCCTCCATCCTGAGGCCACACTGCCAGTTCACTGACTAGCAAAGCCCTGTATGAAGTAAAGGAAAATATCGAGTAGTACTGGAACACCAGACCCCAGGAGTGGCGACTAACCGAGGTCCAGATCCAATTGCAGTCACTGGGTGGGGGAAGGACCCGTATCATCCCATCCCCTCAAGAATGCACCTTCACAGTAAGTAACCAATGTGGCATTCTCTGAGGGGAGGGGGATGATACGGCTCCTTCGGCTCCTTCAGCTGTGGGACTTGCCCAAGCTAGCCGAATAACGGAAGGGTAGGAGTGACTGCAGTGTGGGACCTCAGTCCCTAACAACCTCCTGGAGTACTCTGCGGCCGAAAGTCGCTTCAGCGGAGCGGAATTTGTCCACCTTATAGTGGCTGATGAAGGTGAGAGAAGGAAACGAAGAGGGCATCACTACGACGGATGGGGGCCGTGCAGCTGATGTAGATTTTCAGGGCCCTCCTGATGTCCAGCTTGTGCCACACTTTTTTCTTCGGATGGGAAGAATTTGGGCAGAAGGAAGGTAAGACAATTGGCTGAGAGGTGTGGAAGTCAGACAGGACCTTGGGCTTGAACGATGGGTCGAGGTGGAGGGTCACCACGTCTTCGGTGAAAGAACAAAGGTGTTCCCTCACCAATAGGGCTGCTAGTTCCGAGACTCTCCGGGCTGAGGTGATGGCAACCAGGAAGGCCACTTTGATGTTGAGTGTCCTGAGGAGAACCTTACGGAGAGGCTCGAAGGGTTGCTTCATTAGGTGTCTGAGAACAAGGGTGTGGTTCCATGAGGGGAACCTATGCCACACCGGAGGTGATATTATTGAGGCGCCTCTCAGGAAACGCCTGACGTGGGGGTGTGAGGACAGACGCATCCCATCTTGACCTGAGACGAAGGCCGAGAGGGCCGCTACCTGCCTCTTCAGGGTGTTAGGACGGAGGCCCGCTTAAACCCTTCTGTAAGAAAGCCAACACATGTTTCACTGATGCATCTGCATGACTCAGGCGTCGTGGGGCACACCATCTCTTGAAGGTGCACCACATGGCCTCATAGATCCTTCTGGTGGAAACTCGCCTGGATGAGAGAAGGGTGTTGATGACCGATTCCTTGTAGCCGTGGTCCCTCAGGGCTCGCCGCTCAATCTCCATGCTGTCAGATGGAGCCAGACTGGGTCCAGGTGGAGTACTGGGCCCTGGTGAAGTAGGGCAGTCCTCTGTGGAAGGCGCCAGGGTTCCTGGACTGACATTTCCATCAGGTCGGAGAACCAGGGTCTCCTTGGCCAATGTGGTGCCACTAGGACCACCTGCGCCCTCTCCTGGCGGATCTTCCAACATACCTTCCCTATGAGCGGAACTGGTGGGAACAGGTATAGGAGCCCTGTTGGCCACAGGGCTTGAAGAGCATCTGTCCCTTCTGCGCCGTGATGTGGAAACCTGGAAAAGAACCTGTCCAGTTTTGAGTTGGACCTTGTTGCAAACATATCCACATCCAGAGGCCCAAACCTGGCCTGGAGGTCAGAGAATATTTCCTGGTTCAGTTCCCATTCCCCTGGAAGAACCAGGTTTCTGCTCAGGTAATCTGCTTGTTTGTTCAGGTCGCCCTGCAGGTATTGGGCTGTGAGGGATAATACTGTTCCCTCCGCCCAGCGGAACACCAGACCCGCCTCTTGTTGCAGGGACCTGGATCTCGATCCGCCCTGTTTCGCTAGGTACAATCGGGCTGTAGTGTTGTCTGTCATCACCATGACGTGGCGACCTCTGAGGACAGGAGTGAAGTGCTGCAGGGCTAGACGTGCTGCCCGCAGTTCTAGCCAATTGATGCTGTGACGCTGTTCCTGCGGGTTCCAGAGTCCCCGTGTCACTTGGCCGAGGCAATGAGCTCCCCAGCCCTGTAGGCTCACATCTGAGGTGACCAAGATTGGGTGTGTGACTGTGAACGGGGAGCCCTTGCTTATGACGGTCTTCTGGGACCACCAGGAGAGGGAGTCCTTCACCTGTTACGGAAGAAGGAGCAACAGAGACCTTTTTAATGCAATCTCCTTCTGATACAGCAGTAGAAAAGCCTGAAGCGGCCTGGAGTGGAAACGAGCCCAAGGCACCACACCGACTGCCGAGATCATGAGGCCCAAGAGCCTGGCTAGTGAGGACAGGGGAACTGTCCTCTCTAACCTTACTGTGTGTGCTTCTCGTAGAAGTACCTCCTGGTGTTCCTGGGAGAAGATGACCATGGAATGAAGTGTATCGATCTGCACCCCCAAGTGGACGATTGAACGCGATGGGGACAGGTTGCTCTTTTTGAAGTTCACCAGGATCCCGTGGTCCTGTAGGAAGGCTATGGTGGTCTGTAGGCCCCTCCTTGCCCTGTCTAGTGAGGAGGCTCGCAAGAGTATGTCGTCCAGATAGGGATACAAGTAGATCCCTTGATATCTGAGGTTGGCGATCAGAACTATCAGGATTTTGGTAAACACTCTTGGTGCTGAGGCCAGACCGAAGGGAAGGGCTCTGAATTGATAATGCTGGTCCCCGAAGGCAAAGCAGGGGAATTGCCTGCTGTCCTCATGGACCTTGACGTGTAGGTACGCTTCTGAAAGATCCAGCAAGGCCAGGTAGTCTCCCAGTTGCAAGGCCTCTCTAATGGATGATAGGTCTGCATCCTGAACCTCTTGTAAGTGATGAGGGAGTTGGTGTATTTCAGGTCCAGGATGGATGGCAGGCTTACGTCCTTCTTCGGGACCGTGAAGAAGGAGTACACCCCTGAGAAGCATTGAGAGGCTGGGACCTCTTCTTTGGCAGCGATGTTGCGCAGATGGGCTATGGAGTCAGAGAGGTCCTTCGCCTTTCTGGGATTTGGGGGGATTGGGGCTGGAAGGAATCTGCCCCTTAGTCTTGAGTTGAACTCGGTCCAGTATCCATGGGTTATCGTGGCAATGACCCACCTGTCCACCGTCGAGTTTGACCAAGCAGCAAGGAACAGGCTGAGTTGTCCCCCTACCGGGGGCAACTCCAAGTCAGAATTGTTGACGAGGGCCTCCCCGCTGATGCTGGGAATTACCTCTTCTATTGGAGTTCGATTGGGCCGCAGAAGATTGTCTGATGATGTGGTTGGACTTAACCCAGGCAGGGCGAAAGGAGTTATAGATCCAATACTTCCCGAATCCTCTTGAGGAATGAAAGGAATGGAAGCTCTGAAAAGAGCGTCTTCCGCTCTTCTTCTCTACCTTCTTGAGAGTAGAGGGCATTGCCATCTTCTTATCCTTAGTTTCAACAAGAATTCCCTTGAGAGTCTCGTCCCCGAATAGCTTATGCCCCTTGAACGTTGCAGAGGCCAGGGCCACTCTGGTGGGAGCATCAACCTGCCAGTATTTAAGCCAGATGGATCTTCTGGAGAGCGTCATGGCCTTAATGGACCGGGCAGAGAAAACCATGGCTTCTTGGGCTGCGTCCGCTATGAAGAAGAGTGCGAAGGAACCGCAAAAGCATTTTGTGAAGTATCCTTGAGTCCAGGTCCTGGATTTCCATGAGTTCCTGGAGCCAAACGATGGACGCTCGAGAGAACAAGGATATGGCCAGTGAAGATCTGACCCCACAGGCTGCGGACTCATGGGCCTTCTTGAGGGCTGCGTCAGCCCTCTTTTCATCTGGGCCTCACAATGAACCCTCACCCTCCTTGGGAGCCAGAACATTGGATACCAGGGAGGCCACCGGATACCAGAGAGGCCACCACCGGAGGTTTCAGGCAGTCAAGGAAGCGCTGACTGGTCTTGTAGTACTTCTGGGCCACGGTAGTGCCTCTCTTTCCAAGGGATGGCTTGTTCCATTCATCGGTTACCAGGTTCCAGAAGGCCTCAGGAAAAGGTAGCTCTGGTTTCTTTGGCCGAGGTACGCATGACCACTACAACCTTTTTGTTAGTTGACAATGTTGAGGGGACCTGCTCCTGATCAGAGGAGGAGATCTCCAGAGTGGCTATCATCTTGTTAAGCAGATGGACGTATCACTCCCCCTGAAAAAGCCTATCCGTGGTCTCTTGTTCAGAGGTCTCGGAATCAGATATCGCACCGTCCTCCTTGTCACTTGGTATGGGGCCATCGGGATCCCCTGCTCCCCTGACGGCCTCTATGGGGCGCCTCTCTTCCTCTGACCCTGCTGAGGACTCCTCAGAGGAGTGGTTGGAGGGTGGGTTCTTTCTTTTCTTGGGAAGCCTGGCAGGCCTTAGAGGGGTGTCCTTGGTGCCCCTATTGGCAGACTTCGATTCTGCCTTCCTGGGTCCCTTGTGCTGGGCCCTTGAATGGGCTTGTGCATCCTCCTTCCGTTTCTGGGGGAGGACCCCCAAAGCAGAGGCGCTGGTGCTGGGCCCTTCGGATGAGTCTTCATCCGAAAGTAGGGCCTTGGAAAGGAGTTGCAACTGCCTTGATGGCTCCCTTGCGTTTCTTCTGATGACCTTGCGAGGTAGGCATGGCCCCCCTTGATTTTCCTGGCTCTCCCCTTACCCACTCCACCACAGATTCATCCTCACTGGAGGAATGAGAGGATAAAGGAATCTCCTGCACTGTGGAAGGCAGGGACCTGGTAGACTGGGGCCTGTTGTACCTGGGCCTGGTGGGCCGAAGCCTGGAGATTCGGGGCCTCGAGGGCTGGAGCCTGGTAGGTCAGAGGCTGGTAAGGCTGCACTAGAGGTGCTAGGGCCTGGTGAGTCGGGGCCTGAAACACTGGGGCCTGGGAAGGAGGGGCCTGGGTGATCAGGACCTGGGAGGTCTGGACAGGAATCTGGGTCCCGTCAGTGGAATGGGCCTCCGTGCCCTGGTGCCCCCTCCTGTTTTCCCCATCGGACTCAGAAGCTTTGCCAGGGGTCCAAGGTTTTTTGATGCCTGAGGTCCCCAAGAGTAAAGGGGGCACGATGCAAGGGGGAAAGGTAATCGGGCAAGGCATCTTCCTTCTCGCACCCCCCACAGGTCCTCGTACCTGCCTGGGGGCTCCTGCCCCCATCCATCCCTGGAAACAGGCACCTGGAGCGTGCCAGGAGTTCCACTGGGGCAGATGGCTCATCGCAGCCCCTGTGGACTCCTTGGAGGCCGGCTTCTTCGTCGGTTGGGCCGGCCTCCTGCGCAGCTTCGTTGCCGCTGCTCCGTCCGAGGCCTTCCCGGATGTGATGGCCTGGAAGGCTCTCTTCGCCACCTCCCTCTGTGGGACCCCCGATTGCTGGACACCGAGGGCAGGGACAGCGGTTGCGCCCCCGTCTGCGGCAGCCGCAGCAGTCACAGAGTGGTTGGGGTTGGTGGGCGCATCCCCCGCGGCTCCGGAGCTCCCTTCTGCGGGGAGAGAGGCCACCTGGTTCAGCTGGCTGCTTTCCATGGCCTCCGATGTAAGAAAGAAGCAAGAGGGGAGGAGGGAGGCTATAGAGAGGAGAAAGGGAATAGCGGTGAGAAGGGAGAGGGGTTTTTGTTTGTTTTTTTAAAGCAGGAGATTTAAAATTGAAAGCAAGGCAGGGAAGGCAAAGGGAGATCGCTGGAGCAAGAAAGGTAAGAAAACAAGGCAGATAAGGAAAAGGAAAAGCAAACAAAGGAAGGTAAAGGACGGAGGAGATTTTCCTACAACCGGCTGGGCGAAGCAGGAAGTAAAAACTGGCAACGTGGCCTCAGGATGGAGGAGACAAAGAAATTTGAATTTAAAAAGAGTTGATGTAACTTCCTGCTCCACCTGGGTGGTGACTGACGTAACCCATAGCTGAAGTTGCTGAAGGACCTGTATCATCCCCCTCCCCTCAGAGAACTTCACTTTTTTCAGTGCAACCTTTTAAAAGTTATTTTTATAGTTATAGGGGAATGCCCTCACTAAATAGCAAGAAAAAACATCACATCGTTGAAGTACTGGTTGATACTATGCCTTGTGCTGCAGCCTCATGCTCTGCAGGCAATGAAGTGGGTAGAAGGAGAGAATATTTCATATTGTGTTCAGGTTTGGAGAAAAGTAGCCAAAAATAGTTATTGCAGTTACATTTAAGAAATGCAATGTAAAATGTTACTTTCCTTTGGACTTAAGTGTAATCAAAAAGAGAACTAGACACTCTCTTGCATCCGTAGCACTGCACTACCCATTTTGGGCTGACATGATGGTGGCAGTGTGGCAGACATCAGGGAGGGCGCAAATGCAGTAGCGAGGAAACGCATGTGACCCACACCTGATTTAGATGTTAGAATACCATTTGAGAGAAGATGGCAACTTGTAGAACTCCCTGGCACAATTATCACAGGGCTGAAAAAAATGGTCACCCTTGCTGCAATCAACTCTGGAAGGAAGAACAGAGCCACTGTAAAAAAAAGTGTTCCCTGTGCCAGCTCACAAAGATGGTCCAGGAAGATACTATGGTCAATGGAATCAATTGTTGCTGGGAAAGTGAGCAAAACCATGGCCAGTTTGGTCCTTAAACTATAACTACTTAGGATGTTGACACTAGGTGGGGCTGACTCTGATCCCTCAGCTGTGTCAAACCAGTTATTCTGTATTCTGTATACTGGAACTGATCAGCATGTGAATGGAATTGGAAGCTGTGCATTAGGTCTCCCCTCTTGCTCTAAGATGCTTTGAGCTTTCTGACATAAAAACTATAACAGTAAGATGTAAAGTCAAAGGCTTTCACAGCCTGCATCCATAGGTTTTTTGTGGAGGGGGTTTCCAGGTTGTGAGGCCGTGTTCTAGAAGAGTCTATTCCTGACGTTTCACCTGCATCTGTGGCTGGCATCTCCACAGAATGGTGGCAATGTGGGTGTGTGGGGTGTATATACTGTGAGTCCCTGTTGAAGAGGGTTAGCATGTTAATCTGTGTATTCAGTTGTTGACTGTTCAGTTCTTAGTGTGGGAGGATATCCTAGGGGGATTAGTGTCCATTGTCTGCTGGGAAACCTCCTGTCCCTGGGTGAAGTTCATTTGCATGTTAAGTTTTTTATTTTAACCAGCTAGTACATTTTCAGGACTATAACAGTAAAAGCAGAGTCACATCTCCTTTTTGCCTATTTCTCTTGAATTGCATAAAACAGGCATTCAGCTACAGTGTAGACTAATAGCAAACAGTATTTTGGCATGTTACCTCCAGGATAAGTTGGCATCCCACCAGGCTGAGGAGCCCCAGGGTAACCACTGGGTGCAGGGGGGTATCCTCCAGATGTAGGCGGGTATCCTGCCGTCGCTGGGAACCCTCCGGATGGTGGCGCAGCAGGATATGCACCACCTCCCATTGGAGGGAAGCCTCCAGGCACAGTAGGGTATGAATACTGACCAGCAGGAGGATAAACAGATTCTTGCCCTGTAGGCTGAAAACATCCAGACTGAGTTCTCACACATTGCTAATTTAACCAAGTAATGCCAGATTCAAGCTGTGCTGACCCTACACTGAGAAAGAAATTCACAGAAGTCTGAAAATCTACACTGAGCTTCTTGCTTCAACTCTGTCACCGCTTGATGGATTTAAAAAACTCCACTGAGTTTTCTAAAAAGTACACAAAAACCCATAGAACAGATACATGGAACAATCATGCTTGGCTTGTTGAATGCAAACCTGATTATTAAACCAGCTAGTACATTAAAAATAAAATAAATACATTCAAATTTTATTCACCAAAATGAAAAATTATAGAATGAATCCCCAAATCTGTGTTAAAAGCAGATAAATGGAATAAATATGGAATATGCTTGTATTTCAATGGACTACTTTCACTTGCATGTACACTTAAACAATGTCAAGAACACAGAACAGTATTTAAATGAAGTACTTCTTCACATAGCACACCACTGAACTTTGGTACTTGCTACCACAAGATGACGTTCTGGCCATCCAATGGGATGGTTTTAAAGGGAGATTAGACAATTTCATGAAGAATAGGGCTATAAATGGCTACTAGTCATGATGGCTTTATATCAACTTCAGTATCAAAGACAGCATACCTGTGAATACCAGCTTGCTACCACACTCTTGTTCCGTCGGTGGACTTCTCAACTGCATCTGGCTGGTCACTCTGGTAACAAACTGCTAGTAACTTTTGTAACAGAACCAGCACAGCTCTCCTATCTCTATCTAAGTCTTTATTGTACTGAGTGCAAAATCAGTCATAACTGGCAATATCAGATATACAATGGTCTAATCATAAAACTACTTGTCAACTGAAACACTCACTAGGAAAGGATTACAAAAGCATTAATATTCTCTTTGAGTGAGATCCAAACAAAAGCCAGTGTATAGTGGTTTGAGCACTGGAGTATGACTCTGGAGACCAGGGTTCAAATCCCTGCTTGGCCATGGAAACCCACTGGGTGACTTTGGGAAAGTCACACTCTCAGCCTCAGAGGAAGACAAGGAGAAAACCCCTCTGAACATATTATACCTAGAAAACCCTGTGACAGGTTTGCCTTAGGGTCGCTATAAGTCAGAAATGACTTGAAGGCACACAACAGCAACAACAACAACAACAACAACAGGATCCAAACAGACAAACAACTCTGTGCAGTAGATCAAACAAAGAAGAGTGACTGGTACAAGGTCATTCAGTGAATTTCATGGTTCATGAGGGCTAGGCTCTTGATCTCCCAAGTCGCAGTGTAACAGACTAAACACCAGAGCACATGGGCTCAGAAAATACATACACTCTTTTTTATACAGTAATAAAAATGTTACGTTATTCCATATATTGGATGACTGAAACCATTTCTGGATTCAAATGCTGAAACTCAGCATTACATATGTTACATTATATTAAGAACAGACACGAGTCTATTGCAAAATACAAAGGGAATTAGGGAATCATTAAGTATTCAAAGTTTAAAAAGCTGTTTATAAAATAAATACAATTTTTTTACAGTACAAACTAAAAAATTAATATCTTGAGAGATAATGGCATGATTTGAAAAATGATAGAACACTGAATGTTTCCTCAGTGCAAAAGCTGCATTTCTTCTTCCTGAGTACTTCTACTCAGTAATGCTTAAATAGGGCAAGACTGCTACACTACACACACACATGCACACACGTCTTTGTAAAATATACTTTGTAACTTAAGAAGATCTAGCCCAAAATGCCTTTAATTTGTCCTACCAGGAGCCAAAAAGAGCCACTGAGAATCATGCCATTCCCTACATGCATATGCCTGTCCTGGGTACCACTGCCTGCTCTGCTCATGCAAAGAGAGAGAATCCAGGAAACAAACCAACAAATACTTACAGGATAACCAGGGAAAGCAGGGTAGCCTGAAGGAGGATATCCTGGATATGACATTCTGAAAGGGAAGAGAAATATACCTGAGAGCCTGAATCTATACATATATATAATTCTCCTAGGTATGTTGCCTTTCCCAGGGTGCTGATGGGCTGCTCAGGAAACATACCCAACTCACACCCAACCAATCACCACCCACATGCAAATTCCCTCTCCATCTCACAAGCCACTCCTGTCACTCAATCTGTGGTCCAGTTTGGGACCCAGGCAGTCAACTAGCAGTGGTGACGGCCACCTGTGACAGGACCCAGGCAGTCAACTGGTGATGGTGGTGGTGGCAGAGCAACAGAGCGAGTAACCCTCAGCAATTCCAGGAAAAGTGTGGTACACTGAGAAGGGGGAGGAAGAATTTAAACCCACCAGCTTACCTTACAGGGTTGTTGTGAGGTCAACTGTTTTTTGCGGGGGGGGGGAGTTTTTAAATGGCATTTGGTACACCAAGTCCAGCTAGTGTTAACCAATTTCCTCAAATTTCACCTCCCAGGAGGGCAAAGCATTTCACCTCCCAGGAGGGGACTCATTCAGAAGCTTGCTCATCTGTGATTTTATTTATGCTACAATACAGGGCAAGGCAATAGTGGAAGGCTAGGCACTGCATTAGTCCCCACACAAGACATTGGAAGGTCTCACCCCTCTCTGACTGCTTCTGCAAATAATAATAATAATGATAATAACAATAATAATCTTGGCCCCCCAATGTCCCCAAATACTTTGAGGCATGGGGGGGTTTCAAAATGTTTGGTGCATTCCTGAGCCATTTAACAACATGACGTGAGCAGAACTCACTCCCTATTGACTTCTTGTTTCCAAAAGGCCTCTTGCGGGAGGGGGGACATGGTGGAAATGTCCCCCCAAACCCCCTAGAAGGCATTTTGGGACAAAAATTTAATCCTTTGTGGGGGTTCCAAATATGATTCAAACCCCTTATAGAACATTTTAGACCATTTGGGAACAAAAAATTTTTACCCCTGGGGGGTCCTGGGAACCACAAAAACAGCTCTGGAGGGCTGCATTTTGGCCACTCCTGCTATCATGGTAAAAATGCTAATTGAGGTAGACAGAAGGCAAGAGCTAGATTGTCAGCTACACGCATGGGAAGCATTTGGGATACTGGAACTTGTAACAAAGATAGAAATGGTGTAAGGCATTTGGACTGACAACGTACAGTATTTAGATGGTCTGTTCAAAACAAGGCCTAGCCAATGGACTCCTGCAAAAATTCAAAATCTTGAGCTATGCTCTGTCAATTTCACAAGAAAGTGGAGAACAGTGTGTAAATTATTTGTTGAACTTCTATTTCAGCTCCAGTTAGGGTCTAAGATGAATCACTTCCAACCAGTTTACTTTCAGTAGATTAATTATTTCTGAAATCACTTTCACCATAAACACGATTCTATATTTTTTGTTCCTATTACATCTCCATTTCAGAGAAACATAAAAAAGTCAAGACTATCCTAAAACAACTCATAAAAACACTGATCAATCTAATTGCATGTAAAACATTCAAGTGACACACACAACTGGGACCCTGACTCTGAAAACACCTGCAAGTTAAGTCCCACTTATACATTTCTAAGTACATGAGCATAGGAGTGTCAATTGTTATACTGATATCTAGTACAATGGGACAGAAATTGCTGCCTTGGGTCCTATTCCGGGAGAAAGATGGTATACAGTATAAAATAAATAAATAAAATATTTCTGAATCAAAGAATAAAAATAGCAACATATGGATTTCTGTTTGTTATGGTGCCTACAATCCCACACCAAACCATGAGTACCTGATAGTCTAGATAACGCTTGATGCATCTGATGAAGTGTGTTATAGTCTATGAAAGCTCATGCTAGAATAGATGTCTTAGTTTTTGAGGTACTATAGGATTCTTTGTTGTTTTTGCTGCAATAGATTTACATAGGCACAGCTTTGGAAATTCTTTATACTTGGGAAACTGCTCCAAGTGCATAGATGTCTAAGGCCTCGGCTAGATTGCTTTTTATCATCCATTCCACCCAAGGTCCTTTAACTGAAGATGCCAGGAACAGAACTTTGGATCTCATACAGGTGCTTGAGCAATAGCTTGCGTTTATGGCAATTGTTTGGATTGAAGCTGAAATTTTACCCAATTAAGGACCAACTTGCTGTCTTTGGGACCTTATCATAAATGAAATACAATGCAATGTAATTTTATTATTATCATACTTAAATTGATTATGACAAACATTTCAAATATTGAGAATGATTTGGGCCTATATAATTTTAGTATGACAACACCTCAAAAACTGCCCTGAATTCTCTGGGAAGGATGGAGAGAATAGTTTGCAAAAGGTCATACCAGTTGACAGCATTTTGCACAAATAACTATCAGTAAATCTGCACAAACCCTTGATGTGGAGCAGAACATATTGTATGTCAAGGCCTACCTGTTTTGTTTGATTGATTGATTTAGTGGTTGGGCAGGGCTAGGAAATCCCTTTGGGGTAGTGGATCATGTTCTACCTGCTACAGGTTGGAATATACTGAAGCTGTAGCCATGCCTCTTAACATCACTGACTCTCCCACTAAAGTGATTGCGTAGACTTTTTTCAAACAGTGCTTCAGCCAGAGAGCCAGCTTCATTCTCCTGCTTGTATTGCCCATGGGGGGAAGGGGAGAATCTAGGTGCACTCAGATGGTGCCCTGTCTATGTCCTAAGGTGAAGGCTCAGTTCCCCAGTCACTTTCTCAACATAGAGAAGGCAAGGAAGGAGCACAGCTAGCCACAGTCAACATTCCCAAGAAATGCCTGAGCCCTGGCAACCAGTGCTAAATTCAGTGTTTTACTTCTCTTTCCTGGAGAAGGCAATGGGAGAGTAACAGAAGCTCCATTGATCCTTGGTTCCTACTGCATCTCCTTCTGAGAGGGGGCAGGCTTAAGAGAAGGGTGAAAAAGGGAAACCTTGCAGGCCAGACTGGGGGCCTCAGGGGACAAAATTAGGCTCAGAAGTCATTAGTTTTCCTTGCCCAGTGTAATACTATCAGCAATCAGAAAACCCTGTGATAGGTTTGTTTTAGCCCTAAGTCAGAAATGACTTGAAGGCACACAGCAACAACAAGTATAGCAACACAGTTGTCCCTTCATATTCGCTGGGGTTTGGTTCCAGGACCCCCTCCCCATGGATACCAAAATCCATGAATATTCAAGTCCCGTTATATGCAATGGCATAGCAAAATGGTGTCTCTTATATAATATGGCAAAATCAAGGGGTTTTTTTTTATTATTATTTTTTAAAGAATATTTTCAAACCGTGAATACTTAAATCCATGGATACCAAATCTGTGAATATGACGGGACAACTGTATACTGAGGGGAACAATCAGGTCTATGTGAAACAGCAAAAACTTAGGACACAAGCCAAAACACAATTTAAATCTTTAGCGAATATCCGTCAATTACACTATCATCTTTGTACTAAATCTGCCAAAATGCAGGAAGGTCAGAGAATGTTTTCCCCCCTAAACAACTGGGTAGAATATGTACATTTCCCCCCCAATATGTCCATATACAGAAAGGTTAGAGGCACACTACTTCAGAAAAAATGCTGAAATCAGGGAAGTGGTCTTGAAAATCAGGGAAGTGGTCAAGGTTTCGAGATGTCCCACTGTGAAAGAAATAAACTTGCACAGAACACCCTTATTAAAAGCTAGCCAGCTACGGATCAGCTGCATGTTAAGTCACATTTACATGCTCCAGAGTATCCTGAAATAAAATGAAGACCACACCCTTCACAAAGGCAGTTACATAATAGCAAGCCAGAAGAAAACAAGAGTCACCAGAATATTTGACTGGAGCAAAGTTTAAATGGGTTTTAAGAGAAGCAGTGTGAGGGTGGGGGGAGCTTTCTAAGTTCTGCCTTGTTGATTTTAAACTTATTATATGATATTTCCTTACAACAAACCCTCTACTTCTAACACTCTGTACAGATTTAATGACACGTTAACTATATTTTCCCTGTCTATTAAAAAGAAGAAAAAAAGCAACAATTTTCCTGCTGCTAGGACTTTAATACTGCCCAACGTATCTTGCAGGAACAAATTTAATGCAAGTATTGAAGTAATCGGTAGGCTCTAGACATAGTCAGAGTTAACCCATTTCAAGCAATGGGACCTTCTAAATATGACTATATTCCCCATAAATCTTTGCAGTAATTCTATATAAATTTGCTGTCCTCTCAGCCTCAGAAAACTCCGTGATAGAGTCACCTTAGGGTCCTCACAAGTCAGAAATGACTTGAAGGCACACAAGAAAAAGAAGAAGAAGAAGAACAAAAACAACAACAAGATGGGAGTGGAAAAGAGAATTCTCATGTTATAGTGAGCTTTGGAGAAGGCAAAGAAGGTAGGGTGACAAACAAAAAACCTAGCCTCTCCCCAAAATCAGCATGACATGAGACCAATCAATTCTCACCAGTGAGCTTCAGAATAGTTCACGGTGCTTCTACCTGCTCAGAGCTATTGGAGTTACCCGTGCCTCTCAAGTTTGTTGAAACAAGCAAGCTATATGGAAGCAAAGGGTCACACATGACCACAAATGACTGTCAGCTAGCAAACCAAGCCAAAATTTGTAGAACCCAGGTATATCCCATTATGCTATGAGGTTGATGTTTGCTCAGTGCAAACGTATGAGCACAATTGTTTACAATGAAGGTGCTAGTCCCTTACACTGTCTGTGACCTTCCTCTATTTCCTTTTATTTGTTGGGGCCTATTAATTATTTCAGCACCAAATATCACTAGCAGCTCTCTTATTTCACATGCCAAAGTTTTATGCATTAGCTGTTTATTTATTAACAGAAACTCTGAGCACTCTGTCCCTTCTTTAATTTTCTCCCTAACAAAACCATGTAAAAACAAAACAAAATTGATTTATAAAACTATATCAAATCCACAGAGAAAGATGTCAGATTTCTCCACAACGTAGAATTTAAAAACATTTCATTTTGGCTTCTGTAGATTACTTTCAGAAAAGAAAATTCCTTTACCTATTTCCCAAACTTCACATTTTTTGTGAACCATCATAATAAAGTACATTTAGTCTGATAAAAGATTATTTGGGGAATCTTTAGGGCATTTTTTCTTTGCTATCATTCTTATGTTGACTTCCATCTACCTTGTACAAGTACCATAAAATTATATAATACTGGCACTATGGGAGGTGTACACCACTAACAGAATTTTGTCGGTGAGTGAATAGGTTGAGAAGAGATGAGTTATTAAAGCCAAAATGACTGGCTAAATCATAAATAAATAAATACATTCTATTTCTTACCCTCCTCTCCCTATAAATTGAGGTGGAGAACAACAGTTTAAAACACAGCAACAAATGGACACAGTACATAATTAAAAACACAAACACAAATTAAAAATACACAATCAGTTAAGAGAGCATAAAATCATTTTAAAATCATACATATTCATAATTTAGAAACTCGTAACTTAAAAAAACCATATAGAGATTGGTCTTTAATGCTGTTTTAAACACAGACAGCATATCTAGCTGTCAGATCTCTTTAGGCAGGCCATTCCACAATTTAGAGGTGGCTGATGAAAAAGTCTTCTGGTTAATAGTTGCCACTCTGGTCCTGGCTGATGGAAGCAAATGTTCCACTGAAGACACGAGTATATGGGGAAGAATATACAGGAGAAGGCAATCCTGTAGGTAGCCATGTAGGGCTTTAAAGGTAACAATAAACACTTCGTAATTTGCCTGGCAGCTAATCGGCAGCCAGTGGAGCGATTTCAATATAGGTATAATATGATTTTATTTAGTTAGTTAGTTAGTTAGTTATACCCTGCTCTTCAGCCACAAGGCTATCAGAGCGGCTTACAAATTGTTTTAAGCAACAGCAATTTACACATCTACACTGCATTAAGCAGCTTCCAATGTGTGTTAGCTAATTGCCCCCACAAGCCGGGTACTCATTTTACCGACCTACGAAAGGATGGAAGGCTGAGTGAACCTTGGAGCCTGCTGGAATCGAACTTGTAACGTGGTGGCTTGCAGGACTGGCATTTAACCACTGCGCCACCAGGGCTCCTTTAGATTACTCCTAGACATACCGGTAACCAATTTGGCTGCCACGTTTTCCACTAACTAAAGTTTCCAAACGTGGTACGGAGGGAGCCCAATGTATAGCACATTGCAGAAGTCCAGCCTTGTAGTGTGCACTCCAGCAACAGGAAGGGGCAAAGCTGGCATATCAACCAAAGCTGGAAGTAAGCACTCCTGGCCATTGTATCTGGGCTGTTATTCGGACCGTTATCAGTAAGCACTTCCATCTTATCTGGATTCAGTTTCAATTTGTTTTTTCCTCATCCACCCAATTACTTCCTCCAGGCATTCATTCAGAGGAGAGACACTATCCTTATTTTTGAAGGCATGGAGAAGTGTATTTGAGTGTCATTAGCATACTGATAGCACCCTGCCCCATGCCTCTGGATAATATCTCCCAGTGGAGAGATTACCCAGATGAAATGAAAGTAAAGTCAAAAAGAAAAGATGCACTTTTGATACAAGTTAGGTCTATTAATTTGAGTGCTGTAAGAGTAACCCTCTGAATTTTAATTATTTTTTAAACTTTATTATGAGAAAATTAAATAATTTGTTTGTTTAGTTTGTAAAGCAGCCATAGGCATCACTGGATTAGAGTAGTGATGTTACGAGTGATCAAAATCACACATGCTCTAAATTGCTGTTGCTTCTGCTGGATAAGACAGGTGAGTACAATATTTTTTTCTTCCAGCAGTAGGGCTAACAGCAAGGGGAATGGGTAGAGAAGAAACAGGAGAGAAGAATGACAGGCAAATTAAGTCTCTCTCATGCACATACAGCACCACTGTGTCAAGGCAATTCAGCAACTAGTCTGTGCCTAAAAAGGAGGAAGGGAGTGAGTGAGAGATAGGAAATGTAGCAGTACCTTTAAGACTAACTAGTTTTTATTTTAGCATGAGCTTTCATGATATAAATCCACTTCTTCAGAACCAGTACCGAGTGGACCGGATGTGTTTCTTTTGGTCTGGACCTGTTTCTTTTCTAATACAGGAAGATCTGATTTTCCATGCAAAGGTGTAGGCTGGCCCAATGAGAATACAGAATTCAACTAGAAGATCAGGAAATAGATTAATGAAAGCAGCCAGAAGGTATGAAGAGAGACAAGAGAAAAGGAATGTGGGAAGACAGGAGATGTATCAGTCAAGTTTAAGAACAGGTTAAGCTTCTCAGATAGACGAAGACACTGAAACAAGAGCTGTCTCCAAAACAAAGAATCAACGTAACTTTGTAAAGTACAGGCCTATGTGACCGTTTCTTTAGGTTCTTTAGATTAAAATTGCTTAGAATATATTTCTCTTGTAAATTTGCTATGAGTTTTTGTTCTCCATCCCATCCTATTTTGCTGTTCCTGAATAAAGTGGAGAATTTAGAATCAGTTCTAATATTGTTTAAGAATCAATGGAGTTTGGTTGTTTCTCATTCTGGTTCTCCTCTTCTCCTGACCTAGGCCTTCTTACATTTACCTATATGAACAAACAATGTAGTTTCATTCACTACTAATTAAACCAAATTTTTTATAGAAGAGGATTTTCAGAGATATGTTTTGAGACTTCTCTCTCCAACCTAACCCAGTTCTATGTAGTTTACTGTCATGTGAGAAGGGAAATACAGAGGGCTTTATTACTTGATTTTCAACTACATTGATAGGTTATCACCTGCCTATTAAACATGGGGAGGGAAATACACGCGCATACACACACACACACACATATATATACACACACACACACACACACACACACACACAGGATTGGGTTTCTTTTGTCTATTTTTATATAGAAAACACTCCTCTGGTGTAAACCACCCCCCTGCATAAACAAACAATGGGGTTATCCTATCTAAAGATCATTAAATGAATTTCCTACACAGTTTCCTACATGGAAGTATCTAGGAAATTCCAGTGTGTGAAATGATTTTCAAGATTATGTGACTATGATTTTTAAGAAGAAAAGACAGTGCTGAACAGCAGTGATTTTTTTCCTTGTAGTTTGTTTTTAGCTGAGTGGAACTCTTTTGAAGTAACAGAAATGAATACTATCATATTGGCTCTGCTGTGTGCTCAAAAAGAGAAAGCAAAGAGAAAAACACTACCAAACAGCAGGTGAAGTTTGTTACATCTTGTGTGTTTCTGTGTGTACTATGAGCATCACCAGGAAAAATGTCACATTGGGAGAGCATGTAGAATCACTTTAGATAGACTAATCATTTTATGGTCACTATCACAGTAATTAAAGTGTCGCTTACTTCATCTGCGAAATCAATATTTTTGCCAAAGTAAGAATTAGAAATCTGTGGGAGTAAATAACCTCTTTGTGGGACCACTGTTGTTTGCCCTTGCTCCCACAGAGAGAGGTTCCTCCCAGCAATGGATGCCTTACTTCCAAAGATTCACTAAGCATGTGTGAACACTTGTTTGTTGGGGCTCACTTTCAGGGACAGGGTTAATGTATCCTAGTGCTGGGAATTCTTACAACTGTTGCCACCAGATTATTTACATTAAGCCTTTATGCATTTAAACATTGCCTATTTAGAGGGTGGGGCAGTCTCTATCAGCATTTCCCAAGCTGGTATTATTCTTCACTTGTCTTGGACTACAACTTCTATTATCTTAAGTCATGATAGGACTTGTACTCCAGCATATCTGGAAGACGACATCAAGTTTGGGAAGGCTGTGCTATATATTTAAACTGAGGTGAGAATTCTGCAGCACTCCAGATGTTGAACTACAAAGTCCAGCATTCCTAATCCTGCTGGTCAGTGCTGCTCTGAGTTGTAATTTGACAACATCTAGAAGTTGTACAATTTCAGAACAGAATTAATAAGCATGTGGAATGCTATCTTTTGAAGGAAACTATCTACTTTATTCCTTACTTTGATTAAGCAACAAGTAACAACTTATTAATATTACTATAGGCCAGAAAGGTAACTTGCAAATTATCAATTACTAGCAAATTACCATTACTATTACTACTAAGCTGGAATGTGTCTAGAGGAGGGCAACCAAAATGGTGGGAGGTCTGGAAGCCATGCCCTATGAGGAGCTGCTTAGGTTGCTGGGTATGTTTGGGGAAGAGAAGCTTAAGAGGGGACATGATAGCCATGTTTAAATATTTGAAGGGATGTCATACTGAGGATGAAGCAAGCTTGTTTTCTGCTGCTCCAGAGACTAGGACACGGAGTAATGGGTTCAAACTACAGGAAAAGAGATTCCACCTAAACATTAGGAAGAACTTCCTGACAGTAAGAGCTGTTCAGAAGCAGAATACAGTGCCTCAGAGTGTTGTGGAGTATCCTTCTTTGGAGGTTTTAAACAGAGATTGGATGGCCATCTGTCAGGAATGCTTTGATTGTTTATTCCTGCAGGGCAGGGTGTTGGAGCAGATGGCCCTTGTTATCTCTTCCAATTCTATGATTTGAAATACAGGAAAATGCTCTCTGATTTTGTCAATTGTCAATTCAAAAGCTGCACTTTGGAAATTCTAAGAAAAATGTGGAAGACACTACAAAGTAATCCTCCCCAGATGCAGCATGAGGCTGCCACTCACTCATATGACCCTTTCTCCTCCCCACTCCCATTGCTTAGACTGAGTCACCAGGCACACCCAGTAATAAGCAACAGGCAGAAAACCCATTCCCATTCCACTGAAAAGAAGTGGATTATAGTCATGGCTGTTTCAGGCAAAAAAAAGATGACTCCATTCTAAATCGATACTGGGCAGAAAATTGCATACCAGAGAAACTTGTTGGAAAACCAAGTTACAGTCCTTCCTAAGTCTGAAATTAATATATAAATTGCAACTAGAGGATCAGCTAGTGGTCATTTGATTAAGACCAAAGTGCTCTCATACATGCCAGTGGTCCTCCTTCATTTAACATTATTTAAGAGTCACCATCCTATATATCAAATAAAGCATTTGAAAAACACGTTAAATGCCACCGTTTCATACTGTTAACTACCAAATTGCACATGTAAACGGTACAAATGGTAAACATTAATGTGTTTTCAACAGCAGCTGAGAGATCTTTAAAGTTTGGACCTAATTAAGTAAGATCACTGCACATATTGTTTGTGTGTATGGATCTCACGCATGTATTTCTAGCTTGTCTTAGAATTTTAAGTGCATTTTAGTCCATTTTTGAGATTGGAACTGCCTATTTACAAATTTGGAGAAATACAGTATCTAAGTACATAGGATGGCAAATTCTCATTACTCCGATTTTAACATCAATAATTAACATTCTCCTTATAGCTCATTCTTTGTGCTTGCATATTTGTTCTCCAGGAACACAATTTCAACTATTATTTTATATATATGCAACCACAATTATCGGAGAAAAATGCAATTGGGAATTTTGCTATACTTGCAACATTTGCAGGGACAGTGTAATCAGAGTTTAACCCCTTCCCTTTATGAGGAAGCAGCAGTTTATCACCCATCTGCCAAATCGGGCCTGCAATATTTTATTTCATGAAGAAGAATGGAAACACACGCACACCACATTTATACCTATACAAAAGTGAACTGGTATTGGGTTAATGCTAGGGATGTACAGTGTTGTCCAATTCACCTGAAGGCAGCAGGCTAGTTTAGGAGCTACAGGAGGGACTGACAGGGTTCTATCCCTTAAGGAAGAGGATAGACCAGGGACTCAACTGATGCTCCTCAGCACTTGCTGCCTAAGGTGCTCTCTCGCTTGTTCTCTTAGCCTAAGGGTAAGGTGAGGTGAGGTAGGGTAGGGTAGGGTAGGGTAGGCCAGCCCTGGTGGCCCCTCTTCCCCCACATGCTCCTCATGGTTCCAATCTCCACTGGCTAACCACAGTTGTAGAAGGCGCAGAAACATTAAAAGTAGGGTGCATGTCCCCCACATGGGGGGGGGCTGACAGGGCTCTAGCCTGGGAGCCTAGGATTAGGAGGAGGCCCCAGCCTGATATTATTGTAAGTTTTTATTATGTAAATCTATTTAAGTTTTATTTTAAATTTTAAAAAATATTACTTTGGTCATCATTTAAACTGGCTTGTTTTAATTTTTATCCTGAATTCTGTAGACACAGCATCTGGCTGCCCTTAACCTTAGCAGTAGGTAGGGGACCCACCAAAGTTCTTGGCCTGGGGAGCTGCTTCCAGAGATGGGGGGCACGGTAGAGGGAGTTTGCTGGTGATTCCTGGGCATGGAAGCTAATCATTCTACTGTCAGACTCTTGAGGGAGAATGACAAAGGTATCTAGAAATTGTGAAGTTGAAGGCTTTCATGGCCAGCATCCATAGGTTTTCTGTGGTGTTTTTTTTTTTTTTCCGGGCTGTGAGGCCATGTTCTGGAAGAGTTTATTCCTGATGTTTCGCCTGCATCTGTGGCTTACATATCGTCCCCAACAGGAGTTCACAGTATATAAACCCCACACACACTCCCAGGGCCGGTTTAAGGCACCGACAGCATCAGCATCCGCAGGGGGCCCCATCGTAACCCTCCTCCTGCAAAAATATTATTAGTAATAATTTGAATATTCTGTACTGTGAATAGCTTAGGCTGAATTAAGTTACACTGACCTGAGATAAACATATGGGGCCCCCAAAATAAAGCATTGCAGCCCCCCCTCAATTCCTTAAACCGGTTCTGCAGAAACATTAGTAATAATCTGAATATCCTGTACTGTGAATAGCTTAAAGTGAGTTAGGTGACATTGACCTGAGATAAACATATGGGTCCCCAAAAATAAAGTATTGCAGGGCCGCCCAAAATTCCTTAAGCCAGTCCTGCAAAAACAATAGTTATAATCTGAATATCCTGCACTGTGAATAGCTTAGACTGAGTTAGGTGACACTGACCTGAGATAAACATATTGGCCCCAAAAAATAAAGCATTGCAGCCCCACCCCCAAATTCCTTAAACCAGTCCTGCAAAAACATTAGTAATAATCTGAATATCCTGTACTATGAATAGCTTAGGCTGAGTTAGGTTACATTGACCTGAGATAAACATATGGGTCTCCCAAAATAAAGCATTGCAGGGCCTCCCAAAATTCCTTTAACCCGTCCTGCATACTCCTACCCAACCATTCTCTGAAGATGTCAGCCACAGATGCAGGCGAAACGTCAGGAATAAACTCGTCCAGAACAGGGCCTCACAGCCCGGAAAAAAAACCCAAGGAAAATCTATCTAGAGATTTTTTCCCCCCGTCTCTCTCACACCCACACCCAGCCCAAGCCAAATGTTGGTGAAAACTCGGGTTAGCCTCGGAGAGGTGACTGTGGACAGAGTGGAACTAATCTGTACCAACTCGGCAGCACACAACAACGGGCACGTAGCGGTTCTTTCGGGTTTATCAGTCCCGAGGCAACAGCGGGATGTGTGTGTGTGTGTGTGTGTCCCGAAGGCGGTTGGTTGGTTGGTTGGTTGGTTGGTTGTGTGTGTGTGTGTGTGTGTGTGTGTGTGTGTGTCCGTGTGTCCCGAAGGCGTTTGGTTCACTCTGTGAAGGGACCCCGGGCAAGACTGTGGAGGAGGAAGAGGAGGAGGCGGAGGAAGGGTGGGTGGATGCAGGTCTGCGCTCGCCTGCTGCCTGGTCTTGTGACGAGCTTTTCCCGGATACCTCGAGTATCCTTCAGCAACCAGGCATAAACCCCGTGAGGACTGGAAACTGCAGCCAGTAGCCATTCACATTAATTAGACTTCTTTTTAAATACTAGCTGGAGTCGGCCTACCATGCGCCTTAAAAACTCCCCCCAAAACGCCCAGCAGACCTCACAACAACCCCATAAAGTCTCAGGGGGAAAAGCGCACCCAGTTGCCAGAGCAGAATCTCTTCCACCTGAAAAATGAGGCCGGTGGTGCTTCCCTCTCCCCCGTTCCTCACCTGAAGCAGGACCAAAACTCTTCTAGGGAGTCCCTCCGGCGGGGCCACCAAGACGCAGCGCAGTCAGCAAAATGGAGGCGTCGCCAGGGCGAGGCGGGGCGAGGCTGGTAAACCCTGTCCCGCCCCTTCCCGGGGGCCGAAGCCGGGGGTGTTTTTGCCCTGCCTGCCTGCCTGCCTGCCCGCCTTTTCTGGCTGGTGGGAAAGTGAGGTTTCAGCTCAGAGCCCCCCCCCCTCAAACGACCCACGCGCCGCCTAGCCCCGCTTTCCCTGGGGCTCCCTTGCCAAATCCCTGTCCTTCACACTGGGAGGGTGGCATCACCCTACGAGTTTACTTCTCTCGCAAGAGCTTGGTTGGAAGAACCGTCTGCTTGCTCTTTAAAGACAGGCACGTGTGAATGACCGCCCGCAGATCTTAACGTGATCCCTACAGGACCGGTTTAAGGAATTGGGGAGGGGGGTGTTTTGCAATGCTTTATTTGGGGGGGGGGCATATGTTTACCTCAGGCCAATGTAACCTAACCTAAGTACAGGATATTCAGATTATTACTATTGTTTTTGCTGGACTGGTTTAAGGAATTTGGGGGGGGGGGTTGCAATGCTTTATTGGGGGGGGGCATATGTTTACCTCAGGCCAATGTAACCTCAGGCCAATGTAACCTAATCTAAGTACAGGATATTCAGATTATTACTATTGTTTTTGTAGGACCGGTTTAAGGAATTTGGGGGGGGGGCTGCAACGCTTTATTTTGGGGGACCCATATGTTTATCTCAGGTCAATGTCACCTAACTCAACCTAAGCTATTCACAGTATTTATTTATTTATTTATTCCCCACTCTTCAGCCACAAGGCTATCAGAATGGCTTACAAATTGTTTTAAGCAATAGCAATTTACACATCTACACTGCATTAAGCAGTTTCCAATGTGTGTTAGTTCATTGCCCCCACAAGCCATGTACTCATTTTACTGACCTAGGAAAGGATGGAAGGCTAAGTGAACCTTGGAGCCCGCTGGAATCAAGGAACAGTAAAAGATATTCAGATTATTACTAATCATGTTTTTGCAGGAGGAGGGTTATTACAGGGCCCCCACAATAATGGAGCCCCCTGCGGATGCTGATGCCACTGGTGCCTTAAACCGGCCCCATGCCATCATTTAGAGACATGGTGACAGTTCAAGACTGTTTGTATGTGTCAGGACCACTACCACCCTCCTCCCGCCTTTTGAAATAACGAGTAAGACCCCGTTCAAGTGAAATGGAAACTACTGCGTAGGATGACCACTGAAGAACAACAACAACAAAGCCCGTGAGGACTGGAAACTTCAGCCCATAGCCATTAACATTAGACTTCTTTTTAAATACTAGCTGGAACTGGCCTACCATGCACCTTAAAAAACTCCCCCAAAAACACCCAGTAGACCTCACAACAACCCTGTAAGTTAGGCTGGTGGATTTAAATTCCTCCTCCCCCTTCTCAGCATTCCACACTTTTCCCAGAATTGCCAAGGGTGACTCACTCTGATGCTGCTGCCACCACCACCACCACCACCAGTTAACTGCCAGGGTCCTGTTGCAGTGGCAGCAATGGCATCCCGCTGCCGCCAGTTGACTGTCTGGGTGTTGTCACAGTGGCAGCAGCGGCATCCCGCCATTGGTTCACTGCCTGGGTGCTAACACCAGTTGACTGTCTGGGTTCTGTTGCAGCAGCGGCAGTGGTGTCTTGCCGTCACCAGTTGACTGCCTGGGTCCCCTTGCAGCCCATGACTGGTAAGTGGCTGAGTGAGTGAGAGGAAGGAGGGGCTTCCACCAGTCAACTGGTGAGGCGGGGGGGGGTGTAGATGCAGATTGAGGGGCAGGAGTGGATTCTGAACTGGAGAGGGAATTTGCATGTGGGTGGTGATTGGCTGGGTGTGTTTCCTGAGCAACCAGTCAGCACACTGGGAAAGGAAACCTAGGCCTATTGGAATTGAACTTGCAACGTGGTGACTTGCAATACTGGCATTTAACCACTGCGCCACCAGGGCTCCTCTTCATTGTTCTTGCTTTGGATTCATGAAAGACTTTGGTGCTTCGAAGAGCTGTGTAGCAAATGGAATTGCATTATGATTAATCCATTAAATTTCTCTATGCTATAGATTGGGAAAGGCACAGCACAGGAGAAAAGAAACGTGGCTGCAGTAAAACAAATGATGCTTGCTTTCTTCCTACAGTCTGAAGAAAGCACACATGTAAATATTCCTCTTTGCCTCTCCCATAGGTGGAGTGACTCCCAAAGTCTTCATTTATGTGCCTTCTATTTAAATGCCAATAAATCTGGCTGTTTAGGCTGAGGACATATTCAAGATAACCTCTAGTCCAGCATTGTGGGATTAATTTGCTGGTGACAGGATGTGTAAAGAAACAGGGTCTACCTCCAGTTTGTTTTACATTTGTGGCCAATTACATTTAAGAGAAAAGGACTGATTGCTGGATCACAGAGGTTTCACCTGTGGCCAAGAGTACATTTCACAGTTAAAACTTGTGTGCCAGCTGCACCCGTTCCTTGACAAGTCAGATCTGGCTATGGTGACACATGCCTTTATTACATCCTGTTTAGACTACTGTAATTGCTCTATGTGGGGCTGCCTTTAGAAACTGTTCAGAAACTGCAGCGGGTCCAAAGTGCTGCGGCCAGGCTGTTGACTGGGCCTGTCTACCAATGGATCATGTGACTCCCCTGTTGAATTAGCTGCATTGTCTTCCAGGCTATTTCTGGGCAGAATTCAAAGTGCTGGTTTTGATATTTAAAGCCCTAAATGGCTTGGGTCCAGACTATCTAAAGGACTGCATCTCCCTATACAATCCAGCCCAAGTGTCAAGATCAGCAGGGGAGGGCTTTCTCTGAGTCCTACCACCTTCACATGGCTGCTCCCAAACTGTGGAACTCCCTTCCACGGGAGGTCCAGTTGACCACCTTACTGCTCTCTTTTCATTGGCAGTTGAAGACATTTTTATTTAGGCAGGCATTTGAAACATACATTTTAATTGGTGTGCTGCTTTTAATGTCATATTTTTATGATTTTATGCTTTTAATTCATGTGTTTTAATTATATTTTTAAAATGATAATTTAATTTAATTCTTTTTTAACTTTTGTACTTGAGATGTTTTTAGATGTATTTTTAATAATTGTAGGCCACCTTAGGTCCCATCTTGGGAGAAAGGTGGGATATAAATCTAATAAATAAATAAAAATAATAAGAAAGTTTTAGTGGACCTGACATTTTTTAGCAACTACCAGCTCATCCCAAATATATCCTTCTTGGGCAAAGCATAGCCATACAATGGCAAGTTGTTTTTACACGAAACAATGTCCAGAGGAGTAGCCATGCTAGCCTTGCAGCAAAAGCAACAAAGAGCCTTGGGCACCTTTATAGACTTGCAGATTTATCAAGGCACAAGCTTTTGTGGACACAGTCTTAACCTCAGTTGGCAGGCCTATACAAACATCTGGGAGAAGGGGAGAATTGTAAGCAGAGAGGTCAGCAGGAACTGAAATGCAGAAAGTACAGATAATGGCAATTAACTTATTAAGCATGGTTATTCACAAATAATGGTTTGGTGGTAACACAAGACAGCTTTGTAGTGATAAAAGTATTAACACATGTAGTGTGATTTTTTAAAAGCCTTTGAAAGTTGCTGTTGTGAATATCAGATATGTGTAGAGACTAACCATTTTTTGCCTGTGTAAAATGCGTTAGGGCATTGCTGACAACATATGAGGTCTGTCTATCAAATAATGAGACTGATACCATAACCCATTTTTATTTATATGTGTAACAATTCTAATGCTTGTCCTCTTCAGTATACTCCCCATTCACACTCATACACCAATGCAGTCTTATTTTCCACTGGTTGAAGGCATGGAGCAGATCAGTTTCTGTCAGCTGTGTCAACACATCTGCCATTTTCTTCGTACTGGATCAATTGACTCAAAACGTGTTCCTTTAAGTACTGATTTCACTTTAGGGAAAAGAAAAAAATTGCAAGATGTCAAATCTGGCAAATATGAAGGATGTTCAAATGTAGTAATGTGTTTATCAGCCAAAAACTGCTTCACAGTAAGTGCTGTATCAGCAGGCACATTTTCTTGATGAAGAATGAAATCATTTTCCCACAGTTCTGACCTTTTTTCTTGACTCTTTCTCTCAGCTTTGTCAAAACTTCCTTATAATAATGCTGGTTCACTGGTATGCCTTCTGGAACCCATTCTGCCTTGATGTAAAAAAATACACAATGAGCATGGCTTTGAATGTGGACTTGCTTTGACATGCTTCTTTCATCCTTGGTGATGATGGTGTTTTCCAGTGCATTGACTGTCGTTTTGTCTCAGGTTTCATCCCAAGTGATGATTTTTTGAAAAAGGTTTGGGTCTGCCTCAGGTTGCTCCAGAATGTCACGTTGCTCGACTTTTAAACTTAGCATTTTTCCAGAACACAACAGACAACACAGCTGCTTTAAATGATGACTGACAATTAATTGAATGGTGGAGAGTGTTGATGTTTGTCATGCAGGTTCAGACATGTTCAAGGTCACCACTCAAGTGTTCACAATCAGTTTTCCCTGATTTGTCTGAAAGGTAGAAACAGTTTCCTTATTTAATAGACAAGACCTTGTACATCACATTGGACAATGGGTAGATGTATTGTGGATGTTGTGGCTAACACTATTCAGCTCTGTAATAACGTTGCCAGAGCAGATATGGGGATGGAGTTGGCATGTCCTCATACTAGAACCCAATGAAGCTGAATGATGGAAGAGTTTGGATCAATAAATGGAAGTACTTTTTCACACAGCACTTAGCTAAATTACAGAGTGTGAATTGTATGCCAAGTTGGACAGCTTTAAAGGAAAAGTAGAAAAACTCGCAAAGGATAAGGCTATCTGTGTCTACTAGTTGTAACAGCAATATAGTACCAATATAAGGTATGATTGCTAGGGAACATCACCCAAAGTTTGTGGGTGCTTACTTCCCAGAGGAACATGTCTTTAGATGCTTTTTGCAAGGAAACACAGTTGGAAGCTCAATCTCCCCATCCAGCCTGCAAAGAAGACAAGAGACTCCCATTTCTTCTCAGAGAAGCAAAAGTGACTGCGGAGCAAGCTGCTGCATCAAGGAGTGCTCCCTGAGGTGGCACTTTCTTCAGCTTTGCTGCTTGCTTGCCTCTCTGCAAAGGTTCCTCCAATGGGAATAGCAATGGTTGGAGAGAATGTTGGAATCCTCTGTAGTCAATGTTCTGCCTGAAGCCAGTTTGACTCTTAGCTAGAAAGGCTTCCCCACCTCTAGCCTAAAGGATCAAGTATGTAAGTTGGGGATATACTGGATCAGTGTCGCTAGTGGCATAGAAGTGTCTTGAAGTCTCTTTTATATTATTGTCTAAGCCTGATGTATAAACTACAGCTTTGCCTGGACTCTGCCTTGCAACAGTTGTTTTTATTCTGGTAAGCTCCTGTTTGGATTGTTGCAACATATTTCTGTGTTGCAAACATTATGTATGTCTAAAATAAAGTTTAATGTGTAGCCTGGCTTTCCACTCTTCTTCAAATGCTGAGGGACATGGTAGTCCAGACTTTTTTTAAAAAAATTTAAATGCAGCAGTCAAACCATTGCAGCATCAAACCTTTGTTGCTGGCTGAACATAGGAAGAAAAGTAGGAAGCTGGCTTATAGTAGTCATTCCACAGGTCTATCTATCCCAGTATCACCAACAATTGAGTGGCAGTGGCTCTCCAGTTTCAGGAAGGATTATTTTCTAACTCTACCTGGAGATGCTGGGTGTTTGCTAGTGGTTTTCCACCCAAATACTAACCAGGGCCAACACTGCTTTAGCTTTCAAACTCAGATAAAATCAGCTGTGTTCAGCATGATATTCCACAATGATTAGCTGATGTCTTAAGTGGGAAATCTGTGTTTAAATGATGATCAAAGCTTAGAGGTGATAGCACACAGCTGAGATTAGATGGATAAGTACCGTACCTAAATATTTGCTATGTGTAGGAAGCTGTGAGTTGATTAAGAACACCTTGTGTGTCTGTTCTGCCCCAAGAATGATTCTTTGTCTCCCATTTATGGTCAGTTTGTATATTTAAAAATAAGGAAAATATTACAGAACACCCCATATCTCTCTTCTACACTCATTCAAAAGAAAAACAGACCTGCATACTCTATTCCAGTACTTAACCATAGCCCGGCTCATAATTAAACCACCAGATCAAAGTACAAAAGCAAGAAATGCATTACTAAGCTCATGTCCAAGGATAACTTGCTGAAAGAAACACACACATAACTTATGTAATTTGAAAATCTAAATGTCCCATATAAAGATATTACCAAAGCTACAACAGAGGTGCATTTTTGGATACTGAAAGAAGACTATAAATAAAGTCTAGCTGTTGTTTTCTTCCTCCCTGACAAGCCATCCTCTACCAAAAATGCTAGAGATTTTTGAAATCATTGAAATCATTGAAAAATTGAACTTTTTATTGGTAAAACTAGAGGACAAATCCACATCCACGGGCAGGCCTTTCCAAAACTGATAACAGATTTTATTCAGGTGCTAGCTTGCAGTAGCCTGAGAACAGGCTGTGCAGCCTAGGTATGAGGCAAATGCTAAAAGCCTGTTGACCACTGGTTGACAAGACAACAGTGGCAAGGTAAGGTTTTATTATTAACAGACTAAGTGAGGACAGGCAGTGGGTGGCAATTGCAACTCTCTAGTTCATTATAATACGTACTTGTGAAAAACTTTACAAGGAAGATATCCATTTACATCCTCCCTTTGTTTCCTTGAAAGAATAAACAGGCTGGTAACAGATATATGATCTTGCAACGTCTGGAAACAAAGACCCCTGACATCTGAAGATTTGCAAGGCTCAATAGCCCTATTCAGATATTCAAAACTGGGTAAGGTTCCCAGTCACAAGGAACATGGTAACCATGTTTAGCCATATGCAATGACAGTTTCTCTCCAGACCTTCCCAGTCAGCACAGGGAGGTCAGGATGTGGCTGGGCTGACTCACACTTTCCCAAACATACATTTTCAAATGCCTGGAGTACTTTATCTTTCATTTAAACAATTTGTTGATGTAACAGAAGAGATTTACTTCTACTGATCATGATCACTGAAGTTCTGTTTCAGTGTTTTCTGATAAGAATACAAGTTATGGTGTTCCATTCTATATCAAATGCTTGCTATGGCCACCAAGGGTCTAAATACCCTAAAGGCACCACATCCTGTCTGATCTTGAGAGCTAATCAGGGTTAGCTCTGGTTAGTACTTGGATGGGAGACCACCAATTAATGCCAAGTGTTGTAGGCTGTACTTCAGAGGAAGGAACTGGCAAAACTATCTTATTCCTTGCCTAAGAGAATCCTATGAAATTCATGGGGTCGCCATAAGTGGACAGGCAAATTGAAGGCATGTACAAACACTATATAAATGTTGTTACCACAAATCACCAACTGGTTTCAACAACACTGAAGAGAAGTAACAGGCAAACAAAAATGGCTAACATATCACGATCTTTTAGAGAACTACCAAGAAGAATATAGAATTAAATTGAGAGAGTGATTTCTGGCAGAGGAATATAGTTTCCAATGGTTTTCTTATTTACAGTTATTTCAAAGATTTAAGATGGATAAAAAGAGTTATGGTTTTGAACAAAACAAATCAGAGTCTGAATTGCAACTGTATACAGATGATGTGAACATGTGATTGGCAAAATGTACCAACTGCTGTTGTATTCTGATATGGTGCTAGAACAAGTGAATGATTATATGATAAAATGGGCTAAGAACTTGGAATATATCATACAGATGCAAAAATGGGAAAAGACATAATCAATTACATTATATTATAACCTTAAAGAGAATTTCTACAAAATTATGTATCATTGGTACATAATGCCAGAGAGGCTGTGGAGAATGTATAAGAATGTTTCAAATGTATGTTGGAAATACAAATGACAGGAAGGGACATTTTATCATATATCACATATCTTACATGTGAAACCTCTCCATTGACGCCCCCTTGTCGTGGGAGAGAGGCTTGCGTACCCTAGTGATGTTTTGAGTTATGCTGGCGGTGGCATAATAGCCACTGGTAGGGTCTCCCATGCCAGACAGGTCAAAACCAAAGGGTCTGACAAAGAGCGTCAAAGGGCAGGATGGGCTCTCTAGCCTTATGGCAACCGTCCTAGGAGAAGGAAAACTCTAATCCCAAACCCGGGCAGATGGTGCTTGTCCAACCCTGTAAGGTCAACCATCTAAGAGAAGGAAACTCTAATCAAACCTACGGCCCGAGGGCCTCACTGCTACTGTCCATGCTTGCAAGGACAGCAGACAAACCTTTGGTTTAAAGGGTGAGGCCAGTTCTGTGCACGCTGCGCTCCACCAGAAAAATCCATTGCACAGGCTCGAAGGACAAATCCAGTTCCAAAAAAGCCTTGTAGCGATAGGCGAGGGACGAAACGGCAGGTGTAAAGATGCACTGGAAGCCGCAGCCCCAACCCTGCATGCAGGCGGTTCAGGACATTGGTCGCTTGAGGCTGACCCGGGAGATGACAGTCTTGTTCGGCAGCATCCTGAACGACCAAGCAGCCTTTTTTAAGGAGAGCACTGCTTGCTCCATATGGAGAGGGGCCTAGAAAAGGTGGCCTAACGAAAGCTCATCCCCAACTACCTGGTTGGCTAGCCGCGGCCAACGGAAATCTTCTGATGCGGTCAAACCAAGGCAAAGAAACAAAGGCACACACCGGCCTCCAAAGGTGTAAATAAACTGACACTTGCATGCTGAAACATCAGAACCATGTAAGACTCTGAAGATAGTGGACGGCCTGAGCGTCGTTCTGCCCTAATAGCCCATGAACTATCACGGCTTTATATTGACATCGCTGCTCTTAGTGAAGTTCGCTTCCATGAGGAAGGCAGCCTTAAAGAACATGGCGCCGGCTACACACTTTACTGGTCTGGCAAACCCAAAACCGAAAAACATCTTTCAGGAGTAGGCTTCATGATTAAAAACTCCATTGCCTCCAAACTCGAAACCTTGCCAACAGGACACTCTGATCGCATTATTTCCTTACGCCTCCCACATGTTGTTCTCTTTAGTATATATGCCCCAACTATGCAAGCCGACCCTGTAGAGAAAGACAAATTCTACACAGACCTATGCCAACTCATACAAAAAGTCCCTGTAGAAGATAAAATTATTATCCTTGGTGACATCAATGCCAGAGTAGGAAAGAACTCCGAAGCCTGGAAAGGTGTCTTAGGCAAGCATGGTGTTGGAAATTGCAATGATAACAGATGCCTCCTGCTAGAGTTCTGTACAGAACAACAGCTGACTATTACAAACATAATCTTTCAGCAGAAAGATAGCTTGAAGACAACCTGGATGCATCCCTGATCCAAACATTGGCACCTCATTGACTACGTTCTAGTCCGTCAGAGAGACATTCGTGATGTCCGTCATACCCGAGTGATGCCCAGTGCAGAATGCCAAAGAGATCATCGCCTCGTCAGATGTAAACTAAATCTTCATCTTAAGTTCAAACCTAAGAGGGGTGGCATCTTAAAGAAGAGACTCCAAGTCAACAATCTTCAACAAACTACCATGAGAGACAACTTCCAGGCAAATCTACAAATGAAACTTGAAGACCATCCTACAGATCGTTCTCCTACAGTGCTTTGGCAACATATCAAAAACAATATCCTCCAGTCTGCAGAAGAATCCCTCGGGTTCTCCCACAAGAAAAATCAAGACTGGTTTGATGAAAACAACCAAGAGATCCAGGAGCTGTTGGCAAGGAAGAGAGCTGCTCACCAGGCATACCTCGCCCAGCCAACCTGCCATGTAAGAAAAGCAGCTTTCCACCTCACATGTAGTAAACTTCAACAAAAACTCCGAGGCATGCAGAACAAGTGGTGGATCAATATAGCAGAAAAGACACAACACTGTGCAGATCTGGGTGATCATAGAGGATTTTATGAAGCTCTAAAAGCAGTGTTTGGACCTACTTATCAGGTCCAAAGCTCCTTATACAGTACAGATGGTCAAACATTAATTACTGATAAAGCCTCCATCCTGAATCAATGGGCTGAACATTTTCAAAGTCTCTTTAGCGCCAACCGAGTAGTCCAAGGCTCAGCTATCCAACATATGATACAAAAACCGATGAAAAATGAATTGGACATAGCTCCCACTTTGGAAGAGACCCTTAAGGCCATACAGCAGATGAAAAACGGCAAGGCAGCTGGGATTGATGGAATCCCACCTGAAGTTTGGAAACACGGAGGTCATGCACTCCACGAAAAATTCCACGAATTCCTTGTGAATTGCGGGGGAAAAGGGGAACTGCCATCAGACCTTTGAGATGCAGTCATAATCACCCTGTACAAGAAAAAAGGAGCAAAATCCGACTGCTCAAACTATCGAGGCACCACACTGCTCTCTATTGCTGGAAAAATCCTTGCAAGGATACTCCTGAACAGATTAGTTCCTGCTATTGCAGAAAAACTTCTCCCTGAAAGCCAATGTGGCTTCAGAGCCAATAGGAGTACTACAGACATGGTATTTGCCCTTAGACAACTGCAAGAAAAATGTAGGGAGCAGAACAAGGATCTCTATGTAACATTTGTCGACCTCACCAAAGCCTTCAACACTGTAGGTAGTGTAGAAAAGGTCTGTGGCAGATCCTGGAAAGACTAGGATGTCCCCCCAAATTCCTTAAAATGATTATCTTGCTACACAAGGGCCAGAGTGGTCAAGTCAGATATTGTCAGGCTCGTCCCTGAATTCTGGGTATTGGAGTGGAATTCATGGAGGACCCTGACAGGTAGTTAGTTTGGGCTTGATACTTTCTCAGGCCTTGGAATGTCTGGGAGATGACCCAGGCCTCTTGGTTGGCATGGGAACGCTGGTCCCACCAGGAGCTCAAGGCCGATGCAGCCCAGATGGTTTAACGGCTATTCTCACTCCCCCTATCTTTGGTGCCCTCCCTGTTCCATTTTTTATTTTGGGTCCCACGATGCTTTTCCCTCTGGTACATTAGCAGTGTTCCTTCCCTTAGAATTATTAATGTCTCCATCACACTTTATGGCCAGTCGAAGTATACCTTGAAAAGTAGGTCAGACTGGCTACAAGTTTATTTTAAAATAATCAGAGATAACCACAAACGGGCAGCGGTAGCCAGAACAGCAGATGTGCTCGCCTCCATGTTGCCATAAACTGCTGGATAGGAGAAGAGGTACATCAAAAGGACATGTGATGTCCTTCTTTGTTCAAAATGTAGCCAATCACTGCATCTGTGGTGGAAAGAAGAACCGGAAACACGTAGCTCAAACTGTGAAAAAATGAGTAATCGCATCTTTGATTGACAGCCCCCCCCAAAAAAAACCCGGTATGTTAAGTATGTGTAAACAAGAAAAGCACAGGATATAGCATCGCGGGACCCAAAATAAAAAACGGAACTTTTGTCGTGTAAATATCAGTCACGGGACCATCTGGGATTTCCAGAAGAGTGACAAAAATCGTATAAACAGCGAGGGATGAATACGGGATCAGGAAGTCACGGTAACCCCTGTGACAAAATTTGCCGTGTAACTGGCACCCAGGTCTCAGAAAAAAGGCAAACCCGTTGTTGACCTCAATTAAAGCCTCTGCAGGGTGTGTGTGTGGCAAAGATGCCAGTAAAAGAACACTAGCAAACCCTGGAAGCAGGAAAGGAAGCAGATGCTGCACAACAGGAGAGGGACTGCAGGAGGCTCCTTTAGACCTGAGCACTGAGGGTGTGGAGAGCCTCAAGGAAAGGTGTGACAGACTTTTCTTAGCTGCCTGGCTGGGAGGTCCTTCAAGAGCAAGTTGGGAGTCCAGAGAGAGAGAGAGACTGTGAGCCCTGCTACCAATGATAAGGATGTACCAAGGAGTTGGGTAAATAGTAGACTAGGAGTAGCTGATGTGAAGCACCCTTTGTGCAGATGCATTCTTGGCACTGAATTACTCATGCTTTGGTTAGCTCTGTGAGACTCTATCAAGATACAACTATCCCTGTTTAAGCTCCTCATCCTACAACCACTTAGTAGGGTCTTGTTAATGCTTGTATTTGGAAGATACGAGATACATACTGGGACCTGTGCTGCAATCCTTTTATTTGGCAGAGGACTTTGCTAAATTTAAATAAAGTCCTTTCTTCCTTCTTGAGAGGCTCTGGGTGTGTTTGAGAGGTCATGCAGGTAGGGTGTACCTCTTCCCATGGAGGGCATGGAGCCTGCAACAACAATATAATCTCTGTCTCTTTACAGCCACATATGTAATTAGGTACAAGGTGCCCACTAAATTATTTAGTGCATATGTTAAGGAAAACAGATATATTGATTGCTTCTTCCTTTTAATAAGCTGGAAAGTCCAAAACATTGTAACCTTTCATCACAGGTGAGCTGCCTTAGCCTCATGAACACTTTTTCTAGCACTGTTCCCTGCCCTATAATATTCTTTTTGAGGGTGACCCCAATGGTACATAGTATTGCAAGTGTAGTTGCACTGTAGATTTACAAGATATTATGGTACTTGTAGTTTTCTATTCTTTTCCTAATGATTCCACAGTACAGACTTTGCCCCCACACCCCAAACACACACACCAGGTTGACACCTTTATCAAGCTACCCACTAAACACCAAGTTAACTTTCCTGGTCAGATTCCAGTCAGTCTCATTTACAGGGCAGAAGTTAAATATGAAATACACAGAATGTATGTGAAATCAGGGTGCATTTACCTCAGTGAGCAATACTTTATACTGGTTTTCACTGAACTTAATTCGCCACTATAATGCCTACTCCCAATTTGAAGAGATCCTTTTGGAGATTAGTTTAATTAGTGTCATCAGCAACTGTTCATCACTGATTAAACTTTTTATGCCCAAGTTTAAAAGTTCCATAAAAGAACCTGGTTGTTTACATCCCTCCACTGTACTCTCTCTATTTCTACTCTCTTGATTCATTTTGGTGAGGACTTTGTTTAGCCAGATTTTAAAAGGCTTTCCACATAATAGATCTAACTACCCATATCCACAAGTTTGCTCACACTCCCTGAGAACCCTAGAAGGTGAGTAAGATAGGGTTTACCTTTCCAGAAACCACACTAATTCTCCTACAGCAAAACACATCCTTCTACATGTTTGATCATCTTAATGCTTTGTAATGAATGGTGGAAACCGGATGGAAAAAAACCACCAATTTTGATGTGTATACAATTTCTAGAACACCTTGAGTATTTTGTTCAGGATGGTTACAGAATGAGAGGTTGATACTTACTGTGAATGATTATTTTCGGGAAGGCTAAAGGAACAATCCACTACGTCTGGGTTATCCCCTCTTGCCAGCTGATCTTTCTATCCACCTCAACATTAGGAGGAACTTTTTGACAGTAAGAGCTGTTCGGCAGTGGAACACACTCCCTCGGAGTGTGGTGGGGTCTCCTTCCTTGGAGGTCTTTAAACAGAGGCTGGATTGCCATCTGTCAGGGATGCTTTGATCAAGATTTCCTGCGTGGCAGGGGGTTGGACTGGATGGCCCTCGTGGTCTCTTCCGACTCTACAATTCTATGATTCTATGATCAAGGCAGGAGATGAATGTTTCAGTTCATTACTTCCATTGCTCCTTCCCTTTCTCCTTCAGTTTTTTGTTAGATAGGTTTCCCTGTAATTACTTACAAGCTCTCTTATTTAAATTAAAATCAAAACTTCTAAAAAAACCACATATATGCAGCCACAGGAGGGGGTGCTTCACTTCAGCTATTCTCAGTCCACTATTTACCCAACTCCTTGGTATGTCCTTATCATTGGGAGCAGGGCTTGTCTTCAGCCTTCCAAGAAAGACAGTTCACAGTAAGTATCAACCTCTCATTCTCAGGAAGGCTAAAGAAGCAATACTGTATTACCTCTGGGACATACCCAAACCTATTACTTAAGGGTGGGAGTGGCTGCTTCAGTCTTGAACTACTGCTTGTAAAACAGTACACCTGACAGCTGCTTGACTTGATTTAAACTTAACTATTTTATAATGCCTAACGAATGTTGACAGCTCCTTCCAACCACCACTTTACAAACATCCTCTAAAGATGAAGTAACACTGTAGGCTGTTGTTATTGCCATTGACCACATAGAATGTGCCCACAATCTCTGCTCTCTAGGTACATGTGCATAATCATAGCATAAATAAATTTATCCTTTCAAACATCTTGAAAAAGTTGACTTAGATGCCTTAAAACCCAATGTTATTGGATTAAAATATAGGAATGATACTTCTGTACATCAAATAGTTTTTGTTCTGTTAGTGTAAACCTTTACAGTCCTTCGTACATATAATTAGTGCCATCTCTAATTTATGTGATGGCTCAGGGCAAAACATCGGAAGCTCTAATGCTGGCACTGCTGAAAAACTGGCCAAGGATTTTGGCCTGAAAGATCTATGGTCAAATATAATTATTCTTTTCAACTTTGCAAAGGTTTGGGTTTACTGACAATGAGACAATCTCAGACACCCGCCTTGCTGAAGTGACTGCCACTAGGAATGACATTTTAAAAGTAAAAATTATCAGATGCGCCTCTCTCAAAAGTTCAAAATGAGGCTTTGTTAAATAATTCAAAACTAAATTTAGATCCCATTAAGGGAACCTATGAACAGTTGGTGGTGCCTGCAAAGTCACTCCTCTCAAAAAACGTTTAACCTGGACATGAGCTGACACAGGCTTCCCATCAATAGATAGTATTAATAACAAAGCTGCCACTTGTCTTTTCAAGGTATTTGGTTTCAACCCTTTATCAATTCCACTTTGCAGAAAAGATCTGCACCTCACCTATTGACAATGAATTCCACTCCACCACTGTTGAAATGCTCACATTGTTTCATACATATGTTGTCTTGACTTGCACATCAAAGCCAGAATAATATTCATCACTGACTTTTGAGAACTGCAGACTTCTCAGAGACTACCACTCAACCTCCACACAGTTGGTCCTTGAGTCAATAGATTTGGTCTCTGAGATAGATAAGGAGTCTCCACTGACATGTTCATCAACATGAGAAACCATGGTCTGTGTGGCCAGTGAGGGGCAATAAAAACTACTTCTGCTTTAAGTAGTCTGGTTTTTCTTCTTACTCTCTGCACTTTTGGTAATGGCGGGAACAGATATAATAGACCTCTTGGCCAATCCAGTACTAAAGCATCATGCTCCTCTGCACCTACGCTTCCATCTAAGGAAAAATATCTTCTTAACTTGTATTTCCTTTCAGGAGCAAAAGGGTCAATTAGAAAAGTTCTATATTTGTATTGCAAATTGTTGAAGAATTCCTGATTCAGAATCCATTCCCCTAGATGAATTTTGTTCCTGCTTAAATAATTTCCCTCTAAATTCAGAGTCCCTTTGAGATATACTGCTGTCAACAAGCTCAGCTGTTTCTCCACCCATGTCAGTATTTTGAAAGACTCCTTCAGCAACCAGTGTGATCTTGTTCCACCCTAGCTGCAAAGATACACCTTGACAAAGATATTGTATCTACACACTTGTATCTTCCTGTGTTTTACTTCATCTGCAAACTTTAACATTGCCAACCTGGCAGCCCTCATCTCTATGCTGAGTCCCTTCTCTGATTCCCAACTATACTCCCTGAACTGCCTGACCCATATAATGGGCTCCCCATCCATACAGACTGGCATCTGTTGTGATCGCTATTTTGTCTTGCGGAAGACATTCCCTGCTCTAAGTTCCTTAGACTTAGCCACCAAAGCAAACCCCTCTGTAGTTGCTTTGGTATTACGTACTATTGCAACATGCCTTTTCCTTATTTAGCTCTGGTAAGGTCTCAGGAATACTTGCAAAGGTCTCACGTAAAATCTCACCAATGGCACTAACTGAATGGTTGACACAAATATCTATCTATCTATCTATCTATATATATATTGCTCTTAGGTATGTTGCCATTTCCAGTGTGCTGATTGGCTGCTTAGGAAACTAACCAACCTATCAAAGCTCTGTTGGTCAGCCAATCAGTACACTGGGGGTGGGACCATGTGGAAGTTTCATTCATTTCTAAACATGGTAGAGGCAGAGGGGTGGTGAATAGCATTGGGGGATGTGGTATGGGGTGTGTGTGCGCGTTGTGTACGTGGTGCGGGGACGGTGGGATGGAGTGTGGGGAGGGCAGTGCAAGTGCAGGGAGGGCAGCACATGGCAGCATGGGGTGCAGGGAGGGTGGTGCGAGTGCGGGGAGGGTGACACATGGCAGCCCGGAGGGCGGGGAGGGCGGTGTGAGTGTGAGGAGGGCGGTGTGATTGCGGGAAAGGCGGCACAGGGTGCGGGGAGGGCGGTGCGAGCATGGGGAGGGTGGCACAGGGCAGCCTGAGAAGGGTGGTGCAGGCATGGGAAGGGCAGCACGAGCACAGGGAGGGCAGCATGGGGGAGTGGCGTGCGTAGCATAGGGAGTGTAGAGCACGGGGCGGGAACAGTATGTTACACCGGGTATAGCTAGTTCTTAGAACCTTGGCTAAATGTCAGTATCTCTTCCTTTAGTTTCTGCCTTCTTTTCTTTGACAGAAACATACAACTCTTTTTAGTATCTATCTCTGTTCCTAGATGAGTAATTCTTTGCACTGTTACCAGTTGACTTAAAAAAATATATCAGAAAACCATAGTCCTGGAGACACTGCAAAGTTATTTTGAGATCACATTCTGCGTTCTGCACCCCCCTTCAGTTAGATGATATCTAAATAACTGTACTCACTGCTGCCTCTGAAATGCTATTACAGGAACCAACACTTTGGTAAAAATCCTGGTACCAAAGCAAGGTTCAATGGAAATGCTTTGAATTGATAGTAGTTGCCATTGTAATAGAACCCTAAGTACTTTTTGCATTTGCGACACATTGGGATGTGCAAATAAGCTTCTCAAAAGTCTATGACATTATCACAGCCTCTTTTCCCACAGCACTCGCATTAGTGAAGCAAATGGGAACATACTGGTATTGAAACCAAAACTATTGCACCTCCTCTTCACTTGAGCAAGTGTGCTGCAGTTGTGCTGGTTTGGCAATTTCTGTCTTATCATACCAGCTCTGTAACCCTGCCACTCAACCCATGTGTGCCTTTCCTTTCTTCTTTTTATTTTTGCCATGATTGTATAATTATGGGGAAATAGTAAAATATTTTATCATTTCCCCACAGGTACACAAGCACAGCCAAAAAAAAAAAAAAAAAAAAAGAGGCACAGAGAAAAAGCATTTTTTTGCTGGCTTGGAATAGCAAGGGGGAAGGAGGAGAGAGAAGAGGAAGTCACATGGCCCCCCTCATATCGTGATTTCCTTCATATCATTACTGCCACGGAAGTATCTTTTATCGTACTGAAGGGAATGCTGCCATAAGAGGGGTATTGGGAGCTATTGACAGGTTTTCCCAATCATTGATAAGATGTGCTACAGAAGCGGATGAACAGCAAGACAGCAATGGGATAGAGATGACATAGTGTGATAAGGGCCACATCTGATACTATCTTGCTATAATTCTGGAATACAAGCCTCACATGATACTGTCCTATAGAGAATAGGTAGTAGTTCAAATCCAATTTCTCTAAAATTGTTTGCAATGTATCCTTCTTGAATTTCTGATATTACACATAGTAGTTTAGGAATTTCAAATCCAAGACAGGACGGTTTCTCCCACTGTGTTTCAGTACCGTAAAGAAAATAGAATAAATTCCTTTGAATTTCTGATTGAAAGGAACTTGTTCTATCCTGACTTGAATCAAATGTAGAATCTCCTCCTGAATGTAGAATCTCTCTTTTTACTTCACTTTTTGGTACTTGTGAAGACAGATACTTTCCCTTTGGTCTTCTTGAGAAAACAATGTGGTAACCCTTTTATAGCACTTGGAAGAACCCACTTGTGTGTCATATTTTCCCAAAGATGACTAAAATTAATCTTGCTCACACCAGCAGATTCCTCAAGTCAATAGTGCTGTTCTCTACCCTTATTGGGATGGCCTGCTCCTCTGCTGTTGACTCTGCTGTCTAAACTGGAATCTTCCTCTATTCCAGTTGTCTAGTGTCTGAAACCTCTTTGCTTCTGAAAACCTCTTCCTTCCCGGAAGTAGCTTTCTCCTATAAAGAACCTTCTTTTTAATTGTCTTTTTTGCATTGATGGAAGTGCCTGTCTTTTATTATTTTCTTCCACCAATACTTTTTGTAAAGCACTTTCTCCAAACAACAAACTGCCTTCGAATTGAATATTTGTCAAACTTGCTTGACTTCATATCTGCATCCCAGTGTTTCAACCACAAAGTCCTACGACCTACTGTGGTTGCAAGTAAGACCTGGCTGCAAAAGCTGCAGCATCATATTCTGCATCAGCTGTGTATTGTAAGACCTGTCCTAATTTACTTAATACTCTCTGTATGGCCTGAGCACTCATTTCGTCTGATCCAAGAATTTCTTGGACCCATAGCATTGCAGCTCTTGCAAACACTGAGCTTGCCACTGATGCACCTATGGACCCTGCTGCAACTTTACGAGACCTTCTCAAAACTGAATATATTCTTTTCTCATCTACATCCTTCAATAGTGTCATCTTTGTGTGCAACAATTGCATTAGAAGCTAAAGCTGACACAGGAGCAGCGACCCTTGGGACAGCCAGCTGGCCCGTTGTCTTTTTATTAAACGTGAAGTTTGGAAACACGGAGGTCATGCACTCCACGAAAAATTCCACGAATTCCTTGTGAATTGCTGGGAAAAAGGGGAACTGCCATCAGACCTCCGAGATGCAATCATCATCACCCTGTACAAGAAAAAAGGAGCAAAATCCGATTGCTCAAACTATCGAGGCATAACACTGCTCTCTATTGCTGGAAAAATCCTTGCAAGGATACTCCTGAACAGATTAGTTCCTGCTATTGCAGAAGAACTTCTTCCTGAAAGCCAATGTGGCTTCAGAGCCAATAGGAGTACTACAGACATGGTATTTGCCCTTAGGCAACTGCAAGAAAAATGTAGGGAGCAGAACAAGGGTCTCTATGTAACATTTGTCGACCTCACCAAAGCCTTTGACACTGTAAGTAGAAAAGGTCTGTGGCAGATCCTGGAAAGACTAGGATGTCCCCCCAAATTCCTTAAAATGATTATCTTGCTACACGAGGGACAGCGTGGTCAAGTCAGATATGGCGATGCTCTTTCAGAGCCCTTTCTAATAACTAATGGAGTGAAGCAAGGTTGTGTTCTTGCACCAACTTTATTTACAATCTTCTTTAGCACGATGCTCCAAAGGGCTATGGCAGAGCTTGAAGAAGACGACGGCATCTATATACGCTACCGTACTGATGGTAGCTTGTTTAACTTAAGCCGTCTGAGGGCTCGCACTAAGACTCTAAACTATCTAGTCCGTGAGCTGCTCTTCGCCGATGATGCTGCCCTTGTTGCCCACACAGAAGCAGCTCTGCAGCGCCTAACATCCTGCTTTGCAACAGCTGCAGAGCTGTTTGGGCTAGAAGTCAACCTGAAGAAAACAGAAGTTCTTTACCAGCCTGCACCACAGGACGAACACCACCATCCCCACATTGCCGTCGGCAAATCTGTGCTCAAGTCCGTTCAGCAGTTCACCTACCTGGGAAGCATCATCTCCTCAGATGCCAAGATTGACAAAGAGATCGATCACAGATTAGCAAAGGCATATAGTGCATTTGGAAGACTTCACAAAAGAGTCTGGAGCAATAAACACCTGAGGCAAAGCACAAAAATCAGTGTGTATAGAGCCATCGTACTGTCTATCCTCCTTTATGGATCTGAAACATGGGTCACCTATCGCCACCACCTACGACTCCTCGAGCGCTTTCATCAGCGCTGTCTACGCACAATTCTAAATATACACTGGACTGACTATGTGACGAATGTTGCTGTCCTTGAGCAAGCAGGGATCACCAGCATTGAGGCCATGATATTGAGAACACAGCTGCGCTGGGCAGGGCACGTTTCTAGGATGGAGGACCATCGCCTCCCAAAAATACTACTCTACGGTGAACTCGCCACGGGTCAGCGTAAGAGGGGCGCTCCAAAAAAGCGATACAAAGACTCCCTGAAACATCTCAGGCTTGGCCAAATTGATCACCAACAGTGGTCCGCCCTGGCCTCACATCGGGAGGCATGGAGATGCACTATCCACAATGCTGCAGCCTTATTTGAGAACTCACGACGAACAAGTCTTGAAGAGAAACGACAACGCAGAAAGAATCACAACCCAAAAACATCACCCGAGGAGACCTTCTGCTGTGCTTTTTGCAACCGGACCTGTTTATCTCGGATTGGCCTTTTTAGTCATCAGCGCGCTTGCAGAAAGCGCGGGATGAGTCCTTCCTGAATCTTCGTTTGCGAAGAAAAGCCAGAGAGAGAGAGACACGTTTTTACCGTAGCCTACAAATCTTCTTGAATTTAATGTTGTCTCCCATTCTGTTTCAATTAAATCAGAAAATTATTTCTGGCATATGAATCTCCAATGGCTTTGATGTCATTTTCCTTAACACTGTTACTACACTACTTTATTTTTTAACTGTACCCTGTACTTCCTCTTCCAGACCAAGAGTGATTAACATCTTCTTGAGCAAACCTTTAAATTTATCTGCTTGAAACCATCTAAGTTTACTTGGTTCTCCTAAGTCATCATCTGAAGAGTGAACATCCTCTGAATCTGAACCTTTCTAACCTTCCACAAACTCACTCTTTTGCAAACCCTAAGTCTGTATCCGAAAGATCCTCATCTGAATAATTTATTTTACTTGCAATATCCTTATAGGATGCATGCTTTGATTTCGTTTTAATACTTTCTGGGTACTTCCAATCCTGACTGATTTAATTCCTGACCAATTAATTGCAGTAAAGGTTCTGTTTAGGTACACTGCCCTGAAACTTCATTTCCAGTTTCTTGCTTATCATGTATTTAATTTTTTAATTCCATATACGGTAGATCTTATGACTAGCAACATTGGACTGATGTCCGAATCATGTCTTTGAAGTGCAATCTGTGTTTGTGCCAATATATTAACACAAATTAAGAAACCTCCTTGTGCCTCAAATGTGAGTGGTTGGGTTTAAAAGTAACTTTTTTTTTCCTTTTGCAGAGACATCGCTTCTGCTGAGCTTGATTTGTCTTCTGCTACTTCATGCATCTGCATGCTTGAATCAGCCAGCTTTTGGGATTGGCTGGATGTTTTCCTTGTTCCTGCCTCTCCCTCGTTGGAATTAATGATTTTATAATGTCCACTGTAGAGCTGAATTCTAGTGCTCTCCCCTTGTCTGACTGTGTTAAGAGATCCTGTAAGTTCTTGAATTTTGTGAAGTTGAAGGCTTTCTTAAATTTTCCTTTTTCTTTCAATTTATCTTCCCTAATTTTTTAAACTACCAATGTCTTTCATCTTACCACAGACATCTGAGTCTCAAAGAAGGGAGGGGGCTCCCCACCATCACTGGAAGCCATATTTTCTTTAACAAACACTCTGCAGCCTGATCAGTGGAACACCTCTCGGCCCACTTGAATGGCAGAAATTTCATTGTTTATACTGTATTTCTCACCCTTTAGACAGTGTACCCACAGCTATTTCAGTAGTTTTAATGGCATTCCTGTCTGCTAACACAGTGGCTTTAAACCTTTTCTTTACCAGGGACCCCCTTTAAATATATTTTGTTCCCAGTTGGGTACTCAAAACAATTTCATCCTCATTCCCTAGGGATGGTTCATTCTGAATTGTACACTCAGCTCTTGTTGACTTTTCCCTAGGGGTCTGTTTAAGAACTGTGCTCTATTTTGACATGAAGCACCAGCAGTTTGATTCCATTCTGGTCCAAGGGGAACCTGTCCCTTTCCTACTGCCCCTCATCCCACAATGTTCTTCAGGACCTAACGATTCTGTCCTCCTTGTACCACTGCCTAATATATACATTGAGACCCCTCAGCTGCACTTAGGTAGCTGACTTTGTATGTAGAACAGGCAGCATTTCAGAACAAAGCTACTTTACAGGTCTTTGCTTTCAGTCTCCTGCCCAGCAACTTAAAGTGGCTTCTGGGACCTACATTTCTCCATATGCATCATGGTCACTGCCTCTACCTCAGCACTACTACTAGACTATCTAGACAAAATATTCAATTTGCAGTATTTATACCTATCAGGCAATTCATTATGCAATCTGTGTGTCCATTACAGACCTGAATATTTCTATTGATCTAACAGCTTGTTATCATGAGCATCTCCTGCCTTACCCACAGGTATATCCTCAAATTCAACAAGTAATGTCTTTCTAAGGTATCATTTCCCTATTCTTCCACGTGACTGCCTTTTCCCCAGAGATACTTCATTCTTTTCAACAGCAGAGCAAGCATTAGATAGAGGCGGTGCTATCATAGTTCACCCATCAGCCTCTCCAGGTGTTTCACGTGTGATCCTGTGCAATATACTAGATTTCACCCACAGCCCTGGTGGCTTTCTATTTTCATAGCTTAAGCAATATACCATCTTCCTGATATATGTGCTTTTATCTCAAAACTGTAAACTCTTTGCCAAGGTATTAACATAATACATTTGAAACTGTTCTCCTTCTGAACATGTCAAAATCCAACAAACTCTTGTTCTGACAATAAACTTTCCAGTCTGCACAGACTATAATCTGTATGTCTGATGTCACAAATGTCTTGGTCAACTGCCCTTATTATGTGGTACGGGTTGGTTTTCCCACATAATTCCATAACATCCTGATAACCTTTTCCCACTCATCTTTGGAAGACCAAGGTTTTCTTCCTTTCTCCTGAGATGGTGCTGCTAGAGTAAATTCCAAGTCTAAAAAATAAGTAGACAGCTGTATTTTACTTACTTGGCTTATTAAGAACCAAACACTTTAACAAGAAAAATGTGTGTGTTAGTGATAAGTGTAAGACTGAACACCCTGAGAGATTCTAGTTCGTTTTTAATGACAATCTTCACTGATGTCAGTCCATTTCAGTTTCAGGTTTTATTTTCCTTGTGGGAAAGAGGAAAGAGATGGGGCGAGGATGGAAGTTAGACTAATAGTCATTTCAGAAATTATAGTCCAACTACATAACTTGGATCCCATGGGCATAAATTCCAATTTTCTTCATGCTCTGTTAGATGATCCTTTACAGGTTCAGAATTTTTTCATTGAGTGCGATCTGTGACTGGGTGAGGTTTGCCAAGTAAGTCACCATCAGCAGATCCTGTAAGGAAATGGAAGTAAGATTGCTTATAGAATACAGATGTATACTATGCAAAGATTAGTAAGAACTATAGCACTTCTATAACTAGGTCTACTGAGTAGTGCCAAGAGAGTGTAGCTCCCAACTACAGACTGGCAAAGCTTCCAAACTGTACTAAACAGTTACACACTCTGGGACTTTACATTTACACCAACTGGATTTAGTCCAACAAGAGAGGTTATTTAGTTAGTTACTGTGAATTCCAATGTTGTACACTAAGGCTCTTGTGCCTAGTTCTGGTGCCTCCATTATAGATAGGAAAACTGATCCCCAAGTCAGAGAAGGTGACTACTGGCATCTGCAATTTGATCCAAACTTAGCCTATATCTGAAATCCTCAGCTACAATGGCACTTTACAGTTTAAATTTCCTAGACAGCTATGTGCAGCATTTCCTATGTTGGATGAACTGAAGCAGTCACTGGGCTGTATACACTTGAGGAAGATCTCCCCTGAAGCCCACTCAGTGGCCTCGTTGACCCGCCACCATCACTGATTTGCAGCTGTTGGTACAGTCAGCTTTCCATATCCATGGGTTCTGTATCCATGGATTAAACCAACTACAGCTTAAAACAAGCTGGAGGGGAAAAAATCCAAAAAGCAAACATTGCTGTTCGCCATTTTGCTACGCCATTGTATATACTGGGACTTGAGCATCCACAGATTCTGGTATCCACAGGGGGTCCTGGAATCAAACCCCAGCGGATACCAAGGGCCCACTGTACCTTCCTCAAGAGGATGATACTCCAGCAGTTACACATGCTATGGCTGGCCCTCTGAGCACAGCTGCAGAATAATAATCTAGCACCCACCATGAGAATGAGCCATAAAGAGTCTGGCTACTAGTACACCATACTTTTTGGGAAAGCCCCATGCAGGATTCCAGCTGCAGCTGCCACCTACACAATTGAAAGGTATGTGTGCACATTTTGGAGAGTGATGAAACAGTGGGGGGATGTGAGCACTGCTGTTCACCATCACTCAACCAACTACAACCCCAGATTTGTCCTCCTGTGGCCTAGCCCAGAAGTCAAGCTCACTCCAATAACTTACATTGATATTGCTGTTCAACATTGTCTCAAAGTCTTCTGGGGAAATCTTTGGAACTTGGTTAATGAGGTCCATCAGAAAGCGACCAACAGTGTTGTCAGCAGCCACTTTACCAGACTAGACAAAAGAGAGGCAGAGATATTACTTAACATGTACAAGGAAAAAATAAATAAATATGTACAGTGCATTTCTCTCCCAGGCAAACTGCAGTAACAGCATATCTTACCAAAACATCTTCTGCATACTGCAGCACTGTGCTCAGGGTATCCTGGATCCAAGCAGATGATTTTCCCACTTGCTGAAGATCACTGGATAAACTAATCACACGATTTGGGCTGAAGCAAGTTTTCATAATGAGATCCACTGAGAGCAAAGGATAAGACAGTTAGAAAAGAGCTCTGGTTTATTCAACAAAAGTTTATAAATAGCAGAACTGCCTGTAACTATATTGCATGTTTTATAATCTTGAAAGCTGCATTAAAAGAATAAATAACACAAGTAATTAATAAAAATAATGCTTCACTCATAAACAGCCTTTTCATTGACTCTCTCTTCAATGGGAATTCAACAATTACTATACGACACTACTGCCTTATGTCTTGACATTTCCCCTGGTTAATGCAGCAATAGCAACAGCAACAGCAATAGCAATAGGATTGATATTTTTATACTGCTTATCAGTGCCGAAGCACTCCCTAAGTGGTTTTACAATGCTTTTTAGGTAATTGCCACTAACAAGCTGGGTACTCATTTTACTGACCTATGGAAGGATCAACCTTAGAGCCCTCTGGGATTGAACTCATAACCGCTGTGCCACTAGGGCTCACTGTATGAGAGGTTCATTTCTAGTACCAAGAGCATATTGGTCAAGAGTTTCATTAATCAGATATTAATATTTTTTAAAATGCAGACTGTTATGAAGCAACAGTGCAGGGCAGTGTTCATCTTCCCATTTAGGGAAGGCATTACAGACTGAACCAGCTACTCAACAGCAGACCAGGGGCTCTAAAACATCTGTAAAGTGATTGTGTGAGGATACAAGTTGTTACTTGTGCTTAACTCCCTTCCTGCCACTTTCCCTTTCAGGTCCTCCTTCCTACTTGCTCCCCCCACGAAGGCAACACACCTCAAGAACCTCAGATGGAGAAAGGAGATCTCTGGTAGAAAAGAGTAGCAGATTGGTGCTAAAATACATCTTTCCACCAACTGCTTTCAAATTATGATCCATAACAACCATTTTACAGCTGTTCAGCAGCAATTCAGCTTCCCATATCTGGATCTGCCACTGAACTGTTAGATTGGGTCCAAACATTTTTAAACACAGTAACATCTAAAGAACAGGGAGTGGAAAGTTAATACTATTGTCCCTGTCACGGCTTCACTCACCACTGCTGCCAAGAAGGGGTGGGGATATGTATGGAAGGACATGGTTATGCATAAAGTGACAGCCTTTAAACAGATTGACTGTTTGCTGTCAAACAGTCAATCAAATGCAATTTATCTTTTCAGAAAAGCTGAAGTCTTCCTAATCTACTTAGCCAACTTAAATATTAGTTGATGATGATGGCTACTCACTGATGGGATTATAAATTGTGGCCATAGGGTTATTAGTAACAAAAATTGGAGATTGGGCCAGCCTGTTTATTGATACTTCAAATAACTCAGCCAGATCAACAAAACTGCAGTCTGAATCCTGCACTTCTCCATGACACTAGACATGCTAATGGTGCCCAGATGTAGACTGAGAAAACAAAGATAAAGAGGAGAGTGTGTGCTGCATTGTATGTGTAGTTACAAAACCACACACGCAGAAACACACCAGAATTTTGCCAGCAAAGATTGGGCCACAGAAGGTCAAGGAACATAGGCAGATCCAACTCTGCCACAATATGAGAATGAACAGCACATACATCTCTTTTACAGGAAAAATGTCATGCTTCTGGTACAGAAGTTAACTCTCTTCCCTAATTCGACAACTTCAGCATCAGGTGTGAGAGTGAGCTTTAGCCCCTTCCCTATTATGCTCCAGACTGCAGTATTTTTACTTCACCCCAAAGAACACACAGCCAATGAAAGCCAACCCCAACCCCTGCCCAGCCCCTCATTATGTTTTTATTATCAATACTGGAAGCCAGGTGGAGAGCATCTGGATAAAAATTAAAGGGGAGGGAAACAACAGGGATGTTATTGTGGGACTCTACTACAGAGCCCCAAGTCAGATGAAGGAATTGGATGATGCCTTTCTAGAACAGATGAACATGCATGCAGAAAGGAGAGATGTAGTAGTGATGGGTGACTTCAACTATCCTGAGATTTGCTGGCAATCTAACTCAACCAAAACTTCAAGGTCTAGCAAATTCCTGACTTGCCTGGAAGACAGTTTCATGGTCCAAAAGGTGGAAGAGGCAATAAGGGGGTCAGCTATTTTAGATCTGATCCTAACCAACAGAGATGACCTGGTTAATGGGGTGCAAGTGGTGGGATCCTTAGGTGAGAGTGATCATGTTCTCCTGGAGTTTGTTATACAATGGAAAGGAGAAGCCAGGCATAGTCATACACACATTCTTGACTTTAGGAGAGCTGATTTCAATAAACTCAGGGAAATACTGGGGGTGATCCCATGGTCAGGAATACTAAAAGAGAAGAGACCTCAAGATGGATGGGACGTTCTCAAAAGGGAGATACTGAAGGCACAATTTCAAACAGTACCATTGAAGAAGAAAAATGGGAGGTGTCTCAAGAAACCAGGATGGATGACTAAAGAACCTTCAACGGAGCTAAGTTTTAAATGGAACATGTATAGGACATGGAAAAGGGGGAAATCACCAAAGAAGAATTCAAACATATAGCGAAGTAAAGTCAGAAAAGCTAAAGCACAGAATGAGCTCAGGCTTGCTAGGGAGGTTAAGAACAATAAAAAGGTTTTTTGGGGTATGTCCGCAGCAAAAGGAGGAAGAAGGAAATGGTAGGGCCACTACGTGGAGAAGATGGCAAAATGCTAACAGGGGACAAAGAAAAGGCAGAATTACTCAACAGTTTCTTTGCCTTAGTGTTTTCAGAAAAGGAAAGGGGGACCAACCTGAGGAGAATGGAACAGAGGACACAATAGGGGAATCCAGCTCAGAATAAGCAAAGAGGTAGTACAGGAATACCTTCTTAATCTAAATGAATTTAAATCTCCAGGACCAGATGAACTACATCCAAGAGTATTAAAAGAGCTGGCAAATGTGATCTCAGAGCCATTGGCAATAATCTTTGAAAACTCTTGGAGAACAGGAGAAGTCCCAGCAGACTGGAGGAGGGCAAACGTTGACCCCATCTTCAAAAAGGGGAAAAAAGAGGATCCCAACAATTATCGTCCAGTTAGTCTGACATCAATACCAGGGAAGATTCTAGAGCAGATCATTAAACAGAGAGTCTGTGAACATTTAGAAGGCAATGCCATAATCACAAAAAGTCAACATGGGTTTCAGAGAAACAAGTCATGCCAGACTAATCTGATCTCTTTTTTTGATAAAGCTACCAGCTTGGTAGATGAAGGGAACGCTGTGGACATTGCATACCTTGATTTCAGTAAGGCCTTTGACAAGGTTCCCCATGACATTCTTGCAAACAAGCTTGTAAAATGTGGGCTAGACAAGTTAACAGTTCAATGGATTTGTAATTGGTTGACCAGCCGAACCCAAAGGGTGCTCAGCAGTAGCTCCTCTTTGTCTTGGAAAGATATGACCAGTGGGGTGCCACAGGGTTCTGTCCTGGGCCCAGTGCTATTCAACATCTTTATCAATGACTTGGATGAGGGAATTAGGGGCATACTTATCAAATTTGCAGATGACACCAAATTAGGAGGAGTAGCTAATACCCTAGAGGACAGGAATAACATTCAGAATGACCTGCATAGACTGGAGAGCTGGGCCAAAGCTAACAAAATGAAATTCAATACGGAGAAATGTAAAGTACTGCACTTAGGGTGGAAAAATGAAATGCATAAATATAGGATGGGAGAGACCTGGTTGAATGAGACTACGTGCGAAAGGGATCTAGGAGTCCTAGTAGACCACAAGTTGAACATGAGTCAACAGTGTGATGTGGCAGCTAAAAAGGCCAATGTGATTTTGGGCTGTATCAATAGAAGTATAGTGTCTAGATCAAGGGAAGTAATAGTGCCACTCTATTCTGCCTTGGTCAGGCCTCACCTAGAATACTGTGTCCAGTTCTGGGCACCACAATTCAAAAAGGATACTGACAAATTGGAGCATGTCCAGAGAAGGGCAACTAAAATGGTGAAAGGTCTGGAAATGATGCCTTATGAGGAGAGGCTTAGGGAGCTGGGTATGTTTAGCCTGGAAAAAAGATGGTTAAGAGGCGATATGATAGCTCTGTTTAAGTATTTGAAGGGATGTCATGCTAAGGATGGAGCAGGCTTGTTTTCTGCTGCTCCAGAGACTGGAACACGGAGCAATGGGTGCAAACTCCAGGAACAGAGATTCCACCTCAACATGAGGAGGAACTTTTTGACAGTGAGAGCTGTTCGGCAGTGGAACACACTCCCTTGGAGCATGGTGCAGTCTCCTTCCTTGGAGGTCTTTAAACAGAGGCTGGATGGCCATCTGTCGGGGATGCTTTGATCAAGATTTCCTGCGTGGCAGGGGGTTGGACTGGATGGCCCTCGTGGTCTCTTCCAACTCTACAATTCTATGATTCTATGTTCTTACTCATATCAGAATATTGTAGAAACATGGGAGAACAGGTGTACACTAGTGTGATCACTCAGATATTAGCCAGCTATCAAAGAAGAAATGAAGTGCTTACCACCTATTCGCTCTGTGTCATAGTAGACATACTTCACTGTGAGGGGAGTGAACATTACTCCCATAGTTTTACCAGGGACTCCCATTGCGGTACTAGAGAAAAGCATATTATTTTTAGGACAACACTTCCAACCAAATATCAAGTTTTAGCAGTGCACTGACTCTGAGAAGCATACATAACTGAGAGCACAAAAACATCCATCATATATCTAATTGCATGCGTAAACTAATCTGCTGCCAAGCAGCATGTTATGCTGAACACTAGTGTAATGCATACAGAGGGGGCTGATCCAGGTTCAAAGAAAAATTACACTCCTTTTTGCAAGCTCCTAGTTATTGTAGGAGAGAAAGCAAGAACTATAAAGCTTTACACAAGGAGTATATGTCCAAATTTTCAGATGCATGCACATCTGCTTTAAAAGGCATTAGTGGTATAGGCACTCTAAGAAAGCAGAAGTAAAATAATTAAAATCTATTCATTTCTACTCCCTTTTCATATATAGCAGATAGAAGAGAAGAAAGACCATATCTCCATCAAAAATGCTTTCATTTACACAACTGGAATCCTTTAAAAAGGGGGTGACAAGTAATTTCTCCTCTTTCCATCCATGCTCATTTAAAGGTTCTTAGCATTTTTTGTTTGTCTGAAATTTATGGACAGGGGCCTTATTTGTTTTTATTAAATAACAATGTATTTTTGGATGAGTTATTTCCATCTTGGTTATCATTTATGATTTTCCTCTGTAAGCTGATTTTTGGGATATATTTCTTACAGAGAAGAGGAAGAGAGAGATATTAATCCAGTATTACAATAAATCTGGATAACAAGTTATACAGTTAGGTCTGGAAATAATTGGACATTGACACAATTTTCATAATTTTGGCTCTATACACTACCACAATGTGGATTTGAAATGAAGCAACAAGATGCAATTGAAGTGCAGGCTTTCAGCTTTAATTCATGGGGGTGAACAAAAATATTGTATGAAACGTTTAGGAATTGCAACCATTTTCCTATACAGTCCCCTTATTTCAGGGGAATGTAATTGGATAAATTAACACAATCATAAATAAAATGTTCATTTTTAACACTTTGTTGAGACTCCTTTGCAGGCAATGACTGCTTGAGGTCTAGAACGCATGTACATCACCAAGTGCTGGGTTTCCTCCTTTGTGATGCTTTGCCAGACCTTTTCTGCAGCTCTCTTCAGTTGTTTGTTCATGGGTCTTTCTGTCTTAAGTTTTGTCTTCAGCAAGTCAAATGCATGCTTGATCAGGTTGAGATAAGGTGATTGATTCAGCCATTGCAGAATATTCCACTTCTTTGCCTAAAAAAAACCACCTCCTGACTTGCTTTCACAGTATGTTTCAGGACATTGTCCATCTGTAAAGTGAAGCACTGGCCAATCAACTTCGCTGTATTTGGCTGAATATATCCCTATACACCTGTTGAATTAATCTGGCTGCTTCTGTCTTCTGTCACATCATCAATAAACACCAATTACCCAGTGCCACTAGAAATCATGCATACCCATGCCATCATCACACTGCCTCCACTGTGTTTTACAGATGATGTGGTACGCTTTGGATCATGAGCCAGTCCAAGCCTTCTCCATGCTTTTTTCTTCCCATCATTCTGGTACAGGTTGATCTTAGTTTCATCTGTCCAAAGAATGCTGTTTCAGAACTGGACTGGCTTTTTTAGATTTTTTTTTTTTTTTGGCAAAGCCTAAATCTAGCCTTTCTATTCTTGAGGCTTATGGTTTGCACCTTGTGGTGAACCCTCTGTATTTGCTCTCATGAAGTCTTCGCTTTATGGTAGACTTGGATCATGATATACCTACCTCCTGGAGAGTGTTCTTCACTCGGCTGGATGTTATGAAGGGTTTTTTTCTTTATCATGGAAAGGATCCTATGATCATCCACCACTCTTGTCTTCTGTGGACATACAGGTGTTTTTGTTTTGCAGAGCTCACTAGTGCAGTTTTTTCTCAGAATGTAACAAACTGTTGAATTAGCTATTCCTAATGTTCCTCCTATCTCCCTAATGGATTTTTTTTGTAACCTAAGGATGGCCTGTTTCACTTGCATTGAGAGCTCCTTTGAGGTTGTGGGTTCATAGCAACAGTTTCCAAATGCAAATTTCACACCTGGAATCACCTGCAGACCTTTTATCTGCTTAATTGATGAAGAAAGAACAAAGGAATAGCCCACACTTGTCCATGAAACAGGTTTTGAGTCAACTGTCCAATTACATTTGGTCCCTTGAAAAAAAAAAGGGGGGCCTACATATTAAAGAGCTATAATTCCTAAACTCTTCCTCCAATTTGGATGTGAATACCCTCAAATTAAAGCTGAGTGGCTGCACTTTAAGCCCATATTCATTATTTAACTGTAACTTGAATTTATGTTGGTAAACAGCCAAAATAGCAAAACTTGTGTGTCGGTGTCCCAATTATTTCCAGACTAGCTGTATTTTGCAATCTCTTAAAAAACCAGACTGAGCTGTCAGTTACCCAAAGACAGATAAAACAAGTGCAAAGCTTAGATTGTTTTTGCAAATACCTGACATATGCCTTAATACTCATACGCCCATTTTGTAGACTAGTATCCACAGTGAGATGAATTGGATTGTGTGCTTCCCGACTGTAGTATTCATGAATCAAGACAGAGTGCTCTGTGATGTCATGTCCTGTTGCATACCTTAAAAAAAAAAAGAAGATAATTAATATCTACATATTAATATCTACATATATACAATATCTAAAAATGGCTCTTTAAAACTCAGAGTAATGTTTTCTTAATGGGATATATTAAATAATCTTTCCAAAGTTGCACCTATCCTTTGGACAGACAAGACCAAAGTGGAGATGTTTGGCCATAATGCACAGCAACACATCTGGCAAAAACCAAATACAGTATATCATCACAAATACCTCATGACAACTATCAAGTATGGTGGTGGAGGGGTGACGATTTGGGCTTGTTTTGGAGCCATAGGACCTTGGAACATTGCCGTCATTGAGTCGACCATGAACTCCTCTGTATACCAAAGTATTCTAGAATCAAATGTGAGGCCATCTATCCAACAAGTAAAGCTTAGCTGAAATTGGGTCATGCAACAGGACAATGATCCCAAGCACACCAGCAAATCTACAACAGAATGGCTAAAAAAAGAAAAGAATCAAGGTGTTGCAATGGCCCAGTCAAAGTCCAGACGTCAACCCAATTGAAATGCTATGGCAGGACCTTAAGAGAGCTGTGCATAAACAAATGTCCACAAACCTCAATGAACTGAAGCAATGTTGTAAAGAAGTGGGCTGGGGGAGGGTGCAGTTAATTATACTAAGGAAATATTATGTATGTATATGAGAGATTAGTTAATAATTGTGTATAGTTTTGAGATAGGTAATGTATAATCAGATGAAATACAGATAATATATTGTATTAATAAATTCTTATAATTTTTTTTAAAGTAAAGAAGAGTGGGCCAAAATTCCTCCACAATGATGCGAGAGACTGATAAAGTCATACAGAAAACAATTACTTCAAGTTATTGCTGCTAAAAGAGGTTCTACAAACTAGAGAATCATAAGGTGTACTTAGTTTTTCACACATGGCTTCTCCATTTTGGCTTTATTTTTGTTGAATAAATCATGATACAGTGTAACATGCCATGTGTTCTTGTTCATCTGAGATTGCATTTACCTGCTAAGGAGCAGATGATTGTTAGTATGTCCTGATATGTAAAACCATAGAAGAGGGTACTTTCTTTTTCACATGACTGTATGTGTGGTTAGGTTTTTTTCTTAATTCAAATGTTTTCATTAACCAACCACTAGCAGACCTAGCCAGCAGTGCCCTAGTCCAAACAAAGCAGAGAACCACGATTAATTGTAAACTGAAAGCAATGTGCCATATAGAGAGGAAAGGTGAGCGGAAGAAGTGTGTGAGGCTGTTTTAATGATAAACCATGATTTGTCATTAGGTACACAAAAAGCATAAACTGCAAACAGCATGAGACTGGCATTTCAACATGCATGGTGAGGCAACTCCATAATACAGCTACTGATCAATTTTTAAAACTTATATAATGCACAAGGTAGGACAAGATCCTCTCCAGCTCACTGGGCAGACAACATCTTACTGTATAGCAATAACCTACCATCCCAGAATAATTTCACTTGGAGACACTTTCTTGTGCAGCTCATACATATTCTTGGCAAATTCCATGTCAACTGCCACCTGGAAAGCAGCAAAACCAATATGAGGATATGTAATAGCGAAACTTAAAACTCATGAGATTAACAAAGTATAATCAACTGTGGCTTTCCTATGCCTGAATCCCTTCTTCTAATTGGCAAGCAGTTGTTGCTTTTTCCATTTGATTAATGAATACACCTTTAACTTCACAGTCTCACTGGAATGGAGAAGTACACACACAAAATGAAAAGGGCATAATGTACAGTACATGTTCTATACTTGTACTTGGACAAGGAGTGAGAAACACAGACATCAGCAAGCTGATAAACATGTAGAATCAATCTTTCCATACACTTTCCTATTGGAATAGCACTTTAAGTCTACAATATCAAAATATTAAGCAGACTGATGGTAACAGTGAAACCACTGAAGCAGGAAAAGCTATATATTGTTAATAAAATAGAATGTGGATAAAGGAAGCAAGACTATATTTGGCAGTGACCTGAACAGCAGGAATGTTGTGAAATCTGTGTGATGGGCATGGGAAAGAAGATATGGGAGCTAATGAACTTAAACCCTTCTACCAAAATAAATAAATAAAAATACCCACTCACCCCCAATCAAAGTATGTTTCATTGGGCCAGCAAGGGACCCAAAGGTAGCAAGGAATGGAGCTGAATTTCAAAAACCATTTTGAGGTAACCAGAGGGTAGGCAGAAGACAAGGAAGACCATCCAGGCTAGGGCTGAGTCAGAAGTAATGGTAGATGAAAACAGTACCACCAAGATACTGTGTTTTGCCTTCATTTTTAATGGGCAAACTTGCAATATAACTAAGTTTATGGGAAAAAATGTATATAAACTTATTTCCCATTCCACTTCAATGACAAATCAATGGGATATCCCAAGGATAAAATAACATTAAGCATTTTGCTATTATAATAATGATGCCAATTCTGCCCTTTCAAGGAGAACAACTTCTGCCAAATGAAGGCAAAGCAGAAGTACCCCAGACATATCTTCTCTCAGACAGGCAAGGCGGCACCATTTAGGCCACTAATCTTGTACAAGTGGCAGCCTGTGTACTATTCCCAGACACCTAGTCTTGCTCTAAGGAAGCATCTTACTCGCACAAAGTTGAGGCAAGGCTCATGATCTGCTTCACATTCTCAATCACTAGAGATGTCCAGGTAATGTTAATCAAGCTGTATCTGTAAAAGGGTGTTTCTTCTCATTTCTCAACATTTACACTGAAGTGCATGTCAGTGGATCAAAAGATCCCAGCAATACAACATGATATTGCTGTGTGTGACAATATGGCAGTAGTATAGCCCTTGCTAGGATAGGGGAAACTGGATTATTATATTTCCAAGGTACAATTCTGTAAAAATAAAAAATCATAGGATTCTTAAAGCCAATATGTCATGATCTAGCTAATATTACACCACCATTAGGCTTTCATTAGGCTTAGCACTCAGGAGACCAAAGCAATAATGTAATGCACACTGAAGACCAAGCTGGCACTCACTTCATCTTCTGACTCATTGTGAGGGACAGAGAAGCAGTTGGTGACTTCCACTGAATGTTTGTCAACTGTGCCTGTAAAATTAAAGAGAACATGTTTTCTAAGGAGGAAATTTTTCCCTACCAAAGCCCCAGGACCATGTGGGTAGGGATTTGTACTTGACAGAGAAAACACTATAATCGAAAGAGACATTCCGTGTAGATTTTCTGAGAAAGTAGCACTGGCACCAGAAATGTCACCAGCTTTTCTTCTTCCATCAGGTTATTTCACTATCTAGCAGAGAATGTGTTTTCACTGGTATATGACAATGTGGTCTTCACTTACAGGGCTTCACTGGCTCTAGATTGTGAAAACAGGTTCCAACAGAGGACTGAGAAGGATGCAAAAAAAGAAGGAAGGGAGGGGGAGAAAAAAAATAAACATGGCAGCACCTATAAGACTAACTGGTTTTTATTTTAGCGTGAGCTTTTGTGGATATAACCCCATTTCTTCAGATCCAGTAACAAGTGGTATTAAGGCCTCAGGTATAAAGCATATTTATGCCTTTCTGGGAGTAAGACAGAATGTAACAGGATCCAGAAAGATGCAAATCATATCCCTTGCTCCAAATTGTTAAAAGACTGGGTAAGGTGGTACATGTCTTTCAGATCTTTACAGTTAGTGCTAATGTGTGAAAGCAATAAATCTGATTACCAAGTCAGCTTCCCTGGATTCAAAACTCTCTTTGAGAAGACTCCTTTTGTTATATGTGCAGTAGCAAGGACTCCTGTATTGATATATATGGTGTGCCATGAAGCCATTGCCTTTGTTCATATCTCTGCTAATAGACTGGGATTTGTGAATATAATTCAATTCACCTAATTCTTTTTCTTGTCTTCCTTTGTAATTCCTTGTTCAAGGACCACAACTTGTAAATCCCTTACTGTATGTCCAGGAAGGCTGAAATGTTCTGCAACCAGTTTTTGGGTATTACCATTTCTAATGTCAGATGTATGTATATTAATTCCTCTTGAACAGAGACTGCCTTGTTTGTCAACGTAGAGTGTAGAGGGGCACTGTTCGCATTGGATTGCCTATATCACATTGGAGGAAGAGCAAGTAAATGCACCTCTTATTTTGTGGGTGATGTTATTGGCCCCTATAATATTAGTCCCAGGTACCCTGACCAAACCATCTCCTATACAATTTATTCTAAGTTCACCTTACCCTTTCTGCTTCACCCTAGTAACAAATGAACATGGAAAAGGCAGCACAGTGTAATTATTAGAGAAACAGATAAACATTAGGAAGTGCCTGATTTCAATGTTGCCTAAACTGAACGTATCAATGTCATCTTCTGATTCTGCTTCAATATTCATCATGTGCATGGACCTCACAAGATTATTGAGATAATATATGTGAAGCAGGAAAGGAGCGCCTGAGCATGCAGACGCTGCTCCTTCTTAAGCAACCACAGGTGCACTTTTAGATTAAGGAACGGGAAGCCTGCAGTGCAATGGCGGTGAGGCCTTCCTTTTTTAAAATGTTATTTTTATTAAAATTCCACACATATACATGTATATAAACCTGACAAAAAGACAATTAATAGTATGCTGACGTTACACACAATACAAATACAATACAATACAATACAAATATGATACAACACTTGTCCCTTCCCCTGCTTACCTACTCCCCCCTCCCTTCCCTACACATATAACATTCATTTAAGACAAGACAAAACAAATCCATTATTATTCATTTAATCTAACAGCTCACTTCCCATATATCAAAGCAACAGCTATTATTAGGTTACAGATTAACCTTCCTTTCCCAGTCTTAGACAACAGAGAGAGATTTTTTCATATATACAGTAGCACCCCTGCATCTGCTGATTCACCATCCCTCAATTCAATTATCCACTCATGGTGACAGCAGGGGTGGGTGGGGGCTGGTGGACAAGGGAGAGAGGGAAGGAGAGATCGCCTCCCTTCTCCCCCCCCATCACTCCCATGGTAGGAATGGTGACGGGTATGTTCACTATTATCCACGGATTTCATTATCCGCAGGGGGCCTGGAACCAATCCCCTGTGGATATGGGGGTCCTACTGTATGTATATGTGTTTATTGTCCATATTATTTGTATTAATTTACACTTTTATAGTACTGTTTTAATCCTGTTATAGTAATATTTCATTAAGTTTATAATCTTGTTTGTGGTTTTAGATTGTGCTCCGTAGGCAGGTTTTTGTGTTTATTTTGGATTGTTGTTTTTCTCCTTTGTAAAGCGCTATGTAAAGCCTACGTTGCTATATAAATAAATGTATAAATAATAACAACAATAACACAAAAATATATACATATAGGCACACAAATATATATTTCTTCTCCCCCTTCCTCCAAATTATTCTTTTCCACCTTATGTTTGTTATCCTGTGAATGAGTAGCCGTGGACTTTAATAAATCACATATTGTGGACCCAACCCCTCACACCCCCAAGCTGCCCACTCCGGCCCCGCGAAAAACACCCCCACCGGAGGCCTCCACCTCCACCACACAGCAGGGCAGCGGGCCTTGCCCTCCTCCTGCTTTTTCCGCCACGGGATCAAGAGGAGGAAAGTTGTTTAAGCGCTGTACCTTTGGAGGGGAAGGAGGCTCTACAGTGGTCCCTTCATATCCGCTGGGGTTTGGTTCCAGGACACCCCCGTGGATACCAAAATCCATGGATACTCAAGTCCCATTCTATGCAATGGCATAGCAAAATGGTGTCCCTGATATAAGATGGCAAAATCAAGGTTTGCTTTTTGGATTATTAGTTTTTTAAGTATAAAAAAAAATCCGTGAATCCTCAAATCCCATTCTATGCAATGGCATAGTAAAATGGTATCCCTGATATAAGATGGCAAAATCAAGGTTTGCTTTTTGGATTATTAGTTATTTAAGTATAAAAAAATCCGTGGATAGTCAAATCCCATTCTATGCAATGGCATAGCAAAATGGTATCCCTGATATAAGATGGCAAAATCAAGGTTTGCTTTTTGGATTACTAGTTTTCAAATAATTTTTTTCAATACTTAAACCCGTGGATACCAAATCCGTGGATACGGACGGTCAACTGTATTAGTAGTAGTAATCGCCGCCGCCCAGAGCCGGAGCCTTGGCCTTACCGAGCAGCGTGCCGATGACCCTCGCCGCGCCCTCGTTGCGCCTCTCGAAGCTGTCCACGATGGAGGCGAGCACCACCGGGTGCAACCGGACCGCCCGGCCGCCGGGGAAAGGCGCCGCCAGGGGGGCGGGAGGAGCAGGCGGAGCCGCCACTGGGGCCGGAGCTGGAGGGGCCGCCGCCACCGCCGCCGCTGAGGGTGGAGCAGCGGCCGCGGAAACGGGGGCCCCTGAAACCGCCGCCGGAGCCGAGGGTGACGGCATCGCAACTGCCTGAGAAGCGCTAGTGGCCGCGGCCGTCGCCATTTTGTCGGCAAAGAGAAAAAGCCAACCGCCTGGCCGGCTCTGATAGGCTAAAGGCTGGTCACGTGACGCCTTCTTCCTGTGGAAGTCGCCTCGAAAGGGCTTCATTTGCCTCCCGAACCATTCGAGTCATAGAGACCGGAAAAGCAGAGAGACGCGACCATAGAGATGTAGAGCGTCCCGCTGCTTCAACCTCCGTTAAATGTTGAAAGGTTTTGGAGAAATTCTGAGGCCGATTTCTAGTTTCCATTTTTTCATCTTTGATCGGAATTCTGAAACAGATCTTGATCTCAATGAGAATCTACCGAATTTTATGAGGGTCTACATTGTATTGATTTTATTACTAATTTTAAAAAAATATTATTGAACAATACGTACACAGTGAAGCATATCCAAATGTTTGGTCACTCTCTAGAGAGTCATACGTTGCAATCTTTTTCCTTTTTCTTGATTTACAGGTCTGTGACAATTATAATTCATTCAGCAAGTAGAGGACAAGGGTAGGGTTGTTAAGGTCTATCTGGGTTAATCAAATGGAGTCTCAGGTCCAGGTTCAAGTTCATCAGATGGATTTTATTGCTAGCAATGGCGTAGGGGAATATTTTCTGCCAAACTGTGCAAAGAATCAAAGACACTCTAGCTTTTTATTACAAACAGAAACCCATCAGCACCCTCCTTTTAATTTCTCTTCCCAGAATATGATTATTTCTGTAAAATAATCATAAACTGTCTTTTGTTCTGGTGGTGTTCCCTACATGATACATTCTAGCAGGCAACTAGCTAGCTCTAGTCCGGGCAGTGAGCCAATGTGAACCAGGTAACAGCTACCTTTGACACACTTTTGACATACTTTACAGCCACCATTATTCTTATAAAGACTCTATTACAAACAGACCCTATTAACAGACCCTCTCAGGGTGACAGGATATCTTACTTAAATCTTGCTTCTTCCATAAACTGCTGTGCACCATAGGTAGAAAATCAATTTTCCTTGGTTTTTTCCCCAATTTACATAGCCTCCCCAACAGGGCTTCTCAGTATATAAACTCCACACACACTCCTACCCAACCATTCTTTGAAGATGCCAGCCACACATGCAGGCGAAACGTCAGAAAGAAACTATTCCAGAACACGGCTTCACAGTCTGGAAAAAACCCAAAGAAAATCTATGGATGCTGGCCATGAAAGCCTTCGACTTCACATAGGTAGAACAGTTAATGATACATTGTCACTTGCATCATCAATAAATATGAACTGTTTCTTAAAGAATCAAGATGGTTGTACTGTATACCCTTTAATGCAGAACTGGGCAAAGTGTGGTCCTAGGTTGCCTATGGACCCATGGGTCAATTTTATTTGCTCCACAATGCTCCCAAATGTGCACTAGGGGATTTTCACCATGTTTGGAGGCTTCCTGACCACCCAGAGGTCAACAACCATTTTTGCATTTTTTAAAATGGTCTCAAAACACTCTAAAATATCTACTAGAGAGCACTGCCCCCACATTTTGCAGGGCCTCTGTGTCAATTTAGGGCCAGGGTGGGCTTCTTCTGAGCCCCCAAGCATGGCAAAAATGCTTCCAAATGTTCTCATACCCTCTTAGTGACATTTTGGGGCAAAACTTTTTTTTTATTTCGCAGGAGCCAAGTCTGGCTCTCCCAAGATCTAGGAGCCAGCCCAGCCCCTTAGCCTTCCACAGTTGTCCACCCCTGCTTTAATGTACAATAGGGCCCCTGTATCCACTGGGGATTAGTTCTGGGGGGGTCGTAGATACCAAAAACTGTGGATAATAGCAAACGCCATTGAAAATAATGGGACTCTTGGTTTAAAATACCATAGAGTTGCCTCGGAAGATCTAGAAAATGGCTAGAGAAGACACATTTTCTAGGAAGACTCTATGGTAAATGTGCTGTTTTGTGTCCCGTGGATAATTGAATCAGTGGATACAGGGGTCCTATTGTATAAGTATTATGTTGTCAGGAGTTAGAGGCCTGAACTCCTTATAAAATGACCAACCAACTGCAAAGTTGCCAAGTCACTGCCAAGCTAGCCAAGGCCAAGGTTATAGAGCCTGGAGGCCACAGCTGCACACATCATCCTTATATAACTAATTATACAAGTTTTAGTGATGAGTGCAAGGAAAAGGAAGGTGTGCAAAGAATAGGGCGGTGTGCAAAGGTCTTATACAAGATGTATGACACCTAGGTGATTGGCGGAGCCAGTGCCCTGTGACACCTGTGAAACTGCATAAAAAGGAGGCTATGCCCAGAGCTTGTTTCTGTGTGACTAGATGTGACTACTCTACTAGACTGGCTTGAAGCGCTAGAGGCTTGCTGAGCTGACTAGACGTGGGACGAGACTAGCTAGAGGCTAGAGTCGGGACGCTAAATGAGATGTACACTTGGAGAAATGTTGCCTCTTGACCAAGCCTGAAACCTGGCATAGTAGTGTGTATGTATTGTAACTATTGCTACTGCTGTTGATCTGAAGATAAAGTGCCTCCTATTCATAGGAAGAAAAATACTCTGTGTGTATTATTTTGGGAATGGGTTGCTGCTGAGTCTGCTGGGATATTTTTGGTTTCTGTCAGGGATTGAGAGTCCTATCATCCACCAACATATGTATCACCTTTTCCATTAATATAGTCCACATTCTTTTAGACCAAAACAAGATATAGCTTTGAGATCCTTCCATTAAAATGCAATTTCTAGTCTAACTGCTGAAGGCAATGAAAAGATTGCTTACTCCTTTTGTAGACCCTTGATACTTCCTATACATATTGGTAAGAATAGCAGCTGTTGTGGGATTTTATCTCCTGGTGTGAGAAGAGAGACAGACACCAGTCTCGGAAGCAGAGAAGTTTATTTCAAGCAACAGCATTGTTGGGTGCACTGAAGACAATAGAAAAATTCTGGACCCAGCATGCCAAACAAGCAAAGCTTTTATACCATGTAGAACCTTGTCTATTCTATAATTTATTGGCTTAAAAATGCCACATAGGTGGAGAGTGAAGCAGATGCCTCAATATCTCACCCTATAGCTGGTGTTTTTGCTTATAGGTTAAGGCACAAGGGGCTGATGAGCCTGTAAACTACATACCAGCATGCACAGTAAGCCCATTCCAAAATAAAACAAGCTCAACAAATTTCTTACCTCACAGCCACAGAAGACAAGATTAGTGATTTTTGAGATGAATTAGCTGATCCTCATTGAACTGTTCTATTCTGCCTTGGTCAGACCTCACTTAGAATACTGTGTCCAGTTCTGGGCACCACAATTCAAAAAGGATATTGACAAATAGGAGCGTGTCCAGAGAAGGGCAACTAAAATGGTGAAAGGTCTGGAAATGATGCCTTATGAGGAGAGACTTAGGGAGCTGGGTATGTTTAGCCTGGAAAAAAGACGGTTAAGAGGCGATATGATAGCTCTGTTTAAGTATTTGAAGGGATGTCACGCTGAGGATGGAGCAGGCTTGTTTTCTGCTGCTCCAGAGACTGGAACACGGAGCAATGGGTGCAAGCTCCAGGAACAGAGATTCCACCTCAACATTAGGAGGAACTTTTTGACAGTAAGAGCTGTTCGGCAGTGGAACACTCCCTCGGATTGTGGTGGGGTCTCCTTCCTTGGAGGTCTTTAAACAGAGGCTGGATGGCCATCTGTTGGGGATGCTTTGATCGTGATTTCCTGCATGGCAGGGGGTTGGACTGGATGGCCCTCGTGGTCTCTTCCAACTCTGCAATTCTATGATTCTATGATAAGATAGCAAAACACAATGACAAAATGTACTAGACTTAAACTCCATCTCTGACATGAGGTAGCAGTCCAACACTTTGAGGCTAGCTGTCTTTTCCCTCTTACTGTGGCCTAGTTCCTGCCTCATGTGGTTGTCAATGCAGCAGCTTCTTCCTTTTGCTCCAGTGCTTTGGGCTTTGAAAATACAATTGCTTCACATATTGAAATCAGCTGCTCCTTAATGGTAGCAGAAAAGGCTTTCCATTCATATAGTATGATTAACATAAAGGGGAATCCCTACTTTATACTATTTACCAGGATACCTGTCCGAAACACAGTCCACTTTGAGTGTATGTACCTTAGCCTGAGGACCAGGGATAGTTTGGGGATTCTGCTAGTATACCGACCACCCCGTTGTCTAGCAGACTCCCTAACCGAGATGACACAGCTGGTCTCAGAGTTGCTGTTGGAGTCGCTGTTGGAGACTTTTAGTTCTGGGCGACTTCAACATTCCACTCGAGACCAGCTTGACAAATCTGACTGGTGCAGCTTGGGAGTTCATGGAAACCATGACAAACATGGGCCTATCCCAAATGGTCGTCGGGCCCACACATTGTGCGGGTCATACCCTCGATGCGGTCTTTAGTACGGAGCAGGAATATCCGTGGGCGGAGGTTATTAAAAACCACTGCATTGTCATGGACGGATCATTTCCTGGTCAAGACTGAACTAAGAGTCTCTTCCCGCCCCACCGGGGGTGGTGGACCCATTAAAATGGTCCGCCCTCGAAGGCTAATGGAACCAAGAGGATTCCAGAAAGCCTTGGAGGGTTTAATGGTTGGTAACACCGGTGACCCTGTCGAAGCTTTGGTTAATACCTGGAACACCGACCTTACTAAGGCTATTGACACGATCGCTCCCAAGCATCCTTTCCAACCCGCTCCAAACCGTAAGCCATGGTATACAACAGAGCTTAGGAAAATGAAGCGGGTTGGACAACGACTAGAGCGCAACTGGCGGAAAACTCGACTCTTATCCAACAGGACTCGTCATAGGAACTTTCTTTGGTCCTATCGAGAGGCAATACGTGCAGCGCAGAGATCCTTCTCCTCTGCATGTATTGCGTCTGCAGAGTCCCGTCCAGCAGAGCTGTTTAGGGTGGTAAGGGAGTTGACGCAGGTTATTCCTGCGCAGAACCCGTTGCTTAGCCCAACGACAGCCTGCTGTGACGCGTTTAACAATTTCTTTGCAGATAAAATCTCTCGGATAAGAGCCGACTTAGATGCCAGTAATTTGACAGAAACAATTGACGAGGTGTCCAGCAACTCCGTTGATGTAAGTTGACTGGATGAATTTCAATCCGTGAGTACCGAGGATGTGGACAAGCTACTTGGTAGGGTGAAGAAGACGACCTGCCCGCTCGATCCTTGCCCTTCATGGCTGGCCATCCAGGGGGGGACTGCCTTGATGGTGTTCCTTAAGGACATCATCAATGCATCCCTCAGAGAAGGGTGTGTTCCATCTTGTTTAAAGGAAGCAGCCGTTAGGCCGCTCCTGAAAAAATCTTCCCTTGACCCCCTGGACATGAACAACTATAGGCCGGTTTCTATGTTACCATTCTTGAGCAAAGTGATCGAGAGGGCAGTTGCGCTTCAACTCCAAGTGGTCTTGGATGAAACCGATTATCTAGACCCATTTCAAACTGGCTTTAGGACAGGATTTGGAGTTGAGACTGCCATGGTTGCCTTAACCGACGACCTGCGTCTAAGCATCGACAGGGGTAGCGTGACCCTGTTGGTGCTTTTGGACATCTCAGCAGCTTTCGATACGATAGATCATAGCATCCTCTTGGATCGCCTGAGAGGGTTAGGAATCGGAGGCATTGCGCTCCAGTGGTTCCGGTCCTTCCTCTCGGGCAGGTCCCAGAGGGTGTTGCTCGGGGACAGTTGCTCCAGCAGAAAGGAGCTTATTTGTGGTGTTCCGCAGGGCACCATCCTGTCCCCGATGCTGTTTAACATCTATATGAAGCCGCTGGGTGAGATTATTCGGAGTTATGGGGCTGGGTGTTATCAGTACGCTGATGACACCCAGATCTATTTCTCCTTGTCCCGATCGTCGGCCTCGAATTCCAATGGTGTCTCTCCTCTTAATGACTGTCTTAAAGCAGTAATGGGCTGGATGAGGAAATACAGATTGAGATTAAATCCAGACAAAACGGAGGTGCTCACGGTAGCGGCTCCGAAACCAGGAGTTGGGTTGCAACTTCCAGTCCTGGATGGGGTCACACTCTCCGTTAAGGACTGTGTTCGCAGTCTGGGGGTGCTCCTTGATTCATCACTTCAGATGACGAGTCAGGTGAATGCGACAGTCAGGAGCGCCTGTTATCAGCTTCGGCTGATACGCCAGCTGCGCCATTTCCTGGAAGTAAAGGACCTCGAGACCGTGGTGCACGCGCTGGTAACCTCTCGTCTAGATTTCTGCAATGCGCTCTACATGGGGCTGCCCTCATGCTTGGTCCGGAAACTTCAGTTGGTACAAAATATGGCAGCCAGAGTGGTCTCGGGAACATCTCGGAGAGACCATATAACTCCAGTGTTAAGATCTCTCCACTGGCTGCCTATCAGTTTCCGGGCCCAGTATAAGGTGTTGGTTATTACCTTTAAAGCCCTAAATGGCTTGGGTCCAACTTATCTCCGGAACCGCATCCTCCCATACAATCCTCCCCGCACACTCCGGTCCTCTGGGAGAAATTTGCTTCAGCCACAAAAATCTAGGCTGTCTGCAGCCTCCCAGAGGGCCTTTTCGGTAATTGCCCCCAAATTGTGGAATGACCTGCCGAACGAGATCCGTCAGATAACAACCCTGAGTAGCTTTAAAAAAGCACTAAAGACGGATCTCTTTCGGCAGGCCTTTCCTAATTAGATCCCGGCCTCAGGGGATCCTGGCTTCTTTTAGTACGCTGGCCATTTATAGTATTTTATAGTATTTATTGTTTTTAATTGTGATTTTATATGAGTTGGTTTTAATTTATAATTGTTTAATATTTTTTTATGGGGGAGGGTGGGTGGGGGGTGTTTGGGGATTTTATCTGTATTGTATTTTAATTATTGTAAGCCGCCCCGATTGTTTTAACAGAGGGGCGGGGTATAAATTTTATTATTATTATTATTATACTATCTCCTCCAGAGGTGGGGGTGCTTTAGAGGTGGGGGTGCTTTATCTGGGGGAATTATTAGCTCAAACAGAAGTCTGTAAGAGGTGGATAACTTCGGGGATCTTTACACCTACGTATACCAGTACTAACTGTAGGGAGCTCTCAAGTTAAAGTGTAATCATTGAATCATAGAGTTGGAAGAGACCTCAAGGGCCATCCAGTCCAACCCCCTGCCATGTAGGAATACATAATCAAATCATTCCTGACAGATGGCCATCCACCCTCTGTTAAAAACCTCCAAAGAAGGAGACCCCACCACACTACGAGGCAGTGTATTCCATTTCTGAACAGCTCTTACTGTCAGGAAGTTCTTCCTATGAAGTATTGTTTATTGGAAATAACATAGGGGATATGCTAGCATACGAAACATACACTCTTAAGAACCATACAAGGCTATGGGAAAGAAAGGGGGGAAGTTGGATAGAGAGAAGTTCAGGAAGACAGAGTTATAGTTACCAGTCTTGAAGATAATAGTTCCATGCAATGAAAAAGTTCAGACTGGTGTCTGAGGGAAGCCCAGAGAATCCGGCAGTGTTGGTGTCTGTCTGTGGCACATTTTACTGGAATCTAGGGTCTAATATTTATACCCTGTTTCATATCCTGAAGGAGTATTCTGATTATGACAAAGCCTGGATGGCTTCCCCACCAGACAGACAAAGGGAACAAAACTCAACTGATTGCTTTAGTTCTGGAAAGACAAAACATAGATGGTTCTGCGGCAACCTCTTTCATGTTTAGTCAGGTAGGGGGTATAGGAGAGGTATAGATTAAGGAATATCCACTGGTTTGCATGACTGAATGAATTGTTGAGATGCCCTGGGCTGGAAGAAAGGATTAGCATATACCTCCTTAATGACTGTGTTTACTAAGGGGCTTCCGCACAATCCTAATATAGTAGCACCCTGCATCCGCTGTTTTGCCATCCTCTGTATTTTTGATCTGGGAGATGGTTAAGCATGAAGGTTTTTCTGTAATAAAGTGCTAAACGTATGAATACATGTCTGGAGAGAGTTGAAGTAGGGTTTCTGGATCCTAAAGCCCAGTGGACTTTTCAGATAGATCTAAATCAGGACAGCCCTGATGAAATGCAGGCAATGAAATTAGTGCACAAATGAAACTAAAACTTAATTTTGCAAGATAAGCTTTATTAAGAAATGGCAACAGAGTTAATGCAGCTCTAATATTGAATGCATATGCGATATAAGGGATGAAGAAAAAAACATTTAAAAATAGCAAATCTCATACAGGGTGAGTCTCCCTTATCCAGAATTCTGAAATATTCCAGAATCTAAAATTGTCCACATGGGTGGCGGAGATAGCAACACCTGTGTTTTCTGATGGTTCAATGTACAAAAACTTTATTTTATGCACAAAATTATAAAAAACCTGTATAAAATTGCCTTCAGGGTATGCGTATAAGGTGTATAAAAAACATAAATGAATTTTGTGTTTAGATTTGAGTCTGATCTCCAAGATATCTCGTTATGTATATGCAAGTACAGTTGGCCCTCCGTGTCCACAGATTTAAGTATTCACAGCTTGAAAATATTCTTTAAAAAACAATAATCCAAAAAGCAAACCTTGATTTTGCCATCTTATATAAGGGACACCATTTTGCTATGCCATTGCATATAATGGGACTTGAGTATTCACGGATTTTGATATCCACGGGGGGTCTTGGAACCAAGCCCCAGCGAATATGAAGGGACAACTGTATTCCAAAATCCAAAATACCTCAGTTTCCAAGCATTTCAGATTAGGGAGGATCAACCTGTACTAGGATTAAAGGGGAAGCATCTGCCAGCATCATAGAGACTCTATACAAACTGTGGTGTATCCACATTGTGCCATTAACTGTTGCTGTTATGAATTGTTAATGTATTTTATCTTATACCCTTACAATCTTTCACATAATTTTTACAAATTGTACTTCTGGCATTTCCTGCCCATTGAGTTTGATTTTCTTCTTTTGTGTCTAACGACTGATGCATTTCATGCATCTGATGTGATAAAGCATGCGCTAGTTCAGAAAGGAAGAACTTAATTAGTCTTTTATATGTGCCAAAGACTTCCTTTTAGATACAGTTCTGGCCATTGCATCTCAAAATAAAATATTGGAAAAGATGAAGATTCAAAGCATTTGGGGCTTTTTAGTGCAGGGAGGAAGACAGCCAAGGGGACACAGTGCAGGAAAAAAATGGATAGTGAGGTTTTTATCCCTCTCTGGTAACAATAGAATATAGAGTCATTCAATTGATTGGCAGTAGAAAAATGATTCACCTAATTAACGGAATTAACTGCCATAAAGTGGTGATGATCTCTTAAAGGAGAATTTTTAAACTTGAGGAAGAGTTTGTCTATACCTATTAGCTGGAATGGGCATAAGGAACTTCATGAGTCAGAAGTCTCTTTAACACCTGTGACTGGAGAGCATGAGCCCTGCTTTTGGCCTTCAGTGGGAGCCCGAATACTAGAATGACAAAGTTGTGTCAATGAGAGATACTGATCTACTGTGTTCAGGAGTTGTCAGCCTTTGGGCCTCCTGATGTTTTAGACTTCCTTCACCTCCAAGAAGTGCCAGCCAGTATGGACAGTGATTCTGGGATGAAGATTTTTCTCTTGGCATGTTCTGAAGTCTTGTACATTGGAAGTAGATATGATGCTGTATATATTGTTGTCCTCACTAGTCTTCATCTGGCTGGCTGCACTTGAATTACAATATTGAGTTATTCAGGATTTGTACTACCAAAGACAAATTTTCTGACAGCCAGTGTGGTGTACTGGTTTGTGTGTTGGACTATGGCTCTGAAGACCAGGGTTTGAATTCCCACTCAGCCATGGAAACCCACTGGGTGACCTTGGGCAAGTCACATTCTCTCAGCCTCAGAGGAAGGCAACGGCAAAACTCCCTCTGTACAAATCTTGCCAAAAAAAACCCCCACAATAGGTTTGCCATAAATCGGAAATGACTCAGACACACAACAACAACATTAACGCTGACCAGTGCAAACACTATTTATCAACACAGCATTGTCAAGGATGCAGGTTAATGGTGCCTGGTATTACTGTATGTGACAACCACATATAATTAATCTAAAAAACTTTGAACACCTGAAGTTGAGCTACAAAAGCTTTTTATGACAGAAACTCTTCGACTTTCTGCCACATTCACTCTTCCTGTTTCAATAATTAGATATTTATATCCTGTTCTTCAGCCACAAAGGCTCTCTGAGTAGCTTACATGTTGTTTAGCAATGGTACTTACACATCTACACTGTTTTTTATAGTGCAAGGCACTCTGAACAGTTTACAATGTGTTAGCTAATAATGATTAGGAAAACCTACACAAAGGTGAATAAATGCGCTTTACCTGAGAAGGGATAAGTTTTCTGTAAGTGCTTGCTATAATTCTAGACCTTGAACACCTAGCCCATTTATTCCTATTGATCTGTTCAAACACTTCATCTGGAGTAAGGAGGAGACTAAAACCTCTACTCTCACCTCAAAAAAACACTTTCAATGGTCCCTGTTTCTAATTATCATGTCTGTTAGAACCGAAGAAAGTAGTACTTCCTATTTGACACTGCAGTTCAGCATGAGGACAGAGACTCTCACTCTTCTGAATAGGCTTGCACCCAATTTTCTGGATGGTGTTTATCTGGATTTAAAAAAAGGAGTGGGGAGTAATAACATCTTTTTAGTACTAGAACAGTGGTTCTTAATCTGTGGACAGTGGATCACCAGGGGTCTGTGATGTACTCACAGGGGGTCCATAAAGGCTTGAAGGCTGCTCAGCCACCTGCTCCCTGAAGTGGAGTGGCCACGTGACAGGAGCCAAGGCAAAGGCTGGCTTGGCCTGCACATTGCCATTCAATCCACTTCAGCCACAAACTTGTAGGAAGAAGCAGGATAAAAGTCTTCCCTTCCCCTTCAATACCTATGAGAGAAGATTTAAATGGATGGTGTGACATCATCATCATCATCATCATCATTTTAAATCTTGAGTTAAATCTTGGGGATCCATGGCAACAAAAGATATTTAAAGGGAGTCCCTGGTAAAGAAAAGGTTAAGAGCCACTGTACTAGAATATAAAACACAATGGTACAGTTGTGATATACCTGAGAAAGGATTCACTGCTAACCCAACTTCTGAAATTGTAACAGGGGCTACAGTCATACTTGCTGCAGGCTTTAAAAAAAACTTTAGATATGTAAAATATCAGGATAGGTTCTCTCCAAGACCAGGTATCTTTCACAATGAGGACTGGTACAGGCAAGGGAGTACTCTACATAGCACAAGGCTCATGACAGTCCACCTCCTATAGCAACCCTTTTTTTTCAACAGTTTGAAGCAGTTTAAAACTGAAGGAAAAGACCTTACCTCTTCCTTGTAACCATGGCTAGGAGAAGATAAAATGCTTGGGAACTACCGTAAAATGTTGGTTTAAATATAGATTCCAGCAAACAGATTCCTTGCACGTTTCCCTTCTCCATAACTATACCACATAAAATCCCTGCTCATTAATGTTCATCACTCCAGGCCTTGGCTAAAACAAAAACAACATCCTATTGCAATGTGCTAATCGGACATGCAGGTATCTCTGAAGACCTGTCAGAAACTTCACATTGTCTCAGAGTACTATTCCTGGGTGAATGCCACTGGCCAAAGAACAAATCTTGGAAGTTCTTACATTTCAAGGGCGGTCACACAATTAAACACCAAACACAATTCAAAGTATTAGTGACAGTCTTCAATGCTCTAAATGGCTTAAAAGCGAGACACAGTATGTGTGGGTTTGCAGAAGTTGATGGGACTAAACTCCTTTCAAGCCTTCCATTTGCTATGCTGGGTAGGGCCAATGTGAGCTGCAGTCTGACAGGTTCTGGAAGGTCACACATTCCCTAGCCCTGGTTTATAATGTGTGTTTTATCAGGAATTACTTAACCTTGAGAACCTGCCCATATACCGAGGTCATTATTATTATTATTATTTTATTTATTTATACCCCGCTCTTCAGCCACAAGGCTATCAGAGCGGCTTACAAATTGTTTTAAGCAATAGCCATTTACACATCTACACTGCATTAAGCAGTTTCCAATGTGTGTTAGCTAACTAATCTTTACAGGCCCTTTTCCTGGTGACCTGTTTTTGCAGGTCAGGTGCGTGAAAAAGGATTCAGTTGCAGCACACCATCTATGCAATACTCACTCAGAGGTTCAGCTGACACCTTAAAAAGGCATCTGGTAAACATGTTTTTGTTTTCCCAAGCTTTAAAAATACTATTGTTGGTTTCAATTCTGCTACCACATTTTAAACATATTATTTCTATTGCTGTGCCATTTTGATGTTTCTTTTTTTGTGTGTGGGGGTAATTGCTTCTAGCTTTATTATAAGCTGTACTGGGGATGTTAGCACTGATGGGATGAATGCATGTGCTCATATAAACAAATACTAAGCAAAACAAGCAGATCACTTTAATTTGCCATTTTATTTAGGTATCAGTTTGGATTGCACATGGGGTATAATTTGGAGGGTTTTTGATAAAGGATACAAAACCCCAAAAATGGAGAGAAATATAAAATCATTCTTCATGAATGAAAGCCAGCTAGGAATCTCAGTTACCCTTCTAACTAGTTCCAAGTAAAACTGCCAGTCTGCAAGTTTATAAACAGGGGTTAAAATCCAATCTACTTCATATCTAGTGTTATATGTGGGCACACACTGCTGCTGTGTACTCTGAAGTTATTTGAATAGGGTTTGTGCAGCAATCACACTCAAGCCTCAGTGAAAAACAAAATATGTTGTACAGCATATGGCAGATGTCACACACAATTTAAAAACCAAATGACTGTATTTATAGAATGAACTGAAAACATTAACAAACCAGAGGGCCAAAATCATTTAATATCTGTCTATAATTTAGACAGGAGAAGAATACCATGGAATTTGACTACATGTATAACAGATTATAGTCGGCTACAGTTCACTTACTGTAAAATTGTATTTATTTCTCTTGCACAATTATTTCCCAACGTGAAAATAAGTCTCCAGTGAACTTACCTCAGGAAAAAATGTTTTGTTTTATACACACACACGCGCGCGCACACACACACACACGCTTAAGGATTAACAAATCCTCCTCACAGTAATTTGCCTTTTAAGGATACCTTCATTATTTGGTATCAGACTTGCTTGAGGATACATGCTAAAATTTACCAGAAAATTTCTTTAAAACAAGAAACTTGGAAGGCCCTGCAGCAACTAAGTTTCATAACCTTCAGAAAACTGTGATTCTCATTCTCCTACTCCTGTCTCTTTCACTACATGCAATGCTGCTTCTCATAAACCAGTCCAATTCTTTTGGAGGCAGGAACCTGTAGTTCCTCAGATACTGTCGGACTCTTAACTCCTGTCAGTCCCAGCCAGCATGGCCAATGATCAAGTGTGATAGGAATTGTAGTCTAACACCATCTGGAGATCAAAGGTTCCTCAACCGTGTTCTAGATGCGCAAAAGCACTCTGAAACTGGAGTTTGAAAAACCCTCTGATTTTTGGTCTCTGAAGAATATATTAGTGCTTTATTCAGAAACCAGGTGTTCTGAAATTCTGCTAAAAAAAAAAATCCAACTGCAAATTTATCTATTTTTCACCATCAGAACATTTGTCTGAAAAGTTTATTTTAAATTTTCTGAACACCTGAAGCAGGACTGCTTTAGATATTACACAAGTGTCCAGAGAAAACTAAACAAAAATTATAACTGTTATAAATTACAAGTACTTGTTTTTGAAAGAGCTCCAGTAAACAGAAAACATGACACACATATTGCAAGGAAACCCCCAACATTTCATGCAACAGCAGGCAAGATGTAAAAAGCCACCTAAATTCACACATTTTTACACTGAATCATCAGAAAAAAGTATTCTTTAGTAAATCTGTACATCCAAATACATTTGGGAGCTACATCTAAGTTACATCATTTAACGTTTTATACACTTGTTACCCCTTTTAAATCATCAAGTAAACACTCCAAACTGGGGGAGGGTGGTTGAGTTAGGAAATAAGAAAAGTAATAAATCATTGCGGACATTCAATTATTATTTTTTAAATCTAGACTTCCAAGTGTTGAATAAAAACAGAATGCATTGTCTTAATTTAATATTTCTGCTTGCTAACTGTACAAAAATTGCAGTGCAGAGAATTCCACCTTTGTACTTAGTTTCTTTGGATGGATCTCAGATATAGCTGGATATTCCTTTAATCATAAGCAAATGGAAAGTTGGTCCTATTAAACAGATACTGCATGCAAACATTTGCGTTTTTAAACAAATATATGTTATGTTTTTTAGTAGGTGATATTGCAAGTTATCCTGGTACCACCAAGAGTTTCTTTACCCTGTCAAACAGCACTAAAACTTGGAGATGAAATTCTTCCAGAATAGTAATTTAAGTACCAGTAACTAATCAGAAAAAAATTAGGAGTCACGTGTTTCACTTTCCTTTTTACTTGAATGGAACAAATGCTTAAATACAGTTTGTCCTCTTCACTGAAGAGAGCTAGTCTATTTCATCTTTATGAGCTAGGGGTTTTTTTTGGGCGGGGGGGGGGGAGATTAGCATGTACTGTGGTAATGCCTACTGAATACAATCCAAGCATTTGCTGCGAACAGTTGGAGGAAGTCAGTAAGAACTAGGATCAATGAAAAGAGATGTTGCTTTAAATGATCCATAAGAGAGAGAGAGAGAGACCCACAGAGTGCCCAGTGTTAAACACACAATTTTCTTCTTGCGCTTTTTGGTGTGCAAGTTTATATATACTCTGTCCCCACCCCCACCCCCACATGTTAACTGTTCCAGAGTTCAGTTTCCTTAGTCAATTTTCACATTGGTGTAGATTTTTCTAACAAAGGCACTTGTTCCCATATAGCCAATAGCTCCTGAGGGGGAAAAAAAGGAATATGTATAAGCAAGCAAGTGATTTTTTTAAAAACAAGTATTACATTTAATTTTAACACTTTGGCAATCAAAAGGGAAAATCAACTAGAGGAGCTAATGAGTACTCAAAGCCTCTTTGAAACAACCAGTGTCATCAGGACGCAAGTGCTAAACTGAACCTTTTGCAGGGGAAATAGTTATCCCTTCTGTACTGTCTTAGTCTCTCTCTGGTTGAGTGTAGGAAAGACATAGCTGTTAATCTATGCCCAAATACATTCCAATCTAAGTCTACAAATGCAGGCAACAGAATTATTAGCTTTTTTTCTTATGTTAATTTGCTATTTGTATGTGGAAATGTTCATAAAAATGTGATTTATTTTTTTTAAAAAAAGCTATGCCCAACTAGGCCTCCATGGCAGGGTCAATTTACTGAAGTTATCCAATTGTCTTAACAAAGAAATTCTAATCTGAAGATCAGAAACAGACCAGAAGTATCCTGCATCCTTCCCTAGCCAACAAAAGGAAGACATGGCTTACTGGAAGGAAATGAATGGTCTGCCTCATAAAGGCAAAGAGAGCTCACACTTCAAGTGTGAAACACTGACAGGAGACTAATAGGGAGAAAACACCAATTCATACTGGCATGCTTGTGTCCGTTCCTTTATAAACACAATAGGTACAACTGACAATGTTTTATATGTTTCTTTTGTAAGTGTACAGTTGCCCCTCCACGTTTGCAGCTTTCACTTTTGCGGTTCCACCTATTTGCGGTTTGCTCAGCAAGCACCCTGTTTAAATCAGCTTCTCTCCCTTGCACACAAGGGAGTGGAGCCGATTTAAACGGAGTGCTCCCCAAGCAAACTGCACGTCCAACTCCCTGCTCTCCTAGGGCTTGGCTCCGTTTTCGGGTGGAGAGCCAAGCCCTGGGAGAGCAGGGAGTTCAGGGCAAAATCCTTTTCAGTCATACCCCCACCCTTCCCAAAGCGGTGATGGGCTTTTCAAGCCTTGTTGCAGCTTTGGGAAGCACGGGATGGTGGTGGCTGAGAAGCCTCCTGCCTGCCAAGCCGCCACCCCCCAGCCCTTCCCGAAGCGACTGTGGGGCTCGAGAGCCCATAGCCATTTTGGGAAGCATGGGGGGGGGGGGCTGAGAAGCCTCCCAGCCTCCTAGCCACCACCCCTTGGCCCTTCCCAAAGCAGCTGTGGGGCTTGAGAGCTCCATAGCTGTTTTAGGAAGCATGGGGTGGTAGTGGCTGAGAAGCCGCCTGGCTGCCATCCCTTGGCCCTTCCCGAAGCGGCTGTGGGGCTTGAGAAGCCTCCTGGCCACCCACCCTCAGCCCTTCCCAAAGGAGATGTGGGGGGGAGGTGGCTGAGAAGCCTTCCGCCTGCCTGGCTACCACCCCTTGGCCCTTCCTGAAGCGGGGTGGTGGTGGTGGCTAAGAAGCTTCCTGACTGCCACCCCCTGGCCCTTCCTGAAGTGGCTATGGGGCTCGAAAAAGTCCGTCGCCACTTTGGAAGGATGGGGGGGGGGTTGCGGGCAGGCGGGGGGAGACATATTTTTATTCGCATTTTTTTCACATTTGTGGGGGTCTTGTGACCCTAACCCCCGCAAATGTGGAGGGATGACTATATATATTAAAATCAATAAACTACATTCTCAAGTGATTTAGAGCTCAGCATTCCAAAATTCAGGAAAATTACTAGCAACTCAATTTTTGAGGACCTACCAAACAAAATTACTTAAAAACAAATGGTAAGAAATTAGAAATATTATTTGAAGAATTGACTTGAATCTTAGTGGTTTAGTCCCAACTAGAGTAGACCCCACTGAGTCAACATGCAGGTAAATACCAGTGGTCCAGTGGATCAACTTCAGAAGGAACTAACAATATGATTTAAGCTACTGTATACATTATGAACTTACCACACATTATTCCCAGGGCTGTGCTAAATACTGCCATATAACCAAAGTAAAATGATGTCTGAAACAAACCATACATCCTGGGGAAAAAAGCAAAACACAGGGAGGTTTTTAATGTCTCCAAATTGCCAATTATTAGAAAGGTTTCTTATTTTTAAAAGTGAAAACACAAAATGTCAAAAGCTACGTACTTTGTCTTGAAAAAGTAGTAATAAAAGGAATACATGTAAACATAGATTGCAGTTGAAGCAGCAGACAGAAAACTTGTCCATTGCCTAAAAAACACATGCAAACAGTTAGTACAAACAATTTATTTGTCAAACAGTACATAACAATCCTTGATAACCACCAGAACAGAAATGTTCTATTTTTATTAAAACTTAATTCACCATTTTCTCCCTTACATGAAACTAGCATGAATACTTCTTGCAGCTTTCTTCAAAATATTCTACCAAGTCTCTAATGGTCTCTAAATATTCTCTAAAATCTCTATGACTGTGCTCTTCTTGAACTACAATTTTCCAGTTCTGTCTTGTTCATACACAATGGGCAAGATTGTTTGAGATTTCTTCAATGCATTTAAGACTGAACAGTAAATAAACAAAAATACTGTGTGTATAATAAACTAGCTTAAATGGCCTATGCTATCTTAGCCTTACTACAATGCTCTATATGTAAGCTTTCCTTTGTAAGATGGTTCTGAAATTGCAGCCACTGAAGAATGCAGTAGGCAACTGATGAGGAAGAATCAGCACATTCCGCCCCAGCTGGACTGGCTGTTGATAATTTTCCAGGCTTAATTCAAAATGCTAGTTTTAACCCTAGGACCCCAGTACTTGAAAGAAACAAGTCTATAAGCTGAAGTCAGCATCAGAAGTGACAGCAGCCCTTTCATTTGTACTCCCCGGTCTTCCCCCAGGAAGGCCTGCTTGGTCCTAATGTAACCATCTTTTTGGTGCCAGGTTAAGATGCTTTTCCATTCCCATACATTTGATGGCACATGATTTTTAAAAGGCTAGAATTATCACCATTATAGATACATTGTTTTTGGTGGTTTTTTTAAAAAAACTATTAATAGTGCTTTAAAAACTATGAATCTTTTTTTTAGAAACAGATGTATAAACTGAAACAGCAACAACTACAACACTTACCACCTATAATCCTCTGCATTCAGTAGAAAATATGTACACACGATTGTCACACACACAGTCACAATGCAGAGGATAACCAGCACTAACATCATGAAGCCATAAACATAATAGATTTTGTAAGCCCAGAAGGAGGTGAAGATAAAATACCTAAAGACAAAAAAGAAACCTTATTTATTGCATGGATAGGCATATTTAATTAAATTAGTCAGACAAGTAAATTTTTGATATATGAACATTTTTGAAAAATCTCTAAGTAAATGACTCACATTTCAATGAAAATGGATCCAAATGGGAGAATCCCACCCAAGCAAACAATAACTGCTGGTTCCATAAACCTGGAAAGAAATTAAGAGTTAACCCTCTAATGTGATCAAAAGCAATGAAGTGAGTTAAAGTGCAGAAAGTTCTTGCCGAGCTGAGTGAAATAGTTCATAGTACTGAACCAGATAGCTGCATAATTTCTAGAGTAATGCACGGATGCAGGGGTGGGCTGAATGAGACTAACTGAACTCTGACAAAACAGAGGCCTTTTGGGTGTGTGGTTCCATGTCTGGAAAACAGGTAGGCTCCCTATTCTGGCTGGAGTTGCAGTCCGTCTGGAGGATCAGGTTCTCAACCTGAGGGTACTCCTGGATCTATCTTTGCCACTGGCAGCCCAACTAACACTTTTATCCACTTTGGTTGATACCAACTGTAGTGGTTGCTGGCTTTAGTAGTCCAGACACGATACCCTTAAGGCTGGACTACTGCAATGTGCTCTATGTGGGGCTGTCTTTAAGGCTGGTCCAGAAACTGCAGCTGGTGCAGAATGGTTCAGCAAGGCTTCTGGGCGGAACGATCTACTGAAAGCTCATTAACACTTTTGCTGAAAGAAGTGGACCAGTTGCCTATCTGCTACCAGGCGAGGTATAAGGTTTTATTTTTATTTTATTATAAACTAATAAAAATAAATTATATATATATATATATATATATATATATATATATATATATATATAAACTAATAAAAAATTATTAGTTTATAAGGCCCTAAACAGTTTAGAACCTGGTTACCTTAGAGACTACCTTCTCCCTTACAGACCCAGTATGTCGTTAAGGTCACCTGGAGAGGCCCTCTTGGTAATGCCACATGTTTCTGAAATCTGTTTGGCAGTTGTTCACAGCAGGGCATTAAGCATAAAAGCACCATTCTAGCAACAGTTATTTAACTGCAAATATTTGTAAAATTGCTTAGATTTCCAAGTGGCATAAATTAATGGTACTGACAATAAAGTTGTCCCTCCGCATCCATGGATTTGGTATCCACAGATTTATGTATTCAGGGTTTGAAAATATTCTTTAAAAACTAATTATCCAAAAAGCAAACATTGATTTTGCCATCTAATGTAAAGGACACAATTTTGCTATGCCACTGCATATAATGGGACTTGAGTATTCACAGATTTCGGTATCCACGGGGGTGGGGGGTATCCTGGAACCAAACCCCAGCAAATATGAAGGTACAACTGTATAAACAATACACAAAATCAAAATAAAATATTGTATTGTCCATGAAACAGAAGTAAGTTGGATTATACAAGGGAGGCTGAAAAAATGGATTAGTTTTCACTACATTCATCTGAAAATAAAAACTGTTGGAGTATGCCAACTCCCAGAAGAAAGACCACTTCACACAATGAGTGCTATGGTGCTAAACATCCTGCTCTGAATGACTGAGGACTGGACCTGAGGAACACAACACGTTGCATCGCTCAGAGGGATCCTCCAGATGTCCCAAAGGATAAATAAAATAAGTAAGTGTAAAGGATAATAGTGGGTTTACCCATGCCTTGATTGTGTGTGTAAGTGCCTTCAAGTCACCTGTCAACTTATGGCAACCGCATGCATTTCATAGGGTTTTCTTAGGCAAGGAACACTCAGAGGTGGTTTTGCCAGTTCCTTCCTCTGAAATATAGCCTACAGCACCTGGTATTTATTGACGGTCTCCCATCCAAGTACTAACTAGGACTGACTCTGCTTACCTTCCAAGATCAGATGGGATCTGAGGCCTTACACCATTGTTTAAATAGTGCAATGAGCTCTACACAGAGTTATCTTTGAGTCTGGAAGTTTCATTTCACAGAAAACACAGCACCTAGGCTGTTAAGTTGTACAAGGTGACCAAAAATCTACATTGGTCATGACTTGTTTTTCAGGCTCAGTTCAAGATGTTACTCTTAACCTTTGATGTTTTAAATATCTGAGGGCCTGGCCATATGAGGGACCTTTTATCTAACTAATACAATTTTCAAAAGCGGCCATTTTGAGAACACATCCACTTGCTGAAGCCCATTTCTTTGGCAAACATGAAATGGCTTTCTCTTGTCTTACTCTCAAGTAGTGGAACGTTCTCCCTTAAGAACTAAGATTGATGGCAAGTCTCTCAGCTTTTTGGAAAGTAGTTAACGCATACTGTTTTAGCACATTGTTTTAGTTTGTGCTTTTAGATTGTAAACAGTGATTTTACTATTGTTAATATGTTTTATTCAGGTAATTAATGTATTTATTGTTTTATTTGAGATGTATGCTTCCTAGGTGGCATTTGTGGAAAAGTAGTGTACAAATAATACATGAATATTTCATGGACAACCTGCTTCATTGGATAGACAAATGCAAAGAAATTCTATTTGTACTGTACCATTTTTTCTCTGGGATTGGACGAGGAACAGCATTGACTCGACAAGGAAAGTTGGGCTGACCCGAAAGATTTCGTCCAAGTATTGTGCCAACAAGGTTCAAAGGAAGAATAACGAAGAAACAGATGCAGCATACTGCTACCTGTAAACTCGCAGTCAGACAGAAAGAGAAGATATAAAATGCATCCTCTACAATATTAACACATTTCTAGCAATGTCAATTGTAACATGTCCCTCTTTTGTCTACCCGGATTAGTAACAGTAAAATGCATTCCTTGAGAGAAACAATAAATACAGTAGGACCCCCGTATCTGCTAGGGATTGGATCTAGGGGGTCTCCATGGATACTGAAAACCGTGGATAATAGTGACCACCACTGAAAATAATGGGATTTCCCATTTAAAATACCAGAGTTGCCTTGGAGGACCTAGAATATGGCAACAGAGGACACATTTTCTAGAAAGACTCTATGGTAGGTGTGCTGTTTTGTGTCCCATGGATAACTGAATCAGTGGATAATGAATCAGTGGATACGGGGTCCTACTGTACCTAACAGCCAAATTATTATCAGGAAAGTGAAGCAAAGCAAATCGGTTGTCCCAATGAGCAGAAATGCACATTTCCATCATAGTTTTTTAACAACTTTGGGAAAAGCCACCTGAACCATGCGGGATCCCATTGGGACAAAAGGTTTTCTCGAATTCTATGACGAGTATTTTCACCGTTTAGACAAGCCCTACATCTGTGCATGACTCTGTTGTTGAAAGATCCCCTAGGGAACAGGGAGGAATTATCAAAGTTGGCTTTGATCCAGCCCACAAAGTTGGGGTGGATACATTCTGCCTCTGCTACAGGAGATATGGGGGAAGTGTCTGACTCCACCACTCCCTCCATTGGGAGAATATTCTTGATGAGCTGGACCTTCCCTCTCCATCCTAGAATATACTCTCAAGTTTCCTTGATTCAAAGGCCACCACTCCTACTGCATGGTTCAGGTTTAGTGAGTAAAGTAACAAAGTACTAATTAGCTCATATGTGTTTGCAGTGGTACCCTGAAACATGCCTCTTTGTCATATACTAGTTTTGGCTACATGGCCAAGGGCAGCAGGTGGAACTCTGAACCCATAGTGGGCAAGCAACTGTTTGTGGAAAATTTCTCCATGCTCCATTTATCCCCATAATGAAGAGGGGAAATTGTCTGGGGGTTTTTGCAGAGAGGTCTCTAGTCCTCTAGAGAACTGGACGCTGCATTTCTGAAGCAATCCTAAACTAACTGCTCTCCTACCCTTTAGAGGGGAAAAAGGAGAGATGAATTTCAATTAGGATGTCAGTTTTTAAACCTGTTTATGTACTGTACAAATACCTCAACAATGACAAATGAAAACTGAATTTATTACAAAAATAAGCAAATTGTACAATTTGATTTGATCTCATTAAAAACTTTTCATTCAAATCTCTACCTATTTTGAACAGTTGGATTGTTGAAGGCAATGTACAGGTTGCCCCCCACATATCTGCAGAGGTTTGGTTCCCAGACTTATCGTGGATACCAGAAACCACAGATAATAGTGCACCCTATTAAAATAAAGGACTTCTAGTATGAACATACCATAGAGTTGCACTGAAGGACCTAGCAATTCCCAGAGGGCACCTCTCTAGGCATTTTCCAGCATGACTCTATGGTATGTGTCCCTACTTTTTTCAGCTGCGGATTCAACTGAAAGCATAGGTAATGGTTCTGTGGATGGGGGACGGGGAGACCTGTATAGCAACTTTTTTCATTTAATAGTTTAAACTGGTAGAGATAATTAAAGTACTCACCATTGTTCCAAAAGGAAGAGCCCTTGATGCATGATAATAAATGGCAATGAAGTTAATGAAGAAGGCTGTACCACACACCATTGCAGGGATAAGGAATGCTCCAATGAACATCTGCTTTATCCACCGCCTTCCTGCAGGGAAGAGCATTCCAAATTCATCTGAGATTAAGATTATCCATTACAACCCAAAAAGCACTGTATTGTGAGATGTCACTTAACTGACAGCTAGATTAAATAAAAAGAAAGTGTTTTCCACATTCAGCATATATAAAGCTATCAAGAGTTGAATTTTTGTTTTGGGAAAAAACACAAGCAACAGATATATTAGTGTCCTCATTCAGACATGTCTGATAGTCTTTAGGTAGAAATGACTGACAAACCCCAGATCTTCAGACCATTTTTTCCTGTAGAACTAACATAGGATTGCATTAAAAGTGTTGTTTCCAACACTTTGATTTTATTCTTGTAAAAACTGTAGTCCCAAGAAAGAATATTTTGAAAGTAAAAAGAATATCAAACAAGTCACCATGGCCATAAATGGTTTCTATATCTTTTTAGAAAAGGTTCAAGAAAACTTCATCTCAGAATTGGACTATTAGACAGACACAGTTTGGGGCTCTTAAATGTCTCTTTGTATCCAGGTAAGGAAATGTTTTTTGTTCACTGGTCCATATGCCATTACAGTACAGTACACTGTGGCAACGCCAGTCCTGACAAACTTCTTCTATCAACTGTCTAAGCCTCTACTTTTCTCTCCTACAGCAATTACTCCCATCCTTTTATCCTGTTCACAATGGTTGCTGGCATCTCAGTGCTAGCCCTTGTGGCTCCTTCTGATAATATGAAAAAATGATTCAATTATGTAATTTGCTCTTTCTGAATGAATTCAAATATGAAAATATTAGAAACACAAGGTAATGAACAGAATGTTAAAACACCAATCCCATTTTAGCCAATTCAGTCTACTAGAAATCACTCTGTTTGAAATGTAGTAATTTTAGTGATGATAGACTACAACCATATCTTACTGGATTAGTGAACAAGCATAACATTTAGAACCTGATGTGGAAAAAGTACTTTGACATTTTACAGAACATCTTTAGGTATTTATTCCAGGAGTGTAATCTGGGGACTCTGCAGGTGTCCTGCAACATGGTGGCAAGGCATTTGTACAACAGTCTTGCTTCTTACCTCTATTGTCTGCATCAAGCCAAATAGAGCTATATGTATGAATATCCAAAACACACTTAACAAAATAATACCATAGTCTTGTTAAGTAGATTCAGGGTTAGATGAACAACTGTACTGAGAGAATGCTCACTAATGGCTACGTATGGATGTGGAGAGAGTCTCAAATGATGTAAGGGTTATATCACAAGGTTGTGGTCTTGGTCCTGTGCTGTTTTACATTTTTATAAATGACCTGGATGACAATGTGGAACAGACAGGGCAAGATCTAGAATCAAATTGATTTTGATAGGCTGGAACTTTGGGATCAAACTAACAAAATGGAATTCAACAGATACACATGTAAAGCCGTGTGAGTCTCTGTGTGTATTAGACTGCATGCCTTTGGTAAGGCTGTTTGTTTGTTTGTTTTTGCAAAGCACTATGTACATTGATGGTGCTGTAGAAATAAATGATGATGATGATGATACTACAAAAAAAGAAAGTTACAAGTATAGTATGGGGACACCTAGTTTGACAATAGTACATATAAAAAGCATCTAAGTGTCTTGGTGGATCACAAACATGAGCCAGTAGTGCAATACAGTTGCTAAAAAATCCTAATGCAATTGTAGGCTGCATTAAAAGAAGCAGAATGTCCAAGTCTGGAAGGAATGATAAATTCTGCTTTATTTTGTGCTATCTGCAATACTGCATCCAATACTGGATACCATATTTTAAGAAGGACATTAGGAAATTGAAATGCATAGTGGTCTGGAGATATGGCTAAGATTCTGTTGGGTACCTATGCCAACCTAATCAGGCCAATGTAGGCTGCACTAGCAGCACACTACCAGCAGGAATAAAGAAGCTGGGAGGTGGGAGCAGTTTGCCCTGAAGCCAATCCTGCTGGAAGAGGCAAGACTAGTGTTGCTTTTGGGGAGCAGGGAGCCTTTGGCAATTACAGTGCTGCCTGAGGAAGCCAAGACCTGTCCTTCTTAACAGAGCCTTACTTTGGGCTCAAACAGATTAAAAACATCTTCTGATTTAACAACTCAGGGAAATCTGTCTCTCTGGGTGACGGTCTCATTATTCCTGTTCTTCCTCCTTCACCCTATGAATTACTGCAAACTTTGTACAATTACATACAAGAATTACAAAATATAAAATATTATCCTTCTTAGAATAGAACTGTAACAAACAGTAGGAACTTTCAAGTATGTTCACTTTCTTATGGGAGTAATATTTGCAACATTACATTGTGACAATAATGTTAATTCATTCTGTAAAATAATTAAAGTACACCATCTGATTGGTGCCAGATTATTTTAGAATCCAGAAAATTTGTAACAGTATTAACAGTGCAGCTAATCCCAACAATCCCTATCCCTCAGGAAGGGTGTTGGTTTATTATTTTTAGCACAATCAAACAAAATGTGTAGTGATAAAGCTTACCTCCCTGCCTGGCATAAAGGCTCCCTCCAAAGTAGCCATTCACTGGGGATGTTGCAGCATAAACAAAAATAGCGGTACTTAGCATTGATCCTCTCCTAAAATGAAAGACATGTATTTTTGGCTACACAAATGATGGTCTGAAGTCTACTAAAAGAAAAATGTTACAACAACCACAATGTAAGTGTTAAATATTTAGTTTTAATTACTTTTAAAAAGGAGAAGTAGAACAATGAGGTGCTGCAAGAAAAAAAAATACTGAAATAAATTTCCTGCTTGAAAATGCCAGTATGTTGCATCTGAACAGATGTAACTATTAAAAGTATCATACAAGTAACTGGCCTAGATCATCACAATTTGATATAATAAGCATTAAAATCACACTGAAGGACATGACTGCATGCATACACGGACACAAAACACTCAACTACAAAAACCATTGGCTAAATTAATGTGTCTGTGTGCCTTCAAGTCGCCCATTGACTTCTGGTGACCCAATGGATTTCACAGGGTTTTCTTAGGCAAGGAATACTAAGAGGTGGTTTTGCTAGTTCCTTTCTCTGAAATAACTACAGTTGTCCCTTTGTATCCATGGATTTAAGTATTTGCGGCTTGAAAATATTCTTTAAAAAACAATAATCCAAAAAGCAAACCTTGATTTTGCCATCTTACATAAGGGACACCATTTTGCTATGCCACTGCATATAAAGGGACTTGAGTATTCATGGATTTTGGTATCCACGGGGGGTCCTGGAACCAAACCCCAGTGAATATGAAGGGACAACTGTAATACCTAACAATTATATTCTTATATTTAAAGTATCTTGCAGTCGAAGGCTTTCACAGCTGGCATCCATAGATTTTCTTTGGGTTTTTTCCAGGCTGTGAGCCCGTGTTCTGGAATAGTTTCTTTCTGACCTTTCGCCTGCATCTGTGGCTGGCATCTTCAGAGAATGGTTGGGTAGGTGTGTGTGTGTGTAGTTTATATGCTGTGAACCCCTGTGGAGTATATGTAAATTTGTGTAATTGAATGGTTAGTTTCTGCGTATAGAGATACAAGGCTCGTTAGTGTCTGTTTGGCTAATGGTTGGTTGACGGGCCATTATCTGCTGGGAATCCCCCTGTCCCTGGCTGGAATTCCTTTGTAAGTGTTGAGTTTTGATTCTATTGTATTTCAAAACTGGGAGCCAGATTTTGTTTACTTTTAAGGACAGCTTCAACAGGAAAGAAGAAACCTTAAAAGCCGTGGCCGCTGTCTCAATTGAGATTCCTCCAGAACAACTGAACTACAGATTGAGATTAAATCCACACAAAACAGAGGTACTGGCAGTCACAGACCCGAAACCAGGTCTGGGAATACAACTTCCAGTCCTGGATGGAGTCACACTCTCCTCTAAAGACTGTGTTCATAGTCTGGGGGTACTCCTAGATTCGTCGCTTCAGATGACTAGTCAGGTAAGCACGACGGTCAGGAGTGCCTGTTATCAGCTTTGGCTGATACGCCAGCTGTGCCCTTACCTGGATACAAGGCATCTAGGAACTGTGGTACATGCTTTGGTAACCTCACATCTGGATTACTGTAATGCACTCTACATGGGGCTACCCTTGTCCCTAACCCGGAAACTTCAATTGGTACAAAATATGGCAGCAAGGTTAATTAGGGGTACATCTAGGAGAGAGCATATAACACCTGTGCTTAAATCTCTGCACCAGCTGGCGATCAGTTTCCGGGCACAGTACAAGGTGTTGGTTTTAACCTTTAAAGCCCTACATGGCTTAGGTCCATCTTATTTCCGGGACCGTCTCATCCCATTTGATCCCCCCCCCCCGCGCACTTCGGTCCTCCAATAGGAACCTGCTGCAGCCTATGAAAACTAAGCTGTCGCAGACCTCCCAGAGGGCCTTCTCTTCTATGGCTCCCAGACTTTGGAATGGCCTGCCAGACGAGATCCGTCTTATCACTACTCTTGATAGCTTCAAGAAAGCGTTAAAGACGGATCTCTTCCGGCAGGCCTTCCCGGAATAACTTCCCGGCCCAAGTGGAGTTGATTGCCTACCCGCCCCCCCTGCTGCTATTGCCATTTTTTGTTGTAATTTTGTATTGTATATTGTATTGTATATTTTGTATTGTATATTGTATTGTATTTTATGTTGTTTTAATTCTTCACTAGTTTAATTTAGTTTTAAGGGGTGGGAGGGTTAGGATTGGGAAGGATTGTTTTAACTTGCTGTTGTTTTAATCTTGTTGTACACCACCCCGGTTTCCGAGCAAAGGGGTGAGTTAAAAATAAAAATTTATTATTATTTTACAGCAGAGGCAACAACTGATAGCACTGTCCCTTTTTTTTCTTTTTTCTTTCTCCTGTATGATTTTTAAACATCTTTTGCCTGATGATGAAGCAAGTGGAGCTTCGAAAGCTTGCATGATGCATTTTGTTCATTTCGGTTGGCCAGTAAAGGTATCACAATTTTGTGGATTTAGGGTTTTGTTTTATTTTGCTGTATTGCTAACACAGCTACCTATGAATATGTATGTATGTATATATATATATATATATATATATATATATATATAAATTCATTTTAAACTGATGTTTAAAATTCAACAACAATTGGAACTTCCAGGGAAAATTATATATGTGTGTGTATATATATATATATGTGTGTGTGTGTGTGTGTGTGTATATATATATATATATATATATATTTCCAATGGTTGTTGAATTTTAAACATCAGTTGAACGTTGAGTTCTCTAAAGCCTGATCCACACTACACAACTATTCTAGTTTGAAACTGGATTATTTGTCATGGCTCCTTCTTACTGTATTCTAGGATTTGTAGTTTTACAAGGTCTTTAGCCTTCTCTGCCAAAGAGTGCTCGTGCCTTGTCAAACTACAAATCCCAGGATTCCATAGGTGGGAGCCAAGACAAATAATCCAGTTTCAAACTGGATTATTTGTGTAGTGTGGATGCAACCTAAGTTTTCCACTATGTAGTGAACAGTAGGTTAGGGGATAGGAGTTTGCTGCTGCTAATACTTATTACTGAGGGAAATCCTGTTTACTGATCTTCTGTGTCACATCTAATTCAACTCTCAAAGAAGGAATATGGTAAGGTTGAGCAGGCAGGGAGGTATACACCGAGGTGGAACACGCAATACCCAAATCCAAAATGCAAAATAAAGTGCGTGCAGCACAGAACCTGAGTAGTGGGCAAATATGTATACCAACATATCTCTGCATATATTATAGCACAGGACGTCATACAGCTGTGGATGGATCTGAACATTGTGCTGCTATGACACAACAACAGTAATTGCCAGAATCTCTTGCCTCTCCTAATCCATGCTTCTATTTTCATTAACTCCAAATCAATTTATTTCTTGTAAGTAGCAAGATGTGTTTTGAACTGCTGGATTTTAAATTTCAGCATCGCCTACTATAAATACTACCCGACTGAACTCATAAGTAAACATTATCTGAGAGCCTGCAGAGGAAAAGAGGAATAAAAAACTAATTTTCATGGGGATATAATAATGAATAGAGTTGTTGTTTCCATTTAACTATTCAAATGCATGTTTACATGTTTCTTTTAACCCACTAACCTCCAAAAGTATTTGTAGCATCTGAAAACAAGTCTTATTTGGTGTGTGGTGACATGAGAAGAAATCCCCTAGATTCTTAGCAATATAGTCGCAGTAACTACCCACGTGATAGGGAGGGAGAATTGCGGTTTATTGTTTATAGTGCTCTTTGTGCAGATATACAGAGAAGCACCACTAAGTTTAAAAAAAAAACAGTTTTAGGAGTTTTCCCATGCTAAAAGTTAAAGCATTTCAATATTCCACCAACCATGCATTTCAAGTTATATGCTACAGGAGGCAATTTCCATAGTATCACCTAGAGAAGATAAATGGGCTTTCGTGCTGGGGTGCTATTTTTGGAAACCTATAACCTGTAATAAAACCACAGCTCCCTCCATAACAAATTAAAGAAACTATTAGCATAGTGTTTAGAGCTTATATGAAAACTCAGATTCTATCACTTCTAAAAACAATACGAAGTCCAACGGAGAAAAGGAAGCCACACTTCTGAAATATGAGCAAAGGGCAGTTATAGAGCAGAGTCAACCCATGTTTGTTGTTGTTAACTGCCGTCAAATAGACTTCGACTTATGGCAACCCTATGAATGAGAGACCTCCAAGTCACCTTATCATCAACAACAGACTCTGCAGTCTGTTGCAGACTCTGGGCCATGGTTTCCTTGATTGAATCCATCCATCTGTAATGCAGTTTTCCTTTTTTCCTACTGCATTGTACCTTACCAAGCATTATTTTATTTTCTATTGATCCATGTCTTCTTGTGGTATGGCCAAAATATGACATTCAGTTTACTCATCTTGGCTTCTAGGGAGATTTAAGGCTTGATTTGCTCTAGGACCCACTTATTTGTCTTTCTAGTAGTCCCCCGTATCCATGGAACTCTTCTCCAGCATCGTATTTCAAATGAGCTGATTTTCTTCCTACTAGCTTTTACTGTCCTGCTGTCACAATCATACACAGAAATTGGAAATATGATGGCATGGACAATCCTAACTTTAGTATTCAATGATATATCCTTACATTTCAGGATCTTATCTTGTTCACAGTTGCTTCATTACTTACTGGTCATTTTGACCTCCATGGACCTTGTGGAATATGCAACTCCTCTTTTCTACCAACTACCCTAGCTATGGGCTATTTCCAGTCATAAATCAAAGAGCTGATTATTAACTTTAAAGTCCTAAGTGACTCAGGACTGGGATTCCTAGAAAACCATCTCCTCACAGTGATTTTGCTTATATTGGTCCTGACATCTTTTGAAGTACAGTATATAGCAAGACTAGGCAAAATGTGGCCCAAGAGCAAAATGTAGCCCCCACCCTCACAGATTTTTGTTTAAATGAGTTAAAATAGCCCCTTGTACCCTCTACAGCATATGAGGGCATTTTGCAATGTTTCTGACCTGTTTTGGACTGGCAAAGGGAGGCCTTTTTCAAAACAAAAAATGACTTCTAGTCATTTCCTGTTCTGAAAAGGTCCCTCCTGAGCCCAAAACAAGATGGAAGGGGAATGTTGCAAAATCATGCCCCAAAGCAGGGGTGGACAACTGCAATGGGTCCAAGGGTCAATTTTCTGCCCCTCAGAACTGTGTAAACTGTGAAAAATAAACATACACACACAACCATCAGAAATAGTTATAAAATCCACTTTTGGTTTTGACAAATAGGGTTTTGTCACGTTAAAACAACGCAGGGGCCCTGCAACCCATCTAAAAAGTAAATTAACACAAAAAGTAACTTGAATTTCTGCCACTCCTCTAATGGGAAAAACTGTGAAGGATCTTTCTTGCATGCACATGTGGATTTCACCACCAAATGGAGACAAGCCTATTTGCAGCAGTGGATGTCCTCTAAGAGAAACAAAAGTGAGGATATAAAGGAGAGAGGGAGTGAGAGATAAGAAATGTAGCAGTACCTTTAAGACTAACTGGTTTTTATTTTAGCATGAGCTTTCATGGATATAAAGCCTTTTCTTCACATGCAGTATAGAGTGATATAAAAGTGTCATATTAAAAAGCATATTTATGCAGTTGTGGGAATGGGATAGAATGTAATAGGATCCAGGAAGAAAGGGAGGGACAGTGAACAAGCAAGGAGATCATGATGGGAAGAAACAGGAGAGGCTGCTGCTTCCACATGATGGTTCCTGTGGTGTGGTGGGCTGTGCGTGCAAATGTCCAAAAATGTAGCCAGAATATGGCTGGGAAGATGAGGGCAGCGGGACTTTGCTAATGAAGCAGAATGTCACCAATATGAGAGGGGAACCAAAAGGAGTCAGGGATCATGTGATGGCAAAATACAGGCCCCAAAGAAGTGACTGCAACCAGAACTAATTTAAATTGTCACACTTATGGCACAATGGAAAAGGTACCAGTGGTAGAATTCGTTACTGGAATAGTGTCCAGTGACTTCAAATGTTTGTGCACATCATGAAAATTGCTTATTTAAATAGTATCAGTATCAGGCCCAGAAAGCATCACATTAAACATGTGTGTGTTTGCTTTTTGTTAAAACTAGCTGGACCAGACATACCATATGCCGTTAAAAAAAACAAAAACAAACATGCTCAAAGACCTCACACCCGAATGCCTGGGTGCCATCATGGTGGTGGCGGGAAGCCACCGCTGCCACTGCAACACCCACCACCACTACCAGTTGACTACCTGGTTCCCATCGCAGCAGGAACAGAAATGATATTATGGTGCAGACATAAGTGGGAATTGTGCAGCCCTGAGACATTGGTGAACTGGAAAGGCCTGTAGCCTTAGCAACTATAGTCAACATTGTAGCACACTGTTAGGTCGCTCCCAGTATGCAGATATGGCCATGAGTGGCAGGAGTGGATTGTGAGGTGGACAGGGAATCTGCATGTGGGTGGTGATTTGCATGTGGGTGGTGACTGGCTGAGGGAGTGAAAGGAGTGGTCAATAGGCACACTGAAAGAGGCAACATACCTAAACCCATTGTACATACCTAAGAGGCAACATACCTACATACCTAAGGCCATTGTGCATACCCAATAATTTTATATATATAGATTGGTTTATGCTTCTTTGATTTCTTACTCTGTATTGGATGTTTCTAACATTTGATTTTAGCTGCTCTAAAGACAGGCTGACTATATAGAGCCTCTCCATCCTGTGAGTTCTCTTCTGTCACATTTGTTCTTTCTCTAGTTAGCCTATCTGCCAGGAATCCAAAAGAGAGGTTCTGAGATCCACATTTTCCTTTCTTAGCTGGACTATTAACAAAGGTTATCATGGGCTTTCTGTCTACCTGACAGCTGGTCATGCTGTCAAAAGTAATATGAAACCCACCAATAAAATGGTTACTCGTACGTTATTTGCTTATTGTTTTCTTTTTGTGCCCTTCAACTCCTCTACCTGCTAACAAAGACATAATGTAGCTTTTTTTGCCTATTATTTTGTCTTCTGTGAACTTGGGGAGCCCTTGTTTTTCTCTGTAAGTACTACTAGCTTAATATTTCTTGGTCATTTATATCATGTGCTTTGTTCTAAAATGGAGAAAGAGGGAACTGACTCAGCACTGCTCAATGGAGAAGAGTTATTAAAAGTTTCTCCTTTCAGATGCAAAGCAGTGTAAACGTAAGAGGGACAGCAGCACTTAAGGAAGAAACATTATATACAATCCCAATTTGAAGAGGTAATGGATGCTTCTCTTCACAATTGCCTATGAAGTTATAGGAACATGAGATACAAACGTCAAATAATAAATTAAATACATTTGATTGATGATGAAATGTTAAAATTGTTTAGAACAATCAATATTAACAGTTTAAGGTAACTTTGCAATTCCTAATTTGCACTGAAAACACTGTAGAGCTCAGATGGGGAGGACATAAAAACTAGTAAAAGAAGACTGATCAGGTAGGTTTAGTGATTTATCTTACCAGAATCAAATATGGCAGCTTCTTTGAGCCAAAGACTTGCATTCAACACCTTTAGCTAAGAATGTTTGATAGAAGGTCATGTATTATGATGAGATTAGAAGCGTATGTTTTTATAAATTTGTATTAAAATTTTATTTTCAAAAGAGAGGGCATTTTAAAAAATCTGACAATATTATTTTTTTCAAAATGATCAATCACCATCCACCTCGATTGCAACCCCTTAGTAAGTTTGGTCATAACCCCCAGCAATTCATTCCCTTTAACAGAAACTTAACTTTTCAACCCACAAAACTAATCCAATTTTCTTAATAGTTGTAGGCTCAAAAGACTGTCCTATGTTCAGTTTTAAATTAAAGTTTTAGGGCAATCAACACCCCAGGAAGCTTCTCTACCTGTTCCGCTCTCTGAAAGACAGCACTGGGTAGAGTATAATAAAATTGGGTAGTGTCAGGAGGTACTTTTAGGTTGTGCAGTGAAACTATGCAAGAATGACAAGTGGTAGTTCTTATCTTCTGAGTGTGAAGCAGTTGCTCCAGTATGAACCATATTTAAAGACTTAAAAAGAATTCCAAATAACCATACAGGCTAGTGAGCCTGTTGGATCACAGCCAAGAACTTTAAAAATCTGATGAAAAGAAAGTAACACTCACTCTGTGTATAAATCTTCCAGCATTGCAACAATGATCACAATAAAAGAAACTGCAAAGATTTGGCAGCCGGAACCAATAAGGGATGAAAATATTAAAGGATGACTAGATGGTCTGAAGACATCTCCGTGAACCTGCTTCCAGCCATATTCATCACCCAAATCTCTATCCTGCAAAAAACACAGTTTGAAAATAATCACCCAAGAGAGGCTGAATTTAAATGCTATTGTTAGTCCTGACTAGAGTAGACCCATTTAATCAACAGGATTTATCTACATGTTGATTCATTTCACAATTTCACAATTGATTGAATAAGTCTACTCTAGTTGAGACTGACCAACAGAATGTTAGCCAAGAAGTGTTATTTTAAAAAGAGAAATGTTTATAAGAGCAGGATGATCTTCTCTTCATACTTAGCTCCTCCATCTGATATAATAAAGAACTTATTAAGTTAAAATTCCAACACAACCAATTTATTCCTCAGAGTTTACATTAATAGCTTAGATACAAAATTCATTTTCTTAAAAAGATAGAGATAACATATCTGCAATTTCTTTTGGATACTGACGTATAGTAATGGAGCCTTTTGGATTAGCCAAGCTGCAAACAGAATCTAGATATGCTTTTCCTGCAGGTTCAGTTGCTAGCATCTGCATATACGACTAAGAAAGACCACTAGCAGTCAATGACATAGTATGAGGCAACTTCCTATGTGCAAGACTGCTGAGAGGCCATACTGACATCTGGAAGTCTGATTTCTGACAATCCATAAAAATAAAAAAAAGAGCTAAACAAGACTTACCATATCGTCCATTTCTTCTTCTTTACTATAGCGTGCATAATCTTTCCTCAGTGTCCTCATTAAAATCATAGAAACCAGGCCCACCAGGAAAATAACCATCATGAAGGAATTGAAGATTGAAAACCAATGAATCTACAAATGAATAAATAAATAAATATGAAATTTTGTTAATAGATCTTACAGCCCAAAATGCAGGCCAAGTTGCACTATTTTGGGGGAAGAACAGAGGCTCAGAGACCTCACAATGTGAAGCATTTTAATCAAAGCATTTTAATGAATGGCATCAATGACCTTAGAAATATGATTTTTAAATCAGGTACCAAAAAGGGGACAACATGTAAGATCTTATAGCATTGTTATCAATTTGCATAACCCTCCCCTCTCTACCTTCAAGAAAGTCAGAGTACTACAGACAGGATTAGCCCATTCTCCCCTTTATTTTAATAGATCACTTTACTAACAATAATGATAAACTAGCAAGAACAAAAATATAGAACATTGTTCTTCCCATTATAAAACCTGAGAGTCATAAACGTATACCCAAAGTGGCTCTTCCTAACTTCAGTTCTTGAAGTATTTGTGCAAGTTATGTTTCCATACATTTGTCTTTATTTTTAATCCCTTTCCTCATTCTCATTTGGCATGTAAGCAATTAATTTTTTATGTAACATCATGACATTTCTGAAGCAGATCTCAATTTAACTTTTTCTATAAAAAAAAGTTGCAAACACAGTTAGACAACCTTCATTCTCCAGCTTTTATACGGACTGAATTTATCCTCACAAATGGTGGGGATGGTATAGATAGGAAATTAATGGTGTGGCAATTGGGCCATGGCTCCCAATTCCAAGGTTTCCATCCCAAAAAATACATGGACCACCCTATCAATAGCCTTTTTATTGAACAGAATGTACAGGAGCACATTTTGCAGAATTTGTGTGAACCCCTATTGGTCCAATGCATTAATCATGATCCCAAATTAACTGGGCTATTTGCCCTAGTTAAAATGAGATAAAGTAAAATGAAAGATTGGTATGGTTAAACCTCCTAAATAAACTATCTGGTACACAGTTGCTTTTCTAAACCTCCATTCCCTTTGTCCCTAAAGTAAGGTTTCTATAACTTTTTGTCAATTATCATGTTTTAACAGGTCTGACCTACTAGTTATAGCTTGAAAAAGGATTTAGGCATGTACAAACCTTTTACTACTTACACAGTCTAACACTGAGAATGTGAGACAACACCATGTCTCAAATTGGATACTACATACTTGACAACTGTTGTAATTTCTGACAGGAAGCTGCTGTAGAATGTGAAATCTAAAGTGCTTGTTCGGGAGGTACCAAACAAAACCTTACTATGGTTTTAGTCCGATAAAGTTAACACACATACATTTTGGGACTCTGTAATCAAGTATGTGGATGTGTAGAACACACAAGACAAGCAGACATTTTAGATCATATTATAGATTTTATTTAAAAAACTAAATGTTTATATATGTGGAATACAATGGGCCCTCCTGATCCGCGGGGTCTGGATCAATGATTTCAAGTGACTAAAGCGTCTGTACGCACGTCGCTGCCACTAAATAACATGGGACATTATCAACTGCAGTTTTTGTCATCCGTGGGGGGTCCCAGAACCAAATCCCCATGGATCTAGAGGGTCCACTGTATATTTTTATATTTTTCAATAAACACTGGTATATTCTTATACAAAATCTTTTAAAACTGGATATACAAATTACCAATCACAATCTTTACGGTGAGGAGTACTCTTAAGTACATCATCTACATATTCAGAGCCATCTGTTCAGCACTGTACAAGACATTTTAAAAACAACTTATCATTCAACAGATACAACTTTACACATCATGACTGCATCATCCCCATCACCACTATCCATGTGACAACTTTAACACCACCCTGCATAACACTCTTGACCTTAGTTAAGACCTGAACATGAGAGAACATGGACTTACTATGAATGTTCATTCTGGGATGGCAGGAGGAGCTATCCGGCCCTTTCCCTTCCCTGACAGATTAATTATCCAGTCCTACCTAATCAAATATTCTTTAACCTTCCTTCCTCATACTAAACTTTTTTTAAAAAAGGTCATTGTGGAGTGCTCCTCCTGCCATCCCAGGATGAACATTCACAACAAGTCCAACCTCTCATTCTCAAGATGGCATGGAAAAGCAACCCACTATGACTGGGGTGTACCCAAGCTCCTCTTATTTTTTAACTGGGTACTATGTGGAAATAAAGGACCACAGCACAGTTCTGGCAAAAAATGCCTGAGCTGACTTATCTAACTTGTAATGCCTAGCAAAAGTCAGCGTCAGACTATGCCGTAGCATCACATATATTTTGCAGGGATGCCAAAACAGCTTAAACTGTACTTGTAGCCATCAACCTTGTAGTGTGCAGCTGTACATCCCTTGGTCTTGGACTCTTCTCGTAGTCATAGCAGTGGAAAATACATGCTTTTATCCACCTACCAATTACTGTCTTTGAGGCTTTTTGTCCTAAATTTCTAAGAAACAAATAAAGCCTTCAGATGTCTAAACTGAGAAGTTAATGGTCCTCTTTACATTCAGAGTGTAACATGTGCGCTTCTCTGGATGTTTTGCCCTTGGACAAAAATTTGGTAGATAAATGACCTCTGTTGTTCCCTTTCTTGAAATACATTTAGGCAGAAAAGTAGTATCCAAAGTTAATGTTAACCTGTCTCGTTTAAATTTACACAAGGACATGTTGCTTACCTGTAACCAGAGATCTTCGAGTGGTCTTCTGTGAATTCACACAGTTGGGGTTATTCCTGTGCCTGCGCAGAGCGTTCGGAACCTTCTGGAATCGCTAGGCAGAATGTGCATTGATACATTTTTGGTGGTAATTCTGCCCACCCTAACGGTCCCTTTTAAGGTGCTCCCGCCTAATTCCCCTCAGTTCCTTGAATGACGCCGCAACCAGCAGCATCAGGAACATTAAGCATGTTTATATTATGTAGTAGGACATAGAGGGGAGGATGGGCGGGTCTGTGTGAATTCACAGAAGACCACTCGAAGATCTATGGTTACAGGTAAAAAACCTGTCCATCTTCTTCGTGGTCTCTGTGAATCACACAGTTGGGTAGACTGGCAAGCTTCACTCCAGAAGGAGGGTATGTCCTATACATATTGACACTAGGACCATGCTGCACAGTCAAATATCAATTGGATTTATTGACAGCACATTCTTAAGCAAAACTGATGAACTATATATATTTATCATATCAATGATATCAATCAAGTAACTTGGCAACACACTGACACTCACTCATTGAATAGAAGACAAAAGTACAGCTTTTCCAAAGGTAGCATCGTTCCTGGAACGAGTGTCAAGTCTATAATGGGAAATGAAAGTCAAAGGTGATGACCAAGTTGCTGCTCTGCAAACGTCTAGAGGTATCCCAGAGAGGAAAGCTGTCGAGGTGGAGACAGCCCTCATCGAGTGCCCTCAAATTCATGGCAGCAATGGCTTTTTCGCCAGTTCACAGCAGAGAGCTAAGGTCGATGTCACCCACTTTGACAGACGTGGAGAAATAGGTTCTCCAAGTCTCAAACCAGCATAGGAAACAACAGTTTAGGTGACTCCTGAAGGGAGCAGTTCTCTGGATGTAAAAGGCGAGCGCCCTCCTGACATCCATGGAGTGGAGGGTACGCTCGAATTCATCCTTCGGGTCCTGCATCAGAGCAGGGAGAGTGATAGACTGATTCAGATGGAAGCTTGACACCACCTTCGGGAGGAAGGAGATGTCAGAACGGAGCACTACCTTATGTTTCTGGAAGGCAGTGTACGGCGGGTCCGAGCGCAAGGCACAGAGTTCTCCAGCTTGACGCGCTGAAGTAATAGCAACAAGGAAAGCAGTTTTCCAAGTCAGGAGTCTCAAATCAGTAGATGCCACGGGTTCGAAGGGATGTCGAACCAGCTGCGAGAGGACAAGTTTGAGGCTCCACATTGGCGTAGGCTTGAGTACCGGAGGATGAAGATTGGCGTAGCCTCTCAAGAACTTCTTTACCATCGGATCCGTAAAAGGAGACGGATGACCTCTAGCCTGGAATTCGACAGAAACGGCTGCCAAGTAGCACCGGATCGACGAAAGCGAAAGCCTTGTGACGGGCAGGTGGAGAAGGAATTCCAAGACCGTCGGGACGGAGTACGGTTCCGTGGCCAGTCCCTGATCAACCAGAAAGGTTTCAAACTTTTTCCACTTGTAGTGATACGACCTACGGGTGGCAAGTCGTTGGGCAACATCGATGACAGTCTGAACCTCTGGGGGGGAGAGATGGAGAGACCCGGCCCCTCGGACGAATCTGAGGCCATATTGACCCTGGCCCTCTGAACAGAGGATGAGTTCAAAGCCGCAGTCTCCATGCTGTTAGTCATAGAGCTTGTACATCTGGGTGTCTGACCTTCCCATTCTAAATTGTGAGAAGATCGGGACGGGTTGGAAGTTGGATGAATTGGCGCCTAGTTAGACACAAGAGGGTTGCAAACCATGGTTGATAGGGCCACCACGGGGTGATGAGAATGGCATCTGCTCGGTCCCGTCACAGTTTGGTGATTACCCTCATCAGCAGTGGAAACAGAGGGAAGAGGTAGAGAAGAGGCCCCGTCCACTGGAAGAGGAATGCGTTGCCCCTCGAGCCCGGAGCACCACATCTGGAGTAGAGCTGGTGGCACTGATTGTTTTCTGATGACACAAAGAGGTCTACTTGGGGAGTACCCCACTGTTGGAACAGATCTGATGTTACTGACCTGTGTAGCATCCATTCGTGGATGGAGAGGCTGGAACGGCTGAGTCTGTCTGCAAGAGTGTTCTCCTCCCCTGGTAGATGGATAGATTGAAGGTAAATGTTTCTACATACACACCAGTCCCAGATGTCCAGTGTGAGTTGGAGAAGTTGAGGGGATCTCGTCCTTCCTTGCTTGTTTAGATAGTACATCACTGATGTGTTGTCTGTTATCACCAGGACGGTCTTGTCCGTTACCAGGGCTTCGAATGCACGTAGTGCCTTCTGGACGCCAAGGAACTCTAGGACGTTGATATGGCATGTCCGTTTGTTGGCATCCCAAGCACCCATGATCTTGTAGGAGTCGAGGTGGGCTCCTCATCCGAGCATCGAGAAGTCTATCATCAGAGAGATGTCCGGTTGAGGGGGGTTGAATGGCATACCCAACAAGACATTTTCTGGAACCAACCACCATCCCAGCAACCTCTGGACTGCTTGTGGCATCATGAGCAGTTTGTTTGGAATCGAACACCTGTAGGAACCAGTGTTGGAGCTGACGGAACCCGAGTCTGGCGAGGCGGGTCACATAGGTAATAGTAGCTGCCATGTCACCGAGAAGCACCTGGACTGCATGGGCGGGAAGTCTCCAGGATCGGCGGCAGGGATGGATTAGTGACCAAAGGGTGTCGAATCGGTCTCTAGGCAGGTAAGCTGCAGCTGTACACGAATCCAGCCAAGCTCCGTTGAACTGGATGGATTGCAATGGTTGTAGTTGTGACTTCTCTATGTTGACAACAAGTCCCAGGCCGTCTAATACATCTAAGGTGAGATTGATATCGAGTTCGAGCTGACACTGAGAGTTAGCCACAATCAGCCAGTCGTCGATGTAGGGGAAGATCATCACTCCAAGCTGATGCAGAAAGGCCGCTACCACAGGCATAACCCCAACTGTGTGATTCACAGAGACCACAAAGAAGATATATGGATTCACCAACAAAGTGGCCAATTCCAACACTCATCTCACTGATAATATAGTGAACAAAAAGGGTACCTTCAAGGAAAACATTCTTAAAAAAGCTTCCCTAACTGGCTCAAATGGCACCCCCATACATCTATTCAAAACTAAGTTCAAGTCTCAACTTGGGAAGCAGTGACTTGTTGGAAAAGACTCAATAGTAGCAACCCTCAGGAATCTTTTAGTATGTGGATGCGCTAACAATGAAATCCCTTCAAATTTTAAAACTACAGCTAACGCTGATAGCTGCTGATTCAAAGTATTTGGTCTTAGACCCTTCCAAAGACTGTCCTGCAAAAACTGCGGAACATGCTTCACCTCTGTCTTTTCCACTTGTATTTCCTTAGATCTACACCACTTTTCAAATGCCTTCCATATATTACTATATGTATTTTGTGTTGATTTCCTTCTAAAGGCTAGAATAGTTTCAATCACCTCCTCAGAATAACCTCTTACCTCGAATGCTGGGCTTGTCTACATGTAACAAAAAATCCATACTGGCCCCGTAGTCACTGCGATCAGTTCACACAATGTTCTGAAGGATTTGCAGGGAATTCTCAGGGAATGTGGTTTTCAGGGCTTTAACACACTTTAAAAAAAACTCACCTTTAACCTGGACTTTCCCCCCAAATCCAGATAATCCTGTGTGTGGCTGGTGCTCTGAGGCAGCTTCAGTGTGGAGATGGAGGCAAGAGGAGTTTTAGGTGGGCAGGACTGGTTGGTTCTGAGAAGGGTGGTATGTGCTACCATTTTAAAAAACTTTAAGCACCAGGCACAGCAAAGCTAAGCCAATTCCCCCTATCAGTCTTGTGTCACTTTGTCCCCCCTTGAATGTTGGTATGTGGATCTCTGCACAAGTGAGTGAGCGAACAGCCTGCCAGCATGTGCACTCCCCCCCACCCGATCATTCACTTGTTCACAGGCTCACTCGTATGAAGATCTACATACCAACATTAAGGGTGGTGGTGGGGAAAGCCAACACAAGGCTGATGGAGTGGGGTCGGCTTGGCTTGGTTGCGTCTGGAGCTGCATTTTTTTTAAATGACAACCCAAAGCTGATAGGGGCATGTGTGAATCGCTGCCTCATTAACTGGCAGGCTCATTTACTTGTGAGATCTCCCTGCCTTCATTCAGTACAGTAAAAACATGATAGAAGAGGAAGGGAGTAGCCTGATCTACCCCCTTCACTATTGATCTCATGGCTGAACATGTTAAAAAATATAAATAAAATATTTTTTTTCTTTTTACATTTGTACGTGTGTGTACATTTGAGGTTCCCTCCCTCTCTCACTGGGCTGCAAAGGGGAAAAGGGGATTGGATGGGGGAGGAAGCCAATCAGAGTGGATCCAACAGAGTGAGACAAACAATAATGGCTATTGTTTGATAAGTCAATGCATGCATGCTGGGAAGGAGAAAAACAGCAGAACAGACACAGCTATGTGTTGCCAGTTATGCTGATGTCACCTTGATGTGTCCTGTATGTGTGGCATTAATGGGGTCACTGCGGTGTCACTGTGGACCAGGAACATGTGAGGTGAGACTGGATTCCCCACCCCACCCCCAAGAAAGTATAGACAAGCCTGCTGTCCTCTCAAAACCCAAATAATCAAACATAAGAAATCTGGATTTGGATGATGTACTGGTGCTTTACTCAACAGGACTGGACACCTTGGTAGCCTTCATGGAGGTGCCACTGATATTTGAAGCAACAGGGGGAATCACAGCTTTCTTGGCCAATTAGGTGCTATTAAGCAGGGATCAACAGCATTGAGGCCATGATATTGAAAACACAGCTGCGCTGGGCAGGGCACGTTTCTAGAATGGAGGACCATCACTTCCCAAAATAGTACTCTACAGTGAACTCGCCACGGGTCAGCGTAAGAGGTGCGCTCCGAAAAAGCAATACAAGGACTCCCTGAAGCAACATCTCAGGCTCAGCCAAATTGATCACCAACAATGGTCCGCCCTGGCCTCACACTGGGAGGCATGGAGACGCACTTTCCACAATGCTGCAGCCTTATTTGAGAACTCACGCTGAACAAGTCTTGAAGAGAAACGACAACACAGAAAGAATCACAACCTGGAATCATCACCCAAGGAGACCTTCTGATGTGCTTTCTGCAACCAGACTAGTTTATCTTGGATTGGCCTTTTTAGTCATCAGCGCGCTTGCAAAAAGCGTGGGATAGTCCTTCCTGAATCTTCATTTGCGAAGAAAAGCCAGAGAGAGAGAGAGAGAGAGAGAATACATTTGCTTCCTCTTGCTGTATTTTTAGAAGTAGTTGTAGAATTTGGACTGGTGGAAAGGCTAACATATTGTGCTTCCATCTTTTGAAATGTATCTTTTTAGCCTGGTATTATTGGCTGAGACAAGTATGTCTACTTGAAATGGGCCTAACAATTTGTTCCAATGATGAAACACCACAAAATGTAGTATCCACTTTCCTGAATGCAACCTGTTCTGACTTAGAAAATCTGCACCAACAGTCCACTTTCCTTTCAAATACATCACGATAATCACTTCTGGGTTCCTCTCTGCCCACTGGAACAACTTGGCTGATTCTTTTATTAACGGTGTTGAATGTAGACTTCCTTGGCTTGAAACGTACACCCTGACAGTCATGTTGTCTGTCCAAATTTGTACAGACATCCCTTGACTGTTGTCACAAACCTGAGCAATGCTAATCTCACTGCTTTTAGTTCTAGATCATTGATATTGTGCCTCCTCTCCTTTCTGCCACAGACCATATTCCTTGTGTTGTTAAGTTGAGATAGCAAGCCGCCCCGGCCCCACAAAACCCCCCAGTCAGGCTCACATCCATTGTTACTTTCATCCAATTTGGAATTATTAGCAGAACTCCACTGTTCAAGTTCATGTCCTTTAATCACCACTTCAATTCCTCTGTCAATTGTATACACAAATGCACTACATAATGCTTCTTCTTCCCTATAGCCTGCTGATGCAAAATTAGAAGCCTCTGAAGACTTCTACAATACCTTCTCCAATTGGATAGTCAATATTAGTAGTCTCATAGTTTTGGCCAACATCATCACATTTGTAGACTCAAAGATGTTAACATTTCTACTACATGCCTCAATATGACTTTCCTCTCTCCTGACACATTTACTTGAGCCCCTAGATTTGTAATCAAAGTTGTTGGTTCCAACTGACTTTTCTCATAATTGATTAAGAATCCATAATACTCTAAAGCCTGAATTGTCAAGTGTAAGTCTTGCATTATCTTTTCTCTCAAACTCATCTTTACTAAAGTATTATTGAGGTATGGGTAAAGTTGTACCCCTTTCTGACTCAGAAATGCCACAATGGGTATTAGAACCTTTGTAAAGATCCTTGGCGACGACAAAAAACTTTGAATTGATAATGTTTGTATTGGAATCTTAGATATTTTCTGTCTGTCTAAGCCATGGGTACAGGGAGATATGCCTCTTTCAGATTTGTTGAGGCCATCCAATCCCCCCACTCTCAAATTCCCCCTTAAGCTGTGTAACATCTCCATCTTGAATCTCAGATACCTCATGAAACCATTGAGGTTTCTCAGATTCAAGACAGGATGGAAAGTCCCGTTGCTTTTGGACACAGTAAATAAAATAGACTAAACCCCAGTGAACCACTGATTCATTGGTCTGTCCTCTACTGTCCCTATTTCCAGTAAATGTTCTCCATCACTATAATCTATTTTACTACATCCTTTGACACTGGTAAGGAAACATACTGTATATTCCAGAGTATAACACTACTGGGCGTATAAGATGACCCCCCAATTTTTAAGTCAAAATATAGAGTTTAGGGTATACTCGCTGTATACGACGACCCCCCATCACCCGCCCTCCCCGAAGCCGCAATCTCATATAGAGCTTCACTCTCAAACTTTTGTTTCCACCAACCACTTGAAAATTGGCAAGTATTTTGGCAGGTCACTGCATAAACTTTTTTTTTGTTCTATAAGTTATAGGGGACAAATCCAATTTTAACAAAACTTTTACTCAGAGACAGCATCAGCACCATATAATTCCTATGCTCAGAAATGGAAGAATAACATATTACCTACTAAGGAACAATGGTTGCTAAAAATGAGTGAGTTAGCAGAAATGGACAATGCTGAACTACTTTGATTAGAGAAAAATAGTTAGTAACACGCCAGACTAATCGGATCTCTTTTTTTTATAAAATTACCAGCTTGGTAGATGAAGGGAATGCTGTGGATATCGCATACCTTGATTTCAGTAAGGTCTTTGACAAGGTTCCCCATGATATTCTTGCAAACAAGCTTGTAAAATGTGGGCTAGACAAGTTAACTGTTCAATGGATTTGTAATTGGTTGACCGGCCGAACCCAAAGGGTGCTCAGCAGTAGCTCCTCTTCGTCTTGGAAAGATATGACCAGTGGGGTCCACAGAGTTCTATCCTGGGCCCAGTGCTATTCAATATCTTTATCAATGACTTGGATGACAGAATTAGGGGCATGCTTATCAAATTTGCAGATGACACCAAATTAGGAGGAGTAGCTAATACCTTAGAGGACAGGATCAAAATTCAGAATGACCTGGATAGACTGGAGAGCTGGGCCAAAGCTAACAAAATGAAATTCAATACGGAGAAATGTAAAGTACTGCATTTAGGGCGGAAAAATGAAATGCATAGATATAGGATGGGAGAGACCTGGCTGAACAAGACTACGTGTGAAAGGGATCTAGTAGTCCTAGTAGACCAGAAGTTGAACACGAGTCAACAGTGTGATGCGGCAGTTAAAAAGGCCAATGCGATTTTGGGCTGCATCAATAGAGGTATAGTGTCTAGATCAAGGAAAGTAATAGTGCCACTCTATTCTGCCTTGGTCAGGCCTCACCTAGAATACTGTGTCCAGTTCTGGGCACCACAATTTAAAAAGGATATTGACAAATTGGAGCGTGTCCAGAGCAGGGCGACTAAAATGGTGAAAGGTCTGGGAGCTGGGTATGTTTAGCCTGGAAAAAGACTCTTAAGGAGCAATATGATAGCCCTGTTTAAGTATTTGAAGGGGTGTCACACTGAGGATGGAGCAGGCTTGTTTTCTGCTGCTCCAGAGACTAGAACACAGAACAATGGATGCAAGCTCCAGAAACAGAGATTCCACCTCAACATTAGGAGGAACTTTCTGACAGTAAGAGCTGTTCAGCAGTGTAACACACTCCCTCGGAGCGTGGTGGGGTCTCCTTCCTTGGAGGTCTTTAAACAGAGGCTGGATGGCCATCTGTCAGGGATGCTTTGATTGTATATTCCTGCATGGCAGGGGGTTGGACTGGATGGCCCTTGTGGTCTCTTCCAACTCTACAATTCTATGATTCTATGGAAAGACTGGAAACCCCTGGTGGACTTTTTGAGAAAAAAAATGATGGTGAATTGATGACCATTAGTTTTGAATAATAGGATGAGTTTATTAATGGAAGAAGGATACTATCTAGTTTACAGAAAGAGAGGTAGGATGGTAGAAGATATATAGATAGCTGTAGATAAGATAGTTGGAAGTCATCTGTATATTTATTGGTAATTGATCTTCTAGAGCCCTGGTTAAATGCCAGTACTGCAGCCACAACCTTGTAAGTTGCATCCTACAGGTCTCCAAGGTTGACTCAGCTTTCCATCCTTCTGTAGGATAGTAAAATGAGCACCCAGCTTGTTGGGGGCTTTTGGCTAACACGTTGTGAACCGCTTAGGGAGTTCTTTGGCACTGATAAGCAGTACAGAAATAGAAGTGCTATTGCTGTTGCTATAGAGAGTTTGCTTTTTCTTTTTTTCTTTCTGTGTGCTCTTTTTGTATTTTCTCTTACTGTTGAACTTACCTTTTTTGTTTGTGTGTCCTTTGTTTAATATTTATTGTATATGAACCATCATAATTCCTAGGCCTGACCACTGTAAAGCCTGCTTTAACTGGTAAAAAAATACGGAAAATTAACTTTGGGAATGGGGGCCATCAGGCCATCTAGCAGCCCTGATTGGTGGCCCAAGAGTCTCTGCTCACTGATCCCAATTGGCATAGTGCTGCCCCTGGTGATAATAGTAATGAGAAGAAATAAAATACAGTTGACCCTCCACATTCGCGAATTTAACATTCACAGTTTTGAATATTCGCGGTTTTTCGGAGGGCCTCCCCCTCCCCGCCTTCCCAAAAGAAGCGACAGGGCTTTAGAAGCCCTGTGGCCACTTCTGGGGTGGAGAGAACCAGGCAGGGAGTTGGAAGAGGCGGCGAGGGGGCCTTCTGAGGCCCCCTCGCCACCTTAGGAGGCCGGGCGGGGGTTGGGAGAGGCGGCGAGGGGCCTTCCGAGGCCCCCTCGCCACCTTAGGAGGCCGGGCGGGGGGGTTGGGAAAGGCAGTGAGGGGGCCTTCTGAGGCCCCCTCGCCACCTTAGGAGGCTGGGTGGGGGGTTGGGAAAGGCGGTGAGGGGGCCTTCCGAGGCCGCCTTGCCACCTTAGGAGGCCGGGCGGGGGTTGGGAAAGGCGGCGAGGGGGCCTTCCGAGGCCCCCTCAGGAGGCCGGGCGGGGGGTTGGGAGAGGTGGCGAGGGGGCCTTCCAAGGCCCCCTGCCCCCTCAGGAGGCCGGGCGGGGGGTTGGGAGAGGCGGCGAGGGGGCCTTCCGAGGCCTCCTGCCCCCTTAGGAGGCCGGGCGGGGGTTGGGAGAGGCGGCGAGGGGGTCTTGGGATGGAGGGGGGAGCCGGGGGGAAGCGACTATGGGGCCTTCGGAGGGCCTCTGGAGGCCCCGTGGTTGCTTGGGGAGGGAGAGGGGAGGCCAGTTGAGGCGACTACGGGGCCTCCTGAGGCCCCGTGGTTGCTTGGGAAGGGGAGGGGGAGGGCATTCGTTATTCGTAGAATTTTCACATTCGCGGGGGTCTGGGGAACCTAACCCCCATGAATGTGAAGGGATGACTGTATTTTTAAAAAATTAAAGGATTTTTAAAACTCTCTACAGCAGAGATAAGGAACCTTTTGGACCTTCAGGAATCTTGGACTATAGCTTCCCCGGTCATTTGTCATTGATAATACTAACTAGAACAACTGAAGCTGGATTCCAAGATATCTTGAAGGCTATATGTTGCCATCTCCTGAAACCAGTGAGTGAGCCCAGTGATGCTCTGAAACCTTGAAGAGAAGTTACACCATTCCATAATTTGTTTAATCAAGAAAGATGCTTGATCTAGATTAGATGAAGGAACAAAGGCTGAGATAGGACTGGTTAGCAAAGCTATTTCCCCATCACCTTCCTCTTTTCCCTGCCTCCTTGCGAGTTGGGGAATCACTGTGGAGGGCTGCCTGGCTGGGGAAAGGCTCAGATACCTCCCGCGATTCCCCAACCCGCGAGGAGGCTGGCTAGCCTCCTCTGAGTTGGGGAATCACGGGGGACGGCTGCCTGGCTGGGGAAAAGCTCAGCCACCACCTGCTATTCTCCATCCCACGAAGAAGCTGGCTAGCCTCCTCATGAGCTGGGGAATCACGGGGGACGGCTGCCTGGCTGGGGAAAAGCTCAGCCACCTCCTGCGATTCCCCAACCCTCGAGGAGGCTGGCCAGTCTCCTCGCAAGTTGGGGAATCACGGGGGATGGCTGCTTGGCTGGGGAAAAGCTCAGCCACCTCCCACGATTCCCCATCCCACGAAGAGGCTGGCCAGCCTCCTTGGGGGGATGGCTGCCTGGCTGGGGAGAGGCTCAGCCCCTCCCACCCAGTAAGGCTTTCCCCCCAGTGCAGCCTCGCTGGGTGGGAGGGGATCTCCGTGACTCAAAGTCATGGAGAAGACCCCCTCCCGCCAAGTGAGGCTCTCCCCCTCGTGCAGCTGTGCTGGGCAGGGATAAGGTGGCTAGCAAGCTTCCCCCAACCCAGCCAGCCCCCTCCGTCGTCCCGAGTATGAGATGGGGCTGGCACAGCCCCATCTGGTGTATAAGACGGCCCCTGATTTTTCAGCTGATTTTACAGGCTGAAAAAAATATCTTATATGCCAGAATATATGGTACCTGCTTTTCAAGTTCTAATTTAGAACCACAGAATCATAGAGTCAGAAGAGACCTCAAGGGCCATCCAGTCCAACCCCCTACCATGCAGGAATACACAATCAAATCATTCCCAAAAGATAGCCATCCAGTTCTTGTTGAATAGTATCTTGTAACTCTGCATTACTAAGTGATTCATCCATTGGTCTGGTGTCAATCTCGACCACAAGACACCAAAAAAGCAGAAATCTTTCTCCCACTGATGCCACCCTGTTGTCAATATTGGGGTCTACCCCTTTTCTGTCCTCCCCAGAGACAAATGGCTTGGCAGTCATCTGAGTGGAAATTTATTTTTTCTCGTTCCCCCAATTAGCTGCTCTGCCAAGGGAAAGGAATTGTCTTTAAGTTTTGGTTCTGCTGACTTTTTTTCCCCTTCCACAGTAACCTCATCCTCTCTTAACTTTTTTCTAACCTTAATTACTCCTCTAATTTAAACTGATTTCTCTCGAAGTTTGTCAGAGAAGGGCAAATATGTCTGGTTGGTACGGCAGGATAGAAAATACTATCAGGGAAAGGAAGGGGCCTAACGGTTGTAACTGAAAAGAATGTGAGGTCCTGCCTTGTCCGGCCGGCACATGGGGATAAACCCAATTGTAGTGGACTGCTCCCCCGTGCCATCCCGAAAATGTAATCACTGATTAATTTGGACACTGCCTATTCAGGCTTTAACCATGATCAGGGCAGTTAGGTCACTAAACACAATATGTGTATAAATTTAAGGTATTTATTAGCTGCCCTGGGCCCCTGTGAGGAAGGATGGGGGACAAATCAAATGAAACATATCAATAAAATGTGGGTGGCCCTTTTGTGCATGTCACTGAATAATAAAAACATACCCTGTGTTGAAAGAAAGATGGGTCAAGGTACTTGTCAAATCTATCTTCAAACTTCACATCTGACCTTTTCCATTTCACCTAGAGAGAAATTACATTTGAAAAGTTAATATTCCATTACGAATCAACAGAGCCCCAGTTCAAGATGGATGGGTTTGCACAGTGTGTCACAGGAACCCTGGCTTAATGTGTATGAGCAATATATTAACGCACAGTGCCTGACTGCAGAACTAATCACAGACTTTTGAGTGTGTAGTTTGTTTAGCATGCTCTCCGAACCTAGCAAGCACCATCTATCTGGTCTGTCTCTTGCTTCACAAGGAAGAGAAGAACCTGTGGCTTGTTTTAAGGTTAGTTCACTAGTTTGTTATGGGAGAAACAAGCCAGAGCACCAGCTCCTATAATGCCAAACAAAAGCTACTGGAAAATGGGAAGTAGGATAATGGCTTAAATACAAGCCATACATTCTGAAGAATTCTCCAGTTTTTCATGACATCTGAACATACTTGACATCACTTCTAACTTTGAAAAAGTAGCATACACTGACCAAACACAAAAACTTCAGGTCACAGGCCACAGAAAAATAATCGTGATGAAGGATGTCAATTGTCTGTTGATGCTTTTTTCCTGCAATAGTCTGGTTCTTTCAAGTCTCTGTAACTAATATAAATATAACAGGCAATTATATTTTATCACTATATACTTAGACTATGAGCTGAGATGTGGCAATCTGGGTTGCCGCCTCCCCCCCACTCCTATGTCCAACACTCCAGAACTGAACATGGCAAGCTTTTTTTAAAAGTAGGAACATAGTGAGAATAAAATTTCACTTGCTTATTTTCTTCCTGTAATTTGTTGTTGAAAGCATGGAGGGGGGGGGAGACCATTAAAAAAGAGGGGTAGAGAAGAAGCCTCTGGAAGTTGAATGACTATGAGTAATAAGACAATAGGATTGCCAGATACAAATCTGAAAAGAAATTTGCCAGGTGCAGCTATGATTAAAAAAAAAAAAAACATGCCTGGTGAAAGTCTTGCTTCTATATAACTCTTCCTAATCCAGGGCCCCTTTCAAGACATGGACTTAGAAAGCCTAATGTAGGTCGTGAAGCCCGACACATAGTGATGGGAAGAGGAGGGTGGGAGGACAAATATTGTAAACTGATTTGAAGAAGAAAAGCATACAATAATGATTTGGTTATATATATTTTACAGTATATCCAAGGCCTAACTTTACACAGTTTTTGGAACAGAGCAGAAAGAGGCAGGTAACACATCAGTTAGCCCTCTATGCAAAGCTAAAAGGAAAACCTATTCTCAGCCTTTTGAAGGAGACATCCATCACTAGCCTTGCTACAATAAACTGCCAAAAATGCCAGAAAATAAAACCTTACCCCCAAAACTGGAAGTAGTCAGAAGTCTACTTCTGGTTTTGAAACCTCCCCCACCCCCAGTGTTAAACAGTGCACACTGAGGCTGCAATCTATTTAAAAGCTGAACTGCTCCTCCTGGAGCCTTTCAGAAGAGGCCATTCACTCTTTTGGGGGGCAGAAAAGGGTGGTCTGGGGAGTTTGAAGAGGTCTAGGACCACAAAAACAGCCATGGAAGCCTGCACTCTGTCCACCCCTGGGCTAAATAATCACCACTTCTGCTTTTGACAAAATATCTTTATCCATACATTCCAATTACTTACAGAATAAGACATCTGGATTTTGGTATTAGGAACCAGTTTAACTTTCCCTTCACTTGTCAGATTCACATCCACAATTCTGTTTCCATTGTAACCTATTTCAAGCTTTTTATATGTCCAGAGATAGTAATCTTCACCATTTTCATCAGCTTCACCAACAATACCTGCAAGAAGAGGAAAAGGAGCTAAAATAATACTGATTTTCAATGTTTCAGAGTTTTTGTTAATTCATGATCCAAAGCTATTGCTTTACAGCAGGGCTGCCTTCAACTATACCTAATAAAAGTAAAGAGTGGCTTAAAAAACCCAAGTCCCTAACAAGTATTACAGAAGGAAGAGAGTGGAAGGAATAATCTGTAACTTCTGTTCCAAAGTACAGTAATCCTAAATTTGCACAATAAAGCTGAATTATGCAATTTGCAAAGAAATTAGTACAGTATATATATACTAGCTACACCTGGTATAACATACACCTTTCTCCCCCATGCGCTACACCCCCCGGTACACATACCACTCCCTCATGCTGCCGTCCCTGTGCCCGTGCTGCCCTCCCTGCATTCGCACTGCCCTCCCCACGCCCCTTGCCACCATGTGCCACCTTCCCCGCACTTGCTCTGCCCTCCCTGAACCCCTTGCCGCCATGTGCCACCCTCCCTGCACTCGCACCACCCTCCCTGTACTCTGTGCCGCTATGTGCTGTCCTCCCTGCACTCACACTGCCCTCCCCACACCCCGTGCCGCCCTGTGCCACCCTCCCTGCACTCGCACCACCCTCTCCACACCCCGTGCCACTTTCCCTGCAGCCCTTGCCACCCTCTGCCACCCTCCCTGTACTCGCACCACCCTCTCCACACCCCGTGCCACTTTCCCTGCAGCCCTTGCCACCCTCTGCCACCCTCCCTGTACTCGCACCACCCTCCCCGCACCCCATGCCACCATGTGCCACCCCACCGCACTCACACCGCCATCCCTGCACCCAATACCGCCCTCCCCGCATTTGGACCACCCTCCCTGCACCTTGTGCCGCCCTCCCTGCACTCGCACTGCCCTCCTCGCACCCAATGGCACCCTCCCCGCACTCGTACCGCCCTCCCCACATCCCGTGCTGCTCTCCCCACACTTGCACTCCCCTCCCTGCACCCTGTGCCACCCTCCCCACACTCCTTGCCACCATGTGCCGCCCTCCCCGCACTTGCTCTGCCCTCCCTGCACCCCGTGCTGCTCTACCCCCACTCACACTGCCCTTCCCGCACCCTGTGCCGCCCTCCCCGCACCCATGCTGCTTTGTGTTACCCTGCCCGCACTCACTCCGCCCTCCCTGCACCCCGTGCTGCCCTCCCTGCACCCTGTGCTTCCTTCCCTGTGCCCTGTCATCCTCCCCATGCTCGTGCCACCCTCCCCGTGCCCCGTACATGCCACACATACACACACACCATGCCACATCCCCCCATGCTACTCACACCCCCTCTGCCTCCACCATGTTTAGAAAGGAGTGAAACTTCCACATGGCCCCACCCCCAGTGTGCTGACTGGCTGCCCAACAGAGCTTTGATTCATTGGTCAGTTTCCTAAGCAGCCAATCAGCACAATGGAAACGGCAACATACCTAAGAGCAATATAGATAGATAGATTTTGGTTCTACTGCTTACAAGGAAGGACAGGGAGTTATGGAGAGCAAAGACGGCTGGATATTCAATTCAGCCTCCCTCTTTTGAGCTTCTGGGATTTTATTCTGGGATTCTGAATCTGTTAACAATTAAATTGTAGTCATCAAATTTTAGGTATCGTATATTCTGGCATATAAGACGACTGGGCATATAAGACGACCCCCCAATTTTTAAGTCAAAATATAGACTTTAGAGTATACTCACCATATAAGACAACCCCCCATCACCTGCCCTCCCCGAAGCCGCAATCGGGCTCCCCTTTGTGGCTTCGGGGAGCGTGGATGGTGGCTGGAAAATCCCCCCCCCCCCGCCAGCCACCTTTCCTGAAGCCTTCCCGAAGTTGGCTGAGGAATCGCGGGGGATGGTAGCCTGGCTGGGAAGAGGCTCAGCCACCTCCCGTGATTCTCCAACCCACGAGGAGGCTGACCCCGCGAATGTGAAGGGACCACTGTAATAAAATATAAAAGAATGTATAAGAAAAACTACCCTAAGAAATTCATGGGGTCACCAAAAGTCAACAGGCAACTTGAAGGCACATGTACATGTACACATACGCACACGCTATGGGTAGGGCAACTTTTTTTTAGAATAAAGAGGTGAAGAAGAAATCACAGGGCAAGCCATTTAAGACTCAGATTACAAAAATCCTCTTTTAATCAAAACTGAGTTTTCCTTTGGAACCCTGTTGCCCATACCTGAAGCAACATTTTCCAGAATGAAGAGAAACACTGAGTTAAGAAAATGAAATAAAGATAATGGTCTGTTTACTAAAGTGAGATGGAAAGGGGTTAGACCATATGAACTGGAGATTTCTAAAGAATACATTTCCGGAATCTTTATCCCATTTTTTACAGAATATAGCTCAGCTAGTTTATAAAACATAAACCAAAAATCAAACAATTAAAAATGAACAGTCCCCTGTCCCCCCTGCTGTTTATAATGGTTATGGAAGTATTAAACTGGAAAATAAGATTGAGTCAACTGGTTAAAGGAGTAAAGTGGCAAGGCCAAGTATATAAGTACAAGGCCTTTGCCGATGATTTAGTCTTTTTCTTGGATGACCTGAAGAATGATGTAGCAAAATTAGTGGAGATAATTGAACAGTTCAGGGAGTTAGCCGGTTTAAAAATAAATGAAGACAAAACGGCAATGCTAACAATGAACTTAACAAGGCAAGAAAAAGCAGAATTAACGGAAATTACAAATTTCAAAATACAGGAAAAAGTAAAATATCTGGGTATTATAATAACTGGGAGGAACTCAGATGTGTTTAAAAACAAATATGTTAACACATGGAAGCAAATTAAAGACAATCTGGAAAAATGGGATAAATTGGACCTTTCAACGTTGGGCAGGATAGCAACAGTAAAGATGTCTGTTCTCCCTAGGATGATGTACTTGTTTCAAAATACAGTTGCCCCTCCACATTCGCAAACTCAGCATCCGCGGTTTTGGATATTCGCGGTTTTGGGAGGGCCCACCCGCCCTCCCAAAACCGTGACACAGGGCCTCCGGAGGCCACGTGAAGGCCCGGGGAGGGAGGGGGGAGAGCTGGGGAGGCCTCCACGGGCCTTTGGAGACCCTCCGGAGGCCCCATGAAGGCCCTGGGGGGGGAGGGGGAGGGCCGGGGAGGCCTTCACGGAGCCTCCGGAGGCCCTGTGAAGGCCCTGGGTGGGAGGGGGGAGGGCTGGGGAGGCCTTCACGGAGCCTCCAGAGGCCCCGTGAAGGCCCTGGGTGGGAGGGGGAGGGCCGGGGAGGCATCCACAGGGCCTCGGGAGGGTCTCCTGAGGCCCCGTGAAGGCCTAGGAAGGGACTGGGGAGGCCCCATGGTCGCTTTGGCGGGGGAGGGGGAGGGCAATAATTATTTGCGGATTTTTCACATTTGTGGGGTCTGGGGAACCTAACTCCCGCGAATGTGAAGGGACGACTGTATACCTATTGTGACAAATGACAAAGTATTTAAGCTCTGGAACAAGGATTTAACAAGTTTTATATGGAAGGGAAAGAAGCCCAGGATAGGAAGAAAGATATTAATTGATTCTAAGGACAGAGGAGGACTGCCCCTACCCGATTTACAAACCTACTACCACACTTGTTGTTTATCATGGATGAGGGAATGGGTAAGGTTAGAAAACAACAGACTCCTTAAACTAGAGGGGTTTAATTTAAGATTCGGGTGGCACACGTATATATGGCATAAGAAAGCACAAATACATAGCGAATTTAGCCATCATTTTATAAGAAAAACGATATTGAGAGTCTGGCTCAAATATAAAAGGAAGTTATGCCCCCAAACTCCCCTATGGCTCTCAAACCATGAAGTCTATTATAGAAAAGAAAATATCTATAAAGATAAATGGTTAACATATAAAGATCTATTGATAAGAACCAAGGGGCGAAATACAAAAAGTTATAGACTAAAAACCCAAGAGGAGTTACAAGAGCAAAACATCATGTGCCATTGGTTCCTATACAGACAGCTAAAAGAAAAATTTGGAATAGATCAAAAGTTGGAAGGCATAGAAATAGAGAAAACAGAATTTGAAGATCTAATGCTAGGGGAAAAGAGAAAGATCATATCAAAAATCTATAAAGTTCTATTGAAATTGAATCTGGAACAGGAAGTAGTTAAACCCTATATGGTAACCTGGGCACAGAACATTGGACAAGAAATCAGGCTAGAACAATGGGGAAAACTATGGGAAAAGAACAACATTCACAAGAAGCAGCAATATAAGAGAAAATATATATAAAGTAATATATCTGTGGTACTTGACACCAAGTACGGTAAGTTAGCTAAGATATATAAAAGCTGCTCGGGTCAATGTTGGAGGTATCAAAAAAATAGGGGGACGTATTATCACATTTGGTGGAAGTGTAGGAAGATTAAAAAGTTTTTGGGAAAAGTACACAAAATAGTAACATCAATATTAGAAACAAATTTCCCATGTGAACCTGAAATTTATCTATTGAATATAATAGATAAAGTGGACAGAAGGGTACAAGTTAAATATTGGAGAATCCTGCTTTACATGATTACGGCTGCAAGAATAACTATAGCCAAAAATTGGAAGAATAAAAAAATACCTTCGACTGATGAGTGGAAAATGAGATTATATGATATGCTCGAAATGGACAAACTAACAATTATAATGGATGAAAGGAAAACAATAAATGACTTGCAGGAGTGAAAAATACTAAACCCATTATGGAAATCAGAATGGGGGGAGATAGCGATAATAGACTTATGAACTATTAAACAAGCAAAAAAAAATGTAACAAGAAGTCAATCTGTAAGGAAACAGAGGTGAAAAATTTAAAATGCAAAATTTGGGAAAAGTTGGGAATAAGGAAACATAAGTTATTCAATAAGATAAAGAAAATAGAAAAGGAAGTGAGTAGTGTAAGTGTGATGTGTTATGTGATATGTGGTATGGGTGTAGGGTTATGTTTTATGTCAGTCTATGTTCGTTCATGGAGAGTAGTTTAATGTGTAATGTAAACTGTAATGTGTATAATGTGTATAATATTTATTTTATGTATGTATTTGATGTATTTCACAGAATAAAAATACTGCAAAAAAATGAACAAATGATGAGCACATAAACTCTGAGGCTGCACTCTCAGACTTATCTATGTGAGAATAAATCCCATTGAAGTTAATTATCTTATTTCTGAGTAAGCATGTATAGGATTGCACTAGAGAAAGTGGTTAAGTTTCTGGGGAAACAGCTATGGAGAGTTGCTACCAAAGAGTGGAAGTTTTGTTACCACATGGTGGTACACAATTTTTTCTTAATGCAACTGGAATATATAAAAGTCTTGTGGCACCTTAAAGGTTTCATTTGGCATAAATGTTTGTGGACTGCAGCCCACTTCACCAGATGCATGGAGTGTTGGCATGAGAGTGTTCCCAATCCGGGAAGAATACCAGATTGTAATGTGCCTAATGTCTAGTTTGCAAAAATTTAATGACAAAACTAATCGCCCTCCTACAGTCCCTTCAAAATGCAGTAAAATGAACCCAATCCAGCCTTCAAGCAAAGAGAGTTCCCAAAACTCAAGCACTTTCCTCCCTCTCCCCCCCGCCCCGCCAAAAAAACACCCCTCCTTGGGAGTTAGGGAATAACGGGGGATGGCTGGCCAGCCGGGGAGAGGCTCAACCACCTCCCACCCAGTCAGGCCTCCCCCTCATGCAGCCTTGGTGGCTGGGAGGCGATCCTCTCCGTGACTCAGAGTCACAGAGAAGACCCCCTCCCACCCAGGAAGGTGGACGAAAGGGGTGAAAATACAAGGTTTACCTTATCCGACCCCCTACCTCCGTCTTCATTCTCTTTGGAAGGGAATGAAGACGGGGGGAAGCGGGGGCAGCCGTTGCAAACCGCAAGATTTGCTCCTTTCTTCCACCTTCCAGGAAGGTGGAAGAAAGGAGCGAACGTACCCGATTTGCCTCGGCTGCTGCTCGATGTCCTGTGTGTTCATTCTCTTTGGGTAACGAACACATAGGAGATCGAGCGGCAGCTGCGGCAAACCGCAACGTTCGCCCCCCTCCTCTGTCTTCAGTTGCTCCCCAAAGGGGGAGAAGGCAGAGGAGGGGGGAGAATGAATTGGTAAACATTTTGCCTTACCCCCCCTGCCTGATTGCCTGCCTCTTCGCTCCGTTTGCAAATGGAGTGAAGAGGCAGGAGATCAGAAGGCGGGGCGAAGCAAAGTGTATCCCGCGTATAAGATGACCCACAATTTTGGAGGATATTTTTCAGGGTTCAAAGGTTATCTCATACACCAGAATATACAGTAAATTTCTATAAAAATAAAAACACAGAAGTGTAAATTAAGACATAATGTAATACAGAAGGACTAACATTCACTGTTAAAACTGGTCATCCTTCTCAGTCTCATTATGGTAATACACCCAAAACCAAAATACCCTTCAGAAAATATCTTCAATTGTATCACCAACGTAACTTTATTTTCACTGACCTCCACTAAACTAACTATATCTACAGATGGATAATCTACTCAGCCAGGCAGATTAACATATTTACAACCCTACTTAAAACAATGCTTTCCCATACCATCTCTGTCCTTAAATGTATAAAAAGGAGGGAGAGGGGGGAGAACGTAGCAGTGCCTTTAAGACTAACTGGTTTCCTATATTTCTTTTTTTTTTCTCCCTCTCCCTTCCTATTTTTTATGCTGCAAGTGACACCTTAGCACACTGGAACCTCTGAGAGTGTCAAGAGGTCCAGGCAGCAAAAACTATTGTAGCAGAGTTTTCATCCTTCAGGCAAGGAAAATAAGCACACAGACTGTATAATAATAAACTTTCTGACTAAGAAATGGGGAAGTCTTGTTAGGATTCGATAATTAGCTAATGTCATATATTCAGTAGATGCATATATATATATATATATATATATTCATTATACGGAGTAGTTTATTCCATAAGAGAAAGCTAAAAGTAGCCAATAATTATACCCAGCTAAAAGACAGGAAGTACATTGTTAGTTTGTGTGCTATTTATAATTTTGTATTAGAAATGTTATTAGTGCATGTTATATTTGTTTGTATGTTTTTTTTGTGATACTAGTTTTGTAGAACATAGTGTGTTTAATAAAAAAAATTTATATATATATATATATATATATATATATAAAGCAGTAATGTGTGTCAGCGTGCAGCACCAAAAACATCCATGGAGTGGCCTGGAACTACATCTATTTCCGAAACAAAATGGGGTTACAGGGGCTGGGCAGGAGTTTTGCAAACAAGTCAATACCCACACCACCACATCAGAGTGGTTGTGGGAAAACAGAGCATTTTAGTGGTGTGGTGAAATACATGTAAACCGGAAAGCAACTATAATCAAGACCAATTTAAATTCAGCTTTATACAGTATATATAAAAAAGATGCTGGGTGGGAATAGCTGCTGGTTTTTTATGGTGTGAAGGACTGCATTATGTGAATTGAACATAAGGTGGCAGTAGCTGTATATAACAAGCTACTAAATACATACTATTTCCACTGTCTCAATCCCCCTACAGTTAAGAACCACAGGTACTTTTAACACTGTGCTGCTTTGCCCTTCCAGATCTCACCCAAGCCCACAGGCAACTTTCACAGCTGCACTCAGAAGACCAAGAAAGCTTGTATAGTTTCTTTTGGAAACAAAAGGGAGAGAAAGAAAGGAAGAGGGAGAAAGTGGCTAGCCATACAAATGCATTAGGGTGAGTTCATACTGTATTTGTCTGTCTATCTGTCTGTCTGTCCATTGACGCCCCCTTGTCGTGGGAGAGAGGCTTGCGTACCCTAATGATGTTTTGAGCTATGCTGGCGGTGGCACAATAGCCACCGGTAGGGTCTCCCATGCCAGACAGGTCAAAACTCAAGGGTTTGACAAAGAACGTCAAAGGGCAGGATGGGCTCTCTAGCCTTATGGCAACCGTCCTAGGAGAAGGAAAACTCTAATCCCAAACCCGGGCAGATGGTGCTCGTCCAACCCTGTAAGGTCAACCATCTAAGAGAAGGAAACACTAATCAAACCTACGGCCCAAGGACCTCGCTGCTACCGTCCATGCTTGCAAGGCCAGCAGATGAACCCTGGGTTTAAAGGGTGAGGCCAGTTCTGTGCACGCTGCGCTCCACCAGACAAATCCATTGCACAGGCTCGAAGGACAAATCCAATTCCAAAAAAAAGCCCTGTAGCGATAGGCAAGGGATGAAACGGCAGGTGTAAAGATGCACTGGAAGCCAAAGACCCAACCCTGCATGCAGGCGGTTCAGGACATTGGTCGATCGAGGCTGACCCGGGAAATGACAGTCTTGTTCGGCAGCATCCTGAACGACCAATGTCCTGAACACTGCTTGCTCCATATGGAGAGGGGCCTAGAAAAGGTGGCCTAACGAAAGCTCATCCCCAACTACCTGGTTGGCTAGCCGCGGCCAACGGGAATCTTCTGAAGCGGACAAACCAAGGCAAAGAAACAAAGGCACACACCGGCCTCCAAAAGTGTAAATAAACTGACGCTTGCATGCTAGAACATCAGAACCATGTGAGACTCTGAAGATAGTGGACGGCCTGAGTGTCGTTCTGCTCTAATAGCCCATGAACTATCACGACTTAATACTGACATCGCTGCTCTTAGTGAAGTTCGTCTCCATGAGGAAGGCAGCCTTAAAGAACACGGCGCTGACAACACACTTTACTGGTCTGGCAAACCCAAAACCGAAAAACATCTTTCAGGAGTAGGCTTCATGATTAAAAACTCCATTGCCTCCAAACTCGAAACCTTGCCAACAGGACACTCTGATCGCACTATTTCCTTGCGCCTCCCACATGTTGTTCTCTTTAGTATATATGCCCCAACTATGCAAGCCGACCCTGTAGAGAAAAATTCTACGCAGACCTACGCCACCTCATACAAAAAGTCCCTGTAGACAATAAAATTATTATCCTTGGTGACTTCAATGCCAGAGTAGGAAAGAACTCCGAAGCCTGGAAAGGTGTCTTAGGCAAGCATGGTGTTGGAAATTGCAATGATAACGGACGCCTCCTGCTAGAGTTCTGTGCAGAACAACAGCTGACGATTACAAACACTATCTTTCAGCAGAAAGACAGCTTGAAGACAACCTGGATGCATCCCCGATCCAAACATTGGCACCTCATTGACTATGTTCTAGTCTGCCAGAGAAACATTCGCAATGTCCGTCATACCCGAGTGATGCCGAGTGCAGAATGCCAGACAGATCATCACCTTGTCAGATGTAAACTAAATCTTCATCTTAAGTTCAAACCTAAGAGGGGTGGCATCTTAAAGAAGAGACTCCAAGTCAACAATCTTCAACAAGCTACCATGAGAGACAAATTCCAGGCAAACCTGCAAACAAAACTTGAAGACCATCCTATAGATCCTTCTCCCACAGTGCTTTGGCAACATATCAAAAACAGTATCCTCCAGTCTACGGAAGAATCCCTCAGGTTCTTCCACAAGAAAAATCAAGACTGGTTTGATGAAAACAACCAAGAGATCCAGGAGCTGTTGGCAAAGAAGAGAACTGCTCACCAGGCATACCTTGCCCAGCCAACTTGCCATGTAAGAAAAGCAGCTTTCCATCTCACATGTAGTAAACTTCAACAAAAACTCCGAGACATGCAGAACAAGTGGTGGATCAATATAGCAGAAAAGACACAACGCTGTGCAGATCTGGGGGATTCTAGAGGATTTTATGAAGCTCTTAAGGCAGTGTTTGGACCTACTTATCAGGTCCAAAGCTCCTTATACAGAACAGATGGTCAAACATTAATTACTGATAAAGCCTCCATCCTGAATCGATGGGCTGAACACTTTCAAAGTCTCTTTAGTGCCAACCGAGTAGTCCAAGGTTCAGCTATCCAACATACGATACAAAAACCAATGAAAATGAATTGGACATAGCTCCCACTTTGGAAGAGACCCTTAAGGACATACAGCAGTTGAAAAACAGCAAGGCAGCTGGGATTGATGGAATCCCACCTGAAGTTTGGAAACACGGAAGTCATGTACTCCATGATAAATTCCACGAACTCCTTGTGAATTGCTGGGAAGAAGGGGAACTGCCATCAGATCTCTGAGATGCAGACATCATCACCCTGTACAAGAAAAAAGGAGCAAAATCTGATTGCTCAAACTATCGAGGCACAACACTGCTCTCTATTGCTGGAAAAATCCTTGCAAGGATACTCCTGAACAGATTAGTTCCTGCCATTGCAGAAGAACTCCTCCCTGAGAGCCAATGTGGCTTCAGAGCCAATAGGAGTACTACAGATATGGTATTTGCCCTTAGACAATTGCAAGAAAAATGTAGGGAGCAGAACAAAGGTCTCTATGTAACATTTGTCGACCTCACCAAAGCCTTCGACACTGTGAGTAGAAAAGGTCTGTGGCAGTTCCTGGAAAGACTAGGATGTCCTCCCAAATTCCTTAAAATGATTATCTTGCTATATGAGGGCCAGTGTGGTCAAGTCAGATATGGCGATGCTCTTTCAGAGCCCTTTCTAATAACTAATGGAGTGAAGCAAGGTTGTGTTCTTGCTCCAACTTTATTTACAATCTTCTTCAGCGTGATGTTCCAAAGGGCTACGGCAGAGCTTGAAGAAGAAGACGGTATTTATATACGTTAGCGTACTGAAGGTAGCTTGTTTAACTTAAGCCGTCTGAGGGCTCGCACTAAGACTCTAATCTAGTCCATGAGGTGCTCTTCGCTGATGATGCTGCCCTTGTTGCCCACACAGAAGCAGCTGTGCAGCACCTAATATCCTGCTTCGCAACAGCTGCAGAGCTGTTTGGGCTGGAAGTCAACCTGAAGAAAACGGAAGTTCTTTACCAGCCTGCACCACAGGACGAACACCACCATCCCCACATTGCCGTCGGCAACTCCGTGCTTAAGTCCGTTCAGCAGTTCACCTACCTGGGAAGCATCATCTCCTCAGATGCCAAGATTGACAAAGAGATTGATCACAGATTAGCAAAGGCACATAGTGCATTGGGAAGACTTTACAAAAGAGTGTGGAGTAATAAACACCTGAGGCGAAACACAAAAATCAGTGTGTATAGAGCCATTGTACTGTCTATTCTCCTTTATGGATCTGAAACATGGGTCACCTATCGCCACCACTTACGGCTCCTCGAACGCTTCCATCAGCGCTGTATACGCACAATCCTAAATATACACTGGACTGACTATGTGACGAATGTTGCTGTCCTTGAGCAAGCAGGGATCACAAGCATTGAGGCCATGATATTGAGAACACAGCTGCGCTGGGCAGGGCATATTTCTAGGATGGAGGACCATCGCCTCCCCAAAATAGTATTCTACGGTGAACTCAACACGGGTCAGCGTAAGAGGGGCGCTCCAAAAAAGCGACACAAGGACTCCCTGAAACAACACCTCAGGCTTGGTCACATTGATCACCAACAATGGTCTGCCCTGGCCTCACATCGGGAGGCATGAAGACACACTATCCACAACGCTGCAGCCTTATTTGAGAACTCACGCCAAACAAGTCTTGAAGAGAAACGACAACGCAGAAAAAAATCACAACCTGGAAACATCACCCAAGGAAACCTTCTGCTATGCTTTCTGCAACCAGACTTGTCTATCTCGGATTGGCCTTTTTAGTCATCAGGGCGCTTGCAGAAAGCACAGGATGAGTCCTTCCTGAATCTTCATTTGCGAAGAGAAGCCAGAGAGAGAGAGTGTGTCTTTCTAGACACAGGAATAACCCAAGTCCATCTGCTCCAATACTGCATATGGTCTTTAAATGCAGGAACATAGCGCTGTTTCCCTAATCGTCTATTGTAAGGGAGATGGAAGAAAGATCCAAGCATATTGTTTAAATCAGGGGTGGGGAAGTGCAAAAAAGTGTGTATGTGGGGGGGGGATCTCCAGTAGGGGTCAAGGGGAGGTAACTTCACCATGTTTGGCTTCCCTGTGCCATTTCAGGCCCAGGAAAGGCCTTCTTTCCCCCTAACAGGAAGTGGTCTGGAAACTGACCTGCTGAAAATGGCTGGGACAACATGGTAAAACTGCCCCCAATCCTTGAAGGGGGCATTAGGGGCCATTTTGATCTTTAAAAATATAGGTAATTGTTTTGGGTGGTAGAGGTGGCTGGGGAAGTCTCCCAAGGGACCCTAGGGAGCCAATGAAGCCCCCTAACCTCTGACAGTTGTGCAACCCAAGTTTAAGGGGAACTTTAAAGTGAAATCTATTATTCTAGAACAATATGTCTCTCTTCAAAAGAGAAGGAAAAACAACACTCTGACTTGTTTTTGTTTTAGAGGAACATATGTTGAGATGCTGAGGAAAAGGGGAGCAAGCTGAGACCACTCCTTTGCACATCAGAGGTACAAAGACAAGAAAAGCTTCAAGTCTTGCCAGGTACATCATATAAACCACCAGAGCATGTGGTTATTTTTCTCTCCCTTTTTGGAAGCCAATAGGATCAACAAAATAACTTGGTATGTAACCTTTGAAACAAAGCCCTGTAAAGCAGAGCTCCATTCTAGAGTTGAGCAAGGGACTATTCCTCCAACACATTCTAAAAAGGGAGGGGGAAAAATCAGGCCCATGTTCTGCCTCTTGCTTTATAGGCTACACATCTAATTATTTCCTTCTTTCTGGAAGGAAAAAAAGTGAGAACTCTCTGTATTTCCTTCTTTCTAAAAGGAAAAAAAGTGAGAACTCTCTGTCTTACTTGGTTGCCTGTGTGACATTTGAAACTAGTTCAGTGACTTTATTTGCAACCTTGCTCAGAGGCAAAAAATATTAGCAACAATGCTAACACGTCAGCATTTATTGTATTAGTTGCAATGGGGAGAAACACTCTATTAACACATTGTGTGTGTGTGTGCGCGCGCGCGCGCCTGGCCTCAAGTTACTTGTCAATTTATGGCAACACCATCAATTTTGTAGGGTTTTCTTAGGCAAGGAATACTCTGAGGTGGTTAAAAACATTATTAACACTTTCTTTTAAAAAAAAACCTTCACATTTTTGCCCCAAATGACCATTAAAATAATATTTTCATAATAATGAGTAACCATTACTAACACAACATATTAGCATCAAAATGTTTAATAATAATAATAATAATAATAATAATAATAAAATTTATTTATACCCCACCTCTCTGTTAAAACAATTGGGGCGGCTTACAAAAATTAAAATACAATACATATAAAAATCCCTAAACACCCCCACCCCCACCCTCCCCCATAAAAAAATATTAAACACATAAATTAAAAGCAACTGTCTAAAATCACCTTTAAAAACAATAAATACAATAAATAGCCAGCGGACTAAAAGAGGCCAGGATCCCCTGAGGCCGGGATCTAATTAGGAAAGGCCTGCCTAAAGAGATCTGTCTTTAGTGCTTTTTTAAAGCTACTCAGGCTTGTCATCTAACGGATCTCGTTCGGCAGGTCATTCCACAATCTGGGGGCGATTACCGAAAAGGTCCTCTGGGAGGTTGCAGACAGCCTAGATTTTTGTGGCTAAAGCAAATTCCTCCCAGAGGACTGGAGTGCGTGGGGAGGATTGTATGGGAGGAGGTGGTTCTGGAGATAAGTTGGACCCAAGCCATTTAGGGCTTTAAAGGTAATAACCAACACCTTATACTGGGCCCGGAAACTGATAGGCAGCCAGTGGAGAGATCTTAATACTGGAGTTATATGGTCTCTCCGAGATGTTCCCGAGACCACTCTGGCTGCCATATTTTGTACCAACTGAAGTTTCTGGACCAAGCATGAGGGCAGCCCCATGTAGAGTGCATTGCAGAAATCTAGACGAGAGGTTACCAGCGCGTGCACCACAGTCTCGAGGTCCTTTACTTCCAGGAAATGGCGCAGCTGGCATATCAACCGAAGCTGATAACAGGCGCTCCTGACTGTCGCATTCACCTGACTAGTCATCTGAAGCGATGAATCAAGGAGCACCCCCAGACTGCGAACACAGACTGCAAACACGCTCTCCTTAACGGAGAGCGTGACCCCGTCCAGGACTGGAGGTTGCAACCCAACTCCTGGTTTTGGGGCCGCTACCGTGAGCACCTCCGTTTTGTCTGGATTTAATCTCAATCTGTTTTTCCTCATCCAGCCCATTACTGCTTTAAGACAGTCATTAAGAGGAGAGATGCCATCGGAATTCGAGGCCGACAATCGGGACAAGGAGCAATAGATCTGGGTGTCATCAGCGTTTAAAAAGAACATGCTTACATTCATAGAATCATAGAATCACAGTGTTGGAAGAGACCACAAGGGCCATCTAGTCCAACCCCCTGTCCTGCAGGAATACACAATCAAAGTATTCCCTTACAAGGAACCTTTTTTTAATAACACATATGAATTATAACAGCAGCAATAAAGCTCCAAACCAAACACCAAACTGGGCCCCATTACTATTATCCCCCAAAGTATCATACTATAGGTAACATTATTACTTTGAACATGTTATCTTGAAGCTCTGAGATTAATTTACATGCTGCCCAGATTGTTAACACAGATTGAGTTTCCCTTCTTGGGACCAGATAGGAAGAAAATCAACTCATTTGAAATGTGGTGTTGGAGAAGAGTTCTACGTATGGTTACTGTGGACTGCTAAAAAGACAAATCAATGGGTTCTAGTGCAAATCAAGCCTGAGCTCTCCCTAGAAGCCAAGATGACTGAGACTGTCATATTTTGGCCATATCATGTGAAGACATAACTCACTAGAAAAGACAAGGAAGGCAGAAGGAAAAAAGAAAGAGTGCATTACAGATGGATAGACTCAATCAGAGAAGCCCCAGCCCTGGGTCTGCAAGTCCTGCGCTGGGGTGTTGATGATAGGGTGACTTGGAGGACGTCTCTCATTTATGGAGTTGTCGTAAGTCAAAGTCAAACTGATAGCAGTTAACAACAATTACTTCATTCTTTTATAATTAATGAAGTTAATTGCTTCATTAAGTAAGATCTGTTGTACTGAACTGAAGATTTTTCTGAAGTCAGCATTAAATGCAACAGATTGTTTATAATTCCACTGTGAAGTTGAAGGCTTTCACAGCCGGCATCCATAGATTTTCCTTGTTGTTTTTTTCCAGGCTGTGAGGCTGTGTTCTGGAAGAGTTTATTTCTGATATTTCGCCTGCATGTGTGGCTGGCATCTTCAGGCGAAACGTCAGAAATAGAACACAGCCTCACAACTCAGAAAAAAAAAAACAAGGAAAATCTATCATTCCACTGTTTCATGCTTTTTCTCTTAAATACACACCTCAGCTTTGGGAACCATAGTTTGAAAAACAGTAATCATATATATTTTACACATTATTCAGTTTTACACATTTTTGTATCCACATTGTGGAATACTGCATTCCCCTAGGGTTTGTTCCCTGAATATGTTTTTCTTTAAACAGCCCCAATTTGGAACCACTTCAGTTTCTAATCAAGTCAAAATCAACTGTGGCACTGCTTTAGGAGCAGGTAAGTCTCAACAAGTCTATACAGTTAAATTGCTCAATGTGAGCTACATTAATTTTGCCAGCCCTTCAAGTCTACAGCTGCACACAAGTAAGTGCCTAGTGATGTTGAATTTTAGTAAAAGGACAGGCTGCATAAAAGGAAACAGACTGCATAAACAACTAATACAGAAAGGCAAGTTACAACTCTTCCACTTAGATGTTTTACTGACCCTATGTCTCAAGACTCCAGACACACTCACCAGAAACCTGAACTCCCATGCTGAAACAAGGGCCATAAAGAGCAATCACCCCAGCTATGTAATCTGGTAGGGAATGCACAAAGAGCATGCCTCAAATACAATTTTCTAAATAACAGCCACCCATCCATCCTTATCCCAAGCAGTACAGAGCACTCAAGACTTCCCATCACAATGTGTTCCCCAGAACACCAAAAAAACAAAAAACAAAAAACTGTATGCTAGCTCAAAATCCTCCTTCAGTCAATAGATATACCAATATCTTCCTCAGAAGGGAGGCTGGAAAAACAGAGAAAAGGCACTCCATTGCCACTAGCAAAATAGAGGCATCCCCACATAGAGGTACACTTGCATCATACCCTGGGAAAAGTAATGGAGATCATAAACATCTTCATATGAAAATAAGAAATTCAATGGACACAGTGGTACTGCTAGCTATGTCTGACTTCTGCTGAATGGCTGAGTATACAGTTGTCCCCCTCCCCAATGCAGCCTCTGAGCATTTAAGGAGGAAAACTTCCTGCACACATGCACACACAGGGTAGATCCCAGCAAGCAAGCAACCCCACACCAGCCTCTGAGGGTCTAAAGCGAAAGAAAAGCACAGCCCCATGCTGTGAGCACCAAACATAGTCCCCCCCCTTGCCACTCCCCTCTCTGTGTTTTAACAAACTGAATGGCTTTTTTAAAACTCTGCTTCATTAAAACTCACATTTCGAATTTTTCCTACACACACATTCACACACAGGGAAGGTACGGGTGGATCTCCCAGCAACCCAGCCTCTGAGCATTTAAGGAGGAAAGCTTGTGTGCTCACAGTATGGAACTGTGCTTTTCTTTCGGCCAGCAGGAAGCTTTCCTCCTTAAATGCACAGAGGCATTTAAGGAGGCTTGCTGGGAAATGCCACCAGCACCTTCCCTGTGTGTGAATGTGTGGAGGAAAGGTTTGAAATGTGAGTTATAAATTCCCGTTTGTTGAGACACAGAGAGGGGGGTGGCAAGCATGCGGCTGTGCCTTTCTTTCGGCCATGAGGAGACATGGGGTGAAATATGAGTTTTAAAAAAGCCATTCAGTTTGTTAAAACACAGAGAGGGAAGTGGCAAGGGGGGACTTTGCTTGGTGCTCAAAGCATGGGGCTGTGCTTTTCTTTCCTCTTTAAATGCTCAGAGGCTGGGTCAGTTTCTCTCTCTCTCTCTCTCTCTCTCTCTCTGTGTGTGTGTGTGTGCGCGCATGTGTGTGTTTTAGGAAGGCTGCTTTTATTCCTGTTTTTTTCACTTTCGTGGGGATCTTGTTCCCGTAACCCCGCAAATGTATGTTGATAACTTCGCAACCCAGCTCATGACATCAGGAAGGCTACCTAGTATCACCCTCATTCAAAGTACAGTCATCCCTTCACATTCGCGGGGGTTAGGTTCCCCAGACCCCTGCAAATGTGAAAAATCCGCAAATAACAATTGCCCTCCCCCTCCCCCGCCAAAGCAACCACAGGGCCTCTGGAGGCCCTATAGTCGCTTTCCCCCACCTCCCCCTCCTTCCCCAGGCCTTCATGGGGCCTCCGGAGCATCTCCGGAGGCCCCATGATCGCCTCCCCAGCCCACCCCACCCCTTCCCCAGGCCTTCATGGGGCCTCCGGAGCGTCTCCGGGGCCCCCGTGAAGGTCTCCCCGGCCCTCCCCACCCCTTCCCCAGACCTTCATGGGGAATCCGGAGCATCTCCGGGGGCCCCGTGAAGGCCTCCCCGTCCCTCCCCCTCCCTCCCAAGGCTTTCGCGGGGCCTCGTAGGGCCCCGCGGAGGCTTCCCCGGTGCTCCCCAAGGCCTTCGCGGGGCCTCCAGAGGGTCTCCGAAGGTCCTGCGGAGGCCTTCCCAGCCCTCCCCGCTCTCTCCCAAGGCCTTCGCGGGGCCTCCGGAGGGTCTCCGAAGGCCCCATGGAGGCCTTCCCAGCCCTCCCCGCTCCCTCCCAAGGCCTTCATGGGGCCTCCAGAGGGTCTCCGAAGGCCCCGTGGAGGCCTCCCCGGGTCCCCCCGCTCCCTCCCAGGGCTTTCACAGGGCCTCCGGAGGCCCCGTGTCACAGTTTTGGGGAGGCCCGGGGGGGCCCTCCCAAAACCGCGAATAATCAAAACCGCGAATGTCAAGTTCGCGAATGTGGAGGGGCAACTGTATTCATTCATTGCAGTTCCTATCCACTAAATAGCAGAAACAGGAAAAATTGTTTATTCAATGCCTATTCACTCTAAAAGGTGCTCAAAGGAGGGTGGCTGCACAGGAGGCTAGACCAGAAAGGAAGTGAAATGGGGAAGGACAAGATCAATGAAGGGTACACAATACTTAGTACAACAGTTTTCAGAAGAATATGTAACAAGTGTTTCTTACCCCATATTGGCAAGTCATCTATGTACATCTGATACCAATAGTGATTTTTGATAGCATAAACAAAAGCATCTCTTGTTTGTTTATCCAAGTCTATTTCACAGTAAGTGGTCTGCATTACATCATCTGCGGAGATCAAAACAACATGTTAACAGTGAAATATCTAGGAGAGTAAACTGATCTTTACAGCAGTGCTACCATAAGGATTTTATTGAAGGAACCTATTATTTAAACATAAATATTACATTGACCTAAACTATATGGATCCTTTTATGCTGTGCTGTTACCTAACACTCCTAATTCATCTAAGACTAAACTCCTGGTCAGCAGAGTGATGGGGGAAATACATAAAGCAGCCCCCTTGGCCAAGGTGAAGCCAGTGTGTCCAGGCTTTCTGTCCAATATCTTGATAGAAACCTGGGAATCTTGTGGTTGATTGGTGATGCAAACAGGTCCACCTCTGGAAGCCTATCTGCTGAGAGACCTCTGGGTGGAGACTCCACACTGCCTGGTCCAGGTCTGTACAGCTGAGGCAGTCTGCTCTGGAGTTGAGCACCCCTTGAAGGGGCTCTGCCTTGAGGATTATGAGGTGGGTTTCCACCCATTCCATTAAGAGTCTTGTCTCCTCTATGAGGTGGTGGAATCTGGTTCCTCCCTAGTAGGTGATGAGTGCCTTGGTGTGTTTCTTGTCTTTCGGAGAAGTGGGCAGAATAACCGCATGTAGGATGTTCATCCTGGCTCTCTACACAGGGAAAAGGATTCCCACACACTAAATGTTTTCCTTCATCTAAAAGAGAGCAGCATGTGTTTGACAGGGTTAGGAGAAATGGCTTCACTTGGTGAGGGTATGGTGTTTTAGAGGAACCTGGAATGTCCATCATACTTCTCACATTGTTACCAGCCACATTCACATGTAACATAAAACATTTGCATCACTCAGACTTCAAATTACACAAGTAAACTAAACATATTGTATATGAAAAAAGTCTTGATAATGTCTGAGTTCTATCAGTTGTACTTGATCCAGCAGCCCGAACACCAGGTCTATCAATATAGGCAGACCTAGTCTTTCTGCCGTTTCTCAGAGTAGATATGGTATCAAGAAAATCAACAGAATAGCTGCACATTTTGTTTCATACCTCAGCTTGTATGATAGCTACAACCTAGTGGGTTTTTCAAAATGTTAGCTGAAAATCTGAAGATTATGGCTCAGAAGGTGGCAGCAACTGTCTTCTCTTCCCTATTCTCATGATTCTTGTAGCATACTGCCAATAGCCATTTTTGTACTTGGATCAGTAAGAATGCTGCAGGTTTTAGACATTAGTAGGCAAAGTACACCAATTCAAATGAATTGCACAGATTTTTTAAATAAAAAAGGAACGCAAGGCCATTAATTTATTTCTTTTTATCTCCTCTAAAAAGAAAACTCATTTGTCCACTGACAATACAGACAACCTTTTCAGTCACTATACTAGCCAGGGTGCAACATTCATGTTCATTCTGTATGGACCCAGTAGAACTTTAAGATCACCTGGAAAAGTTCTCTCTGTCTCTCAGGCTCATTTAACGTAACAAGGGGAAAGGCCTTCTCAGTGGCTGCTCCCAGACTTTGGAACTCCCTCTCCAGAGAGGCCAGGATGGCCCTATCCTTGCTTCCTTCTGGTAGCAGGTTAAAAGATTTTTTTTTTACAAACTGACAAGGGCTGGGTTTTTAAGGTTGTGTGATGTAGTTTTTAAGATTGTTTTATACAGTTTTTAATGCATTTTAATATTTGTAATGTTTAATGTTTTTAACTTACAAATTGTTTAACTCTTTTTAAAATTTTATATTTATACTATAATTTAAAATTTTGTATTGCTTTTAACTTTTGTTGCTTTAAAATGCTGTTAGCCATCTTGAGTTCTACTGGCAGGAGAAAGGCGGCATATATGTAATTGAAAATAATAATAGTAGCAATAATAATGATGATGATGTTGATGAAGTTCTACATGCTTGTCCTACCCCATAAGATCATTTCCAGAGGCTTCCAAATCTGGTACACTTGTGTAAAAAGCTTCTCAGAATGGAGCTTTTCCCTCATACCACCAAAAATCACTTGCATTCCTATCTACTGAAGCAAAACAGTGTGTCTTCTGGCCCCTTAAGAAAAGAGAAACACCTATGATCTGAGTTTTCATAGGCAAGAGCCTATTCTAGAAAATGTACGTGAAAAGTCTGCTATATACTCATTATAAGATAAACTAGTAGCGAGCCAGTGAGAGAACTAGAGATTTTTTTTCATTTCATTTAAAGGGCTGTTTTAATGACAGAGCAAAAATTATTTATTTATTAATTTTTAAATTTATGTTAACTTTCTCTCAAAAGCATATTAAGCAATGTACAGTAGATATAGGCCGTTGTTTCCAGGTATACAATTTGGATTGCTTTACTGCAGAATTTGGTTTTAGAGCATAACACAGATGGACATGTTGCTTACCTATAACTGTATTTCTTCGAGTGGTCATCTGTGAACTCACACATATGGGTTATCTGCACCTGCACAGTAGATCTTTGGAACCTTCTAGAGCTATTCTGCCAGGCTTTTTGGCAGTGGCCTTGCCCATCCTGCAGCTCTACCCAGCAGGGTTTCCACCACTAGCTTCGGTTCCATTTCCACCGCAATTGCAGCACACATATACTGAGCATGACAGGACACCCATGGGGAGGATGGGCGGGTTTGTTTGAGTTCACAGATGACCGTTCGAAGAAACACAGTTACAGATAAGCAACCTGTCCTCCTTCTTCATGGTCTCTGTGACTCACACATATGAGAGACTGACAAACTACTCACCGTGGAAGGCAAGGGTATGCTGTCAGTTAACCTGGATACGGCCTTACCGAGGGAGCAGGGAGGAAAGCACTGCTCTGCCACAGGAGCCCTCATCATGGACTTGGGAATCCAGTCTGTAGTTGGTCACAAAGGTCAAAGGCTGTGACCAAACTGCAGCCTTGCAGATGTCTGATAGTGGAATGCCACAAAGAAAGGCAGTTGACATCACCATGGCTCTGGTAGAGGGACCTCTCACCCTGCGGGGAGGGGCCTTCTTGGCCATCTGGTAGGCCAGATGTATGGTGGACACTATCCATCTGGAGAATCGTTGTGAAGAAACAGGAAGGCCTTGCTTACTGTCTGAATAACAAACAAAAAGTTTGGGTGATTTGTGGAAAGGTGATGTCCCGTGGACAGAGAAGGCAAGGGCCCTTCTGGTGTTGAGAGAGTGGAGGGCCCGTTCCACATCCGAGGATGGGTTCTGTATAAAGGATGGTACAACAATGTCTTGGTTGAGGTGAAATGCAGCGAAAACTTTGATCTGAGCCAAGGGCGCAGAGCTTGCTCGCTCTTCTTGCGGATGTGATTGCCAGGAGAAACACAGTTTTCCAAGAGAGGAACTGGAGGTCCGATGTGGCCATTGGTTTGAATGTGGGATGAATGAGCTGAGTGAGGACAAGGTCCAACTTCCAGTGAGGGGTCAATCCCTGAACCAGCAGGTGAATATTTTGGATTCCTTTCAGGAATCATTTGGCTGTCGGGTTGGTGAAAGGAGAAGAGAGACCAATGGATTGGACGTGGAAGGTGATCGCTGAGAAGAAAGGGACAATCCCTGGTTAGAAAGGGAGAGGAGAAAGTCCAGGGTGTAGGCTGTGCAAGTACTCTCTGGTGTGACATCCTGGCTGGTGAGGAATTGATGAAACTTTTTCCCATCTGTATGCATAAGCCTGTCTGGTGGATGGCTTATGTGCCGCCTTAAGACCTTGCCTCACAACCTGGGATAAGTCGTGGAGGGTCTAATCCTCCATGCCATCAAGCAGAGAGTTTTGACATCCAGATTTCGGATCTGGCTGTTGTGGATCATGATGAGATCTGGGTGGGTGAGCAGGTGGAGATAAGTCCGGCGAGACAGAAGCAGGATCGGGGAGAACCATGGTTGTTTGGGTCACCACGGAGTTACCAGAATGCAATGAGCCCACAACTACCGTCGTGATGAGGGGGAATGGAGGGAAGACGTAGAGAGAGCCATGCCAGCTGTGCAGGAAGACATCTCCCCTAGAGTACCATGCAGCTGATATGGAGAAGTATATAGGGCATTGTCTGTTTGGGCTAGATGCAAAGAGATCCACCTGGAGCTGTCCTCAGAGGCAGGAGATCTGTTTGAACGCCTCAGGACAGAGTGTCCAGTTGTGGGAGGACATCAGGGTCCTGCTGAGGGGGTCTGCCAGGACATTCTCTTCTCCTGGGAGGTGTATCGCTAAAAGAAATACGTTACGGTCAGTGCACCAATTCCAGATACGGAGAGTGAGATGGGGGAGGATTGAGGACCTCGTGCCTTCCTGTTTGTTGAGGCAGAACATGACAGGTGTGTTGTCTGTTACAATTGTTCCTAATGAGGGGAGCAAAGGCCCACAGTACCTTCTCTACTGCCAAGAGCTCTAGAGTGTTTATGTGAACAATGCCTCCCTTGTAGACCATTTCGTTGGATGGAAAGGCCTAATCCGTGCGTACCCCAATCTTGTAGGGACGCGTCCGTGGTGATGGGAGAGGTGAGGATGTGGTGGGTGGAAGGGCATGCCTTTTAACAGGTTGCCCGGTTGTAGCCACCATATCAGGTATCTCTATATCGGCCTCGGGATGGTGAGGAGGAGGTGTGGAGAGTCGAATTGGTGGTTGAATTGGTGAAGGAACCAGTGTTGAAGGATTCACATTCGGAGTCTTGCAAACAGCATCACTGTTGTGGTTGCGGACATATGGCCCAGGAGTGTCTGGATGGTCTTGGCTGTGCAGTGTCTGGTGGTGCGGCAGTAGTCAACTAAAGCCGTGAGTGTGGAGAAGCGGTCCTCCAGGAGGGAGGCTCTGGTCACCCTTGAGTCTATTATGGCCCCAATGAAGCTGACTAAGATCATTGGGGTGAGGGTGGATTTGTCTGAGTTGACCATGAGTCCCAAGCTTGTGAGATGGGACAGAGTGGTCGAGATGTCTCGAATCAGTTGGGTCTTTGAATGGGAGACGATTAGCCAGTCGTCTATGTATGGGGAAATTACATCCCTTATTGAAGGAGTCACACCACCACAACCGCTTGTGAATACCCGTGGGGCTGTGGACAAGCCAAATGGGAGGATGCAGAACTGGAAGACTTTGTGACCTACCGAGAACGCCAGAAAGCTCCTGTGTGCAGGGTGGATGCTTATATGAAAGCATGCATCTCAGAGGTCAATGATTGCAAACCAATCTCCCTGTTTCAGCAGCAGAAGGATAAAGTGGATGGTCACCATGCGGAAGCATCTCGGAGAAATAAAGGAGGTGAGCGCTCTGAAGTCCAGGATGGGGTGGAAGCCTCCATTCTTCTTTTCCATGGTGAAATACTGGGAGAAGAATGTGTTGGCCAACAAAGGCAGAGAAAGTGGTTCTATGGCTCCTTTTTGAAGAAGAGAATCAACCTCCTGTGTTAGAGGTGCAGATGGAGGGGTGCACCGGAGAACACCGACAGGGGATATCTGTATCTGTATCTAGATGAGATGACATCCAGTACCCATCTGTCGGTGGTGATGTGGGACCAGGCGCTGAAATGATGAGTGAGTCTGCTACCGAAAAAGGGGGAGCAGTCGGCAGGGAAGGCTGAAGTGTCAAAATCGATGCTTGGGCTGGTCAGCACCTTCTTCTTGAACTGAGGACAGTATTTATTCTGTTATGTTCTTCTGGATGGATTAGAGCCCTGGTCTCTGGGCCAGTGAAGTGGGCCAAGACTATTGTTGTTGGAAGGAGGGCTTTCACCACTGTGGTCTTTGTCTGAAAGAGTGTGTATAGGATGGTAATCCAAATGTTCGCGCTGTGAGACACATTTTATGCGTGAGCTCAAGAGTGGTATCCATCTCCTTATTTAAAAGGCCATCTTTGTTAAAGGGGAGGTCCTCTATGGTGGCTTGGGCTTGCAACGAGAGGCCGGCAGAACACAGCCAGGCATGCCTATGGAGAGAGACAGCTCCGACCATGGTTTTGGAGGCGCAGTCCGCTACATGGCAGGAGGAGTTTATTTGTCACTCCACAAGAGTGGGCTTCTGTTGGATAGCACTGGCAAAGCACTTATCCTTGTCCAGGAGCTTGTCGAGCAGGGGAGCCATTTGTTTCCAGAGGTGCTGTTGATAAGCTCTGGAGCAGGCCATGTAATTCGAAATGTGGAGGGCGAGCATTGCTGAGGAATAAAATGTTTCCCCCATAATGTTGAGTGTCCTGCCTTCTTTATCTGATGGGGAGGAATGTTGGCATTAGAATGATTTCAACTAGACCACATCCACTATGATAGCATTAGGGCGAGGGTAACACAGGAGCCAATCCGCTTCAGAGGTAACTGTACAGTGAGTCTATCTTTTTAGCAGCAGATGGAGTAGTGGAAGGGGTTGCCCACAAAGGTCGAGATATCTTGAGAACTGAAGGGAGGATGGGTATCACTGCTGGTGTTGGAACCTTGGCATTGATTCTGTCATAGACATGGTTGACAGACTCTGCCTCCTTTTATGTAACTTGGAGGCCAAGGCAGTGGACCATCTGCAGGGTCTGTTCTGCAAAACCTTTGATGTCATCTGTAGGGGAAGATGAGTCTCGTTCCCCCGGTTTAGTGGTGGTGAATTCGAAGGCTGCAGTGCGGACATGTCCGAATCCATGTCCAATTCGTGATGAGAGGAAGGAACCGTAGAGGTTCTTGTCGATGCTGTCCAGGGACATGGTTGTGGAAGAGAGTTGGTTCTTGGTAGCAACGGAGGTGGATTATCCGGTAGTGGTGGTACACGATGATGGAAGTAAGGCAGGTCATCTTTCTGGCTTTTCTTTGCAAACAAAGATTCAGGAAGGACTCATCGTGCACTTTCTGCAAGCGCGCTGATGACTAAAAAGGCCAATCCGAGATAAACAAGTCTGGTTGCAGAAAGCACAGCAGAAGGTCTCCTTGGGTGATGTTTCTGGGTTGTGATTCTTTCTGTGTTGTCGTTTCTCTTCAAGACTTGTTCAGCGTGAGTTCTCAAATAAGGCTGCAGCATTGTGGATTGACCTGACTTGACCTTATGACCTCCATCCTATCCACAATGCATCGCCATATCTGACTTGATCGCGCTGGGCCTCGTGTAGTAAGATAATCATTTTAAGGAATTTGGGAGGACATCCTAGTCTTTCCAGGATCTGCCACAGACCTTTTCTACTCACAGTGGCAAAGGCTTTGGTAAGGTCAACAACTGTTACATAGAGACCCTTGTTCTGCTCTCTACATTTTTCTTGCAGTTGTCTAAGGGCAAATACCATATCTGTAGTACTCCTATTGGCTCTGAAGCCACATGGGCTTTCAGGGAGAAGTTCTTCTGCAATAGCAGGAACTAATCTGTTCAGGAGTATCCTTGCAAGGATTTTTCCAGCAATAGAGAGCAGTGTTATGCCTCGATAGTTTGAGCAATCGGATTTTGCTCCTTTTTTCTTGTACAGGGTGATGATGTCTGCATCTCGGAGATCTGATGGCAGTTCCCCTTTTCCCCAGCAATTCACAAGGAGTTCGTGGAATTTATCGTGGAGTGCATGACCTCTGTGTTTCCAAGCTTCAGGTGGGATTCCCTCAATCCCAGCTGCCTTGCCATTTTTCATCTGCTGTATGGCCTTAAGGGTCTCTTCCAAAGTGGGAGCTATGTCCAATTCATTTTTCATTGGTTTTTGTATCGTATGTTGGATAGCTGAACCTTGGACTACTCGGCTGGCACTAAAGAGACTTTGAAAATGTTCAGCCCATTGATTCAGGATGGAGGCTTTATCAGTAATTTATGTTTGACCATCTGTACTGTATAAGGAGCTTGGGACCTGATAAGTAAGTCCAAACACTGCTTTAAGAGCTTCATAAAATCCTCTATGATCACCCAGATCTGCACAGCGTTGTGTCTTTTCTGCTATGTTGATCCACCACTTGTTCTACATGTCTCGGAGTTTTTGTTGAAGTTTACTACATGTGAGACGGAAAGCTGCTTTTCTTACATGGCAAGTTGGCTGGGCCTGGTGAGCAGTTCTCTTCTTTGCCAACAGCTCCTGGATCTCTTGGTTGTTTTCATCAAACCAGTCTTGATTTTTCTTGTGGGAGAACCTGAGGGATTCTTCTGCAGACTGGAGGATACTGTTTTTGATATGTTGCCAAAGCACTGTGGGAGAAGGATCTGTACAGAAGGCAGGTCATAGACATGGTGGATATACGGGTCCCTGATGGGATAACAGAAGTCTCCATAGGGCCTATGCAGTCAATAGTGGTGTGAAGGCAACCTTGATCGTGTCCTTTATCTGCAATGTGTAGGACTTCAGTGTGGGGAGCAGTTATCCCTGGGGCATCTGTCCCTTGGGTTCTGTTCCCAGGAACAGTCTCTGGAGGGGGACTCCCATGAGTAATGGTTCCTAGGGCAATCCCTGTAATGGCAATGTTGGCGTGAGTGTCTGTGCCAGTCAGAAGCTGAGGAGCTCCAGTCTCATGAGTCTCAGTCACACAGAACCCAGTCCTTACAGTGGTTGCGGTCCCTCGTATCATGGCATCTGGGATGCGGGGATTGAGAATCCATACTAACAGAGGGGCTCCTGTGTGGAACAGGAGAGTGTTGTGGAGAATCCCGAGAGTGTGAGCTATCTCCGTCTCAGTGGAGGTCTGGGAGAGATCAAGGTGAGATGGGGTTCATGTCCCCTTGAAAGACATCTTCTTCCTATATGGGAGAATGTTCAAAGTGGAGTTGGTCATGAACTGGGGCTTGTGTAGCCTGATCATGAAGAGCAGGTTGTTGCTGACCCAGAGGAATATTCCCTTCAACGTCTACCACTTCTCCTTCAGATAAGGATTCCCCGGGGATCATGATGACCTGCAAACCTGCTGGAGAGGGTGCTCTATCCAGGGTTCATAGAAATTGAGGAGGCTCCATTGTAATAACTACAGGTGGTGGGAAGGTAGAGGCTGAAGTCTCCTTGTGTTGGTGGGGCTTCTTCTTCTTCTCGTGGCATTTCTTAGGGTCTTTTGAAGCCTTGGCGTTTGAGGAGGCCTCTGGTTCGACAGCCATAGAAGGACTGACCCTCGAAACTTTGCGCCCGGGCCTGCTGGATTTGGCAAGTCGTCAGGCAGGGAGCATTTGGGCGCGATCCGGATAGAAGAACCCAAAATGCATGGTGGAGATTTCAGGGGCATTGAGATGGTAGCCATTGGAGGGACTGAGGGCTTTAAGGCTTGTTTGTATAGAAGTGCCTTTAGCCTGGAATCTCGGTTCCTGCATGCTTGTGGGGTAAAAGCTTTACATATAGAGCAGGATGCCACGTTATGGCCTTCCCCTAAACATAGAAGGCAGCACGAATGACCGTCATGGGTGGGCATTTTGGTGCCGCAGGTCAAACATCTTTGAAAAGATGTAGCCGAGGAGGTGAGCACAGCAGCTGCTATGGAGAAGTCCTGTGCCGAAAAGGAGATCCATTAGTGTTGTAGAAGAGAGTAAGCCAAGTCTGCTGTCCATTAGAGAAGTCCTTGAGAACAGTCCGTAATCATAATTGGAAAGTGAAACTAGCTCTAAGAGAGATGTTCCTTAGGTGCTGCTAGCACTGCGGACGAAAAGGAACTGAAGCTACAGGCAGGAACCCTGCTGGGTAGAGCTGTAAGATGGGCGGAGCTATCGCCAAAAAGCCTTGCAGAATAGCTCTAGAAGGTTTCGAAGATCTACTGCGCAGGCACAGATAACCCATATGTGAGAGTTCACAACGACCACAAAGAAAAAACCCTGGGTCAATACCAGAAGGAGAAAGAACATAGCATACTACCAGAAGACTCTTTTGGTTTGGACAAATTCTTTGCATACCTCAGATTTCAGTTTATAAAATGTACAATCAGCAGTGTAAATTCAATTTTTACAAGGAAGACTCATACTGGCTTATACCTAGCTGGAGAATTCACCCAGTCCACGTCCCCTTCTTGTACAGCCTAAATATATATTTATTCAAAATAAAATCTTTCATTCATAATATAAATATATGTGAGGAGACTGATCTAACTCATATTTATCAAGAGCTAGATGGGGAAACTAGGAAGAGATAGTAATTCTAAGAGGAATAATCTGCCCAACAAATTTAGCAGGAACCATGTTTGATTTGGTTTTCTCAACTGGGCAGGGCAATGGTGATCTGTAAATGAGGAAATTCAAGTTTTCTTCTCATGGTCAGATCACGTCTTACAAAGGTTTAGAACACAGGCTGAGGAAGACTTATGCTGAGTGTAACCAAACACAGATTAGAGTTCTTTCAAAACAATGTCTGTGGAGGTGGCTGCCAAGCAATTATTTCTTCTATCCTTGTGTCTTCTCAGTATCGTGCAGCAGAGCTTTTCTGTTTTGATACCATGCTGTACCAGGTTTATAAAGAGACTGATTGCTCTAGTTTTATTCTATTAGTTTTAGTTGTTGATGCCCAATAAAGTGGACAAGGCACTTGGGCAAATTCCAGACATCAACCACATTCATCACGTCCTTGCTCTCCATGGCTTATTATATCTAACAGGGAGAGGATGGGCAGTTGAACACAGGTAAAGGTAAATTCCTCCCTGAAAGATGAGGTGGTTCTGGCCTCTTTAATGGAAGTGGCAGTTGGACCAGATCTGAAGAAGCCTCAGATGACTCAGATGTCAACACCTATAGGTCAGTGGTTAACATCCTGTTTCTGAGCAAGGGCCCTAGCAGGTGGTTGACAGCCAAATCCAAACACCTTTTAATGAAAATGATTACAGTACGACTCCCATATCCATAGGGGATATGTTCCCAGACTTATCGTGGATAGCAAAAATCGCAGATAGTAGCGAACCCAATATTTCCAGTGGAAACATACCATAGGATCATGCTGGAGAATGTCCATATTCTAGATGTGTTGTCTCCAGGCATTTGGGGATCCTCCAGCATGACTCTATGGCACGACACAGAATCGCTCTGGAGAACCTAGAAAATGCCTAGAGAGAACGTAGGTTTTCAAGATGCGGATAAGTGAAACTGTGGATACCAGACTTGTGGATATGGGGGGGGGGTTGTACTAAAATTTCAGGGGGCATTCAGGCCTGGTTTTGAAAATGAAATTGGGAATGACCTTTGCAGAGAAGGTGAGATGACAGGGTATGTCACTGTTGACTTTCTTGAATGTCTCACTGCCTTTCAGCACCATTGATCATGGGATCTCTCTGGGCAGGTTGTTTGAATTAGGTGCTGGAGGTCCTGTGTTGCAGTGATTCTGCTTTTACTATGGTGGCAAATTCCAGAAGGAGGTGCTCCCTCTTGGTGGCTAATGCAATCAGTCTTCAATGTGTTGAGATCGAGACAGCAATGAGATAGTCAAATGCACAAAGAAAATGTAAGAAGATAGGACAGACATGCACAGGTAGGTGTTATAGCATAGGTGATAAAAGAAGTGTTTAGATGAGGAAAAGTGTTTAAAGAGAACAGAGGCAGGCTGAGAACAGATTCATGGGACCCCAGTGAAAAGGGAAAGAGTAAAGAAATACCCTTCCCCTGGGGAGACATTGTGTTAAGAAGAGAATCAGCTGAGAATCAGAGAAATCTAGGGAATTAAAAGAGCCAAGCAGACAAGGCTTTTCACTGGCATCAAAGGTTCCACCATGTCAAGGTTTGTTACTGACTTTTTAAACTTTATTTATACTAGTTCAATGTTTAAGTACTTTCACAAAATGAAAGGTAATGCAGTTTAAATACAGAGATAGCAAGTAAATCTAACCTGTGCCATACAAATAATTATTAGAACTTCTGAAAATGAGTGCTGCATTCAACTGGGGAATGCATTATTCCAGGTACCATATGTACACACTATACTTGATGGAGCTTAAACTGATATAATGCTCCCATGATTTACTATGATTAAAAGATTATTACATCATAGGATAACATGCCCCTTCTTATTCTTCTGCAAGTTTACCAATGAGCCTCAATCATGGTTAATGTTAGTCAGATTCAAACTCTATTAGGAGTCATCCTGGCACAGTGATTTGAATACTGGACTACAACTCTGTAGACCAGGATTCAAATCCCCACTCAGCCATGAAAACCCACTGGGTGACCTTGGGCAAATCACACATTCTCAGTCCTCAGAAGACCCTGCAATAGGTTTGTCTTAGAGTCGCCATAAGTCAGAAATGAATTGAAGGCACAGCAACGGCTAACATTATAAATAGTACTAGTTAATAACAAGTGCCAGTCAGGGTTAATCAACTCTAAGTTCAATGCTGGTGTAAGCCTTTACTAAAGTGAAAGCAGGTGTAGGAGGTTTCATGTAGGAGGGGCAGGAGACTTTGTGGCCTGCTCCTGAGCTCTTAACAATAAATAAATACTCATGGAGTCCAAGGGAAAATAATATTACAGGAAGAAAAGCAACCAAAAAATAACCGTTGCTGTAAGTAAACTTGACTATAAGAATATGATTTTAAAGGACAGGAAAAATAATGTACAAGTCTAAAAACTTTGGCAAAAGCAGTTTAAGGATTTTTTTACCTTTAAATTTAATGTCCAGACCACTGAACTCTAGTTCAACTCCTTGAAGTGCTTCTCCCAGTGTTTCATGATAGTGACCAATGCTTTTTTTTGATCCACCACAGAAAGGGAGAGAGAAGTATTTGTATGTCTCCTGGCGATTGTGATATGGTCCTACAGTATTCATCCATAAAACAACTTCTTCTTTATCTTGGTACTGGGGGAAAAAAAACCACAATGAAAAATAAATAGAAGAATTATAAAGAGGTGCATTTCTTAATGTGGAAGAGATACTCATGGGGACATAAAGTGAAAGTGTCTTAAGTGAGAAATGTAAACAGAATGATAGATCTTTCTGCATTGCACCCATTTTCTGCTAGTAGCACATTGTTTTGCCTAAATTGCATTGGATGGGGTAGCAACGTAAGATATTTTATACTGAAAGTCCACCAACCCCAGATGACATGGCCAATGGTTAGGGATTTGTCCAAACATCTAGATTAGTGGTTATCAATCTGTGGGTCTCCAGATGTTGTTAGACTACAGTTCCCAGGAGCCCTCTGAGGTCTCACCTTGACAGCCAGGTGGTCCTCCCAATCATTAGTGAGGCTGTGAGTTCAATCCTACAGCCTCACTAATGAGTGGGAGGACCTCCTGGCTGTCAAGGTGAGACCTCAGAGGGCTCCTGGGAACTGTAGTCCAACAACATCTGGGGACCCACAGGTTGACAACCACTAATCTAGATCACGGGAAGGTAATTTTTGGCCCTACGTATGCTGTAGGACTGCAGGCCTGATCAGTCCTGGCCAGCAGAGCCAATGGTGAGAGGGTGATGAAAGTCATAGCCAACATCTGGAGATCTACAAGTTGCCTATTCCTGACTTAGAGGACACTCAGTTGCTTATGCTAACATAGACAGACCCAAAACATTATAGATTAGTTGCAATTTTTATATTGGCCTGAGATGATATAGAAATTCCTCCTGATTTCTAATATCCTTACCTACAAAGGCATATTTTGCTGTCCACTGGAAAAACCTCAGTCCTCTTATCCTCCTTTGCAGACACTCAAATTAACTGAGCTTCTTCCCAATGCAATCACTTAAGCAATCATCATTTAAGTTAGTTAACAGCCCACTGTGAATAATTTGCCCACCACTTCTCAGATAAAATTGCTTAGATTCACTCTAACTTGGACACCAGAGTTGATAAAGGTCCAGTGGATGTAACCTTGGCCCCCACTTCTCATTGGCTGATGGATACTTTTCACCTTGTGCAGCCCAGGGATGTGGACAGGATCCCTGGAGAAACAAGAGCCACCACACCACATCCTTGCTTTCTTGGTTTACTTTATATATTTATTTATGCCCTGCTCTTCAGCCACAAGGCTATCAGAGCTGCTTACAAACTGTTTTAAGCAATAGCAATTTACACATGTACACTGCATTAAGCAGTTTCCAATGTGTGTTAGCTAATTGCCTCCACAAGCTAGGTACTCATTTTACCGACCTACGAAAGGATGGAAGGCTGAGTGAACCTTGGAGCCCTCTGGAATCAAACTTGCAACGTAGTGACTTGCAGTACTGGCATTTAACCACTGCGCCACCAGGGCTCAGAGGTACTGACTGAGTGGATAAGGTGAGTGAGTAATGCCTCTTTACAAGGCAGGGCCCCAACATGCTTGAAGGAGGCCATTGTAAACCATCTTCCTAAAAATCCTCCCTGGATCCTACTATATTGGATAACTATAGCCCAGTATCCAACATCCCATTTTGGGGAAAGCTGCTAGCGAGTGTGGTGGCTTCCCAGCTCCAGGGGTTCCTGGATGAGGTGAATTATCTAGATCCTTTTCAGTCTGCTTTCAGGCCTGATTATAGGATGGAGACAGCTTTGGTCGCCTTGGTGGATGACCTATGCCAGGAACTGGACAGGGGGAGTGTGTCCCTGCTGGTTCTGCTGGATCTATTAGTGGCTTTCGATCCTGTTGACCATGGTATCTATCCTTTTAGACTACCTTGCTGAGGTGAGGCTTGGAGGTACTGTTCTACATTCCACTCTTTCCTGGAGGAACATTCTTCAGAGGGTGGAGCTGTGGGATTCCTATTCAGCTTCTTGGCCACTGGCCTGCAGAGATCCTAAGGGCTCTGTTTTGTCCCAACTACTTTCTCACTACAGCCCCCTGAACCCTTCCAACATACTGAGGGTTCAAAAACTTTCAATAAAGTATTAGGATATGGGGCAGGTGGATGCTAGATGAAAAGTGGAATATTTCTTAATTAGACAAAAGCATTCTCTTTGACTAGTGGGAAAAAAACTGAATTTCTCCCTTGTTTGGGGAAGAATTAATTAGACTATCTGGTAACTAACTCAGGAATTTGGTTTCTATGCCATTTTTATATTATTTGACTTTACTGGGTAGCATTCTCTCTTGTATATGTCTTATGACTGTCGTGTATTTCTTTAAAGACATGTTCTCTACTAAAGATATAACAAAATATGGAGGGAACTGAAACTACTGCAGAGTTCAGGAAGTTGCAAATGCTCAGTAGATTTTTCTCCCAAGATAAAAGATAGCAGCTCATGGATTATACTCGTTGCAATGGCTTGCCATCATATCAACAATCATATCAAGCCTATATAAAATTCAGATTTTTCTTTAAAAACAGGTATTTAAAAAAAATACAGAAGTCTCATTTGAATTGACATTTAAGGCTTTGTAAACCATGGTTTATGAATGAATGTAATGCTCCACTCCACCTTTCTATCACATGCCAACATAAGATTGAAGCCCCATCCTTATCTTAAGCTGGAGTTCATTGTCATGTCTTAAATAAGGAACTCTGGCTTCAAACTAACATAATATGACAGAAGTGAAAAAATGTACAAAACCTGTTGTGCCAAACTTGTCTGAAACATTGATGAAGGAATTTTATGGACCCTCTTCTGTGACCCACAAGTAGGAGCAATATACTGTGGAAGGACACGGCAGAGGATCTTCTCCGCTGTGGCATCCCAGTTGTGTAATTCCCTCAGTTTCAAGGCCCAAATGGCACCAAGTTAAAACATGGCTTTGGAATCTAAAGAGTTTGCCCCAATCTGATGTCATGATGCAATAAAAAAGTCCACAACAAAAAATACAAAAGCATTGCTTAGCAACCAGAAACATGATCTGTTAAAAAACTATATACAGCTAGTGTCATACTTTGGCAGTCTATGAGATACGTCAAGTTATTGGCTTTTGCCACACACGTTCAATATTTTTCAAGCCATACATATACATTTTTATGATATGTCTATACATTTAATTTAATGTATTAAAATATTTATAACCCAGCCTATATCAAGAGATCTCAAGGCGGCTTACAAATAGCATCAAAACAGGTTAAATCAGTTAAAAAACAGATAATTTAAATAAGCTAAAAACATGTTAAACAATGTGAGTTAAAAACAGATTTTAAAAATTAGAAGTTTTTAAAACTACAAAGAACAGTCTTTGCATTGAATTAGTGAGGCCCAAAGCGTTTGGTGAACAGCCAAGTTTTAACTTGGTCCCTAAATGACATGAGTATTGGCACCAGTTGGGCCAACAGAACATCGCACAGCTGGGGTGCCATGGCAGAGAAAGCCCACTCCCATGTCCCAAAACAGTGAATTGACTTAACTGATGGGACAGACGAGGGCCCTCCTAGCAGAGCTTACATTTTATGAAGATTTGTTTCCATTAACCAGTATTTGACAACTGTTCCCATTAACCAGTATTTGACCATTTTTCATATTAATTTTTTTCATATATATTTTTCCATGAAAAAAAAGCATTCATCTGTGAAAAATTTTCTGCCAGGGGAAAACTTCTATGTCATCCCCAGGAATTCTGTTTCTCAATTTTCTTACCTTACTGTCCTTGGAAATCTCATTCAATCCCATAATTTCCAAAACACATTCACTGTAATTAATGACTTTCAGACACACACTTTTCTATTTCGTTTCCCCCTCACCATCCACTTTCACATCTTAAGCATTTACCTGATATTTCTCTGTCTCAAACTTGGTACATTCAGGCTTCTCAATCCCCACCCCCATTCTGTAAGTGCTCTCTCTATCCATCATCCTTAGTACCAATTACCTTGTTATCTAGGCACAGCAGCTTTGTTTCAACTTAATTCCCCCCCCCCCTGTATTCAATTCTGTTGCAAGTCATGCTACCTCTGCTTGTTATTGTTGTGTGCCTTCAAGTTGTTTCCAACTTATTGCACCCCTATGTTAGGGTTTTCTTGGCAAGATTTGTTCAGAAGATGATTGCCTTTACTTTCCACTGATGCAGTAACAAGTGAGTAAGGATCCTATTTTTCTAATTCAGAGCATAAAATGCTCCTACTTATATTCCTACACTAACTTCCTCTTCCTTTCCAGTTTCAACATTTAAAAACTTCACAGATTAATATTGCTAATTCTCTCTGTTCTCTTATGTTACACCTCGACACATGATCTTCAGCATGGCCAGTCTAAGCAGCCCTCCATCACTGACTTTACGTATGCTGTCCTTGCTTCCCCTTATACCTCAAAGGCCCTTCTAGAACAAGTATATGATCTTATCTCTTTCTTGCACTCCACAATGCAAAATCCACCTCTTCCATATACCTTTGGTCCCTCCCTAACCCATTTAAATCCACATCTAAAACAGTACCCAAGTATTTGCCCAATTTTATTGGAAGCCTGAGCTATATCCTCAGGGGCTTCAGGGGGTGACCCCCCCAAAAAACAGCTGGGGGCTTCATTTTTCTCACCCTTGCTGTAAGGCATCACATTATATCCTGCTCCAATTTTCCACCTTGTCACTATCTGCTCTGGTTCTGTCCCCACCCTACACCACAACCAATATTTGGTATTAAAAGTTTGCACAATCTTTTGGAGAGCCCTGCTTCAAAAGCTCTGGAAAAGTGAATAGGAGAGGGTGCCAAAGATTATCTGAAAAGCAAGCTCTATAAAGAACAGTTGAGGGAGCTAGGTATGCTTACCCTGGAGAGCAGGTGATAAGGTAGCCCTTTTTCAAATCTCTAAAAGGTTATAATGTAGAAGATGGAACAAGCTCATTTTCTGCTTGTCCAGAAGTTAGGATCCAAACTAAAAGGTTCAAATTGCAAGAAACGAGATTCTGATGAAACATTAGAAAGAAGTACTTCCTAATGGTAAGAACAGTTCAACAGTGAAATAGAAAGAAGGAGGTAGGCTCTTCTTTGTTGGAGGTTTTTAAATAGCCAGCTGTTAGGGATGTCTCACCCCTGGATTCCTGCACTGGCAGGGGGACTGGTTTAGATGACCCTCAGATCCCTTCCAACACTATGAAGTTATGAGTAACAGCTTTTGCACATAGTATTTTCTTTTTGCTACTGCTCTTCATGTTCCTTTTTTTAGTCTTGAAATTTAGCTTGCAAACTTCAAAAAGCAGAAATATCTTTTGCCTATAATCTGCAATATAGATAGAGGCATATCTCAGTTAACAAAGTCTCTGAAAAAGAAGATCCTTTTTCCAAAGTCTCTTTATATTAATGCAGCCCCTTCTCCCTTTTCCTCCTCATCCTCTGATTAGCTGGAGTTTTTTTAGCTGGAGCATCAGCATTGGGATAATGGTGACAAAGGGTTGGAGAAACAGACTTGGCTGCAGTTCAGCAGCAGTGTGTCTGCAGTAAATAAAGCTGGGTGAAAATGTAATTCTAATTTAGAACCATAGAATCATAGAGTTGGAAGAGACCACAAAGGCCATCCAGTCCAACCTTCTGCCATGCAGGAATACATAATGAAATCATTCCCGACAGATGGCCATCCAGCCTCTGTTTAAAAACCTCCAAAGAAGGAGACTCCACCACACTCCAAGGCAGTGTACTCCACTTCCGAACAATTCTTACTGTCAGGAAGTTTTTCCTAATGTTTAGGTGGAACCTCTTTTCCTGTAGTTTGAACCCATTGCTCACTGTCTGAGGAGATTTTCAGACTACACTGTTACAGTGTTACTATTCCACGTTAACTGCTCTGGCTTCCTGCTGTGGAATTCTGGGGTTTGTAGTTTAGTGAGGCCTAGGATCTCTCTGGCTGAGAGTTGTAAATGCCCCTCCCTAAACTGCAAATCCCAGGATTCAACAGGAGGCAGCCATAGCAAATAAAGTGGAATAGTAACACAATAACAGTGTTGTCTGAAAATCTAGTGAGTCTCCGGAGCAGCAAAAAACAAGCTTGCTCTATCCTCAGTATGACATCCCTTCAAATAATTAAACATGGCTATCATGTCCCCTCTTAACCTTCTCTTTTCCAGACTAAACATACCCATATACCTAAGCCGCTCCTCATAAGGCATGGCTTCTAGACGTCCCACCATCCTGGTCGGCCTCCTCTGGACACGTTCCAGCTTCTCAATATCCTTCTGGACACAGTACTCCAGGTGAGGTCTGACCAAAGCAGAATAGAGTCGCACTATTACTTCCCTTGATCTAGACACTATACTCCTATTAATGCAGCCTAGAATCGCATTGGCTTTTTTAGCTGCTGCATCACACTGCTGGCTCATGTTCAGCTTATGGTCCACTAAGACTCCTAGATCCCTTTCACATGTAATGCTATCAAGCCAGGTGTCACCCATCCTATATCTGTGCATTTCATTTTTATAGTACAGTATCCTACATTCATTCCTGTTGAAATTAGTTTTCTTAGTTTTGGCCCAGCTTTCTAATCTGTTCAGGTCATTTTGGATTCTGATCCTGTCCTCCAGGGTATTAGCTACCCCTCCTAATTTGGTGGCATCTGCAAATTTGATAAGCATGCCCACTATTCCCTCATTGAAGTCATAGAATCATAGAATTGTAGAGTTGGAAGAGACCACGAGGGCCATCCAGTCCAACCCCGTGCCATGCAGGAAAATCTGTAAGGAGATTGCACCTGTTGGACCAGATGGATAATGGGATACAAAATACATTGTTTCCATATGCAAATAGTTCATTGATAAAGATATTGAATAGCACTGGGCTCAGGACAGAACCCTGTGGCACCCCACTAGTCACTTCTCTCCAGGATGAAAAGGAGCCATTGGTGACTACTCTTTGGGTTCAGTCAGTCAACCAATTACCAATCCACCTAACAGTCACACTGTCTAGCCCACATGTTACTGAGAGAGAGAGAGATAACGTTAGTCTGGAGTGACTTGTTTTTGAGAAACCCATGTTGACTTTTAGTGATCATGGCATTCCTTTCTAAGCACTTACAGACTGTTTAATGATCTGCTCTAGAATCTTTCCTAGTACAGGTATTGATGTCAGGCTGACTGGGTGATAATTATTTGGGTTCCCTTTTTTTAAGATGGGGACAATACTTGCCCTCTTCCAGTCTGTTGGGACCTCTCCTGTTCTCCAAGAATTCTCAAAGATTGACAGTGGTTCTGAGATTACTTCTGTCACTTCTTTCAATACCCTTGGATGAAGTTCATCTGGCCCTGGAGACATGAATTCATTTATACTGGCCAGGTATTCCTGAACTACCTTTTTACCGATTCTGTGCTGTATTTCCCCTACTGCATCATCTGCTCCATATTCCCCAGGTTGAACACTGTTCTCCTTTTGGGAAAAGACCAAGCAAAGAAGATGTTGAGTAGTCCTGCCTTTTCTCTGTCCCCTGTTAGCCTTTCAACATCTTCTCCATGCAGTGGCCCTACCATTTCCTTGCTCTTCCCTTTTGCTACAGACATAACCAAAAATGCCTTTTTATTGTTTTTAACCTCTCTAGCAAGCCTGAGCTCCATATGTCGTTTAGATTTCTTGACTTTCACCTTACATGAGCTGGCTATTTGTCTGAATTCTTTTTTGGTGGTTTCTCCCTTTTTCCATTTCTTGTACATGTCCTTTCAAAGTTTTAGCTCATTTGAAAGTTCTTTACACCTTCATCCTGGTTTCTTTAGACATCTCCCATTTTTCCTCCTCATTGGAACTGTTTGAAGTTGTGCCTTCAATATCTCACGTTTTAGAAACTCCCATCCATCATGAACTCCCTTCCCTTTTAGTATTCCTGACCATGAGATCACCTCCAGTAATTCCCTACGTTTTTTGAAATCAGCTTTCTTAAAGTCTAGAATACATGCCTGACTACGCTTGGCTTCCCCTTTCCTCTGCATACCAAACTCCAGGAGCACGTGGTCACTCCCCGCTAAGGATCCCACCACTTCCACCCCATTAACCAGATCATCTTTGTTGGTTAGAATCAAATCTAAAATAGCTGATCTTCTTGTTGCCTCTTCTACCTTCTGGACAATAAAATTGTCTGCAAGACAAGTGAGGAATTTGTTGGACCTTAAATTCTTCAGAGTTGGACTTCCAAAAAATATTAGGATACCGGTAGTTAAAATCCCCCATTATTACTACATCTCTCCTGTCTAAATGTGCAGTCATCTCTTCAAGGAAGGCATCATCCAAGCCTGGAAGTCTGTTTGGCTTGGAAGTCTGTAAAAGACCAACACAACGACATCCTTGGTGTTTCTCTCCCCCTTGATTTTTACCCAGATGCTCTCAACCTGGCTTCCACAATTTAGGTCATGGATCTGTTCACAGGGGTATACATCCTTAATGTATAATGCTACTCCACCACCCTTCCTATTTAGTCTATTTCTCTGAAATAGTCTATACCCCTCTATTAGTACATTCCAACCATGAAACTCATCCCACCTGGTTTCAGTGATACCTATTACATCATATTTGTTTTGCTGCGCTACGAGTTCAAGTTCATCCTGTTTATTTCCCATACTCTGTGCATTCGTATAGAGACATCTAAGATCATGGGCCATTCCCCCTATCTGGGGGGTTTATTCCTTCACTGTTGGGTTCTTGTACTATTTGCCTTGTTTCCTGTATAACATTTGGGCTATTATCTCCAGCACTGGATGAACTCCTGCCCTCAAGAATACTGCCTCCCTCCTGCACACAACTCAGTTTAAAGCCTGTTGATCATATCTTTCAGACTCTTAGCAAAAACATTCCTGCCAACTGCTATGAGGTGCAACCCAACGTTTGCCAGAAGTCCACCCCCCTGAAACTGCACACCATGGTCCAGGAAGCCAAATTATTCACTGCGGCACCATCTGAGGAGCCAGTAGTTCACCTCCACTATTTTTCTCTCCCTTAATAGGCCTGCCCTTCTCCTGGAAGAACAGACAAAATGACTACCTGTGCATCCAGATTCTTCAGCTTCCTACCCAGAGCCTCATAGTCCATTTTGATATTCTGAAGGCTATGCCTTGCAGTATTGTTGGTTCCCACATGGACCAAAAGGAAGGAATAATGGTCAGAGGGATTGATGAGTCTTGTCAGCCTCTCAGTACCATCACAAATTTTTGCCCCAGGGAGACAGCACACCTCTCAAGACATCTTGTCAGACCCACAAACAACTGATTTTGTACCCCTCAGCAGGGAGTCCCCTACCACCACCACACGCCTCCTCCAAGCCTTTGCAGAGGCCATTCCATGTGCGGAATCGACCGAGGTCTCCTGCATGTTCCCTGGGGCCTGGCACTGCTCCTCTTCCTCCTCAGCTTCCATAAGGGAGGGAGATTCAAATTGATTCTGTAGCTTCAAACTGGCAGAATGAGCCCTGGATCTTCTACTTCTATGGGTCACATTCTTCAAACTGTCTATTTCTGGTTTATGAGAAATGACTTCCTCCTCAGAAATCTTCCCAGTGTGTTCCCCATCCAGGATAGCCTGCTCCGCTCTGTCCAAGAAAACTTCTCACCCCCTAATATTCAGAAGAGTAGATATCTTAACTATGTGACGAATGTTGCTGTCCTTGAGCAAGCAGGGATCACCAGCATTGAGGCCATGATACTGAGAATACAACTGCGCTGGAAAGGGCATGTTTCTAGGATGGAGGACCATCGCCTCCCCAAAATAGTACTCTACAGTGAACTCACCACGGGTCAGCGTAAGAGGGGCACTCCAAAAAAAGCAATACACGGACTCCCTGAAAAAACATCTCAGGCTCGGCCAAATTGATCACCAACAATGGTCCGCCCTGGCCTCACATCGGGAGGCATGGAGACGCACTATCCACAATGCTGCAGCTTTATTTGAGAACTCACGCCGAACAAGTCTTGAAGAGAAATGACAACGCAGAAAGAATCACAACCCAGAAACATCACCCAAGGAGACCTTCTGCTGTGCTTTCTGCAAGTGGACTTGTTTATCTCGGATTGGCCTTTTTAGTCATCAGCGCGCTTGCAGAAAGCGCAGAATAAGTCCTTCCTGAATCTTCATTTGCGAAGAAAAGCCAGAGAGAGGGGGGTACATATAAACACATGTCTACAATAGAATTGCTAAATTCTCAGAGAAAAGTGAAGAAGGTGAGCTGTGTTCTCAATATCATGACCTTAATGCTGGTGATCCCTGCTTGCTCAAGGACAGCAACATTCATCACATAGTCAGTCCAGTGTATATTTAGGATTGTGCGTATTCAGCGCTGATGAAAGTGTTCGAGAAGTTGTAGGTGGTGGCGATAGATGAGCCATGTTTCAGATCCACAAAGGAGAACAGACAGTACAATGGCTCTATACACACTGATTTTTGTGCTTCGCCTCAGGTTTTTATTATGTACTCCAGACTCTTTTGTAAAGTCTTCCCAATGCGCTATATGCCTTTGCTAATCTGTGATCAATCTCTTTGTCAATCTTGGCATCTGAGGAGATGATGCTTCCCAGGTAGGTGAACTGCTGAATGGACTTAAGCGCGGAGTTGCCGATGGCAATGTGAGGATGGTGGTGTTAGTCCTGTGGTGCAGGCTGGTAAAGAACTTCCGTTTTCTTCAGGTTGACTTCCAGCCCAAACAGCTCTGCAGCTGTTGCGAAGCAGGATGTTAGGTGCTGCACAGCTGCTTCTGTGTGGGCAACAAGGGCAGCATCATCAGTAAAGAGCTGCTCACGGACTAGATAGTTTAGAGTCTTAGTGTGAGCCCTCAGACAGCTTAAGTTAAACAAGCTACCATCAGTATGGTAACGTATATAGATGCCGTCTTCTTCTTCAAGCTCTGCCGTAGCCCTTTGGAGCATCATGCTGAAGAAGACTGTAAATAAAGTTGGTGCAAGAACACAACCTTGCTTCACTCCATTAGTTATTAGAAAGGGCTCTGAAAGAGCATCGCCATATCTGACTTGACCACGCTGGCCCTCGTGCAGCAAGATAATCATTTTAAGGAATTTGGAAGGACATCCTAGTCTTTCCAGGATCTGCCACAGACCTTTTCTATTCACAGTGGTGAAGGCTTTGGTGAGGTCAACAACTGTTACATAGAGACCCTTGTTCTGCTCCCTACATTTCTCTTGCAGTTGTCTAAGGGCAAATACCATATCTGTAGTACTCCTATTGGCTCTGAAGCCACATTGGCTTTCAGGAAGAAGTTCTTCTGCAATGGCAGGAACTAATCTGTTCAGGAGTATCCTTGCAAGGATTTTTCCAGCAATAGAGAGCAGTGTTATGCTTCGATAGTTTGAGCAATCGGATTTTGCTCCTTTTTTCTTGTACAGGGTGATGATGACTGCATCTCGGAGATCTGATGGCAGTTCCCCATTTCCCAGCAATTCACAAGGAGTTCGTGGAATTTATTGTGGAGTGCATGAACTCCGTGTTTCCAAGCGTCAGGTGGGATTCCATCAATCCCAGCTGCCTTGCCGTTTTTCATCTGCTGTATGGCCTTAAGGGTATCTTCCAAAGTGGGAGCTATGTCCAATTCATTTTCATTGGTTTTTGTATCATATGTTGGATAGCTGAGCCTTGCACTACTCGGCTGGCACTAAAGAGACTTTGAAAATGTTCAGCCCATTGATTCAGGATGAAGGCTTTATCAGTTATTAATGTTTGACCATCTGTACTGTATCTACGTACCACAGGCAAAGTAAATAGCAGCTGTCCTGAAAAACCCTTACTGAACATGCATGAACAGCACAGCAGGGAAAAGGGGAAAGCAGGTAAGGTCTACCTCACCAGCTACCCCCAGTATGTTTTTTTTTTTTTAATCTTAACTCTATAAGTTTGGCCAAAAAAAAAATGATAAGAAGAGGCTAGTGAAAGATTTAAAAATCATCCCTGGATGCATTTTGGAAGCAGCTTTCAAGTTGTCTCCATAAGGTCCACAAAGTTTTTGTTTAGTTATAAAAGGCTTACCAGACCTGGTTGCTTCATTTCACATGTGCATATTTTTAGTGTTGGACAAGTTTGCTGAAACACACTGACCTGCTTTGTTTTTAAGGTGTTGGGACATATCCCTATTCTTTCCATGTTACTTCTACCAAATTTTCTGTTAAAAGTCTACTTCGTTAACCGAGGTGTACTTGTAAAGTGTAGACATGTTAGAGCCACAAAATCCTGAATTGCTGCTACAACAGAAAGTAAATGTGCCAGAAACCATCCCTGCCCACAGTACCTGAGCTTCACTACGGGTTGGTGGTCTCAACTGCAGTAGATAAAATTTTAAAACTGAGCACTTCCTCTGGTGGAACAAAACTAAGCAACAACCCAGAGAAGGAAATCTAATGCTTACCTTCAGAGAGATACATTTCTTTCAAAAAGCTTTATTTATCATTGTTATTTTAAAATTGTTGACAGATTTTTTTTTAGCTGTTTCATTTTAAGTGTACAGGTTTTAAGTTACCTTATTTTCTATTTCACTATTTGCTTTTCAGAATATTCTTTATGCTGAGCAACTAAGCAGAAGAGTTGAGAAAAACAAATGTTAAATCCCAAGTTCTAATATCTCCATGCCAAGTGGGTGTCACACAAGCGGCTATTCCTTTGGCTACTAGCTGACCCTCATTTCCTACCACAAATAAGGGGATGTATTACCAGCCTACTTTACAAGACTACTGTAAGATTATATTGTGATCATCCTGGATTCATGCTATAAAGATTATAATTATTACAACCTACTCCCATTCATATAAACACATTACTACTGCAGGACAACCATTTCCCCCCAGACCCATAATATAAATGGCTTTATGTTCAGAACTACATAGTAATAAACACCCAACACTTTTGATTGGCAATTTCAGTAGAATTGACACAGTAAAAACACAGGGACTCTTGTGTTTTGCTATGATAAAGCAGCAAGCCTGGTTTAAGGAATTTTGGGGCCCCTGCAACTTTATTTTAGGGGGCCCATATGTTTATCTCAGGTCAATGTAACCTAACCTAACCTATTCACAGTACAGGATATTCAGATTATTACTAATAATATTTTTGCAGGAGGAGGGTTATGACGGGGGTCCCCACAATGATGGCTCCCCCTTTGGCTGCAGGTGCTGTAGGGTCCTTAAACCAGCCCTGTAAAGCTGCCAAAAAGTTCTGCCACTCAGACTGAGAGATGCTCTTCCAAATTTTGTATAAAAAAAACTGTTAACAATCGTTTAGGGTTTTGATTGTAAAATTTACCTAGATGTCAGGTTCCATATAACACTTTTTAAAAATATATATTTAATCTTTATTAAATAGTTCTTCGCATATTCACAAATACTGTTTCATCTTATAGACATTCGACAAGAACCTCATTTAATCTATTTTCCCTTAACCTAAAAATTTGGCTTCCCATCTGTTAACCCTTTGGATCTGAGATGCTATATTAATATTTCAAAATCTTCTGTTACTATTTATTTAAATCGACATCACTCTACAATTACATATATACTTTTCTCTTCATACTTCCATTAACCGTCTCAACATCTCATTTACAGTAGCATTATGGTTCCATATAACACTTTTGACAATCATAGTCTGCGTATTTTTTTTTAAAAAGACTAACAACGCATCATTTTATCACTAAATAACTAGTGATATTTATCATTAAATAGCTCTCTCTCTCACTCTCTTTCTCTTGTCTCTCATCCTGTCTTTAACAGGCTAAGGTGTGACGAGGTTGCCTTGAACTTCTTAGCCGGATAGAATGCTGCTTAGGAGATTTTCACACTACAGTTCTCCCTCCATATTCACGGATTTGGTATTCACAGATTTAAGTATTCACGGTTTGAAAATATTCTTAAAAAAATAATAATCCAAAAAAAGCAAACATTGATTTTATCATCTTATATAAGAGACACCATTTTGCTATGCCACTGCATATAACGGGACTTGAGTATTCACGGATTTTGGTATCCACGGGGGTCCTGGAACCAAACCCCAGTGAATGTGAAACGACAACTGTACCCTGCTATAGCGCTATTACTCCACTTTAACTGCTATGGCTGCCTCCTGTGGAATCCTGTGATTTGCAGTTTAGGGAGGGTCATTTACAACTCTCAACCAGAGAGATCTTAGGCCTCACTAAACTACAAACCCCAGAATTCCACAGCAGGAAGCCAGAGCAATTAAAGTGGAATAGTAACACTATAACAGTGTGGTCTGAAAATCTCCTTACTGTCAAAAAGCTCCTCTTAACGTTGAAGTGAAATCTCTTTACCTGGAGCTTCCATCCATTGTTCCATGTTCTAGTCTCTGGAGCAGCAGAAAACAAGCCTGCTCCATCCTCAACGTGACACCCCTTCAAATACTTAAACAGGGCTATCATATCGCCTCTCAACCGTCTTTTTTCCAGGCTAAACATACCCAGCTCCCTAAGTCTCTCCTCATAAGGCATGGTTTCCAGACCTTTCACCATTTTAGTCACCCTTCTCTGGACACACTCCAATTTGTCAATATCCTTTTTGAATTGATACAGCCCAAAATCACATTGGCCTTTTTAGCTGCCGCATCACACTGTTGACTCATGTTCAACTTGTGGTCTACTAGGACTCCTAGATCCCTTTCGCACGTAGTCTCGTTCAGCCAGGTCTCCCCCATCCTATATCTATGCATTTCATTTTTTTGCCCTAAGTGCAGTACTCTCAGCCAGAGAGCTCGTAGGCGCCACTAAACTACAAATCCCAGAATTCCACAGGAGGAAGCCAGAGCAGTTAAAGTGGAATGGAGTTTAATGCAGGGGGGGGAGAGATTATCACATTAGCCTGTTATAACGCTATTATTCTGATTTAACTGCTCTGGCTGCCTCCTGTGTCATCCTGGGATTTGTAGTTTAGGGAGGGGCATTTAGCATTCTCAGCCAGAGAGGCCTCACTAAACTACAAATCCCAAAATCCCACAGGAGGCAGCCAGAGCCGTTAAAGTGGAATAATAGCGCTATAACAGGCTAGTGTGAAAATCTCCGATTCGTCTGGGACTGCAAAGACTCCTGACATTGGCTCCGGGGGAGCTGCCTTTCGCACAGGGCAACAACACCTTCGGGGCACCCAGGGGAAGAAAGAAAAAGGAGCCGCGGGACCCTCAACACCCACTGCTACCTCCATGTTCGAGGGAGCGGGGAGCCCACTGGGGCCGCTGCCGTCCCTGGGCCACCGAGAGCGGCCTGAAAAGGCGAGCGGGCACCAGGAGGCTCACCCAGCCCGGGGCCGCCCCGAAGTGGGACGCGCTGAGGCGGGGCGGGCAAGCGGCCCAGGGGAAGAGGAGGGGAAAGGGAGAAGGGGAGGCTGCCTGTCCCCGTGGCTTCCAGGCCCGCCGCCACCGCCCTCACCGTGTGCTCGTGTTCGTCGGCCCGGCCGCGCGAAACCAACGAGGCCGCCACCATCACGCACCACAGGAAACCTGCCGGCGCCATCCCCATCGCCACCAGCCGCCACCGAAGACAAGGAGGCGCCGCTTCCGCCGTTCCCGCCACGTCATCCGGGCGCACACCGGAACAGCCAAGACTTACGGCGGCCGGCAGGACCCAAAAACCGCCGCCACAAGCCGAGAGCGGAGCCGGAAAACGCTCTCCCCGCGCGCGCGATGGAGTGACGCCACAGAAGGAAGCGTTTTCTTTCTCGCGGCTTTCAAATAGGGGGCGGGGCCAGCCCAGCTGTCAGTCTACTGCGCGCAAACGGTCGGAATCTTATTCCACCACCACCCCGCATTAAACTCCGTTCCACTTAAACTGGTCTGGCTGCCTCCTGTGGTATTCTGGGATTTGTAGTTTAGTGAGGCCTAAGAGCTGTCTGGCTGAGAATGCTAAATGCCCGTCCCTAAACTGCAAATCCCAGGATTCCACAGGAGGCAGCCAGAGCAGTTCAAATGGAATAATAGCACTATAACAGGGTAGTGTGATAATTGGGCAGCCCAGGTCTATCACAGTTTTAGCACTCTCAGCAAAAAACAGGCTTTACTTTTGTTCATTACTATCTAGTGTTTGTTATTAATCCAGGACCCCTCTGTTATTCCCTGGGTATCTTAGACCAGCTATGGTTAACCATGCATGTTTCTAATAAAGTTTTGCAGCATTGTGGAATCACAAGGACAGATTTGTGTTTCAGCCTTCAGGCCTTCTAACATAAGGGCACGCTCAGTATTTCAAGATGAAGTTTTTGTTATCACCATCCATTTCAGTCCAGAATTTTTAAATAAACTATTTATTTATTTAACAAATCACAATTAAGAATTTATTAGTCAGACCAAATGTTTGCATGATAAAACTATCCATATAAGACATTTTTTAAAGTTTAAGGTACTCTATCAAGCACCTTGTTCAGCTATTAAGGAGTGCACTGGGTGACTAGAGAACATTTTACCAAAGGTTTGCATGTGCTCTCAGAGGTCAAATTGATTCTGAATTCTAAGTACAAGAATTAATGGAAGCTTGGTATGAGCACTGCAGGCATGCACAACTCTTTAAGCATAAGTGTTCTGAATTTCATCTAGAAAATACTGACACAATCTATTCTGAGCCCATGCAATAATTGGGCATATAAATGTATAAAAATAAATTTATTGAAAGGTGCACAGAGTGTGGTGATGTTCTGGTCCACACACTGGACTTTTTCAAATGGTTGAAAAAATCCAAGAAGTCGGGAGAAGAACGGGGCTGTCGCACTTACACAGCCCTGTTTCAGACAACACAGTCCTCCTTCTGACCTCCTCCTGACCTTCCCGCGTGCTGCTTGCGCCGCTTTATATTCACGGAGGTCCATCAGTAAAAAGTGGTGCGAACAGCATGGGGGAAAGTCAGGAGGAGGTCGGGAGGAGGACAGAGGAGAACTGCGTTGTCTGAAACAGGGCTCTGTGAGCAGGACAACCCTGTTCTTCTCCCGACCTCCTCGTGGTTTTTTTCAACTGTTTGAAAAAGTCCACTGCCTAGGGGCCCATTCACATTAAACAATTATGGGCTAGATATTGGAAACAAAGATTCCAACTACAGACGAGGGGATGTTTAAATTGCAAGAATTGACAAGGATGGAAGAATTAACTTGTCGGATTAAGTATCAATCCATAACAAACTTTAGAGAAAATTGGAAAAACTTATTTATTTATTTTTAAAATTGGGATTTGGGAGGAAAAGGCTGTTAGATGGTTCACAGACTAGAGATGGAAATGTTTGCCAGACGATAAATATCTTAGGTCTTCTGTCAAAGAAGAAAAAAGAAGACGACGTTGTCTCCATCTTCAAAAAGGGGAAAAAAGAGGATCCCAACAATCATCGTCCAGTTAGTCTGACATCAATACCAAGGAAGATTCTAGAGCAGATCATTAAACAGAGAGTCTGTGAACATTTAGGAGGCAGTGCCATAATCACAAAAAGGGTTTCAGAGAAACAAGTCATGCCAGACCAATCTGATCTCTCTCTCTCTCTCTCTCTCTCTCTCTTTTTTTTTTTTTTTTTAATAAAATTACCAGCTTGGTAGATGAAGGGAACGCTGTGGATATCTCATACTTTGATTTCAGTAAGGCCTTTGACAAGCTTTCCCATGACATTCTTGCAAACAAGCTTGTAAAATGTGAGCTAGACACCTCTCTGGCTTTTCTTTGCAAACGAAGATTCAGGAAGGACTCATCCCATGCACTGCAAGTGCACTGATGACTATAAAGGCCAATGCGAGATAAACAAGTCCAGTTGCAGAAAGCACAACAGCAGGTCTCCTTGGGTGATGTTTCCGGGTTGTGATTCTTTCTGCGTTGTTGTTTCTCTTCAAGACTTGTTCGGCGTGAGTTCTCAAATAAGGCTGCAGCATTGTGGATAGTGCTTCTCCATGCCTCCCGATGTGAGGCCAGGGCAGACCATTGTTGGTGATCAATTTGGCCAAGCCTGAGATGTTGTTTCAGGGAGTCCTTGTATCGCTTTTTTGGAGTGCCTCTCTTACGCTGACCCGTGGCGAGTTCACCGTAGAGTACTATTTTGGGGAGGCAAAGGTCCTCCATCCTAGAAACATGCCCTGCCCAGTGCAGCTGTGTTCTCAATATCATGGCCTCAATGCTGGTGATCCCTGCTTGCTCAAGGACAGCAACATTCCTCACATAGTCCAGTGTATATTAAGGACTGTGCGTATACAGTGCTGATGAAAGTGTTCGAGGAGTCGTAAGTGGTGGCGATAGGTGACCCATGTTTCAGATCCATAAAGGAGAATAGACAGTACAATGGCTCTATACACACTGATTTTTGTGTTTCGCCTCAGGTGTTTATTACTCCACACTCTTTTGTGAAGTCTTCCAAATGTGCTATATGCTTTTGCTAATCTGTGATCGATCTCTTTGTCAATCTTGGCATCTGAGGAGATGATGCTTCCCAGGTAGGTGAACTACTGAACAGACTTAAGCACAGATTTGCCAACGGCAATGTGGAGATGGTGGTGTTCCTCCTGTTGTGCAGGCTGGTAAAGAACTTCTGTTTTCTTCAGGTTGACTTCCAGTCCAAATAGCTCTGCAGCTGTTACAAAGCAGGATGTTAGGCGCTGCAGAGCTGCTTCTGTGTGGGCAACAAGGGCAGCATCATCAGCGAAGACCAGCTCAAGGACTAGATAGTTTAGAGTCTTAGTGTGAGCCCTCAGACGGCTTAAGTTAAACAAGCTACCATCAGTACACTAACGTATATAAATACCGTGTTCTTCTTCAAGCTCTGCCGTAGCCCTTTGGAGCATCATGCTAAAGAAGATTGTAAATAAAGTTGGTGCAAGAACACAACCTTGCTTCACTCCATTAGTTATTAGAAAGGGCTCTGAAAGAGCATTGCCATATCTGACTTGACCACGCTGGCCCTCGTGTAGTAAGATAATCATTTTAAGGAAATTGGGGGGACATCTTAGTCTTTCCAGGATCTGCCACAGACCTTTTCTACTCACAGTGGCGAAGGCTTTGGTGAGGTCGACAAATGTTACATAGAGACCTTTGTTCTGCTCTCTACATTTCTCTTGCCGTTGTCTAAGGGCAAATACCATATCTGTAGTACTCCTATTGGCTCTGAAGCCACATTGGCTTTCAGGGAGAAATTCTTCTGCAATAGCAGGAACTAATCTGTTCAGGAGTATACTTGCAAGGATTTTTCCAGCAATAGAGAGCAGTGTTATGCCTCGATAGTTTGAGCAATCGGATTTTGCTCCTTTTTTCTCATACAGGGTGATGATGACTGCATCTCGGAGATCTGATGGCAGTTCCCCCTTTTCCCAGCAATTCACGAGCAGTTTGTGGAATTTATCGTGGAGTGCATGAACTCCGTGTTTCCAAACTTCAGGTGGGATTCCATCAATCCCTGCTGCCTTGCCGTTTTTCATCTGCTGTATGGCCTTAAGGGTCTCTTCCAAAGTGGGAGCTATGTCCAATTCATTTTTCATCATTTTTTGTATCATATGTTGGATAGCTGAGCCTTGGACTACTCGGTTGGCACTAAAGAAAAGGGTGCTTAGCAGTGGCTCCTCTTCGTCTTGGAAAGATGTGACCAGTGGGGTGCCACAGGGTTCTGTCCTGTGCCCAGTGCTATTCAACATCTTTATCAATGACTTGGATGACAGAAATAGGGGCATACTTATCAAATCAGACTAATCTGATCTCTTTTTTTGATAAAGTTACCAGCTTGGTAGATGAAGGGAATGCTGTGGACATTGCATACCTTGATTTCAGTAAGGCCTTTGACAAGGTTCCCCATGACATTCTTGCAAACAAGCTTGTAGAATGTGGGCTAGACAAGTTAACTGTTCAATGGATTTGTAATTGGTTGACCGGCCGAACCCAAAGGGTGCTCAGCAGTGGCTCCTCTTCGTCTTGGAAAGATGTGACCAGTGGGGTGCCACAGGGTTCTGTCCTGGGCCCAGTGCTATTCAATATCTTTATCAATGACTTAGATGAGGGAATTAGGGGCATACTTATCAAATTTGCAGATGACACCAAATTGGGAGGAGTAGCTAATACCCTAGAGGACAGGATCAAAATTCAGAATGACCTGGATAGACTGGAGAGCTGGGCCAAAGCTAACAAAATGAAATTCAATACGGAGAAATGTAAAGTACTGCATTTAGGGCGGAAAAATGAAATGCATAAATATAGGATGGGAGAGACCTGGCTGAATGAGACTACATGCGAAAGGGATCTAGGAGTCCTAGTAGACCACAAGTTGAACATGAGTCAACAGTGTGATGCGGCAGCTAAAAAGGCCAATGCAATTTTGGGCTGCATCAATAGAAGTATAGTGTCTAGATCAAGGGAAGTAATAGTGCCACTCTATTCTGCCTTGGTCAGACCTCACTTAGAATACTGTGTCCAGTTCTGGGCACCACAATTCAGAAAGGATATTGACAAATTGGAGCATGTCCAGAGAAGGGCAACTAAAATGGTGAAAGGTCTGGAAACAATGCCTTATGAGGAGAGACTTAGGGAGCTGGGTATGTTTAGCCTGGAAAAAAGACGGTTTAGAGGTGATATGATAGCCCTGTTTAAGTATTTGAAGGGATGTCACGCTGAGGATGGAGCAGGCTTGTTTTCTGCTGCTCCAGAGACTGGAACACGGAGCAATGGGTGCAAGCTCCAGGAACAGAGATTCCACCTCAACATGAGGAGGAACTTTTTGACAGTAAGAGCTGTTCGGCAGTGGAACACACTCCCTCGGAGCGTGGTGGGGTCTCCTTCCTTGGAGGTCTTTAAACAGAGGCTGGATGGCCATCTGTCGGGGATGCTTTGATTGTGATTTCCTGCATGGCAGGGGGGTTGGACTGGATGGCCCTCGTGGTCTCTTCCAACTCTGCAATTCTATGATTCTATGAAATTTGCAGATGACACCTAATTAGGAGGAGTAGCTAATACCACAGAGGACAGGATCAAAATTCAAAATGACCTGGATAGACTGGAAAGCTGGGCCAAACCTAACAAAATGAAATTTAATATGGAGAAATGTAAGGGACTGCACTTAGGGCGGAAAAACGAAATGCATAGATATAGGATGGGGGGGGGGAACCTGGCTGAACAAGACTACGTGCAAAAGGGATCTAGGCGTCCTAGTAGACCACAAGTTGAACATGAGTCAACAGTGTGAGGCGACAGCTAAAAAGACCAATGCGATTTTGGGCTGCATCTATAGATGTATAGTGTCTAGATCAAGGGAGGTAATAGTGCCACTCTATTCTGCCTTGGTCAGACCTCACCTAGAATACTGTGTCCAGTTCTGGACACCACAATTCAAAAAGGATATTGACAAATTGGAGCATGTCCAGAGGAGGGTGACTAAAGTGGTGAAAGGTCTGCGAGCAGGTATGTTTAGCCTGGAAAAAAAGACCATTAAGGGGTGATATGATGGCCCTGTTAAAGTATTTGAAAGGGTGTCACATTGGGGATGGAACAAGCTTGTTTTCTGCTACTCCAGAGACTAGAATACGGAGCAACGGATGAAAGCCCCAGGAACAGAGATTTCACCTCAACATTAGGAGGAACTTTCTGACAGTAAGAGCTGTTTGGCAGTGAGTACACTCCCTCGGAGCATGGTGGGATTTCCTCCCCTGGAGGTCTTTAACAGAGGCTGGATGGCCATCTGTCAGGGACGCTTTGATTGTGATTTCCTGCGTGGCAGTGGTTGGACTGGATGGCCCTTGTGGTCTTTTCCAACTCTACAATTCTATGACTCTGTGATTCTATGAAAGATACAATATTATTGTGGAGCAACAAAGTAATGAGCTATTTGGGAAAGTCTGTAGTAATGTACTGTTCAAGTTCAACACAGATGGAGGAGGAAGTTAAAAAAAAATATCAGCTATGATTCCACTTGAACTGCCATGACTGCATCCTATGGAATCCTGGGGTTTGTAGTTTGGGGGGGGGGACCAGAAGAGGTCTCTGACAGAGAATTGTAAGTGCTGCTCCCTAAGGTGCAAACCCCAGGATTACCTTGGGATGGAACTAGGGCATTTGGAAGTGGCATCATAGCACTTTTTTTTAATGCAGAACTCATGTTTTATTAATACAGATGAAACTGGCACGAGCAAAAATAGACAATATATACATCTCTAGCACACCAAAGAACTATGCCAGCTACCCTTAAAACAGAATGACTTTCCCCAGGGGGTTATTAATGACAACAACAACAATGAAGAACTGTTGTATTTATTTATTTATTTATTTATTTTATTTTATTTTATTATTTTATTTCTGATAAAAATACAAGATGGATAAAACATCCAAAGCACACACACACACACACACACCACACACACACACACACACACAATAATTTCGTCCCCCATCTGTCTTGAACTTGAACAGTACATGATTTCTTTCCTGAGTAGTTCACCACTTTGTTGCTCCACAATAATATTGTACCTTTAATAGAAGATCTACTATATTTATAGTCTGGCATCATAGCGCTTTAATTGTGAGTAGTGTGAGAGGGGCCTGTGTGTAAGAGAGATTGTAACAACTTAGAAACTTAAAACTTAAAGAAACTTAAAGGACTATATCCTTTACTGTATCCTTTACGTTAGCCCAGTCTGATATAAGAAGGCATAAGCATTTGAATGGTCACATGCCTTACTGATGTGTTAACTGAAGTTTGTTACTTAAACTGAATGAGATCAATGAGAAGCTCTCCCTAACACATGTATAGACCTAGGAGCGGGTCTATAAATTCTTAGCTTCCACTAATAAAGTTATTGTTTTTGCTTGCACCTGACACAGACTTGGTCTCTGGTTCAAAAGTAAGGAACCTCTTTTGCAAAAGATAGCAAATACCTTTATACAGGGATTCAGGATCCAAAGACTGGTATTTTACCCAATAGACTTTGGGTCTGGCAAATGGGACTAATATCTCAGTCCTCTCCCCACTGCTAACAGGCCTAGTGCCCCTACTCCATTTCCTACCCCCCACCCCCCATAAGATAAAGGGAAGCAGATAAACAGTAGGAAAAGGCAGGAGTACAAGTGGAGGAGAAAGAATTCCAGGATGAACCCCGTATCCATGGATTTGGTATCCATGGTTTCATTTATCCACATTTGAAAAAATATGTTCTCTCTAGGCATTTCTAGATCCTCCAATGTGATTCTATGGTCAACTTCTGGTGTTCGTCTAATTGAAAATAAGGTTCCCTATTGTCCATGCTTTCAGGTATCCACAGGGGGTGGGTGTCTTGGAACATATTCCCCATGGATATGGGGTTTGACCTGTATTAAAAACAGTACTCTAGAATTATGCCAAGAGGTTTTAAGGAGCAAAGCTCAGCATCACTACAAAACAGCCTTCTTGAACTTGGTGACTTCTAGATGTGTTGGACAACAATTCCAACCAATCATTTTTATCTGATAATAGATATGTTGGAGTACAGTTCTCACTATTTTAACCAACCAATTCTATCCAGTAATAGAAATTATAGCCTAACAACACCAGGTGTATGGAGTTTCACATGCCAGTACGTCCCTTATCATCCACCAGTATAATCATGCATTACATGCCCAAAATTCTAGCATGGATCTCATGGCACAGAACTCAAAACCCAAGCAGAGGAGATCATTTAAGAATGTGAGCCAACAGACACAGATCAGGACAGTGACAGCATAGTCAACATGGAAAATCAAGCATCTAAAGAAACATTTGCATTTTGGGTCCGTATGTACACAGATACCAAAAATTGCTGTTTCCTTCTGCACCACTCTAGCTTGGCCAGGTAGTCCCACCAGTTAAAGTCTCCTCTAGCAGGTAGGGCTTTGGTTGGGCTAACCAATGCTAGCAGAACTGGTAGTAACTTGGTAACTGAAAGACTGTCAGGCCATGTAGACTAAATTCATGCTGCAACCATCTTTGTTGTCCATCGTGGTTGTTGCCTACCTACTCTTCCACTATTGTCACAACAGTTCAGATATAACAAGCAAGTAAAGCAGCCACACAGGCTCTCATTGCCATTTGCAATTAAGGAAGGGAGAGTTCAGGACCAGGTGTATGATGCTGCAATTATTATTTAAATCTCACCCACACACATCTCTCTGATGCTCTTAGGAGAATATAGCTATGCATTCAGCACTCAGGTGTAATCAAAATGGAAAGCTAACTTAAGAATAAGCACAACAGTTTTCTGTTCTCTCACTTGACAACAGAGCCAGAGTCTGGAAATCTAGAATTATTAGTATTTTTTGACCCAGTTGGTAACCCTAGTCCCCAAGGTCTTCATAGTGCAAGTAACTGAAAAGCTTGGATGAAAAAAGTGTCCAATTTAAAAGGACATTTTAGAGATCTAAGAATTGGAAATGATTAGTTTAATTCTATCAAAACCAAAACAAAAATTAGCTTAACACACATGGGAAACTGTTTAATGCAGTGTAGATGCGTAAATAGCTATTGCTTAAAACAATTTGTAAGCCACTCTGATAGCCTTGTGGCTGAAGAGCGGGGTATAAATAAATAAATAAATAAAGATAGGAAATAATCTGAAAGCTCTTCATCAGCTTAGCAGCAGAATCTAACCATTCCCGCTCCCACAAAAATATACCAATTGAAACTGGCCATTTTCCTCTATTACTTTCTGTGTACTTTATAAAATAAAAATACCAAGAAACCCATAACATGCTGTACATAACTAGCCTTAAGTGCCTTTCTATAGACAACCACCTTTCAAAGGTCTTGACAGGGCTACAGAAATGAGAATTTGAGGGAACAGCACAGCAGAGCTTATAAGTGAAGAAGGCCAGAGGAAAATAATGAAAGATGGATGTTCTAGAGGAGCTCGGACGAGTGTCCCATGGTACATGATGCTAGCCTGAGATATCAGGTGGGGAATGAATCTGGATCAGTCCAGGAGAACATTTTTAGATTGACACCTCTGGGGAAAATGGGGGGCTTACTTTTCAATCTGAATGCAGTCTCCCACTGCGCTCTGAATCTAGGCCACGCATCCAGCATCCTGGACTACCTCCAACTTTTTGCTGAAAGTAACATCCCACACAAACACGGAGCACTGCTCTCTTAGGAAACACTCAAATCAGTTTCCTTGCAATTTCAAGGCAGTTTCCTTGTCTCAAGAGGCATCCCAGTCACCAAGGTTGCTTGATAAGGTTCCCCTCCTGGAGTCACAGGTCGAGCAAGCAAATCAAACCGATCAATGTGGTACCCAATGCCACACACCCCCTGTGACCAACCTCTACACCATTAATTTATGCCCCAATGGGGTGAGTTCTGAATGGAAACTGGGGTGATGGTGGTTTACAGCGGGAACAGGAGATCCTGGCACCGGGGGAGGAGGAGAACATGAGAGCCATATCTAAAGAGTACAGTTAAACACAAGAGTTAGGCCAGGTAAGTAAGCCGGTCAGTATCCTTTTATTAAAGAGCCTGGGATATGAATAGGAGAGTGGCTTCCAGCGCTTTTTCCTCCTTGCCCTTCAGCGCTCTCTAAGCCTCCTCACCTGACCCGCTCAAGCTGCCCGCTTCGCTCCTGTGCGGTGGAGAGTGGACGGATCCCCATTGCCGATGCTGAAATTCCCACTGCCATCCCTGCTGCACTCTTCTCTCCTTCTGCCATGCCCTACTTTCCCCTCCATACCCTCTGAGGCCTCCCTCTTCTGGGTGGAGGCAGCTGGCATGACCTCCCCGATCACTGCTCCAGGTTGAGGTGTCTCAGCTGAGGCCATTCAGCTCCCTCGGTGGTGGTCGGATGCGGCCTGCACTTGTTTCGAAATCTTGGTGGCTGAGCCTGGAGACAGGCTTAGCCTTCCTGGGAGATGATGGTGCTTAGTTGCGAGCATCCCAGTGGTTAGTTACTCACCTGACCCTGTGCCCCAAGAGATGCAGCAAGACTAGCCAAGTGGCTCACCTGTTAAGCGTACAAAATGTCACAAGCATGGACTCTGCGGGTGTTTGAACATTACGTTCAACACAAGAGCCGTTTGTGTGTGGGCGTGGGAGAGTTTTCAGACAGCATTCATTCAACATGGATACACCAGACAGAGATTGCTACCTGTACAATGTTCATAAGGGCTTCTGGGTTTACATTGCTCGTCAAGTATTCAGACTTCTTAGTTAACAAAACAAGGAATTGGGGGGGGGGTGCTGTGTATTTTTTTAATTAAGCAGTAACTCAAAAAAGTACTGTAGCAACCCTACATAGAAATAAGTCCTAGCATGATCTCTAGGGTTTATTTAGGATTGCAGTCTCTGGAAAAGTTACTAGTTCTGCCTATACTATTATAAGCAGTTCAGTTCTACACAGTGCTTTGTACTTTATCTACCCACTCAAATTTTCTGAAATTTTGAACATGAAATAAGAATACTAGTTTAAATCAAAGGTATAGCATTTGCTAAAATGTATTTAGTAAGAGGGGAATGGTGGGGAAAAGAACAAGAACAATTCAGATAAGAATACTATCTAAATATAGCTATCAAAACAAAACAAAATGGAATGGAGTCCAATTAGGGTTTCAGGCCTGTCTTCTGCTACAAAACCTTGGGCTAGAGTGTAACTCTAAGCTTCACCTGCCACCCTGTGGCCTCAATGCTGCTGCTGGATAGAGACTGAGCTGAGGGTATTACAGCAGGATTCCCGTTTCTACGTATTCATTATCCACTGATTCAATTATCCATGGGACACAAAATAGCACACCTACCATAGAGTCTTCTTAGAAAATGTGTCCTCTCTAACAATTTTCTAGGTCCACCAAGGCAACTCTATGGTATTTTAAACCGGAAGTCCCATTATTTTCAATGGCATTCACTATTATCCATGGTTTTTGGTATCCATGGCCACCCCCCCAGAACCAATCCCCAGCAGATAAGGTGGTCCAACTATATTTGCAGTTATGTCCTCCACTATCTTCTCTAGTATGTGTTCACATGCTGAAGAACCAATTAATTTCTCTCAGATCTTCCGCTGCCCGTCAGAACTGGCCCCATGACCTCCTCCGAATTATCTCCTTAGAGACAAAAGGAGTTGCGTTCCATAAAAGTTGTAGAGGGCTACACTTTACAGTCAGTCCTCTATATCCATGGATTCTGCACCCACAGATTCAACATCCATGGCTTGAAAATATCCCCCCCCCACAAAGGGGGGAATTCAAACCAACCAACCAACCATGATTTTGCCTTTTTATGTAAGTGATACCATTTTACTACACAATTACATATAATGGGACTTGAGCATCCACAGGTTTTGGTTTCCACAGTGGGGTCCTGGAACCAAAACCCAGCAGATACCAAGGGCCCACTGTACTTGCTTACACAAAGTGAACACATGTTCATCAATTCACACAACATTCATATGTTCATTGTACAGGCAGTTATCTTTACTCTGGATTTAAGAGGATATTTGTTCTTGCAGACATATCAGAATGAACACCAGTGCAAAATTCTAATAAACATCTGAATGTCTATATGTACAACCCTAGAGGACAGTATCAAAATTCAGAATAACCTGGATAGACTGGAGAGCTGGGCCAAAGCTAACAAAATGAAATTCAATACGGAGAAATGTAAGGTACTGCACTTAGGGCGGAAAAATGAAATGCATAGATAGAGGATGGGAGAGACCTGGCTGAACGAGACTACGTGCGAAAGGGATCTAGGAGTCCTAGTAGACCACAAGTTGAACATGAGTCAACAGTGTGATGCGGCAGCTAAAAAGGCCAATGCGATTTTGGGCTGTATCAATAGAAGTATAGTGTCTAGATCAAGGGAAGTAATAGTGCCGCTCTATTCTGCCTTGGTCAGGCCTCACCTAGAATACTGTGTCCAGTTCTGGGCACCACAATTCAAAAAGGATATTGACAAATTGGAGCATGTCCAGAGAAGGGCAACTAAAATGGTGAAAGGTCTGGAAACCATGCCTTATGAGGAGAGACTTAGGGAGCTGGGTATATTTAGCCTGGAAAAAAGACGGTTAAGAGGCGATATGATAGCCCTGTTTAAGTATTTGAAGGGGTGTCACGTTGAGGATGGAGCAGGCTTGTTTTCTGCTGCTCCAAAGACTGGAACACGGAGCAATGGATGCAAGCTCCAGGAACAGAGATTCCACCTCAACATTAGGAGGAACTTTTTGACAGTAAGAGCTGTTTGACAGTGGAACACACTCCCTCAGAGCGTGGTGGGGTCTCCTTCCTTGGAGGTCTTTAAACAGAGGCTGGATGGCCATCTGTCGGGGATGCTTTGATCGAGATTTCCTGCGTGGCAGGGACCACGAGTTGGCCCTCGTGGTCTCTTCCAACTCTACAATTCTATGATTCTAACGTAAACACCTGTATTAGTGTAACATGTGAACACACCTAATACAACCATTCATACTATCTCTTCATATAAGTTCATTTTAATTATTTCCATTCTCTGAGAAGTGTGTGAGACACCAACTAAAGCAAGGCTGGGAATGATGCAGTCCTCCAGATGTTGGATTGCAAGTCACAGTGACCCCAGCCAGCATGGTGAGGAATGCTGGAAATTGTATTCCAACATCTGAAGGAATGCATTACTCCCAGTCTTCAATAAAAGTTCAAATCTGCATCTCTTATTGGAGTGGGAGTTCTGTTGTTTGAAGGAAAGCCTAGGAAGCAGAAGGCTGCTGTTTTTACATTTCAATGTTTTTCAGGGCAAAGTGCAGAGGTGCAGTGTGACAGAATGAACTGGATGCTGTGGAAACTCTCTAGAAGATTTTTAATTGCCACCTCCCCCTTTTCTCTACCTATATACATACTAGTAGGAATAGGATTTCTAAGTCTTAAATCCAATTTCTTGCCCAGCAAGACCCATTGAATCAATTGCTGAATGGTAAGTCAACCTTTATGTAAATCCATTGCTTTAATGGATCTAATTTAGCTGGATCTAGCATGAGGTGGGTGAAGTGTGGCCTATGGACTGTATGCAACCCCCCAAGAGATAAAAAAAAAAATTGTTTCATTCTTTTCAAAATAAAATTTGCTCCCAGGTGCACTTTAGGTGGCATGGGGGTATTTTTGCCATGTTTTTGGAGCCCACTGGACCATTTTAGGACCAGAAGAGGACTTTTTTAAAAGCAGGAAGTGACTTCTAGTCACCTCCTGTTGTTTAAAAAAAGACCTGGGGCTAATATGGCAAAAATGTCCCCCACCCCCTAAAGGGCGTTTGAGAGCAGTGGGAGTGTGGTGCAGAAGGGGTATCCCTCTAAGGCACCCCCTAGCCTCTCGTAGTTGCTCACCCCAGCTAGCAGTTTGATTTAAACCAATGTCTCCCCATGATAGCACTGTACGTTTTGCAGGTGATGGTATATTATTCTTCAGGTGTATTTGATGATAAGCCTTTGAAAAGATAGATAGGTACTTGTTCGGTGATCAATGTGTTGAATGACATGCCAAAGATACATACATGAGCTGTGATCTAGCCAACTGCTGTTATATCAGACTCTTGGAGTATGTCTGAAGCTGTATGGAGGTATGGCTGCAAGTCAAATAATAAATCCATCTCTGTTGGAACAATCAGAGTATAGGGGAAAAAAGGCAACACACTGCCTTTAGGCCAATGGATTACTAAAAAGTCTCCTTGGCAAGAGATTTATGTTCAGATATTTTGTCAGTAATGGAAAAATCAATTTGTTAGGCTACACCTGATCTGTCTTCATAGAAGAAGCCTCTGTACATCACAGGCAGAATCAGTATTCATAGAATCATAGAGTTGGAAGAGACCCCAAGGGCCATCCAGTCCAACCCCCTGCCATGCAGGAAATCACGATCAAAGCATCCCTGACAGATGGCCATCCAGCCTCTGTTTAAAGACCTCCAAGGAAAGAGGCCCTACCACGCTCTGAGGGTCATCAGTTGGGGGGAGAAGTCATTAATTGCGCAGCCACTCCCAACTTGTGTGTTCTTCCTTATTACTAACTTTTGCCATTTTGATCATACTCAAATGTTTCTTGGCCACATATATCCCAGTTTTCACCTGTGAAATGTTGGAGGGTATGAGACAGATATATTTGAAAAGATGCAGGAGGCGCCTGCGTGGACATTCAGTAAAGGGTAGAGAGTTTGTGCCGTGGCTTGATAGTAGTTCCTCTCTTAGGATTCAATCAGTAGTTGCTCAAATTTTCAGCCGAAATCTCTATCCAAAACTCAATTTTTCTTCCGATCTGCATTAATCTTCCATTGACCATATGTTTGACTGGGTAGGATAAGCATCATATATAACTGTGTGTGTGATCGAGTACTTTGTGAGAAGATCATTTCTTGGCATGAGGAATTGGAAATATACAACAGTGACATTAGGAAAGAAATAGAAGAGGACATCTCAGACTGCCAGAATCGAAGACAGAGTAAAGTGGCATTTCTTCCTGAATTCCCGTCTTCCTAGGGCAATGTGGGATGATAATGCATGTGCTTGCCTCCACAAATACATCTATTAGGGAGCATTCAGCACCACTACTTCAAACAGGTACACAATACTTCATTTCCTCTTTTAAATGTATTTTTCTCCAAGAAAATTGCTGGTGGGAGGTATCATAAAATATGTGTATTTTAACCTGATCTCTAGAGAGTAGAAGTAACATTTTAACATTAATTCAAAAATAAAATAATTAACTTAAATAGATAATGTTACATGAATTAATTATATTATCATTAGTAGCAGTTTGAGATGTGTCGTTTTACACTTTCAAAAATCAGTTCCAATTACCAAAATGGCCAGGCCTCCTAAATAATGCAAAGCAAAAATTAACATAAAACATAACATTACTCAAAAATATTAAAGTCAGTGATGTTAAAATAATTAATATAACTTCTAAAGTTGTGGAAAAATCATGTACAGTATTAATTTTTAACTAAACAACAGAGGACCACTTCCAGTTCATTGATGGAAATTTCATGATGAAACTAAGTTAACCACAACAGCAAAAACAACTACTTTTAAAGAGATCACACTACAGAATGGATAAACAAGATCTTCAAAGATGTGCAGTGGAATCACTCTAATTAAACAAATCCTAAAAACATGAGCAAGCAGGAATCAACAGCATTGAGGCCATGATATCGAGAACACAGCTTCGCTGGGCAGGACACATTTCTAGGATGGAGGACCATCGCCTCCCAAAAATAGTACTCTACGGTGAACTCGCCACAGGTCAGCGTAAGAGAGGCTCTCCAAAAATGTGATACAATGAGTCCCTGAAACAACATCTCAGGCTCGGCCAAACTGATCACCAACAATAGTCCGCCCTGGCCTCACATCAGGAGGCATGGAGATGCACTATCCACAATTCTGCAGCCTTATTTGAGAATTCACGCCGAACAAGTCTTGAAGAGAAATGACAACGCAGAAAGAATCACAACCCAGAAACATCACCCAAGGAGACCTTCTGCTGTGCTTTCTGCAAGTGGACTTGTTTATCTCGGATTGGCCTTTTTAGTCATCAGCGCGCTTGCAGAAAGCGCGGGATGAGTCCTTCCTGAATCTTCATTTGCAAAGAAAAGCCAGAGATAAACATAAAAAATATGGAATGATTGGGATCACACAGAATGACTAGAGAGAGAATTAAATCTGTACAGCATGTTCTGATCAATCATATATTTCATAGGGTGTCAAGCACATATTCAGTCTAGAGAAATGATGGTGGCTGTATTCATTTTACTTGAAGGTCTCCCTACAAAATGGAAACACAATAGAAATTACATTTTAAAAAATCCCTGAGCAGCAGAAGATTCAATCCTTTACCGTGTTTTAGCAAAGATATTTTTAAAATCCTGTTCAAAAGTGGGCTTCTTGAAACTGCAAGTAGAATTTGGTTATCTTCTGTTTCATTTGAATGATCAGTTGTAGCTCCTAGACAATCCTAGGGCTGGTAAAATGGCCCCTCAGTTCCTGGAACTTGCTCATCGTTATCACAGAGCATGAGATATCCCCTCCACTTGTCATTTGTGATTCTTGGAGGACAGATGAACAGCATGCCAAAGGTAGACCTTATCCACATTCTTATGACTGAAATGTATAGTGTGCCTCAGAGGTCATACACATAAATGAGTATGTGGATTTATTCTTCTGCTCTGAAGTATGGTGAAAATACTGCCACAGTGAGTGTCATTTTCATTGTTACATTGCAGTCTATTTTACAAAAGTTGTCACACAATCCAAGTGAATGGGTCCGATTGATGGAGCTGGGGTGCACATAGTGCAGAGGGAAGTCAGTTCATTGGTGTGGGTAAAAATCAAATAGATTTCTCTCTGATGAAATATCTTGCAATACTGTAACACTGTAACAGTGATAGCTGGTAACTGCTAGTGCTAAAACAATAACCAATGAAGTATAACTAGGAGAGACGTCTCTAGTCTTCAGAGAAACCTTTAGAAGGCCAACATAAAACTGACCCTTCATACTTACAAGACAGTTCAAACAGGTTATGAACAAGTTGTCATCTTCATGACTACAATAATAATCCTAATCCAATTTGGACATTCCATGCATTACATTATAGAAAATGAGGCAGCTAACAAATATGTAATAGGATTGAACTAGCTTTATGGGATAATTAAAATGTTATAGTAGCCAAAAGTCATTTTTGCCATAATTCCTCGTGTTTTTTGTTGCTCAAGTCCTTACATCATTTGATCATCAAAAGTAGACTTTAATTGCTACAATTAATATGTTTGGTAGCACAGTTTTTTACTATATACATTTTGGTATATGCAGGACCAGTGCCCATGGTTTCAATTATCCATTGTCTGAAAAATATGGCCTCTTTAGGCATTTCCTAGGTTCCCCACGGGAAGTTAACATAGGGTCACACTGGAGCTGCCTAGAGATGCATCCTTTCTAGGCATTTCCTAGGTCCCCCAGTGCAACTATGGGGTTCACTGTTACCTGTCCTTTCAAGCATTCGTGGTAAGTCTGGACATGTATTCCCGGTGGATACGGCAGGTGACTTGAATAGTATAGCCAGATCACATCATTATTTTCAAAGATGTGAGAATTTTTCTGAAAGTAGTCCAGCCTTTGCAGAGAACTGAGATGCGATCTTGAGAATGACAGTTATTATATATTTTTTTCCAAATGGTATCCACCTACATCTCTGTTGTCACCTTTTATAAAATTGATCTGGCATGGGTGCCTGTTTTTAATGCACCAGTGCAAGTAACTTATCTTCTAAAGCACTTTTTGGGATGCTGTCTGGTCTATGTTGGAGCAGGAGTAGGGGATGAAAATTTTGTCTGCTGCAAGAGGCTCTTCTCCCATTTTAATTTCATGTTTCTCTTCCTACTCTTCCCTACGAGGTTCCACTCCATGGGGTTCCTTGTTTTAAAGCCTGTTTTTCATTTACTTTTTTCTAGCCATTGTATCCTCCTTGTAGAAAGGAATGTAGACCCTGTAAAAACTATGTTTAAGTTGAACTCATATGTTTAAGTTGAGCTTTTGTGCATACATTTTATGGAGGGTCACCAATTCTGCAGAATTTGGGTTTCCATATATCCAATCATCCATACTAGGAAAGTTTTCACAGGTTTTCACAGATTATCATTGATGTAACAGACAGCCAAGGCAAGCATAGGATTCTGTGTGTGAATGGCCTTCAAATCACCTGTAGAACTTATGACAACCCCATGAATTCTACAGCAATCTTATTTTTTCATATGTAGAACTTAATCTGAGAAACATTGCTCAATATTTCTGTATTGTGCTATCAGAAAAGTAATTTCAGGTATCAATTTAGCAATCTGACATTCAGAATGATTACCAAAACATTTGGGCAGATTCCAATGCAGTTGCTCTAGTGTTCAGGGCATAGTGGTCTAGCTGTCACTGTACCATGAAAAATTTGTTTTCATAAAGCACAGTTTTCTGTCTCATTTGTAGATGAACAGAAAAGATATTCTGCTTGTATATTTGCCATTTTGATTTTGATAGGGATTGTTGAGGAAATGATCAAAGCACCTTTGGTTCAGCATTACTTGGAAAGATGAAGACAGTTTCTACGTTCCATCAGTGTTACTTTTTGTGCTGTAACAAGTTTATTTGTACTGAAAAGCCACTTCTTCTTTCAACCTTGGCTCTGTTTCAAGTAACTGGCTGTGCCAAAGTTATTCATTTCACTGAAGGAAGAGAGACCATATGCTGAAAAGACTTGTATCACAGCCACTTAGAAGTCATTCTTATGAATCAAAGTCGTGTATTCCCACATTGCTGTTTTATGATTATCCAGATTTAGAGAGGCCTTTCACGACCCCTTGGGGGCACAGGTGGAGCACGGGAGTTGTCACTGTTCAGAGGCCTGCAACAAAATATTTGAAAAGTCAAGAGTCAGAATAGCTTTCAGCATTACACAATATGTATTCATCCAAGCCAGCATTGTGTAAAGGTTTGAGCATTGGACTATGACTGTGGAGACCAGGGTTTGAATCCCTGCTCAGCCATGGAAACCCACTGGGTGACCATGGGCAAGTTATACACTCTCAGCCTCAGAGCAAGGCAAAGGCAACCTCCCTCTGAACAAATCTTGCCAAGAAAACCCTGTGATAGCATCACCGTAAGTAGGAAACAACTTGAAGGCACACAACAACAACAACCACCCTGAAACAGTATTAGATTGCAATTCAAACATGACTACAGCTAGCACAAAAAGAATTCATTCAGAGATCTAGCCTGACTCCCCACATTCCTCTTCGTCTGCTCCTCCTCCCACACTTCATGCTTGTCTTTTGCAGATTCTCAAAGCTGAAGGAGGAAACGTCTGAGACAGGCACCAGATCAAAAAATTCAGAAAGCACAAACAGTTCTAGAGCCCTTCAATAAGGAATCAAGTTTCCTTTTTACTTCTCCAATTTTTAAATTTAAATAATTTTATAAGTTCAAAGAAAACAAAAACTTTTATCCTTAAGGCTATGAGTCTTCTCCTGGATTTCTGATTTGTTCTTGTATTCTGCACACAATTTAGTCCTTTAGTGTTGCTTACAGTTCAAGATAATGAAGATGAGGTCTTAAAAGTACATAGATAGGATTCAGCAATCCTTCAGATGGGGTAACTAAGCTACTCATGTAATTGAAACAACTACATATTGTTTTCCATTTTCTATTCCTGCTCCCACTTCCTTTGTTTTTTATTTTTATCTATTTTAGATTAGACACCAGTTCTTTGTAAAATGCCATGCAAAAACATACCATTAGATGAGATTATAATAATGATGATGATGTGATCATAGCAATACTACTGATGCAGAAATCATGGAACAGCAGACCCACGGATTGGAAAGTGAATTTTATTACACCGGTGGGCCTGACTGGAATATCTTCCAAAGAGTCAGAACCCTGAGTCACTTTGAAAGCAACTTTTTATAGAGAAATACAGTATGTTGTGAAATACAAACAGGAGCACTTTCTTCCACCCATATTTGGGTGTCCATATTTGGCACTTCCCTTTCTTGCAATACTGTTTACATTTCAGGAAAGCAGTTTCCCTTGAGTTTTCCTTGAGACAGTGTGTTGATAATTCAAGGCAAGATAGCTTAGGAACATTTAGGTACAGTTCAATCGCTATTAGAGAAAGAATTTGTGTACCTCAGCTTATCATATGTTTCTGGAACATAGAGTTGATTAGTAAGGAACATTGAAAAGACTTTGCAGACTTCTAGAGTCTCATGGGCTATCTAGTCTGACCCCAAATAGTAATTGTAAGTAACAGCATTCAGCAGATATACATTAGAATGCAAATGGCTACCACACTACTACTACTAATAACAATAACAATAATAAACCTGCTAGCAACTCGAGGAGGTATTCTTGGAGGCCTTCCAGGTGGCAAGGAGGGTTGCCTGTCTATTTGCTCAGTCCCAGGACGGAAATTTCTCTTCACCTCTGGCATTTCATTATCCTACATAAGGATATAAATGTGAAAGTGAGTTTCTGCCAAAACAGTACAACTTAAATCTATTTTTTTGAAAACAGAATGACTACTTTTTCGAAACATAAGCAATTTTTTAAAAAAGGCTGCATTGACTTACCAGTTTAATTTACTGTTTTTTGTCTTCAAGCAGAAATTTGGATCCACACCTTCATTTAATCAGATTTATATGTTTTGAATATTTATTTAGATTACAATGTTCTGATTGCAATTAAGTAAATAAAAGGCAGTGATGGCAAAGGTCAGACTATGCTTTCCCTCAGTTCTGCAGACCGAGGGCATCTGTCATTTGGATGAGAGTGTCCTTTTAAGAAAAAAGCACAGGAGGGGAAAGGAAGCAAGCTAGCTCCTTCCAGCAGCTCTCCTCCAGCTGATAAGTGGGATCAGACTGCTCCTTTCTGTGCTGACAGTGTTCTTCCTGATAACCTCTGTGTGTGTGTGTGTGTGTGTGTGTGTGTGCAACCTCTTGCTGTCTCTTGGTCTCCTGCCCAAAGGCAATGGCTAGAGTATACCTCTCTTCCACTTCACAGCCCCAAGGTTCTTCTCTATCTCTAAGGTGTTGTCTATATGGTAAAAAAAAAAGGAATGGCATGCGAACATGCGGTGATCTGTTCAAACAGCCATTTGCATAAATACATGTCATTAGGAAGGGGGGCTGCAAAATCTACCACATAGTCTGTGTTCGCTGCGTCCGGGGCTTTGTACGGATTTTTTAAAAAAGTTCCGTATGACATGCAAATGTGCAATTGTTTGAACACTCACATTCATTCACACAAATACGGACAGGCAGTGCAATCTGATTGGCTGGATGAGGATGGGGGTGGGCCTAGCAAAGAGGGAGAGCAGCTGTGGCTGCCATGTTGGATTTTCGGCTAAGCGAGGATCCGGTAAATCAATCAAACAGCTATTTTATACTCTTTTTGGGGGGGTATTTCTTTATTGTTTGTGTGCACCCTGGGAAACTGATTTTTTTTAAAAATTGGTAGTGGTGGATTTAAAATCGCAAGTAAATCACTCACCGCAGCCAGCTGGCTAGGGGGTCATGTGGAGTTTAGGAGGGGTCTTTTGGCTGTGTAGGCAGTTTGCATCGTTGTGAACATCTGCCTTTCTGAACATGTTTGTATTTCCCCCCCTCATATAGGCAAGACCTATGTTCCCTTCAAAATCCATAACAAAACCTTTCATAGCCACCACACTATCACCAGTTCTACCTTCTGCAACCAGCTCACTATTTCCTCTGCTCCTTTATCAAGCAAGCTCCATCCTGTTTGAGTGTATTGGATTCTCAATGCACAGCACAGAAGGTACTAGTTATACAAGGTACAGCACCAATTCAGAATAACTAGCTGGACTTGGCATACCATATTCTGTTAAACTCTCCCCAAAACACCCGGTAAAGCTCACAACAACCCTGTAAGGTAAGCTGGTGGGTTTAAATTCCTCCTCCCCCTTCTTAGCTTTCCACACTTTTCCTGGAATTGCTGAGGGTGACTTGCTTTGCTGCCCTGCTGCCGCCGCCACCACCAGTTGACTGTGTGTGTCCCAATCTGGGCCACAAATTGAGTGACAGGAGTGCATTGTGAGGTGGAGAGGGAATTTGCATGTGGGTGGTGATTGGTTGGGTGTGAGTTGGGTATGTTTCCTGAGCAGCCAATCAGCACACTGGGAAAGGCAACATACGCAAGAGAATTTTATATATATATATAGATATCATTTTAGCAGCTGATTCATTCAGAAAGCTGTCAAAGTTTACAAGCCAGAAAAATGGGAGAATTACCTCATTGTCTCCATCCATCCCACTACTGACACTTAGTATACTTCGTGTACTGGAGCGGTTACTTGAACTACCTGGGCAGGGAAGAAAACAAGCCAACTATTATCGGGGATTCTCAAGTATTTTAGAAATGAGACCCACAAATTCAGTTTTCCTTTTGAGAATCCACCTGTCAGTCTCCATCACCAGGCCCCAAAAACATGTCTTAGTCCTACTGTTCTTAAATTAGAGGAAATCTCAGTTTTTATCTGTGAAATGTTGGAGGGTATGTTTCTTTCCCCTAGCAGTGAAGGTACTGGTAGTTACACTTCCCACATAGCAGGAAAGAAGAGGTATGGAATTCTATGTCAGAAAATCAAAATCTTATAATTGAATGGAATTGTGTTTGTTGGGGGGCGGGAGAAGTTGTATAATTCATTTTGGGGGGAAGGAGGATGAAGGTCTCTGATACATTATCACACATGTAAGCAGTTTTGTGCGTTCCTTGCTCTAAACATAATCAAGCTGCCAGACTCACTTCTTTGTGGTCACAGCATGGCACCCCTTCATCCCCCGCAGCTCGGGCATGGACGCTGCCATGCCTCTGTCTCCTCCCCGGCAGGCAGCGTGCCTGGCTTGGGGAGGATGAGCTGGCAACCAATCAGGGCACAGCTTGCCCCGATTGGCTGGAGTTACTGCAGAGCAGCCAATCAGAGTGGAGTGTTGTGCTCAAATGTGATTGGGTGGTGGGGAGAGGGAAGCTGCCCTTTGCTGCAGGCTTCCCTCTGGTCCGGCGGCTGGGGATAAATTCCCGGTTACTGCATCAGATTTGCCAATTGCTCTCCGGGAGCTGACCCACCCACCCTATAAGAGGAATTACTCAGGTGTTGCATATTTCATAATTGTCACAACTTTTGGGGGCAGTTGGCATGGGTCCTGGATACAATGTCATCGGTATTGGGGTCTCCATCACCAGCAGGTCATGGAGATTCCCTCCAGGAGTATGGGGGGGGCATTGGATGGGAGGGCATGCCAGCTCAGGGCGTGCACCTTCTGGATGCCCCCTTTTTTTCTCAGGGGGAGCAGGGAGGAGGTTGGATACCAGGCACATGGTCCTGCGGGGATGCCTCCCCCTCCTGTGTGTCACTTGTCGGCAGGCGGGCCAACAATGGAATCATTGATCAGCAGGCAGGTTAGTTGATGTCTGGATCTGGACCCATGTGTGAAGCCAACCAATTACAGCTGTCATCAATAAAGCTGTGGCCATTTATTGCCAAACAATGTCAAGTTTTGTGTCTGTCTTATATTTGGGAGGAGGGGCATCTTGCTTGGACACAGAAAGCATTATGTGACAGGATAGTCCATATTCAGCACCAGTGAAAACTGAATTCTGCCTACACTGGGCAAAATATATTTACACAGATTTAATAACACCCCTTAAGTTATTCTGTGTCCGGTACTAACAAGAGTTGAATGAGGAGTATGCGGAATGAGGAATAGCAAGAGTTGAATGGATGTATGCAGATCATTGGAGGCCTGTCTCCTGACCACTTCAAACTGATTCATATTTCTCCTTGGTTTCTGAGACTATGCCAAGCATTGTTATGTATTTTTATACTTATCCTCACAGCCTTAATGGCCAGAAATGGTTTTTCTTTAAAAAAAAAAAAACCATGAAAGCAGAGCTTCACAGGGTGCTGAATTATATGCCTAATATCAAACTTTGTATACACTTTCAGGAAAATGAATTACCTATATACACAGACTTTGCAAAAGGTTCAGTGAGGCAACATAATTTTAGAATGAGTCAAACTATGTCCTATTTATGATCCCAAAGCATCCTCATTCATCCTTACGAGGCTTTCTGGCTTACTTGCAGTGCTTGATGTGCTTTCTGTTTTCCAGTCCCTTCGCTTTATCTCTTTACTTGGTGGGATACGATTTTTCCGAGGGCTAAATTCATATATGCTACATTCTGGTTTCTTGAGGGCGTTCTGGGAAAGTCCAACAGGCACAGTGATTTCCAAATCTAGGAAGAAAATGTAATGATTTGATGCTAGGAATTTCATTTATTTTGGAAGCTTCTGTAGTACAAAACTTCAGACTATATACATTTAAGGTTAGAAGATACACATCCTTTCTCATCTAGCACAATTCTTGGCATCTGTGACTCAAACTGCAAGTGAACCCAGAGATTTTGTGGCTGCAGCACTATAGTTATTATGGCCACAGCTACACTGATCCCCAGTCCAAAGCATATTATTTCCACCATTTCATTGATATAGAGCATAGCACTATAGATGAAATGGGCCTCACCTGATGAAGCCCATAATGTGCCCATGAAGCAGAACATAATATGGATCATCATATGAAAACTACTTCTAGTTGTTAGTTGAGCAGCCTTGATGGGTTTGTGTACTGGCTAGGTATTCTTTACTTGAGGTTATATATTCTTAAGCCTGTTTTGCTTGACTTAAAATAATAGGTAGAATCATAGAATTGTAGAGTTCGAAGAGACCACGAGGGCCATCCAGTCCAACTCCCTGCCACGCAGGAAATAGATGGGGTTCTTCAGCTTTGGTTGACAAATCATGTAAGAAAAGTTTAACTCCACTTACAAACAGAGCTGCTCTGTTTCAAACATTTTTGCATCTTATGTGACAAGTACTGTTTGTACAAATACATTTGATTTTAGTGTATATCTCGGATTGGCCTTTTCAGTCATCAGTGCGCTTGCAGAAAGCGCAGGATGAGACCTTCCTGAATCTTTGATTGCGAAGAAAAGCCAGAGAGAGAGATTATCATTGTATATGATCCACAGCAGTGATTCCCAAAGTGGGCGGTACTGCCTCCCTGGGGGTGGTGGGATGCTCCAAGGGGGCAGTGAGGAAAAACGGGGCAGTAGGGGGCTGGTGAGAGAAAAAGAGGCAGCAGGGGATGGTGGGGATCAAGGTTCATTGAAACATCTGTTCTCGGGATCCCTTAAAACCACATCCCTTAAAAACATAGCCTTGCTGATCACTTTGTGTGGTGGGGTCTCCTGCTCTTCATCCCAGGCACTTCACTTGCTTGCCTGGGCAGGCTCACTCCTTTAGTCATGTTTTGCTAGTAGTGGTGGCAGCAGTTAGGAAACTCACACGGCTTAGGTGCATGGCATTCTTCTGCAGCTCAGAATGGTGCCATTTGGGGACAGACAGACTGACTGGAGCAGGAGTTAGGGCATGTGGTGATGGAGGAGAAGCTGTGGTGGGGAAAAGGAGGTTTCAAATTTGGGACCCCGCTTAAGATTTTGAGCTTTGCTAACAAGACTTCACTGGCAGGCTGGAGCTGTGCTGGTGCTCCTGCCTCTCCTCATCAAACATGCCAAGAGAAGAGGTACTGGAAGAAAAAAGTAAGTGTGTGTGTGTGTGTGTGTGTGTGTGTGAGAGAGAGAGAGAGAGAGAGAAACGACTTGAAGCTTTATGTTACTGCTTCTGCTATCTCTTCCTCCTTCCTTCCTTCCTTCCTGCCTGCCTGCCTGTGTAAGTGAACATACACACATGCACCCTCCCTCCTCACAATCACCTCATCCCATCCCCTGCCTGCCTGCCTGCCTAAGTGAGCAAACACACATATTCAACCTTCTTCTGATCCTCTCATCCCATCCCCTTCCTGTCTGCCCATGAAACTGCGCAAACACACACACACACACACACACACACACGGACCATCCCTCCACACAATCTGCTCATTCCATCTCCTTTTTGCCAGCCCACGAGTAAGTGCACTAGCAAGGGAATGCATGAATGGCTGAGCCCAGCCACCTTGTCAGTTTGATTTCCTCCCAGTGACACCAGTGTTGTTGATGTGGTCACAATGGCATAAGCAGTAATGGAGATGGGGCAAATAACCTGTGAATAAGCAAATCTGCAAAAGTTAAACCCAGAAATGTGCAGGGAGGACAGTATTTAATTGTATGTACTCTCTACACTTAATAAGATTGCTGTTGGGTGTATTTCAACACCAACATCCAAGGCAACATATTACGGATTGTTTGGTGTAATAAAAATATGCTGCTTTGGGCATAGCAACCTGGGAACTGAGTACCTCTTATTCTCCATTCTATCTCAGAATGGTCAACTTGGATGAAATAAGTAGCAACATTGGTTATCCCTATACACATCTGCAGAGGCATGCAAAGTGTGTCCATGGTGGTTCTTCTGTGCCAGAAATGCCACCCTACTGTGAGCTACAGTAAAGACACAAATCCTCATGGTTTAGTTTTGATTACAGCCCACTGTAAACACCTGAGGCGAAGCACAAAAATCAGTGTGTATAGAGTCATTGTACTGTCTATTCTCCTTTATGGATCTGAAACATGGGTCACCTATCGCCACCACCTACGACTCCTCGAACGCTTTCATCAGCGTTGTATACACACAATCCTAAATATACACTGGACTGACTATGTGACGAATGTTGCTGTCCTTGAGCAAGAGGGATCACCAGCATTGAGGCCATGATATTGAGAACACAGCTGCGCTGGGCAGGACACATTTCTAGGATGGAGGACCATCGCCTCCCAAAAATAGTACTGTATGGTAAACTCGCCACGGGTCAGCGTAAGAGGGGCGCTCCAAAAAAAAATGATACAAGGACTCCCTGAAACAACATCTCAGGCTTGGCCAAATTGATCACCAACAATGGTCCGCCCTGGCCTCACATCGGGAGGCATGGAGACGCACTATCCACAATGCTGCAGCCTTATCTGAGAACTCACGCCAAACAAGTCTTGAAGAGAAATGACAACACAGAAAGAATCACAACCCAGAAACATCACCCAAGGAGACCTTCTGCTGTGCTTTCTGCAACCAGACTTGTTTATCTCGGATTGGCCTTTTCAGTCATCAGCACACTTGCAGAAAGCGCGGGATGAGTCCTTTCTGAATCTTCATTTGCGAAGAAAAGCCAAGCCAAACTCTACAGATGACAATACAGTACTGGAAGGGCAGGCGTTTATAGACCCCAATAACGCTACAGAAAAAAAGGCTTCCTTCTCCAGTCCAATCATGCCACAAAATTTCACTGTCCAACTTGTACAACTGATCACCCATGTAGATATTTATGTGTATCCACACATTTTAATTGGTCTTGTAACCAGCCAATATTTTTGGCCAACACAATGTGTCCCTCTTCCTCTTGGGAGTACAGTGATTTTTCAGATGTCATTTTGAGCTTTGGAAGCATCCAGACCATTTCTGATAAGCACCACAACTCTGAGAACAATTTTCCCTCTTTTTGTCTATTCTAGCTAGCATCGTCATAAAGAATAGGGATGGGATTAGGCTGGGCAGGGAATGCACACCATGACAAATCTGTGGAAGACTGATTCCACATAATGGTTTGGGAAGACCAAATCTAATAATTTTTGCTAAATATAATGTCTGGTTTCTCTAAGGACACTAGCACCAATATTACCTCTTTATTTATAGCACAGAAATCTTCTTTTAGTCACCTCCATACAGTTGGACCCCTGTATCCACTGAACCATATCTGCAGTTTCAGATATCCATGGGACACAAAGTAGGGGACATATAGCATAGAGTTGCACTGGAAAATGCCTAAAGAGGCATCCTTTCTAGGCATCTTCCAAGTCCTCCAATGCAACTCTATGGTATGTTTTTACTGGAAGTCCTGTGGTAAGTCTGGGAACCAACCCCCCCATGGCTTTGGGGTCTGATTAGTTTTCATCTGACTGGTAAACATCTGGTTTTCATTGCTGCAAGGAGGAATTTTCCATGGGTACCGTATATTCCTGCGTATAAGACTGCTTTTTAACACTTGAAAATCTCCTCAAAAGTGTGTGGGGGGGTCATCTTATATGCCCAGCAGATCTTTTCCCCTGCTGTGAGAATGACTGCCTTGTCTTTAAAGTGGTAAATTCCCTGGGCAATTTCCCCAGCAGATCCTTCCCCCTGCTGTGAGAATGACTGCTTTGCCTTTGAAGTGTTAATTGCCCTCCATTTAGGGATTGTATTTTGGTAAACTTGCCAGGAAGATTTCCATTTGCATAGTTTTGGGGATTTCCTCTCCAGGAGTGTGCAAGTCTGCCAATGTGGCTCTAAAATCATTAATGTGCTCATTCAAAAATTTGGGATTTGATAGTTTCATATTAACCAACTTCATTATTAATGAAACCTTACTTTCCAAAGATTGAACACCACAGAGATTTTTCAAAGTATCCCATGCTTTTTTAGCTGTTCTCAGTCCTTTAATTTCACAGACTATTCCATCATCTACAGCCACTGAGCTGGCTTGCTGGTGGGGGGCAGGCTGTCCACCCAAGTGGCTGGCTGGATGCGGGGGGGGAAGTCTATATTTTAACTTAAAAGTTGGGGGGGTCATCTTATGCACCCAGTCGTCTTATATGCAGGAATATACGGTAATTTCCAATAATAAAAAGTTTCCTCTTTCCCGACTTTTCCCCTCCCCTCCAGCTGGCCTTGGCTTAATAGAATCATTTTCAAATCAATAAAAACATTAAATAAATTGTTTTTAAAAGTTAAGTTTTACTTGTGAAATACATACACTTGTTTAACTTCATAGTGCTAGACTGGTTGTTTTGAATTTGCAGTACAACAGTAGACCTAATATCAAGAAATAGGCATGGGTGGCACTAGGATTGTCACCCAAGAGGAAAAGGGGTGGTAGCCCCAAAAAGTTTGGGGACCACTAATCTACAGTAAAGTGATTCACCTACCTACATGTAAATATTAACAGCAACCTGTGAGAATGAAAAAATTACAAAATTACAACCAAGGCAGGCAGAAGGTGCAGCCTAAAGCGTACTCTGCCTTAGGATGGTGCTCTTTTTGCATGGACTAGAACATCTGTGGGGTCTGTATCTCCCTGAGATGATGAGGTGCCTTTTTAGGACTTTCTTAAACATTCATATATCAGTTTAAAATGAATTGGATTGCTTAGACTTGAAAAATGCAAAGATTGTACTAAATTAACTGAAAAGTGTTATCAAAAGAAATAATTTGCCAGTGATTATGTCCCAATTTCTTCTCCATTTTAGGCAGTTCAGATGAGGGTAGGATGTTTTACTTTTGTCTTAAAAATCTGCTGCTTTACCAGCAGCACGAATTACATATGCGTCCAAAGGGAAGACAAAGAGACTCCAACGATGGCTCAATGGCTGCTAAAAACGTTTGAAATGGTTGGAATAGATCGACTAATGATGCTTCTAAAAGGTAAGTCAGTAGAGAAGCACAGAGAAGGATGGAATAAATTATTGGAATTTCTGGGGAAAACATGGGGAAATTTTTGCAACAATCCTTAATTGAGAGGTAAAAGAAATAAACAGAACAGAACAAAATAACAAGTAGAAACAAAAAATAAAGAATACTTTCTTGATTCTCCGCAGAATATTCTGAATACATAAGCATATAATTATATAACTGAAGATGAATTAAACAGATATATATTAGCACGACAACATTTATCAGATGATGTAATGAATAAAGATGGAATACTATGGAGGAACTATAAAATACAGAAGGAACAGACTTATTACAAAATGTTAATATAAAGATAACAAAGGAATAATATGTATAATCATGGGAAGATCAAATAGGAAGTCATGCAAAAGTTGTATGGATGAGCATATGGGTGGAGGGAAAGTGATGATATATGTTTGTTAAAGGGAGGAGGGTAGAATGGAATGTATTGTTTTGTTTTGCGAGGTGATGTCATTTTAAACATGTTATATTTTAATAAAAATAACAATAAACAATCTGCTGCTTTACAATTAGATTGGAGAAAGGAGATGCTCTATATGTGCCCAGAAGAGGTCACTAGCCACTACCACCACACTTGGCTACAGACTTCTAGAAGTCAGAGACTTGCAATTGTAGTTTTGAGCACAGTCACTTAATAACTAATTATTTTACCTCCAGGTTTGCCAGCCTTTTGCTTCTCTGCTTGTCGTCGAGTAATGCTGTCTCGCAATCTTTTTAGGTTTTCCTACAAATACAAAATTATATTTTTTAAAAAGACCTGAATATAACTAGTCATAAGGCCTTACAAAACTGTAACAATCTAACTGAATCTAAACTATATAAACTGATTGAATTTCTTCTTTAAAGAATACAGTACGTGGGTGTCACTCTGTAGCAGCGTATAGCACTGGGTGCATTCTAGTAGCCAAGAATCAGGATTTACCAACTTGTCAGTAGGAACTCCTGACAATTCCTTCACCCGACCCAAAAGCTGTTCTGACAAGCCTTGCTCTTTAGAGCTGGCCATGCTCCAAATGCCTGGCTCTACCATCACCTTTTTATTCTTTAGCCCTTCTTTACCACCCTTGCCATTGAATGGCCCAACCACCTCTCTAGCTAGAAATGATGCTGGGTGGGGCAAATGCCCAAGAGTCAGAAACCAGTAAGCTTCCTCTTCCAAGATCCAGTTCAAGGCACTCCAGTTCCAGCTGGGTAAAGACCCCTTGGGGACTTGACTCACATTATGGCCTGTACTTTGCCTCCATCATCTGTAGCTAAAGCAATTAAAGAAGGGGCTCAGTCTGTGAAGAAATGTCAACCACGTGACAGGAAAGGGAAAAAGAAAGCCTATCATCTAGGGTGCCAGTTCCACGACAGGATAAAGTTCGCGAAATTCCGGATTACCGTTATTTCGCATCAGCAGTGCATAATTCACATGAATTCTTGCTTATTTGGAAGATGCAGCCAGTTTCGGTTTTCATTAGTTTACACAGGCAAAGGTGGGGGAGGCATGGCCTCCAGATGATTAAAGCCAGGCAGGAGGCGGGGAGGGAGCAAGGAGGGGGTCACCCAGGAGGGAAGAAAAGCACAAACAAACAAAAGAATGATGGAGCGATCGTCTTCCCTGCCCCCAAAGCCTTAAATAAACACAAAGGAGTGAAGCAAAGCACAAACAAAAGAGCAACGGAGCAATCTGTCGATCACAGCACACTCACACACCACCGAAATTCCCGATAGTCTTCCCTGCCCCCAAAGCCTTCCTTTGAAACAGACAGGAAGGGCTCAGAGCAGATTTCCCACAGTGGGCTGCAAGCAGAAGAAGGGGCAAATGGCAGGCTCGGTGGATTTCTCTCTGCAACCCCTCCGTCTATTCGGAGAAGGCACAATGGTCACTCCAACCAATCAGGATTCAGCTCTGCTCACGCTAATTCGAAAAGGTCGCTGCAAATTCACACAGACATTTGCGAATGGCAAATTCACACGACCAATTGTGTGCATTTTCATGAACTTTATCAAAAAAGTCAGGAAAACTAGCAAAAGCTGATACTGCGCGACTTATGGGTTTTCACTCTCCCTCCTTCTGAAAAGGGCGCTGTGGCTTTGAAATGCATGGGAACTATCAGGCTTCTTGCCACATTCTTTGAGGATTTATTTTGCCGTGTAAACGGCACCTAGGTTTTAGAAGCATTCCTTCCAAAAACTCTGCATGGTTTTTGAATTGTTGGAAGGGATTCCAAAATGATAACATGAACAGAGGAAGGTTTACCCATCCCTAGAGACTGTTGTCCACCTTTTTAAAGATATGCTTTGGATTCCTGGAATGTTTCAATTTGCATTCACACTGAGACCACAATGAACTACACCATTCATGGAGAGAAACAGGACAGGACTGCAGCTTTTTACTTTCCGCAGTAGTGGCAGGCAAAAGGTAAATGAAGAATTATATGTGATGTGCGGACAGGAAGATACATTCAGCAATGCTACAGCTTTACTTTTGCCCGTGCAAGCATCTTTTGAAACACAAACCTGCTGAAAGCGAAATGATTCTGATCTCCTTTTCTGGTTTAATTGCCATTCCTTGAAACACAGGGCAGCTTCATCTACAGTGAGCATTCCCAGTTTCACTTGCTCCTGTAAAGTTATTAACTGCCTTTGGCCAGGGGTTTTCATTCCAGCAAATGGGTCATATATACTGGTCAGAGACTGGTTGGAGGCTGTATCTGCTGCTTCTGTGAAGGAAAAGAAAGGACATAAGAAAATCAAATTTTTATTTTACTCTTCTGGGCATATCATGTGACTTAAATGACGTAACCAAAGATGTCTCCCCTCTGACCAAGAACTGTTGTGGTGCAGTGACAATCTGTCCTGAGGAGGGTGACCAATGTGGTCAAGACACCAAGGGGTTATAGACAACAACAACAACAGCAGCAGCAACAACAACTAACAAAAAATCCACAAAGAATGCGGGCAGAATACTTTTTGTTCAGATGAGCTCCTGCTGGGATTCGCCATATTGGGAAGGAGGGGGTCTATAAACCAAATAGTTCGTGATAACAGCACTCTCTGTTTCTTGCCGTCTTTTAAAAAAATTATGTGAAAATGTGCATAACCGCCTGTCTGAACAACCAATTTGAATAGGGGCACATAGAAGAACTCAAACGGATTGGTCGGACATCGGCGGAGGCAGGCTTGCAAGGGACGAAGCGGCTGGAGCCACCATTGTGCTTTTTTTAGGTGAACGATCTTGTGTATGATCGTTCAAGCAGCAGAACAAAAGAAAACAGTGTTTTAAAAGCAGAAAATAGCTCTTCCGCATCTGTCATTTAAGGACAAAAAAAAAGGGGGGGGGAGAATGGAGGGACATTTTCAGCAGACAATTCACTCGCGGCCTCCATCTTTTTTGGGGGACATGCTCTGTGTGAACTGCAAACTCGGCCAATTTTTCATGCCAGCGATCTTGCGAATGAGTCATGGGCACAAATAAACACTGCTACGACAGGGAGGTAAAACATTATTTTTCGCTATTAATTTTCCTGTCTAGCTGCGCCCCAAGTTTTACAAGTAATGGTTGAGTTTGGTATGTTTAGCCTGGAAAAGAGAAGACTGAAACATAGAATCATAGTTTTGGAAGAGACCACAAGGGCCATCCAGTCCAACCCCCTTCTGGCTGGAATAAACAATCAAAGCATTTCCAAAGAAGGCCATCCAGCCTCCAAAGAAGGAGATTCCACCACACTCCCAGGCAGCAGCAGATTCAACTGCTGAACAGCTCTTACTGTCAGGAAGTTATTCCTAATGTTTAGGAAGATCCTATATCTGTGCTTTTCATTTTTACTGCCCAAATGTAGTACCCCACATTTCTCCCTGTTGAAATTCATTTTGTTAGTTTTGGCCCAGCTTTCTAATCTAATTCTAAGGTTTCTAAGGTCATTTTGGATTCTGATCCTGTCCTCTGGGGTATTAGCTACCTCTCCTAATTTGGTGTCATCTGCAAATTTGATAAGCATGCCCTCTATTCCCTCATCCAAGTCATTGATAAAGATGTCAAATATCACTGGGCCCTGGACAGAACCCTGTGGCACCCCACTGGTCACTTCTCTCCAGGATGAAGAGGAGACACTGGTGACTACCCTTTGTATTCTTGAGGATGATGGAGTCTTGCTTATGTTTTCAGCACTTTCAGACCCACCAGTTTCTGAATCTGAATCCCTCTTGCCTGGGAGAACCCATCAGGTGGCTCAAAGGCTATTGCAGCTCCCCCGCCCCTGTCTCCATGATATGATAGCTATAATAATAATAATAATATTTATACCCCGCCCCTCTGTTAAAACAATCGGGGCGGCTTACAATAATTAAAATACAATACAGATAAAAATCCCAAAACACCCCCACCCCTCCCTCCCCCACAAAAAGATATTAAACAAATATAAATTAAAAGCAACTATCTAAAATCACATTTAAAAACAATAAATACAAAAAATAGGCAGCAGACTAAAAGAGGCCAGGAGCTCCTGATGCCGGGATCTAATTAGGAAAGGCCTGGCGAAAGAGATCCGTCTTTAGTGCTTTTTTAAAGCTACTCAGGCTTGTCATCTGACGGACCTCGTTCGGCAGGTCATTCCACAATTTGGGGGCGATTACCGAAAAGGCCCTCTGGGAGGTTGCAGACAGCCTAGATTTTTGTGGCTGAAGCAAATTCCTCCCAGAGGACCGGAGTGCGCAGGGAGGATTGTATGGGAGGAGGCGGTTCCGGAGATAAGTTGGACCCAAGCAATTTAGGGCTTTAAAGGTAATAACCAACACCTTATACTGGGCCCGGAAACTGATAGGCAGCCAGTGGAGAGATCTTAACACTGGAATTATATGGTCTCTCCGAGATGTTCCCAAGACCATTCATGGCTGCCATATTTTGTACCAACTGAAGTTTCTGTACCAAGCATGAGGGCAGCCCCATGTAGAGCTCATTGCAGAAATCTAGATGAGAGGTTACCAGTGTGTGCACCACAGTCTCGAGGTCCCTTTCTTCCAGGAAAGGGCACAGCTGGCGTATCAGCCAAAACTGATAACAGGCACTCCTGAGTGTCGCATTCACCTGACTAGTCATCTGTAGCGATGAATCAAGGAGCACCCCCGAACACAGTCCTTAACGGAGAGCGTGACCCCATTCAGGACTGGAGGTTGCAACCCAACTCCTGGTTTTGGGGCCGCTACCGTGAGCACCTCCGTTTTGTCTGGATTTAATCTCAATCTGTTTTTCCTCATCCAGCCCATTACTGCTTTAAGACAATCATTAAGAGGAGAGACGCTATCAGAATTTGAGACTGATGATCAGGACAAGGAGAAATAGATCTGGGTGTCATCCGCATACTGATAACACCCAGCCCCATAACTCTGAATAATCTCACCCAGCGGCTTCATATAGACCGACGATCGGGACAAGGAGAAATAGATCTGGGTGTCATCCGCGTACTGATAACACCCAGCCCCATAACTCCGAATAATCTCAGCCAGCGGCTTCATATAGATGTTAAACAGCATCGGGGACAGGATGGCGCCCTGCAGAACACCACAAGTAAGCTCCTTTCTGCTGGAGCAGCTGTCCCCAAGCCGAACCCTCTGGGACCGCCCAAGAGGAAGGACTGGAACCACTGGAGTGCAATGCCTCCGATTCCTAATCCTCTCAGGCAATCCAAGAGGATGCTATGATCTATCGTATCGAAACCTGCTGAGATGTCTAAAAGCACCAACAGGGTCATACTACCCCTGTCGATGCTTAGACGCAGGTCGTCGGTCAAGGCAACTATGGCAGTCTCAACTCCAAATCCTGACCTAAAGCCAGTTTGAAATGGGTCTAGATAATTGGTTTCATCCAAGACCACTTGGAGTTGAAGCGCAACTTTAAATATCTGAAAAACAATTCAATGGAAGATGGTGAGCTTGTTTTCTGCTGTTCCAGAGGATAGGATCGAAACAAATGGATTTAAATTACAAGAAAGGAGGCGTCAATGAAACATCAGGAAGAAACATTAGGAAGATTATAAGAGCTGTTTGGTAGTAGGGAAAAAACGTACCAGGTGAGCTCTCCTTTATTGGAGGTTTTTAAACAAAGGTTGGATGGCCACTTCTCAAGGATGCCTTACTCGTGCTTCCTGCATTTGCATGGGTTTGGACTAGATGGCCCTTGGGATCCCTTCCAATTCTCTGAGTCTGTGGTTAAGAAGATGAGCTGGAAATTCCTGGCCCAAATGCTATCATGACTATGAACTTGTCTTAGGCAAGCCATTTCACAACTTCAGCCCTGTTCCTCCTTTTCAGATAATAATATCAGCTAGGCTTACAGGGCTGGTGCAAGAAATACTGTATTGGAAATGAGCAGTAAGTATTTAGTCTGTAAACAGTATGATTGCAAATGTATAATTTTATAAAACACAAATAATCTTGAAAACTATGCATACATTTTGCTTTTGGTATGGGCTGTAATTTCCAAGTTTTTCTAGGATTCAGACTATTTTTAAAAATTATTTTTATTTTGTTTTATACTGATGCAACAAATCACAACAATAATAAACAATAAATTACATAATTACAAAAAGAAATCAGACAACAAAGAACAAAACAACAGAAAATGGTGACATTACTTCTCTGTATCCAAGTGTATATAGTTCATTATAGTTTAAGAATCCTTTTCTTTTTCAAATCTTGTTACTTCTCTAGATCTCACTGTCATTACAAATAAATCCACAGTATTTCAAATAATATCTCACCAAAGATGAGTAACTTGGCTTGGTGATCCTGTTCCTGCCCCACTGTATTTGCATTTACATACTGAATAAATGGATACTATATTGCCAAAAATTGGTCATCCATCCTGTTTTCTCTTATTGATCTGATAGTGAATACAGTACTGTATTAACTTTTCTATTAAGTTCCATTAAGCTACATGCCAAACTCTACATAACCCTGTGTCCATACATAAACCTTTTGCAGTTTTAAAACATGTAATTTCTTATCTTGCTGCTATCAATAGCATATTTATGAGCTCTTTATTTTTAGGTGTTCATTATCATTTGTAAAGATTGGGAATAACAATAACTTTTCACAAGAGGTCACTGTCTGCCCTGCCATTTGCGTAATAAAGTTAATTACATCCAACCAAAACATCTTAACTGTTTTGCATGCAATTCACATATGATATAACATACCTAAGGTACTACAGCCCCTCCAACAAAATGGGGTCACCTTAGGATATATTGATATAGTCTTGATATATTAATTTTATGCTTTAAACAATGTTATAATGTTTCATTTACTATCTTGTCATTATCTTATGGTAGTCACACTGTTAATTGCTTTTTTCATGCAAATATTATCATTGCCAGCCCATTTCTCACACTGATTTCACTACTGTAGCACAGCTTTCTCATCTTAAGCTCAACATGAAGAATGGAAGTCACATTACTTAAAAACAAGCCTGTTAGACAATGGTGCTGTAACAGTGACTTACCTTTCCTAATTGTCCTTGCAGATACATAGAGGTTTCCTGGTCTCTCTTGATTTTTCTCTGCAAATACTAAAATGGAGAGAATTTATATATGATGTTTTAAGATCATTCCATAAGACCTCTAGATGGCTACTTGTAATAAACACTAAAATAACTTAAATACAAAACAGGCATAAAATCAAAATCACAAAAGTGTAAGTAAAACTAGAAACAAGACCAGCAATTCAAAAACTAAACCATAGATTTTAAACTAAAAGGCCTAGACTACATGAATTATTAAAAACTATCTAAAGCTACATGTTCTGGGTGAACAGAAAATTCTTCACCTGGAGACAAATTATTAGAGGTATAGAAAACAGGGCAGATTCAAGTCAGCTTTCAATCTATGCAGTCCAAGCAGGAATTCTCTCTCCTAGCAAACTTTGAACAGTGTTTGCTCCCCCCACCAAGTCCTTTGGCACTTCAACCATTCTCTAAGATTTTCAAAACTGATGGATGGCAAGTGGTTCAATCAGTATATCAGCAAGTTCCTTCAGTATTCTGGGATACAGTTTGTCTGGTTCTGAAGATTTGAACTTATTTAGGTTAACTAAGTGATTCCTGACTATCTCCTTATAAATTTTGATTTGCAGTTCAGATCTCTTGCCAAGGTCTCTGCTGATGCATGGATGCACACAGTTTCCCTTTTTTGGTTGTGGGAGGTGGGGACAGAAGTAAAATAGGTGAGCAGTTCTGCCTTTTTGTTATTGTTGTTTTGATTATTAATATAACAAGTATTATATATCTAAAGAAAAAAAAAGGAGAGTCTATAGTTATAAAATGGAGAGTCTATACAGTAGTTATAAAATGGGATATGGCCACTCAGGGAATCCTCTCCCACATAATCCACCCCATACACTTAGGACCTCTGGGGGACATTTGCTCCAGCCAACTAGGACTAGATTGGCAACTGTCACCCAGAGGACTTTTTCTTCAGCACCCCTAGACTCTGGAATGGCCTGCTGGAAGAGATACGACAATTGAATACACTGTTGGAATTAATTTATTTTTTTAATATGTATTTCTATTTCAAAAAAGAATAAAACAAAATAAAATAAAAAATAAGGTTACTTATTTCCGTATACATTACATAAATTCCACAACTACTTTCCATTCTTCAATGATCTCTTAATGTACATCCTTATTACTTCCCCCATCCTACATTCCACAGGTAGTGTAACTTGTCTTAACTTTCCAACTTCTTTATCAACTATACATCATAATTTACTATACCTTCCTTTAATTAAAATGCTTTTTGCTTTAAGCCCTTCACATCTCTTATTGTAAGAATTTATTTTCACAAGTTTTATTTTGTTGTCCAATTAATATTATTATTACTATTTTTTTTCTATACTTCCAATAACCACTCTCCTTTTAAGTCCCATCTTTTTTCTCAATAATTTGTGATTGGTTGCCATTCTTCTTTCAATTTGTTTGTATATCTCTTATTTAATGCATGTGTTAATATATCATTTTTCATTTCTTTCAGTTTGAGAAGCCATTCTTCAATCTGTGGAATTTCTTTCTTTTTCCATTTTGCTGCTATATTTAGTCTCGCCGCGGTCACTAAATATAAGATTATGCGTCCATATTGTTTTTGAATTGCCTTTTCCAACATTTTTGTTATGTTTAATAAATATAGTTTAGGATCCATTATAAATTGTGTCCCAAACGTTTTCTGAATAATTTTGTGGATTTTTGTCCAGTATTTTTTAATTACTGTGCAGCCTCCACCACATACGATGCATTGTTCCCTTTTTTTCTCACGCCTCCAACATTTATTCTCTTTCAGTTTGTATATTTTGCTGATTCTTGAGGGAGTAAGATACCACCTGTTTACTACATTCAAATAGTTTTCTTTTAGATTCAAGCTTGCTGTAAATGAATTTGTATCCTTCCATGCCTTTCCCCACTCTTCTACCTCAATCATATCTCCAATATATATTGACCACTTCATCATCGCTTCCGTAATTTGCTCTTTCTCCCATTCTCTTTCCAACAATAAGTTATAAAAATTAGATATTTTTTCTTGTTTTCTTGCCAAATTATCTTATCTAATTCATTTTCTTTCACTTTGAAGTCATATTTCTTTTTAATCTTCCAAAAATTTATTATTTAATTGGTAATACATAAACCAATTCAGTTGAATCCCTCTACTTTCTAATTCTTCTCTTGATTGTATATTAATTTCTCCATTTTCTTGTTTTATCAGATCTTTGTACCTCAGCCATACTTCAGATGTTTCCCATCTCCCAAAGAACACTTCTTGTGGCAAAATCCAACATGGCATTTTCATATAAAATTGATGTTTTATTTTATTCCAAATTCTCTGCAGCACCTTTCTTATTATATGGTTTTCAAATTCTCTGTTGATATTTGATCTTCCATATCCAATATATGCATGCCATCTGAATCGCATTTTTGCTCCTTCCAACTTAAGAAGTCTTATGTTAGTCAATTTAATCCAATCTATAATCCAGTTTTAGACTGGAGGGCATGTAGTATAACTTTAGGTTAGGTAATGATGCTCCACCTCGGTTTTTTTTTGGTTGCTAATATTGACCATTTAATTCTTGCTTTTTTTCCTTTCCAAATAAACTTATTCAACTCAGCTGTCCAATTTGTTATTATTTTGTCATCCTTCAATATTGGCAAGTTTTGAAATATGAATAGAATACACTGTTGGAATTTAAAGCAGCACTAAAGACCAGTCTCTAACTAACTAACATTATGTTTATATGTTAATTTGTTGTTCCCCACCTTGATCCATAGGGAGAGGTGGGTAAGTAGTAGTAGTAGTAGTAATGATGATGATGGTTGTTGATCATTATAATCATCTTATTCAGCAGATACCTTTCCAGAACAGAGAAGGAATCTGTTCAGCTTGACCACGTTCATTTATGAACTGCATGAAGGGAAACCACAAGTCCCAAAACGTGTCTTCATCTCCAATGCCCTGAAAGGTTCTGGATGTGTTAGTCAGCTTCTCCATTAAAGTTGTATTCCATGTTCATGCCTACCAGCTATGTTTAATGACCTTTTAAAAATCCTTCCATTTACACAAGGTACCTGCATGGGCTTGCTACAAGCAAGAAGAAAATCAATTTCTTGCGCAACAGGTCTTTGTTTTGCCCAGAGAAAACAGAGAGTAAAGTCTGCAATAAATAAATACCAGTAAATATATATTTTGTTTTGTAATGAGCAATATTATTTCTAACACCATTAACCAGTAGTTCTGTACATCTTTACAATATATCTATGAATAAAGAAATGTCCTCTTCTCCCTCTGTCCATCATAAAGGGAAAATAAAAGAGCTAATTCTATTCAGCTTAACAGGTGTACAATGCCACTTGTATAAATTTTTTAAAGAACATTCTCTAGCTGAGGTTGATAAAGATTTGTAGGTTGGGGACTGCAGCATTTGAGCCCATTCCAGATACGTTATAGTGGTGCTGAGGTCCTTTTTACAAATTAGCTTAATGCAATTTTGGCTAGGGAATTTAACACCCACAAACCATGAATATAATTTGGCTGGAAGGCCTTTACAGCTACAGCTAGTATTATCACACATTTGTTCAAATAGCATTAAAGCTCTCTAATTAGTAGTGTCTAATGTTTTTGCCAATGAAGTTACTTGCTCCATATGTAGCCACATAGGTGTAGACCAGGAGTAAGCAAAGTGCAGCCCGTGGGCTACATGTGGCTCCCAGGGCTGTTTTTATGGCCCCAGGAAGAGGTTTTTTTGCTCTAAATGCCCCCGTTTTTCTTCAAAATGCCTATAAATAGGGGTGTAGAGGGCATTTCCACATCTTTGGAGCCCCCTGAGCCTCCTTAGGGGTCAAAACAAAATTTTGTGAAAGCCCCCCCAGTTTCCCCCCTCAGAATGTCCCCAAATGGCCTTTAGGGGTCTAGGAAGGCCCCAAAATATGCCCCCATGTCCCATGGGTATTCATAGAGGGTATTCAGGTATAAAAGAATTTGAGTTTTTTTGTGGGAGCAGGTTCAGCCCTCCAAGGTTTCCTAGTGAACTAATGTGTCCCCCTAGTTTTCCACAGTTGTCCACCCCTGGTATAAATGTTTGAAATTTAGCTACAATTGGGTTTCTAGAAATTTGGCCTGCCATTATAAATTAAATCTTTGACTTTATATATTCTAGCATTAGTCTGGGGAGATTCCAGTAATGCAGATAAAAATCTGCTTCTTCCACTCTATGCATGGATTAGAATTTAGTAAGGAAGAAATCCTTTGGGCAGAAAGTTCACTCCACTGACTTCTACTGTATTTGAAACTTTGATTCTGAGGTAAGATTTCAGATTGTAGACTACAATGGAATCTGGTTGCAAAATCCATGATTAGACTGACAGGTTGATGCTCGCTGTCTCCAAAAGGAAGGATTTTGAAAACTACTACTTTATGTAAGTTAGCAGCCGCAAGAAAAGCATAATCCATATATCTTGTGCTGCTTGAGGAGAGGAAGGTATTATCTCCATTGGCATCTTGTGCTGCTTGAGGAGAGGAAGGTAATATCTCCATTGGCATCGCCTGAGCAACTCCCATTGAGGATTTTGTAGTTTAATTTATACAGGAGGCTGGTAAAGATAATACCTTTAAAATTGATGACACGATCTCTAGAGTTTCTAGGAGGTAGAAAAAAAAATGTCTTCGGGGTCAATGCCATTTACTCTAGCAATATGTTCATCATCATTACCCACTCTAGTGTTGAACTCTCCAAGAATAATTACAACTGCTTTTGAGGAAAACTTTTCCAGGGTCTCAACCAGATTATAGAAAGAATCCCAGAGTGAGTCAAAATAATATAGAGAGTTCTTAGGTGGAATGTATATACAGTATTTACCACAATAATGTTTAGTGTTTGTCCAGCTTTAATTTGAAGGGCCTGAGCTGGTAAGGTTTCTGTAATAGTAATTGTTTCATAGTGGACTTCTAACTAGAGGAAGCAAAAATTGACAATCCACCTATTGGTCTTCCTCTGTTGTTTGGATGGGAAAGTGGAAGTATCCACGTTTGGTATCCTGGAATGCTCAGGTTGTGTATTTCTCCATTTGTAGTTCACATTTCTTGCAAACATGATATCAAATGCCATCAAAGTCTCATAAAAAACGTTGTCTCCCCCATGAAGTTTCCAACCAGCAATGTTCCACGATACTATTGAGGATACTATTGTGAAGATGATTGAATACTATAGATTGATTCAGGTATCTGGCATCCCCATACAGTTACTTCTGCAAATATGTCAGAACCACTTCCGACCATATAGCCAGGAGGTACTTGGGTAAACCATATGGGGATATTCATATGGCTGCTAGGATCTGCACAACTATGATGACTTACAGAAAAACAGAACCTATTGCACAGGTTATAGCAAAATGTGGACATCCTCCATGTGGCGAGTGTCCAAGGAAAATTTCTCTGTGCTTGGTATAAATATACTGTAATATTCCCCCCACCCATATTCATCTGCTTTGAAGAGGAGAGAAAAAAGGAAGATTAATTGGCATCCTTTACCTTCCTTTTACCTTCGTGGTTTAACCTCCTTGCATTACAACAGTCTGGTAAGTACAGTATAACCTATTATTGTAAGATTTATTAACCTCATGAATCACTTCTGTTTACCATTTATTTTCAAACCTCTAGTTTTTACTTCATATTGTTTCAAATATGGCATCAGAACTAGAACCTCATCAAAATGAGAATTAGAACAATTTCATACCTATTATAAGCACACCAACTATAAGCTTTCCTACGCTAGGCTATATCACCAAGATTTTGTTTTCAAAAAATAGTAGTCAACTGATTCTGGCTCAGTAGTCACCTTTATAAATGTATGATTGTTTGTCCTGTTGTTTCAAGGAGGAATCAGGTCTTGGAACAGGAACAGGTGGTCTGTTGACCAGCTCTTGAGGGAAATTGTCCTGTTCCACAGTGTGGTAAACCTCTTCGTCTTCACATTTATGATATATATCCTCTTTTGGTTCTGGCACATCTGCACTAACACCTGGAGAGAAGAAGTTATATTTAGAAGAAAAGCCATGCACAGCTGAGCAGCTGTGTCTATTTTATTTTTATGGCACTGAAAATGAGGCTTAATTTTTAAGAATATATGACTGTGTGGAGATCTGGAGTTGTGTTTACGTGAATGTGGTTACAGTTCTTTTTCAGACCTTCTCCAGCAAAACAGTGAGGGTGGTTGGCTACTCTGGATTGAAAACACATATTTCAGTACCAGATTCACACTAAACTAAGCATTATGTTGCTTTTTTGTACAAAGGAAACACATAAATGTAGATAGGAAAGTGGCATATTACAGTATATTGCCAAACGAAAATTGCAGTGTCTCTGTTCTGACTAGCAATAGCATTGGTATTTATATACCGCTTATCAGTGCCAAAGCACTCCCTAAGCAGTTTCACAATTTGTTAGCTAATTTCCCCCAACAAGCTGGGTACTCATTTACTGACCTATGGAAGGATGGAAGGCTGAGTCAACCTCGGAGCCCATAATATTGTGGCTTGCAGTACTGGCATTTAACCACTGCACCACCAGGGCTTGTCCTCTCAATCACACATTCTCACCTTCTAAGAACTTGCGCATCATGTAGGCCTTTGTTGTCTGTGAAAAGGGGTTACTAGCATCTGACTGAAGCATTTCTACATCTGGAAAAAAGGCAGATGTACATCATTCATTGAATACTTCAAATTTTTTTTCATCACCTTCTAATACAATAGGAGGGACCTCATATTACTGCTGTCACATGGAAGGCCATTGGAAAAACTTTTGTAGGGGGCATTACAGGCTTACAGTGTAACACCTGAGCACATATCTGTTTCCTGTCTGGAACAATCCAATCTCAAAAGAAATCTGTGCCCCAGCACTGCTTTTCTTCTTGGATGCTGTTGCACAGACTCTTCATGCAGTCTGGGCAAACGCAATGGCCTTTGTATGTCACTATTGCTTCCTGCAAAAATTTCAAGGGACCTGACATGACTGGCCAAATGTATTTGGTACAAAGCCTGCTGGATAACTAAGAAATAATTGCTCAACAGCGTAAGAACATATATAAAGATCTGTCTTTTCAGCACTATAAATCTAAGTATTTTCACAGGTAGCATCAAAAACATTTGTCAGTCTCAAATGATCCCTTGGGAAAAGGTTTCCAGGTTAGGATCATCCCAGGCCCTGAGATTTGGATGCCAAAATCTGAGACTTAAGGATGTCCCTGCTGATGTCATTAAATAAAATTCATTAAACACCAACCATTCTTGATGAGGGCGTGTCATTCAAATGCAAAATGCAAATTCTAACAAATATGAAAATATTTATCTAGTTGGAAACCAAATTTACCAAGCAATACAGTGAATGGGGGGAGGGGGAAATGCCAACTTTTTCCAACTCTATTTTTTATATCTTTGCCAACACTGCTTTTAACAACACATGGGCATTGTAGTCCAACAAAAACAAGGTTTCACAGTTCTGCTTTGAAAAGGGGGAGGGAGCCAAAGTTTTCTCAGCTCTGTTAATAACACTTTCCCCAAGCACTGCTTTTAAAAACTCCAATCAAATAAGCTTTGTCCAATAAAAAGACAGTTTTCCAAACCCCAATTTTAAGCCACCTTGAGTCCCAGACTGGGGAAAAGGCAAGATAATATAATATTTGGGGCAGAGGGGAGAGGAAAAGCCAAGAGAACAATCCTATCTATGCATGTCTGCTCAGTAGCAATCCCTATTGAGTCTAATGGGTCTTACAACTTCAAAAAGCTGAGAATCTAACATAACCCAACAATGCTTTCAAGGTTTTCTCCTGGAGGATGCAAAGGAAAAAAGCTGTAGAAATAGGGAGGAAAGAAGGAAAGTGATATAAAATCTAAGAAAACCTAAGATAAAAGAGAGATAGAGAGAAGGAAAATAATGATATACACGTATATAAATACACTATACACACATATAATGTATTTATATATGTGTATACTGCACTTATATATACAGAAATATATAAAACTAAATTTAAAACTAAACTAAGATTAAACATCATACTAGACACTTGTAAACAGATCTTATCTAAAATAACCATGAAGTAATGAACAGTCTAATACCCTAAATGCTAACTAAGTAACTAAAACTCGAACACAAAGGACTCCTAATCCTAAACAACAGGAAAGGTGTGGCATGGAGCAGAGAAGAGGCCCATAGTCCAGTCATGCACTTTCTTTCTCAGTCTCTCTGGCTTGTTGACCTACCTCATAAGATTTTTGTGAGGATAAATGGGTGGAGGGAGAAGCGAGCCATGTAGGCTACCTTGAGCTCATTGCAAAAAAGGCAGGATATACACATAACTTATACATTTATTTATTATCTAATAAAGGCATTTATTTATCACCTCTTGACCCATGAGGTCCCCCGAGAAAATGCACATTGGGTAAAAACACTTTTAAAACATTAAATAAATAATTAAAAACCAGTTAAAACACGCCAGACTTCTCTTTAGAAATAAATCTAAAATCAAAGAAACTGTGTGAAAAACAGCCAGAACAGACAACCCTAGTTTTAAGAGATAAAACACTCACTGCCTGATGGAAACTCAGAAGGGATGGAGCCAGCCTGTTCGCATACCCTTTGGAGGGAGTATCCCAGTTGCGGTGCTACCACAGAGAAATTCCTGCCATATGTACCTGCCAGCCTACCCTCATGGGGTGGTGGGAACATAACAAGCCCTCCCCTGACGATCTTAGATTTGGGGCAGGCTTATGTGGGAGGAAGCCATCATTCAAACATCCTGGCCCCAAACCCTGGAGAGGGGATGTGACAAGAGCCATTTTAATTAAGTGGAAGATGGAGTGAACTTCTTTATTACTACTCCAGTGGGTAGGACCTGGACCAATGGATTCAAAACACAAGAAAGGGGATTCTGACTAAATATTAGGAAGAAATTTGTAAAAGTATGAGCCATTTGACAAGCAAATCACCTCGCTCAGAAGGAGGTGTGTTCATCTAATGTTTCTCAGCCTTAGGAAGAACTTGCTGATGATATGAGTCGTTTGACAGTGGAATAGGCTGCTGCCTGGTGGAGTCTCCTTTGGAGGGTTTTAAACAGAGGCTGGATGGCTATCTGTCAGGCATGCTTTGATTGTGTATTCCTGCATGGCTGGATAGGGTTGGACTGGATGGCCCCAGTGGTCTCTTCCAACGCTAGGATTCTATGATTCTAAGTTGGCATAGAAGATGATTTCTAACTTGTAGGTAGTAAAGAAGAAAGAGATTGGAATTAAGGAATGAGAGAGATTAGTATAGGCAGGAATTGGGGGTTAGGGAGGAGAAAGAAGAGAAGACTGAAAATATCAGTAAGGAGCTGCAGAGAAAGAGTGAGAATGAGAAGAAGAGAGTAGTAAAAATTAGAATTAAAAGAGAAAGAAATCTAGTGCTTGTTCAGAGCTGAAAAACAAAGATATTGTACCATACTTTCTGCTAACAATGGTGCAAGAATCTACAACAGCCACTCTGAAACACTGTGGCAGTGGGGCCAGCACTGCACCAATCTTCTTTCAGGGAAGTCTCCTCACCTGAAATTGAATCCTGTGGAAAGGAGTATTCTCTTTGTTTAAAAACTCTTTGTTTTATTGTTTTTAAATGTGATTTTAGACAGTTGCTTTTAATTTATATTTGTTTAATATTTTTTTATGGGGGAGGGTGGGGTGGGGGGTGTTTAGGGATTTTATCTGTATTGTATTTTAATTTTTGTAAGCCGCCCCAATTGTTTTAAAAGAGGGGCGGGGTATAATTAAATATTATTATTATTATTATTATTATTATTAAAAAAGCAGAAGAGGGCCACTTAAAAATCAAATGTAAACTCATTAGCATCTACACTTCCACTTGCAATCACCAATTTGTATTCTAACAAAGCGAGTGTTTATGAGAGTGCCAAAGTTGAAAGTGGGAGGCATTTTGGATTTGTGATCATTTGTATTTACCATATGTTGTAGAGTAGCATATACGTGGAATGTAAAAGCAAGATATATACATACACAAATCATCTGTGGCACTGGGAGCCAAGCCAGCCATGGATTCATAGAGCTCTTCATCACAGCCAGGATTCAGAGAACACTTCATCAGCAGATCTGTAGAGACGTGAGCCATAGACTCATAAACAGAGTCATCTTCCTTACCCTGCATCAGTTCTTCTTTTATATGACTTTTCAGCATGTCTGCAGTCTCCTGCAAGAAAAAGAAAAGCAACAAACCCTTATCTGAGACAATGGGACTGCCATTGAATCCAACTAAAAGCACATCCACACTGTCAATTCAAAGCATGCCTCTACTAAATTTATAATTTACACAATGGTCCTTACAATTCATAGTCCAAAGGCAGTAATGTGACACGTAGCCTGCCACTCCACATACTGGCGCCCATACACAAGGACGCCAAGAATAAAACTTGGGCTCAGTTACACGGCAGTTTTTATTGTGATAGTTTGCGCTTTAGCGCATTTTCGCACCAGTACCACATAGTTTACATGATTTACTGCGAAATTGGTTGATTGGGTTAGTTTTCAGCTTTGTAGTTCACACAAGAATGTGATCATAGCAGGGCGAGGGAGTGAATGCCTAGTGGAGCAGATAAGAGGCTGGGAAGCACAGAGAAGGGAAGGGAGGGAGGGAAGGAGGCAGCCTTTCAGCCACGGAGGAGCCCAGGAGGAAGGAGGGATAGTCTTGGTGGGGGGGAATCACACACACACACACACACACAAACGAGATCACAGCAGGCTCCCCTCGCTACCAACTCCGCAGTCAGCCCAACCAATCACGGCTCTGCTCTGCTGTGGCAGTTTTAGGAAGATTGCTGGTAGTTCCCACAGACTTTTGCGAAATGGTAGTTCACACAATCGATAATGCACTACGTTGCACAACTTTTTTAAAAGTCAGGAAAAGTTGCGAAAGCCTGTATTATGCTACTTTTGTGTTTTTTAGCTTCCCCCCCCCCTTCTGAATGAGGTGACTTTGTGGCGCGATGTGTGGGAACTATTAGGAGTCTTAGCCATTTCTTCATGGACTTATTTTGCTGTGTAACCGACCCCCTAGAGAACGGGAGGAGTAACCTGCTGCAAAGACCTAGACTGTGTACTGAGTGCATCTCTAAAGCATTCTGGTCCCAGAAATTCCAGGAAAACCAAACAAAAAGGGTTTCTTCTATCCTAAATCATAAAGGCACCAGCTATGAGTAACCATCAACAAACCACAGTACTGCTACATATGCCCAGCATGGTTCATGGAAGGTGGTTCCCTCACATGAAAATGGAAGTACCCAAATATGTTCACTTGTCAGTGTCTTCAGGCCCTAATTCCAAAAAGTGCTATCTAGAGTCATCCTAGAGATGGTTTCTTAAGCTCTGTTCTTCAAATGATTATTTAACTGTCAAAATGGCATCCAAGTGATCTGGACCTTCAGGGCAAATATATCTTCATTCTCTGAAGAACTGAATGAGATTCAAATTTATGATCACTTTCTACAAGAATTACTGTTTCATTGTGAGACACCATTCTTAAAAGTTAAGCTTTAGTCACAATATTTTTGTCTCTATCACAATATTCTGCCAAAGGAGGATAGACAGGAAACAGTCCCTCTTACCACATATTCATCAATAAACTGCCGCAGATCTTTGAATCCATGTTTCTCTGCAAGGTTGTTAGGATACCAACCATGCTTGTTGGCAACACTATAGGCCTGTAGGGCTCCTGGGCATGTAAGCAAAAGGGCAGTGAGGTTCTTCAGCCCATATTTTGTAGAAAAATGCAGTAGTGTTGGCAGCTCTTCATCCCTCTGACCTGAAGTGGGGGCAGGGAGAGAAATAAATTACTGGTAGCATCAGCTGTGCCAGCAGGTGTTACCTGCAAAAAAAAGCTGCCTTTAATAATGGCCTCAAAACTTCATTTGGTTCAAAAGAGGGAAGCTAGACTGGTAACTGGGAGTGGCTAATATGACCACATTATTCCAGTACTTTGCCATCTGCACTACCTTCCAGTCCACTTCCAGGTGAATTCAAGCTACTGATTTTAACATCAAACATGAAACAGCTTGCAACCAGGTTATCTGAAGGAATGTTTCCATCCCTATCTACTCACTTGAATTCTAACTTAAGAATCTAGCATTATTTTTATTGACAATTTTACTTTTGTTTTATAAGCTGCAGTGTTCTTTTGATGAATCAACAAACTTGTCCTAGATACACAGATATGCATACACATAACCAGGCTAGGACATCTAGAAGTGCATGTTGTTGCTGTTGTTGTTGTAGCCTCAAGTCAAGAACAATTGTGTGCAAGAAAAGAAAAGCACCAACAGTGGTCACGACTTCTGAAGCCAGAACGGGCAGCCAGCCTCACAATGGCAGGGCTCACTGCGGGTTCTGACCTCAGAGAAAATGACTACCCTGAGGCTCTGCCTTTGCAATGAGAAGTGGCACGGGGGGGGGGGGAATGGCAGCACCTGAGGCAGTGCTTGTCCTTCCTCTCCTACCCACCCCCACCCCCCGAATCCAGTGCGGATGGCTTATTCACATGGCAGTTTTCTCTGGAGTTTACAGTAAACTCCAGAGAAAACTGCAAATGTTCTAAAACTCAGATTAAGGGGGTATTTCCCACATTTGGTGTGAATAGGGCCCTGCAGCATGTGTCACTATCTCACCAGATTCAGAGGAAATGCCACACAGTGTGTGACATTATCAGGCCAGATTCAGGGTTTCTGACTGATGTAGTCAAGCCCAGAGAGAGGCATGAACAATTATGCATATGTATATACAACTGCAGAAAGGAAGATCAGAAGTCATATTTTTTTCTTCTTTATCTTTTTCATTATCTCTTTTGTCTTTTTAATATTGTTTATTGTATTTCTATAATCTGTAATAAATAAAATAATTAAGAAATAAAAAAGGCATGTGAATTACACCTTTATTTAAAGGTGAAAAAGCACTTTTCTCGTTGTTACACACCATAGCAAATTCACAATTAGGGTGCAGCAAGGGCTGCAGGCAGTAGGGAGAGGGATCCCATTTGGACATTCCCCAGTGCATGTGCTCCACCCCTCTCTTTTAGCTTATATTGTGAGAAGTGGCTAAGAATACTAAATGGGTATGGGTATCTCCTTCTCTTTTATTCTTACAATATTATGAATTTTTAAAAAGAGAGAAAGAAAGAAAGAAAGTAAGAAAGAAAGAAAGAAAGTTATTTGATTTTAGATTGTTTGTATTTATAGAATATTTTTTCAACCAAACTCACTTGTAATGTCTTCTTCCTCTAGCTGATTGATCCCTAAGAAGTGCAAACCACATGCAGGAAGGTTCTTTTTCAATGACTCTGTCAGAATTTTGTCCAGAGCTTCTGTGTTGTAAGGTATTATTTTAAATGCCTGAATACAAAAAGAAACCCATCAATACCAGAAATATTTAAAATAAACTCTGAATTTGAGTATATCTATGGTTTGTTCATCACCTTAAAAATCTTGGGAATATCTTTATTGCAGAACTGTTTGCCAGCATTCAGAAAACATGGCCTCTTTAACAGACTTAGAGTATATCCTACTGTATATCTGTAGAGTATATCTGCCTACTGAAAAAATAATACACCAAAGCACTCTGGAAATATTATATTGCCTAGTGTTTTGTTTTCTTTCATCTAATTCCCCCCGTCTCTTGTTCATTTGATGCTTGCCCTCTAACCATTTTGTTCTCCTTCTGAATTTCCTCAAACATCACCAGATATCCTTTCCAGAATTTCCTATGGTAGTTCTTTAGGCCCCCAAAGGGTTGTGCCCATGCAAGTGGTAGGGGAGGCTACACTTTACATACTTTACTAAACTGAAAATGTGTTTCATCCATCCATCCATCCATCTGTTTGAATTTGCTATTGCTTAAAACAATTTTTAAGCCGCTTTGATAGCCTTGTGGCTGAAGAGCGGGGTATAAATAAATAAATAAAATAAAAAAAAAATATCCACACTACAGAGTTATAGCAGTTTGACACCACTTTAAGTGCCATAGCTCCCTCCTATGGAATCCTGGGATTTGTAATTTTACGAGATCTTTAGCCTTCTCTGCCAAAGAGTGCTGGTGCTTCACCAAACTATGAATCCCAGATTCTGTAGGATGGAGCCATGGCAGTTAAAGTGATGTCAAACTGCAATAATTCTGCAGTGTGCATACACTGTTACTGATTTAAGCAGGAGCATAGCAGTGTTGCATTCTAAGAGATTATCACACTACACTGTTATAAGTGTTACTATTCCACTTTAACTGCTCTGGCTACCTCCTGTGGAATCCTGGGATTTGCAGTTTAGGGAGGGGCATTTAGCATTCTTAGCCAGGGAGCTCTTGGGCCTCACTAAACTACAAAGCCCAGAATTACACAGGAGGCAGCCAGAGCAGTTAAAGTGGAATAGTAACACTATAACAGTGTAGTGTGATAATCTCCCTAGTGTCAGAGGCTCCTCAGCTTCTGACCACTGGGAAAAATTAGGTTTCTCAATATATACACTCAATGAGATTATAGTTTTTGAAAATAGGGTCATAGAAAAAAAATATAAATATGGGACAGCCTATGTTGCCTTTTGGGACATAGTTTCTAAAATCATGTGAGTGAGAGAATTATGGATACACTGCAGAGGTTCTTAGCCATTTTCTAGTTTAAGCTAATGGAACACAGAAGTACAATGGCTGGATTTACAATTGCTCTATTTTTTTTGTTGGAATTTAGGAAACTTTCATCAAGACTTTTGCATGTGTGAAAGATAATATCCATTCAGCAGTAGTTGTAATTAGTCAATATTGCATGGCTTTTGATATTCTAAATTCAGGTAGCCCCTATATTTTCCTTGAGTTGTCCCAAGACATCATAGTTCAATAAAGCAGTTCAACTATTTTTAGCTAAAATATTCAAATGCACACACGCGCGCACGCGCACACGCACACATGCACAAGCACGCACACAGAGCCAGCTCTCTTCAAGGAGAACACCAAGACAACCAATGGACTTGCTACGCTGGGCATGGCAGAAAGCATCTTGATTTGACTGCCACTCTGCCCCCCCCCTCCACGGTTACTACAAGTTGAATGGGAGCTCGGCCACTGCTGAACTCTATCCTTTCAGCTTCAGCATTGATAGAGACTCTGTTTAACTTGCAGCAGCTGCTGGAGCAGGAGCAACAGTAAAATCAACAGTGGATTCACTGCATCCATAATTCCCAGCAGTCCCTGGCGATGCACTAAGACTGTCCAGCCAGAAGTTGTTATTGTCATCATCACCACCACCACCATCATTTATACCCCACCTTTCCCCTCAAACTGGGACTCAAGGCAGCTTACAACATAGGCTTGAAATACAATGCAGTTAAAATATACAAAAGATGAACATTAAAATGGAATGAAATGTCCAACAACATTTTAAAACAATACAGTTAAAAATGATAAAAAGTAGTTTCCAAAAACAGTAGTTAAAACAGTAAAAATGGTATAGCCCACCACTCCATTCCTTTCTTTAAAAACTTTCAGTTCCCAAAAGCCTGTTGGAATAAAGAAGTTTTTGTCTGCTGATTGGCCATTCGAACCTCAATAGGAAGGGGATTGGGGCAGCCACCAAAAAGGCTCTATCTCGTGTCTGCACCAGTTGTGCTCGTGAAGGTGGTTGCACTAAAGGCTTCTCCTGGCTATCTGAGAGGCTATATCTCCACATATGAACCTCCCCAAGCCTCGACCTAAGCCACAGAGCTAATAACCAGCACTTTGAATTATGCTTGCAAACAAACTGGCAGCCAATGGAGCTCTTGTAACAAGAGAGTGGTTATAGGCTCTGAAATTTAGTAAAACTATGAAATTTTCCTCAGCTCTCATCTCCCACTAATTCAGTAGTAACATTCACACAAATACTGCTTGGGTTTGCAGGTCAGTCTTTCCATAAACTGTTGCTATTTCTGCTGACAAGCTTCTAAAAATGTTCTTTTTCCACTATATTTTAAAGCGCAAATATCCTGGCATAATAACACTTCTGTAATCCCATTTGGCAGCTGTTGCTATATCTTGTGGTAGCAAACACCACTGTTCTTTTACCTGACACATGAATTCCACTGGATTTGCAGCTGCAGCCAGCAAGTTGCTAATTTCTTCCATATCAGTATAATAGCTGATGCTTGCTTCAACTATCATTAAATCACCAGAAAACAACCTTAGGCATGCAGTTCCAGGTGGTAATTCTGGAAGATGAGACAAAGATTGATTACCAACACTTAATCTGAAAGAAAATTCACAACACTAAAAAAAAAAAAAAAAAGCAATGAAGACAATTTCAGTTTTGTGTGTGGATGTCCATATGTATTTACGGTATTTAAACCCAAGAACCCTGAATGTATAGGCAATGAAGAGTTGCAGAATCTCAAAACATTTCATTCAGAATAGATTTCCTGTTTTCCTGTATTCTTGTCTTAAATTTGTAATTGGCTTATTGCAGAGATGATTTGAATGTTGGATCATGGTAATTCTTCCTCTGGTTATACTGATGGTTCTTTCCAAGTTAACTTAAGTTCAGCCTACATAGGAAAGACTTGAAGATAGCATGGATCAGTGGGCAGGGCATTTGCCTGTCCTTCTAGATCGCATCACGTATTTCTGTGTAAGGACCATGTTCACAGCCAGAGGTTATTTTTTTTCTAGATGCCCAGGTTGTAGCCACGGCCCAGGTACCTTTTAAATGATATGCAGACTACACATGCAGTTAGAACATACATGCTGTTAGAGATGTAATTCATTATCTGTTGACTTTAAGATTAGAGTACTGTAACATGCTCTTTGCATTAAACTAAAGGTGTATCCACACACTACACAATTAAAGCAATATGATACCACTTTTAGCTGTCTTGCCTCCAACCTTGGAAATCTTGGCATTTGTAGTTTGGCAAGATACTTAGAATTCTAAGTCAGAGAGCTCTAGTGTACAGTCCCGTGACCTACTGCACTATAACACAATACTGTAGCAGAGAATTTTAGGCACGCCACCAAACTACAAATTCTAGTATTTAATAGAAGGAAACCACAATGATTAAAACGGTACCAAACTGCTATCACTACAAGCATAAATGCCTGGATTTAAAATCAATACAACCAAGTGGAAGCAGTAATAGCACCAGCAATAATAATCTTGTCTCCTTAGAAGAAAGGTGAGAGGTGGAGTTCTGGCTGAGAGGAGACTGCTAAAGAAGAGTGGTCTGTATAATGTTTCTGTTAAGATTACCATCAAGAATAAACAACCCTTATTTATAGGCACAGGCAACCTTTGGAGCATGTGTTATCAATATCCATCCTTCTTTTGCCTTGGACTGTGTAATGGCAAATATGACCTGCACAGAGCTAAAAAATAATGCTGTTTTATAAAAAGGGCAGTTTTGTGTGTTCACAAGAGTGCATTTTATAAAATCCTAAATGTAGGATTTCTACAAATATGTGTCAAGAAACCATGTGACAAAAAAGCAATGGTAGAACTATTTTTAAAAGATGTAATGACATTATGCATACTACAGGAAATATTGCTGTCATTACTATCTGAATGTGTAGTAAAAGATAACATGACTAGAGAAACTTGCAGACTTCTACATGATTGATTGTACGAATCTAAACTTATCTGAAGATAAAAGAATTTACATGGACGCTCTTCAGTGCTTCCAGCTTGCTTTAGCCACAATCACTAAACCAAACCAGAGATTTTAGAAATGCAGTAGTTTGCTAAGAACACCTGACATAAACACTCAGATCTTTACTATTTTGTGCGGAGTGGTGGAAAGAGTTAGCTGGTGGCTTCCTTGTCAGTGATGTTGTGTGTTGTGAATCTACAGTCGTCCCTTCACATTCGCGGGGGTTACGTTCCAGGGACCCCCGCGAATGTGAAAAATCCGCGAATAACTACTGCCCTCCCCCTCCCCCACCATTGCGACCATGGGGCCTCCGGAGGCCCCATAGTCGCTTTCGCCAGCCTCCCCACTCCCTTCCTAGGCCTTCCCGGGGCCTCCGGAGACCCTCCGGAGGCCCCGTGGATGCCTCCCCAGCCCTCCCCCCTCCCGCCCAAGCCCTCAATGGGGCCTCCGGAGAGTCTCCGGAGGCCCCGCGGAGGCCTCCCCGGCCCTCCCCACTACCTCCAAAGGCCTTCCCGGGGCCCGGAGGAGGCCTCCCCGGCCCTCCCCCCTCACTCCCAAGGCCTTTTCCCCGGGCCTTCGTGGGGCCTCCGGAGTGTCTCCGGAGGCCCCATGGAGGCCTCCCCGGCCCTCCCCACCCTCTCCCCGGGCCTTCATGGGGCCTCCGGAGCGTCTCCGGAGGCCCCATGGAGGCCTCCCCGGCACTCCCCGCTCCCTTCCTGGGCCTTCATGGGGCCTCCAGAGCATCTCCGGAGGCCCCATGGAGGCCTCCCCGGCACTCCCCCAGGCCTTCATGGGGCCTCCGGAGCGTCTCCGGAGGCCCCATGGAGGCCTCCCCACCCCCTCCACGGGCCTTCATGGGGCCTCCGGAGCGTCTCCGGAGGCCCCATGGAGGCCTCCCCGGCACTCCCCGCTCCCTCCCCGGGCCTTCATGGGGCCTCCAGAGCATCTCCGGAGGCCCCATGGAGGCCTCCCCGGCCCTCCCCACCCTCTCCCCGGACCTTCATGGGGCCTCCAGAGCGTCTCCAGAGGCCCCATGTAGGCCTCCCCAGCCCTCCCCCAGGCCTTCATGGGGTGTCCGGAGCGTCTCCGGAGGCCCCATGGAGGCCTCTCCCGGCCTTCCCTCCTCCCTCCCTGGGCCTTCGTGGGGCCTAGCCAGGCCCTGCGGGGGCCTCTCCCGGCCCTCCCCCTCCCTCCCCGGGCCTTCGTGGGGCCTAGCCAGGCCCCGTGGAGGCCTCTCCCGGCCTTCCCCCTCCCTCCCCGGGCCTTCGTGGGGCCTAGCCAGGCCCCGTGGAGGCCTCTCCCGGCGCTCCCCCTCCCTCCCTGGGCCTTCGTGGGGCCTAGCAAGGCCCCGCGGAGGCCTCTCCCGGCCCTCCCCCTCCCTCCCCGGGCCTTCGTGGGGCCTAGCAAGGCCCCGCGGAGGCCTCTCCCGGCCCTCCTCCCTCCCTCCCCGGGCCTTCGTGGGGCCTCCGGAGCATCTCCGGGGGCCCCATTAAGGCCTCCCCGGCCCTCCCCCCTCCTTCCCAAGGCCTTCGCGGGGCCTCCGGAGGGTCTCCAAAGGCCCCACGGAGGCCTCCCCAGCCCTTCCCCCTCCCTTCCAAAGGCCTTCGCGGGGCCTCTGGAGGGTCTCCGAAGGCCCCGTGGAGGTCTCCCCGGCCCTCCCCACTCCCTCCCAGGGCTTTCACGGGGCCTCCGGAGGCCTCTTGTTGCGGTTTTGGGGGGGCCCGGGGGGCCCTCCCAAAACCGCGAATAATCAAAACTGCGAATGTCAAGTTCGCGAATGTGGAGGGGAGACTGTATTCTGGAATCATAGAGAAGGAAGGGACAACAAGGGCCATCTAGTCCAACCCTCTGCCATGCAGGAAACAAAACCCAAGGAAAAAACCCAAGGAAAACCAAAACACTCCTGGGTGATTGCCATCCAACCTCTACTTAGACCGCTGAAGAATCTCTACCACTCTCTGAGGCACTTTGTTCCATTACTGAACAGCTCGTACAGTCAAGGAATTCTTCCTAATATTTTTTTCTTGTAACTTGAATCCAGTTTATTCAAACTTCATACTCTTTCACACATTGTCATTGAGACAAAGACTGATGTAATATTAACAAAAATGTAATATTTTTAAAAAGACATGTAATCTTCACATTTACATACTGAAGAAAAGTTCCTTTAACTTCTTAATAACATCATTTGGTGAAAACGAATGACAGTTTTGGACATTTGGCAGAGAGCGGGGGAAACAGGACATGCAAGTGAGCCTCTGCTTCCTGTGGAGGCTGTTCTGCCCCCATCTGAAGCTCACACATCAGCCCACCAGGCCTGCAAGCCCCCACTTCAAACATTAGTCATTGCAAAAACAGGAAGCATAATCTAATCAGACTATTTTAACTCGATACATTCTACCAATCATCTATTTGTAGCTTTATGTAAATAAATTTAACTTTTAGCAGTTACTGGTTGTAGCCTTGATGAGAGGAAGTAGTAATTTCTTATATGTTCATTACTGTTAATTCACCTTTGAAACAAGGAGCAATTTTGCTAATATTTTCTGTAGAGAAATGAAGGTTAGTAAAGGGATGCCACTTTTTGTACCTACCAGGCGTGCAAATTGAGACTGTATACTCATTCTCCATCCTGGCCTGTACCCGTACTGGCTGACAGCCATCTGAGGAAAATTCGACTTCCATTTTTACTTGGCTATCCAGTTTACATTTTAAGATTATGTAAACTATTGTCTGCACCTAAAATCAGAGCATCAGATTTTTCAAAGTAGTATCCAGAGTGTTTAAGCAGACCCTGTTCCCCACAAAGTAGTACAGTAAAATTCTAAGAATTACAGATTCTTGTTCCTCATTGTGGAGAGAGAGAAAAATAAGAGTATTGTAAGGCCAATTTGTGCAAATTACAAGAGGAATTGTTTATGTGTACGTATTATCCGGTGGGACTAGGATTGTGATTTCTTCAATTCAAAGAGTGCTTCCTACTTGTAGTTCTCAAATCCATAGGCCAAGCCTTCAATTTTTAATCACATTTTTTAAATTTAATACTAAGTATCTGTCTCAGTTTTGTAAAAATGCAAATACTGTAGTCTAATCCCAATAAACCCTGAGGTGATACGTATTATGCGCCTGTGGACCAGTCTGCTTGATTCATCTTCCACAGACTGATGAAACCAATGATATTTCAGAAACCTTCAGGGGATTTTCCACCAGACTTCAGCCACTGACATAGCTGCTCATAGCATTCTTTGGTTTGGAATGAACATACGCTAGACCAAGCAACTACACTCCTGGTACAGCAACAGCTTTGGGTAGATGACTGTGTAAAGAACTCACTCAGTTTTCTTCTATTGCAACCTTAAAAACAATTGAGTATGCCAGCCACAGATGCAGGTGAAATGTCAGAAATAAACTCTTCCAGAATACGGCCTCACAGTCCGGAAAAAAACCAAGGAAAATCTGTGGATGCCAGCCATGAAAGCCTTCGACTTCAAATTGAGTATGTCTTTTTGGAAGCACTGTATTACATATGTAAATGGCAAGAGATGTTCTCAGTGATTTTTGTGGACTTCCCCTCCCCTTACAATTGCAATTATAACAATAATTGTAAGAATTACAATCTGCTCTCATTATATCAATTCAGTGTTTGAGCTGGCTTTTAATTTCCAGAGACAACCAAAGTCTAATGTTTGACTTCACTATAAGGAAAGTTGGCCCTGTTTATTAATTTTAATCAGTGGTCTTGAGCGTTGGAATGAAACCAATATTCTAGTAACCACTGAACACTGCTAGATCAGAAACAAGAAGTTCTCTGTTTAATATAACACCAGGAGTGTAAGAAATTATGAATGAACGTACAGTAGTTAATCCCATCATATATTGGTCAGTGTGAAGGAGGTACTAGGCCAATTTGGCTTCAAGGCAGCCAATGTCAGGGAAGTTGTGAAGGGGGATTGCAGGGAGACAGAGGTGCCGTTTACACGATGAAAATGTCCCAGGAAGAATTCGTGTTGATCCCTGGCACTTTACACATACATCGGGTCAGGTACGTGATTTTTGGAAGGGGGGCCACCTTTTATCCCTCAACCTGCGGGACTTCCAGTCCCGCGGGTTGTGCCGGTTTTTTAAAAAGTCACTGGAGGATTCGGAAAATCGGAAATGTAAACAGCCTGGGACAAAATATCTCGGTACCAGGGGATGACCGGAAATGGTGACTGGGGGTGGGCTTAGAGATCAGCGAGCAGAAAAGGAGGGGCCAGTCACCCATTCAACAGATCCAGCCTCACCAGCTGAAAACAAAGGCACCCCTTCCAGCTGCACAAAGGTTTGTGTGCATGTGTGTGTACTAAATCACCTTTTAAAATGGATTTCTACACTGCAAACCCTTCAGCTTTAACCTCTTCCTCAACTGCATGTTACAAAGAGATTGTGGTGGGCAGAGGGTCGCCCATTCATCCCCTGCCTTGATCACCTCCCTGGGTCTGAACGGGCACAGTAAAATATTCCAGCGTCTGAGCAAATGAACACACTTTTATTTCCCCCCCCCCACAATGCACAGTAAATAAATGCCAGCATCTGTGTATTTCAAAATATCTGTCTGTCGCTGGCTTTAAATCTTCACTCTGCAGCTAAAACTCTGCTTTAAGGGTTAACATTTTAAAGAGACAAGGGGAATACCAAGCCTCCCCCCCACCTCACTCGGCTTGATTTCAAAAGGAAAGCACTCGTTCCTGCATCTGAGCGAAAGAGCACATTCTGGGTCTTTCAAAATGCCTTCTGCTTAAAGGATTAACATTTTAAAGAGACAAGGGGAATCCCAAGCCTCTGCCCCCTCTCCCCCTCCCCAGCCAGCCAATAGCATCACTCGTGGCATGGAACTCTAAAGGAAGTGCATCACCGAGGTTGTGAAAACACAACTAATCACATCCTTGATTGACAACCAAAAAAAAAATATAAAATCCCGGTAAGCTAAATATGTGTAAACAGCAAAAGCACGGGATATAAGCGCGTGGGACCAATAAAAACTTTTGTCGTGTATATATCAATCACGGGATCTTCCAGGATTTCCTAAAGAGTGACAAAAATCGTATAAACAGCGAGGGACGGATACGGGATCAGGAAGTCACGGTAAGCCCCGCGACAAAACTTGTTGCGTAACTGGCACCAGAATGTATCAAAAGGCAGAGGTTTGCCTCTGAGGAGTTTGAGAGAGAGGGTTTTGATTTCAGACAGACAGTTTGAAGCTGGCACGGACTGGGTTTTTAACTGGTAAGAGAAAGACTTTTGGATTTGAATAAGAAAGTCTGTGATCTTGAGGAACATAAAGAATAGATTATTAGAGTTTATCATATTTTTCTACTGTGTTTAATAAACTTATTTTTGTTGTTGTTTTAAACCTGCCTCTGGCTGGCTGTCAAGCCTGAACTGGAGTCAGGCCACACATACCAAAACTAAAGAACCCACACAACAACACAGCCACAGGCCCACATTTAAAGGGGCCACCCTGAGAGCCAGTAACCCAATCAAACAAGGGAAGATGGGGTATAAGCGTGGGGAGAGTGGCAGAATTCCTAGGAGTGGGAGTTTTGGAGCCAGCCTGTGTAAAGGGATTTGTCAAAGTCAGGGTTGTAAACAGGATTTGATAGCTACTGTAACATAGCTGAAAATGTAAGCTATGAGCTGCAAGTTCTTGGTTCAATCTCAACTCAACCATGGTTGTGATGGTTTGCTCTAGGCCGTGGTCCCATCTACACGGTAAAAAAAATACGTACGCCATTTGGAAGATCGCTCTTCCGTACACACAGCCATTCGGATTCATACATGTCATTCAGAAGGGGGGCTAGTGAATCCCCCGTAAACTACGTGGATTCGGTGTTCAGGAGGATTAGCGGATCTCGGCATAAAATACGTACAGCCATTCAAATGGCTGATGGTCTGTACGCCCCGTTCGCACACATACGAACAGACAGTGTAATCTGATTGGCTGCTGAGTAGAGGGGGCGGGGCTAGCAAGGAGGGGAATTGGGAGCGGCCGCCATGTTGGATTCCTGGCTAAGCAAAGTAATCCATGAATTTTATATATATTTATTTTTATTTTACTTTGTAAATAGGGAAAACCGAATGTCCGCAAAGCAGGCACCTTTTTAAATTTAAAAAAAAAGCAGCAGGAGATTTAAAACTGCCGCTTAGCTTGCTCGCTCCAGCCAGCTGGGAAAGGGGGCTCATATGGAGTTTAGGGGTTAAAAAATCATGTAGGCGGATCGTATGCATACAAATGGCTACCTAGTCGTATTTTTTACCCCCCAAACGGATGTTTTTTAAATCGTATAGGTGGACCCCATGTTTGTATGCCTGTGGTGGTATTTGATATATTTGATATTGCACATGCACATACAAATCTAGAGCTTGAAAATGTTACTCCCAGAATATACCATTCAGAATGGCCACTGGCCATGCTTTCTAGGGGATTCTGAGAGCTATAGTCCAAAAGGTTTGCACAAAATGTGCATAAACTATACATGCACAGTTTTACTTTACATATTGTTTCTGCTTGGTATGGGGAAGAACAGGAACGGAGGGGCTGGAATCTTCTTCAGCTAGTTTTTTTCTTCAGACATTTCACCAAGAATTGATTTCATATTTGCAAGAATACTATCACGGAGTGAAAACATTTTAGAAGAAAAAATAAAGACCTCTCTACATTGTTTCCTTCTGTTGTGTGGAATGGGCAGCAGTTGCTGTGTGCTGGACAGTTCAGCCCTGCTAGGTCATAGAGCCAGTGTGGCGTAGTAGTTTGAGTGTTTGGCCAGGACTCTGGGAGACCAGGGTCCATATCCCTGCTCAGCCACAGGAGCCTTCTGGATGATCTTGGGCAGGTCACACTCTCTAAGTCTAAAAGGAAGGCAATGGAAAACCTCCTTTGAATACATCTTTCCAAGAAAACCCTAGAAGGTCACCATAAGTTGGAGTTGACTTGAATACATACAACAACAACAAGATCATAGAATGGCATGCCCTGTGACTTGGATGAAGATATGGAATCAGGAGGAGGAGGACATGGCAGGGAATGGCCCTATTTATCTACACCTGTGCCAGCAGGGAACCCTGCCAGCCTGGAGGCTCAAGCAGAGGAAGAGCGTGGCCCTAGTGAGTTGGCACCAGTCCCAGTAGAGAGTTCTGCCAATTCAGATAAGGATAAAGAAGAAGAGATGGACTTATCTCCACCATCATACACCCAGCAGTGAGCTCAAAAGGAAGCTTGAAGGACATCTCTGAGACTTTATGAGAAAAACCTGCTCATCAAGAAGCACCTGACAAAGCCTTGATTGCTATATATATGCTGGGGAAGCGATGGAGGCTTTGTCAGAGATCAACTGATCTTCCTGGAGAAAGCTTTCTGCTGATTTTGCTACCTTGACTCATGCTACCTTGACTCGTGCTTAGACCTTGGACTGTTCCCAACTACTCTGCTGCCTGCTCCTTTGACCCATGCTGACTGACTGCTGTAAGCTCTTGACTTTTTGGACTGTGTTACTGGACTAAATCTTTGCTTGACTGTGTTTGTATTCATGTGAGCTAATTAACAGTTAGCTACTTTCCCAGACTTTGCTGTTTATACTTTGCTGGTATATGGCTTTTCCAGACATAAAAGCATAATAATGTTGTCCCATAATGTTGTCTCTTCTGTATGTGTTGTTTCATATACAGGACTGAATGTGCTACATATCCCTAGTAGTTGCACCTGCCTATACAGGGGACTGACTGAACTGTCCCATAAGAAATGATTACTGTTGGTGTTTACTTCTTTTCTGAAAATGTTTAATTCCAATTACTAAAACCCTATCCTAAAATGTTTCTTCATTATAAGGAGGCAACGTAGTATTCAAGATTTTGGGATATAGGAATGTGGCTAAATTCTGCAGCAGCTGAAGTTCATACAGTTTGCCATTCAAGTCTTGGAATGTGAAAAGCACTGATGGCTATGGCAACATCCATGTTTAAAGATGACAAGCAAAAGTAAACATGACTGCATGGATTTAGTTGCTTAGCAAGCACCTAATATAAAGCAGCTGTGTTTAGGGCTTCCCTCAAACTCAACAGTGTTGCTCCCAGCTAAGAAACATTCCCCTTAGATCAGAATGGAATTGTGAGCACCAACTGGGTGGCTGACAAAACTGCCAGCTCCATGCTGAGTTGCCCCTCCTCTCCCCATAACCCATGGTTATAGAAATATACAGAAGTATGCACACTACACCACACAGCCACATCGCTACACACAATAGTGAAAAAAGGAAAATGATACATCACCCCCTACCCCACCCACCTCCACACACCTGGGGGAGAGGAAAGCAAACATGATGGGATTGTCATTTTTGGTGAGCAATACAAGCACAAGCCTGGGGGTAGGGAAGACTGTGATACAGTTAAGCTATACCCACAGCTCAGCAATCACCACTACCAGCATCCACTGCAAATTCCTCCCTCTCTTAACAATTCTGAAGGAATGGAAGCATACTGTACCCCACAGCGTATACGATCTGGCTGCACTGCAACCAGACTTCCTAGTCTGGCCCCATGCTGCTGATTCATTGTAGTATTCTGTAGGTCTCTGTCATCTTCCACCTCTGCGTCGGTCACTGAGTCACAACCAGAATCTAAGCAGAGCACAAAGAGAATTTTTTTATCTCCAAAAGCAATTCAGCAGTCAACTAGTCATTTAACTAAGGAAGTACCTGAAAAGAGCTATGGGGTTTCATCTCTATGGCTTAATGTTATGCATACATTGAGCACACAAAGGATATGAAACAATGGAGAAAGGGAATTTTGCACAGCACAGAGCACCCAAAAGTCATACTTTGTTCAAGAGCCTAGAACAGTTATGAGGTTGGACTACAACTCCAAGAATCCCATGCTGGCTTTGCCTAGGTCCTCCTCTTGCTTTCTGCCTCTGTGGAGTGATTTTTTACAGTTCACCTTATCAACTTCATGTTTGAATGCTACTCTTAACAATGTTTATTTATGATGGCTTGCTGATGGCAGAATGCCTCCTTGTGAGAAACTCTCAGCTTGTGCATAGGTATGGCCTTGTGGTAGCCACCTTGCAATATGCTTTAATCTGGCAGAAATCATTGCCCATTCCTCTGTGGCCTTTCCAAAGCCTCATCCCTCTCCAGGCTGTTCCCTGGCAAAGAATGCACATGTGCCTTATAGAGGGAGCCTGAAAAAAGAAGAGAACAAAAGTGACAATTTGTGAAGGAAGGCAATTTGCTGTATTAAGTCATGCAGTGGGTTCCAAAAACTGTTCTTTGCACACTTGGTGGTGAAGATACTAAGAAGCATAAAAAAAAATTGTTAGGAAAATGAATACAATGACATGATGAAGCATTACCCTACCATCCTACCAGATAATCACCCATTCCCTGCTTAATGACTTCCACATGTCATTGCATTAACACTTCTTAAAAGTCCTGAAAGCTACATGCAAGTGGTGGGATGCTAGATACTGTCATATCAGATACTGTGCTTTCAAGTGTGCCAGCCTCAGGTTTTTAAGGCTGCAGTCATCTCAAGACACAGTAGAAGGAGGAGACAGTCCTAGCCTTGACTTTGCCTACCAAACTGATTGAGGACACTGGAGTAATTGTAAGCATGCTTCAACAGCAGTAAGCATTATTACTGGACTTGAGGTGGGGTAAATAGATTCATGCTCCTTTGGTATAAAAATGTGCCTTCCCTCTCCTTTCAGCCCCATCTGATTCCTTCCAGTGATGCCTGTGATAAGAGCTCCTCCATCCTCCCAGAGTCCCCTCACAAGTTGCTGAAATGGAAGATCCTTTGTTTGATGGTGCTGGCGGCATTTGAGTAAGTGGCTGTGCCACTGACAACACTTCACAAACAGGGGCCACTGTCCTTTGTGCCAGGGAGGAGGCTTAAGAGCTTTTGTATCCCATCCATCAAACTGTTGGTGGCTTTATCTGTCTGTGTCACTCCTGGAGGTGGGTTGTATGTCTGAAGGATAGCTGATGATGCTGGCTTTTGCATAACTGGGCTGTGGATGGGTTTTGGTAGGATCTGAACCACTAATGCCCTGCTACAGTGTGATTTTGCATCACCAGGCTGCATTACTATGGGACCTGGCTTGCTGCCGATCTCTGCAGTCCATAGCAGTCCTTATTCTGGTGTCAGAGACTCTTAGACGTCACTGGCATCTCATTTTTTTTAAAAGGAATATTTCCAATACTTCTACAAAACTTAGGGCTTGTCTATATGACACACACACCCCGCCGCCAAAAACGGATTGCTCCACAGTAGTAGCAAATTGCAGCAGCTGTGATTTGTCTTAATGGGTTTTTTGCCCCCTGCAAAGCTTCACATGGCTGCTGGTCAAAATGGCAGTCATGAGTGGTTTCCCTCTTTTTTTAACCTACCTTTTTTGCCACTGCAGACTTTAAAAAAAACTGTTTAGTGCGCTGGATTGATATTTCAATATTTTGTTGTTACAAAAAAAGAAGGAACACAACCCCATTTTACCACCTTAGTGATGACTTACTAAGGCAAAAAACCCAACATGGTGGCGCCAGGTGCTTGCCCTGTTAGCAAGCTCTTCCCCCTTTGCTTATCCAGCCAATCAGGGTCATGCTTCATACTCAATCGCTGTCCTAATGAGGGGGAATATGTATTCCCCTGTTGTTTTTCAAAAACTCCAGGAAAAGCTGTGAAGGCTTTTCCTGCAGAGTTTATTTTTTTAACGTTTTGGGCCCTCCTCCGTCACAAAACTGTGGAACAACACGGGTTGCTATTGGGACAGGTAGGATTCTTCTCGCATTTTGTGAGGAGTATTTTCACCGTTAAGACAAGCTTTTAGTGAATGCTGCTGCTTCTACTACTACTACTGCTATTAATAATAACAACAACAAGAAGGAGGAGGAAGAGGAAGAGGAAGAAGCATGACATATTGTGTTTGTCATTTGTGCTGTGCACAAAGAACCAAGTGTCATCTAATTTCTAGATGTGAGAGGCCAAAAGGAGGATTTCCACTCTTTTGTCTTAAGACTAGTCAGCTTCGTTTCTGTTCTTTTTGGATTTTTATTCAACATTTAATAGATATTACACTGTGCAATGAATCAAAACAAAATACAACTTATCTAACAAAACATAGCTATTCTTTACACAAACACAAGTAACAACACTCCTCTAAAATAAAATTCATCCTAAACAATTATACATGTCGCTTAACAAATAACACCTAGATTTACTTACTATATATATTAAATATGACTGAACATTCTACTACCTATAACATATAACATATGTTAAAAAGACTTCCCACGAGCTTCCCAGAGAATACATCTCATTTATCAGTATAACCAATGCTTATTAATAATTTACCCTTAATAATAATAATATTTATTTATACCCCACCCCTCTGTTAACACAATCGGGGCGGCTTACAAAAATTAAAATACAATACAGATAAAAATCCCCGAACACCCCCCACCGCACCCTCCCCCATAAAAAAATATTAAACAATTCTCTTAAGTTCTCTTGCCTATCAATTATTTACACTGATGACACTATTATCATATATTGAAAATAATTCTATTTCTATATCTAATTTAAATATCCTACTTAATAAATATTGAAACCAATAGACGTTCCTTTTTTAATTTCTTTACTATACATTAAGAGTGGATGCCAAACATGCTTCAGCTTGAAAAAAAGCGGGATTCAAATCAGAAATGAAGCTTTAAAAAATAGATTCATTTCTGGTTGAATCCCGCTTTTTTTCAAGCTGAAGACCACAGTTGTGTTCCCAGAATACCAGAGAGAAAGGAAGAGTGATTTTGTTTGCTATTAGGGAATTTCCCCAAAGGACCTTAAACACCCATACAACCGATATCCAAACAGCATAACACATACCGTATATTCCGGTGTATAAGACTGGGCTTTTAAGACGACCCCCCAATTTTTAAGTTAAAATATAGAGTTTGGGATATACTTGCCATGTAAGATGACCCCTCCTTCTCTTATATGGCGAGTATAGTTGTCCCTTCACATTCACTGGGGTTTGGTTCCAGGACCCCTGTGAATACCCAAATCTGTGAATACTCAAGTCCCTTACATAAGATGGCAAAATCAAGGTTTGGTTTTGGATTATTATTTTTTAAAGAATATTTTCAAGCTGAGAATACTTAAATCCAAGAATACTTAAGTGCCATTATATGCAATGGCATAGCAAAATGGTGTTCCTTATATAAGATGGCAAAAATCAAGGTCTGCTTTTTGGATAATTAATTTTTTAAAGAATATTTTCAAGTCGTGAATATTTAAATTGGTGAATGCCAAATCTGTGAATATGGAGGGACAACTGTATATCCCAAACTCCCCCCTCCAGCCACCACCCATCCACCCTTCCTAAAGGAATGGAAGGCAGAGGAGAGGGGCAAATGTAAGGGTGGTTCAAGGGGTGGACTTTCCAGTCACCTACCCCCTGCCCAAGGCCGCGATGGAGAGCCCGATCATGGTGTCAGGGAGGGTGGAAGGGTGGCTCAAGGCGGGGGGGGGGCTTTCCAGCCAGCCCACCCCCTCCCCGAGGCTGTGATTGGGAGCCCGATCCCGGGGTCAGGGAGGGTGGAAGGGTGGCTCAAGGGGGGAGCTTTCCAGCCAGCCCACCCCCTCACCGAGGCCGTGATGGGGAGCCCGATCGCAGCATTGGGGAGGGTGGAAGGGTGGCTCAAGGAATGAAGTCGGACCGCGGGATTCGCCCCTTTCTTCCACCTTCTAGGAAGGTGGAGGAAAGGGGCGAAATACCCAGTTTGCCTCGTCCACCCCCCCTCCCTCCGTCTTCATTCTCTTTGGAAGGAATGAAGATGGGGGGAAGCGGGGGCAGCCGTTGCAAACTGCAAGATTCGACCCTTTCTTCCACCTTCCAGGAAGGTGGAAAAAAGGGGCGAACATGCCCGGTTTGCCTCAGCCGCCGCTGGATCTCCTGTGTGTTTGTTCCCTTCGGGGAACGAACACACATGAGATTGAGCGGCAGCCGCAGCAAACCGCAACCTTCGCCCCCCTCCTCTGTCTTTGGTTGCTCCCCAAAGGGGGAGAAGGCAGAGGAGGGGAGTGAATGAACCAGTAAACACTTTGCCTCACCCCTCCTGCCAGATCTCCTGCCTCTTTGCTTTGTTTGCAAAGGGAGCAAAGAGGTAGGAGATCGGACGGCGGGCGAAGCAAAGTGTGTCCGGCATATAAGACGACCTCCGATTTTGGAGGATATTTTTCGGGGCTCAAAGGTCATTTTATAAGCCGGAATATATGGTAATCCACAAATTGAACTGAAGGTCTGAAAGCAGAACACAGGAGACCCCCACATAGGAGAACTTACCTGAGCAATGATGCCATTTTGAACACCAGGGCACTTAAGCAACACAGAGCCCTTGTTCTTCATCCAGCAGCTGGAAGTGGGCCTGCCTCTGTGGTCCCACCTTACAGTTCATACAGCACCCCACTTACCATTGCAATCTCACAATACCATCTCCCCAGCAAACACAAAAATGTGTTGCACATACTTCACTGGCAACAGCAACTCCAAGCAAATAAGCTTAATATTGCTTATTATTTTTGTTAGATATTTGCATATTTCTATTTCAGAACAAACCACTAAGGGAAGTAAAAACATTAAGAGCAAGGCAAAGGACAGCTAGTGCAGTTTAAATGCCTGCTGGTTTTCCTTAGGGCGCACATCTTCATAGCAGACCTTTGTAATAGTTTTTTATACTCAATAGGGTTCTTAAACCACACTGTGAGTTGCAGAATTAACATGCTTTTGGCCTAATATATCCTTTTCCATCATCTTGTGGAATAAACTGTCTTAGACTTTTCTGTGCCCAAGCTTACAGACACTCAGAAATGTGGTTTTTTTAAAATCAGAAATATATTTGAAGCTCTTATTTCACACTGATTTTAGAAGAAATTTTATTTCAAAGTCACTGCAGTTTATTTTTTGGTTTTCTAGTATGATTTTTATCATTATAATGTTATTGCCATTTCTGAGAACACTGCTATGATGTTTCCAGTCTGTGGAGGATGTGTGAGGTGAAGTTCTTCAGCCTTTATAAAGTTGTGAAGGTGACTTCTTCTGCTAGAAAGAGTGTTTATCTTCCTTCCCTCAATGCTGCAGTAGTCTGCAAGCTACTTCCCATCTAGTATGGTAAAGTTCAAGAGAGAAATGTATTCTAGCTGTCCAACTTTTTATTTTTTTAATAATTTTTATTAGATTTTTAATCAGAAGCTTTGCTTTTCAATCAAAAGCCTTATGAAACTATCACCACCACTGATTTGGCTGAAACGTGGCCTTTCCCCTTAATCTGGTGAGATAGTGACACATGCTATAGGGCCTTATTCACACCAGACTCGGGGAATATCCCCTTAATCTGGGTTTTAGAAAACTCAGTTTTCTCTGGAGTTTGCTGGAAACTCTGGAGAAACCTGCCATGTTAACAAGCCACCTACACCAGATTCAGGTGGGTGGGTAGGTGGGAAGAAGAGGAAGGACAAGCACTACCTGAGGCACTGCCATTTCCTCCCCCCCCCCTCTGGCACCACTTCTCATTCCAAAGGCACAGTCCCAGTGGTAGTTGCTCTTTCTGAGATCAGAACCCCCAGTGAGCCCCATCGTCGCGAAGCTAGCTGCCCATTATGGCTTCAGAAAGGGTGACTACCATTGGGGCTTTGTTTTGCTGGTACGCAATCGCTCCTCCAAAGTCTGGGAAAATCAAAGCCCCAACAATAGCCACCCAATCTGGCTTCAGAAAAGCTACTACCACTGGCACTTTGCTTACAATTGTCCCTCTAATCTCTGGGAAAATCTAAGGTCCAGCAATAGCCACTGAGCTGGCTTCAGAGAAGTGGCTACCACTGGTGCTTTGTTTTTCCTGGAGCTCAGAGGGGCAATTGTAAGCCAAGTACCAGCTGTAGTCGCCCTCTCTGAGGCCAGATCGGCACCCGCCCTGCTATCTCAAGGCTTCAGAGAGGGTGACTGACTACTGCTGGGGCTTTGCTTTTCTGGTGCACAATTGCCCTTCTGTCCTGAACACACCACAGCAAGCACCTGAGGAGTAACAGGGTAGAATGAAGGATCAACTTAATAAGGAATGCAGTCCTAGTCTGTCATGAATTGTCCATACCAGATGCAAGAGAAATCAATAGCCAGTCCAGAGGACAGTCACCAATTATCCATACCAGATGCCAGGAAACTCAATAGCCAGTCCAAAGATCAATAGAGTCAGGTCTGAGTTACTTGGTTGATGCAACAGTCCAGAGAACGAAGCCAGTCCAAAACCAAGGCAAAGCAGAAACACAAGAAGAATACCAACAGCTATGCTAAGCAGTTGTGAGCACTGAAGCTGGGAACAAAACTGCTCGGATATTTATAGCCAGATCCTTCAAGGCCAGCTGAGCCTCATCAGCAAGTAATCAGGTAAACGTTTAGCATTTAAATGTCACTGGGCATGCTATTTCTCCCTTCTGTGTTCAGAGAAAGAAGGCAGCATATCGTCTGGATCATCCATCACTGGCTGGCAGACTGTTTGTTCTTCAGAGTGAGGTGTGCTTTCTTTGTCTGCTTCAGCTGCCCTCACAGAGGGAGCCAGGGCAGTCTCTTCAGGGTGAGTTAATTTATCTGCTTTGTTTGCACTCTCTGCTTCATGCTCCTCATCCTCTGAATCCACAGCAAGGGGAAAAGCAAAGGGACAGCAGTAGCCGCCCTTTCTGGCTTTAGAGAGGCGACTACCACCAGCACTTTGCTCTTCCAAGAGCTCAAGTATCAATCGTGAGTAACAGCTTTGAATGGAAACCCAAGTAAAAATCTGAATGCAGATTCGGGCTTTAACAGGAGTGGCGCTTAAGTCCCGGCTAAAGTAGTCTGAATCTCATCCAGATTTTTACCCCCCATGTATTCAAGCCCTTGGATATATAACCTCAGAAAATATCACAACATGCTCAATGTGGCCTTTGGGCACTCCCACAATCAAGCACCCCATCACCCAACCCAGAGTTTATCCTCAAAATATTTTGACAAATCTTCTGGATCAAACTTTTATTTTTCAGATTGGGGAATTTGACAAGGCTGTGCTGTAGATTTCAGGCAGTTCAGCTGAATGCTAAGGATCAACGTGTCATGGCCAGCCAGAAGTCTGAGGAGTCAGAAGACAAGGAGGCTGAGTCTGAATCTAGCTCTGCTTTGCCAGATGCAGAGGAACTCAGGTTTCAGCAGCCTAGCCTTCCCCCAGCACAGGGTCCAAGCCTGGAAGACATAGTTGAGCAACAGCAAGAGGTGGAGGAGCAGATACCTACCTTTAGCCAAAGAAGAACAGAAAGGGAGGGGCTGCGACGCTCTCAGAGGCTAAAAGAAAGATGTTCATTAATCACCAAGCAGCTATGAGTGGGAGCTGGGCCAACATAAGCAGCTGGGGGAGACTAAGGCTATCTGCATTCCCTGGAGGAAGCCTCTGCCTTTAACTCTCCTGGCTTTTGAAACCTTGCTTTCTTGAAACCTCGGATTATCTTTGACCCTGGACTGTCTTCATTGACCCACCTGCCGGAACCCTTTTGACCTCGGATTGCCTCATTGTTCTTCGCTCTCTCTGGACTCCTGACTCTCTGGACTGCTATTGACAACACAAGGTACTGGGTTTTGGAACTGAGTTGTTGCTAAGCCGGCTGTTTTATCAACTATTGACTTGGCGGCTTTCCCGGACATAACGTCTCATAAATGGTATCTTACTGCAGCAACACTGTAGCAATTATTCCAGTTTTCCAAAAAGAAGCATAGTCCCTCTTTTTCAGATCTAATAAATTTTATTTTCACTGTTTGTAATTTAAAAACATGCCTTGGTATCGGGATGCTGCAGGAATAGCATTAAAATGCATGAAAAATTAAAGCAAGTTGCAGTCACTGTGTCAACATGCCAAGAATATCTGCAGCTCAGTGCCAAATAATGAATGGGGAGCCAGGAACCAACTTAAGCTTCACAGTTAATTCGGCTCTCAGATCAATATTCTTGTACTTCTTTATTACTTGTACTTATGCCTCCTGTTACCAATACATTTTCTGTGTTCTAGACACTCATGAAGTGGAACAATATAACTAGCTATGGTCCCACCTTTGGTGGAGCTTCTTCACCAAAGGGCAAGGTCCAGTCCCCCTGTTTGAGACAAGGGAGGAAGTGTTTTAAACATTTGCTTTGGCCTTGGTCTTTTAACAACCAAGTTTGCCATCAATCAAAATATATTATACATAGAGCAGTGGAGGGGAAGTAAACCAGGGAGCATCCATTGGTACAATAACGGGCAGGGACACATGGAGTGGGGAGACAATTTTAGCACCATGAGAAAAAGGAGAGCTACAGGTTGCTGGCTGCTCTCAAGCTATACCACATTTCAAAAAGTCTGGATAGTCTTGGCAAGAGCCCCCCCAGGCTGAAAATGCTGCCGCTCGTTGCCAGGATGGTAAATGGAAAAACAGCCATGATCCAGGACCTGATTCTGGGTGAGCATGTCAACCTGGCATGTATTACAGAGACCTGGCTGGATGAAGCTAGTGGAAGTTTAATTTCTCTAGTTCTATCTGCCTGGGTTCTTTGTACAGCAGTGGGTAAGACCTGGGGGAGGGGGAGGAAGAGTTACAGTGGTCTACCATCATCCCATCTCCCTCACCAGGTAGGGAGTCCTGCAGTCTGCTCGGTATGAGTGTGCGTGTACATAAAGGTGGGTGGCCAGAACAGATTAGGGATTCTGCAGGTGGACATCCCACTATACTGCTCAACAGTCTTTCCTGAGGGACATCAACAACAATGCTGAGATTGTTCTGTTGGGACGGGCTCAGGGCTTCAGGTCCTCCATGACAACTCTGAGTCTGCCCCAGATAGTATTTGGTGCCCCCCCCCCATGCAGCAGGCCACACTCTAGACCTAGTTTTCAGTGCCAGGTGGGATGCTGGTGGTCTAAGTGTGGAGCAAGTTACCACAGTTCCATTGTCGGGGGACAGAGGTTTAGACTCACTGGGACCTAGAGCCTCTGAAGGTGGGGAATGATCCAGATGGATGCCTGATGGAAAACTGGAAAACTTCCTCAGGAAGCAATTCTGTTGAAACCCTGGTTGATCTCTGGAATAAGGAATTGACCAGAACAGTGGTTATAATAATCACCTCTGAATGCCCCCTCCAATAGAGTAGAACTAAGAGAGTTCCTTGATTTACTAGTGAGCTAGTGATGATGAAATGAGGGGACAGAGACTAGAGCGTCAGTGGTGGAAAACCTGGAATGGGACTGGCCAAACATGGGGAATAGCCAGTTGAAAGGTGTCCTTCATGGTGATGGTGGAATGATAGAAATCTTATTTCTTTGCCACCGCTGCATCTGCACAGAGTCAAACACTGGAGCTTTCTCCCATGTCAGTTACCTTCTATGCCTTGCCTTACAACAGAATGCAGACCACTGAACAGTTCACTGTGAAGAATTTGCATGACACTTTGTAGACAAAATTATTCCAATTCATTCTGAGTCGGATGCTGTAGTTGATACAGATCCAGTGGATGTAACCTTGGCTCCTGCTTGTCCTGCTTACCTAAGGATGTGGACAGGGTCCTTGGAGAGGTGGCCGTCACCACGTGCATATTGTACTGATGCCATTTCTGGCTTATAAAAGCAGTCAGAGAGGGACTGGTCAGGTAGGTAAAGGGAGTGCTGAATGCCTCAATGCTGCAAGGCAGGATTCTGTCCTGCTTAAAAGAGACTGTGGCAAGGCTTTTACATGAACAAAAAAATTCTGAACCCCACCATACTGAGTAATTTCAGACTAGTCTCCAATATCCTTTTTTGGATCAAGCTTCTTGAATCTAGAACATGTGGTTGCCTCCCAGTGCAGAGGCTCTGTCATAACTCACCCTCTGGAGTTGGACAATTCTGAGGGAGAGGGAGAGGTAGATTGCCAGGAATTTGCTGCTCCTGATAATGCTGGTCTCTCTGAGTCTAAGGAGCTGGGGCTTGGGACAGAGGCAGGCCTTACTCCCAGCAAGAGATGGCAGACACTGAGGATGCTGAAGACATACCACCATCCTTTTCTGAATGATGAAGAAATAGAGATTACATCGATCCCAGTGGCTGTTACAAGATAGGAGATCCTGATTAATTAAGCACCTGGTGTTTTGAAGACAGCTGTCCATAAATCTCCCAGCAGCTCTGTTGTTCACAACTGTCTTATTTGGGTGACTGACAATACTCTTGGCATTGGTGTTTTCTTGACCTTGGATTGGCTACACTTTGACAACTTCATTTACACCTTGCTGGCTTCTTGCACCTGAACTGTTATACTAACTCCTGGATTGACTGACGATCACTCTCTTTTTCTGCCCCTCATCTTGTGACTGATGTTGACTGAATTAACTACTCAACAGTGCTTGCATTCTGATCACCTGATTCCTGGAACACTTGCTGACTAAAGCATAAGACAGGCTCCTGGATTAAACAGATTATCTACTACAGATCCATTTCAGTCTGGCTTCATGCCTGATTATGGGATGAAAATGGCTTTTGTTTATCTTGATGAATGACCTATGCTTGGAATAGGCCAGGGGGAGTTTTGCTGAACCTCTCTGCTGCTTTTGATACCACTGACCATGGTATTCTTTTGGACTACCTCTCTCAGAGGAGACTTAGAGGCACTGTTATACACTGATTTCAGTGCTTCTTAGATAGGTGAGCTCAGAAGGTGGTGCTGGACATTGTTTGCTAGACACCATGACCCTGGCCTGTGGGGCCCCTCAGGGCTCATTTTTGTCCCCTATTCTGTTTAACATATACATGAAACTGCTGAGAGTGGTTTTCTGGAGTTTTGGGGTTCAGTGTTACAATTCTTTCTCTTCTTTTCATCCAGTTCCAAGGAAGCTGCTCTGGTAGCAATAGCATTAGCATTGATATTTACAGTATATACCGCTTATCAGTGCCAAAGCACTCCCTAAGCAGTTTTTACAATGTGTTAGCTAATTGCCCCCAACAAGCTGGGTAATCATTTTACTGACCTATGGAAGGCTGAGTCAATCTTGGAGCTCTCTGGGATCAAACTCATAACTACTGCACCACCAGGGCTCTAAACTAGTACTAAACTGGTGTCTGCTGTCAGCAATACACTGGATGAAGGCAAATAAACTGGAGCTTAATTTATACAAGGCAGAGGTGCTGCTGGTCAGTTGAAAGACCGCTCCCGGAATAAGGATTCAGCATGTGCTAGATTCAGCCTATGCATGTCTCCAGAAACTTCAGATTCTGGCCAGCTGTGCCCATTCTTGGAGATGTCAGATCTAGCTATGGTGGATTAAATCCCATTTGGAATACTGTAATACTTTCTACTTGAGTGTGCCTTTGGAAACTGTGAGAAATGTCAGCAGGTCCAAAATGCTATGTGGCCAGATTGCTGACTAGGGCTTGTGAAAGGAAACAGATAATTGCTGCATTGTGAAATCTTTACTGGCTACCAGTCTGTTTGGGGGCATATTTCAACGTGTTGGTGTAACCTATAACACCCTATATATCTTGGATCCATGCTATATAAAAGACCATGTCTACTTGTATTGGCCTACCTGAATTTTAAGCTCTTCAGGGAAGGGCTTTCTCTCAGTGCCACCACCATCACAGATGTATTTGGTAAGAACACAGAAGAGGGCCTTCTCACTGGCTACTCATAGGCTATGGAATTTCCTCCTAATAGGAGTAGGCTCCCATCTACTCTCTTTCTGCTGACAGGCAGAAACCTTTTTATCTAGGCAGGCTGTGGGCTGTAAACTGAGTGTTCCACAGAGGTCTTTTAATGGAGATGTCATACATTTATCTTTATGATTATGTTTTAAATGCTTTCAAACACTGTTTTTAATTAGTATTTTAACAGGATTACTTATTTAATTGTTTTTAAGTTTTGTACTATACATTGTAAATTGTATGAGCTGTATTTTGTTTTAATCTATACTGTAAGCTGCCTTGGGTACTATATTGGCAGAAAGGTGGGATATAAATTAAATTAAAATATAGTGGATGTCTAACATTTATACATAAAAACTAAATGCATAAATTGAATACATGAAATTCAGTGTACTTTTTTAAAAGTCTAATCATATACATCCTTATTATCAGGTGGGAGTGGATAATTTATCAGATGTCAACTATTGATAATCAGATTCTACAATTTTTTGAACAATATTAAAGAGCCACTCAATGTTGCATCACAAAAATTTGCCAAGGAATACTTTTTCAAACATAAGCTGATTAGCTAGTCTCCTTTATGGGTAGGGCAATCTGTCAGGACCAGTCTGTAAAAGCGACCTTCTCCTGCCAATATTTCTACCTGCAAATGTATTCTGTGCTTTCATGCTTGGCTGATGTTTTGCATTCTTTGAGAACACTATAACATGTTGATGTGCTAGAGGGAGACAAGGGAGGATGGTATATGTCTAGAAATGGGCTCTATGGGGAAGGCTGTGGGAGTGATAGGTGGAGCCCACTCTGGGTGAGAACTGGGAGGGGGGATGATGGATAACCAATGTGCAGGTTGTCCACTAGATTTGGCTGATTGTTAATACTTTTATTTTATTGTTTTTCCTATATGCTTCATTCAAAGCAACAATTGTGTATAGTTCGCTCTTTAGACTACTGTAGCAATAAAGCTTTCTGTCTAACTCTGAAGCTGCTGGTTACTGAGTCCGAAGAAGTTAGTACATGACGGAGTCTGATTTTGTTTAGAATGGATTTTTCTCTTTAAAAAATGTTAAGATGACTGAAGATGGTGTAGCAGTCGTGAAGTTCTGAGGCATATGAGACTGCAATCCTCTCAGAAGAAAGGTTCCAAATCTAATTTCTAGTAATGTCAGAGGAATGGCAGAAAGGAGAGGGTCTAAATGGCTCCAGAGTTGTGGATCTTAACCTTTTCTTTACCAGGGACCCTCTTTAAATGTCTTTTGTTGCCACGGACTCCCAAGACTTAACTCAAGACTTAAAACCCTACAACAATAAATAATGATGATGATGATGATGATGATAATAACAACAATACAATTACACCATCCATTAAGCCTTTGTGGACCTCTTATGAGGACACTGCTACCCCCTGGGGGTCTGCAGACCTTAGGTTAGGAACCACTGCTCCAGAGCATTCTCACCCTTTTGCTTTCATTTGGTTCTGAGACTCCCACAAGAAGAATGATTCATGAGTATATTGGGAGGGCACACCTTTTAAAAATGCTGTCAACTTTTCCCTCAAGCATGCTCATTTTTTAGCCACAGATGCAAAAAAGGAAGGAAAGGATAATAGGTACTTCTCTAGCTACCATCGGCTAACCATGCAGCTACATTAAAAATATAATGGGTCTGCGAGAATCAACTCACAGTAGCCCTTACTTATCCTTTGTTCTGTTCCAAAAAGTAAACTAGGCGCAGCCTCAGTCACACACTTAGCAAATGCTAGTTTTAAAAAAAGTAAATAGGAGGGGCAGAAGCCCCATTTTAGTTTTGGACCATGGCAGAAGGGTTGGTGGAGGGAAGCTGCAGATCAGCTCCATGGATCTGGATTTGGGTTAAAAGGAATGTTTCCTTTGGAAAAGGAAAGAAACTGAGGTTAAATGTAAGGCAATGTAAAAAACAGAGGTTCCAGTTTGTGACAAATCAACTAGAATGTATATGTGTACAAAATAAGCATGGTAGCTATTCAAAACATCAGTAGTATTGGTCAGCAAGAAACAACAATGATGGGATCTCCAAACAGAAAATATTTAATTAGCATTGGAAAGGACTTTTACTGAGTGAGGTTAATTTTTGAGTAAATATTCTTACAGCATGGCCATATAACAGCCACTGTGTTATAGTGGTTTGAGCATTGAACTACGGCTCTGGAGATCAGGGTTCGAATCCCCTCTCAGACATAGAAACCCACTAGGTGACCTTAGGCAAATCATACTCTCATTCTCAGAGGGAGGCAAGGGCAAACCTCCTCTGAACAAATCTTGCCACAAAAAACCCTATGATAGGGTCACCATAAGGTGGAAACAACAACAGGCAAACAACAACATGGAAACATAAGGTGGAAACAACAACATGGAAACATAAGGTGGAAACAACAACATGGCCATTTAAGTAGGCTTCATAATACTGTTATAAAACGTACTGCATGTGTCCTGTAAAGGTTAAAAGGCCCATTAGTTAGAAGGAAGCTAGACAAGAACCTTACTGTTACTCTCAGACACCAAAAAGTTTGAATTAGCAATCAACTCAAATATAAAGAAATCCAATTCCACCTAGTGACTAAGCTATATAAGCTATAGAGAAACAAGATGGTATCTTTGGGTGACAGATGCTGAAGGAGCAGCAGTAAGGCAGTAGAGAACAGTGCTAGGTGGTACACAATCTGCCCTACACCCTCTAAGCTACCTTCTGTATGTGGAAGGGTGTGCCTGTACCACTTTATCTTTCTTTATCCAACTTAAAAATGCAACGTGGAAATTAGCCCTTATGAACCCTCCAGCTTAACAAATTTGCATGCCATTTCATTATCCATCAATTCTGGTTCAGTAAGGTAGGTATTATCTCACTTACGGCTCTTATTCAGTGGCACCAAATTATTAGCAATTCCAAATCTAATTGAATTTGTTGCAAAGGAGGAAATAGTGTCAACATATGAAATGATAGCAATATAAAAAATCAGAACTTCCCCTTAAATGTGTTGAATATAATATTTGTAGTTATCACCCTTTTTTTAAAGGGGCTTGTTGGCAATGAAGAACTTAAGAGTAATTGAGAGGCTGGAAATGGAAAAGCCTTGAAGTTTTTGGAGTTGTTTTCTTTTTTAAAATAACTTATTAAAAGTGACAATCAGAACAAAGAGGACATCTATATAACAATATGTCAATGCAACAAGCATTACTTGTGTCAGGGTGCATATCTGAACTAGGTCTCTCTTAGCCTAAGTCCAGCCAGGGTCCTGCCATGCGCAGTAGGGGTCTGGACTTTGTTGATGTGTTGAGAGGTAGGAATGGAATGTGAGTACCTAACTGTTCCCAGAGTTGGCATTAGCACTGTACAGTCCCAAGGTTACCCAGCTGCTGCAGGCATGGGAACAAACGGGGAAAGTGGGGGTGGAATTCAAGCCTCTGTTTTAAACTGTAACTTTCTTTCTGTGAATCAGTTCTGACAATGACTTGGAATCTGTTCATTTCTTTACCTCTGCAATAAAACACTTGGTTTAGTGATTGTTGTTTGAGCAAATGGAAGTCCTGACTGGAACCTTACAACCTGAGATCTTCCAAAATGATTTTGCTCATCTGATTTTTTTAAAAAGCTGGATCTTAATCACTGTAGACATGCAGAAAATTTTGAAACTATTACAAAGTTCAAAGAGCCAGCCAGCACCAAAGTGACAGGCTGTCCTTCCAGTTGTCTACAATATCCTTTTCCTACCTTCAAAAGGGCTGAGGCAAGTGCTCCTGCAACAGGCAAAAAAGGATTGTTTTTATGGAGTATTGGGGTTATTTGTGTGGGAGTGGGGTTGTAAAACATAAAATAGTAGGAGGCCTGCAGGCTAGTGGGGCGGGGAGAGGGAAGGTAAGGAAAGGCCTGAGAATGGTATGGGGTAGAAAGAGGCTATGAAGTAGAGCCTGAGGGGAGCAGATAGATGTTTGGGGGCTAGAGAACAGTGCAGGGTTAAAAACAGGCTAGTGGGGTGTAGAGAGAGGCAAGGAAGGCTGGGGAGGAGTGTTATGGGTCATTAGAAAGGTGAGGAGGTCAGAAAAGTTCAGTTTTGAGAGTACCCAAACACAAATGTTTCAGTCACCTGCCAGGAGAAAGGCAGAATGTAAATGAAATGAAACAAAATAAAATAAAAGTTGTCTTGGAGCACTATCACGTGTGTGAGTGTGTGTTTTTCTAGTGGTGTCTGTGTGTCTGAATAACTGAGGAGGTCTGTGCACACGCATGCATGCACACACACATGTACATACATACATGTATGCATGTACACACACATTTATGTACAGGTATGCATGTGTTGTGTGAATGAATGGGAGAGGGCTGGGTGAATGGGTGAAATGCAGAGGGGTGTTTGTATGCATGAAGGTGATGGGACAGCACTATTTGGGGACTCTCAAAACTGCATGAAGGTGCATGCTTCTGCACCTGAAACTTCGCATGGTTCCTGGGAAGTTGGTCCAAGAAAGATTATTTGGACTTGCTCACATATTACTGTGTATAGCCCAAAGAGATTTAGATCTTGCAGCCAAAACAACTTGAGCTGTTCTGCTAGGATCAATTTTAACTTCAGACCCTTATTTCAGCCCCCCATTTTGCTCAGTTTCAGACTACTACTACATGTGGCAACATGGGCTTTACAGTAGTTTTAAAATATATTTTAACAAGCCAGCTCACCTCCTTCAGAAATAGCCTTCCTGACAGCTGCTATGTAGGCATCAGAGTCATCATCGCAGGTAAGCTGCTTCCATTGGGACCAGTCTTTGAAAAACTCTTGGTAAGTCTCACATTCTAAAACACCACAGACCAACTTCACCACTTTATGTGGAGGCTGAAGAACATTCTGTAGGCTCTGAAGGACAGCTGGGATATAGAAGTTCTGAACCAGTTCGTATGACAGTAATATAACAATGCACTTGCTGCATTTGAAGAGGTCGAGCTTCTCCATGGAAATAGCAGTCCCATTCTCCACTTGATAGCTTTGGACTTCCTGGCATGAGTTCAATATGCTCTGAAGGTACTGACACCATTCATCAGCATCTTCTGCATAGACAATCAGCACTTCACATGCACTATGGTGTTCTTCTGTGTAGGAGTAAAATAAGGTAGGTGAGCTCTACAAACGGAATATTAAGCTGCATGGTTTGAATTACCAACTTTGGACAAAGGGTAAAGGCTGCATTATGTTCCAACCAGTATTTTAGAAGGTGCAAACACTTTCAAGGTGAAAGTACTTTCAAATTTTGGTAGAACCAAATATTGAATAATGCAGCTGCTTACCAATTTCTGCTTCATTTTATCAATTAATGCATTTAAAATAATCACAACCCTGTGATGGGAGTGGGTCTCCAAAGACAGTGAGAAAAGGCGAAACAATATCGGGGTAGTGATGATCTCAAGCAGGAGAGACAGTTCTATTTTGTGATGCTAAAGATAGATAAATGTGATAAAATGCTGTGTGCTAAAATGCTGTATGTTAGCTACATTCTAGCTGTAAAGTAGCCTCTAAGCAATAGCATATGTGGCAATTCTCTTGCTTCAGCAATGAACAGGATGCACACAAGACTGGTAAAGTGTTCTTATTTTGCTCCGGTTGCTGCTATATTTTACAATTTACATTTCTTTTGAGCACAGATGTAATAATTATTCCAGGAAAGTTTCCATAAAAGCATCCACCAATTTCTGGAGGTGGGGGGGGGATGAACCTAATCATCAGATGGTTGATGCTGTTAGACATTCTCTATATGTCATCTGTTGGGGCAATCAGTTCAAAATACAGGTGGCTATGTTGTCTTTGGATGCTTTAAAAGCCTTAAATAGGATTAAATGGCCCTATCAAATTACTCTCATGAATAAACTTAACTAGAGAAGTAAGTTTACCATCTTTGTCAGCCAGATAAATACAGTACTCTCAAAACACTCAAAAGCTAATTTTGCTGCTAATATTTTCCCCAGACCATTTTGCCATCACAATGGAATCCATACCAGAAATGATGAGGAATAATAAGAATGTGAAAGACACATACTGCATATTCATAATAAAAATACTATATAATTAATTTGCTTGTTGATGATATTAAACTATTTTTAGAAAATAGTCTTCCATTTTTGAATTTCAAAAAGCTTCAATATCTTCCAGACACTTTCATTTTTTTTCAGTAGTCCATGTCAGGAAATGACACGGATGTGACCACAAGATGGAGCTGTAAGTTTAGTAATGAAAGTAGTTAAGCTCCAGTGGCAGGTATGTGTGTGAGTCAGCACTTGAGAGTATGCACATCTGAGATGCCTGATGTAACAGGCATTGTTTAACTGCCTATAAAAAGGAGACAGGAATTATCTCCAGTGTGGGTTTGTTGTGGATGGTGGTTGGCGAAGCAGTTTGTTGGTTTGAGAGAGATTTATGAGTATTAGAAACGGCTGTCCTATACTCTGTATATGTATTGTAAATATACTGCAAACAAAGATTAAAGCCCTCAAGTTGAGTGAAGGCTGGCCTTGTTGCTGTCTTTATTTGGCAAGCCAGAGCTCAAGGCACTGTGCTGGGGCGAAGGAATTTTTCCTTCTCAGCCTGAAGTCTTTTGCAGAAGTCTCTCCAGAAAACCTTCTCCTTGGCGTCCTGTTGACGTGGAACAACTCTGCAGGTGGTCGTGGTGGACACAGTGCGTCTTTCTACACCCCAACAGTCCAAGTATAAATTATCTTTCTCAATGAAAGAACAACTTTTTAAAAAATCTAAATTTGAATTGTGTTTTTTTAAGTTTTAAATATATGGGACTTTTCCTAACAGAGCATTTGAAGCAATTTACATTCTGTAACTACATGACAGTGATAAAATGGGTGAGACAAAATTACTGCAATGGTCATCTCAAAATCTTTCTCTACTCAGATGAATCACCATAGTCAAAACACAAATTTTACACAGGATATCATTTCTATTTCAAACTATCCCCCTTTTACTGCAAAAATTATTATCATGGCAGAAGCTACTCAAAAATTTTATTACAGGGAAAAAGATTAAACTTGTCATTAAAGGAGCAAAAACTGGAGAGCAATGAGTAAAATGTGAAGAAATCAGAAGCATGTCTCAAAGTACTCAACTGATAGCTGTTTTATTGGATAAAAAAACCTCTCCATTGATGCCCTTTGTTGTGGGAGAAAGGCTTGCGTACCCTAATGATGTTTTGAGCCATGCTGGTGGTGGCATAATAGCCACCGGTAGGGTCTCCCATGCCAGACAGGTCAAAACCGAAGGGTCTGACAAAGAGCATCAAAGGGCAGGATGGGCTCTCTAGCCTTATGTCAACCATCCTAGGAGAAGGAAAACTCTAATCCCAACCCCGGGCAGATGGTGCTCGTCCAACCCTGTAAGGTCAACCATCTAAGAGAAGGAAACTCTAATCAAACCTACGACCCGAGGACCTCGCTGCTACGTCCATGCTTGCAAGGCCACAGCAGATGAACCTTTGGTTTAAAGGGTGAGGCCAGTTCTGTGCACGCTGCGCTCCACCAGAAAAATCCATTGCACAGGCTCGATGGACAAATCCAATTAGTCATCATCACGCTTGCAGAAAGCGCAGGTTGAGTCCTTCCTGAATCTTCGTTTGCAAAGAAAAACCAGAAGGTTAAAAAAAAGCCTGATATGTTTCAGCCTGTATTGCTGTCAAGGTCTTCTTCAGGAGTGATATAAAACCATAAAAAGAGATGAGACTTAACTGCATAATAAAATAATACAGAATGTTACATTGTACAAATAATTGTTAATTTGTACACTGCATATGGCTGGTACATACCTATTTGCAATGTAACTTTAGAATTTCTGAAGCTGAAATTCTCATATTATTTACTGCATGCAGGCCATAGGCAGTACACAAATGTAATAATGATTTTATACAATTTAATATTCTGTATTCATAGAATCATAGAATCATAGAATTGCAAAGTTGGAAGACACCACGAGGGCCATCCAGTCCAACCCCCTGCCACTCAGGAATCACAATCAATGCATCCCTGACAGATGGCCATCCAGACTCTGTTTAAAGACCTCCAAGGAAGGAGACCCCACCACGCTCCGAGGGAGTGTGTTCCACTGCCGAACAGCTCTTACTGTCAGAAAGTTCCTCCTAATGTTGAGGGGAATCTCTGTTCCTGGAGCTTGCATCCATTGCTCCGTGTTCTAGTCTCTGGAGCAGCAGAAAACATAAAGGTCTATCAAGTGTTTTTTGAGCCTGAAAGTTTTGATGAAATGTTAAAGTTGCCAACTGATGAGCAACAGAAGTTGTTTTAGTATACATTTATGTGTTGTTTCATTTTTTGATTTTATACAGCCCCTGAAGCAATATACTGTAAGCCAAAATACACTGGGCTTTTTTAAACCAATAAAACATCCATCAGTTGAGCACCTTGAGACACGTCTCCAGTTTCTTTCATAGATTTTTAAAAATAATTTTATTAATATACAAGAAAACAAAGTCTCATGTCTGTGTTGTATAGTACAATGATATCATCATAAGCATGAAAAATAAACAACAGCATAGATTTGTGATTAAACAACACAATACTTTATCTAAAATGGATGGCTTTGCCATTTCAAATCTCAAATCATGCTGCCATGCTTTTCAGTTCAGAGTACAGTTCAGAGCCCGCTTAGGAAGGCCGAGGAAGGCAGCGGACGGGAGGCTGCCTTGCCTCTCCCCGGCCTTCCTGAGCAGACTCCGTGGCTTTGAAACCCCGGAGCCCACTTAGGAAGGCCGGGGAAGGTAGCAGTTGGCAGGAGGGAGGCTGCCATGCCTCTCCGCGGCCTTCCTGAGCAGACTCCGGGGCTTAGAAGCCTCGGAGCCCCCTCAGGAAGGCCGGGGAAGGCAGCGGGTGGGTGGGAGGGAGGCTGCCCGCCCCCCCGGACTTCCTGACTGGACTCCGGGGCTTTGAAGCCCCGGAGCCGCCTCTGGAAGGCTGGGGAAGGCACAGGCAGGAGGTTGCCCTGCCTCTCACCAGCCTTCCCAAAGGGGTTCGGGGCTAAACCGCAAATCTTCAAAGCCGCGAGTGTGAAAGCCGCGAATGTGGAGGGACAACTGTACAGTATTAATAAAACTGATAAGGAAAGAAGGGACTGTCCATGGGTGTAAACAGAATTGAATCACATGGGGCTGTGGCGGGGCTACTCTCTGGAGTCAAAGAATGTAAGTATATATAGTCACCTCACACAAACATTTTAAAAATGGCTGCCCAAGAACACTGAGTTCTTTTGAAGACCTTTGCATATCAACAAGTTGTCACTTTAAAGGTTTAGCCACTAAACGATATCAGAGAGTCATAGAGATGTCTTATAAAATTGCCACAAGATTGGGAGCAGTTTGGGAGTCAGATCTTAGAGTCCCTTTGACAGAGTCACACTGCAGAAAAAAATTGAATTTGTTCTCTATTTAAATCCCTCTCTGCTGTAGCTATAGAAAATGTTGAGAAGTTTGCTTCTAGATGCTGTTTTATTCCTCTAAAGTTATTCAGAATAAGCAACTCTGTTCCCTTACTTTGCTGGAGAGGCTGGGGAGAATAGGGGCCTTTCCATGGGTAGTGGAAAAGTGGCACAATTTTAGGAGGATTAAACTGTATTTTTGTCTAAAGTGTTGAATCAGAAGGTCAACTTTTGGTGCCCTGTTACTGCTGTCAACAGGGGAGATAATAATTTTTCCGACTTAATATCTCTATTTCTTTGAACTGCAAGATTTGAAATATCTAGACACTGGAGGACTGCAAGCAACTTGTCTTTCAAAAATAGATCAAATAGAATTTGAAATACTGTGTTAGAGAAACTGCCCTACCAATGACATGCCTCTACACACAATGACCAAGAAGATAATTCTGTCTTGATTTGGTATCACTTTATTATATGTTCATGTTATGAGTCATCACTTTTCCATCATCCTGAAGCTTATGTGAAATACTGATTTAATCCTTTTTGATCTGTTTCCTCATTTCAAGTTTGCCAATAACAGTAATGCTATTATTATACCTTCTATTTTATCCACATATTCTGAAAGCTTATTTTTGTAAAATTTTACTCTATTTACTTTACTTATTGTAAAGTAAACATTTTACTTATTGTAAAAGCTTATTCTGCCCCCCCAAGCCACTGTACCAATGTGTTGCACTGTGGGAAGGGTTTTTTTTTTTCCTTAGTCAGAAAGCTGAGAACTAGTTTTTTTCTCTGTACATTTTAAAATAAGTATTATTCTCTGTACATTTTAAAATAAGTAAATAAAAGTAGGGGGAAGGAATGGAAAGTATTTAATTCCCACCTTTAGATAATAATATAATTGGATTATTTTGCCATGCAATTGCTGAAGTACAGTAGCTATTTGTTCAACATTGATGAGATCAACTGCAGAATCAGAAACTAGTTTTATTTTCTTATTCTTGTTCAGTTGAGTAGTTCCTTTATTAATCTTTATGCATACCATCACAAGGTTAATATCAACTACTGGTGCTCTGCAAGCAATATTGTCAGAGATTTCTGGAAAAACAACACAAAATAATGTAAAACCAAGGCTGCTACTTCTCACCAATTGTAGTATACACCAAGATTTGGCATTAAAGATTTTTCAAGACCTTGACAAAAGCTCAAACCTCTATCCCTTCTTATAAACTCCGGTGTATGAAAACCCACTGGGTGACCTTGGGCAAGTCACACACTCTTAGCCTCAGAAAACCCTGTGATAGGTTTGTCTTAGGATCGCCATAAGTCGGAATTGACTTGAAGCCATACAACAACAAATAAAAAGGGATCAGGAACTCCACCACTCTCCAACTGGCAGAACAAAACATCTTGTTGTGCTAATTACCCAGGGTAGCTATTGACCTACACTTTATCAAGGCCTCCCAGCTTGTCTTCTTCAGGAAACCACACTTTGGAAGCGATCTACATGCATGCTAAGAAACGGGTTTGAAAACCCTTTTATAGCAAGGTGCCTTGAAGGCTAGGGAAAAAAATTTGTTTAGGGTGGCAATTCTGTACAGAGGGAACTAAACTTAACATTCATTTACTGTTACCTGGTAGCCATATCTAGCCAACCTTCTGGGCCAAGCAGAGAAGTAGAGAGAGCCCTCTGCCTTTCTCTGACACTACATCAGAAAGGTGTGACATGGGCAGAACTGATTCTTGTGAGGATCAGGGTCTTGACAAAGCTCCCTCCCTTGCGGAAGGTAACAGAACAGCATGGTTGCACTAGAGTTTTACATGGAGAAATGGCCAAGGGGCTCTTCCTCAATATCTCATGTTAAATTCAGCTTGGTTAACAGCAGAAGAACTAGCTGCAGTCCTGAGGAAAAAAGTAAATGCATCAAAATCTCCATAACCCCTGCAGTTCTGGAGTGAATGGCAGTTAATCCAGCCAAAAAGTATGGGAAAGGCTACTGAAACTACCCAGATGTTATGCCTTGTCATTGCTCTGAGAAGGATATAAGAAAGAGGCTACAGGATAGGGAAGAGCAGTGAACAATTCCAGCTAACATGGTAAAAGGCTGCTAGCACAAGCCAGTTACAGCCATGTTTGGTTAGTACATCACTGCACGTGAGATGAACCTCCCACATATTACTTTGGGGGGGGGGCGCTCTTGATGTCCCTTTCAGCTGCCTGGTCCCCATGCTGTAGTGATAGTACAAACCATAGCTGAGCAAGCAACCCTATACTTCCTTGGGCTGCTCATGGACCCACCCCACCTAATGTCCCTTGCCTGCCTACCACACTCCTGCCACTAACCTTTAGCCCTTCCTATCCCAAGACTCTCTGTGAGGTTTTGTCATAGCTCTGCCTGCTCATTGGTCTTGAAGTCCATGTCCCCACCACAGATTCCTCCCTGCAGCTCCTGCTTTTTAGACCTCTCTCTTACTCTCTCTGCTTTTTAGACCTCTTTCTTACTCTCTCTCTTGCTCTTTTTTTTATACCCATCCTTTTATACATTGTGTTATGTGTTATGTGTCCCTAGCACAGCATACAACAGCTATTCTTGACATTAAATCCTGTAAATGTTTGCCAGAGTGGTTCTTCCAGTGACAGAAAAACACTTTGAATGAAAGAGTTTTCAGGAAGCAAATCACATATCTGGGTGCAGGTCCTGCCTCACACCTCTCCTTGTGGTCTTTTTAGTCTTCTTTCATTCACTTCCTTTGTGCAACACAATCTAAGCTGGATCACTTTTTTAGTTTCATAAAAGCTGCACCACAATCTTTGCACCTTTGTTCCCCACCAATTGTTTATTATCTGAAAACTCCAGGCCATAACACAGGTTCAGTCAACAGATTTTTATGAAAGATAGATAGCTACCCTAATACAGTACAGTAGTTGCAAACTACTGTACTAACCCAGTTAACAGCTACTGCATATTCAACAGATGATCACCTATTCACTTATTTATGCAGGGGTTGGGCAAAATGCAGCCTTCCAGATGTTGTTGGTGTGCAACTCCCTGCCTTCCTCACCTTGCTGGCTTGACTGCTGACAGTCATAGTTCAGCAACATCTGGAGGGCCACATATTGGCCACCATTTATTAATGCTTTAATCCACGGGTAGGACAAATGTAGGCCATCAACCACGTGTAGCCTCAAGTCCATTTCTTAAAGTGTTCCCCGAAGTTTAACACTAACATTAAATGGGAAATCACCAGCAAACAGCTACAAACTATTAAAGCATGCAGAAAATGCAATAAAGGTTAGACAGTGGTACAATATTGCTGTGGAATACAATGCCACCAAATCACTTTTGAGGTTTCAGCTAAAACAATTACTCTCCCCACCCCATTCAAATTATTATAACTCCACAGAGGTGCTAAGAGTTTGACTTATGAATTGTACTACAAACTATATGAAATGTAACATATTAACACCATTGTCAAGATTGTCCACCAAGAGTTCTTCTACCAAAGATGTCATAGGCAAACAATGAAGTGTGCCCCCAAACAAACCCATGGTGATACTGATCTTTACTCAATGTGTAGGATGCACTGGGCAAATAAGAGCCAGAATGCAGTTTACAGGGGAGACCTGGTACAGGTATATTTTCTTTGTATCAAAGTGGGGCAGGGGAGCTAACCTGATGGGGAAGCACCCTACAGGAACAGTATTAGCAAAGGCTTAAAATACCAGCAAACCTTAAGTCACCAGGCCCCTTCTACTGTTATGAATCAAAGGAAGAGGCATCCGTAGATTCAGTGGTATCCCATATCCATATTATACTAGTACCTTTATCAAGCCCATCTATTAAGGTTTTTAAGATTTCCAGGTCTCTTATTCAAGCAAGATGTTATAAAGGACATGGGGAGAAGGGGGGGGGACTGAAGTAATATTGTCTGTATGGTGTTCCCCCTTCCCTGTGAAATGGAGAAAAGCATGTGTGGGTAATTCAGATGAGGCTCTAAGGTAATCTGATGATTTTAGTTTCATCTCAAGGGAGAAGCAGTGGTAGAAAAGCGTTGAGCCTTCATTTTTGAACACATACAACCAGATGTAAACTCAGAACTTTCCCCATTCTGAGCAAAACACACTAATTCATATATTGGCTGAAAACAGAAAGCAACTGCACAGTCTTTATATTAACAACGATGGAGATAATTTTAGGTGGTGGACTTGGTAAAAAAAAAAGTAAACAGAAGTCCAGTGTATCAGCTTTACCTAATGGTTAGTGGGATCCTGGTAATTTGACTCTGAAGTACTAAATCATAGGGGTGACAAGTTATTACTTTTGTGTTACTTTATTTTAAATGTGAACTGTCATGAAGCATTTAATAAACTCGACCCAAATATAAAGCATTAATAAATTCAAGTGTATGTGTGTATAAACACATATACTCTTTCATTGAGGGGTAATTTTATGTGCTGCTGTACTGTACTTCCTCTGTACACAATTGTGAATAATGTGGGAGTACTGCTCATTAGAGGACAGCTCATTCAACTGCCCACAAGGGACACATACCAGTTCCCTTTCGCACATTACTCTCTTAGAAGAATACACACAAAAAAGGAAGAGAAACTCAGTGCTTTCTCTTTTAACTGCAGTGGGTAGCAGATTTAGCTGCACTTAAAAACCCAGATATTTCCATGGGCTAAATTGCTCCTGAATCTACACAGGGTCCGGTTGCATTTTCCATCCAGTTAAAACATGAGTCTACCTTGATATGATGCTAAATGCCTTACAAAATAGTGTTCTGTTTACCTCAGAGTACAGCAGCAAGAATAACCAATATATGTCAGTGACTGTCCAAATATGTGTTAGCCTACGTGTTGTATGGTAAAACTTAGTTGAAAACCTAATGGCTTTAAGATAAAACAACACAAGTAATGCAGTCAGAGGGGTCTGCAAGTGCTGCAGGAGCTGAATTACTTTCTATAAGCAATCCTAGCAATTGGTATTGCCTAATTTGCCCACGCAGATAAAAAAGGACACTGAACCAAGTATTCTGAACCAGAATTTTAGAGGCCAGTGTGGGGGTGGAGTAACCAATCAGACTTTAGCATGTTTCCTATACAGTACAGCAATGTTTCTCAACCAGGGTTCCCTGGAACCCTAGGGTTCCCCAAGAGGTTGCTAGGGGTTCCTCAAGAGATTGTGATTGTGGGGGGAAAGCAATAGCAGTATATAGAATAATGTTTATACAGGTGTTCCCTGAGACCTGAAAATTATTTCAGGGGTTCCTCCAGGATAAAAAGGTTGAGAAAGGCTGCAGTACAGTATATGGCAGTCCAGGTAAAATTTGTGGAAAACCCAGAAATGAAAGATTAAGGCTCCAATCCTATATACATTTACCTAGAAGTAAACCCAACTGAAGTAAATGGATGTACTGTACTTCTGAGTAGACCCATACAGGGATGGTGGTGAAATTAGTAGGACATACTCCTGAATAAACTTCCCATTAAAATCTAAATAAATATGCTTAGGTGCAGATTGTAAAGTTCTACACATTATTAGAGAGCCAGTGTGGTGTCGTGGTTTGAGTGTTGGGCTATGACTCTGAAGATCAGGGTTTGAATCTCTGCTCAGCCATAGAAAATCCATGGAACAAACTTAGGTAAGTCACACTCTTTCAGCTCAGAGGAAGGCAAAGACAACCACCCCCCAGCATATCTTGCCAAGAACCACCCCATAAATTTACCTTAGGCTCACCATAAAATGGAAACTACTAGAAGGCACACAACACATAGGCTGAATCATAGAATTGTAGAGTTGGAAGAGACCACAAGGGCCATCCAGTCCAATCCCCTGCCACGCATGAAATCACGATCAAAGCATCTCTGACAGATGGCCATCCAGCCTCTGTTTAAAGACCTCCAAGGAAGGAGACCCCACCATGCTCTGAGGGAGTGTGTTTCACTGCCAAACAGCTCTTACTGTCAGAAAGTTCCTCCTAATGTTGAGGTGGAATCTCTGTTCCTGGAGCTTGCATCCATTGCTCCATGTTCTAGTCTCTGGAGCAGCAGAAAACAAGCTTGCTGCAGCCTCAATGTGACACCCCTTCAAATACTTAAACAGGGCTATCATATTGCCCCTTAAGCATCTTTTTTTCCAGGCTAAACATACCCAGCTCCATAAGTCTCTCCTCATAAGGCATGGTTTCCAGACCTTTCACCATTTTAGTCGCCCTCCTCTGGACACGCTCCAATTTGTCAATATCCTTTTTGAATTGTGGTGCCTAGAACTGGACACAGTATTCTAGGTGAGGCCTGACCAAGGCAGAATAGAGTGGCACTATTGTTTCCCTTGATCTAGACACTGTACTTCTATTGATGTAGCCCAAACTCACATTGGCCTTTTTAGCTGCCGCATCACACTGTTGACTCATGTTCAACTTGTGGTCTACTAGGACTCCTAGATCCCTTTCTCATGTAGTCTTGTTCAGTCAGGTCTCCTCCATCCTGTATCTATACATAGATACATAGATACACAACACATAGGCTGAATCCACACTACACAAATAGTCCAGTAATTCAGTAATTGCAGTACTGAATTTCAGTAATTCAATAATTCAGAATAGGTGGTATTTGCCATAGCTTCTTCCTATGGAATCTTGGGATTTGTCGTTTGGTGAGGCACCAGCACTCTATGGCAGAGAAGGCTAAAGATCTTGTAAAACTGCAAATCACAGGATTCCATAGGAAGGAGCCATAGCAAATAATCTCGTTTCAAACTGGATTATTTGGGTAGTGTATCTTCAGCCATAGAACCATAGAGTTGGAAGAGACCACAAGAGCCATCCAGTCTAACCCCCAATAATAACAGAACCAAGGCAGCTTGCAAATTATTAAAATGAGCACAGATTAAAAATGTACCAAAAGTGTCAGTAAAAATAATATGTTATTTTAAAAACAGTTAAACAATCTATAGAGTTTAAAATTCATTTAAAAGCAGAATATACAAATAAAGAAAACAACATGCTGCTGAAAGCCTATCATAGTAAATTCCTAAATCCCTGACAGAATATTATTTTTTTTTCCCAATTGTTAGAGGAAAGAGAGCAGGGAGGGAGCCATCCTTCTCTTCCTAGGGAGAGAGTTCCAACATCTGGGAGCAACAAAATCTGACTTCTGGGCATAGTGGGTCTAATCTAACTTCAAATGTGCCATAGTTAGGTGGGTTTATGGGCACTGAAATCAATAAGCATCATGGAGTCTATCGGGTTCATGTACTAGAGACACAGCTAACTATGGCCAAAAAGCCCAATTAGGCATAGAGTTTAGGCTTTTGAAGACACATTTGATTCCAGAGGGCTGCAGGGTTGACTCAGCCTTCCATCGTTTCGTAGGTCGGTAAAATGAGTACCTGGCTTGTGGGGACAATTACACATTGGAAACTGCTTAATGCAGTGTAGATCTGTTAAATTGCTATTGCTTAGCTATTTGTAAGCCACTCTATAGCCTTGTGGCTGAAGAGCGGGATATAAATAACTAATTAAAAAAAAACATACATAGGGTGCAAGTGTGCCATCCAAAAGAGTAAGTGGGTGGGATTTACTGAGAATGCAAACAGAATGAACTACAGTAATTAATTAGAAAAGCTGCAAGCAGCATGGATGTTTTTCCGAGTTAAACAGCCACATGCTGGGGAAGAGAGATTCCAGCGGACCAGCTGAATACAGTAAAGGAATCCTCCGCCTGCACAGGTCCAACAGCGACGCTGGACAACCTGCACTTCACCGGCCCTGCGGGGTTTCTCTCCAGTTGGGACAGATCGCTGGGTGGGGAGTGACAACTTGGGAGGTAGCCAGTGCTGGGGCTTGGCAAAGAAAATTTGGAAACCTGCCTTTAAAAAGCAGTCCGGCCCCCCAACATTCCTTAAATCGGTTCTGGCAGAGGCCGCTTCCCGAGGCCACCTTGGACATGTCTACTCAGAAGTAAGCCTTACAGAGCCAGGCATATATGCCTGGCTCTGTAAGGCTTACTTCTTACATATATATATATATATATATATGCCTGGCTCTGTAAGGCTTACTTCTGAGTAGACATGACCAAGGTGGCCTCAGGAAGCGGCCTCTGTCAGAACCGATTTAAGGAATGTTGGGGGGCCCTGCAAGGCTTTTATTTTGCATTTTATTTTATTTTATTTTGCATTAACTGGCAATTGTCTTAAATTTAATTCTAATTTTAACATATTTCATCTCATCGAATTTTGTTATATTTTATTTAAGTCAGGTTCAACTAATTAACTTTATATTATATTATATTATATTATATCTATCTTATTTTACTTTTATAATGTTTGATGTTAACTGTTTTGATATGATCAGTTGACTAATCAAATAAACCATAACTAACTAACTAGCTTTCTTTTTGCCGAGGGAAAAATGCGAAGTAAAAATGCTAAGGCGCGCTTGCCTGGCGGGAATATATACAGTGTGTGTGTGTGTGTATGCGTGTGTGTACACACACACACACATATATATATATATATATATATATATATATATACACATATACACACACTGTATATATTCCCGCCAGGCAAGCGCGCCTTAGCATTTACACACACACACACACACACACACACAGACACAGTATATATTCCCTGGCCAGGCAAGCGCGCCTTAGCATTGCAGACTTGCTATGAAACGGCATTTGTACCTTTGCCAGGCGATCGCGACGAACCAGAAGCAAGACGAGGCGAAGTTGTGGTTGGTTTTGAATAAGGAGGGAGACCCCCACCCCAGTCTTCACCCTCCTGGAGGACACCCACCCGGGGATGGGGAGGCGCCTCCGGCCAGCCAGAGAGTGCCCGGCTCGGCTCTTACCTGGGGTGGCCGCCATGCCGGAGGACTCAGCGCTGGTGCGGGCGGGCGGGATCCTCCTGCGGGGCTGGCCGGCCGGCCGGCCAACAGGTGAAACAGACGGAGCGGGCCCGCCTCTTCGCCCCTACTTCCCCGTAGGCCAAGGGAAGGGGCCCTCCACCGGCCGACTCCCCTCTCCTGCGACGGCAAAAGCTTGGGCGGCGGCGATCACTTCCTTCCCTTTTCTTCCACTTTCGCCTCTCCTGGCTCTCAAAGCGAAGAACTAGCCCTATACATCTTGTCCCTCCGTATCCGCGGACTTGGTATCCGCTTATTTCAGTATCCACGGCTTGGAAATATTCTTTAAAAAACAATAATCCAAAAAGCAAACCTTGATTTTGCCATCTTATATAAGGGACCCCCATTTTGCTATGCCATTGCATATAAATGGGACTTGAGTATTCATGGAGTTTGGTATCCATGGGGGTCCTGGAAGCAAACCCCAGCAAATAGGAAGGGACAACTGTAATCCAAAAAGCAGACCTTGATTTTTGCCATCTTATATAAGGGACACCATTTTGCTGTGCCATTGCATATAATGGAACGTGAGTATTAACGGATTTGGGTATCCACAGCAGTAACGGGGGGGGGGTCCTAGAACCAAACCCCAACAGATATGAAGGGACAACTGTAATCCAAAAAGCAAACCTTGATTTTGCCATCTTATATAAGAGACCCCCATTTTGCTATGTCATTGCATATAATGGGACGGTAGTAGCCACGGATTTTGGTATCCACAGGGGTCCTGGAACCAAACCCCAGCAAGTATGAAGGGACAATTGTAATCCAAAAAGCAAACCTTGATTTTGGCATCTTAGATAAGGGACACCATTTTGCTATGCTATTGCATATAAATGGGGCTTGAGTATTCACGGATTTTGGTACCCACGGGGGGGGGGGTCCTGGAACCAAACCCCAGCAAATATGAAGGGACAACTGTACTGGACTCACTTGGCTTGGTGGCGTCAGGAGAACCAGTCTGCTCTTCAGTTCTGACCAGTCCATTAATTCCTTGCTATGGGCAGGAGTGCAGCTCCCCAAGATTGGGAATTTTTTGGGGGGGGGGGGAATTAGGATTTTTAAAAATTGAAATAAATCCATTCTACAGAATAATACACCCAAACTGAAAAAGGCTGTAACAAATACAGTAATGCATTTTTTCTATTTTCTTACTAATACAAAAATAAAACTATCCTGATGCTAATACATTTTTCCTCTTAATCTAAACACTCTAAACTATCTAGTCCGTGAACCGCTCTTCACTGATGATGATGCCCTTGTTGCCCACACAGAAGCAGCTCTGCAGCACCTAACATCCTGCTTCGCATCAGCTGCAGAGCTGTTTGGGCTGGAAGTCAACCTTAAGAAAATTGAAGTTCATTACCAGCCTGCACCACCGACGAACACCACCATCTCCACATTGCCCTCCGCAAATCTGTGCTCAAGTCCATTCAGCAGTTTACCTACCTGGGAAGCATAATCTCCTCAGATGCCAAGATTGACAAAGAGATCGATCACAGATTAGCAAAGGCATATAGCGCATTTGGAAGACTTTACAAAAGAGTCTGGAGTAATAAACACTTGAGGCGAAGCACAAAAATCAGGGTGTATAGAGCCATTGTACTGTCTATTCTCCTTTATGGATCTGAAACATGGGTCACCTATCGCCACCACTTACGACTCCTCGAACGCTTTCATCAGCGCTGTATATGCACAATCCTAAATATACACTGGAATGACTATGTGACGAATGTTGCTGTCCTTGAGCAAGCAGGGATCACCAGCATTGAGGCCATGATATTGAGAACACAGACGCACTGGGCAGGATACCTTTCTAGGATGGAGGACCATTGCCTCCCCAAAATAGTACTCTACGGTGAACTCGCCACGGGTCAGCGTAAGAGGGGCGCTCCAAAAAAGCGATACAAGGACTCCTTGAAGTAACATCTCAGGCTTGGCCAAATTGATCACCAACAATGGTCCGCCATGGCCTCACATCGAGAGGCATGGAGATGCACTATCTACAATGCTGCAGCCTTATTTGAGAAGTCATGCTGAACAAGTCTTGAAGAGAAACGACAACACAGAAAGAATCACAACCCGGAAAAAACACCCAAGAAGACGTTCTGCTGTGCTTTCTGCAACTGGACTTGTTTATCTCAGATTGGCCTTTTTAGTCATCACTGCGCTTGCAGAAAGCATGGGATGAGTCCTTCCTGAATCTTTGCTTGTGAAGAAAAGCCAGAGAGAGAGAAACACTCTGAAGATGTCAGCCACAGATGCAGGCAAAACATCAGAAAGAAACTATTCCAGAACACAGCCTCACAGCCCAGAAAAAAATACGGAAAATCTATGGATGCCCGCCATGAAAGCCTTCGAATACACACTATAGTCACTCTCTTTTCTTTTCCAATAAACATTATATTTACACCTTTATACTAAAATTAGAAGTTACATGTTACAATTATATATATTTGGAAAAGAAAAAAATAATTACAAATGATAATACAATAATAATAATAAAATATTTATTTAACGATATCCCTTAAATTATTGCTGGGGTTGTCTCATTAAACCATGGCCAAAACTTTCTCCAATTATGGTTTGGCAATTTCTAATGGGGCTGTGGAGGTATAACTTTACCCCTCTCATGAGTCCCTGCACTATCCAGTCCATATCTGTGAATGTTTCTTGGCAAACAGTTTGCTCATAATTCCCAATGGACAGACAGAATGCTAGCTGCCTTATTCAGGTTTTGTATCCGGAGCTGTTATGTGTCAGGTTTTTTTTGTTTTTTTATTTTAACAGTCTGTGTTGTCATCCATAAAAGGCATTCGGGAGAGCGCCCATAACAAAAACTCTTTCTTAAAAACAGTATAAAACCCAAATATTAATACAGTAAAATTGAGAGACATCAACCAGCTCAATATGCAAATGTAACAATATACCCTAGCTGTTACCAGGGCTTGGATTACAAAGTTTTCATTTGGGACTGGAAATAATGCAGTGTTGGCACTAGCTGCAGGCTGGTGGGCATTTGAAAGTTGGGGTGCCAGCATAGAGAATGACTTATTTTCTGTAGGTTATAGGTGAAACTTAGAATCACTTGCCACTTTATAAAAGTATAAAAATTGTGTGTGTGTGTGTGAGAGAGAGAGAGAAAGAGAACTGGATATCGTCCTGAATTCCTTAGAGAAAGTATGTTTTTTAAAAACTGAAAAATAAAATATAACTCTGGGGGGATTGCAGCTGTATAATGACAGCATAGTGTAGTGGTTTGAGCATTGGATTATTATGCTGGAGACCATGTTTGAATCCCCACTCAGCCCTGGAAAACCATTGGGTGATCCTAAGCAAGTCACACTCTCTCAGCCTCAGAGAAAGGCAAAGGCTCTCTTACCAAGAATACTCTGTGACAGGTTTGCCTTAGGGTCACCATAAGTTGGAAATGACTTGGAGGCACACAGTAACAATGGTAGGAACCTGCTTTGAATTTTTGGGAATAATACGGAAAAAGAACGAGCACATCTCCCCTACAAGAAAGTATCTGAACTATTCTCTGTGCTTGGAGGATTACCCATGTTATTTTGCACATCCTGTTTTATGATGGAAAACAGAACCAGCATTTCTACTGTGCAGGTGATTTTTACCAGAAATGAAAATAATGAGCGGTAGACCTTCCTTCACAGACACTGAGGACTTGTCTATACAAGGGAGGGAAAATATGAAAATGTCCAAAAAAGCAGGCATTTGCAACAATGTGACCTGTCTTCATGGTCAAAAGAGCCCTGTTAAACTCCACATGATCCCTAGCTAAAATGGCGGCCACGAGTGATTTATTTGCGCTTTTAAATCTACCATTGCCAATTAAAACAAACAAACAAACAAACAAACAAAACAGTTTCCCATGGTGTGCTCATGCACTATTTCATATTTATTTTAAAAAGTGGGGGAGAGTATAAGATCGCCATTTTATCGACTTACCGGACCCTTGCTTAGCCAAAAATCCAACATGGAGGCAGCAGGCACTTTCCCTGTTTGCTAGCCCCACCCCCATGCTCATCCAGCCAATCGGATTATGCTGCCTGTTCGTATCTGCATGAATGCAAGTGTTAGAATGATCACACATTTATGGAGCTTTTTAAAAAATCCAGACAAAGATCCGGATGCTACACACATGGACTTTGTGGTGGATTTGGCTGCCCCACTTCCTAATGATACGTATTTATGTGAATGTCTGTATGAACAGACCACCTTCCATTCGCACACTGTTAGGATTATTTTCACCGTATAGACAAACCCTGAGTTCTTCATTAGGTATATATACGTAACATATATCTCTTGGTTTGCTCTGCACAAAAGAGTGTTATTCTTTTTTTGGTTCCTTCCCATGTTCGTCAAGTGTCATTTACTGCAGGCCCCAGAAAAGTAATCACCCTTTGTGCTGGTGGGAGTCATAAAATTAGACTAGGTAAGTGAGTCCCTTACAGGCCAATCTGTATGCAAGTAAGGTCCCACCAAGTTCAGCAGTACCAATAGTGGTGTTCTATATAACAAAATCCAAAACCCACAAGCAGCAATACCTTTTTGGATCAACTTCAGTGATGCCATCAAGCCAGGTGGGTGACACCTGGCTTGATGGCAGTACATGAGAAAGGGATCTAGGAATCTTAGTGGACCACAAGCTGAATGTGTCAGCAGTGTGATGCAGCAGCTTAAAAAGCCAATGCTATTCTAGGCTGCATTAATAGGAGTATAGTGTCTAGATCAAGGGAAGTAATTGTGCCACTCTGTTCTGCTTTGGTCAGACCTCATCTGGAATACTGTGTCCAGTTCTGGGCACCACAATTCAGGAAGGATATTGAGAAGCTGGAACATGTCCAGAGGAGGGAGACCAGGATGGTGGGAGGTCTAAAAGCCATGCCGTATGAGGAGTGACTTAGGGAGCTGGGCATGTTTAGTCTAGAGAAGAGAAGGTTGAGAGGAGACATGATAGCCATGTCTAAATATTTGAAGGGATGTCATACTGAGGATGGAACAAGTTTGTTTTCTGCTGCTCCAGAGACTAGGACATGGAGCAATCGGTTCAAATTACAGGAAAAGAGATTCCACCTAAACATTAGGAAGAACTTTCTGACAGTAAGAGCTGTTCGGAAGTGGAATACAGTGCCTCGGAGTGTGGTGGAGTCTCCTTTGGAGGTTTTTAAACAGAGGCTGGATGGCCATCTGTCAGGAATGATTTGATTGTGTATTCCTGCATGGCAGGGGGTTGGACTGGATGGCCCTTGGGGTCTCTTCCAACTCTATGATTCTAACTCCAAAGTATAAAATACATTATGCAAGCTTTTGAAACTTCACTGGCATTTTCACCAGACAAAGATGATAAAAACTATACAGGAAAAAAATGGTGATGAACTTAGTCACAAGCTTACATTCTGCCTGAGATGTTGTCAGTTAAGATGGTATTGAGGGATTTCTATGCAAGCAGAGCCCACTCCTGTTACTGACCTTATGAGTACTAGGGACAAAGCAATAAAAAACAGGTACTAAAAGTTCAACTCTATTAACAACAGAAAATTAATGTGTCGTGAGATCCAGCTGTCCCTGTCCTATGTGAAACTAACTGCTCCTTTCTTAGTAGAGTTTCACACAGGGCAAAATGCTCCGTTACTGCCCCGCCACCTCCTCTCCCATTCCTGCCACAGAATAAAGTAAATTTTTAACATACTTACCTTAATTCCGTGGCAGGAACGGGCATCCCCTCCCCTTGCTGACCAGCTGTAAATGCAGTCGTCTTAAGGCTGCTTTTACGAACGGCCATCTGAAACATTATCACGTTATCGCGTAATAATGGCTGGTCAGTAAATTTAAAAAATAAAACTCCCCCAAACATAAAATCAGTTCACCAAGCACAAAAACACACTTTAAATCACACAATCAAAATAGGGAGGGTAAAATAAAGGGTGCCACTTACCTGGATGTCCAGATCATACCAGGAAGTGCTTGGAATTGATCTCCCCTCCGTGGCTGACATTTTGGAACAGGAACAGGGATCCTGTTCGCACACCCGTGATTGCGTGATAGCAATGGAACGGGAGGTCTATTCACAATGAAAAATCATGATTACATTGTTCCGGAATAGTCACGGGAACAGGATGGATACAGGACAGAACAGGATCAACATCATCTGAAAGGGAAAACGTTTCCTGGCCCTGTTGTGTTCCTGCCACAGGATATATAGCCCGTGTGAAAATTTCCTTAGACAGAGAACATTGTGGTACAATAGAACCCCCATATCCACTGGGGATTGGTTCTGGGGGGCCCGTGGATATAAAATAATGTGGATAATAATTAACATCATTGAAAATAATGGGACTTCCAGTTTAAAATACCACAGAGTTGCTTTGGAGGACTTAGAAAATGGCTAGAGAGGACACATTTTTGACAAAGAATCTATGGTAGGTGTGCTGTTTTGTGTACCGTGGATAATTGAATCAGTGGATAATGTATCAGTGGATACGGGGGTCCTACTGTATTCTATGAATTTGCCCAGAAATAAACCCATTTAAGGGACTTACTGTCATCCCAGTTAGTTGAACTAGCATAGAATGTTAGCGTCAACTGGCTGAAAATAATATTAAGGGCAACTAGTTCAAGTGATCCTGCATATGCATTTCTCAATTAAAATGAGTGTTTAGTGACTAATAAAGAAGATCTAGAGGGAGGAGCTGAATAACCACAAGCCAGGTTAGAAAGTGATGTACAGTTCTGTGGAATGGACCATTACCCTACACATTCACATCATTCTAACTACTGTAAATCAACCTTCTCAGACTTGATGCGTGAAGATATTTTGGACTTCAGCTCCCATGACCCCTCACCATTAGGCATGTTAGCTGTGGCTGATGGTAGTTGCAGTCCAAGCATCTCTGTAGTATCAGGTTCAGAAAAACTGATTTAAACTGTCTTCCTCTTCTGCCCCTTCATCTTGCACTTATTTCCCCAAAAGTCGTAGCACTTGTGAGGAAGTCTTTAAGTATTGTCTACAGTTTTCCCAGGATTCTTTGCTATGGCCAATGCCTTTTCACTAGTTTTAAATGTTTAATTCTTGTTTGTGTATCATCTGTAAAAGTATTATTGCTAGCTAGAACCCATACATACAACATTCACATCTCACACATTTTGGCTGTATATGCATTGCAGAAATAATCCATTTTGACATTGCTTTAACTACCATGGCTCAATGCTATGGAATTCTGGGGTTTGTAGTTTTCTGAAATATTTAGCCGTCTCTGTCAAAGAGTGTTACCCAAATTACTGAGGACCATGGAAATTCCATGCGTGTCTACCAAAAATCAAGATTTTAACGGAAATTTTTAATTAGTTCAAATGTGGCAGCAAGAGACTGGGTAATGGCAGAATTTTTTGGCCTATGTATACTGGTAATTACTGATGAGACTCATAGCTAGGAATTTTTTTAAAAATGGTTTTTATTGAAACATAATCAGGGGAATGCATGCATACATGCACTCAGGCTTCAAGCTTTCATACAAGGCTATAAAAGAAAGTAGGTAGAATTGGGACAGAGGAATAGCGTTTTGGATGATGGGATATATTATACCTGCTTGACAAGCAGAGATTCATGCAGAGGAGGACAGCTGGAAGCACCAGGTGACGAGGCAAACCAACAGAGTAACAGCCTCTGAGAAACTAAGAACACTTTGGTGGTGTTTTAGGGTGATATTTATACTCTATATTCCCCCTGAAGGGGTGAGTTTGAGTGGAATATAATGTCAGAGTTTCCCAGGATTAAACAATGGGTTCTTCGGATGTGTTAATGTTCACTAGTGGCTGAAACATCAACACTGATGGGTCTGAGGCAAACCTCTATTGTTTTAGGACAGATGAGAGGAAAGACTAGTTTTGCAGGCAAAGAAGATCCAGCTACCTTGATTGGATTATTGAATTACTTATTTCTATGTATGTCCAGGAGAATTAGCCCATTTCCTCACTAATTAACCAGTTCAAGCAGGGGGTTACTTAATCCTTACCTGGGCGTGTCTTTTAGGAATTTTATCAGGCTGCTTGCTTAGGTTTTCTGAGCAAACCTTGATTCCTTGTCCTTGGGAGTCCCTGGTCTATTACCAACTATGTGGAATGTCAATAATAAGCCAGTTTATGAAATATAGCCAATTAATGGATTATTAAAAGATTAGGTGGTGTCAAGGCAGGTAACAAGAGCTCTGGTGCCAACAAACAACAAATCCCAGGATTCCATAGGACGGAGCCATGGTAGGTAAAGTGGTGTCAAATTGCATTATTTCTGCAGGGTGGCTGCAACCTAAGTGACACAATATGAATTGTACTTTCAGAGTATTCAGACTGATTAGTTTGAGTGTTTCAGTAGAAACCCCCCCACACACACACAAGTGAATGCTGCCCTATGAAAAACCCAGGATTTTGCTATCCACATGTCCACCACAAAACAAAAAACACCGGCAAAGACAAAGAGGCATCTCTGTTCTTATTTTATGTGAACAGTATCTTTTGTTTTGCATGCTTAAAAGCACAACTTTTAAACTTTTAAAGCAGGGTGCATCTGAGCACATTCTGAGCCTAGGAATTTGTTTTCAGTACCAGAACTGAGCTGAGCCTTTATATAAATTCCACAAATTGTCCAGAAGTGGACAATTTGGAGGTTGTGTTGGTCTGACACCATGAACCTCATGGGGGAATGCCATGCTCCTGGCAAATCTACTGTTACACTACTGAAATTTGGTAGAAAAGAGCTGGCAACAAGAACTTCCTGGCTGTAAGAGCTATTTGGAAGTGGAATGCACTGTTTCGGAGTGTGGTGGAGTCTCCTTCTTTTGAGGTTGTAAAAGAGAGGCTGGATGGTCATCTGTTGGGAATGATTTGATTGTGTATTCCTGCATGGCAGGGGGTTGGTTTGGATGGCCCTTGAGGTCTCTTCCAACTCTATAATTGTAATCAATGTTACCTTTAAAACAAGGTGTGCGTGGAGCATTTCAGCCTGTACAGGGCTTTGCTGTCCTGCTTGAAAACAAAGGCAAGTGGTCCTTAAACACTTGTTTCAATGGTAAATTGCAGCTTTCTGCCCCCTGCTGACACACTTCAAAATTTTGGAGGTGCAGCAGCAATTGCTCACCTGTCAGGGGCACATACAGCACAGAAGGTATGTCTAATCTGCCCTGATTTAGGTCAAAAGATATTTTGTTGTTGCTGCTATTAACTATTTAGGAGTTTAAAATCATGCAGATCTTACTATGGCAAATTACTGTAAGATCTATCAATAGAGTCTTATCCATCTACCCAGACCTTTTCCTCTTGCTGACTGGCAACCACGGATTTCTGTGGTTCCAGACACTCCTGTTCCAGTCCTGGTTCTGACCTTCTGCTGGAACAGAAATGTACCACTGTGCCCAATTAACTGCCAGGAAGGAAGAATATAACAAGAATTTTACTGCATCCTAAACAGTGTTTACTTAGGTGATTTGGTGGTTGAAAGCCAAACTAATTAAACACGCATGCATAATGGTGGATTACATTGCAACACTGTTGTAAACAACCCTGTTTGCATAGGTTTTTCATCTTCAGATAAGATGCTAGCCACAGATGCATGCAAAACATCAGGAATAAACTCTTCTAGAATACGCCCTCACAACCCGGAAAAAAAAACACAAAAAACCTATGGATGTAATCCGTGAAAGGCTTCAACTTCACATTAATCTCTGTTTGCATTGATACTGGAATTTATTTATTTATGACATTTATACCCCACCTGTCTTTTATGGTGAAATTCAAGATGGTATATATGGGCTTCGAAGGCAGTCCCATCCAGGCACTGACTAGGCTCAGATTGGCTTGGCTGTGCTGAGTGTATCTGTACTACATTTATAGAGTTTAATACCACTTTAGCTGCCATGGTTCTGTCCTTGGGAATCCTGGGATCTGAAGTTTGTTCAGGTCCTTAGAATTCTGTATTCACATACCCTTGAACAACAGCACTAGATGTCCCAAGTGGAAAATTTGAAGTCCCAGGATTCTGTAATTATGGAGCCCTGGAAGTTGAATTATTATAATTGTGAATTATTGTATTATTATAACTGTGTGATGTTTAGGTGGCTTCTCAAGATCAGTTACTGTTATTTAAAAAAAGTTTTAAAATGAAAAAGTAAAAATGTACACAAAATAAAAGCTGTGTCAGAAACAGCATTATCTTTCCCCTGCTCAGGACACTCTTATAGCACTATTATTCTACTTTAAATGCTCTGGCAACTTCCTGTAGAATTCTGGGGTTTGTAGTTTAGTGAGGCCTAAGAGCTTTCTGACTGAGAATGCTAAATGCCCCTCCCTAAACTACAAATCCCAGGATTACACAGGAGGCAACCTGAGCAGTTAAAGGGGAATCTCTCTCTGGCTTTTCTTCGCAAATGAAAATTCAGGAAGGACTCATCACATGCTTTCTGCAAGCGCACTGATGATTAAAAAGGCCACTCCGAGATAAACAAGTCCGGTTGCAGAAAGCACACTATAGTGGAATAGTAGCACTATAACAGTGTAGCGTGATAATCTCTGTTTTTTTCTTTTACATTCATTAGCACTATGGATTGTTCCCTCTCTGGAGATTTTCACACGGGCTATATATCCTGTGGCAGGAACACAACAGGGCCAGGAAAGGTTTTCCCTGTCGGATGACGTTGACCCCCTTCTGTCCTGCATCTATCCTGCTCTCGTGACTATTCCAGAACAAAGTAATCACGATTTTTCATTGTGAATAGACCTCCCATTCTGTCGCTATCATGCAATCATGGGTGTGCAAACAGGAGCCCCGCTCCTGTTCCAAAATGTCAGCTGCAGAGGGGAGGTCCGTTCCAAGCACTTCCTGGTACAATCTGGACATCCAGGTAAGTGGCACCCTTTATTTTACCCTCCCTATTTTGGTTGTGTGATTTAAAATGTATTTTTGTGCTTGGAGAACTGATTTTATGTTTGGGGAAGATTTATTTTTTAAATTTACTGACCAGCCGTTATCATGTGATAACGTGATAACGTTTCAGATGGCCGGTCATAAAAGCAGCCTTACAATGGTTGCATTTATAGCTGGCCAGCGAGGGGAGGGGGAGCCCGTTCCTGCTGCAGAATTAAGGTAAGTGTGTGGAAGATTTACGTTATTCCGTGGCAGGAACGGGAAAGGAGGTGGTGGGGCAGTAATGGGGCATTTTGGCCCCATGTGAAAATTTCCTCTGTCTACACTACACTGTTATAGTGCTACTATTCCACTTTAACTACTCTGGATTCCTCTTGTGGAATTCTGGGGTTTGTAGTTTAGTGAGGCCTAAGAACTTTCTGACTGAGAATGCTAAATGCCCCTCCCAAAACTGCAAATCCCAGGATTAGGCAGGAGGCAACCAGAGCAGCTAAAGTGGAATAGTAGCACTATAACAGTGTAGTGTGATAATCTCTGTTTTTTTCTTTTACATTCATTAGCACTATGTATTGTTCCCTCTCTGTCTCTCTCTCTCTCTGGCTTTTCTTCACAAACAAAGATTCAGGAAGGACTAATCCCGCGCTTTCTGCAAGCGCGCTGATGACTAAAAAGGCCAATTCGAGATAAACAAGTCCGGTTGCAGAAAGCACAGCAGAAGGTCTTCTTGGGTGATGTTTCTGGGTTGTGATTCTTTCTGCATCGTCGTTTCTCTTCAAGACTTGTTCGGCGTGAGTTGTCAAGTAAGGCTGCAGCATTGTGGATAGTGCATCTCCATGCCTCCAGATGTGAGGCCAGGGCGGACCATTGTTGGTGGTCAATTTAAGCCGACCCTGAGATGTTGTTTCAGGGAGTCCTTGTATCGCTTTTTTGGAGCGCCCCTCTTAAGCTGATCCATGGCGAGTTCACTGTAGAGTACTATTTTTGGGAGGCGATGGTCCTCCATCCTAGAAAGGTGCCCTGCCCAGCGCGGCTGTGTTCTCAATATCATGGCCTCAATGTGGTGATCCCTGCTTGCTCAAGGACAGCAGGCTTTATCAGTAATTAATGTTTGACCATCTGTCCTGTCTATACTACACAGTTATAGTGCTATTATTCCACTTTAACTGCTCTGGCTGCGTCCTGTGTGATCCTGGGATTTGTAGTTTAGGGAGGAGCATTTAACCTTCTCAGCCAGACAGCTCCTAGGCCTCACCAAACTACAAACCCCAGAATCCTACAGGAGGTAGCCATAGCATTGAAAGTGGAATAATAGTGCTATAACAGTGTAGTGTGAAAAAGTTAGCGGTCAGTTTTACCTAGTCGAAAGACTTTTCTGTGCTCATTTGGTTACGAGCAGCTCTGGCAAGGAAAATTGACACATTAACTACTGTAATATCGTAAGTTTAGACCGTGTGGTATCACTCTACATTTTTCTATCTCTATGGGTTCTTTTAAAAAAACCGTTTCTCTTAAACCGTCCGTCGGGGGCGCCCGTTTTTCTTTTTCCGGTGGCAACATGGCGAAGGCACGCGTGGTGCCCAGCGACCTCTTCCCGCTGGTGTTCGCTTTCCTGAGGGAAAACCATTTTGACGGGGCGGCCCGCGCTTTCGGGAAGGCCACCGGAGTGGTGAGGCGGAGGCGTCGGCTTGGCTTTGAGGCAGAGCCTTCGGGCGGCCGTTTTAGGCTGGGACGGCGGCGGCGGCGGGGGAGGGAGAATTGGGGTAGATTTAAAGAATATTTTCTCATGTGGCTCCGTTTAAGGGATGGATGGGTGGCTCGTTGCGGTAAGGTTTCAGCTCTTCCCTCTAAATCTTCTTTATTGGTCACTAAGCACTCATTTTAATTGAGAAATGCATGTGCAGGATCACTGGAACTACTGTTATCTCTCCGTATCCACGGATTGGGTATCCACGGATTTAAGTATTCACTGCTTTAAAACATTCTTAAAAAAATAAAAATCCAAGAAGCAAACCTTGATTTGCCCATGAATCTTCGTTTGTGAAGAAAAGCCAGAGAGAAAGATAAGGGACACCCATTTTGCTATGCCACTGCATATACAGTTGTCCCTCCGTACCGTACCCACAGATTTGGTATCCACGGCTTTAAGTACTGTATTCACAGCTTGAAAATATTCTTTAAAAACCAATAATCCAAAAAAAGCTAACCTTGATTTTGCCATCTTATATGAGGGACACCATTTTACTATGCCACTGCATGGAGGACCATCGCCTCCCAAAAATACTACTCTATGGTGAACTTGCCATGGGTCAGCGTAAGGGGGGGTGCTCCAAAAAGCGACACAAGGACTCCCTGAAACAACATCTCAGGCTCGGCCAAATTGATCACCAACAGTGGTCTGCTCTGGCCTCACATCGGGAGGCATGGAGACGCACTATCCACAACGCTGCAGCCTTATTTGAGAACTCACGACGAACAAGTCTTGAAGAGAAACGACGACGCAGAAAGAACCACAACCCGGAAACATCACCCAAGGAGACCTTCTGCTGTGCTTTCTGCAACCGGATTTGTTTATCTCAGATTGGCCTTTCAGTAATCAGCGCACTTGCAGAAAGCGCAGGATGAGGCCTTCCTAAATCTTCATTTGTAAAGAAAAGCCAGAGAGAGAGAGAGAGAGAGCATATAAAGGGACAGGAGTAGCCACGGATTTTGGTTTCCACGGGGGTCCTGGAACCAAACCCCACGGAATAAATACGAAGAGACAACTGTAGTTGCCCTTAATATTATTTTCAGTCAGTTAAAGCTACCATTCTATGCTAGTTCATCTGGGTGGGATGACAGTACAGTTGTCCCTTCACATTCACTGGGGTTTGGTTCCAGGACCCCTGTGAATACCCACATCCATGAATACTCAAGTCCCATTATATGCAATGGCATAGCAAAATGGTGTCCCTTATATACGATGGCAAAATCAAGCTTTGCTTTTTGGATTATTATTTTTAAAGAATATTTTCAAGCCGTGAATACTTAAATCCGTGAATGCCAAATCCGTGGATGTGGAGGGACAACTGTAAGTCCCTTAGTGAGCTTATTTCTGGGCAGGTTAATAGAATACAGCAGGACTCCTGTATCCACTGATTCAGTTATCCACAGGACACAAAACAGCACACCTTGCCATAGAGTCTTCCTAGAAAATGTGTCCTCTCTAGCCATTTCCTAGGTCCTCCAACCTCAGTGCCATCCAGCCATTCCCAGCATGGTTGCTGTCCAGGTGCATTGCCTTCTTTGACGTGGTGCTGCCCCATTGAGATAGTAGCAGAGTGATGGGAGCTGTAGTCCATTCTGTAGGTGGGGGCGGTGAGGTGCTGGGTTGGGAAAAGTTGGTCTGCGATGTGCAGGAGAAACTCTTAATGGTGTGCCAGAGCAGTCTGGGCTTTTGAAGAGCTGGAGAGGAGAGAGGCCCATTTTTCGAGTTTGCAGAGAGGGAGAGGAGGTGTAATATGGCTGATGAAGTGGAGCTAGTGAAGGCGAGGGGCAGGAGGTAGGGAAGCAATGGCGTGGATGGCTTGTGTCCGCTGCAGGGGTAACAGCAGGAAAGTTTGTGAAGTTCTTGCAAAAGGGCAAGGCGTGAGCTAGTGAGAGGATACTAGGGCTTGGTTAAGTTACTTTTTGTGAAATACAGCTCTGAGAATCTCCCCAACCAGCACACTATTGGCCATGCTGACTGGAAAATTCTTAGAGATTTAGTCTTTTAAAAAAAAAAGCTTACCCAAGCTCTGTGGGGTGGCAATATCATTTGTGCCATTTTTGTGTCTTTCCAGTGTATTACAATTAAGATAATTTCTATAGGTTGACTTTGTTGGCTGGAAATACAGCTATAACTGTACTTGGGAGAGAGATGGGTAGCAGGTGCTTGACAAATGAGAAAACAATAATACAGTTGTTCCTTCACATTTGCGGAGGTTAGGGGCGAAAGACCCTGCGAATGTGAAAACAACGCAAATAAAAAATAGGCCTCCCGGATCTTTGCAGCTGCCATTCTCGTGCCACTAGTCCCTTCCCCTGAGCCATCCTGGGTCCTCCAGGCCTACCCCCACCCCTTCTAAAGCAGCAGCGGGGCTTAGAAAGCAACAGTTGTCCCTCCGTATCCACGGATTTAAGTATTCGCAGCTTGAATATATTCTTTAAAAAATAATAATCTAAGAAGCAAACCTTGATTTTGCCATCTTATACAAGGGACACCATTTTGCTATGCCACTGCATATAATGGGACTTGAGTATTCACGGATTTTGGTATCCACAGGGGGGTCCGGGAACAAAACCCCAGCGAATATGAAGGGACAACTGTAATGGGACTTCTGGTTTAAAATACCATAGAGTTGCCTTGGAGGACCTAAAAATGGCTAGAGAGGACACATTTTCTAGGGTGGCTCTATGGTAGGTGTGCTGTTTTGTGTCCCATGGATAATTGAATCAGTGGATATGGGGGTCCTACTGTAAAATAAGTGGAGAAGCATTCACGGTATTCTGCTTGAAGTAGGCAGCATGGAGATTATCAGACGCAGCAAAAACTGTGTCAAAAGATCATGATGAGAACAGGAAGGGGTGACCTCACCAGACCACGACGTCCGCCAGCGTTCTGGGGGCATGGTGCGGCTGTGAGTAAAGTGTCTCTTTTTATTAGCAGTTTGTCCCTGTCAATAGCAAAATCAAGCCTCATCCATGGAAGCACTATGGCCCCAGAATGGCTGAAGAGTGTGGGTGTTTGGTAAGGTTGCTTTTTCTGTTCTCCTAGTGATCTTCTGGGAACACAATTTTTTGGCATGTTCCCTGCATCTGATAAACTCCTGTGAGTGGCTTGAGAGGCGCTCAGAGCGTGAATATTTAGGCAGAGCGTGAATATTCAGGTTAGTAGTATGTAGATAAGAAAAACAAGGGTTTGCCATGGTTTACTGAAGTGGTTGAAAGAGCTTGTGCTGCCATTGCTTTGGCAACAGGACAACATCTGCAGTAGAGGAGGTACTTTTGAATGAGTGTCCAAAATAGTTCTAGTACATTTGTTGCTCTGTTAGAACATAGTGACTGTAGTATTACGCAGAAGTGCTGCTGCTTCATCATGCTGCTTTGATGTAAAATCTACTCCACTGTATTGCATTTTTCTCATCCCTATTACTGTATTTCATCATTTCTGCAGTACTGCTGTAATGGTCTCATATGAAGATTTTGTATAGAGGTGTATGCAGATTAAGTTGAAAGTAAAACTGGGTAGAAATCCTTTCTTCTGCTTAGTTTTGAAAAAATTATACTGCTAGATAACTTTCCTGTCTGTGAACAGGTATAATTCTGGTCGTTCTGTTTGTTCTGTTGATGTGGTTATATCACATCAGTTAAGCCACATATATTAAATCAGTCTGTCCATTTAACAGATGTGTAAACTGGCACACAACCTATCAAATGTCTGAAATTGCTTTATCGCTATGCTGAGGAAAGCTGAGAAAAACTTATCTTCAAAGTGCATAAAATGTCAGGGCTGTCCTTGTTTGCTATAAACTGTAAAATTTCAAATACAGTCGTCCCTTCACATTCGCGGGGGCCCCCGCGAATGTCAAAAATCCGCGAATATTGATTCCCTCCCGAGGCCCCGTGGAGGCCTCCATGGGCCTCCCCCCTCCCTCCCCGGGGCCTTCACAGAGCCTTCCAAAGCTCTGTGAAGGCCTCCCCGGGCCTCCCCCTCCCTCCCCGGTGCCTTCACAGAGCCTTCCAAGGCTCCGTGAAGGCCTCCCCGGGCCTCCCCCCTCCGTCCCCGGGGCCTTCACGGAGCCTTCCAGGGCTCCGTGAAGGCCTCCCCCCTCCCTCCCCAGGCCTTCACGGAGCCTTCCAGGGCTCCGTGAAGGCCTCCCTGGGCCTTCCCCTTGAAGGCCTCTCCGGGCCTCCCCCCTCCCACCCCGGGCCTTCCCCCTCCCCCCCAAGGCCTTCACGGGGCCTAGCGGGGCCCCGCGGAGACCTCCCCGGTCCTTCCCCCTCCCTCCCAAGACCTTCGCAGGCCCTCCGGAGGGTCTCCGAAGGCCCCGCGGAGGCCTTCCCAGCCCTCCCCCGTCCCTTCCAAGGCCTTCGTGGGGCCTCCGGAGGGTCTCCGAAGGCCCCGTGGAGGCCTCCCCGGCCCTCCCCGCTCCGTGCCAGGGCTTTCACGGGGCCTCCAGAGGCCCCGTGTCGCGGTTTTGGGGCCCCCTGGGGGGGCCTCCCAAAAACACGAAGAATTAAAACCGCGAATGTCAAGTTCGCGAATGTGGAGGGACAACTGTACTGCTCAAATGTATTCTGGAGAAAGGTATTCTGTTGCAGTTTGCTCAGTTTTGTATTATGTTTGACTTGCAGACAGAGCAGGACCCCAATGCTGCTTCGCTCCTTGATGTCTTCAACTATTGGCTGAAGTAAGTAGTGTAGTTCTACAAGGAAAACAGTTTGTTTCTGTTCTAAACAACTTTTAATTGGTTATTAGATTTTTGATAGTTGTTCTTTTACTGTGAACAAAGGTGTCGGGAATGTTCCAGGTATTCATGACTCATTAGGATATGTTCCAGGCTAGTAACGATAATTGAAGGTCCACCTATGGAACAACCTCATTGAACAGCACTAAGCAGACGCAATAGTAGTGGAAAAGTAAGATTTAATGCCCACTTTAATTGCTGTAGAATAGTTAGTAGTTGGCAAGAAACATCATAACATGTGCTCTACAGTTCTAACTATAGCTCCTCTCATTTAATTGCTCTTAGCTGTCTGGTACGTCAAGGAGCCTTGCATGCTGTGCTGTGCCATACTGTACTAAAGGAGTTTAGTGCAAAAAAGAAAAAGAAAAAAAAGCACTTCCACATACCAGCTACCTACCTCATGTAAATGTTGTAGGCATATGAAATTTTCAGATCAGCTTGGGTGTGTGTGTGCACATGCAGAACAGATAGTGATGTAAGATTACTCATGATTAAATTGGTGTAATATCTTAGTTTTCAAAGATATAGACATGTTAGTCTCTTACAGCATAAAAAGGAGGAAGGAAGGGGGAGAAAAGGAATGAATGTGACACCCCTTTTAAAACTAACTGGTGTTTATTTTAGCAATAGTTATCATGGATACAAACTCACTTCTTCAGATGCAGTACAGAGTTATATTTAAGCCTTGAGTATAAAGCATTTTTATACAGTTGTGGGAGTGGGATAGAATATAATAGGATCCAGAAGGATGCAAATCATGACCCTTGCCCCAGATATAGTTGTCCCTTCACATTCGTGGTTTTGATTATTCACGGTTTTCCCTCATCCACCGCCCCTCTCCTGGGTCTTCGCTCCCTTTTGCAAAGGGAACGAAGACCCAGGCAAGCAAGGGGGGGCGTTGAGGCAAAACCTCTTAAATCGCCCCTCTGCTGGGCCTTCCCTCCCTTTGTGGGGAGAGTGAAGGCCCAGGAGAGGGGCGATTTTAGGGGTTTTTCCTCACCCACGCCCCTCTCCTGGGTCTTCGCTCCCCTTCGCAAAGGGAGCGAAGATGCAGGCAAGTGCGGGGGGTGAGGCAAAGCCTCTTAAGTTGCCCCTCTGCTGGGCCTTCTCTCCCTTTGCGGGGAGAGTGAAGGCCTAGGAGAGGGGTGATTATTATTCACATTTTTTTCACATTCATGGGGGTCTGGTGGCCCTAACCACCGCGAATCTGGAGGGACGACTGTATTTCAGATCTTTACAGTGGTCAGTTAGTGTTGATATGTGAAAGCAATCTATCTGCTTACCAAAATTCAGTTTCCCTGTGTTCAAAAATCTCTGACAAGATACCTTTTGTTATATGTGCAGTAGTGAGGACTCTTGTATTAGTATACATAGTGTATTTTTGTTAACTGCCATCAAGTTGACTTATGGTGACTTTATGAATAAGAGATCTTCAAGTCACCTGAACCTCAACAGCCCCGCTCAGGTCTTGCAGACACAGGGCTCTGGCTTCCTTGATTGAGCTTATCCATCTGTAATGTGGTCCTCTTTTCCTGCTGCCTTCTACCTTACCAAATATTATTGTCTTTTCTAGTGATTAATGTCTTTTCATGATATGTCCAAAGTACAACTGTCTCAGTTTAGTCATCTTGGCTTCTGGGGAGAATTCAAGCTTGATTTCTCTAGGACCAATTCATCTGTCTTTTTAACAGTCCACAGCGTCCGTAGAACTCCTCCAGCACATTTTAGATGAATTGATTTTCTTCCCATCAGCTTTTTTCACTGTCCAGCTTTCACAACCAGACACAGAAATGGGAAATATTCCCATGAAGTTAGGTCAGTTCCAACTGTAGTATTCAGTGTGTACTCAGTTTCCCAGTGGGCATCCACTTACTTGGGTAGTTCCTCCCCATTTGCTCCTAGTAGGCAGGAAACAACTTTTTTTGGACTGCCTACCGGTGAGGTCATCTGGGAGGGATGACCCCCGGCTCGCCAGTCTGTTTCCTGCTTACGCTCCTGGTAGGACGTGTGGTCTGATCTCTCTTTCTTTTGTCTTCCTCCACGTGGCCAGGGGCCATTTTGGATCCTTCGTTCTAAAAAAACCCCCCAAACCCCCACCACTTTAACTGCAAAGGATCCTGGTGGAGGAAGACTGAAGATTGTAGACTAAGACTAAAGACTGAGCTCAACAGGATGAGTAACAGCAGCAGAGAAGTTAAAAAGAAGAAGGGGGAGTGAGGTCTTCCCAAATCCACTCTACCTACAGGGGCTAGGAGCCTACCGGGAGTTGGCTGCTGGCAGCGACCTCCAGAAGGAGGACTAGTGGGGCTCCGCCAACATTGCGGAGCCGATTGATGCTATAGCGGCCACTGGCCATACCTCCGCCCAGGACATGGGCCCAGGAACAGGGCTGGATCATCCACTGCCCCGTTTGGAGGCAGATGTGAGTGTGATCAGGGCCCTGGGGCAGGAGGCGGGCAGGGGTGGACCAGCAGCATCTGTGCCGACTGAGATCTGTGACGCAGTGGCCAGGGAAGCAGCGGGCTGGCTGGCTGTGAGCCTAGTTCAGCCCAGCCTGCTAGGCTTAGCTGGGACTCCAACTGGAAAATCTCAGGTGACCTTCCTCCCCTTCCTCTCTCCCTTATCCCAGCCGCCCCCCTGCCTGCCATCTCCATAGGGGTCAGGGGCAAGGAAGAGAATCATAGGGGTGAAAAAGATGCCAGCTTAGAAAGCGCCCGCGGTGCAGGGAGGGAGGGAAGCTGCGGAGGCTCTGGCCTCCAGCCGCACCAGCTGGAGCGGAGGCATGCGCTCATCATCAGCCGGAGGCACGCGCCCCCCTCTCCTCTAGTAGCTGGCAGTTCGCGCAGCCATGCAACTGCCTCTGCTAACTGTGTGCACATGAGCACTTGCACCTTCACCCACCCGCCGCTACGGGTTGAGGAGGGGGAGGATGATTGGGCTCCAGCCGCATTAGTGGCTCGTCAGCGGCCGGAGGCACGCGCCCCCCCCTCCTCCAGCCAGCAGTTTGTGCAGCCTGCGACTGCCCCCACAAGCAGTGTGCGTGCCAGCACTCACACCCTCACCCACCCGCCACTACGGGTTGAGGAGGGGGAGGATGATTGGGCCTCCGAATCGGAAGCAGACAGCAGTCACTCTATCTATTGAGCGCGCTCACACGCAAGATGAGGTTTTCATTTCTGACCACTTATCCCTGGAGGATGGTGATGAGACCGTGGGATGTTCTGAAAGGGAGGAAGGGGAGCTTTCCGACGAACAGGCTGAAGACCTGAGTTCCATGCCATGCCCTTCGGCGTGCCATTTCAATGTGGATGATTTTCCAGTACTGGTGGGAAAAGGCAGTGAGAACTTTGGGGATTGAAATTGCCAACTTCTCAGCAACCACAGACGGACCCAGAGGTACCTGAGATCTCTGGGGATTTCTTCCTTGACACACAGCCAGTAGCACTGGAGATGCCAGTGCTAGCCACGCTTAAGCGCATGATTCGTGATGAAAGGGCCTCATCCGCAGTGGCAGGTGCGCAACCAGGTTGCACAGAGAACCTATAAAATCTACTTGGGAAAGTGATGGGCAGTTACAGGTGCCGCTCATAGATGCTCCTGTCTCACCTCTGATATCTTCTGCTATCTTTTTGCCGTGATGGCAAGGAGACACTTAAAGTGCCCGAAGTTAGAAGAATGGGCGTTGCCTTCAAAATGAACACAAGAGGCATTCCCATTAGCCATAGGGGCTTCTAAAACAGCTACATGGATGGCTAGAGTGGCCATTCAGTGGGCTAAAGATGCCATTGCTGATGTCCCCTTTTCTGAAACCAGGATTTGGCAAGACCTCTACAAGCTTGCATGGGTTTCTGCCTTTCTGGCGGATAGTACCCTGAATGCTATCCAGTTTCTGGGCTAGGGCGCAAGGGGCGGCAGTAGCTGCTGTAAGGCAGGTATGGCTCAAATCCTGGAGCACGGGTTCAAGCCAAAACAGAACCTGGTACTCTCCCTTTCCCTAGGAGAGAAGTTGTTTAGTGAGTCCCTGGAACCAGTCCTGGCCAGAGGACAGGGATAAAAAGAAGGAAACACTTGCGTCATCCCACGAGAGGGAGGACAGGAAATATTCAAGATACTACAGCCTTTTCGTACCACTTCGACACATCAGATCAATACCTCATCCTCCATTTCCTTTCACTCAAGGGACACCTGTTACTTCAGCCCACGCTGGGGGGGAAATAGATACCAGCGTCGGAACCAGGCTGGATTGTTAGGGAAAGCAACGCAACCTTTCTCCTCCAAAACCCAGCATAAAAGTCAACAATGACACTATCTCCCCTGCGGGGGGACGCTTGCATGCCTACGTGGAGGTTTGGGAGAACTCTACCTCGGACAAATGGTTCAGCCAGCATGGCATAAAGGCACAGGGGGGCTCACTTTGGGTTCTCAACTCTTTCAGAGCCCACAGGTTCCAAGTGAACTCTGCAAAGAGCTCCTGGTAGCCAAGTCAACAGAGTCACATCCCAGTGCTACCCTGGATTAGGTGAGGGGCCTGATCTTTCTTCCTCAGGAGAGAATTGACTCCATACGCAGGGCAATTCAGGAAGTGTGTCTGAGAAAGCCGGCAAGTCAGCAGTTGATAAGACAGCCCGGCTTCAGCAACAACAACAGCTCCAAACACAGTACCTTGTGATGTTTATAGCAGTCCGTAGAGGCAGGAGTCCAGAGAGAGTGAAGAACAATGAGGCAGTCTGAGGTCAAAGCGTTCCGGCAGGTAGGTCAACATATACAGTCCAGGGTCAAGATAATCTGAGGTTTCAAGAAGCAAAGTTCCAAAAGCCAGCAGAGGCAGAGGCTTTCTCCAGGGATCGCAGATAGCCTTTGACAAGGAATTCAGCGTCTCTCTCAGCTGCTTATGTTGGCCCCAGCTCCCACTCACAGCTGCTTGGTGATTAATGAGCGTCTTTCTTTTTGCCTCCGAGAGCATCGCAGCCCCTCCCTTTCTGCTCTTCTTTGGCTAAAGGTAGGTACCTACTCCTACTCCTCTTGCTGTTGCTCAACTATGTCTCCCAGGCTTGGACCCTGTGCTGGGGGTAGGCTAGGCTGCTGAGACATGGGTTCTTCTGTAGCTGGCAAAGCAGGGCTAGATTCAGACTCAGCCAGCTTTTCTTCAACTGGCTCAGCCTCCTTGTCTCCTGATTCCTCAGAGTCCTGGCTGGCCATGACAAAGTGAGGGAGTCACCCTGACCGGATCTGATGCAGTTAGCATGGTTACATGGCCTCAGGATAGCAGCAGTACCATGGGTGAGATTCCACTCCAGGACGTTGCAGTGGTTCCTGCTCCGATTGCAAGAAGACATATTGTTTTGATAGCCCAGACACCCCAGAGTACCCAGGGAACGCTTGCAGTCTCTCCAGTGATGGACCTCACCGGCTCTTCACAAAGGTTGTCCCCCCGGGAAGATGGACAGGATTCAGATTACCTCAGATGCAAGCCCACGAGGCTGGGGAGCATACTGAGGACCTCAACTGATGCAGAGCAGGTGAACGCCAGTGGAATCCAAGCATGGTATCAACTGGCTAGTACGCTGGGCGGTCAGGCGGGCCCTAGTGGCTTTTCAGGACCTGATTTGTAACAAGGCAACCTAGTCCGCACGGACAACGTTCGACGAAGGCCCGCATAGATCGTCAGGGAGGTACGAGGTTCCACACACTCATTGCAGAAGTGACTTGCATGCTCAAATGGGCAGAGAGGAACCTCACATCCCTGGAGGTGGAACATCTACAGGGATTCCTCAATCTCAAGGCCGATTGGTTCAGCCGCACCGAGATCGACCCGGGGGACGGGAGCCTGCACCCAGAGGTGTTCGAAACGATTACACAAACGTTGGGCCAACCAGTCCTGGACCGTGCCATATTTCCCGGAAACACAAAGCTCTCCAGGTTCTTCTTCTGTTTTTTTCTGATGGAGGGAGCAGGGGCCATAGATGCGCTGTCGACACCATGGCCATGGAATCTGTTGTAAGTTTTCCACCAACTCAGCTGATTCCCAGAGTCATTGCCCGAGCCAGGTTCGAAAGGGCGGATCTGATTCTAGTGTCTCCGGTGTTGGCACGGGGGGCATGGTTCTCAGACATCCTCGACATGGCGATGGACTCCTGCCAGCTCCCAGACCAAATTCATTATCTGGAGCCGAATTGGCTACAGCCCCACGCCTGGAGGTTGAGTGGAGGATGCTAAGTTCAAGGGGCTAGTCCCAGACAGTTGCCATTACCATTCTGGTGTCCTGGTGTGAGGTAACACAGAGAATTTACGAATACACCTTCAGAGTGTTTCGGAGGTGGTGTAAGTGTAAGGGCCCTAATGTTCTGGAGATCACAGTTCCGTTATTTTTGGATTTTCCTGCAGGACGGCATGAATGTGGGTCTGTGACCCAATACCATTAAGACTCAGGTCTCAGCCATCTTGTCTTTTCTTCCACTGGAGAGCACGTCGAAGCTGGCCTCTACACATCTGGAGATTTTTGCGGGGGTTGGGCAACCTGGCACTCCCCCTCTCCGGTTCATAGCTTCCCTTCTGGGGAAAGGTTTTTTTTTTTTTTTTTTAATCTTGGAAAGTCCTTTTCTTGATGGCGATCACATCTGCAAGAAGGTTGTCAGAACTGACGCCATTATCTGTTCGGAGGGATCTCTGCATTATTAGAACGGACTCAGTAATTCTTCATCCTCATCTGGATTTTATGCCAAAGGTTGGTTCCCTGTTCCATAGGTTCCAGGAGGTGGTCTTGCCATCGTTCTACTCACATCCTTCGAGGTGATGATATGGTATACGTTGGAAGTTTGCTGAGCCATCCGGATATATTCGAAAAGAACAAGTTCTTTCAGAGGTGATCCTCATACCAGTACATGACAAGGTCCTAGGCTGGAAGGTGTCGTCGTCAACTCTGGGGAGTTGGATCCAAGCAGGTATCATGGAATGCTATGAGTCCCTGGGCATTCCAGTACCAGACGGTATCGTGGCACATTCCACTAAATGTGCAACAATGAAGATGGCCTGGAATAAAGACGCTCCCTTGGAGGAAGTTTGCAAGGCAGCCACCTGGAAGTTTTCATCTACTGTCATCAGACACTATAGACTGGACAAATTGCAGTCCACTGAAGCAGCGTCTGGTAGATGAGGCTGCAGCATGTCGTCAGTTCCTGATGGATTTAGCCACCGCCAGGCCCACCCTCAGGGTTGTTGCTTTTGTACATCCCAAGCAAGTGGATGCTCTGCAGTCCTCCCCACTGGGAAAAGGAACGTTGGTCTTACCTGTGATATGTTCTTTTCCAGTGGAGAGACAAAGAGCATCCAGACCCACCTGTGGCACTGGAACAGTCTGTGGGTCATCTGAACAGACTCGGTTTTCATTGCTTTGAGTGGAACTGTTTTTAAAGTTTTCAGAATTTTTTTTGGTCTCCTTCTGTTTTTTCTCCCAGGACAGAGGACAGGTAGCGAGGCTGTGACATTGATTGGCGAGCCGGGGGTCTTCCTTCCCAGATGACCTCACCAGTAGGCAGTCCTAAAAAAAGTTGTTTTCTGCCTACTAGGAGCAAATGGGGAGGAACTACCCAAGCAAGTGGGTGCTCTTTGTCTCTCCACTGGAAAAGAACGTATCACAGGTAAGACCAACGTTCCTTTATGTATCATGACACTTCAGGATCTTGTCTAGTTCCTTCATAGCTGCCCTTCCAAGTCCTAGCCTCCTTCTGATTTCTTGACTGCAGACTCCATTGTGATTAATGACTGATGCAATATATGGAAAATATTTAACTATTTCAATACCTTCATCGTCTGCTTTAAAGTTATGTAAAACATCTGCAGTCATTTTTGTTAACATTCAGCTGTAAACCTGCCTTTGTGCATGTTGTGTAATATATGTAGTGTACTTCCTTGACACAACTGTGCAACTGCACAGTGGATTTCTGAGCACCGTGCTTTATCAAAAACCCACTGATCGCTATAGATGCTTACATACCTCCAGTTTCCACCCAGAACACACTACCAAATCTATTATTTACAGCTAAGCCTTCTGATACAACTGCATCTGCTAAGAACCACAAGAGAGACTCAAAATTCTTAAATGTACAACAGGTATTTCTCCAACTACAATACTTACCTAATGAGTAGAAGAAACAAATCAACAAGACAAGATTAATACCCAGGAACTGTCTACACTATAAGACAAACCAAAAACATAAAATGACAGAACACACTTAGTTGTCACCTACACTAACTGGCTGAGACCACTCAAACACATAATCAGTGAGCTACAGCCAGTTCTGGAGAATAACACAGGCCTCTTGTCAGAGAGTTTTGAACTCAGGGAAATTGACTTTTGGTAAGCAGATTGATTTCTTTCACATATCAACACTAACTGACCACTGTAAAGATCTTAAAGACATGTATCACCTTGTCCAACCCTTTGAAAATTTAGGGCAAGAGACATTTGCATCTTTTTGGATCCTACTATATTCTGTTCCACTCCCACAATAGTATAAATATGTTTTATACTAGAGGCTTTAATACCACTTTACTGCATCTGAAGAAGTCCTAAAGATAATGCCATATTCCTTTATTTCTCCCTCTCCCTTCCTCCTTTTTTATATCTTCATGGTAAATGACCCCATCATACATCTTTATCAAACTTATTTTTCCTGAAAATCTTTGCTGTACCACATAGGCATATCTCTTTACTGATGATACTATTTTCACAGACAGTGTGAACGTTCTTGTCAAATGAAAAACACAACTTCAACATTTTGATCCACACAAAGACCAGAATTAGTATTTAATTTATTGAGTTCATACTTCTGTCGTGGAACATATATGTAGATTATATCCAAGCACTGTGTGCGCGTGCGCTCACACACTCGCGTGTGTGCACACATGCCTTCAAGTCACCTGTTAACTTATGGCAACCTCATGAATTTCATAGGGTTTTCTTAAGCAAAGTGTGCTCAGAGGTGGTTTTATCAGTCCCTTCCTCTGAAATATAGCCTACAGCATAGACCAGGCTCAATTCAGCAAACTGGGTACATCGTATGACCTTCATTTGTGCCCTGATTCCAGGAGAATACTAGAAATTGTTCCTTCAGATTGGTTCTGTTGATGTTTCTCATACACACACACACACACCATATAATTAGGTCTGGAAATAATTGGACACTGACACAAGTTTTGCTATTTTAGCTCTTTACCAAAAAAAAGTTACAGTTAAATAATGATTATGGGCTTAAAGTGCAGTCTCTCAGCTTTAGTTTGATGGTATTCAGATTTAAAATAGAGGAAGGGTTTAGGAATTGCAGCTCTTTAATATGTAGCCCTCTCTTTTTCAAGCGACCAAAAGTAATTGGCCAATTGACTCAAAAGCTGTTTCATGGACAGGTGTGGGCCATTCCTTCATTATTTCTTCATCAATTAAGAAGGTAAAAGGTCTGGAGCTGATTCCAGGTGTGGCATCCACATTTGGAAGGTATTGCTGTGAACCTACAATATTAGGAGTGGCTAAATCAACAGTTTGGTACATTCTGAGGAAAAAACATACTGGTTAGCTCTGTAACAGCAAACTGGCTGGACGTCTATGGAAGACAACAATGGTGGGTGATCATAGGATCCATTCCATGGTAAAGAAAAAAACCCTCCACAACTTCCAGCCAAGTGAAGAACACCCTCCAGGAGGTAGGCATATCCTTATCCAAGTCTACCATAAAGAGAAGACTTCACGAGAGCAAATACAGAGGGTTCATCACAAGGTGCAAACCATTCATAAGCCTTAAGAATAGAAAGGCCAGATTAGACTTTGCCAAATAATAATAATAATAATAATCTAAAAAAGCCAGCCCAGTTCTGGAATAACATTCTTTGGACAGATGAAACTAAGATTAACGTGTACCAGAATGATGGGAAGAAAAAAGTATGGAGAAGGCTTGGAACGGCTCATGGTCCGAAGCATACCACATCATCTGTAAAACACAGTGGAGGCAGTGTGATGGCATGGGCATGCATGGCTTCCAATGGCACTGGGTAATTGGTGTTTATTGATGATGTGACAGAAGACGGAAGCAGCCAGATTAATTCAGAAGTGTATAGGGATATATTGTCTGCTCAGAGTCATGCAAATTCAGCAAAGGTGATTTGACGGCACTTCACTTTACAAATGGACCATGACCCAAAACATACTGTGAAAGCAACTCAGGAGGGTTTTTTTAAGGCAAAGAAGTGGAATATTTTGCAATGGCCGAGTCAATCACCTGATTTCAACCCGATCAAACATGCATTTCACTTGCTGACGATAAAACTTAAGACAGGAAGACCCACAAACAAACAACAACTGAAGACAGCTGCAGTAAAGGCCTAGCAAAACATCACAAAGGGGTAAACCCAGTGTTTGATGATGTCCATGCATTCCAGACTTCAAGCAGTCATTGCCTGCAAAGGATTCTCAACAAAGTATTAAAAATGAACATTTTATTTATGATTGTGTTAATTTGTCCAATTACATTTGCCCCTGAAATAAGGGGACTGTCTATGAAAATGGTTGCAATTCCTAAATATTTCATATGATATTTTTGTTCAACCCCTTGAATTAAAGCTGAAAGTCTGCACTTCAGTTGCATTACAGTTGTTTCATTTCAAATCCATTGTGGTGGCGTACAGATCCAAAATTATGAAAATTGTGTCAGTGACTAATTACTTTTGAACCTAACTATATATATTTTATTAACACAAACAAAACACAAGCTTATTTTAAATGCATAAAATTCATAAATGACACAAACTAATACTAATAAACAACTAAAAAACCTAAAAATAATAAATTAATACAAACAAAACAATTAATGACTTCTCCCCCCAACTGATGACCCTCAGAGCGTGGTAGGGCCTCTTTCCTTGGAGGTCTTTAAACAGAGGCTGGATGGCCATCTTTCAGGGATGCTTTGATCGTGATTTCCTGCGGGGCAGGGGGTTGGACTGGATGGCCCTTGTGGTCTCTTCCAACTCTACCATTCTATGATTCTACTGATAAAGTACAGTCGTCCCTTCACACGCCCGGCTTTGACTTTCGCGGTTTTGTTTATTTGTGGAAGTGGCGCTGCTTCCTGTCCCTTTGATGGTGTCTGCAGTGGCAGTTGGTAGGCATGGGAGCAGGACTGTCAGGGCTGAGAGTTGGTATGATAGAGGCTGCATGATTGCTGCTTCCTCTCCCTCTGATGATAGTTTATGGTGTACCAACTTACAGTTCTGTCCAGCTTCTGTTTCTGCTTTGATGTTGTATCTTTCAAGGTGGACTTTTACTCCCCAGTGTTATTATTGGGTGGGATCAAGGTATGTGCATATCTACAAATTCTGTGCTACTTGCTGGCTTTCATCTTTTCTCACCCTGCTTGGAGTAATGGGAGAACCTCACCACAAGCTTAATAAAGGATAGTGAATGTAATATTTCTTCTCAGATCACCTGAAGCTAAGAAGCGGCGAGCTTTTCCCAATGGCCCTCCTGCAAAGAAAGCAAAGAAAGAATCTTCATCTAGTTCTGACAGCTCCAGTGAAGATGAGAAACCCCCAGCTAAAAAAGGTGAGGTTTGCTAGGTTTTTTCTGGTAGAGAGTTCGTACTTGATTGAAGAAGCATAGGAATGCTGCTTTTGAATCATCATTAACAGTCACATGGCTACACAGAAATACTAAGAACATATGAAGAGCCCTGTTGGCTTGTGCCAACATTCTGCGTAGTTGAGCATATTGTTTCCCACCATAGCCAACAAGAGAAGTCCAAGAAGCCTTTCTGAAAGGACATATTTCCTGAAAACTTTCATTGTTCCTCTCCAGTGTTTGGTATTTTTAGAGATCCTGTGGGTGAATTTGGATTTTCCAGTTAACTATCATGCCTGTGAAATCTTAGAGCAGGAGAACCAAGGAGGAGTTAATTGTTCCAGTGGACTGGTAGTAGCTGAATGCAGCCTCGCTTTAACCACAGAGTTTAAAGGGCACAAGGTCTAGCTTCCTTGAGATGACATCATTATATAGCACTTCCCCATAGGTGAATACATTTATAATATAAGCTTCAGGAATAAAGAAGATACATATTACCAGAATGCCTGTGTATTGGCAGTCTGAGATAGAGCAAACAAGTTATAATTCACTTCCAGTGTGATTATTTTGTTTTATAATCGTTTCTCCTTTCCCTGTTCTTTCTGCCTGTTTTTTCAACCTTCTTTTCTTCTTGTTAGGTTCTGTTGTATTGTATTTTTCACTCAGTTTTTTAAAAAATAATGACTTGGTATGCTTCTACTGTTGAAATAATTTTTTTAAGTTGTGAAATGCACCTAGGGATGCAAATGAGAAAAGGACGAATACTGTCCTAAAGCTTACTCATGATGCATCTGCCCTTTCTCTTCCTCTGTAGTTGGTTTGGATTGAGAACCTCTCAGTGACCTACATGTGAACACTAAAAGCATACTGTCATTAAGATGTGTAAATACCTGGCTTATATAGCTAACACCACATGAGATTCAGTCAGATTTTCAGCTGGGGCCATTACAGCTTCTGCTGTAGTAAAAAGGTCTATGTTCTGTGGCTGGGACTCTACTACAGAGCCAAAGGATTTCAAAACTTGTAGTCTCTCTGGCTTTTCTTCGCAAACGAAGATTCAGGAAGGACTCATCCCGCGCTTTCTGCAAGCGCGCTGATGACTAAAAAGGCCAATCCGAGATAAACAAGTCCGGTTGCAAAAAGCACAGCAGAAGGTCTCCTTGGGTGATGTTTTTGGGTTGTGATTCTTTCTGCGTTGTCGTTTCTCTTCAAGACTTGTTCGTCGTGAGTTCTCAAATAAGGCTGCAGCTTGTAGTATAAAATTAAGTAATGCTAATTGCAAGTGGCAGACCCTTTTGATGCCCTTGACTTCTAGAACAGGGACTATATTTTGCTAGAACTTTCCACCTTTGATATTAGTCTTGTAATGTTTGCAGTTTGCACTACCAGTAGTCAGATGCAAACAGAAGTTGCTAAGAGCACTTGAATCATGTAATGAAGTTTACATGCTGGGACACCTTAGTGTTAATTGTAAACAGAGCAAAGCTGTTGGAGGTCCATAGTCAATAATTTAGGGTAAAGGGGATGTCAATTTTCTTAAGTGCAATTTCCTAATTTAACAAATTAGAATTCCTCAGAGTTCAACTAAGGAAAAATAATTGAATGGTTAAGTAGATAGGAGTTTGACATGGAGAGGAGAAGGCAGCTCCAATCACCAAAGAGAAAATTCTAGTTGTCTGATCCCATCTGAAGGGTGCTGGGAAAGAAAAAAAAAATCAGCTAGAACTAGCTGCAGCAGAGTTGTATATGTCCCTCCATACTGGCAGTTGATATGAAGCAGATATACTCTAGTAATGGGATGGAGCTTGTAGCTTTTTCTCTCCATTTATCTCTCCGTTACATGAGTTAATTGTCTACGTGGCCATAATTGCCTCATTGATAAAGACTGTAGCAAATTTTGTGAACTGTTTATGTGAGTACAGGTGCGTGGTTCTTTGGGTGTGTCTTAATATTTACTTTTTTCAAATCTAGCCAGTAAGCTGCCCAAAGTGCCTGTAAAGGCAATTCCTGACAATGCAGAGAGCAGCAGTGATGACTCCAGTGACTCTTCAGACTCTGAGCAAGAAAAGAAGAAGCCAGTGAAGGTTAGGATATTGTACTTCTCCCAAGTGTTAGTTACATTCAGTGGTGGCACTAGGGGTGTGTGGAGAGGCTGAACTGCACCAGGTGATAGTCAGGGAATGGGGGATGACACCAGCCTCAGCGACACAGGTTACGTTTATGTTGTAATCCTTACAGGGAACTCCAAACTTAAATATAATGGTAGATAGCCCTTCAGTTTTTCAGTGCTGGTGAACAAGCTTCAGTGAAAACCAGATTCTCTGGGGGTGGAGCGAAGAGGAATCCTTGTACAATTGGGAAACCCTGTCACCGCCCAGAGAAAAGCAGGAAGTTGCATCATGGTCTCATGGAAATTTGAAACTTTCTTTGTTTTCTCCTCCATCGGATCTCCATGAGGCCAGTACAACTTCTTGCTTTTGCCCAGAGTAGATCTAGGAACCTCTTCTCTGTTCTGTTCTTTTCTCTTCCCTTGTTGTCTATTTTTTCATTCTTTTCATTTTTCATTCTCCTTTTTTCCTGCAGTTTATCTCTCCCAGCTCTTCCCTTAACCTTTTTCTTAAAACAAACAAACAAACTGTTTTCCAGCAGCCTGGGGAGGAACTCCTTCATTGGGTATTGGCTCCGCCTCCAACCAATCGCAGGCAGAACCTTCACGGCAAGTACCAATGTTCCATTTCTTCCTTCTGCCCAGTCCTTCTACCCCCCTCAAATTTCCTAGCCTTTCAATCCTCACCCCCCTCTCCATTTCTGCTCTGATCGTGGTGCTAGGAGGCAAGGAAATGGAAAAGACACCAAGGGATTCAGCCACAGGGCACGGACAGAAGGATGGAAACCAGGTCGCCCAGAGCCACTCACAGAGCACACCACGGGCACCCAAGGAGGCCGGGGGATCCTTGAACCCAACACCACTCCGGGTGCATACAGAGGGCTGCTGCTTAGAAGGCCTCGACAGCAATTGCCCAGAGCCGTTCAGGGAGTGTGCCAGGGGTGTCTTGCATGGCAGCGACGGGGCATTCAGCCAAGACCACGGAGATGGTGCCGCTGCAGAATCGTGCCAGAATTGGCTCCTCTGCCCGCACAGACTGCCTTCTAAACGAACAGGGAACGCCAGAAGAGACCCGTTGGAACGTCAGATGAGGTACAGGGCGACAAGGGGCGAACTCAGTCCACTCCCTATGATCACCCCTGACTGGGGTCCCTAATATCCCCCAGGAACGGAAGCAAACCCGAGGGAGTTCTCTCTTTCCCAAGACCACCTACCTTCGCTCTCTCTGGAGGTAATTATCAGCTAGGAACAGTCGGGGGGAGGAAGTTGCAAGCACTGATAAGGGTCTCAGGGGCATGACCGCGGCAGGGCAATTCTACCAGATGGGGAGAATTTTCTAGAGCCCAAGGAAGGAGAAAGGCTGCTCAAGGATCCAGATGAGAAGAAAGCAGATGGGGCCCTGAGAAAGGTCCATGAGACATCAGCCTTAGGCGTCCGGGCATCAGCAGCGACCTCCCTCTTTGCAAAAGCAGCTATCCTGTGGGTTCAGGATCTCCTGAACATTCAACAGTTGGACACCAGGACCCTGCATAGGATACTGGCAAGAATACACCACACCCTACAGTTCATAGTGGATGCCTCAAAGGATTCCATGTCATTCACAACCATTCCTTTCAAAGGAACCAAGCTCTTTGGAGAGGAGGCGATCTTGGTAGAGACCAAGAATAAAAACAAGTAATGCCTTCAACACTTCGAAGAGGTGACAGACGAGGGGATAAACATTCCTTTCAGTCCTCTCATTCCTTTCGCTCCACAAGGGATTTCAACAGACAAAAAGACTACCACTCTTTCTGCCCAGCCTGGTCTAGAAATAACTATACCATTTGCCAGGCTCCAATCTCACAGCCCACAAATAACTGCAGGAGGCCACCAACCCCAAAGAGATGGCTCCCAACAACAAGTCTGACTCCGAAACAGTTCCAGTGGGCGGCAGGCTCTCTCTGTTTCTAGAGCGCATGGTCAAACTCTACATGGACAGATGGGTTCTCGCAAAACACTTTCACAAGGGTACCACATAGAGTTCTACACAAGGCCCAGGAGCAGGTTCCTCCTCGCCCCGGTCCCCAAGAATTCCCAAAAGGCAGCAGACCTCTCCAATGCCATTTGTCATCTGCAAGAAATCAGAGCAATAGAGGAGGTCCCAACACAGCAGCGTTTCTCAGGGGTGTACTCCTTGTTCTTCACGGTTCCCAAGAAGGGAGGGGACTCCCGGTCAATACTAGACCTAAAATACATGAAGTCCTGTGTTACCTACGGACACTTCCGAATGGAGACTCTTGTCCATCAGAGAAGCCCTTCAGAGAGGTGACTTCCTCGCCTCTCTGGACTTATCGGAGGCTTACCTGCACGCCAATTATCAGCAAGGAAAGCAGACAGTACCTCTGCTTTGCGTTCAGGGAACAACACTTACAGTTCAGAGCCCTCCCATTCGGGCTGGCATCAGCACCCTGGGTGTTCACCAAGGCTCTGGTGGTGCTCATCGCGCTCCTGAGGAGTCAGGGGATTCATCTTTATCCCTACTTGGACGACGTACTACTTGAGAGCATCCTCATACGAGAAAAGGCAGAGAGACTTACACACGACGATCCAGTGCCTACAATGTCATGGGTTCATAGTAAACTTCAAGAAGAGTCACCTCACCCCCTCTCAGTCAGTCGCTCACCTGGAGACCTGGATAGACACAGGTTGTGGCGAGATCTCCCTGTCACAGGAGAGACAACAGGTGATCAGGAAGGAGGCTCACTTGATGAGGACTCTATTGCTTGTTCTGCTGACCTCATATTATGAAATCATAATGACCTCATTATGATTTCAGTAATCCAAGTAATTCCATGGGCCAGGTTCCACTAAAGACCCCTGCAGTCCTTTTTCATAGATTACCAACAGCAGATAGCCTTGAAAAAGTGCATCCTACTTCACCTGTCACAAATGGTCAAGGACTCACTGGCCTGGTGGACCCAGAAAGAGAATATTGACAAAGGCTCCCCCTTCCCGCACACTTATCAGATCACAGTAACTTCAGATGCGAGTCTGAGAGGCTGGGGAGCCCACTGCCAGGGCGACGTGATACAGGGAGTCTGGGATTCCCCAGGAACAAGGACTCAGCATCAACTGGCTGGAACTTCAAGCGGCACGCCTGGCCCTGCAACACTTCACTCCATTACTTCGAGGGCACCACATTCTAGTCCTAACAGACAACACAACAGCCCGCTCCTACATAGCCAAGCAGAGGGAGGATCTAAGTCACGATCCCTCCAGAAGGAAGCAGACTTCCTTTTTCACTGGTTGGAGAGAACAGTGAGGTCCATAACAGCCCAGTATCTTCAGGGGTCAGACAACTGTCAGGCAGACTACCTAAGCAGACGCTCAGTGCTCCCTGGAGGGTGGGAGTTGAATCAGGACATCTTACAACATATTCAGAGGTGATTTGGGACTATGGAGGTTGATCTGTTTGCATCACCAAAGAACACCAAGCTAAGCCGCTTCTTCACCAGGTTCCCGAGTCTATGAGCGGAAGCAGTGGACGTGTTACGGAGCATCTGGCTGAAGGGTCTACTTTACCTGTTTTCTCCTTTATCACTCATAGCGAAAACGTGCCAGAAGGCGAGACAGGAAAAGGCTCAGGTGGTCCTCAAAGCTCCACACTGGCCACAGAGACTCTGGTTCTCAGATCTCATGGACATGTTGATAGAAAGCCATGGCATCTCCCGCAGCGAGAGGACCTCTACCACAAGGGTCCAATCAGCCATCCCAGGGCAGATTGGCTCCAGTTAGCTGCATGGAGATTGAGCAGAGCGCTGAGAGACTACAGCTATGAAGAATCAGTCATAAACACACTCCTATCATCCCGTAAGCAGTTGACTACGAGAATATACGAGGCAACATGGCAAGCCTTCAGACACTGGTGTAACTCCAGTTTTACCCCTCACAACAAACTAATAGTAAAACACGTCTTGGCGTTCCTGCAGAAACGCCTGGACATGGGACTAAGCCCTAACACATAAAAGCAACAGGCAGTAGCAATAGCCTCCGTACTCCCTCTGTCACAGGGATGTCTTCTTAATAATAATAATAATAATATATTTCTATCCCGCCCCTCTGCAACGCAGTTGGGGCGGCTTACAGCATAAAAACTCCATAAGTACATCAGTACCCTAATCCACCCACCCCTTAAAACAATATTAAATTAGAAATATTGTTCTTCTTTCCTCTCATCCTCACGTGAGAAGATTTCTGAGGGGAGCCACACTAATTCCCCCCCCCCCCCCCCGTGTGACACAGATTCCCCTTTTGGAGCCTCCCACTGTGTCCTGTGACAATTAATCCAACCTCAGTTTGAGCCGCTGAGAAAGATTTCATTGCTGATACTTACCCTGAAGGTGGCATTCCTTGTGGTTATAACCTCGGCTAGGAGGGTCTCCAAACTGGTGGCCCTATCAATCAGGGAACATCTCTTCACTTTCAATGACAACTCTGTGATTCTCCATCCAGATCCCTCCTTCAGACCAAAGGTGCTGTTGGATTTTCATATCTCACGGGAGTTGGTTTTACCCTTGTTTTGCCCAGACCTATTGCATCCGAGGGAGCGACTGTGGCACAAGTTGGACGACAGGAGAGCACTCAGGATTTACATCAAGTGCATGAGTTCATTCAGGTGCTGCGACTTACTCTTTGTGTCATTCAACCCAGCGTCCATGGGAAGTAAGGCCTCAAGACAAACTATAGCCACATGGCTGAAGACAAACTATAGCCACATGGCTGAAGGCCTATATCCTAATGGCCTACGACATATCAAGGACACCAAGGCCGACAGGCGTAATGGCATACTCAACAAGATTGGCCGCAACCTCAGCAGTCTTCTCAACCAATGCCCCCATGTCAGAGATCTGTAGGGTGCCAACATGGAGCAACCCTTCCACATTCATTAGCCACTATAAGGTGGGCAAGTTCAGATTAGTGGAGGCCACCTTCGGGAGGAGAGTCCTCCAGGAAGTAATAAAAGATTAAATTCCCCTTCTCGCAGTCACACCCACCCTTCAGTGGTGGATTACAGCTTGGGCACGTCCCAGTTGTACAAGGATTCCTCTTCACTCCACCCCCAAAGAATGCCACATTGGTTACTTACTGTGAAGGCGCATTCTGGGGGCTGAAGTGAAGATGAATCCTCCCCTCGCCAGTGACTGTGATAAGTCAGGTTGTATGTATATGTTTTTTCTTACTATTTCTTTTTGTTCCTATTACTATCCTTTTCTTATGGGGCTTTGCTAGTCAGGAAACTGGCCTCATGGAGATCCGATGGAGGAGAAAACAAAGTTTCAAATTTCCATGAGACCATGATGCAAACTTTCTGCTTCTCTCTGCATGGTGACAGGGTTTACCAATTGTACAAGGATTCTTCTTTGCTCCAGCCCCCAGAATGCACCTTCACAGTAAGTAACCAATGTGCCATTTTCCACCACCTCCCGTGCAATAGGGGCAAAAGAGTATGTTATATTCTAGGCTGCCTCCACCATGGCCTTGAATTATAGTCTGTTTTAATATCTTTAATACAATGCATTTAGGTACATAACCTGTGGTATTTACCCATATGTTTTATTAGAAGGGAGACGCTCCTCAGGTAAAGAAGACAGCCGTCCTAAAAACAAAGCCCCAGAAGAAGCCTATCAGTTCTAGTTCAGATTCAAGTAGCTCAGAAGATGACGCTCCAAAGAAGCAGTTGCCAAAGTCAACAGGAGCTAAAAAAGCAGCAGGAGCTAAAAAAGCAGCACAGGCACCATCTAAGTCAGGTAACTTACTTGCTTTGGTCAGTGCAGCAGTGTGAAATTCAGTGTACAGGTTTCCAAACATGATTTTATGATAGTTTTATTCAATTAGCATGGTTATGATTCAAATATTGGATAGAGTTTGAATTTTTGGATTTTTATTTTTTTTCATTAAAATGTCACCCGGTTTTTGTTGTTGTACCTTCAAGTTGTTTCTGACTTATGGTGACCCTGTCATGGGGTTTTCTTGGCAAGGTTTGTTCGGGGGGAGCGGTTGCCTTTGCCTTCCTCTGAGGCTGAGAGAGTGTGACTGGCCCAAGTTCACCCAGTGGGTTTTGGCCAAATGGGGATTCAAACCCTGGTCTCCAGAGTTGTAGTTCCGTGCTCAAACTATTACTTAAAGCTGACTCTGGGATGCATTTAAACAAGGAGGAAATCTGAAAAACATCACAAAGATAGGACAAAATAAGTTTCTATCCCTAGAGCTTGGCCTATTGTAAGTTTAGAAGACAAAAACATTATCAAACAGTTTAATACAATCATAGAATCTTCTAGTTGGGTCACAAAGGCTATCTAGTCCAACCGCCTGCTATGCAGGCATATAGATCTAAGGCTCTCCTGAAAGATACACATCTGACCTCTGTTTAAAGACCCTCAAAGAAAAAGTCCTTCACCCCCTGAGGTAGTCTATTCCACTGTCAGACATTTCTTACAATAAAGATGTTTCTGTTTAGGTGGAATCTATTTTCTTGGAAATTGTATCCATTGGTTTATATTCTGGTCTCTGGAGCAGCAGAAAAGAAGCTTGCTCCATTTTCTACATGGTATCACTTCAGACATTTAAAGATGCTCATGGAGTCTAGCAGCAGTTTGAGACCAGGCTTTGAATCCCTGCTCAGCCATGAAAGCCAACTGGGTGACCTTGGGCAAGTCACACACTCTCAGCCCTCAGAAAACCCTGTGATAGGTTTGCCCTAGGGTCACCATAAGTTGGAAATGACTTGAAGGCACATAGCACAAATATCATGTCACCTTCTAAGCTGAACATACCCAAATCCCTAAAGAATTTCTCATAAGGCTTGGTTTCCAAACTTTTGATCCTTCTGGCTGCCTTTCTGTGGACATGTTCCAGCTTGTCTATATCCTGTTTAAGCATCAGTCTGGTGACAGATTGATGACTTTGTTCCTACGTTCGCCTTCTCTTTAAAAGCCAGTTCGAATAAGTACTTTATGCTACTCCTGGCTTGGAATTTGACAAACTGCTATGACAGAAATGACCAACTTTTAGTTTTCAGCTGGCCTTCTAGCTGGCTCCAGCTACCTTTTTATTTTATTTTTATTTATTTATTTATTTATACCCCGCTCTTCAGCCACAAGGCTATCAGAGCGGCTTACAAATTGTTTTAAGCAATAGCAATTTACACATCTACACTGCATTAAGCAGCTTCCAATGTGTGTTAGCTAATTGCCCCCACAAGCTGGGTACTCATTTTACCGACCTACGAAAGGATGGAAGGCTGAGTGAACCTTGGAGCCTGCTGGAATTGAACTTGCAACGTGTTGACTTGCAGTACTGGCATTTAACCACTTGCGCCACCAGGGCTCCGATTGCAACTACAATGAGCAGGACTGTCCCCTTTTCTCTCCTCCCTTGCATGAGAGGGACAAATTATTTTTGCCAGAGGATTGGACTGATCACTTAAAGTAGACTGTTGAAATTGGCACAGAATTGCTGATTGTATACTGCTGTTGTATACTGTCTTGGGCCTCATTGTGCGGACAGAATTGTATTGTACAGTTCAGCAAGATAAACCTAAAAATGGGCAGTAAATTCTTGCTGTGTGCATGTATATGTAATAGTTAGATCTGAACTTTCTCTTATTTGCTGCTTCCCTACATGACATATTCTTTATTTTGTTTTGTTTATATCAGGAATGGGTGCAAAAGTTACCACGGTGATGCCCAAAATCACTAATGGCAAAGCAGAGAGTAGCAGTAGCAGCGACAGCAGCAGTAGTAGTGAGGATTCTGATACAGAAAAGAAGGCACCTGTGAAGGTAAACAGTAGTTCTTTGTGTTGCACCTACAATTATATTTCTGTTCCTAGTTATTTACTCTGTTTGGAAAGAGGCTGTCTAATTTCCTTGTTTTGTATTAAAAAGTAATGTCCTTTTTAATGCAAGGTGACTAAAGAAAGAGAAAATAATATGTAAATGTATAGATTTATTCAATACACATTTTTAGATGGCTTGGTTTTTTCACAGAAGAAAGTAGTATTACATGAACAAGGTGATGAATACAATCACATGATCTTGTTGAACAAATTGAAACTCATCCATCAAAACTGAACAGGTACATGGCTCACTTACCTCCCCAGATTCTACCTTCAGCATGTAGTCTATGTCAGAATGAATCTGAGCTATTTTCTCTGCAAACTCATCACAGTGCATTTCTGAGGGCACTTCCAATTACACTAAACAACTGTGGTGGACTAGAATGTGCCAGCATAATAGAGACAGCAATGAATCCCATACTTGATTGGATTTATTCCAGGTCTTTCTATACTGTTGCTCTAGTCATTCCACAAGTGCTTTGTTGCTCTCCGCTGCTCAGAAAACCAAGGTGCCCTTGCTTTGCTCTCAAAGGATGTTTAGGAGCAATTGTATTGATCACCCAGGTCATCTCTCTATTCTACAAATCAGCCAGGGCATCAGTAGAATTGCCAGTTGTAGCAGCTAGAAAACCTGCACTTGGGAATCCTGGAGCCATTAGTCTGAGAGCAGACCATTTTCGTGGGTCCCCACCTCTGCAGAGATTAGGAGTTCCAGCAAATATAACTTTAGGTAGTCCTCTGCCCGTGAAAGTGGAGTTCTTTTGAAGCCCGTTACCCACAGATCACCCTCACCCTGGACAGAAAAATTAGATCAAGAGCATAGACTGCTACATGTTTTTGGCCAGATATTAACTGAGATGGACCAATGGTTGGCATGGAAGCCATGAAATTTTGAACTAGTCCCAATGAGGGGGCCTCAGCAAGTTTGGAGGAGAGCAGCACTGCTTCCAAGACCACTTGTGCCAGCTCATGCAGGAATACTGTTGGGCAGCAAGGTCAAGTACATAAAAAAAAAAATCCCAGTCCTGTCTCATTGCTGTATTACGAGGTCTATGCACTCAAACCTTGAAGGTTGTTGGAGGAGGAATATTAATAAGGGGTTGTTGGTATATGCCTTCAAGTCATTTCTGACTTATGGTGACCCTAAGGTGGACCTATTACAGGGTTTTCTTGGCAAAATTTGTTCAGAGGGGGGTTGCCTTTGTCTTCCGCTGAAGATGAGAGAGTGTGACCTGCTCAAGGTCACCCAGTAGATTTTCATGGCTGAGCGGGAATTTGATCCCTGGTCTCCCAGAGTCAGTCCTATGCTCAAACCACTACACCACACGAGCTCTTATTAATAGATTCACAATAGATCACGGTGACTCCCCCTGTCCATCAGGATTTAAATAGCAGCACTTAGTTGTCTATCTGAACACATATTTAGCTGACCAGAGATACATGCAAAAATCAGTTATACCTGGAGAGCTCCAACTATACTTAATCAGTCAAAGCTGTCCTAATGGGATACCACCCAGTTAACTGAAGTGTGGTAGGGAGCCATACCAGGGCTGCCTTACTCAGCCCCACTGGCTAATCCCTCTCCACCAGCTCTATTTTCCTATATAGCATGCTTTTTACTTTGTTTTAAAACCAATTTCCTCTTTTCTGTATTCAAGGTAAGTATCCTGTCCCACAAGAGCAAATATAACAATAAATCTGTTAGCTTTTAAAGAGCCATAATACTTTCTGCCATGGTGTAGATGCTGGTGGACTCTGATTCCCATCAGCCTGGCCAATGATGAGAGATGCTTGCTGTTGTAGTTTAATGTCTGGAGAACCCACTGCTGCTCTAAATGCTCCATGGTGGTGCCTTAATAGCTTTTCATGTCTCTGGCTTTGTACTACTGCTTTAGCATAATTGATCAAGGAATAAGTAGCTTTGAATGTTCATAGAATCATAGAGTTGGAAGGGGGCTCAAGGGCCATCCAGTCCAAGCCCATGCCATGCAGGAATACACAATCAAATCATTCCCAACAGATGGCCATCCAGCCTCTGTTTAAAAACCTCCAAAGGAGAAGACTCCACCATACTACGAAGCAGTATATTCCACTTCTGAACAGCTCTTACTGTCAGGAAATTCTTCCTAATGTTTAGATGGAATCTCTTTTCCTGTAATTTGAACCCATTGCTCTGTGTCCTAGTCTCTGGAGCAGCAGAAAACAAGCTTGCCCCATCCTCAGTATGACATCCCTTCAAATATTTAAACATGGATATCATGTTACCCAAAATGCTCCTTGGAAAATTCCAAGAAAATAATTGAGTTTCTTATATGTTGGGGAAATTAGCAGCAACTCGATTTTGGCTATGCACAAGGGAGTAACAATGGGATCTTGAAAAACTTCGTCTACCAGTACTACCTGGATGGAATACACACACATGTGGAATTAAGTATGGTTTTTATTAAAGCGTTCAAAAGTAACACCAGACACACACACATTCACACAGAAAAAGCATTCACACAAGGCTATAGAAAGGCAGTAGAAAAAACTTGGGATAGAGGGTAGCAAGAGGATTTGTTGGGGGTGATACAACCTGTCCTGTAGTCAGTCCGGCAGACTGGATGGAGGAACCTGGGGTGGCCACACAGAGGGACAGAGTGTCCCCTGGAACTGAAGTCTGTGCACGCTTGCGCATATTTTTGGGGGTCATTTATACCTCCAAATATACCTGAGGGGATTGGATGTTTCATGGGTTGAAACAATACATTTCCTGAGCCTTCCTGGATTGCACAATGAGTTTCCTGGTCTTGACAAAAGGTGTGGAAGATGCTAATGTGTTTCTTAATGTCCAGTGATTGGATTTTAAAAGCTTGAGCAACCTGTGTAAGGTTTGAGGATTAGGGAAAGGAAGTTTCAAAACCAGCAAATACAAAGGTTTCATCCAACCATCCATCATCTCCCTTTCCACTGGGAAATGTGTCCTTTTTGGCTTTTAGCCTTAATCTTCCCTAGGGCAAAGCATGGCATTCAGCTGTCTTCTCTGAGACCATTGTGCCTTTTCCCTTGTGGAAGGTCACATTGATGACCCAAATTAATAATGTGCCAGTTTATTAATACACAATTTCTGAGGTCTCTAGAAATGGGGTATAGGCCATGCTAACAATCATATCCCCTCTCAACCTTCTCTTCTCCAGACTAAACATGGCCAGCTCCCAAAGACTCTCCTCATAGAGCATGGCTTCCAGACCTCCCACCATCCTGGTAAAAAACTTCACTTTCATGATTGTGGGATGGGAATCTTTCCTGTTAAGAAGAATAAGCCAGACAAAACACCACAGCCCAAACAACCTGTGGAGAAAGGCAAAACTCTGAGCAAGGGCATCAGCAGTAGTGAAGATTCTTCTGACAGTTCTGAAGATGAAAAGCAGTGCTCAAAGCTCAAGGCTGGTGAGTTATTTATTGAAAGACAGTTTTGTTAAAGGCTGTGAAGGTGACACCTTTTTTTAATTTCAAGGTATTTAATTTAAATTTAGAGTTCTATTCTCCAGAAGCTCAAATAATGCTAATAGAAAGCAAATTCTGTGATTGAGTTAGATTCTGCTTTTTAATAAAATTATATTGGTTATGCAGTTCTAATAATTTGATATTTGAAAGGCTGTCATAGTAATAAAATTCTATATTATGGGCTGAGGAAAAACATGAAATGCATAACATTTGGAAAGAGGAGAGGAATCAGACTATGGAAAAGTCATGAGGAGTTTGTGGTTGAGGAAGTTTGTGTGTGTGCTGGGAACTATATTACGAAACATGAAGATATAAATGTTCTCATCCATTTCAAGCATTAAGTAGTAGTACCGAGCCTTTCAATTTTTTCTTCTACTGTGAAGAGTAGAAATCTTTCTTTATATTTATAAAATGTATTGAGGAGGGGCCATGGCTGAGTGGTAAAAGTTCAGTCCTTGGAGTCTCCAGATAGGGATATGAGAGACTTCTGTCTGAAAGTCAGCCGGTATAGACCAGGGGTTGGCAGCCTGCAGGCTATGTACTCCCTCACCCATTTTTGCGGCCCCTCAACAATGTCTCCCATTGTTTGATTTTGGTGGGTGGTTAAAACAAGAGGAAGGATGCTCCTGGAAGCCCCAAGGAGGACTTGTTCTCCTCTAAGGGAAGACATGAAGCCTTAGGTTTTCTGTGTTTTTTCCCAGGCTGTGAGGCCATGAAAGCCTTCGACTTCACATGAAGCCTTGCTTTAATGAAAGAGTCCTCCCCCACCCATTTGTTTGTTGTTGGGGTTTTTTAAAACTGGAAGGTAGCCATTAATTTTCAAAATATGGTGTGTCCTAGATGTGTGTGTCAAAATTACACACCTACCAAAGTTGCTCACTCCTGATGTGAGCAGTACTGAACTATTTGGACTGATAGTGTACTACATACATAGGAGTTTTCTGAGTGGATGAGATATTTTGTCAAAAAGCAGAAATGTGAATAGGTTTCAATCTGTGCTGGATGAAGTTGTGCTCCTCCTGAAGGCTGGAGGAGTTTGGGTGTATTCCTGAATTCAGCCCTCAGCTCAAATGCTCATGTTTCAACAGTAGTCAGGAGTGTGTTTACACAATTTAAAGCTACTGTGCCCCCTATACTCATTCCTTGAGATATTTCTTCTGACTGGGCCGACACATGCCTTAGTTACGTCCTATTTGGAGTTTTGTAATGTGGACATGTCTTTGAAAAGTGTTTTAGACACTTCAACTGGTCCAAAATATTGTGGCCAGATTGTTAACCAGGACCAGAAACAGGGAGCACTTTAGCTACTGGTGTGTTTCCATACATTATAATGCCCTATCTGACTTGTGCCCAGGCTCAAAGACAGTATTTTCCCATACAAGGATGCCATGCAACTCTTTGACTAAGGGAAGTTAGGCTTTTTTTACTCAGGCAGGCTTTTGGCAACTAATTAGTTGCTGTATAAGGGGCATGTTACCACTCGGGTGTTAGTTGTTTTTAAATTGTGTTCTTGACAGAATTAAAGGCACAATTTAAAGCAATTTTAATCTTGAATCTTTGTGATTTAATTATCTTTTAATGGAAGACGAGCAGAATATAAAACCAACACATAAGTAAGTATTTAGGGTTCTATCTGCATGATTCCCTTCACTCTAAGTACTGAAGTACACAACACAGCTGGGGAAGAACTGTCCCCTTGATGGTTTATATATTTATATCCTCTTAATCCTCTTGTCTGTTTGCAGGCCAGTACAGTGCTGTGCCACCCCCTGTGTCCATGGAATCAAAGAACAATAAAACACAAGGGCTTGCTTATAAGAAGAAGTTGGAGGAAAGTGACAAAAAGAAGCAGGTGTCCAAGAAGAGAGCAACAGGTGTGTATTTGAAGAAGGAATTATACATAATTGACTAGACATTTACATTTGAAAGAATACATGCAAGAGACGCACCTTTGCTCCCACACCTTTTTGGTTTTTGAATTTTTTTTTCAGGTATAGTCTTGTGGTTTATTACTACTTTCATCCAGAAAGGTTGGGTGGAGGAGTCTAAAGTGTGTGCTCTCGCTCGCTCTCCCTCCCTCCCTCCGTGTGTGTGATTGTGTGTGCGCATGCACATTTCAGAATTCACCCAACCTTATTCTGGAGGCAAGATAGATGAGTTGAAGTTCTTCTTAGCTATGATTGAAGACTAATTTGGGGGTGGGGCTTATAAAATACTTTACAAGAGCCCAAGGTTTTCTCTGATTCAAATTTTACATCTGAGCTAGAGGAGAATTCCAAGCTTTTTTTTCTTGAGAAAAGAATACTTTGTCTGGAAGGAGCTCTCCCCTGGCTGACAAAAGACTTTGTTAGCCTGGAATCATGGAAGCTTCTAGAGTTTTACAATTCCTGGCTGACACAGGCGAATAGTTTTTGTAGGCCAAATTTTTGATTGCTTTCATGCATCCTAAACTGAGACTGCTAAAGGGTTTCTGGTACTCTAGAACCCAGGCTGCAGCAAAGCCTGTATAGTCAAAGGGAGTCCTGATAAGGCAAGCTTGTGCTGGGCTTTTTGGACAGGGCTGGATGGCGCTCTCCCAAGCCATCAGTTGTAGATGCCTTTTTGCCCCTTGAGTTTTTTTTTTTAAATTTTAATTTTTATTCATTTAGAATTCTTCAATTTTTTTTTACAAAAAGTATAGTTTCAATATTTACATTTACATTTCCTTCATCATCATCAAATTATTTCTTTCTATACATTTATAGATTCTTTTTATGTATAAAAAAATCGAGAAAGAAAATACATTAAAAGTATCATGAATACCATAGTAATAATATAATTATGAATGAATTTGTACTCTTATTGTTTACATCCTATTCTGTCTATTACGTTGACTTCCTCTCTGACTAATCCAAATATCAATTAGTTTAATAAGTACATCTCTTATTATCTTTATCAGGTTTCCTATATTCTTGTTTAAAATATCTAATATTATTTACATATAGTTATTTATATTTATTTATGATTATATCATTCTTTTTCTTACTCATTATAATTTGTAAATCATCATCCTTTGATTATTTGGATATACAAACCTTTTAATTAGAAGTTGAATGCTGCAACCTTACCCCATTTTTTTTTTGTATTTAGATACTTTAGACTAATCATCTATGTACTTTTCTATTTTTCCTTTTATTAGCATTGTTAATCTGTCCAATGTTATTGAGTCAAAAAGTATGTCCAGCCATTGGTCTGTTGTTGGGCCCTCTTTGTTTTTCCACATCTTGGCAAAAGTTATTCTTGCTGTTACCAACATATAGAATATTATTTTACCATGTTCTTTTTCCAATTTCTCTTCAATCATTTCTAGTAAGTATACTCTGGTTTTAGTGGTAATTTTATCTTCATAATATCTTCAATTACATGTTGTATTTGTTTCCAATATTTTATTGATTTTTGACAACCCCACCACAGATTTATGTTCTGCCTTTCCTGATGCAGGATCCAAGGCAGCTTACAACAAATTAAATTAATTTAAAACAGAGTGTATATAAAAGCTTACTGTACAAAAATTTAAAAAACAAATAAACAATTCTATTAAAAGCACAAAGTTAAAGCAGTTCAAAACAAAGCACACCACATTAAAAGGCCTTTCTACCACATGAGTTAAGAGCTAAATAAAATGATTTTATTTATTTATTTATTTATACCCCACTCTTCAGCCACAAGGTTATCAGAGCAGCTTACATTTGTTTTAAGCAATAGCAGTTTACACATCTACACTGCATTAAGCAGTTTCCAATGTGTGTTAGCTAATTGCCCCCACAAGCTGGGTACTCATTTTACTGACCAGCGAAAGGATGGATTTGCCTGCCAGTGGAAAAAGAGCAGAGAGGGAGTCAACTGTAGGAGACAATTCCGCTGCCCAAGGTTTTCTCCCTTGTCTTCACCAAACATGCCTGTGATGGTGGTTGGACAAAGACAAAGCCCTCCTCCCAGGATCTTAAAATTCTTAAAATTACCCACTTGCCCAGTCTCCCCAATTGCTTTTAAGGACTAGGGACATCATGAGTCCACCACACAAATGATGACTCTCAACTTTCCAAGGATTCTGTTCACATCCTCAGGCTGCACAAATGGAAAGGTATCCAATAACACAGGATAAGCAGAAGCCAAGATTAAATCCATTGGACCCATATCAACTACAGCATCCAAATCAGAGCGATTTTGTCTCCATCGTGTCTTGCAAATTCTTCACAGTGTTCTGTCACGTGGTCTGCATTCTCTTCTTATGGGACAAACTGCAGAAGGCACCTTACCATTTGAGACAGCTTTGCTAGATGTCTGTGCAGATGCAATGGTGCAAACAAGTACAGTTGTCCCTCTGTATCCACGGATTTAAGTATTCACAGCTTGAAAATATTCTTTAAAAAATACTAATCCAGAAAGCAAACCTTGATTTTTGCCATCTTATATAAGGGACACCATTTTGCTATGCCATTCCATATAATGGGACTTGAGTATTCACGGATTTTGGTATCCACGGGGGGTCCTGGAACCAAACCCCAGCGAATACTAAGGGACAACTGTATCTCTTTATCGCCTCCATCACCATGAAGTAGGCTTTGCAATAGGCTCTTAATCTTTACCCAAGCTTCAATCCCCAGTGAGTCTGAGTCCCAACAAGTAGTGATCTGCTTATGATAATGGAGCTATAAAAACTTTCTCTGTACCCAGATCACCATCATCCCATCCAGCACAGAAAACTAGGTTTAGAGTGTGGCCAGCAGTGTGGGTGGCAGCAGATACTGCCTGGGACAGACACATGGTTGTGGTGGAGTGCATGAATTCCTGAGGCACTCACAGCAGATCCTCTGAATGGACATTGGAAGTCCTCCAGCACAACAAGTTAATAATAATAATAATAATAATAGTAATAATATAATAAATTATTTATATCCCGCTCCTCTACAAAACGCAATTGGGGCAGCCTACAACATTTAAAACATACATCCCACCCTCAATCCCTCTCCCCCCCCCCCTTAAAATACAGTTAAATAGTTCAAAAATTAAAACATACTTTAAAAATATCAAAAATAAAAAATAGACAGTGGGTGTAGCGAAGTCAGGACAGGTTAGATTTTCTTTTTTGATGGCCAGGCATCTATTCAGGAAAGGCCTGCTGGAAGAGATCTGTCTTAAGAGCTTTTTAAAAACTATTTAGGGTGGTGATATGACGGATCTCATCCGGCAGGTCATTCCATAATCTGGGAGCAATAGCCAAAAAGGTTCTCCGGGCGGTTGAAGAAAGCCTAGTTTTTAAAGATTGTAGCAAATTCCTCCCAGAGGACCCGAGTGCATGGGGAGGGTTATATGGAAGGAGGCAGTCCTGAAGATAGGTTGGACCTAAGCCATTTAGAGCTTTAAAGGTGATAACCAACACCTTGTACTAGGCCTGGAAACTAATGGGCAGCCAGTGAAGTGATCTTAAGATCGGTGTTATATGGGCTGTTCTGGATGTACCCGAGACCAGTCTGGCTGCCATGTTCTGTACTAATTGAAGTTTCTGGATCAAGCACAAAGGTAGCCCCATGTAGAGTGCATTACAGAAATCAAGACAGGAGGTTACCAGAGTATGTACCATGGTCTCAAAGTCCCCAACTTCCAGGAAAGGGTGCAGCTGGTGGATCAGCCGAAGCTGATAACAGGCACTCCTGACAGTTGCATTTACCTGATTTGTCATCTGGAGTGATGGGTCCAGGAGAACTCCCAGACTGCGAACACGGTCCGTGGAGGGAGAGTGTGATCTCATCCAATGCCTGGGTTCGGGACTGCTACCTTGAGTACCTCCGTTTTGTCTGGATTCAGCTTCAATTTGTTTTCCCTCATGCAGTCCATTACTGCCTTAAGGCAGTCATTAAGAGAAGAGACACCATCTGAAGCCAGAGCTAAAGACCAAGAAATGGAGAAATATGTCTTGGTGTCATCAGCATACTGATTACACCCCGCCCCATGCCGCCAGATGATCTCTCCCAGCGACTTCATGTATATATTGAATAGCATCGGGGACAGGATGGCGCCCTGTGGGATGCCACAATTAAGCTCTTTTCTTGCAGAGTGACAGTCCCTGAGCATCACCCTCTGGGATCTGCCTGAGAGGAAGGAGCGGAACCACTGCAGTGCCTCCGGTTCCTAGCCTTTTCAGGTGATCCAAGAGGATGTCATGATCTGTTGTGTCAAAAGCCACTGAGAGATCCAGTAGCACCAACAGGGTCACACTACCACTGTCGATGTTCAGGCGAAGGTCATCAGCTAAGGCAACCGTGGCCGTCTCCACTCCAAATCCCATCCTAAAACCAGTTTGAAATGGATCTAGGTAATCGTCTTCTTCCAAGACAGCTTGAAGTTGAAGAGCAACTGCCCTCTCGATCACCTTGCTCAAAAAAGGTAGTGAGACTGGCCTGTGGTTCTTCATATCCAGAGGGTCAAGGGAAGGTCTTTTTAGGACTGGTCTAACCACTGCTTCCTTCAGGCAAGATGGAACATGACCTTCCCTAAGGGATGCATTGATTATGCCCCTAAGGAACATCCTCAAAGCATCACCCCCCTGGATGGCCAGCCACGAAGGGCAAGGGCAGGTAGTCTTCCTCACTCTACCAAGGAGCTTGTCCACGTCATCAGTACTTACAGATTGAAACTGATCCAGTATAACCTCATCAGTGGAGTTATTGGATACCTCATCAATTGATTCTGCTACAACCCCGGCGTCCCAAGTCGGCTCTATCTGAGAGATTTTATCTGCAAAGAAGTTGTTAAATGTGTCACAGCAGGCAGTTGTCGGGTTTAGTAATGAATTCTGCACAGGTGGAACCTGTGTCAGTTCCCCCACCACCCTAAACAGCTCTGCCGGGCGAGACTCTGCAGACACAATATGTGCAGAAGAGAAGGATTTCCTCGCTGCGCATATTGTCTCTCTATAGGAAGTTGGGAGAACTCCAGCACCCCTGTTGCAGTCAACTCAGCTAGCTCAGGAAGGGAGACTGTTCAGCAGAAGATTGAGCAGTACACCAACCGTATCATTATTCTGTCCCAGTCATCCTCCTTCAAATACACACACACTCATACACTGCAAGACTCCATTCTTGGTGAGAGAGATAAGAGTCATGATAGACCACTGCAAGTGTGCCTCCCTGCCCCTAAGCTTCACCTGCTGCTATACAGAGAATGCAGGTGGACAAAGCAGGGAGAGATTAACCCCCCACCCACCCCCTGACTTCAGCCAGCCAGCTCTCTAGTATATGCTGGGTCAGCATAGTCATCCAGGGTCAGGCTGTTTTTCTGTTAGCCAACCAGACATTAATCAGCAGCATTTTTAGCCTAGGATGCCTGTTATCAAGGCTATCCAGACTATTTGAAATAGATTCAGTTTGGGGGCAACCCACACTCAGTGCTACTACCATGGGGGGAGGGAGATCCACAATCTCCCTACTCTGTATCTCCGTCTACCCATTATTATTACAATGGCTGCTTATTTATTTTTTTCATTATTTATTTGTGGAATTTACATGCTGCCTTCTTCTGAAGCGGGACCCAAGGTAGCTAACAAAACAGTTAAAATCATGGTTAAAATCAGTTAAAACCAATTAAACACATACAAAGAAAAAAACAGATAAAAACAACATAAAAACACACCCTGATAAAAGCTGCACAGGTGAAGTTATACATCAAAGTCCTGCTTGAACAAAAACGTTTTTGCCTTCTGGCCAAACAAAGACAGGGAAGGGGCCAGCCTAGCCTCCCATGGGAGAGAGTTCCGGAGGGTGGGAGCAGCCACTGAGAAGGCTTCCTCTTGTGTTCTCACCAAGCGAGCCTGTGATGGTGGTGGGACTGAGAGAAGCCTTCCCCTGAAGATCTTAAAACCCTTGCAGGTTCTCTAGATTGCTTTGCTTCCTTTATCACATGTTACAGGAGGACCCCGTATCCGCAAGGGATTGGTTCCAGGGGATAATGAAATCCACAGATAATGAAATCCACAGATAATAGCAAATGCTCCCCCATTGCCGTTCCCGCCACGGGAGCAATCCCAGGGAAGAAGGGAGGCGAGATCTCCTCCCCTCACCTCTGCATTGCCATTCCTGCCACAGGGGCGATCCTGAGGGGCTATCCCGGGGGAGAAGGGAGGCGAAATCTATTCCTCCCCTCTCTTCGCCCCTGTCACCAGTCCTGCCACGGGAGTGATCTCAAGGGGTGATCCCACGGGAGAAGGGAGGTGAGATTTCTCCTCCCCTCCCTTTGCCCCCGTGTCGCCATTCCCACCTCAAAAGCGATCCCAATGGGCAACCCCGGGGGAGAAGGTAGGTGAGATCTCTCCTCCCCCTCCCTTCGCCCCTGTGGCGCCATTCCTGCCATGGGAGCGATCCTAAGGGGTGCCGGGGGCAAAGGGAGGCAAGATCTACTCCTCCCCTCCCTTTGCCCCCGTCGCCATTCCGTGGCGGGAGCGCTCCTGGGGGTGAAGGGAGAAGGGAGGCGAGATCTCTTCTCCTCCTCTCTCTCCCCATCTACCCCCCTTGTTGTCGCCATCCGCAGATAATTGAATCAGCAGGTGGTGAATCGGGGATACGGGGGTGCTACTGTAATTTTTTTCTTTGCTGGCAGAACAGATTGTTTTTTGAAAAACCACAAATTACAGATAAAAAACTCCTCCAATTTCCTTCCAAACAAAGGAGAGTAACCCTCACCTTCACTCTCTAAAGGGATGGCCCCCTTTTGGTTTTGCCTCCTTCATTGACAACCCCACCACCTGGGGAAGCTGCCTTAAAAATCATTCAAAAAGGGACAGGTAATCCTCTGGTCTGTTTACCAGAAACTAGCTCAGTATCTGAGGGCCCTGGTTCTGGTAGGAATGTTGGAACAAGAAACTCCTTATTAAAATATGGAAAGTGAAAGCCAACACTTCTTTTTATAACATTTTTTCTCAACTATCTTTGATATAAAAACAATTAAAATAAAGTGTAAAATTAAAATTAAAAATCTAATGAAAATCAAAAGCAGCATATTTACTAACTTATCCAACCTGCCAATGTTACAGAAAGGTTTTCACTTTTTCTAGAGTTTAATAAAGATGGAGGGGCAGGATTTTAAAGCTGCACCAAGCACGTCAGAGAAAGCACTATGCTGTGTTCAGTTCATGAAACTCCATAAGGGAGATATCTGTCCTTCAAAAATGCTGTTTTTTAGGATTTAATGTTCTATGGCAGCTTCCTGAATTATGCCTAGAAATTTCCCAGTTGTGAAAGCGGTGTTTTCCCAGCAGTGAAGGGCTGGAAGTCCTGGGATGGATTGTTCCTCTTCACCCAAATATAAAGGAATGGTGCAGACCTTTGAGGAATGCCCGCTAGTGAGAGGAGCCCCTAGTAAGTCTTCATTCTTGCCTCAAGCCCTGCAGGTTGCATTCTTCTCTTGCTCTTCTTGATCTAACAGCAACAGGAAGGGTTTCTGCCTTCCTCCTATTCCTTGGTGAGACTATCCCAAGTGGGAATTTTCTCCCACACATAGAGATGTTTTTATGTAGAGTGGCCCATTCTTAATGGGTTTAGAAGGCTAGTCTAGGCTTGTCCCGGGCCTTGCCCACCTCATAAAAGAGGCAGAGCCAATAAAGGAGTCTCTACAGGGCTAGCAGGTGAGAGAAATCCCTCTACTTGGCAGCATCATTGTACCACCGACCCCCAGCCTGTTAGGAAGCCAGAGACAAGGCTGGGGACCAGAGAGCAGCAGCAATAGTCTTGCTGTCAGTGCCACAGAGATCCAAAGGGAGGAAACTGTTCAGGCACATTGGGAACTGAAATCCCTTCTATCATCTCAGAGCAGGAAGGCAGTAGGCTCAACCACACCATGGCAATAAGGCAAGTGCCTGCAGTCTCCACGGTCGATTGGGCAAAGCTAAACCTGTTTTCCCAGATGGCACATATTGGAGACCTCGATGAGGCAACAAGCGAAAGCGGGAGTGAGGCAGAGGATAATCCCAGCCAGTAGCTGGGGCTCAGCAGTTCCCTTCTCATGAGTAACTGTAGCTGTTGCACCTCCCTGTTGATGAGAAGCTGTAGCATACTAGCTTACCTGTTCACAAGTACTCCTTACTTATGAGTAAATGAGGTTGTGCCTCCTTTCACATGAGCAACTGCAGCTTACCTACTCATGAGTAGTAGTGGCTCCCAAGCAGTCTTACCTGTGAGTAGGCTTCCAGCTGGCTACTCACAAGGCAGCCTCCTTCAGTAACATGAGTAGAGGAGGAGAACAGCACTCCCCTGCAGTGGAGGTGGGCTAATATTTGGAGGGGGCTCTTGTCACCCCCCCCCCTATGTAGTATGGGTGGATTGGAACAAGCCTGCCTCCACAGACCATTTCTAGCATGTCTTTAAGTAGTAGTAGTAATAGTTACAAAAAACAACTTTTCCCAAATGTGATGCCTGAATTACAGATCCTGCTCTTCATGGGTACCCTTGTTTCTGCTCATCTGCTCTGTGGTTTATACCAAAGATAGAGGAGATGTTTTGAAACTAACTCAAGTTAGGAAAGCAAGAGACACCTTAAAGACGTATGAGGCCTCTTCTCTCTCCCCAAGGGTTTCCACTGTTGATTTCCTTATAGCCAGAGCCTCTTTCCTCTCGGCAAAGGAGTTTTTAAAGGAGATCCCAAGTTGCAGTCCCAATCTAAGATATGTGATTGACAAATGGTTGAAAGTCTCCACTGTTCTGACTGGTGAGAGTCCCAATGCTTCACAGTTTCAGTATTAGGGCATAGGCCATTGCAGTTGCTCTGAGAATTCAGACTTGGTTTATAAGTCTTAACTCTTAACTGGTGCAAGGAGGGAAATCTTTTCATCCTCCACTCTTGCCTCTGTTTGATCAGCAGTTGTTTTAACTGCCATCAAGTTGACTTTGACTTATGGCGACCCCATGAATGAAAGACCTCCAGGTCACCCTGTCATCAACAGCCCTGCTCAGGTGTTACAGACTCAGGGTTGTGGCTTTCTTGATTGAGTGTCCATCTGGGATGCCATCTTCCTCTTCTCCTACTGGCTTCTACCTTACCAAGCATTATTGTCTTTTCTAGTGAGTTATGTCTTCTCATGGTATGGCCAAAGTACGACAGTTTCATAGATTTTCCTTGGTTTTTTTCCAGGCTGTGAGGCCGTGTTCTGGAATCGTTTCTTTCTGACGTTTTGCCTGCATCTCTGGCTGGCATCTTCAGAGAAAAGTTGGGTAGGAGTGTATGTGGAGTTTATATGGTGTGAACCCCTGTTGGGGAGTTTATGTAAATTTGTGTAATTGAATGGTTAGTTTCTGGATATAGAAATGCAAGGCTTATTAGCGTCTGTTTGGCTAATGGTTGGTTGATGGGCCATTATCTGCTGGAACTCCCCTTGTACCTGGGTGGAATTTCTTTGTAAGTCTTGAGTTTTGATTCTATTGTTCTTCAAAACTGTTCTTTAAAACTGAGGCACCTAAACTGGGCCCTACAGGCTAATGGTTACTCCAGATCAGACATCACAAGAGCAGCCAGACCCAGAAAAAAACACCACAGGAATGAAGAAGAAAAACAGCCACCCAAAGGGAAGGTATTTTTACCATACATCAGAGGAGTCACAGACAGAATAGAGAAACTGATGAGGAAACACAACCTCCAATCAATCTACAGACCAACCAAGAAAATCCAAGAAATGCTAGACTAAGTGAAGGACAAAAGGGACCCTCTCACACCTGCAGGAGTTTACCGCATACCATGCAGCTGGGGACAACTTTACATAGGGACCACTAAACGCAGTGTGCAAACACGAATCAAGGAACATGAGAGACACCACAGACTGGGCCAGCCAGAAAAATCAGCAGTAGCAGAACATGTGATAAACCAACCTGGACACAAAATGTTATTTAAAAACACAGAAATTCTGGACCCGGCCAACAACTATCATGTCAGAATGCACAAAGAAACTATTGAAATCCGCAAACACCTGGACAACTTCAACAGGAAAGAAGAAACCCTCAAAGTAAACAAAATCTGGCTACCAGTTTTGAAGAACAATAGAATCAAAACTCAAGACTTACAAAGAAATTCCACCCTGGGATAAGGGGATTTCCAGCAGATAATGGGCCATCAACCAACCATTAGCCAAACAGACACTAATGAGCCTTGCATTTCTATATCCAGAAACTAACCATTCAATTACACAAATTTACATATACTGTACTCCCCAACAGGGGTTCATAGTATATAAACTCCACATACGCTCCTACCCAACCATTCTCTGAAGATGCCAGCCACAGATGCAGGCGAAACCTCAGAAAGAAACTATTTCAGAACACGGCCTCACAGCCTGGAAAAAAAAAAACCCAAGGAATATCTATGGATGCCAGCTGTGAAAGCCTTCGACTTCATATGTGACAGTTTCAGTTTAGTTATCTTGGTTTCTAGGGAGAGTTCAGGCTTTATTTTCTTTTGGACCCATTTTTTTGTGTTTTTAGCAGTCCACGGTATCCACAGAACTCATCTCCAGCACCACATTTCAAATGAGTTGATTTTCTTCCTATTAGCTTTCTTCACTGTCTAGCTTGCACAACTTTATATAGAAATTGGAAATATGATGGCATGGACAATCTTAACTTTAGTATTCAATTATATTTCTTTACAGCAGTGCTTGCATACAATTAGGGACCTCTAAGAAAATCATTTCAAAACTTGGTGACAATCCAAGATGCCCTCCATGGTACAATCTGAGGGGGATTTATATCATGGGTATAAGGAGTTAACTGTACCAGCCCAGTTCCCCTCAGGAACAGAAAGAGTAACCTGGTATGGAATTTCTGGTATGGAATATAGGTAGCCCTATTAGGCCCCCTCTTGCCTCAGAGGACTGCTTACCTGTCTAGTGAGGAGAGTAAGATACATAGAACCTTTCTCATAACGAGAGTTTCTCCTCAGAAATAGAATAGTTTTTGAATTTTTCCAATCCCAGACACAATGGAGTTCCCTCCATCCCAGGAGGTCTTTTCAGCCCTCCTCCCTTGTTTAAAGTCACTAAAACAACAGGAACAGCGTTTTCATGAGGAGGTTACCTTCTCCCTGCTTTCCCCCCAGACCCTGAGAAGCCTTTGGGGAGGGGGGTTGCCAAAGACAATAGCAGAACTCCCTGTTAACTAGTCTGAATGGTTACATTTTAAATAAGAATTCCCTCAAGTAGATCTATGATTCTGCTGGTGTTTGGCTTTGTAATTAGCATGTATTCCCTGTAGACACAGGTAATTCCATAGGAGTGCATAGATATTTCTTGTGTTAAATGCAGCTGTTTTCAGAATTATACCTGATTTTATCTGTGGGACTTCTGGATTAAGAGCACAGAGTATATGCTACAATGAGGCCTGCAGCATTGTTATGTTGAAGAACCCCCAGGGCCTTTGCTTCTCATTGAGTTTTGAGCCCATAACCTCAGAAGAGAGATGTAGACCTAAATACATTGAGAATGCTTCATGAGCTCTGGATAAAATTCACCCCTAGCTGGATTAAGATGGCTTGATAGTTCTGTCCATCTAAAAAAGTAAATACTTGTCTTAAGAATCACTGGAACTTGTACCCTAGCCGCATGTATGGTATTTCTCTGAGTCAGGCACACTAGCAGGCTTTTACCCAAACTGTTACAAGTTTAGTTATTACTGTATACTTTCCCCTGCTTTTGCTCTGTCAACAGACTTGTTCAGATTTAATGCACTGTACAGCTCTAGTATATGGAAATTATTATTCAAAACAAAGGCGAATTGGTTTATCTTTTCTTACACAGATATTCCTTGGATGATTTTTTTCCCCTCTGTTATCCTATAGGAGAAGGATAATGCTACCAAGCCCTTTATTAGTTTTTCATGACTGTTATTAGATAACAGTTCATTCATTAAAGGCTGTCTTCAGTCTTCTAACAGGATGATAATAGCCCGGTAGCATAGGATGATCAGAATGGTGGTCCCTAGACCAGTGCTGGTCCCTGGTGAGTTTTCAGGACAGAAAACAACAGTTGCAGTTAATGGGCTCAGATATGGTTCTAGTCCCTCACACACTTGGGGGGAAAAAAGAATAATTGCCTGTCCTCTTTACTAGATAGCCTGAGGATAACTGCTCTATAGCACATTAGACAGCCTTCTCAATGGGTGAGGACAAGACATAACACATTTTCTAGCCATTTTTCCAACTGAAAAAAAGATGTATTTTCATCTTTGACCTACACTTTAAATCAATGGCCTGGACAGTAAGAGGGAGTGGAAAGAGCTCCAGTAATAATAAGTATACTAGACCAGATGTTGGTGCTAATGGGAAAACATCTCGTTTCCACCACATCTGTAATTTATCAAGAAAAGATGCTATTAGCAGCGACCCTCAGTCCAGTAGGAACTCCACCAAAAGGGACTATATTAATACACAATTAAGGCCTTCTCCCATAAGAGTAAGAAGAAATTGCTAGTCTCACCAAGATGTCTGTGAGTTACTTATAGAACTGCAGCCTAATATTGTGAGGAGGAAGCCGGTTACCACCCTCTCTATTTTAACATTTGACAAGGGTCCTAAATCGGGTTCTGTCCCTTGCACATATGGCAATTCTTGTGGGTGGTATCTGTAGTTAAATCCTATTGGTCTGTCACTAGAGAGAAATTTTGGTAATAATTTCCCTTTTCCCTCACAAGCAAGGGGTTAGCCTTTCTCCTATCTGCATGGGAGGAGGTTCCTCAGGGGGCTTTCCTTAACATCTCCATCAGCTACACACTACTATCCATCCTGGGATATATACACACCATCCTGAATGCTTTGGTGGTATCACCTTTCAAGTCCTTGTATATAATACCTTGAAATACCTATCCTGGAAAATAGTCTTTTAATGGCTGTTACTTCCACCCACCGGATGTGTGAGTGGGGAGCCTAGCCTTTTTGGCCAGGAAAAGAACTGGGCACTGTTGATGCAAATTCTGTGATTCTACTCCTTCTTCTTACATTTATCCCAAAGTCAGCTCTCCTCAGAGGATCAGGAAGTTACTTTTGTCACCTCTCCATTCCAGTAAATTATTGGAGAAACTCCGGCATACCTTGGACGTGTGAAGGATTTTCTGAACTTATCTAAAGAGAGCAAAGGAGCATTACTTTCCCCTTCCTTTCAGCCACAGTCCATAGGAAAGAAAGCTTTCACTTTCCCCACTCCACAGATGGCTAAAGACTTGAGTCATTTCATGCTCAGGGTCCTTGTTAAGTGTGGAAAGTATTGAGACTGTTGTTACATCACTGGCTCTTGCTAATATGCCCCCTCTGGTGGACATTGCCAGACAGCCACCTAGATGTTAGCTCATCTTTGTGAGGCAGTTAATTGGATACTTTTGTCTCTGCCAAAGCCTCAACAGGAGGGCGCTCAACAGATGAAGTAATAGTTTATGTCTAGGAGACCAGCAGTTTGTTTTCCCACCCTTGATTTGGGAATCTCTGGTATGTCCTATCTTAAGATGTTTAATCTTTCTCTGCTGTGAAAACAAACATTCGTTCTTACCTGTGGTATGTTTGTTTCCAGTTGTGAAAGATGAACATCCTTTCTATGTAGCAGAGATATTCTTCAGTCACTGCTGGTATTGGTTTATTACATCGCTAGTTGTCAACATAGGCAGGCTCTTCTTGTACTATGTCTTCTCCTGGTTTTTAATTTCCTTTACCTTCTTGAGTTTTAAGGGGGTTTTTTGGTGGTGGTTATTTTTTGGGAGCATTAGCTGATAATTTGACTGACCTTACTAAGGGCTGCCCTCACTAGAGGGCACTCCCTAAAGGTCTGTACCATTCCTGTCTGTCAAGGTGAGAGGGAGGAGTGACCCATCCCAAGGTGTTCATCTTTTCACAGCTGGAAGTGAATGCTTCACAGCTAAGGACTAATGTTCTTTGGTCTGCTTCATGTAGTCCCAACCCACTAAAAGGCATGTTCCTGGGTTCTACACCAATTGCAGTTTGAAAAAGTTTTCAGGGCCAGCTCCAGACAAAACACATTACAGTAGTTGATATTTGAGGCTACTAGGGCATGATTTGATAGTGCCAGGATCCCCTTCTTTAGGGAGGGATGCCTTCTGTGTATCAGATGAAGCTGTTAGCACTCCTGGACATCTGAGGATCAAATCAGAGGGCTGGTGCAAACAGCCTGAAGCTACTGTGCCCATGTGTCAAGCAAATGAAATAACATCATTGTTTTAGTTTCTTCACCCTCATCCAGGCTATTAGTGCATTTAAACATGCATTCACATTTGTAGTGCCTGTTTCTGGGTAAACAACAGGGATTGGAGGATGAAGGCATTGCTCCCCTCAATAACCATTCTGCCCCCAAAGTAAAATTTTCCTTCAATCTTCATATTTCCAGCATTTAATTAACTTCATTTGAACATTTAGAAATAGTTTAGGCAGGCGAAGTTGCCAAGGGAATACGAACACGGCAAATATGAGTTCTAGGTGAGAACAATATTCAGTGTCTTACTTTCTGCAATGCTAGAAATTTGGAGACTGAAGGAAAATTTCATTGGAGGGGGACAAAATTCTTCTTTGGGGGCAAGGCCCTTATCCTCCCCCCACTCTAATTAGCACCCAGGTAAGCAACACGTGAAAATGCCCCCAATGCTTTTTAAAGATCTTGGTCCCTTCATTATATTAGTATGGTAAATAGTCTTGGAGATAGGATGGTGCCTTGAGGCAGCCTGCAGGATAAATAACAGAGAACAGGAACAATTCAATGCCACCTTCTAAATAAAGTAAAGGAGGTCTACAACCACTGCATTCACGTACCTGAAACTCAATGTTTTGAGATGATACTGAGCTTCTTGATGATGATGATGATGATGATGATTTCTTACCTGCCTCTCCCCAAGGCTCGAGGTGGGTTACAGCATGAATTAAAATACAATATATAACATAAAATCATTAAAACGTACAGGTAAAAACACATAAGATTAACATAAACATTACATTAAAATCATTCATGCAAATTAAAAATTCATAGATTAAAATCAACTGGGTGGGCCTGCAAGAAGAGATAGGTCTTTAGTAATATTTTAAATTCCAACAGCGTGTTTCGTTGTCAAATCTCTTCTGGCAGGTCTTTCTGATAAAAAGGTCCTCTAGGTGTTTCTCTTTAAAAAAAAAAAAAGATTTAATGCTGCCATTTTATTCTTCTAGCTGAAGGATCTGTAGCTAAACAACAACATATGCCCAAATCTGCTTCTCTATCTACTCAAAAAGAAGAGGATAGTTCTGAGAGTGATTCAGGTGAGTATTTTGAATACAGACATTCTGGTTCTCTGGATTCTTAGCCATTGCAGCTTTTTACTAAGGAAATTTTGGTCTTACGTCATTCATAGTAGTGAGAAAGACAATATATTTTGTCATAGACTGTTTGCTGCTTGCTCTTAATATGTCCAGTCAATGCAGAATTAATTTTCAAAGGGAGATACGTTGTATGCTAGCAAATTTTATAGTTGGATGAACAATTATTTTAGGGAATGGGCTGGGAATTTTTCTTGGTGTTCATATTTGGAACCCAGCTCCATCTCTATGCAAAGTGCCTGTCCAGAGTTCCCATCACAAAAAACCACCTTTCTATGCTCTCCATGTACATAAGGACATGCAGAGAGAACTCTATGTTATATGATATATCATCTGCTGGTCTGCCTTGTTGGGAACTGATATTCTGTGATAGGTTGCAAAATTAGTCTGAAATGTATGCCTTGTAGCAGAGGGTGGGATGCAATCAGACAGTGGGTAATTTTTGCTTTCCAGCTTTTAACTTACATCACCATAGAATCACAGAATCCTAGAGTTGGAAGAGACTATGAAGGCTGTCCAGTCCAACTCCCTACCTTGCAGGAATACTAAATCAAATCACCTCCGACAGGTATCCGTCCAGCCTCTGTTTAAAGACCTTCAATGAAGGTCCAAGGCAGTGTATTCCATTGTTGAACAGCTCTTACCATCAGGAAATTCTTCCTAATGTTTAGGCAGAAGCTCTGTAGTTTGAGTCAATTGCTTTGTGTCTTAGTCTTTGGGTCAGCAGAAAACAAGCTTGTTCCCTCTTCAATATGACATCCTTTCAAGTATTTAAACATGGCTATCATGTCACCCTAACCTTCTCTTCTCCAGGCTAAACATACCCAGCTCCCTAAGCTTCTCCTCACAGGGCATGGCTTCGAGACCTTTCACCATTTTGGATTCATTTGATTTGATGGATTAGCCATCATTTCTCCAAATACTGTGACCCAAAAGAGTTAAAATTGAAACATAAAAAAATAGGTAAAAGCATACAAAAGGATGGTGATAAAACACAATTACACAATATCTACTATTAAAACACTATTGAATCAAAAAGTATAATGAAGTCAGCATTATGTTATACCATTGGGATCAGAATCAGGGTTTGAGAGCACAGAAAATTGGACATACATTCAGTTACACCTGTGCCTTTGCCTGGTTTTGGGGCCCCTGACAAAGTTGTACTGGTAGATTTCCACGGGCAAGGAGTATATCGAGGAACGTGGTCTGGCTTGCTATACATGCATGTTGATTTTCTCTTTCCATTAACTTAAAAGATCCCATTAATGGTGGGGCTTCTCTTTAAGACAAAAGAGGTTAAGGATGTGACACCACTCTGCTTACTGCTTACAGTTTTCTATTTGTACCAAGCAAGTTGGCAAGTGACTAACTAAAGAATGTGTTTTTATGACATGAAGCTGCATATACTATACAGTTGCTAATGTTTTCCCACTTTGGAGTACTTTCTCTTTTTTCTTAATAACGTTAATGAAAATAGTTCATTAGTAATTGCCACTTGGGGTTGTACTTGTGTATTATAGTTTGTTGTGTGAAAAGAAGGCTGCGCTAGACAAGGATCTTCCTTTTTCTGCCAAGATGTCTCCACCCAATTTTAGTCTAATTCCCTCTTAATAATAATAATAATAATAATATTTATTTATACCCCGCCCCTCTGTTAAAACATTCGGGGCAGCTTACAAAAGTTAAAATACAATACAGATAAAAATCCCAAAACACCACCCACCCCCACCCTCCCCCATAAAAAGATATTAAACAAATATAAATTAAAAAGCAACTAATCTAAAATCACATTTAAAAAACAATAAATACAATAAATAGCCAGCAGACTAAAAGAGGCCAGGAGCTCCTGAGGCCGGGATCTAATTAGGAAAGGCCTGCCGAAAGAGATCCATCTTTAGTGCTTTTTTAAAGCTACTCAGGCTTATCATCTGAAGGATCTCTTCCGTCCTTATCCCTTGTGTGATCTCAAGAGGTTGTTTGAGTAGGGAGAAGGGCACTGCTGTATAAAGAGAGGGAGTAAAAGATACCTGCACAAGGAGCCCTTCTCGTACACAGTCTTGAATACACCTGTTTGTATTTGAGTACAAAGTTTGCTAAGAATATTTTTTCTTCATGTGAACTGTGAAATCCACACAAGTGGGTTATCTGCACCTGCACAGAGCACTATTTGGAACCTTCTAGAAAGTTATGTAAGTGTTTTGATGGTAGCCCCACCCATTCTTCCCCTGCTGTATATAAGGGCCTTTCCTGCCCAAATGCCTCCGTTCCTTTTCCGCCGCTGCAACAGCACTGTAGGGAACTTTCTGTAGTTTTTAGGCTTAAGCCTAGTTTGTACTTCTACGTTTTGGCTCTCTTTGGCTTTTGACCTTCTTGGACTGACTGGACTTCTCGTTTTCTTGATGATTTGGACTGTTTCTGATTGTTTCGACTGGTTTTTGTGCGTGCAGGATTCCCACTTTGGGGAGAGGGGAGGAAAGTGGGACCGGGGCTTCAAAGCCCTGATTGCTACTTTAGGGAGGGTGGGGGTAGAGGAGGAAAGTGATGATGGGGCTTCAGAAGCCTTGATCGCCACTTTAGGAAGGGTGGGGGGGTAGAGGAAAGTGGTGACCGGGGCTTCAAAGCCCCAATTGCCACTTTAGGGAGGGTGGTGAGGTTGCAGGCACTGGGAGGAGGAGGCCTACGGCTGCGTGTCATCAGAAATGGCTACGCGTGTCAGTGCTGACACGCGTGTCATAGGTTCGCCATCACTGGCCTAAAGGCTCTGCTGTATGAGCATGCCCTGTCATTGTTACTGAAGGAGGGAGCAGATTATATGTGTTTCACTAAATTGGTACATTCATCCTTGCTCCTGTCTCTGTCGTTCCTGTCGAGATCTGTGGTCAAGAGACCGTCGTAGACCCACAGTCATGAGTAGTATTCGGATCCAACATCAGTAACCAGGGCTGACCTGTTCACACTCGACTCCGTGTCCCTTGACATCAACCACTTCCGGCTTGATCTCAGTGACTTTGGGCACAGCTCTCAAGCCTTTGACATTGATTACCTCGGGGTAAAAGTTGGGGCCCTCAACCTCCGTCACTCAAATGAGGCTGCCTTCTGATCCAGAGCCACAGGGGGACCCAGCATGTAAGAAACAAAAGAAGAAATGTGTCCAGGAGCCCCCAGACCTGCCTCGATCCTGTCAACACCAGCTGCAGCTTCCATCTCAAGAGAGGATGTGGCAGATGGGAGTCGATCACTAGATATCATGCTTGCCGAGTAGCTACTCGAGCAAATCCATGACCTGAATGCCCATTCATCATCCCCGGTGGGACAGGATGGGACGATTTTGGTGTGGAAAGGTGAATATACTGGCAAGATCCTTGCTAGTGCTATTGCCCTTCAGAGGCATGCCTGGTTGCATTCTTCGGGCCTATCTCACTCTGCATTGAAGACCTTCCGTTTGATGAAATGGACTGTTTCATGGCGATATAGACTCAAAATTGGAACACACTCATAAAATGAAGTCTACCACTAGGAAGTCTGGGTTTCCTACCCAACTTTCTTACCTCTCTAAGACTCATTGGTGCGGTTCCATCTCTATTGCCACCCATTTAGCCCGCCTTTTATTTAGTCCCAACGGCCTGTGTCTTTACACGCGAACTCTTCCTCTCAGAAATTCCAGACCGGTGGCCGCTTCAAGTCACATTATAAGAGGAAGCCTGCGGACCAGGGCAAGCAACGGGATTGACTGTTTGCAAGACTCTCCCTCTTGTGCCCTTGTTTCATCTGTCGTTCCTCCCACTGTTCAACGATCGCCTCCATGGCTTGTATCACACTTGGGCCACTGTCACCAAGGACACTTGGGTGTTGGACATAGTCAACAGGAGATATGCCATTGAGTTCCAGCACCTGCCCCCTGCTGGGGTCTACCGTGCCACTCTACCGTCTACACCATTGCTAGAAGAGGTGTGTGCTCTCTTGTCCAAAGGTGCCGTGGAGTATATCCCACCCATCCATTACCACCTGGGCTTTTTCTCCTGGTACTTCTTAGTCTCCAAGAAGGACAGAGGGCTGCATACCATCTTGGACCTCTGGGAGGTGGATTCTTATATCCATCCCACCCGTTTCTGGATGGCCATGCTCCCTGTGATTCTGGCACTGCTACAGGTCGACGATTGGTTCGCCACGCTCGACCTGAAGGATGCATATTTTCACATTCTATGCATCCTGCCACAGACGATTCCTGTGCTTTTCCATTGGCAGGGAGGCTTATCGCTTTTGCGTCCTTCCATTTGGCCTGTGTACAGCCCCTTGTGTGTTCACAAAGTGCATTGCCGTGGTAGTGGCATGGCTTCGTTGCAGAAACATGATCATATTCCCCTATCTCAACGATTGGCTGTTCATGGCAAAGTCTCCTTCGCAACTCACGCGCAATGTAGACCGTACCCTGCTTCTTCTCCACTGACTGGAGAAGGTCATGAACTACGAAAAGTCCAAACTTCAGCCAGCTCAATGGGTGAACTTCATAGGCTCCCTGCTGGACTCTGTGCAAGATCTTACCCTTTTGCTGGACGACAGGTTTGCAGCTTTGGTGAAGGCACTATCCAAGTGTGTCCTGATACTGGAGGGTCACGGCTCACCACATCCAAACAACTCTGGGGCTTATGGCCTCTACGATGGCGGTGACCCCCTTCACAAGGCTCCAGCTTCAAAGTTGGTTCCTCGCGAACTTTGATAATCTGGAGGATCACCCCCGTGCCATCCCAAGATGGGTCCTCTGGTCCCTGCTCTGGTGGTTAGACCCAGTAAATGTGTAGAAGGGGATGTCCTTCACCCCTCTCCCAACCTCAATGATGGTCACAACAGACACATCATTGGACGGTTGGGACGTGCACTGCATGGACTTGTCAGTCAGAGGGAAATGGTCACAGGGTGATTGATCACTCCACATTAACGCTCTGGAGTTGCTGGCGCTCATGAAAACCCTGAAGGCGTTCAAACCCTCCCTGGTGGGTCACCACGTGCAGATGGTCACTGACAACACCACAGTGGTGTTCTACATGAACAAGCAGGGGGGCAGATGATCATCAACCCTGCTTCACCTGTCACTCGACCTTTGGGAGCGGTGCCTTCAGAGGGAGATCTTGCTGTCAGCTGTCTGCTTGCCAGGCCAGCAGAATGAACTTGCGGACGTGCTCAGTCAGACTTCTTCAGCTTGCCACGAGTGGTCTCTGCCTCTATGTGTCCTCTGAGGTTTCGAGGGACAGGGAACTGTCTGGGCGATGCCTTCCTGTACAATTGGTCAGGCCCAGTTGTCTACGTCTTTCCTCCGATTCCCTTGATCACCTGGATAATCACCAAGAGCAGACAGGACAGGGTGAAAAGCCTTCTTGTGACTCTGTGGTGGATGAGACAAACATGGTTCGCTTAACTGCTCCACCTGTCCGGCCATCGGTTTCACCGTCACAATCTTCATCCCGATGTGCTCACTCTGCATGAGGGCTTCGTCCGGCACCCAGACGTGCACATTATCAGCCCAATAATTTGGAGGGTGTTTGCCTAGATTTACTCTCACTGTCAATCCAAGAGGTTATAGCTGCGGCTTACCTGTCTACATGTCGCTTGTATTCTTATAAAAGGTCCAAATTTGTGGCATTTCTAGCTACTAAAAGTGTTTAGCCTGAGGCATCCACCGTTGCTCGTGTTCTGGACCTCCTGGCCTCCCTGTCTACTATGGGTTTATCCCTGTCATCAGTCCGCTGCTGTCTGGCAGCCATCTCTTTGTACTTTCAATGTCTCAGCAAGCCCCCTTGTTTCTTGCATCCTATCGTCAAAAGATTCCTCCAGGGCTACAAAAATCTGCACCTGCGTACGTCTGGTCTGGTTCCAGCTTGGAGTCTCCCCACCATCTTTTCATCACTCCAAAAAGTCGCTTATGAGCCCATCGCCACTTGTGACCAGAAGTGGCTTACACTTAAGGCGCCCTTCATGGTAGTGACTACTACTGCACGTAGAGCTGGAGAGCTTTGTGCGTTGAGGTTGGACCCTCCTTATGTTCGTTTCCACAAGGACAAAGTTGTGTTGAGGCTGGACATTTCGTTTTTGTCCAAGGTGGTGTCAGCCTTTGACCTTAATCAGGACGTTATCCTGCCAGCCTTTTTCCAGAATCCCTCTTCTCCTTTGGAACTTTCCTTGCACCTGCTAGATGTTCGCAGGTCACTCACATTTTATTTAGACAGGACTTCTTGTTTAGGCAGTCTTAGATTGTTTCTGTGTTGTGAAGGTGTTTGCAAAGGACTTCTTGTTTCCCTGCAGAGGTTTTCAAAATGGGTGGCACTAGCCATTTCCTCTGCCTACGATCTTTTTGGACTCCATTTACCAAGACCAGTGCATAGCCATTCTACCAGAGCTACGGCTACCTCCACGGCTTTCCTGAAAGGTAAGCCATTACAGGACATCTGTCGAGCAGCGACCTGGGCTATGCCATCTACTTTCATAGCCCATTATAGGGTTGATTCTAGAGATAACACTGGTGTTTCTGTGGGGAAGGCAGCTTTGTCTTCTGCCTTGTGATTAATTCAGCCTTACTTACCTGCATCTTAAGATTTTGACCTGTTTACAATACACTGTGTTGTTCTTGGAGACGTTTTCTGTGTCATTTTTCTCCGGCCTCATTTCACTGGTAACTGGGGGATCTGATCTATTTCATATAAGAAAGACTCCCCCCCCCCGCCTTTTTGAGGTAGCTTGTTAGTCTCCCACTTGTGTGGATTCACAGAGACCACGAAGAAGAACAGGTTACTTATCTGTAACTGTAGTTCTTCAAGTGGTCATCTGTGAATTCACACAAACCCACCCATCCTCCCTTCTTGTCCTGCCTATTTTAGCTCCATTGAATGCTGCTACAGCAGCGTTCATGGAACTGAGACATTTGGGCAGAGAGGGCCCTTATATAGGGCAGAGGAAGTGTGGGCGGGGCTACCGCCAAAATGCTTACATAACTTTCTAAAAGTTTCCGAATAGTGCTCTGCGCAGGCGCAGATAACCCACTTGTGTGAATTCACAGATGACCACTCAAAGAACTACAGTTGCAGGTAAGCAACTTATTCATCCTTGAGATTAAATTTAACAGTACAGTGGGCCCTCAGGATCTATGGGGATTTGGTTCCAGGATCCCCCGCAGATACAAAAAACCCCATGGATGATCATGTCCCTACTAATGAAAAGTTGGAGGGCACCAGTGGAGATGGTAGGGATCCCTGGCTGGCAGGTGTGCCTTGAGGTAAGCATTATTCAGCCTCCCCCACCTCTGGTAATAAATACATACATGTAGAAATACAGTAGAAAAAATAAACAAACACTGTACCTGAGATCTCGTGCAACCAGGCCAAGAAGTAGCAACAAGACACAGGCACCAAGGATGCATTCTTAGAGCTTGCAAAGCATGCAGCTGGTGGGCTTCCCAGAGGCAAGGAATCACAAAGAATGCTTAGTTTGTGGTATACCTGCCGGCCATGCCTTACTACTACCTCTACCCCACCCCTACCCCTGAAATTTAAGGCTGTTGTGTGCAGGAGGTTTTTGGACAAAGTACAAGGGCAACAGAATAGCCCTTGTGCCCTGTCTAAAAAAGGACATGTCCACATGGAAGTCACTAACTCGATGCTAGCATAGGAGGTGAGGGATTATGAAGAATACTTGCCTTGTGGTGTGCCTGCCACAGCTTCCATGCACACAAGGAGCACAAGGGCTGGGAAGCCTGCCAGCCACCCACTTTGCAAGGCCTAAGAATGCACGCCTGGTGTCCAGGCCTTGCCACCACATCTGCTGCTGCCCTGGGACCACTTCTCAGCCTGGTTGCACTAGATCTCAGGGTGTGTGTTGTTTTTTACTATTTCTGCATTTTCAGTCTACGGTTGGTTAAATCCATGGCTACAGAGCCCGTGTATTCTAAGGGCCCACTGTACACTTGAAAAATGCATGTTTCTTCCACAGATTCTACTTCTGAAGAAGACAAGAAGGTGGTAGTAAAGCTTTCTTCCAAATCTTCCGCAGCAAAGAGTACTGCTAAACCAGCTAAATCAAAGAGAGAGAGCAGTTCTTCTGATTCCTCAGGTACTGGAAGTAACAAGGCAGTAAGTGTAGTTTTGTGTTTAAAATATCCAGCTTCTTCCCCCAAGAGCAAGAATGAGTTGATCTCTTTGGTTTCTTGCAGTCAGGTGCTCTAGAATATATTCTGTATTAACATACCTTAATTAGTGCCACTAGTGATGCAAATTCATCACCTGTCCTTAACTCTGAAGGTTTTATTTTGCTTGCAGTTTATATTTCTCTTAGAATTGCTACCCTCTTAAGCAAACTGTAGAAAAACATTGATCAGTTAGTAAGCCACAGAATATAATGAAAATGTTCCTGTTCATGATTGCAAGTGTAAAGTGAAAGTTGGCCACCATTCCCAGACTTCTCTTTGCAACACTGTTGGCCAGAAATATGTTGTCTTTTTAAAAATAACTTGGACTAGTAAGACACAGCCTAAGATTTCTGCATGTTTATTTACCATCATTTTCATGTACAGTACTAGTTACACTTAAGTGTTTAGGCATGCACGCACACACACAAGCCAAGATGCTGCAAACATTGAGATTGAGTTTCTACAATTGCTTCCCATTATACTGTTCTTACTCTTAAGTGTAGCTTTACCCGTGAATGTTGGAAAACCTCAATTGCAAATCCATGATCATGTTTCATATTTCCTTCTGAAAAGAATTGCTTTGAGAACTGTCATTCATCTGATATGTTCACTCATCCTGTGAATATTAACTTCTGCTTCTGTTAGAGCAGGTGCAGGAATATATACCATTCCAATTTATGCTCAACAATTTTGATGTGTGTGTGTATCCCATGTGCTAGACTTGACAGGAAATGGCAGTGAACTCTAAGATTCCAACAGGATGGATGATATTCCCAAGGAACCCCTCTCTTGAAGGACTGGATTTTTTTCTCCTTATTTGGATATTGAGAACTCCGGGGTTCTGATTTGTCATTCTGTATGTGCTCTCTTTTCCTCATCCTAAAGCGGAATAGTGAAAAGAGTGTGGAAAGATTTGTTTGGTGGGGAAGAACTGTTTTTGTCCATGATTTTCAGTTGGAAATTTGTTTTGTAGATTCTGACAGTTCTGAGAATGAAGTTCCTGTGAAGGCTGCAGGTATACCAGACACAAAGACAGCAAAAAAACTTCCTGTAGTGACAGTGGCAAAAAAAGCAAATGGCAGCACTGAGGATAAGAAAGTTCCCAAAAAAGGACTTGGTGCAAAGACTACTAAACCAGGCTCCAGTATACCTGCCTCCAAAGCAAGCAGCTCAGACTCAAGCAGCTCAAGTAGTGAAGAAGAAAGAAAACCTGCCTTGAAACAAAGCAGCAAGTTGGCAGGAGGCAACAGTGTGAAAGCTGGAAGGGAAGAAGTATTTGGAAGCAGCAGCTCTTCTGATAGCTCGAGTGATGAGGAGCCTAAAAAGGCAGGAATAGAGATGAAAAAGAAAGTCAAGGATAGCTGCAGTACATCTAAGAAAAAGAAACCAAAGACTTCATCCAACCTTGAGGGCAAAAAATTAGCATCAAAAAATCTAACGTCTGAAGTGGCTAGTGATTCAGAGGCCAGCAGTTCTGGAGAAGAGGCTGTGAATGGAGGTAGGTCATTAGTCATTAAGGAAGTACTGAACACAAAGAATCAGTTTGTTAAACCATAAACCCCTAGAAATTTCATGAAGCCTGCAGGCACTGCCCGTTTCTGTGTCTTGATTAATTCCTGTGGGCTGCTTAGCTAATTACCACTGGAGGCAGCTGTGGAGCACACTCACTGGCATACTCTTTAGCTGTTGCAAGCACATATCAGCTGGGCAGAAGGTCAAGCAACAAATGTGATCCTAACACTGCTAGAGGAAGTTTCACTCTTCCCATCCTCCCATATTCCAATTAGGATGGGAGAGCAGTATATGTGTGGAAGGAAAGAAGGTTGGTAAGTAGCCCTGTCTACCACCATATGGTCCTTAGGGCAGAAAGGTTGCCGACCCTTGTGTTGAAGAGGTTATGAAAATGAGTTTATGGCAAGAATTCTGTTATGGATATACACATGTGTAAGTGTCCCATCTTCTTCGTGGTCTCTGTGAATACACAGAGTGGGTAATGCCTGCGCCTGCGCAGAGCACTCGGAACCTTCTAGAATCGCTAGGCAGAAAATTTTTGGCAGTAAATCTGCCCATCCTAACGGTCCCTTTAAAGGCGCTCCCGCCTAAATCCCCTCAGTTCCTTTTCGTCCGGCGTATGAGCAGGACATAGGAACTTCTCTCACTAGAGCTCTTTCACTTTCAGTTTTACAATTCTCCAGGGAGAAGAAGGAGAGCAGCTTTTGGACAGTCATTTTGAGTGGGTGAGTGATTTTTTTTTAAAAAAAAACTGTTGGGAGAGGCTGCTTGTTACTGAGGGGGGTGGAACTTCTGGGAGTTTGAATTTTTTTAAACTCTTGGGAGAGGCTGCTTGTTGCTGAGGCGCACTCCTAATGGCGCGCAAATTTGAGTGACCAACAAAAATACAGCATACCTAAAAGTACAGCTTAGAGTTCTCAGCATTACCTAAGAGTTTTTAGATTACCTAAATGCTCTTATCATGGACACTGAGGGGGCTGCGGCAGTCACCTGCAACACTTGTGCAATGTTTGTCTTCTTGCCTACAGACGTGGAGAACTTCACATGCACCAAGTGCAAGCTGGTAGCCCTCTTGGAGGAGAAAGTCCAGCAGCTGGAGACACGGGTAGCTACACTTCAACATATTCATGAGCAAGAGGTTTTCATGAGCAAGACCCTCTCCCTTATCAAGGACAACGAGGAAGAACACAATGGACAGACTTCAGGGGCAGAGCAGGGGACCTTGAGAGTACCACCGCAGGGAACAGCAGCTGCAAAGCCTCAGGGGAGGCGTGTGGTGGTGGTGGGGGACTCCTTGCTGCGGGGAACAGAAGCAGTGGTTTGTGGGCCTGACAGGATGTCTCGGGAGGTGTGTTGTCTCCCTGGGGCAAAGATCTGTGAAGTGACGCAGAGGCTAACAAGACTCATCAAGCCTACAGATCATTACCCTTTCCTTTTGGTCCATGTGGGAAACGATGATACTGCAAGGCACAGCTTTCCAAAGATCAGAAGAGATTATGAGGCTCTGGTTGGAAGCTGAAAGAAATGGATGCACAGGTTGTCATCTTGTCTCTTCTGCCAGTTGAAGGGCATGGTCCAGGAAGGGAGAGGAAAATAGCCAATGTAAACAACTGGCTCCGTAGATGGTGTCGCCGAGAACGATTTGGATTCTTGGATCATGGGCTGCGCTTCCATGAGGGGGGACTTCTGACAAGAGATGGGGTGCATCTCACGACAGTTGGAAGAAACGTTTTTGCCTACAGTCTCAAGAATTTGATCAGGAGGGCTTTAAACTGAGTCATATGGGGGAGGGAGACAGTATTCTGGAAGGCAAAAGGGCTGGAGAAAATAGTCAAACTGTCATAGAGGGAACAAGGCAAACAGTGCAAGGACCCAACAGTGGGAGGCAAAAAATCTTGCACAGGCAGCAAGTAAAGGGAACACATGGTCTTAGATGTATCTACACTAATGCACAGAGCATGGGAAATAAGCAAGATGAACTTGAACTCCTAGCACTACAAAGCAAGTATGATATAATAGGCATTACTGAAACCTGGTGGGACGAGTCTCATGATTGGAATGTAGGAATAGAGGGGTATAACCTTTATAAGAGAAACAGGCCAAACAGGAAAGGAGGAGGAATAGCATTATATGTCAGGGATATTTACACCAGTGAAGAGATCCATGACATCAATACGGGAAGCCAGGTGGAGAGCATCTGGATAAAAATTAAAGGGGAGGGAAACAACAGGGATGTTATTATGGGACTCTACTACAGACCCCCAAGTCAGACAGAGGAATTGGATGATGCCTTTCTAGAACAGATGAACACACATGCAGAAAGGAGAGATGTAGTAGTGATGGGTGACTTCAACTATCCTGATATTTGCTGGCAATCTAACTCAACCAAAACTTCAAGGTCTAGCAAATTCCTTACATGCCTGGAAGATAATTTCATGGTCCAAAAGATGGAAGAGGCAACAAGGGGGTCAGCTATTTTAGATCTGATTCTAACCAACAGGGATGACCTGGTTAATGGGGTGCAAGTGGTGGGATCCTTAGGTGAGAGTTATGTTCTCCTGGAGTTTGTTATACAATGGAAAGGAGAAGCCAGGCATAGTCAGACACGCGTTCTCGACTTTAGGAGAGCTGATTTCAATAAACTCAGGGAAACACTGGGGGTGATCCCATGGTCAGGAATACTAAAAGAGAAGAGACCTCAAGACAGATGGGACTTTCTCAAAAGGGAGATACTGAAGGCACAATTTCAAACAGTACCATTGAGGAAGAAAAATGGGAGGTGTCTCAAGAAACCAGGATAGATGACTAAAGAACTTTCAACGGAGCTAAGTTTTAAACGCAACATGTATAGGAAATGGAAAAAGAGGGAAATCACCAAAGAAGAATTCAAACAGATAGCAAACACGTGTAGGAGTAAAGTCAGAAAAGCTAAATCACAGAATGAGCTCAGGCTTGCTAGGGGGTTAACAACAATAAAAAGGTTTTTTTGGGTATGTCCGCAGCAAAAGGAGGAAGAAGGAAATGGTAGGGCCGCTACGTGGAGAAGATGGCAAAATGCTAACAGGGGACAGAGAAAAGGCAGAATTACTCAACACCTTTTTTGCCTCAGTGTTTTCAGAAAATGAAAAGGGCGACCAACCTGAGGATAACGGAACAGAGGACACAATAGGGGAAATCCAGCACAGAATAAGCAAAGAGGTAGTACAGAAATACCTTCTTAAACTAAATGAATTTAAATGCCAGGACCAGATGAACTACATCCAAGAGTATTAAAAGAGCTGGCAAATATAATCTCAGAGCCATTGGCAATAATCTTTGAGAACTCCTGGAGAACAGGAGAAGTCCCAGCAGACTGGAGGAGGGGAAACGTTGTCCCCATCTTCAAAAAGGGGAAAAAAGAGGATCCCAACAATTATCGTCCAGTTAGTCTGACATCAATACCAGGGAAGATACTAGAGCAGATCATTAAACAGAGAGTCTGTGAACATTTAGCAGGCAATGCCATAATCACAAAAAGTCAACATGGGTTTCAGAGAAACAAGTCATGCCAGACTAATCTGATCTCTTTTTTTGATAAAGTTACCAGCTTGGTAGAGGAAGGGAATGCTGTGGATATCACATACCTTGATTTCAGTAAGGCCTTTGACAAGGTTCCCAATGACATTCTTGCAAACAAGCTTGTAAAATGTGGGCTAGACAAGTTAACTGTTCAATGGATTTGCAATTGGTTGACCGGCCGAACCCAAAGGGTGCTCAGCAGTGGCTCCTCTTCGTCTTGGAAAGACGTGACCAGTGGGGTGCCACAAGGTTCGGTCCTGAGCCCAGTGCTATTCAACATCTTTATCGATGACTTGGATGAGGGAATTAGGAGCATACTTATCAAATTTGCAGATGACACCAAATTAGGAGGAGTAGCTAATACCCTAGAGGACAGGATCAAAATTCAAAATGACCTGGATAGACTGGAGAGCTGGGCCAGAGCTAACAAAATGAAATTCAATACGGAGAAATGTAAAGTACTGCACTTAGGGCGGAAAAATGAAATGCATAGATATAGGATGGGAGAGACCTGGCTGAATGAGACTACATGCAAAAGGGATCTAGGAGTTCTAGTAGACCACAAGTTGAACATGAGTCAACAGTGTGATGCGACTGCTAAAAAGGCCAATTCGATTTTGGGCTGCATCAATAGAAGTATAGGTTCTAGATCAAGGGAAGTAATAGTGCCGCTCTATTCTGCCTTGGTCAGACCTCACCTAGAATACTGTGTCCAGTTCTGGGCACCACAATTCAGAAAGGATATTGACAAATTGGAGCGTGTCCAGAGAAGGGTGACTAAAATGGTGAAAGGTCTGGAAACAATGCCTTATGAGGAGAGACTTAGGGAGGTGGGTATGTTTAGCCTGGAAAGAAGACAGTTAAGAGGCGATATGATAGCTCTGTTTAAGTATTTGAAGGGGTGTCACACTGAGGATGGAGCAGGCTTGTTTTCTGCTGCTCCAGAGACTGGAACACGGAGCAATGGATGCAAGCTCCAGGAACAGAGATTCCACCTCAACATTAGGAGGAACTTTCTGACCGTAAGAGCTGTTCAGCAGTGGAACGCAGTCCCTCAGAGCGTAGTGGGGTCCCCTTCCTTGGAGGTCTTTAAACAGAGGCTGGATGGCCATCTGTCGGGGATGCTTTGATCTTGATTTCCTGCGTGGCAGGGACTTGGACTGGATGGCCCTCGTGGTCTCTTCCAGCTCTGCGTTTCTATGATCTCTTTGCCCCTCTGACTTGGTTTTGAACTCGGATTTGGCACGACCCTTGACCCTAGACTGGCTTGACCCTTCTGTCTCATCCATCTTGTTTGTCAGTTATGGCGTCGAAGTCTACTGCCTTCAGACAGTGTTCCGTTTGTCAGACGAAGCTTCCAAGCTCCGACGGGCACTCTTAAGTGCCTCATCTGTCTGAATGCTTGCGTTCACTGCCAGGCCTTCACCCCTCAGGCTCGTAAGCAGTGTTCTTCGTGCCTCAAGTCCTTCCTCTACAAGAAGACGTTTCCAAGGGATGCATCTACCTCTTCTTTGGCTGCCCAGAGTTCTGCCATCCAACCTCAGAAGAGGGGTCACTTTCCGTCGGCGAGTCCAACCTCCAAGCGCTGGCATCAATCTTCGAGCCCATCCCAGCATCAGTCAGTAGCTTCAGACCCAGAGGCCGTACCTCGATCTCACAAGCATTCGACCGCGTTGAGACTGACACGGGACCATGATTCCAGGCCCTCCCAATCCGGTCGGGACCGAGACTCCTTGAAACTACCTGGCTCCAGTCGGGAGCGGGACTCCTTGGCATTGTCCAAACAGGAGAAGCTAAAGAAGCAGAAGAGGGACAAACAGTCTTCTTTTCATCCCACTGAACTCCCAGGGTCCACTGTGGTGGCTGCTGTGGTGCATGAGGCTGTTATACAGCCGCAATCTGCCAAGGTGGTTACAGTGCCAGCCGAGTCGGTTCCAGAAACCGTACCAGCCAAAGTGATGGAGGCCGAAGCTCCTACTTGAAGCCGTTCTCATTCTTGGGAGGTGACTCCTACTCCCAAAGTAGGAGTCACTTCCTGGATGTTTGCTGGGCAGCTACATGGTCCACACTATTGACCTTCATCTCACACTACAGATTGGACATGCGGTCTTGTCATGAGACTGTGTTTCGGAGGGCAGTGTTGTTATCCCCTATTCAATAAGTGAGTTCTTCTTGTGGTAGACTTTGGTATTGTATGGTTATTGTCTAATACAATAATGTTAATACATGATAGTTCTTGTATTCATGGTACTTGGTGTTCATTACTGTGGCTTAGGACATCACTTGTCTATAACTGTCCTCGTCTTACCTATTAGCATGACATACCCTCCTCCTGGAGTGGAAGCTTGCTAATCTACCCATTGTGTGTATTCACAGAGACCATGAAGAAGATGGACAGGTTGCTTACCTGTAACCATAGATCTTAGAGTGGTCTTCAGTGAATTCACACAGACCCGCCCATTCTCCCTTCTATGTCCTGATATGGCATATATGATTAATGTTTCTGATGCTGCTAATTGCAGTGTCCTTCAAGGAACTGAGGGTATTTAGGGGGGAGCGCCTTTAAAGGGACCATTAGGATGGACAGAGTTACCGCCAAAAAATTTCTGCCTAGCGATTCTAGAACGTTCCGAATGCTCTGAGCATGTGCAGGAATTACCCACTGTGTAAATTCACAGATGATCACTCGAATATCTATGGTTACAGGTAAGCAATCTGTCCTTATGCATGCAGATACCCTTTTTTAGAGCACTGCAGTAATTAGTATTCCCTTCCTCCCTCCACAGCACCCAAAGTCCCCCCTCCACCTGGATGTACTGTAAAGATCCTGAAGCTACCCCACACAGCCATTCTGTGCCTCATGGCAAGTAGGGAGAATTAAAGAAGTGTCTGGCCAACTCCTTTAGCCAGAAGTGGAATGTTCATAGCAGTGCTGAGACCTGCTAGGGTCCTCCAGTGGTCTCAGCACTTCTATAATCATTATCAGTTAGGTTTGCATGCAGCTATGCTGAGGTGATATTGGACTAAGGCCTGTACGAGCCTTTTGCTCACATGTTCTACTGTCTCACAGTTTAGTTGCAGAAGGATTGGTAGCTTTTCCTTCCTTTTAAAATTGACCCTGTCATTCAAATTATGATTTACAAGGCTGGCTTATGTCCTCTCACCATAGTTAAGATTACAAATGTTTGAAGTTTCAAACCATAATAAGCTGGGTTTAATCAAGAGCAGAATCATAGAATCATAGAATTGCAGAGTTGGAAGAGACCACGAGGGCCATCCAGAAGTTTCCTCAAAGCTGCACCACAGGAGGAGAGAGGCTCATCCTTATACTAAGCCATGTTTTAATGTTTGAATTGGGTATGTCTGAAGGAAGGCCATCTTCATTGGTAGTGTTCTTAGTAATTACTTTCATCTACTATTGGGCAGCTGCTAAGTTTCACTAAATTTGCATCAGAGACAAGTCAGAACAAAGCATTCCTACTCCTCCTTTCCTCCCCATCACCACGTTCTTATTCAGTGGCTGCTATTTTGCCTAGTAATGGGTCCTTCTCCTAGAGTGAAGTATGATTTTATTGAAGTCTGACATGTATGGAAAATATGACAGGTCTGCCCAAGAAGAAGCGGAAAAGGGAAGATGATCAGGAGTCAGAAACACCAAACAACAAGAAAATGAAATCTAGAACTCCACACACATTTCCCAAGATGAAACGGGTGAGTAAAAGGGATTTATTGCTTTCTTTCATGATGAAAGCTGCAAAAGATTTAATTTTAGAAGTTTTCATCTATCCTGTAGAACTCTGTGAAATACTAACAAGACAGGAATGGCCCAGTATCTGTGGCTCCAAGCCATTGTTGATTCTAGAAATGACTCTGGGCCAGGAGATTCTTAATGTTTTGGAGAGTCTGACCAGAGATCAGATGTGCTTTGGTTTCATGCTTTGCACTGCCATAACAGCTAATGCAGGAAATAACGAATATACATTTTCTTTCAACAGCAATCTAGTCCTTTCCGCAGAGTAAGAGCAGAGGAAATAGAAGTGGATGTGCGGGTAGCAAACAATTCATTTGATGCTAAGGTAAGAGGAGGATAGAGCTATGTGCTTCAAATAATAGTCTGCACAAAATTTTAAAATGAAGAGGCTGTCTAGGAACATTAAGGGGCCTGTGTCTCAGAAGCCAAACTTATTTCAAATTAAGCGTAATGTTTTGCTGGCTAACTATTTTTGGCTGTCTCATTTCTCCCAGAGAGGAGCTGCAGGAGACTGGGGTGAAAAGGCAAATGAAGTTCTCAAATTTACAAAAGGCAAATCCTTCCGACACGAGAAGACAAAGAAGAAAAGGGGAAGCTACTGTGGCGGCACTATCTCTACAGAGATAAATTCCATCAAATTTGAGAGTGACTAAGTATCAGTTTTGTCTGCACAGTCTCAGGTTTGAGCAGCTTAAGAAGACAGCTGCCAGTTTAGTTAATGGCAAAATTCAACAAAGTGACTTTTAGTGGAGATGCATGATTGTTCCATTGGGATTTCCTACACTTTTCTAGTTACATACACCTTTATTTTAATTTTAGATGGCAGGGCTTTAGTTCTTGTACTCCTGATAAAACAATGGCGCACCCTTCCCCCGGTTTTGATTTTCCCAACAAATCTAGCATTTGGTATACATTGATAGTAACATCCAGTCTGTATGCCTCCTCTGTTACCTCACAAACATTTGGTGGAGATTTAAACCTTACTTGCCATCTGATGAATGAGCCATTTTGTGGCCTTTCATACCGTTTGAGATTTCTTGTTGAATACCTTTTTAAGTAGAGCAGTTACCAGGGCTCTCGTTTTTTTTTTTTTCAATCTTTTCTTTATGTGGGTCACTCTTAAAATATTCCCATGTTCTATAAGAATTGGATAACTGCCTGAACCAAGGTAAATCTCCTTTTTCCTTCAGAGTACTGACCATAGCTCTGATAATCACAGATTGTTCCAAACGTACTTGTTGAACCCATTCTTTCATGTATCAGACCTTAAAGCATACAGCTCTTTCCTGTCAGTCATGGTAATCCAAGCTGATGTTGCTGAATTTGGCCCAGGGAAACTTAGCTGCCTCCTTGGTATTCCTTTCTAGTCAATGAGGCCTGGAGGTTTGACAGGTTGCTGTGAGAAGGCAGGCATGTGTGAAAAGTGCATGCTTAAGGGAGATAGTGTGGTATTTGTAGGGAGGTGTCTCCCCACCACCACCACCGCCACCACCAAGGGAAGTATTCAAACACTCACTTCACCCACCTGAAGTAGAAACTGGTACAATCTGGGAATCCATTGAGCTTGCTGCTGCAAGTGTTGTAGCTGCTTCCACTCCTGGGAGTATAGGTGTAAGTCAGAATCCGTCCACGGTTGATACTTATTCCCAGCAGCATATAGGGGTTCAAAAAACAAGGTTATGAAATGCCCAGAGAGCCTATTCTTTCCACAGCCTTGGCTCTCATCTGTTTTTCATTCTATGAGAATGGTACAAAGAACTGTTCAGACTTAAAACGAGTGGACTGGAGATTTTATTTTAATAAACAAGCATCTCTACTATAATAAAAATGTTTTATAAATGCTCTGAGATTTTTGTCCATATTTCCTTAGAAATGGTGATTAAATTTACATAAGTTAATAAGCACCTAAAGCTCTTACACTTACAAAGGAAAGTTTATGTCATATAGTTTGCTAGGGCTGTGAACATGGCCAAGTCTACATGTATTGCTCAGAGAGATGGGAAGGAAGTAATAGGATAAATAGTACAACATCATTTAGTTACTTAGTTAGCTTATATGCCGCCTTCCTCTGGGAGTAGAACCCAAGGTGCCTCACAAAAAGAATAAACTAAAACCTAACAATAAAATTTTAAACACAATTAAAAATCATCACATTAAAACAATAAGTTATAAACAGTATAAACATTAAAAAGCATACAGAAGTTAAGAATAAAGCACACACATCCCATAAGAACGCTCCCTGCAAGCAAAACAATTACGCAGTATAAGCCTGCTTGAACAAAAGGGTCTTTGCCTACCAGTGAAAGGGGAGCAGGGAGGGGGCAGCCTAGTCTCATAGAAGGGAATTCCAGAGGGTGGGAGAAGTCACTGAGAAGGTTCTCTCCTGTGGCCTCACTAGGCAAGCCTGTGATGTTGGCAAGACCAAAAGCCCCTCCCCTCCCAGTGTGTATCTGGCTGGTTTGTATAGGGAGATGGTCTGGACCTAAGCCTTATAGGGCTATATAGGTCATGAGCAGTACTTTGAATTGTCCCTGGAAATAAACTGGTAACCAGTGAAGCTGCTTTAACGAGGGGGTTATATACTCCCTGTAACTGGCGCCAATCAGCATTCTGGCTACAGCGTTTTGGACCTGCTGAAATTTCTGAACTATTTCCAAAGGTGGCCCCACATAGAGTGCATTGTTGTCGTGTGCCTTCAAGTTGCTTCTGACTTATGGCGACCCTATCACGGGCTTTTCTGTGGCTGAGAGTGTGTGATCTACGCAGGGTCACTCTGTGGGTTTCCATGGCTGAACAGGGAATCTATTGATTGCTGAGGGGGTGGAGCTTCTGTGAGTCACACCTCTGAGTCACACCTATTAGTCACTAGGGCATGGAGCTGGGAGCCTAGCTGTATATAACTCCTTGCAGAGGCTTTCCAGGCCAGTCTCCTGCCAGAGATAAGAAAGAGAGCAGCTTCTGGACAGCCAGTTTCCTGCCAGGGAGAAGAAGGGGAGCAGCTTCTGGACAGCCATTTTGACTGTTGGGAGAGGCTGCTTGTTGCTGAGGGGGTGGAGCTTCTGTGAGTCACACCTCTGAGTCACTAGGGTGTGGAGCTGGCAGCCTAGCTGTATAGAACTTCTTGCAGAGGCTTTCCAGGCCAGTCTCCTGCCAGAGAAGAAAGAGAGCAGCTTCTGGACAGCCAGTTTCCTGCCAGGGAGAAGAAAGGGAGCAGCTTCTGGACAGCCATTTTGACTGTTGGGAGAGGCTGCTTGTTGCTGAGGGGGTGGAGCTTCTGTGAGTCACTAGGGCGTGGAGCTGGGAGCCTAGCTGTATATAACTCCTTGCAGAGGCTTTCCAGGCCAGTCTCCTGCCAGAGAGAAGAGCAGCTTCTGGACAGCCAGTTTCCTGCCTGTTTCCAGGCCTGTTTCCTGCCAGGGAGAAGAAGGGGAGCAGCTTCTGGACAGCCATTTTGACTGTTGGGACAGGCTGCTTGTTGCTGAGGTGCGTGCCTAACAGCGCACAAATTTCACTGTATTCAACAAAAACACAGCATACCTAAAAGTACAGCTTAGCGTTCTCAGCATTGCCTAAGCATTACCTAAGAGTTTTTAGATTACCTAAGAGCTCTCACCTTACCTAAGAGCTCTCACCATGGACACTGAGGGGGCTGCGGCAGTCACATGCAACACTTGTGCAATGTTTGTCTTCTTGCCTACAGGCGTGGAGAACTTCACATGCACCAAGTGCAAGTTGGTAGCCCTCTTGGAGGAGAAAGTCCAGCAACTGGAGACACAGGTAGCTACACTTCAACAGATTCGTGAGCAAGAGGTTTTCCTGGACAGAACAGAACAAACAGTCTTGGACGGGGACCGCACAGAGGAAGTGGCTGTGGATGAAAGGGTCACTTCACAGACACAGGAAGTATACAGCTGGAGGAACGTCACACACAGAACAAGAAAATCCAGGCATTCTTTGAGCAGCTTGCAGCTACAGAATCGATTCCAAGCCCTTTCCCTTATCAAGGACAACGGGGAAGAACAGCATGGACAGACTTCAGGGGTAGAGCAGGGGACCTTGAGAGTACCACGCAAGGAACAGCAGCTGCGAAGCCTCGGCAGAGGCGTGTGGTGGTGGTGGGGGACTCCTTGCTGTGGGGTACAGAAGCAGTGGTTTGTGGGCCTGACAAGGTGACTCGTGAGGTGTGTTGTCTCCTTGGGGCAAAGATCCGTGATGTGATGGAGAGGCTAACAAGACTCGTCAAGCCTACGGATCATTACCCCTTCCTTTTGGTCCATATGGGAACCAATGATACTGCAAGGCACAGCTTTCCGAAGATCAGAAGATATTATGAGGCCCTGGGGAGGAAGCTGAAAGATATGGATGCAAAGGTTGTCATCTCGTCTCTTCTGCCAGTTGAAGGCCATGGTCCAGAAAGGGAGAGGAAAATAGCCAATGTAAACAACTGGCTCCGTAGATGGTGTCACCAAGAACAATTTGGATTCTTGGATCATGGACTGCGCTTCCATGAGGGGGGACTTCTGGCAAGAGATGGGGTGCATCTTACGACAGTTGGAAGAAACGTTTTTGCCTACAGTCTCAAGAATTTGATCAGGAGGGCTTTAAACTGAGTCATATGGGGGAGGGAGACAGTATTCTGGAAGGCAAAAGGGCTGGAGAAAATAGTCAAACTGTCATAGAGGGAACAAGGCAAACAGCGCAAAGACCCAACAGTGGGAGGCAAAAAAACTTGCACAGGCAGCAAGTAAAGGGAACACATGGTCTTAGATGTCTCTGCACTAATGCACAAGCATGGGAAATAAGTAAGATGAACTTAAACTCCTAGCACTACAAAACAAATATGATATAATAGGCGTTACTGAAGCCTGGTGGGATGAGTCTCATGACTGGAATGTAGGAATAGAGGAGTATAATTCAAACAGATAGCGAACACGTGTAGGAGTAAAGTCAGAAAAGCTAAATCACAGAATGAGCTCAGGCTTGCTAGGGAGGTTAACAACAATAAAAAGGTTTTTTTGGGGTATGTCCGCAGCAAAAGGAGGAAGAAGGAAATGGTAGGGCCGCTACGTGGAGAAGATGGCAAAATGCTAACAGGGGACAGAGAAAAGGCAGAATTACTCACCACCTTCTTTGCCTCAGTGTTTTCAGAAAATGAAAAGGGCGACCAACTTGAGGAGAATGGAACAGAGGACGCAATAGGGGAAATCCAGCTCAAAATAAGCAAAGAGGTAGTACAGGAATACCTTCTTAAACTAAATGAATTTAAATCTCCAGGACCAGATGAACTACATCCAAGAGTATTAAAAGAGCTGGCAAATATAATCTCAGAGCCATTGGCAATAATCTTTGAGAACTCCTGGAGAACAGGAGAAGTCCCAGCAGACTGGAGGAGGGCAAACGTCCCCATCTTCAAAAAGGGAAAAAAAGAGGATCCCAACAATGATCGTCCAGTAAGTCTGACATCAATACCAGGGAAGATACTAGAGCAGATCATTAAACAGAGAGTCTGTGAACATTTAGAAGGCAATGTCATAATCACAAAAGGTCAACATGGGTTTCAGAGAAACAAGTCATGCCAGACTAATCTGATCTCTTTTTTTGATAAAGTTACCAGCTTGGTAGATGAAGGGAACGCTGTGGACATTGCATACCTTGATTTCAGTAAGGCCTTTGACAAGGTTCCCAATGACATTCTTGCAAAACAAGCTTGTAAAATGTGGGCTAGACAAGTTAACTGTTCAATGGATTTGTAATTGGTTGACCGGCCGAACCCAAAGGGTGCTCAGCAGTGGCTCCTCTTCGTCTTGGAAAGATGTGACCAGTGGAGTGCCACAGGGTTCTGTCCTGGGCCCAGTGCTATTCAACATCTATCAATGACTTGGATGAGGGAATTAGGAGCATACTTATCAAATTTGCAGATGACACCAAATTAGGAGGAGTAGCTAATACCCTAGAGGACAGGATCAAAATTCAGAATGACCTGGATAGACTGGAGACCTGGGCCAAAGCTAACAAAATGAAATTCAATACGGAGAAATGTAAAGTACTGCACTTAGGGTGGAAAAATGAAATGCATAGATATAGGATGGGAGAGACCTGGCTGAATGAGACTACGTGTGAAAGGGATCTAGGAGTCCTAGTAGACTACAAGTTGAACATGGGTCAATAGTGTGATGTGGCAGCTAAAAAGGCCAATGTGATTTTGGGCTGTATCAATAGAAGTATAGTATCTAGATCAAGGGAAGTAATAGTGCTGCTCTATTCTGCTTTGGTCAGACCTCACCTAGAATACTGTGTCCAGTTCTGGGCACCACAATTCAAAAAGGATATGGACAAATTGGAGCATGTCCAGAGAAGGGCAACTAAAATGGTGAAAGGTCTGGAAACCATGCCTTATGAAGAGAGACTCAGGGAGCTGGGTATGTTTAGCCTGGAAAAAAGACGGTTAAGAGACGATATGATAGCTCTGTTTAAGTATTTGAAGGGGTGTCACGCTGAGGATGGAGCAGGCTTGTTTTCTGCTGCTCCAGAGACTGGAACACGGAGCAATGGATGCAAGCTCCAGGAACAGAGATTCCACCTCAACATTAGGAGGAACTTTTTGACAGTAAGAGCTGTTTGGCAGTGGAACGCACTCCCTCGGAGCGTAGTGGGGTGTCCTTCCTTGGAGGTCTTTAAACAGAGGCTGGATGGCCATCTGTCGGGGTTGCTTTGATCGTGATTTCCTCCGTGGCAGGAGGTTGGACTGGATTGCCCTCGTGGTCTCTTCCAACTCTACAATTCTATGATTCTATGATTCTATTCCTGGTCTTCAGAGTCATAGTCCAACACTCAAATCACTATGCCATGCTGGAGTGCATTACAGTAGTCCAAATGGGGTGTGATCAAGGCATGTGTTAATGCAGCCAGATCTGGTGTCTCAAGGAAGGGGTACAGCTGGCGTACTAATCTTAATTATGCAAATGTACTCCTGACCATCACTGAAACCTAGACATTCAGACTCAGGGTTGAGTCCAGGAGTGCACACAAGATGTGCACTTAAGATTTCAGAGGGAGTGTAACCTCTTCCAGCAGAGCCTGAATCACTATTCCCTGATGTGCCTTTAAACTGTCCAGGAGCACTTCTGTCTGTCTGGATTATGTTTCAATTTGTTTGCTGTCATACAGTCCCATTACTGACAGCCAACATTGGTTCAGATGGAAAGGAGAGAGGGAGTTGGGTGCTTTCAGCATACTGGTGACACCAAGCCCCAAAATTCTGGATAACCTTTTCCAGCAATTTCATGTATATTAAACAGCATAAGGGACAAAACTGAACTATGAGGGACCCCACAGGCCAACAGTCAGGGTGTTGAACTGGAGTCTCCTAGTACTACCACCTGAGTTCATCCCTCCAGGAAGAACTGGAACCACTGCAGAACAGTGCTCCCAAGTCCCATTCTAGAGCAGCAACCCAAAAGGATATCATGGTTGATGATATTAAAAGCTGCTCAGAGGTCCAGCAAAATCAAGAGGGACAAACTTCCCTGTGTAGGTCATCTACCAAACTGGCCAAAACTGTCTCTGTCCCATAATCAGTCCTGAAGTCAGAATGGACCTAGATAATCTGTTTCATCCAGAATCCATTAGAACTGGGGAAGCTGCCACACATTCTAAGAGCTTGCTCCAGAAAGGAATATTTGAGACTCCTATAATTCTTGAGCATGGTGGGATTCAGGGACTTTTTTCTTTTTTTGTAACAACCTCAGCACAGCATCTATTAGGTAGGTTGAAAATTCCCCTTGCAGTAAGTCATTCACCATTCCCTTACCCATGTGAGAACATGTGAGCAACTCCACCTGCAGTCTAGATGTGGTACATGCATCCTGTCACCTCATTCGTCTAGTTTGCCTCTAGCTGCTTTCAAGAGCCACGTGGAATTTTGTTCATTCTCAGGCTTCCCAAATTGAAATGTATCCAGTAGTAGAGGACAAGCAGGTGCCAAGATTAGATCCACTGGATCTGTATCAACTACAGCACCCATGTCAGAGTGGATCCAAACAATTTTGTCTGCAATGTGTCTTGCAAATTCTTCACAGTGACGTGAGTTGTCTGTGTCATCTTTTTGTGGGCCAGAGTATAAAAGGACCCTGACCACTTTGAGACAGCTCCACTGGACAACACTGGTGGCAGAGAAGTATAGATCTTCTTCGTGGTCTCTGTGAATCACACAGTTGGGTTACTCCTGCGCCTGCGCAGAACTTCGGAAACTTCTAGAATGGCTAGGCAGAATGTGCTTTGATACATTTTTGGCGGTAACTCCGCCCATCCTAACGGTCCCTTATAAGGGCTTCCCGCCTAAAATCCCCTCAGTTCCTTTCTTTCCGCCGCGTTAGCAGCTTAAGGAACTTCTGTGCGCTAGGTGTTCTTGAGATTTTATTGGTTTTGACTTAGCTTCCTCTTTCGACGACGTTTTTCGCTACTCCCAACAGCTTTGGTGTCTGACTCTGGTATTTTGGCTTTTGATCACTTCTTCTGGCTTTTGACTACAATTTCTGCTTGCTCCCTCGGCTTGTCGCTATTTCCGCTCTCTGTTACTGACCTTGGACTGCCTTGACGATGACTCTATCCTTGACGACTTCTGCGGTATTGTGATTTATGATGTCTACTAAAGGGGCACTAAAGGGTGCATGATCTGCCAAACGAAACTCCCAAGTGCGGATGGACATTCCCGCTGTTTGATCTGTTTGGGAGAATCCCACAATGTAGACGCTTGCGTCCATTGCAAGGCTTTCACCCCGCAGGCCAGGAAACATAGGCTCTCACGCCTTAAATCTTTCTTATATGAAAAGGCCTTGCTCCCGACCGCACCACCTGCTTCTGTTTCGGCTCCTCCATCGGAGTCTCGGGGCCGTGAACGCTCTCGATCCCCACCATCTTCTGGTCAGAAGCGCCGTCGGTCTTGAAGCCCTTCGAGGCGTCGTTCCACTGTGTCGGATCCCGAGGCCCTACGCTCTGCCCATCGACGTGTATCCTCGGATTCGACTCGAGACTGTTTGGAGAAGGCTAAAGAGCCAACCCCATTTGGAGAAGGCTAAAGAGCCAACAGAGCCCTCCTCCACTGCTTCTGCTTCGTCCTCTGAACCGGCTAAGAAAAAGAAAAAGGAGAAGCATCTCTCCAAACACTCAGAGAGCAAGAAGGATAAAGATAAAAAAAGTCAAGCCGGCGGAGCGTGTTGTTCCACAAGTCCCTCCTCGGGATCCGAAGGGCTCTGATGATACGTTCCTCCGCCCTCCACCGCCATCCACTCCTGATGTGGCAGCCCGTGATCTGAGGACCCCTCCTCGATCTTTGGATGTTGTGACCGTTGAGCTTTCCCCTGCCGTGGATGTTGCGAAGCGTGTGGAATCATCACCAGCTTTAGTTGTGTCATGGGACCAGCTTCTCCAACGTCACTCTTCGGACATCGACGTGGAGATTGTCGAATCCGAAGACCTGCCTCGACCTCTCATTCCCTCCATCAGAGAAGATGTCCCAGCTTATTCTGCATATGATTTGGCCCACTCCATTTGCAGAACTCATCTGGGCTCTCCGTCGGGGTCGCAAATCTTCAACCCCAGAGGAGATCTTATTGAGGTACCGCAACCCTCGCTTCCAAGACCACATTCTCGCTCACCTGTGATTTTGGATGTTGCTTCACAACGGGATGCTACTGTTCAGGTCTCGCCGCTTGAGCACCAACCTCTGCCGCGAACTCCACCAACCCCACAGCCTCGCTCTCCCACACCAACTCGACCTAGAAGCCATTCGCCTGATGCGTCTTCATCCGAGTCAGTTGCTTCCTCGGACTTTTACAGGCCCTATTTGCCGTCTCCAAAGTCAGAGCTTATGGACGACGATTCCACTTCCCCGACAGATGATGTCTGAACCTTCGGGGAACAGATGGTGAGGATGTCACACGCTCTAGACTTGAAAGTCGAGGATCGACCAGCTGACCCTGTGGATCCCATCTTTCAGAGGATACAATCAAAAGCACCACCATCTGCTATCATCCCAGTCCTGCCTTCGTTATTGAAACTGGCCCAAGGGTCTTGGGAAAACCCTTCATCGATACAATCCACGTCCAAAAAGATTGACAGGCTGTACAGAGTTGGCGGAGAGCATGTCGACTGGTTGCAAAACCACCCGAAACCGAACTCGGTAGTTGTGGAAGTAGCCCAAAACAGGAAGCAACGGTGGCCCTTATCTTCCCCTCCAGACCCTGAGGGTAGAAAGCTTGACATTGTGGGCAAGAAGATATATTCAGCAGCTGGGTTGAGCTTCCGTGTCGCTAACTACTCGGCGTGCATGGGAGCATACCAGCAAGTGTTACGGGAACGAATAAACCTCTTGATCAAAGATCTTCCTGAATAACGGCGCAGAATGGCAGAGGCTATCCAAGCTGAAGCACAAGCTCTTGCGGGTCTTCAAATGAACTCGGCCAGACATGTGGCAGACTGCGCAGCAAAAGCCATCGCTGGCTCGGTAGCCCTGAGACAACATGCTTGGCTACGTTCTTCTGGCCTCACACCCCAGGCGTCAGCAACAATTGAAGATCTTCCCTTTGACGTGTTGGGCTTGTTCAATGGTTCTACCGACAAGTTCGAATTCGCTCAAAAGATGAGAAATACGACTAGGAAGTATGGTATGGGCTCCACCTCCACCTACCAATACCGGCCCAGAGGGAGGTATCCATGGCAGGCCTCATCCTATGGCCAACAATCCAGATGGGGGTACTCCGGTCAGACCTACCAGCGTTCCCGTTATGTTCCTTCCACATCTCCAGCCTCTTCGGTGAGGAGCCAGGGCTCAGGCTTCAGACACCGACAACAGCCCAGGCAACGACCCAGGGACCAGGGTCGAAGGAAGTTCTAACCCCTCCTATTTGATGATCTCTGTTTCTCCCCAGACTCCTCTCTTCAGGGATCGACTGTCCAACTACCAAGACGCCTGGTTCTCAGTGACTTCCGATCGATGGGTGCTCAAAATCGTCCAAACAGGCTATTGGATAGAGTTCGACACTCTGCCTCTGACGGGACGGGTTCATTGAACACCGCCCTCCCCTCCTCGAGCAGGTGGACACTCTGCTGCAGAAGGGGCCATCGAACCCGTCGACCCCAATCTCCATCACCTCTGCTTCTTCTCGGGGTACTTTCTGGTTGACAAGAAAGATGGCGGGCTGCGTCCGATTCTCGACCTTCGCGGAGTGAACAAGTACATAACTCCAAAAAAGTTCAGGATGGTCACCTTGGCTTCGATCCTTCCACTTCTGAGGCAGGACGACTGGTTTGCATCCATAGACCTGAAGGACGCCTATTTTCACATCGGGATCCACCCGGCCCACAGGCGCTTCCTGGCATTTCAGATCGGGACCGACGTCTTCCAGTTCAGAGTCTTCCCCTTCGGTCTCTCCACTGCTCCTCGTGTCTTCACAAAGTGTATGGCAGTGGTAGCGGCTTTTCTTCGGCAGCAGGGTTTAGAAATCTTCCCTTACATCGACGACTGGCTGATTGTTGCGCAGACTCGTCATCAGCTCGAACTCGATATTGGCCTCTCCTTAGATGTCTTAGGCTACCTGGGACTTGTTGTCAACATCGAGAAATCCCAACTCCTGCCGACACAGGTGATTCAGTTCATTGGTGCATGTTTGAACTCTTTAACCGCGACAGCTTACTTGCCTCAGGACCGTTTCGACACCCTCCGTTCCCTAATCTATACCTGCCATCGGTCAAGAAGACTCCCGGCACACTCAATCCAAGTGCTCCTCGGCCACATGGCAGCTACGACTTATGTGACTCGGCTTGCCAGACTTCGGTTCCGCCCTCTCCAGCATTGGTTTCTGCAAGTATTCGACCCTCTTCACGATTCTCCAAACAAGATGCTCACTGTGTCGAGAGCAGTCCAGAGGTCACTGGACTGGTGGCTGGTACCGGACAAGGTTTTGTCAGGCATGCCCTTCGACCTTCCTCAACCAGACGCCTCTTTGACAACGGACGCGTCGATGCAAGGATGGGGAGCGCATCTCGACTCCTACGAGATCCGAGGTTCATGGAGCATGGAGGAGCAAGCTCTCCACATCAACGTGCTGGAGCTCCTCGCGGTTCAGAAAGCGTTGAGGGCCTTTGAGCCCCTGGTGAGAGGCAAGACAGTACTAGTGCTGACGGACAACACGTCGGTCATGTACTACATAAACAAGCAGGGAGGCACGAGATCGTCACAACTTCTCCAACTCACGCTGGACATATGGGAATGGTGTGTGACAAGAAAGGTGTTTCTCCAATCCATTCACCTACCAGGGGAGGAAAACACTCTTGCCGACGGACTCAGCTGTTCGAGTCTCTCCATCCACGAGTGGCAGCTTCACAGGTCGGTCGCTCTAGACCTGTTTCGAACCTGGGGGTTTCCTCAAGTGGATCTTTTTGCTTCCCCCGAGAACACCCATTGCCCCCAATTCTGCTCGAGGCGCCCAGCTCCGAGGTCGAGAGGAGACGCGTTCCTGTTTCGATGGTTGGGCCCGTTACTGTACCTGTTCCCCCCATTCCTGTTGCTGACAAGAGTGATCACCAAGCTTCGTCGGGACAGAGCGAACGCCATCCTCATCACACCATGGTGGCCTCAACAACCGTGGTTTGCAACCTTGCTTCGGTTGTCGAACCGGCGTTTCATCCGCCTTCCATCCCGTCCAGATCTGCTCACCATTCAGGAATGCAAGGTCAGACATCCCGACCTGGACACTCTAAACCTGACGGCCTGGAGGTTGACCCTGTGACTCTCCCTTCGGGTTGGACTCCTTCGGGTTCATCCTCGGTACCGAGACTACCTCCATCTCTACACCCGGACGTCCAAGCCGTCATCGATGCGGCACGGAGGCCTTCCACCAGGAGATCCTATTACTATAAGTGGAAGAAGTATGAAAGCTTCCTGTCATCTCGGGATCCAACCATTGACCATTTCTCCATCCCGACAGTCTTGGAATTTCTTCTCCACCTGTCTTCTGCGGGTCTGTCATTGTCTTCAATCCGGTGTTACTTGGCGGCCATCTCCACTGAGTTCCAGGCTAGGGGTCTCCCTTCCCCCTTCGTGTATGCCACGGTGAAGAAGTTCTTGAAGGGCTTTGCGAACCTCCATCCCCCGGTGACTGAACCGACACCGTCTTGGAGCCTCGAGCTGGTCCTCTCACAGTTGGTCCGCCGCCCATTTGAGCCGATGGCTTCCACCGACCTCCGACTGCTTTCCTGGAAAACGGCATTCCTTGTGGCCATCACTTCTGCGCGTAGGGCTAGTGAGCTCTGTGCCTTGAGATCGGATCCTCCCTACACGGGTTTCCACAAGCACAAAGTGGTCCTCCGTCCCGACATCTCCTTCTTACCGACGGTGGTCTCCAGCTTTCACCTTAATCAAACCATCACTCTCCCCGCCTTGATGCAGGATCCGAAGGACGACTTTGAACGCACCCTTCATCTGATGGACGTCAGAAGGGCTCTGGCTTTCTACATTCAACGGACTGCGTCCCACAGAAAATCACCCAAGCTATTTGTGTCTTATGCTGACTCGAAACTGGGAGAGCCCATTTCTTCACAGAGACTGTCGAAGTGGGTGACCTCGACGATCGCGCTTTGCTACGAACTGGCCAAGAAACCTCTGCCATCTCGGATTCGAGGACACTCTACGAGAGCTGTCTCCACTTCAACAGCTTTTCTCTCTGGGGTGCCTCTAGAGGACATTTGCAGAGCTGCAATCTGATCATCACCTTTGACTTTTATTTCTCACTACAGACTTGACTCTCGTTCTAGGAACGAGGCGGCCTTTGGGAAGGCTGTGTTGTTATCTTCTATACAATGAGTGAATGTTTATGTGGCCAAGTCATTGTTACATGTTTTGATCATTTCAATTAATAATGTGCTTTTAGTGTTTTACTCTCAAATGGTTGATGTGTATGGTATATAGGTGTAGGACATACCCACCTCCTGAATTGCAGCTTGCCAGTCTACACCCAACTGTGTGATTCACAGAGACCATGAATAAGATGGACAGGTTGCTTACCTGTAACCATAGATCTTCGAGTGGTCTTCTGTGAATTCACACAGACCCGCTCATCCTCCCCTCTATGTCCTATTACATCATATAAACATGCTTAATGTTCCTGATGCTGCATATTGTGGCGTCATTCAAGGAACTGAGGGGATTTTAGGCGGGAAGCCCTTATAAGGGACCGTTAGGATGGGTGGAGTTACCACCAAAAATGTATCAAAGCACATTCTGCCTAGCGATTCTAGAAGTTTCCGAAGCTCTGCGCAGGCGCAGGAGTAACCCAACTGTGTGAATTCACAGAAGACCACTCGAAGATCTATGGTTACAGGTAAGCAACCTGTCCTTTCTTCATTGCCATTGGTGCCATGGCCTAGGTTTCCGATGTTCAGTTGGATTCACTCTGAGTCTTCCATTTTTAACCTTCTAGTATCTGCTCCACTTGTTTCATTGCTGTCAGCTTTCTAGTAAACCAAGCCACTTGCCTGACTCCATTCCATATGAGAAGCTTCGGAGCTATCCTGCCTACTGCTGTGTCCATTTCCCTATTCCAGATAGCAGCTAAGGCTTTTGACAGGAACACATTCCAAGGCAAAAGGAACCTCCCCAAAGCTGTTAGGATCCAGATACATTTGGATAATGGATCCATTTGGATCCATAAGCCTCCTGGGGTGGACCATCTTAATCAGCCTCCCCATACACACACACCTCCGCAAAGTCTCCCAAGTCCCAGTAAGTGTATACCCTACCAGGAGGTGATCAGTCCATCATAATGGAACTATAGAAAATCCCTCCAGCCCCAGATCATGATCATCTCACCTACCACAGAAAATCAGGTCCAGAGTGTTCTGCAGCATAGGTGGCATCAGTTAGTACTTGGGACAGACCCATGGTTGTCATGGTGGACATGAAGTGCTGAGCTGCTCCTAACAGAGCTCCCTCCACATGGATGTTGAAGTCCCCTATTACAACAAGCCAGGAGGATTCCAACACGGCCACCAAGACTTAGCCAGCTTAGGAAGGGAGACTGCTGAGTAGCAGGATGGGCAACACACCAGGCAAATACCTATTTTCTCCTGGCCACCCACCTTCAAATATACACACTTAGACCCAGCAGTTTGTGGGATGAGGCACCTGGTAAAGGAGATGGAATCATGATAGACCACTGCAACTCTACCTCCTCACCCCCAGGCCTTGCCTGCTGCTGTACAGAGAACCCAGACTGACACAACTGGGAGAGGTTAACCCCCTCCTGCACCATTTTCATCCAGCCAGGTTGGTATAATGCAAGCGAGATGGGCATGCTTATCCTGGATCAAGGATGTTTTCCCCTTTACCCACCTGGCATTGAGCAGCAGCACTTTCAGCCCAGGAGGCCTGTTGCCAAGGCTATCCTGACTATTTGAAGTGAGGGATAGTTTGGGGGCACCCAGCACTCTATGGCACTCCCCCGTCCCATGAGAATAGGACTGGCTCCTCACTCCCATCTCTCCCTCTGCCCATTATTGTTGTAATGGCTACTCCCTGGGCTGCTTTCCCTCCCATGCTCTCTGTGTAACACATTTTCTTTCAGTTGCTGGCAGGCAGATTCTTTTTTTAAAAGACCACAGCTTCATATAAAGAGCTACAAAACACATACGCCCATCCTTCTCCCAAGCAAAGGGACTGGCTCTCACCATTCCTCCACCCTCAAAGAAGCTCCCCCAAAGGGGCGATCCTGCTGGAGGTGGGCCCTCCTGCAGCAGGCAGCCAGGTTTTTACCCCCTTTCAGAGACTGGTAGTCCTCTGGATTGTTAGCCAGCAGCTGATTGAATACCTGGGGCTTGGTCCTGAAGGGGGTGCAGTTCTATGGAGTCGGTATAGTCCACTGGGAGAGAGGCAGTAGACCTCTGTGTTTGTTTTTTGTTTGTTTATTTATTTATTTATTTTTGCTGGCGTGGTGGTGTTATTTCTTCTCCAGTGTGCTGCTCTCGTATTTTAAACTCTTCAAATAGAAAACTAACAGAGCTTCAAATAGAAAACTAACAGAGTAGAGAACCAGCTAGGACCATATGAGATACTCACTTAGCCTCATTTTTAGAGGAACTGAGGGGTATGAGCATGTGAGCATCTTCCACCTGCAGTCTATAGTGGTACATGCATTCTGTCACCTCATTCACTTGTCTGTGGGGACCAGGCCTGATGAAGTTAACCAAAGCCTTGTTCTTAATATTTGCGAACAGGAAGGGATGCAAGTGTGATCCAGTTAGGTAAATTACAAGAGAAACTAGGAGATAGTAGAAAAAGAATCACTTTGTCTCTCCCAGATTATCACTTTCTGATTCATAGAAAAATAGGAAAAGTAATTTTTAGTGTGGATGTGCTTGCTTGTATTTTTAGTTGGGGGTGTCCAGTCATACACAGGAACAGAAATTCAGTTCTATAGCTGATAACAATTGTCAAATTATCCATGTTTTTCCTCAGAGAAACCTGCAAGGTAGAAGGTGACATCTCTGCTGACAATGCAGAATGTCACAAATAGGGATAAAATTACTATAGTAGGACCCCTGTATCTGCTGGAGATTGGTTCTGGGGGCCCATACGGATACTGAAAACCATGGATAATAGCAAACGCCATTGAAAATAATGGAACTTCCAGTTTAAAATACCATAGAGTTGCCTTGGAGGATTTAGAAAATGGCTAGAAAGGACACATTTTCTAGGAAGACTCTATGCTAGGTGTGCTGCTTTGTGTCCCGTGGATAACTGAATCCGTGGATAATGAATCTGGATATGGGGGTCCTGCTGTATTTTGATTCTGAAACACACACACACTTGTATCTGTTACATCATTCCTTCCCAATTTATTGTTGTGTACCTTCAAGTAATTTCTGGTTTATGGTAACCCTATCATGGGATTTTCTTGGCAGAATTTGTTCTGGGGGGGCACGTTTGTCTTTCCTCTGAGGCTGAGAAAGTGTGACTTGCTCCAGATCACACAGTGGGTTTCCATTGCTGAGCAGGGATTTTAACCCCGGTCTCCCAGTGTCCTAGTCCAACACTCACATCACTACTCCCGAATGGCTCTCAGCACAGAGCTGCAATTCACTTTAGTGCATCAGTAAATGTTGGTCTCATCTTTTCTGATGTATTGACTGAGAGTCTCTATTGGGTTACTGTGATGTAGTGGTTTTATCCACTACATCAAACAGATAATGTGATGTAGTGGTTTTATCATGTGGGTCCAAGTCCATCTTCTGCCCTGATGAGAACCATAGGATCGCAGTCATTCTGAAACTTAAAACAACCCCATATCATAAAGCCTATAAATGTTATAGCATTGCCATATGTATTGCTGGTTGCATCTTCTCAGAAATCTATGGAAAACACAAAACTTTGGATCTTGGAGAATTTTCTATACAATGAAAGGCTAATTCATTGGGGATGTTTTAACTTTACAAAAGATCATGTCAATAAAGTGGAGGTCAACATCTAGCCGCTCCTCATGACAATCTGGGCAGCTCAGTTGTTAGTATATATTTTATGATATGGTTCATGGTATGTGGTGGTGGGAACTGCTGTCCTTTGCCCACCCATGGTTTTCATGGCCACCCATGGTATTTCTCTCTTATCCTTTCCTCCAGCTACAGAGAGTGAGTACATTGTTCCAACACCCCCATCAGTAAAATGAATCTGGGCTGCATCATTGGGCTATGCATCATACGTTAGGCATAACCTTCCAGTAGGAGGAGCAAAAGTACAGTATGAATCCAGTTCCTTTTATCTTTTGTTGGTGGCTTACAGTGGTTACTGAAAAAAAGAAAGAGGGTGAGGAATCTGATTGTACCCTTAAGACTGATTTATTTTAGCATGTACTTTGGGTGGATGTTGTTCAGGTGGTTCAGGAAGAGACCCTCTAACAACTACAGGAGTTTACCGCATACCATGCAGCTGTGGACAAGTTTACATAGGGACCACAAGGCGCAGTGTGCAGGCATGACTCAAGGAACATGAGAGACCCTGCAGACTGGGCCAGCCAGAAAAATCAGCAGTAGCAGAACATGTTATGGACCAACCTGGACACAAAATGTTATTTAAAAAGACAGAAATTCTGGACCAGGCCAACAACTATCATGTCAGAATGCACAGAGAAGCTATTGAAATCCACAAACACCTGGACAACTTCAACAGGAAAGAAGAAACCCTAAAAGTAAACAAAATCTGGCTACCAGTTTTGAAAAACAATAGAATCAAAACTCAGCACTTACAAAGGAATTCCACCCAGAGACGGGGATTTCCAGCAGATAATGGGCCATCAACCAACCATTAGCCAAACAGACACTAATCATAGAATTGTAGAGTTGGAAGAGACCATGAGGGCCATCCAGTCCAACCCCCTGCCACTCAGGAAATCCTTGCATTTCTATACCCAGAATCCTCCTTGCATTTCTATACCCAGAAACTAACCATTCAATTACACAGATTTACATATGCTCCCTAACAGGGGTTCACAATATATAAACTCCACATACACTCATACCTAACTATTCTCTGAAGATGCCAGCCACAGATGCAGGTGAAACGTCAGAAAGAAACTATTCCAGAACACGGCCTCACAGCCTGGAAAAAACCCAAGGAAAATCTATGGATGCCAGCCATGAAAGCCTTTGACTTCACATACAACAATAGAGTTGCCAGTTTCTCAAAAGGGCAATAAGGAATAGTTGAAATTAATGTTGTGTATGGTTGGCAATGGGGCAGTGGCTATGAACAAGGTTGTACTTGTTAATTCTTTAATAAAAACATTGACTTCAGGTAACTTAGCCATATTGTTGTCCACATTATGATTATGATGGGATGATGTTGAACATCCATAATTGGTTTCTTTTTTGGCATGCATCAGTAATCCAAACCAAGCAGGGGAATGCTGTACGACTAGCAGGGCATAAACTACATGATGAAGAAATAAAAAGATGATGGAAACAATACACTGAATAACTGTATAAAAGAAAGGAAAGGATGACAGATTCATTCAAGGAAGAACCATTTGAAGAGGAACCCACAATTTTAGAAAGTGAAGTGTCAGTTGCACTCAGAACACTTGGGAGGTATAAATCACCAGGAACAGATGGTATTCCAATAGAGCTTCATCAAGCTACAGAGACAACCCACTCAAGTTCTAAAATCTGCCAACAAATATAGTCAGACCTCCATATCCATGAGTTCTGCACCCATGGATTCAACCAACCATGGCTTTAAAATATTTGGGGGGGGGGGTATCCAAAAAGCAAACCTTGACATAAGGGATATCATTTTACTATGCCATTGTATATAATGAGCCTTGAGCATCCATTGATTTTGGTATTCACAGGGGGTCTTGGGACCAAACTCCCACAGATATTGAGAACCCCTTGTATGGAAATGGAAAGATTGGCCCACAGATTGGAAACATTTCAATCCCCAAGAAAGGGGACATCCGGGAATGCAGCAAACACCGGACCACTGCATTCATCTCCCATGCAAGCAAAATTGTGCTCAATATTCTACAATAAAGATTTTGACCATATATGGAGTGAGAAATGCCAGATGTCCAAGCTGGATTAAGAAAAAGAAGAGTTGGGATTATATTGCAAACATATGTTGGATAATGGAATGCACCAAAGAATTCCAGAAGAAAATCAGCCTGTGCTTTATAGACTATAGCAAAGCTTTTGATGGTATATATCTGTTGTGCCCTCACTGAATTTGTCTTCATTAGAAGATGAACCAGACTTACCAATGGAGGAATCACAGGAGATGCCTGACAACCAGCCAAGTCCTCCTACAAAACAGCCCCTGTAGCTGATAGAAGATTGTTGGTCCAAGAACAAGCTGTCCTGCTCTAAACTGCAAACAAAATTCAGAGGGCTAGAATCCATAAGCCATTGTCATTCAGACACCAAGAATCAGTAACCATCCTTAGGAGCAAGAGATATCCAGTGTCAAACAGTCCATCATCAAGGAAGCTGTAAATCATAGTCAGGATTCAAGGGAGTAATGATAACCAAGTAGTTAAAAGTCCAGGGCTTGTAAATCTGTTAGACACACTGTCATAAGCTGAGCTGTCAAGAGGAAGACTGAAGTTGTTCTCAGGTTTCTATCCTAGGACCATTACATTTTTATCAACAACTTAGATGAAGGGGTGGAGGGAATCCTTCTCAAGTTTGCAGATGACACAAAACAGGGAGAAGTGGCTAAACACATTGGAAGATAGGAACAGAATTAAAAAGGACCTTGATAAACTAGAAAATTAGGCAGAAATTAATAAAATGAAATTCAATAGGGACAAATGCAAAAGTCTACGTTTAGACCACAAAAAAATAAATGCATACTGATAGGATGAGGGATACATGGCTTAGCAGTAATACATGTGAAAAGGACCCTGAGATTATTGCTGGTCACAAATTGAACATGCGCCAGCAGTGTGAAGCTGGAGCAAAGAAAGTGAATGCTATTTTAGCCTGCATTAAGAGAAGCATAGTTTCCAAGTTGAGGGAAGTAATAGTCTCACTGCATTCTGCACTGGTCAGGCTTCATCTGGAGTACAGTTCTGGATGCCTTAGTTTAAGAAGGATATAGACAAAGTGGAGCAGGTTCAGCGAAGGGTAACAAGGATGATCAGAAGTATGGAGAACAAAACATGAGGAGAGGTTAAGGGAAATGGGCTTGTTCAGCTTAGTGAAGAGAAGACTGAGGGGTGTCATGACTGCAGTCTTTAAATACCGCAAAGGCTCTCACAGAAAGGAGGGGGAAGCCTCATTCTCTGCTGACCCAGAGATTAAGACTGGGTCTAATGGTTTGATGTCATAGGAGAATAGATTTTGATTGAACATTAAAAGGAAATTTCTGACATGAAGAGCAGTTTGGCCATGGACCCAATTGCCTAGAGAGGTAGTGGGGTCTCCATCTTTAAATGTCTCCAAAAAGAGGCTGGACAGCTATGTTCTGGGGATGCTTTAGCTGGAGATCTTGCACTAAGAAGTAGATTGATGGACCATGAGGTCCATTCCAACTCTGTGATTCTATGATTAATTCATTTTGATGTGAAACTTCTCCAGTGCTTTCCTGAATGGGGAAAAAAGTTATTTGGTTCTGAAAATGAGCTCTTTCAGGATACCTTAACAGTTAAAATGTGGTTGACTTCCGCTGGCGAGGGCGTCGTGAGAGGACGAGACCCGCGGAGCTCGTGAGTCTCATCAGCGCAGTGTGGGGGAAAAACCCCAAGCGGTTTGAGAAGAAGGGGTGAAGCTTGCCTGGGGGACAGGCAACCGGAGGGGGCCAGCGAAAACCACAAGGGTCTAGGCTGACGAGCTGTGGAGGGAAAGAAAATCTAAATAAACTCCAGCCGTGGATGCCGAGAACGCCGAGGTGGGTTGGCTTACCACACCCACACTGCTGCCGCTGCCTAAGTTTAGGCAGTTAACGACGCCACCACTTTTAAAGTTTTAAGACTCAGAGGCTGCAAGTAAGCAATTTATTTTTTGTTCTTGTGGGAGACACCCTAAATTTAATTTAATTTCAGTTACGGACAAAGGGGCTAACTCCTGAGTGAGGCAACTCAGAGCGCCGGAAAGTAAGCCAACCAGCGCGAGTGAGGAGAGGAGGAGCGACAGAGCAGTAAGGTGGAGACGGGGACGGAGATACAAAGTAACAGGCGTGGAAACTACAGAGACGAAGCTAATATAAAATGAAATAAATAAAAGACAGATACTTAAGGAAGAGAAATAAGACGTGGAAAATCAAATAGGACTATCAGAGTTAGGCAAGCAGAAGCGGGGGGAGGAACAAGAAGGAAGCGCCTAACTGGGAAAGGAGAAAAGCGGAAGAAAAGAACGGAATGAAGAGGGAAGAGTAGAAACAAAGGAGTAAGAGACTAAGGAATTAAAAGTTTAAGCTCAAGAGAGTAGAGAAGAGAAGAAGAACGAAGAGACAGAAAAGACTGGTGGAAAAACAGTTTCAAACTGGGCGAAAAGGTGGCGAAGTTGGGGAAGTGTATTGTTGGAGGTATAATGTGTATAATTTGCATGATCATGTAATTGTATAATGGATAATGGATTTAACGTCTACCCAGGAGAAATATAATAATAGACTTGGGGAAAAGTAGAGACAAAGAGAAACAGAACGAAAGAGAGATCAGTTCTAAAGGGTTGGATTAATACAATTTATAGAATAAGGCAACCTAGATTGGAGAAGTGTGGAAAGGGAAAATATTGTGTGGAACTGTGAGTGGGTGAACGTGCTGATTTGGAGAAATTGGGAGAAGGATTTAAGACAATAATATATATAAACATATATATAGAAGTGAATATCAGAAAGTAGGCTAGAATATAAGGTAGAAGTATGCTAACAACGAGGAAAGCTTTAGCACAAGCACAAGCACAGATACAAACTACGAGGAGGACGTCTATAGATATGGCAACAAAAATAGCAGACACTAATCAAATGTTGCTGAATGAGTTTAAAAAATTGAGTAAAGAATTAAAAACAGAAATGAAAGACTTAAAAGGAGAAATAAGAATTGATATTCAGAAACAATTAGATAAATTTGGGATGCAATTGGAGGAGGCTACAAAAAACATAGTTAAAATAAGTAACGAGGTACAAGAATTACAAATTAAGACAGGAGATTTGGAAAAAAGAACTGAGCAGCTTGAAGTACAAGCAGAACGAGAGAAGAACAAGAATATAATTCAGGAGATAAGAAATAGGTCTAAGTGTATAAAAATAAGGGGACTAAAGGAACAACAAAATGAGGACTTATCAATAAGAATTATACCTGTATTAGCGGATTTTATTGGATGGTCTCCTGAACAGCTAGACGTGGAGGTGGATAAGCTGTACAGGATAGATTCGTGGATTGCAAGAAAGAAAAAATACCACGAGATATTGTGATATATTTTCTACGAGAAAGGGTGAAAGATATAGTTATACAACAAAGTTTTAATCAAAAATTAATTATAGAAGGAGAAGAGGTAAAAATTTATAAAGATTTGCCAACTCAAGTTCTGAAAAAGCGAAAGGATTATAATATGATAACACAGGTGCTACGTAGAAAAGAAATCCCATATAGGTGGAATAAAATAGAAGGAATAACACTTAGATATAGGGGTAAGAATATTGTGATAAACTCTATAGATAAAGCCAAGGAATTTCTAAAGAAGTTACAGGGAGACCGAGCAACAGACAAAGAAGAGACAGAACAAAGGAATAGAGGTAAAGAACAAACACAACAATCGGTACAAAAGAGAGACAAAGAGAAAGATTTGGAACGAGAAAGGGAGGATAGTCAAGAAAAGTTAGGTGAACAAGACAAAGGAATAGAGGAGGAAGAGAAAGAAATATTAAGAGGAGAATTAGGGAAGGAAGAGGAGGAAATAGAAGAACAAGAGGAGATAGGAGAGTCAGAACAGGAGGAGATAGGTGAAGCAGAAGATTCAGAAGAGGAAGTCTTTGAATAAATAATAAGTTGGAAAGTTAAAGCTATTAAAGAGTAAAATAAAGATATAGAGATGATAGAAAAGATATTGACTTGGAACGTAAGAGGTCTAAATATACCATCGAAAAGGAGAAAAATATTCCACTATTTGGAGAAACAGAAGATTGACATAACATGCTTACAGGAAACACATATTAGGAAACAAGAACAGAGATATATGAGAAATGCAAAGCTGGGAGAGTTATATGTGACAAATTATGATAAGAAAAAGAGGGGTGTGGCGATATATGTAAATAAAAAATATCAGTCAAAAGAAATATTTAATGACGTGAATGGATATTATTTGGGAATAGAGGTTAAAATACTAGAGAGGAGAGTACTAGTGGTGGGTATCTACACACCCCAAGAAAATAAAAAGGAATTTTTTACAAAATTATTGGGGAAAATACATGAATATGATTATACAGAACATATATTAGCAGGGGACTGGAACGGTGTACTGGATATAAGGCTGGATAGATCGACAACAATATCAAAGAAAAGAAATCAAGGAAAACTTCCCAAAATAGTGTGGGAAATAATGGATCAGCTAGCAGTGCACGATATTTGGAGGTTAAAGCATAAAACGGAAAGAGACTACACATTTTTCTCGGACCGTCATAAATGTTGGTCTAGAATAGATATGTTTTTAACATCTAAATCATTACAAAAAGAGATAAGGAGAATAGAGATTCAGCAAAAAATAATTTCTGATCATTGTCCGGTGATGATGGAATTAGGATGGCAAAAAAGACAATATAATTGGAGGTTAAATGACATGTTAATTAAAAATAACCTGGTCATAGGAAGAGTGAAGGAGAGGCTGAAACAATACTTTGAGGAAAATCTGGATAAGGGAGTAGATATAAGTACAGTATGGGACGCTGGGAAAGCAGTCATCAGAGGACATTTTATACAACTAGAGGCCGAGAGAAAAAGGAAAAAGAGGGAAGTAGAGAAGAAGATTCTGGATATGATTTTGGAGAAAGAAAAAGAACTCAAATTGCATCCAGAAAATGACAAGGTAAAGAAAGAATTAGAAATTCTAAAACGACAGTTAGATACAGAAATGACAGTAGAAATAAGTAAAAAATTAAAATATATTAATCAAAGATATTTTGAACATTCGAATAAGCCAGGAAAATGGCTGGCGTATAAACTGAGAAAAGAGAAAGAGAAAAAATTAATAACAAAGATAAACACTGATAAGGGATCATTCACTAGTCAAAAAGATATCATGAACATCTTTCATGAATATTATACAAAGTTATATGAAAAATATCCAGATACAAAGGAAATTGAAGAAGATATAAAAAGGTATCTACAAAGAGAAAAAATACCCTCGATAACAAATGAACATAGAATAATATTAAATAGACAAATTACAAAAGAAGAAATAAGTTTCGCAATAAAAAAAATGAAAATAGGCAAAGCCCCAGGCCCGGATGGGTTTTCTACATTATATTATAAAGTATTTGAGAACGAATTGATAAATCCGTTATATAGGTTATTCAATGAGATAAATAAGGGGAAACTCCCAGAATCTTGGAAACAGGCAAACATAACTCTCATTCTAAAAGAGGGGAAGGATGCAACATCCACAGCAAATTATAGGCCAATATCCCTTTTAAATATTGATTATAAGATATTTACAAACATATTGGCAGAAAGACTTAAGGAGATTCTAAAAGAATGGATTGGAGAAGATCAGAATGGGTTCCTGCCAAAAAGACAAACGAAGGACAATGTAAGAGCACTGTTAAATATAGTAGAATACTATGAGAAGCATAATGAAAAGAAGCTGAGTGTGATATTTGCGGATGCGGAAAAAGCATTCGATAATGTGCGGTGGGAATTTCTCTTTGAGGTATTAAAACAGATGGATCTAGGAGAAAATTATATAAAATGGGTTCAGAAAATATATGATAAACAGGAGGCACAGATAATAATAAATGGAGAAAGGTCGAAAGCGTGTCAAGTTAATAGGGGAACCCGGCAAGGATGCCCATTGTCGCCATTATTGTTTATAACAGTACTAGAAGTGCTAAATCGTAAAATAAGACTAGACCAAGACTTAAAAGGATTAGTAGTACAGAAACAAGAATTTAAATATAAAGCATATGCAGATGACTTGGTATTCATATTGGATAATCCTTTAGAGAATGTACAGAAGTTGATGGTAACTATAGAAGAATTTGGGAGTTTAGCTGGACTAAAGATAAATAAGGAAAAGACAGTTCTACTAAATAAGAATCTAAGCAAAAACGAAACCCAAAAAATGAGGGAATTAACAGGATTTAAAACAGAGGAGAAAGTAAAATACTTAGGAATAATATTAACAAATAAGAATTCAGATTTATTAGAAAATAATTATATTAAGACATGGAATAAAATAAAGGAAGACTTAAATAAATGGAGTAGACTGGAGCTTTCGCTGCTAGGTAGAATAGCTACAGTAAAAATGAATATCCTACCAAGATTACAGTATCTGTTTCAGAACGTTCCCATCATAGTCAATGATAATATATTTAGGAAATGGAATAGAGATCTACAAAGATTTATTTGGATAGGAAAAAAGCCTAGGGTACAGAGGAAGACGCTAATTGATGCAAAAGAACGGGGTGGGCTTGGCCTTCCAGACTTTCAGACATATTATCAAGCAAATAGCCTAGATTGGGTCCTGGAATGGATTACGTTGAACAACAATAGACTTTTACAATTGGAGGGCTTTAATCTGCGGTTTGGCTGGCACGCCTATTTATGGTTCGATAAAGCATCAGTTCATAAGGAATTTTACCATCACTATGTTAGACGTGCATTAATAAAAGTTTGGATGAAATACAAGAAAATACTCTGCCCAAGAACACCCCTATGGCTGTCAACACATGAGGCCTTTCACAAAAGAGAAAATTTATATAATGATAGATGGTTGACCTATAAAGAGGTTTTGAGACGAGATGGAGGAATAGTTAGGATGAAAACACAAGAAGAATTAAAAGAGGAGGGCATAGATTGCCATTGGTTTCTGTATAGACAACTAACAGAGAAGTTTAAGAAAGACGTTAAAGTAGAAGAAATTGAATGTGAAACAACGGAATTTGATAAAATCTTGCAAGGTGGAAGGGAGAAAACTGTGTCTAAAATCTATAAATTGTTGTTAAAAATAAATTTAGAACAAGAAAGAATAAAAACCTATATGATAAAATGGTCTCAAGATTTAGGTCATGAAATTCAATTGGAAAATTGGGAAAGAGTATGGAATAAAAACTTAGCATTTACAAGAAGCTACAACTTAAAAGAAAATTATTATAAATCTCTGTATAGATGGTATCTGACGCCAGAAAGATTGTCGAGAATATATAAAAACACTTCAGAGATATGTTGGAGATGTAAGAAGAACAGAGGTACTTATTATCATATGTGGTGGAGATGTGAGGAGATAAAGAAGTATTGGAATAAGATTCATAAGATTATTACTAAAACCTTAGAAGTGGAATTTAATTGTGATCCAGAGATATATCTACTAAACATGCTTCACACTGTAACGCAATGGAAAAAAGGGAACTTTTCAAGGATTCTCTTATATATGATAACAGCTGCAAGGATTAATATTGCTAAAAATTGGAAAAGCCAACAAACTTTGACAATGGAAAGTTGGTTTCTAAAGCTACATGAAATGTATGAGATGGATAAATTGACGATGTTGTTAGAAAGACATAAGACTAACAAAAATTATAAAGACTGGGAAATCGTAACTCCACTCTGGAAAGAAATTTGGGGTGATTGTGTAATAGTAGATATTGAGATTTAACTTGGTAAGGAAGAGCTTTATTTAGTAGCAAACTGTAAAGATATAAATGAAAAGTTAAAACAGATGAAGCCGCAACAGAACCAAGATAGCAAGTGGGGAAGAGGGGGAGAAGAGGTATGTAATGATAACACAAGATAAGAAGTAAAAAGGGAGTATACTGTGATAAATGTTGTAAATGTGGTAAATGTTGAAGTTGAGTGTAAAATATGTGGAATAATTTGGAACCGAAAGGTTAGAAAGGATGAGAATGTAAAATGTGAATGTGAAATAAGTGTGTTTTCTGTTTTATATAAAGTGAAAATGAAATAAAAAAAAACAAAAAAAAACAGTTAAAATGTGGTTGACGTGTTAACTAAAGAGGTGGGGTGCTTTAGGGCCCCACTTGTGATGCCAAAACTATATTAATATTTGGGGGAACTATTATTAGCTCAAATGGAACATTGTGAGAGACGAGTAACTTCAGGATCTTTTCACCTATGTATACTAGTACTAACTGCAGAGAACTCCAGGTTAAAGTGAAATGAGATGTCTTTATTGGAAATAACAGAAAATGTATTCCCGCACGCAACATATGCTCACATGAACCACACAAGGCTATTGAAGAGTTTAGGTAGAAAGACTGATTAGAAGAATAGATCCAGGAAATAGAGTGATAGTTCCTAGTCTTGAGGGAGTAGGGAAATACTCAGACCAAAGCCTGAGGGTGGCCAGGTCTTGTCTACAGTGGCACACTTTGCTATTGTTTGGGTCTGATAATTAAAGCCTGTTTCATACCCTGAAGGGGGTACTTTGGCTAGAACAAAACGTACATGTGTTTTCCACTGTGTAAGCAAAGGAAACCAAAAGGAAATTGTTGTCAATGGCTGAGAGATAAGAATTGATGGGTTTATGACAACCTCACATTATAGAATGGAGGGGCAGGGTTCCAAGGGATATTTTCTGGGGATTTGGGTTGTGCAGGTCACTTGAGTGTTTAGGATGTGTGACTCACCATTGAGAGGCCCAAGAAGGAATTAGCACATACCTCCTTAGTGGTTTTGTTTACTTCCACTTAATTCAAGCTTGGCTTCCGCTCAATCCTAGTTTGGGTGTGCTTCCCAGGTCTTTGTGACCTTCATCTGACCTCACTTTGGCTCACCCTGGTCTACAAGACCTCTTCAAAGTGGCCAATGCTTCCAAATATGAGATATTACAGGGAGGGGGTAGTAGGGCATGCTAACAGACCTTATCCTAGGAGACCAATTCCTTTTTAAAAATATGGATTCAAGAGATTCCCTCACATTGCCCAGGAACATCCTATGCCAGTTATCTAATGGAAAGCTAGAAGAACATTTTTGGTGGAAAAATCACTGTGAGAGCCACTTGCTTTATGGGTAACTTGGATGATTTATGTAAGGAGAGGCTTAACATGTTCAGGCATGTTTCATCATGCAGTCAAGTTATTAAGAAAAATGGCTTGTGACTGCAGATGGCAGCCAAAATAAACTAGATGATGAAATGAAATTCTGTAAAGTACCATTTATAGAATCATAGTTGGAAGAGACCATTTAGGTTGATAGTATTGCAGAATCTTCATTTGCGAAGAAAAGCCAGAGAATTGCAGCACATAATACTTGCCTGGGGTGCAGGTGTACATATATAGCAATGCATCTTTTGCATATTGGTTGTCTCAGAACTCTGCAGATATTGAGGTTTTTTTCTTACATGGATAGGACTAACTCAGTCCGCACTCCAACCTACATTTTTTCATCACTAATAACTAGGCTCTTTCAACTTTTTGAAAAAATGGGAGCTCAGAAATGTCTTAATTAGATAAGCACACAAACAAACAAACACAAGTGGAAAGCATAGAGTAAGAAGGGAGGTGATTGTTGCACACTTGCATGAGATGCTACCATTGGTAGATAGCTTGATGCTGCTTGCAGAATTCTAGAAATGTCTGAAAAACAGCACTTTCTGAAGCTGATAAAGCCTTATAGGGGCTTTCCTGATGAGATTTCTTTGCTTGGCTGTGGAACAGCACCTTTCCTGTTGTTGTTTTTTTCCCCTAACTACAGTGGTAGTGGTGGTTTTTGAACCCTTCCTGGGCATCCATTTTATTTGTGAATGTTTCCCACAACTTCTTTCACACTAGCTGCTTAAGGAGACTTTTTTCCCCCTCCCACTCTACATATCTGCCCTCCCCATTGGGGGGTAGTGGGCAAGTGTCGTGAGTTTGTGCTTTTACCAGTTGAGAGAGAGGTGGGAGAGATTTCAATGTATTTGTTGTTTTTTTGTTTTCTTTTTTTTTCTTTGCCAGCATCACACTAAATAGCATTGCTTTGTTCTGTGGTATCACACAGTATGCTGCTGTAGTGTAATTCTGTCAGAAGGAAGGAAGAGGAGGAAGACAGCCACAAAGCGGGGGGGGGGGGAGAGGTGGTGTCAGGTGAAGTTTGTGAGGAGCCAGTGGATGTCTTCCTGTCTCAATACCTTTTTTGTTTTTCTTTTCTGTCTTTGGGCTCTTACAGACTGGTCTAAAGAACCATGAGCTCTCACAGCATAGCTCCTTTGGTTTTTCAGGGCTACTGCCACACTGCAGAAATAATGCAGTTTGATAGCACTTTAACTACCATGGCTCTGTGCTTTGGAATTCTGGGTTCTGTTGTTTCGTGAGGCATTTACCCTTCTCTGTCAGAGAGCTCTGGTGCCATAACAAACTACAAATCCCAGAATTCCATAGGATGGAGCCATGATAATTAAAGCGGTATCAATCTTCATTATTTTGGTAGTGTGGCACCAGCCCAGACGTATTTATGGTTATTGAAGCCTCCACATCCACATGTTCCCTTTCAGTGGGCTCTTTTCTGTTATTTTTGAAGGCTGTTTGTTTCCTACATGCAGAAATACTTGTACGTTTCAAAAGGAGGGGTGGTATCACCAAAATGCCCATCCCCCATGCCATGTTGCAGGATGATCATCAGAAATGACACTAAGCAAAAGGGAGGAGGTGGTGGTGGTGTGGCCCTAACTCAGTGCCACACCTACCAATCCCTGGGAGACAGTCACAGAATGGCATTCACATGACAAAGTCCCAGCAGGTTTTTAAAATGTCTCAAGAAAATCAGTGGAATATTTTGGAACGGAAAAATGTTGGGATTTGAAGAGGGGATGTGTGGAATCACTGCAGTGTGTGTGGGGTGTGTGTGTCATGTGATACTGTCTGTTGACTTCTGACAATCAACCCCATCAATTACAGGTTTAAACTGGTGTGTGAAAGAGCTGTAGGTATTTCATTCAAAAGAATTTTATAATGTGTGTTCCAGGGCTAATATGAAACAAGCAAAGGATAGGTATATCACCTGTATTTTAAAATGTTCAAGTGTTTTAATATGTGAATATATTTTTTGAATATGTGGACTATTTGACTGAAACGGGGTGTTGTAAATTACTTACAGCCCTAAGGATATGCTTGTGCAATACAATGTCAAATTTCTAACAGTAACAGTAGATTGCGTGGCTGGGTTAGAGGAAGCAACTTTAGCATGCCTGTATTCAGTACTTGCTTGTTTGCATGTTTCTCTGAGAGAATAGGCATCACATGTATTCGTGTCATTTCCTGTTTGTTGGTCATAGCAATGTCCTCCCTCTCCCTGCACTAGTTAAGTGTCTGCGGTTTCACCGAGTTTGTTTGCCCTCCATTTTGTAATCTGCAGTTCTAGCAATTTCCTCCATGATTAAAAAGAAAGTGGTACAGAGCCTCTCTCTTCTTGAGATGTTATGAAATCTTTAGCATCTGGTAACTGAAGTCTAAAATACTTGGAGGAAACCACTGTTACAGGTGCCTTAGCATGTCTCTATGCATAGTTGCTAGTTTGCATTTCTCTCTAAGAGTTTTAAACGTTTAATGTGTGTAAACAAACATATTTCAAATGTTTTTACAAACCTAGCTGGCTTTATTTTTCTGCTACACCCTGTGTGTGGGGTCATGATGTGTGACTGGTTGTTGCTCACCTTCTGCATGCAAATGCTAATTATTCTGGTTGTGAGATAAATTACTCTCTCTCGCATTCCCCAACAGGTTCACCAACATTAACTTTGTATAGTGAAGCAGATCATGTTCAGAAATGTTTCCAATGTTGCTGAATTAATGTAAACTGTTATTGGCTTCACCCTGATTCCCCAGAGTGCAGGATCAAGAAATATGAGACTGGAAATACAAACGAAGCATTTTTCAGATAGAAGCAAGCATGTACTGTTGAATTCAAGCCTTGCAATATTTGCCTTCCTTTAAAGATGATATTTCACATATTCAAGATGTATGCATTGGGATTTCCCCCCAATACAGACACTGTTATTTTATAGCCCATGCCTATTAGTTCTTCAGTGCTGCTATTTTAAAAAACCATACCCAAGTGCTTAATATCTCAGTTACTAGAGCTATCAAATGCTGTCAGTTTACTCCCATCAAACAAAGCAATAGTAATGCAACATCCCTGATTTTTAAATATATTTTTAATTTTGCAGTTGGCTAGGACTTTATTCAGGTGAAGCAAGGTTCTGGACATCTTTATTTCCTATGCACATTTTTTGACATTCACATATACTCAAAGACTTCTTAAATATGGCAGCATCCACCCAAGCTCTCCTGTCACCTTCGGATCAAGCTAGATGTTAAAAGGAATGCATATTCCCTGCAATGAACACATTTTTCCTCTTGCAACTGGGTTTCCTGAGTGATACTTATTTTCGGAATTAACATTGCAAATTAAGGCTGGAATCCTGTTGGTGACAGACTGTCCTAGAGCCACTTTTTAAAATGGGGTTATAGTGCCAGCAAGGGATGAGCAGTGAAAACTGTCCCTGTCAGGAGATAAAGCTGCCCTGCTGGCTCCCTCTCAAACCTTTTTCAATGCCATCCCTTGGCACCAGCACCCCCTCCCCCCATCACAGTGTCTGTGGCTCTTTTTCTTCAAGTTTGAAACAGTGAGACAAGTTTGCCTCTAGGGTGCCTTTTGGTTAGCAGTCAGACCATCCTGGTGGGGGTCCTTTTTTCTAATAACAAAAACATCAAGGTTCATGGCTTTGGCAGCTCCTTTATTCTTCTAAAATCAATCTTTCCTTTTCTTTTCTTTTCTTTTCTTTTCTTGCAGTGCTACTTAAACTTTACTATTTAGTCAATATAATCTGATCCTAGCCTCTGTACAACTACTGTTCTGCTTACTGTCTTAGTCTGTGTTGTGTACCTTCTTCATTGTGCACAATTTATTAATTCACTTTGCTATTCTTGTACTTAGGAAAAATGGCTTTTGCATGTCTCCTAACATCTTTAAAACCTTCATGGTGTGTAATACTACCTTTATGTGGCTGTGAGGAAGAATTCTCACAGAAAAATGCCTGAAAATCAGGGTGCGTCTATACGATCATAAAAAAATCCGTATGGGGGGCAAAAAATACGAACAGCCTGTCATTCGTATGCATACGAACCGGCTATACGATTTTTAACCCCCCTAAACTCCGTATGACTCCCTCTTCCCGAAGCTGGCTGGAGCGAGCAAGCCAAGCGGCAGTTTTAAATCTCCCGCCGCTTTTTTTTTTTAAGGTTCCTGGTTTGCGGATAGTCGGTTTTCCGTATTTACAATATAAAATTAAAATTAAAAAACATATAAATTCACGGACTTACCGGACGCTCGCTAGCCGGGAAACCAACATGGCGACCGCTCCCAATTCCCCTCCATGCTAGCCCCACCCCCTCTACTCGGCCAGCCAATCAGATTACCCTGCCTGTTCGTATGTGTGCGAATGTACTGTACAGACCCGTCAGCCATCCGAAAGGCGTATGGATTTCTCTTTGTGATCCGCTTTCCCTCCCGAATGCCGCGTATGCGTATTTCAGGGTGGAAAACCGCCCCCCCCTCTTTTGCATTCATGTGCATCCGAACGGCCGTTTGTACCGAAGCACGAACTTCCGCACGCCGTACATATTATTTAAATCGTGTAGACGGGACCTCATATTGTTAGTTCTAACTAGAGTGGATACATTGATTCAGGGGGTCTACTTATAAGAATTGTGACTCTCCATTCAACAGTTGATTCAATGGGTCTACTCTAGTTAGGGCTACTAATAAGATGCAGGCCGTTGCCTTTGTATATTTCTTTTATAATGCTGTTGATGCAATTTTCAAAGATTCAAATATGTGCTTCCTGTCTAGTAAATATGCCAGAATACATTACTTTAGCATTACTCCCCTTCAGCCTTCCAAATATCAGATGCAGGTATTGCTTCAGCATCAGTATGTACCTAGACTCAAACGATCAATGTACACAGAATGACTTCTGACTCCAAATCCTCTCATGCCCTGATCCAGTAGTTTTCTACAGCACTTGCTAAGGAGCACTACATCTACACCTCAAAATGGTTTTGGTATTTCTTGTAGATATCAAAGAGGAGATTTATAATAGGTGGTAGCCCAAAGTTTATTTTGTTGTTAAGTGACTGAAGTGATACATACACTTCAGTCACTTATTAGTACTCCTTTAGCCCTGTTTTCAAACTTTTGTGGAAACTAGGAATAAGAAACTTAAAATGAAGAATCATCTTCAGCCTTGTACAATTTCTAGGAAATAACTGTAGAACTCCTGTTTGTAGGAGTTTCTTTTCCACCTCTGTGTTTACATCATTGTTTGTAATCACTTCTCTTAGGAGATTTGAAACTGCTTTTCCCAGCTAAAAGGTGGGACCAGGGAGACTGATGGCTGAACGTTGAACCTTACTTCTTTTTCATCTTTTTATTAATCTGTCCAAACATGTTTTTGATAGGGACTCCTGACAAATTGTCAATACTTTCCTGTGAATTCTACATACACTTATAATACTCTGCTGCTACCTTCTGGCCAAAAATATATTACACTGTTAGGAAAGGTTAATATTACTGCAGTCCTCACTATTGCACTTTCTAATTAAGGCCATAGTATTGTCCAAATACCAGATGCAATAGACTATATTTCAGAGGAAGGAACTTGCAAAACCACTTCTGATTAAGCCTTGCCTAAGAAAACCCTACGAAATTCATAGGGTAGTTATAAGTTAACAAGTAACACGCATACACACACACATGCACTGTATAGAAGAGGAATGTTGCTACCAAAATGTGGTACTAAAGGAGGAGATTATGGATGAGAAAAAAAAATAGGTACATAGCATCTAATCTATATGCAAACCCTGCTTGCTCAAGGTCCTTGAGCAAGCAGGGATCACCAGTATTGAGGCTATGATATTGAGAACGCAGCTGCGCTGGGCAGGGCACGTTTCTAGGATGGAGGACCATCGCCTCCCAAAAATACTACTCTACAGTGAACTTGCCATGGGTCAGCGTAAGAGGGGCGCTCCAAAAAAGCGATACAAAGACTCCCTGAAACAACATCTCAGGCTTGGCCAAATTGATCACCAACAGTGGTCCGCCCTGGCCTCACATCGGGAGACATGGAGACGCACTATCCACAATGCTGCAGCCTTATTTGAGAACTCACGCCAAACAAGTCTTGAAGAGAAACGACAACGCAGAAAGAATCACAACCCGGAAACATCACCCAAGGAGACCTTCTGCTGTGCTTTCTGCAACCAGACTTGTTTATCTCGGATTGGCCTCTTTAGTCATCAGCGTGCTTGCAGAAAGTGCGGGATGAGTCCTTCCTGAATCTTCGTTTGCGAAGAAAAGCCAGAGAGAGAGAGAGATATGCAAACACACTGAATTGTATCCAAGGGCTGCGTGAATGGAAAGCTGCTCATTACTTTTCCTTACTCACCTTGGAGGTGGTACCAGAAGACTGGGGAGTGGGTAAGGGAACATGTACTGAAAATTGTGCATCTGCTATGCACAGTGAAGGTAGGAGGAGTGACCTTTTGCTAGGAGCATGGGGCACTTCTGAGTGGCTGCAGAAGTCAGTGACCACTGCAGAAGGAAGCTTCATTACATGCACTGGCGAATTAGGTGGCTGTCCGAATTATGCCTGTCTGTCTGTCTACATGCCCTTCCCAAGTTCCTTAGTGTCAGCATTCTTTTTCATTTTATGCTGCCCCTTTCTCAACGTAGAACTTTCAAGGTTTAGCCAAAGTGGCACACATCACTTAAACCATACAAAACTGGAGACAAAGCGCAGAATCCATACTATGTAATCTTTAGCCATATATTTAGCTCCAGCTGTTTTTCTTTGGCTTATCTTCTGCAGTGTACATGAAATTTAATTTGAGATCTGAATGAAGCGATTTCCCCTACACACCCTCAGCAGGCTTGTGAAGCTGGGGGTATAGATGCAGATTGAGTGGCAGGAGTGGATTGTGAGGCGGAGAGGGGATTTGCATATATATATATATATATATATATATTGTTAAAAGCCATGCTGATTTGGTTGCCGACTTTGAGGTCTGCAAACGTAAATATAGACTATAATATAATAGAAAGCTTTGTGTATGTATTAGACAGTGTGTGAGTGTTACAAAGAGCCTAGAGGCAACTTAGTACCAGGCAGTTGTGAACAAAGATGTGAGCAGGCTTGGCCAATAGCCCTGCCTCCCTGCAGTCCCTTCTTCATGTGATTTAACTCTCATGCTGTCCCATAAATCACTCTTGAAACAGAATATTAATGTAGTGTTAGAAACCAGTGTATGAGAAACTCCTAATGGGAAAGGGTGGCATATTCTTACAGAGAATAATGTAAATCAGTGGTTCTTAACCTGTGGTCCACGGACCCCCAGGAACTGCAATATCCTCACAGGGGGTCCGCGAAGGCTTGAAGGCTCCTTGGTCCACCTCCTTCCCCCAGTGGAGCAGCCATGTGATAGACGCGAAGACAAAGGCTGGCTTGGCCTTTGCATTGCTGTTGACTCCACTCCAGCCACAAACTTGAAGGAAGAAGCAGGAGAAAAGTCTTTCCTCCAGTGCCTCTGAGGGAAGGTTTAATGGACAGTATATTATTGTTGTTGTTGTTGTTGTTGTTGAGTTAAGCCTTGGGGGTTTGTGGCAACAAAAGATATTTAAAGAGGGTAAAGAAAAGGTTAAGAGCCACTGATGTAAAGGAAACTAGCGCCTGACACAGTATGCAGGTAATAGATGGAGTCTGCAATTGTAAGATATAGCCATCCCCACTATTGTTTGTGAAAGGGAATTAGATTCAGGCATGGGAATGTGTGACCCACCAGAAGTTGTTGGATTGCAACTCCCATCAGCCCTAGCCAGTATATCTAATGATGAGGACTGATGGGACTTACAGTCCAATAACATCTGGAGGGTCATACATTCCCCATCCCTGGACAAATTCATAGAGAATAAGGTTCTCAGTGGCTATTAGTTATGATGGTCATATATTACTTCCATTCTTCTAGGCATTATGCCTCCTGATACCAGCTTCTGGGGAGTGTGAGCAGTAGGGTGCTGTTGCCTTCATGCTCGTTTGTGGGCTTCCCATAGGCGCCTGGGTGGCTCCTGTGGGAACAGAATATTAGGTAAGGTAGACTTTGGTGTGACCCACATAGCTCTTCTGAACATTGTTCAGGGCAGTCCTGCTGGGTATGTCAGGGTTAACAGAGGAGGTTCTTCCCCTACAGCAACATCGCCTTGCAGTGATATAGTTGAGCAGAGCACAGAGCAATAGCTGACAGTTTTGTTTTACAGTTATATTGTGGCTACTGCTTTGTCCCCAGTGTACCAGGATAAAATGTGTGAGGTAGAGCCACTGCGGTGAGGGAGAACTGACCCAGCTTCTGAAATATTTCACAACTCTCCTGTGTAGCTATGCACAGAGAGTTGGCCCTGTTCTGTTCAGCGGGCAACCTTAGACACCAGCCTCACCTTTGCCCATATAAAGCATGTGGGAATCTAGTATCTCCTGTGGTTCAATAGTCAACCAAGGTATAGTAGCAGGGACAGACAGGCTGGAATGCAAATATCAAGATCCTTACTATAAGGCTATATCAGTCAGCACCACACCTACCAAATGGAGAGTACCCAGAATCCTACAACAAAGGGACTGAGATTCCTGCCCAAAAGCAGGAAAGTATATCTTAGGGCAGAAAAGCAGTTGGTACACAGAAGTTGTTCACCCAACAAGAACAGAATCTTATAGAACAGGATGAACAGTTGGGTAGCAGTTGTGTTCTAAACATCTCATTGGCACAGTTAAGCCCACCAGGCATATCAGTTTTCTTCAGTTCAGGAGAAAGCAGGGGAAGGTCCAAGGAGAAAGCATCTCCCCCAGGAAAGCAAAAGTGAGGGCAACCATGAATAAGAAGGGGATGCCCAGTGCATTATGCTAGATCATCCCTCCCTACTTAAGAATTCTGAGGCTGCTTGCATGCTGCTTATTGAAGCATCAGTGGCTGCAAGTCCCTCCCCCCTCCTGTTCATGCACAGTTACATTAAGATTTTGTATGCTGAAAAGCGTCTCCATGCACTACTGGTGAAATGCTCAGCTCTCCTTTGGAGGAAGAGGATCAGAGGACATAAAACAAGCCAAATAGATATCAAAGCAAAACATTTGGTTGAAAAGAGTTTTGAATTTGAATCAAGAAGAGCTGGATGCTTTATATGTGTTGTACACAGAACAAATTTGCACAATTTGTCTCATTTTGCATAGTTTTCCTAGATCTGAGATGCTAACTCTCTCCCTCAGCCACTGAAAATCTTACCCAGCTAGAGATTTCACCAGCCCTTGCCTGTGTAATTTCAAGGATATCTTTCACAGTTATGACTAGAAACTTGCTTTTTTTAAAAGGAACACTTCAGGAAGCTAAACTATGTGTATCACAACTAAGGGGGCTTCCAAATGATCATCCATAGAGTGGCAGCTGAGGGGCAGCATAAAATAGGGCTGGAGTTTGCACATAGGCTGGCACAGGTACCCCAGGGCCCACCAGAGCTCAGAGCACTTGCCCTCAGTTTCCTTTCTTCCTTATTATATAGCTGAAGGGCAGCCAGTAGGACACATTCATGATGACAGATGTTCACTTTATTATTTTGGCTTTACAAATATATTATCCTTTTCTACAACAAAATGATGCTTATTGCCAAGTAAATGTGTTTTGTATCACAAGTCTAGAAGCAAAGTCCATTTTATTTCTGTAGTCATTCTGCTATTACTTTATGAAGTTTAAAATGCAAATGTGCACTTGGTCAGGGTATTTCTCCTTTTTAACAAGGTTAGCAAAAGGGTGTTTTCTTTTTCTAGCATATTGGGGATAGAGAAATGGTTTGTAAAGCTTGGCCGTGCTGTGGAGAGGAATATTTGCATCTCATACTTTAAATTCCATGGGGCAGTGAAATCCCTGAATCTGAATAAAAATGCACTGGATATGGGCCAATAAGCTGAAGCCAGTTAAGCCTATCCTGAATTGGTTAGAAAGCCATATTACAAAGGTCCTGAAACAATTACATTAGTTGTAAGTAAGTTTTAAGGAACAATTCTAAATGCTGGTATTTGGCCTGGTCATCAGGAACATCTCCCACCACCATCCAGTTAGCCCAGCATACTGAAAACATTGGGGGAGACTCTAGTTTGGGTTCAGCCACTTACTAGGACTTTTTCAGTTTTGGCATCGTGCCTTTGGTATTCTTTTCTTGAGGTAGCTTGCAATGCCGCCTTGAACATTCTTGAATGGGCTTCCCACAGTGGTGCCTTCCAAATGTTTTGGAATTTCACTCCCATCAGCCCCTACCAACATGACTAATTGTGAGGTAGGGGCTGATGGGAGTGAATTGGTTTATGCATTCCTTTACTTTTTTGTGTGTTGATTTAATTATGCATTATTTAATCTTTTAAAAACTTTGTATGATTTTGATTGTTGGCAGAGTGCTTATATAGGAGACAGTGATCAACTAAGCTATTCACAGTGATGGCAGTGGATTCAAATGGAAATAACTATAGTTTTTTTCTTAGTTTGAAGGTTCAAAATATTATTTCAGCATCGGCTGTTACACTCAGGTTCATCCTTCATATACAGTAGGACCCCCGTATCTGCTGGGGATTGGTTCTGGGGGCCCCATAGATACTAAAAACTGTGGATAATAGCGAACACCGTTGAAAATAATGGAACTTCCAGTTTAAAATACCATAGAGTTGCCTTGGAAGACCTAGAAAATGGCTAGAGAGGACACATTTTGAGTCTATGGCAGGTGTGCTATTTTGCATGCCATGGATAATTGAATCAGTGGATAATGAATCAGTGGATATGGGGGTCCTACTGTATGAAGATATTTTGAATGGAATAATCTCACCATTGGTTCCATTGGCTGCAATAAGGTGTTAAAACCCAAGCCCACTCCTTTCAAAAGTAAAAGAAACTAATCTCCACATAACGCACATGAACTAGCTGAGGCCAAAACTGGCTGCAGAAATAGCAATATTATGTGAGAAAATAATATCATGTAAAGTGGATGTGCTAACTATATTTATTTAAAGCAGACATACTTGTGCCCACATGGAAAGACCAAGTATTATACCTATGTCTACTTTTGAAAGGTCCAAAAGATACATCCTTTTACAACATTGCCACTTCATATTAATTCAGATATCCAAAGTGAAGTCGAAAGCTTTCCCAACCAGCATCCGCAGATTTTCCTTGATTTTTTTTCAGGCTGTGAGACCATGTTCTGGAAGAGTTTTATTTCTGACGTTTCGCCTGTATCTGTGAAAACCCAAGGAAAATCTACAAATATCCAAACTTTGGAAGTTTGAGCATGATTGCCTGAAAATATTACAAGCAAAAGTTGTTACAAATTAAAAGTTTCGTGTAGCTAGTCAAAAGTACCAACATTTTAGCATGTGGTACTGAACCTCTAAATTGTCATAATACAAAAATCTAGGACCCAATGATAAGCTGTGGTTCTACTTTTTCAAGCTTTTAAAAATGTGTATTATAAGAAAATAATATGTGCTGATGTCTTGGCCTAAAAGGCTTAATTTTCATTATGAGGCTCAGTTTTTCCATTGTCAGAAAAAGGAACACAACTCTTTTGTCCTAGCTAGTTGTTCAGCAACAACAAATAGACATGAATAAAGTTTGTGGGGATTTCTTCTGATTTTATTTATTATTCAATTAAAATTATTCTAGGAGACTGAAAGAGCTGCTTATTGCAAAAGGAAATCAACAGGATTCTGTCTTATGTGTGGATGTTGATAATTCACTCCTGCTTTGGCACAAAATGAAACCAAAGAGGGAATGAATTGCATTGACCCTTCATCCATGTAAAAGGATGTCCTTGGAGCTGGAGGATCATGTGCCGGCATCTTAGGGACTTTCAGATTTTTTTTTTCCTGATGTCAAAGCTCTGTACCCCTCTTGGTCACATGTTGACAGCTTCTGTTGCAGTCTTGGAAAACAGTGTGAACCTGAGGGAACCCAGCAGATGTTTCCATTCAGCTCTACCCCAGACTCTTCCCATGATTCATGTCTCTCACACCTGCCTTCATACACCCTTCATCTTTACCTGGGAGCAAACCTTCCTTTCCGGGCTACAAAATGCCAAATTCTGCAAAGAAAAAGAAGAGACAAAACATTGTGCCTAAGGCATTTCACAATAAAGTGTAAACATTGGTTAACTATGCATTATATGAGGCGCACAAAGCTGATGTTTCCAGCATAGAACTGTAGCCTCCTTGGAGGGCTTCAGGAGGGCAGGGATCAGTCACATAACACAGAAATAGGAGAAGCACATGGACGTACGTTATGAGTGGAGTTAGCAGCTGCACCATTTTCCCTGGGTTCCTCTGTATTGTTGCATGAACTGGCTGCCTGTTCTTGGGCTGGAGCAGGAGCAAGAGAAGGGCTATCACATTACAGTGGTGGACTGAAAAATGAGCTCAGAGTCTGGCAAACGTTCCTCTTTCCCAAACGGACTTTCAGTGAGCAACTGTGTTTACTTTACCAAAAAAGATTGTTGGAAGTTTGTAACATTATAATAACTAAATGGACCTTCCTGGAATTTGGTCTGGCTGGTATTCTTGGGCTAATGGCCAAGTTCCTGAAAGCAGGGTGGGGTGGGGGTAGGGGTCTAGTCCCTCATACTGGCCTATCCACAGCATACTGGCAGGGGCTCAGGCTGGAAGTTGCTGTCTGCACTGCTGGGTAGGTGAAGTTGGCATGCTGCTTAGCCTTCAGCCTTAGGCTTGCCAGGCTGGAGTTGCATGTGTCCCTGTACATGTAAGGGCTGGCTGAGGATGCATAAGGACAGGTACTGGAAGAAACAGCAGAATTGAGGCCAGGACTGTTGAGGTTGTTGAGGCCTGGGCCCGGCACACCAGTCACTGTTGAGGGAACCATGGAGGAGGGCATAGGCATGGATCCAATGGAGCTGGGTGTTGAGAACATAGGCTGTGATGAGAGAGGGTTGACATTCATGGAATTGAAGAAGGGGAAGCTCTTGGCTGACAGAGTGCTGGCAGCAAGGCCTTTGGTAGCCCAGTTGTTGTATGAGTAGCCACCGTACATCTCATCATAAGGTTGCATCAGTCCATTGAACTGGGCTCCAAAGCTGTTCTTACAAAGTTCTGCCTGCTGGTTCCTTTCTCGCTTCCTCCATTTTGCTCTGCGGTTCTTAAACCACACCTGTAAAAAAAGGTAATAGTTCTAGTCAGCATTTTGGTAATGGTCAGAGGGTGGAGTGTGTTTGCTTCAGATAGCTCTGGCTTTAAATAATAGAAGCACAGGCAGCTTTCAAAAGGAACAAATGCTATGGACTAGGATCACGTTGCTGTGACTCTTGACTTCTTTGTGTGGGAGTTGCTACAGGAAAAGCCATTGGAACAAGGCCCATAAACACGAAGGGTTTGAGCTCTGTCTCTAGATTAACCAGACACCAGACACAGCAGGTGAGCAGTTTGCTTAGCAAACTAACAGTTCTTGCTTAATTTTGGCAGCAAGCCTGAAAGTGCTGATGAACCCTGAAAACACTGTGTCTGCTCTAAAATGTCAAGTCTTGGTAATTATGGTACCAATTATGGCCTTCCCCTGTGTGAGGACACAACACCTCCATATGGAAGCATCCTTGTGAGTCTTCTCTTGATCCACATGCTATTCCTTTCAACAGAGCAGAAAGAGGAAGCTCAACAAGAACATGAGGGGCATGCACAAACCTCCTTGTCCCCCTAATGCCCAAGTCTAAGGAGAAAGAATAAGCAAGACTATAAGGAGATTCCTCCTCACATAAGCACTCTGTATCCTCATGCAAGGAGCAATCATACTCCATGTCTGCATTTACAAACATTAAATCCATGGCCAAGTTCCTTGGGGCCGTGCAGTGTAAATCTCTGTGTGTAGAGTTACACACTGACTATACTAGGCAACCCGTTTGTTGAATTTTGTGAAACCAAATGCACAACCCAATGTGCATCCACATGCATAATGGTACCCCATGTGTGACTCCACTTCTGCAACCATGAATTAAATGTGAATGTCCCTCCTTTGACAAAAATGCCCAGTTTCCTCCACAGGCAAACATATACACATGTAAGGCACCAATAGAAATCCTTATGTACATTTTCTGTGAGATATACAAGAATTAACTTCATGGAATACCAAAAATGTCATCCAAGAATGTATAAAGAAGACAGCTAGAATTCAGGGCTCCATAAAGAATGCTTAAATGTCTCTGTGAGATAGTTATCTCAGTATTATGAATTATTAGAACAGAGACTAGAGACAGAACAATAAGTATTACAATTTCATTGTGGCAAAAAGTCACATTTAGAATAATAAGTTGTAATAAGCTGTTCAGGCCAAAATATTCTGGACAAAGCTCAGAAAAGGGCAGCTTCTAACAGTCTGGTAAACAGAGCCTATTCCACAGATCCGTTTCCTTCAAGCTGGGTGCTCTACAACATCCCCTCAATTCCTCCCCACCATCCTTCAGTTTTTCTTTCTAACAGTCACTCTATATTCCATGTCTACTGAGCATGCTCAGCCATCACTAGATTGTTTGTTTTGGGAGGGGGGTCCCTTATGCAACCTCAGGTACCCCCAAGCATGTTGGTGCTTCTTTTTGTTTCTCACTGGGGTTTATAATTCTGGTGGCTTGCTCTTCCTTTGTTCACTATAAGAAGTCATTGTGTGAGAGTACACTTGGGTTTTTTAAAAACATATTACATTTTGGAGGGAATGGCTGGCTGAGAGTGATATGCTCCTTAGAGAAAGTTGCATTGCACAAAGTTTGAGTTATCCCACAAAGATACGAGCACAAAATCCCTGTACAGGAAACTCCCACCTTTTCATGGCTCGTTATCTGACAGCTCACTCTTTGGAGGCTTACAAATTAAGGACAAATTCCATTCATTCATAAAGGAATCCACTCTTTCAACAGTTCTTGCCTATGGAGGTTTGCTTGGGACTGACTGCGCACACTGCTTGCAAAATGAGCTGAGAGGGGAAATAGCTCACCAAGCCAACAGAGAAAGTTTGCAAGTAGTGGACGGACGCAGGCAGTCTCAAGCGAGCCATCGCAATTCCCTCATGTTCCCTACATGGGTTCTGCTTTTCGACCAATTGCAGTTTCTGACACTGCTGCAGTCCCTAATCTGTCGGATAAGCAGGGGCTTTCTGTATAGTAGTTCACTAAGTGTGCAGCCTAAACCTGTGGCATGGGGGAACCCACTGCTCCCTGGTAGCTGCTCTCCTCATGATTTTGTGAAGAGGAGAACCTCCTCTATCTGTGGAGGCTCTCCATGTGAGCTACAATGTTTTCCAATACAATAAGCATCCCTTCTGGTGTGTTTAGGGTATACACTTAAGTGAATGGTTGCATAGGGTCTGAGGCGTCGCTAAGGCAGATGTCACCCCTTCCCAAATGGTGTCACCTGGTGTGGTTTGACCTCTTTGCAGCCCCTAGTGCCACTACTGTATAGGGTTAAAGACACAAGCACACATGGAAGTCTGTTCTGTTCTGCTTGGCCTGTGGTGTGGTTTATCCTCCAGCCCTAGCCCTCAGCCTCTCACATATTCAAGGAAAGTAGATCTTGTGCACTTTAACCATACCCGGACTCTGGCTTCAGTCAAATTGGTCCAGACAGCTATCTCTTCTCGAGTACTCATATCAGGGTATCGGTTCCTCTGGAAAGTGGCTTCCAGCTCCTGGAGTTGTTGGCTAGTGAAGTGAGTTCTTTGCCTACGCTGCTTCTTTTTCAAGGAGCCATCCTCAGGATTGGAGTCATCAGTCTGGTTCTGCTGTGACTTTTCTGTGTCTATGAGAAGAAAAACAGGGGAATCTATCATAGAATTTCACAGTGGTGTAACCTTTCCGGGAATCAAGAGGCAATAGTCTTCTTGCACAAGCATCTTAAGTGAGGCTGGGGATGGGCACATATTACCATGTGGTGAGCTATTTATGTACAACAGCTCAAACATACAGACTGAACCATTTTGTTATGGTCTAGATAATGGCCAAATACAATTGAATAAAGTTTTGCACTATACTTATGATGACTTAATGTATGTGCACAGCTCACAACATGCAGATATTTTGTGGGAGGTACATGGGGGGGGGATATCCTTCCCATTAACAACTCCTCCCATCCTCGCCTCATCCTAGAATCTGAGACCTAGACTATGAACCTATGTACTGTTAATGGGATTAAGCCCAGTTCATTCAGAACAACTTGTTGCTGTTGTGTGCCTTTAAGCCATTTCTGACTTATGGCAACCTTAAGGCAAACCTATCACAGGGTTTTCTTGGCAAGATTTGTTCAGAAGGGATTTGCCTTTGCGCTCCTCTGAGGTTGAGAGTGTATGTCTTGCCCAAGGTTACCCAGTGGGTTTTGATGGCTGAGCAGGGATTTGAATCCTGGTCTCCAGAGTTGTAATCGATGCTGAAACCACCACACCACGCTGGCTTTGAGCAATTTAGTTGTAAGTAATCATGCATAAGGCTTAATAATTGGGCTTTTTATAAGAATTATTTTAAAATATTATTTGATATTTACAAAGTTGGGGGGAAACATACTGAATAGATATGGGAAGAGAATGAATTTTACATCCTGCTTCTTAATACTCCCTTCCTAATCTGGGAATGAAGCACTTCTCTGAGGACAGAGCAGAAAGTGAGCTGTGTTTTGGGGGTCATCCTTGACTCTTTGATTTTTTTAAAGGCTTGTGTGGGGGCTTTTGTTTGTCTTTGGTCATGTGCTGTCCTTGAGCACATGATCTAAGGGTGTGAGGCTTCTGCTGAATCACTGACTTGCTTGTGAGTGGAACTAGCAGCCACTAGCTCCATATAACTGCTATCTCAGTCTTTGGAGCTTAGTCTCTGAGGGCCAGTCATATCAGTAAGAGTTATTACAGTCTGAATGGGGTGAAAGAAATAACTGCAGGGATGGAGGCAGAAGGATCTGTTGTTGTCTGTTGCAATGTGTGTTAAATATTTGTCTTCTTGCCAGAAAACATCCCTGACTACACTTGTAGCAAGTGCAAACTGGTGGCTGTCTTGGAAGAGAAGGTCAACATACTGCAGCTACATGTTGAAATTATTCAGTGCATCAAAGAACACAAGAACTTCCTGGATAGAACAAGAAGAAATGGCCAATGATAACGAAGAGAGTTGTAATACTGAGGGAACATCCTGGAGGACAGTCTCTGTCAGAAGCAGACCATGCACTAGGGATTCAGCTAAGCAAAAGCTTCAGCTAAGCAACATCTTCCTACATCTTCCTGAGGATAACGGCAGAGAAGAAGTACAAACAGGAAACCAGCAGCAAGAGACACAGCATGCCAAGAAAAAAGCCAGCCTAACTACTGCAACCCAATTGCAGCAAGAAGAAAAGAAAAGTGCTGGTGTTAGAGGATTCATTGCTCAGAGGTATAGAGGGAACTGTGTGACAGCTGGACAAGATGAAATCGGGAAGTGTGCTGTCTTCTTGGTGTGCTTATCCAGGATGTCACTGAGAAGTAGCCAAAGCCCATCAAGAACACAGAGCAGTACCCCTTTCTTCTGATTCATGTGGGCACCAATGACACTGCAAAGAACACCTCTGAGCAGATCACCTTTAACTGTGAAGCCCTAGGCAGGAAAGTGAAGAGTTTAGAGACACAGGTGGTATTCTCACCAATTCTACTAGTGAAAAATAGAGGACCACACAGGAACAGGAAGATACATCAGGTGAATGACTGGCTACGCAAATGAGGTTGACAGGAGAGGTTTGGCTTCTGGGATCATTGTCTTGTCATCTTAGAAGGAATACATGCTACAGATGGATTACACCTCATGAAGAGTTGGAAGAATGGACTTTATCAGACACGGCAAAAATGGTGGGATTATGATATCACGGTAGCATGAATGGGCACAGCTAATCGCATGATGCCATCATCTTCATGTGGTTACTCCATGTCCCAGCCATAAACAAGGTGTTCCTTTTAATTGATGGGACAAGCCGTCAATAGATGTCAATATTGCTTTTTTCATGGTATTGAGGGTATGCGAAAACATGTCCCATTGTAATTATGAGATTACAGTGTGTATGGGTGGTCCTCAGTGAAATAATGTCCGTGTGAGAATGCGAAAACGAAGCACAGCACGCTGTTTTTATGAACTGTCCCATCTAGTTTCAACATTTTTAGGTTTGTTTCAGTGTTTGTGTGTTCATTTACTTTGTTAATTAAGGTCTTTTTGGAGTTTTAATCACTCTCATGTCTTCTCACGAGAACCACCAAAATCTCGCTCATGCTAAAACGCGGAAATAAACTCCCATTCTTAAAGTGCTAGTGGTTGTCGTGCAATAATTCCCTGGCAGTTCTTTTGTGTGATTACAGCGACGTGCGATAGTAATTGTAAAAATCCCACAATGTTTCCGCTTTCTTCACTCATGGAATAACAGCATTTTTACACGCTAGTCTGATAATGTGCAATGTCTTTGGCAAAAGCATGGCAAATCTGATCAAGAGGAGTTTAAGGTAAGTCCTTGGGGGGGTTGGAGATGTAGCTTAAACATCTGTCTAAAAGAAAACTCTAGACACAAGGACATGAATCCTAGAGGAGAAGCAGAGAGAGAATGGGAGCCACAGTAAAACAAAAAGGTGAGAACAAACAATGCTTGGCATGTCTATACATCAATGCACAGATTTTAGGAAACAAACAAGACAAGTTTGAAGTCTTAGTGCAGGAAGGTAAATATGACTTTATAAGGTATAACAGATTTGATGGGATTACTCCCATGATGGGAATATAACAACTGAAGGGTATAATATATTCAAAAACAATAAATAGGGAGGAAAAGGAGGGGGAGTAGTATTATATGTCAAAGACAAATTCACTTGTACAGAAATCCATGCAAGTGATCAAACTGGACCACTTGAGAGCATTTGGGTAAAAATAAATGAAGAAATAAATAAAAACAACACTGTGATAGGAGTTTACCATAGGCCACCAAAGCAAGATGAGGTGGTGGATGATGCTTTTCAGATACAAATCTCAGAAACTTCAATTTATGCTGTATATATCTGTAAATTAAGTTAAGGTGGACTTCAATTATCCTGATATCTGCTGGGAGACTAACTCTGCTAAATATGGGCTCTCCAACAAATTCCCAATGTACCTTGCAGATAATTTAATCTTTGAGCAGCCAGGAAGCAAGTCCTGGACTTGATCCTAACCAACAGTTGGTCACTGGAATCAAACCAGTTGGAACTTTAGGGAGGAGTGATCATGTAATGGTAGAATTCATGGCTGTGGGGCAGACCAGACTGCCATGAATTTGATTGTCAGCACTGAGGAAGAGTCAGTTGAAACGGTGGATAGAGTTCCCAGGGTAGCCATTTTGCAGCTAATTTTCATTCTGCCTGATCCTGGATGCCTTTGTAGTTTCTATCTGCTGCACTGTTTGCTTCCAGTATATTCATTAGATGCTGCTGCTATAAATTTTTATACAGCCTTAATGCACTACAATGTATGCGATTTTGATTGAGTACATGGGAATATCTAATTGCTTGCCCTGTTTAAGTTTTTTTATATTGTAAAAACCTTATTCTGCTTTGTAAAACTTCAATTTGATACTCTCTACATCAGTGTAAATTGCTCTACACTAGTGTAAATCTGTGAGTACTGCAGTGTAAAAACCTAATTCAGAATTGTAAAGACTTAATTTGATACCCTCTACACTAGTGTATAGCACATGCCAGCCTGTGTGTAAATAGGAGTTTTCAAGTTATTTTGGCATTAGCAAATAATTGGGTATTTATTTTGGATACAAATAGAGTTTATAGTTTTTATAGGCTGACGTGGGCTGTGATCCACATAAATGAGTGTAGTTTACCAATAGAATTCCGTATGTAGAGACTATAGAAATTAAATGTAAAGATTACCGTTTGTGTCAGGTCTCAGATAGTGAGGAGGTTTCAAGTTATTCTTCTTCGTGGTCTCTGTGAATATACACATTAAGGGTTATACCTGCACCTGCGCAGAGCACTTCGGATAGTCGTTAGGCTTTAAACTGACTTTTGGCGGTAGCCCCGCCCACCCTCCTTCGGCCTATATAAGGCCCCTCTCTGCCTGCCTCTTCAGTTCCTTTTTTTCTGCCACGAGAGCAGCACTGAGGAATTTCGTTCGGCGAATTCAACAGGATTTAGATTGACCTGGACTGTTACTGACTACAATGGACTACGACTGGATTTGGCGAACTACTTTGGAGAACTTGGATACGACCCGGACTGGTTTTGTATTTTCTTCTCACGAACGACAAACAATACTGTACATGGTTTACTAGAAGATGGCTTCGTCCTCTTCTACAGGCTTCTTCAAACACTGTGTTGTTTGTTCGGCTAAGATGCCAGAGTCGGATGGGCACTCAAAATGTTTACTGTGCCTAGGAGAGACTCATGACACCCAAGGGTGCAGGCACTGTAAGGCGTTTACTCATCAAACAAGAAGAAACCGTGACAAACGCCTAAAAGCCCTCCTATATGAGCATGCCCTAACGGCATCATCCCCAGAATCGAGAGGGCTGAAACCGATGGACATGGTACCGAAAATGTCGGGATCAGACAAGGCTCGAGAGGACACCTCCTCAGGGGCCAAAGCAAAGAAATCAAAGAACGCTGCACACAAGCCTACATATGAATCGACCCACAAAGAAAGGCACTGTGATCGGGGACCATCATTGACTACATCACCAAGGACTGCCACGGTACCATCAAAAGACAAACAAAGAACGGTATGTCTGACCTCCCCATCAGACTCTGTGCGCAGTACAGTCTCAGCACCGAGAGACACACATCGTAAAAAGAAGAATGATACTCCACGAGACCACTCCCCACGTACTGGTACCAAAGACCGAGACGGAGACCATCGAACGAAGGGAGCAACCACCGACAAACAGGTGGTCTCCCCTCTAAGGCTTAAAATACCGATGAGGAAATCAAGTGACTCCGGAGAGGACCCGCTCCTAACTCGATCTACGGTGTATGGTAACGCTTCATTATCTGAAGGGGAAGTCAGAGAATCCTCCCCGGACATCCAGATTGTACAAATCTCACCAGGTAAAGAAACACATCATTCCCGCTCAGTCTTGAGGTCCCCGGTACCAATGGATATACAGAGACAAAGCAGGTCACGGTCAACCATGCCGCCGGCAGACAGGTGACCCACTGCTTTAGAGTCGCGATCCCACTCAAGAACACCGACGTGACCAGCGGATAGATGGTCCTGATCCACTTCACAACAATGTATTGATCGACGCAGTTCATGGTCTCGACACAGATCCCAGGACAGCTCAAGATCCCATCAGAGATCCACGTCAGGACGACGCTCACATTCTTCACAGTCTTCCCAATACTCCAGATCCATAGCCTCGGCCTACACCGTCTACTCTTCAGAGGAAACCATCATGGACGACTACAATTGGTACTGGAGGCAGAGAACCTCGGTACCGTCGGGACCACTGGGAAATCGATCCACGGGACCGATGGGACACGGAGGCACGCTACCTATACCACATGGAGCCCTATTCCGCCTCTTACAAGCAGCATCGATACCGTGAGGACAGATGGGAAGACAGACAAGGAAGAGAACGGTACCGCCGTGGAAATCCTGAGGTCAAGAGTAGATGACACCGCCCCCCAGACAGAGCATCCTCATCCCCACGTGGAGGCTCCGATCACGTGGGACAGGATGAGACGGTACTCTCTACGTCGTTGGAAGTAAGAACGCCAAAACCAGTTCACCGTATCTCACTGGTACCGATGCTGAGGGCCCATGAAGACACTCGAACCCCTCAGAAAAGACAACCATCACCATCAGATTCACAACATTCGAGACGGTCCTGTTCACAGGGGACTTCCACGGATCGAAACGCCCGAAAAAGGTGAAAGAACCAGTGAAGGAAGGATCACCTCTGACTCCAAGGGGTCGCATTAGGGTTTGGAGATCATACTCAATCTCCTCGCCAACCACTGAGGCTTCTGCGCATACAAAATCTCCCTCACCTAAAGTTTCACCAACACCAAGAGGAGCGAACTCAGATCCTCCTTCGCCAACTGATGACATGAAGGCATTCGCAGACATGATGTTGAGAATGGCTGGAGCTTAGGGCATACAGGTGAACCAGGATGATAACCATGTGGATGACCCTATATTCGAGGATCTGCAATGGAGGTCACCTGCTATACCCTCAATGGCAATATCCCCATATCTGCTACTAACCCTGAAAGCCTCCTGGTCTACACCATCCTCGGTTCGACCGACCTCTAGGAAATTAGATCACTTATACAGAGTATCTACACAAAGAGCCCCATGGCTCACTTACCACCCAAAACCAAACTCAATAGCTGTGGATGCAGCACAAACAAGAACATCTCAGAAAATACTTACCACCCCCTTAGACAAAGAGGGTAAGAAACTTGATGCCATTGGCTGAAAGTTTTATTCATTGGCATGTCTACTTACCAAGATTGCAGCCTACACAGCATGTATGGGCGCATATCAACATTTTCTTTGGGAGGCCTTAGCGCCACACCTTGCCAAGCTCTCAGAACAAGACCAATGAATTGTCCACTCCTTCAGAGAGGAAGGTTTATCCCTAGCAGGATACCAGCGTCAGGCAGCAAAACACCTAGCAGATTGTACAGGCAAGATTGTAGCGAGTTCCATCGCCGTCCATCGCCATGCCTGGCTACGCTCGTCCGGCCTTTCACACATGGCGAAAGCATTGATAGAAGATCTACCATTTGACGAGCTCGGCTTGTTCCACGTTGACACAGATACCAAATTGGAACACACTCAGAAAATGCGCACAACTGCTAGGAAGTTTGGCCTCCCCACAGTATATCAATCACAACACCCAAGATTCAACGTGAGACATTTTCCCACCTCATACAGAAAATGATTTCAGTCCACCTGCTTCACTATCACGGGCACTCACATATAGCTACCAGGCACAAAAGAAGCTTCCATCAGGCTTCCGCCCCAAACCACAGTATGGGAAGAAAAAAATGGATCACACAAAACAGCGGATTTGACTATGGACCCTTTGTCATGAACCCTTCATCACCAGCCGAACGTCTAACTATCTCACTTACCCACTGGCGCGAGATCACTACAGATCGCTGGGTCCTCAGCGTGATCAAAAAGGATATTTTATAGAATTCAACCAACGTCCACCTCGGGGCATATATCGAAATACGCCACCATCTAAAGGAAGAGGTACATACTCTCCTAATGAAAGGAGCTATAGAACCTATCCAGTGCCACTTGCTTCGGAGAGCTTTCCTCTCCCGATACTTTTTGGTAGACAAAAAGGATGGAGGGCAACATCCCATATTAGATCTCAGAAATATAACTAAATACATCCAACCAAAAAGATTCAGGATGGTATCACTCTCCGCTATTGTCCCTTTCCTCAAGAAAGGAGACTGGTTCGCTATGTTAGATCTAAAAGATGCGTATTTCCATATTCCGATCGCACCAGCTCACAGACATTCCTTAGCATTTGCTGTCAACCACCATGCTTTCCAATTCAAAGTCCTCCCTTTTGGACTCTGCACGGCTCCGAGAGTATTTACAAAATGTGTTGCCATGGTCATTGCTTGGCTCCGCCAAAGAGATATTACAGTGTTCCCATACCTAGATGACTGGCTATTCTCGGCCACCACACCCGGAAAGTTAATAAAAGATCTACGAACCACCCTTACATTGCTAGACTCCCTTGGATTCACCATAAACCAAGAAAAATCCCACCTTGAACCCACATGTGTGGTACGCTTCATTGGAGCAACCATAGACTCACACGAAGGCGCAGCTTACTTACCCGAGGACAGATTCCAAGCTCTGAGTACCATGGTGACTCGATGCGTGAATTACCGACGTGCATCCATCCACACGATTCAACGCACATTAGAACACATGGCCTCAACAACGTCTGTAACTCCGCTTGCCAGACTGAGGATGCACCCCCTACAGTCATGGTTCATTACCTACTACGACCCATTCAAGGACGGCCCCAGAAAGATGTTGACAATTCCACGACTGATCTGCAAGACCCTCAAGTGGTGGCTTTCGCCACAAATGGTTCAAGCGGGGATGCCTTTTCACCAGGGAAGACCTATGAGAGTAATAACCACAGATGCTTCATTGTCAGGATAGGGAGCGCCATCTCCATGACCTGCAGATCAAGGGCCAATGGTCAGCGACAGAAAAGGAGAAACACATAAACGAACTAGAAATGATAGCGCTATACAAGGCTCTGAAAGCCTTCGAGCCAGTTATAAGGGACAACCGGGTACATGTCACGTCAGACAACACAGCAGTAGTCTTCTATATCAACAAACAAGGAGGAACCTGATCTTCAACGCTTCTGAATCTGACATTACAACTTTGGGAATGGTGCACTTTCACTGGGGCGGGCCACTTCTGTATGCGTTCCCACCATTCCCGCTCATACCGAGAGTAATCTCCAAACTACAGACAGACAGGAGCCGGTGCATCCTCATCACTCCTTGGTGGCCAAGACAGGTGTGGCTTGCACCACTTCTCCTGATGTCGAAGAGACGACACGTCCGGCTCCCGCCACAAGAGAACCTAATAACACTACACAACGGACTAGTGAACCACCCAGACCTGCCTTCCATACAACTAACAGCCTAGCTGGTGACACCATAAGACCACTACCCCAGGCAGTAGAAGCAATAATTAAGGCAGCACAACGCCCTAATACTATGAAAGCCTACATGTATAGGTGGAAGAAGTTTCTATCCTTCCTGGAACAACACCTCCCCAAAGGTGATGCACCGGGGACCACCAACTTACTTAATTATCTGGCATCTCTCAGGGGACTGTCCGCCATCCGAGGCTACGTAGTGGGTATCTTCTGGCACTTCCAAAGGGAAGGTAAGCCATCTTGCTTTAAAGACCCTCTGATCCAACATTTTCTCAAAGGGTACAAAAATTTGAACCCGCCTTTCAAGGGTCCAGTACCAGCCTGGAATTTGGAATTAGTCCTGAACTGTCTTACAAGCTCGCCCTTTGAGCTGATGGCGACCTGTGATCTTCACTTACTTACTCTTAAAACAGCATTTCTTGTGGTGATAACCTCAGCTCGCCGAGCGAGCAAGCTTTGTGCTCTCAGAGTGGATCCACCATACATCCGATTTCATCAGGACAAAGTGGTATTGAGACCGGATGTTACTTTTCTCCCCAAAGTAGTCTCTTCATTCCACTTGAACCAGGACATGTGATCAGGCTAGCATACCAACTCTCGGGAAGGCAGACCCCGGCGATGATCCAAAGCCACTCAACAAGAGCGACCTCAACATCTACGGCATTCCTCTGTGGAGTCCCAATACAAGATATATGTAGAGCAGCAACATGGGCTACTCCTCTGACCTTTGTGAAGGCTTACAAATTGGACATCTTGTCCCGGAGGGATGTAGCATTGGGCAGAACAGTTCTTCTGTCTTCTGTGACCGGAGGACCATAATAAAATGTTCAATAAAGGTTGTTTTTTTCATTGTCCTCAACGTCTCGAATTTCTTTCTTGATCAGGGTGCCAAGAACATTTTCGGTCAGGTTACCCTCCACCTACTATGAGCTTGCTAGTCTACCCTTAATGTGTGTATTCACAGAGACCATGAAGAAGAAGGACAGGTTGCTTACCTGTAACTGTAGTTCTTCGAGTGGTCATCTGTGAATTCACACAATCCCGCCCATCCTCCCCACTTCTACCTGACCTCAAATTTATAAAACACATGCTGCTACTAGTGGCTATTTGGAACTGAAGAGGCAGGCAGGGAGGGGCCTTATATAGGCTGAAGGAGGGTGGGCGGGGCTACCGCCAAAAGTCAGTTTAAAGCCTAACGACTATCCGAAGTGCTCTGCGCAGGTGCAGGTATAACCCTTAATGTGTGAATTTACAGATGACCACTCGAAGAACTACAGTTACAGGTAAGCAACCTGTCCTTTTTGGACTAGCAAATTAGTGTGCAATTAAGTTAGAACAGGGGGGCTACTTATGAATCATCACAGACTGACATGCATTGTGGTCTCCTAATACACCTTGGAATGCATTGCCAATTCTTACAGAGTATTTTTGAATGTACTATCACTTTTTGAAATGAGGAATTCCAGGTTATGTTTGTATTAGTAAATATTGTGCATTTAACTTTGTGAGGGGAAGGATTATCACCAATTACACCTTTACTTAAATTGTGGCTATTGATTTGTACTGCATGAGAATTTAAACCACATAAAAGTAAAAACAATATACATGCAAGTTTTTGCAATATTTTATTGATCGTTTTTCTCCCAGTTTTGGGTTAGTTTGTCTTTTGGGGACCGCCTTGCGTTAAGGCAGTCCCAAGTGAGCCACGATAATTCCCTCATGTTCCCTACATGGGTTCTGCTTTTCAACCATATATGTGATATATATCAACCAGATATGTGTCATGTCTTATTTAGATTGTAAGCCTGAGGGCAGGGAACTGTTACATTAACCATTTGTAAGCTGCTCTAATAGCCTTTGTGGCTGAAGAGTGGGGTATAAATAAATAGATAAATAGATAAAGAAATAAATATTAAAAATAAACCAGTTCCGATTTTTGACACTGTTGCATTTCCTAACTTGTTGGATAAGTGAGGGCTTCCTGTATTCGATTATGAACAAGTAATTTGTAAATAAAGCTACTTTTATATATTTTATAAAGAATACTAGCAGCTTTCTCTGCTAGATCCTGTAGATGTGGTGGTGGTGGGAGCTAGTTGTTCAGCTTCTACTTTATCAATTTGATTATTGAAGGACCACATCTCCCTGTATGAGCTCAGTAGAGCTTTCATCTGGAGAGGCTGTTCTCTCAGTCCCACCACCTTCTCAGACGCATTTGGTGGAAACAAGGGAGAGCGCTTTTTCAGTGGCTGCTCCCAAACTGTGGAACTCCCTCCCCGGAGAGGCCAGGATGGCCCCATCTTTGATCTCCTCCCAATGACAGGTTAAGACGTTTTTATGCTGCAGGTTCTTATGAACCAACAAGGGTTGGGCCAGTGAGGCTGTGTGGGGTGGTTTTAAAAATTTTAAAGGGCTTTTTAAAAGGTATTTTAATTTTTGCTGTAATGTTTTTAACTTGTAGTTTGTTTAATTCTTTTTAAATTTTATATATATAGTACTCTACGGTGAACTCGCCATGGGTCAGCGTAAGAGGGGCGCTCCAAAAAAGCGATACAAGGACTCCCTGAAACAACATCTCAGGCTCGGCCAAATTGATCACTAACAGTGGTCCGCCCTGGCCTCACATCAGGAGGCATGGAGACACACTATCCACAATGCTGCAGCCTTATTTGAGAACTCACGCCGAACAAGTCTTGAAGAGAAACGATAACGCAGAAAGAATCACAACCCAGAAACATCACCCAAGGACACCTTCTGCTGTGCTTTCTGCAACCAAACTTGTTTATCTCGGATTGGCCTTTTTAGTCATCAGCGCGCTTGCAGAAAGCGCGGGATGAGTCCTTCCTGAATCTTCATTTGCGAAGAAAAGCCAGAGAGAGAGATATAATCTGATTTTAACTTTATACTGTCTTAGCCTGTATTGTTTTTATAATGATGTTGTTAGCTCCCTTGAGTCTCATTGGTGGGAGAAAGGCGGGATAGAAATGAATTAATTATTATTATTATTATTATTATTCTGCTTAAGAGATTCAGTACTATCTTTCACATTGTTCAGAAATAAAGTAGTGAAAATGTCAGCCATGGTCCCGTATCAGGAGACACAGCTAAGTCAATTAAGCTCTGTCATTGTAGTTAAATCTCCTGATGCTACTCCAAAAAACCTAGGCAGCTGCCTGTTGCAAAGCACCTTGCTGCTAGAAGTGGGCTGGAGCATCATCATACACTGTCCCACTCTCCAGTGCCTCAGCAACCTGTCTGTTAGTGGGGCTGTGCTGCTAAAAAGGTAGATTTTAGGGGGCACTTTCAGTCACTGCAATGGTGTAACATTGTAAATACTAAACAGAATGTCAGTTGTCTTTGGCTAAAAAGTCAATCAAATGTTGATACTTTTTGTCAGAGCTTTGACAATCAAACCGTTGAGTTTATCTCTTTTGAACTCCTAGGACTTTCTACATTTTTCAACATGACTGGCGAAGTGTGGTGTGGCTCTTGGTTTTAAAAAGAAAGAAATGGGGATGTATATTAGATTTCAGAGCCATTCTTGCCTTGGCTTGTATTCATAAGGCAGCATTTTTTAGCCTTATCCAATCTGCCAAAAACCCCAAGGTTTACAATGGCTGCTGAAAATGCTTTAGGGAAGTGTTTGCAAGCAGCAAACTGACATTTGGAATCTCATTGCCCCAAAGGCATTTTGAACATTTGTTGATAATTTGACCACAAAAGAATTTTTACTTCATTATGAGCACTTTTAAAATGTATCTTGCTGACACCAGCAAGGAAAAAAACACCCCAAGCCTATAATGAAATGTCAAAGTATACTCCACAGAATATGTCCCATCTTCACCTTATTATCATCATTATAATAATTTTATTTATTTATACTCCACCTTTCTCCCAATATAGGGACTCAAGACAGCTAACAGTGAGTTTAAAACAATTAAACAGGCAAGTGTTCATGCAGTGATCGTACAGATCCATCTGCAACAAGAATGTAGCAGTCATCTAGGAGGAAAGCTATGGGGAGAGCAGATCCTGCCTCCCAAGCAAATAGGGTGTGTGGAATTAGGATTCCTGACTCAGGACTAGCAGTTGTGCCTGCTTAGATTTGGCTATGGTCTGGCTGTTTCATGTAGGGATGATATGTGTAACCCAGACTTTCATGGGGCCTGAAAGTTAATTTGGTTTTTGCTTTGGTTCTACCTATTTGGTTAGCAAATGATGAGTTTTAAAATGATGAGTTTCTGAAGATACCAGCCACAGATGCAGGCGAAACGTCAGAACGAAACTATTCCAGAACACGGTCTCACAGCCCAGAAAAAAAACAAGGAAAATCTATGGATTCTGGCCATGAAAGCCTTCGACTTCACAGTGAGTTTTAAAATTGGGAAGTATTTTATTTGGATATAAATTCAAGATTTTACATGGGCAATTTCTTTGTGCTGCATTTGCTTGCTGGCTGCGCAAGATTATGAGAAGCTAGTCTATTAAGGAGAACTCAAAACATCTCTTTTTTTTTCAACTGGAAATTAGAGGTTCTGCAATGGGGTGAGAACATTCTGTTGTTTGGAGCATTCTCTGTACTTACCACTGTGTTCTTGCCCCTTGCAGCTATGCTCATGTTGAGGTGTCCCAGACTCTGAGAGAGAGAGAGTGGGGCTATGGGCTTCTGAATCAGTGAGCAAGTTGAACTCCATCTGCCTGGAACAGATATTGAAATACACAGAAGTGTGAGTGAGGTATGTATGAAATGTTTCTTTACTTGGAAGCAAAAGTTGTTCAGTGGAACTTGTTCCAGGCTAAATTGCATGCTATAACATGTAAGTATGTGTAGGCCCAATCTGAATTGGGGCCACCACACATGGAAAAATGAGGCCTAAATCTTTCTACCGACTACTGTTTTTGCTCTTAAAGTCCCACCCCCTAAAAAATGGGGGGGGGCACCTCGGTTGGCACAGGTTGAAGCCCCTGCTTTAGTAGCTGGGGAATAGCTACAAGGGGAAGTTTTAAGTCCCCTCTGCCTGTGCATAGTAGTCCTGATCCAGACTGGGCCCAATGTGTCTACTCTAGTAACAAAGGAAATGAGCAATATGCATTATGCATGTTTAGTCCAAATAAAACATTCTGCTGTATTCCACAGGATTTTTTGTCTTAGGTACATGTGCAAGGAACTTCAGCCAACCTGCCTGCCTGCCTTCTGCTGGGGGCAGGCTAATATTTACAGATAGGTGATTGTGCAAAAATTATAGATGGCTGAAAATCGCTGATTTCTACCTGGAGCCTCACTCCTCACTTGGGAGCATATCAGATTGTATGTTTTTCTCACACACAGAAAAAAATATATAATATTCAATATACGGTATTTCTTTTTTCATTTTTCTCAATGGACACTTTTTTGTTCGCATTTTTGATATGTATGCATTTTTCTCACTTTTGATTAAAACAGCTATTTGTGCATTTTTAAATGGTATATACATTTCTAATGTACAATTTTCAAACATAAGCATTTACAAAACAGACTTTTTTGGGAGAGGTGCAAAAATCATATTGCAGGCTTGTAAAATACAGATTTCTAATTGCAAATAGCATTCAGAACTGTGCTTGGTTCCTAGATGTGTGCTTGAGTAAACTGGTCAAAAACAATTTCTCTGCCATCACAATTAATAATGGGGGTTGTCTAAATGGTGAAAATAAATCTCATGGAATCTGCTTGGAATACAACCTATCTAAATGGGATCCTACATCAATCCACAGTATTCGGAAAGGGGGGCAAAATGGCAAAAATGACAAGCGATTTGTCTTCAATTGCTCTTCCATACAAAAGGATGTGCAAAGCTGATTGGCCAGATGAGCACGGGGGTGGGGCTTGCTAACAGGGCAAGCGCCTGCTGCCACCATGTTGAATTTTTGCCTTAGTGAGCCATTGCTAAGGTGATAAAATGTTTTTTTTTTTTTGCTGTCCTTTTCCTATTCACAGGATCATAGAGTTGGAAGAGACCACAAGTGCCATCTAGTCCAACCCCCTGCCCTGCAGGAGTACCCAATGGAAGCATTCCCAACACCTGGCCATCCAGCCTCTTTTAAAACTACACCACACTACAAGGCAGTGTATTCCACTGCCAAACAGCTCTTACCATCAGGAAGTTCTTCCTAATCATAGAATCATAGATTTGGAAGAGACCCCAAGAGCCATCTAGTCCAACCCCCTGCCCTGCAGGAATACATAATCAAAGCATTCTTGACAGATGGCCATCCAGCCGCTGTTTCAAAATCTCCAAAGAAGGAGACTACACCACGCTCCCAGGCAGTGCATTCCACTGCCAAACAACAGCTCTATCATTCCAGTGCACCTTAGAAAACTTTTTTTTTTAAAGTTCAGTGGCAGCAAAGTACTAACATGAATAAATCACTCACAGTCGCCATCTGGAATACAAAGCTTATGGGTGCTTCTGTGGCCAAAAACACCATCAAGACAAGTCACTGCTGCTGCAGAATGGCAGAACTGCAAGGTACTCCCCCCCGCCGCCATATAGACAGGACCTGGACTTTTGCAAGCTGCTAATTTTTTATCAAAATGGGACAGCACAAACTGACACTATAACTATGTACTACTGTATTATTACTTTAAGAGGAGGTTAGGGCAAGGGGGGGAAGGGTGCAAAGCTCTGACTAGAGCCATGTCCAAAGTGGAGATTGTGCCTGCCTGTGAGTTGGCTGGCATCTTTACTTACGTGTTTCATTGTCCCCTTACTTTTAGCTTACACTTTTCTCTAAGTTAAGTCAAAATGTGGTAAGCTAAAATGTTCTGAAATTTAAATGCTTACACTGAACAGGCACCAATATCTCATTTTTCCTAATCTGAGAAAAAATAAGGGTTTTTGGATAAAAAATAATTGAAGACATGGATTCCTGCCTGCCCACACTAGAGTATGTAAAGGCAAGCATAGTGTTCTGGCCCAAACACATACATAAACAAGCACTCACCACCATCTACCCACCCACCCAGCCCTGTCACTTTTAGATGGTGCACCTGTATATGAAATGCTGGGAAGGGAGCTATATTTGCTCTGATACCTTTTCTTGCAGTATTTTGTGCAAGAAGGGGACTCCATCTGTGGCTCTTGCTATTGTCATGGTTTTTGCGTCACCCCTGGAATTATGCAGAAACGCACAGTGCATTAATTCCTTGGATTAAGACTTGATTAAGATGTGTGTAACTTTGCAGTCTCTGAATGTATTAAGACCCCTTTTCAAGGAAGCAGCAGATGGAATTTCTTCCCAATGTTTGTAGATGATAATTTGCTCCTCTTTGACAGCTATTTGCATACGACTGCAGCTGCAGGCACACAATTTTGTCCCTTCCAGAGACTAAAATGACACTGCTCAAATTCAGTGCCTTCTTTTTCATCTGCTAAAAGAACTATGTGTCGGCAGCAAGGCAGTACCTCCTCCTGCAACCTCTAGCAAAAGATTTTTACTTATTTGCAGAAAGCTAAATTGCATAACAATAGAGTTTTACTTGAACAATTTTGCTCATCTTGCAATTGAGAAGCCACATATCACACACATACTGTCCCTATACATATTTCATTAAATATCAATTTCTATTATCTCAAAATTATGCTTGCTTGCAAGTGAGTATGCTTCAGAATGCAAACTTCAACTTCTGTTGCTGCACAAGGAACATCATCATCATCATTGTTATAGTAGTTATTGTTGTTGTTATATTTGTATCCCACCTTCTTCCCAAAATTAGGACACAAGGCAGCTTACAGTTTAAAAGAACAATACCGTTAAAAACATACAAAAAGTGAACTTGCAGGGAATTCCCTGTACTTTTCTCCCAGAGAGATTAACCTGTCAGAGGCAGTGTTGTTGTTTAGCTTAGGGGGAAATACCATTTGCCACTGTGGCTATTTCTGCAGTGAATTAAGTAAGAATTGTTCTCTGGCTACTTCTGAATTAACTGACAATTGCAGTTAACCATTCCTTTTAATCAGCAAACAAAATGTTACATTCTGAAGGAAATCCCCATCTGCTTGATGATATGAATTAAGAAATAAGTATATTAATTGTAAGATCAGAACTACTAGACAAACACAAAAAAAAAAAAGAGTAAAGTGAACATACTGTATTTGCATTTTTTAAAAACATTGTGAGAAAACAGATTAAATCTAATTAAATTACTAACTGAGTGTCAAAGGGGTTCATTCCTTAGCTCTTGCTCATTCAGTTTACCCCACAGTTCTCAGTTCCTGGGAAAAACACTGGCGGTTGATATGAACAGGCATGAACATTTCTACAGTAAGACTTTCTGTAATTATTTAATTTCTTTCTTTTGTTATTTCCCCCTTTCACTTTGCTTTTATTTAAGCAGTAAGAGTTGCTTAAAACCTAATGAATTTTCTCCATAGAAATGACTTCTGCACTCTCCTGGAGTTTGTTATACTCTCCTGGAGTTTGTTATACAATGGAAAGGAGAAGCCAGGCATAGTCAGACACGCATTCTTGACTTTAGGAGAGCTGATTTCAATAAACTCAGGGAAATACTGGGGGTGATCCCATGGTCAGGAATACTAAAAGAGAAGAGACCTCAAGACGGATGGGACTTTCTCAAAAGGGAGATACTGAAGGCACAATTTCAAACAGTACCATTGAGGAAGAAAAATGGGAGGTATCTCAAGAAACCAGGATGGATGACTAAAGAACTTTCAATGGAGCTAAGTTTTAAACGGAACATGTATAGGAAATGGAAAAGGGGGGAAATCACCAAAGAAGAATTCAAACAGATAGCGAACACGTGTAGGAGTAAAGTCAGAAAAGCTAAAGCACAGAATGAGCTCAGGCTTGCTAGGGAGGTTAAGAACAATAAAAAGGGTTTTTTTGGGTATGTCCGCAGCAAAAGGAGGAAGAAGGAAATGATAGGGCCACTACGAGGAGAAGATGGCAAAATGCTAACAGGGGACAGAGAAAAGGCAGAATTACTCAACACCTTCTTTGCCTCAGTGTTTTCAGAAAAGGAAAAGGAGGACCAACCTGAGGATAATGGAACAGAGGACACAATAGGGGAAATCCAGCTCAAAATAAGTAAAGAGGTAGTACAGGAATACCTTCTTAATCTAAATGAATTTAAATCTCCAGGACCAGATGAACTACATCCAAGAGTATTAAAAGAGCTGGCAAATATTATCTCAGAGCCATTGGCAATAATATTTGAGAACTCCTGGAGAACAGGAGAAGTCCCAGCAGACTGGAGGAGGGCAAACGTTGTTCCCATCTTCAAAAAGGGGAAAAAAGAGGATCCCAACAATTATCGTCCAGTTAGTCTGACATCAATACCAGGGAAGATTCTAGAGCAGATCATTAAACAAAGAGTCTGTGAACATTTAGAAGGCAATGCCATAATCACAAAAAGTCAACATGGGTTTCAGAGAAACAAGTCATGCCAGACTAATCTGATCTCTTTTTTTGATAAAGTTACCAGCTTGGTAGATGAAGGGAATGCTGTGGACATCGCATACCTTGATTTCAGTAAGGCCTTTGACAAGGTTCCCCATGACATTCTTGCAAACAAGCTTGTAAAATGTGGGCTAGACAAGTTAACTGTTCAATGGATTTGTAATTGGTTGACCGGCCGAACCCAAAGGGTGCTCAGCAGTGGCTCCTCTTCGTCTTGGAAAGATGTGACCAATGGGGTGCCACAGGGTTCTGTCCTGGGCCCAGTGCTATTCAACATCTTTATCAATGACTTGGATGAGGGAATTAGGGGCATACTTATCAAATTTGCAGATGACACCAAATTGGGAGGAGTAGCTAATACCCTAGAGGACAGGATCAAAATTCAGAATGACCTGGATAGACTGGAGAGCTGGGCCAAAGCGAACAAAATGAAATTCAATACGGAGAAATGTAAAGTACTGCACTTAGGGCGGAAAAATGAAATGCATAAATATAGGATGGGAGAGACCTGGCTGAATGAGACTACGTGCGAAAGGGATCTAGGAGTCCTAGTAGACCACAAGTTGAACATGAGCCAACAGTGTGATGCGGCAGCTAAAAAGGCCAATGCGATTTTGGGCTGTATCAATAGAAGTATAGTGTCTAGATCAAGGGAAGTAATAGTGCCACTCTATTCTGCCTTGGTCAGACCTCACTTGGAATACTGTGTCCAGTTCTGGGCACCACAATTCAGAAAGGATATTGACAAATTGGAGCGTGTCCAGAGAAGGGCAACTAAAATGGTGAAAGGTCTGGAAACGATGCCTTATGAGGAGAGACTTAGGGAGCTGGGTATGTTTAGCCTGGAAAAAAGACGGTTAAGATGCGATATGATAGCCCTGTTTAAGTATTTGAAGGGATGTCACACTGAGGATGGAGCAGGCTTGTTTTCTGCTGCTCCAGAGACTGGAACACGGAGCAATGGGTGCAAGCTCCAGGAACAGAGATTCCACCTCAACATGAGGAGGAACTTTTTGACAGTCAGAGCCGTTCGGCAGTGGAACACACTCCCTCGGAGCGTGGTGGGGTCTCCTTCCTTGGAGGTCTTTAAACAGAGGCTGGATGGCCATCTGTCGGGGATGCTTTAATCAAGATTTCCTGCGTGGCAGGGGGGTTGGACTGGATGGCCCTCGTGGTCTCTTCCAACTCTGCAATTCTATGATTCTATGATTCTATGGAAAAAAACAAAAGTAAAAGCAAACAGAGATTACCATTATATTCAATCTTTTACATTTTCACACATTTACATGCATTAGAGTTTTGCTCCCCAATTTCAGTGTACTAAATGCATAAGCTGCTCATATGTGGTTTCACACTTCACCATCCAGAAACTCTACCCTTTTCACATCTTCTCTCCTCTAATATTTATATGGGATGTCTAGCTTACCTTGAGTAATTATTTGTACTCCAACTAAATACAACTGAAGGAGCCCTGGTGGAGCAATGGCTAAATGCCAGTACTGCAGCCACAGCATTGTGAGTTCTATCCTACAGGGCTCCACGGTTGACTCAGCCTTCCATCATTCCGTAGGTCGGTAAAATGAGTACCCAGCTTGTTGGGGGCAATTAGCTAACACATTGTAAACCACTTAGAGAGTGGCTTGCACTAATAAGCAGTATAGAAATATAAATGCTATTGCTATAGCTATTTTAACTCTCTGTTTTGAAGACTGAATAAGCAGGTTTCTGACAGAATTTAGCAACAGAAGGGCATATATTTGATTTCTCATCTGAAACTGCTCAGATTAACTTATTGGGTTACTTGGGGCTTGTCTATATAGTAAAAATACTCCTTATAGAATTTGAGGAGAATATGTTTTGTCTAATTGGGATCCCACATCATTTCCCTGTATTCAAAAGGAGGGGGGCAAAAACTCCAAATACTCTGCTGCGTTATTGTTACAGCCTTTTGCAGTCAAGTGTATTATTTTGTAGAATGTTTTTTTTCAATTAAAAAAATCCTAATCCCCCCACCACAAAATTCCACATACTCTGCTGGAAAAGCCTTTGTGGCTTTTCTTGACTTTTAAAAAAAACTCTGAAGGAAATATGCATTCTTCCTCATTGGGACAACCCATTTGCTTTGATGCGCTTTCCCAATAAGAGTGGAAGTGGAAAGCTGATTGGTTGGACATGTACAGAGGGTGGAGCTTGCTGGCAAGGAGCGCCTAGAACTACCATGTTGGATTTTCACCATAGCAATCGTGCACTAAGGCAATGAAACAGTCTTCCCACCCCTTTCCCCCCTGTTTATTTAAGCAGAAGATCACATAACTGCATATTGGATTTACTTAAAAAAATACTGTTCAGTGGCAGGAACTGGTGACAATAAAAATGCAAGTAATTGACTCGTGCCCGCCATCTTGATTTGCAGAGATGCCCGTTTGAACAACAAATATGCATGGCTTCATATGCCTATGATCTTGAAAAAAAGTGGAGACAAATGAAAGCTGCTGCAAATTGGCCTTACTGTGCATCAATCCACATTTTATTCCCTTGTAGAGACAAGTCCTCGGTCAACTATCTGTAGCTAATTGAAACTACTGGGTGGTGCACACCAGCTTTTTTCAGAAAAGCTCTTAGATAATGCAAGCCTTCATGTAGTTCTGTCCTGGATCACACTCATTTCAGTAACTACAGGTGCAAGTTTGTCTGCTAACAATGTACCTCAGAAAGCCTATTGTTAATAGTAATTTTTGTTATATTGGCTGTACTGAAGGGAATGGCTCTTTCCCTTTGCTTTGCCATCATTTCTTAAAACTACCAAGGTCACACAGATTTGTCCAGTGGTTGTTCCATGATTTATTCTTTTTTTCAATTTTGGTAGGAAAATTAGAAACCTGTTTTGGCATATACACCCAGCTATTATTCCTTCTGTAAACATTGCTCACAATTTTTGCTTATTCTTTACCATCATTTGGGTTCACTTATTTGTTTTGCTTTCCTCATCCCAAACCTCTTGTTCTTTCTTTTTCTTTCTGGATTATACACTCACCTTCATTATGACTCCTTCTTTGTGATGTTTATTATTTTTTTACAGTAAAATGATACTAGTACCATTTTCAATGTAAAATTGTGTGGTAACATTACAGTCATTTGACTTCCCTATTTATCAGCTTTACTGTCTTTTGGTGAGACACACCTTGGACCTAGGGCACCACCTTGTTTGTTTAGTGGTGGTGCCCATCCCTGAGCTGAGACAGTCAGAGTGTTGTGCTGTTGATTTTTTCCACTTTGTAACTTTGCAACTGACCTCCAAGGTATTACAGAGGCACTAGGTTGTCCCTTGTATTATTTTGACATGCATATGTGGCCACTGTTGCACGGTTGATATGAACAGGCATGAACATTATTACAGTAAGACTTTCTGTAATTATTTAATTTATTAATGTGAGAATCTGTTCATAATGCTGGAGTTTTCAGCGTGTATACTGTGGTCTCGTGGTCTGTCTGATGATACTTGGAGGATTCAGACAGCACATTTGGATGTGTTTTGATCTCAAACATAGGCCCCCAAACACACAAAAACAGAAAAGTAATGCAAGTTCAAGCAAAGTTCATGCATTTCTTGTATATAAGAATAGGGGGAGCATAAAACATCAGTGCAATTTTCCTACACTTGGGATCTTAATGGAATTAAAACAGGAAGCAAGGGAGACCATTAATCACTGGAAGATAAACAGCCACTGTAAGCCTGTTCCTCAAAAGTTGCTGAGGGCCTGTCAGTGGGGTAGCTGTAAGCTGCCTGCATTCCCTCCTCCTGTTCCATCTGCCTTATCTGAACTGGATTCCATTTTGCTCCAGCATGGTCAAGGTGCCACTTATTAAATAAAGGCAAAGCTGAATACATCCATTAAGCGGGAGGATCCCTCAGTTGCTTTTCCCCCATTGTTTGAGATCAGCAGATATGAAAAGCATTTCTGGCAAGGACATGAGAATGGATTCGTTCATAAATATTGCATCTTTAATTATCCACAATTAATTAATTAATAACTAATTTTAAACTTGTCTGTGAAGTAGCTGAATATTACACACGATCTGCTTTATAATGTTTTTATTTTCTTTGTAAACTTTTAACCACTTCTAATGTTAAAAGTTGTTATATATTTGCATATAAACAAATATAATATAATATAATATAAACAAATCAGTATTCTCTTAGGGTGTTTTTTTTAAAAAAACTTTGGAACATAATGAGATGTAAATTACTTGTGAAAGAAATGCATTTCTTTCCCTGTGTTTTCATGGATATTAGAAAATGTTGTAGTCATAAGCCAGTGTTCAACCCACTACTCCACACTGGCTCCTAAGGCAGCTGAGAGCATAGATTAAAACAAAGTACAGTTAAAACTCTAATTTTAAAAAACAAGATAAGCAAACCTAATAAAAACACTAATTTAAACAGTTTTGAAAACATTTCAAACATAGTAAAGAAGATAAAAGTAAATCACACCCCACTGAAAGATCCTTCTGCCTTATTAGGATTGCTACATTATATAAATTTAGCACAAGTTTTATTTGAATAATCTGTTCTTCATGTTTTTTTTAAATGAAGCTGCTACCTTGCATACTTTATGGACACACTGAATTAAAAAACACTGGGGCAATATTTTCCCTTCTATTTGACCAGGTACAAGGTATACACTTAAGGCTTGTCTAGATGGGCAATTTATCCCAGTTTCGCTCTGTCTTGAAGCCCTGCAGTCCTGATGACACCAGAGGCAAAGCCAGGGGAGCCTCTTTTACAATGTTTTTTTAAAAAAAAACCACCCAGGAAAACCTGGATGGGCCCAGCGTGGGAACAATGGAGCCTGTACCTACACAACAAGGGTGACTTCAACTATCCTGATATTTGCTGGCAATCTAACTCAACCAAAACTTCAAGGTCTAGCAAATTCCTGACTTGCCTGGAAGACAATTTCATGGTCCAAAAGGTGGAAGAGGCAACAAGGGGGTCAGCTATTTTAGATCTGATCCTAACCAACAGGGATGACCTGGTTAATGGGGTGCAAGTGGTGGGATCCTTAGGGGAGAGTGATCATGTTCTCCTGGAGTTTGTTATACAATGGAAAGGAGAAGCCAGGCATAGTCAGACACGCATTCTTGACTTTAGGAGAGCTGATTTCAATAAACTCAGGGAAATACTGGGAGTGATCCAATAGTCAGGAATACTAAAAGAGAATAGACCTCAAGACGGATGGGACTTTCTCAAAAGGGAGATACTGAAGGCACAATTTCAAACAGTACCATTGAGGAAGAAAAATGGGAGGTGTCTCAAGAAACCAGGATGGATGACTAAAGAAATATCAACAGAGCTAAGTTTTAAATGGAACATGTATAAGCAATGGAAAAGGGGGGAAATCAACAAAGAAGAATTCAAACAGATAGTGAACATATGTAGGAGTAAAGTCAGAAAAGCTAAAGCACAGAATGAGCTCAGGCTTGCTAGAGAGGTTAACAACAATAAAAAGGGTTTTTTGGGGTATGTCCGCAGCAAGGAAGAAGGAAATGGTAGGGCCACTACGAGGAGAAGATGGCAAAATGCTAACAGGGGACAGAGAAAAGGCAGAATTACTCAACACCTTCTTTGCCTCAGTGTTTTCAGAAAATGAAAAGGGCGACCAACCTGAGGATAAAGGTACAGAAGACACAACAGGGGAAATCCAGCACAGAATAAGCAAAGAGGTAGTACAGGAATACCTTCTTAATCTAAATGAATTTAAATCTCCAGGACCGGATGAACTACATCCAAGAGTATTAAAAGAGCTGGCAAATATAATCTCAGAGCCATTGGCAATAATCTTTGAGAACTCCTGGAGAACAGGAGAAGTCCCAGCAGACTGGAGGAGGGCAAACATTGTCCCCATCTTCAAAAAGGGGGAAAAAGAGGATCCCAACAATTATCGTCCAGTTAGTCTGACATCAATACCAGGGAAGATTCTAGAGCAGATCATTAAACAGAGAGTCTGTGAACATTTAGAAGACAATGCCATAATCACAAAAAGTCAACATGGGTTTCAGAGTAACAAGTCATGCCAGACTAATCTGATCTCTTTTTTTTGATGAAATTACCAGCTTGGTAGATGAAGGGAACGCTGTGGACATCGCATACCTTGATTTCAGTAAGGCCTTTGACAAGGTTCCCCATGACATTCTTGCAAACAAGCTTGTAAAATGTGGGCTAGACAAGTTAACAGTTCAATGGATTTGTAATTGGTTGACCGGCCGAACCCAAAGGGTGCTCAGCAATGGCTCCTCTTCATCTTGGAAAGACGTGACCAGTAGGGTGCCACAGGGTTCTGTCCTGGGCCCAGTGCTATTCAACATCTTTATCAATGACTTGGATGAGGGAATTAGGGGCATACTTACCAAATTTGCAGATGACACCAAATTAGGAGGAGTAGCTAATACCCTGGAGGACAGGATCAAAATTCAAGATGACCTGGATAAACTGGAGGGCTGGGCCAAAGCGAACAAAATGAAATTCAATACGGAGAAATGTAAGGTACTGCACTTAGGGCGAAAAAATGAAATGCATAGATATAGGATGGGGGAGACCTGGCTGAATGAGACTACGTGTGAAAGGGATCTAGGAGTCCTAGTAGACCACAAGTTGAACATGAGTCAACAGTGTGATGCGGCAGCTAAAAAGGCCAATGCGATTTTGGGCTGTATCAATAGAAGTATAGTGTCCAGATCAAGGGAAGTAATATTGCCACTCTATTCTGCCTTGGTCAGACCTCACCTAGAGTACTGTGTCCAGTTCTGGGCACCACAATTCAAAAAGGATATTGACAAATTGGAGCGTGTCCAGAGGAGGGCGACTAAAATGGTGAAAGGTCTGGAAACGATGCCTTATGAGGAGAGACTTAGGGAGCTGGGTATGTTTAGCCTGGAAAAAAGACGGTTAAGAGGCGATATGATAGCCCTGTTTAAGTATTTGAAGGGGTGTCACGTTGAGGATGGAGCAGGCTTGTTTTCTGCTGCTCCAGAGACTGGAACACAGAGCAATGGATGCAAGCTCCAGGAACAGAGATTCCACCTCAACTTTAGGAGGAACTTTTTGACAGTAAGAGCTGTTCGTCAGTGGAACGCACTCCCTCGGAGCGTGGTGGGGTCTCCTTCCTTGGAGGTCTTTAAACAGAGTCTGGATGGCCATCTGTCAGGGATGCTTTGATCGTGATTTCCTGCATGGCAGGGGGTTGGACTGGATGGCCCTCGTGGTCTCTTCCACCTCTGCAATTCTATGATTCTATGAATACGCTGGCCAGAAGGTGGCGTATTCTGGCCAGTGCAGACAAGCCCTTACATAGAATTTTAATTGCATCTGAAGTTGGCCCTCTGTGAATAGAAGGTCCCATTTCTATTGGAGGCAATTAGTCTGTTGATTTCTCCTTTCCTCCACAACTCCCAATGCCACCTCGCATGTGGCTCTAGAAGTTTCTTCCATTGGAGAATTTTTGGAGGATTATGGCAAGAGGTGAACTCTACCTACCCTTTTCCACTCATGAGATCAACTAGCTCATGGGACTAGATTCAGACTTATTCATATTTAGAAGAGATCCAAAAAATCAATGTTACTAAAGCATCATTAACCTAAATGCCATTTATTTCAGCGTGCTGGCTATGAGTAATGACTAACAGTGCAACCCTAACTCAAAGACAGACTGGCTGGAGTGGGTTAGGGTGAGGCATAAGGCACTTGTGCCAACTGAACTGGCCTTAAACCAGTTGAACTTCCCTTATGCCAGCACAACCCCCTTATAGTGGCTGATCTCAGAGATCAACCAACTGAGAGATCAGCTGGCTTAAGAGCTGAGATCAGCCTTCTGTGGAGACAAAAAGAAGGCAGAGTAGGGGTGGAGTTCTCCTAGAAGGAGCAAAATTCAGATACAGCACATATTCAGCTAGCTTAATGTTGGCTTAGCCGGTTCTTGGCCCACTTGCTAAGTTAGGATTCCACTGTAAGTCTGGATTCAATCCACAGAGTTCTCCACTCTATGCAACTCTAGATCAAACTGCATGTCCTGACCATCCCATGATGGTCACAGGCTGTGAGCAACTCAAACACTAATCCCATCATAGTCTCAAATCTAGTTTTGACCACCTGGCAATATCAAAAATAGAATGACATTTTTGGAGAGATCAAGGCCTTGTCTAGACAGGCCAAATGAAATGGCCTCCCCACACCCCACCCCGTTCTTGTGCCCAGCAGTCCAGATGATGTAAGCTTTTGGCCCTGTTTCTAGTCCAAACAGTACAGGGGGATCCCAGCAGATAATGGCCCATCAACCAACCATTAGCCAAACAGACACTAACGAGCCTTGCATTTCTATACCCAGAAACTAACCATTCAATTACACAAATTTACATATCCTCCCCAACAGGGGTTCACAGCATATAAACTTCACACACACACATACACAACCATTCTCTGAAGATGCCAGCCACAGATGCAGGCGAAACTTCAGAAAGAAACTATTCCAGAACACAACCTCACAGCCCGGAAAAAATCCAAGGTAAATCTAGTTCAGGTTTGACTTGCTCTAGGACCCATTTCTTTGTCTTCTTAGCAGTTCACGGTATCCAAAAAACTCTTCTTCAGCACCACATTTCAAATGAATTTATTTTCTTTCTATCAGCTTTCTGCAGTGTCCAGCTTTCACAACCATACATAGAAATTGGAAATACGATGTCTTGGATAATCCTAACTTTAGTATTCTATTATATATCTTTACACTTCAGCATCTAGTCTAGTTTCTTCATAGCTGCCCTTCCAAGTTCTAGTTTTCTTTTGATTTCTTGACTGTGGCCTCTATGCTGACTAATGACTGAGCCAAGGTATGGGAAATCTTTAACTATATCAATGTCTTCATCATCTGCTTTAAAATTATGTACATCTTCGGTAATTATTTTTGTTTTCTTAATCCTCAACTGTAAACCTGCTTTTGCACTTTCTTTCTTGACTTTCTTTAGTAAATGTTCCAAGTCTTTGCTAATTTTATGGTGTCATCTGCATGTCTTAATATGGTGTCATCTACATATCTTAAATTGTTCCTTCCTCCAGTTTTCATGCCTCCTTCCTCTGAGTCTAATTCTGCTTTATGTATGATATGTTCATCATACAATTTAAACAGATGGGGTGATAAAATGCAGTCTTGCCTGACCCCTTTGCAGATTCGAAACCACTCTGTTTCTCCATATTCTGTCCCAATGGTGGCCTCTGGTACTGAATACTTGTTATGCATCAGGACAATCAAATGTTGTGGCTCACCCATTTCTTTAAGCGCAATCCACAGTTTTTCATGATCTACACCAATGTTTCTCAACCAGGATTCCCTGGAACCCTAGGGTTCCCCAAGAGGTTGCTAGGAGTTCCTCAATAATTTGTGATTGTTGGGGCAGGGAGCAATAGCAGTATATAGAATAATGTTTATGCAGGGGTTCCCTGAGACCTGAAAATTATTTCAAGGGTTCCTCTAGAATAAAACGGTTGAGAAAGACTGATCTACAGTGTCAAAGGCTTTTCTATAATCTATAAAGCACAGGTTGGTTTTCTTCTGAAATTATTTGGTACATTCCACAGTGGCGTACCTAACACATTTGACACCCAGTACAGATTATTTTTTTAACACCCCCCAAATTACTTTCAGTACCGATCATGAAATGAAATAATAATGGCCAGAAAAGAAATGCAGACAGTGACAATTCTCTTTTATGGGACTTTGTGTATATAATCATATCCGCAAAATGTAATTAATTAATTACTATTAAAGTACAAAAAAATAATAATTAATTTTTGCTCCTAACTGATGCTGCTCGCTCGGAAGGGTTTTTAATAAATTGTATTATATGCTGATTTTAATTTGTATTGATTTAATAATGTTTTAAGGGGGGAAGGGATTTTGAGTTGTTTTATACTATGTACTATTTTACTGTTGTAAGCCGCCCCGATTGTTCGCAGAGGGGCGGGATATAAATAAATTTTATGATGATGATGATGATGATGTTTAAATTGTATATTTGCATTTTTAAAAAAGGGGGGAACCCCTTATCCAGCTTATGTTTACAATATGATCCCCAGTGCCTCTTCCTTTTCTGAACCCAGCTTGGATATCTGGTATTTCTCACTCCAGGTATGGTAAAAGTCTTTGTTGTAAAATTCTGAGCATCACTTTGCTTGCATGGAAGATTAATCCAACAAGCCAATGGTAATTGCAATCCCTGTTTTCTGGGGATTAGAATAAATCTTGATCATTTCCAATTTGTAGGCCATTGTTTTGTTTTCTATATTTGTTGGCAGATTTTAGTTAGAATTTGAGTGGATTATATCTATGTAGCTTGAAACAGCTCTATTGGTACACCATCTGTTCCTGGTGAATTATTTCTCCCAAGTGCTTTGAGTGTAGCTTCCATTTCACTTTCTAAAATTATGGATTTATCTTCAAATGGTTCTTTCTTGGATGAATCTTTCATCCTTTCAGCTCTTGTATGTTGTTCTTTTTGTTTGTTTGTTTGTTTCCTCCTTTTTATTTTTTCTTGATCATGTAGTGTCTTCTCCTGCTGGTCATATAGCATCCCCACTCTTGGTGTGAATTTCTCTTTGATTTCTCAAATCTTGCAGATGAGGACTCGTTTTACCTTTTTTGTTGTCATTTTCTGTTTCTCTGCATTGCTTATTATAGCAGTTATCTTTGTCCCTGTGCAAAAGTTGCTGGACAGTTTTGTTCAAGATTCTAACCCTATTTCTGTCACCTTTCTCTTTTGCTTCTTGTCTGTCCTTCACTGATTGAAGAGTTTCATCTGTCATCCACTTAGGCTTCTCTATCTTTTGGGCAGCAGATAGTGTCTTTTTGTATTCTTTCCTGACCATGTCCCTGGCTTCAGTCCAGAATACTCCTTGCTCTTGGGGCTTGTCTACACCACTGGAAAACCCTGAATTCCCCCCCCCCCCCGAATGTGGCCCAATAATTCCACATGGTGTGCAGCCTTTCCTCCGAATCTGGTGCGGAATACTCTCTTAATCTGGGTTTTAGAAAACTCGGTTTTCTCTGGAGTTTGCTGGGAAATCCAAGGAAAACTGCCATGTGAACAATTATTCTGCACTGGATTTGGGGGTGGGTGGGGAAGAGAGGAAGGACAAGGGCTGCCTGAGGCATCACCATTTCTCCCTTCCTTGGCACCTCTTCTCAGTCCAAAGGCAGAGCCCCAGTCATAGTTGCTCTCTGAGCTTAGAACTCTCAGCAAGCCTGGGGTGGGTGTCCATTCTGGGGCTTTGGTTTTCTTGGAGCTCAGAGGGGTGATTGTGCACTGGAAAATCAAAGCCCCAGTGGTAGTCACCCTCTCTGAAGCCAGAACATGTGGCTAGACTTGCAATGGTGGAGCGGGTGCCCATTCTGACTTCAGACTTCAGAGAGGGTGACTACTGCTGATGTTTTGCTTTCCCCAACGTTCAGAATTAACTGTAAGTAACAGTTTTGAATGGAAGCCATGTAAAAACCCAATGCAGATTCAGGCTTTGGCAGGTGTGGCACTTAAATTTGGCTCAGAGTATTCCAAATTGATTGGTTTGGTACAGTGATTCTTAACCTGTGGTCCGCCCCCCCCCCCGCCCCCCGCGGTCTGCGATGTCCTCACAGGGGGTCCATGAAGGCTTGAAGGCTGCTTGGACCACCTCCTGATTGCAGTGGAGTGGCCAGGTGACAGGAGCCAAGGCAAAGTCTGGCTGGCTGGCTGGTCCTGCTCATTGTCATTTAATCCGCTCCAGCCACAAACTTGCAGGAAGAAGCAGAAGAAAAATCTTCCCTTCCCCTCCAGTACCTCTGAGGGAAGGTTTAATGGATGTTGTGTTGTTGTTGTTGTTGTTGTTGTTAGGATTTAAAATGTTGATTTAAGTCTTGTGGGTCTATGGCAACAAAAGATATTTAAATTGCTACCCACCCCCTTACCATTGTTGCCTTTATTTATTTATTTATTGTATTTTATCTTTGTTTTAACTCTCCATTAGTTTAATTTAGTTTTAAGGGGTGGGAGGGTTAGGATGGGGAAGGATTGTTTTAACTTGATGTTGTTTTAATCTTGCTGTACACTGCCCCGGTTGCCGAGCAGAGGGGCAGGTTAAAAATAAAAAATTATTATTATTTTATTATTATAAAGGGGGACACTGGTAAAGAAAATGTTAAGAGCCACCGTTTAGTATTCTTTAGCTTTACTCTAATTTTTTATATTAATGGTTCATGCTTCTGGTCTTGTTTTGCAGAGAGAATTAAGTTTTCCATCTTCTTCTTCCAATTATGTAGTCTATTTTTAATTTTTGCAACTTTGCATTTTATTACAGGTTAAGATTAATGTTTCTATCATTATTGTATTTGATTACCTGTACTGATTATTTTGTTTTATTCTGAATTATCGGTATGTTTTTTTCCTCTTATTGTATTTTAGTATTTTATATTATTGGAATAGTGATAATTGTTTTATTTTGTAACCTTTTGTAAAGCGCCATGTACATCGATGTACATGTACCAATTCACCACACACACACAACTATAGATGGGTACGATGAACAAAGCCACAAAAATTCCACAGGAACCACCTCCTTGCACTGATCCAGACATGGTTTCCTGGAAAGTTGAGCTATGTTCTAAGATACAGCGTTTTGGCCCTGATTCCTATGAATCTTTTCTGGTTTGTTGCATCACTCTTATTTATTCTTCCTAATTTGGTAAAATGTTGGTGTTGTGGGCTATTTTCCAGAATACACATGTTTTGCCTAGAATGAGTAGTAGAAGGTTATTCCTGAGCAATTTCTGTGACTTGTGGTGTAATTCCCATCTAGTCTTGTGCATCTGCTGAATGTGATGTCCCTGGCTTCCTGAAAAGTTGACATCTCTGGCTATTTTCTGGACGTTTTGCCTGGAATGGGTTTAAAAGGTAGTTTCTGTGGAATTTTTGCGTTTTGTGGCATCTCTCCCATCTAGTCTTGTGTGAGTGGTGAATGTGCTGGGTATGGAACCTGTACTCCTACATCAAGCAGTAGGAGTTTGTTGGCAGATTTTAGTTAGAACTAGGGTAGATTCTGTCTGTAGCTTGAAGCAGCTCTATTGGTATGCCATCTGTTCCTGGTGATTAATTTCTCCCAAGTGCTCTGAGTACAGTTTCCACTTCACTTTCTAAAAATATCAGTTCATCTATAATGGTTCTTCCTTGAATGACTCTGCCATCCTTTCATCTCTTATATAGTTCTTCAATGTATTGTTTCCATAGTCTTATTTTATTTTGCCGCATCTGCACGCACGCACACACACACATGTACACACACAGTGTGTTCCTCTTGGTATAAATTTCCCTTTCATTTCTCAATGTTGCAGAAGAGGTCTCTTGTTCTTCCTCTTTTGGTGTCATCTTCTGTTTCTCTGCATTGATTAATATAGTAGCTCTCTTTGTCCCTACGCACAATTTGCCGAACAGTTGCATTCAGGGTTCTGACTCTATTTCTGTCCCCTTTTACTTTTGCTTCTCATCTGTCCTTAACTGTGTGAAGAGTTTCATCTGTCATCCATTGAAGCTTCTTTTTCTTTTTGGTTGCTGGCAGTGTCTTTTTCCATTCCTCCCTAACAATGTCCCTGGCTTCTGTCCAGAGTTCTTCTGGCTCCCAGTAATAATGCAAATCTATTTCTTACATTATCTTTACATTCTACAGGAATCTCATTCGGGTTGCATTTTGGCATGATGGTTGGTTTAGTGTTCTTTAGCTTTACTCTGATTTTTGATATCAGCAGTTCATGGTCTGTGTCACAGTCTACTCATGATCTTGTTTTTGCAGAGAAAATGGAGCTTGCCCATCTTCTACTTATGATTATGTAGACAATTTGATTTCTATATTGGCCATCAGATAATGTCAATGTATACAGTTGCCTCATTGGTTGCTTGAAGAATGTATTTGCAATGAACAAACTGTTGGCCTTGTAAAATCCAGCCATTCACTCTCCTGCTTTATTTCTTGATCCTAGGCCAAATTTTCTTGCAATCTTTGATTCTGCTCTGTTTCATACTTTTGCATTCTAATCGCCTATAGTTAACAAGAGCTCCTGTTTTGTTGCGTGATCAGTTTCCTCCTAGACTCCTGCATAGAATTTTTCATTTTCTTCTTCTTCTGCCTCAGTAGTTGGAGGATAACTTGGATTATGGTTATATTGATGGGTTTCCCTTGACATCTTATTGATACTATTTGGTTAGACTTTCTATTATATCCTTTGACAGCTTTTGCTACATTTCTCCTCACTATTAATGCCACTCCATTTTTCTTAGATTTTCATTTCCTGAATAAAAAGCTGTTTAATTATCTGACTCAAAATGTCCCATTCCTGTCCACTTTAGCTTGCTCACCTCAAGTATTGCAATGTTTATACATTCCATTTCTTGTTTTGCTATATCTTGCTTCCTTTGATGCATGCTTCTTACATTCCACGTTCCTATAATATGTGTTGTGCAGCTTTGGTGGTGGTGAAATATATTCTAAAGGTGTTTACCATGCTTCCTTCTGCGCAATACCAACAAGTGTTAGCTATGGTGCCACTGCCATTGCCTCTGAGAGATCCTCTGCCAGTGTCACCCTTCACTCCTGCTGCTGCCCAGTAGCTATTTGGCACATTTAGTCTGGCTCCTCAGCAAAAAATGTGTCTGACACAGAAGACCCAACCAAAAGAACTGCTACCAGCAGAATAGCCTCTTGCCTCACAGGAGCACTGAATGCCACCACCACAGAAAAGTAGTGCCATGGTGGGCTCCCTGAATATACTTACCTACAACCAGTCATCTTCTGAGGCCTCTTGTGTGCCTCGGCTGATGAGGAAAAGTGAATTGCTCCTGCAAAGGGGGCCTTTTCTATAGTAGTGCCCCAGTTTTTGGAATGCCCTTCCCATACAGCCTCAACATCACCTATGAACTTTCTGATACCAAGTGAATACTTTTTTATTTTTATTTTTTTAAAACTGTCAGTGCTTTAAAAAAAATCCTATCTATTACAGTACTAAAGTTGTCCCTTCGTATTCACTGGGGTTTGGTTCCGGGACCCCCCCCCCTTGGATACCAACATCTGTGAATATTCAAGTCCCATTATATGCAATGGCATAGCAAAATGGTGTCCCTTATATAAGATGGCAAAATCAAGGTTTGCTTTTTGGATTATTATTTTTTAAAGAATATGTTCAAGCCGTGAATACTTAAATCTGTGGATACCAAATCCATGGATACAGAGGGACAACTGTACTACTATTGTCCTCTGCAGTTCTTTTGGCTTTGATTTTATTTTGTGGCTCTTTAAATTTGATATAGATTGCACATTATTGTTCCCTCCTGTAATTCCTGCATTTTATGGTTTTAACTTGTATTTTGTCAACTGTCCATAGTACTCTACCTACTAGGTAGTATAGAAATATAGGCAATAAATAAATATGAAAAACAGAGTGACTTAAGGATTCTAAACTTAAAATGATATTATGTTACTTTCCAGCTGAGACAGCTGGTAGTCCTAGTGTAAAATCCTAAGGAAAAAACCATGGATTTCCATGGAGCTTAGTCAACCTGCAACTCCTTTCTGGTGAATCCTAGACTTTCTCTCAGGGACCCTTAGAACTTCAACTATGGATAAAGTTAATAATCCCTTCCTGAGAAGTCCTTTATAAAGATGAAAAAGTTTGCATAAGAAACTGTCACTGCCTACATCCTTGATTTTCTATTACAGGTCACCCCCAGGATACATTCCTGGATTTACTTCAGGTATCTGAAACCATGTATAATAGTAAACCTCCATCAACACCATAGAATTGTGCTGGAGGACCTAGAAAATGCCCAGCGAGGATGTCTCTCTAGGCATCTGGCATGACTCTATGGTCAACATCTGGTCATAGAGTCACACTGGAGGACCTCCCAATGCCCAGAGACCACCTCCAGCTCGACTCTATGATCCTCCAGATGCCTAGAGAGAGACTCCCCCACCCAACAACAAATACGTGAAACTGTGGGTACCAATCCCATGCAAATGGAAGATGACCTGTATTAGATCACACTTTGTTCTTAAATGCTGACAACTATAGTCAGTTTAAGATATGGGAAATCTCTTATGAATTATAGAACAGAATAAGGGATCTTTAAAGGCAGGAATACCTATTTCTGGGGCCCAGATATGGGAACAATTACAGAATACAAATTTGCTATAAATTAATATTATACCAACAATTAATAATCAAGTAATTAAGACACTGACTAGTCTGACCATTTGGCTTACAGATAAGTTCCTGAGTGAAGGGCTTAATCTCAATTATCTGTAACATCTTATCTGATGAATCTGCTGTTATTACAGATGGCCTAAGAGTAGTGTGGGAGAGTGAAAATGGGGCAAAAATAAACTGTTGAGACATGGCCTTTGACATGGCCCAAAGCAACCATTTTGTTCAGTATCAGCCAAATATGAAGACTGTCTATAAAGCCCGTTCATTGATGACACCTTACTCTGCTTATTTGGAACCACTTTATTGACATGGTAAATCCATACTGCTGGAGGGTGTGGGCACAGGCAGGTTCTTATCTGGCCTGTCATTGTTCCTGCTGTATGCGTACCCTCCAACAAGTGAAAACAGGATCACTTGTGCATGAATAGGTGGAGGGAAGAGCAGTGCCAAGGTCTATTTGACTCACACTATCCAGACTCAAATGTGCCATAACCAGAAGACAGAAATACAGTAAAGGGGCATGCAAGCAGCAGTTTCCAAGCAAATGACAAAAGCAGGGAGGCAAGCCATATACCATAGAGCAAGTCAAGTAGAGCTATTATACATATGTGAACTTGGTTGCATTTACCGTATACTGTTTAGAGGACATAGATTTAATTTTATATCTGAGGAAAACCAAGACTAGCTCAAGATCAGTGAATTAATCTGTGGCACATTATTTTTAGGCAAAAAATAATGGGAGTACATCTGAGCATACACAGATTGCTATTATTGTAAACAACTGCAGCCTCCTCCAGCTCCCTCTCCCAATACATATACAGTTATCCCTTCATATTTGCTGGGGTTTGGTTCCAGGACCCCACATGGATACCAAAATCCGTGAATAGAATCATAGAATCATAGAATTGTAGAGTTACTCAATTCACATTACATGCACTGGCACAGCAAAATGGTGTCCCTTATATAAGATGGCAAAATCAAGCTTTGCTTTTTGGATTATTATTTTTTAAAGAATATTTTTGAGTCGTGAATACTTAAATCCATGGATACCAAATCTGTGGATACGGAGGGACAACTGTATAATAAAGAAACAGATCTTACAAAGCAAGGAATATTTCCCAAAGAGATTAAAGCATCAGTAAAAAGCAGCAGATCCTGGAAGCTAAGCAGGGTCAGCCCTGGTTAGTACTTGGATGGGAGATTGCCAAAGAATACAAGGTGCTGTAGGCTAAATTTCAGAGGAAGGAAATGGCCAAACCACCTCTGGGTATTCCTTGTTTAATAAAACCCTGTGAAATTCATGGAGTTGCCATAAGTCGGCAGGCAACTTCAAGGCACACACACTCACATATCTCTCATCTCTATTGCATTGACCGGGGCAAGCAAACTGTGGCTCAAAACAGGTATAATTCTGCTAACCTCCATATAAAAACCCATTTCTTGTTTCCCTTCCTCCAGTGATTTTTATCAAAAAGAGGTTGTTTTATTTACAAAATCTCTTCAAAATGTAACAATAACACCCAAAATGTGACAAATAAGATGAACCACATGCACTTTAAAGCTTGTCACCCCACAATATGTCACCATTTGCTATAATAAATATTCCTTTTCTCATCTACTGTATCTTGTACAGTAAAACTTGGGCCACATCTCCAGTCAGGACTCTCGTTTTAGTTGCATGTTCCTTTGGAGCAGTTTCTGAATGAAATTGGTCAGTGCTAGCACTGAAAGGAGAAGAGCGTAGTTGTATCGTTTACTTGGAGGCAAGGAGGAGACAAATGCATTTTAGGAGATTGTCTTCTTTATATTGGCAAGTGATTAATATGATAACATTTTATTTCCATAGAAGACTGTGATGGTTTCATGACTATAAATAAATCTATAAGTGAACCCCAAAGAACCTTTAGAACAGTGTGATCTGCAGACTGCATTTGGCTCTCAGTATCCTACCCCCCAATGACCTCTAGAGGGCATTTTGCCATGCTTTGGCCCCCAGGTTCATTTTAGGTGCTGAAGAAGCCTTTTTAAAGTTAATGTGACCTCACTACCCTGCAACAGTTGCCTACCACTCATTTAGAAGAAACTGTTTTCATCTAATTTGGATAAGAGGGTGTGCAGGTGGGCTATATGTCTATTTTATGCACAAATCTAACTGGGCTGAAGACAATGGGTTAGTGGGGTACACAGCTGTCTTCTGTGCTATGTTGCTGGCACCTCTCTACATTTACTGCCTGAGGGAACCACCTCATTCTGCCTAATAGCGGGCCAGCTGTTTTTCTTTATATGTTAGCCTGTGTGGCTGCGCTCCTAGGAGATTATCAGACACATCAAAAACAGCATTATAATGATGCCATGACATTGCAAAAGGGCTTCCTTATCAGATCACGCCATGCCCCAGCGTTATGCAAGCATTCTGCTGCTGTTACAAGGGAGTTCTTCTTTTATTGTCAGGGAGAAGTTGAAAATTGATCTTCCACAGTGTTTGTGTTCTGGATTTTCATGTGTGTGAAAAGGTGCTCCATTATGCTGGTGTGATTCCAGCATCAATGGTTGGTCCCATCAGAACACTTCGGGTGTGAACGGGAAAACTAGGTACCATATGCTCTTTTTATGAACCTCCCCATCTTACTTGCAAGTTTCTAAATGTGTATCTGTGCTTTTCTGAACATTTTCTTTTTTAATTTTGGTGTTTTGGGGCTGTTTAGCATGCTTGCATCTTCTCATGAGAAATCCCATGCATGGAGAAACACAGAAATAAGTGGCACAAACACTCATATTGCCGGATTCTTGGGGCAATTTTGTATTGTTATCATGGCAGTGTCCGAAAATGTATGTTATTGTACCAGAACACAAACACTGCAAAGTATAGTGCCATAATACCATTTTTAGGCACTCATCTGAGAATCTCCCTAGTTTAGAGGTACTGGCACCAATTTGTCTGGTTTCATTTTAAACTCCTGGCTTCTGGCTCCCAATTGTTGCATGTTAGGATGCACTAATCCCAAATGGCTTAACTGCAACCTCTATGCCAGGGTTACTCAACCAGGGTTCCCTGGAACCCTAGGGTTCTTTGAGAGATCGCTAGGGGTCCCATGAGGGATTGTGATACGGGTGGGGGATAAACTTTTGTTTGAGCTGTAGATATAATAATTTTAAAGCAGGGGTTTCCTGAAACCTGAAAATTATTTTAAGGGTAAAAAGATTCCTTGAGACCTGTACATTATCTCAAGTCTTTCTCTAGGTTAAAAAGGTTGAGAAAGGCTGCTCTATACTGAATGCAACTTCTTCAACCAAAGCCCTTTTGACTCATATTGCTGGTGTATCGCCACAATATGAGTTTTATTGTTTGTGATAATCTTTTGAATCAAAAAAGCAGCTTTAGGACTCTGCTTGGTTAAACAGGAGAACAGTAGGGGAGAGGAAATTTAACTATTTCTTCTCTGGCTGTTTTTCCATCCAAAAATTGCCCCCACTAAACACACCACTTTTTCCTATGTGAGGGAGTATCTATATAGATTTCTTTACTGAAGCCAGCAGCCTGTCACAGGTGCATTTCCTTTAAACAGACAGACCAGGAGACTGTCCTAACTCTCACCTGTCTACTTTGTGGCATCTAATTGTTCTCCCCAGACACCTTCCTAAGATGTTTATTTACCTTTGGGAGATGGAATGTCTTCTCAAACTGCCCTGTAAAACCCCACATGTCCACCAGTCATGCTTAAAATATATTGCTTTAAATTATGCTTCTCTGTATGCAACTGTAATTCTAAGTATCTATACAATTAGATTTCTCCTTAGCTCCTGGAAAATGTTAATTCCTTTTTGTATTCCAAACACTCTGCCTCTGTCCTGATCAGTCTATCTTATCCAGAGTGGAAATAACAGCTGGCATTCTGTTGGTGAATTACAATGATGTACGTTGGACTTAAGTCATCTCAACTCACTTTTTTGATGGTTGGGAATTCTCTACTGACCACTCAGTTACCAAAACCCAACTTTTCTCAGCTGCAGCCCCATAATGCAGCTATATCCTGGTCAGTAGAGAGCTGGGGAAGCAGCAGAGAAGTGTCTAGCTATTTTCCTATGGTTGGATGTATAGCAACGACATCATCTGCAGGGATCCCCAGAGGTCCTCCAAGTATCATAGAATCATAGAATTGCAGAGTTGGAAGAGACAACGAGGGCCATCCAGTCCAACCCCCTGCCATGCAGGAAATCACAATCAAAGCATCCCCGACAGATGGTCATCCAGCCTCTGTTTAAAGACCTCCAAGGAAGGAGGTTTAAAGACCTCCAAGGAAGGAGATAGGTTCACCGTAAGTCAGATATGACTTGAAGACACACAACTTGTAGGACTTCCTGGTATTTATTTATTTATTTTGATTTGTATCCTGCCTTTTCCTCCAATAATGGGACTCAAAGTAGTTTACAAATTATTAAAATCAGTACAGATTGAAAACATACAGAAACATCAGTAAAATATATATTTTAAAGTTTCCTGAACTAAAACTTTCCTGGACCATAGTAGAGAATTCTAAGTACCTCACTGAAATACCAATCACAGGATTCATGGGATGGAGCATGGGCATTTAAAGTGAGATTTATTTGTTGTAACGGTGTAGCTGGCATTCTGTTAGTGAGTTACACACATGTAAATGCAGCTTGCACGCCTGAAGACCATTTGGACAAGGCCAGTCTCTTACCCTTGTGCTCCATCCAAAAACCTTCCAATGGCCAAGAGTTGTAAAGCCCTGGGAAGGGCCTTTGCTGCTGTTACTCAGACCAGGAATATCCAGCTGCTCTGGGTTCCCAGGGGAAGGAAAGGTGGGTGCATTCCATTAGAGAGTACACCCTAATTTCTTGGTCTCCCACACCAAACTGAGACCAGTTGCTTCTCCATGGTCTGAATCACACCCACCCACCACAGTAACCAAAAGTATAAGGGGTTATTTCTGGGGCTTGATAGGTGCTAGGCAGTGAGAGGATATAGAACTGTGCATGTGGAGCTATATGCACAAGTAGGATCTTAGCTACTGTGGAGATTATCAGACGCTGTAAATATGGCACCAGGAGATCGCGAAAGGACTTTCCTTTCAGACGTCATCGTCTCCAAGTCGTCATGCTCCCAGGCTGATCCCCTTCTGCCATCGCTCCTTTAAATTCATGGACTAAGCTGTGAATAGATTGCCATTTCTGTTTCTTTAACAGAATGACAGGCGAGTGAAAAGGTGCCCTGTTATGCTGGTGAGATGCCAGCGTCAGTGGGAGGTCCTTTCCAGAATACTTCTGGGTGTGATCAGGACATCCAGGTAAGTGACCCCTTTTTTGTACCCTCCCCAGGTTACTTGGTATTTTTTAAGTGTGTGTTTGTGCTTGCTGTCATTTTTAAACTTGTTTTTGGCTTTTTATTTTTGAATTTCCCGCATGCTCGTCCTCTTGCGAGAACGGCCGAGGATTTGAAACCAGGAAGTGAATGCAGCTCCGGAGAGCGGCATTCATTCCTGGGCTGCTGAAGGGGAGGGAACATCGTGTGATCAGGGTAGGTGTAAAACTGTTTGTTATTGTGCCAGGACGGGTGCAGGAGGGGTGCGGGAGAGAAGACAGCGAGACAGGGATGCTATTTTTGTCCCCGTCTGAAAAATTCCGGTGTGTCATTTGCCTATTAGTAACATCTCAGACCAAATATCTGGATGACCTCACCTAGTGATTTCATGCATATATCAAAAAGGAAGCAGGGGGGAGATGGAACTTTGTGGTTCCCCACAAGAAACCTGTAAAACATCACAGCACTACTATCACAGCACAGTGATCAGAATGGAAACCCTGACAGGTAGTATCATGTATTCCAACTGGACAGCAGTTGGTGGTACTGAAAGTTGCTGAGCAATCCAGGAGAATCAGGAGTACAGGACTCCCCACTCAGCTCCTGGCATAAGTCTTCCACTAGGATGACCAAGGTACTTTCTATCTCTAAACCATCCCTAAAATCAGACAAGAATGGAGCCAAATAATCTGTTTCAGTCAGGAAAAAACACATTCGACACAGGCTATTTGATTACATGAGACACATCTGAGCAGGAAGGGTTTTCTCAGATGTGTCCTTTAATTCATTACTTTATTATAGGATGGGCCATAAGAGCAGCTATATACAGTACTGTAAAGAAGAAATAACTGAAGAGAAAGGGCCCAGTGTTGTTGTACAGAATGCTGTGGCTTGCAGGAAGGATGATTTTTATGCAATGTGAGTATGGAATTGCACTTCTTTTGCTAACAGTATAGCTATGTTTTGCCAATAAAACCCAACAACCCTGGAGAAGAATTTTAAATTTGCATTGTTATCTCAGGCAGTAAATTACCATGAATGGTTGGCAGAAATAGAGAAGTTGCAGGCAGTTCTACTCTGTCCTTAAACTTTTTTTTCCCCTGAAGCCACCACTAATGGGACTGTTTGGGCTCTGCCCCCGTTTCATTCTACCATCAGTGAAAGAGATGTATGTATATTTTGATCTCCATTGATTCCATCCTGAGACTAATGCTAATCAATAGCAAGTTGGTGGCATTAAAAAACAACAACAGGCTATTGATTACTTGATTTTTGTTAAAGCTCTTAAGTACTGCCAAGCCTGAAATTAGCAAATTAGAGAATGTGCCAATCTTTTAAGCTCCAAATGAGAATACAGATCTGCATTACTCTTACAAAGGAAGGTAGGGAGTTGTAGCAATATGCTTCATGAACAGGTTCTTCTTTCTACAGATAAACCACCAGTTGAGATACTTGCCCTTTTGGAGATGTCCAGTGCAGACCTTATTTAGCTTATGGCATATATCATTAGTTCAAGGGAGGGACCACAGGGATTCTGTTGGCATACTGACTGCCCCACACCTAACTTGCTTTCCAGCTTTGCTGACAGAGGTGCTGACAGAAGTACTGTTTCATTCTAATTGTGTTCTGCTCTAGACTGAGTATTATCCACTGCAACTCAGGGTGTAACCATTAGATTGTCTCAGAGTGTTAGAGATCTAATACATATTGTAACATAGACAATTAATTGGATATTTTGGTTGAAGTAGGTGGAAATGCTCCTGGAAATAGGAGAGCGAGGAAGTTTATATTTGTCATGGTGAGATTAGTACTTCATTAGCTCTCAGGTTCTCCACAGAGGCCTAGATATTTATCTGCTTAATATCCAGAAGGCTCTTATGGATTTATCTGTTGATCTTGACACTTTGGTAAGCTCTGAAATAAGCAACTGTTCTTGATATTTTATTTAGTTAACAATGCTTAAATGTTAATTACATTTTACTTCCAAAAATGAAAATTCTAAGCAGCCATGAGAAGTCCTCTTCTCATAGCAATCAGTTCAGACCTTTGGAAAGAGCAGCCATCCTTCTCCCAGCAGCCTGCTGGGTAGGGAGGAAGAAGGATGGAAGCAAAGAGAAAGAGGGGGAAAGAAGCAGCACTCCAAAAGAGCAAGAGGAAGAGAAAAGTGGTTATGCAAAGAGATGGGAAATGAGTAGCCTTGGCCTCTTTTGGCTCTGGCTTCACCCAGAGTCTCAGTGATGCACAATGTTTACAGGGTACATGGGGCTGTGCAGCCACCATATCAGTCTGTCATAGACCTTTGTACAACCTAACTGATTTAAGACAAGACAGGAAAGGCTGCATCCCTTTCTGGGCAAGGCTGGAAACAGGTCTTCTGAGGAGCGAGCAAGTTGCCATTTCTTTCCCTGTAAGGCAAGGATTAGATTCCTGCTCAACATCTCTTCATCTATTCTCTTCTTGATCATTTTCTGAGTTTGTGGACAAATATTTTATTACATCATTGGAAAATCTGATAAATATCAATGTGAATGTTTCAATTAAAGCTGATCTTATTCCAACTCATATGCTCAATCAGCTTTTCAAATATGCAGTTTACAAAGATAGTTATTTGAGAAGAGGCAAGTAAAAATATACCAAACAATGGAAGAAGATTTTTGGTGGGACTGATGAGAGATCTAAAGATGCATCTTCAGTTTGTAGTTGAGAGATAACATTGGTCATTACGAGAGTGAAGAAGTTGTCTGGAGTCCCCAATGTGCTTCTTCAGACTAGACAGAAGTAAATACTGTGATGGGACAGATCTTCCAAGTGAGTCCATGGAATGGAAATTCCAAAGGAAGTGAGAAAGTCCATGATGGTTACATTGGTGGTTAATACTTGCCCTAAGGGTTCATCCTCCAAATGGAAATGTGACAAAAGAATCAGAACTTGGTAGGAGACTCTAAACAGGCATTTTGTCAAGATGACACACCAAGGACAAATGATGGCCTTCTGCCTCTAAATCTGGACCTAGCAAAAACCATGAAGAATTGGAGCGTTGATTCTCAGAGCTCATCTACATTAACCAGGATAGGCCAGCTTCCCACCGACACATCCTGGCCATGGATCAGGCCCATTGTTCCCCCATTATTGCCTCTAAATGGGCCAGAGTCCACACAGGCATGCTGGCCTGTTGCTGCTGTTACCCTAAGAGGTGGGGGTGCATTAGAGTCCCACCTGTGATGCCAAAATCTCGTAGGGGAATTATTAGCTCAAACAGGAAGCCTGCGAGAGGAGGGTAACTTTGGGGGACTTTTCACCGATGTATACCAGGACTAACTATAGAGAGGAGTCAAGTTAAAGTAAAACAAAATATTTTTATTGGAAATAACACAGGGGATACTCTAACCTACAAAACATACACTCATAAGAACCATACAAGGCTATTGCAGAGTGAGGCAGAAATGTTGGCTAGAGAGAGGTTTGGGAAGATGGGGTGATAGTTATCAATCTCAAGGGGAAGAGAGTTCCGTGCAGCAAAGATATTCAGACTGGCATCTAAAGATGGCACAGAGAATCCAGCAGAATGACAGGGGCCATCTTTGGCACACTTTACTGGAGTCTAGGATCTAATATTTATACCCTATTTCATATCCTGAAGGGCTACTCTAGTTATGAGAAAGCCTGGATGGCTTTCCCACCAGATAGATCAAGGAAACAAAACTCAACTGGTTGCTTTAGTTCCGGAAAGCAAGGTCTTAATGTTTGCTCAGGTAGGGGGTATAGGAGAGGTATAGATTAAGGAATGGTCACTTGTTTGCATGATTGAATTATTGCTTGAAACGCCCAAGGAGGGAAGAAAGGATTAGTACATACCTTCTTAACGACTGTGTTTACTAAGGGGCTTCTGCACAATCCTATAATGGGCTTCTTTGCCATAATATATCTAAGACACATCCAGGTCATTGTGACGTATGGCTTGCCCCAGCCAACCTGACCCCAAAAAGTGTCCAGTATTTCCAATTATGAGATATTGTGAGGAGGGGGTAGTAGGGCATACTAACACTGCAGCCACCATCATCTTCGCTGTCTCGGAAGGCAGGAAACCACCTTGCAACATGTGACCAAGGCCCCCGGCATGTGACTAGCCTTGTTCACATGTTGCAGGATCCCTTCCTGCCTTCCAGGAGAGCGAGACAGACTGGCAGTAGCTCCAAGGCCTGGCCTGCTGGGACAAGCTCCTGCAGACACACGGGGCCAGATCTGTTCCTTCCCAGCAGGAATGGAATAAAAGAGGTATTATTTTAAAACCTTGTGTCAGGCCCTTCCCAGTCTTAGCTCCATATCTGCCCCAGGGGTGGTGAGGACTGCCCAGGGACAGAATGGGGGAAATTTCCTGAATCATCAGGACTGCAAGGTTCTAAGATGGGGGCAAGACAGGGTATATTGCCTGTGTAGACAACTCTCAGTCTCTTTCTGTCTCCTTGCCTTTCCCTGCTGGTAAGGCCGGTGAAGAATTAAGCCCTTTGAGGATTGGAGACAGAATTTCCCTGCAGAATATAGCAAACTGATTAAAGATATAATTATCTTTGGGAATAATATCCCGTTTACATTCAACAGACAGCAAAATTCCCATGCATCTTATGGTCTCTTTTGGTGCAACATGCTGAGATGAAACAAGATAAGCTAGGAGAGTTTCTACTGTTATTTTAAAAACAATTTAAAGGGATGCCAGAAAGTTTAGGCTTCACTTCATTGCCTATGCAGGAGAGAAGTGGCCTGATAGTGGCAAGACTGAGAGGAAGCATTTCCTAATATGCAACATAACTAAGCCCAATTTCTTGGCAATAAAGCAAGTTGCTTAAATTATTTTTTGGAGTCATGAAGAAAAGAGAAAGCCGAACAGGTGACTTGTTGTTTAGGCCCAGCATTATCTGTTCCATGCAGATGACTGGAAATGATGAAAGGAAAATTTAATCTTTACTCTTTTTTAAGCCTATGAAACAATGATGACAAAAGGAGAAGGAAACACTATGTGTGGTTGTTGTGATGGGATATTTTATCTGTTGTGTAGATCAATGTTTCTCAAGCTATCTGATGTATGGGATTGGATGTCATTCTTTCCCATTGTGCCACAGACCAGCACCATATTTGTGGACGTTGGCTGCAACTGTTTCTTTCTTTCCTGGAAATTCACTGGGGACTGGCACCAGTCCAGGGACTACCACTTTGAGTAGCACTGATGTAAACTATGCCCCTAGGTGAGAAGAGGAGTCTTGCCATGATGATGCTACTGTAATCTCTATGTGGCATATAGAAACACGCTGTACACGTGACTGCCTTTAAAGACAATGCAGAAGCTTCAGCTACTGCAAAACCTACCTGTTACTAGGTGCAAACACATGCAACCTATTCTGTAGCAACTGTGATGGTCAGCCATCAGCTTTACAGCCCAATTTAAAGTGTTAATTCATCTCCTTTAAAAACCCTTCACAGCTATGACCAATACACTGCAGAGAATGATTCCAGATGAGGTTTTACTCATTCACCAAATTTTACAAGAGCTTCATAGGATGGTGTCTTGTCATCCTCTCTCACTTTTTCCATGGATTCTTTGAACTTTCTCTAACTGAGGGAAGTCCATTCAGGGGAAAAAGACAGAACAACTACAAAGTGTCTTCTACTGTGATTATGAGTGCTCTGTCTAGAACCACTCTCTGTCTTTCCTAATACAGGCCCAGTCAGTCCTTGATCGACAGAGTACATATATCACGTGAAGTGAGGACATCTGTGTCCAGAGTAGTTTTTACCACAATTGCCTCAGGGAGGTGCAAGGATCCTTCCTGTTGGTTTATTTTTTAAAAAAATATTAACAATATTTATATGCCATCCAATAAATTCTCTGAGTGGCATATAATAAAAATTAAGACAAATAAATAAAAAAACACAAGGCCTTACACACCTTCTCTAGCTGTACAACTTTTCACAGATTATGCAAAACCTGTCTCTTCTGCAAGACCTATACTTGCTGTGCAAACACTGCAGCCCTGTATTACTGTTATTGTTGATATTATTGTATTGATTGGTTCTAGTCCTTTAATGTTGCATATTAGTGGTGTAGTTTTATTTTGTAAGAAGCCACGTTCAGCTTTGTAAAGATAGGTCATAAATATTTTAAACAGTCAGCTAAAGGCAAAGCTTCCCCAAATTGGCCTGCCTTGCTTTATCCATGACCAGCAGGTCATCAGAGGTGGACATCCAGGGCACTGCATAATAGGAAAAACAGGTGTCCCTCTATTCCCAAACACAACAGGGTTGGTTAACCTCATTTTGAAGTGTGTGAAATATTATGCCTTACCATCTAAAGCAAACCTCCCTCCAGAAGACCATGAAGTCCTGAATCTAAAATTACACAACTGCATCATCATATTCAGACAAGAAGTCCAGTTCTAAAACATGTTAAAGATTAGGGTGAATACTCTAAATTTGGAGGAAATGTTGCTTAGGTCTCCAATGCTGTGGAAGAATGCTCAGGTTTATCTTAAATATAGTGTTTACATCCCACTCCTTCCTTCAAGGTGCAAAGGAGGCCTGTAATTCACCCAAACTGGCCTCTGTCTACCTGCCAGGGACAATTCATAAAAAAAGCCCTTGCATTTTAGTAGAAAATCTCAGGACTGCAAAGGAAGGAACCCATGACAGGAACCTCTCTTCCTTCTTGGCAGGGCCAGTTTAAGGGCCCAGCAGCACCTGCAGATGCAGGGGGCACCGTCATTATGGGGGCCCCTGTTGTAACCCTCCTCCTGCAAATACATTATTAGTTATAATCTGAATATCCTATACTGTGAATAGGTTAGGTGAGGTTACATTGACCTGAGATAAACATATGCCCCCCCCCCGAAATAAAGTGTTGCAGGGGGTCCCAAAATTCCTTAAACTGGCCCTGCTTCTTGGCCAGTGGGGAGAGCCACCTGAGCAATCTCTAGGCCAGGCCATTCCAGCATTGGGAGAGAGGAAAATGGCAAGAGGGCAGCCAAGGCTACCTGGAGCTGTGGAGCAACTCACTCAGCCTTCAGCTCCAGCAAATGCTGGAGGAGCCCCCTCTGGGGTTAGCACCACCAAAGACACGGGGTGGCGCTGGCCTGTAGCTGGGTGGAAGGAGGGGGGTCTTTGGGTTAGGGTTGCCCTGCCTTCCCAAGTGCTCTGGGGGCCTCTGGCTGCGCCTATTCTGCTTGGCCAGTGGAAAGGGGTTGAGCTGGGGGGGATGTTTCCTTTCCTTCCCAGGCAAGCAGGGCTGGTTTAAGGGCCCTGCAGCACCTGCAGCCACAGGGGGACCTGTTGTTGTGTGTGTGTGGGGGGGGGCGTAGTAACCCTCCTCCTGCAAAAACATTACTAGCAGGAAGGCTTCTGACCTTGGCCACATAGTATTGGTGACAAATTATGCAATAATCCGAATAGCCTGTACTGTGACTAGATTAGATTACATTGACCTGATATAAACATATGGGGCCCCAAAATAAAGTGTTGCAGGGGCCCCCAAAATCCCTGCTGGCAAGTGCTTGCCCCCATCTCCAGCGGTCAACTGGCGGAGGGAGGGGGGCCTCAGTGGCTGTTCCTGGCCCTGAGGTTGGCTTTGCGGCCTGGGATTGAGAGCCTTCGGGAGGAGGAGGAGGAGGAGGAGAAGAGGCTCCCCTCGGACCCCCTCCTCGGAGCCACCCTCTGCAAGGCCCTGGTAGAAGCATGCTATGGATCGGGGCCAGGTCGGTGCTCCCTCTCTCAACTCCCTCGCTTTGGGGTCCCCCCGCGGGCGAGAGGAGGGGATATAAAACCAACGAAGGAAGAACGAATGGTTATGGATCAGACTCAGAGGCATTTTCTTTCCCAGTCAGGATCACATCCCGGCCACATTCAGCGGCGGCGCTACAGGAGAAAGACGCGCCGTCTCTCCTTAAAAAGCTGAAGGTGTGGGGAGGGTGGGGGGAAATGGCCCCCGTTTGTCTCCCGACCCCTCTTCCTCCGGCGCGCCAACCGCGCTGCTGCTTTTCCCAGGGCTGTTTCTCAAGCTCCCCTCGGGGGTCGGCGGAGGCCCAAAGGACTGGGCAGCCCGAGCCCCCCCCCCCAAGACCTCAGGCTCCCGGGTTGGAGGGAGGCGAGGAGGCACAGAGAAGAGCGGGCAGGCGGCTGTTTCTCCTCGGCCTTGAAGCCTCGGGCAGCCAAGGCCCTTCACAGGCGACGGCGAGGACGGCTACCCAGGCGAGTGCGCGCCCTGCCAGCCTTTCCATCCGAAGGGGCGGCCGACGGCTCCTTCCCTGCGCGGGGGCTGCCGGCACCGGCCTCCCAGCAGTGGCTATGGGGGCCTGGGACTCCATCTTGGCAGAAAGCGGGTGGCTTCTAAAAAGCCGAAGGAGGGACAGCCCGGCAGGTCAACGCGCTGGTCATCCGTAAACAAAACCATCACGGCAATCCCCACAAAAATATTCATGTAGGCACCGGTAAGGAATTCTGACTGGAAACCCAGAATCCGTCCATCCGCCGTACCGACGGGTTAGAAGTAAGAAAACGCACAAAACCAACGAAATGAAGAACTCATTCAGTACCTCTTAAATATTTCTGTCATCTGCCAACTTCAGTTCTCTCATGTTATTTACCTTATTGAATTATAATGGTTCTAAATAATACAAATATTTCGAATTCGTTATTTGCTTGAATGTGGATTTTGTGTATGTGTGCGTAAATAAATAAACACCTGCCTTGTGTTTCGGCTGAAAGAAACCGCGGGTATAAACTTTACAATAATACCACTAGAATTAAATTACGACTTCGTTTTAGTAAACTTGTATTTTCTGTACGAAATAATGTTACGATATAAGTAAGTTCTGTACATGTTTGTATTATGCTAGGGAAATAGAGGAAGTTATGAGGTGGCATTTTTTTTAATGTTCAGATATTTATTCTGAACATTTATTATTCAGTTTTATTTTATTTTTATATTTTTTTGGTGATGGTTTGCCGATTTAAGAATCATTCTACTTAAAATAATCTCCCTCTAATGCCAAGTGTGGCAATACCTAGTTTTCAATTTAATTTACAGTTGTCCCTTTATATTGGCTGGGGTTTGGTTCCAGGACCCCCTGTGGATACCAAAATCCGTGGATGCTCAAGTCCCATTGTATGCAATGCCATAGCAAAATGGTGTCCCTTATATAAGATGGCAAAATCAAGGTTTGCTTTGTGGATTGTTATTTCTTAAATAATATTTTCAAGCCGTGAATACTCAAATCCGTGGATACGAGGGACAACTGTACCTAAATCTGAGGTATTTGTAGCGTATTTTTTGGTAACCACAACCACAACGGTCTTGTCGGATCGTAATCCCGTTCGCAAGAAGAGCCAAGGGGGCGAAGGATTAAACCGCCACCGTCCCCGCGGAGCTGGCAGGAGCTCTCCCTGCCTTGGCTGCCGGAGACCTGCGCGATCCCTTCGGCTTCTCAACCGGAGTCCTGCCCTCACCAACAGCCAGGGCCGGTTGAAGGCACCGGCGGCGTCAGCATCCACAGGGGGCCCATCATTGTGGGGCTCCCTCCTCCTGCAAAAACATGATTAGTAATAATCTGACTATCCTGTACTGTGAATAGCTTAGGCTGAGTTAGGTGACGTTGGCCTGAGATAAACATACGGCCCCCCCCAAAATAAAGCGTTGCAGGGGCCCCCAAAATTCCTTAAGCCGGTCCTGCAAAAACATGATTAGTAATAATCTGAATATCCTGTACTTGTGAATAGTTTAGGCTGAATTAGGTGACATTGCCCTGAGATGAACATATGCCCCCCCCCCAAAGAAAGCGTCCAAAATCCCTGAAAGCGGTCCTGCCAACAGGTCTCTTGGGCCAAATGCCGTCGGCGGGGCGCCCCCAGCCTGGCCCGTTTCTCTCGCCCCTTCCGCGGCTCCCTCGGGGTCTTGCGCTCTTTCGCGCCCTCTCGCTCTCTGCCTCACAGCCCTAATAAACACACCGACCAAGCAACCCGCGGTTGTATTTCGTTTCAAACGGAGCGCCCGCAACGCCGTTATTCCTCTGCCGGGTAAAAACGCGCGCAAGACTAATCCACCCCCCCGGCACCTAGGACTAGCCCTCCCCCGGCCAAGTGGAAACAAAACCGGCGTCCAGGCTGCAGTGGGGTGGGGTGGGGGGTCTGCAGCCTCCATGCCGAGACCCCGCCCGCTCTCGCCTGGTCCGGGCCACTAGTCCTGGGGCTGCCAAGCCGTCGCTGCCCAGCCGGACCGGACCGGCGCGCTCTCTTCGCAGCCCTGCCGGGGCCCCTCCGCCGGTCCTGGGTCCAGCCACCCACCGGCCCCAAGCCAGCCTCGATGGCAGGGGACCCCCTCCCCTCCCCTCCCCTCCCTTCCCCTCCTTGGCCTCGCCTGAGGCCGGCCAGGCTTGGGTCCTTGGCCGAGCCGGAGCAGAGTCCGAGGCTGGTCCGGGCAGAAGCGGGAGCGGCGCTCACTTACATCGAGGGCAGCTCGCACCGCGAGCCAGAGCCAGAGCCGTCGCGGGTCCCGGGCTCCGCCGCCGCCGCCGCCTGGAGGAGACTCCCGCCGTCGAGTGCCTCCCCTTGGCTGGGGCCATCGGCTTTATGGATGAGGCCATCGGCGCCCCCAGGCAGCTGCTGCCATCGGGCAACGCGCTCCCAGCCCGCCCCATTTCCAGCGGCTCGGCCGGCCGAGCGCCCCCGCCCTTCCCGCCGGGGGGCTTCAGGACCCGCCCTCCCCCGACAGTGGCGGCCCCCGCGCCCGCCCCCTCGGCCCGCTCCCAGGCCCCCAGGCTCGCCCGCAGCGCCGAGGGAGGGGAGGGGAGGCAGCCGGCCGGGCAACGGGGGGGGGCAAGGCCGGGGGAGAGGCCCTCGGGTGCAAAGGGGACCCCGAGGGAAGCGGACCACCGGGCCTCCCTTTCCCTCACAGGAGGAGGACTGGCTGCTGGGACTCCAACAGGCACGGTCCCCAGCCTGAGAAAAAATGTACCCCCCCCCACGACTTTAAAACTGGGGAAATGAAACAAGGGCCGAGTAGCTTCACCTCCTTCCCTCCGTAGGAATCGGGGATGCTTGGGCCGTGGGTAATCGCAGCCCCATTTTTCACAAACCAGGGCCAGCCCCCTATCCTCCCACCCACCCCATAGGGTCAGGTAACTGACTTCCCCTAATCCCAGTACCAACCATCACGAAGAGCCAGGATGCGGGACCAGTTCTTAGGGGTGAGATGTTGTTTGGTTTTTAATCCGGAGTTGCAAAGTCTTTATTGCACATCTCTGCTTTGTCTCTTCAAAGCTTGAGCTGCACCAGATGAAACCAAATGCATTAATATAGTTGGCGGTCCAAGACTTCCTGTAACATCAATGTACCTTTTATGCTTAGTCTCACCATAGGGTTGTCTATATGGTGAAAGTACTCCTCACAGAATTTGCTCAGAAAACAAGCTGTCTTAATGGGATCCCTCATTGTCTCATCATATTGTGAAGCAAGGGGGCCAAAAAGAGGGTAACCGATGGGAGAAAAGCATTTGTGGTGTTTCCCAACTTTTTAAAAAAGCTCCAGGTATATGTGCATTTTCACTCCTTAAGACAAGCAATTCGACATGAATCGCTTCCCCATACAAGACAAAGTGCAAATCTCATTGGCTGGGCAAACACAGGGGGTGGGGCTGGGTTACAGGGCAAGCGCCTGCTGCTGCCATGTTGGATTTTCGCCTTAGCGAGTGATTGCTAAGGCGAGAAAACAGGGATTTGTGCCATCTTTCTCTTTCTCTCTTTTTTGTACAGGTGGAATACTGCTTGTGCACACCATAGAAATAGGGTTTTTTTTTTGTTTTTGTTTTTTTAAGTTCAGGGGCAGCAGATTTAAAAATGCAAACAATCCACTTGTGGCCACGTCTCAGCTACAGGCATGCAAAGTTTGTGGGAGCTGTAAAACCATTAAGACAGGATGCAGCTGCTGCGACTTACTATTACTGTGGAGCAGTCCATTTTTTCCCCTTCGTGTAGACAAGTCCCAGATCAACAAGCATGAATAAGAAACTCTCAGACATTTCCGCCACTTAGTCCACTGAGTCCCAGGTCACTTCCAGTCCCTACTGTCAGGAGGCTGCCTCTGTTGAGATGCACAGCATTGTGTCTAGATCAAACCATAGCAATGTTATTTATACCTGACAGTCATATTTTTAAAAGCATACCTTTAACATGCATGTCCAATATATAGTCTAATAGAGTGCATGGCACAGTTAAGAAGTGAGGTTAAAGAAATTATGATGTGATCTCAAATACATGATAGAGCTGTGATTAGCACGTCTGTGCCTTTTCTATGAAGGCTGGAATTACAATAACTGTATTAATTAGTGCAAGCAAAACAAGATTTTTGGTAGTTTTCTTTAGAAAGCTTAGCATCTTGTGTAGAATGGCTGGTAAATTTATGGGACATGTTACCATGTGTAAATTAGCAAACTATACTTGCTTAAATGAGAGGAGGCAGAAGACACTGATAGATATGGTACTTCATAACATACTTCAGAACAATATGGACACTGATAGTTTTTTTTTATTTTTAAAAGTGTAACTCTACGAGTTGGTTTTCCTAAAACAGGAATCACACATATTTAGAGCCATATTATTTTTATGGACAGAAACTCACACTCATAGTTTCTTTCCCACATGCCCTTCCCTAACAAGTGGAAAAGAGATAGCATTCAAGGGATGAAAGTCTATTGTACCAAAACAGTCTGAGAATACAAGGTACAGCAACTTTGCTGAAGCTAAGCAGGTCTGAATATGATCAGTGCCTGAAGGTGAAACTGTGTAACCACTTTAGTATGTATTTTACCTTGAGTTTTATGATAGAAAAAGGTGGAATATTAATGTATTGAATATGTGTTCTATACCATATTGTGATGGGAATGTCCTGTAAATTCAGAATTTCTGGTCTTTGGTCACTTCCTGTGTCATCTCCCTCAACCTTGTCTCTCTCTCTCTCTGGGTTTTCTTCGCAAACGAAGATTCAGGAAGGACTCATCCCGCGCTTTCTGCAAGCGCGCTGATGACTAAAAAGGCCAATCCGAGATAAACAAGTCCGGTTGCAAAAAGCACAGCAGAAGGTCTCCTTGGGTGATGTTTTTGGGTTGTGATTCTTTCTGCGTTGTCGTTTCTCTTCAAGACTTGTTCGTCGTGAGTTCTCAAATAAGGCTGCAGCATTGTGGATAGTGCATCTCAGGCTTGGCCAAATTGATCACCAACAGTGGTCCGCCCTGGCTCAACCTTGTATCATCATTAGTAACAGACAGGGTGGGAGTGGAGAGTGAATTAGCAGAAGGAAGCCATCCAATTAATGTTTAATAATCCTAGTTATAAATACCACAGCACTGGAGATCTCACTATGAATTGCTAATGTTGATTCTCTATCTGATTTCCATTCATCATCCAAATTACAAACTTCTAGAGCATGGGGTTCTTAAACTGGGGTTCATGGATGGAATGCAGTGGGTTCATGAACCAGGTGCAAAAGAATTTTCCCTTTCTTCAATTTTCTTTCCTGTTATTTTGGAAATTGTGCTTAAGTGCATATGCCTAGGGAGGAACTCCAAAGCTTCCATTAGATTCTCAAAGTGGTCCATCATCCAAAAAGGATTTAGAACCACGGCTCTGAGAACTAGCATTTTTCTTTGCGAGATTTGTTATAATGGTGGAAGGCAGTGGAGCTTTGTGCAAGACAGAGTAAAATTAGTTAAGCAAGCTTGCACAGTAATGGTTGATGAAAGAGGTGATGGCTTAATCTTTTTCAATGTTTCATTTATCACTATTGACTTTATAGTATAATGATAATTCAATAAAATATATATACAAAAATGTACTGAACTCCAGGAAGAACTCTTAGGTAGCCAAGGTCATTTTCCCCATGAGCCAGAGGGGTCTAATAAACTGTTTAGCCCCTTTCCAACCTATGTATTTGATAGGCTGGCAGGGGTGGGAATAGGGATCCCCTGGGCTTCCTAAAACTCAAGTCCTGTAAGGTGACCATCTCAGTCATGAGGAGAAAAGTGGTAACCCCACCCGCATCCATTGTAGGAAAAAACAATGGGCTTCCCCCTAGCCTTCTGCCTTTTAGCTTTACTCTTCCTGTTTCCAATTGCATTACTTTGCCTGCTTTCTGGGGTCTGTGGAATTTTGGCAGATCAGCAAATAGCTGTAGGCAGCGGGGAGCTGGGAGTAGCTCATAGAGTGACAGTTAACAGGAGCTGGTGATTACTGTTGACATTAAATGAATTGTATATCCAGAAATAACATCTGGAAGGAGAACACCTGTGTGCCTTACAGATCTTACACCATAGAGTGCTTTCTGTTGAGGAAAAACTGCTGGGCATGCTTATTAGGGTTTGAGAAGCCTGAAATGACACAGTGCTAGGATTTGGAGGGAGAGCTTTATGCAGGGAGACATGTTTCATTCAGGAAGACTATTATTCTGCACATCTCCTGGATCCTGAAAAATATATCAAGCTCTGAATTACCTACTCAGAACTTCAGGAAGAAATGTTTCTGTGTACCTGTGTTCATATAGCTACAAAGTGGCAGTGGTTTTCAATTCGTTTGTTGTTGATGGTTCTATGAACACACTTAATATGTTGACATATCATGAAAAACTGCAGCCTCCTTTCCCTTTCCCCCCAACACCACACTGTTAAAAAGGAGCAAAAACTTGCAGGACACTTGCAGAAGCCTAGTATTCCAGCAGCAAGGCTAACCCACTCCTTTCTTTACTGTTAGATTATTTTCCCCAAAGCAACTATAGATACTGTTGTATATCATAATACTGTATACTATCAATTATTTATTTCCTCTCTTTTATTCCCTCCCTCTTTATTGTCTCTGTTTTCTTTTTCGTTTTAATGACTATACTTCAAATGTAATTGTATCAATTTATATATTAGGATGGCAAGCATGAAATCTGTAGCATAGCATATTCTGAGAGATGGGATGGGGATTATCAATACTTTATTTTTGAAAATGGAAGAAAACATTCATAGAATCATAGAATCATAGAACTGCAGAGTTGGAAGAGAACATGAGGGCCATCCAGTCCAACCCCCTGCCACGCAGAAAATCTTGATCAAAGCATCCCCGACAGATGGCCATCCAGCCTCTGTTTAAAGACCTCCAAGGAAGGAGACTCCACCACGCTCCGAGGGAGTGTGTTCCACTGCTGAACAGCTCTTACTGTCAAAAAGTTCCTCCCAATGTTGAGGTGGAATCTCTGTTCCTGGAGCTTGCATCCATTGCTCCGTGTTCCAGTCTCTGGAGCAGCAGAAAACAAGCCTGCTCCATCCTCAGCGTTACATCCCCTCAAATACTTAAACAGGGCTATCATATCGCCTCTAAACCGTCTTTTTTTCAGGCTAAACATACCCAGCTCCCTAAGTCTCTCCTCATAAGGCATCGTTTCCAGACCTTTCACCATTTTAGTTGCCCTTCTCTGGACACACTCCAATTTGTCAATATCCTTTTTGAATTGTGGTGCCCAGAACTGGACACAGTATTCTAAGTGAGGTCTGACCAAGGCAGAATAGAGTGGCACTATTACTTCCCTTGATCTAGACACTATACTTCTATTGATACAGCCCAATATCGCGTTGGCCTTTTTAGCTGCTGCATCACATTGTTGACTCATGTTCAACTTGTGGTCTACTAGGACTCCTAGATCCCTTTCGCGCGTAGTCTCATTCAGCCAGGTCTCTCCCATCCTATATCTATGCATTTCATTTTTCTGCCTTAAGTGCAGGGCCGGTTTAAGGAATTTTGGGGCCCCCTGCAATGCTTTACTTTGGGGCCCCCATATGACTTGAAGGCACATGGGCAAGAAAGAAAGAAAGAAAAAAGCCCTTTCTGAGGGAGACAACCCTCAAATTCCCTGTCTCTCTCTCACACACACACACTCACACTCTCCGATGTGCCTCTCCCTCCAGCTTCTACCACGGAGGGCTATTGTTTCTTTCTCTTTCTCTTTAGTTTTGGAGAGGCTGTTTTGTTTGTTTTTTTAAAAAAGCCAGCAGGAGGTTTTTGGAGGAGGAGGGTAAGAGGGGGCTCCTCCCGGCTGTCTCCTGGCTGTTCCTTCATCAGATTAAGGAGGCCAACACGGGGCCCCCTCTTGACCTCGGGGCCCCCTGCCAATGCTGATTTGGCAGACAGGTTAAACCGGCCCTGCTTAAGTGCAGTACTTTACATTTCTCCGTATTGAATTTCATTTTGTTAGCTTTGGCCCAGCTCTCCAGTCTATCCAGGTCATTCTGAATTTTGATCCTATCCTCTAGGGTATTAGCTACTCCTCCTAATTTGGTGTCATCTGCAAATTTGATAAGAATGCCCCTAATTCCCTCATCCAAGTCATTGATAAAGATGTTGAATAGCACTGGGCCCAGGACAGAACCCTGTGGCACCCCACTGGTCACATCTTTCCAAGACGAAGAGGAGCCACTGCTGAGCACCCTTTGGGTTCGGCCGGTCAACCAATTACAAATCCATTTATTCATTCATTTTGAAAAGCAGCCATAAGGAAGACCATAGTGTCGGAGGCAGAGTATGAAAAATAATTCTCCCCCAGGCCACATTCTTGTAGAAGATTTTACCCATGGATCTGTTACAGTACTTACCACATATGTTTACTCTTGGGGCGGGGGGAATAGTTTCAGGGAAGAAGCTTCTATTTTCCTTAACAAAACTTGTGGTGGTCATGAGGGTGCTTTGCCAGTGCAAATGACAACGCAGAAAAAATCACAACCCGGAAACATCATCGAAGGAAACCTTCTGCTGTGCTTTCTGCAACCGGACTTGTCTATCTCGGATTGGCCTTTTTAGTCATCAGCGCATTTGTAGAAAGCACGGGATGAGTCCTTCCTGAATCTTCGTTTGCAAAGAGAAGCCAGAGAGAGACTTCCAATTCAAATTTCACACTCCACAAATGCTTTATGTAAACATTTAGAGAGGCAGGAGATCTCCACCATCTTTTCCTGTCCAGCTTCAGCTGCTAAACATTATTCATTATTTCTTCTGTTAAATTCATTGATACAGTGACTTTCTGACCTTCTCATTCCTTTCAGGGATAGCGAACAGCTTTGCCTTAACTTTTGTTTAAAAGGACAGTGCAAAAACCTTGATAACTGGAAATAGCTCAATATTGGAAAGCGGCCAACAGGTTTAATTTAGCTCACTGAATATCCAGACAGTGGAAATAGGCTTTACCAGGAAAAACAAAGTTGTCAAATGCAGAGCTTGATGATTCATCCCTCCAGTGGAGTCCTGAAGGTGCATGTTTGGGAAGTGGGAGTTGCAGGCTCTTTTACAGAATATGGATGTTATGCCTGGGATGTGATCTAGAAGGTGCTTCCCGTGGGATTTTGCACAGGCTTCTTGTAGCCCTCTCATGGAATTCTCAGTGGTGAGGGTTGGTATTTGGGAAGCGGAACGTTGTACCCAAAACTGGTCCTAGAATCCTGTGGGACTTCTATATTTTTTCCAATTCCCATGGAGTCCTGGTTGGTTGGTGAATTTTTGAGGGCTGGTTTTGGGTAAGTTCTAGGGACTTTTGCAGAATAGAGTTCCAGGCTCCTTGGCAGAATACAGAGGGCATGGCTGGAATGGGTCCTCTAGACGGTTTCTAATGGGATTTTCCAACCACCCCTAAATCTGAGTTCTGTGTGGGCATTTGGGAAGTGGTCCTTCTTGGCTTTTTTGCTTAAGTTGAAGATTCTGTTGCAGAATACCAATGTTGTGCCTGGAACAGGTCCTAAAATGTGGGTCCCCTAGGATTTCTGTGGTTCACCCCGTCGTTCCCATAGAATCCTGCCTGGCTTTGGTGGGGGTTGGTATTTTACAGAATACAATTCTGGACTTTTGCTGAATGCAGATGGTGTGCCCTGTCCTAGAAAATATTTCCTGTGAGATTTCAGTGCTTCTCCCCATCAGTTCCATGGGGTCCTGCCTGTCTGGTGAATTTGGCTATGGTGGGAATTTGGGAGGTGGGCATTCTGGACTCTTTTGCAGAATACAGATGCTGTGCCTGGAATAGGCACTATGGGATTTTTTTGTGGTTTATTACATTATTCTCACCCAGTCTTGCAAGGTTGTGAATTGGAGTGGCCTAGTTAGAGGTTGGCATTCCAAGTGTGGAGCTGTTTTATTTTCTTCCGGGAAGATTTTCGGGCCTTACATGGTTACTACAAACATGATTTTTGATGATTCCATTCTAAAATATTTTTTGTAAGCGTTCTCAAAACATGCCAATGATGTTGGCATCAGTCTCGCTCAGAAATGGGCCCATTCTGGCCGTTTGTGTTCCGCTCCATCTGTCACTCATTCCCAACACTTGTCTTATCACACCACACTGTTATAGCACTGTTGATTCCACTTTAACTGCTCTGGCTGCCTCCTGTGGAATCCTGGGATTTGCAGTTTAGGGAGAAACATTTAGCATTGTCAGCCAGAGAGCTCTTAGGCCTCACTAAACTACAAACCCCAGAATTCCAAAGGAGGAAGCCAGAGCAGTTGAAGTGGAATAATTGCGCTATAACAGTGTGGTGGGATAAGTTTTAGCCCAAAGGTTCCTATTCAGTGTGTTTCTCATCCATGATAAGTGTTTTCAGCATACAGTTGTCCCTTCATATTCGCTGGGGTTTGGTTCTAGGAGCCCCCCCCCCATACCAAAATCCGTGAATACTCAAGTCCCATTATATGCAATGGCATAGCAAAATGGCGTCCCTTATATAAGATGGCAAAATCAAGGGTTCCTTTCTGGATTATTATTTTTCAAAGGATATTTTCAAGCTGTGAATACTTAAATCCATGGATACCAAATACATGGATACAGAGGGACAACTGTACAGGCTTCTGAGAACCTTGTTTTTTTTAGGTAGTTTTTAAAAAAAGTTTATTGATTGCAATATATTTGGAAGTATAATGTATCAAAAGCTTTTTGATCAAGTATTCTAGACTTTGCCTTCTTGTTTACCTCTTGTGGCATCTCACTGTATTTCCTACTTGTGCATATGTTTTTCTTTCACACTGCTTTTTTGTGGAAGTAAATAAATTGTGTATAAATGAAAACGTGAACAGAACTGTATACTGTACATTAATTGAGGTGCAATATTTCCATATTTTCAAGCCACGAATACTTAAATCCGTGGATACCAAATCCGTGGATACGGAGGGACAACTATATATAGTGGACGAGCCTTTGATTTCTTGACGCGCTTTCTTTTAGCGAACTTAAAGACAAAAGCAAAGCAATAGGGTCTCCTTCCTTGGAGGTCTTTAAACAGAGGCTGGATGGCCATCTGTCAGGGATGCTTTGATCGTGATTTCCTGCGTGGCAGGACTGGATGGCTCTTGTGCTCTCTTCCAATCAATTCTATGATTCTATGAAAAACAGAGGGAAAAGTTACAAACGCGACGTAACGCGTTACCCACAATTGACAAGCCGAGTCCCATAATGCACCGCAACCCCCCCCCCCACTCCGCTCCCAGTTTGCAGTTCAACCGCTCTTGACTTTTCCTCCTCCCCAGGACTGTCGGCCTATCCGAAGGCTGGACTCTGACTCTCCATTGGCCGCTGGCGGTGCCCGTCTTGCAGCGGATTGGTCTCTTTTCCTGCCTGGCCCTTCGAGTCCTCAGCCTTGGAAACCAGCCCCTGACGGGATGAGCCGTTCCCATTGGATAAGAATAGGTTCCGCTCGTGTTTTTTTTTTGACAACGGTTCCTGATTGGTTGATCCGGGTGCTGCTTCTTGTTCGCTGTAACTAGGCAGCGGTAGGGTGTGCTTTGTTTCCACGTCAGTGAGAGGAGCGAAGACGGTTGCTGGCGACCCTCGAGAGACCCTTCCTTCCTTCCTTCCTCCGTCCGGGCCGAGGGGGGGGGCGTTGACGACGGTGGGACACCACAGGCCGAGGCCTGGCTTCCCGGCATGCCAAGAGGGACATCGACCCCGCCGCCCGCCAGCGCCGCCATTTTGGATGCCGGGTGGATGGAGGGGTGAGTGAGCGAGCCAGCAGTGTCCCCGCCGCCCCCGCCGCCGCCTCACCGGCTCTCTCTCTGGCGCTTTCCCAGGGGAGGGGAGGGCGAGGTGGGCTGCGGAAGCACTCCGGGCGGCCCTCTCCCTGGGCTTGGGCCTGCCTTGCGGGTGGCGGCTCTTCTTCAGGCCAGGATGCCTTTGCCCCGGGCCTGGAAAAGTCCAAAGGTGGCGGCAGCCCAAGATAAGAGAGGAGGGGATGACAGGATTTTTTTTAAAAAAATTGGAATATGACCATGCTACTGAAAAAAATACCAGTTGTCCTTCCATATCCACGGATTTAGGTATCCACGGGTTTAGGTATTCACGTCTTGAAAGTATTCTTTTAAAAATAGTACAGTTGTCTCTCCGTATCCACGGATTTTGGGGGGACCATATGTTTGTCTCAGGTCAATGTAACCTAACCTAAATCATAGAATCATAGGAGATTTTCACACGGTATCCACAGATTTAAGTATTCACTGCTTGAAAATATTCTTTAAAAAATAATGTTGTTCCTCTGTATTCACGGATTTGGTATACACAGATTTAAGCATTCACGGCTTGAAAATATTCTTAAAAAAATAATACAAGTTGTCCCTACGTATCCACGGATTTGGTATCCACAGATGTAGGGATTCATGGCTTGGAAATATTCTTTAAAAATAATACAGTTGTACCTCTGTATCCACAGGTTTAAGTATTCACGGCTTGGAAATATTATTTAAAAATAATACAATTGTCCTTCCGTATCCACAGATTTGGTATCCACGGATTTAAGCATTCACGACTTGAAAATATTCTTTAAAAAATAATACAAATTGTCCCTCTGTATCCACGGATTTGGTACCCACAGATTTGGTATCCATGGATTTAAGCATTCAGAGCTTGAAAATATTTTTTATAAATAATACAGTTGTCCCTACATATCCATGGATTTGGTGTCCACGGATTTAAGCATTCACGGCTTGAAAATATTCTTTAAAAAATAATACAAGTTGTCTCTCTGTATCCACAGATTTAAGCATTCATGGTTTGAAATATTCTTTCAAAAAATAATAATCGAAAAAGCAAACCTTGATTTTGCCATCTTATATAAGGGACCCCATTTTGCTATGCCATTGCCTATAATGGGACTTGAGTATTCACGGATTTTGGTATCCACGGAGGGGGGGGTGTCTTGGAAGCAAACCCCAGTGAATATGAAGGGGCAAATGTAATCTGAATATCCTGTACTGTGAATAGGTTAAGATATAGTAGACATCGTAGAACATGTGATAACAGTTGTCAGTTGGATTCACAAAACTGCATGAACAGTTCACAGAGATATCTCCCTTTTCATCATTCAGAGTAGAAATTATCAAGGAGAAACCTTGAGTGTCCTATGTACAAAATGTTTTCAAAACTGCGTGTTTGAATCCAAATCTTGGGTTATTTTTGTGGAATATCAGGAAATTTAGTGATGAGACATAACATTTTTGTGCTTGTGTGATTAAGCCATTCTATGTGATAGGCATTACAAACCTGTTAAAGATTGATACCATATTTCTTTTTGCTGTTATTATTTTGTTTGTGTTTTCAGTCATATACAATTCTTGCTTTAGAATCTTTGTGCCATTTACTTAACTTCTTGGATAAGAATGTTTTTGTCTAATTAGCCACTTTTAATTCCATAGTTGTACAATTTTAATGTGTAAAAATTTGGTAGATTCCTTGTTAGGTAGCCAGTGTGAGAGCTATAATATGACAAATAGGAATTGATAGATGTAGTCTTCCTGAAGGCATCTGTACAAACCGTGTGGTCATCTCTCTTTTCCTCTGCAACCCTGCTGTAGTGTGTAACTCTTCTAATATTAGATTGGCTAATATTGGCAGGGGGTTGGACTGGATGGCCCTTGTGGATTCTTCCAACTCTATGAGTCTATGGAGATTTTCACACTATATATCCCGTGGCAGGAACAGAACAGGGTCGGGAAGGTTTTCCCTTTCGGACGACGTTGACCCCGTTCTGTCCTGCATCCATCCTACTCCTGTGGCTGTTCTGGAACAATGTAATCACGATTTTTCATCGTGAATAGACCTCCCATTCCGTTGTTATCACGCAATAACGGGTGTGCGAACAGAAGCCCCATTCCTTTTCTGAAATGACAGCTGCGGAGGGGAGGTCCATTCTGAGCACTTCCTGGTACGATCTGGACATCCAGGTAAGTGGCACCTGGATTGTGTGATTTAAAGTGTGTTTTGATTATGTGATTTAAAGTGTGTTTTTGTGCTTGGTGAACTGATTTTATGTTTGGGGGAGTTTTATTTTTTAAATTTACCGTCCGGCCATTATCACGTGATAATGTTTCAGACGGCCGGTCGTAAAAGCAGCCTTACGACGGCTGCATTTACGGCCGGCCAGTGAGGGGAGGTGGAGCCTGTTCCTGCCGTGGAATTAAGGTAAGTGTGTGAAAGATTTACGTTATTCCGTGGCAGGAACGGGAGAGGATGTGGCGGGGCAGTAACAGGGCATTTTGGCTCCGTGGGAAAATCTATGATTCTTTGATTTAGGTTAGGTTACATTGACCTGAGATAAACATATGGGCCCCCCAAAATAAAAGCGTTGCAGGGCCCCCCCAAATTTCTTAAACTGGCCCTGCTCATGGGTTCTGCCCATGAACCCAGAACACAAGGATTGGGAAGGAATGGGTGCAGGTTGTGAGAATTAACACATGAGGAGGCCCCCATGGCCCTGCCAAGACTTGTTGACACTTGGAGGTTCCCAAACTTGTTTACTTCCCCTCCCAAACTTGTTTAAGCCTTCTTTCTTTGGAGAAACAAAAGTATCGGTACAGTTGTCCCTCCGTATCCACAGATTTGGTACCCACGGATATAAATATTCAAGGCTTGAAAATAGGGCCCAGTTTAGGTGCCTCAGTTCATCCTCCAGGACAAAAAAGAAGCACAATAAAAACATTGGTAGACTGTGCAAAAAGGATCTGAGAACTACTACCTGGAGGATGAACTGAAGCACCTAAACTGGGCTGTACAGGCTAATGGTTACTCCAGATCCGACATCACAAGAGCAGCCAGACCCAGAAAAAAAAACCCCACAGGAATGAAGAAGAAAAACAGCCACCCAAAGGGAAGGTATTTTTACCATACATCAGAGGAGTCACAGACAGAATAGAGAAACTGATGAGGAAACACAACCTCCAAACAATCTACAGACCAACCAAGAAAATCCAAGAAATGCTACACTCAGTGAAGGACAAAAGAGACCCTCTCACACCTGCAGAAGTTTACCGCATACCATGCAGCTGTGGACAACTTTACATAGGGACCACTAAACGCAGTGTGCAAACACGAATCAAGGAACATGAGAGACACTGCAGACTGGGCCAGCCAGAAAAATCAGAAGTAGCAGAACATGTTATAAACCAACTTGGACACAAAATGTTATTTAAAAACACAGAAATTCTGGACCAGGCCAACAACTATCATGTCAGAATGCACAGAGAAGCTATTGAAATCCACAGACGCCTGGACAACTTCAATAGGAAAGAAGAACCCCTAAAAGTTAACAAAATCTGGCTTCCAGTTTTGGAAAACAATAGAATAAAAACTCAATACTTACAAAGGAATTCTACCCAGGGACAGGGGGATTTCCAGCAGATAATGGGCCATCAAGCAACCATTAGCAACACACTAATCATCCTTGTATTTCTATACCCAGTCATTCAAATACACAAATTTATATATACTCCCCAACAGGAGGTTCAGAGGATATAAACTCCCCACATACTCCTACCCAGCCATTCTCTGAAGATGCCAGCCACAGATGCAGGTGAAATGTCAGAAGTAAACTACAGTATTCCAAAACACGGCCTCACAGCCTGGAAAAAAACCCAAGGAAAATCTATGGATGCTGGCTGTGAGAGCCTTCGACTTCACATTGGACACCATTTTGCTATGCCATTGCATATAATGGGACTTGAGTATTCACGGATTTTGGTATCCACGGGGGTGGGGTCCTGGAACTAAACCCCAGTGAATATGAAGGGACAACTTTAATGAGCGCTGGGTGCTTGAGAAGGCCCAACATCTGGGGTGTGTTGGGGAGGGGGCAAGCCTGCCCAGCACACAATTAGGCAGTGGGACAGGAGGAGGTCCTCACAATTAGTAGCAGTGGGGCTTTATATTGTAAGCCGCCCCGATTGCGTTGCAGAGGGGCGGGATAGAAATAAAATTTTATTATTATTATTATTATTATTATTATCAGCCCTACAATATGGAGACAGCTGCATTTTGCCCAGGCCTAGTCTAGTATACCTTTGCTTCCAGGTAGATGAGGCCTCTCTTAGTGAATGCATACAGAAAGCCACCCTTTCTATTCATGTTCCAAGTCGAATTGAAGATACAGATTTTGAGTATGCATTCTTCAAACCTGTCTGTGTGTTCTGCTTTGGCAAATTTGTATAAAGCTAAAGAGCCAGTGTGATAAACTGATGTGAATGTTGCACTAAGACTCTGGGAGAACAGGGTAAAAATCTCTGCTTAGCGAAGAAAACTCACTTTGTGACCTTGGCAGGTCACACTCTCACAGCCTCAGAGGAAGGCAATGGCAAACCTCCCGTGAACAGGTTTTACCAAGTAAACTGTATGATATGATCATCATAAGTCAGAGTTGGCTTGAAGGCACATAACAACAACAAAAAATGAACATTCTGCGGACTTTAACAGACGCAGCAAACATGGTGTCATAATGATGCCCAATGAACGTGAAAGGGTGCCCATTTTGCACGACATTGTGCTTTTGTGCTCTTGTGCTTTAAATAAAGTGTTATTTTTTATTGACGGCCCAAGCTGTCAATTGATCTCCCATGGCGTTATTTTTGTGTACAGTTGTCCCATCTTATTTGCTGGGGTTTGGTTCCAGGACCCGTCCCCCACCCGTGGATACCAAAATCCGTGAATACTCAAGTCCCATTATATGCAATGGCATAGCAAAATTGTGTCCCTTATATAAGATGGCAAAATCAAGGTTTGCTTTTTGGATTATTATTTTTTAAGAATATTTTCAAGCCACAAATACTTAAATCTGTGGAAACCAAATCCATGGATATGGAGGGACAACTGTAATCGCAGGTGTCTGAAAACCCACCCAGTGCTGGTGTGATTTCAGCATAAAAGGGTGGTCTCCACCAGAACGTTTTCGGGTGAGAACACGAAAACTCGCTATAGTATGCTCTTTTTATGATCCTCCATGTTTTGTAGGCAAATTTCTAAGTGTGTTTCAATGCTTGTATGTTCATTTTGTTTTTTAATTTAGCTGTTTTTAGACTTTTAAGTGTGCTTGCATCTTTTTGCGAGAACCTCCAAAATCATGTGCACCAGCCAGTGCATAAGTACAGGCTGCTTTTTCACACTGTTACGGCAACATTTTATATAAAGGGGTATTTTGACAGTTTAAAATATGGTAGGAAAGAAAGGTTTTTGGAGGCTTGCGTGATAATGTCCTTAGTTTAATATTCGTTACTGTTAGCCATCTACATTCGTCACTTCATTTTCACGGGGGTTACGGGCGCAAGACCCCCGTGAAAATGAAAAATCTGTGAATACAAATAGGCCTCCCAGGCCACTGCCACCGCTTGCTCCGAGAGCAGCTTTGATGGGGGTGGGGTGGCGAATTGCCGCTCCCATCCAAGCCGCGCAGAGAGCCTACAGGCTTGAGCTGAGAGCGGCTTGGCTGGGTGTGTGTGTGACTTGCCTCCCCCCATCCAAGCCGCTTGGGGAGCTTGCAGGCTTGGACTGAGAGTGGCTTGGCTGGGGGGATGGCGACCTGCCTCCCCCCAGCCAAGCTGTGTGGAGAGCCTTGGAGCTTGGGCCAAGAGTGGCTTGGATGGGGGTTGGTGGCAACCCCTCTCCCCCTATCCAAGCCATGTGGGGAGGGTGCAAGCCCCCATCGCTGCTGCCCCCATCCAGGAACCGTGAATAGGCAAAATCGTGAAATCCAAAGCTGCAAATTCCAAGGGACAACTGTAGAATCGTAGAATCATAGAGTTGGAAGCGAGCACAAGGGCCATCCGCTCCAACCCTCTGCCATGCAGGAATACACAATCAAATCGTTCCTGACAGATAGCCATCAGCCTCTGTTTAAAAACCTCCAAAGAAGGAGACTCCACCATGCTACAAGGCAATGTATTCCACTTCCAAACAGCCCTTACTGTCAAGTTCTGCCTAATGTTTATGTGGAATCTCTTTTCCTGTAGTTTGAACCCATTGCTTCGTGTCCTAATCTCTGGAGCAGCAGAAAACAAGCTTGCTCTATCCTCAGTATGACATCCCTTCAAATATTTAAACATGGCTGTCATGTCACCTCTCAACCTTCTCTTCTCCAGACTAAACATACCCAGCTCCCTAAGCCGCTCCTCATAGGACATGGCTTCCAGACCTTTTACTATTTTGGTCACCCTCTTCTGGACATGTTCCAGCTTGTCCATATCCTTCTTGAATTGTGGTGCCCAGAACTGGGCACAGTATTCCAGGTGTGGTCTGACCAAAGCAGTGGCACTGCCACTACTGAGGATGGGAGGAGGGAGATAGCTTGGGAGAAGTTACACTTTCTTATCCCAGCCATGTATGATTGAGTGCTACATGACTGTGGATACTCGGTGACCTGAAAGGTGGACTATGCTACACAGATTTCTGTCTCAGATAAGCTGTCATAATGTCTGAATCTCTGAAGAGAAGTCTGACAATAAAAGTTAGACCCTAGAGCTACAAAAGTAGTAATCCATCTTTTTTGGCAGATATACCACAAGTAAAGATGAAAGAAAGTCTTTAAAATATTGCAGTATATATAATTGGGTGCAGTTTTGTTACTAGTCCACTGAGCTGTAGAGCAAGCAACAGTGTATGGCAGAACAGTCTAGACAGGAGCTATATTTAGATAGCCTAGCAGGTTCTTTAACCCTTGTACGCTTGTGATATACTTTTGCTGACCATGCCACCTGTGGGTTAATCAGAAATACTCTGCTTTTATGAAAAATGAATGTTGCTGTCCTTGAGCAAGCAGGGATCACCAGCATTGAGGCCATGATATTGAGAACACAGCTTTGCTGGGCAGGGCACATTTATAGGATGGAGGACCATCGCCTCCCCAAAATAGTACTCTACAGTGAACTCGCCACGGGTCAGCGTAAGAGGGGCACTCCAAAAAAGCGATACAAGGACTCCCTGAAATAACATCTCAGTCTCGGCCTAATTGATCACCAACAGTGGTCCACCCTGGCCTCACATCGGGAGGCATGGAGACGCACTATCCACAATGCTGCAGCCTTATTAGAGAATTCACGCCGAACAAGTCTTGAAGAGAAACGACAACGCAGAAAGAATCACAACTCAGAAACATCACCCAAGGAGACCTTCTGTTGTGCTTTCTGCAACCGGACTTGTTTACCTCGGATTGGCCTTTTTAGTCATCAGCATGCTTGCAGAAAGTGCGGGATGAGTCCTTCCTGAATCTTCGTTTGCGAAGAAAAGCCAGAGAGAGACCTGTATATGTAGAGACAAAGCTTACAATGTACTCCAACAAGTTGGGCTTTAAAAAACCCTATAGCTAGCTGTTGGTAAAGGTTTTAGAGTTAAAATAGGAACAGTTTAGAATTTCTTGTAATGTAAGTGACATTTAAAAATTGTACTAACAAAATGTTTAATTCATCATAAAAGAAACAAAATACATAACATATCATGCCATATTCAAATAAATATAATGCAGTACTTAAAATAGGTTACCAGTTGTTGGTGAAGAGGAATTATATGGAAACATTAGCAAAGAAGGATACGGTTCTAAAAGTAATGTATAAAAGTACAACCTGAAAACCTAAATTTATAGATGGGTTTTGTCAATATTGTACAATACATGATCAAAGAATAATATCCTTGGTGGAGGCTAGGTGGGCCATATTAGGTCTCCTGGATTTCTTAGCAGCTTTCAGTACCATTCCTCCTGTACTATCTGATTGGATTGTATCTAGGATGCACTGCTACACTGCACGGCAGCAGTTTTGACTTTTCCTGTTGGGTCATGTCCAGAAGTGGTGCTGGAACATCACTTTAGCTTATGGTATCTATCCTGTCTTGTATGCTGTTCAACCTGTGCGTGTGCGTGTGTGTGTGTGTGTGTGTGTGTTTGTGTGAATCTGCTTCCTCGTGAGTTGTAACTAACATGCTGATGACTCCCAACTTTATTGCTACTTGTCACCTAAAACCAGTGAAGCTGTTGATACCCTTGAATGCTGAGTGGGTTCAGTAATATGCAGGATGAGAGTGAACATGGTGAAGTTATCCTGTGACAAGATGGAGATGCTGCTTATCAACAGAAAGTTTGGATTTTAGTTCTGAGGCAGATTTACAAGCCATAGAGGTAGCTAAGATTTGTCAATAGAAATTTCCTCCAGACTCTTTTTCTTTAAAGACTACTTGGCTATGAGTGTGAAAACTGTAGATGGGGACAGTCCAACTTCTCTGTTATTAAATGTATATTATTAAATAACTTGCACAGCCTGTTCTTGGAAAATGTTGGTGTATAGAGGCACTATTTTAATGGTAGCCTTTGCTTTCTTGTAGTTGATACTAACTTAATTTCTCAATTTTAGGGCTGTCAGGATTGTGGATAAGAACATTTACATTGTACAAGGTGAAATCAATACAGTGGTGGGAGCCATAAAGCGCAGTGCAAGATGGAGTACGCATACACACTTGGTAAGTTATTTTGGAAAGCTGGAAGCAGTTAATTTGAATTTTCCTAATAACTGCATCTTTAACCTCAGCAGCAAGCATACCAGAAAAAAATTGAATACTTTATTATATGATAGGGTAGGTAAGCTTGATCTTTTCAGTGTAGACATTCAGGCAGGTGTGTCTAACACAAATAGTTGACATGTAACATTTATTGCATAATAGACTGAGAAGTGAATTTGGGAATATGACTAAACGACTGGTTGAATCTTACCCAGAATATTTTCTTGTTATATTATGAATATATGGATGAATTAATTAAGTAAATTACATTGCTATCCCACCTCTCCCTTAAGGGACTTAGGTTGTCATTATATAGTTTTCCCCCTGCATATTTTGGTCCTTCCAACAGTCATGAGCTGGAGAGGAGAGAAGCACTGGCGTGAACTCACCCAGAGAGCTTAATGGTTCAGCAGAGACTCCTTGGTTCATGTCTTTCAGTCTTAACCATTGTACCTCACTACTTCATTCACTTATTGAATGAGAGTTAGTGTGGTCTAGTGCTTGGAACTTTGAAGTTAGGAAAGATGCAGGTTCAGATTTTCACTCAGTGAAGAAATCACTGGGTGGTTCTAGGCATTAATCCTCTGAGTCTATGCTATAGTACAGAGTTATTGTGAGAGTGAAAGGCATGTGTGTGTTATCCTGAACTTTCTGATAGAAGAAAAAAAGAAAATATGATGAAACAAATCTATATCTTACTAATACTCTGGTCCTATGCATACTGAAATTAATTGTACATCCAATGCTGTTCAAAAAGATTCACCCTAAGTAAATGCGTGTGTGATTATAGTATTTTCATCTTGCCTTACTTTTGTACTCTGGTGAATGGAAGTTTTAAAAATTACAGTTGTCCTTCCATATCCATGGATTTGGTATCCACGGATTTAAGTATTCACGGCTTGAAAATATTCTTTAAAAAATATTAATCTAAAAAGCAAACCTTGATTTTGCCATCTTATATAAGGGACACCATTTTGGTTTGCCATTGCATATAATGGGACTTGAGTATTCACGGATTTTGGTATCCACGGGGGTCCTGAAACCAAACCCCAGTGAATATGAAGGGACAACTGTAGAGCCAGAAAATAAACTGGTGTGATACTGATTTATAGACAGAGCCATATCACATCATGTGTATTTGTGTCTAATGAACACTGGTTTCCAAAGTAACAGCTGAAATGGAAAAAAGATGTGCAAGTACTTATTAGAATATTTCTGCAGTGAAAATGGATAGTTGCATCATATATAGAACAAAAGCCATTCACATTCAACTAACAGTATAACTAGCAAAATTCTAAAAATAGAATAAACAATTAGATGTGTTAAGTAGTAGCAAATACTTTCAGAAAGTACATCACTTGATTGTCTGTGGTCAATAGGAATGCCAAGGGAAGTAGAAGAGAAGAATCCTTTATTCTGCTTAAAATATGTATCCACTCGTGTGGTTGCTTCCATGGAATAGTCACCTTAATGCCTGAGTTAGTAAAGTGTGGCCCTCCTCCTGTTGTTGGGCGGTAACTCCCAGCATTCCTTACCATTGTCTATGCTAGCTAGGACTTATGGGAATTGCAGTTGAACAATAGTTGTGGAGTTCCACTTTGCTTACTCATGTCCCAAGGAGACCAGACAGGGAAGTGGGAAGCCACACAGAAGTTTACTCTTGTCTCCCTTCTATGCCAAATATGTCTGACATTGGCATATGTAGAGTAGTAACTTAGGGGAGTATTTTTTGTGAGGTTGCCTTAAACACTAATAGAAAAACAGTACTGTATAATATTTGCCTTACTCAGGGCAAATGCCTTGTGGGCTAAATTATAGCAATGAAGATAAGTTCTATTGCCATATCGCTGGTGATGATCCATCAAATATGCATGGAGTCTTAAGATGAAGACAGAATGTTCCCCTGCTGAGGCGGCTTTTGAGTACTGCACAGTACTGGAAAGATCTCCATCCTGGGAGAAAGGTGGGCTATATACAGTCAGATCCCCATCTCTGTAGAACCCCCATCTCCGTGGTTTCAGCTATTGGTGAGACACAAAATACCATACCATAGAATCGCATTGGAAAATGTCTAGAGAGACATCCTTTCTAGATACCTTCTAGGTCCTCCAGTGCAACTTTTTGGTATGTTTTTACCAGGAGTCCTGTATTTTGATAGGGTTTGCTGTTATCCACAGTTTCTAGTATCTGTGGTAAGTCCAGCAACCAAACCTCTATGGATATGGGGGTCTGCTGTATTGGAAAGATAAATAGTAAAAAAGGAAATTGTATTTCCCCCTCCAAAGCAACTCTGACAGATCTTATTTGGTGGCCATCTCTGAATAACATCCCATTGAACAGCTTATTGAAAGACTATAAACAAAAATCTTCTTTAATCTGAGGCTCAGTAATGACTTTTTCATACGTTTAGGATGAAGAAAGAGATCCCCTGCTGCACAGCTTCAGTGTCTTGAAAGAAGTGTTGAATAACATAACTGGTAAGCATTAAAGTTGATTCTGAATGTCTAGCAGAATATGATGATGCATTTATTTTATATATACTGTACCACTATATGTTGTGGCAACAAAAATAAATGAGTGCCTACATACACAGACATACAATTTCTTGTCCTAAAATATAGTGGTATATGACTTGTTGTTAAGAAACCACTGTATACATAATTGGAGCTCAGATTATATAGGAATCTTCTCATAGAGGTATGTCTGGTGGCATCACTTTCCTTGTTTAGTCTGTGCCATGCATTCCTCTCTTTGAAGACTGCTGCACAATCTGGGTGGCAGCTGTGTATGAGCTTTCAGGGAGCTCTTTTTAGTTCAGTTACACATAAACCAAAGTAAGCCATATTGGACCATAAAGAAAAAAAATATGGTTGGGCAGTACCTTTAGTATTGTCACAAAAAATGCTCTGAATTGTGTGCAAGCTCTTGAGATCTGCAGAGTTCTTCATCAGCCAAGGTATCACAAGAAGGTTGAGTTTGGAAGATGAGGAAAATCAAAGGTTGATGCCGAAGTCAGTCTGCATTGTCAGAAACTTAACAAAATGAAGATGCAGAGAATTTCCAGTGGGATGAACTGTGTTACAGCTTCCCATGTGGGAATCAGTAAACTAAAGAAAGGGTAAGCAGATGTGATTATAAACAAGGGGGAAAAGGGAAAGCAAGAGGAGGAGTGTTGGTGGAGTGAATGAGGAACTAGGTTTTAAAAAATGCATGCATTTGTTTTCTTTCTCCCAAGCTTGAAACAGGAATCTGCAGGGAAGGGGAAAGTAAAATGATGAATGACATTTTCTAGCTTGTTTGTGATAATTAAGCATTTTCCCTTCTCAGTGCAAGTATAACTGAATTAGCTTTATTAGCTTATTAACTAGATACAGTTAGCTCCTTTCTACCAACTTTTCCATCTCTGTTTCCTCATTACATAAAGGCATCTAAGTATGTTCAATTGAATGTGCTTAGAAAATCTCTTCAGATTGTTGCTGAATGTGCAGATGTCTGAAGAGAATCCTGCATGCATGGGAATTATCAGATGGGATACCACTCATATACAGATGGCAAATTGAAGTTGAGAGCTGGGGACAATTTAAACTTTAGTCACATGGCCTAAACAATGCTTAAATGTATACAATTTCTCTTGCCCTTATTTTTTCATTGCTCCCAGTGTCCAAAAATGATACATACTTGCCTTCGTTGAATGCTTCAGTAAAGAAATTCAGCAAAACAGAAGCTAAATGTATTTGTAGATAAATGGGAAAATGAGAGCCATACCATAATGCTCAGCTGTTCTCCTCAAAGAACAAACATTCTTTTGGAAGCAGTGTAATACTTAGGTTATTTCCTTTCCCCATCATGACAATAAGAGGGTGTATCTAAGCCAGTGCAACTGTCAGGAGACTAGACGAATTAAACCCAGTCTTTGCCATATGTATTCAGAAGTATCTTGTATAATGTAGTGGCTAAGAGACTGAGCTTTAAATAAAAGGATGACCAGTTAAATGCTTCGTTTTCACATGAAGTTAGTAGGTAACATTAAGCAAGCAAAAAATATATCAACCTCACCTGGTTTTTAATAAGGGGATAATACTGATATGTCTTAAGGGGTTGTTGTGAAGATTACATGTGATGTTAGGACTGAAGCCTCTGTCAACTTGACATTGTACATGGTGCCTTTTTACATTCACAAGTAAGAATACGAATCTTGAACTGTCCTATCCTCTTGATAAATGAGATTAGAGCCATGTGGATTTATCAAAACTCATCAAATGAGAATGATGTGGAAGGGTATGGATCCTGATTCTTTTTCTTAAATCTTTTCTCATTTTTAATGTAATTTAACTGTTATCTACCACATGAAGTATATAGGGCGGGCAGATTGTAGTGACTAGGGTCTACCTCTTCCTCATGGAGTGGAATTCTTTGTGTGTCTAATGACTGTTTGTTTTCCTTCATACATCATACATTTGAGTGGTGCTTCTGTCAGGAGGGTTTGGCCAGCGTGGCAATGATTGGAATAGAGTGTCTGGCCCTTCCCAATAAGGAACTTACCTGCATGTGCATATGCATACTTATCCTTTTGCTTCCAGTTGCGGGGAGAAAGAATGGATTCAGCAATACAATTTAGAAGAGTCACAATCTCATATAGCAAGGCAAGGAAGATACATTTTTAACAGTTGTACTTTGTAGCATGGTTTTGCCATGCTCTTACTTACTTGTGTGATGTCCTCTAGCTTTCCTTTTCACTTTTAGGACTAGAGTGTGATTTTGGTGTTAAACGTTCTTGCTGCAACTTCATAGGTATCTGGAATCCTGAAATAGAGTATCTTGTAAGGATTGTTGTAATTTGTATATTGCATTGTATTTTATGTTTGTTTAAATTTGCTACTAGTTTAATTTAGTTTTAAGGGGTGGGAGGGTTAGGATTGGGAAGGATTGTTTTAACTTGCTGTTGTTTTATTCTTGTTGTACACTGCCCCGATTGCCGATTATTATTATTAGAAATGTGCTCTGGTTCTTATAAGTGTTCTGGGCCTAGCTATTTTGTATGAAGTGCCCTTTCTCTAGAAGTTCTATCAACAGGGTACTGCCTGGTGAACTCTTAGGTATACATAACATACAGGGCGATACAGTCCCATGCCACGTGTCCTGTAGCCTTTCTTTTTTTTTTTTAAATAAAGTTTTTATTAATAAAAATGAATAAGCATTGGTTTGTTACAGAAATCTTATGATCTCAACACTAACCCAACAAACAGTCAGAGAAGGGATGTGAAGTTGGAAGTATAACAAGACCACAGTACTTCAGTCAAGACATGCAATTTCATTGAGATGGGACAGAGAAAACATCATTCCACATTCTACCATGATGTGGTGGAGGTTGTGCTGCAGATCCGGCTTTGGAAAGATATGTAACTATGGGAAACCATTGTTTGATGAAGGTGTCAGCAGCATCGCCAGCGGTTGACTTCCGAATATTGGAGGAGAGCTTCTCCATAAACCATATGTGAGAGAACTTATCCCACCAGGCATTCATATTGGGCATTTCATTTTTCCAATTTTTAGCAATCACTATTCGGGAGATGGCAAGTAAGAAGACAATAATCTTCTTATGTTTTAAATTCTTATTAGAATCGGTGAACAGTGATAGCAAAAGTAGTTCTGGAGAGGGGGTTATGGCCTGGGTGGTGATTTTGCTAATAATGTCGAGTGTTGAGGACCAAAACCTCCAGATGCTCGGGCATTCAAGCCACATGTGTACAAACGTGCCCAGGTGGGTACAACCTCTCCAGCATACAGGGGAGGCAGTTTTGGTCATCCTGGTCAGTTGTATTGGTGTGAGATGCCATTTATAAAGTAGCTTCAAGGATGTTTCTTTTAAGGCAATAGAGCGGAGTTTAAAAATTGGTGATTCCCAAAGTTTTAGCCAATCCGTCTCATGAACTGAGACATTTAATTCGCTTTCCCAAGTTGCTTTATAATAAATATTACTCCCGAAGGTGTTATCTATCAGCCACCTGTATATCTGGGCTGCCCTGCCTTTGGCTGGTGTGATGGGTGACCTGCAGATATGTTCATATATTGTGGGAGAACGTAAAATGAACCCAGAGGTTACTAATCTGGTCAAAAACATGCAGACCTGACAAATTTGAAACCAGTTAGGGACATACAGGGACAAATCCAAGAGAAGCTCATTTACTGTTTTGGGCTTAGCCTGAAGGAAGAGATCTTGTAACGCATATAGACCCCGTTCCTCCCATCTCAAAAATTGGTTTATCTTATCTGGGTCATAAAAAAGGGAGTGTAGTATGAATGGTTGAATAGGTGAGGGAGGAGGCGCAAGGACATGCACCCACTTATGCCAAATTAAAAGGGATGTGCGCAGAAATGGGTTGTCCAAGTTGTTCAGCTGATGGATGGTACTCTTAGAAAAGAAGTACCTGAGGACTGATGGGTGTTGTAGATCTAATTTAAGCATAACTCACCTTGCTGTCAGATTTTTTTGAAGGAAAGGGATAGTTTGGGCTAGCTGAAAAGCCGCAAAGTAGAGCTCCATGTTGGGTATGCCGAGACCACATTTAGGGCTGGTGTATCTAACTCGCTGTGAGAATCGGGGCCTCTTCCCATTGAATATATAATCATAAAGGAGTTTTTTCCAAACCTTAAAGTAGGAAGGTGGGGGAGAGAGAGGAATACTTTGAAAAGAGAGGAAAAGCAAATGGGGGAGGGCAAACATTTTGATCAGCGCTAGTCTGCCTAAGAGAGATAATCGGAAGGTCTTCCAGATTTTTAATCGAGTCCTTAACCACCTTGTAAGGAGTTTGTAGTTCCGCAGAATTAATTGCTTAAAGTCCTTCACAATCAAAACCCCTAGATATCTGAATCCAGAGGGATGCAGACTGAGCTGGGTTGCTTTTTGCCATTCCAGTTTAGAGGGAAGTGGACATTAAGGCAGAATAGCGCTGACTTGTTCAGGTTAACCCTAAAACCCGCGTAGCTGTCAAAATCTTTCAGGATCAGTTGTAGCGCTGGAAAAGACCTGTCCATGTCCCATAGATACAACAGAACATCATCTGCATATAGGGAAAGTTTGTGTTCTTTCCCATAGATCAAGGGGCCCTTAATGTCTGGATTGCATCTGACCATTTCTGCAAAAGGCTCAATAGCCAATGCAAATAGGATGGGGGATAGAGGGCAACCTTGCTTAGTCCCCGCTGTAAGGAGATAGGCTGAGAGTCCATTCTATTGACATGGATTACGGCACTAGATCCAGAATATGTGCCCTGTAAATAACCAAAAAACTTGTGGCCAAAGCCCATTTCAGTTAAAATGTCCAAAAAAAAAAACAAAAACAAAAAAAAAAAACAAAAAAACCCCAGTCTAATTGGTCAAAGGTTTTCAGAGCATCTAAAGAGACCAAGAAGTTCGGGTGAAGTGAGAGGTTGGCATGGCGTATGATATTCAGAGTTCTTCTAACCGCGTCAGTCATCTTACGGCTGGGGATAAATTCCACCTGGTCCGGGTTTATGTATGAGGACACAAATGAATTGATCCTATTTACCATGATAGCGGACATAATCTTAAAATCTTGATTTATCAATGATACCGGCCTAAATGCTGACGTATTGGGATTGATATGTGTAGTTTTGGGAATAGGAATAATTCGGGATTGCTTCCATGAATCTGGGGGAAGGGAATTATTCAAGACTTCATTGTACAGGGCTATCATGTAGGGGGTCAGGTCCTCTTTAAAGAGCTTGTAAAATTCAGAGTTAAATCCATCTGGGCCTAGAGCCTTCCCCGGGGGCAATTTATGAAGGACCTGATGAATTTCCTCTGATGTAATTGGACTATTAAGAATTGCTGCATGTTCGGGAGTTAATTTTTTTCAGAGGCAGGGACTTTATGAATGTGGATCTGTCAGGGTTGGGCTGCTCTGCAGAGTACAAATCAGCATAAAAGGATTTAAATTCTCCCAGAATACTTTTTAAAACAGATGTTATGCCATTTTTGGTGGTGATGCTAGAAATTATTTTTTTCTCTGATTTTTTTTTTTTACTGGTCTAGCTAACAATTTAGAATTCCTATTATTATTCTCGTAATAGTATGCTTTAGTGAAATGGAGGTCTGTTTGAATTTGGTGAAGATCTAGTTCCTGAAGCTCGGAACTCATTTTATTAAGTAGGAACAGGTTCGTATCTTTTTGTGTCTTTCGATCTGTTTTGGAGAGTTCAGCAATCTCTAGCAGTAAGGAAGTTCGTTTAGCAGATTTAAGTTTTTTTCTGCTTCGGTGCCTCCTGTATAAAGAGGCTGCGAAACACTGCTTTCATTGTGTCCCAAAGCAAAGCCTCAGAGGTAATTTGTGATCTATTTTCTACATAGAACAATTTTAAGGACTTTTGAATGCTGGATTTAAATTGGTCATCTAATAGCAGTCTAGGATTAAACCTCCAAATCTTGGTGGCTTGAGCATCTGGATCCAGTGTCCACATCAGGAGAAGGGGGGCGTGGTCAGAATGGAGGATATTTTCAATAGACATATCTGTGATCTGGAAAAGGACTGAGTTGTTAACAAAAAAATGATCAATTCTGGAGTAAGACCTGTGGACCGGGGAGAAAAAACTATACAGCCTCTCCGTTGGATTAAGTGTCCGCCAAGGGTCAATCAATCCTAGGAGTGCCAAGGGCGCTTCAGGAATCAGAGGCGGTGAATAAGGATTTTTGTTGACCCTTGGGGACCTATCCAAAATAGGATCTAGAATTGCATTAGAATCGCCTCCTACGATTATATAGTGCCTTTCGCAAAGAGGGCTAGTTCATGGAAGAAAGATTCTAGGAAATCTTTCTGGTGAGCATTTGGCGTGTAGTAGGTAGCCAAAGTGACCAGACGATTAAACCCTGTATCATTATACAGACCAGATGAAGTAAACCCTGTATCATTATATATCTACCTTTCTTGCCCCTTTTTAAATCATAAAGTTGAAAAGGCATGCCCTTGTCCAGTATTATAGCCACTCCTCGCGACTTGCCTGAGCCATCAGAAACAAATTGGGTTCCAAATTTGGAAGCGGGAAACACTGACTTATCAGATCTATTATGTGTTTCTTGGAGAAACAGAACATTGGGCTTGTGAGGGCTAATTTCTTTTAAAAAATTTTGGCGTTTTATTTGCGAGCCAAGTTCTTTGACATTGAATGATAGGATTCGGACGTCACTCATGGCAAGTCACAAGAGGGGGCGCTGACTGGATCGACTCCGAGGACAATGGTCCAGAAAGCCTTCTCCTCAAAGGGTAACAAATGCAGACACTGAATCGCCCAAAATACAGAAGTACATCTAAATAAAGCATGTCATCTCCCTTCTCGTAATAAAAGAAAAAAAGTAAATAAAAATCAACATCAACAATACATAACAAGAAACCCAGAAGGAGGGAGGCCATCTCAATGATTGCCTCCCAATCGGATTTCAAAGTCGTTCCGATCACCTTCGGTGCGCCCTGTCAGATGAGGGGGGAATAGTATATATCCAGGCTGGAGCATCCATCCTTGCCAAAAAGCGGATGAAATATAATGTAAAATGGAGTAAATGGAGGTATGAACTGGTCAGAGTGCATCGAGACGAGTGACAGTCATAAAAAGGATTTGAGTGAAGTTTATTGTGGCCATGGCAACTGGTCTCTTTAACTGAGAGCTGGCAGACAACCTACATGTGCTGCTGGCAGGTGATGGTTGTCAGTTGGTGAGATTTGCAACATTAGCTGGTGCAGAGACAGAGAAGAATAATGTTTATCTGAATAACCATGAAGAACCATAATGGCGGAGTCCTTGTCTAAGAGAGGGCAAGAAGATGGTGACAGTATGGCTGCCACTCTTCTGAAGAGGGGACTAAGCTATCAGGTAGCAATCTCAAAAAAGGCACTTTCAGGAAGTATTCAGCTCCTTCGGAGTGACTCATTTCTCTCTCTTCTTCTGGACCATCGTCCAGCCCGAAGAATTTTGCTCTGGCAATGGCTGTTGTTCGCTTCTGTTTTCCGATACCAGGGATCTAGGAACTTGGACGTCTAGGGCAGTCAGCATGTCTAGGAGTTGGAGTTTAGTAATCGCGGACATGACAGTATTGCCCTTTGTGATTATAATGCGGAACGGGAATCCCCAGCGGTATCGAATACCTGCTTCTGTCAAAAGCAAGGTGACTGGTTTAAAAGCTTTTCTTTTCTGCAAAGTCTCCAGTGAGACATCTTGGAAAATTGATACCGGAGTGCCATTAAAAGTAAGTGAAGTCAGCTTGTTTAATTTGTAAGCTACTTGCGTCTTCTTAGCAAAGGAGGAAAACCTCAAGAGGATGTCCCGTGGTAGACGTCAGGCCAGCTGAGGGGGGACCAATGACCTGTGCGCTCTTTCTATGTCAGCATCTTTCAGCTCGAACTCTGGGCAGATATCGTTAAGCCAGCGTATTAAAAAACTTTTTAGGTTGGATTTTCCCACCCCAAAGGTGGATATTCAGACGTCTATTCCTGTTTTCCAGGTCATCAATTTTATCTAATAGGTATTAGTTGGACTCCTCCAGTCTCTGAATCTGTGGTTCTTGGGCCGATGTCACTCTTGGAGCCTCAGAAGCTGTAGTTCCTATGGCTATGACTTTATCTGTCAGACTGGACAACTTTGCGGTTACTGGCTCAAGCGCTTGGGCTAGTTCACGATGTAGATCTAGCACAAACAATTCCCTTTGCTTCTGCAGCTGGGCGGAGAGATCCTGGGCCATTCCCATCTGCAAGTCAGGTTTGGGTCCTTTCCCAGCCTTGTTCGGCCCAGGGGCCATGCTGTTTCTGGGTTCTTCAGGAGTAGTCGCCTGAAGAGCTCTTCATTCTTTAGCTGCTGGGTAGAAGTCGTCAATTGTTTGTTCTGCCGGTTGCTTGTTACCTTGCATTAATGAAGGTGACCTAATTAAACCATTGTGATAGTAATATACTCCAGCTTGAGCAGAGTTTTGCAAGGTTTAGGAGGAGCTCAATGACTATGTGTCTGCCATAGTCAGTTGCTAGACCTGCCTTCCCCTCCCTGTAGCCTTTCTGTTGGAAATTTATATACAGGTATATGTGCTGCAATTGGTTGCAGAATGACATTGTATTCTATGGTTTGTTGTAGTATTATGGTGGGCAGGGCTGGGATAGCTTTTTTTGTGTGTGCTCCCCCCCCCCGCCAGCTCTGTTGTATTCAGTTGGAGAGATTTACCTTCTCCGGCTTTGCTCTTGGTTTGCAGTTGTTGGGGCCAGAGCGTATAGTATTTAGCCAATATTTCCTTTCTTGTTCTTCTCTTACCTCTGCCTTGTTCTTAACACTTTGCCAGCTGGTAGAATGGGTTTGCCTACTTGGGCCTAAATCCAGTTACTAGCTGAAGTGAGAGTATAGCCACTGAAGCAAAGTTGCACTGGAGCTGTCTAGAGAGGTGTCCTTTCTAGACATTTTCTAGGTCCTTCAGCATGACTCTATAGTAACTTCTGCTGGAAGCTACCATAGAGTCATGTTGGAGATGCCCAGAGAAGGCTCCTCTCTAGGCATTTCCTAGGTCCTCTGGTGCAGTTCTATGTGGTTTGCTGTTACCTGCGGTTTCAAGTATTCGCGGTAAGTCTGGGAACGTATCTCCGCAGATATGGTGGGCGACCTGTAGAGCAGAAACAAAATCAAAGTGCCCAAGTGTGACTCATAATAGCTATGAGAACTGTGCAAGCAAGTTAGCAACAGATAAAAATTCACTCCACTGTCCATTCTCAACCTTCATATATTTTCCCAAGCTCAAATTGCAAAGCATGTACAAAAAGTATTGAACAAGGTTACTAATACAAATGAATTCTTTTTAAAGATTTAAGGCTGAACTTTCTTTCCTTCAGATATATGCTACAGCTAAGATCACACTTACATGTTCCAGTAAAAAACCAAAATATGAAGGAAGTATGGATTTTGGCTAAGATGTCATTTTTTGTATGTTCTTGTCCAGAAAGTTTTATTACAAAAGTGAGAAAAGGTTTTTTTTCCCCAAAGAAGAAGAATGTTGGGTCACTTCTTTGTGGTCTCTGTGACTCACACGTATGGAATTCTTTGCACCTGCATAGACCATCTTTGGAAACTTCTAGAGCTTGATTTCTTTGGCTGTGCCCACCCCCATACGGCACATGCTCAGCATGGTTCCAACTCAGTCCTCCTTGTTCTCTTTCATCCACTATTGCAAGTGCATCGTAAGGAACTTAGTGCATCAGCTACTCGTTTTTGGCTTATTTTTCTTGACTCTTATGGCATCTATTGCATGCCCTAGGGGTATCTCCTGACGAGAGAGCTCTCAGATGGACAGCCATTTTAAATGTCTCCTTTGTTTGGAGGAGACCCACGTTGTGGATACGTGCTCCCATTGTAGAACCTCTTCCCACAAGGCCTGTCAGATCAGGGCTTTGTGTCACTTCTCTGGGAGTCAGCTATTAACACAACTGATCTCACTGCCCAAAACATGCCTCTTTTCACAGCCTCTTTGGAAATTGCTTTGCACACTTTGGTACCATCGGCTTCAACATCTGCTGTACTGATGGATTGCGCTAGTACCAACAAAACTTCCCTCGCTCATCAGGGAACCTTGGTACCTGACATTCAGCTCAGTGCCACTCATAATCATTGGGGCCACATGAATCCAGGCAGGCTGTATTTGAAGTCTCTGCTGCTTCCAAGAAGCAAAAGAAGCTTTCTGATGGTTCTTTAGTTCATAAGAAGAAACTCAAGTCTGCTTATGTTCCTTTGGACGACCCATCATCTGGTCGGAAGAGAGCCAAGTCTGCTCATGTTCCTTTGGCTTGTCCAAAGGAGTCGGATGCGCTAATGGCACCTAATAGCATTGATCTGATTGTAGTGTCTGTTCTGGTTCTTCCAGTTGCAATTACCCTAATGATGTAGGCTCAGCCTTGTCTGTGCTTGGGTTTTCTTGCTTCTATTCTAGAATGTTTGGAAGAAGACTTTCTTCTCCTAGAGTTGAACCTGATAGATGTCCAGTGTTGGGTTGCATTTGGAGGGTATGTGCTTGATTAATCCTCCATCTAACACTCCTATGCATGTCTCCATAGCCTTGCACAAGTCCGGGTCACCAGTTCGTTAGCGCTTACTTAACACACCACAAGAACAATCTTATCAGGAGCCTTGTCGTCATTGTCCTCCCGCACCTCCACCACTGGGGTGATACTATGATGACTATTGGCCTGCATCCTCCACCAGGTTGGGAAAGTTACCACTTGTATGACGATAGATGGTACAGGCCCTGTTATCCACATCCACCACTGTCAAGGTCTGTCTGTGTTTATAGATCTGCTGAATTTCGAGGCCCACTGGTCCAAGAGCCCCACCATTGGCTTCTTTTTCACACCATCCTCCATCTGGACAGCCACATCTTCTAGATAAACCAGCTTTCACAAGATCAGTGGGTGCAAGCCCTCCATCTCTTCCTCCTCCCCTTTTGTGACCACAGGCTATTCCATTGGTGCCAATTTCGAGAGAAAGGACACCACAGCAGTCACTTCCTTCTGTGACTTTCCATCCTTCTGATGTATTGCTGGGCAGGTACTCTCCCTCTTCTTATTCTTCAAGCTCTGTCTCTGAAGACTGACTCCAATTGGTCTTCTCCTCCACTGCATCAATCACTATAACTGAATGTAGCTGACCAGGACCCGTCGTCTCCACTGGACAGTGTTTGCTTATATGCCAGTCTGGTACTGAGAATGGCTAAAGCTTTGGAATTGGATATTCAGCAGATTCCTCACTGAGTTTTTTGTCATGACTCTAAAGCTCACCCTTGAACGACTATTCTATTCCTGCCCGCTTTGGTGAACATTACTAAGTGCTCTTAGAAGTCACTGTCCCGCTATCACGTAGAACCAGAGTCCTAGGTGCCAAAAGCTAAGGAGGTGAGGTATCAGGAGTTGTCTAATATCACACAATCTAAGGTCAGAAGCTGTAAATCCAAACAAAGGCTGAACAGTTGAATTAGCAGGGTCAGTAATCGGTCCAGTAAATCATATACTCACAGTAGCTAGGTCAAATTGATAGGTGAACTGAAAGATTGGTTCCATTAAACTAATGAGAGGAAGCTTCCTGCTTTTAAAGCCAGCCAACTCATCCAATGCCCACATTCAGCTGGTATTTAAAGAATGTGTTTCACAGCTGTGTCTGCAAAACCCTTTTGCTCCATCTGTAGGGTAGTGTTTGTGCCAGCCAACTGAGTCTTTGTCTTTCCCATGGGCTTGGTGGTTTTACTTCCTCCTCCTGCTGTAAATTTTGTTGACCCAGAGGAGAACTCGGTTGGCTAACAGTCTGAACTGGAAGAGGAAGACTGGGCTGCCTCTCAGACATCTATTCAGGTAGGTCCACTTTATCCTTGGAAGACGAACTCTCACGGGAGGGCATGATAGTTACCTTGATCAATCCAGCTGACATCTTACTGCATCAACAACTTGTATTGGGTCCAAGATTCCAACTGTTGTGTGCTGTTCAAAAATCCATTACCAAATTTGGTCATTGGGATGGTGGCTACCTCTAAAGCTTTTGGTAAGCCATGCTCGATGTCTGAAGACAAAGAAAGAGAGCAAGCTTGATTCCATGGCTTGTAAAGCCTATTCTATTGTGACACTATCATGTTGCATCTCTAACTATCAGGCTTGTATGGGAACGTACCAATAATACTTATGTGAGGAGTTTGCTCCACTTCTTGAAAGGCCTGTCGTTTTGCCTCTGTTTCAGCCCAGTGTCCTTCTCTGCCTGTGAAACAGACTTCACAGGGTTCTTTCAGATGTTCCCAGTCCTCTGGCAAGTATAATTCTTTCCATAAAAAAACCCCAATTGGACTTGAAGTACTGTCTTCGACTGTCTTCTTCCTCTCAACAACGTTTCCCTTTTCAGTTTCTGTCTTTCTTGTTTCTTCCAGCTTGTGATTTGATGACTTTGGATTCTTGGTTCCTTAGTGTCAAAACCAAAGGTATGCTGTTGAGTTCCACACTTTGCCACCATTCAGAGTGTATTGGCTAACACAGCCTTCCCAAGCTTTGTCCGAAGAGATTGAAATCCTTCTTCACAAGGTGCCATTGAGAGATTCCATCCACCTCATCTTCATCTTGGGATACTTTTCAGTACTGAAAAGGGACAGAGGACTGTGTCCCACCCTGGATCTCAGGGATATCAACCCTTATATCACCATCAGGAAATTCAGATTGATGACACTTTCTGCAATTCTTCTATTGCACCATGGGGATTGGTTTGTGATTATTGATCTCCAGGATGCATACATCCATATTTCAATCGTCCCTTCCTATGTTTTGCCCTTGGAAACAGTTGCTTCTGTTTTCATGTCCTCTTTTTTGGCCTTTCAACAGCACCACACATTTTTAACAAGTGCATGGTGGTAGGGTGTAACTCTGCATCTTCCCCTACATAGATGACTGACTTCTGGTCTCTAGTTTTCAAACCAAGCTCTACTGCAACTTTCATGTTACCATATCTCTGCTCCATGATCTTGGCCTCCTTATGAACCCCAGGAAGTCACAGTTGCATTTGACCCAATGGATCCAGTACATCAGTGTTGTGCTAACTGTCAGTTGGGCAGAGCCTACCGGCCTCTTGACAGAGTGCACTGGATCATGGAGGTCACTCTCTGCATGCGTTGTGTTCAGGCCAGGTGAATTTAAGACATGCAGGTTCTTTTAGGGTTGATGGCTTCAACTATGGCAACAACCCCTTCTCTTGGCTTTGAATGTGGCTCTTCAGGCCTGGTTTCTCTCCATGTTTATCCCAGAATTGGACAATCCTCTGATAAGCCTCTGCCCTTGACCTTGGTTTGTTGGTCTCTACTCTGGTGGAAATTGCTGTCAAACCTTCTTGTAAGCATTCTGTTCTTCATCCCCAAATCCATGAGAGTAGTGATAACAGATGCTTCCATTCACAACTGGGGAGCTCACATGGGGACTCTAGCCGTCAAAGGTATTTGGTCTCTGTAAGAGAAGATAAACCACACCAACTTTCTTGAGCTACTTGCTGTGGTCAAAGCTTTGAGAGCCTTCAAATCCCTCCTTGCTGAACATGAGGTTCGGATCATGACAGACAACACAACAGACAACACGATGTGAGCCACGTCCATATTCTTCTTGATCTCACCATCGAGTTCTGGGATTGCAGTTTACCTTCCAGGGAGGCAAAATGTTCTGATTGACATTTTCAGTAGATCACAAACTCAGTCTCATGAGTGGAAACTGCTTCTTCGAGTCCTTCATGAGATATTTGGCTATTGGGGCCATCCAAAGGTAGTCTTGTTTGCCAGTGTGAACAACCATCAGTGTCCTCCTTACTACTGTGCTTGGGGACCTCTTTGGTTGGCTGCCCTAGGAGACACATTTCTCTTTGACTGGAATGGTCCTCTTCTCTATGCCTTTCCTCTATTTCCACTCTTCACCAAGATCCTGGTGAATGTTAGGGATGATGACGCAGACTGCATTGTAGTGACATTATGGTGATCCTTGACAGTTGTGGTTTGTCATGCTCCTGCAGCTGTCTTGTTGTCACTTTTTTATATAGGACACCTGTACATCACTGAATCTGTGCCACAGACTTTGGAAAAGCTCTCTCTCTAGTTTTATTTGTTTGTCTCTAGTTTTTGAGAGAAGTTTTTTTGCCTTACAAGATCCTTGAGATCATGTGAATTTTTAAAAGTCTCATATATACTTCTTAAAAGTGCTCTTGACTGCAGACTTTGACTTTATCAGAGAAGTTTCTACAGAAAACATTTAAACACTTCAATCCCAAATCATTGGGATTGGTACTGACACATACATGCAATCAGTATCATTTGGTCTTCCTACATCACACTTATCCTATGATCTTGTGTACATCATTACTTTGGCTGCTGTCATGCCCATGACATGTGACAGGAAAAAGCTCAAAAGTTGGCTCAGCTCCAGACAATTGACTGGTAGAAAGATGTCAAATCTACATTATCCCTATGAAAAAAATGAATCCGGGATTCTATTTTCAGATCCTACACTAGAGTAAGGACTTTTTCGGACGGAAGAAAAGTAACGCAAGCAGCGTCGCCAGGTTGCAATCGCGAGTAAAATATGACGCTGGGAAGGAAAAAAATCACGCTCAAATGTCCCAGCGGTACTGCAACAGTACCGCTGGGAAGAGCGTTGTTCGAAACTGGCGCCCTCTTGCACAGCAGCGTTGCAACCTGGCGACGCTGCTTGCGTTACTTTTCTTCCGTCTGAAAAAGTCCTAAGATAAAGAACAGCTTTTATATGGACAGGTAACAGATATGGGCATCTAAAACTATAACCATCATAAATGAAAAATGATTTAAATCTTATATTTCAATGCAATTCAGATTAAGATGCATTGCTAATAATATACAAATGCACTTGTCATTAAAGCCTCTGATGACTACCCTACTCCACTCTAACCTGAGTGAACCAAGATATAACACCATGAGGTACAGACGGACACAAAAGTTTAGAATTATAAAGGCTTGAAAGATAGGCAGTTATTTTGAGGCTGGAACCAGTTGTCTTTAGCTGCTAGGTTTAGCAGGGATTTCAAGCTAGACTTAAAGGAACTGGAGGAAGAACTGGAGAAGCTTGTAGGAAAGGAAAGGAAAGGAAAAGAAAAGAAAAGAAAAGAAAAGAAGGCATGGAAGGAAAGAATTATGCAGATCACAGTACAGTACTTCTCTCCCTGATCTTTTCTGACTGCTCTTAGATCAGACTATTTCATTTATTTTTATTTATTGAAATATTTATATCCCACCCTATGCCATGAGATCTCAGGAAAATATACAAGTAAAATTAAACTTAGAAAAACAGAGAAAACATTTCAAAAGGTAATTGCTTCTTTTATTATATTGTGCTAAGTGTGTTTTACAACCTGATCTCTGCATGCTTACTCAAAAGTAAATTGCTCTATGTTCAGTAGAATTTATTCTCGGTAGGTGCTCAAAAACAAACAGCACTACAGTCTTGGAAGAATATGATGAGAGTCTCTGACATTTTCCTGCTTTCTGCAATCATAATTCATAGAAACATTTGACAAGCTCTGGATACCTATTAGGAATGTCAGCTTGGGTGATTCTACCATGATGGTTTTATGGGAAAAGGCAGAGCTAAATGGATATAATTAAAGGAGCAGAGTGATTAAACTGTAATGTGCATTTTTGGATTCAATGGTTAACAGTTTTCCCCTCTGAAATAATTTTGGGAAAGAGCATAGCAGCTTCAGTGCTTCTTGTGTGTGTGTTAATAGTGCTATATAACAATAACTGAGCATCTTCCCTAGGTAATCTTGGAAACAGGACAGTACTGATTGTGCACTCAGCCTGATGTTGTCCAGTGCTATTCTCAGAGACTTCTGCTTTCAAGAAGCAAAGTTACAGTGTTCATCTCTTGCATGGATTTAGCTTGAGCATTTCTTCATTAAGTTATGGAAGCAATGGCGTTCATATTCAAATTTATTCAAGCAGTAATCTTTGACATTTGAGTTAGCTTTTAGAACAGTTTTGCATTTATAGTAATATATATTCTGTATTTCCTCAGTCCCTACTGAATTTGTTTTAATCTGTTCTGGATGCAAATTTCCAACAGCCTTGTCTAACTTCTCCTCTTGTTCCTCTTTCCTTCTCCCTCCTGTGGACTATGTTTGATCAGGTGTGGCGGGAATATCCTTTCTCAATCTGCGCCCTTTATATTAGTCAATATTACCCTTCTCTCCCTCCCATTCTCTTCCATCTCCTCTGAGCTTTATCAGTTGACTTATAATTTTGGAATTCTCATTGGAGTCTGTAATACAGTTTGTTCATTATTTAAACAAAATCTGTTTAATGAGCAGAGGGGGCAGTGTAAATGTTAGGCATGTTGCAGTAGAGTACCTTTGTTCTCCTTGGAGTCTTTGCTTATTTAACTGTTTAGGAATGATGTATGAGATGCCCTGATTTGGGAAAGGAAGGTATGTACCACAGGGTAAAATTTGGTTCTGAAAACAGAGCTGCGTATCCTAACTTGCCCATGGAAAAATTATGTGATGTCTTTGGAGATATTGTTTTCAGCTTTAGTTTCCTGTATTTATAAATTTAAGTAGATAAAAATTAGGGAAAAAAATAGAAAAACTAATTTGAAGGGCACTATTGGTCCTGGTCTTGTAGCCCTCTGCCTGCTCTTTCAGCCATGATTTTTTATACTGCCTCTTATTTTTGACTTACAATGATGCCTGCTAAAAACAGGCAGCTCTCTCAGTGGGTAGCTTGCAAACATTATTGGTCTACCTATGGATATATGAATTTAAGATAAGCAGAGACTTTAACTGAATTTTGCAAAACAAAGTTTTTTTTTTAAAAACCATAGTTTTCTGATTACAATTTTAAAAAAGAATTCATGATTTGGGCTTTAAATTTTTTTAACATAATATGAAAGGGACATAAAGGAACTGATTAAAAAAAATGTAACCACATTACATAAAGTTAGCTCCTGTCCACAGATTTTAATTGACCAAAGGGAGAATTTCTGTTATCTAGAATGGCAACTGTTTATAACGAAAGCGTGTGAACTAATAGTCTTTGAGAATTAGTAGACTCTTAAAAAACACACATATACACACATAAGGTAACTGTAAAGCATCTTGTTTCTCCAAAATTCCATCCATAAGTAGTTTTAGGCTATCTCTTGAGGTAGCTGCACCTTTTGCAGCAAGGAAAAAGGCAAATTAGAGATAATTCATACCATTCGCTATAATTGGATCTTAAGACAAGAAAAAATTAAAAGGAAGATGAGGAAAACTCTTCTCAAGATCAGTTCTCTCTTACAGTGACAGCTGCTTACTTCCAGGGCCAAACTGTGCTTATATGTCAACCTTGTTTTTGATCCTTCCCTTTAGAAAGTTGAAAGTTAAAGTGGATAACCAGTGCATGTGTGTAGGTGAGACTTAACTCTTTCCCCTCCAGCTGTTACTTTTGCTCAAAATCATCTTGTGTCAGCTAAAACGGTAATCTACATAATTATATATTACCTAAAGTGCTTGTGATAATTAAATATGTACATAAATGGCAAAACATTTATAAGGTTTATTAAGTCAATGTATCAAAGAACAAAGTTGATGGATATTCTTTTTCAGTTACTTCTTTTGGAGGAAAAAAATTCCAGTGATCTAAAAGAACCTTAAGTATATCTCAAATTATGTGTGTGTTTGTGTTTGAGTAGTTTATACTACTAGGCCCACTATCATCACTAAATAAATGGTAGAAATTCATTTTAATATGGTTCTGAAAATCATAGAGAGCAGCAGTAGTTTAAAAAAACATACAGCAAAGGATTTTTTAAAAATTAACTTTATAATATTTGTCATGCAAAATTTGACAGATTGTGATTCTGGCTTGCCTTTATATTAGTTAGCTGTGTCATTTGTTCATTGAGAACATTGCTATGTTATTACAAAGCTAAATATGGAAAGCTGGCTATATGTCTGATTTCTTAATCTTGGTAATTATAGACATTTAGGAATATTTAATTGCCCTATCTCACTGTCAAACTTTTTTTTTCAATAAGAACCTTTTTTGTTAGTGTAAATGATTCTCTGATTTAGATTTAGTATGATGTGAAATGCTATATAAGAGGTGAGATACTTAACATGGGCTGAGCTCATGCATCAGAACAGTCTTAATATATTCAGTTAAGGAGCTGTTGTCATTGTTGACTTTATTTATATTTATTTATTTTCTCCAAAACTGTAGCTCAGGGCATCTTACAAATTAAAATAAATGCAATGTAATTAGAACATACAAAGATAAACATTGAAATGTAATCATACTATTAAAAACATCAAGAACAATTTAAAATATACAATTAAGAATGATAGAAGCATTTTAAAGTACAGTTAACATGGTACAGCACCCCCTTAAAAGGGCTTTATTTTAAAACCTTTAGTGCTCAAAATCTTGTTGGAACAAATAAGTCTTTGCCTACCACAGAAGGACAGCAAGGGGTAACCATTCTAGCCTCTCTAGGAAGGGAGTTCCAGAGCCTGTAGGCAACTACTGAAAAGACTGTGATATGTCACCACCAACTATGCTTGTGGAGGTGGTTGGACTGAGGAAAGGGCCTCTCTTAAGGGTCAGAGGATCCAGACAGGCTCAAATGCAGAGGTGTCTTTTGTGAGATAGCCTGAACATAAGCTTCATAGGTTATTATAAGTCATGACAAGCACTTTGAATTGTGCCCAGAAACAGACTAGGAACCACTTGAGTGTTTATAAGCAATGGAGTTGTATTGTTATTGTAAGCAGACTCAGGTAACAGTCTTGCTGTAGCTCTTTGTACCAATTGAAGTTTCTGAATGCAGTAGGAACCCCATATCCGCGGGGGATTTGTTCCAGGCCTCACCACGGATAACAATATCCTCAGATAATAGTGAACGCTGCCACCGGAAGCCCCATAGAGAAGGGAGGCGAATTCACCTCTTCTCTCCATCCCCCGCCCAACCCCCTGCCAACTCTGCCACCACCACCAGACCCCCCCTTGAGGCGAGGTCACCTCCCCTCTCCCTCCCTCCTCCAACCCCTGCCAGCTCCACTGCATCACTGGAAGTCCCGTGGAGAAGGGAGAAGGGAGGTGAGCTCTCCTCCTTCCCTCCCTCCTCTGTCCACCCCCAGCCATTGCCATCTGCAAATAATTGAATCAGCTGATACGGGGGTGCTATTGTACTCTAGAATGGCAGCTCCGTGGAGAGCATGATTCAGTAATCAAAACAAGATGTAACTAAGGCATGTGTCACCGTGACCAAATCAGTTGTATCTAGGAATGGGTGCAGTTGGAGTATTAGCTTTATATACTCCTGGCCACTACAGAAAGATGAACCTCTAGGGTCAAAACTGAGTCCAGGAGTATACTTCAACAGTATACTGCCCCAGTTTTCTAATTTATCTCGAGCCTTTTGAATTCTCTTCCTATCTTCCAATATGTTAGCTACCCCTCCTAGTTTTGTGTCATCTGCAGATTTGATAAGGTTTCCCTCCATCCCGTCATCGTCATTGACAAAAATGTTGAAGAGTAATGGCCCAAGGATAGAACCCTGAGGCACTGAACTCAAGACGTCCTTCTAGTTTAAAGCGCAGCCATTGATGACAACTTGTTGAGCACAGTGTCCCAACCAATTATTGATCCATCTGACAGTGTTCCCATCTATACTCCACACTGAATTAATTTGCTGATCAAAATATTATGGGGGACCTTATCAAATGCTTTGCTGAAATCCAGATAAATGACATCCACACAAATTCCACCATCTACTAAACTAGTGACATGATTGAAAAAAGATATAGAATTACTTTGATAGGATTTGTTCTTGACAAACCCAGGGTGGTTTTATACAGACTTTTGTATAATCTGTTCTAATATTTTTCCTGGTATTGAGGTCAGGCTGACTGGTCTGTGGTATCCTGGATCTTCTTTTTTGAAGAGAGGAACAATGTTTGTCTTTCTCCAGTCCTCTGGCAGTTTACCTGATTGCCAAGATTTCTCAAAGATGATGGCAAGTGTTTCAGAAAGTACATCAGCAGGTTTTTTTCTGGGATGCTGTTTGTCTGGCCTTGCAGATTTGAATTCATGTAAGTTAGCTAGGTGATTCCCTCTCAATCTTGATTTGCAATCCAGGTCTCTTGTCAAGATTTCTGCTGCTGCTTGGATGCACCTAGTTCTCTTTTTGGGAGAAAACTGAAGCAAAAGAATGCCTTTTCATTGTTATCTGTTAACATTTTCCCATCCTTATTGAATTGCAGCCCCACTGTCTCCTTTGTCATTCTCTTGCCTTGAATGCATTGGAAAAAACCCTTTTTTGTTGCTCCGTGCTTGCCCAGCCAGACTCAGCGTTTTCTGCATGTTTGCTTTCTGTCTATTATTCTTGCAAGCTTGGGCTACACATCTGTATGCTTCCTGGTGATTCCTTCTTCCTTCCATTTTATATACATACTCTTTTCCTTCCTTTTTACTTCTTCCTTTAGCATTTGCTGTGCAGTCACTTTGGCTTTTTTTTTTTGTTTCCCATTTTTCTTCTTCATAGGATTGTTTGTGATGGTGCTTTTTGCAACTCCTTCGTCAAGAACTCCCACCTTTGCTGAGTGTCTTTTTCCTTTAGCTTGTCTAGCCATGGGAATCAACACAATATTTCCAAGACCTTGTTAAAATCAGCTTTGACTATACTCTTTGCCCTGTTCCATGGTTGTGAATTCTAGCATTACATGGTCACTTCCTCCTAAAGTACTGACTTCTTTGGTTCCAGTGACCAACTCCACCCTATTGGTCAAGATCAGTTTGGTCAAGTACCAGGACTGCCAATCCCCTTCTTCCTTCCTTTCTTTTTGTTATAAGAAATTATCTGCAAGGAACATTAGGAATTTGTTGGATAGTCTGTTCTTAGCACAGCTGGTCTCCCAGCAGTAATTATGGTAATTGAAGTCCCCCATAACTATTAATTCTTGCATCTTTGAGATTTCTGACATTTGTATCTGAAAAGCATTGTCCACCATCTCTTTGGTTTGCTGGCCTGTAGTAAATGCCTACGCAATATTGTCCAGGAAAGCTGCCAAGTCAATAGTTGATAAAACAGCCTGGCTCAGCAACAACTTGGTTCCAAAACACAGTACTTTGTGTTGTCAATAGCAGTCCAGAGAGTCAGGAATCCAGAGAGAGTGAAGAACGTTAAGGCAATCTGAGGTCAAAAGGGTTGCAGCAGGTGGGTCAACGAATACAGTCCAGGGTCAAAGATAATCCAAGGTTTCAGGAAACAAGGTTCCAAAAGCCAGGAGAGTCAAAGGCTCTCCGGGGAACACAGATAGCCTTTGACAAGGAATCCACCTCTCCCCCAGCTGCTTATGTTGGCCCCAGCTCCCACTCACAGCTGCTTGGTGATTAATTAACATCTTTCTTTTAGCCTTTGAGAGCGTCGCAGCCCCTCCCTTTCTGCTCTTCTTTAGCCAAAGGTAGGTATCTGCTCCTCCACCTCTTGCTGTTGCTCAACTCTGTCTCTCAGGCTTGGACCCTGTGTTGGGGGAGGGCTAGGCTGCTGAAACCTGGGTTCTTCAGAGCTAGATTCAGACTCAGTCAGCTTTTCTGCAACTGACTCAGCCTCCTCATCTTCTGACTCCTCAGAGTCCTGGCTGGCCATGACAAATATTGCATTTCTTCCTTTCTCCATTTATTTTTACCTAAATACTCTCATCTGGTCCACTCTGATCACTCATGGATTTCTGTACATGTGGATTTGTCTTTGACATATAATGCTGTTATTATTTTTGTGAATTGATTGGTACTTATTGAAGATTGACTATCTATCTATCTATATTTGATATTTAAAAATTACTTAACGAAAATTGCTTCCTCCAGATGCTCTCTCATCCTGCAGGATAAAAGTAGTCATCTGAATTTATTGTGTTTTGATCAGCTCCCCAAATGCACCCTTTATGCCGCCGCCTCAACCTCCTCTTCCTCCTCCTCCTCCTCCTCCTCCTCCTCCTCCTCCTCCTCTTCCTTATAATAATTATTAATATCCCAGACTTTTCCCCAAAATTGGGATTCAAAGTGGTTCACATTTTAAAAGAACAATGTAGCTAAATAAATACAAAGAGTGAACATTAAAATAGAATTAAACTATTTACAGTATTAAAACAATTTACACCTCAGTAAAAGAATGAAATGCAATTAAAAAAGATAAAAAGCTCTTAAAAACAGTTCAGTCAAAACTACTCTGCTCTTTATAAACTTTCTGTTTTAAAAGCCTGTCTGAATAAAAAAGTTTTAGCGTGCCGGCGGAAGGACAACAAAAAGGGGGCCATTCTAGCCCCCAGAAAGAGAGTTCCAGAGCCTAGGGGCAGCCACTGAGAAGGCCCTCTCTTATATCCCCACCAACCATGCTTGTGATGATCTCAGAGCCTGGGCTGCCTCATATAAAGAGATACAATCTGCTAAGTAGCCCAGACCTGAGCCATGTAGGGCTTTATAGGTCATAATCAGCACTTTAAATTGTGTCCGGAAATGAACTGGCAGCCAGTAGAGCTGTTTCAGAAGGGGGGTATTTTGGTCTCTGTAACCTGTCCCAGTTAACAGCTGCTAACTGTTAGTGCCACCATTATAGCATTGGACGGCTTTCCTTGAATTTCTGTGTAGACTATATGCTGATTTGCACCCAGTCTGCAAGCTCTGGCCTTTATGTTCAGAGTTCAATATGGCCTGATCCTGTGCTGCTCTTCCTTTCTACCTTATTTCCTGGCTTATGACCTGCTTCTATAACTTACCTACTTACGCTGCATTTTTCTTCCAGTCTTATTCTGTATGCCAACTTTGCATGTTGTTGTTCCAAGGGATATATGGCATGACCACTGCAACAGGAGATAAGGTCCTGAATGGGTTTGCAATGTTTGCATTATGCTTTAGGGCATGATGTTTTGGTGCAATAATAATCATAATTTCTTTTTTGTTATTGCAGCAACTCATATGATTGGGTCACCTATATCCTAAGTTGACATAGAATTACATGGAAAAACACAGATGCATGAATGCTTTTTTTGTACGGTACCAAATTCAAGATGTTGTTAGTTGAGTTTTATAGCATGGAAGTTGATCTTAAGGTTTGGAGTGATTTGGCAGAATACATTTAAAATTGTTCATAAATGTGGTTTTTCTCTCTCTGAAATCTCCAGTTGTGAAGATGGTAGACTTGTAAGTGATAGAAGGGCAGCACTCGTCTAAGTGCTCTTGCGTGGTCATTTTTGGTGTCAAAATACTTTTGAGGTGCATCATCCATGTTCAGGATGATGCCTGTTTTGTACAACTTGCATTTTTTAAAAAGATGGTGACTGTTGTTATTCTAGGCATTTGTGGTGATAGTACAGTATACTATTATGAATTAAATGTGTAATAATGAACTTTTGTGATATTTTGCTACATGATCGTGTTAGAAATCAAATTTAGCATGAGAATAATGTTTCTCAATCTCAGTTTGTTATCCATTTTCTCCCATTTGCAGCCTTAGTGCCAAATTATTAAAGGGAAGTACTTTTTACAGCTAATAAAGGCTCTAGCAAGAAGCTTTTCAGCTCACTTCTACCTACGTATAACATAGTTCAAGGGCTATAGGCCCTAGGTAGGAAAATGAAGGACTTGTACATATACTAGTAGTATCTATTTTTCCTATCAGAGTTTAGGGCATTGGTAGAGAAAAGAACATGATGGAAATTAACACTTTGGTATGCACATACTGTGTTACGGTAAAGAAATAGTTTAGCTTCTTGGACTGGAGCATGCATTCCCGATATAAAAGACTCTTGGGAGGTGATGGAACCTGACCATAAAGTCACACTGGTGGACCTAGCAGATGCCTAGAAAGATGTTCTCTCTATACATCTTCTAGATCAGATGTTGTTCATTTTAATTCATAATTATCCGCAGTTTCCGGTATCCATGGTAAGTCCAGGAACATTTCCCTCATGGATACAGGGGTTGTACTGTAATTTGCAGATAAATGTAGCAGTGAATTTAGGAATATGCAGCATCCATGGCCTCTGGTGTCTATATACTAATCTACAGAGCATGGGAGGGGGGAAAACAAGGTGAACTTGAAATCCTAATATGAGAGGTAACTCTGACCTAATTTAGTACAAAGACTTGGTGGGATGTCATTCACAATTGAGGTACAACAATTGAAGTGTATACCCTGACCAAAAGGAATAAATTTATTGGGAAAAGAGTTGTAGTAACAATGTAGCTAAAGAATCTATACACCTAACATTTTGTATTATTCTCACGATTCTGAGAATATAAGCCTCAGAGTGAGTTTAGGGTGTGAGACAAAGGGCAGATGTTGTGGCATTATATTTCAGTTAACCCAGACTATAGTAAGAAATAGACCTTCATCTCTTTCAGAAGGTAAAGGAGGGAATAAGGGGGTCTGCTGCTGTCCTGGACCTAATCTGGAACAACAGGAAAGAACTGATGAATGTATTGAATGTGGCAAGAACCATACGGTTTAATGTCCATTTCCTCTTGGAATTCATATAGCAAAGGATGTGAAAAGTGAACACAACTGGATGTGTACTATAGACTTGTAAAGATTATTCTGTAGGCGGTAGGTGGCAGGAACAATCCTGTACAATTGGGAAGCTAGGACCGCCCAGCTCGAAGCAGGAAGAAGACCTTCGACCCGGAAGCTAGAGTCTTTGTTCTCCTCTCTCTCTTCCACGCGGTCTTCAGTTCTTCTTCCTGCTTTGCCCAGCAAGGACAGGATTTGCACTCCTCCGGAGCTTACTGCCTTTCTGGTCGGCCTGCTCTATATTTTACCCCCCCCCCAACCCTCTCTTTAACTTTCCTAACCTTCCTCCTCCTCCTCCTGCTACAAAAAAAACCCCTTCCTTTTTCGGTCCTTTCCTCCCTGCTCTTCTGGGCACCCACCTTCCACGTGGTGAACTCCACTCTCTGCCTCTCCCCCCGAGGCACCCCAACGCTCCTGCACACCCGTGCCACCCCCCCGCTTCTTTCAAACTCCCCCCTTCTTCTGCTTGCTATTTCTCCCCCCCATCGCCCCGACCGGCTTCACGCCCCCCCCGCGGCTCTCTCTCGGCCCCGCTACTGCGCGGCCGGCCTCCCTGCAGCTCCCCCGGCTCCGCCACTGCACGGTCGGCCCTTTCGCGGCTTCCACCGGCCCCCGCCGCGCCCTCACTGCCGCGGAGCATGGGAAGCAGCAAGGGACAAGCCACAACGGACGGTGCGGGTGCGCACAACCAGCCGCACCAGCCACCAGCCGCAGAGGCCCCCAGCACCCGAGATGGCTGCCTGGGAAGCTCCTCCAGCGCTCCCTCCGCCTCAGCCTCCTCAGACCAGGCAACTGTTCCCCAGAGGAGGGCAGCAAGAGAGGTGGAGAAGGCCATCACCAGTGGCCGCTCTGGGAGCATGCCCAAGGTGAAAAAGCCCAAATCAAAGGCCAAGGAGGCAGCAAGGAGCGACCAGCAAAGTGGAGATGGAGACGCGGGGTCTGAGGTCTTCTCCCAGCCCCATCGTGCTCTGGACGGTACCACTGACGTCAATGCTGGGCAGGGGACGTCGGATCCAGTAGCTGCACCAAGTCATCTTTGAATCATTCCCTAAGGAGGATTTAACACAAGCAACAGTGGCGGCAGTCTCAGTAAGGCAAGCCTTGAACGCAAACAGGGGGGTCATTTCCTTCAGCGAGGAGGAGGACAGTGAGAGTGAGAGTGAGAATGAACTTGTAGAGGGGGACTCCTCTAGGGACCCCTCATCGGGAGAGGAACCCATGGGGGAGGACGCTGAGGGGGAGGGGACTCAGGTGGCCTCCAAGCCACCTGCAAAGTCCAAGCGCAAGGGAAAAGGAGGTACCCCACGAGCCAAGAAGCAGAGCATCAAATTGGCTCTGGCTATGCTGAGGGAGGCACTCCTATCAGAACAGGAGGATGAGGAGGATGAACCCTCATGTTCCCCCCGCAAACACAAGCCTTCCAGGCCCAAGGCCAACAGGCCCAAGCGCTCTGGAAAGGCAGATCCAAACGCCACCACCTCAGATAAAAGAAGAGTAAGGGTAAATGCAGATAAGGCAAGGGGAGAGAAAAGGAAGGAGCCCCCGTCAAGGCACTCATCGGAGGAGTCTGGCGAGGCCTCCGACGGGGAGGACCTGCTTAGGAGGTGGCAACCCCCCAATGATGGCCTCGACAACGAGGACGCCGGGGGAAATGAGGACATAGGGGAAAACCCAGACAGGGAACCAAGAGAACTGTCCGACTCGGAGGCGTCTGAGCCCGAGATCACGGACAGAATCTTCCATGGGGAAAAGTTCGCATACCTGCTGAACAAGGCATTGGCAGCCCTAGAGCTCCCCCTCCCATCTCCTCAGGAGGATGAGACAGGGGACCGAGAAGCACCCAAGAGCCAAAAGGTGGCAGCATTGATGCCATCCTTCAAACCCAAATGGCCACTCTTCCCCTTCCCCAAAGCCTTCTGGATGCTTGTGGCGGAAGAGTAGGAGAAGCCGACACTAGGGCGCAGGGGATTGTCTGCAGCTCAGAAGTTCTACAATTTCCCCACAGATATCCTGGACAGACTCAAGACCCTCGTTGTTGACCGGCCAGTGGTCTCAATGGTTTCAAATTCGCTTGCGCCGAAAGAGGGGGAAGGTTCCCTGAAGGACCTTGACGAAAAGAGGACGGATGCTGCCTTAAGAAAATCCTACGAGGCCTCGGCCCTGGGCATTAGAGTCTCGCTAGCATCAGCGCTAATATCCAGGGCGGCAATCATATGGCTCCAAGAGGTAATGGACAGACCTGGAGACCAGAACGCTCCAGAATGCGTTCAATAGGATTCAATACGCACTACAATTCATGGCTGACGCTTCACAGGATGCCCTGTCATATGCAGCCAGGGCAACGGCAGTAGCTAACCTGGCAAGACGCTCACTGTGGGTCAAGCAGTGGGACGCAGACAACCAGTCGAAAAACGCACTCGCTACAGCCCTCTTCAAAGGCGCCAGGGTATTCGGCGAAGATGCACTGAAAGATATACTAGTGGAGACCAAGGATAAGAAGCAAGCGATGCCCTCCTTGAACAGGAAATCTTCAAAAAAGCCATTTCGTCACCCAACACAGTACCAGAGCTCCTTTCGTCCATACAGGAGCAGTAGTAGGAGGCCCGACCACTGCCCCAGTAAACCGGCATGGGCAAGAACAAACTACGTCATTCGCCACGCCCCGTTCTCAAACCCATCCACCAGTCGGAAAGGGGGAACGCAGCCTCAGCGGAACCCCCCTCGTCAGCAATCCTGACTCAGAGACGATCCCAGTGGGAGGAAGGCTATCCCGGTTCCTGAGCTTCTGGTTGAACTCTATCACGGACAGGTGGGTCCTAAACACCATAGCAAACGGCTACAGGGTGGAGTTCAACTCAAGACCAAGAAACCGCTTCATCCCAGCACCCGTGCCCGCCAGCCCACAGAAGGCACAGAACCTCAGGATAGCCATAGACCACCTACTGGAGATTGACGCAATAGAACCAGTTCCAGGCACGCAGCGTTTCTCAGGGGTGTACTCCTACTTCTTCACAGTTCCAAAAAAGGACGGGAGACTTCGATCAGTCTTAGACCTAAAATTCACAAACTCAGTCGTTACTTACAAGAGATTTCGGATGGAGACTCTATCCTCAATAAGGGAGGCAGTCAGGAAAGGGGACTTTCTGGCCTCCCTAGATCTGTCAGAAGCATGCATGCACATCGGGATGCATGAAGACAGCCGGCAGTTCCTCAGGTTTGCGTTCGGCGAAGAACACTACCAGTTCAAAGCACTCCCGTTCGGCCTGGCCACTGCCCCAAGGGTGTTCACCAAGGTACTGATGGTCCTCATCGCCCACCTCCATACCAAGGGCATACACCTTTATCCTTACCTGGACGATATCCTACTGAGGGCGTCGTCCAGCGTCAAGGCACAAAAGGACATACAGGAGACGATAGATTGTCTACAGAGCCACGGCTTCCTGATAAACTTCAAGAAGAGCTCGCTCACACCATCTCAGCAGCTAACGCATCTAGGAGTACACATAGACACGGCAAGCTTGTCAGTTGCGCTCTCAAGAGAAAGGCAAGCAACCATCCAGACGGAGGCGCGGCTAGTAAGCAGAAAAAGGAGAGCCCCATTAGCAACCCTAGCACGGCTATTCGGTCTGATGATATCAGCGATACAGGTGGTCCCCTGGGCCAGGTTCCACTCGAGACAGTTACAATCGGTCCTCCTACCACATCAGGACCTAATAACAAGGAAGGAAGATGACATCCTGGAAATAACAAGCCCCCTCGCACACTCCCTACTCTGGTGGACACGCATGGAAAACATAGCCAAGAGCTCCCCACTAGTAACCCCAAACCAGGTGGTGGTGACCTCAGATGCAAGTCTAAGGGGATGGGGAGCGCACTGCCTAGACCAGGTGGTACAGGGCCTATGGTCAACAGACGAAAAGAAACACAGCATAAACTGGTTGGAACTAAGAGCGGCAAGGCTGGCACTACTCCACTTCACCCCGCTCATACGGGGCACACACGTCCTCCTCCTGACGGACAACACAACAACATGCTCGTACATAGCGAGACAAGGAGGATCGAGATCGAAATCCCTGCACGCAGAGGCCGAACTTCTCATGGCCTGGGCGGAATCAACGGTTCTCTCCCTGTCAGCCCAACACTTACAGGGAGAGACGAACACGCAAGCGGACCTCCTGAGCAGGCACACAGTTCTGCCAGGGGAGTGGGAACTCGATCAGGAGACCTTCTACCAGATCATGGACGTCTTCGGGGAGATGGCGGTAGACCTATTCGCGTCACCCTCGAACGCAACGCTCCCAAGGTTCTTCTCAAGATTCCCCCAGCCGGGAGCGGAAGGGACGGACGCACTACGCTCGGCCTGGCCAAAGGATCTTCTATACCTGTTCCCCCCGTTTCCACTTCTGGGGAAGGTCTGTCAGAAAATTCGCCAGGAGAGGGCGCAAGTGGTGCTGATAGCGCCTCATTGGCCCCGCCGCCCGTGGTTCTCAGAGTTAGCAGAGATGGCGATCCAACCCCCGCTGAGGCTCCAACCACACCGGAACCTGCTGCACCAGGGCCCAGTAAGCCACCCCGACGTAGAGTGGCTGAAACTGACGGCTTGGAGACTGAGCGGCGAACCCTAAGGGATTGTGGATACGAAGAAAAGGTAATCGATACCCTGCTCGCTTCAAGACTTGCCTCAACCAAGCGGATATATCAAGCCACCTGGAAGGTGTTCTTGCAGTGGTGCTCCACGGAACAGATAGACCCGACCAAGGCCACAACGCGACACATCTTGGCCTTCCTGCAGAAGGGGCTCGATAGCGGGCTTCGCCCGAACACCCTCAAGAGGCAAATGGAGGCTCTAGCGGCTTTCATCCCATGCCCTCAAGGCGGGAGAGTCTCAGCACATCCCCACGTGAAGAGATTCCTGAGAGGGGCCACTCTACTGTCCCCACCAGTGGCACACAGGTTTCCTTCTTGGAAACTCTCCTTAGTACCCAAATAACTCACTAAAGCCCCTTTCGAGCCTCTGAGGAAGGTTCCACTGAGAATCCTTTCACTCAAAGTGGCGTTCCTGATAGCAATAACATCCGCAAGGAGGGTGTCCGAACTCACGGCACTCTCAGTAAGGGAACACCTGTGCTCCTACGGCCCAGACTCAGTCTCCCTACGGCCAGACCCAGCCTTCAGACCAAAGGTGATCTCTGCTTTCCACGTCTCTCAGCAGATAGTCCTTCTGTCCTTCTGCCCCAACCCGGTTCACCCCACGGAAAAAATGTGGCACAAGCTGGATGTGAGAAGAGCGTTAAGGATATACATCAAACGCATGGCACCATTCAGGAGATGCCAGTCCCTCTTCGTGTCCTTCAACCCCTCTTTGCTGGGATCCCGGATTTCGAGGCAGACACTAGTGACCTGGATTAAAGCGTGTATTTTCACAGCATACGATGAGGCAGGAATACCATGCCCCTCAGGGGTCGTGGCGCACTCAACACGATCAGCAGCAACCTCGGCTGTGTTCTCAACGAATGCCCCCATCGCAGAGATATGCAGGGCGGCAACCTGGAGTAACCCTTCCACCTTCGTCAGACATTACAAGGTGGACAAGTTCAGATCCGCGGAGGCCACCTTTGGCAGAAGGGTCCTCCACAAGGTCATTCACCAATAGCGTACATATTACGTTCTCAATAGCAGTCACCCCACTCGGGGAACATCAGGGTCTTGGGTACGTCCCAATTGTACAGGATTGTTCCTGCCACCTACCGCCTACAGAATGTTATATTGGGTACTTACCGTGAAGGTACCTTCTGTAGGGTAGGTGGCAGGAACAATCCGGCCCACCCAGTGACTGCCCTGTACTAATAGCTGTCTATACTAACCTGTTGTGTTTTCTTAAAGATGAGCAATGGAGGAGTTGTCTAATCCAATGTTCTTGGAGCTCTGCTAGTCAGAGAACTGAAGACCGCGTGGAAGAGAGAGAGGAGAACAAAGACTCTAACTTCCGGGTCAAAGGTCTTCTTCCTGCTTTGAGCTGGGCGGTCCTAGCTTCCCAATTGTACAGGATTGTTCCTGCCACCTACCCTACAGAAGGTACCTTCACGGTAAGTACCCAATGTAACATTTTATTAGTGAGCCCATTCCATGAAGACCCATATAAAAGATCAAACTGAATTCATTCCAAGTAGTTTACAGGCTTCATTTACAGATACTACACACTGAATCTTAGCCAAAAGGCTGAGAAGCAGTGCTTAATTTACAGGATGTTAAATATTATACATTATAGTAAAACAGTCAGTTCTCTAGTAGCTACATTGTCATTAGATGCCTCTGTCAATGTGAAATAGCTGTTTCTGATGACAGAAGGAATGCAAGTGTGTCCCAAATGTTTATGTGTGAGAAATAAAAATTTCAAGTCTTGTGTTACTGTTCATACTAAGGGATATAACTGGTCTTTTACAGAATTAACAAGATGCACTAAGTAAGTCTGTTCACTTCCACATCATTGTTCTCTGTTTCAAACTGCTTGCTAATGGAATTAGAGCTAATCTGTTAGTGAAGGGCCTGATACTATATAGGCATGTACATACCATTAATTTGTTTGCAGCTTTTGTTGTGTTTGATGCTTCAAAATCTACAAGACACTATTTCTGAGCAGTGGAATATGGGGACAATATAGGAAGGTTGGGTTTATAAATAAACGGCGACATTTAAAAAAAATTAGAAATATTCCTAACAATGCTTGTGTTGACAGATTCAATTATGTAGTATATTAATTCAATGGAGAAAAGCTCTGAAATGTTGTAATTGCAGTGTGACATGATTGAATAAAGAGTTCAAGAAAGATGGAGGTTCTGAAAAATGAAACACTGAAGTTCCACAGAGAAGGAAAATGTGACATACCTGAAGAAGCCAGTACAATTACTAAGAGAGCTCTCTGGTGAACTGAAACTAAATAAGGGCATGTATAGGGATGCAAAAAGCTCACTACAATAAGGAGGAGTGTAACAGAGTACAGTTGGCCCTCAACTTTTGTGAGGATTAAGGATGGAGGACCCCTGTGAAAGTGAAAAGCCCGCAAATATAGGATACTATATTTTTTAACCTGAGAGAACACTTCTTTAGGCATTTGTAAGTTCATCAGCATGATTCTGTGGTATGCTTCTGCTGGAAGTTGACCAATAGAGTCATGCTGGGAGACCTAGAGATTCCTAAAAAGAACACTTCTCTAGGCATTTGTAGGTCCTCCTGTGCGATATGTGGTCAGTGTCCGGCAGAAGCATATCAAAGAATTGTGCTGGAGGACCTAGAAAATGCCTTGAGAGAACACATTTAGTAATCTGTGAATATTTAAATCTGCAAATGTTTAACCCACAAATGTGGAGGGAGGAGTATAAGCTGAAAATGAAAGGAAAGTTGCTGCTTAAAAGACCATGTTAACAAAAGCATAAGGTTCAGCTCATGAGAATACAATACTCCACTCTGTTCTGTGCTGTTGAAGCCACCTCTGGAATACTGTATATAGTTCTGGGCACCACATTTAGGGAAGCACCATGACAAATAAATGTGTCCATAGGAGAGTGATGAGGAAAGTGAGGGGTCTGGAGACTGTGTTGTATATGGGACATTTGAAAATGTGAGGTGTGTTTTGACAGGAGAAGATTAAGGAGAGATTAAATAGTTGTGTTTAAACTCCTGAAGGCTATCATGAAAAAACAGAGAAGTCTTTTGCTTCAAAGGGCAGGACAAGAACTAATGGAGGAAACTGAAGGGGAGATAGATTGTAATTAAGTATTAGGAAAAGCTTTACAATGGTAAGAAATGTTTGACAATGCAAAACCTTGGGAAGCAGTGGGTTCTCATTTGCTGAAAGTAATTAAACAGAGGCTGAGTTTAGAGATGCTGTAGTTGAATCCTGCATTACAGATCTCACACTCAGCACGAGATTGGACTAGGTGACTTCCAAGATACCTTCCAACACTATATTTCTAGTCTACTGGTCTTCAAATGGCTCATTGTGGTGTAAGCTGGATGCAACAGCAGTTGTACTATGATTCTGTACTTGTAGAGTCTTTGGAAATTGGTCCAGAAGAGTGATGCATACTCTTTTGCATTACAGCTGTCTTGCAAGGGCTGTATTGGTTGCCAGTTTATTTCTGGGCACAATTCAAATTGTTGCTGTAATTTTTAAAGCGCTAAATGTTTAGGTGCAGGATACCATAGGGAGCATCTCTTCTCATACTAGCCAGTCTAGGGACTTGTCTGTACTACAGAAAACTGTGTACTCATCTTGTATTTGCTGCGCAGTTGCCACATGATGTTCATGATGATTCTCAGCTTCATTGGGGTTTTTGCAGGAAAATCTGGGTCTAAAAGGTTTGTGATTTGCTCCTTATTTCAGGGGGAAACCCAGATTATTGGCTGTGTGGCAGCCTTGGATTGGCTGCAGTGGGGCTTCTGGTCGATAGGACTCTGTTCTGCCAGTGTACGGGTGCTATTTTTTTTTTTTAAATTTTGTGCATATCTGTGTAAGTGTATCTCCGTTTATCCAGTAACACAGTACTCAAGGACAACGCATATTTGCATGCATGAGTGAATGAAGAGGGGAGAGAAAAAAACTGAGGAGCCCCAGTCATGCGGCTGGAAATAACGCGACATATAGGACATGTGATCAATGTAGAACCACCCTTTTACATCGACGTGGGCTCACCTATGATTACAGTGTGGTGGGATACTCTGATGTCTCATTGGACAAGCCCCAGTGAGTGTGGTGTTTATGGGTTCCTACGGATCAAAAACACCGGCGGTGGCTACAAGGTGGGTTCAGGGTTTCCCACTAATAAAGAAAAGTCCTAAGACCTGGCGGAGAGGCTATTCTCTGTGTTTGCAGCTAACAGAAATTTTCATTCTCTTCTTACCTAGGAGTTGGCTTGAACCTGTCTTACTCTGCTCAGATGTGGGTCCTCTTTTTAGTGCTAGTGCTGCTGGGCTGAAGTATGTTGAAGCAATGGGCTGTTGGATATTGGCAGAGGGCCTTCTTTACATGCTGAGTAATTATAACAAACCTGTTTAATCTAAGAATAAAAAAATTGTGGAAACGTTGGGAATAAAGTGGATACAAAAGCAACAATTTCTTCTTTAAACAAAAATACCTTCAATTCCTTCTTCAAACAGAATGCAAAAGATTCACTAACCTTTGCATTTCACTTCTCACCAATCCTTAATTAGTTAGCCTTTGGGCAGCAAAAAGTAAACAGGAAAGCTAACTCTAGTGTTGACTCTGAGTCACTGTGGCAATTAGTAAGCTTCAGTTATGCACAAACAACTATACAAATGCTGTAGTAGACTTTATATTTTAGGACTGAAAGGTGGGATAGGAACAGTACTTGAGTAAGGAATTACATGTGTGATTCCTCATGTGAGCTAAGAATACTTGCCATCATATAGAATACAATAGTTGTTTTATTTTTAAATAGCCAGATATGCTGGATATATAGCATAGGTCAGGAAGTTAGTTTCCATCCCATTCCCTGGAAAAATTCCTGTTCCCAAGTTGGTTATATAAAATAGAGCATGTATCTATATAATGGAGTTGAATTTCTACTAGAATGTTTTTTTTTTTAGATTGCTTACATGCCACTTTCTAGGATCAATCATCCACATTTGCTGCATTTAAACATGCTGCATTGCCAAGGTTCAGTGGACTTTTCACTCTCAAGTTTTCACTTTCAAGTTTCACTCTCAAGATTTTTCACTCTCAAGTCCCCAGGTTTTGTCTAGGCTGCCTAGATAGGTTTTGAGATGGGCAAAGTTTTCTTCAACTGCCATCTGGCAGGCATTAATTGTAATTTTCTCTCTTGAATATTTGCACAAAGAAAAAGTGTCATTACACACAGTTTTAAGTGGATCTGGGCTTATGGTACCAGTGAAAATTGTATAGTCTTCCATCTACAACAGGGGAATTCAAAGTGTGCTTAGACAGAAGCACGCAGGATCAAGTACTCGTTCTTATAAATACAGTTGTCTTCATCTTTTTGACAGTGAATGTAAATGCTGGTAATTTGAAATGCTGTTGCTAGTGTAAGAAAAAGGTTACTTATAAAATAAATGTATTAGAAGGATTGTGAAATAATTGATACAACTGTTGTGAAGCATTATACAGTGAACCCTTTGTATCCATGGATTCAACCATCCATGGCTTGAAAATATTCTAGGGGAAAAAAATTCCAAAAAGCAAACCTTGATTTTGTTGTTTTATATGAGGGACACCATTTTACTATGCCATTGTATATAATGGGATTTGAGTATCCACGGATTTTGGTATCCACAGGGGATCCTGGAACCAAACCCCAGTAGATAACAAGGTCCCACTGTACATAAAACAATTTAAAAGTCTAAATACAGGAAAGTATAGGGGAATGTAATAGAAATGTAGTTTAAATATAGTTTTTATTTTTATTTTATAGAGATAAAGGAGGATTTAACAGGGAAGACATGAAGTCTTGTTCTTGAGGGAGAGAGGTGGTTATGATTTTGGTAAATCACTCTCTCTGTAAGAGGAATGGGTTAGAGAGACTTGTCAGGAGTTTAGTTTTATAATCTCTCTGCCTTTTCTTCGCAAACGAAGATTCAGGAAGGACTCATCCCGCGCTTTCTGTAAGCGCGCTGATGACTAAAACGGCCAATCCGAGATAAACAAGTCCGGTTGCAGAAAGCACAGCAGAAGGTCTCCTTGGGTGATGTTTCCGAGTTGTAATTCTTTCTGTGTTGTCGTTTCTCTTCAAGACTTGTTCGGCGTGAGTTCTCAAATAAGGCTGCAGCATTGTGGATAGTGCGTCTCCATGCCTTCCGGTGTGAGGCCAGGGCGGACCGTTGTTGGTGATCAATTTGGCTAAGCCTGAGATGTTGTTTCAGGGAGTCCTTGTATCGCCTTTTTGGAGCGCCCCTCTTACGCTGACCTGTGGCGAGTTCACCATAGAGTACTATTTTTGGGAGGCGATTGTCCTCCAGTCTAGAAATGTGTCCTGTCCAGCGCAGCTGTGTTCTGAATATCATGGCCTCAGTGCTGGTGATCCCTGCTTGCTCAAGGACAGCAACATTTGTCACATAGTCAGTCCAATGTATATTTAGGATTGTGCGTATACAGCGCTGATGAAAGCATTTGAGGAGTTGTAAGTGTTGGCGATAGGTGACCCATGTTTCAGACCCATAAAGGAGAATAGACAGTACAATGGCTGTATACACACTGATTTTTGTGTTTCGCCTCAGGTGTTTGTTACTGCAGACTCTTTTGTAAAGTCTTCCAAATGTGCTATATGCCTTTGCTAATCTGTGATCGATCTCTTTGTCAGTCTTGGCATCTGAGGAGATGATGCTTCCCAGGTAGGTGAACTGCTGAACAGACTTAAGCACAGATTTGTCTATGGCAGTGTGGGGATGGTGGTGTTCATCCTGTGGTGCAGGCTGGTAGAGAACTTCCGTTTTCTTCAGGTTGACTTCCAGCCCAAATAGCTCTGCAGCTGTTGCGAAGCAGGATGTTAGTGCTGCAGAGCTGCTTCTGTGTGGGCAACAAGGGCATCATCATCAGTGAAAAGCAGCTCACGGACTAGATAGTTTAGAGTCTTAGTGCGAGCCCTCAGACGGCTTAAGTTAAACAAGCTACCATCAATATGGTAACGTATATAGATGCCGTCTTCTTCAAGCTCTGCTGTAGCCCTTTGGAACATCATGCTGAAGAAGATTGTAAATAAGGTTGGAGCAAGAACACAACCTTGCTTCACTCCATTAGTTATTAGAAAGGGCTCTGAAAGAGCATCGCCATATCTGACTTGACCATGCTGGCCCTTGTGTAGCAAATATAATCATTTTAAGGAATTTGGAGGGACATCCTAGTCTTTCCAGGATCTGCCACAGACCTTTTCTACTCACAGTGTCGAAGGCTTTGGTGAGGTCGACAAATGTTACATAGAGTCCCTTGTTCTGCTCTCTATATTTCTCTTGCAGTTGTCTAAGGGCAAATACCATATCTGTAGTACTCCTATTGGCTCTGAAGCCACATTGGCTTTCAGGAAGAAGTTCTTCTGCAATAGCAGGAACTAATCTGTTCAGGAGTATCCTTGCAAGGATTTTTCCAGCAATAGAGAGCAATGTTATACCTCGACAGTTTGAGCAATCGGATTTTGCTCCTTTTTTCTTGTACAGGGTGATGATGACTGCATCTCGGAGATCTGATGGCAGTTCCCCTTTTTCCCAGCAATTCACAAGGAGTTTGTGGAATTTATTATGGAGTACATGACCTCCGTGTTATCAGGTGGGATTCCCTCAATCCCAGCTGCCTTGCCCTTTTTCATCTGCTGTATGGCCTTAAGGGTCTCTTCCAAAGTAGGAGCTATGTCCAATTCATTTTTCATTGGTTTTTGTATCATATGTTGGATAGCTGAGCCTTGGACTACTCGGTTGGCACTGAAGAGAGTTTGAAAATTTTCAGCCCATCGATTTAGGATTGAGGCTTTATCAGTAATTAGTGTTTGACCATCTGTACTATATAAGGAGCTTCGGACCTGATAAGTAGGTCCAAACACTACTTTAAGAGCTTCGTAAAATCCTCTAAGATCACCCAGATCTGAACAGCGTTGTGTCTTTTCTGCTGTATTGATCCATCACTTGTTCCAAATGTCTTGGAGTTTTTGTTGAAGTTTACTACATGTGTAAGAAAAGCTGCTTTTCTTACATGGCTAGTTGACTGGGCGAGGTATGCCTGGTGAGCAGTTCTCTTCTTTGCCCGCAGATCCTGGATCTCTTGGTTGTTTTCATCAAACGAGTCTTGATTTTTCTCATGGGAGAACCTGAGGGATTCTTCCGTAGACTGGAGGATACTGTTTTTGATATGTTGCCAAAGCACTGTAGGAGAAGGATCTGTAGGGTGGTCTTCAAGTTTTGTTTGCAGATTTTCCTGGAAATTGTCTCTCATGGTAGCTTGTTGATTGTTGACTTGGAGTCTCCTCTTTAAGATGCTGCCCTTTTTAGATTTGAGCTTAAGATCTAGATTTAGTTTACATCTTACAAGGCGATGATCTGTTTGATGTTCTGCACTGGGCATCACTCAAGTATGATGGACATCGCAAATGTTTCTCTGGAGGACTAGAATATAGTCAATGAGGTGCCAGTGTTTGGATCGGGGAATGCATCCATGTTGTCTTCAAGCTATCTTTTATCAAGCTATCTTTAAGTTTTATAATATGGCTTTATCATCAGTTAATGTAACCTAAACTACTCGTGTTTTGATTTGATTTGAAATTTCCAAGTTCAGATCTATGTGTTACTATCTCCATCAGCAAAAAAATACCGTATATTCCGGCGTATAAGATGACTGGCCATATAAGACCCCCCCCAATTTCCAGCCAAAAATCTAGGCTTAGGCATATATTCGCCATATAAGACCACCCCTCCCCCCCAATTTGGCTGACTGGCTGACTGGCTGGGGGAGCCTTGCCAGCTGATCCTCTTTGTTTCCCAACTCATGAGGATCTCCCCGTGAGTTGGGAAAGCGAACAGGATCAGCTGGCAGGGCAACATTCGCCCCTCTCTTCAACCTTCCAGTCAAACTGGACACGAAGGTGGAGGAAAAGGGTGAAAATGCCGAGTTTGCCTCAGCAGCCCCCTTCCCTCCGTCTTGGCTCTTCCAAAGGGGACCAAGGCAGGAGAAGTGGGGGCGGTTGTGGCAAACCCTAAGATTCGCCCCCTCTCCCCACCTTCAAGGAAGGTGGGGAGAAGGGGCGAACATGCCACGTTTGGCTCTGCAGCCCCGATCCCTCCTTCTGGGCTCCCTTCCGAAGGAGCCCAGAAGAAGGCATCGGGGCTGCAGGGTTAAACTTGGCATCTTCGCTTGCTCTCCTCACCTTCCTGGAAGGTAGGGAGGGGGAGCGAATCTAGGGGTTTAACTCCACAGCCCCGATGCCTCCTTCTGGGCTCCCTTCCAGGAGGGAGCCCAGGAGGAAGATGCGGAGGCTGTTCTGCCAAACAGGGCACGTTCGCCCCTTCTCCCATGAAGGGGCGAATCCCGGGCTTGGCAGTACAGCCTCCGCATCCTCCTCCTGGGCTCCCTTCCAGGAGGGAGCTCAAGAGGAAGATGCGGAGGCTGTGCAGCCAAACGGGGCACGTTCGCTCCTTCTCCCCACCTTCAAGGAAGGTGGGGAGAGGGGGCGAATCCCGGGGTTTGGCTCCACGGCCCGCATCCTCCTTCTGGGCTCCCTTCCGAAGGGAGCCCAGAAGGAGGGATCGGGGTCGCGGAGCAGCACGGGGCATTTTCGCCCGTTCCCTCCACCTTCAAGGAAGGTGGGGTAAAAGGACGAATCTAGCGGTTTGCCTCGGCCGCTGCAGAGGCGATTGAGCGGTGGCCGCGGGAAACCTCAATGTTCGCCCCCCTCTTCTGTCTTCCATTGCTCCCCAAAGGGGGAGAAGGCAGAGGAGGGGGGCGAATGAAGTGCTAAACACTTTGCTTCACCCCCCTGCCCCATCTCCTGCCTCTTTGCTCAGTTTGCGAAGAGGCAGGAGATAGGCAGGCAGGCGAAGCAAAGTATATCCGGCATATAAGATGACTGTTGATTTTGGAGGGCACTTTTGAGTGCTCAAAAGTTGTCTTATACGCTGGAATATACGGTAATAATGTTCCCTGTGAATAGTGAACAGTTCATTTACAGCATGCCATCCTTCTGTTGGAAGCATCTATTCTAGAAAATGATTCATTGTTCTGAATTACGGATTTTAAATCATTTGCTGCATTATGATGACCGAGGTCAACAAAGATCAGCCTAACCAACCACCCATTGCTCTTCACTACCTATTTTGTGTACCTTTTAGCAAGCCCAGTAAACTGGCAGGAAGAGTGGGGCCTTACCTGCTTGTGAAAATGCTTCAATAAAGAAAGAAAGAAAGAAACAGCAAGAGAAATAGCAGCAACTTCGTTCTCTGGCTTTTGGGGAAAGACACAAACCAGAGCTGAAGCTATCCCAAGTTTCATAGGACACAATAAATAATCCACAGAGTGAAGCTCTGAGGGTTCTGTAGGTGCTCCCATTGTAAGCTGAAATCACACAATGTGTACTAGTGTGCATCTGCACTGCTGTATAGGTAGCAACTTCTTTCATTGTCACATAAAAAATTACACCTGTTCTAATTTCATGCATTCTGAAATGCTTTGGATTTGGGATGAACACTACTCAGTGGTTCATTGGGGAGTAAAAGCCAGGCCAGCAGTGAGCCACCTAGGTTCAGAGAGGTATTATGCCAAAGAGAACAGTGCAAGTTGAAGTTTGGAAATAGGCTTCAAAACCAAGGAGTTGGTTTAAGTAATAGGTTGTTCTCTTTATTCTTTGAAAGTACAGTATTTCCTTGTTTCTTTATTTTTAACTAAAGTTTTCCCTACAAGTCAGTAAATACAGAATAAAAAAAAAAAACTAAGAAAGGAAAAATAATAGAACAGAAATCTCTAAACTTGGAAGCCTTTGTAATTAAATAGTATCTGTTCTTATCAGTTTATTATCTAATCAGAATTTATAATCTAACTTTTAAATGTTTGTTTTACTTGTTAAGCTTGTAATTCTGACTGTACCTTTTACCTTTGGTGCATTTCTTTTATAATGAAAGGCAGACAGAAAACTATCCTTAGAGTATTTTGTCTTCAAACTCAATATCTTTATTCTGTTTTAATTTCTATTTGAAATAACTTCCCAACTAACATTTCCCTTTTTTAATGTTTTATTGTGATAGGTCAAAAGTAATTCTTTTCACAGTAAAGTAATATGTATGCAACTTAGAATAAAGTCTACTAGGGCTTATTATACTCCTTATATATTTATAGCCGTTGTCTGAAAAAGCTGAAACTGCATGACTACTCTGTTAGCTGAAGAAATGATGGGAAGGAGGGATCAAAAGAAAGATTCTAACAGAAAAATTATAGCAGTGAGTAAGAAGTCTAATCTGGGCCCTATAGTTTTGGATTGCTTTCTTGTTGAATTTGTGACAAAATATCCAGCTTAGGTTTTCATGAGATAATTTGAAACATCAAGGTAGGTAGATGTATCAAAAGCCATATAGATAAGAGTTGGTATATTGCTCATTAATATTGTAATGTAAGGATGAAGGGCTGCATAAATAGTTTATATCTGATTTTGATTTTACTAGTTTGCATTCATACTATATTTTTGGTAAGTGAAGTTTCTGGATATCTCTGATCTGTTTTGTATGGTGTAATTTTAATAATTAATTAAAAATTGTGCCATAGGTTTTGCATAAGTTATCTTACTAATCGCTTGTAGTAAGCTTGGTGTTATAATACTGTTTGCTAATCTAGACATTGGAAAGCGATCCATAATGAATCATAGATTTGATGTTGTGTTTATTTCTCAGACAGGAGAGAAGAAATGAAGAAATTATGCAGTTATAGCTGGGACCAGTCTTGTTGCCTTAGGTTGCAGTCATCTGCACACGTACTTGAAAGTAAATCCCACTGAGCTCATAGGGTCTTTTCTTCTGACCAGATAAGGTATAGGAGTGTGCTGTTAATCTTGCAAACTAGGTTTGGGTGTCTGTGGCCTTCTAGAAATTTTTGGCCCAGAATTTCCATCAGCCCTAGCCAGCATAGTTTATGGTAAGGAAGTATGGAAGCTTCAGTCCCCAAATACCTGGAAGGTGGAGTTGTTGTTATTGTTATTTTTATCTTTATTTCTATTCTGCATTTTCCCCAGTTTGGGGCTCAAAGCAGCATACAATAAAAAGACATTGTTAAAATCAGTAAAATACAACATACAACATTAAAACAGAGTAAAACAACAAAAAAGTTAAAAACAAAAAACAAAAAAAGCTATTTTTTTTTAAAAAACACATATACACATACACATAAACAACACACACATATACCCCAGCACAACCATTAGCAGAGATTGGCAAAGGCCTGCTGAAACAAGAAAGTTTTTAATTGGCTCTGGAAGGAAGACAGGGAGGGTGCCAATCTGGGCAGAGAGTACCAGAGCCTGAGGGCAGCCACTGAGAAGGCCCTCTCCCAGCTTCCCACCAGATGTACCTGTGAGGGTAGTGGGACAGAGAGAAGGGCTCCCCAGTAAACTGAAGAGCATGGGCTGATTCATAAGGGAGCATACAGTCTTTCAAATAACCTGGATTTGAGCCGTATAGGGCTTTAAAAGTCATAACCAGCACTTTGAATTGTACCCGGAAACAGACTGGCAGCCAGCGGAACTGCTGTAACAAGGGGGTTGTATGATCCCTGTTAGCAATCTGGCTGCAGCTCTTTGAACCAGTTGGAGTTTCCGAACACTTTTCAAAGGCAGCCCCACGTAGGGCACATTACAGTAATCCAACCAGGATGTAACAAAGGCATGTGTCACCGTGGCCAGATTGACATCTCGGGGAACACTGCGCAGCTGGTGCAGAAGATTTAACTCTGCAAATGAACTCCTAGCCACCACTGAGATCTGGGCTTCCAGGCTCAGAATTGAATCCAGGAGCATCCTCAAGCTGCAGACATATGTCTTCAAGGGGAGTGTAACCCTATCCAGCACAGGTTGAATGCCTATTCCCTTATCTGCCTTTCGACTGCCCAAGAGCATCTCTGTCTTGTTTGGATTAAGTTTCAATTTGTTCACTCTCATCCATTCCATTACTGAGATGCCAAACATTGGTTTGGGGCCGAAACAGCTTCCTTGTCTTATGGTGGAAAGGAGCAATAGAGTTAGTTGTCATCCGCAAACTGATGGCACTGAACCCCATCTGAGTTATATGCTACCATTTTCTTCTTCCCTAGAGCTAGTCAACCTGAAGGAATAATAATTCATGGCTTTTAGCCTCCTGAAATTGGAAGGCTACTAATATGTTAGCATCAGTTTGATTTTCTGATTGGCGCATTTCACGTTTGTCCACCAACACAAACAGGTGGGACTTTCCAAATAAATGCAGATGTTTTTCTCTTCCTTTTAAAGGTGAATAGTGAAGAAAACTGAATGCAAGCGTACTTTTCTCCTCCCTCCCCAAATTCTTGTAAGCTTTTGTGTGTTTAGAGTGATTGGCAGGAACATATGTCTTATATACAGCTGGAAATACACGTTTGGGTCAATATAACAGGAGTGGGTGTCTGTCAGTGCAAGAGACAAATTGTTCTGGGAAAGGAAGTATTGTCTTTTAAGTCAGAAACAAGTTCTTATTCTTCTGGGAGTTTGAATATAGAAGAAGTTGGCAAGAGCCTTCTGCATTTGCTACAGTCTATATTTTCATTATTGTTTGGGCATATGAGTGGGAAATATAAACAATAGAACCTCTATCTGCATAGTGGAAATGTTTCTGGTAGAGAATAAGGCTACTGGTTCCCTGAAGCCTGCATTTAACTTAAGAAGCGATTCTGGTTTGAATATCTGAATGGCAATATAACAGCTTGCTGAAAACTTAGGGACATGTAGGTATCCTCCTGTTTTTTCCTGTGAAAGTTGTAATATATTTACTTATCTTCCAAGGCACTTTAAGTTCTTTTTAGTTTCTGCATCTCAACAGTTGTTGCAGTCTTTCTTTTCATTCTTTTTGGATCATGCTTTGTTACATGAAATCTGTTTAAAATACCATTGAAATACTTGCATCTTAAAATATTCTAAGACCAAAGGGTGATTTACTAACTGGAAAATTATTTGCTTCCATTTATGTGGTGGAGGGGGTTTGAATGAGCAGCCCCTGGGATATATGAAAAAGCACTTAAATATCCTTAATAGTATAGTATAAGGAAATAAACATAAAGCATGGAAATTAATTCCCAACAGAGGTATGGGAGGCCATGCAGTTTCCAGGGTCTCTCAGTTCCTCTTCTCACTTCAAGCTTGGGCAGGAAGGCAGCTATATTATGCAATCCTGTAATGTGCTGTACATTAAAACAAAAGTTTAATAGCATCCTAATAACGAATAACTCCTTCTTAAAGGCAAAGCTCTTTATAAATGCAATGACTTCATTTTTTAAAGTAGGAAACCCTTCTAAATGTAATCATGTGATTAAGTATACAGAAAAATTTATACATCATCTTTTGAATTTAGGATATTATACATGAAAGTGATACCTGTGCCACAACACTGTTTGTGCAGGAGTCCTTTTTCCCAGTGGGGAGGGCTCCAGAGCATCCATGAGCTTTGGGTTGTCCCTGTGATGTACCAAGAACACACACTCGCATTCACTCAATAAGAATTCTTTATTGGTAAGGAAATGTGTATCAGGGACATAGAACAAAGCCGAAACTAAACACAGACTAGCACAACAACCAGATAAACCCTTACAGTGTGAGAATTACATTTACGGAGGAGAAACAGTCCAGCCAGCACCTGGAGCTGTGACCTTGAGCTGCTGTGGAGAACAGCGTTCCCAGGCCAACAGGACGGGCTGGCACCCCTCCAGAGGCAGGGAGGCCCAAGCAAAGAAAACAGGCCAAAACCAGCCTCATGTCAGGGTCCTCCATGAATTCCACTCTAAACCCCAGAATTCAGAGATGAGACTGACAGTCCCTACCCATTGTTCCCGGTAGGCAGGAAACAAAAGTTTTTGGGACTGCCCCCGGTAAGGTCCCTGGAACAACCCCTGGCTGGCCAGTCTGTTTCCTGCCTATGCTCCTGGTAGGACGTAGTCTACTTTTCTCTGCTTACCCTCCCTCCATATTCCTGGCGCGATCTTGGATTCCCCCCCCCCCAAAAAAAATTACCTTTTAAATTTGGACCTTGGGGGAGCTGGTTCGCTTGGCCTGTGGAGAAAGGGAGAAATGAATCCTACTGATATGGAAGCTGTTATTGCTGCGGTAATAGCCAGAGAAAGATCGACCTGGCAGGGTAGCGGCAGCAGGATTGCCTTGGAGGAGCCAGGTATGAGTGGCGGCGCTGGCAAGACCGCTGGCTCCAGCAGTGGTGGCACGGCCGCAGGGAAAGGTGGCGGTGGCCAGAAGAGGCCGACTAAGGAGGAGAAAACCTTCATCTCGGCTACTGCTCGCTGTGCCCCATTCCTTCCCCGCCCAGACCGGCACAGGGATGAACAGGAGGAGGAGATTGCTGCGCAGCCCCTCAGGGAGGAGGAGGCACGTACCGAGCCCCTGAGCGGGGAGAACGACATGGCGCGAGCGACCCTGGGCCAGCCGGACACCGCTGGAGGAGCGGAGATGAGTCCCTAGCCTCAGCTAGTGGACGTCGTGAGTTCACCAGCAGGGCCCTGGGAGCTGGAACAACGGGGAGGGAAGTGCCCCTAGCCATCCCTGACTGGCTCAAGGCCACCCTGGCCAGGGAGGCGGCGAGCTGGCTGGTGGCCAGCTTATTTCATCCTAGTTTGCGGGGGTTCCCCAAGCCGCACTGGGGGGCGAGATCCAGGGGACTCTGAATCCAATACCCCCCACCCCAAGTCACCAGGCCCCAGCGAGAGGAACTCCAGGACCAGACAGCCCGACGGGGTGGTAAGGGCGGCGGGCCAACAAGGGCAAGTCCAAGCGTCCCCCAACCAATGTGGTGTCCATAGCAGCAGCAGCTACAGCTGCAGGTTTAAGGGAGAGGGAGGTGATCCCAGGCCCTAGCAACCGGGATTTAAACCAGCCAGTCCCAGACATGCAACCAGTTAGAATCCTCACAGATGAGGATGACCTATGGACCTCTGACCCTGATGGGGAGATTATATAGCAACCTCCCAGTAAGCTCCCGAGAGGGCAGCAAGAGCCACAGCTCTCTGAGGAGGGGGAGGTGCTCTCGGTATATGCATCCGAAGGGCAGGATGTTGACCCCTTGGAGGAGCCTGATAGGGAAGAAGGGGAGCTATCTGAGGAGGAGTCTGGGAACACCCCAGAGGCACCCCACACCTCTGCCAGATTATTTACCGTAGATGACTTCGCCATCCTACTGAAAAAGGTGGTCAAAAAAACTTTGGGGCTGGAACTTCCAACAAGCCAGCTGTCACAGGGAGATCCAGATCTGCCAGACATATCTGGGGAATTTTTCCTGAACTCACAGCCAGTGGCGCTGGAAATGCTAGTACCTGCTGTGCTGATGCGCTTAATATGCGACAAGTAGGCATCCCCAGCTATGACCAAGGGACAACCAAGCCACACCAAGAGACTGTACACCCTGCCCAAGAAAGTCATGAGCAAGCTACAGGTCCCTCTCATTGATGCCCCCGTCTCGGCGTTGGTGTCATCTCCAGTCTTTTGCTGTGATGGGGAGGATACCTTGAAAGTCCCAGATGACAGGTGGATGGATACCGTGCTGAAGAGGGTCCATGAGGCACTGTTGCTGGCTATTAGGGCATCCACCACTGCCACCATGATGGCTAGAGTGGCTATTCAATGGTCCAAGGACACACTGGCGGATGTCCTGAAGTCGCAAACCAGAATATGACAGGACCTCAACAAATTGGCGAAGGTATCCACCTTTTTGGTGGATAGTACATTGGACTCAGACCAGTTTTGTGCCAGAGCTCAGGCCACTATGGTGGCGGCCAGGAGGCAGGTATGGCTAAAATCCTGGAACGCCGACTTCAAGTCCAAACAGAATCTAGTTTTGTCCCCATTCCTAGGTGAGAAGCTCTTCGGGGAATCCTTGGAACCTGTATTGGTGGAGGACGAGAAGAAGAAGAAGACACTGGCATCGGCCAAGAGGCAGGAGGACAGGAGGTTCTCTAGAAACTATAGGCCTTTTCATCCCTCGGGGTACAGAAGGGTACTTCGATGAGCGTATCCATCAACAGATCCAGGGACTTCAGACCATCGAGACCTTGATGGGGGGACAACTGCTATCGGCATCACAACCAGCAGGGAGAGGCAGCCAAATCAGGCCAGAACCAACCCGCTAAGAGTAACAATAGAAGTCAACAATGATGCCAGCAACCCGGTAGGGGGGTGACTGCAGGCCTTTCGTGGAGGTATGGGAAAGCTCTACCTTGGACAAGTGGGTCCTTCAATCAGTTTGGGAGGGCTACCAAATAGAGTTCTCTCGGCGACCTCCACGTTGGTTCATCCCTACTCCACTCCAAAGAGACGTTGACTAGCAGAGCCTTATGGAAGAGGCCATTCTTCATCTGTACCAATTGGGCGCGATAGAGGAGGTGTTTCGTGCAGAACGCAACATGTGGTTGTACTCCATCCAATTCCTGGTTCTGAAGAAGAACGGAACCTGGAGGGCAGTCCTGAACCTCAAGGGGATCAACAAGTTTGTCCACCAAAGGAAGTTCAGGACGGAGACTCTGAAGCAGATCCTGGAGGCGGTGAGACCGGGGGACGTCCTATCGTCCCTGGACTTAAATCCCGATCCACCCAGATCATCGTTGTTTCCTACGGTTTTGCTACAACAACAGACACTTCCAGTACAAGGCCCTTCCCTTTGGCCTCTCTTTGGCGCCCAGAGTACTCACCAAGATCATGGTTGCATTAGTAGCATTAGTAGCACGCTGGAGGCACTTAGGTCTGCATGTCTATCCATATCTGGATGACTTGTTGATACGATCCTCTTTACATCAAAGGGTGAAAGGAGAAGTGAAACTGATACTGGAATCCCTGCAAGCACATGGGTTCCAGGTCAATTTCGAAAAGAGCCAGCTAATTCCTTCGCAGCGGATACAGCACATGGGAGCGTTGATAGACGTCTCGGCGGGGCAGGTATCCCTACCCCAGGAGAGGATACAGGCCATCCGACAATCAATATAGAAAGTGAGGAACAAGATGAGAGTGGATCTCATGCACCTCACTCGACTGCAAGGGCTTATGATTGCGGCGATTGATTGCCTACCTTGGGCGAGGTTTCACGCCAGAATGCTGCAGTGGTTCCTTCTACCATTCCAGAACGAGATTGCCCTTAAGAGACACCAACTGGTATGTGTGACACAGAAGATGTTGACATCCCTAGAGTGGTGGGACTCACCTGTGATATAAACAGGACATCCATTGTGGAAACCAGACAGATTATGACAGACGTCAGTCTGAGGGGATGGGGAGCCCACTGTGGACCACACTTGGCCAGGGCAAATGAATGAAGGCGGAGTTGTAACACAGCATCAACTGGCTGGAGCTCAGAGCTGCTAGGCTCGTCTTACTAGCCTTCGCAGATCTGATCAATGGCAAGTCAGTTCTGGTTCGGACAGACTACATTATGACTAAAGCGCACATAAATCGCCAAGGGGGCACCAAATCCCACACCTTCATGAAAGAGGCAACATGCTTCCTGAATTGGGCAGAGGAGAACCTGATATTGATAGAGGCGGGACACCTTCAGGGATCCCACAAATCCAAAGCGGACTGGCTCAGCTGCTTGGACATAGATCAGAGCGAATGGAGTCTATACCTGCAGGTGTTCGAGACCATTACCCAGTCCCCGGGGCAACCGGAAGTCGACCTCTTCGCATCTCTGGCAAATGCAAAACTGCCTCGCTTCTTCTCCCAATATCTCGCAGAGGCGATGGATGCTCTTGACGAGCCCATGGCCACGGGGCCTGCTGTACTCATTCCCACCTCTTCACCTGATACCCAGAGTCCTAAACAAAATTCGGTCAGAAGGGGCAGAGGTAATACTGGTGGCTCCAGAATGGCCTCGACGATCCTAGTTCCTGGACATCCTAGAGCTGGCACTAGAATCGTTTCCGCTACCATTACAACCGGATCTGCTGGCACAGGGGCAGGTACATCACCCAGATCCAAACTGGGTTTAGCTCCACGCGTGGAGGTTGAGAGGCAGATGCTAGCAGCAAGGGACTACTCTTAGACAGTGGTGGTCGCTATTCTAGCCTCCAGAAGGGAGTCTACACAGCGTATTTATGAATACACCTTCACAGTGTTCCGTCGATGGTGTAACCGTAAGGGAATAGACTTCAGACAGGTTTCAGTCCTGGCACTGTTAGACTTCCTACAAGATGGAGTGGAGGTGGAGCTGAGACCAAATACCATTAAGAGACAAATAGCGGCAGTTACAGCTTTTCTGCCGCCAGAGAAAGCGGCACAAGTGGCCAACCATCCTCATGTGCGTCGATTTGTCAAGGGACTATCAAACCTGGCACCACCAACGGTGCACAGATTTCTAACGTGGGATCTTCACATGGTCCTGAAGGCATTGACGGTACAAACGTTCGAGCCTCTGAAGGAGACTTCTCTAAAGTTCCTGACCTGGAAGGTACTGTTCTTGGTAGCCATATCATCCGCATGCAGTATCTCCGAACTGGCAGCGCTCTCGATCAGGTGAGATCTGTGTATCTTTAGAGTGGATTCGGTGGTCCTACACCTACGACTGGATTTCAGACTGACACAGGTAGTGGTGTTACTGTCATTCTGCCCAAACCCTGAAAGGGAACTGGAGAAAAAAATGGCACACCCTGGATGTACACAGGGCTCTGTGCATATACATCAACAAAACAAGACCCTTCAGGGTCTCTGAAACATTGTTCGTGTCACCACATGTGAAGTAGCTGGGACGAAAGGTCTCACCATCCACACTGGGTCATTGGATCCATAACTGCATTGCGACAAGTTATCAGTCCCTGCACACGGAATTGCCCGAAGGAATACTGGCATATTCGACATGGAGTGCGGCAACCTCGGTGGCCTGGGAGAAGGATGTGCCACTGGAGAAGATATACAGAGCAGCGACCTGGAAATCATCCTCCACCGTTGTACGACACTACAGGATACAATCTGCCGAGGTGGTGTTTGGCAGAAGGGTTCTGCAGCAAGTTGTACAAGTCTAGAGGACATTTGCTTGCCTGGAACGGTGCTTTTGTACATCCCAAAGCTGACATGCTCTGGAGCCCTCCCCACTGGGAAAAGGAACGTTGTTCTTACCTGTGATACGTTCTTTTCCAGTGGTGAGGCAAAGAGCATCTGGACCCACCCATTGGCAAGAAGAGAGAAGTAGATACGGGTGGCATACAGCGGTCAGCAAGCTAACCAGGGTGCACGAAGAAGGTCTGGTAGGAGGGATTTCAGTGACAGACAAGGATGGATATCCTGAATCTTAATTTTATTGCCGTAAGTCAAGTGCGTGTGGCTTTTCAATAGACTGGCCAGCCGGGGGCCGTCCCTGGTGGATGACCTCACCGGGGGCAGTCCCCAAAACTTTTGTTTCCTGCCTACTGGAGCAATGGGGAGGGACAACCCAAAGCTGACGGATGCTCTTCGCCTCACCACTGTAAAAGAACGTATCACTGGTAAGACCAGCGTTCTTATTTATTGCATCATTGTACCTTACCCTGTTTTAGTCATAGAGTGAAACTGAGAAAAGGGAAGGTCACACGTGTTGTTCATTTAGTGGAGAAGTAAGAAACTATTCTTTATTCTTGTTAGCATATGGGCAATTGAGAGGGTGCCATAATTCTGTGTGTAGCATACAGTGGCTAAATAGGCATACTAAAAGTCCAGGATTCAAGGTCTGTCAATTGTAAACCTGCTTTGTATTGAACTTCATAAGCCATCTTGTGAGTGTTTTTCAGTTAGACAATTGGATAAAAATACTTTATAAATTATGATTTAGGTGAATCACTTGGTAAGCTGAAACAATAAAATCCACAAAAGAGTGATACCTTTATTGGCCAACCAAAATGCAGAAAATATATCATGTAAGCTTTCAAAGCTTCACTGGCTTCTTCATCAGGCAAAGATGTAAAAATCATACAAGAGAAGAAAAGTGATGACGTTAGAGTCACAGACCTACATTTTGCTTCTCCTGTGCACCTTCAAGGCAGGGCTTAACTTCTCCACCCTAAGTGGGAGAGCTGGCCTCTCCACCAGTTCTGTCCTGCCTTCTCACCGAACAGGGCAGGGCTTCACATTACTTCAGTTTTTGTGGTGTTGCAAAAGTTTAAAAGGGGTATTTTAATTCTTTTTGGAAGAATGAGAACCTTCTTTTCCTTTCAACCATCTCTGCCTAATGGGGATGACAAGGATTGAGGAGAGCCCACAGCCCTGATCTCTCCTCAAACAAGGAGTCGATGGTGGATGGTCAGATGCTCTGGTCAAGGCAGATGGGGGACCGACCTACCCAGACTGGAAGATTAGATCTGACTTTTTTTCATGCTGCGTGGTGATTTTTCCCATGCTGAGGTTGAGGTGTGTGAGTATCAGCTAGTGCAGTTTTGGCCATGAGAATGAGCGATTCTGATATCCCTGCTTCCCTCCTGCCCTTGTCATCGAGGGACAAGCCCTGTCCCCGGAATTGTGCTGTTAATTGCTAAGGAAGTAGTAGGCACTCAGGGGTTGGGGGAAATTGTGGCAGCTTCAGAGGCCTCACAAAATGGGGGGTGCAGTGAATGTGTTGAATGCAGAAAGTGCCGATGCAGGCCCAGTGCCTTTGTGTCTGGTGGGCAAAGGTTCTCTAAAGGACATATATGTAAAGGACAAGAACAGAGGTGCCATTCTTCTGAATCTTTTTCTTCTCTTGTGAGGAGAGGGGAATTGTGAAAGAGGGTGTCCTGTGATGGTTTCTTCCCCTCAAAAGGCTAAAAGGAAGATCTAGCATGTTTCTCCTCTGGCACAATCATTGCATTCTGTAGCTCTGTGTCTCCCTGGATGAAGGGAGTGTTTTTCCTGAGCAATCCTGTGTGCTTGTTTGATTTTTTTTTTGTATCATTTCTTTTTATTCGTTTATAGTAATAAAATACATAACAATTCCATTTTGTGGTTGACAGTCTCCACAAAATGACAAGTAACAATAATATTTTCAACAACAACACTACAACAACACAAACAAACAAGGATAAATATTAAAAGGAAAAATTATGCTGTTATATATGTCTGGTATGCAGTTTCTTAATATATGATTCAATTTGGTTGTGCTGAACTTTGTGCAGTGTGTTTATATGATACAGTACAGGAGTTAACATCTTACTTCTCCAGAATATCATTCCACAGTTTTCCATGGGTGGCGGGTGGGGTTTGATGAACCATGTTGTGATTTATATATTCAATCATTAGGAACCATTTTCCTGCGAAGGTTGTTTTTGCAAGACTGCCTTGGGATGCTCTAATTTGTTCCTTAAGTTTTTCCATTAGCCAAATGTTCCAAAATCGTTTCCACCATTTTTCCATTGTAAATTTGCCTGTTTTCCAATTTTGCGCAATTTCCAGTCTTGTTATTGCTAATAAAAATCATATCAAGTCTCTATGTTTGACTGTGGTGTTTTGATCAGTGAAACAAGAGAGGAGTACCAGGCTGGGAGTCACGGTAATGGTTTGTTTTGTAATTTGTGAGATCAGTCTGAGTACCTCAGACCAAAATTTTTGAACTACAGAGCAATGAAACCACATGTGGAGATATGTACCTTTTTCTTTGCATCCTCTCCAACAGGTGGGGTTATTGTTTTTGGTGATTTGAGTAAGTTTGTGGGGTGTCGGATACCATTTGTACACCACCTTAAGTATGTGTTCTTGTATTATGACTGGGCTTTTCTGAAATGTTGGGGATTTCCAGGTGTTCGACCAGTCCAGATCGCTTAAGGGGTATGCAATATCTGCTTCCCAAGCTAATTTAAAACGTGAAGTTTCAATCATGGTAGTTTCCATCATGAAGTTATATATTGTTGCCATGTGGCCTTTGACTTGGTTGGTAGAGGATACACATAAATATTCAAATTTTGTTAGAGGTCTGGGTACAAATCCCTGATGTTGAGTGTGAGACAGGAAACGTGCAATTTGGATATGTTGTAGCCAGGTGGGTTGAATAGGGTATAGGTCTCTTATTAGCTCCTCTTTAGTTTTTGTTTTTGTTATAAAGGTCAGATATCGTATATATCCCCTTTCTGTTCCAATCTGAGTAGGATTTGTATTTGATCGGGTCATAAAATTCCAGATGTGTCAGAAAAGGGTGGACAGGTGAGACTTGTGGCGTCATTTTATGGCTCCATTGTTTCCAAATTCGTAGAGATGTTTGTAAAAAGGGGTTGTCCAATTTATTAATCTGAGCATGGGAAAGGTTAGAAAAATATGTTTCCATGTGTTTTGGGTCGCCTTGGTCTAGTTCAGCTTCAATCCATTTGGTTTGGGGGTTTCTCTTGAATATCTGGACCAAATGCGCAAGCTGCGCAGCTGCAAAATAATGTGGAAGATTTGGGACACCTAGACCACCTGATTGGAGTTTTAAATGTAAGATACTTTTTGGGAATCTTGGTTTTTCATTTTTGAAGATGAAGGTATAGAATAGTTTTTTTCCAGTTGTTAAAATATGTTGCAGGGGGTTCTAGAGGTAGTGTAAAAAACAAAAATAGAAGTTTTGGGAGTGCAAACATTTTTATTATAGCTATCCTTCCCAGGAGGGAAAGGTTGAATGTGGTCCAGTGTTTTATTTTTTGCTTAATCCATTTGTGAGTGGTTTGTAGTTCCGTGACAGCAGTTGTCCCGTCTTTGGTAACTAATATCCCTAGGTATTTAAATCCTGAGGGCTGTAGGTATAGTTTGGTCAACTGCTGCCATTCCTGTTGTGTTGCGTGTGGAGTATTTGGATATAGTAGTTTGGATTTTTGCATATTTACCCTAAAACCTGTATATATATCAAAACTGGTCAGGATGTTTCGGAGAGCTGGAAAAGCTGTGGTTATATTTGTGATAGAAAGTAAAATATCATCTGCAAAGAGACCAATTTTGTGCATTTGTTGGTAGATTATTGGGCCTTTGATTTGATGTGACATTCTGATTTGTTCTGCAGGGGGTTCTATGGCTATTGCGAACAATAGTGGGGATAGTGGGCATCCCTGTTTGGTTCCGCGGTGAAGTTCAAATGCTTGGGAGTCAACTTTGTTAGCATATATCGTTGCTTCGGGATTGGAATATAGGTTTTGGAGGAATGTTACAAATTGGTGACCCATATTCATCTTCTGAAGCAGTCCAAATAAGTAGGTCCATTCCAACCTATCAAAGGCTTTTAATGCATCTAGTGATATCAATGTCAAGGATATACGTTTGTTATTGCAGAAGTGTATTATGTTTAACGTTCTTCTGATAGCATCAGCTAAGTGTCTACCAGGCATAAAACCTTTTTGGTTTGAATGTATGTATTTGGTGATGAAAGTGTTAAAACGTTTTGAGAAAATTGTGGTCATTATTTTGAGGTCAGAGTTGATTAGAGCGATTGGTCTAAAGGAGGTGATGACAGGTGTGCCATCTTCTGTCTTAGGGATCGGAATGATCCGCGATCTTTTCCAGCTATTGGGGTGTGGATCGCTGTGAAGGAGTTCATTATATAAATTGTGTAAATGTGGGGTGAGATCTGTTTTAAGTTGTTTATATAATTCAGCAGAAAATCCATCGGGTCCAGGTGACCGTCCCAGTTTGAGTTAACTGATGGTTTGTTCAATTTCCTGTATGGTGATTGGGGAGTTTAAAGTTGTCTTGTGTTGTTCAGTGAATTTTGGGATTTTGAGTGAATTTAAAAATTGAGTTAAGTCTAATGACTGGGGGCATTCTGAGGTATATACATCTTTGTAAAATTTGTGAAGTATATCTGTGGTTTTGGTTATAGTGGTTCCATCCAGAGTTTTAATTCTTGAGATAATTCTCTTTTTGGCTTTTCTTTTGATTAAGCGTGCTAATAATTTTGAATTTTTATTTCCGTGTTGGTAGTACTGTGCTTTTGTATATTGGGTGGCTATATGAATGTTTTTGAGGTCTAATTCTTTTATTTCAGATTTTGTTTTTGTCATTTGAACTAATATCTGCTTATTTTGAGTCTTCTTATGCGTTTGGGTCAGTATGTTTAATTCGTTCAATAGGAAGTGTCTGCACGCCTCTTTTAATTTTTTTTTGTTTAGCTCCTTCTTGAATCAGGAGGCCGCGCAAAACTGCCTTTAAATTGTCCCAGAGTAGTGATTCTGTGGTATTGTCTCTTTTATTCTCTTGATAGAATTGTTTTATTACTTGTTGTATTTGCATTTTGAACGGTTCATTGTTTAGTAAGTAAGAGTTAAATCTCCATATTTTAGTGGGATGTGTTGTGTCTGTCAGGGACCAATTCATAGTTAGTGGAGCGTGGTCTGAGTGGAGGCAGGGTGGATGGTTACTCTTTCGATGTGGGACGTCGTTAGTTTATCAACAAAGAAATAGTCAAGTCTTGAGTAAGAATTGTGAACTTTGGAGAAATAGGTGTAATCTGTAGTAGTGCTGTTTAATAATTGCCAAGGGTCAACCAAGTTAATTCTTTTAAGATTTTCCAAGGGAATTTGTGATACTGATTGGGATTTCAGTGATTTGTAAGAAGATTTGTCCATGTATGGGTTGAGAACTGCATTAGCATCTCCTGCGATTATAACTGCACCCTTTGTCATCTGTTCTAGAGATTCCAGGAAGGATATCAAGATGGGTTTGGTTTGAGTTTGATGCATAAAAACTTGCAAGAGTGACTTCCCTGTTCATAAGATTACCTTGTACTATCACAAATCTGCCTTTAGGGTCCATATGGGTTTTCTGTGGAGTGAATGGGGTGTGTTTGTCAAATATTGTTGCAGTCCCTCTCGCCTTCCCATTACCTCCAGCCACAAATTATTGTCCAAATTGGGATTTTGGAAGCACCGGGTCAGACGATTTGTTGTGAGTCTCTTGTAGGAAAATTATATTTGGATGACGTGGTCTGATTTGTTTCAAAATCTTGGCTCTCTTGACCGATGATCCCAACCCTCGAACATTAAAGGAGAGAAATTTGAGACTAGACATGTTTAGTTAAATGAAAATTGCTTTTATAGTTGTTACTCCATGGGTGGGCTGGAGGTGTCAATTGGAAGGGGCCAGAGAGAGTGCAATTACAGATATTTAGCGACCTTATAGTAGGAGTCCAGCATTTTTCCAGAACATCGTAAGGAGAGATGTACAGCATAATAGTTAAAAATATCAACATAATCCACATTAACATTTGAACATTCAAACACCTGCGTGTGGAGTCCCACAGAATGCGTGGGACTTCGGGTGGGGGTAATATCCCCATCCTTTCCAGGGAAAACATTTTTGGGGGTTAAAGTAGAGCAGAGGGCAGGTTACTGAGGCCTCTTGATATCAGGGTGTTGAATGTGCCCTATTAGTCATTGATATTTTTTTTAATAGAGGATTATGTGGCACACTGTCTCAAGTCTGAGCGTTTTACTCAGGCCCAGGACCACGACACCCCCACCCCCCAATAAAAATATAGCAAGTAGATACTTATCAATCAGGTAAACAATCAGTTAAGAAGGCAACAAATGTAGATGCGATGACAGAAGGTCTGGTAAAATCTTCAGAGGGTTTGGCTTGAAAATATACATTTGTCTTGGCTGACGGTGTCTAGCACAGTCATTTGCTTTTTTCTTGTCCTGTGTTCTGATTTTTGCTGTTGATGGGGTTGATGGTGGTCCGATGTGTGTTAGACCTTTCGGAGTGTGGGACTTTCCTGTGCTTGTTTGATTTTAACAAGTTTCCTATTTTTCTCAGGAAGGTGTAAAAGTTATTGGATTTAATCCCTGCTAATCAGTTGTCTAGTGCTGCAAGTGCAGGAGTGCCTAAAATCACATCCAATGAAAAGCAGCAGTTTTCAGTAGCACCCTTTCCAGAAAGTGATTGCAGATGTTATGGAAGCTGAGTGGTCTCACCCAGGCATTCTTAAGGTGCCTCCAGCTTATGCAAAACATCTGTATTCTATTCCTCAGGAGGTTATGGAAAAGTTGAAGCTACCCTTTATTGATGACCCTTTAGCTGGGTTGGTTGTGGAACCCTTTTCCCCAGGGATGTGGATGACACTCCCCCAAAGCCTGAGGATAAGAGATTGGAGGTTTTTGCATATAAATCTCATGAGGTGCTTGCTCTTCCCAGCTGAGCTACTTCAATGATTTCCCTGTTTGCTGGGGCCGCTATTAGGTGGGCTAAGGATTTGCTTCCTCAGACTCCTAAGAATGAGACAGAGTTTAGACAGGGTGTTAATAAATTGGCCAGAGCTTCTGCTTTTATGGCAGAGGCCAGTCTCAATTTTGTACAATTTGCCTCCAGGGCCATGGTGGCTGATGTTGCAGCCAGGCGTCCACTTTGGCTAAAGAATTGGAATGCCAATACCAAATCTAGGCTAATTTGGCTACTTGTCCTTTTAAGGGTTCTATATTGTTTGCTGAGGCCTTGGGTGAGGTCTTGGTCAAGACCAAGGCTAAAAAGAAAGCTTTGCCATCATTGTCCAAAAAAGAAAAAAATAAGTCTTTTTAGTCTGGGATGCAGTCGTTTCATCCCTACAGGTCTCAGTCCAGACAGCAAGACTTCCAATCTAGTTGAAATTCCCCCAAGCCATGGTTAGACAGCTGCAATCATCAGGATTTAGCAAGGGATTAATGACTTCCACCAATAAACAGGGTAGGAGACAAATCAGTCCTTCTGACTTGGGGCAGCTGGGAGCGCACCTCCAGCACTTTGTCTGTTTTTGAGAGCAGACGTCTTCCAGTGCTTGGGTGCGCAGGGCTGCAAGGGAAGGATACACCATAGACTTCATTCAGAAGCCAGTGGATTTCTTTGTTCAATGTCACATGCTCAGGTAGCTGAAAAAGCATCAACAGATGCTGCCAGCTATAGACTACCTAGTACAAATAAAGGCTATAGAGGCAATGGCTCAGCATCAGAGATTTTGAGGCTCCTACTCAGTGCTCTTCTTGGTCCCAAAGAAAAACAAGTACTGGAGAGCTATACTGAACCTTTGCAGGGTCAAATGATTTGTAATGAAGCAGAAGTTTTACATGGAGCCCCTCAAACCATCTTGGAAAGGGGTTCAGGAGGAGGATTATTTTGTGTTTCTTGATCTCCAGGAGGTGAACTTGCACATCCTGGTGCATCCGGCATACAAGAAGTACCTCAGGTTTGCTTACCCGAAGGAGCATTATCAATACAGAACCCTCCCATTTGGGCTGTCAGCATCCCCTTGAGTGTTCACAAAAGTGTTGCTTGCCTTGGTGCACATCGAGGTGTGCATGGGGTACATGTTTACCCATATCTGGATGAGGTACTGGTCTGTTCATCCTCACTGAAGAGGGGTAGGGAGGACGTGTGGATCACCATGGGTTGTCTGGAGTTTCATAGGTTTTTCATCAACAGGGAAAAGAGTCATTTGGTTCCAATCCAGCGAACCTAGCATTTGAAAGCCATCATGGGCATGATCCACCATGCAGTCTTTCTTCTGGAGGACAGAAGGGGGAAATTACAGTCCCTGGTGGGTAATGTGTTGGACCACCCCATTTTGGAACTGGCCAGGTTGTTGGGGTACTAGGAAAACAAAAGCCTTGTGTGTGTTTTTGTACTGAATTCAGGAGGACGTGAGAAGAAGAGAAGTTAGGGTTCAGGGGTGAGTCAAAGCAAAAATAGATATTGAAGGAAGAAAAGGGGAAACTGAGAGATGGGAGGCAGATATTTTGAGAGAGGAGAGTGCGCAGGCATGTATGTGGTATGATAGTGTGCAGACAATACTGTGGTGTGCAAAGAGAGAAAAGGGTAACATTAGTTGCAGAGAGACCTGTTGGGGGAAGAAGAAACAGATTTGTAAAGGTGTGTGGGGTAAGGGGAAAAAAAAGTGAGGGACATATACGAGTTGCAGAAAGATGCATAGAAAGGAAAGCTCTATTTATATACATACATAGGGAGAGTAGATGTGGGCAATCATATACCCTTTTATGACGCTCTGTATAGAACCCTTGGGACCCTTTCCTTCCCTAAGAAACCCTTTAAAGGGAAAAATACACCTTTTGCAGGGCCATTACACACTGATTTGAAGGGGCATGTACTGTGAAACATCCCCCTGTAGCCTGAGAGATGACCAGAAGTGACATGTCATCACTTCCAGTTGCCTAGAATAGTGGCCATAATGACATCCTACAGCTTTCCAGAGGAGCTGAAAATTGGGCAGTATGTACATAACGTGTTCACCCAGATATGGACAACTGAAAAGAGGCTATAGTAAGACCTGGATGTCGAGGTAACAGATGGGAATGCAGATGTGTGGTAGGGTAGAGAGCAGGAACACCCAGAGGTTTATGGTGCTTGACGTTTGAGGCCTTGCTATTGCTCCTTAGACTGTACCTGTGTGTGTGTGTATATGTACAAAACTAGGGGCCATACTAGAGATCACATTGCTAAGTGGGGAAGCAGAAGAGGAGCAACAAAAAAGAGATTAAAAATCAGAATTTAGATGGTAATGAAAATGCCGTTTCACTACTAATATACCAATGTACCCAGAATTACCAAAAATAGAGAGTAAATTAGTAAAAAATGGGAAACATGAGAAGTGCTCAAGTTGTGTACTCTTCTCGTAGATATTTATTTGGTCAGATGATATGTGGAAGGTTGAATGTAAGTAAATTGGACGCATTTTGTTCATGGCCAAATCTTCACATTTTGTTGAGGGTCTGAATTGAAGCTTCATAATTTTTCAGATGTAACTGGTGCATAAGGCACCATCTTCTTCTTCTTTAAAGCTTTAAATCCACCCCTTTCTCCTTCCTTTTGTTTTGTAAAGGTCACTTTTAAACATCTGTGTGCAATCACAAGATTTAGCTAAATCCTTTCATTTTTATTGATACAAATACTGGTGTTTAGTGAGCGGAAATAATTTTGGTATTCAGAGGCAGGCAGAGCTCATTTCAACTCATCCAAAGCTAAATCCCCATTTTCACATTTAATGTACCTCTGAATTTTAATTTTTGTTGAGATAATCAATGGAGAACTGCAAGGACAACTAGGTGGTTTATATTCTGAGACTGGAGTAGAAATGTAAAGGTTCCACATGCTATGTTTTACTTGTTGGTACGAAGCTTTTACTTAAGTAGTACATTGTCTAATCAGGAGCACATCTTGGTTCATAAACTGGGCTGCCTTTATTTTCTGTTTGTCAAATTTCATGTCCAAAGTGCTAATTATGAGTTTTAAACTAAATCATCTTATCTTTTTGCTGATTCTGGTTGAAATCCGAGCCTCTTTTTCCTCTTCTTCTGAGGCTGTTTGAGTCTTGACAAGGGAGCCAACGTGGTACAGTGTCAGTCTATGATTGGAAAGACCAGTCTGGCTGCAACTCAGTCATAAGTGACCATGGGCTAGTCACATACTCTCAGTCTTCACCAAGGGTATAGCTATGGGGGGGGGTGGGGAGTGAGGGCACTGTGCCCCCTCAAATAATTCTGTTACCCTCCAGTGAAATTTTCCTTTCGTCTTTGGATTTCTAGTATTGCAGTAAATTGAAACTTCAGTTGGATGTTTAGACATACTGTGTTAAAGCAGCCCAAGAAAAGGGGCAGGCAAAGTTATCAAGGGAATGCGAGCACAGCAAATATAAGAGTTCAAAGTCAGAATATTTTTTTTCAGTGTTTCACTTTGCAAAGCTAGAAATTTGAGGACTAAAAGAAAATTTTATTGGAGGAAAGAATTTTTATTGGGGGAGGGGCAATACTCTCATCCCCCCTTCACAGCTACTCCCCAGGTCTAACCTCTTTTACAAGCTTGTTGTGAGGATAGAATCAAAGAGAAAAACCATGTTCTAACTTCTTATAAGAAAAATGGGTATTTAATAAATCTTATTATATTGCCAGCCTTTTATCTCCATGAATGGGACTTGATATAAAGAAAGATGGGAAGGTCTGGAAATGCCCTCCCGCAAGGACATATCTGCATTTTTTTCAGCTGGAAATGTTGTAAACTGAGAAATGCAGAAAGAAAACCCTGGTGAAATATTTTATCCTTTGGATTAAATGAAATGTTTTTAAGACAAAATTTCACTCACTCAAAATGCCTTTTATGAAGATACATGTGAGACAGTCTATATGGAATTATATAATTAAAATTCCTGGACCTATATTAGACATATGCAACACAAGAGCCAAGATTCTTTTCTGCTCAAGTGGGTGCTGCCATATTAATGAGAGGGGTATACGAGTATTGGGGGTCTTTCATTACTTGTGATAATACACTAGTCAAGAGTTGCATATTTTCAACAGAGTTAAACTTTGTGGATGCAGATATGCAACCTTCCTCATCCTTAAGGCTGTGACTGCATGATCATGTTTCTGTCTAAAACAGTTTATTTTGTTTATCCAAAAATTGTAGTTTATGTTTTCTCTATGTCTGAAATGGCAAAAATAAGATATATGTGTTAGACAGCAGAACATGCAGCTGTTTGAAGGTCTTTCTTTAGTATACATTCCATTCATAATTATGATTATAGAAAGCTGAAGCTTATATATTTTTAAATTTCATAAATATGTCAAATTAGGCAGTTCTGTAGGCTAACTGAGATATGAATGAAGCATTTGATGTTGATATAGCAATGAATTAAGTAAGCTTGGTTTTGATAAGAAAATAAGTACATTTTCAAAAAATAATCTTATTTAATTTTTTCTCCAGAATACCATTTTTTAAATTTTAATTTCTGAAAATTTTGTTTTTTTCCTCCCATGTCTTCAAAATTTCCAGAGATATGAAACCTCTAGAGCTTCCTTTTGCTTAGATTAAGCTTCAATTTATTCATATTTATTCATTTCAAAATATCCCCTATACAGTTCATTTGATCTTCTAGTAACTTCCCAAAATCATATGATTATGAAAGAGTTGTGTGTCCTCCATATACTGGTTATGCTCAGTTCTAGATCACCTCACACTGTGGTTTCATATTTATGTTTGAAGTGGAATTACAGTAACAGAAAGTTCCCAGTGTGTCTGATTAAATAAAACTGCTGCATTTCTTTCCCCATTTTAGTCTCTACAATCAGAATAAAACATGCTATGAATTGAAAGTTTTTCTTTCATTTTTTTTTGTGGATTTATTGGAAGCATATGTAGCCTTTTGTACTATCAAACAAGATTTCCATAATGTTTCTGTAAACCAGCAGTGGCTTTGTCATTTTCAGCAATATATCTAATTTAAACTTTTTTTTTTTTGCCCAGAAAATGGCTGCAGTATATAAATGCTGATTAAACTAACCTTCAGGAACAGTTAAGTAATCCAGTCATGTGATGTGTTGAATGGAATGTGGCAAATAGCGAATGGGTTTCTGTGAGGAGTCCTGAGCCTCAAAAAGTTAAACAAGCACACAGTACCAGGCCTCTTTGTGTTTCTTTATTCTGATCAGGTGTCGGAAATGATTAGGATCAACTATTTTCTTTTTTGTTTTGTTTTGTTGGCTAATATCCCATGGTGTACTCGAGGAGAGAGAAAAGGGGGCTAGGCTCAGCAGTTCTGTAATGGTATGGAGTGCATTAACTTCTGTCTGACTGCAGATGGACAAAACTGTGACAAAACACTGATAGAAAATGTTTCTGGGTTTGGTGCCACTGTGTTGGCATCCATCATTTTGAAGTAGCTGGAAATGTTTTGTAAAAACTATCATCACACAGTTAGGTTTTTCTCTGCAGCCACAGGGAATACGTATGCGTGTCCTTCCTCCATTTCATATTTTCTGTTACATTAGTTCCACCTTAAGTGCTATACTCTCTTGCATTATCATAACTATTCAGACTTAGAATCATAGAATTGTAGAGTTGGAAGAGACCACTTCTTTAAGCGCTGACCCTTTTGCTCCCATCTTTGCTGTTTAATGCTTTAGTGTCCTTCTTCGTGTCCTATAATTATAGTATAATTATAGTAAGTGAGGAACCTCCATGAAAAGTAGAGCATTCCCACTAATTGATTTTCATCCAGAAGAAGTTAGCCAGGAGAGCCAGCGTGATATAGTGGTTTGAACATTGGACTATGACTCTGGAGAACAGGGTTTGAACCCCAGCTTGGCTGTGAAAACCCACTGGATGACCTTGGGCAAGCCACACTTTCTCAGCCTCAGAGGAAGGCAATGGCAAACCTCCTCTGAATAAATCTTGCCAAGAAAACCCTGTGATAGGTTCACCTTAGGGTTGCCATAAGTCAGAAATGACTTGAAGGAACACAACAACAACAATGATGTTGGCCAGAGCATATCATTATAGGTATCCAAATGGAGCTTTGACTACTTTTCAGGAGAACTTTGAGGTAATACTGCTGCTGAATAGAGTGACAGCTGAATACATTTAATCCGTTTTTGTGCTTTTGTTCTTTTCTGTATTCCCCCTCCCCCAATAAGGGCCAGCACTTAATTAAACACACTTTGCTGATAAATTCTATAGTTTTTAGTTAATTAAATATATGTAAGAAATACAATCTTTCTAAAGGATAAAGGTAGTTGATTGTTTCTAGATTATTGGGAATGTTAGGACTGCAAATTGTAGCAACCCTAACTAGTGCTGAGAAATGGTGGGACTTGTGGTCCAACAACATCTGGAGGACTGTACAGTTTGCCACCCATTTTGGTTGATGCTCATATTGTGCAGCTGGTAGCAACTTAGAATTTTCTATTGCTTATTTCAGTTGGTAATGCCTTTAAGATCACATTTGGCATGTGAAATTTTTGTTAGTACTTGTATTGAAAATAAATTTATATACTCCGTATATTGCAGCGTATAAGACGACTGGGCGTATAAGACACCCCCCAAATTTTAAGTTAAAATATAGAGTTTGGGATATAGTCGTCGTATAAGACTACCCTCCAGCAAGCCACCCTTCCACCCTCCCTGAAGCCGCGACCGGGAGCCTGCATGCTGGTTGGGGAATTGCGGGAGATGGCTGACTGGCTGGGGAGATTCCTCAGTCCCGCGATTCCCCAGTCTGCTAGCCACCTCCTGCGCCTCCCCATCCTGCGATGGGTTGGGAAGGACGGGAGCTGGCTAGGAAGCTTCCCCCCCCCCACAGCCAGCCACCCCTCCGAGGTAGCTAGGGAGCTTCCTAGCCAGCTCCCGTCCTTCTTGAGGCAGCCACATCTCGGGTCTGTATATCCGCCGTATAAGACAACTCCCGAGTTTTGAGGAGATTATCAAGGGTTGAAAAATTGTCTTATACGCTGGAATATATGGTCAATCTGCTCTGTGATTGAGGACACTCATCATTTCATGTTTTAAAAAATAGAATAGATGAACTAATTAGTCACTAAATGTAGCCTTCAAGCTAAATCAGCAAAAGAGGCACCTCTGACTCAGTTGTTAAACAACATGTCACTAATATTCTTAGTTCACAAATGGGCACCACTGCCTTCAGAAAACTGCAATCAGTTCATGGATCTTCCAGAAAACACTGACTTAGGTACTCTGAGTTTTGAAGCAAACGTTCCCCATAAAGTTGGATTGCAAGTCATAAGGATTGTCATTTAGCCACCAAACTCATTCACATGCTTACTTCAGCTTTGGTGAATATATATTTGTGTGTGTGTATCTCTATCTCTATCTCTATCTCTATCACTATATCTATATCTTGATATGGGTCTTGTCTTCTTTGGGTGGGGGAAAATGGTAAAACAAAAATTTCTCATTCCTGTTTTGACATTCCATAGACTGAATGAATACAGTAAATAGGTTCTGAAAATGGTGAGTTGTAACTGTGACTGTAGAAGAGAGTAATATTTGGCCAGGAGATGTCACTGTTGTGTATTGCAGTTAGCCTGCACTAATTTTTGCAGCTGTTCCAAGACAAACAACTGCAGGAATAAATGGAACAATTGTGCTATTAGTTATGAGGTAAATGAAGAAGACTACAAATACAAGTGCCTAGAACTGCAGAGCAACTTTTGTGCAGATTTGACCATGTCAACCATTTTTTCTGTAACTACAATTATGAAACCATTGTTACTCTTGTTTAGCAGTTGTTATCTTTAACTTTGTTGTTGTTTGCTTTATAATACCAATTGTGTTTATTTGCTAGTTTTGGTATTCTCTTTAATGGGTATGAATTTAAATAGTAATTTTCCATTTCTTTTAAATACCAATATATTTACAGTCAGACACAATCAGGAACTTGTCTAGTTTCTTAAATATCTGTAGAATGAAAGTTTAGTATCCATTTACAATTGAGTCTTCATTTGTGTCAAGAGCTTTGATAATGGTTAATCATGTTAATGTGAAAAAAAAGTGTTCATAGTGATGTGATAGTATTAGGAAAGAAACAAAGTAATTCACCTAACCTGCATATGCTAAATTTGAACTGGGAAAATGCTCTGGAATACTTGCTTTTCAGAAATGAAATCTGAAACAATTTCAATATATGATATTAAAATAATAATATACAATTACAGATCTTTAATCTTTTAGTTGATAAGTTTACTCTGTATCTATTTGTACCTTCATAAGCACTATTGCAGCAAAACCAAAATAACTTTATTTCATCAGTGTACTGTACATATGAAACTAACTTGTTTGGTACTGTTTCCTTCTTTCCCATAGCTGTAGCCTGACACCTGTTAACAGGAATTGTCAGTGGCTGGGGTTGGTGCATTCTGAGTATTGAGTCTTGGTACATTGAATAATGCCATTTAACTGTAGCCTTTAATTGGCTACTTGTCACCCTTTCAGGCTTAAGGGAGCATGACTGGCATTTTTATGCTTTTTTCCCAGGGGAGAGAGAGGGGCACTACACTGAGGGCCTTGGGGACCACATGTAGTCTGCAGGCCACATTTAGTGGATCTTGTTCTCAACTGAATTCACACTCCTTCTTTCACACATGAAACTGGATCATTTAAAAATCTTTTGGCTAATGGGCAGTATAGAAATGTAATAAATAAAGCTTTCTACTATGTGCATAAGATCGTCTAAACAGGGCTAATGTATTCAATAGAGGGTTGTGGATTCAGTTTTAGGAGACTGAGTGTAGATTTTAGTTTATGCTACATTCATATATTTGAGTCAGATTATTTTAAAAAAATATAATGTAATGTCATTTAAAAATATTAAACACATGATTTAATATTTAATTTTTCTTTAAAAATCTATTTTTATCCATCTCTGCATTTGTACATCATGTGATTGGAAGTCTCTTTCTCCTGCTATTCTGGATCTTTATCTTTTGAAACACTCATACAAACATAAGAGCCATGCTGGATCAGACTAAAGGCCTATTTATTTCAGGATTCTTCACGCGGTGGCTAACCCTCACAACCAGGATATAAATGCAACAGCACCTCCCTTTACTACTTGTAGGATTACCATAAGTCAGAGTGGACTCAAAGGCATATAACACAACAAGAGTACCAATTTTTGTTTGCCATGCCTTTGAGTCTTAATAGCAGTTGCTGAGAAGTTGGTAAGCTGTTGATTGCAGGGTTGGGTGGAAAAAAGCTTTAAAAAAACAAATTAAAAAAACGGGCATGGTAGTGGTTTTAACTGTTGTTGTTTTTTGTTTAAACTTTTTTTTCTTCATTAAAACCAATATAGGACTAAATCAGAAAATTAAGTAGCAAAATGCAGTTCAGATGTTATGGCCACTAGCTTAAATAATAATTGTTCTTCAAAAAGTGCTCTTTTAAAGCAGATTGTTTTGGTTGAACTTAAATTAATTGAAGGATTTGTTTCTGAATAGCATTTCTTGCACTATAAAATAAACTGATTAAAAAGAAGCAACTGACATTAGATATTGGTCTTACAATGAACTACTGCCAATAAGCTGTTAAAGTTAAAAATGTTTAAAATTAAACAGTCATTGTTGTTCCAGTAAGAGGGCTGAAAAATAGTAATAATAGCCAGATTTTAAAAATATATGGATAATTGAAAAAAAAAGAAGTGTTTTTTTTAAAATCATTTGATTTAAACCAGCCAACCCTGGTTGAGGTTGATTGTTGAGTTATGTCATGCCCTGTTTATATTGTCATATTGTTGTAACTTATTACTATTGAACTGTATTATTTTGTGTTTAATTCTTGTTAATCACTTTGAGGATTGTTGGTCGGATAGTGGACTATAAATGGATAACAGACTACAGTACATCTCTGGAATTGTAATTAGCCTCTCCTCCGAACAACGTGGATTCATGTAATCTGAAAGGTTCATGGCAATTTCTGTGTTTCACTGCTGAGTGAGTTATAGGATGAATTAAATGTGAAACATTATATTCCACCTTTCTAAACATAAGCCAAGATTACTTTAGAAATTTAGAATAAAAACAATATCACAAAAATATATAATTGAACAACGGGGTATATATGATCAGACATGGTTATTTGGCAGGATTTCAGTCATAGCACCTCAATTGTGGGGATGAAATTCTATGTGGCCAAAATACTAGTTTTTCCTCCCTATATTTCAGTAGTATTCTCTTTCCCATCCTCCTTTTGTAAGAATGAAAGGGTGTATTTACTCACCTGCATTCTCCCTGCATTTAATCATAGCATGGTCTGTTACTCTTACAACAGAACTGCTACCTTTTAAGCTTCTGCAACCACTTCTTTTAGTAAGTTACATTAATACTTTCCTTGATAAAATATGCAGAAGGGACAATTTTGTTATCTTTATTTTCAGTTTGGTATTTATTCTGTGTCTGTAATTTGTATCTGTTCTGTGGTTCCTGCATTTATTAAAACGAACCTGACTTATGAGTTGTGGCAGAATAACTGCAGAGAAGACAGGCATTCTGTGGAACAATGGATTAATTAATTCTTTTACAGAATTAAAAATCTTTCAAGCAAGAGTTTGAGCTGGGGAAGAGTACCTTTAAAATTCAGATAATTTTATACATGCAGATGAATTATTTTTAGATGTGAATTTGGGAAGTGTGTGAAGGCTGAACGGTTTTTTCCTTGTTCTTGGAGATTAAAGAGTACACAATGGAAAATTAGACATGTCTTTATTAACCTTGAAGTACTGGCAGTAAACAGCAATCAGAGGTCTAGTGTCTTTTGCTGGTGGGTTGTATATTTCTGTTTATTGGAGGTGACATTAGCAGTGGAGCAGTGGTGAAAAGGCCATGTTGCCATTGCTAAATATACATCTCTGGCTGTCTGATAATAGGTTCCAGGAAGTTCAGTGGAAAATTAAAACAAAGCAACATTTATAGCTGATTGAACATGAAAAGCAGTTTTCATGCTGAATGGCAAATATGTGGACTTCAGCATTCCAGGAGTCTGATGCAATCCTGCTGGATGTGACTGACCCTGTGTGTACAGAATGGACTGTGGACACAGCAGCATGCAAAACTGCTTCATCTCTGAAGTGCTTTATGGGAAGGCAAATTTTGCTCCCTGACGGAAACAGTTCTTGTATAAATATCCTATATTTATACAGAACAGGGTTCTAAACAACTTTTATTACTATATCGGAAGGTAACTTTCCTGTGATCATCTGCTCCTCCCCCAAAACATACAGCTGATTGTTTCCCCCATAATACTTGTATTATGATAAAGCCATGGTATTGCTAGTTGTGTAGGGACATTGGAGTCTCCACTTTGTGTCAGTTATCAAAGAATTTGAGTACTAACATTGTAAGTCTCTGTGTATTTATTCAGAAGAATGTTCCACTGTGTTCAATCGGATTTGCTACCAAATCATTGTGCATAGGATTGCAGCCTAAACCTGAGAAAGTTATGTGTTTAAAGCATGCACAATATATAGAGGAATCAGATATAACAAAACATTTATATTGCTTCATATAGTGATGTATTGACCAAAATGTCTGTCCTCAGTTCATAACATTATTTGAATGTATGCTTATCTTTGAGCCAGAGTGGTGTAGTGCTTTGAATGTTACAGTTTGGGAGACCAAGGTTTGAATCACTGCTCAGCCACAGAAACCTACTGAGTGATATTAGGCAAGTCACACTTTCTCAGCCTAAAAGGAAGGCAAGGACAAACTACCTCTGAATAAATCTTGTCAATAAAACCTTGTGATAGGGCAGCCATAAGTTGAAATCAAGTTGAAGAGACATAACAACAACAGTGTGTATGTTTTGCATAGGATCTGGGCAAAAAAGAGAATGCTGAATGTATCTTGTGAACTGGCCCTTGGTTAAGCTTGGGGAAGTTAAAGTCATACCACATCATGGATGATCTAACATTGGCAAATCTGAAATGTACTGTTAATCTAGTAAAATTAACTTAAGTGCAACATAGGAAGGACAGAATTCAACAAGCTTTGTATGAAATATTTTATAATGCTTATTAAAAAAGTCCTGAAGAAACTTTAGCTGTAGTGCATTAATTAGTAACTTTTCATGTTGTGTTTTATGAAAGTTACTGTATGCATACCTTTATTAAATTATGTTGGTTGATTGAAACATTAGTTTTCTTACAAGATTGAGAATGTTCATTTTTATCATGCACGTACGTTTTTAATCACTTTTTGTGGTTGTTTTATTAATGGGTTGAACTTAAGTTTACTTTTGTAATTATCCTCATTGAAGAGCTGAGGAAGAGTTGTGAGACTTGAAAGTAATAAACCATTTCCTGAACATCTTTAAGATCTCTTTTCTTTCCATTTTTGCAGTTAGTGTCCTATATTGCCTTCTCTGTAAAGCTTTCCTTTAACAAAGGTATACAATTATTGGGTTAATAATAATTCATTGTTACACTGAGGTATAATTAAGAAAATATAGTTTGGTGGATGGTCTGTTGGATGATCTGTGTTAGGAACTGGACAGTAGCAGTGCAACTCATAGTTTTACTGGATCTCCTAGTTATTTTCATTACCATAGATTATGGTATTTTTTGAAGATGTCTGGCTGAGGTCAGAAATACTCAAAGAGAAGGGAGTTAATGATGGATGGCAGTTTCTTAACAATGAGATGTTGAAAACACAATCACATGTGATTCCAATTAGAAAGAAAAATGGAAGACACCTAAAGAAAGCAGGATGGATGCATAAGGAGCTTTCAGAGGAGCTGACATTTAAAAGGGACATGTATAAGAAAAGGAAGAAGGAGCAAATCAAGAAATATTACAAATGGGAGAATCCTGGAGCACTAAAGCTTAGAAGGAACTCAGTCTTGCAAGAGAGGTTAAAAATAATAAAAAGATGGGGTCTTGGCTGTGTTCAGAGTCAGAAGAAGGTCAAGGAAGCAGTAGGTCCTCTGGATGGAGAAGATGGACAATCGGTAATCGATGACAGAAAGAAGACAGAACTCCCGAACAAACTCCTGAACAACTACTTTGCTTCTGTCTTCACCCAAAACAAAAAAACTGTGATCAGTGTGGTGAAAATAGGATACATGATGCAGTGAGGGGGGTTGCAGCCTATAGTAGGTGTTCCTGTACTACCATTTTGCCTATCTGCTTTAAACAAATTCAGATCTTCAGAGCCAGATGAATTGCATCCGTGGGTGCTAAAGGAACTTGCAGGAGTAATCACAGATCCTCCATATATAATATTTGAGAATTCTTGGAAAACAGGTGAGGTCCTTGCAAACTAGAAGTGGACAAATATTGTCCCCATCTTTAGAAAGGGGAAAAAAGAGGAAGCAGGTAACTACTGACCTGTCAGCTTGATGCCGATACCAGAAACATTTCTAGAACAGATCACTAATCAGTCAGTCTGTGAGCACTTAGAAAAGAATGATGTGATTACTAAGAGCCAGCATGGGTTTCTCAGAATCATGTAAGATTAATCTTATCTCTTTTTGAAATAGTCTCACAATCTTGGTAGATCAGAGAAATACTGCAGATGTACTGTATCTTTATTTTAATACAGTGTTATTCTTGCAGACAAACTGATAAGATGTGGGCTAGACCAATGCTACTGCTGGTCAATAGACCAGCTTCTAGGAAAGAAACAGTTGCAGCCAATGGAGATAAGTACAGGACCAGTCCCTGGCATACTTGGGGAAAATGTGCCAGTCAAAACTAGTAGCCACTAATAGTTTTATCCTCCATGAATTTGTCTGATCCTTATTTAAAACCATCCAGGTCACTACTTCTTGTGGTTTCTTGTTGTTGTTAACTGCAGTCAAGACCAATACAAGAAGGCCTGCTTCTCAGACAGACTATGCCCCTATAACTGGCCAAATAGAAACAACAGAGCATGTATTACTCCAGTGCTCATACTACAGGGACATCTGTCTCAGCCTTATTTCACCCCTACTGCATAAATACCAAGGACACACCTTACAATTCTATACCACTCTGTTGCTTTCAGACACCAACTCTGAAACAACATATAATGTTGCCAGATTCTGTGCAGTTAAAATTCATCAGGCAATGGCCTCCGCAGTAGAATAGTACCACCTTGTCTTGTTATACTGGAGCTATGCAATCTGAAGGGTCATTTTAAATGCTGCTTTTATCCTGTTTTTAACCTGTGTTTTTACCTTTTTATCCTGTATCCCCTTTTACCTGTGCTGGTCTATGACTGTAGTAAAGATTCTATTCTATTTTATGCAGTCAAGTAGATTTCAACTTATAGTGACCCTATGAATGAGAGACCTCCAAGTCACATTAACAGCCTTGCTCAGTTCTTGCAGACTCAGGGCCATGGCTTCCTTAGAATCATAGAATTGTAGAGTTGGAAGAGACCACGAGGGCCATCCAGTCCAACCCCCTGCCACGCAGGAAATCTTGATCAAAGCATCCCCGACAGATGGCAATGCAGCCTCTGTTTGAAGACCTCCAAGGAAGGAGACCCCACCACGCTCCGAGGGATTGTGTTCCATTGCATATATAAAGCAATTAAGGCTTTGCCAGGTGTTTCTTAATGAGCAGGTTTTTCTCATAAAGTCTCAGATACTTCCTTTGAGCTTTCTTTGAGCTTGCTGCTGGGTATACAATGGTGGACATAAGTCCCTCTCTTCTTCTGCATCCTTATCTGAGTGGGCAGGAATCTTTGCTGGGACTGATGCCAATCCACTCAGACCAGGCTCTTCCTCTGCTTGAGCCTCTAGGTTGATAAACCTGTGCCAGGGTTCCTAGGGCTGTTCCCTGCAATGTCCTCCTCTGACTCTGACTCTATAGCCTCATCAGGCTCATGGGGCATGACACTTCCAAGCACAGCAAGGGATTTAGTGCTCATTTAGTCCTACAACCAAAACAGGACACCTGGTTCACCTGTTCCATTTTGAAGTATTTGGTTAACAAAGATGTTCTTCTAGTGCACAACCATTAGTCATTCACATTTTTTTAATGGGCAGTAGTTGTACTTATTCAGTTCTTACAGCCTTAATGAGCACTAAGGTGAAGAGACCAATGTAAAACAGGTTACATGGGAGAGAAGAGAAGGAGCACTGGGGTTAGGGTAGGATAATGGGTTTTTCACCCCCTAACAGGAGAGATAACCGAAGAAGAAAAGAGACACGGGAATCAGGTTTCCTCACATCAAACTTTCTGCTCAGAAAGCATTTTCTTTCATTGTAGATGTGTGAAGATAGGATACTTATGATTACTCAGTTATGAAGGAAATGCACTTTGCAAGTGCTCAGACGTCCTATGCTTTTTATCACTTCATCCAAGAAAATGGATTTTGAGGTCCACTGCTAGCTCAAATTAGACCTTGTAGCTCATCATTGTCCATTTAAATTGTGCAACAGCAATTTTAAAGAACTGGTGTCCATATAGTTTACATATTTAGCAACATATCAGCCTCTAAGCATTTTTTTAGCCTTTCAGAAGTATGGAAGAAAATCAGTGTTTCTTTTTAGAACATTCAAAAATGGTAACAAATGTTTTAGCAATACCTATTTGAAGAGTTGATTGACTCTATCCATCTGCAATACACTCTTCCTCTTTTCCTACTGCCTTACTAAGCAGTATTGTCTTTTCTAGTGAGTCTTGACTTCCTATGATATTTCCAAAGAATAACAATTTATACAATAACATCCAAAATCCACAATCCACAAAACAGCAAGAGCTTTATTGGGCCAACCAAAAATGCACGAAATACATCATGCAAGCTTTCAAAGCCCCGCTGGCTTCCTCATCAGGCAAAATCATACAGGAGAACAGAAAACATGATGATGTCACAGGTCTACATTTTGTCAAGATTAGATTGATGCAGGGATATCAATGTAGGCAGAGGCCACTCCTTTCTTTGGTCATGTGGGCTCATAAAATCCAGGCAATATTGATTTAGTCAAAACAGAATTTGATTTAATAACACAAGGAAAGAAGAAGAAATTAATATTGAAAATATATAAACTTCTATTGAAATTTAGCCAAGAACAAGAAACAATCAAGCCATATATGGTGAAATGGGCACAATATATAGGCCATGAGTTACAATTAGAATTTTGGAAACAGCTTGGTCCAAAAATATAAAATTTACAAAGAGTAATAATTTAAGGGAAAATTTCTATAAGATAATTAACTTGTGGTATGTGACTCTGGAAAAATTAGGAAAAATATATAAAAACATCTCCAATAATTGCTGGAAGTGTGGAAATTCGAAAGGTACGTATTTCCACATTTGGCGGAATTGTAAAAAAGTGAAGAAATTTTGGGAAAAGATACATAACCTGTTAATTAAAACTTTGAAGGTTGAGTATCCAATGGAACCTGAGATATATTTACTAAATATGTTATATAATATAGATGGGGAAATAAGGAGAAAGTACTCTTACGTGCAGTTACAGCCGCCAGGCTAGTAATAGAAAAAAAAAAAGGTGAGGAGGTACCGACAACTAAAGAATGGATTGAAAACTCTTTGAAATGTATGAGATGGACAAATTATCTATCATTATAGATGACAGAAAAACATTGGACGATTTAAAAGACTGGCAAGAAATAACTTCTTTATGGAAAGATTACTGGGGTGATACTTGGTTAACAGATGAAAATGTAATTTTGATTTAATAATGGAGAATGGAGGAAAGCAAAAGAAAAAGGAGAGATATTTAGGACAGTTATGGGGGGATAAATATGGAATGATCAACAGCCAAAAGGAAAATGAGATGATGGAAGTCAGTCTGTTATGTTTTGCTTTTTTTGTGTTATGTATTTTATGATACACATAAAGATAATAATTAAAAAATAAATAAAACCCAGGCAGTAAAATTCAAACTCCATTAACAACATGAAAAAAATCTGACAGTCATACTTCAAACCAATGTCCTCCCACTCCGGTCCCTGGAGGAGGAGATGGAGTCATTTTCCCAGCAATGCAAACACAAGAAAAAGAAGTACAATAAGGGGAAGGATCAGCATCTTCCCATAGTTTTTACTGAACATGTGGTCTCTGACATTACTTCTCATTTAACACCAGTCTTCCAATTGGTCCCAGCCATGATTGAGCTGGCAACATCTCCTGCTCGAAGTGACCTTCCTCTTTGAGAGTTGGCAGCACCTCAGCTTTCCTCTGAGGATATAGAGGTGCCTCCAATTAGACAGCAGCCCCATGTTGTTTCAGGGAATGTGTCTGAAGGTGAAATTCTGGTGTCTTTACCTATTGTGAGGGTCTCTATTATGCCTCCTCTGCCTGACCTTCTACTTCAGGGGTTTCTGTCACAAGGCCACTTCTGCCTGTTCCCTCTTCTCCGTGTAGATGGTCTTGTCGGCTTCGTCGAGGTCTTGGTCCTCCTCCTCCTCCTCCTCCTCCTAATAATAATAATAATAAAATTTATTTATATCCCGCCCCTCTGTGAGCAATCGGGGTGGCTTACAACAATAAAATAGTACACAGTATAAAACAACTCAAAATCCCTTCCCCCCTCTTAAAACATTATTAAATTAATACAAATTAAAATCAATATATAATACAATTTATTAAAAACCCTTTCGAGCAAGCAGCATCAGTTTGTAGATCCAGAAGCAACCTCCAGAGGGGGTTCCTGAGGCCGGGGTTAGCTATTCCGGAAAAGCCTGCCTGAAGAGAACCGTCTTGACAGCCTTTTTAAAGCTGTCTAATGATGTCAATAGGCGGATTTCATCCGGCAGGCCGTTCCACAATTTGGGGGCGACAGCTGAGAAAGCCCTCTGGGAGGTGGTCGCCAGCCTAGGTCTTTGTGGCTGCAACACATTCCTCTCAGAGGACTGGAGAGCGCGGGGAGGATTATAAGGGAGAAGGCGGTATAGCTTGGGCCCAAACCCTCCCCCTAGTCCACTCTTCTTCCAGCTTGAGGGACCGTTCTTGCTCTTGTAGGTTTCATTGATCTTTACATTCATGATGCTCATGTTATTCATGATACTCATGATATTCATGATCAACGTCTTCACTGTCAGCGTCAGAAATACTTCTGCGGCAGATGTAAGAGCTGAAAGAGGCACTCATTCTATTTACAGCTTGACAGTAATCAAAGTTTTTAATTACTGGTGAAAAATATTGCATGTGGATTCGGTTAGATTACCTAAATTATGCTTGGAAGAACAATCAGACAATCCCCTACATAGTACTTGGATCTATCAATTGATTTTGTTTTATGGTTTTTCATCTCAGTATCTATTCTCTGTTAGACATCAGGCTCGATCATTATTTAAACAAAGAGTTCTGGATGTAAGTGCTCAGTCTGACAAAGAGACACTGGCCTACACTAGGTCATTAAAGTAGCTGGCAAAAAAATAAGTTTTTTGAAATAGAAAAGTAATTAAAAATAAGTGATTCAGCTTCATAGGAGAGCATTGACAAGAACTAGGTTTGAACAATTAGACACCATGGTTAGATATGGTAGATTCCATCAAATCCCATATCATGAGAGAATATTTATTTGTGGAGTAGAAGTAGAAGATATCACGCATGTGCTTCTGAACTGTCAGTTGTATGATACAGCAAGGTCTCAGTATTTATAGATATTTCTGGATAGAATAAAATACGGGGATCAAAATACACAATTAACTTTTCTTTTACAGGGTTCGAATAAGCATATTACTATTAGAGTGGGCAAATTTATAGATAGTGCTGGTCAACTGAGGAAACATTTACTCATATTTCATTAATTTTTTGTTATTTATTTTTATATGTATATGTGTATATCTATATCTATATCTAAATATATATATGAAAATTTTAGCAGTAATGGATATGGTGCCTTTTAAAGGTTTTAGTAGTGTATCCCTGCTCGTTTGTCTTTATGATTTCATATACTGTTGGGATCTAATAACTTTGATATGACCTAGCGACTAATCAATAAACTATGTATTGTTGTTCATTTTTAGAGTGGTGATCATTGTTGGAGATGTCCGACATTGAACGCCACCTATTTTTCCTATTGTCGGTATAGAAGCTCCCCATCATCTTGTGGATGGTATTTGTGTGATTATGAATCCCCGCATATTTACTACGATAAGGAACAAGACTTGTCCTAGATATTGACAGAGTCATAAGTGTCACCGTACTTACAGGGAGCATCCTCCCACAGCAGTCTCTGCCCCTTCAGTAATCCAACCTCACGCTGGAGCCCAATCTGGAGTTGCCATTCAGCACTTTCCTCCATGGCTCCTCAGGAGCCTGTTGCTACAATTCAGGTGCTTTCTTCCCTGGCTGCTAAGGGCCCTTGTCTTTCCAGGTCCCCTCCTCTTCAGTCAGGCTTCACTTTTTAGTGTCAATATGACATAATGACACTTTTTCACTATCTTTCCTATCTGTGGGATTGTCATAAATTCCAAAGACACAAGAGTAAAACAGGATAAGTTGATCAGCAGTATAAAAGGGAAAAGAGAAGTGAAGGGAGAGATAATGACAGAGTAGAGGCCCTTAGATTTCCCCATGGGGAGCTCATTGCTTATTTTTAGTGAGTTAAATTTCACTGGTGTGAATGGGGTGAGAATCACATTGTGAGGGTTGAGAAGAAAGAGAGAGAGAGTTATGGAGGTGAGGGGATAAGGTAAATGGGATGGTGCTGGAAAGGCAGGATTGTTCAGAGGACACCTTTAAAAGTGCAGCCAATGTAGTAAAAGGTAGTAAGAAGGGAATTAAATTACCGAGATTTTGATGTAATGGAGAGAAAGATAATGGCTAGGAGATGACAACCAGGAAGAATACAGTCTGTGGAGTGTTAAATGGGGACAACTGGTTGGTCATCTTATCAAGTGAGATATGTGGAGTGAGAAAAGCAGTGAGAGAGATACCCTAGGAAGGTGGAGCAAGCAGGCACAGTAAATAGAAGTGAACTCTAACTTTCTCATTAACGTCTTGTAGAAGAACTGGCATCTCAAAATATCATCTTTTGGCAGCTTCCATTGCTGGCTTTCCTGAATTGTGCTAACAGTGGTTAGTTGAATAGCTTTTGTATAAAGCTAAAACAGTAAAGGAAAGGTGCACATACTCATTTGGTCGTATTTAATATAATAAAGCTAAGTAAAAGTGTTCCTTAAAACAGCTACCATTTTAAAAATATACTATTAATCTCCAGGAATCTTAAAAAACTGTTTTAAGTTTTACCAAATGAGTGATAACAGCAAATGTTTCCTATCATTTTCTAGCACAAGGAATAGTTCTGTCTCTGAATAGAGAATTCATTATAATCAGTTATTTATACGTGCAAGTCCATTCAAATGGCCATTATCTTTCCCTATCTTGGGAATCAAACAAACCAACTTTTCTTACTTTTCAGGGTCTTCAGTACTGCTGCTTATCAGCCCACCCTCCCCACAAATGAATGACCATTTGATGTGCTTGCTTTAGTCTGCTGGGGATATAGTACTTTATTTGCTTGACTGACAAATACTTACAGGCTTTATGAAGGGCTTGTTCATCTTGATCTTGTTTAGCCTGTCCCATGCTAACCTCTGGCTCTTGTTGGATGGAATAGGAACTGCTCCAGTTCCTATTGACATGAAACAGCAAAGAAAAAATATTAATCTCTTTAATGCTGTGGTCATGTAATATATTTGTGACTTTGATCTAGGTATGTTTGCTTAATTAGTGTAATTTATAAACACACACTTAAGGTTTGGCATGAATACACCTTAGTGGGATTGATATCTGATAAATATTTATGTCATACTTCTTCATTTTGTTTTCTCTATTTCATCTTGTAGTTTGGGTATCTTCCCTTTTTGCAAGTCTGGTTAATTTTTGATAGTTAAGGTACTATTAATAACAAACAGAAAGGGTGTGTGTATATGTGTATGTGTGTGCGTGTGCATGTGCACACAGAGTTGGTTGGTGATACAAAAGAAATGAAGACAAAAAGATAGGCAAAAAGAAAAAAAACTGTGGCAAGTATACAAATTGGAGCAGATCACCACTTATTTACATGTATGTATTTAATACTTTGTCTCATAATAGGATTTTCAAGGTAAAAGACATTTAGGAGTGGTTTACTGGTGCCACCTTCTGTGCACTACTGACAAGAGTTAGCTAAAGTGCTTCAACAGTTGTCTGTAAGTGATCCTCCATCAATGTCACCTCCCACTACTGCTGCTGCCCAGAGCTTCCCTTCCAGAGTTACTGCACCATCCTCACCATTGGAACTATTAGTAGGCTTTTACTGATGTGGTTGTTACTCTATAAAGAGGATGGATGCATCTTAGGCTGGTGTTTCCACTTTGAGCATTCTAACTTGAATGTTTCTTTGAGTGATTCTGGTCTCCTGACAGTATTAGTCTCACTCTGTGAGACACTCAAACCCCCTTATGGTATTAAGGTGTGCACCAAGAGAGAGAGAATATTTCAATAAAGAACCAGCAATTTTAGAAAGAGAAGAATCTGCTCTCAGATTCCTTGGAAGAAAGAAATCATCAGGAACAGGAGTAGAGCTGTCTCAAGCTATAAAGACTGAATCCATCCAAATTCTAACAAAAATCCTCCAACAAATATGGGAAACAAAACAATGGACCATGGACCATATATTCTAATCTCAAAGAAAGAGGACACCAGGGATTGTAGTGACCATTGGACTATAACATTTATCTCTTGTGCAAGCTCAATATTTTTTGACAAAGACATTTACCATATATGGAGTGAAAAACTGAAGAAAAGTAAGAGACATAGAGATCATATTGTGAACATACATTGATTAATGGAGCACTCTAAAGAATTTCAGAAGAAAATCAGCCTGTGCTTCATAGATTATAGCAAAGCTTTTGACTGTGTTGACCATGAAACACTGGATTGCTCTAAGAGAAATGGGAATGCCACATTTGATTGTTCTGATGTGTAACCTGTTCTTTGAACAAGAGGCCACTGTTAGAAGAGAATATGTAGAAAAAGAATGGTTTCTGATTGTCAAGGAGATGAGATGAGGTTGCACTTTGTTACAATCTCTGTTTAATTTATATGTAGAGTATATCGTACAGAAAACAAGATTAGACTTGGAGGAAGGTGATATGAAAATTGGGGAAAGAAACACGATTAGTTTAAGATATGCAATTGACACCATATTAATAGCAGAAAATAGACTTGGAACAGCTTCTGGTGAAAGTTAAGAAGAAAGTACAAAAGCAGAGTTACAGCTGAATAATTAAGAAGACATAAATAGTGGCCACAGAAGATTTACATAATTTTAAACTGGATGATTGAGATGTAAAATTGTTTAAGATTTTCTATTCCTTGGCTCAGTCACTAATTAAAATGGAGAATATAATTGAAATAGGAAGAAGATTTAAGATTTGGAAGGGCAGTTAGGAAGGAACTAGATAAGATCCTCAAGTGTAAAGATATATGATCAAACTAGCTGTACCCAGCATAACATACGCTGTTAAAAAACTCTCCCAAAAATGCCCAGTAGACCTCACAACAACCCTGTAAGGTAGGCCAGTGAATTTTAAAATTCAATGTCCCCCACTTTTTCTGGAATTGCTGAGGGTGACTTGCTCTGTTGCCCTGCACTGCCAGTTGACTGTCTGGGTCCCAATCTGGTCTACAGACTGAGTGGCAGGAGTGGATTGTGAGGTGGAGAGGGAATTTGCTTGTAGGTGATGATTGGTTTGGTCTGTTACTTGAGCAGCCAATCAGCACACTGGGAAAGGCAACATGCCCAAAAGAATTTTACATATATATAAATACAAAAGTCAGGATCATGTATGCCATAGTATTTCTGATTTCTGTGTATGATTGTGAAAGCTGGATAGTGAATAAAGGCTGTCACGGGGGGAAATCACCTCATTTATAATGTAATGCTGGAGCGGTGTTTTGTGGATACTCTGGACCACCAAAAGACAAATAAATGGATTCAAAAGTGGTCAGAAGGCAAAATGACTAAGCCGAGGCTATTGAACTTTGGACATATTGTGGGATGATATGACTCACTGGAAAAGATGGTAATGCTCAGGGAAGTTGAGCTCTAATTGGACTAAGTATTTGAAATACTGATATTCACAGTTTTTTAATGCACGTATATGGGTAGCATAGTAATCTGAGAGAGCCAGTGTGGTGTAGAGGTTTCAGCATTGGACTGTGACTCTGGAGACCAGAGTTCAAAGTCCTGCTCAGCCGTAGAAACCCACTGGGTGACCTTGGGCAGGTCACAGTCTCTCAGCCTCATAGGTAAACTTCCTTTTAACAAATCTTGCCAAGAAAGCCTCATGCTGGGTTTGTCTTGGGGTCGCCATAAGTTGGAAACAACTTGAAGACACACAGCAACAGTATTCTGACATTTCTTCTTATATGAAATTAGGACCTTTTTTTTTTGTCATACATGGATGGTGTCAGTCATAAAACAAAAACTCTTAGACTGGATGAGAAAGTTGTTTTACTGCAGAGTGGTATTTTTTGGTGTGAGTCAGGAAGCAAACTAGAAACAAATTCTCTAAACGTAACATGGTGAATTGGTAGTTTTGTGTTTTACAGAAGAAATACTTGTTTACTAGGGTGGGAATTGTGTGATCCTCCAGATGTTGGAACTACAGCTTCCATCATTCTTCACCACAGCTGTACTGGCTAGATCTTCAGATGCAGTTCAACAGCATCTGGAGGGCCTCAGAATTTGCAGTCTTACTCTGCACAAATGTTTGGTTTTTGTCATACTACAGGAATATAGCAATGCTAATGATTAGTAGAGAAGGACAGTATCCTATTTACTCTTTTGTCAGGTGCTGGAGGTTATTTTAGCTTATTTCAGTTTATAATACATTAGATGGGAAACTCTATGTCTTCTCGATTTGAAATGTGGTCAGAACACATGGTAGCCAAATACATGCAGTAGCCAGAAATGTTAGCAAAACGCAAGACTGGAGTGAGGACTTTGTTTGTTTCCTAGTGTGTTCATGCTGTATCCTTTTGTCCAGCAGTTCCACGAAATCATCAGGGCACAGGAGAATATGCCAGGTGGCAGTCACATTCAAATTCTTGGATTCCTACCTGGGTCTTTATCCATACCAGGTCCATAGGGAAGTTGACTCTGGAAGCACCTGCTGCAATCTCTCTTCTTGAACAGGTCTGTCCCTAGATGATAGTGAAGGGGTGGAGAAGAAAAGAAGGGAGAAAACTCATTTCCCCTTGCCCCTTTTCTCTTCACTCCATCAGCTCTGTCCTATCTGCGCTCGTAAAGACATTATTGATGTCTTTTGTAGGATTTTGTTTCCTCCAGGATATTTGCTCCATTTAGAGATAGCATGCGTCCTTCAGTGATAAAATAAATATGGGTGAGAGTTGCCTTAGCTTGACTTTCTGAACATGATGCAAATTAAGGCTGCTTTGCCACATGTTGTTTGCATGGTTGTATCTCATGTTGTAAGAAGATGGAATGTCTGTTTGGAATGTGTCATTACTTTACTGACAGATCCTAGCAGGTGAAGCAGATGTCTAAAGTGGCTGCTTTTTTTCTGTGACACTTTACAGTCAGTTGTTTCCTGCTGGACTGGAGTGAAATTTAAGTGGCTGCATGGTGTGTTTAAACTTTTAGGGAAATGTACCTCTGACATATCAACCCTTTCCTTACTTTTGCTTGCTTAATCTGTAGTGCCTAAGGCTTGTTGATTGTCAAGGTAAATCTAAAGGAGTGTGCGTGTGCACACATACACACATGTGCACCTTTAAGTCACCTGTTGACTTTTGCTGTCATAATATTTGTGTTCGCAGTTTCTTAAACAGGACGTTCCCTAAATAGATTTCTACTGCCATTGCCACTACCACTGCATAATCATTTGAAAGTTTAAAAATTTCTAATATCAGAGCTCCAGACATTTTGGTTGACCATCAGCAAGACTTTGGCTGTTGTGCAGTTGATGGTTTGTGATGAGCTGCAGTGGCATGGAGCTCTGTAACAGAAGCTCCTGTCCTTCATGCAATTTTAGATTTGTAAGGGATCTTAAGAATCATGTAGTCCAGCCCCATGTCCATATATATATAATCGGTGGCAGAAAGCCAGCCTCTACTTAAAAATGGGTTTAAGCAAAGGGGATTCTCCACTGAAGGAGAGTGCAATGCCTTCTATGGCAGGCCCTTGTATTGTTGATCAGCTCTTTACCATCAAGAAGTTCTTTGGTCAAAATGTACTCCTTTCCTACAGTTTGAATCCATTGCTTCAGATCCTGCCCTCTGCAGTTACATTCAAAAGGGGCAACTCAGGAATGACAAGATTGAGATATAATAAGTAAATCCAATGCAGTTGAGAAAGGAAGATAAGATATAAATTTTATTTTTGCATTTTTAGTAATGAAAAGACTGACATGGTTAAATGAAGCAACTATGTAAAGTTTCATTTGTAACAAGAAAAGAACATAATTTTACATAATTTTTAAACATAATTTTTAAAAAAGGCTCCTAATAATTCAAAACAGCTCCACTGGACGGCTCTTTGCAGATGCAGTGGTAGCTGACAAAAAAGATTTTTCTGCTGCCCACATTGCCATGGAGTAGGCTCTCAAGTAGGCTGTACCCTACAGATTAAATCCTATAGTCTGATACACTGAGGAGGATATTAACTCTTCAGACTTTTATCAATGAGATTGTAGATCACTGTTTAAAGATTTTGGTTAGTTTGCATCCATGAGACTGTGTGTTCAGACCTTGAAGTGCCTCGGAGAAAAAACAAGGATATAAAACTCATAGGAAATACTTTGAGGAAAGGCTGTACCTCAGTACTAGAGCATAAGTTTTGCGCATAAAAGGTCCCAGATTCAAACTATAATTACCTTAAAATTGATTTCTCAGGTAGCATTGCTCAGAATGATCTGAAATATCAACATACCACTGTGAATGCACCAATTCTGTTTGATTTTAGAAGCTAAGTAGGGTTTGGCTTAGTTAATACTTGGATAGGAGACCAACAGCAGATACTAGAGAGTTCCTGGTAGGGTTGGAAAAGAATCAGTAAAGAAACCCTGGAGACCAATTTCTTCCAGTTAGAGTTGATAGTGCTGGAATAAATGGACCAGTGGTGTGACTTAGTATAAGCCAGTTTTTTATTGTCTCTGTGAGGTTTCAGGAACCACAGTCAAAGTAGGCAGTACTGGACTAGATAGGCCACCAGGATGACTCAGGATAATGTAGCTTCATATGTCTATGCCCATGGCTAAGTTTGTATGTTGTAGTTGGTGAAACCTTTTGACATGAAAAGAAGCATGTGAGGCAGTATACAACCATGTTTGGGGTCAATTTGTAAATTCCCTCTGTGCAAGCACAGGAGATATTCCTATCTCACTGTGTATAAAAATGTGTCAATTGCAGGCTGTGGTTCTGGATATATTATTGGTATAACATTTTAAAACAAAGCAGTATACAAAAATTAAGACAGAAGGGACTTTATTTCAGAAGTACATTACCAGTCTTTATCAATCTTATTCCATTCAAGGCAGCCTGTTTTCTTCTGGCTGGCCAAAATAGTTGAGAACAGCTTTGTAATTCTGTTTTTCCTCATTCTCAAAAGCAATAGACATTTAATTTGACAACATAGTGGATTGTCAATGAAGAACTTATTAATAGCATGAAAAGCTGTGGAGAATGGTGAACTTAAAATATTCTTATATATGTTTTTCATTTCTGGGCTTTTAATTTGGCAGTTATAGTCGGTCCTTGGTATCTGCTGAGGTTTGGTTCCAGGACCCCTGTGAATACCAAAACCCATGAATGCTCAAATCCCAATATATACATAGTGAAATGGTGCCCCTTATATAAAATGGCAAAATCAAATTTTGTTTTTTGGATTAAAAAACAATATTTTCAAACCATGGCTGTTTGAATCTGTGCATGCAGAATCAGTGGATATGGAGGGCTGACTGCATATTGAAGAAGAAAATCTGGTATAAAATACTGCACAGGAAGTTGTGGCTGAATAGAAGTTCATAGGTTATTACAGTGCAGTTGCTCTCTCTAAATGCACATCAAACTTGTGTTATTGATAAGAAAGACAAATCAGTCCATTTTCCAGACTGTACAGTACAATGCTGTTTCTTAGATCTCCATTTAGGCTGAATGGATGTTGGAACATTTGTATTTACCTGTTAAAAGAATTTTGTAAAACGTGGCTTTAATTGATACTGAATCCAAGATCAATAACTATCAACTATCCTTTCCTCTCTGAAAGTTTTCAATCCCCTGATATTTGGAAGCAAAGTAAACTCTGAAGTGTACCTGTTACGCTTGTGCCCTAATGAAACTTTATAGGTCTGTTTACAGGTAGACCTTTCCTAAATAGATTTTAATACCTCTGTAACCAGCTGTAGCTTCCAAATTGTATTCAGTGTCATGCTCACATTAAAGTAAATGATCTAAGAGGTGCAAAGACATGAATGACTGGTCAAATTTCTCTGATTAGGATGGATGCTGTCTATTAATTGGATGGGATACCTATGGCTACAATGGTCACCTGCTCTTTGAGCACTTCATGGTTCCTTGAAAAAGACTGACTTTGTAACTGTCAGGAAGTGCCAGTCCCATCTACTCTTCAAGTTTTTCTTTAGCCATCCCCTTCTAAAACTAAACTCTCTTTTCTTTTGCTATCCTTCCTTTTTTGCTAGTATATTTACCAGTTCTTTTGAAGGTACCATGTATATATGTATATATTGAAGAGACTTCAAGACGGATGGCACTTTCTCAAAAGGGAGATACTGAAGGCACAATTTCAAACAGTACCATTGAGGAAGAAAAATGAGAGGTGTCTCAAGAAACCAGGATGGTTGACTAAAGAAATATCAACAGAGCTAAGTTTTAAACGGAACATGTATAAGAAATGGAAAAAGGGGGAAATCACCAAAGAAGAATTCAAACAGATAGCGAACACATGTAGGAGTAAAGTCAGAAAAGCTAAAGCACAGAATGAGCTGAGGCTTGCTAGAGAGGTTAAGAACAATAAAAAGGGTTTTTTTGGGTATGTCCACAGCAAAAGGAGGAAAAAGGAAATGGTTGGGCCACTATGCGGAGAAGATGGCAAAATGCTAACAGGGGACAGAGAAAAGGCAGAATTACTCAACACCTTCTTCGCCTCAGTGTTTTCAGAAAAAAAGGTAAAGGGGGACCAACCTGAGGATAAAAGTACAGAAGACACAATAGGGGAAATCCAGCACAGAATAAGCAAAGAGGTAGTAAAGGAATACCTTCTTAATCTAAATGAATTTAAATCTCCAGGACCAGATGAACTACATCCAAGAGTATTAAAAGAGCTGGCAAATAATATCTCAGAGCCATTGGCAATAATCTTTGAGAACTCCTGGAGAACAGGAGAAGTCCCAGCAGACTGGAGGAGGGCAAACGTTGTCCCCATCTTCAAAAAGGGGAAAAAAGAGGATCCCAACAATTATCGTCCAGTTAGTCTGACATCAATACCAGGGAAGATTCTAGAGCAGATCATTAAACAGAGAGTCTGTGAACATTTAGAAGACAATGCCATAATCACAAAAAGTCAACATGGGTTTCAGAGTAACAAGTCATGCCAGACTAATCTGATCTCTTTTTTTGATGAAATTACCAGCTTGGTAGATGAAGGGAACGCTGTGGACATCGCATACCTTGATTTCAGTAAGGCCTTTGACAAAGTTCCCCATGACATTCTTGCAAACAAGCTTGTAAAATGTGGGCTAGACAAGTTAACAGTTCAATGGATTTGTAATTGGTTGACCGGCCGAACCCAAAGGGTGCTCAGCAATGGCTCCTCTTCATCTTAGAAAGATGTGACCAGTGGGGTGCCACAGGGTTCTGTCCTGGGCCCAGTGCTATTCAACATCTTTATCAACGACTTGGATGAGGGAATTAGGGGCATACTTACCAAATTTGCAGATGACACCAAATTAGGAGGAGTAGCTAATACCCTGGAGGACAGGATCAAAATTCAAGATGACCTGGATAAACTGGAGAGCTGGACCAAAGCTAACAAAATGAAATTCAATACGGAGAAATGTAAGGTACTGCACTTAGGGTGAAAAAATGAAATGTATAGATATAGGATAAGGGAGATCTGGCTGAATGAGACTACGTGCGAAAGGAATCTAGGAGTCCTAGTAGACCACAAGTTGAACATGAGTCAACAGTGTGATGCGGCAGCTAAAAAGGCCAATGCAATTTTGGGCTGCATCAATAGAAGTATAGTGTCCAGATCAAGGGAAGTAATAGTGCCACTCTATTCTGCCTTGGGCAGCCTCACCTAGAATACTGTGTCCAGTTCTGGGCACCACAATTAAAAAAGGATATTGACAAATTGGAGCGTGTCCAAAGAAGGGCAACTAAAATGGTGAAAGGTCTGGAAACGATGCCTTATGAGGAGAGACTTAGGGAGCTGGGTATGTTTAGCCTGGAAAAAAGACGGTTAAGAGGCGATATGATAGCCCTGTTTAAGTATTTGAAGGGGTGTCACGTTGAGGATGGAGCAAGCTTGTTTTCTGCTGCTCCAGAGATTGGAACACGGAGCAATGGATGCAAGCTCCAGGAACAGAGATTCCACCTCAACATTAGGAGGAACTTTTTGACAGTAAGAGCTGTTCGGCAGTGGAATGCACTCCCTCGGAGCGTGGCGGGGTCTCTGTACTTGGAGGTCTTTAAACAGAGGCTGGATGGCCATCTGTCGGGGATGCTTTGATCGTGATTACCTGCATGGCAGGGGGTTGGACTGGATGGCCCTCGTGGTCTCTTCCAGCTCTGCAATTCTATGATTCTATGATTCTATGAAGGATCCAAAAATTAATATTATTTATTTTAAACTTTCATACATACATGAGCCAGTCTGTAATAAAAGCACTAGCAGTAGCAGAACCTAAAACCCACCCAACCATGTTCATATTCCCATAAAGGAAAAATGCACATACAGTTTTCAGTAAAAGATATAATGCATGTAATCTTCAGAATTTGCTATCAAGATATTTCTACTTGTATACATCTGGAATTGTATTTTATTATTACACTGTTCTGTATACTGTCTAGTAACTAAACCTACAGAATTATAAAAGAAACCATTTCTTACTTCTTTAAACTCTGTTGCAGATTTACTCCTTAAGTTGAAAAGAATCTAAAAGATCCTTTCCCAACTTGGTGCCCTTTGGAAAGTACATTTCCCTTTGCCATTATAGTCCACTGTGGTTGGCGATAGTGGAATTGTAGTCCAACACATCTAGAAGGCATCAGTTTGGGGAGGATAACTTTAGTTCAACACATTCAGAAGGCACCAGTTTGGAGAATTTAGACACTGAGTGCTTTGTAAATATTCTAAAGGCACCAGATCCCATCTGTTCTTGGAAGCTAAGCAGGGACAGCTCTGGTTAGTAGTTGGATGGGAGACCACAAATGAATACCATGTGCTGTAGGCTATATTTCAGAGGAAGGAATTGGCAAAACCACCTCCATGAGTATTCCTTGCCTAAGAGAACACTATGGCATTCATAGGATAGCCATAAGTCGATAGGCAACTTGAAGACACATATATGGAATATTTGAAGGTTCATGATTTCTAGAGGATGGCTGGCATACTTGATATAATCATAAGAAAGGAACTGTGTAGTTATAAAATGGGTAGCTGAAAATTGCAGCACCTATCTGGACTCATATATTGCTCCATTAAAAGACAAATGTGGTTACTGTAATGTAAGAGAGTAAGTTCTGAGTTGTATCCAGTCTTAATCTTAGTATAGATCCATCAAAATAAATGGTACTTAAGTTATTCATAATTAATGTCAATCTAATTGATATCCATGAATCTACTCAAAATACACCTATGTCTGGACAGAACTCCAAGTTTGTTTGTTCTTTCTTTCTTTCTGTCTGTCTGTCTGTCTTTCTGTCTTTCTTATTTATTTGTGACAAATCAAAGAACCATTTCATTCTTTGGATAGTGCCAAGGAGCAATTCATAATCATGTGAGAAATAATCCATGTGATTGTGGCTTGCTCTTTTGCTCATCCAACAATGGCTATTCATGGTCACTATGAACATCCCATTTTATTTTTGTCAGAATATTCCTTCGCTTTGGCTGCTTCTTTTTTTGTATTCCAATCTTGACCATTCAAGAATTGCAATTCTACTTATGCCCATTCAGAAACTAGTAATTGGTTTTTGAGAAACCTTTGGGCTCAGTTGAGATAAGTTGGAGACCAGCATCTAAAATCCTTTTCCATCTAAAAATAACATATTTAACGAAGTGTGGAATATTAAGTTTTCTGTGTTTTCACAGTTGAAAGCTGGTTTTGCTTAATAGAATTTGAAATACAAGTATAAAACTACATTGTCTACACTGTTTATTTAAATTACAAACTATTCTGGTTTTTATACTGCATTAAGAATGAAAATTTAACTGGCACCATGGAGGCTGAAAAGCAAATTAAACCTCTTGTGTGGAACACTTACTGGAAGGCATACAGTTTAATGTTCTCCCATGTTCTAGGGCTGAAATTGAAGCACCTTTTCCAGTTACTCCTCCCAGCCTCTGTCTCTTTCGGAGTGGAAGCTTTAAAAGGGCAGATCTCTGGCTTGAGTGCTGCCATTCCCTCTGTTCTTCTTTTCCACTGATATTCTTCAGGTATATTGCTTTGCACTGTAAGGCAGCATACCATCTTTTTCGTATGAGATTGAAGACTCTGGAAATCATAGATCCCAGGTGTACTTGACTCAGTAGTTTCTCAGTCTGACAGGCTCAAACTTGGTTCCAACAATTATGGTGGAGATTTAGATGTATGACTGTCACATCGGCTTCTGATGCTGTTTGCCTGGCTCATTTGGGTTGGAGCCAAGAGATGGCTGATTTATGGTCAGGAGTATGGGGCACATATTATTAATCTTAATTCCATAGTCCTTAGATATTACAGTACTGATAACAGATTGCATTAGGAAAAGGGGACAGATAATATGAGGCAGATAGGCCAGTATATTTTCAATTAGCTTTAAGGTCTCTATCTAGCTCAGATAGTCAAAAATGGTGAAGTTATATCACCAGGCGGCTGCAATCAGAGGGATGCAAAAATATTTTTTCTACCATTGTACCATTATATGTTTCTTACCAAAAAACTGCAGACAGTCTCATAGAAAATTTTCAGCTAAAGGGTCATGATGTTATGAGTTATAGATATTATACAAACTCAGAGAGAATAGGCCTTTGATGATGGAAGGAAGCAGCGGGGACCTGATCATTAGAAGGCTAAACTAATACAGAGGTTTGCTATCTATTCTGCCTTGTTGTTTCCTTTGATTACCTGCTGTGTTCTTTTCAATGTGCATTTTTGCTCAGTATAATCTAGGGTGCACTGTCTTGATAACTGTGGTGTGTTATAGGTAAACAGTCCATCCTTGCCTTTCCTGTTGTGTTAATATATACAATGCACTTGCCTTTTATAGTGTCTCTGTGCAGAACTTAATTAATCTGAAATATTTAAATCAGTCTATCAATAAAGTAGCTGGTGGTACAACCTTGGTTTGTGAGACTCAAAATTTAGATGAATAGACATTGCCCTTCTATCAGTACATGAGTTGCTGTTTTTGCTCTTGTGATAATGATATCCTGTTGTCTTTTATTCCAGAGCTTTCAGCTGTTGAACCTATTGTCTTCCTTCGACCTTTTTTGGAAGTTATCCGTTCGGAAGATACTACAGGTCCCATCACTGGATTGGCTCTAACTTCAGTGAATAAATTCCTTTCATACGCACTAATAGGTATGGATCTAGAGCAATTGTTTCCTCTTCTAATATCAGTTAAAACTAGGCTTGAGAAAACTGTTGGTTTGATGAGAAAAGTGTATTCCTTGGAAGAGTATAATCAATCTGAGAAGGAGCCATGCCGGGAATTTTTCAGAAGCCTTTCTTCGTGGCAGGGATGGGTTTCCTCAGAAGGCTGCCAGATACAGTTGGAGTCATTTAGAAGACTATGGCATGGCATCTTGTCATAAGTGGGCTGATGATCAGATGTCAGAGTATTTAGATAGCTTGGTGTTCTGAACTTTTAAATACAGTGGCACTAGAATTTGCCAGTATTGTAAGTGGAGTAGAGTAAACACCCTTTCAACTAGAAAGAAGGTTGAGAAAGAAGAGAAATCTAGAAGGCAGCATTATTCTGGAGTATGACAATGTACTGTATATTTCTTTACATTTGCCCCTCCTCTAGTAGAGCTGTACCTCAGTAAATGAAGTAAATGTGTTCCTGGGCATTACCTCTTTAATAGAAAATTTGCTATCAGAGGCAGAACTAACATGAAAAAAAATAGGGATAAGCATCACAAAAAGAAGAGCAGATTAACACGTTTCAGCAAACTTTATTGAACATAGACAGCATGCCCACATGAAATGAACAACGAGGTCATGTGACCCTTACATGAGCAGACAAACTATTTTGAGCCTTCTAGAGACAACTTGAAGGTTTCTTCAAAAAGGCATCCAAGGATGATGGTATTTTTTTCTTACACCAGTCTCCACTGGTGGCTGAACTTACAGACCTATGTTTGTTTGTTTTTAACATACTGGGTGTAGCTGGTGAGGCAGGCATATTTGCTGTCCCCTTTCCACTCCGTTTTGCTGTTCACACATACTCAGTAAGGCAGCCTTTCTCAACCTTTTTACCCTGGAGGAACCCTTGAAATAATTTTCAGGTCTCGGGGAACCCCACTGTAAAAATTACGTATAAAAATTATACTTACCCTTTAGTTGCCAGCCAAAGGCAATGTGCAATCATTAGCAATGCAGGCTGGGAAAGCACAGGCAACATGCTGGGGGGTGGCACGGGGGGAGTAATGAGGAAGGGAGAGGAGGGTGATCGAGCCCTCCTCCCTTCCTTTGCCCTCCGTGGCAGCGGAACGGCAATGGGGTGGCATGCGGGGGAGGAATGAGGAAGGGAGAGGAGGGCTCGCTCACCCTCCTCCCTTGCTTTGCCCTCTGTGGCAGCGGAACAGCAGTGGGAGGGGAATGAGGAAGGTAGAGGAGGGCTCTCTCACTCTGCTCCCTTTCTTTGCCCTCCGTGGCAGGAGAATGATGATGGGGGTGGCATAGGGGGAAGGAATGAGGAAGGGAGAGGAGGGCTCCCTCACCCTCCTCCATTCCTTTGCCCTCTGTGGCAGTGGAACGGAGATGGGGGTGGCATGGGGGGGATGAATGAGGAAGGGAGAGGAAGGTGAGCAAGCCCTCCTCCCCCCCCCTTTGCCCTCCGCAGCAGCAGAATGGCCATGGGGGTGGCACGGGGGGGGGGAGGAATGAGGAAGGGAGAGGAGGGTGAGTGAGCCCTCCCCCCCTTCCTTCACTCTCCATGGTGGCAGGACAATGGCAGCTACAGCATGGGGGGGGGACTGGGTAAGGGGGATGAGGATGGCAGCAGCCCTCTTACCATCCCTGATCCCTGTGGCAACAGTGGCTGAAGGGGGAGAGGTACAGAGAAGGGTGAGCGAACCCTCCTCCCTTCCTTTGCTCTTCATGGCGGTGGACAACGGCAGCTGTGACATGGGGGGGGGACCAGGGAAAGGGGGAGAGGGTGGCAGCCTCCCTCCTACCTTCCCCAATCACTCTGGTAAAAGAAATGGTGGCAGCGGGCACTTGCCCTGTAACCCATCCCCTCCCCCTGTGCTTGTCCAACCAATCAGGTTTACACTTCCTCTTATATGAGGAAGTGAGTCGTGTCAAATAGCTTGTCTGTGGGACTCAAAGAAACATCCAAGTAGAGGCGACCATTTCATGCACACACAGCTCACCACTTCTCCATGATTTCTCGCAGAACCCCTAGCACTGTCTTGTGGAACCCCAGGGCTCTGCAGAACCCCAGTTGAGAAGCGCTGTAGTAAGGAACCTTGGAAGCAGCTGCTGTTTGCCTTACATTTTGTAGACAGACACACAAAGCTTTATATGATCTGCTAAAGTGTGCTCTTTCCTAGCTTAAGTTTTATTGCATTATTTACTGGATGCACACTGCTGCAATTTGATACCCAAACTCTGTGTTTCCTCAGCCTGTCCTCACTATCCTCCCAGTTCTGATGCTACTAAAAAAAACTTCCATCAGATCTTACCTGATCATGGAAGCTAAGCAGGTCATCTCTGGTTAGTACTTGGATGGGAGACCACCAATGAATAACAGGTGTCATAGGCTGTATTTTAGATGAAGAAAATGGCAAAACCACCTCTGAGTGTTCCTTGCCTAAGAAAACCCTATGAAATTCATGATGTTGCCATAAGTCAACAGGCAACTTGAAAGCACATACATAGGTAGAGGAAAAGGTGGGCTGGGCAGACTTTATAAAAAGGAGCTTCTTTGTCAAGGAATTTGTTAACTGAGACGTGACTGTACACAGATTCTCTACCCCATCCACTGTAAAGATCTAGGGCTTTAGTATTTTCATCTTCTGAACTCATGGGAACAATTTCTCTTTTTGAGTTTGTTCTGAAGGCATTTCCTTCATAAAAATTGTTTCAGCCAGAAAAGATTCTGAAGGCTTTAGCAGCCCAATTCAACAGCTAAATAATTTCCGCATAGCTTTTTGAATGAAAGTGGCACAAGCTGGAATTCAAGAGAATTCTTGATTTTTAGCTAGATAGTCTTTCCCTTTCAAGAACACAAGGAGTCTTCTCATTTCCTTTAAGAATTTTGTGTTTATAGGTTACCCAGGGCAAGCTATTTAATTTGAGAATTTGTATCTGAAACAGTGGTAGTGGCAATTAGAGCACAGTCTCTGAGACTTGTGTCAAATACTAGCTGTGGTATGTTTTGATAAGAAGTGTTCTGCAGGGCAGCTAGATGGGACTTGACTAGCGTACCAATGCAGCACAAAATTCATTTTATTTTGCTATCAGAAAGGTGTTTTTTTTAAAAAGACATGCTTGTGAGTTGAGTAAATTTGATTGAAGAGAATGGTATGTACAGAAAACTGATACTGACCGGAGACATTGCAATCATGTTTTCTAACACTATATCAACCAAGCTTAAGGATGTGTCAGTTATTAAATTAAGATGGAGATTCTGAAGATTCTGAGAGATTTGTCTGATCTTGCAGTTACAGCAGCTTTGTTTTTAACAACACATCTGCTTGCCATTGATGATCAGGAATTTCACCATGGTGAATGAGCACACTGCCAGTTGAGGAATGGAATGCTCAGTCCTTCTTTCTAGCAGCTTGCTGAGAAGGAAGAAAAGAACCTTTGATTTTTCCTACCTAGCAGATAAACCATGTTAGGCTCCTGGAAGAGAGATGGAGTGTTTGGCTGCTCTTTTGGTTGCTCACTGCGTTACTAGCTGTGCAGGTCCAGTGCAGAAACTAAGCAGCCTGCCAGCAGAAACATGGATCTCTGTATGTCTTCTTCTGCAGCCAGCTGTGTTTCCACATTAGATGCACAGGAGATGAAGCTCCCATGTATCCAGCATAGAAACCAAAAAAAAGTTGACAGTGCTCTGTTTCTATAGCAGATGCTCAGTCGGTGAGCCTGTTGCATATTTCGCACAGAAGTGTGACAGGTTAGTAGTGAAGGGATGGAACACGCCACAACTCTGTTGCCAGCCCATTTGATTTCTATGCTGCATGAACATAATCAGAGTTAGGCTCCTGCCTATCTAGCATAGACACATAGTGGCCTGATTGAGAAGGTCAAAGTGATATCTGCCTTTGCCACTGGGCTGCTTGATTTCTGTGTTGGATGTATAATAGTTATGGTTGTAACAATACTGTCAGTTGATGCATGGGGGAGGGGTGGGAGAACCATGGAAACAACAGTGGTAAGTTTTACTTTGGACCCAGATTTCCTGTGGTCTGGTTTTCCTAAAATGTCTCCTCTTTTGTACAGATTCTAACCATGAGGGCACAGCTGAGGGAATGGAGAACATGGCAGATGCTGTCACGCATGCCCGATTTGTTGGCACAGACCCTGCAAGTGATGAGGTTGTCCTGATGAAAATCTTAGAGGTGTGTAATGACTTAGGTCTAGTGTTTTACATATTCTTTCCCATAGAGACTGGATTGTGGAAGTGGATTGTTGTGACTTTGTTAAAGCTTTATTTTTAACCATCTGGCTCATGTGCCTACTCTAAAAGCCTTTTCTGGTCTCTAGTAGGAATCTTTAATCAGCTATAGCAAGAGTTACACTTTTTTGATGCAGAGCTGTGAATTCTGTTCATATTACATGCAATGTATTGTTTGCTTTCATTCACTTAAGCAAAACTATTTCTAGTGCTAGCGTGAAAGAAGGACCTTTTTCTACTCTTCCTTCAATTGTAAGGGGTTTCTCTGTTTTGCTTAAATATCCTGTCTGACAAAAATGTTGGAATGGCATTAGGATATATAATTTCATGATTATTTATTCTTCTTTCAGGTCCTGAGGACTCTCCTTCTTACTCCAGTTGGAGCTCATCTCACCAATGAATCAGTGTGTGAAATCATGCAGTCTTGCTTTCGAATATGCTTTGAGATGAGACTTAGTGGTAGGTTTTCAGTGGAAGCAAGTACCGTCTAAATGTTCACAAATGGGTAACAGTTTTCAGAAAGTGGTGTATGCAGAAACATAAACAAACATAATATACACTAAATGTACACAGTTGAATTGCCACAACTAAAAAAATATGTTTTTTGAATGCTACTTTCTGCTTATTCATTTTTTCCTCTTTTCCTGCCCACTACCCCCATTTAGCTCTGTAGCGCCACTTAGTGTACCTTTGTATATTTTACTGCACAGCTGTGGCTGGAACTGGTTTTAATAAATTTTCAGTAATCCTTTGTAAACAACACTTTGAGGGGAGTCTACACAGAGAAGCCTCTAGATAATATCACACCAAGTAATGACACCTGTGTTATTTGTTTTTGTCTTCAGAGTTATTGAGAAAATCTGCAGAGCACACTCTGGTCGACATGGTACAGCTGCTCTTCACAAGGTAAACCTCCTTATGTTTGTCTCAACACTGCTCAGATGGCTCTTCAAGGGCAGGAGGATCCCACACTTCCAACAGTGTACACGTGTGTGTGTGCGTGCGTGTGTGCGCGCACCTTAGAAAGTCATCTAGATTGAACATTATCAGGGCTTTTCAGAGATTGTCAAAGCTGTTTTCTTCACCACAATGCATACACTTCACAGCCAGGTTATAGTATCTATGTATTTATGTCACCAGTCCAGAGCAAGCCAGAACACAACACTATGTTAAACTAAACCATACAGTATGAAATAACATGGAATTCAATTGAGATTAATTAAAAATAGAAGCATTACTTATTTGCCATCAAGGGGTGGTCTAATCAAGTTTTTACTACCTTCAGAAATTGGCAAAGATTGGACACAAGCAGCTTGCAGAGGATTTCATTGTTCCCAGCCTTAGTGCCTGTGATGGACCCTTGATGTTTTGATCTGGCTCAGCTTTAAAAGCTCTCAAGATCTGAAAGACTACAGAAGGAGATAAAGGAGATGGTAGCCTAAATATCCTAAAGCAGTGGTTCCCAAACTTTGGTCCTCCAGGGATTTTGGACTTCAACCCCCAGAAGCCCCAGCCACCTTGGTCAACAGTCAGGAATTCTGGGAACTGAAGTCCAAAACTCCTGGAGGGTCCAAGTTTGCACCAGATTCTGTTTGATCTTGGAAGCTAAGCAGGGTTGCCCTGCTTAGTACTTGGATCGGAGCCTCCCCAGGTGCTGTATTTCAGAAGAGGAAACTGGCAAAACCACCTCTAGGTGTTCGTTGCCTAAGAAAACTTTACGAAATTCATGATGTTGCCATAAGTTGACAGGTGACTTGAGGGCACACACAAACACAGTCAAGAAGTAGGCAGTTTATATCTTAATTTAATTCTAATTTGTAAATTGAAGGGCCACCATATCTGTCTGTCTGTTTTTTGCTTGCCAAAAGGCTTTGAAAAGCTTGTTCTGTTATTTAGCAGCTCACTAAGATCTCAGGCAAATTTCTGTGTTACCCTTCTTGATTAGAGCTGTGTTAGGAGGGGTTGTTGTGGCACCTAGTCTCAGCAGCTCACCAACTTAATAGTAACAGTATAAAGAAGTGTGCAGGAAACTGCTGGTAGACCAATCACTGGTTGCTAATCTCTGTCTATCCCTTGTTTTTTTTTTTTTTTTTTTTTTTTTTGGCCTACTTATTTCGATTGCTTCTTTGAACATCAGCTTCTGATTGATTTTGGATTCTTCTAATGAGATATTGTGGATCAGGGCTCTCTGTTTTTCACTGCTAGCTCTCTCTAAATATGACTCCTAAACATTTCTTGGAATCCTTATATTCTAATAACCACCAAGCTAGATCCCTGGGCTTGCCAGTGGCACATAAATAATAAGATTAACAAATAGGAATTGCAGGAGATGATAATGCTAATGTTATTAGGCTTTTAGCTAAGTCACATTGTAGAATTGGAGCCTACTCTGCAGCATTGAAGTGCTGGTTCTAAACTAACAAACTCTCTCTTTACCATATTGTGTGTGTGTGTTGGTGAACCATCACTCCGGCATGATTCAGGTCTATAGAATGTTCATAAACATTGCAGATTCTCACAGAGCAAAGCATGAAAACAGCTGCAGTCTAGCTTTGGTATTAGGGTGGAGCGTTGTCAGTTTGGCTAGAAACTAAATCTCACATAGGCCTGGTTATCAATTAATAAGATTGAAAAATCACTCCTGATTCTCTTCTCCAGCCAGTCCCCACTTCAGATCAGGGCTAGAAAATATGGAACATTTTGACCAAACAGCCTCAAGGAGAAGAATGGTCCAGTGGATCATCTTTACTTTTTCCTATGGTCTGCCCATCTAATCCATCCTTGTTGTAGAGAAAGACAATGTTCAGCCTAGAGGTCTCACATAGTGAGTGTCACTGTTGTACACAACCACTCAGATCACCTTCCTCCTCTCTTTACTCCTGAATAGGAAATAAGTTGTTGACTATTCTGCCATTGTGACAGAATGATAGTCTTTTTGCTGGCATTGGCTGCAAAAAGATGCCTCTCAGCATCTGTATGTTTATACATTTATGAAGGGAGCATTTTTATATAACCCAATATCAGTCTATGGGGTTTTCATGTAACTCTGGAATAGTCTGATTTGCACTAACCAAAACTTTCATCTGAATTCTTATTTACATGTTCTGTTCCTAGGGACATTGTTAACAGTGGATGATTACTTCTTATTCAGTTTCAGTTCTGCCAAGAAGAAGCACTGCACTTATAGAAACAAATAGCTAGTGTTGGTTTTAAATGTTGTGAGCCGCCTTGACTCCCGCCATAGGGAGAATCATAGAATCATAGAGTTGGAAGAGACCATAAGGACCATCCAGTCCAACCCCCTACCATGCAGGAATACACAATCAAATCATTCCCAACAGATGACCATCCAGCCTCTGTTTAAAAACCTCCAAAGAAGGAGACTTCACCACACTACAAGGCAATGTATTCCACTTCCAAACAGCTCTTACTGTCAGGAAGTTATCCTAATGTTTAGGTGGAATTTCTTTTCCTGTAGTTTGAACTCATTGCTCCGTATACTAGTCTCTGGAGCAACAGAAAACAAGCTTGCTCCATCCTCAGTATGACATCCCTTCAAATGTTTAAACATGGCTATCATGTCCCCTCTCAACCTTCTCTTCTCCAGACTAAACATGCCCAGCTTCTTAAGCCGCTCTTCATAGGGCATGGCTTCCAGACCTCCCACCATCCTGGTCGCCCTCCTCTGGACACATTCCAGCTTCTCAATATCTTTCCTGAATTGTGGTTCCCAGAACTGGACACAGTATTCCAGGTGAGATCTGACCAAAGCAGAATAGAATAGAGTGGCACTATGACTTCCCTTGATCTAGACACTATATTCCTGTTGATGCAGCCTAAAATCTCATTGGCTTTTTTAGCCCATGCATCACACTGCTGACTCATGTTCCGTTTATGGTCCACTAAGACTCTTAGACCCCTTTTACATGTACTACCATCAAGCCAGGTGTCACCCATCCTATATCTGTGCCTTTCATGTTTACTGCCCAAGTGTAGTATCCTACATTTCTCCCTGTTGAAATTCATTTTGTTAGTTTTGGCCCAGCTTTCTAATCTGTTGAGGTCATTTTAGATTCTGATCCTGTCCTCTGGGGTATTAGCTACCCCTGCTAATTCGGTATAATTTGCAAACTTGATAAGCATACCCTCTATTCCCTCATCCATGTCATTGATAAAGATGTTAAATAACACTGGACCCAGGACAGAACCCTGTGGCACTCCACTAGTCACTTCTCTCCAGGATGAAGAGAAGGCATTGGTGACTACCCTTTGGGTTTGGTCAGTCAACCAAGTACAAATCCACCTAACAGTTGCATTGTCTAGCCCACAGGTTACTAACTTTTTTAGCAAGATTATCATGGGGGACTTTATTTATTTAGTTATTTATTTATACCCTGCTCTTCAGGCACAAGGCTATCAGAGCGGCTTACAAATTGTTTTAAGCAACAGCAATTTACACATCTACACTGCATTAAGCAGTTTCCAATATGTGTTAGCTAATTGCCCCCACAAGCCGGATACTCACTTTATTGACCTCCGAAAGGATGGAATGCTGAGTGAACCATGGAGCCCCCTGGAATCGAACTTTGCCAAAAGCCTTATTGAAATCAAGATACAGTTGTCCCTTCACATTCGCTGGGGTTTGGTTCCAGGACCCCCCGTGAATACCCAAATCCGTGAATACTCAAGTCCCATTATATGCAATGGCAGAGCAAAATGGTGTCCCTTATATAAGATGGCAAAATCAAGGTTTACTATTAGGATTGTTATTTTTTTAAGAATATTTTTCAAGCCGTGAATACTCAAATCCGTGAATGTCAAATCCGTGAATGTGGAGGGACAACTGTACTCTACATCCACAGTATTCCCTTTATCTCTCAAGTTGGTAACTCTATCAGAAAAAGAGATAAGATTAGTCTGGCACAACTTGTTTTTGAGAAATCCATGTTGACTTTTAGTGATCACGGCATCTTTTCTAAGTGCTTACAGACGGTCTGTTTAATGATCTGCTCTAGAATTTTTCTTAATATTGATGTTAGACTGACTGGGTGATAATTATTTGGGACTTCTTTTCCCACTTTTTAAAAGATGGGGACAACATTTGCCCTCCTCCAGTCTGCTGGGACCTCCCCTGTTCTCCAGGAATTTTCAAAGATTATTGACAGTGGTTCTGAGATTACTTCTTCCAGTTCTTTTAGTACCCTTGGATATAGTTCATCTGGCCCTGGAGACTTGAATTCATTTATAATGGCCAGGTATTTCTGAATAATATCTTTACCTATTCTATGCTGCTTTTCCCCTACTGCATCATCTGCTCCATTTTCCCCAGGTTGAGCACTGTTCTCCTTTTGGGAAAAGACCGAGGCAAAGAAGGTGTTGAGTACCTCTGCCACCTTCTCCCCGCAGCGGTTCTACCATTTCCTTGTTCTTTCGTTTTGCTACGGATGTATAAAAAAAACCCCTTTTTATTTTTATTTTACCTCTCTAGTCTAGCAAGCCTGAGCTCCACCTGTGCTTTTGCTTTTCTGATTTCTCCCCTATACGAGCTGGCTATTTGTTTGAAGTCTTCTTTGGTGATTTCTCCCTTTTTCCATTTCTTGTACATGCTACTTTTAAGTCTTAGCTCAATTGAAAGTTCTTTAGAAATCCATCCTGGTTTCTTTAGACACCTGCCATTTTTCCTCCTCGTTGGAACTATATGAAGTATTCTTTCAATATCCCACTTTTTAGAAACTCCCATCCATCATGATGGAATCATCTTTTCGGATTCCTGACCATGGGATCACCCCAGTAATTCCCTAAATTTTCTAAAACCAGCTTTCTTAAAGTCTAGAAGGCATGTCTGACTACACTTGGCCTCCCCTTTCCTCTGTATAACAAACTACAGGAGAATATGGTCACTCCCTCCTAAGGATCCCACCACTTCCACCCATTAACCAGACCATCTTTGTTGGTTAGGATCAGATCTAAAATAGCTGTTCCCCTTGTTGCCTCTTCCCCCCTTCTTTACTATGAAATTGTCTGCAAGAAAGTGAGGAATTTGTTGGATCTTAATTTTTTGGCAGAGCTGGACTTCCAATAAATATCAGGATAGTTAAAATCCCCCATTATTACTACAGTTGTCCCTCTGTATCCACAGATTTGATATCCATAGAGTTAAGTATTCACAGCTTGATAATATTCTTAAAATAATAATAATCCAAAAAGCAAACCTTGATTTTGCCATTTTATATAACGGACACCATTTTGCTTTGCCATTGCATATAATGGGACTTGAGTATTTATGGATTTTGGCATCCACGGGGCGGGGGTTCCTGGAACCAAACCCCAGTGAATATGAAGGGACAACGGTACATCTCTCCTGATTGAATGTGTGGTCATCTCTTCTAGGAAGGCATCATCCAGGTGCTCAGTTTGGCTTGGTAGTCTGTAGTAGACTCCCACAATGACATTCCTGCTGTTTCTTGCCCCCTTGATTTTTACCCAGATTCTCTCAACCTGGCTCCCAGGAGTTAGGTCATAAATCTGTTCACAGGTGTACACATCCTTAATGTATAATGCTACTCTACCACCCTTCCTGTTTGGTCTGTTTTTCTGAAATAGATTATACCCCTCTATTAGTACATTCCAATCATGAGGCTCATCCCACCAGGTTTCAGGGATGCCTATTAAATCATATTTGCTTTGTTGTGCTAAGAGTTCAAGTTCATCCTGTTTATTTCCCATGCTCTGTGCATTAGTGTAGAGACATCTATGGGCCATTCTCCCATCTGTCTTTTAAACGTTTTATTCCTCCTACTGTTGGGTTCTTGTACTATTTGCCTTGTTTTCTGCGTAACATTTGGGTTTTTATCTCCAGCACGTGATGCACTCCTGTCCTCATGAATACTGTCTTCCTCCCCCACACAACTCAGTTTAAAGCCCTCCTGATCAGATCTTCCAGACTCTTAGCAAATACATTCCTGCTAACTGCTGTGAGGAAGGTGGAATACAAACAAACAAATAAATAAATAATAAAGACATGGATGGGACAAATAATTTATAGTTAAATTCACTTAATACCTTTGGTGAGGCACAGTCATGTTGATATATTTTCATTTGCCGTTGTTGTCTTTAGCATTTGAGTCTTTTAGAAAGTAATCATAGTGTAGGTTGTCACATCTTCCATTAAAGATGCATTATCTTTCTACATCCACAATGAAAGTTTGCCAAATGACCATTTATAGTTCTAGGTTTGGAGGCAGTCCTCCCCCCATTGAAAATTACACACAGGGGAGACATTTTCAAAGTTGCAATTCTATTACAACTGGTGCCTGATAAAAAGAATGTGGAGAAATGGAATTAGAAACTATTTTATACGTACTGTTACACTGTAAATTTTATGAGGATATTAGGTCAATTTATATTGCGCCTATAATAGAAAAACGTCTGGGGTACACAGAAAACTCGTGTGAATCATTTACTCCAGGATTTAAATCCTTATATTATTTGCTAAATTTTGTGTTGCTGCAATGCAAATAAGACAAATTTAGATAAAAAGTATCTCCCTATTTTAAATGTATTATTGTTTCGGTATCATTATTATTTTAAATCAGAAATTTTTAATTGAAAAAATGTCAGGGGAAAGACATTTGTTATTATATTATATTGTTCTGATATATTAGGTTTATTCCATAAGATAACAAAAATGTTAACAAAGGCATAGAAGAGTTATTACCATGAGCCATTTTGTAGCTTATTACTGCTTTTCTTTTCAATTGTATTTTGTATCTGTTTTTAAATTTTACTGGTCATTGACCGCCCCGATTGTTTTAGCCGCCCCGATTGTTTTAACAGAGGGGCGGGGTATAAATAAATATTATTATTATTATTGTTATTATTAAATGTATGTACGTGATAAGAAGAGAGTTTTCTCTTATTATTTGTCCTTAACAATTTTGTCTGCTTATATTATTCCAGATTACTTCAGTTTAAAGAGGAACCTAAAAGCTATGTGGGGACTAACATAAAAAAGGTAAGACCCAGACACTTGATTGTTCCTCTGTTGACTCCTTTGCTTTTAAAATACTGTTTACATTATTCATGAAAAAATTCCAATGAATATGTTTGATTAACAGTGATAAAACCTGATAAAAATGTTTCAGTGGCACAGCTCTGAATCTTGTACAGGTTTATCCAGTGAATTGATCTGGATACTGTATCTTGATATTTGAATGAACCTACAGGCATCTACTCCATTTACCTCAGAAATTATAGGGTAGTAACTCCTACAAGTAGAAGCTATTGCCTCCTTCCAGTCATCATGTTCGTTTGTGGTCTTTCTGTATTCCTGTCAGTTTGATCTGAACCTGTATAGATACAGATTCAGAAATCTTGTTTTATACAAAATACTACCACTCATCTCTCCTTTCCAGAATGAGGAGTTGCCCATGTCTTAAGAGTGGAATCTCCAGTGCAATGCCCGCTGGCACAAAAGTACCTGTGCAGACCTCCCCCAGTCTCTGTGAAGCTTCTGTGCTTGCTTTCTGCTGCCACAGAATTTTTTCAACTCCCAGTGGCAAGAGGTCTGTCTTGTATAGTACACAGAGGTGAAAGAGAGCCAGATCAAATGCCACTCTTTTACGCTTGAGCAAAATTGCTTCTGGAAATATGCCAGTAAATATGTTGGTCATATCTACTTTATGAGGCTTTGGGGACTCTGAAATGTGGCCCTGGGCATTATAGACATAAAATTATATCTGAGGCAATGAGGAGTGAGAAAGGAAGGAGGAGATGGGATGTACAGTCGACCCCCGTATGTACAGGGATACATTCCAAGACACACACACACATGGATACCTGAAACCATGCATAATAGGGAACCCTATTATCTTCAATGAGATGAATGCTGGAAGTTGGCCATAGAATCACATTAGAGGACCTAGAAATGCCTAGCGAGAACATACAGTGCGCCCTTGGTATCCCCCGGGGTTTGGTTCAGGGACACCCCCCCCCCCAGATACCAAAATCCATGGATGCTCAAATCCCATTATATACAATCATGTATCAAAATGGTATCCCTAATATAAAATGTCAAATGGAAAAGATTGCTTTTTGGAATTTTTATTTCCTGAATATTTTCAAGCCATGGTTGGTTGAATCCATGGATGCAGAACCTGTGGATATGGAGGGCTGATTATATTTTTTTGGACGTGGATAAGTGAACACGTGGATACTGAATCTGTGGATACAGGGGGGTGACTTGTACAGCCTTTTTATCCTTCTCCTGTCACAACTGCCACAGTCTGAGACTAGAATAATCAGATAGAAGAGACTCTCTGTAGTGGCCTTGGAGGGCTTTTGAATTCTAAGTGGTGTAGACACATTAAGCCAAAACTAGTTTCTCCAGCCAGGTATTTTTGACCAGTGGCAAGGCCAGTCTTTGGACTTTTTAAACACAAGTTGCAATGCAAAGTGTCTGGTTTCAGCAGGTGACGTGCTGAATCTTAGTCACACAGGGATTAATTCCTACAGTTGACATGGTGCTCTTTTGCATGTCTTGCCCTGCTCCTACAATTGTTTTGGATTTTATTCCCACACAAGTGGGAATGTATCAACTATATTCTTGATTTTTCTTTATTGACATGTCTAAGACCATGGTCTTTGCTCTTCCTTATAAACCATTGTCTCTTCTTGTCTCTTAGTCAACATCTCCTATCTCAGAGGAGAAGCAGAGTTCTCCGCCCTGAACTTTGCTCCCTGCACCTCACCAGTTGGAGGGGTTTCTCCTAATGCTGGTCTTCCCTGGAATTGAATCAGTCTTCAGAACCCACAGGCTCTCCACTAGGCTATCTTATAGACATAAATGAGTTCTGTTCACTTGTGGCCTTGGAATAGTTTGTCCTTATATTGCTTTTGTATCCTTTTAACTTGAGTACCTTCTGAATGTAACTTAGGCTTGGAATTTCTTTTGCTGAGGCTACACAAGACAGCATTTTCAGCTCATATTTTGAGACTCTTCTTTTTTCGCTGAAGGGCTAGTTAAACAATTTCTTAAAGTTTTATTGACCTTATTCATTGAACGCGCTTCCTACCACCCTCAGCAAGGTCCTTGTTGCTGGCTTAGAGTTTATCTGTTGTGTTCTTGCACTAATGTGCAGGCTCTTGGAGCTTACAGGCATGTGTAACTTGTGTTATCTCTTTGTAAAAAACTCTCCTGGTTTTATTGCCTTAGTCCAACTAAACTGGGGAACTGTATCATGATCCTCCTTGTCTCTATGCCCATAGTGCCAAGGAAATCCTGTATTTCAACATTGCATTTTTATTCAGAATTACCTCTTTTCATCCTCAACAGGAAGTAGTTTTTCATGTCATTTTCCATCTCCAGGTGTCAACATAAAGCTAGCTATTCACGTGCTAGATATTTGTTGTGTTCTAGCTTTCCCTCTCCATTGTACCTTTTGTGAGTGTTAAGACATTGTTCATTTCTAATAGTTTTAATGCTGCCATCAAATCTTGCTAGAATTCTCAGTCTAGAGCAATTATCAGAGCTCATCCTGCCTTATCCTCTGAATGGGTTGTTCATTGCCACAACATGGTGGACTCCTTCCATTTTCATTATTGTTATTACACATCATGCCATCAGCTGTACTCAAGGATTAATGCCAGGTGCTGTGCACAGAGTTAGTACATCCAGCTTCCTACAGGAAGTTCAGTATTGCTAACACACATTGGAAACCGCTTAATGTGGTGTAGATGTGTAAGTTGCTATTGCTTAAACAATTTGTAAGCCGCTCTAGGAGCTTTTGTGGCTGAATAGGAGGGCGTGCATAAATAAATAAATAAATAAATAAATAAATAGTGCCCCATGTGTCTGCTTACACAAAGAAGAAGAAAAATGGATTGCTTACCTGTCAAGGATGTTCTTGAAGTGGTCATTTGTGTAGTCACAGCTTCTGTTCCATTTCTGGTGCTTTCCGTCCTTTTTTATGGCAGTTAGGGGAAACTGAGCAAGAAGGTGCTCATCCTTGCTCTTAAAACACCATTTGTAAGCACTGAAAGTGCAGTCGTCCCTTCATATTCGCGGGGGTTAGGTTCCACAGACCCCTGTGAATGTGAAAATTCCGAGAATAATGCCTGCCCTCCCCCTCCCCCGCCAAAGCGACCACAGGGCCTCCGGAGGCCCTCCCCAGGCCTCCCCACTCCCACCCAAGGCCCCCTCGACGCCTCTCCCATCCCCCGCCCGGCCTCCTAAGGTGGCGAGGGGGCCTCGGAAGGCTCTCTCGCAGCCTCTCCCACCCCCTGCCTGGCCTGCTTCTCTCCCCCACCCCCAGAAGCGGCCACAGGGCTTCTAAAGCCCTGTCGCTGTTTTTTGGAGGGCGGGGGGGGGATGCCCTCCGAAAACTGCGAATATTCAAAACCGTGAATGCTAAATTCGCAAATGTGGAGGGGCAACTGTATAGCTTTTTGGGGCACACAGAGGAAAACATTGACAGGCATTGATTTTGTGTTAGCCATCCCGCCTTTGTTATTTTGTCTAAAGAAGAAAAATGTCGTTCTGCTGTTAGCTTTGTTTCCTTTATATATTTGAGTGGGTGAATAGAATGGGTGATGAAGCGAGATCAAATAAATTAAAAAGCAGGAGGGTTCTAGGACTCTGTAGTTTACCTTGAACTGTGATGTGTTCTCATGAATACTCTTTTCCTTGTTAAACTAATAAGAAGTATGAGGAATATTCAGGCCTCCCTTTTTTATTTAGTTTTGTCTGTAGATAAGTGAGCTGCCTCAGATGGCACCTATGAATGCCTTCTGCATCTTATGTCATCTCTTGTTTCTAAGGTGAAAGAAGAGACAAGTGCCTCAAATGGTGGTTTTGCTCCCACAGCCCATAAGACTCCCACAACACTGACCCCCCCATGCACTTTGGTTGAAAACAAAACTATAAGTGGTATGATACCACTTCTGGTAGCTTCAGGTGCACCAGTGAGGTCCCCTATGGGTATGAGGGTGAAAAATGGCCCCCACTCCTTCCACAGATGCCCACCCCTACCCTTTGCCAGTGTGACTCCCTTGCGATGCTTTTAGCTGCAGCTTCTGTCGGAAATAACAAGTGCGGCTACTTTTCAAGGATGATAGGAGTTATAGTTCACAACAGCTAGAACAATGGTTCTTAACCTGGGCTTCACAAGTTCCACTAAGTGGATGAAAAAAAAAAGATTTCCTTTGAGTTCTTCCTGTTACTTTGAATTTTTCTTGTCCCAGTGAATTTTAAGGTTAAAATTTTTTACAAGTGTTTAAACAATAAGCAAAATTTTGTGTGCATGTGTTTATGTATATTTTTTTGGAGAGGGAATCATTACCTTTTTCAGATTCTCAAAGAGTCTGTGACCCCCCAAAAGTTAAAAAACCACTGATCCAGAGAAAAAAAGTTTGGAAATTCACCCTCACCTTGGAAGATATTGTGGGTTCAAGTTTTATAGCAGCAAGATCAGTGTTTTGGGTTCAGTGTTTTGGATTTGCACCACTAGGAAGGATCTTGCAGTATTTCATGCTTGTAAAAATTGTGTCTTGCACATATGTGTTACGTTTAGGAAATAGGTATATCACAAAAGCAATAGACATAAAAGATTGAATGATTTTTGTATGCAAATAATATATGATAGTTTCTCAATGATCAGGTGATGGCTGCTTGCATCTGATAAAGTTTCCAGTTTTCTATCCTGCTTGCCTTTCCATTCTTGTGCTTTCACTTCATTCTGTGCATTGTTACATTGATTCTCTGTTTGGATTTAGTTTTCTTTTTCTTTTTTCAAACCATACGTGTGACTGTCTTTCACAGATGCCTCCATATCTCCTCAACAGCCTGGATCTGTGTTGTGGGGAACAGTCCAAAGCCCTGAACCAGTTAGAGAGAGTACTGCTCTTTAAGAAATTGAAGGTCTCTCTTTCTCTCCTTCCCTTCTGCAAGCATATGTGGGTGCTAGCTATGTCTTGTTCAGCAAAAGCTTTGTTCATCTTTCTTGTGCAGCATGGCTTTGGGAAGAATGCATGCAGTAAAGTGGGGATGGTTTGGGGTAGTGTCAGAGAGAAGGCCTTACTTGGTGAGAAAGTAAATGCCATTATAAATACCAGAAATTGAGCTTTCAAAGCACTTTGATTATTCACAAAGAATTTAACTTGGGAATGGTGCTATCATTGTTCAGTAAAGAAACTGGAATATTTTGAGATTAATTTAGATCCCATTGTGAAGGTTATAGTTTTGTGCCATTTGTACAATTCTAGAGAAGTTGATTGACAACAAATGAAAGAGGACAGCCTTCACTATCTGGGATGTTGGTGGATTTGGCTACAGATGTTGTCAGTATTGTTTAAAAGTTGGGTGAATGACTTACATACAGAGATGTAGCATAGGAGATTTAGCTAGAAATTTATGTATATACTTAGCATTGGAGAAGCTGATAAGTATGGGTTGCACACTAATCTTAGCAGCCAACCATACTCATACAGAGTTGCTTACTTAGTGCTGTGGATTTAGGGTTTTCAAACTCCTATTATGATTAAAGTTGACCAAAATAAATGGTTAATGTCCTTCTAGCTAAGATGAAATGAGAACACTTAACACACTTCTTCAGACCAGTCTTGTCACTGTGATTTAGAAACTCTTGTCTAGAGCCTCATGACAGACATCAGTATACTTTTTTAGAAGATGCCTGACAAATGACCACAAAACTGGATGGGTTAGCAATTGCCTAGAGTACAAAGTATGGGATTCTTTTTAATTGTCCTTGATGAGTATAAACAGTACTTTCATTTAAGACTGTACACAAAAATAATGACTTGGCTCTCATGCTGTCATTAATAGGAAGGGTTGATGACTGTTGTTTTATCAACATGATAATATTAAGTATTACCCAATCCATTATAAAAACAACGGTTTCCTATAATTTAATTTTGGAGAAGGTTGGATAGATAAGAGAGGAAAAGCTAATCTCCGTTCTGCCTGCTTGGGTACAACATGAACTAGACTGTAGATAGATAGTACTGCAGCTGTCTATTAGGGCCGTGCCTGCCTCTCTCTCTCTCTGCAGTGTCCCAGGCTGCTGCCACATTGCAAAAATAATGCAGTTTGACACCACTTTAACTGCCCTGGCTCAATGCGATGGAATTTTTGGATTTGAAGTTTTGTGAGATATTTAGAGCTCTGGTGCCACAACAAACTACAAACTCTAGGATTCCATAGGATGGAGCCATGAGAGTTAAAGCGCTGTCAAACTGCATTATTTCTGCAGTGTGGCAGCAGCCCCAGTCTAGTTGAGCTGCATTTTGAATGTTTTTACCACTGTTGGGCAAGAAAGACAGATGAGGGAATATAATCAGATTCTGAGAGATTCTTTGCCTCAACTGGTCTTGGATTAGGAGAGGTGGTTTTGGAAATGATCCTGAGGCTGATGGTTCTAAAGACCCTCACTAGTCAAAACTGCCTTGTAGAAGTGGCTAGGATTACATGCCCCCTTGACAGCAGAGGGGCTATAATCACATGTCATTGGCCCAACACATTCTCCAGGTCACATTCTATGTTGGCACTGTAGTTGGGCAGGGAAATGGTGAACTGGGACTGGGGAAAGAAGAACAAGGAACTGGTTTTTTCTCTGTGTAGTCCACTGTGTGTAGAAAATGAACAAATAGTAGAAAGTGGGAGAACAGAACTGCCCAGTTAGCTCTTTGCTTCAATCTTTTCCCACAAAAGAAACTGTGCATCACCTAGCAAAAATAGATGCTGATGATATTTATTTATTCCACTCCCCCTCCCCCCAAAAAATTGGGACGCAGTGTGGCCCACAATTTAAAATAACGATACAATTAAAAACAAACAAAAAGTAAAAATATTAAAATAGATTAAACCCCGGGGGGGTGTAGAGAAGTGGTACAGCGACAAGCTTTTAGGGCCAAGAAATAGCATCTTAGGGTACTTAAGAGAACTTGTGGATCTAATCTTTTTAAAAAATCTTGGAGAACAGTTTAAGTGATGTAAGACTGAAAGTAATCAAAGCTCCCATCTCCCCCCCCTTTTTTTTTTTAAAGAAGGGAGTGGGGAAAGAATCCAGGAAACTATAGAATAGATGTTGTTGTTGCTGTGTGCCTTCAAATAATTTCTGATTTATGGCAAACCTGAGGCTAACCTATTGGGTGCTTTTCTTGCCAAGATTTGTTGGGGGGGGGCGGTAGGGTTGCCTTTGCCTTCCTCTGAGGGTGAGAGAGTGTGACTTGCCCAAAGTCACCAATGGGGTTTTTTTTGTGGCCGAGTGGGGATTCAAACCATGGTCTCCAGAGTCATTGTCCAATGCTCAAACCACTACACCATGCTGACTCTGCTGATAGATTAGTTGGATGTTAATCCATGGAAATATTCTGTAACAGTAGTTAAGAATTAAGAAGTCAATGGGAACAATGCTGAAATCATAAGCTTCTCAAGAACAAATCATGCCAAACTAACCTTAACCCAATTTTTAACAGTTACCGTACTAGGCTGTTTGATCACTGTATGCTGTGAGCAGAGTACACCTTGATTTCAGCATGACTAACAACAAGATCACCATGATATTCTTTTTGGAAGGTTGGCAAAATGTGGGCTACATGGTGCGATTGCTAGGTGGATTGCAGCTGGTTAGCAGGCCATAACGAGACACCGCTTACCAGTGGTTCCTTTTTAACCTGGAGAGAAGTGACAAGTGAAGTGTTGCAAGGTTCTATCCTGAGCCCAGTGTTGTATAATTTCTTGATAAATTATTTGGATGAAGGATGCCGCCTTTCTGCTGGTGTGGGACACAAGGTGGTTCACAAAAAAATAGAACAAAATTAGCTAAAAATATAACAGTACAGTAAAAGTAAAACACAATTAAACAATTGCCATTTTTAAAGTCATACATTAAACAATATAAAATCATTAAAAGACATACAAAAGTTAAAACTAGAATGCCCCCCCCCCACACACACACATAAGGAGGCTCCCTGTGATCAGTTGATCATTAAAACCCTGCTTAAACAAGGCCATTGCTGGCTGGGGAAAGGAGAGCAGGGAAGGGAATAAAGGAGCTCATCAAGTTTTCAGGTCATGCCTAAGTGGATGGGTATGATATAATGTAAGAAAGAAGTAGGATTCAGGATGATCTTGATAGGTTGATAACACAGGGGACAAAAACAATAAATCTGAGCCAAAATAAATGTTGAGTTTTGTATGTAGGTTGGAATTTCAGATACACATATACAGAGTGGGTTACATCTAGTTTGACACTGGTAAATATAAATGCAAATGTAAAAGAATGTAGGCATTTTGATGAAGTTTAACATGATCCCACAATGTAGTGTGGCACTAAAAAGGCTACATCAGCAAAAGTGTTCAGATACCAAGAAGTAATGGTGTCACTTTATTTTGTTATGATCAGATCTCTCCTGGGGTGCTATGTCTTTTCATGGGAGCAATAGTTTAAGAAAATCATTAAAATGCTGAAATGTGCTCAGAAGAGAGTAAGGGGCTCGGAGACCCAAGTCCTGTAAGTTGTAAGAACTTAAGAGATCCACATCCTATCATGAAAGATTGAAGAAGTTGGGTGTATTTAGCCTGGAGAAGATAAAGACACAACATGATAACATGATATTTGAAAGGCAGCCATGTAGATGATCGAGCAAATTTATTTTCCATTGCTCTAGATCTGAGGTTGGCAACTGTGGAAGGGTAGAGGGCCGCACCCCCACTGTATGTGCTCCCGAAAAAAAAAAAAATCAACTTTTTTTGCTCCAAATGCCATCTTGGGGACATGAGGGTGTTTTCATCATGATTTGGGGCTTCCTACACAATTGTAGGAGAGGCCTTTTTTTTAACAACAGGAAGTGAGTGGACATACTTCCTGTTCACTTCCTGCTTTAGAAAAAGTCTTTGCCTAAATTGGATTGTGGGCCCTAAAATGTGGTGGAAATGCCCCCCAGGTTCCTAGAGGGCATCTGGGGGACAATTTTTTAAAAAATATTTTGTATTTTTTAACCCCTTAGAGGACCACAAAACTGCCTGAAGCCAGCACTTTGCCAGCCCCTGATTTAGATGATAGCTGAACAACTGAGTTCACATTACAGGAAAAAAACACTTTGACTGAACTTTTGAAAGGGTTTTCTGACTGTACAGGCTGTTTGACAGTGGGACAGGCTACCTTGGAACTGGTGGATAAGCAGGGGAATGATACTGCTGTACTAATGGATTTCAAAGGAGGCTGTACTAGATCATTGTTACTTGCCAAATCTGTGATTTTGGAAAAAAAATGCCAGCTGGTCTAAAATACACTTGCTACTCTTTACTGGGACCAGACTGTTATTTCACCAGTTCTGAACACACTACATTGCCTTTTAGGCCTTACGATGTGTGCTTCAAATTGCTCATTAGCATTTGAAGTACTATATGTCTTGAGTCCAGGGTATCTAAACAGCTACCTTCTTAGATTAACCACTAGTTGTGAAGATCATCAACTGGGACTCCTTCTCTGGGTGCCTCCACTGTCAGTGGTTTGAATGGTGGTGATAAGGCAAAAGGTCTGTTCACTTGAGGAGGCCTGTCCTTGAATAGCAATCCTAGAGAAAGTCACCTGTTGCTAAAATAATGCGTTTCAGAAGCTATAGAGGAAGAGGGGTTTTTTCAGTGTACCCAGGATTTCTGATTTTTAAAATCCTGATCATACTACTCCTTACTAAATTTATTGTTGTTGCTCTGTGCTATTTTGTTTTAGTAATATTTAATATTTTCTTTTTTCTTTTAAGTTTTATTTCACTTTAAGCTACCCTAGAGGTTCACACAAAAGAAAGGCAGTAGTTTTAAAATAAATAATGACTATTGTTTCCCCTACAAAGTGACATTCTTGCTAACAACCCTTGAAATAAATAGTTCTGACATACAGATTTCATTATCTGAGAACCAGGAGTTAGATAAGGCAATTATGGGGACAGCATGTATGATTTGGTGATGTATAGGTAACATGCTCATCCTTCAAACAGTATAATTTAGAATTATAGTCCTTATCTTTTCCCCAGCATCACAGGCTCTGGCATTTTATATATCTGCTAATAATTGAAGCTTTAAAGGCAGAGAAAAAGCTGGAGGGTTTATTTAAGGAACGATGCACCATAGTTTATTATAAAATGCACCTAAAGCAATGTAATTTCCTTTTGATGGATAGCACAGGTATTTCAATATTTTATCAGATTAAGGAAAGTGACTTGTAGCTAGATGGAACTATGTGATTTAAAAGCAACACATTGATTTTGTAACCTATTAATTTATGCAGGTATTTCCACATAATTCCTGATTCAGAATTCTAATTCAGATTCCTAAATCTTCATTTGCAAAGAAAAGCCAGAGAGAGAGATTTTCACATTTGAATTGAAATGAATGTCTGATTCATTGTTCTGAAATTCTGGGGAGAGAGGGAGAGAGAGAGAGAGAGAATGAATGAACAAATGTGTGTGTGTGTGTGTGTGTGTGTGTATAATGAATGAACAAAAGGCCTTTCTATCTATATCTATATAGATATAGATAAAATGAAAGGCCTTTTGTTCATTTTTTATAACAGTAACACCTAGGTGGTAGTAAAAGAATTACGTGAGATTCAAAAACAAATGCAGATTAAAAAATGGTAGGTACTGTATTTTGATAATGTGGGCATAGGGAACTTCTCTCTACTTGGCCACTTATTCCTAGTAGAGAGAAGTTGGATGGCTGAATGATACTAAGTCCTCTACTTGCTGGCAACAGACCTAAGGTTGATGTGGGAAGAGGAAAACTATCTAATTCTATTTGCTTTTCAAGCTGTGTAACCCAATACAGCTATACCCATTTCAGCTGTATCTTGGTTTACAGTCCGTTAGCTTTGTCCTGCAGACTCCGGCATGAGTAATCAAAAACAATTTAAACCAGCATAACTTTCTATTCTGTTTCTTGGTTATACTAGACATGGCAGAATGTTGAGAGGCTGTGATCATTTGGGTTCTGATTTATCTACACGCATGCACACACACAGAGTGGGCACTTCTGTGTCAGTGGGAGTGGAGGTTGAATCTACTCCAGTTTCTAATCAGAATGTTATCCAGGATGCTGAACACAGTGCTTCAAATACTGTATGGATTCACTATCCCACTGCCAAACACACCGAAGCCTGTGACATTTAGAGTGTGCTCTAAAATATCCCTTTAACTAGCTCTTATATCATTTATAAACTGAAGTTAACAGACATGGTAACTGATTTCCAGCTGAGAGTGGCTTGGATCCTGAGCTCATGAGATAGAATTCTTATATAAATTGGCAGGTTATAGGAGGGCTCTCAGGTTGACCCTATAAAATGCTGCTCCCATTTTTCAGGCCATATGAGACATTCTGTGTGTTTGCTATTCACAGCTCAAAATGAGAGCAGGGGGAATGAGTGACTCATCAAAATGGAAAAAGCAGAAGAGATCACCAAGGAATTCTTGCCATGGAACCAAAGCATCTCAAGGAACAGAACCATCTGCTGCCAATGGTACAGGTATGGCAAGTAGTTGCTTTTTTTTTGTTTTTTTTTTTGTTTTTTTTTGTTTGTTTGTTAGCTTCTATTTATAAACATGCATAGTACTCTTCACCAGAGCATCTAGATTGGTTTACACAAGCAAAAGTAAAAATTACAAACAGACCATGTTAAGAATAAATAAATAGATATTAAAATGCATGCTAAAGCCTGAGGAAGTAAAAATGTCCTCTGCTGGTGCTGAAAAGGTAACAGTTGGTCCCAGGGAGGCCTCTTTGGGGCAAAAATTCTACAAATAGGGTATCTCCATTGAAAAGACTGTTATCTGTCTCTTTCTTGGGTTGGGCAGGGGAATCTTGAGGATTGGGAACTTTGAGCAGTGAAACTTTGAGGACAATCTCTGAAGATGAGCTTAATGAGCATATGGGAGCAGGATCCCTAAGCTTTGCAAGGCTCAGGTGAATATAATAAGTGAATGGAAGGTTGACTTCATAAGTTGGATCATGTAGTATGTTTCTGGTTAGTGTATCTTATGTTATTTTTTACATAAGGCACTTTCCAAGCATGCTGCAGTTACAAAAGCTGAAACAGAATGGGTATCAGCAAATAAACAATTCAATGGGTTGTTGAGAGCCACAAGCCAGTTAGCTTCCCTGCTGGTTTGTGGCCCATCACAGGGCAAAGCCTCCCAGATACAGCAGAAGCTTGTGTAACACACAACAGACTCAAGAGCCCTGAGTGACTAGACACAACTGGGATGCATATATGTATCTGAGTTTAGGAATCCAACAGTCACTATCCAGATGCTTAATAACTAAGAACAGTCATTTGAAAAATGAAGAAAATGAACTGTACTAGATCCTCTGTTATTTTCATTAACAAGAAACAAATTGTGAACACTTACGTAAAAACTAAAGAATATACAGTCGGACCTCCATATCCGCTGGGCTTTGGTTCCTGGGTTTACCATGGATAAGTGAAACTGCAGTTAACAGCTAACGCTATTGTTTTAAATTAAGGAACAATGGAGGTACTAAGAGGAGGTGGTACCTGGCAGAGGAGATACTAAAACTTGACAGGACTTAAGAATTTAAGTAGAAGGAGCTTCTAAAACATTTACAGTTAGCCCCCTACATTTGCAGGGGTTGGGGACACAGGATTCCCACAAAAGTGGGAAAACCTTGAATTCAGTGGGTAGCTACAGAGGTGGAGGTAAGGCTCCTCAGGTTTGCGAAGTGGGCGGCTAGGGGAGTTCTTGGACGAGCGGAGCATGAGTAATTGATGTTGCTGCCAACTCCCTTGCAAAGCCCAAGGCCGCTGTGTGCACATTTACACAACAACCTTGGGCTTGGGGAGAAGGAATCACCAAGAATCACTGCCACCACTGCTACCAACTCCCTCCTGAAGCCCGACGCCACCGCGTTCAAACTCTATCCATGAACAAGCACTGAGCAGCTGGCATTACTGTATTATAAGCTCCCCATACATTGAAAAAACGTGAGAAAACGCAAGAGCAGGAAGTAACACGAGAGCAGGAAGTAACATGAGAGCAAAGATAACTGCTCACCACTTCCTCATTCTCCATTGCCTTCTATTTTCACTTAAATATATGTTTGTACAGCACAGGAGGTCCATTCTGCTGATGTCCACTAAAGTTAGTTGCCTTTATTATAACTATTTCAAGTTTATTTTTATTAAATTGCAATTTATTTATTTTTTACCTCTTTGGACCACGGATAACTGTAACTGCAGATATGGGATTTTTGGATACAGGAGCCCAACTATATTTGTAAATGGTGGGACTGGTTCTAATGTCAACATTTACGAGTTGCTGGAGGGAGGCAGCAAATCAATATTTTCCTTACAGGATGGATATACTGTCTCAATTAATGGAATAGAAAGGAGAGGGAAATCAGAATAAAAAGAAACTGTTTTAAGTTTCTTAATAGTCTGCACAGTAAAACCAGTACGTTTTCATTGTTTCTCACCTGTTGCTCATGCTTCTACCCAAACAAGTTAAAGGCTGAAGGCCTATTTAAACAAGAAGGTCTTTGCTTGCTGGTAAAAAGGGTGCCAATCAGGAAGAAGTTCCATAGCCTTGGAGCAGCCATCAAGAACACTCTCTCCCATGCTCTCACCACATGAGCCTGGGAGTATGGTGAAATGAAGAAAAAGCCCTCCCCGGAGATATTAAGACATGGGCAGGCTCTTATCAGGAGATACAGGGTTTCAGATGGCTGGGACCTAAGCTGCATAGGGCTTTATAGGTCATAATCAGCACTTAGAATTATGCCTGGAAATGAGCCAGTAGCCAGTGAAGCTGTTTCACTGCTTGAAGAAAAGTTGTCCAAAGTTCAGCCTAAAAGCAATGAAGATGGTGGTGGTGTTTGCCAACGTAGAATCATAGAGCTGGAAGGGACTACAAGGGCCGTCTAATCCAACCCCTGGCATTCAGGAATACACAGCTAAAATACTCTTAGAAAGCATTTTTACAGTCACCTCTTCAAAACCAGAAATTTCTAATAATTTTGATTAATCTGTAGAGGACTTATATAACCACTCTTCTGAGTCTCAAATGATTTTACTCCAGGAAAAATGGGTAATGGATAATTGTTTTTTAATCTGAATTTTATGGGCTGCATCAGGCATGAGACAAATGAACTTCTGTTTACACAATGGTAGTTTCCCTTACACTATTCCCTCTGAAGTTCTCCCTCAAAATTTGCTGCAAGGAGTTTCCTCTAAGCATGTCATACGGGGAAGGGGGAGCAGAGCAGCTGAAGAAGGGTTGAATAATTTTTCTTCACCAGTAGTATTCACTGGTGGAAAGACACCATTCCACTATGTTCTTCCTTTGTGTATTTTTTTTAGACACAGATTGTAAAAAAAGATTATTTCTTGTTGCCCTGATATTTTTCCTTTATTGCTTCAGTTCCATCTCTGTCCTAATTTTGTTGTTGTTCTTGTTGTTAACTGCCATCAAGTTGACTTGCACCTATGAATGAGAGACCTCCCAGGCCCCTTATCATCAACAGCCCGGATTATGTCTTTCAGATTCAGGGCTGTGGCTTCCTTGATTGAATCTATCCATCTGTAATGTGGTCTTTCCCTTTTCCTGCTGCCTTCTATCTTACCAAGCATTATTGTCTTTTCTAGTGAGTCATGTCTTCTCATGATATGTCCAAAGTACGGCAGTCTCAGTTTAGTCATCTTGGCATCTAGTTCAGTCTTGATTTCCTCTTGGACCCATTTATTTGTCTTTTTAGCAGTCCATGCTATCTAGAGAACTCTCCTCCAGAATTATATTTCAAACGAGCTGATTTTCTTCCTATCAGCTTTCTTCATTGTCCACCTTTCATATCCATACAGAGAAATTGGAAATATGATGGCATGGGCAATCTTAACTGTAGTATTCAATGATATACAGTTGTGTGAAAAAGAAAGTACATCATCGTTGGATTCTATGGTTTTACATATCAGGTCGTAATAACAACCATCTGTTCCTTAGCAGATCTTAAAATTAGGTAAATACAACCTCACATGAACAACAACATATGACATGTTACACCATGTCATGTTTTATTCAACAAAAATAAAGCCAAAATGGAGAAGCCATGTGTGAAAAACTAAGTACACTTTATGATTTCAGTGACAGATGTCCTCACACTTTACTCAAGAATACTTTGGTATACAGGGGAGTTCATAGTTGACTCAATTACTGTAAGGTTCCCAGGTCCTGTGGTTGCAAAACAAGCCCAAATCATCACAACTCCACCACTGTGCTTGACAGTTGGCATGAGGTGTTTGTGCTGATCTGCTGTGTTCAGTTTTTGCCAAACGTGTTGCTGTGCATTATGGCCAAACATCTCCACTTTTGTCTCATCTGTCCAAAAAACATTGTTCAGAAGTCTTGTGGTTTGTTCAGATGCAACTTTGCAAACCTAAGCTGTGCTGCCATGTTCTTTTTAGAGAGAAGAGGCTTTCTTCTGGCAACCCTTCCAAACAAACCATACTTGTTCAGTTTTTTCTGATTGTATTGTCGTGAACTTTAACATTTAAAATGCTAATGAAGGCCTGTAGAATCTGAGATGTACCTCTTGGATTTTTTGCAATGTCTGTGAGCATTGCACTGTCTGACCTTGGGGTGAATTTGCTGGGATGTCAGCTCCTGGGAAGATTGGCAACTGCCGTGAATGTTTTCCACTTTTGAATAAGCTTTCTCACTGAAGAATTATGGACTTTAAATTGTTTAGAAAAGGCCTTATAACCCTTCCCCGATTGATGGGCAGCAACAGTTGCTTCTCTAAGATTATTGCTGATGTCTTCCCTCTTTGGCATAGTGTTAACACACACCTCAATGCTCCAGACAAGCAAACTGCTAAAGGAGGATATCACAGCCTTGTTCAAACACTTCCTCACCACAAGCTACTTCCAGTGGGATAATGACTTCTATGAACAGATAGATGCAGTAGCCATGGGCAGCCCCTTGAGCCCAGTGATAGCAAACTTTTACATGCAACATTTTGAAAAGCAAATCCTGGAAACAGCACCAAAAAAACCCACAACATGGTTCTGATATGTGGATGACACTTTCACCATTTGGAACCATGGAGAAGAAGATTTGGTCTCATTCCTGAACCACCTGAACAGCATCCACCCAAATATCCAATTCACAATGGAAAAAGAGAAGGAAGGAACACTGCTATTCTTGGATGTCCTAGTCATCCGCAAACCAAACCAACGGTTAGGCCACAAGGTATACAGAAAACCCTACACACGGACAGATACCTACATAAGATCTCCACTCATCACCCAGGACAGCAAAGAAGCACAATAAAAACATTGGTAGACCATGCAAAAAGGATCTGAGAACCCCACTACCTGGAGGACGAACTGAGGCACCTAAACTGGGCCCTACAGGCTAATGGTTACTCCAAATCAGACATCACAAGAGTAACCAGACCCAGAACAAACCACAAGAATGAAGAAGCAAAACAGCCACCCAAAGGGAAGGTATTTTTTACCATACATCAAAGGAGTCACAGACAGACTAGGGAAATTGATGAGGAAATACAACCTCCAAACAATCTACAGACCAACCAAGAAAATCCAAGAAATGCTATGCTCAGCGAAGGACAAAAGAGACCCTCTCACAGCTGCAGGAGTTTACCACATACCATATAGCTGTGGACAAGTTTACATGGGGACCACTAAACGCAGTGTGCAAACACGAATCAAGGAACATGAGAGACACTGCAGACTGGGCCAGCCAGAAAAATCAGCTGTAGCAGAACATGTTATAAACCAACCTGGACACAAAATGCTGTTTAAAAACACAGAAATTCTGGACCAGGCCAACAACTATCATGTCAGAATGCATAGGGAAGCTATTACAATCCACAAACACCTGGACAAATTCAACAGGAAAGAAGAAACCTTAAAAGTAAACAAAATCTGGCTCCCAGTTTTGAAGAACAATAGAATAAAAACTCAACACTTACAAAGGAATTCCACCCAGGGAGAAGGGGAGTCCCAGCAGATAATGGGCCATCAACCAACCATTAGCCAAACAGACACTAATGAGCCTTGCATTTCTATACCCAGAAACTAACCATTCAATTACACCAATGTACATATACTACCCTACAGGGGTTCACAGCATATAAGCTCCACATACACTCCTACTCACTCATTCTCTGAAGATGCCAGCTACAGATGCAGGCGAAACGTCAGAAAGAAACTATTCCAGAAAATGACCTCACAGCTCGGAAAAAACCCCAAGGAAAATCTAAACTGCTAAAACTTTGGCTTTTATAGAGATGGTCACATTTGCTGATGATCAATTTGCTGATGATCAAAAGCAGCACCTATCTGCTACTTAGCATCTTAATTCCTATGAAATCAGTAAGGGTGTACTTAGTTTTTCACACATTGCTTCTCCATTTTGGCTTTATTTTTGTTGAATAAATCATGAGACGGTGTAATCTGTAATGTATTGTTGTTCATCTGAAGTTGTATTTACCTAATTTTAAAACCTGCTAAGGAACAGATGACAGTTATTATGTCCTGATATGTAAAACCATAGAATTCAAAGAGGGTGTACTTCCCCCCCCCCACAACTATATTTTTACACTTCAGGATCTTGTCTAGTTCCTTCATAGTTGCCATTCCAAGTCCTAGTCTTCTGATTTCTTGACTGCAGTCTCCAATCTGATTAATGACTGAGCCAAGGAATGGAAAATATTGAACTATTTCATCATCTTCATCTACTTTAAAGTTATGTAAATCATCTATGGTCATTATTTTTGTTTTCTTAATATTCAGCTGTAAACCTGCCTTTGCACTTTCCAACTTTACTTTCTCCAGTAAATGTTCCAAGTCTTTGCTGTTTTCCGATAGTAGTATGGTGTCATCTGTATACTGTATCTTAAATTGTTGATATTCCTTCCTCCAATTTTCACTCCTCCTTCCTCCAGGTCTAATTCTGCTTTACATATGATACTACCTATACCTGGTGTAACATACACCTTCAAATGCACCTCACCCCGTCGCCAGGCTTGCCCCACCCCCACCCCGTCGCCAGGCTCGCAGGCCCCTGCACTCAGGCACATGCATCATACACACACACTACATCCCCCCATGCTACTCACACTCCTTCTGCTGCCGGCATGTTTAGAAAGGACTGAAACTTCCACATGCCCCCCCCCAGTGTCCTGATTGGCTGCCCAACTGAGCTTTGATTGGTTGGTCAGTTTCCTAAGCAGCCAGTCAGCACACTGGAAATGGCAACATACCTAAGAGCAATAGAGAGATAAATAGATGTTCAGTGTACAAGTTAAACAGACATGGTGATAAAATCCAGCCTTGCCTGACCTCCTTGCCAGTTAGAAGCCATCCCATTTCTCTGTAATCTGCCCTTACGGTAGCCTCTTCTCCTGAGTACAGATTACATATCAGGACAATCAAATGTAGCACACCCATGTCTTTAAGAGCAATCCATATTTTTTTGTGATCTACACAATCAAAGGTTTTGCTATAATCTATAAAGCATGGGCTGATTTTCTTCTGAAATTCCTTGTGGTCTATTATCCAATGCATAGAATCATAGAATTGCAGAGTTGGAAGAGACCACGAGGGCCATCCAGTCCAACCCCCCTGCCACGCAGGAAATCACAATCAAAGCATCCCCGACAGATGGCCATCCAGCCTCTGTTTAAAGACCTCCAAGGAAGGAGACCCCACCACGCTCCGAGCGAGTGTGTTCCACTGCCGAACAGCTCTTACTGTCAAAAAGTTCCTCCTCATGTTGAGGTGGAATCTCTGTTCCTGGAGCTTGCACCCATTGCTCCGTGTTCCAGTCTCTGGAGCAGCAGAAAACAAGCCTGCTCCATCCTCAGCATGACATCCCTTCAAATACTTAAACAGGGCTATCATATCGCCTCTAAACCGTCTTTTTTTCAGGCTAAACATACCCAGCTCCCTAAGTCTCTCCTCATAAGGCATTGTTTCCAGACCTTTCACCATTTTAGTTGCCCTTCTCTGGACACGCTCCAATTTGTCAATATCCTTTCTGAATTGTGGTGCCCAGAACTGGACACAGTATTCTAAGTGAGGTCTGACCAAGGCAGAATAGAGTGGCACTGTTACTTCCCTTGATCTAGACACTATACTTCTATTGATACAGCCCAAAATCGCATTGGCCTTTTTAGCTGCCGCATCACACTGTTGGCTCATGTTCAACTTGTGGTCTACTAGGACTCCTAGATCCCTTTCGCACGTAGTCTCATTCAGCCAGGTCTCTCCCATCCTATATTTATGCATTTCATTTTTTCGCCCTAAATGCAGTACTTTACATTTCTCCGTATTGAATTTCATTTTGTTAGCTTTGGCCCAGCTCTCCAGTCTATCCAAGTCATTCTGAATTTTGATCCTGTCCTCTAGGGTATTAGCTACTCCTCCCAATTTGGTGTCATCTGCAAATTTGATAAGTATGCCCCTAATTCCCTCATCTAAGTCATTGATAAAGATGTTGAATAGCACTGGGCCCAGGACAGAACCCTGTGGCACCCCACTGGTCACATCTTTCCAAGACGAAGAGGAGCCACTGCTGAGCACCCTTTGGGTTCGGCCGGTCAACCAATTACAAATCCATTGAACAGTTAACTTGTCTAGCCCACATTCTACAAGCTTGTTTGCAAGAATGTCATGGGGAACCTTGTCAAAGGCCTTACTGAAATCAAGGTATGCAATGTCCACAGCATTCCCTTCATCTACCAAGCTGGTAACTTTATCAAAAAAAGAGATCAGATTAGTCTGGCATGACTTGTTTCTCTGAAACCCATGCTGACTTTTTGTGATTATGGCATTGCCTTCTAAATGTTCACAGACTCTCTGTTTAATGATCTGTTCTAGAATCTTCCCTGGTATTGATGTCAGACTAACTGGACGATAGTTGTTGGGATCCTCTTTTTTCCCCTTTTTGAAGATGGGAACAACGTTTGCCCTCCTCCAGTCTGCTGGGACTTCTCCTGTTCTCCAGGAGTTCTCAAAGATTATTGCCAATGGCTCTGAAATTATATTTGCCAGCTCTTTTAATACTCTTGGATGTAGTTCATCTGGTCCTGGAGATTTAAATTCATTTAGATTAAGAAGGTATTCCTGTACTACCTCTTTACTTATTTTGAGCTGGATTTCCCCTATTGTGTCCTCTGTTCCATTCTCCTCAGGTTGGTCCTCCTTTTCCTTTTCTGAAAACACTGAGGCAAAGAAGGTGTTGAGTAATTCTGCCTTTTCTCTGTCCCCTGTTAGCATTTTGCCATCTTCTCCACGTAGCGGCCCTATCATTTCCTTCTTCCTCCTTTTGCTGCGGACATACCCCCAAAAAACCCTTTTTATTGTTCTTAACCTCCCTAGCAAGCCTGAGCTCATTCTGCGCTTTAGCTTTTCTGACTTTACTCCTACACGTGTTCGCTATCTGTTTGAATTCTTCTTTGGTGATTTCCCCCCTTTTCCATTTCCTATACATGTTCCGTTTAAAACTTAGCTCCATTGAAAGTTCTTTAGTCATCCATCCTGGTTTCTTGAGACACCTCCCATTTTTCTTCCTCAATGGTACTGTTTGAAATTGTGCCTTCAGTATCTCCCTTTTGAGAAAGTCCCATCCGTCTTGAGGTCCCTTCTCTTTTTAGTATTCTTGACCATGGGATCATCCCCAGTATTTCCCTGAGTTTATTGAAATCAGCTCTCCTAAAGTCAAGAATGCGTGTCTGACTATGCCTGGCTTCTCCTTTCCATTGTATAACAAACTCCAGGAGAACATGATCACTCTCACCTAAGGATCCCACCACTTGCACCCCATTAACCAGGTCGTCTCTGTTGGTTAGGATCAGATCTAAAATAGCTGACCCCCTTGTTGCCTCTTCCACCTTTTGGACCATGCATGTTTGCAGTATGATCACTAGTGCCTCTTCCTTTCCTGAACCCAGCTTGGACATCTGGCATTTATTGCTCCATATACGGTAAAAGTCTTTGTAGTAGAATTTTGAGCATCACTTTGCTTGCATGAGAGATTAATGAAATGGTCGTTAGGTTGCTGTAATCCCTGGTGTCACCATTTTTTTTGAGATTGGAATATATATTGAGCATTTTCAATCTGTGGGACATTGTTATGCTTCCCATATTTGTTGACAGATTTTAATTAAAACTAGAGTAGATTCTGTCTCTGTAACTTGAAGCAGCTCTATTGGTATGCCATATGTTCCTGGTGATTTATTTCTTCCAAGTGGTCTGAGTGCAGCTTCCCCACTTCACTTTCTAAAATTGTAGGTTCATCTTCAAATAGTTCTTGAATGAATCTGCCATCCTTTCATCTATTTTATATATAGTTCTTCTGTACATTGTTTCCATTTTCTTTTTATTTGTACTTCACTTAATGAGTTCCCCTGCTGGTCATAGAGCAACCCCACTCTTGGTTTAAATTTTCCTTTGATTTCTTGGATCTTGTGGAGGAGGTTACTTGTTCTTCCTTTTCTGTTGTAATTTTCCATTTCTCTGCATTGATTACTATACTAGTTCTCTTTGTCCCTATGTGCAAGTCACTGAACAATTGCATTCAGGGTTCTGACCCTATTTCTGTTACTTTTTCCTTTTGCTACTTATCTATCCTTAACTGTTTGAAGAATTTTATCTGTCATCCATCAAGGCTTCTCTTTCTTTTTGGCTGCAGATGGTTCTGTTTACATTCCTTCCTGACAACGTCCATGGTTTCAGTCTAGAATTCTTCTGGCTCTCCATCAGTTAGGCTTAATAGAGCAAATCTATTTTTATGTGGACTTTAAATTCTAAAGCAGTGTTCTTCAGGTTGTATTTTGGCACTGTGGTTGTTTTAGTATTCTTCTTTAGCTTTACTCTAAGTTTACATATTAGCAGTTCATGTTCTATGCAACAGTCTGCTCCTGGTTTTGTTTTTGCAGAGAGAATGGGGCTTCTCCATTTTCTGCTTCAGATTATGTAGTTTATTTGATTGCTATATTAGCCATCAGATGATGTCCATGTATATAATCACCTCTTTGATTGCTTGAAGAATCTATTTGCGATGAGCAAACTGTTGGCGTCGCAAAATTCAATCAGTCACTCTGCTGCTTGCTTTCTTGATTCTAGGTTAAATTTTTCCTACAATCCTTGATTCTGCTTTGTAACCTACTTTTGTATTCCAATCGGCTATAATTAACAAGAAGTCCTGTTTTGGTGTGTGGGTCAGTTTGCTCCTGGACTCCCACATAAAATCTTTCTATTTCTTCTTCTGCCTCTATCGTTGGAGTGTAAACTTGGATTATGGTTAAATTGATGTATTTACTTTGAAGTTTTATTCATATGATTAGATTTTTGTTACATCCTTTGACAGCTTTTGCTACATCTCTTCTCACTATTAATGCCACCCCATGTCTTAATAGATTTTCATTTCCTGAATAAAACACTGTGTAATTATCTGACTCAAAATGTCCAATTCCTGTCCACTTTAACTCATTCACCTCAAGTATTGCAATGTTTATATATTCCATTTCTTGTTTTGCTGTTTCTAGCTTCCCCTGATTCATGCTTCTCGCATTCTATGTTTCTATAATACGTGTTGTGCAACTTTGGACTTCCCTTTCACCTCTGAGCATGTCAACAACTGAACATCCTGTTAGCTTGAGTCTAGTTGTATCATTAGACACAGCACTATTCATAGTTGTCCTCTGCTGTGGAGTAACATGTGCCCTGCAACCAACTGCAGAGGAGCACACCGCTGTGTTCTGCATCAACTGAAGTAAGCAGAGTGCAGTGTACAGCATATGTACATATAAGAATGTGACCCTGAACTACTCATGCTATGTGGTTAACATATTGCTGCTGCTCTTATCAACAGGTGGAGTTAGTTTCATTGATGTACCCTCTCCCATCTCATCTGGAAGTTCAGAAAATGCCTCTTCTACAGTCAGTCCTTCTACTGACAGTGGTGTAGATATTTCTTCCCAGATCAGCTCAAAGGAAGATCTTACTGACTTGCAAATGGTTAGTCCTTTGGAAATCAGTACAGCAGTGCCTTTAACAGAGCCTGGAGCCAAAGAGCTGCTGGAACCCCAGGTACAAATTTACTTTTATTTCAAGGTCTGGAAACCAATAGTTGCAAATAAGTCCTAGAGCAAAAATTTGTCATGTGGAGATTTGTTGCTCTGGTTCCAAGTGTCTAGGGTTTTTTTTTTTTTTTAATGATATCCATTTTGTGCCATCCTCCTTACACATTCCGCTGCTGAGTGTGCTCAGTCATCAGTGGACAGTTTTTCGTTCTTCTCTTCTTAGGCTTCTTTCCCCATGAAGATTATCTGTAGTTCTGCAAATTTTGGAATTTCTTGAGCATGATGATATATCCCTTTTGTGCATAGATGGTATAAATGACTGTGTGTAAAGTTTGGCACTTTGAGATTTGATCTCAGTTTTCATCACAGCTCTCTAGTTGGTCTTTGTAGAAGAAAAGTGTTTGTTCTTCATGATCTCTGGGCCTCACACAAATGGGTTTTCTGCCTGTGCAGAATGGAATCCATTCAGAATGTTCTAGAGCTGAGTAGCTTGGCAGGATAGCCTGCCTCCTCCCACCTATCCTATATGTCCCAAGCAGTGGTTAATAACTTGTTTCTTTCACTGTCAGCCCTGCTGTCCAAATTGAAGAGGTCTCAACTGGCCTTGATGCCAATGACTGCTTTGGTTTTATGCTTAGCATTGGTACCAAAGGGTTCAGTTTCATCTATGGAGTCTCTTTCAACATCAGCTGTTCCATGGCTGGAAGCCCCAGCACATGCAGTGGAATCAGTTTGGGGGCAAGGGTGGAAGTCTATTAAGAAGGCCTATTCCTAATTCATCCAGAAGAGGCCAACCTCCCTTGAGGGCCATTCCAAGTCTAATGAGCATACAGATGCTTCTGCAGTAAAGGAGAAGAAGCGATCAAAGCCCTCTAAACATCAGGCAGTACCGACACTCGTCAACTGCCTCCATGTTGGAATTGACAGCTCCTGCTTCAGAGGCAGCTGTGTTGTCTCTTCAGGTTTTCTCCAGTTTGACAGCTGTCTTGATTACACCTCTGGGTCTTCAACTGGAGTCTTCCACCAAGCTATATGTTCTGATCAATACTGAGGCATACTGTGATTCTCTGAGAGTCAGACCACTGCTTCCATTGCCCAAATGGGACAGAACTCCCTTGGTATAAGAGTATTTATATGCATCCTCACACCTGGACGATAGGTACAGGGAGGACTCACACTATATCTTCGTATCCTATATCGCAAGGTATCAGCACAAAGATCTCTGGAGAGAGCGACCATCATCTTGCCTCTCCTACATGCCATCTTATAGAGATTGGGAGCATGGAGCACTCTGCTCTCCATATTGATACCAAAGCTGTTCTTATTCCCTGCACAGCAGATGGATGGCAATTCTCCTTGGCGTCGATCACCCCTGTCACTTTGGTACCAATCTCGGACACCACCATCACCTTTCGACCTCAGACACCTTGCATCTGCCTCTATCACTGCTGCCTCAGACTACAACCACAATCTCTAGACTTCCAACCTCACCTTTGGTTTTGAGACCCTTGTCAGTATCAACAGTCCTCACACCTGCTGTCTCTGCACAGATACTGAGCATGCTTCCCAGTCCACCCTCCTTGCTGCCTTCTCAGTTGACATTGGTAATGGTCACCTCTGCCTCATCGGTTTCATCAGCTCCTGTTGATCACAACAGCTCCTTCTGCTCCTCAACGTGAGCACTTTATGGAGGATTCTGAAGACTATGATTTGGATACCACATCACTAGACTCTCCATCACCTTTACTTTCTTCACCATCAAGTACTGTAGAGCAGTGGTTCTTAAGCTTTTCTTTACCAGGGACCCCCTTTAAATATCGTTTGTTGCTGTGGTCCCGCAAGACTTAGCTCGAGATTAAAATCCCTAAAGTGCATCAAATATATATGGGAAATTTAACTCCCTTCTCACAGTTTACATTGTTTTTGTTCATCTAGTGTTGCAGACAGTTAGCTTTTTTCTTTACTAAAGGCATTTGTTTACATTTGTTATTCAAATTAAAGAACATTCATAATAATAGAAAATACCACTAGTGTAACTAATTACTTTTAAAATGGAAAATCTCTTTACAGATTAGTCAACACAAAGTTATCTTAATAAAGAGCAAAAAGTATGCTTACTTTGAACAGTTATCTGCCAGTTAGAAACACAGGACGTTCGTTAGTAAATATATGTAAGCCAGCTTATATTTTATTTCTTCTCAAACACCAACATTCACCTTTCCCATCATGGTCAACTAAAACTAGCATTGTGCACTAGCTTAGTAACCAAATAAGGCAGGCATTTCACCATTTCATCTAATGCTCCCACCCCTGATTAAAAACCAGATCCTGAGCATCTAGATGAAAAGACTTAGACGTAAGAGCTGTAGAGCTGAGCCAACTCCTCCCTGCCTCAAGTTTCACTTCCTGTCTTGCCTTTTCTCTCTCTCTCTCTCTGAACTTTCCTGTTACTGGAGACAAAGTGATTTACTCTCAAGTAAGCGCAAAAGGGATTGTGGCCTTAGCCTGTTGCAGCAAAGGCAAAGTGAGTTATGACTCTTTCAAAAGCCGGACAAAAAATTACTGTGGCATGAGCTTCCTCCCCAGCACCCCCCAGGCAAGAGCCCTCTCAACAGATGCGTGGGGCTGCCCTGCCTTGACTTCCTCTCCCCTTCCACTCAACCCTTTTTAGCAAGTCCCTTATGTATTGGCATGGCCTGTGAGCCATCATACATGTCACCCTGGGCACCCAGTGCCATGCAGCACTCACAGCACATTCTACATGAAAAGATATTCCACCTAAACATTAGGAAGAGCTTCCTGGCAGTAAGAGCTATTCGGAAGTGGAATACACTGTTTCAGAGTGTGGTGGAGTCTCCTTCTTTGGAGGTTTTTAAACAGAGGCTGGATGGCTATCTGTCGGGAATGATTTGATTGTGTATTCCTGCATGGCAGGGGGTTGGACTGGATGGCCCTTGTGGTCTCTTCCAAGTCTATGATTCTATGATTCTGAAGCCCAGCCCTGGCCTGGCCTAATGCCTGAAGCGGTGGGAGAAGATAAAGGGTTTTTTTGTGAGGGAGAAGATAAAGGGTTTTTTTGTGAGGGAGGGGTAGAAGAAAATGAAAGATCAACCAGATGTGGGTAAAGAGAGATAACAGCAAGATTGTGAGTCGGGAGAGAAGGCAGCGAGTCAGGCAGCACATGCACCGAGGCAGTACTCACTGCCTGCTCAGCCAGCCATCCTCCTAAAGGTTGTGAGAGCCCAGGGAATTGGGGAAGATAATGGGTAATTGGGTCTTTCTCATTATCACACCCCCTATTTCTGTTCAATTTCCTCCAAACTATAAATAATGATAAAGGATCCAGCAGGCAAGTAGTACAGGAATGCTGAATGACTGACTGATTTAGGGAAAGGAAATTGAAGTAGGAAGTACGTTGCCAGCTTCATATATTTAAAATGTCACTTTAACCCCAGAGTTGCCATCCAGATAAATTCAGAATTAATCAGTAGTTCATCAAAAAGATATATTGGTGTGTGTGTGTGTGTGTGTAGAGAGAGAGAAAGGGAGGGAGGGGGGTATACAGTTGTCCCTTCACATTCATATATTTCACAGTCGCAGTTTTGCATATTTGTGTTATGTAGCTGCTGCTCAACTGTCTCAAACCCCAAGACCCTACCCTGTTCCCCTCTCCTCCTGTCCTGGCAACAAAACAGCTCTAGCTTGCTTTCTTACCTTGCACCAAAACAGCACTGCCCATTTAAAACAGTAAAATCACTTCTTTCTCAGACCAAAGGTAAAAGTTGCAACTGTCGCAACACTCGCCCGCCCCCCCAGACACACAAATCATGCCCCTCACCCACACTCACCTTCCCCCAGCTCTCCCTCCCTCTGTCCTGTCAACAAAACACTCCATCTTGCTTTCTTACCTTGCACCAAAACATCACTGCCCGTTATTTTAAACCGTACTGTTTTAAATGGGCAGCGCTCTTTTGGTGCAAGGTAAGAAAACAAGCTGGAGTTGTGTTGTTGGCAAGGGCAGAGGGAGCGACAGCTGGTGAGGAGGTGAGTGTGGGTGAGGGGAATGGTTTGTGTTCCCGGGGGCAGGTGTTGCTATGTGGTGGCAGGTATTGGCAGTCCTGTTGGCCAGAGAGGAGTCTACAATACTGTAGTTTAGTATGCATGTTGGGGGTGGTGTTCTGCCCCTAACCCCCATGAATGTGAGGAACAACTATATAATTATGTTTGTATGTATTCAGTTAACAGTCCACTTTTTGTTAAGTCCATAAATTGGTAAAAAAATATAATAAAACAATAGATATTCTATACAGTGCAAGTAAAGACTTGAAAATTATTTCCACTTGAAGCACTATTGTCTGCCAAGTAGTTTGAACAATGACTCTGATCTGCTCCGTAAGCTGTATGATCCTAAAATCTTCTTTGTGGTCTTTGTGAATCACACAGCTGGGTTACTCCGGCGCCTGTGCAGAGCTTCGGAACCTTCTAGAATCGCTAGGCAGAATGTGCTTTGATACCTTTTTGGCGGTAACTCCGCCCATCCTAATGGTCCCTTATAAGGGCTTCCCGCCTAAAATACCCCCAGTTCCTTTCTTTCTGCCGCATTAGCAGCTTGAAGGAACCTCTGTTCGCTAGTGTTTTTCTCTTGAGATCTCTGGTTTGACTTGGCTTGACTTTCTGACGACGTTTTTCTCTTTCTCCTACTGGTTTTGTTATTTGACTTCTGATTACTCCGTTTTTTGACCTGTTCCTGGCTTTTGACTATGATTTTGGCTTACTCCTTCGGCTTTGGCATTACCTCAGATATCGTTACTGACCTCGGACTGGCTTTGACTACGATTCCTCCTTTGTGATTGTTGTTATTATTATTGTGAGTAAAATGTCGGGCAAGGGAGCTTTCAAGCGCTGCGTGATATGTCAAGCAAAACTCCCGGCTGCAGATGGTCATTCCCACTGTCTAATATGTTTGGGAGAGGCTCACAATGTCGACGCATGCGTCCATTGCAAGGCGTCCACGCCGCAGGCCCGAAAACATAGGCTCTCGCGCCTAAAATCTTTCCTTTATGAAAAGGCCTTGCTCCCTGCCTCTGCCCTGGCCTCCGCCTCTGTGTTGGCTCCCCCTTCTGAGCCTCGTGGCCAAAAACGATCTCGTTCTCCTCCGTACACTGAGAGAAAGAGTTGTCGGTCCCGGAGTCAGTCCAGGCACCGTTCCACCATGTCTGATCCTGAAGCTCTACACTCTTCGCTTCGACGTGCGTCGTCGGATCTGACTCGGGACCGTACGACACCGATTTGAGAGCCAGTCCCTTCCACATCTAGAGAGGCCGCTCGGAAGACGTCCCCGTCCGCCACCGGGACTCGCCCATCTGCTGATTCTGCTTCCTCCTCTCAACCACTGAAGAAAAAGAGGAAAGAGAAGCATGTCTCCAAACATGGCGATGGAAAGCCAAGGACAAGGTTAAAAAATCCAAGCCTATGGAGCGCGCCGTCCCTGAAGTCTCCTCGTCACCTGACAGCCGTTGAGGGCGCCTTTGTACAACCATTGCCGGTGTCCACCACTCGGCGTCCAAATCTCGACGCTCATGCACTCCATCGATAAGACTTGAGGAAGTGACAGTTGAATCCCTACCCTCAACTGATGTTGCAAGACCCCATGTGCCTTGACACGTCTCCAGCTCTGGTCATGTCTCAAGCTCAGTTGCTGGAAAGTCAGTCTTTGGATGTGGAGGTGGAGATCATTGAAACCGAACAGGTATCCAAAAGCCATGTACCCACCATCTTGGAAGACATCCCGGCGTACTCTGCCTACGACCTGGCTCGGTCGATCTGCAGGGCAGGCCTCAGCTCACTGTCGGGATCGCAAGTCTTCAACCCGAGGGGCGAGGCTCTTGATACCGCTAGCACGCGGCGCCCGATTGCTCGATCCCCACATCTTGTCACTTTGGATATTGCGACTACAAGAGATGCTGTGACCCAGGTCTCTCCTCCTGAGCACCGCCCCTTACCTCGAACCTCTCCAACCCCGCAACCTCGTTCCCCCACACTGACACGGGCCCGTAGTCCCTCACCCGAAGGATTGTCCTCATCCTCTGTTGCTTCTTGGGACCTCTATAGACTGTATATGCCCTCTCCCAAGGCCGAGCTGATTGATGATGAATCCGCCTTGCTAACTGACGATGTTTGTTCCTTCGGAGAACACATGATAAGAATGTCCCATGCTCTCGACCTGAAATTAGAAGACCGGGCCACTGATCCTGTGGATCCAATCTTCCAAAGGATCCAATCAAAGGCGCCTCCATCGGCTACCATCCTGGTGCTGCCCTCGCTGCTCAAACTAGCTCAAGGGTCCTGGGAAAACCCATCTTCCATACAGTTGACGTCTAAGAAAATAGACCGACTGTACCAAGTTGGAGGAGACCACACAGACTGGCTCCAGAACCATCTGAGGCCGAACTCTGTGGTCATCGAGATTGCTCAGAACAAAAAGCAACGCCGACCCTTAACTTCTCCACCAGACCCTGAGGGCAGAAAACTTGACATTGTGGGCAAGAAGATATATTCAGCTGCCGGCTTGAGCTTCCATGTGGCCAATTACTCCACCTGCATGGGAGCATATCAGCAGGTCTTATGGGAAAGGATGAGCCCCCTTTTACATGACCTTCCAGAAGAATGGCGCAGGATGGCGGAGGCCATTCAGGCAGAGGCCCTGTCCCTTGTGGGACTCCAGATGAACTCTGCTCGGCATGTGGCGGATTGTGCAGCAAAAACCATTGCTGGTTCTGTAGTGCTCTGTCGGCATGCATGGCTGCACTCTTCGGGCCTCACGCTGCAGGCATCGGCCACCATTGAGGATCTCCCCTTCGATGAGTCGGGCTTGTTTAACGGGTCAACTGACGAGAAGTTAGAATTCACCCAAAAGATGAGGACCACTGCCAAGAAATATGGTATGGGCTCCACCTCCACCTCCCAGTACCGTCCTAGAAGCAGGTGCTCCTGGCAAGTCCAATCTTACAGCCAACAGTTCCGACGGTACTCTGGCCAGACCTACCGTCCGTCCCAGTTTGCTCCCTCGACCTCCCCGGCCTCATCGGTGAGGAGCCAGGGCTCGGGCTCACGATACCGGCAACCGCCCTGACAGAGATCCAGGGACACTCAAGTTCTAATGCCCTATTGGTGATTTTTCTGTTCTTTCTTAGACTCCTCTCTTCAGGGATCGACTGTCCAACTTTCAAGAAGCCTGGTCTTCTATAACATCAGACCGCTGGGTGCTTCAAATCGTCCGGACAGGCTACTGGATAGAGTTCGACACTCTGCCTCCGCCGGGACAGATTTGTCCAACACCGCCTTCCCCTCCTCAAGGAGGTGGAGACTCTGCTGCAGAAAGGGGCCATCGAACCTGTCGACCCCGACCTTCACCATCTCTGCTTCTTCTCGAGGTACTTTCTGGTTACCAAGAACGACGGCAGTCTGTGCCTGATTCTCGATCTCCACGGGGTGAACAAGTACATAACCCCGAAGAAGTTCAGGATGGTCACCTTGGCATCGATCCTTCCACTCCTGCGGCAGGACGACTGGTTCGCATCCATAGACCTGAAGGATGCCTATTTTCACATCGGGATCCACCCGGCCCACAGGCACTTCCTTGCATTTCAAGTCGGGACCGAGGTCTTCCAGTTCAGATTTCTCCTCTTCGGCCTCTCCACCACTCCCCGTGTCTTCACAAAGTGCATGGCAGTAGTGGTGGCCATTCTTCGGCAGTAGGGAGTAGAGCTCTTCCCTTACATCGACGACTGGCTGATTGAGCCGCAGTCTCGGCGTCAGCTCGAACTTGATATTGGCCTCACCTTAGATGTCTTAGACTGCCTTGGACTTGTTGTCAACATCGAGAAGTCTCAACTTCTGCCGGCGCAAGTGATTCAGTTTATTGGGGCTCGTCTGAACTCTTCAACTGCAGTGGCCTACTTACCTCAGGACCGCTTCGACAACCTGCTATCCCTAATCCATGCCTGCCGTCGATCCCGAAGGCTTCCGGCACACTCAATCCAAGTGCTCCTCGGCCACATGGCAGCTACGACGTACGTGACTCGGCTTGCCAAACTTCGCTTCCGTCCACTCCAGCACTGGTTCCTGCAAATATTCTACCCTCTCCACGATTCTCCACACAAAATGCTCACGATGCCGAGAGCAGTTCAAAGGTCACTGGACTGGTGGCTGGTACCGGACAATGTCTTGTCAGGCATGCCCTTTGACCTCCCTCAAGCGGAAGTCTCCTTGACAACGGACGCTTCGATGCAGGGATGGGGAGCACATCTCGACTCCTACGAAATCCGGGGTTCCTGGAGCACCGAGGAGCAAATTCCCCATATCAACGTCCTGGAACTCCTCGCCGTCCAGAAAGCGTTGAGGGCCTTCGAATCCTTGGTGAGAGGCAGGACTGTACTAGTGCTGACGGACAACACGTCTGTCATGTATTACCTAAACAAACAGGGAGGTACGAGGTCCCCTCAACTTCTCCAACTCACGCTGGACATATGGGAGTGGTGCGTTGCATGGAAGGTGTTTCTCCAATCCATCCATCTTCCAGGGGAAGAGAACACTCTTGCCGACGGACTCAGCCGTTCGAGTCTCTCCATCCACGAGTGGCTTCTACACAGGGAGGTCGCCTTAGATCTGTTCCAGGCCTGGGGATGCCCTCAAGTGGATCTCTTCGCATCTCCCAAGAACGCTCAGTGTCCCCAGTTCTGCTCAAGGCGGCGTGCTCCGGGATCAAGGGGAGACGCGTTCCTCTTCCAGTGGTCGGGTCCGCTATTCTACCTGTTCCCTCCATTCCCACTGCTTACGAGGGTGATCACCAAGCTTCGTCGAGACAGAGCAAATGCCATCCTCATCGCCCCGTGGTGGCCTCGACAACCGTGGTTTGCGACCCTGCTTCGCTTGTCGGACCGGCGTTTCATCCACCTTCCATCCCATCCAGATCTGCTCACCACTCACGGGGGCAAAGTTAGACATCCCGACCTGGACACTCTGCGTCTGACAGCCTGGAGGTTGAACCTGTAACTCTCCCTTCGGGTTCGGGACTCTTCGGTTTGTCCTTGGTGCCGAGGCAATGCATCTCTCCACCCAGACGTCCAGGCCATCATCGATGCTGCACGGAGGCCTTCCACTCGAAAATCGTATCACTACAAGTGGAAAAAGTATGAAGCATTTCTGGCTTCCCGGGATCCGACCCCTGACCAATTCTCCATTCCCACGGTCCTGGAATTTCTTCTACAACTGTCTTCCGTGGGCCTGTCGCTCTCTTCGATCCGGTGCTACTTGGCGGCCATCTCCGTCGAATTCCAGGCGAGAGGTCTGCCTTCTCCCTTCATAGATGCCACGGTGAAGAAAGTTTTGAGAGGCTTTGCAAACCTGCACCCTCCGGCTTTCTACATTTAGCAGACTACGTCCCACAGAAAGTCACCCAAACTGTTTGTTTCCTATGCTGACTCGAAACTCGGAGAGCCCATCTCCTCTCAGAGACTATCGAAGTGGGTGACTTCAACCATTGCTGTCTGCTACGAACTGGCGGAGAAGCCTCTGCCTTCTCGGATTCGAGGACACTCTACGAGAGCTGTCTCCACTTCAACAGCTTTTCTCTCTGGAGTGCCTCTAGAGGACATTTGCAGAGCTGCAACCTGGTCATCTCCTTTGACTTTTATCTCTCACTATAGACTTGACTTTCGTTCTAGGAACGAGGCTGCCTTTGGAAAGGCTGTACTGTTATCTTCTATTCAATAATTGAGTTTTCATGTTGCCAAGTCATTATTGTTATGTTTGCTTTGATACCTTTGCTTAAGATTGTGTGCTTAATGGTTTAAACTCAGGTGCATGCATAGGGGTATACTTGGTGCAGGACATACCCTCCTCCTGGAGTGAAGCTTGGCAGTCTACCAAACTGTGTGGTTCACAGAGACCACGAAGAAGATGGACAGGTTTTTTACCTGTAACCTTAGATCTTCGAGTGGTCTTCTGTGAATTCACACAGACCTGCCCATCCTCCCCTCCATGTCCTATTACATCATTTAAACATGCTTAATGTTCCTGCTGTTGCAAGTTGCGGTGTCACTCAAGGAACTGAGGGGATTTTAGGCGGGAAGCCCTTATAAGGGACCGTTAGGATGAGCGGAGTTACATCCAAAAATGTATCAAAGCACATTCTGCCTAGCGATTCTAGAAGGTTCCGAAGCTCTGTGCAGGCGCAGGAGTAACCCAGCTGTGTGAATTCATAGAAGACCACTCGAAGATCTATGGTTACAGGTAAGCAACCTGTCCTTATTATCACTGGCCTTAAATTACTTAGATATGTTTTGGTAAAGAATGACAATAAAAGAAACAGAAGAGCAATTCTCTAGTAGGGCAAGATTCTTAACAGTAACTGTACTTACGCACATGTGGTGTTGCTTGTGTCAATCAGGTGTTCATGCAACAATGCTAGTCAGTATTAATTTCCTTTCCTATCTTTATCGCTAAAGAGTGAATGCCCTCGAGAGGAAAAGACCCCATCTGCCTCAGTGGAGTCAATTCCAGAGGTTCTTGAGGAGTGCACATCTGTGGCTGAACATTTAGACTCTGCTTCAGTTCATGACATGGACTATGTCAATCCTCGGGGAGTGCGGTTTACTCAGTGTTCTCAGAAAGAAGGTGAGTGCAGAGTCTTCTGTTTTTATGCACCTTCCTCTCTATAAAGAAGGAAGAAAGGATTTGACTTTTGTTGCTGTCAAGAATAATTTTGTATCTCTAGGGCTAATTGGAAAGAGTTTGTAGCAGAAGTATTGTGGTTGTAACAACTTTCTACTCACTTTCCTCTTCCCTACCAGGAACAGCATTAGTCCCATATGGCTTACCTTGCATCCGAGAATTACTCCGCTTCCTCATCTCCCTCACTAACCCACATGACCGACACAACTCTGAAGTGATGATCCACATGGGACTACAGCTGCTCACTGTTGCACTGGAGTTGGCTTCTGTTGCAAACTTCCCATCTCTCTTAGGACTCGTGAAGGAAGAGTTATGTCGATATCTTTTTCAAGTGAGTTTAAACAACATGATTCTTGTGGAATATGTGTTAGGCAGTATTTTTATGAGGCTGCCTTTGTGTTGCAGCAGCTTTGTATTACAGAAGGAAGATTTTGTGTTGTGATTTTGGTTTGCTTTCCAGATTGGAGGAAAGTAAATATATTTTCATTGCTGATCTTGAATATATTTATGGTAACGATCTTTCAATTTTTTAATTCCTCCTCAGTTACTGAGTGTGGAGCGGCTTAATTTGTATTCAGCTTCCCTTAGGGTTTGCTTCCTCATTTTTGAGAATATGAGAGAACACCTGAAATTCCAACTGGAGGTGAGCCTTTTGAAGTATAACAAATATATGTTCTTTCAAACAGATAATTTAAAATGCTTTGTTACTTTGTTCAAAGTTGTAGATAAAATGCTGTCTAAGACTATCAGAAACTGAGAAATCAGAGATGACTGAAATTCTTAAGCCTCTTTCTTTGTTATCTCAAAATAGCATAGATGTAATGCTATTCATTTCATCATTTGACAATCCATTTCCTAATTTGGCACCAATCACATTCCATGGATAAACATGGCATAGCTAGGACTGCATCATAGGTCTAAAGTGCAGTCCTCCTAAAAATAGCAATGGCAATAGTCTAGTACCAGAAAGCTATGGCATGTTGCCTGTAAAGGAGTCTCCCCCCTCCCCCTTGGTAGCTGGGTAGTCAAGACTTCAGCTCTGTGCCAGAATAAGTAAAAAATATGTAACCCAAGTCTGAGTAACAAAGAACTGAACCAATCTGTCATTGCCTTAAGGGGTGCACATCCCCCTTGCTACTTTGGTACCCTCCTTGGGTGCGCCCTCCCTATGGCACTGTCTGGTTGGTTTAACTTGTGAATTCTCTTACACTTGAGAAAATACTGAGTCATTGCAGGCTTGGCTCAGAATGGCAGAGCACGGGGCTAGAAGGAGCTCCTGCTCCAGAAAGCACCATGCATGAATACCGCACAAACTTAGCAGTACTTTCTTTGATAAAACCTACAAAAGTGAAGTGCCCTATGGAATGGGAAGGCACTTTGGCTGAGAAGACTGGACCCACTGATCAATGTGGTGACTGTTCTGTCTGTGTGCTTTTTCCATGGAGGCAATACACAGATGCACAACTGCCTTGATTTTTTATTTTTATTCTGCCTCTCTTCCAACATGGAATCCAAGCCTTTACTGGGATTTGTAGTATGAACAACAGTAGTGGCCAAGCAGAAGGGGTGAAGTGATAGGAATATTCTCTTTCCCTGACCTCAGTATATTCCTGATCCTCCCTGTGTCCTTGAACAACAGAATATCTCATTCTGTATGAAGGCATAGTTATTTGAAACTTTTTTTTTCACTTCCCATATCTGGACAATGATCTCACAATAATATACATTTGCTGTGTGTACAAGCATTTTTTGTGCTCTTACTTCCTACCCATAGCAGACCCAGTGCTTTGTGTCTGCATGGTAAAAAAAATGAATAAAGACAGCAGCTTCTAGTGTACCTCTTTGAGACTCTGTCTCCCCTATTTTTTAGATGGTTCCATTTACAAGGGGTAACATCATCTCTGTCTCTGAAATAGAAAATGTGCATTTGTGTATTTGTACCATCTTCACTTTAAAAAAATGTTGGAAACCAACACAAGCATACATGAAATTAAGAGCTCTGTCCTCTTTTGCATCCTGCTAGATGTATGTAAAGAAGCTGATGGAGATCATCACTGTGGAAAACCCTAAGATGCCGTATGAGATGAAGGAGATGGCACTAGAGGCCATAGTTCAGCTCTGGAGGATACCTAGTTTTGTCACTGAGCTGTACATCAACTATGACTGTGATTATTACTGTGCTAACTTATTTGAAGATCTCACCAAGCTGCTATCCAAGGTCTTGGAAAAAAATTACTTTGCTATTTTTTATTTATTTTTATTTATTTTTTTGCAGTAGAGTTACGCACATCTCTGTACAGTAGAAAAGGGTATAGCTAGATGTGGTGATTCTTGAACAATAAAACAAGAGCTTGTGTATGTTTTAAGACAATGAGATACTTGTGAAGTGTGGTTAACCTGCATATTTCCCCCCATGAGGTGCAAAGTACGCTTGGAATTGGAATAAGTGGGCAGGGAAAAGGATCCTATGCTATAATCCCAATCCAGTTAGCATCTGCTGCTGCTGTTAAACTAACAGTGGGGAATCTAATCATGGGTCTTCTTCTGTCATATATAATTTACAAACAGCAGGGCTGTTTGTCAGTGGTGTTTATGTTAAAAGTATGTAAGAGTTTACATCTTCAAAAATTTGCAAATCTATAACTGACACATTCCAGGGAGTTGCAACTGATTGCGAATCTCTGGCGTATGTCTACACTCCAGATAGTAGAGAATATTTACAGTACGTTTGGGAGTAGGCATCTTCCTTTCACATGTTAAATATTTTCGTCTGGATACGTTGATGTAAATGGATAATGCATGTCTACCTCCACAAATGTATAAATCAGTGTCAGGGTGCCATTCTCATCCCTGGATTCTGGGTATTAGAGTAGACTCCATGGAAGACCATGACATGACCCCTCAAGCCAAACCCCCTCAAAGAGACCCCCCCTAAAGCCAAAGCCACAGACAGAGAACAAAAAATGCCAAGCCAAATCCACCACCCCCCTTCAGCCGGGCTTATCAGGGAAGCGAGCATGGAACTTCCTCAATAAGCGCGGAGCTTTGATGTGTTCAATATTGATCCATTCGGCATGACCCATAGGCAAATGCTTCCATTTAACCAGATACTGCAAAAACTCCCTGTGAACCCGACAGTCTAGCACATCAGAGATTTCAAAGTGTTGATCATTGTCCACCATAATAGGGTGGGGCGTCGTCTCAGGAACTCGATGATGTTGATCTGGAGGGCACGCAGGCTTGAGCAAACTAGAATGAAACACAGGATTGATGTTATGATACAATTTGGGCAAGGACAGTTCAAAAGCCACAAGGTTGATTTCCCTAACAATAGTGAAAGATCCAATGTACTTAGGCCCGAACTTCTTCGAGGGCTGCGGACTCTTTAGAAAATTGGTGGAAAGATACACCAAGTCCCCCACTGTGTACCGCAGGATAGAGTCACACTTCTTGTCAGCATACTCTTTGTAGCGGGCCTTTGCAAACTCTAGGGCCAACACAACTTTCGGCCATGCATCCTTGATTTGAACGTTTCACTGAGTCACTAGATCCGGGTCCTTGGAGGTCCCCTCTCCCAAAGGCAGAGGATCAAAGTCCTGTCCTGAAACAATTTTAAATGGGGATAAGCCCGTACTTTGGTGTATGGCGTTGTTGTATGCCACCTCTGCGAAGGGTAACAGGTCAACCCAATCAGACTGCTGGAAGTTGACATAACACCTTAAATACTGTTCCAAAAATTGGTTCAAACGTTCAGTTTGGCCATCACTTTGTGGATGATGGGAGCTGCTCATCCCTAGCTCAATTCCTAACAGTCTTGTAAACGCCTTCCAGAACTGGGAGGTGAATTGAGCTTCCTTATCTGAGATGATCTTGGCAGGAACACCATGTAGCCTATAGATGTGTTATACAAATAGCTTAGCCAGCTGGGGGGCAATCGGGAGTTTCTTGCAGCCCACAAAGTGAGCTTGCTTGGAAAACAAGTCAGTCATCACCCAAATAACTGTCTTTTTCTTACTCTCTGGCAACTCAACAATGAAGTCCATACTAATGACACCCCTCATTCATCTGGGCAGAGCCAGCTGGCTTCCATGGCTGCATCCGCCCCACGCACGGGTGTCTCAGAGAAGGTTAGGCTGGCCACTCCTAGGATCTGCCTGACTTCCAACTCCATCAGGTCGGGTGGGGAACCAATCTTCCGGCCCTCCATTGTTCCTGAAGCAGCTCTCCCGCTGCCAAGTCTGTACCGGCATCTGGCAAGCTGGCTCCCTGGTCGCCAGCTGCGTCCAGGTCTTTCTCCGTCTGTGTTCCAGCCTCCGCGTTCTCAGACATCTCGTCTTCAGCACACAGGTAGAATTTAGAGAATTTGCAGCACTGGCTTACTGTGATGAACCAGGCCATGCACACACATTAACTCAACATGCATGTAAGGTTAATATGGTTTATTGAGCAAGGATATGCATACGGTATCACCTCAAAGCCAGTTCTGGCCAGCCTAGTACTAAACTGTAAATAAAAGCCACATCTTAAGTTTCAATATTCCCCAGCCCCTGGGAAAGCGAGTAGGAGGGAAAAGGGAGGGGGCATCAACCCAGGTGGCTGTACTTGAAGGCTGAACAGAAGGTTCTCTTTCCAAGCCTTTAAGGCGGGCTGGCTGGCATCCAGCACTGAGGGGCCTGAAAGAGGGGGAAGCACCAGGCCTCTAGAGGAAACCAAATTCATGTCGAGGCCTAGCCAGGATTCTAGGAGACTTCCCAACTCTGGAGCCCCCATGTTGTAGAGCCCCACCAGCCATTGTGCTGCCTCTCCCTCCAGCTGGTTGGAGACGTACTGCACCTTCTCGGCCTCTGTCTGGAACTCTTCTTCCCATTGAGACATGAACCCCATCACCTGGGTTAAGAAATATGGCAACTTCGTGGCATCCCCATCAAAGGTGGCCTTCAGGTCTCAATGCTTGAGCCCACGCGGTCTCTCTCGCGGCTCAACCGGGGCAGCCCCCATGGGGGATAATGGACCAGGAACCTGCGGGACAGGGCCTCCAACAGGCGCGGCAGGGACACCTCCTGGAGGGGCCCAGACCCCACCCCCTGGAGGAGCTGGCAACTGAGGGTCCTGGGGAGGTTCCCCCCCCCTGGGGCTGCAGGTTGCTGAGGCAGTCTCTGCAGGATCTCTAGGAGGCTTGTCTGCATGACCTCCATCTGTTGCTTCAGCTGCTGCACCTCTTTCTCCTGTTCCAGGCAAGGGGGGCTCGTCCCAGGCTCTCGATATCCCTTGGTTAGGGGTCTATCCTACCGTAGGGACCTGCATTCTTCCCGACCTCACTCCTCTGACCAGAGCCAGCTGGCTCCCATGGCTATTCCTGCTCCACACACTGGAGTCTTGGAGAAGGGTAGGCTGCCCCTCCCCAGGGCTTGCCTGGCTCCCAGCTGCATGAGGTTGGGGGGCAGTCAGCCTTCCAGCCCACCGTCGGGCTCGGCTCCGCTTTTCCTCCGGCACGCCTGCATCATCCTCCAGCAAGCCGGCTCCCTGGTCATCGCCTGTGGCGAGGTCTTTCTCTGTCTGGTTTCCAATCTCTGCGTCGTTAGACATTGCGGGTAGGAATTAAGAATTAAATAGGATTGGGTAGTTCTGGCTTACTGTGATGTACTAGACACACGTTCACATTAACTCAATAAGATTTCTTTATTAAGGAAACGTAGACCAGTAACATAGGCAAAGCCAGAACTAAAACCAATCTAGTACAGACTCCAGATAAACCTTACAGCATGAGATTGGCATGTAGGGAGGGCTGTAGGAGTGCAGCTACTTCCAGGTGCTGTGGCCTTGAAGCTGCCCGTGTTCCCAGACCCGAAAGTCGGATTGGCTGCCGTCCAGAGATAGAGAGGCCCAGGCAGGGAAAACAGGCCAGGAACCAAACTCATGTCAGGGTTTTCCATGGAATCTACTCAAATACCCAGAATCCAGGGATCAGTATGACACAGGGTTTGAGTAACTTTTACAGTCTTGAGTGAGCAAGGTATGATATGGATAACAAACACAAGTTATTTGCAGAATGTATGGAGGTTTGCATGATTTTGTGGAACTTTGAGCTGGAGCCTTCTTCTCTAATTTTCTGCTGAAACAGAGATATAATTTAATGCTTACCTATGCTTGATTTTTCCAGAATGCGTTTCCAGTTTCTGGACAATTATACACCACTCACCTGCTGTCCCTTGAAGCATTGCTGACAGTGATAGATAGAACTGAAGCACAATGCCAAGCCAAAGTACTCAGCAACATATACCAGCAGGAGAAAGCAACACTCAAACCAAGCACAGAAACTGCTAGTAGTGTCAGAGAAACAAGCTCTAGTGAGAACCTTTTTTTTCATATCTTCCTTTTTGTTTTGCTTATAGTCTTGTCTTTACTCACTTCATTCTAGACAAGACAACTATTCTGTTTTGTAAATGTATAGCTTCAGTGTTGGGGTTATTATGCCCCAAATCTCTTAAACTTTGTGGTATATCTTCAGTAATATTTTTCTCAACAAGTCTCAGTCTATGATTTCCATTTTTAATTTTGCACATGATTTTGATTTGGGCTATGGTTATTTGCCTCAATAATGTTATCTCAGAATAGTTGCTGATTATCTGTATTCTGTAGAATAACATAGTGACCTTAACACTGTCATTGATAACTCTAGTTATCTTCTGTCCTCTGTAGATACTGAAGGGATAATAGTAGAAAGCAAGTCAGCCACTGAAGAATTAGCAGAGACATGTCCACCCACTAATGGTTGCTTGATGACAAACCACATGAATTTGGAAGCAGGAAGTGATACAGGTAAATTTGATTCTTGATTAACATTTAGGTAGAGTAGATACCACATACATTTTCTTCTTTTTGATTCTCTGCAGCTATTAAACCAATATGTCTTTTGGAAGAGTGAACAATATAAATAATGCACACTTAGTTGAAGATATAGATACATCATTAAGTGCAATCGTTTGTAATTTTTTAAAACAAAGGTGTAAAAATTCTGTGGATCACTTCATAAGTTATAGTAGTACTGTATATGCTAAAATATATTGTGCTTATTGTTCCTTTATGTAATGTAACATGTTTTGATTGTATCCCAACATCTGTTGTTATATATGAAACAGTCCTTTGAATGTTTGCAGCTAAATTGCAAAGTTTTGTTCTTTTATTAGTAAATATTCTCCTTCAGATTTGGGGCTAATAAAATGGCAATGCAGCTGGTTTGACATGGGAGGAGGAGGAGGTTGTTTAATTGCATGTGATGAGCAGGGCTGTTTTGAAAGAATCCACTACTTTTGATTTTAGCAGAAAAAAACATCCCAAGGAAGCCTACTCGCTTTTCCTGCCTCCTACCCACAACACATGAATTGATAATGATCAAGAGTAAGAAAAAGGTACGATCTGTTGTTCATGAAGCATCTGTAGTAAGTAAGTGCTGCTTATGCAATAAAGGCACAGACTCTTCTGTGTTAGGTCAGAGGTTGCAAACTACATAGCGTTGGGGGCATCCCTCCCGCAGCTCCCCCCATGGTTCTGGTTCTATGGATTATCCCAAATATGACTGGTTGTGCAGGGGTTATATGGTTGTTGAAGGGTAGTGTAGTTCTTAAACCATTATATATTTTTTTTGCTAGCATGGATGTTTTCTGTCTGAAAAAAATGCTTTTAAAATGAGGGAGGTGCTGGTGGCTTCCATGGAGCTTCAGGAGCCACAAGACAGGTCCCAGGGGCTGCCTGTGTGCTGCACTTTCTCTACCCCTGCCTTAAGCTTACATTCAAAAAGACTAAATACCTGAGGAGAGCAGGAACCTAGAATTCAGTTGTGCTAGAGGAAGAGAGTAGGAATATGAAATTCGTGCCAGAAGAGAAGAATAAGAACACAGAACAAATTGCCTTCTGTGAAACTTTTCTTTCTGAAGCTGCTTGAAGATGGTGTATTCCTGTGTGATGTTCCTATGCTTCAGCTCTTGAAAGCTCAGACCAGTAATTGAAAATTCATGTTGCAGTGACTAAAATGTAAGCTTCTGTTAGAGGAACAAAGGAGGATGCTGTATTGTACTTATCCGTACTTTCTAGTGTCACAGTCACTGAAGTGTTGCTTCCTGTTAGTGATGGGCAGCAACTGAAAACTGACATTTATTCTGGTGCTTTGGTAAAGTTCACATAAGTGTTTGTATTGGATCTCTAGTCACACACAACCTTTTAGTTAACCCTCTCTTGAGTAACTGCTTATGACATTATCCACTTATATTATGTATTCCTGAGCTTCAGAAGCTCAATTCTGACAAGTGTGAAAAATAGTTAAAATACAACCTGTGTATTTACGCAACAATTTACTACATCCCTCTTGAAGAACAAAGATGAATGTGTCATGTTTCTGCTATACTTTTTAGGCCTTATAGCTACCTACATATTTTTCAAAGAATGGTCCAGATTTATTATACTGTATTTATTTGTACATTTACAGAATATGGGTTGCTGCTAACAAAAGCAGCTATTTAGAGTTTTACTAAGTTTGCTAAATAACCAGAGACATCTCTTTCTAGAAACAGACCCAGTGGTTATATTTAGGAATATCTGTTTTCTCTTTAGGTTTTGAGGTTCTAGCATGCATTTTGTGCTTCCTTATTCCAAGGGCAATATCTGAAAAGCTACCTTATTGCTTGCAACAGTATATGTGGAGGAATGACAGATGAAAACGATTATTTTTATTTATTTTTATTATATTTATTTATTTATACCCCGCTCTTCAGCCTCAAGGCTATCAGAGCGGCTTACAAATTATTTTAAGCAATAGCTATTTACACATCTACACTGCATTAAACAGTTTCCAATGTGTGTTAGCTGATTGCCCCCCACAAGCTGGGTACTCAATTTACCAACCTGCGAAAAGATGGAAGGCTGAGCGAACCTTGGAGCCCGCTAGAATCGAACTTGCAACATGGTGGCTTGCAGTATTGGCATTTAACCACTGCGCCACCAGGGTCTGGTTTTTAGTGTTTCACATTCAGTGACTAAATATTGTTTTGGCATATTTTGACTGATCTGTCTCCTGCCAGGAATAATTGAGAGGAGGGATTTATTAGGTTGTGGGTGTGAGTGTGTGCCAGTGCACATTATAATGTGTGTGAAGAATAAATCAAACTGGAAACTCAAGGAATGGTGAGTAGGTAGCACAGTCAGCAGTGTGTGGGGAAAGGAAGTGCAACACCTTTGGTATGCTCCAATTCCAAGGTTATCTTGACTGGTATCCATTATCATTACTAATTACTACATCACTTTGCTCTTTGAAAATACTCAAATGGGCCTTTATAACAGAGAATGAAGAACTGAGAATATGAAGATAAAACTAAAAAGCTGTTACAAAGCCATACAATAAAGGACTATGAATATTAAATTGTTAGCAAAGCAATCTTTCAACATTAAATGCTTGTTGAAAGAAGCTTTCAGCCAGCATATTATAGAAATCTGGTAGATATCCTTCAGGGGGACAGTCCAAAGTTTTGGTGTCTCTGCTGTAAAGGCCCTGTTTCTTGTACCTGTTACCTGATCTTTTGTAAACAACATAGATTCAGATTACAGCATAGATAACAGCTTAGATTAAGAGCCTTTGTGATTACTGAGAACTAGTTGATGTGCTATCTAATACTGCAAGTCATTTTGTGTTTTCACTTTTAAATGTATTTTTCTTGTTTTACTGCTGTTCAGTTACATTCTGTTTTCTTTTACTGCTGGCTGCCATATGCAAAAGACAAACATATACCTGTTTGTTTTCTAAAAAACACACTAACATACTTTCAAAATCATTATATTTTTAAATAAAATTATAGTATTTTGTTAATGTACTGCACACTACGATGCTTTAGTAAAAGGTAGGATGTAGATCTAAGTACTATAAAGTGATGCATACTATAATACCATCTTACAATATACATTAGGGATGAGGAAAGTACATTCCCCAGAGCTTACCCTTTGCCTTGAGTCCCTAAGCCCCTCCTTTCCTGATGAATGAAATTCAGATTCAGATAATCCCCAAGTGGGCCAAAAATACTCAGTCACAGCCCCTAAGACCAATGAGGACTATTGGCATTCTAACATTTTCCTAACCCTCCAAACTGCTGGAGAACCCCAGAAATCCAAACTGGAAGTGACTTCTATCACTGTTAGGTTGGATTTTTGGGTGATTTTCAGGTGCTGCAGTGTATTTTGGGTGAAAATTGGCCTCTGCACCCACCATAGTTTGTCCACACCTGATGTGTATGGGAAGCAAGTTAGAGCACTAATTTGCTAGTAGAGTAACTTCATCTGTGCAGGATGTTTTTATTAATAGTATTTATTTGATTTTTAAAGCTCTTGATAAGTGGTTCAGAACAGTTCAATCAAAAGCCAAAAAAAGGGATACAGTTTCTTCAGGAGAAAAACCTCTTGTCTACCCCCATGGACAATAATGAAGTGGCAAAGTGGCTGCGGGAAAATCCTAGACTTGACAAGAAAATGATTGGGGAATTCATAAGTGACCGGAAGAATGTAGATTTACTGGACAGCTTTGTGAAGTGAGTAGAAAACCTCAAGCTCCTCCTATGTTATATTTGTTCACAAATGGAGAAATGATTCAGAGAGTGTGGTCATGGGAAAGTATGAATGGGCTGATATTTTTCATAGAATCATAGAGCTGAAAGAAAACTGGTGATTATCTACAAATGTCTAAAGGATTTCCTTAAATATCTCTTGTAAAGGAAAGTCCATCTCCTCCTGAGAGATGTTTCTTCACTGTCTAACAGTTCTTACCCTTAGGCCATTTCTCCTGTTTTCCTGAAATTTTCTTCTCTCCTATTTCTGTCTATTAAATCTTGCAACAGCATGAAAAAAAAATCTCCATCTTCTTCATGATAGCCCTTCATATATTTGAAGACAACTCTCATGCTTTCCCTTAACCTCCTCCAACTTCAGGCTAAATATACCCAACTCTTTCACCTGTTGCTTATAAAATTTGGTTTCCAGTCCATATACCATCTTGATTACCCTGCTCTGGTCCCATTCCAGTTTGTCTATATACTAAGCTAAAAGTTATTCATTGTGGTCTCTGTGCCTCACACAAATGGGTTTTCACACCTGCGCAGGAACCTATATTGGAATATTCTAAAGCTGATAAGCTTGGTGGCAGCTCTACCTATCTCGTGCCATTCCTTGCCTGCCAAATAACCATTATTTCAGTTTTCTTTCTGTCCGTCAGAAGATTCACACCTAATGGAGTATTCTCTTGCTGAGAGCTAAGAATTATTTCAATTTTAGAATTTCTGCCTTCCTATTTCAGCTATTTTTTCTACTTCACCTATCTCTACCTATTAATTTCACTTTATTTCCACCCCACCCCCACCAAGAAACCGCCTTATTATCTTTCACTATTTCTGTTTATGGTCTCTTCCCCCACCCCCGTTTTATGAATTCTATCACTTGTGAACGCAAAGTATTATTGTCTGTTGCCCACAAAGGGTGCTTATTTTGTTTAGGAGAGTAGCACATTGTACCACATTGTTCAATTTGCCAAAGCTTCACAATCCAGGCTCTGAAAAATAGAGCAGAGAGACTGCACTGTTGTTGGGAACAATTTTTAAAAGTAGCCGATCAGGCAGCAGCAAATCAGCCACTTTTTTCTGTGTCTGTTTTTGCATTAAAACAAAGAAGTAGTCTTTGGGAAAGACATGAAACAGATTATCCAGATCCATTTCAGTCAGGCTTCATGCCTGGCTAGCAGACAAAGGCAGCTTTGGTTGCCTTGGTGGATGACCTAGGCAGGGAACTGGACAAGGGGAGTGTGTCCCTTTTGCTTCTGCTGGACCTCTCAGCAGCTTTCAGTACCATTGACCATAGCATCCTTCTGGGTTGCCTTGCTGGGATGGGCCTTGGGGGCATGACTCAGGGGCATTGTTTTACAGTGGGTGCAATCCTTCTTGGAGGGGCAGACCCAGAAGGTCATGCTGGAGGATGCCTGTTCAGCACACTAGCCACTAACCTGCAGTGTCCCTCAGGGCTTTGCAAGTGCAGTTGGTGAGGATCCAGGAGAGCCTTCTCTGTGGCTGGTCCCAGTCTGTGGAACTCCCTTCCATGGGAGATCCGGTTGGCCCCCTCCCTGCTCTCTTTTCGCCAGCAGGTGAAGTCATTTTTATCTAGGCAGGCTTTTGAAATGTGAATTTTAACTGTTGTGCTGCTTTTAATGTCTTTTAGTGTTAAATTTTTATTGATATTATGTTTTTAATCTACGTTGTGTTTTTAACTTTTATTTTTTAATAATGGCAATAATTTAATTCTTTTTAAACTTTTGTAAATTTTGTGATGTTTTAGTTGTGTTTTTTAAATTATTGTAAGCCACCTTGAATCCCATCTTGGGAGAAAGGCAGAATAGAAATCCAATAAATAAAAAACATTTGTATAGAAAAAACAAGAGTGCACCATTGCTCTTTATATATCTGCAACCAAATTCCGTAGTAGTGGAAGTGTCACAGACTAGAGGTGGCAAGAGAGCTCATACGGTCCCATCTGTTTGTGACGGTAGAAGGTTAGACATCTTTGGAAGGAGATTCTATCTCTCTTCTGCATTAACTCTAAGAGTGGCCAATATGCAGGCTTGTATAGCAAATGTTTCTTTGGCAGAAGATGATGGCATTCATCCTATCTCTCCTGGATGCACAAAAGAATGCAGTCCTTCAGTTTCAACAAGAGGCTCTTACTTCAGCAGCACAGCAAATTCAGTCTTCTCATCATGTAGCCAACTGTGCTGCAAAGGTAATGTCTGGATGGTAGCGCTTAGTAGATACGCATGGCTCAGACCTACACATGGCTCAGATCTGCAGGTTTGCCAGAGGATGATACAGGAGGACATTGAAGATCTACCATTCAGCATTGAAGGAATCTTCGGTATGAAAACAGATGAATCAGTGGAATGTCTTATCAAAAGTGAGATTAACAGCCAAGAAAATGGGATTTGGATGGCAACAATACCAGCATCATTCGTCCCGTACTTCTTGGAGGCATCAGTCATCATTCTCATATCAGAGATCCAAGTCTCCATCCAGGTCATTGCATACATCCCCACAACAGCCATCAACAACCCGTAGATCATTTCAACAACAACATTTCTCCACATCATCAAAGTAGTCATCTGGAACATCAAAGTCTAGAATTTGACTTCCTCTGCAGGTTGCCACCAGATCCACAATTCCATCTTTCGGACCTTAGGTCATCTCAGGCCCCGAAACTGTTCCGCTATTACAACATCTGACAGAACATCACCTCTGTTCTCAACATACATGGTTTCTCACCATAATCTGTCTGGGTTACGCCATGGAATTCTCAAATATTCCACAAATTGGCATGTTTTGGACTACACCTCCCTGCAGGGTTCTCAGAGATGTGATTACTACTATAACCTGAGATTCCATTAGCATTTTTAGCCGCTTCATTGCAGTAGCTTATGTACAATTTGTGCTCCTCTAAGACATTTAGGTCCTTCCCGTATTATTACTGCCGGGCTAGATCTTTCCCATCCATACTTGTGGTTCAACTTTGTCTCTGATGAATTTTCCCTTGTGAGTTTTGGCTCAGTGTTCCAGTCTGGCATTATTGAATCTTGATTTGTTTAGCCATTATTGCTAAGTTTGTGCATGACAAGTTTCATACCTTTAATGATTTAATAAAAAACCCTGGATTAACTAATCAACTGTGCTACCCAATTTGCCCCATTTATACATTTTTTTCCTTGGGTTTTTTCCAGGCTGTGAAGCTGTGCTCTGGAATAGTTTCTTTCTGACGTTTCGCCTGCATCTGTGGCTGGCATCTTCAGAGAATGGTTGGGTAGGTGTGTGTGTGGAGTTTATATGCTGTTAACCCCTGTGGAGTATATGTAAATTTGTGTAATTGAATTGTTAGTTTCTGGGTATAGAAATGCAAGGCTCGTTAGTGTCTGTTTGGCTAATGGTTGGTTGATGGGCCATTATCTGCTGAGAATCCCCCTGTCCCACACACACCTCCACACACTCCACACACGCATCTACCCAACCATTCTCTGAAGATGCCAGCCACAGATGCAGGTGAAACGTCAGAAAGAAACTATTCCAGAACACGGCCTCACAGCCCGGAAAAAACCCAAGGAAACTCTATGGATGCCGGCCATGAAAGCCTTTGACTTCGCATTGCCCCATTTATCTTTTCTAGTCTTCTGGATCTACATATATCAGAATATTTCTGCACATTACTGGATGAACCCACAAAGATAAAGCCACCACAGATGCAGCCTGTTTAATTTGCTTTTAATAAATTGAACTATAAAATTAACTCTTAGACTAAAGGTGAGAGTGAATAGGTTTCCACAAGACCTGCAAAAATAAGCTAAACCCTTTAGCATGTATGAGGTACTCAGCTGTGTAAAGTACAGTGTCCTTCATAATAATTATTCTTTTAGAGCAGAAAGCAGATTATCAAAGCTTGGACAAACCCAGCTGTTTTTCATAAAGTCACTGGAGAAGTTTCTTCTGTGTCTTGTCCTTCAGATATATTGTGCTGTGTCAACCTTCTAATGCTTTCATCTAATCACCTGTCTTAATTTTTTTGCTTTCATTCTAGAACTTTCAGTTTCCAAGGCTTACGATTAGATGAAGCCCTGCGACTCTATCTAGAAGCCTTCCGGCTGCCAGGAGAAGCTCCTGTAATCCACAGGCTGTTAGAAGTTTTTACAGAACATTGGCGTGTATGTTTTTCAATGGTGATGTAGCCTTGTTTTATTCTTATCAGTCCCATTCTGATGCGACTGAACTGAATCAAGCAGCACTTTTCTCTAGGCTTACCTCACTTCAGGTGGTAAGCATGGAAAGAAATGACAGATTAAGTCAGGTTATATCTGTCCAAACTTGTGGTGTTAACAATCATCTGTATGGGAAAGTTCCAGAAAGTAACTATACCCAGCGTAACATACACCTTTATCTCTCTATATAAAATGCTTCGGTATGTTTCTGTTCCCACTCTGCTGGTTGGCTGCTTAGGAAACATGTCAAAAGTACGATAATTTGACACGCTAATATATAAACTTTCAAATCAACAATAATGGAATATGTTATGCTGGGTACAGCCAATTTCATACCAAGAGCCCCTCCCTCGCTGCCATGCAACCGCACATACACAGAAACAATGCTAGACACATGCACCACATGTGGCAGGACGTGAGAGCCCCTCCACCAGCACCATGGAACCATGCGTACACACACACAAACACACACGCTACACACACCATATGCACCAGGAAGCGAGAGCCCCACTGCCATGCAACTGTGCATACATACCATACTACACCCACACACTATGCACACCAGGATACCTCTTCGCTGCCACCACGCAACCGCATGTATGCATACGCACAGCCCATGTGCGCCAGGACGTGAGAGCCCCTACACTGCCATGCAACTGCACATACACACACACACCAGACTATACACACACTATGCTACACACACGCACACCATGTGTGCTAGGACACAAGATCCACTCTGCCACCACCATGCAACTGCACATATGCACACTACACACACACACACAACCCACGTGCCCCAGGACACAAGAGACCCAGCACCACTGCCATTCAGCTGTGCGTACACACACACACCCCATGTTACACACACACACCATGTGAGAGCCACTCCACCGCCGCCACACAACCGCACATACACACACACCACACTCCACACACACACACACACCATGCACGTCAGGACAGAAGAGACCCCCCCGCCACCATGCAAACGCACATACACACACCACAGTACACACACACACACACTGTACATGCCACTACACAAGAACCCATCTGCTGCTGCCATGCAACTGCACATACACACACACACACACACAGAGCATGCTACACATTCCCACACATCACACTACCACACACGCAGCAGCCCCTCCGCCACCACCATGCAACTACACATACACACACAACCCACCCTACACACACACACACACACACACACACATAGTATGTGTGCCACAATGCGAGAGCCACTCTTCCACCGCCATGTTTAGAAAGGACTTGAAGCTTTCCACATGTTTCCGCCCCTATTGTGCTGATTGTTCAGCCAACAGAGAGCTTTGATTGGTTGGGAAGTTTCCTAATCAGCCATTCAGCACACTGGGAACAGCAATATACCCAAAAGAATTATATATACAGTTGTCCCTTCACATTCACGGGGGTTCGGTTCCCCAGACCCCCGCGAATGTGAAAATTCCGCGAATAACAACTGCCCTCCTCCTTCCCTGCCAAATCAACCACGGGGCCTCCGGAGGCCCCATAGTTGCTTTCCCCCGCCTCCCCCTCCCTCCGAAGGCCTTCACAGGGCCTCCGGAGACCCTCCTGAGGCCCCGTGGATACCTCCCCGGCCCTCCCCACTCCCGCCCAGGGCCTTCATAGGGCCTCCGGAGCGTCTCCGGAGGCCCCATGGAGATCTCCCCGGCCTTCCCCCCTCCCCCCCAAAGCCTTCATGGGGCCTCCGGAGCGTCTCCGGAGGCCCCATGGAGGCCTCCCCGGCCCTCCCCCCTTCCGCCCAAAGTCTTAACGGGGCCTCCAGAGGCCCCGTGTCGCTGCTTTTGGGAGGGCAGGGGCCCTCCCAAAACCCGCAAATATTCAAAACCGCTAATGTTAAGTTTGTGAATGTGGAGGGGCAACTGTATAGACTAGCAGCAGGCTACCAAATGATAAACAGAGATGAAAAATAATGTAGCAAAGGACACTGGGGCAATATAGCCACACACTAGGAATTACTTTAGTATTGCAATTAAATTAATTGCAAAAGGTGTGACTTACATTGTCATTCTACTTTTCAGAAATCAAATGGGTCTCCATTTGCTAACAGTGATGCTTGCTTTGCCCTGGCCTATGCAGTTATCATGCTGAATACTGACCAGCACAACCATAATGTTCGCAAACAGAGTGTACCTATGACACTAGAGGTAAGTGTTGACTTTGTCACAGGGTCTGCTGTGCTTTATGACTATTTTGTTGGCTCTGATATTACTGACATATGTTTTCCTAACTTCTTATATCTTGATCTTCTTTCTGAAATTTCTGTTTGTTTTTTAGTATCCAAAAACATATAAGTAGAATAGCCCTATTGTTACTTCAGTTTGTAATAAAATACCCAGGAACTTACAATAATAGTTGTGATGCCTCTTTTGAAAGAGATTGAGCAGAATGCCGTTCAAACATGTTTCACAGTGTAATGCTCTACTTTCCCTCCCTGCTATTTACAGGAATTCCGAAAAAATCTGAAAGGAGTAAATGGAGGCAAAGACTTTGAACAGGACATGCTGGAAGACATGTACCATGCTATCAAGTGAGTGTTGGATTGCTTGTCCTTGAATTCTCAGAGAGACCTTTGATGATAAATAGTCTCCCTTAACACTCTTCCCAGGCAGTTCCAAGATATTTGTAAAATAGTCATTCATAATTTATTAGGCTGTTATCATCACTTATCTGATGTAGTGTGTTGATGCAGAATATTAGTAAGAAGACATTCCTTTCCCCAGCAGGCAAGGTTTTTTATATTCAAGCAATCTTTTAATATGTAGCTGCATGCACAGAGGCTTTTCATTGGGGTGTGTTTTTATTTTTATTTTTTTAACTTTTATATGTTTTATATAATTTTAAATTCTGATCTTTTAAAATGTTTTTAATTTTATGTTGTATTTTATGTTCTGTGAGCTGCCTTGGGTCCCATTCTGGGCGAAAGGCGGCATGTAAATCAAATAAATAAATAACTGTTTTTGCAATTGTCTCTGATAGAAATGAAGAGATTGTGATGCCAGAGGAGCAAACAGGCCTAGTAAAGGAAAACTATGTATGGAGTGTGCTGCTGCACCGTGGGGCCACTGATGAAGGGATTTTTCTACATGTCCCACCTGGAAGCTATGACCACGACCTCTTTACCATGACCTGGGGGCCCACTGTTGCAGCCCTGTCCTATGTTTTTGACAAGAGCTTAGATGAAACAATAATCCAGAAAGCCATCTCTGGTTTCAGGTAACTCTTCCTTGCATCATCCAGTAGAATTGTATATACAGACTGTCTTTTACCAAAATGTTTTATGTCCATGGACAGTCTACTGACAGATTCAAACAAAAGAGGCTTATAGTGCTTGAATCTAGTGAAAACAGAATAGTGCATAAGATAGATTTAGATGTAGCCAGTATTTTTGTAACCGTGCCCAGGCAAACAGAAGTATCCTAGATGTCACCCAGCTTTATCACTGTGGTCACTACAACATTTAATGCACAATTAAAATCCAGGGTATCTTAAACTTACAAAGTTTGGCTGCTATTATTAAAGATGACATTTTGTTATTTTACATGTTTCTACTGGATTTGAAAGGGAATTGTGTAGTGGTTTGAGCGTTGGATTATGACTCGGGACCAGGGTTTGAATCCCCCCTTGGCCATGGAAACCCACAGGGGGTCCTTGGGCAAGTCACACTCTCTCAGCCTCAGAGGAGGGCAATGGCAATCCCCCAGTGAACAAATTTGCCCAGAAAACCCTGTGAAAGGGTTTGCTTTAGGGTCACCATCAGTCAGAAATGACTTGAAGGCACACAACAACAGCAACTGGATTTGCATGATACAGTTTGAGGTAGTCTCTCCCTGGCATCATTGGAGAGTCATTTGAAAGAATTGGGAGGAAGTACCTACAGAAAACTTACTGTGACATTCCTTCTTCCATGTCTGTGGTTTTTCTTTCAGAAAATGTGCCATGATTTCTGCCCATTATGGCCTCAGTGATGTTTTTGACAACCTCATCATTTCTCTCTGCAAATTTACAGCTCTTAGTAGTGAGGTGAGTCTTCAGATGGATGGTTTGAGATAGATTTCAAACTCTTAAAATTTAACCTTGGTTAGTGATAACCTTGGAGCCTGTCTAACACGATATTATGGCTAATGCTAAAAGGAGGAGAAAATTTGAGTAGAGGAATGATGGGGCAGGGGGGAGAGAGAGAGAGAACATAGATCAATATAGCACTTTCACTACAAGTTTTGGGGCTTACAGCTGCATTTGGCACAAACTAAACTTTCAAGATTGTTTTAAGAACATTCCAATATACAGCATATGGCAGTAGCAAATATGATATTGTTAAAGCAAAATCCTTCAGGAATGGTGGTTGTAACCTGCATTATATCCTCCTCTAGCCCATTGATGACTGACCTCAGACCTCCCATTGACTGCTTTGTCCTTCCTAACTGATCTATGGCTGGCTGGGGACTCACTACATCACTTTTCCTTTTTTCTTACAGTCCATTGAGAACCTGCCTACAGTTTTTGGAAGCAATCCTAAAGCTCACATTGCAGCGAAGACTGTGTTCCATTTGGCTCATCGTCATGGTGATATTCTGCGGGAAGGCTGGAAAAATATCATGGAGGCAATGCTACAACTTTTCAGAGCAGAGTTGTTGCCAAAAACAATGGTGGAGGTAAAGAAATTGATTGCAGGTGACAGGCTAATTGGGTGAGAGCACATGGCATTTGCCATCCCAGACACTTACCTTGGACCATAGTGGTTGCTGGGTGAAAACCAGGTGTTAAAATAAATTAATTTCTTATATGTTCAAAGTGGCTAGAATGCCTGAAAGTATTAAAATGGATCCTTTTTAAGGCTGGGAATCTCATGCCACCAACATAAGCACTGGCTTACGTTAATCTGTACTGTTCATAGTTAGGGACATACAATGGGATGAGGCCGTCTGATTTAATTCTCTTAGTTTGAAGAAGGAAAGACTGATGACTGTCACTAATTTCCAATATAATATTATGGAAATCTATATTTGCAAAAGAAAAAATACTGATGTATTTGTGAGGAATTGAAGATGAAAGGTAAGTCTTCAGCCTTATGAAATGTTAATAGAGTTAGATAATGAACAAGATATAGAGATTCAAATGGAGGAAATAACAGATACACATACGTCTAAATCCAGTTGCTAGTGCTTTTGAGAAGAGATGGATTGAATCTGTTGCTGAATGGTAAGTTAACATTTATATACATTCAAGCCTGGGTTTTTTTGTATTGAACTTTGGAAATACAAGAATACAAAACATATTAAATATTCAAGAATGAAAAAATGGGAAAAGGTAAGATGGAAGTGAAAAAGAATGAAAGAGAAAATACAAATGCATATAATACACACACACACATATAACTACAATTAAAACCTAACCTAACACTAAAACTAGTACATCAAACTAAAACACTAAACTGGAATAAATACTGAATACTAACTACTGCTAACTAATGGGGCTCTCAAACCATTGCTAACACCATGGGGCTCTCAAACCACAGCCTAAACTGTAATGAATTAATAAGACAAAAGAGCCTGCCATATATTTTGTTTGCTCGGACCTGGAAAATATAAATATTTTCTTGGTGATATATATATATATATATATATATATGAATAATTTGGCCATTACAGATCTGACTAAGTAATCCTACTAGGATTGCTAATACCCATAACCACGAATTATTGCATCATTACTCTTCTTTTTGCTCAAAAAGTCCATAAACAGCTTCCAACCTTTCAGAAAATATTCAGTTGGTTTCTCCTTTAAGATCCACTTTAGCTTGGCAATTTGGGCTAACTCAGCAACTTTAAGAATCCATTCTTTCATTGTCGGTGCTTCAATCTGTTTCCATGTCCAAGCAAACAATATTCTTGCTGCTGTTGTCATGCATCAGAGAAGTAATCCATATTTATTATCTAGTTCTTTGTCCATAATACAGTAGAACGCTCGTATCCGCTGGGAATATGTTTTGGGAGGGGGGCATGGATACCAAAAACCGTGGATAATAGCGAACACCATTGAAAATAATGAGACTTCTGGTTTAAAATACCGTAGAGTTGCCTTGGAGGACCTAGAAAATGGCTAGAGAGGACACATTTTCTAGGAAGACTATGGTAGGTGTGCTGCTTTGTGTGCTGTTTTGTATCCCGTGGATAATTGAATCAGTGGATAATGAATCAGTGGATACAAGCGTCCTACAGTACCCAACAAAAATTTCTCTGGTAGCATTGCAAAATCTACCTTTAGAATTTTTTGAATTAACATATATATCCTAGACCAATAGCTTTTTGCTTTCTTGCAAGTCCACCATATACGAAAACAAACCTTCCTACTCTTGACAGCCCCAACATTAATTTGATACATTCTGAGACATTTTTGACAACTTATTTGGGATTAAATACCATCTATACATCATCTTTGTACATCTTTTCATTTACACTCTCTCTCTCTTTCTCTCTCTCTTTCTCTGGCTTTTCTTCGCAAACGAAGATTCAGGAAGGACTCATCCCGCGTTTTCTGCAAGCGCGCTGATGACTAAAAAGGCCAATCTGAGATAGGCAAGTCTGGTTGCAGATGATGGTGTCCGTCCTGTGGTGCAGTCTTGTAAAGAACTTCCATTTTCTTCAGGTTAACTTCCAGCCCAAACAGCTCTGCAGCTGTTGCGAAGCAGGATGTTAGGCGCTGCAGAGCTGCTTCTGTGTGGGCAACAAGGGCAGCATCATCAGCGAAGAGCAGCTCACAGACTAGATAGTTTAGAGTCTTAGTGCGAGCCCTCAGACGGCTTAAGTTAAACAGCTACCATCAGTATGGTAACGTATATAGATGCCGTCGTCTTCTTCGAGCTCTGCCGTAGCCCTTTGGAACATCATGCTGAAGAAGATTGTAAATAAAGTTGGCGCAAGAACACAACCTTGCTTCACTCCATTAGTTATTAGAAAGGGCTCTGAAAGAGCATCACCATATCTGATTTGACCGCGCTGGCCCTCGTATAGCATGATAATCATTTTAAGAAATTTGGGGGGACATCCTAGTCTTTCCAGGATCTGCCACAGACCTTTCCTACTCACGGTGTCGAAGGCTTTGGTGAGGTCAACAAATGTTACATAGAGACCCTTGTTCTGCTCTCTACATTTCTCTTGCAGTTGTCTAAGGGCAAGTACCATATCTGTAGTACTCCTATTGGCTCTGAAGCCACTTGGCTTTCAGGAAGAAGTTCTTCTGCAATGGCAGGAACTAATCTGTTCAGTTGTATCCTTGCAAGGATTTTTCCAGCAATAGAGAGCAGTGTTATGCCTCGATAGTTTGAGCAATCGGATTTTGCTCCTTTTTTCTTATACAGGGTGATGATGACTGCATCTTGGAGATCTGATGGCAGTTCCCCCTTTTCCCAGCAATTCATAAGGAGTTTGTGGAATTTATCATGGAGTACATTACCTCCGTGTTTCCAAACTTCAGATGGGATTCCATCAATCCCAGCTGCCTTGCCGTTTTTCAACTGCTGTATGGCCTTAACAGTTTCTTCCAAAGTGGGAGCTATGTCCAATTCATTTTTCATTGGTTTTGTATCAAATTACTACCCAAATCACTACCCAAAGTAATTTTAAAACTTTGATTCACAATTTTCCTCTTGTATCCATTTGAACATTATGCCCAAAGGTTTGGGCCTATCTTATCATATAATTCTTTATTGGTTCATCTTTTCTTCCTAATTTCACTTTTTACTGCATTTTTTAAATTGCATATTCATCATTCTTGCACAATTCTAAGTAAAATTGTTTTCTCAAGCTCCACATACATTGGGCCTGCTTTCTTGAAGGCTTAACAGTTTTGCAAGTGCTACCTCTGAGGCCCTAGTCTAAGCAAAAAGCAAAACAAAACAAAGGGAGCGTCCATCTGACAGAAGCAGCTTACTGCCATATTGGGCACACTTCAGGGCCATATAACCTGAGACAAACCTCCGCCCCCCCCCCTAACTTTATATAAAATACAAGAGTTGAAAGTATAAACACATGAAAGAAAAGTAGAAAAAATAAAAGAATGAACAGGTAGCTTGGTGAGAACGTTCTCTTATTGTAAAAGGCAAAAAGTTTGTCAGCAGCATCACCAGTGCTGCAGTTAAAAACAAACTGACCAGTGTCATGTTTTAGATGCATGCACATGGTGGAGAGGGATTCCCATCTTACTGATCAGAATGTTTTGAATGAAGTCTCTACACAGCAGCAAAGCCTATGTGAGCTGAGGATGAATTCTATGTTAGTTTGGTTGTGTATGATGGGAGTAACCTGACTGGTGTCACCAACACTCAGTGGATGAGCTTAGTGGAATTGTTCTGTCCCAGCTTTGGAGACATAGTGCACCACCAACATCAACTGGAGGTTGCCACCCTCCCCATGAGACTAGTTGGACACCAGGTTTGATAGTTTGTACCTGGTATTGAAACACAGAGGGGTTTAGAAATCTGCTAGAACATCCCTCTGCCCATCAGTCTCCTTACCAAAGTTGACTGAAGTGGTTTCCAGTGTCATGCTGGAGAACCCCAGTACTTAGTTCTATGGGACTTTACCATTCCAGTGTTGTCTACCTTAAAAGAACCAGTTCAGGTTCATGGCTGCCAAGACATAATGGGGCTGTCTCAGTATGACTTCTGTCAAACACACAATTCAGAATATATTTGACCTGATGCTTTTGATGGATAAGATTGAGGATCTGTATTTGAGGTTTTGTGATCCTAGTGTTTTGTTCAGACTGTTAACTGTTCCTCTCTGCAGGACTGGTGTGTTTTTTTTAGGAGTCCTATTGGAGACTCATGTTGTCTGATAGATTATTGAACATTCTCAGAGAGTCATCATGGCTGGTGCAAATGTTAAGCTCCTGGTGTCACTATTGAATGGTGAGACTGAATGAGCTATTGACATAATTACTCTCAACCATTCTCTGTGGCACTGTTGAGCCCAGCTAGCACAGCATCTTGATTCACTGGGGATTGGTTAACTGTGAAATAGGATGAACTTCAGTGAGCATACAGAGGTCACAAATTTCATATTGAGTATGACCAGATACAGTGAGACCACATTATTGTGCCTGTGTACTTGTTGGAGCAAAGCATTAATACTTCTCCCATGTATCTTCGAGTAGCCATCCAACAAAGCTCTTCCAAGTCGTGAATGGCCTTTGTTGTCTCATAATTTTTATTAAGATTTTCATATAGAATAAAAGTTTATATTTCATGAGCCCTGCCTCCAGTCTCAACAGTGCATTTGGGAACACAATTTGGCAGTTGAAAAATTGATCTCAGAAATTTAGATTGGACTAGCTCTAAAGTTTGGAGAGGGACCCAGCTGAAACTATTATAGCAATTGGGCTACTACTTTAGCTTCAAAAAGCTTAAGTGCTGTCCTCCTCTTGTCATAAAGAATTTAAGTTTAGCTGCTGAGCTCCTCTGTGCATTGCCTGCGACATATTCTGCATGTGCTTCCTGCTGATATTTGCATCAAAGATTGCCCCCAGATATTTAAGACAGTTAACCTCCTTTCTCCATCCCCTCTAACTTTTTCCCAGCTATGTCTTCCAACAAACAAATCTCAACCTCACTGTAATTTTTTATAAAATTTTCCATAGCTATTTCCAAAAACACCTCTCTCTCATAAAATGAAAACAACCTGAAAGTATCAACTAGTACTAGATTCAGTGGCCAGATTGTTATTGGATGCAATCAGGTACATTGATTCTGAGGGAGCTGTACTGCTTGCCTCTTTGCTTCTGTGCCCAATTCATGGTGTTGTGCTGTTTTTGGCCTTAGTTTCAAATTATTGATGGAGCATTTTTTCTACACGTCAGCTTCCCTGTATTTTAACATCTGCTGGAAAAGCTCTTCTCATTGTGCCATATTACAGCATAGGTGGACAACTGCCATTTTTCACCGCCATACTTCATGTGCACCATCCAGGCATGTCCACAAAACACTAAAAGTGACATTTATTGTATCACTTCTGGTTTCTGTTTCGGCTGGTTTGTGGCTGATGGGGGTAAGGGAATGAAGGAAACTGCTTGTTTGCAGTTTTGCTTTTGTTTTAGGCCATATCCAGGTGAAAGTTCCTGCCCCCCAAATAAGAAAAAAATTCTGGGGGCTTTCAGGGAGCTCCAGAGGAGGCTTTGGGGGCATAAAAGTGGACTCATGGGCTGCATGGTACCCACAGGCTGCATTTTCCCTATTCTTGTGTTACATATTACATGTCAATAATAGAGGAAGCCTTCTCAGTTTTGCTACCCTAGTGTGCAGTTAACTTTGTTTCCTTTTTAATGCCAAGTGAAAACTTAGTTTCCCTGGTCATTTTAGTTGATCAAACATTCCTGTAGTTAACTTCTTTTAAAGGACTATATTTTTTATGTGAAGTCGAAGGCTTTCACAGCTGGCATCCATAGATTTTCCTTGGGTTTTTTTTCCGGGCTGTGAGGCCCTGTTCTGGAATATGTAAATTTGTGTTATTGAATGGTTAGTTTCTGGGTATAGAAATGCAAGGCTCGTTAGTGTCTGTTTGGCTAATGGTTGGTTGATGGGCCATTATCTTCTGGGAATCCCCATATCCCTTGGTGGAATTGTTTTGTACACAAATTTACATATTCTCCCCACCAGGGGTTCACAGCATATAAACTCCACACACATACCTACCCAACTATTCTCTGAAGATGCCTGCCACAGATACAGGCAAAATGTCAGAAAGAAACTATTCCAGAACATGGTCTCACAGCCCAGAAAAAACCCCAAGGAAAATCTATATTTTTAATGTTTGTAACATTTTATGAAAGAACTTCTTTAGATCACCTTACCTCTGTAAGTTACCCTGGTTTCTATTTGATTTAGGATGGTTTAAAAATATTTTAGTAAAATAATTTTTAGGATTGTTAACATATTGGCTTTTTTTTATAGGTTGAAGATTTTGTAGATCCTAATGGCAAGATCTCTCTCCAGCGTCAGGAAACACCTTCCAATCGGTAAGTAACCCAGTCAGTTTCATAGACTTGCAGATAGACATTCTATTCTATCACCAGATGCAAGTCTATTGAGTTCTAGGTGCAAGCCTATTGAAATACAAGCCTATTGAGTGCTAGAAGACACTTGCAACAAAATGTTGCAGTGCAGAGTGCTCTTATTTGGGGTGTAAGCTTGGCAACAGTCCTCTTTTCCAGCACATCCCATTTCTCACACCAGTTTTCCAGCCCATCCAACAATGAGTCAGCAGTCTATTCTTACTGAGCATGCTCAGTCTTCATTAGGCCTTTATAGAGTCCCTCCTAGATTTTTCTAACTTTTTTTATATTTTTGCAAGATGTGGGATTCCCCAAGCCTGCTAATATGTCCCACTTGTGAGAGGATGATGGTGCCTTAGACTACACAAGGATTGAGACTCTCAGCAAGAATTTCCTATTACCATGTTGATCTATCTATCTTTCTTTTTTGTAGTGGTGAGTCTACAGTGCTAAGTTTTGTTAGCTGGCTAACACTCAGTGGCACAGAACAATCTGGTATGAGGGGGCCATCCACAGAGAGCCAGGAGGCAAAAAGAATGGCACTGGAATGCATAAAGGTAATTTAGGGTCATCAAGAAAGGAGTACACATATATTAGAAAGGACCCAGTGAGTTTTCTTTGGCTGCCAGAACTTGGACTACAGTTCTTCTCTGAGAACACATTTGAATTTCAAATATGCAGTTCCTGTCTACCCAAAGTGTTAATAATATGGGGATTTGCTTCTCTCCAAGCCAGCATTTATTATGAATTCTATCCAGCAATTCCTTCTAGGAGCTCAAAGCTGTATTTTACCTTACACTCTTATAAAGCTAAGCTGACAGAAAGAGGGAGAGCAGCTGCATTTCTATACTAATCCTGGTTTTTTAATTGATCTGTAGTGTGACAAGGCTGGTGTAGAATTTTTTTTAATAAATATATGCTATATGGCAATGGGCTACATTCAGTGTTTTGTGAATGACCTTCCAGTTACACACTCCACTTTTCCTCCACTTTTCAGCCTTCCATGTTGTAGCCTGCCATATTTTCTCCAGAAGCTCTACCAACCCTCCGTAGCATATTTGAAGAGTATGCAGGAATCTGTAGGGAAATAGGGAATGGGATCTGCCTATGGCATTAATTGTTCTGGATAAAAGACACCGTTAGATACAACTAATGTTGGTGGTCTATCCTGGAGATGGGGTGAGGAAACCAGTTGCCACATAGAAGTTTTGTGCTGTAACTCTCACAGCCCCTCACCATTAGCTATGCCAGTGTACTTCTGCCATCTTTTTGATCCCAGCTGAATCACTGTTCACAGTCAAGACAGATAAAAGTACAAAAACACAATGATTTACCCAGAGAAAAGGGGGTTCTCCGAGCAGCTGTAAGTTCCAGGATTTATTTCTGATATAACTAAACCTTGCTTTTGTCCTAATGAATATACAGTACTTTTAATTTTCTTCTTTATAGCAATGTGATCCAGAGAAGTTAATAACTGAAAGCAAGTTTCTACAGCTGGAGTCTCTGCAGGAACTAATGAAGGTAAGGATATGTAAATCTGTATGGGGATGACTATTAGCTGTGTGCTGTTGTATACCGGGATTCGTCTTGAACAAAACTCTACAGAAGTGTTGCATGTTATTGGGCATACATCTTTCACAGGAGCAGTTCTTTTCAGGGGTTGGGGATTTTTATGTGAGACCAGTGAACCATATGCTTAATCAAGTGTAGTGGTCTGAGAAAAAGTTTGTTACCTTTCCCCACCTATCTAGATTGTTTATAGTTCTATTCTAATCATTTGAATTTCACTCCATTGTTTAACATGATGGGCAGATTACAAGAGCAGCCATGCTGGACAAAAGGGAAAAAATGAAAATCCATATCAGGGCAATATCTCTTATTAGGGCTGCTTAATTTTCACAGAATACTTTAAAGCGCCTCAGTTCTCCTGAACTCTTAATCAGGCAAGATGATAAATGAAGCAAAAAGGGGAGTTTCTTGGATGAAAAAAAAGGAATGGCTGATGCTTAAGCCATAGACACTATATCAGCTTACAATCTTAAAATAGAAAGTAGGAGGAGGCTCTAGACTTTCAAAATAGTCTGTACCAAGCTTGAAGATAGTAACAATTACCCAGCTGTGTGAATTCACAGAAGACCACTCGAAGATCTATGGTTACAAGTAAGCAACCTGAACTTACCTAGAATGTTTTCATGGGTTACTGAGAGGAATTTTTTTTTTATTTTTTTTTTTTATTTTTTTTTTTTTTTTGGTAAGCTCACATTCTCCTAGAGGCAGAGTGAATAGGAATCAGGAACTGAATGGGCTAAGCCTACTACTGCCCAGGAGAAAGCAGGAAGTTATATCATGTTCTTTAGAATTTCAAATTTCTTTGTTCTTCCAGGTCAATTTCCTGCTTTCGCCCAGGCAACACGTAGGATTTTCTCCTCCATCTCCATCTACTCCTTATTTCTTCGATTCTTAGCCTATCTAATTCTTTACCTTCTGCTACTCCACTCATCTCCTTTAAAAAAAAACAAAAAACCTTTTTTTCTTCCCGCATTTTTTCCTTCTCTCCCTCCTTTGGCTTGTTTCTCCTCCCCGCCTTTTTTCCCCTTTCCTTCGGATGGCCAGCAGGAACAAAGGAGGGGAACAGGCATCCAAGGCCCCAGCCACGGCCAAGGGCAAGAAACAGCCAGAGCGGAGCGCCCAAGGCAGCTTAGCGAGCAAGCCGCAGGCCTCTGGCAGCAGCAGCAGGTCTCCCAGATTCACTCGCAGCTCATTGAGCGCACAGAGCCAGCACAGCGAGGGACCCGCTGGGAACCCAACCAGCGGCCGCTCTTCAAACAAGCCAAGAGCTGAGGGCTCTGGGGCGAGCAGACGCTCCCCCACGATGCCTAGGCCGATGTTAGATGGCACTCAGAGGCAGCAGACCGCCTGCCCGGTGCACGTGGAAACTCACCAGGCCCAGATCCATCGGCCGCTGCAGACGAACCAGGGCGCAGGATCGCTCCCACTCGCAATGATGGGAACCAGGGGGGAGGTAAGGGGACCCCGGACACCTTCCAGAACCCCAGCGCCGACCAGTATCTTCCCTTCCCTCCTCCCTCCCCAGCTCAGGGATTTCTTCCTCCCCCAGGATCTACTACCAGGCACCTCTCACTCCCTTACCTCCAGCGGTGTGGGGGATGGCAGTGGAGCTGAGGCGGGGGGGGAACAGGCAGCCCCACCAGGACCAATCAGGTGCCCCAGCCAAACCCACCCACAGGAGAGGACGCCCTTAAAATGGCCCTACAGATCCTCTCTTCGGTCCTCCTCACAGGGGGAGGAATCCAAGCCGCGGCTTCTCTCCCGCAGCAGGTGACCCCCGGCACAAGCCAAGGCCAACAAAACAACACTCTGGCTCCACCTAGTTGTGGCCCTGCCACACACAATCCATGCTGCCACCAGGGCATACAGGCAGACCTCAGGGAAATGGGAAACTCTGCTAGTGTTTCCCACCAGTCTAACTCACATACAGGGTCCCAAGCTACACAGACGTCCATAGTGCACTATGTGGCAAACCAGGGAACACAGGCAGGACCGTCTACTATGGAGGATGGTCTCACAAGAGGAAGCAAAATGATACCTCCACCCCTCATTCTTCGGAGGAATCCGGAAATGATTCCAGTGGGGAGGACCAACTTTTACACATTATTGAAAGTGCAAATGCCACAGGGGAGGATGATTTGGTTCTCCAAGACGGTAAGGAGGAAGGGGAATGCTCAGACACTGAGTCCCCCGAGCCGGATCTTTAGGATTGTCTCTTCCAGGGGGAGGCCTACATGAACCTCCTGGCATCCGCTCTGGAGCTAAGCCTCCAGGAGGAGCAACTGGATTCCTCAGGAAAGGCTTCGCAGAAAAGAAATGAACAGGTGGCAGCCGTGTTGCGTACCACACCTGCCCAGAAAAAGGGCCTACCTTTCCCAGAGGATTTCTCCCAACTTATTGCTGAAGAGTGGGAGAAAACTTCTCTGGGAAAGAGGGGTACCCTAGTTGCGCAAAAGTTTTATGCACCAGGTAAACAGGTTATGGACACTCTGAAGGTCTCAGTGGTCGACAGGCCAGTGGCCCCACTGGTTTCCAGTTTTTTAGCGCCAAAAGAGGAGGAAGCCCTCCTCAAGGATCCAGATAACAAGTGGGCAGATGGGGCCCTGAAGAAGGTAAACGAGGCTTCAGCCCTGGGAGTCAAAGCTTCTGCAGCCATGTCCCTGTTTGCCAGGGCCGGACTCCTCTGGATCAATGGGATTTTACAAGTGCAGTAATTAGACACCAGAACCCTCCACAGAATTCTTTCATGTGTACAGCTAACACTACAGTTCATAGTGGATGCATCCTTACATTCACTCTCATTCCCGGCAAGGTCAATTGGCGCAGCATCCTTGGCCAGACGCTCCATTTGGATCAAGCATTGGGAGGTGGACGTCATACCAGATCTGCACCATGTGCCAAACCTTTCAAAGGCTCCAAACTCTTTGGAGAGGAAGCACGCAAAGACATCCTAGTGGAGACGAAGGATAAAAAGAAAGCAATGCCTTCAGCGCTTCATCAGGGGGACAAGAAAGGATCCAAGCATCCTTTTCAGTCATCCTATTCCTTTCAATCTTCAAGAGGATTTGGCAGGTAGAGGGACTACCGTGCCCCTCGTCTGGCGCGGGCTAGACACAACACCACCATTAGAAATCCGTCCGCGGCTCAGACCTTAAGCTTCCGCAGGGGAGGGCAACAGCAGCACAAGGGGCCCTCCTGTCAACAATTCTGACTACGCAACGACACCGGTGGGCAGCAGGCTTGCCCTGTTCCAGGAAACCTGGTCGAATTCTACGATGGACAAGTGGATCCTTCAGACAATAACCCTGGGGTACCGCATAGAGTTCAATTCCAGGCCGAGGAAAAGGTTCCTTCCTGCTCCTGTCCCCAAGAACACGCAAAAAGCACGGGATCTATCCAAAGCCATCAACCATCTCCTGGAAATACAGACAATAGAAGAAGTTCCATCGCATAAGCAATTCTCAGGAGTATACTCCTTCTTTACGGTTCCCAAAAAAGGAGGGGACTCTCGACCCATACTGCATCTCAAATATACCAACACATGTGTTACGTACAAATGTTTCTGAGTGGAAACCCTGTCCTCTATCAGGGAAGGCCTTCAGAAGGGCGATTTTCTGGTATCCCTGGATCTTTCGGAAGCGTACCTACACATCAAGATCAGGGAGGAGAGCAGACAATTTCTCCGCTTCGCATCTGGCCATCAACACTTCCAATTCAGAGCCCTGCCGTTTGGACTATTGATGGCATTGAGGGTATTCACCAAGGTATTGGTGGTTCTGATTGCCCACCTTTGAACCCAAGGGATTCACTTGTACCCCTACCTCGATTACATCCTCCTATGAGCATCATTGAGGGAGAAAGCACAGAGGGAGCTTTGTACAACAGTTTGCTGCCTCCAGTCTCATGGCTGTTTGGTGAACTTCGAAAAGAGCTGCCTCACACCTTCTCAATCAGTCACGCATCTGGTAACGCAAGTAGACACAGAGCGAGGAGAAATCTCCCTCTCAGAGGAACAACAGCAGACTCTTCAGAAAGAAACCCACGTCGTGTAGTCCCTCAAGTCACTTCCACTGACTTCCTTAGCCAGGGTACTAGTATCAGGGGATGATAGGACACGGAATCCCCAGCAGAAGCCAAAAAATTTGTCTCAGTAGACTCAGTAGCAACTCGTTCCCAAGAATACTCACACACAGAGTGTTTGACGTCCAAATAAGCAGGAGGCACTTTTATCTTCAAACTCAAACAGTTGGAATATATACAAATATTTACAATTCAAGGAGAAACTGCTTCACCAGGCCTCAGTATTCACAGGAAGAAGGAAGTGAGCTCTGTTCTGAACTCTCATATATATATATATATATATATATATATATATATATATAAATATATGATACTGCTCCCTAGTGGCCTGACTAGGAATGACTTAGTAGTTCATGCAGCATGGTTCTGCAGTTGTTCGGCCATTTTATAATGGAGTTCAGTCTCTAACTCCTGACAATTAGGTCTCATGATCTTGGCTATACATGTGGTTCCATGGGCTCGCTTCCACTCCAGACCCCTGCAGGCCTTCCTCATAGCTTACCAGCAGCAGATAGCACAGCAGAAGTGTCTACTCATCCGACTCCCACAACAAGTACTTCGTTCCCTCAATTGGTGGACAGTCGAGCAGAATCTGGCGAAAGGCTCTCCCCTCATGGTAACTCAATGGACAGTGGTGACTTCAGACGCAAGTCTCAAGGCCTGGGAAGCACACTGTCAGGGCCAGGTGGTCCAGGGGCTATGGGACCAGGAAGAGACGACACACAGCATCAACTGGCTGGAGCTCTGGGCGGTTCGCCTGGCTCTACATCACTTCACCCAGCTCCTCAGGGACACCCACGTGTTGGTCTTAATGGACAACACCACAGCCAAATCTTACATTGCCAAGTGAGGGGGATCCCGCTCCAAGTCCTTAATAGAAGGAGGCAGACTTGCTCTTCCAATGGGCAGAGGTCACAGTCCGGTCAATAACAGCGCAGTACCTGCAGGGCTCAGATAACTGCCAGGCAGACTTCCTAAGCAGGCATACAATAATGCCAGGCGAATGGGAGCTGAACCAAGTCATCTTCCCCAGGATCCAGGCACAGTTTGGGACAATAGATACGTTCGCGTCTCCGACCAACACCAAGCTGGGATGGCTCCATGTACCTGTGTCCCCACTTTGGAGGGTGCAGACACCCTGTGCCTCCCCTGGCTGGAGGGACTCCTCTACCTCTTTCCCCCCTTCCCTCTAATAGGGAAGACGTGCTGGAAGATACGAGTGGAGAAGACTCAGGTAGTCCTCATTGCCCCTCATTGGCCCAGACGCCCATGGTTCTCAGAGATCATGGATATGTCAATAGAGGAACCATGGAAACTCCTGACCTGGGACAACCTTCATAGAATCATAGAATTGCAGATTTGGAAGAGACCACAAGGGCCATCCAGTCCAACCCCCTGCCGCACAGGAAATCACGATCAAAGCATCCCCGACAGATGGCCATCCAGCCTATGTTTAAAGACCTCCAAGGAAGGAGACCCCACCACGCTCCGAGGGAGTGTGTTCCACTGCCGAACAGCTCTGACTATCAAAAAGTTCCTTCTAATGTTGAGGTGGAATCTCTGTTCCTGGAGGTTGCATCCATTGCTCCGTGTTCCAATCTCTGGAGCAGCAGAAAACAAACTTGCTCCATCCTCAACGTGACACCCCTTCAAATACTTAAACAGGGCTATCATATCGCCTCTTAACCGTCTTTTTTCCAGGGTAAACATACCCAGCTCCCTAAGTCTCTCCTCATAAGGCATCGTTTCCAGACCTTTCACCATTTTAGTCACCCTTCTCTGGACATGCTCCAATTTGTCAATATCCTTTTTGAATTGTGGTGCCCAGAACTGGACACAGTATTCCAAGTGAGGTCTGACCAAGGCAGAATAGAGCGGCACTATTACTTCCCTTGATCTGGACACTATACTTCTATTGATGCAGCCCAAAATCGCATTGGCCTTTTTAGCTGCCGCATCACACTGTTGACTCATGTTCAACTTGTGGTCTACTAGGACTCCTAGATCCCTTTTGCAGTAGTCTCATTCAGCCAGGTCTCTCCCATCCTATATCTATGCATTTCATTTTTCCGCCCTAAGTGCAGTACTTTACATTTCTCCGTATTGAATTTCATTATTTTAGCTTTGGCCCAGCTCTCCAGTTTATCCAGGCCAATTTGAATTTTGATCCTGTCCTCCAGGGTATTAGCTACTCCTCCTAATTTGGTGTCATCTGCAAATTTGGTAAGTATGCCCCTAATTCCCTCATCCAAGTCATTGATAAAGATGTTGAATAGCACTGGGCCCAGGACAGAACCCTGTGGCACCCCACTGGTCACATCTTTCCAAGACGAAGAGGAGCCATTGCTGAGCACCCTTTGGGTTCGGCTGGTCAACCAATTACAAATCCATTGAACAGTTAACTTGTCTAGCCCACATTTTACAAGCTTGTTTGCAAGAATGTCATGGGGAACCTTGTCAAAGGCCTTACTGAAATCAAAGTATGCGATACCCACAGTGTTCCCTTCATCTACCAAGCTGGTAATTTTATCAAAAAAAGAGATCAGATTAGTCTGGCATGACTTGTTACTCTGAAACCCATGTTGACTTTTTGTGATTATGACATTGCCTTCTAAATGTTCACTGACTCTCTGTTTAATGATCTGCTCTAGAATCTTCCCTGGTATTGATGTCAGACTAACTGGACGATAATTGTTGGGATCTTCTTTTTTCCCCTTTTTGAAGATGGGGACAACATTTGCCCTCCTCCAGTCTGCTGGGACTTCTCCTGTTCTCCAGGAGTTCTCAAAGATTATTGCCAATGGCTCTGAGATTATATTTGCCAGCTCTTTTAATACTCTTGGACCTTCTACTACAGGGCCCCATCAATCACCCGGACATCTCATGGCTTCAACTAACCGCTTGGACATTGAGCGGAGGGCACTGAAGGATTGCAGCTATGAAGATGCCATTATCAACACTATTGTCATCCAGAAGATTCTCCGCCACAAAGATATACGACACGACGTGGAAAGCCTTCAAGCGGTGGTGCGCGTCAGAGTCCATCCCACAGGAGCAAACAGTGGTAAAGCTTGTCCTCGCCTTCCTTCAGAAGGGGCTAGAGCTGGGCTTACACCCGAACACACTCAAGGCAAGCGGCAGCTCTTTTCTCAGTGCTCAGCATTGACCAAAAAGGTCCCCTCTCCTTGCACCTGCCTGTGCGCAGGTTCCTCAGGGGAGCGACTCTGATTTCCCCTCCAATATGACATAGGTTCCCCACGTGGAATCTCCCACTCGTGCTGAATCAACTGATGTGCCCTCCGTTCGAACCACTGAGGATGACCCCGCTAAGGATCCTCACGCTGAAAGTGGCCTTCCTAGTGGCCATCACATCCACTAGAAATGAATCCGAGCTGGAAGCCCTCTCTGTCAGAGACCATTTCTGCACATTTAACGAAGACTTAGTCACTCTATGGACAGACCCCTCTTTCCTCCCCAAGGTTCTGTCCGATTTTCACGTGTCTCAAGAGCTGATCCTTCCCTCCTTCTGTCCAGCACCTTCTCATCCAAGAGAGGTATTATGGGACAAACTGGACATTAGGAGGGCGCTCAAGATTTACATCAAAAGGACCAAGAATTTCAGAAGCTGCAATTTTCTATTCATCTCTTTCAACCCAGCTTCCATGGGGAAGAAAGTCTCCAGAAGATCTATCGCCACCTGGTTGAAGGCTTGTATCCTGATGGCATACGACTTCACCGTGTCACCCCGCCCGTTGGGGGTCCTTGCACATTCAACAAGATCAGCGGCCACTTCAGCTGTCTTCTCAACCAGTGCCCCCATTTCTGAAATATGTCGGGCAGCCACCTGGAGCACCCCCTCCACCTTCATCAGGCATTACAAGGTCGACAAATTCTGGGCCGCAGAGGCCACTTTCGGGAGAAGCATGCTCCAGGAGGTTCTCAGGGCATAGTAAAACCCAATTTTAATAATAATAATAATAATAATAATAATAATAAAATTTATTTATATCCCGCCCCTCTGTGAGCAATCGGGGTGGGTTACAACAATAAAATAGTACACAGTATAAAACAACTCAAAATCCCTTCCCCCCCCCTTAAAACATTATTAAATTAATACAAATTAAAATCAATATATAATACAATTTATTAAAAACCCTTTCGAGCAAGCAGCATCAGTTTGGAGGTCCAGAAGCAACCTCCAGAGGGGGTTCCTGAGGCCGGGGTTTGCTATTCTGGAAAAGCCTGCCTGAAGAGAACCGTCTTGACAGCCTTTTTAAAGCTGTCTAATGATGTCAATAGGCGGATCTCATCCAGCAGGCCGTTCCACAGTTTGGGGGCGACAGCCGAGAAAGCCCTCTGGGAGGTGGTCGCCAGCCTAGGTCTTTGTGGCTGCAACAAATTCCTCCCAGAGGACCGGAGAGCGCGGGGAGGATTATAAGGGAGAAGGCAGTCCCTGAGATAGCTTGGGCCCAAGCCATTTAGGGCTTTAAAGGTGATAACCAACACCTTGTACTGGGCCCGGAAGCTGATAGGCAGCCAGTGGAGGGACCTCAGAACCAGAGTAATGTGGTCCCTCCTAGATGTCCCAGAAACTAGCCTGGCTGCCATATTTTGTACCAGCTGTAATTTCCGAACTAAGCACAAGGGTAGCCCCATGTAGAGTGCATTACAGAAATCAAGATGTGATTTTGCAGTCGTTCCCACCCAAGGGATAATGCGGAGCTTGGGCACATCCCATTCAGTCCCTGATTCCTGTTCGCTCTGCCTTTAGGAGAACGCCACATTCGTTTACTTACCTTGAATGTGCATTCTGTAGAGGCAAGAGTGAACAGGAATCACCCCACCCGATGACAGTAATATCGGAGATTAGATGTTCTAACTATTATTTACATCCTAGGTTGCAAGTTTTGCCAGTCAGTGAACTGGCCAGCCTCATGGTTATACAACGGAGGAGAACAAAGAAATTTGAAATTCTAAAGAACATGATGTAACTTCTGCTTTCTCCTGGGCAGTAGTAGGTTTAACCCATTTAGTTCCTGATTCCTGTTCGCTCTTGCCTCTACAGAATGCACATTCACAGTAAGTAAACCAATGTGGCATTTTGGAAAATATATCCTCCCATTGTCTATAGATTTTTCTGGATACGTCAGGAGGTTCTTGACAAGAGAATGGGTATATGCAGACTTATTAAGGGGAACTTCCATCGCATATTCCATATCAGGCTGTAAATATCTTTGTGGTTGTTCTCTGATTGCTTCAGGCTCTCATCTCTGTGACACCTGATGAAGAAACATATGATGAGGAGGACTGTGCCTTTTGTTTGGAGATGCTTCTAAGGATTGTCCTGGAAAATAGGTGAGCCATACAGATGTCCCATCATAGGCATTCAAAACCTTGCATGGTTGTATGTAGAATCTATTGTTTTTAGTTTATTATCTTCGTAAATTTCCATATTGCATTCCTGACTACTTAGGATTCAAGTGGGCAGAAAACATGATGAGGCATAGACAAATTCCCAAATTGGCTGTATTATCTATACCAAAGATTGAAGGCAGGTGAGATCCAAATTTAACCCTAATCGGTGATCATAGTGCTTTGAAGAAAGTAGTGATTGGTACAAGGTGACTGAGAAGGACATGGCATTTCTTAATGGGTGGTGTGGCAAAAACATTTGTTGTTGTTAACTGCTGTCAAGTCAACTTTGATTTACGGGGACCCTATGAATGAGAGACCTCCAATAGTCATCAACAGCCCTGCTCAGGTCTTGCAGACTCAGGGCTGTGTTTCCTTGACTATCTATCTGGAACAGAACATTGGTACTTGCTGTGAAGGCTCCTTTTCAGCAGCTGTGAGGAAGGAATGTCTTCCTCTTTTCCTAGTGCCTTCTACCCTACCAAACATTATTGTTTTTTCTAGTGAGTCATGTCTTCTCATGTGGTCGTTTTTCAAAGAAGTAGCTATGTCAGTCTCTTGCAGCATAAAAAAGGAGGAAGGAAGAGGAAAGGCGGGGGGAGAAATGTAGCAGCATTTTTAAGACTGAATGGTTTTTATTTTCTCATGAGCTTTTGTAGCTATAAACCTACTTCTTTGGATCACTCTGTACTGCATCTGAAGAAGTGGATTTATAGCCACAAAAGCTCATGCAAAAATAAAAACCAGTTGGTCTTAAAAGTTGTTCCCTTCATTCCTCCTTTTTATGTCTTCCTGTGATATGTCCAAAGTACTACAGTCTCAGTTCAGTCATCTTGGCTCCTAGGGGAAAGTTCAGTCACCTTGACTTCTAGGGAGAGTTCAGGCATGATTTGCTTGAGGACCTATTTATTTGTCTTTCTAGCAGTCCAGAGTATCCATAGAACTATTCTCCAGCACCCCATTTCAAATGAGTTGATTTTCTTCCTGTCACCTTTCTTCATTATCCAGTTTTCACAACCATACATAGAAACTAGAAAAAGGATGGCACAGAGAATCCAAACTTTAGTATTCAATGATACATCTTTACACTTGAGCATCTTGTCTACTTCCTTCATAGCTGTCCTTCCAAGTACTATTCTTCTACTGATTTTTTTTACTGCTATCTCCATTCTGATTAATGACTTGAGCCAAGGTATGAAAAACTATTTCAATGTTTTCATCGTCTGCTTTAAAGTTATGTGAATCATCTGTGGTCCTTATTTTTGTTCTCCTGATGTTGAACTGTAACCTTCCTTTGCACTTTCTTATTTGACTTCCTTCAAGTACGGTAATCATTCCAGGTCTTCATTATTTTCTGCTAGTAGTATGGTGTAATTTGCATATCTTAAATTGTTGATGTTCCTTCCATCAATTTTCACTCCTCCTTCTTCCAGATCTAATCATCATGTATGATATGTCCAGTGTACAAGTTAAACAAATAGGCTTATAAAATGCAGCCTTGCCTGACTCCTTTGCTAATTGGAAACCATTTTGTTTCCCCTTATTCTGTCCTGCAAGTAGCCCAGGGGTTTCCAAACTTTGGCCCTCCAGGTGTTTTGGACTTCAGCTCCCAGAAGCCCCAGCTGGCTTGGCCAAGAGTCAGGAATCTGGGAGCTGAAGTCCAAAACATCTGGAGGACCAAAGTTTGGAAACCATTTCAGTAGCCTCTTGTCCTGAGTCAAGGTTATGAATCAGGATGATCAAATGTTGTGGTACACCCATTTCTTTAAGAGCAAGCCATAATTTTTCCTCATCTACACAATTGAAGGCTTTGCTATAAAAGCACAGGCTAATTTTCTTCTGAAATTCTTTGGTGCACTCCATTATCCAATGCATGTTTGCAAAAGGATCCCTATTGTGTCTTCCTTTCTGGAATCCAACTTGAACATTTAGCATTTCTTGCTCCATATATGGTAAAAGTCTTTGTTGTAGAATTTTGAGCATCACTTTGCTTGCATGGGAGATCAATGCAATGGTCCTTTGGGCTGTATCAATAGAAGTATAGTGTCTAGATCAAGGGAAGTAATAGTGCCCCTCTATTCTGCCTTGGTCAGACCTCACTTGGAATACTGTGTCCAGTTCTGGGCGCCACAATTCAAAAAGGATATTGACAAATTGGAGCATGTCCAGAGAAGGGCAACTAAAATGGTGAAAGGTCTGGAAACGATGCCTTATGAGGAAAGACTTAGGGAGCTGGGTATGTTTAGCCTGGAAAAAAGATGGTTAAGAGGCGATATGATAGCCCTGTTTAAGTATTTGAAGGGATGTCACGCTGAGGATGGAGCAGGCTTGTTTTCTGCTGCTCCAGAGACTGGAACACGGAGTAATGGGTGCAAGCTCCAGGAAGAGAGATTCCACCTCAACATTAGGAGGAACTTTTTGACAGTCAGAGCTGTTCGGCAGTGAAACACACTCCCTCGGAGCGTGGTGGGGTCTCCTTCCTTGGAGGTCTTTAAACAGAGGCTGGATTGCCATCTGTCGGGGATGCTTTGATCAAGATTTCCTGTGTGGCAGGGGGGTTGGACTGGATGGCCCTCGTGGTCTCTTCCAACTCTGCAATTCTATGATTCTATGATTCCTGTGGTTACTGCAATCCCTTATGTCCCCTTTCTTGGGGGTTGGAATGTATATTTGGCATTTCCAATCTGTGGGACATGGTTTTCCATATTTGTTGACAGATTGTATTTAGAACTAGAGTAAATTCTGTTTCTGTAGCTTGAAGCAGCTCTTTTGGTATACTATCTGTTCTTGGTGATTTATTTTTCTCAAGTGCTTTGAGTACAGCTTCCACTTCACTTCCTAAAATTGTAGGTTCGTAGAGTTCTTCCATGTAGGCTGTAACAGGTAAGAAGATAGTAGCAAGTTTCCTGAAATGCCTACAATCTGGCAAGATCTATCTGTTGAGCTGGAATCATGTCACCGACGGGCTCTCAGATCCTGACTACCGGGGAAGATGACGTCAGGAATGTTTGATGTCCCGCTATCTTGGGGAGCTTCGAGCAGTTCTGAGGAGAGATACGGAGAGTCAGGTTTCTCCACGTTCTGAGCAATGCCCTCTGCCTCCAACTCCTCCAACACCACCCCCGCGCACCACCTCTCTGCTCCGTGGCGATCGTAGTCCGTTTCCTGCGGATTCGACATCATGTTCATCCGATTCATGGGATCCATACAGACCTTACTTGCCATCGCCGCGACCCGACTTGGTCGAGGAGGACTCTGCATGCCTACAGATGACATCTGTGCTTTTTCGGAGCAGATGGTCCGCATGTCTCACACTCTGGACCTCAAGGTGGTGGAAAAGGAGGCTGAACCGGTGGACCCCATCTTCCATCGGATTCAATCGAAGGCTCCTCCTACGGCTACTCTCCCGATTTTGCCTTCCCTTCTGAAACTCACACAAGGGTCCTGGGAGAACCCATCCTCAATCCAGTCTACTTTCAAGAAAATCAACAGGCTGTATCGAGTCACGGGTGAACATATTGACTGGCTCCAATCTCATCCGAAGCCGAATTCAGTGGTGGTTGAGGCTTCACAAAATAGGAAGCAACGCCATCCTCAATCATCCCCACCGCACCCTGAGGATCGAAAGCTCGATATCTTGGGCAAGAAAATTTATTCTGTGGCAGGATTGAGCTTTCGTGTGGCCAACTATTCAGCCTGTATGGGGGCTTACTAGCAGGTATTGTGGGAGAGGATGCTGCCCCTCATCCAAGATCTCCCGGAGGAACGTCAACGGATGGCTGATTCAATTCAGTCAGAGGTGCTATTGCTAGCAGGGCAACAGATGAATGCAGCCCAACATGTTGCTCTTTGCGCCGCTAAGACAATAGCAGGATCCATCACTCTGCATCAACATGCGTGGCTCCGTTCCTCGGGCCTCACCCCCCAGGCCTCGGCTACTATCGAGGATCTGCCCTTTGACGAATCCAGACTCTTCAATGGCTCCACGGACGAGAAACTGGAGTTTACCCAAAAGATGAGGACGACTGCCAGTAAATATGGTATGGCCACCTCTTCATCTTCTCAGTACCGTCCCAGGGGCCGCACCAACTGGCAGACCTCTTTATCAGGCCAGCAGTTCCATCGGGGGTTCTCTGCCCAGTCGTATTGCCGATCCCGATACGTACCGTCTCCCTGTCCCGCCTCATCGGTGAGGAGCCAAGCGTCAGCTTCACGATACCGATCTCCTAGACGGCAACGATCCAAGGGTCCTGCCAGGAGAAAATGTTGATCTTCACCTCATACTGTCTCTTCCTTCTAGACCACACTGTTTGGAACTCGACTGTCGGACTTCCAAGAAGCCTGGTCTTCAATAACATCAGACCGCTGGGTACTTCGAATCATCCAAAATGTCTATTGGATCGAATTCGACTCTCTACCACCAAGAGGTCGTGTTCGATCAACACCGCCCTCCCCTCCGTGAGGAGGTGCAAACACTGCTGCAGAAGGGGGCCATCGAACCCGTGGTCTCCGATCTTCACCACCTCTGCTTCTTCTTGAGGTACTTCCTGGTCATGAAGAAGGACGGTGGCCTCCGTCCCATTCTTGACATTCGTGGTGTGAACAGATATATAGAACCAAAGAAATTCAGGATGGTCACCTTAGTCTCCGTCCTTCCGCTCCTGCAACAGTATGACTGGTTCGCGTCCATAGACCTCAAGGATGCCTACTTCCACATTGGGATCCATCCATCCCACAGACGATTCCTGGCATTCCAGATCGGGACCGAGACATTCCAGTTCAGGGTCCTGCCATTTGGGTTCTCCACCTCTCCAAGAGTCTTCACGAAATGCATGGCGGTGATAGCAGCCTTTCTACCCCAATGTGGAGTAGTTGTCTTCCCCTACATCGACGACTAGCTGATTGTGGCAGACTCTCAACGTCAGCTCGAACTCAATATCGACCTTACCTTACATGTCTTAGACTACCTGGGATTTGTTGTCAACATAGAGAAGTCACTGCTCCAGCCAGCTCAAGCAATCCAGTTCATTGGAGCTTGGCTGGACTCGTGTACAGCTGCGGCTTACTTACCTCCAGACCGCTTCAACACCCTTCGGTCTCTAATCCATATCTGCCATCGGTCCTGGAGGCCCCCTGCCCATTCGGTCCAGGTACTCCGCGGTCACATGGCAGCTACTACCTATGTGACCCGCCTCGCCAGGCTCCGATTCCGTCCACTCCAACACTGGTTTCTACAATGATACTGCACACGATGCTTTGGGCGGTCCATCAGTCGCTAGAATGGTGGTTGGTACCAGACAACGTCCTATCGTGAATGCCCTTCGATCCTCCTCAACTGGACGTTTCTCTGACAACAGACGCCTCGATGCTGGAATGGGAAGCCCATCTCGAATCCTACGAGATTCGGGGTTCCTGGGATGCCGAAGAATGGACTCTCCATATCAACGTCCTAGAGCTTCTTGGCGTGCAGAAGGCACTGCGGGCCTTCGAATCCTGGTAACGGACAAGACCGTTCTGGTGGTGACAGACAACTCTTCAGTCATGTACTATCTGAACAAACAAGGAGGAACAAGATCCCCTCAACTTCTCCAGCTCACACTGGACATTTGGGATTGATGTGTCTGCAGGAACATCTTTCTCCAATCTATCCATCTTCCTGGGGAGGAAAACACTCTTGCAGACAGACTCAGCCATTTGAGCCTCTCCATCCACAAATGGGAACTACACAGGTCTGTAACCTCGGACCTGTTCTGTTGATGGGGATCTCCTCAAGTCGACCTCGTTGCGTCTCCCGAAAACGCTCAGTGCCTCCAGTTTTGCTCCAGACAACGCGCCCCGGGATCGAGGGGCGACACTTTCCTTTTCCATTGGATGGGTCCACTTCTCTATCTCTTTCCTCCGTTCCCACTGCTGACAAGGGTGATTGCTAAACTCTGTCAGGATCAAGTGGATGCCATCCTCATCACTCCGTGGCGGCCCCGACAACCTTGGTTTGCAACCCTCCTGCGTCTAGCCAGGCACCGGTTCATCCCACTTCCTTCCCATTCAGAATGGGAAGGTCAGACACCCAGATGTGGAGGCTCTTCAACTAACGGCATAGAGGCTATGGCCCTGAATCCATGCTCGCTACAGAGGGACAATGTACCTACGGCCTCAAACTCAGCTTGGATCCTGTCGGGCCGACACTCTCCATCCTTTCCTCCAGAGATCCAGGCTGTCATCAACGCTGCTCTAAGACCTGCTACCTGTAGGTCATATCACTACAAGTGGAAGAAGTTTGAAGCCTTTCTATCTGATCGAGTGTCGGTCACGGAACCGTTCTCCATCCCGACTGTCCTAGATTTCCTTCTACACTTGTCTTCCACAGGACTGTCAATTTCATTGATCCGGTGCTACTTGGCACCCGTATCTGTCGAATTCCAGGCCAGAGATCATCCATCTCCCTTTACGGATCCGACTGTCAAGAAGTTCTTGAGAGGCTAAGCCAACCTCCATCCTCCGGTAGTCAAGCCTACCCCAATGTGGAGCCTCGAACTGGTCTTCTCACAGCTGATCCGACGCCCCTTTGAACCCTTGGCTTCCACCGACTTGAGACTACTGTCCTGGAAAACTCTCCTTGTTGCAATTACTTCAGCGCGTTGAGCTGGTGAGCTCTGTGCCTTGCGATCGGACCCTCCGTACACTGCCTTCCACAAACATAAGGTAGTGCTCCGTCCCGATATCTCCTTCCTTCTGAAGGTGGTGTCGAGTTTTCATCTGAATCAGTCCATCACTCTCCCTGCTCTAATGCAGGACCCGAAGGACGAATTCGAGCGTACCTTCCATTCCATGGACGTCAGAAGGGCGTTTGCCTTTTACATCCAGAGAACTGCTCCCTTCAGGAAGTCGCCTAGACTGTTTGTATCCTATGCCGACTCGAGACTTGGAGAGCCTATCTACAGCGTTTGTCGAAGTGGGTGACATCAACCGTAGCTCTCTGCTATGAACTAGCGAAGAAACCACTACCGTTACGGATTCGAGGACACTTGACGAGGGCTGTCTCCACCTTGACAGCTTTCCTCTCTGGGGTGCCTCTAGAGGATGTTTGCAGAGCAGCAACTTAGTCATCACCTTTGATTTTCATATCCCATTACAGACTTGACTCTTGTTCCAGGAACAAGGCAGCCTTTGGGAAAGCTGGACTTTTGTCTTCTATTCAGTGAGTGAGTTTTAATGTTGCCAAGTCATGTGATGGCTTGATGATATAGCTTATTAGTGCTTGCTTAAGAGTGTGCTGTCAAGACTCTAACTAAGGTTTGACTGTGCAACAAGGTACTAGTGCAATATGTATAGGACATACCCTCCTCCTGGAGTGAAGCTTGACAGTCTACCCAGCTGTGTGATTCACAGAGACCACAAAGAAGATGGACAGGTTGCTTACCTGTAACCATAGATCTTCGGGTGGTCTTCTGTGAATTCACACAGACCCACCCATCCTCCCCTCTATGTCCTACTACATCATATAAACATGCTTAATGTTCCTGATGCTGCTGGTTGCGGCGTCATTCAAGGAACTGAGGGGAATTAGGCGGGAGCGCCTTATAAGGGACCGTTAGGATGGGCGGAGTTACCACCAAAAATGTATCAAAGCACATTCTGCCTAGCAATTCCAGAAGGTTCCGATGCTGTGCGCAGGCGCAGGAGTAACCCAACTGTGTGAATTCACAGAAGATCAATCAGAGATCTATGGTTACAGGTAAGCAACCTGTCCATTTGACGCAATCACCAAGAAAGAAGAAAAAAGGGGATCAGACTGGTAAAATGAGCGTCACTTGCTTTTCAATGTTGGAGAAAAATACATCCACCACAGTGAAATCTCCAAAGGTTGCTTCCGTCCTCCATCTTAAAGATCAAGATTCGAAGGCAGAGGGTGGGGCTATGCCAGCGCAAAGCTCTGTGGGGAGAGCATGCTCAGTTACACATGCATCAGCCTCAGCAGATGCTTGTGACACTGACCTGATAACACAAAAGCTTCCTCAGGAAAGTGGCTTGGTGTACTCCCCAGCAATTCATATGAAGCTGGAATGTATGAATTATTTGAAGGCAGTGTTTGCTGATACACCAGTCAATCTGGTCTTGTGGAGCAAAGGCAGAAGCCTGCACACTGGGGGGTGGGGATTAGAAAGTATGCCTTCCAGTGGCAAGATGTATTTTAAATCTTTGTGCTTTAAAACAAATGAATTTAAATCCCTGTGCCTCGTATATGAATCTAACCTCTTGTGATACTACTGACTTCCAGGACATAATAAGGGAAGCAGTATATGATGTATTAATCCCAGTTTTATCCAGCTGCAATAATCAATACATGTTCAGTGGCAATGAATTTCAAAGTGTTAATCCAATGAATTTGAATGTAGTAAATTAGCAGATACATATCAATATATTCAATTTAATGAATTTGATGAAGATGATGAATTTTAATCAGCATGAATTACAGCAACAGATGACTGAATAGAAAAGAGGAAAACGGTTGTCAAGGTTTAAACATAGACATAATTTTGAAAAAGGAAGGAGTAAGAAAAAGGAAAATGATGCAGATACAGACTTCAAAGATTGAATTAGTTGGGAATAAACCAAAAAAGTGTTAAAAAAAATATGTTGATAGGTCACAAAGAGAGGGAGATTTAGTAGAAGTGGAGGATGACTGGCAAGACACATTATTAGAATGGGCTCATCTATACAAGCCTAAAAAGATTGGAATGATCCACAGTAAAGATAAGTTGCAGCAGCTGGGACTTGTCTTAATGGTCTTACAGCCTCATAAACTTTGCATGCCCTCTAGTCAAGATGGCGGCCACAAGTGAATTACTTGGGTTTTTAAATCTGCCACCACCAAACGTTTTTTTAAAACCTTATTTCCATGGTACATACAAGCAATATTTCGCCTTTACATAAAAAAAGAACAAAAAGAGAAAAAAACACCCCATTTTATTGCCTCAGCAATCACTCGCTAAGGTGAAAATCCAATGTGGCAGCAGCAGGCACTTGCCCTGTTAGCAAGCCCTGTCCCCTCGCTTGTCCAGCCAGTCAGCTTGTGCTTCCTCTCCAAATGGAAAGCGATTCAAATTGAATTGCTTGTCCCAACAAGCAGAAATGTGCTTTTCCTTCGGAGTTTTTTAAAAACTCTGGAGAAAACTGCGAAGGCTTTCCCTTCACGATTTTTGACATTTTTGGCCCCCCTCCTGAATATGGCAAAACAGTGCAGGATGCCATTAAGACCGGCCATATTCTCCTTGCATTCTGTGAGGAGTATTTTTGCTGTTTATACAACTTCCAGAGTGGTGTTATGGATGAAGAATTGATTCCTCAGAGGAAGAAGGTGATAAGGAAGTGGCTTCAAATAGATTTTTTTTTCCTCAGTGAATCTTTTAGAAGCTTGTTGAAGAAAGTTTTGCAGACATTAGGTTTGATTCCTCCCACAGGGGGAGTACAAACTAAGGGTGCTAGAGAGGACAAGGTAGCATTAGTTCTAAGGAAGCAACAGGCTCAGGGAGTTGAGATGTCACTATTAGTGATTAGAGACTTTATCGAGACAGAATAGGACACACCACAGAACTCTGGACACTTTTTGGAATACAGCCAGAGGTTATATTCATTCATATTTTGGGGGAGCGGGATTTTTTATTGTTTTATTTATTTCTGTAACATAATGTTACATAGTATTCCATCCATTATTATGTAATATTCCTATATTATCCTCCTCTTCCATGACTTTCAGGAGGTCAAAAATATTCCTTCTTTATATTTTATATTATACATGCATATGTGCGTGTGTGTGTGTGTGTGTGTGTAAAACATACTATATTATATATTATATTTTGTATTTTAATTTTTTATATTCCTACTACAATCAAAAACCTTCTTGAAAAATGTGGCTCATGGATTTAATTACATTATTTAGTTCTTTTGTACCCCTTTCCCTCTTTAAGTTTTTCTAACAAAATTTCCAAATTCTAGCTCCATGTTTCTTTCTTCAACCATAAAATATATTTTAACCTTCTTTCCCTAAGAAAATATTTTTTTACTAAATATTTATCCATGTTGTATTCATCCATCTCCCCATATAGTAGGCTTAATAGTGCAAATCTGTTTTTTACGTAGTCTTCAAATTCTACAGTGATGTTCTTCAGGTTACATTTTGGCATTTTGGTTTCAGTGTTCTTCTTTATCTTTACTTTTATATTAGCAGTTCATGGTCTGCATCATTATCTGTTCCTGGTCTTGTTTTTGCAGAGAGAATGGCATCTATTTGATTTCTACATTGGCCATCAGGTGACGTCCATGTATACAGTCACCTTTTTGTTTGGTTGAAGAATGTGTTTGCGATGAAAAAACTGTTGGCCTTGCAAAATTCAGTCAGTCACTCTCCTGCTTTATTTCTTGATGCTAGGCCAAATTTCCCTACAACCTTTGTTTCTGTTCTGTTTCCTACTTTTGCATTCCAATTGCCAATTAACAAGCAGATCTGTTCTGGTGTGTAATCTGTTTCCTCCTGAACTCCCACATAGAATCTTTCAGTTTCTTCTTCTGCTTCTATAGTGGGAGCATAAACTTGGATCATGGTTATATTGGTGGGTTTTCCCTAAAGTCTTAGTCTTATTATTCTGTCAGACTTTGCATTATATCCTTTGACAGCTTTTGCTACATCTCTACACTATTAATGACACCCCATTTCTTCTTAGATTTTCATTTCCTGATTAAAAACAAAACATCTCAAAATGTCCCATTCTGTAAACTTTAGCTTGCTTACCCCAAGTATTGCAATATTTATATGTTCCATTTCTTGTTTTACTATGTCTAGCTTCCCTTTGTTCTTGCTTCTCACATTCCATGTTCCTACAATATATGTTGTGCAGCTCTGGACTTTTGTTTCACTTCTAATCATGTCAGTAGCTGAACATCCTTTCAGCAAATTGTGTCATTAGCCACAGTGCTACTCATAGTTGTCCTCTGCTGTACACCAATAGCTTATTGAATGTCTTCCGACCTGGGAGTGTCTTTTCTGGCTCTCTCTCTTTTTTTTTTAAAGATTTCCTCATCATAGGCTTTTCATTGTAAAAGACATTCAAAAGGGGTTTACCATGCTTCTTTCTGCATAGTGCTGACAAGTGTAAGCCATGATGCCACTCCCATTATTTTGGAGAGTTCGTCCACCAGTGTCACCCTCCACTATTGCTGCTGTCCAGTAGCTGTTTGGCACATTTAGTCTGGATCCTCAGCAAAACTCTGTCTGACATGGGAGACCCTACCAGCAGCACTGCTACCATCAGAATAGCCTCTTACCTCACTGGAGCTCACAGTCCCACCACCACAGAAAGGTAGTGCCATGATGAGAAAAATATTTGAGACCCCGTTATTATTGAAGATACATAGGAGAGTATTCATGATCTTTGAGATATGCCTTTGTATTTTACAGGAGGCAGATCCTTCTTGTTCATTCTTGCTAAATTCCCTGTAGCCTCTACTTATTCAGTCTCTGACTTCTTTTGTATCAAGGTGTTACAAATAGTAAAACCTGAACACTTCATTATTACCTCATTCACTTATGGAAACAAGTAAGGAGTGCATCAGTTACTTTAGTGTTCCATGAGGTGATGTTACTGCTCTTGATTGCTCCTGAAAAAAGTTCTGGAGCTGCACTTCTTATGTATGTCCCCCCTCATGTATGTGGCTAGTCATCAAACTAGATGCCATGGGTTAGTCCTCCCAGATGAGTGGTTCATTACTCTAGTGTAGCTATTTAATATGAGAGTCTCTTGCCAGGACTGATGGCTGAGCAGTAGCAGACTGAGCAAGGGAGTGAATCAGTCAGTGTCAACTAGGGTAGAATTCAGTTTAAATGCCAAGCTCATGGGGAAAGCATACAGGTGATTGTCCAGGTAATACAAGTGGTTTAGAAAAGTGGAGAATATCAGATGGGCTGGTGTCCAGATAATCAAGCTTCCAACAATATGTATCTATGAAAGGTTACAGTGGAGAACAAAGTAGCATGCCCTCCAGTCCCTCAGCTATAAAACTTGCAAAGAATCATCTGGCATAACACAGGAGAGCACCTGACCTAATTTTCAGACACAGTAGCAGATTGGCCAAGCTGAGTGGTCATGTAAGCATTATTTTATTTTATTTATATCCTGACTTTCTCCTAGTACACGGGATCCAGCCTCTTTAGAAGATTATCCTGATCTTTATATAGCAACCTCCCGGTAGGGGACATAACATAACGTGGAAGACCTCTGAACTCATGTCTCAACATATGTGCATACATGAGATCAACAGACATTCAGTCCATCCTGATGTCTGTTTTGCTGGCTTGCATAAATGACTGTGTAGCAACACACCTAAGTGCCAGGTGGTGATGCTCAGCAATATCCTGGGTTGAGCAAGGCAGGGCACCATTTGAATGCCTGACAGGTGTGGAACTTTAATCCACACACAGTTCACCATTTCCCCAATTGGAATCTAATCTGAATCTTGATTCATTATTGGATCCATCACTTGAAGCTATATCTGTTGTTCTACAATGGGAACTCATCCTCAGTACCTTGGTTCAGGTGGCTATTATTTTTGCCAGGTTATGTAAATAAGCCTGGGGTGATTTTTCTTACCTGAATATATATATATATATATACCTTCCAAGTTGACAAAATAGTCCTTCAGTAAGACCCACCCTTTATGCCAAATTCTAAAAAAATAATAATAATTTTCTATAGGTGACAGGGAGAAATCCTTCCCCCTTTCTACCCTAATTTGGTTGCTCACAGGAGGAGGAATGGCATGAGCTGGATGTTTGAAGCCCTTTGGTTCTTGTGGTATTTAGGAAGCCAGAGGCCTTGTACATTTCCTTCCATAAGGAGTCCTTGGGTAAGAAGGTCTCTTGATTGTCCTACTGTCTCAGTGTTAGTTTAACAAGGACTATGGCCCACGTCTTTTTGTGGAAGGACCCAATGTTTATGTGTTCCTCTTAATCCCATTCTTGTCTCAGGTTGCAGTCATGAGTGCTGATCTAACCTGAAGAGCAGTAAACTGAGAAGCCCCATTTGTGGAAGCTTTTATCGTTCCCATTTCGAAGATGGCGGAGGGGAAGAAAATGCATACTTCTGAGAGCGTTTGATCCCAAGTTGCTTGTTACTCTCAGAGTTCCATCACTTGTGACCGCCATCACACACACACACACTCTCTTTCATCCTTGGCTAGTTTGGCTCCATGGTTTTTAAAAGTTAAGCATGACTCATTAAAAGGTTGCACTAAAAGTAGGGGTCTGATCGGAGGAAATCAACAAACTCTGAGGCAAACTAGTGAAGCTAAGAGAATATCAGGTATTGTTTAGAACTGACTTGAATCTGACCAGTGGACTTTTGCGGGATGCCCATCCTGTTTTGTGTAAGTTGAGAGAAGGATTATAAATAATATAAGCTTGTGTGCTCAGTCCAGCTGGGTTGTGGACCATCTGAAGCTATATACGCACATGTCATTTTATCACAATGCCTTTTCTCCCTCCACCTTTCTCTAGGGATCGGGTAGCCTTTGTGTGGCAAGCTGTGCGAGATCATCTTTACCACTTTTGTGTTAATGCCATGGAGTACTGCTTCCTAGTGGAGAGGGCAGTGGTGGGGCTGTTACGGCTGGCAATCCGTCTGTTGCGCAGGGAGGAGATCAGTGCTCAGGTAAAAATGGCTACAGTGATACATATTTCTCTTGTTCAAGGGACTACTTACATTTGTCTGTGGAAAGCTGGCTTTGTTATCCTAGTTTATGGTTGGTCTAACCATCAAAATGCCCATCCTTCTTTCTGTTTCTAAAGTTCAGAGGTAACTGACCAACCTTTTCTTGCCAAAATGGCACATCTTCACACAAGAGGTAGGTGGGTATCAGCAGACTTGAGGAACTTCAGAGTTTACAAAAGTGCATAAAATATTTATGAAAAAGAAAACCTGTTGGGGGTGGGGAGGACAACTCAATGATGACTAAATATGTGCAGAATGCTAAATGACTGTGAGTTGGGGTAGAAAAATGAATGAGAGGGGGATGGAATGGAATCCTGTCAGAGATTTTTTTTTTTTTTTGGTTTGTTTTTTTGGTGGCCTTGTAAGCTAAGTGTATCATCCCTTCCTGGTTAATTATAGGCAAGTATCCCCAGCAGCAAAAGCATCCACACCAAACATCCTGTGCAAAAGATAGATTAGAAGCATTCTAGCTTCAGCTGCTGGTCACAGAAGCTTCTTGGAACCTTAACACAAAGCATAAGCTGAAAAAAAATCTTCCCTCTCTATTTCTCTTTGGTACGGGGGCTGGGGGGTGGGAGAGAGGCAGTTTCAGAAAATGTTCAGTTCTGAGGCTCTGAACTCTATCTAATGCTGAGTACTGACTGAAAGCCTTTGTTCATAGAAGAAATAGGGAACTTCCAGCTTCAGCTTCAGCTGGGTTGCAAGAGTAAGAGGCTTCCCCCCAGTCTTGGATTATTGCCAGGATTTCACCTCACAGCTCTCCAGTTCACATTTGGGGAAAGGCTTATTGCTTGTTATGTTCAGAATGACAAATTTGATGGACATAATTATTGAAGCCGAGACACGGCTGACTGGTTGGAATGCAAACAAGGAGCACTCCACACTGCAACATTTTGATGCAGGTCGTGCTTATATTGCAAAGTCCGGGAAAGCCACCAGGATGAGAAAAGTTAAGAATTAGAGAAAAGGGGAATGCTGCCAGAGTTCCTAGAAGATTGAAAAGAAACTATGTAAAGGAGGGAAAACACATCTGACAGGATTGTTTGCCATGACAGATGCAAGAATAGGAGACATTACTTTGACATGGTAGCAGAGTTAATAAAGCCTCTAAGGGGTTTGACTGATCTTTGAGCCATGTGCAACCTGAAATTTAGTTGAAAATAACAAGCATCTTGTGATTGGCACTCACTTTTTTGTCAAACAGATAAGGTGGGATATTTAAAACTGTTACACAACCTTTAAAATGCTTATGTCTTTACAGCAACAAAGAGTTTCTTACAGTTATCACTGAATAGGCTTGAAACTAAGTGTACAACTATCTTACTGCACCAGTGCCAGGCATCTAAGGACTGCAAAATGCTTAAAGTAGCTGTAAATTCAAGAGAAGAGGACTTTACTAGTTTAAACACAGAGCAAGAAGCACAAAGATAAAACCATCTTCTAGGAGTCCTTCACATGTGTGTGTGTTGGGGGGGGGCTGTGAGCGTAGATCAAGGATGAGGCTGGTATGTAATCTGGTTTTCTTGTACATTGCTTCCTTCTGTAGGTGCTGCTCTCCTTGCGCATTCTGCTCATGATGAAACCCAGCATGCTGAGTAGGGCCAGTCACCAGATTGCATATGGTTTACATGAGCTTCTCAAGACCAATGCTGCCAACATCCACTCTGGAGATGACTGGTACACCCTCTTTACCCTCCTGGAATGCATTGGTTCAGGGGTAAAACCACCCCCAGCACTGCAGGGCACAGCAAGAGCAGAGAATGACACAGGTAATATTGGCCATTGGCAATTGATCCTATTGTTGGGGAGCCTTATGGCTACTTATTAGATAAGTAGCTAGTGCCTCTGGCCTTTTCCTTCCCATAATCACTGTTTTTAACTGCCATCATTATCATCAACATTACCCAGGTTGCAAGCCAACACTGTTTTGCTCTAAACTGTTTCACCACTAAAATCCAATATTGGTGTGAAACTGTTAATCATAACATACCAAGAACAAAGGGAATCAGTTTTAGAGTTTGTTTTTTGAAGAAATCAGTGCCCCAATATACACACTTGGTAGAGATTTAAATAACTCTTGGAGCTCTTTGCTGTTATTTTTTATTTTAACTGCCCTAAATAATTTGAGGTGACTGGCAAACCTTGAAAGCTTTACTGTTCACCCTTAACTCCAGATCATTTACGAAGAGGTTCTAAAGCACTGGTGCCAATACAGATCCTTGGAAGATCCAGCTTTTAAAAAATTATTCTCAAGGCAGCTTACAAGCAGCAGGAAATAATACAAAAGCCTTCAAACTTATCTGTAAGCATATACTATAAGTTAGTAGCCCCTAGTTTTCAGGCTGATGGATGGGGCAGTCCTAGGAGAACTGGTAATTAAGGAAGTGTATTTTTTTGTGGAAAGGATAGGAAAGGAATTCCCCCCTCCAAGGCTCAGTGCCATCTATCTGGAATTGGTGAGGAAGGTGGGAATTTCTGCATAACTCCACCATTTGACCTGCCACACTTAGCTGACACTACATAAGCTTCAATAGTTATATGTTGAGCCATTTTGTTCTTTATTTATTATCATATTTGTTAGTGAGTAATGTTAACTGCCTTAATGTATAATGAAATACATATTAGAATCTAGCATAATTCCAAGTCTGCCTGTTCTCACCCACAATTGAGAATTGTGAATGTTACAGTGAGTGTCACAAAGAGCATTGATGAATCTAAAGCAACACTTTTAGAATTAATCCCATGGTAATGATAACAAACTAACACACCCTCCTGTATAGTATATATTTACATATTTTAGGAAATATTCAGAAGGTTAATGTGACTGGCAAGTGGAGTTTGGACTAGCCAATTCTTACATATTTATCTACAAGGTTTATAAACCACCTTTTTTAAATTATTGAGAACATTAAAAGACCACAGGTCTATGTAGTCCAGCATTCTGTTCCTGCAGTAGCCAAGCAGATTATTCTGGGAAGTCCAAACAGTAAAATGTGAACACAATAGCACCTGCCTGCTTATATTCTCTAGCAACTGGTATTTAGAGGCATACTGGTTCTGATATTGGAGGGCATATGTAGCCATCATGGTTTATAGCCATTGATAGACATCCTCTGTAAATCTGGAGGATTTCTTTTGAGGTCATCCAAGCTGGTGGCTATCGCTACAGACTTAATAGCAAATTCTATATTTTAACTATGCGATTATGTGAAGAAGTACCTGTTTTATGTGAAGTCGAAGGCTTTCATGGCTGGCAGCCATAGGTTTTCTTTGGTTTTTTTCTGGGCTGTGAGGCCGTGTTCTGGGAGAGTTTATTTCTGACGTTTTGCCTGTGTCTGTGGCTGGCATCTTCAGAGAATGGTTGGGTAGGAGTGTGTGTGTGTGGGGGGGGGTTATATACTTTGAGCCCCTGTTGGAGAGGAGATGTAAATTTATGTATTTGAATGGCTGGTTTCTGGGTGGAGATATGCAAGGAGGATTAGTGTCTGTTTGGCTAATATCCTCTCCAACAGGGGTTCACAGTATATAAACCCCACACACACTCCTACCCAACATCTGAAGATGCCAGCCACAGATGCAGGCGAAACATCAGAAAGAAACTCTTCCGGTAACAATTATATATTATTATCAAAATCCTCACTTTAATCATACTTCTCAGTTAAGCTTGATCCCAGTTTCTCAAATTTCTTCTCCCAATAGCAATATCTATTCTCAAATATCAATTGACCAAATCTGGTAACAAATTAAAGTATCAAAAGTCAAATCTCAAATATAAATTCACAAATCCCGAATATCTATTCATGAATTCACAAATATCAAATGTCTATTCTCCAATATCAAATCTTAATTCAAATACCTAAAGCCAGATATCAGGCACCAGATATCAAATAGCACTTTATAGGTGTACTCTTATCAATTTAAAATAACTTATAAATTCCGAAATACTTAACTGAGGCAAAGTAGAAAGATCCTAAATTAAGCAATTAATTCTAAGTTAACTTCCAAACGTTAATGATAACTCAATATCAAACACTCTTTTCTTCCCTTTTCCTTTTTCCCCACCTTATAAGATTAAGTCTTAAAGGAAAACCTAAGTACCTGTTTTAACTGTCCTGAATTTACCATCATCCAGTTTCATCAAATGACACCCCCTCCAATTCTAGGACAATGAAAGTGGGAGGAGAAAGTTCACCCTGTGCACTGCCACCACACCATACATGATACTGTATACATGTTTATTAGTACACCCCACTTGTCTTTTTTTCTTAAAGTAAACAGTCTTAAATATTGTAACTTTTTCACATAGGTGATTTCCTTCAGCATCTTGAGTATTTGATCTGTACTGGTTTACACCATTTTCTTATATCGTGGCAAGATCTGTACACAGTATTCCAAATATGGTTACATCATAGATTTATATACGAGCATTAGGATATTTTTGTCTTATTTTCATTTGATTTTCTCATTATAGTGAACATGGATTTTGTCTTTTTCACAGCAACCACATGCTCAGTGCATACACGCATGCACACACACTTGCTTTTTGAAGTGGAGGGACAAGAACTATGCACAGTATTCAAAGTAAATTCACACTGTAGATTTGTATAAAGGCATGTTGATATTAGCAGTTTTATTTTCAATGCCTTTCCAATCTCCTATAAGGAATTTGCCCTTTTCACACCAGCCACACAGCTGACTGTCGTTTTCATTACATAGCTAGCAAAACATCCTTTTCCTAGTCAGTCACCATTAGTTCAGACCGATTTGGCACACACACTAAACCAGGGTAGCCTACATTTTTAATTGCAACAAATATCTGAGTCAGGTTTTGGTACTTTGTGTGTGTGTGAAAGTGATATTTATGCTGAGGAACAGGCCCAGTGAAGCCATGTGTATCATCCTTCAAAGTCTTAGTTTGCTGGTATTTTTTTAATTCTATTCTTGCTATCTTGAGTATTTTTTTCTATAAGGTAAAAAGCTGAAGTGAAACTATCTCCTATGCAGTTGATACTACCAAAGCTGTTTGCTGGCAAGATAACAAATGTGTCCTTATATTTTTGTTTCTCTCCATTCTTATTTATGTTAAAGGGGCTCAGTCAGACAGTGAAATCTCCTGTCACCCCAATGATGCCAGCCTGGATCGTGGCTACACTTCAGATTCAGAGGTGTATACAGATCACAGCAAGCAAGGCAAAATGCATCGCTCTGTTACTGATGTGGATGTGGTCAACAGTGGCTGGCTTATGGTAAGCAGTGCTGATAACATTCACCTGCTTTATGGCCTTCCACCCACCTCCTTCGCCAGTGGTAAATATAGAAAGCTGTTTGTGATGGATTAGACCATTGATCCATCTACCTGAGTATTGTCTACACTCACTGGCAGCTTTCCAACATTTCAGACAGGATTCTTTTCCTTTCCTATCTGGAGGTGCTAAGGATTGGATCTGGGATATTTTACATGCAAATCATGTGCTGGACCACTGAACTATCACTCTTCTCCATAAAGCCATAGCAAGTTGGGGAGGGGAGGAACAGAGAGAACTGTCCAGTCTAGTATCGGGCATGCACTTGTCAGCTTGTTTGTTCATTTATTATTTGTGGGTTTTATGCCATCTCGTGGTCCAACATTATCTAGTTTGTACACACAATGTTTAAATATTATTTAAACTATAACATCTCAAAAAAAAATAATAATAATTTTATAGTTTAAATATTTTAAAAACATTTTAAACAAACTAGCTCCCCTGGCACCTACTCTGCATGACTGGTACCTACTCAGTTCATTGGAGCACTAAGCAAAGACTTCTAAAATAAATTTTCCCTATCTTTCTAAGGGCCGTTTAGGGGCAGTCATTAGATTTCTTGTTTCTTGGCTTTGAAATTAATGTATAATATCTGTAATTATTATTATTATTTGAGATTACAATTACTGTAATAATAATAATTACAGATATTACATGTTAATTTCAAAACCAAGAAACAAACACTCACATAGGCCATAGGGAAAAGCAATTAGTTCTGTATGGATGTGCCTCAGATCTGCAAATAGAAATCTCTTTCCATTGAATTGCTGCCTACTAAATTGAATGAAGATTCCCAGAGACACTTGTATCCATAGGGATTTGCCTATACAGGTCGCCCCACCCACTTTACGTGGGATTGTTACCCAGGTTTTCACTAACCCACGATTGGGGGATGGGGTGAAGTCTCTCTAGGCATCTCGGGGACCACAGAGTTGGTCTCTCTAGGCACCAGGACGTCCTCCAGTGCGCCTCTGTGGAAATACAGGAAAGTATCCTCTGCATAAACAGGGGACAACCTGTATATGCAAAGAGAACATACTAAGGAAGGAGGAACCCAGAGCCCTGGAACAGCATGCAAAGTGGTAATTAAAAGTCGGTATGGGAAGTACAGCCTGTTTACTTAGCCATAGTTAGGACTGAAGGATGTCCTGTAAAACTCAAGTACTTTCTGTTTCTACAGGTTGGAAAGGATGACCTTGACAACCCAAAGGCTGTGGCTGGACTCTCCAAACCTGGCAGCTCTCCTTTGGTTAATCAGTACAGTCTGACTGTGGGGATGGACCTTGGCCCGCATAATACCAAGTCCCTCATGAAGTGTGTGGAATCCTTGTCTTTCATTGTACGTGATGCTGCTCATGTCACACCTGAGAACTTTGAGCTCTGTGTCAAAACTATCCGCATCTTTGTGGAGGCCAGTCTAAATGGAGGTAAGGCCAGACCTTATGTGTTATTTGGGAGTGAATTTAAAAAATAGAAATTCAGAAAACATAGATAGATAGATAGATAGATAGATAGACAGAGATAGATAAATATACGAATGACTGTGAGTTTTTATGCATACATTCAAACACATGACTCATGGCTTTACAGAAATTATCATTCTCTGAGGGGAGGAGCAAACAGGAATTCTGCCTAATGGGAAAGCCTACTACTGCCCAGATGAGAGCAGGAAGTACAACCATCGTCACATGGTCATCCAAAGTTTTCTTTGTCCCTTTCCCTGACCATGAGGCCAGTTCCACTTCCTGCCTTCCCCCAGATCAGACACAGCGACTTTCTCCAGAATTTCTCTTCACTTCTCTCCACTATCCTTCTATTTTTCCCCTCTATTTCCTTATCCTATTCCTCCCACCCCAGATTCCCTCTCTCTTTTTTTTAAAAAAGGAGGAAAGGACCTTTCTCCTTCTCTCTTCTTTCTGCCCCTCCTCATGGCAAAGGGAACTGGGAAAAATAGGACTTCTGGTGTCAAGAGCCAGAAGGAGAAGGAAGCCTTAGCAGCCCCAGCTTCCCCGGGCGCAGCAGCCGAGTCGCCAGGGGAACAGTAGCAGATTCTGGCCGCTAACGAGCAGGCAAGCCACTCCTTGAGCGAGCCAAGCCTGCCGCACAGAAAGGAGATGGCAAAATCCGCCCTCAGCCATGCCGAGCATGAGCGAGGAGCAATGGCAGAGACACCGCAGGGAACCGAGCAGAAGCTCATGTCCCAGGCTGTCCAGAAGCCCCATGATCTCACCAGAGGGGCAGATCATGCAGAGGGGAAACGAAGCGGGGGCAATCGGCCTCTGGAGGTACCCAGGACCTGGGGAAGGGGGAGTAATAGCCTCACCACAGCCTCTTTTTAAAAGGATGCTGCAGTGAGGCATTCACCACTCCCCTTATCCACTTGGCCAGTCCCTCTCTGGCTGCTTTCAGAAACCAGGAAGGGCAATGCTCCAGTATACATGTGGTGGCTCTCACCTCTCCAAGGATTCTGTTCACATCCTCAGGCTGCACAAATTGAAACTTATCCAACAAGCAGGTGCCAAGATTACATTCACCAGGCCTATCTCAAATACAGTGTCCAAGTCAGAGCGAATCCAAACGATTTTATCTGCAAAGTTTCTTGCAATTTCTTCACAGTGGGCTGCTGAGGTCTTTGTTATCATCTTGTGGGCCAGAATGTAAAAGGTCCCTGACAACTCGAGACCACACTGCTGGACAACATTGTGCAGACACACTGGTGGCAGAAAAATATAATTTCTTTGCTGCCACCATTGCCACGGCATAGGCCTTCTAATGAGTTCTTGCCCATGTTCAGTCGGACTCACTCTGAGTCTTCTGCCATCATCACTCTATCCAAAGATCAGCCAGAGCTTCAACAGGATTGCCTGCCAAGGCAACAGGAAACTCCCCAAGAGCCATCAGGAATCCAACTGGATTCATAAGTCTCCTGGGCTGGACCATCTTTAATAAGTAGCAGTCCTGTGTGACAGCTTCAAAGACTGAAGAAATTACAGAGAATTTAGATTTAGTACACACCTGATGGGAAGGGGCAATAGAGGTACCTATTAGGGAGGATTTGGGAAATGGCAGAGGGAAACCCCTACATGCTACTTCCCTAGATTTCGAAGTCACCATTTGCATCATCTAATTGGCTTTTTAGGGAAAATTCTGGAAGCTCTTATTGTCAATCTCCCATATTAGTTTGCTCACATACAGGACATTTTGCTAATGCTGCCAGGATCAGAGATTGCGTCTATTCTTTTAAGAATGACCTATAAGTCAGAGTCTGCTGAGAAATGTTTCAGGTTTCCTATTTTATATTAAAAAAAACTATCTGTTTCTTGAGCTGAGATTCTTAGATTGTTGCTTAGGAGAGGCATTTAAATAACTATAACCTAATGAAGTGCATTGTATCCATAGGCTGCAAGTCCCAGGAGAAACGGGGGAAAAGCCACAAGTACGACCCCAAATCAGCACGTTTTAAGAAGAAACCAAAGGAGAGCTCTCTGAGGCACTCAAGGGCCTCTACCCAGCATCAGCACCGTTCCCCTAGTGAGGATGAGGATGAGGATGAGAGTGTCCCTGCCAGTTACCACACTGTGTCTTTACAGGTTAGTCAGGATGTAAGTATAGTCAGGATTTCTTCCTTGTCTTTCCCTGCTGTTGGTTTTCCTAGTTGCAGTTGCTTTGGGCCAAAGTGGACATTACATTATTCATGTTGTTTGGCCTTTCATGTCTGCCATTTAAAATAAATAGCTGTTGCCAGAATGTGGTGAGGTGAGGGGGTTATATTTGGATCATGGGGGTGCCAGTGGGGGCTTTTGTTCCACTGTGAAGAACAGGTGGCTAGGGAAGAGTCTGGATAAAGACCACAGTATTTGTTAAGCCCCTACCCCTGCACTCACCATTATCCCTGTCTAGCTCAGAAGGCCCCGTAATGGTTCTTTGTACAAAAATAAAGTAGCCACATACATGGTGTGTGAATAATGTTGTGACTAGTTTGATCCTTAGCAATGCATTTGCAGGGTGTTCCCTTCTGGTTTGTATCAAAAAAGTATTTTGCTGGAACGCTACCATCTTTGACTTTGTTGTAAGGATATGTGTAGGGCTGCAGAAGGAAGCAGCATGTGTTGATTTTTGCAGTGGGTTGGATAAATATTGTAGATACATTTTGGTTTCCTCTGAAAGCCTCCATGATCATGCTTCTCAAATAACAGAACCATGTTACAGCAGGGGCGGACAATTTCAGAGGGTCCAAGAGCTACCTTTCCACTGATAGAGTAAGTCTGTTGTTGAAAGGGAATTGAAAATACTTGAATTTTCTGTTATTATAGAAGAAGTCATCCAGGAATTGGTTAATTCCTGATGCCCATGCAAGGCAAGGGATCTGTGATTCTGAAAGACTTTTTAGACTAGGTCTCTGGCTCCTCCTACTAGACTCCTGACTCCTTTTACCTTGCCTTCACCCAAAACAGATTGTAGTCTTGCGTTCTCCTTTTTTCTTAGGCCTATCACTGCCTAAATAATAATGTCTTTAAAGAATTCCTTAGGCTATCCTCTCCAGAGGCTATTCACTCTTTGGATGAAGACACATCCAAGGGCTTTAATTTCATCCAAACACTTGGATATTGAAAGGGAGACAGATTCAGTTTCTGTCCTTCCTGCCACCCTAAGATGAGAGGGACAGCAGGTGGTCAGATTCAGAAGAACAGGAGGAGTATACAAAAATACATTTTATTAGTGATTCTTTTATTCCTCTCTTGTCAAAAGTGGTATCTGCCAAAGACCAGACCAGCCAGTAATACTAGAAGTTTCTGCATCTACTCCCTTCTTCATTTACTCCCTCGTGGCTCTGCAGTGTTACCAAAATCTTAAGATTTCTTCTTGGGATGCTCTTTTCCCAACTGACTTTGGTGAACTGGTAAGAACCGGTCAGCACCCATTCAAGGTAGGAAAGGAGTTAATACAGGCCAGAATTTTTACACTGTTTCTCCCAGGGATGTGGACCTTCTTATGTCACCTTTAGTCAGTGTTCCTGTCTCTGCTCTTCTGACTGATGGATTACACCCCAGGGAACAGGATACTCTTTCTCAGGGACAAAGAGCAGACACAGCATTAAAGTGGTCTCATGAAGAATGCACATTGTATATTTGATCCCTTTCCAAAGCCTCACTGGTCTCTAGGAAAGAGATGTATATATCTTTAGGGAAGAGAGGTGTGTGTGTGTGCGCATGTACATACTGTGACAACCAAGATCTCGGTGCTAAATGTTTGCATATCTTTTATTAAGCTTTGCAAGGCTCTAGTTCTTATAGCCATTGCCACTTAAAATTCTTTCACATTTCAGCTTGCTCCACTGTCACAGTAACTAGCAGGTCAATTTTGGTCAGAAATTGGAAGCCAGATCCAGGCCAAATCTGGCTACATTTCCCTTCATAGGATGTCTCTTCTTCAGGGAGGGTGCCCTCAAAGACATCCTCATTGAGACAAAAGAATGCCTCCTGTAAAAAAAGAGTGGGCGGGGGGAAGGTGAAAAAAACATTCAGACCTTTGGTCTCTTCAGAAATTTTTCATATCTCAGGGATTTTAGCAGTTTTAGGAATTTAAAATCAGACTCAGCATGGTCACATTTTTCCTTTACACCATGGTGGGACAACCTTCTCTCCAGAAGGCAATGCACAAGAAACAAAAATAATTTCTCACATCTTAGCTCTTCAGGTTGGAAGCATGCTAAGAGATTTCTTTTACATTTGGAAATAGTTTTCTACAGATCTATGGATGTAAAAGCCAATATAATGATAGTTACTCAATAGAATTTGACCATCCTCCAAGAAATTGCTTTCTGTGGTCTTTGGCATCACATTCTCCTTCATAGGATCATTGAGTAGTGCAAGCCATTTCCCATCTCCTCCAGATAGGAGCGATAGAATTTCCCCTTCCTTCTGTGGAAGGTACTCAGTTCTTTTTATTGTGACCAAGAAAGGGGGTGGAATTCAGCCAAATGAAGAAAATTTCACATGGATACCCTGTATCTTCTTCGTGGTCTCTGAATCACACAACTGGGTATTCACAGCTGGGTTACTCCTGCGCCTGCGCACAGCATCGGAACCTTCTAGAATCGCTAGGCAGAATGTGCTCTGAATACATTTTTGGCAGTAACTCCGCCCATCCTAACGGTCCCTTATAAGGGCTTCCTTCCTAAATCCCCTCAGTTCCTTTCTTTCCGCCGCGTTAGCAGCTTGAAGAAACCTCAGTTTCGCTAGTTGTTCTATTTCCACTTTCAATTTTACTGGTTTTGACTTGGCTTGATTATTGACGACGATTTCTCTTTCACCCTCTGGTTTTGGCAATTTGACTCTGATTTGACTGTTCACTTTATCTGCTTGGCGTTTGATGACAGTTTCTCTTACCCCTTGGATTTGGCATTTGGCTTCTGATTTTCGCTACTGACCTGGACTGTTCTTGACTACTCTTTGGATTCTGCTTCTGTGTTGGCGATATTGTGAGTTAACATGTCTGGAAGAGGGGCATTTAAACAATGCGTAATCTGTCAGGCCAAACATCCAAGCGCGGACGGCCATTCCTGCTGCTTAATTTGCCTTGGGGAAACTCATAAGGTTGACACGTGTGCATTGCAAGGCCTTTACACCTCAGGCCGCAAGCACAGGCTTTCTCACCTTCAGTCATTTCTATATAAGAGGGCCTTGATCCCGGCCGTGGCCTCGACTCCAGCCTCCACTCGGGATCCCGAGGCTCACAAATGTGGTCGGTCGCCGTCTGCAACATCTAAGAGCAGGAAGGGCCATCGATCCCGGAGCCCTTCTCGATGCCGTTCAACGGCTTCTGATCCCGAGGCTGTGCGAACCTCCACCAAGCACACCTCTGTGGATTCGACACGGGACTGACATCAGCCAATGTCAACTCAGGAGCCTGAACTCTCGACTTCGAAGTCTCTCCCTCGGGACCAAACGCCTGCTGAGGTGGTGAGCCGTCCAGGTACTTTGACTGAAGCATCCCAATCGCTCAAGAAGAAGAGGAAGGAGAAGCATGTGTCCAGGAAAGATACCACCAAATCTAAGAGCAAGCCAAAGGAGACCTAAGAAGTCGAAGTCCCTGGATGTTCCTGCTGTGGTTTCCCCACAGGCCGACACCGAGGTCATTTTCTCCAGGCCATCAGCTGTGCCCAGCACAGCAGCTTCTGCTGCTCGTCGTTCGCTTACTCCGCTCCTCTCCAGATGTCGAGGTGGAAGTTGTTGACCCTGCCTCGGAGCCGATCGCCTCCTTCTACTATCCATGATGACGTACTGGCCTATACTGCATATGACCTTGCCCAATCCATCTGCCGTACTGGATTCATGTCACCCACGGGCTCCCAGATTTTGACCTCATGAGGTGACGTTCTCAACGCTACCTTTACAGGCCGTTCTATTGCTCTGTCTCTTCAACTATCTCAACTTGAGGAACCGAGACCCACCGCGAGGAAGGACGTAGAGATTCAAGTCTCTCCCTGTCCGGAACATCTTCCTTTGCCTCGTACTCCTCCGACACCGCGACCATGTTCTCCCTCTCCACCTGGAAGTGGCTGCAGTCCATCGCCTGAGAGTTCAACGTCCTCCTCATCGGCGTCTTGGGACCAATATTGACCCTACCTCCCCTCACCTCGGGCAGAGCTGATGGAGGATGACTCTGCATCCCCAACTGACGATGTTCGTGCCTTTGCGGAAGAAATGGTCAGGATGTCCCATGCCTTGGACCTCAATGTGGAGGAGAAAGAAACCAACCCGGTGGATCCGATACTCCAAAGAATCCAGTCAAAGGCCCCTCCTATGGCTTCAATCCCGGTTCTACCATCGCTGTTGAAGATCACCCAGGGTTCCTGGGAGAACCCGTCGTCTATACAATCCACCTCTAAAAAGATTGACCGGCTGTACCGCATTGGGGGCGAACACGTCGAATGGCTTGAAAACCATCCAAAGCCTAACTCTGTTGTGGTTGAGGCCGCACAAAACAGAAAGCAGCGCCGGCCTCTGTCAACCCCACCGGACCCGGAGGGCCGCAAGCTTGACATAGTGGGGAAGAAAATCTATTCTGCGGCTGGTTTGTGCTTCCGAGTGTCGAACTACTCAGCTTGCATGGGGGCCTACCAGCAAGTGCTCTGGGAGCGGATGACACCTCTCCTCCAGGACCTTCCTGAGGGACATCGCAGGATGGCAGAACCTATCCAGACTGAAGCTCAGTCACTTGCCGGGCAGCAGATGAACTCAGCCCATCATGTTGCAGATCATGCAGCGAAAACCATTGCTGGTTCCATCGCCCTGCGCAGGCATGCATGGTTTCGGTCCTCGGGCCTCACCCCACAAACCTCGGCCACCATTGAGGATCTTCCATTTGATGAGTCCGGGCTATTTAATGGGTCGACTGATGAAAAACTTGAGTTCACTCAAAAGATGAGGACCACTGCCGGGAAATATGGTATGGGTGCCACCTCAGCCTCCCAGTATCAACCTAGGGGCCGCTATTCCTGGCAAACTCCATCATCTGGCCAGTAGTTCCATTGGGGGTACTATAGCCAGTTGTATCGCCGATCCCAATACGTCCCCTCTCCTTCTCCAGCCTCATCGGTGAGGAGCCAGGGGTCCGGTTCAAGATACCGACAGCCACCAAGGCAACGATCCAAGGATCACAGCAGGAGAAAGTTCTAAGTTCCTTCCTCATTCTGTTTCTCTCTTTTCTTAGACACCACTTTTCGGGGATCGACTGTTGAAATTGCAAGGAGCCTGGTCTTCAGTAACATCAGACCGCTGGGTACTTTAGATCATCCAGAATGGCTATTGGATTGAATTCGACTCTCTACCTCTGACAGGTCGGGTTCAATCAACACCACCATCCCCTCCCCTCCTTGAGGAGGTGCAGTCCCTGCTGCCGAAGGGGGCCATCAAACCCGTGGACTCCGACCTCCACCACCCCTCTTCTCGAGGTACTTCATGGTCATGAAGAAGGACGGCGGCCTGCGTCCCATTCTTGACCTTCGTGGGGTGAACAGATACATAGAGCCAAAGAAGTTCAGGATGGTCACTCTAGCTTCCATCCTTCCGCTCCTGAGATGACTGGTTCGCGTCCATAGACCTGAAGTTAAGAAGTTCTTGCGAGGTTATGCCAACCTACATTCTCCAGTGGCCGAGCCTACTGCGACGTGGAGCCTCGAACTGGTCCTCTTGCAGTTGGTCCACTGACCCTTCGAGCCCTTGGCCTCCACCGACCTGCGACTTCTGTCCTGGAAGACTGCTTTTCTTGTTGCCATCACCTCAGCCCATCGGTCCGGTGAGCTCTGTGCCTTGAGATCTGACCCTCCTTACACAGCTTTCCATAAGCGTAAGGAGGTACTCCCTCCCAACATCTCCTTCTTCCAAAGGTGGTGTCAAGCTTCCATCTGAATCAATCCATTACTCTCCCTGCTCTGATGCAGGACCCAAAGGACGAATTTGAGCATACCCTCCATTCCATGGACGTCAGGAGGGCCCTTGCTTTTTACATTCAAAGAACTGCTCCCTTCAGGAAGTCACCTAAACTGTTTGTGTCATATGCGGACTCAAAGCTCGGAGAGCCAATCTCTCCACAATGGTTGTCGAAGTGGGTGACATCGACCATTGTACTCTGCTACAAACTGGCGAAGAAGCCGCTATCGCCACGGGTTCGAGGACACTCGACGAGGGCTGTCTCCACCTTGATAGCATTCTTCTCTGGGGTGCCTCTAGATGACATTTGCAGAACTGCAACTTGGTCCTCACCCTTGACTTTTATTTCCCATTACAGACTTGACTCTCGTTCCAGGAACGAAGCTGCGTTTGGGAAAGCTGTACTTTTGTCTTCTATTCAATGAGTGAGTGTCAATGTTGCCAAGTCATGTGTTAGTTGTATATGTGGTTAAGTAGTTTATTTGAGAATGTGCTGTAAATACTCTAGCAAAGGATTGACTGTGCAAGTCAATACTAGGGTCAGCGTGTATAGGACATACCCTCCTCCAGGAGTGAAGCTTGCCAGTCTACCCAGCTGTGTGATTCACAGAGACCACAAAGAAGATGGACAGGGTGCTTACCTGTAACCATAGATCTTCGAGTGGCCTTCTGTGAATTCACACAGACCCGCCCATCCTCTATATCCTACTACATCATATAACATGCTTAATGTTCCTGATGCTGCAAATTGCGGCGTCATTCAAGGAACTGAGGGGATTTAGGCGGGAAGCCCTTATAAGGGACCGTTAGGATGGGCGGAGTTACCGCCAAAAATGTATCAAAGCACATTCTGCCTAGCGATTCTAGGAGGTTCCGATGCTGTGCGCAGGTGCAGGAGTAACCCAGCTGTGAATACCCAGCTGTGTGAATTCACAGAAGACCACTCGAAGATCTGTGGTTACAGGTAAGCAACCTGTCCTTCTCCCTCTTGTACGCCCTACTTTTGTAGGGTCCCATAAGGTGTCCAGACCCAAGTTGGCTACATCTAGCCACCACATGCCCAAACAGTAGGCTTACCTGAGCCCAGTCTACTCTGAGCACATGGTAAGAACTCCACTACCCTCCCATCATAGCTCCACTCTTCTAATTTACAAAATCACATAGAAGTGGTTTTAGTGATGCTGTAGAAAATCAGATCACAGAAATGCAGGGGTCAGAAAGGTATTGAACTTTCTTCGTGTAGGGAATGGGTTTAGGATTGAAACTCAGTACACTCCATAGATAAACATGAGTGCTTGCCCCAGCATTGCCCTCTATCCATAAGAAACCCATCTCTTCTTTTTTTCATTCTCTGTTCTCAACTGTTAAATGGTACTGGTAGGAGGACCCATGATCTAATCTAAAACGTGTCTTTCAAAATCATATGATACCTTGCCTTGCTTGGGTGGCATTAGTGGTTCACTCATTTCTAGATGTCCCTTTCTCTGCAAACAATGAGTCTTCATGATAAGTCTCAAGGCAACATTATTTTCCGTGAACAACAAAAAAGGTTATGAAAATAGATAATGCACTCTTCATGTAGAAGGTGAAATTGAAGTTGATGGAGGATATATAAAACTAGAGATTTATGTACCATGTGGTTTAAAGAATTCTGGGATGCTTTGTATTAGAACAGGAGTAGAGAGAATATTGGTGCTCATTGACTATTGGACCTGCAGACCATTTGGGGAGTGTCAGTCTCTGGGATTCTTTCAAAAAAAAATATATAGATAATGCTGGATCTGGACCTTGGTCTGATGAAGGCACTTTTGCTTTTAAACAGATGAATATGCTAAGGACCACTTAACACTGTTTACTTATATCTTAACTGGTAATACTCAAAGTCATAGCCATGTTAGTTTTGGTCAGTATGCAAAGGGATCCTATAGCACCTTTGAGACTAACAGAGAAATAAGTTTGTGACATATGCTTTTCTGCAAAAGCTTATGGCACAAACTTCTTTCTTTCAGTCTCAAAGGTGCAACAAGATCCTTTCATATCTTAACTGTTAAAGAAGTCCTGTGTTTGCACTCCTGCCTTACACATTTGAAACACAGTGGTGGATTTTTTTTAAAAAAAGGTAGCCACTTCCTCACTTGGATCAGAGTAGGGGCATGCACAGTGTGGTTTTCAAGATGTAAGGCCCCGAAGCTTAAATCACTGGAGCCACAGTCCAACAATATCTAAAGGGATGTACTTTAACTTTAACCCTGAGAATAATAGGTTTATGGAAAGATTTGTGCAAAGATCTTGAGAGTTAGTGATGGAAGAACATTTCTTCTTCTTCACGGTCTCTGAGCCTCACACAATTGGGATCTTCGCACATGCAGAGATCAGGCACAGAGCGTTATAGAGCTGAGTAGTTTTTTGGCAGTAGCTCTGCCCTCCCAGGACACTAGACAAATAGCACCAGAAAGCTACTCCCCTCAGTTCCTTTTTGTCCATCTCTCAGATCACACAGAACACGTTGAGTAGCTTTTCCTTGACTGCTTCTTCGGATTTTCGACCTTTGGCTTGTCTTCGACTCTCTGGACTTCCTCCTTATTCGGCTCACTGACCTGGTAGCTTGTTTTTTTTTACTATTCTCTCAGTTTTTCTCTCAGACTGTTGACTTGGCTTTGTTCTTGGCCTAGACCTTTTATGGCCTCCTTGGTCTTATTCAAGCCCTGCTCTTCTTGTGGCAGAAAAATCTCCCACTCAGATGTTCATGACCTTTGCCTTTTTTGCTTAAGTGAGGGCCACAAGTCTTCCTCTTGTGTCATTTTTAAGGACTTCTCCACACAAGCCCTTAAAAATTGCCTCTCCAGACTGAGAACCCACCTCTGGGAACAGTTTCTCCAAGCCGCAGACATTGCCACAAAAAATTGACCTCTCGATACCGCTTCCTGCTCTATCTGTATGAGTCGCTCTGTCCTGTCCTCCAAGGCCATGGCTCCGCGCTCTGTCAGTCCCGTCTCATCCAGCACTGCCCGCTTCTAAACCGGAGAAAAAGACCAGTATCAAGGCTTCGGATCCATCGACCACAAAATGATCCAAACCGGATTTGGTCCCTCGTCCAGATGCAATACGGCCTCACCACACATCTCCATCGCCATGACAAGACCAGGCAATTCTCATTCAGGATGATGACCACCAAGATGTCCATGGCTTGGGCTCAGCCTCCTTCATCCAGTGCGGCCAACTATCGCCCCAAGGCTTGACAGGACACTTCCACCGCCAGTCCCAAGAAAACCACACTCACTCTCCGGGCACCAGCCAGCCTCCGAGGCTATCGAGACTCCTGGGACTGTCCTCGCTCCTGAAGATGCTCCCTCTCGCTGGCTCTGAGCCTCGATCCCGTCGATCCCGGTCCTGTCGATCCTAGACCCGATCCCGGTCCCGTCGATCCTGGACCCGATCTAGCTGATCTCAGTCCCAAAGGTCTCACTCACGGCACCACCACTGATCCCAGTCCTGCCACCGGTCCCGATCTTGATCCTGCTGCAGATCCTGATCCCATCCACAATGGTCGTGATCTGATATGGAACTAGACTATGACTGTGAAGTCGAAGGTTTTCACGGCTGGAATCCATAGATTTTCCTTTGTTTTTTTGTTTGTTTGTTTTGGGGGGGCTGTGAGGCCATGTTCTGGAATAGTTTCTTTCTGACGTTTTGCCTGCATCTGTGGCTGGCATCCTCAGAGAATGGTTGGGTAGGAGTGTGTGTAGAATTTATGTGCTGTGAACCCCTGTTGGGGAGGATGTGTAAATTTGTGTAATTGAATGGTTAGTTTCTGGGTATAAAAATGCAAGGTTGATTAGTGTCTGTTTGGCTAATGGTTGGTTGTTGGGCCATTATCTGCTGGAACACCCCTTGTCCCTGGGTGGTATTCTTTTGTAAGTGTTGAGTTTTGATTCTATTGTATTTCAAAACTGGGAGCCAGATTTTGTTTACTTTTAAGGTTTCTGCTTTCCTGTTGAAGTTGTCCAGGTGTTTGTGGATTTCAATAGCTTCTCTGTGCATTCTGACATGATAGTTATTGGCCTGGTCTAGAATTTCTGTGTTTTCAAATAGTATTTTGTGTCCAGGTTGGTTTATAACATGTTCTGCTACTGCTGATTTTTCTGGCTGGCCCAGTCTGCAGTGTCTCTCATGTTCCTTGATTCATGTTTGCACACAGCGTTTAGTGGTCCCTATGTAAACTTGTCCACAGCTGCATGGTATGTGGTAAACTCCTGCAGCTGTGAGGGGGGTCTCTTTCGTCCTTCGCTGAACGTAGCATTTCTTGGATTTTTCTGGTTGGTTTATATAGATTGCATCCTTCTGGCCCTGTAGTGGCCAAGACAAATGCGTTTGTCCGCACTTCTCGACATGGCACAAGGGGACCACCTTTGTCTCCCTTCATCTCCGACACTCCTAACCGAAGCCGCCGGCACTCTCCATCACCCCAACGGGTGTGCTTCAACTTACCGCCTGGAGAATCAGTTGGACCAGGTCCACATCCACCAGATCCTCGTAGCCTCCCGTAAACTGGTCACTCGGAAGTCGTACATGGCCAAATGGCGCTGCTTTTTGGCCTTCGCTCAGCGTCTTTCTCTACCAACCCAACCTACTGACATCCACTCAGCGCTCTCCTCCCTGAAGGCCCACCAGTCCGTCATAGTGGCCCATCAGCTAGAAGGCCACCACCACTCTGCGGCCCTCTTCTGAGGCTCCACCATAAAACGCTTCCTCAAGGACCTGGCTAACCTCTACCCACCAGTCCGGGACCTGGCACCTTCTTGGTCCCTTTCACTAGTCCTCGCCCAACTCATGAATAAACCATTTGAGCCCCTGGGTTTGATTGACCTCCGCCTTCTCACACTGAAAACTGTTTTTCCTGGTGACAGTCATGTCAGTGAAGTGGGCAGCGAGCTTGCAGCGCTCCAGGCAGACAGCCTGTATCTCACCTTCCACAGGGACAAAGCAGTCCTCCATTTCGACCCCTCTTTTCTTCCCAAAGTGGTCTCATACCACATGAACCAAGATATTGCATTGCCCTCTTTTTCCCCAAACCTATGTCTCTGGACGAAACTCTGCATACCCTTGACGTTCGCATAGCTCTGGCGTTCTACACTTCCCTCATGGCGTCCCTATGGTCCTCTCCCCAGCTGTTATAGCTGCCGCCTCCCCGGCTAACTGAGTGTCTTCCCAAAGAATTGCCCACTGGGTCGTCGTCTTGATCAACTTGATGTACCAACTGGCCAAGAAACCTCTTCCTCTACTCATCCACCCTCATTCCACCAGGGCTGTTGCCACCACACAAGCATGGCTCTGTGGCATTTTCCTCCCAGAAGTCTGCAGAGTGGCCACATGGTCCCAACCATCGACCTTCATCCGCCACTACTGCCTGGACTGCAGAGCAAGAGCAGATGCTGACCGGCAGGACAGTACTTTCTTCTATCTTGGGCTGACCTGCTCCCACCTCCATGGTAAGCTTGTTATTCTCCCAATTGTGTGAGGCACAGAGACCACAAAGAAGAAGGACAGGTTGCTTACCTGTAACTAGTTCTTCAAGTAGTCATCTGTGTCCTCACACAAACCCTCCCCTCTTCTGGCAGGTCTACAGCCTTTTATGACAGACTCTGGAACTGAGCTGAGTAGCTTTCTGGAGCTATTTGTATAGTGCCCTGGGAGAGTGGGGCTACCGCCAAAAAGCTACTCGGCTCTGTAACGCTCCATACGTGATCTGTGCATGCGCAAAGATCCCAGTTGTGTGAAGGCACTGATGACCACTCGAAGAACTACAGTTACAGATAAGCAACCTGTCCTTTCTTTTAGGGATTAAGGAGTGTCATATTTCTGAGCTATACAGTTTTGTTCCTTGTCAGGATATTTTGCTATGAATCATTATTGCCAAGGGTTTTTTGTTTGTTTGTTTGTTTAGCTATAACAGATTAAGAAGTTATTGTTTGCCTACTTTACTTTTTCAATTGCAGCTGCTGGACCTGATGCACACTCTTCACACGCGAGCTGCTGGCATCTACAACTCTTGGGCAGAGGAGCAGCACCATCTGGAGGCTGCAGGAAAGAAAATTGAAGCAGACTCTCGGACATTATGGGCCAATTGCTGGTGCCCTTTACTGCAAGGTAAAACCAATGCATCCAAAGATCTGATTATTTCAGCCATATGTGGCAGAATGGAATATGGGGTGTCAGGTATCAATTATGCAATAGTCTTCAGAACCAATAAAACTTATTTAGGTCTTCTAAAACTAGTGAGTCAAAGAGTTGAGTACTGTATGTTCAAAACACATTTGCCTAAATCTTATTGGCAGTCCCAACTAAAGTAGACCTGCAGAATAAGCAAGATTTATATAAGGATTCACCATTCAGCAATTAAGTCAGTTGAACCAAGAACTATGGTTAGGTATGTTTACCTTGGAAAAGAATGGGCTGAGAGATAATATGGTAGCTGTTCTCAAATATTTTAAGGGCTATCATATAGAAGTTGGAGTAAGTTGGTAGGGTATAAAGAATATTCACAGATTTTCTCATTTCCAAGAAAGAGGGGGGATTTTAAAAATTGACAACTACCATGAGATTTGGGGTCCCTGCAGAAGAGCAAAAAGACTATAGAGTTTTTTTCAGCAGACATAGCAAAGTGTCATATTTGCAGGGTGGGGGGTGGGAGGGTATTTCACACAAAACTTACATTTTATACAAAAAAGTACAAACAATTTTTAAAAAGAAGGAAAACTCTTGAAAATTCTCATAATCTTACCTGGCATGGAGGAAAGGTCTGAAAATGTTATGAGAACAGAATAAGCTAAGATTTACTTCCCTAAAGCTTTATAAGCTTGCCTTCTGATGCTGCAGAGGGCATGACCTAAACAAATGAATTCAAATGAAAAGTAGTTTTGATTAAACAGGAAGATTTTCCTGATACTAAGAACTGTACAAGGCTGGCATGGACTGGCTTAGGGGCAAGGATGGATTGTTGTTGTTTTCTTTTAGGTTTTTAATGAGAGGTTAGAGGGCATAAGCTGTAGTTTTCCTACACGAGTAGGGAGTTGGAACTCTTTCCAGTGCTAGTATTCTATCATTTTAACTTTTGCTCTGTACAGGTATCGCCTGCTTGTGTTGTGATGCACGGCGACAGGTGCGGATGCAGGCCCTGACTTACCTGCAGCGAGCTCTCCTTGTGCATGACCTCCAAGCTCTTGATGCTTTGGAGTGGGAATCCTGTTTCAACAAGGTACTGTTGTATGCCTGCCTCAGCACAGAATGCATGTGGGGAATGGATCCCTTGCTTTGATAGAGAGTCTTGTGCAGTCCCGACACCCATACCTTCAGTAGATTGGCCCAATCTCCTATGCCTTTTGTTCCCTGGACAAAAGTTGTTTCTTGGTGAGTGTAGAATACATGCTAGTTTTCATGAAGTCAAATCCTTCCTAGTCACTGTTGAGAAAGGCTGCCACCTTGACAATGAGCAATGTGAAGATATGATCATTCTTGAGGGAGAATTTTCTTGGAAGAAGAATGTAAAGAAAGTTCACAGATTTTCTCTTTTAGACTTACTTGTAAAAAAAAAAAGTCAAAACAGAGTGAGATTTTTGATCCCTGTGGAAGATCACAGATGAGGCAGTGCACAAAAATATGTTCCTGCACAGAATATGCTTTTGAGCACAGTACATTTTTGTGCAAAAAGTTGTAATTCACAGATAAAATATTTTTGAGCCAAAAAAAAAAAAAACTTCACAAAATTTTCATCAAAGTCTTGAAATGTGCCCCCCGCAAAAGCAAAAAAGACCATGATTTCATCCCGCAGGCAGAACATTCTAGAAATTTTTCATTGTCTTGTGCATGAGTAAACTATGTTAGGAATTACATTCCTATATGCAAGACTCCAGTTTAATAATTTATTGTGGAATACAGCTAAAACCATCTATATCATGAATAAATAAAATACAAGAAAACAGAAGATTGTGTATTATTATATTTATACCTTTAAAACTCCAAAGTTTCTGCTGCATATACTACATGTCAGATATGAGGGGTTCCTATCCTTTCAAATAGTAACAGGTGGCAGAAATCCCACTTTTCAAGCCTATAAGATCCCAGGTTAAATTAGAAAAATCCAATTTTGTCATAGTCAGACCCCGCCCCCGTGTAAATTTTGTATGTCACTCTCCAGCTTCTTTAATTATGGATCATGTGTATTAGATCTTTTGTTGATTTTAATCTTATTATATTTATTGATTTGTTTGTTTTGTTGTTTATTGCCCTGAGAATTTTATGGAAAGTAGAATTTAAAAAATAAACTCACCTGGTATGAGAAAAGGTGCTAAGGAGAAAATCCAACATGGCAGCAGCGGGCACTTGCCCTGTAACCCAGCCCCACCTCCTACACTCATCCAGCCAATCAGGTTTGCACTTTGTCTTGTATGGGGCAGCACTTCATGTTGAATTGCTTGTCTTAACAAGCAATAATGCACATATCACAGGAGGTTTTTTAAAATGTTGGGAAAAGGCACAAATGCTTTTCTTGCATAGTTTCCCCTCTTTTTGGCACCTCTCCTTCACAATACAATGAGACTATACAGGATCCCATTAAGACAGCTTGTATTCCAGGCAAATTCTGTGAAGGGTATTTTCACCATATGGACAACCCCCTGATTGATCTCTGGAGTGGGGAAATGACCAGGACGATTGACACGATCACTCCTAAGTGTCCCCTCTCAGCCCCCTGTTTTTCTAAGGAGCGGCAGAAACTAAACGAGTGAGACGGGGACTAGAGTGATAGTGGCAGAAAACTCTGAGTGAGTCCAAACAAACACAGGTTAAAATCTACCTGAGGGTCTCTGGTGGGGCAATAAAGGTGGCAAAAAAAGGCTTTTCTGACTAACAGGAATCACAGAGCTGTTTTGAGTGGCGAGGAATTTGTTACAAACTGGCCCAAAGGGAAATATAGACCACTCAACAGCCCACTGTGAAAAATTTGCCCAGCATTTCACGGAGAAAGTCGCTTGGATTCACTCTGACTTAGATGCCAGAGACAATACAGTTCTGGTGGATGTAACCTTGGCACCTGCTTGTCCTGTGTTAATGGATACTTTTCAGTTTGTGCAGCCTGAGGATGTGGACAGGATCCTTGGAGAGGTGAGAGCCACTACATAGGTACTTGACCCTTGACCCTCCTGGCTTATTAAACAGGCTGGCAGAGGTCTGGATGAGTGGATAAGGGAAATTATTAATGTCTCCTTTAAAAAAGGTAGGGTTCCAACATGCCTGAAGGAGGCTGTGGTAAGACATCTTTTGAAAAAAAAGCTACCCTAGATCCCACTTTATTAGATAATTATAGGCCAGTCTCAAACCTTCCATTTTTGGCAAGGTGCTGGAGCATGCCGCGGCCTCTCAACTCTAGAGGTTCCTGGATGAAGTGGATTGTCTAGATCCATTTCAGTCTGGTTTCAGACCTGTTTATGGGACAGAGACAGCTTTGGTTGCCTTGGTGGATGACCTGTGTAGGGAACTGGACAAGGGGCGTGTGTCCCTGTTGGTTCTGCTGGACCTCTCGATGGCCTTCAATACCATTTACCATGGCATCCTTCTGAGTCATCTCTCTGGGATGGGACTTGGAGGTACTGTTCGACAGCGGCTCCACTTCTTCCTTGGGGGAGAGCTCTCAGAGGATGGTCCTGTTCGACTCCTTGGCCATTGGCCTGTGGAGTCCTTTAGGGTTCAGTCTTATCCCCTATGGTTTTCAACATCTACATGAAGCCATTGGGAGAGGTTGTCGGGAATTTTGGGGTCAGGTATTACCAGTATGCATGATGATACCCAGCTCTATTGCTCCTTTCCACCTAATTCCAAGTTGTCCCTGTGCTAAACCAGTGTCTGACAGCTGTAATGGACTGGGTGAGGGTGAACAAATTGAAACTTAATCCAGACAAGACAGAGGTGCTCCTGGTCAGTTAAAAGACAGAACTGGGAATAGGTGTTCAGCCTGTGTTAGATGGGGTTACACTCCCCCTGAAAATGCAGGTCTGCCGTTTGGGGGTTATTCTGAATTCAGCTCTGAACCTGGAGCCCCAGGCCTTGGCAGTGACCAGGAGTACTTTTGCACAGCTAAAGCTAGTGCGCCAACTGTGCCTGTTTCTGGAGAAATTGGATCTGACCATGGAAATACGTGGCTTGGTTACATCCCATTTGGATACTGTAATGCACTCTACATGGGGCTGCCTTTGAAAAGTGCTCAGAAACTTCAGTTGGCCCAAAGAGTTGCAGCCATGTTGTTAACTGGGTTGGCTACAGGGAGCACACAATGCCTCGGTTGCAACAGCTCCATTGGCTGCCAATGCAGGAACAAACTTATTTAAATAATGCAACTTTATGTTGCCTTACATGCCCCATCTCTTGTGGTAATATTTCATTTGTTGATGAGTTAACTTGCTGTCTGCTTCATAGCATTTTGACTTGTGAAAGAAGTTGGACTACAAGATATTTTCCTGGTCAAACTCATGCTTCAGATTTTGTCTACTTTTCTTACTTTTGGTTCTCGGATCAAACAGGTGCTTTTTCCCTTGCTGACCAAACTCTTGGAAAATATCAGCCCAGCAGACATTGGTGGGATGGAGGAGACCAGAATGAGAGCTTCAACTCTACTTTCCAAGGTGCAGAGCCTCTTCTCTTTTCAAAGTCTGAAGCTTTCTGATGAAAAAGTACATCAATGTAAAGGTCCACCTGTTACTGTTATGCTAAGGGAAATAAAGAACCAAACGTCACACTTTGGATAGATTGATTTGAGCTGGTAGTCTTCTCCCAGTGGAAGTGGCCTTTAGTGCACTCATGCCCCACAGGTACCATCACTAAAGAAGAAGAAAGTCATCTTAGCATCATCAAAGCAGTTTTTGGACTGGGCTGCCTAACAAGTTTCCTTGTTGGAACAATGCAAATTTAGAAGAGGTTCAGTGGAAGCCCTCTGTCTTAGCATCATTTTCTGCTTAACTGTGTAATATAGTGTATCTGTGATATCTCCTATAAGGGAAGAAGTCGCTTCAGCTCGCTATAGATACTAAAAAAAAAGCTAAGGGCTAGTAATAATTATAATTATAATTATAATTAATTTGTATCCCACCCCTCTACAAAATGCAAAATTGGGGCAGCATACAGCATTTAAAATATACATGTAAGACCCTTATTTCACAGTTAAAATGTAATTGTGATTTGCCAAAAACTATTTTACAGTAAAATGAAGCCTAACAACATTTCAAATAATCCCTACTCATTCCACTTGTTCTACCTTAATTTTAGCAATATGTTAAGATTAAGGAAGGGTGTACAGTTTTGTCCATTTAGTAACACTAATTTCTGTCACAGAATTTAACTTTTGCAGCCACAGAATTTGGAGGAAAGTGTCTCTTATCCAACCTGTAGGCCAATCAAAAAGTGCTGATACGGTGCATGCTGATATTGTGCCATGTTGCTTATGTTTCTGATTCCAAGGATTTGAGATCTTGTGTGGCACCTTGTTCACCCTGAACCCTGCTAAGTAAGGACAGGAATACATTACTGCTTTTCCCTTCTTACCACAATTCTTATTGAGTTCTCCTCTTTTTAAGGTCTTCTTGCAGCACTTATCGCCATTACTGTCTCTCCCGACATTTGCTGCATTGTGGCTGACAATTCTGGATTTCATGGACAAATATATGCATTCTGGCTCCAGTGATTTGTTGGTATGTGATTTGCTGCTGTTCCATGATTCTAGTAGTTCTCTTTGCTAGACTGAGCTTTAAAACAGATATGAAAGTCTCCTTTGGTAATAGCCTCCTTTTACTCTCTTCTACTTGCTTATTTGTAATGTTTGAAAACATTACGTACTTTTGTCTGGTCCACATTTTCACCTCTCCTGGTCACTTGATGAGCCCACTGACCCTGTGAAGTAATACAGTGTGTGAACAGTTAGCCAGATAGGCATCCATGATATCAGATTTCAGCTCTTCGATATGTCTTGCCTTACAGCCAGAGGCCATTCCTGAATCCCTGAAGAATATGCTGCTAGTAATGGACACAGCAGGAATATTTCACAGCTCTGACTCACGGACGGGCTATTCAGATCTCTGGGAGATTACTTGGGAGCGCATAGATTGCTTTTTGCCAAAACTGCGGGATGAGCTTTTCAAACAGACAGTCATCCAAGGTATGTATCCATGCATACTTTTGTATTATGTACAGCCAGTGAATAAATAACTTTGGTCTACTGAGAGAAGTGTTCAAAGTTAAGTAACCTTCCTTATGGGAGGCATGGCCATACTAGGATCCCTGCAGTCAAGAAGGTCTGAGGTTGTTGAACAGGCAAAGATAGAATCCAGTGTCTTGGGCAACTGAGAAGTTGAAGTTGGCCATCTCTCTTGCTTTCTTTGACTGAAAGGGAGTCTGAACTTGAGCATACATAGTCCCATTAGCTTATTAAAACTGGGATGCAGTTGAGGAACATGGCATCTGGAAAATATAATCTTGGTTTAAGGAAAATATTTTGTATTCAAATAAAGTTTTTCTGTTTACGGCTTTTATTTAGACCCAGTTTCTACTTTACCAGTAGAGATGCATCCTCCAAAACCACTAGATCTTCTTCGTGGTCTCTGTGAATCACAGTTGGGTTATTCCTGCACCTGCGCAGAGCGTTCGGAACCTTCTGGAATTGCTAGGCAGAATGTGCATTGATACATTTTTGGTGGTAACTCCGCCCACCCTAACGGTCCCTTATAAGGCGCTTCTGCCTAATTCCCCTCTGTTCTTTTCTCCGCATTAGCAGCTTGAAGGAACCTTCGTTCGCTAGTTTTTTCCTCACTTTCGATTTGATTGGATTTTGACTTTGCTTGGATTTTTGATCGTATCACTACAAGTGGAAAAAGTTTGAATCCTTTCTGGCTGAACAGGGACTGGCTACGGAACCGTACTCCATCCCGACGGTCTTGGAATTCCTTCTCCACCTGTCCATCACAGGGCTTTCGCTTTCGTCGATCCGGTGCTACTTGGCAGCCGTTTCTGTTGAATTCCAGGCTAGAGGTCACCAGTCTCCTTTTACAGATCCGACAGTCAAGAAGTTCGTAAGAGGCTATGCCAACCTTCATCCTCTGGTACTCAAGCCTACTCCAACGTAGAGCCTCAAACTGGTCCTCTCACAACTGGTTCGGCGTCCTTTCGAATCCATGGCATCTACTGATTTGAGACTCCTGACTTGGAAAACGGCTTTCCTTATTGCTATTACTTCAGCGTGTCGAGCTGGAGAACTCTGTGCCTTGCACTCGGACCCACCATACACTGCCTTCCATAAACATAAGGTAGTGCTCCATCCCGACATCTCCTTCCTCCCAAAGATGGTGTTGAGCTTCCATCTGAATGAGTCTATCACTCTCCCTGCTGTGATGCAGGATCCAAAGGATGAATTCAATCGTACCATCCACTCCATGGATGTCAGGGGGGCACTTCCCTTTTACATCCAGAGAACTTCTCCCTTCAGGAAGTCACCTAAACTGTTTGTTTCCTATGCCGACTCGAGACTTGGAGAACCTATTTCTCTACAACGTCTGCCTAAGTGGGTGACATCGACAATATCCCTCTGCTATGAACTGGTCAAGAAGCCATTGCCACCACGGATTTGAGGACACTTGGCGAGGGCTGTCTCCACCTCGACAGCTTTCCTCTCTGGGGGGCCTCTAGAGGACATTTGCAGAGCAGCAACTTGGTCATCACCTTTGACTTGCATTTCCCATTACAGACTTGACACTCGTTCTAGGAACGAGGCTGCCTTTGGGAAAGCTGTGCTTTTGTCTTCTATTCAATGAGTGAGTGTTAATGTGTTGCCAAGTTACTTGATTGATATCCTTGATATGCTGATTATACACACTTGATCTGTTTTCTCAAGCTTAAGAATGTGCTGTCAATAAATCCAACTAGTGTTTTGACTGTGCAGCTTGGTCCTGGTGTCAGCATGTATAGGACATACCCTCCTCCTGGAGTGAAGCCTGCCAGTCTACCCAACTGTGTGATTCACAGAGACCACAAAGATGGACAGGTTGCTCACCTGTAACCATAGATCTTTGAGTGGTCTTCTGTGAATTCACACAGACCCACCCATCCTCCCCTCTATGTCCTACTACATCATATAAACATGTGTAATGTTCCTGATGCTGCTGGTTGCGGCGTCATTCAAGGAACTGAGGGGAATTAGGCGGGAGCGCTTTATAAGGGACCATTAGGGTGGGCAGAGTTACCGCCAAAAGTGTGTCAATGCACATTCTGCCTAGCGATTCCAGAAGGTTCCGAATGCTCTGCACAGGAATAACCCAACTGTGTGAATTCACAGAAGATCACTCAGAGATCTATGGTTACAAGTAAGCAACTTGTCCTTCTTCTTTGTGGTCGCTGTGCCTCACAGAATTGGGATCTCACACATGTGCAGATCAGACACGGAGTGTTTCAGAGCTGAGTAACTTCTTGGCGGTAGCGCCCCCCTCCCAGGGCATTCTATATCTAGCACCAGGAAGCTACTCCCCTCAATTCCTTTTCGTCCATCATGCAGTTCTCTTTGGAACGTTTCTCTGTTGAAGAAGAGCTCTTTTCTTCTTCTTCTTAGATTTTTAACATAGAAACAAATAGATGCAATATCAATTAAATACAATCAGTTGTCTGGAGCAATAAACACCTGAGGCAAAGCACAAAAATCAGTGTGTATAGAGCCATCGTACTGTCTATCCTCCTTTATGGATCTGAAACATGGGTTACCTATCGCCACCACCTACGACTCCTCGAGCGCTTTCATCAGCGCTGTCTACGCACAATCCTAAATATACACTGGACTGACTATGTGACGAATGTTGCTGTCCTTGAACAAGCAGGGAGCACCAGCATTGAGGCCATGATATTGAGAACACAGCTGCGCTGGGCAGGGCACGTTTCTAGGATGGAGGACCATCGCCTCCCAAAAATACTACTCTACGGTGAACTCGCCACGGGTCAGCGTAAGAGGGGCGCCCCAAAAAAGCGATACAAAGACTCCCTGAAACAACATCTCAGGCTTGGCCAAATTGATCACCAACAGTGGTCCGCCCTGGCCTCACATCGGGAGGCATGGAGACGCAATATCCACAATGCTGCAGCCTTATTTGAGAACTCACGCCGAACAAGTCTTGAAGAGAAACGACAACGCAGAAAGAACCACAACCCAAAAACATCACCCAAGGAGACCTTCTGCTGCGCTTTTTGCAACCGGACTTGTTTATCTCGGATTGGCCTTTTTAGTCATCAGCGCGCTTGCAGAAGGCGCGGGATGAGTCCTTCCTGAATCTTCGTTTGCGAAGAAAAGCCAGAGAGAGAGAGAGAGAGACAATCAGTTGAAGAAGCTAGATATATAGGAGCGTGACAAGTCAGTTAATGAGACCAAAGTCTTCTCTAAATACAAACACCTTTCCCTGCCAATCAGAGATATACTTTGGAGAAAGAGAAGGCTAACGTAGAACTAATGAGACAAGCAAGAATACAAATGGAATCCAAAGAATTAGCATACACAATGGGTTCTGAAAGGAGACAGAGGTAACACCGCATATATTCAGGGGGAAAGCCCTAGCATAGGAAGCAGTAAACAATAATAGCAGATCCATTTAAAAGAACAGATTTTGTTGATCTGCAAAGTCTGATAGAGTTAAAGAAGGAAGGTCATGGACAATGAGTTTATGCTGATTGGAGAAAAAGATGGGAAGCCAGTATATGGATCTCGGGAGGCACAGCATATGACCTGGTTGAAGAGATGAGGCTGTGGTGGTTGATCTAAACTGAGCAGTATGTTTAAAAACTAAGAAGCAGGTTCCCCAACTACAGAAGGCTGTAGAAAACATCCCCCCACATAGAAATTATCTCTCAATACCTGAAAGACAAGAAGGGGCTGTGTTATCTTGGAGGCAGGGCTAAAGAAGGGGGTCTGCCATCCCTTTGCATCCATCTTGCTAGTCGCACAAGTTAATACCTGAATGGGGCTAAAAGTGAGGTTGGAGAAACCTGAGGGTTACTGACTGAGACCTAATGTCCTTTATGAATGGTGAAAGGCTAACAGGGGACAGAGAGAAGGCAGAACGACTTAACACCTTCTTTGCTTCAGTCTTCCCTCAAAGGGGGAACAGTGCTTAACTTGGGGCAGATGGAGCAGATGATACTGTAGTGGAAATACAGCACAGAATTGGTAAAGAGGTAGCTCAGGAATACCTGGCCAGTATAAATGAGTTCATATCTCCAGGGCCACATGAATTTCATTCAAGGTATTAAAAGACTGGCAGAAGTAATCTTAGAACCACTGTCAATAATCTTTGAGAACTCCTGGAGAACAGGAGAGGTCCCAGCAGACTGCAAGAGGGCAAATGTTGTCCCTATCTTTAAAGGGGGGGGAGAGAAGACCCAAATAATTACCACCCAGTCAGCCTGACATCAATACTTGGAAAGATTCTAGAGCAAATCATTAAACAGACTTAGAAAGGAATGCCGTGATTACTAAAATTCTACATGGATTTATCAAAAACAAGTCATGCCAGACTAATCTTATCTCTTTTTTTGAGAGAGTTACAAACTTGATAGATAAAGGGAATGCTATGGGTGTAGTGTATCTTGATTTCAGTAAGGCTTTCGACAAGGTCCCCCATGATATTCTTGCAAAAAAGGTACTAACCTGTGGGCTAGACAATGCAGCTGTTAGGTGGATTTGTAATTGGTTGACTGACTGAACCCAAAGAGTAGTCACTAATGGCTCCTCTCCATCCTGGAAAAAAGTGACTAGTGGGGTGCCACAGGGTTCTGTCCTGGGTCCAGTGCTATTCAACATCTTTATCAATCACTTGAATGAAGGAATAGAGGGTATGCTTATCAAGTTTGCAGATGACACCAAATTAGGAGGGGTAGCTAATACCCCAGAGGACAGGATCAGAATCCAAAATGACCTCAACAGATTAGAAAGCTGGGCCAAAAGTAACAAAATGAATTTCAACAGGGAGAAATGTAGGATACTACACTTGGGCAGTAAAAATGAAATGCACAGATATAGGATGGGTGACACCTGGCTTGATGGCAGTACATGCGAAAGAGATCTAGGAGTCTTAGTGGACCACAAACTGAACATGAGTCAGCAGTGTGATGCATGGACTAAAAAGCCAATGTGATTCTAGGCTCCATTAATATGAGTATAGTGTTTAGATCAAAGGAAGCAATAGTGCCAGTGTATTCTGCTTTGGTCAGATCTCACCTGGAATACTGTGTCCAGTTCTGGGCACCACCATTCAGGAAGGATATTGAGAAGCTGGAACGTGTCCAGAGGAGGGCGACCAGGATGGTGGGTGGTTTGGAAGCCATACCCTATGAGGAGTGGCTTAGGGAGCTGGGCATGTTTAGTCTGGAGAAGAGAAGCTTAAGAGAGGACATGGTAGCCATGTTTAAATATTTGAAGGGATGTCATACTGAGGAGGGGGCAAGCTTGTTTTTTGCTGCTCCAGAGACTAGGACACAGAGCAGTGGGTTCAAACTACAGGAAAAAAGATTCCACCAAAACATTAGGAAGAACTTTGTGACAATAAGAGCTATTTGGAAGTGGAATACACTGCCTTGTAGTGTGGTGGAGTCTCTTGCTTTGGAGGTTTTTAAACAGAGGCTGGATGTCTGTCGGGAATGATTTGATTGTGTATTACTGCATGGCAGGAGGTTGGACTGGATGGCCCTTGTGGTCTCTTCCAACTCTATGATTCTATGAAGAAGTGAACCATCTTTTTTCTTTTCTCTCCAGACTCAGAGAATGCCTCGGTGCCTGGTCCAAGCACATCCAGTCCCACTGGCCAACAGTTTGTCTCTCCAGCAGCAACTGTGAAAGTGAATTCAGCAAAAGATGTAACTCCAGCAATGGCACAACAACCCCTTATTCTTCAGCCACTGGCCTCCCCCTTACAGGTCGGAGTGCCACCAATGACTCTGCCTATTATTTTGAACCCAGCCCTCATAGAGGCCACCTCTCCTGTGCCTCTTCTAGCCTCCCAGCGGCAAACTGACTCGATGCCAACTTCTGAAGTCAATTGAGGCAAGGTATAAATGGAACACATGGCTGCAGGCGTGTTGATGGTAAAAGATGCAGGCCTGCTGTGTCTGGTAGAAGCCATAATTGCTGTAGGGAAGGCCCTAGCAGAGGAGTAGCATCTCATTTTCCACTGGCTCTTCTTTCCAGTGGACATAAAGCCAAAATCATCATCCCAGAACATTTTTTCTAGAACCCCTGATTCTCTCTAAGTAGAGGGAATCTCTGCATGGTGGCCAATTCCTCTCCTCTGTAGAGTTGAAGGGCAGCAACCAATCTTTCATTTCAGACCTCCTGGTGTCTGTGATCCAAAGAAAGGTATGATCTTCCTTGCACTGAAGAGCGAAGAAGCCAGATTCTTTAATTAGCCAAGTGGAGAAGGACCCAGTACGCCTTTGCCCCTTTGCTCTGCTTGAGGTTGATTTTACTCCAGCCACACTTTGGCTGTTGATTCTTCAGGGCTTTAGATTGGGTAGCTTTGTGTGTCATGCTGGGTCTTCTGGGAGGATCTGGAACATATTGCTACCCAAAACCAGAGAATGGAAGAAAGAATATGTAGACCGGGGCAGAAAACATATCTCTCTGAAACTGCTGAGTGAGCAATTAATTCTGTCTTGATCAAGTTCTCCCCTGGAGGCTCTCTTCCCTTCATTTGCCCCCTGCTAGGTATCCTCTGGGCATTCTGAATTTGTGATCACTGCCGTTAAGTGAGATAGTGAGGCTGGGATGAATATAGCCTAGTGAGTCAAAGGCTTCTGGGAGCACACAACCTTTACTATACATGCTACACTCCTTTGAGAATGGGCGGCTTAATTTTCCTTTCACTTCTCTAGCAGTCGCTCACATTAACACAACGCCATTGCCCTCCTGCACCACTGAGCTATCAGCACGAAACCAGAAAGTAAAATGTGACTCATCTAGTGCTTCCTTCCTTTATGCATTAGGCTAAACTTTTCCACATTTATTGCAGGATCCCATTGGGAACTGAAGCCAGTGTCTACTGTGTGGAACAGCAAGTGACTGTGTGTGTATATATATTCATAAGAAGTCAGTTGACTTTTTACAATGGAATAAATATGACCTGTAAATGAAATATTTGGTTTCAAAATTCTTCTCTAATTACTTTGTATTCTAAGATCACAAATATTTTGGGTGGGAGCAGGTCCATTTGATACTTACTATTATGGTTATGATTTTTATATTTATATTCCACTCTCCCTCCAAAATTGGGACTCAAGTTTAAAAGGATAATATAATTAAACACATACAAAAAGTAGATATTAAAATAGGATAAACTATTTACAGATTAAAAGAATTCAAAACATCAATAAAATAATAAAATATAATTAAAAATATAAATAAAAAGAGCAACTAACCAGTTTGGTATCTTGAAGCAGGGGAGGATATTGGGAAATAATAAAATACAATTAAAAATATAAAATACAACCTCCTTCTTTGGAGGTTTTTAAACAGAGGCTGGATGGCCATCTGTTGGGAATGATTTGATTGTATATTCCTGAATGGCAGGGGGTTGGACTGGATGGCCCTTGTGGTCTCTTCCAATGATGACTCTGAAAAAGACAGACCAACTAACCAGTTTGATATCTTGAAGCAGGGTGGGATATTGGGAGATGGTTTCTTCCACAGTGGGAGATTCAGCTGGAGATAGAAGAGGGACAGATTCCTAACTGGGAAATCAACCTTGGAATGGTAAAAAGAAGTGTTAAGCATGTGTGTGCACATGTGCATGTGCGCAAACACACATACACACTTTAATTGCTTCATAATTGCTTCATAGAATCATAGAATTGTAGAGTTGGAAGAGACCACGAGGGCCATCCAATCCAACCCCCTGCCACGCAGGAAACCTTGATCAAAGCATCCCCGACAGATGGCCATCCAGCCTCTGTTTAAAGACCTCCAAGGAAGGAGACCCCACCACACTCCGAGGGCGTGCATTCCACTGCCGAACAGCTCTTACTGTCAAAAAGTTCCTCCTAATGTTGAAGTGGAATCTCTGTTCTGGGAGCTTGCATCCATTGCTCCGTATTCCAGTCTCTGGAGCAGCAGAAAACAAGCCTGCTCCATCCTCAACGTGACACCCCTTTAAATACTTAAACAGGGCTATCATATCGCCTCTTAACCATCTTTTTTCCAGGCTTCCTGTAACACCTTTCAGAAATGGCTGGTCCTGCTGGAGTTTGAATATATCTTCTGTTGCTGGAGTTAGGTTCAAAAATAGCTTGTGTTGTTTGTGTTGGATTAGAGCTTTTTTTTTCCTTTGGGGCTTGGATGTTTTTTGTTTTATTTTTAATGTGAAAAGAATTTTATATGTAGGTGAGCATCCCAAAATGGCACATTCCAGCTGCCGCCTGGTTATCCTGCTCTACTATTTTATTCTATGGCACATTTAGACAGCACCAGAGCAAAATTACCATTAATCTCTGTGATGTTAACTCCTCTTTTCATTTTCCAAAGGGAGGCACATTAGGTTATTGCTTCAAAATAAAATTTTGTGGTAGCCTAAAAATAACAAATTTATTACAGCATGAACGTTCACAGGCTACAATGTATGTCAGTGGCTCAGTGTCCCCCAATTGGGTTATTACTTCACCAAACATAGCATACTTCGATGCCCCATTTTCCCATTGGCTAGATAGACTGGAAAATTCACATTTGTGTCAAGGTCCACAAACCACTCCTTGCTATTAAAGTAACGACTGATAGCACCAGTCAATAATAATTGCATTCTTATATTGGCTCTCAGAAGATTGAAAGTAATTTCTGATTAGTTGGACCAACATTCAGACATTCAAATTAGTGGAAGACTTCTGTTTAGAATTAAAATTAAAGTTGCCTTTCTTAGCATTTTGTCTCTGCTGCTGAGTTTTGGGCTTTGATTTCCTAAATTTCCCTTCACTTGTTTTAGGGGAAGAAGAGGCTTTGATACGCAATTGTTCTTTAACACATTGAGCTGGCTCACTGTTTGTAGTTCTTACTTCAGATTTGGGTTGCATTAAATTCTGCCTATTCTGATATTCAATGATCTCAGCAACTGCATCTGGCAGTTTCACATCTCATTTTAATTGCAAGGCATTAATTATTGGAGTGTAGAATTTTGAAAGACTAGTTAAGAAAAGTCCAAGTTTCATAGGTTCTGGGATAGATTCTCCAGTAAATTGCAGTCCAATCAATGTTGTCATGAAGTTATTTCTATGCTGATTGAGAAATTGAGGGCTGGACAATTTCATTATTTACAAGTTTCATCATTGAGAGCAATCTGATTTCCCATACTTGGAGAATTATATAATTTCTTTAGCTTATCCCAAATTTCTTTAGCACTGGTCAAATCTTGAATTTGGTAGATTATGCTAGGGTCCACAGATAGGAAGATAAAAGTTGCTGCTTTCTCAGAGGCTTTATCAAATTCTGCTTGAGCTCTGCCTGCATCTATGGGTCTTTCTCCTTTCACAGCATCAAATAGTCCAGGACCATTGTTTGTAATTGCTGCCATTTAGCTTTTCAGCAGTAAGTATTGAGTTAGGATGAGCTTGTGGCCATTTTGTCTTCAATGCTTATTGTTTCAGTCAGGCTGAAGAGTCACTAGGTCTCAGGGAGAGCAAGTACAAAAATAAAAATAAATTCAGTCACTCTGGGCCCGTAACCCAGAAATATGTGGAGGAATTGGAGTTGCCCTGTGTTGGGAACTCTAAAAGTTAAACTCTCTTTTAAAACTCCCCTCCAAGCAGAGTATAGTTTAGAGGCATGGCTCAAAATGCACATTACTTAGCCTATGTATAACAAAAGAGGCATGCAGCATTAGATTAAAATAACTCAAGAAACTTAATGAGGAGAAGGAGAAAGAGTCATCCTGACTCACCAGCTTGAAAAAAGGAGAAGATGGCTGCCCAAGAAAAAATGGGCAGGACAGACAGAAGCCTGTTAACTACAGAGGGCTGAGAGGAGACAAATATAATACATACAAGAAGACCAAGAGGATATGCTCTAACCAATGTATGCTCTAACAGTAAGAGAGTGTGGGGAAGAGAATGCTTCAATCTTTTCCAACAGGTAGGTCTCTTGAAAGCCAAGACAGGCATTAAAATGGCTACTACCAGTGTCCTCTAGTGTGAGTGAATCCAATTAATCTGGAGCAGGAGTAGGGCAAGACAGCCTGTGGGTCATGCATACCACCTCCAACTGCTTTTGTCAGCCCACTAGGATCTCCTCCACCCTACTGCTGAATTTGCCAGAACAGCAGCAGCAAAATTTGTGAGTTTTCACTGTTATAATTACGTTGCTAGAGCTTGAATAAAGGAGGGCTATGGGCTGTGTGCTGTCATGAGCAGATTACAGTGACGCTTTGAGAAGAAATTATTTTGCAAGGTTGGGTAACCTGCAGCACTTGGCTTAACTGCAAGAGCCCTCTGCAAGAAGTCAGTGCAGACCTCTAGCACTGGAGGAAGGAGGAGGAGCAGCAGAGAGATGAAGAGACGGAGGTGACCCTCACCACTACAGTGGCATGTAGTGCCTGAAAGATTACCCCTGAAGGAATACAGCAGGCCTTTGCTGGAAAATGGAGAAAAATACCCGTTTCACTGTACTATTTAAGGTATATAGTAGTATGCAGAAGACCATCGTTAGGTGGTGTGGTGATAGGGATATCATATAAGATGAAGTTTAAATTAACTGGAATTGCACATAACGGGGGCTACCAATAGTTCTGGTTTCCTGAGGTACTGCCCTATATCACAGGGATCCCACCCTGGAGAATACTGCTGCTTTTGTATATCCCAAAAGGGAAAAATGATCCTCTGGACATCAGGTAGGATTTTTTTTCCTCCTATACATTTCTGCTCTGGATATTCAGTAGACAATATTTGTGCCTCTGGTAGTCATCTTCATAGACCTGCATGGGAGAGATGGATAAAACTGCACAGGATATTTTAATCCTTACTTATCCCTAGTGTATAATGTTCCTTGTAAGTTTGTCACCAAGTTTGTCCTTCGCTTATACAGTATATTCCTATTGACAAAGCTGAATAGGCAGGGTGAAAGTTTCCCCTCTCTTCCAGTTTTGGTCTGGGAGGGAGTAAAAGTCCTTCTTTTGGACATTAGGTTACTAGACAGTTGGTTCAACTGTAAACTCTTCTATTAGGAAATGATTACATGCAGTTTATATGTATACTGACAAAGAAACCTTATACATACAGTAGCAAAGAAACCTTTTAAAGCTATTTTTTAAAAAAGTCAAACTGCTGGGTCATTAGAGTTGGTAGAGTTTTAAGTTTAAGTGTGGTTAAATAAGGTCATCTCCAACAAGCACAGACTGTACTTGAACAATATGAAAAGGAACTGGTCTCTCTTGGACTTAAGTGTGAAATAGGCAGGGTTCCCCAACCCATCTCTTAGGACTGAGGGATTGTGAGTCCTTGTATTTATTTATTTATTTAGGTATTTATACCCCGCTCTTTAGCCACAAAGGCCCCCAGAGCAGCTTACAAACTGTTTAAGCAATAGCACTTTACACATCTATGCCGCATTAAGTGTTTTCCAATGTGTGTTAGCTAATTGCCCCCACAATCCAGGTATTCATTTTACTGACCTTCAAAAGGATGGAAAGCTGAGTGAACCTTGGAGTCCTTGCGATCAAACTTTCAATGCGGTGGCTTGCAGTATTGGCATTTAACCACTGCACCACCAGGGCTCCCAAATGTCCTTACCGTTTCTGTCTGAAGTCCCATTATCACCTTCTGGCCACCTGAGTGCCCAGTTCATGATGGTGTTAGTTAAACCAGACAGTCAGAGTTAACATCAACACTCCACTCAAGCATTCTTGAGTATTGGAATCTCAGGATATTTACATGGGAAATGAGTACTCTTTTAGGCTGTTACATGCATTCAGAGATAAACATATACAGTCCCCTTAGGGAGAAACACAGACATGTTAAATGTCTGGGCACTGAGCTTCATCACCTTACATTACATTGCATGTAAGGCATCACATGTTCATTACATTACATTCATATGGCCATTAACATGTTACATTTTCCAGCAGTGGTGAGGAATCCTTCAAGCTGTGTCTGGCTCCTCTTTCACACTTCACAGGCAGGGCACATCATGTCAACCTTACCACCTCAAGGGGGAGGACCAGTCCCACTTCCCCCCAGTTCCAACCTGCCTCAGCTTGATATTTAGCACTCTGGCCTTTAGAGTAACTTTTGTCAGCATTCTGCGATGCTTTTGCTGAGCTTTAGCATCCTAAGGGGATGGATCAGTCTCAGTGAGATGGCAAGCACATGTAGCTTTCCTCAGATGAGGAATCGGTGCTGGGTGCTGTGTCAGGGGCACCTTCAGGGCACAGAGAGAAAACCAACTGAGCAGCACCCTGAGCGGGGAATCGATCCGGTATGTGCCACTGAGGCATTTGAGGATCATGATGGGGTCTGGCAGAGCAGAATGGACCACGTGAAGGTCCTGTCAGATGCAGCTTTGGCTGCCCAGGTGAGAGTGGAGGACACCCCCTCCCTCCCTCTCTGGGAAATTGGGGGACGGGAAAGAGGTGGCAGCAAGCCTTGAAAACAAAAAGAAAAGGTCCAAAAGTGCATGCAAAGGCAGTGAGGCAGAGTTTTCTGGCTCTAGCAGGCCCTCTAATGGCCGGGAGAGAAACGTGCCAGAAAGCATCATGGCTCAGACTTTTCATTCTCTTCCCAAGAGAGGAGGGGGGAAGATGTCAGGGGAGCACATCTGATGGCTTTTCCTGCTCTCAAGGTTAAAAGGAAGTCAAAACATGTTTCTGCCTCTACATCAGCTATGAATGTGGAGTCTTCTTTTTCCACAGAAACTTCTGATAGCGAGGAAGAGGGTTATTTTCCTGAGCTTTTATCCCTTTGATTGTTTGGTTCTGATCTATTCCCTATTCTTCATAAAATGGAAAAGTCTCTGGAGCTGTATTCTAGTAGCCAGATTTCTGGTACTACTGTGGTAGGGGTCCCAGAGATCAGAGCTAAGACTAAATGGGAGCATTCAGTGGTACCCTTCCTGGAGAAATTTGCAGAGGTTATGGAGAGAAAATGAGTTCATCCTGGGGTAGCACAACCTGTCCCAGCTGTTGCCAAGTGCTTGTATTCATTGCCTGCTGATGTTACTGATAAATTGAAGTTGCCACTTATTGAACCTCCTGTGGCTGAATTGGTCTTGGGACTTTTATTTCCTAGAGATGGAGATGACACCCTTAAGAATCCTAAGGACAAGAGGGTGGACCAGGCTGCCTTATCTTTTAGGCACAGTGACTAGGGCCTACAAAAACAGGATGAACAATTATTTACTGAAATTGAGAAGGAAAACAAAAATTCAAAATAAAGGTATTTTATATTTTCACCCACAAAAAAGAGTGCCCAGGGCCTACAAAAACCTTAATGTGGCCTTGGGTTGGGCATTTTTTTGTGTAGGACTCATGGGCTTTGGCTCTGGCCATCAGAGTAGCTTCTGCAACTTCATTGTTCGCAAGGGCTGCTATTCAGGGATTTGATTGCTCTGGTTCCTAAGGAAGAGACTGAAGTTCAACAGGGGCTAGATATTGTATCTGGGGTAGTCCAGATGATGAAATAAATCCTCATGGAATCCATGGAGAATCTCTGTGTCCAAATGGGATCCCGCAGCATTCTGTCCTTTCTGGAGGGAGGGGGAGCAAAAGTTGGGGAAAGTCCACGACAAAAGCCTTCGGGACTTTTCCCAAGTTTTGTGACAACTGCGGGGGAAATGCGCACTCCTGCATGTTAGGACAATCAAATTGCACTGTAGTGCATTGCTGAAGAGGACAGCTGATTGGTCATACGTGCGCAGAGTGGAGAGCTTGCTAAGAAGTCAGATCCCAGAACCACCATGTTGGATTGTTGCTATAGTGATCGTGTGCTCAAGTGATGAAATAGCCTTTCTTTCCTTCTTTTTTTCATTATTTCAGCAGAAAATTGCTCTTCCACACCTTGTATTTAGTTGTTGTTGTTTTTTTTAAAAAAAAATACTGTTTTGCAGGGGCAATTTGGGAAGTAAAGTACTGGGAGTATTTCACTTGCACCTGCCATCTTGATTTGCTGGCATGCCTCCATGTGAACAGCAAACATGGAGAGCTTCGCACACCAGTGACCTTGCCAAAAAATTGTTGAGACAGATGACAGCTGCTGTGAATTGGCATATGTGTGCACCAATCCATATTTTATTGCCTTTTCTAGACCAGCCCATAGGCGTCCACCTTCACAGATGATGCTGATGAAACAGAAGTGTTAGATATTCAGCCCAGGAATCTAGCCTTTAAGAGAGGGGATGACCTCACAAGAAGATCAAAAAGTTCAGCTCAGGAACATTCCAAATAAAGAAAAAGACACTTAGCCTGGATTGGATTTCTGATTGACTAAAAGGATGTGTATGCTAGACATCTCTGTTGGATGTTGAAGAAAGAGAGTTAAGGGGAGCCAACAGGTATATTAAAGAATAGAGAATGTGAGAGCCAGAACTGAAGTCAGAACACAGTTGCAGTAAGAAGCTGGGTGGGAGGAAGGGAAGAAGGGAAGCTGGCTGGCTGCAGTCAGTTCAGATGGAAGGAGCTTAACTGACAGAGCTGGAAGCTGCCTCCTTAATTAGTACTGGTTGGGTTCTGGATGTTTATTTTCTATTTTCTGCTTATTTTTATTTGCTTGTAACTACTTAAAACTGTTCTAAAGATAGCTCTCCTCCCAAAAAGATTTTCTCAAACTGTTTAATTTGTTCAATTTCAAATATTTAAAAACAAGTACAGTGCCACTTGTTTTGGGGAAACTCTCTTGAAAACTTTGTTACTTATCATGTGCCTAAGCTTCCTGCTATATTACACAGTAGAGAGAATTAGCTAAACTATTAAGTAGGAATCCAAGGTTAAATGGCAGCTTAGTGGAGATGGACAGAAAATAAGGATACCACTTGGTAGGAGAGGTAAGAATTTATTTATTTATTGCCTTTCTGTATTGCCCCCCAGCACACAAGGGCTTTGCGGCATGAACAAATGAAAACCAATTAAAACAATACAAAGATCTCTCTCTCTCTCTCTCTCTCTCTCTCTCTCTGGCTTTTCTTTGCAAACGAAGATTCAGGAAAGATTCATCCTGCGTTTTCTGCAAGCACGCTGATGACGAAAAAGCCAATCTGAGATAAACAAGTCCGGTTGCAAAAAGCACAGCAGAAGGTCTCCTTGGGTGATGTTTCCATGTTGTGATTCTTTCTGCGTTGTCATTTCTCATCAAAACTTGTTTGGCGTGAGTTCTCAAATAAGGCTGCGGCATTGTGGATATTGCTTCTCCATGCCTCCCAATGTGAGGCCAGGGCGGACCATTGTTGGTGATCAATTTGGCCAAGCCTGAGATGTTGCTTCAGGGAGTCCTTGTATCACTTTTTTGGAGCGCCCCTCTTATGCTGACCCATGGTAAGTTCACCGTAGAGTACTATTTTTGGGAGGCGATGGTCCTCCATCCTAGAAACGTGCTCTGCTCAGCGTAGCTGTGTTCTCAATATCATGGCCTCAGTGCTGGTGATCCCTGCTTGCTCAAGGACAGCAACATTCCTCACATAGTCAGTCCAGTGTATATTTAGGATTGTGAGTATATAGCGCTGATGAAAGCGTTCAAGGAGTTGTAAGTGGTGGCAATAGGTGACCCCTGTTTCAGACCCATAAAGGAGAATAGACAGTACAATGGCTCTATACACACTGATTTTTGTGTTTCACCTCAGGTGTTTATTACTCCAGACTCTTTTGTAAAGTCTTCCAAATGCGTTATATGCCTGTGCTAATCTGTGATTGATCTCTTTGTCAATCTTGGCATCTGAGATGATGCTTCCCGGGTAGCTGAACTGCTGAACAGACTTAAGCACAGATTTGCCAACGGCAATGTGGGGATGGTGGTGTTCGTCCTGTGGTGCAGGCTGGTAAAGAACTTCTGTTTTCTTCAGGTTGACTTCCAGCCCAAACAGTTCTGCAGTTGTTGTGAAGCAGGATGTTAGGCGCTGCAGAGCTGCTTCTGTGTGGGCAACAAGGGCAGCATCATCAGCGAAGAGCAGCTCACAAACTAGATAGTTTAAAGTCTTAGTGCAAGTCCTCAGACGGCTTAAGTTAGACAACCTACCATCAGTACAGTAACGTATATAGATGCCGTCGTCTTCTTCGAGCTCTGCCGTAGCCCTTTGGAACATCATGCTGAAGAAGACTGTAAATAAAGTTGGCACAAGAACACAACCTTGCTTCACTCCATTTATTATTAGAAAGGGCTCTGAAAGAGCATCGCCATATCTGATTTGACCGCGCTGGCCCTCGTGTAGCACGATAATAATTTTAAGGAATTTCGGGGGACATCCTAGTCTTTCCAGGATCTGACACTGACCTTTTCTATTCACAGTGTCAAAGGCTTTGGTGAGGTCGACAAATGTTACATAGAGACCCTTGTTCTGCTCTCTACGTTTCTCTTGCAGTTGTGTAAGGGCAAATACCATATCTGTAGTACTCCTATTGGCTCTGAAGTCACATTGGCTTTCACATTTTAAAAACACATTAAAATACTCTTTAAAAACTCCTAAAAGTTCTAAAAACAAAAGAATCCAGAAGAAAGAGGTGCAGGCTTGGTCCTCTTCCCTCCCATGGGCACAGGTCACAACCCATGCCATCACGCCTTCACTTTTAACAGGTGAGGGGATTCATGGGAACTTTTCTTTTACCATGCTAATCCATGACAGAGTCAGCCAGACCTGGGCCTTCCTTTCACATCCACTTTACTGATTGGGTAGGACTGGTGGCAGCCACAGCTGTGTGATTTTAATGTTAGGGAGGAGGGAAGGAAGAGTGTTATTAGAATATTACAATGTATTAAAAAGACCAATCGTTTTGCATTTTGTTCAGTTCAAACATCAAATGTCGCCCCTTTTGTTTTTCAGAAAGCTTGACTACACTGGGGAGGGGGGGAATCCAGATAAGATAGAGACTACTTTGGCCCAGAGCTGCAGCACATGAAATTTGGGGCACTCCCCAATTTGGGCAACCCCCCTCTGAACCAATCCTGCCAGGAACCCCTCACAATAGGGGCACCTTAAGGTCGTAGGGAACTTGAAAGGCACACCTCCACTGCTGCTGCTGCAAGTCACACACTCTCGGCCTCAGAGGAAGGCAATGGCAACCCCCTCTGAACTAATCTTGCCAGGGAAACCCCACAATAAGGTCACCTTAGGCTCGTAGGGAACTTGAAAGGCACACTATCACTGCTGCTGCCAAGCAGTCGTGCCGCAAGTCACACACTCTCAGCCTCAGAGGAAGGCAATGGCAACCCCCCTCTGAACCCATCTTGCCAGGAAACCCCCACGATAGGGTCACCTTAGGGTCGTAGGGAACTTGAAAGGCACACCTCCACCGCTGGCACCAAGCAGTCGTGCCGCAGGTCACACATTCTCAGCCTCAGAGGAAGGCAATGGCAACCTCCCTCTGAACCAATCTTAATAGTAATAATAATAATAATAATAATAATAATTTATACCCCGCCCCTCTGGTAAAACAATCGGGGCGGCTTACAATAATTAAAATACAATACAGATAAAAATCCCAAAACACTACCCACACCCACCCTGCCCCATAAAAAGATATTAAACAAATATAAATTAAAAGCAACTATCTAAAATCACATTTAAAAACAATAAATACAATAAATAGCCAGCAGACTAAAAGAGGCCAGGAGCCCCTGAGCCGGGATCTAATTAAGAAAGGCCTGCTGAAAGAGATCCATCTTTAGTGCTTTTTTAAAGCTACTCAGACTTGTAATCTGACAGATCTCGTTCGGCAGGTCATTCCACAATTTGGGGGCGATTACTGAAAAGGCCCTCTGGGACGTTGCAGAAAGCCTAGATTTTTGTGGCTGAAGCAAATACCCCCCAGAGGACTGGAATGCACGGGGAGGATTGTATGGGAGGAGGCGGTTCCGGAGATAAGTTGGACCCAAGCCATTTAGGGCTTTAAAGGTAATAACCAACACCTTATACTGGGCCCGGAAACTGATAGGCAGCCAGTAGAGAGATTTTAATACTGGAGTTATATGGTCTCTCCGAGATGTTCCTGAGACCACTCTGGCTGCCATATTTTGTACCAACTGAAGTTTCTGGAGCAAGCATGAGGGTAGCCCCATGTAGAGCGCATTGCAGAAATCTAGACGAGAGGTTACCAGCACGTGCACCACAGTCTCGAGGTCCCTTACTTCCAGGAAAGGGCGCAGCTGGCGTATCAGCCGAAGCTGACAACAGGCACTCCTGACTGTTGCATTCACCTGACTAGTCATCTGTAGCGATGAATCAAGGAGCACCCCCAGACTGCGAACACAGTCCTTATCGGAGAGCGTGACCCCGTCCAGGACTGGAGGTTGCAACCCAACTCCTGGTTTTGGGGCCGCTACCGTGAGTACCTCCATTTTGTCTGGGTTTAATCTCAATCTGTTTTTCCTCATCCAGCCCATTACTGCTTTAAGACAATCATTAAGAGGAGAGACGCTATCAGAATTTGAGACCGACAAGGAGAAATAGATCTGGGTGTCATCCGCGTACTGATAACACCCAGCCCAGTAACTCCAAATAATCTCACCCAGCGGCTTCATATAGATGTTAAACAACATCAGGGACAGGATGGCGCCTTGCGGAATGCCACAAGTAAGCTCCTTTCTGCTGGAGCAGCTGTCCCCGAGCAGCACCCTCTGGGACCTGCCTGAGAGGAAGAACTGGAACCACTGGAGCGCAGTGCCTCTGATTCCTAACCCTCTCAGGCGATCCAAGAGGATGCTATGATCTATTGTATCGAAAGCCGCTGAGATGTCTAAAAGCACCAACAGGGGCACACTACCCCTGTCGATGCTTAGACGCAGGTCGTCGGTCAAGGCAACCATGGCAGTCTCAACTCCAAATTCCATCCTAAAGCCAGTTTGAAATGGGTCTAGATAATCGGTTTCATCCAAGACCACTTGGAGTTGAAGCGCAACTGCCCTCTCGATCACTTTGCTCAGGAATGGTAACATAGAAACCGGCCTATAGTTGTTCATGTCCAGGGGGTCTAGGGAAGTTTTTTTCAGGAGCGGCGTAACAGCAGTTTCCTTTAAACAAGATGGAACACACCCTTCTCTGAGAGATGTGGATGCATTGATGATGTCCCTAAGGAACACCATCAAGGCACCCCCCCTGGATGGACAGCCATGACGGGCAAGGATCAAGAGGGCAGGTCGTCTTCCTCACCCTACCAAGTAGCTTGTCCATGTCCTCGGTACTCACGGATTGAAATTCATCCAGTAAATTTACATCAACAGAGTTGCTGGACACCTCGTCAATTGTTTCTTGCCAGGAAAACCCCACGATAGGGTCACTTTAGGGTCGTAGGGAACTTGAAAGGCACACCACCACTGCTGCCGCCAAGCAGTTGTGCCACAAGTCACACACTCTCAGCCTCAGAGGAAGGCAATGGCAACCCCCTCTGAACCAATCTTGCCAGGAAAATCCTACGATAAGGTCACCTTAAGGTTGTAGGGAACTTCAACCTTAATGGTTGTAGTTCCCCCTCTGAATGGCAACCCCCTCTGAACCAATCTTGCCAGGAAACCCCCACAATAGGGGCACCTTAAGGTCGTAGGGAACTTGAAAGGCACATACCACTGCTGCCGCCAAGCAGTCGTGCCACAAGTCACACACTCACAGCCTCAGAGGAAGGCAATGGCAACCCCTCTCTGAACCAATCTTGCCAGGGAAACCCCACGATAGGGTCACTTTAGGGTCGTAGGGAACTTGAAAGGCACACCACCATCGCTGCCGCCAAGCAGTCGTGCCGCAAGTCACACCCTCTCAGCCTCAGCGGAAGGCAATGGCAACTCCTCTGTGAACCCACCTTGCCAGGAAACCTCATGATAGGGTCACCTTAGGGTCGTAGGCAACTTGAAAGGCACACCCCCACCCACTTCCTTCCCACCGGCGCCCTCCCAGCCCTCGGGCGGCCTCTTTCCCGGCGGGGGCGGCGGGAGCCTGCCTTGGGACCGGCCCCGGGGCGGGCTCAGGCCGTCCCCTGCGGGGCTCGCTCCTCCTCTGGGCGGGTGGGGGAGTGTTGGGATGGAGCCGCGCTTCGGACTCGCAGCCAAGGGCAGTTCCGTGGAGTCTGGCGGCGCCCCGGAGAGGCGGCGTTGGCGTTGGCGTTGGCGGGGGGCGTCCGGCCAGGGTCTCCCGGGTGGCCGGAGGAGGCTGGTGGCGCCCTCCTCCCGCGGGTCCGGATGGTGCCTGGGCGGGCCAGCTGCTCCCCGTGGCGGGCGCGCCTCAAGCCCAAGATGCCCGCCTGGGGGATCCTCCCCATCGCTCTGCCCGCCTTCAGCATCACCGGCATGTGGATCGTGTGAGTAAAGGCCGCCCACCGGGCAGCGCGGGAGGGACCGGGAGGCCGGAGGAGGAGAAGGTCCCGCACAGCTTTCCGGCCCAGCCTCGCCCGCTCCCTTCTCCCCCGCAGGTCCCGGCGCCCCTCCAGAACCTCCCGGGGGGGGGGGCGTCCACACTAGAGAAACAATCCGGGTTGAAACTGGGTTATTTGCATGGCTCCTTCCTATGGAGTCCTGGGATCAGGGCCGGTTGAAGGCACCCACGGTGTCAGCATCCGCAGGGGCCCCCATCATTGGGGGGGGCCCCATAGTAGTAACCCTTCTCCTGCAAACACATGATTAGTAATAATCTGAATATCCTGTACTGTGAATAGCTTAGGCTGAGTTAGATGACATTGCCCTGAGATAAACATATGGGGCCCCCAAAATAAAGCACTGCAGCCCCCCCTCCAAAATGCCTTAAACCGGTCCTGCAAAAACATTATTAGTAGTAATCTGGATATCCTGTACTGTGAATAGCTTAGGCTGAGTTAGGTTACACTGACCTGAGATAAACATATGCCCCCCCCAAATAAAGCGTTGCAGCCCCCACCCCCAAATTCCTTAAACCGGTCCTGCCTGGGCTTTGTCGTTTGGCGAGGCACCAGCGCTCTTTGGCAGAGAAGGCTAGAGACCTTGTCAAACTACAAATCCCAGGAGTCCACAGGAAAGAGCCATGGAAATAACCCAGTCTCAAACTGGATTATTGATGTAATGTGGACACCCCCCCCCCCGGACTTCTCCGCTTCCCCGGGATGGGGCCACCGGACGGGGCCTGAGTCAGTGGAAAGTTTCTGTCTTGAGGGGCGCCTGGGTGGTGGCGGGGCGGGGCTGGGAAAACAAGGCGCTGCCACCGCCCGCCTGCCTGCCTGCCTGCCTGCCTGGGACGCCGGCTGGTCCTGCTGGGTCTTCAGGCTCAGCCAGAGCGGCTCAGCGGAGGCCCAGCTTGGTCTGAGCCTTTGCCCCGTTGACTTCGTGGCTCTTCCCTTGGAGTAAGCGTGCATAGGATCGGGAGGGGGCAGGAAAGGGGGAAAGCCTGTCGAGAGAGTCGCCTCTGCTTCTTAGCCAAGTCGCTGGCAGTTCTCCTTGACTGGATAGTTAACTGTTTTTAACGCTTTTGTACAGGACCGGTTTAAGGAATTTTGGGGCCCCCTGCAATGCTTTATTTTTTGGGGGGGGGCATATGTTTATCTCAGGTCAATGTAACCTAACCTAAGTATAAGATATTCAAATTATTACTAATGTTTTTGCAGGATCGGTTTAAATAATTTTGGGGGGTCCTGCAATGCTTTATTTTGGGGAACCCATATGTTTATCTCAGGTCCATGTCACCTAACTCAGCCTAAGCTATTCACAGTACAGGATATTCAGATTATTACTAATCATGTTTTTGCAGGAGGAGGGTTACTATGCCCCCTACAATGATGGGGCCCCCTGAGGATGCTGACGCTGGTGGTGCCTTAAACCGGCCCTGCTTTTGTGAACTTGAAGGGACAGCTATGTGACATTTCACTCCGGTTTGCTTGAGGACTGGAGAAGGACTTGGTGTTTAGCCAGCCCAATCTTCACACCCAAGGTTTCTTTTAACTTCTCCCCGGTTCTTCTTGTCAGTCCTGGAGGCAGAGTTTGTCCAAAACATCCCATTCCCTCAAGCAGAGTGAAAACGCAAAACTGATGAGAGCCAGCCTGATGTAGTGGTCTGAGCATTGGACCTCAACTCTGGAGATCAGGGTTTGAATTCCTGCTCAGCCATGGAAACCCATTGGGCAACTCACACTCTCTCAGCCTCAGGTGAAGACAAGAGCAATCCCCCTCCCAAAAAATACATCTTGCCAAGATTTGTCCATGATAGGTTCACCAAGTCAGAAAGGACTTGAAGACACATAACAACAATGAGAACCAGGATGGTGTAGTGATTTGAGTGTTGGACTAGGACGCTGGGAGACCAGGGTTCAAAACCCCATTTGGCCATGGAAATCTAGTGGATGATCTTGGGCAAGTCACACTCTCTTAGCCTCAGAGGAAGGCAAGGGCAAACCCACCTCTGAACAAATTTTGTGAGAGGTTTTCCTTAGGGTCGTCCTAAGTCAGAAATGACTTGAAGACATATAGCAACAGAAACTACGTAAATACTGATGGCAGGTTGGTTTCCCTCTCATGGTATTATTATTCCAAAATGTGCCGCTTGAGACAGGCTGCCCCACTCTGCTGAAGGGGTACTTTGTAGGATCTATGGGGGAGATGATCTCAAGAAGGCTGTTGCAAGGCCTCTTAGAGCAAAATAAGACCTATTAGCAATGGAAGCTTTCAAGTGGCTTTTCATACTAAAGATGCCAGCAAAATGCATAATGCTTGCCTGAAAAAGCTTGTCAAAAAGAAGGTCTCCCTGAGAAAAATTCCCAGTTTACACATCCTCCGCCCCCCCCCCCGCACTCTCCTCCCCCTTCTCTGCTGCTGTTGCCATTCTCAGCAGGTAACCAGAGTTGAAAATAAGGTGGCTGGTGGTGGTGAGAAGGAATTTCACAGGACAGAGGATTCAGCTCTGATAAGGGAATAAAGCAGGCTACCTCCTGGTGTTTGTGGGAAAGGGTGGTTGGTGTACATACGTCTGGAGTGCATTTCTAGTTTAACACTGTTGTGTTTTACTTTGATCTGGACCAGCATTAAAATATTATGCACTGAAGTGTCTCTTTAGGATTGGATTAGATTACACATAAAATCTTTTACATCTTTAACTCTTATTAGGCTCTGCTTTAAAGTGGCTCTTTTTAAAAGAAGCTTTTTAAAAACCAAGCTTTTAAAAACAACGTTGTTGCAGATACTTGTTGACATGGCCTTGCTTTCAGAGGTAGCCTGTGTAACCCCTTCTCTTACCGGTGTGTTTCCTTAAGACAAGCCTCTGTTCACTCAGCCAATGGTTCATTTCTGTTGATCATTAGCTGTTGTTTATTGTCTGCTAGTCCGTGTGACAGCACTTGTATCTAAGCCAGCTTGCATTAATTTTGAGAACAGTGTTTCATGAGCTGCTGCCTCATAGGCAATCAGCAGGAGTAACAACACTGGTAAGAACACTGCTGGCAGTAGAATTTGTCTGAGTTCATATAGTCACATGTGTTTGCTGCCTGGCTTGGATTCAGTTTCCACCTCAGCCTGCCAACCTGCAAAATGGGAGTAGTGACAGTCTCCTAGGGGGGCTGTTAAGAACACAAAGTGATAATTGATCTATGATAAGTAATCTGTGAAGACTGGTGCATAGTCTGTCAGCCTAAACTATTTGCAAACCTGCAGTGTGATTTACACACTGTTCTGAGTTCATTGGAGGAGAGAGAGCAGATGAGACAAGAGAGGCATCATTTTGGACTTTAGACCTGGTCTGATGCATCCAGAAAAGGCAGATTTGAGTCTTTGTTTGGTTTTGGGATTAGCTATGTTTGTGTCTCTTGCCACTTTGTTCCACTGCTGCTATAGACTAGGACTAGTATTGACCAGTGTTCCATGGGGTGCTAGAGTACTAGCTAAGCATGAGAAGAGCTTGGTTTTCCTCTCAGAAAGACCTCTATTGTGGTACATATTCCAGCATTGTCAGTTTTTCCATCTCACTGTGTGTGCATATTTAGAAATAACCTTGTTGGGAGTCATTTGGATTTGTTTGCTTGAGCGTTTCTAGCATAAACTTTGGTGGAGTTTAAAAAATGTGTGCTTGAATGAAAGCAAGTACAGTTGTCCCTTCATATTCACTGGGGTTTGGTTCTAGGACCCCCCCATGGATACCAAAATCCATGAATACTCAAGTCCCATTACATATTTTCAAGCCATAAATACTTAAATCTGTGGATACCAAATCCGTGGATATGGAGGGACAACTGTACAGCAATCAGTGGGCTTTTGCATTTATGCTGTAAGCATGAGCAGTTAAGAATTAAAGGTGCCATAGAGCATAGTCTGTCATCACTCACTGAATAGCATCAGTAATAAAATAAGGGGGGGATACAATGAAAGAAATATCTTGTTCAAGCAGAAGCAGCCTAAGATTTCCTGCCACTTGAGGTGGGAAGCAAAGCGTTGCCCCTTAAAAAAAAACACCTTGCACAGTGGAAAGGTTTTCCAGCCTCCAAATCACTTGTTTGCTCCCATGCATCACTAGTGCGCACACGCATGACCCTGGGTGCTAGTCAGAGAGCCCTGCCCTGGTCATAGGAGGTGGCAGTCACAGCAGCACCTCTGCTTCCCCAACCATAGAATAAAGGGGGAGAAAGGGGAAGAGAAGAAGGCAGTAAAGAAGGCAATGCTAGCAGCCCTACACACAGGACTAGAGCAACCAAAGAAATGGTAGCAGTGGCAGACACACACCTCCTGGTTGCTTATAGATTCTATGATGTAGAAGGCACTGTAGGAGAGAGGACCAGGAGAATTGCCTGTGCTGTGGCACAGATGATTTTTCAGCTTACCCCTCCACCAGTGATGGCAAAGTGCAGCCCTGGCTGGAGCCCATGCAACCCCCAAGGATGTTTTTCTGACCCTCAACACCTCTTGAATCCCAAGGCTAGCCAAAAGAGAGGATACAACCATTTACCTTTTAAATAGGTTGCTGTTTAAATCTATTTAAACCTCCCTGTACTGTTTAACATTTTAAAATACACATACACACACGTGTGTGTGTGTGTGTGTCCAGTTTTGAGAACCAGAGTGGATTTCTATCCATTTTGTTTTATTTTTTAGCAGATTGTGTGACTTCGATCCTTAAGGTATCAAAGAAGTCCTGGCACCTGCCACAGTTTGCCTGCCCCTGCCTCCCATAGTGCTTTAGCACCAAGGATCCCCCAGAACCAGGAATTTTTTGTCATGACACTGTAAGCAGCGGGAATGTGTGGATGCCCCAAAAGCTGCAAATGCTGTCTGTTCCTGAGAGCAGAGTGCGCTGCCTGTGGGGGTGGGGAGTGCTGTGATTGCTGCCCCACAGTACTGTGCTGACTGAGGCTAGTGCCTCAGTTAGCCTTATGGTAGGAATTCAAGGCTTGTTCTCAGTTTCAGGCATGGGAGGGGGGAGACAGTATATTCATGTTCAATTTCTTGTTTTTGTTTATTATTTTTGCTTATTTTGAGTTCTTCTCTTTAAGGAAAAGGGGTCATAATGCCTTACAGAACCAGATGGGTGAAGGAAATGAATTATGGTGAATCTGCTTGTTTCTGTGTCCCAACTGGCATAGTGAAGTGTAAGAAGGGCAGGACACATCTTCAGTTACCCAAAACAGGTGTGTGCAAATGGTACAAGCACTGAAAGCTGCCTCTGCAAGGCAGCCAGAAGGTAACAGTTAGTTTGCACAATTTTGTTGAATGATAGGTAGCCATGTTTTAATTCAGAAGGGGCATCTCCATTTCAAGAGAAAACAGAATTCCAAAGAAGGTGTGGTGCACCTATACTTCCTCCTTAACTCCATCCAGTTTCCCCTGCCACCTCAGCTATAAACTCCCCCCCCCTTCCAAGAAGTAGAGGGGTAGAATTTATTATTTGTAGGAAAATCATGGTCAAAATGGAAATTGCTTTGGAAGCTTAAATGATTTATAGCAGGGTGGACAAAGTGCAGCCCAGGGGCTGCATGTGGCCTCTGAGACTCCCCCGGGGGTAAAAAAAAGAAGAAGTGTTTTTGCTCCAAAATGCCATTGAGGGGGTGTGGAAGACATGACCGCCATGTTGGAGGCCCCCTGGACTCCCCCAGGGTCAAAGAAATGGCAAAAAATTACAATTTTTTCAAATGCCCTCTAGGGGATATGGGGCATTTCCATTCTATTTGCAGGGGGCTGGTCCAGTTTAGGCCCAGAAGAAGCTCAAAATATGGTGAACATGTCCCCATGCCCCCTCGAGATCATTTCTGGGCAGAAAATCTATTGTGAAGTTGAAGGCTTTCACGGCCGCCATCCATAGATTTTCCTTGGCTTTTTTCCGGGCTGTGAGGCTGTGTTCTGGAATAGTTTCTTTCTGATGTTTTGCTTGCATCTGTGTCTGGCATCTTCAGAGATCTCTGAAGATGCAGGCGAAACGTCAGAAAGAAACTATTCCAGAACGGTCTCACAGCCTGGAAAAAAACCAAGGAAAATCTATAGAAAACCTATTCATTTATTTATTTATGGGTGTGAGTAGGTGGGTGTGGCAGGATGTGACCCTTCCACCCCTGGTTTATAGTAAAGAGTCCTATCTGGAAATGTCATCACTTATTTAAAATTGTGACACAGTGGCAGGAGGTTAAGTAGGAACCTAGCATTTCTTTCTGCTCCCTCCCCCAGTTACGGTATTCTTAAGGCTGCCATGTGTCTGAAAGCTCTTTCCAGGTTTCAAGAGAAGTGGATTTTCATGAGAAGGCCAGATGCCAGGTTTTACGATGGCAGTCTCAGAATGAGATGGCTGCATCTTGTGGCTGCGACAATAGAAAGGGCTGATCTCAGTGATTTTTTTTTTTTAATGTATGTTAGCATGAGGTAGGGAGGGTTAGCAGGATAGGGAGAAAGCTGTGTGGTTGCTTGGGACAGACATATATGCTAACTTGTGAGTGAGAAAACATTTGGTGTGATGTGTAGTGACAAGAACCAGGATCAGATTTCCATTTAGTAGTAAAGTTTGCTGGGTGAACTTGGGCCAGCTGCTATCTCTTAGCCTAACCCACTTTGCAGGGTTGTTGTTGCTAAAGTAGGAGAGGAAAAACATATATTGCATGCTATTCAGAGGGCAAGACACATGAAATAGCATAGTAACATTGTTTAGATCTACCTGTAACTATATTGGTCTTTCAACTTAAATTCTCAGCCAGTTTCTGATAAGTACTGACATAAATGTGGACCAAGGGGAGGACTTCTTTCATTGGGGTTGTCCTGCTGTAACATGTCCAGACTAGGTGGGCATAGCCAGCAGATAACCTTTCACTCCTCTTTCTTTTTTTAAAACATGAGTATCATATCAGCTGATCTATGCCAAAATAGCAGTGGTAACAAAAATATTCCTAGTGCAGATGTGGCAGAGGAAAACCCCACAAAAGTACCCTATGAACCCCACACAAACTGTCATGAACTGGCTTGTACATGCTATTTTCATCTGCTGAGGAAAACTCTTAACTGGATGAAATTTCAAAGTACTTGATTCCTTTTATTCTTTCACCCCAGATGTAAAGTGTGGGCATTTGGTGGTACTAGCAGAAGCAACAGCACAACAGAGTTCCTTGCACCCAAACACATGGGAGACAGTGGGTCTCTTGTGTCCTTGTGTCTCTCTCCTGGGATGTTTTCCCCACTCGACAGGTTGTGGGAGTCAGTCTGGTCTAAGCAGCTGGAACAAAGAAAGGTTTTTATTCCAAATCCAGTTTTCTTTTTTTATTGAACCATAGCAAATAGGCATAACCGTGAAGCAGAAACTAAAGAAATAAAGCCACGTTCACATAGTTTGTCTTTAAGGAAAGAGGTAGTTGAGGACTTCTGGGTGAGAAGATGGCAGGCTAACATCCCTTCAATGGAGCTCTATGAAAGGCAGAGCGGCAATGGTGATGATCATTGGCTAAGAGGAAAGTTCCAGCTGGTGATTCTCTCCCTGGAGAAGGGGAGACCATAGAGATCACCTACATGGGTCTGAAAACCTTGCCAAGCTTACAGGGGATCATAGCAGTTGAACACAAGTGAAGTGTGGGAAAGGGGATTGTGGGAAAATTTCATCAAGCTCATGTCGCTGTACACAAGACTATAAAGGACACTGAGCCTGCAATCTCCCTTTCATTATTACTTATTGATAACGTCTGGAATTATTTGAACTTAAACCAAAAGAGATCTTCAGTTCAGTGGTTACATCATTACAACAGTGAGTTTCCTGCTTTTCATTCTAATATGAGAGACTAAGGACTATTTTTAAGACTTCTAAGATCACATTTTGAAAGAAGAAAGTCTATTAACAGTGGGATTTTTAAAAAGTTAAACTGACAAAAGGGTATAGTAACATCAAAAGTTGGAAAGTCATTTTTTTAAGTTTTAAAGATTGGTTGTTTTTATATGTGCTCTGCAAGTAAAAAATGGATTAAGGAAAGACATTGGTTTGTTATGGGAAAGTGGACTTGGTTTTGTCTGCAAGAGGCTTCCCCTTGAAACCAATGTGAATAACAAGAGAAACTAAATTGCCAGGCTGTGTCATTACAACACTGTATCTGAGGTATCCCTGTGGAGACAAAAATGTTAACCCTATATATGCCAATTTTTTGTTCAACAGAGGAATGGCAATGATTCAACCTTCAATCCTGAAGTTTGGTAGGGAATATGGGAAGAATTTGAATTGATCAAAAATGATTATAAGAGCATTGGATTAGTGATGGGTGCTATGATAGAAGTTAAAGAATCAGATGGAGGGGAGATAGTGGAGTGTGGAGGACAAATTATGGATGGTGACTGGCACCCAGACCAATATAACTTTGGAGATCCAGAAGTGTTTCTGGATGAACTAGAAGAGAGTACAGTAGGGCCCCCATAGCCATTGGGGATTGGTTCGGGGTGTGTGTGGATACTGAAAACAGTGGATAATAGCAAATGACATTGAAAATAATGGGACTTCTGGTATAAAATACCATAGAGTTGACTTGGAGGACCTAGAAAATGGCTAGAGAGGACACTTTTTTAGGAAGACTCTATGGTAGGTGTGCTGTTTTGTGTCCCATGGATAATTGAATCAGTTGATAATGACTCAGTGGATATGGGGGTCCTATTGTAGTGGATTTATTGGGAATAATAGAGAAGAGAGGAATAACATCAGAGACATGGAAAAGGAGAAGAGAAGATGGATGATCTTACTGAAAGATATTCAGCTAACACACATTGGAAACTGCTTAATGCAGTGTAGATGTATACATTGCTATTGCTTTAAAAAAAACCATTTGTAAGCCTCTCTGATAGCCTTGTGGCTGAAGAGCGGGGTATAAATAAATAAATAAAATTCAAGGCAGAAGGAGGAATGTTGAAATCTACACTAAAGTCATTGGAGAGAACAGTGTCATGGGGGGAGTTTTAGATTGACAAGGATGGCACAGTTGTCCTTTCACATTGTGAGGATTAGGGGTGAAGGACCCCCACAAAAGTGGAGAAACTGTGAATATCTCTAGGCTCCCCCCAAATTATATTTAACATACACACAAAAGTATGATTTGTAGTTTTCATCCACCGTGGATTCAGATGTACAGTACACAATCCATGGTGGGGAGCACACCAGCTGCCCACTTCTGCCTTCAGGCAGCAGGGTTCCTTGGTAAGGTAGAAGCAGGTGGCTGACAGGGCTTGCTGCCTCCTCCGCTACTACCCTATGCCACTTTTAATAGGGACTTACAAGCCTCACCATGCATTTGAAGTTTCTCACAGTCTCTCTTAGTCTTGCAGAGAGACTGCAAATGTGAGGCAAGACTTATAAATCCACATTAAAAATGGAATGGGGCAGCAGTGGAGATGGTGACAAATAATCCATGAATAATCAGAATTGTGAAAGTTAAACACATGAATGTGGGGGGACGATTGTATTTGCTTCTGAGCTAGATTTTTGGAAGGAGAGAAGGACAAAGTCAAGGTCAACAAGATAAAAGGGAAGCCTTTTAATGGAAGGATGTTTCCTTTCCAGGTCTGATGGAATTGGATGAGTAATGTTCAGTTTGTGCAATGGCAAATGTCTTCTATCTATCTATAGTCTTTCTCAATTCTGTGTACGGCATCTTCTTTTTTACATTTCCTTTGATGTTTCCTGTTTTGTTTAAATACATGAATATCTTAATAAAAATTATAAACCAAGAAAAGATGTAGTTGAGCATTTGCTTCCATTAAAACTACACCTCTTAACAAGTAAAAAGCTTTCTATTTTCCAACTGGGCAAACAAACATTAGTTTGCAACTGAATAGAATCTTTGTACTACCTGAAAGCATAATCCAGAAGTTCTTGGCATACAGAATTTATGTGTACTGGTGGGGAGGTAAATCTGTGCACTGTTTTAGAAAGATTTTTGTATGGCCCTTATGCAAGGGGAAGAAAATACCCATGTGCGTTGGCTGAAAGTCACAAATAAACTTAACATTCTATAAAAATAAATATGTGTACCTCAGTGTGGCATTTATAAAACTTGACTTCAAAATGAATTTCTGTTTATTAAAGAAGGCTTTAATTAACTGGGTTGAACAACATCATCATCATCTTTTATTTCTATAGCACCATCAATGTACATGGCAGGATTATGGATTTAGATTTAAGAGATTATGTGTAGGATTTAACATGTTCATATTTAAATTCATGTAAACATATTTACATGTCATTTAAAATCATATTATTATAGAAGGGGATATGGACAGAGCAATCCTATGGCTCCACCACTGCACCAGAGGGGTGCTGACACCCAGTGAATGTAGCTGAAATTTGATGGGACAAAGAAGGCTCTACAGTGGGCCCTCGGTATCCACTGGGATTTGGTTCCAGGACCCCCATGGATACCAAAATCTGTGGATGTCCACATCCCATTATATATAATGGTGTAGTAAAATGGCATCCCTTATATAAAATGGCAAACAGCAATATTTGCCTTTTGGATTATTTTTCCTGAATATTTTCAAGCTGTGGTTGGTTGAATCCATTGATGCAAAACCCGTGGTACTGAAGACCAGCTATACAAAGTTCTTTCTCTGGCTTTTCTTCGCAGACAAAGATTTAGGAAGGACTCATCCCGCGTTTTCTGCAAACGTGCTGATGACTGAAAAGGCCAATCCGAGATAAACAAGTCCTGTTGCAGAAAGCACAGCAGAAGGTCTCCTTGGGTGATGTTTCTGGGTTGTGATTCTTTCTGCGTTGTCGTTTCTCTTCAAGACTTGTTCAGCATGAGTTCTCAAATAAGGCTGCAGCATTGTGGATAGTGCGTCTCCATGCCTCCCGATGTGAGGCCAGGGCGGACCATTGTTGGTGATCAATTTGGCTGAGCCTGAGATGTTGCTTCAGGGAGTCCTTGTATCGCTTTTTCGGAGTGCCTCTCTTACACTGACCCATGGTGAAGTCTTTGTAAGGTGTTGGTAAATAATGTTATTTATTTCAGAGAAAACAGCATCCCAGAATGTAGGTGATTTTCTGCAGAGCCACCATTGGTGTACAAAGGAACCTTTTCTTTTACAGCTTTGCCAGCAAATGCTGGGAAAGAGTGGAGTGTATGTATGACAGTCACACTGGAGTCAAATGCCTTTATGTTAAAAAAATAATAATAATTTGATCTCTCTTATTGAGGCAGAAATACTTTTAAAATGGAACTTGCCCAATATACTATTACCTTTTCCCCTTATCTACACAAAAATCCTTGTCAGCTTCCTATATTCTTCTCAGACCAGCTAAGAGTCCCGTATCAAAATCAATCAGACTAGTGTATGTATGGGAGACAAATCCTTAACATACCCATCTATCATATCCAATGGAATTTCAAATGGGGAAAGATCCCATAAAGTTTGAGTTTTAGTATGTGGTTGCCTGATACAATTATGCAAGCCAACTTTTGTTCAAATCCTTAAGTTGGCTGTTCCACAGATTCTATGGAAGTAGTTAGTTGTCAGTATAAAAATCTCGCAATTTACTTAGCCCTACTTTATCAGAGTGTTTTACACTGAACTATTTTTCTTCTGAATGAAACTCTGGATGTCAGTGTAATGAGAGTAGTGGTGAAATGCCAAGCATTAAAGCCTTGTTTCTATGTTTTTTACACTAGAGGTGCTGCTTTTCAGGTGGAGCAAGTACATTTCCAGCATGGTGTGGTAGCTTAAGTGTTGGACAAGGACTCGGGAAACCAGGGTTTGAATCTCCTCTCAGCCATGGAAACCCACTTGGTGACACTGGGCAAGTAACACTCTCTCGGCCATGGAGGAAGGCAATGGCAAACTCCCTCTGAACAAACCATGCCAAAAAAACAAAACAAACCCCATGATAAGTTCGCTTTAGAGCAGTCATAAGTCAAAAATGACTTGATGGCACACAACAAAGGACATTTCACAGATTTAAATAGCTTCTTTCTCACAGCTAAAGTTAGAAGTATCACACATTTGTTCAAATAATGTTAAAGCTCCCAAGTTACGTGTCTGTTGCTAAGATTTTTGCTAGTGAGATCACATGTTCTATATGTAGCCACATGGCTTTAGCAGATGTTTGAAATTTAGCTACAGTTTGTTCTCTAGTAATTTTACTATTGTTACAGATTAAATTTTGACTTTATATATTCCAGCATTAATCCAGTCTTTAAACTGGGAAATCTTATCAAGACTATAATAGTTGTGAAGGAGCAAGAAAGGGTGGCAGGCAGATGGAGAGAGAGCAAGAATCATAGAATCATAGAATTGTAGAGTTGGAAGAGACCACGAGGGCCATCCAGTCCAACCCCCCTGCCACGCAGGAAATCACAATCAAAGCATCCCCGACAGATGGCCATCCAGCCTCTGTTTAAAGACCTCCAAGGAAGGAGACCCACCATGCTCTGAGGGAGTGTGTTCCACTGCCGAACAGCTCTTACTGTCAAAAAGTTCCTCCTAAAGTTGAGGTGGAATCTCTGTTCCTGGAGCTTGCATCCATTGCTCCGTGTTCCAGTCTCTGGAGCAGCAGAAAACAAGCCTGCTCCATCCTCAGCGTTACATCCCCTCAAATACTTAAACAGGGCTATCATATCGCCTCTAAACCGTCTTTTTTTCAGGCTAAACATACCCAGCTCCCTAAGTCTCTCCTCATAAGGCATCGTTTCCAGACCTTTCACCATTTTAGTTGCCCTTCTCTAGACACGCTCCAATTTGTCAATATCCTTTTTGAATTGTGGTGCCCAGAACTGGACACAGTATTCTAGGTGAGGTCTGACCAAGGCAGAATAGAACGGCACTATTACTTCCCTTGTAATATCCAGCGCTCCCATATTTTTTAAAAATTATGTTTTATTATTTCCAATTATCCTATATACAAACATTCTGTATTTCCAACAATTCATTGCATCTTCATACAAACATATATATCCAATAGATCTCAATAAATCAAAATCAAGACATAATCAGTAGATAAAATTTACCCTTAATTCCATTGGAAGTCTTTTGTATTTTTCTTCTTTAACATTTGTCTCATCCACATTCATTATCCTTCTTATTTTATAACTTACGCTATCAACCTTCATCACACCTGCACTTTACTCAAATTTCTTTCTTCTCGTTACTTCTCTTCATTCTATAAACATGCAACACTTCCTCTTACCCTCACATACTGCTACATTCACAACCATATCTTTCCTCACATTATGTGAGAAACCATTTCGACTATTGGTAGTAGGTTTGTAATTATTTTTTGACTTCCTAAATGTACTTACGGTTCTTGAGGGTAGAAACTCTGTTTTATAATTGTCTTTGTAACGCTTCCACTAAATATTCAATTGTCATAAATCCATTAGTGAATTTTCATTAAATCAACACCAAACATTTATACCTTGGGTAAAAAATTTCCAATTCCTTTCCTCCTCCTATCTACATCCCACAGTTTAAACTCCTAATTCCTCTATTTTTGTTCATTTCTCATTTAGTTTAATCCTATATTTTCCTGTCCCCTCTCTTATTCCAAGAAGACATAACTAAGCTCCAGTCGCATAATTGGGTATTTGTGAGTTTGTGTGATAAATCAAAAGAAAGTTTATCCATGTACACCATGTCAACTAGTTTTATCAACTAGTCCTCAATACTCAGTATCTCCTTTGTCTTCCATTTTTGTGCCACAAGAAGTCTGGCTGCTGTGACCATATATAAAATTATTTTCCATTATTTCCTCTCATCTTCTTTCTTTAAAATATGGGTCATATTTAGCAGGTACAGCTGGGGTTTCACAGGAAATTGGATATTTAGAATATTTTGAATCGTCCTATGAATTTCAACCCAGAAATTTTTTTTATAGAATTACATTTCCACCACATGTGGAAAAAGGTCCCTATATGTTCTTGACATTTCCAGCAACTTTTGTTTTGAAGCTTAAACATTTCCCCAATTTTGACTGGAGAAAAATACTGCCTGTGGGCCATTTTAAAGTAATTTTCGTTTACATTCTGGTTTACTGTAAATTTGTTGGTTTTCAATCTGGAGTATAACCAAGCCTCTAATTCCAATTCATGGCTTAAATCTGTGGCCCACTTTATCATTGGCTCTTTGATTTCATCTTGTTCCAGGTCTCTTGTCAATAGTAAGTAGTTTGCAAAGCTTGGTAATTTTCTTTTTATTTGATCCAAAGATGATTTTGTCTAGTTCATTTTCTTCTTTCTCAAATAAGATTTTTTTTTGTTTAGTCTAAATTGTATCTTTCCTTAATTTGTGCATAGGTAAACCAACGTATAGTATCTCCTAATTCTTCTTTGGATTTTAGTTTAACAGACTTCTCATTTTACTGATGCAGTAAATCCTTATATCTAATCCATGATTCAGTGGTTTTCCAACGGGGCGCTCCCATATTTTAAGGAAATTTAAAAGTAACAGGTTTGTAATTTGGCAACACAGGATGTGATTAACTTTAATTTAAAAAAAAAACACCATTTTGATCAGGTGAATGAGTTTTGTTCAGTTCTAAATTTCACCAGTTCTGGCTAGAAATTCTTTTAAAAAGGAAATCAATTGTGTTACCTGAAAAGCGCTATAGTACAAAGTGAGATTGGGTAAAGCCAAACCACCCATTTGCAATGTCCTAAATGTAATTGCCTTTGGCAATCTCCATTTCTTGCCATTAACCACAAATTTTTCTATTATCTAAATAATTTATGAGTCCTAGTTTGAGGTGGATGCAGAGGAATTGTCTGAAAAAGGAAAAAAAAATCAGATCAAGAGCTATCTTTATTACTGCGTGTTTTTTTATTATTATTATTATTAAGAAGTGACAAGTTAGGCTTGGACCATTCACTGAGTTTTGTTTTGATCCATTTAGTTAGGAAATTAGAATTTCTGGGTATAATTAATTTCAAATCTTTGGTTATTGTTACACCTAAATATTTAAAAGATGAAGGACACAGCGTAACACCATCTATTTATTTATTTTGCTAGGAATGTTGTTCTCTGAGGACATTTATAGACATCACTGTGGACTTGTGGTAATTGATCTTTAGTGTGGAATAACAGCCAAAAATGTTCAAAGGGTTCTCAGTTCCAGTTCATTTGAATTCTCGGGACTAGATACATACAGCAAAACATCATCTGCATACATATACTAAAAATGCCTGGTTATTGCTTGCCAATACTAGATGTGGACCCACTGGTTATATAACTGCTTGCAAAGTTAAGGGGGCCCTTCTAAAAAAAGAAAGGGGAAAAAAGCACTGTTTGGATTGTAGGCCTCACTCTAGTATAATATGTGTGCTGATGCTGTTGCTGCTATTTGCCCTCGAGCCAACTTTGACTTGTGGTGATGCTATGAGTGAGAGACCTCCACAACACCTTGTCATCAGTAGCCCTGCTCAGGTCCTGCAAACTCAGGGCTGTGTCTTCCTTGATTGAATCCATCCATCTTCAGTGCAATTTCCCTCTTTCTCTGCTACCTTCCACTTAACTGAGAATTATCATCTTTTCCAGTGACTCATCATGACGCTATACAAATAATTACACTTGAATGATGTCATTAAGTGTACAGTGCCATGGCTGAATATATAATGGATCCATTGCAAGACTTGGAAATTTGCTTGCTGAAGCTGTCCCCATGGAAAGCTTGTATTCATATAAAAAAATATAAATCTGTGAAGTTTGTTTTGGAAGCACAGGCAATCAGGCCTGTGCCAACGATTAAAGCTGCAGCACCAGTTACGTTCTCTTCTTGTCTTTGCTGGAGGATGAAGGGTGTGGCAGGAAAGATACACATTTCCACCATGGGCTGGTGGTTTTAGTGGCTGGAGCAACCTGTAATTAGAGGTAGACCAACTCTTGATTCCTAGGAGTGTTCTGTACTAACAAAACATATGAAAGTTATTCACAGAACTGTAGCAGATATGTGGCTCCCACTTATTTATTTATACATACATTAAATAAAACATTTTCTCTCACCCTTCAAGCAAAGTTCATACCAGCTTGTAGAAACTAAAAAAGCAACATACATGAAAGAATGAAAATAAATCTTGTTCATGTCTTCTGCATGGATAAGTTGCCCAATGGCTGGCTATTTTTGTCTGATGCACAACATCTGCATTCAGACCCAGGTTGCAGAGGCAGAATTGTGCATAAAGTGCTGTTGTTAATGCAGATGAACATTCCCAGCAATTGAGTGTCTGCCTGCCCGCCCGCACTGAAATGGTGGTAATACTCTTGGTTGTACAATCTTATTGTGCATTTAGCTGTGCAATCATTTACACAGTATTGCCATTCAGTGCAAGGGGCTTGTCTACACTATTAAACCCCCTGAATCCTCCTGCAAATTCCCCAAATCTGTGGCGATCAGACCACATGCCACATGGCCTTTCTCCCAAATCTGGAGTGATCTAGCCATACGTTACATGGCCCAGATTTGGAATATTCCAGGGTATTTTACCTAGATGCAGACAGAGTATGTTGGATTCAGGGTTTTCTCCACAGCAGCTGCCGCCAACACCAACTGTAACAATTTTAAAGCTTTGGAGACAGTTCCCGGTCGCAGGGAGAAGTTTTCTCCCTTCTCCTGGCTCGGCAGCGCTGCCTCCACCCACTTTCCACCCACCCATCACTTCCTTCAAGTGCTTCCATCCCTTTCTTCAAGCACCTCTTCCTGCGATGGGTGAGTGGGTGGAGACCGTGCTGCTGAGCCAGGGGAAGGAATAAAAACTCTCCCTTCAGCTGGGAACTGCCTCCTGAACTTTAAACTATGGTTGAGCTTTCAGCGGCAACAGCTGTAGCAGCCGCCGCCGCCACCAAAACTCTGCAGGAACAGTGAAGACAAGGTGCCTCACATTCCTGATGAGAATAACAATATGCGGGGCTTCAGGGTATATGTGGGGGCATGCGGGCAGAACTCCGTTCGGAGTTTTTGCCCCAGATGTAGTCAGCCCCAAGGTTGTGTAGCACAGTCAGTGCATAACTCCACACATGACGATGTAGGCTATTCAGCTCCCATGTAGGATCATGGCACTGCTGAACTCAGACTGTTGGTCAATTTGTATTGTTCTAGTTTTTCACTGTTAGCAGGTGGTCTTGTTCAAGGACTCCTTTGCAGAGCTGCTTGCTTCTCTTCTTTGAATGCCCCGTGTGCTACATGGTGGAGCAGTAGTTAGTGGCAGGCTATGGCCTCCTTTTGCAAATTGTATTGTGCTCTACATCCATTTTTGTTCTCACAGCTCAAACGTGTGTGTTCTTCCCCTCCTTTGCACAGATGCACTGGTCAGCAAACTGGACATATATTCAGCAGCTAGTTCCCCCCTTTTTGCTATTTTTCTCTCCAGGCAGGCTGTTTACTTTTTAAAAATAATAAATTCAACTACGGTGTGGGTAGTTTTTGTTATGCAGGTAAAATACCTGTACAGATTGTCTTCCTTTCTTAAAATAAGAAACCAACCAAATCCATTTTTAAAAAAAAAAATTGGGAGGACTGCTTTGTTGAGGAAATGGTTTAGTGCTGTCTCCCAGAAGGTCGTGCATGCCCAGCTTCCGCTCCTGTATGAACACAACTAGCTTTTCCTGAGCTGAATCTAGACAAAACATGTGGAGCGTGTTTCCACAGCAAGCTCATTGTTCAACTGGCATATACCTAACTGCACCATGAGCCGTGATGGTTAATGAGGTGTGAATTAATTTATATTCACTGTTTCAACAAGGCAATAAGACGGAGATTTCTGAAAACCGTGAATGGACTGATGGACATTCCCTAACTGTTTTGAGGTTTACTGTGCTGATTCATATTGTTTAATTGAGTGGAAATTAGAGTCAGATCCCTGGTTCAGCAGAGGTGATCTTTGCACAGATTGCTTTTCTCCCCTCGATCCTGCTTGTGCTAAAGGGAGGTGTGCACTGAGGAACCAAACATGTTGACCACTTGTGGGGGAATGTGTACTGGACTCCCCACACTACACAGACATTACCAAGCAGAGAGTCATTTCTTTGAGTTGGGAGATGTTTCCAGATGCTTCTAGATTGTCCTGGGTTTATTTACATAGCAGTGTTCAAAGATCTTCAAGTGCCTCTGCAGGGCATTTGATATCTGACTTGGCTTAACTCTGCTTTCTGTAGCTGTCACTTGAAAAAGCAACCCAAGGGGGCATGTTCTCTGTGGCAGAACAACCCTGTCAGTTTTGATTCCTTTTCCAAACCCATTTAGCATTCACTCCAGTAAAAGACAGAGTAAAATAATAATAATAATCTAGAGCATAGCAATACTTTTCTAAATTGCCCCCTCCTTACTACACTGAGGATTTTAAAAGCCTTATTAAAATTTTGTTTGGAAGAGAAAGGTTAATTTTCCTCTCCACAATGCTCTGTAAATTGTACCCCCTCATGCTGTGGCCCCTCTTTGCAATGAGTTTTGAAAAGCGTCTTTTGGCACTGATAGAGGGTGTGTGTGTGTGTGTGTGCGTGTGTTTTTTGGGGAAAAAACATTGCAATGGGGGAGGACAGCAGAATGGATTGCAGAGAGTAGCTTGGAAGGGATGATAGGAAAGAGGCTGAGGAATCTGATTATTTAATTTAATATCATACTCTAAATTTACGTAGCACAGTGTTTTGCACTCTTTTAACAACATTATCAGGTAAAGCCAGTGGTGGTGGTGGTGAATCTTCCAGGTTTTTCTCTGAACATTAATGGAGCTATCCACAGTGCTGAACTGTACCCCCAACTGCCACCACATGGATAGTTCAATGTTATTTTAAGGGGTGGGTGGGTTAGGGTGTTGATGTAATTATGGAGTTTTATACTGTAAGCCGTCCCGATTGCATTGCAGAAGGGCGGGATAGAAATAAATTTTATTATTATTTTTATTATTAGTTCATTTCAAGCTCATACTAAAATCTGGACCTGATTCACCACTTTACTGACATGAAAGCCACCTACTGGCACTGGGTACAGCTCTTGTGGCAACAAAAGGTGTGGACGCTGATCCTTGGTGCTGTCATATCCTTTATTATATGCAACTCTGTGAGTCTACTGGGACTGGTGAAAGATGGAGGTGCTGTAGCAAAGGAACTGGCCTGGCTGCCCATGCCCAGAAATGCCATGCTCACTCCTGAGCCTAAATGTCCATAAGAAAGCATTGACCACCATGCAAAGGCTTCCACAACTATTGTGAGACTTGCCCTCAAAGAGTCTAAGGGCTTGTCTACACAGAGGGGAAAAAATGGGTTGTCCCACAGTATTAGCAGGTTGCAGCAGCTGCGACCTGTCTTAATGGTTTTACGGCCCCCATAAACTTCACATGCCTGTAGCTGAGATGACGACCGCGAGTGGATTACTCACGTTTTTAAATCTGCTGCTGCCAAACTTTTTTTAAAAAAATCTATTTTTATGGTGTGCACAAGCGTTATTTCACCTTTCTGAAAAAAAGAGAAAATTAACACAAATTCCCCATTTTATCACCTTAGCAATCACTCGTTAAGGCGAAAATCCAACATGGCGGCAGCAGGCACTTGCCCTGTAACCCAGCCCTGGCCTGTGCACTCATCTGGCCAATCAGGTTTGCACTTCCTCTCATTTGGGCAAGCGAATCAGATCAATTTGCTTGTCCTAATGGGCAGAAATATACTTACCTGGCAGGGGAGATACCTTGATCACCCTTGTGTTGTTTTTTTAAAAAATACGGGGAAAGCTGCAAAGGCTTTTCTGGAGAGGTTTTTGCTGGTTTTGGCCACCCCTCCTTCACAATATGGTGAAATCGGGTGGAATGCCAGTAAGACAGGTAGGATGCTCCTTGCATTCTGTGAAGAGTTTTTTCACCATTTGGACAACCCCTAAGAAGTCTCCAGATTACCATAGCCAGGCCCCTCACAGCATGGTTTTTGATGGAGGGGGAGGAGATGATTCCCACTTTATAGTTCTTGGAATCTAATCAGTGCTGGCTGGTACTCAATGGAACTAGTGGGGCAGAGCCTAGAGGTCGCCACAGGTAAGGTCAAAGCACCCACACTTGTTTTATTTTTATTTATCACAATATTTACATCCTGTCCTGTGTAAAAATATCTCAGGATGAAGTACAAACAGCAAAGCAATGTCAAAATACTTCAGGATGAGGTGTAAACAGCATAGCAATAATTTAAAGCAATTTAATTAAAACAGTTGAAATACCACAGAAAGGGGAAAGGGTGGTACATGAAATTTAAGATTATGCCTTTAACCCAGAGGGTAGAATCAGGGCCAGTTTAACCTGTCTGCCAAATCAGCATTGGCAGGGGCCCCCGAGGTCAAGAGGGGCCCCCGTGTTGGCCTCCTTAATCTGACGAAGGAGACAGCCAGGAGACAGCTGGGAGGAGCCCCCTCTTACCCTCCTCCTCCAAAAACCTCCTGCTGGCTTTTTAAAAAACAAAAAACAAAACAGCCTCTCCAAAACTAAAGAGAAAGAGAAAGAAACAGCAGCCCTCCGTGGCAGAAGCTGGAGGGAGAGGCACGTCGGAGAGGGTGAGTGTGTGAGAGAAAGAGAGACAGGGAATTTGAGGGTTGTCTCCCTCAGAAAGGGCTTCTTTCTTCCTTTCCTTTCCTTTCCTTTCCTTTCCTTTCCTTTCCTTTCCTTCCTTGCACATAGATCCCCTCCAGCCCATCTTTCCAGCTGCTTTTAACCTGTCTTGGTTCCTCTCCCCTCCCTTTCCCCCTTGGTCTTCTTCAGCTTCCTCCCCTTGTTGCCAACTGGGTTCAGCCTGCAAAAGAAATTTGTGTGTGTTTGCCCATGTGCCTTCAAGATAATTTCTGACTAAGGCCAACCTACCATGGGGTTTTCTAGGGAAGGTTTGTTCAAAGGGGGTCTGCCTTTGACTTCCTTTGAGGCTGAGAGAGTGTGACTTGCCCAAGGTCAGCCAGTGGGTATTCATGGCTGAGTAAGGATTCAAACCCTGGTCTCCACAGTCATAGGGCAATGCTGAAACTTCTACAACACTCTAGCTCTTTTAACAGAAGAATATAAAGAATATAAAGAAAAATTTGGAGTAATATTACTGGGAACAATGGTTTTATTGTTGCCACTAAAACACTAGTGTCGCATTAGTGTTATGTGAGAGGCATTGGCCTAGAGCAGTGGTTCTTAACCTTTTCTTTACCAGGGACCCCCTTTAAATATCTTTTGTTGCCCCAAGACTTAAGTCAAGATTTAAAACCCTAATAATAATAGCTAATAATAATAGCTAACAACAACAACAATACAATAACACCATCCATTAAACTTTCCCTCAGAGGCACTCTTGCTTCTTCCTGCACGTTTGTGGCTGGAGTGGATTGAATGGCAATGTGCAGGCCAAGCCAGCCAGCCTTTGCCTTGGTTCCTGTCACGTGGCTACTCCACTACAGGGAGGAGGTGGGCCAAGCAGCCTTCAAGCCTTTGTGGACCCCCTGTGAGGACATTGCGGACCCCAAGTTAAGAACCACTGGGCTTAACTTCCAGAATGCTGGAAAAGGAACAATGCAGCCAGACCTTGAGAAGGATGCTGGCAGGGGGATTCTGGGAGGTGTAATCTAAGAATAACTTTCCCAGGCTCTGAATGCAGCCTAGAATCCTAGAATCATAGGGCTGGAAAGGGACCCCAACAGCCATCCCATCCAATTGGCTTCTGCCCTGCAGGAACACACAATCAAAGCATTCCTGACAGATGGCCATCCAACCTATGTTTTAAAAAACCCAAAGAAGAAGACTCCACCACACTCCAAGGCAGTGTATTCCACTTCCGAACAGCTCTTACTGTCAGGAGGTTCTTCCTAATATTCAGGTGAAATCTCTTTTCCTGTAGTTTGAACCCGTGGCTCCGTGCCCTAGTCTCTGGAGCAGCTGAAAACAAGCTTGCTCCTTCCTCAATATGACATCCCTTCAAATATTTAAACATGGCTATCACGTCACCTCTCAACTTTCTTCTCCAGGCTAAACATACGCAGCTCCCTAAGCCATTCCTCATAGGGTGTAATGGCTTCCAGACCTCCCACTATCCTTCTCAGTATCTTTCTTGAATTATTGTGCCCAGAACTGGAAACAATATTCCAGGTGAGGTCTGACCAAAGCAGAATGGAGTGATACTATTACTTCCCTTGATCTAGACACTACTCATATTAATGCAGCCTAGAATTGCATTGGCATTTTTTGCTGCTGCATCACACTACTAACTCATGTTTAGGTTGTAGTCCACTCTTTCTTTTCTTTGAGGAAATCTACACCATTACGTTAATTGCTAATAAACAAAAAATATTATGTTAGTGCCTATAATATAGTTTTTAAACTAAATTATTGGTGGCAAGTTATGTAATACAGTAGGCCCCTCTTATCCACTGGGGATTGGTTCAGGGGTGTGTGTGGATTCTGAAAACCATGAATAATAGTGAATGCCATTGAAAATAATGGGACTGCTGGTTTAAAACACCATAGAGTTGCCTTGGAGGGCCTAGAAAACAACTAGGGAGGACACATTTTCTAGGAAGACTCTATGGTAGGTGTGCTGTTTTGTGTCCCATGGATAAAGAATCCATGGATATGGGAGTCCTACTGTAATCTGAACATCCTGTAAGCTGAATAGGTTAGGTTACATTGACCTGAGATAAACATATGGGGGCCCCAAAATAAAGCATTGCAGGGGCCCCCAAAATTCCTTAAACCGGCCCTGGGTAGAATCATAGAACTGCAGAGTTGGAAGAGACCACAAGGCCATCCAGTCCAACCACCTGCCACACAGGAATCATGATCAAAGCATCCCTGACAGATGGCAATCCAGCCTCTGTTTAAAGACCTCCAAGGAAGGAGACCCCACCACGCTCCGAGGGCGTGTGTTCCACTGCCGAACAGTTCTTACTGTCAGAACGTTCCTCCTAATATTGAGGTGCATCCATTGCTCCGTGTTCTAGTCTCTGGAGCAGCAGAAAACAAGCTTGCTCCATCCTCAATGTGACACCCCTTTGTAGGAGTAGGAGTAGGGTGAGATAATAATCTAATAATAATAATAATAATAATAATAATAATAATAATATTTTTTATTTTTAACCCGCCCCTCTGCTCAGCAACCGGGGCGGCGTACAACAAGATTAAAACATCAAGTTAAAACAATCCCTCCCCATCCTAACCCTCCCACCCCTTAAAACTAAATTAAACTAATGAAGAGTTAAAACAAGAATAAAACCTGATAGATAAATAAATAAATAAATAATGGCAACGATGGCAAGGGGGTGGGTAGCAATCAGTCCACTGGAACCGGGAAGTTATTCCGGGAAGGCCTGCCGGAAGAGATCCGTCTTTAGCACTTTCCTGAAGCTATCAAGAGTAGTGATAAGACGGATTTCGTCCGGCAGGCCATTCCAAAGTCTGGAAGCCGTAGAAGATAAGGTCCTCTGGGAGGTCTGCGATAGCCTAGTTTTCATAGGCTGCAGCAGGTTCCTCCCAGAGGACCGAAGTGCGCGGGGGGGGTCATATGGGATGAGGCGGTCCCGGAGATAAGATGGACCCAGGCCATGTAGGGCTTTAAAGGTTAAAACCAACACCTTGTACTGCGCCCGGAAACTAATCGGCAGCCAATGGAGAGATTTAAGCACAGGTGTTATATGCTCTCTCCTAGATGTACCCGTAATTAACCTGGCTGCCATATTTTGTACCAGTTGAAGTTTCCGGGTTAGGCACAAGGGTAGCCCCATGTAGAGTGCATTACAGTAATCCAAACGTGAGGTTACCAAAGCATGTACCACAGTTTCTAGATCCCTTGTATCCAGGTAAGGGCGCAGTTGGCGTATCAGCTGAAGCTGATAACAGGCACTTCTGGCCGTCGCATTCACCTGACTAGTCATGTGAAGTGATGAATCCAGGAGTACCCCCAGACTGCGAACACAGTCCTTAGAGGAGAGTGTGAGTCCATCCAGGACTGGAAGTTGTATTCCCAGACCTGGTTTCGGGCCTGTGACTGTCAGTACCTCCGTTTTGTCTGGATTTAGTCTCAATCTGTTTTTCCTCATCCAATCCATTACCACTCTAAGACAGTCATTGAGAGGAGAGACACCATCTGATGTCTGAGCCGATGATCTGGTCATGGAGAAATATATCTGAGTGTCATCAGCGTACTGATGACACCGAGCTCCATGCCTCCGGATGATCTCTCCCAGTAGCTTCATATAAATCTTAAATAGCATCGGGGACAGAATGGCACCCTGAGGGACGCCACATCCCTCTTAGCATCCTCAGAGCAGAAAAGTGGGCTTTTGAACCATCAGCAACTAGCCACTCCTCCCCTAGAAAGGGGAACCAAGGCACATGAAGTATAAGATCATACCTATGCCGCCCCCCTGCTGTGAATGCATAACAGAGAGAGGAGTGGGCATTGGGGAGGGGAGAATCTGCACAATAACAGTGAAAATGACTCATTCACACCTTGTATCACAGAAACTCATAGAACAAGCACTTGGTGTTTCTCCACAATCCATTGCACAGGAAAGAGAAATGAAGCCTGCATGTCAATGTAAGGATCAGGAGTGCTAAATTAAGGCGTTGGGAAAGGATATTTTGAAATCCCTGAGAGGGTTTTTGTTTTAGAAGCCAGAACCTCAGGGAGAGTTTCAGCGGGGGAAATGCCCAAAGCATAAACATAGATCTTTTAAAGCCTCTCCCAATACAAAAACAAACAAAAAAATAAAGCCAAACCTACCTTCCTCAGTCAAATGGTAACTGGATTTGATGAACTTGCTCACTGGTATTTGTCTGCTATGCTGGCATATTTCTCCCTCTGGCTACTTAGGTCATTCATCCATTCATAACAGTCACAGCAGCAGCAGCAAATTACATTAACTGAGATAGAAAAAGAGATCAAGGCTCAACTTCTGCTGCAGTGCTGCTGCTCATAAAAGTTTTCTGCTCTGATCCAGGTAGAACAATTGCATACACATGGTGATGCTAAGACGGGATGGTGTTTTGGCATCAACATATATGGACCACCATCATGTTGGAATGAGAAAAAGGGCCACAACTTAATTGATTACACTTATGGAGGCTTGGCCATGCATCATTCTGACCATCTTTTCAGCACTTTGTTAACCGAAGACCCATCTTTTCCAGCCTGCGGGCTGAAAACTAACTGGAGTGACAGAAGTGGGTTTCTACAGGGACAAAAGCCACTGCATGGTTTCCTTGGCACCAAAGGGTGAGGCAGGGTCACCTGTCCTAGAGCTGGGTGTGTCACCTGTTACCCACATCCTCAAGATTCCATAGGTGGACCCCCAACTGTGCATGACAGGCCTGCTGGCCTCACATGCCCCAAACTAGATCTGGCCCTATACAAAACTGTCCAAAAGTTCTGATAAAGCATTATGTCCATGAACAGCTCCAGACTGCTAATAAAATCAACTATCACTTGAAGGGAGGGTGGGTAGGAGGAAGATGGAAGTCCAAATGCAGGTCGAGTGCCTGGGAAATGGTTTTATGCTCCCTGAGGCTGACCTGAGTGAAAACATCCGCTCCGTCCAAGAGATCCTGCCCACAGCCAACTAGGCTCCACTTGATTGGCCAGTTTTGTGCCATTTCTTTGGGAGCCCATGAAAACCATGCAGGCTTCTGGGAAGAAACTGCTGACACCTTCAAAGATGGCACCTTTCCTCCAGTTTGCCCCTCCACAATGCACAAGACAGGCTCTTGTGTATGTCTGGGGCTGTTCTTAAGAGCCAGGCACCCATTTGGTGCTTCTAAACATGTGAAGGAAACCTTTGAACAGAAATTGCAGGTTACTGACTGTGGCCATCCTTCTTGACTCACATGATCCTCCCTTGGCTATCCAGTCCTCTGATTGTCCTCTGGGGAGCATGAATGCCCCTTTATGATATGCAGGCAAGACAGAGCTCCCTGATGACGTTCCTGATTCCTGATCATGCCTTGCAGTGAAGGAGATGGATGCTACACAGAGCTCTGCTCCTTTTGCACATGCACAGCTCCTCTGCTCCTACTGGAAGAATTGCCACTCACTTAAGGGTTAGGAGCCAGCAGTGAGCCAGTGTCACTGGCAGCAAATCACAAAACAGAAGCACACACCTGATAAATGTACCCATGTACCATGTAGCTGGGCATCTTGTACATGGGATACAGGTAGAGCTCCCTGTCCATCTTAGATGACACCCCACTCCTGGATGTAATGGGATCTGGTTGATGACGGATGGAATATTATGGATGAACTCAATGGAAACTCAGTGTATTGTGCAGAACAGCCAGATCCTGCTTTGCTGATCAAGCTCCCTGCCTATCTCTTCAGCTAACAAGTGAGGCTGAGAAAATTGATCTGCTGCAGGCTAATGTCAAATCCATGGTTGGGATTTTAACCAAGGTCTCCTAGTTTTAGTCTCCGTTTCCTATCTGCTGTATGCTGTTAATGGGAGCTTGAGTGTGAGTCTGGAGTTATATGATGCAGAGAACTAGGAAACACGCTGTGGGTGTTTGAGGGAGCCAAATGTAACCACCTTTATCTTTTCATTCCCACAGATATGCCATGGCACTCTCCAACAATCACATCTGTCCAGTCCACAACTGGTAAGAGTCCTTTCCTATATGGTGACTTCTATTGGTGGTTGTGAAAGTGTGAGTTGGTTTTTCTATGCTGTTTGCTCGCTTCATCTTAGCTCAGTTGCCTTTTAACCTGTGCTGGGGAGAAGATCTAGGTCTGTCATTAAAATATAAAACATGGAGATTTATTTAGCCTCTGTACTAAATGTAAGGAGTTGTGCTTTTATTTAGCCTATTTCAAATTAGAGTTGGTTGCCCAGAAGTCACAAGCTCTTGTCTAACCAAAAGAACTCCAACCATTAAAGCTGGATGCTATGCAAGTCTATAATTACCTGAACTGCAAGTACAGTTTGTGCAGTCTGCCATCTACTATAGAGAATATGTTCTTTTTTCTTTTTACAGTTATAGTTTGGGTGTTGTTTTTTGCTGTTTTTAAGCCAAGTTGGTAGTCTTCTTGTTCTGGAGAAAAATGTAGGAGCACCCTCTAATTTTAGCATAAAGGCTGTAAATAGGGTTGAAGTAGTGTTGCCAGGTTTCAAAGCACTGGCGAAGGGCTAGTCTAGATGAGGCAATATAATGTCGATTGATGAGCAGGCCAATTCCCAACAGCTTTCATTTGTCTCCATGTTTTTTTTCCAAGATCACAGGTATGCGAAGCTATCCACATTCAATGTTCAAATGGGCATGCCTGTGAGTCAATATGGCAGGCGCAAGGGAACTACTCACATTTTTATTCTCACCAGCTGCCACCCAACAGTATTTTTTAAAAAGCAAATCCAAGGTACAGAAGTGCAACCTTCCACTTAAATAAACGGGATGGGGGAAGCTGTTTTGTCACCTCAGCACACAGTCACTACAGAGAAAATCCAACATGGCAGTTCCAGGAATTGCCTTGCCAGCAAGCTCCACCCCCCCACACGTGTCTGACCAATCAGGTTTCCAATTCCACTCTTATTAGGAAAGTACAGCAAAGCAACTCATTTCTCCCAACGAGCAGGAATGCACATTTCCATTGCAGTTTTTTAAAACCCTTGTTTATGGTGTTTTTGGCCCCCTTTCTCCTAAATACAGCTAAATGATGCGGGATCCCATTTAGACAAATCATATTCTCCTCAAATTCTATGAGGAGTATTTTCACTGTTTAGACAAGCCCTAAGATCTCAGAGAATTATTATGCTTTCCTAGGCCTCTAAGCAAAGAGATAAATCTCAGTTCAAGTGGAAAGTTTGCTTTAAACCATGGCTGCCCATTTCCACACTTTCCTAGCTGGTGCCAGAAGTAAGTCGGAGGGACTGGGGAGAGAGCTGATGCCATTGTGCCATTAGGAACAAAGTAGGAAGTGGAGGACCATCATCATATCCTGTGAGCCTCCTTGTTGCATGAACCCTGGCTGCCACAGTACAGAGCATGAAGGGAAAGTTTGGGTCTGGAAAAACTCCCATTGTGTCATGTGTGGTGTTAGCAAGATTGTGCAGGATACAAGCTGTAGTGGGAATGGTGGCAACTCAGAGGATGGTGGACTCTCTTTCTTTGGAGGTCTTAAACCAGGGGTGGGCAACTATGGAAGACTAGATGTCTTTCATGAGATTTTGGAGGGCTGCACCCCCACTGCACTTGCTCCTGCAAAAATAATGATAACAATTTGTTGCCCCCCCCCATGCCTTCTATGGAGACATGGTTTGGGCCTTCTTCATGGCTTGTTGAGACCAAAAATGTTTTTGAACTTTTTTTAAAAAAAATATTTTGACCCCTGGGAGCAGGTCTTAGGGGGCTCCAAATTTGGTGGAAATGCCCCCCACACCACCTAGAGATCTTTTTGGTCATTTTGGAGCTTTTTTTTTTTTTTTATCCTTGAGGGGCTGCACTTTGCCCACCCTTGCCTTAAACAGAGGTTGGGTGGCCATATTTCAGGAGTGTTTTAGTAGTATCTTCCTGCATGTCGTGCAGCAATGGCCTTGTTGTACCTTTCAGATCTATGATTCTCTAATTCTAACTGCTGCAGCTGGTGGGCACATTTTATAGTCTGCCTAGCTACAAAAAATGAGTGCCCCTGTTCAACAGTTCTGGGGTGCCGCTATTTCCTGGTTAGCCAGGTTTTACCAGGCATCAGTTTACTTAGGAGATTTTCAGACCTGTAAAAATCGTGCTTTGCCGCGCAAGCAGCCTCCCGAGGCTGCTGCGCGGCAAGGGTCAATTTCGGACGACGCCGTTTCTCTCTCGGCGTCGTCGTGACTGTTGCGGCCAGCACTGGAGGCGGCCGCGCTATTTTTTACTCACGGACAACTTCCGTGAGTAAAAAATAGCGCGGCCGCCTCCAGTGCTGGCCGCAACAGTCACAGACGCCACCGAGAGAGAAACGGCGTCGTCCGAAATTGACCCTTGCCACGCAGCAGCCTCGGGAGGCTGCTTGCGCGGCAAAGCACGATTTTTACAGGTCTGAAAATCTCCTTAGAATCTCATTGAATTTGTTTCCATTGTCAGCTGGCCCAGAAAAAGTTCTGACTCCTCCCTCCACCTTGCCTGCCTTTGGCTCCTCTGACATCACCAGTGGCCACCTCCTGCTCTCAGGTTCTGGCCCTGAAATCTCAGAGAATGGGATGCTGCTGACATGTCAACCTTACCAGTGATTTTCTAGCAGTGGGCAGTGCTCTTCCCTGGATTTCAGGGAAGGTGCATGTAGTTTGGAAAAAGATATTAATTATATTTTGAAATCTGGAATATGGGTGGGGGGAATTATATCTAATGATGCCGCTTATTCCATCATCTTACAATGTTCAATAATGTTCCTGTTGCCTTTCTTTACCTCTGTCCTCCTTTTTTGTGTAGGATTCATTGTGTTTGAATGGTGCTACTGCCCACCCCTGCCAATCCACAACTTCTCCAGCTTAAAACTAATGTCCTTCATATTCTTTTTTAAAAAAATTACAAATCATAGAATCATAGAATCATAGAATCATAGAATTGCAGAGTTGGAAGAGACCACGAGGGCCATCCAGTCCAACCCCCCTGCCACGCAGGAAATCACAATCAAAGCGTCCCCGACAGATGGCCATCCAGCCTCTGTTTAAAGACCTCCAAGGAAGGAGACCCCACCACGCTCCGAGGGAGTGTGTTCCACTGCCGAACAGCTCTTACTGTCAAAAAGTTCCTCCTCATGTTGAGGTGGAATCTCTGTTCCTGGAGCTTGCACCCATTGCTCCGTGTTCCAGTCTCTGGAGCAGCAGAAAACAAGCCTGCTCCATCCTCAGTGTGACATCCTGAGGATTATTAAACATGCTTTAGTTTGGTTTTGGTTGTGATATTTCAGATTTTAAATAAAATGATTAGTAGGGGCAGGATTGAAGGAGGCATCAGATTTTTATGTTTTCGAAAAGGAGGCCTGAGTAACATTGTCCTAAGGAAGAAGGTGTTAGAAGTTAAAGAGATTCTAGACAGAGAGGAAAATAATCTATTTTACACCATTAAGGCCATCAGCTTGCCATGTCAGGGCATGAGAAACAGAAGAGTACATGTGTCATTCAGTTGTGGGGAATGTTTTCACTATGCTTTAAAAAAAAAATCCAGAGCAGCAGCAACAGAAAACTGCTATCTGGAATTGTGGTTCATGTGAAGGAGAAAGTGCACTGGTTTTAAACTGCAAATTGTTTTTCACTGCATAATCAATACTGCTTCTGGGATGCCTTTGGCCCCAGAGAGAAACAATCCTGTTGCACATATCCTACAAGCCAGGCATCCTCCAGCCTTAAGGGTTATGGTGTTTAGAGAATACCACCCCACAGACAGCCCTGTGGCTTTCTGTGGACAACATTCCATGTTGTTTTTGTGGCCATGGAGAATTGAGTTTACACCAAAGTGCTTGAGGGGTTTATAAGGAGACTGTGCAAAAAACTGATCCAGTCAAGAGGAGAGCAGTGAGTGTAAAGTACGGAGTAGGGCATACTAATATTAAATTAATCAGAAGACCACATGGAAGTAGGGAAAGGGGAAGGTGTCCAGCAAATCCTTGACTTCAGCTTGAGGTGAACTAAATTAACTTTCAGTCAATACTCCCTCACTCCCTTTTCTCATATTGATGTGACTTCTCTGCCACCATCCTACATAATTTCTTCATGGATTTACCCATAATGTTTTGTAGCCCAGTATGGCTGTGATCAGTATTGGTTGTTCAGGGACTGTAGTCCAAACTGGGGATAATTACGGTAATACCTTTGACACAACAAAAGCAGAAGTAGGTGAATGGCTTTTTCAGCATTCTGTCATTGCAAGGTTCGTAAATTCTGTTTATCACCAAATCGAGACAGTTTGTCTTATCAGTAGAAAAGTTGGCATGGAAAAGCTACGTTGTAGGGGGCATAATCTGACCAGGTTTTGCAAAATTAAGTTGTTCTTTGTCACCAAGCTGGCCTTTAACTTATGACAACCCTATGAGAGACCTTGAAGAGCCACATCGTTGACAGCTCTGCTAAGATTTTGCAAACTCAGGGCTGTGGCTTCTTTGACTGAATATATCCCATCTGTAATGTGCTCTTCCTCTTTTCCTATTCCTTTCAGCTTTAATGAGCATTATCATCAATTGGGTTATAGGAGCTTTAAAATGGTGCATTGAAAGGCAGTTGCTCTGCATTTGCAGCCATGTTTGTATCTAGTCAAAACACAAATGTCTGCTTTGGACAATTTAGATCAGTATATAAAAAACAAAAGGAAGCCCCCAAAGATGCTCTAATGATGTGCACTTAAGAGTCTGGCAAATATCTTCTAATGCATTTGTTCTTAAAGCTAAGGGCAAGGTGAGAGGGGGAAGCTGAAATAAGGAGAGCTCACCTGATTTTCAGGCTCTGGTCTGACTTACTGCCACTAATGATCAGCTCTACATCTCTTTTGATATATTTTCTGCTGCGTTCATTTGATTCACAATCTGTGACAACACTGGGTAGTATCTGTTGTCGTTATGTTGCATGTTGTTAAACCACTGTCTCAGCTTTTGCCTCTCACCAATCCTCAGCTATGCATACTTTATGGCCAGTACATTTTGGATAGACAATTAAGAAACACACACACACACACACACTCGAATAGTATAGGTTTTTATACTGATCTAAACTGTCCAAAGGAGATATTTGTGTTTTGGCTAGATACAAACACCACAAATAGTATAGGAATAAAGATAGAAAAATAAATACATTAAAGTCTACCTTACAGAAATAAAGATTACTGAAATGTCTGAAACCCTTTCAGTCTCTCTCTCTCTCTCTCTGGCTTTTCTTCGCAAACGAAGATTCAGGAAGGACTCATCCCGCGCCTTCTGCAAGCGCGCTGATGACTAAAAAGGCCAATCCGAGATAAACAAGTCCGGTTGCAAAAAGCGCAGCAGAAGGACTCCTTGGGTGATGTTTTTGGGTTGTGATTCTTTCTGCGTTGTCGTTTCTCTTCAAGACTTGTTCGTCGTGAGTTCTCAAATAAGGCTGCAGCATTGTGGATATTGCGTCTCCATGCCTCCCGATGTGAGGCCAGGGCGGACCACTGTTGGTGATCAATTTGGCCAAGCCTGAGATGTTGTTTCAGGGAGTCTTTGTATCGCTTTTTTGGAGCGCCCCTCTTTCGCTGACCCGTGGCGAGTTCACCGTAGAGTAGTATTTTTGGGAGGCGATGGTCCTCCATCCTAGAAACGTGACCTGCCCAGCGCAGCTGTGTTCTCAATATCATGGCCTCAATGCTGGTGATCCCTGCTTGTTCAAGGACAGCAACATTCGTCACATAGTCAGTCCAGTGTATATTTAGGATTGTGCGTAGACAGCGCTGATGAAAGCGCTCGAGGAGTCGTAGGTGGTGGCGATAGGTGACCCATGTTTCAGATCCATAAAGGAGGATAGACAGTACGATGGCTCTATACACACTGATTTTTGTGCTTTGCCTCAGGTGTTTATTGCTCCAGACTCTTTTGTGAAGTCTTCCAAATGCACTATATGCCTTTGCTAATCTGTGATCGATCTCTTTGTCAATCTTGGCATCTGATGAGATGATGCTTCCCAGGTAGGTGAACTGCTGAACGGACTTGAGCACTGATTTGCCGACGGCAATGTGGGGATGGTGGTGTTCGTCCTGTGGTGCAGGCTGGTAAAGAACTTCTGTTTTCTTCAGGTTGACTTCTAGCCCAAACAGCTCTGCAGCTGTTGCAAAGCAGGACGTTAGGCGCTGCAGAGCTGCTTCTGTGTGGGCAACCCTTTCAGTAACTTAGTGTATACCACAAATGCTGCATGTAGTTGAATTGCACAGTACCCGAGAACTCATATAATTTAAAGCATTTCTTCTACCAAAAACTCAAGAGATTCTCAGACAGAAAAATAAATAAATCCCTCTTTGATGAGACTAGGGACCATCTAAACGGTGAAAATACCCTTCATAGAATTTGCTGGGAATCCTACCTATCTAAATGGGATCCAGCACCAATCCACACTATGCGGAAGGAGGGGGGGCCAAAACGGCAAAAACAACAGGGTAAAAGCCTCCACAGATTTCCCTGTACTTTTTCACAAACCGCAAGGTGGGTGCACATTTTTGCTCATTGGACTATAGAACAATAAAAAACCCTCAAAGGGAAGCACAAGCTGATTGGCTGAGCGAATGCAAGGGCAGGGCTTGCTAGGAGGGCAAGCGTCCGCTGCCACCATGTTGGATTTTTGCTTTAGCGATTGCTCACTAAGGCGATAAAAAGGATAAATATTTTCTGTTTTGCTTTCTTATAAAATTGGAGAATAGTTCTATCATACCAGCACACCTTGGGATGACCTGTAAAAAAACAACAACACCCAGCCATGGTGAAGAACTAACACAAGTAAATCACTCACGGCCGCCATTAGGAACGCCAGGTTTATGGGGGCTTCTGAGGCCAGAAAAACCGTTTAGACATGTTGCTGCTGCTGTGAGATGCCAATACTATGAGGTATTTTAGACTTTTCCCCCTTGTGTAGATGGGCCCCAGAAGTTTATGCAGTTTAATTTTCATTCCACATATATGCTACAGCCTCACATAATCTTCTCTTCAAATTGAAGGATGTTTGATTCTCACATCGTCTTAGCACTTTATCACATGAGGCTGGTTAATCACATCTACAGCAGAATAACAGTGCCTTTGGCTGGTATTTATTACACAATGTTGTGTCTCTTCTGTTGCTGCTCTTCATTTAAATAGTTGGTGGAGTGCACCTTTTCACTGATGGGGAAAACCCATCAATGGCTCCCAATATCGCTGCTTTTCCACCTCTGCTTCTAGTGTGATTGGTCCCTTCTGCAGCAGTTCCTATTGGTTTATTTATGTATTTATTTGATTTGATTTGATTTATATCCCACCTTTCTCTGGATACCAGCAGTCAAGTGGCATGAGTGGGCATGATTTTCCTCATCTCCCCACTCTCCTTATACCTCCAGACAACAGGCTGGTGTGATAAAACCCTAAGAAAGAGCCCTGGGGAAGGGAGAGGGAGGCTTAGCAAGGTTAGCTCCTATTTCACTCCTTCCCTCCCACAAGGAAACACCCCCTCCTTAATCCAATGCCCCCGCCCTTTAGGCTGATCACTCTATACCCCCTTCCCTCCACTAATTGCCAGCAGAGTTGTCCCCTCTGACAGAATGAGGGGTATTTTGCAAACACACCAACATCCACTTGGTGTGGGACCTGCGTCTGCTTATCCTCATGATGCTTCTTAAAAAAAAATCTTTTTGGGGTGGAAAGTCCCCTTTTGCAAAGTTTACAGAATGGGTGGTGGGGGTGGGGGGTGGAGATAAGAGGAAAGACAAGAAAAGAGGACCAGAAGAGGAGAAACAAAGGATGCTTTAAACAAAAATTTTTTAGGGTGAAAAAATCCATGATGCAAAGCCTATAGAAAGAGGGGCAGGGGAAAATAAGAGGCAAGACAGAATCATAGAATTGCAGAGTTGGAAGAGACCACGAGGGCCATCCAGTCCAACCCCCCTGCCACGCAGGAAATCACGATCAAAGCATCCCCGACAGATGGCCATCCAGCCTCTGTTTAAAGACCTCCAAGGAAGGAGACCCCACCACGCTCCGAGGGAGTGTGTTCCACTGCCGAACAGCTCTTACTGTCAAAAAGTTCCTCCTCATGTTGAGGTGGAATCTCTGTTCCTGGAGCTTGCACCCATTGCTCCGTGTTCCAGTCTCTGGAGCAGCAGAAAACAAGCTTGCTCCATCCTCAGCGTGACATCCCTTCAAATACTTAAACAGGGCTATCATATCACCTCTTAACCGCCTTTTTTCCAGGGTAAACATACCCAGCTCCCTAAGTCTCTCCTCATAAGGCATCGTTTCCAGACCTTTCACCAAAGAGAGGACCAGGAGAAGCAAAGGGCAGGGGCAAATTCATGTTTTCAGACTGGTGGCACAATAGTGCAATTGTGTTTTCAAACTGGTATGTTGCCAGTATCTTCCCGTTTCTTTCAACAACGCACTTGCTGTGAGACAACAGGCTGGTGTGATAAAGTCCCTAGTCACAAAGTTTACAGAAACAGGAAGAACACAAAGGTTCCAAAGGTTCTCTGGAAATGTTTCATTTTGATTATGTACTTCTAAGAACTCCAGTGGGAACTACTAGCAAACCAGCCTTCATTCCATTTTACTTATTAATATTAGTCATGGGAATGTTGCTTTATATTGGGGTGGGCAACTGCACACAGGACAGAAACAATTTTTTTCTTCCTATGCCTGCCTGTCAGGCTGCAGTAGCACATTTTAGCATCTCAGAAATGATGTGATGTCACTTCTGGATGCCATTTTGGCCCAATTTTGTGCAATTGTTTTGGTCTGTTTTGGGAATGTTTGGGGGCTGGGGAGTTAGAAGAGCAAACTGTTATCTCTTTATGCATTTTAAGTGGATTTGGGGTGGTTTGGTTGCAAAAAAAAAAAAATGCCCCAAAACCAGCCTGAATTTTTAAAAAACTTTTTGGGATTGGATCTGGTGGGTTTGAAGGGCTTTTGAGGGTGGTGGTGCTGTGGGCCACGTTTAGGGGATCCAAGGGCCACATGTGGCCCATGGGGTGCACTTTGCCCACCCTCTACTTTATATCCTGTATTACCTGTTTGTGACTTGATATCTATCCCTGTGACTCAAAGCACTGAATCCCCTCAGTTTATCTGTTATGTTAAAGAATGCCATGGTAACTGTATCAAAGAGAATGCCACCTGCAAATCCTGAAATATAATTTATATCATCAAGTATATATACGCCCAAGATGTTCAATAAAACAACAACTGACCTACACATAAGTTTTAGGATCTATGAATCTTCAGTCTGACGTGAAAATCAGAATAACCAGCAGTTCAGAAAATCACAGCCCATGAGATAGAATCATAGAGTTGGAAGAGACCACAAGGGCCATCCACTCGAACCCCCTGCCATGCAGGAATACACTACCAAATCATTCCCGACAGATGGCCATCCAGCCTCTGTTTAAAAACCTCCAAAGAAGGAGACTCCACCACACTCCGAGGCAGTGTATTCTACTTCCGAACAGCTCTTACTGTCAGGAAATTCTTCCTAATGTTTAGGTGGAATCTCTTTTCCTGGAGTTTGAACCCATTGCTCCATGTCCTAGTCTCTGAAGCAGCAGAAAACAAGCTTGCCCCCTCCTCAGTATGACATCCCTTCAAATATTTAAACATGGCTATCATGTCCCCTCTCAACCTTCTCTTCTTCAGACTAAACATGCCCAGCTCCCTAAGCCGCTCCTCATAGGGCATGGCTTCCAGACCACCCACCATCCTGGTCGCCCTCCTCTGGACACATTCCAGCTTCTCAGTATCCTTCCTGAATTGTGGTGCCCAGAACTGGACACAGTATTCCAGGTGAGGTCTGAATACAGTGGCACTATTATTTCCCTTGATCTAGATACTATATTCCTATTAATGCAGCCTAAAATCGCATTGGCTTTTTTAGCTGCAGCATCACACTGCTGACTCATGTTCAGCTTGTGGTCCACTAAGACTCCTAGATCCCTGTCGCATGTACTACCATCAAGCCAGGTGTCACCCATCCTATATATGTGCATTTCATTTTTACTGCCCAAGTGTAGTATCCTACATTTCTCCCTGTTGAAATTTATTTTGTTAGTTTTGGCCCAGCTTTCTAATCTGTTGAAGTCATTTTGGATTCTGATCCTATCCTCTGGGATATTCGCTACTCCTCCTAATTTGGTGTCATCTGCAAACTTGATAAGCATACCCTCTATTCCCTCATCCAAGCCATTGATAAAGTTGTTGAATAGCACTGGGCCCAGGACAGAAACCTGTGGCACCCCACTGGTCACTTCTCTCCAGGATGAAGAGGAGCCATTGGTGACTACCCTTTGGGTTCAGTCAGTCAACCAATTACAAATCCACCTAACAGTTGCATTGTCTAGCCCACAGGTTACTAACATTTTTGCAAGAATGTCAGGGGGGACCTTGTCAAAAGCCTTACTGAAATCAAGATACACTACATCCACAGCATTCCCTTCGTTTATGAAGTTTGTAACTCTATCAAAAAAAGAGATAAGGTAGTCTGGCATGACTTGTTGTATTGGTGTATTGGTTATTGCTATCTGATCCAAGAGCATTGGAAACAAGAGATAACATCTGAATATATAGACTCTGTGCCTTAACACCAAGTAACTCTCAGCCTTGAAGATAACCCCTGACATCATGTATCCACCCTAAATGCCACACTCTGCACTTTTGCCACAGAAATGCCACACTCTGCAAAAGAGCTGCCACTATTGCTAAAGTGTACTTTAATTCATATTAGACCAGCAAAAGAAGGCAGAAGGCAAACACCCCTTTCTGCTCCCTCTCCTTGTTTATTTACAATCAAAGCAAGTTGATGTCTGATACCCTAAACATCTAATTGGCAGCAGTAAGATTATCTTGGACTATTCTCCTGCATACGTTATGTTTGGAAATTAAGCATGCCTCTGTCTCAAGAGGTTTGTAGGTCAAATGTGATCAGAATATGCCTTTTTTACATTGTAGAAAATCCATTTAAAAACAAAAACAAATTATGAGGCAGTGAGGGTTTCTCTAATAAAGGTTTAGGCTGGCCTCCTTTGAGTTGAATTCTGAGAGCAACTCTGTCCCAGTTTTCATAAATCTGAAGTCTCTTTGCAATCAAGGATGAAACTATTCCAGAGGAGTTCACAGGGTATTCAGGAAGATGAGGTGGAGAATTGGCAGCATTTGCTTCTTGGAAGCTGTTCTTGCAAACATTTCAGTCAAGAAATCGACTGTCTTTAGAAGTGGGTTTCTGCTCTACCATCGGGGAAATATTTGGTTCAGAATGGGAAATAAAATATAAATACATGCAACAAAATACTTTGTATTGACTTAAAAGAATTCTCCAAGTTTTCCCAACTGCTTCTGTCCACAAACAGAAAAATGATAGGATTGAATTGGGCCAAGACCACTGTGGGGGAGAAGAGGGGGGAACAGAGAGGGAAGGAAGTTGCCTGTGTTTGTTTTTTTGGTCTTTAAATAATTCCAGTGTGTAAACAAAGCAGAGGTTAGGCTGGAGTTGGAGAGACACCAAATGTCAACCTCTGGTTTTGGGGGGAGGGAGAATTGAGAACATTTTTAACCTTTACATTTCCAAGCTGATTCAAATTAATGTGTTCCCAGCCACACTTATCTCTCGCCCTTTTTCTAATTTACTCTTAGCCATGTGCTAAGTGCCTCATGCAGCAAAGTGGGCCTCATTTTTGTGACCCTTGAAGCCCCCCCCCCCCTGTCCATTAACCGTCCCATAAGAAACAACAACACCTGGCACAGTTTTGGGGTAATTTGTGCCTTCAAGTCACACAGAACCCCCCCCCCAAACTCATAAAAACATGTAAAAATATCCCCCACCAACCTCCACAAACACCCCGAACCCCTGTACTATTATGGATGGGCTCTCCTGAGGAGGGTGCAGTGGCTCACTTGCGCTCTCAGGTGGAGATCTACATAATACATTAAATGAAGAAAAAAATGTCAACACAAGGCTGATGGGGGGGATTGGATGTGGCAAAGAAAAAAGGAGGAGCAGACATGCACTGGCTCATTCACTTGCTCACTTGCACACTTGTGTGGAGATCTGCATGCATACTTTGAAGTAAAAAAATGGTGACACGCCACACTTGCTGGACCTAGGTAACGACCCAAAAACCTGTCCTATCCTCCAATTAGCTCACCCCCAATTTCACCCCAATCCTGACACATGTGTAAAAAATCCAGCTTTTCCTAAAACCGTGGAGTAAAAAGTTACTTTTTAAAAATTGCATTAGCAAGTAAAAGAAGTGCTTTCACTGTGAAACCAGTCATACCTCATGTGTTCCAACAGAACTTGAAACAAAGTATGTTGGGTTTTTTGTGTGTCTACGTAGACAAGTTCACGCTAGTTTGGGAAATTCAAAACAAACAAACAAAACAAAGATACAAAAAGTTCAGGAAAGCACCAAAACATATTTTAAAAGTCCCAAGTAAATGCGGGAGTGTCATAAAAGAGCATACCCTACCTGGCTGTCGTGATCTCACCTGAAAGTGTTTGCCCATTGACGCTGCATTCGTGTGAGTACAATGGCGCAAGGTGTCGATAAAAAAGTACATTTTTTAAACAGTATATGATCATGAAAGGACGACATCATCTGGTACGTGTGCCTTTTCATGATCATTAGGCATCCTTATGATGCTATCTTTAGACTAAAGACATTATCAGATGCAGCAAAAATCTCATGATTACGACGTCAAGGTAGCACAAATGGGCCCCACTATCACACATTGTTGTCTTCGCGTTATTACTCTGTGCTCCAGCCACGAAAAAGGCATTCTTTCTCATTCACGGGACAAGCTGTCAATAGGTCATCAATAGTACTCTTTTCTCACTATCGATAGTTTTCGATACCACGTCCCATTGTAATTGTGAGATTACAGCATGAATTGGTGGTCCTCAGTGGGAGAACTTCTGGGTGAGAACCGAAAACGAAGCACATGATGTTCTTTTTATGAACTGTCCCCCTTTAGTTTGCATGTTTTTAGGTTTGTTTCAGTGCTTGTGTGTTCATTTACTTTGTTAATTATGGTGGGGTTTTTTTAGTTTTAAGCATGCTCGCGTCTTCTCATGGGAAGTGCCAAAATCTTGCCCATGCCAAATTGTGGGAGTAAACTCCTGTTCTTAAAGCACTAGTGGTCTTCATGTGATAATTCCAAGGCATTTCTTTCACGTGATTACAGCTATGTGTGATAATAAGTGTTATAATGCCATGATGTTCCCACTATCTTCATTTGCGGAATTACAGTGTTTATAGATGCTAGTCTGATAATGTTCTAACTCTCAGAACTGTAGACTGAGTGGTTTCCCATCCCAAGAGTTTCTAGAGTTTGTTCTGTGGTGTTGCAATGGTTGCCCATCAGCATCAGTATGGTTCTGAGGTTTGAGTTCAGAGACTAAAGCTGTGTGATTGCTCTTTTTCCAGTCCGGGAATGGCAAGGTGGCTCCTCTGTCTGCTGACTGTTGAATTGATTGTTAATTGTTTGTGAACCAGATGGAGAAGGTTAACTCACAGGGTATGGAATGCCTCCAAAAGATACAGAAAGGAATTTACAATAAGTAACTTCCCCCTTTCAGTGTGTTAGTTATACTCTTTTGGTTTATTGGTGTGGCTTATCAACAGCACAGGTATTTAATTTTATATGGATTGGGAGTACAGAAAATAATAGGGCTTCCTTCACTGCACAACATTTTCCCACTGAGCAAAATGGCCACTGAAACCTCAGAAGTTACCCATGCCTTTTTTGTGTGAAAGTAGTACACCAGTATTTAGACACTTGAGTGAATGCATCTGGGAACTCTATCTGGTATTATTCTCATATTGTACCTTAAGTCTCATATTGTGTTAAGTCTCTGTGATTAGTTAATTAAAAATCAGGCCCTCTTTTAGTCACCATTTATCCAGAATGACCATCTATTGCTAGAAGCAGGAGGGCCCTGCATATCTATGGTTCTGAGGCCACGGTATTCACATGTTTGCTCTTTGCCTACATTTTGGAAGGGCTTTAAGGTCTTCCTTTCTTGGCTAGATTTCTGGTTCTCCTTATAGGGCTTATCTAGATGGGCAATTTACCCCATCTTGCCCCCATCTTAGAGCCCTGCAGTCCAGATGATTCAGGGCATTTGCCCCATTTTGCCCCTGGGCGAGTCCTTATGACCCCTGGGGCAAAAACAGGGCCAAGAAGCGGCCAGGGGGGGGAGATGGGGTAAGGCCCATTACACTGTTTTAAAATAATACCTGGTAAAATCTGCTCGAGATGGCAAAAAAAAAAAAAAAAAAAAAAAGGCTTGGGCCCCTGGACTGCAGGAATCCACACTGCCACACCAGCCTGTTGCTGAAGCTGCCATCTGCTGTTGCTCTTCCGGATCCAGGAAGCAGGCCCACAGCGTATGACCAGCCTGGTCACATGAAGGGGGCCTTGTTCACATGCTTCAGACTAGCTTCCTGGCTTCAGACAGGGGGACGAGGGCAGCAGTGGTTGCAGCTACGGATCGCCATGGCGGTCTGGACTTCCTCCCATTTTGTGCTGGTGATGGGGGAGGAACATGCCTGATCCGCAGGCAGAATACATTCTATGGGTGCAATTTTCTTGGTATAATCCAAAATGCCATTTCCATCTCTAGAACATTTCCCCAATAGACTTGTTTGCACTTATTCTTTATTTTCCCAATTTTTTCAAAATATCATTTGAATTGTTTTTATTCTGTGACTACCTTGCTTTTTGTTTCTGCTCCTTAAAAGTGTTTCTTTATCGCAAGGGTGGACAAAGTGGGCCCTTTTGAGCCGCCTCTGACCCCAGCCCTCTAATAGGTCACTTCCAGTACCTAAAAAAAGTGGGGCTGGAATAATGTTTTAAATGGCGTTTCACCCTTTCCTTGAGGCCTCTTGGGATGCTCTTTGTTATTTTTTTCCACTAAGGTCTGGCAGTGGACAAAAATCATTCCTGGAACCTTAGAAGTTGCCAATTCCTGTTTTGTTTTGTTTTGTTTTTTGTTGTTGTTGTTTTTTGTTTGTTTGTTTGTTTTGTTTTGTTTGATATCTTGCATTTATTACCTATTATGAATTATTAGCTGCCCTGGGAGCAGAAATACTAAAAGCCAGGAAATTCGTGTTAAATAAACCATTGGCAAATCAAAGACTCAAGGAACAGTAGATTACAAACCAACTTATACTGTAAACAGATCACCAGTTAGAGAGCAATTTTGTGATTCCTAGAAAATATTCACTCACCCCATAAAGTTCTCTGTTCCTACCTGTGATTTTCTCTCTGTGCAAAATCCACATCTTCACAGTGCTGCTTGGATATATTTTTTTAATCGGGAAGAGACAGCATCTTGCTTAGTATGTGGATAAGCAACTAAACGCTAGTATGGCCAGTTGCCAGACTTTTGTGGTAGATAGAACCATGTTCTACTGGAATTATTACTTGCCAACATCATTAACAACCCTAAAAATAGCTCTTCCAATATATCCTGTATCCACTTGCTAGTCCCAACTAGAATAGACACATCATCAAGTAAGGGTTGACTAGCATTCAGCAATAGATTCAGTGGGCCTACTCTAGTTGGGAATAATAATGGATTTAGAGCTCTGGTTTTTTATATATATCATATAATTGATGGTTTCTATAAACTATATAGTTTCTGTAAACTAAATGATACAACATTTTCCAAAGAGATAGAAGTGTTAGTCTGTTTCACCATAAAAAGGGAAGGCATGGGGGAGTGGAGAAAGAATCTAGCAGCTCCTTTAAGGCTGATTGTTTTAGCATGAGCTTTTGTGGATTTCAATCCACTTTCTCTAATCCACTGATACAGTCAATATTAAAGTCACAGTAATATGGTTTTGGAGTTAGATTAGTAATATATGCTAGAAAAGTACATGTATAAAACAAATAATATAAACAGCATATTATATGATGATAGGATTTTCTTCTGTTTTATGGAAGCTTTTACAGATACTGGTTTAGGATTAACATTATTGATCTGCTTCAGTGTTCTGTTGTTACAGCCAACTTGTTAGGATCAGTCCCAGATGTGATCTTTTCCTGCCCAGTTCAGTTCTATTGTATCACTTTGTGGCTAATTGTGTTTGCATTGTTTTGTACTTGCTAATGAGTATGTAGTCTTAACAGGGAAAGGGGAGTATGGGCTCTATGTTTATAACAGTTTGATAAAGCCAGCACCTGGCCTCAGCTATGGGAAAAGTAGGCTGAGCCCGGGTCTAGTGGGAATTGAATATGGGGATGATGGATTGCCAATGACTGTATAGCCCACCAGATTTTGTAGACTGTAGAATGCTTTTAGTTTACTGCTTGTTAGGTAGGTTTCATTCTGAGCAACAAACTTATAGGGTTAGCTCTTTGGATTACTGTGAGAATAAAGTTTTCTGTTTTTAACTCTGAAACTGCTGGTCACTGACTCTAAAGAAGCCAGTATATGACAGTACTGTACTGCAGATTTGAATAGAACCATTCAACCATTCTTCACTGTTCCCAAGATGTGTTTGTTATTCTTTAGACAAAAAGCCAAGAAGCTCAGCATTCTGAGGTCCCTGTGCTTTCCCAACAATTGTGTGGCATAGCAGGATTCTCTTGAGACATTAAGTCTCCATTTGAAGGGTACATTGCTTCTAGTACTGTATGTCTTTATAGTCTCTTTGATGTTGTGTGCCTTCAAGTTGATTCTGCCTTATTGCGACCCTAAGACAAACCTATCATGGGGTTTACTTGGCAAGGTTTGTTCCGAGGGTTTTGCCTTTGCTTTCCTTTGAGGCTCAGAGAGTGTGACATTTCCAAGGTCACCCAGTGACTTTCCATGGCTGAGTTGGGATTTGAACCCTGGTCTCCAGAGCCCTAGTCTAGTGCTCAAGCCACTATGCCACATTGGCTCTATGGTCTCTTTACTGTTGCCCAAGAGGGAAATCCTGGATCTGAGCAACCTGCCAGAGCTGAAATGGGGAAACAGGCAATCAAGTCCCTCCTCTTGCCAGTATTTTCCATCTGATCCTCCGAATGAGGACAAATGCACCCTTCATTTATTTGGAAGCTTGGGCCAGTCTCTTCCATTTTAATAGGATGTTAACTTTCTGAACTGATCATCTCTTTTGAAGCATCAGTTTAAAGGTTGTTTATTTTCCTTGGAGATCAAAGGCTTCATGTAACCCAATCATTTTTTCTTCCACTGCAGGATTTATAACCAATCCTGTGAGCTGGATAGCCCCATTTTCTGCTGTACTCTGGATCATGTTCCTCTCGTCAGGTAAGGAATGCTGCCTCTTCTGTCTTGGAGGAGGAAGAATGAGCGGGTGATGCCTGGAATAGTTTACATGCAACCTGGAGGTACCTTTGTTGCTGGCCTGCTTCTCCTTTATCCCTGACAGCATCTCTACAAGTGTTTCACTTGTTGGTACTGACTTTAATTTAGCAATGAATTTTCAGGCATGGCTTCTCCTATTATTCCCACATTAAAGGCAGGGAGAAAGCCACTGTTCAAAATGCCTGTGGGTCATTTGGTTTGAGGGAAATAATTTTGTATTATGCATTAACCTAAGCATATTTGCCCAGGAGTGAGCTTAGAACAGAAGCCACAACAGCAGTGAGATATTATCCTTTATTATGCTGGCCACTGCTGTGGTAAAGCTTTGGATTTTACTAGGTTATTGGGCAAAATGAATACCTAGATCGTAAAAAGATGGTATAGACTCTTACCCATTTCCATTTGGATTGTTTTGTGGAGTGCTTCTGTAGTCAAAAGTCTGGTATGGCTGTTTTATCTTGGCTGTTGATCATAGTTTCAGAACTACACAATGTCCCAATAAAACATCTATAAAGATGGGGACAAAATTGTACTGATCCCTTAAATAAGGGATGGGGAACCTATGGAGATTTTCAGACACGGAAAAATCGTCCCTTGCCGCGCGAGCAGCCTCCCGAAACTGCTGCGCGGCAAGGGTATTTTTCGGACCACGCTGTGCCTCTTGCGAAGCCGTCCGTGTCACTTCCGTGAAGCTTGGGACGGCTCCGCGCCATATTTCAAGCACGGGCAGCCTCCGTGATTGAAATATGACGCGGAGCCGTCCCAAGCTTCACGGAAGTGACACGGACGGCTTCGCAAGAGGCACAGCGTCGTCCGAAAAATACCCTTGCCGCGCAGCAGTTTCGGGAGGCTGCTCGCGCGGCAAGGGACGATTTTTCCGTGTCTGAAAATCTCCTATGTCTCCTAGATGGGCTTTGACTACAGCTCCCCTGATGCCTAAGCATTATTGGTTCTCATGGCTGGAGCTGATAGGATTTGGAGTCAAGAATATCGGGAAAGCTACAAGTTCCCCACTTTGTCTTATGTTAAAGCCTCTCTCCTCAGCTAGTATTAGATACAATTACCAATTTGCCACATGGCCTTTGGGTAAAACGAGTCAAAGTAAGCCTTGCAATTTCCCACATCGATGTGAGCTTCTCTTGGGCTATGAAAATAGGATACCAGCTGCTCCAAGGTACAAGGAAGGTTCATTCAAGACTAGCTAGGGAGTGATGCAGGTGCTCATCCAAGTCCCAACCTGCATTAAAACAGAATATAATTTCCTTGGAAATTATAGCTCCCCTAAAATGCTAATACCTTCACACTATAGTGTTATACAAACCATACTTTCACCACACCATAAGAAAGGTTGACATGCAAAATATTTATTTACATTCACTGTGAACTTCCATTTAGTAGACAGATTTAAGCAGTGCTAACTTTCCTTTTTTGCATAGCTTGACTTCTTGCATCAGTTGCATGACTTGAGTGTGTGTGTGGGCGGCGGGCAGAGGCAACTTTGGCTGCTGCCACACTGCAGAAATAATGCAGTTTGACATTGTTTTAACTATTGTGGCTCCATCCTATGGAATCCTGGGATTTGTAGTTTGGTTGGCACCAGAGCTCTTGCATGACAGATGTCTAAATAGCTCACAAAACTACAAATCCCAGGATTCCATAGGGTGGTGCCATGGCAGTTAAAGCAGTGTCAAACTGCATTATTTCTGCAGTGTGGCAGCAGCGTTTTACTCATTTAAAAATGAGTTCATGGGAACTGCCAGGGTGTCTTGTCCCCTTCCAAACAAGAATATGGCTAAATTAACTTAGAATACCTAGAAAGTTTTTTTAAAACAGGCCATTAATTTAGTAATTCAGTTGAAGCATTTGTAGCCAGCTCTTCAATCAGAAAGCATCTCAGACTTTGGAACTAATGCACTATAGCCAACAATTTTACCATAACACAATAATTTGTGTGGTAACATGGGCACATAATGAGCTTATTTAAAAAAAAATAACATGAAGGCTTTCAACACAATCTGTTTTTGTGTAAAAAGTACTTTTTACTAATTGCCCTTAAAGTTTGATTTGAGGGGGCATATTTGTATTTTTTTTAAAGTAACACATTGCTAACATGCCATATCTTCAGATAAGAGTAACAGCAATCACCCACCTCTAAAATTAATAAGTAATGAATTACTTTTTTAAAGTTAGGTTCTAAGTGTAAACTCTCACTCTCTCATTTGCTCTCTCTCTCTGCTGTTCTTTTAATCTTCAACATTTGTGAAATTGGCTAAGTCGCTGGTCACTGAAGGTGAGAGAAAGCTAATGTGTATATGTATGTTTTATGTGGACTTTGAGTTCTGTATCCTAAGAACCAGCCACCTCTGATGATCAGCCATGCCAGAGTTGCCTGCAGAAACTACTAATGCTAGAAATTGAAGTAAATTAACTGCAAACTTTCTGTTTTCACACTTCTCCTTTAATCTGTGTACCTTTTAAAAAGTTGTCAATATTTTTTTTTCAAATTCTGTGGAAATTTAAAAAATAACATGTTATAATAAAGCTTATTACCAGAAGAGCCATTATAATATATAAAACATCCTAAAATGTAATGTAACCGAGCCTTCGACTTCACATTAAACAAGCATTATGTAGCACAGCCAGTATTTTTTCTCTCTGACATTCTGTTCAGAGAACCTATTCTTCCTATAAATAAAGTGTAATCATTTCCCCATCTTGCACAAATAGCCTTAAATTGCCTGCTTCAAAGCAACTTGATGCAGGGTGCAAAATCCAGCCTTAGTATTACCTAGAGTGGACTCCTTGAAATGAATGGAACTTATCACAACTAACCTATGTCCTGTTGATTTCAATGGGTCTGATTTAAGTAAGTCTAAACACTGAATTTAGTCCAGTGATTTTTAAAAAATACACATTACCATGTCTGCTGTAACCACTCATAAAGTGGGACATAGGACTTTTTCGGACATCGATCTGTAGCGCAAGCAGCCTCGTCCCCATTGCGAGGCTGCTGTGCGGCAGGGGGGCAGTTTCGGATGACACTGTCCTCTGCCAATACTGTTGCAGAAGAGCTGGGAGGCTGCAGCATCATATTTGACGATTTTCTAATCACGGAAGTTGACCATGATTAGAAAATCGCCAAATATGGTGCTGCAGCCTCCCAGCTCTTCTGCAACAGTATCGGCATGGGGACAGCGTCATCCCAAACTGCCCCCCTGCTGCACAGCAGCCTCACAAAGGGGACGAGGCTGCTTGCGCTACAGATCAATGCCCAAAAAAGTCCTAGGCCAAATCCACACTACATAAATAATGCAGTTTGAAACTGGATTATTTGCCATGGCTCCTTCCTATGGAATCCTGGGATTTGTAGTTTTACAAGGTCTATAGCCTTCTCTGCTGGTGACTTGCCAAACTCCAAACACCAAAATTCCATAGGAAGGTGCCATGGCAAATAATCCAGTTTCAAACTGCATTATTTATGTAGTGTGGATTTGGCCTGAGAATTTTTATTTCTAGTAAAGCACATTAGTGCTACAAATGAGAAATTAATTTCTACGCTTACACTTTCAATTTCTACTCATTCTCTCCCAGTAATAAAAACACTCTTAGATATACAACAACGTTTCTTCAATATTTCCTATGTGGCACTTTCAACAATGTTTCCAAACACATTTAGCTTAATGTGACCACCAGACACGCATACAATTGGCAGTTAGGATTACAGTGCCAATAGATCATATTCTTTAATCCATTCCTTTTCTTAAGAGTATAAAAAATGTTTTAAAAATTATTACAAATAATATTTAATAGCTATGTTTGAGGTTATGAGTGAACCAAAATGGCAGAGAAAGTGCCAGTCATAATCTGCTATGCACACTAGCAAGTCATCTTCTTATTTGTTCTTACATTTTCTAGTGGAAGAAACAGCCAGCAATAAAATGGCAAACCACTCAGATAACAGTATTTTGCTGAGATTCAGGAGATTTTCACACTACACTGTTACAGTGTTACTATTCCACTTTATTTGCTATGGCTGCCTCCTGTGGAATTCTGGGATTTGCAGTTTAGGGAGGGGCATTTACAACTCTCAGCCAGAGATCTTAGGCCTCACTAAACTACAAACCCCAGAATTCCACAGGAGGCAGCCAGAGCAGTTAAAGTGGAATAGTAACACTATAACAGTGTAGTATGGAAATCTGCTCAGTAACCCCTGTCTGTTAATGTTCATTACACATTGTTATTTTATCTGCAGCTTATATACCGTGTTTCTAATTTCCAGATATTGCAGGAAGGCTGCCCTGTGGCCAAGTGTGAGAAGCTGGGACACCTAGGGTGTCAAACAGCTCATAAGACTTTTTTAAAAACATTTGTCTACCCAGCTAGAAATGTCACTAGATGTTTTAAGTACAGCAAATCTCTTGGCCTATATGGGGCAGCCACCACAATTTATTTTTATATTGGAAATGCTTGGTAATTGACCTCAGTTTTTTCTTTAATTCTTAATGGAGACCCTTTCACCTTTTCACCACAGAAGCCAATATCTTGATACAGGATCTCCTAATCCATATCTGTTTGCTTGATAGATCAACCTCCAAACACTAAGGTTGATCAAAATGACTGATTTCTGAAGTGTTTCTCAGAATACAGTATAAGAATACAAGAGCGGGTGTGTCATGGATAGGCTCAACGCACTCAAAGATCAGGAAAGTAAGGCAGATATGGGGTAGGCTTCACATGTTTTTTATTTTACAAGATATTCAGGTAGCTTTTATTTCCACCCCTTTTATTGTTATTATTATTTGGAAAGGCTGGCAGTTGCTTTTAGAATTTCTTCAGTCATTAAGTTTACATTGTAAATTTACATTCCAAGATTGAATGGGTGAGAGGAAGTTGTACAATTCAAAAAGGAAGAGGGGACAATTCTCATATGTTGCAAAATTTGCCTTGGGTGCCAGAACAACCTGGAGCTGTTTCCTTCTGATGCCAGACTTAAGGTGACCTGAGCCCTTGAACTCTGTTGGTTGACATCAGACTTGGTGGCAGCTGAAAGTGGTAGCAGTGTTATTTCTTTATTTCTGAGGTGTAAGACTACACGGAAGAGAACTGTGGTATTATAAAGGAGCTGTTCTCTGTTCTGTTCCAGTAATGCGTCAGCATGGGATAGACCCATGTGGCTATCCTCCTATCATGCAGTATATTCATATTCTTCATACAGAAACACACACACACACACACACACACACACACAAAATAAGAAGTATAATACAAACTACAAATAGCTTGGGAAGTGTAACACACACACACACACACTAAGAAGTATAATACAAACTACAAAACAGCTTGGAAAGCGTAATACAAACAGCTTCTAATTATATGACGAATTATAGTACAGAAATATTTCCAGTTCCTCAATCAGTGTTCTGATCTCCTCTCCATGTCCTTCTCTACAGCAAGTGTGGTACCTTCCCACCAGAGAGCTGCTTCTTCAGTCTAATCTGCAGCTTGGGCTCCTTCATGGGTGAGTCTTTACCCTCAACCCAGTCCATCTGAAGGTTTGGATATTTGTTGGTTTGTCTGTAAGGAGAGAAGAGGTGTACAGAAACCAAATATGGGAGGAAAAAAGGCTGACACATTTGGGTAGCAAAATTTGACAGAAGGCTATGAAGGAGGCCATAGCACCTCTGTTCCATGAAGGTTGGAGCTGTTAGTTGTTACCACTTGTATGTTTTTAAACTTCTTAACCCAGAGGCTGGGCATTTGTTTCTTGTTTTTAAAATAGGAAATTACAGGTGTTAAACTGGAGGAGTCTCCTTTTATTTAATTATACCCGACCCCACAGCCTTAGTGGTTATCTCCTTGGTGGTTTCTCATTCATTTGGCATGAGGAGTGAGAGCCCATTTGTGGACCCTTGGTATCTTGACCTTCTTCTTCTTTCTGGTGCTGATGGACTAGGGAGGTCTTGTTCACCGTGTAGGTGAAGATTAACACCTGAGGCTGACCGCTGTTTCCTTTTCCTAGTGGTGCTGGTTGGCCTGCTGAGATATGCCCATGTCATAGAACATTATGGCCCTTCCCTTCTCAACACCTTGGGGCTGGCTGCAGGCTGGATCTGTGCAGCTGGTCTCATTATGGTTGGCAACTTCCAGGTAAGTCAATTTCTTTCTGCATGTAAAGCCTGGAGGCAAGAGAGGAGCCTATTTGAATTTGAAGAGGAGGCAGCATCACTTTCCTAGGATTCTCTGATTGTCATTCCAATATACCAAGCTGCTCTTGAATACTTGGGTATGTGAATATTTACATGGGCAGCACAATGGTCATTTATTTCATTAACTAACATTTCTATTTCGCTTTTTCCTCCAATGAGCTCAAGCAAGCATAGGTGGGGGCTGCTTCTCCCCACTTGATCCTCACACCATCCCTTTAAGGTAGCTTAATTTTCACTGATTTCCTAAATCCCAGTCTAGAACTCTAATCCCATATGTATCTATGGTTTAATCTAATCTCTAGATTTTCTAATCATATATTTATCTATATCTATCTAATTACCTATGTAGCTATACATACAAGGCATGTTAAATTCAAATGTCACCACTTAACATGTAGTAAAACCTCACTTAGGCAAAAAGGGGATAAGAGGGCTATTGTTCACAAAAAAGAAGTGGTCTGATACAGAAGGTTTGTAGGGGTAAAGCAGGGAGCCTAAGTAGACTAAAGTGGCTAGGTCTAAATTCACAATGCTGACAGGACTTCTGTGCCTTTAGTCCATGGGTAGGGATACTGTGGCCCTCCAGATGTGGTTGCACTACAATTTCCATCACTCCTCATCTTTGGACTCATCTACATGAGCCAGGATACACTGGTTCCCCACCAGCATATTCTAGCCACGTATCAGGCCCATTGTTTCCCCTTTTCTTCCACAGAGCAGGAGGAAGTCCTGATGGGTATGTCATCCTGCCACTGCAGCTTCCACCATTTCCCTCGCTGTCTTGAAAGGCAGGAAAGAGGCCTGCAACATGTGACCCTGGCCCCCTGTATGTGGCCAGCCTTGGTCACATGATGCAGGACTCCTTCTTGCCTTCTGGGAGAGTCAGGGAAGTGATGATGGCAGTGAGGGCCAGCCTGCCAGGAAGGGTTCCGGCAGACATGCGTGGCCTGATCCATTTCCTCTTGGTGGAAACAAAGTAAAACAGGTGTTATTCTAAAAAGTTGTATCTGGCCCTACCCCACCTTCTCCCCATCTCAGCCTTGTATCTGCCTCGGGGTGGTGAGGACTGCCCAGAGGCAGAATGGGGAAAATGCCCTACGACATCAGGACTGCAGGGCTTTGAGATGGGGGCAAGATGGGGTATATTGCCTATCTAGACATTCCTTTTGACTGTGCTAGTTAAAGCTTTAAAACCTTTAAATGTTGTGTATGAAAGGGATTCTCTCACTGGGGCATGTTAACTGACCACACAGTTATTTGGCTTCAAGCTTTGTATAGATTTATTTAGTGGCATGGCTATAATTGCTACTATATTTTCAGTTCATAATTCTAGTAATTCTTCCTAATAGTGCATTTGTCCTTTCAATGAACTTCCCTGCCAAAATTCTTTTTGATAAGTTACCACAACCAGTTCCCATTGCATCCACTTGGAGCCCTACCACACTCCCAAAGAAAAGTGGCAAAGCAGCAGGAACGTTCCGTCTTTCCTGTTGCCTTATCGCATACCGTCGGCATTCTTCCAGCGTTCTTTTGTTCTGGTCCTGTGGGGCACTGAGGTAAAACCGCATCTTTTTGCAAATGTATTTTTCTGGTTAGCAAAAAGACATGATTTTAACTTGGTCCCCCATGGGGCCGGAACGAAAGGATGCTCATGTCATGCAATAAGGCAGCAGGAAAGACAGAATGTTCCTGCTGCTTTGCTGCTTTTCTTCAGAGTGTGGTAAGGCTCTTGGACCCACAGACTGAATGAAACCACTGTGAGTCTAAGCAAAGAAAGTGATTGGGTCTCCCAACATCTTTTCTTTCTGAAAAAGCCACTCTGTCCATCTGTGTGCACATGCATGTGTGTGTGTACATGTATGTTGGTGCCATACCCTTTGCCCCTGCTTCATGGCCCCAATTCAAGTCCTTCCCAAGTTGCTATAAGCCATGGAAAGGAAAATGTACTAGTATTTTCTGCTCTATAAGTAAAAGCAGATTTAAGGGTAGCTGGGAGAGAGAGAGGAAACTGTTTCGATATAGAGCTGCTTTTCAGAAAGGATAAGATGTTGGGATCTTGGGCCTCATGCCATACTTTGTAGGGGACCTTTCCCACTACACTGTCATAGCACTGTGACACTGCAGTTGAACTGCCATGGCTGCATCCTATGGATCCCTGTGATTTGCAGTTTGGTGAGACATGATTGCTCTCTAGCAGAGAATTCTAAATGCCTCTTCCTAAATGGCAGACCACAGTAAGATTCCATACTATGGAGCCATGGCCATGGCAGTTAAAATGGAATCATAGTGCTACAGATGTATAGTGTGAAATGGCCTTTTGTGACTAAGGGGCTTAGTGCATGAGAGAAGGGAAGCAGAAGTAAAGCCCGAGAGTAGAGCATCCCACCTTAACTTATTGCATGACATCAGCTGTCTCCTGTTCTGGTCCCATGGGAGGTGGTGGTAAAGGTGAATCTTTTTGCTAATGAATTTTTCCAGTTAGCAAAAAGACTCGCATTTACCACTGTCTTCCATGGGACCACAACTGCTCGGGACTGAAACAGAAAAACACCTGAAGCACACAGACATCATGCAAGGTGGGATGTGCTGTTCTTGGGCTTTAAAGCTGCTTCCCTTCTTTGTGTGATAAGGCTTTAAGGTTACCAAAGTCCTTCCTCAGCTGTTCCTGAACTACACCAGCCTTTGCCCTTCCTTGCTCTTCCAAATGATGAATGCTGGGGTTGGTGAGAGGATGATGGGGGCTGTGACTGCCTTGAGAGTGTGGACATGTGAAATTAGATAAATTAGGAGATTAGAAAATCCCTAGAATGAACAGCTGTACTGAGGAGTTGGCTTCTTGAAGACATGGTGAAGTCCTCCAACTTAGAAGGCTTTGAAAGGGGTTTACGAACATCCATGCAGGATAAGGTGAATGGTGATGGTGGCTATATGTTACCTCTAGGATCAGGGCACTCTACCTCCATGTACCAGTGGTTGGGGAACAACAGCAGGAGGGAATTATTCCCCTTATGTCCTGGCTGGAGGCTTCCCAGAAGCATTTTGGATGACCCCTGCACAAACAGGATTCTGGACTAGAAGCGCCTGTAGTCTGACCCAGCAGAACTCTTCATATGTTCTTGTGAACTGGCTGGGAGTAAATGTTAGAACACTCATCAGTTGTGAAGATGGAAGTGGGGAATAGGAGAGGTAATGTACAGTACCTTGAGCTCATTGCAGGAAAGGCAGGATTTAAATGTCCCTGCATATTTTTTTTCCCACTGGAACAATATTTGATTCAGTTTTGCTCTCTGTGTTAGGAATGCTCTCTGTGCAGTTCTCTGAAAGTGGAGAGCAATTGCCATTACCAGGAGAAAGGAGGAGGTCTTGCCAGACCTCTCAAACCTTTCCAGGCCATGGCTCCTCATTGTCATTCCACCTCATTCTGCCAACTGCCAGCCATTGGGTGGCCTGTTGCCTGGATGCATACTCCCCTTCCTCCCAGGCTGAAGTCTTTTCAGAGCCTAAGGGCAGATGTGGGGAAGAGGCGCCAGCCAGGTGTAGCAGCTGCCCTTCAGTTAAACTTGAAATGAAAGCCAAAAACCACACAGAGACGACAGAGGATTAATTCAAAGTGCCCCTGCCAAACTGGGACAGTTGGAGGGTATGGGAAAGTGGCAGTCAAAGTTACCAAGGGAATGCAAACAAAGCAAATAGGTGTGAACGATTTTCAATGTCTCACTCTCTGCAATCCTAGAAAGTTAGGGACTGAAGGAAATTTCATTTTGGAGGACAGAATTTTTATTTGGAGGGGGCAATGCTCTTATTTTGCCCCCCATGCCCATAGCTGCACTCCTAGAGATGTTTCAATAGGCTGTGTTAATCTCTGCCAGTGCCTTGACCTTCAGTGTGGGGGCCTCAGAAAGTTGCTAAGAGTGTGATTACCGACCTTGGGACTTCTGTGCCCCCTCCCTCTGCTTCTGCAGAGTTCAAAATGGTTGGCCAAGTGGACTGGGAAACCCAGAGGGTCAGGCAAAGGAATCATGGTTGTGTTTGCTTTACCTTTATTGGGAGCCATGCTTTGGATGTTTGCTGTGTCTGTACCAGGAGATGCGATACAGAAAAAAAACTTTGTTTAAAAAAAAGTGTTTGGGCAGCTGCTGCTTTCTTGGAGTGTCTGGTTTTCTCTTCCTGTCTCTGGCAATTCTTAATGGAGATAGAGTGATATTTGTTTAATTGCAGAATTGGATCAGTCCCTATAAACCCCTAGGCAACAAGCTGCCCTTAGCCTTGTGATTGGCTGTGTGAGTTATGGCAGACTGTGGTTACTGACAACCAGCCCCAGCCAGGAGCAAACAGCTTCATTGTCATTCTTGAGATTTACAATAGTCACAAAAAGATGCTTCCCCCATCTAGGGTGGAGAGAAGTTTTAGTGTTTCTTGGTATTCTTCAATTTCCCTTGCTGCAGAACTTCACAAATGCTCTCAAGTTAACATTTGAACTGTATATGTAAAGGTACTCATCCTCTTAGGACTCAGTCCAAACTCTATACCCCCTATTCCACAGTGGAAAATGTAAGAATATCACATTTGTTGTATATTTAATGTTAACAGTAATTCAGGCAGTAGGTGTTTGAATAAAATTTAAATCTTTGCTATCTCTCTTTCTGTGGGATACAGATACCCACCCACATATAGGGAGAGAGCAAACCTGTCTCATAAGGGGCACACAACAGTAACGGTATACTGTTGAACTTCTGAAAGGCCTAAGAAATACGCGGTTGCCTCAGGATTCATTCCCTTCATGATGCCTCTGGGCAACCTGTGTCCTGATTGGTTATTTTGGATTCCTGAGCAGGCCTGCTTCTCTCCCCCGTAGGTGGACCATGCCAAAGTGCTGCATTATATCGGGGCAGGTGTGGCATTCCCAACCAGCATGCTCTTTTTATTCCTTCAGTCAATTCTGACTTACCGCATGGCAACATCCAGAGGCCATTACTGGACTGGACACCTGCGCAGCATCCTTGCAGCCCTGGCATTCATCACTCTCATCTTCAGTATCCTTCCTGCAGCATTATAGCTTAAGTAAAATAAGTGAGTCCAGAGGCAAATAAGGCTGATGGATGAGATTTAATGAAATTGAATTTTCCTAGGCAATCTGGAGCAGCAGTAGGAGAATGATCGGCTCAGGACCCTTTCCCTATCGATTTTAGTGAAAATTATTTTTGTACAAACAGGCCAGAGATGGGGTTGTATATGTACTATTTGTTGTTTGTTATTGTTGTGTACCTTCAAGTCATTTCTGACTTGTGGCGACCCTACAGCGACCCTATCACAGGGTTTTCTGAGGGCTGAGAGTATGTGACTTGCCCAAGGTTACCCAGTGAGTTTTCTTGGCTGAGCAGGGATTTGAACCCTATCTCCAGAGTCGTAATCCAACACTCAGATCACTGTGCCATGCTGGCTCATATATATACTATATAAGCCACTATATAGATGCTGTAATTTTGTAGCCTGTAAAACACTGAAATTCTCCAATATTCCATTTTTGGGCAAGGTACTAGAATGTATGGTGGCCTCACAGCTCCAGGGGTTCCTGGATGAGACAGATTAAGATTAATTTTAGTTTGGCTTCAGGCCTGGCTATGGTACAGAGACAGCTGTGGTTGCCTTGGGTGACCTATGCTGGGAACTGGGCCAAGGAGTGAGTCTGTTGGTTCTGCTGGACCTCTCAGCAGCCCTTAGTACCATCAATCATGGTATCTTTCTGTGCTGCCTCACTAGGATGGGGCTTCAGGGCACTATTTTAAAGTGGCTCAGGTCCTTCCTGGAGAGATGAGCCCAGAAGGTGGTCTGGAGGGATTTTTGACTCCCTCAGGGTTATGTTTTGTCCTGTCATGCTTTTCAAGATTTACATGAAACTGCTGGGAGAGGTTGTTCATAAATGTTGAAAAGTGTGATGGGACAAAAAAGGTGATGACACTCAACTCTTTCTTTCCTTTCCATCTAACTCCAAGTATGCTGTTCTATGTTAAACTGGTGTCTGTCATTCATAATGGATTGGATCCAGGTAAGCAAATAGAAGCTTAATCCAGACAAGACCGTGGTGCTTCTGGTCAGTTGAAAGGCAGATCAGGGAACAGGGATTCAGCCTGTGCTGGATAAGGTTGCATTCCCCCCTGAAGGCACAGGTCTGCCAATTGAATGTACTCCTGGATTCAACCCTGTGCCTGGATGGCCAGGTTTTAGTGGAGATTAGGAGTACATCTGCATAGTTAAAGCTAGGTGCCAGCTGCAGACATTCCTGGAGATGTCTGATCTGGCCAGGGGGGCCCATGCCTTTGTTACATCCTGTTTGGCTTTCTGTAACACACTGTACATGGGGCTGCCTTTGAAAAGTGCTCAGAAAATAATCCCCCTTGCATATCTCCACCCAGAAACTAGCCATTCAAATACACAAATTTACATATCCTCTCTAACAGGGGTTCACAGTATATAACCCCCACACACACACACTCCTACCCAGCAATTCTCTGAAGATGCCAGCCACAGATGGAGGCGAAACGTCAGAAACAAGCTCTTCCAGAGCACGGCCTCACAGCCTGGAAAAAACCCAACGACAATGTATAGTGCTCAGAAACTTCAGTTGGCCCAAAGAACTGCAGCAGATTGTTACCGAGGGATAGTTACAGGGAGCATACAACTCCTTTGTTGCAACAGCTCCACTGGCTGATGGTCTGTTTCTAGGCACAATTCAATGTGCAGGCCTAGGATATCTTAAGGACTGTATCTTCCTTTCTTCAGGGAAGGCCTTTCGCTTAGTCCCACCAGCTACAAAGGGATGTTTAGTGGAAATGTGGAAGGGGGCCTTCTCAGTGGCTGCTCCCGTGATTTGAAACTCTTTTTCCAGGAGGGTAGGATGGCTCCTTCCTTGCTATCCTAAAACTGGAGCAAGGAATGAAGTATCTAGAGTTCAACTAAATATTACACTGAACCTCCCAGGGACCTTGGAAATTTAAACAAGCAAAGCCTGGTCAGGGCTCTATAAGGGTTGCTTCAAACAAAAGGCATGCCTTCCCACCCAAGAGTTTTATTAGAAGACCCATTAGAAGTCACGCTGCAGGTCCTTCTTTCCTCTGAAGTAACATTTTAGCAGAATTCTTTGATACCTTTCAGGCAATATTTTTGTTTTGAGAAAAATGAACAGTTGCTGAGGTTGCAGTTTGAAGAAGATTCTTTTCTCAGTAAAAATCTCCCGCCCCCAAGTAGGAAAAAGCTACAGGTCCCTCTGTCTAGGGAAGAGCAATGGGAGAGGGGCTTCCATAGCAGGAAAATGCTTGAAAGGGGAAAGGTTAAGAAGCCTTTCTCTGCTTCTGATCTCTTTCTTCAGCTTGCAGCCTCATCAGGTGCATTTTGTCAAGAACAAAAAAACAAAACCATCCCTAAAAGTAATTATACCACTCCAAGATGACAAACCATACTGTGAAGTCAAAGGCTTTCACGGCCGGCATCCATAGATTTTCCTTGGTTTTTTTTTCCAGGCTGTGAAGTCTTTAGAGATCTTCTCTGAAGATGCCAGGCACAGATGCATGCGAAAAGTTAGAAATAAACTCTTCCAGAACACAGCCTCACAGCCTGGAAAAAACTAAGGAAACCCATACTGTGATTGTTATTTATTATAAACATCCTGTTTGAATCCCCATGTGGGGCCCCCATGAGGCCATGTGGTGTGGCAAAGTGAGTTTTATTTCCCTGTGGTCAGTATCCATGCCTCTGATAGTCTATGAAGATGGAGGAAGTATGCAAAACCTAATTTGGCCTGGAGGTGATACTGTTTTCTAAATTGGCCCTAGAGTTTACTTCTCTTATAGGCATAGAAGCCACATATTTATATGTGAACCTGACTGCCCATCTTCCCTGAACATTTGCAACAATGGGGGTGGGGCATAATTTTCCTAGTTTGGCATTGGCATCAGGCTACATTATACTGGAATAATTAAGCTGAGGGAGGAGGATATGGTGAGTGTGATTTAAGGCATTAAACTCTCATGATGGGCTACAACAAATGAATAAATAATCCAACAAGTAAATGTGGGTGTGTGTTTAAGATCCTGCCCTTCTAGCCTTCATTCTGTTCAAGCTGGTGGGTTAGGGTTTGTTTTCCATATGCGCGGTGTGAATGCTTTATACATAATCCCATGTGTTTAGCTATGGCCATGTACTATAAATGGGACTTTGCAATAGGAAGCAGTGTAGATTACATCCCTAAGCTTAATTTAGTTTCCCTTCCTCCTGCCTAAAGAGGCTTGTTACTAGAAATAATGGATCTATGCATATTTCTTATCTACAAGAAGGACAGATGGCTAATTCTGAGTTACAAAAAGCGAGTTGTCCTTCTTGCAGGTATGAAATAAAATATTTCATATCAGTTAATGACATTTGCATTTTCAGCCAGTTTTGTTTTCATCACAGTATGTTGCAATTACAAGAAGGGCCCATAAAAGAAGCATATTTGTCTTTCATTTTTGTTCCTCAAAATAGAATGCCTCTTTATATCAAACTGTTAGTGAATTTCACAAGGGGAGCTAACAGGCTCCAATGTTAATTTCCTCCATTAATAATTTATAATGCCTCTTAAAGTGAGAAATAAGAGTTTTAGAATATTAGTTTCCCCACCTTACAATTCAGTTGTATTTCAAGAGTGCCTCCTTGCTTTAAATTACTGGACTTGGAATGTATCATGAATTTGTATGCTGATTTTGCATTTGCTTTGATGGGGCTGCTTTTATTAAACCTGATCCTCAAAGCTGGCAGTTGCCAAGATGATTTTAAGTCATATCCCTGTTGCTTCTGCTACTTCTGCCTGTCTTTTGACTTTGTTTGCCTTGACGGTGGCACCCCCAGGTGGTGTATTTTTTATCCAGCAGAGCTTTGTTCTTCAACACCTGGCTGCTCTCTGTGAATGGATGTTTATCATCAATGTCCTTGTCTTCTATGGCACCTTTACTGCTGAATTTGGAGCCATTTCCACAGACACCTTCCTCGTTCTCCTGAAAGCCAGGCGGACTTCTAAAACCTACAAAGTGGACAGCAGCACTCCAAGCATGTCACATGTACACAGTCACTTGGAGAACTTGGCCATGATGTAGAGTTGCTGCTGGAAGGCTGACTCCTTGTGTGCACAAGAGCCTCCACAAGAGCTAGGACAAGCTGTGCTTACTGGGATGCTGAGCAACCAAAAAGGGACAAAAAAGTCAGAACATTATTTTGGATCATGCCTGAGATTCAGGTCACCTCTTGTATTTATTTTGTGTATGTGCTACACTAACAGTGACATAGACATTCCTTGTTATAAGCACACCCAAATACCCTGTCCCACCAGTGGCCTTTAGATAGCAAGATTTCCTTGCCTTTGCATCAAAGCCTCTCTGCCCTTCAATACCTCCACACAAGGGAATGAAAAATGGCAATACTAGATAGTCTGGGTAGACTAGCTCTTGTCATTTGATGAGGATTAGATTTGGTATTGGGGAGATGATGCAGCTTAGTGGTTAGAGGGCAAGCTGTGAATCCTGGCATCTCCAGCCAAGAACCTAGGTAGTGAAGGGAGACCCTACTGGGTAGAAGCTGGGTAGCAGACCATTCCTTTGCAGCCATATGTTATGGCACCCCCCAGGAAAAGGCCTTGCATTCACCTGGGACTTTGGGATCCATATTAATCTCAGGTGCCAGTTACCAAAAGGAAAAAAAATGTGGTTTTCCTCTCTGGTGGCCTTAATTTATTTCGGACCAAAACTACTTATTAAGTGGCTTAACTTTTGCCAGTTTAGTTCAGTTTTCTCAAGTCCTGCATCTTCTCCGGAATGGATTAATACTGAGCAATAATACATTGCTGCTTGAAAGTGGCCCCTGAGTTGGTGTCAGATAGCTTTTTGGAGAAGTCTTGTTTATCTCCAGAATGCTCTCAATTTTAGATGCAGCACTTTAGTTCTAGTTGACTCACTGGAAGAATCCTCTGTAGCACAGGCTGTGGTGCTGACTCTTTCCCATGTAGGAGCAGGCCTGGGAAACCTATATTTTCTGTGTAGCTGTTCTTAGAGGTGCCATCCAATCCCTGTTCAAGGTGCTACAAATAGTTGGTGCCTCCAAAGTGTGCAGCAGAGGTTATTCTCCTAGTTTTCTTAGCTTTCTCCAACCCTTCAGCCCCCCATCCCCAAGCCCAGAACACTTTGAAGCGGCAATGAATTCCAGATACCAATGGGTATGCCTTGTTCCCAGGAAGAAAAAGGGCTAGAGACATAAGAAGAAGAAAAAATAGCTGTATCCAAACAATCAAGAAAGCTCAAATTCTGGACTCACCTTATGAACAATATGAGGTCATGCTTCATCCAGTACTTTATACTACATATTGAAGTGCCTTTGAAATGCTCAGCAGCATTTTGTTCAGCAATTCTTTGGTTCTGAACTCTGGGATCTATCCTAGGGTGGATATTTCTGTGCCTTTTGTGGTTATTCAGGCAGCATTTCTCAGGTCTGCTTTTCATGTTATTATTATTTTGGGGGTTTTGCAAATATGTTGAAATAGAAGATACAGTGAAATATCCAAAGATGTATGCCTTAAGGTACTATAGTCTTTGGAATACTCAACTGGATAATTTCCAAAACTTCCTAGAAGCTGATTCAAAGGATGTGTAACAGTTCTTATGCTGCTCAAACTGTGTGGTTACTGCATATGAGCATGGCAAGTAGCCATGTTGTTTGTTGGCCTCTCCAACATAATCTCTGGCATGGGAAGACACTGTATGGGAGTGGTAATGCCATGGTTCTGGTAGTGGAAGAAATAATTCTGAGTAGATTTTTATTACAAAAATTATTACAAAAGATTTTTATTAAATTTTGAGGGTTTTTTTTAATACTTCCTTGCACACATTTTTAGAATGAGTAAGGGGAAACAACTGGGCATAAAAACTGCATTTCTTACAGCACTGCCAATGTCAACACTAAAGTATCTTGAGACAAGACCAAAGTGAATGAATCCTACCAAATCTCTTTTTAAGTTATTGCAGGGAGTCTCTCAACTTGCTTTTTTTACTTATTAGCTGATGTTCATGCTAACTTTAGTTTTGTGCCATGAATGCATTAAGATGGGGTTGGGATTGCACTTCCTACTGTAGAATTGCAGAACGGGATGAAAGTTTCCATTGGTTTTTGAACAGTAAAGAAAACAGACTAGACCAGTGAACCATTGATCCACTAGGACCACCTCTATTGCTAATATCTCTAATAAGTGTTTTATTTCTGTCAATACTATCTCTTGTTTTGCTATATCCATTGTTACTGGTGAAGGAATATACCTGCTTTTTGGCTTCTTGTCAAACCATATCTTGTACTAGCTTGTCACTACATGTCTTACCCATAGGTCCAATGTTACCTTTGACCACAAGACTCTGAAAAGCTGTAATCCTCTGCCTACCCGTGCCTGCCTTCTGTCAATATTGAGGCCTGCCCCTTTTAGGGGCGGAAACTCTTCCTCTTCCTTGCCTATTATAGGATCCTGATCTTCTGAACTGTGGTTGAGTTTTAAACCACTGCTGTCTCTGTAATCTGTATTCTCCCTGTTTTCCATTTCCTCTTCTGCCTTGAAAAGAAGAATAACTTCATCTAAAAGGTCTCCTGTCCAGCCTTTTCCTTTGTAAGGTTGGCATCACTTTTTCTCCCTCCTTGCTCTCTACCAGTACCTTTTCTAACACGTAGGGATATCATGATAATTCATTGCTGTTCATTGAACATATGAGAGTATGAGTAAGCAAGGGGATCTTGTATCACCTTTGAGATTAACTGAGAGAGAGAAAATTGTAGCATAAGTTTATATAGACTTAGTTTTCTCAATGTATTCTCTTTATGCGCAGAGAAATTAGCCAGTTGCTCGCTCAGGTGTGAGAATTTGCACATAGTTCATTAGCAAAACAAGTAATGGGAGGACATTTCAATTTGATGTTCAGGACGTTTTTATTGCTTAAGTAATAAAAGTAATAGGACCTCAGCAGTTCATTTTAATTATGTGAATCTCAGTCAAGGCAAACTGAATTACTCCACTGTGTCGAAAGACACAGACCATTCTTCCTTGTTAGACAGTGTGGAAGGGAAAGACAGCTAAATGTTTTATGGCCCTTTTCAGTTATCACCAAGAGAGATGGTGAAGAATTAGGTAGGTTGTGTGAAAATTGCCAGGGTAACTAGACAGGCAGGCTAATCTGCTTTCCCCTTTTCTTTCTGTTTTGCTCTTCACATATGTCAGTAAGTGATTCTGGAAGCAGCTGTTTACCTTGCCCATTGTACATAAGCATACACAGCTACAGCAGGCTCATCTAGATAACTTGATATTCCCCATTTTAATTGTCAGGCTCATCCCTGAATTCTGGGGTTTAGAGTGGAATTCATGGAGGACCCTGACATGAGGCTGCCTTTGGCCTGTTTCCTTTGCTTAGGCCCCTCTGTCTTTGGAGGGGTGCCAGCCCGCCTTGTTGGCCTGGGAACGCTGCTCTACACAGAAGCTCAAGGTCGTTGCTCCAGGTGCTTGCTGGACCGTTTCTCCTCCCTACATGCCATTCTCACGCTGTAAGGGTTTATATGGAGGGTTGTGCTAGCCTGTATTCAGTCTCGGCTTTGTTCTGTGTTCCTGACACACGTTTCCTTACCAATAAAGAATACCTATTGAGTGAATGTGAGTGTGTGTTCTTATCACAGTAAGCAGAGACTGACCTTAACCCTACTTATTTTGAGGGGTTCTACCTGCAATGTCGGGCAATGCGGAGGCTGGAACTCAGACGGAGAAAGAACTGGCCGCAGGTGGCGGCCAGGGAGTTGGTGCACCGGGGGATGGTGCCGACGTGTCGGGGGATGCTGCAGGAGTGCCTGAGGAAGAATGGAGCCGAGCCCGCCGGAGGGCTGGAAGGCTTACACATCCCCTCGACCTCATGGAGTTGGGAGCCAGGCAAGCTCCAGGGAGGGGCAGCCAACCACTCCCTGATACTCCAGTGCATGGTGCAGGAACTGCCATGGGAGCCAGTTGGCTCTGGCCAGAAGAACGAGACTGGGAGGAACGCAGGTCCTGGCGGTGGGACAAACCCCTAGCTGAGGGGCACCAAGAGTCGGGGGTGTGGTTTTCGCTTGCAGAAGTGGGAGCTGAGGTCCAGCCGTTAAAGCAGCAGATGGAGGTTATGCAGACAAGCCTCCTAGAGATCCTGCAAAGACTACCTCAGCCACCAGCTGCCCCGGGAGGGGGGCAACCTCCCCAGAACCCACCAGCGCCAGCCCCAGTACCCGGGGGAGGGGACCCTGCCATGCCTGCTGGGGGCCCTGGCCTGCCAGCTCCTGGACCAGTACCCCCGGGGGGAGCTGGCCCGGTCGAGCTGCGGGAAAGACCGCGGGAGCTGAAGCACCGAGATCTAAAGGGGATCTTTGATGGAGATGCAGCGAAGCTACCTTACTTCCTAACCCAGGTGATGGGGTTTATGTCCCAGTGGGATGAGGAGTTCCAGACAGAGGCCGAGAAGGTGCAGTATGTGTCCAACCAGCTAGAGGGAGAGGCAACGCAGTGGCTGGTGGGGCGTTATGACATGGGGGCTCCAGAATTAGGGAGTTTCCATGACTTCATGATGGCCCTACGGGCTCAATTTGAAGACCCCCTGAGAGTGAGACGGGCTCGCACGGGCATCCGGCAACTGAGGCAAGGTTCGAAGTCCATGGGAAAGTACATCTCTGAATTTAGCCGCCAGTCAGGTCTCCGACTGGACCGAAGCCATAAAGGTACAGTTCTTCCAGGATGGGCTGAACGCGGACATCCTTGAGTGGGCATTGTTTCGGGGGAACCCTGAAACCCTTTTGGGATGGGTGCGGCTTGCTCGAGAAGTAGAGATGCTGAGGCGGAGCGTCAAGCTGGCTCGGCACCAGCAGGGATCCGAGGGAAAGGTCACGGGGTCCACTGGGAAGAAAATTAAGATGGCCAGACCAGGCAGAACCACGACAGGGGAATCGGAGAGGGAGCGAAGAATGAGGAAAGGCCTGTGCTTACACTGTGGGAAGGGGGGCCACTGCATAGCCAAATGCCCAGAGAGGAGCCCTCAGGAACCAGTGGCAGCTGAGAAACCCAAGAGGGTGGAAGGGAAGTCAATGGCACCCAAGACGCCATTCAAACCCAAGCCCAAAGCAGTGGTGCACGCCTTGGTACCAGGCCACGCGGCAGGGGAATCTTCGGAGGAGCCAGATGACAGAGGATCTTCCTTTTCCGATGCGGAGCCGGCAGGAAACGACTTCAGCCCACCCTACTAAGTGCCCGAGGGCGGGCTAATCCCGAAGAGCACCCAAGTGCTGTGGTGAGTGATGTAAAAGGCCCTTTTTCCCTAAAAGCCAGAATAGGGGTTGCAAACACGGGGGTCACCTGAAAAGTAACGTTAATGGTTGATTGCGGGTGTACCCAAGTATTAATTCACCCCTCCCTGGTCAGTGAACTTGAAGTTAACACTATTAAGCTGGACAAGCCAGTGTGGCTGTCTCAGATGGACGGAGGGATGATGAAGGGGGGCCCTGCAAGGCGAATGACTGGCCCAGTATACATGAGGATGGGGAATCATCAGGAGGAGCTTCAGTTTGTGATAGCCCCAGGCCTAGTTCCTGCTGTGGTGGTGGGATTAAACTGGCTAAAATTCCACAACCCCACCATAGACTGGGTGAAAGAGACAGTGACTTTTGCAGATCCTGTGTGTGTGCAGGAGCACGGGATGGGTGAAGCTTCCCCAGGGGGGGTGTCCCTCTAGAGGCCAAACCACAGAACTGCGTAACCACTCTAGTCCAAGGGGAGCTGAAAGGGTTACCGGTGGAATACAAACCATGGCAATATGTGTTTGAGGAGAAGGAGTGTGACATTTTACCACCCCACTGACCCTTTGACTGTGCCATTGAGATAGTTTCTGAGACCAAGGTACCCAAACCCAGGATTTATTCCATGACGCCGGCTGAGATGGACGCTCTCCGGGAGTTCATCGACAAAAACTTGGCCCGAGGTTTCATTAGACCCTCAACCTCCCCTTTGGGGGCCCCTCTGTTGTTTAGGCGTAAGGCAGATGCGACCTTTCGTCTTTGCCAAGATTACAGGTCCCTGAACGCTATCAGCATATCAAATCAGTATCACCTCCCCTTGATGAAAGACATACTGGCCCATTTGGCCAAGGGAAAGATATTTACCAAACTGGACTTGAGGGAGGCCTATTACAGAGTGTGGATCAAGGAGGGGGATGAATGGAAAACTGCTTTTAATTGCCCCCTAGGGGCTTTTGAGTTCAGAGTAATGCCTTTTGGACTGAGTGGAGCTCCAGGGATTTTTCAAAATTTAATTAATGATGTACTGAGAGAGTTTTTGTACAAGGGGGTACTGGTATATTTGGATGATGTGCTTATTTAATCTGAGGATTATACGTCCCATGTGAAACTGGTGAAAAAGATGCTTACTAAGTTGGGGGAGAACCATTTGTATGCCAAGATGTCAAAGTGTGAGTTCCATCAGAGCCACTTAGATTACCTGGGGTACCACATCTCAAACAAGGGGGTAGAAATGGACCCGGAGAAGGTAAAGGGGGTGCTGGCATGGGAGGCCCCCAGGACCAGGAAACAGTTGCAGAGCTTCCTAGGGTTTGCTAACTTTTACCGGTCCTTCATCCCTGACTTTGCTGCAGTAGCCCTTCCACTGACTGACCTGCTGAATACCAAGGGGGTACGTGAAAAGAAACAGAAGGGGAAGGGGAAGGCAGAGAAGCCTCCCCAAAAGATGATATGGTCTGACCAATGCCAAAGGGCCTTTGACAAGCTGAAGAAGCTTTTCACCTCTGAACCGATTCTTAAGCACCCCGTCCACTCCCAACCTTTTGTGGTCCAAGTTGACACTCCAGACATGGCGATGGGAGGGGTGCTGTTACAACGGGTGAGTAGGGGGAGCTTAGGCCGTGTGCATATCTGTCAAAAAAATTTAATGAGACTGAGCGAAATTGGCCTGTGTGGGAGAAGGAGGCAGGTGCAATCAAATTGACCTTAGAGACCTGGTGCCACCTGCTGGAAGGATCTTCCAAACCTTTTGAAGTTTGGACAGATCACAAGAATTTGGAAGCTTTGAAAACCCCAAGACGTTTGAACCCTAAACAGATTCGATGGGCCAGTTTCTTTTACCGGTTCAATTTCATCCTAAAGTTTATCCCAGGAAAAAAGAATTTCCTAGCTGACGCTTTGTCCAGGCTCCCTCAACATGATAGTCAACGGAAGGAGGTGATTGACACAGTCTTCTCCCCCTTGCATTTGGGGTTGGCTGTCCTAACATGCAGTAAGGCCAAACATCAGGAAACCCCAGCAGGCCCCTCATTGGAGCCAAGGTTGGACTCGGGAGTAAGTGGAAATGCCGGCCCACAAGCAGGGGCCTCAGACTCCAGTGTGGCACCGACTCCGCCCGCTTTGCTGTCCTCTTCCCCCACCTCCAGGGATGAGGGGGGAGGGTTGCGAGCCCAAATGGCGACAGCCCTCCCCAAAGACCCGTGGTTTTTGGCTTACCAAGGGGAGGTAGCCCTCTGAGAGGGCCTGGTATGGACAGGGGAGCGCCTATATGTTCCAGAGGCCATGAAGTCTGCCATCCTTAAACAATGCTATGATGTAAAAAGTGCTGGGCATTTTGGATACGTGAAGACATTATATTTGGCCTGAAGGCAGTTTTGGTGGCCCAAAATGAGGAGGGAGGTGGAGGAGTATGTCAAAGGGTGTCCCACGTGCCTTTTGCTATGGCAAAAGGAGGGGGGAGCCATAAGGCTTGTTGCTACCTTTGCCTACCCCTTCTAAAACCTGGGAAATCATCAGTATGGATTTCATAATAGACCTACCTGAGAGTAGGAAAAAGACCGTTATTTGGGTTGTGACTGACTTATTTTCAAAACAAGCGCATTTTGTGGCCTGTAAGAAGCTCCCGACCACCCCCCAGTTGGCCAAGTTGTTTCTGCAACACATTTACAAATTACATGGGGTTCCTGCTAAGACCGTTTCTGATCGGGGTGCTCAGTTCACCTCCCAGTTCTGGAAGGCGTTCACCAAACTTTTGGGAGTCGAATTAGGGCTAAGCAGCTCCCATCATCCACAGAGTGATGGACAGAGTGAACGTATAAATCAGATTCTGGAAGAATATTTGAGATGTTATGTTAACTTCCAGCAGTCCGCTGGAACAACGCCACACACCAGAGCACTGGCTTCTCTCCTTTTAAAATTGTTTCTGGCCAAGACTTTAACCCTCTATCTTTAGGGGAGGGGACTTCAAAGGACCCGGTCTCGGTGACCCAATGGAGCCAAAAGATTAGAGACACATGGCCGAAAGTTGTATTGGCTTTGGACTTTGCAAAAGCACGTTATAAACATCATGCTGACCAGAAACAAGGCCCTGCCCCCAAGTACGCAATAGGGGACTTGGTGTTCTTGTCCACCAAATTCCTTAAGAGCCCTCAACCCTCGAAGAAGTTGGGGCCTAAATATATTGGTCCTTTTCCCATTGTTAGAGTGATTAATCCCGTGGCTTTTGAACTGTCACTGCCCAAGCTGTACCGTAATGTCCACCTTGTGTTTAATTCTAGCTTGCTCAAGCTGGCGTGCCTTTCGGATTGTCATCATCGAGATCCTGAACCTGCACCCCGTCCAATCCTGGTTGACAAGGATCAACATTTTGAAATTTCTGACGTGTTGGACTCTCGGGTGCACAAGGGGGGTGGTTGCAGTATTTGGTAAAATGGTAATACTTGCCCTTGGGCCATGCTGAATGGGTTAATGTCGAACATGTGAATGTTCCACGCTTATTACGAAAGTTCCATGCCCGCTTTCCTGATAAGCTGGGCTGAAGTGGGGGGGAGAGTCTCTCTTCGGGAGGGCGGTATGTCAGGCTCATCCCTGAATTCTGGGGTTTAGGATGGAATTCATGGAGGACCCTGACATGAGGCTGCCTTTGGCCTGTTTTCTTTGCTTAGGCCCCTCTCTGTCTTTGGAGGGGTGCCAGCCTGCCTTGTTGGCCTAGGAACGCTGCTCTCCACAGCAGCTCAAGGTCATTGCTCCAGGTGGTGGCTGGGCCGTTTCTCCTCCCTACATGCCATTCTCATGCTGTAAGGGTTTATCTGGGGGGTTGTGCTAGCCTGTATTCAGTCTCGGCTTTGTTCTATGTTCCTGACACGTTTCCTTACCAATAAAGAATACCTATTGAGTGAATGTGTCCGTGTGTTCTTGATATATCACATTAATTGTGTGAGTCTCAGTCAAGTCAATTTGAATTAATGCACTTGGCTATGGGGGGTGGGTAGAAAAAGGAAGAATTCCATTCTAATCACAGGCCATCCTCTGAGAGTAGAGTGTTATGGTTCACACCATTAATTGCAAGAAGAGTTAGGGAGGAAAAGACAGCTGACTATTTTATTGCCTTCATTCTTTCAGAACTTTCAAGAATGGTTTGGCTTGTCTGTGAGGGGTGACACAGCTGAAATATCTGGCACTTCAAATAAAAGTGAGAAGAGTAATATCATATCCCTTCTTCAGGTGAGGGAAAAATAAAAAGATAAATTTACATCACTACCAACACCTGATCTCTGAACAATAGTTTTTCCTTAAATGACACATATGCCAAATTGTTTCTGGACTTTTGTTCCTCATCCCAGTGGTGTAACCATAGAGACTTCCTTGCTACTGTAATTGAATTAATACTTCTTGCTGCAAAAGCCATGGAGTCATGTCCAGTTTGTAGTACGTAGTATTTTAGCATTTTCCTTACCCTCCCCAAAGCCTTGTGCATCATTGCATACTTAATTCCTGTGTGTCCAGAATCTACTGCATTCATAATTCAGCTGCATGAGCAAACATTGAGGCAGCTACCAACAATTTAATAGTTAAATCTCAGGTCTCATGAGCTTTTCTAAGTACTGAATCAGGTCTTCTCTGATCTACTTCCTTAAGAGCTGTATCCCCTTCATGTGGGAGAATTGCCCCAGAGATGAGAGCTGCAATAGGCCCATCCACCAATGGGACCTTGAGGAACTCTATGTCTTTCTTTACAAAGGAATAATGTCTCTGACTATACCCAAAAAACTTCCTTGTGTTTAAAGAAGGTCCCCATTCAGTTCATTAGCTCTTTAAACATCTCTGGAAATTGTATCTCCACCCTGAGGTCCCCATCTTTTAAGTACTGATGCTACCCTGTCTTCCTTTAACATTAGCACCATCAGATTGAGAATTTGCATTCAAAGCATTTAATCTTTAAGTCTGTAACACTCTCTTCAACAAACTTTTAAATGACTCACTCTGAAATAACCTATTAGAATTCACTTCCTTCTCCTTATCTTCATCAGAAGAGTCAAACTCTTCGGCCCCAACATCTTCCTCCAAATCCTCATATCAGTTATTATCCACTATTTCTATATCCATATCCTGCTCAACATCTGTATGTTTAGAATTTTTTTTGAACACTTTATAGGTCTTTCTTGTGTAAATCCATCAGACATTTTCCTGTTCCTATCAGGTAACATTTATTTTGTTGAACTCCTTATCATCTTCCAATGTTTGCCTAGCAAGCCTTTTTGCACATCTGGATTCATCTATTGTTGAATCCTTTGACCTGCCAAATCTATCACCTTTAAAGCATTCATGAAATGTATCATATTAACTGTGACTGCCAATTAAATGGTTTAAAATTCATCATATTAGAATTCTTTACATTAGAATTTCTTAATTTATTCTGAATTCATTAAATTCAGTCACTGTCTGATTGCTACAACTACCTAGCATAGAACTTAATTCATTATTTATAGCTTTATAGCTTCTTTAATCATGTTATTACAATCAGAAGCTATTGTATTAGCACCCATTTGACTTGCCCTCATATTAAATTTCATTCCAGAGGAGTTTGGCTTGAAATCCAAATTTACACCTGACCCCACAGGAATATTGCACATCTGTTCATAAGCAACACTAAGCATCTGCCTTTGCTTTTCATTACTAGCATAACTTATGTGCTGTTGGTAGATCTGTAATCATTATTTTTAAATAACTCTTGAAATTATCAGACATATGTAGATCAGAAGTGTAATTTAAACTACTCTCCTTAGGCAGCTCGTGCTTCCATTTACAGCATCTGCAGATACTAGAGAAACTGAGCATGCCCTTCTTGCTGAGCTGTGAACTGATGTAGCTCACCCCTTAACCTGGAATCTGAATTTCCAAGATGGTGCTCCAAATCAACCTTTGGAAATTTTGCTGCTGCAGCAGCATTCCTTTCCAAGCTACTCAGGTCACCAGCAGCATTTTTAGAGGTTTGGTGATCTGTGATGACCTTCGGAGACTTTACCACTGCTGCATTATTTTTCTCCAGTTTAACCAGGTCCACTGAAGCTGTTTAAATTCCTTTTTTCTTCTTTTTAGTTTGCTGAATCAGACTGGCAACTTCCTTAAACCTGGAGCCTTGCCTACTTTTCATCAGTAGCTAATTTCAAATCCTCTGCCTCACTTTCACTGGAGGATTGAAATATCTTTCTTAACTCTGCTTTCTTTACATCCTCAGAAATCCACTGGGCAGCAGCCATCTGTGTAGAAATAGGCTGTACTTTTTTCACATTCCTCGATCATCTGTTCAGCTATTGAGAAATAGATACCTCTTTGTTTTTTAATTCAGCTTGCCACCTTTTAATTTCCATCTCTCACCTTCTTTCCCATGTTTAAACCTATTTAATTTCTAACCTAAATGTTTAATTCTACCCCTGACTGAAACAGAGACGGGAAATTCATGTCAGGTTGGCAGGGCAGGATTTTAAAAACTAACAGAGGAGGGAAGGGGTCCTAACAAGGCTTACTGAAAAAGAATGCGGATTGGCATGGGAAGATTAACCCAATTGTGGTGGATTGCTCCTCTGTGCCATCCTGAGAAGAGAGCTCCCCAAATAGCAGGGCATTACTTTGGCATAATGAGGAACTGTTAGCAAAAAGACATGATTTTACCTCAGTCCCCCATGCAACCAGAATGAGAGAACACTGGAAGGACACTGCCATCATGCAGGAGGCAGCAGGAAAAATGCAACGTTCCTGCTGCTTTGCCACTTTTCCTTGGAGTGCGGGAAGGCTCTAAGTGTGGTGATTGCCACTTGCAAACAGTATTGAAAAGGCTACATGCATGAGCCTTTGCTTAAGTGTTATTGGAGAGGGGATTTCAGGGGGTTAATTTTTTAAAAAAAAGAATAAAACATTTCAACAAGTTTACAAAATGGTGGAGATTTTGAGAGGAGAACTGTGCCATTTATCTCTGTCTCATGAAGACTGTATAATGCCTATGCATGTGCAATTGCATTGTACATAATGTTATTGTGGGGGCAGTGGGATCACACTTGACCAGCAATGATAAAATAAATGTTGGGGAAACACAATATTGTTGCAGAAAGAGCACTTTGGAAAATATGACTCCCTCAGCTGAAGTTTGCACAAGTATTCATTTCGTAGGGGAAAAACCCCACACAAATCCTTCATCATCTGGAAAGGCCGTGCAGTGACTCTCCTTAAAAATGAGGCATAAAGGAGGGTGAGTGAGTTTGATGATGTGGCGCTCTCATACTTGCCCCAGATTTCACTCTGTATGTGTGATCTTGCTTTTGAATTGAATCCGCATATACATGCTTTACAGACTGTTCTAAATCTTTTATACATGTAATATATAAATATGCCACAATTCATTGGTGCATTTTGTGTCATTCTTTTCCTCATGTCCGGTGACCTCCTGTCTCAGAAGTCTTGTTGTGTACCTTCTAGTAATTCCCAACGTATGGCAACCCTATCACGGGGTTTTCTTTACAAGATTTGTTCAGAGGGGGTTTACCTTTGCCTTCCTCTGAGGATGAGAGTATGACTTGCCCAAGGTCACCCAGTGGATTTCCATGGCCGAATGGGGATTTGAACTCTGGTCTCCCAGTGTCATAATCCAGAAGTCAAACCACTACACAACACTGGCTCTTAGAGGTCTACTCTATTTGAAATCATTGCCCTAGAAAAGGATGGTTTGGTTTGAGGTGAAGAACAGCTGATAGCAACTTAAAGGTGAGGAATTTTATAAGGAGTTGTAATCCAACAACATCTGGAGGGCTGCACAATTTCCATCGAATCACTGCACCATTTTCTTGATCTTCGAAGCAGCCTGCAGGATGGCCTGTTCCCAAATGGGATGGGGGAATAAATAAGAGAGCAGGTGTGGAGAGCATGTGGTGAGTGTCTGATGGAATGTTGGATGAGCGAATGGGAAGAGAGCATGAAGGAGCCAATCCTGTGGCAGGAAACTGGCATGGGAGGGGTCTCCTGGAGTAAAAGGAGGTGGATGGCAGTTGAGAGAAGGGAGATGGCAGTTGAAAGGGAGAGTTGAAGATGTGGTGTGAAGGGGAGAGGGCTGGAATGTGTGTATGGCTGTGAGTGGAGCTGAGGGAGTGTATGGGCGGTGAGAATAAGTGTTAAGAGGAATAGAAGCTGATTGGAATATAGAGTGAGAGGAAGGAAAGAACCTCACAAATTGTTATTGAGTTTGGCAGATTCTGAAATTATATGGTTACCAGAGAGTGGGACTGGCAACCAGTTTGAATTTAACCAAGTTGAAGACAAAGTTCAAAGCATTTCTGTTATACTGTTTACACAATAAACCAGTCTTTGTATTTTGTTTATCAAATCCAGACTCCTAATGAATTATTTCCCTTACTGGTAATTATTTGGCACACTAAACTTATAAGTAAACACACACTGATACAAGTACTATCTAAATTGTCAAACCCCAGTCCAAGGAAGTGATAAGGGAGAAGTTTGACATAAAGGTGTTAACTGTGGAACTGCATTTGGTGGCAGTGTAAGTGACAAGGCAGCCAGGCTGAACAGCAGGAAGTCCCAGTGAGGAATCCTCCGTATCTCAACTAACTCAATCTTCAAATGCAGAGGTTCAAGAGCAAATGCAATCTTTCTGGTTATCTACCTAAATGCAAGCATTGCCCCCAATGTGCCCATTATTTCTTCCACATGGTAACTAAGTGAACAAAGAGGGTGACTGGAGCTCCAGGACTAAGGAGGCAAGGGAAAGGAACTTAAAGCTTTCATCAAATTATAGAATCATAGAATTGCAGAGTTGGAAGAGACCACGAGGGCCATCCAGTCCAACCCCGTCTGCTGTCACACCCCTGGTATCCTGCTGTTCTGAGCAAGTCCTTTATCTCCCTACCTTTAATTAAGGGTGATCAGCAAAACAATTAGAAATAGAAACAAGATCCCCAACACACCCCAGACTCTAAAGGCTCCTTAAATCCTCCTTCCAACCCTTCATCTTATCACCAGCCAAATTCCTTTCTATGTATTTCCAGGGCTGCCTCTGTGTGAATGAGTGAGTGAATATGTGTGTGGTATGGGGGGGGCATTGCAGATACAGTCCATTCACACTTCTCACCTCCTACCCACCTCAAAGATAAGGTAGCAATATTTGTAGTCTGAAAATTGAGAACAGAAGAGACAGGATATATGGGCATAATGTATTTCCATGTATGTACTTTTTCAGAACTTAAAAGAAGGAGGTATATAATACCTCTTTCCACAAGGCTCCCACACTGGTGTGCCAGAACATCTGGAAGAACACCAGGCATGCATCTGCAGCCAATTCTGGGGGAGGGGTTTCACTTGGGCTGATTGTGACTGCTCTTGAGCACCAAGGGAGAAAGAAGCAGTATAGTAGGAGCCCCATATCCACTGATTCATTATCCACGGGACACAAAACAGCACACCTACCATAGAGTCTTCCTAGAAAATGTGTCCTCTCTATCCATTTTCTAGGTCCTCCAAGGCAACTCTATGGTATTTTAAACTAGAAGTCCTATTATTTTTAATGGTGTTTGCTATTATCCACAGTTTTCAGTATCCACGCACCCCCCAAAACCAATCCCCAGCAGATATGGGGGTCCTACTGTATGCTAAAGACACTCAGTTCTACTTCTCCTTGTCATTGGAGTCACCTGGGGCTGTGGAGGTGCTGGAGCAGTGCCTGGATGCTGTAATGGGCTGGATGAGGGTAAATAAATTGAAGCTGAATCCCAGTAAGATGGAGGCTCTGTGGATTGGTGGTTCTCAAGTCTGGGAATTGTGTAGGTTGTCTGCTCTGGTTGGGGTTTCACTCCTTCTGAACACGTGGGGTGTCTGGGAGTACTCCTAGATGTATCCTTGTCACTGGAGGCCCAGATAGACTTGGTGGCTTGGAGTCCTTGGGGCCAGCTTTGACTGGTCTGCCAGCTATAGCCTTTTCTGGATAGGGATAACTTACCCAGAGTAGTCCATGCACTGGTAACTTCCTGATTAAACTACTGCATTGCATTCCATTTCTGTGCCTATTCACATTTATTCAAATTGAGTAGGCACACATACTCATAAAGGACAATTGAAGACGCAGAAGCTAGATTCCTCACTGGAATTCCATTCAAATATCATATAACACCAGTTCTGAAGGAACTGCACTGGCTGCCAATACATTTCTGTTCTGAACTCAAGGTGCTGGCAACAATATTTAAAGCCCTAAAGAGCTTGGGACCTCAGTACTTGTGTGAGCACCTCATGCTATATATACCTGCCTAAGAATTGAGATCTATTGGAGGGGTTCTCCTCCATGTCCCAACAATAGGAGAAATATATTGGGGGAGGACATGGGAGAGGGCCTTTTTTTTGCAGTGGCCCCAGTTGTGGAATTCTCCCCCTCCGGAGGCCTGATTGGCACCAATGTTAGAATCATTCAGTGCCAAATTAAAACTTGGCTTTTTATTTAAGCCTTCATGCCCAACTAATTTTATCTAGGTTGCACATGTTTCATAGTTATATTATTCAAGATTATTTTAACTGGTTTTGGGGAAAATATTTTAATATATTTTTAATATTTTTAATTTTTATAATTATTATTTTACCTTGATTTTATTATGAACCACCCTGAGATCTTCAGATAAAGGGTGAAATATAAATATTTTAATAAATAAATAAACTTTGTGCTATGCTCTATCAAAGTAAAAAAAAAAAAGTTTGCTCTGTCTGTTGAGCACACATTTTTTTTCTTCACTGAGGACCAGCCGTGCCTTCATCTCTCTTAAATAGCAGTTCCCACTACTGCTGCTAAAAAGTCCTGTTTTGTGCTCAGATGTTTTGCCAGCATGACTGTAGCAGGACTTCCACTGAATCCTACATTCCATCAGCCGGTAGATCTTCAGTTGAGTTATACTTTTCTTGCTTTTTGATAGGCAAATAAAATGGTAAGTACTCTCTAAAATTTTAGAGACAAAATAGTGTCAGTCCCTTGCATGAATGGGTGGACATAACAGCAGCGTAGATGATGGATGACAACAGGGCAATAGAAAGGATTAGTATCTTCTACCATCCTCTACACACGCAAGCAGGACTTGCAAATAATTATAACTTTAATAACTAATTCATTAAACCATGTATTAACTTCCCCAAATGTGGCTGAATGCCGCATTCTGCATGACTAATACTGGAGTTACTTTAACCCTTAATTAGGTATTTTAATTAATTAGAATTAAGGGAATGACACTTTTTCTCTGCCAGGTGCTACAAAACAGGACTTCAGGAGAAGGATTAGCACTGGCAGAAATGCATCATATAGTTCTGCTTCATAGTGCCCTAATTTGCCTCCTGGATTTTAAGAGTGAAAGACTGGAAAGGAAAAGACATAAGCTGAATTTAATGGGTATGTGTGACAGAGGTAATTTGTCTGCACATAAGGAGGCTTTCAGGCATCCATGATTCTTTCAGAATGTTTTGCGCTTTAAGGCTGAAGGCTAGGTTTATTCCTCCCTCGCCTCACTATTGTATTTACTGCTCACACAGTGCTTGGATAACTGAAACATTGCTGGGCCCCACCCATATTTCCTCCTCTGTTGGCTTTTCCTTCTTTCTCTCTCACCCCCATTTTGCTTTCTACTCACTCACTGATTCAGTGGGTCACACACGTTGTTGGGTTCAGTTGGCAGTGATTTTGGATCAAAAAGAGACGGCTCACTAAATGTATGCCCTGCCTCTATCTTTGAAATGTCTTCATTTTAGAAAGCGGTCTTATACCAACTTCCTTAGGGTAAGCCTTATCAAACTCAATTTTTACTGCTGGGTCAACATTCTTAATAAAGGTAAAAATGTCTACCTGAAAGTAAGTTTCTTAAATCCAGTTAACCTTATGCCAAACTAAGTAGAATATAAAATTGCTCCATCACTTTCCAATAAGCACATGTTTCTTAGGGTTGTCTAGACGCAAGTTTACCGCGAGTGGTTTCACATTTTTGCCCATTCGCAGCAAAGTCTATTTGTCTTCACCATTTCTGTGCCTATTCATATTTATTCAGATTGAGTGGGCACACGTACTCATAAAGGGCAATTGAGCAAAAATGCACAAGAATGCAAAGCTAACACACATTGGAAACTGTTTAATGCAGTGTAGATGTGTAAATAGCTATTGCTTAAAAACAATTTGTAAGCCGCTCTGATAGCCTTGTGGCTGAAGAGCGGGGTATAAATAAATAAATAAATAAATAACATTTGGATGGCCACATATCCAAAAATGCACATCTACATGCATTTTCCAGGAAGCTTTGAGGAAAACCACAAATCCTTTTACTTTTACTGTGTGGTTCTTGGAATTTTCAGTTCCCTTCCCTCTGAATATTGTGAATCTCCTTCAGATCTCCTTCAGACAGATCAAATTCTCTGCGAATTCTATGAGGAGTATTTTCATCATGTAGACAAGGCCTTCTTCATGTAGACAAGTCCTGCTAGTTGGGTAGGAGGGAGGAGTTCAGAAGGCTTAGCAACAGATGGCCAGAAAAGTTGGCTGCAAGACCAGGGGGCTGTCTAGACGATGAAAAAACCCTCACAGAATGTGAGGGGAATTTGTTGTGTCTTAAACAGATACCATGTTGAATCATGGTATTCGAAAGGAGGTGGCCAAAAACTGCAAAAACTACACAGTGACATACTTCGGGAATTTACCCGAAGTTTTTAAAAATCCCAGTGGAAATGCTCATTACTGAAAGTTTGAACAGCTGCATGAATTGCAGTGCAGTCTGGAGGGGACGGAACTGACAATGTGATTGGACAGAGGTGTGCAGGCACATGCGTGACGTGAAGTGCTCGTAAGCGCTGGCAATTGTGCACTTTTTAATTTTTTTGTTTTTACTCCTGTCATAACCTGCTGCGCCCAGGAGACAACATGGAGGGTGGCGAGGAAGAGAGAGCCGTCCACCCTCCACCCATCCTAGTGGTGGTAGCGCATGGTAATAGTGGCAGAATACAGCTGCATGGAAGACAGCCATGCTAAGGAAGAGGATGAGAGAACAGCCAGCTCTCCACTCATCTCAGTGGTGGCGGTGGCAGCAACTTCCAATCCTGGCTGCAATCCAAAGGGGTGAGAGGAGCTGCCCAGCCAGTCACCAGGAGAATGAAGAGGAGGGCCTCCCTCCTTCCATCTCACCTTCGGGAGGGGAGAGGTCCTACTCTTCCTTCTCTCAGCTGCTATGGGATGGTAGACTTGAGCTCTAACTGCAAATGTCAAGGCAGGGAAGTAATTCCTAATGGACTGTGGGGTAATCCCCTTGCATTTCAAAAAGCCCCATATTGGAGAATATTGACAACTGGTCTGGGCATGTAGCCTGCAGTCCGCTTGTAGCTCTAAATCCCACGTGAACCTTTGTTCTGACCTTGACTTCTGAGCCCATTCTAAAGGAGCTAACTTTCAACACAGACCAAACACAAAACACCCCATAATGGGGAGTTCTGTCCAAATAAGATATAGTCATTCAAAGGCAAACACTAGCTATTGAAATCCTTAATGAAATATCACACTGATGTAATGAAATATCACACTGAAAAAGCATAATTCACTGACTCCCCATTTGGGGAAGGACATAAGGTGAACAATTCCACAGCCAACAATCCCTTACCTTTTGCAACCTGCCTGCCAGTCTTAGCCCTGACACTATCCTCCTTACTGACCGCTGAATACAAACTCCTAAAACTAAATAAATAAGGTTTGTAGATTCCTTAAAAGGAATGTGGAACTGTCCCTAAACCTTCCATTAAATAGCGAGCTACCACATGATTGAGATCAAATGTGCAGAACACATTAAAATGTGAAGCTTAATTGAGTGGGGCTCCTTTAAAGGACCACCCCCGCCTGGGCCTTTCCTTCCAAATATGTTCTCAGCCCCTCCTGACCCCCTTTCTTTGGGCCACTTCTACAAGGAATGGGGCCCTGTACATATACAGCATGTGTAGCTGGACCTGAAGGGATCAATTACATAATCCTTGCAGTCCACTCTCCCAACACAAATTAATGTGATTGACAGGGACTTTGTAATCTCTTTGCTCATAGCCCCCTGCTCTAGTGAGGATCCCCAAGAATGAGAAATGAAAGGAGTAGGAGGTAGCAACAACTGTGATGGGAAAGCAGTGCATTAAAATGTCTCACACACGAGAAGCTTATAATGTAACCCTATATAGACAGGCATGCATTTCTAAAATGTGTAAGGGAGAAGTATGAACAAAATATGTATTTTAGTGAAAATGTATATTCAAAAAACCACTTGAAGGCCAGCATCCTGTTAGGGATGTATACACACACACACACAAGTGCAGCTGATGCTTCTGAAGTCCCCCACATCATCATACCCTCCAAACCGAGGCACATGTGTCCAAACAACATCAGAGTATGTTCGGGCTGGCAAAAGCAATAAATATGGATGAATGCACGAACTAGGAGAGGGCGAGGGCAAGACTCTGTCTATCTTCTCCTCTCACCACCCTCCAAGCCAAATGGGTGTAACTTACCTCTGCATCCAGAACTCAGCTTCGAACAACCTAAGCACACTGGGAACAGAAGAAGCAAAGTGGGAGAAGAAGAGAAACCAAGATGCCCCCAAAGTGGCTGAAAAATGGGATGACAGAGAACTGATTAGGACTGTCCCTGTCAAAGTGGTACAAATGGAAAGCATGGACCATGATGCATGGCTGCTAACAGCTCCCAGAGGAAGAAAAAGGAAAGTTAGCCCTATTTGATATACCACCGCACCTCTCCCCCAAAACAAGCTGAGGCCAGCTGCCTTTCCACAGTGTGAACTGTCTCCCCTCCCTCCCTTTTTACAGGTATGCAAAAGCAGCAGGGGCACCTCCTGGCACTTGACAATTGGCACTTTCCCTTGACATGAAAAACTGCCAGGCAGTGGGAGGACATGGAACTCCATGTGTAGGGTGATGTGCACTTAGCAGATGTTATCCCCTATTAGGGAACATAACCTTGCAAAGATGCTATGCAAGGCAAACTGTGTTAAATAATTTGTTGTTGTTGTGTGCCCTCTGACTAACCCAAGGACTGCCAGTGGGCCTCCGTGGCAGAGCGAGGACCCAAACCCTCATCTCAAGAGCCAGAGTCCAATGCCCAAATGACCACAACACAGGCACTCAGAAGCAAATGGTCGACAACTGTAACTTCTACCTTCTGTAACTTTCCTGTTGCTACAGGAAAGCCTATGACACATGGTATTTGTTGGAAGGCTCCCATCCAAGTACCAATCAGTGTTGGCCCTGCTTAGCTTCCAAGATCAGATGGAATCTGATGCCTTTAAGGTATTTCGGCCCTATGTAGTAAGATGAACTTAACCTGGAAAAAACTTTTGATTTTTCTAAAACATAAAAATATAGCCTACAGCACCTATTATTCATTGGTAGTCTCCCATCCAAGTACTAACCAGAAGAGACCCTATTTAGCTGCCTAGATCAGATAGGATCTGGTGCCTCTGGAGTATTTAGGCATCTGAAATGGTGTTTCTTTATCAAGAGAATATTTACCGAATGGCACAATAATGATAGTCAAATTCCAGTGCAGTGATGAGGCACGCTGCTCCATCCTGTTTCAATATAGTCTCTAAACTGTGGAAGCTTTTAGCCTCCAACTGGAAGTATTTGTAGAAATAGTCTTTCAATTGTGTTTTTATATTGAAAGCAGCACTCTAACCCAGTGTCTCATAACCTTTTATTTACCAGGGACCCCCTTTAAATATCTTTTTGTTGCCGCAGACGCCCAAGACTTAACTCAAAATTTAAAACAACAACAACAACAATTATACAATTACTCCATCCATTTGAGGCACCGGAGGGGGAGAGAAGACTTTTCTCCTGGGGGCCGTTTACACGATGAAAATGTCCTGGGAAGAATTCGTGTCGATCCCTGGCAGTTTACACGTACATTGGGTCGGGTACGTGATTTTAGGAAGGGGGGGCACCTTTTATCCCTCAACCTGCGGGACTTCCAGTCCCGCGGTTTGTGCCGGTTTTTAAAAAAGTCACTGGAGGATTCGGAAAATCGGAAATGTAAACAGCATGGGACAAAATGTCCCGGTACTGGGATGACCGGAAATGGTGACTGGGGGCAGGCTTAGAGATCAGTGACCAGAAAAGGAGGGGTCAGTCACCCATTCAACTGATCCAGCCTCACCAGCCGAAAACAAAGGCATCCCTTCCAGCTGCACGAAGGTTGATGTGTGTGTGTGTGGGCGCACGTGTACTCAATCACCTTTTAAAATGGATTTCTACACTGCAAACCCTTCAGCTTTACCTTTTCCTCAACTGCCTGGTATTCCAGCCTCTGAGCGAATGAACACCCTTTAATCCCCCCTCTGTGCCTGTGCCTTTAAAATTGTTTGCCTGTAGCTGGTTTGCTGTAATGGTTAACATTTTAAAGGGGAGACCCAACCCCCCCACACCTCACTCGGCTTGATCTCCCTGCGTCTGAGCGAAAGATCTCAGTCTGGTCTTTCAAAGAAATTGCAAGCCTCTACTCGGCTTGCTTTCAAAAGGAAAGGAGATGGTTTAATTGGTTTAATTCAAAAGGAAAGGAGATGGTTAAACAGGGTGCCTTCTGCCTCTGTTTCAATGGTTAACTTTTTTTTAAAGAAGCGAGGGGAATACCAAACCTCTGCCCCCCTGTCTCCCCCCCCCAGCCAGCCCATAGCAGCGCTCCTGGCACGGAACTTTGAAGGAAGTGCGTCACCGAGGTTGTGAAAACACGAGTAATCGCATACTTGATTGACAGCCAAAAAACAAAAAAACAAAAACTACAACCTAAAAAAACCCGGAACTTTGGACGTGTAAATATCAGTCACGGGACCACCTGGGATATCCAGATCAGTGACATAAATCATATAAACAGCGAGGGTTGGATTCGTGATCAGAAAATCGCGGTAAGCACCGTGACAATTTCTGTCGTGTAACTGGCACCCTGTTTCTTCCTGCAAGTTTGTGGCAGGAGCAGATTGAATGGCAATGTGCAGGTCCAGCCACTAGTGGCAGGATGGGTGCAGGGGTGGCTATTCTCTCATCCGCTTCCTTACTAGGAGCGCCCTCCATGCAGCCAGAGTCTGTCGCTGCTGCTGCACGCCACCACTGGGATGGGTGGAGGGTGGGCGACTCTCTCCTTCTCTTCCACACCACCCTCCATATTGTGTCCAGGCACTGCTTTCCGGTGAGAAAGCCCCACATGCAGTGTGAACACCACAGCTGAAAGCATTGCAGCCAAGTGTTTTTGTAAAAGCACCATGGAGACAATTGAACGCTGCTGCGAATTGTTTATAACACACAGGTTTATTTTTTCTGATATAGACAGCCCCTGGATGTTAATGATGTAGTGGTTTGAGCACTGGATGACGACTCTGGAGACCAGGGTTCAGATTCCCGCTCAGCCGTGGAAATCTACTGGGTAAGCAAGACACATTCTCTCAGCCCTAGAGGGAGGCCATGGCAAACCCCTTCTGAATAAATCTTGCCAAGAAAAAAAAAACCCTTATAGGGTTTGCCTTAGGGTTACCATGAGTTGGAAACAAGTTGAAGGTACACAAAGAATTTATCCTAAAGGTACCAGATCCTATTTGATCTTGGAAGCTAAGCAGGGTCAGCCCTGTTTAATACTCAGATGGGAAACCACCAACAAATACCAGGTGCTGTAGGCTATATTTCAGGGGAAGGAACTGGTAATGCCACCTCTTGAGTATTCCTTCCCTAAGAAAACCTTGTGAAATTCATGGGGTCACCATAAAGTTGACAGGTGACTCGAAGGTGCACACACATTTATCTGTCCTCAGGCTGCTTCAATTCATTCTTGAAACTTCACTGCAAACTTCTTACATGTGCCATGTGAAACAGAGACAGGTAACAGAATACTGGAATGCCAACATCACCGTTTCATTGGGCTTACAGTGCAAGGTTAAGCAATTTAACAAACAACTACAGTTGTCCTTCTGTATCCATGGATTTAAGTATTCATGGCTTGAAAATATTCTTTAAAAAATAATAATGATCCCCAAAGCAAACCTTGATTTTGCCATCTTATATAAGGGACACCATTTTGTTATACCATTGCATATAATGGAACTTGACTATTTATGGATTTTGGTATCCATGGGAGGTCCTGGAAGCAAAACCCAGTGATTATGAAGGGACAACTGGGGATGTTTAAAAGGGCTATTAAGATGGAGGTCCATCTTAATAGCCCTTTTAAACATCTGGTGCTGGTGATCTCCATGGGATCACCAACATTGAGGCCATGATATTGAGAACACAGCTGCGCTGGGCAGGGCACATTTCTAGGATGGAGGACCATCGCCTCCCCAAAATAGTACTCTACGGTGAACTCGCCATGGGTCAGCATAAGAGGGGCGCTCCAAAAAAGTAATACAAGGACTCCCTGAAACAACATCTCAGGCTCGGCCACATTGATCACCAACAACGGTCCGTCCTGGCCTCACATCGGGAGGCATGGAGACGCACTATCCACAATGCTGCAGCCTTATTTGAGAACTCATGCCGAACAAGTCCTGAAGAGAAACAACGCAGAAAGAATCACAACCTAGAAACATCACCTAAGGAGACCTTCTGTTGTGCTTTCTGCAACCGGACTTGTTTATCTCGGATTGGCCTTTTTAGTCATCAGTACGCTTGCAGAAAGTGTGGGATTTTTAAAATTTATTTTAATTTATTAATTTAATCTTCAGCCACAAGGCTACCAGAGCGGCTTACAAATTGTTTTAAGCAACAGCTATTTACACATCTACACTGCATTAAGCAGTTTCCAATGTGTGTTAGCTAATTGCCCCCCACAAGCTGGGTACTCAATTTACCAACCTACGAAAGGATGGAAGGCTGAGTGAACCTTGGAGCCCGCTGGAATCGAACTTGCAACGTGGTGGCTTGCAGTACCGGCATTTAACCACTGCGCCACCAGGACTCTGTCCTTCCTGAATCTTCGTTTGCAAAAAAAAGCCAGAGAGAAAGATGGACCTTTTCTGATGGCTTTCCCAGATTAGATTAGCTGCCTGGCTGTCACTCTCCATTTATTATTGTTATTTTTTTTAATTGTTTTCTTATTTTAAGTTATTTTAATAGTATTTTTATTGGAAAAATTTGAATTATGTATCATTGCATAGTGTTTTTAATAATGTTATTTTAATGTTTGTAGATTATAGATAATGTTTTAAATGATGCTTGCCACCCCCATCCTCATGGGAGAGGTGGGATATAAATAAAACTTTTATTATTATTATTATTATTATTATTAGATACAGAGTGGAACTAGGTTGTTAGAAACCGGATTGTTCAAACCAGAGATAACATCAAATCCTGCCTACAAATTCTCGTTCTACTCCGCAGATCTTTGCAGACTAGAGTCACACTCTGCGCGACAGCCCTATATATACCCTCGGAGTCACAGCGCTTCCGGCCGGGCTGAGTTCTAGGCCCCGCCCCCTTTCTCTGCTATTTCCTTGTTTACTTCCCGGCCTTTCAGCCTTATCGCCGCGTAGGGCAGGGCGAGGGGGCGTGTCTCCCGTTGCCCAGGCAACTTGCACCTAGCCACCATCCAACCGCCTGTCAAAGAGGCCCAGTCTCCTCCCAAGAGGTCAGCTGATTGCGAAGAATCCTGGCGGGAGGGGCGGGGCTTATTGGTCACGGAGGAGCCCAGCCCGGGCGCGAGGGAGCCGCGGAATTCCCAGGCAGGTCGGTGGCACCAAAGAGCGCTCGGGGAGGGGGGGGAGAGGAGATGGATGGGCGGGGCGGGCCTTTTCGCCTCCCGGGACTCTCCCCCCGTGTTCCCTCCGGAGTGGTTCCCCCCAAACTTTCTGGCCTAGGGTGGGACACGCGCCTCCTTTGCGCCAAGCCTTTGTTGCGTGGCCCGCGCTGGGCGGGTGGGCGGGCGGACGGGGTTCACCCCGCGCTTTTTATGGCTCTCTTCATCCATACTAGAGAAGTAACCCAGGTTGAAACTGGGTTATTTGCCATGGCTCCTTCCTGCGGAGTTTGACTGCCCTTTTTTTTTTTTACATCTAAACCTCTGGCATCCTTGTGGACAGCCAAAAATGCCCCCACTTAGGGAAAAAACAACAACCCAGAAGTGCACTGCGAGTTTTGAAAAAGGTGCATCCACACTACACAAATAATCCAGGTTGAAACTAGATTGTTTGCCATGGCTTCTCCTTCCTATGGGGATTTGTAGTTTGGTGATGCACCCGCGCTCTTGGTCAGAGGAGGCGAAAAAGCCCTTGTGAAACTACAAATCCCAGGCTTCCATCGGAAGGAGGAGCCGTGGCAAATAATCTACAGTTGTCCCTCCGTATACAGGGATTTAAGTATTCACGGCTTGAAAATATTATTTAAAAAATAATAATAGTCCCCGAAGCAAACCTTGATTTTGCCATCTTATATAAGGGACACCATTTTGCTTTTATGCCATTGCATATAATGGGACTTGAGTATTCACGGATTTTGGTATCCACGGGGGTCCTGGAACCAAACCCCAGCGAATATGAAGGGGACAACTAGTTTCAAACTGGATTATTTGTGTCGTGTGGATCCCCCCCCACATCCTCCCGGCCCCAGCCAAGCGGGGCATTCCCCGGCCGGTGGGTGGGGTGTCCCAGCCACGAGGGGAAGTTTCTACTCCGAATAGTAGCCGGGGCGACACCCGCCGCCCCCCCCCGCTTCCAGCAGCGCCTCCTTGTTGCGGTTTCGACCCGGAGAGTCCTAACGTGTTGGTCAGAGAAGGACGGGCAGTGGCTTGTCTTTGAGGTGGAAAAGGGCGCTCCGTGGAGGACACTCCGGCCCTTTTTGTCTCTCCTAAAAGGGGCAAGGAAGTGCCTGAAGGTACAGGGCAAGGAAGGGGGTCGTTTTCTGAGGGGGCCGGAGTGGGAGAGGGGCTAAGCCGAGCCTGGGTGGCTCTTCCCGGCCCAGTGAGGAGAAAGGAGAGCGCTCCCTTCCTTCCTTCCCTCCCTCCCTCTGGGTTTCTAGGGACTTTCCAGCCGTCTTTCCTCGCCCGTCCAATTTCCGCCTGCGGCTCTTTCTTTCCCCAGCTCTTCGTTTCCTCCCTCTGGCAGAGGGGGCCACATTGTCGTGTTGTGTGGTTGCCACCTCGACTCGCCATGGACTGCGACGGCTACCGCGCAGTGAGTCTAGTCTTAAGGGGTCCCGGGGGGCTTGTCGGTTTGTAAAATGGGATATATTTCCCCCCCCTTCCCCCGTTAAAATAAATGGGCCTTCATCATGCAAGAAGTGTTGCCAGCTTGTTGGGGCAAAGTGCTGCTACTCTTCTGAAGGAAGAGCTCAGATTTTAAAGTTTAACATGTGTAGGAGGATGCGGTTCTTAACATGTGGGCAGTAAACTTATGGGTGGTCCATGAACTGGGCTGTGAAAAGCATCCCCCCCCCTTTGAAAATATGGTGGTCCATGAACTGGGCTGTAACGTGGGCAGTAAACTTATGGGTGGTCCATGAACTGGGCTGTGAAAAGCATCCCCCCCCCACTTTGAAAATATGGTGGTCCATGAACTGGGCTGTAACGTGGGCAGTAAACTTATGGGTGGTCCATGAACTGGGCTGTGAAAAGCATCCCCCCCCCTTTGAAAATATGGTGGTCCATGAACTGGGCTGTAACATGTGGGCAGTAAACTTATGGGTGGTCCATGAACTGGGCTGTGAAAAGAATCCCCCCCCCCACTTTGAAAATATGGTGGTCCATGAACTGGGCTGTAACATGTGGGCAGTAAACTTATGGGTGGTCCATGAACTGGGCTGTGAAAAGGATCCCTCCCACTTTGAAAATATGGTGGTCCATGAACTGGGCTGTAACATGTGGGCAGTAAACTTATGGGTGGTCCATGAACTGGGCTGTGAAAAGGATCCCCCCACCTTTGAAAATATGGTGGTCCATGAACTGGGTTGTAACATGTGGGCAGTAAACTTATGGGTGGTCCATGAACTGGGCTGTGAAAAGGATCCCCCCCCACTTTGAAAATTGTGTTTAATTACATTTTTCTTGAGAGAGAGATAGTTGTCCCTTCATACTCGCTAAGGTTTGGTTCCAGGACACCCCGCCCCCCGTGGATACCAAAATCCGTGAATACTCAAGTCCCATTATATGCAAGGGCATAGCAAAATTTATTATTATATAAGACGGCAAAATCAAAGTTTGCTTTTTGGATTATTATTTTTTAAAGAATATTTTCAAGCCGTGAATACTTAAATCTGTGGATACTAAATCCGTGGATACCAAATCTGTGGATACGGAGGGACAACTGTATAGCTTTCATCAGATTATAACAGCAGCAGCACCCCCCCCCCCAAAAAAAAAGTATTAAAAGCCACTGATGTGAGTACTGTTTCTTTGTTGGTCAAAATCCTTTTAAATGGCTTAAAACAGGTTTCTGCCTAATCTGCATTTTAAAATTTTGCCGGCCCAAAACAAGCATAAAATCTACTCTGGCATAGTAATTTGAAAAATGTTTGGTAGAAAGTACTCAACAAGAAATGAACTAATTTAGAAATAATCTGTTCTTATTTGCCTATAGTGCCTAACTGACCACAAAGAAGGAGCCATAGTCAGGACTGGTTTAAGGAATTTTGGAGCCCTCTGAAATACTTTATTTTGGGGGGCCCATATGTTTATCTCAGAATCTAACCTAACCTATTCACAGTACAGGATATTCAGATTATTACTAATAATGTTTTTGCAGGAGGAGGGTTACTACAGGGCCCCCACAATGACAGGGCTCCCTGTGGCTGCAGGTGCTGCAGGGCCCTTGAGCTGGCCCTGACCATAGTAAATGAATCTGGATTACTCTGTATGAGCCCATGTAAATCTATTAATCTTAATCTTTTCCTGAGCAGTAAAGGTGACTGTCTCTTACGCCTTTCTGTACTCTCTGGCTTGCTACCCCTAGTTGGGGGGTATGCTGGGATCACCTTATGCTGACAATGGGCTGTAAAGTCCTAGTGAAGCATTGTGTATATTTAGTAAAAGTATGAGAAAGTGGGTGCACTATTCCTGCCCCTTCCTTCCATATACAGCTTGATAGAGCTCCACAGGGGGAGGGCAAGGGTTTGAAGAAGAAAGCTATCACTGCCTGTTTTTATTTAACACACACAAATCATTTATGACTAGCATTGAAATGTATATTTCAGCATAGAGGGGAGAAACTGCTGGGGATTAAAGGGTTTTTTAAAACCCTCCCACCAGACTTTGAAGGGGTCCACTGCCCAATGTTTTTGATTCTTTGCCCTCTAGGGGGTGTGGTGACAGCTCCTCCACATTTTAGTTCTTTCTGGGTCATTTTACGGCCAAGAGGTGCCTCCCCCCACCAACAGGAAAAGATGCAGAAGTCAATGTAAAAAAAATACCTCCTTCACCTATAATGACCACCTCCTGAAATTAGGAAAAATTGCCCCAATTCCTCCAAGAGACATTGGGGGTAACTTGGGGAGGGAGTGGGGGCTGGACTTTTCTCACCCTTGCTTTAGTAGGTGTAAGAGAAGCTACATCTACATATTAAAAATAGTATCAAGGCTCCATCCTATGGATTCCTTGGATTTTTAGATTGATGAGGTACTTGAATAGTCTCGTAGGTACCCCTGAACTACAGTGGAAATCTCTAGCCAGAGAATTCTAAGTAGCTCATCAAACTGTGTTTCCCGAGGTTCTTTAAACTGGAACAGTAACCATCAGAGTGGCATGAGACATATAATGGTGTAGTGTAGATCCACTCAAGAGACATTCCTTACTACACAGGGGAGTGGGCAGGTAGAATGTTCTCAATCCCCCCCTCCCCATGCCTTACATGTTCTCATGTGAGAAGTATTATTTCCCCCGGTATCTGCTAGTAGAGGTTTCATCTAGCTCATCATATTCATAGTTTTTGATATATTCCTGCCAAGTTTTTATTTGAAGTTTTTCATGTTATATGCCCTCATCTGGTGTTTATGTATTTTCTAAGTGAAATCTTGCTGTTCTCCTGATTCAATTCTATATGCAGTGCTTGGATGGGTTAGATTATGATGATTTCCAGTTCGGCGCTCATTTGATTGAGCAGAAGGAGTTGCTCATGGAGACAGGTAAGGAGCAGTAAGTTAAATTATATGCCTGGGGACAATAAATTAGATGATATGAGAATCCTTCAAGGTTGTGGGAAGAAGGGTGGTTTCAGTTCCACACATATTTTGGATGATGGCAGTACAGTGTCATTTGACTGCATCCTATGGGGCTGTGTCCATGTACAATATTGGCCCATTCAGGATATGTTCTTTCTTTTTTCAATCTTCAGTTGAAGGCCCGTACCTTACTATTGTTGAACAGCCAAAGCAGGTAAGTGAGCTGGATGCCTCATCTGTTTTCTCTCAGAGATAAGCATTCCTGACAGTTTGGCTTGCTGAGATTGGTCATCTAACGGGGTGTCTTTGTTTTTATTACAATTTTTGACAGCGAGGTTTCCGATTCCGATATGGGTGTGAAGGGCCTTCACATGGTGGCCTGCCTGGAGCCTCTAGTGAAAAGGGACACAAGACTTATCCCACTGTCAAGGTGAGCATCATATTACTTGGAAATATTTAAGAGGTGAGATTCCAAAAATAATTCGTTCTGCATTTCTGCTATTTTTGAGAATCTTAAAGGTAGAAGCAAACAAGCTGGCCTATTTATTCAGGATAGGCTGTCTGATTAGTAGACAGATGCCTAGTATTTTATGAATGGCATAAAGTGCAGAGAATTATGTTTTTTTTCTGGGCTATGAGGCCGTGTTCTGGAAGAGTTTGTTTCTGACATTTCGCCTGCATCTGTGGCTGGCATCTTCAGAGAATGGTTCGGTAGGAGTGTGTGAGGGTTTTATATACTGAACACCTGTTGGAGAGGCTATGTAAATTTGTGTATTTGAATGGCTAGTTTCTGGGTGGAGATATGCAAGGAGGATTAGTGTCTGTTTGGCTAATGGTCCATTATCTGCTGGAAATCCCCCTGTCCCTGGGTGGAGTTCATTTGCATGTGTTGAATTTTTGATGTTAGTGTTTTTCAAGCCTGGTAGCCAGATTTTGTTGACTTCAAGAGTTTCTTCTTTCCTGTTGAATTTGTCCAGGTGTTTGTGGATTTCAGTAGCTTCTTTGTGCATTCTGACATGATAGTTGTTGGCCTGGTCCAGAATTTCTGTGTTTTTAAGTAACATTTTGTGTCCAGGTTGATTTATAACATGTTCTGCTACTGCTGATTTTTCTGGCTGGCCCAGTTTGCAGTGTCTCTCATGTTCCTTGATTTGTGTTTGCACACTGCATTTAGTTGTCCCTATGTAAACTTGTCCACAGCTACATGGTATGTGGTAAACTCCTGCAGCTGTGAGAGGGTCTCTTTTGTCCTTTGCTGAACATAGCATTTCTTGGATTTTCTTGGTTGGTCTGTAGATTGTTTGGAGGTTGTGTTTCCTCATCAGTTTCCCTATTCTGTCTGTGACTCCTTTGATGTATGGTAAAAATACCTTCCCTTTGGGTGGCTGTTTTTCTTCTTCATTCCTGTGGTTTTTTTCTGGGTCTGGCTGCTCTTGTGATGTCTGATCTGGAATAACCATTAGCCTGTAGATCCCAGTTTAGGTGCTTCAGTTTGTCCAGGTAGTGGTGTTTGCAGATCCTTTTTGCACGGTCTACCAATGTTTTTATTGTGCTTCTTTTTTGTCCTGAGTGATGATTGGAGTTCTGTCCGTGTGTGTGTCTTTTTGTATACCTTGTATACCTTTGTATACCTTGTATACCTTTGTATACCTTGTGGCCTAACAGTTGGTTGGGTTTGTGGATGACTAGGACCTCCAAGAATGGCAATGTTCCTTCCTTTTCTTTTTCCATTGTGAATTGAATATTTGGATGGATGCTGTTCAGGTGGTTCAGAAATGAGACCAAATCTTCTTCGTGGCTCCAAATGGTGAAAGTGTCGTCCACATAGTGGAACCATGTTGTGGGCTTTTTTGGTGCTTTTTCCAGGCCTTGCTTTTCAAAATATTCCATGTAAAAGTTTGCTATCATTGGGCTCAGGGAACTGCCCATGGCTACCCCATCTGTCTTTTCATAGATTTCCAGCAGATAATGGGCCATTAGCCAGACACCAATCCTCCTTGCATATCTTCACCCAGAAACTAGCCATTCTAATACACAAATTTACATATCCTCTCTAACAGGGGCTCACAGTATATAACACACACACACACACACACTCCTACCCAACCATTCTCTGAAAATGCCAGCCACAGATGCAGGCGTATCATCAGAAGTAAACGCTTCCAGAACACAGCCTCACAACCCCCCAAAAACCCATGGAAAACCAATGGATGTCCGCCATGAAAGCCTTCGACTTCACATTGCAGTGAAGATTGATGGTGGGGTGATAGATGGCTGTTCAGCAGGCAGTAGACTGAGAAAGAGTAATTGGAAGGAAGAGAAGGTGGAAGACCAGGCTTGTGGGAGAAGGTAGAAGACGGGGGCAAGGACCAACTTATTGGAGGGCTCAGTGGTTTGGTGAGTAATGGGAAGCTTTGTAGATTTTTTTTTTCCAAAGTGGAAGCACAGTGGCCACATTTCTCCCAAGTGTCATTCTGTGGTAGAAACTTTGGTTATGAATAGAGTAAATAATGATAAGCCATAATGTGGATAAGTGGGGTGTTTATATCCACTTCTCATCTCTGAGTAAACAAACCAGATAGGATAACTTAATATGACAACTATAGTTTCTTGTGCCTTCCATCCCAGGCAAGATTTATAAGTCAACAACAAGCCCTAGTTTAAAGCGGCCTTATGATCCTGTCTTGTCTGGGTGCAATGAAGTACAGTCATGGGTTTGACACAGCACTAAGCTATCCCTTTCTGGCTTGTACAAGGATGGAGGAGGACCATATGGACTGCATACAGCAGCATTCTGCTAGTTTACATTTGTGACTTAATAAGTCAGAATGTATGGCTTATCAATACATGTGGATGCAGCCAGTGTTTGTATTCATAGTGCTAAAGTATGTTTGTCTTAACTGTGGTTAGTGGGAGTAAGCCAGATATGTAAACTTTTCTTTGAAGTTGGTGTTGTTTCACTAACTCTTATGTAAAAGCAATCATAGTTTGTCCAACTTTAGATGCCAAATCAAGCTGCAGTTAATAAAAAATGGGGGAAAGATTTTGAATTCCTTGTATGTGTGTGCCAGAGAAGGTGAAGTTCATGAGCCTGGGGGCTGGATGGTTTTTTCCCTATAATGTTAAACTTCAGGTGGACAACATGTGCCCCGCATGCACTCCCCCAGACATTTCTCCCTTTCTGGTCAAAACCCAGTGATTTTGCAGGAAATATTGGTGCAAAGGTAATAGGCATTTAGGATCCTAAGAGAATCACCTCCCAGCAGGCTTCTAGGGGTTGGATTTTGCTGGGAAACAAGGTGCCCAGTCCTTATGCACCATAGTCTAAATTTAATTGTCAGTCCCAACTAGAGTAGAATTAATGGAAACTTTGTAAGTCAACCCTCGTGTAAATTGTGTCAAATCAGTAGGTCTACTGTAGTTGAGAATGAACTACAGATTTCCTCTGACAAATTGCTGAGATTTTGGCAATGGAAACAGAAGCAGTCCAGATTTTTGGTGGTAGTGAGATTGTGAAGTGTGGTGGTGGTATGGGGTTGCCGCCAAACCTGTGAAGTTGTCCCAGGCCTTTGCTAAATCATTTCAGTGTTTCATTTCAGTTGGCCAATCATCATCATCATCATCATCCCCTTTATTTCTATCCCACCTTTTTCACTGAATTTGGAGTCAAGGTGTCTTACCAATAAAATCAGACACAACAAAACTGTAGAGAAAAAGGTACAAAAGATTGTCATAACAGTGTAATCTGTCCATAACTTAAAAAAAACCAGGTAACACTACAGTTGTCCCACCACATTCACAGATTTGGCATTCACAGTTTTAAGTATTCACGGCTTGAAAATATTCTTTAAAAAATAATACTCCAAAAAGCAAACCTTGATTTTGCCATCTTATATAAGGGACACCATTTTGCTGTGCCATTGCATATAATGGGACTTGAGTATTCACAGATTTGGGTATTCACAGGGGGGTTCTGGAACCAAACCCCAGTGAATGTGAAGGGACAACTGTAGTTTCTTGATGGTAGTTTTGCTAAGGCAAGGGTTCAAAAGATCTAGAAGGATGCATATTTTTCAGAAAGATGGTCTTTTCCCCAGTAGTGTAGGACGTTATTCCTCTGGATCTAATTTTATTCCGTTTCATTTGCAGATTTCTAATTACGTTGGAGTGGCAAGGATAGAAGTGGACCTGGTGACCCACACTGACCCTCCGCAGGTGCATGCCCATAGTCTGGTGGGAAAGCAATGCAACGATGATGGCAACTGCATTATGATGGTGGGCCCGAAGGACATGACTGCACAGTATGTATGAGCCAGTGGGGCAAGTGCAATGTTGCAAAGGACAAGACTCATATCCTAGCAGCGTATAGTTCTGTGTTGAATTAGGTTGAACAAAATGGTCTGCTGGCACCTCTAGTGCAGCTGTAACTTTTTATGTAGTAGGCTTGATTCCTTGTGAAGGCTTCACCATGAGGGCTGACAGTATTATGAGGTGCAACAATGTGGCTCTCTTGCCCTCTAAGGAGCTCCACGGCCTCCTTGAGCACCAGGTCATGCTTCTTCTGTTCTCAGCTTGTTGACACTATCTGTATAGAAAAATACTCCAAACAAATTTATCAACACAATATTAATGAAACAGTAAGTAATACTATAAAGTACAGTTGTCCCTTCATATTCGCTGGGGTTTGATTCCGGGGACCCCCCCCCCGTGGATACCAAAATCCGTAAATACTCAAGTCCCATTATATGCAATGGCATAGCAAAATGGTGTCCCTTATATAAGATGGCAAAATCAAGGTTTGCTTTTTGGATTATTATTTTTTAAAGAATATTTTCAAGCTGTGAATACTTAAATCCGTGGATACAGAGGGACAACTGTACATATGGAAATACAGAATAGCAGAAGCCTATGGACAATACAGTGATACACTATAGGTATATGCAGACAAAATGCACAGTGTCCCTTAAACTGTCTTTGAAGAGCATTTGGAAACTTTAGCTTCTTTAAAGAGTTGATGCCAAACTGCTTGCCAGGTCTAGTTATAGGGAGCATACCACCCCCTTGGTGCAACAGTTTCACTGGCCTCTGGTCTGTTTCTGGACACAACTCGTAAGTGCTGGTTGTGAGTTGTGAAGCCCTATATGGCTCAGGTCCAGACTATCTGAATGACCATACCTCTTTATCTGAGATTGCCTGAATGTTAATTTCTTCAAGGATGGCTCTTTTCTCAGTCGTACCACACTCACAGGCATATCAAGTGGAAACACGGGAGAGGGCCGTCTCAGTGGAGGCAGGGGAAGATGTTTTTGTTCCAGCAGGCCTTTTGGAACTGCCTGCTGGTGGAGAAAGGGTTTTTAACTATGTGCTGTAGAGTCTGTGATTGTTTTTATTTAAACATATGTTTTAAAATTGCTTTTAGTTCTATGTATAGTTTAATCACATTTTACTTTTTATATTTTTTAAAGGTGTGAGCTTTTTATTACATTTGTTGTAACTTTGTAAACTGCCTTAAGTGACAGGGCTGGGGAAAGATGGGTTATGAATGAATAAAATAAGAACAAGTCACTGTACTATATATATTCATTTTCTCCTGTCCCAGGCGAATGAATGTTTAAGGAACCTGTCATGAAATAATCAAAAAGCTGCCTCCACTTTACCGCCCAGGCATCCTATAAGTCCACTGGAGAGAGTAGAAGGGGTTGGTGCTTCTTTAAGCTCTAAGAAAACCAAAAGGTAGCACTGACCACCTCTATTTCTACTCTGTCTGCTATGGCAGGGAAACAACAGAGCATTTTTTCCACCCAGGCATTTCAACTCCCTCTACTCTCTCCTTTTGGAATGCCTGGGCAGAAAAATGGTGGTGGCAGTGGTGCGGCAGAAGGAGTAGAGGTTTTTTTATATGACCTCAAGTTTTTCACAGATCATATCAAAATCCATAATTTTGGCATTAAAACCTGCCCTTGACTTACGCATGAGGTCAACCTATACATGAGTATATATGGTAATTCCCAAACAGCCTTAGAATTTTATGAAAGAACTTTGGGATCCAAGTACTGATGGGTGGAATGATCCTCCAGAAGATGCTCTCTTGTCTCTGAGAAGAGGGAATGTTCATAGTTTGCCAGTGCCTGATGAGCTAGTGGAGACATTTTGCTGTATTACCTGACCCTTTAGCTAGGTGCAGGGTGGCTAATTTTGGGCTAGAATGGGACAAGGCATATAGACTAGCAAATCTTGAGCATTGTATTGTCTATTCACATCTAAAATAAAAACTTAGAAAACTGAAATTTTGAAATAGAAATTATGTGAACTGACCATTTCTTTGATGGAACACTGGATTTTATGTGTGCATATGCAAAACATAGAATGAGAAAACCATACCATTGGCTCTTTTGGGTTTTATTTAAGATTGAAAGTAAGTTTGTAACCCTGTGGTCATAGAACAGAAACCTAAGATATTCAGATGTTTCAACTGCACTTGTTTGTGGAACTGGTGGCCATACTACCTGCATGTCTTTCTGGCATTTTCTCAACCTCTGCTTGCTGTATTTGATACCCTATGTTTCAATGTTTGGTGGGTCCTTTTTAAAGGAATGTATCCTTCCAAGTACTTTCTTCATACTATTTAATAGCATGATGCTGTAAAGAAGAAATTCTTGCAGGTTTTGTGCTTTATCTTTTATTAATTCCTTAAAAGCATTTTCAACCAAGCTAGTGATGAATCTGCTTGTAGATCTTCTGCTTGTGTTCTAGGGCAGGTTGCTGTCTAACCTGCAAGGTTGCTGTGTAACCTGTGTCTTTTAATGAGGTGTTCATTTTTCAGATTTAATAACTTAGGTGTGCTCCATGTGACCAAGAAAAACATGATGGAGATCATCAAGAAGAAACTGCAGAAGCAGAAGATGCGAAATAGGGTGCAGTCTCTGACAGGTGACTTTGAACTGGGGAAGAAAGTGGTTGTGTGGGGAAGCATGGTTTTTAGGCGTTTAACAGAAATAGGGTATCAGGATTCTAGGGTTGACGTTGGTGTGTGTGTGTGTGTGTGTGTCTTATCTGCCACTCCTCCTCCAAGCAGATAAACTGAGCTTATCTATATATCTGCTACCTATTTATTTTTCAGCTGCCAGTATCTCCTTATTCTGTAACAATCAGAAGAAGACCATAAGGTTTCACATAGCTTCACCGGAATTCAGCTGGAATTCTTTATTGGCCATCCGTCTATCCAGCAAACCATTTAGAGTTTTGTGAAGAAGAGTGGGAATAACTGATTTGGCACATTAATTCAGTTCCACTTCACACAGAATAGAAATACAGTTGTCCGTTCATATTTGCTGGGGTTTGGTTCCAGGACTCCCCGTGGATACCAAAATCCGTGAATACTCAAGTCCCATTATATGCAGTGTTATAGTAAAATGGTGTCCCTTATATAAGATGGCAAAATCAATGTTTGCTTAAAGAATATTTTCAAGCCGTGAATACTTAAATCCGTGTATACGGAGGGACAACTGTATATTGACTAGTTGAGAGAAGCTTTGCATGGTGAATGTTGCTCACAAGTTCCCTCCAGTAGCATTCGTAGTTTACACCTAAGGAATAGAAATCAGAGGCTTGCTGAATGCTACACATTGAATCCATACATCTGGATTTGAAGACTCCTTAGTTTCCATGCAATATTAACCCTTTGAGTATGTCTTGTAGAGTGCCTTTTTCCCAGCAGAGTTGCCAGATTCAGACCTATTGTATCCACACTAGAAGGATATTTTTAACTAAGAGAGCCCTACTTTTTAGATAGGCTTGAAATCTGTAGTACCTGCTAGGATGAGGAAAACTGAGTGTGAGAGGAATTGAAGTTGGAGAAATGGGAGAATAGGGCAGGGTTGACAGCTGAGGGCAAGAAGTAATATGGAAAAGTGTGGCTTTCCAGAGCTTAGCTCCACAATCTATTTCTAATGTCCAAGGTTGACTAATTTTGAGGAGCACTGTTTCTGACTTTAGTAAACTGCCTTTTTCTATGTTATAAGTTTATAAGATAAGTGTGGGTAGTTTCTGTCAGACTTGGCTTCCAGGGGTTGGCACAGTTTAAAATGTGAGGGAAGTGAAAGCAGTATTTCTAGACCAGTGATGGGCAACCTTTTGAGCTTGGTGTGTCATACTTCGCCAAAGAATTGAGCATAACTCAGGTGGTGTGTCACTTTGAGGAAAAATCATTATTTTGCGATATTTATAGTTTAAATAAAATAAATGTATAATTGTTATATATAATTGTATTTAATAAACCAAAACCTAATTATTATCTAATAAGGGAGGATGAAACATTTGCGACTAGAGTCTTAGGACATTTTCAGACACAAAAATGTCATCCTGAGGGCTCAGGAGAGGTATGCGCCTGTTTTGTGGCAGGGGGCCAGTTTCTGATGACACCATCCCTCTCGCGTTACCTTCCATGTTCCTTCTGTGTCACATGGAAGGAAAAGGTGCCACTTTTTACTCACGGAAGTTCTTCGTGAATAAAAAATGGTGCCTTTTCCTTCCATGTGACACGGAAGGAACACAGAGGGTAACGTGAGAGGGACGGCATCATCAGAAACAGGCCCCCTGCCACGAAACAGGCACATACCTCTCCTGAGTCCTCAGGATGACTTTTTTGTGTCTGAAAATGTCCTTAGAGTTAGACTCTAACTCCAAGACTCTAGTTGCAAATGTTTCATCCTCAGGAGCAGCAAATATTTCATCCTTCTCGTCATGCGGCTGCCTCAGCAACCGTGTGTCATCAGAAATGGCTATGCGTGTCAGTGCTGACACGCATGTCATAGGTTCGCCATCACTGGTCTAGACGAAAGAATCAATACCTGTCCAACTTTACTGGCCTGATGATAAAACGGGACAGTTCTATGAATGCTCACTTGGGACTCAGTTTCAAAAGTAGGAGCCCACTGAAATCAGAAACCAGCGGTAAAGGGGTTGAATTTACTCTTGAGGCAAAAAGAGTACACAACAAATAGTATAGGAACACAGCGCCCCCTAGAATTCATATTTCACTTCCACCTGAAGCATGAAAGTTTTAAGTTGAAGCTGTATGCATACTGAAGTTTACAAATCACCCAGGAAATACATTTCAAACATTTTTCCAAAGGATCTTTGGTACACAGTCTATGTGAATTCCATGTGAACATGGCATTGTGTTTCCCAGCATTGCATATGGTATTCTTTATATCCCTTTTCTTTTTTCCCCACACCAGATTCTTTCAGCTAACTTCATCCTTAAAAACATTTGGGATACATGCAAAAAATTAGCTCAAGCTAGCTTCTGTTGCCCAGAATGTATCTGTGAGGATCTACTTAACTTATTTGAAAGCTTACCCTGTTATGTGGGATTTGGGGCTTCCAGAGTCATGGCTATAGCTCTTTTCTGCTCAGACCTGTACTCAAACATCTACTTTGGCAGAATCTGAGCAAGAGGAGATCGAGCAAGAAGCAAAAGAGTTGAAGAAGACAATGGACCTCAGCATTGTTCGCTTGCGTTTCAGTGCCTACCTTCGTGACAGCAGCGGAAACTTCACTCTGGCATTGAAGCCAGTTATCTCAGACCCCATTCATGACAGCAGTGAGTCGACCCCTCCTTGTTTACAAATTGCGTTCAGCCATCTTGTTGAGGAGAGCCATGTGGTGTCTGTTACTGTGCTTACTCCCTTACCTTCATTTTCCTAAAGTCTTTGGCCATCAAGGCCTAAACTTTACAAGTAATTGTGTAGATTATATAAATTTATTAATGCTTTCCAAGGTACATGTTTTGCACACTTTTTTCTACCTTGCTGTTAACACATGATGAAACTTACATTTCAGTGCGTGGCCTGTCTGTGATGTTATGATCTCCTAATCTGCAGTTATGGCCCTACTGAACAGGATTTTACTATTCCTCTTACAATTCTTCTTTCTTGAAATGTTGTGCCTTCCTAATGATTCCAGATGTAAGCATGTGTCTTGTACTCTGGCAGAAGAACTAAGCAATGCTTGTTCTAGAAGATACACATTCTTGAGAGAAGTCTGTCATCTTTACCCAGTAATCTAATCAATTTTTGTTGGTATTCTGGGCCTTGTAGACATTGTACTGCACAATAATCCCTCCTATCTTTCCATTTTAGTGTGAGAGAGCTTGAAGGTTGGGAGAAGAAAACTTAGTCCAGTTGTTCAAACACTAGGTGGTTAACAGCAGCCGTAAATCCTTTGATTCAGACATGGCCTCTTCAGTAAAGTCTGCATATGTTGTACAGTAGTGCTCTTTAACCAATCTGATGTAGGAGACTAGCAGTTTTTCCCCAGTAGGCCTGGGACTGGTACATTATTTGTGCCCATTGTTATAGTTGTTCCTCCAGGGCCCAGTAACTGATGGCTTGTGGATGAGCTCCAGTCCATGAACCTGGAGGAGCATTGTTGTAGAGAACATGTAGGGTGAAGGGTTGTTTTTCATTATATCAGGTAGCACAAATTGAAAACCAGTTAGCCCCTTCTCTAAATCCCCCCTCTCTCTCTCTCTCTCTCTCTCTGTGTGTGTGTGTGTCTAGTTACAGCACTGAAAGGGAAGGGTAGCTGGTGAATGCAAGTAAAAGCTGGGTTACCAAGAGACTAGCCCCATCTTGTAAATCCCTGGGTTGCAAATCTGAGCCATTACTGTCACTCTTATAATTCTACACAAAATTATATATTGTATAATCATATGCAGCTAAAAATTTGCTTTTTTCCATAGAGTCTCCTGGAGCTTCCAACCTAAAGATCTCCCGGATGGATAAGACAGCTGGTTCTGTGCGAGGTGGGGATGAAGTCTACTTGCTGTGTGATAAAGTTCAGAAAGGTAGGCATTGTCCCCTGCACTCCTATGTCCTCCTCCTCCTCCTCTCTTTTCCGCTTTCATTTGTGTATGTTTTGGGAGCAGCAGTTGAGGTCTTGTGCGTGATGCATGTTTATGCTCATAACAACTGCAGTGAATCTTAAGTGCTTGGTACCTTGTGCTGCTGTTAAACATACTTTTGTGATCTGGATAGAGACAAAATGCTGAACAAGATTTTACTGTTTTCCTTACTATTCCTTTTTTCTCAAACTGTTCTGCCTTCTTCCTGCTTGGTATGATCTTCCAAATATAAGCATGTATCCTGTACTCTGGCTGGAGAACTTAACAAAGCTTATTCTAGAAAAAGCAGGCTGCTCCTTTTAAATGGTACCAAAAGAGTCTGGGGCTGTTCTACTTGGTGAAACAGAAGTGGTGAACAAAGGGCATATGCTGTTGCTGCAGAGAAACAGTCAAAACCTTAAAAATGGCTTAGGAGAATATGGCTGGGGTGGTGGAGTGTGTGAGTACAGTTGCCCCTCCACATTCATGACTTTCACATTCACGGTTTCGATTATTTGCGGAAAGCCACCTGCCGCCCCCCCTCCACCCTGTCCCTTCCCAAGGCAGCGAAGGGTTTCTCACAAAGCCCATCGCTGTCTTGGGAAGGGGGGGTGGAAAGCCTCCCTCCCTCCCACCCGCTTTCCATCCCCATCCTTTCCCAAAGCAGCGAGGGGAGCGAGTGATGATGGGGGCTCCTGAAGCCTGCGTTGCCACTGTGGAAAGGGTGGGGTGAGTGGGAGTGAGTGGCAATGGGGGCTCCTGAAGCCCCCATCACCGCTGTGGAAAGGGTGGTGGGTGGTGGTGGGAGGGAGTGGTGATGGGGACTCCTGAAGCCCCCGTTGCCACTGTGGAAAGGGTGGGGGGGTGGGAGGGAGTGGCGACAGGGGTCCCTGAAGCCCCCATCACCACTGGAAAGGGCGGGGGTGGGTGGGAGCAAGTGGTGGCAGGGGCTCCTGAAGCCCCCATTGCCACTTTGGGTGGGAGCAGGGTGGGTGGGAGCGAGTGGCAACGGGGTGAGTTGTTGCAGGTGGGTGGGGGGAGGACTATTATTATTCGCGTTTTTTTCACATTCGCGGGGGTCTTCCGCCACTAACCCCAGCGAATGTGAAGGGACGACTGTACTCTGATAATGTTTAAAGTCTCCTTTGACATATGTGAGATGTTCACTTTACATAGTCTGATATTCCAGATTGTATCTGCCTCTGACCAAAAGGGTAAAAAACAGGCATTCCTTTTTCAGTTCTTGTAATGGGCAAAGCTCTCCCACCCAAATGAATAGTACTGACATTCTAATGATCTTTTTCTTCTTCTCTAGATGATATTGAGGTACGATTTTACGAAGATGATGAAAATGGCTGGCAGGCCTTTGGAGATTTTTCCCCTACTGATGTACATAAACAGGTACCTGTATGATCATGAGAGCAAGTATAGGTTTTGGACCTGGATTCAAATCAAAGCTCAGTCCTATGTAGATGTGGTCCAGTCATTCTTTGTAGTATAATGTTCTCTGTTGCTCCTGGTATCAAAGATACCACTGCAATCCTGTAAAAAGCATCCTCCCTGTGCCAGCTTTTGTGGGCTCTAATTTAAAGATTTTGAGTTCATGCTTCCATGTTTTCCTGTCACAGATAAAGGGGAGACTTTTAGTACACAGCCCACTCTGTTGCCTTGCATGGCTCCTGCCTGAGCTTGCCTTGGGACTGATGTTGAGGTGCCCTGCATTTCTCTATGACTAAAATATGCATTTTTTGGGCTGTCACATCAGCCTAAATCAAAGCTCAGTACTGCATGACCTTCATGAAAAGAAAGGTTTCCTCAGTGATTTAATGCCCCACGTATTACAAAATGTGCTTGATCTCTTATGTTTTCTCCATGAGTATGTATATTTCTGCTTGATGTAGGCATATCATTACTTGGAAGGGCATAATCATTGGGGTGGGTAGGTGGAGTTTGCACACTCCAGAGGGCAGGGGGACAGTTAAACTGGTCTGTTAGCTGATGCTGTTAGCAAGATCTATCGAAGCCTGTGTCCTGTCTCTTGCTTATGGCCAGTGAAAGCAAACCAGGAGAAATTGGGCCTACATCTGACAGCAAATGTCAGTGCTGCTTTGTCAGAGGGAAATAAAAGGTGGTCTGTATAGTTTTGGGTTATAATTAAGGTGCTTATGTACTCATTTTGATTGCCATTCCTGTGGCAAATGAGTTGATAGTGCAGCTCCAGGGATGGTTGAATGAAGTGATATTTGTAGACATATCAGTTGGGACTAGGATTTGAAACAAAAACTGAATTAGTTGTCCTGGTATATGGTAATTTTCTAGAAGTAGATTAATCTTGGCTTCTCCACTCCATTCAGTACAGTAAATTCTTCTGAGCTACTGGGAACACTATATTGTGCCAGTTCTTACCTGGTTGGCTGATTTCAAAAGGGGAAATATTGGGTGGTGGCATCTCCTGCTCCTTTTCGCAATCTGAACTGTGTGCTACTGCTGATATATCTTGGGCATCTAGTCCCCAATATTTTTATCTTTTGCATCCAGTCACAGGGAGTTAGTCTGTCAGTTTCAGGTCACTTGTCAATATGTTTATTGTACTTATATTTTTAAACAACAGTAAAAATAGATACATGCACCTAGGCTATTATATGAGCTAAATTAATATAAACTGGATTCAGTCAAGGCAAAGTCCTCTGCTCTCATGATCTGGAGTCTGCCCCCGTCTCATGCTTGGGATTCTCACTGTGTGGTTTGTGTAGGGCTACTCTTGGACATTATTCAGAACCTTCAGCTGGTGTGAGACTCCATGGTTCTTCTGTGAGCAGGGATGGGTGCCCTGTTGAGCATACATACATCGACCTTACTCAAGAGCTGGAACCCTATATGATCTGGCATTATTAAAGACGAGCTTAATCTGTTCCTCTGCACGTTTCACCTCCGTTAGCATTGGCAGAGTGGGGGAAACAAACAGGCACTATGGTAATTCATTTTGAGAGGTGAGGACAGGCAGGAGTGGTACTTGCAAGCTAGTGTTCCTACTGTGGAGCTTCTTGCCCAGACTAGAGCATTTTCTATCAGCATGTTGAAACCACCTTATTTTCAAAAAGTGTTGCATTTTCCAAGTGTGTTTGTGTTTTTTAATGGTTTCCCTTTTTAAAATACTGTTTTTCATGTTTGTCACTCTGAGTGTTTTGATACATAGAAATGTGACTAAAATATATCTCTTCAGACTCTATTAAAATGGTTGATTGTTAGTGCAAGTAAAATACTTTCCAGCATTTGGCATGTGCTATGTTGGCAGAGGGGTACAGGTATGCTGGGGTGATCCAGCTGTGGTGTGACTTCTCTTCTGGTACCCCCATGCCTTGTGTTCCTGCAGTATGCTATTGTGTTCCGCACACCACCCTACCACAAGATGAAGATAGACCGTCCAGTCACTGTGTTTCTCCAGCTGAAACGCAAGCGAGGGGGCGATGTGAGTGACTCCAAGCAGTTTACGTACTACCCAGTTGTTGAAGGTACAGACCACTACAGATGATGTATTACTTGTTATTTAACATCATGGCAGAACCTAACCTTGATAACTCTTCCATGTTTTTGGCTGCAGATAAGGAAGAAGTGGAAAGGAAACGTAAGAAGACCTTGCCTCAATTCCCTCAGCACTTTGGTGGAGGTGCACCCATGGGGGGTGCTGGTGGTGGAGCTGGTGGATTTGGCTCTGGAGGAGGTAGAGGCTCTTTTTCTTAATGGAAGCTTTGTGGGCTTATACTTCTTGATCTGCTATTTTTATTTTGAGATTGTAATGTTAAGCTGCAGAACAGTCTCACAAAAGCATGTGAAGAAGCTTTTCAAAATTATGAAAAGCTAAGCTTTAATAATAAGATTCAATTATTATTATTATTAGTAGTAATAAAAATAGCAGCAGCTCTAAGTGTCTAGATTTGGTTATTGCAGGTAGAAAATGTAAAGCAGCTGGAAGTGCTGTGAAAATTTAGAGTAAAAGTGTGAGTTACGGTGGTGTGTGGGCAGGAACCAGTTCAGTCCAGTGCTTCAGTCCCTCTGTTTCTGTTTACGTATCTTTTGAGGCTGCCCCCACTTTCACCACTTACATCCCATCTCTTAGAGTCTTCTCTTTCCTATCATAAAAGACAGAGTTTTGTGATATTACATTGTTTTAGTTAAATCATGTTAAGAAATTAGACGGGCCTCAATTTATGTCAGGGATGTGTTCCTGGACTTGTAGTGTAAATGAAGAGTGACATAACTGTGGGGGACCAGTTCCATAGGAGACAGGTGAAGTAGCTACAGAATTAGCAGTTTTACTCAAACCACCACCAATTTTAAAAAGGTTTAAAACATAAAACATCAGAGCTTACCTTTTCCAGACTAGCTAAATGTGCTCTCCAGAGGAACCAGAAGAGGCAGCAACTGCTGACCCCAGGAGGCTTGCTGGGTTGACCCGTCTTGCCATTAAGCAACAGTTCCTCCTCTGAGGAGCACATACAGGTTAAAAACTGTATTTTTCTGCTGTGCCTTTTCCATCAAGCTTCCTCATGTCAGGGTGGGAGAGGAGTAGCACTTCTTTGTCTTCTGCAATAGGTACAAGGGGCACAGTGGGAGGAAAGTCAGCACATCTCCTGCTGCACCCTCTCCAGCTGGCTTGCCAAGTGAAGAAAGCAGACTACAGTTGTTCACCCCCATCTCAGTATGCAAAGGAAACTTCTTTCAGCCACATGAAAACTCCCAAGTTTCAAGTTTCTTCCTCCTCCTCACCCCCCCACCCCACTCAGCAGGCAGAGAAAACTCCTTCCTTCCAGCAGTGCCAAGACAGCCAGTGATTTCCCCCCCTCTTTCCTCCACCAACATAGGCAGGTAAAAAACCCCACAGTCCACTAACCTGTTCTTACCACTCAAAACACCACACCAAAATTGAGAGTTGCATATTTGTTGCACCGAAAATTAATGCAGGCTCTTTTTAAAGCCTTGCCACTTACCTTCCTAGCGGATTTTCTGCTCTGAATTGTTCCATCTTCTTTTTGTACATACATAACAGCCACCAGTTTCCCACATCTTCCTGAGCTCTTTACAGGGATGAACAAAAGGTTGATATTTACATACTTTAACCACAGTGTGAGAATGAGAAAATGGTTAAAAGGGCCAAATTTCAGGAGGTAACAGGTTTTTCTTAAAAGGGATTGAGAGTGTACTTGAGGTGGCTTGAGATGATTCTGTCAATATATATTTGTGTGTGTGTGTGTGTGTCTCTCTGAGAATAGATTGGGGGAAAATGTATGTAGGAGAGGGGGGAAAGAAGAAGGTTTCTGAGGAAGGTTCTTTGTGAAGTGGCATTAAATGAGCTTGATATTGATCTGTTGAAGAGCAAGTAATAGAATCATTGGATTCTAAGGCTACCACTGCTGTAACCTAAAGCTGGAACTGGGGAGTGAAGCTTTGAGTGCTACCACTTGGATGGATGCCCTGCTACTGCTTGAACTGTTGGATGAATGCCACCTGGCCTTGGCAAATTATTGATTTTTTAACTGTATAGTTGTTTCCAATCATTTGTTGTTGTTGTACCTTCTGTCAAGTCATATTTGACATATGGCAGCTCTGTAAATGAGAGATCTTCAAGTCACACTGTTATCAAGACCCTGCTCAGATCTTGCAAATTCAGGGGTGTGGCTTCCTTGATTTGAGTCTATGCACTTGTAGTGCAGTCTTTCTCTTTTCCTACTGCCTTTTGAGCATTGTCATCTTTTTTTTAATGAGTTATATCTTCTCATGATATGTTCAAAGGTCAATAGTCTCAATTTAGTCATATTGGATTTTAGGCTTGATTTGCTGTAGGACCCAATTATTTGCCTTTTAGGCAGTCCATAGCATCCATACAACTCTTCTCCAGCACCACATTTCATTTGGATTGATTCTCTTCCTATCAGCTTTCTTCACTGTCCAGCTTTCACAACCATACATAGAAATTGGAAATATGATGGCATGACAATCTTAACTTTCATATTCAGTTATACACACACACACACACACATATATATATATATATATATACACACTTATATATATGTTATATATATGTACACTTGAGGATCTTATCCAGTTCATTCATGGCTGCCCTTCCAAGTCCTAGTCTTCTGATTCCTTGACTGTAGTCTTCATTCTGATTATTGACTGAGCCAAGGTATGAAGCATTAACTATTTCACTGTCTTCATCATCTACTTTTTTGTGTGAGGGAAAGCTTAGGTGAGGGGATGCTTTTCTGCATGCCTGAGACAAGAGATTTAGAGCAAGTGGGTGGGTGAGAGGGAGTGGTAGGGAGAGGGATGTGGGGGGAAGGGACCGCCTGCTTGTGCATATACAGTTGTCCCTCTGTATCCACAGATTTGGGATCCACGGATTTAAGTATTCACAGCTTGAAAATACTCTTTAAAAAATAATAATTCAAAAAGCAAACCTTGATTTTGTCATCTTGTATAAGGGATACCATTTTGCTATGCCATTGCGTATAATGGGACTTGTGTATTCACAGATTTTGGTATCCACGGGGGTCCTGGAACCAAACCCCAGCGAATATGAAGGTTCAACTATATTCCCAAAGATGTGCTTGAGGAATTTTATGCACCCTGTGTCAAACTAATAGAATCATAGAATCATGGAGTTGGGAAGAGACCACAAGGGCCATCCAGTCCAACCCCCTGCCATGCAGGAATACACAATCAAAACATTCCTGACAGATAGCCATCCAGCCTCTGCTTAAAAACCTCCAAAGAAGGAGACTCCACCACACTCCGAGGCAGTGTATTCCACTTCTGAACAGCTCTTACTGTCAGGAAGTTCTTCCTAATGTCTAGGTGGAATCTCTTTTCCTGTAGTTTGAGTCCATTGCTCCGTGTCCTAGCCTCTGGAGCAGCAGAAAACAAGCTTGCTCCATCCTCAGTATGACATCCCTTCAAATATTTAAACATGGCTATCATGCCCCCTCTCAACCTTCTCTTCTCCAGACTAAACATGTCCAGCTCCCTAAGCCGCTCCTCATAGGGCATGGCTTCCAGACTTTAAAATTATGTAAATCATCTGCAGCCATTATTCTTATTTGTTTCATGTTCAGCTGTAAACCTGCCTTTGCACTTTCTTCCTTGATTTTCTTCAGTAGTCATTCCAAGTCTGTTATTTTCTACTAGTAGTAGTATCATCCACATATCTTAAATTGTTGATGTTCTTTCCTCCAATTTTTATATCTTGTTCCTCCAAGTCTAACCCATCTTTATGTATGATAACATTCAGCATATAAGTTAAGCAGATAGGATGATCAAATGCAGCCTTGCCTGACCCTCTTGCCAATTGGAAACCATTCTATTTCTCTGTATTCTGTCCTGACAGTGGCTTCTTGTTCTGAGAACAAGTTACGCATATGTATCAGGACAGTCAAATGTTGTGGCACACCCAATAATTATACCTCAATCAGTCATACATATTTGAAATCCTACTGTGTTATTCATCTTCACATGTCTCAAGTGCAACCCCCACCATAATTTTTTATTGTGGGTCTTTCCTCAACATTCTCTGCAGGAAGAAGTCTTGTTTAGCTGTTTTGTAATGTATTTCCCCTTTACACATTTGCCATCTGCCAAACCTTCTCATCCTTTTTGCTATGCCATGTTACCAACTTGTATATGCGTTGCAGAGTTAATGTTATTTATTGCCTTCATATTGGCAAGGCTTCCTATGAAGGTGCTTCCTTGACTGCAGATACCTTCCTCCATTGTATTTAAGCAAATTGGACACCATTTGGGATTTACTTGTGCCATCTCTACTGGGACGATCATTTGACTGCAGTGGCTCTCAGAGAGAATGTGTAAAGTGGGCAGCTTCAGGCTACGGCCAGATTTTCACTGCAGTATCTGCCATAGGCTGCTCCAGGTCTAGAAGTATCTTTTAAAAAAATGAAAACCAAAAGTAGCTAGTCTTGATTTGGGCTGAGGGGGGGGCACTGTTCCTCAGTGCAAAACCTGCTGCAAATGGAGTGCAGTTAGTGAAAAAGATTGGTATCAGGGTTCCACATGTGGCCCACAAATGCTGTACTTTGCCCACCTGTTATAGAAGAAGGTTGCTAATGAATTGATGGACAAATGGTACAGCAGTCAAGTCCCACAAGTATAATACCAATGGCATATTGCTTCTCTGACTAATATAGGAACAGTTCTTTATCTGGCTTTATGATAACCACATTGCTGCTGACAGCACTGTGAAGATAGGGACAGTTCATGGGATGGAATCCCTAAGGAACCCTGGCTTCCTGTAGGTGTATTGCACTAGTGTATTGGTCTGTTGTGCTACCAGCCCATCTTTTTCCCACCTTGCACAGGGCTGGTAGTCGTGGTGGCTGGAGAGGAGATGGTTGGCAGCTCTTAGCTGCCTTTTCCCAAACATCTGGCTTCCAGGGGAGGATAGCCATCATAGCGCATTGTAAGAGAGCTGGCTTGGACAGTTGGCCGTGCCATAGGAAGGGCAGTTGGCCAAACCAGCTCTACCAGAGCATCTGGCCCCAAGGATCTTCTTAGAAGCCAGGCATCGGAAGAAAAGGCTTGGAGCTGGTGATCTTCCCCTCCTGATGGTTTCATTTTCCTCTTTTTTCCTTTCCCCCCACTGTGCTTGCAACCTTTTTCTTCCTGCCATCACTGCCCCACTACCCACAGTATCATAGTTATGTTGACATCATTACCTGACAGGATCTTGGCTTGCAAGACTTTATTGGGCTGCTGTTTGCTTAATTATTTCTTAAATTGAGGTAAATATATTTTTCCTTAAATGCACATTGTTGTGTTTGAAATAGTTGTGTTTTCTGCCATAGATGCAAACAAGTAATTACTATTCACTTCATACTTTTCCCTATGGCTGAGGAAATGTTTTTCTTCTAGAGGGCTAACAATATAAGCCTGTCCTGTCCACTGACTAATTATATTTTTGTGAAAAGTATAGGAACCATAACACCTGTTTGCAAAGCAATGGAGGAGGCATCCAAGTTAAAAAAATAATTCCTACAGCTATTGATTTGGTCATTGAAGAGTTGAGTAAGCATATTCAATGGAAAGGTTGTTATATTTAAAGGGAAATGTGCTGTAGGTTAGAATATGCCACATAGTCACCTGAGGGTAAGGTCTACTCACAGTTAGAAAGTATATGGCATGTTAAAGACCAGCCTGAAGTAACTGATTCATACAGGCATCAGGTATGCAGGCTAGAGATTGTGAATGGTGATTACCATGCCCTCACTGAGTGCCCCAGTGCTCTTATTAAGCAGGTACCTATTTTGCAACCATACAAAGGTTCAATTTTGCTGAGAGAGTCATCTTTTTAATATGCCATTGACAGTGAGTATGTCCTATCTTTGACAGCATTGTTTCTGTTTTGCCTACTCCAGGTGGAAATCCCTGGCACTCTTCAGGATACAGTCCCTATAACAGCAATATCTACCTGTCTGGCACCCACCCTGTGGGCAGCTACCAAGGAGGAAGAGGCATTCAGATGCCTAAAACAGTCAGACCGGAAGAGGGTGATGACCAGTTTTCAGAAGATGGGAAACAGACATTTGTAGAGGAAAAGGATTATCTAGAACTGCTACAGCATGGTATGAGTGGGAAGGGTTGTGCAACCTAGTTTGGGTTTGAGAGGCACCTAGGAGCTAGCTTGTGTAGTTGAGAGCTCCATGCAGTAGTATAATGTCTCCAATATGTGGTATCATGCGGTGTCAGGTGAACGCACATACAGCAGTCATTGCAGTAAGCCAATCTCCTCTTCCTTGATGTGATTTTCATACGATTTCAGAAATCAAACAGGCACCCATGTTTGCTCCTTTAATGCTCCATGTATTTTGGTTGAACTTTGACATAAGAGCAAGCAAAATATAATAGAGCTGTTCCTTTCCACAGCTTTCAGTGAGAGAGTATTCAGAATAGTAAATGCCTGTGTACCACAGGGCCAGGTATATCAGGTTGTAAGGTCCAGTTGCTCTATTCTGGTTCAGCCCAGTAGGTATAAGTCACAGTTCCACTTCAGCCTGTGCAAACATTGTCCATGTTTGCAAATACTACTATTCATTCATTTATTTAATGAGGTTATATCCCACCTTTCTTCCAAAATAGGATTCAAGGTGGCTTGCAATAATTTTAAAAAGATCCAGCTAAAATATTAATGTACAAATCTTTAAAATTCAATAACAATATTATTAAAACATGATTACAACACTTAAAACATATTTTTAAAAGTTTCAGTAAAAGGTTAAAAAACATAGCACACAACTTTATATACACACTTCTTGTTGTGTGCCTTCAAGTCATTTCCGAGTTATGACAACCCTAAGGCAAACCTATCATGGGGTTTTCTGAGGCTGAGAGTATGTGACTTGCCCAAGGTCACCCACTGGGTTTTCATGGCCAAGTGGGCATTTGAGCCTTGATCTCCAGAGTTGTAGTCTAACACTCAAGGCATTATGCCATACACTACTGCTCCATAATTAAATTCAGAGGCCTGCCTGAATAAAAATATCCTCACCTTCCTGTGGAAAGAGAGATTGGGGGTGGGAGGGATCAACAGTTCTACAGCTTGGGAGCAGCTATGGAGAAGGCTGTCTCACAAGTCCTTACCAACCATGTCTGCAAAAGTGATGGGACAGAGAAAAAGCCCTTCCCTGCAGATCTTAAAGCTGGCACTGCCTTATATAAGGAGATATGGTCTGTCAGATAGTCTGGGCCCAAGCAGTATAGGGCTTTAAAGGTCAAAACCAGCACTTTGAATTCTCCATGGAAACAGACTGGTAGCCAGTGGAGCTGTTTCAGCAGGGGAGTCATATATTCCCTGTACCTAGCCCCCCCCCCAACAGCCTGACCACAACATTTTGGAGCCTCTAAAGCTTCTGAATAGTTTGCAAAGGTAGCCCCATGTAGAGTGTGTTACAGTAGTCCAAACAGAATGTAATCAAGGCATATGCCACTGCAGCCAGATCTGATTTCTCAAGGAACAAGCACAGCTGGTGCATTAGTTTTATCTGTGCAAATGTACTCCTGGCCGCAGCTGAAACCTGAGCATCCAAGCTCAGATTTGAGTCCAGGAGCATACCCAGGCTGCAAACCCAATCCATTACTGACAGCAGACACTGGTTTAATACAGAAACAGCTTCCTTAGAACTGGATGGAAAGGACGGAGTTGTGTGTCATCAGAATATTGATGACACTGAACTCTAAAACTCCAGATAACCTCCCTCAGTGGTTTCACCTAAATATTAAACAGCATGGGGGACAGAACCAAGCCCTGTGGGATACCACAGAATAGTGGCCAGGGTGTCGAACAGGCATCTCCCAGGGGCAGCCCCTTATATCCTCGTTCAGACAGGGGAGCAGGTGATGCCAATGCTGGTTCACTAGCTGCTGGCTCAGTACCTGGCGAGTCTGGAGCTTACTCCTGAAGGTATGTTGATGGTGTTCTCAGTAGACAGAAGCAGTTCTTAGAAGAGAGGCCACAGCAAGTGGATGAGAACAGCTACAGTCCTCTCTTCTCTGGAGGAGATATGGTGGTGCATCTTTTCCCTGGTATGTCTGTGTTAATACAGTGATAAGTAGATGCAGGAGTTGGAAGGTGTTTTTTCAAGATCTAAAGGTGGTATGTCAACTGAGCTGTGGTGAGAATGCCAGCAACCCCTTACTTTTGTTGCTGCTGGCTATTGCCACAAAGGATTTTCTTAAACCAGGAGTTGGGAAGTAGCTTTAAACTAGGCCCAGTCAGGTGTCTAATTTGATGAGCAGTTGCTTTCCAAGGTCTCAGGCAGAGAATAGACTCTTCCATCATGCAATACCTGATCCTTTACTCTAGAAATGCCAGGGACCACTTCTACTCTGCCTTGGCCCTTCTCCTGTTGCAATGAGACATAATTGTGTTGGGGAGGTTCTTGCATAGTGAATTGGAGAAAGAACAAGAAAAGCTGTTATGACTGACCAGTATAGTATTGATGTTTTCCATTTCCCCCCCTGCCCACCTAGCTCAGGAGTGCAGTTCATGGATGCTGATGTTGGCTCGACGCAGTGCTCAGGCTCTTCTGGACTATGCTGTCACTGCTGACCCACGTATGCTGTTGGCTGTGCAGAGACACCTTGCAGCTTCTCAGGATGAGAATGGAGACACGTGAGTGTGCTTTGGAAAGAACAGGACCCAAGGGTTTTGAGGGTGGTAGGAGATGGCTACGTTTACCTTGGCACTTGTTTCCTCTGGTACTTCTCATTATGGGGAGAGGGCTTTCCTTTGACACTCTGCAGCATGGGGAATAACTCCCAGTTTCCTCTCAGCCCTCTGCTGAGGGGTGTAAGTAGGCTGGGACTCCTTTTTTCCTCCTTTCCTCCCTCTGTAGTTTTTGGTTTTTAAATATGCCTAATTTCTTCAGTCTTTTGTTGCACGCTCGGCATACATGAGTATTTCTGTGTTTGTCAGCAGTTTGAATATACTCTTAAGATAGTGTGACCATCATTGAACAGTGGACTAGTTGAAAGTGCTTTGGTGGTCAGAATGTTCCAATTTAGGTTCTTCCATTGGAGTTTTCTTCTATCACCTCAAAAGGACACTTAATCTGTTTAAATCTTTACTTTGTGTTCCTCTTTTCAAATGGGGCATAGGTACTAATTTGTAGAGCAGTGCTCGCTATTTTCTACACTTAACAAATCCTTGATCTTTAAATGTGAAAATCCCAAATGTAGGAAAATCTTGGATTTTTCTTCTTGCAAGTTGGCATGCTCCAACTGTAATTATGTTCAGACTTAACACTTTTGCTTGTTGGGGATTATTGGTTTCTGAAACTGATTACAGTAACTGTGGGCCTTGCCTTGAAGTCTTATTCACTTCCTTAGGCCTTTACATCTGGCTATTATCCATGAGCAGACTGCTGTGATTGCGCAACTGGTTCAGGTGGCAGTCAGTATCCCCAATCAACAGATCATCAACATCACCAATCACTTGCAGCAGGTATAGTAGTTAGTGTCTCAAGGGCACCAATCACCACTCCTCCCAGTCTCCAGCACTGTCTTTACTGCAGCCCACCCTTTCTACATGTACTCTATGCCTTTGGGCTCAGGGTTCTAATGTAGTAGCAGTCTCACGTGGACTTTGCTGTGAGCTTCTCCTAAAACTGAATTTTGTGCTGCGCTATGGTGTCATGATGAATCAACCCACAAGCTGGTTCTGTTTTCTTCTGGTGAATAGCTGCATGGTTGCTTTCATGTGAGCCCTCCATTAATTAATTAAGAGAGCAAGGAAGCTATGGCCCATTGAGGCCATAGCTTCATTCTGATCACACCTTGTACAGAGACAGAACATTTTGTGCTTTGCCTTCTACCCTGTTACGTGGGTGGGGTCTGGATTATCTATAGGGCTAGAGGGAATGCTTGTCTGGTTATAATATCTTTCTGATTGTGTGATTTGTTATAACTCCCTCTCTCTCCTCAGACACCTTTGCACCTGGCTGTGATCACCCGTCAGCCCAGGGTGGTTGGTTTCTTGCTGCAGGCTGGTGCAGATCCCACTCTGCTGGATCGTTATGGCAATTCGATCATTCACCTTGCCCTCCAGCTGGATGATGAAGAGATGCTGAGAACCCTCCTCTGTCACCTGGGGTCCCATACGCTCCGCCTTCTTGAGACACCAAACTACCTTGGTGGGTGATAGGAGAATGTAAGGCTTTTATCGCTAGGCCCCTGGAATCAGACTGGATGCTGCAGGAGTGCATGGCTCTCTGCACATCTTGAGATGGGAAGTGAGAGTGGGTTTAAAGCTGGGGCAAAGTTGATTTTCCCCAGACATTGAAGCTCTCACTTGGGCATGCTGTGCCTAGAGTGCACCTCCGAATCCTCCACCTTGTGCTACAGTACCACTGTGCAGGATGGAAGGGGAAATTACCAATGCTTGTCCCTTCAGGGCTTTTCCCTGTGCATCTTGCTGTGAAATGCAAGCGGCCGACCTGTCTTGGCCTGCTGGTTGAGAAGGGAGCAGATGTGAATTCAGCTGAGCGGCAGAGTGGCCGGACACCACTGCATCTTGCTGTGGAGATGGAGAACCTGAACCTGGCCACCTATCTGATGAAGAAGGTATGTGAGGATGAGGCTGTGGCAAGGTCATGGTGGGAGGAAGCTCTGTTTCTGCAGCATACAAACCATAGCTGAACAGGCCCTGGAAGTTTAGGGTTCCATGTACAAGTGAGCCTTCAGTGGTGAAAAGGGATTGTGGTAATTCACTTCTGAATGAGGCAGGATGAGTTCATTTAGTTGATTCTTCAGCAGAAAGAAATCTTTTCCTGGCACCTTCTGTACAATATCCTTTGACTGAAAGGTGGCAGTGATTAGGCTTTGTGTTCAGCAGGCCCTGCCACGAATGTTCCTCACACAGTTCATGAACGTGGGATCTGCTGATTCCATTTTACCCCTTGGAAAGATTCTTGTTTCTTTTCTAGTCAGCTTGAAACTTCCCACAGTGCTTGCCTAGAGACAATGCTCCCCAAGCTTGAGTGTCATAAAGAAGGTGACAACAGCAGGAAGCCATCTACCATGCCCCATTTGTTCCTCAGGGAGAGAGCAATAAGAGTCAACAAAGAGAAATCAGAGATAATGCCCAAGATCTTGCCTAGTGGAGAAGAGTGGAAAGAAAGGATATAGAGAGAAAGTATATACAGTAGCACCCTCGTATCCACTGATTCGACACCTGCTGATTCAATTATCTGTGGATGGTGACAGCAGGGGAGTGGACGGGGGGGGAGGAGGAGAGATCTCACCTCCCTTCTCCCTTTGCTCCCTGGATTGCCACTGTGGCGGGAATGGTGACGCAGGAGCAAAGGGGAGGGGAGCAAGGGGAAGCAAGATCTCGCTTCCCTTCTCCCCTGGGATCGCTCCTGTGGAGGGAATGGTGAAGGGAGGTGAGGAGGAGACCTTGCCTCCCTTCGCCCCCAGGATTGCACCTTGAGATCGCTTCCATAGCGAGAATGGTGATGGGGGGGCGAATGGAGGGGAGGGGGAGATCTCACCTCCCTTCGTCCCTGGGATCATTCCCTTGGGGGGAATGGCGATGGGGGCATTCACTATTATCTGTGGATTTCATTATCTGCGGAGCCCCCTGGAACCAATCCCCCGCGGATACGGGGTCCTACTGTAGTACCTTTTGCATATAGAGTTGAGATGGTGGTCCAGTATGTAAGTAGATACATTAGTAAGAACAAAGAGGGAACAGAAATAAGTAGCAGCAGAGTTATGAAACTGTGAGAGCACAGATTATGAAAGTTTAGGAAATGTCTGTTCTCTGGTAGCAATAAAATGACTAATGGTCCTGAATCCTTATCCTCCAGTGCAGTGCTTATTTATAATAGCAGACCACTTTTCCATGACAGAGGCCTAAATCTTATTGTTAGATTCAACTAGATTAGATCCATTAAATCAATTGCTGAATGGTAAGTCAACACTTATGTAAGCTTTAATGATGCAATGGGTCTGCTATCACTGGGTGGGATTTAGGCCAAAATATTCTTAAAGTAACAAAGCTGAGATCATGCCTGAGTATGTAGCTGCACAGTTCTGTGTCCTTCCCCTGCCTGTCAGCTGTCAAGCACTGGGAGGGCCCCCTCCTGCTTTCACATAGTGGTGAGGGAGTGGAAGGAGACACGGACCATAGAGAAGAGGGAGTGGAAGGAGATTTGGACCATAGAGAAGCAGCTGGTCTCAGCTTGGTGGGGGAAGAAATGAGGCTGGGTTCTCAAATGGAGTGCACTTCCCTTTTCCTTTCCCTGGGAGTTCAGAGCAGCCAGATCTTCATGATCTGAATCTGAATCTCTGTACCTTCCACTTCCTACTGGTAAGGAGGAGCTACAGCAGCTCCTACTGGGGCTTGACAGCTGCCTGGATTGGGAGGTTTTTGGATGAAGCAAAAGGGCATAAGAATAGCCCTTAAGCAGGGGACTTAAGCACGTGTAAGTACTAACAGGATGCTGGCCTCTGTGTGTGTGTATGTATTTCTGTAAGCAGAAATGGGTTGCATCCATGCCAATTTCTTTTTTTCCATTATGAATGAGCAAGTTGCTCCCTCTGATCAGAATGAAACTTGGTTTTTCAAGGTCCTGCAGTCTGCATCCCCACAGCTATGTGGAGTCATGGGTTCCTAGTCTTTTTGCAGTATGGAAAGGGATGATTCTCTTTTTGAGCCTCTAGTCTACCATTCACCCTCTGACTTTTTTCTTAAGTTGGGAGCTGACGTGAATGCTCAGACTTCTGCTGGAAATACACCTCTTCACTTAGCAGCAGGAATGGGTTCTCCAATCCTTACCAAGATGCTAATCAAAGCAGGTAATATGTGACTCCAGTGTTTCCTAGATAGTTTTGACTCAAGGTTTCCTCTGCAGAGAAGTGGCTTAGCTTCTAAAGAAACAGAAGAGAGGAGGTGTGTGTATATGCTTTTCAGTTGCCTGTTGACTTATGGTGACCCCATGAATAATAACAACAACAGCATGACAGCTGAATATGCTGTCTGAATTTAAAGCAGGCCTATCCAGATGATTTTAAATTGTGAATTTTAAATTGTGCATTGATTGTTTTAAAATGTCTTGGTTTTACTTGTTCTTTTAAATGGATATATATTTTTAACTGATATGTGTTTTTAACCAACATTATGTTTATGTGTTAATGCGTTGTTCCATGCCTCGATCCATAGGGAGAAGCAGGTAGGAAACATTATTTATTTATTGCCTGCCTCTCCCTATGGATTGAGGTGGGGAACAACACATTAACCTGGATACCTAAAGTCTTTGTAAATCTTTGCATAAAAATTGCACTCAACTCAGAATTTTCAAGAGGAGATATACCTTGTGCATGTTTGGCTAGAAAAATATTGAGTGCATTTTAAATGGAAGGTGGAACTGAATCCATTTAATCCAAGTGTTTGAAAGAAAGGAGAAGAGGGTTACACGGTGATGGCAAATAAGAGGCAAGTGCAGTGAAAGATTCCAAAGCTTTGTGCACAAAGTGCTGATCAACCTTGCACCTGGTCCCTTTGGCTCCTGCTCCCTGTCTGCCATAATTGGAGCTGCCTATGATAGCCCTGCTTAAAAACATGCAAGCTATTCCTCCTTTCTTTTCCCTGCTCATAAGAAATACTTATTTTTAACTGTACATCTGCCTCTCCAGGGGCTGACATTCAGTGTGAGAATGATGAACCTATGATGGGCACCTCCTCTAACCCAAGCAGTGACACAGAGTTGGAGCAGGAAGAGGAGGATTGGGCCATGGAGGTGGGAGATGCAGACCACATTGCAGAGAGCAAAGAACCAACTCCACAGGGGAAGAAACAGCAACGAGGTCACACTCCATTTGACTTGACTTCTAGCCAGAAAGTAGGTAACATGGATGGGAGGGTGTGGCTGGGTTAAGCTAGTATCATGAAGGAGTGGAATCGTATTTTGCCATGGTGTGGATCATTTTGTTGTAGAAACCTTCTGTGAGAAAGTTAAATGTCTGTAAAACATACAGGTTTATAGCCTGGGAGCTTTCCCTAGGCACCTGGCTGGCCATAGTGTGAACAGAATGGGGAACTACAAAGGCCTTTGTTATAATCCAGCATGGTTCTTACTTGTTGTTTTGAGGGAGTTCTGGCCATCATCTACCTCTGTGCTAGCTTTGGGTAAACATGCCTGTTAGCAACACATTTTACTATGGCATGGAGCCATGTGATGCTGCAGTTACTGCAGGCAAGGTTCCTTCTAGCTGACATCATTCTGGTGTTGGGCTTTTAGGGGCTTGTTCAAGACATCTTTTCTTACAGGTGCGTGAGATATTGCTTCTTGCCTCACTGGAGGGCCCTGAAAGGGAGCGGTCTGCAGTTCCTCCTGCTTCTAGGCAAGGTTGGTGAACTTTTCAGTTCTGCTAGCAGCCCACTGAGACCTAATCAGTGTGCATGACATAAGATTTAGGTTGGGCATATGCAAGATTAGTTTTGGTACTCACTTTTTTCTGACCATGGAGAGGGCAGGATACCAATTTGGATGCTTTTCTTCAAGACAGAAGTGGGGCATGGGAATTGAAACTGGCATTATATCTTATCTGCAGTTTAGTGGAACCTCTCATCCCTGTCCTCCATTTTTCTCCTGTGTTTTCAGGAAGCATCCTGTCTCTGAACAGTGACACCTTCCAAAGTCTGGAGCAGCTCCTAAATCGGGACTGCCATGGGGCAGACTGGGTGGAGCTAGCCAAGAGGTTGGGTCTCTGCAGTCTGGTGGAGACCTACAGAGACACGCCATCCCCCTGCCGGAAACTCCTGCTCAACTATGAGGTCTGTGAATCTTCTCCTTGTGTCTTTGTGCTCTCACTCTATTCCAAGGGTGCCCTTCTGACCAGTGGGTCTCTCTCTCCCCAGTTTGCTGGTGGCAGCCTTAAAGGTCTATTGGAGGCCCTTGACGCAATGGGACTGACTGAGGGAGTGAGGTTACTACGTAGACCAGAGACTTTTGCCAGTGTACAAAGTACAGGTAAAGAGATGGGATCTGAAGGAGGTTCTGGGGGGCTGGGGAGAGCCTGACTGGTGTGCCTTGCTGATAATCTCTGTCTGTTTGCCTCAGAGCTGAAGGAAGACAGTGCTTATGGGAGTCAGTCAGTGGAAGAGGAGCCAGTGGAAGAGAAGCTGCAGCCAGCACCTCTGGTGGAACCACCATCTCTCTCACTTCAAAATCAGGAGGAGCAAGTGCACTGATGTTTGGAGGATCAGGAGCCTGACTGACTGCATGGGGAGGAGTATTTCAGACAGATGCTTCCCAGATCCCATGTTCCAGCAATGGTCACTGGGAATATTGTACAGTTGTTGATCAGCTCTAATTTTAATGGCTGGTCTCTAAAAGATATTTCAGCTTGTCTGCTGTCTTCTAGGCCTGACCCAAATGTGAAAAAGGACTCACTCAGCTGTCACTCTTGCTTTAGTCAGGCTGAGTCTCAGGACCATGATCTGGAATCTCCTTTCTGTTTCTCCCACACCTGCCACTTCCTCTGCAACGGTTGTGATTTGCTGGGCAATGGAAACTACTTCTTTACAAGCTCCTGGAAGAAAATCCTTTGCCAGGCCCTTGTAAATCTTATCCACATAGTGCCTTTGCAAGACCTCTATGTTCTGGTGCCTCTTCCTTGGGAAATAATGGAACCAAACTTTTTCTCTGAGCATAATCTCCAAAATGTGTTTGGAGGATTGTGCCAAAGGTAGGCTGTCTTGGCAGTTTGAATTCCTTGAAGTTCAGTCATATGAAAAGGAACCAACAGCCTGTCTGTTTTAAGGGTTTCGGATAAAATCATGGAATCATAGAGTTGGAAAGGGCCTCAATGCAAGTGCTTAGTCATATAGTAGCCATTTTGGATTTGATTAATCCCTTCAGCCTTACAGGCCTGGTGGTTGTTTTGGCCATTCCCTTAAATGTTGTTTTAACACCTATCAAATGACAAAAGATATCTTCCTGAGAATGTTGGTAGCCACCTTCCACAAGTGGAGCAGCTGATGTCTTGCTCCAGATAGCTGCTTACAATTGCATTCCCTATTGAGAGAAGTTGTCTTGTTGGAGAGTGTATGTGTGTCATTTGTAATGGGCTGTGCACATAGCAGTTCCTGTGATGGTAAATTCCTCAGTGGGGAACAAAGATGACAACAGTCCTTGCAAACATAGCTCATATTCTGAGGTAATAATCACTTTCAGTTTTGAATCCAAGCTGGTATATTGTCACAAACTTCTAAGCTAAAACTTCTTTGCTCGGAAAATGCTCAGCTCTATGACTGGAATAAATGATGCAAATTTGTATGTGTTGGTTGTTCTGTTGCAAAATATTGGTATATATTTAGCAAATGTAGCTGCCTTCATTCTTTTTATTATTTTGATTAGAGGAAAGGAAGAATAAACACTTTTTGAAAGAAACTATAAAATTGGGGGAGCTACTAGCAATTCTGCTAGAACCACGCTTCAGTTTCTAAATTTTACAGTTTAAAATACTTCTATAGCAAAGAAAAGAATTGTGTGGGTGGGTGGGCTTTTTTAACGCTCCCAATTCTCCTGTGGTATGCAGAGGACATCCTGTATTGGGTGCATTCTCCCACTCCTTCCGATAGGCAGGCTCTCCAACCAATCACTTTGAAGCTCTGGCCCCCTGCTGGTGGGTGGGCAAACTCCCCTTGTGTGCTCAGTCTAAGTGCCTGCCTCCCATCCATTAGGACATTGGGAACAGAGCTCTGCACTTTCCTCACTCTTTTCCTTGCATGTGCCTTCACACCTCTCTCCTCTGTTCTCTTCCTTTCTGCCTTAAAAAAAAAAAGGCTCTTCTCTCTGGTCTTTACCTGTCACTTCCCCCTGTACTGTTCATCCTTCCATCCTTTCCCACCATGCCCTCCCTTCAAGTGGTCTGTGTGCTGCGCAGGGGGAGGATTACAGCCTAGGCCTGTCGGGATGGGGGCTCCAATTCCCTTTCCTCAGCCTAGCACAAAACTGAAGCCACGGCTGGTTAAGGCTGCTCCAGTGCAGTTCCCTAAGCTAGTGACCATCACACAGACTCTCTTGCACTCACTGCATTGGACAGGGCACCCCTAGGTTCCACAGAGGACTCTGGTTCGGGAGAGTTGTCTTCATTTATTTTATTTTATTTTTTAAAAATAAAAGAGTTAAAAATTACAGTAAATTCATGGTTACACATTATATACAGCAGTCTGAAGCACAATCTTCCATTTTACAGTTACATTAGTCAGTTGCTCCATTCCTAATATTTATTTTAATTATGACTTTATTAAGAGCTGTATATATTACTCATCCATAACATTTTTATATCTTTTCTTGCTATCATGTTCCTTCCATCCAGTTCCTAGTACTCATTGTATGTAGTTCAATTCCTATCATATAAATTTCTTAAAACATCACATTTTTTTTCAATGATAAGGGAGAAAATTACACTTTCTTTTTAATTTATTTAATTTTTTACTGTACTTCTTATCATAATTTTGCTCTCTTTTATTTCTATTTCTCTATTCTCTTATTATTATTATTCAACATTCCACAGTATTATGAATCTGTATTTCTTCTCCATAACAGTTATTATTATTAATTCCAGTTCTTATAAAATGCATTAAAAAGCTCTCCTTAACTAAATAGGTAAGCTTGTCCATTTCAATCATTTCCTAAATTTTGGGAAACCAGTCTTCCAAATTTGGTGTTTGTTTCATTTCCCAATATTGAGCATATAAAATTCTCGCAGCTGTTATGTAAATAAGAGTTTTGTATCTTCTAAATCAAGGATTATATTTAATAAGTAGATTTCTGGTTTCATTTGAAACTTCAGCCCTAACATTTCACCTATCTGTTTATGTATTTCTTTCCAAAACTTTTGTACATCTTGGCAAGTTCATCACATACACATATGTGAACCCTTTGCTTTGTTACATTTCTAACATAAATTATTTTGATTTTTGTACATTTTTGCTATTTTCTCTAGAGTAAGGTACCATCTAAAGAACATCTTATAGTACTTCTCTCTCATATTTGGTGATCTTGTCATTTTCAGTGTATTGGTCCAAGTTCTTTCCCATTTATCGAACTCTGTTTCTTTCTCCATTTCTAATTTTAACAATATTTTATACAATTTGGATAGTAGATGGTTCTTCCCTGATCGCCTAATTATTTCAAATTCAGAATCATTCTGTGGATTCCATATATTTTGTTACTCGTTTTAAATTGTTCTAATAATTGCTTATATAGAAACCAATTGCACTTAAAACCTTGATCTTGAAGTTCTTTTATTGATTTGGGTTGGTATATATGGTTATCCTTAAAGAAATTCAAAATTTCTTTATATGTAATCCACTCTTTTCCTTTTATTGTGTGATTTCTGTGAAATGCTTCATGCAGTGACAAACATAGCAGCATTTTTGGGCATAATATATTTTTATATTTTATCCAAATTCTTAATCATAACTTTCTTATTAGGTGGTTATTGAAATCTTTATTCTTTCTGTTTTTGTCTTGCCATAAATAGGCATGAAAGCCCATACTGAAATCAGCTCCTTCCAATTCTAAGATCTTTTTGTTGTCCAAATTTACACAGATCATTAACCATGTTAAACAACTGGCGTAATTGTAGAGTCTAATGTCTGGTAAACCCACCTCTCCTTTCTTGTGCATCCTGCATTACTTTCCACTTAATTCTGGGTTTTCTCCAGGGAGCGGGAGGGGGAGTTATCTTCAGCATAGGCGGCAGGGTCCTGCATCCCACCCCCAGGCCAACCAGCCCATACCCTTGGACTTTCTGGGTTGGCTGAAGAGGCTGACCACCCTCCACTGGCAGGAATTATGTGGGCCCACTAGAGACTAGCCCATGGAGAGGTGTGGGATTCCTGCATCCTCTTCTCCCACCTTTTGGCCTCTGATTTCTCCAGTGTGGAGTAGACTTCAAAAACATAGCTGTGTTCATCTGGCATATCAGCAAGCAAGAGGATCTTGTAGCACCTTTGAGACTGAGAAAAGGTGTAGCTCTCTCACTTTCTATAACTGCAGCTTCAGTCTCTGGAACTCAGCATACAGGAGCGAGACGAACAGGAGAGAGGACAACAGGGGTGCTTGGCGTGGGTGTGGTGGAAGAGGCAGCATAAGGTAAGCTTGTGGCTGTTGAATTAAACTTCAGCCCCAGAGAGTTTGTTGGGCTAAGGCTAGTGTGCTTGCTTGGGTCAAGGCTGTTTGTTTGTGTGGGCTGAGTGTAGGCTTGCCTGGGGGAGGGGCTCATTAGCATTTGCTTGGTGAGCTGCTTCTCTTGAGAGCAAGTGAATCAGACACTGCTGAAAGGAGAGTAGGTAAGTAGGTCAGAGGGAGGAGCTAAGAGTAGGTCAGTAGGGCAGAGGCAGAGGGAGGAGCTAGCAGCCACTAGCTCTAGATAACTGCTGCTGCAATCTTTCCAGGTTAATCTTAGAAAATCAGCGGCAGGTGCCTTGTGGCGTGCAGAGGTCTAACATAACAGGGGTATAGGAGCTCTTCTGAGAAACAAGGCCTATAGGCATTGGGTGGAGAGGGGATATTAGAGTAGTTTGGACAGGGAAGCCTAAAGTTCTCTTTCAGTGACTACTTAAGAGGACTGAATATGGCCAGTGAAGGAGCTGCTGCAGTCACCTGCAACACCTGTGGGATGTTTGTCTTCTTGCCAGAGGAGCTGGGGAGCTATATCTGCAGCAAGTGCATGTTGGTAGCCCTGCTGGAAGAGAAGGTCAAGCATCTTGAGGACAGGATATCTACTCTTCTGAATATTAGGGAGTGAGAAGTTTTCTTGGAAAGAGTGGAGAAAACCATCCTGGAAGCAGAACACAACAGGGAGGTTTCTACAGAGGAGGCCACTACCCATACACAGGAAATGAACACTTGGAGGAATGTGACACAGAGAAGTAGAAAGGCCAGGGGTCCTTGGACCAGCTTGAAGCTACAGAATTGAAGCTCTCTTTCCAAAGAAGAGGAAAAGCAACAGTGGCAGGCCTCGGGGAACATACAGGAAACCTTGGCAGATCCAGCACATGAAATGGCCTCTGCCAAGACTCAAAAGAGGAGGAGGGCAGTGGTGGTAGGGGATTCCCTGTTGCGAGGAACAGAAGCAGTAGTCTGCAGGCCTGACAGAATGTCTCGGAGGTATGCTATCTCCCTGGGGCAAAAATTCAAGATGTAACAGAGAGGCTGACAAGACTCATCAAGCCTGACCATTATCCCTTCCTTTTGGTCTATGTGGGAACCAATGACACAGCAAGGCATAGCCACCAAAAGATCACACAAGATTATGAGGCTTTGGGTAGGAAGCTTAAGAACCTGGATGCACAGATAGTCATTTCATCTGTCCTTCCAGTGGAAGGGTATGGGCCAGGAATGGAGAGAATAATAGTGGAGGTGAACAACTGGCCACGCAGATAGTGCTGCCGGGAACAATTTGGCTTCATGGACCATGGGATGAGGTTTCAGGGAGGTGGGCTTCTGGCAAGAGATGGGCTGCACCTCATAGCATTTAGTAGGAATGTTTTTGCAAAGAGTCTGAAAGATCTCATCAGGAAGTCTTTAAACTGAGTTGTATGGGGGAGGGAGACAGTACTCTTGAAGGCAGGAGTTCATTGATTGCTAGAGATAGTAGTCCAAATGTTATACAGAAAACAAAGCAAATAACACAACAATCTAACAATGGGAGGAATAAACCCCTTAAAAAGGCAGATAGGGAAAGTGACCCATGGTCTTAGATGTCTGTATACTAATGCACAGAGCATGGGAAATAAACAGGATGAACTTGAACTCTTAACACAGCAAAACAAATATATCATAGGCATCACTGAAACCTGGTTGGATAAGTCTCATGATTGGAATGGACTAATAGAGGAGGATAGCCTATTTCAGAAAAATAGATCAAACAGGAAGGGTGGCGGAGTAGCATTATATGTTAAGGATGTGTACACCTGTGAACAGATCCATGACTTAAATCCAGGGAGCCAGGTAGAGAGCATCTGGGTAAAAATTAGGGGAGAGAGAAACAGCAGGGATATCATTCTGAGGGTCTACTACAGGCCTCCAAGCCAAACCCTGAATTTGGATGATGCCTTCCTGAAACAGATGACCCCACATTCAGAAAGGAGAGATGTAGTACTAATGGGGGATTTTAACTATCCTGATATTTGTTGGCAGTCCAGCTCTGCCAAGAATTCAAGGTCCAACAAATTCCTTACTTGCCTTGGAGACAATTTCATTGTCCAGAAGGTGGAAGAGGCAACAAGGGGATCAGCTATTTTAGATCTGATCCTAACCAATGGGGATGACCTGGTTAATGGTGTGGAAGTGGCGGGATCCCTAGGGGGGAGTGACCATGTTCTCCTGGAGTTCGTTATACAGAGGAAAGGAGAAGCCAAGCATAGTCAGACATGCATTCTAGACTTTAAGAAAGCTGATTTCAGAAAACTTAGGGAATTACTGGGGGTGATCCTATGGTCAGAAATACTCAAAGGAGTTCATGAAGGATGGGAGTTTCTTAAAAGTGAGATATTGAAGGCACAACTTCAGACAGTTCAAATGAGGAGGAAAAGGGGGAGGTATCTAAAGAAACCAGGATGGATGTCGAAAGAACTCTCAACTGAGCTAAAACATAAAAAGAACATGTACTAGAAATGGAAAAAGGGGGAAATCACCAAAGAATAATTCAAACAAATAGCCATCTCATGTAGGGCAAAAGTCAGAAAAGCCAAAACTCAGATGGAGCTCAAGCTTGCTAGAGAGGTTAAAAACAATAAAAAGGGCTTTTTTGAGTATGTCTGTAGCAAAAGGAAGAACAAGGAAATGGTAGAGCCGCTGCATAGAGAAGATGGCGAAAGGCTAACGGGGCACAGAAAAGGCAGAACTACTTAACATCTTCTTTGCTTCAGTCTTCTCCCAAAGGGGAACAGAGCTCAACCTGGGGAAGATGGAGCAGATGATGCAGTAGGGGAAATACAGCACAGAATTGGTAAAGAAGTAGTTCAGGAATACCTGGTCAGTCTAAATGAGTTCAAGTCTCCAGGGCCAGATGAACTTCATCCAAGGGTATTAAAAGAACTGGCAGAAGTAATCTCAGAACCACTGTCAATAATCTTTGAGAATTCATGGGGAACAGGAGAGGTCCCAGCAGACTGGAGAAGGGCAAATGTCCCCATCTTTAAAAGGGGGGGGGGAGAAGACCCAAATAATTACCGCCCGTTCAGCCTGACATCAATAATAGGAAAGATTCTAGAGCAGATCATTAAACAAACAGTCTGTAAGCACTTAGAAAGGAATGCCGTGATCACAAAAAGTCAACACAGATTTCTCAAAAACAAGTCGTGCCAGACTAATCTCATCTCTTTTTTTGATAGAGTTACTAACTTGATAGATGAAGGGAACACAGTGGATGTAGTGTATCTTGATTTCAGTAAGGCTTTTGACAAGGTCCCCCATGACATTCTTGCAAAAATGTTAGTAACCTGTGGGCTAGAGAATGTAACTGTTAGGTGGATTTGTAATTGGTTGACTGTCTGAACCCAAAGGGTAGTCACTAATGGCTCCTCTCCATCCTGGAGAGAAGTGACTAGTGGGGTGCCACAGGGTTCTGTCCTGGGCCCAGTGCTATTCAACATCTTTATCAGTGACTTGCATGAGGGAATAGAGGGTATGCTTATCAAGTTTGCAGATGACACCAAATTAGGAGGAGTAGCTAATACCCTGGAGGACAGGATCAGAATCCAAAATGGCCTCAACAGATTAGAAAGCTGGGCCAAAACTAACAAAATGAATTTCAACAGGGAGAAATGTAGGATACTACACTTGGGCAGTAAAAAATGAAATGCACAGATATAGGATGGGTGACACCTGGCTTGTGATGCATGCGCTAAAAAAGCCAATGTGATTCTAGGCTGCATTAATAGGAGTATAGTGTTTAGATCAAAGGAAGTAATAGTGCCACTGTATTCTGCTTTGGTCATATCTCACCTGGAATACTGTGTCCAGTTCTGGGCACCACAATTCAGGAAGGATATTGAGAAGCTGGAATGTGTCTAGAGGAGGGCGACCAGGATGGTGTGTGGTCTGGAAGCCATGCCCTATGAGGAGCGGCTTGGGGGCTGGACATGTTTAGTCTGGAGAAGGTTGAGAGGTGACATGATAGCCATGTTTAAATATTTGAAGGGATGTCATACTGAGGATGGAGCAAGCTTGGACTAGGACACAGAGCAATGGGTTCAAACTACAGAAAAAGAGATCCCACCTAAACATTAGGCAGAGCTTCCTGACAGTAAGAGCTGTTCGGAAGTGGAATACACTGCCTCGGAGTGTGGTGGAGTCTCCTTCGTTGGAGGTTTTTAAACAGAGGCTGGATGGCCATCTGCTGGGAATGATTTGATTGTGTATTCCTGCATGGCAGGGGGTTGGACTGGATGGCCCTTGTGGTCTCTTCCAACTCTATGATTCTAAAATTGTAGCATAAGCTTTTGTAGACTTGGTCTACTTCTTCAGATACTAGAGTGAACTGGTGGCCAGAAGCAATCCTTATAAGCAGGCTGTAGAACAACCATAGAAATGCAAAAGAGAAGCAAAACTAGTAGGTGCGGTGATGAGGTGACTCGTTAGTTTAACCATGGTTGCTGAGGGACAAAGGCAAGAAGAAAGATGTAGCCTAAGGTCAGGGTGGGTGGATGACCTTATAAATGGTGGAGGAAGTTTTCGAATGTAGTATGATGCTGGTCCAAGAGCGCTCTAATGAGACTAGGGCAGCCTTTCTCAACCTTTTTATCCTGGAGGAACCCTCAAAATAATTTCCAGGCCTCAGGGAACCCCTGCATAAACATTATTTTATATACTGCTATTGCCTTCCCTCCACAATCACAATCTTGAGGAACCCTTAGCAACCTCTTGGGAACCCTGGTTGAGAAACACTGGACTAAGATGTTAACTAGTGTTATGATAATATATAGTGTGCCAGAAAACCATTGTCTCTGTTCAACCCACTGTTGATGAAGTGGAATTTGTGGATATATCCCAATTCAGTGGTTTCTCTTTCCACTCTTCCCTTGTTGTTTTGTTGCTGTTGTTGTTCAAGTACAGCTGTCCTGAGGTCAAAGATGGAATGTCCAGGAAGATAGAAGTGTTTACCCATTCCTAATGTCTAATTTGTGTCCATTTATCCTCTGGTGCAGAGACTGGCCTGTTTTCCCAATCTAGAGTGTTGAAGGGCATTGATGACAGGATGCCATATATCACATAAAAGGATGAACAAGTGAAAGTACCTCTGATACTGTGGGTGATGCGATTAGGTCCTGTGGTGACATTTCCTGAGTAGATGTGTCGGAAGGATTGGCATCTGTGTTTTTGGGAAGTTCTTGTATCTGTTTCAATATCAGATGGTGCTACAACTTTACTTTCCAATGTGGAGGAGAAAGAGGGACCCTGTTCCTGGCAATGCAACTTGACCAAGTCTAGGAAGCCCTCACATGATTGCAAGCCTGCCATCTTGAAATGCTGCTGCCACTGCACAAGTAGTTCCCCCCGCCCCCGCCGAGGGCTTGAAAGGGTCCTGAATGGCTGGACCAGGTGGGCCTCTGGGGCTTTCCCTTTGACCCATTCCTCAGTGGAAGCGGGACACTGATTTCTCTGGGTCCTCCTAGGATCCGGACAGGGAGGTGCACTCTCTGATGAGGAGGACCTAGAGCAACAAGAAGATTCCCCAACCCAGGATTTTCAAGTCCTCAGCAAGGCCTCCCCAGCTCCTCTGGCAGATCTGGATCATGCAGCAGTCCAAGGAGGTTCTGCTAGGGTATCTGCTGGGGGGGCACTCTCAGAGAATTGAGGTTCTCTTCCCCAGTAATTTTATGGATGTCATAACCCTGGAATGGGCTCCTCTAAAGCCTATAGCTCCTCTAAATAGCCTCCTCTATAGCTCACAGGCAAAGAGGGTCTACAGCCTCCCAAAGAAAATCATGTCCAAACTTCATACCCCTCTTGTAGATGCCCCAGTTTCAGCCTTTGGTTTACACGAAGGATGGGGAGGACACCCTGAAGTCCTGGGAGGTTAAGAAGCTGGAGGCAGCCCTTCAGAAGGCATGAGGCCTTCTTAAGGCATGAGCCCTTCCTAGCAACCTGCACTTCCACAGCTTTGTCCATCATGGCCAGGGCTTCCATATTCTGGGCGAGGGAGATCGTATACTCCCTCTCCCACCAAAGATAGCATCAGAGCATCAAAAGCTACCGTGAAAGGAGCAGCTTTTTCAACTGACACCAGCATAGACAACCCAGGGAGCCACCATCCAGGTGAGATGCCAGATGTGACCCAAGAACTGGTAGGCTGACTCCAGGGCCAAGAACAACTTGACCTATGCCCCCTTTGGGGTGAGGGTAACAAGATCTTTGGAATATTCCTGGGGCCAGTTTTTGTTGAGTCAGGACAAGGAAAGAACTGCTCTCAGCTCTCAGGAAGGATGAAGGGAAGCACTCTTGATCACTCTTCCTCCTTTTGTTCCTTTCACTTGTCCTACAAATATAGGGATACTAGAGCTCCTAGAGCCTCCTGGGCAGACATGGCATTTTCAAAACTGATCAAAGCCAAGGCTTCCCCAGATAGGGCAACACCAACCCTACCCCTGACCCAGCCAAAGCAAGTCCAGCAGGCCTGATGCCAGGGCCCCTCTTGTAGGGGGGGGAGACTTAAAAAATTCTACTAAAGAGGGGCCCAGTCCACCTCAGACAGGTGGGTCCTCAGCACAGCCAGGGAGGGGTACAGGATAGCCTTCCTATCCCCCCAACTCAATTCTCTATCCTCTTCCTGGCCTCTGGCAACCTAGTGAAATAGGCCACGGAACATCTCAAGGAAATGGGGGCAACAGAGCTGATCCCTCCCTCTTTGAGGTTCTGTGGTTGTACTCCATATTTTTCAAAGTCCCAAAGAAAAATTATCAATGGCGGTCCATCCTGGACCTCAAAGGGGTAAGCCTTTTCCTTCCCAAGAGGAAGTTCAGTCTGGAAATGCTACAATCTGGAGGAGGGGGACTTGGTGGCCTCTGTGGATCTGTCAGAAGCCTGCTTGCACATCCTGATTCATCCCAGCTCCAGGCGGTTCCTCAGGTTTGCCTTCTACAGGCCCTACTACCAGTACAAGTCCTTCCCTTTGGCTTTGCCTCTGCCCACAGGGTGTCATAGTAGTCCTAGTGGCAGATCTCTGCAGCCAACATACCCATGTTTACCTGTACCTGAATGATCTTCTTCAGTCCCCCACCCAGGAGAGGGTGACAGAGGATGTCCAGCCCACCCTGACCTATCTGGCAGACAACCATTTCCTGGTGAAATGAGACAAAAGCAACTTCTCACCCTCTACTAGGATTCTGCGCCGAGGAGCCGTAATAGACTCTTCTTCAGGAATGGTCTCCCTTCCCCAAGACAAGAGAGTATTTACCTCAAGGGTCAGGATGCATTGAAGCACTGGGCAGTAGACCCTTACAATGGGATCTACTTTCCTTTCAGAGGCAGATTGCCCTGAAGAGACACCTGACCATTTCTCCCCTAAAGCCAGAGTGTCCCTTTCTTGGGAAGAGGCAGATCCTTCTTCCACCACCCAAGAGTCCCAAGTCGCTTTGGATGCCAGCCATTGGGGCTGGGGTGCCACCTGTGGAACTCAAGTATCCCAAATCTCCTTTCTCTGGAAGCAGAGCACCTGAAAGGTATGTGTGCCACCCATACCTGGACTGGTTCCAGCTCCATACATGGAGATTGAGTGCTTCTGGTACCTCAGGGCTGGTTGTAGCCACTCTGTTGTCGTCACACAGGGACTCCACTGTGAGAATCTATGAATCTTCCTGGCAGGGCCTTTTCCAAGTGATGAAGGAGAAAGGGGTATCCACCCCCATTCTGCTTCCATTAGTGCTATCCTGGCCTCCCTGCAGAAAGGCTAGACAGGTGCCTCCAACACAACACCCTGGGGTACCAGGTTGCAGCCTTTTTGGCCACCATCGGCCTTCAAGAAGCCAGTGTCACACCATCCACACATCAGAAGATGCTTCCTGATAGAGGCCTCACTCCTCAGATACCCAATTCATAGATTCTCATCCTGGGATCTAGTGCTGGTGCTGAGAGCCCTAACTCCCTCCCTTTGAGTCTTTATGCTTAGTGCCACTTAAACTCTTGTCCTGGAAAGTCCTCTTTCTAGTTGTCATCACCTCAGCCTGCAGAGTCTTTGACTTGGGAGATTTTCACAAGGGGGAAGTAACCCCTGCGGAGATCGGGAGAGAAATAGGGCTGTTCTGCTGCCAGCGCCCCGTGTCGCACACCCCCTTCCTTCTCCCAATCTCCATTTGTTCTCCCTCCATCCTGTTTCCATTTTCTGATATTTTCTGCTATTTTTTTTTTTACTAACAAAGAACTTTTGTTAATAAAAAAAATATTGGAAGGAAAATGGAAGCAGGATGGAGGGAGAACAAATGGAGATTAGGAGAAGGAAGAGGGTGTGCGAAACGAAGCGCTGGCAGTGGAACAGCCCTGTTTCTCTCCCGATCTCCGCAGGGGTTATTTCCCCAGTGTGAAAATCCCCTTGAAGGCATTCTCAGCCAGGCCGGATTTCTGTTGCTTTCACCCTGTTTCAGTTGAACTCTCTTCATTTCTTCAACCCCAAGGTGAATTTGGCCTTCCAGAGATCCCAGGACCTGATCTTCCCATCCTTCTGCCTGAACCCTAGCAGGGAACTGGAGAAGAAGTGGCACAAAGTAGCTGTCAGGAGGGCCATCAAGATATAGCTTAAATGAACTGGACTGTTTAGAGCAGCATTTCTCAACTTTTCTACCCTGGTGGGACCCTTGAAACAATTTTCAAGTCTTGGAACTCCTGCCTAAAAATTATTATATCTATAGCTTCAAAAAAAAAAAAAAAGTTTATTTTTTTCAATCTAAATATCATGTGGAACCCCTAGCAACCTTTTGTGGAACCCTAGGGTTCCAGGGAACCCTGGTTGAGAGCCTCTGACTCTGTCTCATTCTGTGCATCTTCTCTGGGACATGGGATGTCTAAGTCCATTCTGGCAAGATTAATTAAGTCCTGCATCACCACCTGCTATGATCAAGTAGATAAACCCACCCCTCAGGGCATCATAGCCATTCCACCAGAAGTGCAGCTGCCTCTACAGCCTTCGCCACACACCCCTCCCACCTCAAGTTCTGCAGGGTGGCCATATGGAAATCTAGCTGCCTTGAATCCCATCTTGGAAGAAAAGTGGGATATAAATCAATCAATACTTTATGCCAAGGAGTCCTTTGGTAGGAGGGTGCTGCAACAAATGATTACCTAGCTAGCAATCCACATGGTCCAGAGCACTGCTTGGGCCTCCCTGTCCAGCAGCCTCCCACCCTTTAGAACTAACTCAGCTTGGCCATATCCCAATATAAGTATGTCCTTTGCACAGGAGAAAAAATTGTTGGTACTTACTGTGAGATTATTGTTCTATGTGGTGTGTAGAGCACATCCTGACCTAGCTGTGCATGGTCTTTCTCAAGGGAGGGGGCCACTTGATCCCTTCCCCCTTGGTCTATTCACTCCAGAGGGTGTCCCCTGGGAGGGGTTCCCCTGTGTATGGTACTTTCCCCCCTCTTCACTGTTCTTTTATTAATCATTATACAGTAGGCCCTCAGTATTCATGTGGATACGTGAGTCCCTATTTAAAATTACCAGACATCAACTGCAGCCAGGCCAAGAAGTGGTCCCAGGGGAGCAATGGAGGGGGTGGCAAGGCCTGGGCTCCAGGCACACATTCTTCCTGCTTTTGCTTTTGCTTTTTAGTTTCAAAGGCAGAAGCTTGTGTGCTCTCAGCAAGGCAGACTGGCATGTGAGGCAGAATCGGCAAGTGCCTGGTGCCCGGGAGTTACTGCTGCTGCCTCTCTCCTGTATACCTGGAAGTCAATCACAAGCTGCTGGCACACAAGGCAGAAGCAGCAAGCACAAATAGCAAACAAACCATAGTCAAGGCTGCAGAGAGACTGCAATTAAACTGAGACAGGGTTTTCATAGGCCACCCAAATTAATGAGCCATCATACTTCCTTCCATATCAGAAAAGGTGTGACACCTCAAAAGACACCCTAAAAGACATACGGCTGCAGAGGGATGTGTGGATCAGTGAAATGGTGGGAGGCATGGATTCCCGCCAAGCATTATGCTTGGATTCCCACCATTTCCCAGATCCTCCTATCTCTCTGCAGCTTCATGTTCCCAGAGGGCTAGCCTCCTACCCTGTGCTCTGTCCAAACACCTACTGCATGCAACTGGCACAAGCTTTGGGGGTGGGGACAGGGCAGTGGTGGTAAGCCCTGGGCACCAGGTACTTGGCACTTCTGCCTCTCCTGCCATCATCCTGTGATTGACTTCCATGTGCACAGGAAGGGAGGAGGTGGCGGCAGTAAGCCCTGGGCTCCAGGTGCACATTCTTCCTGCTGGTAGTAATTGACCATCGCTTCCCCCTTTGGAACAAAGTCTTATTGCTCCTTAATTACCTGCCTTTCTGCTCCATTTCCTTTTGTATTTCTCTACTATTTCTCCTTTCCTCCATTTAATAAAAAGCCTCTCTCCACTGCGCTTCTTCTTTCTTTCATGCACATCCTACCCATTCTTCTCCCTCCTCCTTTCTTTGGGCAAACATGGGCAAGGCTTTGGCTAAATCACCTGTCCTCAGCTTTATTGCAATGGACTGAAGGAAAACATATTAATGTTGTCAGGCCTGGCTGAACAGTCCCTATTGCCTCCCACAGGAGTCGTTTCAGTTTCTGCACTGCAAAACACCAAAAGCCCTTGAAACTGTAGCTCAAGCTTCTGTTGGGGTGGCTTCCTCAACTCCCAAGGTTAGAGTGTGAAGCTGGGGGGGGGGGCGGAGGAGGAAGGAGAGGAAGCTGAAGTCTGGGGACTCCTGGAACAGAAAGGTTTGGAGCATGAGGTGGGGGCTGGGGGAGGGGAGCTGTGAAGGGCAAGGACCTATACTCACATTTCCTGGTCTCAGCAGCATCCATTATCACCGTTGCTGCTGTCCACTTCATGTGTCTTTCCACTTCTCTTCCTTGCATTTCTTCTGCTTCAGTGCCTCCAGGAGCTTTCCCAGGTTACTGTTTCCCCTCTCCCCCCAGACAGACATTTTGAGGCAAGCTCCTTTTACAGGAGGCCTTATTCTCTTTGGCAATATATGCCTGTAACTACTGCACCTTTTCTGAATCACAACTCTCTCTTCCAAAATATTAAATCTTGGTTTGTCAAGGAGTTCCAGCAGGGCTCTTCTAGCCTGGCCCATGCTAGGTGTCCAAGTTCAGCCTCCTTACCCCCACCCTGGGCCAAGCAACTTCAGGCTCCTCCCTTGTCTCTGAGTAAGCAGCCCCTCCCTCCCAGGTCAGGGTATGAATCAGTCCTCTCCCAATCTTGGAATCCTAATCCAATCTGATCCTGGCATAGAGGAGCAGGATGTAGCTGCTACTCCTTTCCATCCACACTCATGATGGTTCTGACCAAGAGAAAGGGGAATGGTCAGACACTCCTGATCGTGGCAATTCCACTAACGATAGACTGTTTTGATGCCAATGACTTTGTTCCACTCGTCAAAAGCTGTTCAGGCCTGTCTCCAGGGCTATTCTTCTGAGAATCAGACTGCTTCCTCTTCTGTGCCTTCAGTAGTGGCACTATGGGTTGCTTCCAAATTTCCTAAAGCTATGGTTTCTTCAAATAAGGCCCCTTTTCCATCTGACTTCCATGGTTTTCTCCAGATTTAATGGGCCACCCCCTTCAGGGAAGAAGGGCCATCAATTTTGCTCAAAAGCTGTATACTCTGTTTCCTAAGGTGATGGACATGGTTAAGATGGCTCTCATCAGTGCCCTCATCTTGGATCTTCTCTCAGGTATGATGGCCCCAGGGAGGGATCTGAACAAAAAGAGGGCAGACAAGGCACTCAAGCATGCTCATGACACTTCTGTGTTGTCTGTTAGAGCTTTTTCCACCACCTCAGTCATATCCAGGACAGCTCATCTCTGGATTGAGTACCCTCCTAAAAACCAGGACATGGATGCCAAGATGCTCTGGCCTTTGTGGCAGATGCCAATAGGGACTCTCTTTCCTTCTCTGCCCAGGCTATTGTGGCCTTGGCAGTGGCACATAGATCAATGTGGTTAAAACACTGGAATGCCAATTCCTCTTCCAGGCCATATATGGCTGCGGTTCACTTTGCTGTTGACCTCTTTGGGGAGGAGACATTAAAAGACATCCTGACAGAGACCAAGGTCAAAGAAGTGTATGACTTCTGTTCAGCTGGCAGATATTAACCCAAACACCTTTTCCCTACCCTTTTCTCCTGCTCGACTTTTTGCAATCTCAAATCTGCATGGTCCTGTTGACACTTATGGCCTGTTTCTTCAGCCCTCTGACAATAGACAGTAGTGCCAAGATGCCCTGTTAGCACCTTGGCCTCTGGGACTTCACTACGTTTTCCCTCCCACCTCCCCTGTTCTCCTGACTCCTCTGCAAAATCATGTAGGAGACAGAAGTGGTGCTGATAGGGCCTTACTGATCCAGGAGACCACAATCCTTCACCTTTCTCTTTATGGCCCTTAGTTGCTTCTTCAAATTTCTCATCTTCTCAAAGGACTCCAGATCCAGACTGGCTGCATCCAGCTGCCTGGAGACTAAGCAAAAAATGTTCCTGAAGCTTGGATACTATTGGAAGGTAATCACCACCTTGCTGGCCTCTTGCCTGACACCCACAGTGAGGATATATGAGACCAGGTGGATGGCTTTGTTGGTGATGTAGGAAATGGCGTTAACCATTCCTGTCTATCTTGCGGGCTGGATTTGACATGGACCTCAAACCCAACATCCTCCAGAGTCAGACTTTGGCTCTCTCTCTTCTGTCCCCTCTCCTTGTGTTAAACACCACTAAAATCCCAGTTCAGGAGGTCTCATTCACTCATCAACAGAATGGCATGTTGGGTACTTACCATGAAAGATTGTTCTTTTATGCAGAAGAAGCAGACATCTGCATTCACCCTAGTGGAGGCATATTCCTTTTTTTTCTCCACCACTGTTCTATTTCCTTTGTATGCCTCTTTCCTTCACTCTTTCTACCCTACTCTGGCTTGGGGCTCTGGTCCGGAACTGGGGGTTGAGCCAGAAAGAGGGAAGTGACTTCTCTTCTGACTTTTGCCTAGCCTGGCTAGCAAAAGGAAATAACTCAATACTGGATGTCTCTTCCACCTGCATACAAGAACAGACTTGCACAGTAAGTTCCTAACATGTCATTCTTACCAAGTATGAAATGGCTCTGTGTGTGTGTATGCATGTAGCTGGCTGCAGTGATTCTGTGGTAGGTCTGGTGTGTGTGTGTGTTGGTTGGTGCAGATGGAATAACAGAACACCAACCTCCACACCAACCAAAACCAGACATGCACAGGTGTAAGGCTGACATTTGCCTGTACAAGCTGCAGCCCATCAGATGTTGCTGGACTATAACTTCCAGCACCCGGACAATGGTGAGAAATGTTGGGAACTGCAATTAACCTCACCTAAGAATTATGCAATTCCCTCCTGAAACTGAAAGATTAGTTGAGAACAAATCATGCTCCACATATGTGTATCTGCACCTTCCAGTTGGCTAGAGGGGTGGTTGTGCAGCACCGTGAATGTAATACTGAGTTTGGCTTACAAACTGTACAAGTTACTCTTAGTCTTTGAGCTGTGCAGGAAGGATTTTAAGGAGAATCAGTCACTCTAGGTGCTTGTATAGATTTTACTGCAGTAAATGAAGGAAAAAACTGTACAGAGCTCTTTAGGGTTTGTTTGTTTTTACAGTCAACTCAAGAATAGAATAAAAAATTGACACATTCAGAGAGTCAGTGCTGGAAACAACCAGCCCCTTCCACTTGGGAGTGGGCATTTTCCTCCCACCCACAACCCTGGAATACACCAACCATAGAGGTAACCTTTGGCCTTTCCATGTGTGCAGAATCTGTTTGCTTGTCTGGATCCCTCTATGTCATCAGCTAGGGCAGGACTTTCTTTTTTCACTGCATACATGCAGTTGTTGTCAAGTATTGGAGATTTAGCCTTAAAGCCCTTTGAAATTTGAAGTTAAGGGAGCAGGCTATCTGTACAAGGGCTGTAAGGGCACCAGCTTTCCTTCTTTCTTTTGCAGGAAAGCGTTTGAGGAGTGGAAGTGCTCCTGGCAGTTCCATAATCCACCCCCACCCCAAGTGCACCCTTGTCAGCCTTGGGCTGGAAAATGTCTCTACTTTCTCTCTCGTTAGGTCTTCAGAGAGCAACGTAGCTTGGCTCCTCTGTTCTGGTCCCTGCAATTCATAAGATTCACATGAAGGCCAGGGTCTAATGAGCCAGCAAGGCCCACCATCCACAGTGATCTACGTGGGGAGTGGAGGGGGGAGGGATTTAAGGGGGAGGTGTGCTCATGGGCCACCCTACTATGGCTTTGGCAAGCTGCCACCTGGGAGGCATCCACTGTCCCTGTTTTTTACCCTGTTAATGCTGGCTGCATTGCGAACCCTGGCCAATTCTGTAAGTGCTGAATGAGTATCAGGGTGAAGCAAGGTCCCGCACATGCTGGTGGAAAAATAATTGAGCCAGTCCAGGACTGTTGCTGGTGGTGAAGGAAGTGGGCATCCATGCAGGAGTTGCTAGTTCTCCTGTAGGCAGCCAGTGCAAGCATTATGTCTGCAGGAGGGATGGGGCCCTCTGCCCCAAACTAGGCAAGACTGTTGACTAAATGTAGGACGTGTCTGTCTTTTTTGTAGCAGCAAAATTATCCCTACCCCCAATGTGATGCAACTTTTATCAGGTACTAAAAAAATTTAAAATGTTGTATCACAAGAACTGTAAGAAACTGACAAGGAAGGGGGTGCAGTGTGGAGCAGCCAGCCTGCCCTTTTTGAAAGAAATGGTAAAAGGTCCTTTCTGCTGTGGTATCCCTGTGTGATCTAGAAAGCAGATCTGTTGCTCTGTTACCCATGGGAGTTTGGGTTGCTTAATGCATGCAGGAACCAGAGTCTCATGAGACTAGGAAAGCTGCACACACAGGGACTGTGGTCAAGGTAGGACACTGCTCCTCTTCCTGGCTGGTGAAGCTGACACAGGATCTGGTCCGCAGCAAGATGCCCTCTGGCTTCTATGGTGTCCACAGAGGATGAAGACATGCAGGTTTATAGGATGGGCATGCCATCCTCCTGGCAGGCACCAGCCCCTTCTAGGATTTTTGCAGGCTGCTGGCAGCTTGTCGACTATTGCGCTTGATCCGGGGGCCTGTGCTCACTGGCTCTTGGTCCAGAGAATGGCTGGACTGGGATTTTTTGAGGTTGTCCTCAGCACTACCAGCAGTATCAAACAGGGCAGCCTCCAGTGCTGCCAGGTCCTCAGAACCAGTCTTCAGCTTGGCACGCATTAATGTAGCATAGACACCATAGCGTGATTTCTGCAGAAAGCAAGAAGAGGTGATTTGGAGAACCTTCCTCCCTTCAGTCTTTCTCCCTTAATATTGAGTGAACCATGTCCCAGTGATCTCCATCCTGCTGAAGCCTCAAACCAACTGTGGGTTGGAGGAGAAATGGCATGTAACAGCCTGCAAATAGGGAGTTCCTGAAGGTACAGTAGTATACAAAACCTGTATCATAGCCACACTATGTATAGTAGTTTATCGTGGGGGGAAACAAAGCTTTGAAAGCTTATATCTACTTTGGGTGTGTGTATGTTGGGGAAGATATTAGATGTTCACACGCTTTTGCTGTTTCCCCCCTTTTTTCACTAAAAGTCCCTCTCTGCTATCTGGTGTGCATGTTTTGGGTCTATCTACCAGCTTATTTCCTGGTTGAAAAAAGTCCTCCCCAGGCCTAAAATATTCTCACCACCCCTCCCCTGCCCAAAGCATGGTAAAATGGCCTCATGTCCCAACATGAACATTTTTAGTAAAAAGGTGGGTGCTGCCCCCACAGCCTCAAAAATACACTTAGTGGACTGCACTTTCTCCACCTTGGTTTATATACTAGTTATAGCTCAGTTCCCTTGTTTCTGCAAACTTTCTAGCTGGGATCTTTACCATGACTTGGTATATTGTATATGGAAATAGTTCTAGTTCCCCACCCCTACCGCACTGACCTCAAATATCAGATACTCCTCCTTCTGCTTCAGTTCTTCATACTCCTTGCCCTTCACTTTCTTCTCAGGCAGGGAAGAGCGGTGCTCTAGCAGCTCAGCTGCCATGGCTTTGAATTTGGCCTCATGGCTCTTCACTTGCTCCTCCTGTAGAAGAGAAAAGAAAGAAGTTATACTGCTTGGTAAAGTAGTTGTACTATACCACTGGGAGACGTAGTTCGGCTGTGATGTGGAGGCCGTGTGTCACAAAGTGGTGGCAGCGGTGGGATAGGAAAGGCCCCCGCGCCACTAGGAAGATGTTGCGCGTCACACTCCCCTACCCATTTTCAATTCATAGAATCACAGAGCTGGAAGAGACCACAAGGGCCATCCAGTCCAACCCCCTGCCATGCAGGCATACACAATCAAATCATTCCCGACAGATGGCCATCCAGACTCTGTTTAAAAATCTCCAAAGAAGGAGACTCTACCACACTATGAGAGACAGTGTATTCCACTTCCAAGCAGCTCTTACTGTCAGAAACTTCTTAGTAATGTTTAGGTGGAATCTCTTTTCTTGTAGTTTGAATCCATTGCTCCGTGTCCTAGTCTCAGAGCAGCAGAAAACAAGCTTGCTCCATCCTCAGTATGACATCCCTTCACATATTTAAACATGGCTATCATGTCCCATCTCAACCTTCTCTTCTCCAGACTAAACATGCCCAGCTCCTTAAGCCACTCCTCGTAGGGCATAATGGCTTCCAGACCTCCCTCCATCCTGGCTGCCCTCCTCTGGACACGTTCCAGCTTTTCAATATCCTTCCTGAATTGTGGTGCCCAGAACTGGACACAGTATTCCAGTATTCATAGTATTGCAGTCCTATCAGACATTCGTATTAGTCTGTTTCACTATAAAAAGACACAAAAAGGAGTCCACTTTCAGACAAACAGTTTATGTCTGCTTTAAGCTTTTGTGGAATACATGCCACTTGCATGTAAAGTTGTCTATAATCTATGAAAACGTAAGCAGAAATAAATTGTTAAGTCCTGAAGGTGCCACAAGACTTTCCCCCTTCCCTTTTAAACCTATCAGTGGTATTACTTTCCTTTCCAGAATATCACAAGGCTACAGGAAATGTAGCATAGTATAATACAGCACAGGATAGGTGCTCCACTTACTTGAGACAGTCGTGTGATGGAGCTGGGCAACAGTGGGCGGCTGAATTTCTTTTGAGACCCAATGGCAGCTGGAAATGGGGGCGCAGAGAACATGGCTGCTACCACATTGATACGTGTGATCCAAGAATGCATTTGTTCCATGTTACTGGAGGAAGAAGCAAGAGTAAAGAAATGCCATTCTCCAAGTAAAGAAATGTTCCTACCAATTTTAGGACAATTCCTGATGACAGGTTTTATATTAAGGTACAAAGCATGCAAAGATAAAGGCCTCTATGGCCCATATCTGTATCCCCAATAAATTAATTGTGGTATTTCCAAGGCAGCTGCAAACAGCTAACCAGTAGTCTGATGAGGTGGCAATCTAAACCATCACCACCACCTTTGCATGAGTGCAGTGGTCCTCTCTGGATATTAGCTCTCTGGAGACCATATTGCCTGCTAAGCCAAGTAACACCGTTTGGGAGAGAATGGAGCAGAGTAGAGCTTGGCAAGCCAGCCCTTCTCATCAGTATGTTTGAGAAGGAAACTGTATGTGTCATTGACATTTTGATAGAAACAATTAGTTCTTCAGCAGCATAGAGCAAGTTACAAGCATCGGCAAGGGACAAGTAATTTTTTTAAAAAATGAGGCAGGAGCATTTGGGGTTAAGACAGGCTGGAGAGTGGGGGTGAAACAAGTAAAGACTGATTTCTGCTGTGAGCAGAAAGCATTGAAACAAGAGCAGCATGGATGGGGGACCAGGGTGGGGAACCTCCCTGTTCTTGCTTCTGCCTCTCCTTTTCCCTCTCAATGTTAAGGGTTTTTTTTATACAGGGGCTAAGCCCCACTACTTACGGAGCCTGGAAGAGGAAGACTCTCCAGTCAGCTGTCCTGAGGTAGAAGACGTTGGGTCTCTTGTTGTAGTCTGATGCTTGGGTGGCCAAGGAGTGATGGATGCTAATGGCATTCTTCAGGTCCTCCTCTGCCAAGGCTTTACCAGGCTTATACTCCTCCTAAAGTGTAAGCAGATGTTGTGCAGGAGAGGCTTGAGTCTTTCCTTGCCTCCTCTTTGCTCTCACTTAAGCTGGTGTCTCAAAGAATCCTAGGCTGAGATCCTGTATCATCACTGTAACTACACTTTTTTTTTTCATATTTTTTATTCATATTTTCAGACAACTAAAAAGCATTCATACATTCACACAGTTAATTATTAACACAAATTCTATACAGATTCTACACAATCTGCTTATATTTTACCAAAAGATATCTTTACACATTCCACACTCTACTTCCTTGTTTCCTTCTTAACCACATTGTTTAACTTATGCATAGTTTCCTCCCTTTTCTCTTTCCTCTCTCCTGTCTCTGTTTTCCTTCTTATTACCTCTAAAATTTTCTTTTTCCTTTTCAATTTTCTCTTATATCCCATTTTATCCCCCATCTTTCTTTCCAGATGGGTTTTAAAATCTCCCATTCCTCCAGACCCTTTTGGGTTTTCTTCTCATCTAGCAAAATCGTGAGTCTATCCATTTCAAACATGTCATGGAGTTTCTCTAACCATTCTTCCATCTTTGGGGTCTCTTGTGTTTTCCAATATTTAGCATAAGTTATTCTTGCTGCTACCATTATATATGATAAAACCTTCCAATACTTCCTTCGTAATTGATTATCTATCTTATTAAACAAATTAAGCAGATAAATCTCTGGGTCTAATGGAAATTTTGTATCAAATATTTTTTGTACTGTTTTATGGATTCTTCCCCAAAATTTAACCGCTTTATTACATCTCCACCATATGTGGAAATACGTACCTATAGCTTTCTGACATTTCCAACACTGATTTGTCATATTTTTATATACTTTTGCTAAATTTACTGGGGTTAGGTACCATCTCATCCACATTTGTGGCTGGTAATGCCCTCCACCCTACCTTTTCAGCCTGGCAGCAGCCGTCCAAAGCATTTCTGAGGTGCTGGAAATCAGATCACTAAGAAATGGTGTCGTCAGCATGTTCCTGGTCTCAGGATGCTTGAGAACAGGCAGCTGGAGAAACCCCTAGGGGTCCTGCCACAACTGCTTGTCTCAAGGCACCCCATGACCAGGAGTGTGCTGCAGACATCATTTCTCAGAAAAGCTTTGACTGGGCTGCTGTCAGGCTATGAAGCTAGTTTTGGGGGATCACATTTGGTCATTCATAACCATAAATGTGAATTCCCAGCAGTTTGGATATTGCAAGTCCGGCTTCCAATATTATAACTGCTGAACAGGATGCAGCTCTACTTTTGAGATTTCTGTAACACAATAAGGCTTCTAGGAATGGACAGTGCACTAGAAAATCACAAACATGAGGATTCCAAAATGGCCTGCAAAGCATTGAATTTCATGAGAAAATGCTGTCTCTATGAAAAATATATCTGAGTTTTACAGTCTGAAGAGATATTTGTCTGCTTCAATTTTTAGATTATAATTTCACATTTAAACAATGAAGACAACTCTGAAAATAGGTAGACATTTCTGCCAAAGGCCTTAGAACCCAGAGGTGCTCTGAGAAGGAAGAGGTAGCATTTTTTCATTTACTACTGCTAACTCCTATGTCCCCACCCCCTTTCTATGTTTAAACTCAGGGATCACTATAAAAATTAATTCATGTGATTGTGAAGGTCCTGCTGATTTCCACTGAAACATGCATATCATAGATTTCCTGTCTCCCTGCTCCTTTGCCATTTTAAGCTAAAAAACCCGAGCACCATAAAGCTAAAAAGTGTGTGGGAAGGGGAAGTTCAATAACTTTTCTAGCTCTTGCCAAGGAGAGTTCCTTAAGGGTTGCTAGATACAGACTGCTTGCACAGGTTTGGTCATTAGCAATTATCTATCCCTGTTTTTTGCTTCCGGTGAGAGAACGATCTTGATGCAAATGCGATTTCTTCAGTGTCTGCTTTGTTAGGCCACCCTCAGACTGTTACTCATGCTTTCTCAACATATCACCTGTCACTCAGGGGCTCTGCCACCTCCAGTTCCTGTTCTAGCACTGACTGGGGTCAGCACCAGTTCTACTGTGTGGCAAACTGAAACAGAGTCAGTTCCTGCCACTTATTGCTCACCCGAGGCTTCCATCATACAGACATGGCTACATGAGCCAACAGTTGCCTAGATGAATATAGGTTGTAGTTGCTATCTGATGCTTAACTTCCATTAGGTGGTTTCTTTATGCCTCTGCAAATCTGGCAGTTTGCAATTGCATGGAGGAAATCAATGTTCTGGTGGCTGATATACATACATACATACATATCTCTGCTCCTATTTTTAAGATTTACTTTAATTTTATGGAGTTTTAAAAGGTTTTATTATTTATTTGGAATTTTAGTTATATAATGGTTTAATTACTTTTAATTCTTATTTATTGTACTGTGTTTTTAGCTAGTGTTGTTTTTAAATGTTATGAGCCACCTTGAGTCCCACCATAGGGAGAAAGGCGGGATATAAGTAAATAATTAACAATAATACAGGGAAGTCACTCTGTTTGTACTGAACCATGAGTGGTGTGAGCAGCTGTCTTACAAGGCAAGCAACTCAGACAGATTTCCTGTGAAGAGGTCCTGAGCCTTGGAAAAATGAGAAAATGGCAGGGCATGGGAAACTGCAAGTAAGTCCCTATGCAAAATGAATTGAATGATTACAATTAGATACAGACTCACCATAAAGTATATGAGGACAAAGGTAATTCATCTGTGACTTTCTGGGTTAAAAGAAACAGGAAGAATGGGAAGATGCCTTACGAGTTTTAAGTTCTACCAGGTAATATAGTCCAGTCTTCTATGGACAAGCTTATATAATGTGGTGACCATTTACCCTGCTTCATATCTGATCCAGTCCTTTCACGACAAAGCCTATTGAAAGAGTTTTTGAGTGGTTATCAGGTGTCAGGGTGGGGGTGTACTTCAGATGTTGTTGGACATCAATGTCCAGAAGCCTCTTGGTGAGTTCAGGTTCATCATCACCTAGAGCCTTCCTTGTTGAGAGCTACTAGTCTAGTTAACTTGAACAACCTTCACTTGACAAACCTACTTATGTCCAGCAATGCAGGAGGTAAGAGGTTTTGAAGTGAGTGTTATCAGATCCAGAGTATTAAAAATCAGAATATCCCAGGCTTTCGGGTGAGGGATTAATAGTGGAGTTCATGGCAAAGAAAGCTTCAGCAGGGAAAAGTAGCCAGCTAGGAGAGACCTTCAGCTGGTAAGAACTCTCTTTGGGTGAGAAGAGAAGTGTGAGATTGCTCACATATGCCTCTGGAACACTGATCCTTATGAGGGGACTACAAAAATAGTAGTATCCAAAGCAAGTGGGAGCAGTGGTAGTGGTGGTGTCCACTGGGTATAACATCAGATCCAGCTACTGGAGTGAGCTGTTAAAAGACATTGGACCTGCACAACCTCACTTTCTTAAGCTTATTTAAATTATATAATTTAAAACTGAGGAGAGATCTTTCACACAGTGGTGAAGCCTCGATGAGTTGCCTTCTTTTCATGAATAAGAAGGGTGAAGGAAGACTATTCATAAAATTTGAGATTGAACACAAAAAGCATAACCAGGACAGTGTTTTAAAAAGTTAAAAACGGACAAAGGGTGGTAATAAATTTAAATACTACAGAAATTATTAGAAGAAATTAGAGAAGTGAGAAGTGATATTGTAAATAAGAAAGATTTGTCCAAAATGAAGAAAAAGTTGAAAGGTTTGTAAAAAGAGATGGCAGAGATTAATGAATCAGTACATCAATTGACTGGGATGTAAAACCAATTAATAATGTAAAATTAAGTAATGGAAATCTTGGAAAACAGAATTGATATCATAAATAAAGAGGTGGAAAAACAGTTGGATAATATAGCATTATTGGAATGAGAGGAAAAGTATTTTGTTTGAAAATCAGAGCAATGTTGGAAGACCCTAGAGAACACATTAGAGAAAAGATAGTTCAAGTTAAAGGACTGGCAGATTTTCTGGAAAAAGAGGGAGAGGATATGGATTCAGAGATTGATAAAGTGTACAGAATTAACCTGAGTTTGGACGACAAGGACATTTATGGTACAATGAAGTCAAATTTAATGTAGATTTTAAAAATAATTTTATGAGACATGGCATTTGAGAATATGGAACAGACACAAACTCAGGCTGCGCCCAAAAATACCTCTGTGGGTCTCAGCACAAGATACTTTTTGTAGAAAAGAAACAACAAGTAAAGACAAATGGCTATTGTATCAGAACTTTCTGGAGTTATAACAAGGGGAATACAAAGTTAAATCAAGAGAGCAGCTACAAGCAGAGGGATACATCTTTCAATGGTATTCTTATCTACAATTATCAGAAAGATTTAAAATGAGTAAGAAGGCATGCTTTTGAAGAAAGTAAGTCAGAATTTGAAGTGTGATTGTGTACAGATGATGAACATGTAATTTCTAAAATGAACAAACTTTTGTTGAAATCTGAAGACCAGATCAAAGAATGTATGATAAAAGCTGGCTAAGAATTTTGGTTATAACATACAGATAGACCAGTGGGAATGTATGTGGTCAAAGGAATTGAAATTTACATTGTTATGATCTTAAAGAGAATTTTTACAAAATGATGTAAAGGTGCTATATGTCACTAAATGTGAGCAACATGAAGGGATGTTTTATCATATGTGGCAGACATATGGAAAAGCTAAAAAAAATGGGTTCAAATACATACATTGATGTGGAGGATTTAAAAGATTAAGATGCAATTAAAAACAGAACTGTTTCTTTTGGGACTGATAGATGTACAGCTGAACAAGACCCATGGGAGACTACTGCAATATATGATCACAGCAGCAAGATAGTTACATGCACGAAGATGGAAGAATTCATTTACTGACTATGGAGGAGTTGTTGCTGAAATAGTGTGATTTAGTGGAAATGAATAAGTTGTCATGCTTGATTAGAGAAAGGTAATTACTGACATTTCTTAAAGAACAAACTTTTTGTGAAAAGAAAAAGAAAATGACTTGCTAATTTTTGGTTTTAATTACAAGAAAGGATTGGCTATAGAAGGAAGTGCACTTGTGTTAACGTTAGAGAGAGAAGCGCTGAGGGGAAGAATGGAAGTCATCTTTTTTCTTTATCTTTTTCTTTATCTCTTTTGTTTTTCTATCTTTTATTGTACGGTTATAATCTGTAATTAATTTTTTAAAAAATCAGGACATCCCGTCTGTCTAAAATATTCATATTGCTCCTACACAAAATTTACAGGGATATTGCATGTTTACAAGCTTTACTTACAGAAGGCAAAGAATATAAGTTATAAATTCTGAAGTGCATTGCAATTGTAGGCCTCACACTCACCCTGTAAAATAGTTTCCTCTCAAAATACTAAGTGTACAGGCCCTAATCTAACAGCAACTACTAGTCTATGTCATTTTCTCCAGTTCAAAACTAGAGATTGGACATGTACATTCATGCTATAAGCCAAGTTTAGGAAGCCTTTCCCCAACTGCATGCCTGTGTACATGGTAACAGCAGCATAACAACATAAGCATGAGGGAAGTAGGAGAAAGAGGACAGCACCATTCCCTGGTGTCCCCCCCCCCTGCTTATTACTGTTCCTTGCTCCTATTGCCTTCTGCCCAAAGCATCTCAATGCCATGGTTATCCTTTTTGTTTTATGCCTCATATTTCCTAGGCAAGGGTTCAATTACATGAAGATGATGGATTGGATCCATACTTAAGAGTAGATCTACTGATATTAGTGGACTTTAGTTACTCATGAGTAACTTCAAATCCCATTGGCTTGAAATGGTCTACATAAAGGAAGCTAAGTCAGAGTTGATCTCTTAGTTACACCAGAAGCATAACAATCCATGCACAAATGTACTTCCAGGTGCTCTTGATTTTGCAGACTACATGGAATCTGGGAGGTTTAGTCCCACTTTCTGGGGGCCTTTGTACCTTCTGCAGATAGAGGATCATTCCCTTCAGGATTCCATGGAAAGTCTTCCATCCGCGCTTTCCTCTTGGGGCTGTCAAGACAAAAGATGCAGTCAATATAACAGCTGCAATCAGATAAAAGCCACTGAAAGATTTACTTGGGACATGGGGCTTTGAGCCTGAGCTTAAGAATGAAGCCAGGACAGGGATGCAGTCTGTTTATGGCTGCCAGCCTTCTAGAGCATGGCCGTGACTGCAGCTCTGTGCTTGCTACTTGGAGGAAGCAGGCACAGCAAGTGGCTCCGGCCAGGTAAATCTGTACTCAGCAGCAGATACAAAACATAGAGGCAGCATCTAATCAGATCAGGGAAGCATTAATGACTGGGATTAGGGGGGATTTTTTCCAGGGGCAAAGGAGTGAACACTAACTGCATTCACTGGGACAGGACAGGAACTTCAGAACCAGGCAAGGGACATGGTTCCTAGCCCATCTTTAATTATGGTCTCAAGAACTAGCACCAGCTGTGATCCAGGTTAACCTGAAGGAAAGCCTCTGTCCCACCCCAGTGCTTCTCTCCACTTTAGCCCAGTTCAAAACCTACATCAGAAAAAAGGGGGAGGTGAGTGAGTGTAAAAGGGAGAAGGCTATCACTTGGCAGATGAGCTCAGTTTATCCCCATCAGGCCTGCTAGCAACCCTCCCCCTCAATGTAATCTTCCTGGTGCCCTTCCTGAAAATGGTGCATTGTGCTGTGCTACCATTTACCCAGTACAAAACTGTAATCTTACTAGAGGTCACTCACTGTGAGAAATAAGGGATCTCAACGAGTTGTGCTGAATGGGCCTGGCCCAAAACAAGAAATCTAAATGGATTTATCTATTATCCCTGAGTAATTCTGTGCAGCTTTTGAAAGGCGACCCCTTTGTTCTTGCACTTGGCATCATATGAATTTTGTTTGCAGTAGTGATTCTGTACCCACTCATCTGAGAGCATACAGTGATGGCCATACACTGTCTTTAACGTCAGAAAGAGCGTATCTGTCAACACTAGTTACTGGAGAACACAGGCAGGAGGGTGTTACCTCTCTCATGTCCTGTTTGTGGATTCCCAGAAGTATCTAGATAGCCTCTGTGGAAACAGGATGCTAGAATAGGCCTGAACCAGAGTGCAGCTCTTTTTGTGTTCTTACATTGCACTGAATTCAGCTGCATTTACTTCCCAGTACACTTGTATACATGATTGCTCTGTTGGGCACAAACCTTCTTATATGTGACATGTGGCTCTGCACAAAGACGCAGCAGGTGGGCAGAAGCTTTAAAAATAGTTTTAACCTTCCAAACAAAACTCATGCTGGTGAGTTTGTGCTGAGTCAGTTTTTATTTACCCTTGGGTAGATTATGGATGTGTTGCATACTGAACACTCATACAATCTTCACCATGTGTTTGTGAATCTGTTGTGTGGTGATGAACGGGAAGCTGTCCAGTTCTGTGTTCTCATTTTGTGCCAAAATGCTAGCCTTCTCACGAGTTGTCTTACTTTCCAACACATTGCTACTGTGAATACGGAATGATGGGTACAGATTTAATGTGGAAAAAGCTACACAGGCTGTGAAAACACACCATAAACCCTTCAGAAACGACAGAGAAACAACATGGAGAACCTTATTAAGCTTTCTTCAGACCTACGTGTGGGAAGAGGAATATATCTGTACCTGTGCACATGTATCTGTGTGTATATGAGAGAGAGAGTGTACTGACCCCACTAACTTCCCTTCTTGGCTAACCACCCCCACCCGCAAACAGTTTTCCACTCCTGCAGTACACTCAGCAAGGGAAAAATAACCACCGTACTAATGTGGGATACTTTTGTCCAGGTACAGAGAACTCTTTCCCAAGGCCACATCTGTTTCTATGTAACTCTCTTGGGGCTGCAGGCCAGAGATGAGTATGGCCAAAACCAAAACTCTCTTGCCCTTTTCTCTCACTGCCTTTTCTTCTCATGGTCTTGGCTTCTCTCATGTTTCCTCATTCAGGATCATCAGTTTGCTGGGATTGTCTAACTGTATGGAGAGGAAACTACATGGATCTAGCAATTCTGGGGTGAAACCCATCTTTTTCTGTACTGCCAATTAACTGTGGGACAGGGACAAAAGAGGGGGTGTGGCAAGGCAACTGCTTGGCTAGGAAAAAAGAAGCCTTGTTGTGATGACAACTTCTTGTCAACAGAGCTCTCACAAAACCTAAACTAATAGTAACAATGGGACAACTTATCTTGCATTTTTGAGAATTGTGCTATGTAGACTACAAGTGCCACAAATTGCTGCATTTCTTATTCAAGTGGTAATTTGCAGTCCATTATGAACCGTTCAGGCAGAAAAGTGGGGTATCAATGCTAGAACGAGCAAGTGTCCAAAAAGAGTGCCCCCAGAGGATAACTAATATTATATACACTGCCTCAGTGGGTGCAGAGGAGTTAGTAATGGGGTAGGGAGTTTTGTGGGGGGGGTTGACGGTTACGAACACACAGAGAAGATAAAAGATGGGAGATATCTGTAGTATGATCCATCTAAGCACTGGGGGTGCTAGGGATTTTATAAAATAAAATAAGTTTCCCAGCATGTTTAACTATGTGTGTGTGTTTGCCCAAGCTCTCTCTCACTCTCTGACTGCCTCAATAAAGCCTAATTATTTAAGATGTAGGCATGTTTCTGATTGAGAGATCATGTCTTCACATGGTTATAATTTTAAAAGCTGATTTCTTCCTGTATGGACATATTTTGAACAATGTCAAAGCCTGCCCAGCCCAAACCTCCCCACTAACAGACTTCAGGGCAGGAAAATGTGGCATAAAGATATTCCTCTGCAATGAGGAGACCCGTCATGGCATAAGTGTTGGCCAGAGGGACCTCTGGTTGGGGAAACTTTTCATGGATTAAAGGGAAAGCAAGGGGATTACCCACAAGTGCCCAAAATTCCTGTTATCCATGAGTAAATGTGGAAGGAATGAGAAAGGACAAAGGCAGCGACATCACGCTCATGCTGCGAATGCAGCTGATTGGATCTGAAGGACATTAAGTTTGCAGCCTGTGTTCTTAAAAATTTGGAACAAAACCTTGGGATTATAAAAGTGAAGAATTCTTCTGATCAAAGCGTCAGAACAGAAGCCCGATTAATCTGCCTTCTTTTGCAAACAGGAACTGAGTAAATGAAATTTACCCAAAAGATCGCGGTTTAAACGAAGTTTGATGGTGGATGATTTAAAAGGGATATAATAAAAGATATAAGCAACTATTTTTATGGATGGGGCAGATTTTTCTTTAATTCTATGATTTAATTGAGCTTATCAAAATAAAATCAACACTGTGAGAAACTGAAAACATTATCTTTCAAAGCTGATAAGACTGGCAGGACCTGAATGGTGATGAGGGATTTGTTGAGTCTCTGGTTTTAATTGTGTGGTTGCTGCATTGAAGAAAGATGGAGGATTTTCTACAGGAGTTGCTGACTGAGATCTGTTTGTTGAGAAATCAAGAATTCCCAGATATGATGCAGTGACTAAGACATGTTATGAGGGGATCTGGGATAGGAGGTCATTGGAATTAAAAATCTGAAAACAGAACTGTTGGAGAATGAAATGCAAGCAGGGGAGTGGGGGAGAAGGAGGGGATAATCCTGAATGGATGGGTATGGAGATCTGTGTGGAAGAACAAACCCAAGTAGAAGTATTGGAGGGGCTAGCTTGTAAAACTGAGAAGAACCTTGAAGAAATTCTGGATTCCAAAATGGGTATCATAGCGTAAGCGGGGGGGGGGGGAAGAGAAGGGGGAGGCTAATTTGGAGATGGTGTGCATAAATTTAGCCATATGAAAAAGTATACCCAAGTTAGCTTAATGAAAGGACTGGGGTGAGAAAGAGATGGAAATGGAAAGCATGTTATTTTAAAACAGGGAATTTGAAGGAGATGGATATAGCTTTAAGATGGGAGGAAGGGAGACTGAGAAAACTGGCAGGAGCAGGGGTTGGGGGGAGACCATGGATAGTATGGGTGTGGAGAAAAGTAAGAATTAAATTTAAAATGAAATGGAAGGAATAATGTTTGACTGAAGCCATTTTATGAAATATGGTCACAGGATTTACAATACTGAAAACTGGATATGGGTATTAGAATCATAGAACCCTAGAGTTGGAAGAAACCACACGGGCCATCCAGTCCAACCCCCTGCCATGCAGGAATACACAATCAAAGCATCCCTGACAGATCCAGCCTCTGTTTAAAAACCTCCAAAGAAGGAGACTCCACCACACTCCGAGGCAGTGCATTCCAAGATGATATTATTTCAAGATGATTTCATAAAATGGAACTGGATAAGAAATATGTCAGTTAAAAGATGGAAGGGAACGCAGAACTGTTTTATAATATGTAATAGATTTATAACATTAGTATTATGTAACCATGCTAGTAAGATGATGTCAGTATTAAGGATGAGAAAATCTGAATATTATTTAGTATGACGTAACAGAATTTAATGGTTCGATTGGTTGATAGGACTATAGAAAATAATGAATGATATCTTAATGTTAGAGATGTTAATTTCAGCGATAAGGTGCTGTAAATATCTCTGCTTGTTGAGAAACAATGAGAAATATGGCATGGAAAGAAAAAAACTATAGGATTTATAGTTTGAGGGGCTCAAAATAATTATAGTCTTATATAACCGCTGAAAGGAAGAATGGAAGGCATTCTTTAGTTAGTTCTCTAATTCTTACTTTGTATTCTTTATCTTTTCTTTTCTCTTTTTTCTCTTTCTTTTTTAGTTCTTTTCTTTTCCTTTATATTTATCTATGTATACAAATACAGTTGTTCCTCCATATTCACGGATTTGGTATCCACAGATTTAAGTATTCACAGCTTGAAAATATTCTTTAAAATATAATAATCCAAAAAGCAAACCTTGATTTTGCCATCTTATATAAGGGACACCATTTTGCTATGCCATTGCATATAATGGGACTTGACTATTCATGGATTTTGGTATCCACGGGGGGTCCTGGAACCAAACCCCAGTGAATATGAAGGGACAACTGTATATACTTTTAGTCTACTTGGAAACTTTCAACAAAAATTGAAAATAACACCTCCCTACTCGTAAAGCTAAAGAGCAGAGGCACACATAAGGATCTTGTTGGTCACTGGTTCAAGCTACCCAATCCCATCTTGCAAAGAAGAGGAGGAAAGAGTGAGGGCCAATCCCAACCCCACCCCGCCATATACATACACCACTGCTGCCACACATACTCTTTTTGCAGTCTGGCTCAGCATGGCTCTTGCGCACCAGGATACCATACTTGTACGTGGCAATGCTGGGATCCTGGGAGAAGTCCAGGAAAGGGTTGCTGCAGCTGCTGATACGTTTGATGGATTTTGGGTTGGGGTCTGCCAGTTCTGAAAGGGACTTGCGCAGTTCTTCTTCATCTCTGGAGGGGAAAAAAACATTAGGGGTTAGTATCTTCAAACCCGCCCACTCCTTTGAAGCCTGGGATTTGTACACCAGGAGAGGTAAAGGTGAAGGTGCTAGTGAGAACAATGTTACCTGTTTACAGTGTTCTGTCCTCCTCCTAAGGATATGGACCAGAACTTGGCTGTTTAGCCTGGAAAAAAGACGGTTAAGAGGCGACATGATAGCCCTGTTTAAGTATTTGAAGGGGTGTCACACTGAGGATGGAGCAGGCTTGTTTTCTGCTGCTCCAGAGACCGGAACACGGAGCAATGGATGCAAGCTCCAGGAACAGAGATTCCACCTCAACATGAGGAGGAACTTTTTGACAGTAAGAGCTGTTCGGCAGTGGAACACACTCCCTCGGAGTGTGGTGGGGTCTCCTTCCTTGGAGGTCTTTAAACAGAGGCTGGATTGCCATCTGTCGGGGATGCTTTGATCAAGATTTCCTGCGTGGCAGGGGGGTTGGACTGGATGGCCCTCGTGGTCTCTTCCAACTCTGCAATTCTATGATTCTATGATCTTGTATTCTGTCACAGCCAAGTTCTGGTCCATATCTCTATCTGGGGAAGTGAGGAGATTGACCTCTTTGGAACTGTGGGCACCACAGAACATGCATTCTGAATGTTTAAGTCAGACAACAGGATGGAGTAGGGACCTGGTACACAGATTGTATACAAAGAACTATTTTCATGGAGCAATGGGAACTACTTCTGTCTTACTAAATTGATAACTATCATATGTAACAAAAGCAGGGAGGTGAGAAGGAGCCCCAGTAAGGGGGTGGGGAGATTATTTTCTCTGGCATCTTAATGAGTTGCTTCTGTTAGCTCCATACACGTTAACAGAGATGTGAAATTGACAAGACTTTCACAAGCAGATTCCGGTCTGGTCTACTTAATTCCTAAGACAAACTCTTAAAATAGAAGAAACTAATGTTCTTGTCTGAAAGCAGAACATACACTATTCAAAGAGAAAAAATTAAATTGTAATTAAATTTAAAAAATTAAAAAATGATGGGACATTGCTAAGTAGTAAGTGATTGCCTTGTACTACTTTCTGAGTAAGTGGATACACACACACCTTCCATTTTCTGATTTTTTCAAAAAAGAAAAACTATTAAAAACTGATATAAATGCTGGGATGCTTGCATGTTACTCATCATGAGTCATGGGGGGGGCATCTGTTTTATTTTTAAATGGTTGGGTGACTGGTTATATGAATACAATTGTTCTGTGTGTTACAACAAAAATTAAAAGCCTGCTACATGTGTATGAAAAACTTGAAACTAAACTAGATATTAAGGCCATCGTACACTATTCAACACCAAAGATATATCTACAGAGGATGGTAGACAAAAGAAAAAGGAGTTGTGTATTGCAGCCAATAACAGCTCCTTAGAAGGAAAGCAGGACACACACAGAGATTTGCAGAGTTATCATACCTACACAGCCTACAATACAGTTATGGCTGAACTCAGCAGTCTGGTTCATCCCAGCACCCCATCTTCTTGAAATAAAGATAGTCATCATAAAGGCAGCAGAGGTAGGAACAATGGGTGGCAATGAAGGATGTAGCTCTGCTGCATGAAAACTCTTGAGAATTATTAGCATAATCTAACAGTTTTGCAATGCTGACTGTCAAGAGTTTGACATCTGCAACCGGCTCCATGTTGGAAGCTGCCCATTCTCCAGCCACTTGCCAGCCCCAAGGGGAAAGCTCTAAAGAACTAGACAGAGGCTGAAACAGACCAAGTAGAAGATATGGAGGAAAACTCCCTTCCTTAAGTAAAAATACACAGTACCCAAAGCTAGCTGCATTATTTTGGCATCTGACAAAGAAAGCCCTCAGTTTCTACTTTCTGGCAGTAAAAATAGTACCAGAATAATTCAAATAATGGCCCTTTCGTTACACCCAAAATTTTCTCTCTGAGGTGGCCACTTACTCTGGCTAATGATCGTAGGTCCTGTTCCTAAAAAAATATCCTAGCAGCAGGCACTAGGATGAAAGTTAAAGTTGACTGTTCCTAGAGGGACACACCCAGCAGTAGGCTCTCAACACAGGCATGGGCATCGTTTCAAGCAGAGGAACAGGCGGCAGGCATGTCCTGCCCACTCTCCCTTGTGAATCATGACTTTGAACTGCTCCACACTGTGCCAGGACCAGGAAGCTGATGGGCTGCATTTCCTTAATCAAGATGATGCTCACTTAAATGCATCAGCCTAAACTGAGCTGTCTCCATGACGACAGCCTTGGTTACTCTGGCTCTCTGCCAGGGTTACAAACCAGGAGGATTAATCCCAGCAAATCCACTAAACAAGCCAGTGGTGACGCGGATGGGAAAAGGCACAGCCCGCATCACGGAGTGTGTGGGAAGGCCTGGATTTTCTACAGAGATCTAGTCATAAGAGATACTGGCACTCCAAGTCAAAGTGTGCCCTTCAGCACTTGCCCTCAGCACAGTGTTGATTCCAAAGGGGTCTATAATATGCCATATGGGCCTACTGTAAGATTTAACAACTTCTGTGATTCTTTAAATAATAATATTAACAATACTAACAAAATGAAATTCAATACAGAGAAATGTAAGGTACTGCACTTAGGGCGAAAAAATGAAATGCATAGATATAAGATGGGGGAGACCTGGCTGAATGAAACTACAGTACATGCGAAAGGGATCTAGGAGCCCTAGTAGACCACAAGTTCAACAGTGTGATGCGGCAGCTAAAAAGGCCAATGCGATTTTGGGCTGCATCAATAGAAGTATAGTGTCCAGATCAAGGGAAGTAATAGTGCTGCTCTATTCTGCCTTGGTCAGACCTCACCTGGAATACTGTGTCCAGTTCTGGGCACCACAATTCAAAAAGGAAATGGACAAATTGGAGCGTGTACAAAGAAGGGCGACTAAAATGGTGAAAGGTCTGGAGACAATGCCTTATGAGGAGAGACTTAGGGAGCTGGGTATGTTTAGCCTGGAAAAAAGACGGTAAAGAGGCGATATGATAGCCCTGTTTAAGTATTTGAAGGGGTGTCACGTTGAGGATGGAGCAGGCTTGTTTTCTGCTGCTCCAGAGACTGGAACATGGAGCAATGGATGCAAGCTCCAGGAACAGAGATTCCACCTCAACATGAGGAGGAACTTTTTGACAGTAAGAGCTGTTTGGCAGTGGAACACACTCCCTCGGAGCGTGGTGGGATCTCCTTCCTTGGAGGTCTTTAAACAGAGGCTGGATGGCCATCTGTCACAGATGCTTTGATCGTGATTTCCTGTGTGGCAGGGGGTTGGACTAGATGGCCCTCGTGGTCTCTTCCAACTCTGCAATTCTATGATTCTATGATTCTATAATATGTATTCTTTATATTGTACTAAAGATACAAAGTACTATATACACAGAAGTTAAAACAAGACAAACGTTGCTTACAGCATGCAGTCTAAGGGCTAAAGTACACAAGATGCTAGAAGATGCATGAGGTATCAGGTCAGTTTTTTTATTAAACTAATAGCAGGCAAGGGCCTAAATACCCTAAAAGCACCCTGTCTGATTTTGGAAGCTAAGCAGGCCTAGTGCTGGTTAGTACTTGGATTGGAAACCACCAACAAATACTAGGTGTCATAGGCTATATTTCAGAGAAAGGAACTGGCAAAACCACCGCTGATTATTCCTTGCCTAAGAAAACCCTATGAAATTCATGGAGTCGCCATAAATTGACAGGTAACAGGAAGGCACATATACACGCAATAACAAAAGGCCCTTCTATTTTCAACTGAGACTGCAGCACACATGGAATGGCTCTGAATCATAGAATCAGAGTTGGAAGAGACCACAAGGGCCATACAGTCCAACCCACTGCCATGCAGGAATACACAATCAAAGCACTCCTGACAGATGGTCATCCAGCCTCTGTTTAAAAAGAAGGAGACTCCACCACACTCTGAGGCACTGCATTCCACTGCTGAATAGCTCTTACTGTCAGGAAGTTCTTCCTAACGTTTAGGTGGAATCCCTTTTCCTGAAATTTGAATCCATTGCTACGTCTCCTAGTCTTCAGAGCAGCAGAAAACAAGCTTGCTCCATCCTCAGTATGATATCCCTTCAAATATTTAAACATAGCTATCACGTCACCTCTTAACCTTCTCTTCTCCAGGCTAAACTTACCCAGCTCCCTAACCCGCTCCTCATAGAGCATGGCTTCCAGACCACCCACCATTTTGGTCGCCTTCCTCTGGACATGTTCCAGCTTCTCAATACCCTTCTTGAATTGTGGTGCCCAGAACTGGACACAGTATTCCAGGTGAGGTCTGACCAGAGTAGAATAGAGTGGCACTATCACTTCCCTTGATCCTATTGCTCCTATTGATGCAGCCTAGAACCGCATTGGCTTTTTTTTAGAACCTTAACCCCTTCCACCAATGCTGCAGTTGCAACAAAAATCATGCCCCTCATAAGTTCCCATAGGCACCAGGAACCTTTTCTCTGGGGCTAAGAAGCATTGGTATATATGAAGACCAGGGCAAGGGAGAAAAGGGCTTAACCTTCCCTTCTTGAACCCTGCAGTATCAACAAACATTGGGGCTGGGTACCTACTATGTCTTTTTTTTTTTTTTAAAGGACTGCCTAATGATGTGTACATAGTCTTACGTAGTTTAGTCCTAGTACATGTATAGGCAAACAAGGCTGAGGGGACGAGGAGACAAAACAAAGGGAGGAATTAGGTGCCAAGGGAACTTAATCAGGAAGGCAGTTTTAGAAACATAGAATTTCAGATCCTGCTTAAAAATGGGAAGAAATGGGACGTATATGCCAGAGGGTAGCATATTCCACAGGCAGGAAGCAGAAAAGGGAGAAAGGGTAAAGACAAACAACAGAACAGCAAATTTTGGTTTTGTTTTGCTTTGAATTAAGAGAGCATGTGAGAGAAGAGAAAGAGGAGGTAATGAATGTAAAGACTGAAACAGCAGAAGTATCAACCTGAATGAGCAGGGGAAGACAAGCAGTGTGTGTGTATGTGTGTTGTTCAATGTGGTGATGGCTCTGCTTTTCCTTCTTCCGCTAAACTGCTGGTGGAAGCAGGAAGGGTACTCTGGCTGCCACTACCTTGCTTGTTCCTGAAAGTGCCCTAGGAACCATCGCCATGGTCAGCAAATTGCTTCCCACCCCAAATTCCAGGTACCACAGATTACAACAAATGGTTAAAGAAACCATTTCCCAAGTCCTTTCAGATTTACCATCTGCAAATCGGCCCCAAATTCTCAGCATTGAGAAACATGTTGAGCTTCTGTCACCTCACGAAGAGCTTTCTCTTTTGACTAAAACCTGACCTGCCAAACTGCTGTTTAACTACATTCTCATTTTTTCTTATTTTTAAAGCTTTAAAAGGATTACTGTTTTTGGTGGTTTAACTATGTTGTAAGGCAGTACTTCTCAGGCTATCTGATATGGGAGACTAGCAATATTTTTGCTCTCGTGTGACACAGATTGGTACCATATTTGTGCTCATTGGCTACAACTCTTCCTTTCTTTCCTGCAAATTCTCCAGGGTTCAGCAGCGGATGGCTCACAGACCAGCAACGGTTGATGGACTACCACTCTGAGTAGCACTATTGTAAACCACCTTGAGCTTTTTAATGGAAAAGCAGAGTATAAATATTTTAAATGAACAAACGAAAAATAAGTAACAGAAACCAGCAAGATTTTGCAGCAACCTAACAATTAAAAAAACACACACACAAAAGAAGGGAAGAATCAAAATGTCATTCAACTTGTGAATGTTGAGGAAGCAGTAAGAGAAAAGGAATTATGTTGTATGGGTGGGTGGGTGAGGGAGAGCTGAGGAGACAAAAGTAGATCAAGGGGGACAGAATTAGACTTCAGTTTTTATGTACTTGCTTTCGCATTTAATAGCCTCCACTTTCAGTCCCAAGAGACCTCTAAGATGGCTTACAAAAGATTAAATCAATATAAAACAACCTTTAAAACACTAGAATATAAACTATGAACTATAGCATCATCATTTTTTAAATAAAAAATAACATCATACTAAAATATCAATCTAGCTCCAAATCCTTATCAGCCCACTTCAAAAGCCTTCTTGAATTGCCAGGTTTTTCCTGCTGATGGAAGGCCGCTGAGCCCCTGAGGTACTTGGCAGTGGGCAACAGGAGAGGCAGCAGAGTCCATTTTTGTAGGCCTTCTTTCTCAGAGGTTGGTGCAAGCGTGCTACACTTAGTCTCCCTCCCGCTGTCCACCTCACACTTCTTCTCTACTCGTAGGCGACATGGAAAGTGCAGGAGTGGGAGCCAACTTCAACATCTTCCACTTGAAGGAAGCAAGGGAGGCAGGTGGGGAAAAAAGAGAAAGAAAAGAAAGGAGAGGGGCATCTGGATTCAGGAGAGGGAAGCAGGGAGGAAGGAGCTGGCCTTGGCGGGCAGGACAGCAGCCATCCTCTTCCCCAATTCCCTGGCCTTTTGTGAAGATGGCTGGCTGGCCAGGCAGCAGGCACTGCCTTGGTGCCTGACTCACAATCGCACTATTATTTCTCTCCACCCGTACCCAACTAATTTTGCATTTTCTTCTCTTCCCCCACCACAAAAGACACTGTTTCAATGATAGAAACTAAGGACTTCTCAATCACATATGCAGACATAGATGGAGGGTGGGGAGAGGCATCTTGGTCACAGTAGCTGCCCCTTTTTGTGTCTCTTCCTCTTGACCACAAGTTTCCAGTAATTTTTAATTAGAAGATTTTGGTTGCAGTTTCTTACAACTGTATAGCTGTCTTTAGATGCATCAACTTAAGTCTAAAGGAAAGGAAAGTCTATTTAATAAAGGTGAGCATCCACTGTGTTCAAAATTATGTTGCATTACTCTTACAAAGGACAGGATGCCTACGTGTAATTGTTGTTCTTCAAGTAGCCCTCCGTGAAGTCACATAAATGGGTCATTCTGTGCCTGCACAGCTGCATCCTTGGAAACATCGAGGTCTGAACTGTCCTTTAGGCCCTTCACTGCCTCCACTGGTGCCTTCCTGCCTGATTACCTCAGTTCTAGCCCACCGCATATGTGAACCCATTGGGAAGAGGCAAGGCAAGGACCAAGAAGGGAACAGAACAGTGTGAATGAGTTCACAGATGACCACATGAAGAAACAGTTAGTTACGGGTAAGCAACCTGTCCTGCTTCTGCATTGTCTCTATCACTCATGCAAATGGGAGACTAGCAAGTTACTGATCTGGATTGTAGGAAAGGTCATGTCAAAGCCAAAAAAGAACCGCATAATCAGACACTGTCTGGTTCCTATACCAGTCTGTAGTGTGAGATGAACATGGAAGGTTGGGAACATGTTGCAGCCCTGCAGATCTCCTGCAACAGAAAACCTACTAGAAAGGTAGAGGAAGTGTCATACCTCGGGTAGAAAGGCTTTTAATAGTTGTTGGGACTGGAAACTTGGCTATTTGGTAGGCTAGTCAACTGGTAGAAGAGACCTTTTTAGAGAGTGACATAATACAGCATAGCCTTTGCTGGATGGAGAGATCTTTCATAGCCTGAAGCAGGGTTTGGATACAACATAGGGACTCTAATAAGTGAAAACTGGCAGAAATGATTGGGCTAGAGAGAAACATGGCAATGATGGAGCTGCAGGAAAGGAGGGTTACAGTGCAGGGTGACCAGCACACTGGCCTTCCTCCTCAGAAATGCCACTTTATCCCAGCTGGGTAGATAAATTGCCACTGATGTAATGTAGTGGGCCAGGCATCAGTCCCATAGATTCAAAGCAAGAATGACTAGATGTGTGGATCATTTTCTCATCCTCATCAAGGAGGTGATCAATGAAGGGTATGATCTTGTCCCAAAATACTGTTGGTATGCACCATGAGTACCAACAATCTGGCAGTTTGAGATGTGTAACAAGAGGTAGGTTGTTGAATACACTTTCCCAGCCATATCATCCAACTTCCTATCTTTCTTATCCACTGGCAAAGAATGATGTTTGCACAACGGTTTGCTCTGTGCAGATTCCAAAATGATGAAATTTGGTTGTGGGTGTTTACAGAGAAGGACACATTGGTCTTCTTACATCCTATATAAATTCTCAATACAGTGAGACGTTGGTATAATAATAATAATAATAATATAGTCAATGTTGATTTCCAGGACTCCCAGGGCAACAGAAGGAAACAGTGGTAATGCAGTAATAATACTGGCTGAAAATGAACTCTCTTGAAAATTTGATCCAAAGTAGGATGTTCCAGTTGTTTGAGTTCTAGACTTCACCATCCCCAGTGCCTTCACCATTCACAGGATCTGATCTACTAAGACCGAACTTCATCAGAAAGGGAAACAGGTTTTTGATCTTCCACCTGAGTGTCCAGAGAAGTACCAAGTGGAACCAACCAAGAGGATGATTCCACATCAACCTCATCCTCTTCAGTATTCAAAGAATCCAGATTCCACATAGTGACCGAAGTAGGAAGGCCTGTCATTGGTGGCAAAGACAGTAGAAATGGCTGGGTTGGAAATGAAGGATCCAAAGTCCTCTGCATATTAGATTCCTGCAGAGATGGTTGTGATGGAAGAGGATCTTGCTCCCTTTGAATGTTAGTGATCTGCAGGGCTCAAGAAGCCCATGTGGTATAAGATGGCACCAGAGGTGGTTGCAGGTATCTGTTCTTAGGTGGTATGATCCATTGCCAAAGACCTTTTTATTGAGACATGCCTCTGGCTTAAAAATTATGCAGAAAAAAGAGCATTTAATGGGGTGGTGTTTTTATCTTTTTGCTCTGTTTTAATTACGTATTATATTGTTTTAACTTTGTGTTTTCAACTTAATGTAATTTAATTGGTTTTTAAACTTTTGTATTAATAATACAGGTACCCTATTTTTTAAATGCTTGTAAGCTACCTTGGATCCTGTATAAGGAGAAAGGTGGGAATATAAATAAATAAATAACCAAAGGAAGAAGACAAGATAATACTGTATATACCGTAACTGAGAGCCTCCTTAGGGTAAGGGTGGGGTAGAGTGTACAGTAGCATTCAGCTTTGTCCCAATAGCTCCCAAAGTAATCACACCTCCTGGGAACTACACAGGGATCCAAGTGAGTCATAGAGCCAAGATCCCAGTATGGATGATACTGACATAACAGTGCTAGAAAAGATGGTCCGTACCATCCCTCTGGATGCCTTGAAACCCTGGAAAAAAGGAGAGTAGGTGTGGTGAAGATTGCTGTGGTGAAGATTGGAGGGCTCATCTCTCTGTTGGGGGCTGAGGATGCTGCTCCAGATCAGGAGCAAGTGAAGTCAGTATGGGCAAATGATGGCTTGTGTGACTATCACATTTGGAGGAATCCATCATCATAATCAAAGACCCTTTCATTATCTCACCTTCTGAGATGAAACCCAGGAGATGAGTATCAGCCAGGTGTAGAGGTGAGTACATTAAATCTCCTTGAACCTATTGGAGTAAGAGACAGTAACCTAGGTAACCGATGTTCTATAGAAACTGAGATCAATGCAGTCTTGCAGAAGACAGTTGAGGGACTACTCTTAGAACAATGGGAATCTCTGATGGATCTGAAGTAAGACTGACTGTATGAAGTTGTTGTGGAGTCTGAGAAGTGGTAGAACTGCCAACATCCTGTATGAGAGTAAGGAATGGGTCTTCACAGTGCTTGTTCTTACCTTTTTTAGCAGCTCCAATGACTTTCCTCATGTGGTCAATATCAAAACGTGTTCATAGAATCATAGAGGTGGAAGAGACCTCAAGGGCCACCCAGTCCAACCCCCTGCCATGCAGGAATACACAATCAAATCATTCCCAACAGATGGCCATCCAGCCTCTATTTAAAAACCTCCAAAGAAGGTGACTCCACCACACTCCGAAGCAGTGCATTCCACTGCCAAACAGCTCTTACTGTCAGGAATTTCTTCCTAATGTTTAGGTGGAATCTCTTTTCCTGTAGTTTGAACCCATTTCTCTGTGTCCTAGTCTTTGGAGCAGCAGAAAACAAGCCTGCTCCATCCTCAGTATGGCATCCCTTCAAATATTTAAACATGGCTATCATGTCACCTCTCAACATTCTTTGTTCCAGACTAAACATACCCAGCTCCATAAGCTGCTTCCAGACCTCCCACCATCCTGGTCGCCCTGCTCTGGACACATTCCAGCTTCTCAATATCCTTCCTGAATTGTGTTGCCCTTCTCTGGACACAGTACTCCAGGTGAGGTCTGACCAAAGCAGAATAGAGTGGCACTATTACTTCCCTTGATCTAGACACTATACTCCTATTAATGCAGCCTAGAATCGCATTGGCTTTTTAAACTGCTGCATCACATTGCTCACTCATGTTCAGCTTGTGATCCTCTAAGACTCCTAGATCCTTTTCGCACGTACTGCCCTAAAGCCAGGTTCCGAATCCTGTACCATTTTCCTTAGTCCCAAGGATGGTAGTTATTGAGGAGCCTATCCAGAAACAGAAGGGATGGGTGGGATCTCTTCATTACACTCCATTGGTCACTTATCAAAACAAATGCCCATTCAAGCCATATACTGTATAGGGACTTATTTAGGGCACAAGTTCAGAGGCACTGATTGCAGCCTTCCACAATAAGGCCCTAAGCCTCAAAGTGTGATTCCTCCTGGTTTGAAGGGTGAAGTCTTGGCAGTGGCTGCAACTGTCTACTACATGACCCTCTCTCTCCCAAGCAGAAGAGACAATGAGAGTGACCATCAGATTGGGGAATCTTATGACTGCAGCCAAGGCACTTCTTAAAAAGGCCCTTGGAGGTCATAAACCTCTGAGTGGGCAGGAATAAAGAACTTCCAAAGTGAACCAAAGAAAAACTAACCCAATGAAGAAAATGAACAAAGAAAATAAAGGAGCCTAAAGGATGAAAGAGGGGGAAAAATTCTCACACTAACTCTTAAGTGAGTTCTTGATGCTAATATGGTGGATGAAAAGGAACTGAGGTGCTTAGGGAGCACCAGTGAAGTGGAGGGTGTGATGCCTTCCTAAAGGACAGCTTAGCTCTAAAAGTTTCCCTTTTCAGTTTTACAAGAGCAGTTTAAACCACCTCTCTATCACTTAACTGGCAATATCTACAATGGAAACCTTTGTTACAATCCAGATTTGGCCCTGCAGCTTTAAGTGCACCTGAGGTTTCTTTAATATTAGAGACATTAATTGAGATCAACCAAGTAACCAAACCAACAATTTATATATATATACATTTCTGTTATCTATAAATAAATATGGCATAAGAGATTTACAGCTAGAATGGAATAGAGAATTGGAATATCCAATTCTGGTTAATCAATGGCCATCAGTTTTAATATCTTTAACTAGAACGCTATAGATCTCTGATTATGTCTTATATAGCAGAAATTGCTCTTTCAGGTATATTGGTTGGCATAGCATCTATTCAAGGAAGGGCTTTCTAAATCATAACATTGTTGGAGACGTAATACTGCTAATGCTTCCTGAATGCATATAGTTTGGAATTGTCCCATAATAGCTAAATTTTGGGAGGAAGTACAGTAAATCACACATGTAAATTTGGTTTTGGAAACTTCCTTGATATTCAGGGATGTGCTTGTTCTTTTGAATTACAAGTATTTACCTGTTTCTCGGAAATAAAAATGGCCAATTGAAGTGGATTTTTTCCACCCTTTTGATTGCTAAAAGATTGAAACTTCATTCCTGGAGAGATAATTTTTCTCCATCTGTGATCCAATGGATAGAAGATCTAACAACGCTTGCAACATTTGAAAGAAGGATGTATAGACAAACTACAAATGGACTTTTTTTTCCTCTCCATTTTGAAAAAACTTGCATTACCTTAGATACTCAAATATTAACCAAGGACAGTGAAATGTTTTGTTAAGGTCACTATGATAATAATTGTCTTAGTAAATCATCTTTGTAACTATAAACATTAAAGTCACTAGTGGTGCTTTCACATATGTATTGTTAGATATTATTATTATGCCTGTAAGAGCCTGTTTCACCACTTACTGGACTGATGCAGGAACATATGTTATGATTATTGTTTATAAATAAGGTTAAAAATTTATACAGTCCATGATTGTGTGTAGTGTTTGAGAAAGAGGGGAAATGTAAGAAATTCTCACAACATATGATTGTGATTATTACTGTTGATTTTTTTATGTATTGCACAAGTGCTTGCTAAAATGAATTTTTTCTAAAGTTGGGAACCAGTTTATATAACTATACAACATGAGGCTTTGAATTGTATTCCTAAATGTTCATTAAAACATTGTATATGCAATAAGTCAAAAACTATCACCAGAAGTGACTATTTCTTAATCCATTCATGTTGTGATACTGGTTATGTAAAGTTAGCTAGCACTTGAATTATAGTGCAGCCCATTTGATATGTTATAGACAAAAACATTACCATATGTGATTGTGTATTAATCTATGTATATGTGTACACATGGTTATTGTTTAATAATTAGCACTTGATTTATAGTTCAGTACTTGATTTATAGTTTAGTCTAGTTTAATTTAACACAGTTCTCCCAGTTGGTGTCAGGTTAGTCGTGAGGACCCTACAGGAGTGGTGTCGCTCCAGAGACTAGAACACGGAACAACAGATGCAAGCTCCAGGAACAGAGATTCCACCTCAACATTAGGAGGAACTTTTTGACAGTAAGAGCTGTTTGGCAGTGGAATGCACTCCCTCGGAGCGTGGTGGGGTCTCCTTCCTTGGAGGTCTTTAAACAGAGGCTGGATTGCCATCTGTCAGGGATGCTCTGATCGTGATTTCCTGCGTGGCAGGGGGTTGGACTGGATGGCCCTCGTGGTCTCTTCCAACTCTACAGTTCTATGATTTTATAAGAAATAAGACTCAAAAGAAAAGGCAGAATTCAGGAGGTATCCAAAGAAGGGGAGTGCAACTACAGATATTAAGCAGGGGTACTCACATGGCCCATTGCAGCTTTTCATTCTTGATGGAGCTATACAGAGCCTGCAGAAATAAAAGAATTAACAGTATTTTCAGGCTAGTTGTGTAATTACAAAGGCACAATATTTCTAGACAAACCATTCCCTTTAGAGTTATCAAAACTGACTTGAGAAGAGGGGATCCTGCATGTAATCCTAATTAGCAGCTATAAAGTAGCTCAAGATGTAATCATGGTCATTTGAAAGATAACAGGGCACCTTCCCTTATACAGGCCCCTTTAGATCTCCATGAAGTGACATACACATTGTCACCTAGAAGCAACACCTTCTCTTTGGTGGAACTTATTTGGAATGCTCTCCTCCCTTGTATATAGGACCTATGGACAGTCACACACTTTTAACAACTATTAAAAGTCAATTTTTTTTCTTAAGCATTTCCTGATCACTAAATGCCGAATCATTATTCCCCTGGTTTTTAATTATTTTTTAAAACTGTATCTATTGTTCTGTTTGTTTTATTTTTATTCATTTGTAAACCACCTTAGGATCCTGTAAAGCAAGCAGTCTATAAATATTTTAAATAAATAAATAAACAGGTGAGAGAAAATTTCTCAGCCCATCCAACACAACTATAATAAGGGATTAAGTAAAAGGAAGTGGAAGACAAAGTAGGATGAACAACTCCCTTCAAGTAGATTAGAGTTTTAAAAAAACACTATCACAGAAATGCATGAAAAATGTATATTGTAGATTAGAAAAGGCACAATTGGTCTAAAACAATGCCAAAATTAAATGAAAGAAGCAAAGAAACAACAGAACTAATCACAGTTATTCCATACCAATGCACTGCTACAGCACTGCTACAGCAAAGCTCCTGTACAATCAGCTGGAAATGTAATTAAAATGTTGGCTCCACACCATAAACAATGTACAGCTACTGTTTATTAACATTCTACAGTGTCTGTTCCAAACAGCTACTGAGTGTCCGTGCAGGAGACACTGGTGGAGGATCTCTCAGAGACAACGGCAGTGGCATCATAGCTAACACTAGTTAGTACTGTGCACAAGGAGGCATGGTAAACCCCTTTTAAATCTCTGTTACCATGAAAACCTTATGAGATAATCAAAAATGAAACAAAGAGATAGTACCAGAACATGACACTCCCAGATCAGAAGGCACTCAACACACTACTGGGGTACAGCAGAGGACAACTATGAGTACTGCTATGACTAATGATGCAACTGGACTTAGGCCAAAAGGACGTTCAGCTGTTGATGTGATGAGAGGTGAAAAAGTCCAAAGCTGCATAATAATATAATATAACGGGAACATGGAATGTGAGAGGCATGAATCAGGAGAAGCTAGACATTGTAAAACAAGAAATGGAATGTATAAAACTTGTAATACTTGGGGTGAGTGAGCTAACATAGACAGGAATGGGACATTTTCAGTCACATAATTACACAGTGTTTTTACTCAGGAATTGAAAATCAAAGAAAAAAAGAGGTGGCATTAATACTGGGGAGAGATGTAGCAAAAGCAGTCAGGAGATACAACGTCAAGTCTGACCAAATAATATCAATAAGATTTTAGTGAAAACCCATCAGTGTAACCATAATCCAAGTTTATGTACCAACTACAGAAGGAGAAGAGGAAGAAACTGAAAGATGGTATGCTGGCGTCCACAAGGAAACTGATCACACACCAAAACATGACTTCTTGTTAATCACAGGCTATTGGTATGCAAAAGTAATAAGCAGTGTAGAACCAAATACCGGTATTACTTTGAATTTGGCCTAGGAACAAAGAATGAAGCAGGAGAGCAACTGGGGATGCTATGTGACCACCAGGGGAACATCCTACATGATCAAGAAGAAAAGACAATGTAAACAATACACTGAAGAACTACATAAAAGAGATGAAAGAATGATAGATTCATTCAAGGAAGAACCATTTGAAGATGAACTCACAATTTTAGAAAGTGAAGTAGAAGTTGCACTCAAAGCACTTGGGAGAAATAAATCACCAGGAACATACAGCATACCAATAGAGCTGTTTCAAGCTACAAAGACAGAATTCACTCAATTTCTAACTAAAATCTGCCAACAAATATGGAAAGCCAAACAATGGTCCACAGACTGGAAATGTTCAATATACTGTACATTCTGATCCCCAAGAAAGGGGACATCAAGGATTGTAGTAACCACCAGACCATCACATTAATTTCCCATGCAAGCAAAGTGATGGTCAAAATTTTACAACCAAGACATTTACCATATACCAAGCAAGAAATGCTAGACATCCAAGCTGAGTTCAAAAAAGGAAGAAGCACTAGAGATCATAGTGGAAATATACACTGGATAATGCAGTGGAGCAAAGAATTACGGAACATCAGTCTGTACTTTATATTACAGCAAAGCCTTTGACTGTGTAGCTCATGAAAAACTAAGGATCGTTCTTAAAGACATGTGTGCCACAACATTTGATGGACCTGAAGCATAACTTTTACTCAGGTCAAGAGACCACCATCAGAATATGGAGAAACAGAATGGTTTCCAATTGGCCAGGGGGGTCAGGCAAGGCTGCATTTTAGCACCCTGTCTGTTTAACTTGTATGCTGAACGTACCATATGTAAAGCAGGATTAGATGCAGAGGAAGGAGGTGTGAAAATTGGAGGAAGGAAGATCAATAAATTAAGATATGCAGATGACACCATACTACAAGCAGAAAAGAGTAAAGACTTAGAACAATTAGTGAAGAAAGTCAAGGAGTAAAGTGCAAAGGCAGGTTTACAGGTGAACTTTAAGAAAACAAAACAACAACAACAAAAAGCCCCAGATGATTTACATAAAAGGATGTCTCTCCAGGCATTTTCCAGTGGACTCTATGGTACATGTTCCTATTTTGTGTCCCGTGGATAACTGAAACCATGGATATTGGTTCTACGGATTCGGGGTCTGACTGTAGTCAAAGATTTCCTATACCTTGGCTCAATCATTAATCAAAATAGAGACTGCAGTCAAGAAATCAGAAGAAGACTGGGATTTGGAAGAGCAGTGGTGAAGGAACTAGACAAGATCCTCAAGTGTAAAGATATATCACTAAATACTAAAGTCAGGATTGTCTATGCCATCGTATTACCAATTTCTATGGATGGTTGTGAAAGCTAGACAGTGAAGAAAGCTGATAGGAAGAGAATCAATTCATTTGAAATGCGGTGCTGAAGAAGAGTTCTATGAATACCGTTGACTACCAAAAAGACAAATAAACGTGTCCTGGAGCAATTCAAGATTTAAATCTCCAAGAAGCCAAGATGACTAAACTGATACTGTCATACTGTGGACATATCATGAGATGGCATGACAATGATGCTTAGAAAGATAATGATGCTTAGAAAGGTAGTAGGCAGTAGGAAAAGGGTAAGCCCACATTACAGGTGGACAGACTCAATCAAGGAAGTCATGTCCCTGAGTCTGGAAGACCATGAACAGGGCTGTTGAGGATAGGACTGCCATTAGTTGAAGTTTACTTAACAGCAATTAACAACACACCAGACCTGTGCCCACAGCAGAGACAAAAGTGTGTGACTGTAGCCTTGCAGAAATATCCTTTAAAAGTTTACTGAAATTATAGGAGTGACAAAATAAAAAATAAGAAGTAATTGATCTGTTGACTAAGATAAGTAACCTACTAAAGTCAATTCCATGTTAAGAATTATTTAGAAGGGCTGGAAATTAAATATATACATATATTATCATTGCACTACATACAGTGTTCTAAGCAGAACTGCACTGAGACATGTTTCATGTTGGTAGTCTCAACTAGAATAGACCCACTGAATCAACTGGGTTTACTGTGTGTTGGCTGGTTGATTCAGCAGGGTCTACCAATAGGATTCAAGCCTTAAATGATAGGCATTCTCTTGGAAACAACAGAATCACAAGTCTCTAAACAGAATTAGTTTCTGAAGAATTCATGTCTGACTCTAAACTTTCATTTCTATCTTCATGAACTTCACAAAACTTTACAGGTTTGCTTGAATTGTTAGCATTTATTAAGTAGTGAAATGTTATCTTCAATTTGTTTAGATATCAACACTATACACATGAACCGTTTTCTAATCCCATAGACTGTCTTGCATAGAAATCTTCATACAATATTCATATGTTCATGGCATTTTGAGTAAAACTTAGTCTAAAAATGCATTTCACTCATTCCAAAAGAGAAACTATTTCATCTAAGGTATTGTGCTTCAGCTACATGGATCTGGCCTGTTCCTCCCGTTACCTGAACAACATGCGATGGAGACCAGACTGCCATGATGGCCCACCCCTATAGCCACTGCCCATGTCACATTCTCTGAAGCCAGGAAGCCAAGGCCCCCTGCATATGACCAGTCTTGCTCATATGCTGTGGGATTCCTTCCTGGCTTTGGAGACAGCAACGCAGACGGCAGCTGCAGCAATGGGCCAGTGTGCCGGTATGGCCTCCTGTGGTCCCACAGGGTCCAATCCGTTTCTTCCAAAAAGAAACATTTTTCCCAGGTATTGTGCTGTAACTTTTTGGGGGCTTTACCCTTAGCCCCATCCTTGCTCTGGAGGTCTCTCTCTGGCTTTTCTTCACAAATGAAGATTCAGGAAGGACTCATCCCATGTTTTCTGCAAGCACGCTGATGACTAAAGAGGCCAATCTGAGATAAACAAGTCCGGTTGCAGAAAGCACAGCACAAGGTCTCCTTGGGTGGTGTTTCCGGGTTGTGATTCTTTCTGTGTTGTTGTTTCTCTTCAAGACTTGTTCGGCATGAGTTCTCAAATAAGGTTGCAGCATTGTGGATAGTGTGTCTCCATGCCTCCCGATGTGAGGCCAGCGTGGACCATTGTTGGTGATCAGTTTGGCCGAGCCTAAGATGTTGTTTCAGGGAGTCTATGTATTGCTTTTTTGGAGCGCCCCACTTATGCTGACCTGTGGCAAGTTCACCATAGAGTACTATTTTTGGGAGGCGGTGGTCCTCCATCCTAGAAACATGCCCTGCCCAGCACAGCTGTGTTCTCAATATCATGGCCTCAATGCTGGTGATCCCTGCTTGCTCAAGGACAGCAACATTTGTCATATAATCAGTCTAGTGTATATTTAGGATTGTGTGTACACAGCGCTGATGAAAGCATTCGAGGAGTTGTAAGTCGTGGCGATAGGTGAGTTCTTTACCAGCCTGCACCACAGGACGAACACCACCATCCCCACATTGCTGTCAGCAAATCTGTGCTTCAGTCCGTCCAGCAGTTTACCTACCTGGGAAGCATCATCTCCTCAGATGCCAAGATTGACAAAGAGATCGATCACAGATTAGCAAAGGCTCTGGGGCTAATGAGGGGCAAAACGGGGCAAAAGCCCTGCATTGTTTGGACTGCAAGGCTCTAAGACAGGGGCAAGATGGTAATAGCCTGTCTAGACAAGGCCTAAGTCATCCATGTTCTCCAAATATTCCAGAATTTCCACTTTAACACCAGAGAACCCCCTCCTGTGCTTTTTCTGTGGATACTGACAACTCTGAATAGGTAACCACCACCTATTGTTTACAATTTGCAATTTCTGGTTTATAGGAAGATTCCATTTAGCTTTCATGAAACATTTAGCTTCCAAGGTTTCATTTAGCTTTCCAATGCATGTTTACAACAACTTCTTGCGCTAAAATATCTTGAATTAAGTATTAATTGTGTGATAAATAGATCTGGTGTCAATATGGCTGGGCATCTCTCAGGCCCTAATACACTGGCCAGGAAGTCTACTGTTAATAAACCAGTCACTGACCTGACATCTCACTTCTCCTGTCACTCATTCATTTGCATACACATGGAGCCACAGGCATCTTGGGATGTCCTCGGTCTTACATCCACTCTTGTGTGAAGGCCTTGCTGTGTAAATCATCTGCCATAACCCACCCTGCCTCACCCCTGACTTCTGTATCACATTAGCCTGCCTTGTTTTTTGAGATGCTTAGGGCAAGGCTTTCTCTCAGTTCCACCCCTGCCACAGACACATTTGATGAGGACACAGGAGAGAGCCTTCTTCATGGATGCTCACTGGTTATAGAACTACCTCTCACAGAAGACTAAGCTGCCCCCTCCCCCTGCTGCCCTTCCCCAACAGCAAAGACCTTTTTATTGAGAGAGGGTTTTGGCCGCTAACCATTTTTTCAGGAAGGCGTTTTAATGGAGGATGATGTACTTTGGTTTTCCTCATCTGTTATGTTTTTAATTCTTTAAAATTATTTTTAATTCAGTGCTGTTTTAATCTGATATTTTTACTATTATGATTTATGTTAGGTGTATTCTGTTTTAATCTCTTTGGTGAGCATTCATAGAAAGGAAATATATTAAATAAGCAAGTTAAATAAAATGTCTGAGAAGCAGACAGTGGTTGGGTGCCCAGGCAGATAGATGATATGGAGAAACAACCACAGCCCCATCAACATGAACATTTTTTGTGACTGAAAGGCACTGAATTGAAAGACCAGCCAACACTGTCAGCATGAAGCTCCTCTTCATACAGTTACACAGGGGAGAAGAAGCGCCAGCTATTCCACTAAGTGACCTTGGGCAAGTCACACACTCTTGTCCCTTAGAAAGCTCTGTGACAGGTACACCTTAGGGTTGCCATTATGTCAGAAATGACTTGAAGGCACACAACAGCAAATTGTACAAGGAATGGAAAAAGGGAGAAATCACCAAAGAAGAATTCAAACAAATAGCCAGCTTGTGCAGGGAGAAAGTCAGAAAAGTCAAAGCACAGAAAAAGCTCAGGCTTGCTAGAGAGGTTAAAAACAATAAAATGGGATTTTAAAAAAATATGCCTGTAGCAAAAGAAAGAACAAGGAAGTGGTAGGGCCACTGTGTGGAGAAGAGGGAGAAATGCTAACAGGGGACAGAGAAAAGGCAAAACTACTCAACGCTTTGCCTTGGTCTTCTCCCAAAAAGAGAACAGTGCTCAACATGGGGGAAATGAAGCAGATTATGCAGTAGGGAAAATGCAGCGCAGTTAATTCAAGTCTCCAGGTCTAGATGCACTACATCCAAGGGGATTAAAAGAACTGGCAGATGTAATCTCAGAACCACTGTCAATAATCTTTGAAAATTCCTGGAGAATGGGAGAAGTCCCAGCAGATTGGAGGAGGGCAGATTGTACCCATCTTTAAAATAAAAATAAAAATGGGGGGGGGGTAATTTTATCAATACCAGGAAATCTTCTAGAACAGATTGTCAAACAAACAGTCTGTAAGCACTTAGAAAGGAATGCTGTGATCACTAAAAGTCAACATAGGTTTCTCAAAAAAAAGTCATGCCAAATAAATTTTATTTCTTTTTTTGACAGAGTCACAAGCTAAGTAGATCAAGGGAATGGTGTGGATGTAGTGTATCATGATTTCAGTAAGGCCTTTGAAAGGTCCCCCTTGATATTTTTGCAAAGAAGCTAGTAACATGTGGGCTAGACAATGTGACTGTTAGGTGGATTTATAATTAGTTGTTTGAACCCAAAGGGTACTCACCAATGGTTCCGGTTCATCCTGGAGAGAAGTGACTAGTGAGGGTGCCACGGGGTTCTGTCCTGGCCCCAGTGCTATTCAACATCTTTATCAACAACTTGGGTGATGGAATAGTGGGCATGCTTAGAATCACAGAATCATAGAGTTGGAAGAGACCACAAGGACCATCCAGTCCAACCCCCTGTGATGCAGGAATACACAATCAAATCATTCGCAACAGATGGCCATCCAGCCTCTGTTTAAAAACCTCCAAAGAAGGAGACTCCACCATACTACAAGGCAGTGTATTCCACTGCCGAACAGCTCTTACTGTCAGGAAGTTCTTCCTAATGTTTAGGTGGAATCTCTTTTCCTGTAGTTTGAACCCATTTCTCTGTGTCCTAGTCTCTGGAGCAGCAGGAAACAAGCTTGCCCCATCCTCAGTATGACATCCCTTCAAATATTTAAACATGGCTATCATGTCCCCTCTCAACCTTCTCTTCTCCAGACTAAACATGTCTAGCTCCCTAAGTCTCTCCTCATAGAGCATGGCTTCCAGACTACCCACCATCCTGGTTGCCCTTCTCTGGACACGTTCCAGCTTCTCAATATCCTTCCTGAATGGTGGTGGCCAGAACTAGACACAGTATTCCAGGCAAGGTCTGACCAAAGCAGAATACAGTGGCACTATTACTTCCCTTGATCTAGACACTATACTCCTACTAATGCAGCCTAGAATCGCATTGGCTTTTTTAGCTGCTGCATCACACTGCTGACTTATATTCAGCTTGTGGTCCTGTCTTCTGGGGTATTAGCTACCCCTCCTAATTTGGTGTCATCTACAAACTTGATATGCATACCCTCTATTCCCTCATCCAAGTCATTGATAAAGATGTTGAATATCACTGGATCCAGGACAGAACCCTGTGGCGCCCCACTGGTCATTTCTCTCCAGGATGAAGAGGAGCCATTGGTGACGACCCTTTCGGATTGGTCAGTCAACCAAGTACAAATCCACCTAACAGTTGCATTGTCTAGCCCACAGGTTACTAACTTTTTTTGCAAGAATATCATGGGGGACCTTGTCAAAAGCCTTACTGAAATCAAGATACACTACATCCACTGTGTTCCCTTCATCTATCAAGTTTGTAACTATCAAAAAAAGAAATGAGATTAGTCTGGCACAACTTGTTTTTGAGAAATCCATGTTAACTTTTAGTGACATTTAGCTTATCAAATTTGCATATGACACCAAATTAGTAGGGGTAGCTAATACCCCAGAGGATAGGTACAGAATTCAAAATGACCTTAACAGATTAGAAAGCTGGGCCCAAACTAACAAAATGAATTTCAACAGGGAGAAATGTAGGATACTACACTTGGGCAGTAAAAATGAAATGCACAAATATAGGATGTGTGACACATGGTTTGATGGCAATACATGCAAAAGGGATTTAGGAATCTTAGTGGACCACAAGCTGAACATAAGTAAGCAGTGTGATGCAGCAGCCAGAAAAGGCAATGTGATTCTAGGCTGCATCAATAAGAGTATAGTGTCTAGATCAAGGGAAGTAATAGTGCCACTCTATTCTGCCTTGGTCAGACCTCACTTAGAATACTGTGTCCAGTTCTGGGCACCACAATTCAGAAAGGATATTGACAAATTGGAGCGTGTCCAGAGAAGGGCAACTAAAATGGTGAAAGGTCTGGAAACAATGCCTTATGAGGAGAGACTTAGGGAGCTGGGTATGTTTAGCCTGGAAAAAAGACGGTTTAGAGGCGATATGATAGCCCTGTTTAAGTATTTGAAGGGATGTCACGCTGAGGATGGAGCAGGCTTGTTTTCTGCTGCTCCAGAGACTGGAACACGGAGCAATGGGTGCAAGCTCCAGGAACAGAGATTCCACCTCAACATGAGGAGGAACTTTTTGACAGTAAGAGCTGTTCGGCAGTGGAACACACTCCCTCGGAGCGTGGTGGGGTCTCCTTCCTTGGAGGTCTTTAAACAGAGGCTGGATGGCCATCTGTCGGGGATGCTTTGATTGTGATTTCCTGCGTGGCAGGGGGGTTGGACTGGATGGCCCTCGTGGTCTCTTCCAACTCTGCAATTCTATGATTCTATGTGTCTAGATAGAGGGAAGTAATAGTGCCACTCTATTCTGCTTTGGTCAGACTTCACCTGGAATACTGTGTCCAGTTCTGAGCACCACAGTACAAAAAGGATGTTGACAAGCTGGAGCATGTCCAGAATAGGGTAACCAAAATGGTGAAAGGTCTGGAAGCCATTATGCCTTATGAGGAGTGGCTTAGGGAGCTGGGTATGTTTAGCCTGGGGAAGAGAAGGTTATGATAGCCATGTTTAAATATTTGAAGGGATGTCATATTGAGGATGGAGCAAGCGTGTTTACTGATGCTCCAGAGACTAGGACATGGAGCAACGGATTCAAACTACAGGAAAAGAGGTTCCACCTAAACATTAGGAAGAACTTCCTGGCGGCAAGAGCTGTTTAGAAGTGGAATATGCTGCCTCGGAGCATGGTGGAGTCTCCTTCTTTTGAGGTTTTTAAACAGACTGGATGGCCATCTGTTGTGCGTTCTTTGATTCTGTGTTCCAGCATGTCAGGGTGTTGGACTGGATGGCCCTTGTGGTCTCTTCCAACTCTATGATTCTATGAAATTCCATCTCTGCATCACTGTCTGCATGTGTATGTGTGTGCACAGGCTGTTAAGAAGAGTCCACCACTGGTCTGTTGCCCTATTCCCCCAGTAGTCCGTGCCTGACCATGCTGAATAAGTCACATAGCTATTGCCAGTCAACTTCAATGGTGGCCCAAATGATAGTATTGTATGAGTGGGAGAAAAGAATTACCTCCCAATTTTTGCATAGAGGCATAGATTCTAGTATATACTACCTTAATTGTCCTTCTTGCCCAACTTTTAATGACTGCCTCATTTTAGCTTCCCTTTTCACTACTTCCCCCAGCTTGCAATGTCTGTTGACATGAGCAGAACTATACATTGAGTTTCAAGTTTGGCCACTCTTGGAACTTTATATAAAATATAAAGTTGGTAGCCTAATCCTTAAAATTATGATTATTTCTTTCCACAATATAATCCATTTTAATTTGTTTATTACAAAATGTGTCATTTCTATTTAATTTTTTCCTCCTTCTCAAATGGCAAAAACTAAGATACATATTTTTAGCTAACAAACGGTGCAACAAGTTTGAAGTTCCCTGAACTGTGGTTGTGTTTTATATTTTTAAATTTCAATACAATTTAATAAGTTAACTAGATAAATGACCGGCAGGTGGCCCAGCCAGCCTTAAGTAGTATATTGCAGTTCACATGATTGTGCAATGCAGTCCTTGCTTCACCTCACACCTTTGCCATGCCTTCACCCCTTATTTTTAACTCTCTCCTTTTCTCTTTCCTCCCTTTCCCCTCATCTTGTGCTGCCTCCCCTTCCCTCTCTTACACCCTTCCCCCACCTGCCACACCTCCTATCCCTCCTCCCTTCCTCAGAGTTTGCTATACTTAGGGGTGGGGAACCTTTGGTCTTCTAGATGTTTTGGATTTCAGCTCCCACAAGTCATAGCTAGGATGGCTGGACGTGTGGAATTATGGGAATTATAGTCCAAAAATCTAGAAGACCAAAGGTTCCCCTACCCCATGTCATGTTTCCCTCCGTTGCAGATGAACCTTGAACCCCCTCTTTCTCCCCACACAGTTCACTTCATCCTGCTGCTCCATGGATCCTTTAATACTAATTACTGTGTTGCAGCTTTTACCCTGCTTTGTTGCATTTCTCATCCTTCACTCCAACAGTTCCACTGCTATCTGTGAAGTCTTTGCAAGCAGCATTGCAAAACAAACTTCAACCAGACTCCTAGAAAAGACAGACTTTCCACTAGAGTTGTAACATTGGTCTAGGGAACTGAAAATTGGAATTAAGAGAAGGTGAATCACAGCTCATATGAATGAATCCTGCCAGAGAGAAGGAGAGCAGCTTCTGGACAGCAAGTTTCCTGCCAGTTTCCTGCCAGGGAGAAGAAGGAAGCAACTTCTGGACAGCCATTCTGACTGGGGAGATTGAATTTTTTTTTAAAAAACTGTTGGGAGAAGCTGCTTGTTGCTGAGGGGCTTGAACTTCTGACCTTGCCCTTTTACCCTCAAGAGCCTTCCTGTGAGTCACACCTGTGACTCACACCTGTAAGTCATTAGGGGGTGGAGCTGGGAGCCTAGCTCTATATAACTCCTTGCAGAGGCTTTCCAGGCCTAACGGCCCGCGAATTTCAGTAACCAAACAAAAATACAGCAGACCTAAAAGTACAGCTTAGCATTCTCAGCGTTAACTAAGAGTTCTTAGATTACCTAAAAGCTCTCATCATGGACACTGAGGGGACTGCAGCAGTCACTTGCAACACTTGTGGGATGTTTGTATTCTTGTCTACAGACGTGGAGAGCTTCACATGCACCAAATGCAAGCTGGTAGCACTCTTGGAGGAGAAAGTACAGCAGCTGGAGACACGGGTAGCTACACTTCAACAGATTCGTGAGCAAGAGGTTTTCCTGGACAGAACAGAACGAACAGTCTTGGATGGGGACCGCACAGAGGAAGTGGCTGCGGAGGAGAGGGTCACTTCACGGACACAGGAAGTAGACAGCTGGAGGAATGTCACACACAGAACAAGAAAATCCAGGGATTCTTCCAGCAGCTTGCAGCTACAGAATCGATTCGAAGCCCTTTCCCTTATCAAGGACAACGAGGAAGAACAGCATGGACAGACTTCAGGGGTAGAGCAGGGGACCTTGAGAGGACCACCACAAGGAACAGCAGCTGCGAAGCCTCAGCGGAGGCGTGTGGTGGTGGTGGGGGACTCCTTGCTGAGGGGTACAGAAGCAGTGGTATGTGGGCCTGACAAGATGACTTGGGAGGTGTGTTGTCTCCCTGGGGCAAAGATCTGTGATGTGACCGAGAGGCTGACAAGACTCGTCAAGCCTACGGATCATTACCCCTTCCTTTTGGTCCATGTGGGAACCAATGATACTGCAAGGCACAGCTTTCCCAAGATCAGAAGAGATTATGAGGCCCTGGGGAGGAAGCTGAAAGAAATGAACGCACAGGTGGTCATCTCGTCTCTTCTGCCAGTTGAAGGGCATGGTCCAAGAAGGGAGAGGAAAATAGCCGACGTAAACAACTGGCTCTGTAGATGGTGTCGCCGAGAACAAATTGGATTCTTGGATCATGGACTGCGCTTCCATGCGGGGGGACTTCTGGCAAGAGATGGGGTGCATCTTACAACAGTTGGAAGAAACATTTTTGCCAACAGTCTCAAGAATTTGATCAGGAGGGCTTTAAACTGAGTCAAATGGGGGAGGGAGACAGTATTCTGGAAGGCAAAAGGGCTGGAGAAAATAGTCAAACTGTCATAGAGGGAACAAGGCAAACAGCGCAAGGACCCAACAGTGGGAGGCAAAAAAACTTGCACAGGGAGCAAGTAAAGGGAACACATGGTCTCAGATGTCTCTACACTAATGCACAGAGCATGGGAAATAAGCAAGATGAACTTGAACTCCTTGCACTACAAAACAAATATGATATAATAGGCGTTACTGAAACCTGGTGGGACGAGTCTCATGATTGGAATGTAGGAATAGAGGGGTATAACCTTTATAGGAGAAACAGGCCAAACAGGAAAGGAGGAGGAATAGCATTATATGTCAGGGATATTTACACCAGTGAAGTGATCCATGACATCAATACTGGAAGCCAGGTGGAGAGCATCTGGATAAAAATTAAAGGGGAGGGAAACAACAGGGATGTTATTGTGGGACTCTACTACAGACCCCCAAATCAGACAGAGGAATTGGATGTTGCCTTTCTAGAACAGATGAACATACATGCAGAAAGGAGAGATGTAGTAGTGATGGGTGACTTCAACTATCCTGATATTTGCTGGCAATCTAACTCAGCCAAAACTTCAAGGTCTAGCAAATTCCTTATATGCCTGGAAGACAATTTCATGGTCCAAAAGGTGGAAGAGGCAACAAGGGGGTCAGCTATTTTAGATCTGATCCTAACCAACAGAGACGACCTGGTTAATGGGGTGCAAGTGGTGGGATCCTTAGGTGAGAGTGATCATGTTCTCCTGGAGTTTGTTATACAATGGAAAGGAGAAGCCAGGCATAGTCAGACACGCATTCTTGACTTTAGGAGAGCTGATTTCAATAAACTCAGGGAAATACTGGGGATGATCCCATGGTCAAGAATACTAAAAGAGAAGGGACCTCAAGACGGATGGGACTTTCTCAAAAGGGAGATACTGAAGACACAATTTCAAACAGTACCATTGAGGAAGAAAAATGGGAGGTGTCTCAAGAAGCCAGGATGGATGACTAAAGAACTTTCAATGGAGCTAAGTTTTAAACGGAACATGTATAGGAAATGGAAAAGGGGGGAAATCACCAAAGAAGAATTCAAACAGATAGCGAACACGTGTAGGAGTAAAGTCAGAGAAGCTAAAGCGCAGAATGAGCTCAGGCTTGCTAGGGAGGTTAAGAACAATAAAAAGGGTTTTTTTGGGTATGTCCGCAGCAAAAGGAGGAAGAAGGAAATGATAGGGCCGCTACGTGGAGAAGATGGCAAAATGCTAACAGGGGACAGAGAAAAGGCAGAATTACTCAACACCTTCTTTGCCTCACTGTTTTCAGAAAAGGAAAAGGAGGACCAACCTGAGGAGAATGGAACAGAGGACACAATAGGGGAAATCCAGCTCAAAATAAGTAAAGAGGTAGTACAGGAATACCTTCTTAATCTAAATGAATTTAAATCTCCAGGACCAGATGAACTACATCCAAGAGTATTAAAAGAGCTGGCAAATATAATCTCAGAGCCATTGGCAATAATCTTTGAGAACTCCTGGAGAACAGGAGAAGTCCCAGCAGACTGGAGGAGGGCAAACGTTGTTCCCATCTTCAAAAAGGGGAAAAAAGAGGATCCCAACAACTATCGTCCAGTTAGTCTGACATCAATACCAGGGAAGATTCTAGAACAGATCATTAAACAGAGAGTCTGTGAACATTTAGAAGGCAATGCCATAATCACAAAAAGTCAGCATGGGTTTCAGAGAAACAAGTCATGCCAGACTAATCTGATCTCTTTTTTTGATAAAGTTACCAGCTTGGTAGATGAAGGGAATGCTGTGGACATTGCATACCTTGATTTCAGTAAGGCCTTTGACAAGGTTCCCCATGACATTCTTGCAAACAAGCTTGTAGAATGTGGGCTAGACAAGTTAACTGTTCAATGGATTTGTAATTGGTTGACCGGCCGAACCCAAAGGGTGCTCAGCAGTGGCTCCTCTTCGTCTTGGAAAGATGTGACCAGTGGGGTGCCACAGGGTTCTGTCCTGGGCCCAGTGCTATTCAACATCTTTATCAATGACTTAGATGAGGGAATTAGGGGCATACTTATCAAATTTGCAGATGACACCAAATTGGGAGGAGTAGCTAATACCCTAGAGGACAGGATCAAAATTCAGAATGACCTGGATAGATTGGAGAGCTGGGCCAAAGCTAACAAAATGAAATTCAATACGGAGAAATGTAAAGTACTGCATTTAGGGCGGAAAAATGAAATGCATAAATATAGGATGGGAGAGACCAGGCTGAATGAGACTACGTGCGAAAGGGATCTAGGAGTCCTAGTAGACCACAAGTTGAACATGAGCCAACAGTGTGATGCGGCAGCTAAAAAGGCCAATGCAATTTTGGGCTGTATCAATAGAAGTATAGTGTCTAGATCAAGGGAAGTAATAGTGCCACTCTATTCTGCCTTGGTCAGACCTCACTTAGAATACTGTGTCCAGTTCTGGGCACCACAATTCAGAAAGGATATTGACAAATTGGAGTGTGTCCAGAGAAGGGCAACTAAAATGGTGAAAGGTCTGGAAACAATGCCTTATGAGGAGAGACTTAGGGAGCTGGGTATGTTTAGCCTGGAAAAAAGACGGTTTAGAGGCGATATGATAGCCCTGTTTAAGTATTTGAAGGGATGTCACGCTGAGGATGGAGCAGGCTTGTTTTCTGCTGCTCCAGAGACTGGAACACGGAGCAATGGGTGCAAGCTCCAGGAACAGAGATTCCATCTCAATATGAGGAGGAACTTTTTGACAGTAAGAGCTGTTCGGCAGTGGAACACACTCCCACGGAGCGTGGTGGGGTCTCCTTCCTTGGAGGTCTTTAAACAGAGGCTGGATGGCCATCTGTCGGGGATGCTTTGATTGTGATTTCCTGCATGGCAGGGGGGTTGGACTGGATGGCCCTCGTGGTCTCTTCCAACTCTGCAATTCTATGATTCTATGAATCTTCACTCATTGATGTACACACTCAAAGACAGGGGGTACAGGTCTGTTTCTTGCAAAACATTTGGACATATCCACGCAAGGAAAAGCCATCCACAGAGTCATTCCAGATCACTTAATAATTGACCTGATTTCTCAGAGAATGTTGAGAACAAAATAGGTCTATCTATCTGTATGACAATCCCACTCTGGATAACTGGCCAGTATTATTTCATTCTATTTATAGGCATCTGTCTGTTTGTTAATAATTTATTTCTAAGGTAATTTTCAATTAGTATCATATCTTTCTTCTTTCTCCTTCTCACAATAAACAGACACTGTGCAGCAGATATCTGGGATTTTTTCCTACTGTCTTCCTTAGCAGCAATCAGAAACACAGCTTTTAATAGTTCTACTCATTATGTATCTCTAGCAGTTCTTTATTCTGCAAACAAGCTTCTTTCCCCCTTACTTGAGACATGGCTATAGACTTGCTAAGTCCTGACCTGGGACAAAATCTAATGCTTGATTATTCTAACTTTTCATTTAAAATAAGAAACAATATATAGATTCCTCAATGCCAAAGACTGAGTACAGTTGCTTTTAAAAAAAACAACACACAGACCTATGAATAATTAGGGTAATATAGTTACTATATCTATTTCCCTCCGACTACAATAAACACCTGTGATATGCTATCCCCATCTTCTGGACAGTACAGGAAGCTGACAGAAATCCAGATAAGGAAGCAGCCAAGAGTAAATTGGAAAGTGGAGGCACTTCCCACATCTTCAAATGAGGATAAAGATTTAGGGAGGCTCTAGACGGGGGTGGGTGGGTGGGTGGGAATTGTGTGGTCCTCTGAATATTGTTGAATTGCAACTTCCAGAGTTCATTACCATTGGCTATGCTGGCTAGGCCTGCAGGGAGTTGCAATCCAGCAACATCTGTAGGGCTGCACAATTCCCACCCCATTCTAGGCTTTCAGAAGAGAACTGAAAGGTCAACAACAGACTGTAAATTTGCTAAAAACAAGACCCTATGCTATGAAGACCCACTGCCCTTCTTCCAACAACAGGTCAGTTAAGCATTAATCTAAGACATATAGCCTCACTTGCTTTGCTTCATATTGCTTTGCAAACAAACAATCAACAAAACAAACTGGAAAAATTAAAGTTAAACAATGAAATTTGTTTCCAGGAGCCATGGTGATGGCCACCAGCTTGGATAGATTTCAAAGGGGACTGGAAAAACTCCCGAAGGATATTTAAACTTATTATAATATTAATACAATAAACATTGTTAGTATGTTAGAAAGGGGTTTCCTTTTTATAATTTGTATTTCTTGTTTTGAAATATCTTTGTTAGGCAGAGAAGAATTAAGACTTATAGGATTGTATTATATAACTAATAACTAATTTGAAGAATCATCACTTGTCTGAGTAGCAGATAATTTTGTATGTAAGAGACAAGTGCTATTAATACTGAATAATATTTAAGGTGGGAGTTGCACTTACACCAGCTGTGTAACCCAAGGTCAGAGTACTGTGATAAGCTGATTTTGACCTTGAAGATTTTTTTTCTCCATGAGGCAAACATAATTACGAAAGCAGTGGAAATAGAGCAGATCCTCTTCAACTAAAGAGCTATATTTGCTGGACATTTAAGAAATTGCAAATAAAATATTTTGACAGAACATACTAACTGCATATTTTGATAGAAAAAAACAGATTACTTATTCTAAATTTTGCAAAGGATCAATCAATTTGGACTACACTTGACCACAACTGAATTTAACAATGCAATATTAATGAAGACTATCAAATACTGCACAATGGCATCTGGTACAAGAAGAGCAACTACTCAAGCACCTACACAGACTCAAGGGAGAGCTTCTTTAGAACAAACACCTAGAATAGTAGATGCAAATGTACTTTTGGAAGACAATAAGAAACTACGCCAAGATGTAAAACAAAACCTGAACGTTTTTAGAATGGAATAGAAACAAGATGTACAAAGAGAAATGAAAGAAATTCAACATAATTTTGACAAAGTGAATAAAGACATTGAACAAATGAGTGATAAAATGGCCAGTTTAGAAACTTCGATCAAACAAGTGATAGGCAAAATGGAAAATTTGGAAAGAATCAAGAAAGTGAACAAAAAGCTAGAACATTACTGGAATTAAGACAAAGAGAGAATTGTATAAAAATAAGAGGATTGCCAGAACAACCAGATGAAATTTTATATGAAAACCTAACCCCAATTTTGGCAGAATTTGTGGGGAGACCAATGCACCAATGTCAATGGGAGATTCGAATGTATAGAATTAACTCTAAAGTAGCCAAATAAAAGAAACTCCTGAGGGATATTGTAATCTACTGGGTGAGAAGACAAATGAAAGACATTGTTCTTCAACACAGCTACAAAATAAATTACTGGTAGAAGGCAAGGAAGTGTGTCTTTTTAAAGCTATCTCAGGTAAAATTCTAAAGAGAAGGGAGGATTATAGTTTTCTGATGGAACTTCTAAAAAGATATGGAATCCTCTATAGATGGGAAACACCAGAAGGATTATCATTATCTCGGAACCATAAGGTACAAACTAGACACAACAGAGAAAGTAGAAACTTTTGGAACAACCACAGGGAAGAAATACAAGATAGTGGCAAGACTAGACTAATGTCTGTAGTGGAAAAAAAATCTGAGTTAAGAGTGACTAGGGAACAGACTGAGACACAAGACAAGGAACTACCATTGGAAAGAGACCAAAAAGAAGAAGAAGAAGTCATAGCAACTGATAAAATTAAAAAAGAAAGAAAATGGGGGGGGGGGAATGAGGAACACCAAGATCATTTCTCGGAATGTGAAAGGACGAAACTCCCTAAAGAAACATTAAAAAATCCATTTTGGGGGCGAGAAGGAGTATGACCGTATTTGCTTATAAAAAACCCACATTTTAAATAGACTCAAAATTTATTAAAACATTTGACATTGGGGAAAGAATTCGTTGCTTCATCAGATAAAAGAAAAAAGAGAGTGGTTATTTATGTAAATAAACATCTAAATGCAGAAGAAATACTTAAAGATCCTAATGGCCACTTCATAGGAGTTGAAGTCAACATAAAAAAACCTGAAATTAATGGTGGTTGGGGGTCTGTGCACCTCTTGAAAATAAGGACAATTTTTTATAAAAAACTAAAATCACTCTTGTTAGAGTACAGTTATGGTAATGTACTACTGAAGGGAGATTGGAACAGTGTGTTAGACCCAGTAATTGACAGAGCATCCGAAAAAAGAATTAAAATGAACCAAGGTAAATTACCCAAAGCATTTGCCACCATGATGGAAAATTAATTCTTACAGATGTATGGACACATTTATACAAGAAAGAAAAAGAATTTACATTCTATTCAGACAGGCATAAGTCTTTTTCCAGAATAGACATGTTCCTGGCTTCAAAATCTCTACTCAAAAGCATTTGGAAAATGGAAACTATGCCAAGAACTCTTTCAGATTACAATTCCATAACTCTTATATTTAAAAAATAGTAAAAGCACCTTTAATTGGAAATTGCAAGATGAATTACTTCGAGATCCTAAAATAATTGAAAAGGCTAAGAATATTTTGAATCTTTTCTTTAAAGAAAACATGAATAAAGGCACAAAATTAACCAATGTACAGGAAACAGGTAAAGCAGTACTAAGAGGATTCTTCACTCAACTGAACTTTATTATATAGAAGAAGAAGATTTAAAGAATGGAAATGCTCACTAAATTAGTTAAAGATAAAGAAGAGGAATTGAAAAGAAATCCTGGAAAGAAAGATACAATTAGAGAAATTAATACCCTTCAAAAACAAATTTCAATGGAATTAATGACTGAATTGGAGAAAAAAAAGAAATTTACTAAACAAAAGTATTTTGAACATTCTAATAAACCAGATTGTATTTATTTTTTATTTATTTTAGCGCAATTGTGCAGTCAAAGCAATTGATTCAATAAAAATAAAGAGAGAAAACAAATTGAAGGGGAAAAAAGAAAAACAGTCTGATTGGGAATAGTGAGGGGGAGGGGAGAGAGGAGCATAATCATGCCCACTTGCACCATGTGACTGTCTGAATATTGGAACTGCTTTGGGAGGCAGGTGCATCAACAGTGGAAAAGCAGCACAATTAGGAACCATTGACAGTGGAAAAGCAGCACAATTAGGAACCACTGTCAATGAGAAGGAGCGCTCCAACAACGGATGGACTAGACCAGTTACTGGAGATCATGATGTCCTCTGATAAGGTAAGACCACAGAACAGGGCTGGTTTAAGGAGTTTTGGGGTTCCCTGCAACACTTTATTTGGGGGGGGGGCATATATTTGTCTCACTCATTGTCAAGACGTTCCTTCTAATCTTCAGTTGAAATCAACTCTCTTGTAACTTCAAACCATTAGACCTTGTCCTACCCTCTACGGCAGCAGAGAACAGACCTGCCCCCTCCACTTGTGACAGCCCTTGAGGCATTTAAAGAGTGCAATCATGTCAACCCTCAGTTTTCTCTTCACCAATCCGAACATGCCCAGCTCCTCCAACCTTTCCTCATGTTTTATTCTCCATATTTCTTATCATCCTTGTTACCCTTTGCTGAACCTGCTCAAGTAGCTGTTCTCACTCTTTTTTTCACAAGGGGTGGATACCAATCTAATTCCATTTTATATAAAAGTTGACAATATCTTGCTCCTTTGTGCATTTACACATTAAATACAGACTATATTTTCTTTTAACTGAAACTGTGGAAAACCTTTCCCTGTACTTTGATAAAAATTTGGCAGGACCACTTAGGCTTGAATGAAGTAGTTTTGGGGACCTGATTCCATTCGCAGCCACCTGCTGCTCATTGTGCTTGATTCAACCCTCCAAGTAAGGCTGAGACCTTTTATTTGTACCCCGTTTCACAATTATTCCCTACAATACTGTATTATATGCTTTAGAAGAGCTCAGAGAGACTATACCTGTATGCACGTAACTAGTTATCCTCTCAAAAATAGCATCAGATTAATCTGGTATGATCTCCTGGCATATGTCCAATTTCATATGTATTCTTTCCAGAAACCTTTCATTAGGGCCTTACCTGACACTAACATTATACAGTACTAACAGAACCATATGGTTTTCTTTCACCTTATACAGTATTAACTCTCTTGAGAATACAAAATATATTATTGGAAACCTTATTGCTAATATGCCAATTTTTTTCCCATTATCTTAAGATATTACAGTATTTGTTTCTTGCCACATGTGCAGGTTCTGAAAACAATAATCCCTGCAAAGACCTAGTGCCCCTGATACTCTTTTTCCCCCTTCATTTTAAAGACTGGAAATCCCACCCACACAATACCTCCATCTCCTGTCACATCACTGGTTAGGAATAAAGCTGGGTGAAAATTGCATAAGCCTTTACAATGCATCTGATTTTAATATGGCCATTTCATATCTAGACCTGTAGAGCTATATGCTGGAAGAAACATGGAGGTCAAGTTTGTGAGGCAGTGTAGGAATAATGTTGTTTATATTCATTTTGACCTAGATGCCATCACTCATCAAGATCTAGAGGAGGTGTACAGACTATCGTGTCTGGTTTTATGGGTTCACTTTCAGTTACTGCAATGTGAAGATATGGGCACAGTGCCTGGAGAGATCCAACCAGCCATCTGTATTCCTGACCCTTGCTTACCCTGGCTTCTTACATCAAGGCAAAAGGATGCTGGGTGGATCCAAGATGGGTGCCTCACTAAGAGAGACAATGTTTCTGGCTCCCTCAAAGTATGCAATGATGAGAGTACTTATAAATACTGTGCTGGACTCAGATTATAATATATATTGTCTAGTCACAAATAATCTTCCTTTGGGGCAAAATGCTTCCAAGCTGAGCTGCAAAATACAATCTAACTCCGGGTGCTGTTATATGAAACAGATTACAGATCTGAATCCCATATCCACGGATTTGGTACCCATGGTTTCACTTACCCATGTCTGAAAAAAATATGTTATGTTTAGGCATTTCTAGGTCCTCCAATTCTACGGTCAACTTCTGGCATTTGTCTCATTGAAACTAATAGGGTTCCCTATTATCCATGGTTTCAGGTATCCACAGGGGGTCTTGGAACGTATCCTCCGCGGATACAGGGATCAACCTGTATATGAAGCCTGACCCGTTTCAAATCAGTTTTTAGCTGGGTTTGGCACTGAAACAGCCATGGTGGCTCTGATGGATAATGTCAGGTAGGGGGTGAAAACCTGCTTATTTTCCATTATCTCTCTGGAGCTATGATATAATCCCAGTATTTTGCTGGACTACCTTTGTAGGCTGGGATGTGGTGTCATAGTTATCTGATGATTGATTATCTAGGAAAGACAATCCTCCCTCCCCATAAACTATAATACTGAGATTATCAGTTTTTACGTATTTTTTTTTAAAAAGCTCTCTAGCTTAGAATCTGAAATACAAGACAAAATGTGCAGCAACTACTCCTCCCATTTGTTTTGTGAGAAACTACCTTTCTTGAACCTTCCAGAGATTTTAGACAATTAATAAAGTCACAGCAATTACTGACATTCCTCCTTTCTAGAGAAGTAATTTTCTGTTTCATTTTTAAATGGGAGGGGAGGGTTCTTCCTTGGCTGAAAGCAAATAAAACAATAATTTAGAAATAAGGATTTCAGTATAGATATGGTTGGGAAGTTTTTTTTTCTATGCGAAATAAAGGTTAAACAGCCAAGACAAGAGTTCATGCACTTTACCTCAGCTTTTATTTTAAGAAATTAATTTTTTTAGGCGCATTTAAACATTTTAAAAATACCTTGTCAGTAAATGCAGATAAAGGTCATCAATATTATAACCATAAGGAAAGAGAAAGGGCTGTGGCTAAGTGTACTGATAACAACTGTCCTGTGGCCATTTTGCTGTAAGGGCGGGGGGAGCAAAAGTAATAACCCTGAAATGTTGTCTAATATTGTCTGGTTTAAACCAGGTTGGTTTAAACCAAATGGCTTTTTAAAAAACACTCTTGGTTTTTAAAATTGATTATTCTTTTTTTTAAAAAAGTTTCTGGATATTATTACTACAGTATTTTCCAACCCTCTTACTGGAACAATAATGACTGTTTGAATTTAAACATTTTATCAGTTTACTGGCAGTCGTTTATTGTTAGACCAGTATCCAGTGCCAGCTGCTTTTTTTTTAAAAAAAATCACTTTATTTTATAGTGCAAGAATGTCATTCAAAAACAAATCCTTTAATTAACATAAATTCACAAAAATAATTTGCTTTAAAAGAGCACTTTTTAACGAACAAATATTATTTAAGCTACTGGCCATAACATCTGAACTGCATTTTGCTACTTAATTTTCTGATTTTGTTCTATATTTGTTTTAATGCAAGAAAGAAAGAAAAATTCTTTAAACAAAAAAACTGTTTAAACAAAAAAAACCCCTGTTTTTTTAAATGAAAATTGGTGTGTCCCCCCCCAAACTCTAAATATTGCTATCTCATCTCATGTGTGTTTTTAAAGGGAATGAAGTGAGGTAAGGTTGTGAAGCTGATTGTAACAGTAGTGGAATTTATTATGGGCTAGAAGAGGTTGTGATAGAATGACAGAATCTTTTGAGCTGAAAGAGACCACAAGGACCATCTAGTCCAACCCCCCACCATGCAGAAATACACAACTACAGCGCTCCTGAAAGATGCCCACCCAACCTCTATTTAAAGACCTCCAAAGGAAAAGAGTCCACCACTGGCTGAGGCAGTCTATTCCACCGTTGAACAGCTCTTACAGTAAAAAAAAGTTCTTCCTCATGTTTTGGTGGAATCTCTTTTCTTGTACAGTAATTGGAATCCAATGGTTCATGTTCTAGTCTCTGGAGCTGCAGAAAACAAGCTACATCCCTTCAGATACAGACATCCCTTCAGAGTACAATCTAAAGCTTATCTGAGGGCCTACTCTGTGGCCATGGAGGAAGCAAAGGCAAATTTCTTCTCTGCCTCTATTGCATTTGCAGGAAGCTGGCCAGCAGGGCTGATCTGAGTGGTCAGGGGTCTTTTATACACAGGCCCAAGACAGGACAATCCAGATCTCTTGACAGCCTGCTGCAAACAACTTGCCTAGTACATTGCAGATAAAATTGCTCAGATCTGCTCTGACTTGGATGCTATAATTTATATAGATCCAGTGGCTGTAACTCTGGACCCTCCTTTTTCAATGACAATGGATATTTTTCAGTTTGTGCAACCTGAGAATATGGACAGGATTCTTGGAGTTGTGAGAGCCACCACATGTATTCTAGGTCCTTGCCCTTCCTGGCTTATTAAAAAAGCTAGAGGGGGACTGGCTGAGTGGGTAGAGGGAGTGCTAAAACAAGGCAGAGTTCCAGCTTGCCTGAAGGAGAGTGTTACAAAATCATTACTAAAAAAGCCATCCCTGCATTCCTACCATTCTGGATAATTATCAGCCAATCGCTAATATTCTGCATGTAGGCAAGGTTCTGGAGCATGTGGTAGTCTCTCAGCTCCGGGGGTTTCTGGAGCAAACAGATGATCTAGATAAATCTCAAACTGGTTTCAGGCCTAGTTATGGGACAGAAGCAGCTTTGGTCATCTTGGTGGATCTCCTACACTGGGAGCTAGATGTGGAGCATGTTCCTGTTGGTTCTGCTGGACCTCTGTGGCTTTCAGTACCATCAACCACAGTATCCTTCTAATTTGCCTTGCTGGGATGGGACCTGGGGGCACTTTTACACTGGTTTCATTTCTTCCTGGAGGTGCAAACCCAGAAGATGGTGCTGGGGGACTCCTGTTTGACTCCTTGGGCATTGACCGGTGAGGTCCCTCAGAGTTTGGTTCTGTCCCCCATGCTATTTAACAAATACATGAAACCACTGGGAGAGGTTGTCTGCAGTTTTGGGGTTTGATGCCATCCTGAAAAAGGATGTATGGCTTTGAGGGAAGCTAGAGATAATTAATGTGCAGGGAGAATGAATATTCGAATCAGTTATGTTATTTTTATTCAACAATAAATCACTCTTTATGTTTGTTTATTATAATCAGTCTATTCATGAGTTATTTTCTCTTACTGACATTTAATTGGTCCACGAACCTATAAATACTCACATCCAAGTACAAGTACTATTCATCTAATTGCGAACTGTAGGTTATTCATTCTGTGGCAGCAGTGGGAGGAGAAATCCCATGTGTCACAGGCGTGGTGGAAATGAAAGTGACGAGGCGGCCAGGCTGAGCGGTGATGTAAATTCAGCTGGCGCACCCTGGATCATTGCATACATTTGCACAGTTAAAGCTTGAGTGCCAGTTGCACCCATTCCTTGAGATGTCAGATCTGACCATGGTGAAACATGCCCTGGCTGAATTACTGTAATGTGTTCTATGTTGGGCTACCTTTGAAGAGTTCAACTTCAACTTCAACAGGTTCAAAGAGCCACAGCCAGATTGCTAACTAGGGCTGGCTATAGGGATCACACACCTCCCTTGTTGCAACAGTGCCACTGGCTCCTAGTCCTTTTCTGGGCAAAATTCAAAGTGATGGTTATGACCTTACACAGTCCAGGACTAGGTTATTTGAAGAACTGTAGTCTCCCTTACAAACCAGCTTGTGCTTTGAGATCTGCTGGGGAAGCCCTTCTCTGTTCCACCACCCTCACAGGTATATTTGGTGGGAAGATGGGAGAGAGTGACTGCACCAAGCTCTGGAACCCCCTTCCTAGAGAAGTTAGAATGGCACCCTCCTTACTTTCTTTTTGCAGACAAATAAAGACTTTTGTATTCCAACAGGTATTGGATGAGTGACTATATAAGCCCTGTCTTACAGAATGTGCTGGATATTGCTAATCATTGTGCTGGTGTGTGTGTTTTAATGATGTATGTTTTAACCTGGTTCTAATGGTTTTCATTTTTTAAATCATGTTTTAACTTTTGTATCTTGTATCTTAATTGTTGTAAGCCACTTTGAGTCCCTTTGAGATCCAGTGAAAAGGCAGAATAGAAATAAATATAATAATTGTAATATTAAATTATGGCTATCATGTCACATCTCAGCCTTCTCTTCTCCAAGATAAACATACTCAGTTCTCTAAGTTGTTCCTCATAAGATTTGGTTTCCAGACCTTGATCATCCTGATTGTCCTTCTCTGAACACATTCCCGCTTGTCAATAATATTCTTGAACTGTGGTGACCAGAAGTGAACACAGTATTCTAGCTCCTCAAGATGTTTTCTCCTATACTGCAGTAATAAAGAACCTTGTTGGGAAGCATCAGAGTCTTTTGTATGTTGGTTAAAGAGCCAAACCTTGCAATGTAGGCAAGTAAGCACCTTTCCCCATTACCAGGATCAGGGACCATTATAATCATGAAGAGAACCAGGTAAACAACTAAGCAGTTTAACCATGGTTGGAAAGCTACTATCCAGACACCAGGACTACTCGTAGAGAAATGACAAAAAGGTAGACATGGTAGACACCAGCGGTTCTTAACCTGTGGTCTGGGGACCCCCAGGGGTCCACGATGTCCCCACAGGAGGTCCGCAAAGGCTTGAAGGCTGCTTGGCCCACCTCTTCCCTGCAATGGAGTGGTCACATGGCAGAAGCCAAAGCACAGTCTAGCTGGCTGGGCCTGTGCATTGCCATTCAATCTGCTCCAGCCACAAACTTACAGGAAGAAGCAGGAGATAAGTCTTCCCTCCCCCTCCAGTGCCTCTGAGGGAAGGTTTAATGGACTGTGTAATTGTATTATTATTATTATTAGGCATTATTATTAGGCATTATTGTTAATTATTATTAGGGTTTTAAGTCTTGCAGTCCACAGTAACAAAAGATATTTAAAGGGGGTCCCTGGTAAAGAAAAAGTTAAGAGCCACTGGTATACACATTTCTCAGAGATCAGGTATAGTTGTAATGGTATACCATCACCAAATGTATCAGAGATTGCAAACCTGTCCTCTGATGCTCTGGTACACACTGTTTGCTTGGTGGGGGCGGGGGGAGTCCAGTTCCAAAAGATTTGAGCAGTTCAAAATTGAAGTAATGCAAAAATGTATTGTGTTAGCTGATGTAACAGTAATTAATGCGAAAAATCACCTGAATTGTCCAGGCTTCTCTAGAATCCTAAATCTTTATTATACCTTCTCTTTCCAAGAGGCATTTCTCAGAGACTCTGTTGTTACTCCCTGCAGAATAGTCAACAATGGTTCAAAGATGAACATAATCATCTTGGGGTTTGGATTAGATGGCCCTTGTGGTCTGTTCCAACTCTATTATTCTCTTCTAAAACAGGGAGACCCTTTTCCTAACAATGTGAAGCCAACAATATTATTATAAGGGAAGTGAAGCAAGAAAATATCCAACATGACCTTCTTCAAACTGTTCTCTTTTATGCACCTGCTTTTCTCTTCTACCTCTCAATTAAAAAAAAAAACACATATCCCCTCAATACCTGTAAAAAATTGCTGGAGACCATGATTCCTTTTGTGTAAAGCTTTTCTTTTTTAAATATAACACTTCTGCATTAGTAGTGTCAAGTTCCTAGGGTTTTCTGTCATGCTGTGTAGGCTTCTAAATGTCATGGTACATAATTCTGAGCAATAAAGTATGCACAGAACACAAGGATAATGCACAGATGTATTATAGCATGAATTATAATAAAATTCCACTGTGCGGCTTCCCCTGCCCCCACAAAAAATAATTGTGGATGCTCATGGTAATGTTTCTGTTCTCAACTACAGGATCCATTTCAGGAGGTAGTACTGGGGAACGGCTTCTTGATTCAATCATTGTGGAGACCTGCAAGGTTTATGTTGCCCCATCCTACGCTTTTTGTCAACTTGTAATATGCTTTTTAACATATGTACAGGGCCATCTGTGGATCTGGAGTGGTATTTCATCAGTATGCTGATGATGCTCTTTTTCTCAGCATCATCTGAATCAGCCAAAGCTACAGAGATGCTGGATGGATGATGGCAAATAAACTGACTCCACCTAACTAGGAAGCACTGTATGTAAGTACTGTACTTAAAAACACAGGGAATAGTTTGAAGTACATGTAAAAAAGCATGTATAATTGATTTAATTGATAAGTTCAGATTGAATAAAGAAAACAGAAAATAGAGGCACTAGATTGAAACATGAAAACATACAACTTGCTAGTAAACATCAATAGGTCATAATGCAAGAAGAAATATGATTAGACTCCAGATAATCTGGCTGCAGCTTCTGGCCTTGATATGTTCAAGCCTCATCATGTATGAAAGTAAGAATAGTTCTTGACACTTCCCAGCCTAGCATCAGGCCAACTCTTTTCTTTAAGAGAAGAGCAGATTCATTTATTCACACAGCATCAGAGTGAGAGTCACACTACATATTAAAGGGCTTGTTTATATACGTCCAGGATGAATTCAAGGTGCTTGTGATAACATTTAAAGCTCAAAATGACTTGGGACCTCAATACTGTAAGGAGCACCTCTCTATATATATGCCTGCAGTCTGCTGGAGGAACCCTCCTGTGCCCCAGCAGCAGGGTCAATACACTGTGAGAAGATATAGGAGACAGCCTTCTCAGCAGTAGCACACCAGAGAAATGCCATTTTCATCTCCAATGAAAACATGGCTATTTATTAAAGCCTTCCTATAGACTTGGTTTCAAACTGGCTAAATCTTTTAAACCTGTTTTAAATTTGCTAATTGTTTAAAAATGTTTTTAAATTGTTAAATTATTTTGATTTTTAAAAATGGTTATAATCTGCATAATTAGTATTGTATACTGCCCTGAGATATTGAGATATGAGGCAGGATATAAATTGGCAAATCATCATCATCATCTTTTATTTCTACACCGCTATCAATGTACATGGTGCTTTACAAGAAAAAGAACAACAAAATGGTTCCCTGCCCTCAAGCTTACAATCTAAATAAATAAATATTCCCCACAATTAACCAACCCATTGTTTCCTTCCACCATAGGATTTCTTCAGAGATATGTGCCTCAACAATCAGATTTGCAAATTAAGCCCATGTTTACCTTCTAATGACTAATTACAAAACAAAGCACACTAAATGGAAGATAATACATCTTTCTACTTGTGAAGCAACTTTGCCTTTGGCATACTCAGAAGTGGTAAGAATTTCCTACTGTTTCTGAGCATCTCCGTCACCACAACATCATAAGTGAACAATGTCATAAGTGAACTTTCTTCTCCAAAGAAAAAGATCAGCTCCTCACAATACACTGAAAGGGAAGACAGGATATCTTCTGAGAATATTCTGCCCCAGCATGGGAGGAGAGACTCAACCCCATCAGCACCCTAGAGATATGCAGGCCCAAAAAAGACCAGATAATTTTGCAGGGAAAAACATGTGTTTATTTCCCCAAGGGCAAATTTTCACATTTAGGGTTTTTGTTTTTTTTAAAAAGCCCTATAATGAAATATTTTCCTCTTTTAGGATAAAAACAATGCTTTTAAAGACAAGGTTTTACTCAATCAGAATGCTAAGGTTTGCTCAGCATGAAGATTTGAATACAAGGCAGTTTATAGAATTAGATAGAGAAGGATAAATTTTGTGCACAGTGCAATCATAAAAAAATAAAATACAAGATGCATTCCTGTACCTAGAGAGGAGCATAACAGGGGGCCTTCATTGCCTGTGGTGATTATACATCAATATTTTTAATATTGAGTTAACCATTATATGTGGATAGAAGCTGGCCTGGTCCTTAATTGCACAAGATAGTTTCTGACCAATTATCAGTCTGTGGTTTGTTTATTACAAAGCATCTGATTTCTGTTTTCATTTTTTCCTACTTTTTATATTGCAAGAAGATATATACTTTTTATATTGCAAGAAGTTTTTAGGGAGCGTGGGGTACAGCAGTTCACAGCTCTCTTTACGGTTTATTGATATTTTTACCTTTATCCTTTTAAATTTCATAAATATGTCAAATAGTATAATTTTATATGGGTACTAAGTTATGAATGAAGCATTTTATGTTGCCAAAGCAGTAAAACAAAGTTAGGCTCAATATGAAAATAAGCATTGTATATATTTTGAGTTTTCCCAAAACTACCATCTTCCCTCTGAAAAACCGCTTGAAAAGTATTTTTTCCCATTATGGCTTCAAAGGTTTTGAGAAATGTTACATGTCTATGCCACCTTTGGGACCCCCTAAGTACATTCTGTGGGACCCTAGAAGACCCTTAAAGTTCCCAGATCACCCCTACCAATTTAATTTTTTTCAGGGTGATTTTGAAGTGTTTTTTTTTTACTCCTAAACCACCTGAAACCTCCCTAAATTGCCTAAAAGGGGAAGTTTTCTCTTCTAATCCCTGGGGCCCTGACACCTCCCCCCCCCCAAAAAAAAATATTGGCCAAAATGGAAGCCAGAAGTGACATCATATCACTTTGGATGCACTGCTGCAGGCTGCAGGAAGGAAAAATGGCCTCTGTTCTGTTTGCAGTTGCCCACCTCTGCTGTACACCAATGTGCCTTGTGGGCTTGAGTGGGAATTGTTGGGTTGGAAACCATTAGAAAAACAGACCAGTCAGAATTTTCAAATTCCTGACAAAAGAACTATCTTCTTTTTTAAAAAAATAGTGAAAAATAACATATGAGCTTAAGGCCTTATCTACACAGGCAATTTACCCTGGTCCCGTCTACACGATTTAAATAATACGTACGGCGTGCGGAAGTTCGCACTTCAGTACAAACAGCCGTTCGGATGCACACGAATGCAAAAGAGGGGGGGCGGTTTTCCACCCTGAAATACGCACACGCGGTGTTCGGGAGGGAAAGCGGATCGCGAAGAGAAATCCGTACGCCTTTCGGATGGCTGACGGGTCTATACGGTCCGTTCGCACACATACGAACAGGCAGGGTGATCTGATTGGCTGGCCGAGTAGAGGGGGTGGGGCTAGCACGGAGGGGAATTGGGGGCAGCCGCCATGTTGGTTTCCTGGCTAGCGAGCGTCCGGTAAGCCCGTGAATTTGTATGTTTATTTATTTTTATTTTATATTGTAAATACGGAAAACCGACTGTCCGCAAACCAGGAACCTTTTTTTAAAAAAAAAAAAAGGCGGCGGGAGATTTAAAACTGCCGCTTGGCTTGCTCACTCCAGCCAGCTTCGGGAAGAGGGAGTCATACGGAGTTTAGGGGGGTTAAAAATCATATAGCCGGTTCGTATGAATATGAACGACAGGCTGTTCGTATTTTTTGCCCCCCCCCCATACGGATTTTTTTATGATCGTATAGCCGCACCACCTGTCTTGTCCTTATCTGAGAGTCCTGCAGTCCATGCAGGGCATTTGCCCCGATCTACCCCTGGGCAGTGCTTACAACCTCTGGGGCAGAAACAGGGCTCAGACGGTGTAGGGACTAATACCACATTCTAAAATAATACCTGGTTTACTCTGCTACTGCCAAGGAACAACAGAGCTGGCCCCACATGTCCGCGGGAGCCCATCCCGGCAGGCCAGCCCATCACTCCAGCTGCTGGTTGCCCTTACCCTTCCTGGTCCAGGAAGGTGTTCTGCAGTATGTGACCAACACTGGTCACATGCAGGAGGCCTTTGGTCACATGTTGCAGCCAGCTTCCTTGATGCCAGGAGGACAAGGGAAATGGCAGCTGCTGCTGCAATGATGGCATTCCTGTCTGGCCTCTGGTCCATATTGCCGAAGTAACAGTGGGCAGGATACATGGGTGAAGAGCCAGCGTATCCTACCCCAGGCAGATAAGCCCCAAGTAACATTTCTAGACCAGTTCATCAATTTCAAACTGTCCAATATAAAGCAGACATTTTAAAAAAAATTTTTTTTTAGAAAACATTAATATTTAGCACCTGATATGAAACAACCTGAAATGGATGGTTGAGCCACCGCAGCAAACTTTGAATTTTAGAGCTAATATTTCAGAACAGAAAAAAACACAACACAATGTCTGTTTCAATTTTTTTTTTGTAGGGTTCTATAAATTTTCTCCTGCACTCTAATGCATGAATATTTTCAATGAAGGTGTCCACCTTAACTTCCCCACCACACCGACTCTAAACAGACCGCATTCTCCTGTGTATTGCTCTTGTTTACAACTCATCCCCAGGTGCCTTCACTTTCCCTTGGTATTTGACCTATGTTGTTTCTTTGCTTATCCTACACTTGTTGGGTTTTAAATGCTACATTTGTTTTAGTTATGCTAGAGGAGCTTTGTTTTATTGACTGTTGTTTTTCATGTTTCTATAATGAAGTCAACGTCCCAACCCCCTATCCTTCATCATGTGTGGTATCAGTATTCATTATCATTACCACCACCACATTACAAATCTTCTTCATATGCATTTCATTTCCTGCTAGAAGAAAGGAATTAAAACCCCAGGGTGACACAATCAGATTTAATGGAAAAAAGCCCCTCAGATTGTGTCTGAGAATACCAGTGTGTGCTGTTAAATCTAGATGTGATCTCTCTCCCCATACCTTTCTTTGGCTTTCTTGAAATAAGTGTCCACCTCTTCTAACAAGGTCTCTGTGTGCTCTGCAACTGGGCTTCCAGGTGACGTTCCTCCCCTACCCCCAGCCTTTTGGCAACTGCCTTCAGAGGAAGCTGTCTTGTTACTGCCCTGTCAGACTTCTAGTGGGAATGAATGAATTTTTCAAACCCCTCCTTATTCCAATTTATTTTAGAACAGATCTCTAAAATGTTTTTGGAATTTCAATTATATTAAAAGGCTTCATTAACCTTCTGAAAAATAAGAGCTTGGAAAAGTTAGATTTTTTTAGACTACAACTCCCAGAATCCCCCAACCAGCATAGACAGCTTCACTATTTTTCTCACTTGAAACATGTATTCCTACATGGCAGGGGGTTGGGCTGTATGGCTCTTGTGGTCTCTTCAAACTCTATGATTCTGTGTGAAACCTTGAAGAAAATTATTCCAGAAATTAAACCAGCCAGAGGAACAAATAGGGAGGCAGTGGTCCTTCTTGAAAAAGCATAGAACTCATTGTCATTAGTAGAAATTCCTTTTCCAGAATTGGACAAGCCTTTTCAAAATGGATCAGGGAAAGGCATAATGTACTTTGAAGACCTGTGTCTAGAGAGAAACATCTGTGACTCATCAGCAGGTGGGAAAGGAAGATGTAAGTTCCTAAAAGCTTTCCAAACCAAGGCAACATTTAGCTAAGCTGAAAGAGGAATCAAAGAAATGCCCTCTTTCACCAGATAATCCATACTTGTCAATCCAAGGAGTGGGGTCTGCAGAATGGAAGACAAACCTCAATCCATCAATTATCAACCTGCCTAAGTTATGGAAAAATGCACTCCTTGTCTCTGATCAATCTCCCAAGCAACAGCTCGCCGGCTCTAGAACTGCCTTACTAGAGTGGTTAGACTGGCATCCTCCTTCCTCTCCTTTCATAAGCAGGTGAAGACCATTCTGTTTCAGCAGGCCTCTGCAGGCTGACTGCCCAGGGGAGATGGCCTTTCATGTGCTATGTTGTTTATATTTGTTGTTAATCCTAAATATACACTGGACTGACTATGTGACGAATGTTGCTGTCCTTGAGCAAGCAGGGATCACCAGCATTGAGGCCATGATATTGAGAACACAGCTGCGCTGGGCAGGGCACGTTTCTAGGATGGAGGACCATCGCCTCCCAAAAATACTACTCTACGGTGAACTCGCCACGGGTCAGCGTAAGAGGGGCGCTCCAAAAAAGCGATACAAAGACTCCCTGAAACAACATCTCAGGCTTGGCCAAATTGATCACCAACAGTGGTCCACCCTGGCCTCACATCGGGAGGCATGGAGACGCACTATCCACAATGCTGCAGCCTTATTTGAGAACTCACGACGAACAAGTTTTGAAGAGAAACGACAACGCAGAAAGAATCACAACCCAAAAACATCACCCAAGGAGACCTTCTGCTGTGCTTTTTGCAACCGGACTTGTTTATCTCGGATTGGCCTTTTTAGTCATCAGCGCGCTTGCAGAAAGCGCGGGATGAGTCCTTCCTGAATCTTCGTTTGCGAAGAAAAGCCAGAGAGAGAGAGAGAGAGAGAGAGAGAGAGAGAGAGTGTTCTTTCACTGATTATGCTTTTGCTTTAAATGTTATTGACAGTTTAATTATATTTTTAACTTTTGTATGATGTAAAATTTTTAGCTGTATCTGTTTTCGCTTCTGTAAGCTTCCTTGAGTCCTGGACTGGCAAACAGGTGAGAGGGAGCAGGGAGAGAAAGTGAGGGTGCTGAGCTGGGCTTGACATAAGGACAGCTCTCTCTCATGCTCTGGATGGGTTAGCAAAGAACTACCAGTAACAGGTATTCTGAGAGCAAGAAGAACAGAGGAGAAGAAACAAGATGGCAATGGTGGTATTCTCCATGCTTCCCCTCCTGTTCATTGCTTATACAGTACTACTACTGTTCACAAAACTCTAGCTGAAGGGAATGGGCAGTTATAATAGGTGGGAGGAGGCAGATTGACAGAAGCAGCCCCTTCAAGGGAAAGAATAGGCCAGAGCCATTCCTGCTATTCCTCCATTATAGTCTCCGTCACCTGCAGGGGGTGCATTAGTGACACCTTTGTTATTCTTGTTGTGTGCCTTCAAGTTGTTTCCATCTTATAGCAATCCTAAGGTGAACCTATCATTTTATTTATTTATTTATTTATACCCCGCTCTTCAGCCATAAGGCTATCAGAGCGGCTTACAAATTGTTTTAAGCAATAGCAATTTACACATCTATACTGCATTGAGCAGTTTCCAATGTGTTTTAGCTAATTTAGCTAATCATGGGGTTTCTTGGCAAGATTTGTTCAGAGTGAGTTTTGCCTTTGCCTTCCTCTGAGGCTGAGACTATGTTTGGCCATGGAAACCCAATGGGGGACCTTGGGCGAGTTATAATCTAACTTGCCCAAGGTCACCCAGTAGGTTTCCATAGCCAAATGGGGATTTGAACCCAAGTCACCAGAGCTGTAGTCCAACACTCAAACCACTACATTACACTGTACAGGCTCTCAAATGGCCATGATGTCAGGTGAATAAGAACCAAAAAAAATCCTCTGATATTTTCCCTTGAACTAACCAACCAAGCATCCCATGAAGACAGCCTGGAACACTTATTTATGATACGATATGGCACTGATTCTAACTGTCATTTTGGTCATATTATACCAGCATTGTGTCATTTTTACTTATTCCAAGTTCATTTCTTGGCTCAGATCAAAATGCTGGTGGTAGCCTATATAATCGACCCTGATTTAGGAGCACAGCACATAAGGAGTGCCTTTTCCCATGCACCCTATCTTAGCCCTGAGCTCATAATCAAAGGACGTGTTCCAAGCATCTTCTTACCCCATGAGAGGTCTGCCTACTATCTATCGTTGAATGTTCTAGTGGCAGGCAAAGATCTTCCAATACTCTAAGAATCCTTAATGTGCTGCATACTTATGCTGCTATGTCATATGTTAAGGGGCTTACCACACTCCAAAGAAAGTAGGAATGTTCTGTCTTCTGTGCTGTCATACTGCATGATGTCATTATTCTTTCATTCTGGTCCCGTGGGGGACCAAGGTATAACCATGTCTTTTTGCTAACTGGAAAAAAACATTAGCAAAAAGACATGGTTTTGCCTTGGTCTCCCACGGGACTGGAATAAAAGAATGCTGGAAGACTGACAACATCATGCAGTAAGGCAGCACAGAAGATGGAACCTTCCTGCTACACTGCTACTTTTCTTTGGAGTGTGGTAAGCCCTTGAGCAGCTATCATTTCTGTGACACTCACAAGTCTTCTTACTGTGGAGGCTGAAATGTTTACCCTCTGTTGCTTTTAACTGATTGTTTTACTATGCTGCTTTTGATTGAATTGGTATGTATTTGGATTTTATCTGTGTTACTGCTGTATTTCATTCCTGGGGCTCTTACTTGGCATCTATATACGTTACTGTACAGATGGTAGCTTGTTTAACTTAAGCCGTCTGAGGGCTCGCATTAAGACTCTAAACTATCTAGTCCATGAGCTGCTCTTCGCTGATGATGCTGCCCTTGTTGCCCACACACCTAACATCCTGCTTCGCAACAGCTGCAGAGCTGTTTGGGCTGGAAGTCAACCTGAAGAAAACGGAAGTTCTTTACCAGCCTGCACCACAGGACGAACACCACCATTCCCACATTGCCGTAGGCAAATCTGTGCTTAAGTCCCTTCAGCAGTTCACCTACCTGGGAAGCATCATCTCTTCGGATGCCAAGATTGACAAAGAGATCGATCACAGATTAGCAAAGGCATATAGTGCATTTGGAAGACTTTACAAAAGAGACTGGAGAAATAAACACCTGAGGCGAAGCACAAAAATCAGTGTGTATAGAGCCATTGTACTGTCTATTCTCCTTTATGGCTCTGAAACATGGGTCACCTATCGCCACCACTTACGAGTCCTCGAACGTTTTCATCAGTGCTGTATACGTACAATCCTAAATATACACTGGACTGACTATGTGATGAATGTTACTGTCCTTGAGCAAGCAGGGATCACCAGCATTGAGACCATGATATTGAGAATGCAACTGCGCTGGACAGGGCACGTTTCTAGGATGGAGGACCATTGTCTCCCAAAAATACTACTCTATGGTGAACTCGCCATGGGTCAGCATAAGAGGGGCGCTCCAAAAAAGCGATACAAGGATTCCCTGAAACAACATCTCAGGCTCGGCCAAATTGATCACCAACAATGGTCCGCCCTGGCTTCACATCAGGAGGCATGGAGACGCACTATCCACAACGCTGCAGCTTTATTTGAGAACTCATGCCGAACAAGTCTTGAAGAGAAATGACAACGCAGAAAGAATCACAACCCGTAAACATCACCCAAAGAGACCCTCTGCTGTGCTTTCTGCAACCGGACTTGTTTATCTCGGATTGGCCTTTTCAGTCATCAGTGCAGTTGCAGAAAGCACAGGATGAGTCCTTCCTGAATCTTCGTTTGTGAAGAAAAGCCAGAGAGAGAGACTTGGGGCCACTCATATATCTTAAAATCAAGACAATATTCATAATCGTTGAGACCATCAAATACATCTCTTTGCACAGTTGGGGATCTGCAATCCCAACTGAATGTATTTCAGAGGAGGGTAAGAAGCATTACTGCAACCTCATCCCATGATGGGGATCTCACAAGGAAGCTTGGAGGCAAGGGATTTCCTTCAAGGTTCTCTGTGGTGGTGTCAGAAAACACTGCAGACATTGAACAAACTAGCTTTTCCCTTCTACAGTTTCTTAAGAAGTGATCAGTTGAATGGTGGGTGCCAAGTGTTGCTGCACATGGTCAAACAGCCTGGGCACATGTGACTTCAGTTTCCGCCTGAGAGCAACAGATGCCAACTGCTTCTGGCCTTCAGCTGAGTGGAGAGGAGCCTCAGCCTTCAACTGTGGTTCAGTCACATCAGTTGTGGGCTCAGGGTAAACTTCCTTTGGTACTAGGCTTGGTCTCAAAGAGTTAACTTGGCTCCCTGGTATAAACACCAACAACAGCCAGGTAAACATTACACTAAGGAGCCTCCCAATCCCTGACTAACAAACCCAGAAAGAGGAGGCGCACAAGGGGGAAATGCCCTTACATCGCTGTATTTCTTCATAAAAAGAGCCAATGTGGTGAAATGGTTTGAACTTTGGCCTATGACTCTGGAGACAAGGGTTTGAATCACTGCTCGGACATGGAAACCCACTCGGTGACCTTGTCACACTCTCTCAGCCTCAGAGGAATGCAAAGGCAAGCCCCCCCTCTGAACAAATCTTGCCAAGAAGACCCAGTGATAGGTTCATTTTAGGACCACCATGAGTTGGAAAAGACTTGAAGGCACACAACAACAAAAATTTGTTCAGAAATTTCCTTGGCCCGGTACTCTGAAAGCCACAGGCATCCCTGCTATTTTCAATGTAGTAGGAACAGGGAATCAAGGGCCAGAACACTCAGAAAACAATGCAAGAAAACCACGCCTAGTATGCCACTCTTATCTGAAAGGGGGAAAAAAAACATAGGCAAGCCCTCCATCAACAGTTGTTGCTGAGGCCAGTCAAGTACAACAAGAAACAAAGAGCAACCTCTTTTCTCCTCCCCTTAAGCACAAGAGAGGGGAAAAAGAGGGAGGGAAACCTCCCCCAGTTCTGTTGCTGGCAGCAGCTACTCCCTCCTGCCTTTCCCCCTCTTACTCATCTTGTCTGAGGACTCTTGCAGGGAGGACGGACTCCTTGGTGCTTCCTAGAGAGAAGCTGTGAGGAGCCGCCACTGCCTCCCTGTTTGCTTCCCCCCATCTCTCTCTCTGAGGTGGAGAACAGAAGGTTAGTCATGAATGGAGCAACCATCTCTCCCTCTCAGCAGCCTCATCAGAGTTCACTTTCTCAGAAGCCAAATCTTCCTTGTCCTGCAAGTGAAAGAGAGAGAGGACAAACCCCATTCACTGCCTCTAATGTGCTTCGCCTCATTTTCTCTCTCCCTCCGTCTAAACAGCAAGGACTGGGTGAACACTGGGTATTCCTGCCTTTTTTATTCAGCTGTCCTCTCTTTCTAGAATTACTGTTCCTCTTTCTTAGGGGCTGTTTAAACAGCAAGAATATGATCTGTCTCAGTGGGATTCTGCATCATTTCGACCTATTCGGAAGGGGGGGGCAAAAATGCCATATACTGGGCGGAGAGCCTTCATGGCTTTTCCTGAAGTTTTTTAAAAACAGAGGGGGGTGAGCATTCTTGCTCGTTGGGACAAGTTATTTGATTTGATTCACTTTCCCCATACTACTGGAAGTTAAAAGCTGATTGGTAGGACGTGCGTGGGGGGCGGAGCTTGGTAACAAGACAAATGCCTGGAGCCACCATGTTGGATTTTCGCCTTAGCAAGCAAGCACTAAGGCAATAAAACAGGGTTTGGGGGGCTGATTTTTTGTTAAGGTGAAAGGTTGCTCTTTCATACCTCGGATATGGTTAAAAATACTGTCCGGCGGCGGCAAATTGAGGTAAGTAAAAATGTGGGTAATTCATTCATGGCTGCCATCTTGAGTCTCAGGTATGCCTGTTTGCACAGCAAATGGGATAACTTTGCATGCTTGCAAGCTGCCCAAAAAAGGTAAGACAAATAGCAGCTGTGACTTGCCATTACTGCAGAGCAATCCACTTTTTTTTTTTTTTTGGCCTTTTATAGACAACACATTAATCTAAGGCTGGGATGATGGTTTGGGGGAAAGGGCAAGTTTCAGAGGGGCCACTCCCACCACCATGCCACAGAGAGGCACAGCATGATTCTGTCCCACTTCTCAGAAAGAGTGAGAAGATGAGGAGGTGGCGGCTGCTCCTTCTTTCTCACGGGTGTGGGGAGGTGGTAAAGGCCGCTGCTCACAGCTTCTCTTTAGGAAGCACCACGGATCTAATCCTCTCTGTCCCAGGGTCCAAGGAGAAGAAGCACGAGAGAGGAGGCAGGAAGGGTGGCTGTTTCTTTTTGCTTGCAGGGTCCCCATCCCAAACACAGAATAAGTTGAACTGTGGCACTTTTGTCTCTGTTTCCCCATCTACCCAGAAAACAAGCCAGAAATCTGTTAACTTCAGTTAAGGGACTCGTGTCTGGGATAACACCCCAGGGCAACAACACTGTCTCAATGAGTGCAAATCAGAGTTATTGCTCTGGAAATAATAATAATAAAAAAGCCAAAACGAAGAAAAGCGGGACACTTCTTTAAACCACCGATTCCTAGCAAGGAGAGCAGCCCCCCCCCCTGAGCGTCCGTGCGCCTGCCTGTCCTGGCGGGATGACCGCCTCTGGCCTGGCACGGCGCTGAGCAGAGCTCTGGAAAGAAAGGCGAGCGCACAGGTGTGGGTGGCGAGGGGAACTGCACGCCTGGCTCTGCGCGGGGGCTGCAAGCCTGGGCCGGCGAACCGGGAAGGGCCTCCGTCAAGGCGGCCATCCGGCGCACCTTTCTTTAGCCGAGGCATTTCTTCGGCACGGGGTGGGAATGCAGCCGCCCGCGAGTTGGCAAACCTACGCCTGAGCGCAACAGCCACCCGGGGCTTAGGCTCCGTTTCCGCGGAGGAAACGCCCCCCCCCACTCGCGAGCGTCTCCGCGGAAAAGCCCAGCTCAGGGCGGGCTCTGGGAAAGGGGCCGTCGGGGCGTCGCTGAGATGCAGCGCCCGCCGTGGCCAAGGCGCCCCCGCCCGCCTCCCGCCCCACTTGGTGTTCGCGCTCCCCCTCCCCGGGTGGGTCTCCTGGCCCCCCAGCACTTACCGGCTGCTTCTTCTTCCTGCGGCTCTGGAGGCGGCTGACCACCAGGTCGGTGTAAAGGACGGGCTTGAGGGTGCGCGAGCGCTGGGGCCAGCCGTAGCAGAAGGTCTCCATGCCGCGGCAGTTGCGCCCGTAGCGCACCGAGCACATGGAGCGCGACCGGAGCCGCCCGGCGCTGCCGCTGCTGTTGATGCTGTTGACGCCGATCATGGTGGTGGTGGCGGCGGCGGGCGCGGGCGGAAAGGGCCGGCGAGGCGAGGCGGCGAGAGTCCCCGGCGGGCTGCCTGTTGCCAAGGCGGCTCTCGCTCTCTCCGCGGGGCTTCGCTCGCTCGCTCGGAGCAGGACCTCCGCCGGTGGCTCCCTGGCGCTCGCCAGTCCCTTTCCGCAGCGGCGCGGCGCGGGTGGGGAGCCCAGCGAGGCGGCGGCGGAACGCAGCAAAGCGGGAGGGGAGGGGAGGGAGAGGGCGGCTCCGCGGAAGGGAGGGGACTAGGCGGGGAGGGAGGCGGTGGCGGCAAGGAGGCGGCTGCACGTGCGGCACCGAGAGCCGACGAGTAAAATGGAGGAGGAGGGATGGCAACAGCCAGCGGCGGCGTCAGCATCCACAGGGGGCCCATCATTGTGGGGGTCCCCATAGTAGAAACCCTCCTCCTGCAAAAACATGATTAGTAATAACCTGAATATCCTGTACTGTGAATAGCTTAGGTCGAGTTAGGTGACATTGACCTGAGATAAACATCTGGGCCCCCCAAAATAAAGCGTTGCAGCCCCCCCCAAAATGCCTTAAACCGGTCCTGCAAAAACATTAGTAATAACCTGAATATCCTGTACTGTGAATAGCTTAGGCTGAGTTAGGTGACATTGACCTGAGATAAACATCTGGGCCCCCAAAAATAAAGCATTGCAGGGGGCCCCAAAATGCCTTAAACCGGTTCTGGCACCAGTAAAAAAAAGGGGGGAGGGAATGAGACAGAAAAGAGGCGCTTCCCAGACGCCACCCTTGTACCCAGGCCATGCCACAGCTGAAGCTCCTGCTCTCCTCTGGCCGCACATTTCCCTCCTCACGTCCTTAGCAGCGCCTGGGGAGTTTCCAGGCTGGACACGCGGGGATTCGGGGGTGGGGGGCACTTCCCATACGGCCATCAGTCTTGAATTTAGAGGTTGGCCAACTGTAGTAGTAGTAGTAGTAGTAGTAAATATTTATTACGGTCAAAGATCAGTAAACAAGAACCAGCAATAACTGCAAATACAAATACCTGAAAGGAGGGCAAAATAAATGAGTGGCCACCTCATTGTGGCTCGTGTCTTGTCCAGAACCACTGCTGGAGGGCTGCTACACCCATCGATTGCCCAAGTCCTCCTCCGTTTTGGATCTCCACAGATGATACGCATTTAGTGGGGGCGAGGGAGAGTGCATAGGTCAAGATTACCTTCATGAAATGGCAAGGTAGAGATGGGGTGCGTTCTCATCGCCGGTCCCCTCTCCGCCGCCATTTTAATAGGAGAATGGATGTAGTAAAGCAAGAAGCACTTGCCTCAACAGCAGCATAACTGGAACCTGGGTAAAGTTTTCAGAATGTTGTGAGAAAGTTGTTTTGCCCTTAGCACTCAGGTCATGGCCCCAAGCCAATAATGACCAGAAGAAGCCAATAGCACGTGCAGTTTGTGCAACCACACTATATACACAGAAAACAAAAAAATGGACGTGCCAGTTTGGGTGATGGGGTTCACTTGCAAAATAATGACATTTGAATGCAAAGAAAGAATCGAGATCACTATTTGCAGCAGGTTAGGATATTTGATGTTACCCTCTTTTGTGCTTTTATACTTCTGTACTTTTTATCTTAAATGTTTTAAGCATTTTAATTTCCTTGTTATGGCCTTTGGCTAGCACAATAAACATTGATAATGATGATGATGATGATGATACCCCCATGAACTGGCATGGAAGGAAACTTGCTTTATTGGTTTCTTCCATTTGCTTCCGTTTGACCCTTGAACTAAATACCTATTGAAACATTCGCCATATTAGATGACGACTGAATTTAACAAGAAATGAGATCTTAGCCGGGACCTGTCTCTATTACTTTGAACTTTCAGCTGTCCTCCACATTGCTTTTCAAAGCTAGTAAAAATATTTTTTTTAAAAAAATTTTTTTAGCAGCTTCCACACAGGATTCAAAATCGATTTGCTATTAAGAGGCATGTGACTAGTAAAACATTTTTAAAATGGATTCAGCGGAAGATCTTCCCTGTTCTGCTTCTTATCTGCTGTTTGATAGACTGAAGAAATGCCAGTGATGTCACTTCACACTTTCCCCAATTATGCTTTACTGGGGAGACATGTCAGTACCAGCTGCTCACTATGTCAGAAGAGCTAAACATCCATTCCTTCAAAGCAAGCTTTTCCCTGTGGCATCTCATGTGAAATGAATCAATCATTTCACACAATACAGGACGGGCTTGTGGAATCCCCTGCCACAGGGTGTGATTTTGCTTTAAAGTACAATAAAGTATACATTTATAATACATATACTAACTTTCTATGTTCTTTTTCTCATAGGAAAGAAAGGTGGATGCTATGTTTTTTCTTTCCTTTTTGGCAGCCTTTTTATTATAGCTAACATGCACAGATATTGCAGTTCTACCTTGTCAGTCCTGCCAACTTCTGAGAGCATGAAGTCTCTACTTGTGTTAATTATGGGGTTGGAATCATGGTTTTCTAGCAGTCCCACCCCCCCACCCCTTAAGACTAACTTTACATGGAACACTTCAAATTCTGAAATGTATTTTCCAAGAGAAAACTGTGACCAGCCTATGAGTAACAGTTTGTAGTATGCAGGACTTGATAGGGATGAATGACAATATCACTTCTCTGTCCTTTGTGAGTGGATGTAGTTTCCTTAGAGAGTCATCAAGACTAGCCAAAGGAAGTTGATCTGCTTCAACAGTGCTTGAGGGTGCGCAAACATAAGATAGAACATAAGTCTGTGTTATGTTCATAGTGGCTGTTTGCTTTATTGTTATGACTCCAACCACTGTATAGCTACGGTTTTTCTATTGCAACATTTTTTAAAAGGAAGGAAGACATTAAAAACATATTTGATTTAAAGCAAAGCTATTATTTGAACTATACCTGAAAAGCAAATAAATTTGGACTACAAATCATACCCTTGCCCTGCATGCCATATCAGTGGTCCATTCATATACTAATCCTCACACTATGTGGAGTAGGACAAAAACAGGAGGAACTGAGAGAAAAGGAAAGATAGACTCAAGGGAGGAATTCAGTCATCATGATGCCTTGGGGTGGGGTGGAGCAGGTTAATTCTTAATTTGGATAGGAATAGCTTGCCTTAGTTCTGAAACAACCCAACATAAATTGGAGAGAAAGAACTCATTCATTACTAGCAAATACTGTATCAAGCGTTTCAAGCAAACTTTAGCTCAGTTTATTGAGGGAGATTCTGAGAGGTTCATTAGATAAATTCAGGAATTTTGTAGGTTTGGGAAGTTCTTGGCCAGTGGGATAGCTCAGATTGTATAATAAAAATAATAATAAAATTTATTTCTATCCCGCCCCTCTGCAACGCAATCTGCAGACCTCCAAAACTTAGCTTTGTCAGCTTTTGTGTATTTCCTGCAGGTATCTATAAGTTGGATCAAATTTCAAGGGGCAGCTAAATTGCACAAAAAAACAAACCAGAGATGCCATGTTGTTCTTGTTAGCAAAAAAAGTAAAAAGAAACCACAATAACTACTTCAGATCCGTTCTCAACATATGAATACAAGGAATGAGTTAATCCTCTCAGCTTCCCAAGAACATAGATCAGCATCCTTTATTGCAGTGCTTTTTAAGTCAGCTGATACGGGGGACTTGCAATCCCTTTCCCATATGCTCAGGACCAGTACCATATTTGTGCTGATTGGCTACAGTTGGGTTTTTTTTCCTCTTTCCTGTCTGCCAATAGCTTGGGGACTGTCACCAATCCAGGGACCACTGTGTTGAGTAATACTGTACTGTCTTAGTGGACAGAAAGGGAAACAAAGGACTTTATCATTGGAATCTGGCATAGGACACAAATTGATTGAGTAACCTAAAACTAAACTGAACCATGATTGTGCCAGTGGTGTGTGGACAGCAGTGAAATCTGGAGAGTGCAAAAACATCTGGATGTCGTGTTTGTGGCACCTGTAGGAAAAGTTACTGAAGCAAGAATCATGTTATGATAACAACTGAAACCAAAACAAGAAGTACCACTAAGTGAAGTCTGCCAGGGTGTTAAAAACTATCCAGTCCAGCATATGTCATGTTGGATAAATTACTGCCCCAGAGCCCAGATAGGAATATACTATGGGTTGAAAATGCTGTTGTCAGATTATAGCTGTACAAGTGGCATCAGTACCTGTCCCAAGCATGCCTCAGACATCACTGATACCAAGCTATCTCACCAAATTCATACCAGTTGTGACAGTATTGCAAAGATTTTTTTAAAATTCATTTTTAAACTCCTTTTAAGTGCTGTACATCCCCTAAGTACTAAAGTACAAGGAACCCTGATGTAGCACTTCCAAAATAAAATCAAGCAGCAGACACCATCAGGGCTCCCAGTGCCCACAGCAACATATCCCTACTTCTGCAACGTTTTATCCATTTAAAAAACACTTGCATCTTTTTTGCTTTCCAAGCTATACATGTACACACCCCACTGGCCTAAATGCCATTAAAAAAAACCCAGATCCCGTCTGATCTTGGAAGCTAAGCAGAGTCAGCTCTGATTAGTACTTGAGTGGGAAACCACCAATGAATACCAGGTGCTGTATTTCAGAGGAAGGAACTGGCAAAACCACCTCTTGAGTATTTCTTGCCTAAGAAAACTGTATGAAATTCATGCGGTCACTTGAAGTTTCCAGGTGTCTTGAAGGCACACACACACACACAAAGAGAAAGAAATACTGAACTGTATGTCAGCTGTGAACATTTGTGGATGGGGAAACTGTTCAAAACTAATTCTCCGGCAAGACAGGTTGTGCATAGATCTTTTTTGAAGTATGAAGCCTTAGCTTACAGTCTCACAGTCACTGCAAATTGGCACAGAATGGTGGAAACAGACCCAGTGTCAGGGATACCACATCACATTACGTTATGCTAGTGATCTAGTAGAAGCAAGAGTGTCAAACCAGGGCTGGTGTGTGTGCTTGCATGTGTTTCTCTACTCCATCCTAATTCTGCCTATAGTTTCTACCATTATCAACTCAGCATCACAATGCTATTGTTTTACTGGTATTCACAAGCTAATTTGCAAGCAACTGAATGTATTCAGGATAGCTATTGGTACTAGGATCCTAAGAGGAACAAGAGAAAAACTGAGTTGTGAGCATGGCAAGAAATACTTAGCAAATACCTACTAGAATGATGTACTACTGACAGCAATAGAACTGTTCCGTTCTGAACCTGTGCTAATGCAACAAACTCTGCTTGTCTGTTGAAAAGATGAACAAGCAGAGGAAACTATAGCAGGTCCTCTGGTGCTCACACTGCTTGCACTGAGTCACTATTTCTTATGGAGAGGAGAGAGAACATTGGTGCAATGAAGAATAAGACTGTTGCCTGTAATATCCCTACTTAGTACTAGCTCTTGCTTCAAGAATGAAATTGTAAGCAATAGCACCTTCCCAACTGTTACACAATGGTACAGGAGTAGGGGAACTTCACCCTTGACTTTAGGATTTCCCTTCTAGTGGAGAGTCCTCCTAGCTGCATTTCTTGGGCATCAGAAGCATGAGAGAATGGAATATGGTGTGTAAAGAGAATGTTCCATCTTCCACTTAGCTATAAAATTAAACAAGTTCCTGTGGAAGCAGGAGTGAAATACACATTTCCAAAACATTCTTTAACAGAAAATTGCTATTTTCATTCAGGGAGTTGTCTTAGCAACTGCTAGCTCACCACCTTGATGGTACCTTACATGCTGACCATCAAGCCACTCCCACAACTCCTCAGTTGCCAAGTTGGGACACAGTGCTACTCTGCTTCTCTTTAGTTGGGAAGGGTTTGCTGGTTCCACAATGTCACGTTTCATTAAACCCATAATATGATTTCCGTAAGGCTTGATAGGAGGATCTGGATTAGAGCTGTGGTGTTACTGGAAGGGGTTTCAACCCTTCCCTCCGTACCACAGACTTGATTCAAATATTTCAAGTTGCTCTAAGACATGGAAATGAAAAATAAAAAGATATCACTATCTTTATTGTTTCTCTCCCCCCCCCCCTCCATCTAACAGTAGCTTGAGGAGAGTTGTATATTAAATTAGATCCACGCAGTGGCTACTGCTACTCACCAAAGGTGGTGGAGCAGAGTGGTGAGTCATCAGAGAAAGAGCAGTTTTGGGCATCCTCAGCACTCCATATCACAAAAAGTGGAAATTGGGGCACATAAATTTTAAGATCATGAGGAATGTAGAACATAGTAGGGAATATACACAGTCATACAGAAGCACCCCTTTGGACCCATGTTGTCCTGCTCCTGCAACATCTCCCACCCCACAGAAAAGTCAAGGAACTTTAAGATCAAATGTGAAAAACAGTGGAGAGAATCCATGCAGCCATATAAAATAATAATAGCAACAAGCACCACCATTATAGTTGCAACTTATTGCAAAATGCTACAGAGAACCCTAGGAACATTCATGGTCTTTGTGGACACCACAAAGTATCTCTCAAACTTCCTCACTACATGTCTACTCAGAAGTAATGGTGAAAAGTAGCACAGAGTACAAATCCAACCTATGCATATCTACTCCCCAACAGACGTACACTTGGCCCTCCGTATCCACGGGTCCTGCATCCATAGATTCAACCAACCATGGCTTGAAAATATTCAGAACAAAAAAAATCCCCAAAAAAGCAAACCTTGCTGTTCACCATTTTATATAAGGGATGCCATTTTACTACACCACTGTATATAATGGGACTTAAGCATCCACAAATTATGGTATCCAAGAAGGGTCCTAGAACCAAACCCCAGTGGATACCAAGGGCCCACTCTACTATTATTCAGAAGTAAGCCTGGGCAGCAAGTTCTGAGACCATATAAACTCTCACAAGGAATAACTACTTTCTGGTGAATGCTAATAGTTGTGATTTAATGAGATGATTGTCTCTTTGCTCTCTCTCTCTCACCCATGCTTACTTCACATGTACAGACTTTTTCTTATGGATGAGTGTTGAAGGAGTTGGACTCCATGAGCCACAGGGGGAGCCATAGTGGGATGCAGATACTGGTGAACCACACTTTGACAATCCCCGATTTAAACAAAAATTGTAACCAAATTTGATTGAAATGGTTACAGTGCTTCAAATAATTAGGGAACCCTGGTTTCACAGGCTTCCCAGTTCTGCAAAGACTCAAGTCAGGCTTCAAATTAATTAGCTCATTAAAAAAAAAAATAGGTGCCAGACGTCTAACTCTTGGGTCCCATGTAGAGAGAAATATGACATCTAAATAAATAAATAAAGGTTGAACCAGGTGGGGGAACTAAAGGGGTACTACAGTGACCCTGTAACTATTGGAGTGGCCTGTATTCTCTTGTAGACAGAACTACATGGGCTGCAACTATCTGTGTGCTCTCTGTCCCCAACATCCTGTAATAAAGCTATAATAAAGTGATTAATCAAACAGATGTTTTAATTATTTAGCCAAATCTGTACATAACTGCATATGAAAAAAATTGCTTGAAATTTTATAAGTTTTGTTTTGTTTTTAGATGGTGTGTTCAGATCTCAAATGAAACACCACCTTAAAAAAAGGTGAGACAGGAGGAAAACCTCTTCTCTAATATATATTAGAGAAAGAGAGACTGACTGACTAAATCAAAAGTACATGGTCCCAAACCTATAATTTCAGAAATAATGGGATTGTGACAGAGAAAGGTAGATTTGAAGAAGGTTTGGCATATTATAAAGATGAGATTAATCATTCTCATCAGTCCACACCTGCTTTCTCCATACATCCAATTCCCAGTTGTTTACCTCCAGATGGGTACAGTTACCATTTGGGGGAAATAATGAAGTCATGGTGGTTGTAAGGTAGCACCCCTATCTTCTGGATCCCCTCAGGAAATGCTCTGCAACCACCATTAGTGTTATGAAGGCAAATAAAGTCAGGAGCATGTTTCCTTCATGATTAGTTCCATTCAGAGATTGATGTTGCCACTCATGATCTATGCACATGCCTATATTAGAAATAATTCACAAATGCCCTTGAAAAAGTTCCATATAAATTGCTTAGAACATTTTTAATTGATTAATCAGTTAATCAGTTAAACATTGTAGACCTTCTAATGCCTATTCCTTCCCAGACTTGGCTACATGAACTGTTTTGTGTCTGATCCTTAGGTCAGATAGGTAAGATTTACTTAACAGTAAGAGCTGTTCAACAGTGGAATATGCTGCCTTGGAGTGTGGTGGAGTCTCCTTCTTTGGAGGGTTTTAAACAGAGGCTGGAGGGCCATCTGTTAGTTATGATTTGACTGTGTATTCCTGCATGGCAGGGGGTTGGACTGGATGGCCCTTGAGGTCTCTTCCAACTCTATGATTCTATGATTCTAACATTCATTTTGTTGGAATGTGGTGTTTTCATTTCTCTTATTATTACTTTTATTGTTGTGATCAGCATCATTCTTTGTTATTTTGTTGTTACTGCTGCTGCTGATTCTTGCTTATGGTACCACTGTAGTTATTGTTCTTTTTTACTGCATGTTGTTTTTTAAAAAATCCACCTTATTGGTTTTGTGTGATATCTTTTTTATATCACTTTTTGACAACATCAGCCAGAAAGTGACCAGGGAATGGTAGAAGACACAAATCTTTTGTCCATAACATTTGTTTCCTCATTGTGCAAGGCCCCCAGGGCTTTCTTTACAGTGTAGACATCTTATATTTGGATGTATATATTTGTACATTACAAAAATGCATCGCTTCATCTCTGGTCGCTCTGTTCAACATATTTTTAAAATGTAGTAGAGAAATGGCTTTGTGGGCTTTCTTATACTTAGCAAGGTGGAGCAGCCTATCATGGTGAATAGTCTTGGGCAACCTTAGAGCAGAGCTGCTTGTGGGCTTTACAATAGCTCAGCCAAGTCCACTAGAATCATTTGTCTCTTCCCCACCCCCCTGGCTGGCTTAATCCTGTATCATCCCTTTTCTGGCTCCAGAAATGCTCACTGACCTCAAAAAGCATCCTTTCCAAATCTAGGAAGACTAATAAGGCACCTGTATTTTCTTAGATCACCATAGCACCACCAATATGCCATATCTCATATAGGTATGAGGTCCTACAGGCTGGGCACAGAAGTTCCATTTTTCTGGATATCGGAATATTTTGCTGAATTTTTGCGGAAATGTTTTCAGAAGAGTCTGCTCTGATATAAGGTATGCGGGTTTTTTTTTCAAGAACAGAAGAAAACAAAAGGCCAGAGATTTCAGAGAAGCAATTCTGAAATCCAGTTTTATTAAGAACTTTGCACACTTCAGATGACTGGCCAGTGCTAGTGATCGGTGTGAAGCTGCAGAGTGTAGGGTGTCTTCTGTTTCTGAGCTTGTACCTCAGAATAAGGGCTGTGGTTGCAGAAAGACCTCTTTTTGAAATGCTCTTACTTGCTGGAAAATCCCATCAAACCTAGAGTCTAGGGGAAATATCCTAGCAAAAGTGGCATGCATACAGATCCCTTCCACTGTACTATTTGTCCAAGAAGAGCTCTGAAATTATTTACCTTGAGAAGCTCCCGGGGGAAATCGCTTCCTTCATTCAGTCCTTCTAGGTTGCCAATAAAATCGGAGCAGGACATTCGCTTCCCAATGTTCTACAAGGTGAAATAGTTGAAGAAACAAGAGTAACACAGTCATGAGACCTACAGTACTAATCATATCAAGATTATCAAGGCAGAATCCCTTGTTAGAAGATCAGTAAAGTACCCTGGGTCCTATTACCCCTTTAAATGAAAGGCTTAGACAACTTGATGGGGGACATGTCAATCGGTAGTTACAGTAAGACCCCTGTATCCACTGGGGATTGGTTCTGGGAGGGCTGTGGATACTGAAAACCATGAATAATAGTGAACACCATTGAAAATAATGGGACTTCCGGTTTAAAATACCATAGAGTTGCCTTGGAAGACCTAGAAAATGGCTAGAGAGGACACATTTTCTAGGAAGACTCTACAGTACATGTGCTGTTTTGTGTCCCGTGGATAATGAATCAGTGGATTCGGGGGTCCTACTGTATTAGCTATTAGCTATGATAGCTTAAGTGCAGAGACCAATTTTTGGCCCCACAGCAGGCTGCATGGCAGCTGTTGTGCCCTCCCCAGGATTCTGGGTTTTGGAGTCAAGTCTCCTAGAATCCTGGCTAGGCCTCGACATGAATTTGGTTTCCTCTAGAGGCCTGGTGCTTCCCCCTCTTTCAGGCCCCTCAGTGCTGGATGCCAGCCAGCCCGCCTTAAAGGAGTGGAAAGAGAACCTTCTGCTCAGCCTTCAAGGCCAGCCACCTGGGTTGATGCCCCCTCCCTTTTCCCTCCTACTCGCTTTCCCAGGGGCTGGGGAATATTGAAACTTAAAATGTGGCTTTTATTTACAGTTTAGTACTAGGCTGGCCAGAACTGGCTTTGAGGTGATACCGTATGCATATCCTTGCTCAATAAACCATGTTAACCTTACATGCATGTTGAGTTAATGTGTGTGCATGGCCTGGTTCATCACAGTAAGCCAGTGCTGCAAATTCTCTAAATTCTACCTGTGTGCTGAAGATGAGATGTCTGAGAACGCGGAGGCTGGAACACAGACGGAGAAAGACCTGGACGCAGCTGGCGACCAGGGAGCCAGCTTGCCAGATGCTGGTACAGACTTGGCAGTGGGAGAGCTGCGTCAGGAATGATGGAGGGCCGGAAGATTGGTTCCCCCCCCGACCTGATGGAGTTGGGAGTCAGGCAGGTCCTAGGAGTGGCCAGCTTTCCCTTCTCTGAGACACCTGTGCATGGGTCGGGTGCAGCCATGGGAGCCAGCTGGTTCTGCCCAGATGAATGAGGCCAAGAGGATCGTAGATCATTGAGACGGGATATACCCCTGAGCGGCGGCGTTCGTGAACCTGGGGTGAGATGGCCTCACCCAGAGGTGGAGAGAGAGGTGCAACAGCTGAAGCAGCAGATGGAGCTGATGCAAGCCAGCCTCATAGAAATCCTACAGCGGCTGCCCCAGCAACTAGCACCACCGGGCCAGCAACCAGTTCCCCCTGACCCCCAGCTGCCAGGGCCCCAGGGGGACGGGGGGCTGCCCGGGCCAGTACCTGGGGGAGGGGTGCCAGCCCCTCCAGGAGGAGCCCCAGCACTGCCAGTTCCCAGAGGCCTGACACCCCCAGCGGGTGCTGGCCTGATTGAGCTGCGGCCACGGCCACATGGCCTCAAGCAACACGACCTGAAGGCCACATTTGATGGGGATGCTGCGAAGCTGCCATTCTTCCTAACCCAGGTGATGGAATTCATGTCTCACTGGGAAGAAGAGTTCCAGACAGAAGCAAAAAAGGTGCAGTATGTTTCCAACCAGCTGGAAGGAAAGGCAGCACAATGGCTGGTGGGGCTCTACGACATGGGAGCTCCAGAACTAGGAAGTTTCCATGACTCCATAATGGCACTCCGAGCTCAATTTGAAGACCCATTGAGGAGGCGTGCACGCACAGAGCTACAGCGTCTACACCAGGGCTCGAAGTCTGTGGCCGAATCCGCTATAGAGTTTTGCTGCCTGGCTAGCCAGATCCCCGACTGGACCAAAGCCACCAAGGTGTAGTATTTCCAGGATGGGCTCAATGCTGATATCCTAGAATGGGCCTTAGTCCAAGGGTACCCAGAAACCCTACTGGGATAGGTTCAGCTAGCCGGGGAGGTGGAGACCCTGAGGCAAAGTGTGAAGCTGGCGAGGCAACAGGGCCTGGCCGGGAAGCCCAGCAGAGCCCTGGGAAAGCCCTGGGAAAGAAGGTCAAGGCAGCGTGATTGGTAAGTGGCACAGCAACAGAGACAGAGAAGGAAGAACAATTGCGAAAGGGTTTGTGTCTACACTGTGGAAAGGGTGGCCACTGCATAGCAGAGTGTCCAGAGAAACAACCAAGGAGAAGCCCCACTGAGGAGGTGGTCAAGAAGCCAGAGGGGAAGCAGACGGCACCCAAGATGCTTTTCAAGCCAAAACCCAAAGTGACAGCATGCTCCTTGGTTCCCAGACATGCAGCTGGGGAGTCCTCCTGGGAATCAGGAGGCAGTGGATCCTCTTCGGACGTTGAGCCAGTGGGAAACAGATCCACCCTGCCCTACTAAGCGCCCAAGGGCAGGCTAACCCTGAAGGGCACCCGACTGCTGTGGTGAGTGGAGTCAAAACCCCATTTTTCATTAAAGCCAGAATAGGGGTCAGTGGTAAAGCCCCTCCCCCGTAAGGTAATGGTAGTGGGGGGCTGTGGGTGTACGCAGGTACTCATCCACCCCTCCTTACTAAAGGAACTAGCCATCAATACAGTGAAGTTGGACAAGCCCATATGGCTGTCCCTGATGGACAGAGGGATGATGAACGGGGGCCCCGCAAGACAAATGACTGCCCCAGTAAAAATGAAAATGGTGAATCACCAGGAAGATCTGCAGTTTGTGATTGCCCCAGGTCTTGTGCCTGCAGCAGTGGTCAGTTTAAATCGGCTGAAATTCCACAATCCCACCATAGACTGGGTCAAGGAAATTGTGTCCTTCACCAACCCCTCTTGCATCCGGGAACATTGTTTGGACAAAGAAGGGGGGCTCCCTTGGCAAAGGGGATAGCCCTGATGAATACCACAAAGGGTCTTTAGTTGCCCTGGTGCAGGGAGAAGTGAAAGATCTGCTGGTGGAATACAAGCAGTGGCAAGTTGTTTTTGAAGAGAAGGAATGTGACATTTTGCCCCCACATAGACCATTTCACTGTGCTATTGAACTGGTCCCAGATGCCAAACTGCCTAAGCCCAAGATTTATTCCATGACTCCAGCAGAACTGGATGCACTAAGGGAATTTATAGACAAGAACTTGGCACAGGGCTTCATTAGACCCACAACTTCCCCCTTGGGGCCCCCAGTGTTGTTTAGATGCAAACAGGATTCCTCTCTCAAACTCTATATTGACTTCAGAAACCTAAACGCGGTTAGTGTTGTAAATCAGTACCCCCTGCCTTTGATGAAGGACATACTGGCTCATTTGGCCAAAGGGAAAATCTTCACCAAGCTGAACCTGAGGGAGGCGTACTATAGAGTGCGAATCAAGGAGGGGGATGAGTGGAAAACTGCTTTTAAATTGTCAATTGGAGACATTTGAATTTTTGGTGATGCCTTTTGGGTTGGCTGGGGAGTATTTATGAATTTGATTAACGATGTACTCAGAGAGTTCCTGTACAAAGGGGTATTGGTTTATCTTGATGATGGGCTCATTTATTCAGAGGACTACACGTCCCATGTTAACTTAGTGAAGAAAGTGTTGAGTAAACTTGCTGAAAACCATCTGTATGCCAAACTTTCCAAATGGGAGTTCCACCAGACCCGGTTGGATTATCTAGGGTATCACATCTCTAACAGGGGGGTTGAAATGGACCCAGAAAAAGTAAAGGGGGTTCTAGCATGGGAGCCCCCCAGGAACAGAAAACAACTACAGAGTTTTCTGGGTTTTGCTAACTTTTACAGGTCCTTCATCCCTGACTTTGCTGATGTGGCCCTATCCCTCATGAACTTGCTAAAAACCAAGGGCCTGGTGGACAGAAGAAGGGCAAGAATGGGAAGTGGGAAAAGCCTCCCCAGAAAATTGTGTGGACTGACCAATGTCAACAAGCTTTTGAGAAAATGAAAAAGTTATTCACTTCTGAGCCCATTTTCAAACACCCCGACCCTGAGCAGGCTTTTGTGGTTCAGGTGGATGCCTCTGATGTAGCTATGGGAGGGGGGGTGCTGCAACGAGATGAGGGAGGGGAGCTCAGACCTTTTGCATACCTTTCTAAGAAATTCAGTGAAACAGAACGGAATTGGCCAGTGTGGGAAAAGGAGGCTGGGGCCATCAAAGTAGTGGTGGAGACTTGGTGCCACCTGCTGGAAGGATCTTCCCAGCCTTTTGAGGTCTGGACAGACCACAGAAATCTGGAAGCTTTGAAAACCCCTCGCCGGCTGAGCCCCAGACAAATTAGGTGGGCCGATTTCTTTTACCGGTTTAACTTCACGCTGAAGTTTCTCCCGGGAAAAAGGAACGTTTTAGCTGATGCTTTTTCTAGACTCCCACAACATGAAAGCAAAAGGAAGGAGGTTGTTGACACTGTCTTCTCCCCCTCTCATTTGGGTCCTGCAGTCCTCACTCATAGTCAAGCCAAACAGAAGGGTGCTGAGGTGGGTCCCGCTTCAGTCCATTCTCCGGAAGGGAACCAGCGTCTTGCTAAACCAGTCATTTCGCTACCTCCCCTTGTCCGTCCCACCAATGGTGAGCCAGGGCTAGGAGTCCCAGGCTCCTGCCCTACCCACTTCCTTGTCAAAGGGGGAGGGTTGGTGAGCCCAGATGGCTGACACACTCTCCTGAGACTATTGGTTCCTCTCCCATCGGGGTGAAGTAGACATGTGGGAGGGATTAGCTTGGAAGGGGGAGCGCATATATGTACCTGAGGCCACGAGACTCTCCATTCTCAAAAAATTCCATGATGTGAAAAGTGCAGGCCATTTCGGTTATGTCAAGACTTTACACCTTGCTAGGAGGCAGTTTTGGTGGCCTCTCATGTGCAAGGAGGTGGAGGGGTATGTCAAAGGATGTCCCGTGTGTTCCATGGCAAAGAGGGGTGCAGGAAAGTCCAAGAGCTTGTTGGTTCCATTACCCACCCCAGGCAAGCCCTGGGAAGTGATAAGCATGTATTTCATTGTGGACCTACCCAAAAGCAAGGGGAAAACTGTTATTTGGGTGGTGGTTGACATGTTCTCAAAGCAAGCCCACTTTATTGTGTGCAAACGCATCCCCACAGCCCAGTAACTAGCCAAGGTGTTCATTCAACACATTTACAGACTGCATGGGGCCCCTGCCAAGATTGTCTCCGACCGCAGGGTGCAATTTACATCTCAATTTTGGAAAGCATTCACTAAGTTGTTCGGGATCGAAAGGGCCCTAAGCAGCAGTCATCATCCCGAATCAGATGGAAACATGGAACGAACAAACGCGACCTTGGAACAGTATTTACATTGCTACATTAATTTCTGACTGGGTGGACCTATTGCCTTCTGCTGAGGTGGCTTACAATAACGCTGTACACCAAAGCACTGGTCTCTCCCCCTTCAAAGTTGTATATGGCCTGGAGTTTGATCCACTGCCCTTGGGGGACCTGGACTCTAAGGACCCTATTCCACTAGTTCAATGGAGTGCTCAAATCAAGGACGCTTGGCCAAAAGTTGTGGCCGCTCTAGACTTTGCTAAGTCCCAGTATAAGTGGCAGGTGGACAAAAGGAGGGATCCCACCCCTCCCTATGTAGTGGGAGATCAGGTGTACCTGTCCACTAGGTTTCTCAAGAGTCCCCAACCCTTAAAAAAGTTGGGGCCCAAGTATATTGGTCCTTTTCCTATTGTGCGTCAAATCAATTCTGTGGCTTTTTAACTGTCTCTGTCTAAGTTGTATTTGTAATGTCCACCCTGTCTTCCATTCTAGCCTGCTGAAGCCCGCAACGCATCCGGACTCACTGCACCCAGCATCTGACGTACCCTGCCCAATCATGGTCAACAACGGCCAACACTTTGAGATCTCTGACATTCTGGACTCTAGAAGGCATCAGGGTGTCAGGAGGTTCTCCACTACTTTGTGAAACTTGCCATTGGGGCACACTAAATGGGTTAATGTGGAACACATCAAGGCACCTCGCTTATTGCGGAAGTTCCGTGCTCACTTCCCTGATAAGCCAGGTTGATCTTGTTCGGGTCTTGATTTTGGATTTCCTGTCTTTTCATTTCTTTTTGGTGGTATCTTCTATTGTTTGGAAAATTGTTTGGAAATTGGGTCAATTTGTCATCGGGGGCAGTATGTCATGCCCTCCCCAGGATTCTGGGTTTTGGAGTCAAGTCTCCTAGAATCACAGCTAGGCCTCGACATGAGTTTGGTTTCCTCTAGAGGCCTGGTGCTCCCCCCCTTTCAGGCCCCTCAGTGCTGGATGCCAGCCAGCCCGCCTTAAAGGCTAGGAAAGAGAATCTTCTGCTCAGCCTTCAAGGACAACCACCTGGGTTGGTACCCCCTCCCTTTTCCCTCCTACTCACTTTCCCAGGGGCTGGGGAATATTGAAACCTAAGATGTTGCTTTTATTTACAATTTAGTACTAGGCTGGCCAGAACTGGCTTTGAGGTGATACCGTATGCATATCTTTGCTCAATAAACCATGTTAACCTTACATGCGTGTTGAGTTAATGTGTGTGCATGGCCTGGTTCATCACAGCAGCATTTCTGCATTATTTCCATATGAAAAGTGCAACTGGACATCAGTTCAATTTGCAATTTCTGGTTCCCTGGCTGATCTGGTGGGTTAAAACACATTCTGCTACTCTTAGAGGCCTCTAGAAATGTGGCTGACTATGTGGAGGTCAACAAAAAGATGTACCTTTTTTTAAGAGTAAGAGGTACAGGGGTTCAGGTGAGGGCTGGGAAAAGAGTGCTGCAAACAAGGCCTGCAGCTCACACATTTTTATGCATCTCACACAATTCCTGCCCCTACCCGAGAGGCACTTCCTCCTGTAGGAGCAGTACATATCTCTGTATACTAGATGCAGGGACCGTTATTTCCACACCCTCCTTGTGAGTCTTTTAGAGGCTTCTGTGTGCGTGTGTGTGCATGCACTCATTGGTAGAACCCTTTGGTAGACCTATTTCCTTTCTTTCAATATTCAATGGTACACTTGTAGAGAAAGTGCATACTGCAACTGCAGACATTTCTGAGGATTGGTATGTATATATTCATACGTATAACAGAAATTATAATATTTTTAAGCAAAGAGTTTTTAAAGAGTTGGTTGTGTTGTCTCAAATATTATATACGTAGTAAATGTGTTTATATTTAGAATAGCCCCTGAAGAAGGCCAATTTGTGTTAAGGCCAAAACGTGTTGGGCTCTTTGACTGTCACATGGCACATGGGGTTCTGTCTCCTTTCATTCTTTCACCATGGTCATTATTGTAGGCTAACAATGCACACTCCACTAGGAACTGCTGGAGAAGTACATTGCTTTAGAGGTGAGCCCACTATAGTAGCACACTCAGTACAGTTTGGGCACAGACCCCACACTTTCCTCTAGGCTGAGTTCCAAGGAAATCTGTTCTTTTGGTTTTTTACCAGTGGTTCCCCTTCCCCCAACTTTGTTCAGTGGCTAGGTGTTAGGTTACCTTCCTTCTCCTAGAAACAGTTTTTATTTTTATTAAAAAAATGTTACAAATCTTCATATTTGTAATACTCTTGTTCTCCAACCATTTTTTTCCCTTTACCTTCCTTTATCGTGATGTGTTTTATTACATTTAGTTTTCAGTCTCTCACTTCATCTTACTACTATCATTTGGTTCCCCCTCCTCATGGCCCCCTCATCCTGAATCCAGCCCCCAGGCCAGGAACTTTGGCAGGGCCCCAACCTAATGCTAATGTCAAGGGCAGCAAGATGCTCTACTGGATTTAGGATAAAAAATAAAATAAATTAGTTTAAATGATTACACCAAAGTAATATTTATATTTATTTTAAAAAAACTAATAGATTTCCATAATAAAATTTACAATAATATCATTATTGTAATAATCCTAATCCCAGGCTCCCGGGCTCCTCAGCCCCCAGGCAGTGGCAGACTGGGTCTAAAAATATTGGTTGCCAGGAGATAAAGGGAGCCCACCCACATCTATAAGGTTATCGTTTAATTTTTATAAGAAATAAAATTTTCAAAAACATAAGTGAAATAAATGTATATATTTTAGAAATTACAGTGTACATATATTGTACATATTACTGAGAGTATACAATAGATACTAAATATAAATACAGATTGTTATAATGGCATTTTTAAATTGTCTTTTTAAATTTTTAAATAAATGGTGGATATTTTTAAATAGTTTGCTTGTACTGAACACTTTACACATTAACAGGTAGCTCAAAAGCATATTTCATGCAGTCCACTATATTACGAGCAATAGTTTGAATTCACTAGATCAGTGGTTCTTAACCTGTGGTCTGGGGACCCCCCAGGGGTTCGCAATGCCCTCACAAGGCCCCTGCGAAGGTTTGAAGGCTGCTTGGGCCACCTCCTCCCTGCAGTGGTGCAGCCACATGACAGGAGCCATTGCAAAGGCTGGCTGGCTGGTTTGGCCAGCACATTGCTATTCAATCCTCTGAAGACACAAACTTGCAGGAAGAAGCAGGAAAAAAGCCATCCCTCCCCCTCCAGTGCCTCTGAGGGAAGGCTGAATGGATGGAGTAATTGTATTATTATAATCATCAGGTATTATTGTTATTATTATTATTAGGGTTTTAAATCTTGAGTTAAGTCCGCTGAAATGACTCTCTTAGCCCCCAGTGTGCCACAAAACTCCTTCCTTCTTTTCATCCAATCAACAGTAAGCTACCAGACTAGCCATGCCCACATTCTGGTCTGTATATGGGGAAACTGGTTAATAGTTCCATAAGAATAAAATACTTTTTGTAGACTTATTTTGAAGTGAGGCAAAGGATAATGGATGAAGGATGGAGCACAACAGGAGAACAGTTTGTTTTGGTTTTATAACCTTAGTCTCGGTCCCTGATCAAGATAAATTCATTTTAAAAAACCTGCAGATGGCAAATACTAAGGACATGGCTAGATAAAAGTAAGATATTTTTATGGAAAGAAAAAGTGTGGGGGTGGAGAGAACAGTTTTTTTAAAAAGCACAACCTACTTGTTTGGGGTGGCAGGGAAACAGCAGGGGAAGCTGAGTGGGAGGCTCTAGGACCCGGGAATGAGTGTGTATGCTGGGCAGGGGAGGGTGTGTGTGCAAGGGGCCCCACTTCATCAGGGACCCACAGGGCCCACTTGCCATTGGGTAAGCTGATGCCCTGGCCAGTCCACCACTGCCCTCGGACTACAGCCCTGTCAACCCCCCACTTGTGAGGGCCATGCCCTCCCCTTTATGCTCCTCTTCCTCTTTAATCTCTTCTTGTCACATAATCTGTTACAAGGGCCTGGGGGAGAAAATGCAACGTTTTGTCATATTCCAGAATTCTGGAACCTCCCAGAGATCTTTTTCTGTTGCTGCTCCCAGACTATGGAGTGCCTTGCCGGAAGAGATCTGTCAAGCAACCTGCTTGGAGAATTTAAAAAAAACCATCAAAACGGATCTCTTCCAGCAGGACTTCTTTGAAGAGAATAGAACATTTTAATTGATGCTTCTCCCTCTTTTTATGTTTTTTGTTTTTATGTTTTATGCTTATGTTTTTCTGTTTTATGTTTGATGTTATAGTTTAAAGTCTTAGGGTAGTATTTTATATTAATGGTGAATTCACCAATTATTTTTAAATATGTGTTATTATATGTAATTTTAAGGGGGGGGTAAACTGTTTTAAATTATTACTGTCGCTATGGATTTGTTTGTTCTATATCAATTGTTGTGAGCTTCCTTGATTGCCTTATAGGCAAAAGGTGGGGTACAAAATAAAAAGTTAGTTATTATTTTTATTCTGCACCTAGCTGAATCTGCCCCCCCCTTTCTCTTCCAGCACTGATGCACAGGAGCAAATGTGGAAATTCTAACCTATCTTTCCCTTTCCAGATTCAGAATCTGGACATATTTCAGCAAATGTAATCATTCTGCTTCCAAGCTAGGCCAGCTATGGATATTTTAAAATCCCCCATGGCTGGTCAGTGTTCCTCTGATTTGCCATGGAAAAACTGACACTGTTTTCTGGGCAGCAGGGAATATATTTTTTAAAGGATTAGTGGAAGTAGAAAAGACGTATTTGGCACTCTAAACCACTTCCAGACAATTGCACAGTTTGGGTGAGATATAATGCTGTGTAACTCATTTAGGTGAGTACAAAGCTTTCCTGGCTCAGGAAATTGAAGTTTTTCTGCATTGCTCCTTTGATATATGTCAGTAATAAACTTTCCAGGTAGCAAGTAGGTGGACTGAGGCACTTACATGTCCATGAAGGTCTGTGTTTAACAGCATCAAGGCACAGGTCAGAGTGTGGGCTCCATCTGTAGCACAAGCATCGGAGAGAAATCATTAGCCTCAGCCCAGCCAGCCTTCCTTTTACTGCATGTTCCCCAAATGTTTCCATGATGTAGATCATACCTGAGTTAAAAGTGTCACCTAAATAGCTCTAAAAGCTGACAGGTAAAATCCCTACAGAACTTCGTGAACTTTTCTTAATACTGTATACACTGGAATGGAATTTTAGAAGGCGAGTTATACAAATTATTCTATACCACGGTTGATTTTTCTGAATTGTCCTGCATTGTAGTATTATCCAAAGAATTTTGGAACAAAAATTAAAAATGAACAGTTCTTGATATTTTCAGTTTTATTAGTATGAAGTAGGCTTTGCCTTTCCAAACCTTTCAATAGACATATTTTAAAATATTTAACTTGCTGTGTTTATTGTGGTTTTTAAATTTCAAAAATGTTGATTGCTCTTCTTTGAAACCATCTTAACTTTATGCACATGGAACCACAGTATTAGATTTTCAATGTGGCCAGGTGTGTTTTTAAAGAAATGGACAACGGCAGAGAGTAAGCAAGCTATAAACTGGCTGAAAGTGAGGCACCTTGGAGTGCCAAGTCTCTCTCTAAGGATCTGATGTGGAGCAGCGCAAGATTAAAACTGTGACAGGTGGCCAAGCAACATTAGAGCCTGGTCAAAATGGCAACCATTATGAATGAGGAGCAACTAGGAGAGGCTGCAGCAGTTTGCTTTTATCTGAGCCATGTAGGAAGGGCAACACTCCTTCCTGTCCTCTCCCTCTGCTCACTTAATTTATTTTTGCACTTTGAACTCAGTTTGCAGCAATGGAAGTAAGCTGACAACAAAGGGAGAAAGTGAGAGGGGAGAGAGAGAAATTGGGACATTTTAAAAGCAGCTTAAAAAGTGGAATGGCCGGGTTTTAATTGAGGTTGCCCCTGCCAAATCAGGACAGTTGGAAAGTAGGGTAGCATATTGGAAATTGTAAAATATTAAAGGTAGGCTAAATCTCAAATGCTCTCTCATCCAGAGGCCACTATGCCTGGCAGCACTACTCCTAGAACTACAGGGAAATGGGAGTGTGTACAAAAATATTATTTTTAACTTCAAGTTCTAATTTTACATAGCAGAAACCAAGAGCTGGTTTCTATATGCAGAGAGTAGGGTGCACAAGGAAGCCAGAAGTGAGGGGCAGAGAACACTGTTGAGTCCAGCCTACTCTTTTCCACCCATTGACCTTCTCTGGTAATGGCTGTCAGAGGTGGGGATCACCTCCAGACTGGTGCTGACGAGTAAGCCTCAACCCTCCATACATACACACACCTGATGCTGAACAGTTGGCAGAGCAGTCTGCCCTATACTGTCTTTCCCACCACCATTCAGCTTCCTGTCCCTCACCTGTCTTTTTGAGACAGCAAAAGGTGCAGGGTCTTTGGCAAACTGCACTTTGTCCAGCTCCAGCAAGTGTGGGCTGCTGTAACTCAGTGACACAGCAATGTGGGACTGTCAGGTTGCAGATACATGACTAGCCCAGCAGAGATCTCTGCGTACTGAGAACAGAACCAATTGATCCCCAGGCCCCCCAATCTCACCCACCCATCTTCTTCTCATTTCATAACATCTCACCCTCAGAAGAGATGGCTTTAGGATTGCACTCATAGTAACGCTGTGAAAAATGAGCTAGAACTCGCTCCCGCTCCTGGGTCTCACCCATAAGGGCTAGCTCCTTCAGGAAGGACCTGGGGAAAAAGAAGGACCAATAGTTACTTGGAGTAATATCCACTGACCCATCAGAGTCTGCTATTGAGGGGAGCCCCAAATCATCTCTCTTCCTTTGGCAGTATAAGGTTTAGAAAACCACCCCCTCCTGTACACTGATATGAACCTCTTGCCTCCCCTCATCACACAAATGGCACTGTTAGCTCAGACAACACAGTCCTTCTGTATGACCACCAGCAATCCATGACAAGTAATCTTGTCATCTCTCTAGACATCTGTGGACCCAAGCAACTCTGCAGTATCAGTCAAGGTGGCTATAATAGATCAAAAAGTCTGGCAAAAGTTGCTGTCTCACAGAATCCCATTCCTCACATAACTGACCATACAGCACACTAATAAGCAATGCAAAGGAGGAAAAATAATTTCAAGAGCAAAGGAATGTGGGCAAGTTATCATCCTCTGTATCTGGAACATGCCCTCAAAGATCTCAAATCAGAATGCTCAGTTCAAAAGTTGTTTCAGGACTAAGTGACTGAATTTGTTTCAGAAGTTGTTGCCTTGTCTGTGCTGGCAGGAAAAAGTACAAGACTATACATTAATACCATATAGTGCACTAATGCAATAATATACTAATAGCCTTGAATTGTGAACTTGTCAGGAAAGCATCAGGCCTTCAGTGACCAGTCATCTTCTCACTGAATTGTTTTAATGAACTAAATTACTTTGCTAAATTACTTTGCTTCTACATTTTTTTAAAAAAATAGTTCAGGCTTTAATGTATAGCAGCTGCTTTTAGTGTTACTGTCATTTTATAATTCTTACAACTATCTGAATATATTGCTGTTAACTGCTTTGAGCTCGTTTAAGGAAAGGTGGGTTCTATGTGTTTTCAATAAATAAACTCTAGCTATTTTTCTGTTCCAAAGACTAGTTTCAGACTAGTTTAGTTGAACTTCATTCCAACTGAAATCACTGGATCTCATGAGTTAACTTAAAATTACATTGATTTTAAGTTAGGCATGATTTAACATAAACTACATCAATGATTAAGATAGTCTGGTTCCAGTGCAGTAACTGCCCTATTGTTTGTATGTATGTATGTGTGTGTATATATATATATATATATATATATATATATAAATATCCCGACGAAATGCAATCGAGGCGGCTTACAACAATTAAAATATACATCCTGGACCCTCAATCCCACCCCACCCACCTTAAAATGCAATTAAATAATTCAGGAATTAAAACATACTTTTAAAAAATACAAAAAATAAAAATAAACAACGGACAGTGGCCGTAGCGAGATCGGGACAAGCTAGATTTTCTTTTCTTTTTTGATGGCCGGGTATCTATTCAGGAAAGGCTTGCCAGAAGAGATCCATCTTAAAGAGTTTTTTTAAAGCTATTTAGGGTGATGATATGACAGATCTCATCTGGCAGGCCATTCCATAATCTGGGAGCAATAGCTGAAAAGGCCCTCCAGGAGGTCGAAGAAACCGTAGCTTTTAAAGGTTGTAACAAATTCCTCCCAGAGGACCTGAGTGTACAGGGAGGATTATATGGAAGGAGGTGGTCTCGAAAATAGGTTGGACTCAAACCATTTGGGGCTTTAAAGGTGGTAATCAACACCTTGTACTAGGCCCAGAAACTAATGGGCAGCCAGTGGAGTGATCTTTGAATCATAGATGTTATTGTTAACAGGGGCCAGACTGCAATAGAGGGATGGAAGAGATTTAAAACCATTCCTTCTTAAACGGTTTCCGTCCCAGATGATTGTTCTGAGAACTTTGGAATTAAGAACTGATGTTTGCTTGTTTTATTCTATCCTTTCCCTCTTTCTTCCCTTCTGCATTGTTGGCAAGGACTCATCTGAAAGTTGCTCTGGTACTCTTTTATTAGCTGTAGACCAAAGAAAAAGTGTTTAAATAAATAAATTCCATGTTGAAATACAGTCGTCAATAAATTGGTGTAACAGAAGACTTCCAAAGCTGAAAAAGAAAATTTCAGTTGGCAAAGACAAGCTTAAGATTTGTGTTTCAATGCAATCTAAGCAAAGAATCTCATAGCATAGTAAACAGTTAATCCTTTGATCCTGCACCTTTCAAATATTGAAAGATGTAGAGACCTGGTATAAGCCTGTCCTCTCTAGTTAAACTTGCACTGCACCAGACATGACAGGATGCAGGTTCCCCTGTCCTTTGCCCATCCTCCTTTGCAAGGACGGACAAATACTTATTTTGCTTTCTATAACTCATTTTTCCCCCTCTGTCATGTTTTCCCCATGCCATTTCCACTTCCATTTGCAGTATTTTAAAAAATGAACTGCAATGGGAAATGCATATGTATTTTCAGGCATGCAAAAATTTGGAAGCAATTTTCCCTAATGCATGCATTTTTGTGAGCACTGTCCCCTAATGTATGCTCCTTTTAATGCTATATTCCTTGATGTATACATTTTTGTATCCAGTTTCACCTAATGTAGACTTTTTGGATTGGAGAAAGGCACCACAAAATTCAGAGAATTGCAAAAGCTACAAATTGAAATATATTGTTCTATGATCCCATCTTTCCTATTTAATGATTCTCCTATAGTAAGGTGGTGGTGATGGAGTAGTAGTTATAGAAAAAACAGGAAAGATTAAATTGGAAGACAGTGACCTCCCCTCTAAAATTCTGAGAACAAGGCATAAAAAATTGTATAATAAATACTCTCAGGCCAATAGTTGGTTGATGAGTGGGAGAGGGTGTGAATCCTTTCTTCCCATGCACCATTTTACCAGGCAGAAATAGCTACCACCCCTTTCTTGGGGGGGAAAGACAGGAACAACATAAGCACCTCACTTTCCCTCTAGTGGAACTGATACTGGTCTGGAGGCAGTTTAAATTTGATTACAAAATGGAATGTACAGAGAAATGAGGTTCCCCTTAGCCACAGCATTGTTGATTTAACCCCATTTGGCCCCAGTACTCCTTGTCTGCTGAAAAAAGAAGACATGGTTCGGTCATGGTTATCAGCCCTCGGTATCCACAGTCGCCTTTTTGTATCCAAGGATTCCACAACCCACTGCTTGAAAATATTCAAAATAATAATAATAATAATAATAATAATAACCTACTTTGCCATTTGATATAAAGGGCACTATTTTACTATGTCATTGTATATAATGGGACATGAACATCCACGGATTTTGGTATCTATGGGAGGTTCTGGAATCAAACACCAGCAGATACCAAGGGCCACTGTATCATGTACACACATCAGATTTATTTAAAAACAAAAGTTTTAAGATCTGTGGATAATGAAATTGGAGAATAAACGTCTTGCAATCAAAGGTGGACATTATCCAAGAGGTGACTATAACAATCTCAGAATCACATATATACTGAATCTGAACTGCAATTTTGAGAAGAGAGCAAATGATTTTGAAAACATTCTATGTTTTAAGTACCTGGTGTATTGTTATGAAGCATAAAAACCTGGATCTCCTTCAACAGAACCATGACTATAGTGACCCCATTATGTCAAAGAATAATAATCTGTACATGCCCTAAATCTAAGATTAGCTTTCATAACTTGGGAACCAACCCCCCCCCCCCGCCCTCGCTCCACAGTCTGCATGGAGTTCATTGGCTATGTTTGTGGCCCACTAGGTGCTAGATCCATCCAACTTGGCTTGGCAATTCTGGGCTGGTACAAAAAACAAAAGGGTTATCCAGGGATGATGAGCTGCCAAGGCAGGGGGAAAAAATTAGAACTGCTGTATTTCAACAGCTATAAATAAATGTTAATCCTGAAAGCAAATGCAGACAATCTTCTGTGGAACTCCTTTTAAACTCAGGTTTTCATGACTTCACCATTTCTAGGACTGCACATATCCCTCTTGAACACTCACCTCAGTGCTTGATCCAGACTCATTCCAGTGAATTCAAAGAACTTGAGATACTCCCCTGCAACCATCTTACTAAAATCATTACTGGAAAGGAGAGGATAAACAAGATTTTTAAAACTCTTATCATATGAGAAAAGGATAAAAACTAAGGAGAGGGAAACATGGGGACATCATGATTACCACAACAAGGAGAAGAAAGACAGGATTTAAGGCACAATTCATACAAAGCCAGCAAAAGCACCTCACCATCTTTGATGAAGGACGTTATTCGACAGTGCCTTATGTGCATTAATTTCTAGTGAAAGCTTCATTCTCTAGTGGCTAGATACACATTAGAAGTGAAGGCATACATAGATAGTGCAAATGTTCTTGTCAAGCTACAGGAACTGCAGCATAAATCATCCCTGGGGCATAAGCTATGTGGGCCATACAGAAAACATTGTCACCCCAAGAGTGTCTCATAAAGGCAAGCTAGCCAAAGGTTTACTGATTATTCTTGAGTGAAGGTGGTATTTGATTTGTTGTCCCCCACAAGGCTTTCTCCTCAGGATATTTCTGCATGAATGTACTGGTAGATGGATTCCCTCAGGGAGTTAACAAAGCTCTGGGTGAACGGCCTTTTCTCCTAATACCCACACGTACTTCTTCCCTAGGTGACGGGCTACATCTGCTTTTTTGAAACCATCCAGATTGTAGAGCCTCTTTGCCAGGCGCTTAGCAGCCTCCAGATCAGCCTTGTGTCCATTGGAGAGAGTGTCCGTGCTGCCCAGGGCCAGTTGCTCTGTGCTGTCCATTTCAGAATCCGAGTCAGACACCAAGTGACTTAGAGGATGCTCACTAAAACAAAAACACAGAAGCTGTCACAGGTTTGCAAATCAACAGCCTTTTGTCTTGGTGTCCTTCACTGAAGACACTTCTAGATGAAAGGGGGGTCAGATGTGCTGATAAGGAGCTGTGGCAGTTACAGTTCTCTATTTATCCAAATGGCAAACCTGAGGCTAACAGAACCTGTATGGATAGCATCAGAATGACATGAAATCCTTCTAGGAATTGGCACTTTTAAGTACCATTTCCTACCATTCCCAGTATAGTGATCCACCAATGCTGCCCATTTCACTGTGAAACATTAAAGTAGGAAGCTTCAACTGGAATAATGGCAGATATATTAACTGGCTCAGAAGACAGGAGGTGGAAAATCGCTGCTAAGTATTAGGTCCAAAGTGAAAAGAACTGCACAGTGGGCCCTCAGTATCCACTGGGGGTTGGTTCCAGAACCCCCCTCCCCATGGATACCAAAATCCATGAATACTCGAGTCCTATTATATATAATGGCATAGTAAAATGGTGCTCTTATATAAAGTGGTGAACAGCAAGGTTTGCTTCTTGGATTTTTTTCTGTATATTTTTGAGCCATGGTTGGTTGAATCCATGGATGCAGAACCCATGGATACAGACGCCTGACTGTATTATGAAGAACTCCACACCTGAAACTTTTGCCTCTAAATGCTTTAAGTCTCCTTTTCTATATCTTATCTGTGGCAAATATCTCTTTTCATACCACCTTTTGAACAGATGTTTCTTTAAAATGGTTTACAAAACAAAAAAAATATATAAAATAATAAAATATATAATACAATTAAGTAAAACAGAGGCATAAAACATTTATTGAAAATAACCAACTGGAGCATATTTTTATTGAACAATAGTACAATCCTAATTCAAAGATGTACTAGCTATATGGGGTAAGGAATAGGCAGAAGCTTCCTATGCCAGCTGAAATAGTCTTCTGCTGGTTATGCTGGCATAACCCCTTTCTGCTGACTGATTCAGGTATCAGCCAGCGACAGATCTGCCATCACAAATACTGTGCTCACTGTCATTGAACTCAGGCTGAAGAGCCCAAAACAGAAGCATCAAAGGAGTAGAACAAGGAAGGAGCTGAATTATGCCAGATCCAAACCTACCCCATCCCAATGATGCAGGCACTATATTGGCACAATGTTAGGCTTGATAGAGAATTTCAAGCACCTTTAGGCTGAGAGTAGTTGAGATTCAGCACACTGTCAGGTCTAAGATCATCTCAGCTGGCTCTAAGCCATCTTGGTGAGTCTGGATTGTGTTTCAAAGCAGAGATGGAAATAACTAGTTATATAAACTATTACATTGTTAGATTTTTCTCTCAAAGGGTAGTCACCAATGGCTCCTCTTCGTCTTGGAAAGATGTGACCAGTGGGGTGCCACAAGGTTCTGTCCCACAGTGGGCCCAGTGCTATTCAACATCTTTCTCAATGACTTGGATGAGGGAACAGAGGGCATGCTTATCAAGTTTGCAGATGACACCAAATTAGGGTAGCTAATACCCACGGGGACAGGATCAGAATTCAAAATTATGACCTTAACAGATTAGAAAGCTGGGTCAAAACTAATAAAACTTGGAAGCTGACCGTGATTACAAAATGGCCAAATATGGCACTGCAGCCTCCCAGCTCTTCTGGAACAGTATCGGCAGGGGGACAGCATCATCCAAAACAGCCCCCCTGCCGCTCAGCAGCCTCGCAACAGGGACGAGCCTGTTGGCATTACAAATCGCCATCAGAAAAAGTCCTTGGTCTTGAATGGTCAGGAAATAGAGAATGAGACTTCCGGTGGCTGAGGCGGCGCGTTTGGTCGAGCTGAGGTTGAGCTCCTGAGTTCGACTGCTTGGCGTACGGGCGTTCCACCTAAGGGAAAGCTATGGTGGAAATTTAACTGTCTTGGGGAATAGACAGTCGAGGGAGCTTGCATGGACCTGTTTTGCCAGCTGAATAGTGCAAGCTGAATAGAGAAATATCCCGCTACGCGGTAAGCTTGCTGGCTATGGAAAGCTGAGGAGGTCGGAAGCTATCCCGCCCACGTCAACGCTCCCAAAGGGTTAAGCGCCGTCACCACTTTTTTAAAATTATCTCTACTAAAGGATTAAAAGGAATGGAAAACGAAGACCTTCCACTATACCAGGAACATTAAAAGCCCAGGTATTTTTCCTTCTTTGAATATTCTATTGACAAACAACAATAAACTTATGCCAGTGATTTTTCACCGGCACGAAAGTAGGAAGGATCCGAAAGAAAGGACTCAAACTAAGACAGACGCAAATAACCTGGGAAAAGGGTTACAAGAGTGGGAAGTGAAACCGAAAGATAGAAATTCCGTGCTGAGAGCTGGAAATAGTCTATAGAATATTAAGAGATAATGTATAGAAGAACCAGAGACTTATAAGGGAGTTTGAAAATTAGCAACGAGTGTCAGCTAAGGAGACGGGGAAAGACGTCAGCTGTGAGCAGAACTAAGTCAGAGTGGAGGAAACCGGGGGCGAGTTTGAGAAGAATAGAGAAAGCCTGATTGACGAAGAGAAGAAAAGTGTGTAAGTAATGAAAGTTAGTGGCTTAAGCCAGTAAGGAAAGGAATCAATAAACTTTATAGTAGGGCTGAAGGATAAACACTATATGATAACGGAAGAAGAGGTTGCAGGAAAACAGAGGGCAAGGATCAGATAACAAGGAAGACGAAACGGAAGAGGCTTGAATAGAAGGAACGGGTAGATTTCAAAAGGAGTGAGTAACCGGAATTTACAGTTAAGAAGGAAGACGGAGAGGAGATAATACAAGAAGATAAGAAGACACGAAGGTGTGGTGTGGATATTGAAGACTTATAGATCTGAGAGAGATAAATGAGGTATAAAAAGGACATATGATAAGGGGAAATAAGTAAAGTAAACCCGGGTATAGAATATCATATAGTGAGGATATAAAATCTTAATCCTAGCCAAAGATATTAATACACTGGATGGATATACGGAGTTACTGTTTACTAAATAGATCGATATAACTATTTTGTGACTTACTTTGTAAAATTGATTGGATTTAATTGACATACCTAATTGATATAATTTATCAAGGAATTGATTAATTGATTTATACAGACCTACGGAATCTATCTGATACTTTGTATTATGAAATTTAATTATTGCTGGTTAATAGCTGATTCATGATTGTTAAATCTTTACCAATTTATTAATTTCTCATATTGATTATTCTTAAGGGCATTCAAGTCATAGACAAACTCAGTGTTGGATTTAAAAGGTAGATTATAAAACTTCACCTTATTGAAGTGACAAATTAATCTGAGTTGAATGGAAATGTAAAGTATATTTGTAAGAATCTATTTGTATTGATTTTGTACTGATTTAGTGAGGAATGGCTAAGAGATTATTGGATGTGTTAATCTGTTAGTATAATCAATATGTTTGGAGGTGAAGATTGTTAACCCTTGCGAAAGAGAATTAGTTGAAATCCTCTTAAGGTAATGTAATACTCTTGTCCAATGGATACACTTATCTGATGTGGTGATTAATTAATATAAAGCTGATCAAGAGAATTAGATAGAATAAAAAGTGATAAAGGCGGAAGATCAGGAAAGTTGTAAGAAAAAGGTAATGCCCATTACTAGGAAAACATTGGCCAAACAAAAGGAACAACTGGAAAATATGAGAAGATCATCTGTGGATATGTCTACTAAAGTAACAGATATAAGCCAGTTATTAATGTCAGAATTTAAAAAATTGAGAACAGAACTTAAAACTGAAATGAAAGATCTAAAGGGGGAGATAAGAACAGATATACAAAAACAACTAGATAGTTTTGGAAACCAATTGGAAACAGTGACAAAGGACATATCCAAGATTACCAATGATCTAAAAGAAGTACAGGAAAAGTCTGCCAGTTTAGAAAGGAGAACTAAACTATTAGAAACTAGAGTGGAACAAGAGGAAAGTTATAAGTTGATACAGGAATTAAGAAATAGATCTAAATGTATTAAAATAAGAGGTCTGGAGGAGAAAGCTAATGAGGATTTGGCAACAAGAATTATACCAACGATCGCGGAATATATAGGGTGGGACTGTGACCATCTAGACTTGGAAATTGACAAACTTTATCGAATAAATTCTTGGATTGCCAAAAAGAATAAAACACCAAGAGACATCGTGGTATATTTTACCAGGGAGAGGACTAGAGATATTATAATCCAAAGGAATTTCAAAGAACCACTTAAAATAGAAGACCAACCAGTAAAGATATTCAAAGATATACCATCACAAATTATAAAAAAAAGAAGAGAATATTCCTTCCTAACTACAATTTTGAGAGATAGAAATATATTTTATAAGTGGAACAAAACAGAGGGGGTGACATTGACATATAATTATAAGAAATATGTACTCAATACCATAACGAAGGCGGAAGATTTTCTAAAGAAACTACAATATAAAAAAAGAGAGAAAAGTAAAAAGGAGAACCTAAGGGAAAATAGACAAGAGAGCGAGGAAGGAAAACAAATAATAAATAGAGAATTAGTAGAAGAAAAAGACCAGGAAAAGGAAAAAGGACAAACCCAATCTGAATGTGGAAAAAAGCAAAAAGGTGAAGAGAAGACAGCTAGAAGACAAGAAAGGGATAAAGTGAGAACTTTAGAATTGAGCGAAGATGAGGTTAGTGAAACAGATTTGAGACAGGAAGAAGAAGAGGAGTCTAATCTTGAAACGGAGGCTGAAGAGGAGTCAGAAGAGGTAGAGGAAGTTGAAGACATTACAAACGAAGTATTAGGGGCAGTAGGAGGCTCTGATATATAAGCCTATAGGGGAGGGAAAAGGAAATAGAAAAGAGAGGGTTTGGAACTAATTAAATAAAGAAACTAAAATAAAATGGCGACTAAATTGTTTTCATGGAATGTGAATGGATTAAATTCTCCCAAAAAAAGGAAAATGGTATTTCACTTTTTGGTAAAACAGAGAGTAGACATTATATGTTTGCAGGAGACCCATATTAAGACAGAAGATCAACGATTATTGAGAAATGCAAAATTAGGTAATATTTTCGCTACAGAAAGCGATAAAAAGAAAAGAGGAGTAGTTATATATGTAAAATCAAAGTTTGAATCGAAGGAAGTATTTAAAGATAAAAATGGGTCATATTTAGGAATAGAAGTAAAGATCTTAGAAAAAAAGATACTAGTGGTGGGAATATACGGACCACAAAATAACAAGAAGCATTATATAGAAGAACTAAGGAATAAAATTATGGAGTTTGACTACGAGAGTTATATTATCATGGGAGATTGGAATGGGGTTTTGGACCCAGATATCGATAGATCTAATACCGTTGTAAGAAACAAGAAGCAAGGAAAATTACCTAAAAATATAGAAGAGATGATGGAGCTGTTGAGCTTGGTAGATATTTGGCGTTATAGACACAATAAAGAAAGGGATTACACATTTTTCTCAGACCGATTTAAATCTTGGTCTAGGATTGACATGTTTCTTATATCTAAAGATTTGATTAAAGATATAAGACAAGTGGACATATTACAAAAGATTATATCAGACCACTGTCCAATAAGGTTAGAAATCAAAGGTATTAGGAAACAGTACCAGTGGAGATTTAATGATCTTATATTAAAAGATGAAACGGTGACGATGAAAATTAAAAAAGAATTAAAGTTCTATTTTAGTGAAAACGAAGACAAAGGCACGCCACAGGATGTGGTGTGGGACGCGGGGAAAGCTGCAATAAGAGGGATAATAATGCAGCAAGAGAAAATTATAAAGAAGAACAGAGAGGAAAAGGAGAAAATGTTGATGAAAGAAATATCAGATAGAGAAAAGAGACTAAAAACAAATCCATCAGATAAAAGAGTTAAAAAAGAATTGGAGGAGTTAAGAAAGAAGTTAGAGGCAGAAATGTTATGGGAAATAGCTAAGAGAATAAAACGCCTAAAATTGGCCCATTTCGAACATGCAAATAAGTCAGGGAAGTGGCTCGCGTATAAGCTAAGGAAAGAAAATGAGAGGAAATTAATAACAGAGTTAAAAGTGAATGAACAAAGATATACGAAACAAAAGGATATTTTGAATATATTTCATGATTTCTATACATCACTATATAAGAGCCACTATACAGGGGAAAGTATCAAGATTCGAATCCAACAATATCTAAACAAGGCAAATATTGAAGAGATTAAATCAGAACAAAGGCAAGAACTAGAAAAGCAAATAACAAAAGAAGAGATAAGAGAAGCAATTAAAAGTATCAAAGTAGGAAAATCCCCAGGTCCAGATGGATTTACGCCAATTTATTATAAGACATTTGAAAATGAATTAATAAACCCGATGTATAAGCTGTTTAATAAGACCGTACAGAATAGATGCCCAGCAACTTGGCAAGAAGCAGATATAACTTTGATCCAGAAACCAGATAGAGATCCCACACTTCCAACAAGTTATAGACCTATATCATTGCTAAATGTCGATTATAAAATATTTGTAAAGATATTATCTGAAAGATTGAAGAAAGTGTTAGCGTCATGGATTCAGAAAGATCAGAATGGTTTTCTGCCAGAAAGACAGATTAAGGATAATATCAGGACAGTAATCGACATTATAGAATTATATGAAAAGAGTAATGAAAAGAAGCTAGCAATGATATTTCTAGACGCTGAGAAAGCGTTTGACAATATAAGGTGGGAATTCATGTTATTGGTGCTGGAAAAAATGAATATTGGGAATAATTTCCTTAATTGGATCAAAAGTATATATCAAAATCAACGAGCTCGTATAATAGTGAATGGTGAAAGAACTAAAATTTGTCCAATAGAAAGAGGCACGAGACAAGGGTGCCCTCTTTCACCTTTACTTTTTATAATAACAATAGAGGTTTTGCTTAAAAAAATAAATTTAGATCCAGAGATTCGGGGCCCTAGGGTATACAATAATGAATTCAAACAAAAGGCTTTTGCTGATGACCTGGTGTTATTCCTAGAAGATCCTAATAGTAGTATAAAAAAGGTGATAGATATAATAGAGGAATTCGGCCAATTGGCCGGTTTCAAAATAAATAAAGAAAAAACCGTGTTAATAACAAAAAATATAAGTGAGAAAGAAGAACAAGAATTAAGAGACAAATCCCAGTTTGCTATAGTAAAAAAAGTAAGATACTTGGGGATAGTTATTACTAATAGGAATTCAGAACTCTACGACAACAACTACGGACAGATATGGAAAGATATAAAAAAAGATCTAAACAGATGGAAGAACTTAAATTTGTCCCTCTTAGGACGAATCTCCACAATAAAGATGGTGGTTTTACCCAAGATGATGTTCCTATTCCAAAATATTCCCATTCTAACCTCGGATGCGGTATTTAGGTCATGGAATAAAGATTTACTAGAGTTTATTTGGGCAGGGAAAAAACCCAGAATCAAGATTAATACACTATGGGACACCAAAGAAAGGGGAGGTATGGGCCTCCCAAATCTAAGATTATACTTCCATGCGTGCGCCCTAATATGGATTAAGGACTGGATGGACTTGGAGGATGAAAAACTATTGTGTTTGGAAGGGTTTAATCTTAGATTTGGGTGGCATGCCTACATGTGGCACAATAAAGATAAGGTCCATAAAGATTTTAATCATCATTACATTAGGCGTGCACTGTTAAGAATTTGGCAGATATATAAAAAGAAATTCTATATAAGACTACCCTTGTGGATCTCAAATCATGAGGCTTTCTATAAAAAAGAAAATCTGTATCGGGGAAAGTGGTTAACTTATAAAACACTACTTAAGAAGCAGGAAGATCGATATGTAATGAAAACACAGGAGGAATTAAAAAATGAAGGTGTCTCATGCTACTGGTTCTTATATCGCCAACTTTTGGAAAAATTTAAATGGGACTCAAAAATAGAGGGGTTTGGAATGGAAGAAGTAGAGTTCGATAAGATAATAGGCGGGGGAAAGAAAAAATTAATTTCAAAAATATATAATCTGTTGTTGAAACGCAACTTAGAGATGGATGTGGTGAAACAATATATGATTAAGTGGGCTCAACAAATTGGACAAGAAATCAGATTTGAGGAGTGGGAAAAAGCCTGGAAGGTAAACGTAGGCTTTACAAGATGTTATACATTGAGAGAAAATTTCTACAAGATGATGAACATGTGGTACCTGACTCCAGAAAGATTGGCCAAAATTTATAAAAACACGTCCAACAAATGTTGGAAATGTGGAGAAGCGAAAGGGACTTATATTCATGTCTGGTGGTCTTGCAAAAAGGTAAAAAAGTTTTGGAAGGAGATATATAGGCTGATTGCAAGTACATTGAATATAGAGATAACAATAGATCCAGAACTGTCACTATTGAATATGCTACATAAATTAAGCCCTACTACCCAAAAGAAATATGGGAGATTATTACTATATGCAGTTACAGCAGTTAGATTACTAGTGGCCCAGAAATGGAAAGGACAACAACTCCCCTCAACTAATGACTGGATCCACTGGGGGTTGGTTCCAGAACCCCCCTCCCCATGGATACCAAAATCCATGAATACTCGAGTCCTATTATATATAATGGCATAGTAAAATGGTGCTCTTATATAAAGTGGTGAACAGCAAGGTTTGCTTCTTGGATTTTTTTCTGTATATTTTTGAGCCATGGTTGGTTGAATCCATGGATGCAGAACCCATGGATACAGACGCCTGACTGTATTATGAAGAACTCCACACCTGAAACTTTTGCCTCTAAATGCTTTAAGTCTCCTTTTCTATATCTTATCTGTGGCAAATATCTCTTTTCATACCACCTTTTGAACAGATGTTTCTTTAAAATGGTTTACAAAACAAAAAAAATATATAAAATAATAAAATATATAATACAATTAAGTAAAACAGAGGCATAAAACATTTATTGAAAATAACCAACTGGAGCATATTTTTATTGAACAATAGTACAATCCTAATTCAAAGATGTACTAGCTATATGGGGTAAGGAATAGGCAGAAGCTTCCTATGCCAGCTGAAATAGTCTTCTGCTGGTTATGCTGGCATAACCCCTTTCTGCTGACTGATTCAGGTATCAGCCAGCGACAGATCTGCCATCACAAATACTGTGCTCACTGTCATTGAACTCAGGCTGAAGAGCCCAAAACAGAAGCATCAAAGGAGTAGAACAAGGAAGGAGCTGAATTATGCCAGATCCAAACCTACCCCATCCCAATGATGCAGGCACTATATTGGCACAATGTTAGGCTTGATAGAGAATTTCAAGCACCTTTAGGCTGAGAGTAGTTGAGATTCAGCACACTGTCAGGTCTAAGATCATCTCAGCTGGCTCTAAGCCATCTTGGTGAGTCTGGATTGTGTTTCAAAGCAGAGATGGAAATAACTAGTTATATAAACTATTACATTGTTAGATTTTTCTCTCAAAGGGTAGTCACCAATGGCTCCTCTTCGTCTTGGAAAGATGTGACCAGTGGGGTGCCACAAGGTTCTGTCCCACAGTGGGCCCAGTGCTATTCAACATCTTTCTCAATGACTTGGATGAGGGAACAGAGGGCATGCTTATCAAGTTTGCAGATGACACCAAATTAGGGTAGCTAATACCCACGGGGACAGGATCAGAATTCAAAATTATGACCTTAACAGATTAGAAAGCTGGGTCAAAACTAATAAAACTTGGAAGCTGACCGTGATTACAAAATGGCCAAATATGGCACTGCAGCCTCCCAGCTCTTCTGGAACAGTATCGGCAGGGGGACAGCATCATCCAAAACAGCCCCCCTGCCGCTCAGCAGCCTCGCAACAGGGACGAGCCTGTTGGCATTACAAATCGCCATCAGAAAAAGTCCTTGGTCTTGAATGGTCAGGAAATAGAGAATGATTTGTATGCTTAGCTATCAAGCAACCATTGCCTTTACAGAGTATAGACCTTTTAAGCCTGAAAGGCTGGTATCTTGTTCCCCCATTTATTGATCTGCCTAACTTTTGGGGACTGGGGTGCATTGTGATTCTCTTCACTTCCCCTCCTTTGTTGACTTTATTATGGTTTCTATTGTATAATATTTTTTAAAATGTGTATTATTTGAAGTAATCTGCAGTGAACCCCTTTGTAATCATTTAGTGTTTATTGCTGCTCATTAAATTGTTGCAATGCACTTGGATAATGATGTGAAAAGTCTCCCTTAATTATACCTACCCCATTTTCTCTCTAGGCTTCTCCCTCTCCCCTCTCTTCTGCTTTCCACACACACTGTTTCACTCGGGCACATGTTTTGAGGGGGTTGGAACTATTCATTTGGTGCAAAAAAGAGTCATTTAGGAGAACATGCTTTCTCCATGTCTAAGTAAATCTCACTGAATCCTTTAGTAATCTTTTAATATGATTATTATTGCTCACACAGTGCTATGCACTTAGATAGTTTTCCTCACCATCCTTCATTTCTTTCTCTCTCTTCTCTGCCAACCAAAAAACCTCTCATTCTGTTTTTCACCCACCCCTTTCCCCAGTAGATCACACACTTTGAGGGATTGGAGCTCAGAGCCAAAAGATAGAGTTAACTAAATTCATGTCCTCACATCCTTGTCTTTTTTAAAAAAAATTAATTTGACAGTGTTAAACATTAAAACTGGGAGATTATTTCATTGCCACTAATACAATAACTGAAGTAGTTGCCTGAATTAGTGCAGATTAAGTTGTTTCTTATAACATTAGTTTCCAAAAGAGACTGTAGGATTTACAGGAAATAGCATGCATATCGTTACTGTTGAACCTAGGGGTACATTTTTTGTTTGTTACTGACACTTTAATACGTCTTCTTTTTTACATTCTAAAATTACCTTCTCCCAAGTTGGTATTTTCCTCCCCACTCCGATGTACTACAAAGCCTATTAATATTGCCTGGAGATGGTGAGTGTTCAACAGGTCTGGAAACTATTAAAGCATGAGATCTCATCTCACAACTTTTCCATTTAATTTTTGTGATTGATCTGCATCTTCTCTACCTCCCCTCTCCCTATCAAGAAGCATGATCCACAAAGCAGTGGAACAGCACACATTTGGCTCATTTAGCTCAATGCAACTTACTTCTAAGTAGATTTTGAAATCTAATTTGTAAGCTCTGGATTATCGCTACACAGGTAATTGTTCTGTATCAATTCATTTTGTCCATAAGTAAGTATATGTGAAGAAGACAGGAAACTAAGTAGCATTTGTAGGTTGCAAGGCAGTATGTATTTGAAAACACACAATTATTATGGGGATGTTTTCTACAATTAATGTATAAAGCTCTCAGTTAAAATATCTGAAAAATTCAATAACAGTTTCTAGAAACAGTTGTGTATTGCTCATTCTAGTCTGCCTGCATGGATGCAGAAATTACTTCACATTATTTACTTGCATTAGTTCTTTTTAGAATCGTTGTTGGACATGAACAACTGGCAGCAAAAACAGTTTAAAAGGAGAAAAGGAGAACATATTTATCTAGCAGCTTCCATTTCTGCTAATGGCTGTAAAAATAGCACTGTGGATTGAAGTGAATTGTTTGATAGATCTTCTGAACATCTTTCCAGGCTTTCACAAGCTTGGATTTCTAAAAATGTTATTTTGAAAGAATATGCAAGCTGATCAAACAAGCAGAAACTGGAATGGCTTTTGGCAAAACATAGTAAAGATGCAACTGAAATTGTGGCTGCTTTTCCCACTAGCAGTTATGAAATACTGACAAAACACCAACTGAAAAAAATGTGCCCTTTGTAATATGGTCAATGATCTATAAAGCCAGTATGCCATAGTGGTTTGAGTATTGAACTAGGACACTGATAGACCAAGGTTCAAATCCTCACCTGACTACGGAAACCCACTGGGTGACCTTGGGCAAGTCACACTCTCTCAGCCTCAGAAGGCAAGGGCAAACCCCTCTGAAGAAATTCTGCCAAGAAAACCCTGTGATAGGTTTGCACTCTAGAAATGACTCGAAGGTGAACAACAACAGCAATGAACTATGCCATTTCATTCTGTTTTGACTAATAATGACAGTCAGTTGATTCACACTGTTTTTTTTTCCAGTTCTGTTTTAATTTGCATAATTTGTTCAGTTCAAAATGTTTCTGTGGTCTCTATCAAATCAAATAATTCATTCTGATTCTAATTCTAAATCATAGAATAATAAATTCTGTTGTAAAAGAGATTGTCCACATTGTAACATTACTTTTTACTTTTGAAGGATATGCTTCATAACTGTGCAGCCCACAGAGATAGGTGGTGCTATCTTTTATTACAGGCTCTGACACAATTATTGAAGAGGGTGGTTTAAAATATCCTTTGAGTCCTTAGGGCATTGTCTGGAGAACAGAGATATGACTGTCTGGTTCAAGCACACACTATAGCCACTGTCTCTAAAACATGTGACTGGAAAGTAGTGGCCTTACTGTCTATTTGTGCAGGAATATAAATATTGATATCTTGGCCAACACAAGAAGATCTGCCATGGGATTAGTGGGATGATAAGATGAAGGAGTTCTTCTCTGTGTGTAAATTACTGTGCACATGGTTCTGTATTTTCCTGTGATCATTAACAGAGGAGAGAATCTGGCTTGAGGGCAGAAGACATGTAAGACTAAGGAGAAGCCTAGGATTTACAATCTCTTAGACAATCTCAGGCAGTAGCAGGTCATAAAAGATAACCAGGGAAGGAAACTTGATTATCCCAGAAAATATGGAAATTGACTTCCTTTCAAATCAGTCTCACCAGCTTTCAGTTTGGTGAGGACTTTGTCTATTTTAAACAGAAGTACTTTGCATACAGCTGTATGACCCTAGCCCAGCTTCAGTTGCTCTGAAGATCCAGAAGATCATGTCAGCAGGCCTTCACTATCTGCAACCATTCCTGAGACATTATGGATTAGTGTCTCAGTGCTTAGTAGAATAGGACCTTGACAGCGTGGAAGGGACATGGGGAGTCAACCCCCACCCCACTTTTGGACCAAGAGAAATATGAAACTATTGGTTGAACACCAGGAACATTGGGAAACAGAGTGAAGAAATTGTACTCCCCACCGAAGTCTTATTTTCTTCTTCCCCTGTCATTCCTCTCCCCATATTGGTGCTAGACAACTGGTACCCCCACGGTACTTGTATGGCAAAAAAGAAGAAATAAGAGGTCAGAAGAGAACACAAAATATTATTGGATGTGTTCTTTAGCACTTTGTGATCTTTGGACACATGAAGTAAGAGTTATTATTTATAGTGAATAAAGAGATTTCCCAAGGCTTCTGGCACAGCAAAACAGGAGTGGAATTAGCCATCTGAAAACAAATTAGAATGGAGTGTTTAGAAAGTTATTCTGCTATTTCCATCTCAGAGCTCTCCAGGATCCCCTTCCTACCCCCACTTTCTCAACATCTTTCTCCCACTCCTCTATCAGTTGCTCTCATTCAGTTGCCATCTCCCAACGGGGCTTAGAAATCTGCTGCCAGACCCTTCTTGTTGCTAAGCACCTCGTCCTTCCTTCTTCTTGTTGCCATAGCACCCACTGTTAAGGTAGGCAAAAACAGGAGAGAGCAGCAGGCACACACCACTTCTGGTTAATAACCCATGTTTATTAATTAACTGGCAAGATGCCCATCAATATGATGAATTGTGTTTATTTTCTCTCACAGATCTTAATGAGAGTCACTGAGAACCATGTGTGAAAGTATAACAGCTGCAATTAGGGACACAATTGAGGTAAGAATAAAGACTTTCCCTCACCTTACACTGTTGTGAGCCCAGTGTCAAGAGTGGGAGCAGGTTATTTTCTCCACATCAAGAATCTTCCAGACTGCGGCTTAATTTACTTTGCCTCATATAAGTCATGGGGCAACCAGTGATGTGTGGAGGAAAATGAATAGGCAGCATCGGGATTAAAGCAAAGACAAAATCTGCCTCCCACCCCAGCAGTATCTGGGAGCAGCAATTTATGTCCTGCTGTAGGAGTGAATAATTGCGATTCACTTCTGTGGCAGAAAGTAAAGCAAGCAGGCCCTGTGTATGACTCTGGAGGACATGAGGGCACTGTCACAACTGGTAATATGAACGATAAACCCCCTGACATTTGGGGGATAATGTGGGTGCATGGTTGGGGGAGAAAGTTCCTTCGGCCCTTATGGATGGCTCATTCCTCCCCTCCATCTCTCCCCATAGCCCCGCCCAAGCTTTTGTTTGTTCTCTCTTCCCCCTCACCTGACCTCCAAGAGACACTGCTTGAATCATTTCTCTCAACACACTGCCTAAGCAGTTTGTGAAGTCAGTGCCAGGCCCACTGCCAACCTTTTGAACTTGCCCAAATATAGCAACACCAATGCCCTTATAAAACAAGCCATAGCACCTCCGGTTGTAGGGTCACAGGTTAGAGAAATGTTGCCATTGTCACAAGGAAGCCTGAGAATTTTTTTTTCCTGCTTTCACTTCTCAGAAGTATCACAAAGAAATACAAGCCATCAGATTGTATGTTTGTGTGTTTGGGCTGTCCCGAGACTCTGTTTTTTACATATAATTACACTTGCCAATATCCCAGCTCTGCAAATCTGGGAAGCCTAATTTGCATATTGTATAAATTATTTTCTAATTTTGCACAGCAAACTCATTCATTTGCATGGTTTCTACTGGCTGGGGAGTACACTATTCGTAAGTGCCATACAAAATTGGGGAAGGCACAGTGGAACAATCTTATCTGTCAATTTGCTCATGCCAGGAAAGAATGGTCTCTCTCATCTGTTCTACCTAAGAGTTTGGAAAAATATGAGAGCTTGCTGTGTATTTCTGTATCCATTTCCTGGCTTTACTTCTGCTCCTCAGTTTTAAAGTAGAAGTTTCAGAATAACAGGGAAACCCCAGTTTTGCTTCCAAGTTTTTGAACTTCATTAATTATGTCCCTCACCTTATAAAGCTTAGTCCTTATTTATTTATTTAATTTATATGCCACTTTTCTCCAAGAATGGGACCCATGGTGGCTCACAAAAACATAAAACACAACATACAATTAAAAAATATTACAATTAAAAGTTAAAAACAATTAAAATCATCACAATTTAAAATTATATTTTAAAGCCAAACAAACTACATATATCATTAACACCATTTTAAGTAGTGTAGTTAAGATCAAAGAGGTGGGGTGGAAAATCTTCTAATAGTTGTATGGGCTGTTGTACTTCAGTCAATCATGTTAGATGGGCTAAATATAGGATATGACGTTCTAGTCATTCTTCTAAGGAGATAAGCATTTACAAACTCTAGTGCACAGAGGAACAGACTAACAAATGAATGTACAGTTGGCCCTCTGTATCCACGGATTCTGCATCCATGGATTCCACCATCTGTGGCTTTAAAATATTTTTTAAAAATCCAAAAAGCAAATCATGATTTTGCCATTTTATATACCGTAAGTGGCACCATTTTACTACACTATTGTATATAATGGGCCTTGAGAATCAATCGAGTTTGGTATCCACAAGGTATTGTGGAACCAAACCCTAGCAGATACCAAGGGCCCACTATACTGCTAAGGTCATTTTTATTTCAAAACAGCTCTTGTTTCTCAATCAGTCACAAGTAGAGTTATTAAAGACAAAATGTGTTAAGTTGTCTGTGCCAACAAATTGACAACTTTTAGTGAAATAAAATGTTCAACTAATAGTACTGAATCAGATTTTTCTCAGCTTGAAAAGGAATTAATAAGTAATGCAGAGAATGAGTGAGTGAAGCTAAAGATAGTACAGTTATACCTAGGGTTGCCATAAGTCCTGGGACAGAAAGTTGTCCCATCTGGCTGGGCTACTTGAAGCAGCAGACCCCAGATTCCAACTCCAGGTTCACTGTCTGCAGGCTCTGGGCTCACGTGGCAAGAGAATGCAGTCTAGGCGGGAGAATGCAGAAGACGGGAGTCAGGAGAGTGCAAAGCAAGCAGCAGCAATACCCAAATGGCAAAACTTATAATAAATGGGGGACAAACAAAAGATATTATTATTATAAGAGGCACCAGACAAGGGTGCCCAATATCTCCGCTTCTATTTCTGCTAATTATGGAAATATTGGGTAAAAGAATGGAAGAAGAGCCAAAGATACAAGGTGTGAAAATAGGAAAACACCATTACAAACTTAGGATGTATGCAGATGATTTGCTAATCTCATTGGGAAACCTGCTGGATGAAATCAAAAATTTAATGATTATTCTGAATGAATTTGAACTACTGACAGGATTGAAAGTAAACAACGACAAGACAGTTATTATTACCAAAAATACAATGAAGAAAGAATAGATGGAACTAATGAAAGTATCTGAATACAAAATTGTCAAAAAAGTGACATATCTAGGTATTGATATTACAAGTAAAAATTTGGATCTGTTTCAAAATAACTATAAGAAAATTTGGACAGAAATTAAAAAGATTTGGAAAATTGGAAAAAATTTAAAAATATCATTTTTGGGCAAGATAGCTGCGATCAAAATGAATGTATTACCAAAATTAATGTTCCTATTCCAAATGATTCCTATTATCCACAATAAAATACAGTAATATTTAAACAATGACAAACTGATATTTCAAAATTCATTTGGTCAAGCAAAAAGCCAAGAGTAAAAATGAAGATAATTCAAGATGCTAAGGAGAGAGGAGGTCTAAACCTGCTGCATCTAAGGATTTATTATGAGGCATGTTGTTTACTCTGGATAAAAGATTGGGCCGCAATGGAGGATGAAAAAATGTTAAAAACTGAAGGGGATAATAAACATTTTGGATGGCACGCATTATTTCACAATAAGGATAAAATGAATAAGGAATTTAATAACCATTATATATGGAATCATTATTTAAAACTTGGAATAAATATAGAAATCATTTATGTCCAAAAATACCACGTTGGGCTTCTCCCCATGAAGCATTCTTCAGTAAAGAAGGGGTACCAGCTCGAAAATGGGTTAGATATAAAGATATATTAAATATGGAAGAATGTTTGAAAATCAAAACCCAAGAAGAGTTGGAAAAAGAGAGTATTTAGTTGCCATTGCTACATATATAGGCAACTAAAAGAAAGATACAAAAAACATTTAAAATTGGATGAAATAGAAGTTAAAAAATCAGAATGGGAAACCATAATCGGACAAGGAAATAAAAAAATTATCTCAAGATTTTACAAACTATTGTTAAAATGGGAAATGGAAGATGAAACAATAAAAGAAACTATGATAAGATGGGCACAGAACATAGGACATACTATAGAAATGAAACAATGGGGGAAAATGTGGACCTCAAGAATGAAGATTACTGCATGCCAAAATGTTAGAGAAAATACCTACCTAGGTGGCATCTCTCTCCGTATAAGCTGTCAAAGATGTACGACAATGTGAGAAGCAACTGTTGGAAGTGCAATGACAATATGGGAACTTTTTACCACTTATGGTGGAGTTGTAAATTGGCCAAAAAATATTGGATACAAATTCAAAAAATGATCCACATTTTGCAAATTAGAATCCCTTTAGGGCCAGAGATATATCTATTAGGGATGATTGACAATGTTGGCAGCAGCCAGAATATTTGGGTTGTCTTTGTGTTATTGCTATTAATAATGTTCTTTGGTCTGATGGTGATATACAACCTATGGATACAATTAAATGTAAATGTAATGTTACGTATGTTCAAGAGACGATCACTTGAAAAATTATCATTGGTGGGACATATTTAAAGGATATTCTCCAAAAGCTTCTGCATTTTTACATTTGCTTAGCTTGACATTCTCCTATATGCTAAATAAGGATTTTAAATCAAAGCTAAAATGAAAAAAAAAAAAGGGGGGGGAGAAATAAGAAGGGAAGGGGAAAAGAAAAGGAAGAATGAAAAAGAAAAAAATAGGGGAATGAAAAGAAAAATAAATACACACGAAGGTATGAAGAAATGTTACAATGTATAGGAACAAGAAAACAGAAGAAAACATAAATGGAAACATGAAAATGACAAATGTAAAAGAAAAATAAAGCTAACAAATTGAATGGAATTAGCAGGAATATATTTAAAGTATAAGGATGCAAAACAAGAAGATGGTAAAAATGGGGAAAAAACGGATAGGAAGTCATTTTGTTTGTATGCTAAAGTGAGATAGGAGTATGAATGTGAGTTAGTGTTAAATGAATATATCATATTAGACTTGATCATATAGTATGTATGGGTAAAATATTCTGTACCAAACTATAATTATATAGATATGATCTTTGTTAGATGACATGAATGGAATGTAAAGATGATGTATTGACGGTATGTACGTTTTAATGATTTTTAAAATTAATAAAAATAAAATTTAAAAAAAGTAAAAAAAAAAGATTTCCTGAAATAGTTCCCATTTTCCAATTAAAAACATATAGCCTAAACACCCACTTCAAAATACCTAGACCAAGTGCAAAGTTCTGAAAAGTGCAATTGATACAAGACACATTAAACTTCTGAAATATGCAATAAAACAATGTTAAATGTCAAAATGTGGGGGGTTTGTCTTTTTTTTTTTTTGATAGTCTGGCCAATCCAGTCCTGTATACTTTTGTCCCAGTTTTGTAGCAGATAATTATGGCAACCCTAGTTATAAGCCTATCAAAAGAAAGTTAACTTATTGATCAGGTGCAGCTCTCTTTAGCTATGTGACCTTAAAAGAACAATGTTCTTTCAGGTATACTCTTCTCTCTCTCTCTCTCTCTCTCTCGTGTGTATGTTAAATATAAAGGAAATATATGCTAGTCACTTTATAAGGTTTAATCCCAATCTGTTAGGTGATTTTGTGACCTTGAGAAAGATGTAAAGAGTCTTAAATGTACAAATTAAAAATCTATTTACATTTACTTGTTTTAATTATTAGCTAAAGGAAGACTTAGGCACAATACTATGCATACTTAACTGAACTAAGAGCACATCTAAACTGGTGCCATAATCTGGGCCCAATCCTGAGTATTATGCTCTGGAGCTGCCCCGGATTGACATGATGACATGATACCGGTGCGGATCTGTTCAGAGCTGTGCCGTAGTCCAGATGGGCTGCCGGGCTGACACTGCATTGGTCCCACTGCATTGCCCACCAGCTAAGCAGCTCTCTGCAAGAGCCTGGTCATTGCCATCACAGCTGGTGAGGTTAGAACAGGGCGCCCATGCAATCAATGAGGAGGGGGCAGAGCAACCCCCTTCTTGTTGATCACATGGCTCAGTGTCCCATATTATATAATATAAATAAAAGAAAAAGAAGTCTAGAATATAATCAATAAAGGAGAGATTACTGAAGACAGCCACAATACACCCACATCCCAGAAAGACTTCAAACATTTTCCTTCCATAGAGGCACATAGCAGGGTGCCTGCCTTTCAGGCTTAACAAACCAGACATTTTGAAAGGCCCCCTGCTGTTTGAGGACCTTGGTCTCCAGCTAAGCAAACAATCACTCACTTCTACCCCATTCCATTCTAAGACTCACTTTTTTCTTATTTTCCATTCTTTTTTCTTCTTCCCCAAACTTAGCTGTTCTGCTCCACAAACCAACTCTTCTGCTCTGAATTGGGTTCCAGATAATTGTCTGTCTCCATCTCCCTGATATCTTCCCAAAGAAATCTCACAGATTAGCCCGCCCAGCAACACAGCAATGTGATGCATTCCCTCTAGTTCTAATGTTTCTTCTCCTAGATTTGCAGGCCTTCCTGCTCTACTGAATATGAGAGAGGAGGGCACCCATCCAATCAAATTTGTACAAATTATAACGACTTAATCCACTCAAGCGTATTTTACTTCAGCATTAATGGGGGAATTTAGTGAGTTGGGTGAAAATGCTAGAAATAATAGAGTTAATAGCATACTGAGTTTATCAATTACTTAACTCCAAGATCTGGTGATTATATTCTATCAAAGCATGCAATGAAGATCAACAGATGGAAGGTTACAGAGATAGCTGTAAGTGGGTATGCTGTGTCCAATGCAAATGCCACAGCTGAAACAGCTTATCTCTCCCCTCCACAACAGAGAAAGCCAGGGAGGAATTAGTGGGTGTGAATGTTTTTCACATCAACAGAGCCTGCAAAGGGGCCTCTTATGGGTCAAGGGGGGGGGAAGGATGTTTATGTGCCAAATACCTTGCTCTCCCACCCAGCTTTTGAATTGTCTTAGATGTGCTTATGAAGCTCCTCATGTCGGCCTGGCAGCTAAAGGGAAGGAGGCAAGGAATGAGTGTGTGTGTGATTGAGTTTGCTTCCTGCAAGCAGCCACAGACCCTTATCATTTGCCAGAAATTAGGACAAAAGAGGACGCTGGTTTGCATAAAACTGATTTAAAGGTACAAATGCAAAATGAAGGGTTTTTTAAAAAATTCAGTACAGTGGAAAGAGAACTGCAATACTGTACAGCTCTTAGCCAATTGGGGGAAACTGACCAAGTAATCCAAGTAACCCCCTGGTCAGTCAGCTACTCAGGTGCCAGCTGTGGATGGGAGAACTCTGATAAAAGTGACTTAAGGCTTATTCTTTTTAAACTAGATTTGGAGAAGGCAGAGCCATTACAGTAAAGGAGTCATTATAGAGAAAAGGTTCTTAAACTGTGGGTCTGGTAACTGAATGTGGGGGTCAGAGCTCAATCTTTGGGTCAGAGTCAGTGAGGATGGAGCAAGCTTGTTTTCTGCTGCTCCAGAGACTAGGACATGGAGCAATGGGTTCAAACTACAGGAAAAGAGATTCCACCTAAACATTAGGAGGAACTTCCTGACAATAAGAGCTGTTCAGAATTGGAATACACTGCCTCATAGAGTGGTGGAGTCTCCTTCTTTGGAGGTTTTTAAACAGAGGTTGGATAGCTATCTGTCAGGAATGACTTGACTGTGTATTCCTGCATGGCAAGGGGTTGGACTGGATGGACCTTGTGGTCTCTTCCAACTCTATGATTCTATGTTGCTGTCTCAGGCAGCAGATCATGGTAACCTGAAGCCAAGATGATTAAGCTGGCTTCGCCCTAGAAGCCAAGATGATTAAACTGAGACTGTCTTACTTTGCAGAGATATATTTATATTTATATTATATTTATATTATATTTTAGAAATTTTTGACCTTGCAAGTATGTATTGCTATCAATGTGGAATATAATAAGCATCTATTTTTTCACTGTTTCTGTAATTTTTTAAAAAAAGGGAGCTATAGGTATAATTTTTACGTAGGGGTTCACTGAGACCTGAAAATTATTTCAAGGGTTCCTCCAGGGTAAAAAGTCTTCACTAGGAAGAGAACTACTTTTTATAAATGTAGATAGTAGGACTGCATCCCAGAAGGCTCTGCTACCACCTGACAGGTTTAACTCTGTGTGATGTGTGCAAGGGCCTTGCTTTCCCTGAGAACAGAAGTTTACATTAAGCAGACATTCCCATTTTTCTCAGCAGAATGCAGGAGGACAGTATTGGGAGTGGACCCAAGTTGGCAGAGTTAAAATTATGAGACCATACTTGATTATAAACCTCTGTAGCACTGGTAGAGTTAAAATTATGAGACCATACTTGATTATAAACCTCTGTAGCACTGGCTGCCCAAAAACTTATTTGCTGGTGCCAAGGTGTGATGGTTAAAATGTTGCTATTGGCATTTACAAAAAGCACAAAGCAATTCACAGCATAAAATAATTTTAAAAAACAACAAAAGACTAAAACATTAATATTTATTTCATTTACAATGATCAGTTGGCAATAGTAATGTTGTTGTTGTTGATGATGAAGAAGAGTTATAGTTGAGTTATTCTGTCCTGGGCAATTTGTCTTCTGCCCCTAGATCCTCAAGCATGACATCATTGTAGCTTAAACAAGGTTCCCTCCCTAGTAAACAATTTTAGGATGGCCTGAGGAGGCAATATACTAAAGATTCTCAGCCTAATTACTAGGTGATTATTGTTGGCAAAGTTTTTTTTAAAAAATAAACTCCTTTTCTGTTACGCTGTGAGAAGCATCTCAAATTCCTCATCCATGCTGCAGACATCCATGTAGCCAAGCGTTTCTTCACTATATTTTCTGTTATGGCACCATAGTTATTTGGCCCTGGTTTTGTTTACCTCCCTCTAGTGGAGCAGGAGCACATAAAGGCAATGTCCTGATGGATGATGGCTCACATCTCCTGTACACGCTGTGTTGCCTCAAACAGGCAGGGAATTCATCACATTTATCATAGTCTGCCAGATTTACAACATGATAAAGAACTGCAGTGACGCATTGGTGACTCTGTTTTTTCACAGTTATCCTAAGATTTGATCAAGAACTTGATGTGCTCCAGTATGAGTAAAAGATGGTTAGTGGTGAGATCTGATTCCAGCATACTCTCCTACATGTTTTCCATCATTTTATATGATGATTCATAGAGATACTGGCTGTGATTTTCCATAGTAAAAAATGTAGCTTCTGTATATGAAACTACTTCTCGGTGACATGGTGGTTGGAATTTGCGGAAGTTGTAAATGACCAGAAGGGAGCTGGAGAGGCAGGATGTTCTGTCAAGTTCTGTCAAGAGAACTGTAATCATTGGCTCAAAAAGGGGCCCCATGACTGACTCAGTCATACCCAGCAGAGAAGCCATGTAGGAAACAGATGTGCTGTGAATGGGTTGATTAGCTAACCCCCATAGGAGTGGTCCTATATGCATGAGAAAAAATATTAAACACTTCAGCTTGCAATCTAACATGGGGCTTGTCTACACAAAGGGAAAAAAACCTCAAACTGCTTCATAGTAATAGCAAGTTGCAGCAACTGCTACCTGTCTTAATGGTTTTACAGCCCTCATAAACTTTGCATGCCTGTAGTTGAGATGATGACCGCAAGTTTTTAAATCTGTGAGTTTTTAATTCTGTCGCCGCCAAACTTAAAAAAAACCCAACAACACTATTTCTATGGTGCACACAAGTGGTATTCCACCTTTCCAAAAGAGAGAGAGAGAGAAGCAAAACCCTCCATTTTATAGCCTTAGCAATCACTCACTAAGGTGAAAATCCAACATGGTGGCAGCAGGCACCTTCCCTGTAACCCGCCCTGCCCCCTGCACTCATCCAGCCAATCAGGGTTGCACTTTGTCCTATATGGGGAAGTGATTCACGTTGAATTGCTTGTCTTAATGAGCAAAAATGTACGTATCACTGGAGCTTTTTAAAAGTCGGGGAAAGCCGCAAATGCTTTTCTCACATAGTTTTTCCTCTTTTTGCCTCCCCCCCTTCACAATATGATGAGACAATGTGGGATCCCATTAAGACAGCTCATTTTCTGAGCAAATTTTGTGAGGGGTATTTACACTGTGTGGACAACCCCATGGTGTTAAAAGAGATCATTAGAGCCAGAATTCAACCTTTTGTCCAGATTCTCCTGTAGGTATTCCAGTATTGTTACAATAGTCTCTTTGCTTAGACTTGTTGAAGCAGATGACATGTTTTTCATATTGATCCATAAATCTTATTGGTAGAATGGCATGTCAAAACCAGCAAGGTACTCTAGATCATGGATGTGTTGTACATACTTGTTCATTTTTCTTCAGCCTCTAAGCTGTTACAAGAAAGTGTGGGGTCTTGGGTGATACACTGGAACCTCAGCCTGAAGCTGCATTGACTGAGCAGAAGATCAGGGTAAACGTCCATATTCTAGCAGCTAGAAGCTAAAGGAACCACGGTCATTGAGGCCAGTGGGGAGCAATTAGGATAAAAGAAGGATCACTCCCTGCTTTTTGGTCTCATGGTTTGTGCAGCATTCTGAGAGCTGTGAAGGTACCCAGAAAGCCCTCTAGTACATCTGTCCAAACTGGGCTGTGTATAAGCCAGAGGTGGGCCATTACCTCCAGGGCAAAACTTGTCCCTCACTTGACTTTAGCAAGCCACACCTTGCCATGTTCCATTTAAATAAATAAATAAATAAATAAATGATTTTTTAAAAACTCAAAATGCCTTCTTGTGCCCTGTGTGAGAAGGTGAGGGGGAAATTTCAGCATGTTTTTTGCCCCTCTGGCCTGTTTTATGTCCAGGATGGGCCTTTTTCCAAAATAAGAAATGACCAGAAGTCACTTCTGGTTTGGAGGGAGGGGGAAAGGCCCTGCCCTAAAACAGGCTGGCAGGAGGGACATGGCAAATTTGCCCCCATGTTTCTTAGAGGGCATTGAGACACTTTGAATAAAAATACAGTTGCCCCTCCACATTCACAGCTTTTGCTCTTGTGGTTTTGATTATTTCCAGTTTGCTCAGCAAGCACCGCATTTAAATCAGCTTCTCTCCCTCGCATGCAAGGGAGAGGAGCCAATTTAAATGGAGTGCTTGCTGAGTAAGCCAGGCGCTCAACTCCCCACTCACCTGGGGCTTGGCACCATGGGGGAGGGGAGAGCCAAGCCCCGCGAGAGCAGGGAGTTGGTGGGAAAGGTGCTTTTTATCCCCCCTTCCCACGATTGAGTCACGATTGAGCTTTCCAAGCCTTGTTGCAGCTTTGGGAGGGTGGGGTTGGCTGAAAAGCCTCTACACTGTGCTTGCTCCACCCTTCCCAACCTTCCCGAAGAGGCTATGGGGCTGTCAATCCCCACAGCCCCCTCACAAAGGCTAGGGGGAGGCCAGCAAGCCTCCCGCCTGCCTTCCCGCCACCATCCCTGGCCTTCCCGAAGTGACTCTGGGGCTCCAAAGCCCTGGAGCCGCCTTGTGAAGGCTGGGGAGAGGCCGGCAAGCCTCTCTCCCTCTCTCCCTCCCACCACTGTCCCTGGGCTTCCCGAGGTGGCTCTGGGGCTTCAAAGCCCCGGAGCCGTCTCGCAAAGGCCGGGGAGATGACGGCAAGCCTCCCTCCCACCCTCCTGCCACTGTTCCCAGCCTTCCCGAGGCAGCTCTGAGGCTTCAAAGCCCTGCAGCCTCCTTGCTAAGGCTGGGGAGAGGCTGGTAAGCCTCCCGCCTGCCCTCCCTCACCGTCCCCAGCCTTCTCGAGGTGGCTCCAAAGCTTCAAAGCCCCAGACCTGCCTCGGGAAGGCCAGGGAGAGACCAGCTAGCCTCCCTCCTGCCCTCCCCCACCCTCCCTGCCCTTCCTGAGGGGGCTTCAAAGCCCTGGACCTGCCTCAGGAAGGTTGGGGGTGGAGGCCAGCCAACCTCCCAGCTGTGGCCACCCCGACCTTCCTGAAACGCAGTAGGCAGCAGGGGGGGGTGGCAGCCAGGTGGACCGGAGGCTTTTTAGCCACCCCTGTGCTTCCCCAAGTGGGAATGGGACTCAAAAAGCCCCGTCGTGTAGTATGTGGGGAAATAATAATTGTAATGTAAAAGCAATTTTGTGTACCTCATTCACATCCCAAGATAAGTCTAGGTTTTTTCCCTGCATACTTCTGTTCTCCCAAATTCCCTTTCTCTTATTTCACTGGGCACTTCCAGCCAACTGGAGAAGAGATTCCAAAGTCTATGCAAGTTGGGATTTTCTTAGCAAGCTTACCAAAGTTTTACAATCCCATCATAAACACTTTGCAATTAAAGAATTATTTAACCCTACCAGAAGCCTATATTCAAATAAGAGAATTTCAACATAGGCAAAACTTGATGCAAAATGAGAAGTTTGAATCCAGAAATTCTAACTTTAACCAGCAAGTTAATTTGGCTGGAAAAGAAAAGGAGCATTTTAAAAGGAATGCTACCCACTCCAAGCCCCCCTCCTCTTCTGAACCAAATGGGGTGCAATTAAAGGCTTCAAAGGGAAAGACACAGTCATTCTCACAGCAAGAGATGACTGGCCAGAGGCAAGAGAATGCAAAAGGCCATAGAGATAGAGAAGCTAATGCTAAACAGAAATTTCACATTGGATTGGCTTATGAAAAAGTAATGCAAGCTTCTGGAAATGAATATAAAGATGCCTTCATTGTGGATTCCAGAGCTAGCAACACATTTGTTAATAAAAAGGAATATTTCCAAGATTTTAATGAAGAAGTAAAATTCCCTGTGTTTCTTGCCAATGGAGATTCTGTTACAGTGCAAGGAATTGGGACTGTGTATCTTCCTATGAAATTGGGAGCTAGGACAGAAATATTGAAAATTAAGGACGCTGTTTATACCCCCGAGCTCAAGAGCTCCCTCTACTCAGTCAAAATGCGCACATCTAGAGGCAACAGAGCAGTTTTCAAAAAGAAAGCATGTTATGGTCTTCATGGCAAACATTTGATTTTTAAAGGCACTCTAAAGGATGACGGCCTTTATCACATGGAGATCAGTGACTCAAATGCCAATGTTGCCACTCAGTGTAAACACAAAGACAGCATAAATTTATAGCATAGAAGGTTTGCTCATCGAAATGTTGAATGCATAAAGAAATTGGCTAATCAAGAGCTAGCAAAAGACTTTCATTTTAAGAACTGTTGTGTGAATGAAAGGTGTGTGGAATCCATTAAAGTTAAGGCTACTGCACCTTCACACAAGCCTCTCACAGAAAGACAATCTACTAAACCTCTTGAGTTGATATACTCTGATCTCTGTGGGCCATTTAGACAGAAATCAGTTGGTGGAAACCTCTATTTCCTCACATTTACAGATGATTTCAGCAGATACTGCCATTGCTACCTCCTAAGGGAGAAAAGTCAAGCTTTTGAAACGTTCAAAGAGTACTTTAATTACATCACTAATAAATTCAATTATAAAATTCAAAATTTGAAGACGGATAATGGGTCTGAGTTTGTCAATACTCAATTTGATGAGTTCTTAAAGGAACATGGCATCAGACGCCAGACTACTGATTTTTATACTCCTCAACAAAATGGTTTATTGGAGAGAATGAACCACACTTTAAAGGAAATGGCAGTTGCAATGCTTTTGCAGGCTAACATATCTAAAGCTTATTGGTCTGAGGCAATTCTCACAGCCACATACTTATATAATAGACTTCCAACCAGATCCAGAGATGTTACTCCATTTGAATTGTGGCATGGTGTGAAACCCAGACTGAACCATCTCAGGGTTTTTGGATCAAAAGCTTATACATACATTCCCAAACAGAAAAGAGACAAGCTGGACTGTAGAAGTAAAGAGGGAATTTTTATTGGCTATGCCAAAGGTGCTTACAAAATCATGAACCCTGATGGATGCACAATGAGAATAACAAGTGCTGTTTATGTTGATGAAAGACCTCAATTTAATTCTAATCCAAACAAAGATTTCTATTCAGATGTGTTTGCAGTGGAAGAAGACCCTGATTCTCAGCGGCAGCCACAGCGTGTGCAGCTCTTTCACCCTCCTGCAAGTGCTTTGCATCCAGAAGGGACAACTTATATAAAAATAAAACTTGGACTTTGACAGAATTGCCAAAAGGCAAGAAGGCAATTGGCTGCAGATGGGTCTTTACAACAAAGCAAAATGCAAATGGGGAGATTGAAAGATATAAAGCCAGACTTGTAGCTAAAGGTTACAATCAGCAATTTGGAGAAGATTTTCATGAAACTTTCTCCCCAGTAATTACACACACAACTATCAGAACCTTATTGGCTGTTGCAGCTTCCAAGAAAATGCATGTACAACATCTAAATGTGAAAACAGCATTTCTTTATGGAGATCTAGATGAGGAACTGTACATGGAACAGCCTTCGGGATTTGTAGTACCTGGAAAGGAGCATCTAGTATGTAAACTTGAGAAAAGCTTGTATGGATTAAAACAAGCAGCTAAGAAATGGCAAGAAAAGTTAAATCAGCTCCTTATCAAAGAAGGATTTACTCCAGGCACTGTTGACCAATTTGTTTACAAAAGATTCAGAAACAATAGACGGACTTACATTGCAAGTTATGTTGATGATTTGATTCTGTGCAGTCAAGACAAAGCAGATAGTCAAGAGATACTCCTGAATCTCCAGAAAGAAATAGATATTAAAAGTTTGGGAGATATCTCACACTATCTTGGAGTACAAATTGAAAGAGACCATGATGGAAGCTTCTTTCTTAATCAAATGCAAAAGATTATAGATCTTTTGGACTGTCTTGGTTTAAAGGATGCAAAAGATGCTCAAACTCCAATGGAAGTAGGTTTCTTAAAGAGCAATGAGGCATCTGAACCTCTGAGAGACAGTGAAAAGTACAGAACTGCAGTTGGAAAACTTCTGTAAATAGCTAATTTCACTAGACCTGATATTGCAAATGCTGTTGGCATCTTATGTAGAATGGTTAATTCTCCTACTCTTCAAGATTTTACTGCAGTGAAAAGAATTTCAAGATATTTAAAATCGACCGTTGACTTCAAACTGATGCTGCCAGCATGTGACAAGCCACGACTGATTGCCTATGCAGATGCCGATTTGGGGCAGTGATTTGGTGGAGAGAAAATCAACCAGTGGAAACATCATCTTTTACGGTGGTGGAGCAGTAAGTTGGACAAGTCGGAAGCAGAGTACAGTGGCAGATAGTTCCACAGGTGCCGAGTGCGTCTCAGCGGAAACAGCTTGTGATGAAATCAAATGGCTGCAGAATTTGCTTCTGGATCTTGGGATAGAGGAACCCAAGCCAACCATTTTGATGCAAGACAATCAAAGCTGTATCAAAAATTTCTCAGAGTGAGAACCCTCTGAAGAAGAACATAGACATTGCCTTCCACAAGGTGAGAGAAATGTGCCAGAGTCAACTTGTTCAACTGGAGTACTGCAACTCAGAAGAAATGATAGCTGATATTTAACTAAGCCTCTCCCTAAGGACAGTTTCCTTAGACTACGAGAAGAAATGAAGATTGTTCATGGCGTACCCTGCGATTGAGAAGGGGACTGTAGTATGTGGGGAAATAATCATTGTAATATAAAAGCAATCTTGTGTACCTCATTGACATCCCAAGATAAGTCTAGGTTTTTTCCCTGCATGCTTCTGTTCTCCCAAATTCCCTTTCTCTTATTTCACTGGGTACTTCCAGCCAACTGGAGTGCTGGGTCATTCAACACATGACCTAATTTAAATTTTATTGCTCTGTGTAAGTTCTCTTTTAAGTTAGAGTCACCATGAGGCTGTAGCCATCTTAAGCCTTATTATCTTTGTTTAGCCATCTTTCCTGCAACCATGCCATGATGTTCACCATGCAGCCTCTTACCGCTATAGGCTGGGTGAGTTTTTCTACCCTAAATCCTCTTAGTTAGTTAGGAACCTCTTTTTAAAGTTTGTTTTAGTATGTAGATTGAGATTGATATACCTTCAGTAAACTTTTGATTTGCATTTTAAACTGACTCCTTTGTTTTTGTAATGCGTCTAATTTAACTGGGTGATCTCAGAGACCACAGACCTCTGAATACACTTTTTAAAATGTTAATTGAGCTTTCTGTCTGCATTCCTAAATTGCACTCTGCATGAATTTAAAAGTAAATGATTTTAAAACTCTTTTTAAAAGAAGATAATTTTGTTGCTTTTTAAAAGGACTAGCTCCTGGAATTTTTAATACAATTTTATTTTTAGACTCATTACCTCCCACACGTCGCCACTTTGGAAGGGTGGGGGTTGCCGGTGGGTGGGTGGAGGCCTTTTTTATTCGTTTTTTTTTTCACATTCGTGGGGGTCTGGGGACCCTAACCCCCGTGAATGTGGAGGGACGACTGTAAATATTGGGCACTCCAGAATAGCCTTGGGGCTGCATGCAGTCCATGGGCTACATTTTCCCCACTCCTGGTGTAAGCCTTTCCTGAGAGGTCCATGCAAATTAAGATTTCACATTCTTGAATACCTATCAGGAAGGCCTGGCCAGCCAATCTCATTGTTCCCAAATCTAGCTCATTTATTTATTTATTTTTTACCTTTAGAGCTGATCACATGACTGTCTTGCTCCTGAGAAGTGTTGCTGATGCCAATGGGCTGACATCCATTGTTATTGATGTTGGTGGAGATACCTTTGGGCTGGCAGTCCTTGGTTTGCCACCACACTTAGGTTTTTGTACACCTGCTTTGATACATGAAGATCCCATTTTTCCAGTTTGCAGGTAGGTCCTGAAAGGGTAACAGGCAGCTGCTAGAGGGGCTTCATGCCAAATCTAGGCTACTTCATTATATCCTGAAGGACAGCATATATAATGGCTTGTCAGGGGGATCAGCACAGTCTCCCTTGCTTGTGGCAGGCATCTGCAGTATTAACTTAGATGTATTCCCAGATGACTTATAGTCTGTGCTGGGTACCAACAGCTCTTACTATGATTCACCACAAGTCTATAAGTCTCCGAGACAGTCAAGGGACAAGGGGCTTGTATAGCATGTAGAGGCTGTGGCTGTCCTTCAATTGTGACTATATGAAAAGTGTAGTTACTTCCCATATGATGGGAATCTTGATGTGTATGTGTGTGTGGGTGGGTGCCTGTCTGTCAATGCCAGGCAGTCCTTTTGTTCCAGTGAAAACATTACAGTCATCCCACTACATTTGATTATTGGTGGATTTGATTATTCACAGATTACTAAATGTGTTCTCTCTAGGCATTTTCTAGGTCCTCCAGTGCAATTCTGTGGTATGCTTCTGCTGGAAGTTGACCGGAGAACCTACAGGTTCCTAGAGAGATCACTTCTCTAGATATTTATAGCTCCTCCCACACAATTCTATGGCCAACTTCTGGTGGAAGCATACCACAGAATCATGCTGGAGGACCTACAAGGCCTAGAGAAGTGTTTTCTCAGATTTAAAAAAAAGTGGGTCTCTATTCACATTTTTTTCCACTTTCGCAGGGGTCATCCATACCTAACCCCCATGAAAGTTGACAGCTGACTGTATTAGCTTCTCCAGGACCTGCTCAGTCACTTGAAGTAAAAAATAATCCATATATCCTTGCTCTTTGTTAGAACTAAGAAAGATACAGAGTAAACTCCAGAATACTTATCTTCCTCTGACACTAGTTCTATGGCAGCAATGTCTTAAGAGATGCTGGATTGCAGCCATCATATGTCAGCATTTTTTCCCTTGTCTCTGGACTTCATCAATGCAATGAACATATTAGACTACTCACTTGTTCAATGGTGCACATTTTGGAAACCATTTCCGTGTTATTGAGAACAGTCTGTTAGCAATGTAGTGAAGGAGACGGCGGGGTTCTGCTTGGAATCATTTGGAACATGGTCTCTAGCTTATTTTCAGAGAAGGGAAGGGGGAACTTCTTCCTATCCTATCTCCACCAAACTGTACCTGGCAGTTTGATGATTGGCCATCACCAGAGCCTGTAATCCAGCATCTACCTCCCAGTTTCTGAGCCAGGTGTTACATCTGGTTTTGTTGATATAAGCTTGGCTCTGAACATCAACTGTGCTGTATCTAGTAACAAATGTCATCAGCACTAGTAACAAGGACAACTGGATTACATAATTTCATCCATATGTAGATGGCTTAGGTGATTCATGTCTTCAGTGTTACAGCCATGGACTCGAAATTCTTGCAGAGATCTGTTTCAAGCCCATTTTGATGCAACAGTCTTTCAACTCCCCCCTCTCTGACTTCTCTTTGTATAAACTGTATAGTACCATCTCTGAGTATTCCTTGACTAAGAAAACCCTATGAAATTCATAGGGTCACCATAAGTCACCAGGCGACTTGAAGGCACACAGACACAGACACACACAGCCTGATATGTTTATAAATTCAATAAATGGCAGATGCCATCTACTGGAGAAAATGCATAATTGCATAGTAATTGGGGAAACTAGATGAGGGCAAAGTAGATTCTCACTTGGCATCTTAAGTACTGTTGCAAGTGATAGTTTTCACATTTCTACCCCCAAACATATAAACTGATACTCCTAAGTCTTCATCTTTGCTTCAGACTTGTATTCCTTCAGTGTTCTCATGCACAAATCTATCTGCTGAGTTTTTCCCATAAAGGGGTTCATTTTGTAGTCCATCATATGGCTAAGCAGCAAAGTCCCAAGGATGTCTCGGGATATTGGTGTGTACTTCACACTTAAAATCAGAACAGGAAAGAGACATTATATTTGTGTCTCCTGGTGTCTCTTTAATCTCACCCCTTTTTCATATTCCACAATACTGTTCTTAAAATAAATTTGCTTGATTTTATATAAATAGGAAGAGAAAATGGGAAGGCACCAAGTGCAGAGGAAAGAAGGAGAAGTAGGTGGAAGCTGGTGAAGACAATCAATCTGGATGACCATTTTAGGTCCCAAAGACAGTTGTCATGCCCCGTGAGTCTCATGAGGGTATGGAATCAGAGGAGGACATGGCAGAGAATGGCCCTATGGACCCTGGCACAGGTTTATCCACACCTGTGCCAGCAGGGAACTCTGCCAACCTGGAGTCCCAAGCAGAGGAGGAGTCTGGTCCTAGTGGGTTAGCACCAGTAACAATAGAGAGCCCTGCCAAGTCAGATAAGAAGGAGGAAGAGGAGACGGACTTACCCATACCATCCTTCAGCTAGCAGAGATCCCAAAAAGAAGCTAGGAGATCGATGATCCGGTATCTGAAACACCGGCTCATTAAGGGCCACCCGGCACAGCTATATACCGTATGTTCCTGTGTATAAGACTGCTTTTTAACACTTGAAAATCTCCTCAAAAGTGGGAGGTTGTCATATACACCCAGCAGATCTTTTCCCCTGCTATGAGAATGACTGCCTTGTCTTTGAAGTGTTAAATTGCCTGGGCAGTTTTCCCAGCAGATCCCTGCTGTGAGAATGACTGCTTTGCCTTTGAAGTGTTAAATTGTCCTTCATTTAGCTCAGGAGAGATGAAAAGCAGTCAAAATGATGTTTCTTTTCAGCACAAGTTAGCCTAAAATTAGAATTTCTGGATTCAAACTTATCATTTTGCGTCAAGTTTTGTCTATGGTGAAATTCTCTTAACTGAATAAAAGCTTCTGGCAGAGTTAAATCATTCTTTAATTGCAAGGTATTTATTATGGGATTGTATTTTGGTAAACTTGCCAGGAAGATTCCCATTTGCATAGCTTTGGGGATTTCCTCTCCAGGAGTTTGCAAGTCTGACAATGTGGCTCTAAAATCATTAATGTGCTCATTCAAAAATTTGGGATTTGATACCTTCATATTAACCAACTTCATTATTAATGCAACCTTACTTTCCAAAGATTGAACACCACAGAGATTTTTCAAAGTATCTCATGCTTTTTTAGCTGTTCTCAGTCCTTTAATTTCACAGACTATTCCATCATCGATAGCCACTGAGCTGGCTGGCTGGTGATGGGCAGGCTTTCCAGCCGGGTGGCTGGCTGGACGGGGGGGGGGGCAAACTCTATATTTTAACTTAAAAATTGGGCGGGGGGTCGTCTTATACGCCGGAATCAGTATATGCCTTGGGGGAGCTATGGAGCCTTTGTCAGAGATAAACTGATCATCCTGGTGAAAGCTTCCTGTTGGTTATCTTTGACGCCATGTTCCTGCTACCTTGACTCCTGTTTAGACCTTGGACTGATCCTGACTACACTGTTGCCTAATCCTGTTGACCTTCAAACTTGCTCTTGGACCTACGCTGACTTCTGTAAGCCTATGACTCTTGGACTGTTTTTGGACTATTCTTTGTATATCCCTGCTTGCTTCTGTTGAATCTTATCTGGACTTTACTTAACTGCCTTGTTATTAAGAGTTGGCCACATTCCCAGACATAGTTTATCCTTTTGCCAGCATCTGGCTGTTATCCCAGACACTAGTCCAGAAGTTGGATTCAAAAGGATCAGGCAATACGTACCATCCAAAAATGGCTGGAGTTGTGCTGCCACTCATAGTTCAAATGCAGTGTCTCAAAGAGGATATATATGGCATCAGGAGATAGGTTAAGTCTAAGGAGATTTCCCCCCCCCCACCATGTATGGCCTTGTAACCATCTCCTTCGGAACAGTAAGAGCCCCTGCTGTTCTAAAGAAGTCACCAGTCACTGTCTTTGGACTCAGATGGTCAATTCTCTTTGGCTAGATGCTATTAACCATAACGGAAAAGGTCAAGCAAACAAGTTAGAGGCCTGCACCTTTTCAACCACACTTTCAGCATTCTCATACATCCAAACAACAGCAGCACGAGAAGCCTAAAGGAACTCTGTTGCACTCAAACTGGTTATGGAAAAAGTTCTAGGCACAATTTCAAACCACTCCAATGAGGAGAAAAAATGGGAGATGTCTAAAGAAATCAGGATGGCTATCTAAAGAACTTTCAACTAAGCTAAGACTTAAAAGGGACATGTGCAAGAAATGGAAAAAGGGGGGAAATCACTAAAGAAGAATTCAAACAAATAAATGGTGACGGAAGAATATCTCATGGTTCAAGTGCTGGTTTGTGCTATTGCTTGTGCTGTCATCTTATCCTCTGTTGTGGGTGTTGAGCATGAAGAGAATGTATTTTGTACCATATGCCAGTGGACTGCAACATTCATATTTTAAAAAGTAAACCTACCTATTTTAGATAGTTTTGAGAAACAGGAAAGTAAAAAAAGTTACAGTAGTTAAAAAACTGACTGTAATGATAACTGTCTTATGAGACCTTGGAAATATAATGGTAACTACTTCTAAAAGTAGTTCTCCAAGCTCTGTTTCCCTTGCATTCCTTCCTAACTCCCTGGTAACAAACCATACACACTCCTCTTGTCCCTCCCCCTCCCCCTCCTGGCCACTGTACAGGCAAGACATGCTGAGCATGTATACTAGATAACCACCTGAACTCACAGATTAATTTTTTTCTCAAAAATGAAGAACAAAGAGAGAAGCCAGATGACAAAATTTAACACCAGCAAATATTATGAGGACAAGCAAGCAAACAAACAAAAAGCACCCTGTTGGACTATTAGAAGCTAAAAGCCAAACATTAAACTCCTATGAATAAGCCATTTCCTATCCATCCAAAGGCTGACTTCCATATTGTCATGTTTCAGATTGATCCAGTGAGTAGTTCTATGAACATGAGATGTAGAGCACACCTCCCTCACTGAATTCTGGTTATAACATCAGAATATAATGCATCTGATTCAGCCTTAATGATAATAATGCATGTGGTACAAGATGTTGAGATCCACTTTCACTAAGAAATGGCTGCTTTTTGCAGTACAGTAGGACTCCCATATCTGCTGAGGATTGGTTCAGAGGTGAGGTGTGGATACGAAAAACTGTGGATAATAGTGAACACCATTGAAAATAATAGGACTTCCAGTTTAAAATACCATAGAGTTGCCTTTGAGGGTCTAGAAAATGGCTAAAGAGGACACATTTTCTAGAAAGACTCTATGGTAGGTGTGCTGTTTTGTGTCCCATGGATAATTGAATCAGTGGATAATGAATCAGTGGATATGGGAGTCCTACTGTAAAAGGAAACTGCACAAGCAGAGCTAAAGCACTCCTGAACCATTGCTACCTTCTGGCTGTGCAAGAACAAAACTAGGACCAAAGGCACTCATTCTTCAAGCGGCATACAACCCCATTAAGAAAGGGTTTTACAGTTAACCCAAACTTGGATCTTCTGATGACCAACAGCATCTCTGTCTTTTTCTGGATTGAGTCCTGACTTGTTAGTTTTCATCCAATCCACACTAACTCTTAGTTCAGAACCTCCACAGGCCTGACTGGAATCAGATGGAAAGGGGAGAAAAATCACCATAAATATATTGGTGGCACATTCCCAAGAATTGCTTTTCCAGAAATTTCATACAAGTGTTCAGTAGCATAGGGAAGCAAAATGGCATAAAGACAAAAACAGCTCCATCATTTCATGATTTTTTTTGTCAGACAATGACCTTGTTAAGGAACAGACATACAATATGTGATTCCTAAGAAGAACTGGCATAAATAAAATATATTTTACCCTCTATCAGAAAGTAAAAACAGAGCACTTGATACACATGTTGCTAGAAACTAAACTATATGTGATAACTCAATATGTTTGTTGCAACTACATGAATTTATTTTAAACATACAATAGCAGTTACAGTGGGATCTGACTCAAGACCATGGCATATGAGAAACCTTCCTAATGTGTAAACTGTTGCCCCCCCCCCCATCTAGCATTTGGCACTGGAGAGAAATTTCCCTTGGTGCCAGTGGAAGACTTCCTTCTGTACTAAATAGCAGCTCTGATGAGGCAGAAGTTGTGTTGAGAATGCAATACCGGAAGAAGAGGTTTTGAAAACCCCTTCCCTGTGGTAACAGTCCTGACTGGTGCCACCCGTACCTACTATTTAATATATTTAAAAGATAGATACAAATGCAAGTGGTGTGGTTCAGGCTCATGTGGATCTTGATTCTAAATCATCAAATGTAGGAATAAAAGCTGAATAACACAGTTGGACAGAATAGGGATGGTGGGCATGTAGTGCTGCAGATGTGTTTGGACTGCAAAACCCATATTCCCTCATTTGTGGCTGTGCTGGAGATTTCAGTCCAAATGCATCTGAAGGGCCACGTATCTTCCATCTCTGACTTAGATGGAAACTCGCCATATTTTCTATCATTCTGTCCCCAGCATCAGAATACAGAGTTGTTGTTGTTTGTTGTTGTGTGGCTTCAAGTCATTTCTGGCTCTTGGTGACCCTAAGGTGAACCTATCACAGGGCTGTCTTGGCAAGATTTGTTCAGAGGGTGTTTTTGTCTTTGCCTTCCTCTGAGGCTGAGAGAGTGATGACTTGCCCAAGGTCACCCAGTGGGAATCCATAGCTGAGTGGGGATTTGAATCCTGGTCTCCAGAGTCCTAGTCCAGTGCACAAGCTGCTATATCATTCTGGCTCTTGCACACAGACATGGATATATGTAATTAGCAAATCTCAGAACCCAGCTTCCTGGGGAGATGGACAGTGTTCTTGTACTACTAAATGTTTCAGAAAGGCTGAGTCACACTCTTCGCTATTTCTTTCCATACCCCAACTCTGTTGTGCTACCAATTCTGCCAAGCGTTGTGCTCAAAGATCCCCCCCTCACAGCAATTGTTTGGGACCCAAGGAATGCGGAAGTCTTCAGTCTTGTTGTCTCTATTTTATGCTGTCCTTAGAACACTCTGAGGGGCAATTCCTTCAGTAAATGTAAGGTAGAGAGGAAAGAGAATGGTTTTTGGGGTTGTTGTTGTTTGCATCATTTACGTTGTTAAAATGTCCAGGCTTCACTTACACATTCCTTTACAAGAAGATAGCATGTACCCACTTCACACCAATTTTTTAATGGTAAAAGTGATATTGTTAGGAACTAGAGGCTCAACTAACATCTCTTCTACCTCTCCATTGAGCAACTTCATATACAAAAAAATTACAGGAATCAAATGCACAATTAATTCTGAACATGTAATTTTGATTTGTATAGCATCTGGATTACTTTTACCACTGAAGTGAAATGGAGAGGAGGGAAATTTCATCATGTTTTGATGTCTCTTAAAAGTGCTCCCCATTTTTTATAATACTTCTGTGAGTGATGAAGATGTTTTCAGAGAGTAGATTTCTAGGTTTGAAAAATTTAGTCAAAGTAACAGACTTAAAAGTCTTTGCATGCACAGAAACAACTGGTTTTTTTTTTTTAAAAAAAAGCAATGTTATTTCAAGTTTTTAAAAATGAAACAAGGGCAATATAGGATTCCAATAAGTCTGGGGGGAACTCTATAAAGTAGAAAGCAAATGCCTTTTAGAAAATTCTGCAGGACTTTCCACTACCTTGAAATTTTTTCACACATTAAATTGAACAGCATGAAAATTCAGCACAGACCTAAATATTCTGGCAGAGAGAACATACTTCTCCTCTTAAAAGATCATCCTTCAGATTACCAAATGACCATTTGTAAAGGTAAAAAAACCAAAGGTATAGGACACAAAGGCCTATGGTAACTAATCACACTACTTATTTCTCTTACCAGGAGAATGGAAACACACCAGAAGGATGCTGCTGTATCCAGATTCTGTAATAATTTCTGTCTCACATTGCTAGGGTATGGGGAAAATGAAGATCTTCTGGCGTCCTGAACAATAGGATGAAACTATCCCAGGAACACCCTACCTAGAATTAGCCTTTTTCACTCACCTTAAGATGGAGGCCAGGGGGATTCCTAAGCTGTCGTCAGAATGGCAGGGACTATGCAAACCACCCTTTTTTCCTCGTCTTGGCTCCTCTTCCCGTTCAGTCCAGGGAACATCAGTGGCAGAACTGGTTCCAGAATCCGGCTCTACATGGGCCAGTGGGGCAAAGTTTTGTTCAATAAGTTTGGCACTATCTTGAATTTGCTTTTGTATTTCTGGGGTAAGCATAGGGAGATCAAAAGTAAAGTATGTTCCACTGTGAGTGTGAGCTGGGGAGGACAGGATGTCAATGGAATCTAGGCTGGTGTAAGATGTCCCTTTGGCTCGGTGAGACTCCATGATGCTCTCAAAATGTTTGCTGAATGAATCCATGCCATCCTTGGATAAGCTGTGCCCAAGGAGGAAGGGCACTGGGGACTTGAGCAACCCTTGGGCTTCTCTATTGATGATCCTGGAGATGGGGTGGGTAAGGAGAGAAATAAAGAGATGTCTGTTAGATGTCTGCTCTACTTATCTCTCATTCTCCCAGGTAAGTATGCTGAGGCTCCCACCCTCAGCCCACTGACTAGGCAATATGTCAGGCAACTTGTCTCTGCAGCATCTCTCAGCTAAAAAAGATCTAATTTTTGAAGTCTTTTCCTGACCACAGTATTGGGTGGGCCTATCTCCTATTTCATAAAGGAAAATTCTCTAATGGAAGGATTCCTTTGTTTGAAGGGCTGGCCACTCCAGCTCTAGTTGAAGAATCCAAGGAAGGGAGAGTTGGGCCCTTAAATTGCCCATATTCATTTTGTACCTCAGTCTGAATCTACTCAGCAGACTGAGTAGTCACTCACTCAGTACATTCTCACTACAGTGAGATGTACAGTTGGACCTCTGCATCCATGGGTTCTGCATCTAGGGATTCAAATAACCACATCTCAAAAATATTCAGGAAAAAAAAATCCCCAAAAGCACACCTTGCTGTTCACCATTTTATATAAGGAACACCATTTTACTATGCCATAAGAGGGGTGCTCCAAAAAAGCGATACAAGGATTCCCTGAAACAACATCTCAGGCTTGGCCAAATTGATCACCAACAATGGTCTGCCCTGGCTTCACATTGGGAGGCATGGAGACGCACTATCCACAATGCTGCATCTTTATTTGAGAACTCATGCCGAACAAGTCTTGAAGAGAAACGACAACGCAGAAAGAATCACAACCCAGAAACATCACCCAAGGAGACCTTCTGCTGTGCTTTCTGCAACCAAACTTGTTTATCTCAGATTGGCCTTTTTAGTCATCAGCGCGCTTGCAGAAAGCGCGGGATGAGTCCTTCCTGAATCTTTGTTTGCAAAGAAAAGCCAGAGAGAGAGTATATAATGGGACTTGAGCATCCATGGATTTTGGTATCCATGGTGTGTGTGTGTGTGTCCTGGAACCAAATCTCAATGAATACTGAGGGCCCATTGTATTGTATTTTAATTTAATGTTTGAACTTGTTGCGGGGAGGTAGGATTGTAACACATTTCCTCTTATTTCATTATGCGTATGTGGCTTCCTTTCCACATGTTATCTGAATCTCCTGCAGCATTCTATTTTATTGTTGCAGTTACTAATTTTAGTTTAATGGTATTATGTGTTAATGATGTTATGCATTATATAATTATTGGTTTTCACAGATTTTATCAAGTAGGGTGTGGAATGAAGCAAAAAAGTGGTTGGAAAAGAAATCGTGTTCAACCATTCCCTTGTACACCTTTGTTCCTCAATGGTGAGAATTTCCTAGATAAGGTGCTATCCCAGTGGCATATTTAGTTCACCTTGGCTGGAGCCAAAATATGTATAAAGGACCTACCCTAGTCTGTGCCCACACAACCTAATCAGGTCTTTCCCTAAACTAGACTCAGAAGTATACCAGACATGAGGTGGATCAAAACAAAATGCCATTTTAAAACATGTTTCAAGGACCAAAAAGCCAGGGCTCCCTTCAATATTTAGACAAGAAAGCAGGCCCAAATATAGGCTGTCAAAGCATACTCCTGGCAACAATTGTTACTATTGCTCTTGTTATATGCCTTCAAGTCAACTTCATCTTATACAACCTAATACAGTATAGGGTTTTCTTGGCAAGATTTATTCAGATGAGTTCTGCCACTGCATTCTTCTTAGGCTGAGTGTGACTTGTTCAAGGTCACCTAGTTGGTTTCCATAGCTTGAATGGGGATTTGAACCCAGAGCTCCTGGAGTCCTAGACCAGCACTAAAAACACTACATCCCATTGGCTTTCCATTGCTATTATTACTAATTCCAAAGAGAAGAATCACTCATTCCTAGAACAGAGAAGGAAAAGATCCACATACTTTATGAACAAATTACCCTCGGAAGAAAAGTAAGATCTGTGCCTTGGACTGTTTTACTCTCACTTGACTTCTAGTTCCCAGTGGCTGAAAGAGATGCCAACTGCAGAAGAGTCACATCATCTTCTGCAGCTTCCCCGATGAACCTTGTGAACCAACCATTCTTGCCAAGTCTAAGGATGATGAGATTTTGTAATACAGTGCACAATTGACTGTAATACCTTTTAGTATAGTAGAAAGTGTTAATAAAAGCAGCTGTTTCTGAGATTGTAAAGGGATTGTATGTCAAAGCAGTTACATTAACATCTGCAGTGAATAACAAGAGCAATAAAATGTGAGCACATGCAGAGACTGAATCTTTCCCTTTATCCACATCTAAAGAGCATGGCCAGGACTTCAAAAGAGTATTGTGAGGTTCTTATCATCTGTTAGGCTCCAGTGGCCTCCCACAAAAAAAAGTTTGGTTGGTGGTAACACCTGGATGCCAAACTCACTCCCCATATCCACCTTAGGGATGTAATTCTCTGGTATTTTCATTCTTGATGGAAGCAATGGGTAATCTTAGCAATTTTCTTCCCATTACGAGAAGCAAATTTGCAGTTCGGAATTTATACTGTGCAACCTTTGCATGTGGGGTATTTTTTTTTTTTTGCACATAATATATATTTTTTTGCAAAGGAAGCAGCATTTTCTGCATCAAAAATATTATTTCACATATTTTTGTGCAGAAAATGCTGTAACTGGGAACTTATTAAGCACAAAATTTGCATGTTGCTTTTTCTTTTGTGTACAGAAAACAGCATGTTCTGCACAGGAACAGCAGTGTTGATCTAAAAAAGTTTGAATTTTGTCCTAAATGGAGAAGATTCTCTTCAGTCAAAAATTTTCTTCATCATGATTTCCTGACACTCAAGAAACAAATTTTTGACCACTGTTTATTTTCAAATATTCTTTCCATCCCTAATCCATATACAGTAGGATCCTGTATCCACTGGGGATTTGTTGGGGGGGGGGCATGAATACTGAAAACCATGGATAATAGTGTACACCATTGAAAATAATGGGACTTCCAGTTTTAAATACCATAGAGTTGTCTTGGAGGACCTAGAAAATGACTAGGGAGGACACATTTTCTAAAAAGACTCTATGCTGGTGTGCCGTTTCGTGGCCCATAGATAACTGAATCAGTGGATAATGAATAAGTAGATATGGGGGGTCCTACTGTAGATTACCTCCATATACTTCATTACCATACTGTATATATGTGTACTATATATATTTATTACTGGGGGAAATGGTAATTTTTACCTAGTGCAGTAGTGGTATGTGATTTCTTGGTCTTTGTGTTCATGCTGTTCTTTCACACAGCTTTTAGCTGTACATAGTTTTTTTTATTTTAAACATAATAACATTTTAAAACAACAGATAGATGAAGGGAAGAAAACCTTATCTTTTCAATGCCAGAATGATGCTTAACAATGAGAGCAGACTCATATCGAGATGGCCCAAAGCTATGCTAGAATCACAGAATCATAGAATCATAGAATTGCAGAGTTGGAAGAGACCACGAGGGCCATCCAGTCCAACCCCCCTGCCATGCAGGAAATCTTGATCAAAGCATCCCAGACAGATGGCAATCCAGCCTCTGTTTAAAGACCTCCAAGGAAGGAGACCAAGGAGGGAGACCAAAGGACTCCCATCATCTCTCTGAGCTGGTTCTAATGGTAAACAGTTCTAGCTAGTTTTCATGGGGAGGAGAAAGGATGTCACTGCAGGTTGAAGGGACATTTCTCTTGTGCATAAGCAGGCTTCTGCTGATCAAGAACAGCAGGCAGAAACTGGGGCATGGGAAGAGAGGAGAGATTTCAGTCCCATAGACTAAGGAGATAAGTGGAAGATAGGGATGGATGAACAGTACCAAGTCTCCACATGTACTGAGCTGTGTGGAAGAGAGAAAAAGGAAAGTAGCAAATAAATCAACATGTTGATCTGTGTAATTGTGAGGATAAGAAACAAGCCTTACTACTGCTCAACAAGTCAAAGATGCAGATGTAGATGACTAAGAAGAGGCCACCAGGTCCAGGAACATTAGGATTCTCTGGGAGGAGGAGATGGTGTTTAAACTGATATTACAGTTTTGTCAGAAGCAAACGCACCCTTGCTGATGCTTAATGTCCTTCACAGCCATCAGGACCAACTATTCTATAACGATGAAAGAAATATGGATAGGAGAAAATCTCCACTGAGTAGACATCCTTGTTTTAGCAGAGCATGGTGTTAATCATAGAATTGTAGTGTTGGAAGAGACCACAAGGCCATCCAGTCCAACCTCCTGCCATGCAGGAAATCATGATCAAAGCATCCCCGACAGATGGTCATCCAGCCTCTGTTTAAAGACCTCTAAGGAAGGAGACCCCACCACGCTCCGAGGGAGTGTGTTCCACTGCCAAACAGCTCTTACTGTCAGAAAGTTCCTCCTAATGTTGAGGTGGAATCTCTGTTCCTGGAGCTTGCATCCATTGTTCCATGTTCTCGTCTCTGGAACAGCAGAAAACAAGCTTGCTCCATCCTCAATGTGACACCCCTTCAAATACTTAAACAGGGCTATCATATCACGCCTTAACCGTCTTTTTTCCAGGCTAAATATACCCAGCTCCCTAAGTCTTTCCTCATAAGGCATGGTTTCCAGACCTTTCACCATTTTAGTCGCCCTCCTCTGGACACGCTCCAATGTGTCAATATCCTTTTTGAATTGTGGTGCCCAGAACTGGACACAGTATTCTAGCTTGTTTGCAAGAATGTGATGGGAACCTTGTCAAAGGCCTTACTGAAATCAAGGTATGTGATATCCACAGCGTTCCCTTCATCTACCAAGTTGAGTGTAAAGGCTAGACTGAGAGGATACTCATCAATTCCAAAAAAAAAAAAAGGGCAGCAAAACACATTAAGGCCCAGAGGGGAAAATGCAAAGCAATACAAAAGAATATGAAGAGGTTGGCCTCCCATCTTTTGTTTCCCCATGAATTATTCAGGGTTTTCCATGAGCCCTAAAAAGGAGAACTAGGATATAAAAGCATGGTTGCCATTATCCATGCAAAGTCCTCTGGGAAGAACATTAGGGCCTCAAAGAAAGACCCTAAACTGTTGAACTGCTCACAGATCCTCATAAATACTCTTGCTTTTATGGAGGTTGGCACATGTTTGATGATTTCACAGGAATAACTGCAAGTAATTGCAGGATACTCTGTCCTATGTTATTACAGTGGGCACAGGAAAGAAATGGAACATGGTAGCATTATTGGTAAGATCCAAAACTGAAACACAAACATGACAGCAACTGCATGAGAGTAGAATGGCCTGCAAGTATGAGAAAACGTAGAACTGAATAATATTAATGGTGGAGAATTATGAGCCCTTTGAGAGAATATGCAGACTTCTTACTCCAGCAAAGCTTTGACCAAACAACCAAGACAAGCAAGTAAGCTATAAGATCATTGGCAGCTCTTCAGCAAAACCAGGACCATTACTGTAGGTGCCAGCAGATGATGTCCCAGAGGAGTCCTGGTCAGACCCAGTCCTATCCTAATAGGTATTAAGTTATCCTGCATTAACAGCCCCATTATCCTGAAGCCAATGAATTCCATATTTTGGTTGTTATCTGGGCATGTGAAAAACAAATACAAAAAAAAGGCAACATTGCTCACTGCAAGTGACATGTTAAGTACTCTGCACTCAAGATAACCCTTACCTCTCATGTTGCTGTTGGGTAGCTTCAAACACCTCATCCTCTTCATTGTCTTGTATCTTATTTCTGAAACACTTGCCATCATCTTCCTTAGTGTGCTGAATTAAGAAGTCCTCTGGAACAGTGTTTCCTTTCCCCAGGATTCCCGTGAAACTCGGATTGCTTTCACTATCCTTCTGGCTCTCAATGGCTGAATCCACTTCATCTTTTTCAGCCAAGATGTCATCAATGTTGGTTTCATGGTAGCATCTCAAGGGTACAGAGTCCAGGTCAGTTTCGGAATACTTCACTGTTCTGCGGATAATTCCAGTTTCACAGTTTCCAGGGTTTGTACTACCTGGTGGAGCCATCTCAATTTCTACCTCTACATGACACAAGTTGTGTTCTGGAAGTACCCAGTCTTGTTTTGGTTGCACTGGGTGGCTGGATTTCTTAAGGAGCTGAGGTGGAGGATCAGGTGTACTCTGAGATGATATCCCTGGAGCATAGAAATCCCAGATTATAAAACAAGAAAGCCTCAACAATTCTTCAAAGATACTAGTTCTTTCTGTTTTTGTGCATGGTACCCATACCATCAAGCTGTACAATATGCATCCAACAAGACAAGTAGAAAAATGGCAAAGAGAAAGAAACAAAAGCAGAGAACAAAATCTAGGGGGAAAAGCAAGCATAGTCCAAAGAGTTTAATTTCTATTACCACAACCAACACCACCATTTTCATAGAACTTGAAGATGAAGTTTGTATAAAATTTGTTGAGAATAAACACCCTTTTTGTACTTTAAGACCATAAAGCTCCTAAAGTTTCCCCTATATTAATAAAAAATATGGTGAAAAATCACCAATAAATTGCCCCAGGCAGCCATCAAGAGTAACCTTATGCCTTAATACATGCCCTGAGCCCCCCTTCCTTTTTCAAAAAGCAACTGAGAATAGGCAATAAAATAAAATAAAGAATTGATTTTTTTTTAACCTTTATTCCTGGAATGGGCTAGGAATCCTGGAGTACCTGGCAATATGTAGCCCTTTAACTTGCTGCTGCTGAGGTGGGAATGATAAGAAAATATGAGGTTTCTGGTAATCAAAAAGCAACTCCTCAAGAAAGCAGGCATGGGGGTATAAGTGGGCAGGCTTTTCTCCAAGACAAGAATTGGCAGATTTTTTTTTTAAAGGCAATCTAACTTTGACAGTAGCAGGAAGAGAAAGCTCCAGAGCCAGATAATTTTACTGTTGTGTTTGTTATTACAAATATTGATTAGTAATAACTACCAAAATCTGCATCTTTGTCTTAATGCATTAAATTTACTTCTGATTAAAGCAAACAACAAGAATGATAAAACTCTTTAAAAGGTTCTTTGAAAACTAAAAAAAGGGCAGCCTTTGAGCACTTTAGCAGTCTGAAGACCCTGCTTCATCATCGTAGCCCCCAACACTTTATAATGTTAAGTATAAGTAAGCCAACTATTTATAAGCTTCCAAATAAATTGATACTAGTGAGTTCATTCTCCCATACCATATATACTGCCACACTTTTTCTAAAATGTCTTCCCTCAGTTCTTCTTCCATTTATTTACACTAGCTTGTATTATATGGGTATCTTATTCCACTGGCAATGCATGTCTACTGAGAAGGAAACAATTAATAAGTGGATCATACTTTGAAGTATGTCTAGGATTGCATCCATCTCACTCATACAATCTTAAATTGTTTCCTCAAAATTAGTTTGTGCCCTTTAAATATTTGTATTTAGCTTTTTACAAATTCATTGACATAATAGAAAATACTGGTAACAAGGAAAGCATTTCTCATTCCTTCTGGTAATTTGTTTTTCATATCTGCAAATTCCCCTTCTGGTTACTAAAAGCTTTAGTCAACTGAGGTTGATCCTAACTTTTATCAAAAAGCTTTATCACAAAGTCTTCTGAATAAATGCAGTGCTCTTTACAAATCTGTACTCCTTTATATTTTCTGCCTTCTTTCTTCACTTCTCCAAGATTGCAAATGTTATGGTCCAATGAATGCTTCTCTGGGACCATAGGATGAATTGTCAATCACCCTCTGAGGTCATCAGTGTTGCTCCCACCTCTAAGAAACAGATACAATCTATAACCCCCCTCTAAGACCCATTCTATGATACTGCTCTGAAATCCAGTGCAAGATACCCCTCCATGAAGGTTGCTGCAGAGGCTTATTTCTGAGCAGGCATGAATTCTTCCAATCTTTTGCAGGGAAAAAGGGCTATGGTGGGCAGGGAGAGGGATCCAGAGCCCTTTTAATACTGAGCCATCCTCCCAACATGGAGAGAAATTTAGATGTGAGTCAAAGTGTATTTAACATTTAATTCCCTCAAGGTCTTGCAATGGGTGAATTATTTCAATTTGAGATTGAAAAGCAGGGAGGGGGTTCGCTGAGGGAAAAGCAGGCAAAAATGAACTTTGCTTATCTCTGTCAGAAATAGCCTAGTTGGACTCTGGATGATATCTCTGAGAATTTTTTGGGGTTCCTTACCCTTAAGACAGGAGTACCATGTTGTCTGAGTGGCCAGGTTTTACCGAAATTCTAGGCATGCCACCCATTGCCTATTCAGACCACTAGCTGTACTAGATTCCTAACTTTTTTTTTTTAAGCCAGTCACAGAAAATATAGCAGGAAAGGAAAGACAGAATTGTGACACAATGCCTTTTCAATGGTATAGGCAGGAGTGGTTTGAAAACTTCCTAATAAGCTTGCCTGTTCTCTTCTTTGCATGAGCACCTTCTAGCAGCACAGTTACATGCAAAGCAGAAATACAGTATAAGAATTACAGTACACCCCTGTATCCATGGGATTCAGTTACCAGTCCGAAAAAATACAGCCTCTCTAGGCATCTTTTAGGTCTTCCAGCATGACACTGTGGTATGCTTCAACTGGAAGCTGACCATAGAGTTTTGCTGGAGGACCTAGGAGATGGTGTGGAGACCATGTAATGGATGGCTGATGGAATGTTGGACAGCGAATAGGAAGAGAGCGTGGAAGAGCCAATCCTGTGGCAGGAAACTGGTATGGGAGGGGTCTCCTAGTGTGAAAGGACTGGGTGACAGTTGGGACAGAGATGACAGTTGAGGAGAGAGAAGATAGTTGATAAGAGAGATGACAGTTGAAAGGGAGAGTTGAGGATGTGATGTGATAAGGAGAGGCTGGAATGTGTGTATGGCTGTGAGTGGAGCTGAGGGAATGTATGTGCAGGGAGAATAATTGATAAGAAGAATAGAGGCTGATTGGAAACAAAGTTCAAAGCATTTCGGTTATTTTGTTCAACCAATAAACCAATCTTTATGTTTAATGTGAAGTCGAAGGCTTTCATGGCCGGCATCCATAGATTTTCTTCCGGGCTGTGAGGCTGTGTTCCTGAATAGTTTCTTTCTGATGTTTCACTTGCATCTGTGGCTGGCATGTTCAGAGAAATCTGTGGCTGAAATCTTCAGTAATCTCTGAAGATGCCAGCCACAGATGCAGGCGAAACGTCAGAAAGAAACTATTCCAGAACACAGCCTCACAGCCAGGAAAAAACCCCAAGGAAAATCTTTATGTTTGTTTATCATATCCAGTCTCCTCATGAATTGATTTTCTCTTATTGATATTTAATTGGCACGCTAACCCTCTAAACACCCACACACAAATGAAAGTACTAGCCATCTTACTGTGGAACTGTGGTCTCCACATATTATTAATTTGCTGGCAGCGGTGGGATGTGAAAGGCCCCTGTGTCACAAAAGTGGTGACAGCGTAAGTGATGAGGCAGCCAGGCTAAACGGTGACGTAAATTCAGCTGGTGTGCCTGATTGTCACAAAAGTGGTGGCAGCATAGGGATTCGAAAATCCAGTGGAAGATTTAGGAATCTTTAGTGAATCTGGTAGAGGGGATCTAAGTCAGAACCAGAACCTAGAAAAATCTAGGAGACATCTAGTGCTGGGAGAGAAGGATTCCGTGGCCAGAGAAGGGTTTCCATTTATAGATTTGGTTAAGGAGAGCCAAATGTAAGTGTTTATGTGTGGATAGTACAGGTGTGTGGTGGAAACAAAAGCACAAGTAATTCCTGAGGTAATTGTTTTGAGGTACAGCAAGGAATTTTTTTGACTGGAAAAATAAAAGACAGTCAAGCCTTCAAATAAAGTGCTGACAGGAAAAAAGTGCTGCTCAGTTTAAAAGTACATTGTAACCCTGAGGTAAAAGAAAGCTTGGATAAAGTAAGGGGATGCAAGATAACGATTGTGGTAACAGTAAGGGAATGCTGGAGAAAAGCCTTAATATACAGTCGTCCCTCCACATTCGCGGTGGTTAGGGTCTTGAGACTCCCGCGAATGTGGAAAAACTGCGAATAAAAATGCTGCTCCCGTGACCCCCCCCCCGAGAGAGGGAGGCGGTGGGAGGGTGTCTGACCAGGCTGGCTGGCCTCTCCATGGCCTTCCAGAGGAGACTCCAAGCCTTAGAAGCCCCAGAGCCCGCTTACGAAGGCCAGGGAAGGCAGCGGGTGGGTGGGAGGCTGCCCTGCCTCCCCACGGCCTTCCTGAGCGGACGCTGGGGCTTTGAAGCCCCGGATCCCGCTTAGGAAGGCCAGGGAAGGCAGCGGGCAGGCGGGAGGGAGGGAAGCTGCCTTGCCTCTCCCCGGCCTTCCTGAGCGGACTCTGGGGCTTTGAAGCCCTGGAGCCCCCTTAGGAAGGCCGGGGAAGGCAGTGGGTGGGCAGGAGGTGGCCCTGCTATTCCCCAGCCTTCCTGAGCAGACTCCAGGGCTTTGAAGCCCCGGAGCCCCCTTAGGAAGGCCAGGGAAGGCAGGAAGCTGCCCTGCCTCTGCATAGGACGCCGCAATTAGCAGCATCAGGAAACTTAAGCATAAAGCAGGGCATAGAGGGGAGGATGGGCGAGTCTGTGTAAATTCATAGAAGACCACACAAAGATTTATGGTTACAGGTAAGCAACCTGTCCATCTTCTTCGTGGTCTCTGTGAATCCACACAGCTGGGTAGACTAGCAACCTTTACCCTCTGGCAGAGGGAATGTCATCCTGCAACACAACACAAGGTACAAAACATCAAGTAAACCAAGAACCATTTATTGAACAACCAGGTACGCAGTACAGAAAGGCGAACTATGCACTCACTGAATTATAGAGAGGAGAACAGCCCTCCCAAAGGTAGCATCACTTCTGAACCTGGTATCCAGTCTATAATGAGAAATAAAGGTCAATGGAGTGGACCACGTCGCTGCCTTGCAGACATCCTTCAGGGGATCTCCAGAGAGAAAGGAAGGGGATACAGCTACTGCCCTGGTAGAGTGGGCTCAGATTTGAGATGGTAACAGTTTCCGAGCCAGTTCATAGGCCAAGGTGATGGCCAAAACCACCCACTTGGACAAGCGCTCTTGTGAAATCAGAGCGTCAAGCTTAGAGTCCGCATATGTCACAAAACAGTCTAGGAGACTTTTGAAACAGATCAGTCTGGAGTGTATAGAATTGAGTGCTCATCTGATGTCTAAAGAATGCAGATCCTGCATGAGAGCAGGCAGGATGATGGGCTGATTCAAGTGAAAGCTGGAGATGACCTTGGGCAAAAAGGAGATGTCAGGTCTGAGCACCACCTTGTGCCTATGGAATACCAGATAAGGTGGGTCAGAATGCAAAGCACCAAAGTTCACCCGCTTGCCTAGCAGACATAATAGCAACTAGGAAAGCTGTCTTCCAAGACAGGAGATGCAGATCAGCTGTGGCCATCAGCTCAAAGGGATGCTTGGAGAGCTGCACCAAAACAAGCTCCAAACTCCACACAGGGGTAGAAGCCAACACAGGGGGATGCAAGTTCATGTAACTTTTCAAGAACTTCTTGACCAACAGGTCACGAAACAGAGAAGGACGGCCTTTTCTGTCCATTTCAAGGAAGACATGGAAAGCCCTCCATCCATTTCAAGGAAGACATGGAAAGTCCACAGTCAGACAAGTGCAGCAGGAACTCTGCCAGAGGGTAAAGGTTGCAGTACGGTAGATACTGTTGAAGTTACCAAGGTAAGGCCTCATTTGACCAGAAAAGTGTCAAACCTGTGGCACTTGTAATGGTTAGGAGTGTTGAATAGAACGACAGAGAGATGCATCAACAATGGCCTGAACATCTGGAGGCAGGTCCAGGGCCTTCGAGGTCAGTTCCATGAAAGAAGCCAGGTTCACGGCAAGGTCCTCCATTCCATCACCTTCAGCATTTCGAGGTCCGGATGATGGACCCTCCCGTTCTGGACAGTTAACAAATTGGGACAGGATGGAAGACGGTAGAAGCGACAATGGGCCAGCCAGAAAAGAGGACTCAACCACAGCTGCCAGGGCCACCATGGGGCAATGAGGATCACATCTGACCTGTCCTGATGAGCTTCGAGACCACCCTCATCAACAATGGGAATGGAGGAACCAGGTACAACAAGGGACCATTCCACTGGTATAGGAACATATCTCCCCTTGATTCTCTTGTGCGAGACCTCGAGCAGAACTGTTGACATTGTCTGTTGCTCGTGGATGCGAGAAGATCCACACCCAGCACCCACCAACAGAACAGGGAGAGGACCACAGAATGGTGCAACATCCATTCGTGGACAGATGAATTTGAGTGGCTCAGTCCGTCAGCAAGAGAGTTCTCCCCAGGAAGGTGAATGGACTGGAGAAGGATGTTCCTCCATACACACCAGTTCCAGATGTCAATTGTGGTCGAAAGTAACGTGGAGGACCTTGTCCCACCCTGTTTATTCAGGTAGTACATGGTGGAAGTGTTGTCCATCACTAGCAGGACGGTTTTCCCAGCCACCATCAACTTGAAGGAATGCAGAGCGTTCTGCACGGCTAGCAACTCCAAGACATTGATGTGGAGGAGACGTTCTTCTGCAGACTACACTCCCTGGACAGCATACATGCCAAGATGAGCCCCCCCAGGTGAGAAGAGAAGCATCTGTCATCACCGAGACCTGAGGTTGAGGAGGCTCGAAGGGTAAATTGTCCAGGATGTTTGACAGGTTCAACCAACAGTCCAGGGAATGCTACACTGCCCGAGGCATGGTGAGCAGCTTGTGAGGTGAGTCGGAGAGGGGAGCTTAAGCCGTGAATAAGAAGCCCGTTCCATTATAATAACGGAATGACGGGCGAATGATCAGAGGACCTGTTGTGCTGACACGATGCCAGAGGCATGTGACGTCACCAGAGGTCCATGCCAAAGACTTCCGGGTATGATCGAGACAGCCAGGTAAGTGTCACCTTTTTTTCTCCCTCCCCAGGCTGCTTTTTAAGTGTAGAGTGCATTTTTGTGCTTGCTGTCACTTTTGTTTGTATTTTTCTTTTTCTTTTTAAAATACCCGCGCAGTTGTTCTCTTGCAAGAACGTGCAGGATTTGGTTTCTGGGACGTGAAAGGAGCTTTGCAACAGCTCCATTCACGCTCGGACTGCTGAGGGGAGGGGAAGCAGTCCAGATTGTGCAAGGTAAGTGTCTGAACATTTTTTTTGTCTCGTTACAGGGATGGGAGTGAGGTGGGAGTGTAGCAGTAGGGGGGGTGTAGCGGGACAGTCCCAGTTTCAAGGGTACCATGTGATAATCTCCATAGTGAAAAGTCCTTTGTACATTATAAACCAGCATGAGGAATCCCTCACAAGAAAACAAAATATAGAAATGAATGAGGTTAAGGTAAATTCTATGTCAAGGTGGAACCAAGGAATTAAAAATGCTAATATATTTTCCAAACGAGGGGAAGGTTAAAGAAAGAGTACATAGGAATTAATGTATAAGGTTTCTATTGAATGTTTATGTATATATAGTATCTATATCTATATCTATATCTATATCTATATAGATCTATATCTATATCTATATAGATATAGATCAGTGATTCCCAAAGTGGGCGTTACTGCCCCCTGGTGGGTGCTGCAGCAATCCAGGGGAGGCGGTGATGGCCACAGGTGTATTTGGGGGTGATAAATAACTGTAAGGGGTGGTGAAAGCATAAAAGAAAGTAGAGAAGATTTAGAAAAATTGATTTATATATTTAGCTCATAACACTTAATTTTTCTTTGAACAACATACTGGACGTTGACTTGGTTCCCGCATACTCCCTCACTTGCATTGAGGTATGTGCAATTGAGCACTGCTACTGTTCATGTGGTGCCACTGAATTCCCGTTCCAAAACACATGAGCACTATGAGCATTGCTGCGGGCAACTGCCACTTGTGCGATTGGTTGATCGCAAGGCCAAAGCCTGGAACGGCAGCGGCAGTACTGGCTACTGGCAGTACTACCAGCAGATTTTGGAGTACGCTATGAATCAGGAGATTTCCTGTAATTATTACACGAAAATTACGGCGTAATATAACCCTGTATAACCCTGAGGACTTTTTCAGACAGAGAAATACACCGCAAGACGTCCCTTTTGCGACACTGCTGTGTGGCAGGGGGGACATTTTGTATGACGCCGTCCCCCTGTTGATTCTGTTCTGGTACAGATCGCAGCTCCAGTGTCATATTTGGCCATTTCTTAATCACGGAAGTTGACCGTGATTAAGAAACGGCCAAATATGACTCTGGAGCTGCGATCTGTACCGGAACAGAATAGAGACACCCTTTCTTGCAGTGTATTTCTCTGTCTGAAAAAGTCCTAAGTTAGATTGTTGTGATATTGTGACAAGTTAAAGTTAACTAACAAATTGTGCGACTATAATTGGTGAGTATTATTTATTTATTTTGTAATAATTATATGTGCTTTACAATTAATAATATCATGTTTATTTATTTCATTAGTATTTATTTTAGTTTTTTTTACAAAAATATTTCAAAAAATTACACACAAAAAAATATTAATTAAAAATACCTCCATAAAAAATTATTTTTTTCTACAGATAATAATGGCTCAACCAAAGAAAAAATGTAGACAATATAATATCAAATATTTGAAATATGGCTTTATTGAGTCTCCTGTAAACAATACATTACCAATGTGCCTGATTTGCCAGAAAGTTTTATCAAATGAAGGTATGAAGCCTTCCAGACTACAACAACATTTTACTAAAATTCATGGTGATAAAAAAGATAAGGATTTATCTTATTTTTGAACACTAAAAGAAAAATTATCAAACAACCAACATTGGCAAAACTCTTTTCAGCCGCAACCACACAAGATGGAGATGGCTTGCTTTCTTCTTACAATATTTTGTTAATAATTGCCAAATCGGGAAAACCTCATACTATTGGTGAAGAACTAATTATACCAGCTAGAAGTGAAATAATATGTACTGTGATACACAAGCCAGCATTATCAAGAAAATTTCATTGAGCGATAAATACAGTGTAAAGAAGAATTGATGAAATGGCTCAAGATGTTGAAGATTCATTGTGTGGCTATTTAAAAACAACTCGGTTTTCTATTCAACTTGATGAGTCAACTTTGTTAGGAAATGAAGCTTTAATTTTAGCATATGTGTGGTTCACAAAGGAAGAACAAAATTGCCAAGAATTATTATTTGCTAAATATTTGCAAACTGATACTAAAGGAGAATCAATATTTCATTCATTGGATGAGTTTTTTAAAGAAAAATAAATACCTCTGAGTAATATTTTATCAGTAGCCACAAATGGTGCTCCAGCGATGGTAGGGCACTACAGGGGTTTTCTTGTATATTTAAAAAAAGGAGGTGCCAAATGCATTCACAGTACACTGTATCATCCATCGTCAATATCTAGTTGCCAAAAACTTAAGTGCACGCCTACATAATTCATTACAATATGTAATTAAAGCTATCAACACAATCAGAAGCAAATCATTGAATGACAGATTATTTAAGCAGCTTTGTACTGAAAACGATGAAGAATGTAATGTAATGTAATGTAATGTAATTTAATCGTTTGCTGCTTCATACAGAAGTTCATTGGTTGTCAAAGGGTGCCTGTTTAGACAGGTTTTATAAGCTGTTTAACTCAGTGCTGGAGTTCTTGAAAGATAAAAATGATGCTTTACGATCCAATTTAATTCAATCCAAAAATGACATCGCTTACTTGACCGAATTGTTTAAAAAATTTAATGAAAGCAATCTTCAGCTTCAAGGTGATGAACTGAATTTAATAAAAACAAAATCTGTTATTTCTGCATTTGTGACAAAACTTCTTCTGTACAAACAAAATTTTGGATGAGGGGAATTCAGCCAGTTCCCAAATTTATCAAGAGCAGAAAAAAAAGATGAAGACATACACCTACCAGCCAGCCAGCCAGCCAGAAGAAGAAGAAGAAGACTCTGGAGGACTGTGAGGAAGCCTTCCTTCCCCATTACACCGGGGTAAAGGCAGCTGAGGCAGCAGGGAGTTGGGGTGTGGCCAGGAGTGGCTGGCCTTAAAAGTCACTCCACCACCCCACCCCAGGACCACCTACCAGGGGCCGGGAATGATCTGGGAGCGGGAAGTGAGGTTGTGTGGGGGAAGGGAAGGTATGGCGGCAGCAGAGTGAAAAATTGTTACAAAAGAAGGCAGGATCGATGTTTAATATCTATCCCGCCTTCAGTTCACTCTGTTTCTCAGAATAAATTGGAAAGCGCACCAAACATTCCACAGACCCTTACTCTGCTCCTTTGCAATGCCAGGTCGGTTAAAAACAACACGCATATTATCCATAACCTCTTATTGGATGAGGCTGCCGACCTGGCATGCTTTACGGAGACCTGGCTGGGAGAGGCCAGTGCTGCGACTTGGGCGCAGGCACTCCCGGCCGGGTACTCAGTTAGTGAGCAGGTAAGGAAAAGTGGGCAGGGGGGCGGAGTGGCTCTGGTTCATAAAAACAATCTAACCTTGACCAGGAAGCCTATCCGGAACACAGTCCACATTGAGTGTATGTACCTAAGCCTGAAGTCCAGGGATAGCTTAGGGATTCTGTTAGTGTACCGGCCACCCCATTGTCTAACAGACTCCCTAACCGAGCTAACACAGCTGGTCTCGGAGTTGCTGCTGGAGTCGCCCAGACTTTTAGTTCTTGGTGACTTCAACATCCCACTAGAGACCAGCTTGCTAAATCTAACTGGCGCAGCTCGGGAGTTCATGGAATCCATGACAAACATGGGCCTATCCCAATTGTTTGTCGGGCCTACTCACTGTGCAGGTCATACCCTCGATGCGGCCTTTAGTACGGAACAGGAATATCCGTGGGCGAAGGTTGTTAAAACCTCTGCATTGTCATGGACGGATCATTTCCTGGTCAAGATGGAGCTAAGAGCCACTGTCTGCCCCACCGGGGGTGGTGGACCTATTAGAATGGTCCGCCCTCGAAGACTAATGGAACCAACTGGATTCCAGAAAGCCTTGGAGGGTTTAATGGTTGGTAATGCCAGTGATTCTGTTGAAGCTTTGGTTAATATTTGGAACACCGACCTCACCAAGGCTATCGACACAATCGCTCCCAAGCATCCTTTCCAGCCTGCTCCTAACTGTAAGCCCTGGTATTCAGAGGAGCTTAGGAAGATGAAGCGGGCTGGACAACGACTAGAGCGCACCTGGCGGAAGACTCGACTCTTATCCGACAAGACTCGTCATAGGAATTTCCTTGATTCTTATCGAGAGGCGATACGTGCAGCACAGAAGTCTTTCTCCTCTGCACGTATTGCGTCTGCAGAGTCCCGTCCAGCAGAACTGTTTAGGGTGGTGGGGGAGCTGACGCATATTCCACCTGCACAGAACCCCTTACTTAACCCAACAACGGCCTGCTGTGATGCGTTTAACATCCACTATGCAGATAAAATCTCTCGGATTAGAGCCGACTTAGATGCCAGTGTTATGACAGAATCTATAGACGAGGTGTCCAGCAACTCCGTTGATGAAATTTTATTGGATCAGCTTCAATCTGTGAGTACCGATGACGTGGACAAGCTCCTTGGTAGAGTGAGGAAGACGACCTGTCCCCTCGATCCTTGTCCATCTTGGCTGGCCACCCAAGGGGGCGACGCATCGAGAGTACTCCTTAGAGATATTATCAATGCGTCCTTCAGGGAGGGGTCTGTTCCACCCTGTCTGAAGGAAGTGGCGGTTAAGCCGCTCCTGAAAAAGCCTTCCCTGGACCCCTTGGACAGGAACAACTATAGACCAGTCTCCTTGCTGCCTTTTCTAAGCAAGGTGATTGAGAGGGCAGTCGCTTCCCAACTCCAAGCTGTCTTGGATGAAACCGATTATCTAGATCCATTTCAAATTGGCTTTAGGACGGGATATGGAGTGGAGACTGCCATGGTTGCTATGGCTGATGACCTCCGCTTGGGTATCGACAGGGGTAGTGTGACCCTGTTGGTGCTCTTGGACCTCTCAGTGGCGTTTGATACAATAGATCATTCCATCCTCCTGGATCGCCTGAGGGGATTAGGAATTGGAGGCACTGCTTTGCAGTGGTTCCGTTCCTTCCTCTCGGGCAGATCCCAGAGGGTGAGGCTCGGGGACAGTTGCTCTACCAGAATAGAGCTTAGCTGTGGTGTTCCTCAGGGTGCCATCCTGTCCCCGATGCTATTTAACATCTATATGAAGCCGCTGGGAGAGATCATTCGGAGGCATGGAGTGGGGTGTCATCAGTATGCTGATGACACCGATATACTTCTCCATGTCTCGGTCATCAGCTTCGACTTCAGATGGTGTCTCTCCTCTCAATAATTGTCTTAAAGCAGTAATGGACTGGATGAGGAAAAACAAATTGAGACTGAATCCAGACAAAACGGAGGTACTAACAGTTACAGGCCCGAAACCAGGTCTGGGAATACAACTTCCAATCCTGGATGGAACTACACTCTCCTCCAAGGACTGTGTTCACAGTCTGGGGGTGCTCCTGGACCCAACGCTACAGATGTCAAATCAGGTAAATGCGGCAGTCAGGAGTGCCTGTTATCAACTTCGGCGGATACGCCAGCTGCACCCTTTCCTGGAAACCAGGGACCTCGAAACTGTGGTACATGCACTGGTAACCTCCCGTCTGGATTTCTGTAATGCGCTCTACATGGGGCTACCCTTGCGCTTGACTCGGAAACTTCAACTAGTTCAGAATATGGCAGCCAGGTTGATTTCTGGCGTTTCCAGAACAGAGCATATAACACCTGTGCTAAAAGCTCTCCACTGGCTGCCTATTAGTTTCCGGGCACAGTACAAGGTGTTGGTTATAACCTTTAAAGCCCTACATGGCTTGGGTCCAACTTATCTCCGGGACCGCCTCCTTCCGTATGACCCTCCCCACGCACTTCGGTCCTCTGGGAGGAATCTGTTACAGCCTATGAAAACAAGGCTGTCGGTGACCTCCCAGAGGGCCTTCTCTGCTGCCGCTCCCAGATTATGGAATGGCCTGCCGGACGAGATCCGTCTTATTACCACCTTAGACAGCTTTTAAAAAGCTGTCAAGACGGATCTTTTCCGGCAGGCCTTTCCTGAATAACTATCCCGGCCCAAGACTCAGCTGTCCTTCTGAGCTGCAATTAGATTTTTTTAACTATTGTATGCTTTAATTTTTTTCTTTCTAATTTATATATTTTAATTACTGTATGTTTTTAATCTTTTATAATTTAATATTATTTTAAGGTGTGGGCGGGCTAGGGTACTGTGTCTATGGAGTTTTATATTGTAAGCCGCACCGATTGCATTGCAGAGGGGCGGGATAGAAATATTATTATTATTATTATTATTATTATTATTATATACTTTCTTATTGCGAGCACTTGGATGCTCTCCATTCAGTTTTTAATCAACGATTTGATGATATTTTGAAAATGAACATACCTGATTGGATTTTGGATCCTTTTTCAAGTGCAAACACAGAAGAATCTCCAGTTACAAGACAAACTGATGGAAGTAACTACAAATGATGAATTGAAATTTAAATTCAAAAGCAGCTACCAACAATTCTGGCTGCAAAAGGAGATCCCTATAGCTTATCCTGAAATATGGGCTGTAATTCAAAAGTTCTTAATTGTATTTCCTTCATCATATTTAGTGGAACGTGGATTCAGTGTGGTAACCAATTTATTAACAAAAAAAAAAGAAACCGATTGCAACTAGGTAACTGCGGTGACTTAAGATTACTGCTGATGAAAACAGAGCCGAGGATTACTAAATTGGTAGCAGCATACCAGGTTCATCCTTCTCATTAAGATGATTTTGAATGTTTTAACTTTTTTTGTATTACCTTTCTATTCTGAGTTCAATAAATAGTTTCATAATTTCAAACTTCAATGTTTCTAATTTACACCTTTCTTTACTATATTTTACGAAAAAGGTAGAAACATTAATACATATATCCTTCTGTTTAATTGCTATTAAATTTTTTTAAAAAAAAATTAATTTCCAGGGGGCACTGAGTAATATTTTTTCTGGAATGGGGGCAGTAGGCCAAATAAGTTTGGGAACCACTGATATAGTTATATAGATATAGATATCATTTCTATGTGAAATGTGTAGGTGTACACTGTGAAAGGTATGAATATGTATATGTAATATTTAAGGTAAGGTAATCAGATAATGCCTTGTTCATATGTAATAATTATATGGAATGTTTATGTGTATAATATGCTATATATTTAGTGATATAAGTTATGTTATTCAAGGGTTTAAATTTGGTAAGTATAGAGACAATAATGAGATCTGGTTTGTTAAAGTGTGCATTGTACCAGATCTCATTGCTCTATATGGGTCCTGGGAAGGTCCCAATAGAACAATGTTTTCTAAGGGGAGAGGTCTGTGAAGACCATGTAATGGATGGCTGATGGAATGTTGGACAGCGAATGGGAAGAGAGCATGAAAGAGCCAATCCTGTGGCAGGAAACTGGTATGGGAGGGGTCTCCTAGTGTGAAAGGACTGGATGACAGTTGGGAGAGAGATGACAGTTGAGGAGAGAGAGGATAGTTGAGAAGAGAGATGACAGTTGAAAGGGAGAGTTGAGGATGTGATGTGATAAAGAGAGGCTGGAATGTGTGTATGGCTGTGAGTGGAGCTGAGGGAATGTATGTGCAGGGAGAATAAGTGATAAGAAGAATAGAGGCTGATTGGAAACAAAGTTCAAAGCATTTTGGTTATTTCGTTCAGCCAATAAATCAGTCTTTATGTTTGTTTATCATATCCAGTCTCCTCATGAACTGATTTTCTCTTACTGATATTTAATTGGCACTCTAACCCTGTAAACACACACACAAATGCAAGTACTATCCAGTTAATTGTGGAACTGCGGTCTCCACAGGTTATTAATTTGGTGGCAGCGGTGGGATGTGTCACAAAAGTGGTGGCAATGTAAGTGATGAGGCAGCCAGGCTGCATGGTGATGTAAATTCAGCTGGTGTGCCGGATCATCACAGATGGCTAGAGAGGTTTTCTCTCTAGGCATCTTCTAGGTTCTCCAGCACAACTCTATGGTATGATCAAGCTGGAAGTTGTTCATTTTAATAGGTGAAGTCAAAGGCTTTCATGGCCAGCATCCATAGATTTTCCTGAATTTTGGGGGGGGCTGTGAGGCTGTGTTCTGGAATTTTAATAGGGTTTGCTATTATCTGTGGTTTCCCGTTTCCACAGTAAAAACATATCCTCTGCAGATATTGGGGTTGTGCTGTATTAACAGATGGAAAGTTTACTCATAAGTAGGTATTTTGCAGAGAAACTTTCCAATCTGCTGCTTAGTATAGCAGGATGCAGTTACTTTGCCTCAAGTGCTTCTGCTTGAGAAGGCCTGCAACTTGTCTTCTGCCGTGCTGTCTCATCAATCCATTTGCAATACAGGATTCTAGTCTCGTGCTTAACATTTGTTCACAGTTAATATTCTTCATAGTGCCTATCCAGACATTGCAAAGAATATAGGGGAGCAGAGTGCCTCTCTCCGTTTTATTGAGATGTAGCAGAATCTGGTTAAGCAAGATATAAGAAGTGGACTAACTGTGTCTGGGACTTGTTCCTGGTGGGTAAAGCTAAAACAAGCATCACGAGAACCACCTCCAGCTTTCCCACCCTTACCTAGCCAATGCTAAGCATTATAATATTCCATTGATCTCAAATATGCCTTAAGTCTCCCACATAAAATTAATGGAATCTCCCAAACTGTACTCCCTACATTCTACTCAGAAAATCTTCTGTACATTTTACATGTCTATTTTTGTACTTACACCTCTTGGTTTGCTCCACATTTTTTCCTTACTGAATTTCAGGTTGCTGTTGTCCAACCAGCTGCACAGTTCTGGTCTGGAGATAATTTTACATTTGTTCTCTAATATGTAAAGATGCATACCCTTAGTTTCTTCATTATTTGTATTTGGAAAGTACACCATCCATCCTTTATTCATGTCCAGTGTCCAAGTGTACAATTATAGCCACATTATTCATAGTGTGTGGGATTGTGGGACAAAGTTTTCAGATGGTGAATCTTAAATCCTGACAATACTAGTAATTAACTCATTACCTGTTCCAGGAGGATCCAGTGAGCCATAGAAGAATTCCCATTTGGCTTTGGCAATGCGCTGGGCATGAGCAGAGCTCTCTCGGGAATATGCCCACAAGCTTCCCTGTTTAAAAAAAAAGAGAGAGAAAGAGAGATTTGGGAGGATTCTTAGTTAGATGTAATGTGAGAAAATCTAGGGGTTAGCTGGGGAGATACTATTCCTAGCAAGAAAGTACCTGGTATTGTGACTCCCCACTCTGTGGGCTTCTCCTCAACAAAGAAATATCATTAGAAGGGCTGCTCATCCCATTGGTGAGAGAACTGGAAAGACAGTTGGCATTGAGAGGATGTGGGATTCCATTGCCCAGGCTCAAAGAGGACTGTGCACCTGAAAGGAACCTATTTCCAGCCAGCAGAGGGTCTGAAGCAGATGTCTCCAGCTTCAGCTTCTGGCCAACATATTCCTTTCCTTTACTGCTGAGGGTCATTGGGGCCTGTTCACTGGTAGGGCCAATAATGCCCAAATTATACTCATCTGTCTTCTGTTTGACGTTTTGGCTCACATCTAGAGCAGCAGGGTCTAGAGACATTGTGACTTTGCGCTGTGGGGAATGATGATTTTGAATAGTGGGGCAACGACTGCCTTGCTTGTTGGAGCCAAAGTGAAGGGCCTTCCCACACTCCAGGCTCCTGTTCAGGCCAGTTTCCTTCCTAGGCTCTACTAATGGGAGGCCATTCAGAGTTTTCACACTGGCCTTCTCAATAAAGCGGAAGGTCACCACTGAGCTTTGACCACCAGAGACTGGGGCCACCAAGGGGGTGCGGCTGCCTGGGGAGCATAAGGAGGGTGGTGGCCTGCTTCTCAGTGGCGTACAAGGAGCTGTCACCCTTCCAGAGCTAGGACAGCTGCCATTGCCAAGGTAACCCATTTCTGTGACCTTCCGGATGAGGGAGCCGGTGCTATTATACATCCCCAGCTGGGACCTCCTGGCCTCTGGAGTCAGTCCCTTGCGGAGAAGGTGAATCCTGCCAGCATTGAGATTGGGTGTGAGACAGCGCTGGGGGATGAAGGCAGCAGGTTCAGCATTCTTGGAAGGTGACAGCCATGGTCTCTTCTCCAGCTCACGAGGAAAGTGCTGAGGTGACATGATGTGGTCTCCCTCAGAATGAAAACACATGACTGCTCCAGCTTGGGACATCATGGGAGAAGGAGGTGGATCAGGTGTGGAGCTGAACAAGGGGAAGAAGGAAGGTTCCAAGCACTGTTGAGGTGAGATATCCAAAGGAAGCAGTAGGATTACATGGCCCTGGAATAGACAGGAGAAAGTCAGAGATCAAGAAGGCCCTCAGAGACTCATCAGACAGAGAGACACTAAACTAAGGAGAGAGCAAGCACACACTACACTGCGTCATCTAGAAACGAGGCCATGTATGAGGCATACCTCATATATGTATAGTACTTCCTGGCTACACATATAGTACCTCCTGACTACTTGAATTAGGACTTCACAAGAAGTGTTATTGTGAAATATATGCAGATTTCCTCCCCTCAGTTCACATTCCATTCACTTTCCATCAAAGTCACACTTTACTTAGAGAGATCAGATTTTTCCTAGTAGAGAAAACTGGAAAAAATGCATCTCTTCTCACCAGCCATGGTAATTCCATTCAGTAATCATAACAGTACTGCCTGCATACAGTTGCACATTGGTCACAGGGCAACGATCAGTTGTTATGTGATATGAATGGCAATCATAAATAAGCAGGTTCCAAATATATTGGCTTAGGTTAATAGCCAGTGTCTATTTATGCTTGTCCCCAACCCACACCTTCCAGGTTCTTGGAGGAAAGCAACAGGGAAGCTCTAAACTGTGGAGAATATAAAGAAAAATAGGATGGTCTCCCACTGTTTCTTACTTTCTCCCAAGCCCAGCCCAAGCTAGAGTGGAGGGGAGGAAATGTTTGCTACTGGGCATCATTCTCTACTGAAGAGCTCTTTCCTGCCGTGAACAGATTGGTAGATGCTGAGAAATGAAGAAGCCTGTGGAGGTGCTTTGCTGCTATTATTGCTACCGTAGATGAGCAGAGGCTTCTTCAGGAAACCTCTAGGAGTCACAAGAAACCATAAGAGGCATAAGGCAAAACCCTTGCCATAATACCTTAGCTCTCCTTCCTCCACCACTGAGCTTTTGCTGCATTCATTCCAGAAAACAACAATGGTACTTTAACACAGGGGCCTTGATGACAATGGGCCAACTTGTTACTTTAATTCAGACTTAGTATCCATGTCTAGGGAAGGTGTATATATATATATATATATATATGGTTAAGTTTTGGTTGCTCATATAACATAAACGTGTACACACACACACACTTATGTTATATGGGCAATCAAACTTAACTTTTTCCTCTCTAGCCAGAACCCAATGAAAAATCAAGTATTTCTTTCCCCCAGCACAGCAATTAATGTTGGTGTGGGTAAAAGTTCCTACAGGCATCAATGAGAGCTTTTCTCCTAATGCTGATGTGACATGGGAAAGGGGGGTAGGAAGTCGCACCAGGGAGAGAAGGGTTAAACCTCTCTCCCTGCCCACTGCCATCTTAACTTAGTGCTCCCCTGTTTAATATACACACAAACAAAAAAGGAGACATGATTGCTAACCATACAAGTAAAGCAACATCTATGATCTGCCTCCTGAGCATACATGAGCAGTTCAGTCTCATGTTTAATCCTCCTTAAGAAGTGGTCAGCTCATGTATATTCTATACCAAAGAAGGAGAGCAAACAGTTTCTGAAGGTTCTAGGAAGTGAGATTACCGTGGAAACAAGGAACTCTCCAGCTTAGAAACATCCAGGCAGAATAATGCTGCTCTTGCCCATGTTTCTCTGCTTTCTTTTCCATACACTCACCTCTAAGTCCCAGACTTTTGAGAGAGTGCATGTTCTTCCTTGCATAACTAATTGCTTCTTCTCACCTCCCAAAGAGATATGTGTGACTGGTTGGGTGAACTGTATGTCTTACTCCTCCGCCATACCCTACAGGTGCTAGGCAATAACAACACTTTTATTTTCTCCCTTCCCTAACATGGGCACTTTGGAGCAGGAGCGAGCACAGTATATTCCTCAAGTCAGACAAGATGTATGGATACACATGTACATAGAAACAGTGAGAATACATTTTTCCTCACAGAACAGTCAGATTATATATGTTTCATACACTGTGCAATATTCTCTCAGTGGGAAAGCTCTTGAGCCTGCTAAGTGGTGCTCAGTGCTCTAGCCCCCTGATGCCTCGCTCAGCTCATGAAAGCATGCACTATTAATATCATTAGTCCCTGGACTCCCAGTCCACACATTGGAGTGACTTCTCACATGCATAAGAAGGAATCGAACTGTAAAATTTAGTTACAGACCAAGAGGCTCAAATAGTTTGCAACTCTGTGTGTGTGTGTGTGTGTGTGTGTGTAATGAGTTACTTAAACAACCATGATCAAATCACTGTCTCTTTGTTTCCACATAAAAATCAGTATCGTGCCTGAGTGCGCAAAACAGGGACAAATTTAAGTGCCTACAAGGGTGTAGACTGCACTGCTTAATCACCACACCATCACCCATCAGTTTCTCCAATAATGTAATGTTGAGGGCTTTTAGTTCAGAGAGGTTTTAATTTGCAGTCAGGTTCAGGTCCAGGTCCCTTAAAATCTAACATAGAGAGTGTTTGTGCTTCTCAGCATATATGCACCAACATTTTCATAATAACATTAGAAGTAAAGAACGGGGTTTGCCTTGCAGGCTCAGGCCATATTCCATCTTTTCCAGCATATTTCAGCCTGGAGTTTCTGGGAGGCCTATAGGGAGAGCAGAAAGTCTCCAAAATATGGATATTCCATTTAGCTACTACCTAATGTAATACAGCTATATCTGGGAATTTGTCGAATTCTTTTAAAGTTTTTCAAAAAAAGGTATCAAGCTAGAGCTGATTGTCCATGAGTTTTATTCTGCACCGAGGCCTTTATTTTGCACTGCTCTTTCAAGAGGGAGAACTTACTGTAGAAAATATAATTCAGAATGGTAAAATATGAGGTCTGTATGAGCCATTCAATTTCCAGGCAAGCCTGAATGGGCTGATGGAAGTTGCCTAGTCTTGGCCAGAGGATGCTAGACAATCCCTGGGCCAGATTCCACCACTCTCCACAGTTGTGATGCTCAGGAAAGCTTTTATATGGCTGGGAAACCTGGTCCTTTGGATCTAATTCTTTCTTTTTAATAATAATAATAATTTTATTTAAAAATTAAGAACATATTAAGAATTACAAAGATTAAGAAAAAATAGGAAGCTAAACTACAATAAGATACAAATTTAAAAGAATAAAGATCAAGAAAATAAAAATAAGAAATAGGAAAAAGAAGACAAAAAGCTGACTTCTGATCTTCCCTTCAGCAATTATATATGCATATCATTATTCACCTCTCTCTCAGATCCAACTCTTTCTTGAGTTTCTTGAGAATTCACTCAATAGCTTTGAAGATGGGTGACTTTCCCAGTCATCTTTCTCTTGCAAACATGTTTTGGTACATTAATCTTAGTATGCCTTTGCTTCTTTAACATAAAACTGAGATGGGGATCATGTGGCTCTCCAGATGCTGCTGGACTACAATTCCCATCATCCCTCACCATTGGCTAGCACTAATGAGAGAGCTGTACATCCCTCAACTCTCATCTAAATTAATATTTTCTTAGGTATTTAGAGTGCAATAACAGCCTTTTCTCAGATCTCCTTTTTTCTAAAGCTAACTGGACTTCCAATGTCTTTTCATCAAATAGATTATTGTGTTTACAAGAACAGAGAGAATACTGAACAGGTGACATAAATCAGTGGGCTCTCAATTCACTCTGTCAAAAAAAGTGTAAACCAATTGATTATAACATGCAAGTGACACCATCCATTGGAACAGTTCACTGAGTATATCTCACAAACACAAATTTCAGTAGGGGTTTCATATTCAGTACAGAAATACTACCTATGTAGGAAGAGGGTGTTGCTTTAAAATAGTCTTAAGAACTGCCTTAAATTGTGCATGTATCCCAGATCTGAGAGAATCATTATAACAAAAGTATTCAGGCTTTAGGCAAATACATTACATAGTGCTGAATAAAAAGGAAAAATCAAATGTGCACATGTATTTGCATTTGAAAATCTGACTGCAAAAAAATGCTACAATTTTTCATTCATTTTACTTTAAGAATCTGCATATAGAAGGGAACAGGCCATGTTGTGGTGCACCAAGAAAACTCTGTATGCAATGAAAAACAAGTAAATATGTAATCGGGCATGAAGTATTTTTCTCCAGGTATTTGGCTTGGAAAGCTGATACTGAGGTTATTTCTACAAAAGAAAACACAAAATGCAAAGCATCTGGAATAACCTTAAAGCCCAAGTCTAACATACTCTGGTGGTGGAGGCAGTTAATGAAAAAGGCACCTGTTACACCTACCTATCACAAGAAGGATACAATCCGCCATAAGTTCCCCATGGATTGCTCAGCTCCCATTCATTTAAATGGTGCCTGCACAGGAGAAACTCCTGATGTAGTGTGTCGTGTAGGGAAGACTGGTCTGTCTCCCATGCAACCTCTGCATTTTTCACCTCCTGGAAGGGTTGCCTCTGTTCCCAGCTACCTGCAGAAGGCCACTTAGACCAGACAGAAGAAGCCATAAGAAGCTACCTAACCATAAAGAAGCTTTGTTAAAAGTGAGGACAAGGACCAATTACTCTCATCATTCAGCAAAGAAAGAGCAGGAGATTATGGGATAGCAGTAATGGGCTTTGGCAGCATCTGGCAAAAAGAGGTGGCTAAGAACATGTTCATCTGTGACAGGCCTCCCCCAGCAAGTCACAGCAGGGATTAATCAAGATCTGCTATTGCTTATGGCGCAGAAAGCTCATCAACAGGACATGCAGAGATGCCTGGGATGAACAGCATACTCCCTCTGCTATGGGAACAAAGCAAGAGGGGTGAGCAAAGGGCTAGTGACATGCATGGCCCCTTTGCCTGCCAATAGCATAGTAGAATCATAGAATCATAGAATTGTAGAGTTGGAAGAGACCACGAGTGCCATCCAGTCCAACCCCCTGCCACGCAGGAAATCACGATCCCCGACATTGAATATGGCTTTGAAAAGCCAGTCTTCATTGTGAATTTGCATCATTGTGTTTGTGATCCCATCAATTTATTTCACTCCAATAAGCCTGGGGTCATATTTTAAATAAGAGAAATGTCTAGTACCCCCAACTTCCATACCTCAAATCATCTGCTTTTAATCCTCTTTTGGTAACAACCCATTTAATTAACAATCTTGACTAGAAACTGCCAGCAATTTCAAAACATTCCTGGGATTAGTAGGTTCTTTGAAAGAAAAGGGCATTCATTGCCCAAGAAGCATGGCTGCCCCCACTTCCTAGTTCCTACAACAGGGAAGTCAGCTTCTCTTTGCCCAGGAGTCAACTGTTATTCAGATCTCAAACATTTGACTAAACATAAAAAATAGTTTGTTTACAAATAATGTACTGTGCAGGGAGGAAAGATCAGTACAGGAGGGAGCTCTGAAGCAAAGAAAAAAAGCCAAGAAGAATATAAAGTCCCCCACACAACAGGACAGTGATTGCCAATGGCTTGGTTGCTTTGGGGTAGTGAATTCACCTTGGTTTTATAAGGGCTATTTTGGGTTTTGGGAGCACTTTTGTAGGAACTATCCAAGGTAGTACACCATATTCCAAAACTGCTTCAGCACCTTGGATAGATCTCATTAAATGCTCCTGTAAAACCAGTATGGATCCACTGCTCTGATGGAATGGAGCCACTGGCAGTCTCTGCCAGAGGGGCTTTTCATTTAGAGCTTTCTGCAAATATTGCTTCGCCACTTTGAAAGTGTCAACAAGGACAAAAAGGGAGACAAGTCTCCAAGTGCTCAGTGGATGGCTGTATTTATTTTGGAAAAAGCCCAAGGTGCTTAATAATTATGTGTTGTCCTTTCAGTTTTAAACTTATATTTATATTTATTTTTATGTACAGTAGTCCCTGAAAAAAGCCACTGAAATATATATAGGTTGAAACATGTTGGGCTTTTTATAAAACAAATACAGCCATCCGCTGAGCACTTGGAGACATCTCTCCTCACCCACCCCCCGTGGATTCTATTGGATGCTCTCCAGTTTTTCTCTCTTTCACTTTCAAAGTTTAGAACTATTGGTCCTAAAAACATTTTAAAAATAACTATAATCTCAGGTGTCAGCCCCAGAAATAAAATCTGCATGAACGTCCACACATTGATACATCCACACAACACCCACTCACACACCCCAGCTGCCTTACCATGATGGCTACACAGAATGCAGTTCTGACACACCCAGCAACCCCATCTGCAAACCTCCATTTCTACTTTGGTCACTGATTACAAATGTAATCCAATGCCACCCTAGCATCTTTGCTATAATCAGTCACTAGAAATTTCCAGTTCCCAGCATCCAACATTATTCTATTCCCACATAATAGTCCAGAAACACTGATGTTAGAAATCATTCAGTGGGTTTCTAGAGATTCCAAGGCTGACTCAGAGAGGCAAGATGATCTCCTTTCTTGAGAAAGTGCATCTATTGTTATTGGGTTCTGTTTTTTTCCAAATCCCCAAATAAATTTCAGCCATGGAGCACTAGGTGGATAGAATCACTACAGTCTGCTTCATTTTTTTTTATTCCCAAACTAATTTTGATCTGCCAAAATGCCAAAGTGGATTGTGGGACCAGAATAAAGATAGAGAATCCTGAGATGAATTAGAAGGAGTATCCTGGGCATGTACAATGGTCAGGATGAAAATGTAAGCCTGAGGATGTCCACAGCCATGTTAAACCTCATCATAAATGCCCTAAGAGCTCATGCAAGGCCAATGACATCATGAATCATCAGTGCAGAAGGCCTCAGTCCATTCATGGTGAATCTTAGTACAAGCTAAGGACTTTGACCCCAATTTCCAAATGGTGGTTCTTACTCAGCAGTTGCCTTAGGCCAAGGTTCCATGGAGGGAGCTTGCTGGAATCCAGGCACTTATGGTTTTGTTTTACTTTGGGGTGTGTCCAATATCCCACACAAATTGTGCATACCACATAATTTGACAGTTCCCATGTTGGGGATAAGAAAGGAAAGAAAAATTAAGCTTGAATTTGGATTTCTGAAAAGTACATTGTGACATGAGAAACTACCTCATTCAGTGAAAATACAACACTTTCATGGAAGAGAACATGTCATGATAGACTGGATCCAGATTACAACAGTGATCAAAGGAAATCAATGGAACCATTATGCACATAGTATCTCAGTTGCCGGTGCTCCGTGCCATTTCTGTAGTCGTTATTTAGCATAGGTATTGCTTACAGAAAATATTCTACCCCAGTAGTTCTACCACACTGTTACACATAGTTTCACTAACAAGAAAACAAAAATACTTCAGTCTCTAAGGCAGCTATGTCCCACATGCTAAAAGAGGGCCAGTGGAGTGGCCAAAAGATGCTACAAACCAGGAAGCCACTGAGTTGACTCTTGTGATGTCATGGACTTTTTCTAGAAAATGTTGTTTTATATTAAGGTCATTTGGTTTTGTATGTATTGAATAACACAGATAATCAGGTAAGGAGCTGGTGGGAGGGGAGGGGTGAACAGAATGTTGAGAGTGATTGGTGGAATGTTTGAAGGGATTTGAATGGGGTTGGTGGTTGACGGTCTGGCAGCTGGAGTGGAGAGGCTGGTGTGGAGTGTAGGGTGAATGAGGGTTAGGCTTAGGAGAGTCAGGCTTAGGAATTAATGAGTGGGGTTTAGGGTTAGGGTTAAGACCCTGAGCTAGTTAAGAGTAAATCTATTAAATTATTAATCTGTTTTGTTTTGTTCATCTTCTGTTAATAAAGTATTGTTTTTGTGTGCCATACGCTTTTGGCCTCCGGGAACATTCTCTTTCTATAAAGATTGAGTTCAGACATGGTGTCTGTAATGGCAGTAGAGGATAAAGAGAGTTGTACAGTGGGAACAGAAGTTGCACAATATCTCTCACTGGAACCTTGAGGGCATCTAGAATATCCCCAAAGTTGTTGGTCACAGAAGTGGGACAAGAGAAGGTCCTTACATTGGTGGCAGAGGGGAGATGGGGAAAGCTCTCACTCTTGGTTGTAGCAGTGAGATGGTGGAAGTCTTCAGATACAGTGGCAGTGAAGATTTAGGCAAACCTTTACAGCTGGTTGGAAAAGTAATGGAACAAGAGAGGGAGACACACAGCTCTCACCATAGCAGTCAACTCCCTAGGTGGCCTCAGGTCAGCCTGTCTGTTTTCTGAAACTGCTCATGTACAATAGGAATTATTAAATAACCATAGAGGGTATTTAAAGGATTACCTCTAGAAATGCATTCACAAATCTTTGATAACTTTTATTTATTTATTTTATTTGTATATCAACTTACTGTTGAAAGGTAATGACCAAAGCAGTTCACAATGTAAATTCTAAAAGCAATGCAAAACAATGTTGGGGGTATGGAGAAAATGTGAGAAGCTGATGAGTCGTGAAGAAATAACATGTCATCCATTTGTTCCTACTAGAAGAGAAAGTTGCTGTTGGAAGGCCATCAAAGAAGAGGCAAAATCAACCTCCCTAGGAAGGTAGCATCAAAGCCTGACACTACATCCAAGAAGACCCTGTCCCAGCCAGGTACAAGTTTGGGACATCTCTGGGTGAAACAAGAACTGAGTGGACAAAGGTTCTGAATCCTTTGCTAGGGATTCACTGCCATTATCATGCCAAAAGCGGAGGGCGAGATGGCCACATAATGGTGAAGTGCAACAATATAGCCATGAAATATAGCCATGGCTGTATAACCATAGCAAGTGAGCAGTACAGGTCCTGAATGAACTGAAGATTCCAGTGGAGTGGTTACTCTGCGACACAGCAGTGTCTCAGAGGCACACATACATTTATGTCTCCCCCACTCAGATTTATGTGTCAGTTGTGTTTTCACCACTATGACAACTATTTAAGGCTTATTGTAGAGTTGATATCCACAAATGCCCCACCGCCCATTTCTGTCCTTGTCGCCAACTCCCTGGCCAAATTTGCTGCTGTCCTATATTTTAAAAAAAAATGGATACAGGAAATGTGCTATCAAATACTGGTGATAGCACAGTAACAGCACTATCTTCCATTCTAACTTTAAAACAATGTGTTCAGGGAACATGTACCTTGTTTTAAAACTGATGCACATGGTTGGAAGCTTTGCAGAAGTGCAATTCAGCTTCAAAAAAAATTAGTAATGGTTATTTTCCTTATTCGTGAAAGAGACTCTAAGGATATAAACACAATGCAGACATTTAATTAAAGGGGAAAATAGTGCTGACAACCTATGCTGAACTAGGAATGGGATTGAGGATTTAGGCTATTTCCAAGTTAATTAAATCAGAACAATTTTGATTTCAAAATCCACTTGAACAGGTTCCATCTGACTAGTCCGTTAGGTGAGGTGCAAAGAAATGGAAAATTGCTTAATTTGTTCATAAGTAATAGAAGCTTAAGTCTCTTCTCAAGCCCAATACTCTGTGTGTCCTTTGATATACACAAATTGTTAGTATCTTGACTTTTAAAAATTGAAGAATAGTTATTTTTAGGTTCATAAGATTTAATTTACTTACAGTAAACATTTAACCTTAAAGAAATAATGAAGTTCCTCAAGTTACCCCTCCTTCTGGTTAAGCACCTTACCAGTCGCTCAGGCACAGTAGCTAAATGGAGTGGTTTTTTCCAGGATCAGTGAGGCACGATGAGGACATTCACCATCTTCTTGGAAAACCCACCCAGAGGTAGGGTGAATCTTGGAGTTTTGAGCACAAATACCTCTGGGGAATACTAGCCATCAAACATTTCGTTCTTTAAAAAAAAATAAATTAAAAAGGTATCATGTTCTTATTCTAAAACAGTTTCTCGATGTGGAAGTAATAGTTCCACACTTTTTAAAACATGCTTTTTAAAAAAACACACAATTAAATTGGTATAAATTGGTGCACTAATGGGATGCACCATACACCTTGTCCTCAGGTTGGGAACAACCCCAACATGAAAGCAGCAGGCTGAGCAGTCCTATGTTTATGCAAGTGGTTTGCACTGCATGGGGACAGAGGTCAGTTCAGCATGAGAGAGGAATGCACAAGATCCCAGCATGTGCCCAAAGGAGTTGAGGTATGGGTGTGTTTCAGTAAAATCCTCAAAGGTGCTGGAAAACAACCTGAAGCCATCACTTCCCTTCCCTTCTAAAGCTAAGAAAATTACCTTTGGACAAGTGAAGGGAGAGACAGAGGCAGCAGTAATAGCAGGTGTTCCCAGCAGTATATTTCTGCCCTGCCAAGATCTGGGACAACGAGTGCGTAATGGGAAAGCAATGTGTTGCCAGCCATTAATATTGTGGGTTGGGGTACAAGGGAAAGAGGGCTTCTCCCTAGCAAAATGGCACCCAGAGCCCCACTTTGCCCCTAGGAATACTGGGAATTTGATCTCAGTTTTTGGTGGAAAAGAGACATTCTGCTGGGGACTGGGCGCACCCACTGCTTCCGCTGCTTCTGCTTTTTCCTTCATCTACTAAAATTAACTCACTTCTCCAGTAAGGACAGCGCTAACAAAGAGGGAATATCACTGTTCCTCTTGTAGCAGGCTGTGAGCAGGGTATGTTTGCCCTGGGTGCCAGTTACACGACAGAAATTGTCGCGTTGCCTACCGTGACATAGTGATCACGAATCCGCCCCTCGCTGTTTATATGATTTATGTCTCTGATCTGGATATCCCGGGTGGTCCCGTGACTGATATTTACATGTCCATAGTTCCGGTTTTGTTTAGGTTTTACATTTTTTTTTTTTGGCTGTCAATCAAAGATGCGATTACTCGTGTTTTCACAACCTCAGTGATGCACTTCCTTTAGAGTTCCACGCCACGATCGATGCTATTGGCTGGCTGGGGGGGGAGAGAGAGGGGGGCAGAGGTTTGTTATTCCCCCTTGCTTCTTGAACATTTTAACCCTTTCAGAAGAGGCAGAAAGCATTTTGAAAGATCCAGACAGATCTTTCGCTCAGACGCAGGGCTTTCCTTTTGAAATCAAGCTGAGTGCTTTGAAAGCAAACCGAGTGCTTTCCTTTTGAAATCAAGCACTTGGTTTTCCTCTTGCCTTTTTAAAATATTAACCCCTACAGCTGGCTGCAGAGATGGCTATAGGCAGGCGTTTTGAAAGACACAAACACAGAGAGGGGGGATTAAAGGGTGCTAATTCGCTCAGAGGCTTGAATATTTTAATGTGCCAGGGAGGTGACCAAGCTACTACGATCTCTCTGTAACATGCAGTTGAGGAAAAGGTAAAGCTGAAGGGTTTACAGTGTAGAAATCCATTTAAAAAGGTAATTGAGTACACGCGCGCGCGCACACACACACATCAACCTTCATGCAGCTGGAAGGGATGCCTTTGTTTTCGGCTGGTGAGGCTGGATCTGTTGAACGGGTGACTGACTCCTCCTTTTCTGGTCCCTGAGCTCTAAGCCCGCCCCCAGTCACCATTTCCGGTCATCCCAGTACCGAGACTTTTTGTCACACGCTGTTTACATTTCCGATTTTCCGAATCCTCCTGTGACTTTTTTAAAAACCGGCACAACCTGCGGGGCTGGAAGTCCCGCAGGTTGAGGGATAAAAGGTGGCCCCCCTTCCGAAAATCACATACCCGACCCGATGTACGTGTAAACTGCCAGGGATCGACACGAATTCTTCCCAGGACATTTTCATCGTGTAAACGGCCCCCTGGTCTTCCTGTTAGATACTCAGGAGCATTTGCCTCTGTGAACACCCTTAGACTGAATGCTTCAGCTGTCCGTGGAATCACAGCTCAATACAGAGAAAGTGTTTTTTCTTAATTTAAAACATTATATACTGCATTTAAATGCTATTCATCCAGTAGTACAATTTGCAAAATGAGCATCATATAAATATATAATCATTCAAACAATACAACATTAATATAAATAATCACCAAATCAGACTGTTTCCAGTCTTTAGAAACCATGTAAACCATGCAGGAAGGGACAAACTAAACTCTCATCTGGCGCAAACAAGCATACTGGACAGTAGGACCACAGATCCTAATCTTAGACAAATAGACTTGTCACACACATACTTCACATAAACATACACACAATTATATTTACATTCCATCTTTCTGGTAAAAATGTAAAGGAATGGATAACAATAAAATACAGATTTTTTAAAAAAAACTTTAAAACACTCCCATTCATTAAATGGAAAATATGAAATAAAAATGTATCAATAAGAAAAAAACAACAGCACCCACTGTGCTGTGCTGCACTGTTCAGAAGATAAAACCCTTCTTTTAAAAAGCCAAATACTTGTCTGAATTAAAAGTATGTTTGCTTTCTTCAAGAACAACAAAGATAGAGGTATTTGGTCTCCTTTAACAGGAAGCCCCAGAGCCTGCAAGAAGCTACCAAGAAGGCCAACAGGCCATTTAGGACCTTAAAAGATAATGGCCAGTGCCTTGAGCGAGACCCAGAATTGCACCCTCAATTGGTGTAGTTCACACAGAATCGGTATTATGTGCTTCTATCTGTATTCTGCGCCAGCTGAAGCATGAATTACAGTAGTCCAGACTTTTAATGACTTTTTGACACACTTTTTATGGCAGACTTTTTATGGTCAACTGCAAGGCCCAGTTAGGGGCACAGCTGGTAAATCAAATGACATATTAACCTATGGCAAATTAACATCTGATAAAAGGCAGTCCTGGCCAGCAACACCATCTGCCCCTCCATCAAGAGCAAGAAACACACTCCGCACACTGCCAAGCTGTGCCCCTGATCCTGCAGTTCCATCTCTCTTAACAGATTTCTGCACCAACCAAATCTCCACCTAATCTCTATTAATTTTCAGTTTATTAGTCTTCATCAGAATTAGTCTTTGCTCTACAAATGTATTTAAGATTTCTACCCCTCCCCCGCCAATTCATTGATGGAGATGTAAGGCAGAACTGTATGTTGTCAGCATACTGACACCACTTCAGTCCAAACCTCCAGAGGAATTCTGCCAGCAGCCTCAGGTAGATGTTGAATAGCATAGGGAATGAGATGGAACACTGAAAACCCACAAGTCAATGGGCTTGTCTATACAAGGGGGGGGGGGATGGCTTGCCCCACAGTAATAGCAAGCTGCAGCAGCTGTGACCTGTCCTAATGGTTTTACAGCCCCTATAAACTTTGAATGCCTGTAGCTGAGACAGCAGCCAAGAGTGGATTACTTGCGTTTTTATATCTGCCGCCACCAAACTTTAAAAAACCCAAACCTATTTTATGGTGTGCACAAGCAATATTCCATCTTTCCAAAAAGAGGGGAAAAAAGATAATTCAAATCCCTGTTTTATCTACTAAGGCGAAAATCCAACATGGTGGCAGCAGGCTCTTGCCCTGTAACCAAGCCCTGCCCCCTGCACTCATTCAGCCAAACAGGTTTGCACTTTATCTTGTATGGGGAAGCAATTCATATTGAATTGCTTGTCTTAATGAGCGAAAATGCACATATCACAGGAGCTTTTTTAAAAAGTTGGGAAATGCTGAGAAAACTTTTCTCACATAGTTTTTCTCTTTTTGACCCCCCTACTTCACAATACAATGACACAATGCGGGATCCCATTAAGACAACTCGTATTCCAGGCAAATTCTGTGAGGGGTATTTTCACTGTAAAGACAACCCCAGTGATTATGGGAGCATGCCAGCACCAACATCTGTGTCCTCTCATCTCAGAAGAACTTGAATGACTATCACTTCCTGCTCCTCAGTCCTGCTCCACCCAGGCAACCAAGAAGGATACCACAGCTAATAGTATGAATGGCGAGGGAGAAGTCCAGAAACAACAGGATTGGATTTGCCCCATTCCTCCCCCAGCAGGTTGTCTGCCAGGTTACCAACCATTTCGTTCCCTGAATAAGTTCAGAATCTAGTTTGAAATGGATCTAAATGATCCATTTCACCCATGACCACCTGAATTAAGAAGTCACTGCCTTTTCCATTATCTTAATAAATAATGGCACATGTGTTATAGTGTGACAATTATCCAGGACACATAATCCCAAATTTGGCTTTCAAAATAGGAATCTAATTAAGATTAGTAAGCACTGTACTCTCCCTTATTAACAATCTTTGAAGTCAAAGACATCAAGTCCTGACCTGGGATATATAATCACACTTAAACATCATACTAACAAAATGAATTTCAACAGGGAGAAATGTAGGATACTACACTTGGGCAGTAAAAATGAAATGCATAGGTATAGGATGGGTGACACATTGCTTGAGGGCAGTACAGGCAAAAAGGATCTAGGAGTCAGGAGATTTTCACACGGGCTATATATCCTGTGGCAGGAACAGAACAGGGTCAGGAAAGATTTTCCCTTTTGGACGACGTTGACCCCGTTCTGTCCTGCATCCATCCTGCTCCCGTGACTGTTCTGGTACAATGTACAGTTGTCCCTCCACATTCACGGATTTGACATTCACGGATTTGAGTATTCACGGCTTGAAAAATATTCTTAAAAATTAACAATCCTAATAGCAAACCTTGATTTTGCCATCTTATATAAGGGACACCATTTTGCTCTGCCATTGCATATAATGGGACTTGAGTATTCACGGATTTGGGTATTCACGGGGGGTCCTGGAACCAAACCCCAGCGAATGTGAAGGGACAACTGTAATCACAATTTTTCATTGTGAATAGACCTCCCGTTCCATCACTATCACGCAATCACAGGTGTGCAAACAGGAGCCCCATTTCTGTTCCGAAATGACAGCCGCAGAGGGGAGATCTGTTCCAAGCACTTCCTGGTACGATCTGGACATGCAGGTAAGTAGCACCCTTTATTTTATCCTCCCTGTTTTGATTGTGTGATTTAAAGTGTGTTTTTGTGCTTGGTGAACTGATTTTATGTTTGGGGGAGTTTTATTTTTTAAATTTACTGCCCAGCTGTTATCACGTGATAACGGCCGGGATTTCAGACGGCCGGTCGTAAAAGCAGCCTTACAATGGCTGCATTTACGGCTGGCCAGCGAGGGGAGGGGAAGCCCGTTCCTGCCGCAGAATTAAGGTAAGTGTGTGAAAGATTTACGTTATTCCATGGCAGGAACAGGAGAGGAGGTGGCGGGGCAGTAATGGGGCATTTTGGCCCTGTGTGAAAATCTCCTTAGTGGACCATAAGCTGAACATGAGTCAGCAGTGTGATGCATCAGCTAACAAAGCCAATGCGATTCTAGGCTGCATTAATAGGAGTATAATGTCTAGATCAAGGGAAGTAATAGTGCCATTCTATTCTGCTTTGGTCAGACCTCACCTGGAATACTGTGCCCATTTCTGGGCACCACAATTCAGGAAGGATATTGAGAAGCTGGAACGTGTCCAGATGAGGGTGACCAGGATGGTGGGAGGTCTGGAAGCCATGCCCTATGAGGAGCAGCTTAGGGATCTGGGTATGTTTAGTCTGGAGAAGCAAAGGTTGAGAGGTGACATGGTAGCCATGTTTAAATATTTGAAGGGATGTCATACTGAGGATGGAGCAAGCTTGTTTTCTGCTGCTCCAGAGACTAGGACATGGAGCAATGGACTCAAACTATCACTAGGACATGGAGCAATGGACTCAAACTATCAGAAAAGAGATTGCACCTAAACATTAGGAAGAACTTCCTGACAGTAAGAGCTGTTCAGAAGTGGAATACACTGCCTCGTAGAGTGGTGGAGTCTCCTTCTTTGGAGGTTTTTAAGCAGAGGCTGGATGGCCATCAGTTGGGAATGATTTGATTGTGTATGCCTGCATGGCAGGGTCTTGGACTGGATGGCCCTTGAGGTCTCTTCCAGCTCTGATTCTATGATTCTATCATCATTGAACTCCACAAAGCAGGTTAATCATGCAGCTGTGGCCTGCAACTCCAACTTGATTGCCCAGTATCCTGGAAAACTAATGCTGGAATTTGAAATATTTTTTCAGGTCTGGTTTAAAGAACATATTGAAGGCACTTTCAGTTTCATAGGACCTGCCTTTCTGTCTCCTGTGGCAAAGACTGCATTTGCAAATATCCTGTAAACACAAGACTTCACAGGCCCACGCACAGCTCTCACGGCTCCTCACTCAAAAAATCCAAAATCCATCATTGAAATGAACTGATCTGTCCTTTTCTGGTCCATGTCACTTCCACATAACTTCTGCATATCTCCTATTTATTTATTATTTAAATATTCTCACAATATATGTTTATATTATAATTTTGATATGTTTAAAGTGCAAATATTATCTTGTGAAAATTGAAGAAGATGGTACATTGTAGATGGTCATATTCTGACCATGCTGTCATCTGAGAAGTGAAGATAACAAAGGATTTCCCTTAAAACTTCACAAAGATTGAATTTCTCAAGCATATTAGCATTGAGAGGGAATATACATTTGTACAATCACTTAAAAACATCTAAGGACACAATCCATAGAAGAATTACGCATGGATAATTAATTAGTAACATAACAGATGAATGCAGTATTAGTAAACTGGGTTCTTTTGATGTTGTAATTAATGCCTACCCTGCCATAACTACAATTTTCTTCTCATGATCCAGTCTTACACTGTGTTGCATGTGGAAGATAGGTATCAATATGCTCTTTGCAGATCGCTTTCCATTTGTGCATTCATCAGAAGGTGAGAACACGCTGCATGTGTATAGAGAATGTATAGTGGTATGACTGGGGCTTCCAAGCATGCATTCAGTTGCATATTCATACAATCAATTCCTATCCCCCATTTAACACACAGTGGATAGAAGAGCAGTGCTTCCAGGCACAACCCTCCTCTTCCTGCACACTTTAAATAAATATGGGGATGGGACATAGGAAAACCATTGTTGTTAGTCTTTGCATTCAAGTTGTTTCTGATTTATGGTGACCCTAAGATCACTTAGGAAATATCTGTATATTTAATGTAGAGAATATCTAAATTTGCTAAAACTAGTATTCTGACATTTTCAGTACCTACATTGTCTTCACAAAATATAAACAATGTAATGGGAATGCATGCATATACAGTAATAGGAATGAATGGTCCTGTCTTAAAATATTTACAGAATCTCTCAATAATTTTCAAGCAGCTTTGCATCCATTTAAACCTGACATTTAACCATGATAATGCTCCAGTCCTAAACATGCTATTAGAGAGCACGCTCTACTGAACAAAGTGGGACATGCTTCTGACTACATAATTCATAATATTGCACTGTAAGTGTGTTTTGTTTCCTCTTGCCTTCTCATTTATTTATTCTCATTTATCAATTATTTCATTGCCCGTCCCTTCCATTATTGGGAAAATATTTATATAACACATATAATTAACATGGCATACATTTTTAAAAGTCTTATTTACTTCTGTTGAATAAGCATACTGAATCAAGGCATTCTTAAATAACAGCTGTGTGTCCAGATACCCAGTCCTAGCTTATAGATGCCCAGTGGAGACAAATGGACAAATGCAATTTAATCAATGAACCAAAAATGGAGATTCAGATTAGAAGTGACACTGACTAATGCTAGGATATAATGGTTGGAATTTACTTAGGGACATATGCATGCATAAGTCATGCTATGCAAGCGGGGCCAAAAAGTCATTGGGCTTGTCTATGTGGGCAAAAAATCTCGTACTTAACCCATATTTGTGGCACAGTTGACACACAATGTTTTTGATGATGTGCATTTTCACCAGGGTTTCTGCAGGAAACTCCGGATATGTAACATTCATGGTTTGCTTCCCATTTGAGGGGGAAACGTGGAATTTTGGCTGTGTGATGGCCAAGGATTGGCTCCAGAGCAAAGCCAGGGTGGGATTTTTGGTGGACAGAACTCTGTTCTGGCTCTTTTATTTTATTTTATGATTGTGCACAAATCTGGATAAGTGTATCTTCACTGATCCAGTAATACAGTACTCTAGAACCACTTATATTTGCTTATTTACATGCATGAGCAAACAGGAAAAAAACAGCAGAGCAGCCATGGCTGAGTGACCAGAAATAGTATGACATATAGGACATGTGATCAGTGTAGGACTGCCCTTCAATGCAGATTATAGCATGGCGGGACACTGATCTATAATCGGACAAGCCTGGTGCATGTGGCATTTACAGGGCCACTGCAGATCAAAGAAATCTGCCACAGCTATGAAGTAAGTTTCCTGACAGTGTAGACAAGCCCACCACTGCACAACAGACAGATTCTGCTGATGGTGGTGCACATGGAATTGCACAGATAGCATACTCCTCTGTGCCTTGTCTTTGCAAGTTGTGCATTATGCATTGTGGGTTTGCAACCTGTATTTTGCACTGTGATTATGCAGTGTGTCTATGCATCCTATACTTTGTATTGCAATAGTGCAATGTGTACTGTTGTATTGCAGAATGCCACATAGTCACTGACATGTATTGCTCAATATTGTTATTGTGCATGGGGGTTGCATAGTGCTGCTGTAGCATATGTCCACATGTGGTATTTATGCTAAGGGGATGTTGGATTGTGACCAATGTGTGTAAATGTATTTGTAACTCTGTATTTACTCCTTTTCACAACCCAAAAACAACACCCAAGGAGACCTTCTGCTGTGCTTTCTGCAACCGGACTTGTTTATCTCGGATTGGCCTTTTTAGTCATCAGCACGCTTGCAGAAAGCTTGGGATAAGTCCTTCTTGAATCTTCGTTTGTGAAGAAAAGCCAGAGAGAGAGAGAGATTTACGGTACTCCTTTTAAAAAATCACTTTCACCTCAGTCCAAATACAGGAAGCCCCCATTATGTCGACAGGTTAGGGACTGCATTCGTGTCAGAAACCAGAATTGGTTGAAAAGCAGAACCCATGTAGGGAACATGAGGAAATTATGGTGGCTTCTGTGTGCACTGCTTGCAAAGTCTCTCCATCAGCTTAGTGTCTCCCCCTGCTCTTAGCACGCCTGTGCCCTCAGTTCCAAGCAAGCCTCCATAGGCAAGAACTGTCGAAAGAGTGGATTCCTCGTTGAATGAATGGAACTCATCCTTAATTTGCAAGTGTTGAAAGAGGGAGCCATCAAAAGGCAGTGTATTCCTGTAACAGGATTATACACAGCAAAGAAGCTACCACTCATGAACCCTTTATTGAACACCCAGTAAACATTTCTTTAAAAATGTCTTCTGATAAATCATATTTAGATTTAAGGCACTGGACTTCCACTTCCAACAAAATGCAAATCACTGTGTAGAATACTGGCAGGATATACATCTAGTAAGCAGAACAAAGCAGTTATATAATTTTAAATTTTTACAAATTATATATTATATAAATTTAATGAGTTCTATATATCTTACTAAATACTTGGCCCGACATTAATAAATCTTAGCCTAAATAATTGGCCCAACATTAACTGTGGCCATATCTGGTGGCACTGGAATATATTACCAAGGCACAGTTATATCCTTTCATTCTGAATCAATTAATCTGAAAGTGTCACCATCTTCTTTATTTTAAAGGTAAGAACCCATCCACCCCCACGCACGTGAGTTATCCCTTACACATCAATATACAAGGATAGAACACGCAAGGACAAGACGAAGGAACCCATTTTTCCAGTCTTTAACCAGGCCAGTTGGGATTTCTAATATTATATTAACAAGCATCTAGCTGCATCAAGCAGTACTGATCACATTCCCTGGAGCCAGGGCTTGGTGAACAATAACAGAAAACAAATCATTATTACTGAAAATGAAGGGAGAAGAGACAGGAGGGAATGTACAATATAGCACTCCTCCTGGACTTCTCTTGGGTATAGATTTCTTGCCATACTGTCTATCCTTTCTGGCTTCACATCTAGTCAGAATCATAGTTTTACAACTCTTCCAATCTCTTCTCCCCCACACCCTCCCTTCCCTGCCTAGGAGGGCACAATCAGCTGATCCTCCCTGTAGATCAGCCCAGTTCTTTTGGCTCAGCAAGGATCAGCTCTGAGTAGATGTGACATCCATCTGGATCAGGAAGGAACATGTTCTTGGAGAATCCAGTGCCCTGAGACAGTAAACAAGTTCTGAGCTGCTTTAACCCTTAGAGAAAATGCAAGGTGAGTGAATGCAAGATTTTGAGGGCTACAATAGGCCGAACCATTTATCTGCCAATTGACGTTTGTTTAGTTTAAGTTGATGAAGCAAAAAAACCTTGTCAATCTGTTACTCTGTTTGCTGAAGCAGCTGCCCATGATATCATCAGAACCACACCTGTTCAATAGCCAAAGAAGGTTAGTCTCATTAGCTTGGGACCCATCTAAATGGTGAAAATACCCTTTGTGGAATTCACTGGGAATCCTACCAGTCTAAACAGGATCCAGCACCAATCCACACTATTTAGAAGGAGGGCCCAAAACAGCAAAAACAATGGGGTAAAAACCTTTGCAGATTTCCCCATACTTTTTCACAAACTGTGTTTATGCATTTTTTGCTTGTTTGGACTACTGAACAATATAAAACTTGAAGGGAAGCACAAAGCTGATTGGCTGGGCAAGAGCGGGAGGTGGGACTTGCTGGGAGGGCAAGTGCCCGCTGCCACCATGTTAGATTGTCATCTTAGCGATCGCTTGCTAAGGCGATAAAAAGGATGAATATTTTCTGTTTTGCTTTGGATAATCGCTCTATGCACCAGCACACACTGGGATGACTTTAAACAAAAAACAACCCAAAGGCAGTGAGGAACTAACGCGAGTAAATCACTTGCGGTCGCCATCAGCAAGGCTTATGGGGGCTTCCAAGGCCAGAAAAACCATTTGGACATGTTGCTGCTGCTGCAAGATGCCAATAGTATGAGGTATTTGGGATTTTTTCCTCTTGTGTAGATGGGCCCTCGGTCTTTGATCTTACCTTCAGCATCTAATGTAAAAGGTATAGTCCACCAAAACATAACAGAAACTCAAAGAGGGGTAGGGGAAATGCAGTTCCTTGGAGACAGGCTTGTCTTCCATGATTTTTTCAAAAATCAACTTTAATTAAATTTTAACAAGTTTAACAGCATTTTCATTTTAGCGATTCTGCCAAGATTTTTGAACTACTGGAGATATGCACCTGGAATGGACTCATCTTCCTTTTCCAAATGGGAACCCTGAAGAGGCCCATATGCAAATAACCATACATCCAAGCAATAGCTCCCCAGTACTGCCAACTGTGAATATTCAACCATATAGGACAGAACCACCCTATTTGGTTCTGGCACCCACAGGTCACATATCAGCCAAACAGACCAGAATAATACAATGATGAATGATATCAAATGCCAGAACCAGGAAGGACAAACTTACCCTGTTAAGCTTCTAGTGTGTTTCATCAACAAAAGTGGCTCAAGCTGTTTCTGTGCCAAAACATAGCCTGAACATGGTCTGGAAAAGATCCAAATAATCTACTTTGCTTCCGCTGGCAGGAACTTCCATAGCCTGGAAGAAGCTACCAAGAAGGTCCACAAACCATCTGCAGCTTTGAAGATAAGGACAATGTGCAGCAGTGTACTGTCAATGGTATATATATACAACAACAGTTTGGTTGTAAACAGTGCATGGACAGCTGCGGAAAGGTCCACTCAACCTGGAGTGGAATGGATCCAGTTAATCACACTCCAGTCAGAGTTTGAATGCTGACACTATGATTCTGGAGACCAGGTTTGAATTCCTACTCAGCCATGGAAACCCACTGGGTGACCTTGGACAAGTCACACTCTCTCAGCCTCAGAGGAAGGTAAAGACAAGTCTCCTCTGAATAAATCTTGTCAAGAAAACCCTGTGAAAGATTCACATTAGAGTCACCATAAATTGGAGACAACTTCATCCAAGGGTATTAAAAGAACTGGCAGAAGTAATCTCAGAACCACTGTCAATAATCTTTGAGAAATCCTGGAGAACAGGAGAGGTCCCAGCAGACTGGAAAAGGGCAAATGTTGCCCCATCTTTAAAAAGTGGGGGAAAGAAGACCCAAATAATTACCGCCCAGTCAGCCTGACATTAATACTAGGAAAGATTCTAGAGCAGATCATTAAACAGACAGTCTGTAAGCACTTAGAAAGGAATGCCATGATCAATAAAAGTCAACATGGATTTCTCAAAAACAAGTCATGCCAGACTAATCTTATCTCTTTTTTGATAGAGTTACCAAATTGATAGATGAAGGAAATGCTGTGGATGTAGTGTAACTTGATTTCAGTAAGTCTTTTGACAAGGTCCCTCATGATATTCTTGCAAAAAAGTTAGTAACCTGTGGGCTAGACAATGTGACTGTTAGGTGGATTTGTAATTGGTTGACTGACCGAACCCAAAGGGTCATCACCAATGGCTCCTCTTCATCCTGGAGAGAAATGACTAGTGGGATGCCACAGGGTTCTGTCCTGGGCTCTGTGCTATTCAACATCTTTATCAATGTCTTGGATGAGGGAATAGAGGGCATATTTATCAAGTTTGCAGATGACACCAAATTAGGAGGGGTAGCTATTGCCCCAGAGAACAGGATCAAAATGATCTGAGCAGATTAGAAAGCTGGGCCAAAACTAACAAAATGAATTTCTACAGGGAGAATGTAGGATACTACACTTGGGAAGTAAAAATGAAAAGCACAGATATAGGATGGGTGACAGCTGCCTTGATGGCAGTACATGCAAAAGGGATCTAGGAGTCTTAGTAGAACACAAGTTGAACATGACTCAGCAGTGTGATGTGGTAGCTAAAAAAGCCAAGGTGAGTCTAGGCTATGTCAATAGGAGTATAGTGTCTAGGGAAGTTACAGTGTCACTATACTGTATTCTGCTTTGGTCAGACCTCACCTGGAATACTGTGCCCATTTCTGGGCACCACAATTCAAAAAGGATATTGAGAAGCTGGAATGTGTCCAGAGGAGAGCAACTAGGATGGTGGGAGGTCTGGAAGATATACCCTAGGAGGAGTGGCTTAGGGAGCTGGGTATATTTAGTCTGGAGAAGAGAAGGTTAAGAGGTGACATGATAGCTATGTTTAAATATTTGAAGGGATGTCATACTGAGGATGGAGCAAGCTTGTTTTCTGCTGCTCCAGAGACTAGGACACAGAGCAATAGGCTCAAACTGCAGGAAAAGAGATTCCACCTAAACATTAAGAAGAACTTAGTAACATTCCGCCTAAACATTAGGAAGAACAGTAAGAGCTGTTCAGAAGTGGAATACATTGCCTTTTAGTGTGGTGGAGTCTCCTCCTTTGGAGGTTTTTAAGCAGAGGCTGGATGGCCATCAGTTGGGAATGATTTGATTGTGTATTCCTGCATGGCAGAGGGTTGGACTGGATGGCCCTTTTGGCCTCTTCCAACTCTATGATTCTATGATTCTGTGAATGCACAAAGCAGTAACTCCACTCTCCTACTCCATTACAAGCAAGCAGGCAGCTGGATTCTGTACTAGCTGCAACTTCTGAACGCTCCTCAGAAACAGCCCCAGATATTGCACTGGTCCAGTTTGGTTGTAAACAGTGCATGGACAGCTGCGGAAAGGTCCACTCAACCTGGAGTGGAATGGATCCAGTTAATCAACTTCTTACAGGAAAGCCAAGAGTTGTGCTGCCACCACTCTAAGGCCTTATGTAAAAGAGGAAGATTGGAAACAGTACAGTAGTAACCTAGCATGATCAGATCCTGTGAAGTCTTGTTTAGCAATGGTCTTACAACAACTTCTTTGGAGGAGCTGGGGCATAATCCTCTTTCAATGAAGTGTTTACAACTTCTACCAACCAAATGGCCAAATCTCCTCCAGCAGCTCTTATCAGCCATGAGGACATAGGTCTAATCAACAAGCTATTGCTCTCATTCACATCCTCAGTTGAATAAATTGAAACATCATTGTTAATTACTTTAAACAAAATAAACAAACTCATCCATCGATATTATGATTGCCTCAGTTATCATAACAGAATCTACGCTCAATGTGGAATCCAAATTAGAGTCCAGGTCAATGAGGGCATGATCAATTTTCTCAGCAAAGTGTTTGGCACTTTCATCACAACAAGCTTCTCATTGCTCCTTCTGACAAGCTTGGGGTCTGGATTGTAGTGACCCTTTAAAACACTCTGAACTATTAGTGCAATTGGACAACACTATAGAGGTGCAAAGGAAGCAAACAGTTTCCCTCACCTCCACCAATTAGATCCTAAAATGGTTTCTGTCTGGTGTTTGATCATCTTGTCTTAAGCCTTTCTCTACCATTGTTCTAATTATCTAACCAAGCAACAGATTGCCCTGAACTCCTGGAAAAATAAGGAGCCTGTACTGTGCATTACACCAGAGCAGCCTTTCTTAACCTTTTTATCCTGGAGGAACCCTTGAAATGATTTTCAGGTCTCAGGGAACCCCTGCATAAACATTATTTTATATACTGCTATTGCTTTGCCCCCACAACCACAATCTCTTGAGGAACCACTAGCAACCTTTTGGGAAACACTGCATCAGAGAGTACTGGGGAGCAATAAAGTCAGTTGCCTGGTCATCTCCCAATTCCCCAGATCAAGTAGGGCATCAACAGGATCATCAGTTCTAGTAGTTGAAAAATCTCTCAGAGCATTCAGGAATCTTTCAAGATCCATTACTCTCTTTTAGTGGACCATTTTAATAGCCCTCCATTCCTTCAGTGGTTAAGAGGTTACATTGTCCAACTCCACATTTTTCTTTTTGGGCTGCCCATCTTTGTTTTTAAAGCACTGTTTGTACATTCTCTGAACTGAGTGTAGGCTTACTCCCTTATGTAAACAATGAAAAGTAGTTTTAAAAGAATTAGAAAAATTATTTCAGGGGAGAGGGTGTGAAAAAGGAAATGGCATGGCATCTCCATTTTCAGCTTATCAGAGACGTGCACTTCTGACTTTCTGCAAATATGTTGAACCAGTCACACTCCCCAACTCCCAAGTTTGATCAGGGAGAGAAGGCAGTGCCTTTGAAATAAATGGGAAGGGTGTACTTTTGCAGTGCACTTTCTCCTGGAGCATAAGAATTATGCATGGAGCATAAGAACCACACTCCATGTGCCTGAACTTTAAAGGGGCTACCCAGAGTTCAGCACCTTGGATAACTCCTTTAAAGTTCTGACTGAAACCTACAGTGGATCCACTGCCCCACTGACATGGAAACCACTAGTCATCACTGGCAGTGGTCTTGATTGCATAGTAGCTAACCAGCTGCCTATGGGAAACCCACAAACAGGACACGTGGGCATTTGCACCCTTCAGCTCATGTTCCTTAGCAACTGGTATTGGGAAGCATAGCATCTCTTAAATGAAGTAAATATAACAGGTGTCATGAATTGGCTTATCCTAAATGAATCAGTCTATTCCTCTTTTGAAGCTGTTCAAATTGGTGGCCATTACTATATTCTGCAGTAGTGAGCTGCACAGTTTCACTGTGCACTGTGTGGTAAAGTATGCATTTTTATTTGTCTCAAATCTTCAAGTAGATGATGCAGGTTCTATAATGTTATGAGACAGAATTTCTAGTATTCTGAAAGATGGAGGAAAATGTCTCCCTGTTCTCTCACCCCTCATGTAGAATTTTATACTTTTCCCTTATTTGCCTTTTTTTTCTTAGCTGAAGGCCCCCAAATCTTGTAGTCTTTCCTCCTTGTAGAGTCCCCCTTTTTGCCAGTAAATGCTCCAACAGTTTCATTTTGTACTCCAGACTGAGATGTTATCTGGAATTTGTCAGGCATTTGTTCTGCTTCTAGGTATTTTTACAACTCCTTCTTCAGCTGATGAACATTTTGCATTTTTGAAAAAGGCTGCTCCAACTAAACTGATGGTTGTTCATGTTAAAGACACCAACACATGTTGAATGCATACTTCAGATAATTGGCAACAAGATTTTGGACTACCAGCTCACATGAGCAACCTATAGAAACCTCATGGCACCTTAAACACTTTCTCAACTATCCTGGGAAGAGGTATGATGGGCCACTTTAGAGCCCATTTCATCAAATGCCTAAAATGTTCACCAACAGGGGGTTCATATTCAAAGAAACAGCTGTGCTAGTCTGTTTTACCATAAAACGGCATGAAGGAATCCAGCAGCACCTTCAGAAATAACTGGTTTAGTCTAGCATAAGTTTTGGTAGACTCCAGTCCACTTCATTGGAAGCAAACCCCAGGTCATAGAATCATAGAATTGTAGAGTTGGAATGGACCACGAGGGCCATCCAGTCCAACCCCCTGCCACGCAGGAAATCTTGATCAAAGCATCAAAGTAAGTAATGTTTCCGGGATGACTTGGAAATGGTCAGACAGGAGCACAACTGGTGGTTCAGTAACTGAACCAGTTCAAGATGGCCTCTCCCTCATAAGAAAAACCACCAGGCCTGACACACACCAGTGGCCCCACTGGTGGGGATGCTGGTGAGCATTAGCCTCCTTGGGAGCCGTCCTCTTCCAGACCCAGCTCCTAGTGCCTTTCCACCAACCATGCCTTCTGGCAGCATCTCCCGGGGAGGCTCTGGTGGCCCCTCTCTCGCGGTGTTTCCCGATTTCCTGCGGTGCCTCTCTTATTGGGCAGTTAACGGGGTGGATCTCTAGAGGCTACTTCCATACATAGACCTTAATTCAGAGATATGCCTCCCGGCTCCCTGAGAAAATTGATTTGCCGCCCCCGACCCCCCCCCCCACCTCCCTCTCCAGCTCACCTTCCCAGCCACCTGGTGCCAACTTCTTCCTCCAGGGGCGCCACTGCTTCTCCCTCCTCAGAGACCCCGACCGCTCCCTCTCCCACACAGAAACGGTTTGAGCTGTAAACCCGCGGCGGGCAGAGGCTCTCCTTCAGCTCTGGCACAAAGGATGGGCGGAGGACCGCTAGGCGCCCCCCCTCCTCCTCGCCTCCCTCCCCCCGCCCCCATCTGCCGCCAAGGGGTCACACTGAAGGAACCTCGGGGGAACCCCGGCCGGAGGAGAGGCGCCCCCCGTCCGCCAGCCTCCTTCGAAGCCAGCGCCCGGCCAGGCAGCCAATTCGCGGCTGGTCTTGAAAGGTGCCTCTCGCCCGCCCCTCGCCTCTCCGGGAAAGGCATGCGGCGCCGGAGCCGGGTTCCCGGGACTGCAAGACAATGCCCGCCCGGGCCGGGGAGGCCTCCTGCAGCCGTAGGGACCGGCCCGCAGAGGAGGAGCCACCCCCCGGTGTGTCCCCCCCCGGGCGCGCTGGGTCTGCCTCGCCGCCTCCGTCCGGCTCCACTCACCTGGGGACCCCGCGGCCAGCGGGCTGCCTGCCTGCCTCCTGCTTCCTCCGCGGACGGAGCCCTGGCTGAGGGCCGGGACCGCCCCGCCAGGAGGAGCCCCAGCTGCCGCAGCTCCTCCTCCCCGCCTAGCGCCCAGCAGCAGCAGCAGGTAGCCAGCGCCGCGCTCGGGTTGCAGCAGACCCCGCCCGCCAATCAGCCGCCTCCTCCTCCTCCGCGGCGGCCGGCTCAGCGCCCGCCGCCCGCCCGCCCGCCCGCCCGCGTCCCTTCCTCCCGGGGCGGCTCAGGCGGCCAGCCAAGGTCAGCGCCCCGCGAGCTTTGGAAGCGCTGCCTGGCCGGGTGGCGGCGCCCTCCCCGCCCGCTCTCCCCCCTCCCTCCTCGGCGGCCCCTTTGCCTGGGCGCCTCCCCTGAGGGCGGCGGTGCCCCCTGCCTACCTGACGGTGAAACCCCCCATTCTTTAAAGGCGCCCCCGCCAGGGCTGAGGCTCCCTTGGCTGAAGGTGGCGCCTCTGCTCCCCCCCACCCTGGGACAGGGCCGGTTTCAGGAATTGGGGGGGGGGCTGCAACGCTTTATTTGAGGGGGGGCATATGTTTACCTCAGGTCAATGTAACCTAACCTAAGTACAGGGTATTCAGATTATTACTATTGTTTTTGCAGGACCTGCGTAAGGAATTTTGGGGGGCCCTGCAACGCTTTATTTTGGGGGGGGCATATGTTTACCTCAGGTCAATGTAACTTGACCTTAGTACAGGATATTCAGATTATTACTATTGTTTTTGCAGGACCTGCTTAAGGAATTTGGGGGGCCCCTACAATGCTTTATTTTGGGGGGCCCATATGTTTACCTCAGGTCAATGTAACCTAAGCTATTCACAGTACAGGATATTCAGATTATTACTAATCATGTTTTTGCAGGAGGAGGGTTACTATGCCCCCCCAATGATGGGGCCCCCTGCGGATGCTGACGCTGCCGGTGCCTTCAACCGGCCCTGCCCTGGGACGCCCCGCGGGACCCAGCCGCACAGAAGCCGGGGGTTCCGCCGGTTGGGCAGCTTGCTTGCAACGTGCTGACACGTGTCGGTGCGTGCTTGCAGGAGCGAGCGAGGAGAGCTTGGCTGAGGCACACACGGACTCTCTCTCACGCCAAACCCGGGGAGGGAGGCTCGCGGTGCGTGGCGCTCTCCCGCGTCCCCTCCACCACCTCCCCGCGTCGCTGCCCCCCCCCTTCAGCTCTTCACCGCCCGGAGGGCTCCTCTGCAGCCGGAATTTGGACCGGTCTTGAAAAGACCCAAACCAGAGCTGAAGGTGTGGGCCTGACAACCCACTTTCTTACCCTCGGGAGAGTAATCCGCAGAGCTGTCCACAGTTCTCTTGCCTGGAATGAATGGACACCTTCTTCTCTAAAGAGATTAAGGGGGTGCGAAATTCTAATCCCCCCTTACTAGCAGTCGGGCCCCACCCCCAGGCCTGCTCTTTCTAGCCTGTGCCTGAGGTTCTCCTCAGTATGGACCTGAGGAAAAAGACAAGACCCCACTTCAGAGTCTAAGGGCCCATCTACAGGAGGGGGGGGGAACCCAGAGTACCCCCTAGTGATGGCATTTCACAACAGCAGCGACATGTCTTAATGGTGTTTTTTGGCCCCAGAATCCTCACATGCCAGATGGTGGCTATGAGTGATTTACTTGCATTAGTTCTTTGCCACAGCGGATTTTTTTTTTTAAAAAAAGAGTCGTCTAAGGTGTATTGGAGCGATAGAGTGATTTTCCAATTTAACAGGAAAGCAAAACGAACAACAACAAAAAAAACCCACCCCATTTTATCACCTTAACATTTGCTCACTAAGGCAAAAATCCAACATGGCGGCAGCAGCTGCTTGCCTTGTTAGCAAGCCCCACCCCTGCTCTCGCCCAGCCAATCAGCTTTGCACTTCCCTTCGAATCGCTTGTCCAAATGAGCAGGAGTGCGCACCCCCCTCACTGTTTTAAAAAAACTATGTGTTTTTGCCATTTTGCCCCCCCTTCCTTACAAATAGTGTGGATTGGTGCAGGATCCCATTTAGACAGGTAGGATTCCCAGCGAATTCCATGAGGGTTTTTGTTAAAAAAAACCATTTAGACAACCTGCATCTTATTCAGGAGCGAATCAAGGTGCAGCACCAGTTTTTACTAACGAATGCTGCTTTTAAAAAAATAATAAAATAAAAAGAAGAAATGTTTGTTTTTGTTTGTATTGGGTAGCTTTTTTTAAAAAAAGATGGTTCTAATTAATTTGGATGGTAAAATTTAAAGTGGTATGTAACTCTCTGAAATAAGTAAGTTCTTGTGAAGCAGGTCTACCCTAGAAAAGAAAGTGAGAACAGGAGGGAATAATGCTTTCTATTTTTATTGAAGCCTTATGTGGAGTTGTTATGGTAACTGCACATAAGGCAGTAGAGAGAACAGGGCCCATCTTCCTTCTTTGCTTTTTATGCGTGTCCTGAAGATACAATATTCCTGGTTATCTATAATGATATACTAACCATTACTGCAGATATGCTGTTGGTGCACAGTCTTAAACTTGGTTGGAAAACTATCAAGTTGACAGGTTCATCTTCTGATAGTGGTTATCTTTTGTTCTCACTGTATTTATGGTATTTGATTCTATTCTATAATATGCACAGCATATTATAGAGAGTTTTTGCAGCAGGTAGAATATTGCACCATAGACTTTATGATATGTTAATTGTGAGCAGCTTGTCATCTTCCTTCTTTCCAATTATATATTTCTAAGCCTTTATCTAGGTAGTTCTCTAACAGAATGTTTTTCACTACAGGGACAGCACCATAATGGTCTTTCTATGATCATTGTTGCCTCTCTTCTGAAACTGGGTTCCCTGTGATGACTAGTTCCATTCTTATCCACAGCATTCCAGAAATTCTCAGTGACTGTGTTTGTAAGAGATCTTCTGTCTCACGCTGCTGTTGAGCTATGTAGTCAGGAGGGATGCAGATGTGCCTGTTTGTATGGTTACCTTGTTGTTGTGTGCCTTCAAGCAGTTTCCAGCTTATGGTGACCCTAAGACAAACCTATCACAGGGATTTCTCTGCAAGATTTCTTCAGAGGAGGTTTGCCACGGTCTAACCTCTGAAGCTGAGAGAGTGAGACTTGCCCAAGGTCACCCAATAGCTTTCCATGGCTGAGTGGGGATTGGACCCTGGTCTCCCAGAGTTCTGATCCAACACTCAAACCACTACACAACACTGTCTCTCTATTGCTAGTTACCTGCTTATGGGGGGGGGGAGAAGAGGGAGAGAGTGAGAGTGGCAAACAGCCCTGAAAATTTGATCTTGGTAGGCTAGATGGTGCTGAAGGGACAGCTCCCTCACCCTTGCCTAAGGATAGCCACAGCTTACTATTGCTGAGCAATAATATTTCAGTGAAGCCAAGAATTTCCAGCAGTTTCCGAATCATTGTGGGTGATTCAGCCGTGAGGAAGTGCTTCTTGTGTAAGGAAGCTGTATTTTCCTCCACATACGAAATTTCAGTGGCTGGAAATACATTTTCTTGCCTCTTTCTACCCCCTCCACCCTGTTTAAAATGCTACATAGAGTGAGATTGTATAACTGTCATGGGCAAATATTAGATTGTCTCTGTTGTTCTGCTATAGAAGATGATGGAACAATTCTCTCATTTGGACACTGGATCATATTTAACCCTCTTAAAGCCTCAAATGCCACTGTATATGGGATTTTGAAGGAATACCAAGTTCTATTGTTTTCTGTATTTAGTATTTTGCAGTGTGACCACTGAATTCATAAACTACAGTTTTTAAGGATTTACATGGCATTAACTTCTGTTGCTGACTGTAGGATTTCCTCTTCTCCCCATGTATTTATATATATGTGTGTGTGCACCTTGTGTGTGGCTGATGAATGAGGGAGGGGAGATGAGGTGATAGCATGGGGCACTGGGACATTTTCTGCCTTGTATGGCAATGTGAAATAAATAAATACATAGTGTACAAAAATGTGCTAAAAATATTAGGTCACAGACTACACATAAAATCAATACTTAGAAAGCTTGTGTTGTTATAAACAAATATACTTCAAGATCTTATACCAAGCCTTAAGAAATTGTTAAGGATACAGAAAACTAGTCAAGCACTTAGGAATCCTTTGAACTATGCTAATCACAAGGCACAGTAAACTCCTTTTGAATGACTTTTACTATGAAAACTCTATAATGAGATAATCCAAAATGAAATAAGAGATTGTGCCAAAGGATAAAACTCCAAGGTCAGATGGCACTCAGTGGGTTACTGGGCTACAGAAGAGGAGAACTGTGAGTAGCTCTGTGGCTAATGATACACCTGGGCTCAAGCTGAAAGAACATTCAGCTGTTGATGTGCTCAGAAGTGAAAATCCCAAGCTACACAATATATATTATAGGAACATAGAATGTGATGTAATGCCCCATCATCCCCTACTGAAATACCCAGTATCCACCAACTTGGTGCACTTCTATTGGCAACAGTGTTTGATATCAATTTGGCCAACTCAGGCCTTTTCAAGGGTTGATGGGAAACAGAAAAGGTCAAGCCAGGGTTAGCACGTATCATGCCAGGAAAGAGGCCATATAAATTATCCCAAAATTCACATCTTAATACGACAACAAACATCTCTTTGTAACGGAGACAGCTTCATGTCTGGGAAAGGCAGACACTCATCATTATCGTTGGTAGATTCATTGCTTTGCAAATTATAGTTGTCGTTCCTACACCCACAAATAAAAGGAGGATGCCTGTCAATCACCAGATTCTAGATCGCCCCCATTTCCAGTTCCTGACTAGTCCAGAATTCCTTTGTTTAGATCATTGGAAACTACTTGAAGACAAATGTTCCTTTTGTTTAATTGCACCTTCAAAGGGGTATACTATATTCCTATAAAAACCCTTCAAAAATCTCAGTTCTTTGGTTCAGACCCCACTTCCTCCTGAATCCACATCATTCCATCCCTTGATCCCCAGGTCCTCACTTCCTTCCAAATCTTTGCTAACGCTTCCCCAACTCCTGGTTGGTTTCCAGCTGATCCAGACACTCCTTTTAACTTTAACTTCCCTTTCAAGTTCCTCCCTCTCCACTTCCCATCACAACTGTCTGCTGCTACTTGAGAGTAATTCCACTACTTGTGAGGAAGCTCTAGCTTCAGGATCAGGTGTAGCATTACCCTGAATGCCTCAGACTAAACCCACTTCTAACCATCTCCTGCCTTACTCTGATAGTCTTGTTTGCTTGATAATGAATGTGTGTGATGTGTGAATGCTTTCAATTTAATTCAATAAAGTCTCATAAATTGTTTTGGACTTCTGACTCTGTGTTCTTCCTGGCTCCACCTGTATACAAAGAGCACAAGATTCTGAAAGTTACACAGCCTTTCACTTGCCATTTGAGTTTGCTATTAATTCCCCATTGTAATATCAATTCATGCATGGATTTCCACAGACATGAGGGGTTTTGTGTAACAATGAGAAGCATGAATCAGGGGAAGCTAGACATAGTAAAACAAGAAATGGGATGTATAAATATTGCAATATAACAATATGATACTGGTTTGTAAATAAATAGCCATTTTCTTGGTAACTGCAGCAAGTCAGTAAAAACTTCAAGCAACCAGATGAAGATAATTTATAGTCTACCAAAAAAAGGTAACCTATCATTGTTTTCCAGATTAATTACTAACACAAAAGTGTGTGAGCTGACCAGTTATTCAAAAAGGAGCTCTAAAATAGGTAGGGTTTTTTTTTGGGAAGCAGGGCAGGATTACAATCGTGCTTCTAGCATGTACTTCAAGTTTATCTTACTGGGGTAGAGAATGTGTGTTGAATGACAACTCCTGTGATCCCTAGTCAGCATAACCAACTGTGGGGATCATGGGAGTTGTAGTCCAACCACATCTGGAAAATCATGTTGGGAGGGCCACATGAACTCTCTTTAGTGACAGTCTACATGTTCAGCAGAATTAAATAGTATAGATTTTCCTGGATTGTATCATTTTAGGGTACAGGTCAGGAGGCAGGGAGGCTATATGTTGGACTGTTCTTCATGAACAAAAGTTTCTACATGTAGAAAACAAGCAACTTAGGAAGAAGCCTTCCTTGAAAAATGTTTTGCTACTTTCACGGAGTCAGAGACACAGCTTAGTGCCCAGCAGTTGAGGGATAAGCATTACAAATGGATGCCCATGCATTATTACACTGTCAAATTATCTGTCAAGGCAGGGGCCAAGCATGGGGCATCAGCCTCCACTGATCACCAGGTTCAGCCTAATATTTAGTTGAAATCCCCTTGAAATGTGCACCTGTTGGTTTGGGTTCTACCCTCTGGAGCAAAAGAAAACAAATGTGGTCCCATCACTCTTCAAATATCTGAGGGTGATTTAAAATTTAGCCTATTAACGGTCTCTTCTCTTGGTTAGAAATGCTTTCTCAGGGACAGTTCTGAGGAAGTGTCGCTGCTGTGATGGAGCAATTGATGACAAGGTGGATTCATTTGGCAACACTGGGAAATTCCATGGCTGTGTGTCAGCAGTGCTGTTGTGAAGCATTTGGAAGAATCAGTGCTTCAGCAACTGCCCCCAACATAGCAGGGTGGCTGTGATGGTAACCCTCAGTGGATGCAGAAGTGTACTGGTACTGCGGGGTTCAAGGCTCATGGAGCTAGAGAACCACAGCAGTGAGCAGGTGGGCAAGCGTGATCTCAGGCACTGTACAGAGAATTGAATCCCCTTATTGCCTGCATCTGGGGCAGGCTGCCCCCACTGCCCCATCCTTGGTATGCTACTGGATCCTGTATATCACTATGCCATGATGGCACAGATACATATGTCCTGGGTGTGGATCCTGCTGAATGGAGATTAATTTTACATGGGACCTACCAAAGACCATTGTTGCCTCATATATCACAGTTATAGCCACAGACCAAAGCCAAAGCATAAAACATGGAACCTATTTACAGTTATGCCACCAGGCCTCAAAAAGTGGATTCAAGGGACAGATCCTCACATATCCAGAGCCATCCAGAATGATGTTCAGATGTGTCTTATTCACATCTACAGACACAGCCATAAAGATCTGCCACTTTCTCCTGATGCAGTTTGCTAGAAAGAGACAGAACTCCTTGTTCCTCTGCCTTTCCCTTTAATGAACTGTGGTGGGAACAAGAGGCAATCCCTGATGCGGATTTTTTTTTTTTTTACTCTAAGCCAATTATTGGGTATTGATGGTGAGTTTCTGTCCTTTTCAATTTTGCAAGATCAATTTAATCTACCTTCAACAGCCAAATGGCAATATTTACAATCACAGCATTTGTAACAATCTAAATTTCACCCTGCAGCTCTTCTGAGGCTCCTTTAATTTTAGAAACACTAATTGAGGCTAATTGAGTACCTAAGCCAACAATTTATATATAGAAATTTTTATTATCCATAAGCGTTTTACAAAGGGATTCTGGACCGCCAGGATCTGGGAGATAAAGATGATCTGATATCTTAATGATCGATAGGCAACCTTCTTTGGTTCTTGGATGCAGGGGTGTCAGCTTAATCTACATAGCAAAGAAGTTCCCTCTGTATGTTTGATGCCTGTAAGATATCTGTCTCTTCTGGAGCCATGGTGTTTCCATTTCAGAGAAGATGCAGCATGTTTGTATCCAGGTGTGAATTTGTGGGGAATTTATGGGGGCCTCTCCTAGGCATTTTCCATGCTTTCCCTCAGCTTGACTCCTGCCTTGTTCTGGAGTGCATTTTATTTCCTGGTAGCCCTTGGAATGCCCTTAAAACAAGATTTGACCAAAACACTGTTTCCAATTGAAGTGAACCAAAGTGGAGAATTATGGTCTTTGCAGTTGGAGGTGCTGGGATGTATCATTACACAGGTGAGCAGGAAGGCTAATGAGAATTACAAAGTTCATATTTTAAACAGATTTCTCTTTGTGAAAGAGATGAAAGGATCACAAGATATTGACCCGGAACATGAAGAGGCTCTTCTTACCTCCATTGCCAAGCAGTTGGAAATGAAGGTGTTCTGTATACTGGAAGCCAGCCAATTATGCAGCTAGGAAGACCTGTTCTTAGGGCAATTGGCTAAACAGTTAGATTTTTTGACAATGTCACTTTCAGTGGAGACTATATCAGAAATCCTTTCAACTTCATACACTTTCACATTAATTTTATAGCATTATACATTGATGGGGCTCAAGTACCATTTAAATCTTCCATCCTGATTATACACATATATATTGTGTGAGCAAATTCATGCATTTAGTAAAAGTGACTGAGAAAGAAATAAAGGACTGCTCCCATTTAATCAATGGGTATATATTACAGTTGTCCCTCCATATCCACAGATTTGGTATCCACGGATTTAAGTATTCACAGCTTGAAAACATTCTTTAAAAAATAATCCAAAAAGCAAACCTTGATTTTGCTGTCTTATATAAGGGACACCATTTTGCTATGCCATTGCATATAATGGGACTTGAGTATTCATGGATTTTGGTATCCACGGCGGGTCCTGGAACCAGACCCTAGCGAACATGAAGGGACAACTGTATACTAGCTGTTAAAAAAACTCATGAAAACAGCCAGTAGTCCTCACAACAACCCTGTAAGGTAGGCTGGTGGATTTTTAAATTCCTCCTCCTCTTCTCATCATTCCATACTTTCCCCAGAATTGCTGAGGGTGACTCACTCTGTTGCCCTGCCACCACTACCACCAGTTGACTGTCTGGATCCCAATATGGGCCACAGATTGAGTGGCAGGGGTGGCTTGTGAAGTGGAGAGGGAATTTGCATGTGGGTGGAGATTGGTTGGGTGTGTTTCCTGAGCAGCCAATCAACACACTGGGAAAGATAACATAGCCAAGTGTTTTATATAGAAAGCCAGCATGGTGTAGTGGTTTGAATGTTGGGCTAGAACTCTGGGAGACTAGGGTTTGAATCCCTACTCAGCTATGAAAACCTACTGGGTGATCTTAGGCAAGTCACACTCTCTCGGTCTGGGAAGAAGGCAATGGCAAACCTCCTCTGAACATGTCTTACTAAGAAAACTATATGAGAGGGTGCCATAAGTTGGAGCTGACTTGAAGACACATAACATCATCATCATCATCAACAACAAGAACAAATATATTGTATATCTTTGACTTGACTCCTGGAGAGAACTGTGCAGACCACTGCTCTCTGATCAAAATGGGAAATCTCAGTACTGATATCCATTTTTGCTCTTCCCTTGCTCTTAATTTGATCTTATATGAAGTGTGTGAAAGTGTGTCTGGAATCGATTATAGCAGATTGTGTATGAAAATAAACACCAAGCAGTTATTGGATTTATTACATCAGAATAAGTCCTTTCTAGATGTGTTCCTGTGTGAGTTGGTGCCAAAGAGTATTGTTAACAAAAGACCTTCTGGATCATTTGTGAACACCAACCCTTACACTTTAGCACAAGAACATTGGATAGTCATCTACCTACTCCCTGATGGCCCTGGAGAATTTTTTTATTTTCTCAATAGCCCAATGTTGTGCAATTAGAGTCCCAGGGTGTTAGCCCTTTTGGGAAACTTCCTAAAACTTAAAACTGTCAGGAATTAACTTTCTTGTAGCAGAGTGCGGCTTAAAAGTGTGACTCAATTGTACAATGCTTTGACCCAAACAAAAGAAGCAGGCAGCTTTCAAGACTTAAAAAAACTTTACTAATGGCTATGTATCTACATATGCAATGGGAAGCCTACATCCTAACTAACTAATAAATAGGCTTGAATAAAGAAAAGGTTTCATCTTGAGAAACCTCACCATCTCAGTGAGAAGGAAGCATTGTAGCAGAGGCAAGATGGTGAAACAGCTTCAGCAGCCGTGTGTGTGATTTATGACCAAAGACCAAAAGGAAGTATCCTAGGTCACATGGTCTTATTGCTTGGTTGTTAACTATTTACAACCATGCACTTTAAAGTTAGAATTAGAGGAAAGAAAGGAAAAGATTTTAACATGCAGGAATTCCTATCCTATCTGTTACCTACTTGCTCTAATAGCAAGTAAGTGGTTGGGGGGAGAAAGCATGCTGGATTTTTCCAACACCCACTGATTCCTAAAGGCATCACATAGTTTTATCACATCAGACTGAGGAGACATTATTCTAACAGAAACAGTTGTAACACCCTTTGTCAGTTACCTTAGTGGTCATCCTCGTGTGTTCTTTTACAGAACTGAGCTAAAGGTTTGGCCTTCACTCAACTTTTAAAGCTGTATTCTAACTATGGTTCAACAAAATTGATTGAATAGTCATAAGATTTACCAGGAACAGAAAAGTCAAATTATACCAGAGTCCCTGCAATATGTTTCACTGTGTTCAGACATGTATATACTCCTTCCATGATATAAAGAGCTACTGTAATCCTAACGACAATTCAAAAAGAGAGAGTTCTGATTTATTCATGTTATTTTTTTAAAAAATTATGTATATTAGAAAGTATCTGGTTTCTTGATTAGCTTCAAATGTGTTGCAGGGAGGTTTTCCTTGAATTGTCATTTTGGATATGGATTGGGGATCTTTTGGGAGTAGAGTGGTTGCACTTTCAAATTTTTAAAATCTTGTCTAACATCTGAATTCCCCATGAGAAAAGTTTGCCTGAGCTTTAAAAAAAAAACACATCACAACTTCAAGTTTTCTGCTATCAGAGCACTAAACTGGGTGACCCCCCCCCCACAATCCAATGAAGGATATTAGTAAGGCTTCTCCCCCTATACAGAAAAGTTCCTCAGTCATCCCATGAAGAGATGTCTTTAAATACTGCTTGAATTTGTTAATCAAAATATTTGCATTTTTTCTGATTTTTTTTTCATAGTATCAAAATCTCTTGAATGGAAGTGTCACTTTCCTGAGGAGGCTGAAGGGTTGATGGGGATGAAAGATATTAGGAAAATATCTCAAAGAAGCAATTCCTCCACCATCTCATCCTATCTGATCAGTGTTAGAAATTGGCTTTTCATACTTTAACAACTCTGATCTTATGAGATTTTCTCTGATGCCCAAACATCTGATGGTAAGTAGTTTTGATATTTTCAGGACCATCCTGCAGTTCTACCAATTGTTCACTTAGAACCAAGTACATTTTCTCAGAGTCTTCCATCTCCACCTTGTGAGGAAACTGGTCAGGAGGGGAACAGCAAAGCTGAATGAAGGTGCAATAAAACCCCCAAATGCTTGATGAGTTGCTTTTTCTTCTTTAATGACAACTTTTTATTGCTCAGCAGAACAAAATCCAGAATCCACAAAAAAAGATAACTTTATTGGCCAACAAAAATACAAAACACACGATGCAAGCTTTCAAAGCTCTATTGGCTTCTTCATCAGGCAAACGATGTTGAAAAATAAAGAAAAGTGATGGTGTTGTAGTCACAGGCTCAGCTCAGCTGCTTGATGTGGCTTTCTTCTTTTTAAATATCCCCAGTTGTACTGGCTTTAGCGGTATGTTGCCTCTTAAAGTGTTTAGGGCTATCAGCAATAGCCACTATAAAATCATCTTAAGTGGCACACAAAATAGCTGTTGGAGGTCTGCTTTGACAAGTACTGTATTTGCAAGGGGGACAGGTTTCTTTTTGTATGGCTGGAAATGCTACTGATGGGTAGAGAAATCTTAAAAGCTACAGAATGCAAGAATCACCTCCTTATATAACTGGCTGAAGGTTTTTATCTGTTTGTTTTAGAATATATAACATGGGAAGATCAAGAAGAAAAGGTTCTGCTTGTAATCTGTATAGTTCAGGGTAGGAGCATTTAAATCAATCAGGAGATAACTGTAGGTCATTTGGATGGCATTGTTAAAACCTTCCAAGAAGAATCCAGCATATTTAGGTGACATCTGATGAGCGAGAGTGTATATGTTTAATTTATCTCTTGGATTTTAAAAGACAACCTTATATCTAGCATTAAGGCTATTGTTTGACTCTGCTTCCCATGGAAAAATAAATACTGAACAATGCAAACGATTTCTGTGATGTTCATACTTGGAAAAAGCTTTCTGAATGTCCTCAGTGTGATTTGTTGATTCCATAAGATTAGCCAGTCTCAATAGATCGATTTTATAGAGGTGAAATAAAACATCATTATCAAGGGTTCTGTAAAACAGCAAAACATACACTGCAGTTATATCACAAAGAGTTAGTATTACAGTCCAAAAGGGAAAAAAAATAGCTACAAGAATGGAGACAGAAAGATCTGTACTCATCTGCTACAGTGTGTGTGCATTGTTTGTATTCATATCAGAAAACCCCACTGTCTACACTTGGTGGTTCTCTTGGAAGACAAGGTCAGCACACTACAACTACCTGTTGAGATTCTTCAACACGTTAAAGTACACAAGGACTTCCTGGACTTCACAACTTTCCTTGAAGTTTTTTTAAAAAAACAACATGTGAAATTAGTCTGACGTGTGGGGGCGGAGCCTGCCAGAAAGATGAGCACCCAAAACCACCATTTTGGATTTTCACTGTAGTAATAGTGCAGTACAGAGAGAAAATTGCCTTTTTTGTTTGCTTCTTTGTTAAAACTCATCTTGGATTTAGTGTTTTTTTTTAAACTGTTCAGTGGCAGCAACTGGAGGTAAATAAAAATGCGAGTAAATAATCGCACCCACCATCTTGATTCACAGGCATGTCTGTAGGAACAGTGAAAGCAGATAGGTTTGCAAGCCTGCAATCTTAAAAAAAACATTGAGACAAATAGAAGCTTCTGCAAATTGGCATTACTGCACACCAATCCACATTTTATTGCTTCATATAAACAAGCCCTCAAATATAATATCCAGGTGGACCAGTAGGAGAGGATGTGATCTAAGTGGTTGAAATTTACATTACGATTTTAAAGAGAATTTCTACAAAATGATGTATCATTGGTATATGACACCAGAAAAACTGTCTAGAATGTGTAAGAGTGTTTCAAAGATTTGTTGAAAATGTGAACAGCATGAAAGGGACACTTTATCACATACGGACAAGTGAAAAGGCTAAAAAGTTTTGGATTCAAGTACATACTTTGATGTAGAGAATTTTAAATGCTAATATTAATTTGAAACCTGAACTTGTTTGTGTGTGTGGGGGGGGACTTTTGGATGAGTATCTGGAAAAGAACCACAGGATTCAATACTACCAACAGTGGAGGAACGGTTGTTAAAACTGAATGAATTAGCAGAAATGGACAAATTATCAGCTTTGATTAGAGAAAGACCATTAGTGAAATTTTTAAAGGTCTGGAAACCCCTGATTCACCTTTTGGAGGAAAAAATGGAATTTCACTTGTGAGAATCATCTATAAATAGAACCCATTCACCTTTCTTGCTCACAAATATTACAGCATCTGTATCATAGTAAAAGCAGTTTTCCTGAAGTTTATCTAGCAACTTGTAGAGCTCTAAATGGGCATAAGCAGTGGTGAAAGCCGCTATGAATACATTGATATTCTGCATGGGTACTATGCAATTTTTACCATGTTTCCAGCTCACACAGATTACATCCTCATCAATCTACATTGTGTGTTACATATATCACAATATTGAGAGGGCTTGTTATCATATCACACTCTTCACTCTTTGCACTTTGTACACACAGCTGTGATTTCTGCTGTATAGGCATTGATAAGAGATTGTAATATTTTTGAATCAAAGAACTCTATATTTTTACACCAAAAAGTTATTTTCATCTAAGAACAGAAAAAAGGTTTTAGAATATCTAACTTCCTGTGTTTTAAACAAAGCCAATTCTTTATCAGCCTAGCTTGAATTGCAACTTTTAAATGATTTTCAGTGAGTGAACTATCTGTAAATGCAACCTTTCTTTGACTGGATCACCCTAAATCAGCATTTAGTTTTCTAGCAGGAGCAAACTTATGCATCTGTGGGTTTCCCAGAGGCTATAGTCCCTAACAGCCCCCCAGCAAAACAAAGATTTGGTTTTCATTATTGAAATCTATGAAAAATGTCTTTTCATGTGTACAGTTTTGCTAATACCTTGTGTTGGTCTCCTCCTTGTAAAGGCCTGAGGATAGTGATTATTAAATGCAAAGCACTATCCTCCCAAATTTTAGCTTTTGTTCTATCTTCAACATAATTCAGAAAGTCTTCAGAGTTAAAATCATCCCTGCTCTTCTAACTGGGAAAAATGGGGAGGTGGCTCTCTTTTTCTAATTGTAATTATACAACATTCCTGGGTTCAATATGCTTATTGACATCATCAAGAACTCTTGTATGGTGGTGTGTAAAGTCTCCACAGCCTAGGGGAATGAATTTATTTGATCTAATGTATGAAACCTGAATTCTTCCTTAAAATATTTTCTGGAAAGATGTCTTTGCTACCTTCTTTGGGATTCTCAAGAGAGGAATTCTCATTGTTTTTCTCCTCTGGAGAGGAAGGATACTGCAGTTCCTCATCCCTTAAATATGACCTGTGCAATATAGCACCCCCTGTGATGGACACCCTGCTCATATGGGCCTGCATTTCAAGCTCTTGAACTCCTATCACTCATCTTGCCCCTTTACCCTTAAGAACCCACCCTGGATCTGGTTACTCAGCCTCAAGATAACCACTCCCCTGGAAAAATGGATGTGCTGATTTATGGTTTCACTGTGGTAATGTGTGATCAATCCTCCTTGTCAATTCTTAAATGAAAGCATTCAGACAAAAGTGTGGATAATAAAAACAGGGAAGATTTATTGTAACAGATAAAAGAAATATCTAGTGTTATGCTGGTTCCACACACAGCACATGGTAACATTTCAGTCCCAAACAAAATAATACTTCTCCCTGAACTATCTCCACATTCTCAGCTCCCAAAAATCTTATTCAGATCTCCTCCATTCTCCTCTTCCTAACTGGTCCTACTTAATCATTTAACAGACAAGCCTCCAGATTATATCATTTCCCCTATAGCCCCACCTCACAACATTATGAAAGCTGTGATTAGCTGGCTCTACCCCACCTTGCCCTGCTCTTTGCTTCACAACCCTAACTGTATAAACCTGAAGCCACTGCTACCTTCTTCAGGACGCTCAAGAGATTAACTGTCACTGTTCTTTTCCTCTGGAGAGGAAGGATATTGCAATTCCCTTTTTCATAAGGACATTACTGTACCTGCAACATAATGGTGAGAAGCCACTGCTAGCTTCCTCACAATTCTCAACAAATGAAGCACTGCTGTTGAGGATGGCTTCCTTCTCTTTTGTCTCTAGAGGAAAGAGGCTGCTATTCCCCATCCCCTGAACAATTGCACCCTCTATCTGTATAGGCCTAAAACAGATATCAGACACTATGTATTATTTTCTGAGCTGATTAGGACATACTGACATTATGCACTGAGGAGGTGACAAGAACGCTTGGGCTTGACCTGGAAGAGGGGCACATTTCACAAAAACCAGTGGTAACATGCCGATATACATTTGACACAAAGACATGTCCGAGTAAAGTCTTAGCTATACAGAAGAGCATAGCTTCTTAAAAACCTTGAAAAACAGTAGCGAGGGGGTGCATAGCTGCAGAGGTTTGGGCCACATGGTTGCCCCCTCCCACCTCCCCTACCAACAGAATAAAACAAGAAAACAAGCATGCAGATAGACTGTGGAAACTACACAGGGGAAGCAAAAATTTAAATATTACACAAGGATACATCATTTGGACTTACAATTTTTAAACGTTTGGAAAGGATCCATCCTATTTTTTCTACTTCAAGTCTTTTCTGACTTGTGGCGACCCAAACGCAAACCTATCACAGGGTTTTCTTGGCAAGATTTGTTTAGAGGAGGTTTGCCACTGCCTTCCTCTGAGGCTGAGAGAGTGTGATTTGCCCAAGGTCACCCAATGGGTTTTCATGTCCAAGAGGGGACTCTGTTCTCCAAAGTCATCGTCAAATGCTCAAACTACTACACCATGCTGGCTCCCTACTAAATCCTGTTAAAATATGAAACAACATAATCAGTCTCAATTTCTGGTTCATTCTTTTTTTTTTTTTTTAAATCTTTTTATTAAAAGTTTCATACACATTTTCTTTTAAAAAAGCAAGATGAAAACAATTATAAACTTGTTCTTTGTATACATTTTGAATTCCCCGTATTACCTCGATGTTACACCGAATTCCTATGTTAAATTAAATATTGCCCTAAAGTAGTAATACAGTTTCATGCTTACATATACATCCATCTATTGTATTTGTTTCATCTTGAGTTAACTTCCTTGTATTTGTTTGCTGACTATCAATGCATTTACACATATTCCCATGTTATGTTTTTATGTACCACTGCACTTTAAACTGTCAGTAAAGTAAAATATTTTACAACTCACCTAATGTTTTGTCCTTCATATATATAGTTAGTTTTTATAATATTGTCTCTTAATTCTGACATACAAGAAGAGAAAGAATGAGAGAATCATAGAGTTGGAAGAGACCTCAAGGGCCATCCAGTCCAACCCCCTGCCATGCAGGAATACACAGTCAAATCATTCCCAAGAGATAGCCATCCAGCCTCTGCTTAAAAACCTCCAAAGAGAGGTATTGCTCATTATTATATTTACCATACCAAAACATATTATCAAAACAATATAATGTTCCTTGTTCTTTATATTTCTAATTTTTTTTATATTTGCAAGAGGAACTCATTCCCTCAATTTCTGGCTCATTCTGAGACAGTATTTCCCCCTCCCATAAAAGCCATCCCTTGGTAGAAATTTTCAACTTCTTGTCTAGTTCACAGGAGAGATAAAGTTCCCCCTTGAAAGTTTCTATTTATCCTGTTTCTGTGAAAGTACAGTGTTCCATCATGTAAGCAAAGTGTTACCGGTTCCTTAAAACCTCACCACCCTGTTCCTATTGCTTCTTTGAAAGCAAAATCCTCATACATGATTTGAATTTACTGTACTTTAGAATCTGTGTTACACGGGTGACATCTTCTGGATGTTTGTTCAATAGCATCTAGATCTATTCCCATTTATTTATTTGTAGTATTTCAAGCCCCTTTCAAGCCCCCAATTTTATTTCTAGGATATATGAACCCCCCTTTAATAATTCATGCAAATATTTAAAACAATGTTTGAAGTATACTGAAGCCTTAAGGACATGTACTCAAGGCCAATGGTGAATGCCTTGGTACATTTTTCTTCAAAACTTTCCCCATCTCATAAAAACATTTTTATTGTTATCTTGCAATTTTTATCTTGTAAGTTAAAGACAATTTTCAAACCTCCTTTTCATTTTGAAGGATGTAACCCAGCACTTAAATATTTTAAAATACTGCTTTTAGAGGTATTCAGAAGCAGTTTACATATAAGAGTGTGATTCCAGGAAAATGTTCCCCATGTGCACCAGTCCCTTTCCAGTTAGGATGGGGTGATTTTTCTTCCTTTTGTCTGTGAAAATGTCAGCACTTTTCAGAACAAGAGAGAAAGGATATTTAAAGATCAGGAAAAAAATCAGACCAATGGTCTAGTCCTGAGAGGGTGCAATTGGCCATTCTCCAGCCCAGGAGCCCAGTACGTTGGGGCAGCATCCAGTTCATTGTGCAGATCCTGGAAAATACCAGCCGTGACAATGGATAACATTCATCAGCTGAAGGCACATGAGTTAGCTTTGCCTTTAGCTTTTATTGCTGCATCCCACTTAACATGTTTATGTAATCAATAAACCATAATTTGGTGCATCTCTGACTTCTGTTTATTTTGAACTTTAGTTGGCCTGTGAACTGAGTAGATCAGGGCCCTGGAAAATAATGTTAAAGATATTTTAAAAAGGATCATAATAATACTGTACATACTGGCTTTCAAACAGTTCTCCTCACCTCAACCACTCTTGCTCCATACCACATGTACCTTGCTTACACTGTCTGTTTCGTTGTGATAGTGACTCTTAGAGAGAATATCATCTTTGTTCCAGAACTGGCAAAGTCTTGGGGTTCATCTTTCATTTCACAGGGAGATGAAAAGAGATGCTTAACCACCTGTGGACCACCATCTTTACATTTAACGATACAACTGTTTCTCCACAGCCAGTGGGGCATCCACAAGTTCACAACCGTCACATCTGTGCAGTTATCCAAGCTGGCTAAGGAAAAAAGTGTGTGTGTGTGTGTGTGTGTGTATGTTGCAGCAGTTCCAATGGTGAGGATGGTGCCATGGCAATGGAAACCCATGCTCATTAAGGTTACCAGAATGAAAACTGGAAATGGCTCCTGTACCTTTAATGGTTGTGTAAAATAGAGAATTTCAGCAGGGGATGCTTGTCATGCAACCAGGTAACAGGCAAGGCCAGTGGAAATTCTCTTTCCTACACAACCATTAAATGTACAAGAGTCTGCTACAGTTTTTACTCTGGCAGTCCAAAAGCAGCCCTAAACTCTGTATTCATGGACATCACGTGATGGAAAATATAGAAATCAAATAGACTACATATTTGGAAGTAGAAGCTATACAGCCAGCCCTCTGTATCCACAGATTCTTTATCCATGGATTCAACCCATCCACAGATTGAAAATATTTTGTAAAAAAAAAATTGCAAAAAGCAAGCCTTGCTATTTGCCCTTTTATATAAGGGACACCATTTTACCGTGCCATTGCATATAATGGGACTTGAGCATCCACGGATTTTGGTATCCATGGGGAATCCTGGAACCAAGCCCCAGTGGATACCAAAGGCCCACTGTAGAAGCTCCATTCTCTTTTGCAAAAAAAGGGACCAGGATGCACAGACTATGAACTGCTAATATCAAAAATTAAATAAAAGTTAGTGAACACTAAATCAATTGTCATGCCAAAATACAACCTGAAGAATAGCCTTGTAGAACTTAAAGACAATATAAAAATTGACAGAAGAACCCTGGATTGAAGCCAGGGGCGTTGTCAGGGAACAATGCAAAGAGACACTATCTGCCAAAAAGAAAGAAAATCCTCACTGGATGACAGATGAAACTCTTCAAGCAGTGAAGGACAGATGAGAAGAAAATATAAAAGATGACAGTAATAAAGTCAAAATTCTGAACGCAACTCTTCAGTGACTTGCTTGCAGCGACAAAGAGAACTATTATAATGCAGAGACATAGGACTTTTTCGGACAATGTAAAAATAACACTAGCAGCGTCGCCAGGTTGCGACGCTGCAGCGCAAGAGGGCGTCAGTTTCGTATGACACTCCTTCCCAGCGGTACCGTTGCAGTATCGCTGGGACATTTGACCGTGATATTTTTTCTTCTACCGTCATTTTTTACTCACAATTTATGACGGTAGAAGAAAAAATATCACGGTCAAATGTCCCAGCGGTACTGCAACAGTACCGCTGGGAAGGAGCGTCGTACGAAACTGACACCCTCTTGCGCTGCAGCGTCGCAACCTGGCAACGCTGCTAGCGTTATTTTTACATTGTCCGAAAAAGTCCATAGAAGATGACAATAGGAAGATAGAACAAGAGACCTGTTCCACAGTCAAAGGGAAATTTAAATCAAGAGTGGGAATGCTCTATGACCAGCAGGGGAACAAATATGGAAAATAAAACAATGGCCCACAGATTGGGAACCCTCCTTATACATTCCAACCTGCAAGAAAGGGGACACCAAGGATTGCAGTAAGCACAGGACCTCCCATTAACCTCCCAAAATTTTGCAACACAGACTTTTTCTGAATATGGAGCAAGAAATACCAGGTGTCCAAGCAGGGTTCAGAAAAGGAAGAGGCACTCGGGTTCATATGGCAAATATTTGCTGAATAAAGGAGTGTACCAAGAATTTTAGCATAAAATCAATCTGTGCTTTATACATTATAGCAAAGCCACAACATTTGATTGCCCTGCTGTGCTATCTGTACTCAGGAGAAAAGGCCACCATCAGAAAGGTTTCCAATTGGCAAGGAGGTTGGGTAAGGCTGCATTTGATCACCCTATCTGTTTAATTTGTATGCTGAACATTATCATATACAAAGCTGGATAAGACTCAGAGGAAGGAGGTATGAAAATTAGAGAAAGAAACACTAACGGTTCTGCTGATGACACCATACTAATAGCAGAAAATAGCACAGATCTGGAATGACAATTGAAGAAAGTCAAGGAAGAAAGTGCAAAGGCAGTTTACAGCTGAACATTAAGAAAACAAAAATAATGATCACAGATGATTTACGTAACTTTAAAGTAGACAATGATGGCATTGAAATAGTTAAAGATTTTCCATGCCTTCGCACAGGCATTAATCCAAATGGATACTGCAGCCAAGAAATCAGAAGAAGTCTAGGATCTGGAAGGGCACCTATGAAGGAACTAGACAAGATTCTCCAGTGTAAAGATACATAATTGAATACCAAAGTCAGGATTGTCCATGCCATTGTGTTTCCTATTTCTATATATGGTCATAAAAGCTGGGCAGTGAAGAAAGCTTATGGAAGAGAATCAGAGTGTTTGAAATGTGGTGCTGGGAGATACTGTGGACTGCTAAAAATAGAAATCAATAGGTATTAGAGCAAAATCAAGCCAGAACTCTTCCTAGAAGCTAAAACAACTAATCCAGGACTGTTGTATTTTGAACATATCATGAAAAGACATGACTCATTAGTCAAGACAATAATGCTTGGTAAGGCAGAAGGCAGTAGGCAGTAGGAAAAGAGGAAGACGGTATTCCAGGTAAACAGACTCAATCAAGGAAGCCACCATTGTGAGCCTGCAACACCTGAGTAGGGCTATTGATAACAGGGTGAGTTGAAGGTCTGTTATTCATTGGGTCACTATAAGTAAGAAGTTGATAGTTAACAACAACAACAGTCCTAAAGCTCATATAACCTGTACGGTGAGGGTGTGTGCCCCAACTTGCAAGTGCTCTTTGTTTGGGGTGCAGGGTGGGGGGAACTGGGCCAATCAGTGGCATTCAAAAAAGGCACCATTCTGGAAAATATTTCCCTGGGAAAGAATAGGACTCTGCCCTCCTTTTTATCCCCACTCTTTAGAGCTGTGTATCTCAGATCGGAGCATGCAGCTGAAGAGTGAAGGACCTCCCATTCAGGGTTCTGCAGGATCCTAATTGCCTGGAATTCTATTCCTGTCCAGACAGTCAGTGAGAGGATGGCTGCCCTGAAATCTGACTTCACAAGAAAAAAAAAGAAGATGGCTGCTACTTGTCAAACTAAAATCATCATTAGTCAAACTTGTCAAACTAAACTTGTCAAACTACTTGTCAAACTAAAATCATCATCACCATACGCTTGAGGAAGCTTTGACAAGCTGGAAACCTGTTCCTTGTGGCTGGGACCCCTCAGTACAAGTGTGGAGAGGTATGACACCAAACTCTAAAATCCAAATTTGTGCAGAAAAGATGGCTGCTGCTTGTCAAACTAAAATCTGCACCATGAGCCCTGATAGGTTTGAAATCTGTTCCTAATATTTGGTGTCAACGGCATGAACACAGAGAGGGATCATACTGTTATCTGAATAGATGGGGGTCTGTGGGGAGCCCACTTGTGATGCCAAATTTCAGTTATTAATTGGGGGAATTATTACAGCTCAAATGGATAGCTGTGAGAGGTCGGGTAACTTCCAGGATCTTTACACCTATGTATACCAGTACTAACTGCAGAGTTAGTGAAATGAAATGGCTTTTATTGGAAAATAACATGGAAACATTCACACATGCACTCATGCTCACAAGAACCACACAAGGCTCTAACGAAGAATTAAAGGAGGAAATGTTGGATAGAAGAATAGGCTTGGGAAGTAGGGACTATAGTTATCAGTCTTGAAGAGAGAGAAGCGAAGGGCTTAGACCTAAATCTAAGGTTGGCACTGGAAGGTCCGATCTGGAGGTACACTGACAGAGTGTCCGGGTGTTGTACACAGTGTCACAGTGTCACACCTTGCTATGGTTTGGGGACTAATTTACTGTATTTAGTGTCCTGAAGGGGTGTTTGGGCTTAGGACAAAGCCGTAAGCAGTTTCCCACCGTTAAACAAAGGAAACCATGTCTGTGCTGATTGCTGTTAATGGCTGAGATACTGGAATTGATGGGTTTATGACCACCTCTGTATTGTATGATAGGAAAGTTTTGAAATAACATTTCCTGAGGATGAGCAGTGTGCAGGTCACTTGTTTGTTTGTGATATGACTCATCATCATAGGCTCCCAAGAGGGGATTAGCACATTCCACCTTGATGGAAATGTGTTTACTAGGGGCTTTGCTCATTCCTATTTTAGGTGTGTCTGCTGGTAGCTTTCCATGAAACCTTCCTCAGGTCCTGGTGACCTCCATCTGACCTCACTTATGGTCCGCCGCAGTCTACTAGACCTCATGGAGCATCTTAATATGGCCAATTATGAAATATTATAGGGAGGAGAGTGTAAGGCATGATAACAATGCTCCACCCCAAAATTCAAGTTTGCACAAAAAAGATGGCTGTCCTCTTGTGGGAGTTCTGGGGGGATTAGGAGGGAACTCTAAGGGACCCTTCAGACACAGAGAAGGCTCCCAAGCAATCTCCAGGACCCTGGGAAGCTAGAGAGACCAGAACGCCCCCCCCCAAAGGAGGCCCCAAATGGACACCCCAAACCAAGGAGAGGAACTTAAAGGGCATTTCTAAAAGGGGGAGGGGCCACCTGTCACTTTCCATTTGATGAAATTACCATCCTTATTATTCTCCTTGGTGGTGTACCACTTACAGGATCTGTGATTTTCATAGTACAGTATGAGGAATGTGATACCTGCAGACAGACTGTGGTACCCACAGACCATGTGTATGGCTCATGCCATGTAGAAATAAGTGAATCCATGTGTCAGATGCACATTTTTATACTATGGTGATGTTGTAATATATGGGAGCCCCGCCTTCCCCCACCCCGCCCCACCTTTCAGTTCGTGCAAAGGAATGTGATCCATGATTTGGCAGTGGTTTCAGGTGCACCCCATGTGAAAGTCTTCTGGATCCATGTGGATGATCCACCATGGATCCATGCTTCAGATCCATGTCTTTCCACTGTGATAGCGAGGCATTGTACAGCATCTGACTTTCATGGTTCAGTCTTTGGGAAAGAATGTGCCCATGGTTTGGTGGTGGTTTCTGATGAACATTATGGAAAAATCATATGGACCCAGGAGTATCTGGGACAGGCTGGCTAATCTCTCCCAAGTCCTCTTGGGAATGATGGGTTAGCTAATTCTTTTCTCTCATGCCTCCTGAGTAGAACTTGTTTGAAACTATAACACTGAATTTGTGCCTTTCTCACAGAGAATGGAATGCAAAATGTAGATAGCATGGTTTTTGCTAGGAAATCAGTGATAACATGTTAGCAACAGTTAGCAATTCATGAAGGCTGCAAGGATTTTCATGAACTCGTCTTTGTGGGGTCAGTCTACAGCACCTTTGGGTATGAGAAAGGCTTGGAAGCTTGTTTCTGTATTGAAACAAGTCTTCTCTGCCAAATGTAACAAGCAAATGAAGACATCAGCAAACAAAGGAAACACTATTCAGCTGCAGGGAAAGGTGATAAGTAAGCTGGCAGCTCAGCAAGGTTTTCAAACTTGACAGAGAAAAGCAAGATTTCTGTGGATTTGTTAACCTGGCTCATTTTAATACTAAAAATCACACACTTTGGGTGTAGGCTTCCTATGCTAATGAACTGAAATTAAATAATTAATGGTATGTTATAGGATGGTTGTATGTGACATTCAAACTACACATGCCGAGGAATCATGGTCTGCTGAACTGTGAGGCAGAGGTAGAATTATTTATACTTTTCATGTAAAACTGTTTAAATACATGGCTGATTGTCTGTTCATGTATGCCTGCTTTGTGGATTTAATCTCAGACATTTATTTCGCCGCAGCAAACACAACTGAGCTGGATCTTCCCATCTGATGTGATTATTATTTTGGCATAAGCACGCACGAGGGAATGGGCCCCAGTTGGCTTGGGGATCACATCTCCACCTGGGATCCATGTTTTTGTGCCATGGAGCTGGTGGCAGAAATGTACAGGATTGCATGGCTCACTCTGTGACTACCCATGTGATACATGATTTGGCAGTGGTTTGGGGCAGATCCCATGTACAAATTCTAGGAATCTGAGCTGTGCCTTGCATCCATGTTTTTGCATGATGGTGTCACTTCAGTGTGCAGGATCTGTGATTTTACAAGTTCATTCTGGAGCTATGCATGTGCTACAGGTTTTAGCTGTGATTTGAGGCCAGGTAGTCTTATCTAAAAATTATGCGGATCCACAAGAATTCCTGCCTTGGATGAGGCTTTTGCGCCATGGCATCATGATGTATGGGATCCATAATTTTTGTGTTTCTGCCTGTGGTTATGAATGCCCTTACATGATTTCAGGAGGTCCCAGGTAAAACCTGTGAGAATCTGCACCTGAGATCTATGTTTTTGTGCCATGGTAATGCAAAAACCTTCTGAGTAAATGGGATTCTGTATGTGATTTAGTCAATGAAGACTGTTGAGACATTTCAACTAATGGTGCTTTGGGTGCCGTCCTTTGAAAAATCCTAAGAAAGTAGGAGAATCTGGTTTTGATTTAACGGATCTGACTTTTTCTTCTCTTTAGGGGGACGTCTGGTTTGGTGGGGAGAAATAATGTTCCCCATGAATCCTCAAGCTACAGCAAAGTACAGTCAGCCCACTGTATCCACGGATCTGGTATCTACAGATTGCACCATCCATGGCTTTGAAAATATTCCAAAATAAATAAATTCCAAGAAGCAAACCTTGATTTTGCCATTTTATATAAGGGGCACTGTTTTACTATGCCATTATATATAATGCAACTTGAGCATCCGTGGATTTTGGTATCCATGGTGAGTCCTGGAACCAAACCCCACTGGACACCAAGGGCCCACTTTGCACTTGCAAGTTAAATTATGCCTCAGCTCTCCCCTTCCCCATCCAAAACCTGCCATATTCAGAGGCATTGGACTCCTTTGGACACAGGTGATCTAAAAAATTTGAATTAATCCCTGAAGCTAGAAAAGGAGTGAGAATGATAGGCTTAACATTTTGAGATCAACCCACATGTTTGGTGTGAAGTCGAAGGCTTTCATGGCCGGCATCCATAGATTTTCTTTGTTTTTTTTTCCAGGCTGTGGGGCTGTGTTCTCGAATAGTTTCTTCCTGACGTTTCACCTGCATCTGTGGCTGGCATCCTCAGAGAATGGTTGGGTAGGTGTGTGTGTGTAGTTTATATGCTGTGAACCCCTGTTGGGGAGTACTGTATATGTAAATTTGTGTAATTGAATGGTTAGTTTCTGGGTATAGAAATGCAAGGCTGGTTAGTGTCTGTTTGGCTAATGGTTGGTTGATGGGCCATTATCTGCTGGAACTCCCCTTGTACCTGGGTGGAATTCCTTTGTAAGTCTTGAGTTTTGATTCTATTGTATTTCAAACACCTGGACAACTTCAACAGGAAAGAAGAAACCTTAAAAGTAAACAAAATCTGGCTGCCAGTTTTGAAATACAATAGAATAAAACCTCAACACTTACAAAGGAATTCCACCCAGGGACAGGGGGATTCCCAGCAGATAATGGCCCATCAATCAACCATTAGCCAAACAGACACTAACCAGCCTTGCATTTCTATACCCAGAAACTAACCATTCAATTACACAAATTTACATATACTCCCCAACAGGGGTTCACAGCATATAAACTATACACACACACTCCTACCCAACCATTCTCTGAGGATGCCAGCCACAGATGCGGGCGAAACATCAGAAAGAAACTATTCCAGAACAGGGCCTCACAGCCGGGAAAAAACCCAAGGAAAATCCACATGTTTGGCTTCCTATTTCAATAGCTCTTTCTCCCTTTCTTTCACAGCAGAGAAGAGCTAATCATAGGAATCAGTAGAGAAATGTGCATTTTTACCATTGGGGTTCCTGCTGTTTTTAACCTCGGATCTTGTGACAGGACATGACTATACTGCATAGTAAGGCTGCTGTAAATACTGTCGTCCCTCCGCATCCACGGATTTGGTATCCACGGATTTAAGTATTCACGGCTTGAAAATATTCTAAAAAAAATAATAATCCAAAAAGCAAACCTTGATTTTTGCCATCTTACATAAGGGACCCCATTTTGCTATGCCATTGCCTATAATGGGACTTGAGTATTCACGGATTTGGGTATCCACGGGGGGGTCCTGGAACCAAACCTCATCAAATATGGACAACTGTAGTAGCTTGATCTCTCCCCCCGCCCCTCGCATGTTATACAGGAAATCCCGTAAGGAAACTTTTCATTCTGTATATCGTTTCTTCTTAACTCTATGGGCTTCTGTCCCGCTTAGCAAAATGGCGGCGGCGGCGGCTGCAACGTAAAAAAGGCGCGCCGCTCCCCCATTGGTGACCCCATCTCGGCGGCGGCGGCGGTGGTGGCGGCTGAGAGTCTGCATCTGCCGGCTGCCGGGCAGGAGGAGGAAGAGGAAGAGGATGGAGCTGTGGGGCGGAGTCCGACACCCGGGGCCAGCGGGGGCCAGGTGCGGGGGAAGCAGGCCGGAGAGGAGGGCGCCGCCGTGGCCCACAAAATAGATTTGGGGCGGGTGGGGGGAAAGAGAGTGAGAAGGGGGGGGCGGCCCTGCCTTGCCTGTTTCTGTGCTGTAGTCCGCAAGCGCCCCCTCGGAGTGGCACCAAGGAGGGACGGGGCAGGGAGCAGGCAGGAACCCCTGACGCGGCTACTGGAGGGGGCTTCTTCTGCCTGGGTGGGAAAAGGAGGCAGCCAGGCATTTTAGAAAGGCTGCAGAATCCCGCGTTTGGCTACCGCCTTTCCCCAGCCTTTGGAAAATGCCCGTTTTTTTATATTAAAAAAACATGTAACAAAGGTTGGAGAATTCCGCATTTGGATACCGCCCTTTCCCAACCTTTGTAAAATGCCTGTTTTTTATATTACATTTTTTAAAACAAAGATTGGAGAATTCCACGTTTGGCTACCACCTTTTCCCAACCTTTGTAAAATGCCTGTGTGTGTGTGTGTGTGTGTGTGTGTATAATTTACAAAGGTTGGAGAATTCCACGTTTGGCTACTGCCATTTCCCAACCTTTGTAAAATGCCTGTACACACACACACACACACACAGTTGTCCCTTCACATTCTCTGGGTTTGGTTCCAGGACCTCCCCCCACCCCCATGAATACCCAAATCCGTGAATACTCAAGTCCCATTATAGGCAATGGCATAGCAAAATGGTGTCCCTTATATAAGATGGCAAAATCATGGTTTGCTTTTTGGGTTATTATTTTTTTAAGAATATTTTCAAGCCGTGAATACTTAAATCCATGAATGCCAAATCCGTGAATGTGGAGGGACAACTGTGTGTGTATACTGTATATCTATATATCTATATATGAATAAAATTTACAAATGTTGGAGAATTCCACATTTGGCTACTGCCTTTTCCCAACCTCTGTAAAATGCCTCTTTTTTATATTAAAAAAAATTAACAAAGGTTGGAGAATTCTGCATTTGGCTACCACCTTTTCCCAACCTTTGTAAAATGCGTTTTTTATATTTTTAAAAAAAAAATAACAAAAGGTTGGAGAATTCCACATTTGGCTGCTGCCTTTTCCCAGCTTTTGTAAAATGCCTGATATATATATATATATATATATATATATAAAAATTAACAAAAGGTTGGGGAATTCCACATTTGGCTACTGCCTTTTCACAGCCTTTGTAAAATACCTTTTTTTTTTATTATTACAAAGGTTGGAGAATTCTGCATTTTGCTACCGCCTTTTCACAGCCTTTGTAAAATGCCTGTTTTTTATATTTAAAAAAATTAACAAAGTTTGGGGAATTCCACATTTGGCTACCACCTTTTCCCATCCAGGCAGAATCCCACTTCACTATGTATGTGTATGTATATATATATATGTGTGTATATGTATATATGTGTGTGCACATACAAACAAATATACAAGTTTTGTTTGAAAATCTGAACACATAAAAAGGTCATGTTCCTCTATTATGCCTGGGAACATTTAAAATTTGAAGGCACTGCGTTTCAAAATAGGGATTTTCCCAGTCAGGTGTCTGCAAGCAGATGGAAAAGTTGGACTAATTTTCTCCTGATAGTTTCTACTCTAGTTGATATTCCTCGACCACATGCTGAGTGACAGGTTGAAAAATCCTGTAAACAAACAAAACCAGTCTGGGTTTTCTTCTCTGTTCTGTGCATAATTATTTTAAGACTAAACTTCCTAGTGGGTTTAAAGTCTCAGGATCTGTTTTGTTGGGGATGGGGTTATGATGTCAGCAACTTGGCCTTCTTTGCTCCAAGACACCAGCTGCATGGCTGGACTGAAATGTTGCAGTCTCTAAGCCATAAGGCTAGGTTTTGAGTCTTCCAAAGCGGGGGTGAGGGGTGGATTCTGTGCTTAGCTTAAAATGAACTCTCCTAAGGTTTTGCAAGCATTTAGTAAGTTTAGTTCTACTTTAAGAAGAGAAAAGAGGCACAGGTTGATGATTTAGATATCTAGTCCTGGCAACATATTAGAAGAACTGGTGTGGCAATAGGGTTGTCTTTAAGGAATCAGATGACTTTCATGTTTTTTGGCCTACTTATTTATTTATAAATTTTTAACAGTGTTTATATCCAAGGATCTCAGTGTGATGTACTGGAAAGATGTGGTCCAGTTAGCCCTTCTACACAGCTGCTGTCTTGACTGATTTTGCTTTCCCCCATACAGAAAGCAGTTTTTGGACCTGCCCTGGGAAGACATCCTCATACCCCACATTCTCTCGTATCTTCCTCTCAGGCAACTCTTGAGCTTTCAGAGAGTCAGCAAGGCATTCCAGTCTCTCATTCAGCTTTACCTCACCAACATGCGCTGCTTCAATTCTAGCCAGGTATCAGGAATGGTGTAATGTTTATATAAATCCCTGCCATTTTTTCTTATGCAGAGTGTCTGTTGCTCATGATTAAATTATAATAAGCTGGAAGTGAGTGATATTGAGGTATCATCACTCCATAGTTGCCCATGTCATTACTGGAAATGGAAGAAGATTAAGTTTCACCAATAGTTTCATTCAGCATTGAAATAACTTCTAGACTAATTGTGCAAAAGAAAGCAGGGTATACAGACAGGTTTGATTAGGGAAGAGAATTTAGTTTGTTTCCTTCCAGATCTCTGACCTAAAACACAGCTTGAAAATCATTATTTTTTACCATGACATTTGTGTCCATAGTTGACGAGAGTTCTGTGGAGAAATAAGCAGTTTATATGACTGGGAATGATTAGTCTGTGTAGAAACTTAATGTTTAAAACTTTCTACTTGTGCATTCTCACAAATCTGTTGCTTGAAAACATGGAAAAGGGTCTTCCCAGATTGTACCAAAAGTGCTTCTGCAAGTGTGCTGCTTTTGCTTTGCTTTTTCCAGACAGAGATAAAGCTGTCGCCTTAAAATACAAAATGAGGCACAGAGCAGGAAGGTAACCGATATGGGTGACTGACTGTGTTATTATTTCATGCAAAGCTTTCCATGTATGCTTATTTTGCAGTAGGTAAGTGGAAATGTGCCCACTTGACTTTATCTTCAAACCATCCATGCATGTTTTTTTTTATTGAACTGTTGATGATTCTCTGTTTAGTTCCAGTCTGTAGGTTCTGTGTCAGAGCTGTTCTAGGGAATATTTTTTCTTTTGGTTACGTCACGCATACCTGAATTATTGTTTATAATTATAAGCTGTTTTGTAATTTGTCTCTTTAGACAAAAAAGGGGTCATGAAGCAGCTTACAACAATAATTAATAAGACAGCCAAGTCTCACCTTTTTTCTTCCACATGCCATTCCTGGGATGAAGCTGATATGTGGGGCAGAGGGGAGAGCTGTTGGCAGGGTTTTGAGATGCTGCTATATTCTGCTTTGTGTTCTTGCTTATGGTAGGTTGGACCCCATATTCCAAAAGCTGCATTCTGTCTCCTGCTGAAAGACAATGAGGTGCTGCAACAACTTGCCGTACAGAACTGCTCTGGTTGGCTATCTGACAAGGAGCTGCTTCCCATTATTGGCCAAAACCACCACTTGCAACAAATTGACTTAAATGGCTGCACACAGCTGAGCCGGCATGCTCTGGTAGCCATTTCTTTGAGCTGCCCAAATTTGCGCCAGCTCTCTCTGGCCCATTGTGAATGGGTGGACAGTCTCTCTTTGCGGAGCCTGGCTGACCACTGCAAGGATCTTGAATCCCTGGATCTTACAGCCTGCCGGCAGCTGAAAGATGAAGCCATCTGCTACCTTGCACAGAAGTGCCACAGACTTAAATCCCTCTCTTTGGCCGTCAATGCAAATGTTGGTGATGCAGCAGTAGAGGAGGTTGCCAAAGCCTGTCCTGAGCTGGAGCACCTGGATCTTACAGGCTGCCTGCGGGTCAAGAACAACTCGATTAGGTAACATGCATGCAGAGTGTAAAACAGTTGCATGTACATATTACACTTATATTGTGTCTTTCCTACAAGGATCTCAAAGTGGCAGTTAGGGTTTTATCTCCACAGCAGCCCTGCAAAGCAGGTTAGGCTTAGAGAATGTGACAAGGCTATCCAATGGATCTTTATGGTTAAGTGGAGATTTCAGCACTGATTTCCTGAATGCCAATCTGACCCTTGGCCTACTTCACCTCTCTGACTCTCAGTGGACAAGGTATAAACCAGCTGGGTTAGGGAGTGCATGGTTCTTCTGAAGTTGCTGAATTGCAACTGCAATGATGCCTTGCCAGCATAGCCAGTGGTGAAGGATGGTGAGAGTTGCAGTCCAACAAGATTGGAGGGATACACATTACCATTCCCTGATATAAGTCCTCTGACAATAAAGGGCTTGGCCAAAATGTTTTCACTGCTTCATTCCTGCAGATGCCCAAAAGCACCAAGTGAGATTCTGAACTGAAAATAAGTGGTAAACTCCCGTGCAGTGCCGGTGAAGTAGCCAGATTGTTAACTCGGGCTGGTTACAGGGATCACACAGCTCCCTTGTTGCAACAGTTCCACTGCCAGGTCCACTTCCTCGCATAATTCTTTTTTTTTTTTTTTTTGGAGGGGGGGGGATAAGCTTTTTATTACTCATCTCAATTATCATATCAAGGAAGCATACATATAATTCCATAAACTCAATAGCATCATATTCAACTTACATTTCTCTATGATTCAAAAATGTAACAAGTTGAATTGAGAATCAAACTATATTTGAATATGGAATAATTATAATGCCATATACACACACACACACACACTCCCACATATGTACTATATTTGCTTCTTCCTTCTGTTTAAATGTGGCATTGCCAACAGTGAAAGAAAAAGGGGAAAAAAAGAAGAAAAAAGAAAGAATTTTTTTTTAATCCTCTAAAATATCCCCCCCCCCCCGAACTTCCTATCTGAAGCTAGTTCTGCCTTTCTGCACTTTTCTTCATCCCCTCTTATACTTCCTCGCACAATTCAAAGTGTTGGTGATGACCTATAAAGCCCTAAGCAGCTTAGATCCAGCCTATTGGAAGGAAATTTATGAGCCCATTAGAGCTCTGAGATCTTATGGATAGACCCTTCTCTCTGTCCCATCATCATCTCAGGCTTCTTTGGTGGGAACAAGAGAGAGGGCCTTCTCGGTGGCTGCTCCCAAACTTTGGAACTTGCTCCCTTGAAAGGCCAGGATGATCTTTTTCTCCTTTTGCTGGCAGGTCAAAATATTCTTATGATATTAGGCTTTTAGAAACTGAGTGGGAACAGCTTTTTAATGACGTGCTGTGCTGTTTTATGGCAGTATATAGTCTTTTACAAGGAAAGGAAAGTCAAAACCCCTCTTAATAAATCTTGCCAAGAAAATCCCGTGATAGATTTATTTGCCTTTGGGTCACCATAAGTCATAAAGGACTTAAAGGCACACAACAACACAGTCTTTTAATACATTTTAATGTTTTTAGCTTTATAAATTATTTAATTGTTGTTTAGATAATTTTTATATTTATACTTCTATTGAAGTTTTTGTATAGTATTTAATCTGTATTTTTTAATATGTTGTAAGCTGCTTAGAGTTCCCCATTAATTGGGAAAAGGTGGGATATAAATGAATAAAAGAATAATAATAATTCTTACTACTCTTTGACAAAGGGGTAGGAGTCATTTGCCCTCCAGATGTACTTGGAGTAATACTCCCAGCAGCCCTAGCCAGACTCATCTGGTTGTTTCACACAGCGTGTTCTAGGAAATATCAGTTGCAGAAAGAAAATCAAAAGAGAATATATCCTGAAAATGAAGCTCATCTGGATCTCAGAATGATAAACTGGTCATAAAAACATAACAATACTAGAGATCAAGGTTCGTGGAATCCTCTACCAAACAAGTAACTCTGCAACTAAACACTAACATTAAACACCATATAATAATAAGAAATAATGTAGAGTCTGTAGCATTGTGGACATGTCCTTTGGTAGATTCCCTTATTTTGATTGTTCTCTAATAGCTTTGGTCTAGCTTTCCCAGACCAGGGAATGGAGATAGATCTGTGGAGTGCAGGAAAATTGTAGCCTAGAGGCAGTGATGGCAAGTAAGCTGTACCTCATCCCCTGGTTTCTGGGAACTTCACCCAACCACTCAAAATGCAAAATTACAGCCATTTTTCTCAGAGAGAGAATATATTTGGCTAGCCAAAATTTGCTTAGTAAATGAACTGCAAAATGGAAATGAACAAAAACACCCAAGTACAGATTGATCACAGGCAGGATCAACTCTGGATGTGACTGTTCAGGAGTACAGGTGACACAAGGATTTTTGCAGCTACAGAAGGCTACAGGAAACCAGCTCTTCAAATCAAGTCTGAGCATTTATTTGGACAGATCAGGGCTGGGAATCCCATGACCCTCTAGATATTGGACTTAACTTCTGTAATCACTTATCTTTGGTCAGGCTGGAAACTGAATCCAGCAACATCATCAACCCAAAACAGTTTCAACCCTTCACTTTGCTTTTCCTGTTTTCATTTCACTGACAGGCAAAAACATTCTTGTTTAAGCAGCCTTTCGATGTATAATTTGTGGCCATGCGTTCTTTACCTGGGCACTCCATTGGATTAAAGGAACAGGGTGTTTAGAGTCCACTTCCCCCAACAGCAAGGGATTGAACTCCTGGCCGAAAATGACCTTGAAGGGAGGTGGCCAGTGCTCTGATGCACTGCATTGTTGTAAGCTACTTCTGCGAATGGTAACAGGTCAACCCAGTCCAACTGTTGGAAGTTGATGTAGTACCTTAAATACTGTTCCAAAGTTGGTTCACACGTTCTGTGTTACCATCCAATTCACGATGATGACTGCTGCTTAGACCCCATTCAATCCCCAATAATTTAGTGAACACTCTCCAAAACTGGGAAGTGCGCTGTGCCCCCCCCCTTGTTGGAAACAATCTTGGCAGGAGCCCCATGAAGCCTGTAAATATGTTGAATAAATAGCTTGCCCAGTTGCTGGGCCGTGGGGACCCTTTTGCGAGTGACAACTTTCTTTGAAAACATATCAACTACCACCCAAATGACAGTTTTCCCCTTGCTTTCAGGGAGGTCCACAATGAATCCATGCTTATCACTTCCCAGGCTTTGGCCGGGGTGGGCAATGGGACCAACAACCCTTTGGGCCTCCCCCCCCCCAATTTTGGCCATGGCACAAACGTGACACCCTTTTACATACTCCACCTCCTTGTGCATTAGAGGCCGCCAAAACAGCCTTCTGGCAAGGTGTAGCGTTTTGACATAGCCAAAATGGCCTGCACTTTTCACATTGTGGCATTGTTTGAGAACTGAGGGCCTCATGACCGCAGGAACATACATGCGCTCCCCCTTCCAAGCCAAACCCTCCCACAGGTCAACCTTGGCATGATGGACCTGAAACCATGGGTCTCGGGAGAGGGTGTCTGCCATCTGGGCATGCCCCACCCCCCCATCCTTAGATGCGGCTTTGGGCAGGACCCGAGACGGGCTTTTGGGCCGGGACCTTGGCAGGGGGGATGGATGGAAAGTGACCCAGAAGAGCTTGGCAGAGCAGATCCTGGGTCCCCCTTCCTTTTCGGGGAATGGCCCGAGGCAGGGTCTGCCTCGGTGACATGCTGTTTCGCTTGACTGCATGTGAGGTCTGCAAGACCTAAATGTGAAGGGGAGAAGACAGTGTCAATGACCTCTTTCCTCTTGCTCTCATGCTGTGGAAGCCTAGACAAAGCGTCTGCCAAGACATTCCATTTTCCCGGGAGAATCTTCAGTGTGAAGTTAAACCAGTAAAAGAAATCAGCCCACCTAATCTGCTTGGGGCTCAACTGACGTGGGGTTTTCAGAGCTTCAAGATTTTTGTGGTCTGTCCAGACCTCAAAAGGCTGGGAAGATCCTTCCAGGAGGTGGCACCAGGTCTCCAGCGCCACCCTGATGGCTCCTGCCTCCTTCTCCCAAACTGGCCAATTTCACTCCATCTCATTGAATTTCCTGGAGAAGTATGCACAGGGCCTGAGCTCCCCCCTCATTCCGTTGAAGTAGCACCCCCCCATTGCCACGGCCAAGGCGTCTACTTGTATCACAAAGGGTTCGTCAGGGTTGGGGTGTTTGAGGATGGGTTCACAAGTGAACAACCTTTTCAATTTCTCAAAAACCTGTTGGCATCGATCAGTCCAGACAATTTTTTGGGGGAGGCTTTTCGTGTTTCCCCTCCTTCCTTTTACTCTGTCCACCAGACCCCTTGGTTTTGAGCAATTCAGTGAGGGGTAGGGAAACTTCTGCAAAGTCAGGGATGAAGGACCTGTAAAAATTTGCAAACCCCAGAAAACTTTGCAATTGTTTTCTGTTCTTGGGAGTTTTCCATGCCAAAACTCCCTTAAGCTTCTCTGGATCCATTTCAACCCCCCTGCTAGAGATGCAATAACCCAGATAGTCCAACCGGGTCTGGTGGAACTTGCATTTGGAAAGTTTGGTATACAGATGGTTTTCAGCAAGCCTGCTCAGTACCTTTTTCACTAACTTAACATGGTACGTGTCGTCCTCAGAGTAGATGAGCACATCATCGAGATAGACCAGTACCCCTTTGTACAGAAGTTCCCTGAGCACATCCTTAATCAGGTTCATAAACACCCCCCGGGCCCCCCGACAACCCAAAAGGCATTACAATAAACTCAAATGTCCCTGGTTGACAATTAAAAGCAGTCTTCCACTCATCTCCCTCTTTAATCCATACCCGATAGTACGCCTCCTTCAAGTCCAGCTTGGGGAAGATTTTGCCTTTGGCTAAATGAGCCAACATGTCCTTCATCAAAAACAGAGGGTACTGGTTTGTGACACTGACTGCATTGAGGTAATCAAGGCACAGCCTCAGAGAGGAATTCCGTTTGTGCCTAAACAGAACTGGGGTCCCCAAGGGGGAGGTTGACCTAATGAAACCCCGTGCCAAGTTTTTGTGTATGTATTCTCTCAAAGCATCCAGCTCTGCCGGAGTCATGGAGTAAATCTTGGGCTTGGGCTGTTTGGCCCCTGGGACAAGTTCAATAGCACAGTCAAAAGGTCTATAGGGGGGTAAGATGTCACATTCTTTCTCTGCGCAAACAATGCGCCGTTGCTTATATTCCACAAGTAGGTCTTTTGTCTCCCCCTGCACCAAAGCCACTCGGGATTCTCAGGGTCTTTCGTCTAAAGAAGCCCCTTCAGTCCCAGTGACCCTCCCTCCTTGACCAGACGATGTTCCTGGATGCAGGAGGGATCTGTGAAAGTCACAGTCTCTTTGATCCAGTCTATGGAGGGGTTGTGGAACTTCAGCCAATTCAGGCTGACCACCGTGGCAGGCACTAGACCCGGGGCGATTATGAACTGCAGCTCTTCCTGGTGATCCCCCATTCTCAACCCCACGGGATCAGTCATTCGCCTTGCGGGGGCCCCCTTCATCATCCCTCCGTCCTTCTGGGAGACGGAGAGAAACTGAACATGGGCTTGTCCAGTTTCACGGAACCCAGTTCTAGTTCCCTCACTAAGGACGGGTGGTTCAGTATTTCATGCACCCACAATCCACCATCACCATGACCTTGCAGGGGACCCTCTTCCCCTTGACCCCTATTTCAGCCTTAATAAAAAGCGGAGCTTTGACTCCACTCACCACAATGCTTGGGTGCCCTTCAGGGTTAGCCACCCTCAGGCGCTTAGTAGGGCGGGCTGGATCTGTTTTCCGCCAACTCACCGTTGGAGGAGGATCCGCTGTCTCCTGATTCCCAGGAGGACTCCCCTGCTGGGTGGCCAGGGGTTAGGGAGTGTGCTGTCACTTTGGTTTTCGGCTTGGATGGCGTCTTCAGAACCATCTGCTTTCCCTCCGATTTCTTGGCTGGCTCCTCTTCATGGCTGCTCTTAGGTTGTCCGTCTGGACATTCCGTGATGGCCGCTTTTCCCGTAGTGAAGACATAAGCCTTTTTGCATCCGCCTCTCCTTTTCCATCTCTGTCGCCGGGCTGCTCGTTGGTCATGCTGCCTTGGTCTTCTTGGCCAGGGCCCTGCTGGGTTTGCCAGCCAGGCCCTGGCGTTGCCTCACCAGCTTCATGCTTTGCCTCAGTGTCTCCACCTCCCTGGCCAAACGGACCCATCTCAGGAGGGTTTCTGGGTTTCCCTGGACTAGGGCACACTCCAGGATATCAGCTTTAAGGCCATCCTGGAAATATTGTACCTTGGTGGCTTCTGTCCATTCAGGGATCTGACTGGCGAGACAGTGAAACTCTGTGGCCTATTCAACCATGGATTGTGATCCCTGTCGCAGTCGCTGTAGTTCTGTATGCACACAATAGGTCCTCTGCAATAGGTCTTCGAACTGAGCCTGACGCGCCATCATGAAGCCATGGAAGCTTTCCAACTCTGGGGCTCCCATGTCGTAGAGCCCCATCAACCATTGCACTGCCTCTCTTTCCAGCTGGTTGGAGACATACTGCACCTTCTTGGCCTCCGTCTGGAGCTCTTCCTCCCAATGAGATATGAATCCCATCATCTGGGTGAGGAAAAATGGCAGCTTCGCGGCATCCCCATTGGACATCGCCTTCAGGTCGCGGTGCTTGAGGCCGCGTGGATGTGGTCGAGGCTCAACTGGGCCAGCGCCCGCTGGGGGTGCTGGAGCCCTGGGAGCCAGCGGGACTGGAACCTCTCCTGGAAGTGCTGGAACCCCAACCCCCGGCACCCCCACTGGCAACAGCACTAGGCTGGGGAGACCTCCGTCCCCTGGGGGTTCTGGTGGCTGGGGGACATGTTGCTGGTTGCTGGGGCAGCTGGTTGCTGGGGCAGTCGTACGATTTCTAGTTTGCATCAGCTCCATCTGCTGCTTTAACTGGTGCACTTCTCTCTCCAAAGGTCGTCTCACCCCATATTCATAAACTCCGCTGGTCTGTGGTAGGTCCCATCTCAGCGATCTGCGGTCCTCTCGACCTCATTCGTCTGGCCAGAGCCAGCTGGCTCCCATGGCTGCGCCTGTCCCGCGCCCGGGTGTCTCAGAGAAGGGAAGGCTGCCGGCTCCTGGAGCCTGCCTGGCTCCCAACTCCATCAGGTTCGGGGGGGGGGCAGCTTCCTGGCCCTCTGTTGTTCCGGAATCAGCTCTCCTGTCTCTAACTCAGAGCCGGTATCTGGCAGGCCGTCTTCCTGGCCTGAGCCTGCGGCCGCATCTCCTTCCTTCAGGGTTTCAGTCTCTGTGACTTCAGACATCTTGCTTTCAATTCACAGGTAGAATTCAGTCAGAACTGGCTTACTGTGATGAACCAGGCAACGCACACACTGAATCAACATGCATGGACCAGCAACATGGTTTATTGATCAAGGATATCCATACAGTTTCATTCCAAAGCCAGTTCTCACTGGCCCCAGGAAAAAGCAAACAAATAAGGTCATTGTAGGTTTTGATTCTCTGTAGGCTTGGGAACTGTTAGGGAGGGTGAGGGAGGCAAAGGAAGATACATGCCAGACTCTCCCAGCCGGTGACCTTGGGCTGCGAGGAGGAGATGTGGAGTTTAAGGCGGGTTGGCCTGGCTCCAGGAGTTGAGGTGTTCTGGGAATGTTCCTGAGAGAACCAAGCCCTGTCAGGGCCTACCTAAACCATGTCGGGGCCTACTCTGGATTATTGCAAATCCCAGCATCCAGAGTAGGGCACGACATAGGCCTACCTAAACTATGTTGGGGCCTACTCTGGATTATTGCAAATCCCAGCATCCAGAGTAGGGCACAACAATTGGGGTGTGTTTTTATCTTTTTTTTTTGCTTTGTATGTTTTAATTGGTTTTAATTGTGATTTTAATTGTTCTGTGAGCCACCTTGGGTCCCCCTTTGGGAGAAAGGTGGCATAGAAATTGCACAAATAAATAATGTAAATGAATAAATAAGGTCCCACTTTCTTCCTTCTCTATGCCTGTTTTCCCCAGAGATTGGACCAACAGTCATCTTTCTCTCAATGTAATGAAAATCAGCGTAAAAAGATTCTGAATTCTTTGTGTATACATTTATTCTACTTTGGAAAGTAAAAATTGTCTAATTGTGCTTTCCTACCTCAGTTGATGTGCTGGGTTTATGGAGCTGTTTGTAACAGATCAAATATTGGCCCGTATAACATCATATCAGGCCTTTAAAAACTTTCCTCAATCTTGTTGCCTGAGTAGCTGCTAAATGAAGATGTTAGGGACTAATCTAGGTTATCCCACATGTAATTCTTCCCCAGTTCTCCCAGAGTAATGTGGTGCTTTTGTAGAAAAAACTGTTTACAGGTCCTTGGTTCCTGGCCATTGTTCCTGACTTTTTGCATGTTTTCTTTTGGTAGGACCTTGGCAGAATACTGCCCCAAGCTACGGGCTTTGAAGGTGAAGCACTGTCATGATGTGGTGGAATCGAGCCTAAGCATCTTGCGCAATCGTGGTGTGGAGCTAGATGTGGAACCTCCACTACAGCGTGCTCTGGTTCTCTTGCAGGATGTTGTGGGCTTTGCCCCATTTATTAATCTTCAGATCTAATGAACAATTCTGTGATTCCTGGAGACTGTCTGTATCTAGAGCTGTCAAAACTGCTGCTGAAAAACTCAAAAGGTAGAGCGTTTCGGTTTTATCACAGCATTGGGTTACAAAAACTCCTTGTAGGAGACTGTGTGTTGAAAAAACAAACATAGTTGCATTAATATGGACAGAATATGACTACTAGCTGCATGAAGATGCATCCTGGTTAACTGCTATACAATATGTATGATTAAGGATGTTCTAGAGATGGGTTTGAGCTTGCTACTGTGAAGTGGTAGCAAACTGCATTGGTGCTGAAGCTGTCTTATTCAGTTTCTCTACAGACAAGTGCAAATCACTTTGGGGAAACAGGGAATCCAATCTGAAGTACAGCTCACTAGCTTGTTAAGCAGGCAATATTGGTTTAAATTGTCTGCTTTGAATTGAGAACTGGAGTTTACCTGCTGAATCCTCCTACAAAGTTGAAAAATCCTTTTCTTTAGCCCTGCAATTTCCTGTTTTTGTATATAAGGACTGCAGAATAGATGTTTGCGTGAACCAGAGTGTTGAGAAAATTGCACCTCTCAATGTTGTCCTGCTTTTAATGGTACAGGAGGCACACTCCTTTGTTGGTGTGTCTGTTTTGTGTCAAATGTTCCCTATCTCACTGATGTAGGTGACCATGTAGTGTGTGAGTGAAACTAGAGGAACTAGTCATATTCAAAGTGCAGGAAATCTGTTGGATTCTAAAATTCTAAAAAGAAGCACAATAATGGATGCTAGCTTCATTTTCTAGTATATTAACATGATTACATTATGCACAAATTTTAAAACTATATGCACACTTATTATGAAGCAGCACAAGCAACCCCTTGTGAAGAATAAGACAAGACTCCCAAAAAGTGGTGTGGCAGCAACATCTACCATAATCACTGTAGGTCCTGCCTTTATATACAAGAGGTCATGTTTAAAGGATTTTTCTGCCTGGAAAGCACCATCTCACAGAAGTTTTCTGAGCTCCAGGACACTAATTATTGAAGCAAATACTAAAATGAATTTATTGAAAGGAGGTGTGGAATAGACTCAACTAGCTGTCAGTGGCACTTAGACTTTCAGGTAGCTGGGGCTTGATGAGTCTACTCTTTACCTTTTTGTCTTGATATCCTTGTCTTGTTTCCTTTTTTCTCACTGCAAGCATCCCCCACTTAATCTATCGGCTAGGGCATTGTCAAAAAGTGGAAATGGTTGAAAATTGGAACTCCCGTTTGCAAATGCAAGACTGAACACTAGATGGCACTGAGTCAACTAAGAGAGAAAAAGCTCAGCAAGTGGTGAAAAGAGTGGACTCCTTATAGTTGGTCATCCAGCCTCTCCAAGAAGGAGAGTCCACCATCTTCCAAAACAGTCCATTTCATGGTCAAAAAGCTATTACAGTCAAGAAGTTCCACCTAATGTTTAAGTGGTGTCTTTTTTCTTCGAATTTGAATCTGTTGATTCATATTCTAGTCTCTGGAGGAGCAGAAAACAAGTTTGCTCCATCTTCTACATGACATCCCTTCAGGTATTTAAATACGGCTATCATATCATTTCTGAGTCTTCTCTTCTCCGAGCTAAGTACACCAGCTCCTTAAGTTGTTCCTTATAAGTCTTGTTTTCCAAACTTTTTATTGTCTTGGTGGCTCTCTTCTGGACATGTACCACTTCGCCCATGTTGAACTGTTGTGCCCAGAACTGCACAATATTCTGGGTGAGGTCTGACCAAAGCAAAATACAAGTATATTTCAGATAATGGATTCAAAGATAAAGCTATGTTAGTCTGGATCAGTATGCAAATGGATCTTGTAGCACCTTTGAGACTGAGAGAAAGAAATTGGTAGCATAAGCTTTTGTAGACTTAAATTTACTTCATCAGTTGCATCTGATGAAGTAGACTTAAGCCTATGAAAACTTATGCTACCAACTTCTTTCAGTCTGAAAGGAGTTACAAGAGCCCTTTGCATTCAGATAGCAAAGTAGATGTGTTCCTTTTTACTTTTTAAAAAGAAACATACGCATACCGTATGTGAAATGAAACAACCAGGTCTAGTAAGCCTTGCACAAGTAAATTAAAAACATCTTTAATCTGGAGACCACTTGAAAGCTTACAAACTGCATCATAGGATGATTTTTTTTTTCTTACAACAGCCTCCAGTTTTCTTATGATTTCCATTTTGATGGTGAAATTATAGATCAGTGGCTCCTAACCTTTTCTCTACCAGGGGCCCCCTTTAAATATCTTTTGTTGCTGTGGGCCCCCAAGATATAACTCAAGATTTAAAACCCTAATAATAATAACAATAATACCAGATCATAATAATACAATTACACCACCCATTAAACCTTCCCTCAAAGGTACTGGAGTGGGAGGGAAGAGTTTTCTTCTGCTTCTTGCTGCAAGTTTGTGGCTGGAGTGGATTGAATGGCAATGTGCAGGCCAAGCCAGCCTTTGTTTTGGTTTTCTGTCATGTGACCACTCCACTGCAGGGAGGAGGTGGGCCAAGCAGCACTCCCTGTGAGGACATCACAGAGCCCTGGAGGTTCCTGGACTACAGTTTAAGAACCATGGCTATAGATCTTTCCTTTTTCAATCAGCCAGGGGAGCTGGTGAGGCAGGCTGATCTGCTCTTCACACATGCTCAGCAAGTATTTCTGGAGGCAGCTGTTTACCCTGCTATAGTAGGATCACCTAGAGTAGAATCCCACTCTTTCCCAAGTCAATCCTTATTGCATTGCTTACTGCAGCAGACACACTGCTGAAACCCAACACTGAACGTCTACCTTTCTTCAGCCCTTCTTCACCACCCTTCCAATGCCAATGCTGCAAAAAACAAAACAAGCAAACAAAAAAACTTCCAGCTACACAGAAGATAAGAAAAGGGAGGGGCTGGGCTGGTTTGGGCTACCATAAAAAGAGTGTATTTAAACAGAGCTGCTTTGAAGAGGCTTTGTTAACTGAAAGCAAGGGGATCTTCTAGCATCTTTGAGCCTAACTGAAATAAATTGTAGCATAAGCTTTTGTAGACTTGGTCTACTTCCTCAGGTGCATGGAGTGAAGGAGGAAGTAGATAAAAGCTTATGCCACCAAGAGGCATATTCAGGAGAGACATTCAAAGTGAGTTCAGTTTCCACGGTTTCACTTATCCATGCCAAAAAATATATGTTCGGTCTAGGCATTTCCAATGTGATTCTATGGTCAATTTCCAGCATTCTTCTTACTGAAAATAATAGGGTTCCCTATTATCCATGGTTTCAGGTATCCACAGGAGTCTTAGAACGTATCCCCCATGAATATGGGGGTCAACCTATATTTTTTTCATGCTCAAATAGCAAACACTTTGGGTTGTACTTGACGTATATCTTCAGTTCTAATGTAAAAAATAAGTAAAAATAAATCTATGTACCTTGGCTATCAAGAGTTTGGGAAATGCTAGACTATAGTATATCTCCAAGACTAGTGGTGAAAGGGCTGCTGTAGCTAATTGTCTGTATATGGAAACTTTTTTGTTTTGTTATTGTATCAGAGGAAGGAACTGGGAAAACCACCTGAATATTCCTTTCCTAAGAAAATGATTAAACTCATGGGATTGCCATAGGTCGACAGGTGACTTGAAGGCAGTGTACACACATACACATGGTAAGCTAACAGCAATTCACGATGCTGATTACATCAATACTTTCCTTCTGCTGTGGCTGGAGGGGTGGCTGGTTTCTCATCTTTTGCTTAGTCCATGCTGAGAGAGCCCGAAAAACCACAGCACCCACCCCATTTTCTCTCTCCAGCACACCAGGGAAGTCTCAAGAGAGCCACTGGAGATCGCGCAGAAGCCAGGAGCCAGAATATTTCATTAAAGACTAGAAGTCAGTTGGTAAAATGGCTTTGCCTAGTTTCTTTAATCTATACCAGGGAAAGGAACTGTAGGGCCTGTTTGCCCATTTTCATGATGGAAATCCCCTTTCCTACGCTACTATTTGCCATAGGTAGGAAGCTGTTATTATCCTTCTATGACAAATGCCAGAGGAATGTCTTGTGTCTGAATGCGTGAGGGAGGTGAAGGGGAGGATAGATTTTCATCAGGAAAATGTTGGGTCAAGCCTCTCTTCTAGGAGTCTGTCATGTACTGGGCATCCCCAGACTTAGTGACCAGCAGTTTCAGAGTTAACAGAAAACTTTATTGTCCCTACAAGTTTGTTGCTCAGAATGAAACCTAACTGACAAACAGTATACTAAAAGCATATTCCAGTCTACAAAATCTGGCAGGCTGTACAGCCATTGGCTAGCCATACTCCCTACTCCGATTCCCACCGTGCCAGAGCAAACCCTCCTTTTCCCAGAGGTGAGACCCAGGTGCAGGGCTTATCAAACCATTACAGACACAGAGCACATACTCCATTTTACAATCAGGCTATATACTTGTTAACTAGCACAGAAAAATGCAAACATCATTGCCCACAAGGTTATACAGTAAAACTGAACTTGGCAGGAAAAGGTCACATCCAGGACAGATGAGCAGGGAGGGTGGATGTTCAAGGGAGAGCCTGGTGCTCTGCAAAAGTCTTCCCTAATGTGACAGAAGAGTCCTTTCCTTCATCTCTAAGATGTTTCATTATGTATATGCAAGTATTCCAAAATCCAAAATATGGATCACTTCTGGTCCCAAGCATTTCGGATAAGGGATGCTGAACCTGTACAAGCAAATTGTCAAGAGGAAGATTTACTCACAGCTGCTTCTATATCTTTTGAGCTGCCAGGCTATATTATAAACCATCTAGTAGGGCTGAACACAGAATAGCTCCTCTTTAGGCCAACTGGACAGCTGTTAACATTTGGTCATGATGCTAATTAGGATTGCAGAACCCATCTGCTTGATGGTGGGAGGCCACATCCACTATAGTGAGGTGGATGACAAAATGGGATTTTTAAACAATTCATGCCACCCTCCCCCCACCAAAAGCTCAAAACAGGAAGATAAAAGTACAGCACACCCCATTAAAATACCCTTCTGCTGCAGTCAGGTAACAGCTGAAGGCCTATCTAAACAAAAAGGTCTTTGCTTGTCAGCAGAAAGAAAAAGGAAAGGAGGGCAAAGCTAGAATCCTATGGAAATGAATTCTGTATACAACCAGTGAAAAGTTCCTCACCAAATGTACCTGTTATGGTGATGGGACTGAGAATCATAGAGTTGGAAGGGGCCTCGTGGACCATTGAATCCAAACCCCTGCTCAATGCAGGGTGTCCAGCAAGAGCAGTGGTTCTCAACCTGTGGATCCCCATATGTTGTTGGACTACAGTTCCCAGGAGCCCTCTGAGGTCTCACCTTGACAGCCAGGTAGTCCTGCCAGTCACAAGTGAGGCTGTAGGATTGAACTCACAGCCTCACTAATGACTGGAAGGACCGCCTGGCTGTCCAGGTGAGACCTCAGAGGGCTCCTGGGAACTGTAGTTCAACAACATCTGGGGACCCACAGGTTGAGAACCACTGAGCTAGAGCATCCCTAGCAGATAGCTGTCCAGCCTCTTTTTGAAGACATCCAAAAAAGGAGACCCTACAACCTCTCTCAGCAACTGGTTCTCTTGCTGAACCACTCTTAGGGTCAAGAATTTCCATTTAATGTTCAGTCAAAATCTACTCTCCTGTAGCTTCATACCATTAGACCTGGTTCTACCCTCTGGGGCAGGAGAGAACAGGGCTTCCCCCTCCTCTCTGTGACAATCCTTGAGATATTTAAAGAGGGCAATCATGTCACCCCTCCATCTTCTCTTCACCAGGCTGAACATGCCCAACTCCTTCAACCTCTCCTCATGTTTTGGCCTCCATACCTCTTGTCATCCTTGTTGCCCTTCTCTGAACTTGCTCCAACTTGTCTATATCCTTGTTAAAGTGAGGCACCAAGAACTGAACGCAGTACAAAAAGCCCTCTACCAAAGATTTTCAAATTCAGGCAAAAATAAATCAAAGAAGAATCTCTGGGATAGCTGCATAGTTGCTCTAAGTATTCTGTCTGGATGTTCTGCCGCAGCTGGGAATGATGCTACATATTCTATTTCCCTAAAATTGTAATTATACAGTAATGCTGTTGCTGTTATACAGATCACTTGGCAACTCATTAGGCCTGGCTCTCCAAGTCATGTTTGTTTTGTTGTTCCTAGCAAAGTCCTCTCTCTGGCCTGGCTTTCCTTAGCTATTTCATGTTGTCTTCTGGAAGTTCTGGTCTTCTCATCTTCCCATCCTTTCTGCTAGTTTACCTCAACCTGCCATTTCTTTTGCCCTTATTTGAGTTCCAGTTTTGAGGAAAAAGTAGATGATCATAGAATCATAGAACTGTAGAGTTGGAAGAGACCACAAGGGCCATCCAGTCCAACCCCCTGCCACGATCAAAGCATCCCTGACAGATGGCCATCCAGCCTCTGTTGATGATGATGACGACGACAACGACGATGATGTATTGATCTCCATTATTAGTTATCCAACTTAAAGAATAAAGTTGAAGATAAAATATCAGAATGGTTTGATGTGAGTAGCTGTCTGGCAGTATGTGTTAGAATATGAAAAATAATCAGAGGGAAACGGCGGGATGTTTAAGGTCATCTTCGCCTCATCTTTTTTTCCTTCGTCGATCACTCCCTCCCCCCACATGATTTCGTTTTTCTTAATTGCTATGTGTCCTGTCCCCACCACACACATATGTCAGGCTTAGAAAAATGGTCCTACCAATGTTAGTGGGTTTTGCTATCAAGACTTCAGCCATACCTTTCCCAGTTAGGGTATCAATTTAGCAACTTAGCTAAAGCAGTGCTTTAGTGTTCGTCCATTGACCAGAGTCAGTTCACAAACTCTTGGTTACGGATCTGTGGCGAATTTTCAGGAAAGAAAGAAACGATTTTAGTCAATTGATGCAAATATGGTACTGGTCCCTGGCTTATTAGTGGGAGGGAGAATCTGCCAGTCACCCATATCACATAGCTTAAGAAGCACTGGTCTGAAGTACTGGAGTGTTCCAAACCTAGAAAACTGTTTGAGCAAGACATTTGGAAGCAGTCAGGAGCAGGAAGTTCCAAAAGGTATTGTACAAATTATTGTGTCTAGTTTAAGCAATTGTCATAACTCAAGTATCTTTTACAATGACTGAATCAATAGGAGCAACCTTCATGTAAGTATGCAGAATTTGGAAATGGCAGAGATAAATGGATACTTCATTGGCTACTGATATCTGTGTGCAACATCTATATACATCAGTGTCTTAGTTCTGGGTCAATAGAACTATAGCAGCCAGATCAAAGGAAGAAAAGCTGTGTTCTGCTTTGGTCACCTGAATACTGTTTTATTATTTTTATTTATTTATTTATTTATACCCCGCTCTTCAGCCACAAAGCTATCAGAGTGGCTTACATTTTTTTTTAAGCAATAGCAATTTTCACATCTACACTGGATTAAGCAGTTTCCAATGTGTGTTAGCTAATTGCCCCCACAAGCCGGGTGCTCATTTTACCGACCTATGAAAGGATGGAAGGCTGAGTGAACCTTGGAGCCCTCTTGAATCGAACTTGCAATGCGATGACTTGCAGTACTGGCATTCAATCACTGTGCCACCTGAACCTAGACCTTTTTGATGGTAAGAGCTACTTGACAGTAGAATAGAGTACCTTAGAAGTTTGTGGACTCCTTCAATGAAGGTTTTTAAATAGCAATTGGATGGCTACCTCTCAGGGGTGCTTTAGCAGTGGATTCCAATATGGTGGGGGTTGGATTAGATGGCCCTTGGACTACTATGATTCTCATGTCAGCACATCAGTGTATTATAAAAGGCAGAACTGCCATGGATGGCTGGGAGGGTAGGACACAGTAGAAACAGTCCTGTGGCTGAAGCAAATAGTTCACAGAGTATTTTGGACAGGATCTTATGGGGAGCTGACCCCCACAACCTCAAATAATTATGGGGCTGTAAATCTCCGTACCTTATAATTAAGATGTGATAGCTTCTTCGCAGAAGGGAAGGATTATTTAAAGGGATGGATGGAAATTGTGACCTTTCAGAAGTTTTTGAACTATAAATCCCAGCATTCCTTACTACTGGCTATGTTGGCTAGGGCTGCTGGGAGTTGCAGTCCAGCAACATCTTAAAGGCCACCTGATCAAAGGAGTGATAGAATAAACTGGAAGGACTAAATTATCACAGGGACAGTTTAGCCTATGAATGGATTTAAAATGCCACAGACAAGCTTTGTACAACAATGCTAGGAGAGGGGCTTAACTCAGAGATAGGAAGACACTGCTTATGTACATGCACTTCAGTTCTGAGCAATGCAAACTTTTGTGGGTCCCAGAACTTACCTAGTATTTAGTTTTCTCAGAAGGAGATTACTGAAAACTTAATAGTGTTTCTGTTGTAAAAATTTTGTTTACACATATGTACAGGCTGAGCGTAAGATAAGGGTTTGCAACATTAACATTCCACAAATGTCACATTCCCCGTTAGATTTTTAAGGGAATCCTTAGTGCCATAGGGTTTCCAGCACAGTGTCAAGTTAGTTCAAGTCTTTCAACAGCCCTGCCCTTCTGTGCCTTGCAGCCACATAGAGTGGTTACCTTATCTCTAGAGAGGAGAAAATGGGGCTGGAAAATGGGTAAAAGAGACAGATGCATCTCCTTATAGAGGTACATCTTTATTAATTTACTTCATGAAATAAAAGCCATCTTTCCAGTATCTTATCCAAAAAACAAAACAAGCTTGTTTCCTAGATTTCATCATGAAAGCCAGAGGTGAGTGGGGAGTGCCCCCCCCAATCTGTCATAGGTCATACATAGCCTGTGCCAAAATTTGTTGACTTTTGGTTCAAAACAAGGTGCAGGGGGGGGGCACACAACTTATTTTAACAGAGAATCGCATTGTCTGAAGGCTTCCAGGAGTGCCAGTGTCCTTGCTTTTTCTAAAAAACCAAAAAGTGTCAGTGAAGGGAAAATGAGGGGAGAGATGGACCCTGGGACCACAAAAACTGGTAGCAGAACACAGGCTGTGTTGCTCACTTCTGACTGAAGTGGCCCTTCTATTGTCCAGGCTCCAGTCTTACAACCGTAAAACCACTGAGATGGAAGGAACCCTTCAAAGGCATTCAGATCAATCTTTCCAACCAACCAAAAGATCACAAAAATGTGCAAGCTGTCAATTTCTTTAGGACAGGTGGTACAAAAAGGTAAAGAGTAGAGAAGAAAAGAAGTCCAAAAATTAGGCCAGGAGGTCTTCAGTTAGTTTCAAGTTGAAGGTTGCAGACTGCAGACTGAACTTTATTCTTGATATTTGATTTACCGGGTTATTGTGAAGGTGATGTAATTAGGATGGAAACACATTTCAAACACTTATATTCCAGCTGTTCTGGATTCTAGTAACAAAGATCTCATGTGTTTGGTCTTGAGTATATTTCACTGGGGAAAAACCCCTAAGTACTAGGGAAATGCATTGTCATGAATGAATCATATTTAGTTGCGTGTAACTACTAGTGTTAATACGTGTGTGTGTGTGTTTTATGGGAATGCTGGGGACACATGTAGGCTCATGGGGAGTTCCGCTTCACATTCTTCCTCTGCGGATGAGATTTCTGTTCCTCAGCCAGGCACAATGCAGATCAGTCGAATGGAACAGACAAGGAAGTGGGGTAGCAAACTATGGTGGTGACAGTGTCAGACACATGAGGAGCAGGAGGAAAGGGTTATAAGAGGAAAGGTAAGTTGGGAGTAGTGCTCAGGTAACTAAGTAGTAATTTGTAATGAGTTCTATTTGGCCAATAAAGCCAACATGAAAGAAGTGGCAGTTCCCCCCCCCCCAAAGACTGGTGAGAACATGCTCATGGCACCAATGCATCATGCATGGTTCACATGGAAGGTAAGGTGACCAGGGCCATCCATGAGTTGGATATGCCCTATCAGGCTAGGGGTGCTGAGAAGCCAGGATACTCATTAGCACCATGGCCGCACCACGCACAACCCTGGGCCATACATGAAATTGAATATGCCACAGTCCTAGAGAGATGGGGGAATGGATATGGTGGGTAATAGACATGTTGGGCCATCAGTTCTAAGGGCACCACTTAGCCTGAATAGGGTACAAAGGCCTAGTGGTGAACAATTGGGGGAAGCAGACAATATGGGATTGAGGTGGACATATTGGCTCCCACTTACTGTGAGTTTTAGTCCAAATAAGTGACTTTTCCAAATTCTCCATCATTTTAGGATGTACTCCAGCTACCTCTGCTGATCATAACCAAGGAACAGAAAGGAACCAGTAAGAAGAGAAAAGTGCAGGAAAACAGGGAAAGAAAACTTCCAGATGCCCCCAAATGTGTTTTATTAGGCCCAATGTGCTTTTGGTTGGGATCTTCTTCAGGTGCACTAGCCAATATGACAAAACGTTTGCATAATTTACAATAGTAAAACATAAATCACTTGTAAAGTACTGCATTTAGGGCGGAAAAATGAAATGCATAAATATAGGATGGGAGAGACCTGGCTGAAAGGCATCCCTACGTGCGAAAGGGATCTAGGAGTCCTAGTAGACCACAAGTTGAACATGAGCCAACAGTGTGATGCGGCAGCTAAAAAGGCCAATGCAATTTTGGGCTGTATCAATAGAAGTATAGTGTCTAGATCAAGGGAAGTAATAGTGCCACTCTATTCTGCCTTGGTCAGACCTCACTTGGAATACTGTGTCCAGTTCTGGGCACCACAATTCAAAAAGGATATTGACAAATTGGAGTGTGTCCAGAGAAGGGCAACTAAAATGGTGAAAGGTCTGGAAACGATGCCTTATGAGGAGAGACTTAGGGAGCTGGGTATGTTTAGCCTGGAAAAAAGATGGTTAAGAGGTGATATGATAGCCCTGTTTAAGTATTTGAAGGGATGTCACGCTGAGGATGGAGCAGGCTTGTTTTCTGCTGCTCCAGAGACTGGAACACGGAGCAATGGGTGCAAGCTCCAGGAACAGAGATTCCACCTCAATATGAGGAGGAACTTTTTGACAGTGAGAGCTGTTCGGCAGTGGAACACACTTCCTCGGAGCGTGGTGGGGTCTCCTTCCTTGGAGGTCTTTAAACAGAGGCTGGATTGCCATCTGTCGGGGATGCTTTGATTTCCTGCATGGCAGGGGGGTTGGACTGGATGGCCCTCGTGGTCTCTTCCAACTCTGCAATTCTATGATTCTATGAATGAATACTGTCAGTGGCAATAGAACAAACTATTAACAAAGGGAATTCAATTATACTCTGTGTACGTGAAAGACAAGGAATATAGGGAGATAGATAACATTTCAAAGCATTTAAATAATTGCAGTAAGATAAAAGATCTCAAGAATAATACCTGCACATCGTTTCTTTCAATAGCAATAGCAGAAACTATAAAAGGGAATAAAAAAATTGTTTCCCCAAATAAATGTCAATTATATAACTCCAACTAAACACTGACAAAATCCAATATGCATATCTGGATATGTATATCACCGGTCTACAAAAATGAATCAGGAAGAGGAAGCATTGACTCAGTTGCCTTTTTCACCTGGTCTTTTTTTTTTTTTTTAATGGTTTTGTACCCTTTCACAGAGGTAGGAAAAACCGTTGATGCACTGTGTATGTGAGAGAGGGGGGTATAAGTCAAAAACACTCCTTTAATGAGGCCTCTCACCACTTGGCTCAGCCCATATGAGAGCAAACAAGGTTATCAAACAGCAATGCTACATTGGAACACTAGATGTCACTCTGAGGCCACCTTTTGAGCAGAAAAGTAGATCCATTCATAGGTCAGATCTAATCAGTTGTAACAACAAAACTACTGCTGCACAAAACAAAAGTTTGCCCTGGAAAAACTAGGCAATGAAAGCGTTTTGTTTTGGTGCTGGTTTAGATTCATACCCATTTTAAACTCCTCTGTTCTAGCCTTGTTCATACTGCTTTTAGATGAAGGGTTCCTAATGCTATGTATTATAAGACCATTGCACAAGATTGTCTATCTTGTTCTCTTTAGTGGAATTTATGTGGAAAGAAGGAGGATGAACTGAAAAAGTGCAGGAGGATTACCAATTAAAATAACAACATTTGGATATATTCTCCTCCTTCCCCGTCAGGCCTAACATGAGGTTAGTTGAAGCACATTAAGCACACTTGGAAGTATTGTATCTTAAAATTAAAAAAAAAAAGTTTTGCAACCCATTTGGGCAGTTGAAAGCTGTTCAGATATATATTCATACAGATCAATGGCAAACTTCTATAATTGACAGTGAATGCAGAATATATTTAACTTGATGGGGAGAAATTAGAATGCTGCGTTCCTGCACTAAATTCACATTCCCCAGAATTTGATTAGTTGCTTTTATCAACTGGGAGAACACATTGAATTTCACTCTCCAAATATTATTTTTGCATTTGACTTCTACAGAAAGAGAAGAATCATAACTTTAGCTTATTTCAAGTACTGTTAATTTTTAATTTCCATCTGCCTCAGTGGAACAGTTGTGTTTGACACTCAGTAGACAGTTCTAAGTACCTTGGTGTAAACAAATAACCAACTGAAATGAGAATGTGATAAAGAACTGGACATTTTTTAAAAAAATTATTTTGGTAGGTGAATACAGCAAGAGTTCTCTGTGAATGGTTGGAGAAAATTCAAGGACACACAGGATGATACTTGCAGATCATGTGCATCAGGAAGTAATTTTTGTATGGTACATAAATGAACAAAGCCACAAGACCTAATAATAGCCATGGTTTTAAATGCCATTAAGAAGGGATTATTAAATTGATGGAAGATATCCAGTGTGTGGAAACATTACTACTTTGGATGACAGCTCCCAAATTTTGGGAGTTGGTCATCCAAAAGGTGTGATTTATCATCATCATCATCTATTACATAGTGTCTGTCATCTGTCATGTTAACTGTGGTTGTATCTGAGTATTCCTACTGGACTGAAAACAACAGAGAAAGCAGGTGACTTTCACTTCTTATTGTTGAGCTTCCAGGATACCTGTTTGACTGCTGGTAGGAAGAAATGCTATAGCTGATAGGATTGGTCTTATCTAGCAAAGTATTTTTTTTAAAATGTTCTTTTATGTTACTGAAGTTTACTGTTTATGCTCATGTATAAGTCAAGAAATTTTAGTCAAAATAATCTACCCTCCCCCCAAAACCTGTTTTTGACTTATCCACAGGTCATCTAAATATTTTACCTTAAATCTTCTCAAAAAAGGAACCACCCCCTTCCCTGGGTAGAGTGGCAAAATGTGAGAGCTTAGTTTGTCCTGGAAGAACCTAAAAGAAGCACCGTCCCCCTCTGCTCTCTCTGCTGTGGCACCGCTTCTGGCCTTTTTGAATGCCTAAGCAGGAAAATGTTGGTGGTGGCAGCTCTTTGGTACTTTCTCTCAAAGAAGCACTGAGAGGGTAGAGGGGAGGTCAGTGCTTCTTTTAGCTTCTCCAAGGACAGAGTCAGCTCTTGCCTTTTACCACTCTATTCAGAGAAAGGGATGTTTCCTATTTTGATAAGAGATACAGTATTAATACTGTACCTTAACTTTTATCAAAAAGAGGAATCATCCTTTTCTCTGAGTAGAGTGGCAGAAGGCCTTTTTGAATGCCTGGATGGGAAAATGGTGGCAGTGGCAGCTGACGCCTGAGGCAGCTCTGGCACTTTCCTCTCTCCACAGAATGACCCTCGGCTTATGTACAGCCCTTATCAAAATCCATAATTTTGGCCCCAGAACCTGCCCTTGACTTATACATGAGGTCTATATAGTTTACATAAACACAATTATATGTGGTAGTTTAGACATGATGCTGAGCATGTGTCTGCTGTCTTCTAGCTTTCTCACGCTTGCTCTGTGTCTGCTGGTAGCAGTTTTCTGTTGGGCAAAATATATGAGTTTAGGTATGGGGTTTGAATAATAATTCTTAAATGTGCCACCTTTATTTTGGGGGGAAATGTTGTGAGCTCCTGCTCTGGGAAGTTTTTTGTTTGTTGAAATTGCAGTCATCCTGGCTGCCTTTGATTCACAAAAGTAATGTTTGCAGTACCTTGCTTCTTTGAGGAGAAATCATAGCCAGGCAGGTAGTGATCTTCAATAGAAAAATGGTGCAGGGCCCCAATGGTGCAGGGCTTCCAGACTGGAAGCATATTTTCATCCAAAATTAAAATAGCCCGCTTACGTATGCTTGTTTCAGCATTCAGCTAACATCATGCATAGACTGACCCATAGTCACAGTATTGCTGCATTCTATATTTTCCCTTCCTCCAATCAGTGGCATGCAACATTCTGCAGTGGGGCCAATATGTGCCATGTTCTCATGACCTAGATAATACTCGTGGATATTTTGGAACTAGAGGGGAGAATTAAAAATCATTTGCTGACTAGATTGGTGGACATGTTTCATAGCATTAATAATTCAGAATGCAGCCCAGGATCCAAATGTTTGTGTTCCTTGCTTTTCAGGCATGTTATGTCCCCCACTTGCTTGTTGGAATCCTTATACTCTGAGGAGTACATCATGATTATCATCTTTACTAGGAAGGCACGTGATATTGAAAGACTGGCCATGGCCCGTGATTCCTTTGGAATATAAATCTTCAGAAATTCAAAATTAGTTCATAGGACAACTCAGAGCCCCCTTTCTCAGAGTGAGACTATTACTGTTGGCTCAAGATTCTTCAGGAGCTGCACATACAAGGGACTTGTGGTAGCCACACTGCACTAGCATTAAATTGATCCAAATAAGTTTTCATATTCCACCCATGTGAAGGATAGGAAGGTCATTTTGGTCTAGCAATTTGCCATTCTATTAGTGCATAGACAATGACCTAGACAAAAAAGTGTTTGCAATGACTTCCATTCATCTTCAGTGGAGAATCTAATTAACTCTCGATACTCCAGAAATTGTGACACATTCTGCATCCTCTTATGCATAATACCACCACAAAACATTTGATTTGTAGCCTTTGTATGGTACCTAAAAATATTGATCTTCCTTAGGATTAAGTCTCATTGAGAATTTCCTCAGAATAACTATGCACAGGGTTTGGCTGCCTGATTGGACTGACAGATTCAATGAAGGCAGGACTCCTGTCCCTTTCAGGCTATTTGGAATGGAAAATTGAAGAGCAGAGTTACAGTGGCAAGAAAAATTGTATCTTCTGAAATTCCTCATTCTGTCCAATGATTAAAGCTGCAGGAACTGTCCTGGAAGTGTTAGGGCTGACTAGTTCATAGCTCTGGCACCTGATTTCAGTGCAACGATTCAGATGTAGCACCTGTGAAATAATGCTAGAGAGAACATTTTTAAATATATGCAGAATAAGTTCTATTGCCTCCCAATTTAGCTTATGCCACTGCAACTACAGACTGTTTTAAAGGTGTGTTTTACTTACTAAAAACAAGAAAGAGTCTGTGGCATTGGAAAGACTGGCACATTTCTTATGGCATACCTTTTTATTGGAGTACATACTTTGTAATGAAAGCTGAACATTTAGTAAAGTAAACAAAGTAAACATTTTAGACTTTAGTCACAAGGCCCCTTGTTGTTATTGTTACGAGATGCTTAATATGGCAAAAGAAGAACAAGAATGTGAGGAAATTACTTTTTGGACTATAACTTTTTACTATAACTAGTGAAAAAATCCTAACCGTAGTCTAAATATGACATCTGTTGGCATTGAATAAAAAATATACAGGGTGTCTGAAAACGATCTTTACATTTTCAATTCTATATTAAATTATAATTGTAAAGATAATTTTTGGACACCTGGTATAACATAATCTGGTTGTATACACCTTCAGGAAGATAACTACATAAGCCATTGGTCTAGATTGATCAGAGACATTACAGAGAATAAGTTTCTCTGATAACTTACTTTGCACCCAAGACTTTTTACAGGCAAAATTGATTCTTTCTCACCAGATTAAAGATATAGATATGCAATATCCTCTATCTTCTGCTCATGTTACCTTGTAGTTGTTGTGTGCCTTCAAGTTGTTTCTGACTTATAGCAACCCTAAGGCAAACCTATCACAGGGTTTTCAGAGGCTCACCCAGTGGGGTTTCATGGCTGAGCAGTGATTTGAACCCTGGTCTCCAGAGCAGTAGTGCAACACTCAAACCACTACACCATGCTGGCCCCTGCTCCCCAATTTATCTAGGCCTGTCACTTAATATTAATAGGGGTGTAAACTGTTTTGAAAAAATGACCATCTCTAAATACTGTATAATTTTTTTACTAAAGCTCATCTTGATGTTATTCCTTCTGCTGTGCTGGAGGATCATTTCCAGGGAATTCCTTACAAAAATCATATTTGTCCATGTAGAATCTCTATCACACATATTTTTCTTTTTTAATTTTTACAGAGATGAGAGAGATGTTTAATCTCTGCATCTTAAGATCTCTCTCTCTCTTTCTCTCTCTCTTTTATCTTTCTGTAAGACTGTGCATGTGTGTGAATGGGAATGTGGGTATGGGTGTGTGTAGCCAATACCAGATGCAGTCCTTGGTGCTGGAAAGGTTGCGTGCATCCATGCTTTAATGTGCCACATGACCATTTGTCGGTTTTGCTGTAGCACACTGGAACAGCTAACTTTTCAGAAGTTTTTACCCACTAAGCCACCCAAACCTTGTGCCAAAAGTTTCAGCAGTTGATTTTTATTTATAATCTGTATCAGGGGTTCTATTGTATTATATGGACCCATAGAGGAAGGAGAAAACAGGGCTCTACTTCCATATTCCTGCTGGTAATTTTTGCTCAGACAAGTGAGTGTATATACAGAATATTTGAAACATGGTCATTCTAACTTATTTTGTCTTCCTGTCAATAGCACCACACTTGTTCAAATTATCAGTCAATAGCCACTGATCTTTTTATTTCAGGCTGCACCAGAATTGCTTTGCTTATTGGAGATGTCATTTTTCTCCAGGCAATGTTTAACTCAGAATTTTTGCATGGAAATTGGGATGGTATAGTAAGTTAGACTTTAAAAGTTCCTTTTTGGGCCACAGTTGCTAGAATCCACCAGCCAGTTTGGTTATGTATCATGAATTATAAAGGAAGAGCTCACTCATTGAAGGAATATTTAGTTTCCATTCTGTAAAGACAGAAATGTAGTGGGACTATCTATGCAATGATAGGGCTGTAGCAAAGCACCAGCAGTACCTTTTGATTCATAAAGTGTATGCACAACACAAAGGTTTAAAAAGAACTCCAGAAAAACACAAGGCCCCATTTGGTCATACAAACACATATGGACTTTTTAAGGTGTCCTTTGCTCCACTGTACCTGGCTTTTAAGTAGTAGTTCAACATGCACGCAACTTGTAGGCATGTGCTTGGGAATTCTCATTTCTGGGCCTACTGGTATGTCATAGAGGGAAAAAATTCTAAGGATATATCATAATGTGTCATGAATATGTGGAGAATCATTAAAAGCAAGGTAGCGTGTGCATGTCTAGTCAGAGAAATGATTCCACATGTGTGCATAGTCCTATAATTTGTTATTGTGTGCCTTAAAGTAGTTTCTGACTTAAGTCAAACCTAAGAACCTATCATAGGGTTTTACCATGAGGCTACAGTTGTCCGTCCGTATCCATGGATTTGGTATCCACGGATTTAAGTATCCACAGCTTGAAAATATTCTTTAAAAAATAATAATCCAAAAAACAAACCTTGATTTTGCCATCTTATATATATCTTTTTTCAAGATCACATTTTGTGTACAGGTTACCCCCCACCCCTGTTTTCATTGATCTGTTTTTCAACAATCCACTCTTTCAACACTTTCAAAGTATAACTAGAACCCTTTAATTCAACACATGGCCCACTCTTTCAACCATGTGTTGAATTTATTGGGTTCCAGTTCTGGTCAAAAGGGCAGAGGTGGGCTCTATCCCAAGAGGACTCTGCCTTCTCTACCACCACCACCCCGAAAATGGCCTGAAATAACCTTAGAAGGGTTGTCTGGGAGTGGTTCCCTTTGGCAGAGTTCCCTTTGCAGTTGTTTTCCTATGCTTCAGCAGCTGTTGAATAAGCAGGTGATGCAGTACAGTACTCAGATGGAACAAAAAGATGACACTTTACACGATACTTTTGTAACCACACACTGCTTTTTTTTTTTAACTCAGCACCATTTTTCATTCAGCCTCTGTACTGCATCCCCTGCTTATTTGACCAGGGTAGGGGCCAAAGCACTGTAGGTTCCACATTTCAACAATTTTCATTTTTTGACATTGCTCCAATCCATAACCTGTTGAATAAGCGAGGGACACCGGTATTTGAATTCCCATGCATACCTTGCCCACCAACAAAGTGCATCTTGGAAACTGAGGGATGGGGTGATGCTAGCCTCACAACAGCATGTGTCTCTGTATTACATGCCCTTCTCTCGTTGGCTCTTCTCTGTACAGTTAGTAATTCTCTGCTTACCAAACAAGAAAAAACTTCTTTCTGACATTACTTACAGCTCAGTTGATCAAAATTGTCTCAGTTGAGAAAGTTGTCAAGTATCTGGATTTAAAAAATGAAACAAGTCATGAGTGACAAGAGCAGTGCTGAACAAGTGGTGGATACTAACTTGTGTGGTTCTTTTGTCAAATGTGATAGGCTGATTGAATATTCGAAATCCAAGATTGTACGCTCTTGCGTTTTGAACACAGTAAAGTATAAAAAGGAAAAGTGGGAGAGAAGAATCTAGCAGCAGCTTGGAGATGAACCTATTTATTTCAGTGCATCTGCTGAAGTGGATTGCAATCCATGAAAGCTCATTCTGAAATTAAAAAGGGCTCTTCCAAATTGGTTTATAGATATCTCAGTAAAAAGGATGGATATTTTACCAAAAACTTTTCCAGATCATAATCCAATTACAATGTCTTTGAAAATAGAGCAAATATATTTTAGGGGGAAACTTAAGAAATATTTACTCCTAAAGATTGAAATACCTGTATTACAACAATGCAAAAAAGATTTGAGAGAATTTTTTGAAGTTAAATAAGAAAACAGGTCTTATGACAATCTGGGATACAAGTAAAGTCTATATGAAGGGACAAGAAAATATGGTTCAAGATTGAAAAGAGAGACCGAGGCAAGAAAAAGCAAGTTGTTGCAGAAAATACAAGGTTTAGAGTGGAAACACCAAGAGAAATTTGATAAAGAGATACAACAAAGGATTAAATTATTTTAACAGCAATTTTTGATGTCAACAGTCCAAGAAATAAATGCTAAATGATTATATCTTAAGCAAAAGAATTTTGAATTTGCAGATAATCCTGGGAAGTGGCTTTCTTATAAACTGAGAGGGAAAGTATGAAGAAAGTAATCATGAAAATCAAGAAAGTAGATCAATAAATAATGGATAATGTGAAGATAGTGAAAGCCTTTGAGGAATATTATAGAACTTTACACATGAAAGACAAAAAATAAAAAATAAAAATCCAGATACAGAAGAATATTTGGATAGACTCAAACCGAACAAATTATATCTGGAAGAAAAGGCAAGTTTGAATGGGACAGTGACAATGATGAAGTTTGCTGGGATGATTAAAAGAAGTAAATCTGGGAGAATTCCAGGCCCAGATGGATTACCTGCATTATATTATAAGAAATTTGGAAAATGAATTAATAACCATTCAAGTGGTTTGTGATGAATTACTGAGGAAAGGACAGATGCCAGATTCTTGGAAAAATGCTTATATTATAGTGATACCTAAAGAAGATACAGATGAGAAACGAACAACAAATTACAGATCTATTCCATTGCTAAATAATGATTACAAGATTTTCACCTCCATTTTGGCTGATAGACTGAGGAAACATATTGCCCAGAATATATGTGAGGACCAGAGTGGATTTCTGCCAAAAAGACAATTAAGGAACAATATAATGACTGGTCTGGACATTACTGAATACTTGGAATATCACAATGAGAAAAAAGCTGTTCTGGGTTTTTTTTGTGGGGGGGGGATACTGAGAAAGCATTTGCCAATATGTCTTGGAATTATCTATTTCAAGTATTGGAGAGAATGGACTTTGGTTAAAATATCTGGGCTATAAAGACAATATATAGTATTCAGTTCAAAAAGCTCAGATACAGGTAAATGGCAACAGAACAGCATTGATAGAGATACAAAAGGGAACTAGGCAGAAATGTCCACTTTCACCTTTGTTTTTGCTTTTTCTTTTTTTTTTTTTTGGCATTGGAGACTTTTTTGAAAGACATCAGACAAGATGACAGAATATTTGGAGTGAAGGTGAAAAAGGAACAGTGTAAGCTGAGGGCCTATGCAGATGATGTTTTGTGACAATGACAGAAAACCCATTAGCATCAATGAAGATTCTTTTAGAAAAAATTAAGTGGTTTAGGGTATATTCTGGGTTTAAAGTAAATTGTGATAAAGCTAAAATGTTAACTAAAAATATGACCACAGAAGAAGAAGATGAACTAGTTGCTCTTTGTAATTTTGAGGTTGAAAAAAGAGGGATCAAATACTTAGGAGTGATAATTACTAAAAATAATTATATTGTTTCAAAATAATTACGAAAAAGTGTGGAAAAAACCAAAAGAGACTTGGGAAAATGGGGAAAGATGAATATATATCTTTTATGGGGAGAACTGCAATGATAAAAACAAATGTGTTGCCAAGACTTCTGTTTTACTTTTAAATGATCACCATCATAAAAAATGGCAGACTTTTCATCCAATAGCAGAAAGAAATCTCGATTTATCTGACCAGCAAAGAAGCCTAGAATAAAATGTAAAACATTATGTGATTCTAAAGAAAGGGGTGGTTGGGACTTCTGAAAATTAAATTGTACTAAGAGGCATCCTGTTTTTTGTGGTTGAAGGAACTGATCTTGCTTAGCGATGAGAGACTTTTGGAACTTCAAGATCACAATTTAAGATTCGGATGGCACAGTTATATATGGTATGCTCCATTTAAAAATCACTATATCAGAAAGGCTCTTGTGCATATCTGATACAAATACAAATAGGCTTTTCCTCAAGATAATATTAGCCACCTCACCCAAGGTAGCCTTTGTCAGAAAAGAAAGAGTTAAAAATTGAAGATGGTTGTCCTATGAAGAGCTTGTGTATTTGGAACATGATAATTGGGAATTAAAATCAAGAGAAATGCTCCTTAATGAAGGTAAAGAGCTTAACTGGCTCTCTTATTTGCAACTTAAAGAGAGATTCAATCAAGATAAGAGAGAACTAACTAGAGAGGTTGGTGAAAATGAATTTTATTTAGAATTGTGTAAGGATGATGATCATGTAATTTTAAAAGTCTATAAATACCTTTGAAATTAGAGAGAGAAGATGAACCAGTGAAGGATTATATGATAAGATGGGTCCAAAATTTTGGGCATAATGTTCAAATGGATGTGTGGGGAAAAATGTGGACTAAAGATACAAAATGTATGTTGGGTATAATTTAAAAGAAAATATGTACAAAATTATGTATAGATGGTATTTAACCCCAAATAAGTTGTCAAAAATGTCTAAGAATGTTTCAAATCACTGCTAGGGATGTTAAGAAAAGGAAGGTTCTTTGATTCATATGTGGCGGACTTGTAGGAATGCAAAAAGCTATTGGTCCATGATATAGACGTCAACTCAAAAATTTTAAAGGTGGATTTTGTAATGTTAGCCAAAATGTTCTTGTTGGGTATTGCAATAAAGAATTAGATTAAAAAAAAATATGGACTACTTCTTTGATATATGACAACAGCAGCAAGAATACTGTCTGTTCAGACCTGGAAGCAAACAGAAGCCCTGACAATGGAAGAATGTATTGTTAAAATTGCCAAATTAGTCCAAGTTGCCAAGTTAATGTAGACCTTAAAGAAAAAATCAATTGAAGACTTTCTGAAAGATTAGAAACCGCTTATGGGCTTTTTGAGCAAGAATTATAGTAATAGTGCAATAATTTGTGGTTACAAATTTTAATAATCCTAGTGGAATAATTTAGTCAGATTTGTAATGGTAGAATTATATTAATCTTTTTGTTTTGTGGAAATTTTCTCTTAATAATTCATTATAGTTTAGATTGGGGGTCAGAGCCTCATGATGTGTTAATTAGTAAAAATTAATATTTAGTGTTTAGTCAAGTTTGCTGAATTATAGTGTTAGGTTAGTTAAGTTTTAATTGTAGTTTGATATATACAGTTGGCCCTCAACTTTCGCAGATTTAATTTCTGTAGATTTGATTATTTGCAAGCTTGTAGCTGCTGCTTAACTAGTTTAAACAGTGGCTACATTGCATATAACACTGCCCCTTCCTTGACAAGTAGTTCATGCCATACATGTTGGTTTTTTTCTCCGGTTTCCTGTGGCTCAGGTGGTATTGGTGGTGGTGCTGATAATAATGATGGGGAGTAGGAATGGGAGCTGCTCCTGGGGAGTTCTGCCTCTGCCTTCCTCCCTCCACCCCTCCTGTTTGCCCACTCAATTCATGGGACTTTCCTCAGCTGAGACCTCCAAGGCTTTGCAAGCAGTGGGTGCAGGAAGTAGTTGGGATGGCCCAGGTCTGGCCCATCCACAGGATGAAGAAGAGAAGGAGCCACCTTGGATGCTGCTGCCAGAAGTAGATCTGGCTCTAGGAAAGGCCCTAGATGTGGGAAACCCTGCAGGGTCAGGATGGTGGCGGTGGCTTGTCCTTGCCTCCCATCTCCTTTCTCGCCAACAGCCACAGCCTGTTATTCCCTTTTCCGCTTTGGTACCACAACACCTCCAATTTGCTCTGAGGCTGCCTCTGTTGGATCTCCATCATTTCCACTGGTTCCCAAGCTTTCCTCCCTCTGCCTCCTCCCTGCCATCAAGATGACAGGGAGACAGGTGCCGTGGCTGGTGCTGGTGAAAAAATCTCCTTCAGTGTTGTCATTTTAGGAGGTGGAGGGAAGAGGGCTTGGAGATCGGTGGAGGCAATGGAGGTATGGCGGAGGCAGCCACAGAGTGAAGCAGAAGTGTCATGGTGCAAAAGCAGCAAAGGGCCGGGTTGTTGGTGGGAAAGGTAAGGGAGAGGAGGACAAGCTGCTGGCCTGGCCCTGCTGCAGCTGCTGCAAAAATCTCCTTGACCAGGATTATGACACTGAAGGAGATTTTTGCAGCAGCAGCTGGGGATTGTAGTCAATAACATGCATGCTTGGAGGGCCTAGAGATATCTGTGGTTTTTGCATTTTCACGGGGTTCTGTGCCCCTAACCCCTGCAAAAGTTAGGGCTGACCATGCATGTATTGTTGTATATGTTTTTGTATTTTTCTTCTTTTCCTCTCTCATTTTCTTTCCCCCGTCTCTTTCTTGAATATTTAGTCTATTTTGGGATCACCAGCACTGAGGCCATGATATTGAGAACACAGCTGCGCTGGGCAGGGCACGTTTCCAGGATGGAGGACCATCACCTCCCAAAAATAGTACTCTACGGTGAACTCGCCATGGGTCAGCGTAAGAGGGGCACTCCAAAAAAGTGATACAAAGACTCCCTGAAACAACATCTCAGTCTTGGCCAAATTGATCACCAACAATGGTCCGCCCTGGCCTCATATTGGGAGGCATGGAGACGCACTATCCACAATGCTGCAGCCTTATTTGAGAACTCATGCCGAACCAGTCTTGAAGAGAAACGACAACGTAGAAAGAATCAGAACCTGGAAACATCACGCAAGGAGACCTTCTGTTGTGCTTTCTGCAACCAGACTTGTTTATCTCGGATTGGCCTTTTCAGTTATCAGCATGCTTGCAGAAAGTGCATGATGAGTCCTTCCTGAATCTTTGTTTGTGAAGAAAAGCCAGAGAGAGAGTCTATTTTGTATTCTTGTATTGTAGAAACTCAAAAATTAATAAAAAGTACAGTTGGAGCACTGTACCCATACCCTCCCCTGCAAAGAATTTTAAGTTCTTTTGACACAGCTCCTTAGGTTTTGTCTGATTTTGCGAATTGTTATCCCCTCCTCATCCACTCATTCCATACTTATTAGGGCTGGCTGTAGCAATTTCTTGGAACTGCACAGGGCTCTTCCAATTTTTTTAAAACAGAGATTGTTTGTGTGATTTGAAGGGCAAAGGTTTAATTTTTTTAGAGTTAGAGCACTATAGTGCAAAAGTGCCATTTCACTGATATACTATAGCACTATAAAAGAAAAGAGGAGAATGGAATATATTGTTCTGATATGTCTTGGAATTAAAAAGAAACCCATTTGACAATGGGAATAAAATGTTGCAGCTGGTGCTAGAAAGAGCTGGAAAATAGTCTGGAAGTGTCATTTTGGATGTTAACCCTCCACCCCTGAGAACTATGTTACCTGAAGAGGTGGTGGTGCTTTTGAGCCCCACTCTTAATATTAATATTTGGGGAAATTATTATTAGCTCAAATGGAATGCTGTGAATGGCGGGTAACTTTGGGACCTTTTCACCTATATATACTAGTACTAACTGCAGAGAACACCAGTTCTTGAAGAAGAACGAAATACTGACTATGAAATACTCAGACTACTAAAGTCTGAGGGTAGCAGTGGAAGTTCCGATCTGGGGGGCATGCTGACAGAGAGTGTCTGGGTCTTGTTCACAGTGGCACACCTTGCTATTGTCTAGGCTGGGGTATTTCATATAGCCCATTTCATGCCTTGAAGGCATATTTTGGTTACAACAATGGCTAAATGACTCTCCCATAGGAGGAACAAACTCCACTGATTGTCTTAGATGACTGGGAGATAGGCATTGATGGATTTATGACAACCTTGCATTGTAGGACAGGAGGGTATCTGAGGGGTATTTCCTGGGGATTTGGGTTGGGTCACTTGATTGCTTAGGATGTGTGACCCAAGAAGGAATTAGCACATGCCTCCTTAATAGCTTTGTTTACGAAGGGCTTCAGCTCATTCCTAGCTTGAGTGTGCTTACTAAAATATTTCTAAGACACCATCCGCAGTCCTTGTGACCTTCATCTGACCTCACTTTGGATCACTCTAGTCTATCTGAGCCCTTTGAAGTATCCAATATTGCCAATTTGAGATACTATAGGGGGGGAGTAGTAGGGCATGGTAACAACTACACCAACAAATACTGCAACTTTCTGACCCCATCTGGAGGAGTCCTCTGTTAACCTTAAAAGTGTTCTTAGATTTTTCTTGGTTTTCCTTTTTAGGTTGAAACAGACTAACATGGTTGTCTCTTCGAAAGTAAATAAAGTGGCCTCGTTCAATGAACACAAGCACTGCAGGCAGGGTATTTTTACTTCAGTCATCCAACATCAGCACACACACAAAAGCAGTGGTGTTTAGATGCTTAGTTATACAGGTAGTGCAAGTGCAAAAATAGGTATTGGTTTACTATCAATCCTAGGAGATTATCAGACGCAGCAAATACAGTGTTATAATGTCTAAACGAGACTGCAAAGAGGCTGCTGCTGTTAGGAGGGTGTTCTTTTCTGTTAGCGGGGAGCAGCTGTCAATTGATCTCCCATGGCATTTTTGTCACAGCATTCCTTGTGTGTGAAACCGTGCCACATTCTGCTGGCATGATTCCAGCATCGTTAGGTGGTCCCTGCCAGAACATTTCCATGTGAGAATGGAAAAACTAGGTACAGGACACTCTTTTTATGAGCCTCCCTGTCTTGCTTGCAAGTTTCCAAGTATGTTTCAGTGCTTGCGTGTTCATTTTTTTTTTTATTTAGGTGTTTCTAGGCTTTTAAGCGTGCTCATGCTTCTTGCGAGAACTGCCAAAATCTAGCCCATGTGAAAACATAGAAATAAGCAACACAAATATTCATATTGCCAGAATTCAGGGGTGTCTATGTATCATGATTATGGCAGCATGTGAAAAGAAATGTAATTATGCCATGATACTTACGCTGTAGAATATAGTGGCAAAAGAACATTTTTAGATGCTCATCTGATAATCTCCCTAGTCTAAGAACTGAAAAGATTCAAGTTTGTTATATTAGCAATGGATTCTTAAGTACAGCTTTATTTAACAGATCCGACCACTGAACCACCTAAGTTCAAATCTCAACAGCCTCACTAGTTCTGATCTCTTCTAGGGAGATTATCAGATGCAGCAAAAACCGTGTAAAAAGATTGCGACAAGAACAAAAAATGGGCAACCTTACCAGATGACGACATCCTCCAGTGTTCTAGGGGTGTAGCGCAGGCATCAGTAAGGCATTCCTTTCGATTAGCAGCTTCTCCCAAGAGATTATCAGACACGGGAACGTGCAAAAAAATGGTGTTCCCAACCACATCTGAAGATCGGGACAAGAACAGAAAGGGAGACCTTACTAGACACCACGTCCTTTGGCTGTTCTAGGGGCCTATCGCGGGCATCAGTAAGGTGTCCCTTTTGTATTGATGGGGGGAGAAGCCACTAATCGAAAGGGACGTCTTACTGATGCCTGTGCTACACCCCAGGAAGGCTGGAAGATGACGTCATCTGGTAAGGTTGCCTGTTTTTTGTTCTTGACATGATATTTTGATACAGTTTTTGCTATGTCTGATAATCTCCCCCTGCTTAACAACTCTCTACGTTACTTAAAATTTTTCCTTTGTTATACCCTGATCTCACCCCATTAAAACATGCCATTATAGGAAACCAGAGCCTGAAGTAACATTACAAGTAATGTAGTTTAACATACTTGTAATGTTACTTCAGGCTTTGGTTTCACATAGGATTTATGGCTTCCAGTTTTAATTTCTAATTAGAGGTCAGTGAATCTTTCCCAGATTTGTATACTTTGTTGTTATCAGGTGTCCAGCCAACACAGTAATTCTGGGCATCATCTTAAGGGCTTTTAAATAATATTTTATTGTGGAAAGAATGCTCCATTGTTACTTAATGGATGCTCTAAATGTTTTAACCCCTGGTAGCTGTCTGTTATGGAAAAATTATATTTTCCTAACAAAACACAGCACTTTGCAGTTGGGAAAATGTTCCCCACTCCTGGCCAGCTAGGATATTCATTGCTGTTTGGTGTGCCACTTGAAATATGGTCTTGTGGCTGTCAGAGACTCCTCTGTTGTACTATTATTGTTAACAAGACTACTTCTGAGTATTGTCACAATGTTCCTCTGCCATGCCTTTACTATTCTGGTGAACTCTTAAAATGGTTTTTAATATTTTGAAGTGTACCATTCTGCTTGGACAAAGAAACTAAGGTCTTTGATTTAACTCTCTCTCTGTGTATGTGTGCATGCATGTGTGAGCACACCTTCAAGTTGCCTGTTGACTTATGGCAACCCTATGACTTCTTAGGCAAAGAATACTCAGAGGTGGTTTTGCCAATTCCTTCCTCTGAAATATAGCCTACAACACCTGATATTCCCTGGGTATCTCCCATCCAAGTACTAACCAGAACTGACCCTGCTTAGCTTCCACAATTTGTTTGATTTAACCAATCGAGGGGTGGAAACCATGCATCCCTCCAGAAGTTGTTGGATTATAACTCCCAGCATTCCTTACTAATGGCTATACTAGCAAAGACTCCTGGGAGTTATAGTCCAACAGTATCTGTGGGACTGCATGATTCCCTGAAGCAGCCTATATTTCTATTAAGCAATGAGATACTGAATAAAAAATTAATATACATTTATAAGACCCGTATCTGCTTGACTGGTTCATCTGTTTTCTGGGGAGCTATGAAAACTGTAGAACAGATTTGGCTAAATCCAGTTGTTAGTTCCAGTGAATCAATGGGAATTATATAAGTGTTGATTTTAAAGTCCCATTCATTCACTTAATCTATTCTAGTTGAGACTAATGATTGGATTTAGCCTACAATGCTGTCTCTTGGATATATTGAGGTGAAAGTGGGTTTGTATGTTCAGAACACTATTCTATGTGTGAAGTTCAAACCTACCTCAACAAACCAACTACTCTACCATGAAAAAAATTCTCCTATAGATAGGTCACAATCAAAGTTATGGTACATGAATTTTGTTCAATTATCTTTTTGAACTTGACTCCTGGAAATATTGGCAGGCAGGGGGAGCAAAGGCAGAAAATGTAGAACACACTTCAAGGTGACATTTTCTTGAGACAGAAATAAAAATTCACTGAGATACTGAAATGAATATTAGTTGTATGTTACAGTATAGTTTTTCAAGCATCTGCTAAGCTCCACAAATACTTTCAGGAGAAGTGCAGAATTCATAATTAAGATCTAAGTCAAGTTTAGTTTAGAGACTGCACACTGTGCTGTATAGTTGGAGTTCTCCCTTAAAAGTAAGGGGAGGAATCTGACTTCTTTCACTATTGTATCAACATTTTTCTTTCCCATTCACTCTTCATTCTACACTGTGTGTTTCTCTTCTCCAGCTTGGAAGCAGATCTATTCCTTAAAATAAGAAAGGGGAAAATTACTGAACAGGCAACCACTAGAGTTGCTGGCCCACCCCAAATCTTGTAGCAATCCTGACCCGTCTCTCTTTTATCTATTGTTAAGGGACAGCAAATGAGAGCTGGCTGTTAGTCCCTTTTGGACAAATGCCACTTCAGAACTAAAAGTTAGGCTTTTTTCTTTTCATTTTCTGGAAAATACCCACATGTTTAATTTAATTTTATTTCTGGAGAACATATGTTTGGAGCAAATTTAAAGTGATTTGGGCTAAATTTTGTTTGGGGCAATGCAAGAGCAGGACAGACAGGGACACCATGATCCTTGTAAGGGGAACATTTTATTTTAGTGTTTCTGGGTTTATTTTGTTCCAACTGTGGATTTCATTGTTATTCAGCATGACTGCTTTTTTTTTTTTTAAACCCTACTATTTAATATCGGGTGTCAAATAATACATTTACCACCTGTAAATGATAAAAGATCAAATTATTGTATAATACACAGAGAATGTGGCATATTAGTAATTACAGAGGTAATTGGTTAAATGCCGTTGTTTTCAAATAATTAAATGAAGTCATATTTAAAATGTCCAAAGTCAATTACCAAATATCAGAAGTCAAATTATCAATTTGTCAGTTGTCAAGTATGAAATACAGTATATGCTAACCAGGTATCAAATACCACAGTCTGTCAAATTTTAAAGTCTCAGATATCAAATAGAAATGACACTGGATGTCAACTACTGACATGGAATATTAGATCCCAAATTTTCTGCGGATATTTTACCTCAGAATTAGCAGTGAAGAAGTTTTAGGAGGATTTCTGAAACTAAGTTTTTTCCTAGATGGGGAAGGCATGTGTATGGTTTGATCAGTTTATCAAATGGATCCCTGCTGTTTTATTCAAAATTGTGGTAGAGAAATTGTTTAGAATGTATGAAGGTGTATCAAATGTATGTTGGAAATGTGAACAACATGAAGGGACAATTTATTATATATATGGTGGACATGTGAAAAAGCTTTAAAAATTGGATTCAAATACACACATTGATGCAAAGGATTTTAAAGATTAATATTCAGTTAAAACTGGAACTTTTTCTTTTGGGATTGATAGACATACATCTGGAAAAGAGTCATGGAAGATTACTCCAATATGTGACCATGACAGCAAGATTGTTGTATGAGCAAAGATGGAAGAATTCAGTACTACCCACTATGAAGAAATGGTTGATGAAACTGATGGATTTAGCAAAAATGGACAAATTGTCTGGTTTGATTAGAGAAAGGTCATTAGTGACATTTCTCAAAGACAAGAAAAAAAAGAAAATGACTTGGAAACATTTGGTTTTGATGATTAGAACAAACAGGCTGTTGAAAGAAGGGAATATGTTAATGTTAGAGAGAGAGGTATGAATAACTATATGCATATATAACTGCTGAAAGGAAGATTGGAAGTAGCTTTTTTCTTTCCTCCCTTTTTCTTTTCTTATTTTTGTTCTGTACTTTTAATTCGTATTTTATTCTAGTTTAGTTTTCTATCTTTCTTCTATTCTTAATCTTTGTAATCCTTAGTGTATTTAATTTTTTAATATTTTTTTTTAGAAAACCCCACAAATTGTGGTAGATCTGGGAGGTACTTGACATTATGAACCATTTGCAGACTCCAAGACATCTTGTCCCAAGCACACTCCACATAAACAAACAGCTTTTGTCTCTCCTGAGCATTTAAGAGCTCTTGTTTCAAAAGGGTTGGGGCCAGAACCTCTTATGTCACACTAGTATTCTCACAAGAGGAGGCTAAAACCATGATTCCTTCCCATTTGCCTAATGCAAAAAGAAACACTGGATATATTACACAGCAAATCTTTTTGAGCTTGCCTGCATTCTTACTGGCTCTTTCTCAATTTGGCCGTTACATAGTTCTTTCTCAATCTCTCCATTTCAGGATTTCACTCTCATTCATTTTTATTCATCAAGTTTGTATAACATTATACATTTCCAAAGGCATAGAAGCACATCACTTTTCAACCTCTACTTTCATCTCTTTATAGTATTTTTTTTTATGCTAGACTATCAGTTAATTAATTATGGACATATGTCACCCTTCCTCCAAGGACTTCACAGCTCTTGCTCTGGGGCAGGTTAACCGGAGAGAGTGATTGTCCCAAGATCACCCAGTGTGTTTCTCACCCAGTATGTTCAAAAAAATTTGAACATACCCAATTCTAGCCTAACGTTCTAACTATTGCACCATATGCAATATTCCCCCACCACCCCCCAAACCATTTCCCCAGTTTTTTAGGATTTTACAATTACTTGCAAAAATCTGCTACATCTGTCTGAAGTACAACTATCACTGCTATGATATCCATGGGTAGATGACCTGGTACTTTCAAGATGTTCCAGAGTACAGTTCCTGTAAGCCCCAGCCAACATGTCCAATGACTGGATATTGTTGGGGCTGTACTGAGAGCAAGGCACCAGATTATCCACCCTTAGGCTGAAATGCAATGTGGAGTGGCTTTGTAAAAACAGTTAATTAAAAGGCCAAACAGAAAGTTCAGAAGTCAAGCAAAACGTTTTTAAAAATCTTATGTTGTTTTCTTTATGTATTGCTTTTATTCTTGGTATTTGGATTTTTAGCTTTTGGTTCTTTTATGACAATTTCTTTGTATGTTTTGTTTACTATTGGATATTGTCTAGCTCTGTGATATCTCTAAGGATGAATATGACTTTACTCCCATGGCTCTGTGGAAGGGCCTTTTTAAGATGCTGAGAATTCTGAGGTGAGATATTGAGACCCTTGCCCACTGTCTCTTCCTGTTGGTGCTTGTCATCAAGTCAGCTTTGACCTATGGCAGCCTTATCAAGAAGAGACCTCCAAAAGCCCCAGTCATCAACAGTCCTGTTTAGGTATTGCAAACTCAGGGCAGTCAGTGCTTCCTTGATTGAGTCAATCTATCTGTAGTGCGACCTTCCTCTTTTCTTACTGACTCCCACTATACCAAGCATAATTATTTTCCCCCAAAGATTTGTGTCATCTCATGATATGTCCAAAGTACGACAGCCTTAGATTAGTCATTTTTGCTTCCTCTGAGAGTTGAGGCTTGATCTGCTCTAGGGCACATTCATTGGCCATTTTGGTATCCATAACACTCCTCCAGCATCACATTTTCAACAAACTGATTTTCTTCCTGCTTCTTCACTGTCCAGCTATCACAACCATACACAGAATTTGGGGAAACTATGGCATAGATTATTTTGACTTTGGATATTTAATGATATATTATAAAGATATATATTTTATGTATAGCTCAACTTTAATGAATGACTGAACCAAGATGCTATTTCTATGTTTTCCTCACCTACTTTAAATTTATGCAGGTCACCTCTGGTCATTATTTTTGTTTTCTTAATATTCAGCTGTAATCCTGCTTTTGTACTTCCTTCCTTAACTTCCACCAATAGTCATTCTCAATCTGCTATTTTGTGCTGGTAATATGGTGTCTTCTGTATATCTTAAACTGTTGGTGGCCCAACATTCATGCCTCCTTCCTGTGAGCCTAATTCCACTTTCCATATGATATTCCTGAATATAAATTACAGAGAGAGGGTGGTAAAATGCAACCTTCTATGACCCCAATTGGAAGTTATCCTGTTTCTCAGTATTGTATCCTGAGAGTAGCCTCTTGCCCAGATTATAGATTATTAGAATCAGAACAATCAAATGTTGTGGCACACCCATTTCTTTACAGCAATCCACAGTTTTTCATGGTTTACACAGTCAAAGCCTTTGCTATAATTATAAAGAACAGGGTAATGTTCTTCTGAAATTCTTTGGTGTGTTCCATTAGCCAACACATGTATGCAATATGATCTCTAGTGCCTCTTCCTTTCTGGACCTAGTTTAGATATGTTGCATTTCTCACTCCTCTATTTCTGTCAGCTTTTACTTTTTTTCCTCATCTGTCTAGTTTCATCTGTCATCCTATGAGAACCCTCCCTTTTTTCTTCGCTACAGATAATGGCTACAGATAATGTCTTTTATGCATTTTCCCTGATAATATATTTTGTTTCAGCCCAGAGTTGTTCTGGTTCCTGGTCAGTTAGGATTCACAGTGCAAAGCTCTTCTTTACATGATCTTTAAATTCTACATGGATGTTCTTTAGATAATGTTTTGGCACTATAATTGATATAGAGTACTCCTTCAGCTTTACTCTAAATTTTGCAATTAGCTGTTCCTGATCTGTGCCATAATCTGCTGCTAATATTGTTTTTGTAGAGGGGATGGAGTTTTTCCATCTTCTGCTTCCAATTATGTACAGTTGTCCCTTCATATTTGCTGGGGCTTGGTTCCAGGACCCCCCTGTGGATACCAAAATCCATGAATACTCAAGCTCCATCATATGCAATGGCATAGCAAAAGGGTGTCCCTTATATAAGATGGCAAAATCAAGGTTTGCTTTTTGGATTATTGTTTTTTAAAGAATATTTTCAAGCTGCGAATACTTAAATATGGAGGGACAACTGTAGTCTATTTGATTTCTATATTTGCCATCCAGTGACTTCCACATATATAGTTGTCTGTTCAGTTGCCTGAAGAATGTGTTTGCAATTAACAAATTGTTGGCTTCACAAAATTTGGTAAATTACTCTCTTGCTTCCTTTTTTGATCCTAGGTCAAAGTCTCTCACTATTTTTTTTGTTTCTAGTTTTGCATTCCAGTCACCTAAGATTATCAGTATGTCCTGTTTTGGTGTGTGATCACTTTCCTCCTAGACTCCAGCATAGAATCTTTCAGTTACTTCTTCTGCCTCTATAACTGGAGCATAAACTTGGATTATAGTTATGTTGATAGGTTTTCCATGAAGTCTTCTTGATATATTATTCAGTTAGACTTTGCATTACATCACCTGAATGCTTTTGCAACATTGATGCCATTATGTTTCTTCTGAGTTTGCAATACAGATGAGCTACGTAAAATGGACAAGAATGGGAAATTTTCCATCAGATAAGTACGTAGTGTTTTACTGTGAAAATGACAAAGCTTATATGTTCTATTTCTTGTTTTACAATGTCTGTCTTCCCCTGATCCATGTCTCTCACGTTCAATATTCCTATTATATGTGTTGTGCAGCTTCAGATTTTCTTTTTCCCATTTGAATATGTCAGCAACTGAATGGTCTTTGGCTTGAGTCCAATTGCATCCATTAGACACAGAGTTACTTGTCCTCTGCTCTTCCCCAGTAGCTGGTTGAGTGCCTTCTGATCTGGAGGCCTCATGGTCCAGCACTATCTCTTCCTTTATTCTGAATTGTCTCATATGATTTTTGTGAAAAAAAGACATTTGGAAGAATTCTGTCATTGCTTCCTTCTATGCTAGTACTAACAAGAGTTAGTGAAAGTGCTATTACTGTTGTCTGAGAGATCCTCTGCCAGTGTAACCTCCCACCCCCGACTATTTTTGCTGCTTAGTAGCTGTTTGCTTTCTCAGTAAAAGCAGTGCTACCGTCAGCATAGCCTCCTGGGAACACACAGTCCCACCAGAATGGAAAGATAGTGCCATAATGATTGTCTCGTTTTATATTATATCAGTTGAGCTCACAATAATGGGATTTTGAAAGAAATGAGTTGGCCACAATGCAGTAATGCCAATGTTGATGTGCTCCATTCCATATGTGTGGTCCAGGGCAAACATCCCTGTTTGCCGTACCCCCCACACACCTAAAAGAGCCCTGCTCTCTGAAATATCTTTTTAAAGAAAAATGGAGGATAAGGACACAGATAGTAGTAGTCTGCTTCCTATACTTCTTTAGTTGTGAGAAAATCCATGGGTGCAATGATTAGAAGGATACTTGTTGCATTATGAAATATTTGAGTTTATTTACAAATGTGTAGAGCTTTAAAATACCACAGACAGCTGAATCCATAGCTGCACCCCCTAACGCACTCAATCTCTCTCTCTCTCTCTCTCTTTACCCACCCACCTCCAAATAGTGCAGTCCATCCTTTTTGCTCCCTTTCAAAGACAAAGGCTGTTGACACACTGCAGAAATAATGCAGTTTAATACCACTTTAACTATCATGGCTCCATCCTATGGCACCCTGAGTTTTGTTGTTTGTTGTGGCACCAGAGCTCTCTGACAGAGAAAAATACAAATCCCAGAATTCCATAGCATTGAACCAAGGCAGTTAAAGTGGTGTCAAACTGCATTATTTCTGCAGTGTGTCCACATCCCTAGATTACATCATCCTAGGGGGCAGAGAAAGGTATGCCCCCTACTAGAACTTGGGTACAACTAGTTATAATTAATTAGTTACTTCCAATTATTTCCTGTCTCCAATAATGAAGGCATAACTATGCTACATTATGACTGTAACTTAACAAATGATAACTTCACTCCTTTTCTGATACATTGTTTTAGTTACTTTTATAGTTATGATGATGTGGTCTCCTTAAGTGGTAGATGAGGAATATTTTATAGTTCAAGTGCTGACCTGCTGTGCCTTATGCTGCTGCCTCCTACACTGTTAATGTTGTGGATGATGAGAAAGTGTTTTGTGCCAAAGATTAGGGGCTTCTAGCATTCAGAGTAACTATAATGGAATCAACTTTTTTTGTTTACAAACATGAGAGTAAAGCATTGCTTTTAAAAAACTGTAACTGTAACATAGCAGCAAGGATGGGCAAGTGTAGTAGGTGCAGGGGCCAGTTTTTACCCCCACGGTGGGCCATAATGCAGTAGATTTTCAGCCAAAAATGAAACTGGAAGTGGCTTTTGCTTTGCACTTCCAGTTTCAGGCAAGGCTTTTTAAAAAGGTTTGTGAGTTTGGGTGTTTATGCAGTGGCGGCACTAGGGGCGTGTGGATAGGCCAAACCACACCAGGTGACACCATTGGGAGAGTGGAGACACTGGCCTTAAGGACGCCACAGTGTTTATGGATGGGTAAACCACTGCTGCAGAAGGATTTTTCTTTTGGCTTTTGTAGAAGTGTGGGGACTGTTGAGGAGTCTTGAGGAAGCTGAGATGGGCATCAAAAGTCCATGTGCTGCCTCATGTGGTCAACAGACCCCACTTTTTCCACTACAACTATTTCACTGGCCTTAGAACAATGCCTACAATACAAGAGAAATTTGTTCTCCTCTCCCCCCCCCCCTCCACAGCCCTTGCAGTTACTCCAACAATGGCTGGTATATGTGTGTACCCCACCTTCTGGAGCAGATTTTGGTAGCTGAGGGGGCAACGGGGGAAGGGATGATTGCCCCACATGTCTTTGCTGAGTTCCGTCAATGGATCTGCCCTGTTGGATTTAGGCCTATAACTGTAATTACTTAAAAGTCATTTACTAGCTTTGTCCCACTTGCTTGTCTGATTGTTTTTTCCTATTCAGAAAATAGGACTGTTCCTGTATCAAGAACCAATCTTCTATCAGCTGCCATTGAGACACATCACCTACTGTATCTGACCTATTAGCAACTGTTTGTAAAGTTCAAGGTTCTGACTTATCTTGAAGGCAACTCCATGATGGTTGTCCTATTCACATAAATTATTTATGTTTATATAATGCTACACGCACACACACATGCATGCACACACACGTACATACAGTGTGCCCTTGATATCTATTGGAGTTTGGTTCCAGGACCCCCTGTGGATATCAAAATCCATGGATGCTCAAGTCCCATTATATACAATAGCAGAGTAAAATGATGCCCTTTATATAAAATGGCAAAATCAAGGTTTGCTTTTTTTTAATTAAAAAAAAATTATCACACAATTGATGGTTGAATCCATGGATGCAGAATCCATGGATATGGAGGGCCAACTCTGTATGTGTGTATGTGTGTGTGTGTGTATGCAAAGAGTGAAGACTTAGCTGCTTTACCACATATATTCCTCTCACAACCCCACCCCAGGAGTATTTCCTTCTAGCATTTGAAGCACATTTGAGGATATCCTTTGAGAGACTTCCTGGGACAAGCAGCTAGTTTAGATCTTTGAAATTAGCCCAGAATGTACTGCTCTCTCAACTGACAGCAAGAAAACATCTGGCCTTAACCACACATAAGGGGTGAGTTTAGTCCCTAAGATCACAGCATCAGGGGAAAAGAAAACCAGCTCCAGAAATTGTGTTGACAAGGGGAAAGGAACTAACGCTTGAAATGGTCCTCCAGACATGGCAGGATTGTGGCCCCCCATCAATCCCTGCCAACTTTGCCAGTGGCAAAGGAGCACAGAAGCTGCACCTCCAAATCATGTAGTTCTGTATGGGCCACACACGTGCTACTTCTGAGTTCTTAGGCAGCTCTTGCTGGGACAGAGCGATTGGGCTGTCTGACTCTTACTCTAACCAATGATGTTGACAAAGGGGCAACTACAGCCCTGTGAGTTCTACTTTGGCTAAAATATAGTTACAGTCAGGCCCACCGGTGTAATAAAACTCACTTTCCAATCCGTGGGTCTGCTGTGCCATGATTTCTGCAACAATATGATCATTGACAGAGAAAGACTTTACTTTCCACTCTCTACTTGCTTGGTGTGGTAGCAGCAGCAGCAGCAGCAGGAGGAAGTCGTCACTTAAGGCCAACCCTCTACCCTGGCATGTTGGTTACAGTGCAATGGCAGCCCCCCTGATGCCAGATCATCTGAGAAATGCAATTTTCTCAGGATTTCTGAACCATTATATGGATGCCAGGTGTTCCAGGAATCCTGAGACATGCTGCTTCCAGGGCATCTAGCATCCATAGGCTCAGTGCCTTGGGTAAACTCTGTTTCCTAGAATCACTTTTCCTAGGGACACTTTCATGGTAGCATTCCAGCTAGTACCTGCAAAGGGAAAGTAATCAGTGAGACCTCCCAATTGTTGATGTTGCTGGCTGCACTTCTAGGTCACACAGGTGAATTGGACCAGAGCAGCAAGGCAGGCTTGACGTTTTGTGGATAGTGGTGATGGCGACACTGTTCTTGCCTGTTCCTCCTTCTTTGATGTTCCGAAAGTAGTATATCTTTCCTCCTGTTTCTGTTACATGGAACTCATCAGCTGGAAAGTCATGGACTCCCCCCACACTCTACTTACTTCAGACAGTCCCCACACTCTTCTCCTTCCTCCTCCCCCCACCCAGCCTTTGGCCCTTGTAGAGATGGTGACATAACAGTAGGAAAATGGAAACCACCAACCCAAACTCTCATTGATTATCCCAACAGTTGGCCTCTGGAGTCATTGGGGGGAATACTCCTAATTAACCACCAGACAAAGGAGCAAGGAGCTGGGACCCAGAAATCCTGGGTTCTGGCCACTGCTGGTCACGCATGCACAGTGCTTTTTAGCTCCTTGGTCTGGCTATTCCATGCAGACACCTCCTTCCCTCACAATCCCCCCTCACAGCCCTCCTACCTCTCTGGCATGTGGACTTTATGAATGAAACTTTCTGACAGTTATGGGTTTGGCAGGATCCTATTCATCCAGCCAGGGAATGTGTGACCATCAGCCTTCATTAGAGACTTCTTCTAGTCAGCTGAGAGCTCATTAACTTAAAGTGGCCTCTTGTTTTAAACCCTCTGAGACAGAGGTTGGGGCACAGAGAAGGGGGAGGTGGGCTGGGGGATGAGGGTCCATTGTTCCACATGCCACCGCTCCTGTGAGATTAGGTGCCCTTAGAGGCGTGTGAGAGAGGCTAAAACAACTTTAATTAGTTATTTTCAAAGATTTCTCTCTCCCTCCCCCTTTTGTGTATATCAGAGGGGGGGGGTCTTTCTGTGGTGGTTTTCTGCATGAAGGCACTTCTTGTTATTATGCTTAAATCCAGGTCCTTAGCCTTTGTCTCCCTTCCAACAATAGAAGAAGTTGGTCAAAAGCTTCTTCCTAAATTCCTGGATCGATCCTCTGAAAAGGACAGCCGTGAGGACGGGGAGCCCTCCGTACTGATGCCTTTTCAAAGGCTGCTGGAGGTGGAGTAAGGTGCCAAAATATTTTTTTTCTCTGTTAAAAGCAGGGGATAGTTTGTGGGGCTGTTGTGAACACTGGCCGATATGGCAGCTCATGAAGATGAGAGATTGCACCCAAACAGGGAAATGGATTGTGTACACTTTGAGCCAGTGGCTCAGTACTGGAGGCTGTTTCCCCCCACAATCCTGCTTTGTTTGGGAGTCACCAATAATGACTGGATCAACAAATCTTCAGATGCATTCCTCACCAGCTGAGGGGCAGATTAAGGGCAGATTTGGGAGCTGTATGTGGCTCTTTTTGCTCAGGTACTTCTTTTTGCTCAGGTACTTTAAGACCACAACCTGTTCTCTAAGTGAATATTTCTGAGCAATAGTATGCATGTTACAAGCAGTTACTTACCGTACCTAGTACTTCTTCCTTTCCCATGGCTACTTTTTCAATAGCCCAGTCAATCATTTTGCTGGAATGGGGCAGAGGGGTGGGGTGGGGATGGAGAATATGCTATAGCATGAGATGCTGTCATTCTCTGAAAAAACAAACAGCAGTAGAACACCAGGAGAACTCTGCCCACCCCGTTGCATAGCCACTGTCATGACATGGTATTAATACTGTTGCTTTTTGAGTAGAGGCAACTGTGAGAGATGATCCTCGAGGACATTGCTGGGCAGGAAGGCACCAGAGAGTTGGGAAGGAGTTGGGAAGAAACTGGAGCCAAGTTTGAACCTTTTGAGTAGCAGTGGGTAGTGGTGTTAACCTGTGAGTTTTGCACAGCAGAGTTTCCCCACTCTGCTGTTCCAGAAGGCTGCCTACAATCTCCTAAAGTGAAATTGACCTTCAAAATCCTGTTTCCTCAGTGGCAGAAATGGTCTCCGGATGACCAGCATGGCAGACAACAGTATTGGCAAATGTGTGCAGATGTGGAGAGGTATAGGGCATGGGTTTTTCACTGGTGTTCATCACTAGCCTTAATGTAAAGTACAATCAGAGGAAGGGACGGGCAAAACCACCCCTGAATATTCCTTGCCAAAGAAAACCCTATGAAATTCATGGGGTAGCCATAGGTTGACAGGCAACTTGAAGGCACATAAACACACATTACATGATGGAAATCCTGGGGAAAATTCAGTCAGCTCTGTTAGTGGTAAATATGGGTGGAGACTTGTAGAAATACTCTCTATAGAGTATTTGGAAATTTCAGTGGGTCGAAAATGCAGTGGCCACAGTGCTAACCAGAACTGGTTACAAGGAACATATAACTTCTTTGTAGGCCATCTGATCTTGGAATCTAAGCTGGGTCTCCCCTGGTTAGTACTTGCATGGGAGACCACCAATGAACACCAGTGCTATAGGCTATATTTCAGAGGAAGGAATTGGCAAAACCGTCTCTGAGTATTCCTTCCCCAAGATAACCCTATGAAATTCATGGGGTCGCTATAAGTCGATGGACAACTTATAGAATCATAGAATCATAGAATTGTAGAGTTGGAAGAGACCACGAGGGCCATCCAGTCCAACCCCTGCCACGCAGGAAATCTTGATCAAAGCATCCCCAACAGATGGCAATCCAGCCTCTGTTTAAAGACCTCCAAGGAAGGAGACCCCACCATGCTCCGAGGGAGTGTGTTCCACTGCCGAACAGCTCTTACTGTCAAAAAGTTCCTCCTAATGTTGAGGTGGAATCTCTGTTCCTGGAGCTTGCATCCATTGCTCCATGTTCCAGTCTCTGGAGCAGCAGAAAACAAGCCTGCTCCATCCGCAACGTGACACCCCTTCAAATACTTAAACAGGGCTATCATATCGCCCCTTAACTGTCTTTTTTCCAGGCTAAACATACCCAGCCCCCTAAGTCTCTCCTCATAAGGCATGGTTTCCAGACCTTTCACCATTTTAGTCGCCCTCCTCTGGACACGCTCCAATTTGTCAATATACTTTTTGAATTGTGGTGCCCAGAACTGGACACAGTATTCTAGATGAGGTCTGACCAAGGCAGAATAGAGCGGCACTATTACTTCCCTTGATCTAGATACTATACTTCTATTGATACAGCCCAAAATCGCATTGGCCTTTTTAGGTGCCGCATCACACTGTTGACTCATGTTCAGTTTGTGGTCTACTAGGACTCCTAGATCCCTTTTGCACTTGAAGGCACATACGCATGCGTGTACACACACACACACACACACACACACAACTTTAGTGGCTACCGATTTGTTTCTGGACACAATTCAAAATGCTCATTATTACCCATAAAGCCCTGTACATCTCATGTGTGTTTATATACCTTCAAGTCTCCTGTCAACGTATGGTGACCCCATTATTTTCATTGGGATTTTAAGGCAAGGAATACTCAGAGGTGGTTTTGCCAGTTACTTCCTTTGAAATATAACCTACAGTACCTGGTGTTCATTGGCAGTCTCCCATCCAAGTACTAACCAGGGCTGACTCTGATTAGCTTTCAAGATCAGATGGGATCTGGTGCCTCTAGGGTATTTAGGTCCTGGCCCTATACATTTTCGATTCAGACAATTTGAAAGAGTGTATACAGTCCATATATGAGCCAGCCTGAGTTTTAAGATCTTCAGGGGAGGACTTTCTCTTGGCCCCACCATCTTCACGAGTACAGTTTGTGAGGACTCAGGAAAGAGCCTTCTTGGTTGCTCCTACCCAGCTGTGGAACTCTCTGCCACAGTACTCAAGGCTGGCCCCCTCCCTGTTCTTGTTCCACATTTTTCTTTGAATAGGCATTTGGTGACTAAAAGTGGCTATGCAAAAAAGTATTTAATGAGGTGTGCATACTTGCACTTTCATTGTAGTTGTCACTTTTAAAAATGATTTTATATTGTTTTAAAGTATTGATGTTTTAATATGGTAGTTTATTTAATTATTTTTAAAGTTATTATTAGGTTTTAATTCACAGATCTTGTTTTAATTCATGCTGTGTACTGCCTTGGGTTCCATTCAGTCGAAAGGCGGCCTGTACATTAAATAATTAAATAAATGTGTGTATACTGTCATTTGCTCCTTTTTGGTATTTCTTTAGTTAAAGGGGAATGTAACAAGTTTTCCATTTTTTAAAAAAAAATCTTGAAACTTTTATTTATGTTCCTTACTCAGCAACACTAATATTTTTATGCAATTTAAAGTTTTGGAGCATTTTCTATCTTACAGACTTGTGGGAGGGATAGTAGCCCCTAATTGAGGAAAGGATCAAAATGTTGGCTCCTGCCCCCTATCCAGGAGGAGGGGCTAATCCAAAGGTCTTGGGGTTCCCTCCAGATGCCACAGGAGAGCAACCACTTACCCCGTTCAGAGAGTTCTGTGTAGCCAATAGCAGGCTATTATGGGAATTGTACTTTAGCAATACCTGGGCGCCCCACACTCTCCATCCTTTCCTTTGTCACTCTAAAGTGCCAGCTAGAACCTCTGGTAAGCTGGCACTATGGAGGGAAGTATATGCTTTATTTTTGTTTCTAGATATATATCCTGAACTTAACCCGTTTTCAGAAGATCCCATCTTATAGGAACCAGGCAGCTTTACTATGATGTACATTTGGAGCCATTAGGAAGATCTATCCTGCCACTAAGTAATATTCTGATTTGCTGGCTAGACAACTGACATTAGACATGAAAGGTATTCAACAAAACAAAACAAAACTTACAGCTCTTCTAAACACAGCAAACGTGTCAGAGGGGGTGCAGTGCTCATTGCTGTAACATTAATTGTAAAAAAAGAAGAAGCCCAGAATGCCCTTTTTTTGATCCTGTGGCATTTTATTCCCACCCTTGAGTTAGTTTTTCTTTAGTTCTGATACATATCAGAACAAAAAATTTCTCCTTCCCATTTGTTTTTTTTTATTCTTAGAGATAACTGTGTTACTGTGCATTAGTGAAATGACACTTTTACACTATGATATCATAACACCAAATAAAAAAATAATATTGTTCTTCAAACTATAGGATCACTTCAGCATCCCCCCTATTTTTTAACAGTGGAAGTGACCCAATGCAGATCCAAGAAATCACTATAGAGAGCCCCCCAAAGAATGGATTAAGTGGTCATGGAGATGACAATAACTGGAAATTTGCATAAATCACATGCAAAAGAACTCATGTTTCTTTAGATCAATCTGGAAAAGCCCTTAATATTAATAAAAAGGCTACCTTTCATTTTCACTTATCTCAAATGCCCATAAATCCATGAGACATGTCATTTTCTGTCTCCTGGTAACCCCTGATCTGGAACCCAAAGTAGTCTCTCTCTCAGACCCACCCTCTCTGCTGTAAGGATAATCTCTGCATATGTGCTGAAACCAAAGATTCTCTTCAAGTATATGGTATGCAACTGGCTAACTTGCATTCACTTCATTGATTTTATTTGGAATTCTGTATATGTGTTTGCTGTCTTGTCTTGTTCCTATTGTTTCCCCCCATCCCCTAGATAAATTCTATTGACTGTTATGTTTCAAAAGGGAATTTCTTGATAAAACTTTCCCCATGTGCAGAACTATATGGCTTTATTAACTCTAACATTTGTGTGACTTTGCCTGAAGACTGATATACTGGAACTTTTTCTTCCTCCAAAGCCAGAGGATATCAGGCTCCCTCTAATTGTGTGTGTGTGTGTGTGTGTGTGCACGCATGCGTGAGAGTGTGCACATGCATGTGCCTTCAAGTTGCCTGTCGACTTATGGTGACCCTATGAATTCCATAGGGTTTTCTTAGGCAAGGAAAACTCAGGGGTTTTTACTAATTCCTTCCTCTGAAATATAGCCTACAGCACCTACTCCCCACCATATCAACACACTCACCATGTGTATACCTATAGTCAGATTGCTGAGGCATTTAATTAGAGATTAAACTATGCATTCTGTTTTCAGTGGTACAAAACCTTTGATTGTCTGCTCTTAAAAAAAGATTGTGAACATTATTTCTGCACATAGGAATATTACCTACCATTAAAAATGGGGTAGAGATTGAGTTGCCAATGAAAAGAGTTCAAAAAGAACAAAACTCAACAATACCCTCTATATACATGACTGGCCAATGCTTCTGCTTTGACTTTGCCACTCCCTCTGCCCCCCCCCCTTCAGTTCCTATCAAAATGGTTGCTTTCTGGCTGTTGTAGTGGAATTCTATTAGCCTCCCTACCTCCATGACCTTCACCCAAGTCATAGGATGGGGTGAGGCTTCACCACCCTCCATCCTTCCCAGTTAGCAGATTTGCAAGTTACAATTTGCACCTATCCCTTTGTGTTTGATGCACAGGCAAAGACAACACTCTTGCAAACAGATGCAATGTTACAGATGCAGGTAAAATATTTTCAAAACATTGTAGAGAATACAGTACTTCTTTGATTGGTGTAACTTAAAGTGAGCATCTTCTCATACTTTCCTTACCTAGAGAAGCCATGTATGTATAGTAATCACCTATGATCGTGATTCGTGCGTGGCAGGGGGTTGGACTGGATGGCCCTTGTGGTCTCTTCCAACTCTACAATTCTATGATTCTATGATCCTGCTCAATAATACTATTTCCACACAGCTCTCTCTCTCTCTCTGGCTTTTCTTCACAAACGAAGATTCAGGAAGGACTTATCCTGTGCTTTCTGCAAGCGCGCTGATGACTAAAAAGGCCAATCCGAGATAAACATGTCGGTTGCAGAAAGCACAGCAGAAAGTCTCCTTGGGTGATGTTTCCAGGTTGTGATTCTTTCTGCGTTGTCGGTTCTCTTCAAGATGTGAATTCTCAAATAAGGCTGTAGCATTGTGGATAGTGCGTCTCCATGCCTCCTGATGTGAGGCTAGGGTGGACCATTGTTGGTGATCAATTTGGCCGAGCCTGAGATGTTGTTTCAAGGAGTCCCTGTATTGCTTTTTTGGAGCGCCTCTCTTACGCTGACCCGTGGTGAGTTCACCGTAGAGTACTATTTTTGGGAGGCGATGGTTATCCATCCTAGAAATAGTCACATAGTCAATCCAGTATATATTTAGGATTGTGCGTATACAGCGCTGATGAAAGTGTCTGAGGAGTCGTAAGTGGTGGCGATAGGTGATCCATGTTTCATACCCATAAAGGAGAATAGACAGTACAATGGCTCTATACACACTGATTTTTGTTACACATAGCTAATAGCAGCAGAAAAACAGAAGTTTTTCCTTAATGGCTCTATGTATTTATGAGACATGGTGCTTTCAAACAGTTTCTACCATAGATGCCACCACACAGAAATAAAATTAATTTAGCTCAGCTGGATGTACAACATAGATAGATCTAGAAGCCAACTTGCTATTTGACAATTGATTCAATAGATCTATTCTGAATGTGATTTGCTGATAGTATTCAAGTCACAGAGTCAGGGAAAAAAGCTATACAGTTGCCCCTCCACATTCGCGACTTTCACATTCGCGGTTTTGATTATTCGCGGAAGGCTGCCTCCCCCCCTGCTCAATACCCCCTCCCTTCCAAAGGCAGCAAAGGGCTTAGCCTGTTGCTGCCTTGGGAAGGCGGGGTGGGAAGCAGCTGGCGCGCTCGCTTTGCACCCCACTCCCTTCCTCCCTTCGGAGGAAGCCCTTCGCTGCCTTGGGAAGGAGGAGTGGGAGCCAGCTGGTGCGCTCACTCTGCACCCCACTCTCTTCCCAAGGCAGTGAGGGGCTTCTCAGGAAGCTTGTCGCTGCCTTGGAAAGAGGTATGGAAAACCACTGGCCCGCAGGCTCATTTCTTATTTGCAGTTTTTTCACATTCGTGGGGGTTGTCTGCCACTAGCCCCCGCGAATGTGAAGGGATGACTGTACTATTTTAATACATACACACTGAGTTACAAATATTATAAATAACATGGAAATTAAATTAATCCAAGGGCCAAAATGTGTGTCTGTGTGCAGAGAGAGAAGTGATTTATCTAGTAACTATAACTAACACAGAGATTAGAGACTAAACTTTGGACTTTGGACTTTATCATGCCAGCCTGTTTTCTCAGCCAATGGGAACGTACTGGTTTCAAAACGTTGAATATCACACTTCTCTGTAATCATGCAAGTGTGCTGCTTTGGCAATCCATGTTCCCTTCCGTGCTGGCTCTGTAACCCCACCATACACCCTACTCTATGTGTCTTTCATGTGTGTCTTTCAATTTTTTATTTTTATTTTTTCTGGAATTCCATAATTACAGGAAAATGATAAAAATATTTTTATTTTATCATTTCACTGTAAATACACAATCATATCAAAAATAAAAGTTAAAAAAACTGTTTGGGAACTGCAAGGGGGAGAGGAGAACAATCATGCCCCCTCGTGCCATGTCGTTGCCATCATATTGTTACTGAAGTGGAAGTGACTTATCACACCAGGGGGACTAATGGAATAGCAGCGATATTGGAAGTTATTGATAGATTTCCCCCACCAATGAAAAGGTGTGCTGCAGAAACAAATGAAATACAAAGCAGCAACAGGATAGACATGATGTCGAGTGATAAGTACTGACCAAATACACTAATAAGTGTGAAGCTGTAAGTGTGAAATACCAGCCACATGTGATAAAGTCCTTAGACATGAAGAACAAGATACATTGCCTAAAAGGGGATGCAAGGGACTTCAATGGCTTTTAGTAAATGGATTTTTAAAAAATCTTTAGCTGTAATAAGGTCACACAAGTGAAACACAGGGGTCAGTTACACGACAGTTTTTAATTCGAAAAATGCCGGCTTACTCCTCTTTTAAACCAGTGCCTACTAATTTACATGATTTTCTCCGGAAAGTCATTTCTCTGATAACATCCAAAAACTTTCAGAATTTGCAGGTCACATGGGGAGGCGTGGTCTCTGTGTCTGACCTCTTGCCAGGGTGGAAAGGACGACTGCGGTGTGGGGGGAGCGGCAGCCCTGGGCAAGGCACAGAGACATTGCTGTCATTAGGTCTTGGCTGTGCCCCCCCCCCTGCCGCTGACATCGACCAGAGGACCTGGTTCAAACAGTCACGCCCCTACAGAGTCCTCCAAGGCCAGCACCTTCGGTGTGTGTGTGTGTGTGAACGGAGGCCCAACAACAGTAATGGTGCTGCACCGTTGCTGTGGTTGGGTCTCAGCCGCGCCCCCACCCTACACTGCCCCAAAGGCCTTGGGAAGTGGTGCAGTGGTTTAAACCGCCACGCAGCTCTGAGGCCTCCGGGGCTGGTGCCTTAGGTGGGGGGGGGGGCGCCAGAGGCCCAATGACAGCAATGGTGCCGTGCCGTTGCTATTGTTGGGTCTTGTCCGAGCCCCACCCCACGCTGCCCCAGAGGCCTCCAAGGCCATTGCCTTCTGTGGGGGGGGGGGCAGCCGGAGGCCCAACGACAGCAAGGGCTCTGTGCCATTGTATTGTTGGCTCTCACACGCGCCCCCACCCCGCACACCAGAGGCCCTGGGAAGATGCTGCAGGAGGACAGGCGGGCAGTGGGACTGTCAGTCCCTTCGTCGCCCGCCCTTCCCCCTGCTGCTGCCCCTCCCTCCTTACTTGCCCTTCTCTTCCCATTCACAAACAGCGAACGGAGAAGAGAATTGGGGGAATGGAGGAAGAGGCTGCAGCGGAGGAGAGGTGGTTGATGGGACTCAGAGTCCCACTGCCCGCCTTTCCCTAGCTGCTGCCTCCTCCTCCATTTCCCCCCTCTCTCTTCCCCGTTTGCTGCTTGCGAATGAGGAAGAGAAAGGAGAGGCAGGAGGGAGAGGCAGCAGATGGGGAAAGGCAGGTGATGGGACGCTGAGTCCCATTGACCAACTCTCCCCTGCTGCAGCCTCTTCCTCCATCCCCTTCCCTCTTCCCCGTTCACTGCTTGCAAACCGGGAAGAAAAGGGCAAAGCAGGAGGGAGAGGCAGCAGCAGGGGAAAGGTGGGGGATGGGACTCTGAGTCCCATCAACCGTTTGTCCTCTGCTGCAGTCTCTTCCTCCATTTCCTCCCCCCCATTCTCTTCCCCGTTTGCTGTTTGCAAATGGGAAGAGAAGGGCAAATAAGGAGGGAGGGGCACCAGTGGGGGAAGGGTGGGTGATGATGGGACTGACAGTCAGGGAAAACTGCGAAAGCTTTTACCGTGGGGTTTTTGGCCCCCCTCCTTCTGAATAAGGCGACTTTGAACCGAAACATGTGGGAACTATTAGGAGTCTTGGCAAATTCTTAGCGGATTTATTTTGCCGTGTAACCGGCCCCACAGTCACCACCAACTTCAGTAACCCTTCAGAAGCTGATGTGCCAAGGTAGGCAAGTATTTAAAAGCAGAGAAAACAGTGGAGCAGCTTCTGATATATTTTTCTATATCCTCCCAGAAGCACTGTGACTGGAAGCAAAAGAAAAGTTTTGTGGTAAAAGTTCTTTGTTGGCTGGCAACTAGAGTTGTCAGTCATAAAATTATACCAGGAAGTTGTCTTTAAGGATGCATTTTGTCCTCATGATGTACAGAGTCTCCACCCATTGTTTTCTCCATGCTTTCTTCTCTTCTGCCTTCTGCAGTCCAGCTCAAAACTCCCAGCCTTGTGATCGGGGGGTGGAGGGCTGGCTATCGGGGGTGGAAGGCTGGCGATCGGGGGGCGCTGGTGATCGGGGGTGTAGGGCTGGTGATCGGGGGGTGGAGGGCTGGCGATCAAGGGGTTGAGATCTGGCGATCGGGGGGTGGAGGGCTGGCAATCGGGGAGGGTGGAGGGCTGGCGTGCAGGGAGAGGCGATCTGGGCGGCAGAAGCAGAGGCCTGTCATAAGGGAGGCATCTGGAAGTGTTTTTACACTCTGAACCTCCCACTAATGCTGGCATCCCACCAGCATAAGGGGCACCTTTTCACATCCCCACCATTCCGTTACAGAAACGGAATGACAGATCTATTAATGGCTTAAGCTGTGAATAAAAAAACAACAACGGGGGCAGCACTGGAGCAGAACGAGAGCAGAATGGGCAGGGAGAACATCGTGTGAAAGGGAAAGCCTTCCCGATACTCTGGCATCCCTGTTCCGCTTTACAGTTGCCCCTCCACATTCGCGGCTTTAAGATTCGTGGTATTGACTATTCACGGTTTTGGGAGCGCCCCCCCCCCGCCATCCAAAAAACTGCTCCTGGGGGTCGGGAGAGGGTGGGAGGAAGCAGCGACGAGGCTTGCCAAGCCCCGTCGCTGCTCCTGGGGGGGAGGGAGGGCAGGGGCATGACCTAGTTTTTATTCACTGATTTTTCACATTTGCGGGGGTCTCATGGCCCTAACCCCCGCGAATGTGGAGGGAGAACTGTATTTGCTGCGTCTGATAATCTCCAGAAAAAAAGGCCAGAACTGTGGGAAAATGGTTTCATTCTTTATCAAGACAATGTGCCTGCTCACACAGCACTTCTGTGAAGCAGTTTTTGGCCGATAAACGTATTACTACACTTGAGCATCCTCTGTATTCACCAAATTTGGCACCATGCAACTTTTTTATTTAACCTAAGGTGAAATCAGTGCTTAAAGGAACATGTTCTGAGTCAACTGATGTGGTAAAGAAGAAAATGGCAGATGTGTTGAAACAGCTGACAGAAACTGATCTTCTCCACACTTTCGACCAGTGGAAAAAAGACTGCATCATTTTGTGTGTGAATGGGGATTATATTGAAGGGGACAAGGATTAGAATTGTTATACATATAAATAAAGATGGGTTACAATTCTAATCCTTGTATCAGTCTCATTATTTGATAGACAGACCTCATACACTGAGCAGCTGCAATAGTGTGGAGCAAGCTGAGTCTTCAACCTTCTTTATCCTTTTGCTTCAATTTGCAGAAAGAAAAGAGGGAGAAAGGCAGAAAATTAGTGCTAAGCCCCTCTCTGTTTCCCTTTTCTGTGCATAAAAAAAATGGGGTTCAAAAAAGTATTCCTTTATGAATGTCTCTACTCTGGTTTCATTCACATGTGTATTGGGGAATGTGAGAAACAGTACAATCAATCCTCCACATTTACAGGTTACACATTTGCAGATTTGATTATTTACTGATTTGGTTAATATGTTCTCCCTAGCCATTTGTAGGTCCTCCAGTGCAATTCTATGGTCAACTTCCATCGGATGTTGACCATAGAATCTTGCTGGAGGACCTTCAAATGCCCAGAGAAGTGTTTTCTAAGGTTAAAAAAAAATAGTGGGCTGATATTCATAGTTTTTCCAGTTTTGTGGGGTTGCTGCATCCCTAATCCCCATGAAATTTGAGGACCAACTATAGTGTATCTCAAATACAGAGTAATTAGCATTTTCAAGCAGAAGGTGAGCAACAACTACCCCCCCCCACGGCCATTCATTGTGGAGCATATTGTTCCCATTGCCGAAGTTCCTTCTTGCACTGTGCAGACTCAGAGCATGCAGGTCCAGAGAGACAAAGCCTAGCAATAGGGCAAAGGCCCATTTTTGTGGTCCCCAGAGCCCATTCCCCCCCTCAATCAATCAATCAATCAATCAATCACTTTATTTATATCTCACTTTCCCCAAAAAAGTGAGGCTCAAGGCAGCTTACAGAAAAAGAAATAAAAATAAAACCACATACTGTATAAGGACTTTATCAGGCACTGCCCTTAAAACGTTCTTTTGCCAGCATAAAAAAACCATTTCTATGTTGGCAAAAGAACGCTCCCCCCCACCCCCGGCACTTACCTTCCTCTCCCAGCAAAGGTTCCCCGGCAACAAAGAGAAAGTGAACAGAGCCCCATTCACTTCCATGTTCAAAATCCCACGAGACTTTGTTGTGCGGGAAATTTTAAAACAAAAACTAAAATAAAGCCTTAAAAGTGACACCAACCACCTAGGCACACTCTAAAAGTCCCAAGTAACCTGGGGAGGGTCATAAAAAGGGTGAAACTTACCTGGATGTCCCGACTTCACCTAGAAGCATTAGCACCGGACTGAACACTTTCGCTGCAAGTGACAAGAGTTAAATGGCCAGAGGTTTTGCATGCCAGCAATGCCAGCACAAAAGTGCCCACAGGGGATCTATTGACAGCTTACACTCTCTCTCTCTCTCTCTCTTTCTGGCTTTTCTTCGCAAATAATGATTCAGGAAGGACTCATCCCACGCTTTCTGCAAGCACGCTGATGACTAAAAAGGCCAATCCGAGATAAACATCTCCTTGGGTGATGTTTTAGGGTTGTGATTCTTTCTGCGTTGTCGTTTCTCTTCAAGACTTGTTCGGTGTGAGTTCTCAAATAAGGCTGCAGCATTGTGGATAGTGCGTCTCCATGCCTCCCGATGTGAGGCCAGGGCGGACCACTGTTGGTGATCAATTTGGCCAAGCCTGAGATGTTGTTTCAGGGAGTCCTTGTATCGTTTTTTTGGAGCACCCCTCTTACGCTGACCCGTGGCGAGTTCACCGTAGAGTAGTATTTTTGGGAGGCGATGGTCCTCCATCCTAGAAACGTGCCCTGCCCAGCGCAGCTGCATTCTCAATATCATGGCCTCAATACTGGTGATCCCTGCTTGCTCAAGGACAGCAACATTCGTCACATAGTCAGCCCAGTGTATATTTAGGATTGTGCGTAGACAGCGCTGATGAAAGCGCTCGAGGAGTCGTAGGTGGTGGCGATAGGTGACCCATGTTTCAGATCCATAAAGGAGGATAGACAGTACAATGGCTCTATACACACTGATTTTTGTGCTTTGCCTCAGGTGTTTATTGCTCCAGACTCTTTTGTGAAGTCTTCCAAATGCACTATATGCCTTTGCTAATCTGTGATCAATCTCTTTGTCAATCTTGGCATCTTAGGAGATGATGCTTTCCAGGTAGGTGAACTGCTGAATGAACTTGAGCACAGATTTGCCAACAGCAATGTGGGGATGGTGGTGTTTGTCCTGTGGTGCAGGCCTGTAAAGAACTTCTGTTTTCTTCAGGTTGACTTCCAGCCCAAACGGCTCTGCAGCTGTTGCAAGGCAGAATGTTAGGCACTACCATGAGAGACAACTTCCAGGCAAATCTACAAACGAAACTTGAAGACCATCCTACAGATCCTTCTCCTACAGTGCTTTGGCAACATATCAAAAACAGTATCCTCCAGTCTGCAGAAGAATCCCTCGGGTTTGACAGCTTAAGCTTTCAATTAAAAGGTATGGGATTTTGACAGGACATAACCGTGAACGGGCAACGTCTTCTGATCTGTGCACCCTTTCACAGTTATGTGGCATCATTATGACACTGTATTTTGTCAGTCTGATAAAGTCCTAACTAAAATTGTGCAAAAAGTTAAAGACATAGAAAAATTAAAAATATGCCTTAGGGAGTGGGGGCAATTTTACCATTTTGTTGGCCCACAAGATGTTTTAAGTCTGAGAAGAGGTCCCCCCCCCCAACAAGAAGTGCCATAGAGGTTGACTTCTGTAGCTAACACTGTCCTAAGAGCATTTGGGGGCAAGAAGTTTCCATTATGTTCAGGGTGTTGGTGGTGATGGTGGGGCCCCTTCCAGTACAGCCTTCACCCTCAGGAGTTACCTACCCCTGTTCTCTTTAGTAGTTTGTCTCCTCAGCCTAGCGGGCTTTATATTCCACTGTGATGGCAATCCTCAAATTACTTGGAGAGGGGAGATTACTGCTTCCCCCTTTTGGTGTCTCCCTTAGATACCAATGGTAGAAGATGTGGGTATAATTCGGCTAAATTTGGTTTAAGTTAGGCCTGGGACTTGTGAATTTCATTATCATATTGTGTTTTTAATGTATTTTAATCATTTCATGCTGCAAACTGTTCAGCAAGCACTGCAATTCAGCAGCATTATAAATACAGTAAAACTTTCTCTGCAAAACCCGAGTGCTGCTATTATTGGCTGTAGAATTAATTTGAATCATATAATTCATTGTGTAAGTGTGAGTGGAGGTAGAGGGGCACAGGTTTGGATTTCCATTGATTACAGCGGGAGTAGAAGCATTTTCACTTGCCCCATGTATTTTGGCTGTGTAATGTTACACTAAACATTTACAGCCAGCAGAGGTGTGCCAGTCCCTGTGCCAGGCAGGAATACTCAGCATACTTTTATGCTAGTGTTTCCCTACCATTTACCAAGGCACCAAATCAAGAACAGTTTTAGTTAGATTTTAGATTTGTACACAAAATTTTGAATTTTTAGTAATCTGATATTTAAAAAAAATATTTCTACCTACCGTCCAGTTAAAATAAAAGGCAAGACAATCTTAATTAATTAATAACTGCCTGGAATCCAATCTTGGGAGAAAGGCGGGATATAAATCCAATGAATGAATGAATAGTAAACATAATATCAAATATCAAATAAAATGGTAGCAATTTCCCTCCTTCTTCCTCTCCAAATATTTGGTTAAATGAAAATCATTTTAACTTGCTCACAGAAGGAGAGGAAGGTGAGTTTAAACACTACCTCATCTGCCACTTTCTCCCAACTATATACCACTCTAGGCTTTTCCCCTTCATTTCTGTTACTTTATCAGACATGTGAAAAAACGCACTAGAAGGACACGACGAGAACACAAACAGGCAAAATTACCAGATGTCATCATTGTTCAACTGTTCCGGGGAAGTAGCATGGGCATGAATAAGGCATCACTTTTTATTGACAGCTTCTCTCCTCTCTCTCTCTCTCTCTCTCTCTCTCTCTCTCTCTCTCTCTGGCTTTTCTTCACAAATAAAGATTCAGGAAGGACTCATCCCGTGCTTTCTGCAAGTGCGCTGATGACTAAAAAGGCCAATCCGTGATAAACAAGTCCGGTTGCAGAAAGCACAGCAGAAGGTCTCCTTGGGTGATGTTTCCAGGTTGTGATTCTTTCTGTGTTGTTGCTTCTCTTCAAGACTTGTTTGGCGTGAGTTCTCAAATAAGGCTGCGGCATTGTGGATAGTGCGTCTCCATGCCTTCCGATGTGAGGCCAGGGCGGACCATTGTTGGTGATCAATTTGGCCGAGCCTGAGGTGTTGTTTCAGGGAGTCCTTGTATCGCTTTTTTGGAGTGCCCCTCTTACGTTGACCCATGGCAAGTTCACCATAGAGTACTATTTTGGGGAAGCGATGGTCATCCATCCTAGAAACGTGCCCTGCCCAGCGCAGCTGTGTTCTCAATATCATGGCCTCAATGCTGGTGATCCCTCTTGCTCAAGGACAGCAACATTTGTCACATAGTCAGTCCAGTGTATATTTAGGATTGTGCGTACACAGCGCTGATGAAAGCGTTCGACGGCTTAGCCCATCAATAAAAACGTAATGCTTCATCTGTGCCAGTGCTATGCCTCCAGAATGGCTGAGTATGAGGGCATCTGATAATGTCATCCTTTGTATTCTCACCCCATCCTTATGATGTGATTTGGGATGCGGTTTTGTGCCACGTTTCCCAGCATCTGATAAAGTTCTGGGTCTGGATGGAGAGCTGCATTCCTGAAATTTAGCTAAGCTAAAACTGGAGACAAACTCCTAGGACAGGGGTGGGCAGAGTGCAGTCTGTGGGACACATGTGAATCCTAGGGCTGTTTTGTGGGACCCCAAACCCCCAAGGAGTAAACATTTTTTTTGCATTTTTTTTTTTTTTGCAAATAATGTTTTTGTTTTAAAATGCCCAACAATGATCTCTAATGGGTGTGAAGGGTATTTCCATCATACTTATCATAGAATCATAGAGTTGGAAGAGACCACAAGTCCAACCTCCTGCCATGCAGGAAATCACGATCAAAGCATCCCTGTCAGCCTCTGTTTAAAAAGGAGACCCCACCACGCTCCGAGGGAGTGTGTTCCACTGCTGAACAGCCCTTACTGTCAGAAAGTTCCTCCTAATGTTGAGGTGGAATCTCTGTTTCTGGAGCTTGCATCCATTGTTCCGTGTTCTAGTCTCTGGAGCAGAAGAAAACAAGCTTGCTCCATCCTCAATGTGACACCCCTTCAAATACTTAAACAGGGCTATTATATCGCCCCTTAACTGTATTTTTTCCGGGCTAAACATACCCAGCTCCATGAGTATTTCCTCATAAGGCATGGTTTCCAGACCTTTCACCATTTTAGTCGCCCTTCTCTGGACATGCTCCAATTTGTCGATATCCTTTTTGAATTGTGGTGCCCAGAACTGGACACAGTATTCTAGGTGAGGCCTGACCAAAGCAGAATAGAGTGGCACTATTACTTCTCTTGATCTGGACACTATACTTCAATTGGTGCAGCCCAAGATTGCATTGGCCTTTTTTTGGAGCCCTTCTGGATCCCCGCAGAAGTCAAAATGAAATTCCCCTGCCACAAAATGCCCTCTGGTTCCCAGGAAGGCCAAAAACATGCCTCCATGTCCCTTTGCCAAAAACTGATGTTATATATATATATATATATATATATATCTGCAGGAGTAGGTGCAGTGGGGATGGGTGTACAGCCTTCTATAGTCTCCTGGAAGGCTAATGTGACTCCCTAGTTTTCCTCTGTCCATGCCTGATGGAAAGGATGCATGCAGAGGGAGAAACAGCAGGAATGATTAAATAATAATCGGGATTCCAAAACTATGAAAAGATGCAGAGGGAAGATGTGCTGGCTATGGTGATAAAAACTTTACTTACTCCCTGGCATAAATTTAGTGTCAATCTTCAACAAGGGAAAACTGCTACACAGATAAGTTTGTCAGGTTTCCTCACCTATTAGATCCTCTTTTTTTATACCCCGAGCCCCACACAATTCTTACCATGCTATGTCAGGGCAAGTCCTAAAACCAAATAAAGAGCTAGTCAGTGGGCTTTGAAACAGCAACTTTAAAACTGACTTGTAAACTGTGTAAGCCCTACAGTCGTGCAAGCCCTCTTTTGTACTAGTTTCATATTCAGAACTTCCCATGCATTACCAGAAATTAATGTACACTGAGAATGGAGAAATAGAAGAAGAAAAAGAGGGAAAACCCACAGGCGAATGACAAATTAAATAAAATACTTCAAAGCTCCTGGAAAAATGGGAAGGGTTCTGTATGGCCTAAGAATTCCAGTAGCTCTTGCTTCTGAGCATATGGAGGTGTTTGTTATTTGTACCTCTCAGCAGTTTAATGACATTAACAACATTTCCATTAACACTAAGGACTTGAGTAGGTGTGGGTGGGAGAGATGAGGTTTACAAGCGGAAAGCCTCATGACTGTAGAATTGATAAGGCTAAAGATGAAACAGAGCTTCATTGGCAGGAGAGAGGCCAGGAAATGCCACTATAAATTAGCCCTCAGCTTCACTGCTTTCTCCTTCATTATCCAAACCCCCTCAGGAGAAGAATGGAGGAGGTTATGACCCTCTTCTGGCACATGTACACTGCTAGTCCATGTATTCCTCTCAACAGTGGTAGATTAAAGGGGTGCAGAGCCCACTGCTGCATTGTATTCAGGGCTCATACTTCTGTGACCCCTGCACCATGCTCCCCACTTCTTCCTCAACCTCACACAAAGGGGCAGAGGCAAAGGCACTAGTCCTCTGGTCTGCTAATCCCACATCCTTTGCAATTCTTTTCCTTGGCATACAAACAATATTTAAAATGATTCCTCAGTGACTTCTCTGTGTGATAACGGAACAGTCTTTGTAATTCACCAATTTAATTTCACAGGATGTTTTGTACTTGGGTACAAATACCAAGTGCAATATGCTTTTGCCTTACTGCAGTTGTGAACAGCTTCTGTATGCTAAAATGGTTACTTTTTTTTTGGCAAGATGTAAAGAAACAAGGGCCCAAACTTTTCCTGAGCTGTGCATTTTGCTGAGAAAAGCAGCAAGTTAAATGCATGTATGCCACTTGCAACCCATACAAAGCACAAGCATTTACCCAGTGCTCCCAGTGATGAGCTTCTAAAGTTGTGTGGAATAAATGCATAGCACTTGTATATAGTGTAGCTATGCTAATCTATCACAGCATAAAAGGAAAAGGGGGAGGGGAGTTTGTGTGTTTGAAAGAGAAGATGTGTAGCAACACCTTTAAAACTAATTTATTTTAGTATGAGCCCTTTTGGGGTTTGAATCCACTTCTTCACATGCACTGATGGAGTCAACATCAAACATCAAACTGATGTAGCAGCTAAAAAAGCCAATGCAATTATAGGCTGCATTAATAGGAGTATAATGTCTAGATCAAGGGAAGTAATAGTGTATTCTGCTTTGGTCAGACCTCACCTGGAATACTGTGTCCAGTTCTGGGCACCACAATTCAGGAAGGATATTGAGAAGCTGGAACTTGTCCAGAGGAGGGCGACCAGGATGGTGGGTGGTCTGGAAGCCATGACCTATAAGGAGTGGCTTAGGGAGCTGGGCATGTTTAGCCTGGAGAAGAGAAGGTTGAGAGGTGACATGATAGCCATGTTTAAATATTTGAAGGGATGTTATACAGAGGATGGAGCAAGCTTGTTTTCTGCTGCTCCAGAGACTAGGACATGGAGCAATGGGTTCAAACTAAAGGAAAAAATATTCCACCTAAATATTAGGAGGAACTTCCTGACAGTAAGACCTGTTCAGAAGTGGAATACACTATCTTGTAGTGTGGTGGCATCTCCTTCTTTGGAGGTGTTTAAACAGAGGCTGGATGGCCATCTGTCGGGAATGATTTGATTGTGTATTCCTGCATGGCATGGGGATGGATGGCCCTTGTAGTCTCTTCCAACTCTATGATTCTATGAAACTACAGATATATTAGCAATAACATAGTTGTGAGAGTGGGGTCAGAGCATAACAGAACACAAATAGATGCAATCCATGACACTGGTCCCAAATCTTCAAACAGTTTTGTAAGATATACAGGTCAGGCAGCCTGGTTTGTAGTTATGAACTGTGAAAGCAATAGTGAGCTGCCCTGTCCTTTAAACATGTTGGAGAGCTATCTGTAGAGACATAAAGAACAGCAGACATAAAGGTCAGCAGATGCAGCACATGATCATTGGATGGGGCTTCTCCTGTTCGAAGGAGAACTGTAGTCATTGAGATAAAACTTGATTTCTTCTTCCCATACAGGGGAGATTATCAGACATTTGAAAAAGCTCCAAAGGAGCTCACGAGAACGTCACCATACCAGGAACAGGTCCTGTTATCCTCCTCCTCCTGGTATGCTTGCTCCATCCTCCCTCCGTGCTGAAGTGACAAAAGAGGTGCTGCTTTTCATTAGCGGAACCTGTAAAGTGGTGCCTTTTTCGTCGCTTCAGCGTGGAGGGAGGACGGAGCAAGCATGCCAGGAGGACGACGTGTGTGATAATGGGAACCCTTCCTGGTACAGTGACGTCATTATCGTGAGTTCCTTTGGGGCTTTTTTCAAGCCTCTGATAATCTCCAGGGAGTTCTGGTAAGACTCTGTGTGTACTGTGCATTGACTGTTCAGCTCCATGCGGTCATACTAGGTTCCTTCCAGAAGAGGCATCACAAGTGTTTGGACAGGACGAGCAATAGCTAGAGCCCTGCTATTCACTAACAGAGAATCATCTTCATGTGGAAGTGCAACAGATGAATGCTCTATGTTTTCTGTGTAGGAGAAACTCCTTCAAGATATTGGGAAAGATTCTTTCACAAGAGGTTGGCCCAAAGTCCCCTCCCCCTCCAGCAACACACACTTTTTCTTTTACAGAAAGGATCATATTGAGGGAGAAGAGGATACGTTCCTGAAGCAGTTCTACTTGGAGCATGGATGTTTCCTTCCATTGTTTATTTATGTCAGGTGTTTTATCTTTGCACGCACACACGCGCACGCACGCAGACACGCACACACACACCAGTTTAGAAGTTCAGTAGGGTTCCTGCTGGCTGGTTATGTTTGGAGTCCTCAGGCATAACCACTAAAAGATTTCTGGAGGACACATTAACACCATTTCTGTGAATCTTTTGAAATCAGACTATCTTGTACAAAGTTTATAGTTCATATCGCTAAATTTCAGAGCTCCAGAACACTGATTTCTTTGAACTACAGCTCAGAGATTTCCCCAACCAGCATGGCCAACTATGTATTGAGGAAGAAGAGGTTTTACAAATAGTGTCAAAGACACAGCAGAGAAAGATAGTGATACAGAGAACCATGAACAACACAAAGAGGTATCTGTATGAGTTAGGAGCAGTTTTACAGATCTGAAAGCACCCCTTTCATGTCTACAGATTCCAGTTGTGTGAATAAATAGGGCTTCTTCTTGACGGCAACAGTATCTGAGGATCAACACAGTTCCACAGAGGAGCCACCTGTATAGAGAATGTCTAGAGCTCATAAAAGATCATTGCCGTGACATAGACATGGTCTATCTGCAAGCATCAATGCAATGATTAGTAGGAGCCAGCATGAGTCTGTCAAGAACAAATCCTGCCAAACTAATCTTATATTTTTCTATGATAAGGTCACTAGTTCAGTAGATGGTGGGAATGGATTTCATGAAATAATTTAATAAAGTCCCCCATTATATTCTAATTAGCAAACTGATTAAATGTGGAATAAGTGGAAACACCATCAGTTGGTTGGAAAACCATGTTCAAATCAATGGCAGCACTTCAAATTGGAGAGAAGTCTTGAGCAGAGTGCTGCAAGGTTTTGTCCTGGGGCCATCACTCTTCAACATTTATGTCAGTGATTTAGAGGATGGGTTAGAGGGACTCCTTTGGGGATTTCAACATCTGTCCCACCATTGCTTATACCTGTTAAGAGCAGTGCACTGGGTTTAACTGGTTAGGGGGGGAAAGCTCTCCCAGGGACTAATTCTCTGCAGGACCTTACAGGCTAAAGGTTTTTAAAATGGGCAATTAGAAAGTGTGACTCCAAGTGAAAGAAATCAGGTGAAGGACAAGCTAATTTTGCAGCAAAACCAATTATTTCTTTATTAAAAAGACAGAACAAGATAGCAATAGAAACCAATAGAAGTCTATATTTAATACAAGCTGTTTCTCAGAATAAGTTCGTGACCAATTTAAAGGGGAGGGGGATAGAGGGGTAACTGAGCTTAAGGGCCTACAGTCTAAGATTGTTTCACCCTCTTGATGTGATCCAGGTTGTCTTGGGCAGAGCTTCTGGGAGGTGGAAGGAGAGAGAGAGAGAGAGAGAGAGAGAGAGAGAGAGGGGGGGGGAGCCAAGAGCAAGGAGCCAAAAGGAACAACAACAACAACAACAACAACAACAAAGGCTGACCCTCTCTCTTTCTAGATAATATACAGTAGGACCCCAATATCCACGGATTCATTATCCACGGATTCAATTATCCATGGGACACAAAACAGCACACCTACCATAGAGTCTTCCTGGAAAATGTGTCCTCTCTAGCCATTTTCTAGGTCCTCCAAGGCAACTCGATGGTATTTTAAACTGGAAGTCCCATTATTTTCAATGGTGTTCGCTATTTTATGGCAAATACATTTTTTTCCCAACTGTATCTTTCTTAACTTATTTCATTTCATTTTCCTCTTGGAGCTAAAAGTATTGTATGTTATCTTCCACAGCTGCATTTTTATCCTAATGACAATCTTGTGAATTTAGGTCCAGACTACTTGAAAGACCATGGAGATTTTCAGACGATCCTTGCTGCGGGACAGTTTCTTCGCGGCAGGGGTCGATTTTGGACAACGCCGTCACTGCTGCAAGACTGTCGTTCCCTCTCGCGTTAAGGCTTGGAGCCTGCCGCGCTATATTCGCCAAGATTTTATTCACGGAGGTTGTCAGTGAATAAAATCTTGGCAAATATAGCGCGGCAGGCTCCAAGCCTTAGCACGAGAGGGAACGACGATCTTGCAGCAGCGACGTCGTCGTCCGAAATCGATCCCCTGCTGTGCTGCTGCGACGAAACTGTCCCAGGCGATCCTTGTGCGGCAAGGATCATCTGAAAATCTCCCATATTTCCCTGTACAAATCACTGGAGCCTTAAGATCCTCAGGAGAGTGCTTTCTTTCAGCCCCACCACCATCACAGGTCTGTTGGGTGAAGACAAGGGAGAGAGGCTTCTCAGTGGCTGCTCCCACCCTGGGGAATCCCTTGCATGGGAGGCCAGGCTGGCCCTCCCGCTTTCACCTTTTGCCAGCAGTCTAAAAGACCCCCTTTTACAAGCAGGTTTTTAATGAATAATTGCTTGCAGAGAGCCTTCTTATGGGCTGTGGGGGGTATTCTAGTTTTAACTTTTGGATGTTTTAAAATGATTTCATATTGTTTAATTTATGATTTTAAAATGGCAGTCTTCTGATCCATAATGGTCAGGTGGGATGGGTAAGAACGCAGAGTTCATGCAGTGACCATGGATCTGAGAGAAAGCTGTGCTTTTTTTAAAAAAATTGTACAGTTGTCCCTTAAAATTTGCGGGGGTTAGGTTCCCCAGACCCCCGTGAATGTGAAAAATCCACAAATAATGATTGCCCTCCCCCTCCCCCGCCAAAGTGACCATGGGGCCTCCGGAGGCTCTATAGTCGCTTCCTCCAGACTCCCCAGTCCCTTCCTAGGCCTTCACGTGGCCTCAGGAGACCCCCTCCCCGAGGCCCTGTCGATGCCTCCCCGGCCCTCCCCCCTCCCCCCTCCCTTCATGGAGCCTCCGGAGGCTCCGTTAAGGCCTCTCTGGCCCTCCCCCCTCCCATCCAGGGCCTTCATGGGGCCTCCGGAGGGTCTCCGAAGGCCCTGTGGAGGCCTCCCCGGCTCTCCCTCCTCCCTCCCCGGGCCTTCACAGGGCCTCTGTAGGGTCTCCGAAGGCTCCGTGGAGGCCTCCCCGTCTCTCCCCCTCCCTCCCCGGGCCTTCACAGGGCCTCTGGAGGCCCCGTGTCATGGTTTTGGGAGGGCGGGGGGGGGGCCCTCCCAAAACCGCGAGTATCCAAAACCGCGAATGCTGAGTTCGCGAATGTGGAGGTTCAACTGTATTGTGAAGTCGAAGGCTTTCATGCCTGGCATCCGTAGGTGTTCTGTGGGTTTTTTCCGGGCTGCAAGGTCGTGTTCTAGAAGAGTTTATTCCTGATGTTTGGGGTTTATATACTGTGAGCCCCTGTTGGAGACGATATGTAAATTTGTGTATTTGAAAAGAGACCTTCTCACAGCCGCAAGAGTTTACCGCATACCATGCAGCTGTGGACAAATTTACATAGGGACCACTAAACACAATGTGTAAACACGAATCAAGGAACATGAGAGACACTGCAGACTGGGCCAGCCAGAAAAATCAGCAGTAGCAGAACACATTATAAACCAAAATGTTATTTAAAAACACAGAAAATCTGGACCAGGCCAACAACTATCATGTCAGAAAGCACAGAGAAGCTATTGAAATCCACAAGCACCTGGACAACTTCAACAGAAAAGAAGAAACCCTTAAAGTAAACTAAGTTTGGCTACTAGTCTTAAAAAACACCAAAATCATAACTCAACACATGCAAACGAACTCCACCCAGGGACAGGGGGATTTCCAGCAGATATTGCACCGTTAGCCAAACAGACACTAAATCCTCCTTGCATATCTCACCACAGGAACTACCCATTCAAATACACAAATTTACATATCATCTCCAACAGGGGCTGATAGTATATACCCCCACCCAACCAACCATTCTCTGAAGATGCCAGCCACAGATACAGGCAAAACATCAGGAATAAACTCTTCCAGAATACGGCCTCACAGCCCGGAAAAACCCCACAGAAAATCTAAAATTTGTATTGATTGATTGATTGATTGATTGTTAACACTGACTATCTAATTTACAATCAAAATCAACTAAATATTCCTCTTAGAATTATTAGTAACCATAAACACAGATTAGTACATCATTAGTTTTCTTATTGCTCAAAAAGTCCATACATAGTTTCCAATCTTTCAAAAAACTGTCAGTTGGCTTATCCTTATTTGTTTGGCAGTTTGAACTAACTTAGCTTTAACAAGCCATTCTTCTGCCATCAGTGCTCCAGCCCATTTCCAGGTTTGAGCAAACAAGGTCTTTGCTCCTGTTACCATCTATTGAAGGAGTATCCAATTCTTTATCCATAATGTCCAGCAAAAACATTTCTGTTGACATTACAAAATGTACCTTTAAATATTTTTTGGATTAACATATAAATCTTAGACCAGCAATTTTTCACCTTCTTAAGAGAGAGAAAGCTGTACTTTTGAGCAGGTCTGAGAAAGGCATTTTGATTTTACACTAATTGTAAATAATTATATAAATGTGTTATATATTTACTGTTAATCATGTTGTGTGCATATATATGTACGCACACATTGTATTGCTTGTATTGATTTCCCCCCTTTTTTCTGGATTTCCTAAACTCAGTACATAAACGCCAAGGTTCCTCTGCTTACAATAGTAATTTTTGTGGGTGTTCTTTGTCAGTCATAACTTTTGCCCGCTTGCTCCAGGGCCACATCCTATTGGTCACACTCTCTTGACCACACATTTCCCTGTTTTCATCTCTGAAATGTTGGAGGGTTTGTTGGAGGGAACAACCCCATCTCTCAGAGAATCATTGGTGACCTCTAAGGCCTAAAGTGCCAGCTTAGTTCTAGCAGATTTCATCTAAATGAGCATCTATCCCTGATTCATGTAAATGATGTAAATATGGTGACCAAGAAAAAAAAATATTGGGAACTTTTGTTTAAAACATTTACAATGTAAACTAGTCGGACAAGTCTTTAAGGGGGAGGGGCACCTTGCACAAAATGGGAGGATGTTGCCCAAGTAGCCTGGCAGGTTGCTGACACCATCTCAGGACTCAGATTCAAAGGGAGACAGGAGAAGAATCCAAACTTACAACCAGTCATACAGCAACTCCCCAACCACACACAAAAGGCAAACTTTAGCTCCACCCTTGACACCCTTCCTTCCCTTTGAACTCTACACATGGAATCCAGAATCTATATAGGCCGGCCACTTATGCATCACCAAAAGAAGTACAGTAAATATATGACCATAAAAAGAGGACAAAAAAGACATTCATTTGCACAGAATTTGCATATGGTAGTTCATATGTATAGGCCATGATTTGGGAATAAGGACTATAATTTAAACAGAGCTAAAATAATTTAACTACACAAACATCTGTGCCTGAATTGACTTTTTCAGGTAGAGAGTCTAATAAATTCAGTGAAACAGAGGCAACAAGAGATTAATTTTGAGGCTTATTAACATTTTTTTTTTAATTACCAGGTCCAAACGGCATCCATCTGATTGTTCTTGAAATGTAAAAGGTCTAATATTCTAACAACAGCAATGAAAAAAAAAGTAAACTGTCACTCAAATAAGATTCTGTATTGAAAGTGAGCCAATGAAAAACCGGTTTTCAAAGAAAGTATCAAGTTGGTGGGAATTTATAGGCCAGTTAGTTTAAAATGTCTTCTGGGTACGTTAATTGGGGAACTGCATTATTATGAGGCACATAGATGAATACTATGGTCAGGAATACTAAAAGAGAAGAGACCTCAAGACGGATGGGACTTTCTCAAAAGGGAGATACTGAAGGCACAATTTCAAACAATACCAATGAGGAAGAAAAATGGGAGGTGTTTCAAGAAACCAGGAGGGATGACTAAAGAACTTTCAATGGAGCTAAGTTTTAAACAGAACATGTATAGGAAATGGAAAAGGGGGGAAATCATCAAAGAAGAATTCAAACAGATAGCAAACACGTGTAGGAGTAAAGTCAGAAAAGCTAAAGCGCAGAATGAGCTCAGGCTTGCTAGAGAGATTAAGAACAATAAAAAGGGTTTTTTTGGGGGGTATGTCTGCAGCAAAAGAAGGAAATGATAGGGTCACTATGGCAAAATGCTAACGGGACAGAGAAAAGGCAGAATTACTCAACACCTTCTTTGCCTCAGTGTTTTCTGAAAAGGAAAAGGGGGACCAACCTGAGGAGAATGGAACAGAGGAGACACTAGGGGAAATCCAGCACAGAATATACCTTCTTAATCTAAATGAATTTAAATCTCCAGGACCAGATGAAGTATTTGAAGGGGTGTCACGTTGAGGATGAACAGGCTGTTTTCTGCTGCTCCAGAGACTGGAATACGGAGCAATGGATGCAAGCTCCAGGAACAGAGATTCCACCTCAACATTAGGAGGAACTTTTTGACAGTAAGAGCTGTTTGGCAGTGGAACACACTCCCTCGGAGCATGGTGGGGTCTCCTTCCTTGGAGGTCTTTAAACAGAGGCTGGATGGCCATCTGTTGGGGATGCTTTGATCGTGATTGCCTGCGTGGCAGGGGGTTGGACTGGATGCCCCTTGTGTCCTCTTCCAACTCTACAATTCTATGATTCCATGAACTCACAGAGAGCCCCACTGGGAACATAAATGGGGTGGGAGGCAGTGTTTTGTGGGGACTCAGGGATGGATGTGTAGAAAGTAAGGGTTTTCCTGGGTTCATCATAGCCTGGACTGGGACCACAGGTGAGCTACATCAAGCCTGAGGGCAGAAGTTCCTCTCTGCTGCTATATACCCTTTCCTGGGACTAAGCACCAGACAGAATGGGTTTTAGTAGGACTTTATCAGACCATCCTCCATTAATGTTCATTTGCCGGCATACATTGTGGTGCTTTTATGCCGATAAAAGAACCCTCCAACCAAACCTACCTCTGCCAGTGTCAATGAGGCTTCCCCAGCAGTAACGGAACACAAATGGAGTTCTGTTTACTTCCTGGGTTGAGATCTTGCTGATTCTCATGAGAAGACACTAGCGTGGGAAATTCAAAAATTAAAGTAAAATAAAGGGACAAAAAGTTTACACAAGAACAAAAACACACTTTAAAGGTCCCAAGTACATGGGGGGGGGCATAAAAAGAGCACCCCCTATATGGCTGTCGTGATCTCAACAGGAAGTGTTTGCCCATTGATGCTGTAGTCACATGAGCACAATGGCGCGAGGATTCAAATGCTGCTGGCACAAAAGTAGAATAGGAGATCTATTGACGCCTTGGCCCATCAATAGAAAAGTACACCTCATTTACATTACATGATCGCGAAAGGACAATGTTGTCTGGGATGCACGCCCTTTCATGATCATTAGGCATCCTTATGACGCCATATTTGCCTGATCTGATAAAGTCTGTAGACATACTGTACATATGTACATAGGGTTGTACATGTGAGCAGTATTTACCCCCTTCCCTCAATTAACTCATATTTTTATTACAATTCCACTAAGATTGACAAAAGGTACAGCTTCAGATATTTTTATTTTCAGCCACATGCACCTACTTTACCAGGGTCTTGGGTGAACATGAGGAGGATTTGGATGATGAAATAATTGTTCTGTTTGTTTAAAGGGATGTATGGTTTAGATAAAGTCTACCTAAAAATCTTGAAGGCACCTTATCTTGTCAGATCTTGATGGGTCAGAGATCAGCCCTGGTTAATACTTAGAAGAGAAGCTGCCAGGGAATACCAGGTGCTCTGGTTTATATTCTTAGGAAGGCAATGGTCAACCACTTCTGACTATTCCTTGCTTAAGAAAATCCTGTGAAATTCATGGGATTGTCATAAATTGATAGGTGACTTAAAGGAACATACATTACATAGCATTATGGTTCAGACCACTTCCTATCTACTACCATCTATTCTTGAGTATCCAAAACTTGCTCTGGATGGAATAAAGAAAATAAAAAAGGATAGATAAAAGAAGGAGGAGGAAATAAAGGTGGAATTGGAAATGGAGAAGGGAACAGGGAATCCCAGAACCCACATGGCTCTATACAAAGGGGGAAAATTGATGCGGGGAGATAAGGGTTGTACATTATATTACCTTTAGACAGTGAGATCATTAATCTAGAAGACTAATTCAAAGGCCCCCTAACTGCTGGCTGTGCCATGGGGTCTTCTGCATACTTCTTCCTTTTCGGTTCTTCCTAGAACATCACGTCACACAGTCCCAAGATCTTTGGAACTCCCTGCCTAGCAAGGTTTAGGCTGGTTCTTGCCCTGCTCTCTTTCTAATGGCAGGTTAGGACTTTGCTATTCATACAGGCATTTAGCAGTTGACCTCCTTTGCTGTGGAAGGAGTTTTTTTTAACTGCATGGGGCTATATTTCTCTTTTATTGGCTCGTTATAGTCTGTTTTAAATTTTATGCCTTCATTCATTTTGTTCATTTGTACTATCCTATTTTAAGATATCTTGAGTCCCATTGAAGGGAGAAACAGAGGAGTATATAAATTATCAAATAAATAAATAAAATAAATAGAACCACCCACGTGATAAAATGAGCATTGTCAGATTGCAAGAAGTTGAAGGCAGAGAGGACAAACAAGTATGCAGAGTGGACATTAATGTTTTAAAAAACTGGGAAGTTGCAGTTAGGGGGCACTAAGTCAGGCATGGTAGTAATTAATTCTCATAGCCTAGCTTCTGACAAAAAAAGCCCTCCTGTTGTTTTGTATTTGAACTTGTTTTATTTGAAACAACTTGATTTGTTTTATTCAAATTTTAATACTGTTAGATGCTTTATCTAACAGTATTAAAATTCAAATAAAACAAATCAAGTTGTTTCAAATAAAACAAGTTCAAATACAAAACAACAGGAGGGCAGATTTGAAAAACACATGTCATCATATCAATAAGAAAGAGAAAACAACGTACAACTAGTTATAACCTTTCAGCAGCAAGCCAGCTTAAACACCAAAGGCAGAAGGACAGCAGAGAAGAGACCAGCCTAGCTTCCCCTGATAAGGGAGACCTAGAGCCAATATGTAGCCACCAGGAAAGCCCTCTGCCCTCACTTCCCCACCAAATGTGCTTCCAAGAGATCACCCCACCCCCAATTTTAACACCAGAGCAGGCTTGTAGAGGACGAAATGGTCTTTCAAGTAATATGGTCCCAAGTCATGTAATGGCTTCATAGGTCACAGTGTGAGTTGTTCCTGGAAGCAGATTGATAGCCACAGAAGATGTTGCTGCTGCTGAGTTATGTCCTCCCTTTAATCAGCCCTGGCAACAGTTCTGCTGCAGCATTTCACACTAGCTGAAGTTTCGAAACACCTTTCAAAGGCAGCCCCATGTAGAACACATGGTCCAAGTGGCATGTAACTAAGGCAGGTGTCATTCCGGCCAGATCAATTGTCTCCAAGAATGGGTGCCATTGATGTGCTAGCCCCAGCTGTGCAAGGCTGAATCCAGGAGTACACCCAAACTGTGAAGCTCAGTTCTAAAGTGGAATGTGACCCTGTCTCTATTCCATGATCTATCTTTCAAATTAACGGGACAACCTTGGGCTTGTCTGGAAGCATCAATTTGTTCATCCTTATTCAGCCTCCCACCAGCATTAGGTTGTACTTTAGAACCAAAGTAACTTCCTCTAATTTAGATGGAAAGGAAAGATATTGCTATCTTCATATCAGTATTTCAGAGAGAGACCTTTCTGCCCTGGTAGGTAAGCAAGTGGAAATATGGCCACAAAACCAGTTTTCTCCCATATTCTCACTTGCCTTTGCTCAATATTCTGAGGTCAGGCACTATAGTTTCCCCAGTCCCTTCTACTCCCAGATGACTTATCTCATTGTGTCATTTCCTTTCCCCACTTCCTCCAAGCCCTAACTATCTCTGTCTCTGCTCATTCTGCTTGAGTGTTCCTTTCTTTCCCCTTCCTTTCTCAGTGCTGCTTTTTCTAGGGCACTGCCAGCATTGTAGTGGAGCCAGGGTCCAGAGGGTTAAACACCAGTGCTCTGATTACCAGGGACACTGATGTCATCAGTCCCTTTCCCTAGGATCCCCAGTTTTTCCTGAGCTTAACTGCAATTTTCACTGTAGCTGCAGGGTGGGTGGGCAAGGATGGGTTTTCCTGGCAGCAATACTTTATTGTAACAAGTCCCTGTAGTAATTCGAAGTGTAAGCGTGCACACACATTACAGTGGAATGCAGCTGCCTACATTTTTTACTCTGCTTGAGAGCATGGTGATGGAGGCTGTTGTGTTGACTGCCTGCACTTCACAATTTACCTGATCTGACGAATAGATTTCTTGGTTGCAAAAAGAGAAGAGTAGAAGTCTTATGTCACAGTCTGAAAAGAAGGAGAAGGGGAAGAAGCAGAAATGAGAAAGGGCAGGAAAGGGGCAACATTTAAAACAAGTACACAGCCAAGCAATAAAGAGTCTTGTGACTACAGAAATATATCATGATCAAGACTTCATATGCCTTTATTTTATTTTATTTTATTAGAGATGTCTGAAATAACAACAAGGGGTTCTGTATAACATGACTATACAGGAAGTTTGTAATAAATTACAAAGTAGGATTAAGAAATAGAGGAGAATGCAAGAGGTGTATTGTATGATATAAATGAAAGCAAGGGTCTTAGGTATTCACTTCCAAATTTCACCATTCACTTGTAAGCAACAAGAACTTGGTTGCCTTATCACTTTGGCTGATTTCTCATCCCACTCGCATGCAGCTATACCATTATTAATTTAGGAGAGCAGATGCTGTTTCCTTGAGGTCTCCAGAACAATCCAGGGCAAATGGAGCAGCCAAGCCATGTTGGTTGGGCTCCTCAGCAAGAAATTCTTTTTTTGGTGAGTAATTGAATGAAAGAGGCAGTCGGAGCTGGTGGTGGGAGCTGACTTCCAGCCCAACATCATTAGGAGAACTGCACACAATGGGAAATGACAGAGGGATTCAAGTGTCCAATTTCTCTCTTGAACTCTCTGAACAGGAGGCTCCAGTCAGGGAAGTCCCTGCTCCCCCTGCCTGTCCCTCACTTCCCTTCCCTGACAGTTTCTTTATTAATTAACAGAGTTGGCCAGCGGACGGAAACAGAGGACAATAATCAACACAGATGGGGCCACAGACCTATTTTTAATAATGTGCATTGCATCCATCCTAATTGGCAAAGAAACACTGACCTGATTGGAATGGCCAGGCGGGAGCCTCTTGGGCCTTTTCTTCCTTTCTCTCCTCCCCCCTCCTTTCTCCCTGTACTTTAATTTTTGTTTGGTGCAAAACTGACTTGGTGGGAGTGGGTGCATAAGAAAGAGGAAACCCAGCTTCGAGGAATGAACATCAGAGCGGAAGGATAGCAGACCAAACTAAGGAGCTCTGGCTGAGGAGGCTGGGAATGGTGGACAATGGTGGAATGGGTGGCTGTGGGAGGAATCACCTCATTTAGTGGCAGTATCACAAAAGGAAAGGCGGAAGAAGAGCCCAGTTGCTGCCTAGGACGATGTTCCACTGCCTGGAAGGAAGCATGGGAGAGAGAAGGAGGGGGGGCATGTGTGTGTGTGTGTGTGTGCATGTGTGTGTGGAGCAGAGCGTCTAATCTCAAGAACAAAGCTGCCTGCTGAGCAATTATTATCACCCATGCAGCAGCAGCACTTGGCAGTCTTCACAGAAAGTCAGGTACTGGGATGTTTTGTGCTATATGAAGTAATATGGTGGCGGGCGGGGGGGGGGGAGAAGATGTTAACAGCAATTCTGGCAACACCAAAAAGCAGGGAGAGGGAAGGACAGGGCCCAGAATCAAAACCAAGTGCATAGTTTTAGAGTGTGGAATGGGAGTAGGAATGATGCAATGCCCACCGTACCGCTGAGTCTTGGTGCCATCCAGTCTGCCCCTATTTTCAGCAGAAAAACCCAGGAAGATTATACTTAACCTGGCAAAGTCTATGGTCCCTGAAAGGGGAAGAAGTGCTAAATGAGCTGTGGTTAAGGATGGCTTGTTAGGGCTAGACCTGATACTATTTGTTATTGTTGTGCCCTTCCAAGTTGTTTCTGACTCATGGTGACACTTAGGTGAACCCAACATACGAGTTTTCTGGGCAATATTTGTTAAAAGGGCGGTTGCGTTTGCCTTCCTCTGAGGTTGAGAGAGTGTGACTTGCCCTAGGTCACCCAATGGGTTTCCGTGGTTGAGTGGGGTTCAAATCCCTGCTTGGCCATGGAAACCCTTCCATAGCAGCCCCTGATACCTCCTTAAGGAAATCCACTTTATGCTTTCAGAGCACTCCCTTGTAATTGACATCAGAAGTGTCCAATTAGGGCTGGAACAAGACATGGTGAGTCCCTAAGCTATGTCACATTTAAGTAGCCCCATAGTATTACCAAGAATAAAACAAAATGAAACACAAAGCCTCCTCATAATCTGAAGTAATGCTGAACTGTTCTTTACTTAGCTTGTGCCTACATCCAAGTGCCTGAGCCCTGGACCCAATAACTCTTGCCCTGCTAGTTGTACCTGGACTTTCCCTGTTTCTGCTCCAGATGACAAGGAGAAGTCTTCTCCCTGACAGCGCCCTCCATTGTTTCTGCTTCTGTGTTGGTTGTTTTCCAGGTCAGTTAGCTTCCACCACAGCTAGAGAACTGGCTAGCAAGGACAGTTTCTGAGGCTGAATAGTACCAAGAACCAGGCAGAGGGGAGGAAGAGCATTCCTATACTGGTCTTCCAAAGCTCACCTCTCTGTCCTCTACCTTCTTCCAACACACAAGGATCCTGAATCCAACAAAACAGAAAACTGTCTACCAAGGCAACATTTGTGTAGCTGTTTTATTGGTGTTTTTAAAAAATGGGATTGAAGGCTCAAAATACACATCACATAGGAGTTCAATGTTGTTTTATTTTACAAAAACAAAATGTCTGGGTGGGTGAGTAATACTGGTGCTACAGCATTGGTGGAAGGGGGTTGTCCCATCCTTTGGGATGTCCTTAAATAACACCCTGCCTGCTGTTGGTCACTGAAGGCCAAACCCAAGCCTGTAAGCCTAACTCTATCTGTCAAAACCAGGGAGAAAACAAATACTACTCTTTAATATTTGCTCAATATTCAGATGTTCTGAAATGCTGTGGAGGAATTAATCTCCACAGGAAACTGTGCATTTTCTTTTACATAAAAAGACTTGCTTTCTGTGCAGGGAAAAAAATTCTTCCACATAATTATTCCTCCACAACAGCTCAGGATGTTGAAATACTTGGAGAAGATTGCACAAGATTCTCACTCATCTATTATTCTTTCCAACAAGGTTTCCTGACTATCAGCAAACCCAGTTTACAACCTGGGAATGAACAATAATATTCTTTCCATCCCTTCTCTTGCAGTAGTTAAAAATGTGTACAGAAAAAACTGCACAAATGAGGTAATGAAACTGATGTCACAAGAATAGTAAGATCACGATGGTTTTATTGTAGAGTAGCTGCAGTACCCAGCATTGCTCAGAAGGATCACTGAGCATTGCTAAGGACCATTCAGGCTGCCATCACACTGCAGAAATAATGCAGTTTGACACTGCTTTAACTGCCATGGCTCAATGCTGGGGAATTCTGGGATTTGTAGTTTTGTGAGATATTTAGCCTTCTCTGTCAGAGAGCTCTAGTGCCACAACAAGCTACAAATCCCAGGATCCCATAACATTAAGCCATGGCAGTTAAAGTAATGTCAAACTGCATTATTTCTGTAGTATGGCAGCAGCCTCAGTTTCAACTGTTCTGGGGGATGAGCGCCTATCCCTTTGCAAACATTTCTCTTACCAGATTTTCACACTACACTTTTATAGTGTTACTATTCCACTTTATTTGCTATAGCTGCCTCCTGTGGAATCCTGGGATTTGCAGTTTAGGGAGGGGCATTTGCAACTCTCAGCCAGAGAGCTATTGGGCCTCACTAAACTACGAACCCCAGAACTCCACAGCAGGAAGCCAGAGCAGTTAAAGTGGAATAGTAACACTATAACAGTGTAGTGTGAAAATCTCCTTATTGTACAGAGAGAGCATACCTCTTCTGATGAGCCACCAAGCACACTATTCTGTATGAATGAAAAAAACCCAGGCCTCCAAGTGAATTTCATGTATGCCATGTAGATTATATTTGACATTTGACCACACAAAATACTTTGAAATTTGGTGAAAATCTGCTTAGCTACTTTTAGGAAATGTGGTTAAAAAAATAATAGAGAAGCTTAATTTTATTCATATAGATTCATTAAGCCAAATCAGTCCAATTAATATATACTTGGATAGACTAACAAAAAGTTAAAATAAATAATTTATAACTAAAATCACACAATCTCCTCATAGCAGCTACATGCGCAGTCACACAAGTGTATTACTAGTTGTATTTTGAACATGTTCCATTCAAGCTTGACACAGAACATCCCTTGTGGTCTCTGTCCATTGACCTTAATTGGGCCTTGCTGTACCACATCTTCTGTATCAATGGGAGGCAAGAGTGAATATTTGTAGTCTAAATTACACCCCTGCCAGTAAAAGAAGAGGATAATTGAGGAAATCAGAGAAAAAAACTATCACGCAAACTCATGTCACCTCAGTCTCTTGGAACTTGCCAGAACTTCATGCAAATCAAGGGCAACACTAGCTAATTTCCTAGGTCGTTCATGATGAAAATACCACATTTCATGGCTTGTTGCCTATTCATAGAAAACTCCTATTAAAACTTGGCAGATTATTTATACAATTTAAACAAATGGTGATAAAAATTATGCAATATTCTGTTGCCAATAAAGAGGCATTCAGCTTAATATCTAGCTGGTATATGTGGTAATAGGAAGAAGATGGGGCTCTGTGAAGTCTGCTCGTTTTGTTTATTGGTGTGCCAAAGAGGTGTACCTAGGAGGCCTTAAAAATAATGCAACAAAGATGCAGCTAAAATAGTACCAATCCAATATAATGGGAGAGCATATCAAACACAAAAGGGAGTCTAAAAAAGTCAAATGGAAGCCAAGTGCTGGCCTAAAAAGAGCAGTGTTTGACTGAGAATGAAAAATCATCAATGAAAGGGCAAGGTAAATCTTCCATGGCTAGGAGTTCTGTTCACCTTGGAACTGCTGTATAGAAGGCCATTCTCTCTTAATCCCACCAGCCATCTCTTAGCTGGTAGTAGAACATCCAGATGAGCCATTCCAGCTGAATGCAGGGACTGAGCAAGGTTCCATATAGGAGGTGGCAATCCTCAAAATACCGTACTCTGCCCCTAAATTGTTTGAGGTTCCAAGAGTGATAAACAGAATTTTGAACTGCATCCAGAAATGAAGCAGCAGTAACATACCCTCAGCAATCATCTGCAGTCTGAACCAGGTGAATTAGTACAGTGACTGGGATTCTATTTTCTGAGGGTGCTCCCTCCAACATATGGTGAAGCAATATGGATTTGACTCCTGCCGGCATGCTTTGCCTGTTATGAATTCATCTCTAGACCTGACAGTACAGAAGTTTCCTGTAAAATTCACTGTACCCTTCTTATGACACAGGACCGGGACAGATCCAGTTCTCAAATGGAGACACTTTGTTGCTGCCAATAGAATTTTAAAATTGCATTTCTTTTACTGATTTTGTTCCTGGTTGCCTCACACTCATTAAGGGGGTTAATCTAACCTTTCATCTGCATCAACACTCCCTCAAGATCACCATGAGCACCACTTAAGCAAACACTTCAACCAAGATTCCGATCTGTTGCTCTTTCTAAAAGCCATATTTGCCAGATGAAGAAGCTAATGGGCTTCAAAAGGCAGCACAGTGTATTTTGTGCCCTTTGGTTGGCCTAAAAAAAAAAGGTATAATCACTATGTATAAATTCAAAATAGACTTGTATAGACTGTACTGAAGTCACCCTGTCTTGGTTCAGTTATGCTGTTCATGGTCAGGTCCTCAGTCTGCATAAATAAATAAAAAAAGCTGCACCAAAGCTGGGCAAAAGTATTTCAAGTTGGTGGCACCCCCTCAGGATCCAAGTCTAGCCCCAGATCATGAAACAAACTTTTCAAAGTGAATTACAGCCCATCCCAAACTGAGGCCTGAAGTACAGTTGTCCCTTCATATTTGCTGGGGTTTGGTTCCAGGACCCACCATGGATACCAAAATCTGTGAATACTCAAGTCCCATTATATGCTCTCTCTCTCGCTCTCGCTCTCTTTGGCTTTTCTCCTCAAACGAAGATTCAGGAAGGACTCATCCCACACTTTCTGCAAGCGCGCTGATGACTAAAAAGGCCAATCCAAGATAAACAAGTCTGGTTGCACAAAGAACAGCAGAAGGTCTCCTTGGATGATGTTTCTGGGTTGTGATTCTTTGTGCGTCGTCGTTTCTCTTCAAGACTTGTTTGGCGTGAGTTTTCAAATAAGGCTGCAGCATTGTGGATAGTGCGTCTCCATGCCTCCTGATGTGAGGCCAGGGCGGACCATTGTTGGAGATCAATTTGGCCGAGCCTGAGATGTTGTTTCAGGGAGTCCTTGCATCGCTTTTTTGGAGCGCCCCTCTTACGGTGACCCATGGCGATGGCATAGCAAAATGGTCTCCCTTATATAAGATGGCAAAATCAAGGTTTGCTTTTTGGATTATTATTTTTAAAAGAATATTTTCAAGCCATGAATACTTAAATTTGTGGATACCAAATCCGTGGATACGGACAGACAACTGTATTTTTGTCTTGCAATTGTTTGTCCACATCCATAAATGCAAGAAACCAGGGGGAAACTTCTCTAGCTTGAGATGGAGAGGAAAGGAGAGACATAGCTGTTTGTCCTCGATCTATTGATGTTAAGAATACTCTAAGGATATTATCACACCAGCCTTGTGTCTCATGGCAATGACATTATTAAAGGAAACAGGAACCTACCAGTCATAAAATATTATCACATCTCTCTTCATTGGTGCAACTGCACCTTTGGCAACCCTGTGCCACCATAGGTCCCTTTGCGTCAGTTCTGGGATGACCGCAGTCCCATAGCATGAGGAGGCCTGATTCTCCTCCCCCTCCCCCCACTATTTCAAAGCAGGCTTACTCTGTGCTACTTTGCAATAGTGAAGGGAAGGGGGGAGAGAAGGGGAGAGCAGGAAAATCAGGCCCCCTCATACCATGTGACTGCAGTGATCCCAGAACTGAAGTGAAGGGACCTATCGCACCAGGGGCAGCAGCAGAACAATAGCGATATTGGCAGGTATTGACATGATTTTTCCATCAGTTGAAAGAGGTACAACAGTAATGACTAGAGGGCTAAGCAGCAACAGGATAGCCATGATGTTGTCTAATACGTACTGGCCAAATTCATTACTATCCTGATGAAATTCCACTTTAGCTGCCTTGTGTGATAAAGTCCTAAGTCTCTACTAGTCCTTCCCCACTGACTTCCCATGTAGGTGTCAAAGAGAAAGTCAAGAGCTAAGAAGGAGGACAAGGTTGACCCCAGCCCCATATTCTGGAATCTGTCACTAGTTTGAACTGGAACTAGTGGAAAGCAGTGCTTCTTATCCCAGTCCAGAAAGGTACCTTAGATGGATATACAGTAATGGTTAATGCACTGAAAGCCAGCACTAGTGAGAAGCCCAAAAGAACTAACAGGAACACACCTCCAGGCAAGTTCCCTGTACAGTCATCCAGCAAGACAATCAAAGTTGTCTCAGGTTGCATCCAGACTGATTAAAAAGGCCAGATTTCCTGCCTGTTCTTTTTGATTTTATTTTGGTGATCCATACACATTTTGTTTATCCCAGAATATTTTCTGTCAGCTCTTGGTACAATTAGAGACTTTTTAAACCAGCTCTCCAGGTCAGTTTATTTTAACCCAAGATAAAATCAGAAAGAACAAGAACACAATCTGGAACTTTTCAATCAGTCTGGATGAGCTGTCTCAAAATCGGGCAAAAACCCAGACTGGTATGGATTTTGATTACATCCCCTCTCTCCCCTGCTTCCCCAGTGGAAAAGGACAGAAGGGTGCTTTCTATCCATATCTTGTCTTAAACTAACATCCATGGGAATGCGCAGAGCAGATGACTGTGGAAAGGACCACAGATGAAAGCCTCCTTGCACATGCTTGTTATAGAACCATATCTATTCATGAGTTCTGTGATAAGTGCATTTTTGCTGCTTTGCTTGCAGCTGCAACTATCCGGGACCCAAATACTCACCACTGACTAGGAGCGGGCAACAACAGTGGTTCTGGGTATTGGATATACTGTACTACTGTACTGGAGGAAACTTTAAACTTGGTGCCAAAGAACGGTTGGCTATATTCCCCTCAGTAAGCAAAATCAACAGAGACTCTGTTTAAAAACACAGCAAAATGTAGCAATTCCAGACACAGATAATTATCAGCCATCCAACCCTATTGTTCCCCCCTTTCCACACTGGGTCTAGCTTAAACAAACTAAATACTTCCACAAGCCTTTAAAGGTATATTAAAATAGCTTTACTCATGACCTTCATGTGCATTTCCAAAGTACACAGGTAGAGAACTTGAAGATAGACAGGAATAACAAAAAAAATATATCTTGATAGCTACATCTCTAAAACTAAATATGCAGGAGACCCCTTTTGAGGCATGCTGCCTCCGGAGGGAGTCAATGGCGACTGGACCTTGTGTCTTCCAGACAAAGGAAACTTAAAGGACCTTCTTCTTCCAGAAGACTCTCAGGTTACAACAGGAAGTTATCTCATCCTTTCTGTTTACATTCAACCTTGCTTAATTTAATAGTAAACAAACTCAGCATATTAGATTGCCACTATATCCCAATACTGGGGGGTGGTAAGGAATGTCCAAAATGTCCCACCAAGCAGGTTTTACACTTTCTGGAATTTGTTCTCTTCAAACAGTTTTTCTCAGCACATTACAGAAAGGCAGCCCAGATAGATTTCAACATTTTAAAAAACAAATGTTTTTATTTTTTTTAAAAAAATATTAAACAGTAGGTGATTATCTACAACCGATCTGAAAGGTAAATGGCCCCTCTAGGGTCACAGTTTGGCCCACCCCTATATAAGCATTGATTTAGTGCTGCTGGGAATGGTTACTCCATCCATAGTCCTTTTTACAGAATTTGGGAATATTGATCCAACCATTCCTGATCAAGAAAACAAAAGTAGGTGTTAAAAATCAAGGAACATTTCATGTTGTTCCCTATATGTTGCTCTCCCTCATAAGGGTTCACATACATAAATAATACTGTCTAATAATGAACAACCACTGGGAAAAGCAGATATTAAAAGCAGAGCTCAAAGTAACAGACCTGGAGCCAAGCATTTCTTATTAGAAGAAGAAATTTCACCCAAAAGAACAAATTTCAGGCACCAAGTGCTAGAGGCACATTCAGTGGGAAATCAGTGAGCAAGTACTACTCATTTTAAGAAAACCTATCACAGAAAAGGAAAGAGGGTTCATGGGGATTCAATTAAATCTCTGGCTTCTCTCAGGATTGCTCATATCTGTAAATCAAGCTGCTGTTCTTAGTCACAGCTACACCAATGAACTGAAAACAGCAACAACTGGCCATCTTAGAAATAGCTTGGGTAGGATAGAGTAGAGTAGAGTGGAGGACAGGGGGAAGGATGGAATGGATGGTGATTTGGGAGGAACCAAGTTTTTGTCCCACGAAAGATCCTCATATAGGAGCAAATTTGTGGTACTGGGGAGCATCAAGAACTTTGGACTGGCTGTTTCATTTCCAAGGGCAAAAAAGATCATTGTCCTTTATATGGATCACCCATATAAAGGTTATTTAAGAAGATGAGGTGGCAAAAAAGTTGGATTGACCACCTGTGCCTTAAAAAGTAATTGGCCAGCAGAGAGCACCATCGTCTTGTTTTCATTCAGCCCTTCTCATTTGCCTTGGCAAAAGCAGATGAGCAGGATGCTATGTGTGCATGTGGCATTCAAAGGCATTCAAAAATAGACTCAGTGGTCTTGCTTGCCACCAATAAAATGGGAAGTCTTCAAGCCTGCAGCCAAAGGATGTCAGCAATCATGCTTACTGCCAGATGAGCTATAATGATGAAAAGCTTACCATGCATACCATCTAGCAAAACATAGACGGCATATACAGAAGACAAAGGCTTGTCCATAGTCCAGTTCAATTACCTCATGGCTCCGCAGAGACCAAGTAGTGTATTTAAAAAGTTCTAGAACAGTGTAACAAACTGCTGCACAGAAATTAAATGAGCCAGGTCCCAAGCAGTCTCATTTGAGAGCTCAATTTAAGTGTAGCTAAAGAAGGGGGTATACATCATTATCACTATCATCTGCACCATAATAATGCTATTTAAACAGTCACCAATACTTCAGTCAACCACATCACATACATTTATTTCAGTGATCCCTACAATAGCTTATACTACTGCAAGTCAGTATTATTGTTGTTGTTGTTCCAGATGGGGGAGGCAGCAAAGAAAACGGCATGCTTGAGCTCAGTCACAAGTTGGCTCAGGTTGTGTACCTCAGCAGTGCCTCAGCACTGTCTCATAAGTGGCCAAGGATGCATTCTCTGCCTTGCTGCAAAAAGCGTATCTCCTGATCAAGAAATTTATTTTATTTATTATTTATTTATCTATGCAGTTTATATGCCACCATTCTTCCAAAATGGGACACAAGGCAGCTCAGAAAACAATTAAAATCACAGTGAAAAGCAATTAAAATTAATTAAAAACATACAAAGTAAAAAAAAAAAAAGAAACAGATAAAAACAACATAAAAAACAGAAATGGCCCAGGCCCTACTAAGGGCTTGCCTAAATGGGTTATTTACCCTATCTTGCTCGTGTCTTGGAGCCCTGCAGGCCATACGACACAGGGCTTTTGCCTTGTTTTGCCCACAGGCATTCCTGATGAAGTCAGGGGCAAAGATGGGGTAAAGCCCATTAAAATGTTATATTTTAATACCTGGGGGGGAATGCCTTATTTCAGAAAAACAAACAAACAAACAGATTAGGTCCTGTGGGAACACAGGAGTCCATATTGGCACTCAGACCCATATCTGCATCTGCCTCTGCCACCATTTTAGTCACACTCTCTGAAGCCAGAAAGGAGGCCCTCAGCATGTGATTAAGGCCCTTGCATGTTATCAGCCTTGATCATATGCTGTGGGCCTCCTTCCTGGCTTCAGAGAGTGTGATGCAGACGGCAGTGGAGGTGGCTGCAGATATGGGTTGGTGTGTCCATGTGGACTTCCTTTGATTTTGTGTAGGTAATGGGGAGGCGGGGAGCAATGGGCCTGATCTGGGGCCAGAATATGTCGCCGGGAAGTCAGTGTTTTCTGGCCTGTATAGACAAGCCCTGAGTGTCATTCCTGGCAGGGAAAGGGGCAAGAAAGTCAGAAAATTAAAAAGAGGGGCACAGTATTGTTTTGGTTCTGCTTCACTCCATTAAAACTGCAGGAATCTAGCTTACAAAATGGCCTGTTTGCTCCTGTTCCTGTTGGATTATATCCTCTGCCCACTCAGTCAAATTATTCAGAAGCAATAGGTCGTTGCTGCTTGTATTTTGATTTCTTACATTCCCTAGGTCCCAACAGAGCTGTGTATGAACAACAATAGCAACAACAACAACAATCATCATGAAATAATAGCCATAATGATACGCTTATCATGTTATGATATGATCTATGAAATCATCTTAGATAAGATCACAATAGCACAATTACAAGCACACTGCTGGGAACATGCCATGCCACCCAATGATACCCCACTGATTTCTAGATTCTTGGACAGAGTAAGAGTCACTGATGATCCAAAACTCAAGTTGCTAATAGCTGGTAGACTCTGAAACCAAGAAGAATAGTCCCATCTATGGCAATTTCATTCAGGTGCTTAGTCAGTTTGGAATTGCTCCCAGAGCACCTATTACCACTGGAACCCCAGTTTTTTTTTTCTTTCCTAGCATTGCAGCAACCCATCATAGTGGTTGAAGAATGGTATTCCTTCCTTTCTTCCTTTCTTTCTGCGAACACTTATATGTACAGAAAGATTCTAGTCCACATCAATAATTATATGTACTAAACTAGTAGAGAATGGTAGTTGCTTCATTTCTAGAGGATAGTCTTGTCTGTTCCAGCATTTTCTTTTCAATAGCAGCCAGTAAGACATCATGAGGAAGCTCATTAACAGGGTATGTGGATGATGACTATTCCCCATTGTTTGCCCTCAGAGGCATTCCATCTCCAAACACAGATGTGTCATTTATCAGTCATCTCTGGCTTTTCTCTGCAAACAAAGATTCAGGAAGGACTCATCCCGCGCTTTCTGCAAGCTCGCTGATGACTAAAAAGGCCAATCCAAGATAAACAAGTCTGGTTGCAGAAAGCACAGCAGAAGGTCTCCTTGGGTGATGTTTCCGGGTTGTGATTCTTTCTGCGTTGTCGTTTCTCTTCAAGACTTGTTTGGCGTGAGTTCTCAAATAAGGCTGCAGCATTGTAGATAGTGCGTCTCCATGCCTCCCGATGTGAGGCCAGGGTGGACCATTGTTGGTGATCAATTTGGCTGAGCCTGAGATGTTGTTTCAGGGAGTCCTTGTATCACTTTTTTTGGAGCGCCCCTCTTACGCTGACCCATGGCGAGTTCTCCGTAGAGTAGTATTTTGGGGAGGCGATGGTCCCCCATCCTAGAAACATGCCCTGCCCAGTACAGCCATGTTCTCAATATCATGGCCTCAATGCTGGTGATCCCTCTTGCTCAAGGACAGCAACATTAGTCACATAGTCAGTCCAGTGTATATTTAGGATTGTGCGTAAACAGCGCTGATGAAAGCGTTTGAGGAGTCGTAAGTGGTGGCAATAGGTGTTCCATGTTTCAGACCTGTAAAGGAGAATTGACAGTACAAGCTGTATACACATTGATTTTTGTGCTTCACCTCAGGTGTTTATTACTCCCGACTCTTTGTAAAGTCTTCCAAATGTGCTATATGCCTCTGTTGAAATCCCGTCTTCTGTACAACTATTAGAGGTACTGAAATCCTATCCTCTTTGGCATTTGACAACTCTTCTACATTTACACTTTTAATATCTACTTCCCTTCACTGCTTTTAATGGAAAATACTAACATGCTGAAGACTGAAGAAGAAGAGGATGATGAAGAGATAGCAGTAGCAGGGAGAATTTAACAAAACCTTCCTTTTCTCCTAAATTCGGCATTGAATATCTGTTCGTAATGTGCTGTTTGCAATATGCTTTAATCATGAAGTCTGAACAATGATCTTGAACTATTCACCCACATATATATTTAAAATTAGAAGTCCTATATAATAACCACAGGTAATTGTTAACAATATGGTTATCTCAATAGCATTAAAAAAAAGTTAGAATTCCATGTTGCTGTTTCCTTCATATATATAACTATGGCAGAACTTCCATATCCAAAATATTTCCCACCTTTTAAAAGTGCTTTGTCTCTTAAAATGTGCGAGGAAATTAAACCAGTTGAAAACCAAATGTTGCCTACAAACCATTAGTATAGAAAATGTCTAAAGTGATCTATATCTCTTCAAGAACTTATTAAAAGGGATAAAGTGGAGAAAATACCTCTTAAATCAAGAAGATTGAATCACAAGGTACTTGAACCCAAGACAAAGACAATACCTGCATTTCAAGCCTTAATTCAATTGTACAATACAAGGCATTCAGATATTACATTTCATGTTTAAGGCATCATTTTAAAATGGACTATGATTCAAAAATGTTTATCTTTATAATTCCAAGATATGTATTAAAGATATATATTAAGACATATAATCAAGAATTATTAACTGTAAGAAATTTACATCTGAAAAAAAATGAAGGAAAAAAAACTGACCTTGCAATTTACAAAAACATTTTTAATGGACATTATATCTACAGTATTTACATCTATTTGTATACTATTTACTGAGCATCTCACAGTAAACAATAATGAAACAATCCAAAGATATATTATTCCATTAAATTTAGGAAAGACAAACTCTTGAAGGTCTAACTAATATTCAACTGATGGGCTGGATAACATATAGCTCATTGCTAAATTTTCCTTCCATAGATAGAGGAGGGTAAATGTAGGATTTTGGAGGGACTTTTGGTTGCTGTGTTCATGCAGTGTCTGTGAACATGAATTATAATAATTGTGACGTTGTAAGTCAGGCTTACAACATGATCATTACTGAACAGGCTGCCAGCCCTTACTTACAAATTATGTAACATCATACTTACATCCCAGTAAATATGCATAGGATTGCACCATGATTCCCATGTGGCCCTCCAAATGTTATTGGACTATGATTCCCAGCATTCTTCAGGACTAGCAGTCCAGCAACACCTGCAGGGCCACATGAGTCCTCTTCCTACATTAATCTGTCTCACAGTGCTCAGCTGGACTGTGAATCAAGTGTTGCCCAGAAGTTCTTCTCTTGGGATATTAAACAAGAGTCTGTAGATTTGCAGTCAGGGTTCAGCAGGCAGGCATATAAAGTCAAGTCCTTTGTAGGTGCTTGTACTGCCCCTAATGACAAATCAAGTATCATTTCCTCTCCAGAAACTCTTCTATGGCTTGCAGGGTCAAACAGAAGTGCTTTCATATTAGCACAAAAGCAGGGGATCAAATACAAGTATAAGAAACACACACACACACACACACACACACACCAGAAAATAAGAAACAACAGCACACACTGCTGTTTTCCAACACATTTTGAAAAATGCAACACATGGTGTATTCAAAAAGACATTTTATAGACACACAGGACTTTATCAGAGGGGGCTGTAATTGCAGAATTACAGCATGACAATACTGCAAACAGGTTCCCATTATTGCATAACGTCATTGTCCTCCCATGGTCAATGTGTGCTCCACCCATTAATGGCTCATCACTTTTTATTGACAGGAAAACCTGTGAATACACCTCAATACCATTCTTTTCAAAGCATTGATGAGTGTGTGAAATAATGTCCCACTGTAATTGCGCAATTACAGCATGAATGGTTAGACCTTCCCCCCTTTCCCAATGATGCTGTTTTAATGAACTGTCACCTTTTCTTGGTACATTTTTATTTTTGTTTAAGTGTTTGTTAATTTCTTTCAATATTTATGTGTTTCTTGTGTGTTTAAAGTCACATCTTCTCACAAGAACAACCAAAATCTCACCCATAGAAAATCACAGAAGTAAAATCCCATTCTTAAATTGCTAGATGTTGTAATGTAATGATTCCATGGCAGTAGTATCACGCTATTACAGCAATGTGTGATAATTATTGTAATCATGTCACTATGTTTCTGCTTTTCACAATAGTGGAATTATAGTGTTTTTAGATGCTAATCTGATAAAGTTCATAGTCAGCTGTATGAGGAAGCTCCACGTTTTGAAACATTTTTTATTTTTGTAAATACATTGCAAATCAATATTGAAAAAAATTATCACCTGTTTAAAGATTTGGAGATTGGGACTCTCTTTTGCTGGCGTGCTTTTCACAGCATGTTGATAGTTGTACGTTTTGAATTACTTTATGGATATTTCCTTTGAAGAAGAAAAGTTTTTAAAAATTCTTTCATGTCAGCTTTGTACTCTCCATGGAACTTATTGATAGTTGTGAACAACATGACCTGATCACCAGACTCTGCTGCCTCTTTGGTTTGATAAATACCTTTTTTTTTCTTTATATTGGATCAATCCTTGTAATTGTTTCTTGCAAACATTGTTACATTGTCATTATTGCCTAGCCCTAAAACCTCTTGTTTCTGAGTGTCTTTATTGGCAGACTAAGGCTGAATGTCCAGCTGAGAAATATGGTAGGGCAGGGCCATGGCAAGTGAAACCAAAGGATCTATCTTAGGACTCAATCAATGATCCATGCCCATGTACCACCACTGTTATGCAAATGCCAGCATCCTAAGTAGAGACTGGGAAGGGCTGTGGCTCCCACAAAATGTTCACAAATACAGTTCATAAATACTAAGTCAGTTCTGGACTGAACAGAGAGATCTCACTCACCAACAGTCTGGCTATCGTTTGTTAAGGGCTCACTTAGAGGTGTGATTAGAGTTGCCAGGTTTTCAAAGTAGCAATAAAGGATAGTCAAAATTCATGACTCACAGGGTAGATATTCAGAAAGCAGCTAGCTACACGGTGTATTCTGTTTAAATACCAAATAAAAGTTCTGGCTTAATCCCAAATAAAAGTTAATTTAGCCATGTGTTTCTCTGTAAAATTAACATTGGGCTTGTCTACATCATCAAATATCCTGAATCCCCATGCGAATGCTCCTGAATCTGCTGCGACCAGGCCACATGATAGCCCCAGATTCGGCCTTTCCCCCGAATCTGGGGCTATCTGGCCATACATGGCATGGCCCAGATTTGCAGCATTTTGGGGCATCTTACCAGGATGAGAAGTATGTTGTATTTGAGGTTTTCTGTGGAGTTTTGTCTGCAGCTGCCGCCACCACCACTGCGGCCATTGCCACTGGTTCCCACGCCACCATGTCTAATTTTAAACCTTTGGAGACAGTTCACAGCTGAAGGCAGAAATTTTCTCCCTTCCCCTGGCTCAGCAGCGCTGCCTCCACCCGCTTTCCTGCTGCCCTTTGCAGGAAGAGGTGTGTGAAGAAAGTGACAGAAGCACTTCAAGGAAGCGATGGGCGAGCAGGAGACTGGGCAGAAACAGCACTGCTGAACCAGGAGAAAAATGAAAACCAATCCCTTCCACCAGGAACAGCCTCTGGAGCTTTGAATTGGTCACGGTGGCAGTGGTGGCGGCGGACAAAACTCCGGTGGGACAGTGAAGACACGTCCCTGCAGAGAATAATAATGTGCAGGAGTTCAGGGGGAATGTGTCTAAATCCTGGCCTGACTTATCAATTAGCCACTTTTCAGGGCAGTGAGGCAGCAAGAAGCCACCATCTTGCCATTCCACATGTGTTGTCTCATTACCAGAGGTCCATGAGCTTTTTGTGGGCTTTGGAGAAAGCAGCCACTCAGGGGGCTGGCTGATGCTTGAGAGAGGCATGCCTTTCTCATCTGGGAATGAAAATGTAGGTTCCACTCAGGTTCGTGTGTGTGTGTGTGTGTGTGTGAAATATACTGTGTAGTTTTCCATGGTTTTTTTCTGGGCTGTAGGGTTGTGTTCTGGAAGAGTTTATTTCTGATGTTTTGCCTGCATCTGTGGCTGGCATCTTCAGAGAATGCTTGGGTAGGAGTGTGTGTGTGTGGGGGGGTTATATACTGTGAGCCCCTGTTGGAGAGGATATGTAAATGTGTGTATTTGAATGGGTAGTTGCAGGGGGATTTCCAGCAGATAATGGGCCATTAGTCAAACAGACACTAATCCTCCTTACATATCTCACCCCAGGAACTAGTCATTCAAATACACAAATTTACATATCCTCTCCAACAGGGACTCACAGTATATAACCCCCACACACACCCTAAGCCACCATTCTCTGAAGATGCCGGCCACAGATGCAGATGAAACGTCAGAAATAAACTCTTCCAGAACACGGCCTCACAACCTGGAAAAAACCATGAAAAACCTATGGATGCCTGCTGTGAAAGCCTTCGACTTCATACTGTAAGGTGCTCACCTTGCTGCTCATCTGGCATTCTAGTTCTTGCTGCCTCGCTGGGAGGAGCTTGAAGAAAGAATAAAGGGGATAAGAGAAGAGGAAGAAGAGGATTGGCAGGAAGAAGGCAGAAGAGGAGGATGGAATGGAAGTTGAAGAAATTGGGGAAGACCGAGAAGAAGGGATGATTAAGAAGAGTAGCAAGTCAGCAGAAGCCATTGGTGGATAAGTCCTGAACTGTCAGGGATGTCTTTGAAAACTGCAGTTTTCAAACCTTCTCTCAGCAGGGAGAAAAATGAACAAATAATTCATTGTCCCTTGACAGAATGAAATCAATGAAGAGGTATGTTCATATATTAGTGTAAACATGAAAAGTATTGAAAACAAAACAAAATACCTGGAACTACCTGTCTGCACTCCATTTTGACAATTCCCCCTGCAGGGGCTACCACATCTTCAGGTTTCATGTGTCATGTGGGGAAATGGAGACTAGAAGATTTTATGATTGTGTGGTCCATTTTTTAAAATTTAAATTTAGATTTGGATCTGAACTGAATTGATCTCCAATCCAAAATGACAAATTCAGTCCCAAACTGACTTGAAGCAGGAGTGGGGGATTGAATCGCCATAATGGGCTTAATGCTATTCTGGCCACTATTTGTGAGAGTAGTGGTGGAGGCACTGAATCCAGCTTTCTGGTCTTCTGTGCTTAATGTCTAATTTTGTCACTGCTGGACAAAGTAAATTCCTCTCCCCCAATGGCTATGATGGGGTAATGAAAAAAAGCTGCATTTTTATCCATGCATTGCTCATGATACTTGTTTAGCAAGAAATGAATGCTGAATCCTATGCTTCCACACTGGTTCTTTTTAAAGAATTCCTCATGAAATTAATACATACCTCTACTTAACTTACTCTGCTCCAGCTTTGTTGTCATCTCCTCTACATCTAATTGATGCCAGCACTGTTTCTGAGCTCGATCAAATCTGTCTTTAATTTTAATTAAGGCTTAAAGAAGAACATTAGTGTCTTCATGGGCTCCAAGCCTTCTGTGTTTTCTACTTTTGTTACAGTTTATTGAGGTTCCAATACAATAGTATGAAAAGTACAAAATAACTAAATCCTAAACAGCAGCCACATATGCTGTCTAGTCAGCTATTAGAAGAGCACACAAATTATTGGAAAAAGTATCAGGTTATATTTTTTTGGCCACTGATCAGTAAAAGAGTATGAAAACATGATAAAATGTTCATGCAAGTTGGCATAGATGCTGAAAACCCTGTAAGAACTTTTGATGGGGTGATCTTAAGAGCATTTTGTTTTTAAAGAAGCTTAGTTTCATCATGTTAATGGGACAGTATAGGATTAAAATTGTCACCTATTCTTTCTACTGAAAATGCCACTGAGTAGCTGAGCACCTGCTCCATGCTTGTTCGGGAATGAGATTATTTCACTGGAAAAGAATTTAGTTATGAATTGTGCAGGCCATAGGTTTCTAGATGGCATTTTGGAAACATTCCAGTGAGTTTTAATTGCTGGGTGTCTTTTGAGAGGTACTTTTACAACAATAAGCTTAGTGAGAATAACCAGAGCTGCTAATTTACTGGATGGCATTTGGAAATTGGGAAGGAAGTTTGAAAGGAGCTTGTAAGGCAAGTTTATGCGGTAAAATAAATAGTTGAGCATCTTGCTCTAGGAGATTATCTTAAACCCAAACTAGGAAACCAAATTTCTGGAGACTCACATTAGCCTCCTCAGGCAGCTCATGTTTAAAACAAGGCTCACCATTTGTTTAGTCTTGGGCAAATCCCACTATGGGAATTCACCAACAGATAAAAAGATAAAATTAGTTTAGCAGTATGATAAATTGTACATCAGACACCAAGAATCCAGAAATGGCAAATGTAGGCAAATGTCATGGGAGATTCCACTATTTGCTGCTGTAGCTCTTAGTGGTTGTTGTTGTTTTTAAAATCCAAGCAACATTTCAGTTGTCCAGGACTATACTCTGGCAATTCCTGGCACAAGCTGCAACATTTTATTCCCATGCTTGAGTGTTTTTTTTTAATTCTGAGACATATCAGAAGAATAAATTCCATTATTTTCCTTTTCTTCTTTTTACATATTTTTAAAGAGTTATAATGCATCAGTGAAATGGCAGTTTTACATTATAATTCTATAACTCTACAGCCCAGTAAACCTGCCTAGTTTTTTTTTTTTAAAAAAAACACCTTTGGGAGAGCCCTTGTGTAGATTCAAGAAACTGCTGCAAACAACCAGGAATGGAAGGATGTGGAGGTGACAACAACTGGCAAAACCCAAGGAACCATACTATGAGAACTCTAGAAGAGCCCTAAAAGCCAAATATGTACACTGTGCTGGGGTGGCACAAGATAGCCCACATCTTTACCTGAGTTGGAAGGACAGATGATATTGCCACCAGAGTCTCTGTTGGCTGCTGCTCAGTTTCCCAAATCAGATGGGCATCCTCTCTAGAAAGCAGTGTCTGCCATAAAAAGTCTAGTGCCTTCTTTATGGTCTTTTCAGTGCCAGCTGAGGACTTTAAAAAAAAATTCTGAGACCCATTCAGGCTTTTAAAGTAAACATGATCTTCTGGGTTCTGGCATACAATTTATCATACTGCAAAACTAGTTTTATCTATTTGTCTCTGAGTGAAAAAGTGTTTATGTTGCTATTCATTTGTTATATAATTATATATGGATATTGTATTTTATAGCTTAAGTTTCTGGGCAGCCTATATGAATATATGATTAAATAAACAAGAGATTCCAACATTCTGTTGTGGGCTCCAGCTTTATAATTCTCAATGATGCTGTATTTAGTTTCTTTACAAAGATAAACTACTAAAACATGTGTTTTTGTATAAGAGGATTGGTAAAATATGAGAAGAAAAGACAAAGTTAAAGGAACTGCAGAGAGAAGACACAAAAGCTGCTGGCTGGTAAGACAACTAATGTTATAATATATAAATGAAGCTACAAAGCAAAAGCTAATGAGAGAGACAGAAATAAAAGCCATGTAAATGCAACTTTAAAAAATGGCCTAGTTCTTCTTGAGTCCCCAACCAAAGTTAATATCAGAACGGTTGATTGGTGTGTAGGAAACACAAAACAGGATCATTTAAGAACCAGGAAGGAGAAGAAAGAGAGAGTAAGTAGTCAGAAAAAAAATACACCAACCAACCCAACCCAACTCCCAAATAAATATAACAACAACAATAACATGCACACACTGGTCTTCCTTCCCATGCAGCTCTCTCTCCCTCCAGCTCTGAACATCCAGAAAGAAGGAGAAAGTTAGGATCATCAGTGTTAACAATGTCCCCAAAGCACAACAGTTGGAAAGCCCCTCATAAAAGTTTTTCCAGGATGGACCTGCCACTCAGTCCCAAAGGCAGCCTGGGGTGTTTCACTGGAACAAAACCTGAAAGGCACTATATTTTGGCACTAGACTCTATCTTTCTAAAAGTCAAGCTCCAACGAGGCTTCAGTTGGCTCTGAGCTTCATTTTGTTGGCTTCAAAGGGAAACCCTCTTTGGCTCAGAAAGCAACCGAACCAGTCTGAAGGGGATGCTTCTGCCTGGACTTCAGAATCCAGCGAAATGTAGATCCCAGCACCCTGTATTACTGAAAACAGAAATAATACTAGTCTGATTGAATTTAGACAGAGCACTTGCTTTGGATGATAATTCAGAATCAGGTACTAATCAACCACATTAAGCCAGGATCTTTGTTTTGTGTCTGCATCAGAATGACTAAGAATGTTAACTGTTAACTTTTTGGAAGTAATCAGAGTGTAAGTAAGTTAGGGAAATGGTGCTAATAGTAGCAGTTTCTAGCTGTTTTCAAGTGTTACATTTTCAATTTTTTAAAAAAATATTTGTATTAAACATGAAAATTCATTCCAATCAAATCTAATTTTCAATTTTTATGCTTTTCTCTTGTCAGTCCGTGTTGGTCTATGACCGTAATAAAGATTCTATTCTATTCTACTCTTGTCAGTCCTAAGGTAGTTTATAAAAGTAATAGAAAGTAATGGAAAAGTAACAAGCTGTGTAACAAATAATGCAATGAGCAAACATTTTCCATCACTATGACAAGTAAGAGGAACAGGTTACCTTCAAAACACTGTGATAAGAATGAACTGCTTTTATTTTTAGTCATTAATTTATTCATTTTTGCAAAGTAACTTTCCAAGTATCTGTTTCTTCCATATTTTTTGTATGTGCATATGTATATCTCAGTTGGAAGCATTGCCAGGAGCCTACAGAAGATTCTGAATGCTATCTGTTTTTATACTTTTGAACAGGAATGTTCATAAATATTTCTTAACACCTCAGAAGCTGAACAAATGTTAAGGACAGCTAATTTCAGTCAGGTGAATACAAAATTCTCATGCTTCAAATACACTTCAAAGACTGCAGGTTACATGTATCTCGGGTGGTTTTTTTTCAAATTAATTTTACCTATTTTTTGGGGGGGGTAAACACAATTTCCTCACAAATATGCATATGCTGTGTTTTAATATAGTACTTCATACATTTCTGTTCAAGGTGAAGCAGACTAGAACTCCCGTATTATCCAATGAAACTGACTGACTAAAAACTCCAGACATGGAAAAGGAAGTAATGCTTCATATAATGAATAATAAATATATGGAATTCACAACACCCCAATGTGTAGAGGGTCACAAGCTCAGATGGTTTTAAATGAAGCTTAAACAAGTTAACAGAGGAGTGTGTGCTAGTAGGTACTGCTTATGAATATGGCTATATGGAACTTTACATTTCAGTACATCAAAGAAAACCATTTGGAGAGGACCAGCAATTGGGTAAGGTTGCTGGTCTCATGTCCTGCATGTGGGCTCCACTGCAGGCATCTGATTGGCCACTGTGAGAAATGGGATGCTTGGCTAAATAGGCTTTGGGGCTAATTCAGCAGGCCGTATTCCTACTCTCTCATTCTTATTCTTTACTATTACAGTACAAATATAGATTGTTGTTGTTGTTAACTGTCATCAACTTTGACTTTTGGTGACCCTATGAATGAAAGACCTCCATGTCACTCTGTCATCAACAGCTTGCTCAGGTATTGCAGACTCAGAGCTGTGGATTTTCCTTGGTTTTTTTCCGGGCTGTGAGGCTGTGTTCTGGAATAGTTTCTTTCTGACATTTCGCCTGCATCTGTGGCTGGCATCCTCAGCCACAGATGCAGGAGAAAAGTCAGAAAGAAACTATTTCAGAACATGGCCTCACAGCCCAGAAAAAAACCAAGGAAAATTTATGGATGCCGGCCGTGAAAGCCTTTGACTTCACATCAGAGCTGTGGCTTCTTTGAGTAGGCCTATCCACCTGGAGTGTGGTCTTCCTCTTTTCCTGCTGCTTTCTAGCACAGGCTGTTTTTCTTCTGAAATTCTTTGCTGCACTCCATTATCCAATGCATATTTCCAATATGATCCCTAGTGCTTCTTCCTTTCCTGAACCCATCTGGCATTTTTTGTAGAATTTTGAGCATCACTTTGCTTTCATGGAAGATGAGTGCAATGGTCCAGTGGTTGTTGGAATTCCTGGTGTCCCCTTTCTTGGAGATTGGAATGTATATTGAGCATTTCCAATTTGTGGGTGATTCTTTTGTTTTCCATGTTTGCTGACAGATTTTAGTTAGAATTTGAGTGGATTCTATCTCTGTAGCTTGAAACAACTCTGTTGGTATGCCATCTGTTCCTAGTGATTTATTTCTCCCAGGTGTTTTGAGTGTTCTTCTGCTTCACTTTCTAAAATTCCACTTTACTAATACATAGGGAATCATGTATTCTTGTCTGAGGGAAGAAGGAATGTGCAGCCCTTCAAGGGTTGCAGGACTGCATCTCCTTTTATCCCTCAGCATTTGCTACCTACGGTTGTCATTACAGTCCAACAACATCAAGGGGGAGCTGCACTTTGCCCAGTCCTGTCTTATACCAGGCTGAGGCAATTAATAGAAGGAAGAACATATCTGACAAAGGAGTGCAGTAGTACCTGGTAATGTGCATGGAAATTAATTAAATAACACCCAAAAAACCAGACAGGAAAGTACAACGTCCACAATCTATAGTGTCTATATGATGACTCACAGAGCATAGAAACAAACAGGATGAAGTTGAAAGAGTTAAGTACAACTTGACATATATCACTGAGTTTTAGGAGATTATCAGACAGGAACAAAAAAAAAGTGTTCCCATCCTGCAATCTCCTCTCCCACCCCTGTATCAGCAGAAAAGAAAAACTTTTCAGACATGGCTTATTCATGGCTCCTTATTCATGGTTCGTTGCCTCAGCAGTGCAGCCCAGAAGTGAATGGAGTTTTAACAGAGCTCCATTCACTTCCTGGATTGAAATCCCAGCTGTTCTCGCGAGAAAATGAGAGCGCAGGAAATTAAAAAATAAAAACAAAAATACACATCAAAAAGTGACAGCAAGTACCTAAACACACTTAAACCATTACAAGTAACCCAGGGAGGGTACAAAAAAGTGTGTCACTTACCTCAATGTCCCGATTTCACCCAGAAGTGTTCTGGCAGGGACCTCCCATTGATACTGGCATCATGCCAGCATAACAGGGCACCTTTTCATTGCAGGACATTCAGTGACAGAAAGGGAATGGGGGTTCCATTGATGGCTTAGCCAGTCAATAAAAAGCAACACTGGTGTAACAAACAGGAGCATTACAAGAGAGGAATGACTTCATGTGAAAAGGAAGCCCTTTAGCGATCTCCTGGCATTGTGATAACCCCATATTTAGAGTGTTTGATAATCTCCTTAGTGAGCTGTGATTTATGATTGGAATATAGTGACTGAAGGGGTAGGCTTTGTTCTAAAAGAGTGGAACCAAGAGAAAGAAAGGGGGGATAGAATTATAGGGACGTAATGTGTGAACATGCATAGAAACTGATGAATCTGAGAATGGAAGCCCTGTGGAAAACACCAGGGAAGGACAGAAAAAAAGAGAAACAAAAATGATGAAAACAAAAATCTCACAGTATACAAGAGATGACCTAGCTGGCTGAAAAGTATGGATGGGTTAAGTATGCTCTGTGTCAAGAAGCTGTGTGACATTTTTGTTGCAGAAGCTTTCTTTTAAAGGGAACATTTAGGAGTTCCAATTGTGGAACTTCATTTTGACTCTGATGTACTTTTTGATTAGACATGTTTTATAATAATGGAAAATGAATTATGGTGTTCCTGTATATTTGGATGTGCTTTCTTTTCAGATGCCAATCATGTTGTGTCTAGGCACTGGGCTTGCCCAAGCCACACAGCAATTGATGTTGTATCTACTAGTCCAAAGAGTAGATCAGGGGATTAGTAGGCACAGCTTATTGAACAAAGTCCAAATGGTGGACTTTCCTCCAAACTCTCACAGCTTTCTATTTTAATTTTTGCCAGTCCTGCTCATTGCACTTCAATGTCAAGTATTAAACTGTGCAAGCAGCAGGGCAGAAAGTTGCCACCTTGACACCAGGTGTTGTAAAGACTTTTCCCCAATTATTATTATTATTATTATTATTATTTATATCCCGCCCCTCTGCGAACAATCGGGGCGGCTAACAACAGTAAAATAATACATAATATAAAACAACTCGAAATCCCTTCCCCCCCCTAAAACATTATTAAATCAATACTAATTAAAATCAACATATAATACAATTGTTATTAAAAACCCTTCCTAGCGAGCAGCAACAGTTAGGAGCTCCAGAATCAACTTCCAAAGGGGTTCCTGAGGCCGGGATTAGCTATTCCGGAAAAGCCTGCCTGAAGAGATCCGTCTTGACAGCCTTTTTAAAGCTGTCTAACGATGTCAATAGGCGGATCTCATCCGGCAGGCCGTTCCACAATTTGGGGGCGACAGCCAAGAAAGCCCTCTGGGAGGTGGTTGCCAGCCTAGATCTTTGTGGCTGCCACAAATTCCTCCCAGAGGACCGGAGAGCGCGGGGAGGATTATAAGGGAGAAGGCGGTCCCTGAGATAGCTTGGACCCAGCTCCTGGACCCGCAGGCAAGAGTCAAGCTTACATGTGGTGGGATGAACTGATTCAAGGGGGATGGTGGTTGGGAGTCTTCTAAGATGGCTTACAAAAATTAATAGAAACAAAACAAATTTATGGCTTTTGGGTCCTAGAACCCAAGGTCGTTTAATGAGAGGAAATGGTCGGAGACTTCAGGCAGAAGAAAACACTTCTTCACACAATACACAAATAATATGTGGAACTCCTCATCACAGGATGAGAAGATGGTCATTACCTTAAAGAGGACTGGATATACTCACAGAGGAAATGTATATCAGAAACTATTTCCTTGTTTAACTGAACGTACTTTTGGATCACCCTTCCCTCAAGGAATGCTCAAGGCAGTAAAACCATAAACAAAATACACCACTAATCATCTGAACAAAATAACACTAACAAAATCGAAGCAAAACTAACAAAATATGCAAAAAGGCATCTGTGGGTCCTTAACCTGTTTGGGGCCACAGATCCCTTTGAGACTCTGATAAAAGCTATAGACACCCCCCCCCCAAATAACGAAGTGATGATGAAAGTATATTACCTGACTGTAGAATAGCACCCCTCCCACCTCTACATTAGTTTGTAGTTTAAAAAATACCTAGTGAAACACATTTTAACACAAAAAAAGTTTTCCCCTTACAGGCAATTAAGTAACAGGAAGGAAATTATTGAAGGGGAAAAATAATTCTTTCATCCAGTTTACAAAGTCCCTGAAGCCCACCCATGGTCAGTGGGCCACAAGTTTAGAAGCTCTGCCATAGTGGTTATGAAATACATCTCTTAGTTTTGGCACAGGTCTTTCTACCCTAGAGTGTGTTTCTGTGCTCATGTGAGAGAGTTGATAATTGTGAGTGCTCCCTAAGAGAATCTGTGGGGCCATGGGATACAATAGGCAAGGTTTGAGGGTCTGAAACTGTAGACTTTAATAAAGCCACTGACAGCAAATAAGAGTCTGACATGTGACTCAGATTACCGACAACAAGGGCTGCTTTGTAGCTCCATCTGCACCCTGATCTGGTCCCATACAGTAGCTGAAAGAACAGAACAAACTGCGGCTGCCTTCAGTAAATACAAGGAGACTGACACAAAGGCAACTGAACAGACCAACTTTGTGCAGCTCTGCTACAGCTGAGCTGCCCCCCCATCTTCCTTTGCCCTCACCCTTTCTTGCACTCTGTCTTTAATGCTTTCTTCCCACTGGGGATAAGGTGTTACCTAAAATTAACATGCAGACACGTGGAAGAAAGCCTGATAGTTTTCTCCTTTGATGCAAAGTAGACAAAGCTGGAGCAGAAAAGGGATGGGGTGCTTAAACTCTTCTCCAGCTAGACCTTTCCAACTGGAAATGACTCCTGAAATTGCCTGCAGGATTCCAGACATACTGAGCTGACAAACCTGTGTGTAGAACCTACAAAGGGGAAAAGCCACCCTGCCACATATACACAGATGGAGGTGAATTCCTTTCCATGGAGGGGAAGGGACATTTCTTCACTTCAAAATGACCTGTGAGCTGGAAGAAGCATACCATTGGGCTGGCATGTTCTGTTTAATGGCAGGAAGTTATGACTCATTTCTTTAGATCAATCTAATCCTTGGAGGTCTTTAAACAGAGGTTGGATGGCCATCTGTCGGGGATGCTTTGATTGTGAGTTCCTGTGTGGCAGGGGGTTGGACTGGATGGCCCTCGTGGTCTCTTCCAACTCTACAATTCTATGATTCTATGATTCTAAAACAATTTTTGTTACAGCCCTAGCAGTGCCTGCTACGCAGGGCCCTCCTGCATCAACAAGCAACCCAGTGGAAAGGACAAAATTTTCTTGGTTGGGGAGCTGGTTTTCTCTGCTATCCAATGCTTGCAAGGCTGCAAAAATAAGGCACTATATTTAGTACTGGCATGAATATGGAGAAATTGTTTAAATTGTCTTAGAACTCTGAAAGAAAAGCATGCATGATGTGCATACACTTCTGGGCTGGTTCTTGGATGTTTCTTTCCCCATCTCACCAGCTGGTTTTGAAACAAAGCAAGACGAAAGTGCATATATGAGAACCACTGAATTTTGTTTATTCCCCCCCCCCTTGGGTTGAAGCATTCTGACCTTTTCTTCTGGAGTCAGCTATCACTTGCACAACTGGTCCTACCCCTGATTGCTTACCCCCCTTTCTTTAGCTTACTGATCACACATGGACCCCAGCAAAACTCCCAACTTTGATATTCAGTTTTATGGGATGGAGAGACTCTATGTTATGTCCAGTGTAGAACATAGGATAATCTGCATGTAAAGACCCCCTCCCCCAGCCAAGCAGCATTTAAAGCTTGTTTAAAATCTTTAAACATTAAAGTTTAAATTTTAGATCTTTTAACCTTGCAATTAACCCTCATACTGTAATGGCCCAAGCCCTGTAAAAGATAACAGTGTACCTCACAAGCAGAATAATTATTATTTGCAAGCAGAAGGTGAGCAACAACCAGTTCCACAGCACCACACACACAGGTACAAAGGCATGTGTGTGCATGCACACATGCAATCTAGCTGCGAAATAAAGCAGGTTTAGACTTTATAAAAATATATGAAGTAAATTTACTTACAAATACTGAAGGCTTCATAACATCTCATGATGAGACATTCTGTAACATACGATCTTCAAAAAGGGGAAAGATTAAGAAAAACCTGGGGACTACAAAATGGAAGACAGACAGACTAACTGATGTAGGAAGATAGAGAATCTGACTAAGGACTTTATCAGACCACCCTCCTTTTCAGTTCACTTCCTCAAATGAAATCTCGCAGATTCTCACGAGAAGACAGGGGTGCGGGAAAATAAAAAATAAAAACAGAAATAACACACAAAATGTTAGAAAAAGCACATAAACACACTTTAAAAATTACAAGTAAACCAGGGAAGTTCATAAAAAAAGTGTCACCTACCTGTATGTCACAATCTCACCCAGAAGTGTTTTGGTTGGACTGACCATTGACACTGTATTCATGAGGGAAAAAAAGGTGTGAGGTTTCAAATGCTGGCAATGCCAGCAAAAAAACAAAAACAAAACAATGCCACAGCTGATCTATTGACGGGTTGGCCTGTCAATAAAATATAACACCTTATTGCCAATACATAAACGTGAAAGGACGATGTTGTCTGATATATGCACCCTTTTGCGTTTATGTGGCATCATTATGATGCCATATTTAGTACGTCTGATAAAGTCCTAAGACCAACAAACAGGAAATGACACGAATGCTTGCTATGCCTAAACTCTTCTAGAGGGAAATGCAAACTAGTGACTACTGAGTTATGGTTGATCCTTCAAACATTAATTCCCCAACCTTGAGGGAATAACAAAAAGGAAGGAACAGTTTTGCAAACATCCAAGATAATTAGATTTTGGGTGAAGAATCAGCTGGGAAATGTAAATTTTATTCACTCCTTAGCACTGTCTCTCATTTCATTAATTAATAATAACTGAATTCTGGAATTAAGTTATTGCTAAAATTATAACTTAAGTACTTCACTTTAGTTGAAAATGATATTAAAGTGGCCCTTTATATTAGCAAATTTCCAATGGATCTTTATTGACTTCTAACTGATATTTCTTATCTGTTACTAATGCCCGGCTCATTTCCCCACCTGCATCATCACTGAAAGCAGAGCAGCCGGGCCTTTTCTGTAACTGCTTCAAGGCACTGGGACGTGGTCCCCAAAGAGGTGTGTCTGGCAACATTGCAGATCTCCTGGTGGCAGGCAGCTAAGATCTCTCTCTCCCAGTATTTATTTTTAGGTACACATTTTTGTAACAGTTTCCTCCTGCTACTGTTTTTATTCTGTTTTGAACTGTTCTGTAATTTCCTCTGGCTTTTCTTTGCAAACGAAGATTCAGGAAGGACTCATCCCGCACTTTCTGCAAGCGCGCTGATGACTAAAAAGGCCAATCCGAGATAAACAAGTCCAGTTGTAGAAAGCACAGCAGAAGGTCTCCTTGGGTGATGTTTTTGGGTTGTGATTCTTTCTGCGTTGTAGTTTCTCTTCAAGACTTGTTCGGCATGAGTTCTCAAATAAGGCTGCAGCATTGTGGATAGTGCGTCTCCATGTCTACCGATGTGAGGCTGTAATTTAATAGTGTTGTAACCTTATATGTTTTATTTTTTAATTGTGATATCATTTATAGGCACTTGGACTATATTTTTATATAGAAAAGTGGGTTTAAATGCTGCACAAATATTCTTCCTGTTTGAGGACCTTTGGGTCTCAATCTTTTCAAACCCATTTAATCTCCTTTGACTATTTTAGACACCAGTCAGTATCCATTGTGCCTCTCCCACATGGAATTGGTCTTGTGAGCATTTAAAACAGGATAAAGGAAAAATCCTGACAAGGTAAACGACTTCCCCTGTGGGATGAACTCTTTCCCCCCCCCCCTTCTGCCTGCCCCCATCTTCTGTTTTAGTTCTGTGCTACATGCAGCCTCCTCTCTGAAAAGGGAATGCACCTGTATCCTGTGTTTGAAAAAATGCCAAACCCCTTCTTCATAGCAGAACATTGCACCACTAGTACTGGATTGGTTTGGCACTAGAAATAGAAACATGTCACTTTCTATGGCAAAATATGGATGCCTGTTCATATCGCTTTTTCTTTTACTCCCCCTCCCCAAAGAGTCATTCCCATTCAGTGGACTGGCGACTCTGGTGGTCCTTCTACTCACTTTCTCTTCCTGCCTCTTCTCAAATTCTCACAGTGTTAAAGTGGGCAAATTGCTGAGCCTTGGGAGATTTCCAGAGCTGGTGGTGAAGGGGCAGAAATCATGCTCAGTTGTCTGTTTTTAACTGAACAGTCACTTCATCTTATTATGGATTCAGCAACCCTCCTTGGAAAGAATAAAATCTCTGCTCTAAAGTAACACTGGAGTTCAGGGCTGTAGTTGAAAAGTACATTGCAGGCAGGGGTTTTCACACCCTGTGGTCTTGGGATAGGGGAATAATGGTACCTGTGGGGGAGTTCAGGTCTCACATGAGAACCTGTTAGCATCTTTCAGGCACTGAATGCAGGGGGGGGGGGGAAAGGAAGAACCTGCCCTTGATAACACCAATCAAAAGCAATTTCTCTGCTGAAAGGTGGCCTATCGTAGGAGGAGCAGCCAGAAACAGCTGCATGCCACTGCTGTTGGAGTTGGCCAAGTCCGTCAATTAAGAGAACACAGAGCAATCTGTGAGTGCTGAAAGGGATCCCTTCAACCTGCTTGGCGGCTGAGAGACAGGCCTTTTGTCTGTCTGCATGTCTCAAATAGTTTCAGGGTGCTGATAAGAAGGCATCCCATAAAAACTGGCCTTATATGGTAACTCTGGCATACCTAAGCTGGGGCAGAGGAGGTGGGTGGGAGAAGAGGTAACAGTGCACCTTGGTGCAGTTGGAGACAAGTTAGTGACAGATGCCCGATTTGGTGGTCCTGACAATAAAACCTGCTGTCACAAACTCTTGTTGATGGATAGAGTAATTTACCTCTTCCATCTCGGCAAAGTTTCATAATGGACTGAGGGGTTATGACAGCACTGAACAGAGAGGCTGTCAACATGTAGGCATGCTGGTGCTGAAAGCCTCTTTTAGTGGGGAGCTGGGAGGACCACCAGTGTTCCTTTGATTGGTGTATAGGACAGGACTTGAACCCAGGACAGCCACAGAGTGAGTGGCAAGAACAAGGCCAGGGAGTAGCCAGCATCATGGAGTTCCTGATGTGGGGTGCTTTCTGGCTGAACTGGGCTAATGCTGGCTAGGCTGTACTCATATCCAACAAAGGTGCCGAGGGAAAATTATGGAAATGCTTCCAACTCTTTCACATTTTTGGTGATTACCCATTGGATGTATACGTGGTATCTTAGGGGGTCAAGCGATTTGCCAGTGTTTGGATGTTGTATGTGTTAACTTCTGTGTTAGGAAGGAATGCTGGTGTTTCTTTAGCCCTTCTCAGTGTTCGTCTTCTTCTTCTTCATCATCATCATCATCATTATCATCATATTTGTTTATATCCCTCCTTTCTCCCAATAATGGGACTCAACACAACTTACAACATATTTAAAAAATAGAGATTAAAAACTATACAAAAGCATCAATAAAAGTATAGATATAAAAGGTATTAAAAACAAACTATTTATAAAGTTAAAACATTAAACATCAAAAATAGTAAAATTCATTAAAAGACTATATACAAACCTTAAAAACAACATTGCATAGCATTAAAACCCTACCCCAGTCAGTTTCTAAAAGCCTGATGACATAAAAATGTTTTGACTTGCTGACAAAGGAGAGCAATGATGGGACCATCCTGGCCTCCCTAGGGAGGGAGTTCCAAAGTCCAGGAGCAGCCACTGAGAAGGCCCTCTGCCTTGTTCCCACCAAATGAGCCTGAGAAGGTGGTGGGACAGAGAAGGGGCCTCTCCAGAAGATCTCGGAGATCTAATGAGCTGATGAGGGGAGATACTGCCCATCAGATAGCCTAGACCCAAGCTGTATAGAGCTTTACATATGAGTCAAAACCAGCACTTAGAATTGTGTCCAGAAATGGACTGGCAGCCAGTGAAGTTGTTGCAACAAGGGAGTTATGTGCTCCCTGTAGCCAGCCCACGTTAACAATGTGGCTGCAGCTCATTGGGCCAACTGAAATTTCTGAGCATTTTCCAAAGGAAGCCCCACTTAGAGTGCATTACAGTAACCAAGGCATGTACAGTTGTCCCTTCACATTCGCTGGGGTTTGGTTCCAGGACCTCCCGTGAATACCCAAATCCATGAATACTCAAGTCCCGTTATATGCAATGGCAAAACAAAATGGTGTCCCTGATATAAGATGGCAAAATCAAGGTTTGCTTTTGGGATAATTATTTTTTTAAGAATACTTTCAAACCGTGAATACTTAAAACCGTGAATGTCAAATCCGTGAATGTGGAGGGACAACTGTATTAACACAGTCAGATCAGACTTTTCCAGAAACAGGTATGCCTGATGCACTAGCTTTAACTGTGCAAGTGCACTCCTGGTCACCGCTGAAATATTGGCCTCCATGCTCAAAGCTGAATCTGGGAGTACCTCCAAACTGTGAACCTGTGTTTTTAGAGGGATGTAACCCCATCTAACACAGTATGAATTCCTATTCCCTGATCTGTCTTTTGAGTGACCAGGAACACTTCTGTTTTGTCTGGATCAAGCTTGAATTTGTTAACCCTCCCACTCTATTTGTTCTTGTTAGCTACCTTCAAGTCAACCTTGACCTATGGCGATCCCATAAATGAGAGACCTCCAAGTGACACTCATCAACAGTCCCACTCACATCTTGCAAACCCAAGGCTGTGGCTTCCTTGATTGAGCCCACCTGTAATGGATTGCATCCACCTGTAATGGGGTCTTCCTCTTTTCCTACTGCCTCCTACCTGCCAAGCATTATTGTTTTTTCTAGTGAGTCATGTCTTCTCATGACATGGCCAAAGTATGACAGTCTCAGTTTAGTTATCTTGGCTTCTAGGGAGAGTTCAGGCTTGATTTGCTCTAGGACCCATTTATTGGTCTTTCTGATAGTCCATGGTATCCACAGAACTTTCCTCCAGCATCACATTTCCAATGAGTTGATTCTCTTCCTATCAGCTTTCTTCACCGTCCAGCTTTCACAACCATTCATAGAAATGGGAAATACAGTAGGATCCCCGTTTCTGCAGGGGATTGATTCTGCCCCCCCCCCCCGATACTGAAATCTGAGGATAACAGTGAACCTGGGATGGGAGGAGTGAGGCAAGTTCTTTCCTCCTCCTCTCCCTTCCCTGTTCACCGCCCCCCCATTGCCACTGCTGCCACTGGAGCCAGCATGGGGTAAGGGAGAAGGGAGATGAGATCTCCCCTCCTCCTCTCCCCACCCCCAATCACCACTAGTGACACTGGAGCCATCACGGGGGAAGGGAAGGGAGGCGAGTATTGTGCAGAAGGCGGCAATGGTAAACAATTCCAGAAGCCTTTTGCCTTGAAAACCCTATGATAAGACAATCCAGTCCATTATAGCTGCCAAATTCCTTTAACCTTGTATTACTCAGGATCATAAAACTGCTACTCTTTACAATGTACAGACAAATATAGAATGGTAGTAAAGTTGAAACAAAATTTTAGAAAACTTCAGCATTTTGAGGTTTGACCTTGAAATTGATCTTTGAAAAGATCCACAACCACCTAAATGGACACACTTACAATTTGTGTGTAGTTGTGGGTAGTTTAGCCCTGAAAAGCCCTTTTCTTTATTTGACTTTTAACTAGATTGTTGTTTTGAGGAACATAAATGACTCTCATGCAGTTGTTAGAAAGAATTTGCTCTAAAAGATCACTTCTTACATTTCTGTTCCATGTTTATGGAGTTTTGCAAAAGAGGGAGGAGTTCATTTCAATGTCATATTGTTTAACCTTTCCTTCCAGCTAACATCCAGAATAGAGACAGTGTGGTGTAGTGGTTTGAGTGTTGGACTAGGATGCTGGGAGGCCAGTGTGACTTGCCTTTGGACAAGAACTTTATCAGACCAGACAAATACGGCATCTTAAGGATGCCTAATGATCGCGAAAGGGTGTGCATACCAGACAACATTGCCCTTTCGCGATCATGTACAATTGTCCCTCTGTATCCACATATTGGTATCCACAGATTTAAGTATTCACGGCTTGAAAATATTCTTTAAAAAATAATAATCCAAAAAGCAAACCTTGATTTTGTCATCTTATATAAGGGACACCATTTTGTTATGCCATTGCATATAATAGGACTTGAGTATTCATGGATTTTGGTATCCACGGGGGTGGGGGTGGGGGTGGGGTTCTGGAACCAAACCCCAGCGAATATGAAGGGACAACTCTATTGTTAAAAAGTCATACTTTTTTATTGATGGCCCAAGCCGTCAATAGATCTCCTGTAGCGATTTGTTGCTGGCATTGCCAACGTTTGAATCTGTGTGCTATTGTACTCATGTGAATGCAGCGTCAATGGGCAAACACTTCCGGGTGAGATCTGGAGAGCCAGGTAGGGTGCACTCTTTTTATGAAACCCCCCCTGCCCATTTACTTGGGACTTTAAAAATGTGTTTCTGTGCTTTCCTGTACTTTTTGTGTTTTTTTGGGTTTTATTTTAAATTTCCCACGCTAGTGTCTTCTTGTGAGAATCAGTGAGATTTGAAACCAGGATGTGAACGGAGCTCTGTTCACTCTCTGTTAGTGTCTGGGCTGCGAGCAAGGTAAGGTCTGGTGGGGGGAATTCTTTTGCCAGCATAAGAACGATTTCAGTGTCAAAAACAAAATTGTCAGCATGGTCATCTCTTTCAACACTGCAAATTTCAGGATTTCCTAATGAACATACCATGGAATTGTGTTATGTCTGTTGTGCACAGTAAAGCACTCCAGGGCCACTAATAACAGGCAAATGTGATATTTGTAATTGGCTGAGAAATTACCCTAGCTAGTGAGAGGGCATCACCACATACTACAGAAATAAGGGGAACAGATTCTAAGATAAATACAGCCAGGTTGCTCTTAGCAAGAGGTTAGGGGGGACACAGAAAATGTACCCTCTACAATATCTGTGGATCAATCCAGTGATCTTACTCAGTACTGAGCCCAATTTAAAGTATTGGTTGTCAGCCTTGATCAAGAATCCACACTGATTTTGCAGGACCATTCCAGAGCAAGAACTTTTTGATTCTAATAGATTCTAGCTTAAAATGGTCTGAAGCATTCTTAGTGCCTCACAAATATTTGTTCTGACATTTATAGCTTCATGACAGTTATGTGCAACACATGGTGACGGGGGTGGGTGGGTTCAGCATTTACATCAACTGAGTTTAAGGGATTTGTGGACAGAAACCTTATTTGAGCTGTCACCATTGGACATCCTCCTCCTCACAGAAACAAGCAAGTTGAATGGATGGACAAAGTTGTCCTGCTGTGGATTGTTGAAAGAGACTGGCCAACGTAGATTTGTTAGTTTCCTCATTGCTCAGTGTGGAACCTCACAAGTCCAGGCTGGATTCTGGAGTGGTTATGTAGCAATACAGGGCAATTGTGCTTGATCTTTACATGCTTTCCTGCTACATTGAAACAGCCATTGAGCTATCCCTTTTCCTGGATTAATATGTGTTATATGTTTGTCTCTATGGCTGTTCTAGTCCTAGAAGAGAGTGCTATTGAGCAGAGATCTGGAAGCAATTCTGGAGGACTAGCAGGAGGCATCCCTACTGGCATTCCCATGACTGTGAAATTAGGCCTGCAGAACAACTGACCAGAATAAGACCCCCTGTTTTACTCCTGTGCCTTTTGCAACATTTTGAGATAAAGAAATTATTGGATGAAACATTTCACACCACAAAGATAAATACAACCATCATAACCCCCTCTAATTACAAACCTGAGCAGTCCTATGCCTATCAATTTGGAAGCAAAGCCAGGATGCCCCAAAATAAGATTATACTTATTTCAGAGAAACCCAAGTACAAAGAAACCATACTAGTCTGCAGAGCAACAGATTTTTTAAAAAATAAAAAAAATCCCCAATTGCCCAAAGTGGTTGAACTTGGATCTATGAGCTTCCAGAATCAGGTGAATATTGAGGACGGGTAAATGACAGAATGCTAATACAGTGAGCGGAGGAGTAGCGGGGAGGGGGGTATCGTGTGCAGAGAGATTTGTCCAGCTTCAGCCCCTGAAAGCTTGTTAAGTGGATCAGACATGAGGGGGAGATGTTTGATGAGTTAAAAGAAATGTATCCTTTGCTGATGTAAAACATCTGTATACCCAGTAGATTGCAGAGTGGGACAACAGATAAAAAGGAAATAAAGGAAGATCTTCTTGCTACCATATTGTATTTACCATATTCTGAGCAGAAGTCTATAAATGGAGGTCATGGGGTCTGCATTTTACATCAAAAGAGATATTGTGTGTAAAGGCAACAGAAGGCTCCTCTGCCTCACCTCTGTGATGCATTGCTTCAGGCACTTTTGTCTCACCTGGGTCACTTGGAAGCGGAAGTTGGATGGTAGAAAAGTGGTTGAAATGACAGATGCAAGGTGGGGGTACAGGAAAATTCAGTTCCCTTCCCCTCATCGTTGAGGGGAAAATTGGACAGCTGCCACTATCTTATGTGAGCAGGACAGACATGTGAGCAACAAATATGACTACTTTTGACACACCTAGTCTGCCTTGGAGCTACACAGATGTCATTTGCTAATGTAAATATTTTCCAATGTTTTCGAAATATTTTCTAATGTAAATATTTTCTAAAGTTATTTGCTAATGTAAATATTTTCATCCCCAAGTAGATTATAACATGACTTTCAAACCATTTTGCATTTCATAAATCCTATAATACAATAATTGGCTATGGTATTAAGAGTAGTTCACTGGCTCAGCAGTAGGCCAGTGCAGCCATGTATCTGTCAAATGTAAGAATGTTCCTTTGAGTATGCATGTCAATAATCCTTCCCAACAATTGTGGCCTCATCTACATAGGCCAGAATACACCGGCTTCCTGCCGGTGTATTCTGGCCCCAGATAAAACCTGTTTTTTCCCCATTACTTGCACAAAAGAGGATGGAGTCTGCATGGACACACTGGCCCTACTCTGCAGCCACCATCACTGCTGTCCACGTCACACTCTCTGAAGCCAGGCAGGAGGCCCACAGAATGTGATCAAGTCCCCCTGCTTGGGACCAGCCTTGTGACCAGCTTCGGAGAGTGTGACGCGGACAGCAGTAGCAGCAGTGGTTACAGAGATGGGCTGGTGTGGCAGTACCGATGCCTGCATTTCCATGGGGCCTGATCCATTTTTTCCAGAATGAGGTGTTTTTTCCCGGGTGCTAAAATAAACCAATGTAACAGGTTTGACCTCTTCTTTGCCCTAGGTGTTCTGAGGTCTGCCTGGGGGCAAAATGGGGCAATCTCTGCATGGTATGGATTGCACAGCTCTAAGACAGGGTAAATTGCCAGTCAAGATAAGGAGTGTGTTCTCTCAAGCTACTAGCCCTGTATCATAGGACCAAGCCAATGTTTGTTTTCTGGCAACAAAAGTTAACAAAAGGTATCTGATTGGTGTACAAAATATTTTTTAAAATATAGAATACAAATCATAAACATAGTTAGAGACAACATGTTGTAAAATCAAGATAAAATTGGCAGGAAAAATAAAAACACTGTACCATATAAAACCAGCAGGAAATGTGGTATGATATTTAATGTGTCTTTGCATTAAGCTAGTGGCAACTGATGGCTTCCATGTCAGTGGGGCAGTGAATCTGTTCCAGATGTTAGTTCAAACTCCCTCAAATGGGTTCAGCACCTTGAATGGCTCTGTTAAAGTTCAGGCTAAAACTCAGGATGGATTTATCACCCCAGTGACACAGAAGCCATTAGCTGATACTGTATTCAGCCGTTTCCAGAGGAGTAGCAGCAGCTTGATAGTCTGTTGCAGCAAAAACACTACACTTTTATTATGGGATAAGTAGAGCCATTGTACTGTCTATTCTCCTTTATGGGTCTGAAACATGGGTCACCTATCGCCACCACTTACGACTCCTTGAACGCTTTCATCAGCGCTGTTTATGCACAATCCTAAATATACACTGGACTGACTATGTGATGAACGTTGCTGTCCTTGAGCAAGCAGGGATCACCAGCATTGAGGCCATGATATTGAGAACACAGCTGCGCTGGGCAGGGCATGTTCCTAGGATGGAGGACCATCGCCTCCCAAAAATACTACTCTACCGTGAACTCGCCGCGGGTCAGCGTAAGAGGGACGTTCCAAAAAAGCAATACAAGGACTCCCTGAAACAACACCTCAGGCTTGGCCAAATTGATCACCAACAATGGTCCGCCCTGGCCTCACATCGGGAGGCAGGGAGATGCACTATCCGCAATGTTGCAGCCTCATTTAAGAACTCACGCCGAACAAGTCTTGAAGAGAAACGACAACGCAGAAAGAATCACAACCCAGAAACATCACCCAAGGAGACCTTCTGTTGTGCTTTCTGTAACCGGACTTGTTTATCTTGGATTGGCCTTTTTAGTCATCAGCGCGCTTGCAGAAAGCATGGGATGAGTCCTTCCTGAATCTTTGTTTATGAAGAAAAGCCAGAGATTTCTCTACTACAGTCTGTCTCTTTCTTCCTCAGATATATAAAGGTTTATCCTGAATGACAAGTATTTTCAGTATACAAATGGCTGGGAGGTGGGAATTGTAAAAATTGAGGTCAAAAGGAAATGAAATGAAGAGAGTATTGACATAGCCAGACAATCACATCGTTTGGAGTGGCTATTCCCAAAGGTGTTATTGCTGATAATACAAACTTTCAAGGATTGGGTAGTTCCATAAATAAGTCTACTGTGATGAACTTAAAATCCTTTGTCTTAATTCAGACCACAGGAGATTCCAGCAAACGTCTTGATTAATTGTAACATAGTAGTCTCTTGTTCTAATTTATCCTTTAAGATTCCCTGCCCCCTCCAATAGACTTTTTAAATGTGAAAGTACCCTGGGAGACCAAGGAGTTCTTCTACTAGTTTTTGAATAGTGTCATTTTGCTAAGGTCAAGGAGGAAACAATAGTCTTGATTCCTACTGCCCACTTAATAGTTGATACACTGGGTAACATGGGAAAACGTGTGAGGCTCCTTAGGGCTTTATGGGTCACTTGTGGCTTGTGGGTCATGGGGTACCCATCTATACTCTAAATGCATTCCTGTTTTTACTCATTTTTAAAAGTCACAAGTGTAAGTTACCAGTCTTGTGGTAACGTTAATGGACAACATCTTTGGGCCAAACTAGACAGGACTGTTTTTTTAAATAAAGATCAATAGGTCCAGAAATGGAGTCACAGTACCCCAACTTCGTTTGGCTCTTTGTTCCTCTATTGTCTACACACGATAAATTGCACTATTTCCTGTGGGGCTTACAGTCTACTCTTGCCCCTGAAGTGGATTAAGGTGTGTTTGTGGGAATAGATCTGACAGCTGTTGGTAACTATTTCATTCTATGAGAACAAAAAGTGTAATTATTTCAAAACTTGAATTCACCCTTGTAAAGGATGGTTCCTATAGGATCCTTAGGATCCTTTGAAAGGAAAGGATCTCCTGCCAGCAATAAAAATTAGATGTAATATCACTAATTTGCCTATTGGTGGCTAGTTCCAGCTGTATGCTAGTGATTAAAAAAGCTTGTTCAGATGTAGTCTTGGCTAATCCCCTCCAACTCCAGTGAATAATTCCTTCCCCCTGCCCTGTCCCCCACTCACATGGGTGAGGAAAGAATTCTGCTTCTTTGTGATTCTTAATGACTTCACTGTCTTCACATAGCACCTTTTATCTCTAAAGCTCTTACCCAGCAAGGTAACTGAAATCACCACCCAACCGTTTGTGTCTCCATTATTTCCCCTGGTTGTCTCCCTCTGTGCAAATGGCCTGAATTTTATGAGAGAAAAAGAGACAGGGAGAAGAAGAGAGAAAATAAGAGATGAAGAGAGAAGAAAGGAGAGCGGGAGAGGCACTAAAAGCTCATTTTCCTGGTAATTTACTCTTCTCTTCAGTTGGGTCCTGCTGCTCCGAAGCCTATTCCTGTTACAATATTAGATATAAACAAGTAAACTGTGTAATGGATCACATTAAGCAGACCCTGCATCTTGAGGCAGGATTTAATTTGCATGGTAGATTATCTTGTCTGCAGTAGGAGAGACACCCTGGGGCACTGCCTGCATTAATAGGATCTAGTGTCTTAAAATCCATTAAGTCAATTGAGTGGACCAGTCTATAATCTCATTTCAAATACAGCGTGAAAATGCTTAAACACTGGCCTTATGACATTGACAGCAGCGGAGAAGTGGCTGAAGGGTTGTTGGAGACCTCACTGTACCATATTGCTTGCCTGCCTGCCTGCGGCAAGGGGGAGGGCAAGGGGAGGGGATGCTCTCTTTTAGTAAGCTCCATTTCCAAAGACATGATAGCAGGAAGAAACAGCCCAGAATATGAGGCAAGGGCTGTGGAAGAGGCAAGGCTGGGCTATGTTCCAAGTCATGGAGAGCTGTTGGAACCAAAGATCCAGTGCCTAGGAAAAGACACGGGAATGACAACTTTATTATGATGCAGACCACGTTTTATCTTTTTATGCAGTGTCAGTTTCTGTTAAACTATTATGTTCATGCTTGTTCAGGTGCACACCATAGTTTCAAAATAAATGATCCTAGCATGCTTTAGGTTCTTGCCTCCCTCATATCTTTTTAGGAATCCCCAGGTCACAATCCTGTACTGGCAAGATTCTGAATTTGGTAAGGATGCACCTATTTTGCCCATTTCTGGCCTAGGCCACGTAACTATACATTCTAAAATCAGAAGAAAGGAGGCTGTTGTGGGGTATGTAATAAGCCCTCACTCCTCCCATTCATCCTATACATAAAGGGTGATCTCAATAAAAGGCCTTAGAAAAATAACGCAGGGACTTGGGGCTCAGTGAATCTCCGAAGGAGGACATTCCACAGTTGAGGCCAGACATGGAGCACACCATTTTATATGTCCATGTTATTTATTAATGTTAGGTATAGTCAACAAGAAAATGTAATTACTATATGTCTATATATCCCCCTTTGGCCATGGAAACCCACTGAGTGACTGTGGGAAAGTCACATTCTGTCAGTCTCAGAGGAAGGCAAAGGCAAACCCTCTCTGAACAAATGTTGCTGAGAAAATGCCAAGATGGGCTCACCTTAAGGTCTCCATAAATTGGAAACTGCTTGAAGGCACACAACCACCACAACAATAACTCCCTTTCTCTCTCTCTCTCTCTTTTTTTTTTTTAAGGCTTGTCTACACAGGCAATATACTCTGTCTTGCCCCCATCTAAGAGCCCTGCAGTCCTGACAATGCAGGGCTTTTGCCCAATTCTGCCCCTGGGCAGTCCTCACGACTCTTGGGGAAGATACAGTGCTAAGGCAAGGCCTGATAGACCATTGTAAAATAATACCTGGTTTAATCTATTCCTGCTGGGAAGGAATGGATCGGGCCCCATGTGTCCACAGGAGCCTTTCCTGGCAGACAGGCCAGTCACAGCTGCTGCCTGTCTGCCTTGCTCTTCCAAAGAAGGAAAGGATCCCACAGCATGTGACCAAGGCTGGTCACATGCGGGGTGGGGGCTTGGTTGCATGTTGAAGGCCAGCTTCCTCATTTCCAGGAGAGCCTGGAAAATGGCAGCGGCCTATCTGGATTCCGGCTCCTTTGGAGGTGGTAATGGGGGAGGAACAGGCCAGATCCCCCAGCAGGGAGCCGGCATATCCTAGCTTGTGTGGATGAGCCCTAAATAAACTACAGTAAAAGCCACAGAATCAAAAGCAGAATAAAAGTAGAATAGGCGAGCCAGCATGGTGTAGTGGTTTGAGCACTGCATTATAACTCTAGAGAGCAGGGTCTGCATCTCCGCTCAGCCAAGGAAACCCACACCTTGGGCAAGTGGCACTCTCCCAGCCTTGGAGGAAGGGAATGGCAAACTTCCTCTGAATAAATCTTGCCCCCCAAATCCTATGATAGAATCATAGAATCATAGAATTGCAGAGTTGGAAGAGACCACGAGGGCCATCCAGTCCAACCCCCTGCCATGCAGGAAATCACGATCAAGGCATCCCCGACAGATGGCCATCCAGCCTCTGTTTAAAGACCTCCAAGGAAGGAGACCCCACCATGCTCCGAGGGAGTGTGTTCCACTGCCAAACAGCTCTTACTGTCAAAAAGTTCCTCCTCATGTAGAGGTGGAATCTCTGTTCCTGGAGCTTGCACCCATTGCTCCGTGTTCCAGTCTCTGGAGCAGCAGAAAACAAGCCTGCTCCATCCTCAGCATGACATCCCTTCAAATACTTAAACAGGGCTATCATATCGCCTCTTAACTGTCTTTTTTCCAGGCTAAACATACCCAGCTCCCTAAGTCTCTCCTCACAAGGCATCGTTTCCAGACCTTTCACCATTTTAGTTGCCCTTCTCTGGACACGCTCCAATTTGTCAATATCCTTTTTGAATTGTGGTGCCCAGAACTTAAGGTTTCCTTAGGGTTGGAAATGACTTAAAGGCACAGAACAACAACAGCAAGAATCTAAATTGCACTTTAAAAGCCCAGGTTAATAAAGTTCTTTCTGCCTGGTGCTGAAAGAATAGTGAGGTATGTGCTAGTTTTCCCTTCTGAGAAGAGTATGCTACAGTTAGAAACCACCACTGAGAAGGTCCTGTGTCTTGTAGCTACTTACTTCACCTCATATGCTGTATGCAGGAATAGCACAATTATGCATGGGAAATGTGGGGAAAGAAGTGGATGTATAGGGGCTTGTCTATACTGGCAAAACAATGTGAACTCACCCCGAACGTGCTGCTGGCAGTCTAGATGACATATGGCTACTTCTGGGAAAGAATCACATTTTTGGCTCTTAAGGCAACTTTGCTCTGAACAAAGCAAAATCAGGGGAATCTCCAGGGATTCCCAGAAACTCTGGAGTGACCCTGGGTTCTTTTGCTGTCTGGATGTCCAGAATGTCTACCAGAAAGATCTGGTCAAGAAAATGAAGCACATTTTAGCTTTATTTTACATAACTTGCAATCTAACACTACATGGTGATCTGAAATGCAGCTGTTTGAAACTCTGAGCCGGCTTAGGTTTACCATTGAGTCCAGCACCTAACTCTGCATGAGAATAGGCTTTGAATGAATTCCATATCCTTGGCAGGACCTGAGATGATGATGATGGAACCTGAAACTAAGGTGTAGAAACAAGTGAAGAGTTTTCAGGCTTTCCGCTATGGCAATGAAGAAGGAATAACATTAATTTCAAAATGGTGGATCCTGTAATCGGTGCAGATACCTTATTGCCTTGATTATGGCCTTTTACCTTCAGGTAGATTCTCCTGTCCTACAGTGCATTATTTTTTAGCACAGCTAGAGGTGGGTTATTGGATGAAGGTGACCTGGTACATGCTTTTACTTTATTGAATCTGGCTTAATCTAATTTCCAAATGTAGAATTAGCCAGAGACTCTGGAGAGATTGTCTCTTCCACTATAGCATGTAAGTCTGTGTAATACATGCCAAAGTAATGTAGTTAGAGCACATGTTGATGCTGTACCTTTGACAGGATGGACTATTGGCTCAGTTTTTAGCAGAGAAAATATAAGTGATGGATCTTGTTTTACCTTCACAAGATGCCAATGGCATAGGCTAAGAGAGAGAGAAAGTGGTGGTGGTGGGGACTCAGCAGTCTATTGACAATATCACAATGGGACTCACTATCTTTCCACGTGTGCCTATGTTCCTTCTCCTCAACAACAACAACAATAACAGCGACAACAATCTTTTTTTTTTCTGGTTTAGCACAAAGCCAAGGCAAACAGCAAAAATTATTAAAACAGAATGTAAGACAATAGTAAGTTAAATGTCCACAATAAGCTATCCTTAGACTCATATACAGTATATTAAAATGATATATTAAAAAAATAAAAATAAAAGCAATACACATTATAAGCATGGCCAAAAATTAATAATTCAGTGCTTTAGCATCAGTAACCAAAGAATGTTGGTGTACTTGGATGAGAATATGTAGGTGAGTTTTTCAGGAATGTTATCAGTCCCTGTAGCCTTCTGTAATGACAGAACAGATGGCACTTTTTTGTAGAAAAGCAGAGAGACCAGTGCCTCATTTCATTTTCTAGGACACTGCACTATTATTGTTCCCATTCTTCTGATGTGGAAAATGAGACTGACACCTTTTAAATGCATAGCTGAGTTGGGATCCTCAAGTCTCACACTGTATTCAATAGACAGGCCTTCTTTCCAAGCTAGGAAATCATCTCTGAAGGACAGGCATGTGTAATACTTAGCACACATGTTCATAAATCAGCACACATCTCCAAGTCAATATAGGTAGTGGTGGCAGTGATTTGGATCCAAAGGCACTGCTGCAAGAGCACTCTAGTCCAAGACTTCAGGGGAACCCCTGGAGTGGCTTATCAGGCAGGAAGGCTGTGGGCATGGTTTTGGGTTTTTTTTTTTTAACAAGAGAGCTAAGAAAAATTGTGTCATTTATCATTAAAAACATCTGACAAAGTGAGGGCTGGAGGTTAGCCTGCAAAACTCATGTCTTTTTACAAAAGGTGTTAGGGGCAATCATGGGAATTACAAGTCTCAATAAGCCTCACACCTGGACCAGGAAAAATAGCTGAGTAAATCATTAAAGGCAGAGTTATAAATGTCGAGCAAAGATAATCTAGTCAGGGAGCCAGCTCTGTTTCTGGTTGGTGGCTCTTAATCTTGATCCTCAGAGAAAAACAGAAACAGAAAAGCAGGATACCGGTACTTAAAATCCCTCACAGTTCAAACTAAGGTAATGTTTTGGTATTCCTCATTCTGCCACCACCAGATGAGATGTGGCTTGTCCTTCTAAGAAATTTTACAGGAATGTGTGGGGAGGAGGAGCCTATAATATTGCAACTATGAGATTCTGTAATGCAAAATAGAGACAATTCCATTTCTCTTGAGCAAGATGAAACATGCTGAGAGGACAATGGGATACAAATGATACAGCTGGACACATTTCAGAGTTTGCAGAGGGAAAGAGATGAACTTAATTTGCCTTTTCTAAGAGAGTGGCTAAGGAAGAATCAAGAAAGTATTTAATGCACAGTACTCTGCACTGGCTGGAGAGTCTCTTTTAGCACAGTTTGACGCTGCAGTTTTTGATAAACATCTGTAAGTAAAGAGATTATTTAGGATACCATAAATCTTTTTCAGAGGAAACTGATTTTCCCATCTCATAGGGAAGGGATAAGATGAAACAACATTGGATATGTTTCCTTTTGAGTACTGTAATTAGTTGGAGACTCCATATTCCAAGAAACAAAGTTTGAGGGTACTTCTTCCCTAGGTTGTAATGCACCAAAGGAAGCTTGAAGAAGATGGGCCCCATCCTAGCTCTGGAACACCGCCTTCATCATTCCTTGTGTGGTGTGGGTTGAAGGAGATTCTCTTGCATGAGAATCAGAGTTATTAGTGCTCATTCTGGGTCAGTCAGGAAGCAGCAGTACATGGGCCTCAGACTCAATGAGACCTCCTCAGAAGTGAGGGGGATGAGGAGAAGGCACATGGTTACATAAGGAGCCTCCCTGTTACAAATGTGGACCACAAAGATTCTAGCTTCTGAGCACAGTCAAGAGGCCATATCTCCAAATGGAGTCCTACCTGAAATTCCACTGCCTCTTGTTAGGACCTTCATTCTGTTCCAGAACATTCCTTGCCCTGGCCCTCAGATATGGTGATGCCAAAAGCCCAGGTTGATGTTCTGCACTGATAATGGAGAGCTTGTTCACACTGCAAGACCTCCCATCCATCCATCCATCCATCCATCCATCCACTCTGTTGGGGAAGTGGAACCAAGCCCTGTCCCTGAGCAGTTTCAGGAAGAGGCAGCCCCATTTGGCTGCCTACCAAAACTATTCACCCTTGGATGCTCACGGCTTGAGCAGAAGTGCTGTGATGAGCTTCTGCTTACTCTTGTGGTTCCAGCAATTTGTTCCTTGTGAGGAGAGGACAACAGGATGCAGAGTGCCAGTGTAGCAGGGATGCATGGCGAAGGGTGTGTGGGAAGAGACCAAGTAGTATGGTTTTATTTTTCATTCCTTCTTCTTCCTAACACTGAAGATGGCCCAGAGACTAGATGACAGGCCTAGAAATCTGCATTTAGGACAGGAAACCTGAAAAATTCAATTGTGGCAGCACTAGGGGTGTGTGGAGAGGCTGAAACACACCAGCTGACAGCATTGGAGGGAGGGGTGACGTGGACCTTAGTAATGCAACAGTGCCTGCAGCTCTGGCAATCCTACCCAGGCCCCTTTTTGGTAACTTCACCAGTTACTGGGATAGATCTGACAGGAACAAGATGGCCAGATTTTTCAAAGCCTAATGCATATGAAAGAGCACTCTGGAAAGAAGATTCCATGGGTATCATCTTACTGAGCAAAATAAATGTGAAAGAATGTAGAATAATGAAATGTCTATAAATATTTGTTTAAAGATGTTGTTATAGCTGCCAGATACAATGGAATGGGAAATAAGGCTAGTTAATAATGGGAGATTCAAAGACTGCTTGGAGATTAGTAGGGCTGGAGACCATGGCAGAAACTGGCAGAGGAAGGTAAAACAACAACAACACTATATTGTATCTTCTATTTGGCCTGTCAGATGCATCCAATAGCACTTGGTGCTTATCTAAAAGCCCTTGATAACTTGAAAACTATTTTGCTTCTTCAGAACCTCTAAAATCAAGTGGAAAGATTTTTTTAGCTAGTCATCAATGCATCAGACGATGAGAGAACTGCTCAAAGTTGCTGCTGTATGGTTATTTTTAAATTATAAGGTAAAAGTCGGTCAACTAAGAGAAAAGGGAGGGACATATAAAGTGGATAAAACAACCTAAAAGCAAAGTGGAAGCCTGTTGGCAGGCCATAAGCTCCTTTTCAACCAGATAGATTGCAAGGCGACAGCCAAGGAATAACTCCCAACTAATTTTACTTATTGACCATCATTGCCCAAGTCTCACTTGAAAACGTACTATCATAGCCTTGGATCTCTTTTTATTCCACATTGCTTGTTCTTCTTCACCTTGTTTTGGTCACTTTGATTCTAGGACTTGAATTTGTATGACTACTGTTGTGAAAACTATTGAATGGATCAATAAACTTCATGTATTAATCATCTTGAATTTCTATAGCTCATAATTATTGTCATCCAGTTTAGTGACTGCAGCTGCTCCAAGCTTAAATCCACCATTCTCGTCCTCTCCATAACACTTTGTATAACTTCATTTCTTGCCAGGCTGGTTCCTGGACCAATAACCAGTTGGCTTTGTGTGGAAGTTTGTTTCTTTGCCCTTCAGACTTTCTATTGAAGTAGATCAATTTGTTAAAAGTTTTAAATCCATATGATTCATCAACTGAGTTTTCTTTAATTGGATTATGGTTCTAGTTGCAACCAATGAAAACACCTAGGAACACCCTAAAATCAGGGTACCCATGGCATCAAAACTAAAAAAAGATTTTTTTTAAAAAAAATTTATTTATTTATTTCCTGATGGTGAGCAAAACAGACTCATAATCCTTACTTACAAAATCATGTTCGTAGGCCCACACTTGGCCAAGATCCTGGATCAAAGTGTTCAGAGCTAACACCATGCATGTGTTACTCTGTGCTTCTCCCCCCACTCCCAGCAATGTTAACCATTGTTTAAACCTCATTGGTATTGACTGGCCAGAGGTGGCCAGGTAGTGTGCAGATGCACTTTTGCAGACAGCGGAAGGGAAATGAGGCCATTTTTCCCAATCAGTAGTGGATCACTTGAGATCCAGGAGAGGGGTCTCATTTTTCCCAGCTGCAGAACTGTGGCTAGAACAGTCTGTGTCTGGCCATTTCCCCCTCCCTTCCCCTGGCTGGTAAATGGCCATGACAAGATCCCTAGGGTTTAACACCCACAGGTGTGGGGAGCTGGATGTTATGTGACAATCTACTGAATACCTTCTTACCGTATATAACTTCCAAAACCAGACATATATGTGCATAACCCCCGGTTATGCATGCCTATGTCCCTAACAAGATTCCAGTCCTGATATAGGCTTGTGAATTAGACTAAGCTCCTCAGTCTCCAAAGCAAACACAAAAACCATAAATATGTTAACTGGGAAAAAGTAATGTTCTCATCAGAAAACATTGTGCTTTGGACAGGTTGCAAAATACGTTATTTATCCTAAACTTACCCTATACAAAAGAAGAAGAAGAAGAAGAAGAAGAAGAAGAAGAAGAAGAAGAAGAAGAAGAAGAAAGGTGGATTGCAAAGTGGGGAACTAATGGATTTAAAAAATAATAATAGAGAAACATATTGCTCTGGCAAGTACCCACAGATCATGAATGGTGGCAATGGGAAACAAATATCATTTTGTAAGTTAGACTCACAATACTCCCTTGTTTGAATACTCCAAAATAGTTACTGAATCCTGAGCACTACATTTTGGGGTTTTGAAAATTATCTGTGGCTTACATTCTTTAATTAGTAATATATAGTCTGCTTTTATGTTTTTCTGCTAACTATATTGTGGATTTTGCTGGGTTATGAATATGTGTGAATTATTTGCTACATCTCTATCAAGCCCAATCAATCTCTTAGGATTAGAAGAAGCAATGTAAGCAGTTTACGTTTTATATCCTTTTCAAGGCTACTGCATCCTCTCCCCTCTAAGAACTGTGATCTTTACCAAGCATGTAAGTACAGGGGGAGAAAAGGGACTTAGAAATGGAGGAGATGCTCCTCCTCTTTGTTGAAATATCCCACCCTATTCCACCCCATTATACTGCAGGTAATGTTTCCTTCCTGTATCCAAGAGTGCTTCTCTCATTGCTAAGCAGGCAGATGGAAAAAGAGGAAAGAAGGGCAAAAGGAGATGCAGAGAGTGAGGGGCTGACTGCTGTGCTGTGAGCCTTGTGTGTGGCAGAGATTTGTGTGTGTTTGTGTGGAACAGGCACTGTTTAGATAAACAGATGGCAACAAATGGCATAAAATTATATACCCATAATGTCAGTTCATAACATTTTGTTCGACATACTTGATTTAATCGCCTAGCTGACGATTTTGCTTTTGGGCCCATATGGTGGCAAATGGCAAATGAACACTTTTACACAGCAACTCCAATCTGGTACTTTTATCACGGAGACTTGGGGAAGAATCCAGGAAAGGAGATGCAGATGGAGGCTAGATGAGCAAAAGCAGTGTGTGTGTGTGTGTGTGTGAGAGAGAGAGAGAGAGAGAGAGAGAGAGAGAGAGCGCGAGAGCGCAGCAATAGTGAGTGAGGGCAGAGAGAAGGAGACATTGAGAGAAGGAAGCTCAAGAATACCTTCTGAATTACAGCAAACAAATTATGTCAGTGACCTCTAAAGATGGCTTTGGCAATGTTTTTGCAAAGCTAAGGGGGAAGTGAGTAAACACAAGAGAAGTCAGCTGGCAGCAGGGGAAAATTGGAGGTATTCCAAGGGTGGGCAGACAGTCACTAAATGGATGGACTGGAAAAACGACATGCTAAACTGGGAAGTGAAATAATCTGGGAACAGATGAGTCAGAAAACTCTTCGACAAAGGAAGCACATAATATGCTTTGTCAATACTTTAAAGAAGAAAATGGCTTAAAATCAGGATGGATGATGAGTGGGGAGAGTGACAGGCATGGGGGAGGAAGAAGAGCAGCAGTAGAAAGAGAGGGCAGGACTTCTGAAAGGGTATGAAATCTTTTGAAATCTCCTCCCTGGAGGCAAAATGGGCAATTGTGATCAAAACATAGGGAGGATGACTCTGCAAATCAGACCGAGATTTTTAAAATCTCATGCAATGAATCTAGTGATGAGCAGAGGCACTTGAAAACCTAATCGGGAATGAGCATGATAAATTTGTCCATGATACCAAGATGAGGTTGGCTTGTAACGCAGGCTATTACAGAGGATTATCTACTGTTGGTTTCTTTGGTGCCTCCCAGAAATATTTGCAAGGGGTAGGGTTTTGCTATTAACCCAAACATTCCCTTTATTCAGCAAAGAACTCTGTAGGCACTGATTCCTTGCAGTGTGAGGACTTGGCAGAAGGGGGAGTCACACAGTCTATTGACTTTTTCAGACAGGGGAACCCCCTCCCAGGAGGCTGGGAGAAGAAGGGGGCTGTAGCACTTACACAGCCCCACCCTCCTCCGTCCTCCTCCTGACCTTCCCCTGTGCTGCAGGCGCTGCTTTTTATTCATGGAGGTTTTCCATTAATAAAAAGCGGCACCTGAAACATGGGGGAAGGTCGGGAGGAGGACAGAGGAGGACGGGGCTGTCTGAAACAGGGCTCTGTAAGCACGACAGCCCTATTCTTCTCCCGACCTCCACGGGGATTCCCCCCCTGTATGAAAAAGTCCTATGACTTAGAGGGAAGATGGGGTTGGCACTGTTCTGTGGAGTTGTGGATTGTTTGCAGACAGAAATAGAGTGCAAGATGTGTCTTCTTCAACATGGTATTTACTCATTGAGTGGGAGATCAGTATATCTATGACGTTCAAGATAGAGCATTGAAATTTTGTTCACTTTCTTGAAATGGGCAGAAACACACTTTAGCAAGGAAGAAATGTTTAATAAATTAGATAAATTGTGCAAATAAATGGGTAAATTATGTAAAAAGTGGGAAAATTGTGTGAATTTCAGTGCGGGAGGGAAAAAAACACATAGCCTGATGCAAAACAAGGAAGGGAAGAAAAAAATCAACAAAATTGTGACAGAAAGATACTTGCATCCCTAGTAATAAGCATACAATGGGCGAAGATAGCCAGCCTAAGGGGCACGGGCAAAAAACAAACAAACAAAAAAAGTCCATGCCACAGACATGGGACAGGAACACTGTGCATAGGTATTTCTTAGATAGTGCTGGCTGCCGTGGGAGTCAAATTGCTTAGTTTTAATTGATAGCATGAGGGATGTTCATGTGGTCAACACATGTACAATATGCATACCTTTGTATACAAATTATCAGAGTGTACACTTCTGCAGTTATTCACATATATTCAACATCTGTGTATACTGCACACAGATTGCAGATATTACATATGTACAGTTTATTCACGTGTAGTGTACATGTACTTCCTCCACAGGGGCTTCTGGATATAAGCCATGTATCCTTTTGTCCATTCACAGGCATCCCTGCACCTGGAAGAAGATGAGACAGACTACTGTAACCCTTACTTGCAATGTTCAAGCTTTTTGATTAAAAAAAAATAGAAATAAGTAATCTTTGAGTCTTTAAGAAATGAATGATTTTTTTAAAAAAAAAAATCAAACAATTACTGTACTTACTGGAGCACTAGAAAAGTTACTTACTCTGTCTAAATAATTATAACTAGTTCATCTCTGTATAGTTTTTTAAAAAATAACTTACCTACCAAAAACACTTTTATGAAACTTGGAAAACAGAATAAAAATTCCTGAGAAGAGACAAACATTGCTATGAGAGAGAAAAGAGGACAGAAGCAACAGGAGCAATTCATAAAACCCTATAATTTAAATCTCTAAATAACATAAACAACAGAAAAGGAATCCAACAAATCAGTTATCCAAAACTAGAGAGTGCTCATGACATGGATGGGCAACTGCAGAGATTTTTTTTTGGTGGGGGGAGGGTTTCAACACTGGGAGTAACTTATGGGGGGGGGGTTGGGGGAGGAGGTGTGGATGCAAAATCCAACTCCAGGAGGCCATTTTCATCTAATAAAACACTGGTAGGGAGGCCTTGGGGAAACACAAGGGTCTGAAGAAGGGAGATGGGGGCTACATTTGCAGCTTGGGCTGCTCTTTCCCCACTCTTGGCTCAAGGCCTCTCCACTCAAGGATGTTTTTGGCATCTAACCTGGGGACAGAGAGCAACTGGAGGCCTCAGCTTTTCTCACTCTTGCCTCTGGGCTGCTTGTGGATCAGTGGCAGGCAACTTCATGCTGTGTTATGCTCTCTCAAACTTTCTGGGCACAATCTTTTCCTATTGTCATTGCCACTTCCACTGTAATTACTACCCAGATTTCAGAAACAGGTGTGACAGCTCCATGAGGCACAATGGTGTTACAGGGTCTGACCCTCCCTCATGGCAGAACCCTGGGAGAATATTTTCTGTTCTCTTACTGAAGTTACAAGGGGGGCGGGGCGGTGACGGCAGTATTTACCTGTGATTTCTGTGCCCAAGCCTTCCCTACCTACCTGTCTGGAGGTTAAAGCCCCTTTCCCCCAGTTGTTACACTGATCTCAACTGCACTGTGATCATGGTCATGAAAAGTTAAAGACCTTCCTCCAAGTGATCCTCTCCAGGTTGTGGTGATTAGCACCACTGGAATAATGGTATTTTCTGAAAGCTTATCAACAGCATTGCAGGGAAAAGTGGGAGGGCTGCATCCTGTTTGCAGACTGTATAGAGAGCACTCATGGGCTTCATGTGGCCCATTTCGGCCCTATATGGTCCACAGCACCTGTTGGAAGCCATAAGTGTGTTGAAACTACCTGGAAACATCAACCATAGTTGATTCAAGTATATATTTTGAGTTTAAAGAAGCTTCAAAAATGGAGTGACAATAAGGGGGAAGGTAAAAGGGAAAATCAAGAGAATCAGATCTGTTTAGAACACTTTGGGGATAATTCAAAACCACAATAACAGAAGCTCAGGGCCTGTTTACATGGCAAAAAAAAAAACCCAAGAAGAATTCGTGTCAAACCCTAGTAGTTCACATGCATCACAGGCTATTCAGAAGGAGGGGTAGCAAAAAGCCCAGTTAACCCGTGACTTTCCATCCCTCTATTTTTCAGGAACTTTTTTGGAAAGTCCGAGACAACCCATGCTATTGGTTGTCTGAACAATCAGGAACCATCCTGGGAAATGGGATGATTTCTGATTGGTTGGACATTGGAGGGGGCGGGCTTGCAAGGGAAGCCTTGCAATTCTTCATCCCCCATTTCAGTATGGCCCTCCATAGCAGCCATCTGAGAGCCAGGTGAGGTCTCTCCCCTCACTGGTCCTTTCTCCTTGCTCACTGCTGGCTGCAGAGGTTTCTTCCACCGAGGGACTGTTCCCTTGGTGAAAGAAGCTGTCATAGTCAGTGGTGAGGTGGGCGAGTGCTGAGTGGACCAGCCACCACCTGTACAGCTATGGAGAAGCCCCCCCTCCCTGCGTGCTACAGGGCTACAGAGAAGCCCCCCTTCCTGCGCAGATACTCCCTCCTGCCCTTGCCACTGCGCAAGGTGGGGGTGGCTTCTCTGTGACTGTCAATCATGGAAAAGCCCCCCTGCCCTGCATGGCTACTCTCTCCCGCCCTTGCCGCTGCGCAGGGCGGGGGGTGGCTTCACCATGACTGTCAGTCACAGAGAAGCCCCCCCCATGTGCAGATACTCCCTCCCACCCTTGCTGCTGTGGAAGGTGGGGGGTGCCTTCTCCATGACTGTCAGTCATAGAGAAGCCCCCCATTCCTCATGTGACTACTCCCTCCCGCCCTTGCTGCTGCATATGGTGGTGGGTGGCTTCTCGGTGACTGTAAGTCACTCTGTGACTGCGCAGCAGCGAGGGCAGGAGGGAGTAGACACGTGGGGTAGGTGGTCTTCTCCGTAGAGGGGAGGGTAGTTGTGGTGTGTGGGGTGGTGGTGGTTCTCTGAGACTAACCATACCAAAAATGGCGGATCCAGAATTTCCCTTGCAAGCCTGCCCCCTCCAAAGTCCGACCCATCAAAATACAGCTCTGCTGTGTGCCCCTTTCCCGGGATGGAGGAATGTGTAAACAACAAATCCAAAAACCCGAGACTTCTGTTACCAGTGACAAATCGTGGGAACAGTATGGCACAGATTCAAGATCTCCAGATCTCGCTTCTCCCTGGGATAAAAACTGCAGTGTAACTGAGCCCTCAGTTTGAATGTATACAATAGATCAGGAAAGACACAACCAAAACAAGAGTATTGCTGTATTCTTAAGGAACAGTGTCAAGGAAGCTATTAGAGGCATCTGGAAAATGGAATTCTTTCCCAAATGATGAGAACAGGAGACCATACAAACACTGGGGAAATGCAGGCAGATAAAAAGGGATGAAAAGGAAGAAAATAGGAAACAAAGGAGGGCATTTGAGGAACATACTGCAAAATAAAATAAAACCCAACAAGAAACAACTCTTTAAATGAATCAAAAGCAGAAAACAGGCTAATAAGGCAATTGGACTGTTTGAAAACAAAAAACTCCAGAAGAGTTGCTGCCGCCAAACAGTATTTTTTTTAAAGCAAATCCAAGATGCAGAAGTGTGCTATTCTGCTTAACTAAACAGGGGAAAAAAGGGGAAAGCTGTTTTGTCACCTTAGTGCATGATCACTATGGCAAAAATTCAACATGGCCATTCTGGGTGCTTGTCTTGCCAGCAAGACCTGCCCCTGCGAACGTCCGACTAATCAGCTTTCCACTTCCACTCTTATCAGGAATGCACAGCAAAGCGAATTGGTTGTCCCAATGAGGAGTAATGCGCATTTCCTTCAGAGGTTTTTTTTTAAAAAAAAAAAATACAGGAAAAGCCTTCACTGCTTTTCCTGCAGAGTATTTGGAGTGTTTATCTCCTCTCCTTCCACATACAGTGGATTGATGTGGGATCCCACTGGGACAAAAGGTATTCTCCTTGAATTCTATGAGGAGTATTTTTGCCATATAGACAAGCCACTCCTTAGAAGCTAAAATGACTAAATTGAGGTTATTATACTTTAGACATATCATAAGGTGACATGACTCAATGGAAAAGATGATAGTGGTAAAAATGGTAAAAGAGGAAGACCTTGGTCTTTTCTATATGAGGAGGGAAAATATAAACACATTCGGAAAGGCAGGTGTTCGCAATGATGCAACCTGCCTACATGGCCAAAAGATCCCCCCCACAAGCTCCGCATGATCCCCTAGCCAGATGGCAGCCGCGAGTGATTTACTTGTGATTTTAAATCTGCTGCTGCCAAACCCCCCCCAACAACACTTTCCCAAAGTATGCACAATCAATACTTCATATTTACAAATAAATAAATATAGTATGAGATCACTGTTTGATCGACTTACCAGACCCTTGCTTAGCCGAAAATCCAACATGGCGGCTGCAGTTGCTTTCCCTCTTCACTAGCCCTGCCCCTGTGCTCATCCAGCCAATCAGATTGCACTGCCTGTTCATATCTGTCTGAATGAGAGTGTTCAAATGATTGCAGATTTATATGGAGCTTTTCAGAAAATCCGTATGAAGCCTCGAACTTTGCGGTGGATTTGACTGCCCCCTTCTAAATAACACGTATTTGTGCAAATGATCATTTGAACAGATGGCCAGTTTTTCACATCGTGTTCATATTATTTTGACTGTATAGACAGTACCAGTATTACAGCTGAATTGACCCCATCAAAGAAGCCATGGCCCTGAGTATGCAAGGTCTGAGCAAGGTTGTTAATATAGGATCTTTGGGAGGCCTCTCATTCCTAGCGCCCTCATAAGTCAAAGCCAACGTGTTGGCAAATAATAACAAACATGGAACACAGATGTCACAACTGATTGTTTGAGATTATGAATGAAGATTTTTATTTTGGGATCACAAGTTGCTGTATTTGAAATGGGAAATTCTCATTGCAACAATTGCAGGAATACAGGATTCCATTGGGTTTACCAGTAGAGAAAGAAGAGCTTTCCAAAAAGGCTTCTTTCCCCCTCCCTCCCTCTCTTTGGTGCAGATCTTAGTTCCTTCTCCCTTCCAATGGGGTATCAGGGAGTGATACTGCAAACAGGAGGAGGGTGGCAGCATGGAGCTGTACAGAAAGTTTTAGATGACAGTGGTGGTGGTTTTGTTAATGCTCAGGAAAACATTGATCAGATGTTAGGGATTCTCTCCTGTTTTTTTGGCCTTCCCTTTTGCATTATGCCTGTAAGTTTTCATGACTGTTTCCTTCTTTTTCTTTTTAAGCAACATTGCTGCCAATTTGAAGAAGATGGTTGAAGACAAATGACCTGGATGTATAGACATTGTGACTAAACCAAGTATTTTCCACTTGGGATGATCATTTTTATTATGCTGTTATTGAAAGATTGCTCAGGGTACCAACTTCTGCCCCATCCTTCAACTCATGGGAGGGGAAGCAGTGAATCAAGACTATGGAGAAAGCAGCCAGCTTCAGTCCTCCAGCAATGACATCAGCAATGCCACCAACAGGCTGATTATAGCCACTGTAATTGCAGCCACAGAGAGTGAGTGAGATGGAGACCCAAGGAAATCCAGTAGCATCAGTGCCATGGTGGCACGCTCAGTCCAGATTGCTTTATCAGGCCCAGATGTTAGAATGGTCAGGAGAAAACTGACTGTAAGGCAGAAAGGCCTAAAGATGCATCACACAGTGCTACATATCTATCCTTAAAAAGAAGGGAGGGAGGGAGGGAAGGCCCAGTAAGAAGGCTTAACTAGTCTCCTTGCCTGGACCCCCTGTGTAATTCCAGGCAGGACAATTCTGGGGCCAACATCCCCCACCTTCCATGTTGGAGGCCCTGGCAAGAACAAATGCCAAAGTGAGAAACAAAGATGCTGTTACAACATCCAGACACTTGTCAAAGAGTACTGTATTCTTGCCTATTTTGATGTTCTTATACTGAAATCAAATAAAATGGTTCTAGAGCTGTTTTTAAAGAAAAGTTTTAATTGGTTTTTAGAATGTTTTAGCTATTGGGCTAGTTTAATTGGTTTTTAGCTATTTATTTAATGTTTGTAAAGTGTTTTTCACAGTGTGCATTGCTGCGGGCATCCTATGGGGTGAGGCGATAAATAAATGTAATAAATACATAAATAAATTATTACCGCTGTAGTTTTGGCTAGGATTGTTTTCACCAGTAGTACCATCAAAGGGTACAATTCACCAGGAAATTCTCCTGCATAATTATTGTTGTATATTAATAATAATAATAATAATAATAATATAGGGCCACCTATGTACATAAGCCCAGCTGTGCATAAGCCCAGCTGAAATGAATAGAAGGATTGGGGTGGTTTGCCTAAACCTTTTATCTAGCATTTGGAAGAACAGACCATTTGTTCCCCTTTCTCTTTGGAAAGTGTGATTCAGATTCCATAAGAATACATGTTAGGGTACTTAGAGATGTTGCCCCTCCATGAAATGTACTAGATTACCTATGAAACCTGCCCACAGGTGTGTGTATGTGGTGCATGCACAAAGAAACATGCATATATGTGCATATACAAAGTTGAGATGTGCTGCTGAAAGGGACAGCCTGCCTTTGGCAGCAGAATGCGATACTACTGCCACCCCTAATCTCTGAAATGCATTTCTCTGAGGTCCATATTCTGTCTGATCTCTTCCTTTGCTGAGGTCAGTCATAGCAGCTGCCCAGTTACTGCTGAATCATCTGCCCACTCTTGTGGCCTGCCGGTGCATTTGATCGGATCAGAAATGAAAGACACAGACATGGTTGTTAGAAGCTCTGTGAATGGAATCACAGACAAACACCACTCCCAGGTCCTGTTTATCCTTTCTGTTCTCCACCTGTACAACCCCAGCATAGGAAAGAAGGGGCTCTACTGATACAGGAACAGGGCCCTCACCTCCCATGCTTGGATTCAGTCTCTGGCCCTGGAACTATCCCCCCTTTCTCTCATTTCATGCTGTTCCTGGCAGTTGGCAACAGGGATTGCTGGAGAAGCTCCCTGGTGTCTCTTTTAATTGCCATTTAGTTAAATGAGAACAGAGACCTACAAATAAATGCCCCCCCTCCCATTTCCCTACTCCCTACTGCCAGAAGCGCTGCATTTCAGTCAAGTGCTCACTGGAGAATTTGCCCATTTACTCTTGTTATTTGCATGATAAAGGCAGTGGCTGCGATGCTGTGCTCAACTTGAAAACCTGCTGAAGTAGTGAGCAGGGGAGGCTATGTGGTGAGGGTAAGCGGAAGTTGCTGGGAGTTTTTCCGTTTCCTTTGACTCTAGTCAAAAGCTATCTCCTAATGCCAGTCACCTATCATCATTTCATCCATTTTTTTTCTTAGTCGTCCTGGATGCTAATAGGAGGCAGCATGCAAACATGCCCCCTCCCTCCTGTTGAGTCTCCAAGGAATGATGCACCCCTTGAACTCTTGGCCCACAGGACACAGGCAAAGAATGAAGCTCCTGCTGGAGCCTGAAATGTAACTGTACCTTCTCCCTAGAAGCTCCAACCCAAACAAATCGAAGCTTGGCAGAATCCTTTTCAATATTCCTTCACCCAACTTGCAGATTTTGTTATGGGAATCACGCAGCACAGTTCATCAGTTCAGCTGTAGCTTGCTGTCTTTATTTATTTATTTATGGCATTTCTATACCACCCACTAACAGTTAACAGAAGCATTATAAACTATAAAATATAAAAATAGCATAAAAATTGTCCTCCTTTCTCTCATTTCACATCCTTCTTCGTTACTCCATCTTCTCTCATTTTATCCTCTGTGTCAATGGGTTCATCCAGATTAGCTTTTGCATGAATCAGAAGTATTCTGTGTTTCTTTTTAAACAGGTTGTTCTCACATCTACTTCCAAATGCTCCCAGGTAGCAGTTTTTAGGGGACTGGGTGCAATCCCTCCTTCCCAATCTCCTCCTACCAGACATCTCTCCTTCCCCCTTGTTTGCCTGTTGCTCCTTTGCTTCCAAACTCCCTTTCTGGAATTTTGGGGACTTGAAAAAGGGAAGAAACCCTCAGTGTTTGAACAGAAAAATACATTACGGGATTACACCCTGTTTGGACTATTGCAACACACTCTACGTGGGGCTGTCTTTGGAAACTGTTTGGAAACTTCAGCAGGTCCGGAATGCTGTGGCCAGAAGGCTGACAGGGGCCAGTTATAGGGAGCATATAACTCCCTTGTTAAAACAGCTTCACTGGTTTCCAGTGGTTTTATTTCCAGGCACAATTCGAAGTGCTGGTCATGACCTATAAAAGCCCTATATGGCTTGGGTCCAGACTATCTGAAAGACTATATCTCCCCATACAAACCTGCTAGGGTTCTAAGATCTTCAGAGTAAGATAAGAGTAAGGCTGCTCCCACCCTCTGGAACAGAAGACTAGGCTGTCCCCTCCCTGTTTTCCTTTCACTGGCAGGCAAAGACGTTTTTATTCAAGCAGGCTTTTAATACGTAGCTGTGCTCACAGAAGTTTTTATTGGGGTGTGCTTTTATTTTTTAATTTTTATAAGTTTATATAAATTTTTAAAATTGTGATAATTTTAATGTTGTATTTTATTTGATTTTTTGTAAGCTGCTTTGGGTCCCATTCTGGGAGAAAGGCAGCATATTAAATAAATTAATAAATAAAGCTTTTAAAAATCAGGTACTTTAGTGCTATAGTGCTAGATTAACAGTATGTGGGTGAGAGGAGGGAGAAACAAGAGAAAGGAGAAAGGGTTTACCAGGTGCAGTGGGCACTTCACATTCACTGGGGGTTGGATGCTCAAGTCCCATTATGGCATAGAAAAATGGTTTCCCTTATATAAAATGGCAAAATCAAGTTTTTGGATTCATTTATTTTTTGGCAATATTTTCGAAGTGTTGTTGCTTGAATCTGTGGGTACAGAATCCATGAATACAGAGGACCAACTGTAATAGAATTGGAAATTTAAAAATAAATAAATAAATAAAACTGAAGTGCTCTAGTGCAAGAGGGGTACTTTTTAAATTTTCAGACACTCCAGTATGAAAATAAAATAAAGAGAAATGGAAAATGTGTAAGATTGGTTACAGCAGGTAGGGAACTGGAAATTTGCAAATGTAATGCAAAAGCATGAAAAATCAGCACCCATAGCTCACGTCATTGCTTATGAAAAGCAATGCCCCAAAGAAGAGAAAAGAAAAAAAAACCCCAAGAATAGGTGCACATGCATATTTTGTATTTCAGAATGTGCTGAATGTTTTATTGTTATAGGAGAAATTTCTGTGTTATTGCAGTAATTGTCAGGAATTATTTGGAAATGCAGTAAGACAAGAAAAACATAACTTTGATCTTGGAAATAAAAGTAGTAAGGACAGCAGTGAAAACTGCCATGTCCCAATATATTTGGTCAGTTGGGATGAGCTCTAAGACAAAAATAGTGATCATGCAGCCCTCCAGATTTTGTTAATTGGGAAATCCCACAGATCTAGGCAGCATAATCAATGTTGAGGAATGGTGTGGGTTAATATTATTATATTATATTGATAACCCACTTTCCCCCCCCAAGGCTGGGACCCAAAGCGGCTCACACTTTAAAAAACCCCACACAATTAAAACACACAAAAAGTGTATATTAAAACAGAATTAAACTAATTACATTATTAAAATAATATCAAAATATTTAAAAGAATAAAATATACAAAAAGTATTTAATTTTTTTTCTTTTTTAAAAAAGAAAAAAAAGATAAAAACCTTTTAATAACAATTCAATAAAACCCTATAGCATGCCCTAACCTGTCCTTTACAAACTGTCTGTTTTAAAAGCCTGCCTGAATATAAAGGTTTTGGCCTACCACTGAAAGGACAACAGGGAGGGGGGCACTCTGGCCTCCCTGGGGAGGGAGTTCCAGAGTCTAGGGGCAGCCATTGAAAAGGTCTTCTCTCGCATCCCCACCAACTGTACATAAGATGGTGGTGGGACTGAGAGAAAGGCCTCTCCAGATCTCAGGGCCCGGGTCAGTTCATAGAGGGAGGTCTGATCTGTCAGATAGCCTGGCCCTGAGACATATAGGGCTTTATCATAAACAGCACTTTGAATTGTTCATGGAAACTGGCTGGCAGCCAGTGAAGCTGTTTCAACAGTGGCGTGGTATGATCTCTATAAACTGCCCCAGTTAACAGTCTGAGTGCAGCTCTTCGGACCAGCTGAAGTTTCCGAACACTCTTCAAAGGCAGCCCTATGTAGAGAGCATTACAATAGTCCAAGATGTAACTAAGGCATATGTACTGTGGCCAAGTCTAGTGTGTCAAGGAATGGGCACAGTTGGCACACAAGCTTCAAATATGTGAAAGCATTCCTGGCCACCACAGAGACCTGGGCCTCGAGGTTCAAGGCTGAGTCTAGGAGTACACCCAGACTGTGAACCTGAGTCTTCAGGGGAGGTATAACCCCATCTAATCCAGGCTGGATCCCTACTCCCTGAGCTGCCTTCCGCCTGACCAAGAGCACCTCTCCTCTCCTTCCAACACAATGCTAGGTTTTAAATCCTTTCATTCCCATCCCACTGGTTTTCCTCTGGACTTCTTTTCCTCTCTATAGAAAGCAAGATTTTAAGACCTTTCTTTCCCACCCCACTTGTTTTCCTCTGGACTGCTTTTCCTTCCAATAGAAAGCAAGGGTTTTTAAAAAAATATTTATTTATCCATTAATCATTAATACATTATGTGAAATCATAAACATAATCAAAACCATAATCTTCATAGCTTATACATATGTCTTGTACATAGCTTCGTAGCTTATACATATAATATATACATATAACATATATATAACCAGCAACCTGTAATCTATTGCATATAATCTTACAATCAGTTTGTTACATATACTAATATAATGACTCTTAATTTTCACTTTCTTGGTTTGCCATCATCCAACCATTTTACAAAACTAATATCTTTTTACTTTTCTTTTACATTTACTTTCCAATTTCATCCTGACCTCCCCATATTTACAAACTCCAAGGATTTATTCCCATTTTATCTTCTTTTCAATCTTTGCTTCCTAATTACCCTCTATTCCTTTCTTATACACTTATAAACTATATTATCCACTGTGTGTACTTTGCCATTTACCTTCCAAATATATTTATTTATTGAATTCCAATGCTCTTAGAACCAACCCTATTCCAATTTCAATACACTCCTTATTGTTATGTCTTATATACTACCCTTTTCTTCAAGTAGTTGGTTATTAATTTCCATTCTTCCTGCACTCCTTCTACGTCTCCCTTGTTTATAATTTGTGTTAGTTTATCATTATTTTCCATCTCTGTCAATTTATCCAACCATTCTCCTATTTTTGGTGTCTCCTTCATTTTCTACTTTGCGGCTATCTTCAATCTAGCAGCAGTGACTAAATATAACATGATCCTCCAATATTTTCTCTCTACGTGCTTCTCTAATGTCGATGTTATATTCAACAAATATAATTTTGGGTCCATTGTATATGATATTCCAAACATCTTTTGTATTATTTTATGCATGTTTTCCCAAAATTTCTTTATCATTGAACAGCCCCACCACATATGGTGGAGGGACCCCACCTCTTTGTCACATTTCCAGCATTTTTTACTGGATAACTTATGAATCTTACTTAGTCTTGCTGGTGTCAAATACCACCTGTTTGCAATTTTCAAAAAGTTCTCTTTCAGATCTTGACTTGCAGTGAAACTGTTTTACACCAAGCATTCTCCCATTCCTCCAAACTTATAACATCACCTATATCTTTAGCCTGTCTTACCATTGAGTCTGTGATTAGATCTCTTTCCTACTCCCTTTCAAGCCATATTTGGCTATTTTTCCTTTTCTCTGATCCCAAATAATCTTACCAATTTCGTTTTGGTCTTTTACAAAACCATATGTTGCTTTATCCTCCCTAAATCTGTCCCTTATTTGATAATAGGTGAACCATTGCATGTTATAGTCTTGATTTTGTATCTTTTCTCTAGTTTTTAGACTGCAGTTTTCTTCAGACCATTTAATCAGCTCTTTATATATATCACCCAATCTTCCCTTTTTGTCCACCTAACCTGAAAGGCTTCTACTGGTGATATCCATAAAGGAGTCTTACTATAAAATTTTTGTTCTACATTTTTCCAAATTTTCCTTAAGGGACCTCTAACAATGTGGTTTTTGAATTCTTTATCCACTTTTGTTTTCTCGTACCACAGGTATGCATGAGTGCCAAATTTTTGGTTGCTACATTCCAGATTTATAATTCTACCATTATTTAGTGTAACCCCATCACTTATCCAATTCAGCCCACAAGCAATATAATACAATTTGAAGTTTGGGAGGGCAGTACCACCTCTGTTCTTTAAACCAAGTACGGTTGTCCATTTTATTCTGGGCTTTTGCCCGTTCCAAATAAAATTTTTAAGGTCCTTTGTCCATTCTAAAAACAGTTTTTCATTGGTTAATATTACAAGGTTCTGGAATAGGAACATCATCCTGGGCAGAATGTTCATCATTATCGTAGCTATTTTCCCTAGTAATGACATGTTTAGTTTCTGCCATCTTTTAAGGTCTTCCTTTATTTGATGCCATGTTCTTTTATAATTATTTTCATATAATTGTCTATTTCTTTTGCTTAACCATATACCCAAATATCTTATTTTAGTTTCGATCCTGCAGCCCAGATTTTCTTCTATTTTGATCTCTTCGAACTTTGACAGTTTTTTTTTTGGCAATATAACCATTTTCTCCTTGTTTATTTTGAAACCTAATAATTTCCCGAATTTATTTATTATTTCAAATACTTTTTCTATGGTATTTGTTGGATCCTGAATTATTAATAGTAGGTCATAGAATCATAGAATCATAGAATTGTAGAGTTGGAAGAGACCACGAGGGCCATCCAGTCCAACTCCCTGCCATGCAGGAAATCTTGATCAAAGCATCCCCGACAGATGGCAATCCAGCCTCTGTTTAAAGACCTCCAAGGAAGGAGACCGCACCACGCTCCAAGGGAGTGCGTTCCACTGCCGAACAGCTCTTACTGTCAAAAAGTTCCTCCTAATGTTGAGGTGGAATCTCTGTTCCTGGAGCTTGCATCCATTGCTCCGTGTTCCAGTCTCTGGAGCAGCAGAAAACAAGCCTGCTCCATCCTCAGCGTGACACCCCTTCAAATACTTAATTTTTGTATTGTAGGTCATCTGTGTATGCTAATTTTTATTCATGACCCTTAAGTTTCAGACCTGGGATTGTTTCTTCTTTTCTGATCTGCTTATTTAGAACCTCCAAGGCAAGTATGAACAATAAAGGAGACAAGGGACAGCCCTGTCTAGTTTCTTTCTGAATAGTGATTAGATTTGATCTCTCCCCATTAACCAAAAGGTGTGCTTTTTGTTTCTTGTAAATCTGATCAATACATTGATAGAATTTTTGACCCATACCAATCCCTTCCAGTACACCTTTCATAAACTGCCAGCTCAGATTGTCAAAGGCTTTCTCCGCATCCGCAAATATTAAAGCCGTTTTTTTTCTTTTTCTTTTTTTTTTCATAATATTCCAAAGCACTTAAAGCCAATCTTATATTATTTGCTAGTGTTCTTCCCAGGAGAAAGCCATTCTGATCTGGATGTATAAACTCCGCTAATATTTTCTTTAGTCTGTTAGCTAGGATTGTTGTGTAAATCTTGTAATCAACATTCAGAAGGGATATCGGCCAATAATTCTTAACCTCAGTTGTGTCTTTCTGTTCCTTTGGTATTAAAGCTATTTCCGCATTTTCCCACGATTCAGGAATGCCCTCATCTTTTATTTTGTTAAACATTTCCTGCATATACCCCTTTATTTCCTCTTCAAATACTTTATAATACTCTGCTATAAAACCGTCAGGGCCAGGAGATTTTCCTGTCTTCAAACTTTTTATTGCTGAAGATATCTCCTGTTGCATTATTGGCTCTTCAAGTGTTGATCATCTGTGATGTGTCCGATGCTGTTGCTACTTATATAATTTCTGATATCGAGGTCGATACCTACTACTTTTTCCTTATCTGAGTATAGGATTTCGTAATATTGTGTGAACTTATTCATTATATCTTGTTGTGGGGTGTAAGTCTTGTTCTCCTCTCTAACTACCGTTATGAGTTTCTTATCCGTCTCTTTTTTTAGCCTATATGCCAACCAACTTCTGACCTTGTTGGCATTTACAAAGTAATTTTGTTTGACTCTCTGTAACTTATATGCCATTCCTTCTATTATCCCTTGATTTAATTCATTTTGTATATTCTTTATTTGTCCCAAAATCTTCTCGTTACAAGGGCTTTGTCTTAGTATTTTTTCTTTCTCCTTCAGTTCTCTTATTTGTCTTTCTTTCCTTTCTTTTCTCTGTTTATGCATTTCCGCTCCTCTTTGCAGGAACAAACCTCTCATCGTTGTTTTAAAGGCATCCCACCTTATTTTACTAGAGATTTCATCTGTCTTATTTATTTCAAAGAAATCTTTCATCTCTTTCTTTATTCTTGTAATAAATTCTCCCTGCCTTAACATTGTCTCTTTCATTCTCCATATATATTCTTTCTTTCTAATATTTAAAGTCATTTTTAACGGATTGTGATCTGACATAATTTTCGGCAAAATGTCTATATCTATGATTCTTGTGCACAATTCTTTCGTCACCCAGTACATGTCAATCCGTGACCATGTTCTATGGCCTTTTGAATCTCTCAGAATCTCCTTCGCTTCAAACTTATTTTTTACATATATTGCTACTCCATTTTTCTTTTGCATGGTCAATGAGTAGAATACTTGACCAAGTTCCTTATATTTCAAATACTGACAATCTCGTTCTTTTATTCTAGTCTCTTGGATAGCTATAATGTCCACATTTTGCTTCTCTAAGTAATAATACACTCTTCTCCTTTTTTCTGGAGTGTTTAACCCTTTGACATTCCAAGTTAACATAGACAGCTCCATGATATAATAACTATGCCAAACCTTCCGTACTAGTTTCCTCCACCTCTTTTTCTTCTTTTCCTTCTTGTTCTGATTCCTGATTTTCCTCTCCTTTGTCCTCTTGAGATTAATCTATGGGGCATTGTTCAATTTGATCACCTCCTGTTGTTTTTTCTTTTGATCCACCATCCTTTATACTCTCTCGGTCTTCCTGCTTGTCTTCTCCATCCTCATCTTTACCAGGTTGATCTTTCCCTCTCTCACCCTTTCCAGCACCTTTTCCCCCCGTCGTATTCCTTATCTTCCCGATTCATTTTTTCCAGAAACTCTTGGGCTTAATAGAAAGCAAGGTTTTAAGCTCCCTTTCCCCACCCCACTTCTTTCCCTCTGGACTTCTTTTCCCACCCCACTGCTTTTTCCTCTAGATAAAACCCATTTTTCCCCACCCCACTTCTTTTCCTCTGGACTTCTTTTCCTTCCAGTAGAAAGCGCTGCTGAAAACATAGGAAGGAGGGCTTGCCTTCCCCAGCGTCTCTGGGCACATAATAAACTCCAAGAGATTATACCATGTGTGGAGAGCCAGAAAGAAGCCCCATCACCCTCTGCTTCCCCTGACACAGTGGAAATCCCCTCCAAAGAGAGAGCAGACAGTTCCTTCCATCAGGGTTTACCAGCACACAGCAGGCTCAAAAAGCTTTATCAAATTTGTGAATAATCAAATCTGCGAATATCAAACTCATGAAAGTGGAGGGCCAACTGTAGTAGAGTTGAGCGCCATCGACATATTGATGGCACCACACCCCAAAACTCTGGACGACCTCTCCCAATGGTTTCATGTATATGTTGAATAGCATAGGGGACAACACCAAGCCCTGAGGGTCCCCACAGGCCAATGGGCAAGGGGTTGAACAGGAGTCCCCCAGAACCATCTTCTGGGTTTGATCCTCCTGGAAGGAACAGGGCCAATGTAAAAAAAGTACCTGCAAGTCCCATCCCAGCTAGGCAGCCCAGAAGGATACCATGGTTGTTTGTATTGAAAACCACTGAGAGATCCAGTAAAACCAACAGGGACACATTTCCCCTGTCCAGTTTCCTGCATAAGTCATCCACCAAGGCAACCAAAGCTATCTCTGTTCCATAGCCAGACCTAAAGCCAGATTGAAATGGATCTAGATAATCCATTTCCTCCAGGAATCCCTGGAGTTGGAGGCCAACACATGTTCTAATACCTTGCCCCAAAATGGAAGGTTGGATACTGGCCGGTAAGTATCCAGTTATAGAGGGATTTAGGGGTGGCTTTTTCAATAGCAGCCTCACAACTGCCTCCTTTAGTCAAATTGGAATGCTGCCTTGTTGTAGAGAGGCACTAACTACCCCTTTCACCCACTAGCTAGTCCCCCTATGGCTTGTTTAATAAGCCAGGAAGGGCAAGGGTCTAGTATGCATGTGGTGGCTCTCACTTCTCCAAGGATCCTGTCCACATCTTCAGGCTTCAAAATTGAAAAGTATCCATTAACACTGGACAGACAGGTGCCAAGATTACATCCACTAACACTGTATCAACTACAGCATCCATGTTGGAGTGGATCTGAGTGACTTTATCTGTAAAATGCCATGCCAATTCTTCACAGTGGGCTGTTGGGGGGGGGTCTACATTTACTACTTGAGGACCAGTATGTAATAGCCCTCTGACTAGTACGTAATAGCACTCAGAATAGCTCCACTGGGCAGCTCCTTGCAGATGCAATGGTGACAGCAAAAACAGATTTCTTTGCTGCCTGCACTGCCATGAAGTAGGCCTTCAAATAGGCTCTAGCTTGTGTTTGGTCAGATTTGCTTCGAGTCTTCTGCCAATGTTGATCTAGTCTCCATCTCATTTGCTTTATCACTGCCAGCTCCCTGGAAAACCAGGGGACTCATTTGGCTCCACCTTGTAAGAGGGGCTGCTCAGGAGCAATTGTGTCCACTGCCTTGGTCATTTCCCTATTCCAGAGATCAGCCAGAGCTGAATCTGTTGCTCTTGCCAAAGTAACAGGAAAATCCCCAAGAGCCATCAGGAATCCATCTGGATCCATAAGCCTCCTGGGGTGGGCCATCTTAATCGGTGCCCCACCCCTGCAGAGGTTCTGAGTCCCAGTGAGTCTAAATCTGACCAGGTAATGATCTGACCATGACAACGGAATTGCAGAGAGTTCCTCCACACCAAGATCACCACAACCATCCCATCCAGCACAGAAAACAGCACAAGTAGGACCAGTTACCATTTGGGGCAGACCCATGGTTTTCATGGAGGCTATGAAATCCTGAGCCACGCCCGACAGAGTGGTCTCAGCATATATGTTGAAGTCCCCCAGCACTATTAGCCGTGGGGACTCCCACATCAACCCTGAGACCACCTCGGCTAGGTTAGGAAGGGAGACTATTGAGCAGCAGCGTGGGTGGTACACGAACAGAATCCCTATTCTGTCCTGGCTACCCACCTTTAGGTATACACACTCAGAGCCTGAAGACTGGGGGATAGGGCACCTGGTCAGGGTTCAATTGGGTTTAATTTCATAGAATCATAGAATCATAGAGTTGGAAGGGTCCTCATGAGCCATTAGGTCCAATCCCCTGCTCAATGCGGGATCTCCAGCTCAACATCTGAATGGCTACATGATTTCTAATCCAGATCTAAAATTGCAAAATTGGGTCTTCACCTTCCACTGGAAAGACATAGGTGCAACACAGGCCTCCGTGAGGACAACAATCCACAAATGGCACACCATAGCCAAAAAGGCCCTTCTCTTTGATGGCATCTAGTAGGCTTGCTGCCCATCTTGACCTTTTAGTGAGCCTATATTTTCTCTCATTTTTGTCATTGTGGCTGCAAATTCTGGAAGGATCATGTTCTTTGATGCTGTCTCCAAGCTATGTGCAGATGGACAAGGCAACTTCCATCTTCGTTTTTCACATGTGACCCAAAGAAGGGGCTTGACCAATATCAGGAACTACTTCTTCAAATAAACCACAATCAGACTGTGGATTATGATTCTGTCTTCTTGTCACACCATAGTTTAAGCTGAATAGTTTACTAGCTTTAAACTAGATAGTTTCAAAGTAGATGCTTTCAATGTCTTCTGTGTGGCCCCACCTGAGGAGAGAACAGGTCACTAAAACTCATTCACTTTATGCTAAACTCTAGATTGACATTTTGTCCAAAACAGCTTAATGTAGCATATCTGGAAATAATGGTAGAAAGGAGGAATTAGTTATTTTATTTTAGTAATTACCTGATATACCATCATTTGGAAATAATCATGTTTATTCATCTTTATAAAATTGTCATAGATTCATGAGCTGGAAGGGACTTCAAGAGCCATCTAGTCTAGTCCCCTGCTATGGAGGAATACACTACTAAAGCACTCATGTAGGATGCCCATCCAACCTCTGAATATCTCCAAGGATGGAGAGTCCCCAAACCTCCGAGGTAGGCTATTCCACTGTTGAACAACACTTTTGCTGTAGAAGTCCTTCCTAATGTGTATGAGGAATCTTTTTTCTTGTAATTTGAATCCATTGGCTCATGTTCTAGTCTCTGGAGCAGCAGAAAACAAGCCCGCTCCATCTTTTACATGACATCCCTTCAGATATTTAAAGATAGTCATCAAGCTGCTCCTTGGTCTTCTCTTCTTGTTCCTTTTATCAACTTGGTCACTCTCCTCTGGACACATTCCAGCTTGATGATATCCTTCTTGAACTGTGGTGTCCAAACCAGACACAGTATTTCAGGTGAGGTTTGACGAAAACAGAACAGAGTGGCACTACTACTTCCCTTAATCTGGGCACTATGTTCATGTTGATGAAACACAGAATTGCACTGGCTTTTTTTAGCTGCTGTATCACACTGTCAACTCACATTTAGTTTGTAGTCCATTAATACCCCAGATCCTTTTCATATATACTGCTTTCAAGCCAGGTGTCACCTATGCTATATTTGTGTATTTCATTTTTTTCCTGCCTAGATGTAGTATTTTCTGTTTTTGAAAATTTTATACGTCCCTGAATGTTTGGATTTACAACTTAATCGTTAAAAATATGATGAGAAAGGTTTGCATTCATTTTCAGAATATTTAGTTTCTGTGGCATAAATAATTTGCATTTCCCAGTTTTACTACAAAGTGTATTGTCTGAAGCCATAATCTATCATTTCCTTTCAAATGTTAGCCTGCAGAAATTGCAAGAATATGTGGAAGATGGCGTGGGGCAACATGCCCTGCTCCAGACTAGAGGAATCTAAGAGGAGACCTTACATTCTCCCATCCAGTGTAGAAGAGATTTGGGAGTGAACCCATCAGGGATAGGAATGCCAGGACCAAAGTCAGAGCAGGGGCTCCCTCTAGCTCTTCTTAGGTTATGAGGAGGGTTTCTTGCCTTTCTGCAAGGGATGGCCCAAGGCATCTTAGTGCCTGAAGCAATGCATTCAAACAAGATCTTGTATCTCATTGTCATGCTAAAGTCTTAGCTCCCACAAATCATTCTCTGGCTGCTGCCAGCCAAACAGCAGTCATAATAAACTGTCAGGTTGGGAAATCCTAACCATTTTTCCCTACATCTTCTGCTTGGCATATTTTATTAAATGACTCCCTTACAATCTTAACAGCACATAAACATTTATTGATTTCTTTTATAACTGAGAATTCTAACAAGTATCCAGACAGAATTCTAATGACTGGGTGGTAGGATGGAGAGTTAGATGAGAGGTGAAAGAGGCATGCACTCTAGAAAAAGAGTAAAATTCCATCATTACATGTGTGGATAGTTTGATCACACAGTTTAGTCACTAGGTGGCACTGGACTTTTATCTGGGTAGAGTTCAGATTGTTTTGTGTATGTTCAGTTCTATTAAAGAAAGGTATCAAGTGTATGGAATGATGGTTCTGTAGCCATTTTCCAAGGGATGGCCCAAGCTATTTTATTACTTTTAAAATGAACTACCATGAAGATGAAAAATAAGGGCTATAATATTAACAGGGTGATCCTATTTGTCCTTATGCAAAATTAAGTTCCCATGCTTAGGATTATTATAATCCTAGAAATCCCAGGATTTCTAGTAATCCCAGGATTATTTTCTAGTAACAGTTTTTAAGGTTGTCATTTAAATAGGTGAATCCATAATTTTATCAAAGTCAAGTAAACCCCTCTTGCCTTACCCCTTCTTTCAAAAGCCCCCCACCACCAACCAAATAAGTTTTGAGATGCAATAATAGTATCTCAGGGAGGCTTGCGTTTTGATTCTGCTATGTTCTGTGTTGTGCTGTCCTTCCTGCCTTGGCTTTATGTTGTTCTGTACAAACAAAAGGGAGCATATGAGCAGTGAGTACAAGTGTGCAGGAGATGCATTGGTGGAGGCAGCATCCAAGAGGGTGCTAGACTTCAGCCTTGCAGTATGTGCTGATTTCATAGCCAGAATCTGGAGGCCCACCAACTGGAGCCAGGTGCAAAATATCAAAACACATATTATGTTATTTGCCAGCAAGGCAGCTTCAGTTAATGGCAACCTTATGAATGAGAGACCTCCCAAACCCCTGGTTATCAATTGCACTGTTCAGGCCTTGCAAACCCAGGGCTATGGCTTCCTTGACTAAGCCAATCCACTGTTTTTTTTTCTTCTGTCTTCCTCTTTACCCAGCATGGTCTTTTCCAATGAGTCATGTCACCTTATGGCAAGTCCAAAGTACATCAGCCTCAGTTTAGTCATCTTGGCTTCTAGGGAAAGTTCAAGACTGATAAACATGTGCAAGCTTTAGAGATCTCTAGAACACTTAACCAGACAAGTTGCAACAAAGAGCAAATGGGGAGGGAAGGAAGGAAGAAGCTGACTTGATGTTGAAGTCATGGTGTCTGTGTGATCATAGTTTTAAACTGGAATGGGAGTGTGGAATGCTGCAGACATTCAAATTATGCTCTAGCAAGAAATGTGGTTTACCGGTTGCACAAGGGTACTGTTTTGGGGAACAGCTGGGAGAAGGAATTACAATATAGTTGATCCCCCAGTATCTGAAACTATAAAATCCAGCTGTTACTGAAAACTGGCTTCATTTAGGGTGACAAATGCCACTTTCTTCAGAAAACAGAGAGGAACTAGGTATGTCTTGATATGAGCAAAGCTGGAGAAAACGTTAGATGCTGTAGCAGGTAAATAAAAGCAACAGAAGCCAAATTGGGTAGCTTTAGCTTACTTGTTGGAGGGGGGGTGCTATTCAGAAAATGAAGTGTAGGAATCAGCTGCTGAACTAGGCACAATAAACACTTGGGGTAGGGATGGGCATTGTTTTAGGATTAAGGGGGAAAGCTATGTTGGGTACCATACTGGAAAAGGTAGAAAATAAAAACAAAATTAAGGGCAAAGGGTGCCTCTGAGCACACGCTCAGCCTAGGAACAAATTTTCAGTGCCAGAAGTAGGTTCACAGTCAAGATACACAAAAATACACTCATGGAGTTTCCTCTCTGCAATTTCAGCAGCCTTATTTATTGGAAGGATTTTTTTTTGTAATTGCTATTGTTAAAACAACTGCTATTGTTAAACAATCCTTTGGTGATCTGTTGGAAATAATCCAAACATCTGCTAGTAGATACCGATATACAGAATGGAAATGTACAGATTTGCAACACTATGACTAATTTGGGCAGGAGAGGTAGCATTATCTGACATCGTTCAGTCTTCCCTGTTCTTCCTCTGCTCACAGTACAGTGAGGGTGAGGGTGAATTTACTAGTAACAATATATGACTGTGAGGTGTGCCTGCTGCAGTGCAAAATAATGGACAGCCAGCAAATTAAAAAACCTTCTCTTTGTTGATCTGAAAACATGTCCTGGTGTGTTGACTTTATAGGACAGTGTTTTCCCCTAGTGATAGGCATAGAAACTCATGTGCTTTGCCTGGTCTCAGGGCCTTACCTCTCCAGTAGCAGTAGCAACAGCACTTCTATTTCTATAGCGCTTATCAGTGCCAAAGCACTCCCTAAGTGGTTTACAATGTTTTTTAGCTAATTGCAGCCAACAAGCTGGGTACTCATTTTATGGACCTACGGAAGGATGGAAAGCTGAGTGAACCTTGGATCCCTCTAGGATTGAACTTGCAATGTTGTGGCCGCAGTGCTGGCATTTAACCACTGTGCCACCAGGGCACCAGTATTCAGGGAGGGGTGGAGTGGAGGAATCTCAGGGCATGAGCATTGCCTTGAAAGTGTGTGTGTGTGTGTGTGTCAAGTTCAGAAACATCAATTGGTTCAAAACTCTGCAGCCAGATTGGTCTCTGGTACAGCCAGGAGTGATCATATCACACCAATATTAAAATCACTCCACTGGCTGCCAGTTAGTTTCTGGGCAAGGTACAAAGTGTTGGTTCTTAACTTTAAAGCCCTACATGGTTTGGGTCCAGGTTACCTACGGGATCGCCTTCTCCCATATAATTCATTCCTCTGGGGGACATTTACTTCAGTCAGCCAGGACTAAGGATTTTATCAGACAACCCCTTTTAAAATGTTTTTTTGCCAGCATTAAAAAACCCCAAAACATTTCTATGCCAGCAAAAGAATGTTCCTCCCGCACTTACCTTCCTTTCCTGGCAAAGGCTCCCCGGCAATAAAGAGGAAGTGAACGGAGCCCCATTCACTTCCTTGTTCAAAATCCCAAGAGACTTTATTTAAAAATAAAAACACAAATAAAGCCTTAAAAGTGACACCAAGCACCTAGGCACACTTTAAAAGTCCCGACTAACCCGGGGAGGGTCATAAAAAGAGCACAACTTACCTGGATGTCTCGATCTCACCTAGAAGTGTTCGTGCTGCAGTGACAAGAATTAAATGGCCCAAAGTTTTGGACACAGACTATGCCAGCACAAAAGCTGCATGGGGAATCTATTGATGGCTTAAGCTGTCAATTAAAGGATATGGGATTTTGACAGGGCATAACTGTGAAAGGATGATGCTGTCTGATCTGCGTACCCTTTCAGTTATGTGGTGTTGTTATGATGCCGTATTTTGTCAGTCTGATAAACTCCTAAGTTGGCAACTATCACCTGAGAACTTTTTCTTCATCCACCCCTAGATTCTGGAACGGCCTGCTAGAAGAGATTCAACAGTTGCATATACTGACTGAATTTAAAAGAGCAGTAAAGAACAGTCTCTTCTGACAAGCCTATCCAGGTGATTTTTAAATTGTGAATTATTAACTATGAATTTAAATATGGATTATTGTTTTAATAGGTATTTACCTTGTTTGTTCTTTTAAATTGATATTATGTGTTTTAATAGATGTTGTGTGTTTTAACAGTTGTTATATGATGTATGTTAATCTGTTGTTGTTCCATGCATCAATCCATGGGGAGAAGTGGGAAAGAAATAATAATAATAATAATAAGTGCGTATATTGGCATTGGCAGCCCAAACTGGAGTAGAATCAATGTGGTTTACTTATGTGTTGACTTATCTTTCAACAATTGGTTCAAAGGGTCTACAGTTGTTCCTCCATATTCACGGATTTGGTATCCATAGATTTAAGTATTCATGGCTTGAAAATATTCTTTAAAAAATAATAATCCAAAAAGCAAACCTTGATTTTGCCATCTTATATAAGGGACACCATTTTGCTATGCTATTGCATATAATGGGGTTTGAGTATTCATGGATTTTGGTATCCACAGGGGGTCCTGGAACCAAACCCCAGCAAATATGAAGGGACAACTGTACTCTAGCATTAGGATTCAGGAATAGGATTCAGACTGTTATATGTATACTTGTATTTTCTGTTCAAAGCAGAGTTTGCAAAACTGTCTTTGGTTTGACTACAACTATGGGTTTATAAATGGAGTGTAAAGCAGAGTTGGGCAATGTGTATGGGTAAGTTGGGGGTTAGTTCAGGGCAGAGCCTGAAAAATTGAATTTCCAATATATTTTCTTTTTCAGTTGTATTAGAAAATCTGCCCCAAATGGGGTGGTGCACCTTAGAGGGAAAAATGGGCAGGCACTGATGGTCAAGTTGTTTCTTTGAAAAGAAAGCAAGCATTGCTTAAACAAAAAATACAACAGTATTAGGAAATGTTCACTATAGACAAGTAAACTGTATAACAGATATGGGGAAAGTGCAGCCCATGGATTGCATGTGGCCGCCCCCCCCCCAATTCTCCAAGACCTTCCAAAGCTCCAAGACCTCTCTAAAAGTATAAAAATACTAGGATAATTGTTTTGGCTGGAAAACTGAAAAACACACACCTCTGCTTCTGGATCAGCCACACATATCCTGCCCTACTCAAACATCCTCCAAAATTAAAAATGTCCCAGAAGCCAAAGTCAATTCCATTTTTGGTTTTTGCTGAAAATCTGCTCCAAATGGGGTGGTGTCCTGTGATGGAAAAATGAGCTCCTATGCACATTGTAGTTATGTACCACTGTTCTATAAGCTTATTCATTTGGGTTTATTTTCCTACTTGAAGTAAAAACATTCTTTTTAACTTTAGATCATACAACCATAGAGCTGGAAAGGGCCCCATATGCCACCAAGTTCTACCTCCCAGTATAGGAATTTAAGACAGAGCATACCTAGCAGATAGCTGTCTAGCCTGCTTTTGAAGATGTCCAAAGAAAGTGAACCCACCACCTCTCTAGGCAATTGGTTACAGTGCTGAACATCTTTTACTGTCAAGGAGATCTTCCTATAACTCCTTACAACAATTAGATCTGGTCCTACTCTTTAGAGTAGCAGAGAACAAACTTGCATCCTCCTCTTTGTGACAGCACTTCAGAAATTTAAAGGGTGCAGTCATGTTACCCTTCAGTCTTCTCTTCACCAGGCTGAATATGTACAACTCCTTCAACCTTTCCTCATATGCTTTGTTACTATACTTACTATTCATCGGCTCATAAAAATTACTCCAGAATAAATTTTATTTTTGTATCAAAAAATATTGTTCTAAGGGTATTAAACACAGAAATAGGAGTAATAAGAGTTACGGACCATGCGTTGGTAAATATGGATATTGCAGTTAGGAAGGATTATAGAGAAGCAAAAAGATGGAGCTTTGTTCTCCATACTTTGTTCATCATCCTTCTTGCCCGCCTCTAAACTTGCTCTAACTTGTCTATATCCTTCTTTAAACGAGGCACCAGAACTGAACACAGTATACCAGATGAGACCTGACTAGTACAGAATATAGTAGGACTATACTTCCTTCAGCTTTGAAATTATGGTCCTATTAATGCATAAAATATTATGATAATGATAAAACATTATTTGCCTTCTTTGCTGCAGCATCACACTGCTAGGTCATGTTCAACTTATGATCAACAATAATCCCACAGTCCTTTTCACATTTATTGCTGTCAAGCCAAGTATCTCATCCTATAAGTTTTCAAAGAAGTAGCTGTGTTTGAACATTATCAGACATAGCAAAAATCATGGGATTATGATGCCAGGGTAGTGTGACTGGGCCCTGCTATCGCATGACATCGTTATATTCACATTATTACTCCATGCTCCAGCCACGAAAAAGGCATTCTTTCTCATTCACCGGACAAGCTATCAATAGATTGTAATTAGTGCTCTTTTCACGCTATTGACTGTGTGCAAAACCATGTCCCATTGTAATTGCAAGACCACAGCATGAATGGGCAGTCCTCAGCGTGAAAACTTCTGGGTGAGAATGCAAAAATGAAGCAGAGGATTTTTTTTTATGAACGTTTCCCTTAGTTTTTACATTTTTAGGTTTGTTTCAGTGCTTGTGTGTTCATTTACTTTGTTAATTAAGAGGTTTTTGGAGTTTTATGTGCACCAACGTCTTCTTGTGAGAACCGTCAAAATCTCACCCATGCCAAATTGTGTAAGTACACTCCCATTCTTGAACTGCTAGTCATCTTCATGCAATGATTCTGTGGCATTTCTTTCATGTGATTACAGCTATGTGTGATAATAAGTGTTGTAATACCATGATGTTCCTGCTATCTTCATTCGTGGAATTACAGCATTTTAGAAGAGTCTGATAATGTCCTTAGTCTCCTGCAGCATAAAAGGAGGTGGGAAGGGGAAAAAGTAATGTGGAACTCTTGGAATTGGAAGGTCATTATTTAAGATGTGGGTGGCATGATTACCTTTGGTATGATAAAGTTAAGGCTCATGCTGATTTTAAATATTGTTGTATTAGAAAGGCTCTTCTATAAGTTTGGTATAAATATAAGGAGAGATTCCCCCCACAAGATAATATTAGCCATATCATTGCAGGAACCCTTTTTAAAGGAAAGAGTGGGTTAAAAACTGGAGAAGGTTGTTTTATGATGATCTTTTGTACTTTGAATAAGACAGCTGGAACTTTAAATCAAGAGAGATACTTCTTAAGGAAGGCAAAGATCTTAATTGGTTTGCATATATGCAACTTAAGGACAGATTAAATCAAGATAAGAGAAATGCAGCCATAGAGGTTGGAGAAAATGAATCTTATTTAGAGTTGCATGAAGATGATGACCATGTAATTGAAAAAGTGTATAAATGGCTTTTGAAACTAGAGACAGAAGATGGACCTATAAAAGAGTACATGATAAGGTGGGCCCAAAATTTTGGGCATAATATTCATATGGATGTGTGGGGAGAAATATGGCCCATAGATTTAAAAAAAAAAATACTTTGTGCAGTAATTTAAAAGATAACCAGTATGAGTTAATGTATAGATTGGTTGTTGTTGTTGTGTGCCTTCAGGTCATTTCTGACTTATGGTAACCCTAAGGTGAACCAATCATGGGGTTTTCTGAGGCTGAGAGTGTGTAACTCGCCTAAGGTCACCCAGTGGGTTTTTATGGCTGAGCAGGGATTTGAAGCCTGGTCTTCAGAGTCATAGTCCAACACTCAAACTGCTATGCCATGCTGGACTCGCATGGATGGTACCTAGCCCCAAATAAACTGTCAAAAAGGTCCAAAAATGTTTTAAACCAGTGTTGGGGATGTCAAGATAAGGAAAGCTCCTTTTTTTCATATGTGATGGACTTGTAAGAAGGTGAAATATTATTGGTCTAAGACTTATACGTTAATACAAAACAATTTAAAGGTAGATTTTGTAACACTACCAGAAATCTTTCTGTTGGGCATTATGGATAAAGAATTGGATAGCAAATATGGATTACTTCTTCAATACATGACAACAGCAGCAAGAATACTGTTTACTCAAACTAGGAAATGGACTGAAGCACTGGCAAGGGAAGAATGGATTGCCAAGGTCACTGAGTTAGCCCAAATGGCCAAATGAACATGGGTTCTAAAGGATAAACCAAATGACGATTTTTTTGAAAGACTGGAAACTATTTATGGGCTTTTTGAGCAATTAAAAATATATCAATGCAAATAATCTGTGGTTATGGTTATTAGTAATTAGTATTATTATTTGGTTGGATCTGTAATGGTAGAATAATATTTTTCTTTTTCCCCCCATTACAGTTAGGATTAGGGGAGTCAGTTATATGCCTTTTTTTTCTTTTCTCTCTTTTTCGTCTCTCTGTTTCTATATTCGCTGAATGTGTATTATTTTGATTGTGAATTAGATTGTTGGGCTTAAAAAACCCAATCAATAAATAAACTGCAAACAAAAAAAGAAATGTGGCAGCACCTTTAAGACTAACTGGTTTTTATTTTTGCACCTGAAAGACCTGTATCACCTTGCCCACCCATGTGAAAATTTAGGGCAAGTGACATGATTTGCATGGTTCTGAATCCTATTACATTCTACCCTATTCCCACAACTGTGTAAATATGCTTTCTGCTTGAATACCACTCTGTACTGTATCTGAAGAAGTGGGTTTATAGCCACAAAAGCTCGTGCAAAAATAACAACCAGTTCATCTTAAAGGTGCTGCCACATTTCTTTTTTTCCCCCTTTCCTCTTCCCTCCTCCTTTTCATCCTATAAGTGTGCATTTCATTTTTGAGGTTGAAATGTAAGTTCTGCACTTGTTTGTGTTTAATTTCCTTCTACAGTGGAATCTTGATATTCACTGGAGTTTGGTTCCAGGACCACCCCCACCCCACATGAATACCAAAGTCCATGGATGCTCAAGTCCCAGTATATACAGTGGCACAGGAAAATAGTGTCCCTTATATAAAATGGCAAAATCAAGATTTGTTTTGCGTTTTTTTTTTTTTTTTAATATTTTAAAGCTATGGATAGTTGAATCCATTGATTGCAGAATCCATGGGTATGGAAGGTGAACTGTTTTAGCTTCCACCCAATTTTCTTGCTTATCATGGTCCTTTTCAATTCTGCTCCTATCTTCCAATGTGTTAGGTACCCCTTCCAATTTTGTATGATTTTCAATCTTGAGAATGATTCCCTCTGACCATCATATAAGTAATTCATATTGATATTGAAGAGTATCAGCCCCAGGACACCACCCTGCAGCATTCTACTTGACACTTCTCTCCAGATTAAAGTGCAGCCATTAATGATGACTCTTTGAACATGGTTTTCTAACAAATTATGGATCCATCAGATAGTTGAAGATTATTAGATGGGGACCAAAAAAACTGTACTGCCCCTGTTTCACTACGTCCCCTCCCACCCACTCCCGTCCCTATAACTGTTTAAATTAAAAATTATCAGACACCTACCTTGCAGCATGATAGAAACTGCTCCCTTCCCCTCTGGCATCCCAGGAGTGAATGGAGCTCTCGCTGAGCCCCATTCACTTCCTGGAAACAAAATCCCGGCTCTTCTTGCGGGAGAACGATTGCGTGGGAAATTGAAAAATAAAAGTCAAAATAAAAAGTTAAAAAGTACACCAGGCACAAAAACACATTTAAAAACCCCAAGTAACCTGGGGAGGGGGGAAAGTGTGCCAATTACCTGCATGTCCCAATCTGGACCGGAAGTGTTTGGCACGGACCTCCCCGTTATGCTGGCATTGTGCCAGCATAACAGGGCACCTTCTTACACATCTGTTGTTCTGTGACAGAAAGGGAACGATGGGTCAATTCATGGTTTAAGCCTTCAATAAAAAGGAGTGGGTGGGCAAAGAGGTACGGGGGCATAACACCATAGGGATGCTGCCGTCTGAAAAGTTAGCCCTTTAGCAATGTCCCATCGTCCTTGTGATGGGATTTTTGGCACATCTGATAATCTGTAGTGTTTCCATCTATTCCACATTTAATTGGGTTGCTAATCAAAATATCATGGGGGACTTTATCAAATGCGTTGCTGAACTCTAGATAAATGTTATCTACAGCATTCCTAAACTAGTGACTGTGGAGAGCATGTGATGAGTGTCTGATGGAATGTTGGATGAGCGAATGGGAAGAGAGCATGAAGGAGCCAATCCTGTGGCAGGAAACTGGCATGGGAGGGGTCTCCTGGAGTAAAAGGAGGTGGATGGCAGTTGAGAGAAGGGAGATGGCAGTTGAAAGGGAGAGTTGAAGATGTGGTGTGAAGGGGAGAGGGCTGGAATGTGTGTATGGCTGTGAGGGGAGCTGAGGGAGTGTATGGGCGGTGAGAATAAGTGTTAAGAGGAATAGAAGCTGATTGGAATATAGAGTGAGAGGAAGGAAAGAGCCTCACAAATTGTTATTGAGTTTGGCAGATTCTGAAATTATATGGTTACCAGAGAGTGGGGCTGGCAACCAGTTTGAATTTAACCAAGTTGAAGACAAAGTTCAAAGCATTTCTGTTATACTGTTTACACAACAAACCAATCTTTATATTTTATTTATCAGATCCAGACTCCTCATGAATTATTTCCCTTACTACTATTTATTGGCATATCATCCCTGTGAGTAAACACACACTGATACAAGTACAGTCGTCCCTTGGAATTTGTGGCTTTGGAATTCGCGGTTTTGTGTATTTGCGGTAAAAACCTCGAATACACAAGGCCTTTCCTCGAATACACAAGCCTCCCTGCCGCTTTAGGAAGGGCTGGGGGGATCGGGTGGGCAGTGGTGAGGAGGCTCCTGAAGCCTCCCTGCCACTATAGGAAAGGGGGGGATTGGGTGGAAGGTGGCGGGAAGGCTCCTGAAGCCTAAGGCTTTCACAGCCAGTATCCATAGATTTTCCTTGGTTTTTTTCCGGGCTGTGAGGCCGTGTTCTGGAATAGTTTCTTTCTGATGTTTCACCTGCATCTGTGGCTGGCATCCTCAGAGAATGGTTGAGTAGGAGTGTATGTGGAGTTTATATGCTGTGAACCCCGTTGTGGAATATATGTAAATTTGTGTAATTGAATGGTTAGTTTCTGGGTATAGAAATGCAAGGCTTGTTAGTGTCTGTTTGGCTAATGGTTGGTTGATGGGCCATTATCTGCTGGGAATCCCCTTGTCCCTGGGTGGAATTCCTTTGTAAGTGTTGAGTTTTGATTCTATTATTCTTCAAAACTGTGAGACAGATTTTGTTTATTTTTAAGGTTTCTTCTTACTTGTTGAAGTTGTTCAAGTGTTTATGGATTTCAATAGCTTCTCTGTGCATTCTGACATGATAGTTGTTGGCCTGGTCCAGAATTTCTGTGTTTTTAAATAGCATTTTGTGCCCAGTCTGCAGTGTCTCTCATGTTCCTTGATTCGTGTTTGCACACTGCGTTTAGAGAGACACTGCAGACTGGGCCAGCCAGAAAAATCAGCAGTAGCAGAATGTGTGATAAACCAACCTGGACACAAAACCTACCTCCTAAGTTGAAGGTTATTTGTGGTTTTTTTCAATTTCACGGGGGTGCTCTGCCCGCAACCCCTGCAAATTTGAAGGGAGGACTGTACTATCCAGATTAAGTCAAACCAAAGTCCAAGGAAGGGATAAGGGGAAAGTTTGGCATAAAGGTAATAACTATGGAACTGTGGTCTCCACAGATATTTATTTGGTGGCAGCGTAAGTGACAAGTCAGCCGGGCTGAACAGTGACGTAGATTCGGTTGATGCACCCGTGCGTCACAGTGACCCAATTTTTTTTAAAAAAAGATGTAAGATTCATTTGGCAGTATTTGTTCTTGAAAAAAATTAAGATGATAAAGACGTAATTCCAGCATTTTGAAGAAAAGTCTATTTGTCCCCCATCCTTTTCTACACAGCTGTGGCTGTGGCCTTGGGGGTTTGGCTATAGATGCTTTCATGGTGAGCACCTGCACTTCAAAACTAGTCATTATTTCTTTGTGGTTAACTGCGTTCAAGTTGACTTTGACTTATGGCAAACCTATGAACGGGAGACCTCCATTTCACCCTGTCATCATCAACAGCCCTGCTCAGGTCTGCAGATTCAGGGCTGTAGCTTTCTTGATTTAGTCTATCCATCTGTAATGTGGTCTCCCTCTTTTCCTACCACCTTCTACCTTACCAAGCATGATTGTCTTTTATAGTGAGTCATGTCTTCTTATGAAGTGTCTGAAGTATGTCTCAGTTTAGTCTCAGTTTAGTCATCATGGCTTCTAGGGAGAGTTCAGGCTTTCTTTTTGTTTTGTTCTTCGTTGTTATTCTGTGCCTTCAAATCATTTCCAACTTATGGTGACCCTAAGATTTCCCAGGGAAGTACTTATATTGGACTATAGCAGCTTTGTAGAAGGCCAAGAGTTTTCATCATCAATGTCAGTTTGTCATCAGTTTAACTGACAGAGCTGAGTTGTGTGGTTTCTGTACATGCTGTGGAACCAGTTTTGGCTTGTCATCTTTTGCTGGTTCAAGATCAACCTTCAGCCTTACATAAAATGAAAAGAAAAGTAAATAAAAATAAAATGAAATATGTCAAGAAAGGCAGTAAAGTTACAGGCCAGATGTATTGATTGCTGTCTTTGGGGCCTGGGAATAGACCAATAAGTACAGAATGTAACCTAGTATAATCCCTAGAGTACAGCGTGTACGATATAATATAGGAAGCCAGATGTATTAGGATGTATATATGTATCAGTGGGAATTTGGCTTCAGATTAAGGGTTGGAAAAAAGGTTGCTCAAATGTCAACAAGGCATGAGTGAGAATAAACTACACTGTGGATGTGAGCAGATGTAACCTATAATAACTCCTAGCAGGTATACCAGTTGATGTAATTAGAACAGACAGCCAAAGACTCCATCTGTACCTGAGGTACCATCATGTCTAAAGATCTTTGTTCTGATTGGATAACTGATATTCTGGGTGGGGCTTAGGACAGAATAAAAGAAGCCAAGATAAAGCCACAGATTAGTCTGTCCTAGGTTGATAACCTGCCCAATGTGCTGAAAGATAGTACTGGTAAGATAAACATCTAGGCTATGCTGAAATAGATATATGTTCAAACAGATATATGTTCAGTTATGAGTATAAGGAATGCTTGTTATAGATGTTTATATTTATAACAGATGTTGTTAAGACTTAACAATGCTGAAGGTGATTAGCCCTTGAATGCCTGGTTGTAGAAGTGTAGTACCTCAACAGATAAAATTACATTTCTTAACGGATAGATGGTTATGGATATGATATAAGGGACTGAGATCTGTATGATTAAAAGTGATTAAGAAATGTCTGTGTAATGCCTGAACAGACACTATGGAAAGTATGAAAGAACCCGATGATGATGGAAAAGTTGTATTGTTAAGTTGGTAATGTTACTCTACGTGTTAACTATAGCAAAGCCTGTTAAAGAGATGCAGAGGGATAATAGTTCAGTTTTTATGAACATCATTATGAAAGTAGAATATCCTAATGGCCATATGATATGATGTAATGAATGTATGATGCCTTACACACAACATAATGTGATGAAGCCCAGTGCCCAGACATTGGCATGTCTGTGTTTCTCCCTAAGGGGACTGTATACATTTGTTTATAAGTGCATATAATAAACAGCCTAAAAGATTAACAGAGAGCCTGCTCATTTCCCATGAAAATATTCTGAGATTCCAATATTTAAGAATGCTTAAGTGGAGTGTTGATGTTAATTCAACTTGTCAGTTCTAACCACCATCATGAATTGGGTAGTCAGGTGACCAGAAGTTAATAATGGAAGCCCAGACAGAATTCAGAGTAGCTGACAACTGACAATCCCTCAGCCCTATGAGAGAGGGGTGGGGAACTACTCCTGCTTTGGTAAGAACAAATGGGAATACCGATATTGGACCTAAAAGATAGTATTAAAAGTATGAGGGTATTGATGTAGAGGACACAAGGCTGAAGCCACATCCACATGATCTGTATGTAATCTGGGCACAGGCCCAGATGTGCCATACATTTGAGATTCCACAATAAGGGTCTTTGTTATTCTCATTTCAAGAAGGAAACCATAAATAAGGAATATAACTGGAGGCTATTGATTCTCTTTCTACAGGCCACAGAGTGTTCCAGACACAACAATTAAATTGCTGGTTTATAAGTGAGAATGCATATATGGAAGGGAGTGGGAATAATATTTAGATGTGGGGATTGGGTTTTAGTAGCATAGAGACTGCTTATATGTTCTGAATCAGAGGACTTAAAGCCTTGTTAAAAGCAGCAGCGCAGCACTCTAACCAGAGGGGTTGTGTTTTCATACAAATGAGATAAGTTTATTTTCTGAGTTGTGCCATTTGTTTTGACAGGCAGGGTGGCTATAAAAGCTGGAAACAGAACAGCAGGGGAGCCAGCACCATGCACAGTGAGAATCCGAGAAGAGAAGAGGCAGAACTGCATGAGATCTTGGACCCAACCCAAGTGCCTGCCTCAGCCTTCTGTTGCAGCAGCTTTGGAACGCAGGAGAAAAGAAACAGCCGGCTGTAATATTGTGGAACAAATGCATTCAGCTGAGAAGCACCTGGCCACCTTTCAAGCACACCCCATGTGTGCCTTAGAAGTGTTGCTCACTCAGCATCTAGCATAGAATCAGTAGGGAAAACCAGGCATGTGAGGTCAGAATCTAGTCCCAGGTGAGCATTGCCCAACCTCCCCAAGCAATGGAACTAGAAGATGCAGGTCATATTTTGATGGCTTTTAATTTCACCTGCTCAGGGTTCTTCACATATAGGCCAACAAGTATATCTTGTCATGTCACTGTGCAGCAATGGAGGAAGGCAGGCATTTCCCCCCTTTCCATATGACAGGATAACTTGGGGATAGTACTTCCAGTGAAGCGATTATCAATATATACAAGAAAGTCAACTTGTTGACTTATTAAGTTACCTACTGCAAGATCTTTCTGTGCTTATGAGAAACATCTAATTACAGTTTTGGGGAACAGAGTACAGAATAAGATGAGCTCTTGGTCAGATCCAGCAGGGCTTTTCCTATTATTTCAAGCACTTCATATTGTTCTACATAAGTATATACATACATACAATAATCAAAGATCCGTGGTGTTTTTTTAAAGTTATTTTTAGTTCTTTAACTAGTATGCCTGCCCTTGCAAGTGCTGACATTATTTGTTCACTAAGTGAAGAAAAATTCTCCCAGACTGGTACATCCCCCCCCCCCATGGGTCTTCCTTTTTTGTTTTGTATTAACTTGCTGGGATTTAGCAATATTTGGAAGGTTTTTAGTCCTACAAATGTAGCCCATTTACCTGTAGTAACATGGCCACTACCACCTATCCTGTTTTGGAGACAGGACTCATGATGTGTTTTGAAATCATGCACAATTCCCACCACATTCTATTACTTGGCATCACCTTTCACCACAATCCCTTCTGCAGTGCTTTGCCTCTATTATGGATTTCCTGCAGATGAAATTGTAGCAAGTCCTACCACCACAGTTTCATAGCAAAATGGGATGCAAGAAAATAATGCCTCAGTTTTCTTTGAAAGCTTGCTTGGGGGCTTGTTGCTGACAATAATGTAATTAACAAGAACACCATCGCTACAGAGTTTCCCAGATACATTGCTGTTGATGAAGTGAGTCAAATCCCTCCTCTCTCCACATACCACCCTCAGCAACAACACAGGAGCACTTAAAGCAAAAAAATATGAGTAGGGATTCCCCCCACCCCAAAATAAGTTATTTAAAAAAATCAAATTTCCACTTTATTTTTCATGTTAATATTCCATAGACTTTCTTGGCCAAACTCCACATCCTTTGTTATTGAAATTTTCAGGAAATTGCAAAATAATTCACAATAGTTTTCTGCATATTATATCAGAAAATAATGGGTCATTAGATTAAAGATGATTATTAAAGGTATCATTTATTGTGGGCTGAAGTGCTATTTTATTCCCACCCAGTGTAAGGCCAGTGAATCATATGGATTGCTTACATGCTGACTCACCATTCATCACTAGATTTAGTGGGTCTACTCTGGTTGGAAATAACCAACAGGATTCCAGCTACAGTATCCCACTCTGATTCCAGAAGGCATGCAGGTAGTTCCTTAATGCCCTCCTGTCCAAGTAGTTGTTAGAAGCGCATCTAGTTCACTTCAAGAGCAGAACTACATCGTACAGTACTTCCAAATCTTTCTCTGGGCATTTGTCAAAAACTGCTTGCAGCTAAGTCCTCAGACCCTACTGGTCTTCCTCCCTGTCACCCCAACACCCTCAGTGTTCTGTGGCCACTAAGCCACTAAGCATACACAATATTCACCAAATAGCTGTGTCAACCTGTATCAGTGTACACCTTGTAGCACCTTTGAGACTGAGAGAAAGAGGTTTGTAGGATAAACTTTCATAGACTCAGAGCTTGTCTACACAGGCTATTTACCCTGTTTTGCCCCTGCCTTAGAGCTCTGCAGTCCTGACAATGCAGGGCACTTGCCCATTCTCCCCCTAGGCAGTCCTCATTATCCCCAGAGCAGCTACAGGAGTGAGACAGGGCTGAGGAGGAGTAAGGCCCTATATGTTTTAAGATAATACCTGGTTTACTCTGTTACCACTGACAAAAAATGGATCAGGCCCTGTGTGTCCCCAGGAGCTTGTCCTGAGAGGCCAGCCCTTGCAGCCCTGACCCTCCTGGAAGGCAGGAAGGAGTCTTGCAGCATGTAACCAAGGCTGGTCACATGCAGGGGGCCTTGGCCACATGTTGCAGCTGGCTTCCTCGATGCTGGGAGAGCATGGAAGATGGTGGTGGTTGCAGCAATGAGGCTGGCATGCCTATCAGGACTTCCTCTCATTTCATTCAGGTAAAAGGGAAATAATGGGTGTGATCTGCAGTCAGGATATGCCAGTGGTGAGCTGGCATATCCTGGCTTGTGCAGATGAGCCTACTTCACCAAATGCATTGTAAGCTGAGTCTACAAAAGCTTATGTTACAACTTCTTTCTCTCAGTTAGTCCTAGAGGTGCTACAAGGCCCCTCATCATCGAGTTAGCTCAGATTCCCCCACCATTAGGTTCTTTTCCTAGAATGTTTTTTTTTGTACTTCCAGAAACTTTCTCTAATGATGCCTTCTTGAACATGAATAGTGCCATTTTAGCTATGTAAGCATCAGCAATCAGAAAATGAGTGTGCTAGGGGTATGTGTTTGTGTGTGCCAACACTTAGCCTGCCTTTCTGCTGAAAAATAGCATTCAAGGCAGCTAATAAGCATAATTAAAATTACTTTAAAAGCTGAATCATTGAAAACTATTATAATAATAGGATTCCAAATAGCAAGAGCTATTATTATTATTATTATTATTATTTATTATTATTACCACACCTTTCTCCCAAAATTGAGACTCATGACTGCTTACAGTTTTAAAAAGAACAATACAGCTAAATACATACAAAGAGTGAACATTAGAATGGAATTAAACTATTTACAGTATTAATTCAAACCTACACTTAAAAAGATAAAATGCATTTTGTATATGAGATTATCTCCAACTTTTTAGAAAATACTGATAATCTTAAAAAAAATCCGCTTTTTGGAAAACTATGTTTCCTTCATGGAGTTATTAAGCCCTCTTATGTTTAATCATATTTTATAGATACAGTATAGAGTTCCATGTCTCCCCCTTCTTTTCTTTTCTTTCCCCATTCCATATTTTTTTTTAGCTAATGCTCCTTGTTATCTCATCATAGGGTTTTCAGAGTAAGACATTCAGAAGTGATTCACGAATGCCTTCTGCACAGCATTAAGAGTTAGTTAATGCACCAGTGCTTTTGTCTTTATGACTTCTTCCACCAGCGTCAACTTCCATGATGACTGCTGCTGGCCAGCAGCTTCCTTTTTGGAGCTTCTCTGCTATCCTCACCATTAGAATAATCAGTTTTCTTCTCCTGGTGTAGCTGTTACTCCCTGAAGATGATGGATTCACCTTAGTCTGATGTCTCTACTTTCAGCATTTTTTGTTGGGTAACCCTACTAGGAGTCTAGACTCTTCTAGTGTCTTTTCTAGAGTCTAGTGTCCTGGTGGTATTACTCTTAGCCTCTTTGACACATTCAAACCCTCTCAATGTGTTAAGTTGGACATCCAAGGACAGCTACCAGTAGAAGGAGGTAGACACATGAACGGCTCCTCTCTCAGAGCGGTTACTGTATCTATAAACAGGGGGGACTGACTGCTATTTGCATTGAACTCTTCAGGAACACATCTGCCTTCCTTAATCAACTAATTGCATTGTATTTTGTCTTCAAATAAAATGTAAGACTTGAATGGATATCCTCATTTATATTTGATTTTATTTTGAATCAATGCTGTTGCTATTTAATTTCCTTCTATGACTAGCTGCATTGGAACCTCCAACTCTGCAAGTGAAGACTACCTTTCCTTGTATTCCTCAAAGGCAGACTTCTATCACCTTCAGCCAAAATCCAATTGTTATTCCTAACTGCAGTAGGCTCATTGAATCAATGGGAACTTGGTAAATTGCCACATATGTAAATTCCATTGATTCACTTGGTCTACTACCGATGGGATTAAATTGGATTTAGACTGTCTTTTAAAAAATAATTCTTATTTAACAAGTAATAACCTACACCTGGAGAATTTCAGGTTAGCTGAAGCCAGCTTATTTCACTTCAGGAGTAGAACTGTATCATATATTATCTGGCCATCCTCTGAACATGTGCCTTTCATACATGGAGTAGGATAGGCTCCTCTTCCAAAGCTTTATTTGATTGCACATTAGAAGGAAGTAGAACAGTTTGGCAATAGAACCAATTACCTAGAGAGGTGTTGGAGTCTGGAGATTATCAGATGTGGCAAATATGCCATAATAATGATGCCAAAAGAACACAAAAAGGCATCCATATCGCACAACATCATGTTATGGTGTTATGCAGTTGTTAATAAGGTGTACTTATTTATGGCTGGTCCAAAGCCGTCAATTGATCTGCCATGGCGTTTTTGTCACAGAATTGCGTCTGAAACAGCAAACCATTCTGCTGGTGTGAATACAGCATCAATGGGTGGGCTCTACCAGAACACTTCTGGGTGAGAACGTGAAAACTAGGTATGCGACAATCTTTTTATGAACCTCCCCATTTTGTGGGCAAGTTTTTAAGTGCTTTTAAGTGTTTCAGTGCTTGTGTGTTCATTTTGTTTTTTAATTTAGCTGTTTTTAGACTTTTAAGCACACTTACATCTTCTCACAAGAACTGCCGAGATCACATGCCCTGGCGAACGTGGAAGTAAACAGTGCTGGTGATTGTGCTCCGATAATGCTGGAGCTGCTCTTTCTCATTATTTCAGCAATGTGTGATAAAAAAGTGTTATTGTTTATAAAATATAGTGGGACAAGAACATTTTTAGAGGCTTGTCTGATAATCTCCACTTTCTCTGAATGTCTTTTTTTTTTTTAAGGGTGGAATGTTATCCCTGAAGGTATGTCTGAACAGGGTATAAACAACATGCATGCCAGCCCCACCACACCCCACCCGATTCCCATTTTGAATCGGGAAATTCACAGGGAGTTTCTGCTTATGTTCAATAGTGTGGAATGTATATAAAAGCCTCTGCCCAACTGAGAATCTTGCTTTTTCAGGGCTGCAAATCATACCAAGGATGAATGTATGAAGAATTGTATGGCAGACAGCCCATTCAATACAGGTGATTCGGGGAATCAGGGGCAAAGCCAGCACACACAACCCCTTTGAAGTAGGACTGGTTTGTAGACTGGTCTGTCAGGGATGCTTTGATCGTGATTTCCTGCGTGGCAGGGGGTTGGATTGTATGGCCCTTGTGGTCTCTTCCAACTCTACAGTTCTATGATTCTATATATGTCTCCGTTCCTCTTACATGTGTGGCTTGTGCACTATTTAGGTGTGCATAGGGCTTTTAAGACTTCAGTATCATCAACTCCCATACCTTTGCTTTGTGTAATGTCTACCCTGATAAAGAGAGCTAGAGATCCCAAAATTTTGCCCAGAATTTTGTGCATGAAAGTGAGGATGTTGGCATTTTCCCCATGGATAAATATAGCATAGTTTGTGAGGTCTGTGTGAGTTAAATGTTCTGAATTTGTTGACTTTTCAATTATAGTGAATGGGAGGCATAAAAGATTTGGACCCAAATCACAGCAGATGGTGTCCAAATTAGTCCTACACAAATCAGGATGTTTCCTGAATCACCAGGCCAGGGCCGGAACCAAATCTTGGGTTTGGTGCACACTCCCTTTATGTATGTCTGTTCCTAAGGATTTACATTCATAACTATGCTTATTTAAAATAGATAAATCATGAATTACTAGAATAAGTTATTTCTTTATCACAATTATCCTGTCTTTTAACATAAGAATTTGTCCACAATGACATACAGGTAAAATAAAAGTACATTTGTAACAACCACTATAAACAATGACTGAAATCCTGTTAGTGACTGTGCTATTGTAGCTATTTGGTCATTGCAGAAGTTGTCATTTCTTTACTGACCATGTGACAACCAAACTTCCCAACCCATCTTTTAAGCAATGCAGCCCACCCTGCAACATAACCATTTCTGTGTCATTGGAGAATTGGGGGACCAGCAGAAATGCATCCTGCTATTTTCCTGTAGCTGGAAATGCTGCAAGAACGTCATCTGCAGGGACTTCCCAAGGACACCCAGAGGTTCATGCAGATGCCTGTTACAGTGTGTCCAGCTACAGGAGAACAGCTAAATGCTTCTCAACTGATCCCTCCAGTCTCCAGTGACATGGAAATGGCCATTTTGGGGAGAGCTGTGTCACTTCAAAGGTGAGTTTTCAGGGGTAGCACTGGGAGACTTAGCTAGGAAGACATAACATTCCACAGCAATGTTAAAAGAGTTGTACTAGTTAGTTATTAGTCACTTCCCCTCACCCACACTATACTGCAGTTTATGAGTCTATGTGTACTATCTGCCTTTTTCCTTGTGGTCATTCACATGGGGGTAAAAATCCAGATGAAATTCCGACTACTCTGGCCTGGATTTGAGTGCCACACCTCTGGTCAAAGCCCGAATTTGCATTCAGATTTTTCCTTGCTGTCAGTGGAGAATGGCTACTGCTGGGGTTTGCTGTTTAGTTCCTGTTATAAGCTGAACCCAGCAGCTTCATGGAGAATGGGTGGCTATCCTCCTGATTGTGGTGTGTGTGTGTCTGTGCGCTGCCCATTCTGGCTTCAAGAGAGAGTGGTTATTGCTGTGGCTTTGCGTTCATGGAGATCAGGAGCTCCATGAAAGCAACCCCCTGGTGCTAGGAAGGGGTGAAGACCAGGGCCCCTAGACTGACCTGCAAACGAGCCAGCTGTGGCTTTGCTTTCATGGAGATCAGGAGCTCCATGAAAGCAATCCCCTGACGCTAGCCACTCTGTGAAGTCAGAATGAGTGGCTAGCCTTGGAGGGATGCTGCCTGTTCTGGCTTCAAGAGAGAACAGTTATCACTATGGGTGCTGGGGGCGGGGGAATCGCAGCACCTCAGGCAGTATTTGTCCTTCCTCTCCTACCCATGCTCCCCAAATCCAGAGTGGATGGAGTGATCACATGGGAGCTTTTTCTGGAATTTCAAGCAAACTCTGGAGAAAACTGCAGTTTTCTAAAAGCTGGATTAAGGGAGGTATTCCCTGAGCTTGGCGTGAATAGGGCCGTATGTCATCTGTCCTTTTCACACCAGATTTGGGGGAAAGGCCATACAACATGTGGCATTATCAGGCCAGATTTGGGGGAGGGTTGAGGGTTTTTTTTAATAGTGTGAATGCTCCCCTTGTTTTTGTTTTTTTTTGTATATGTGCAGAATCTTATAGTGTGCTTTATATCATTACATCAGTGTACTTCCCAATTTCAATGAAGAGCCAAAAAAGAGGAAGCAATAGGAGTGTATCAAAGTTTGTGATCTACTGGAGTTAGCAACCTTTCCATGCCTATACATGTATCATAGAATCATAGAATCATAGAATTGCAGAGTTGGAAGAGACCACGAGGGCCATCCAGTCCAACCCCCTGCCATGCAGGAAATCACGATCAAAGCATCCCCGACAGATGGCCATCCAGCCTCTGTTTAAAGACCTCCAAGGAATATATACCTCAGTTAACACAATAGATGTGTTCCTGGACATTACTTCTTTAACAGAAATGTTGGTATCAGAGGCAGAAATAATGTGGAATAGGGATAGTTTCCTAGACGACAAAAATAGAAAAACTGCTTGAACATGTTTCAGTAGACTTTTATTCAGAACTAAAGATGCACACATGTGAAGTAAAACTGCCATGTCAGGTAAACATTACATGAGTAAACAAGAATATTTGGAATCTTCTAGATACTGCTTCAAGTCTTCTTCCAAAATGTGTCCAGGGATTATTATTTTTTCTTTCCTTCTCCAGCCTCCATTTTCTAATTTTGGTCCATTTTGGTCCATTTTGGTGGCCAAACTTACACACCCATGTTGTTTTAACATGCTGGGTTAGCTGGTGGGCTTAACTGCTCTCCCCTTGTCTCTCTGTTTTGCTGTTTACACATGCACAGTAAGGGGTTCCAAGGGCAGCTACTGTTTACCTTGCCTGTTATAAGAAGGCACATAGGGCTACAGTTGGATCAGCTGGAATAGAATCCTGCTGTTTCCCTGCTCAAACTTTATTGCATTGTTTACTACCGACATGATTCTGTAACCCAACACTGAAAGTCTGTGTTTCTCCAGCCCTTCTTCACTATCCTCCCAGTGCCAATGCTACTAAAAATGTCTTAGCTAGACAGAGGACAAGGAAAACAGGTGGCTGAACAGACATAAAAATACTTTATAAAAAGAAGTTTCTTTTTCAGAGGCTTTGTTAACTGAGACGTGTGCACTCACTGTGAGTATGCAGCCTTCCTGTTTGCTTTCCCACACCTGCTCTCTTCCTGCACCACTCTAACCTGCAGCCATTTTCTCATCCTCTTTTCTTCCTTTAGACCATATGTTTGATTATGAACAAGTGATCAGAAAGTAAAGCTAATTTCATGTTTTACAATGAAGACTATCCTTGTTTCTTTCTTTGTTAGACCCTGTGTGTGTGTGTATGCACATGTGCACACGCACATGGAAACTGGGCTGATTGTTCTCCAGCCTCTGCTTTGCTGGCTGGTACCCTACGTGAGAGATCTGCTACCTTTCACATGGTACAACATGATTTTCCCAAGGCAGTTTCTGGTAGAAGAAGCAGATCTGGCAATATCAGTCTGCCCTGCTTTCAGGTGGCTAGTACAATACCTGCCCACCCCCAGAAGCTCTCTGCCTGGAATCTGGGAAGATATGTGTTCTCAGAATGAGTTACTGTGCCAGCCTGAACATTTATTCAATTCTGCCAACACTAGTCTCCCCTTAATAAATAAATAAATCTGCAAACATGCATACATTCATTCCATTTGTATACTCCGCCCTACATCTAACAATATCCTGAAGTGGTATACAACAAATTAAAAAAAAAAGAAAGCCATAAAGGGTTTCTTGCAGAACCACTCTCCTCAGTTCTTTGAAATGTATCTGGCTTCACCCACTCAGCAGGATCCTGTTAACAAAAAGATGCAGCCATTTGTATATTTCCTCATTATAATCAATGGAGATACATCCAAAGCTTTGGAAGCTCAAATCAAGGATCCTCTCAGATGTGAGGCAATGGTGGGTCTTACTCGAAGCAGTGAAAAACAAAATTGGCCTGCTCAAAGCTCCCAAACAGGTTCTGAATATTTTTTTTAAAAAAAACCTTATTGAAGTAACACACCAGAGAGTTCAGTGTTTATGGTGCTTTTCAGGATCTGAGATTCCAATGGCAGTACTGAATATAGCTGCAGTTTTAACCCTTTCCCCCATGCCAGCTGAAATGCTACAAAGTTGTTATTTGCCCTGTGGGACAAGACATAATAGTGCTTTCCTGCTCCATCAATGTATTTGTGGAAGCAGACTGTAATGTATTAAAACTCATGCTAAAATGCTAAATATGTTAGTCTTAAAGGTGCCACAAGACTTGTGTTTATCTCCTATTCCCCTTTTTATACTAAAACAGAGTGACACAGCTATCTTTTTGAAATTATTCCCAAGAGGTGATTTTTCCCACAAACATCCAAATCAATCAATCAATCAATCCTAAACCAGCACCTAAGAGCTCTATTTTTAAACATTGATAAATGGTGCTCTTAATTAGCACCTTCTATGTCACTTGATATTTGGACCCTAGACTCAGGGGAAAAGGTGAAAATCAATCTTAATTCAGGATGGTCATAAAAACAGAACTCCTCGTCTGGGATATGGGGAGGGACAGCATGGAGTCTGCTTGATGCAAGTTGCCCAGCCTGACCTCTGACCCCATCAAGCAAGTAGGTGGAGAAGGTTGTTAGAAACAGCTGCTTTCACTGGCCTCTTCTGTTTTTGTTTCCTCACTTTTCAAAGAGGTGCAACAGGGAAAGAGACTGCACAAATGTCCACATTGCATACAGACAAAGAATAAAGAGACAGGCTCAAAAGATATTGGAATATAAAGGGTCACAACTTTATCAGTTAACAAATGAATATGCAGCATTTGTGTGTGTGTGTTTTAAAAACCCTTTAAATACCACATAAGTAATTAAAACAGAAGTGGGCAGGTCTACCTACCCCTAATGGGGAGAGAAAACCACCACCCCCCCACAATCATATCATTTCCTCCCATCCTAAATCAGGGAATAGCAATTCAACCTGTACACTTCCTCTGAAATCTCAGGTTTGGAATCTGGGAGTACTGAGCCTGTTTGCTCAAGTTTCAGCCATGGCCAGGAGTGGGTTTGCACAGCTAAAACCAATGTGCCAGCTGCAACCATTCAAGGAGATGTCAGATCTTGCTACCATGCATGCCTTGATTACATTCTGTCTGGAAAATGTTCAGAAGCTGTTGTGGATCCAAAATGCTGTGGCCAGAACACTGACTGGAGCTTGATTACAGAGAACCCATAACTATCATAACTACCGTATTGCAACAGCTTCACTGGCAACCGGCCCATTTCCTGGCACAATTTAAACTGCTGGTTATGACCTTTAAAGCCCTATTATTACAGTATTTTCATTTTTTAAAAATGCTATGCCAACTTATGGCCCAGGGAATGTGTAGCCCTCAAGCATTTGCCCAATGTGAAAAGTGGTCCTCAGGCCCAAGAAATAGCCCAACCTCCTCTCACCTCTGTGAACACGAACCATCTTTCTGCAAACCTTTTTTTTGCAGACTGTCATCACACAGGTCACAAACAAGGCAGTCAGTCAGTCATGCAGCAGCATCTCCAAATTTGGATAAATGCAGTCCCAAATGTCTAAACCCATTAATGAAATGCTCTGTTAGGCCCTGATTAGATTTATAAATTACATTTACATTTATAAAAGGAATTATATTATTTCAGATGATACAGGGAAGAAATTCCTTTGTAAGGCAACCAAAGTATACTCATAGGGCCTATTAGCAAATTTTAGTGGTGCAAGGACAGCCTGCGCTAAGTCAAAGGAGTCTGCAAAATAAAACTTGCTCGTATATGTGCAAACTTTTCCATTTGCTGGAGATGGCAGGACTAAATCCTCCAATATATTCTCTGGTAGCTCTGTTCCATGCAAATCTGTACACTGACCTGAGGCCTTTACAGTGATGACCATAAGGTCTGATGTAACAGCTGAACCCATGCTTCAGCAGGACTTTTCTCCTCTGCCTAGTCAGTGAGAAGGCATGTGGTGTGATTCAGAAGCATTCCCCCTTCCTCACCAGTGAAACAGATCACAAAAAGAACACCACAGAGAGGGTGCAAACCCTTCAGCAACTTTAAAAGTTAATGCTTCCTCAGAACAGGCTGTGCAGAGAACTACTGCAGTTGAGGCTGAAAGGAAAACTGAAACTGAAACCGCCTGTGAGTGGACTCAGGCAATTCCTGGTATGGCAAGCCAGTGGTGGTGAAAGACACATTGCACCATTTTTTACATGTACAACAATGGTCTAGTTCTAATTAATGTGCTAGGAGATTATCAGATGTGCTAAATATGGCATGATAACAACACCAGGAGATCACTAAAGGGCTTCCCTTTCAGACAATGTTCCCATGTCGTTATGCTCCCATTCTGTTGCCGTTCCGCCAGCGCTGCTTTTTATTGATGGGCTAAGCCGTCAATGGATCCCCGTTCTGTTTCTGTAACAGAATGTCCTGTAAGTGAAAAGGTGCCCTGTTATGCTAGCGCGATGCCAGCGTCAATGGGAGGTCTGTGCCAGAACACTTCCGGGTGAGATTGGGGCATCCAGGTAAGTGACACATTTTTTGCACCCTCCCTGGGTTACCTGCAAAGTTTTAAGTACTTAGTGTAACTTTCTGATGATGTGTATTTTCCTTTTACAGTTTGAATTTCCCATGCTCTCGTCTTCTTGCGAGAGCAGCCGGGATTTCAATCCAGGAAGTGAAAGGAGCTCAGTTCGAGCTTCTTTCACTCCTGGGCTGCCCTGCTGAGGGAACGGGGAACAAACAAGGTAGGTCTGAAAACTTTTTATTTTATGTCGTTACAGGGAGGGGAGAGGGGCAGGAGAGGAGATTGCGAGATGGGAACACTTCTTTTGTTCCCGTCTGAAAATCTCCCTAGAGTCTTCTTGAGATCTCTGTCTCTCTGAGCTACTTGTTATTGCTATCCACTGATGGGTTCCCTGCCCTATATGTTCTCTTCCTTGTAGCACCAACTCTCTCTCACATGGTTTATTTTACAAACCGAGATTCTGTTGTCCTTTATATTAGTATGAAGTATTCATTCCCAATCAGTCTGACAACTTCTCACTTGTGTCCCTAGAAGTCATTGGATTTCAACTCCTAGAAGCCCCAGCCAGGATGACCAGTAATCTGAGATGTTGGAAACTGTAGTTCAGCAATATCTGGGGACCCAGATTTGGGAACCACAATCTAAAAGGAACTTGACAAAAATAAATGGCACAGATTATGCAAGAGTCAGCATTCATGAAGAGGAGGAACATCCCTGTCACTGAAGGCAGGTCAAAAACCTTGTTATCTTTGGAGGTAACACCACCACTATGGTTTGATGACACTTTCACCATTTGGAACCATGGAGAAGAAGATTTGGTCTCATTCCTGAACAGCATCCACCAAAATATCCAATTCACGATGGAAAAAGAGAGGAAGGAACACTGCCATTCTTGGATGCCCTAGTCATCCGCAGACCAAACCAATGATTAGGCCACAAGGTATACAGAAAACCCACACACAGCACAAGAAAGAAGCACAATAAAAACATTGGTAGACTGTGCAAAAAGGATCTGCGAACCCCATTATATAGAGGATGAACTCAGGCACCTAAACTGGCCCCTACAGGCAGATGGTTACTCCAGATCAGATGTCACAAGAGCAGCCAGACCCAGAAAAAAACCACAGGAGTAAAGAAGAAAAACAGCCACCCAAAGGGAAGTTATTTTTACCATACATCAAAGGAGTCGCAGACAGAATAGGGAAACTGATGAGGAAACACAACCTCCAAACAATCTACAGACCAACCAAGAAAATCCAGGAAATGCTACTCTCAGAAAAGGACAAAAGAGACCCTCTCACAGCTGCAGGAGTTTACCACATACCATGCAGCTGTGGACAAGTTTACATAGGGACCACTAAATGCAGTGTGCAAACACGAATCAAGGAACATGAGACACACTGCAGACTGGGCCAGCCAGAAAAATCAGCAGTAGCAGAACATGTTATAAACCAACCTGGACACAAAATGCTATTTAAAAACACAGAAATTCTGGACCAGGCCAACAACTATCATGTCAGAATGCACAGAGAAGCTATTGAAATTCACAAACACCTCGACAACTTCAACAGGAAAGAAGAAACCCTAAAAGTAAACAAAATCTGGCTGCCAGTTTTGAAGAACAATAGAATCAAAACTCAACACTTACAAAGGAATTCCACCCAGGGACAGGGGGAGTTCCTGTCAGGAGTTAGAACTCAATTTTAAAATGGCCAAACAAACTGCAGAGCCATGCCTAGTCAAAATGGCTGACTCCATGAACTGTGTAGTCTTCCTTAGCTACAGAAGGAGGGTTCTTATTGGTGTGTAAGATCATGTGATTGAGTAAGCCAATGCCCTGTTACTGTGTATATGGGAAGATTCAGAGCAGAGCTCACTCTTCTTCCTGTAGGTGCTGAGGCCTGGTGAAGCAGTTTCTTCTGGAATTGTAAATATTTGTATATATTGCAACTGAGTTTGAAGATAAAAGCGCCTCCTGCTTATTTGGATATCAAACACTCTGTGTGAGAGTATTCTTGGGAAAGGGTTGCTACTGAGTCGACTGAGACAGTTTTTGGCTTCTGATGGGGATTGCGTGTCCTATCATTCCCTGACAGCTCCAGCAGATAATGGCCCATCAACCAACTATTAGCCAAACAGACACTAACGAGCCTTGCATTTCTATACCCAGAAACTAACCATTTAATTACACAAATTTACGTATATTCCCCAACAGTGGTTAACAGCATATAAACTCCACATAAACTTCTACCCAACCATTCTCTGAAGATGCCAACCACAGATGCAGGCGAAACATCAGAAAGAAACTCTTCCAGAACATGGCCTCAGAGCCTGGAAAAACCCAAAGAAAAACCATTTGATTATCCAGCCCTGATGATTTCGCTCTGCTGGGATGTCCTGGTCCTAAATCCCATATAATTTCCTTAGCAATTCTAGTGTCATAGAATCATACAGTTGGAAGAGACCTCAAGGGCCATCCAGTCCACCCCCCTGCCATGCAGGAATACACAATCAAATCCTTCCCGGCAGATGGCCATCCAGCCTCTGTTTAAAAACCTCCAAAGAAGGAGACTCCACCACACTACAAGGCAGTGTATTCCATTTCCAAACAGCTCTTACTGTCAGGACGTTCTTCCTAATGTTTAGGTGGAATCTCTTTTCCTGTAGTTTGAACCCATTGCTCCGTGTCCTAGTCTCTGGAGCAGCAGAAAACAAGCTTGCTCCATCCTCAGTATGACATCCCTTCACATATTTAAACATGGCTATCATGTCCCCTCCAACCTTCTCTTCTTCAGACTAAACATGCCCAGTTCCCAAACCTCTCCTCATACGGCATGGCTTCCAGACCACCCACCATCTTGGTTGCCCTCCTCTGGACACGTTCCAGCTTGTCAATATCCTTCCTGAATTGTGGTGCCCAGAAATGGACACAGTATTCCAGGTGAGGTCTGACCAAAGCAGAATACAGTGGCACTATTACGTCCCTTGATCTAGACACTATACTCCTATTAATGGAACCTAGCTTTGCATTGGCTTTTTTAGCTGCTGCATCACACTGCTCACTCACATTCAGCTTGTGGTCCACTAAGATTCCTAGATCCTTTTTTGCATGTACTGCCCTCAAGCCAGCTGTCATCCATCCTATATCTGTGCTTTTCATTTTTAGTTCCCAAGTGTAGTATCCTACATCTCTCCCTGTTGAAATTCATTTTGGTAATATTGGCCCAGCTTTCTAATCTGTTGAGGTCATTTTGGATTCTGATCCTGTCCTCTGGGGTATTATCTACCCCTTCCAATTTGGTGTCATCTGCAAACTTGATAAGCATTCTCTCTATTCCCTCATCCAAGTCATTGATAAAGATGTTGAATAGCACTGGGCCCAGGACAGAATCCTGTTGCACCCCACTAGTCACTTCTCTCCAGGATGAAGGGGAACCATTGGTGACTAACCTTTGGGTTTGGTCAGTCAACCAATTACAAATCCACTTAACAGTTGCATTGTCTAGCCCACAGGTTACTAACTTTTTTGCAAGAATATCATGGGGGACCTTGTCGAAAGCCTTACTGAAACCAATATACACTACATCCGCTGCATTCCCTTCATCTATCAAGTTTGTAACTCTATAAAAAAAGTGATGAGATTAGTCTGGCACAACTTGTTTTTGAGAAATCCATGTTGACTTTTTGTGATCATGGCATTCTTTTCTAAGTGGTTACAGACTGTCTGTCTAGAATCTTTCCTAGTATTGATGTCAGGCTGACTGAGCGGTAATTATTTGGGTCTTCTTTCCCCCCTTTTTACAGATGGGGGACAACATTTGCCCTCCTCCTGTCTGCTGGGACCTCTCCTGTTCTCAAGGAATTCTCAAAGATTAATGACAGTGGTTCTGAGATTAATCCTGCCAGTTTTTTAATACCCTTGGATGAAGTTCATCTGGCCCTGGACACTTGAACTCATTTATACTGGCCAGTTATTCCTGAACTACCTCTACCAATTCTGTGCTGTGTTTCCCCTACTGCATAATCTGCTCCATCTTCCCCAAGTTGAGCACTGAGCTCCATCTGAGCTTTGGCTTTTCTGACTTTCCCCCTACATGAGCTGGCTATTTGTTTGAATTCTTCTTTGGTGATTTCCCCCTTTTCCCATTTCTTGTACATGTCCTTTTAAAGTTTTAGCTCAATTGAGAGTTCTTTCAACATCCATCCTGGTCTCGTTAGACACCTCCTCCTTTTCCTCCTCATTGGAACTGTTTGAAGTTGTTCCTTCAATATCTCAATATCTCAGATGTCAAACCATCATGGTGGAGTTACCTCCAAAGATAACAAGGTATGTTTTCTTCTTGTTGACCTGCCTTCCGTGACTAGGGTGTTCCTCCTCTTCATGAATGCTGCCTCTTACATAATCTGTGCCATTTTTGTTTGTCAAGTTCCTTTTAGACTGTGGTTCCGAAATCTGGGTCCCCAGATATTTTTGAACTACAGTTTCCAACATCTCAGATCACTGATCATCCTGGTTGGGGCTTCTGGGAGTTGAAATCCAAGGACCTCTAGGGACACAAGTCTGGAGCCATTGTTCTAGAACTGGGCTGGGAACCATGTGGCCCTCAAGCCCTACTCAGCATTACCAACAGTAGGGAATGCTAGGAGTTGCACTCCTATAATACCTGTAGGAATGCTTTATTCCCACCCTTGCTCTAGGTCTAGGACATATGCTTGGGAGGGGAACAAGAAGACAAAACATGATGTGTTGTGGGTACTAAGGTGTCCAAGCTGGCATGTTCAAGCTTTTTCACTGGACATGGTCTTTGGAAACCATGAAAGAAGATATGATGCCACAAGTAATCATAAAAGTTGGTGTGTTTTGGTTCTTAGTCACCCTAACCTCCCCCTCCTTCCTCAGGCAATACAAAACTACCACCAAAAACAAGGAGAAAAGAAAGCCTAAAAGGGTGAAGAAGGATTTTCATTATGAAGTTAATTAGCTTCTGAGCCAAGCTGCACCTTTTCAAGAGGAGGAATTAGAGAGATTTAATTGCTTTATCAGCCTTCTCTTTGATTTTCAGCAATCAGGCCGATTCCATTTAATTTAACTGCCACAGATGAGAAGAAAATTGATGCACTCACCTGCCTTGGAGCTGAAAAGAGAAAGAGAGATGGGGGAGGGAGGGAGGAAAGAAGGAAAGGAAAGTCAAGAAATTGGCAGATTAATGAAAACCAACAGCATTTACTCCCAATTGGAAATGATGTGCCTTGCCCTGAGGTGTTGGGATCTGTGTGTGCGTTGCTGTAGTGAGGTGCACAGTGATGCGAAACCCATCTTAATGGTGGGAATGGGGAGAAACAGAGGGTTTCTCTGCCTTGGGAAGGAGGGAAATGTATTCTCAGGAAGGTCAGGGACCAATTAATGAATATAAACATGGATGATGGTGGAGAACAGCAGTGCCTCTTGCTGACACATGAACTACAAAGTCCTGCTTAAGTCTTGGAAGGTTCTCTACTTGCTGAGTATCATCCCCAACCTCCACAGAACTATGGACCTCAGCTCAATGTCTCTTACACAACAGCTTCCATAGACTTTATACTATTAAAACTTTCTTACTTTGATTTATGTCTCCATTGCATTGACTCGCACATTTCCATCCACAGTGTCTTGTGCTGGAAGGGATCCAATGCCACTTACACACAGGCAGGCCTGTGCAGGACTAACTCTTTCCTTTGCCTTCCAAAGGGAATCATTAGGTATCCTGTGGGAGAAGGTAGAGGTCTTCTGACTAAGATAAGATAGACCTAGAAGCCTGATACCTCCTTCCCCCCACCCCGTGAACACACAAATATTCCATCTAGAACTCCATTATCTCCCCTAACAAACAGAATTCTATCCTGATTCATGTTAGACATCTCAGTTGGAAACACAAGTGCACACCCTTCTAATTACAGAGATGAATTATCTGTAATAACCAATATACTGTAAATTAGGTATGCCAATTAAGTATTGTCAGCCTATTCATGATTGTATGATCTTTGCTGCTCACCAGTGCTATCCTTTCTTTTTGATGTTGCTTGGAGGGCAATGTTCACAAGTCAAGAAGGTAGAGATTAAAAGCATTCTTTTCACGACCCATGAGAATCTATGTGTGTAAAAATTAGAAAGATGGAATGAATCCTCTCTAATGCTCAAACACGATTGGTCTTCCATTTAAATCTGAGGAAATTTTCAGTTCAAAAAAATGCCAGATTTTAGAAGAAAAGAAATACTGTAATGGAGGAACAAAGTATATTAAGTAGTTTTAAAAGAGTCTTTATGTGGAATTTTGGGCTGGTGGGCTGAAATTAGTAGTATATGAAATTATTAGGTTTTTTTTTTAAAACTCCATTTGAATCATAGGGCTGGAAAACCTCTATGCATATTCACCCACTGCAGGTTAATCTATATAAACTGAGGCACAAGCTATCACAGTACTGTGGAGAGAGAGAACAACAAATAAATAAATGGTACAACCAAGTGAATAGCCAGATTTACCTGTGAAAAATGTCTTCCCACCCACATGTTAATATGTTTGAACAACTATTGGAACTTCCTATATTTGCAAAGGATATGAAAAGGTCAAGCTAAACATAATTTGAACAGACAGCCATAATCATAGAATCATAGAGTCGGAAGAGACCTCAAGGGCCATCCAGTCCAACCCCCTGCCATGCAGGAATACACAATCAAATCATTCCCGACAGATGGCCATCCTGCCTCTGTTTAACAACCTCCAAAGAAGGAGACTCCACCACACTACAAGGCAGTGTATTCCACTTGTGAACAGCTCTTACTGTCAGGAAAAAGGTCTTCCTAATGTTTAGGTGGAATTTCTTTTCCTGTAATTTGAACCCGTGTCCTAGTCTCTGGAGCAGCAGAAAACAAGCTTGCTCCATCCTCAGTATGACATCCCTTCACATATTTAAACATGGCTATCATGTCCCCTCCAACCTTCTCTTCTTCAGACTAAACATGCCCAGCTCCCTAAACCTCTCCTCATACGGCATGGCTTCCAGACCACCCACCATCTTGGTTGCCCTCCTCTGGACACGTTCCAGCTTGTCAATATCCTTCCTGAATTGTGGTGCCCAGAAATGGACACAGTATTCCAGGTGAGGTCTGACCAAAGCAGAATACAGTGGCACTATTACGTCCCTTGATCTAGACACTATACTCCTATTAATGGAACCTAGCTTTGCATTGGCTTTTTTAGCTGCTGCATCACACTGCTCACTCACATTCAGCTTGTGGTCCACTAAGATTCCTAGATCCTTTTTTGCATGTACTGCCCTCAAGCCAGCTGTCATCCATCCTATATCTGTGCTTTTCATTTTTAGTTCCCAAGTGTAGTATCCTACATCTCTCCCTGTTGAAATTCATTTTGGTAATATTGGCCCAGCTTTCTAATCTGTTGAGGTCATTTTGGATTCTGATCCTGTCCTCTGGGGTATTAGCTACCCCTTCTAATTTGGTGTCATCTGCAAACTTGATAAGCACACCCTTTATTCCCTCATCCAAGTAATTGATAAAGATGGTGAATAGCACTGGGCCCAGGACAGAACCCTGTTGCACCCCACTGGTCACTTCTCTCCAGGATGGAGAGGAGCCATTAGTGACTACCCTTTGGGTTCAGACAGTCAACCAATTACAAATCCACCTAACAGTTACATTCTCTAGTCCACAGGTTACTAACTTTTTTGCAAGAATATCATGGGGGACCTTGTCAAAAGCCTTACTGAAATCAAGATACATTACATCCACTGTGTTCCCTTCATCTATCAAGTTTGTAACTCTATCAAAAAAAGAGATGAGATCAGTCTGGCATGAGTAGTTTTTGAGCAAACCATGTTGACTTTTTGTGATCACGGCATTCCTTTCTAAGTGCTTACAGACTGTCTGTTTCCATGATCTGCTCTAGAATCTTTCCTAGTATTGATGTCAGGCTGACTGAGTGGTAATTATTTGGGTCTTCTCCCCTCCCTCCTTTTAAAGATGGGGACAACATTTGCTCTCCTCCAGTCTGCTGGGAACTTTCCTGTTCCCCAGGAATTCTCAAAGATTATTGATAGTGGTTCTGAGATCACTTCTGCCAGTCCTTTTAATACCCTTGGATGAAGTTCATCTGGCCCTGGAGACTTGAACTCATTTATACTGGCCAGGTATTCCTGAACTACCTCTTTACTGATTCTGTGCTGTATTTCCCCTACTGCATCACCTGCTCCATCTTCCCCAGGTTGAGCACTGTTCCCCCTTTTGGGAGAAGACGGAAGCAAAGAAGGTGTTAAGTAGTTCTGCCTTTTCTCTGTCCCCTGTTAGCCTTTCACCATCTTTTCTCCGCACTGTGGCCCTACCATTTCCTTGTTCTTCCTTTTGCTACGGACATACCCCAAAAAGACCTTTTTATTGTTTTTAACCTCTCTAGCAAGCCTGAGCTCCAGCTGAGCTTTGGCTTTTTTGACTTTCCCCCTACATGAGCTGGCTATTTGTTTGAATTCTTCTTGGACAATTTCTCCTTTTTTCATTTCTTGTACATGTTCCTTTTAAGTCTTAGCTCAGTTGAAAGTTCTTTAGACATCCATACTGGTTTCTTTAGACACGTGCCATTTTTCCTTCTCATTGGGACTGTTTGAAGTTGTGCCTTCAAGATCTCACTTTTTAGAAACTCCCATTCTTCATTAATTCCTTTATCTTTTAGTATTTCTGACCATGGGATCACCCCCAGTAATTCCCTGTTTTCTGAAATCAGCTTTCTTAAAGTCTAGAAGGAAAAACTGACTATGCTTGGCTTCCTCTTTCTTCTGTATAACAAACTCCAGGAGAACATGGTCACTCCCCCCAAGGGATCCCGCCAACAAATGTCAGGATAGTTGAAATCCCACATTACTAGTACATCTCTCCTTTCTGTATGTGCAGTCATCTGTCCCAGGAAGGCATCATCCAAGTCCTCGGTTTGGCTTGGAGGTCTGTATTAGACTCCCAGAATGGTATCTTGTTGTTTCTCCCCCCCTTGCTAAGTCTGCTGAGATATTTTTGGCTTCTGCCAGGGAGTGAGTGTCCTATCATCCCCCAACAATGACGTCCCTGCTGTTTTTCTCCCCCTTGATTTTTACCCAGATGCTCTCAATCTGGCTCCCAGGATTTAAATCATGGATATGTTCACAGGTGTACACATCCTTAATGTATAATGTTACTCCACCACCCTTCCTGTTTGGTCTATTTTTCTGAAATAGGCTATACCCCTCTATTAGTACATTCCAATCATGAGACTCATCCCACCAGGTTTCAGTGATGCCTATGATATCGTATTTATTTTGCTGTGCTAAGATTTAAAGTTCATCCTGTTTATTTCCCATGCTCTGTGCATTCGTATAGACATCTGAGACCATGGGCCATTTCCTCTATCTGTCTTTTAAAGGGTTTATTCCTCCCATTATTGGGTTGTTGTGCTATTTAACTTATTCTCTGTATAACATTTGGACTATTATCTCTACTACTCAATGAACTCCTGCCTTCAAGAATACTTTCTCCCTCCCCTATCTCTGGCTTTTCTTCGCAAATGAAGATTCAGGAAGGACTCATCCCACGCTTTCTGCAAGTGCGCTGATGACTAAAAAGGCCAATCCAAGATAAACAAGTCCTGTTGCAGAAAGCATAGCAGAAGATCTCCTTGGGTGACGTTTCCGGGTTGTGATTCTTTCTGCGTTGTCATTTCTCTTCAAGACTTGCTTGGCATGAGTTCTCAAATAAGGCCGCAGCATTGTGGATAGTGTGTCTCCATGCCTCCCGATGTGAGGCCAGGGCGGACCATTGTTGGTGATCAATTTGGCTGAGCTTGAGATGTTGTTTCAGGGAGTCCTTGTATCAGTTTTTTGGAGTGCCCCTCTTACACTGACCTGTGGCGAGTTCACCGTAGAGTACTATTTTGGGGAGGCAATGGTCCTCCATCCTAGAAACACAGCTCAGCGCAGCTGTGTTCTCAATATTATGGCCTCAATGCTGGTGATTCCTGCTTGCTCAAGGACAGCAACATTCGTCACATAGTCAGTCCAGTGTATATTTAGGATTGTGCATATACAGCGCTGATGAAAGCGTTTGAGGAGTCGTAGGTGGTGGCGATAGGTGACCCATGTTTCAGATCCATAAAGGAGAATAGACAGTACAATGGCTCTATATACACTGATTTTTGTGCTTCGCCTCAGGTGTTTATTACTCCAGACTCTTTTGTGAAGTCTCCCAAATGCGCTATATGCCTTTGCTAATCTGTGATTGATCTCTTTGTCAATCTTGGCATCTGAGGAGATGATACTTCCCAGGTAGGTGAACTGCTGAACGGACTTGAGCACAAATTTGCCGACGGCAATGTCGGGATGCTGGTGTTCTTCCTGTGGTGCAGGCTGGTAAAGAACTTCCGTTTTCTTCAGGCAGACTTCCAGCCCAAACAGCTGTGCAGCTGTTGCGAAGCAAGATGTTAGGTGCTGCAGAGCTAGTTGGTGCATATATACTAAAGAGAACAACATGTGGGAGGCGTAAGGAAATAATGTGATCAGAGTGTCCTGTTGGCAAGGTTTCAAGTTTGGAGGCAATGGAGTTTTTAATCATAAAGCCTACTCCTGAAAGATGTTTTTCGGTTTTGGGTTTGCCAGACCAGTAAAGTGTGTAGCCGGTGCCATGTTCTTTAAAGCTGCCTTCCTCATGGAGACGAACTTCACTAAGAGCAGCGATGTCAATATTAAGTCGTGATAGTTCATGGGCTATTAGAGCAGAACGACGCTCAGGCTATCCACTATCTGCAGAGTCTCGCATGGTTCTGATGTTCCAGCATGCAAGCGTCAGTTTATTTACACCTTTGGAGGCCGGTGTGTGCCTTTGTTTCTTTGCCTTGGTTTGACCACATCAGAAGATGCCCGTTGGCCATGGCTAGCCAACCAGGTAGATGGGGATGAGCTTTCGTTAGACCACTTTTTCTAGGCCCCTCTTCATATGGAACAAGCAGTGCTCTCCTTTAAAAAGGCTGCTTGGTCGTTCACGATGCTGCCGAACAAGACTGTCATCTCCCGGGTCAGCCTCGAGCGACCAAAGTCCTGAACCGCCTACATGCAGGGTTGGGTCTGCGGCTTCCAGTGTATCTTTACACCTGCCATTTCGTCCCTCGCCTATTGCTACAGGGCTTTTTTGGAACTGGATTTGTCCTTCGAGCCTGTGCAATGGATTTTTCTGGTGGAGCGCAGCATGCACAGAACTGGCCTTACCCTTTAAACCAAAGGTTCATCTGCTGTGGCCTTGCAAGCATGGACGTTAGCAGCGAGGAAGTTAGCAGCGAGGTCTTAGGTTTGATTAGAGTTTCCTTTTCTTAGATGGTTGACCTTACAGGGTTGGACAAGCACCATCTGCCCGGGTTTGGGATTAGAGTTTTCCTTCTCCTAGGACGGTTGCCATAAGGCTAGAGAGCCCATCCTGCCCTTTGACACTCTTTTGTCAGACCCTTCGGTTTTGACCTGTCTGGCATGGGAGGCCCTACCGATGGCTATTATGCCACCGCCAGCATAGCTGAAAACATCATTAGGGTATGCAAGCCTCTCTCCCATGACAAAGGGGCATCAATGGAGTTCCCCTATAGAACTCAGTTTAAAGTCCTCCTGATGAGATCTTTCACTCTTCGCAAAAACATCCCTACCAAGTGTTGTGAGGTGCAGCCCATTTCTTGTCAGAAGTCCACCTCCCTGAAAGCACATTCCGTTGTCCAGGAAGCCAAATTATTCCCGGCGGCACCATCTGCGTGGCCAGTTGTTCACCTCCACTATTATTCTCTCCCTTCCTGGCCCATACCCTTCCACTGGAAGGACAGATGAAATGACTATCTGTGAATCCAGGTTCTTCAGCTTTCTACCCAAAGCCTCATAATCCCTTGAGAATACACACTTTGAGAATAATTGTGGGAAAATGAGCATATACATTATAGTAGGACCCCCACATCCATGGGGGATTGGTTCTGGGCTTCACCGTGGATAGTGAAATCTGCGGATAATAGTGAACCCTGCTGGAACCCACACAACCCATGGAGAAAGGAGGGGGTGGCACGCTTGCCTCCTTCCTCACTCCCCTGCCTGCCAGAACCCCCCAAGGGGTGATGATACCAAAGGTCAACGATACCACTTTGGAGATGGTCAGAGAATTCTCCCTATGGCTCTGAGTTGCATCTGGGCTGCACGGTTCACTTTCTTGCAGGCTGCCTCCGGGCCACCAGGGGCCGGGAAAGCAGGGCAAGGGTGCCCGTCCTGGAGTTTTTCTGGCTCCTCCTCCTCAGCCAAGTGGCTGCTGTGGCAGGTGGGCACGGGGAAGAGGGCTGTGGGGGTAGTGTAGTATGTGCACATGTGTCGCCAGCGGGAACCAGGAAGTGAAGGTGTCAGAGGCCAGCAGGGCTCCTTGGATGGCATGGACGATGTCACCTGCCAAGTTAGCCCCAAAGGATTGCGGCTGGGATGCCAGGGAGGATGGGGGGAATGGATGGCGAGACGCCAGGGCTGGTTGCTAAGTGAGGGATGGGGGAGAGTCCTAAAGGCAGAGCTAGCTCCACTGCTCCGCCAGAACCCTCCTGGGGAAGGGAGCAAGGGAACATTCCAAAACCGTGACTGAATAGTGTGTGGTGTGTGCATCTCTCTCTCTCTCTCTCCCAAAAGCTCACCTCTCCTCCCTCCCCCCGCCATCGCCATCTGCGGATAATTGAATCTGCAGATGGTGAACCAGTAGATGCGGGGGTGCTACTGTACCATTTTGCTACATTACACAAAATTGCATTTATTGTTTCACATTTATTATCTAGGATAGAAATAGCATGGAGTTCCCAGGATTCCAGGATTATTAGGCTTACCTGGCTTATTCCTGTGGAATACCTGCTACAGTTTTTGGTTCACCTGAATGATGAGGACGCATGGGCTGATATCCTACATCAAGCAAGCAGCTGTGTATGTTCTCCCTCCTGTCCTAGCAGCTGTCAAACCCTGGGAGGTCCCCTTCTGATTTGCTTACCTGTGGGGAAGGGCGGTAGAGAGAGGCAATGCAGATAATGAAGAAACAGCTGGTCTCAGCTTGGCAGGGAGGAGAAAAGAGATGGTGCACATTGATGGTGGGCACTGTCCTTTTCCTTCCCCTCAAAACTCAGACCATCTTCATCATCTGAATTACCAACACCATCGCAACACAGCAGCAGCAATAGCAGCCCCTCCTGATAACTGGCAGTGGGTGGGTTGGACAGGGTGCAAAGTGTGAGAGAATCATTCCCTGTATGCATTCCCTGTATGCATTTCAAGAGGAGACACATGCATGTGTAAGCCACACCCATGTGTATCACTAACAGGATGTTGCTCATGGCCTGTGTGAGGTCTGGCAACCTGTTGGGACTGGCGTGCTGGACACTCTAATAATACTCTGAAGGGGATTTAGGGTTTAAAAATTGGTTTAGGGGAAAGGGAGAACTTTCCTAATAGAGATAACGCTTCATGGTCCAACTTACTAATATATTGGTTGGCACACTGCCCTTTCTATACTGTTCAGAGACAGTTGCTTTTTTTCTTGCTTTTTTAAAAAAAGTGTTTAGATCATTAAACTATTCCAAAACTGATTGTTCAGTTTTTTTTTTAAAAAAAATAGTGTTTAGATCATTAAACTATTCCAAAACTGATTGTTCATGCTTGACTCTGCCCTTGCGCAGTATGAACAGGGTTCAGCATGAAGATTTGTCCATTCAGATGTTTTGGACTTCCACAGTCCCTTATCAGTTGGCCATATTGGGCCAGCCAGCGATCACCAGTCTTTCCCCACACAAATACCAGTTTGCATTTGCCCAAAATTTCATTTATTTCCCAGCATAGTCCATGGCTCTTAAAGTTGCTTGTAACTCCCAGACAGAAGAACTAATGCTTCCTTTTATGAGCTTCCCTTGGCCTCCATTTCCTTGCTCTGTATGCCTCTGTGACCTTTGGGCTGCCAGCTTTGATTTTCTCATCAATGGGAAACCATGGCTGGAGGTAGAAGGGTGGAGGCACACACAGACTGACACCCTGAAATACAAACCCAAACAAAGAAAAGCCAATAAATAAAAATGACAGCTGCAAAGGCCACACATGGCATCAGCTAGCAATCCTCCCAGAAAATGCTCTAGGAGAGAAGGAACAAAGTGTCATGACAATATTGGGGGGGGGGGTTAGGGTACAACTAAAGCACTGAGAAACATTCTGTGACAAGCTGCCATGTCACCATGGTAGAAGAGTGCAGCCACCCCCACCTCTAAGCAAACCCTGTGCTCATCTAGCCCCCCTGGATAGATAAGCATGGAATGCCACAAAGGAGATAAAACACAGCCTTTTCCAGGGTGGGGTGGGACAGCAAAACAGCGAATTAGGGCTAGAACCCTGGAAGGAGTAGAGAAAAAGGGGGCAGTGTAGTGGGTTCCCCTCCTTCTCCTGAGCAGAAGATACCCCTTGAGATCATTTAGCTGCCATTACCCACTGATTTTAACCCCCAGTCAGAAGTCACTGGGGGAACCTGACTTGTACGTTTCCACCTCTGATTCTGTAGAGACCAAGCAAAAGGCACATGAAAAGAGTATGTGAAAGCAGAGATCTTTTAAGGAAAGGTTTTTATTCTAAGCAATCAATCTACATTAACAAAAGGGTATCTCATACATGAAGGCACTTTCCTTCAGGTGTACTTAAGGTAACTCAAAATTACAAACACCTTAGGTCATATTCAGCTGAGGTTAAAAATAAACATGAGCCTCTAACACAACTAGGTAAACATTTCTATTTTACTAACAATACAGATGCTCTGGACCTTAGATGTTCATGGGGGAAGCTGGAAGTCTGGATGTCTTTGTCCAGCCTGCAACCAGCTCTCTAGATGAGGCAGCCGCCTCAGTCCCTTTGTCTTTCCTTGTCTCTTTGTTTATCTCTTCACCCTGTGGTCCCCTTGGGTTTTTATAACCAAAACTTTGAGGTCTGGAAAGGACCTCAAAGTTTTGATACTTCATCCCAACTGGTCACCTCACTGGGTGATTGTCCATCATGACTCTGTGACTCCTCTGTGAGTCTGACCCCAATAAATGTATTTAACCCAACACCTCATTAACCCTTAGTTTACCTGAAGGGGAGACTATACCTTCAACTGTATTGCCCAGATAATGGGGAGAGCCTGGACTTTATCAGACGCAGCAAATACAGTGTCATAAAGATGCCTAATTAACATGAAAGGGCATGCATATCAAATGACATCGTCCTTTCGTGATCTTGTATTGTTAAAAAGTTGTTTCTTTTAATTGACAGCCCAACCTGTCAATAGATCTCCCCTGGCACTTTTTTGCCAGCATTGCCAGCATCTGAAACTTCACACCATTGTGCTCACATGAATACAGCGTCAATGACAGAACACTTCCTGGTGACATCATGACAGCCAGGTAGGGGACACTCTTTTTATGAACCTCCCCGGTTTACTTGGGACTTTGAGACTGTGTTCCTGTGCTTCTGTGTACTTTTTGAAGTTTTTAAATGTATTTTTGAATTTACCTGTGCTCACGTTTTCTCACAAGAATCACTGAGATCTCGAACCAGAGAGTAAACAGAGTTCTGTTCCTGCTCTGTTAGTGCTTTCACGCTGCTCAAGGTAAGGTCTGGTGGTGGTGGGTTCTTTTGACAGCAGAAAAATGCCACAAAATATGTTGGCAAAAGAATGTTTATGGAGGGTGGTCTGATAAAGTCCCCTGTTATCACAGGGTGGTGCACTGATCATGGTTAAACACAGCCATTTGTTTGGCAGCAGAGGAGATCAAGCCTGGATAGTCTCTGGAACTCAAAATGTGAGAAGTGAGGAGCAGATGGCAAAGAGGGAGCCATCCCTGCTTGTGCAACTGTCAGGTGGATTTGTAATTTGTTGAGAGGAAGAGGGAGGGGTGAGAGGCTGAGGGAGGAGCTAGCAGCCAGTAGCTCTCTCTTTATATTTGCAGCTTCAGCCCCTGGAGTTCAGCATACAGGAGCGAGGCAAACAGGAGAGAAGACAACAGGGGTGTTTGGCATGGGTGTGGTGGAAGAGACAACCTAAGGTAAGCTTGTGGCTGTTGAATTAAACTTCTTCATCCCAGAGAGTTTGTTGGGCTAAGGCTAGTGTGCTTGCTTGAGTTAAGGCTGTTTGTTTGTGTGGGCTGAGTGTAGGCTTGCCTGGGGAGGACTCATTAGCATTTGTTTGGTGAGCTGCTTGTGTTGAGAGGAAGTGAATTAGTGACTGCTGAAAGGAAGTGGGTGAGAGGCAGATGGAGGAGCTAGCAGCCAGTAGCTCTCTATAGCTGCAGCTTCAGTCTCTGGAGCTCGACGTACAGGAGCGAGGTGAACAGGAGAGTTGGTAACAGGGGTGTTTGGTGTGGGTGTGGTGGAAGAGACAGCATAATGTAAGCTTGTGGCTGTTGAATTAAACTTCTTCATCCCAGAGAGTTTGTTGGGCTAAGGACAACAGGGGTGTTTGGTGTGGGTGTTTAGCGGGGGAGTTTGAGGGGGAGACACAGAGTTCTGTTGTACTGCCTAATTCAGAGTATTCAATATGGACAGTGAAGGAACTGCTGCAGTCACTTGCAACAGCTGTGGAATGTTTGTGTTCTTGCCTGTGGATATGTAGAGCTACACCTGCAGCAAGTGCAATTTGGTTGTGTTGCTGGAAGAGAAGGTCCAACAACTTGAGGCCCGATTAGCCACTATACAGCATATTAGAGAGGAGGAGGTTTTCTTAGAGCAGAGCAGAAGGTCCTGGTTCAGGAACACATGGGGGATATCTCTGTGGAAGAGGGTAGTTCTGATACACAGGAGGTCGGTGTTGGAAGAATGTGATTCGTAGAAGGAGAAGGAGCAGGGGCCATTCTATGAGTTTGGAACTACAGAACTGGTTTGAAGCTCTGTCCCTTGTCGGTGATGACAAAGAACGGGAAGGAGAGCAGCAGAGGCAGGCCTCGGAGCATGGGCAGGAGACCTTGGATGGTTCAGCATATAGACTGGCCTCTGCCAATCCTCAGAGGAGGCATGTGGTGGTGGTAGCAGACTCTTTGCTGAGGGGTACAGAATCAGTAGTTTGTGGGCCTGATAAGATGTTTTGAGAGGTGTGCTGTCTCCCAGATGCAAAAAACTGTGATGTAACAGAGAGGCTGACAAGTCTTGTGAAGCCTACTGATGGTTATCCCTTCCTTTTGGTCCATGTGGGAACCAATGATACTGCAAGGCATAGCCCTCAGAATATCAAAAGGGATTATGAGGCTCTGGGTAGGAAGCTGAAGGACTTCAGTGCACAGGTAGTCATTTCGTCTGTCCTTCCAGTGGAAGGGCATGGCCCAGGGAGGGAGAGAAAGATAGTGGAGGTGAACAACTGGCTGCACAGATGGTGCCGCCAGGAATGGTTTGGCTTCCTGGACCATGGGGTGCAGTTTCAGGGAGGTGGACTACTGGCAAGGGATGGGTTGCACCTCACAGCAGCTGGCAGGAATGTTTTTGCTGAAAGATCTGATCAGAAGGGCTTTAAACTGAGTTGCATTGGGGGAGGGAAACAGTACTCTTGAAGGCAGGAGTTCATTGAGTACTAGAGATAATAGCCCAAATGTTATACAGTCAAATAGTACAACAACCCAAGAATGGGAGGAATAAACCCTTTAAAAGTCAGATAGGGGGAATGGTGCATGGTCTTAGTTGTCTCTATACTAATGTACAGAGCATGGGAAATAAACAGGATGAACTTGAACTCTTAGCACAGCAAAATAAATATGATATAGGCATCACTGAAACCTGGTGGGATGAGTCTCATGATTGGAATGTACTAATAGAAGGGTTTAGCCTATTTCAGAAAAATAGACCAAACAGGAAGGGTGGTGGAGTAGCATTATACATTAAGGATGTGTACACCTGTGAACATATCCATGATTTAAATCCTGGGAGCCAGATTGAGAGCATCTGGGTAAAAATCAAGGGTGAGAGAAACAGCAGGGATGTCATTGTTGGGGGATGATAGGATACTCATTCCCTGGCAGAAGCCAAAAATATCTCAGCAGAATTAGCAGCAACCTGTTCTCAAGAATACTCACACACAGAGTGTTTGTCATCCAAACACACAGGAGGCACTTTATCTTCAAGCTCAAGGCAGTTGCAATATGTACAGATATATATAGCAAACAGACAAACTGCTTCACCAGACATCAAGGTATTTCAAGAGAAAGAATGCTCTGGACTGATCCTTCTTTTATACAGATTTACAGGGCATTGGCTCCCTCAACTACATGGGTGCATTACATCAGATTTTGCACGCCAGACCATAGCCTGATGCAATGCCCTGCAGTAACCTTCTCATGCAGCTGTGGCCTCAAGGCTAGCATGACTTGGCTGTTGTCTGGCCATTTTCTATGGAGTTCAGTCTCTAACTCCTGACATCTACTACAGACCTTCAAGCCAAACCAAGAACTTGGATGATGCCTTCCTAGAAGAAATGACCACACATTCAGTCAGGAGAGATGTAGTAATAATGTAAGATTTCACCTATCCTGACATTTGTTGGAAGTCCAGCTCTGCCAAAAATTTAAGGTCCAACAAATTCCTCACTTGCCTTGCAAACAATTTCTTAGTCCAGATGGTGGAAGAGGCAACAAGGAGATCAGCTATTTTAGATCTGATCCTAAAGCACAGAGATGATCTGGTTAATGGGGTGGAAGTGGTGGGATCCTTAGGGAGGAGTGACCATGTTCTCCTGGAGTTTGTTATACAGAGGAAAGGGGAGGCCAAGCCTAGTCAGATATGCCTTCTAGAATTTAAGAAAGCTGACTTCGGAAAACATAGGGAATTACTGGGGGTGATCTCATGGTCAGCAATACTAAAAGAGAAGGGAGTACATGATGGATGGGAGTTTCTAAAAAGTGAGATATTGAAGGCACAACTTCAAACACTTCCAATGAGAAGGGAAAATGGCACGTGTCTAAAGAAACCAGTATGGATGTCTAAAGAACTTTCAACTGAACTAAGTCTTAAAAGGATCATGTATAAGAAATGAAAAAGGGAGAAATTGCCCAAGAAGAATTTAAACAAATAGCCAGCTCATGTAGGAGGAAAGTCAGAAAAGCAAAAGCACAGGTGGAGCTCAGGCTTGCTAGAGATGTTAAAAACAATAAAAAGAGCTTTTTGGGTGTCCATAGAAAAAGAAAGAACACGGAAATGGTAGGACCGATGCGGCGAGTAGATGGCAAAATGCTAACAGGGGACAGAGAAAGTGCAGAGCTACTCAAAACCTTCTTTGCCTCGGTCTTCTCCCCAAAGGAGAACAATGCTCAACCTGGAGAAAATGGAGCAGATGATGCAATAGGGGAAATACAGCACAGAATTGGTAAAGATGTAGTTCAGGAATACTTGGCCAGTATAAATGAGTTCAAGTCTCCAAGGCCAGATGAACTAAATCCAAGGGTACTAAAAGAACTGGTAGAAGTAATCTCAGAACCACTGGCAATAATCTTTGAGAATTCCTGGAGAAAAGGAGAAGTCCCAGCAGACTGGAGGAAGTCAACTGTTGTCCCCATCTTAAAAAAAAAGGGGGGGGGACAAAACCCAAATAATTATCGCCCAGTTAGCCTGACATCAATACTAGGAAAGATTATAGTATTAAACAGAATTAAACAGACGGTCTGTAATCACTTAGAAAGGAATGCCGTGATCACAAAAAGTCAACATGGATTTCTCAAAAACAAGTCGTGCCAGACTAATCTCATCCCCTTTTTTAATACAGTTACATACTTGGTAGATGAAGGGAATGTTGTGGATGTAGTGTATCTTGATTTTTTAAGGCTTTTGACAAAGTCCCTCATGATATCCCTGCAAAAATGTTAGTAACCTGTGGGCTAGACAATGCAACTGTTAGGTGGATTTGTAATTGGTTGATGGGCCGAATCCAAAGTGTTCCTCTTCATCCTGGAGAGAAATGACTTGTGGGGTGCGACAGGGTTCTGTCCTGAGCCCAGTGCTATTCAATATCTTTATCAATGACTTGGATGAGGGAATAGAGGGCATGCTTATCAAGTTTGCAGATGACACCAAATTAGGAGGAGAAGCTAATACCCCAGAGGACAGGATCAGAATTCAAAATGACTTGAACAGATTAGAAAGCTGGGCCAAAACTAACAAAATGAATTTCAACAGGGAGAAATGTAGGACACTACACTTGGGCAGTAAAAATGAAAAGCACAGATATAGGATGGGTGACACCTAGCTTGATGGCAGTACATGCGAAAGGGATCTAAGAATCTTGGTGGACCATGAACTGAACATGAGTCAGCAATGTAATGCGGCAGCTAAAAAAGCCAATGTGATTGTAGGCTGCATCAATAGGAGTATAGTGTCTATCTAGATCAGGGGAAGTAATAGTGCCACTGTATTCTGCTTTGGTCAGACCTTACCTGGAATACAGTATCCAGTTCTGGGCACCATGATTCCATAAGGATATGGACAAGCTGCAGCATGTACAGAGGAGGGCAACCCTCTCCCAGCCGTAGGAGTTTACTGCATACCATGCAGCTGTGGACAAGTCTACATAGGGACCACAAAATGCAGTGTGCAAACACGAATCAAGGAACATGAGACACACTGCAGACTGGGACAGCCAGAGAAATCGGCAGTAGCAGAACACATTATAAACCAACCTGGGCACAAAATGCTATTTGAAAACACCAAAATTCTGGGCCAGGCTAACAACTATCAGGTCAGAATGCATAGGGAAGCTATTGAAATCCACAAACACCTGGACAGCTTCAACAGGAAACAGGAAACCCTAAAAGTAAACAAAGTTTGGCTACCAGTCCTGAAAAACACCAAAATAAAAACTCAATATATGCAAATGAACTTCACCCAGGGACAGGGGGCTTCCCAGCAGACAATGGATCATTAGCTAAATAGACATTAATCCCCCTCGCATATCCTCCCACATGAAGAACTGAACATCCAATAACTGAATATGCAAATTTACATGCTAATCCTCCTCAACAGGGACTCACAGTATATAAACCCCACACACCCACATACCACCATTCACTGAAGATGCCAGCCACAGATGCAGGCGAAACATCAGGAATAAACTCTTCTAGAACATGGCCTCACAGCCTGGAAAACCACAAAAATCTTATGGATGCCGGTCGTGAAAGCCTTCGACTTCACAGTGGAAATTATCTTTGTCGGTATAATGAGTAAGCTTTCATAATTGCTGTTATTTCTGCAGACATTTTAAAAGGTCTTTTGACAGCAATTTTATGCCACTCATTTATCAGTCTTAGGGTGTTTTTCTCCCATAAAAAAGTAACAAAAAATAGTGAGAAAGAAGAAAGAGCAATGCTGTGGGTAACACATTGAGTTAGTTGCTTTTCAAACATTGAGTTGCTTTTCAAACATTGTAATGCATAACAGCAAGAAAACCCCTGTAGTGAATAATGGGAATGAATTATATTGAAAAGTAGATTTCAAAGTCTTGATCCCTGTGTAGAAAATATGGAGTATCAATTAAACAAGCAATCTGGGATGGAAACAGAGAAAGCAAGAGAAACAAACTTGCTAAAAGTTCTAGAATCACCTCCTTAAACTGCTGATAATAACCAGCAAAACAAGCATGCTTTCAAAAATGTTGTTCCCCCACCTATTTGACTGAATACAAGTGCAATCTCCTGTCCTTGATGTCATGAACAAAAGTATGGAATATTTCCTTAATTCTTAGTGCCACATTTTAAAACCGTGTGTAACATTCCTACAATCAATGGCAGCCTCATGGTCCTATTTCCAGACTGCAACTGCGCAAGGCAAGAAGGGGCTAGGTGAGCAACACAAGGGCTACCTATGGGGAATGGTACAAGCAAAGGCTGTCAGGATTGGATGAGTGTGAAAAATAGATCATCATCAATCAATACATTTGGCCAAGGAACAAAAATTTAGGAACTTTGTGACTAAGGAAGGTAACCCTCCTTCCCCTCTTCTTCCTCTTGAAGGGGTTAATTGGGAATTATTTCCCCACAGGAGTTCCAATTATAAGTCTCCTTCTTGCCAGCCTGCCACCCTCTACTGAGCTCAGGGAATCAAAGGCTGGTTATTGTGTATATTGAGCTGCTATAACCTCTGTCCCCTTTTATTAAAGTAGTATTGCCATGAATTTCTCAGTTAATCACACTTTAGCTTGCAGAAGTAAAAAAAAAACCCTACCACAGAAAGAAACAGGTAAAACAGGATTATGCAAATAGATTCTGACTGAGCCAGATATCCACCTGGTAAAAACTACAGCAGAAAACTGTCTAGAGTAAGCTTTCCTAGCTCCAGTCTGCTGGAAAAGAGGAAAGCTGGGGTGGTGGTGGGGGGGTAGAATCAGGGGGACTGAGTTCTAATGGAAGCAGAAGCAAGACATCCAATAGCCAACTGGGTTTTCTGGGACTGCATAGATTTTTCATCTTGGAGAACAGAAAAGCTGTCTAAGGCTTCGGACCAACCAGCTGGCTGGCAGATGCAGATTCCAGCGGCTGTACCCATTGTTGCTAGAGTTCTCAGTGGATGGCAAAGAGGCTTTGAAGAGGCTATGCCAACCTCAGCTTTGGTACTGTAGACCATTGGTGTAATTGGTGGTAAAGGCACCTCATTCTCTTAAAAGCAGAGACCTCCGTGGGACAAGGACAATTCTGACACCTTTAGGATCTCTAAGCATTTCCCAAACTGGTTATTTTGGTGTTGGTAGTGGTTAAACATGGTCACCCATGCTACCTAAGGGAAGGGGGGCAATTTTGCCATATTTTTGGGTCTCTGCAGGCCATGTTAGGTCTAGAAGGGGCCTTTTCTAATCACTAAATAAATTAGAAGTTGACTTCTAGTTTACTTCCTGTTGGAACATTTTATTTTGTTTTAGTTTATTTTCATCTCACCTTTCTCCTGGCTTGGAACCCAAAGCAGCTCACATGAAGTTAAAACAATGTTAAAAACCTATTGGATACAAAAGTTTTTTAAAAAAATTAATTAAGCAGTTCTATTAAAAACACTTAATTACTGTACAAAAGTAAAAAATCCATTAAAAAACAGTAAAAAGATAAAAGCATAGTACACCCCATTAAACAGCTCTTTCTGCCACAGTAACTGAAAACCTAAGGGCTCCCTAAATAAAAATGTCAATGTCTGCTGGTGGAAAGCGAGTAGATAGGGGGCCAACCAAGTCTCCCATGGGAGGGAATTCCACAAGTTGGGAGCATCCTCTGAGAAGGTACATGAGCCAGCAGTGTGATGCCGCAGGAAAGGAAGCAAATACTAGTTTAGCCTGAATTAATAGAAGCATAGTTTCCAAGCTGAGAGTTTGGGGCCCTCCTGCCATTTTGTAAACGAACCAAAAAAACCAGATTTAAAAACTTGGGGCTCAGGGCATGGTGGTGTATTTGGCATACCTGATAACTTGGTTTAGAGCTACATCAGAGTGATGAATGAGTCTCTGGTATACACAAACAAGGGCACCAGGAATTTTCTGAATCTGGCAATTAAGATCTTGCCCCAGTTTGAACCAAACTGATTCATACCCAATTCGACCTGATTCAAATCTGAAATCTGAATCAAAATTCATAAATCTGAATCTGATGGACCTGCACTGGGAAATGAAAGTATCTATTACTTTTTGCTTTTTCACAGAAATGCATGATGTTGGAAGACATGATAAAAAAAACCCTTTCAGAGTGGATAATGCTCTGTGACCACTGAAAAAGGATAGTCAACATCTAGAGCACAAATGGCAAAATACTATTAAAGTGACAGAACATGTTAGAGCACATAATTATGGCAGTATGAATAGCCAAAAAAGATTTAATTTGCTGCTTCTATTGCATCCTCTAGAAGCCACCTAGTAGAACTTTTCACAGTTGTTTAAGGATTATTCATACCCAGAGGTTCTGGGCCCTTCAAAGGCCACCGTGTCCTCTTTCCTATGCACTTTGAAGAGGCTATCACTCATCTCCATAGTGATCTCAACACTGTTATTACAGCAAGCCCAGCCAAAATGTTAAATGCTGCATTTAGCCCACTTGTCTGGGTTCAGTTGCCATTGATGTAGCCTGACAACATAAACCACATGCAGTAATGTATCTAGGGGTGGGTCCCAGGGGTGCTGAATGCTTCTTTATGTAGTGGAGTAAGAGGCAGTGGTGTGACCATTGTTAAAGAAACTAATCCTTGATCCAATGGATCTTTACAAATTGGCAGCTTACAACAGGTAGGTTCTGGAGAGTGGCACTGGAAGACTGTTCCTAAGCCCCCTGGCAGTTGTGTCGTGTGATGCCACAGATTATCAATGCCACAGATTATCATTGGATTATTTCCAATGCTGTTTAACATTAACTGTAAATGAAACCTTTGGTAGTGTGCAGCATTCACACAATGGAAGTTTTGAGCAAGGTGTCAGCAGTATGCTCATGCATTTCTGGATTAGTGCCTTGATGCAATGGTGGGTTGGATGAGGGCCAATGGATGAAGCCTGAAACCTGGCAAGATGGAGTCCTTGTGTGTAAGGGATTCTCAGTGCCTTGTATCAGTTTTAACTGGTACACCATTTGTAGGTATCTTCAACAGGGATAGCTCGGCTGCACTAGTCCAGGCACTGATAACCTCAAATCTGGGCCATTACTAAGAACTCTAAATGAAGGTGCCCTTAAGACTGGTTCAGAAGCTGTGGAACACTTTGGCTAAGGTTTCTGTTGGGTTTACAGTGCAGTGTGGAAGTATTCATACACACATACACACTTTAACTTTTCCACATTTTGTGGTGTTACAATCTGGAACTGAAATGGATTTAATTGGTACAATTACCACTTGGTGTACACAAGATACTCAATGCTGTGAAGGTGCAGAATATTTTTATTGTGCCACAAAAGTTGAGTGAACAAAAGCAAACTGGCACATGTTGGTTGCCTAAGTATTCATCCTAACTAGGTAGAAGCACCTTAACAGCAATTACAGCGGTGAATCTTGAGTAAGTCTCTATTGGCTTTGCCTATCAGGTTCTTGCAATTTTTGCTCATTCTTCTTGGCAATATTGCTCCAGTTCTGTCCAGCTCGATGGGGACAACTAAGGAACAGCAGTTTTTAAGTGTTGGCCCATATTCTCAGATTGAGGCCTGGACTTCCGGCCATTCTAAAACACTGAGGTTGGTTTGTTTTTTTAACACCCCAGTGTTACTTTGGCTATGTTTAGCCAAATGTTTTGCTATCTTCCTACAGGAACATGAACCTCTGTCCAAGTACCAGGTCCCTTGCAAACTGAAATTAGTTTTCCTCTAGAAATGTCCTATATTTGGCTCCATCCATGTTGCTCTCAATGCTGACCAGATTCCCAGTCCCTGCTGAGGAAAAGCATCCCCACAACAGGATGCTGTCACAATCATGCTTCACTGTAAAGATGGTGTTCTCAGGCCGTAAGTTACATGGCAGAATTTAGTGCAAAATATCCAGCTTACCTTCCTTTTGCAACAGTGTCACATAGTTTACATGATTTAGTGTGAAACTAGTTAGAATCATAGAATCATAGAATCATAGAATTGCAGACTTGGAAGAGACCACGAGGGCCATTCAGTCCAACCCCCTGCCATGCAGGAAATCACGATCAAAGCATCCCCGACAGATGGCCATCCAGCCTCTGTTTAAAGACCTCCAAGGAAGGAGACCCCACCACGCTCCGAGGGAGTGCGTTCCACGGCCGAACAGCTCTTACTGTCAAAAAGTTCCTCCTAATGTTGAGGTGGAATCTCTGTTCCTGGAGCTTGCATCTATTGCTCCATGTTCCAATCTCTGGAGCAGCAGAAAACAAGCTTGCTCCATTGTCAACATGACACCCCTTCAAATACTTAAACAGGGCTATCATATCGCCTCTTAACCGTCTTTTTTCCAGGCTAAACATACCCAGCTCCCTAAGTCTCTCCTCATAAGGCATGGTTTCCAGACCTTTCACCATTTTAGTTGCCCTCCTCTGGACACGCTCCAATTTCTCAATATCCTTTTTGAATTGTGGTACCCAGAACTGGACACAGTATTCTAGGTGAGGTCTGACCAAGGCAGAATAGAGCGGCACTATTACTTCCCTTGATCTGGACACTATACTTCTATTGATGCTGCCCAAAATCGCATTGGCCTTTTTAGCTGCCGCATCACACTGTTGACTCATGTTCAACTTGTGGTCTACTAGGACTCCTAGATCCCTTTCGCACATAGTCTCATTCAGCCAGGTCTCCCCCATCCTATATCTATGCATTTCATTTTTTCGCCCTAAGTGCACTACCTTACATTTCTCTGTATTGAATTTCATTTTGTTAGCTTTGGCCCAGCTCTCCAGTTTATCTAGGTCATCTTGAATTTTGATCCTGTCCTCCAGGGTATTAGCTACTCCTCCTAATTTGGTGTCATCTGCAAATTTGATAAGTATGCCCCTAACTACCTCATCCAAGTCATTGATAAAGATGTTGAATAGCACTGGGCCCAGGACAGAACCCTGTGGCACCCCACTGGTCACATCTTTCCAAGACGAAGAGGAGCCATTGCTGAGCACCCTTTGGGTTCGGCCGGTCAACCAATTACAAATCCATTGAACAGTTAACTTGTCTAGCCCACATTCTACAAGCTTGTTTGCAAGAATGTCATGGGGAACCTTGTCAAAGGCCTTACTGAAATCAAGGTATGCGATGTCCACAGCGTTCCCTTCATCTACCAAGCTGGTAATTTTATATAAAAAAAAACTAGTTGATCTAGTAAGTTTTCTCTTTTATAGTTCCGGTGGGGGTGTGGCCTCTGGAGCGCAGGGCAGTTGTCTGCTGTCATTAAGGGCCATCTCTCTGCCGCCCTGCACCTGCCCAGTCCCTGGTTGCTGGGGGGGGGGGCAAGAGATTTGCAAACAACCAAAAAAGAAGAGAGACCATGGGGTGGGGGAGAGGAATAATGACAAAAGGAGGCAAGGAAAGCAGGCTAGATTCCCAGCTGGAGGATGGTCTTGGGTGATGAGCGCCCAGCCATCAGAAGCAATGGAGTCACCCTTCACCCTGCTTCCCTCCTCACCTTGGCTCCGGCTGCCACTGCTCCTCACTTGTTGGCCACCTTCAGGGTGGAGTTGGCCGGTTGGCAGGGAGTGAAGGGGGTGGTGGGCTACTGGTCAAGGAGCTGCTGCTCAACCCTCCACCCACTGGCTTGCCTCTGCTTCACCCCTTTGCCTCGGCTTCCTTCCCCATTCCCTCCTCAGATGCCTCCTTATTGCTTGCTTGCATTGTCACCCTACCAAAGAAGCCCAAAAAAGTTTGGCCCTGGCAATGGAGGAGGGATGTTTGGTGGGTGCGTGAGGAGGAAGAGGTGGGAAGAGCACACCCAAGGTTGGCCCGACCAATCACGAGTTAGCTGTGCTGTGCTGTGGCTGTTTCAGGAATATTGCTGGTAGTTCCCACAGCCTATTGCAAATTCATACCACCAATTGTGCAAATGTTTGCGACCTTTATCAAAAAAGTTGGGGAATATAGTGAAAGCTGATACTGCAAGGCTTATGGTTTTTTGTTTTTTGTTTTGCTCCCCTCCTTCTGAATACGGTGGCTTTGATCTGAAAGATGTGGTATTCTGCTACAGCCTGCTGGAGTTTGTCTATGCTCAGGGGTCCAGCCAGCAATCAGGTTAGCAGAGTAGCAAAAGCTTGGTCCAGATGCTTCCAGCATGTTCAATGTTCAGTGAGTAGATGGACACATTTAGTGTCTAAAAACTAACAGTCTTTATTGTTTACATTCTAAGCTACAAACAAAATCATTGCTCTAATAGCTAAGCTTACAGTTAGCAGTCAGTCAAAGAAGTAAGTTGAAGAAGTGAAGTGGGCTGCCTTGCACCATGCATATAGGGTTTCCTAGTTGTTCTAGCAAGTTCTAGCAACTCCCCTTCATTCAATTGGTGACTGGTGACGTCATCTGACATCATCCCTAGCATGCTATCTCCCTTTTCTTAGTCATACTGAGATAAGTGGGCAGAAAAACATCAGCTGTCTACTCTACTGAGTAGCTGTTTAACCTTCAGCTTTGTGCTCTACAGAGAAATCGAATATATAGTATCTCTTTATGACATAAATTTCCAAGGGCTACACAATCAAACCCTAACATTAGGAACTATTAGGACTCTTTGCAATTTCTAAGCAGATTTATTTTGCTGTGTAACTGACCCCAGCCAGATAGTACTGTTGGCTTTGCACCACACAGAGAACTTTTTGACAAGGCCACAATGCTCAGTGTTGGTTTCATTAGACCAGGGAACCTTTTTGTACAGGTTTGCCATGCCTCCCACATGCCTTTTTGCAACCTCCAAGTGGGCTTGGCTATGGGTTTGCTTCAACATTGGTTTTCTTGTTGTTGTTAAGTACCTTCAAGTCATCTCTGACTTATAGCAACCCTAAGGCGAACTTATCATTGGGTTCTCTTGGCAGAGGGGGTTTGCCTTTGCCTCCCGCTGAGGCTGAGAGAATGTGACTTGGCCAAGGTCACCCAGTGGGTTTCCATGGCTGAGCAGGGATTCGAAACCAGGTCTCCAGAGTTGTACTCCAACTCTCAAATCACTACACCCCACTGGCTCTCTCCCATCAAGGCCAGCTTTGTGGATTGGCTAGATGATAGTTGACCAATCATAGAATCATAGAATTGCAGAGTTGGAAGAGACCACGAGGGCCATCCAGTCCAACCCCCCTGCCACACAGGAAATCACAATCAAAGCATCCCCGACAGATGGCCATCCAGCCTCTGTTTAAAGACCTCCAAGGAAGGAGACCCCACCACGCTCCGAGGGAGTGTGTTCCACTGCCGAACAGCTCTTACTGTCAAAAAGTTCCTCCTCATGTTGAGGTGGAATCTCTGTTCCTGGAGCTTGCACAGTCCCATCTCAGCTCAGCTCTATCTGGCTCTTTCAGAGATACTATTTGCCTCTTGGTTGCTTCCCTGACTAATTATCTCCTTACTAGTCACTGAGTTTTGATGGATAGCCTTCTCTAGACAGAGCTGTGGTTGAGCCATATTCAATCTGTAATAAAGTATTTAGTGGTGCTGTGTGGGATGTTTATAGTATGGGATATCTTTTTAGAACCCAACTCTGATTGCATAACCTTATTTCAGACCTGTTTGATAGCTCCTTAGTTTTCATGCTATTGTTGTTTAGATATACATGCAACAAACTCTGGGTCCTTCCAAAAACAGGTGTCTTTTAGCTGAGATCATGTGACACTGGAATTGCATACAGGTGGGTCCAGCCATTGGCTCTTGTGACTTCTTGGGGAAGCTTATTTAGGAATGTAACAGCAAAGGGGTAAATACTTACACAACCAACAAGCACGAGTTTATTTTTGTTTATTTTACCTTTGTGCCACAATAAATATATTTTTCATTCTCACAGTGTTAAGCATCCACTAGTTCCTGGAGCTCCTGGACCTCTTCGTGTTCATAAAGCCCACCATACTATGTGAGCATCAGTGGAGCTTCTCTCATGCCCCTCCTTGATGTGATAGATTGTTCATTGACCAACCTTTTTGAAAAGCCTAATCTCTCCTTCCATTGTTTTTTTGTTTTGATTTTGCCTCCTGCTGTTTCTGCCTCTCAGAACCAGCTACTACCAGGTGCTGGGAAGGGAAAATCTATTGCAATACTTGATCCTTATGAAGTGTTGTCTTAGACAACTGCCTACATTTGGTGACTGATGTGGCCAGATATTACTGCTATTTAGCATTTATATAGCACCTTTAACTGACAGTGTGCTTTACCACCTTTGTTAACTGCTGGTTGCTCCCAACCCTCTGGCCCTGGGGAAGTGAAAAAGGTAAAGCAGATAAACCTTCACAGATAGTGCAAAGAAAGAAATTATAAGCTGGTATAGTGCTCAGCCAGGTGGTCTGGTGACATGCAGGAGAAGGAATGAGCACAGCAGGGCACTGCTGAGCAGGGCATCTAATTAACTGCTTTCTCTCATTTTATTTCTTCCAGTCTTTTCATTCTTGCATCATTTGTTTCCTTGTTTAAATGAAACAGCAAGACACTCAAAGGAGAGAGAGATCGCAGGCGTTTTTGGGATTAAGCAAAATTCAGCAGGTTTCAGAAGAACTAGGATACCTAAAAGTATAAAAAGTATGTTTGCCACCAACAGCCTTGATGTTACTTTTTTCCCTGCCTTGGACTGCCCTTTGAATTCTGCTGACTTTCTATTGCTGTACTGCTATAGGCTTTAGACACCATATTTCTTCCCAACAGATGTTCTACATCAAGATACATCACAGGCAGAGGTGCTCCTTGTCAGATGAAACGCAGATCAGGGAATAGGGGATTAAATCTTTGTTGGATGAAGTCATACTTCCCTTGAAAACTCAGATTGCCAATGTTGCTGTTCTGACTGCATTCAGCCCTGACACTAGATGCATGGTTTGGGTGGTAGCCAGGACTCCATTTGCACAATGTGGGCTAACTATACCCATTCTGGTGTTATCAAACCAGCCACAGTTATACATGCCTTGATTACATTCCATTTAGATAACCATAAAATGTTCAAAATGAGGTTGCCTTTGAAAACTCTTCAGAAACTTCAGGTGGTCCAGAATGCCATGGCTGGACTGTTGACTGGAGCTAGCTATAGGCAGCATGTGACTTCCTTGTTACAGAAGCTTCAGTTCCTAACTACCAGCTTCCAGCACAACTCAAAATGACCCATAATGCCCAATACAACTTTGAGCCAGGCTATCTGAAAGACTGTCAGTGTGCCTGGGTTTGGGGGGATGCCCTTCTCTCAGATTGCCACCATATTTGTGTATCTGAAAGACCACTCCAGCCTTGTTTCCTACTCTGAAGTGTATTATTTTTTTTCTTCAGCCAGGAGACTTTAACTGTGTACAAAATAATGCATTTAGGGATTATTTCCATAGATTTGACAAAACCCAAGTGGAAGTATCTTCTGGAAGTGATGTTATGCAACCTTGGAATTTATCCTCCCTGAGTCTTTGGGACAGAGTTGATTACAAATCATCTAGACTTAATCACTCTCCATAAGAATGTTACCTTGTTCATTAAAACAATGAATGCTTTTTCCAAAATTGAGGCTGCATGTCCTAACCAAGCAAATTTAACAGGTGCTCCATGGTGATAGGATATCATCATGATGACAGTGAAGATGTAAGGCAATGAGCATGTGACATATGAAGACTTTGGGGATTGTTGATTCCTGAAAATACAAAAATTGAAGGTGGAATTTGAAATGATAACATTTGTATCACTGCAGTTTGGGGGAATGGCCTGAAGTTGTATTGCAGTTCTCAGGGACTTTCACAGTGGTGCTCCTTCTGTACTGCTTTCTCCTTATTTCTACCCCTTCTTTTTTCCTCTTCAATTTTGCCTGCCTTTTCTCTGCCTTCTCTTCTGTCTGAGTTTGCTGCTTCTTGATTAAAATGTTGACTTTAACTTGGAATTAACCTGATTAATGTAATTGAAAGTAAAAGTCCACTGCTCAGCACTTTGGGTGATGAGCGGAGATGGATTGAGAAAGAAAGCTTTCAGATTGAATATACTTCTCTCCCCTGGCTGTTAATTGCTCCGTTTACTGGTACCTGCCTCACTGACCATCACTGTTTAGGCCAGTTAATGATGATACACAGTCATTACTTTCAAGAGATAATTAAAAAACATTTCAGCACATATAGTACTGCAAGGAGTTTTCCTCTCAGTCACAGGCAAAAAGTCTCTGAGGCGAGCAGTGGGGCTGGGAGAAGATGGACCTGTGCTTCCTTCTCTGCAGTGTTTCACTATCTTGGAATGAAGTGAACTAAGTGCTGTAACCAGTTATCTTCATGCAGATATCTCTCAGGAGAGATAGTGAGAGGGAAACAACAATGTAGAAAATATGAATGCCCATTGGCCTTATAGCCATATGAGTAAGGAGAGAGATGATCATTCTCAGAATTACATGATGAACCTGGTGGACACCCATCCTTTCAAATATTTTAATCCAGGACCTCTGACTCACACCCTATAGTACAGGATATAAATAAAAGTCCTGGATTAAAATCTTTGGAAGCCCTGTCAGGGAGGCTGGGGATGGACATTCACATGCACACGTTTGACATGAAGACGAAAGAAACTGAAACTTTATACAGATAAGGCAGCAGTACAATGAGACCAAAGAATGTATTCAGCTTCTTATGCATGGGGAGGCACTGTTCATGTAGCAACAGATTCATAGTTTGGGAGTGCTCCTGGGTTTGATACTACCCTTAGATCAGAGGTTTTGGAACCTTTTTGGCCCAGCACAGAATATTTATTTATTTATTTATTTCTCACCTTTTTCCTGGTTTGGGACTCAAGGTGGCTTACAACAGTTAAAAGAGACATAGCTAAAAAATATACCAAATACAAAAGTTAAAAATATAATTAAACTAACCATAAAAGTAAAACCGGTTTTAAAACCATAACTATTAAAAATGAGAAATAAACAAAACAAAGACAGTACAGGACAATTCAGCAAGGCCTAGTCCCTTTGAGCAGTCAGTCTTCAAAGGCTTGCTGAATTTTATTTAAAGAAAATATCTTAACCTGCCTGCGAACAATAGCAAGCCAGTCTAACCTCCCTTGGAAGGGAGTTCCAGGGCCACAGAGAAGTCTCACTCCCATGGTCCCAGCAGATGTACCTGTGAGGGTGGTGGGACAGACAGACACAGCTTACCGTACTTTATATTTCTGTAAAACAAGAAGTTCTGGATTTTGCAACCTCTATAGAATCCCCAACAGAAGACTCATTTATTTCACTCTTTGGGGGACAATTTAAAGTTTCCTTTGAATTGCTAGCACTATCTGAAGATATTGGTGATAAACATGAATATAGCTCATTTACAAGGAGATTAGCTAACTCAAAAACAAAATGTTATAAGACATAATCTAAATTGAAATTAGATGCAGGCCTTGTCTAGATGGGCTATTTATCCCATCTTGTCCCTGTCTTGGAGCCCTGAAGTCCTAACAATGCAGGGATTTTGCCCCTTTGCCACAGGGCAGTCCTCACGATGTCCAGGGCAAAGGGGGAGGGGAGACAGGGTAAAGCCTGTTACATTGTTGTATAATAACACCTGCAAAAAACCACTTCAGCTGGGAAAAAACAGATTGGGACCCACATGACTGCAAGAGCCCATACCACCACTCTGGCCCATTGCTGCTGCTGCCATCCAGTCACCCTCTCTACAAGGCAGAAAGCAGGCCTACAGCATGTGACCAAAGCTAGTCACATGTAGGGGGGCTTGTTCACATGCTGTAGGCCTCCTAACTGGTGTCAGAGAGAGCAATACAGATGGCAGAAGGGGCAGCTGCAGAGATGGGCCAGCGTGCCCGTCTGGACTCCATCCTGTTCTGTGCAGGTAACGGGGGAGCAATGGGCCTGATCCAGGGCCAGAATATGCCAGCAGGAAGCTGGTGTATTCTGGCCAGTGTAGACAAGGCCTCAGTCAGTCAAAATAGGTTTTGGAGCTATTAAATCAGAACATAGGACAACATAAGGAGATCAATCTTCTGGGGAACATGGTTATAGAATTCCACAATGGCCAGTCATGGAGAAAGCTGGGACCAGGGTTGCTATCCATCCTGTACACTCAAGAACTCTTCCAATGAAGCTACTCAGTCATCAGCAGGAAAGGCAATTCCTCTAGTACCCCCTACTGGTTTGCAGTGTTACAAAAGAGTGCACCTGAAATGAGTAGCTCCAGCTGGCTTCTTAACACTTTTGTCCATTACCATCAGCAATGAAGGCTTTACTGCTAGAACTTAACCCATGCATTTGCTAAGAATGTATGAGGCAGAACCAAAGTCAGCTTGCAATTCTGTACTGTGAGCACATTAAAAGTCAATGGGCCAACCACTCAGCTTGATGTAGTTATATGTGGCAGCAGTTGAGATTCTTACTCAGTAAGATTGCCTCTCCAGACCACTGAGCTGACTTACCTGACATGAACCCTGAACCACTGTGTTTGTCTGTGGGTGAATTTTGTAAGTCCTCCCCCCAAATGACATGCTTTTGTGTGTGTGGCTGATGTACAATATAAAAAGCAACTTTCTGTCAGTCCAAAGAAAATGTAGCTGTTTAATCCAAAAGATCAGATATCTCTTTATTTTCCAGTTTCAGTGAACTAATTTAATCAGAAGGATGCCATCAACAGTTCTGACTCACCAACATATCTCTCACATATCCTTGGATGTGGCCATACTACTACTTCCTGGACCATGGGGTGCAGTTTCAGTGAGGTGGATTTCTGGCAAGGGATGGGTTGCAACTCACAGCAGCTGGCAGGAATGATTTTGCTAAGAGTCAGAAAGATCTTATCAGGAGAGCTTTAAACTGAGTTGTATGGGGGAGGGAGACAGTATTCTTGAAGGCAGGAGTTCATTGAATGCCAGAAATAATAGCCCAAATGTTATACAGAGAACAAGGCAAATAGCATAACAACCCAACAATGGGAGGAATAAACTCTTTAAAAGGCAGATAGGGAAAATGACCCATGGTCTTAGATGTCTCTATACTAATGCACAGAGCATGGGAAACAAACAGGATGAACTTGAACTCTTAGTACAGCAAAACAAATATGACATACAGTTGTCCGTTCATATTCACTGGGGTTTGGTTCCAGGACCCCCCCCTCCCTGTGGATACCAAAATCCCATTATATGCAATGGCATAGCAAAATGGTGTCCCTTATATAAGATGGCAAAATCAAGGTTTGCTTTTTGGATTATTATTTTTTAAAGAATATTTTCAAGCTGTGAATACTTAAATCCGTGAATACCAAAGCCGTGGATATGGAGGAACAACTGTAATAAGCATCATTGAAACCTGGTGGGATGAGTCTCATGATTGGAATGTACTAATAGAGGGGTATAACCTATTTCAGAAAAATATCCATAACTTAAATCCTTGGAGCCAGGTTGAGATCATCTGGGTAAAAATTAAGGGGGAGAGAAACAGCAGGGATGTCATTGTGGAGGTCTACTACAGACCTCCAAGACAAATTGAGGACTTGGATGATGCCTTCCTGGAACAGATGACCACACATTCAGAAAGGAGAGACGTAGAAGTAATGGGAGATTTCAACTATCCTCATATTTGTTGAACGTCCAACTCTGCCAAAAATGTAAGGTCCAACAAATTCCTCACTTCCCTTGCAGACAATTTCATTGTCCAAAAGGTGGAAGAGCCAACAAGAAGATCAGCTATTTTAGATTTGATCCTAACCGATGGGGATGATCTGGTAAATTGGGTGGAAGTGGTGGGATCTTTAGGGGGGAGTGACCATGTTCTCCTGGAGTTTGTTATACAGAGGAAAGGGGAAGCTAAGCGTAGTCAGACATGCCTTCTAGAGTTTAAGAAAGCTGATTTCAGAAAACTTAGGGAATTACTGGGGGTGATCCCATGGTCAGCAATACTAAAAGAGAAGGGAGTACATGATGGATGGGAGTTTCTAAAAAGTGAGATACTGAAGGCACAACTTCAAACAGTTCCAATGAGAAGGGAAAATAGCATGTGTCTAAAGAAACCAGTATGGATGTCTAAAGAACTTTCAACTGAGCTAAGACTTAAAAGGAACATGTACAAGAAATGAAAAAGGGAGAAATTGCCCAAGAAGAATTCAAACAAATAGCCAGCTTATGTAGGGGGAAAGTCAGAAAAGCCAAAGCTCTGATGGAGCTCAGGCTTGCCAGAAAGGTTAAAAACAATAAAAAGGGCTTTTGGGGGTATGTCCATAGCAAAAGGAAGAACAAGGAAATGGTAGGGCCACTGCATGTACAAGATGGCGAAAGGCTAACAGGACAAAGAAAAGGCAGAACTACTTAACACCTTCTTTGCTTCAGTCTTCTTCCAAAGGGGGAGCAATGTTCAACCTGGGGAAGATGGAGCAGATAATTGGTAAAGAAGTAGTTCAGGAATACCTGACCAGTATAAATGAGTTCAAGTCTCCAGGGCCAGATGAACTTCATCTAAGGGCATTAAAAGAACTGGCAGAAGTGATCTCAGAACCACTGTCAATAATCTTTGAGAATTCCTGGAGAACAGGAGAGATCCCAGCAGACTGGAGGAGAGCAAATGTTATCCCCAACTTAAAAAAAAAAAAAGGTGGGGGAAGAGGACCCAAATAATTACTGCCCAGTCAGTCTGAGATCAATACTAGGGAAGATTCTAGAGCAGATCATTAAACAGTCAGTCTGCAAACACTTAGACAGGAATGCTGTGATCACTTCAACATGGATTTCTCAAAAACACATCGTGCCAAACTAATCTTATTGCTTTATTTGATAGAGTTACAAACTTGATAGATGAAGGAAATGCTGTGGATGTAGTGTGTCTTGATTTTAGTAAGGCTTTTGACAAGGTTCCCCCATGATATTCTTGCAAAAAAGTTAGTTACATGCGGGCTAGACAATGCAACTCTTAGGTGGATTTGTAACTGGTTGGCTGTCTGAACCCAAAGGGTAGTCACTAATGGCTCCTCTTCATCCTGGAGAGAAGTGACTAGTGGGGTGCCACAGGGTTTTGTCCTGGGCCTAGTGCTATTCAACATAGAATAATAGCATCATAATGACTTGAATGGGGGAATAGAGGGCATGCTCATCTTTTTAAAAAATATATATTTATTTATAACACATTTATATATGATTATCCAAATATACATTATAAAATATGTTTTTAACTTATATACATACATCTTTTATCATTTTATCATTTTCACAATTCTCACTTAATATAACATACCTATACATTTTTCTCTCCCATTCCCTTCAATCTTTTTCTCCATCTTTCTTCAAGTCTTTTTCCTTTTATCCATCCTTCTTTCCTTCCTTTCTTCTTACTTTCCCTTCTTTCTGTTTCCACAATCTACCCTCACTTCCTCTCACCCTTACACATACTTTCCCTTCTTAATCATTCTTACATCCTTCCACCCTTTGACTTCCCTCATCCCACTTCCTGTTTGAGCAGCTTATAAACATCCTCCTTAATTGTCTCCTCTGTTAAAAAACAGTTTCATACTCTATATCAACTAACCAAAGCAAATATTTTTTTCCTTATCAATTATCTTAAAGAAATTTAAAGATTCTCCAGTAGATATTGCTTCCACGCCTCAGTGCTATCTAAAATGTGTCTTTATCCTTTATTTTAGTATATTCTTCCACTATCCTTCCATTCTAATCTATAAGTCTTTTATGTTCCATCTTTTTTTCCAGTATTGATGAATCGGGAACCATTCTTCCTCCATTTAAAAAATATTTTTTCTTATTTATGATATATGTTAGTCTATCGTTCTCTTGCATATCAATTACTTTGATCAACCAATCCTCTCTTAAAGGCATTTCTTTCTTCTTCTTCCAATTAGCTGCAATTACCAATCTCGCAGTTGTTATTAAATAAAGTAATGTCCTGCCATATTGTTCAATGAATTTCTTGACCAGGTTTAATGTCATGTTTAATAGATATAGTTTGGGATCCATCGCAAATTGTATATTGTACATTTTCTGGATTGTCCTATGAACCTTTATCCAAAATGTTTGAATTATCGTGCATCCCCACCACATGTGGTACATGGTGCCAATATCTTTTATGCATCTCCAACGCTTATTGCTTTTAGTCTTGTATATTCTGCTGATTCTTGATGGTGTTAAATACCATCTATTCATTACCTTCAAATGATTTTCTTTTAGGGTTAAATACGCTGTAAATGTATTAGTATCATGCCACGCCTTCTCCCATTCATCCAATGTTATAACCTCTCTAAGATCTTGGGCCCACTTATTCATTACTTCTGTTATCCTTTCAGTTTCCAATTCTCTATCCAGCAGTATTTTGTAGATTTTTGAAATGTTCTTACTTTCACTTTTCCATATTATTTTGTCCACTTCATTTTCCTCCAACTCAAAGTCATATTTTTTCTTGTTGTCTTGAAATTTATTTTTAATTTGTAAAAATTTAAACCAATTCATTTTTATTCCTTTTCTCTCTAACTCTTCTCTTGGACACATATTTATGCCTTCTCCTTTTTCCCAAGCTTCATAATCAATCAGATCTTTATATCTTATCCAGTTATTTGTGTTTTCCCATCTACCCAAAAAGGCTTCATGTGGGGATAGCCAAATTGGTAGTTCAGAATAGAATTTTCTTTTAATTTTGTTCCAAATTCTTATTAATGCTTTTCTTATTATGTGATTTTCAAATTCTTTATTTATCTAGGATTTTTCATATCCGATGTATGCGTGCCAACCAAATCTTATAGCATGTCCTTCTATATCTAGAATTCTGTCGTTGTTTAGTTTAATCCAGTCCATCAGCCAGTTCGGCCGAGTAATATAATTTCAGGTTTGGAAGAGAAGCTCCCCTACCATTTTTGCTTGCAGTCAAGGTTGACCACTTCTAGCTTTCCTTCCTTCCCAAATGAATCTGCAGAGGGCATGCTTATCAAGTTTGCAGATGACACCAAATTACCCCAGAGGACAGGATCAGAATCCAAAATGACCTCAACAGATTGGAAAGCTGGGCCAAAATTAACAAAATGAATTTCAACAGGGAGAAATGGAGGATACTACACTTGGGAACTAAAAATGAAATGCACAGATATAGGATGGGTGACACCTGGCTTGATGGCAGTACATGCGAAAGAGATCTAGGAGTCTTAGTGGACCACAAACTGAACATGAGTCAGCAGTGTGATGCAGCAGGAAAAAAGCCAATGCAATTCTAGGCTGCATTACTAGGAGTATAGTGTGTAGATCAAGGGAAGTAATAGTGCCACTCTATTCTACTTTGGTCAGACCTCATCTGGAATACTGTATTGAGTTCTGGGCACCACAATTCAGGAAGGATATTGAGAAGCTGGAACTTGTCCAGAAGAGGCCAACCAGGATGGTGGGAGGTCTGGAAGACATACCCTAGGAGAAGTGGCTTAGGGGGCTGGGTATGTTTAGTCTGGAGAAGAGAAGGTTAAGAGGTGGCATGATAGCCATGTTTAAATATGTGAAGGGATGTCATACTGAGAATGAAGCAAGCTTGTTTTCTGCTGCTCCAGAGACTAGGACACGGAGCAAATGGGTTCAAACTACAGGAAAAGAGATTCCACCTAAACATTAGGAAGAACGTCTGGACAGTAAGAGCTGTTTGGAAGTGGAATACACTGCCTTGGAGTGTGGTAGAGTCTCCTTCTTTGGAGGTTTTTAAACAGAGGCTGGATGGCCATCTGTCAGGAATGATTTGATTGTGTATCCCTGCATGGCAGGGAGTTGGACTGGATGGCCTTTGTGGTCTCTTCCAACTCTATGATTCTATGATTCTACTATAGTCATTCACTGCCATCTTTCTTTCCCATTCCACTCCATTTTTTATCTCATGTGACCAAAGCTACATTTTTATATACCCATACAGCAGTAGCATTTCAATGTTCACCTTCCAATATGTTTTGCATGGGAAGATGCAAAAAGGAGGAAGAGGGGAAGAAGAATCCTAAAGTAGATACATTTTCAGGATCACAAAGTAAATTGTTTCTGTGATTCAATCATTTAGCAGTGAAAGAAGAAAAAAAAGTCAAGAAGGTATCCAAGGGCTCCAGCAGTAAAATAGATCTGGACAATGGCCAGGAAAAAACATGGGGTCAGAGTCAATATGAAATGAAGAAAAACACTCGTACCTGTTCAATGACTTGTACCTTTTGGGAAGTTTGTAGCCAAATCATTAGTTGAGTCCAGGTGGAGACATTTTAGCGTCATTGAAATCAATACGATTTCAGCCATGACTAGCTTATTAGCCACATATTTATTTATTTCATATTTATTATATTTATATTTATTATTTATCCAGGTTCTTGGATGAGACAGATTATGTGCATCCATTTCAATATTGTTTCAGGCCTGTTCTGTGGGACCAAGACAACTTTGGTTGCCTTGGTGGATGACCTATGCCAGGAATTGGATAAGGTGAGTATGTCCCTGTAGGTTCTTCTGGGCCTTTCAGCAGGTTGCAATACCATCGACCATGGTATCCTTCTGGGATGTGTTGCTGGGATGGAACTTGGAGGCATTGTTTATAGTAACTTTGTTACTTCCTGGAGGGTTGAACCAAGAAGGTGGTGATGGGATAATCCTGTTCAACTCCTTGGCCATTGTCCTGTGGGGTCGAATAGGGTTTTGTTTTGCCCTCTGTGCTACCTGACGTATACATGAATCTACGTGGAGTGTTTTGGGGTTTGTTGTCATCAGTATGGGGATGATACCCAACTCTATTTCTCCTTTCCATCTTAATCCAAGAAAGTGCTTTAGTTCCAAACCAGTGTCTGTCAACAGTAATAGACTGGATGGGAGTAAATAAGAAACTTAATGAAGACAAGACAAAGGTGCTCCTAGTTGGCTGAAAAGCAGATTAAGAAATAGGGATTTAGCCTAAGGCTATTTGAGAGACCATGGCCTTATCTACATGGGCTATTTATCCCATTCTGCCCCCATCTGAAAGCCCTGCAGTGCAAATGACACAGGGAATTTGCTCTGTTCTACCGCCCCAGGAAGTCCTTATGACCCCTGGGACAGAAATGGGGTCAGAGGGGTAGGGCCCGATACTGTGGTTTTTTAAAAATTCCTGATTTATTCTGTTTCCACTGGGAGGAAATGGATTGGGCCCTGTGTAGCTGCAGGAGCCCATCCCTGGAGGCCAGCCTGTCACTCTAGCTGCTGGTCATCCTTACTCTTCTGGGTCCAGGCAGCAGGCTGGTCACATATAGGGGGCCTTGTCACATGGTGCAGGCCATCTTCCTGGACCTAGCAGAGCAAGGAAAATGGAAGCAGCAGCAGCAATGGGCCAGTATTCTTTTGGGACTCTGGCCCATTTCATCCAGGTAACAGGCATAGAAGAGGCCTGATCTGCAGCCAGGAGCTGGCATATCCTGGCTTGTGTAGATAAGCCCTATATCTTCCCATATAATCCTAGCCCCACGCTAAGATCTTTGGGGAAAGCTCTTCTCTCGATCCCACCACCTTCACAGTGAGGCTAGGATGACTCCTTCTTTCCTGTCTCTTTAGTAGCAGGAAAAACTTTTTTATTCCAGCAAGCTTTGGGGAACTAATAGTTTTTAGAAGAAAATGGATTTTTATGGCACGGTACCAGAGTATTCCTTGCCAAAGAATTCCTATGAAATTCACAGGACTGCCATAAGTCAACAGGTGACTTGGAGGCGTACATACACACACTGCCATTATTCTTTGTTTTAAAGTTATAATGCCTTGATGTTCATTAGCAAGCTATGACAAAAAATATATGTTTACCCTCTAGGAGACTTTGGTAAATAGAGAATGGAATCTGGCAAGGTTGTACCTCTGTTCCTTAAAACAGAAGAGTCTTGCTGCTCTTGTTTTGAATTGTTTGAATATTTTAGGGTGGATTTAAAACTCATTCCCACCACTCTGGTTGTGTGGCTCAGTTTTGCATCATACTAGTGAGGTTGAGGAGCTGTCCAACAGACAGGGATCAAGCTATCCAAAATAAAAGGGGAGTTGTCCAGCTACAGTGTTATATGGAACTGGAAGCTGAGCCAGGCGGCAGTGGATTTGCGAGTGGTAGGTGTCAAACAAGAGACATTGCAGCTGGTTCTGCTTCCTTTTGCAGAAATGTTCACCATCTTCTGGAATCAGCCACCTAAGCTGATTCCATCCTTTCGTAGGTCGGTAAAATGAGTACCCAGCTTGTGGGGGGCAATTAGCTAACACACATTGGAAACTGTTTAATGCAGTGTAGATGTGTAAATAGCTATTGCTTAAAACAAATTGTAAGCCGCTCTGATAGCCTTGTGACTGAAGAGCGGGGTATAAATAAATAAATAAATAAATAAAAGCAAGACCACAACCATTGCCATACGAGCCCTTCCTGACCCAAATCCCAACTAAGATAGCCTGCCTAGAAGGAAATCATAGTTGGTTATATTAAACAGCCACTGAGAGGTTGAAGAGAACCTCTTCCCTTTTTTTTTTTTGTTAAAAAAAACCTCCAAAAACATTTAGTTTTAGAAAATTTTAACTTTTGATAATGATTGCAGCAGCTGGGCAGACTGATATAAGAGAAGGCATTCTCACAGGTAGTCAAATCCCAAGTTGTTTGGGACATCATAAGTTAACACCAAAACCTTAAGCTTGACCCTTAAACTCAGTAACAAACTAGCAACCACTGCATTCTCTTCAACAACAGCATTATGTGGTAGCTGCTAGATATACTGTAAAATAATATCTCATCACTGCATTCTGCACTAGCTGTTCCTGGACCTTGCATAAAGGTTGCCCTACACAGAGCACATTAGAGTAGCCTAGAGGTGCATAGTTTGGCATAGCTTAGATATCACTGTCCAGGAATGGCTGTAGAGGTTCCACTAGCTGAAGCTGGTAATTGGCATTCCTTGCCACTGAAGCCACTTTGCTCTTTTTTGACAGCAATAGTTTTATAAACACTTGTAAATTAAATGTCTGGTGTTTCATAGGAAGTTCAGTTCTGTCCAGAGCAGTCAAACTACTTAATTTCCAGACTCAAAAAGTATCCACACATAGGACTTCTATCCTGCCAGGATTGAATCTTGGTTAATTATCAGCCCCTACACTGTTCAGAAATTGGTCCATGACCTGCATGGCCTCTCCTGATTCAGTTGTAGCAGAGAAACAGAGCTGAGTAATGGTGGTGTACTAATGTCCCTGTGCTCCAAGTCTCCTAACAACTGGTCCCAGTGGCTTCATATAGCTGGTGAATTGCATTAGGAAGAAGGCACTCCCTCCCGGCACTCCCTGCCAGAGGGCAACAAATAATCAGTCCTATTCACTGCAACTAATCCTACAAGCAGGTGTGGAACTGCTGAAAAACAGTGCTTCCTACCATCCCCCGGTGAGGGTCTAATACCATACCAATATTATTATAATCAAATACTGTATTATAGAATCATAGAGTTGGAAGAGACCTCAAGGCCATCAACTCCAACCCACTGCTATGTAGGAGTACACAATCAAATCATTCCCCAAAGACAGCCATCCAGCCTCTGTTTAAAAACCTCCAAAGAAGGAGACTCCACCACACTACAAGGCAGTGTATTCCACTTCCGAACAGTTCTTACTGTCAGGAAGTTCTTCCTAATGTTTAGGTGGAATCTCTTTTCCTGTACTTTGAATCCATTGCTCCATATCCTAGTCTTTGGAGCAGCAGAAAACAAGCTTGCTCCATCCTCAGTATGAAATCCCTTCAAATATTTAAAGATGGGTACATATCAAAAGTTGTTAAAAGACTGAGCAAGAATAAGAGGGTTGCCCTCCACCTTTCCCTGTACTGATAAATGAAGCCAAGTCAGTATCACAACCAGGTGTGAATCCAGATTTAAATGAGTGTAGAAGACTGGTTTCTTCCAAGAGTGCTTGGAGGTGGACTACTACCAGCCTCCCACTAAAAGAGGTCATTAACAATCAAGCAATTGTTATCCAGTACTTCTGGGACCAGAGTGGTTTTCTTCAGGAGAAGCCACACACACCTCTCTTTCAGGGCAATTGGTACCACCTCATCATGCAGTGATGTGTTCACCACATAGCAGACCTACCTAGGCAACTCCACCCCCAGACTGCTTTAATTAGACATGAGGCAAGGGGGTGGGGTATAGAGAGAAAGCTAGCCTTAAAGATAAAGAAAAGCGGAATTGTGATAGACAGAAGCAATATATAATAGAATATATGATGTTTAATTTTATAGTGGAAAAAAAGGAGGGTTTATTTTGGCCAATTGAAATAAGAGGTTTGGCTTAGTAATTGGAGAATAATGATTGAGTTTGTTGAAGGGATGAAGGGGTATGAGCATGTTAAGGAAACAGTTAAAAAGATTTTCCACACAAGAGAAAAAGGAAGTCAATAAGGTATACCATTTCCAGGATGGGGTGGGTGGGGGTGGGGGGAGGGGTAATGATATTAAGGAAATAATATGTATGTATATGGGAGATTAGTAAATAATTGTGTATAGCTTTGTGATAGATAATGTATAATCAGATAAATTATAAGGTAATATATTGTATTAATAAACTCATATACCTTAAAAAGAAAAAAAAGAGAGAAAGCTAGTCTTTACAGCTACATCTTATCCACATCCTTGGGTTGTAGCTAATGAAACCAGTCCCACAAGCTGATACAGATGATACATTAGATGCCTCTCACTTGAGGTGGTCTGAAATCTGGCATCTAAGCTGGCATACATCATGGTGAGTGATTTTGTTCTGAAAGTGCTCAGCTGACCACCAATGGATGAGGTACCCCATTTACCGGGCAGATGTAAACAACTCCCAAACTACATGGAATAACTTTTTTCCTGACTTCCCTTCCATATAGTAGACATAGTTATATTTCCCCAAAACAGTGCCACTCAAAATGGTGGCCTGTGGTACAGCTAGGTGAGCCATCAGCTGCTGACCATGGCCAGTTTCCAGAAAAGAAACAGTTGTAGTCAAAATATGATACTGGTCCCTGGCAAATTGAGGAATTTATTGCCAGACTCCAACATCAGATAGCATGAAAAGCATTGCCCTATTGCTTTTGTTGCAAGTTCTTTGCCAAATACTTTGCGATAGCATCCAGTCTGTTTAATCATCTGCAGATTTTCTGAATGGCAGTATGAGTTCCACAAGGTCAAGAGAAGCACTCAATAAGGATTGATCATTCCAGTGGCCCATCCATCAGATTCCCTAAATGTTCAGGGATGGACAATCCTAATTGGTCCCACTATACCTGCTACTAAGAGTGTGAGCCAGAGTGGGCAAGCTCTAGGGATACCTTTCCCAAGACACCCTGGAGGAGGCTAATAAATAAATCAGGAAAAGGCAAAAAGGCCATTTCTGGGGGTCGGGTTGTTTTTGTTTTGTTTTGTTTGCTTTAGATGAGAGCCACATCTTCTAGAGGTGCTTGTCAACTTTTTAATCCCTTACAAATTTTGGAATTGAAACTATTTTTGGTCCTGGGGGCTGGAGAAAATGGCCTTGTAAGTTGCATGTGGTCCCTGGGTTACTGGTTCCTCCCCCTGGTGTAAATCCAGAGCTCACAAAAAATAAAAATAAAAAAAGTCTGATTATGACAGTAGGGTCACTACCTGTCTCTAGACAATCCCATTCCCGCCCATCGACCCAAAACCCACAGATTCTGCTAACTCCAAACTGAAGTCACTTAACTCATTACTTTATCACCTCTAGGAGCTTCTCTGCCATGGATGAAACGTCATAACCTACTTTAGGTTATCAGCCAGGGGAAGAAAACAAGGATCAACCACTGCTAGCATGATATACTTTTTTCTCTACTAAGGCAAGCTTGTTGGGTGTCTGGTGAAGTAAAGATCAAGTATTACTGCTTTTAAAAACAGTATTTAATTTCAAAAATTAGATATGTTGTATCCTCCCTCAAACTCCAGTGATACTAATCTTGAATAATGCTATGTTCTTATATCAAAAGTAACACACGTTGTTTGTAGGCTTCATTGAAATACTATTGATGTAAACCGCCTTCCAGCATCTAATTCTGTTCTTGTATTTCTGTTCTCTTAAAATAAATAACAAACTTCTAGCTGGAATTATAATTACACCCTATACCTCTTTAGCTCTGAAATGTGCCTGACTGTGCTATATGGCTTTATAATATTTAAAGGAGTTGTCTGGAGATGATGGGTGATGTCTTATGCTCCAGGAGCCAAATAGGAACACAGACTGCTCTAACCAGTGTAGTTAGCCAGTGTAGTCTACCTTCCTTTCCTGTATTTAAAATTGAGGGTTGATAGCGGGGAGATGCCTAGAATGGTGTTAACAATGCAGATTTTACCCTGTGGCTTTGTAAGTCACCCACAACCCCAGTGCAGGACACAAAGTACTCTTGCAGATGAGCCTTTGCTGCAACACATAGCCCTTCAAGTTTCATTTAAATCTGGAAGCCTCTGTCTGCATTGCCTTTGCCTGCATGCTGTGGGACAAGGAGCAGTAAAGGTGATGAGTGCATACTGAGACAGTGATGTGTCCCCCTTGCTGTTACATATAATTAATAAATAAAGCACAGGGGGAGTTCTTACCATGCTGGCTGCTATGACAGGGGATGTCTACAGTGCACTTAAGCATTAAATGGCCAATTTCTGTCAGACTAACTTCCCAAGCCTACCCTCTCTCTTCTTCTTCTCTTCCTGTTTGCTTTTTCACTTACAGAGCAGGCCTTCTCGCTCTCTGCACTTGGAGTTTTTTAGCAACTGATGGTTCCTGGTTCATTTCTGTGGAATTAATTGGTCCCTGAATGAATTGTTTTGACAAGGCAATTTATCATGTGTTTGGGTTGACAGTGCTGTGCACCAGAGGGGCTGGTGGGTGGGAGGAGGGAAGATGGACAGGGTGGTGTATGTGTGCAAGGAGTCTGCAGAGAAAACAAGGCATAGAGGAGAAGAAGAGAAATGGGACAGGGGAGGTAGTTAAAAATAGAAAGATAACATTCTGTTCCTCTGCTCCCATACCCCATTCCTTTAGGATGAGAAGATGAGGGTCCTGGTTACTCTCTCCATGGACAGTTGAGCATCCTGAACATTCCACCAGAAGGGGAAAAGAACCAGCAAAACTTCTTGATTACTAGTAGGCCTAATGTTTAAATAGGCTCTTAGAGCAAAATACTATGCATATCTATCCAGTAGTAAGCCACACTGAATTCACTGGGATTTACTTCCAGATTAATGTGTATAGCAGGATGTGACCTGATCTATTAACTTCTTTTGACCTTAACTCTGATCAGTGATGTGAGATAAGAGGCTATTTAAAGCCCAGGAAGATTTTGCACCTTGGGAAGGTTTGGCATGGAATAGAAGCTCTGCACTGAAGCATGGAAATCTGTTCTGTGCTTTTGTTGCTTGGAACTGATCTGTAGTGTGCCACCTGCTACCTGTTGTACTGGGGTTGTGTTTTGCACAATGAAGTTCTTTTACAAGGGATTACTCTTGAGGAAACAAGCATATAGGTGAGCTCTACCTAGTGGGAAAATGTCCACATAGATAACATCTACATATGGTCCTACCCCCTTCTGCTTTGGGCCTTACCTCATGGCCTTATGCCCTGACCACATCTGAAATGTAGCCCCTGAGAATTTGTCTTTCTGGGGTAAAAATGATTCCCCTCCCCTTGTGGGACTGCAGTCGTTGAGATCACATCTCAGGTGCCAAGCATCAAGTCCCTCAACCTATTAAGATAGCCTCAGGTTAGTGTAGCACAGTTTATTCTTATTTTATAAGCGTTTGACAAACATGACAGTTTTTTTGAGTTTCTTTAGCAGGATAATCAGAGATTCTGTAGTACCAAGAACGTAAAAATTAGATGTATACTTTTTAGTATGCAAACTTGTGATTACACACACACACACAATCCCCATCACCTAACAGGGTCTTTTTCAATCTGGTACCTTCCAGATGTTTTGAACAAAAGCCCCCTTCATTCTCAGCCAGCATGACCTATGGTCACAAATAAGGAGAGCTCTACTCTCAAACATCTAGAAGGTGCTAAGTTGGAGGAGGCTGACCTAATACTTAGATTATCAACATTTAGATTTCTCAGTTCTAGCTCCATAAACATCTAAAGATGGACAGACTATTCCTTCTTATTGCTGATTGACTGCCAAACTGACACACAGTGAATGCCTGGCATTGGCTGTGCTCCCCCACCCCTGAGCATGTTTTGCCAACTTTTGCTGCACTGAGCTTATTTTGTCTTGCTTTGCTGTCTGGACCCATATTCAACAGAATGTACAGTCAGATGCTGCTAGGCTCCATCTTCATTCCCATGATGAACAATAAAACTAAGAATGCAGCCATAATGACTATTGATAATGATTAAAGGACGATGTTCAAGACACTGTGCTTCAGATATCACCATGCATCTTTCTCTCTCTCTCTCTTACAAAAATACAAGCAAGGGGTTGAGTAGGTTCTTAAACTTCTGACAAAGAATTATGTTATAAAAGTATGTAACTTTAATTAATTCTATTTCCACAGTGTCCTAAAGAAGATAGCACAGTACAGTGTTTTACATTTTCCCTCTGCTCATTTTGAAATGGGTGTGGGATGAAAGGAAGACTAGGCTGATTGCAGAAAGAAAATTATTTCTAAAAGGGATATAACACTGGTAGCTGCTGTCTTCCCTGCCTTTTTGAGACAATGCTAAATTGTGCTTAGCAGATTTGAGACAGAAATGACAACCAGTAAGAGAATTACTGCTGCTGTCAGGGGGTCGGGGGAGGTGAGAGACAAGTTTTGTACATGTGTAATCACCTCCTTAAATTTTGCCCATTAGTTCATAGTAAACAAATATTGGTCAGGCTTTCTCAGTGTTTTATAAACAGAAATAATTATCAACACGATAATTGGCATTACAAATCTCATTCTTTACCAGTATTATCTGGTCTCTCATATGCTGTCATTTCACATTAGCATATTATTTAACCATTTGCACCTGTATTAAACATAAATATGTATACATTATATATTCACTAAGTGCTGTTTGAAATAGAGGGGATTTTTTAACCCTTAAAATTAATAGTTTTGATTAGAAGTTACATAGCAGTATCTGAAGCCACAGGATCTCAGGCTTGCCCATCAACATGCAACCACTTCTGTCTTAATCTTTCCCTCTTTCCTAAGGTTGCAACCTTCCATGCCTGCATGGGAGTAAGCCCCATTGACCTCAGTACATCTTAACCTCTGAGCATACTGTGTCTGCATAGGATTGTCCTGTATACATTGTATATACACACACACGCACACACAAACGCACAAGCCCTAACCTTGCTATAAGTTCTGGAGTCAAAGGCAAACCTCTGGGCCTGTAATCAGGGTGAAACAAGGAAAATGAGGAGAAGCAATGGAAAAGAAGGAAGGGAAAAGTAGAAATGATTTTAAAAACACAAATAAAAAAGGAGGACGAAGACAAAAAGGAGGATGAAGACAAAAAGAAGACACATAAATAAATAAATAAATAAATAAATAAATAAAGTGAAAAAATGAAGAAGTAATAAGCAAAAAGGTCCCCCCCCCGCTTAAGCCCACACACTGAGGTAAAAGCAGTAGTACTTGTTACTTGTCTCCGTTCAAGTGACAAGTACTACTGGAACACGGAGACTGGAACACGGAGCAATGGATGCAAGCTCCAGGAACAGAGGGCCGGTTTACACAGCAGATTTATTGCGGCAACTTGCGGTTTAATTATTTTCCACAGCTGTGCCAGTCAGGTTTTTTTTCTAATTATGTCGCTTTGCAGGTTCAGACTTGAATAAGTGTGGGGGGTGTGTCTCTGTGTGTCTCTGTAAATCTGCCTGTAAATGAACTCACTCCATAAAGCAGAGGGAGAGTAATGCTGTGGATCGCAAGTTTTTCCAGCTGCTCACTCTCTCTCTGTCTCTCTATCTCCCCCTTCCTCCCTCCCCCAAGGGGAGAGAGAGAGAGAGAGAGACAGAAAATAGCAGTTCAGCTTGCTACAGCCCTTTGTGAAATGGTTTCTCTCCCTCCCCCGTGCACAGGATAAAAGTGACGAACGAGCTTTACATACTTTCAAAACAGCAGAGGATGAGAAGGAATGCTCCAGGAATGAAAGAAGTTGGGAATCTTTTTTTTTTTTTTTTGCAAACTGGCTCGCAAAATGGCAGACAGGATTTTTGCAAGTTTCTTCTCTAATGGCTACTGTCTTTGCCTCCTCCCTGCTCCTCTTTTAAGCCCACCCCTGCATCATCAACCAATCACAATGCAGCTGTGCTTTAACCCTTAGCGGAATGCTAGTTTACACTGCCAATAAAGCACTACATTGCAAATATTCCTGCAAAAATAGTGACATGCCCTGCCACGCTATATTTGGGTGTTTTACCTTCCCCCTTCTGAATGAGGCAATGCTGTGCTGTGATCCATGGGAACTATGAGCTATCTTAGCGGTATATTTAGGGGAATATTTGCCCGTGTAAACGACCCCAGAGATTCCACCTCAACATTAGGAGGAACTTTTTGAAAGTAAGAGGTGTTCGGCAGTGGAACACACTCCCTCAGAGCGTGGTGGGGTCTCCTTCCTTGGAGGTCTTTAAACAGAGGCTGGATTGCCATCTGTCGGGGATGCTTTGATCAAAATTTCCTGCATGGCAGGGGGTTGGACTGGATGGCCCTCATGGTCTCTTCCAACTCTACAATTCTATGCTTCTTTGATTCTATGATTCAAGATACAGAACTGCTGACTGGCTTTTGAGACAGAACTGGAGAGCTGCTGCCTAGCTGACCACCACGCTCTTTGGCCTCCCTTTTTCCACACACAAAGCTCCTACACTCTCACACAGTTCACAATTACACCTCACAGCCTGCTGTTAGTTGCTCAGCTCAGCAAAGCTCTCTCTCGCTCTCCCCATTAGGGACAGAAAGGATATTTGTAAGTGGTGGTGGTGGTGGTAGTAGTAGTAGTAGTAGTGTGTGCCTTCAAGTCATTTCCAATTTATGGCGACCCTAAGGAAAACATATTATGGGGGTTTCTTGGTAAGATTTGTTCAGAGGGGGGTTGTCTTTGCCATCCTCTGTTTTCCAACAGTTGAGAAAATACATTGGGAAAAGTAATAGACCAGCAAGAGCTTTGCACAGTTTTCTCCTGGTATTCAGATGTCCTGAAGTGTTGTGGAAGAATTATTTTGTGGAGAAAACCATAGGTTTTTGTTCAAGCTGATTTTTTTTGGTGTGTGTATGTCCAGAAAACACTGTTTTCTTCACATTAGACAATTTTTTCCACAAAAATATCCCCAGAATAATTTCTCCATGACACAGGACATTCAACTATAGGGAGAATACCACAGAAGAATATTCATTTTCTTCTGCAGTAAGAAGAACACTACTGTAATTATTTGTCCTCACAGGTGAAGATGAAATTGTCAAGGTTTTATATCTCTGCTCTCCAGCTTGCATTCAAATTCTCTCTGCTGAAGTGTGTGCTCTGCAGACTTGAGCTTAATAAGGGGTGGAGTGAGAGCAGAATGGCAGAACTGCATAGGTGCCCAAAGCTAACGAGCAATCAGAACTGGCTGAGGTCACTCTACAAAGCAAGACAAGCCAGCTCTGAGTGGCTCTGGGGAACAAAATGGGATCATAGGAGGAGCATTTCTCTGAATGCCCTTCCTCAGAGCATTTGAGCATGAGCACAGGGGACCATGTGAATCAAAGCCACAGCAAAGGAGGAAAGAAAGGTACTGTACATGCAGAGCAGCAGCTACTGCCAGAAGGGTGGAGACTTAAAGGAAGGGATTACAAGGCAACTGACTCCACAGTAGTGTGTGTGTGCGCACATGCACATGTGTATGAGAGAAAGAGAAAATGGAGAGAGGACGTGCTCTGAAAGAAGGCAGGTGGCAGAAGAATGTGGGTGGTCACAACCCTGCCCACCTGAAAAGAGGCTCTGCTGCCCTGCACTCTTTTCAGAAAGCTCCATATTCTTAATTTGTTGCTTTTCTTTTCTCTCCTACTGCCTCCTTTTCCTCCTGCTTTTCTTTTTACCTCCCTTTGGCTGTATAAGCATGATGTAGTACCAATCCTAACTGGGTCATCTTGCAGCAGACTTTTAAATTTGTTTTTGTGAAACTGAAACAGGAAAAGCAAAGAGGGAAACAACTTGCAGAAGTGTTACTTGGGTGAATGGGTGTGAAGCCATGCTTAGAATAACAGAGGGCAGCCAGCACAGATAACTCTGGGATGAGAAGAGGGGACTCTGTGAGTGAGAGGGGGATTTTTAAAAAAGAGACAGCTGAGAGAGTCAGTGGGTGGTGAATGTGTAATATGAGTGTCTGAATTGACCGAGGGGAAAGGTCTGACATAACTTAGCTTGAATATTGTTATAGGTTTGGAACTAAGTACTGTACTCTACTGGAACTTGTTAAACCATCTGCAATTCAGCAGGTTATAATAAACAAAGTTGACCTGTTCGTTAATTTGTTAACTCTGACTCTGAGTGAATTTAGAATCATAGAGTTGGAAGAGACCTCAAGGGCCAGCCAGTCCAAGCCCCTGCCATGCGGGAATACACAATCAAATCATTCCCGACATTTGGCCACCCAGCCTCTGTTTAAAAACCTCCAAGGAAGGAGACTCCACAACACTACGAGGCAGTGTATTCTACTTCCAAACAGCTATAGAATCAATTATTCACCCTGAAGCAAGGGGTGGCCATGCTTACCACTTTAAAAATCACTTTTTAAACCATGTTTGTCCACTTCACGATCACCTGAAGTAAACCAAATCTAAGAAGGGATTTCTTGTGGCAGGGTGAGAGTGGCAGGAATCCAAGGCTAGGAAACCAACATCATGCTTCCTCTTGGCTTTGTAAGTATGATGTAGCACCATTCCTACTGGCTCACTTTGTAGCAGACTGTTCCCACACTGATGGCTATTGATTTTATTTAAATTTGTTTATTTAAGTATTTGTTTCGAGCTTCCTAGACTCCAGGGCTCTCCAGTTAACATACAGCAAATCAAAACAGATTAAAGCAAAGCAAAAACTCTCTTTTAAAACATTCCAAAACAGTGACACACACTCTTCTAGCAATCAAAAAAGCTACCATGATCTCAAGGACCAAAAGCCACACAAACCATTACAGCCTTGGCTGCCTGCTGGGAACACAGGAGGGATGGAGCCACCCTGACTTCCTTTTGGAAAGACTTCCATAGCTAAGGTGCCACTACAGAGAAAGCTCTGTCTTGTTTTTCTTACTGACTACTTTGGAAAGGCATGCAAGATGACCTCCTGCTGACTGTAGACCAGCTGCTGCTTTTGAAATACTGACTTTAAAAAAAAAAAAAGAAAGAAAGCAACTTGTGCCATAAAGGTAAGACTCCCCACCCCATCCACCCTGAAAACAAAATGGTTTTGCCACAGCTTGGAAGTAAGATATTTCTTCATAATGTGTTCATTTTTGCTATAACAAGCTAACAGTCCCAGTGTTAATGTACAAACAGATTTTAACATAACAAAATCATTTGCTTATTATCCAAAAAGTTACATATAAGGGGTTTTTTTTTTGGTCATTTCTTTTTTTGCCATTGTTGTCCAGTAATGTGACACCCTTCAAAGCCCCCTTCACTCTACCACCAAAACTGCCACCCTGTGCCACAAACTACCGGTATACTTCTTTTTTTCTTTAAAATCTCCTTTCTGCCCTCCTCAATTTACACAGGCTGTTTGGTGACTTGTATTAGCACTCTGGGAAACTTCTCGAAAATGGGTGTGCCCTCATGTGTCTTGTAATTGCTTCCACCCAACATCCTGCAGCAGAGGTGGGGAATTGTACAGCCTTCTAGATGTTGCAGAGCTGTAACTCCCAACATTCCATTGGCTATGCAGGTTAGGGTTGCTGGAAGTTGTAGTTCATTGAATACAATGGGAGAACTGCACAATTCTCACCCATAGCAATCCAGCTTCATAGGCTTCTGGGTGAAAGCAATCATCATTACCAGGCCCACAAGTTTTGGGGTTTCTCTTAGGGTCACCATAAGTCAGAAATGGGAACACAGGTCTGCTGGGGCAATTACTTGTAGTCCTAAACATTCTAGTAAATGAACACAGCAGGAGGTGTAGTAGATGTGATGGTAGGGGCTGGTTGGTGCAAATGTCAGAGCCATGCTGTGTTCCCCCTCACTTTGACGCTGTATCATTTCAAATGTGCTCTGCGTAGAAAATCCTCCCAGATTTATCCAATGAGTTACAATATAAACATGTATGTGTGAAACTTACAGTGTTCCACAGGGTAGGGCTTTTTGTGCAACCTCTTGGCCCTGGCACATATGGGCAAAGTCTGTGTTCTGGATGATGTCCTATGATGATATTTCCTTCTTTTGTCTCCTGCTGTGTCTAGAGAACTGCTAAGAGGTCTGTAGCTTCTACTACTGCCTCTTCCCATTCATTTTGACCGCTCTTTCTGCTGAGGCCCAATAGTTCGTGGTGGGCTACATGGGGTGGCCAGATACAAAAGAGGACAAGGCTCCTGCACCTTTAATAGTTGTTTAGAAACAGGAATTGCAACAGGTGCAACTCCAATGAAAGGAAGTCCACGACTTTGAGGTGATCTGTTCCACTGTCAAACAGCTTGTTCTGTAGGAAGGTTCTTTCTCATACTTGAGGAAAATCCAGTTTATTGCAATTTGGATATAATGGAGCCTATAATTTGACCTTCTGGAGCAACAAAATTCAAATTTCCTCCATTAAGCAGCCCTTTAAGTATTTAAAGATGTCCATTATATTGTCTTCCAATCACAGATGGTGATGAAACTTTTTTTTAAAAATGGGATGCACATTGAGACAAAAAAATCCTAACATTGCTGCTGGGGTCTAAAGCAGCAATGATTGAGCAGGAAAAAGATTGGGGAGGGGGGTTGTGATAGCTGGCTCAACAAAAGCAATGATTTCAGTGGGCAGCTCCTATGAAAGAGACAAATTCCATGCTGGGGATGGTGAGGAAACAAACTGAAAATAAAGCTGCCCAGTATCATAACACTGTTCTGGGGGCATAGCGTGGGTGTGAATAAGGCATCACTTTTTATTGATAGGTTAGCCAGTGCTACGCCCCTGAAAAGGCTGAACAAGAAGAGTGTCTGATAATGTCACCCGTTTCTGTTATTGTCATGTCCTTCTGACATGATTTTGTAGTGGTAAGTACCTCATCTGATAAATTCCATAGTCTGAATGCTGGGTATAATTTGGGTTACTGTTCTTAAAAAAAGGATAATGTAAATTGGAAAATTTCAGAAAAAAGCAACAACATGAGGAAGGGGTTGCAGAAATTTCTCTGTGAAGAACAGTTACACTGTTTGGAGTTCTTTAGTTTAGAAAAGAAAGGCAAGGGAAAAGGAGTATGACAGAGGTATATAAAATAAAGCATGGTATGGAGAAAGTGGGTAAGGTGATTTTTTGTCTTCTTTTCTCCAGAGTCATACAATGAAGCCAAATTGAGAGATTTGGAAAATACAGAAGCAAGCACACACACACACACTGAGTGCATAGTTAAAACTATGGAATTCTTTCCCATGAACTATAGTGATGATGGCCACCAATCTGGTCAGCTTCTCAGGGGAACATACCTATTTAAGCTATAAATGGCTACTAGTTTTATTAACTCTAGTATTGGTGTCAGTGTCAGGATGGTCCATAAAGAAACCCTCCTGCCAACAAATTTCAAAACGTAGCAGGTTGCTTTGCATCTTTCATGTTTGAACTGTCCACTGTTTTTGCATTTTTTGTAAATGAAACAAGTCAGTGGCTAAGTACAACCACGGGGGATAGAGTCTGTCTGATAATGGGCAAAGTGGCCTTTCACCTTCAGATTGTTTCAGGAAGCAATAGCTGGAGTTACAACTGGGTGAGAACAGGGTGGGTGGATGATGGGCAAACAATGGCTCAAGTGCCTGCCATGATTTTAACTGATTGTAATACTTTTTATGTTACTGTATTTCCTATGAGCTTAATTCAAAGCAAAGATTTTGTAGTCTTAATTCTTTAGTTTTTTCTGTGACAATAAAACTTACTGTTTAACGTTGAAGCTACTATCCACTGACTCTGGAGAAGCAGACACATGACAGGCAGTACGTTTCTGAACACCAGTTTCTGGGCGCCACAAGCTGGAGGTTGCTATTGTCTTGCTCAGATTAAGAACGTGATGGTAGAGACTCCACCTCATGTCCCACAACTTTTGGGGGACCCTTTTGTCCATGAAATACTCAATTGGGTTAGTCTGGTGATTTAGGTACTCTGATAAATCTAGTTTGGCCTGATGTTTTTGCAAACACGGGTTAACATAAATCTCCTCCACTATTTTCCTGTACGAACCTCTCTTGATGCTCTGACCTGGCCTGTCTTCCCGCTTCAACTCCTTGGCATGAATTTTATATTTCTTTATGTAAAAAACAGTCTCTCAAATAATCTGGTGCTTTCAATTTTTCAGGCAAAGAAAACCTAAAACTTAATGAACCTTCCTCCCACCAAGTCTTTCCCCATCTAGTCCCCATCCAGCACTCACAAAACAAAACTAGCCAAGCCTGAGGCTGAATCTGACCCTTTTGCAACAGAGAAACTTTCCCAAAATTTTGGGCAGAAAAGATGGCGATAAACTTAGGTCCCAGGGCTGGGAAGTCCAGGCCCCCTTGTTCTACCTGCCCTTAAGCTACTGCCCTTGCCAGGGGGAATGTGACCATTCCCCAAAGGAACTTGAAGAGAACTTGATCAGCTTCTTTAATCACTGAATCTGGAGGCAGGAAAACAGCCGCCAAGTTGGAAGCAGATAGGTATTTACAAAAACAGCTCTCAGATAAATGGTCAGCTTCCATCTCTGCCAGAGTGCCACCCTCTCCTTCACTTTTTCCAACCAGTGATACCAATTTTCTTTCCATCCCTCAAGAGCCACTGCAAAATTCAGCCCCAGGATCTTCACCCTATCCATCTTTGCCTCTTGCTCTGCTTGCCACCCTTCCTTTTCTTCAACTATATCCTTTAGAGGAATAGCTGCCATCTTGTCCTCTGCAGCAAAAATCCTGATAAAAAAACTCTTTTCCATGTTAAGTTGAGCACCAGAAACTCGACTGTAGGCCTCAAAAGCATCTTTAATCTTTCTAACTTCCATCCTGTCCTTAACCAAGAGGGACACATCATCAGCATGGGCAACAAATTTAACAGATTCACACCGAACCAACAACGAACTGTCCAACGGATGTGGGATTCAGATCCCCGAGATGCTCTTGTCTAAACTAATCTTACACAGGATAGCATCCAAAGCAATAACATACAAGAGAGGGCTTAGTGGACAACCTTGCCTCACCCCAGAATTTAAATTAATCCTCTTTCCTCTATGACCATTGACTTGCAAAACTACCTCTGCATCCCTATAAAACAATTAAACTAAAGCAATAAATCTCTCTGGCACTCCTTTCCACTTGAGGGCTTCCCATAGGAACGTATGATTTACATTGTCAAAAGCTTTCATCTGGTCGACGGAGACGGGACAGAGACGACGGTGGCGAGATGGAGATGGAGAAGAGATGAGATGGTGGTGGCGATAGAGAGGGAAGACGTGGAGAAAGTAGAGATAGTTAAGATAGAGAAGAGATAGAGAGAACGGAGACGCGGAGGAAAACAGTGGTAGAGAGAAGATGACTGAGACGACGAAGACGAGAGGAGACGTGGGGCATGGAGACGAGAGGAGACGAGGGCAGGTGCGGACACGAGAGGAGGCGAAGTAAGGAGGTGAAGAAGAAGGGGGAGAGGAGAGAGGAGGTGACGGAGAGGAGGCAACGGAGACAACGGAGACGAGAAGAGACGTGTGCGGGCGCGGAGACGAGAGGAGAAGGGAGAGGAGGCAGAGTAAGAGGAGGTGGTAGGCTAACGACGGAGACAGAGAGTACACGGGACTGATAAGAGTCGGCTGAGAATTGAGGTGAAGCAGAGGGGATTCAATAACTTTGGGGATAAGAACTGCAGTGTTCAGCACATGAGTTGTAATAGCTACTTGTGAGACCTTTGAGAATATCCATGTTCACCTCTCCTATGGGTGAATTGAACATTTAAACGTGGTGGTACGGTGAAGGGCGTAGAAGATAATAAGGCTAGGCTACATCAAGTTTTTAAAAAAATATTGTTACATAATTGGGGAAGGATTGTGAGGCTGTAAACTTCTTTGTGAGGGAGAAAGTGGTCTGTTTCAACCCCCCTAACAACTGAATTGCATATATATTATGGTTATACACTAAACAGATACTTTTAGTAGTGATATATAATTTTAGAACCGGCTTATTGATAAATCCGATAAGCTGGGGTTCAGGAAAGTTAACCATACTTTTTTCCAGACCTGTGTAAACGCACTTTAATTAACTCTACATAAGTCCAGCCCGATTCTCTGTCGAGAAATAGAGACTAACATCTGGAGAAACTTCCTCTGTTGTGAAATAGGGTTTAACAACAGAACGCTCCCCTCAAAGAAATTGTGAGGAGCAGCTCTATATGAACTTTTCTTGGGGGAAATGTGGGAGACCTATAAAGTGATATATCCTCCAACAACGGAGCTGGAACCCTTCAGTTATATGAGACGGTGTTTAAAAATAAGTAGAAGGGAAAAGAAAATTAGAAGGGAGTAAGGTGATATTGGGAGGAGAATAAGAAAGTTAAGTATATTTCTGAGGTTTTGGCGGGAAATTGAGAATTTTTGGTGACAACGTTAATTGTGATAACTATAAGTTTATTGTGACATTAAATAGCTGTAGAGGTGGTGGTAACTATAGTTAATGGCTACAGGTTTGCGCCCAAGTGCATATACGACCAACACAAACAACAATAACCAGAAGGGGCTCAATAGAAATGCCACCTAAGCAAACAGAAGTTAATACATTGATTTTGGAAGAACTGAGAGCCTTTAAGAATGAGATGAGGGAGGAAATCCATTCCCTGAAAAAAGAGATGAAAACAGACTTTGGCAGAATAGAGAAAAGATTAGACAAAATGGCAACTGAAATAAAAGACATTAAATCTAACGTAGACTCATTGACGAACAGGTCTGCAGATTTAGAGACAAAAACTGAGACAACATGTAGAGATATGGATAAGATAAAGCACGTAAACCTGGTGCAAGAGATAAGGTACAGGGGAAAATGTTTAAAACATAGAGGAGTTTTAGAAAAGACATACGAAAACTTATATGAACGTTTAACTCCTATACTGGCAGGCTTCATGGAAACAACTGAAACGCAAATGGAGCAAGAAATAAATAAAATGTTCAGAGTAAATTCAGTAATTGCTAAAGAGAAAAACCTTCCTCGCGACATAGTAATTGCATTTACTAGAACTAAGATGAGAGATGATTTAATTCAAAGGAACTATGCAGAGAAACTGATAATAGACGGGGAAGAAATACAAGTTTATAAGGATACCCCAGTGGAGATCTTAAAAAGAAGATAGGAATACAGAGTGTTAACACAGAAACTAATTAACTTAGGACTGAGTTACAGATGGAAAAGAATTAAGGGCTTATCTTTCACCTACCAACAAAAAAGATATAAAATAACATCAACAGAGAAAGCGGAAGAATTTCTGAAAAAACTGGAAGAGGACAAACATAAATATGATCAAAGGAGAAGAAGATGCAAAAAGAAAGAATGAGAGGAAAGTTAACGGGAGCTCTCATGAAGATCTGGAAGCAGACAATGACACCCAGAAGGATAAAGAATCGCGACAAGAAATGACATTAGAGGAAGGAAATTCACGAGGAACTGATGAGGTGGAAGAGGAGGGAAGAGTGGACTTAGACTCACAAGAATGACAACCTCAATAGTATCTTGGAATGTTAAAGGGTTAAATACCCCTTTAAAAAGGCATAAGATATTCCATTACCTGGAAAAAACAAAATCGAGTATCATTTGCCTGCAGGAAACTAGGATTCACCAACAAGATAAGAAATTATTGAAAAATTATAAACTAGGACAAGAGTTTGTGTCATCATCAAGCCAAAAGAAAAAAGGTGTTGCAATTTATGTGAGCAAAAAATACCAAGCTAAAGAAGTTTTAAACGATAATGAGGGACACTACATAGGGGTTGAAATTAATCTGGAGAACTGTAAAATAATTGTGATTGCAATATATGCACCGCTGGAAAAGAAAGATAAGTTTTATAGGAAACTACAAACGGATATGCGGACCCTAAAAGAAGGAACGCTCATTCTAGCTGGAGATTTTAATGGCATTCTGAATGGAAGTAGGGACAGATCAAGTAATGTCCGGAAGGGAAGGGCTCAAGGTAAACTACCCAAGGTATGCGATGATATTATGGAAGAATTTGATTTAACTGATCTATGGACACAGAAATATGGATATGAAAAAGGATTCACTTACTACTCAGACGTGCATAAGAGTATGTCTAGGATAGACATGTTTTGGATCTCAACCCCTCTCCTGACCAAGATCATAAAGATGGAAATCTTGTCAAAAATTATGTCAGATCATAATCCAATTAAATTACAAATTAAAGGTCTGAAATCTGAATATATTTGGCAACTAAAAGATTTTATATTAAAGGATGAAGAATTTGTTCGAAAAGTAAAGGAAGAAATTAATTTCTTTTTTAAAATAAACAACACAGAAGACGTAAAAAAAGCTTTCATCTGGTCGACTTGTAGGATTTGACCCAGTCCAAACTCCCTTGCTCAGTCGGAACATTTCCCGAAACAAACAAAGAGAGACTACCATAGTCCTACCCGGCACAGCACTGGACTGTGCTTCCATCACAATCTTACCAGCCACCTTAGCCAGTCGATTGTTCAGTATTTTTGCCAACATGCGGTAATCTACGTTGGTCAGAGCTATGGGGCGCCAGTTTTTTGGGAGGGTAGGATCGCCCTCCTTTGGGAAAAAAATCAAGACCCCTTTATAAAACGTCTCAGGGAGCTCATTATTATCCCACAAAAAAATAAACAAAGTGGTTAAAGGGGGAACAATCTACTTCCTGTAAACTTTATAAAAATTCCAACTGAGGCCATCTGGGCCATGGGCCGACTTACCCTTCTCCTGAACTATGACCTCATGAACTTTTTGTTCTTCTATAGAGAGAACAACCTCTTCCTGTCCTCTGGACTCAAACCCTTATAGAGGGTGCCCATCTGGTCCTCTGAAAAAGCTTGGAAAAATCCCTTAATCTCTTCTATATCTATGTTTTTCGAGCATATAACTGCCTGTAATATTCCTCCATGATATCCAGCATCTCACTTGGTCTAAATGCAATAGGGTCTGATTCAGAGGCCCTCAAGCTGTTTAATTCAATCAGAGCCTTTGGACTCCGGGCGCCTGCCCACTCATCCACATCGACCACACCACCTCGAGTCCTGAAATTTTTACTCCTCTTTCTGTTTTGTCTTTGCTTTTGGCAAAATCTTGCTATCATTCCCTTCGCCCAGTTAAGCTCTTCTTCTGAAAAAGGAACACCTTGGTTCAATCGATAATGACACTTCAAAAAATGATAAATGGCCAAATGATACTCCTGAATCTGTCTCCCATTAATGTTGGTCTTGTAAGCCCAGCTAGTGGCCCGAACCACACGCTTCACACATTCCCACCACCTTCACAAATCATCCTTGTACATGTCAGCAAGAGTTAGGCTGTGGGCTGAGGCGATGTGCTCTTTACATGCACATCCTGTAGTGCTGAGGCGATGTGCTCTTTACATGCCACATCTTCCAAAAATTTAGGGCACAACCTCCAGAGAGGTCTCCCTTTGGGGTAAACCTGACCTATACTGAACTCTACAGCCAAGAGCCCATGATCCGACCAAGGAGTGATCATAACAGTGCACTTTTCCACCTTCATTTCCTTCACTGTCCTCACACGGTCCATTCTGCTGGCTGACGTTTTGTGATAATGAGTAAATCGAACTCCTTCCATTGGGGGAAAATCTGAACCAAAAGCCTTTCTGCAATAAACAGGAAAAAATTCTAACTCATTCTCCACATCAAGAGCTGCATCCTTAAAACCTTGCTTCTCTAGAAAAGACTCCAACTCTCTTTCCTCTGCTGTCAGGGGTTTGGGCAGGGACAACTTTGTCCGCTCTTTCTGGTCTGCATAACCAGAAAGTCCTGTCCATCATCCTTGCCCTGTTATTGAAATCTCCTATGATAATAATATGCCGCCAAGTGTTACACTGATCTTTTAAATACCCCCAAAACTTTTTCCGTTCGGTATATTTTACAGGAGTGTAAAGCCCAAACATCCTGAAAGCCTTCTTTTCTACTCTTCCATCTTTCTGCTTTTCCTCCATACTAAAATCCACCAACAACAACCTCCCAAAAACTACTTCTAACATGAAATCAATGGTCAAATTGTTCCTGGCCCTAAACAGAACCCCTACTCCCCAACCGCCACACTCCCCATATGACCATACAGAAGGTCCTTGCGTCCACAACCTCTGACACCGGCTCCGCTGTTGTTCGTTACAGATATGAGTTTCCTGCAATACAATGATGTCGTAACTTAGGCTGCCAAGGCAGGGCAAAATCTCATTGTGCCTATCTTCAGTTTGCAAGCCATGGACACTTCACGTGACAATTTTTAATGAACCCATTGTTTTATGTACCCAAAAATTTATTAAGGCCTCCGTTATAAATAACCAAAAAAACTAACAGAAGTATATTGGCCATACCGATTGAAATAATTATTTTTCTACTAAAAATCTAACTTAAAGTCTAACTTAACTGAAATCTAGCTTACAATCTAACTTATTAAAACTCTCTTTTTAAACACACTCTTTCTCAACATAGCTCTGGTGACTGTATCTCTTGTTCCTCTGAATGCATCACCTCTACTTCCTCAGGATTTTCCTGAGGCGTAGCCTTACAAGTGTTGGAGATGGAGGGAGGTGAGGATGGGGTGAAAGGGGGTTGGGATGAAAAGGAAGGGTCAGGAGCCAAGGGGCCAGGGTCTGGAGGTTTAGGGAGTTCAGGGGTCAAAGGGTATGATACCAAAAGCTGCTCTGGGATCAAGGAGTCTTGAGAGCCAACTTCTGGAGTCAGAGAACAACCTTGTTCACTTGTATCCATCTCTTCCACTCTTTCTCTCATTTCCTCCCATGATTCCTTTTCAAACCCCTCCCTTTCTTTTTCCTTTTTTCCCAAGCTCTTCTGATGTTCCATTTCCATGACTGTAGACTCCTGAAGCAATTCCTGATCAGTCATTTCTCTTTCTGTATTTTCTCGTACACCCACAGCAGACTGTTTCTCTTCCTTCCTCTCTGGAACTTGATCACCACCCCCAGTAGCCTCTTTCTCTTCCCCTTTTATCAACAATTCAAACCTGTTTTTCTGAGCCACCTCACCTATGAGATGCAACTCTCCCTTCTGTGGTGATTTCCTCCCCACTTTCCCTTTTTTCCTTTTGTCCACTGAACTCCATTCTTCCTTCCCCGTCTGCTCCCTTTTTTTGGGCTTCCCTCCAATCCCTGTCGATCTTTGAATTCCTTTTGGTTTGTTACCTTCTTCCTCCCTCTTTTCCCTTTCTCAATCAGCTTTTTGAAACTGACCTCCAGTCTCCTGGGACTGAGTTCTCACTTCCTTCTCCTGAGCCTTCTCTCTGCCAGACCTAGCCACCTGGTTTGCCTTTTCCAGACGCTGTGAATCTTGACAATTATAAAAGGCCTAGGGACACCAAAAATAGGTGTGCCCAAATTCTTCACAAAAATTGCACTGAATGCTCGCCTGACAGGTGACAGAGGGGTAACCTCTCGCTCCACAGCGGGAACATAAGGGGATGTGACAAGTACACCTCTGGTGCTCATAAGAGCCGCATTGAAAGCAGGCGGCCGGCTGCCCGCTGTATCTGGTGATTCCTCGGTCAGCCCCTAGGAAAAAATACTTAGGGATTTTACCTCTCTTGAACTGAGGGTCATCATTCTTGAAAGATACAATACAGAGGTACTCTCCATTCCAGAAACCAGCAATATCTCTTATCTTTTCAGGCCTTGAAAGGATGGTGGCATATTTTGAGACCCACTGAGCCACATCCTCTTTGGGTATTGTGGTTGTTCTAAAACTAATGGTAAGAACTTTGGTATCACTTCAGAACAAAGGGACTACCTCATAGGCTTTCAACAAATTAGGGTCCTGCTCTTTTATTTGCTTGCAGTTGGCCCAAAAATTGCGATACACTAGTTCTGAAGCTAAACAGACATCCGTCTCTCTTGACCCCAGTAACTGTATAACGGCCACCACAGCTTCTGCCTCTTCCCCTCTGTAGCCTAATGCATCCCTGAGCACCTTTTCTGAGATGTATTGACTAGCCTTCCTTTCAGGATACTCTCCCTTATACCTGAACTGGGCCACGTACTGCTGTCTGGGATCTCTTTCGTTGGACAAGTTTTCAAAAATCCTATCCAGGTAAGCTTCCTCCTCCTCTTCTTCCCTCTTGGCCCTCCAATCCCTCTCCTCTCCCAAAAGCAGTCGCCTTGCTGAGTTTCCCTCCCTTGTCACCCCTGCGTAAGTCTGATTTTTATTTTGCCTTTCCTTCTCCAATGGATGTTTCAAAGGATGTCCATAGGAGCAGGCCACATCTTCACAGATCACCAGTCTCATTTGTTGATCCTCTTTCAAGTCTCTTATAAGTTTCTCCTGTCTTTCTTTCAGGTTGAAAGAGATCACTCCCATCCTCGGTGCGAATGCTCGCTGTTGCCTTAACAGATTAGAAGAACCAGAAAAAGCAGTATCTCCTTCTGCAGGCAAATAATCCCCTCCTCTTGCCCCTCCCAATTCCTTGTCCCACACCTGCCTCTCCACCCTTTCATCAGCATCTGTCCCCACGAAGTCACTCCACCTTGGTCTTTTCTTTATAGTGTTTGGAGCCTCTCTTTCTAGATCAGAACCACTTATATCACTTAAGGTTTCTGATCTTTCTTTCCCAATCACTCCATTTTCCATTCCCTCCTCCCCCTTTTATGTTTGTTCTCCCTTTCTTTGGGCCTCACCAGTTGACGGGGGTGATTTTAAATTGATGGGGGATTTTAACTATCTTGATATTTGTTGGAAGTCCAACTCTGCTAAGAATTTAAGGTCCAATACATTCCTCACTTGCCTTGCAGACAATTTCATTGTCCAGAAGGTGGAAGGGGCAACAAGGGGATAATCTATTTTAGATCTGATCCTAACCAATGGGATGACCTGGTTAATGGTGTGGAAGTGGCGGGATCCTTGGGAGGGGGAGTGACCATGTTCTCCTGGAGTTTGTTATACAGAGGAAAGGGGAAGCCAAGCATAGTCAGACTTGCATTCTAGACTTTAAGAAAGCTGATTTCAGAAAACTTAGGGAATTACTGGGGGTGATCCCATGGTCAGAAATACTAAAAGATAAAGGAGTTTATGAAGGATGGGAGTTTCTTAAAAGTGAGATATTGAAGGCACAACTTCAAACAGTTCCAATGAGGAGGAAAAAGGGGAGGTGTCTAAAGAAACCAGGATGGATGTCAAAAGAACTCTTAACTGAGCTAAAACATAAAAAGGACATGTACAAGAAATGGAAAAAGGGTGAAATCACCAAAGAAGAATTCAAACAAGTGATCTCAGAACCACTGTCAATAATCTTTGAGAACAAGAACACCTGGAGAACAGGAGAGGTCCCAGCAGATTGGAGGAGGGCAAATGTTGTCCCTATCTTTAAAAGGGGGAGGGGAGAAGACTAAAATATTTACCGCCCATTCAGCCTGAGACCAATACTAGGGAAAATTCTAGAGCAGATCATTAAACAGACAGTCTGCAAACACTTAGGAATGCCGTGATCACAAAAAGTCAACATGGATTCCTCAAAAACAAGTCATGCCAGATTAATCTCATCTCTTTTTTTGATAGAGTTACAAACTTGCTAGATGAAGGAAACACAGTGGATGTAGTGTATCTTGAATTTAGTAAGGCTTTTGACAAGGTCCCCCATGATATTCTTGCAAAAATGTTAGTAACTTGTGGGCTAGACAATGCAACTGTTAGGTGGATTTGTAACCGAACCCAAAAGGTAGTCACCAATGGCTCCTCTTCATCCTGGAGAGAAGTGACCAGTGGGGTGCCACAGGGTTCTGTCCTGGGCCCAGTGCTATTCAACATCTTTATCAATGACTTGGATGCGTGAATAGAGGGTATGCTTATCAAGTTTGCAGATGGCACCAAATTAGGAGGGGTAGGTAATACCCCAGAGGACAGGATCAGAATCTAAAATAACCTCAACAGATTAGAAAGCTGGGCCAAAATTAACAAAATGAATTTTAACAGGGAGAAATGGAGGATACTAAACTTGGGCAGTAAAAATGAAATGCACAGATATAGGATGGGTGACACCTGGCTTAAGGGCAGTTCTTGTGAAAAGGATCTAGGAGTCTTAGTGGACCACAAGCTGAACATGAGTCAGCAGCTAAAAAAGCCAGTGTAATTCTAGGCTGCATTAATAGTACAGTCGTCCCTTCACATTCGCGGGGGTTAGGTTCCACAGACCCCAGCGAATGTGAAAATTCCATGAATAATGACAGCCCTCCCGCTGCCCTCCCCAGTTGACCACGGGGCCTCCGGAGGCCCTGTTGTCACTCCCCCGCCTCCCGCCACCCTCACCAAGTGACCACAGGGGCTCCGGAGGCCCTGTCGTCGCTCTCTCCAGCTTCCTGCCACCATCCCAAAGCGACCATGGGGCCTCCGGAGGCCCCGTCATCACTCTCCCCAGCATCCCGCCACCCTCCCCAAGCGACCACGGGGGCTCCGGAAGCCCTGTTGTCGCTTCCCCCTGCTTCCCTCCCGAAAGTGGCAACGGGGCCTCAGAGGCCCTGTCGCCACTTTCCCTGGCCTCCCCTCATGGTAAGCCATGAATATGCGGAACCACAAATGTGGAGTCCACGAATGTGGAGGGAGGACTGTATAGTGTCTAGATCAAGTAATAGTGCCACTGTATTCTGCTTTGGTCAGACCTCACCTGGAATACTGTGTCCATTTTTGGGCACCACAATTCAGGAAGGATATTGAGAAGCTGGAATGTGTCCAGAGAATGGTGACCAGGATGGTAGGTGGTCTGGAAGCCATGCTGTATGAGGAGCAGCTTAGGGAGCTGGGTATGTTTAGTCGGAGAAGAGAAGGTTGAGGAGTGACATGATAGCCATGTTTAAATATTTGAAGGGATGTCATGCTGAGGATGGAGCAAGCTTGTTTTCTGCTGCTCCAGAGACTAGAGCACAGAGTAATGGATTCAAACTACAGGAAAAGAGATTCCACCTAAACATTAGGAAGAACTTCCTGACAGTAAGAGCTGTTGGAAGTGGAATGCACTGCCTCAGAGTGTGGTGGAGTCTCCTTCTTTGGAGGTTTTTAAACAGAGGCTGGATGGCCATATGTTGGGAATGATTTGATTGTGTATTCCTTCATGGCAGGGGCTTGGACTGGATGGCCCTTGAGGTCTCTTCCAACTCTATGATTCTATGATTCTATGGTTCCTGAACTACAAAAGAGTTCAACATGTTTTAGGAAACCTTTTATCCAAAACTAACAATATACAACACATTCCTGTGTATAAGACTGCTTTTTAACACTTGAAAATCTCCTCAAAAGTGGGGGGTCATCTCATATGCCCAGCAGATCTTTTCCCCTGCTGTGAGAATGACTGCCTTGTCTTTGAAGTGGTAAATTCCCTGGGCAGTTTCTCCAGCAGATCCTTCCCACTGCTGTGAGAATGACTGGTTTGCCTTTGAAGTGTTAATTGCCCTCCATTTAGGGATTGTATTTTGGTAAACATGCCAGGAAGATTTTCATTTGCATAGTTTTGGGGATTTCCTCTCCAGGAGTTTGCAAGTCTGCCAATGTGGCTCTAAAATCATTAATGTGCTCATTCAAAAATTTGGGATTTGATAGCTTCATATTAACCAACTTCATTATTAATGAAACCTTACTTTCCTAAGATTGAACACCACAGAGATTTTTCAAAGTATCCCATGCTTTTTAAGCTGTTCTCAGTCCTTTAATTTCACAGACTATTCCACCATCTACAGCCACTGAGCTGGCTGGCTGGTGGGGGGCAGGCTTTCCAGCCAGGTGGCTGGCTGGACGGGGGGGGGGGGGCAAAGTCTATATTTTAACTTAAAAATTGGGGGGGTCGTCTTATGCGCCCAGTCATCTTATACGCCAGAATAGATGGATAGACATGTAAAATGAAACAACCAGATCAGGTAAGGCTTGCATAACTAAACAAAAGCATGTTGAACCACTTGAAAGCTTTTTCTCAAATGCACTCATGGATAATTTTTTCCTTTCACCAGCCTCCACTTTTCTTATTATTTCTATTTTGGTGAACAAACTTACAGTTTTCTGCTTATTCTGGGGGTAGCTGGTAAGGCAGGCACATTTGCCCTCTCCTTTTTTCTGTTTTGCCATTCACACATGCACAATCTGAGATTCTGGAGGCAGCTACTGTTTACCTTGTCAAGTTGTAGGCTGGAGCACACAGCTACAGGTAGTATCAGTAGAATTCCATTGATTCTCAGCTCCAGCTTTACTGCATTGTTTATTGCAGACCAGATGCCGCAACCCAACACTGAAAGTCTGTGTTTGTCCAGCCCTCCTTTGTGCTCCCAATGCCAATCCTGATTAAAAAAAAAAAAGAAGCTTCCAGCTAAATGGAGGACAAGTAGGAAAGGGTGGTTGGGCAGGCATAAAATGACTGTAAAAAGGAGCTTCTTTGTCAGAAGCTTTGTTAACTGAGGCAATGCCTATATTCTAAGATTATTTTCACTTTATTTTTATCTTGTGATATAAGGCAGGATTTTAATACATAAAATGAAAATCCTTTCTGAAAATCTGTTTCTTGCATTCCATTATCCCACTCCCTCCTGGAATGCTATAACACTTCTGTTGCTGTATGAGGATAGCATGGTCCTCAGCCATACCTTTGTTATGGACTTTGTTGTGATTCCAGCAGGTCATGTGTTGATTTTGAAAAGGAACTAAATACATGATTCTCTTCTCTTGTTTCACTACTCATAGGTGACAAGAGGAAAGAGCTGTACCTTGTAATGCATATTGCATAGAAACAGCATTGTAGTTTCTTGGGACATCTTCTCCCTTGCACCTGGGGAGAACTCAGATTCTGTTATGATAATCCATGTGAGCAGCAGCCTGTATTGTGAGACTGGCAGGTGCCCTCTGACATGCATAAATGAAGAGAGCCAATCAGAGGAGCCCATTCCACTGTGCTTGTCATCTAGTTTTGTTTGCAAAAGATGCATTTGATTGGCAGTTGTAGCAAAGTTCACACTTTACTGGTTTTTGCAAAAGAGCCAGATCTGCCAGTTTAGACATGGGAGTGACAGAAAACTTTCCATCTAAATAAACTAATTTTACCATGGGGAATTCCTTAGGAGAGCATGCCAAGGCGGGTACATCAGCCCTGCCTTATTGTTTTAAGGAATGAATGACAAATACGAATGACAATTTGAGGTAGATGATACATCAGCATTTGACACTTTACAGGTGAGCATGAAACAAACAATTGGCATTAAAACTGAATTAGAGTCAGTTGAGCATAAGCCCTGCTAAAGGCAGGCAAAGAGTGAAGAGAAAGCTAAAGGTGGAGTCGGTAGGAGAGCACAGGCATGAGGAAGGGGCAGTGGACATCAGAGATGGGCAATAGAAACCAGAGAATAAACCTCTTGGTGTTCATTTCTGCACTCCTTTCTCACACCAGGGTTAGGGGTGGGTTAGGGTGTTGGAGGAAGCTGCTGCTATTTTTATGTATTTTTTTGTCATTATGAATTTTGAGTCACATTTTGGAAGTCCAAAGTGTTTTGAGGGGGATGTTTCTGGCCTTTAAAAGTGGGTATGGAAAATGAGCAGGCCAATCTTGTCCAACTGGTCCTTTTGTAATTCTTAATGTTCTGTCTCAAAATATCTATCTATCTATCCATCCACCCATCTCACATCTGACTTGACTGGTGGTCAGGAAGTCTGGCTATAATATAAACAAGAAACAATATAAAACCAAATAATGCATAATTACAATTTTAAAAACCTTTGAATAAGACTGGAATAGAAGCAAAAACAAAATGAAGCCATAAGGAGCCAGGATCAACACACACCCCCCCCGCAAAAATAGTTGCTTAACAAGGAAGGTCTTTGCCAACCAACCAGGCAACAATTCCAAGAGGTAACCCAGGGAACTCCTTCTAAAACACCATTGCTACTATTACTTATTAATATGCCACATTACAAGGACATAAAGGACATATCCCTGTTCCAGGGAGCTTCTTCACCATTTTCATAACTACCTGTCATCTCCAGAACTGGCATAGAGGATTCACTTTGTTTTTCTTTTACAAAGAATCCAGTTTATGGTGTGAAGCTAAACCACGATTCCAGGGTCCTCACCCCCCATTCAATATTTTGCCTCTCTATTTTGTGGCATTTGAAAGAAATAAAAACTTACTGCAAAAACCAAAGTAGCATAGAGCTATTCCCAGTTATTGCCTCTTGATTTACTTAATTATATTCATATCATATCTTTCCTCCATGGAGATCTGGGAGACATACATCTCCACTCCATTTTATCCTCAGAGGAACCCTGAGAAGTAGGTTAGGTTTAGAAATAATAACTGGCCCAAGTGATGAACATATCTAGGTAGAGATTTGAAGTTTGACATCAGGGTTTGGTGTTGTCAGACACCTGCTGAGATGTTATGGGGACTCCATTGCCACTACCAGAGCTGGCAGGTCTTCTGTTGATGCCACAGCTCATCCTCCTTCTCCTTTGTATTGCTCTCTCTCCATCTGCTTCCTCCTCCTCCTCCAAGCAAGCAAGCAATGTTAAAGAGTGAGGAGATGGAACCACTGCCTCCCTTTGTCTTGTGCTCTCCCTTCTGGATGGTGGTCAGGACTAAACTCAGCGTGGTGGTGGTGGTGGGAGCAATGAACTGGATATTAATGGCAGTGATGAGGGAGAGTTGGCCACCTGGAGGTAAATCCTCCCAAATCTGCAGCCAGCACTAAAAAGGGATTTAGGTGAAGTAGGAACCCTACCTTCAGGTACAGAGAAAAGTCTTAATGCCACCTGAGGCTATAGATTGTGAAAATACTTGGAATACTGGAGAAGTGATAAGCTTGAGTCTGTGAACATTTAGAAGGCAATGCCATAATCACAAAAAGTCAACATGGGTTTCAGAGAAACAAGTCATGCCAGACTAATCTGATCTCTTTTTCTGATAAAGTTACCAGCTTGGTAGATGAAGGGAACACTGTGGATATCACACACCTTGATTTCAGTAAGGTCTTCGACAAGGTTCCCCATGACATTCTTGCAAACAAGCTTGTAAAATGTGGGCTAGACAAAGTAACTGTTCAATGGATTTGTAATTGGTTGACCAGCCGAACCCAAAGGGTGCTCAGCAGTAGCTCCTCTTCGTCTTGGAAAGATGTGACCAGTGGGGTGCCACAGGGTTCGGTCCTGGGCTCAGTGCTATTCAACATCATTATCAATGACTTGGATGAGGGAATTAGGGGCATACTTATCAAATTTGCAGATGACACCAAATTAGGAGGAGTAGCTAATACCCTAGAGGACAGGATCGAAATTCAAAATGACCTGGATAGACTGGAGAGCTGGGCCAAAGCTAACAAAATGAAATTCAATATGGAGAAATGTAAGGTACTGCACTTAGGGCGGAAAAATGAAATGCATAGATACAGGATGGGGGAGACTTGGCTGAATGAGACTACGTGCGAAAGGCATCGAGGAGTCCTAGTAGACCACAAGTTGAACATGAGTCAACAGTGTGATGTGTCAGCTAAAAAGGCCAATGTGATTTTGGGCTGTATCAATGGAAGTATAGTGTCTAGATCAAGGGACGTAATAGTGCTACTCTATTGTGCCTTGGTCAGGCCTCACCTAGAATACTGTGTCCAGTTCTGGGTACCACAATTCAAAAAGGATATTGACAAATTGGAGCGTGTCCAGAGGAGGGCGACTAAAATGGTGAAAGGTCTGGAAACAATGCCTTATGAGGAGAGACTTAGGGAGCTGGGTATGTTTAGCCTGGAAAAAAGACGGTTAAGGGACGATATGATAGCCCTGTTTAAGTATTTGAAGGGGTGTCACATTGAGGATGGAGCAAGTTTGTTTTCTTCTGCTCCAGAGACTAGAACACGGAACAATGGATGCAAGCTCCAGGAATAGAGATTCCACCTCAACATTAAGAGGAACTTTTTGACAGTAAGAGCTGTTCGGTAGTGGAACACACTCCCTCGGAGCGTGGTGGGGTCTCCTTCCTTGGAGGTCTTTAAACAGAGGCTGGGTGGCCATCTGTCAGGGATGCTTTGATCAAGATTTCCTGTGTGGCAGGGGGTTGGACTGGATGGCCCTTGTGGTCTCTTCCAACTCTACAATTCTATGAAATCATAGAATCAAAGAATCATAGAGCTGGAAGAGACCACAAAGGCCATCCAGTCCAACCCCCTGCCATGCAGAAATACACAATCAAATCATTCCGAACAGATGGCCGTCTAGCTTCTATTTAAAAACTTCCAAAGAAGGAGACTCCACCATACTTTGAGGCAGTGTATTCCACTTCCAAACAGTGCTAACTGTCAGGAAGTTCTTCCTAATGTTTAGGTGGAATATCTTTTTCTGTAGTTTGAGTCCATTGCTCCATGTCCTAGTCTCTGGAGCAGCAGAAAACAATCTTGTCCCATCCCCAGTATGACTATGTAAAATGAGGGCAGGACAAGAAATGGGGATGTTTATAGGTAAGTACAAAGAGTTCATTCTGGATAATAAAGGGGGTGGTAAAATTAACATAGAAATGTATTGTGTGTATGGTCAGAACAACAAAGAAATGGATGAAATGAACTCTTTCCAGAGGTGGGACCTTTTCTTGGCTGCCTCCATAGGGACTTTTGGCAGATGTCCCTGCCTTGAATCCACTCCTATGCTGAGGATGTGCTTCAATTTGATATAGTTCTGGCTGTTATTTTCATGGGTGCTGGGGCAGGGCAGTCCAAATGCAAATTGGCCCAACTGTGTTTCCCTGTGCTTGGCTGAGGCTCCTGTTCTCTGTTGTTACAATGAAGGCTATCTGAGCAAGTACCGTAGGTATTGTGGACATTCTACCATGTGGGTCTCTTTACACCATGGACCGGGGGAGGGGGGAAGGTATTCTTTGCAGAGGCATGTTCTACTTTTAATAGGAGACATAAATATGCATCTGTGTGTGGTTGCAGTGGGGCAGGTACTAGCCACCTGTCTGGCCTAGGCTGGGCAATACAATGACCTAGTAAGCAGAAAGGTTCTCCAGCTGCTTGAAAGCCTTTGTTAATTCTTGGTACAGGTTGAGTATCCCTTTTCCAAAATTCTTCAAAATCCAAAATTGTGCACATGGGTGGCTCAGGTAGTGACACCTTTGCTTTCTGGTGTTTCAGTGTACAGAAACTTTGTTTCATGCACAAAATTATTAAAAAATATTGTGTATAAAGTTATCTTCAGGCTACATGTATAAGATGTATATGAAACATAAATGAATTTCATGTTTAGACTTAGGTCCCATCTCAAAGATATCTCATTATGTATATGCAAGTACTGTATTCCAAAATCTGAAATATGGAACACTTCTGGTCCCAAACATTTTGGATAAGGGATATTCAACTTCTATCATGTTTATCTCTTTATGGTTCTCACAGTGGGAAGAGGATCTTTCTGCTGCTGTAGAGCTTCTATGGGCAGAGTTGGCTTGAATATACATTTTTAAAATTCACAATCTGAGGTTAGGATTGCTTTGTAAATCCCTTATGACAACCTTGAGTCTAAGGGAACTAGGTTCTTTAGGTTTTGTCCTGGTTCCATGTGTGGGACCCATATACCGATTTGTTTGTTTGTTTTTCCCAATGACTGACTGATTGTGGTTTTGCTTAGTGAATTTTAAAGTTAGATTAGGTTATTTTTTTGTTTGTTTGTTTGGATATTTATATTGCACCACATGACCCTCAAGCGTAGCTTGCACAATTCTTACACTGCTATTTCCTGTCATTGCCGTTCTATGTACTCTACATACACCTGGAGGGAAAATCTGGGACTTATTTTCTACCTACTTTGAAACAGAATACAGTACTAACAATGTGTATCAAAAGGTGGGTAATAGAAGCCAGTGCTTAACAATGTTGCTACAGTTTTAGTTAATAAGTGAGGACAGAAACTCTCCAAAACAAGAATAAACAGAGAGGAAATTAGGACTGAATGTTTTAATCAATGACTGCTTCCATGTAGTTAATGGCAAAATTAATCTGAAACTTTGGTTAAACTGTGGTGAAATAATGGGAATTATGCCAACTTGTGAAAATGACATTCCTTTTGTGTAGCCTTTCATGCTTAGTGTGTTTCTCAAAGAAGGATTTGTTTGTATCATGCACTCTAGAAAAAGCATTAGTAAACCAGGGTGTTTGTGGTCACCCACCTACGTTTTCATTGGTTCAGGAATTATTTAGTATACAACGGGGTGGTTAATCAACTAAAAAACCTGACAGGTCTGCGTTCATTATTGATGGTTGTGTGAACACTTTTCCTCTAAAATGTTAGATTACAGTAGAATCTCATTGAGAACACACTGATGGCTATAGAAACTGGTTTCCACCCTGCTAATCAGTGGAACATTTGGATTTTTCACAACTACAGCTGTTATTATTTTAAATTTATTACACAATCCAATCTAATCTTGACCTTGATGAGAGGAAGATTTGTCTGCAAAACATTTCCCCACTTTTGTAGGTATTATACATTGGCAGGTGACTTGAAGGCACATACACATACATTACATGGTCCTGACAAATCTGCGAAGTGTTATGCTTTGAAACACATAGAGTGTCACCCAGTGTGTTTAGTGGCTAGGTAAAGATTTGAACCAGTTTCCCCAGTCAAAGTCTGACCTCTTTCCATTATATCACACTGCTTCTTTAAAGGATAGATCCTTGTGGCTCAAAGCCTCCATGGGTTGGAGGTGTTCATAGAGAATCCTGGGTTTAATCATTTCTATGACATCTTTTCAAGAACTGGTCATAGAGCTCAAGGGCCTGGACATGCCCTAAAATAAAATTATTTTATTTACTTTATTTTATTGAATTCATATATCTCACCTTTCTCCCAAGATGGGATTCAGAATGAGCACATGTGATTGCTTCTGTCATGGATAGCTCCTTATGATGTTTCAGGTGAAAAGGAAGCATTATAGTTTATTGCAGAAAATCAAACACTGCACAAAGACCACCTCTCATGGACTGCACTGTGTGGCAAAGAGGGTCTTCTTTTCTTCTACCATTGTATTTGGGTGCTAAATCCTGTATTTCTCCCCACTTAAACTACTCAAGTACCACATCACCTATAGTCTTAAATATTTTTGCAATATATGGTCTTTGCTTGCATTTGATAGCATGGTTGGAACAAAGTCCAAGACTATACTGAAACCCTGTGAAGTCTTCACTTTAATCTGTTTTGCTTTGTTACATCTTCCCATGGTAACAGAAGGCTGGGATGAGCCCACAGAACATGTTGGCACATTTGTCGTGCCTTCTTTATTTATTTGATTAATGCACTGTTTCCGAGCCAAAGCGGCCAAAGTGGCCTGTAAGGGTTATGGAAGCCTGCAAGGATTATGGAAGCCTGTTCATTTCTCACTTAGAGGAAATTTTCCATATACCCTCAAGTTGGCAAAAATTATTCCTCTGTTGAAGAAGCCAGATTTACTACTGGATGATTCATCTATTGCTCAGTCTCTAATGTTTATCTGTTAAGAAAATGGATGGATCGTGTGGCTGAAGTTCTAACCCTGATGTTCTGAATGATGCATGAGTCACTGAGCCTATTGATTTTGTTTTCAGCTTTGGACTAGTTCTGAGACTGCTTTGGGGGGTGGTGGTCTCAGATGAATATTATTTTTCCAGAGATTGGCAGGGGCAATACTTCTCTGTTGGTTTTATTGGATCTAGCAGTGGCTTTTGTATCAATTGGCCACTGGATTCTGTTAAATTGGCTGAAGGATCTGGTAGGATTTATGGAAAAGGCTGTGCTGCTTTGAAGAGAGAGATGTTGAGGGACTATATAATTCTTGAAAATTGTCACATGTCTGTATTACCACTATAGATGTTAGGTGGCTACAGGGAGTGACTATCTGGAGGCAAGGAGTTGTTATACAAATACTGGTGGTAACCAATTTTATTTCATTTGCCACTGATCTAGGAATGGTGGGTCTCCACAGATGAAGATCTGCACCTACTTTGCAAAAAATAATAATCATTAGTTTCAACTCAAAGGTTGGTTTTAGGACACAGATCAAAGTCCTGATGCTTATCTTTAATCTCTAAAGGACTAAGATGTTGCACGGTTTATAGAAAATGCCTTCATTTCTATGCTTTTATTTCTAAGTGCTCTTCCATATATAAGTCACTAACAAAGGAGCTCCTCACTAAAATGCATACAATTGGGGGGAGGATGCAGGGAAACAGGATTTTTATTTATAGTGGTTTAAAAACTTTGGAAATTTACCTGATGATTTCCATTGATTCCCCAAGCCTCCAGATTTACAGGTATTAGTTCAAAATATTTTGATTAAGCTAAGCATTTAGAGATTCAGTGTAATTTAAAACAGCTGATTCAGCATAATTTAAGGCCAGTCTTATTAGTGAAGTATTCTGTTTTTATATATGGATTGTGTGTGTGTGTGTGTTTATAATACCCACGGATATATTGCTCATCTTGAAATGTATAATCCTAATAAATAATAAATAATAATACCAGCTAAAATCCAGCCAGTGTGGTATCATACAGTGGTTAGTGTTAGACTAGGGTTCAACTAAGGATTATTGTGAGGATAAAATGCAGGGGCTGAGGGGAGAACCATATGTATTGGCTCAAGGACCTTGAAGAAAGGCTGAAACTTGTCTGAATGGCAATCAGACTTGAAAGGATCTTTGAGGAAATTGCAATACTTAGGCACTTACAGCCTTTAAAATTTTCACTGCCAGCTCTGATCTTGCCCATGACTACGAAGTGTCCTTCAACATATTATCCACAAAGAAATGCAGCCATCAACAACAACAAAAAAGTCATCCTCCACTCCTGCATTAAATACTGCATTCCCCACTTGTCATCCTCTATCCTACCTTCTGCCTGCCTTCTGTCCCCTTGCTGTTGTGCTGCACTGCGACCATATGAAATACCCAATCAATTCATAAACATATCTAAAAGGGCATTAATAGCACGACAGAAAAGTACTGTAATGAAAACAAAGATAGTTCTACCGTCTAGGATTTTGATCCCCCCACCCCACTTATGTTGCTTGTTAGGGCTCTGAAGGATTAACATTTTGCATCCCAATCCTAGAACTGAGCAAAACCATAACTTTCCTGGAATTTCTGGTGTGGATGTATTGTTAAGGGCATGACATGGCTCTAAATGTATCCTAGCTGTCATTCTGTCAAGCAGCCCCTTCTCCTGAACCTCTGAAAAGTGAATCTATAAAAACAAAAAGGAAGCAGAGAGAAAGAGAAAAACAAGCTATGAGTCTTTTTATGTCATGGGCTGACATTAAAAAAAAAAAGAAATTATATTTATTTGTTATGTCAGAAGAAACCCCAATAATCTGAACAATGAGAGCTACCCAAGTGGAAATGCAGTAGCCTAGAGGAAATGTCCTCAAATCCATGGACATTTTTGGACTTAAGTTTCATTATTCCTTTCCCTGAGTGTATAGAAGTTATATAGGTAGACCCCAAGTCAGGTTAGTCCCATGTTACTATGTCCCACATATTTGTTCCCCACTTCTTCTCTATTCAGCATTACTAAGCAGCCATAGTTTAAAGAGCGTAGGCTCTTATGATGATAATTATTATTGATTTTAGACACGTCAACAAAGAGAAAGTAGTTTAAACATTTTTAGAAAGAAGCCTTCTTTAACAAATGGGAGGTAAGTCTGCATTTGTTTTTTGTCTGTTTAGCATCTTCATATTGGTCTAGAATTAGTTCAGAATCCTTCCTGTATTATACGTTATACTATCCAGGGGTGACAAACCATGCAGCAGCCCTGTCTCCACCCAGGAGTTCATCAACAGTAAATGTGTTTTTTAAAACACACACACACACACACACAAAAGAGCATTTACAACTTGCAAAAGGTGTTGGTTGTAACAGAAATCTTCTTTCACCTCCACTCCCATATTTTTATATCATTTTAAGGAGGATGGCATGGAAGAGATAGTAGGTGATCTAAAGGAGATGTGTGATCAAAGGAGCAGTTCCTGTTCCTTGTGAGCTATGTCAGTGGCAAGAGTTGGTCCTATCATCCCTCTGACATGGAAAAGTATCCCCCCTCCCCACTTGGATAAATTAGAGCACTTGAGCAACACAGACGACTGTAGGACGGAATGATGAAGTATAGGCCAGAAAAATATATGAAATAATAAGATGGCAAGATCTACAGATGAGAAAAACAGACAGCAGCACTGTAGCAACGAAAATTTCCTCCCAAAGATTTCTCCTCAAAGATGTCCAAATACTCAGCCAATATTAGCAAGCAAAGAATGACAACACCCCACCAAGTAAGGGTGTTTGTTTTTATTATTCCCATTCCCACTGCACAGCTGGGGGGGGGGGTAACAGAAAGCACAATGAGGCAAGGCATGGCAAGTCCAAAGAAAGACGAGGGGGGAAAAATCCCGAAGTCTTGAATCCACCTATTTGTATTGGACATCAAACAGCCCTCTGTGGAAAGGGAGCAAAACCAAAGGAAGGGCAATGGAGGAAGACATCATGGTAGTAAAAGTAGCAGAATCCACAACACATGGGCAGAGTTGCAAAAAACACCAAAATCTTTTCACCCCTCCCTTTTGCATAGACTTTTATTTTTGTTCAATATGTGTGATTGTGTGTTTCTTTCCCTGCATTTTTCTTTTGCTTTATTTTAAAAAGGAAAAGAAAAGAAATGGTGAACCACTTTTGGGGCTGCTGGAGGTTGCAGGGAAAAGGTCCTGTGAAGTGTGGGTCTTCCCACAGATTCTGAAATTGTCCTGTGCTTTATTGAACACAGAGATTTGTTTTCAGTGAGCACAATGAGATTTGAATAGTACAGACAGTGTGTGCCTTATCTACACGATGAGGTGAGTCTGTTTCAATCACTAGCAAGATGAAGATGCAGAATGGGCTTATATACAAGAGGAATTGCCTTCACATTACACACATCATCTTCCTACAAAGCAGTAATTTCCCCCCCCCCCGCAAATAACAAAATATTAAATAATTGATAGAATCTTTGTGTTTTCTGCATAGTCCAGATCAATGGGATATATATGGATACTGATGGTTGTCATTTGTATAGTATCATCACATAAATCCCCATGTCAGTTACTAAACTCAACTATAATACTGCTTTACAATGCAGTCCACCAACCATAACTCAAAACAACCAGGTGCCAACACTAGACATTCTTTGGCAAATGCACTACACACATTCATGGGTGGTTTTTGAGAAGAGGTGGTGGAAAAGACCAAGGCACAGCCTGGTCCTTTGCATAGGATGTTCTAAACAGAACTGCTTACTCTCCTTACAATCAACACAGACCAAATCAAACTGCATTTTAATGGCCTTTAAGCCAGCAGTGGTGAAGTGATTCATATTCTCCCTTGTTTCTACTAGTATTAAGTGAAAAGTCAGATTATTTTCAGCTGTTCTCTCCTTCAGTTATGTTTTTCTGGACTAGAGAATTTTAACCAATTGAGATATGCCAATATTTTAATAATATTCTTTTTCAATCTTGGATGTATATAACATGAGATCAACAACAGCTGGACTTCCAGGGCATGATATATACAACCTAACTAGTTGCCAGTTGGCCCAACTAGCTATTTTGCCTTCGCCCCCCCCCAAAATATTTTGGGAATCATATTCAACACTAGTCAGTGAACAATTTCACATTTTCCTTTAAAACAGGGTTTTAGGTATATGCATGCGCAGTGGCTGGCCTTGTGATTTTAAACTTTAAAGTAATCTGAATTTGGATAAGGAGGTGACATTGAAATGCTTTTTGATCACCCCAATTGTGTGCTGTGGAAGAGATAAAACAGTAAGTATATTTACAGAAAGGTCTTCATCCTTGTAATTTGGAGGGTGACAATGGCATATATAGCACAAACATGAATATAATATAGACCAGTGTGGAACATAAAGGCTTGTTCTTGTGAGCATCCATGACTCAAGCAGTGTTTGAATCCCATGAATTATAGGTGAATTTAAAAAAAGTTGCTCTGGGGCTACATAGAAAATTAGAAGGATGTCATGGGGCTCCTGTTTAACATGGTTTGAAAATCCTGCGGGAGAGGCCTGTGAAGCAAAAGGATCTTCCTCCCCAATGTAAGAAATATTTATTATTTCCACACAGTATTGGCAATTTGTAGAAGGGATGTGGTGCAAAACCTCCTGATTTATACTTCTTTGAAAGTGACTTCACACTTTGCTTCTTGGCTCCCTTGTGACACCAGGTAAGAGGTGGCAAGGATAGTTTTTTGTCTTCCCTGGAATGCTTACTCCTGCTTTATATTTTGAAAACTGCTGACCTAGAAGACTTCCCTTCAGTAGTCTTAAACCCAGATGTATGCAAGCTAAATGTGACTGGATTGTGTGCTACCGTGTTCTGCTTGAACAGAATACAATCCCTCCCCAACTCCTACACATTATATTGCATGCAAAATAATGGTTTTCATTCAAGATCTGCATTCTGTGGATGGAAAGGGTTCTTCTGTGTTCAGAGGGCTTCTGACCCAGTAGTGCATTTCCACTGGTAGAATAGGGAAGGAATCTTATCTGTGCTGATCTCTCCTTGATCTGTTGTCCTCTATCCCTGCCCCTGAAATACTGTTCCAGGTGTTATTGGGGATCCTCTAGAAGAATGGTGGAGATGGTTCTGGGGCTTCAGAGGAGGAATCAGCAAAGATTGTTCACCTCCACTGGTTAGAGCATCCTGAGCACCAGGAACTCGGCTAGAGGATTCAAACAAAAGTTTCTAAACCAATACAATCAATGCAGATGTGCTTGTTTTGCATAAAGTTGTCCTATCTGCATGTTTATTTTGATTCTGACATTTGAGAGTTTGCATAAATTATGATATTTTAGCAATAGGATATTTCATAGTATGGTTGCAAAAGGAAATAATCTGGTTGTGAAATTTGAGTCTGATAACAAGGGAGACATAGAATATTAGGATGTATATTTTTAGAAGTTGTATTCAAAAAAGAAAAAAAAATCAAGTTTTAGCTGAAAAGTGTTTGCATGGCCTTCTAGAGGGGCTGTTAAAGTGGAAGAATAGACAAACTTTATTAAAAATCATGAACTAAATAGATAAAAAAAAATCTATTTGCATGCAAATGCCTTATATTAACATTAATGAATTAAAATGATTGTGATTCTATGATTTGCAGCACCTGATTTCCTGCTCTTACTATTCCTGAATTGGTCCCCCATGCATACTTTAGATGATTTTGCCTATGTGTAATTTATTGCAGGGACACTTAATATCATAAACCACAAAACAAGCATTGAGAGAAAATATATTTGAGTATTTGTGGGTTTGTTTCTTTGTGGGTTTTTTTTAGTATTTATAACCCACAAACTTGTCACCTTAGAAGTGTATCTATCCTGCAAACAGTGCTCATGAGGAAGATAACCTCTGATGAGAAGAGAGATGAATTGGATATTGAGGGTTAAAGTTGTGGCTTGTGGCTTAATTAAGATCTGGATTTTATACCTCTGCTTTAGAGTTGATTGTTACACAATCTCAAGTTCCTTCCTGTTGTTAAGTCACTAAGATTAAGATTGTTTTGATACAGAAAAAGAAACCTTGCAAAACTATAATACTTTACCATCTCATTTGAACAATACTAGTTGCCATTTGCAGGACTGGAGACCCACTTTTAGAAATCTCTACACATTATTTTGTAAGTATATAGAGTGAACTCTTGTATATGCATGCAGCTATTTTGTTTACTGTAATAATCTTCATAGATTTGATTTCATGTGCAAGTTAATATAAGGCATATGTATCATGTGACATTTTTAATCTATTCATTTCATGTTTTGTATTAATGTTTATATCTTCCTCCTTTCTTTAACACTCCCTGAGGATAGTCATGTAAATATTTATTGGCTGAAAAGCACTGGGATTTTTTTGGGGGGTGGGGGGAGGGCAGGGAATAATTCCAGTTGCATACATCTTGAGACTTTGTCTCTCCTGTACATCACATTCCACTGGATGTTTTCAGTATCCTTTGCTTTAAAAAATTGAATTAATACTATTATCAAAGGACAGAGCAGAGGCACCTGTGCCCCTCAGCCAGTAGGTCTGTACACCCCAAAATCAATAGGAGTCCACCCACATCTCCTCAATCAATAGGGTGATGGGGAAATAATCATTCTTAGCATCCAACATCACCATTTTCCTTCTGCTAGTAGCAAAACTCTCTCCTAGTCCTCAGTGAACCTGTTTCTCTGTTTTAGGCACACGTGCCCCACACTCAATATTGGATATGGCCGTCAAGGCCAAAAAGTTAGTGCTTGGGATAGAGAATGATTTATCCCCCTCTCACACAACAACCTTCTTGTAGAACACTAACTGTGTTTTCATCTATGGGTCCACCAATGTAAGAAATTAGCCTCTAGAAAAGCAAGTGACATTGTTAAGGATCCAAATTTTGCTCAGTAATATGCATGCAGAAAAAAGGAAATGCGAACAAGGACAAGGAAAGTGCTGTGCTGAGTGATGTAAGACTTGGTTAAAATGTAAGAGCAAGCAGGAGCTTCAGGGAATGTAATGTTTCTTCTTTCTGCATGTCACTTATTTCAGAATGCTACAGCTTCACTGAGAGAACCCCATGTAGTTGCTATGTGTTAAAATGTATGGCAGAAACTAGTAGCTAAAGAACCAAGAAATGCCATCTGCCCCAAAATGCTTCTATCCCTCTGTAATAAATATATATATATGTATATATTTTTGCAGTGACAACTTATTAAAGAAATGTTGCCTGGGGAGGGGGAGAGAGGGACAGAGTAGCAGATTTAAGCTTTCCCCACTTCCTAATTCTTACTGGAGTTGGGTACAGTGTGGTCAACTCCTCAAAGAATGCACTGATACTCCTCTCTACCGCACATGTACATTCCAGTGCATGACAGAAAAAGAATGAATGAAACAGGAGAATCAGCATTCAGAAAGAACATGTCTACCATTGAGGTCGGGATGGTATTTCAGTTTAGTTTTCCTGGAACCTCTTGCTTTTAGAAAACTGGGGATTTGTTCATTTTTTCCTCCTTTTTTACAGACTTTAAGGACAAAGCATTAAAAACAGTTATTTTTTATATATCTATTTATATAGTTCTTCATTTCACCATTGGTTGGTTGACATCACTCCAGTCTCCTGTCTGACTTGACTCTGTTATGTTTATGATACGTAAGTGACTTTTCCCCAAACTTCAGCCTGTAAAATTACAACATACTGGATGGACACAGTCAGTCTTCAGAAGAAACTGTGGGGAAAGGAAGGCCTAATTCTTTTAACCAACCTATGGGGAAATGGGAGTGAATGAGTCACAGATAACCTTGTGGAACTCAGAGAGAATGACACAGGGTCTCTCCATCCTTTGTTAGAGTAAGCAAAGCCCTTGGCTTCAGGAACCTGTTCTCATTTTGAAGTGTTTTTCAGAAGAGCATTTCTTGAGGACACAATGAATTGTAAGCAGTATTCTCCTTTGCTAACTCCTGTCTGTATCAGTCCCAGAGGAGGACAGTGCAGATTATATTGCTCAGACTCCTCTCACAGTTAGAGGTTAGGGAAGCCTCATGTGGAAAGAACTGAAAGCCAGGGAATCAAAGAGCAATTCATGTGGGACGGTCTGAATTATTGCTGTGGCATTAGCAACAGCAGCAGCAGGAGCAATGGCCACAGGCCTGTATTTGCCATCATCTAATAAACTTGCTTGATTGAATTGCAAAGGACATGAAGTTTTCAATCTGGTGGTAGCAAATGTATGACATTCCAGTACGTTCTGCAGTCTTAAAGATGAGGGTGGGGTAGAAGGGAGTGGTTGATGGAAATGGAGAGATTTTCTTCATCCTTCCAAGTGGTGCAGAATGTTCATCAGACAGGTACAATATGGAGGCCTAGGCTGTCACCCTGCAGTTTCATGTGGTTTCCATGGTAACTAGTGGCGGTCATAGGCAGCGGCAGCAGTGGGAGGTGCGGAGCCCCGGGATGTGGCACTATAATAATAAGGGGAACCTGAAAGTTAACACAGGAGAAGAATGGACTGATTGAAAGGACATACAGTAAAATAAAATAAGAAAGAGAAACGGGGGGCATATTAAAAGGGACTAGAAGCAGAAATCTGGGGGTAGGTACTTGTTAATGGTCAGGATGAAGAACAGAGAAGACAACAAGAAAGACTGTATTTGTATAATAAGCTGGAACATGGGAAAGCTATGTATACTGAATTACTTACTGTTGGGGACATAGAAAGAGTTCCAATGCAGTGGGTTACGTCCTGAATTCTAATCTGATTATGTACAGTAAAAACAGCTAGCTATATAATTTATATTTGTCATGTATCCTCAGAAGTAATTCTAAAACCCATGCCACAGAGGCAACATATCAAATTGGAAGTGACCCTTAGCTTATGCCCCTGCTGGTCCATAACAGTTGAAATAGTACTGTCTTGTTGCTCCATCATGCTTTGGGCTTATCTACACTGGCCATAATAATAAAGATCTCCAGCAATAGGGAGGTGTCCGGTTCTCTTCCCTGTGTTGATTACATCTTCTGAGGCCAGGAATGAGGCACCTGGATATTGTCATATACCTGGCCACCTCACAGTGACCTCAGCAGATGTGACATGGGTGACCCATCTGGGAAATGGCTGCACTGGGCATCCATGGGAACACACACCCCCGGCTGCAGTAACAGAATTCACCATTTTGTCTGGAAAAAAACACAGCAAATGGTGAAGGTTGTGGGGTTTTTCCCCACCATGTGTGCACTCCATTTTAAGGGATATTTGCCCCAGATGCTCATCAGAACTGCCCAGACATGGATAGTTTGGACTAGAAATGGGGCTGAAATCCTGCATTGTCTGGACAGCTGAGCATGGGAACGGGGGAGGCTGTTTCATTTGGCCCAAGCAGACAAGACCTTTGTGAGCCTTTGACATAGAACAGTTATGGTCAGGTTCTGCTATTTTCTTCTGCCAGTAGAAATACCTTGGGAACAGAATTATACTCCAGCTAGCAGGACCAGGGAGCTTTTTGTTGTCTCCCCTCCCCCTGAAGTCACCAGTGCCCCCTCTATTCTAAGAGGTCCCCTAACACTCCACAGGCGATCTTGGGGAAGAAAAGGCTGTAGAAGAGCAAGGGAAATCACTACCCCTCCCTTGTTTTACCAGCCCTTCCATCCCCAGAAAGCAGATCATGGACCCAACCCTTATACTTCAGAATACCTGGATTGTCTCTTCCATTCTGGGGAGAGAGAGAGAGAGATTTATGATTTGGGTTTTATTTTTACTCTTTCTATATTGTACCAAATTTGTTGACTTCACACCTACAGCCTTTTTGCATCCTGGGGTACAAAATCAAGGGAGGAAAAGTAGAGGGCATGAAAACCTGCTGAATAGTAGTCAGGGAAAACTGCTGATTAGGCAATTTAGGACCCTTGAAGAAAGGCTTTTAGCTGGTGGTACTAAGGACAAGATTGACATTTATTTTATAGGGTTTCAGTTTTTGTAATAAAAAGTAGGAAAGCATAAACTGTGAAATGACATATATATAGTAGGCACCACCTGTTTAAGGTAATACTGCATCTGTACAACACAAACTGTGTCAGACGTATACAAATTCCCACCAGCTTTAGGGGACTTGTAGGGAAGGTGTGCTTAATAGTTTAAACCTTTGCAGGAAAACATGATTCACAATGGAACTTGATCAATAGTTATCACAGAAAAATAACTAATAAAAATAATTTTGACAGCACCTTAGAGTAAAACATATTGTAAAATCCTAGATGTTCTGATCATCATAACAGTCCTGAGATTTAGATAATTAAACTTTATTTGTCAAAGAATGGAGAACTGAGGCAACAGGAAGTTCCTAACATCCCACAGAAACCCATATGAAGCTAAGTCAATTTCATTACGCTGACCACATCATACATACAAAATGGTTCCAATCAGTTTTCCTTAGTTTCCCATCAACATTGTGGGGCCAATATTTCATACAATGTGGGAAGTGAAACTGGTCAGGAGTTCAGGCTGGCAAGGACAGGATCAGAGGGAGGGAAAGGACACTCCACGACAGCCATATTAATAGATGAAACACTGTGACTTGATGAAGAAGCATCCATGTAGGTGGACAATATCCTTCCTTTGGACTCCTTTGTTAGACAGTTTATTTTCCTAGGAAAACAACTGCTTAATGGGGTTTTGATGTGTTTATATGATCAAGGGGCTAATTATATGTGGAAAACAGATGAAACCAGTAAAAAAGACCCCTAGATAATTAAAAGCACTTGTCTCAGATCTGTTCATATTAGGATACATGCCTCTGTAAACAACTGTGAAGAGAGCCAGCATAGTGTAGTGGTCTGAAGTTAGACTATGACTCTGGAGACCAGGGTTCAAATCCCCATTCAGTCATGGAAAGCCACTAGGTGACCTTGGGCAAATCACACACTCTCAACTTCAGGGGAAGGCATTTTCTTGACAAAACTGTCAATGATCAATTGATACACAAGCAGAACCATACCACTCTGAAATGGTTCCACTGAACTGTCCACACTGAAACATCCTAGACCCCAGCTATTGTTGCACTGCAGCTCCCACCATCCCTCACCATTGAACAGGCAGAATACATCTCTCTTTCTCTCTCTCTCTCTCTCTCTGCCTTCAAGTTGTCTGTTGACTTATAGTGACCCCATGAATTTTGTAGAATTTTCTTAGGCAAGGAATATATAGAGGTGGTTTCGCCAATTCTTTCCTCTGAAATATAGCTTACAGCACCTAGTATTTGTTGATAGTCTCCCATCCAAGTATTAACCAGGACTGACCCTGCTTAGCTTCTAATATCAGGTGGGATCTGGTGCCTTTAGAATATTTAGCACGATAGGATATAGGAGTTAAAGTCCAGTCCAACAACATCTGGAGGGACATAGTTGCCCATAGTTGCTCTGATTTAAAGTAATGTGCAGCATAGGCTGCAATCCTATACAGTATACACTTACTGGAGAGTAAGCCCAGTTTAATTTCTGAGCAGAATTTAAGTAGAGCTGTGCTGAATCACATCAAAAGCCAGCATCCTTTTTCCTCAGGATGCAAACAGGTGCCATATATAGGATTCCATTGGTACTTGGAACCAGTGAACCACTGAGCTCAGCAGTTGCATTTGCTCCAGGATAAACATACAGAATAATGACGGTTGTGCACATTTCTTGGACCCCAGTCACAATCTACCCCTTCCAGTCAAGTATTAAAATGGTAGGTAATGGCAGTGACATACGTGTGTGTGTGTGTGTGTGTGTGTGTGTGTGTATACACAGATATCTAAAATCTCTAGTGAAATAAAGCCGTTAATTAGGAGAAGCCAAAATATCCCAAAGTTCTCAACAAGCTTTGAAGTTCTCCAGAATTCTTCCTCAGCCTAGTTAGATAAAGATTTCTGGAAATGTGAAAGCTTCCTTGCACCAACATGGTGGTTGGTCTTGGTCCTAATAAAGACCCCAGTAATACCAAACTATGGATTTGGGATTGACATCAGTGTTATCACACCTCTTTGCTAGTGAAGTCCTATTCATATTTACTAAGATGCAAGTCCTACTGTTTCCAGTAGGAGCTTAGTCCTAAAGTAAATGTTCCCAGAACTGCAGCTTTAAAGCATAAAAATCTGTGCATGTCTACTTAGAAGTAAATTTTGGAGGTTCACTGGGACTTACTTCCAGGTACCCAGGTACAAGATTACAGACAATGCTAATAAATAGATCTAGGTAATCCATTTCATCCTTAAATTCCTTGAGCTGGGAAGCCACCACATGCTCTAATACATTGCCCCAAAATGGTATGTTGGACATTGGCCGATAATTATCATTATAGAGAGATTCAGGGAGAACTTTTTCAACAAAGGCCTCATAACTGCCTCCTTTAAGCAAATTGAAACTCTGCCTTGTTGTAAGGAGGCACTGACTACCCCCTTCACCCACTTGGTCCCCCATGGCACGTTAATTAAGCCAGGAAGGGCAAGGGCCTAGCACATCTGTGGTGGCTCTCACATCTCCAAGAATCCTGTCCACATCCTCAGGCTGCACAAACGGAAAAGTATCCAATAACACTGGACAAGCAGGAACCAAGGTTATATCCACTTGAACTGTATCAACTACAGCATCCAAGGGCCCATCTAAAAAAAGGGGGGGGGAATCCCAAATATCTCATTTTATTGGCATCTCACAGCAATGACATGTCTAAATGGTTTTTCTGGCTTCAAAAGCCCCCATAAGTCTTTCATTCCTGATAGCAGCTGTGAGTGATTTACTCGCACTAGTTCTTCACTGCTGCTGGGTTGTGTTTTTTTTTTTAAAAAAAAGTCACCCCAAGGTGCGCTGGGGCAACAGAGCAATTCTCCAAAGCAAAACAGAAAATATTGATCCTTTTATCACCTTAGCAAGAGATTGCTAAGGCAAAAATCCAACATGGTGGCAGCAGGCACTTGCCCTCCTAGCAAGTCCCACCCCCACTCTCACTTGGCCAATCAGCTTTCTGTTTCCCTTCAAGTTTTTTTATTGTTCAATAGTCCAAATGAGCAAAAATGTGCACCTCGCTCGCAGTTTGTGAAATGTCCAGGGAAATCTGCGAAGGCTTTTACTCTGTTGTTTTTGCCATTTTGGGGCCCCCTCCTTCTGAATAGTGTGGATTGGCACTGGATTCTGTTTAGACATGTAAGATTCCCAGCAAATTCCATGAGGGGTACTTTCATAGTTTAGATGGGTCCCAAGTCAGAGTGGATCTTAGCGATTTTTATCTGCAGAATGCCATGAAATTTGTCACAGCAGGCTGCCAAGTGGTCTGCATTAAGTATCAGTGTGTAATAGACCTCTGATCACTCAAAACAGCTCTGCTGGGTGGCTCCTTGCAGATGCAATGGCAGCAGGAAAAAAAATTCTTTAAGCAGGCCATGTTTGGTTAGATTTGCTTCAAATCTTCTGCCAACATCACTCTAGCCTGTCTCATTCATTTCATCACTGCCAGTTCCCTGGAAAACCAGGGTGCTAGTTTGCCTCCACTCTATAAGAGAGGAACCTCTCAATTGACGCCCCCTTGTCGTGGGAGAGAGGCTTGCATACCCTTGTGATGTTTTGAGCTATGCTGGCGGTGGCATAATAGCCACCGGTAGGGTCTCCCGTGCCAGACAGGTCAAAACCGAAAGGTCTGACAAAGTGCGTCAAAGGGCAGGATGGGCTCTCTAGTCTTATGGCAACCGTCCTAGGAGAAGGAAAACTCTAATCCCAAACCCGGGCAGATGGTGCTTGTCCAACCCTGTAAGGTCAACCATCTAAGAGAAGGAAACTCTAATCAAACCTACGACCCAAGGACTCGCTGCTACGTCCATGCTTGCAAGGCCACAGCAGATGAACCTTTGGTTTAAAGGGTGAGGCCAGTTCTGTGCACGCTGCGCTCCACCAGAAAAATCCATTGCCCGGGCTCGAAGGACAAATCCAGTTCCAAAAAAGATCCGTAGCAATAGGCGAGGGACGAAACGGCAGGTGTAAAGATGCACTGGAGGCCACAGACCCAACCCTGCATGCAGGCAGTTCAGGACTTTGGTCGCTTGAGGTTGACCTGGGAGATGACAGTCTTGTTCGGCAGCATCCTGAATGACCAAGCAGCCTTTTTTAAGGAGAGCACTGCTGGTGCCTAGAAAAGGTGGCCTAACAAAAGCTCATCCCCATCTACCTGGTTGGTTACCCGCGGCCAACGGGCATCTTCTGATGCGGTCAAACCAAGGCAAAGAAACAAAGGCACACACTGGCCTCCAAAGGTGTAAACAAACTGACACTTGCATGCTGGAACATCAGAACCATGCAAGACTCTGAAGATAGTGGACGGCATGAGCATCGTTCTGCTCTAATAGCCCATGAACTATCATGACTTAATATTGACATCGCTGCTGGAAGTTCGTCTCCATGAGGAAGGCAGCCTTAAAGAACACGGCGCCGGCTACACACCTTACTGGTCTGGCAAAACCAAAACCAAAAAACATCTTTCAGGAGTAGGCTTTATGATTAAAAACTCCATTGCCTCCAAACTCGAAACCTTGCCAACAGGACACTCTGATCGCATTATTTCCTTACGCCTCCCACATGTTGTTCTCTTTAGTATATATGCCCCAACTATGCAAGCCGACCCTGTAGAGAAAGACAAATTCTACACAGACCTACGCCAACTCATACAAAAAGTCCCTGTAGAAGATAAAATTATTATCCTTGGTGACTTCAATGCCAGAGTAGGAAAGAACTCCGAAGCCTGGAAAGGTGTCTTAGGCAAGCATGGTGTTGGAAATTGCAATGATAACGGACGCCTCCTGCTAGAGTTCTGTGCAGAACAACAGCTGACTATTACAAACACTATCTTTCAGCAGAAAGATAGCTTGAAGACAACCTGGATGCATCCCCGATCCAAACATTGGCACCTCATTGACTATGTTCTAGTCTGCCAGAGAAACATTCGCGATGTCCGCCATACCCGAGTGATGCCCAGTGCAGAATGCCAAACAGATCATCGCCTTGTCAGATGTAAACTAAATCTTCATCTTAAGTTCAAACCTAAGAGGGGTGGCATCTTAAAGAAGAGACTCCAAGTCAACAATCTTCAACAAGCTACCATGAGAGACAACTTCTAGGCAAATCTTCAAACAAAACTTGAAGACCATCCTACAGATCCTTCTCCCACAGTGCTTTGGCAACATATCAAAAACAGTATCCTCCAGTCTGCAGAATAATCCCTCAGGTTCTCCCACAAGAAAAATCAAGACTGGTTTGATGAAAACAACCAAGGGATCCAGGAGCTGTTGGCAAAGAAGAGAACTGCTCACCAGGCATACCTTGCCCAGCCAACTTGCCATGTAAGAAAAGCAGCTTTCCGCCTCACATGTAGTAAACTACAACAAAAACTCCGAGACATGCAGAACAAGTGGTGGATCAGCATGATGCTCCAAAGGGCTACGGCAGAGCTTGAAGAAGACGACGGCATCTATATACGTTACCGTACTGATGGTAGCTTGTTTAACTTAAGCCGTCTGAGGGCTCACACTAAGACTCTAAACTATCTAGTCAGTGAGTTGCTCTTCGCTGATGATGCTGCCCTTGTTGCCCAAACAGAAACAGCTCTGTAGCGCCTAACATCCTGCTTCGCAACAGCTGCAGAGCTGTTTGGGCTGGAAATCAACTTGAAGAAAACGGAAGTTCTTTACTAGCCTGCACCACAGGACCAACACCACCATCCCCACATTGCCGTCGGCAAATCTGTGCTCAAGTCCGTTCAGCAGTTCACCTACCTGGGAAGCATCATCTCCTCAGATGCCAAGATTGACAGAGAGATCGATCACAGATTAGCAAAGGCACATAGCGCATTTGGAAGACTTCACAAAAGAGTCTGGAGTAATAAACACCTGAGGCGAAGCACAAAAATCAGTGTGTGTAGAGCCATTGTACTGTCTATTCTCCTTTATGGATCTGAAACATGGGTCAGCTATCACCACCACCTACGATTCCTTGAACGCTTTCATCAGCGCTGTATATGCACAATCTTAAATATACACTCGACTGACTATGTGATGAATGTTGCTGTCCTTGAGCAAGCAGGGATCACCAGCATTGAGGCCATGATATTGAGAACACAGCTGCGCTGGGCAGGGCACGTTTCTAGGATGGAGGACCATCGCCTCCCAAAAATAGTACTCTATGGTGAACTCGCCACGGGTCAGCATAAGAGGTGCACTCCAAAAAAACGATACAAGGACTCCCTGAAACAACATCTCAGGCTTGGCCAAATTGATCACCAACAATGGTCCGCCCTGGCCTCACATCGGGAGGCATGGAGACGCACTATCCACAATGCTGCAGCCTTATTTGAGAACTCACGCCAAACAAGTCTTGAAGAGAAACGACAACACAGAAAGAATCACAACCCAGAAACATCACCCAAAGAGACCTTCTGCTGTGGTTTCTGCAACCGGACTTGTTTATCTCGGATTGGCCTTTTTAGTCATCAGCGCGCTTGCAGAAAGCGCAGGATGAGCGCTTCCTGAATCTTCGTTTACAAAGAAAAGCCAGAGAGAGAGAGAGATAAGAGAGGATGCTCAGGAGTAATTGTGTCCACTGCCCTGACCATTTCTCCATTCCAGAGGTCAGCCAGAACTTCAACAGAATCACCTGCCGAAGTGACAGGAAAATCCCCAAGAGCTATCAGGAATCTGTCTAGATCCATCAGCCTCCTGGGGTGAACCATGCTAATTGGACCTCCACTCCTGCAAAGATTATGAGTCCCAGTGTGTTTAAACCGGTCCACATGATGATCTGTCCATGTCAATGGAACTGCAGAAAGCTCCTCCACAACAAGCTCACCATCACCCCATCCAGCACAGAAAACCAGGTCTAGAGTGTGGCCAGCAGCATGAGTAGGCCCAGATACCACTTGGTACAGACTAATGATTGCCATGGAGGCCATGAAGTCCTGAGCCACTCCTGGCAGGGCAGTCTCAGCATGAATGTTGAAGTCTCTCAGCACTACTAGCCATGAGACTCCAACATGAACCCGAGACCACCCTATCTAGCTCAAGAAAGGAGACTGTTGAGAAGTGGGGTGGGAGGTAGACCAACAGAATTCCTATACTGTCTTAGAAGACTCAGCACCTCCTGACAAGCCATTTTGTTACTGAGAGTCAAGTTCTTCAAAGCTCTATTTATTTATTTATTTATTTTGGCTGTCTTATTGCTCTTCCTCAAAGAATGTCAACCTAGGAGTCTAAGCAAAATTATCCTGAGCAGCATCTGATTAGTGTGGGTGCATGCAAGAATATGTCTATGACTAGTTGCAACAAACCTCAGTTGATCTTAGGATCATATGAATGCAAAACAATGCCAATAAAGTTGTCTTCATATTATTATAGATCTGGTCTAGTCTATATTTAGGAAGAATGTTTTGTTATATTACAGAATGAAACATTTTGATTCTAGGAAGTCAGCATGAAAAGCTGGCTGAAAAAAGCACACACACCGCATTGTATAAATGCTCCTCAGCTCTCTCACACACCCCAAATTACTAACTTCCAGAAAAAATGCAGCTGGAGTCCTGGGGACAGTAAGCTGGAACTAATTGTATACAGTATATCTCCTCTGAACAGGGAAATCAAGATATTCTTCCTCAAAATCCAGTTGGGAGCAGAGGCTGGGAGTAATTCAGGGGGCTAAGCCATCTCTCACTAGTTAGAAAAAAATAGAAGAAAATAAAATAAAGACAAATAGGAGAGAGCGAGAAAGTAGGTGATGGAGAGATGGAAGGGAAAGCAGTAGGTCAAAAGAGATACTCACTTAGTAGTGCAGGGTTGCTGAACCTCCAAGCCTCATTGTAGGTTGTGTACTGAGGGTGGCTGTAAGGATTTCCTGAGAATTCACTCCCTAGAATAAACAAAGGAGGGCAAGTCATTCATAAAGCAAGTCACACACTGAGGCAGGAGGAAGCGAGGAAACACAGCATTTGGACATTTTCTGATAATCTATTCATTAGTTACAGGTGTATCCTGTAAGGTAGGAGATTATCAAATGCAGGGAAATGCGCCAAAAAACTGCATCCCAAACCACATCAGAAGAATGCAACAAGAACAGAAAGGGTGACATTAGCAGACGCCCACATCCTCAACCATTCCTGGGGTGTAGCACTGCCACGGATGGGGCTTCAGTTTTGGATTGATGGGGCTAAGCAACCAGTAAAAAGGGACATCTTATTCTCGCCCACACTATGCCCCTAGAACGCTAAAGGATGACATCATCTGATAATGCTGCCCGTTTCTGTTCTTCTGAGGCAGTTTTTGCTGTGTCTGATAATCTCAGTAGAATGACTGGCCCAGGGTTTCCCTGTGGGGTTCTTGGCTCACTGGGAGCTTCACCACTACACCACATCAGCTGCCAAAGATAATTGTGTGTGATGTCACAGTAATTTGTTGCTCCTCTGGTATTCATGTAGTTCAGGGATAGACAAACATGGGCCCCATATATTGCTGGACTGCACCTCCTATCAGGCCAATCCAGTATGGTCAATAGTGATAGGTGATGGGAACTGAGTTCCAACAACATCTGGAGGGCCACAGTTGCTCACCCCACATTGAGTGCAATGCTACTTTCTGTCAACAGCTACATTTCCTTGGGTTCCTTCTCCTCTTTTCACAGGACTTATAATTTGACTTAATCACATCTGTTTGAAGTAATATAACACAGACATGAAAAATGTTAGTTGCCAGAGTCATGGTATCTGTAAGGATCTGTGTGCCTGCACAGTACTAACTGTGACCAGGAAAGAATGAATTTACAAGGGATTTTATGGAGAGAGCATAGCAGAACTGCAGTAAGAAAGGGATATGCTGGCTCAAAGACAAATCAAATAGCAGTTTCTTCACACAGCTTATGTGTCTGTAAAAAGAAGACTCATTGGCTCCCTTTTCCCATCTGTATTGTCATTCTAAATGGTTTACAGTAATTCCAAAGTACAGGTTAAATAGGAGAAAGAACCATTCTCTCTCCAGAGCAGTCAAGGGGAGCCCAGAGAGGAAGGGAGGGAGGAAGAAGCAGTGGGTGTGAAAGGTGTTTATTGAGGAGGAGTGAAAGGAAACGTGCCTGTAGGATAATGAGCTTTTGAGCTCAACTGTGACCAAGAGGAACTGAGCTATCTCCTTCCCAGATCACTAATGAAACATGTGTAATTTCCTCATCAGAAGTGGATTCTGTTTAACTGCTCCCTTTACAACAGACCCTGGCTATGACCTGTTCTCAGGTGGTCCTGGAGCTTTGGTGCCAAAGTCTAGGATGCCCCAGAAAAAAATGCCAAGGAGGAGTGATAAAAGGCCAACTGCACCAAAGCAAGCTTTAAACAGTAAGCAATCCCTGGATGTTTAAGGCCTATCCTCAAACCACCAGTCCAGTTTCAATATTCAAATAGCAGGGAATGTGCTGGGCAAGACAGTTCCGCATTCCTCAAGGTTGAGCTGATAGCTAGGCTTTCCTCAGGTTTAGAAAAAAGGGGGCTAGAAGACCTAATATATTAATAAAAAATTATAGGGACAGTAGACAAGATAGTAAGTAAAAGTAAAGGAATAAATTTACTGGAAAGTGTCCCCATTTATCTCTGAAAATCCTTTTTGAGAAGATAAAAACTTCATATGTATTGTAAGAATCTCTTCAGCATTAGGAATATCTTTCTGTTATTAGGGTGGTCATCTAGTCTACTGTTACATTTTTCATTCCTTCCCCATAATTCAAGTTTCATTTTTCTTCTAAATGTATGTTTAGTCTGCAAAACTGGTTCATATTTAGGATTATCAAATTCCTTAATACTTCTGAGCTGCTTTCAACATTTTATTTTCACTCAAGTGTACATTCTCACAAAATAGTCTCTAGTCATCAGTGCAGATCTGTGTATTGTTCTCCTCCCCACTTCCCTCAAGAGTGAGAAGTTATAGGTGCAGTGTTACACAGAGTTGGTTTTCTTTGGGTGAGAGAGCACTGGAGGCTTATGGATTTTTTTAATAATATTTGCAGTTTTATTTTACAAACATACAAGCCGGATATAAGTGGGGACAAACAGCTGACATTATTATCAGGCAGTTGAGCCATGACAACATAAGCCTCCCAGAGAGAGGCCCTGTGCCTTCACAGTGTTGCTGTCAATTAACTTCTGACTTATGGGGTTTTCTTGGCAAGATTTGTTCAGAGGTGGTTTGCATTTGCCTTCCTCTGAGGCTGGGAGTGTGTGACTTGCCCAAGATCATGTAGTGGGTGAGTGAGAATTCTAACCCTGGTCTCCAATGCCACTACACCATGCTGGCTCCCAGGTGCCTTCACAGTACCCTCATCCAATTCTCAATGTGTGTCCCAAACTCATACACACTGAGACGAGCCTCCACCATGTCGTTCTGGGGAAGGGGGCACTTATAGGTACTGTATCTTATTTGAACATACATAGGTCTTAATAGGTAGCTCATTAAAACATACATAGAAATTATTGGCTCTCCTTTGTCTCTATCAGTGATTAGCAAACTATTCTGAACTATTAATCCTCCACCAAGTTGGCCATAGTATATTTGCCATAGGCCCAGAGTCTGAAAATACCTTCACGCAGCCACAGTTAGCTGGCTCATATTGCAACCCTTCCTATGTTGCAGCTTTATTCAAGGAAAACAGTGACTCCTATAAATGTGAAATATAATATTGGAAAAAATAATCCTTGAAGAATAGGTATAATGATTCACTGGCTGAAGTTTAGTAAGAACTTGATTAATTGACACAATGGCCAGAATCTTGTTGTGAAGTTACAAATGTGTAAGAACAGGCTACCTAATTGTAAATGTGGTTCCTCAAGTGGTCATCTATGCACTCACACATATGGGTTGCTTTGTTCCTGCACAGAGATCTATGGAAGCTTCTAGAGCTGCATTTTGGTGGTAACCCCACCCACTAGCTTGCATGTACATAAGTCATGTGTTATTGCCAAAACACAGTTCCAAGTCTGTCAGTAGCTGGCCTGGAGCAATGGGATGGCATGAAGCGGTGAGGAGGGCAGGTTGTTTGAGTGCACAGATGACCACTCGAAGAACTACAGGTAGACAACAACTTCTTCTTCTTCTTCTTCTTTGTCTCTGTGACTCATACATATGGAAGAATAGCAAGCTAACTCCCTGAGGATAATGGGTGGTGCCAGAACTGATGACAGTATTGCCATGCCAAAAGCTCCATCCACCTGTGACTGAGTATGACACAGTTCCAGGAGAGAAATCCCTCTGAGATATGCCCGCAAGACAGCTTGAGTCACTTTAACCCCTTGTGGAAGAGGTTTCCCAGCAAGGGAATAGGCAAGCTGGATACCATTCACCACCCAGTGAGAGAGTTGCTGCGACAAGATCGCCTTTCCATTTCTGTGTATGCCATAGGCAACAAACAGATGAGGGGTCTTCCAAAATGGTTTAGTTTGAGAGAGAGAGAACAGGAGAGAGAGAGATCAATGACTTGGATGAGGGAATTAGGGGCATACTTACCAAATTTGCAGATGACACCAAATTAGGAGGAGTAGCTAATACCCTGGAGGAATGGATCAAAATTCAAGATGACCTGGATAAACTGGAGAGCTGGGCCAAAGCTAACAAAATGAAATTCAATATGGAGAAATGTAAGGTACTGCACTTAGGGCGAAAAAATGAAATGTATAGATATAGGATGGGGGAGACCTGGCTGAATGAGACCACGTGCGAAAGGGATCTAGGAGTCCTAGTAGACCACAAGTTGAACATGAGTCAACAGTGTGATGCGGCAGCTAAAAAGGCCAATGCGATTTTGGGCTGCATCAATGGAAGTATAGTGTCCAGATCAAGGGAAGTAATAGTGCCACTCTATTCTGCCTTGGTCAGACCTCACCTAGAATACTGTGTCCAGTTCTGGGCACCACAATTCAAAAAGGATATTGACAAATTGGAGCATGTCCAGAGGAGGGCGACTAAAATGGTGAAAGGTCTGGAAACCATGACTTATGAGGAGAGACTTAGGGAGCTGGGTATGTTTAGCCTGGAAAAAAGATGGTTAAGAGGTGATATGATAGCCCTGTTTAAGTATTTGAAGGGGTGTCACGTTGAGGATGGAGCAAGCTGGTTTTCTGCTGCTCCAGAGATTGGAACACGGAGCAATGGGTGCAAGCTCCAGGAACAGAGATTCCACCTCAACATTAGGAGGAACTTTTTGACAGTAAGAGCTGTTCGGCAGTGGAACGCACTCCCTCGGAGCGTGGTGGGGTCTTCTTCCTTAGAGGTCTTTAAACAGAGGCTGGATGGCCATCTGTCGGGGATGCTTTGATCGTGATTTCCTGCATGGCAGGGGGTTGGACTGGATGGCCCTTGTGGTCTCTTCCAACTCTGCAATTCTATGATTCTATGATTCTAGGAATGCCCTTCTAAGGTATAGAGGGAGCATTCAAGATCAGAGGGCGGCAACTACATGAAGAACAGACGAACCAAGGGGTTGTTGAGCTAGAAAGCCAACACTACCTTAGGGGAGGAAGGAGATATCCATGCCGAGGACTACTAGTCCCTATGAAAGTATAAGTAAGGGGGGTACACCCTTAATACTGCCATGTCACTGTCTCTGTGAGCCAAGATGGTGGCAACAAGGAAGACAGTCTTTCAGGAGAGCAAGTGGAGGCCACAGGATGCCATAGGTTCAAAAGGGCATACCATAAGCTTAGAGAGCACAAAGGAGAGGCTCCATGCTAGCAGAACTCCTTGATTAAGTAGCAGTCCTTGATGATGGTGTATGTAGCCCTTCAAAAAGTCCTCACTGTAGGGTGTATTGACCAAGGGTGGCATCTTGTGACTTGTAATGAGCAGAGTTGATCATGAGGTAGACCTTCAAGGAAGGGTGGAAGAAATCCTTAATACCACACAGACACCAGGAACTGAAGTACATAGAATCATAGAATCATAGAGTTGGAAGAGACCACAAAAGCCATCCAGTCCAACCCCCTGCCATGTAGGAATGCACAATCAAATGATTCCCAATAGTTGGCCATCCAGCTTCTGTTTAAAAACTTCCAAAGAAGAAGACTCCACCACACTACAAAACAGTGTATTCCACTTCCAAACAGCTCTTACTGTCAGGAAGTTCTTCCTAATATTTAGGTGGAATCTCTTTTCCTGTAGTTTGAACCCATTGCTCTGTGTCCTAGTCTCTGGAGCAGCATGTCATCAGGGGCAACACCTCTGTTCTGCAGATAGGTGAAAAAGGAGGTCCACTTGAATGTGTAGAAACATTTTGTCGACTGCTTGCAGACAGCTGATATCACCCCCCTGATGTCATCTGATAGGTCTGAGGAGGACAGACTAGCCAAGCAATTAGAGTGATGACATGTGGGTGGAGTATGTTGCCTTGACTCATGGAGAAGAAATCCAGTCATTTCAAGAAGTGGAGAAATTTGCTGCCAAACAGCCTGAGGAGAGTGGTTGGTGGTCCTCCTATATTTTGTGATGAAGAGGGGAAAGGGAGGAAAGGCATACAGCAGAAGAATGCCCCATGCAAACAAAACATGTCTCCCTGGGTGTTTGTCAGGGATGCAAAGAGGTCTATCCTGGGTGTTCCCCTTCTGTAGAGGAGGCAATGGACATGGCGAGCAGCAAAGATTTAGATGCGTAGGTAAACACCTCTCACGGTGTTGAATAGACTGGTCCACCAGCCAAAGGAGCAACACACCAAATGAATTGTTTGGATTGTGCCTTTCTGGGGCAAAGTGATCTAATCAACCATTTCTACAGTGGCCAGATTTCTGGGTCAAAGTGATCTAATCAACCACTTCTACAGTGGCCAGATCTGGAGCCAGGCTAATTGAATGACCATAATAGTCATGACCATAAGGCCCAGACAACATGAATGGATCTGGCCTTGGTGCATCAATTCTATATGAGCTTCTGTATGGATGTCCTGAGGGTGAACACTCTGTTGTTGGGCAGGAAGGTGCATAGAGTTGGCCACCACACAGGATATGTTGGAATGGGTGCAGAGAGGTCTTCTCCCAGTTTATAATGAAGCCCAGGTCATGAAGGAAGGAAATCACAAGATGGACATCTTGCAGGACCTTGTGGAAGAAAGGCGAGACTATGTGCCAGCCATCTACCCTTGTTGAATTATACAGTGGACCCATGAATCTGTAGTCAAAAACTATGCTTGAGGCTTGTTGGTGGAAGAGTGGTGTTTTGATTGGCCATAGGAATGGTCTGAAGAATTGCCCTGGGATGGTGTCCTGGCACACTGACGAGGTTGAGAATGAGGAACCCATTTAGGCAGGAATGACTTTGACTAGGACTGCTGGGCAGGTTGTGACTGGAGGACATACTTTTAGCAGTCGATCTCATCATCTGATTGTGCTCCAATTTCTCATCCACAGATGAGTGGAATAGCCGTTGCTCATTGAAAGGAAGATTGTAGGTGGCACACCTCACATCTTGGGTCAGACCAGCAAAACAGAGCCAGGCAAATTTATGAAGGCCTATGGCATTATCCATGGCCTTTGCATGATAGTCCACTTCACACCAAATTATTTGCCTCAGATTGGAAAACCCAAGCTGCCTTCTTATCAGTGTCTGAAATGTGATCAAGAAAGTGGGTGATCTATTCCCAAAGGAGCTGTTGGTAGGCAGCGATGCATGCTTGGTAGTTTGTTATGACAGAGCTGCTGAGGAGTAATTCTTCTGTGCCATGGCATCACTCTTACAACCCTCCTTACCAGCCGGAGTGGCATGGGCATCTGTGGAAGACCTGGATTGAGCCACTTCTATTATAATCAAATTTGGCTGCGAGTACTTGAAAAGCACAGCACAACCATCTTCCTGTACTCAGTAGAGACCTTTGATCCTCCTCAAAGTGTAAGGAACCAAGCTGGGGATCTGCCAGGAGTACTGTGCCACCTTCTACAACATTGGAAGCATTTGAATGGTTGCCAGAATAGCATTTTGAAGTTTGGCTCTCTTAAAGACTAGGTCTGCCAGAGGTGACTCTGGGTCCTTAAGTGAAAGATCTGGAGCCTTAGTCATTCTGGATACCTGCTCCAAAAAAGTGCCCAGGGTGTCCGAATGGGAGACAGGGTTTTGACATCCCACAGGTGGGTCAAGGGAAGAAATGTAAGGGTCCTCCACTGCTGAACAACCTGAGTTCTGCCCAATTATGACTGCAGAGTGTCTCTGTTGACTCCTTTAGGAGGCTGAGGTGGAAGTGTAACGGGGTGCTGAACAGAGGCAGTGTAATGCCGGTGTTGAGCAGAAGAAGGCCATGCTGCAATCATGACAATTCATTGGCTGGATATGGAGATGGTACCAGTGCTCATGAAGGAAGTGGAGATGTCTCCGAATGTGGAGAAGATGGTGACCTAGTAACTGTGGCTGTATGAAGCCTGGAGTTAGAGGTACAGGGAGGGAGGAAGTGGGGGGTGCTCTCTATAGTACTCATCATGGCCACATAACAATCATAATATGGCTCCCATCTATTATGGCCATTATGCAAATACTGTGGGTATCTATCCCAGTAATAAGGCAGAGATTGCAAATGTTCTTGCCAATAATGGTGGTGTCTTTAATCTCTGTAAGAGTAGGGTGAAGATGGGGAGTGTTGGAATTGAGACCAAGAGCCTTCTCAGGACCAAGATCTTTATCAGTATTGAGAGGTAGCATGAAACCATAGATCCCTGTCAAGCTCAACACACTCTGCAACTTCTGCACCCATAGTTCTCTGGGTTGAGTCCAGGGCCTTATGGGGGCCTAGAGCAGGACACTGGGAGAGAAAAAATGCATCCAGGACCTCCCCTTCTGAGCAGAAAGCAATGATTTGGACATCATTGGAAGATTCTCTCCAGAATAGGGCTAGGGGAATGAGGTTGAAATACTGGTGAAGTTAGGACCCGAGAAGAGGACAGGATGATTCCTGAACAGAAGTTAAAAGTTCCAACATAGCTGAGTCTTGGGGGCAAGGATTTGAGTCTCCTCCTCCTTCTCTGGCTTCCTGTAGCTGAAGAAGATGGATGCTTTTCCTTTTTGTAGCCGCTTCTACAGAGACTTCCTGGGAGTTAGAACACTCTTGGTTTCTGTGCCCTTGAAGTCGGGTTAGAGGGTTTCCAGGGCACTGGAGCAGAAGGCGTCAACCTTTCAGCCAAGGAAACACAGATGCTGGAGTTTGGCTCTACTAGTGAACTGGCTGGTGCTCCATAGTCAAAGATGGATGGGAGCAAATAGCAACAGAGGCCATATGAAATGGAGCCCTGGTGGTGCAGTGGTTAAATGCCAGTACTGCAAGTCACCACTTTGCAAGTTCGATTCCAGCGGGCTCCAAGGTTCACTCAGCCTTCCATCCTTTCGTAGGTCAGTAAAATGAGTACCCAGCTTGTGGGGGCAATTAGCTAACACACATTGGAAACTGTTTAATGCAGTGTAGATGTGTAAATAGCTATTGCTTAAACCAATTTGTAAGCTGCTCTGATAGCCTTGTGGCTGAAGAGTGGGGTATAAATAACTAAATAAAAATAAAATAAAATAAAATAAAATAAAATAAAATAGAATAAAATAAAATAAAATAAAATAAAAAATATTGCGGGTTGTAAAGGCTGTAGTCTGGAGGGCTCCTTCCCACTGTAGAGTTTTAAGACAGGAACCTCTATTAAGCTTCACCTGCTGAGTAAAGGTCTGGCAAGTTGGGCAGAAGTCAATGGTGTGGTTCTTGCCAAGACAGAGGAAAAAGTACACATTACCATTCATATGTGAGATTTTTGCCCTACAGGCAAAACACAGCTTGAAGAAACCCTGCAGGACCATAGACCCCAGAGAAGAACTGGCGATGTAGAGAAATGCCAAAACACCATGAGAACTTCCTAACAATCTAACAACGATGGTGGATGAAAAGGAAGTGGGTTTTGGTGGTAACGCATGGCTTATATGGATGCGAGCATGCAAGTGGGGGAGTAGGGTTGCCTGCCAAAATGCAGCTCTAGAAGCTTCTGAAGATCTCTGCACAGGCGCAGAGCAACCCACGTGTGTGAATCACAGAGACCACAAAGAAGAACCTGGAGGTATGTATTTGCAACTGTTTGGTATTCATGAACACCAGGTGCTATAGGCTATATTTCAGAGGAAGAAACTGGCAAAACCACTTCTGAATATTCCTTGCCTAAGAAAACCCTGTGAAATTCATGTGGTCGCACGAGTCAACAGGTGACTTGACACACACGTAGGCACTTGTTTAGGGGACATGTAGGGACCATTGAAAATTCACAATTACTGGGAAACAGCTCTTGCGATTGCTTGGAAAGTAGCTCATTGACATTTCTACCCCACTTCACATGATCAATCTTTGGCACAAGGGGTAACTGCAACAGGGACCATGCTTATGCTTGTCACAATGGAGATTGTTCACAGGAGAAGGTGGGAATGTCAGTCACCTGCTTCCTGAATGACAGGGGAACAGATCCCCATCGATCACAGTGGGTGCTTCTCAGTAAGTGGGGATTGGGGTGGAATTCACTGCATAGCTCCATAACTATGGTAGTTACGCATTTGTAACTGCTTAATAGGATTCTGGCCAATATGTGCAATAAAACATACAAATTCACTATATCCCTTAGACTCATGCTATAGCCCACCGGATGGTTAAGATAAAAAGCAATATGCAGACACACAGTTGCCATGCTGGAACACAGGCCTGTAAGCTAAAGGTCCACAGAAGGCTAGACATACTGATGGGGAAATATATCTGTGTCCTATTTCTTTCTTTATTTCAGTGTTCATATCCTGCATTTCTAAAAATATATAAATAAGATAGCAAAGACCAAAATCAATAAAATGCTATAAAATAAATGTAAAAACAGCATTGCTAAACTGTCTAGAAAAACAAACAAAATATTGAAAATCAAAATGCAGGTCTAAATTGAAAGCAGCATCCAGAGAAAGACAAGGACTGAAAGAACCAGCAGGACTTCTCTTAGATGGCTATTTCACAGTTTGGGTACAACCACCTTCTGCCCGCATGCTGTACATGAGTAACATTAGGGAAGGATCTCAGTAGTGCCTGGACAGGTTTCTATGGGGTGTGGGATGGTGTTAGGGATGTGATTCCTGAGATATTTTGATCCCCAAGTACAGGTGGAAAAGAAATTTATTCCTTTTGTTTTTCTGTATCAAAAAGTCAATTTTGCAATTCCTGAGATGGTAATTATACGGAGAGCATCTTGCCTGACAAATCCATACATTTCCATAATGCATTTTGGAAAAAAGTGCAAAATCCATGTGTATATTTCAAAAATGTCTACACACTGCAAATACACACAAACATACTTTATTCAATGGAAAATTGCACTTAGATTACATACATATCAAAATTCACGTTTCCATATGGAAGCGGAAGGAGGCAGTCTCTCAACCCATTAAGGGTCCAGGGTAGAAGTAGAATGTTCATAGGATTTTGAAGAATACAATAAGAACTGGACGGGCAGGTTTTCATTTCATTTCAAAAGTTATTTAGAGCTTTAAAGGCCAAAAACAATAGTTTGAATTGAGCCTGAAAACAAACTACAAGTACTGCAAGTCAGTAAGGATCTATTGACCCCATTTAGAATACTGACAGCAGCTGCCTTTTTTTTTTTTTTTTTTTTGGCCAAGTGAATGTTTCAAACTATCATCAAAAACAACCCCATTTAGATGACATCATTATAGCCAAGCCTGGAAATGACTATGGGCTTGTCTACACTGGCCAAATATCCTGACTGTTCCAGAGCCCTGCAATCCAAAGGATACAGGACATTTACCCCAATTTGCCCCCGGACAGTCCAAACGACCCCAGGGCAGATACAGGGCTGGAACAGGATAACGGGATAAGGCCCTTTACTGTGTTTTAAGAAAATACCCAGTTTATTCCATTTCTATCGGGTTGGGCCCACGTGTCTGCAGAAGCCCATCCCAGAACACCATTCCTTACTGCCACCGGTAGCTCCCTGGCTCTCCTGGAAGCCAGGGGTCCTGTAGCATGTGACCAAGGCTGGTCACATATAGGGGGGCTGCAGTCACATGTTGCTGGACCACTTTCTCACTTCTGCATCAGCGAGAAAATGGTGGCAGCTTCAGCAACAGGCCAGCATCCTGTTCGGACTCTGGCCAATTTTCTTCAGGTAACAGGGGAGAAATTGGTCAGCTCCAGAGGCAAGATGCTCTGGTGAAGCCAATGTATCCTATCTGTTGTAGACGACTCCTATGGCACAAATGATTGGAGCCAAGTCTGGTTCCTCCGAAAAAGGGCACAAGCTAAAGTCAGTATGAGGGGCTTCTCTGCTGGTTACCAGGATCAGGGATAGATCCGGCAGCAAACGTGCTGTTTGAGGGTACATGCAACAAGTATCCCACTCTGTACTGGTTTCCACCTATGCCTAGCTTATCATAGCTTCCAATGACCAGTATCTTCATTTTTTCTGGATTAAATTCCAGTTTGTTCACCCATTCCAGGTCTTCTGCTCCCTCTCTGAGATAAGAAGATGGAAATGTGAGACAGAGCTGAGCATCATCCACAAATTGATGACTCCCCAAACCAAGATCTTGAGGACCTCACCCAATTATTCATGCAGGTGCTGAATATGAGGCTAGCAAGATGGATTCATATGCCAAGGCCCGCAGAGTTTAATGTAAGCTTCCTAGGTTCATCTTGGCAAGCTGATCCAGAACAATATGTCAAATTTTAATCCATAGCCTTAGAAAATGCTCATGGGGTCCAAAGGAAACAACAGGCTTGCACTTCAGCCACCCACCAAAGCAAGGATGGGTACCCCTTTCATCTGGCAGGCTCAATTCAATTTCTAAGATGTTCTTGGGGCCACATTCCACTGATGGGCAAGACCAAAGGCAGAAGCATGGGAACAGAAGTACCAACCTATTTTTAGTTAAAAATTTTACTGCTCGTAACTAAACATTAAAAGGAAGTATGGCCATCTGGAGACACCAGAGAGCTAAATTGGGACTCCAGAAGAGCTGGATTCAGCCCCAGAAGCTGAAAGTCCCCATCCTTATACTGGAGCAATCCAGTCCAGGTCCAGGTCCATAACCAGACTAGAGATCAGATAAGCAAGGTTCCAGGTAATTAGTGATAACCTGGAGCTGGTTCATCACTAAACATAAACACTTTGCAAATGAGACAGGTTTGAACATTTCACATTCTATTTTCCTGTCTGATAAAAATGGATATATACACAAATGTGTTAAACAAGAAAGAACTTACCAGGCACCATTCCTGCAAGAGTTGAGGTTGGGTAGCTGCCCTGTCCAGTTGGTGGTACATGGGGTGGGTAGCCAGGCAAGGTTGTACTTGCCATATCACGACCTGGCAAGGAAAAAATGAGGAAGACCTGATTACAGTGTGGCATCTAAGGATCCCTACTTTAAATCCCTAGTTTACATATCAACTGTGAACTTACTCTGTGGCCTTAGGAAGAGTACTCCCTCTCAGCTTCAGTTCCCCATCTATAATACAACAGCTTTCCCCAGGCTGACTCACTCCAGATTCCTGGACCACAACTCCTACAACTTTTGAAAACTCCCCTTGGATTACTCAAAAATCATGCCAAAGGAGTTGGAAAATTTGTATCAAGTCAAGCCAAGGGCTAAAAAATTGCCCTCCCCCATATGCCAAAGCAACATGAGCCCCCTTTTCTTGCCTCTGTACAAAATGAATGAGGAATTGAGGGGACATACAAGAACCATGGGGGGGGGCATCCAATTCTCTGATCTTTATCCCGCAACTCCTTTCTCCCACTCCCAAACCAAGCCCCTTTAATGTGAAGTTGAAGGCTTTCACGACCAGCATCCATAGATTTTCCTTGGTTTTTTTCTGGGCTGTGAGGCCGTGTTCTGGAAGCTCCTTTAGTTTTGAGGAGGGGGACACAGAGAAGAATAAATTGGAGAAATTGGAAATTGGGAGAGAGCCACTCCAACTCTAAGTCCTTTATGGTGAGGGGCTTTCTTCCTCTCTGATTTTGCCTCTGCAGAAGCTTCCCAGCATGAGATATCTACTCTTTGGATAACATTTCAGTCAATTAAAATAAACTCAGAGGACACTCTGGCCTTCTCGTGAAGAAGAAGAAAATTTAAGGAAACCCAAACAACTACAATTGCCAAGATGAAACTTATAGCTCAGCTTGGTGTAATTAAAACACCCAGGAAAACCTGTGTTATGCAGGAAATCCAGATCCAACCAGTGTGGGAACGCAAGTGCTGTACCCGCATGCCAAGTCATATAGCTAGATATTACCACCACAAGAGTCACCCTGCATTCAGGAAGGAGGCCCCCAGCACATGATCAAAGCCCCCTTCCTGGCTTTAGAGGGAGCAATGTGCAACAGCAGTGGAGGAGACCACCAGTACAGGCCAGCATGTCCATGCAGACTTCCTCCCATTTTGTGTAGGAAATGGGGGAGGGGGGAAGAGAGATGAGCCAGATCCATGGGCAGAATATGCCAGTGGGAAGCCAGTGTCTTCTGGCAGATCTAGACAAGCCCTGAGAAACAACAGTATCATTTCTTCCATTGCCAAAGTAATTCTATCTTTGAAGCATCTAACTTTCATATCTATATGCATAGCGTTGTTTCTACAAATCTACTTAACATTTGATGCATTTGAAGAACTAGGTATGTTAAAATGTTCACAGATTATACCAAGAGCAAAATGAACACAGGGTGACTTTTTAGAATAATTATCCATATTAATACAGAATTTGAATTTGAAATTGGGGCAACTGCCTTCAGCCCCACTACCTCTGCACTTTTGGCTCTGGAATGAGGCCATCTGCTATTTGATTGGAAAGTCATCAGAAAGGAACAATTAGTGAAAACTATTACTGAAATAAAGGAAGAATGATTTCCAGTAAGACAAGATTGAGCTCCAGAGACAAACCTATTGTTTAGTAAAGTATTTCATAAGAATACTCTGTATTTTTCAGAGGAAAATGTTATGCAGGCCACAAAGCATGACAAGACCGTGTACAGTGTGTAGCTGGGAAGGAATTTTGTATGTACTCATAAAAGTCATGTCTAGAGATGTAACATTTCTGGAACTTTTAAAGCCATAGGAAAAAATGTGGGGTTTTTTTTCAGAAAAAAATGGAAATTTTTAGAAAAATTGAAAAAATGCAACACTAGCACTTTTTACAGATTCATAGGATCATAGAGCTGGAAGAGACCACAAAGGCCATCTAGTCCAACCCTCTGCCATGCACCCCTCCAATCAAAGCACTCCCAACAGATGGCCATCCAGCCTCTGTTTAAAAACTCCCAAAGAAGGAGACTCCACCAGATTGAAAGTCCCTCTGTTACTTTAGGAACATATGACTAAGTACAATTTGATTTGGCATAAAATTATCACTTATATTTATTTATTTATTGATTTATACCCCGCTCTTCAGCCAGAAGGCTATCAGAGCGGCTTACAAATTGTTTTAAGCAATAGCAATTTACACATATATACTGCATTAAGCAGTTTCCAATGTGTGTTAGCTAATTGCCCCCACAAGCTGGGTACTCATTTTACCGACCTACGAAAGGATGGAAGGCTGAGTGAACCTTGGAGCCCGCTGGAATCGAACTTGCAACATGGTGGCTTGCAGTACTGGCATTTTAACCACTGCGCCACCAGGGCTCCAATTGGTATATTAAAGATTTTATTGTCTTAAAGATATTAATCATGCTAAAATAAAACATTCCATAATTGATTTTCTTCCTTTTCTCAATTTTTTCAATTTTTTGGACACAAACAAACAGGCTTCAGGAAAAAAAATGTGCAAAACTTTTTTTCTGAATTTCCTTGGCTTTTTTCTGGGCTTTCACATCTCTAGTCATGTCAGACTTGTTTACATATTTGAGGGCTTCAAGGAGCTGGTGGGGCACTGAAGGTCCACAAAAGTGGGTTCCTAGAGCTCCCATGAAGCCTGTGGATTGCATGCTGGTGTACATGGATTCAGGAGATCACAGTACATGTTCTGTGTAGGCTTCCTTGTACGGCTTATTGTATGTGTGTATGTGTGCAAATATATAAAATATAAATAATCTCAATTATTTATCTGACTACTTTGCCTGAGGGGTAATCTTGAAAATTAAGAGTGTTGATAAGAAATCGAGGTTGGGGTTCGATCTTAGAAACTACAAGTAGAACTTGTAATTATAAGTATAATTGTACCTATACTAATCAATCTGACTAGTTGCAAGTTGATATAATATAGGACTGAACAGAATTGTGGGTACCTAATTTGAATAACTAACTGAAAGGAAGTAATTGTGTGTATTGTTTAAAGTGAGTGATAAAGTGATTCTCACTTTGAGTAAAATAAAGTAGATTTTGAGGAAAATGAAGAGACCCACGAAACACAACTGGACAACTTGTATTTGTAAAAGAACAGTAAGAAAGGAGTTACTTTTACATTGTTAAATGGCTGCTAGTACAAGAGCCAAAACAGCTAGTGGTCAAATACAAACACAAACCTTAACTTCAAGAAGAGGCTCATCTGATAATCCCTTGAAAGAATCAGACATTGGACTCCAAATTTTGGAAGAATTATGAAATTTTAAACGAGATATTAGAGAAGATTTTAAATTTCTCAAAAAAGAGGTACTGACGGATATAGAGAGAATTGACAATAAATCAGATAAGCTGCAAACAGAATTGAAAGACTTAAAAGTAACAGTGGAAAACACTCAAACTAGAGTAGAGAAACTAGAGAAGAGCGTGACTTCAATTACAAAGGACCAGGAAAAGGAGAAGAGTGCTATTTTGCTTCAGGAGATGAGATACAGGGATAAATGTATTAAAATGAGAGGTGTGCCTAAATCAATGAGAGAAGATTTATGGGAAAAGATAATCCCAGTCTTGCTAAGTTTATAGACACCAAAGAAGAGGACCTGGAGTAATCAACTGACAAGCTCTTTTGTGCCAACTCTTTGGTAGCAAGAGAAAGGAAGCTGCCAAGAGATGTTATAATCTCATGTGCGAGAGCAAGGATAAAGGAAAGGATACTTCAATCGAGCTACTCTGAAAAGTTGTTGATAGAAGGGAACAAGATAAAAATCTTTAAAGACATTCCGACAGAAGTTTTGAGGAAACAACAAGAATATAAACCCCTGATACAGAAGTTAAAAAAGAATAATGTTTTCTATAGATGGGAGCATATCGAGGGGGTTACATTCTCAAATGAACAAAGAAGATATAAAATAAATACATTGGAGAAAACGAAAGAGTTCATTAAAAAATTAGAAGAGGATGAATTGAGAAGGACAGAAGCAAGATTTTAAAAAAAGGAAAGAAAAAGGAGAACAAGGCCCACCAGAAGACCAATCAGAAAAAAATAGTCAGTCAAAAACAGGAAATAATGATAAAGATGGAATGGATGAAGAGGATAAGAAAGAATCCTCAAGTGTGGAAGAGCAGCTGGAAGAAGAAGACAGGAATATTGATAGCGAAGAAGGAGCAGATCATTAAAGTAATAAAATGGCTATAAAAATACAATCTTAGAATGTAAAAGGTCTAAGCAATCCGAAAAAGAGAAACCAAGTATTTCATCTATTAGAAAAAAGCAAGGCTGAAATCATCTGAAATCATACAAGAGACAAAAATCCGAGAAAAAGATTCTAAATTAGTTAGTAGGAAAAAGCTTGGCCAATGTTTCCTATCATCTTCAAAAGAGAAAAGGAAAAAAAGGAGTGGCAATCTATGTGAGTAATAAATACCTGGCTGTTGAAATACTGAATGACAAAGATTGCCATTATGTAGGAATGGAGATTAACCTGATCAGCATTAAGCTGACACTGATTGCAATTTATGCTCTGAATGGAAAAAAATACCACTTTTACAAAAAACTGTTATCAAGAACTTGCTAACTTAGATAAGAGTAATATAATAATAGCAGGAGATTTTAATGGTGTGCTTCAAGTGGCAAGGGACAGATCATCATTCTCAAACAAATTACATCAGGGCATCCTGCCAAAAATTTGCCAAAACATACTAGATTGGCTTAAAAGATGTATGGTCAACAAAATTTGGAGATAAGAAAGGTTTCACATTTTACTCTGAAGCCCACAAATCTATGTCAAGAATAGGTATGTTCTGGGCCTCGACAGAACTGTTGACAAGATTAAAGAAATGGAAATAAATGAGAAAATAATTTCAGATCATAACCCTATAGAAATTCAGCTAAAAATGACAAAAAGAGAATTCACATGGAGATTGAAGAGACAAAGAGCTCATGAATAGAATCAAGAAAGAAATATCGTACTTTTTTGAGGCGAACAAAGGAGAAGAAATTCCAGAGAAAACAGTTTGGGATGTGTTTAAAGTAACAATTAGAGGAATCTGTCTTCAAAGAGGAGTGGAAATAAAAAAAGGAAAACAAGAAAGAAACCAAAAATTGACACAAGTGTTAAAGTTAAAAGAAGAAATTTTAAGGAAACATCCGGGGAACAGACAGATACAGAAGGAAATAAAATTGCTACAAGCAGTATTGAAAGCTGACTTAACGGAAGCAACAGGTAACAAACTAAAATGAAGCAAAGATATTTTGAGAACTCTAACAAGGTGGGCAGATGGCTCGCACATCGACTGAAGAAAGATTTGGAAAAGAAACTGATAACAGAGATAAAAACGGACGAAAAAGCCTGTTACATGCAAGAAGACATCAAAGTGGCTTTCAAAACTTTTAATGAAATTTTATATAGAAAAACAGATCTAAAAGATAGTCAGCTAGAGGAAATGGAAATGTTTATAGAAGATAACATACAAGGGAAAATTACAGATGATATGAAAGAGAAACTATCACAACCTTTCAGTAAAGAGGAAATAATACAAGCTATCAACCAGATGAAAACTGGGAAATCATCTGGTCAGGATGGCTTTATTATAGAATTTTATAAAAAATTTCAAGAAGAGCTAGTAACACCATTGCTTCAAATGATAAATAAAATTAAAGAGGATGGAATCCCAGACTCTTGGAAGCTTGCAAATATAATCTTAATCCCTAAATAGGGCAAGGATAAAACGAAGGTAATAAACTACAGACCAATTTCGCTTCTCAATGCCCATTATAAAATATTTGCTACAAACCTGGCAAATAGAATAAATACAGTAATTAAAGAAATAATCCACGAAGATCAAACAGGTTTTATTAAGGGAAGACAAATGTCATTAAACATAAGAACTATGCTTAATGCAATCGAGTATTATGAAAGAACAAACTATAAAAAAGCAGCGCTCATTTTTGTAGATGCCAAGAAGGCTTTTGATAATGTCAATTGAATGTACATAATGAAAACATTGGATGCATTAAATTTTGGAGAAAATTTTATCAGGACTATAGGTGTTATTTACAAATTCAGAAACCCTACTTAACAATAAATGGTGAAAAAAACAGGAATTTTTGACATTGGAAAAGGAACCTGTCAAGGTTGCCCACTTTTACCAGTCCTCTTTATCCTAGCTCTGGAGCCCCTAAACAATCAAATAAGAAAAGACAGCAGCATTCCTGGCTTGAAAGTCAAAGAATACGAGTACAAAATCAAAACATTCGCCGATGATCTGGCAATAATTTTGGAGGATCCAGTGGAAAATATTGGGAATTTAGTGGATATATTTTAAAAATTTGATGAATTTTCAGGTTTCAAACTAAATAGAGAGAAGACTGAAATCATAACCAAGACTCTATCAAAGAAAAATGAAAAGCAACTACAATTTAAATCGGGATGCAAATTCGAAAAGAAAGTGAAATAGCTTGGAATTTGGCTAAGTAAAAGAAATATAGATCTTTTTGAAAATAATTATAAGAAATTATGGTCTGAAATTAAAAAGGACTTAGAAAGATGGAGCAAACTTGATTTATCTTGGCTAAGGAAAATAAATGCAATTAAAATGAACATTTTGCCCAGATGTTTGTATGTTTTTCAAAGCCTCCCGATCCTGCAAAATGATAAAACAATACAACAGTGGACATTTGAGCTGAACAAGTTTATTTGGGGTGGGAGGAAGCCAAGAATTAAATGGTCAACTCTGATGGCGAATAAGAATTCAGGAGGGGCTTCACTACCAAACTTGAAATTGTATTATTTAGCTTGTGGAATGAATTGGCTACAGAAATTGGTCAAACTCTGTGATAACTGAACACTAGCACTAGAGATACCGCTGGCACACGTATTTAGCATATGGAAAATCAGAAATAAAGAAGGATTTTGGTAATCATGTTGTAAGGAAGGTCCTCATGAGAATCTGGCAAAAAATAAAGGGACAATTTTACATCAAATTGCCCAGCTGGATATCCCCCCACAAAGCTATGTTAGGAAGATGGGAAGAAACCAAAACATGGTTAAGCTATAAGGATCTGATAGATCAAGAAAAATGGTTAAGCAGAAAAGGAATAAATATAAGAACTCAAGAAGAATTGGAGAAAACAGGTACACAGATGAACTGGTTCAAGTTTTTACAGCTGCAAAATAAATTTCAAGAAGATAAAAAGAAATATGATTTTGAGATCTTGGAAAATTATTTGGACAAGATAATTTGGGGAAAAGATGAAAAGACAATAACACAAATTTATAATTTATTATTGGCAAGAGAACTAGAAAGTGAAACTGTGACCAAGGCAATGGGAGAATTAATAGAGATGGAAGAATGGGAGAAATCATGGGAAGTTACGAATGCTTTCACCGCATGTCTATTATTGAAGGAAAACCACTTAAAAATGATAAACAGACAGTACCTAACCCCAGCTAGAATTAGTAAAATCTATAAAACAAATGAGAATCAATGTTGGAGATGTGGGAAAGATTTGGGCATGCTCTTTCTTCCACATGTGGTGGAGTTGCCCAATTGTTAAATTTTTTTTGCTAAAAATACATAAAATGATGCAGGAAATATATAGCACCCAATATGAAATGTGTCCAAAGTTATATCTATTAAATATTACAACGGCTATTGAAAAGACAACTCTAAAACAACATTGGAGGACTATGCTCTATTTAATAACGGCAGCAAGGCTGATGATCACTGCAAAATGGAAGAAAAAAGAATTGCTCCCTGTTGATGACTGGCTACTTAAGATCAAAGAGATGTAAGAGAATGACAGATTAACTCATATTCTAAATAAGAAAAAGACAGTAAAAATTAAGGAAGAATGGACCCCGGTACAAAAATTCTGGATGAAAAGATGGAGAATAAAAGAGGACTTAATCACACTAACAGACTAGTAAAAAATAACTTGTAATATCGGGAGTAGAAAAGGGATGGCAAAAGAAAATTAACAGAGGAAGAGAAAAGGAGTAAATAGGATGATACTGTGTAATGGAAGCAAAATCAAAACATATGTTGTACAATATTTGACATTCAGACAAGCAGACTGTAAAATAGACCTGTGTACGCTTATATATACAAATATACTTACAAGTATAAGTTGGTTATTATAGTAATTAATAGAGGAGCTAAGAAATAATCAAACAAGAAGTAATTCATATTAAGATGTAGAACGGAGGAAGTCAATGTTATGTTAGTTTATTTGTTTGTGTAGTGCAATGGTGGAGGAGGTCATTTAAGAACACAAGATATATTAGAGTCCTTTAATTATTTAAATAACAAGTAAAAGGTAATAATGTTTCTGTTGATAAAGAAGGATAAAAACAGAAGGTAAAGTAAGTGTGAAGGTATGAGTAAAGTGAAAACAGATTTATGGATGGGAGGGGTAGAGAGGTGGTAAGTAGGAAGGAAGGCAGGATGAAGGAAGAGAGATAAAAAGTAGGACTGGAAAGGTTGAAGGAAGACGGAAGATGGAACAATTATACGATTAAACGTACAAGGTTATGTTCATATTTATGTTTATGCTTTTGTTTATATCTATGTTTATGTTAATATATATGACTAATAATGTTGGATTGGGATTGGATTATACAAGAACTTTTTTGTATGTATGTTGATAAAAGTTTTGTTAAATAAATATTTTAAAAAATAAAAAAATAAAAATCACCTTGATTGTATAATGTTAAAGAGTGTTCAGGTATAACAAATCAAGAGTGTCACAGACCTGGGTTTTTTTTTTCCAGATTAAGTGATTTTAATCTTTAAGTGATCTTCAATAAGTGTCCAAACAAATCTGAGGCCCAGCCAAGAAAAATATTCTTTACTGAATTCTCTCTTGAAAATTTTTGGGGGCAAAGCCAAATCTAGATCATCTTCCCTGAGACTCCAGAAAACTAGGCAATTTTACTTTTAGCATAGAAAATAAGTTTAGAACACTGCAAGCAATCCTTTTCTACTTTTTGTCTTGCTGGTGCATGAGGCCCAACTTTAGAAACAACTATGCTTACACTTACTTCCAGAAAGAAGTGTTTTAGTAGGAGATGAATTGAGTCCCATCCTTCAAAAACAGGTCTGTGACACTCTTGATTTGTTATACCTAAACACTCTTTAACTATCCCATTATACAATCAAGGTGGTTTTAACAATGGTTAAAGTTGGATTTCCTCCTTCAGTTCAAAGTTGTGGATTAGGTGGATATTTCATCTTGGCTTTGAAGGGGCAGTACCTAAAATCTGTCACCCAGATCCAGGCATTATGGTACCTGGAGCAAAATTCATTTGAACATTTGTAGCTCCTAAGACAGTTTGGGACAGGGGTCCTGAAGGGGCAGGGAAAAGTAATGAATTTCATAAACTTTTCTTACAAGGCATCTAATGGGGGATCAGGTCTCTTACCAATCAAGATTCTGGCAAGACCTCATTCCAGAGGGTGTCTCTGCAGAATCCCTCAAATCTCAGCTTTCTTTTAAAACAGTGTTCATGAAGATAACACTAAAGAGATGCTAAAGAATGATAAGGCAGACCCTAAAAACTGTTATAAATTAATGCTGGGAGTTAAAGGAGGCTTTAAAGTCTATGATAAACATCTCCTTTTTTTTAAAGCAAAAAGCAGTCCTTGTATATTTTGAAAACCATTAATGTCACCTTAATCTTTGAGCAAACACAATCCTCCAAGCCTTTCTTTGTGCAAACATTATCTTTGTTATCTCACCTATATGCATTTTTGTCTTTCTTTTAAAAAAACAAAATGAAAAACAAAGGAGAATCACAAAATAGCCCTTGAAATTCAAACAGTTGAACTGGGCAGAGGTTTGGGTTAAGATGGGAACAAGAAGGCTGGAGTGTGAGGCAGGGAGCAAGTCAGACTGAACTTCCAAGTATTGTAAATATGCTTATACTGTAATGAGTTGGACAAGTTTGTGCTGTTTAAAGCACCTTGGCATAATTGTAGGCAGTTTTACTTAAGCAAGACCATGTTGTTTGAACAACAACAAAAATGAATTAGAAAATATGTGGAGAACCAGGAGATGCCAGCAATATGGGTACAAACCAGAAAAGGCTCTTGTTTGCACAACCCTCAGGCATACTAGCTTCCAATTCCTTCCTTGCTTCCTTGCTTGTTTGCTTCTTTTTTTAGAGCATTGTATTTTTTTATAGCTCTAATCCCTTATAAACCACAGCATTTTTCAGGTGCTCTGTGTAAGTGAAACTATAATCTCTGGTAAAACACTGCTTAAAGCAGTGTAGCATTAGGCCAATCCAGTCCAGGCTCTGGATTTCCTCTCTGCCTAGCTACCACTGTCAGAGGATTTCAGCCTGAAAGGGTATCTAAAGCCACAGAGATGGGAACAGCAAGACCAAGGGTACCTTACAAAGCTAGGGAGGGTTAAGAGACCAAACGTTATTTGTCCCAGCATTTTGGAGCTCCTTGCAGCTGACCTCTTTTCATCAAGTTTTCAGGAAAGAGCAGCCCATTCCACCCTTTTTCTTCCTAAGTATTTATGTTTGTGTGTGGAGGGGAAGAGGAGACCCCAAGTAATTCACACCTCTCAGCAGCTTAGAGAAAAAACTGAGAGAGGGACAGGGGATACTGGTAAATCAGGGAGGAGGAACATCACAAACTATCATGAAACTATCATGATATGATAAAACGCTTGCCTGTTTTGGATCAGGTAAACACTGTAGGATGGTACTCTTTCTCTATTTGCACTAGCCATGTTGCTGGAAGCACCCGACAAATGACAACAGGGCCTTTAGCTTGCCAGTGTTCTGCTTGAAAATCTCAGTTCTCCAAATTTTTAGCTTTTTAAAAATTTACTGTAGCATGTTTATTGACAGGACTGTAAGTTTAAAGAGGCCATACACCACTCAGCTACTCCAGATGGATGTAATAACAGCTTACATTTTTACATAAAATCCTTCCACATCTTAAGTCTGATTTCCCAAACTCTAACTAAGCACTCCAAAGGCATTGAGACTGAGGAAAAAGAGAAGCAGTGATATCCTGCTTCATCCCCTCCCTCACTGCATGACCAGAGCAATAAATCAAAAAGGACAGAACTTTTGTTCTTCACTTCCTTGTCAATTATACCAGTTGTTTTGTTCCAGTTCCCCACTGCTGCCAGAGCAATGGGCACTGGACTCATGGACGCATTTATGTCCACGGCTGCTTGGGTGGTCAGATTTTCCTAACCTGGGGATAAACTGATGGGCACACAACATTTACATATTTTACTTTGAGAACTCATTGGTGGGCATTTTGCTCAGATACAACATTTGGATTTAGATGCCTGTTCTTACAAAATTTAATAAACTTTAACCTCACACATACACACATTATACTTTTAGGCCACAGTACCATTATATGTATAGCTATGTGCCTGAGTTTTCATGCTATCTACACACAGTGACTACACCCACCTTTTCCTCCTCCTGCTCCAAAGTAATCTGGTAACCAAGTTCATTACCTCTGCATAAATTCAATGCTTTATTATTTTTGTTATTAATATTAATAAATAACAACAACAATTCTGCTCTGTCCTTCTTGCCAAGATGCTATCAAGTTAGTGAACAACAAACCTAAAAACTATAAAACTATAAAGTTAAAATATAGTCCTTCGTGCAACCATTGAAACAAAAGCACACTAAAAATAATATAAAATGTGAAGTTAAAGAGATACATTTGGACAGCTTTTCTGAGAGCCAAAAGCAATCACAATTTTAGAGGCAGTGCATTCCACAGTCTGAGAGCTGCATGGGAGGATGCCCTTTCCTGTATGCCTGACAAAGGGGTTTTGTGGGCAGCGGTATCTTCAAGAGAAAGCCTCCTAAGATCTTAAGAACTTGACAGGTTCACAATAAAGTCCCTGAGCTGTTAAGGGCATTCATTTTCTGCTTGTTTTAATGGCTTCCCCTATTTGCTTCATAAATGTGATGGCAGAAATTGAAGGAGGTACAGTCCATAGTGGATCCTGGTTGGGCAAAACTGGACCTTAGATCCACCAAATTTGCCTGCCTTTTAGTTGGTCTGACACATATACTGTACTGGTCATCTTCAGTTTTCCTTCTAGTCCTCTGGCATTTTAGTGTTATCCTTCCTGTTTCTTTGCCAAATTCATAAATTAACGCATAACATAACTTGGGAATGTTACTTATGGGAATACAGTTCCTAGAATTTCCCACTAGCCTAACAGTTAGCCATGCTGACCAGGGGATTCATGGAGTTATAGTCCAAAAATCAACATTTCCAAGTTCTTCATGTGGAATCCTGTCCCCACCCATGAAATATCTCCAACATTGTTGAAAACTAGTCAGCTTCCCTCAAAATCCCATTGATGTTTTTCCAGAAATTTATTATATTTTGATCAAATAGAAACTTACTTTGAAACTTACTCAAGGAATTGCTAACCGGAAGCTCCAGGATCTGTATTTTGTGTAATATAGAGGTATGCTAGTATGTTGGGAAAGTCTTTTAACAACAGAAAGTGAAACTTCTCTAGCACAAAAATCCTGGCACCTTTATCTTCTGTCTGCTGCTGCTTCAGCTGAGTTATGGCCTGCTTTCTTTTCCATCTTTTGCTTTTGGGCAGTGGAAATGGTTTTTTATCATATAAAAACAAAAGAAAATTCATACCAGCATACTTTAGAGATTCTACTCTGAGTTATTATCACCTTAGCTGTCAAGAAAGGGCTCAAAGGAAATCTCAAGCTATTTGTTTTCATAGTGATTCTCTGGGTACATAGAGTTCTGTTTTTTGGTGACTAAATAACAGAACTCCTAGAAAGGCAGAATCCCAAAGCATCTGATGATGAAAGTTCTGATGTATCTCAAAGCATCTGATGATGAAAGTTCTGATGAAATGGTTTATGAGAAATAACCTGGTTCTGAACCACTCATGGAGGCAGAGTAATGCAGGATCCACTGAACGTATTACGGCTCCCCTTCTTGTAATTTAAATCCACTGGTTTGTTTCCTGCTCCTTAGATCAGCAGAAAATAAGCTTGCTCTATCTTCTATGTGACATTCCTTCAAATATTTAAAGATGACTATCACCTCTCAGTCTTCTCTTCTCCATGCTAAGCTGTTCCTCATAGGGCTTGGTATCCAGAACTTTTGCCATCTTGATCGCTCTTCTCTCAACACATTCCAGCTTTTCAATATCCTTTTTGAACCGTTGTGCCCAGAACTGGACACAATATTCCACATGAGGTCTGAACAGAGCGGAATATAGTGGTACTATGATTTCCCTTGAACTGCACTCCTGTTAATGAAACCTAGAATTGCATCTGCTTTTTTGGGCACCACATCACACTGTTGACTCATGTTTAACTTGTGATCTACTAAGACCCTTAGGGCTGGTCTAGACGAGGGAATAAAATGTGGTTTGTTGCGAACCTACACCAATTTACAGCAGCTTTCATTTGTCTCAACAATCTTTTTGCAAGGTCGCTGGTGCGTGAGGCTATCCATGTTTGCTGTTCACACGGAGGCATGCCAGTGAAACAAGATGGTTGGCATGAGTGAATTACTCGTGGCTTTATACTCCCAACTTGCTCCCATCAAACAGTTAAAAAAAAACACACTCCTAAATCCAAGCTGTGGAAGAGAGATCTTCTGCTTAAAGAACGAAGGGAAAAAACCCAAGAAAAGCTATTTTGTCACCTCAGCACATGATCGCTACGACAATCCACTATGGCGGTTCCAGGTGGTTCCTTCTTAGCAAGCTCTGCCCCCATGCACGTCTGACCAATCTGCTATCCTCTTCAGGAATGTGCTGTGCTGTGATTTGGTTGTCCTAATGAGTAGGAGTGCACATTTCCCCTGCAGTTTTTAAAAAACTTGGGGAGTTTTCCTGAATTTTGCTCCCCCTCCCTCCAAAAACGACAGAATGCTGTGGAATCCCATTTAGACACATGGGATTCCACCCGGATTCTATGAGGATTTATTTCACCATCTGGATCTTCTTCACATGTGCTGTTATCTCACCCATCCTGTATTTGTGCATTTAGTTTTTCCTGCCCAAATGCAGTACTCCACATTTATCCCTGTTAAAATTCATTTTGTTAGTTTTGGCCCAACTCTCCAATCTGTCAAGGTTATTTTGAATTCTGATTTTGCCCTCTGGAGTATTAGCCACCCTACCAGGTAGCCCTGGTGGCACAGTGATTAGATGACAGTACTGCAGCCACAATGTTGTGAGTTCAATCCTACAGGGCTCCAAGGTTGACTCAGCCTTCCATCCTCCTGTAGGTCGGTAAAATGGGTACCCAGCTTGTTGGGGGTAATTAGCTAACACATTGTAAAACATTTAGGGAGGGCTTTGCACTGATAAGTGGTATAGAAATATAAATGCTGTTGCTAATCTGGTGTCTTTTGATAAGCATGTTTTCTATTACATCATCCAAGCCATTTATAAATATGTTGAACAACACCAGGTCTAGCACCCTGCGAAATCCCACTAGTCACTCCAGGATGAAGAGCAATCATTAGTGAGTATTCTCTAAGTTTGGTTCCTCAATCAGTTATAAATCCACCTATCAATAGCACTGTCTAGCCACCATTTTACCACCTTGTCTGCAAGAATGTCATGCAGGACCTTGTCAAAAGCCATATTGAAATCAAGATATACTACATGCATAGCACTCCTCTTATCTACCAAGATGGAAGCTTGTGATTCTGTCCAAAAGAGAGATAAGATTAGTTTGGCATGGCATGATTTCTGAAACCCATGCTGGTTCTTAGTAATCATAGCATTCCTTTCTAAGTGCACACAGACTTGACTGTTTAGTGATCTGTTCTAGACCCTTTCCTGATATCAGTGTCAAGCTGACAGGTTGGTAGTTGTTTGGGTCCACTTTTTCTCACTTTTTGAAGATGAGGACAATATTTGCACAGCTCAGTCTGCCAGGACCTTTCCAGTTCTTCAAGATGATCAACAGTGGCTCTGAGATTACATCTGCAAGTTCCTCTAATACCACTGGATGTAGTTCATCAAGCCCTGGAGACTTGAATTCTTTTAGAGTAGCTAAGTATACTTGTAATACCTTTATCTATTCTGGGCTGAAGTTCCGTTATTGCATCCTTTGTTCTGTTTTCATAAGGTAGAGCATGGTTTCCCTTTTGGGAGAAGATGGAGTCAAAGAAGGTTTTGAGCAGTTCCGCCTTCTCGCTACATCATTAGTATTTCATCTTCTTCTTCATGAAGTGGCCCTACACTTCCTTGTTCTTCCTCTTGCTCTAAAGATAGTAAAAAATTCCTTGTTTTCTTTCAAACCTCTCTAGCAATTGCAAGCTCATTCTGACCTTTAGCTTTTCTGACGTTCTCCCTAAAGTATTGTACTGGCTATAAATTTGTATTCCTCTTTGGTGATTTCCTCCTCCTTCCACTTCTTGTACATGTGTCTCAGCTCATCTGAAAGTTCTTTGTACATCCACCTTGGTTTCTTTAGACACCTTCCATTTTTTTCCTCTTTGTAGTTGTTTGCAACCGTGCCTTTAATAAAACATATTCATGGGTAGCCATATTGGCCATGTAGCAAAATACAACAAAATACAAAATCCACAAACAGCAATAACTTTTGGGGGCCAACTCCAAAGCATAAAATACATCACGTAAGCCTTCAAAGCTTCATTGGCTTCTTCATCAGACAAATATGTTAAAGAGAAGTTACTTTTCTGTTGCTAATGGAAATTTTATTACCAGTCTTTTACTGCCCCCTGTCCCCTTCCTCACATGGCCAAGAAGAGGAGTGGCCTCTGCCTGTATTGAGTGCCATCTTAACAGACAACAGAATAACATCTGAGACAAAATGTAGGCCTGTGACTCCAACATCATCACCTTTCTTCTCCTGTATGATTTTTAACATCTTTGATGAACAAGCCAGTGATGCTTCAGAAGCTTGCATGATGTATTTTATGCTTTGTGATCCACTATGTCCCTTTCATATGTACGACTGCCAAAACAGGCCTCCCCCATCCAGTACTTGTGTTGTTACTATATTTATCTCTATTAAATCTCATTTTGTAAGTTTTGACTCAACGATCCAGCCTGTCTAGATCATTTTGAAGGTTGATTATTTCCTCTGTGGTGTTGGCTGTCAGTCTTAGCTTTGTGTCATCTGCTGATTTAATAAGCAGCCCTTCTATACTCTCATCCAATTCATTTACAATAAAAATTAATCATACAATGCCTAGGAGAGAACTCTCCACTTGAGGCCTCTCTCCAAGAGGATGCTGAATTATCAATTAACAGAAATTGAGTATGATTGCTCAATCAGTTGTGGATCTACAGTACTTTATTGTAGTATTGTCCCTCTCACTATATACAGTATATATATCCCCCCTCACTTTCTCACCAGCATTCCTGCAATCTACCAGACTAGAAACTCTGTCAAAAAAGGAGGAAAGTTTGAGCTGGCATGACTTACTCCTGACAAATCCGTGTTGACACCAAGTAATCAATGCATTATTTTCTAGATGCTCACAGAATGACCACTTAATCTGGTCCAGAATTTTGCTCAGTACTGATGTTAGCTTCACTAGTCTTTAGTCTTTCTGAAGATATGGGACATTTGTCTGTTCCCAGTCTTCAGTCACCTCTTCTCCAGGCACATTCAAAGATTACAGACAGCACGTCTGAAGCTCTTTTAGCTCCTGGGAATGTTATTTATTTATTTATTTATTGTTTATTCAATTTATATCTCACCTTTCTTCCAAGATAGGATTCAAGGTGGCTTAAAATAATTTTAAAAGATCAAGCTAAAACATTAATTTACAAAAGTTAAAAAAGAATTAAATAACAACGTTATTTAAGATACATGATTAAAAACACTTAGAACATATTTAAAACATATTTCCAATAAAGATTTTAAAACTACAGCACACTACTTCACACTCACTACTGCTCCATAAGTAAAACCCAACCTGACCCCCCCATGGAAGGGAGTTCCACAGCTTGGGAGCAGCCATGGAGAAGTCCTCAACAACCACACCTGCGAAGGTAGTAGAACTGAGAGAAAGCCCTCCCATGCAGATCTTAAAGTTTTCATTGGCTCTATAAAGAGATACTGTTTCTCAGAGTCCAAAACCACCTCACTCTGAATTCTGCCCAGAATGGAGCAGTAGCCAATACAAATGTTTCAACAGGGAAATCACATGATCCCTATAAACAACCCTGGGTGAACAGACTGGCCAGAACATTTTGGACCCACTAAAGTTAACAGTTTCCAAAGGTGGCCCCACATAGAGTGTGTTACAGTAGTCCAAATGGGCTGTAATCAAGGCATGTATCATCGTAGCCAGATCTGGCTTCTTAAAGAATGAGTGCAGCTGATGCACTAGTTTTAGCTGTGCAAATGCACTCCTGGCTACAGCTTAAACCTGGGCATCCAGGCTCAGATCCGAGCCCAGGAGTATACCCAAACTGTGAACCTGAGATTTCAGGAGGAATGTAACCCAGTCCTACACAGGTTGAATCCCTATTCCCTGATCTGCCTTCCAACTGACCAGAAACACCTCTGTCTTGTCTGGGTTAAGTTTCAATTAGTTCACCCTCATCCAGTCCATTACTGACAGCAGACACTGGTTTAGTACAGAAACTGCTTCAGGAATCAGATGGAAAGGAGAGATAGACTTGTGTGTCACCAACATACTGATGACACTGAACCCCAAAATTCCAGATGACCTCTCTCAGCGTTTTCTTGTAAATATTAGCATGGCAGAAAGAACAGAGCCCTGAGGTACACCACAGGATAGTGGCCCAGGTGCTGAATATGCATCCTCTGGCACCACCTTCTGAGTCTGACCCATCAAGAAAGACCAGAGCCACTGTAAAACGGTGCCACCAAGCTCCATCCCAGAGAGGCAACCCAGAAGGATACCATGGTTGATGTTACTGAAAGTCGGAGAACCAACAGGGACACACTCCCTCTGTCTAGTCCCCTGTGTAGATCATCTATCAAGATGACTAAAGCTTATTTATCTGGCTGTTGAGACATGAACTCATTTAAAGTAGCTAGGTGCTCTCCAATCATGTCCCTGCCTATTCTGGATTGCAAGGTATCCTTTTTTTCCTCCCTCTTCTGTTTCGTGTTTGTTTGTTTGTTTTTTGGAAGTGCCTCCTGCCTCTCATCTAAAAACCTTTGGTCCTTCCTGACAAGCTGAAGTGTCCAAAGGCTTGACTCAAGCCCTGTCACCATCTCTTCCAGGAGAGCTAGTAGCTTACACTTGCTACAAGTGTAGTTCCTTCTGTCTTCAGATAGGAAGACAAACACAGCACATAGCCTGTAAGTCCCTGGAACAATTTGCCAGAGTCCACAGTGTTACACGTTTCACATGCCTCTGCCATTTCAATGGAGTCCCTCTCACTTTTGCTCACTTAACTACCATGCAGAACTCCACTGTTGGCTCAAACTCTATTGCTCACTCTCAGATCCTAGAAAAGTTATTTTGAGGGGCTCTACTCCTCAAGTCCCACAGTTAGCAAAGCCATTGGCCTGCTGGCCCAGAGATTCTGGGAACTGTAGTCCAAAAAAGCAATTCTCCTGCTTCTGATCACTCCCAGGAATGAAAAAGCTTTGCTAATGAACTGACCTGCTCTGATTAGCCACAGCTACAGGTTGGAGCAGCCACCCATTCACAAGGATAGCTGCTAGGGCATTAGGAGGAGGAGGAGTGGTAGTACTGACGACAGCTGTTTCAGATGCCCCAGCAGCCAAAACAGTAGCCCCAGTTTTAGAGTGTGGAGGAGCTGTTTGAAGAAAAGATCAGTTGGAATCAGTAAAAAAGAAAAAAAAAGCATATAGGAAAAGAAAGCATTTTGAAAGAAAGAAAAAAGCAGTTTGAAAAACAAAAGAAAGCTGTTTAGAAAATAACTAATGATCTTCAGTTGTCTCTTTTTACATGTAATGGCCCAGGCCCTTTCCAGATCCAATGTGCCACAATTGTCTCATCTTTTGCGACAACCTTTCATGTTATACATGATACTCTGCACACAAGGCATTCAGGGTTGGTGCATCACGTATGAAGATCCAAGAACCAGAAACCCTGTTTGCAGAGTTGCCTTTTTCACAGTCCTGGCAGTATTCTTCCTAATGCATTCATTACTTTCCTTTGAGAAAGCAATGATAATTTTTTAGCTCTTGGCCTTGGTAGATCTGGATATTACATATATCGCCCTGACTTCTCAGTCCTTCCCCCAAAACCCCGGCCCATCCACATAATAAACACATTATGAATCATTCATCTTTAACAGATTATGCAAATTGGGGGACATAAAATCAATAATAATCAATAGCAGGAGCCATTTAATTGCCAGCAAAGTCATTTTTAAGAATGAACATTATCTGCAACCCTTTCTTGGATAATAACACCATTAATCCAAACACTGGATCCCAGCCTGACTGTAGCAAAATCATCCTCCATCCTTTCATTCCCTGTCATTCTAAACACCTCTGAGTATGCGTTCTTAATTTCCAGCCTCTGCATTTCCTCTCATTACTGCTGGCACACAACTCCAAATGTTAATGGTTCCTGCTTTTTTGTTACTCTGTGCCTGATTGAAAAGTTGCATACAGATTGAAATGTTAGTGTTAAAGTGCCACCTGGGAACCTCAAGCTGGGTCTGAAATGAACTTTTCTCACTTGTGGAACCAGATGGATCAGCCAGGAGTGCTCCCAAGTGGGTCTGGGACTGTTCCAGGGCAGTGGGGTGGGAGGAAAAGATAAGCGCTTCTGATCCAACTTAGGGATTCTTTGGCAGGAGAAAACATCCCTCATCTTCCCATATCCCTCTGTGACCCAGGCTCTGCATCCGAAACCATTGCTGCTTTCAAGAATCCATGAAAATAGTCTGCTTTGTCATCTTGTCTCTGAATCAGTACCTTTTTAATGACACACACACACCAATATGGATAGGGTAAGAGTCTGTAAGTAGCTCCTGGGAATAATCTGTAACACTGTATGTAACTAACTTGGATAACAAAGGCAAGTAATACACATTTATCCTTCTACCATTGCTCTTACACATCTGATTTGCAGGAAATTTCTAGAGCACAAGGAGGCTTCCCTAGATCTAAATCTCACCTAGATAAGGGACAAATAAAGATATGTCCTCCATTCTGAGGATGATGCCAGAATAATGTCTCTGCCAAGCCTGCCATCAGATGATTCAGCATTGGGGAGGTGCACTAAGGGCTTCTCTGCACAAACGGGAATACCCCAAGTGTAGACTGGAATATTCCAGTCCTGGGCCCGCAATTCCCCCCCCCCCATTAACTGCCCTTCCATTGTAGCAATGGAGGGGTGGCCGCACACCTGCAGCCCATGAGTGAACTGCCACTTCTCTTCCCCTCATTGGTCACATCTTCCAAAGCCAGGAATGAGGCACCTGGCTGTAGTTACATTGCTGGGTGCCTTGCAGCAACCTCAGCAGACGTGGCATGCATGACCCGGCTGAGAAATGGCTGCGCCGAGCACCGTGCAGGCTGTGTGTGTGGACACCGACCCCATTTTGTAGTTAACGGAATTCACCTTTTTCTCTGGAAGAGCTGCAGCAAATGGTGAGGGATTTTTTACCACATTTCTGCTCTGTTTTAAGGGGTATTTGCCCCAGATTCTTGCCAGAACTGCCCAAATGTCATCCTGACAGTTCAGACTTGGATTGGGCCAAAAACCCTGCATCGTCTGGACTGCTGGGCATGGGAACAACAGAGAGGCCGTTTCACTTTGCCTGTACAGACAAGGCCTAAGTCATCTGGTCCAACCAGCATTACTGATAGGTGCCCTTGCAGCTTTTTATTTGTAACATTAAAAGCAAAAAGAATGAATGTGAGTCCACATCCATTCTACCTGTAAAATGTTTGTATATTTCTTACTTTGGACACAGGCTTAATAACACTAGCCATTTAATACTGTGCTATCACATTCCTGACTCTAGCTGTGTATTAGACTCACACAGAAGGCTATTCCTTAAAAAACAAAACAAAAAGGACAGTGATTTCATTGTTCCTTGTATAGTACTGATAGTCAGTGACTTCCTCAAGAATGAACATGCAACAGAGGTGGAGTTTGGGAAAAGCCAAGTAGCCCATTATTATGACCAGTGAACCAGGCTGACTCATCTGGCAGTAATCACAATGTGTCTAAAAGTAAGAAATGAATTGTGGTGTTTCCCTCCCACTACCCTTGCCCACTTCTCACATAATTATTTTAAAGTGCCTTCCCATGCATCTCTACTCAGAAGTAAGCCCCACTGAGTGCAATGGGACTTAGTCTCAAATACACGTGAATACGTTTGTGGCTGAAGTAAAATATCAGCTTGGATTTGTAAGGTCAGAGAGTGAGCTGAGAGAATCAGAAAATGAAAGCAAATTACTTTGGATATTTTCAAGTATTTTATAAAGCCCTATGTGCTCTCTGAAACTCAGGCTGGCCTTTTCTCCAGATGTTTTAAGAACCCGTTATTTTTTATAAGGAGTTATGATTTGGGCTTTTTCTGGGGTTGTTTCATTGCATAGGCCCAAAGATGAAAGTTCTATCTTATAGTATGGCTTCAACATTTTATTCATTGTTTAATTTAACAATGAACTTTTAATCATCTATAAAGGTGCCCCTCTTAAAAATATAACGGGAAATATAATATTATATATATATATATATATATATATATATATAAATAAATAAAATAGCTAATTAAATGGCAAATATAAGCATCATCTTTTCCTCTCACATAGGAAGGAATGCATCCTGTAAGATTATTTCTTCTGCAACCTGTTCCTGCATCATCTGAAAACAAAACATGCTTCTTGGTTGAGTACTGTCATTTTAAAATCCATACACATATTCATGCAAAGGTAATCACACATTCATAAATTAATTGGCTAAAATAGCGAGGCCAAAGAATGTATACACTCTTAGGGTTGTGCAAATATACACCAGCATGTTATGCTGGATCCCACAGTTGTGCAACCAACTGTGCAACAAATGCCAAGTTCCTGAGCTTATCAGTTGCATAACAACTGAATAGCTCCTCGCCCACCAAGTCAAAAATGTGGAAAAACACTGTGTGTGCTGTGGAGCCACTGTTTACACCAGAGACGGCATTTACACAAACTCCATGAAAGTGCAACCTCTTGCACAGCTATTTTTATGCTGGCGTAGGGCCTAGCAGGACTCTAGCCTTTACAGTTAACTGAAATAGCATCAACTGTGTGTCAGCTTGGGGAGGCTGGTGACTCCAATACCAGTGAGGCATCAAATCAACTCTGTACAAACTTTAAAGAACCTATCCAAAGTTCGGAGCCTTTTAAATAAAATACCTTTAATCTGCAGCCTGGCAACCCTAATGCTTTACTTCAGGAACCTTCTTCCTGGTAGCCTTAACAACACACTGTAATCCCTATACAGGCAGAGGCTTCTTAGAAGGAGATTGGAATAGTTTCTGAATCAGGGCAAATTTTGCCATTTTTACATTTGTGTCCTTGTAAAAAACAATGAGATGCAGTGACAATAACCATGAGGCCTAAACAGCACTACTCTTTATAAAACAATGTCAAGTTTCTTAGAAACTGCATTCCAAGCTAATGGCAACGCTCTGTGGTCAAATCCCAAACACATTCCAGGTTTTGCCTGAAAAATGATACATTAGCCCATCCCTGCTAACTGGCCCTCACTGCTGCTGGGGTCTCCCTGGCTCTCCTAGAAGGCAAGAAGGAGGCTCACAGCATGTGACCAAGACTGGTCACATGCAGGGGGCCTCAGTCACATGTTGCAGGTCCACTTCCTGCCTTCCAAAACACTGAAGAAAATGGCGGCAGTGACTGCACCGATGGGCTGGCATACCCATAAGGACTTCCTCCCATTCCTTACAGGGATCAGGGAAGAACCGGCCAGATCCATGGCTGGGATATGCTGATAGTGCTGGCATATCCTGAATCATGTAGATGAGCCCTTAGTGAAGCATAATTTCTTCTGTGGTACAAATCGTAACCTTAATTACTTTTATAGTTGCAGAGGTGTGGCCTCAATGAACAGTGGAGGAGGAATATCACATGGTTCCAGTGATAGCTCAAGCTGCTGAATGAAAAACATCCAGATTATTTGAATAATGTAAACAAAAGTAACAATATCATGAGTAAGGAAAGATTTATTTTTAAAAGTGTTAACTATAATGGTAACTATGTGGGTATGGGTGTAGGTGAGGGGCATGGAACCATAACTGTAGCAAATTATTTTTGAAAAACAAATTTTCAAGCTCTGTATGCCCTTGATCTCAGCGGAACTTGTGTCACTAGGAATCCCAGTGCAAGAAAAAGAAACTATGCAACTGCTGTACTCTGTTGTGTCCTCTTAACATTGACCTTTCAGCTGTGGGACCTCTTGGCTCTGCTGCTTTTCCTGGTGTTTAGTTCTCTGGGTTGAGGTCTCAGAGGCTTTTTCTCAAAAGCCAAATGGTTTGTCGGCTCACTATCTCAGCCTTTGCCAATCCTGCTCCCTCAACCCAACTGCCTTGTGTATTGGTTTTCATGAATGTCAACATTGGGCTCATCTACACTCATCAAGATAGCCCAGGGGCAGCCCTGAGCATTCCGGTCATGGAGCTGCCCTGGACTGCCCCCATTACTAGAGCACCCAGTGCTGTTCATTTGGCACCGATACCACTGCTGGTACGTGTTGTGTCCTCTAAGGCCAGAAACGATGCGCCCAGACTTGATCACATGCTGAGGGCCTCATTGTGACCTCAGAAGATGCAACAATGCCAGCGGTGGTGGGTGATATGGCAGGATGCATGTGAGGACAGCTGCTTGTTCTCGGCGTGGAGTGCTCCAGATTTTCCTGAAACAGTCAGAGTAGATCGAGAGTTTTTAAAAAGTATTTTAAGGGGGGTTAAAACTGTTTTGGGGACTGAATTGACCAGCCATCATGAGGACATTTCAGTCCAAGTTTGAGGTTTTGGCTGAGCATTGTCTGGACAGATCACCCCCAGGACCCTCCCCCCAAAAAACCCACATTTTATTAGGCTCATGTAGGCAGGCACATCTTCTCTTTCCCTGCTATTTTAGATTCTCTTGATATTCAATGGTGAATTCAGTTCACTGGCCCATCTTTATACCTTGTAAAAGGCTTACTCCATGAGTTAGATCATAAACTAACTTGGTAAGGAGAGGGAGAAGGTTAAATGCTAAGATTGTGTGTAAATCTATGCTTCTCAAGCCTTAGACCTATTTGCGGATCAGACAAATTCACTTTTTTATATAAGCTTACACATGGAGATGCTAGATACTTAGTACGATTTCAAAAGATTTGTCACAAGCCTTACTCTTATTAAAACAAATTTAGTTACCTGAGTATTATTGCAAAACCTCTAAACATATGATGAAACTTCTGATAAAATTTTCGGTACAAACAGTTTGTAAGGTAAAGAATTAACTTTTTCAGATATGGAATGTATTTAAAGCAAATTCATCAGAATATATAAATGTTTTAATGGAAACATCATGCATCTCACTCATTCAAACTGGTACAAATGAAATCATGGGGAGGAGTAGAAGGATAACCCTTGCTGATACCATTCCTGACTACATAATTCTCCTGAACCTGTGATCAGAGTATATGTGCATACAAATTGCATTGGATGTAGATTCTGTATGTAGATTGGGGAACCAGCACATAGTGTGCTGCATATACACAAATACTGCCTCCACTGCTATGACAGAACCGTTTACATATTATCCATGCACAAATGAATGCATGAACAATACTAACTGCATTTTATACAAGAGTTTATTAATTACATTTTCTGTCCTACAGATACTGTCTTGTAAAGTGGTTTTCAATAATCAAACATTCATTAGTTGAAGATTCCCCCCCCCCCGCGCCCCGCCAGCATTCATTGTCTCTTTCTCTAAAGCTTCAAGTATCTTTGAGGTAGGATGCTGACATCCACAGTCCATTTAGAGTGACTCCTATCGTTCTGAGCTTCCAAATCCTACCCAAATAGAAAAATATTGATGTGAGAAGACCAAAAGAGATAGCACAAACGGTGGCCCTTCCTTAGATTTAATACATGTAAGATATATGTTTTTCTTTTAGTCACTAGATCTGGCACCTCTTTTAACCAACAAGGATGTTCCCTGTGTGGCAACACTACAGTTCATACCCTACATATGACTATTTTACCTAAGGAGTTCAGTATAGATTGGCCAGCTATACTGTTTTGTTTATTATTTTGATATTAATTTTTTCCTCTTGCTTCTCATTACATCTCAATACCTATTTTCTCTTAATTTTAATTGGTGGGTGGTTTCTGACCAAATCAAAGAGTAAGGCTTTTCTTTCCTAACTGGTCTAGCCACCAGGTCTATTACCAGGTTTAACAGATTAGTGCCAGGGATGAGGGAATATAAGAGAGGTAAATAATTGGCTAATAACTCTTAGTGCACCCTAAGAGATACATTAACTTTTAACTGCTTTTTCAAAGTAGTAAGTGCTGGAACAAGAGGCTGCATGGTCACTTCCAGACACTTCAAGTCAGTTCAGAGGAAGTGAAGAACAAATAGAAAAGAACTTTGTCAGTGACTGCTCCTTCCCACAGGACGCTCAGGGGGACCCCTCTCTGTGTTCTTTCTCCTAGCGTGCAATGACTTTTTTTATTTAGGCAGGAAATCAATGCACAGTTTTAATGTTTGGCTCTTTGTTCACAAGTCACAGTACTATCCTGTATCCATGTATTGGGGAGCTAATCCCATTTAACATAGCATTGTTTACTTCTGCATTAGTCTGTGCCATTAGTCTTGTTTCAGGTGGATTTCGAAAATATTTTTCAGAGCCCTATTCTGGGGAAATCTCCACACCCAATAAGCATCTTCCCACCCAAACCCGCATTGTGCATATCTCCACAAACTGAAGCTGAAGTGAACCATAGGTATTACAAATCAACTGCCCAATCAAAGTGTATCTATAGCTCTGGACTGTTAATACCAAGAGTTATAGTGAGGCAAAAGCCTATACTTTTCACATGACCTATAAATTATATGATCTTAGGAAAATAAACTGGTAAAATCCATTATTTTAAATTAATTCCTGATCTCCTTCTATAACTCATAAAGATATACAAATTAGATACTGTTTAAGCACTCTGCTTTTGGGGAACACTCTGCTTCTCTCAGAGGCACCCAGCTTCACTGAAGTCCACTACTGAGAACAATTACAATGAATGTTTCAAGAGGGAGAGGCAGAAGGCAAGCAAAGACTGTGTAACAGAAGTGTCTTCTTTAGCTGAACATATATCATATACTATGGCATATTGATATAAAACACAGGGATGAATATTAAGAAAATAAAATAAAATACATTCCTCTCTTGTGCTGACAACTCACCTTTTTACAACAACCTTTTTTGTTATAGTAATGCAAGCAGGGTGAAGTGGCTGCATTATTTTTTAAAAATAGTGGCAGGGGACAGACATTACAAAATGGTGCACGCACTGGTAACCAGTGGTGCACGCACTGGTAACCTCTCGTCTAGATTTCTGCAATGTGCTCTACATGGGGCTGCCCTCATGCTTGGTCTGGAAACTTCAGTTGGTACAAAATATGGCAGCCAGAGTGGTCTCAGGAACATCTCAGAGAGACCATATAACTCCAGTGTTAAGATCTCTCCACTGGCTGCCTATCAGTTTCCGGGCCCAGTATGAGGTGTTGGTTATTACCTTTAAAGCCCTAAATGGCTTGGGTCCAACTTATCTCCGGAACCGCCTCCTCCCATACAATCCTCCCCACGCACTCCAGTCCTCTGGGAGGAATTTTCTTCAGCCACAAAAATCTAGGCTGTCTGCAACCTCCCAGAGGGCCTTTTCGGTAATCGGCCCCAAATTGTGGAATGACCTGCCGAACGAGATCCGTCAGATAACAACCCTGAGTAGCTTTTAAAAAGCACTAAAGACGGATCTCTTTCGGCAGGCCTTTCCTAATTAGATCCCAGCCTCAGGGGATCCTGGCTTCTTTTAGTCCGCTGGCCATTTATAGTATTTTATTGTATTTATTGTTTTTAATTGTTATTTTTTTGATCTGTTGGTTTTAATTTATAATTGTTTAATATTTTTTTATGGGGGAGGGTGGGGTGGGGGGTGTTTGGGGATTTTATCTGTATGGTATTTTAATTTTTGTAAGCCGCCCCGATTGTTTTAACAGAGGGGCGGGGTATAAATAAATTTTATTATTATTATTATTATTAAAATAGGATCCACATTCAATAGTATGTGTACCTTGGAGATAAAGTCCAATGGTAGAGATAGAAAGCCTTAATGTATATTCTTCCATGTGCTTATAATCCCCTGACACCAAGCAATACACCCAATAGATGCTACTAAGCCAACAAACCTGCTTAACAAATTCACAGATAACTCAAAGTTAGAAGAGACAGAACCAAGATTCATAACTATCTTGATAGACTGGAGCACTGGGCTGAAATCAATGTGGTGAAATTCAACATAGAAAATCCTACATTTTGGCTCATAGAATCAAAGGCATAAGCATGGGAGGGGTGAGACCTGGCTGAGCAGCTGTACATGTGAAAAAGGTCTATCTATTTTAGTGAATTATAAGCCAAATATAAGGCAGTAGTCGGATGTAGCTGATTACAAAAGGATAATGCAATATTAGGCTTCATTAACAAAAATGGAGGGTGCAGATTGCAGGAAGTAATAATTTCATTAATTCAGAGATGTTCAGACTATGGATTTTATCACACAAGGCTGCTAAAGTGGCATTTCAGTGTGAGACAGTAATTAATTTGGCCAATGCTTATCAGATGATGCCATGGCTGTCTTGTTCCTGCTTCGCATTTTAGTCAGTATTATTGTGCCCCTTTCAATTGTTGGGGAAATCCTGCCAATACCTGCCAATTTCATTGTTATTCCACTACTGCCCCTGGTGTGATAGGTCCCTTTGCTTCAGGTCTGGGATGACTGCAGTCATGTAGCATGAGGGAGTCTGATTCTCGCCCTCTCCCCCTCCCCCTTACTATTCCAAAACAGCACAGAGTCAGCCTGCTTTGGAATAGCAAGGGGGAGGGAGGAGAGAGTGGGAGAGGAGAAGCAGGCCCCCTCATGCCACATGACTGCAGTCATCCCAGAACTGAAGTGAAGGGACCTATTGCACCAGGAGGTTGCCAAAGGAGCACAGTCATGCAAATGAAGAGTTGTGATAATAAATGTTCTGTAAGCAGTATGTTCCCGTTTCCTTTAATAACGTGATTGACATGAGACATGAGGAAGGTGTGATAATGTCCTGCATGTCTAGACTGTTGCATTCAGTGGAGTGCACCACATTTTAGGAAGAACTGTAATGGAAAAAATAACTTTTAAAGGTAATTGATAACAGATATTGTTCCAAGCCAGTCTAGTTGTTACAGTTACAATTTTTAAAAGTAACCCTTTACTTTCCCATTTCATAAGTTTACAGCACAGCTGCAGAAAGCACATGAACCATCTGATGTTCTTCCTCTACCTTTTAGTGAAGCCATATGCAATGCATTTATTTACTATAAATGTAAATACTGTACTAGTTATAGCTATACTGAAGGAACGGAGTCATCATATAGTTACAACAGAGTCATCATATGGTTGGACTCATCATATAGTTATACTGAAGGAACTGAGTCAGTTACAGTAATATTGTAACTTAGTTATACCTTTGGTATTGAGGAAAAGAATGATTATTTGCAGTTAGAATAATAGAACTGTAGAGTTGGAAGGGATCTACTATTAAATATAAGAAATCTACAGCTCAAACATGCCTCACATACCACCTCATTTCAAAAACCTCAGTGAAGGAGAGTCCACCCCCTTCTGAGTTGGCTTGTCCCACACTGTCAACAGCAGTCAAACTCATCCCTAACCCACTCACCAATGATCAGAAAAGCAACTGCCAGTCACAGTCTCCGAATGACAACAACCAATTTCATGGGAAGCAGGAAGTTTTGTAGTGCCAGTGGGAAACAGAGAAGATAGAGGCAGCTGTAGCCTCTCCCTCCAGAACTGGGCAGAGGGAGGAGCAGAGCCCCTCAACCTGGATTGCAATGTATCAAGTACTATAAGGGCATGAAACCTGAGAGACTGGTGAAAATGTTGTTTCCATTACTTCCTCGTTACTTCTAAGCTATGGGAAGAATATAGACAAAGTGGAGCATGTCCAGAAGATGGCGACCAGAATGAGGGTTTTGAAATCAAGTCCTATAATAGACAGTATGTATGATTATCCCTGAGAAGTTTAAGGAAATATTTCTACTTGTTCCAGAGTACATAACTAGAACCAAAGGGTAAAACTGCACAGAAGGAAATTCTGGCTCTTAGTAGAAATTTTCTAAGGGTTTGACCAGTAATAAATACATACAGAACAATGTCATCTCACAATACACAATCTAAGATGACTTCATATATGCCACAGTATCATTTCTCAGTAAAGGGGTGAAAACACTATCTTTCTCCCCTATGAGCCAAGTCAGAGTGATCAGCTCACTATCACTGAGTGACTTTTATCGCTCAGTGAGGACATGAACCTGGATTTCTCAATTCCCAATCCAGTACTCTAACAAGTACACCACACTGGTTCATAAAAAGTTACCTGTGGCTGTGGTCTGTTACAGCAAGTCTTCCTTCTGCTTCCCACCATAATATTAGCTAGTGTTTAACAAGAGATACTGATTCTTGCAATTCCTTGCCTAAAGGAACAGGTCTTTGGCTAGAAAGATATGTGCCTTCAGATATCAGGAACCATACTTATCTTTAATATCCATAAGACAAAGGTCTAGTTGTTACCCATCTGGTAAGATCTTTGGTTTCTGCCCTACCACATAAGCACCAAATATGCAAAACTCTGCTGTACCAGTTCACCATTAGGAAAAATTGTCACGGGATTTATGAAGAGGTGCAATCACCATGTTGATAACAATGAAATATAATTCCTTGAATCAAAAGGTGTTTAGAAACAGATGGGTCCTAGGCAACCCAACTCAAAAGACATGGTGCAGCTTTCCCATCTTTTCCTCATTAGCAGGTATTTTGTGCAAAGGAAAAGGATGGAAGAGGTGGTGGGAAAACACAGGGATCTTACAAGTGGAAAACAATTATATCTGGATCTCCTGTAACATTCTATGGACAAGGAAGGGTGATTGTGCAATGAAAGCATTGTCTGACATCTGTAGTAGTAGCGCACAGAATATGCAGACGAACAAGGTTAACTCAGTCCTGTTGAGACCGAAGTGTTGGGCAGTCCTCTTGAAATGTGAATGGGTGACTTGAATGTTCTGGAGAGGATTATACTCCCTCTTTAAAAAGGCAGCCGATATCTGGATGTTCAAGTGAAATCGAGGCCCAGCAGTGCCTTTTATCAGATGTATCTGCTTTACTAGTTACATTATCTCCCAGGATGCACTGACTTAGTTACATTCATACTTTGGTAACATCACATTTGGACTGCTGTAATATGCTTTCCAGAGCTGCCCCTTCTAGGTACTTTTAAGCTGCTTTCTAGGCAAACTTCATGGTGGTAGCTTCTGCTTCCCACCATAGTATTAGCTAGTTTTTAACAAGTGGTACTGAGCCTTGCAATTCCTTGCCAAAATGAGGTCTTTGGCTCTAACATTTTAAATGCACATAATGGCTTAGGATCAGGATACCCTGGGAAGTCTGTACTCACATATGACCCCCCCCCCATTGCCCTAAGAGGCTTAGGTGGGCAAATGAGCAGCTGCTCTAAATATCCTGTCCATCTCTGAGATAAGGCTACCAACTACAAAGAGTAGGGTTTTCTCTGCCTTGAATTTTTCCCAAGGATACCCTGGACATTTTTTTGTAAGAGCAAAATTTGTTTGGGCAAATTTTAGCTCTGTGTTTTTTCTCTGATTCTATTACTGATTTCACTGTGGAGTTGTGGTAGTTTTAAAATAGTTTTTCAAGTGTTCAAATGTTTAATTTGGTATTTAGTGTTACTTATTAATTCTGTGAACTAGCATGTGGACTTGGTACAAGCCAAAAGGTAGAGCAGAAATGAATCAAATACATAAATCTGCCTGTTGATTAAGCCTGGAAGTCAGTGACGCCAATGTTGCCTGTATCAGTGTTTCACATTCATTCTCTCTGTAAAGGTTCCTTCTTGTGCTCTGTGCTTTGGGGATATGCTATGGTTTCAGTATAAAGCATAAGTGATGACAAAAGGAAAGGTTTAGCCTCTGGCCTCTGGGTATGTAACTTACCAGTCACTACAGGGTATGTCTGGGGTCCTGACACGTTGTTCCCCAGGTCTGGGTTAGCAGAGGTGGATAGACTTGACTTGACTTCATCTAGACCAGGGGTCAGAGCTGGGAGGGAGTACTCATTACCCTAGGGAGGAGAGAAAAAAAAAGCTCTCTAATTGATGGAGTGGAAGGAAGGAAACAGTGGGCAGATGGGGGTGGTGAAGGTTAGGGAAAGGTGCAATGCAGCCCCTGTACAGATGGAAGCAAAGAAGAAGAAAACAGAGCAGATGAACAGTATGGCCACTGCCCCATCTTTCCTATGTATAGTATAATATCCTTCCCGTATTTGTCAGATTCTACTGGATTTCCAAACAGATGTGCGAAATTGAAGTTTTTTCAGTAGCCAGGGATACAAAGGGAAGGAATTGTGGGAGGTTTGATTGAGTGAGCCTGTCTAATCTTTTTCAAAGAATGATACCACAAGCTTAATAATTCTCTCTGCAGACTGAAGAGTGACTACAGATTGTGCAAAAAGTTTCTGCTATAGCAAAAATTCTCTGGGGTGTTTGCATTGTAAAAAGGAGGGTGTCTGACTTCTGGCTAGTTTCTCTCCACAGCTCATTTTTGGGCTCTTTTTATTTAATGCCCCTCCTCTTGCTTTCCCCAACTCTTGTGCACTGGGGTATGAAATTGGGGTGGGGGCAGGCCACATGGTTAACAGAAGGGTGGGAGGGGGAAAACTCATTGCATTTGAAAGGGTGTCCTGTCCAAGAGGCATTAGTAATTGCCTTTTTATTGTGGCAGCCTCTAAACCAGACACAAGAACCAGAGAGACTACCAAAAAAAGCAAGAAAAGTTGTTCTGATTAATATTACGTTAAATTAAAACTGATTTTCTGCTCTTTTTACTTTGCTTTTTTTCTGTCCCTGCTTCCCATGCCAGCTCCCCGGGAGCTGCCTTCCTCCTGCCGCCCTCCTTGGCCAGTCACAATTGCCTAGTCATTTCCAATTCCTTCTTGTATTGATCTTCCTGTAGAAATCAGTTTTGTAATTAGCTGCAAATTAGGCTTTCTGCTGGGGGTGAGGCTGCCCCCTGATTTATCACCAGAGTAATTCGCTGTGATCGGAGAGAAATTAAAATGAACTCAATTAGGCTTTGGATTTGCTTTATGGGCCACATTCAGAGTTTCTGGGGGAAGAATGACTGTGCTGGTGTTTAATAGTCTAATGAAAGTAAATAAAGGTTATTCATTGTAATAAACTCAGGGACTCAGGGATAGCACAAGCCCAAAGCCAACTTCTCCTTCACTTCTGTTGTTGGCTTACTGCTGGAGGTGTTTTTAAAATACTTTTGATCTTTCTGTTAAGACAAACAGCTCTGGGGATAAAAGGCAAGTCAGGGGAGGTAAGAAATGCTGAAAGGAGGGGTGGCTTTTCAGAGCACAGCCAACCCAAGCAGTAAGAAAACACCCTGTTCATTCTAGAGCTTCCCCTATTTCAGAGAGAGCAGAAGGGGTGAATGGTTTTGCTTAAGTAAAGCTAGGCCTACTTCCTCCCTGGCCTGTATGCCATCTGTGACATGGTTATCAATATCCGACACTTTGAATAAAGCACAAGAAATTCTGGTAACTGTTAAAAAACTTAGCAGAAGAATTCCATGTAAACTGGAGTATTTGTAGGAGCTTACCTAATTGGTGGATTGTAGACTACAGCCCCTCAGCCCTTCTTGTCTAGAATTTGTCTTTAAATATGTACAGCTTCTTGCAACTTATAAGTAAAACGGTAATATTATTTATTACTTTGAACAGGAATACTATGAGAATTTAGAGTAAAAATTATATATTATCCAATTGGAAAGCAATATAGGATTGAAAAGCAGAATAAAAAAATAACAAACAGACAATTCCTTTTAATACAGGATAATTTTGACCACATACTCACTGATTTGTTTGATGATGCAAATAAATATTTAATGCATTTAAATATTTTGTGTGTTCAATGTCCTAGAAATATCTACTGAAAGTTACTAAGTGTATTCAAAAATTAATACAATCAACTTAAAAGACCAGCTTTTAGACTAACTGTTCACCAAATTCTGTTAGAAATTGTGAAAATGGCTGTTGGAGATCCTGTTTGGTGAAATAACTCTAACCTCAGTCACATGAACAAAGATTTCATGTGTGTCTTGTAGTTCATATTAACAAAGTCTGGTCAGCTGACTGTTTCTTTATAGATTCCAGACAAAGAACAGAGGACAGTTGGTTCATCATATACACATATTCTGCATCCACAGATTCAACCATCCACGGCTTGAATATATATATATATATATATATATATATATATATATATATATACAATAATCCAGAAAGCAACCCTTGATTTTGCCATGTTTTATAAGGGACACCATTTTATTATGACATTGTATATAATGGGACATGAGCATCAATTCCTTTTTATATGCATGGGGGATCTTGGAACCAACCTCAGGAGAAACCAAGGGCCCACTATAATACAGTTTTTATAACAACTCTTAACGTTTTTGGTCCATGTGTAGATATTTGGGGGCATTTTCAAGTAATGAAATAATCAAATAGAGTGTGTATGTGTATGCCTGTACAAAATTACTAAATGGGTAGCTGTGTTTGCCTGCAATACTTTTAAACTATTTAAAATTTTATTTTTAAAATGATTATTTAATTGTTTTTAATTTTTTTAAAATATCATGATGGCTGTTAGAAGTATTGTTTTAATCTATGTTCTAAGCTGTCTTTGGGTCCGCTCTTAGGGAAAAGGCAGGATACTGGATGCATAAATAAACAAGTAACAAATAAAGGCTCGCAGAAGTGTGCGTGTACATTTAAATTATAGGCTGCTTTCAACAGTATTAGTAAAAGTGCCTTCAAGTACAGGAGGCAAATAAGGCATCATAAGGACACCTAATGATCGCGAAAGGGCGCACATACCAGATGACGTCGCCCTTTTGCGATCATGTCCTGTTAAAAAAATGTACTTTTTATTGATGGTTCAAACTGTCAATTGATCCCCGGCGCTTTTGTGCTGGCATTGCCAGTGTTTGAAACTTTGCACCATTGTACTCACATGAATACAGCATCAATGGCCAGTCCGGCGACAACACTTCAGGGTAAGATTGCAACATCCAGGTAGGTGACACACTTTTTATGACCCTCCCCTGTTTACTTGAAAGTTTTTAAGTGTGTTTGTGTGCTTTAAAAAAAATTTTGAGTGTTCTTTTTGTTTTTATTTTTGAATTTCCCACGCTAGGTATTCTCGCGAGAATCTGCAGGATTTCAAATGAGGAAGTGAACGGAGGACCACTTCCGTTCACTCCTCGTTCCTTGCCGGGAAGCCATTTGCTAGGATTACAGGTAAGTGTGGCATAGGGAGTTCTTTTGCCAGCATAAAAATGGCAAAGTTATGCCAGCAAACGAACGGGGTTTAAGGAGGTGGTCTGATAGAGTCCTATGAAAAAGCAGCATACATGTTTGTCTTCATCCACAGCATGTATTAAGAGAACTAATCTCTAAAAGAAAGCTACAGAATGAAAAAGGGAACTCTAAGCAATTGGTATGCATACTACCTTTTCCGTGTTATGTTTTTATGTATCATTAAGCACTGCACAACAGTGGGACTATGTTTTATCTGGAAAGACTCTTAATGGATGTGTATTTGCATATGTGCATGAACAGGTAGATTTTTCACATGTGTATGGAAACAATCTGGGAAGCAAACAGTTTATACATGTACTTAGTTTTGCTCAAATGTGAATGCTAGAACTCACAGGAACTTTTCTCAGTCTGTTTTTTCTCTACTTTTAAGGAAGAATTAGATATGAGTGTCTGCATTAATTTTCAAAGAGTGTCAGAGATTTCGTGTCCACCCATGTTGGATGGATGGGCATCTAAAAGTGGATATGTTTTTGCCCATGCCTTGCACAACAAAAAACCAATTTATACTACAAACGTATGCCTTTTAACAGTCATAACTTCCCCCAAAGAATCCTAGAAACTATAGTTTGGCAAGGGTGTTGAGAATCCTATTACATTTTAGTCCCCTTCAAACAGCTACAGTTCCCTGGAAAGAAGAATTAAGCATTCAACCAGTTTAACATCTATAGTGTAGACCTTACAGTAAAGTAAGGCAACTACAAGAGGAAGTGAACTATCTGTTGTCTTCTGGAGCTGCATATATCCCACAAGCTTCTTTTCCCCAAACTGGGTCCACACCTGCTCAGATTTGATGTGCTCTGATGCCTGAAAGACATCTGGGTAAGAAGGACGCTCGAAGACTCGATCTAACGCTTCCAGTTGCTGTTGTGTGAAAGTGTCGGCACGAAGGTGCTTCCGCAAACTATCCACACTGCTCTGGGAATCACCGTTGGGGACTGAACCCTCGGATACTTCTGTCAGACACAGGAAGAGACAACAGGGCATTAGTAAAGTTTCCTGCTTGCTGTAAGTACCTGATGTCTCCTCTCAGGTTTCTTCACAAGATGGTCTGGTCCCTCTACACTTCCTCCCCCTACCAAGCCCACCTTAAAGCGGGTTGTGTTATTATCATCTTTTCACCAGAGGAAACACTGGGGCTTCAAACCACAGTCCACAACTTGTAGTCTGATCTGGGGTTAATACTTTGCCTAGAGTTCAGGATATCATCAGCCAGGCATGATGTAGGGTAGGTAGAGTAATGAGTTTCTCTTTGGTTGGCTCCTACTCTTAAAGATTACAAAATCATCACCACCTAGCAAAATTGAAGCATGTAGGGAGACCTACTCATGCAGAATACAGACAATTTGTACTTTCCCACAGAAATCCAGCATTGTGCATTGGCTTGGGCTGACCTTTGAAAGAAGTGACTCCCACTGCACAATATAAGCTTTTGTAGAATACATAGATCCAAGCATGTTATCAACTGACAAGCCACCCACTCAGAATAACAAAATCCAAATGTGCTGAGCTGCAGGTGTGATTCCACTCCCTGTACCATATGCATGCATATTTAGTCCAGCTAACCCACAGGTCAGGTTCAATTCTGCGTGCAACCAAGGCATAAAAACACATCTTGCGTCAGATAAGAGTCTTAAGGGTAACAACAGACTTCAAACTGACCCTTCTTAAGTAATTCCTCCAAGAATGCACAAGACTCAACAATCTGAATTAATCTCCACTTTATTATAAATCATATTTCCACTTGTAGCATACCTCACTAGGTTCTCAGTATTTTAGATATCTGGTATACCCCTATACTAGAGAAATATGGTTGGGGAGGATCAATTTTATATATTACACAAGTAGATTTATATTTATGTAGTTTTACATTGACAATAATGTACCTGGCCAACAAAGTTTAAAAATCAGTAGTACATTCAGGATCAGGAGGTATATGAGTCACCAAATAATTACATATGCTGCATTTACTGAGAAATATGTTGTACTTTTCCAAGGAAGACAGGCTTGGAAACTTACCTATTCCAAGAAAATTGTTAGCAGTCATTCTGGGATCCAAACTGGAGTCCCTCCTTCAAGCTTACTTATCTGCCGTGGACTACAGGTCAAATCTCCCTTATCTTAGATTCTGAAATCCGAAATATTACAAAATCTAAAATGGTCCAAATGAGTGGCTGAGATCGGGACACCTTTGCTTCTGATGGTTCAATGTACACACAGTTTGTTTCATACACAAAATTATTAAAAAATATTGTGTATAAAATTACCTTCAGGCTATGTGTATAAGGTGTTTATGAAACATTAATGAACTTCATGTTTAGACTTGGGTAACATCTCCAAGATATCTCATTATGTATATGCAAGTATTCCAAAATCCAAAACATTCCAAAATCCCAAATGCCTTTGGTCCCTAACATTTCGGATAAGGGAGACTCAACCTCTACTTATAGTGCCACTTTCTTTCTGATTGTTCTACATGCCAGCTGATATGTGATTATACAATATGATATAATCAATACTGCATTATATACAGTCACCTAATACAATATTACTTGTAAGACCATGCACAATATCACATATTGATTAGTACAAGTCTGCAGCCTCCTGCTTCTTTGCTTCTCTGATTTCCTTATAGAAGCAAGGGGGAAGTCTGTTATGAGGAGAGGGGAGAGCTGTTTGCTGGAGTTAACCTTCCTTTGGTGTGTGTGCGCCTTCAGGTTGTGTGTTAACTTATATTGACCCCATGAATTTCTTAGGGTATTCTTAGGCAAGGAATACTCAGAGGTGATTTTGCCAGTTCCTTCCTCTGAAATATAGCCTGTCACCTGGTGTTCGTTGGCAGCCTCCCATTCAAGTACTATTCTGGGCTGACCCTACTTAGCTTCCAAGATCAGATGGGATCTGGTGCCTTATTTCCATAGAATCAAACTGTGAGCTCTTGGGATCACTGACCCTCCAAATGCACAAATCTACATGTTTCACTGATGTTTTCCAGACTCTGCACTGAACAGAAGAAAACACAGATCTGCCCACCTTTGTTTTTAACATCTTTCTAAGAAGTGCTTTTAAGATTAATTTTAAGGTGTAGTCCAACCAAAGAAAATGTTCCTAACTCTGCTTTGAACTGAAAATGAGCCAAACTTTTCCCAGTTCCGTTTTTAACCTTTGTAACCTTTATATGCACTGGTTTTAACATAAGGTATCTGTAGTCCAACTAATGCCCCTTATGTTAAAACCAGTGCTTACAAGGGACCTGTAGTTCAACCCACCCACCAATGGTACTATCTTTCTGTGGTGATGGGACTGCATGCTCTGGTGAGGCAAGAGGCTATGCTGATGGCAGAAGTACTGCTGGTAGGGTCTGTCATGTCAGACAGCCTTTTGCTGAGGAGCCAGACTAAGGGTGCCAAACAGCTACTAGGCAGCAGCAACTGTGGTGGTGAGATACTGGCAGAAGGTTTATCAGAGAAAATGGCAGTGGTACCATAGCTAATGCTCATTACTACTGCACAAAGGGAGGCATGTAAACCTCTTTTTAAATATATTTCATCACGAAAACTCTATGATGAGACAATCCAAAATGAAACAAGAGATAGTGCCAGAAGACGACACTCCAATGGCTCCTCTTCATCCTGGAGAGAAGTGACCAGTGAGAATGACCACAGGGTTCTGTCCTGGGCCCAGTGCTATTCAACATCTTTATCAATTACTTGGATGAGTGAATAGAGGGTACGCTTATCAAGTTTGCAGATGACACCACATTAGGAGGGATGGCTAATACCCTGGAGGACAGGATCAGAATCCAAAATGACCAAAACAGATTAGAAAGCTGGGCCAATATTAACAAAATGAATTTCAACAGGGAGAAATGTAGGATACTACACTTGGGCAGTAAAAATGAAAAGCACAGATATAGGATGGGTGACAGCTGGCTTGAGGGCAGTACATGCGGAAAGGATCTTGGAGTCTTACTGGACCACAAGCTGAACATGAGTCAGCAGTGTGATGCAGCAGCTAAAAAAGCCAATGTGATTCTAGGCTGCATTAATAGGAGTATAGTGTCTAGATCAAGGGAAGTAATAGTGCCACTCTATTCTGCTTTGGTCAGACCTCACCTGGAGTACTGTGTCCAGTTCTAGGCACCATATTTCAGGAAGGATATTGAAAAGCTGGAACGTGTCCAGCAAAGGGCAACGAGGATGGTGGGTGGTCTGGAAGCCATGCCCTAAGAGAAGTGGCTTAGGGAGCTAGGCATGTTTAGTCTGGAGAAGAGAAGGTTGAGAGGGGACATGATAGCCATGTTTAAATATCTGAAGAGATGTCATACTGAGGATGGAGCAGGCTTGTTTTCTGCTGCTCCAGAGACTAGGGCACAGAGCAATGGGTTCAAACTACAGGAAAAGAGATTCCACCTAAACATTAGGAAGAACTTTTTCCTGATAAAAGTTCTGTTTGGAAAGAGCTGTTTGGAAGTGGAATGCACTGCCTCAGAGTGTGATGGAGTCTCCTTCTTTGGAGGTTTTTAAACAGAGGCTGGATGGCCATATGTCAGGAATGATTTGATTGTGTGTTCCTGCATGGCAGGGAGTTGGACTGGGTGGCCCTTGAGGTCTCTTCCAACTCTATGATTATATGATTCTCCCAGGTCGGAAAGCACTCAACAAGCTACTGGGGTACAGCAGAGAACAACTACAAATAGCACGGTGGCTAATTACACAATTGGACTCAAACTAAAAGGATTTTAAGCTGTTGAGGTGCTTAGAGACAAAAGGAAAGACTCAAGCTGCACAACACATATTATAGGAACATCGAATGTGAGAAGCATGAACCAGAGGAAACCAGAAATAGTAAAATAAAAAATGGAATGTATAAACATTGCAATACATGGGGTGAGCGATCTAAAGTGCACAGAAATGGGATATATTATCGAGTCAGATTATTAGTGTTTTACTCTGGAAATGAAAGTCTAAGAAAAAATGGGATTGCATTAATAGTGAGGAGAGATGTAGCAAAAGCAGCCAAAGTCCATAATGCAGAATCTGACTGAATCATGTCAATAAGACTTCAGAGAAAACCCATCAACTCATATAACCTCAAGCCAAATTTATGCTCTAGCTACAGAGGCAGAAGAAGAGTCCAAGACAAAATTGATTACAAACCAAAACAGAACTTCTTGTTAATTATAGGTGATTGGAATGCAAAAGCAGGAAACAGAGCAGAATCAAAGAGTATGGGAAAAATTGGCGTAGGATCAAGAAATGAAGCAGAAGACCAACTGACTGAATTTTGCACAGCCAACACTTTTTTCATTGCAAACACATTCTTCAAGCAATCTAAGAAGTGACTGTATACATGGACATCACCTGATAGCCAATATAGAAATAAGATAGACTACATAGTCGGAAGCAGAAGATAGAGAAGCTCTGTTCTCTCTCCAAAAACAAGACCAGGAGCAGATTGTGGCACAGCCCATGAACTACTAAGATAAAATATTAGAGTAAAGCTAAAGAAGAACGTTAAACCAACCATAATGCTGAAATACAACCCAAAGAACATCCCCACAGAATGTAAAGATAATGTGAAAAAAACAGATTTACACTATTAAGCCTAACTGATTGGGAGCCAGAAAAACTCTGGACTAAAGCCAGGGGCATTGTCAGAGATGAATGGAAAAACACACTATCTGTAGCCAAAAAGAAAGAGAAGCCTCAATGGATGATAGATTAAACTCTTCAAGCAGTTAAGGACAGATGAGAAGCAAAAGTAAAATGTGACAGAAATACAGTAGAGTCAAAACCCTGAATGCAACTGTTCAACTTGAGCAGGGCTGTTGATGATAGGGTGACTTGGAGGTCTCTTATTCATGGGTTGAAGTTGATTTGATGGCAGTTAACAACAACAGAACAGTCCAACCAAATGAAAGTAACTTTTCCAAATTCAGCTTTTAATGTAGAAAGGAGATATTTATCCAGAAGCTGAGGGAGAAACAAAGAAACTAGGGAATGCGAATGAGGGAGAAAGGACAAGGGAGAAGGCAAGATATTTTATGAGGTGGCAGACATGATGGTGATGAGGAAAAGAGCAGAGGTTTAGCTGGGGGGGGGGAAGAGGAGAGAATGTACAACAAAGAGAGGATGAGAAACAGAGAAAAAAGAACTGAAATCAGGAAAGAGAAAGGAATTGCATGTCTAAGCAGAACTGGAGGGGGGGGGGAATCATTAGTGCCAGTCTTTTTACTAACAATGGTGCAACCCATGTATGGTTCAGAGCAAGAAAGAAAACTGCTGCACTTTCAAACATTTAGGTTAGGATGAAAAAAATGGGAACAGAACTAAGGAAGTTAATAATACAATAAGAAAAAACCAAAACACAGCAATCCTATCGTACAGTATTCAGCAGCTCTTGAGGAAGTAAAATAGTAAGGCAGCAAATACTTTGTATATATCCCTGCACTAACTGCTCTCTCTTGACTTCTGGTGCTGGATGTGGTTTGAGAAATTTGAGAGGGGAGGGAGGAGGAGAGAAGGCAGTGGCCCTGGAGATTCTACAGCAGCTGCTCCAAACCAGCCTTCAGCAGTGGGGGCCAGCAGCAAAGCCATGAAAATGAAGGCTTTCACGGCCGGCATCCATAGATTTTCCTTGGTTCAGGGGGAAAAAAAAAAACCAAGGAAAATCCATGAAAAAGAGTTTTTTCAAGGCAGTATTCTCGCCCTGAGATTGTTTCTCTTCAACTGCTTGAAGGGCTAGGGTAAACTTTTAAGGCTGGCCAAGTGCTCAAAAGCCTTGCTCAAGGTTTGTTTTTTAAAAAAAAGTTTTAAAAGTTAAAAATACATTAAAATTACCTATATATATGTACAACAGATAAAAATTAGCTAAAATTAATAGATTCTTCGTTAAGTATTATTAAATTCATTATGAATAAATAAAATCCCCCACTCACACTTGACTATTATTACATTTTTTAAAGTGTACTTAAATTGATTTTGGTTAACATTATATTAACGATAACATTGGCCCAGTCTATAGGAGGGGGAAAATATAACTCATAGTAATGGCATTTCGCAGTAGCAGCGACTTGTCTTAACCGTGTTTTTGCCCCCATAAGCCCTCATAAGCTTCGCATGCAAGATGGCAGCAGTAAGTGATTTACTTGCGCTAGTACTTAGCCGCCAAACTTTTTTTTAAAAAAACCCACAATATTTATGGTGCAACACAGCAATTTTTCAATTTAACAGGACAGCAAAACAAAAAAACCCACCCCATTTTATTGTCTTAGTGATTGCTCACTAAGGTGAAAATCCAACATGGTGGCAGCAGACACTTGCCCTGTTAGCACGTCCTGTCCCCCACACTCACCCAGCCAATCAGCTGGGTTGCACTTCCTCTCCTATGGGAAAGCGATTCATATCAAATAGCTTGTCCCAACAAGCAGGAATGCACACACCCCTCACTGTTTTTTAAAAACTATGCTGGTTTTGCCATCCCCTCCCCCACTTCTGAATACAGTGGATTGATGTGGGATCCCATGTACACAGGTCATAATCCCAGCAAATTCCATGACGGTTATTTTCACTGTTTAGACAACCCCATTGACTATTGGTGTGGAAGTAATACAAACTAAATTCTCTAGGATATTAAATATCATATTGCCTGTCCTGTTGACTACAATGCATTTCACTGTCTGTTGACAAATCTTTGTGATAAAGCATGATATCCTTAAAACAGAAAAAGCACCAGGGGAGCATGGGGTGTGCCCTACGAAGCCCAGGGCCCACACTCTGCCAACCCTTGCTCTTTAAACAATGTCAATGGCTAATCTGAGGCTCATGCATGACATAGGTGACAAAAGGAGCAGCAGCAGACAGGTAGAATGACACTGCAGATCAACAGGCCCCTGGGGTGGAGATATATGATGCCAGAGGTGACTCAGAGCCAATCAGGTGCCAGCACCAGGTGCCTGCCTGTGCCTGAGCTGAAGGGAAAGCAGAGGAGAGGCAAGGATGGTATTTTCAAAATAAACTGCAGCTGTGGAAAAGGGCTTAAAATGTTTATTGGGCAAGCATGAATTTCATTCTACATAAGTTTCATGGTGACAGAAAATTTTTGTATCATTGCAATGTTCTACCGTCTTTTGACATTCTGCCTTCCTACCTTATACTGCTTCAATGAAACCTATACAAAAGAAAATGGGCAAAACTAAGAAGGCAATGAAAGAGCTACATTTGAGGAAGCAGCACTTTTTCACTTAACCCTCCCCCTGGCCCAAGTATATTCTTTCCCTCATATGTAAGCCTGAAGGAGCAGTCATGTCCACTGGAAAGTCACCAGCTTCTGCTGAAGTCTGCATGCCTTCTTCCTCTCACTCCACAGGACTAACATAAATAGAGAAAGTTTGCATTAAATCAAAGTATTAAAACCCCTAAATTAATGCATTACAATTTACAGTAAATCCCAGCATGGTGTTGTGGTTTGAGCACTGGACCAGGACTCTGAAGAGCAGGGTTAGAATCCCCACTGGAAACCCACTGGGTGACCTTGGGCAAGTCACACTCTCTCAGCCTCAGAAGAAGGGCAATGCAAAGCACCTCTGAACAAATCTTGCCAAGAAACCCCATAATAGGTTCACCTTAGGGCTGCCATAAGTTGGAAATGGTTTAAAGGCACACAACAACAAATTAAAATGCATACCTGATTACCCTATGAACTCAGAATAACATGCATTTATTTTACTGCTTCTGCTACGTGATTGTGGAAGACAGGAAGAGAGAAAAAAGTGTGTGAGTAGGTAAAGCCCAGGAAGCTGAATGAAAAACACATACAAATATTCAGTCAAGATCAGGGGGGGGGTGTCTCTGGAGAGCTGCCTGGAGACCATGGAAACAGGGGGAAGGAAACAGTGAATGTAAGGGAGGATTAGTTTAGCCTGGCTGAGAAAGAACTCACCGCCTTGTGCATAAGGTAGCAGCAATGAGGGATAAAATGAAATAAAGGAGAAGATCTGATGCTTATGTAAAGATTCTCACTCCCAGGGGGATCTTTTTCATTCACATTCGAACACACTGGCAAATCACAAAGCTGGTGACATTAACCAACACGTGGAATGTATTTGTTTTCATGTCTATACATCCTTATCATATGGATGTGCCATTAATAAATAATTTTCAGACTGATTCTGGAGGAAGCAAAATAAATTAGAGCAAAATAGAAAATGCTGAGAAGCCTACTTCCATATCTATTCATCTATCATTGGTCTATTTCTCCTTATACTTCCAGCCACCCAGTTCTTCACATTTGCATTTATCCACAAGTGAGGCTATTTATTTACTTATCCTACCTTTTCCCCAGAATAGGGTCTCATGGTTAGCATGCTTACATATATTGTGAAGCTGACCCCAATCATACAGCAAAGTATATGAATGAGCAACCTCTATACCTGAAGATATCCACACAATTACTTGCTTTTTCCTCCACTTAAGCACTATCCATATGCAGTATCACACTGGCTATGATTGAGCATCTGATAATGACTCCTGGCAAGTGACTGTATTCAGACATTTTTCTTTCTTTCTATGAAGTCCTTTTGTTGTTGTTGTTTCATCCTTTCCTGTTTACCATGGGTTCTGTATAACTTAAGTGGCACTGGAGGTAGAGAAATAAACACATAAGTGCATACTCTTTCTTTGTAATATTGTCCCTAAAAGCTTTGAAACCTGAGTCCCAAATCATCTCCATTCTGAGCAGCACAAACTGAACTGTAATCTAATTAATGCAATCTGCCCAACAGCCACCTTTGTAGCTACAATTCCACACAGTGCATTCATGCCTGTGTAGAAATGTGCATATGTACACTGTGACTTTGTTTGCAGGAGCTGAAACCTGAGCTATCTGAAGCCACTGTAAGCTTCTCTTTCCCTTCATTTATTCAGGTCCCTTCAGATCTTGACAAATCTGTCACTCTAAATTTGCGAGAGATTATGGTGCTCTCCCTACTACGGAGAGAGGTGATATATGATATCTGCTGCCCCTATTGATTGCCTGATCTGGTGGCAGAGGGCCGGCAAAATGAACTTGAAATGAACATCATGCCTCAACTCATTGTGCGTATAATACACTACTTAATCCCACATTTTTCAGCCGCTATGGAATTCAATTGATCAATCATGTCCCACTGATAGTTCTGGGGGTTACTGCTGCTCTGCACGCAAACTCAGGACATCAAATACGACAGTCTCCATGTAGGGACAGATGGTGAAAGAGGTGAAGGTATAAGTGGGGAAAACTAAGGGTGTAGTCTTGTGCACAATTACCTGGGAGTCAGCCTCAATGAACTCAATATAGCTTACTTCTGAGTAACTATACATAGGATACATAGAATCTAAGTAATCTAAAAACCAGCAGAGAGCAATGAAGACAAGAAAGCTGTTTATACTCCATGAACAAAAACAAAATAAGTAAGAATCTGTACCAAGCAATTTTCTGTGTTAGTATACCAACGGTTTCATCCTGCACTGAAAATAAATTATGCTAACCAAGGAAAGACATTCATACTCCTTCCATGCCACCTCCCAGAAGCAATGGATAAACTTCTAGAGGAAAATCTGTGAGAAATAGTTTTAAATGCTTGACCAGCCATGACTTCAAGGTGAGCTTTCCACCTGTGTGTCAGACTGGGCACCACTGGAAGTTGGCACCTTCCAGCAGAGCTAGAAATTATGGATTCCAAGGGTCCCAAATATGATGAACAGTCAGATTCTGAATACCCATAAATAGTTTTCTCTGGTATGAATCCAATGTATTCTCGACTATGTCCCAGAAGGAAGGAGATCATAGTGGTCTCACAGAACAAAATAATAGGCAAATATGGCCTCACTTACTACATATTTTTGAATTGAGAGATTTAAAACTTTAGTAGTCAGTTTTTCTTGCATTCAGGAACAATGTTAAGAGCTACTATAATCATAAAGGCTGAGGCCCATAGCAGATCTAGCATTTCCAGCAGATCTAGCCCTGTAGGTCCAAAGATAAGTGTTGGACTAATTGGGCTTGCTGTCTGCAACAGTGTACAAAAGACAGCATGCCACATGTGTGTGTGTGCATGCATGCACCTTCCAAGTCTCCTGTCTACTTATGGTGACCCCATGAATTGCATAAGGTTTTCTTAGGAAAGGACTACTCAGAAGTGGTTTTGCCAGTTCCTTCCTCCGAAATCAAGGTCTGTCTATTAAATAATGAAACTGCATTTCTACCTTTCAGATGAATAAGGGAGAACTGATTGTGAACACTTGAGTGGTGACCTTGAACATGTCTGAATCTGCATGACAAACATCAACACTCTCGTGTCAATCATTGTTTAAAGCAGCCGTGTTGTCTGTTGTGTGCCAGAAAAATACTAAGTTTAAAAGTCAAGCAACAAGTCAATTTGAAATTTTTAGTAAAATTGAACAAAATACCAATGGAATCTTTTCAAATGCTTACTGAGGCCTATGGGGAAGACTGCATGTCTTGTGTCCGTGTGTTTGAATCACACAAACGATTCAAAGAAGGACGTGAGAAAGTGGAAGACGATGACTGCCCTGAACGACCTTCCACTTCAAGAACCGAAGAAATTGTGGAAAAAATCAGCCGGATTGTTCGAGGAGACCGCCGACTCAGTGCCCAAACAATACCTGAAGCTGTGAACATTGGCAAAGACACTGCGTGAAAAATTTTACATGAGAAAAGTTTGTGCCAAGATGGTCCCTAGGGTTCTCAATCAGAGCAAAAAGAGTGCTGCAAGGAAATTTGCACTGACATTCTGTAGTAACTTGAGACGGACCCAAACCTTTTTCAAAAAATTATCACTTACGATGAAACCTGGATCTTCCAGTATGATCCTGAGATAAAATGACAGTCAATGCACTGGAAATCACCAAGAATGAAAAAAGCACATCAAAGCATGTCCACATTCAAAGCCATGCTCATTGTTGTTGTTTTTTTACATCAAGGGTTTAATTTTGGCAGAATGGGTTCCAGAAGGCAGAACAGTGAACCAGCATTATTATAAAGAAGTTTTGACAAAACTGAGAGAAAGAGTCAGAAAAAAAGGCCAGAACTGTGGAAAAATGGTTTCATTCTTCATCAAGACAATGCACCTGCTCACATAGCACTTTCTGTGAAGCAGTTTTTGGCTGATAAACACATTACTACACTTGAACATCCTCCATACCTGCCAGATTTGGCACCATGCAATTTTTTTCTTTTCCCTCAAGTGAAATCGATGCTTAAAGGAACATATTTTGAGTCAATTGATACAGTAAAGAAGAAAACAGCAGATGTGTTGAAACAACTGACAAAAACTGATCTGCTCCATGCCTTCAACCAGTGGAAAACAAGACTACATTGGTGTGTGAGTGTGAATGGGGAGTATATTGAAGGGGACAAACATTAGAATTGTAATACGTATAAAAAAAGATGGTTTATTTATCAGTCTTGTTATTTAATAGACAGATCTCATATAGCCTACAGTGCCTTGTATTCATTGGCGTCTCCAATCCAGGTACTAACTTGGGCTGAGATTCCAAGATCAGACACTATCTGGTGCCCTTTGGGTCTTTAAGCAGGTGCTTATAGCATATGGGGATGCTATAATTGCAAGTGGCTTGCTTATGTTCCATGTCTGTGAGCCAGTAACCAAGGAGATTATCAGACAGGAATACAAAAAATGTTCCTGTCCCACAATCTCCAATCCCACCCCTGTCCTGGCACAATAACCCTCCCCACAACACTTACCTTCTCTCCTGTTGACACGCAGCCCAGGAATGAATGGAGCTCTAACAAAGTTCCATTCATTTCCTGGACTGAAATCCCACCCGTTCTCACAAGAAGATGCGAACATGGGAAATTAAAAAATAAAAACAAAAATACACACAAAAAGTTTTTAAAAGCACATACACAGAGACTTTAAAACTTACTTATAAACCAGGGAAGTTTTTTAAAAGTGTGTCACTTACCTGGATGTCCCGATCTCACCCGGAAGTGTTCTGACAGGACCGCCCATTGATGCTGCATTCACAAGAGTTAAATGGCCCGAGGTTTCACATGCCAGCAATGCCAGCACCAAATTGCAACAGGGGATCTATTGACAGCTTGGCCTGTCAATTAAAAGGAACACCATAATGATGCCAGCGGAACACAAACGGACATCATCATCTTCTGATATTGGCATCCTTTTGCATTCCTCTGGCATCGTTATGGTGCTACATTAGCTCTGACTGATAATCTCCCAAGTAGATTCCATGCCCTAGATCCTTACCATGCCAATGTAAAGAAAAACATCCTTGAGGAGGAAGAAAACATCAAGCCTAACAGGTGGAAAGCCAGCAAATGTAAACATATAAGCACTCTGTTGGTCTTCAGACACAGCAAAATGCCTTGGGTGGATCCCCCAAACAGGCCCCCTTTACATTTTATAGTTCTTTTTGCAGTTCATAAGGGCGACCCTTCATTTCAGAAATCACAGCTCCCTTATCCCTTATTTTTGAAGACGTGAGGGTGATGTAGCATCCTTTATCCCAAACTCTGGCTCTCCCTTGGTCCCATTCTCTTTCAACCCCCACCCCTTCCCCCCACAGATGTGTTCCTGTGCCCCACAGCAACCAGGGGCAGTCAGCTTCTTTCTGAGATATCCCCCTTGGGGAGCTTTCACATCACTGCCAGTTGTTGCCATTTCAAACTCAATTGTTCTGCTTGGTACTGAGGCAAATGGAGTCATTAATTACCTTCTATCGGCTGGGACGAGTTTAGAAAACGATCAATACACAGTGCTTGTCATTCACAGCAGCTAGTCAGAGTCTGTGCAGACAGGCCCTGTTTCCCACTGCACTCCTAGCATCCCTTGGGTCTAACAAGAGGCTGAATGCTAGCAACCCAAATTCTAGGAATCCCATCTCAAACAAATTGCCCAAGGTAAGGGAAAAAGAAACAGAAGATCCTGCCCCAATTTGCTATGCGTCTAGGCCCAAAAAACCTCTTGGTAGGCTGTATTTCAGAGGAGAGAACTGGCAAAAACACCTCTGAGTATTCCTTGCCCAAGAAGCCCCTATGGCAGGCAACTTGAAGGCACATATAAAGACACACACAGGCTTCTTACCAGGACTGATCATCACTTCAGTAACCACCTATAAGAAGCATTTGTACCTTAACATCAATACCACAGGTAGTGCTTGAAGCACCATTTTCATACAACACAGACAAATCTCAAAAGCTTGGGTCTCAAACTACAGTATACCATGCATGCCAATCAGATACTGTGGCCACAAGATGATTAAGAAATCTTTGTTCTTGTTGCCTGCCTGGATCTATAAAAACAGAAGTACCTGACGTGTGTGGTTTCAATATAGCTTGATTGGCTAGCTTGGCCCATATTCTATCCATACAACCTGGAAGCTATTTTAATCTTTAGGTGGCCTGGATTACCAGCTAGCCAGCTTGCTTTTGAGAGCATGCCTCTACCCTTTATAGAACCACAGACAAAAATATGTGGGCAGTATTTACAAATATTTATGGAGAGACAAGCCTGCTCTCTCCTTCTGTTATTGGAGCCAAGAAGGACAGTTATACCTACGAAGGGACCTTAAGGAGAATGGTGATAATGTGCTCGTGGAGAAAGAAAAAGAAATGAGTGACAGCTCAAGAGCCTGAATATGGAAGTTCTTGCTTCCTTAGAAACTAGGCCAAAAAATAGACCTGCTCCTAGAAAACAATAGAGAAATTAATTGGCAAAAACTTGTTCACATCCACCCCAGCTGGAGGAATAAAAGGAGACAAAGCTCCACCTGCTATATGATGGTCACAAACTTTTATTTTTTAAAAAGCCCAACACATTTTGGCCTTGGCACCAGCTGGCCTTCTTCAGGGGCTATTAAATCCTCAGAAATTTCTGGAGTTGTAGTATGCACTCTCTATACAAGTGGACCATTGATTGATAAAAATGATAAAAGAAGGGCATCCACCCCAACCCCCCTCCCCAAAAAGTAGCATGCAGGAGAGGGAGTTGTTGCTTTTCCCAAGTCTTATTTCACATGGCGATTACATTTACTTTTAGTTTTTTTAAATGTTTTTAAAAGTCTCTCCAATGTCAACACAATCCATTACACACATATCCAAGCTGGGGAGAAAGGCTTTGACTATCATTGTTTTTGCAATGTGCTCCAATGCTGTCATCATTTTTGTTTACATCTTATTCTTAGTTTTTATTTTTCTCCAACATTTTATTCAAATATATAAAGCCTCCAATATGGCATTTTCTGATGCTTTGTAGCATATATATGGCATCTGAATATATGACAACAGATCAAATTCACTGCACACTTATCTCATATTCCTAATATCAAAATATTTCATATTCCCAAAGCAAAATATCATATCAGCAGATCTATGTCTGTTCCAACAATTAACAGAGTTCATTTTTTCTGAATCCTCCTCATTCATGACAATTTGTAGCAAGTTTTCTTTATAAGCATAGCATGCTATACCTTCTTTTCCTATTGATCATCTGATGGTATTCAAACTAATCAACAGGATTTTGCCAATGGAATGCACACTGCAGTCAGCATAGATGTCACCGCTACCTTGGTTTACTTCTGAACTAGCAATATACTGGTAGGATTCAATGTAATTCAAAATCTATCATCATTTTTATACTGTTTACAATCTCACTTCAATGTTGCATGACCAAAGAACACCACCACCATACATAAGCAAATGTTCCTCCTCTATTTCTGTATTGCAACAAAAGTCAGTTGCTCCTGGGACTTTTTAAAAAAGATCTTTACTGGAGTATAATATCACATATGTATTCTGAAAAAGTTCTCCCTTGAGTTTAAGTTAAGTACATGTTTAAACTCCCATCCTTCTACTCTGATACCGACACCCCAAAATTAGGAGTATTCCCAATCTTAATCCTTTTTCACTTTCAAGATCCTTTACTGCTTCAGGCAATAACAATATTTTGTAAATCTTAGAAAGTAACCCAATTTGCATGCTGGTCTGTAATAATTTTTCATGTGCCGCAGCTCTGGGCCAAAGTAGTCAGAATCTCAGCTAAATTTTTACACCACCACCCCAATGTAGTCAAGCCCCTAGTCTCCTGAATTAGATAAGCAAAACAAACAAACAAAAGAATCACCCCAAGAAAGAAAATCCTTAATTTTGATTAAGTTGCCTTCAAATCAGACAAAGTAGCTCCCTGCCTCCGTCTCTGGAGATTATCAGACACGGTAAATATGGTGTGACAATGATGCCAGGAGATCGTGAAAGGGCTTTCCTTTCAGACGTTGTTGTCTCCAAGTCGCCATGCTCCTGTGCTGGTCCTGTTCCGCCATTGCTCGTTTTAATTCATGGGCTAAGCCGCGAATAGATTGCCCATTCCATTTCTGTAATGGAATGATGGGTAAGTGAAAAAGTGCCCCGTTATGCTGGCACGATGCCAACATCAGGGGAGATCCGTTCCAGAACACTTCTGGGTGCGATCGGGTCATCCAGGTAACTGACACCCTTTTTGTACCCTCCCCAGGTTATTTGATATTTTTAAAGTGTGTTTTTGTGCTTGCTGTCATTTTTTAACTTGTATTTTACTTTTTATTTTTTATTTTCCCCCACACTCATCCTCTCATGAGAATGACCTGGGATTTGAAACCAGGAAGTGAATGCAGCTCTCCAGAGCTGTATTTACTCCTGGGGTGCTGAGGGGGAAGGCGCGTTGCACGATCAAGGTAGGTGTAAAACTGTTGGTTATTGTTCCAGGATGGGGTCGGGAGAGGAGATAGTGAGATGGGGACGCTATTTTTGTCCCCATCTGAAAATCTCCCCTTTCTGAAAACCTACTCCCAGGTCAAGAAGAGATACACCTGAAGCCAAATTACATAAGCCTCAGCATCCTCCAAAAATTTACAGTAGTATCACTAATCAAATGCTGTACGTCCCTTCTTTTTGAATGAGTGAACCATAACCAGTCCACTAAAGGGGCACTGACTCTGTCCTCCAGTTCAATGAGAAATGTTTTAAATGTTTGGAACAATGACTGCATCACTGCAACCAACAAAACTGCATGATGCTAATATACAATATTAGGCATCAAGGATCCACCTTTACATCTCTCTTTTTGTAACATTCATGCTTTAATCCTTGCAGATGTCTAATTCTGTATACACTGGTTAACTTCTGACTGAACCTTGTTAGATTGTTTGGGGACAATCAAGGCTTGTCTAGACAGGCAACTGACCCCAGCTTCCCCTTGTGTTGGGAGCCCTGCAGTCCACACGATGCAGGGCTCTTGCCCCAATTTACCATCGAACAATCCTGATGAAATCCAAGGTGAAGCCAAGGATAAGCCGGAGTAAACTCTTTAAAAATATTACAAAATAGCCTCCGGTAAAATTTCCAGCATGGGATGCAGTTGTTCATACCTGTGCATCAGGCTGCATTGCTGGATGCCACTGGTGTCGCTCTGAAACTAGGAAGCAGGCTCCCAGCACATAGAATCATAGGATTGTAGAGTTGGAAGAGACCATGAGGGCCATCCAGTCCAACCCCCTGCCACACAGGAAATCACGATCAAAGCATCCCCGACAGATGGCCATCCAGCCTCTGTTTAAAGACCTCCAAGGAAGGAGACCCCACCATGCTCCGAGGGAGTGTGTTCCACTGCTGAACAGCTCTTACTGTCTAAACGTTCCCCCTAATGCTGAGGTGGAATCTTTGTTCCTGGAGCTTGCATCCATTGCTCCATGTTCCAGTCTCTGGAGCAGCAGAAAACAAGCTTGCTCCATCCTCAACGTGACACCCCTTCAAATACTTAAACAGGGCTATCATATTGCCTCTTAACCGTCTTTCTTCCAGGCTAAACATACCCAGCTCCCTAAGTCTCTCTTCATAAGGCATGGTTTCCAGACCTTTCACCATTTTCGTTGCCCTTCTCTGAACACACTCCAATTTGTTAATATCCTTTTTGAACTGTGGTGCCCAGAACTGGACACAATATTCTAGGTGAGGTCTGACCAAGGCAGAATAGAGCAGCACTATTACTTCCCTTGATCTAGACACTATACTTCTATTGATGCAGCCCAAAATCACATTGGCCTTTTTAGCTGCCGCATCACACTGTTGACTTATGTTCAACTTGTGGTCTACTAGGATTCCTAGATCCCTTTCGCACGTAGTCTCATTCAGCCAGGTCTCCCCAATCCTATATCTATGCATTTCATTTTTCCGCCCTAAGTGCAGTACCTTACATTTCTCCATATTGAATTTCATTTTGTTAGCTTTGGCCCAGCTCTCCAGTCTATCCAGGTCATTTTGAATTTTGATCCTGTCCTCTAGGGTATTAGCTACTCCTCCTAATTGGTGTCATCTGCAAATTTTATAAGTATGACCCTAATTCCCTCATCCAAGTCATTGATAAAGATGTTGAATAGCACTGGGCCCAGGATCATGGCCTCCTTCCTAGCTTCAGAGACTGCAACACATGACAAGGGTTAAGGCATGTGAGTGTGGATTTCTGACTGATTTGTTGCAGTAATGGGGTGTGAGGGAATCGGGCCAGCTCTAAGCCAGAATACTCTGGCCAGAAGGTGGAGTATTCTGGCCAGTGTAGACAAGCCCTCAATTTTGTACTGTAAGCAAGAAAAATAAAGATATAAAATTTTAGATAGTGTTTTTAGTTTTAATGGCAGCAACCAGGAAACAGTTAATTTAGCCCATTGCCACATTTCTGTGGGGTCTGCAAGTGATTATTTTCAATTATGTTGCAGATATTAGCTGAAAAATTTACCATAATGTACCTAATTGTTTTACATTTTGATCATGCTATACATTCAATCCTCCTTTTCTGTTCCTCCTCAGTATTCACTGAAAAATTGCTGTATTTCCCCAAATTAATGCTATACCTTGACATTTTGCAAAATGCCTCTAATTTATTTTAAGAATAACAACAAATATTTCAGGATCCTGCAGAGCAAACACAGCAAAGCCATTCTGCATAGAACATAATTTTAAATTCATGTTGACCCATGCTGACCCTCTTGATATGTCTATCTTGTCTAATCTGCTGTACCAAGGTTTCAATACATAAATTAAACAATAATGGGGATAATGGAGAGCCTTGTCTTACTACTCTTTTCAGTTTAATTATAAATCACATTATAACTATAATCTTGGCTACAGGATGTAGTCCACGTTAACACTGCAGATTAGAAAAGGAGCTAAGGTTTGTTTGGATTTCCAGCCAAAAATCTCCCATTCAAAACATGCCTCAAGTTACAGTAAAAGTGAATCCACTTACATTGTTTGCTCAGACACCTCCCAGACCAATCCAGCACTCCAGCTGCATGTAGAAGTGCAAGCAAAACTAATTGAACTTTTACACATTTAACTTCTCTCTTCGGCTGCTTCCTTTCATTTGGAGTAGGAAACATGCTGCTGCCAAATTGCAAGTAAAATAAAATCCTGGGATTCTCTAGTCTTATCTATGAGTAGCTATTACTATTGCCCTTGGAAAGACCAAAAACTGGCGTGTAAAGTGAATGCAGAAGCTGCATAATATCTGGAGTCTCCTTGATATAACCGTACATGTATAATAAGAAAACATACACTTTCTGATCCATCTTTACTGCCAAATAGTGCTATACATTCACTCATTTGAGAACCTCAGTTGAAGGAAAACAGCTGCAGCTCACCCATGAATGTGCTGGATTTTCATGCTTAAACAATGTATGTGAAGTTGAAGGCTTTCACAGCGGCATCCATAGGTTTTCCATTGGTTTTTCCCAGGCTATGAGGCCGTGTTCTGGAAGAGTTTATTCCTGACGTTCACCTGTATCTGTGGCTGGCATCTTCACCTGTATCTGTGGCTGGCATCTTCAGAGAACTCTTCCAGAACACGGCCTCACAGCCCAGAAAAAAAAACCCATGGAAAACCTAACAATGTGAGTAATATACACATTAGATTCACCAAATTTTGAAAAGGGAAATATGGCTACCATACTTACAGGCCACAATATATGGCTGGTAGTCTAGCATGCTGGGAAAGAGCCACAAGTTCTGTGACTAAGGCTGACTCAGTAGCACCACAGTCCTCACCGTTAGCAATATAGTTTTTGTGAAATAATGTCTGGAAGGGTACTAAAGCTGGAGACAATATACCAAAATACTCGTATCTTTAAAGCCAAAGAGAGATAAGGTAGGGCACCAAAAGAATGGGGTTAATATAATCTTGCTTTGAAGGAAAAATAATGTGAACATTTAAAGATTTGCTTTAAAGTACTGGAAAATGAGGCTTAGAAGGTGTGTATGTGCGTTTTCCTGGCCAAAGCAGCAGTAGCAACACCACACTCGATGCTTCAACCAGAAACCTGATGATGTTAAGAGGTGTGGCCATGCCCCCAATGCACACCCTCCAAAATTTCACAGATTAAAACGGGAAATGGGTGGCCAAGCAACATTAGAGTGTGGTCAAGATGGCAAGAATTATTAATGAGGAAGATCCTACAAGTTCGGAGCAGCAATTTGCTTTTGCCTAAGCCTACTATGGTTACTGCAACCCCTGCTGCCCCCATTCTTGGGGATTAGAATTGAGCATTTCAGGTCTCTGGCCATTTTTTGTTGACAAATTTCAGTTAAAACTAGAGTAGATTCTGTTTCTGGCGCCTGAAGCAGTTCTATTGGTATGCCATCTGCTCCTGGTGATTTATTTCTCGCAAGTTTACTGAGTGCAGCTCCCACTTCACCTTCTAAAATTGTGTGTTCATCTTCAAATGATTCTTTCTTGAATGAATCTGCCATCCTTTAATCTCTTTCCTATGCTTCATCTCTAGTTATATATACTAATATTGTTACCATCAGCTTTTTATTGGTACTTGGTCATGTATTGTGTTTCCCTGCTGGTCGTATAGAATCCTCACTCTTGGTTTAAATTTCCCTTCTCAAATCTTTTGGAAGAAGTCTCTTGTTCTTCATTTTTTGTTGTCATCTTCTATTTCTCTGCATTGATTATTATAGTAGTTCTCTTTGTCCCTGCCCGTAAGTGTGAACAGTTGCATTCAGGGTTCAGACCCTATTTCTGTCACCTTTCACTTTTGCTTCTCATGTGCCCTTAACTGTCATCCATTGAGGCTTCTATTTCTTTTTGGCTACAGACAGTGTCTTTTTGCATTACTCCCTGACAATGTCCCTGGCTTCAATCCAGAGTTCTGGTTCCCAATAAATTAGTTTTAATAGTGCAAAAAAACAAAAAAACAAAAAACAAAACATTAGATTCTACAGGGATGTTCTTTGGTTTGTATTTTGGCACAATGCTTGGTTTAGCATTTTATCTTTAATTTTTGATTTTAATAGTTCATGGTCTGTGCCATAATCTGCTCCTGGTCTTGTTTTTGAAGAATGGAGCTTCTCCATTTTCTGCTTCCAGTTATGAAGGAGATTATCAGACACAGTGGAATGTGGCAAAAATCGCATTCCAAACTGTGTCAGAAGAACATGACAGGAACAGAAAGGGTGACATTATCAGATGCCCAAGTCCTTCGGCCATCCCTGGGTTGTAGTGCTGCCGCAGACAAGGCTTCCCTTTCGTATTGACGGGAATGAGCTGCTAATAGAAAGGGACACTACGACCCAGGGATGCTGGAGGAGGATGTCATCTGATAATCTTGCCCCTTCCTGTTCGTCTCGCAATCTTCTGATGCGGTTCTTGTGGTGTCTGATAATCTCTGAAGTCTGTTTGATTTCTGTATTGCCTATAAAATGATGTCCACATATACAGTCGCTTCTTGGATCACTTGAAGAATGAGTTTGCAATGAACAAAGCATTGGCCTTGCAAAATTCAGTCAGCTAGTCTTCTACTTCATTTGCTGATCCTAGGCCAAATTTTCCTACTATTTTTTATTCTACTCTGTTTCCTACTTTTGCATTTCAATCATCTATGATTAACAAGAAGTCCTGGTTTGGTGTGTGGTCAATTTTCTCCTGGATTCTAGCATAGAATCTTTCATTTTTTTTCTTTTGCCTCTGTAGTTGGAGCATAAACTTGGATTAAGGATAGTTTTTCCTGAAGTCTTATTGCTATTATTTGGTCAGACACTGAGTTATATTCTTTGACTGCTTTTGCTATATCTCTCCTCAGCAGTAATGCCTCCTGATTTCTTCTTAGATGCTCATTTCCAGAGTAAAACACTGTATGTGTATGTAACTCAAAATGTCCCATTCCTGTCCACTTCAGCTCACTCATCCCAAGTATTGCAATGTTTATACATTCCATTACTTGTTTGAGTACGTCTGTCTTCCCCTGATTCATGCTTTTCACATTCCACGTTCCTATAATATGTGTTGTGGAGCCTCAGACTTTCCTTTTGCCTCTGAGCATGTCAAGAGATGAATATCCTTTTGGCTTGACTCTAGTTGCATCATTAGCCACAGCACTACTCGTAGTTGTCCTCTGCTGTACCCCTCTAGTTTGTTGAGTGTCTTCCAACCTGGGAGTGTCAGCTTCTGGCACTATCATTTCATTTTGGATTGCTTCATAATAGGGTTTTTATGGTAAAACACATTCAAAGGAGGTTTACAGTGCCTTCTTCTTTGTAGTAATAACAAGTGTTAGTTATGGTGCCATTGCTGTTGTCTATGAGAAATCCTCTGCCATCATCTCCCCCCCCCCCTACTGTAGCTGCCCAGTAACTGTTTGACACCGTTAGTCTGGCTCCTCAGCAAAAGCTTGTCTGACATGAGAGACCCTATCAGCAGCATTGCTACTGTCAGCATAGCATCTTGCCTCACAAGTGCATGCAATATCACCACCACAGAAAGGTAATGCAATAGTGGGCACTCCTAATGGCCTAGGCACAAATAAACATGCATCAATGCTGCAAAGCACTGGGACTGACTTGCTCACACATGTGCTGTCCCATCCACTGCAGGGCATCTGCTAATTCCCAGAGTTCTTGAGAGTCAAACAGTGGTATAAAGGCCCTATGCAGCAGGTCACCCCACCTCCAATGGTGGTAGTTATTTAAGCTTTCGAGACAAATGCCATAGGAAGCCAGCACTACTTGGCCTTCTGACTGAGCAACACCATCTGGGAACTTCAAGCTGAATTTCAACATCTGCCCTTCTCTCTCTTTCTTGCTACACCCCACAGAGCAGCAGTGGTCATCTGCCAGGTGCTAGAACCTGGAGGGCTGCAATCCCAGTGCTCACCTTCTGCACACCCTACCTAAACTGCCCCTACATGGTTAATTGTGCCCCCAAACCTCTTGAAGATGAGCTACTGGTCATTTTGCCACATTTTCAGCCTCCATACCTTTTTTTGATCTTGGGGATCTTTTGGAACTGAAACCTGTGATGTACACTAAGGAGGTCCTGAGAGTACACACTTGAATCACTTTGTTTTTAGAATGTATTAATTAACTTTAATAAATTTAAATCCATCCATAGCCCAGAGTCCTATCTTTAGTAACTATGGGGCAGACTTCCTTAACCATGACATAACTGTTATTCCAGAGAATGGCTCCGATTAACAAGGGGTGTTCCCTAAGAGACCAGATACCAAGAATTGTCTGTTGAAAGCTATGAGCACAAAACTGAAAACAGAGTGGTAAAGACTACGGAGATTTGCAGACGGCTAAAATCAGCCTCTTGCCACACAAGCAGCCTCCGGAGCAGTAACGAGGCTGCTGTGCGGCAAGGGGTCCATTTTGGACGATGCCGTTTCTCTCTCAGCCTCATCCGTGAGTGTTGCGGCTAGCATTGGAGGCGGCCACGCTGTTTTTTACTCACGGACAACTTCATTAGATCTAGAGTACCTGTACTTGAAACTGAAGAGCAGCAACTCGGAAGACAGAAGGCACACAGAGTGGCAGGGGCTTCATTCACAACAGATGAAATGCCAGAAAAACAACTTTGAAAATGAACAAACAAAGCAGGAATTGATGTATACAGAGCACCTGACATTCCAGAGCAGAAATACGCAAGACAGCAAGCTGAGCAGCAAAGCTAGGACCTGTTTTTGCAAGAAAAGGTGAGACGGCTGGAGTCCCACTGCCTTCCAGTCCATGGCTTCACATACAGTGAACAGGGACAAAGTGTCTATAACATTGTTTGAAGCCTTTTGTATAACACGTTATAAGGGCTATTCTAATGTGCACAACCTTTTGCAAGTAAATAAATAAATAAATAAATTCTAAAACATTGAATTAGTAGCAGCTGTCACCAAAGTATGGCTGGGGGGGTTGTAAAAATATATATATATTTAGTACAATGGGATACTGAGCAGAATTCTAAGGTGATGAGCACTCCTATCTACCTCCACCCACCCAAAGATACATATAGAGTGACCCAGCTTCTTTCAGGACTGTTCCTTTGTTCTCCTAGTGGCAGAACAGACCCACTATCCTTCATTACTTCTGGGCACAATTAAGTGGGATACTCTCCCATGCCAGCTTTTGTGTGCAAGATAATGCTTCCTTTTTCCCCCATGCGGAAGAACATGGTGGTGTAGTGAATTCTATGAACAAGATGGGAACATGCTGCTTTCCTTGGTGGCAGCACCACCTGTTTAACCTATTGACACCAAAACATGCTGGACCCCACCCCTAGGTGTCCCTCAAAGTAGAGGGCTTTATTGAGAAGATGAGACAATCACTCAGTCATAGGGCAATCTAGCCCTTTGACCCCATATATCTCAGCAGAGCCAGGCTCTAGCAGCATTCATTCTTTACCGCAACCGAAGATTGTGTTAGCTTAAAGGACAAGGCAATAAATAAATAAATAAAATTGCCTGGCATGCACTTCCTAACTATGCTTGTTTAGAAAAACTGCTTGCATTTATGATGCCTTTGGTGTGGAAAGCTGGGTTGCAAATGACTGCATCAAAAATGACAGTAGAAACCATTAATTTCCTGTTATGTTTTCTGGGGTTGGGTGCTTTATTAATTTAATTTTACACTGTTGAACAACAGCGAGAGCTGACACCATCACAGAGGGCTTTTCCCCTTTCAGAGCAACACTTGCCTCACATGCAAATCAGTCCATTACAGGGACCAATGAAATCTAAGGGTGCTTGCAAAACTCAACCATCCCTCCTCCCATGAAACTCACTGCTTGTTTATGCACATACAGACAAGAAGCAACCATAATGCACTCAACCAGTCCTTGCTTTGTCACACTATTGCTGCCTCCTTTCCTGGTTCTTTGCTTTATTCCGCTTTGACTTCCTCTTTTTACCATACACTGTCTGGCCAGGACAAGTCTGTGGCCTTCTCTTTTTCCCTCCCACCTAACCCACTCCCTTGATTATTTTTTAAATAACTCATCCACTCAGACTCCATTTCTTCTGGACATGGCTTTTAGTTGTGGCCTCAGAAATGTTGGTTCATCCTCTTATGATCATCTGCATAAAGATTGTTAAGTGGGGCTAGCTACAAGGAGCACACAACTCCCTCATTGCAACAGCTGCACTTACTACACATCCATTTCCAGGCAAAAGTCAAAGGGCTGATTATGACCTATACAGCTCCATCCATAGGGCTCAGGCCCATATTACCTGAAGAACCATACCCTCCCATACAAATCTGTCTGTGTTCTGGAATCTTCTGGGGAAGCCCTTCTCTCAGTTACATCTGGTGGGCACACAGGGGAGTGTCTTCTTGGTGGCTGCTCTCATGCTCAGCAACTCCATTCCCAGAGAGGTTAGACTGGTTCCCTGATTGTTATCTTTCCTCAGGCAGGTAAAGATGCTTCCCACTGGTCTTGGAAGACTCATTGTTCAAGGGAAAGGGCTTTGCATAATGTACTGGATTTTCTGTTTGCTGTTTTCCTTTTAATGGTTTATGTCAGTGGTTCTTAACCTGTGGTCCAGGGACCCCCAGGGGTCTGTGATGTCCTCAAAGGGGGTCCGCAAAGGCTTGAAGGCACGTTGGCCCACCTCTTCCCTGCAGTGGAGTAGCCATGTGACAGGAGCCAAGGCAAGGCTGGGTGGGTGGGTGGGTGGCTTGGCCTGCGCATTGCTGTTCAATCTGCTCCAGCCACAAACTTTCAAGAAGCAGGAGAAAAGTACTCCCTCTCCCTTCAGTGCCTCTGAGGGGAGGTTTAATGGATGGTGTATTATCATTATGATTATGATTATGATTATTAATCTTGACTTAAGTCTTGGGGGTCCACAGCTACAAAAGATATTTAAAGGGGGTCCCTGGTAAAGAAAAAGTTAGGAGCCACTGGTTTATGTATTTAACAGGTTTTAATTTCTTGATAATAACATTTTTAACTTTTTTATGCTGTCATTTTAACCTATGTTTGTTTAACTGTTGTAACCTGCCTTGAGTCCTAAACTGGGAAAAGAGCAGGATAACAACAACAATACAGTACTCTGAATCATTGGTGACCCAGCAGAAGAAAGCTGGCAACAGTTGCCATCTTGATGGGGATGCTGTATGGATTTTTTTGAAAAACATATAATGCACTCCAAATAGAAAACCCTCTATAAATGCTACAGTATTATTGTTTTACAGTTGCACTAGCAATTTATCTGGCACTTTGCAGAAAGACTTGTGAATGAATGGATCTGTAGTTAGGAAACTTGAGTTCACTGCATAAACTGCTCAATACCAACCAGAGAGGAAAGGCAAACAAAGTATCAGAACTATCATCATCATCATCATCATCATTTATTTATTTATATAGAACCATCACTGTACATGATGCTTTACAAGGAAAAGAACAATTCCCTGCCCTCAGGCTTACAATCAGAATGAAGCCTTTTGCTTGTAATCATGTAACCTTTGACATTTCTCAAAAAATTCCCATGACTGACATATCATGTGCAACTACATTATGTCACACACTCCGTTTTCCCTGGCTATTCAATGAACTGGATCATTCAAGAATTTTACTAATTCAGGGAGCAACAGATAAGTTGCATATGATCTTACCTGTTCCAAAGCAGGTGGCAGATGCATTCAGCCCTGTGAATTAATTTGGAAGCCATGCTCCATATGAAAAACATATTGGTAAACAAGCTCTTGAGAAAACACCCCTTGCTCTTTCCTTGGAGATTCAGGCATTAAATGAATTCCTGTCTAGCTACATTCTGTCCTGCAACATATTTGCCTTACTGCTGCCAGCTGTGCTCCCTCTACAGGGACCTGGCTTATATTTTGGGTTGGTGATGCCTCTATGCACTCCAGCATCACACTATAGCTTGTGTAACACAACAGACGGCAGATTACATCCTTATTCTTTCTATTAATTTATCAAAACAACTACCACCCTTGTATTCCATTTTGTGTAGATCAGCATTACGTGTAATAACTCATCTTCATGTGTATAATGAACAAGAAGATCACTTGAATTAAATGGTTTGTTCTTGAACCACTTTGCAATTCCCAGGGGGACAGTTAAAGGCTAGGAGAAGGACAATGAGCAATTGGGGAACTATTGGATTATTTATTCCAAATAAATTAGCAGTACAAATACGTACTCCTGTACGTAGCCAACATTCTCAGAGCATGCGTTGCCAATGAACAAATCTGTTTCTTTTATTTGGCTAATCTGTGCAATTTAACACTGATTCTGTTTAAAGTATCACTTTAACTATTTTGGTTTTAACAAGATCAAGACAGTTCTGCACACCAAAACTTCATGTCTTCTCCACAGACACAGACACTACAACACAATATAATAAAAGTGCTCCAGCTCCTTGGTGTTACCAAAGGATAACATCTTCCCACTCAAAGGATAACACCTTCAATTAACAGGCTTTTAATATGAATAATTTCTTATTTATTTTAAATATATAGGATTCTAGCACCAAAGAGCTAGGATAAATGTTGTACAGTACTTGTATAACCCAGTTATCTCTAAACATATTATTCTCACACAGGATCCACCTTTTAAAAATTATACATCTGGTCCCATATTTCAATGGGTGGGAGCGGAGGCCTGATAAACAGGTAATGCCATGAAAACTTATTGGAGATGCCCTGTAATTTATCCCATTATTTGAAAGGGACATATAAGGTTTTTTTCCCAGTTTCTACTGGCTTCCTAATCCTTTTGCAAACTTTCCTGTTACACCAGCATAAAGGAACCAGCTTCCCATTTGCACTGACTTCAAAGGACCAATCAGAGATTGCAGTGCAGGTAGCTTTTAGGATCAGGATATCAGATTACCTCCTCACTGATGAAAATCAGAGTTACATGCAAAATTTAGGGTGCAAATGATGATGCAGAAGAAAAAGCCATGTATAATTCTTCATCAGAATTCAGTACAAAGTATGTAAATATCATTTAAAAAGTGGGATACAAGAAAAAAAATGTTTTCTTTTTCTTACTTTCAGACTGGAAGGGTTTAAAAAGTGCTTTCCATAACCAGGCCCAAATCCACAGGCCAACATTCAAGACTAAAGCACATGATATGGGACCAAGGCAACGAAACTCCCTAATGATGCTAAAGAAGGAGAACCCCAAGTAGAGATATCATGAAATCCATCTGGGCTCGTTGTGTTCATCTCCTCCCCCCCCCCCCGCTCCCTGTCATAATAGCCATCTCAAACTGCAACCTATAAACATCAATTAAAATCTGAGTCACAGAAAATTTCCATCTTCCTTCCTTCTACTTGACTAATCAACCTCCACCTGCCTCCTCAAACCTTCTATTTAAATCCTACTTCCCACCTGAACTAGTGGGAGGAACAGCATTGGCAATGTAGTTGCCCCAGGAAGAAAAAAGGAAGGTGGTCTCCCATCCTGTCCATCCAGCTTCTTGCAGTACCATTCTGTATATGAATGGGTGGAAGATTCCCTCTTTTTATATCTCCAAAACTAGAGTGCCACTTCTCTTTCTGCCAGCAGCTGGCTACCAGATCAATAAGTTGACAAATAAGGGCAAAATGGTTCAGGGGATTAGGGGACTGGATGGTTGGGAAGGGAACAAGACTCAGGAGTTTATCAAACAGAAACACAAAAAGTGTTCCTGTCCCACAGTCTCCAATCCCGCCCCTGTCTCGGCACAATAACCCTCCCCATCAAACTTACCTTCTCTTCCATCCAAAGGCAGCCCAGGAATGACTGGAGCTCTAATGGAGCTCGGTTCACTTCCTGGGCTGAGAAGATGTGAGCGCGGGAAGTTCAAAAATACAAATACAAATACAAAAAAAAGTTAACAAAAGCGCATACACACACTTAAAAAAAAACACACAAGTCACTCAGGGAGGGTACAAAAAAGAGGGTGTCTACCTAGTTCTCATGATCCCACCAAGAAATGTTCTGGCAGGACCGCCCACTGACGCTGAAATCATGAGTCCAAAATGGTGTGAGGTTTCAGATGCTGGCAATGCCAGCACCAAAATGGGACAGGCGATCTATTTACAGCTCCAGCCCATCAATAAAAAGAAATGCCAGAATAACAACAGCGGAATGCAAAAGGACAATGTCATGTGATATCGGCATCCTTTTGCACTCCGCTGTTGTTATTCTGACACCACATTAGCTGCGTCCAATAATTCTCAGGAAAGTAATTTTTTTAACTACAGCTCCCATAATCCCCAGACAACATGCCCTCTGGCACCTGTTCAGGATCAGTTGTGGGGATATGTTCCAGCCATTCTTCATTTAAAAAACCTTCCAGCAATTATGAAAGAAGCAAAAGTGTTTATTCAACCTGGGAGGATAAGACATCTGTGAGACCCAGATATGGTCAGCCAAAGTAGATTCATCCCCAAGTTTGTCCTCAAAATTCACATTTATAAATTTGGATGTCCACACATCCAAATACTATCATACATGCTGCTATCCCAGTATGATTTCAATTTTTTTATATCTCATGGGTGATTTTTAATAGCATTTGAGGGGAAGACAAACAGCTGTACTTAATATTTAACTACTGAAACACAATGGAATATCATAGTTTTAAAATCTCTGCTCTTACAAAATATGTTTCACACTGACATTTGTGAAGGAACCTCCGTGTAGTCTTAATCACATATTGGAAAAGGGGAAATGTGGTGAAAGAGAGGGTGGGGGGGGCACACATCTAGCCTCACTCCTGAAGCCACACTGCTCCTCCTACTCTTGCTGTTTTCAGTATAATGTATGAAGTAGTGAACCTCCTGTACTCATGGAGACTCTCTGTATGATGTAAAGGGCTATACTCGGTGTGTTATATGGCTTGACTACACCAGCCAGAATAATCCAAGTTCTGGCCAGAGTATTCTAGCCATAGGCCTATGGCATTTTCTCCCGGGCACCTGCCCTTCCATTGCGGGAACAGAGGGGTGTCCTTACACCCATGGCCCATGGGCAAACCAGCACTTCTCTTCCCTGCACAGGTCACATCTTCCAAGCCCACGAACAAGGCACTCAGCTGTGGTCACATGGCTGGGCACCTTACAGTGATCTCAGCAGATGTGCCGCATGTGACCCAGCCAGAAAATGGCTTCGTGCAGACCCACAAACACCATTGTGGTAACAGAACTCGCAGTTTTCTCCAGAAGAACCAGAGCAAATGGTGAGCTTTTAAAACACATTTCCATTACATTTTAAGGGGTATTTGCCTCAGATCCTTGGTGGAACTGCCCAGACATCATCTGGGCAGTTTGGACTAGGATCAGGGCAAAAACCCTGCATCATCTGGACTGCTGGGTGCAGGAATGGGGGGGGGGTCCATTTGGTCTATCTAGACAAACCCATAGTGTACATAGTGGTCCATTTAGACAAACCCAATGGTATTTGTTATACAGAGGAAACGCCAAATATAGCCCTGGTATTATTGAACATCTTTATAAATGACTTGGATGATAGAATAAAAGCATGCTTATCAGAAGACGCCAGATTAGATAGGGTAGCTAATACCTCAGAAAGCAGGATCAGAATTCAAAATGATCTTGACAGATTGGAAAGCTGAGCCAAAACGAAGAAAATTAATTTCAACACTGATAGATAGGAAGTACTACATTTAGGCAGGAAAAACTAAATGCACAAAGTTCTCCTACTGCAACATTTGCTCTTTTTTCATCAGGCAGAGCACTGTTATTGTTTGGGGGGGTTGAGTGAAGACTGAGGTAGAGTGGGTGTTGAACAGTTTGGCCGTCTCTCTTTCCTCTATTAGCTTTTCACCATCTTCTGTATGCAGTGGCCTTTCTTGTTCTTCCTCTTGCTCCAAACATAGCCCCAAATACTCCCTTTTTATTATTTTTAACCTCTCTAGCAAGCTTGAACTTTAGCTGCTTTGACTTCCTCCTTGTCTATTTATTAATATTCTTCTGTGATCCTTTCCCCTTCTTCCATATCTTGTACATGTCCCTTTTTAGTCTTTTCTGAAAGTTCTTCATACCTCCATCTCATTCTTTTAGGCACCTCCCACTTCAGAATTTTTTTTATTAAATCACTGTTCTTAAATTCCACAGTGCATGTCTAACTACCGGATATACTTGTATATAGGTCGATCTCATGTATAAGTCGAGGACAGACTTTAGGGCCAAAATTATATTTTGATATGGCCCATGGATAAATTGAGTGTCATTCCATGAAGAGGGGAAACCTGCGGCAACTGCCATTTTCCCACATAGGCATTCAAAAAGGCCTTTTGTCACTCTACTCAGGGAAGGAGATGGTTCCTTTTTAAAGTAAGGTACAGTATTAACTCTTATCCAGAAAAACCAACCATCACCTTCTCTGAGTAGAGTGGTAAAAAGTGAGACTGATCCCCCTCTACTCTCTCAGCAACTTTGAGCGAAAGTGCCAAAGAATTGCTGCCACTGCTATTTTGCCACCCAGGCATTCAAAAAGGCCAGAATCATAGAATCATAGAATTGTAGAGTTGGAAGAGACCACGAGGGCCATCCAGTCCAACCCTCTGGCATGCAGGAAATCACGATCAAAGCATCCCCGACAGATGGCCATCCAGCCTCTGTTTAAAGACCTCCAAGGAAGGAGACCCCACCACGCTTTGAGGGAGTGCGTTCCACTGCCGAACAGCTCTTACTGTCATAAAGTTCCTCCTAATGTTGAGGTGGAATCTCTGTTCCTGGAGCTTGCATCCATTGCTCCGTGTTCCAGTCTCTGGAGCAGCAGAAAACAAGCCTGCTCCATCCTCAACGTGACACCCCTTCAAATACTTAAACAGGGCTATCATATCGCCTCTTAACCGTCTTTTTTCCAGGCTAAACATACCCAGCTCCCTAAGTCTCTCCTCATAAGGCATGGTTTCCAGACCTTTCACCATTTTAGTTGCCCTTCTCTGGACATGCTCCAATTTGTCAATATCCTTTTTGAATTGTGGTGCCCAGAATTGGACACAGTATTCTAGGTGAGGTCTGACCAAGGCAGAATAGAGTGGCACTATTACTTCCCTTGATCTAGACACTATACTTCTATTGATGCAGCCGAACATTGCATTGGCCTTTTTAGCTGCTGCATCACACTGTTGACTCATGTTCAACTTGTGGTCTACTAGGACTCCTAGATCCCTTTCGCATGTACTCTCGTTCAGCCAGGTCTCTTCCATCCTATATCTATACATTTCATTTTTCCACCCTAAGTGCAGTACCTTACATTTCTCCATATTGAATTTCATTTTGTTAGCTTTGGCCCAGCTCTCCAGTCTATCCAGGTCATTTTGAATTTTGATCCTGTCCTCTAGGGTATTAGCTACTCCTCCTAATTTGGTGTCATCTGCAAATTTGATAAGTATGCCCCTAATTTCATCATCCAAGTCATTGATAAAGATGTTGAATAGCACTGGGCCCAGGACAGAACCCTGTGGCACCCCACTGGTCACATCTTTCCAAGATGAAGAGGAGCCACTGCTGAGCACCCTTTGGGCACCCTTTGGCACCACAGCAGAGTATAAAGGGAGTCGGTGCTTTTCTTAGGTTCTACAGGGATGAACAGCTCTTGTCTTTTGCCACTCTGTTCAGAGAAGGAGATGGTTCAGGTTTCTCCCCCCCCTTTTTTTTTTTAAGAGTTAAAGTACACTGCTCACATTGACCATGGATAACTTAACGCAGGGTTTGGGGGTCAATTTTTTGAATAAAATTTCTGGACTTATACATGAGTATATACAGTACATTTGGTTTTCCCTTCCCTTTGTATAACAAATATCAAGAAGACAGGGTCAGTCCCAACTCATCATCAGAGGGCTAACTAATGGTTCTTCTTCATGCTGGAGAGAAGCAACTAGTGGGGGTCCTGGTTCTGTTCAACATCTTTATAAATGATTTGGATGATGGGGTAAAGGACATGCATACGAAATATGCAGATGACAGCAAATTAGAAACGTTAGCTAATACCCCTACAGGACAGAAGCTGGATTCAAACAGACTGACCCATAGCTAGAGATTTGAAGGCCTATGGAAAAAAACAGAATAATTAGGGAATAAAGTATTTTTCTGAGATTTTTAAACCTTTGTTTACTGGCAAAATGGAAAAAAATGGATTATGGAATACTTTCTTTTAGAATGATGAATAAAATGTTTAAGCCATATTTATTGCCCCAAATCATTACCAAAAACTATGTAAGAGGAACACTTTTATCTAAGACTATGTATAGTATGAGATGATTACAATTCCTAGTCTTGATTTCTTTTTCTCAGTTCTTTTTATGGAAATAATTGTGTTATGTCTGCTTGATACTATGCAGAACTAGTGGAGAAAAAATATGTTTCTCTGTTTGCCCCCAATTTATGGAATAGCCTGCCGAATGAGATCCGTCAGTTGACAAGCTTGAGTAGCTTTTAAAAAGCACTAAAGACGGATCTCTTTCGCCAGGCCTTTCCTGATTAGATCCTGGCCTCAGGATCTCAGTCTCCTGGCTTTTTAAAATTATGTATATATTTGTTTTTAATGTGTTTTTAGTTAGAAGGTTTTAATTTTATACTGTTTAATGTCTTTTTATGGGGGAGGGTGGTGGTGGTGGTGTTTTTAGTCATTATTATAATGTTTTAATTGTTGGAAGCCGCCCCAATTGTTTTTAGCAGAGGGGCGGGGTATAAATAAATTTTATTATTATTATTTATTATAATCAGGTTTCTCTGTTTATAATGCTCCTCAAATTGGCAAAACCAAAGAGGTTCTTTATAATTCAAGTATTCCTTTCTGTTAAGGATCTTGTAGCTCCATTTATAACAAAAAATATTTTTTTTTAAAAAAAGTAAATTCAATTTGAAATTATATTCTAAATAAACTGTACTTTTAATATATCATATATGAGAATTTTATGACAAAGTTATATATAATGAATTTTTATATTCCTAAAATAACAAAATGGCTTTCAATCTGCAAAGGGTGGGCAGGGTTACTATAGCATTTTTTTTTTCTGAAAATGTCTTTTCTTCCCCCCCCCCAAAAAAAAACCTAGAAAAATGTTGTATATCCCTAGCCAAAATTAATAAAATTAATATCAGCAGGGATAAATGTAAGGTACTACATTCAGACAAGGAAAATAATAAAACGTACAAATATATGGTGGGTTACACCTGGATGGATAACAGCACATGTGGCCAGTATACATGAAACTTGTACTGTTGTCAACAGTACATATGAAAAAGATCTAGAGGTCTTAGCAGATACAAACTAAACATGGGTCAACAGTGTGATGTGGCAGCCAGAAAGCCTTTGGTCAGACCTCACCTGAAATACTCTGTCTATTTCTGGGCACCACAGTTCAAGAAGAATATTGACAAGTTGGAACATGCTGAGAGGAGGAGGACCAAGATGGAACAAAGTCCAGAAACCAAGCCTTATGAGGAATGACTTAGGGAACTGGGTATGTTTGGCTTAGAGAAGAAAAGACTGAGAGGTGACATGACAGCCATTGTTAAATATCTGACGATGCCATGTAGACGATGGAGCAAGCTTGTTTTCTAATGTCCTAGATACTAGAACACAAACCAATTGATTCAAATTACAAGAAAAGAAATTCCACCTAAACATCAGCAGGAACCTCTTTACCGTAAAAACTGTTCAACAGTGGAATAGACTGCCTCATAGTATGGTCGATTCTCCTTCTCTGGAGGTCTTTAAACAGAAGTTGGATAGTCATTCCTCAGGAGTGCTTTAGTTGTGTATTGCTGCATCGCATGGGGTTGGACTAGATGACCCTTCTATGTTATGATTCTATGTGAAAAGAACCACTGGGCACAGCTTACATATATTCTAAGGTGACAGCCAGTTTACATATGCCATTGTAGTGCTTCCTAATATCCACTGGGAAGCAAGAGTATGCCCTAGAACACAACCAACATTCCCCAGAAGGTCTGCACAGTAGCTGAAAATTTCAAGCAGTAGGCAAGCTATCTTTTTGTTATTCTAATTGAGAATCCTCAATAAATCCACAGAATAAGACAGTTATTTGATGGTTCATATACATTGTTATCTGACAATATCATGTTTGGTGTACTGGTATTTCTTATTACTACTAGCTGGACCTAGTGTACCATACGCCGTTAAGAACCTCCCCCCAAGATGCCTGGTAGACCTTACAACAACCCTGTAAGGTAGGCTGGTGGATTTAAAACACTTTTCCCAGAAATGCTGAGGGTGACTGACTCTTTTGCCCTGCCGCCATTGCCGCCAGTTGACTGCCTGGGCCCCATCACAGCAGGAATAGAAATGATATTACTGTGTAGACTTAAAACATAAGTGGGAATTGTGCAGCCCTGAGACATTGGTGAACTGGAAAGGCTGGCAGCCTTAGTAACTATAGCCAACACTGTAGCAAATTGTTTGGTTGCTCCCAGTATAACATTGGAATATATGGATTTGTATGTGATTGTGATTTGTATGTGAATGTGATGATTGGCTGATGGACTGGTTGGGTATGTTTCCAAAGTGGCCAATCAGCACACTGGGAAAGGCAACATACCCAAGAGAATTATATACATAGATTGCATACTAGCTGTCAAATGCTCTATGATACATTGTACTGTATAAGTATTAGTTGCCAACTTGTGAGATTTCCCTGCAGAAATCAAAACAACCAAAAAATGTCTACAAACCTAACCAATCCTAGTTTCAAATTCTGACTGAAAAAATCTCATACTTAATATGGGGTTTTGAATTTTGCTTCAAAATTAGTCATACTAAACCTAAATGTTCAGCAGTGGAACGCACTCCCTCGCAGCATGGTGGGATCTCCTTCCTTGGAGGTCTCTAAAGAGAGGCTGGATGGCCATCTGTCGGGGATGCTTTGATCGTGATTTCCTGCGTGGCAGGGGGTTGGACTGGATGGCCCTCGTGGTCTCTTCGAACTCTGCAATTCTATGATTCTATGAGTCTATGGTTCTAAATAGAAATTTTTAAAACGCACCTAAATTCAAGTATTTGCCACAATTTATTTCAGATCTAGAAATAAATTCCCTAAAACAACCATCAGAATTAAATGTAATTAATACATTTGACCCATGTATTGAGAATTATCTAGATGTTCATTTCTGCTCTCTAAGCATAGTGGAGTTGCTTATCTCTGTGTGTTTGCTGACCTTGCGAACTGCAAGTGGTCAGCACTTTGAATAAGTAAGCTGATCTCCCAGGGCCCACATGTTCAGGTGGTGTACATGATGCAACCCTCTAACTATTGTCCTGTTTCCTCAGTCCTTAAATTCTTATACCTGTTCCCTGTTCCTCTGGTGGGTTGCATGTCAGTGGGATGGTGAATCCACTCTCAGTTTTAGCTCTAACTTGCGATTCTAGGCTGCATTAATAGGAGTATGGTGTCTAGATCAAGGAAGGTAATAGTGCCACTCTATTCTGCTTTGGTCAGGCCTCCCTTTGAATACAGTGTCCAGTTCTAGGTGTCACAATTCAGGAAGGATATGGACAAGCTGGAACGTGTCCAGAGGAGGGCGATCAGGATGCTGGGAGGCCTGAAAGCCATGCCCTATGAGGAGTGGCTTGGGGAGCTGGGCATGTTTAGTCTGGAGAAGAGAAGGTTGAGAGGTGACATGATAGCTATGTTTAAATATTTGAAGGGATGTCATACTGAGGATGGGGCAAGCTTGTTTTCTGCTGCTCCAGAGACTAGGACATGGAGCAATAGGTTCAAACTACAGGAAAAGAGATTCCACCTAAACATTAGGAAGAACTTCCTGACAGCAAGAGCTGTTTGGAAGTGGAATACACTGCGTCAGAATTTGATGGAGTCTCCTTCTTTGGAGATTTTTAAACAGAGGCTGGATGGCCATCTGTCGGGAATGATTTGATTGTGTGTTCCTGCATGGCAGAGGGTTGGGCTGGGTGGCCCTTGAGCTCTCCCCCAACTCTATGATTCTATGATTCTAAGTTCTAAAACTATTTTGGGGATACCATTCAGCACCTTGGACAGCTCCTTTAAAGTATGTGTTAAAGTCTGAAATAGATTTATTGGGATGCATGGCTGCATGTGTGGTGGGAAGCCTAAACAATATAGGTAATTCAACAAGTCTGTGACAGGAAGTATCCTGACTGGAAGGAATGAGATATTTTCTGCTTCAGGAGCTGCCTTCTACCTACCATGTTAAAGGAATTATTTACAATATGATATTAGCTCATTCAATCATAGCTGGATTCTACAGCTGACCTCTTGAAAAATACATACGTTAAATGCACCAGGATTCTGTTAATAATGTTTTTCTGTTTTTTAAAAAAATGGTTCAGAGCAACTGGGTTAACATATTTCACAAAACTAAACACAAGATTGTACTACTTTTGAACTCCTGTATACTTTCCCCCCAAAAATATATGAAGCATTGTAATTCTGTTTATGCGTTTCAAGCTCTTTACAGCAATTCCTTAACAAATCCATAACAAGTTCACAAGTAGCACTTTTCAACAGGAGCTACCTGCCATGGAGCTAAAATGAACTGGAACTCCAAAAAATTCCCTCTATGAATTATCATGTTGAATCTGTGTGTGTACATGTGCTTCAAGTCATCTGTCAACTTATGGAGACCCCATGAATTAAATAGGGTTTTCTTAGGCAAGGAATGCTCAGAGGTGGTTTTGCCAATTCCCTCCTCTGAAATATAACCTACAACACCTGGTATTCATTGGCGTGGTCTCCCATCCAAGTACTAACCAGGGTTGACCCTGCTTAGCTTCCAAGCGCAGGGTCTGGTGTCTTTTGGATATTTAGACCTGTTATGTTGAATATACTCTGGATATTATCTGAATAGTTAAATATTTCCTCAATTGTAATTGACTGTTTAGTATCTGTATTTGGCACCAATTTTTTAAAATTTCAATATTATATATGTAACAGTGGAATGGTTTTTCATATCTGACACTGATATTTGATCTTTCATACGCACTTACAAGTTTTCCTTGCCAAAAAATAAAAGTGATCAGGACCTGTCAACAAGATTAAAGTATTCACATTCTATATTTTGGAATTACATTTTTATACTCAAAATGCAAATTTAAAATAGGAATATTGAACACAAAATTTGAATGAGAAAATTAGGATTTGTATATTTGTGAACATTCACTTCAGCTCTGTTTTTCATCCTTATTACAGTACTCATGAACACTTCCTTCCTCTTCTCCATGACTACACAGCCTCCGCTTTCTACTGAGCTGCTAGGTGGTATCTCCTCCAGAGGGCAGGATCAAGTCCTTTAGAAGTACAGTAGCTGGTACATTTGATGCCATAAGCAAAAAAATAAATAAAATCAACTCTTGCTCCCTGCCTCCTTCCCACAAACAGCTACTTGACTTTCTAAACTAGTTGGTTTAGATAGGCTCCAGCTTGCTTCCCAGGGAGTGCTCTTTACAAAGGCAGGTCTGTCTCCCCCACCTGCCCACCTGCCTGCCTGCAGTATAGTTGATTTGTTCTTCAATCACCAAGTTACACTAAAAGCTGCCTCATCGTTGTTGTGGGACTGGACCAGACAGCACACTGGGGATAACTGATGGGCCCCAGAGCTATTGAGCTGCCACTGCAGAGGAAACCCACAAGGCACCCCTACTGCCTTGATTGGGATTTCTGAGCCCGCAGTTGTACAATGTTGTCAAGGTCAGCAGGTTTGGGTTCACTGAACGGTCAGGATGGTTTGAATTACTAGTGCTGTCTGCCGATTCCTCCTCTGATTGCTCTGTGCTCTGGAGCACCAGCAGTGAGTAGAGGCTGTTCTTGCCATGTGTTATACTGCAATGTGACCCTTCAGGGTATAGGCTTTTTTGGTTGGGAGGTGAGTGCTCCAGAGGAAAAAGAGCAGGGTGGCAAAGATAGAAAATGGCATACTGAGTACATAAACCTTTCCTTGGGTTTACCTATAAAGGCAACCCTGAATTAGAAACTGAGCTCACAGTATACAGTTCTCAGAAATGACCAAAATAGTTCCCCCTTACAATGTGAACCATTCTTTTCAGTTTCTACCTTCAGTAGAAATTACAAGGATTGTTATCTTGCATATCTTCCAAAGAGGAGATGATAACAATAAAAATAATTCCTGGAGGCTACCACATTCTAAACCTACAATTTTATGTCTGTCCGCTCCTGGCATGGGCTACTTAGCTATTGCCAACTGTGCCATCTCTTTTTTCTGTCCATGGGTCTTTTGCCAGCCATAGCTCAAATTATGTGGTAACAATATTTGCTCTTTGGAATTGCCCATAAAGATCAGCAGTAGGCAGATCAAAGAAAATTGTGCTTGTGATTACCCAAGGATGTGTTCTAGAACAGTGGCCTTTGGCATTGCCAGTACTTTCAATTCCAGTCTTCCTTTTAAGGTTGATTTTATCATTTTTCTCTCCCCACCCTTTCTGAGTTAGTGCTGCTTTCACATCAGCTGTGCCCAGTAACAGTATTTTGGATTTCTTCTGTTTACAGCATGGTGTAGTGGTTTGTGTGTTGGACCAGGGGTCGAATCCCCGCTTGGCCATGGAAACCCACTGGGTGACCTTGGATAAGTCACACTCTCTCAGGCTCAGAAGAAGGCAATGGCAAACCCCTTCTGAACAAATTTTGCAAAGAAAACCCCATGATAGGTTCACTTTAGGGTCACCATAAGTAAGATATGACTTGAAGGCACACCACCACCACAACAATAACAAATCAAGTAATATGCTGTAGTATAAGGTAGTATAAAGTATATAGTATAAACCTAGTTCCATGATCCATGAAGCAATATAGTCCACCCCTATTAAACAGGAAGTCTCCATAATAGCAGTACACGTTGACTCTATTACATAAAAAATCTCCATAGAGTGCCAGTGGCCTCCAAAAAGGTGTGGCACTGACATAGACACTTCATAGTATAGGACTGAACCACACAGTAAATTGCTAACATTTATTATGGCAGTTGTGTGGAGCAAGGACACTGAAAGCAGTTTTAACGGCCAACAGTATCTCCTAGTACAAGGAGCAGGCCTAAGGGAATCATTAACTGTGTTACCACTTATCACACTACACTGTTATAGCACTAGTATTCTACTTTAACTGCTATGGCTGCCTCCTGTGGAATCCTGCAATCCAATTTAGGGAGGGGCTTTTAGCATTCTTAGCCAGAGACCTCTTAGACCTCACTAAACTACAAACCCCAGAATTCCTCAGGAGGCAGCCATAGCAGTTAAAGTGGAATAATAGTGCTATAACAGCATAGTGCAATAAGGCTCTTAGAGCTAATAAAGGGCTATACGCTTTTTATATTGATGTACAGTTGACAGCCATACCAGGGAACGATAGGATTGTACTGTACTTGCAGGCTCCCTATGCACCTCACATGCATGTAGCTTAATGCATGTAGCAAAAACTAGCTCTCACACACAGGCAAACATAGTGTGTTCCTGCAGTACAGATACAGTTTGTATTGTGCATGGCAGAGTCAAAAAAATAGCACACAGGACCGAGACAAAGCCTGCATTTGTTTTCTGAGTTTCCAACAAACTTGCACTAGGGGGTACTCAGTTTGACTGGAGCTTTTAATTTTATATCTAACTAAAGAAGATTTTTTAGGGGGACAAATCACCACATCTATGTACTTTTTGTGCTGGGTGCCATATGCAAGAAAGCAAATGCCCACATATAGACTGCCTGTCCCCATACATACAGTACTTATACACGGAGAACTATATTTGCGGTTTTCAGAGTTGGAATGGTTGGGAAGCAGTAATGTCAAGTACCAAGAACTTAATGAGAAACACTCTGCTGCAAAGTCTCAAAAACAAGAAAGCACAGAATGCCATATACGATCTTGCCATCAAAAAGATGTAAGAAAGAAAGAGGTAATTGAACTGGCACCTGGTTTCATATGGGCTCTTGACAGCAGATCTGGTTGGGACAATGAACACAACAAAGGATGTGATGGCCAGGGAGCACTGCGGTCTGGGGAGGGAGATCTACTACCTTTCCATGTTATCTGGCTGCAAAAAGTTAACCTATGAGTTCTTGCAATGGCTTGAGAGTACAGTGGTGTTGAGACCTAGTCCCACTCTTCATCATTTCTCCCCCATAGCTTTGCCCTGGGTGTCACAGAATTGGTGTTGTACTGCCTTCTAGAAGAAATTTGGCGGCGGGGGGGGGAGGGGGACTACAGGTGGCTGTCCCTGTCTCTCTCTCTCTCTCTCTCTCTCTCTCTCTCTCTCTCTCACGCACACATGCACACCCCTGGGTCACTTCCTGTTGCTGCCACCCATTGTACACTGCCAGTTGCATAGGCCATGGGAATGTTTACTTTATAAAAACAGTGGGCCCTCAGCATCCTTAGGGTTTGGTTCCAGGACCCCTGTGGATACCAAAATCCGTGGATGCTCAAGTCCCATTATTTACAATGGTATCCCTTATATAAAATAGCAAACAGCAAAGTTTGCTTTTTGGATTTTTTTTCTCAAATATTTTCGAGCCGTGTGTGGTTGAATCCATGGATACAGAATCTGTAGATACGGAGGGCCGACAGTATGCAGGATCAGTACATTAGCTCACATTGCATGGAAACTCTGGGTCTGCTTCTAATTCATTGGCAGTTTTAGATACATAGGGTCAGATCCACGGGCTCCATAAGGCCTACATTACACCACTGTGCACAGTCATTAGGATGACTGTACAGAAAAGCCTGTAATAGGGTCGCCATAAATTGGAAATGACTTGAAAGCACACAACAAGAAACAGAGGGCCTTGGCAAATGAATGAATCCAAACAATGCATGGGGAGGAGCTATCTCTTTCCCTTCCTTCAGCCCTACTTTTTCTATACTCCTTCCCTCCCTCTCTTCAAAAACATGCTGGATGAAGGAGTCTGCCTAGCTCCTAGAGTCTTGCTGGCTTACATTAATGAGATACATAAAGCTTAATCCAGTGGTGGCCTGAGCAGTTCTACAAAAGGAGGTAATAGCAGGCTGCCATGAGCAGTGTCACTCAGGTAATTGGTTTATCTATCTGGAAGCAGGAGTAGCAATCTCCACCCAGACAGACTAGTAGTAAAGTCTCTTCCTTAAGGCTATTTCCTTTGTCTTTTTCAATTGCTTTGCACATCCATGTGAGAGGGAGAGAGAGAAAGAGAGAGGGGGGAATGTTAATTTGTGAATTAATGGCTTTTCTCAGCGGAATTGTAAATTCAAATGTCATCTCACATGGTGATACTGCGCTTGAGCTTCTGAGGAAGAAATTATAAATCCCCCCCCATCTTCCCCCTCCCCAACATACACACAGACACACATTTGGCTTCTCAAGAGAGAATCATGTAGGGCAAAACATGCTACTTTTAATTTGCAATAACAGCACAACAGAGAATGCAATGATGGCTGCTTTCCATTCCTCCTCCCTCCTATAACCTGGATGGCTCTCTGATTGTGCCTCCCCTTGCCCATTTCAAACATGTATGAAAACAGATTGTCTCAGCTGTTCCCTTTTCTCCTTCCTTCCTTCCTTCCTTCCTTCCTTCCTTCCTTCCTCTCCACACTCAGCTACGACTACAAAATCTCTTTGGGGAGTGGAAGGAGAGGGTCTGTTTCAAAAGAGGTACTACTGCAGTCTTCTCTTTCAAATAATCAGTTGAATTAATGACCCTGAATTTAAAGTGAGTGCTGATATTCTTGCCTTCTTGCCTGCCTTGCAAAGAGAAGGAAGCCTTCATTGTTTCTGAGCAGGAGGCGGGCAGTGGTGAAGGAGATTCATGGATGGAGATTGAATATGCAATTTTCTTTCACCTTGCCAAAAGCTGCCCCTGGGCTGTGCCTGGCCTAAATTTTTTTCTGTTTTTCCATCTCTGCTTTATCTGGCCCTCCTACCTCCCTTTCATTCTTTCCAGAAAATTACCTTCAAAATTGATTTCCACTTTTACAAACAAATATAATGGGAACATGAAAGGAAAAATAGGGAAGCCTGTGCTATGATGAATTAAGGCTGTCAGGGGTTCTTCAAGTCATCTTTGCTTTGTTTTACAAGCCTATTGGGTCTTTTTGTTTTGTTTTGTTTTTGGTTGGTTGGTTGGTTGGTTGGCCACTTCTTGCCCTGCACACCTTTACTCATCAGCCAGAGAATCCTATCTTTGGAAGGGGATCATCAGTGATCATCTAGTCTACTTTTTAGCCAAAGCCATGTTTTCTGGTCTCTAAAGTATCTCTGGCTTCTCCTTCGCAAACTCCATAAAAGGATGTTCTGCAGAATCTAGGGTGTGCATTTTGTCATCTGAGTGCAGTCTTCTGAGGCATTCTCTTCAAGCTACCCACAGTGCTTCTTCACATTGCTACTTCTTCCTCCCTGCCCCCAATACTGCCTAAGAAATTTCTTTTTTTTTTTTAGTTTCACCTTTTAGACTGCCTCAAGTCAATATTACACCAGTTGTCATTTTCAATTCATAGTGGAATAGCTCAGAGTACCTCTCTAGTCTAAACAGAATGTTTGCTCCTTCAGATACCACATTTGCATTTAGCACTAACAGCATGGGAGCCACTTGCTTGAGAAATTTAATTCATATTTTAATGAAAATTTATCTAATATGCCATTTTGAACCAATATGCAATCCAAAACTCCATTATTCTTCAATATTTTTACATCTGAATTTTGCAACAGTTTTCCAAGCCAAAAAGCATGCAAAAATATGCATATTAAGGGAATGTACACACAAAAATGTACATGTAACTAGCAATTATGTCTAGAGTTCATTATACGAGAAAAACTGCTTGCAAAAATGTGTATATAGGCAAAATTGAGTAGAAAAAGGCATGTATTAGGAGAAATTAGCACAATATATCTATGATTTTTCATGCTGACTTTTAAGAAAAATAAAACCTAATTCCTTATGATAAAAAGGTATATCTACACTACAGTTGTAACTAGACTTACCAGGTCAGAGGATCACCAGCACTGAGGCCATGATATTGAGAACACAGCTGCGCTGGGCAGGGCACGTTTCTAGGATGGAGGACCATCACCTCCCCAAAATAGTACTCTACGGTGAACTCACCATGGGTCAGCGTAAGAGGGGCGCTCCAAAAAAGCGATACAAGGACTCCCTGAAACAACATCTCAGGCTTGGCCAAATTGATCACCAACAATGGTCCACCCTGGCCTCACATCGGGAGACATGGAGATACACTATCCACAATGCTGCAGCCTTATTTGAGAACTCATGCCGAACAAGCTTTGAAGAGAAACGACAACGCAGAAAGAATCACAACCCAGAAACATCACCCAAGGAGACCTTCTGCTGTGCTTTCTGCAACCAGACTTGTTTATCTCGGATTGGCCTTTTTAGTCATCAGCGTGCTTGCAGAAAGCATGGGATGAGTCCTTCCTGAATCTTTGTGTGCGAAGAAAAGCCAGAGAGAGAGAGAGAGAGAGAGAGAGAGAGAGAGAGAGCATCTCATTCAGAAATCTCATTTAGAAATTTATTTCAGGAAATCATTCCTTGAGATTCCAGCTGCAAAACCTGGGTTCTTTGCACAGAGGGGGGCCCTTGTGATAGGGGTTGGGTACTACCGGTAACGATGTTATAGAGTCAGGGAAGGTAAGGATTGGAGACAGGCCAGACTTGCTTCTAGGTTGTGGAACCAGGCCTGATGGTGGTGGGCACAGAATCTGGGTAAATCCCAGCTGACCTGATAAATATGGCAAACCAGCAGAAGTCACACTGGAGGACCTAGAAATGTTTAGAGAAGTGTCCTCTCAAACTATTTTTTTTTTTAAAAAAATGGCATCATATAATCACATCCCCTGACTTTCATGGGGTTTCTGTGTTCTTAACCCCTGTGAAAGCTGAGGGCTGACTGTACTGCAATGTGCTTTCTATCGGGATGCCTTTGAAGAGTGTTCAGGAACTTTAGTTGTCCCAAAGAGGTTCAGCCAGACTGTTAAACTGGAGCTGGCTACAGGGAGCATACAACTCCCTTATTAAAACAGCTTCACTGGTCATCAGTGCATTTCCATCCACAATTCAAAGCGTTGGTTATGACCTTTAAAGCTGTATAAAGTTTGGATCCAAGTTATTTGAAATGACTGTATCACCCTATATGAGCCTGATAAAGCTCAATGATTTTTGGGAGCTCCTTCTCTATGTCCCACCACCTTCTCAGGCTCATTTGGTAGGAATAAGGTAACAGGCCTTCCCAGTGGCAGATCCCAGACTTTGATGCTCTCTGGCTAGGGGGCTAGGATGGCTCCTTCCTTGCCCTCCTGCCAGCAAGTGAAAACTTTCCTATTCAATCAGACTTTTAGGAACTGATTGTGATGACCTTTTCATGGTGTGCTGTTTTGTTGATTTTTTATATTGTGTTTTAATGATATTTAAATGGTTTTAACATTATAAATTGTTTAATTGTTTTTTCAAATAACTCTTATTTGTGCTGGTTTTAATCATTTGTAAGTTGCTTTGAGTCCCATTATTGGGGGGAAAGGTGGCTTATAAATGAATAAAATAATATAATAATAATCACTGCAAGTCCTGGGGAATTTTTTTCCTTAGCCTCTGCACGGCTGCTACCAGGGCTTGCACAACAAGAAGACCCATGAGTCACAATATGAATACTCCACTCCCTGCCTTGCCCCAAATGATATGATGAGTCTATGGTCTCATCTATATGGGGGGGGGGTCCGGAAAGGGGGTGAAAAATCCAAAAAGGCAGCTGTTCGCAAACATACAAACTGCCTAGATTTTTTTTATTCCCCTCTAGACTCCACACGACCCCGCTAGCCCAGCTAGCTGCAGGCAATGATGTAGCTGGTGGTTTTAAATCTTCCACCTTTTTGTTGTTGTTGTTGTTGTTAAAAAGGTGCCATAATTACACTTACTTAAGTGTAGTTAACACTTTAAAAAAGTTAAAATTAGCCATTTCATGGATCTACTTTGCCCTCCATAGCTGCTGATTATCCTCCTTTCTAGTCCTGCCCACTCTGCTCGGCCAGCCAATTAAATTGCACTGCTCTTTCATAAGTGTACGAACGGAAGTGTACAGATGAATGAGCGTTCAGAAGCCATACAGATTTATCCAGCCGATCTGGAGGATCCGACGCTCCCAGACTTTGAGGTGAGTTTTGCCACACACACACACCGTTCTGAATGACACATATTTATTCGAATGGTGGTCTGTACAGACCACTGATCTTTCGAATAAATACATGTCATTTTTCATCATATAGGTGAGACCTAAGTACCTAAATCTGCAGTTTCTTTCCCTATTCCAGTCCCCTTGTTCCTGGCTCTTGGTGAACATACACTGTAAGCGCAACATACATACAAACACTAGAGATCCCTGATGCCAGTTATGAATGGTAGAGAGGAATACTTAGGCTTTAAAGTCACCTTACATGCAAATGTCAAACATCCTCCTCCAGCGCTACTCCCCCTGAGATTCCTTTCCCTACCTGGAGATCCAGAGAAGCATAGTAATTTCCTGAGACTTCAGCTAATGTCCTGAGGTCCACTGCCCACAGAGGTACCACTCATTTCCTCTGGCTGGGGAACACTGGGAAATATAATTCAGTATACAGAGGGAGACCTCATTCAGCCATAACTGCCAGGCATTCATAGTGAAAGTTAAACTGGTAAACAGGAAACATACTAATCATTCTATCCAGATTCTCCTCTAATCGTTATCTCAGGTCTCTGGGTTTTGCCAAGCTTCCAGGCCAGCAGCCAAAATCCTGAGGCTGTCACAGAGTTCCTGGAAAAGACATGCCACCTGTCACATTGTGAACTTGTAAAATTCAAAATGAAAAAGGCAGCAACTTATTCTATTTGCATTATTAATTTGCTTTTATTGTGTTTGCATTTTAAGTATTATTGGTCGTACTACGACTCACCATCCTGACACCAAAAGGGCAGGATATAAGCTCTTACATACATACATAAATATAAAGAAGTATTAGAGTGTGCATTGAGTATGGCAGAAAGGAAAGACCTAAGGGAGACAGAAAAGGAGTTTAAGCTGCAGTCAAAAGTACATGCCACAATATTCAGTGGAACATTATCTCTTGGGGCACTTATCTCTCTCTGGCTTTTCTTCGCAAACGAAGATTCAGGAAGGACTCAAATCCCGCGCTTTCTGCAAGCGCGCTGATGACTGAAAAGACCAATCCAAGATAAACAAATCCGGTTGCAGAAAACACAGCAGAAGATCTCCTTGGGTGATGTTTCCGGGTTGTGATTCTTTCTGCGTTGTCGTTTCTCTTCAAGACTTGTTCGGCGTGAGTTCTCAAATAAGGCTGCAGCATTGTGGATAGTGCTTCTCCATGCCTCCCGATGTGAGGCCAGGGCGGACCATTGTTGGAGATCAGTTTGGTCGAGCCTGAGATGTTGTTTCAGGGAGTCCTTGTATCGCTTTTTTGGAGGGCCCCTCTTACGCTGACCTCTGGCGAGTTCACCGTAGAGTACTATTTTGGGGAAGAGATGGTCCTCCATCCTAGAAACATGCCCTGCCCAGCGCAGCTGTGTTCTCAATATCATGGCCTCAGTGCTGGTGATCCCTGCTTGCTCAAGGACAGCAACATTTGTGACATAGTCAATCCAGTGTATATTTAGGATTGTACGTATATAGCGCTGATGAAAGCATTCAAGGATCACAAATGTTGGTGATAGGTGACCCATGTTTCAGACCCATAAAGGAGAATAAACAATACAATGGCTCTATACACACTGATTTTTGTGCTTTGCCTCAGGTGTTTATTACTCCAGACTCCTTTGTAAAGTCTTCCAAATGTGCTATATGCAATGTGGGGATGGTGGTGCTCATCCTGTGGTGCAGGCTGGTAGAGAACTTCCATTTTCTTCAGGTTGACTTCCAGCCCAAACAGCTCTGCAGCTGTTGCAAAGCAGGATGTTAGGCGCTGCAGAACTGCTTCTGTGTGGGCAACAAGGGCAGCAGCATCAGCAAAGAGCAGTTCACGGACTAGATAGTTTAGAGTCTTGGTGCGAGCCCTCAGACAGCTTAAGTTAAATAAGCTACCATCAATATGGTAACGTATATAGATGCAGTATTCTTCTTCGAGCTCTGCCGTAGCCCTTTGGAGCATCATGCTGAAGAAGATTGTAGACAACCTTGCTTCACTCCATTAGTTATTAGAAAGGGTTCTGAAAGAACATCGCCATATCTGACTTGACCGTTCTGGCCCTCATGTAGCAAGATAATCATTTTAAGGAATTGTGGGGGGACATCCTAGTCTTTCCAGGATCTGCCACAGACCTTTTCTACTCACAGTGTCGAAAGCTTTGGTGAGGTTGACAAATGTTACATAAAGTCCCTTGTTCTGCTCTCTACACTTCTCTTGCAGTTGTCTAAGGGCAAATACCATATCTGTAGTACTCCTATTGGCTCTGAAGCCACATTGGCTTTCAGGAAGAAGTTATTCTGCAATAGCAGGAACTAATCTGTTCAGGAGTATCCTTGCAAGGATTTTTCCAGCAATAGAGAGCAGTGTTATACCTCGATAGTTTGAGCAATCGGATTTTGCTCCTTTTTTTCTTCTACAAGGTGACAATGACTGCATCTCGGAGATCTGATGGCAGTTCCCCTTTTTCCCAGCAATTCACAAGGAGTTCGTGGAATTTATCATGGAGTACATGACCTCCATGTTTCCAAACTTCAGGTGGGATTCCATCAATCCCAGCTGCTGTTTTTCATCTGCTGTATGGCTTTAAAGGTCTCTTCCAAAGTGGGAGCTATGTCCAGTTCATTTTTCATCGGTTTTTGTATCATATGTTGGATAGCTGAGCCTTGGACTACTCAGTCGGCACTAAAGAGACTTTGAAAATGTTTAGCCCATCGATTCAGTATGGAGGCTTTATCAGTAATTAGTGTTTGACCATCTGTACTGTATAAGGAGCTTTGGACCTGATAAGTAGGTCCAAACACTGCTTTAAGAGCTTCGTAAAATCCTCTAAGATCACCCAGATCTACACAATGTTGTGTCTTTTCTGCTATGTTGATCCACCACTTGTTCTGAATGTCTTGGAGTTTTTGTTGAAGTTTACTACTTGTGAGATGGAAAGCTGCTTTTCTTACATGGCAAGTTGGCTGGGCGAGGTATGCCTGGGGAACAGTTCTCTTCTTTGCCAACAGCTTCTGGATCTCTTAGTTGTTTTCATCAAACCAGTCTTGATTTTTCTTGTGGGAGAACCCGAGGGATTCTTCCACAGACTGGAGGATACTGTTTTTGATATGTTGCCAAAACACTGTAGAAGGATCTGTAGGGTGGTCTTCAAGTTTTGTTTGCAGATTTACATGGAAGTTGTCTCTCATGGTAGCTTGTTGAAGATTGTTGACTTGGAGTCTCCTCTTTAAGACGTCACCCCTCTTAGGTTTGAACTTAAGATGAAGATTTAGTTTACATCTGACGAGGCGATGATCTGTTTGACATTCTGCACTGGGCATCACTCGAGTATGACAGACATCGTGAATGTTTCTCTGGCGGACTAGAACATAGTCAATGAGGTGCCAATGTTTGGATCGGGGATGCATCCAGGTTGTCTTCAAGCTATCTTTCTGCTGAAAGATAGTGTTTGTAATAGTTAGCTGTTGTTCTGCACAGAACTCTAGCAAGAGGTGTCCGTTATCATTGCAGTTTCCAACACCATGCTTGCCTAAAACACCTTTCCAGGCTTCGGAGTTCTTTCCTACTCTGGCATTGAAGTCACCAAGGACTTTTATCTTCTACAGGGACTTTTTGTATGAGGTTGCGTCTCTCTCTGGCTTTTCTTCACAAACGAAGATTCAGGAAGGACTCATCCCACGCTTTCTGCAAGCATGCTGATGACTAAAAAGGCCAATCCGAGATAAACAAGCACAGCAGAAGGTCTCCTTGGATGATGTTTCTGGGTTGTGATTCTTTCTGCATTGTCGTTTCTCTTCAAGACTTGTTCGGCGTGAGTTCTCAAATAAGGCTGCAGCACTGTGGATAATGCGGCTCCATGCCTCCCAGTGTGAAGGCAAAGCGGACCATTGTTGGTGATCAATTTGGCGAGCCTGGGATGTTGTTTCAGGGAGTCCTTGTATCTTTTTTTTGGAGCGCCCCTCTTACGCTGACCCATGGCGAGTTCACTGTAGAGTACTATTTTTGGGAGGCGATGGTCCTCCATCTTAGAAACGTGTCCTGCCCAGCGCAGCTGTGTTCTCAATATCATGGGCTGGACAGGATGAGGTGGCGTAGGTCTGTGTAGAATTTGTCTTTCTCTACAGGGTCGGCTTGCATAGTTGGGGCATATATACTGAAGAGAACAACATGTGGGAGGCGTAAGGAAATAATGCGATCAGAGTGTCCTGTTGGCAAGGTTTCGAGTTTGGAGGCAATGGAGTTTTTAATCATAAAGCGTACTCCTGAAAGATGTTTCTCAGTTTTGGGTTTACCAGACCAGTAAAGTGTGTAGCTGGAGCTGTGTTCTTTAAGGCTGCCTTCCTCATGGAGACGAACTTCACTAAAAGCAGCGATGTCAATATTAAGTCATGATAGTTCATGGGCTATTAGAGCAGAGCGACACTCAGGCCGTCCACTATCTGCAGAGTCTCGCATGGTTCTGATGTTCCAGCATGCAACTGTCAGTTTATTTACACCTTTGGAGGCCGGTGTGTGCCTTTTGTTTCTTTGCCTTGGTTTGACTGCATCAGAAGATGCCCGTTGGCCACGGCTAACCAACCAGGTAGATGGGGATGATCTTTCATTAGGCCACCTTTTCTAGGCCCCTCTCTGTATGGAGCAAGCAGTGTTATCCTTAAAAAAGGCTGCTTGGTTGTTCAGGATGCTGTCAAACAAGACTGTCATCTCCTGGGTCAGCCTCAAGTGACCAAAGCCCTGAGCCGCCTACATGCAGGGTTGGGTCTGCATCTTCCAGTGCATCTTTACACAAACGGTTTCGTCCCTTGTGTATCCTTGCAGGGCTTTTTCGGAATTGGATTTATCCTTCGAGCCTGTGCAATGGATTTTTCTGGTGGAGCACAGCATGCACAGAACTGGCCTCACCCTTTAAACCAAAGGTTCATCTGCTGTGGCCTTGCAAGCATGGATGGTAGCAACGAGGTCCTTTGGTTGTAGGTTTGATTAGAGTTTCCTTCTCTTAGATGGTTGACCTTACAGGGTTGGATGAGCACCATCTGCCCGGGTTTGGGATTAGAGTTTTCCTTCTCCTAGGATGGTTGCCATAAGGCTAGAGAGCCCATCCTGCCCTTTGACACTCTTTGTCAGACCCTTCAGTTTTGACCTGTCTGGCATGGGAGGCCCTACTGGTGGCTATTATGCCACCACCAGCGTAGCTCAAAAGTTCATTAGGGTAGACAAGCCTCTCCTCCACGACAAGGGGAGGAAGGGGGGCACATATACACTGACAGGAAAACTTGGCTTACCTTTGGGTTTCCCTGATCCTCAGCAACTACTGGTTTGTCTACACGATCACCACATGCACTGAGGAAAGTTTGGGGGCACTGTCCACACACAGTTACCCCTTCTGAACTCAGCTGGTCCAATAATTTGCAGTATGCAAAAAAAAAAAAAAACCAACATGGTTTTCCCACTACACATACACACGTACATATGTATTTGGTTCAGAGGAGCTTCAGACATCCTATTAAGTGGATGTACACACAGCTAAGATAAGGGTATGCAGGTATGCAGTTCTCTGAACAAATGCTGTTGTGTACAGAAAGAAAAAAAAGGAACCACTTAAAATGAAACATTGGGATCAGCTACTCATCTGGTTCAGGGTGCCTCCTCCTGACCTCTTCTTTCCACCCATCAAAAACTCATTCCCCCGTAGCCCTACACTGACATTGCAATGGAGTGCAGTCCACACGCACATGCATGAATATCTGGATTTTCTGCTAGAATCCAGAATGAATCCCTACTTTCTTGGTGCAGATTAAAGTCTTGAAATGCTCTAATGCCCCAGATTTGTGCCCGAATCTGGACAGCTCACAGATATAAAGAGGTGAGGTTGTTTTATTTGTAGACAAGGCCTTGGTCAACATGCAGACAATTGCAGCTTCACACATAAAGAAAAAGAAGGCAAGAGAAGCAAAAGGCAAACAGAAAGAAGGTAAGATTGGGAAGAAAAAAATGTGAAGGACAAGTTGCTTCTTTCTCTTGCTCTCTTTTCCTCTATGTAGAACACCGTGTAAGAATATATGTATGTGTAGGAGATTTGGCTTACTTGATGGTAATCCATTTTGCCCAAATTTTAAGTTCTCTCTGGATTCTCACAATCTACACTGTGTGGCTTGTCTCACTTCCTTGACTGATCTGCTTTGCTTTCCTTGGTTGATCTACTTTTGTTAGTTTGTTTGTGTAATCTGGCAAATGGATATCCCACTCTTCGAAAGTACATTAAAGCAGTAGCAATACCACAGGAACAAAATAATACAGATTTCAAACAAAAAGTACTGGTGGGCAAATACAGAGGACACTAATCCCCCTCGCATACCCTCCCTCCCTAAGAATTGAACATCCTACAACTGAATACACAAATTTACATGCTAATCCTCTTCAACAGGGACTCACAGTATATAAACCCCACACGCCACCATTCTCTGAAGATGCCAGCCACAGATACAGGTGAATTGTCAGGCAGGAACTCTTCTAGAACATAGCCTCAACCCCAGAAAAAAACCACAGAAAGCCTAAAGAGGTTACTATAGCATGCATGTGTAACCCCATTAGTTGATGGTTTGGTCCGGTGGGTAAGGATACCTCAAGGAAATGACTGTCCTTTAGTTTGAGAGGCAGGAAAGAGAAAGATCCACAAGGAACAGCAGGTGTGACAGGTTTGCCAGGGAGAAGAATATGTTATTTATATATATATATTTATATATCAGCTTTCTCACAAAATTGGGACTCAAGGTGGTCGTGAATTAGGCTGTTATCTCCTTGAATTAATCAGTATGATTTTAATGTATATTTTTATGAAGGAATGGAAGGGTAAATTCCCTGTAATAGAATTTGTATCTGTTTCATAATTTATTTAGGGTTTTAAAGTTGCACCCAAGGTTGTAATACTTCTGAGCAGTACTACATAGAGGAATCTTATACTCAAGTCTTCCTTGGTACCTCATTGGATACATGGGACTTTGGGATATATGTTCAGTTTAGTTCAGAATATATTGTATTGCTGTTGGCTCTGGATTTTAAAAAAAGATTTAAATTTTCCAACTAAATTTACATCACTGTGATTGTATTTACAGTAGCAATTTACAATTGGCCCCATAAAATCCAAGAAAAAAGCACACATGCATTACAGTCTTTAGACCTCTTTTCATGGAAAGAGCTGGCACATCAGCCAAAGTTGATGAACATGCTCCTGGGCACTATCCTAGACTGGATTCCCAGGAGTCCTGAATCTAGTAGCACTCCCAAACTACAGAGATGATTTGTGGAAAAGGTTACCCTATCCAAAGTAGGCATTTCCTTCATTCCACCAGAATTAGGGCTGCCCATCATGAATAACTTTGTCTTGTATGGTTTAAGTTTTGGTATGTTCATATTCCTCTAGGCTACTATTTCGTTCCATTTTGTCTCCCATGCTGTTCAACATCTACATGAAACTACTAGGAGAGGTCATCCGGAGTTTTGGGGTGTGGTGTCGCCAGTATGCTGATGACATCAACCCTATCTCTCCTTTCCATCTGATTCCAAGGAAGCTGTCTTGGTACTGAACCAATGTCTGTTGTCAATAATGGACTGGATGAGGGCAAACAAATTGAAACATAACCCAGATAAGACAGAGGTGCTCCTGGTCAGTCAAAAGGCAGATCAGGGAATAGGGACCCAGCCTGTGCTGGATGGGGTTACACTCCCCCTGAAATCTCAGGCTCGCCACTTGGGTGTTCTCCTGGACTCAACTCTGAGCCTGGATGCCCAGGTTTCAGCAGTGGCCAGGAGTGCATTTGCACAGCTAAAACTAGTGTGCTAGCTGCGCCCGTTCCTTGAGATGCCAGATCTGGCCACAGTGACATATGCCTTGATTACATCCCATTTGGACTACTGTAACACACTCTATGTGGGGCCACCTTTGGAAACTGTTAACTTTAGTGGGTCCAAAATGTTCTGGCCAGTCTGTTCACCCAGGGTTGTTTATAGGGATCATGTGATTTCTCTGTTGAAACAGTTCTATTGGCTACTGCTCCATTCTGGGCAGAATTCAGAGTGAGGTGGTTTGGACTCTGAGAAACAGTATCTCTTTATAGAGCCAATGAAAACTTTAAGATCTGCATGGGAGGGCTTTCTCTCAGTTCTACTACCTTCACTTCAGTGGGTCCAGAATGCTGTGGCCAGAAATGCTGACTGGGGCTAGTTATAGGAACATATAACGCCCTTGTTAAAACAGCTTCTGGCTACTGATTTGTTTCTGGGCACAATTCAAAGTGCTGGTCATGACCTATAAAGCCCTATTTGGCTAGGGTCCAAACTATTTGAAAGACCATATCTCCAGATATGAACCTGCCAGAATTTTAAGATCATCGGGGGAAGACATTCTCTCAATCTCCCCATCACTGCAGGCTCACTCGGTGAGGACTTCTCGGTGGCTGCTCCCACCCTCTGGAATGCCCTTCCATGGGAGGCTAGTCTGGTCCCCTCCATGCTTTCCTTTCAGTAGCAGGCAAAAACATTTTTATTCCAGCAAGCTTTTAATTCATAGCTGTGGGCACAGAGGCTTTTATTGGGATGTGTTTTTATTGTTTTATTCTTTTAACTTTTATATGTTTTATATTTAATTTTAAATTGTAATGATTTTAATTGTTTTTAACTTTTAGCTGTCATTTTAATTTGTTTTTTATATGTTGTGAGCCGCCTGGGTCCCTTTTGGGAGAAAGGCGGCATACAAATCAATCAAACAAACAAACAAGTAAATAAATAAATACATCAATATTATTGACCCCCTACAAGCCCCCAGGAAATGGGTTCAATGGAAAACCCTAGTCTGATGAAAAAAAGAAACAGAAGTGTATGTTATCTCTATACTGATGAGTCTCTGAATAACCTCACCTACTGATTTCATGTTGATGTTTATGCAAAGAAATTTTAAAAAAATTAAAAATGGGAAGCAGCACAGAATCCTCAGGCCCCACAAGTCATTGATCAAGGAGAGGAGTACCAGCAGCCAAAGATTGCCTTCTGGAACCTCTCAGCAAGGTAGGAGTGCAGCCAGCAGAATAAAGTGCCCTGGCCCTGTTAGCCATTTCTGAACTGATGAACATATATTCATTTGGTCTGGATCTCGGCTCACTTTGTTGTATGGATTTTGTGTTCTCTCCATGATTCATGTGATCTGAAGAATGTGACTTCGACTTCCTTCCTTGAGTGATTTGTTTTGCATAGGTTTTTGCTGCCATGGATTCACTGGCTGTCCTTGGACTGGGTTCATCTTTTCTGTACTTTTAGTCCTTGCTTTATGCTTAATTCTCTGCTTGTGGGGGGCAGAGGTTTTGTGATTATCACAATAGCTAGCACTTGGCATTGCAGGCTTCTGCTGGAAAAAATGGACTAATTGATCCTGAGTCTGCTTTTCTGAGAAAGGTTATACATCTAGCCAAAAATGGGAGAGTGTGAATCCACAATGGTTGTACCATTCAATCTATGGACATCTAGATGCACCCTAAGAAAGAGACGGAGACAGCTTTGATTCAAGAGGTGCCTGCTTCTGCATAAACTCAAAAGTTCAGGCAAAATACAAGAACATCCAAAATCCACAAAATAGTGATAACTTTATTTGGCCAACCAAAAATGCACAAAATACATCATGCAAGTTTTTAAGCCTCTACCAGTTTCTTCGTCAGGCAAAGCTGTTAAAAACCATACAGGAGAAGAAAAATGATGGTATTAGAGTCATGGGCCTACATTTTGTCAAGATATTGTTTTTGTTGTTGTCGTCAGTTAAGATGGTCTGGAGGGATATCAATGCAGGCAGAGACCACTCCCCTCATTAGCCTGCACCATAGGGTGCAGAATAAAGTGGGGAGCAAGAGAGGCATGCACATTACCTGAAGCTTATTGGGAAAATACAGAACATAAATGTAACTAATAAATTTAAGCACTGATGTGATCCTATTGTGGGTGTAAGAAAAAGAAGCCTAGACTAGGGGTTCTTGTCCTATTGTCTATGGATCCTGAGGATGGATCCCAAGGTATCTTATCTGTGAACCAGGCACAAAAATGTGACTTGTCTCCTTCAATATTCTTTGTATCATGCTATTGCCTAAGAAGTTTTTATAAAAGATTTTTGAATAGTGAATGTCAGAAAGATTCTTGTTCTCTTTTGCCCAAACAGTCATAGCTGTGGGTCGCTACATATTTCACACTGCTGCAATAGAGCCATGGGTACACGATATGTGTTCTACAGAACAAGAAACTGTTGACGCTGATTCCAGCATCATTCAGGGATGAGGGGACAAAAAATACCTGAGACTGACCCAGGTTTCCCCACAAAGTGAAGAAACAGGAGTTCTTGAGGGACTGGGATCTTTGCAAATATACTACTGATCCCAAATGTTGTATATGTCTGGGGTCTAAATCATACTGATGAATTGCAGTTTCCTGCCAGGGAGAAGAAGGAGAGTGGCTTCTGGGCAGCCATTTTGAGTGGGTGAGTTTGAATGTTTTTTAAACTGTTGGGAGAGTGTGCTTGTTGCTGAGAGGGTGGAGCTTCTGTGAGTTTGAATTTTTTTAAACTGTTGAGAGAGTGTGCTTGTTGCTGAGGGGGTGGAGCTTCTGTGAGTCACATCTGTGAGTCACTAGGGGGTGGAGCTGGGAGTCTAGCTCTATATAACTCCTTGTAGAGGCGCGCGCCATTAGGTGTGCGAATTTGATCAACCAAGCAAAAGTACAGCATACCTAAGAGTTCCCAGCATTACCTAAAAGTTCTCAGCATGGACACTGAGGGAACTGCTGCAGTCACCTGCAACACTTGTGGGATGTTTGTTTTCTTGTCTACAGATGTGGGGAACTTCACATGCACCAAGTGCAAGTTGGTAACCCTCTTGGAGGAGAAAGTCCAGCAGCTGGAGACCCGGGTATCTACACTTCTCCATATTCGTGAGCAAGAGGTTTTCCTGGACAGAACAGAACGAACAGTCTTGGACGCGGACCACACAGAGGAAGTTGCTGGGGAGGATAGGGTCACTTCACATGCACAGGAGGTAGAAAGCTGGAGGAATGTCACACACAGAAATAGAAAATCCAGGAATTGTTCTGGCACCTTGCAGCTACAGAATCGATTCGGAGCCCTCTCCCTTATCAAGGACAATGAGGAAGAACAGCATGGACAGACTTCAGGTGCAGAGCAGGGGACCCTGAGAGTACCACCACAAGGAACAGCCACTGCTAAGCCTCGGCAGAGGCATGTAGTCGTGGTGGGAGACTCCTTGCTGAGGGTTACAGAAGCAGTGGTTTGTGGGCCTGACAAGATGTCTCGGGAGGTGTGTTGTCTCCCTGGGGCAAAGATCTGTGATGTGACAGAGAGGCTGACAAGACTGATCAAGCCTACCGATCATTACCCCTTCCTTTTGGTCCATGTGGGAACCAATGATACTGTAAGGCACAGCTTTCTGAAAATCAGAAGAGATTATGAGGCTCTGGGGAGGAAGCGGAAAGAAATGGATGCACAGGTTGTCATCTCATCTCTTCTGCCAGATGAAGGGCATGGTCCAGGAAGGGAGAGCAGATCATTAAACAGCGAGTCTGTGAACATTTAGAAGGCAATGCCAAAATCACAAAAAGTCAACATGGGTTTCAGAGAAACAAGTCATGCCAGACTAATCTGATCTCTTTTGTTGATAAAATTACCAGCTTAGAAGATGAAGGGAACGCTGTGGATATCGCATACCTTGATTTCAGTAAGGCCTTTGACCAAGTTCCCCATGACATTCTTGCAAACAAGCTTGTAAAATGTGGGCTAGACAAGTTAACTGTTAAATGGATTTGTAATTAGTTGACCAGCCAAACCCAAAGGGTGCTCAGCAGTGGCTACTCTTCCTCTTGGAAAGATGTGACCAGTGGGGCGCCACAGGGTTCTGTCCTGGGCCCAGTGCTATTGAACATCTTTATCAATGACTTGGATGAGAGAATTAGGGGCATATTTATCAAATTTGCAGATGACACCAAATTAGGAGTAGCTAATACCCTAGAGGACAGAATGAAAATTCAAAATGACCTGATAGACTGGAGAGCTGGGCCAAAGCTAACAAAATGAAATTCAATATGGAGAAATGTAAAGTACTGCACTTAGGGCGGAAGAATGAAATGCATAGATATAGGATGGGAGAGACCTGGCTGAACGAGACTATGTGCAAAAGGGATCTAGGAGTCCTAGTAGACCACAAGTTGAACATGAGTCAACAGTGTGATGCGGCAGCTAAAAAGGCCAATGCAATTTTGGGCTGCATCAATAGAATTATAGTGTCTAGATCAAGGGAAGAAATAGTGCCACTCTATTCTGCCTTGGTCAGACATCACCTAGACTACTGTGTCCATTTCTGGGCACAACAATATAAAAAGAATATCGGCAAATTGGAGCATGTCCAGAGAAGGGCGACTAAAATGGTGAAAGGTCTGGAAACCATGCCTTATGAGGAAAGACTTAGGGAGCTGGGTATGTTTAGCCTGGAAAAAAGACGGTTAAGGGGCGATATGATAGCCCTGTTTAAGTATTTGAAGGGGTGTCACACTGAGGATGGAGCAAGCTTGTTTTCTGCTGCTCTAGAGACTAGAACACAGAACAATGCATGCAAGCTCCAGGAACAGAGATTCCACCTCAACATTAGGAGGAACTTTTTGACAGTAAGAGCTGTTCGGCAGTGGAATACACTCCCTCGGAGCGTGGTGGGGTCTCCTTCCTTGGAGGTCTTTAAACAGAGGCTGGATGGCCATCTGTCAGGGATGCTTTGATCGTGATTTCCTGCGTGGCAGGGGATTGGACTGAATGGCCCTCGTGGTCTCTTCCAACTCTACAATTCTATGATTCTATGAATAGGTGCCATTTCTATTTGGGTAGATCATATTCTTCATTAGCAACATTGGATGAAAGCATCTTAGTGTGAGACAAATAAGTTAACTGTATCAGCAACATCAGTTGCAGGCAGATGGACTATTGATGTGATTACTTATCATGCAGCCAATGTCTAAGAATTATGATATGAGGTAGAAATGAGCCACAGAAAAAGTGGTTCTCCCAATAAATACTAAAACATGAACCATTAGGCCAGGGTTGGGGAAGGTCTGCTGCAGGGCTATTTTCAAAAACATTTGCCTCCAGGTGCGACCCAAGTCCTCCTAGGTCAAGTTTGCCAATACCCTTTAGGGGCATGGGAGGAATTTTTGGCTCCCCAAACCATTGTACCCCAATAAATCAATGGAAACTATTTTCCATTGATACATTCCTGATGCCTGACAAAATCATTGCTATATGCGGTCCAGCATTTGTATGAATAGTATGAGCAAAAGTCACCACTGTATAGTGAAAGACATGGAAATCCATAGGAAAATACACCCTTCCCTGAATGAAAATTGTGTCTTTACCTCTTGAAAAATCACATAAACATCCTGTTCTTAACTATAAAATCCAATCCCTTCAAAGAGATTTCTGATTGACACTATTGAACCAAGGACATATATTTCTAAAGTCAAATTGCCTACACAATCACACAGCCCGCCCACTTAAATTCTCCTTGGGTTTCATCTACAAATCAACAGGCAAGGTCTGTATCCTTGGAAACATATCTCTTTTGGACCTCTTCTTCCCTTTTCCTTGTCTCAGCCCTTTATATAGGGCTCTCCCAGATGGGGCAAATGTGCCAGGAGGCCACTGCTGGAGATTTGAAAATATCCAAACAACACTTCTGGCAAACATCTATTTTTTGGCAATTCCTGGTGCAAGCTGCAACATTTTATTCCTACACTCATGTGGATTTCTTTTTACTTCTGAGACATATTTTAAAATGTCTTAGTCTTACTTGTCATTTTAAATTGTTTTATGTTTTTAACTGATATGTGTTTTTAACCAACATTATGTTTATATATTAATTTGTTGCTCCTCACATCATTCCATAGGAAGAGGTGGGTAAAAAATAATGTATTATTGTTGTTGTTTTGGTGGGAATCTCCCTCTATTCTCCTCTTTCTTTTTAATTATTTTCCCTTAGAGTTGGAGTACAAAATGGCATTTTTACACTATAACACTAAAAAAGAAAATTTGCCCTTCAAACTATAGTATCACCTCAGCAAACCATGTCCCAAGATTTTTTAAAAGTCTTTGGAAGAGTCTTAGGGCAGATCCAAGAAATTCCTGCAAACAGTATCCCACCCCTCCAGGAATGGAAAAAGTGGGCACAGAGGTGACAAAACCCAGCAAAACCAAGAGCTATACTGCAAGAGCTCATGTTTCTTTAAGCCAGTCTAGAAGAGCCCTTAGTCTCTGAGGGCTTATCTCTGTCTTAGCCTTCCCCGTGTTCCCAAGCAACACAGAGAAATAAAGGAAAAGAATTAGAGAGAGGCATTTGGGGTAGGATAGGGCCTCTTTGGGCCTAAACACCCTAAAAGCACCAGATCCCGTCTGATCTTGGAGGCTACACATGGTCAGTCTTGGTTAGAACTTGGATGGTAGTCTGCCAACGAATATCAGGTGCTGCAGACTTATTTCAGAGGATGGAACTGGCAAAACCACCTCTGAGTATTCCTTGCCTAAGAAAACCCTATGAAATTCATGGGGTCGCCATAAGTCGATAGGCAACTTGAAGGCACATGCAAACACAGGGCCTCTTCAAGGTTCCTTTCCAATGTCCTTGCATTTTTATATATCATACCACAGTCTTTTAGTGCTTACAATGAGCTCGTGATGAATTAAAATTTTGTTTCAACATGTCATGCTATTAACAGTACATTCTCTATAACAGTCTTATATTGCGTTTGTGAGTGGTCAAGATCCTAAACTCAGAAGTAAAAGTATTTTCCATTAAGTGTAATGGGACTGGATCTGTAACAACATGCTTAAGACAGCAACCTTAGAATGTCTTCCCATTTCCTAGCAAGTAATTTCTCCTCCTCAGTTACTGGCCTTTTTATTAGCTGCTTCCTTTTTGTTTTGGTCACAGTATTATTGAACTGGCTCTTTAATTAATAAGTTCCTGCTGCCTGCCAGTGAGCCCCTACGTTTCATATTTCATTTTTACAATCAGAGCAACTACTCATCAGTTTACTTTTTACTATCACTACTAAAACTGCACAGTACAGAATCTCTGTAATAACTAAGTAAATGACTTATGGTAAATCTGGAACTTGTCTAAATGGTGAAAATACTCCTCATAGAATTCAAGGAGAACATCTTTTGTCCCAATGGGATCCCACATCATTTCGCTGTATTCAGAAGAAGGGGAGCCAAAAACGCCATATACTCAGCAGGAAAAGCCTTTGCAGCTTTTCCCAAAGTTTTTTAAAAACTAAAATGAAATACACATTCCTGCTCATTCGGACAACCGATTCACTTTGCTGCACTCTCCCAATAAGAGCAGGAGTGGAAAGTTGATTGCTTAGATGTGCTCGTGGGCAGAGCTTGCCGGCAAGACAACACCTGGAACTGCCATGTTGGATTTTGTAGCGATCGTGCACTGAGGCAATGATATAGCCTCCGTCCCTTGTTTATTTAAGTGGTAAGTCACACTTCTGCACCTTGGATTTGCTTTTTTAAAAAATATTGTGAGAATAAAAATCTGAGTAATGCACTTGTGCCTGCCATGTTGATTTAAACATCGAACACAGATAGCTTTGCATACCTGAGATCTTGACAGAAAACTGAAGACAAATGAAAGGTCCTGTGAATTTGTGTTACTGCACACCAATCCACATTTTATTGCCTCATATAGACAAACCCCTGGACAAAGTACCTCTCATAGAATTTGCTGGGAATCCTACCTTTCTAAACAGGATTCAGTGCCAATCCACATTATTCAAACAATGGGGTAAAAGCCTTTGCAGATTTTCCCGTACTTTTTCAAAAATTGCGAGGGGTGCACATTCCTGCTTGTTTGGACTATTGAACAACAACAACAAAAAATTCAAAGGGAAGCACAAAGCTGATTGGCCAGGTGAGAGCAGGGACAGGGTTTGCTAGCAGGGCAAGCACCTGCTACCCCCATGTTGATTTTCACCTTAGCAATCTCTCGCTAAGGTGATAAAGCAGGATCAATATTTTCTGTTTGCTGTCCTATAAAATTGGGAAATCGCTCTATTGCACCAGCGCACTTTGGGATGACTTTTTAAAAAATGGTGGTGGTGAAGAACTAATGCAAGTAAATCACTTGCAGTCACCATCAGGAATGTGGGGTTCATGGGGCTTCCAAGTCTAGAAAAACCATTTAGACATGTCGCTGCTGCTGCAAGATGCCAATACTATGAGGTATTTGTAGATGGGCCCTGGGAGTTACGGTGTTGGTCAAGTAGGCTCCCAAGGTTGAAAAGCCCAGTCCTATCCAAGTCAGATCAACTTATGTATTCCCCTTAAGTAATCTTAACCCTTGGTATATCAGGAAATTAAAAAGAGAACAAGCTGCAGTTTTGATATTAAGATGTATTCTGGTAACACAAATAGCACAGATAAATACTGTACATTGTCCTTGGTGGCACAGCTGAAATAGACCTTGAATCAGTCTAGGCACATTACATCTCTATTAGAATGATATAGCAAAGCATTACAACCCCTCTCCTAGCATGTCTGCTAACCTTATCTCTACACCAGCATTAGGTTGGGTATTAAGCAACAAGCTTCAGCAAGAAAGGAATATCTTCTCACACATAGGAGTTCAGATTATCAGCAATTGCTTGGTGGCGGCGGCGGCAGCAGCAGAGGTGGACCAGTTTACTTTGAACAAAATCTCGTGCTTTGCTGCTGAAAGGGTTTCTATTTTATACCCGCTTCACTGTATAACCTTTGTTTAGCCAATCAGCTGGAAAATCTATACTGCTTCCCTGCTCTATCATCCAATCAAAAGAGGGATCTAAGGCAAGGTAGGCATCATTACTATTTCATATTTTCCAGCCAGTGTACATATTGAGATTTACTTTCTCTCCCAACCTGTTAGGATCTCTTTTTCTCGTGTACAGGTGCAGAAGTGCTTTGCTGGAATTAGGCCAGAAACCTTGTACTGTTACTATAAGCTGGTTATTATCTTTGTTTATACATTGGCTGGCTCCCTTCCTGGAACTAACATGCATATACTTTCATAATATGCTACTTTACAATACATCTCTACAGCTTCAAAAGCTTAAATGAGGCAAACAGAAATCTAAAAAGCAGCCCACCCCATCATACAAGGCTATTTTCTGTTTGTCATATTAATACTATGTTCTGAAATGGCTTCAGATGTGGCAGAATCATAGGAGAAAGCAGGAAATTCAAGTGCTGCATGCTTCTCATCTCTATACTTTTATGTCACAGATGTGAAATGCTGCTCTTGTACTTTTTCATCAATAGCAGGGCAGATTTAATCTGGCCCCTGCTGTAGCTAGATAAGAGAAAATGCTCTCTTGTACAAGTGTCAAAAGACCTGTGTATGCACACTAGACTCTGACCCATGTTAGTGTGAAAAGCACCCATACACACACACACACACACATACATCTGTTAAAAACTTTGAAGATCATGAAAAGATAAGCTACTCTGTGGAATGACTGCTTACCCTTACAGGGCTACATTTTCAAGATTACATGGATTGGTAATACTGACACTTTATGTAATCAGTGAAAAAAGGAATGATAAATAGATATTTTCCCATTTCTCACTGAATGCATGTTTATTTGTGGGGTGAAAATAAACCCTAGTTGTTTCCCTCTTAATTCTCATAACCCTAACCTTCTCTCCTCTGAACTCTTCCACTAGAAACTAGATTCTCTGTCAAACACAATGAGTAATAATGAGGAAAAGGCACCCTGCCTGCACTCTCTGTACAAGTGTACTTCTCCAAAATCACTCTCTTGCTGGCTGTGATTAAGCCAGGGTGAGTCAACTTGCTCCCAGGACAGTGCTCAAACTGCATCCTGAGTAGGGGAGTTTGTCCTTCTCACTAATAAACAGAGAATGGAATTTGCTGCAAGAACTAAAGAGGTTATGCCTCCCAGGTATCTTAAGAGTGTAGCCACTCATTAAAAGGTTTCTAGATCAGCATGGTTGTGCATGGAAACCCTCCCTAATCTAAGCCTCATCTAACATGCAAAGATGCCTGCAAGCCCTGATCTGCAAACTGAGTTTAGAAGTGGGGCGGGGAGGATGAGATACATAAAGAATGAGAATGAGGAGGACAGAGTAAGAGGGAGAAGAAAAGGAAAGAAAAAGGGAGGATGAGCCCCTCCCTCCCCCTACCTTCATCACGTTTCCTCTTCTCACCATTCGACCGAGGTATCCCCAGAATCCCGTTAATGGAGTAGGAGCCCACTGGATCATTGGAGGCACTGGAGACGGGAGGGGATGCTGTACTGGGAACTGAACAAAATGAAAAGGGAGAAAGGCCCATGAGGAGAGGAGCAGCCAGCAGGTACAAAGCGACACACACACCCTGCCTCTCCAGAGAGGGCTCTGCTCGCTGTGAGAGTTGCTCACCAGTCCCAGCTAAGGCCAAAGCCCAAAAATGCCTTTTCATTTGTGAATCCTCTGTGGGAGGGGGAAAAACCTACTTGTGTCACATAATCTATCACAGCATGTTCAAGGCTGGCTAGAATATTTTTTGATGACATATCTCTAGACTGAATGCCCAAGATCTGCAAGCCTGGATTTGAAAGCATTAATTCTGGCTGCTTTTTGGCAGAATTTAGAGCATTTACTTTTTGAACTACAATTCCCAGAATCTTGCACTCATTATGGCCAATGGAAATGTAGTCCCCAAAAGTAACTACTCCAAGCTCTGTTTTTTGGCCACAGTAAAAGAATGCATATGTGGAGTTTTGCTTCAGAGAGGGCAACAAACTTTAAAACTTATAAACCTCAGACTTCGCCTCATGCAAAAGAAGACATAACATCATACTTTTACCACTAGTGCTTGAATGACAAGCATTTGCAACTGCATAATAGGAACTGTTTCCATAGGCTATATGATTTCATTAAAACTGGAGTTAGTGGGGATGGAGCTTGTGGTTTCCCTGAAAGTTTCCTTACCATTCCCTTCAATAATTAGTGTACTATTGAGAATTCAGTTGTGTCCTGCTCAGCTTCTAAATACTGGTATCATTGATACTTAGTCATCAACTGATATACTTTAACTCAACAGATACCTTCACAAACACAGATGGAAGGGCATATGGAGAGGAATCAGGTAGGTGAGTGAAGCTTAGTCCCTCCAGTCTACCCACCCACTTATTTTCTTACAAACACAGGCCTTGTCTAGATGGGCAATTTACCCCATTTTGGCCCTGTCTTGCAGCCCTGCAGTCCAGATGACAAAAGGCATTTGCCCCAAGGCCAAGATGGGGCCAAGACAGGGTATAAAGCCTGTTACACAGCTTTTAAAAAATAGCTGGGGGAAAACTGCTTCAGATGGCAAAAAAAATTGATTTGGCCCCATGTGACTGCAGGAGGCCACACTTCCAGACTGGCCCATTGCTACAGCTGCTGTCACACTTCCAAAGCCAGGAAGCAGGCCCTCAGCATGTGACCAGGCTGGTCACGTGCAGGGGGCCTTGCTCACATGCTGCAGACCAGCTTTCTGGCTTTGGAACTTGGGTGCCAACAGCTGCAGTGACGGACCAGCATGGTTGTCTGGACTCCATCCCATTTTGTGCCAGTAATGGGGGAGGAAGAGGCCTGATCCACAGGCAGAATACACCAGCAGGAAGCCTGTATATTCTGGCTCGTGTAGATGAACCCATAGACTCCAGTTGAGGGTGGGGTTAAATGCCAATTGTTTAACACTACTGGCAAAGGGGAGCTGTAAATATGCAAGAATAATCCTTTTTGCCTGCTAGGTCTCTCCTGTTAAGTTTCCCCTCCAAACTGAATCTGTAGTTTCCACATAACATGTACAGTACACATTTTCATACATGCTGAAGATTAACCCAATTACAACCAGTGATTACAGTCCATTGAGGGGCTAAGTTGAAGACCTCTTGTGATCCCTCCCAAAAAACTCATAGGAATTTGGTGTTACCCACCTACATTGTGTTATCACTAACAGGGACATATTTTAGCATTTGGGCATTACCAGAAGATGCAAATGATGGGTACAATAAGTGATTTTAGCAAAAAACAAAGAGATGATCATGAAGTGAACTAAATCTCCCATGCATACACAAATGTCTTCAACCTAGGATTGTTGAAGCTCAATAAAAAGTGTAAACAGCCACATGATAGTGTGATTTTATTATGTCATCAGACAATGACATGGTGCACCCTCCCTGAGCACGGGTGGGAGACCCAACACTGCTCTTTAACTCATCCACAAACCTGCCAGAAACGAAAGTGTGCCCCTACAGGAACACAATTAATAGGGATGATTTTCCTCATGGCTTTACCCCTGTGACATCTTAAAGAACTACTCTCCAACAGTGAAACCATTACAGAAATTCACACATGCATTGTCAGAAAACCAATGTTTTATTCAGTATTGAGATAAAAAGAACAACACTGCTGAGAAAGTTTTTTCTGTTCATAGCAGTGATTGGCACAAACCCACCTCACCATTTCCTGAACAATGTATTATTCTTTTAGAAATTATTATGCCTTGATAGGGAAAGTTAATGTTCTGTTGTGGACCACTATATAATACCAAATGTACATTAAAGAAAAGTTCAGACTTCAGAGGTTCTATTCTTTAACCACTGAACTATCTCACCCAAGCCCTTCTGGTTTCTGTATCTTAAGAAGAAATAAACACTATATTTCCCCTGTGTTTTTCCATGAACATGTGAGCTAAAAACTTCCTCCTTATAAAAGCACATGAGTGTGCATGCACACATGGATGCACACGATGATTTTTTAGGATTCTGCTGTCTATATTTAAATTTTAGATTAAAAGACTCCCTGAAACCATCATATCCGTTCATAATCTACCTGTACTGTAATTGGTCACTGGAGCAGATGGTGCACGCTTATTTGTACCCTCCTGCCATTTGAAACAATATGCTCCCCAAACTCAATAATTTGTGAATAGACAGTGACGTTTCATTGCCCTTCCTGAGTATCCACGGTATCCTCTCCAAAACTCAATGCCATGTAGTGCACCTCATGGTTGTCTATTTAATTGTTCTGATAGTTTAACAGAAAGTGTACAATATAACACCATCAGCCATAACTCTGCAGAAATTAGAGGTTTCTTAGCTGAATCCTGAATATGGATCTTTTTTAAAAATTAGTGTTGATTAAAACAGGTAGTCTAAGGCCATGTGTTACTCCACACTTTCTCTAAAGTATCACCTATACATTTCCCTGCAACATACAATGCAACTGCAAACATTCAGTCTACTATCTCTTTGAACGTCTTTATTGATATTTATACCCACATAGATTGGGTCCTAAATCCATTTGCTAGTCCTAATTACAGTAAATCAACTTAATCAGACAGATTGGCATGTATGTGGGCTTAGCAGTAGCAATTGATGTAATGGGTCTCCTCTAATTGGGCCTAGCCAAGTTACAGGAGTGGGAATCATCTGGCCTATCATATGTTGCTGGAGTGCAAGTTCCATCATTCCTCACACTTGCCTATGCTGGCTAGAGCGGGTGGGAGTAACAGTCCAACATCTGGAGTTCTGCATTATTCCTATTCCTGCCATAGAAACTATTTTTAATGATATAAAAGTATGCTTTAATATAGAATAATGATCTGAAAGTAATTATTAGCTCCATATACCTTCTGTAGGTAGGGCCTGACCTTCTCATTTTCTCCTTATCCCAGCTTTCTCAGTGTCTATACTTGATCAGAGTCTAAGCACCATTTATAGGAAGCCCAGTACAAATGGGCAAGATGGGCAGTTTCCCACAGGCATAACAATCTCATGACATACATATTAACTCTTGAGTCACACAAAAAAAAAGTTTCTGTTTTATTCTGAACACTATTTACTTTGCTAAAACGGTATAAAAAGCCCCACTGCCGGTTTATTATAACATACCATTCAGCATGAAGAAGAGTTCTACTAAACTTGCTGACCATTTTTGTAACTTTTCAGTTGGTTTTAATAACATTATTATCCCCTTGATGTTTTTGCTCTAATGGACCAACATACTGTCTCTACAAACATTTTATAAATAGGCCAATTTACTTTAAAATACCATGCTGTCTGTTTTCATGACAAAATAATTATCTCCATACTGTCACCCTCTTTTGCAAATTCACACTCCAATAAAAAACAAAACAAAATAGCTAGACAGTTTAACTGTTCCTGCCCCGTGTTCTCACTCTTGCCATGACCCTATGCACATTCCACTGAACATTAGTTGCAGCTCCCAGGGTCCCTCCAGTCAATGCCCTTGATTATTATGTTGTCTTATCCTTCCTGTCATAGAATCAGAGACTTGTAAAGTTTGATGTGGCCCCAATCGGCCAGCCCCCTACTAATACTGGAATCCACAGGTAAACGTCCCTCTTTAAAAATCTTGAATAAAGAGATTGTTGTCTCTTTCTGAAGTAGTCCATTCTACTCTCAAACAGCTCCTATGATCAGGAAATTCTTCCTAGTATTTAGTCACAATCTCTCTTCTTGTATTCTGAATCTATTGGTTCAGGTCTTAACCTCTGAAGAGAAGGGGAAAGCAAACTTGCTCCATTTTTCATGTTGGACAATATCATAACACCTCTCAATCATCTCTTTTCCAAATTAAACACATGCAAATCTGTCAATCTTTTCTCCTAGGACTTGGCTTCCATACACTTTACTATTTTCTTCACCCTCCTCTGAAAGAATTCCAGCTTTTTGATGCCCTTCTTAAACTGTGGTGCCCAGAACCAGAAGCAGTACTCCAGATGAGATTTGACCAAAGCAGAATAGACAGTATTGTCACTTCTCTTCATCTGGACATTGGTTCTGTTGGTGCAGTATAGAACTGCATCCACTTTTTGCCACCACATCACAATGCTGGCTCATGTTCAGCTTGTGGTTTGCTAAGATCCTAGTTCCTTTTCACATATACTGATGTCAAACAATATTATATATGTGCACCTGATTTTTCCTGCTTACATACAGAACCTTACATTTTTCCCTGTTGAAATTCATTCTGCAAGTTTTGGCACAGCTCTCCAATCTGTTAAGGTCATCTTGCATCCTGATTCTGCCCTCTAAGATATTCAGTAAGACTCCATGTCTGGTGACATCTGCAGATTTGAATGGCCTGCTCTCTAGTCTTTCCTCCAAGTCATTTATAAAGAGGATGAGCAACAGTGGATCCAGGACAAAACTCTATGGCACTGCACTTTTCATCCCTCTCCAATTGGGAACAATTACCGACCATTCTTTGGGTTCAGTCTGTCAGCTAACTGCATATCCATCTAATAGGAGTGTCATGCTCATCCCTGGATTCTGGGTATCAGAGTAGACTCCATGGAAGATTCTGACATGAGTTTGGTAATAGGCCTGACATGAGTTTGGTTCCTGGCCTGTTTCCCCTGCCTGGGCCTCTCAGCCCCTGGACGGGTGCCAGCCCGCCTTTCGGGTCTGGGAACGCTGTTCCTTGAGCAGCTCAAGGGCACAGCACCTGGAGGTAGCTGCCCTCCTACAGCCCTCCCTACATACCATTCTCACACTGTAAGGGTTTATCTGGAAACTGTACTAGGATGTGCTTAGTTCTGGCTTTGCCTATGTTACTGACTCACGTTTCCTTGCTTAATAAAGAAATCTTATTGAGTTAATGTGAGCGTGTGTTTCTGGTATATCACAAGGAGCCTCCTGTAATCCATATGTTACCAAAGTATCTGCATGAATATCCAGAGAGGGGGCATTTGCCAGAAGCCTTACTGAAATCAAGATACACTACATCTACAGCATTCCCCCAGTCTACCAAGCTAGAAACTCTGTTGTTATTTTCTTTGAGCGGCAAGATCAGTCTAGCATGACCTTACATGCTTGCTCTTAACAATCACAGTATTCTGTTCTAAGTGCTTAAAAGACTAAGAGCTTTATAGCAATAGCAATGATATTTCTATACTACTTATCAGTGCCAAGGCACTCCCTAAGTGGTTTACAACATGTTAGCTAATTGCCCCCAACAAGCTGGGTACTCATTTTACCGTCCTATGGAAGGATGGAAATCTGAGTCAACCTCCAACCCTATGAGTTGGAGCCCTCTGGGATCCAACTCATAGGGTTGTGGCTTGCAGTACCAGCATTTAACCACTGTGCCATCAGGGCTCCCTTATCACATGAAGCAAGTAAATCACAATTACATCAGGGTAATTGCACTTTCGGGTGGGACTTATCAAATGACTCTGTCCCTCTTCTGTTGTTTTCCCATGAGAGAACATTTTAAAAGCATTTTTTATTAAGACAAAAAATCTGTTAATTACCTCCTTTACAGCTTCTGTTGTATTATGATTTCCTGTATGAAAGTTCAGTTGTGCTTTTACTCTGATTTGGGTTGGTCAGTGGGTGTGCTTTGGGTGGGGAAATGTAATGATCAGGGAAGAAGGAGAAGAAGGGGTGGACATTTCAATTTGATTTCCTTTCAATTGACAAAGTAACTGCAAAAAAGTTTTAAACTTTTTTCTCTCTCTAGAAAAAAAATCCATTGCCAATTGACCACTCACTCCACCACCACCACATCGCCACTGGAGCTTGTCAGAGGAATAAAAACTTTGCTCACTTTTCCAGTCCTGTTCCAGAGTCTCTCTGTAGCTACAACACTGTTTCAGATGAGCTTTTTATTCCGTGGCAGGCACGGAACAGGGTTGAGAAAGGGTCTCCCATTCAGATGACGTCAACCTGTCCTGTGCTACCCCCGTTCTGCTCCTGGAATATTGTATTCATGATGAAACATCATGAATAGACCACCCATTCTGTGTCTATCATGGAATCACAGGTGTGCAAACATGAGCCCTGTTCCTGTCCTGCGATGTCAGCCGCGGGGGGGGGGGGAGGTCCGTTCAAAACACTTCTGGTGGAGATCGGGACAAGGAGGTAAGTAGCACCCTTTTTTCCCCCTACCCAGGTTACTTGGGGTTTTTTTTATGTGTTTTTGTGCTTTGTTTACTTTTTAACTTTTTTGTTTGACGTTTATTTTTAAATTCTCCATGCGATCATTCTCTCATGAGAACATGCGAGATTTCATTTCCAGATCGTAAATGCAGCCTTACGACAGCTGCATTTACTCCCGGCCAGCGAGGAGAGTGTGAGGATGTTCCTGCTGCGGGATCAAGGTAAGTGTTTGAAAGATTTTGTTTATTCTGTGGCAGGGACAGGAGGGGGGTAGCGAGGCAGGAACGGGGCAAAAGGCCCTGTCTGAAAATCTCCACACACTCACACACACACTCACACATGCTTGAAAATGTAATAGGAAAAGGCAAAAGAGTCTTACAGTTTTTTTAAAAAAATGTATTTTGTTAACCCTCTGCCTCTTCCTTCAGATATACTAATCCTTGCCATGTGAAAGCAGCCAGGGATAGATCAGTAGCTGCTGGTTTACCTCTGCAAGTGATTAGTTAAGTCTGGGAAATCTGATCTCCACCAATCAGGAGGCCCCCCCTGAAAAAAAAAAGGCCTTTTTAAAGGTAAGGCTATTTTCATTTATACTGGGGCATGTGCATGCACTCCAAACAATAAAAAGGGTTTGGAGGAGGTAGTGGGTAGGCAGTCCCAAATGCTATTATAAGCAATAAGGTTTTGGTGCAAATGGACCCTCTAATCCCAGAATGGTTCCAAAGGTGCGCAAGGAAAAAGAGCAATCCTGATTGAATAGTGTTTTTACAAACAACACTATTGTAGTGGGAGAAGAGGCTTGTGTGATAACGCCTTAACTATTTAATGATTTGTTCTAGAACATTTTCTGCATTGATGTCAAGCTGACTGGCCCATCATTGCCCCCTTAGCTATCCTGCCAGCCTTCCATCCCTCCTGCCAATGCACAAGGAACTTTGGGACTGGTAGTTCCTGACAGACCATGTCACAAAGGGAAGTCACATATTGGTCTCAGACTACAAATCTTAGTTTAACAGCACAAACACATTTTCTCTGATCTAGAGAAAGCCCTGGGCCAACAACTATCTGTTCAGAACATTATTAACACCATTTCTATTGGCTCCACACAGTCTCACAAGAAATGGAAATATGCCCATGTATACATGGAAACAATTGCCCATAAATATTCTCAAGCATGTACTAAAATTTAGCTTCATTTTCCCCCTTGTGGTAATAGGGTTACAGCCTGAGCTGAGGGCACCTGCATATCCAGGCTATGGCAAAGTGTATTCTTTCCCTTTACTATTAGGACTACCAGCTAATAAGTAGACTTAATTTAATAAATCAAATATATTCAGTGCTGATTAGTATTATGAGGAACCAGCTTTAAAAGCTTTGAAGTGATTAAAATGTGGTCTTGATTAATCAAGTAGTAAACTTTTTTAAAAGGTTTTTTTTTATTTTTAAGTAATAATGCATACTCAAACTGCAAGCTTAGGGGAAAGTGCTTACAAAAAGACAAGGAGTGGAAAGAAACAGGGATCTATTTTTAAAGAAAGAAACAGAAATCCAGTAGATGCAGGAGGCAAATGTATTAATCCAAGTAGTATAAATCCCAGTGTCTAAAAAGAGCAATTAGCTCTTTATCAAGGAACTGACAGAAAAAGAAATAGTCCATATCTATTACAATTTCTTAGATGACTCACTCCAAAATGAGCCACTGACCTAGTGATTCCTACAGTGGTTGCTGAACCTGCAATAGATGTGCATTAATTCTTTTTCTGACAGTTCCCTGATGAAGAGCTAATTGCATAAAACATGTTGAGATTTATACCACTTACTTGAACTAATATCTTTATCTCCTGAACCTGCTGGATTTCTTTGTGTTCCTGTCCTTTTGATGTGTTCTACCATTTCAAAAGAGGCCTTCTCTCAGACACAGGGGGAATGCCTCTTCTAAAATCATGTCTGTTATTACAGATACAGTTGTCCCTTCATATTCACTGGGATTTGGTTCCAGAACCCCCCGTGGATACCAAAATCGGTGAATACTCAAGTCCCATTATATGCAATAGCATAGCAAAATGGTGTCCCTTATATAAAATGGCAAAATCAAGGTTTGCTTGTTGGATTATTATTTTTTAAAGAATATTTTCAAGCCATGAATACTCAAGTCTGTGGATACCAAATCTGTAGATACAGAGGGACACAGCCAACAATGAAGTAAATTGGGTGATTCAATTCAGCAACATCTGACGGATTCCACAATTCCCACTATTGTTTTAAGGCAAAAACTTTGGTCCTTCAGCTATTTTGGACTTTAGCTCCCAGAAGCCCCAGCCAGCTTGGCCAACAGGAATTCTGGGAGCTGAAGTCCAAAACATCTGGAAGACGAAATTTTCTGAAACACTGTTTTAAGGGGTATACCTAGTTGTTTACTCTGATACAACCTGCGAGCTAAGAAGAGTATGAGGTAAGGTATGTTGTAATGCATTTGTATTTCACTTTATCTTTTACTTCTTTTTAAAATATCCTTTAAGGGTCATAATACTTGTTCAATAATTCTTGAGTATATATACACTTCTGTATTAATTTGAACAAATCTGCACTTTTGTGGATCTTCTCTCACTATATAAGTAAACTTATAAATGTCAGAATCTGTGACACTAAGCAACAAAGCATGCATACAAACAAGTACCGGTATATAGGTATGTTGTAATAGTATGTGCTAAGAATAATTCATATTCTTAATATATGCTATTACAACTTATGCAGTTCCACATCTTCCCTTTAAAAAGTTCTGGTATGCTATTAGTTAATGGAACTCTTACATAAATAAAATGAACACTGTGGATCTCTGCTAGATGTTGTGGTGAAGCCACATGAGAGCATGTATAATCTGACCAAAGCAGAAACATCGACCTTCCTGCCGCATTGCTACCATGGTCTAATCAATTAATTAAACAACTAAGATGAATTAATCAACTAAGATTCAAATCACAGATTATAAATTAATCCTTAAAAACCAGGTATAGTAAATGTAAAAGCACTGATTTTGAAAAAAAAATAATAATACAGTTGTCCCTCCATATCCATGGATTTGGTAGCCACAGATTTAAGTATTCAGTTTGAAAATACTCTTTAAAAATAATAATCCAAAAAGCAAACCTTGATTTTGCCATTTTATATATGGGACACCATTTTGCTATGCCATTGCATATAATGGGACTTGAGTATTCATGGATTTTGGTATCCACGGGGGGTCCTTGAACCAAACCCCAGCAAATATGAAGGGACATCTGTAAATCCTTCTGCCCCAAATATGCTTTTGTTTAATCCAGAAAATGATGAGAAAAATCCAGAAGATGAGATTGTAGCCTGTTTATGAGTTAAGTAAGGGCCTACTTGCAAATGAAAGTCTATTCATATGAATGACGGTTGGTGGGAAAGGAGTGTGGATAACCTTCCTTTTGAGGCCTTACGGAACTAGTTTGGGTGGCTAGGAAAGGAGTGTGGATAACCTTCCTTTTGAGGCCTTAGGGAACTAGTTTGGGTGGCTAGGAGAGAGAATTTTAATCAATCTATGTGGTGGACGAGAGATGCAAATTTTCCCACCATAAAGAACTTATTGTACTTTCCATTCCTTTTCAAAGGTTGAGTATACCTCCTCCCCGAGTGCCCTTCAAGTGCATGTGTTTCTATGGAACACTTGAAAAGAGACGATTCTCTTTTCAACAATTTTCTTCTCCTCAGAAATGCCCATAATTAAATTTTTTAAAATTAGAGTTAGGAACCATGGGCAGAGGCTCTCAGGCTTGCAGACTCAATTCTCCTCATGACCCCTTCATTTTTGGCAAAAAATAAATAAATATAAAAATATAGAGAAGCATACTTCCAGAAGCAATCAGGATTGTGATTCCTCTCTAAAATAAAGAATCCACCACCACACCTTGTTTTGTCACCATCAACAACAGTCTTTTAAAAATTAAAACTTCCTGGAAAAGTAGAAGTGCCTTTCTGATTCTTTTCAATTTCACCGTGTGTGTGTGTGTGTGTGTGTGTGTGTGAGAGAGAGAGAGAGAGAGAGAGAGAGAGAGAGAGAGAGAGAGAGAGAGAGAGATCCTCCCAGGACCCTGCAAAACTGCCTAGCCCAAGTTAAATCTCTGAAGGTTTTCCCTGTCTATGACAAGTGTGTTTGATGCCTCTTTTTAAATGAAAAATGGCAGCAGAGAGGTTATTTCTTGCCCTCTCTACACATTATCTGGGGTGGGAGACCATGCTAATGGGGTCACCATTGTTCTAAGGTGGGGTGAGTGAAAGCTTTGTTATACATGTGGTCAGACTCTCAGATAAGAAATTCTGTTTTGAGACTGGCCTCTTATCTGCACTGCAGTCAAGCTGCATTTGGGATGCTTTCCTTCCAGTGAATGCTGGGAATGTGGAAGAGGAAAAAAATTGCAGCAGATTATTCACACAGTTACAGAGCAACTTGCTGATTAGCAACGGACTTCCCTAAAATAGATTTGTTTGCACAGAAATGCACCAAGCAACAGAACAAGTGGATACACAAACACAAAAAGTATGCCAGGAGAGGAGCTGCAAGATGGCATTCTAGTATACATCTGCTGTGGACAAGATCTAACCCTAGCTTCATAGCTCTTTGGCCTTTAAGGCTCATCCCTGGGAGCTGCTTTATCTCATCTAATATTGTCTTTCTGTTTCAGTGTGTTGAACCTTAGATCGCTCAAATGGCCAACTTTTCTTCTCCTGCTGCACTACCTCAAATATCCTCTTACCTATAGTATGTCCAGGTGCACTCACTCCTGTCCCGCTCCCATCTGGTGTTGGGTGGAAAGGCTGCTGCACTTTGGTTCTGATGATCCTGCCATAACAACAACAACAACAAAACATATTAGTCTGAACCTATATGATGGACTCTGCAGATTGCAAATAGATTTTATTAATAGGCTGAGTCATAAAAATTGGATATATAATGTGTTTGAAGGAAGAGGACAATGGCAGACTCGTGTTAGGTTTTTGTCTCCATGGTGAAAAGCCCCTCTCTTCATCAAAGAGAATAAGGAGATTATTCTTATTTTGTATTTTTACACATCGTATTTTGAGTGAAACATGGTTTCCTCCATTCTGTCACGGAAGTGACACGGAGGGTTTCGGCAGAGGGATGGCAGCGTCCGAAACAGTTCCCCTGCCGCGCGGCAGCACCGGAGCTGTTTTGCAATATATCCTGCTGAAAATCGCGTCTGAAAATCTCCTAAATCTACTACTTAGTACTTACTGGCATAACTATCTAGGACCACATTTCCCTTCCTACCAAGGAGGGAAAGGTAATGTCATGGACTGATTCTCACAAAGAGCTGGACAAAGTGGCCATCAAGATTGACTAACAATGGTAGCAAAATATATTTTAAAAAATTAGAAGAAACATAGTCCCTTGAATACTATTATATGTCAGGAGAGCCAAGTTGTTTACAGAATGTAATAACCATTGAGAAAACATGGTGTTGGGGGCAGCTTAAGCCGCTCTCATGGTTTTTCCCAACACAACTGTTTTACCAAAGCACACAAGGAAGGAGAATATACTGGTGCCATGGCAAATCCCCTCTGAACAAATCTTGTCAAGAAAACCCTATGACAGGTTTGTCTTAGGGTCATCATAAGTCAGAAACAATTTGAAGGCACACAACAACAAATCACATGAATATATGCATGTCCCCCTGCTCAAATGTGGAATTAACTAGCTATAAATAAGTGGTTACTGGTGATTTTTTTTTTTAGTAACAATGGTATACCATTATTACTGCAGATTAATAAGAAATAATTTCATACATTTTGAGGTGGAACTATAACTTTGGAACTATTTTTACAGGACTGTGGCCTCTCTAAATGGTGCAGGGGGAATACCATGTGTTTCAAGTGCTGGCTCATGCTATGCTTTATTCTACTGCCTCCTGCTCTGTTATGGGTGTTAAGGTGACACTGGGGTGGATGGGAGAAGAGTGTGTTTCATATGACAGGCCAGTAGCATGTGCTTTTGAAATATGCGCCTTTAAGTCACCTGTTGACTTATAATGACCCTATGAATTTCATAGGGTTTTCTTAGGCAAGGAATACTCAGAGGGAGTTTGCCATTCCTCTGAAAGGAATTCCTCTGAGATTTCTTTCCTCTGAAATATACCATAACCTACAGCACCTGGTATTCATTGGCAGTTTCCCATCAAAGTACTAACCAGGGCTGATACTGCTTAACTTTCAAGATCAGATGGATCTGGTGCCTTTAGGGTATTTAGAAATACAGTTGTCCCTTCATATTCACTGGGGTTTGGTTCCAGGACCCCCGTGGATACCAAAATCCGTGAATACTCAAGTCCTATTATATGCAATGGCATAGCAAAATGGTGTCCCTTATATAAGATGGCAAAATCAAGGTTTGCTTTTTAGATTACTGTCTTTTCAAGCCATGGATACTTAAATCTGTGGATGCCAAACCCATTGATAAGGAGGGACAACTGTACGAGAATGTAAAGAAGTACAGTACTTCATTTTTAAAAAAATGTTAAAATACTACTCATTACCTGGGAGACCCTGGAATTATAACAGCAACTAATTGTTTTAAACGTAACTTTCCTCTGACAGAACAACTTGGTGCTTCAGGCAGTAATTTTACTAAAAAAGATTTAACCTTCCCTCCCTTAGAGTAAGTTTTAATTATGTTCACACCCATACCTTAGTGGTATTATTAAAAGAAAACACAAAACACACACACACACACACCATGATAATTGGCCATCTCTGAGCATTACTTGCCTAAGAAGACCCTATGAAATTGTCATACAATTCATGGGATTGTCATAAATTGACAGGCGACTTGAAGGCACATACAAAAACACCACAAAAGCTATGGCTTAACTTCCCCCCCCCCAAAGGCCTAGTGTTCAGGGGCTTCATAATATCCTAAGGACATTGTGCTTTTGCATCAGTATTCATGTTTTCAACAACAGCAGTGCAATCCTTCTAATTTTTGTTTGATTTGCCTATCTTTCCATAAAGTGCTTTCCCTCACTTGAATCAGAACCTGTGAGAGTACACTTCAACACCAGGATGCTTTTTTAAGAGAGAAGGAAAAGTCTCCCCACTCCTTGCATCCACTTCCTAGACTAATTATTTTCTTACTAGGTGCCAGTGGAACACAAAGGGTCAGGGAAGAGTGAAATCATCACACTAGAAGTGAAATTTGTTGAGGCACTGTGGTTTGTGCCAGTATTTTAAGAAAATGAGACCAAAGAAAAGGAACAGAAAGGAAAGGAAAGATGCCAGTTGTTTCAGGCACTAGCAGGGGGTGCTTCTTGCTGAGGACTTATGGTGGAATCTGCATTAGTCGCTCACATTTTATAGGCAACAAAGTTTTGCACACAGCCCATACTTTATTGTGGCTTTCTCCATTTCTTTCTTAATGCAGATAAACCATTAGATAAAGGAAGATGCAAAAGAACAACATAAAGCAGGAACATTTGGGTGTTTCATGACATGATGTCCTGCACTTTTTAGGGGCTCTGCATGGGCTTTTGAATGACATTGCCAGGGGAGGTGACCTGTCACTACTTCCATCTGGCCCTCACCTTGACATCCCTTTGCCATTTTATTTCGATGGCCCAACCATATTGCTTCTGCTGCTTTCCATTCTATTTTAGTTCTAGTTTTACACTGGCCAAAAAGGATGGTAGTAGGACCAAGGCAGCAACACAGTGTTCTGGAGGTGGGTGGAAACTGGCTGTGATGCCAATTGTAAAACTTGAATGAGTAGCTAGAAACATGGCGTTCCACTGCTTGGTTCCAATTTTCTGCTATGAAATATTTTGGGAGAATATAGAAATGTAGCATTACTTTTTTAAAAATTCTAGCTTGGTATGTACTTCTGAACATTCTGTGTTTCTGTACATTGGTACTTGTACTACAAAATATTCATGCTTCTCACCCACTACAGAATGTTTTTCACTAACTCCCACAACAAATCTGAATACTCCCTATTCCTTTCCTTCACCTCCTTGCAGTCAGTCTTTATTTCCTCCACTTTCAAGTCAGAATGGCAAGTATTCCAGAACTAGGATATTCCTTAATATGATAATTCCCTAATTTCTGGATGTGATGGCATATAAGCACAGAGACACAGATACTGTATGTTGCAGGTCTCATGCATTTTATTAACGCTTTTAGAGCTGTGTTGCACAGGATTATGACATAGGCTTTGAAATGGAGAAAACATCTTGTAGAAGTATCCATGCAGGTGCTTCTCTCACCATCCTCAGCCTACATCATTCTAGGAGCAATAAGATTGTAGAATGTGTTCTTATTTCCATGAAACTGCTCACAGCTCTTAATGTGGAAGAAATGCCACTCTGAAATTCTGGGACCACCAGAACCTATCTCCTTGGCCAGACTGCTCTACTCTTTCAGTTTACAGTATAGTAGGCCTCCCCAGCACTTATTTATTTATTTATTTATTTATTTATTATTTCCCTTTGTTCAAACAGGAAAGCCAGAAAATTGCCCTTACTGCTCTTTCCTATATTGGCACCAATGGAATTCCCCCTCTTAAGGGGAGGTAGCCAAAAGAACAACTAGGGAAAGGTATTAAACCCCACCCATGCATGGTGGACCAAATCCAGTCCAGGGCCCCCACATTTACATCTGGATAGAAAAAAGGTAAAGTTAAACTGCATGCTAGAGATTTCACAAAGTATGTAATTTGACCTAAGAAAACCTTATTACATCTGGTCTGAGTCAATTTGGCTAGAGGCAGTTTTCTAGGTTACACACCATAGTCTCAGTTTCATCCATGGTTATAAAAACCACTGTACTTTGCTGTTGCTCTGTACATTAAAACAATACAAAATAGCTGATTGTTGAGGATTCTTTAGCTACCTTTGAAGGAGGGTTAAGCCATAAACAGTAGACTCTTTGTCAAAATGGTAATTGCAGGGCTGCACACTTAATTTTTCCATAAATTTCACTCTTTAGTCTGATCCCTCATGCTCCTCCATTGCATTCAGCATTGTTAATACCTTGATTCTCTCAGTATGTAAGATCCAATATTATATCTTTGAGCAGGTACTCACATCTATTTTGCACCACTTTGTATTTATTTATTTAAAATATTTATATGCTACCCTTTATTCACTAAATTCCAAGGCGGTCTGCAACAATTAAAATACAGGTACAAAAATCTCAAAATAAAATCCTAGAACTTCATTAAGCTAAATGTAGTTGTGCTTAGAGTGATGAACTTGAGAGATCCATGCTCATGAAACCCACTGAGTGACCCTGAGCCCATCATTCTTTTTCTCAGCCTGACCTACTTCAGAGACTCAATGTAAGGATAAGAATGGGGAGAGAACTGAGCCACACATGCTGCCCATATATGTAACTATGATTGATTGATTGATATCAGCATATGCTTATTCAAACAAGGTGCCTCTCCTAATGAAAGGTGATGAGAATTTCAAAGGCGGGGTGTCAGGAACAGCCTTCTTGCTCCTTTTGCCATGAGATGTACTACACAGCCAATGGAAGCATTGGGGGGGGGGTTCTAACTATAGATCTCAGTGAAGGATAATTTGACCTGTGAGAAGGTGCTCTCTTGAGCAATCTAGTCTGGAATTGTTAAAAACTTCATGTGTTAATAGCACCTCGTTGAAACTGGCCCAGTAACACTTTGACAGTCAGTACAATTTGTTAAGCAAAACTATACATGAATGTAGAAACCTAAACACCAAAGTTCTGTACAGGACCAATTTCAAAGAAATCCCAGTTTGAATGCACTGTAGAAATCCAGTCTTGACATTACCAATGCATGGATAATTTTAGCCAAACAGACTGTCCCGGGGAATAGCTATAGCTGACCTAACAAGCACTTGGTAAAATCCATTCCTGTTGCTGAATCTAGCTACGCCTCCAGTGACAAAGATGATTTGGGGAACATGTACTCGATCCTTCTGAGAACAGGCATCTACCCACAGAGCATCTGTTTTGCAGGATTATGCTTCATCTTATTTGCCATCATCTAGTCCACTACTGCTTCCAAATATGCCCCATCTCTCCCACAGTAATGTTGACCAAGGTGAATTCTGTCCCCAAAGGGCCTGAAACCAAATTGGAATAGATCCATATTCTACTTTCTCCAAGAGTACCTGAAGCTGAATGACTAGCTCATAGTTGAACACTCCATGCAAAAAAGGAGCCTTTGTGACTTGGACAGTATTCATCATACACTTCTGAGTCCAAAGTCGGCTTGGAAGGGGATTTTTGGAAGTGGAGATATTACCACTTCTTGAAGTAATGAAGGTACCGCTGTCTTACACAAATAAGTATTTACTGGGCTAGTGGGCTACCCAATCAACTGCCTCATCCTCACCACAGCTTGTTCAAGTTGAGGAAAAGCTGAGATGTGCCTCTTTTCCTCTTGCTCTCCTTCCAAATGAATTTCTGAGTCCTCATTTCACCTCTCCCTTCACAGCCCTGGGAAACATCAAGAATCATTTCTTCCACTCCTACCATTCCTGTGCTGACACTCAGGTACACTTCCCTTTTCCTCTTCATCCACTTGAATCCCCTTCCAACATTCTCTGTCAGATTTCCTTGAAGGAGAAATGTTGCTGACTTTTGCCAAAGTCTTCCTATCTGTCCTACTTCAACCTTCTCTTATGATTCACTGTTTCAGGTCACAATGACAGCAACATCCAACCTGTAGCCAAAGACTCAGGCATAAAACTGTCACTTAATCTTTGATGCTGTCCTCTACAGATGAGGAAACTGTAGTATAGTTTCTTGCCTGTTGTATGTCAACAACAGGCAAGAACACTGTAGAAGATGATTTCATTTTTTCCTCATTGTACATACTTTCTAGGAAAACATCCATTTACTGAATTTCTGTCTGGCAGGTTATTAAAAGCATAGGGGGCAAATGAGACAAAAGAGAGGCCTGAAATGTGTGGGATCCCATGCTTCTGATGAAAGATAAATAAGATGACAGAATAGTCTCTAAGCAGTTCTGGAGAAATGCCTATGGATTCTGAGGAACTTCCAGTTTATGTGGGTTCAGACCTTAAGGAGGATATTCTGTATCAGAGGTGGGGAACATAGATATCATGGGCTTTAAGCAGCCAGGCCATTTTTGCAGGAGGCCCCACTGCTCCTGCTGCTGCCTCTGAAATTGGCAGTATGGTGGTGCAGCCATGTTAAAACGCACAGTTTAGCATTAAAATAGGGAGTGTGTAGCTTGTTTTAGAGGAGAATCACAGTCCCAGAAGTCTCCAAGAAGTGCAATTCCCCTCTTAAACAATTAATACAGTCCCAAGCATGCCTTGTTTTAGTGTGTAAATGCAGTTTGGAGAAACCAGGAGAAGGTTTAGCATCTATGGTGATGGGGTAGTAGTGGCCAAGTCAGAACTGGGGGACAACAGCAGACCTAACCTGAGTTGACCACTACTATCTACATGTTCTCAAATGATAAACATAGGAGACAAGGGGCTACTCCAGATGGGGCAATGTATCAGGAGATTGCTGGAGGCTGCAATATTTGTTACTGTGGTTCTTGGGGTCTATCTCAACAAACTATGCTCCAGTTTCCAAAAACCTTTGGAACAGCCCTACTTCAGATCCAAGAAACTGCTGTAAGCACCCCCCCCCAAAAAAATAAAGAATGGAATGAGTGGTGGTAGAAGTGATAACAATCAGCAAAACCTAAGGAGCTATATCACAAGGACTAATGCTTCTTTGGACCAATCTGGAAGAGCCCAAGGAGAACATCCTAACTCATGAAAGTAAATCAGAAAGACTATGTTGTTGTGTGCCTTCAAGTTGTTTCTGACTTATGGTGACCCTATGGTGAATCTATCATGTGATTTTGTTGGCAAAATTTTTTCAGAGGGGGTTTGCCTTTGCCTTGATCTGAGGCTGAGAGTGTGTGACTTGCCCAAGGTCACCCAGTGATTTCCATGGCCAAGCAGGCATTCGAACCCTGGTCTCTAGAGTCATAGTCCAATGCACAAACCTCTAAACCATTCTGGCTCTCAAGAAAGACCATAGGGAGAATCTATACAAGAAAGACACTGAAATAAAAAGGACTATATAGATGTGTAATGTTGAATGCCTCCAAATGCTGGACACCTCCAAATTCAGTGGCAAATTTAGAAGTATTGATCTGACAGAAGAATACAGACATTGTGGGTGTATCAGAAAACTGGTGGAATTGTCTGTGATAATCAATGAGATATAGTTATCCCAGGATATAAAATCTATTGAAGGGACAGCATAGATTGTATTATGTTGTTTTCTATAGTAAAGAGGGCATGGAATCTAATAAATTAAAATGAATAAAAGAAACACATTTGTGTACATAATCAATACGGTAGAAATGCCTGACCAAAGCCATAATATAATTTTGGAGCCATACACTTCTATACTCTGCACACCCCAAACAATACTTTGGACTTTTTCAGACAGTGCTTACCATGCCACAACCTTCCGCGAGAGGTATGGCGCTGTTGTGCGGCAGGGGGTCCATTTCGGATTACGCTGTCCCTCTTGCGAAATTGTCCGCGTCACTTCTGTGTATGATTGAAGGCAGCTGGCCTTATTTTACTCATGGGCAACTTCCATGAGTAAAATATGGCACGGCTGCCTTCAATCATACACGGAAGTGACACGGACGATTTCGCAAGAGGGATAGCATCGTCCAAAACAGACCCTCTGCCACATGACAGTGCCGTACCTCTCGCGGAAACTTGTGGCACGGTAAGCACTGTCTGAAAAAGTCCTTTGATGGTGCTCTGGAGAAATATAGAGAAATCAAAAGTGCCCAAAGCAGACAGTGTTCTAATAATGGCTATTTTCAACTATTCTCACATCAATTGGAAAATGACAAAGCCTTTAACCTGACATGAGTACATAATGATATGTAAACTCTAATAATAAAAAATTCTGTTTCTAATGTGCATTTAATCATGGGACTGGCAAAAGAGGCTTTAATTCTGAGTGGGGCTCAAGCTCTGATGTAAGTAGGACCAGCCTGATAAGAAACAGTGTACATGGTTATTTTACACACTTCAGTAGTAAAATGCCCAGGAATCGTAATGCACTTTCACTTAATTTCATATTAGAAATGTTTGTTAAAAGATTAGTTAAAAGGCTGATTCAAGACAGCCATTTTATTTATTTATTTATTTATTTATTTATTGCATTTGTATGCTGTCTTTCTCTCAGAATGAAACCCACGGCAGCTCCCAGAGACAATCAGTCTGAAAAAATATTCACAATAAAATTAAAAAACAGCAAAACCACATAAAATGGTATAAAAATATTTCCAAAACAAGTAGAAGTTTTAAAAGATAGATAAAGCATCCCCATAAAAACAACTCCCCAGCTTAGATATTAAAATCCTATTGAATAAAAACATCTTTGCTTGCAGGTGAAAGGAAAGCAGGGAGGGGGCTTGCCTAGCCTCCAAGGAAGGGAGTTCCAGAGGGTAGGAGTAGCCTCTGAGAAGGGTTTCTCTCGTGTCCTCACCAAGTGAGCCTGTGATGGTGGCTGGAATGATAGCCTCATATTGGGAGATAATGTTTTTCAGATAGTCTGGACCCAAGCTGTATAGGGCTTTATAGGTCATGACCAGTACTTTGAATTGTGCCTGGAAATGCACAGGCATCCAGTGAATCTGTTTTAACAATCTAGTTATATGCTCCCCTATAACTGGCCCTGGTCAGCATTCTGGCCACAGTATTTTGGACCCACTGAAGTTTCCAAATAGTTTCCAAAGGCAGCTCCACATAGAGAGCATTGCAATAGTCCAAATGTGATGTAATCAAGGCATGTTTCACCATGGCCAGATCTGATACCTTAAGGAATAGGCACAGCTGGCACACTAGTTTTAACTGTGCAAATGCACTCCTGGCCACTGCTGAAACCTGGGCATCCAGGCTCAGAGCTGAGTGCAGGAGTACACTCAAGCTACAGACCTGAGATTTCAGGGGAAGGGTAACCCCATGCAGCACAAGCTGGGTCCCTAATACCTGATCTGCCTTTTGACTGACCAGCAGCACCTCTGTCTTATCTGGATTACATTTCAATCTGTTTGCCCTTATCCAGTCCATTATTGACAACAAGCATTGGTTCAGTACAGAGACGACTTCCTTTGAATCAGATGGGAAGAAGAGACAGAGCTGAGTGTCATCAGCATACTGGTGACACTGAACCCCAAAACTCTGGAAGACCTCTCCCAGCAGTTTTATGTAGATTAAATAATTTCATCTACATATAATTTCAACCTCCCTGAAGGGGAGATTGTAACAACAACAAATTGTTGTTTCGACACATAAAAAACAAGAAACCAACCATGATGTAGGAGTTTGGGTCACTTAACAGAAGATAGGAAGACAGCAAAGAGACTAAATTGATTATTTATATCATGGGAAAGACTCACATCTGAACCGTTGCTTTTGAGGAGAATACTAAAAAAAAAAAAAAAAACTGGACTAACACTAAAGAGAAAGGATGGTGTTTTAAAATTAAATGGGGAATAAATAAATAACAAGTCTATGGGCCCAGATGGCATTAACCTGAAAGCTCACAAAGGATTCAAGTGTAAAATTATTTTTATCTTAGTTTTTAAAAATGTAGCAATAAAATTAGTTCAATACATGCACAAGGAAGTCTTTCTTTATACAATGCAGAGTTTATCATATGGAGTTCACATAGTAGCATAAGACATGAGACAGGGAACTATCTAAACAACAGGTCTAAACATACTTCCTCAAGTATGGACATTTTATTTAGCTATACTTAAAGACTGTAAAGTATTGCTAAATAAAATGTCCATATTTGAGGAAGTATGCTTCTCAGTGCCAGTTGTTGAGGACAACTGACAGGGAGAGCCATTGGTTTTGTACTGATATCAATTGTCCAGAAGCACCTGCATGGTGTTATTGGAAACAGGAGGCTAGATGGACTTTTAACTGGGGCTTGCAAATCAGTTACAGGGCTCTACATGATTTGTTCTGAGGCACCATAAAGTCTGTACTGAAGGAAATAAGTTCTAGAGCTGCCCTACACTTGAAAGCAGAAAGGGGCAGATATTACAATTGTTCCCTCCTTGCTCCCACAAAGCACCCTGAAGTTTTGCTTGTGTGAATATATTGATCCTAAACCCATACTCATACCCCCTCCACAGCAGTAGCCCCAGGAAGCAATGATGGGGTGCAGGCAAAAGGATGGAAATAGAAAGCTATAAATTATTTGTGACAGGAAAGCAATAGTGCCGGAGAGCTATGTACAAGTCCTGTGTCACTATTAGATTCCTTTTAGCCTGATGACACTCTAAAAGAGGCTAAGTGTCTGATGGAATCCTATACGTGGCGGGCAGGGGCAGCCTGAGAGCAGAACAATCCACGGAGAAGGGTTATATCAATTCTGCAGGCCAATAATATTCCTTTCATTGATCACAGCCCAAAGTTCAAAAATCTCATTACAGCTTGGCAGACCTGGAACTTTTCAAAAATCAATAGAGTGATATAATGTATGTATACATAGTATAAATGTATCTATTCATCAGTCCATCCTTCCAAAATTTGCCTGAGGGGTTCTGCATTAAACCTACACACTGTATCTTGTTCTGTTACATAGTAATGTACTCATTATAATGAATGAGAACTGAAATCTTATTGGCAACCTTAGGTGACATATAATTAAAACGATTTCCTGGTATCAGCAACACAGCAAGGCCTGTGCATGCGGTGGTCACCCCACTAAGCAACAGAGGTAACCTCATTTGGCTTTTATTCCTGCTGGGCTGCCACCACACATAAACTAATCTTATGAACTATTTCTTTTCAGTGCCTGAACAGTTGATTACCAGTTTGATCTCCCAAACAACCTTCCCTTTTTTTCTATTTTGAGAAAAAGAACATCTGGCACGATCATATGATCGGGACAAATAAGAGAGTGTCTACAATTCCCTTCACACCCTGCGAGCTTCCATGGGTATTTTGTTTAGCCACTGTTTGAGAAGGTATGATGAGCTGGATAGACCTTTGGTCTCATCGTTACAAGGCAGTTTTTATATGCTTATATATATGAATATTTGGGTTCCCATTTCCCTGAGTTCTTATTGTGCTAACAATGGAATGCAGGACAGGGAAGAGTATACATCATACTACTGCTGATGAGCCTCAAATGATGGCTGACTCAGCAAAAGGCAGCCCACTCCTTCCCTTGCCACGCCAGAAGAGAGGAGGGAAAGTCAACCTACAGAGATAAAATGGAGAACTAACACTCTCTCTATGGCACTCAGTGAATACCAGGACCTTGCCCCTGTGTTTTCTAGTTTGACTGACCTTAACAGCTCCCTGCTTTCTGCTCTGAGAAAATTGGTTGTTTACACACGCACGCACGCATGCGTGCGTGCACACACACACACACACACACAGACCTCCTTATCTACAGATTCTTTATCTCAACCAACCATGGCTTGAAAATATTTTTAAAAATCCAAAAAGCAAACCTTGGTGTTCACCATTTTATATAAGGGACACAATTTTACTATGCCATTGTATATAATGGGACTTAGGCATCCACAGATTTTGGTATCCACAGGGGGTTCTGGAACTAAACCCCAGTGGATACGGCGGGCCCACTGTGTGTGTGTGTGTGTGTGTATTCTCTCTCTCTCTCTCTCTCACACACACACACACACACACACACACAGTGAGGGGGGGGCACATCAGTCTGGTGTAGTGGTTTGAGTGTTGGACTATGACTCTGGAGACAGGGGTTCAGCTCCATGCTTGGCCATGGAAACCCACTGGGCGACCTTGGGCAAGTCACACTCTCTCTTCCTAAGAGTAAGGCAAAGGCAACCCCCCCCCCAACAAATCTATCCAAGAAAACCCTGTGATAGGTTCACCTTAGGATTCACAATAAGTCAGAAACTGTTGGCTCTCTTGTGCATCCTGCAAACATGCAGTGACAAATGCAGTAAGTAGGCCCACTGAGGCGCCAACTAACAGCACTGTCTGAGGTGCTGACAGCCCCTCTCACTTACTGCAGATGCAGATTGCATGGCTTGAACATGGTTTCCTTTTGCTTTGCCCACTGGAGACTTATCCGTGGAGAAGCCTTTGTCCAAAGAACTCAAAAGTTTGCACAGTGTTTTTGTAACCTCTGAACTAGCCTAATAAAGCTGTATTTTAGCATTTTTATTCTGGACTTTTTTTTTTCTTTTGGCTAGTAAGGCAACTTCTTTTGTGATTAACCTACTAGTTCGTATAGCTATCACAACTAGCCACAGTGCTATTTATAGTTTAATTTTTGCCTGCCCATGGTTAGCCAGCTTCGGGAAGAGGGAGTCATACGGAGTTTAGGGGGGTTAAAAATCGTATAGCCAGTTCGTATGCATACGAATGACAGGCTGTTCGTATTTTTTGCTCCCCATACGGATTTTTTTATGATCATATAGCCGCACCCACAGATAGCTTCTCAGTGCATCATTTTTCCTGAAAGACCATGGAGACAAAAGGACGCTGCTGCGAATTTGCAATAATGTGCAGGAATTAGCATTATATCCTCTCATCTATAGACTAGCCCATGGTGATAGCCTGATCAATTACCACAGAAGGAGTTTTTAACTGGGACATATTCCTAACAGTCACAGTAAGACAGAACCAAAGGGGTTGCAAGAAAAGTCCAAATGGTTTAGAGGATTTATATTAACAGGGAGCCCAAATATAAAGGTGCCCCCCTTTTTTGTCCTCCCTTTGGATTTTCTTTTGTTTTTAGTTAGGATGTGTGGGACTCTGCCTAGAAAGAAGAGAAAAGTCCATGTTTTGCCTAGACAAGGAAGAGGTCCACATTCTTCCCAAGGGTTTGTTTCTGCATAAGCTACATTTTTCTATATTTTTGATATTTCAAATTTAGTTTTAAGAGTTCTTTTAGAACCCAGAATTTTTCAAATTCTTCAACATTTGGGCTGACGTAGGAACATAAGAAGAACCATGCTGAATTTAACTGATGAACTACCTAGTCCAACATTCTGTCCACACAGTAGCCAGACAGTTGGTTTTGGGAAACCCACTAGCAAAACATGTGTGACTTCAGCCCCTATCTTGCACTTTTCAGACCCTGATACATAGAAGCCTCTGATATGAGAGGTGACATATACAGTTGTCCCTTCATATTCACTGGGGTTTGGTTCCAGGACCCCCCGTGGATACAAAAATCCGTGAATACTCAAGTCCCATTATACGCAATGGCATAGCAAAATGGTGTCCCTTATATAAGATAGCAAAATCAAGGTTTGCTTTTTGGATTATTATTTTTTAAAGAATATTTTCAAACCGTGAATACTTAAATCCGTGGATACCAAATCCGTGAATACGGAGGGACAACTGTATAGCCATCCTCACTAATAGCCATTGATGGGCTCCTCCTCCATGAATTTACCTAGTCCCATTCCAAAACCCTCCATATTTTAACTATATTCTGTTTAACTATACTGTACACATATATCCTGAATCTCACACCATTCAGTTTCAGTGGATGACCTTGGGTACTTGGATTATGAGAGATGCATCTTCATATATTTTTATTTGTCTAATTAAATTAATTCTACCTTTACTTGCCTTTTTCCTACACTAACATTTCAGTCTGTCCACATTGGTGAGTTGCTCCAGAGAGATACATGTTTTGCATTTTTATTTTGCTTTTAAAGTAATAAAATGGAGAGGTGAATGTGTTGGGAGATGTTATAAGCACCTTTGTATTTGCCTGTTACAGTCTTACTTATTTTTTCTTTTGCTTTACATATTTATTTTTTCAGTTTTGTAACATTTCATTTATTATTTTGCCATTGTTTTCATATTGTCACCTGCTTCAGTTGGTTGTTGTTATTTTAATGCAATTTATTCTGTATTTTCATTGTTTTGTAAAAACATACCAGCAAGTAGGTAAAATTAATAAGGATCTGCCGGCTAATGTTGACCCCTTCCAATCTTAAAAATAGTCCCAGGGTCCCTCAACTTTGCGGTAATCAATAGAAGTTGCTAGAGACATCAAGCTGGATTCTTTGCTGACAAGGACCAGGAGTAGGCTCTCTGCTCCCTTGCCTAGCAAGAAGTTCATTACAGACCTCAGGGGTATTATATATGGCATGTTTTTTCCCAACAGACATTACTCCTCCCTGCTACAGATACAAAGCTTATAATTCCTATAGGTTGACTGGTGCAGATATATAATTTATTAATCATTGTGACTGATATACAAATGTAAATATGTTTAAAATCATGAAAAATGCCAGATAGAGGCCCTTCAAAGGCTACCATTTCCTTCAGGGAAAAAAATCTTTTAAAAAATTGAGAAGTTAACAGTACATCCCAATGCATATTTACTCAAAAAGAATGACGCACTGAATTCAAGAGGACAGGCTGTCACATAGGTGAATATTGGTTTGCAACCTCATGTCTTCTCTGTTGCCTCCATCAACAGTTCCCACCAAACATGCAAAGTCTTCCCATGAGAGAGAGAGAGAGAGAGAGAGAGAGAACATGTGCACGCAGATACGTGTATATGTGTGTCTTTTTAAAATCTAAATGAACTGCTTAACAGATAGCCACTAATAATCAGTACTGAAGTCTATATGCTTCACCATAAAAGATAAAATCAAATAGCAGCTTTCACAGAAAAGATACAATTCAAACGCATATGCCAGACCAAAAGTTCAACTAATTCATACCAATAACATTTCTTTTAAAATATTTAAATTATGTCCACTCCATTTAAACACACACGTACACACAATTTCTCTCTGCGTTAAAATCCCAACTTCTCAATACACCTTTTCAACACACCTGAAATCTCACTGGCTATGTAACTTTTTATTATATGTAATATCTACCATGTGAATTGAAACCAACTTTACTTTCTTGTTTTGTTTATTACCTCAATCTGGGTGACTATTTATTAATAGATCGCACCAATTCCTGACTATTCTGTGGCATAACTCCCCTCCCTCATGTGCTCTCAAAGGGGATAGTAGGAAAATAGAAAAAAAAAGGAAGGTATTGCATGAACAATTCAAATAATATATTTCCAGAGATCCACCTTTCTCTTGTAAACAACACAGAAGCACTGGGGTATAAGAGAGAACACTGGCTCACAGAACAACATTGGTCAAAGAGAAAGGGAGAGTTCATTTGGAGCCTGGTTTAAAGTTCTGGGTTTTAGTGTTACTGGTCATCTCTGGGGCCCATCTACACAAGGGGGGGGGGGCGAATCCAAAGTACCTCGTAGTATTGGCATCTCGCAGCAGCAGTGACATGTCTACATGTTTTTTTCTGGCCTTGGAAGCCCCCATAAGCCTTGCATTCCTGATGGTGGCCATGAGTGATTTACTCACATTAGTTCTTCACTACTGCTGGGTTGTTGTTGTTGTTTTTAAAGTCATCCCAAGGTGTGCTGGTGCAATAGAGTGATTCTCCAATTTTATAAGAAAGCAAAACAGAAAATATTGGTCCTTTTTATCACCTTAGTGAGTGATCGCTAAGGCAAAAATAAAACCTGGGGACAGCGGGTGCTTGCCCTGCTAGCGAGCTCCACCCCCGCTCTCACCCAGCCAATCAGCTTTGTGCTTCCCTTTGAGTTTTTTATTGTTCTGTAGTCCAAACAAGCAAAAATGCACACCTGCTTCACAGTTTGTGAAAAAGTACGGGGACATCTACGAAGGCTTTTACCCCCTTGTTTTTGCTGTTTTGAGCCTCCCTCTTTCCGAATAGTGTGGATTGGTGCTGGATCCTATTTAGACAGGTAGGATTCTCAGTAAATTCCATGAGGGGTATTTTCACCGTTTAGACTGGCCCTCTGTGTTAGCCTGTCCACCTATTATGTACTCTGGTGGCTGCAGAAAAAATAATTTCTTATTTAGCCTCTGGTTGATGTTTATCTTTATTTTTCATTGTTCACACTCAATACTATGGTGTATTTCTACATATGTTTCTATAGCTGAAACAATATAACCATTGGAAGGTATATCTCATTATTTCTATGCATGTGCAGGATGTTGTGTGTGAAAGAAAGAATTATGAAATACTAAGTGAACAAGCCATATGTCCCATTGATTTTTCAGACTCCAAGTTGTCTTCCATCTCTTTCCTTTTGTTATCCTGGGGGCATGGCAGCAAACCCCTGCTTTAAATACCTTTGCTTCTTTCCATCTCCTCCCCCCACTCCTCCAAAAAAAAGTGTCAATATTTTATTTGGATTTTTAACTTCACTCCATAACAGTTGCTTGACCTCCTGACTCATACGAGTCACATAAATTCTAAGACTTTATTCAGGAGCCATGTTCATGCTATTGAATAAGCAATTTGGGAGGATGAATTAATGACTTGTGCTGTTGCTGGAAAGTCCCTGAAGAAATATTAAAATTGCTTGCAGACTGAATCAATACTCACTGAACACCAAGCATGAAGACTTGGAGGTTTTTTAATGGCACAACAAACAGAAGCATTTTAGAGAAGAAGGGGGATTCCTGAACATACCAAAAGCATCCACACATTCAGTTCTTCCTCCCCCCACCCCTACACCATATAATCTGATTCATACTGAGGCCAAAAGCTTGATAATACAGCTGTATCTTGCATTTGAAACCCAGGACAATAAATATCCCTTTCCATTTGTTTGTGTTTAGCTAGGGCTGGTGACAAGCTATACAGCTCAGTCTCATGCCACTGGGGGTCAGTCCTGACAAGTTATTCTTCACAGAGTGAGGTTGGAAAAGATCTAACAGCAGTGAGGCTCTAACATCAACCACTTATTTCAGCAAAATTCACTTGGGTTCAAATGACTTGATGGTGCATATATACACTGGACAGATCTCATGTAGAATTTTCTAAACAGCTTTTTGAACATATAGATGTAAACAATGCAGAATCAGCATTTTTCAAGTACAGCATGGAGCCTATCCAGGGGTTTCTTGGAGTAAGGAGAAGAAAATGAGAATATTTAAAGTTCAGAAAGTTTATATGGCTGCTGGAAGCAACAGGGGCTGCAAGTGGGAAGTCTGGGTCTAATTTTGACACCGGAGGATTACCTTGGGCTAGTTGAAGGCAGGGCAGAAGCAGTAGGTTCTGAGAGCTGCCTTTGATCTGAGAGCTACCTCATTAAACTATGGCAGGGAGAGGAGATGGAAAAGGAAGGTGGAAGCCAAGACAGTTGTGAGGAATGGTAGCCATGTGGTCAGAGCATGTGAGAATATGGGAACATCATATGCTGCTCAAGCGGAAACGTTAAGTCACAGCTGGTTGAATCAGTACAACTTATATACCAGCACTAAGTGGTGATTTATTGTCATGGTGCTCTGTATGTTTCATGCAAAAATGTTCTTTGGGAGCAACAAGATTTATTCATATCCAAAAATGGTTGCCTTACAACAAAAGAAATGATGGAAAATTTGGGAAACAAAATAGCAGCCTTGAGGAAGTAGCAGCATGACAACTGCCAATACACCAGGCGAAAGAAGAGGCCTTAAATGGACTTGCTTCATGGACAAGTTTGAAATGCTCCATTTTGTAATAGTTAAGGCAGTATCATCACAACAGTTTGAAATGTTAACCAGGTATATTACCAATTCTGATATAAATGTCTAATTTTCTTACAGATCCATCAAGCTAATAGACATGGCATTTCAGCAAAATGAAATTAAGAAACCAAGGGAGAAAAGCTCTTATAAATGTATCATGTGCATGTCCTACCCACCATAGCCCCCTTCATTTCTACAGGGCTTGTACAACGCCCAAGCAATAAACGCACCGTAAGGAGAAAGTCAGTAAGGTTGCCTTGGGCAATCGTTCTGTCTCAAGCAGTTCTCCCATGGAAATAATAATGTCCTACTCCACAGGGCTGTTCTGAGACTGATGGGAATAAGGATAGGAGCACACCTTATACATTAAAAAAGTATGGCCATAATCCTCTATCACAATTTACGTTACATAACTTTACATATACTTAGCTACACAGAAGAGGTTACTGAATTGCAAAGTTGCATAAAGATGCTCTACCAATGCACATCAGCACTCCTAGCCAGTGTCCTGATGCACAACAGGACTAATGTACATTGGCCCCCATGTGCATCAGTCACTTTGCTGACTACCTACCATATATAGTAACATAACAGCAGCCCTTTACTGAATATGGATGTTACAGAACTGCCCAGTTCTACCTCCCACAGATGTAAGTCCACTTACAATGAACTAAGACCCCAACAGGATTCTGGCTCTGTGTGTGTGTGTGTTTATGAACTAATTAGTGTATTGACCCTGGTGCTCACTTTATTTTGACAAAATGTCTGATGTTTCACTCTGACTACCTTAGGTGCCGAGAGCACTTTCCAATCAGCTGGCAAATAAAGGCAGTCTGTCCCTAGTCCTAATGCATGTTTTGTGAACTATTGTTCTGGGATTCCTCAACAAATTTGTACTATCACTTTGTATTGTGAAATGTACTTTGATAGTTTTGTCCTCCTAAACATTACTGTAAGGGGTTTCACTTATGTCTGCCAGTTTCATTGATACTATCAGTATTATTTTGTAATTCCCTGTCTTCTACATTGACTTAGCAGTAGTCCCAGGGTTCTAGTATATTGAATAATGATATAAGGGTTTTGTGATAACCTTTTGCCAGCACAGAGCATTCATTTGCTTTTCTTGTATCTATAGGTGAGATATGTACAGATATATCTATATCTTGTATCTATAGGTGAGATATATACAGTTTCAAGGAACTGTAATACCTATTCTGTCCTTGTAACTCACTTTATCTGCTCTGTTTGGGTGGAAAGCTATACTGAAAATGACCTATGTGCATACAGAGAGAGCAAGCACCAAGAGAAGTATACATCTTTTTTTCTGATTTCTCTCACACACAGATTTGAACCACATATGTTACAGTAAATGATATACTGCTAACTTAAATATATTGCTTTTAAAAATACATCTGTTTCTGTACATATGCTGATGGGTATTCCTCACACATGAAAATATGTAAGTATGTGTTCATGATGAGAGATCTGGGTTCAGATCCAACTGAGTCACCTTTGGGTCTCACAGCCTGACCTAAATCAAAGGGTGGGTATAAAGATAAAGTGGTAGGATGGGAGAGCCTCAAGCCCTTCAGCTCATTGAAAACAAACTTACTGCAACATTACAGCAATGAACAAATCACTGGTCCAGTAATGCACGTGACCTCGTGCATATAACATTGTGGGACAGAACTAAGATTATGCAAGCAACCAAATGCTGTGTATGTCTTTTTGGAAAGAATGCAAAGAATGGACATATGTGGCGATGTGGAGATGAATGAGTGAGTGACTAATTACTTATTGCTATGAACCTTGGGAGGTTTATTGTGCCCAAACTGAAGTATGGTGTCCTCTGTGCATATCTAGATTGCTAGATAATGAACATTTGGCAACAAGTACATGCATGTGGAAAGGTGACCCTTCATAGGGACTTTATTTGGTGGACTTGGGCATCTATCAAAGCTTAGCAACAAAACTCTAACGCAGATTCACCAAGCTGGAAAAGATACCAAGTCTAATCTACTCCAGTTCCCTGCTAGAGCAGGAATCGTTTTCTCACTTGTCTATCCTTTTCAAATATGAAGCAAGAGGTGGAAGAGAATCTGACATGACCATTAAACAGTTGAATCCTCTCTCCTTCCCATTGCTTGGTTGTCCCAGTCATATTTCTCTTGGTCTCAACTTGGTATCAGGACTAAGTAGAGCAGGGAACGATACTAGGGCTCTGTCTATACAAGGTAAAAAAACTGCAGATAGCTCTGCAGTAATACCAAATTGTAGCAACTGCGATTTGTCTTAGGAGATTATCAGACAGGAATGAAAAAAGTATTCCTGTCCCACAATCTCCACCTCCACCCCTGTCCTGCCACAATCACCCTTCCAACCGCACTTACCTTGTCTCCCATTGACAGGGCAGCCCAATAGTGAAAGGAACTCTAATGGAGCTCCATTCACTTCCTGGATCGAAATCCCGCGGATCCTCACAAGAAGACGTGAGAGTGGGAAATTCAAAAAGGAAAAGAAAAAGAACCCCCCAAAAATGACAGCAAGCAGAACACACTTTAAAATATTCAAGTAACCCAGGAAGGGTCATAAAAAGTGTGTCACTTACCTGGATGTCCCGATCTCACCCGGAAGTGTTCTGGCAGGGACCTCCCATTGATGCTAGGATCTTGCCATAATGGGGCACCTTGTCACACACAGGCAAATCCGTCACAGATATGGAACGGGGGGATCTATTGACAGCTTCTCCCATCAATAAAAAGCAGTGCTGGCAGAACGGAAGCAGAATGGCTGCATAACAAGAGGGGACAGCGTCATCTGATAAGGGAGCCCTTTTGCGATCTCCTGGCATTGCTGTAACACCACTTTTGACGTGTCTGATAATCTACTTAATGATGTTTTAGCCCCCAAAAGCTTTGCATGCACTCTGGTCAACATGGTGACCATGAGTGATTTACTTGTGTTCTTATTTGCCACAACAAAATGTTAAAAAAAAAAAACTATTTTACATTATGTGCTTCAGCGATATTAGCCTGTAGAACAAAAGAAAAAAAATAACAACTCCCCATTTAATCGCCTTAGCGATCGCTCCCTAAGGCAAAAAACCATCATGATGGCTCTGAGCGCTTACCCCATTAGCAAACCCTGCTCCCTGCACTCATCCAGCCAATCAGCTTGTGCTTCCTCTCCTATGAGAAAGCGTTTCAAATCAAATTGCTTGTCCCTATGAGCAGGAATGCGCATTTCCTTCTGAGATTTTTAAAACTCTGGGGAAAACTGTGAAGGCTTTCCCTTCATAGTTTTTGACTGTTTTGGTCCCCCTCCTTCAGAATAAGGCCAAACAATGCAGGATGCCATGAAGACATGCCTATGCGGAGCGGCTTAGGTAGCTGGGTATGTTTAGTCTGGAGAAGAGAAGGTTGAGAGGTGATATGATAGCCATATTTAAATATTTGAAGGGATGTTATACTGAGGATGGAACAAGCTTGTTTTCTTCTGCTCCAGAGACTAGGACATGGAGCAATGGGTTCAAACTACAGGAAAAGAGATTCCACCTAAACATTAGGAAGGACTTCCTGACAGTAGGAGCTGTTTGGAAGTGGAATACACTGCCTCGTAGTATGGTGGAGTCTCTTTCTTTGGAGGTTTTTAAACAGAGACTGGATGGCCATCTGTCGGGAATGATTTGATTGTTTATTCCTTCATGGCAGGGGATGGAACTGGATGGCCTTTGTGGTCTCTTCCAACTCTATGATTATATGATTCTCCTCGCATTCTGTGAGGAGTATTTTCACCATTTAGACAACCTGCTGGCAGTAGTCTGTCCAGAAGTAAAGTGGGGTAGAAGGAAGAGTTTGGCACCTTCACCCAAACAATCCTTTTGATGTTAAAAGTCAATCCCTATATGCCTTGTCTGAAGTGTGTGGGAACACAGCAGGCATATGAAACACAAACATGGCAGCCAGTATCATGGCAGTCCAGTCCTAATTAGCCTGAAGTTAAATTATCTCATTGTCAACAGCTGTAGCATGATATGAAAGCAACACTAGAAACTTTGAGAAAGTATCATCCAATCCAAGCAGCCCAAAGTGACAAGCTCTAGTTCCTAGAACTGAGCTGCAGTTTCAGAAAACTTCCTTCCTTTAGAAGATCTGCATAATGTTCTGAAGATGTTATTTTGACAGCAGCAGATCTTAGCAACAATAGTTGCAGCCTCTCTATTCTTATTCATTCTTCTTTCTCTTCCTGGTGCATATTCACTCCTAAATCTGTTTTGTGTTTGACCTTGAACACATTCATAGTTTTACCATGAAGTCCACAGAAGGCCTCTCTTGCTGCTGACCTTCCACTTAGGTGTGGGGATCTTTAAGAGAAAACCTAATAGAAGAAGAAGGAAAAAGGAGGCCGGCTTTCAAATAATTGGAAGCTGTTAAATAGAGAATCCCAGCATATCTCTTTGGTAATGGAAATAAATTCTGTTGTATTTGCATTTTAATTTTCCACATAAACAAAGGCTCAGAGTGTGCCTTCTTCAGCAGAATTGGTGGTTGGAATTTAATTAGAAATGAAAAGTTTATAGGGTCCTCTTTAATGCGATTAATGCACAGTTAACATTTATCACATAATATGCTGCAGTTGCCTTTCCTAAGCAGCCATAAGCCATGAAATGAATTTCTTTTCAATATTTTGAGAACTTGTGAGAGAGGCAGCATACCCTCCTGTGGGGCATTTCAGGGCACACAACTTGCCAGCTTGGCAAACTGTACAAGCTCTGCTTTCTACTCACAAAATCATAGTGCTGCATAGTATTTTGGAGCTTGGGGATTGAGATGGGCTATAATGGTCCAGGATAGCCAGAGATCTCTAGAGTCTTCATCTATAATGAGACAATTCATATTCTAAGATGTACACACATTTAAATAAATTTGCTATACTATCAAGCAATGTTACTATCCACAAGGCAGCAGGCATGACTGGGCTATTGTGGAATAAAACTGTGCATTCTGCCCTGTCCATGTCCTACTGGGTGCCTCTGGGTGCCTTTCTAAGCCAACCCCCTGTGTCTACAAACCTAAAGGATTAGGGCCAACTAAGAATGCCCAACTAAAATTAAAGATGAAATAAAATATGTGATTAAAATTAAAGATGAAATGAACATTTAAAATATTCCTCAAATTTCCCTTCTGTAGAAGATCTTATCTGGATAATCAAGTATTCACTAAATCTTTGATGTCTGTATTTGCCAGTCAGTGGTATTTGATTTTTAGGTGATGTCTTGGATATTTGGAAGTATTTGATAGTTAGCATGAAAATATATTTCGGCTTCCCATCCCCATACTGATTGGACTGGATGGCCCTCGTGGTCTCTTCCAACTCTGCAATTCTATGATTCTATGATAAGCAATAATATATCACAGTTATTTTCAAAACTGTTCTACTGCCAGAAGAAAAAGAAGCCATGTCTGTTCTTGGAACCACTCCACATTGCAAAAGATTGTGATGATTCCTACCATGCATAATCTGTTTGCATGGGGCACTACTGAGCTTCAAACATTGTGAACTGAGGGGGTCCCACCAAACACATTCACTGTTCCCTTCTGGGTGTACAACACAATAAAACATCAAATGCAAGAACAAGACCTTTTTCAGGGAATTTTGTATGCTAGTGTTGACCTTTTCATCAAGGTCCCCTGGAAGATACTTTGAACACCACTCTGTATCAGATATCTGGAATACGTTTTATTGCACTGAATTTGACAGATAACATGCACAGGTGCAGTAGTGGTATATGCCAAATCTAGAAATATAGGTGCCTGGGAAAAACTGGTAACATTCAGGGGACCAAACAGGGGTTCCCCCACCCTGTTTTTTCCCCAAAGCCTTTTTTTCTCTTTCATAAATGACTTTTGTAAGAGATAATATACAGTATTTCACCACTGCAATTTCTAGTCTTCATTTCCTTTTCTCAGTTCTTTTTATGGAAATAAATACTTTATGTCTCCTTAACACAATAGACAACTAAAGGAGACAAAATAATTTTCTTTGTTTTACTAACATTAGTGGTTTCTTCTGTTTTTTGTTTTTGGTTTTGTTTTTGGTTTTGGTTTTTTGTTTTTTTGTTTTTTGCCTTCTCCTAAAAAAATGGCAAATCCAAGAGGTTCCTTAGAGTTCTGGATCTTGTAGCTCCTTTAGTAATAAGAAAATTAAACATTATAAATAGGGAATTGAATTTGCAATTATTGTCTGAATAAATTGTACTTTTAATATACTAAACATGATAATTTTCTGCCAAACAAAATTGAATATCTGTACTATATTAGGGATATGAAACATTTTATGTTCCTAAAGTAATCAAGTAACTTTTCAGTCTGTAAAGGTACTAATAGATTCAAGTGCTGTTTCCCCCCAAAAGTGCTGTTTCCCCCCAAAAGAAAATAAAACCAAACCATCTTTTCCCATGGCTTCAAAATCATTTACCATATTTTCCAGCGTATAAGACGACTGGGTGTATAAGATGACCTGCAACTTTTCAAGTTAAAATATAGAGTTTGGGATATACTCGCCATATAAGACTACCCCCAGCCAGCCAGCCAGTCCCATCGCAGGTTGGGGAGGTGCGGGAAGTGGCTGGCAAGCATCTCCCCACCCAGCCAGCCAACACTCCAAACCTCCCCCCACCCAGCCAGCCAACCCACCACACTTGGGAGGGTTGGCTGGCTGGGTGGGGAGAGGCTTGACAGCCACCTCCCGTGCCTCTCCAACCTAAGATGAGGCTAGCCAGCCCCATTGCGAGTTGGAGAAGCACAGGAGGTGGCTGGCAAGCCTCTCCCCACCAAGCCAGCCAACCCTCCGCGCTTCTCCAACTCACGATGGGGCTGGCTAGCTTCATCACGGATTGGAGAGGCATGGGAGGTGGCTGGCAAGCCTCTCCCACCCAGCCAGCCAACACTCCCAAGCGCGGAGGGTTGGCTGGGTGGGTGGGATGAGGCTTGGAGGGTTGGCTGGCTTGATGGGGAGAGGCTTGCCAGCCACCTCCCGCACCTCTCCAACCCGCAATGAGGATGGCCAGGGGAAGCGCGGGTTGGGGAGGCACTGGAGGAGGCTGGCCAGCCTCTCCCCACCCAGCCAGCCAAACCTCCGCGCTTCCCTGACTCATGATGGGGATGGCCAGGGGAAGCGTGGAGGTTTTGCTGGCTGGCTGGGGAGAGGCTGGCCAGCCACCTCCAGTGCCTCCCCAACTCGCAATGGGGCTGGCCAGGGGAAGCTCCCCCCCCCCAGCCAGCCACCCCTCCACTTTTCCTGAACCCGAGATGGGGATACCAGCCCCATATCAGACTCAGGAAGGGTGGGAGATAGCTAGCAAGCTTCCTCCCCCAGCTTGCAGCCCCATCTTGGACTTGGGGAAGGCAGAGGGGTGGCTGGCTTGGGGGAGGAGTTTGCTAGCCACCTCCCATCCTTCCCAAGGGCTGGCAGCCCCATCCTGGAATCAGGAATGACGAGAGGTGGCTAGCAAGCTCCCCCCCCCACCCAGCCAGCCAGCCCTCTGTCTTTCCCAAACCTTGCTGGCAGCCCCATCTCAGGTTCGGGAAAGGCAGAGGGGTGGCTGGCTGAGGGGGGAGGGAAGCTTGCTAGCCACCTCCCACCTTTTCCGAGTCAAAGATGGGGCTGGCAGCCCCATCGCTGGTCCGTATACCCAGCGTATAAGACAACCCCTGACTTTTGAGGAGATTTTCCAGGGTTAAAAAGTCATCTTATATGCTGGAACATACAGTAACTTAAACTAAAGAAGTTTTGGGGCACCTTAACTTTCATGCACCAGGATGTGGCACTGTAATGCTGCAGTGTCATGTTTCTTTTCAGCATTTGCATAGAACATGACTTACAATGTAGGCTTCGCAACACTGTCACCTGAACAGCTGTAAAGATGTCCCTAATTTTCAGCCACTTGTCAAGAACTGAGGGGCAGGGGAACAAACTAAAAACAGTGAAGACAAAAACTTTCCCAACAAATCTATTGGTTGGTTTTGTTTTGGGGTTTTCTTGCCAGTCTAAGTAAGGTATTGTAAGTAAAACTGTCCCAAGGCATCAACCATGACATGGCAAAGCAGATGTTATGTACTCTGGTTGTCTACAGGTTGAGCCCAAGAAATCAACATTTCTTCCATTGTAAGGAAATCGAAATTCTAATGTGTGTCAGGAAATATCCTGTACTATAAGAAGTATATGTTAAACCTTTAATGCAATGGAATTCTCATTGGCAGACTAAGAACTCACAAAATGCAAGGTTTGTTTTTTCTTTTAAAAAAATAGTCCTCAAACATCAGGTTTTGTCACTGCATGTGATTTTCTGAGACTAGAACTACTATCAGATGCACTTCTGATCCAGTGAGCTCAAGTCCACAAGACCTTCTGCCACAACAATACTCTCAGGTTCTACAAGACTCATTATTGTTTTTACTGCTATAGACCAACACAGCTGTATCTCTAGTATTACAGAAGTGATAGCTTATGAAATTTAATGTGTGAAATGTATGCAAAAATAAAACAACAAATATATGCCAAAAATGTCTATCTCCAGCAGAAGCTGCAGAGTGTCCAGTTCAACAAATATTAACCATAGGAATGAAGGTGAAATTGTTTTGGATTGCCCACTGAGGACACATTAGAAATAATCCATGAATGAATCTGAAAGGATACAGAAGAAAATAATGACACTAGAGACAATGGGCACTAGAAACATTCCTAGCCATGATCTAAGCCGAGATGTCAAAACTTGTTTTTAAAGGAGAGCATAAATATATCGTGCATAATGCAAACACGATGAAATGAAGAACACCAGTGGGATATGATCAGTTCTGGCTACAAAATCTATAGCAAAGTCGTGGAATAGTGTACTGCGGTTGGTGTTGCTTTGTACATCAAAGAGGGCATAGTGACAACCAAACTAGGAACCTTAAAAGAGACAGATTATTCCACATAATCACTGTGGGCAACAATATCATGCCCACCAAGTAATTCAATACTGGGAACCTCTATTGTTCCCCTGGCTAAAATGCTCAGAGTGAAGGAGATTTTCAGATCTGTTGAAAATGCCCCATTCCTGCCTCGCTAGCATGCTCCCGCTCCACTCCCAAGCCTGCCACAGAATAAATCAAAAAACGTTCGCACACCTACCTTTAAGTGGGAGAGAAACCGCTCCCTCTCCTCTTGGCTTCCCTGCAGTAAATGCAGGTGTCCTAAAGCTGCTTTTATTACAGGGAAACCAAATCCTGCCTGTTCCGATCACGCAGGGAATTTAAAAAATAAAGCAAAACCGAATGTCAAACAGTAAAACAAAGCAGCGAAACACATTTTTAACACTGTAATTGACCCCGGGAGGGTTTTAAAAAAGGGTACCACTTACCTTGATGTCCCGATCTGGACCAGAAGTGTTTGGAACAGACCTCCCCCTGCGGCTGGCATTGTGCCAGCATAATGGGAGAGGAACGGGGTGCCTTTCAGACCACCCATGATTCTGTGACAGTAACAGAACAGGTGGTTTCTTCATGATGTTCCCCCATAAATAAAAAATATTACGGGGGCAGCCCAGGAACAACACAGGAGCAGGTCGGACAGGGTTGATGTTGTCTGAAAGGGTAACCCTTTCATGACCCTGTTCCATGCCTGCCACAGAATAAATAGCCCATCTGAAAAAGTCCAAAGATTTAGATGAGGGAGACATTTAAAGGAGAAAATGTTGTAGTAATGCAAGGGTGGGAATCCTGCCACCTGGGGACCAAGTGGTCTTTTGTGGTCCCATGTGCCTCTTGGGGTTCTCCAGATCCCCACAGGCCCCCACAAATTCCCCTCTTTTGGCAAAAAAACCCCCAATGAAACTGCCCCAAAATTGCCCTGCCACCCCCAAATGATGAAAAACACCAGCCAGGCCCCTGAAAGTAATTGGGAGTAACAAAGCATCACTTCCATTTGCCTAAAATGGTGGCTGGGGTGGTACAGTGTAGATATCTAGGAAAAGTCTGAAAATGGCCCTCTGAACTGCACAGCATACACCCTCCTGTAGTATGCGTGTCTTATTAGTTACTTACTGTGGATTGAATGTGTTCTGGCCACAACATGAGTTAAAAATTTCAACATATGCTAAGCAACAACGTTATAGAATGGTTGGTCATGGAGTTTAAGTGGATGTAACCCTAGAATAAATCATAAGTGACATCTAGGAACTGGTGTACACTGTTGGAAAAAGTGGCCTCAATGTTATCAAATGTATATGTAAGAGGAAAATTGCTAAAGACGTCCAATACACACACTCATCTTAATTAGATTAGCTTGATCACTGTCAAAATCTGCATTTGATTCATTTTTTGTATCAGAGAACTCTTGCTTTGAACCTCCTCCCAATTTTGGGGAACTGTCAATGCCTGATCCAGCAGCCTGCTGTTGCTGTTGGCTAGGCTGTGTCTCATCTGGAAGTAAAGGCAAAATCACTTCTGGGTTAGAGTGAACATGATTCCAGTTAGCATGTTCCTCGAACTCAGCACTTCTGGAAATCAAAACCTTCCCATTTGGCGAGCCAAAACACCAAGCTTTGCTAGCCTATTCATAGCCCAAAAATCTCAGACTCCTAGCTTTTGGCTCTTCTTTTTTTTCTGATTGCCTTGGGGATATTTACCCATGAATATGATCCAAAGGTCCTAATGTGCTTTACAGATGGTTTCTTGCCATAAAACATGAAAAAAGGGTATTTGAGACCACAGAACTTGGCATGCGGTTACTCAGATAACTAGCTGTCAACATGGCGCCTCCCCAGTACTTTTGTTCAATGTTTGCATCAAACATCAGGCTATCTTTTATTTTCTGCAAGACGCCAGTTTTTCTCTCTGCCACTCCGTTTTGACTGGGGGAAAAAGGGGCTGTCAGCCTGTGGAAAATTCCTTTCTGCTTCAGCCACCTCTGGAACTCATTTGACATGAATTCCCCGACCCTATCTGACTGGATAGATGACAGCTTCTGAGAGAAATATCTCTCAACATAAGCCACCCAATTTTTAAGTCTGAAAAGTCTCATCCTTACTCTTGAGTAAGAATACGAAGGAGAAATGGCTGTAATCATCTACTAAAATTAGGATATACTTGGCTCCTCCCAAAGATGCTGGATAGGGGCCAGTCAGGTCCATATGGATCAATTCAAGAATTCTCTCAGACTTTCTGTCTCTATGCTTGGGAAAAGGAAGGAACTTCAATTTTGATTTCTTACAAACTTGACAATCCAGGTACCTCCAACATCCCCTCAAATTTAACCCATCTACCATTTCAGGCATCTGCTTAAGAACTTTAAAGCTAGCATTGCCAAATCTCTGATGCATCAAATGCACACAATTGTCATGCATGTGAGAATTTGCCATCACAGTACTAGTTTGAGGTTCCTGTACACAATCATACATGTAATACAATTGGTCATGGAAAACACCTTCAGCCAAAATGGCACCACCTTTCAAAACAAAACATTTGTTCCCTTTAAATTGTATTTCACAGCCCTCCTGTGTCAACTTGGCAACAGAAAGGCTGGATTGCCATCTGTCGAGGATGCTTTGATCAAGATTTCCTGCGTGGCAGGGGGTTGGACTGGATGGCCCTCGTGGTCTCTTCCAACTCTGCAATTCTATGATTCTATGATAATATAGATGTAATGTAATCACTCCTAGATGCACCAGTAATCAATCTGGCTGTCATGTTTTTCACTAATTGAAGTTTGTGAACTTGGTGCAAAGGTAGCCAATGTACAGCGCATTGCAGAAATCCATCCTTGGGGTTACCAGTGCAGTTACTACCATCTTTAGGTCCTCCAGCTCTAGGATGGCGTGCAGACGGTATATCAGCCGAAGCTGATAGTAAACACTCCTGGCCATTGTATCTATCTGGGCTGTCATTTGGAATGATGGACCCAGAACGGAAGTACTCTCAAGCTGTAAACACATTATTTCAGGGGGAGTGTAACCCTATCCAGGGCTGGTTGATACACCTCCAACCCTAGGTTAGGACACTTAATAGTAGGCACCTCAGTCTTGTCTAGATCCCATTTCAGTTAGTTTTTCCTCATCTGGGCCATTACCTCCTCCAGGAGTTCATTCAGAGGAGATAAACTATCCGTAGGTGATTGAAGGCATGGAGAAGTGTATTTGGGTGTCATCAGCAGACTGATAGCACCTTGCCCCGTGCATCCGGATGATCTCTCCCAGTGGTTTCATGTAGATGTTAAACAGCACTGGGGGTAGAATGACACCTTGTGGTATGCCATATACACGTCCTCTTTTGAGGACCAGTTATCCCCAAACTCCGGTATCTGGAACCTAGCCGAGAGATAAAACTGGAACCACTGAAGCACAGTGCCCAATTCCCAAACCCGTCAGGCATTCCAGAAAGATATCATGATCAATGGTATCAAATACTGCTGAGAGATCCAAAAGCACCAACAGGGACATACATCTATGGCTGCTCAGGCAAAAATAATCCACTAAGGTGACCATAGCAGTCTCAGCTCCGTATTGGTCTAGAAAACCTGTATCATCTAAGACTGCCTGGAGTTGGAAGGCAGCTACCCACTCAATCACCTTGCCCAACAAAGGAAAATTCAATACAGATCTATAGTTGTTAAAATCCATAGGGTCTAGGGAAGGCTTTTAAAGAAGAGGTCGTACCACTGCTTCTTTTAAACAAGATGGAAAACTTCCCTCCCTAAAAGATGCATTAATGATACATTGCCACTGAGCTCTAACTGCATCTCCTCCCTGGATGAATAGCCAAGAAGGACAGAGATGGAGGGGACATGGTGTCCTCCTTACTTTTCCTAGCAGAAGAAACAGACAATTATCGCAATGGGGTTCCCAAGGATCACTATTGATGTTTTTGTTTTTGTGGAGTTCAAGATAAGCAGCAAAATGGCCAGGTTTGCTTAAAACATGAAATAAAAAGCACAAAGAAACAGTGAAGAATGGACACTAAAATGGCAAACATGATTAAGCATAAGTAAATATTACATACAGTTCTGGTAAGTGCACCTTTAAAACAGTATCACAGAGCTTGGAGAGTTGCAGAAAAGAGAAATCAAAATCTTCAAGGGGTTGGAGCAACTCCCCTAAGAGAAAAGGTTACAGCATTTTCTTGCTCATTGTTTTGTTAAAATAGTATCAATTCAGGGATATAACTAGGGGAAAGGAGAGCATTGCCCCTCAATAAGAATTCTGTTACTCCAGATGAAATTTTCCTTCAGTCCCAAAATCTCTAGCATTGCAATAAATTAAATTTAATTTACAAATATAGTTTAGGCACCCAAAGAAAAGGGACAAGCAAAGTTACTGTGAGCAAATTTCATTATTTCACTCTCTGCAATGCTAGAAATTTGGGGGAATGAAGGACATTTAATGGGGAGAAGAATTCTTAGTGTGAAAGGCAATGCCCTCATTTTGCCCCCACACCAGATCCTGGGTCACCCATCGTTAGTACTTGGATGGGAGACTGCCAACCAATACCAGGTGCTGTAGGCTCTATTTCAGAAGAAGAAACTGGCAAAACTACCTGAGCATTCTTTGCCTAAGAAAACTGTGAAATTCATGGAGTTGCCATAAGTCAACAGGCGACTTGAGGGCAGGTACACACAAAGAGAGATAACTTTATCAGATGCAGCAAATATGACTATTTAATGATGCCTAATTAACACAAAAGCACACACATATCATATGCAATTTTGCAATTTTGCATTGTCCAAAAGCCGTTCCTTTTTATTGATGGGCCAAGTCGTCAATAGATCTGCCATGGTGCTTTTTCCCCAGTATTGCTGGTGTTTGAAACCTCGCGCCATTGTGCTCACATGAATGCAGCGTCAAAGAGCAGAACACTTCTGGGTGAGATCATGAAAGCCAGGTAGGGGACACTCTCTTTATGAACCTCCCCGGTTCACTTTTTAGTTTTAAAGTGTGTGTCTGTACTTGTGTGTATGTTTTGTGTATGTATTTTCCTTTATTTTTTAAATTTACCATGCTTGCATCTTCTTGTGAGAATCGCTGAGATCTCAAACCCAGAAGTAAACAGAGCTCCGTTTGTGCTCCATTTATACTGGGGCTGCCTTTTTAATGTTGCTCAAGGCAGGTCTGATAGGAAGGGTTCTTTTGCCAGCATAAAAATGCCAAAATATGCTGGCAAAAGAACATTTATGGAGGTGAGTCCGTTAAAGTCGAGAGAAAGAGAGAGAGAGAGAGAGAGAGAGAGAGAGAGAGAGTGCTACACCCCTATGAATCATATATTTAAGATTCTGATTTTTGCTATGGAGGAATTGTTGATTGGGGTTGGGTCTGACATTTATTTTATATTCATTCATACCTAAAGGATTCTGGTTCTTACATCCTTCCCATATATGAATATGTTTTCTAACCTCATTCATTCCTTTTCAATGTGGGGGTAAGAAATGAATTTTCCAGAATCCACTCAGCTGTTTCCTTCATTCCTCAAAATGGGATGTGGGGGAGAGAGATGTTAAATAATGGATGAGATTTTTAACTCTTGTACCAGTATGATTTTTAGCATAGTAATTTAAGTGCCAAGTTAGAATTCATGGAAGTACAATAGCCACCCCTTTTCATAAGTAACATATCTATTTTTGAAAACTTTTTAGCATAATTGTGGCGGTTTGTGCAGTGGAAACACTATTCCAGTACAGAAAAAGTTATATGTCACCAGATATCTCTTGTTGGACCAAATTACACTTATTGCAGGAATATGCAGGCATTTGAATTATGTATACCACGAAGTAAAGGTTTGATAGAAAGATATTCAGTTTACATCTACATGTTGACTGAAGTAAAACAAGAACATTTAAAAATCTGAGTAGCTAAACACATTCTCCAAATTCACACTCAGTCAATGAAGAGTAGATTTAGATGCTAGTTTTTATAGCTGAGGAATACTAAATTAAAGTACAGAGGTCCTGAACTGCCACAGTCCCTTCCAGTGCCACAAGATAGAGTGATAATTTTTTAATAAAGTAGTCCAGAAAAGAATGCTTAGTACACCCAAAAGGGAAATTGCTCAAGAGGTAGACAGTATGGAAGGACTGGGAGAAGGATCTTTTTAAAAACCTAGATAACAGGTGAAATACAGGGTTGGTGAGGAGAGAGATATGAGAATGAGGCAGATAGGGATCTGCAATCTCTCATACTTAGGATATCTCTACAAAGAATGATATTCTGTATCAAAAGCAAGAATATTTTGCTTCTGTACATTATTTCAATTATGCTTTGAGGTGATGCTGCTCTGGGCATAGGCCAGCCAATACAGAGTGACACAATCACTTCAAGTGGCAGATACACAGGAGCAGAGGTGACAGTGCCCTGACTCCTAGACTTCTTGGCTTTTCTTCTCTCTTGGAAGACAGGAGATCAATGTATAAACCACATAATCTCTTCTCTCCCCACCTAGACTAACCTGCTGTCTCAGATACTGTGAAGCACAGTATTCAATTGAGGGTTCTCAGGTAAGTGTCAATTGCTAGTCCAATCAGCTTCTGCACATGGAATGTGAAGGGGGCCCCATCTTGTCCTTCACCTCAGGCAAAAAAAATAAAAATAAAAATCTTGTGAGGAACAGCCTTGGAATGTGCCCTACCCTGTGCTTTTTCTGTTGTTTCTGACTTATGGCGACCCTAAGGTGAACCTAGGGCAAGATTTTGTCAGAGAGTGTTCGCTACTGTCTTGCTCTGAGGATGAGAGAGCGATTTGTCCAAGGTTGTCAGTGGTCTCTATGGTTGGGTGGAGATTTGAACCCTGGTCTCCTTGAGTCCTAGTCCAGCACTCAAACCATTACACCATGCTGGCTCTCTACCCTGTGCTTACTAAATGCCATTTTTGTTTATTGCCATATTATCACAGCATTCCCTGCTTCTAGGGAAGGGGGGTGAACACCAGGCCATTTATATAACAAACTATTATAAAAATACATACAGATGAAGAAAGCTGGAATGTATACTCATAGAGCTTATCCAAGTACAGTACTGAGATCATCTGTGTAGGTTTTTAATTTGACTGTTTCTTACTTTTTTTAACCTGCTGAAGCCAAATTTATCTGACAGAAGGAGCATAGATTAGCATTCATCCTAAAACTAAGATGATAGCCAAAATGGTCAGGACTAAGTCCTTGCCAGGTCAACACAGACACATTATTTAATCAATGCTGATGAATGTTAAGTGCAAGCTAGTATTAGGCCAAACGCACATCCTAAAACATGTTATATACCAAAGCTGAAAAATTACAAAATTGTGACTAATTAAAATTCATTTTGCAGAGCAGAAGAAAAATTGACTGAAGTACTATATGTCACGAATCAAAATACATTAATAATAGAGCATTAAATGGCATGTCATTTAGTTACAAAGTATCCCACTTTTTGCTGAGGAAAGGGTATATTAAAAATCCAAAATGGCTGCCAAAATCATGTATCTATATTAAAACTGATATGCACACATTGTTTCAGAACAGCAAAAGGTTGACAGCTATAGGAACAGCACTTGATAATGCCTTAGAACAATTATTTATCCCTTCTAGATTTTATATCTTTTTTAATATCTGCATTTACATCAGTATGTTGCATATTAATGTTGAAGATATATTATTTATAACAGTATAACTAGATTCATACTTATGAGAAAGGATGAAGCTTTTTTGTGTGGAACAGATCACACTCCCTGGGAAAGGCAACATACAGGTAATGCCTCCAGGGGAAAGGATGATTCCCAGTCACAGGGGACAGACACTTGGAAGAATGTGACATACAGGAGCATGCCTATCAGGAACCATGCTGTGAGTCTGGAGCTACATGATCAATTAGAAGCTCTTTCCTTGTCAGCAGTTATGAGGCACAGGAACAGTCTCAGTCCTCTGAGAGCACAGAGGTGGCCTTGGAAGGCTCCATGGCAGAAGAGGTCCTGTTCCTCCCAGAGGAAGAACAGACATGTAATGGTGGTAAGTAATTTCCTGCTGAGAGGAAAAGAGTCAGTGTTGTGAAGGCCTAACAGGTATCAAAAGAAGTGATACAAAGATTAATGATGTAACAGAGAGGCTGACAAGACTAATCGAGCCCACCAAACATTACCACCGCCTGATCCACATAGAGGGAAATGACACTATAAGATATAGCCTTCAACATATTCCAATGGCCTATGAGACTCTGAGTAGGAAGCTGAAAGGTCTTGGGGGCATAGGTTGTCATTTAATTGCTCCTTCCTGTTGAAGGATACAGCCCAGAAAGAGAGAGAAGAATACTGGAAGTGAACAACTAGCTCTGCCACTGAAAAAGATTTGGTTTCTTGGTTTCTTGGACCATGGTCTGCACTCTCTTGAAGAAGGATCTATGGTAAAAGATGGGTTGCACGTCACAGCAGTGAGGGCTAATCAGGAGGGCTTTAAACTAAGTTATGAGGGGAAACACAGTATTCCAGAGGGTAGAGGGCCACAGACTGAAGGATGTGGAGACAATAGCCTCCAGGATACGGAAAGGCTTTGGACAATAGTACAAAAAATTGGGGAGAAAAAAAACAAAGAATCAGCTGGAGAGAATGACCCATAGTCTTAGATGTCTCTACATTAATGCACAGAGCATGGAAATAAATAAGATGAGCTTGAACTCTTAACGCAGGAAGGCAAATATGATTTAACTAGCTGTACCCAGCATAACATATGCCGGTAAAAAACTCCCCCCAAAAATGCCTGACTGTCTGGGTTATGTCACAGTGGCAGCAGCAGTGTCCCGCCCCCACCACTGCTGCCAGTTTACTGTTTGGGTCCCATGATGGCAGCAGAAGTGGTGTCCTGCTGCCACTTGACTGTGACTTGACTGTGACAGCACACTGGGAACGGCAACATACCCAAGAGTTTTATATATATATAGATGGACATCACTGGTGTCCTGGTAGTAACACAGAGGTATTACCAAAGAAACACACCAAACATGAAAGGAGAAGGAGTAGCATTATATGTCAGAGACTCATGCACCTGTGAAGAGAGTCATGATTTAAACCATGTGTGGACAAAGTGCAGGCCATTTCTAGAGCCCTAAGCTTCTCCATTGGGAAAAAAGTTTTAAAAAATTATGCCCTCAAATCCTCTAAATAAACTGTAAGGGGCCTGGGGACATTTCTGACACATTTGAGTGGGGAGTGGGCCATCTTAGGCCCAGGATAGGTATTTAAAAAAAACAAAACAGAATTGAACAAGAAGTGACTTCTGGGTCAATTCTTGTGTAAAAATAGAGCTCTCCCAGGCCCAAAATGGACTTGGAAGGGCAAAAACATAAGTGAACTTTTCTCACATTTTCCCTAGAGGGCATTTGGAGGGGAAAATGTTGAATTCTTTTGCAGGAAGTATAGACGGTGAGGGGGGGGGATGCTAGCCTCCAAGGTGCCCTGGGGGGCCAATGTGCCTCTTAGCCTCCAATAGTTGCCCATCCCTGATTTAAATGGATGATGCCTTCCTATGAAAGATGGTCAGATATTGAAAAATAAGACACACAATCATAATGGGAGACTTCAGTCACCCTCCTGTTTGTTGGAAGTCAAACTCTGCCAAGAATGTAAGGTTCAACAAACTCCTCATTTTCCTCATTGTCAATTCCATTGCTCAACAAGAGGAAGCTATCTTGGATGTAATCCTAACCAACAGAGAAGAAATGATCAATGCTGTTGTGAAAACATTGTGAGGATGACCACATCCTCTTGGGATTTGTTATAAAGAGGAAAGGGGTAGCCAAATGTAGTTGAACACACACTTCGGACTTTTAAAATAACTGATTTCAGAAAGCTTATAGAACTACTGGATGAGATCCCATGGTCGGAAATACTTAAAGAAAAGGAAGTTCATAAGAGATGTTTCTTAAAGGTGAGATATTGAAGGAACTATTGCAAACAATTCTAAAATAAAGTGGGAAGAGTCCAAAGAAACCAGGTTGGATGTACAGTTGTCTTTCCGTATCCATGGAATTAGTATTCATGGATTTAAGTATTCATGGCTTGGAAATATTCTTTAAAAAATAATAATCCAAAAAGCAAACCTTGATTTTGCCACCTTATATAAGGGACACCATTTGGCTATGCCACTGCATATAATGGGATTTGAGTATTCACGGATCTTGGTATCCACGGGGGGTCCTGGAACCAAACCCCAGCGAATATGAAGGGACAACTGTATAAGGAATATGAAAAGTGTTACTGTTGGGTGGGTTTGTGACTGGATTGAACCCAGAGTGTGCTCACCAATGGTTTGTCTTCATCCTTGATAGAAGTGACTAGCAGGGTGTCACAGCATTCTGTCCTGGTCCCAGTGTTGTTCAACACTTTTGTAAATAATTTAGATGATGGTATAGAGGGCATGCTGATCAAATATGCAGATGACATCAAATTAGAAGGGTTAGCTTATATCCAGGAGGACAGAATCAGAATTCAGAATGACCATGATAGATTGCAGAGTGGGGCCAAAACTAACAAAATGAATTTTAATAGGGATAATTGTAGGTATTTTTCTAGGCAGAAAAATGATATGCCCAACTAGAGGATGAGTGACACCTGGCTCGAAAGCAATACATGTAAGAATGATCTAGGGGTCATAATAAACCACAAGATAAACACGAATCAATAATATGATGTGTCTAGAGATATGAAGGCTGCAGGAGGGAGGGGGAATGGAAAAATTTAGAACCCTGCTTCCCTTACCCCAAAAGCCTTATTTTTCCAGAAAAAAAATGGAAAAAAATGAATTCTGGATTCCCCCCGCCCCAGAATGATCAATAAAATGTTTAAGAAAAGGAGTTAATATATTTATTCTCTCTCCCCCACCCCATTATTTCTAAAAAACACATAGCAAGTAAACTTTTATGTGAGAATATGTACAGCACTGCAACTCAAAGCCGTGATCCATAGATAGGTACTGTATGTGAGTGATTGGCTGCCAGTCCATGGCAGGTTTTCAGGAAAGAAAGAAAGAGTTGTAGCCAATGAAGACAAATATGGTACTCAGCCCTGGTACTTTGGGGCGGGGGGAATCCAGTTCGATCACATAACCTGGAAAGCACTGACAAACAGGCATACCTTGTTAAACCTTCTGACAAAGAAGCTTTTTTTTTTTTAACAAAGGCTTTTTACACTCATCCAGTTCCTCCCATTTCTCCTTATCCTCTGTCTAGCTGGAATAATTTTAGCAGCACCAACATTGGGAGGAGGATGAAGGAGGGCTAAGGAAACCCAATTTTGGTGTTGGGTTGCATCTGCAGTAAACAATGTAATAAAAGCCTGAGCTGAGAAAGAATGAGTTTCTGCACTAGCCAATCCAACTGTAGCTGTGTGCCTGCCTGCCTGTAACCAACAAGCAGCTATCTCTTAGAATCCCTTACAGAGTATGCATGAATAGAAGAACAAAGAGAAAAGAGGAAAGCAGATCAACCTGCCTCACCAGCTGTCCCCAGCATGTTAGAGAGAAGCACAGGCCTATACTTCTGGCCATCAAAATGGAAATCATAAGAACAGTAGAAGCTTTAAGGATTACTAAGAAATTAATAAACAATAACTTAAAAAAAACAGTAGAAGCTGCTGAAAGAAAATTTTGCATTTTGGGGAGGAATCTTCAAGTAGTCTCTAGAAAGTTCAAAATATTTTTGTTTAATTATGCAAGGCTTACCTTACCTGGTTACTTTTTTTCAAACATGGATACTGTCAATTTGGAATAAAAACCTTGCTGAACCATGTTGAACTGCTCTGTTTTTTGGGGGGGGGGGTTGTGGTGGTGGTGGTGGTGCAGGAGCCTATTTCTATTCTTTCTGTTTTATTTGTCTCTCGGGTACCAAATTTTCTGTTGTAAAGAAGTAATGTCCAAGAACACATCTACGGTACTTTGTAAACTGAGATATACTTGTACAGTGTAAGATCAGAATTCCTTGTCCTGGTTTCCTTTTCTCCATTCTTACATGAATGAGTGCCTTATGTCTGCTTGCTACTGAGAAGATCTAGAGGAGACAAAAATAATTTTGTTTGTTTTACTAAAGTTGGTGTCTTCTGTTCTTATGGTGTTTTTCTTGATTCTATAAACTTGCAAAACTAAAGAGATGCCTTGCGGTTCAGATATTCCTTACAGTTCAGGATCTTGTAGCTCCATTTGTAAGAAAAAAATATTTTTAAAGTATATGTAATTTGTAATTTTCTGAATAAACTATGCTTTTAAAATACCAAACATGAAACTCTGATTCCAAGCCAAGTAACACATACACATTTTATATTCCTAAAGCAGCAAAATGTCTACTTTCAGTATCTAAAGGGTGCTAGTATTGCATTTGTTTTCTTAAAACTTCCATTTTTTTCTGGGGAAATGTTCCCCCACACCCATAGCTTCAAAATTTCTGGACATTGTACATGTTTAGATGTGCTGGTCAAAAAACCCAATACAATTCTAGGCTGCATCAACAAGAGTATAGTGTTCAACTCAAAATAATACAGTCCCCCTCCGCATTTACTGGTTTAACTTTTGTGGATTTGATTATTCATGGATTATTTGCTGCTGCCTCTACTGCTGCTCTATGCCATTTTTAATGGGGACTGCATGCTTGTGAGATGCAGAGAGACTACAAATACACAGCAAGGCTTGTAAGTCCCTCTTAGAACTGGTATAACGCAGCAGCCATGTGAAGGAACCCCGCCACCTTGAAGGCATCTGTGGTGGGTTGAATCTGTGGGTCATACTTTTTTTGTGTGTTAAATATGATTTAACTTTTGTGGGGGTCCTCTGCCCCTAACCCCAATGAATGTGGAGAACCAACTGTAGTACCACTATATTCTCCTGGAATACTGTATCCAGTTCTGGGTATCAGTGTTCAGGAAGGATATTGTGAAGCTGGAATGTGTTGAGAGCAGGAAACCCAGGAAAGTTAATTTTTGTCTTCGTAGGGACTTTCCAGACAATGACGAAATATATTTTTTCTAGGTGTTATATCCGTTTTAGCTCCAGCCATGTACCAGTAATGCCAGCCTCATTAAATGAGAATGCACAGATGCACAGGTGTCTGTAAGTAACCTTTCTGTATTGATACAACTACATTTGTCTTCCTGAAAAAGATTGCAAAGTGACAGGGACATTGCTGAAGACAGAAAACCTAGGTTTGCTGGTGTTCACTAGTTTACTCATGGGATCAAAAGCATAATGAATTTTCCTGTATTTTATGGGTACAACAGAGAAGCACTCACCTCTAAAGACTTTTTGAGGTGTAGGTGCAAGACATCATAAAACATAAAATCTAAATTTTAAAGAAGGAATGAAGAATGATGCAGTCATGGGAAGACAGGTGTTATATTTTATTCTAACTGTGAGAAAAAAGGTTCTCATCAGTAGATTCCTGTGATATGTGTACAATCACATTCCCTCCACACATTTCTCCTTGATTCGCCAGCTGGGAGAAATGCATTTTCCAAAGATAAAATACAGCAGGATTTCCCATAGGAATATCTGGTTCATACACAAAAGGAACAGTACTTCAGGTAAGATATCTGGATCTAGTGCAACTACTGAGTAACAACAACAACAAGGATACCCTAAGGCTTAGTTAATAAATGTCATGAAACTATCTTCTGAAAAAACCATGGTCCCCTCAAAGGCAGGACGCAATACAAAAAGACCAATCTGAAAGTGCAGTTATATGTATCCAAGCACAAACATGTAGTCTCTGGGTGTCACAAACTTGTTGGAGACAGTGTTGCACTCGTCTGAGCCATAGCAGACATTTTTGGAAAGGCACAGTGATGCTGTATACTGGTTTGTTGTAGTGTCATTTAATATATTGAATATATTTTCCCAACTTTTCCTAAAAAGGAAAACAAATTGGAACTGCTTCAAACATGAAATGTGGTTATATTTGGGATGCTGAGACAGCATATGTTCCCTGCTCCATTCACCACTCTTCCTCCTGCTTCCAATATAGGACATATGCAGGTACTGTTCTCCCTTTTCTTGTGCATGCAAGGCCAGTGTTCCTTGCTCCGTCATGCCTCCCAGCAGTGACTCCCCTCCATGGTCCACCAGTATCAAACTAGCATGTTGTCCATTTCCCAGCAACAAGAGCTCTTGTTACAAAGTTATTGATTGGTTTTCATGCAGACAGATGGGCTTGTCAAGTTCCCTTTCCCCCTCCCTGTGGAATCCACCTCTGTATGGGCTGATTGTTGCCTCTCAAGGGGATAGGATTGCACAAGGAGACCACCCTCTGCGCAACATCCTTCACACAGGCCACCGACTGTAATAAATAGAGCTGGACTGAGCGATAATAAAAGCAATTGAGTGGGTTACCTGTGCAGGCATAAGATTTATATCTCCTCATATTTGAAGTGATTGTTTTATTGAGTTCTCAGTATGGTTAGGATGCTATATATTTATTTATTTATTCATTCATTCATTCATTTATGGAATTTTATAGCATTGCCTTGCATCTTTTCATTCTCCGAGATGGGACTCAAGGAAAGCCTGTGAAAAAAAGTGGCATCCCTTCAAAATGAACCCTTTAAGAAGGTCTCTTCAGATGCACTGACCACCTTCTCCCCTCCCCACCCTGCTGCTTGCAACAGTGGAACTAGCTGTGATGCCAGCAGCAGGAACAGTGTGATCTTTAAAGAAACATATAAATTGTGTGCTCAGGAGATGACGCCTTGCAGCATAAAGAAGAAATAGCCTGTTTGCTTTGCTTAAAAATAAAGCAAATCTATGCTAAAGAGAGAAGTGTGTGTGTGTGTGTGTGTGTGTGTGTGTATTGGGCGGGGAGGGGAGAAAATTATTGAATGAAAGGGCATTGCTTCAGACAATTCTGTGCTACATGAGCACCTATATGATAAAGCAGATAAGCTTCCCCCTCCCTTTCCTCCAGATTAACATATACATTAAAAATGGTGGAATACAAATATCCTAGTCATCTTTGTACTAGTCATCTTTGTACTCCCTTGGGAAGCTGTAAGTCAGCAGTCACCACAACTTTAGCTAAAACAACACTCCACATAGAGGAGATTATCAGACACCCTTAATATGGCATTACAGGAACATCAGGAGATCACCAAAGGGCTTCCCTTTCGGACGATGTCGTCCTAGTCCTGTTATGCTCCCATGTTGGTCCCATTTTGCCCTTGTTTCTTCTTATTCTTCTTAAGCCATGAATAGATCACCTATTCTGTTCCTATGACGGAATGACGGGCGAGTGAAAAGGTGCCCTGTTCCCATAGCGCAATGCTAGTTTAGGTGGGTAGTCCGTTCCAGAACACTTCCGGGTTCGATTGGGACATCCAGGTAAGTGACACCCTTTTTTGTACCCTCCCTGGGTTACTCTGTATTTTTAAAGTCTATTTTTGTACTTGCTCTCACTTTTGGATGTATTTTTGGCTTTTATTTTTTGAATTTCCTGCACACTTGTCCTCTCGTGAGAACAGCCTAGGATTTCAATCAGGAAGTGAATGCAGCTCCGTATGAGCTGCTTTACTCCGTGGTGGCCGAGGGGGAAGGAAGGCGCACGATTAAAAGTAAGTGCAAAACTTTTTGTTCCCATGCCAGGACGGGGTCGGGAGGGTAGTGGAAGAGAAGATAGTGAGACGGGGATGCTATTTTTGTTCCTGTCCAATAATCTCCCAAGTCCTGAAACACAAGCAGCAAGAACTAACTTCTGATGGACTGAAAAGTCTGGTACATACAGGTACCTCAAAAGAATCAACTTGGAGGGTTATTATACATTAACTGCTTTATATGCTTTGAATGCTATTTAACACCTTTCTCATATACATAACTTCCACTGTCTGGCATATGTTATTATCCTTCTAAGAATTCCCTCCATCCTGTGGAGCTCTAAAAACATTTCCTTGATTCTTACTGCATGTTTTTAAAAATTATATCTTTGTTACCAATGAAGTCTGAAACTAAGCAACATCCCTTCCTCTTCTTTACCTATTTCATTCTAATGCTATGTGAAATGCTAAACAGGGAACATGGGTTTTGTCATATGTGATGCCACATACCAATAGGTAAGAACATAAGTTGCCTTCCTGAATCAAATCAAGATCTGCCACAGCATTCTAAATACTTCTGTAAACTCACCAGCTAAATGCCTCTGAAAGCTCACAAGTAAAGTGTAAACGTGATGCTCCAGAGACTAGAACACGGAGCAATGGATGCAAGCTCCAGGAACAGAGATTCTACCTCAACTGTAGGAGGAACTTTCTGACAGTCAGAGCTGTTCAGCAGTGGAACACACTCCCTTGGAGCGTGGTAGGATCTCCTTCCTTGGAGGTCTTTAAATGGAGGCTGGATAGCCATCTGTCAGGGATGCTTTGATCGTGATTTCCTGCGTGGCAGGGGGGTTGGACTGGATGGCCCTTGTGGTCTATTCCAACTCTACAATTCTATGATTCTATGATTCTATGATGGCTACTTTAGTCAGAAGATACACAACCTGGATATCCAGCTGTAACACATAGCTAGTAACTGTCAACTTACTCTCCACATGTTTTTCTAATCCCTTTCTATGAAAGTCCTCTAAGCTAGCAGTAGCTTTCAGCAGATCTTGTGGCAATGATCTGCATAAGTTAATTATGCATTTGCTTATGTCAGTCCTGAACCTACTGCCAATTAGGTGACCTTCAGTTGCAGTGTTACAAGATAGCGCAACCAACAAATGCACATACACACACACACTTTCACTATTTGCACAGTAGCCATCATTTTTAAACATTCATTATGCCCTTCACTTTTCTCCCCGCCCCCATAAAATAAGTCTCCAAAAGTTCCTCTTCCCCCATAGAAAATGTGCTCAACCCCTTGCTCACTTTGGCTGTTTTGTCCTGCACCTTTTCCAGTTCTATGCTATTCTTCTTGAGATGCAACACCCAAAGCAATACTAAGTGTTCTAAAGGGTGTTACTCCAAAGATAACTGGCATTGTAACACAGGGAGGAACCACAGCATGGCTATGCATGCAGCAGCTTTGTATGCAGAGGTCCTTGGCTCTACCCCCATCATCACCTGGTATGGCTAGGAACAATCCTGCATTAAATCCCAGAGACCTGCTCCCAATCTATGTCAACAGTACTGGACCAAGGGTCTTGATTCTGTATTAGGCAGCTTCCTATATTCTTTTACTTTCAATTCCTTCCTAAATTGAAATGGCTAGATTTTTTTTTTAAAAAAAAAGCAGTGTCAAAAGTCAAGAACATTATCTACAGGGGAATAGAGAAAAATCTTCAGACAGTACCAGTGATAGAATCACCAAAAAAAAAAAAATGTATTCCTTTATCACAGCAGATTTGCTGTGCTTTTGAAAGGTGGACATGTAATAAAACAAAAGCAAAAAAATATATAAAATCTGACTAGAATACTTTGGGAACAGAAGCAAGAAATAAAAAGGTGAGAAATGTGAAATGGATTGAAACTTGGTTCACAATCACTTAAAGCCAAATTGAAAGATCAGCAGGAGGGCACCAATGTGCCAGGTCAGCCTATATTATTTGGCGCAAAGTCCCCAGGTCCAGGGAAAGGATGCCATAAAATGTCCACCCTTTCCCTTAAGCCACAGTTTAAGGTGTAGAGGATGTTCTGCCTTGACCACTTCCTGCAGTCCCTTTCAACTCTGGGCAGATTGTTAAGGTTAAACAGAAGAGCAGGCCATATCCTGAGCACAGACCCCCAGCCCTTGAGTGTGAGCCTCTGGCATAGTTATTCTACTTCAAAGGTGGTTCGGAGTTCAGAGATGTGTCCCTAGCCTAACATTTTGTTGGAAGCCTTAACAGCAACAGCAGCAGCAGCAGCACTTTCTCCACACTAATATAACAGAGATTAAATCTAATATTCCAACAAGATGTGTAAATAACTTAATATGAAACTAAAACACATGTAGAGGAAAATTGCCTCCACTCTTAGCACAGCACTTGTGCACTAATGACAAGAAGCTAAAAAACAGCCTCCTGTATCATACTGATCTGGTGAAGGGGCCCTTATAAGGTTCTCTGATGCAAGAGTTTACGAACTGTTGCTGTGTGCCTTCAAGTCATTTCGGACTTATGGCAACCCTAAGGCAAAACTATCACAGGATTTTCTGAGACTGAGAGTGTGTGACATGGCCAAGGTCATCCAGTGGGTTCTTGTGGCCAAACGGCAATTGTACCCTGGTCTCCAGAATCATAGTCCAACACTAAGACCATTGCACCACACTGGCTCCATAGTTTATGAGTACTGTAGTCTCCCCCCACAAACCCCCCCATCCTATGGTACTATCAAACCCTGAGCTACCACTCCTTCTATTAATGAACTCATATGGTGAGTACTAATAGGACTGTCGTTACAATAAGATCATTGAGGCATGGAGAAGCTGGCTCAGAAGAACCCTGAAGAGTTATAGAAGGTATGGCAGGGGGACAACAAGAAGCAACCAAATATAGCCCAAGAAGAATTAAGGTTGCTCAATAGCTCTGAAATGTTAACAGTCAGCCGGAAAAGAGTAAACAAGAAAACTAAGAGAAGGAATTGAATGGCCTGATAGAGGAGTGCATGGCTGGCGGGGACCTTGAACAGGAATACTCCTCTTAAGATGTGCACAACCATTGCAAGATTGTACAGTTGCCCCTCCACATTCACGACTTTCACATTCGCTGTTTTGATTATTCGTGGAAAGCCACCTGCCCCCCCCCGCTCTCCACCTCGTCCCTTCCCAAGGGAGTGAAGGGTTTCTCACAAAGCCCATCGCTGCCTTGGGAAGGGGTGTGTGTAGAAAGCCTCCCTCCTGCCCACTCTCCACCCCAAGACAGCGAGGGGCTTCCCAAGGCAGCGAGGGGAGTGAGTGGCGACGGGGGCTTCTGAAACCCCCGTCGCCACTTTGGAAAGGGCAGAGGGGTGGGAGTCAGTGGCGACGGGGTGGGTTGTTGCAGGCGGGTGGGGGGAGGACTATTATTATTTGCAGTTTTTTCACATTCACGGGTGTCTTCCGCCCCTAACCCCCGCGAATGTGAACGGACGATTGTATTGCTTGTTCTCTATACTACCATCACAGGGTTTTTCTTAAATGTATTTGTGGTTTTAAACATTGTATGCCCCCACAGATACCTTTAAGTAAAGGCATACATTTATATAAGGAACTAAACAATGTTGAGGAGGAGTATAAATTCTGCTGGTGGGTCACCTGGCATCTACCCTGTAGCAACTATCTAAGCTTTTCACTGGTGCAAGAGTGAACCATCAGCTACCACTGTTGCCATACATTCTTCATTCTCTCCAAACCATAAACGACTACCTCCGTCAGAGTTTTCTCTTATCATATACTCAGAGCTTCATTTCTTGGATACCTTCTGGCTCTTACCATTAAGGTTGTCTGTGTCTAATCTTAACAGAAAAACATGATGAAACTAAGCACACATGGAATGAAGTAGATCTTTACATCTGATCTGAATGGGCAATCTGCCTTTCTTCAATATACCCTGAGTAGATGGAACCTACAACTGTAGAACTCAGGCTTTGCAAACTCAGGACCTATATGTTCAATCCCAACCTATTCACTTTACATTTTTTGCATATACAGTTGTCCCTTCATATTCGCTGGGGTTTGGTTCCAGGAACCCCCGTGGATACCAAAATCCATGAATACTCAAGTCCCGTTATATGCAACGGCATAGCAAAATGGTGTCCCTTATATAAGATGGCAAAATCAAGGTTTGCTTTTTGGATTATTATTTTTTTAAAGAATATTTTCAAGCCGTGAATACTTAAATCCGTGGATACCAAATCCGTGGATAATAGAGGGACAACTGTATATTCATTCTTCTGCTTTCCTTCACACCACCCACACTCTCTATATATATATGTAAATACTCACACGCGCACGCACACACATATATCACTAGCATTTTTTTAAAAGGCATTTAAAATTTTAAAAGAAAATGGAAATTGTGACCTTAGTATGACCCTAACCTTAAATTGGCCCACAATCCAGTTTTAGATCCCACTAATTGAAGATGAATGTTCTGAGATATGCACCACATATATACACATTGAAATTTAGCATACTAATTCCATCACAAGTTGGCTATTGATTATTATATTGACTGTAAGCCCTCCAACGAATTGAAAATGCTGCTGTTGCTGTTCATTTGATATTTTCTATTCAATTCAACATTCAAATTCTGTTCCATTTTTGCACAGCTCTCTTCACCTACTTCCTCTTCTTATCATCACTTTAATCACAGAATCATAGAATCATAGAGTTGTAAGAGACCTCAAGGGCCATCCAGTCCAACCCCCTTCCATGCAGAATCAAATCACTCCCGACAGATGGCTATCCAGCCTCTGTTTAAAAACCTCCAAAGAAGGCAACTTCACCACATTACGAGGCAGTGTATTCCATTTCTGAACAGCTCTTACTTAATCTTCTTGTACTTAACTGTTAAATGTCCTCAATCTAGTTTCTCTCCCCTGTGTTCTCTATACTGAACCTTCACTGTAAGATTACAATTTATCCTTAAACCTAAAGTTATATCCTTTCTATTGATCAATTAACTTATATTGTATCTTCCCACTAAAAATAGCTTATCAGGTTGCACAAAAAATACAGTAAAGTAAGTAAAATGTTACAAAAGTTAAAATATAGTAAATTATTCAAAGTAATAAAATGAACTTCAAATAAAACCATATCTATTAAATACCCAATTTAAAAAAAAAAACAACCCAAGAAATAACAGCACCCACAAGAAAAAATCCACTTGAGGAGCAATTTATTTTGTCTGACTAAAATTATCTTTGCCTATTGGTGGAAGGACAGCAGAAATGGAACCAGACAGCCAACCTTGTTAGGAAGTTCTGTTGCCTGGGATCAGCCACCAAGAAGGCCCTTTATTTATTCCTTTCAATTGTGCCTCAGATAATGGCAAGATGGACAGAAGATCTCAAAGCCCAGGCAAGTTTGTATGGGTGAATACAGTATAGTCATTCAGCTAGCCTGGATCCAGGATGTGTTTGGCTTTGTACAGAGTCACATTGACTTTGTAACTGGTCACAGTATTTTGGACCAACCAAAGTTTCCAAACACTTTTTCCCATGTAAAGCAACATCACAGTTTTCCAAACAGGATGTATGTAAAGCTGGGGTGGCGAAAGTATGGACTGCAGGCCTCATATAATTCTCCCACACATTTTTTAAAAAATGGAAATATTTTCCCCCTCCAATACTCCCAAACACACATTGGGGACATGGGGAATAATTTTACCCTGTTTAGTGACTAAGGTATATGTCACTATGACCAAATCAGACATCTCCAGGAATAGACAGAGCTGGCAATCTAACTCTAATTGTGCAAAGACATTCCTGACAACTGCAAAAATCTAGACATCCAGGCTCAGAGTGAATCCAGGAGCTGAAACGTCACATCTGAGTTTTCAGGAGGCATGAAAACCTACCTAGTACAGCTTGAGTCTCTGTTACCTGACCTGGCTTTTGAAAGTCCAGGAGCACCCCCGTCTTGTTTGAATTAAGCCTCCAAACCTGGGTATCAGCAACTTACTGATGGTACTAAACCCCAAGATACTGGACAATGTCTCCCAGCAGCTTCATGTATATGTTAAAGAACATAAGGGACAAAACCAAATCCCAAGAGACCCCTCAGGCCAACAGTCACAGTGTTAAATAGGAATGCCCTTGCAACTTCTGAACTCTCACCATTTCAGGAAGGACCAGATCCACTATAATATAACGCCTCTAACTCCCATCCCAGAACAGTGACCTAGAAAGACAAAATTGCTGATGGTAGCAAAAGCTGGAAAGACTTCAGAAATATACTCTCCTATTCAGTTCCCAATATAAGATACCCACTGAGGTGATCAAAGCACTCTCTGGCCTTGTCTAGATGGGCCCCTTACTCTGTCTTGCCCTATTCTTGGAGCACTACAGTCCTAACGACTCAGGGCTTTTGTCCTGTTTTGGCCCCAGGCAGTTCTCACAACCCCCGGGGCAAAGACAGGGCTAAGATGCAAGAGACTGAGATGGGGTAAAGCCCAACAAAACATTTTAGCAAAATACCTGGGGGGAAACATTTATCTTCGGAAGAAATAGATTGGGCCCTGTGGGTCCTCAGGAGCCCATACCGATATGCTGGTATATTGCGGCAGCTGCCACCTGTGTCGCTCTCTTTGAATCCAAGCAGGAGTCCCACAGTATGTGACTAAGGCTGGTCATATGCAGGGGGCACTGATCATGTGCTGCGGGCCGGCTTCCTGGCTTCTGAGAATGCGACGCAGACAAAAGCAGTGTCAGCTGCAGAGACGGGCCGGCATGTCCATGGGGACTCCATCCTGTTTCGTGCAGGTAACAGGGGAGCAACAGGCCTGATCAGGGGGCGGAATATGCCACCTGGGGGCTGGCGTGCCTATGTGAATGAGTCCTCTGTTCCAGAAACAGGCCTGAATCCGGATAAAAAAATATTCTGGATAATCTGTTTATTTAGTAAGCCCTGGAACTGAGAGCCCATCACATGCTCCAGCACAAGAATCATAGAATCATAGAGTTGGAAGAGACCTCAAGGGCTATCCAGTCCAACCCCCTGCCATGCAGAAATACACAATCAAATCATTCGCAACAGATGGCCATCCAGCCTGTGTTTAAAAACCTCCAAAGAAGGAGACTCCGCCACACTACGAGGCAGTGTATTCCACTTCCAAACAACTCTTACTGTCAGGAAGATCTTCCTAATGTTTAGGTGGAATCTCTTTTCCTGTAGTTTGAACCCATTGCTCCATGTCCTAGTCTCTGGAGCAGCAGAAAACAAGCATGCTCCATCCTCAGTATGACATCCCTTCAAATATTTAAATAAGGCTATCATGTCCCCTCTCAACATTCTCTTCTCCAGACTAAACATGCCCAGCTCCCTAAGCCACTCCTTATAGGTCATGGCTTCCAGACCACCCACCATCCTGGTCACCCTCCTCTGGACACATTCCAGGTTCTCAATATCCTTCCTGAACTGTGGTGCCCAGAACTGGACACAATATTCCAGGTGAGGTCTGACCAAAGCAGAATATAGTGGCACTATTACTTCCCTTGATCTAGACACTATACTCCTATTAATTTAGCCTAGAATCACATTGGCTTTTTTTTAGGTGCTGTATCACACTGCTAACTCATGTTTAGCTTGTGGTCCACTAAGACTCCTAGATCCTTTTTGCATGTACTGCCCTCAAGCCATGTGTCACCCATCCTATATCTGTGCATTTCATTTTTACTGCACAAGTGTAGTATACTACATTTCTATTGAAGATTGGCTGGAAATTATCTAATATGGTGAAGTTTAAGGAAGATTTTTTAAAAAGACCTCTCAGCATCAACCCTTTCATAGGTATGATGGAGCCTTTTGTATAGGGATATTCAGTACTATCCTTATCCACTCAACCAGTCTCCAGCCCAAGTACTTTTGTAAGCCAGGAAGGACAAAAATCAAGCATATGCATGGCAAATGTCATTGTTCCAAGGATCTTGTCCATATCCTTGGGCAGTACAAACTGAAAAGTGTCCATTATCAGGAAGAAGTGTAAGTTACATCCAATGGACCTGTTATTAGCTGATGTGTCAACTATTGCATGCAAGTTAATAGGATGCAAGTGACTGCATTTGCAAATCTTGCAGCTCCTTACCAAAGGAATACCCACCCAGCTGATACCTACTTCTCTTGCTTATTACATTCCTGAGAGGTGTTTATTCATCCCGTCTTTTTCTGATTGAACTTCCTTGCCTTTTATACTTTATTTTACTTTCTTCCACTTGCCTAAAGTTTTTTACTGTAAACATTTGGACTGGATCTCTTTTGTTTTTAATTATTGTTCAGTGATTTCAAGTTCTTCAAACTTTTTACATTTATTTTTATGACTGGTGTGATGGTTAAGAAGGGATTGCTTTCCCTTTAAAATACTGTATTGAGAAGTTAGCAAGCAGAGAGAGGAATCCCGCCCCCCCCAGTTATTTCCCATTTTATTTAATTTCATATATGGATCCAATGTTATTAAGAAATTGTTTAACCAGGATTTTAAATCAAATAAAGTATTTTCAGCAACTGACCAATACATGTTTCTGTTAAAGTGTGCCACTGTAGTAAAACATAAGAACCTAAGCAGAATTCTCTTAAGGTGCACTTATTCACAATCTCTACATGTCTTTAGTCCTGCTTACAAACACAGCACTTTTTAAAATCCTCCTTCCTGATCCTGAATTCTTACATCCAGGTAAGGAAGAGATCAGCCTACCATATGTGAGGACAAGCCCCCTGCTGGGTAAAGCCTAGTAAAGCACCTGAATCTCTTAATAGCAAATTGTTTGGTCCCTTCTTAATTCAGTAGTTGCTTAATCTCCTGCATGTAGAAAGCACTGCCAAAATATAGTCCACTTATATTAATTTATACGACTATATTAACTACACTATATTAATTACACTAAATTACTTTATTTTAAAAATAGACCAAAATGTAGTAGTACTGTACTTTTTTCCCCAACAAAATTTAATGTGATTTTGACAGCATTTTCCTGGAAACAACATGGAGGGATCACGTTTTCATTTGCTACATTGTTACCTCTCCTGCTGTCTTTGCCAGAGCTTTTCACTTTATGGTGAACAGTTGCTGTAACTGGCACAAAGTGCACCAAGAAAAGCAGGAAGAGGAAGCCTGCAGAGGCACATGTGGCAGGGGGAGAAGCCCACGGAAAGAGAGGATGGGTAAGACAAGAGATGAAAAAGTAGTGGGAAATGCCCACTTTTCACTACACAAGTGCTTCCTAGGCTTTCTGATGCAGGGGACCTGCAATTTCCCCACTAATATTTGTGCCCATTAGCTACAACTGTTTCTTTCTTTCCTGGAAACTTGCCTCAGAGTGGTAGCTGATAGCTCCTGGACTGTCACCAGTCCATGCACTGCTCAACATCATCCTGCCCAACCTCCCTTGCATTTTCAGGGCTTTTCTATGCATTGAACTCCTAAGCAGGGAGAGTTTAATCTGCCTATCTTTTCCCATATCTCCAAGCTTCAATTTTGCTGATGCTTCTCAGGTGCAGCATCTTGTTTGTCTACTCAGTCATCTAACCGTTATCTACATATTAACACCCCCCTTTGAACATTCTGCAATCAGTATATTGATAGTGGAGTAGGGGGAGGTTGCTGGGAGCAAAGGTTGCCGTTTATTTGTTACTGGGTTTAAACCTATTCTTTGGTGGTTAGAGTGCATGACTGGAATTTAGCAGAATTTCTCTGTCAGTTGTGCTCTCTGTTGCTACCTCTTTTATTGTTATCATGCTATTCAAGAAACTTTGTGTTCTGTATCTTTCCTGTGTGAGTGCATTTATTTTTAATCTGACTTATTCCCTTTCTGTGGGTGGTTGGGTGAGAAATGGGATTTTCCAAAATCCATGAAGTTCTTTTCTTCTCTCCCAAGCTAAAACAGGCTTGGGGAGAAGTAATATCATAGAATTCTTCACCTTCATTCTGGCAAGGTTTTTAGTATATAATAGAATGTGAATTTAAATGCCCACTGACAATTAACATAAGTGTAATAAAGGTCCTCTTCCAACTTAATTGAGGCAGAGGGCTGCCTTTTTAGTTTCAATGTAATGTTGCAGCACCTCTCCACTCACTTTCTTTGTTTCTGATAACAATGTGACAAAGAAGGCAGGCACCCACAGTTTCTCAAAGTACCAGTGCTTTTCTCTGAACTGGTTAGGAATATTTTATGCTGTTCACTTCAGATGTAACCGTGATCCTGAGAGCCTATTTTATCCCATCAACATATAATCTGCGGGAACAGAAAGAAAGAAAAATATTCCTCAGGAATTTACACACCTCCTAATGTAGAAATTACTTGGTCCTGTTCTAATCAGATAGCACAACCAAAGCCAAATCAAATATCCCAACCTGGTTATCATTACAAATAATAATTTGCTGATCTCCCCCCCACACACACACAAGATATGACATCTTACATGTGAAATAATTTTTGAAACAGATTACATCATCTATGGGTAAATTTTTAAAAAATACTGATATAATACAACAATACAACATAAAACCAACAGTTAAACTTGCAGCAAACAAAGGCCTCAGAAACAACAACATCTGTTCAGACACCAAAAGGTAGTAAAGCTCAGTGCACTAGACCACGCTACAAAATATTCCTGAGCTAAAGCCTGATAACCCAGCTAAGGTCATCGTCTACCTAAATTCCAGTAGCAGAACACCCAGCTAAACACCATTGCTGATTACCTAAGCATGTTCATGATTCAGAAGATAACCAAATCATGTGCTTTATAGTTGGAATCATTCACATGTAAATTGGGGAAAGGAACTTTTCTATTTCTCAGTTATCAAATGTTCATACCTAAACTCCCCATCCCTATAGTAAGTACCTCATGGGACACTAAGAACATCCAGAACTTCCTAGCAACTGATCCAGTAGCTTGCATTCATACAATTACCAGCAGTTCCATTTACTTAGTATCAATGCCTTCCTTGGCTAATACAGTATCTAGGTGACCCATAGGTATTTTCTCCTCTGCCTCAAAACCTCCCATCTGCTCTATACAGCAAATTGAGGTCTTTGGCAACTGGGCCTGCTCAGCTTATTGAATCATGGAGGCTACCACTCTTCTGTACGCTGATATTAATTATTCCATATGCTGGTATTAAGAAACAAACAAAAAATTGGGGGTGGGGTGGAAATAGCATACCTGAAATAACATAATATCCTCTATTCCCCACCTCTACACCTTTGTTTAATAGCTGAATTAAGAACTAGGAATTATGAAAACTAGCCAACGGCTCTGTGAAAGTATTATGTTACTAATACTCAGATTTTTGGATTTTGTTTAATATGAGCTATATCATCATAATAGTCTGTAAATACCATACTGTGAGTAACTCTGGCTGCAACACAATATTTATTTACTTGGGAGTAAATCCCATTGAATTTAGCAGGGCTTACTTATGGGTAGAGATTTATAAGGGAGCATTATAAGACACTTAGCCAATTGTTGGACAATGTAATGAAAAACATTATCTAAAACCAATAGCCATTTCCAGTACTGCACTTATATTAGATTAGGAAATAACACATCTGCAATCTATCACACCCAGTAAACAGCAAAGCCTGCCATGTGTTCAGACCTTTCTAGCTACATCTGTACTGCCGTCTAAAAAGTAATCAGCCAACCCTTGAATTCCCCTGTATGCTGCTGCACAGGTAGCAAACGCTGTTGTTTTTTCCCCTCATGTACTGACATAATAAGCAGCACAATGCAGCATTATGGGGAATACAGTACTATGAAAAAATGATGTTAACAATAATAGTCTGTTTAAATATATGTTTGTTTACCAATTGGCTAATAGTTAATAATGCAGCATTATATTAGATTCGTTCATTTTAGAAACTGTCAACTCTGCTTAAGATTTTTGCTCTGTCCTATAAAACATACTATAGTACAATTGTGTCATTTATAAACTTAACAAAATTCTTCTGTGTGTTTATTTTTTTTAAGTTGTCTGGCATCAGCTTTTCACAGCTTCTCTATGGACAATATACAACTGTGGTATATGTTGTATCTGCCTCATAAACATATGACAAGGAATAGAAAAAGCAAGAGCACAGCCATGCTGAAAAAGCAGCTATAGCTATCTGCAGTCTTGGCTATGGAGGAACAACTCGAGTGGGTGCCATCCATTTACAGAAAAGTTCACTCATGTAGGTGGCACAGACTGACATGGAGCAAGAGCAAGTTTGGTAGCCATGCCACGTAGGATTGCCAAAGTATCCAAAAATGTTCTTGTTTGCTCCTGTGATTTTCACAACAGATTGGTAAGCAAAAAGCAGCAGGTAAAGTGCTTCATAGTATGGAGTGCAATACTACCCTCTGGTAACTGCTGCAAATGAAACTGTTTTTAAAAGCACAACAACAAAAGCTGGTAAACCTAATTACATCAGAGTCAGCCCAAGAGCAGTCAGCATCATGCACATGTGTGCATACACATGCACACACAAATACAGAGAGTTAAAGTGAGAGCACAGCACCCACATTCTGTTGCCACTTGAGGCAGAAAATCTGACAAGCACCTCCCTCTCCCCGGCATTAAAAATATGACAAGAATAACTTAAATCACCATCAGTATGCCCAAAGGAGCTGCCTGGATCTGCCACCTCTCTCTGCCCAATGGCAGGGCAAGCTCTGATTTCATGCATCATCATCCAGTCTTTAGAAATTGCTGACGAATTCCAAACCAACATTCACTGAGGGGAGGTACACATAGGAGTGCCAAGCATTTGAAATAAAGGGACTCAGTATAATCATATGAAATGAAGAGAGCCCAATTGAGATAAATCCAACAAAACTAAAAGCAACAGAAAAATAGTCAGCTTGCACTAGCTGTGATGGAATCCTTCATAAGACCTGTAGTAATCAGGAAATTTCTGTCCATTTCTAATACTGAGGACACTATACTTCTCCACCATTGTGCTGCTTCAAGTCTATAGGACAGGTGTTCACTGAAGGGCATCAAAATATTATGTTACATGTATAAACCTGTACTACAATTTGTCTTCTCTTGCATATATCATCCATAACCTGATTTGCTCACTGATTTGTTCCATCATCTTTACTGTTTGTTTATAGGAAGCTGCATGTTTTAAACTGCCTCCCCCTCAAGTATATTTAAATACCTTCTCACAGCCACTTCCCCAGTACATTCTTATTTCATGAAGAGACAAACAGTAATGTAATGGGGGGGGGAGCAATATTACCTATGCTTGTGTTTTTCTGTGGTGAGGAAAGGAGGAGGAAGAGAAACAGTGCATTGTTGGTGTGAGTATAAGGAATAGGTCAATTTAGGAGTACAACAGAATGCTTGTAACACAGTGTACCACAGAGTACCTCATACATTTCTTCTCTTTAAACATATAGTTTAAAATTCCAATTAAATATACTCTTAAGACACCAGTAAGCAACACAAGCAATGAAACGGTAGTTTAAAGACCAGAACTCTTGTTCAAAGTTCTCAGTCATACCACACAAAATTACCCACTGTTTCTAGTTTCAAGACATTCCATATAAATTCAGTTTTTTTCACCTCACAATATTAACATCTGCAAACTTTAATATATGAGGATTCTGACAACCTTTCTCTTCTGGGGAGAAGGAATGAAGGGCAGTTCCTAGTAAATTATCATATGACAATGTAAAATAATTTGGTGGGCAAAAGGAAAACCAAAATGACAGAGTTGTTTTAGTTTTGTTTTAGTTTTTTCTCAAATGCATGAAGATTACAAAGTACCCACTTGACTCATTCACACACTGGAAGTGTAATGTATTTTGATTTTAAACCTAACCTTTCTTTCTTTCTCTGCTCTTCATAGTGGTTTTTTTCCCCAAAGAAACAAGTATCAGAACTTCTTGAGATGTCTAATTCTTTCTTCCTCTTGCATTTCTCAATAGTGTAGATCCAAAAGTCCCTCACTATTTTCTATCATTACTCATGCCATAGCCTTAAACTGGATCATTTCTTACATACCTCAGATTCCAGGAACCAGTCTCTGGAATAACCTAGTGAATAAAAGGAAGGAGCAAATATGGCATTTTCTCTGGCATTTTCAAATCTGCTCCCAGGTACTTTTTTAATTATTAGAAAAATGAAATGGTCCTCTTCCTCAAAGCAGAAGGTTCATATATGTTTTCAGAACCTACTTGGTATATATAACATTTATACTGTTTCCTCTGAATATTTAGCCAAAAGGTTTGATCAGATTTAATAACAAAATGGTGGTCATTCTATTTTATTTTACTTAATTGTAGGAGTAGATTGAGTAAAGGGCCAAATTAATAAGCAGTACCTGATTCTCAGCTGTACATATGTAACTATTTTGTGGAATGTAGTTGTTATATTCTCACATGCCTGGTGTCGGCTAAAATTACCATTGGAAGACTCTTACTGCACTGGTGAACTGCTACCTATGCAATATTTAAAAGTGAGCTAGCAGCAACCTAGAAGTAAACTCAGAACAAGGATCTTGATGCAACAACCAAGTGTGAAATATTATGGTTCTGTTCAGAAAACCGATAATAGTAGAAAACTACATAGATATTGTAACCTTAGATAAATACTATGCAAACATGGGACTTGTGTGGAATCTCTATGGGTAAGGAACTCAGTTTGGCATATTGTATTAGACATAGCTTTTAACACATGCACATGGTTTTCACACTCCTCATGCAACACATCTACATGCACAGAAATGTGTGCACAACTCCTCACTTTAGCATGGATTGTAAGCTTCTTGGAGACAATGAAAGCCTCACCAGCTAGGATGGATACCTGATGAAGCCATGCCTTGATCCACCAGCCTTTCTGCACCAGCCAAGGGAGCTTTGCTGCACTCAGGAGGAACATTCTATTCCTTCACAAATCCTAAATAAAACCAACTGGTGTACTTTTGCGGCACTGTCCTCTTCTGTCCTTTGATTGTCCTTCCCTTCAAAGATGCCCTAATGTCAAACTTATTATTTCAGTACCTAGCTGAGAGAGTAGAATTTGGGTGTTGTTGCTTTTTAGGAGGGTGTATAATTAGCTAATCAGTATTATGTTAGTCTCTTCATAACTTAATAATCATTTTAATACAGATGGCACACACAGGGATAATTTCCTGGGATAGCCTAGTAGTATATTACTGAGACTGTGTGTCAGGGGGATCTTTTTTAAGCCAAGGTACATTCTCCTAGTTAATTTTACCTGCTGTTTTGAAATGATTTGGGATAATTCCACATCATTTTCAAAAATATTAAACGCCAATGATAGAGAAAAATTAGAATTAATTGTTAGAATTTTGAAAAATCTTCTACTGCAACCACATGAATCAAAACAAACCATTGTTCTATTCCTGGTGATGCAAACTGCTTCTTAAAAAAAAAAAAGACTAAAATTTGTATGTATTGCATGATTAACTGTTTAGCCAAGCAGCTGTAGAGATAGATGCTATAGACTGTTATGTCCATCTGGATACAAGTGTCTCTATGGGGCCACATTCTATATTACTTTTTTCTACATGGAGATCCATAATCTTTAATACTAGCAGCAGCTGCCCTATTCCGCAATTTAGAGCAAAAACACATGTGTACCTCAGTTGTTGTATTCCAAAATATACCCATGCAGACAGTTACCTATAACACTGGCTTTTTACTTGAGTTCTTGGATAAACATGCAGCCCCAAAACTATGTTAGGTGGCCATGAAAATGGATAAATTTTTAAATCTGCACAAACACACCCTGCATGTTTGTATTGGTGATTAGTGACAACTGAACATTCATGCGTTTGCATTATACATCTCAGCTAGATGTCATTTAGCATATCTAATTGTGTATTTTCCCAAAGCACAATCTCTGTATCACCTCACAAGACCTTTATCTTTTTACATTAGCACAAAGAATAGTGGATAGTGACATATTTCGCTTTCAGCATTCTATAAATGTTTTTCTTTTTGCTCTGCCTGTTGTGGATATGCACACTCCCCTCCCAGTACTGCGTTTCACAGTGCTATCAGGGTGTTTTTCTGATACAGTTGTCTCAATGCAGGCACTTCATTTTATAACTGTAATGTATGTGTATAAGAGAAAGAGAAACAGGAGTAGGGGTGAGAGGTCTATCCAGACACTATGGGAGACATGAACTAGATAGGCATATATAACACTGGCATTCTGCTCCAAATATTTTTGTATAGCACATAACACATAATTGGACCCCATTTACCCCAAGACTTGGGAAATAACAAAAGGAAGGAAGAAGAGCACAAAAGCACACAAAATAGAAGGTGCCATCAGAAATATTGAAAAAGAGTTTTTTTAAAAAAAAAACAGCATGTGTGCATGCACACACAAATTGAGAAGGGGATTCATTTCTTTGTAACCCTCACCTAAGGAAAATATCCCTTTCAGGGTTTCATTTCGTTTTTCTTTTTCTTTTCCCCAAGCTCTTGAGGGACAGGCTCCCTCAGGTCAGGAAGAAGCTTCTTTGCTCTGAGGGCAAAGAAAGGCCCCTTCTTGGAGGGAGCAGCAAGGGGGAGAGTGAACTCTGTTTGTTTAAGACAAATAACCATTTGGTATTTTAATGGCTCAGCAGTGTGGTGCTGTGACCGTCTTGAGATAGAGGAGCATTTCATCTTTACAAGTTTAATTGCCAAGAGGCTGCCCCTTCATTTCCAGAGGGGCAAATAAACTGCCGCGCTCATCTCCTTATTCACTTTCCGGCCATCTCAAGACGCCGACGTTTGTTTTTTTGGGGGTGGGAGGAGAGGCGTAAGTGCGACGCTTTCAGTATTATTTGTCCTTTCAAGAGCTTAGCCAGCCCAAAAGCGGCTTCTGAGGAAGTCTGGCCGGGTTAGTGAATGAAAGGCCAGGCCCATGCCCACAGAACCCTGGGAAAAGTCAGGTCAAGAGGGAAGCGAAGTACTGTGGTGATGGCGGCGGAGACTGAGAAGGGCCTGCTAGCTAGGGGGCCTTCCCGCCCTTTTAATGTGGCCTGTGTAAAAAACGGCGCGGGGGCCAGGGAGGGCAGACGGACAAGAAACCTCCCCGGAGGAAGAAGGTGGCTGGGGGGTGGGCGAAACCCAGGGGGGCTCCCGGACTGCCTCAAACTCGGGCCTGGCGGGTTCGGGGTCCCCTGCTACGACGAGGAAGCAGGCCGCCCGTTCAGGGACAGGCCAAAGAGGGGAGGGGGTCGGGGAATGAGGAGGAGAGAGGGAGAATCTTACCGGTTTATGGAGGACACGCTGGGGACGGTGTCGTTGTCACAGATGCCTTCGGCCAGTAGCCGGTCACGAATCTCCCAGGCAAACATGGTGGGGTTCTGCCTCTTGTACTCGGCGATTTTATCCACTACTTTGGGGGTCGCTACTTTCGGCTTGGACCCTCCGATCACCCCGGGCTTGATGCTCCCCGTTTCGTAGTACCTGCCAGTGCAAAGCCAGGGTCAGCGGCGCCCCCGAACGCAGGGCAAAAACGTTTGGGAGAGAGATTAGATACCCGCCCTCACCTCGGAAGCCCCTCTCCCCATTAGGCTCTCAGTCCCCGGATCCTCCACAGGCCTTCTCCTCCAAGGCCCCACAGACCTTTCCCTCTTGGGGGTCGGGGGCACATATGTTATGGGGGCAACGCGACTCCCTGTTCAGACTTGGAAGGGGAGCTCCAACAAGTGATCACAACAGGCCTGGCTGGACTGAAACCAACCCTCAGCCGCCCCCCCGCCCCATGCCATGCAACCTACGACGGGCACACGAGTTAACTGGAGGCCGCAGCAAACCTTGGGGAGAAGCAGCCCCCCTTTCGCCCCCCCAGGAAGTCTTTCTTCGATTTCCTTCCCCGCCTTTGATTTCAGGTCTTCCCCCTCCCCTCCCCCGCTAAAAAAACACCTCCAGGCCATCTTTTTCCTCTCTCTTTTCCCTCACCGAGCAGTGGAGATCCCTGGGGGGGGGGGTTATTGCCACGAATTGCGCGCGGGGAGGGGGTCCGTGTGTGATAAGTAAAGGGGTTGCTATTTGAGGTGGCTCCCATTCCTCCTCCTCCCCCCACGGAGTCCACCGCATGCACGAGGATGGGCTGCCCCTTCTCCCCACTCCCCATAGGAGCCAAGCTCTGCTAAGGGCCGGCGGTGGCAAGAGATCTCAACTAGTTGGCAAAAAGGAGAGCAGCAGCCTGTCCGGCCTGCTGGTGGTGCCCGCTGACCTGGGAGTGGAGAGAAAGTAGGGCCCGGCCTGGCTTAGCTGGGAGGCGGGGAGGGGAGACTTGCAGGTTGGTCTCACAGCAAATGGGGTTGCAATCGGTTTGTTTCTTTGCTTGTTGGGCTTTTCCCCCTCTTTCCGAACCCACAGCAGGTCCCTGTTTTAAGATAGTTCCAGACAAAACAAAGCAAAAGGAGGAAGGTGGGTGGGTGCGCATCGCGGCGGAGCCTAGACTCTCTCTCTCTCTGTCTCTGTCTCTCTCTGCGCCCCCGGGCCAGGGCTGGCCGGGCGGGCAGAGACCCCCGCGGCGGCGGCGGCGGCGGCGGCGGATTGTGGATGGGGGCAGGGAGCAGGGAAGAGGCCTGCCTGCCTGCCTTGCCTGCCCTCCCGCACCCGGCTCTCCCCCGCCTTCCCGCCCGCCCGCCCTCCGCTTCCCGGCCTTACCTGCCGAGGATCTTGCTGACACAGCCGTGGCTGACCCGCAGCTGCCGGGAGATGTCACAGGGCCGGACCCCCTGGTGCGCCAGCTCCACTATCCTTTGCCTCACCACGTCCGGTAGGGGCCTGCCGTTCACAAACACCCCCCCGAGCTGATTGACACCCCCGTGCCCTGCTGGGGAAAGAGAACAAAAACACAAGAACCCACGCACACGGGGAGGGGGGAGAAAAAGACATTAATCGAGGCAGTTAAGCCGGACAAGTCTCCAGCGACAGGGGCAGCAGGGAAATGGCGGGCAGGGAAGGACTGACTGACATCAACGGGAACTCCCAGCAGGACCGGTTTATGGAATTTGGGGGGCCCTGCAATGATTTGTTTTGGGGGCCCCCATATGTTTATCTCAGGTCAATGTAACCTAACTCAGCCTAACCTACTCACAGTACAGGATATTCAGATTATTACTAATCATGTTTTTGCAGGAGGAGGGTTACTACGGGGCCCCCACAATGATGGGCCCCCCTGCGGATGCTGACGTCGCCGGTGCCTTAAACCGGCCCTGACTCTCATCCTTTCGAGGGGCACTCCCTGGATCAGCACCCCTAGGCTTAGGGAGAAGGGGCTGAGACCTGCTCCCACAAAAGCCCAGAGGTGGCTGTGCTCGGGAGTGTCTCCATGTTGCTTTTGCTGTTTTCATTTCCCTTCGGCTTTGGCTAAACTCCCAAACACCCTGGTGCCGATTCTCGGACCTATTACACTGGCGTAGTCCTATTCATTTCTATGGGGCTGCTCAGTTAAAACAACGAGCCCCCTTCGAGCCTTCCTGCCACGAGGAAGTATGGTTATATTCTGGTTCTATTTCTTTCTGATATTAAATATAACTCAACAAAACAATGGCACTTTTTTTTGCATACATGTTATATTTTTCCTCCCCTTTCTGCTAGGTAGATCTTTCTCGGGAATAATTTTCAGGTGAAAAGAAATTTAAACCCAACCTCAGGTATAGTTTGTTTGATTTTGAAGACACTTTTAATACGATTTTTTCGTTTTAACGTCCCTTTTATTTTACTTTCTTCAGTCAGACTTCAAGACATGAATCGCCCTTACAACATTCTAATATTTATGATTTAACTAAAAACATTGAAACAGAAGACTAGTGGAAATGTGAGACAGGAATTTAAAGGAGGCGGCTTTAAACCTGCGTTCTGTGTGGCTTTATTGCGGTCCAATCCCAACGGGTTGAGACGTCTTTTTCTGTGCTTTTATTATTTCCATTTTTGCTGTCCCCTTTTGTACCGCTTGGCCCGACGTTAAGCCTAAAGATGTACTGATGGGACGATCTATTGCTAAGGAAACCTGCAGTGAAATTGGAGCTACAGGAACGCTTTCCCCGCGGCCGCCGCCGCCGCCTCGCCCGGTGCCTTGCCTGGGCTGGGGAACAGGGGGACCTCCATGCCAGGCTGTCCCTGGAGTGATGAAACCCACAAGGGGGACAGAGATGGGCCCCACACGCACTCACCTCACCCCTGTGGCTTCCACGAAGTGGGGGGAGACAGAGAGAGAAAGGAGAATCCTACATGGATTTCGCGGCTGGCTGAAAAATGATCTGTTTGTATTTTTGCCGAGTTCCTTCCCCTCCCGCCCCTTTCTCCATGTTTGTGACACTGACTTATTGGCTCTGAACTTAGTGGAAACCCTGCGATCGATCCCAGTCCTGCTTGCAAATAGGTTTTGTCACTTCCTCCCCCAGCACCCTCTAGGATGCTAAGCCACAACCGGCATTGGAGCCCAGTTACCGGCGTATTTACTGGCGAGCAGCTCACACACTTCGCATGCCCCCCCTCCGCCTCCCAAGTGCCACGGCTTTGTGTTCAGTGTCACAAAATCGGTGGAGAAGGTAGGAAATTTCCGGACCTGTTCCTGGCACCCCGTTCCCCAGGCGCTTTTTGAGGGAGCTGAATGGCCGCTCCTTCTCACTATGTATCTGTTTGTTTTCTTCATTTGTCTGGGTCACCTTTTGCAGATGTTGCCTCTAAAGTTACAAGCAGGCAATTTCTCCAGCACCTCATTCCTGAATAATTCAGAGCACCTTTGATAACTCGCATTACAGAGTATTAAAAGGCAACAGATGCAAAAAAGATTAAGGAATTAATAATTCAGATTATTGCACCTGCGTCTTCCCAACCACACCAATCCAAGTTTTAATTCACTTCGTTATAGTTTAGACTCCTTATTTCTGTCCCCATCCTTCATTTATATTGAATGCGGGTTATGTGTCACATTCTGTTCAGAGTTAAAAGCCTTTTGGAATAGCGGGATTCCTCCGTTTCAAAAAAAGAAAATAAGAAAAAAGAGAGAGAGTAGAAAATGTAAATAATTAAGCCTCCCGATGAATCTCCTTATTTTAGCTTAAAATGGTTCTAGACATGTCTAACCAGAAATCCAGCCTCTTTTTAGATTCAATTAAAACTATAACTGTTTTAGATTTGTTTAATAAAGGGTTTCTGATTGACCAAAAACAGCGCTTCTGTAAGACAACTTTCTAAAAAATAAATCCACAGACAATTGGTTTTCCCGATAGCCAGTATGAAATGTACTTTGTTGGGAAATGACTCCTCCTCTCCCGATATTCCCATCTCAAAAATAGGCTTACATCTCCACACATTAATTCGTATTTGTTTACCTAGCAGTGGTATTGTTTTTACGTTGGCCATCTCGTCCTTAAAAGGTAAGGACGTCAAAAGTTGCCCTCAATTGTTCATTTACTGCCTCTGCCCTGCTGCAATCGCCCCCTCCCGCTTCATTTTGAATGTTCCCAGCTCTGCCCTCCCCCCCCCGGGGCATCTCAACTCAGGGGTCCGCGGAGTATCACACAATGAGGGGGATTGTTGGGGTGGGGTGGTTGTGGTTCTCCCCCTCCTTGTGAAGCGGTTTTGTTACCGATGGAGACAATTACTCTGCCTCGTCTCTGAAATACGTTTGAAATACAGGCCTGGGGATGGGGGAAAGCCAAAGGAAGGAGTGTGATTCATATGCACACTCAAACTCCTGAACAGGCAGGGTCATTTCATGCAATTGTCCTTAGAAACCTTTTTTTTTTTCCAAGAAAAGAAAGAAAATTAATAAAAAATAAATCAGCTTTCCCGTTAGGGATGACATTTTTGCTCCTTCTCGCCGTTTATAAATCACTTAATAGAAGCGCTAAGGTGAATGGTAATATAGAGATTTATACGGACATTTTTATATTTTATGATGGAGGTTTATCCCAGCTATCCGAAAGCCTAGGAGGTTTCCTTTTTTTTCCTTCAAGTAACTCCTCGGAACTCTTCGGGAGGTCTGGATGGGGAGCTCCGGAAGCGGGAGTTCCGGGCCCGGGGCGGGGGAGAAGGAAGGCAGGGAAGCCGCCCTCCACGCCTCCTGCCCGCGGAACCGAGCGCGGGCCCCGGGAGCGGGGCTGGGGTGCCGGGGCTGCCCGCCGGAGGATCGCCGCCGCCTCCCGCTGCCCCGGAGAAAGAGGCGCCGGCTCGGCCTCTCGACTCCGGAGTCACCTTCCCGCCGAAGGGCGGCGGCGGCGGCGAGGCGTCCGGGGCTGGGAGCGCAGGGGGTCAGCTAGCAGGTGCGGAGGGGAGGCCGCCTCGGGGGAGGGCAGGGCAGGGCAGGCGGGCGGGCGGGGGGCTGCGGCCGGTACTCACGGTGCATCGCGGAGAAGGGGTCTGCTTTGCAGTGCATATCCATGGGAAGGCAGAGGAAGGGGAAGAAGTCGGCTGAAGCCGCCGTGTCGCCGCCGAGGTGCAACTTCGCGACTTGGGGGAGAATCAGGCAGAAGAAGAGCCGGGGGCGGCTGGCCAGCGCGCACCGGGCCGCGGCGGAGCCCCTGCTTCCTCTCCCTGGCTGGCCGGGCTGGGCTGGCCTCCCTCCCGTCGCCCGGTCCTGGGCCGCGCGGAAGGGAACTTTCCTGGCGGGCGGCGCTCAGGGTCCCCGCGAGGGGCTGGTGGGGCAGGGACAGGTGCAGCCGCCAGTCATGGCCCGGCCGCCCCCGCCCGGCTCCCGCCGCCGCCGCCGCCGCCGCCGCCTGGACCGGAGTTGGGCTCCGCGAAGTTCGGCTGGAAGCGGGGCGGCCAGTGCGGGGCTCCCTGGGCGGCCGGGCTCCCTTCTCCTCCTGCCCCTCTGCCGCTCCGGCTGCTGCTCCTCCTCCGGCTCCTCTCCGACTTCGGCCTCGTCCCCTTCGGCCCGGCCTCTCCCCCCCCCAGCCCGCCCGCCCGCCCGCCTGCCCGCCCGCCTCTTTTTTTGCGGAAGGTGGGGATGTGCTTGCCACGAGCTGCGCCTGGAGAATGGAGCTGCCACCGCCAGTGTGTGTCTCTCTAAAAGCAGCAAAGCCCCCTCCAGATCGCACCCCGGGCTCCCCCCCCCGCCGCCCGCACAGGCACAAGCACGGCACACACACACCTCCACCCCTCCCCCCTCCCTCGCTCGCCCTCCCCCTCTCGCCCGGCGGAGAGATGGATGACTTGTCAGACAAAGGCAATGGATTCCAACACTCTCGGATTCGCCAACGCGCAGCGCCGGAGCCCCCGCCAGCAGCCCGTCGGTCTGTCAGGCCCAAAAAGGAAAAAAGGAAGAAGAAGAAGAAGAAATTGCGGGGGGGAGGGGGAGGCGGGGGGCCGAAGGGGGGCCGGGCTGGGACGAAACTAGCCGAGAGGAGCCAGCAACTCCCGGGGCGGGAGGGGAAGGGCGCCAAGCCCACCTGGCCAAAGGCGGCGGGCACCCAGTCCGAGGGCTTGGCGTGAGACGGGCACCTTCCTATTGCCTCCGCAGTCCGAACTGGTCCGCAGGTTGGGGGGTGGGGTGGGGATGATGGTAAACACAGTTCCTCTGCCGCCATGATTTGTCCAGACGCAGGAGGCCTTCACCTGACGAATTTTAGCGGCTCTAGCCCAATAAAATGGTCCGAACCGACGCCCCCCGCCCGGTTGTTTCTCAGACAAATTAAAGAGCCGAAAGGCTCGCTTCGAAAACAACGTTCGAGCGGCCCACTCCGGAAAAGCCCGGGCGGCTGGAGCGTCCGCACCTCCAAGTGCTCCAGGCCGGACTGGGGCTTCGGCTCGGGCGGTGCTGGCCAAGGGAGTGTGCCCCCCTGCCCTCCCGAGCCCACGGGCTTGGAAGGAGGCCCGGGAAGTTGGTGGGGGCCGCCCTTGCACGAGGGGGGCTCTGGGGAGCAGGGCTGGGTGGCCGTCGGGGAGAAGAGGGGAATGAAGGGCCCCCGGCTCCAGCCCTCCCAGGGAAACGGACGGGGCGTCGAGGAAGCCGCCCGGGTCCTCGTGGCCGAGGGAAGAGAAAGAAGCCTCTCGAGTTGGGCGGCCTTCGCAAGCCGAACCATGTTTACTCGCGAGTAAATGTCGCTCGTCTCTGGAAGGTCTTGCCTCTCAGTAAATATGCTGGGGAGTTCGGCCTTTACGAGAGCATTTCAGGTGGGCCAGATTTTTGCAAGGTAAAACCTACGCGCGCCGCGTGTTAATTTTGTCTGTTTGAAAACAAAATGTGAAAATCCGGCCGTCCTAGTATTTAGCTGCCTTTCTACTCTGGCTGTTGTTTTGTTGTGCGGTGGGGCTGGTTGCTTTTCCTCTTGTCCTTTTTTATTTATTTTTTTCTGGATAGCTTTTTACCTCTGTGTTTATATAGTATATCATTTTAGTGTTTTAAAAAGTGATTTAGTATCTCTTTCAGCCCCTCGGTTAAAAAGCAAGGAGGTGGCTTGGGGCTCAGAAAGACGTCCAGGGAACGGCACCGAGTCCTGACCGGGGCCGGGGGGGCACCTGCCCTTGGCTGGCCGCTGCAGTCCGGCGGCTTCCCTCCCTGGCCGGGTCCCAGCCTGGGGCGAAGCGGCGCTGGGTCTTTTCCTGCCTTCTTGGACTCGCCTTTCCCACCTCTCCGCTTATCTGTCACCAACTAACCTCTTTGTTTAATAACCAGTTAAGGCGAGAATCTTCTTGATGAAATATTTTCCTCCATCTCATAAATCACATTGGCACTTAAGCTGATGTTTTATCTCTTTTCCTTCGCCTCTTTTCTTCCCCCGTGTTTACAAAAGCCTCTGAAATAGGCGGCAGCTTTGGCCGTGGCGCTCTCCGGTTCAATTAATTTTTAAATCGCACGGTAAATTTCTCGGGGCTCAGTGGAGTGCTGCCCGGGCCAGCGTCACAACCCCAAAGGAAGGGCTGCCAGCAGCAGCAGCAACCACAACAACAACAACAACAAAGACAACGACAACAAGTCAATTATCCGAGGACGTCCGCACTTGACTGGGTTAGAACTAGGGCTGCCACGGGCCCCGTCCTGGCAAAGGGTTCTGGTACATAGACATGACTGCAGTCAATGGGTTTTAATATTCGACCTCGCGATTAACTGGGTTGGGTGCGGCGATGGTTGCTATTGCGATATATTTATACAGCTTCTTCCCATTCACTGGTAAACATTTGTGTCATTGAATTTTATATCGATTGCGCACATTCAATTTTATTTCACGCTCACAGTTGGGTCTCTTTGGTGTCTACCTCACTTTGACATTGCATTATTGCCTTTTCCCCGGCTCCAGATTGGATTCCCTCCTTCCACCTCAGACTTTTCACACTGACTCTATTGAGGAAAGCAGCAGGCGCTGTAGGTCAAATAAGGAGCGCTTCCCTCCTCCTCCTCCTCCTCCTCCTCCTGGGGAGGGTCGGACTGGAGCCTGGGTGTCGCGCAGGTGGACGGGCGCTGGGGACCCGGCTCCGGATACAGGTGGAACCAGCCCAGGTGCTCTGAGCCCAAAGCCAAACGTACCTAAAGACACCACCAGCAAGTCCTTTCCCAAGGAACGTCTGTAGATGGCGCTGTGAGGTTTGCTTTTTGCGAACCTTCCGGGCCAGACCCAGAAAAAAGTTACACTCCAACGGGATTTTAACTTAATCTAACACCCAGTAGCTGCAGCAATTTCACCAATAGTCAGACACTCTCTTGACATATACAGACACCTATACTGGAGTGGGCCGCAGAAAACGCACAAAGTATATTTTTTTATGTCTGGGTTTATCCGGAACCTCTCTCCTTCTTTTGCATCTTCTAAGCTAACTGGGGGGGGGGGGACGAAGGCGGCACCTGGAATTTCCTTTCATTTCTTAAACTGCGGCAAAACTTTTGTGGTCTGCAGGGAAGCGGGATTGGAGGAATTAACTTACCCCGATTCCTGTAATTTTAAACTCCAGCAGCTTCCCCCGCTATTAGCTGGCATCAGTAAGAGCAGTGATTAAGGCCTAAGAAGCCACTGGGGTCACCCCTTCCTCCTCCTCCTCCTCCTCCTGTAGCAATAGGGCCCCGTCGGAGGGGGGGGATGGATAGTTCGCCGCGCGGCCTACCCGTGCGCCGCCATCACCACACAAGGGCGTCCCTTCTGTCCTTGAAAGGGTTGATGTGCTGATCCTATATTTAGAAGACAATGGGTCTGATTTCAGGACTAGAAGGATAGAGCTGGGCGGCGGCTGCAGAGGCTTTATTTCTTATCTATGCTACCAGGGCGGAGGAAACCCATTCTCACAAGCAGAATACACTTTTGAAGGAAAATTGGCAAGGGAAAATGCCCATCTTGAGAAAAGCATCCGCACATTATAAAGGCAAGAGCCTTCTCAAGGGAGTCTTGGGATTCCTAGCAAGGGAGAGAAAGTGAATTGTAAGGTTGCAGAGACACACACAGAGCCAAGGCTAACCCTGTTTTCAGTTCCACTGCCGTCTACAATGCACCGGGACCTCGTTGCAGCCGCTGTCCTGATCTCTGTGCAGGCCGCCCGGAGAGAGGCAGAGGCTCCGGGCCCCTCGTTCTTCCAGGGCTGGCGAGAACCGCTCTACGGGTGGCATGCGACCGGGAGCGGCGGGCGCCCCGTCCCCCATTCCCGAGGGCCTCTAATCCCCGGCCCAGAGCCCCCCCCCCGTATTCTCCCGAGCAAGGCTTCCTGGAGGAATCACTGCATCAACAAGCCAATCCACCCCGCCGTTCCTATCAGCTCCGGGGCACCAGGCGGGGTAATTCCTCAAGCAAGGGGCTGAAACCGTTTCTCCGGGCTCCCCCCGCCCCGACTTTCCCAAACAGATGGAAGGGCCGGATTTCAATAACTAGAAAGAGCTGGCTCCCCTCGCCCGTCCGCTCCGCCCCCCCCCCACCGCTTCCCTCTGTTATCTTTGGGAAAACTCCCCAAGCCCAGCTCGCGGCCTGTCAAGCTTGGCTGCTTCCTCCAGTTTTACTTTAAATGAATCTTCTTTCTCCTTTTTCAAAGAGGGTCTCCTGTCCCCGCTATTCATCCCTCACCTCCCAACTCGGAACATTTACACTTCAAAAGGGGCGCCCGCTTCTCTGCGGAAATTTGGACGGGGAAAAATAAACTTGTGAGGCGGGCGGACGAGGGAGGGAGGGAGGGAGTTGGGGAGATAGCGATCTTTGCACCTACGGCCTCCCTTCCATTCCCCAGTTGACCAAGGCGACCCCCTTGATCTCCCCCCCACAAATGGCAACACGGGCAGGCGCCCTTCCCCTTGCTCACTTCGGATCACCCCCACCCGCAGAAGCTGAAACCAAAGAGGACGGGATTTACTCCTCGCCCCCTGTGCCACCTTTAGGCGCCGAAAGAGGACGGCAAAGCGGCCCCACACTTCCGAGGAGGCCGCGGGGGCCAGCCTGCGCCTCTTGTCCCTCCTCCCCCCGCTTCTACTCGCGGTTCTTCAGGATGGGGCTCTCTAGCTAATCGCCCCCTTTGGACTCCCTCCCTGCCAGCCTTCCAGAACTCTTCCCTCCTGCACCTCTCTCTCATTTTAACCTCCCCCCCTCGCGCTTTAGCTGGGAAGCCAACTCAAACGAGAAATCCTACCGTACATATATATATAAGGGGGGGGGCTCCCTACATGTATTGGGAGAGAGAATGGCTGAGAGTAGAAACGCCCCCCCCTCGAGCAGGGCCTGCCAGGCGGCGCTCCCCCTTGGGAGAGGAGGGGACCAGGAGGGCGCTAAAGGTCTTTCTTGAGGGTAGGGGGATGTCCGGAGGCGCCGGCTTGGCAAGGGGCGCGGGGTGCCTTTTGGCGTCCCGTCCGGCACTGAACAGGCGCAGGGAGGAGGCTGTCCCCGACGAAATCCCCCCTCTCCCCTCCTTGGCGGGGCTGCAAAGGGGCTCTCCCCCAGGCCCCCTCCTCGCCCGCCCACTTGGTCCTGAGGAAAGAAAGGGGTCCTGGGGAGGCCTCCGCTGGCGCCCCTGGTGCGGAGGGGGGCTCTCCCTGTCCCTGTCCGCCGGCCGGCAACCCCCCTCCCGGATCCTCCGTCTCCCTTCCCTCCCTGCCCCCGTGGTGGCGTTGGCGGAGGAGGCCTTTTGGAGAGCTTCTGGTACAATATGGAGCACCCTGGGCTGCAATTTCACACTCCACGGCACATTTCCCCTAAAGCGACTTTCTTCTTTCCCAGCCCAGGCCCCGCATCCCCCCCCCGCCCGCCCCTCTCTCTTTTGTGACTCCTGGGTGGGTTCCTCGACTGCGGGGGGGGGGCTTGGCGGATACAGCCGGGCACGGCTTCGCCCGGGCGCCTTGGCACTGGGCAGAGGGGGCCAGGGACGGAGCGGGCCGGCCTGCCGGTGCGCCCGCGCTCGCCTTTTCCCGGGGCTGCCCGGAGCCCACGCGTCGGCTGGTAACCTCTTCACTGGAGGGCGCCTCGGCCCCAGACAGACCCAGAGGAGCCGGCGACCTTTTGCTGCCGCCTCGACGCGGGAGAAGCGGAGGAGGCAACACGGGGTGGGCCGGGGAGAGCGGGGCTTGGGCTCTGGGCTAGCTGGGGGGGGGGTCAGGGCCCAAACCCAGGGACGGGGCGACCTCCCCCACTCCCAAAGGCGAGCCACTCAGCCCATCCGCACTGGGAGGGGGGCGAGCTGGCTGCGAAGGGGGGCTCCCGCCTTCTCCAAGCTCCCCCCCCGTCGCCGTTTATGGGAGTTAGGGACCAGATGGGGGGCATCGAGAGGGAGCGGCGAACCTTGGAGACCAGCCCCAAAGCAACATTGCCAGCAGCCCGCCAGCTCTGGTGGTGCAGCAGGGGCTGGGAGGGCAGGTTTGCTGGGAAACAAGGGCAGTTTGCAGAAGTGGACGCGGATTCTGCCCAGGCAGAGGGCATCCTTCGCCTCCCCTCTGCAAGAAAGCTGAATTTGTCCCGGGAGAGAAGATTTCCACCCTTTGACTAATTTGGAGGTGTCGGCTAGTAGGGTGGTTGGACCTCTGGAGCCTCATAGATAGGATCTAGAACAACCCAGAGGTCCAAACCTGCGAACACCCCCCTTCTACGAAAGTTTCCCCGTTTTTCTAGATTCTGGGGCACAAGATCGTTAAGGTCTGGCTCGCTCTGGCTTCCATTTCCCCCAGAAAAGGATTTCTAGGGGATCCCCCCCCCCCGCTAGCGATAGTTTTGTCTTCTCTAATTTCTCCATAAAACGCCCGATGAGTGAATTAGACGCTTATTAAAGTCTCCTTTTAATCAGCAGTAATGGGAGATCCTTCCCTCCCCCCGCAGCCATTTCTCCCTAGCCACCCCCACCCCCTTCCTCCAAGGTTGGTTTGCCTTGAGGGTCTTTGCAAATGTTAGGATTTACAGTTATCACAGACAAAAAACATTTATATAACCCCTAACTATAATGCACCCATAAAAACGGGAACATAGGTGGAAAGTGCTGCGGATCAGCGAAAACTCTGGCGCTTCCCCATTAAACTCCCCGGAAAGGGTAATTCCAGTAGTACCAGGGCCAAAGTGAGTGATGAGAGCTTGGAATTCATAAAGCCCTAAAGGGGAGGATTAAAGAAGAAAAGGGGAGCCTTCTCCCCGCCCCCCCTTAGCAACTCCCAGAAGGCCAAGAGGGCAAGAAGTTTCTTTGCAAATTCGATAGCTCCTGAGAAAATGGAATAGTCTATATAATCTTTCTTTCTTTCTTTCTTTCTTTCTTTCTTTCTTTCTTTCTTTCTTTCTTTCTGTTGTGCTTGGGGTTCAGCTTTCGGATGACATTGTATCAATAGAATAAAGGCATCTATTGCATCCTTGTTTGCTTTCCATGACTGTGATATTATTTTGATTTAAATGCTGTTAGATAGTATTATTCCAATCACTGATGAACAGCACTCCATCATTCCATAATAATTTAGTAATTTAGAATAACTGAATATAGGCATTTTCATTTCTGCAAACCAAAACGCAGATAACAAAAGTTACCTTTATAAGACATATTTTGTCTCCACACAGAATTCTAAGGGCTACCTCCCTTGTTCATTGCTCGCTGTAACTAGGAAGTTATGGAGCAAATACCAAGTTTTTTGGGGGGTGGGGGAGAAGGAAGCCTACAACGGAAGCACCTTCCTTCGCCTCAACGGAGCTCCCTCCTTCCCTCGACCTTCGACGGGCAGGAGACAACTCGGTCTCGTCCAGGGGAACTTTATGCCTTTCCTAGAGGACAAATGCCGGGGTTTGTTAGGATTCCTCCTGTCTTTTCCTGCCCCTTTATAAGAAAGCCTTCGAAAGTCTGGAAACGGAGCAACCTTGGTCCTGAAGTCTAATTAAAAAGTGTGTCAGTCCAGTCACTTGAATTCTGCACAAATTGCTAATGGTGTGTGTGTGAGAGAGATAGAGAATCGAAAGGAATCAGGGAGGGAGGGAGGATGAAGTGAATGCATGAATTTAGACTACAAAAAGGACAAGCTGACAAGAGGCGGGATAAAACTGCATTAAATTAAAGTGATTTCACAAAAGTTCCGAAGGTTTTTAAAGTTTATCCAAGAAATTATTCCAGTAAAAAATGACTATTGATTAGCTGGATGCGGGAACCTTTGTTTGGACATAGAGAGATAAATCCAAGACCGAGATATAAATAATAATATAAAAAAGAGGGGAAACGGGAAAGAAAAAAAATCTATTTATTTAAGAGTAAATTAAGTGAATATGGGGAGTGGGTATGGGTGTGTATATTTAAAAGCTGCAAAACTGGAATGACGACAGCCAAATCACCATAGAGGGAGAGAATGCCCATTTCTGTGAACTTCTGTTCTGAACAACAATTTTAGAAAAAAAGCGACTCCAACAAAGCACGGAGCGACCTTGGGGGTGGAAGGAAGAGGGTAGAAGGGAAGAAGGGAGGCGGGCTGGGGCTTCTCCCCGTCGCTTCCCGATCCCCTGGCGGCACTTCACCTTCGGTGGCGGGGAGGGAGAGGGGGACCGAAAGGGCCAGAGCAGGGAGAGGCGGGCTGGGAAAGGGGGGAAGCGGCAGGAGGGCCGAGGGGCTCCCCAGCCGCTGAACTCCCGCGACCTGGCCGGGCTGGACCAGGACTTGCCCCGGCAGGGCTCCTCGCCTCCCCTCTCCGCCGGGTCCCCTTCGGCTTTCCGCGCTTTCTCCGCTCCGCGTGGGGACTGCTTCGCTGGGACCAGGCTCCGGGTCTTCGGCTCGTGGGCCCGGACGGGCGTACCCCTGGGCGGCGGGCCCGGCAGTGTGGGACTCCTGAGCTACTGGACTTCGCTGCCCTGAGGCCGGCTTCAGTCCCTCGGTGCCCGTAAGTTCGAGGTTTCATCTTTGCAAACTTTTCTCAAGCCTCCTCTGCCTGTGTGTTGTAGGGAAAGCCGCGGGTGGGGTTCCTGCGTTGGGGATGCACTGTCCTCTTAAACTTTAAGGGTAAAAGCTGAATTAGACCTTTTCAGAAAACGGAGTGTTCCCCCAGAATTAGTTGGCGGAGACTTCCTGCATTCCTGGGGGATTGATTTCAGGTAAGGAAGGGAGCAGTAGGAAGGTACTTGTTTGGTTAACTCCAGCCGGGTCCGATTCTGTTTCGAGTTCCACTGAAATAATTTCTTATCTGTGTACATTTCAACGCGCGGCCTTGGGAAAGTAGACAGGGGGACAGCACACCCCTTTACCCGCCAGGATTTCCGGAGGCGGGGGGTGCAAAAAAAAAGGGGGGGAACAGGGCCGTTTCCATTAGGAAATGCCAATCCATCCTTCGGAATACTTCAGTTAATAAAACGGATTAGGACGGCTCTGGGCGCCTGTCGCCGAGCCTGTGTGTGTGCGTGTGTCAACAAAGGAGTGGGGGGGAGATAAGTATTTTTTTAAAATTAGTATCTATAGGAGATTTCCTCTGGGCCTTGACTGAGACAAGGACATAATAACAGTAATACTGTTACTTCTGTTCCCGGGGACCCAGCCAACATCGGTCAAAGAAGATTTAGGCTGGTGGAAGGGTGGAAAGAGCTTTTCTCCCCATTCATGGAAATGTACAGCCTTTAAGAAAGAAGGGAAGACAGAGTGGGGAAGGAAAGAGCTAAAAAGAGTTAGTTCGGGTTCCAGCTGCCATCTCCCCACAGCAAACCACCAGATTTTCCCCCAACCCAAAGCTGCCCTTTCAAGACGCCCCACTCCGCTTCACAAAGGAACACAGAGGGCGGGGGGGGGTCTGGTTTGCCTTCGCATTTACGCAATTTCGCCCTCGACCTCCCAGCTCGTTCCTATTCTCTGCAATTCTTATTCGGGGAATAAACAGCATTTCTGTTTTGTTAATTTCTCAGCACTCACTCCCCCTCCTCCACCGTGATAGCCACTACCGGTGCTACCATTTTTCATTCCTAAAGGATGGGCCGTGTATGTGTGTGTACAATAGCCCCACACCCGCCTGCCTTGGGGCTTCCTTTTCTCTTCGAGTCCCCCCCCCCATTCCTCCCACCGGGTCAAACTGCGCATTTGACAGGGGAGGCGAATGGGGTTGGGGAAATGACCTGCCCGAGTTAGCTATTGTGGGGCCGGGGTGGTGGTTGTGTTGTCGGGCAGGTGATTTTGTGTTCTTGCGGTTGCTGCTGATGGCCAACCCAGCCGAAGTCCCCATCCTCAGGCTGCTCCCGAAGCGGGACGCCTGAGCGGCGGATCTTTTCCTCTTGTGTAGACGGTCCTGGTGAAAGAAAAACAAAGCCCAGCCGAGCTGGAAGGCGACGGCCTTTGCCTTCCCACCGGAGAAAGGCCTACGAGGCACCCACCCAGGCGGCACACCTGGCGGTGGAGGACGGGGATCTCCGGGAGAAGGGTAGGTATTGGGGAGGGGGGCTGAGGAGGAGGCGAGGAGGGGCCCACGAGTTCACCCACTGATCCCCCCCCCCCACCGGGCTGCGATCCTCCTGGGAAGGGTTCTCGCCCAAATCAACGGGGAATATTGCTTGGGAATGACCAGAGCCTTGCCATGGCTTTAAATGTGGGCTACAATACCCAAGAGGTGGGGAGAAGGCTTGGCTTGGGAATACACGTGTCTGCTGCGCACATGCCCCTCGAGTCCCCAGAATGCCCGACGGCGACCGGCTCCGTTATTTTAGGCCAGTTTGTTAGCCCCCTTCCTTGCACTCAGCACGTTAAGCTGATATTCGGTTTTAGGCGGGTTTTGTGTGTGGCCGGTTCCCCAATTAAGCTAATCATGGCAGCCCATTTCTGAATGGAAGTTCAGTGGGACTTATTTCCGAACAAGTGGGTTGCGGTGCAAAATCATTATAAGTTGATTAAAACCTCCTCTCTTGAAAAAGAAAAAGAAAAAAAGAAAGACAGATACCTGGGGGCTGTGTGACTAACTTCCTCACTCACACACCCCTTCCCGAAACAGGGGTTCAAGACGCATAGATTGTACTGGGATTTACTTTGGACAGAGGCTCGGGTGGGGTCGGTGGACTACCTCTCCTGTATCCCTGTGTCTTACAGATGGGTACAGTCCGTCTAAACAGTTCACGTCGAAGTAGGTCGCCCCTTTAAAGCCCACCGGATCGCAGCCAGTAGGGTAATGTCCGGTGGCCTGGACTGTAGGGGGGAACAGGAAAGGGAAAAAGAGGAGGGGGGGGACTCGGAGTGGACAGGACGTTGGAGGAGCCACGATTTGAGTGGTAATTTCTGCCGCTGGGTCCTCGACTCTGCCGCAGAAGTGGCTAACATGAATTTGGTTTTCCCGACTATCAGTTGTCTGGGACGAATAAACAGAGAGCTGAGGAGAAAGAATTGTGGCAGGGTCTGATTTTGCAAGTCTGAACTTCAAGAAGCGAGGTGGGGGTGGGTGGGAGAGAGAATAGGAGGAGATTCCCAGCAGCCTGATCCCATTAGCTCCGTCCTTGGGTTGCAAATTTATACGGTCTAGGAGGTGAACAGATGGACTATCAATTTAATTCCATCTTCAACACCATCAGAGATTGATTTTCTACTCGCTTTTAATTTTGCTATAATTAATTAGATCATTACAACTGTTTTCTATTGATCTTCCTATTTAAACCTCAGATGCAAAGGGACTTGGGCAGATCTTTTAGAGACACAGAAGGGAAATGGAACAGAGGGGACTGCAGCCCGGGTGGGGGGTCGAGGCTGCGTTCAGGCTTCGCTCTAAAAGCCTCGCGTGATACTGGAAAATCGCTTAGGCAGGCTTTCTCTGATATGTAGCAAACCTGGAAGTGCGCATAGAACACCACAACAGCACGCTGCTTTGTGTAAAGTGTTTCAGGATGTATTTTATCAGTGATCCTGCATGCTGAGGCTGAGTGGAATCAGAAAAATCAAATCACAATTATTTATTTGCACTCACAAGCCATCAGTCAAAGATCCCTTTACATATTATATATATCCTGGCTCGCTGGATATCTATAAACATATGCTGTTTTCTAGATTTAAATGTACTTTGCTAGAATAAGATTTTTAAAATAAATAAGCCCCTCACTAATTATAAAAACTGATACCTAAAGGCCAACTACCTGACCCTTAGTCATTGTTTTAAGCCCGCAGAGATGATTTGATCCGATTGAGTCTAGAGAGGATTGCAGTCCTGGCATTTGGCTCTCCAGGCAGTAAAGGCCCACTCTGCTCGCCCCTTCCTCCCTCCTTCGCCTCTGGGCCTAGGAACCTGGGCAGTTCCAACAGTCTCTGTGGCTTCACCTGCTACCCAATTCAGGCGCGCCAGGGCACCAACTTTGCAAGCCCTCATGATCACAGAGCCCTCAGAACCAACACGCACACGCGGCAAGTTTGCGTCCTGCCTCATGCGGTCTGGCGGGTGGGGGCGGAATGGTCCTGCCTAGACGGAAGTCGGTTTAAGCAGGCGGGGGATCTCCCCGATTAGGGCTTGAAACCTGCAACAGCCGACACTGAGCTCCCTGTTTTCATCATTTAGGACGATCCAAGGTTCACTTGGGCTTCAGCCCAGTCAGGGTGACCTATGAACCGGGTGGAGGAGCACGAGGTCGCCACGGGAGGAGGAGGAGGAGATGGAGGAGGGCGGCGAGGAGCCCTGCCCCTTCCCAAGGCCTCCAGGCACATCGGAAGCAAAATGTCCCGGAGAAGGGGCCGCCGGGAGAAGGCTCTGTAGGTTCTACTTTTCCAGCTTAGGCCTGGCTGGCTCCACTCCTGTCCAGGGCCGGTTTAAGGCACCAGCGACGTCAGCATCTGGAGGGGGGCCCATCATTGTGGGGACCCCGTAGTAACCCTCCTGCTGCTGCAAAAACATTATCAGTAATAATCTGAATATCCTATACTGTGAATAGCTTAGGTTGGGTTCGCTTACATTGACCTGAGATAAACATAATGGGCCCCCAAAATAAAGCATTGAGCCCCCCCCCCCCCAATTCCTTAAACCGGTCCTGCACCTGTCAGCTGCCTGGTGCACTTTATGAGGGTGGGGGGGAGCTGATGCAGGGCTGGTGCTGCTGGGAAAGGGCTCCCTGGCAACCGGCCCCTCCCTGCCTGGCGAATGGGGTCCTACCCAGCCAGCCGCTCCCCGTCCCTCCCCCGGGCTCTCCTCCTTCGTCCCGTTTCCCTGCTCTCCCGCCGGAGCTGCGAGCCGTGCCCGCCTTGCCTAATGGTGCGTCTCCCCGCCTGGACGGCCCAGCTCAGCCCAGCAGCCCGGCCGCGGCCTTTCGCTCGCTGCTCCTCCGCCTCGCTTGGCCGTCTCGCTGGCTTCCCTCCGCTGACTTTGGAGAGCTAGGCGCAACCACCCACAACTAAACGGTTTAGATAACGAGCGCGGCAGAGGGGGCGAGAAGGGCTCCTTCTTCCCCGCTGCCCCCGCCCGAAAAAAAGCGCCGAAGAAGGAGAGGCCGCTCCAGTGAGCCCGGGCCCGCTTGGAAAAGGAGGGGGGAATAAACAGCAGGGCCCGGCCACGCTTGGCTGCGCCTTCTTGAGGGGACGGGAGGCCAGGCGTTCACCTGGGCCCAGGGACAGAGCCTCAGCGCAGCCTGGCAGGCGGTGTGGTATGCAATTCCGTGGGGCTTCAGTGGGAACCCGGGTCATAGAATCATAGAATTGTAGAGTTGGAAGAGACCACAAGGGTCATCCAGTCCAACCCCCTGCCATGCAGGAATACACAATCAAAGCATCCCTGACAGATGGCCATCCAGCCTCTGTTTAAAGACCTCCAAGGAAGGAGACCCCACCACGCTCTGAGGGAGTGTGTTCCACTGCCAAACAGCTCTTACTGTCAAAAAGTTCCTCCTAAATGTTGAGGTGGAATCTCTGTTCCTGGAGCTTGCATCCATTGCTCCGTGTTCCAGTCTCTGGAGCAGCAGAAAACAAGCCTGCTCCATCCTCAATGTGACACATTGGATTTTCATACTACACTGTTATAGTGTTACTATTCCACTTTATTTACTATGACTGCCTCCTGTGGAATCCTGGGATTTGCAGTTTAGGGAGGGGCATTTACAACTCCCAGCCAGAGAACTCTTAGGCCTCACTAAACTACAAACCCCAGAATTCCACAGAAGGAAGCCAGAGCAGTTAAAGTGGAATAGTAATGCTATAACAGTGTAGTGTGAAAATCTCCACCCATGGGTCATGGGCAAGAGAGAAGGACTGCCCTCCCAAAGCCCTTTTGCCCTAAAGGCTTGAGCCCAGCCTTTGGCTTTCCTTTCCAGGCGCCCCGTAAAACCACCCTACTGGGGTGGTGGTGGTGGTGGTGGTAGTGCAGAGTCCCATAGGAGTTCCAATCCAACCTCTCCACCCACCACTGGACGCAGGAAAGGCTTCAGCCGCCGCTGGGGATGCCTGCCTAGCTTCTGCTGAAAGATCACCAACCCCCAACCCCCACCATTCAGAGGGGAATAGTTAGAGGAGAATCGCTCTCCCGTGCAAATGTGTTGCCAAAGGTGATTTAGGGTGAGGACCAAAGGCCAGAGGAGCTGGCGAGCTGGAGAGGTTCCCAGGCGGGAAAGGCCCGCCTGCTGCCCTGCTTGCAAGTCCTTAGGGCCTCTTCAAAGCAGGCCTCCCGGAGGCCTAGTAGGAGGCCTAGGATGGCCGGAGTCTTCTGGCGCGCTTGGCTCGCTTTCCCTCCTATTTACGCCCAGGCTTGGTAGCCCAGCCCAAGGGAGGCCCATGTCCAGAAAAATCTCGCTTTGTGGTAGCAGAACAGGTTCTGAACGCAGGGCTTCGGGCGTTTGCCTTTCCACAGCCTTTTCTGGGCATTGGGCAGCCTAGCCTCTCTTGCTGGGCAGAGGCTTTGGAGAACTTTCGGTTTCGCTCTCCCTCACCACTCGCGGACTTTTGCAAGTAGGATTTTGAGAGGTTTTTGCTGCACCCCTCGCCTTCCGACGAGGCCCTTCCCCGGATTCTCGGCAGTTGCTCCCCGGCTCTCCTTTCTCGCTTCTCCCCCCACCCAATTTATTGAAAGCCTCTCAGCTCCAGCAAGGTATCCTAGGAAAAATGAACCATTGGCCCATCGATTCTTCATTAAAATGGCGTTTCTGCATTTGCTAAATCGGTTTTAAAATGCTTCCCCTGTTATTATTATCTTGTCAAAACCGAGGCGGTGATGGACAAACAGTATGTAAAATCTTGGGGGTTTCTTCCCAGCCCCAGGACACTTTGAGGCGAAGGGAGGGAGGGGGGCCTGGGCCAAGGAGGCCCCAACGCCAGGAGCTGCGTGTGTGGATCGGCCGAGGGTGGGGGGTTGCTTTGCCGTTCACATGCCAGCGGCTGGAAGTGAAACGGGGATTTTGGCCCCAAGTGAGACCAAACCTGCTCAGTCTGACCTGCTTCCTTTCCAGAGCTAGCTTCTGAAGTTCACCAAAGAGAAAGAAAGAAGCGTGGAAGAATTTTTAAAAAGTTAATAATTGTGGGAATACTCCCTTGTGTAACTGACCATCACCAAAATCACTGGCCAACGAGCCCAGGCATGTCCAGGCACCGGGTGGGGGCCATGGCCAAGGCAGGGGCTCCCCTCGGGTGGGAAGCAGATTTCTCGCCTCCCGGCCGCCCTAGAGAGGCGAAGCAAAAGACCCCCCCCCCATGGGCAGAATCAGGGCTTCCCTACCCCCAGCTAAGCGCAACTTCCTCCCCCCCCACCCCGGATTGCCCCCCACCTCTTGCCAGGCAATGGCAGTGTATCCCCGCCCCGCCCCCGCCCCATCTGCCAGGCTCTAGCTGGCTGGGCGGTGGGGCGGGAGCCCTGGCAGTGGGGACAAGGGCGGCCCCTCGCGCTGGCGCAGAGCGGAGCAGCAGAAACGTCTTCCTGATATGTTTATCCCCTAATCAGTTCATTAGTTATAAACAACATGACATTAGAAGTTAGGAAGCAGTTGATATTAATTTTTATTTAACTAGTTGATGTTTAATCCGTCACGCCAGGCTGCCTAGGAGAGAGAGAGGGAGAGAGAGAGAGATGCCTGCCACCATCCAGTTAGACTCAGAACTTGCTGCCCCCGCTCTCGGGGCCCTGGGCGGGCGCAGGAGAAGGAGCGGGATCCAGGAGGCACCTGGGTGGGGGGTGTGCGTGTGCGTGCGTAGGGGAGGCTGTAAGAAGCAAAGGGAAGCGAAAGGGAAAGGACCCGGGGGAGGAAGTCCGGGGAGGGAAAACCGCATGATCAAAGGGCGGGAAGCAGCTCTGCAGGGCTTGGGGAAGAGCAGGGGTTCCTCGACTAGAAGTGGGGAGGGAGGGGGAGGGTGCTTTCCCCGAGGGAAGAGCCGGCTCAGCCCCCACCCCCAAGGACTGCTTGCTACCCGGTCCCTGGTCTCTGAGAACAGGAGGCACCCCGTTGGGCGGCGCGGGACTCACTCCGGCGTGGCCGTCCTCCGAGCCAGCCTGCCGGGCTCCTCAGCCTCTTCCTAGCCTAGCCAGACCGCGCCTTCTTTCAGCCCGACTGACTTCCACCGGCCTGACACGGGGCTTGGAGATGGGCTTCTCTGGGCTGGAGGAGGTGAACGTGGCCCCGGCAGGAGAGGCCGCGGAAGGGGCAGCCGATGCTGGTCCCAAACGCAGCGCAGGAGGGGGGCACGGTCCCTTCGCAGCCTTCCAGGCGAGGGCCGGGCCAAGGGGGGCTAAGGGGCCGCTGCCAAGTAAAGCCCAACCCATGTGGGATCAGAGAGGCCGCTCTTCTTTTTCTCTTGGCATGCCCGTCGATTTTTAAAAAGTCAACGCGGAATCGTTCTAACACCAAATGCTTGGCCTTTTTAAAACGGGGAGCGGGGAGAGTATTATTTGGGGTGCTTTCCTTGGGTCTCTTTGCTGGGGCTCCTCTTTACGGCTCTCCCGAGACGCATCCGCACGGCTCTCCCCGCTCGCCTTCGCTCTCCCCCTCCCCGTTAAACATAAAACAGACGCGATCTCTTTGAAATACATATCCGCGATTAATCACTCGCCCCTTCTATCTGCAGGATAAAGGAAATAGTTCACATTCCCAAGAAAATTGCCCGTTCTGCCTCGGTTAATAGTTAACTCCAGACGAGAAAAGTTCCCAGGGAAATGAGGAGCGCGGGAGAAGGCGGCCCGAGGGAGGCGACGGCGAGAGCGGCCGGACGGGCCTTGAAAGGCGGGAGAATCCCCCCCACGGGCTCCCCGCTGGGCGGCCCCCTCCGGGAGACCGGAGCGCCAAGCCCAGCCGGCGACCAGGGCTGCGGGCCAGGAGGCCAGGCGGGATGGGATTTCTCCCAAGGGTCCTGGGCAAGAGAGGGGGCCGGGGCCAGGGGGGGCAGGCCCGGGGGGGGGAGAGGGCGTAGTCCTAGAAGAAGCGGTCCCGGGAGCCACAGAGGTCAGGTTGTCGGTCCGATCCGCAAGCCCGCTGGGCTGAAAAGGAGGTTTTGCAGGCCTCCGGCAGTCCGGTTCAGGAACTAATTATTCCCGAGGCGGAAAACTGGGGCCGTCCCGGGTCTTCCAGAGCGAGAACCCCGTCGTATTCCCATTTTGGATCGCAGGGCAGGGAGATTGAGAAGATAGATCACTAAATGTGTGTGTGTAGAAGCTGAAAAGGCTGAGCTTGTTCTCTGCCGCTCTCAAGCATCTCCAGATATTTTGGTGTGTGTGTGTAGGGTACTGGATGCCTTTCTTTAAGCTTCACCACCGTGGACACTCCGACCTAAGTAACATTGCTAAATGATCACATGCACAAGTGAATGAGGGCATGCTAAAGGCCCGCCTTTCTTTCCCCATTTGTGCTTGACACTGAGATTATTGTACTATTCCTTCTTAGGTGGGAGGTCACGGAATGTGAAGGACTTTTCCGTGGTGGCGCCTTGTGTCCGGAAGACTCTCCTGAGCCTATCTCGAGATTCTTTCCATGCCAGACGAAGCCTTTAACACCCCACCCACCCCCACCCACCGTTTTAGAAAATAATAAACCAGTTTAATTCAGGTTTATTCTCCTCCTGTGTTGACTGACTGCTTTTTATCTTTGTTGTTGTCATTGTGCGGCATTTTAACTTTCCTATTTGTCAGTTGCCCAGATATTTTTCATTTTCTTTTCTTTTCCCTCCCTGAAATAGCGTGTGCGCACAGAAATGAAGTGAATGCATCCAATAAGAGCCGTTGCTGACTGAGAATTAGCAAAGTTAAACAGAAAACCAAACATGGTGGCCTGTAGGTCGCGGCTGGCTCTTTGGGGACAAGGTGAAGAAATACACCCGTCTTGGCTCCCCCTTCCCCGTCCTGCTCTTTCACGGCAAATTTGAGATCTAAACGGATCTCTTGACTTTCAGAACTCTCTTAACGTCTTTTCTTTCCTTATTTCGCGATTTAGTCGACTTCCTTAACTGTATCAAGACCGCTTGAGACGCAATACTTGGCAACGCTAAAACTCTGCTTTCGCTCTGTCTGCTGGTGTTCCTATCCAGGGAAGGCAGAAGGGAATAGCTCCTACACATGCTACTGTAGACGCTGCTACGCATTGTTACATTGCATATTCTTGAACGGAGTTCCCTCGTCTTTTATCGCTTCTTTACCCTGAGCATTTCAAGGTGAAATGCAAGGCTTCTTTCGCCTATTGCGCGAAATAATAATCCCATGAGGCAGGTTGGCTAAGCTTAGGCCATAAGCAGCCCAAGATCCCTCCACCCAAGTTCACTACACTGCCCTTTTACACTTTTCACTTGTGTAGGGCCGTCAGCTGACCCTCACCAAATGGCTGTTAGGCTGGCTTGCGCGTGCACACATGATCCAACACCACTGTCTAGTTATTTAGACACTCCTTCTGTGGGTGTGGTGGGAGGACTACGAGGGCTGTCATGAGAAGGCTCTGGACTTCAGAACACCCCCAGCCGCCAGTAGGAGTAGGTGGGTGGGTTGAAGGGCCGGCCTCCCCAGAGTTTGGACTTGTACTCCAGCTTTTAGTTGTCGGGTGCCAGGGCGGGGGACTGGAGGAGATGTCAAAACTGAAGAAAGGAAGGGATCCGTTCTCTCGTTCCCCCAGTGGACTTTTCCCTGGGGAAGATGCCTATCTAATGGGCCGAGCAGAAGAGCGTCCTCTCCACAGGTCTTGTTTTTCCGAGCAACGGGTCCACCCCTGTCTAGGAGGTGCCCGGACAGACACACGCACCAAGAGCTCGAACTTCTCCTGCCAAGTGGCTGGGGGCGAGCAGAGTGGCAAGAGACAGTAGACCCGATAGTAAAACAGGCACCCGGAGCATTTGCCTCTTGATTTGGCCTCCGCTTGTGCAGGTCGGATTCGTGCCTCAAGCTAAAAAATAAAATCATTCCCCTTCTCTACTCGCCCCGGGAAGTGGATTGGAAATGGATGCATTATAAATGGATGCATATGACGGAGCCCCGCCTAAAAGTCTTGGGGAGTGATGTTCTAATTATTAAATTATCCAACACATTTCACTTTATAAAATTTTTGAAGGGGAACTTCTGAGAAACTAGTCTACAGAATTCCCGATAAAAGCATTTCCCAAATTCCTGCCGGCTGTTTTCTAGGAGCAGCCTGTTCCCTGCATATTTATAGGCTGAAAGACGTTGGTATTTTCATAAGAAAACAGCACTCCACGGCAGCCTCTGACGGGGCTTCTTCCCTCTGGGTTCGTCCAAAGGTTTTCGGGTTTTGCATTTTCGATAACATAAATGAAGCTTGGTTTATATTTTCTGGTCTTTAACCTGTATTTTCCTAAACAGCAGGTAAAGTGAAGTTTGCTCTTCTGTGCGCCTGCCTATATAGGTCTCTGTAGTCCGCCGGGGTCCTGGATTCCCTGTCAGCGGTAGGAGCTCGGCGTCGGTTTTGGCCGAAAGACAACAAACAGAAGCAGATCCTGAGCAGCAATCACGACTCAGAAACCTAAAATCACAAAGGATCAAATCCGGAAGGAGAGCTGAATTGGCAAAAGAGGAGAGACGGAGGGCGGAGAAGACTTGGTTTGCAGACAGGCGGCTTCCGTCTTTCGACCTTTGAAAAAACAACGTCACGAAATTAAAATAATACTAATGCGTGTTCTCCTACAACATTTATGGTGTGAGGACAGCTGCTTCACAGTCCTTCCAAGAACCTTGCGCGACAGGTTAACAGTAGACTGAAAGAGTGGTTTGTGGGGTGAAATCCAATGGACTCCCTGGTTTGGGATTCTGGAGTTGCCTGCAGCGCCCTCGCCTCCAGAAATACATGGACATCCCTGCCTTTCCATAAAGATCAACCTGTGGAGGCGGCTAAATTGAAAGGCCCTCCACGACAATCGGCACTGAGATGCAACAGGACCTATCTGCCATGTAATCCTAAACATGCCCACTCAGTAGGTCTAATTAACCGGCTAATGATCAATTAATGTTGCAGTCCTTTGCGCACTTAGTTGGGAGTAAGTCTAATTGAATTTAGCGGAACGCATTTCCCAAAAGATTCAGGTTCAGAGGTTTCCCGGGTTTTTAAAAAAGTAATGACGTCCAAAGATTAGCACAAATCTAGTCATAAATGTTTTAAAACTTGGTTTTGGATTTAAGTTAAATTACGTCTAATTCCTTCACTGGAGAAGGGTTCCCTGTAATTTTCTGAACTTGTATAAATTACAGAACACCTCTGGCTGGCAGGCACGTTGTGTGAAAGTGAAAGTGAAGTGGACAAGCTGAGACAAGTAAACGCGTCAACAAAGGGAGGAGGGTGTTCCATTGTAGTAAAGGGACCTGCGGTCAGAATCAGTTAACTAGATGGGAATGGAGCTGCTTTAAGACTTGGACCAACCGTCCTCTTTAAAACAACTCCCACAAGGTCAATCTCGTGCAATACCTGCATCTTTCCCCCTCCCCTAACTCGTGTTGACAGTCAGTAATCCGGAATGGGATCCTTTCATTTATAAATGTCCTTAAAGAAACCCACCTGCGTAAGGTCTCACCTAACAGAATCCCCACTAAGAAGTCTTCAGCAGCTACATTAAAAAAAACAAAACTGAAAACGAACTTCTTCGGGTAAAATGTAAATAATCTTAATGTAAAATTACAGCATGTGGTTAAGAAATTGTGCTAAACTGGATCTTTCGTTAGGCAATGGAATCATCTAAGTGTTCAAGGCAAAAAAATTCCTGTCTTACAAATGTGATCGGAATACTGTCCATTCCTGTAGATTTAAGCTTCCATAAACCTGTTGCTGTGCTTCTGGTAACTGAAAGGTGGAGAACAAGATGAGCACCAAACTGTGGCAACCTCCCCTTCGGCAGATACAAGGATAACTGTAGATCACGAGAAATGTTCTTCTCCGACAGGCCGTGTTAGCTTTCGAGGTGCCCCAGGATTCGCTGTTGTAGCCGCCGCAGGAGATTACGGGGTCTCTCTGCCTCCACCCTCTGCTGGAATTTGGAAGGGTCTCATGGCCAGAATTTCGATTTAGTTCATTTTTTGAAAGCAGGTTTCAACTAGTCCTGCAGGATATCAACTTTTTTTGGGTGCCTGTTTGCAACCTAGCCAGGCGCTGCGTAGTTGTCCTTAAGATCGGGAAGGAGGTTTCTAGTAAAATGAAGGCAGAATACCATCACCACCACCATCTTCAGGAGGAGGAGTTCTTGGGGCTGTCTTTCCTCCTCCATCCTTCCTTTCAGTAGATCTCCCTATGAAGTACGTTTATTTTTGTTGTGTGCCTTCAAGTAGTTTCTGACTTATGGTGACCCTAGGGCGAACTTATCACAGGGCTTTCTAAGGGCTGAGAGTGTGTGACTTGTCCAAGGCCACAGTGGGTTTTCATGGCCCAGCGGGGATTCGAGCCCTGGTTTCCAGAGTGGTTGTCCAACACTCCACCTAGGAAGTACTCCTACCCAGGGGCAAAAGATGGCTTTTCCTTTTCCTCCCAAACTCTGCCTTCTCCTTCCTCCTCAACGATCGGCGTCTCTTTCACCCGGACTCCTTTTCCTCCTGAAAAGTCCGGCGCCTCCTTGGTCTCCCTCCCGAGGCGCCCAGGGGGTGGCCCTCTTCCTGTATCTTGGCTCAGGGCACGGATAGGGGCGCAGGGTTCCCCTCTCCTGGGGTCTCTCAGGCTCTCCGCCCACGTTGGGGCCACTTTCTAGGAAATGCATAGGGGCGGGCACCCAAAACTTCCGAGCGCCCGGGCCTAAGAAGGGCTTCCAGCCAGGACCGTTTTAAGAAATTTTGGGGGCCCTTGCAATGCTTTATTTTGGGGGGCCCATATGTTTATCTCAGGGCAATGTAAGCTAACTCAACCTAAGCTATTCACAGTGCAGGATATTCAGATTATTACTAATCATGTTTTTGCAGGAGGGGGATTACTACGGGGCCCCCACAATGATGGGGCTTCCTGCAGACGCTGACCCCGCCGGTGCCTTAAACCGGCCCTGCCCAGAGGTATCGGGATTTCACTGGGCCTCCACCGTGCTCTTGGGAAATCCTTCCACTTCTCACCCCAGAAATTGGAGAGGGGCAATCGGGGAGGCAGCTAAGCGTGGTTGTCGCGACTCAGTCGTGAGAGAAAAATACTTTGCACGTGCTCAGGGGCACCCCGTCTTTTACTGCGGTTTTACCTATCTATCCCCCGGCCGATATTCCCCACAGGGTGGCGTCGAAACAAGGTCCCTCCCTCGGGCCGAAAGAAGCCTGCCGCGTCCGCGCCTTCTCTGCCCCGCTTCCTCTGGGCCCGAGGCGGGGACCGACCTGCTCCCGGCCTCGTCGTCTCTCTTGGCCGTCGTACCCTCCCTCCCAGGACCGGTTGAAGGAATTTTGGGGGCCCCTGTAATGCTTTATTTTGGGGGCCCCATATGTTTATCTTAGGTCATTGTCACCTAACTCAACCTAAGCTATTCACGGTACATGTTTTTGCAGGAGGAGGGTTACTATGCCCCCCACAATGATGGGGCCCCCTGCGGATGCTGACGCCGCCGGTGCCTTCAACCGGCCCTGCTCCCTCCCGCCGCTCGGGCGGCTTCCCCGGGCGCCGAGGCTGGGGCGGGAAAAACAGCCACTGCCCACCACCTCGGAGCTCGGGTTGCCCTCCCCGCGACTTCAGAAACTTCTCCAGCCCTTCTTGGAAAGGGCAAAAAGGTTGTTTAGAAATTGGAAGAGGTTTGGGGGTGTGACTTTAAAACCCCAAAGAAGGTCCTTTGAGCAGGTCCGCGAGGGAACGCCTAAAGTCTTGTAGCAAAGGAAACATTCTTGACATCAATACAGGTAGCCTACCCCCACCCCCAGCAGTTTAAAAAACCCTCCCTGCCTAGGAATGAAACCCTCCACACATCCCCTCAGGAGGAGAGCCAGCCGGTGAAGTCCGGGCCAGTGGCGATAACCCTCCCCAGTCATTACTGCCCAGCGGGTCAGCCCCCGGGCCCATCTGGAAGGGGTGGCCGAGGGGGAGCCGGGGCCTGGGAGGGGGGCGCCTCTGTTCTGGCCACAGGCCTCACGGCCCCAAAGTCGCGGCCCCCCCCGTCTCCTGGGGGTGGGGTGGACTTCCCGCCAAATTCCCGCGCAGAGTTGGGCAGCCAGACGCCGACGGCGACTCCCCGGGCTAGCTGGGGGGGGGGAGGCGGGACAAAAAGGGCCCGAGTGCAGTGGAGCCCGGAGGAGGCGGACCAGGGGGAGGAAGGCAGGCAGGCAGGCAGGCTGCTCCCCGGCGGTTCTTTTCTGTCTCCAAGGCTCCAAAGAGAAGGAGATGCGTCCGGGGGGGGGAGTCGTCTTGGACGGCCTTGGGACCCCCCCCCCAAACCGGAGCGCTCTTCCTCCTCCCTAACCCCGGGTTAGTCGGAGCAAAGCCCCCGCCGCTTCCTGGCAAGCCTTGGCCCGCTCTCCTCTTCCTGGCTGGCCTCCCTCTCCCATCGAGGGACCCCCGTCCATTGGCCCCTCTCCTGCTCTCAGGGGCCCCTGAGCTTCTCGGCCCAGCCCGGGCCCTTTCTGCCCACCGGGCCGGCTCTTCGCTGGCTGGCGCTCAGAGAAATGCCCGCGGGTAGGGGCTCCTTTCTGGTAGGCCCCGATGGCGGGGGAGGGGGCGGCGGGAAAGGCGGGCGGGTTGCGGGAGGCAGGGCGTGTTCTCAGTGCCTGCAGGAAGAACCCTGGCGCACACTCTGGCAAGCCTATGGATTAAGTGAATAAAGCAGGGCCGGTTGAAGGCACCGGCGGCGTCAGCATCCGCAGGGGGGCCCATCATTGTGGGGCTCCCTCCTCCTGCAAAACATGATTAGTAATAATCTGACTATCTTGTACTGTGAATAGCTTAGGCTGAGTTAGGTGATATTGCCCTGAGATAAACATATGCCCCCCCCCCAAATAAAGCATTGCAGGGCCCCGCAAAATTCTTTAAACCGGTCCTGGAGTAAAGTAAGGCAGCGAGGGGAGTGATGTGACCCACCATCCCCAGGCTCCGCGCCCTCAACAATGGGGCACCCGACAGAACGGAGGGGGCAGCACCTTGGCCCCTCTTACTTCCGTAAATGCTGGGGAGGAACTTTTTAAAACGCACCAAACAAAGATCTTGGACCTACCAGGGGAGCAAAAGCAAAGCAAAAAACCCTGAAGCTGGACCCCCCCCCTTTCCCATCGCACCCTCGCTGCGTTGTGGGGAAAGGAGAGAGAGAGAGAGAGCGCCTTGCTTTGGCAGCCACTCTTGTCTATGGCCAAAAAGTAGAAGGAACTCTAAGACAGGGTCCACCCCCGTCTCTCAAATACATCAGAAGAAGAAATGTGAAAGCAGTCTTTTCAAAGCCATCTTCCTTTTTTCACTGCTTGGCTGTTATATTTAGGTTTTGCAAATGCCTGAGAACATTCACATGGGTTCCACTGACGTTATTGCTTCTGCAGCCGCCTCACCGCTTTTGAGCGTTGGTGCCTTTCCCTAGTGAACAGACGACACAAGAACGTGTGAGGGTGGCTAAGACCAAGGACGGATGCCGAAGATCTTAAGGCATGCTTTACCCCTCCGTGGGAGATCTGTTTCCGCCTGCAGCCCCGAGGAGAAAAAAATTGGCCGCAAAATTCCAGCCAGTCTTAGCGGCTCCTCAAGGAGCTGTGGGTAAAGCGCGCAGCGCGCAGTCAATCATGCCTCCATCTGAATGTACTTCCCGTAGGTGAGCCCGTGTGTGTGTGTGTGTGTGTGTGTGTGCCTTCGAGTCACCTGTCGACTTATGGGGACACCATGAATTTCATAGTGTTTTCTCAGGCAAGGAACACTCAGAGGTGGTTTTGCCAGTTCCTTCCTCTGAAATATAGCCTACAGCACATGGTGTTTGTTGGTGGTCTCCCATCCAAGTACTAACCAGGGCCGAACCTGCTTAGCTTCCAAGATCAGACAGGATCTGGTGCTTTTAGGGTATTTATGCTTGTTACATATTTCTTGTACACTTAGTTCCTTGCGGGTGTAAAGTAGACTTGTACATATAGTTTTTTTCCTTGGTCACTTTCTTGAAAGTGGTCTTTTGGAGTGGTGGAAGGGGAGGGCGGCACACGAAGGTGGCTCTCGCTCTGAGACATTCCTGAAAAGCCTTCTCTAAAGAGGAGAAAAAGGCACCTCTCTCTTCGCCCAGCTTTGCTCCCCTTTTTTCTTTTTTCTTTTTATCCTCTGTCGTGTATTCAAAAAGTGTATAGTGCCTAGTGGTTTCAGGAATAGTAACAGCAACTTGTTACTCCTGCAGAAGCACTGGTCCTGCTCGGGGGCGGCCCTTCTCCACCTCGTTCTGTACCTGTAAGGCTCATTGGGCTCACTGCGTAGGATCGCGCCCTTACCCATGCAGACTTTCACTAGCGTTTTTCTATCTCAGAATTCAGCGCCAGAGCCAGCGTGACCACGGCTGATCATTGGACTGCGACTCTGGTGATCAAGGTTTGAATCCCCACTCAGCCATGGAAACCCACTGGGTGATCTTGGGCACGTCACACTGTCTCAGCCTCAGAGGAAGGCAAAGGCAACCCCTGCCTCAACAAATCTAGCCAAGGAAACCGCGTGATAGGGCCGTTTTAGGGTCGCCATAAGCCGGAAACGACTTGAAGGCACACATGCGCAACAAGAAAGCGTTTCTAGGATCACAGTCTTACTGGGTCAAAAGTCTCATCACAGTTGGGAAGGTTTGTATCCGAGTAAACATGTTTCGAACAGGTTAAAAAAATAAACAAGGCAGCTGAGCCCCCCAAGGTGCCGTTGGCGAGGAAGCTGGCCGGCTGAGGATGCCTCCCGCTGGCTCTCCCGTGCATTTCTGGCGGGCGTGTGGATGCAAGGTAGGGCGCGACGGGGAGGCCAAGCGGCGAGGCGGATGCTCCTGGCCCAGCAGTGCCTCGGCTCTGGCTGTCCCGTTGCAACGGCTCGGCCTGCCTTCGGTCTGGCCCGCCCAGGCGGGGTTCCCAACTACACCCCTGCAGTCCAGTGTGGTGCCCCACGAACTCTTCCCCGGCCAGGCCTGGGCGGCTCAACAAAAAGCACAAGGAGCCCAAAGTCGCCTCACCCCCTGCCCAGCCCACAATATTAAAGAAGGAGGTTGGAGACCCCCCCCCACATTCGGTTTTTAAATACTCCGCGGCTTTTGAATAAGATTAGGGGAGGGGGCGCCTGCGGTCGGGTCTTTTCTGTGCAATTCGCGTCCCTTTTGGTCTCCCTTGTTCTGACTGATGAAGATCGGGAGGCGATTCCGATCCACCCACCGAAGGCGCACCCGAGATTTACTTCCAGGGGTAGGATATGTGAGCTCTATTAATAATCATAAAAATCCTGCTAACCCTCTTTTTAAAATTAATAACTCTGTAATTATAATAATTTTATGTGCTTTTTTATAAGAAGAGGTTAATGTTGTCACAGTGTGGGGACAGGAAGGGGGAAGTCAAGCGCGATACCGCTGCTTAAACTGACACCTTCCTATTTTATTAGGAGACATTATTATTATTAGACATCTGCAGGTAGAGAATTAAAATTAAAATCGCTTTCAACAATTCAATACACTTTTTATCAGCCATCTATCTGAAAATCAGGAACATTCATCATCGGAGGCATTCTCCCTGAAAACAAGAACCCATTCAAATTTTATACAAATTATCATATTTATCATAGTCTGAAAATCTGGAGTAACGTCTCCACAAACTGTCTGCCAACTCCCTGGGGAATTGAATCACACTTCGGAGCAGCTAAAAGAGATTCTCTCTCTTCCTCCCTCCCCTCCCGCCCCCTTCCTCTCTTAACCCCTTTCCCTAATACAGAAAACCTGACAGAGACTAGAGAACAAGGCGGCGGAAGAGCCGGGAAGGCAGTTCAAACAAAAGGTCCGGGAGCAGCCCGCCCTGCCCCAATCCAGGCCACGGTTCCTAAAGTCGAAAGGGCTTCCCACATTTCTGTTCAGTTTACTTTTAAGTAGCTGGTGAGAGCCAGTGTGGTGTAGTGGTTTGAGTGTTGGACTAAGACTCTGGAGCTCAGGGTTCAAATCCCCCGCTAGAGGCCTCAAAGGAAAGCAAAGGCAACCCCCCCACCAACAAATCTTGCCAAGAAAACCCCATTATAGGTCCCCCTTAGGGTCGCCATAAGTCGGAAGCGACTTGAAGGCACACGACAACAATTGTTTAGAGTAGCCGGGGCAGTCTCATCCCCCTTCCCAAACCCAATGAGGGCTTAAAATTAGAATTGTCGGAATAATTTCTACGAATATTGAAAGTGTGAAGCAAATTCTATTTTTATCTTCCATCCCCAATATTCTTTTTATTTAGAGGGTTGTAGACTGAAGGGAAGTAAAGGCACCAGAGATCCCGTCTGATCTGGGATGGTATGCAGGGTCGGCCCTGGTTTAATACTTGGATGGGAGACCGCCAAGGAATGGCAGGTGTTGTAGGCTATACTTCAGTGGAAGAAACTGGCAAAACCACCTCTGAGTATTCCTTGCCTAAGAAAACACTATGAAATTCATGGGGTCGCCATAAGTCGACAGGGAACTTGAAGGCAGGCACACACACACACTGGCGAGCGTGGTAAATCTGAAACAAAATTTTACTGTTATTGTTTTCCCGCCCACATTTCCTTCCTGTGGAGGCTAAGAAAATAGACCCACGAGCCGACACATTTGCTGGCCCAGGTTCAGCACGAACCCCCTGCCTCCCATACAGGAGACTAGTTGTCGAAGCTCCCCTTGGGCTGACTTTTATTCTGAACACCCTTTCTCACAACTGAATAAATACTACACACACGCGCGCGCACATATACAGTGTAGTGTAATGGTTTGAGTGTTGGATACCATCCTTAAGCTAGGAGACCAGGGTTCAAATCCCCCCCCTCGGCCACGGAAACCCACTGGGTGACCTTGGGCAAGTCTCACTCTCTCAGCCTCAGAGAATGGCAAAGGCAACCCCCCCCCTCAACAAATCTTGCCAAGAATCTTCTCTGAACAAATCTTGCCAAGAAAATCCCTTTGGGTCTTCATAAATTGGAAATGACTTGAATGCACATAACAAGAGAGCGAGAGAGAGAGAGAGAGAGAGAGAGAAAGAAAGAAAGAAAGAAAGAGGTATGCATATGTATATATATACATATGGGATGGAAATGGGCATGTTATACACATACATAAATACATATGTGAAAGGATGAGTCCAACCAGTTATCTATACGCACTATGCTTGCTCTAAGTGTAACTATATGAATATTTATAAATGACAGCGACGCCAACAGATATAAAAGTGTACACATGAAACCCTCGAGTCCCTCCTCCGCTTCTCTCCCTCCCATAACCACACCCAAACACCTACAAAACAAAGACTACCAACACACCCCTCGGTTTCTTGGTTGTTACAGTCTTGGTCTGTGTATTACTGTGACAGGATCCCGACGCCAACATGTTGCGACCATGGTGGCGGCCAGTTAGTGGCTTCACAAAGGAGACTCCCGAGTTCTGCTCTCCCGTCTGGAGTCAACAACGTGCGAATGAGCACGTGGAGCCGTGTAAAGAGAGCCAGAGGAAGATGCGTGCCAAAGACCACGCCAGCTTGCCGTCTTTGGACCGCAACGCATCCCCGAAGAAGCCCTCCGAGCAGCGGGAGGCCTCGGTCGCCTCCTTCCAGAAGGGGCGCCCTTCCGCGGGAGGCTGACTCAGGAAGGCCGGCTGGCTCGTCCGGGGTCTCCCGCGCCCCCCCTCTGGCCACCCCCCTTTCTCTTGAATACCTAAAGCGCAAGGGTCCCGATTTTGGGGAGCTGGCAGTTGGCCAAGGGTTGCCTTGAGATTAACGTCGGGTCGTCCACTGACGAAGAGTTCTGTGCAACTTACGAAGGCGGCGTGGGTCAGGAGAGCAAACGAAGCGGAAAAGCTGGTTCCGTTTATCTGGTCCACGCTTTGTCCGTCCTTCGTTTTCTGGACCCCTGCTTTGAAGACCTGCTTCAGACTTTAAGGATAGTAGCAAATCCTTAAAGTCTCGCCATCGTAATATTCGAAGAAAATAAACAGAGATCTGTCCCGACGTCTTAGACGTCTCCCAGGCCAAGGGCGCAGGGAGAAACTTTCCTGCCCGTGGCCTGTGTTTTCCTCCTCCACGCCTCCCCCAAGAGTCCCCTGGGGTTATGGGGGTTATAGGGATGTCGCCTTAGTGTGGCCAGAGGCAGGGTCCCCCTCCACCGTGAGGATGCCATTGGAGATCTCCCCCCCCGCAAAGCTTTGCTCTCAATGAATACACAAATAGGCGGGAACAGAAGTTGCACGGGCAGCCTTTTAAGCGGGTGAGGAGGGGAGGGGGATCTGGTGAGCCTCTGACTCAACCGTGGCTTCCCCCTTAAAAGGATGCTAGGCTGGGGGCTCCCCATTCCTTCCCCCCTCTTTGGGACCCCCAGAGCCCTGTTGAGCTCCACCAGTGTGCGCGAGGGCGTTTCTTTTGTTCCTCCAGGCTGTCCGCACGGGGGTCTCCCTCCTTGGCCCCCTCTGGCCCGCGGGGGAAGACGGCTTGGAGCGAAGCAGCCGCCACGCGAGGCTGTGGGAGGGAAACAAAGACACGAAGGAACATACTGAGTTGAGCTGAGGGGCAGCCGGGGAGGCTTTCCGGGTTTATAGGTTTTTCGTGGGTTTGTTTCCCCCCAGGGCTGTGAGGCCGTGTTCTGGAGGAGTTTACTTCTGACGTTTCGCCTGCATCTGTGGCTGGCATCTTCAGAAAATGGTTGGGTAGGAGTGTGTGTGTGTGGGGTTATATACTGTGAACCCCTGTTGGGGAGGATATGTAAATTTGTGTATTTGAATGGCTACTTCCCACACATCCCTAGGCCACCATTCTTTGAAAATGTTAGCCACAGATGCAGGCCAAACATCAGGAATAAACTCTTCCAGAACACGGCCTCACAGCCTGGAAAAAAACCACGGAAAACCCTATGGATGCCAGCTGTGAAACTTTATTCGGGTTTTGTTTTTAAGAAAGCATGGCAACAAGAGTCTTGGTGGCGCTTGGAAGGCGAGCAGGCTCGTTTTAGCCCGGGGTGTCCTGTGAGGAGAAGGAGGCCCCGGAGGAAAGGGCTCGTAAGCCACAGGAAGTTTCGGCGGGAATAAACCCGTGCCTTGAGAGGTGCGACAAGGCTCTGAGCTGCTGAGGCGAACGGAACGGGCGGGCGAGGGCGCGGCGTTTTGGGGTCGCCTTCCTGGCCGCCTCCGAGTCCGGCGGACGCAGCCGAGCGGGAGGACGCCCCTGAGCCTTGCCCCCCACCCTCGGCATAGGCTCCCCACCTAGCCACTTCCAGGCCCAGGCGGCGCCCCCCTTCCTCGCCCGGCCCCCCAGTGGAGCGCTCTAGATGGGGGGCGACGCCGGCCGCAGTCCCGGCGAAAAAAAAAAAGAGTTCCAATACAATGTTTGTTAACTAGGTTATCTAGGCCGTAGAAGGTTTTAATGTTGAATTTTATAGCTTTACCACGCTCTACCGTCCTTGTGAATATTGTAATATTGCATTTTTTACAAGTTACTCTTCTGTTAATGTTCCAGCTAGTAACTTTTATAATCCTCCTCAATGAAATTTTTTTGTATTCTTCCGCACCGTTAACCTCAATGGCGGCACCTCAGCCCCTGGCAGGAGGCAGAGAGATGAAATGAATTCCTCTTTAATCAGAAATAATAATAATAATAAAAACACACACACGCACAAGGCTCCCTCGGCCTCTCCCCACTCCCCCACGCCCCTCGCCGGCGACGGGGGACATGGCGGGGGAGGGCCCGGGGAAGAGTCGCTCGCCCCCCCAAGCCCCCTCATTTCCCTCAGTCAGGGGTCTTCCGGGAGGGGGCGCGCGCGGACGCCAAAGGGCGGGCGGGGTGCGTGGGGGTGGGCGCGCGCGCGTCGCGGCTGGGCCGCCTCGAGGCGTGGCGTCTTTCTCCTGCCGCCTCCTGGCCACTTCCCGGGTGGGCTGGGAAGACAGTGGAGGGTGCGCCTCTCTCCTGCCGGGGGTCTCGCTCGACGCCCTCTTTGGCACTTGCCGGCTCCGGTTCGAAGACCGCGAACGCAGGGCCGGTTTAAGGGATTTTGCCCCCCCCCGCAACGCTTTATTTTTTGGGGGGGGCATATGCAGGCCGGTTTAAGGCACCGGCGACGTCAGCATCCGCAGGGGGGCCCATCATTGTAGGGGGCATAGTAACCCTCCTCCTGCAAAAACATGATTAGTAATAATCTGAATATCCTGTACTGTGAATAGCTTAGGCTGAGTTAGGTGACATAGCCCTGAGATAAACATATGGGCCCCCCAGAATAAAGCATTGCAGGGGCTCCCAAAATTCCTTAAACCGGTCCTGCCCATATGTTTGTATCAGGTCAATGGAACCTAACCTATTCACAGTACAGTACAGGATATTCAGATTATTACATCATTTGTCACCAATAATATGTGGCGAAGGTCAGAAGCCTTTTTACTAATAATGTTTTTGCAGGAGGAGGGTTACAATGACACCCCCCCCCCAACAGTGATTCCCCTCAGGCTGCAGGTGCTGCAGGGCCCTTAAACCAGCCCTGCCCCGAAGAAAAAGACAGGAAACAGTCGAATGGCTGGCCTTTGCTCTCCTTCAATGCGGGCCAGGTTTGCCACCAGAGACACCCACCTCACATTCCTGTGGGTCAGCCGTTCCCTTGGGCCAGCGTCAAGTGATCTTGATCTGTTCATCATCAGGATGGCTTTCCTTGCTCCATTTAGAGTCAATTGGAGGACTCCAGCCTTTTCCTTCCCCTCCGCCCTTCCTTCTGGACTCCCCCCCCAGCGTGTGCTGCTCAGTTGCCCCTTTCCCGGCACCCAGTCCAACCCAGTCCTGGAGGATGAACAGGGTGGCTGCATTTCCTCTTGACCAATGCAAAGCAGTCTCTTGGGTGACAATACAAAAGGAAAGGTCCAGGGAAAGAGAAAGGGCCCATCTAAATGGCGAAAATACCCCACATGGAATTTGCGGGGAATCCTACCTGTCTAAATGGGATCCAGCACCAATCCACACTATTCGGAAGGAGGGCCCGCCCAAAATGGCAAAAACAACAGGGTAAAAGCCTTTGCAGATTTCCCTGTACTTTTTCAAAAACCACAAGGTGGGTGTGCGTTCCTGCTAGTTTGGACTATCAAATGACAAGAAATTTGAAGGGGAGCTCAAAGCTGACTGGCTGCATGAGAGTAGAGGTGGACTTGCTAGCAGGGCAAGCACCCACTATCACCATGTTGGATTTTTGCCTTAATGATCAATCGCTAAGGCAATAAAACAGGATGAATATGTTCTGTTTTGCTTTCCTATAAAATTGGAAAATCTCTCTATCACACCAGTGCACCTTGGGATGACTTTAAACAAAACAAAACATGGCGGTGGTGAAGAACTAATGTAAGTCACTCACAGCCGCCATCCAGAATGCGAGGCTTATGGGGGCTCCCCTGGCCAGCGAAACCATTTAAACATGTCGCTGTTGCTGCGAGATGCCAATACTACAAGGTACTTTGGATTTCCGCCCCCTCGTGTAGATGGGCCTAAAGACAGAGGGGGAGAACTGGGGTTTTGCCCTTCCACAACAACCTATAGTACTGTGCAGGTGCCTCTTAGGCTGCTTTTCTCCAGGAGGCTTCAGCATTTCCCAACAGCTCTGGCCTTTTGCATTTGTTTTTAAGGAGCGCAAGAAGCACATTTTGATTTTGGGCCAATAGGGAGCTGGAAAAGAGCACAAACATCAGTTTTACCATGTTTTCCAGTGTCTCTTATTGTCTTCCCAATGACTAGCTGAGGCCTCTTTCAGATTGGCCTAAAGACTGTCAGCCTGGCAATAAAGCTTGCAATTGTTGCCACCACACCTAGTCCTTCCTTTTTAGTGTGCTCTTTTCCATTCTTTTTTGTGGGGCTCTTTGTGGGACCTCCTCTTCACACTGGTTCCAGCTTAAAGTAAATGGCTCCACAAGTCTTTAAGGTATATTAAAATAGCTTTACTCACAACCTTCATGTGCATTTCCAAAGTATACAGATAGAAAACTTGAAGATAGACAGGAATAACAAAAATATATCTTGATAGCGACATCTCTAAAACAAAATATTCTGGAAACCCCTTTTGAGGCATGCTGCCTCCAGAGGGAGTGAATGGTGACTGGACTTTGTGTCTTCCAGACAAAAGAGAATGAAAGTACTTCCTTCTTCCGGAAGACTCTCAGGTTACAACAGGAAATTATCTCATCCTTTCTGTTTACATTCAACCTAGCTCAATCTAATAGTAAACAAACCCAACATATTGGATTGCCACTATATCCCAGCAGCAACAAATACAGCAACCTCTAGCAACCTCCTAACATATTTGCCCCATTTGGAGGAGCCCTGAGAGTAGGGAACCAGAGCAGATTGAAGCCCTCTGCTTCCATATGAAGTACTCTGAACTAGTTTTTCCTAGCTTTAATTTTTTTCTATGTATTTTGTTTGTCACACTGGATTTTCCCCCAGAAAGGAGGCTTATAATTATCAAAATGAAAATAGCAAAATAATATAAAGTATCATCTACTTACTGTCTTTCTAACAATCACGTTTGCATGAAATAAAACATGCATATGCTTTTCATTTGTAGCACACTGGCTATGAATCTCCTTTCAAGGCCAAGCCTTTCCATCATTCAAATCCCTATATTTTGTTCTTAGGAAAGAAAAACTTAGGAAAGAAAAACTGATACAGCTCATTCATTGTGCCTGTAACTGCACTCTGGAAAGTTTTGCATTTTTACACATGTAATACTATCTGTGACATACATCTCTCCCCACCCTGCAAACACTATTTTTTTTTTACTTTAAGTTAGTTTTATTTCAGACTTAACCTACTTCTCCAGTGGTAGAAAGTGACATAGCAATCTTACACAGCTGATGTAGAGTAAATCAAAAGCAAGCAGTAACATAGGACACTACACACAGAGCAGCATCAGTCCCATAAGCAAAATCATATCTTTACAGTGATCCATTCCCTCCCATCCCAGGCTTCTCCCTGCCAGCCAGCTTCAAAAACTACAATTTAGTCTCTCACTCAAATTGAATATTGCCATTTTCCCCTCTACAATTTTGCACAGACTTGTCTAAGCAGAATACAAGTTTCTTGTCAAGTAGGTGTGACAAGCACTCCACACGGAGGAAATGATGTTTAATGTAATGAGCCACCAGGACTGTTTGTGGATGGTCAACCACATCAAGTCTGTGGGGAGAACTATTTTAAGTAAAATATTAATGTCTGATTAGGCTATGTAATTCTTAAGTCTTATTCTTATAAGTTTGCTTTTATTATTTGTTGGAAGTATGGAGCAAGCTTCTTTCTATGCTGGATTATATAACTTCAGATTTTGATTTGAATAAAGTGAGAGGCCATCCCTCCTCAGTACATATTTAGGCCATGTAAATGGCCTCAGTGTGTCCTGGCTGATCCTGGAAGAGGACTTTTGAGAGAATTGTGTAATAGCTATGAAGGGTTTGGTCCAAGCAGAAAGATCCTTAATCCCAGACATGGATTTGACTCCTTATGTCATCTATACAGGGAAAACCCACCACTTTCCCACTTATCACTGGCTGTAAGTTCAAAAAAGCTGGCTAAAGGGTATTACGACAAGGGGGACACTAATTTGTATTAAAAGATACCGAGTATGAACCCTTTAACATACTTTTTTTTTTACTGGTAAGTTTAGGAAAGGTATGATCAGAGTACATGGAGTTTCTGGTTAAAAAGTAATGAAGAGAAACTGATTTCTGAAGTGAAAACGAGAACAGAATTCACAATTTATTAGGTAAGTATTTGCCACTGGATCAAAAATTTCTCGTATGTGTAAAATCTATCTATCTATCTGTCTATCCATCCACCGTGTCCTGATCTGGTGGCAAATATATATTTTTGTCCTGTTCTGATCTTCTAATAGTTCCCAAGTAAAATGCCAACAATGCTACACATCAGCTCATTTCTGTTTGGTTGGGAAACAGAGTACAGTCTTTGACTTTACAATCTCTGTTCTTCTCTGTGCACAGTAAAGAAGCCTTGACCACACAGGCTTTAAAAAGGTCTCACAGCCTTTCTTTTCCAAGTTACAAAGTTCCTGCTTGGAAAATCATGTCTAGATTCAAGTTCCTTTTTGATTGCTTTCATCAGGATCTGCCCTAGATGATAAACACCACTTACAATTTCCAGATAGTCCCCCCACCAACAACAGAGTACTACAAATATTTGTAGTAATATTTCAACACTATATTGGCACAATATTATAGGTTTTCAGTTTGGCTATTTTAGTTCAATGTAATGTAGTTTGTCATTGTATACTTGTCATTGTATACTTAGCTTTTTACACTGGGATAATTTGATGTACAATGCTGCATTTTATTGTTATACTACTTTTAGGGCTCTCAAGCAGTTAAAGAATTTGTACGTGACTGATCATTTGCCTTTTAGCCAATTTATTGACTAATTAATCTATTACAATTAAATATTACTGCACATAAGGAAAGGCTGCTTTTTAGAAATCTTGGAGGAAACGTGAGACTACTTACAAAACTGGAATCTCTTGTTCAACCTTTTCTCTTTTTTGTGGGGAGGGTAGGGTTCCACAAGGGTCTTGTTTTGGTTCATTGTTTTTACATTCTTTCCCCATAGGGACTCATTAAATGCCACAAGTTTCAACTCCACCTATACATTGATGAACACTAACTATATGTCTCTTTTCACTTTCATCCAATTCCATGTCTTCAGCTGTGTGTCCAAATATTTCTATGTGAACAGTCATACAACATTTTTAGACTCAGCTGAAATAACAGATTGAATGTTACAAGCATCCGTGTACTTCTTTCAAACCATTAGCCAATTTTCAATGTGGAGCACTTAAAATGCATACAGATGTTTATGGGGGATTTCTATGTTGTTTGTGTGCACACTGATGCACAACTGCAGGCTTAAAGAAAAGAGCTTTTAACATTAATGCCTATTACAGTACTTACAGTACAGTAGTAATTTAAATTGTCCAGTTGTTGCCCCCCCTCCCACCCAAGGCACATAACCACACTGGAAACCCCCTAATCCTTTAATGATCTTTTAGTATGCATTACTAGATAATTCAGCTCATAGCAATAAGACTGATATAAAAAGAATGCTAACCTTTCTAAAATATTACATTGAAGCAGGAGCATCTCACTTATTTATTATTACATTTTTATCCTGTCTTTCTTTCAAATCTGTATCAGTTTATCCTCTTAGTAACCCTGTGGGGTAGGCTGGGCTGACAAATAGTGGCTGGCTTCAGATCATCTAGTGAATTGTGAAGGCTGGGGGGAAATGGCTGTGAACATGCATGAGGAAAAATGATGGAGTGGGAGGGAGCAAGACAGTTTCATGGAATTGTTGAATCACTCACATGTGCCTGAGCCCCCTTCCTCTGTATATCTATTTCCTTCTTGCCCTCTATTGTGAGATGTCAGGATGGGATACATTTAAAACAATATAAACAGTTTAAAAACAGTTCCAGAACTCCAGAAAAAAACCAGAAATTAAATTGAATAGAAACATATTAAATCACCAGAGTAACACAGCTGAAAAGGCTAAAGCAGTTAAACCCTATGCGTGCACTTTAGAAAGCAGTAAGATTAAGTCCTAATGGCTTTAATAATAAAGCAAATTTTAAGTTGGTGCCTAAAAAAGACCAGTGTTGATACCAATTGGGCCTCTAAGAAGAGAGTATTCCACAAATGGGGTGCCACAGCAGAAAAGGCCCACTCCTATGTCCCTGTGTGGTATATTGTTCCTACTAGTGGGACTTGAAGTAGGGTCCTACCAGCAGATCTCTTGGGCAGGTATATAACAGGAAAGATGATCTTTCAAATATCAAGGTCCCGAGCCATTTAGGGCTCTGAACGCCATCACCAGCACATTGAATTCAGACCAGAAGTGAATTGGCAGCCTGTGCAGCTGCTGTAAGACTGGTGTTATGCGTTGTGTAGATGATACTCCCAAGCTAGGGTCTTCTCCACCTCATCAGGAAGTGTTGTGCTATTTCTATCCTATCTCTATCTTACCCAAGCTACCAACAGATTGCAACTGATGAGCAGTGACCAAGTACAAGACTCTAGATTATGATATAACATTTTAAGGTGCACACTTCAAAGAGAAAATGCAGAACCTGATACAGACTGTAGGGCTTGCGGGGGGTGGGGATAGGGTTCATCTGACTTTGGTATTCATAGGGACTCTCCTTCATTTTCCCAAGTCCAATCCTATTTCAGGGCCTGGCCTCTCACAGAACATTTATCTCTTTACCTGTCCCTGTCCCTGTTACCTGCGGCAGTTCAGCTGCTCCCTTGCCCACTCCTCAGGTAATCCACCAGTTAGGACCACATAGTTAAGCTTATTGGCTTGCAGAAGAAGCCTTCAGTCCATTTTTAATTCCTCTCTCTCATTTGTTCCATCTACTCAGTTCATTTTCAGTCATGTTTCTCCTTTCACATTGTGACCAAAATCTGTTCTTTTTTCAGTCCTCCCCTTTTAGTCTTTGGGTGTGTGTGTAAGGGAAAAACAAGAACTGGGTCGGGGAGTGGAGGTTCAGTTTCCCCTACTTGCATATGATGGTCCCAATCTGGATCAGGAGCCCACACACATTTTTGTGCAAACATGAGCAGGTCAGCTGCATGCTATATATGTATTTGACATACCATGTAGTTCTCTAGTCTCAGTATAAGCAACTCCACTTGCGCCCTTCTCTTTTTCCATCACACAGGAGATTTTCAGACAGGCAAAAATCGCTCCTTGCCGCGCGAGCAGCCTCCCGAAACTGCTGCGCGGCAAGGGTCTTCTTCGGACGACGCTGTGCCTCTGGCGAAACCGTCCGTGTCACTTCCGTGAAGCTTGGGACGGCTCCGCGTCATATTTCAAGCACGGAGGCTGCCCGTGATTGAAATATGACGCGGAGCCGTCCCAAGCTTCACGGAAGTGACACGGACGGTTTCGCCAGAGGCACAGCGTCGTCCGAAGAAGACCCTTGCCGCGCAGCAGTTTCGGGAGGCTGCTCGCGTGGCAAGGAGCGATTTTTGCCTGTCTGAAAATCTCCACACACTCTCTTTATTTCCTCTATTGTCAAAATGCAGACTGGTAGCTCCTAACTTGTCTTTTTATTTATCTGTGTTACCTTCTCAATTGTCATGCAGAAACTTGGTTCCTGAATCCTACTTTACCTAATTTATGAAAATTACATTTTGTCTGTTCAGGTGAATTATTGTCATTTGTTTCATGTAGAAAAATAAAGTGCATGGTCTGCCCTTGATGCTGATACTAGGTCAGCTGACCATCCCTGACATCTTCTCTTTGGTTCATCAGTTTCTTAAGGCTTTATACTGTGAATGTTCTTTACATGATTCTCTGTACCCTTTCATTATGGCCATGAAGCAAGGGAAATGCCTTGGGTCAGGCTCCTCCTGGTCATAGTTGCATGAGTTCACTCTAGAGGCTGCAAAATTAAAAGAGCTTCCTTCTCCTTTACAAACACAAACAGGCCATTTCCTCTGTTCAGGTGATAAAGATCTGGTTCCTCATTTAAAGACCTTGTTAGCTGATAGTCATGAATAATGTGCTTGAGTCTCAGAGCTCAAAGGTTAATTTAATAAAAGGATCAGCTCACACATTCTGAGTAAAGATAGATAGATACAAAGACAGATTCATTGTTCTTTTGCTCATCAGCCGACAAAGTTCACAGGTCTCCCTTTTAACTCATTTATTTATTAGAAAAATAAATATGACACACCAAATTTAAAATGTATACTGTAAAGATATAAAGCAATTCAATTGACAATCAGATTTTTAAACTAACAAATATAGGAATCACCCCCCCCAATAGATTATCGGCAATATCATCAGTCTGGGGAGGTCTTATCCAAATTGTATGTTCTGTTAAACATGCTTTTTATAAAGTGCATTTAAGCAGTCTACTTTTATTGTGAAGGAATGGCAGCCAGACTGGATCTTACATGGCAGGAGCTGCTGACTACAGCTTTGGAACTGCAAAATCTTGTACAGAACCACCTTCTGATCCTGAACCATTTCCACCCACCCAGACTGAACATGGCTCCTTCTGGGGAAGAAATAGCTTCCTGTGCTGTCTCAGTGGTATTTTGCTTGAGGAACAAATCTATTTGACCTTTGGTGTGTCTCTGTATACTTTGTTTCTGATCTCTGACTTGTTCTCTGACCCTGCCTCCTGATCCTTGGTTCCTCATCAGCCCTGACTCCAGGTTCCTAGTTCCTAGCTTGCTCTAGACTGCTGCCCATGGGCCAGTGCTGATAGCTTGGCAGTTCCCTGCTGAAAGTATCTCTGTTGGCTGCTGTGTACTTGATCTATCTATGTAATGCAAACAGCACTTTCAGGGGCAATTGCAGCAGAGACAGGAAAGGCTGGGTGAGAAACTAGCATGGCCCCTTTCTATGAATTCCTTCTCAACACAAAAATGGTCAGCATACGTGATCTTCTGAGCATTTGATTTACCATTATTTAAAAATCCACATCAAATCGTATCGTATTTTTTAAAATTAGAAATGCATCTGAAACATCGGTGACATATAGACTCAAAAAAGGCAACACTTGTATTCAGAAAATCAAGCAATTTGTGAGACTTTTCCTTTTTTGGAAAAGAATATACAGTTGTCCCTTCACATTCGTGGGGGTTAGGGGCCGAAGACCCCCATGAATGTGAAAAAACAAAGAATAAAATGGCCTCCTCCCCCTGCCCACCCGCAACCACACCACCCTCCCTAAAGTGGCGACTGGGCCTCTAAAGCCCTGCTGGCCACTTTCCTCCCCCTCCCCTCCTCCTCCCTAAAGTGGTGATCGGGGCTTCCAAAGCCCCAGTCACCACTTTCCTCCCCCTCTCCCCTCCCTAAAGTGGAGATCAGGGCTTCCAAAGCCCTGGTCGCCACTTTCCTCCCCCTCCCCAAAGCGGAAATTCGCGAATATGCGGAATTGTGAATGTGAAACCCGCGAGTGTGGAGGGACAACTGTAATTTAGAGTCTAAGTGCTCATCTACACCAGCCAGAATACATTGGCCCCCCACTGGCATATCCTGGTTGCGGAGGTAGCCCTTCTGCCCCCATTACCTGGAGAAAATGTGTCCACATAGGAACCCCAACTTATCACTGCAGCCACCGCTGCTGCCATTTCCCTTGTTCTGCTGGGTCCTGGCAGCTGGCTGTATCATGTGAGAAGCTTCCTGCACGTGACCAGCCTTGTTCACATGCTGCAGGCCTGCTGCCCAGACCCAGAAGAGTAAGGGCAACCGGCAGCAGCAGCAGCAGCAGCAGCAATGAGGGCCTGCCTGCCGGGATGGGCTCCTATGGAAACAAAGTAAACTGGGTAGTATTTTAAAAGGCAGTAAAGGGCCCTATCTTGGCTTGCCCCCATCTCATCCCATATCTGCCCCAGGGGTGGTGAGGACTGCCTGGGGACAGAATGGGGCAAATGTCCTGCATTGTTTGGACTGCAGGGCTCTGAGCCAGGGGCAAGCTGGGGTATTTGGCCAGTGTAGACAAGCCCTTAGGCTCAAAGGCAATGAACAGAAAGATTAGGGCAAATGCTGGGCACCTTTGTGCTGTATGCCACATAAAACCATTGTGATATATCATTTTCACGTTGAGGAGGCAAAACTTTTTGGTATTATTCACATTATGTTTCATTTATTTTGTTGCAATGATTAAAAAACATATATTTTCCCAAGCATCATGAAGGAACCAAACAGAGGATCAAGACACAATATTTTGCTCCCTTACTTCAGTGAGAACTATTTCAGAGAAGGCAGCCTGAGGGTTACAGGGTCATCATCATCATCATCATCAAATGTGCTCTCTCAATTGGTGTAAGACATATGTTTGTTATAACATGTGCTTTTTAAATCCATTTATCTTGCATTTAGCATGATTTACTTTATGATTGGTCATTGGAAGGTAAATATGAGCTTTGCAACCAAGTCTAATTGCTGAAGCATTTATCTTTGAGGAAAATGGCTTGATCAGAGAGTATGCTGTCCTCTTAGTGTCTAGTTTGTCTCAGCTGAAATAGCCCAGTGAAAGAATTTAAAACCTGAAATGTTGCCACAGAGCAGAAATGACTCTCACCTTGAAAATTATTGAGAAAATGTTCCTCCTCAAATGTTTATTTATTTATTTATTTATTTATACCCTGCTCTTCAGCCACAAGGCTATCAGAACAACTTACAAATTGTTTTAAGCAATAGCAATTTACACATCTATACTGCAACAAGCAGCTTCCTATGTGTGTTAGCTAATTGCCCCCACAAGCCGGGTACTCATTTTACCGACCTACGAAAGGATGGAAGGCTGAGTGAACCTTGGAGCCCTCTGGAATTGAACTTGCAACGTGGTGACTTGCAGTACTGGTATTTAACCACTGCTCCACCAGGGCGCAGTGACATCAAATATTATTGAAATATTTTTGAGTACTTCTATGTTTTCCAGATCCAACAATTTTTATTACTATTGCTAGATACCTGAGGTTATTTGACTTCAATATTTGATGTGCTATGGGATTTGCCTTTTAAAAAATGTATTGGGTATCTAACATCATTTGAGATGTCATATATGATGTGTGCCAAAATCAAAACAATCAAGAAATGCCAACATCATAACAATAGCACTCAAATTATAATCTTTCAAATAAGATATGATTTAAAAATGTTAATTTGAATGGTAACTTTCATATTCAAAATGTAAATGATGAAACTGGATATATGTATGTGTATGTGTGTATACATACATACAAGGAAATTGTAATAAGTTCATTACAAAACCCTGCTCATGCCCACCTGCAACTGTCCTGTATTTGCCCCACAAACTATTCAGGGATACTGTCTGGTGCTTACTCCACAAACTGAATTCAACCTAAATTAGCCTTAGGAACATGACTGCAAATGTAATGTATTCATGCCAAACTGGATGTTGTCAGTTCATGGATCTAACATCTGGGAAACATCCATGGATTTGGAACATTTTAAATTCACTAGAATTTCAAATCTGGACAAATATTTGTTTCAGCCTCAGTTTATGTAATAATGTGCATATCTAAGTTCTTGCAGATGGTTCTTGTTTGAGAACAGATGCCTCTTGATGAAAAAGCGTGAAATGATATTTTCCTTTCATGGTCCCTGCTACAGCTAGCTCCAGGATGATAGGAAAATATTTTTGTCTATCAGTTAAAGCATTTTAGATATAGCAGCCTGCTTTTGTCCTGTTAGTTTCTTTGATACTTAACCAGTCACTACAGGGAGGAAGAAGTGAAGTTTATACAGCAGAAAGGTTAATCTCCATTTCTGCAGAAATTTTACAAAATGCCAGTAGCCCCTGACCCATAAGACGAATATAAGAATCCATATGGTGATCATGCTGTCATTAGGCCAACCAAAAGGGTACGACCAGGCAAAAAGAAGACCCAAAGCTACTATTTTAAGTGAAGAATCCTTGGAAGCTGTGTTCGGAATTTAGGAAAGCCTGAAAAAAGAACAAGGCCAGACCAATAAATACTCTTTCTGTGTGGGCATACACCATGATTAACAATAAATATACCATACTTATAACAATAAATATACCATACTTAATATATATTAATAAATATAACTACAAAATTATATAAAACATTATTGCATATTGTTGAAAAATCAAAATACTTTCATTGTACCTTGCTCAAAATTACATCCTGGCTCCTACATAAGTAATGAGTTCACACTTTGCCCAGGGTGGTGGAGAGAATAAACCCAGTAAAACTAAGTGTTAAAATAAGGCTTAGATTATGCAAAACCCATGCTGCTTCTGGAATTTCTCACCATCTGGGTAAGTGGAACATGTACAACTATAATACTGAAAGTCATCAGATTAAATGGATACAGTATATAGGTCTAAATGAGAAATGAGATTTTGTAGGGATAACTATGCTGGTGTTCAGTTCACTTATGGAATTCACTTGAACAGGAAAAGATGATGGCAGCCAATATAGACAGGGAATCATAGATTAGAATAGAATCATAGAGTTGGAAGAGACCTTAAGGGCCATCCAGTCCAACCCCCTGCCTTCCAGGAATACACAATCAAATCATTCCCAACAGATGGCCATCCAGCCACTGCTTAAAACCTCCAAAGAAGTAGACTCCACCACACTCTGAGGGAGTGTATTCCACTTCCAAACAGCTCTTACTGTCAGGAAGTTTTTCTTAATGTTTAGGTGAAATCTCTTTTCTTGTAGTTTGAGTCCATTGCTCCATGCCCTAGTCTCTGGAGCAGCAGAAAACAAGCTTGCTCAATCCTCAATTTGACATTCCTTCAAATATTTAAACATGGCTATCATGTCTCCTCTTAACCTTCTCTTCCCCAGGCTAAACATACCTGCTCCTCATTGGGCTTGGCTTCTAGACCTACCACATTTTGGTTGCCCTCCTCTGGACACATTCCAGCTTATCAATATCCTTCTTGAATTGTGGTGCCCAGAACTGGACACAGTATTCCAGGTGAGGCCTGACCAAAGCAGAATAGAGTGGCACTATTACTTCCCTTGATCTAGACACTCACTATACTCCTATTAATGCAGTCTAGAATTGCATTGGCTTTTTTATCTGCTGCATCACACTGCTGATTCATGTTCAGCTTGTGGTCCACTAGGAGTCCTAGATCCCTTTCCCATGTACTGCAATAGAGGGCTTGCTTATCAAATTTGCACATGACATCAAATTAGGAGGGGTAGCTAATATTCCAGAGGACAGGATCTGAATTCAAAATGATCTTAACAGATTAGAGAGCTAGTCCAAAACTAACAAAATTAATTTCAACAGGGAGAAATGTAAGGTACTACACATAGGCAGTAAAAATGAAATGCACAGATACAGGATGGGGAACACCTGACTTGGCAGCAGTACATGTAAAAATGATTGAGGAGTCTTGGTAGAATGCAAGCAGAACATGAGTCAACAGTGTGATGCTTAAAAAGCCAGTGCAATTCTAAGTTGCATCAATAGTGTTTAGAGCAAGGGGAGAATAATAATATTTTGCTTTGGTCAGACCATGCCTAAACTACTGTGTCCAGTTCTGGGCACCACAATTCAAGAAGGATATTGCAAGTTGGAGTGTGTCTAGAGGAGGGCAACCAAAATGGTAAAAGGTCTGGAAACCATTCTCTATGAGGAGCGTCTTAGGGAGCTGGATATGTTTACCCCAGAGAAGAGAAGATTAAGAGGTGACATGATGGCTATGTTTAAATAATTGAAAGGATGTCATGTTGAAGAGGGAACAAGCGTGTTTTCTGCTGCTCCAGAGCGACTACGACATGGAGCAATGGGTTCAAACCACAGGAAAAGAGATTCCATTTAAAATTAGGAAGAACTTCCTGACAGTCAGAGCTGTTCAGAAGTGGAATACACTGTCTCGTAGTTTGGTGGAGTCTCCTTCTTTGGAGGTTTTAAAACAGATGATGATCTGTCAGGAGAGCTTTGATTCCTGTGTGGCAGGGGGTTGGACTGGATGGCCCTTGCGGTCTCTTCCAGCTCTGATTCTAAGGTCAAAGTCTGGAGCCAAAAGATCCAACTAGCTAAGTTCACACCTTCCCATCCCTAGAAGAAAAGACTTTTTAAAAATCTACCCCAGAAGCAATTGCCATTGAGTTAAATGAGCAAAATATGTGCTCTGCCATTCGTCATATTTCTTGATAAAGAGTGTGGGAGCAGAGAGAATTCAACTGTGCAGAAAAATGCTCTACATATGCTCAGAGGCACTCCAAACAGTTCTGAATAAGAATTCTCCATGCATGATCCACTCACTCACTCACTCACTTGTTCAAATCATGTCAAGAAAACTCTGTGATAGGTTTGCCTTAGGATTGCCATAGGCTGCCATATGTTGGAAACAACTTGAAGGTACAAAACAAAAACAATGCCAGAATCGTAGTCCAATGCTCAAACCACTATACCACACTGGTTCTTGTAGTCCATCTGGGGGGGGGGGGCGGAATTCTAATTTGAGAGAAGACAACTTTAAAAGGAGAAAAGGGCACTATAGCAAAATATGCCCCAAGGATCAATGGTGACAATCTCCCTGCCACCACCCTTCCTCTGCCCTGAGACTAGCATCTTAAGCAGTGAGTTAATTAATAATAACTTAACCAATTAAATGACTTTAATTATTAGTTTTATGAACAAATTAATTTCCCAACATTATCGAATTAATTTTCAAACCTAACGTTCCTATCTCTGGTTGTACTTTAGATGTATTAAGTGGCATTCTGTGTTGGTTGTATACTACTTGCAGAGAACTTAATATTATTATTTATTTATTTATTCAAATTTCCATTAATTGAAAGAGTCTAGACAGCCCACTGTGAAAAAATTGCCCACCATTTTGCAGAGAAAGTTACTTGGATTCGCTCTGACTTAGATGCCAGAGGGGATACAGTTCCCAGTGGATGTAACCTTGGCACCTGCTTGTCCAGTGTTAATGTATACTATTCAGTGTGTGCAGCCTGAGGATGTGGACAGGATCCTTGGAGAGGTGAGAGCCACCATGTAGGTACTAGATCCTTGCCCTTCCTGGCTTATTAAACAAGCTGGCGGAGGTCTGGCTGAGTGGGTAAGGGAAGTGATGAATGCCTCCTTAAAACAAGGCAGGGTTCCAACATGCCTGAAGGAGGCCGTGGTAAGACCTCTTTTGAAAAAAAACTACCCTACATCCCACTATATTAGATAATTATAGGCCGGTCTCCAATCTTTCATTTTTGGGCAAGGTGCTGGAGTGTGTAGTTGCCTCTCAACTCTAGGGGTTCCTGGATGAAGTGGATTATCTAGATCCATTCCAGTCTGGTTTCAGACCTGGTTATGGGACAGAGGCAGCTCTGGTCCCCTTGGTGGATGACCTACGCAGGGAATTGGACAGAGGGAGTATGTCCATGTTGGTTCTACTGCATCTCTCAGTGGCCTTCGATACTATTGACCGTGGTATCCTGCTGAATCACCTCTTTGGGACGGGGCTTGGAGGTACTGTTCAACAGTGGCTCCACTCTTTCCTTTCCTCTCAGAAGGTGGTGCTGGGGGATTCCTGTTCGACTCCTTGGCCATTGGCCTGTGGAGTCCCTCAGGGTTCAGTTTTATCCCTATGGTTTTCAACATCTACATGAAGCTGTTGGGAGAGGTTATCTGGTATTTTGGGGTCAGGTGTCACCAATATGCTGATGATACCCAGCTTTAAATTACTCCTTTCCAGCTAATTCCAAGGCAGCTGCCTCTGCTAAGGATGGTCCCATCTTTGTTCTCCTTCCGGTGGCAGGTTAAGATGATTTTTTGCCACCAGGTTTTTGTGAACCAACAAGAGCTGGGCTAGTGAAGCTGTGTCGTGTGGTTTTAAAAGTTTTAAAGGGTCCTTTGAAAGTATTTTAATTTTTACTGTGACGTTTTAACTTGTAAATTGTTTAATTTCGATTTAAGTTTTATATTTATAATGTAATTTTCAAAAACTTCATACTGTTTTTAGCCTGTATTGTTTTTATAATGATGTTATCTACCTTGAGTCTCATTGGTGGGAGAAAGGTGGGATAGAAATGAAAATAATAATAATGATAATAGTAATAATCAGAATGCTAGCCATTTTTGACCAAAGTATTACCTAAGTCATTGTCCCTAATTCAGACATGATAAATGCTATCTTCTTGGCTGGTGTTGCAGGATTTTCTATCATGACAATATAAAATTTGTGGGTTTTTTAAAAATGAGGTAGCTGCATTCATAGAAGGATATGGTGGATGCTAGCTATGAGAGGAGTGGTTGAGAAAATGTCATGTTTGTGTGCACTGAAGCAGAAGAGGTGATCCAGTCTTTTTCTAATTTTTTAAGATGAATTCTTTATTTAACAACGATTATAACCCTGATACATACAGTAATTCCTTCCTCCTATACAAATATGGTAATTTTTGAAAAATATTCACCCTCTGTTCATCCTTTCCAACTTCCACTTCCCAAATCATTGAGTTATAAACCTTATCCCTGTAATCCAAATATAAACTCTTTTCCAAATAATTACATGTTCTTAGCCTATTAATCATGACCTTCAATAATCATTTTTTCAAAATCTCTCTTGATCCAAAGGAGGTCCAGTATTTCCTTGATTAATATAAACAATAAATGGCTTCCACATAATCTCAAATGTATCCTTTTAAATGTCCCCTCCTCTTATTTTGTATGTTAATTTTTCTGAAAGAGCTAAGGCCTATATTCTGTTTAACCATTTTTGTATCAAGATATTTTCTAATGGTTTCCATGCTTTAGCTATTTCTAGTCCTGCAGCACTTAACTATGTTACCCTAAGAGGTGGGGGGGGGTGCTTTGGAGTTCCACCCATGATGCCAAAATCTCCTTTAATATTTGGGGGAATTATTAACTCAAAAGGAGGCCTGTGAGAGGAGGGTAACTTCAAGGCTGTTTTCACCTATGTATACCAGTACTATCTGTAGAGGGCGCTCCAGTTAAAGTGTGTCATAATGGAGTGACGGCAACTCCATCATGGAGCCAGATCACATCTGCAAGAACTACATTTCCCATCATCTGTAAATTTCCATTCCCTGCCCTCCTGACCAAAGGTAATACAGGGACTCCGGTGTGTAGGGATTGGACCTTCATTTGCTAAGCATGACATCACATCACCTAACTGGAGAGCCAATCAGATTGGGCAATGCAGAGCCAATCAGATTTGGCTAATGGTGTTTTGAGAATCTGCAGTCTTTGTTTCCAAAGCACATGGTTTATGAAGGTCTGAGGAAGCAGACCAGACATGGCTTAAGGGTCATCAAGAGAGCCACATGATACTTTGAGGCCTGAAGGGCAGGCCTACTGGAATTGCTCTGAAATCCCATAATCAGAGACTAACCAGATGGACTTCCTAAATGTGAGTTGGACTCTTCTTAGCTTAAGAAAATGTGTTAGCTAGTGCATTAGTTTTTATGATTTATTTAGCTTTGACTGTATGTAGCCTGTATGTTACTAGATGCTATGATGTGATGTCATGCTTAGCAAATGAAGGTGCACTCCCTTCCTCTGGAGTCCCTGTATTATCTTTGGTCCGGAGAGCAGGGAATGGAAATTTACAGATGATGGAAAATGTAGTTCTTGCAGATGTGATTTGGCTCCATGATGGAGTTGCAGTCACTCCATCATGACAAAGTGAAATAAAGTATTTTATTGGAATAACACTAAAGGGAACTACCACACACAACACACGTGCTTAAGAACCATACAAGGCTATAGCAGAGTAAGACAGAAAGATTGGAGAGAGAGAGAGAGAGCAGTTCAGGAATACAGGGTGATTGTTACCAGTCTTGAACAGAAAAGTTCCATGCAGCAAGGCTACTCAGACAGGTGCTGAAGGTGGCACAGGAGCTTCTGAACAGGGGGAACACCAAGAAAGAGAGTGGCCAGGTTTGTTGACAGTGACACACTTTACTATTGTCAGGGGTCTAATAGTTATACCCTGTTCCATGCCTTGGAGGGGAGAATTTAGTAATAACAAAGCTTGAATGACTTTCCCATGGAAAAGACAAAGGAAACCGAAACTCAACTGATTGCTTTAATTGCTGACAGAGAGAAATTGTTTGGCTTGAGACAACCTCACAATGTTGGACAGGAGGGGGTAGAGGAAAGATTTCCGTAGGGTTTTGATTAAGGAATGATCACTTAATTGCTTGATTGAATCATTGCTGAAATGCCCAGGGCTAGAAGAAAGGATTAACACGTACCTCTCTAACGACTGTGGTTACCAAGGGGCTTTCTGCATAATCCTAACTTGGGTGTTCTTACCATTATATTTCTAGACACATTCCAGGTCATTGTGACCTCCAACTGACCTCTGGTTTGCCTCAGCCAACCTAACCCCAAAAAGTGTCCAATATTTCAAGTTATGAGTTATATCTTCCTAAAATCTACACATTTTGGGCACGTTAGCAGCCACATAGGATTCCAATCACCGTTTTTGCCACAATGTCTCCAACATAGTTTCAACACTTTCTTATTAACCATATGGAGTTTGAGAAGATAGCAATACCATTTATGAATAATTTAAAAAGCATATTCTATAATTTGAGCAGATATTGATTTATAGGATGGAGTTCTCCAAACTGAGTCCCATTATTTTTCCAATGTTTTTTTAATCCCTTTAAAAAAGCACTAAAGACGGATCTCTTTCAGCAGGCCTTTCCTAATTAGTTCCTGGCCTCAGGGGCTCCTGGCCCTTTTTAGTCTGCTGGCTGTTTATTATTTATTATTTTAACGTGATTTTATATCAGTTGTTTTAATGTATTTGGTTTAATGTCGTTTTATGGGGGAGGGCGGGGGTGGGTGGTGTTTGGGGATTTTAATTTGTATTGGTATTTTAATTTTTGTAAGCTGCCCCGATTGTTTTTAACAGAGGGGTGGGATAAAAATAAATATTATTATTATTATTATTATCCCCAGATCTGACTACCAAACAAGTCTTATCCCTTTTGATTTGCCAAATGTTGCCTCTTGTGCTACTTGATACAGTTGTCCCTTCATATTCTCTGGGGTTTGGTTCCAGGATCCCCTGTGGATACCAAAATCCATGAATATTCAAGTGCCATTATATGCAATGGGATAGCAAAATGGTGCCCCTTATATAAGATGGCAAAAACCAGGCTTGCTTTTTGGATTATTGTTTTTTAAGAATATTTTCAAGCCATGAGTACTTAAATCCAGAGATACCAAATCTGTGGATACGGAGGGACAACTGCATAGTTTTGAAGCTTGTCCTGTTCTTTTATTTGTACTGTCATTTCAATTTGTTTCAAATAGAGTTAAAGCTCTTGGTGGGGGTGAGGGTCTGTTCTGTTTTGCCTGAAAAGAATTTATTTGCATTAGTTACAGCCATGATGAGTCTATTGGTTTAAGTCTATTTTTAAGTTGTTCTGATTGTATAGGTTTGCCATTCAAATATAAGTCTTTTATTCTATATATTCCATTTTCTTTCCACCCCCTGAGCTGGTTATATTTGTCTTTCAGTTTAAAAAGTGATGGTTAAGAAAGGATGAAGAGGTGATGGAGCCAGTGCTAGTTTTTAAAAAAATATCTAAACCATATATTGGACATTTCTTATGTGAACAAATTGATTATTTTATGTTGTAGGGTTTTTTGTTTTTTACTTTGATTGAAAATATATCTACCTCACAATGTTTTGGTAACATGCCTCTTTCTGTTTGTCCAATTGGTTCAAATTTAGCCATTGGAACCAATTGGACAATATCATAATATAGTTCCAAATTTCATAGGGCTAAACCTCCCCATGACATATAGTTTTACTTGGTCTTATTTATGAATCTTAAAGATTTCCTCCATGCTATAAACTTCTCATAGATTTTTTGCCATTTTGTAAATTTTTAAAATGTATTGACAACGGAATACCATGAAACAAGAATAAATCAATAAGTAAGATGTTGGTTTTGACAATGTTACCCTGTTCAATAAACAGAACTGTAGTTGTTTGATATAACTAAATATTTGTTTGTAATTCACTCTTTTTCAATATTTCATAACAGAGGAGGGGTTTTTGCAATCTAGAATCCATTAAACTGTATGTATGTTTTTTTCTGCCAGATGTAAAAGACCTGAGGATTGTCCTGCATGAGAATTCAACATCAGTGGGGATAAACCAAGGATTAGTTGTTTCTGTAAGGTTCTCAGTCTCTCAGGAATGTTGGGATCAATCTTTATTGGATACTTGGCAGTTCCCTGATCTATGCTGGTCCATCAACGTACATCAACATTCTGATGTGACTTTATGGAAAGCACTCTTCTTTCTAGAGGAAAAATGCGGGAAACCCACAATGAACTTGGGAGGAGTAGAGAAGAAAAAATGAGGCATTTGCTTCATATTATCTTGTGCTATTAGCCTTTTCTACTCTTATAGAGAGTTACAAAATATTTGTAAGGCTTCAAAATATTTACTCCCTCACTGAAGTTTACCAAACTAACACTTTAGAAGAGTTCACTGCAAGTTAATTAAGATTAGAGTGTACAAACAGGGCAGAAGAACAACAAATCTATTCTGCCTTAATGTGTAGCATTTTACAGTCTTGATAGTGTTTTTGAAGAATGAAATTTAGGATTATGAACCAAATGAATAAAAAATGGAATAACTGATCCATGTGTGTCACTGAAGAGTTTGGGCTCAGAGATGGAGAATACAGCAGACATGGCTCATCCAAACATGTGGGCTTCTAGACCCAGAGGAAGAATCTTTAAGGTGGTTTCACATACATATGCTCACTATCACTAACTATGTGTATGTGTATGCGTGTGCACATGTGTGTGATTACAATCCACTACAGATTCATCTTCACAGTCAGATATTCACTGTTGGCTCAAACACAATACTTTTCATGGGAGACAATTTACAGAAACTATGAGAGCCATCACATGTTTAGAACTGAAAGGATAAAGAACCATCTGCAACCAGTCCTACACTGGCAGATCTGTGACAGTAAATTTTACTCTGCTTTCGTCTAGCTCCCATTCATTTCAGTGTAGTTCACTGAGAAGATTGTCCTGCAGGATTTTACCTGCAGGCTCTTATTCTATGTAATAGTCTGGATTTGGGCAGTTGAAAAGTTGCATCAGGTTATCTTGTTTTTTCTTTACTGGAATCTTGTTTTTTAAATTCTGTGCTTTAGTGCCTCATCCAGTTGAGTTTGAAATGGCTTAACTAATGGTGCTTTCAGTTGCAACTGTTCTTACTCCAACAGTTAGTGATCTGTGATATAATACATATATATTTCGTTCCTCCTTGAAGAAACTTAGAATACAATGTGGAGTTTCTAGGAGTTCTCTTATCCAAGCATTGCTTGGGGCAGAGCTACTTACCTTCAAGAATGGAACCTCTGTTAATGGATGATTTTAGAGGCTACCCTTTGGATTCTAAAGTTCAAGATCTCTTTTGTTTCCTTCTCTCTCAGCTCTCCTAGCTGTTCCAAATGAGATAAGAGGCATCTGTCTAATGTCAGAGACCCTACCAGCAACATATACTCTTGCTTCATAGGAGCACACAATCACACCACGTTAGAAAGTAAGATCTTGCTTTCACTTACTATCAATATATTTTCCCCTCAAGTAAAGCCATGTGTGTATTATTGTTGTCTTCAAGTCATTTTTGACTTATGGTGACCCTAAGGCCATATGGTTACGGGGTTTTCTTGGCAAAATTTGTTCAGAGGGGGTTTGCCTTTGCATTCCTCTGAGGCTGAGAGAGTATGACTTGCCCAAGGTCACCCAGTGAGTTTCCAACCCCAGTCTCTAGAGCTGTAATCCAACACTCAAACAACTGCATCACACTGGCTCACGTGTGTGTATATGCTTTCAAATCACCTGTCAACTTATGGGGATCCCATGAGTTTCATAGGTTTTTCATAGGCAAGGAACATTCAGAGGTGCTTTTGCCAGTTCATTCCTCTGAAATATAGCCTGCAGCACCTGGTTTTCATTAGCAGTCTCCCATCCAAGTAATAATCAGAGCTGACCCTGCTTAGCTTTTAAGATCAGATGGGATCTAAGCTGTTTAGGCCCTTTAGAGAAGTTATATCATTTATTTAATAAAATCTACACGACTTTGCACTCAAGATGCCTAAGTATTTATCTTTCGTGATTCAACACATGTCAGATTGTATAGAGAAACTGTATTCAAAATAATGGGGAAAATTTCTTTCTTTCTTTCTTTCTTTCTTTCTTTCTTTCTTTCTTTCTCTCTCTCTCTCTCTCTCTTCCTCTCTTTTTTCTTCCTCTCTTCCTTTCTCTTGTCTGTCTGTCATTTGAAAACACTCAGGCAGTGAAAAATTGGGTAGGACTTGTATGACCTTTTCTCTCCCCTTCTTACACAAAAGCTACAATAGTGGGCCATACAGATGATACAGGAAACTGGTACTATAGCTCCTAAAAGAAATATTATTAACATCTCTACACAGCCTAACATTTAAAGGAGAACATTCACTTTAGGTTCTGTCTCATTTCAGTTAACCCAGCTGAATGGAACAAGTGCATTCTGGTGGAAGTGCCTCGTGTGTGTGTGTGTGTGTGTGTGTTGCAACCCAGTACACAAAGCCCTCTGCAAGTCTGCCCTAGTGAACAATAGAGTCTTTGCGACCTCCACTACCTCACAACTATTTGCAAAGGAGAGTGCAATAGCTGATAAACAACAACAGGCAGGAAAAATCAGGCACCAAGATCTTTCCACAAGAAGTTCAAAGAAAGAGTCTTCAGTAGACAGAAGGTAAAATGTCTCGAGATTCTTGGGACACTCTTAAGAGTGTTTTGTGAAGACAAGGTGAGATCCTGCATTGTCAGACATAGCTACAAAAATGGAACTCAATCACTGTAGCTACTTTTATCAATGGCACCCCCTCCAGATCTACCTCTTAAGCTGTGTAATATCCCAATTGAATGGTTTCTGATGCTCTGCAGATTGTGACATGTTGGAAAGATTCAGCATTCTCTCTCCCTCCTTCCAACTCTGTTGCCATTAGGGCGAGAGGGAAATAAGTAGGACAGAATTTCCTCCATGTTAACATCCTTCTTTCTCTCATAGTTTGCAACTAAGCAACAAGATCATGTGACCTAGTGCATCTCTGTTGGTCTTGGTCATATAGAGAATTGTCCTTTCTCAGCTCCTGTAGTTACCATGCTTTTCTCTCTTACTTTCTTCTTCAGCAGCAGCTGCCATGTTCTCTCTACTCTTTGAGCTGGTGAGTCAAGATGGAGCCTCTCTTTCTTTTACCCACACCTATTCATTAGTTTAGTTAGGATTTAATCTCTCCATGCATATGTAAATGCATAGCCATAAATAAAGTTTTAAGTTGTTTAACTTGAAGCTGCCTGCCTCCTTTGTTTTCTTGGAGTTCCGGGCAAAGTAATGTACACTGAATCACACCTTCTTAAATTGCTGCTCTGTTAGAGGAAAGTTAACTCTTAACAGTTTTAACTTCATAGAGTTTCCCCCTAAAAAGGGCTAAAACCCAGGGACACTCTAATTACTCAACATATTTGGGTTATGGGCCCAGAGAGACTCAATTTATTTTTATTTTTTTAATGTGCTTTCTCTGCAACCGCATGGCTCTTCAGCCTGACTGAAACAATAGGCATTGAAAAGAAAATGGCCACAGCTCATCCTAATTCAATATTTACTCCTGAAAAGTAAGATATCAAATTGTAAAATTGTTTGTAAAATTACAAACAATGGTCCTGGACTATTCAAATGCATTTAACCACATGGGACTATTTGATGCTGTGAAAGGAGACAGATCCACAGATGCAGGCAGTACTCAAGCAGAATTTCATAAAGCTTCTGAAAGAGCAGCAGCTTTTATCTCCATATCTGTGGAATCATAGAATCATAGAGTTAGAAGAGACCTCAAGGGCCATCCAGCCCATGCAGCCCCTGCCATGCATGAACACACAAATCATTCCTGACAGATGGCCATCCATCCTCTGTTTAAAAACCTCCAAAGAAGGAGACTTCACCACACTCCACGGCAGTGAATTCCACTGCTGAACAGCTCTTACTGTCAGGATTCTAGCATAATCTACCAAATTCAAGATTTGACCAGTGCTAAAGAAATTTGGGATAAGCTAAAGAAATTGTATTATCCTCCAAGTATGGGAAATCAGATTGCACTCATGATGAAGCGTGTAAAAATGAAATTGTCCAGCCCTCAATTTCTCAATCAGCATATAAATGATTTTATGTCAGCTTTGACTGGACTGCAATTTCCTCGATAATATATCTCAGAACCTATGAAACGTAGACTTTTCTTAGCAAGTCTTCCAAAATATTACACTCCAATAATTAATGCCTTGCAAATAAAAGGAAATGTTAATCTGCCAGATGCAGTTGCTGAGATCATTGAATATCAGAACTGGCAGGATTTAATGGAATGCAAACCTGAGGTAAAAACTACAGACAGAGTGTTAGCTCAACTTGTTGAAGAACAATTGCTTCTTCTTCTTCTGAAACAAGTGGAGAGGAATTTAGTAAATCAAAGCCTAGAGCTCAGCAGCAGAGACAACGTGCTAAGAAAGGCAAGTTTAAGAAAGCGACTTTTGAGTCTAAACAAAAGTCTCCCACTAATTTTAATGTTGGTCTGATTAATCAGAAATTATTTCAATCTTCTGAGATTCAATTAAAGAATGCAATTATTATTGACAGTGGTGCTACCAGTCATTACTTTAATCACCAGAAGTAGTTCAATCAATCAATTTATTCATACAGTCCATAAACCCATCAAACAAGAAACAAAATGTGCATTAATGCGTAAAACCATAATACAAAACCAATACATTTAGGACACTTATTGGTAGACTTTTTGGAGCTCATCCAATTTCTTCACCTATTAACTTCCCTCTCACTGGTCTTAATTACCACAGATAAGAACTTAGTAACTGACAAGGTAATATTAGGACGTTTATCCTCTAATAAGAATTTGACATAGAACCTCTCTGAACAGCCAGGTAGATGGCATAACAAGGGAGAAATCAGTTGTTTACGACTCTGAGAATGAAGGACTCAGGACAGTAGAATATGAGACATAGTTTCCACCTGATGTGACTCACATGAACAGAGCCTTGATGCAAAAGGCAGCCCAGCATATCTACCATACAACATAGCTGAAGGAAAAACATTACATCTGGCCTTCGTAAATAATATGTGATAGATTGGCCCAGTCAAGTTCTTTATGTAATCAGCCAGAGCAAATGAACTTGAATATGATGTATGCAATGCACTAAGTGAAACATGACAGAAAGGATTTAGCCTACAAATTGCAAAAGGTAATATCCTGAAGTCTTTGGTTACCTGTTTTTAAGGTTGTGTCATAACCCAGTTTTAGAAGGAAGGATGGTGAAAGCCCAATTGTGGTTGCCTTTTGGGAAATATACTTGGACCATCTGCTTTCATAAGTATTCATAAGTATCCATTGCAAAGTGGCTAAGTAGACCCCTACCAAGTTTTAAGTGGTTTAACTTGAAGCTGCCTGCCTCTTTTGTTTTCTTGGAGTTCAGGGCAAAGTAATGTACATTGAGTCATGTCTTCTTAAACTGCTGCTCTGCTAGAGGAAAGCTTAACTCTTAACAGTTTTAACTTCATAGAATTTCAAAAAAAAAAAAGGGCTAACACCCAGGGGCACTCTAAATTCTTCAACATGGCACTGGGAAATGATGACTGCAGTGTTCTCCCAGTCATGAAGTGCAAGGAGGCGGGCAGTTGGACAGACCTGTCTGGGTCCTGCTGTAGCTGCTAGTCTCAACATGCCCCAATACTGTGACAACACTGCAATCATCATTTCCCAGTGCCTTGATCTGTAGTGCCTTGGAAACCATTCTGTTGGGTTGCTGCCTTGCTTAAGGGGTAGTTTTTTGGGGTCATGGTCAATCATGAACTATTGTAAATGTGAATGCTCAAAGTTAAGACATTGCAAGTCTGGTTTATGATCTTATTTCAAATTTTGAAATTTATTTTTGAGTTGGGTCAATGTTCGAATGTTGAGGTGGCTTTCGACTTTAGAGATGCATTGGCTCACACGTGTGTTTGTATCTATAGCTGTCACTACTCAAATTTTGGTGATAATACTAGCATTTCAGTTCAGTAAAGTATTAACACACTTTCAAAATTCCCAAATTAGATTTCTCCTTTTTGGCTCTTATTGCAAATTTTCTTGAAACTCCATTTAAATATGGGTTTGTTGTGCCTTCAGAATGTATTAAGGTGACTGTAGATATTTAGTGTAAGTGCAACATTTTTTAATTCCTTACTTCCCATATTATTTCCCTTTCTCTCTCTCTGGCTTTTCTTCGCAAACGAAGATTCAGGAAGGACTCATCCCGCGCTTTCTATTTCCCTTAATTCATTAATAAAAGTAGAAGTTCATATACTTTAACAAGTTACTTTTCTTTCTAAGGACCAACTCAGCAAAGGCATGGCCACCCAAAAAGACACCCCACCCGCCATTTTCATTCCTTGTATGAGACAACAAGGAGATAAAATGGATCTGGGGACTACAGGAGGAGGCAAACAACTCAAAATAAAGAAATGTGCAGGGTTTGGGTTCTTTCTTTCTTTGACAAAGACACTCCAGCTAATCATTTTTTACCAGGAGATTGAGAGTTATTCTTTTGAATCCTAGAACAATGCTAGACCATGCACCTTTTATTCTGGTTCCCTGATGACATTTTGAACTTCTGTTCAGTTCAATAGTAACTGAAATGAATTTGATGATAAACTGTCCTGTCTCTCCTAGAAGCCAAGTTTCTGCTTCAAACATCTGACTCAGCAGCCACATCCCTGGAAGGCCAGGACACTGGCAGTAGAGCTGCTGCATCACAGTGACAATGCAGGGTGAGGTCGATGGAGGCAGTGGGAAGAAACAGTACAGCCATATTGTCATGGTAGTAAAGACATGTCTCCTGACCTTGGCCCTGGCCAGAAGTGTTGGGAGAGGCAAAGAGGAAGTGAGAAAGTGCTAGACTTTCAAAAGTATTTAAAGGCAGATCTCTTGCTCAATCTCTCTTTTTCTCCTTCTCTGCCACACACATGTGTGTGCACACAGGAATGCATGCACACAATTGCATGAACCAATTGCTTCCTATCCAAAAGCTGAGACCTGGGAAATAAAGCTGGGTCTGAGGCTTGTAGGCTTTGATAGAAATTGGTTAAGTGTAAACTTTATTATAAACTACTTCAATAGAAGTATAGTATCTAGATCAAGGGAAGTAATAGTGCCGCTCTATTCTGCCTTGGTCAGACCTCACCTAGAATACTGTGTCCAGTTCTGGGCACCACAATTCAAAAAGGATATTGACAAATTGGAGCATATCCAGAGAAGGGCAACTAAAATGGTGAAAGGTCTGGAAACCATGCCTTATGAGGAGAGACTTAGGGAGCTGGGTATGTTTAGCCTGGAAAAAAGATAGTTAAGAGGCGATATGATAGCCCTGTTTAAGTATTTGAAGGGGTGTCACGCTGAGGATGGAGCAGGCTTGTTTTCTGCTGCTCCAGAGACTGGAACACGGAGCAATGGATGCAAGCTCCAGGAACAGAGATTCCACCTCAACACTAGGAGGAACTTTTTGACAGTAAGAGCTATTCGGCAGTGGAACGCATTCCCTCGGAGTTTGGTGGGGTCTCCTTCCTTGGAGGTCTTTAAACAGAGGCTGGATTGCCATCTGTTGGGGATGCTTTGATCAAGATTTCCTGCGTGGCAGGGAGTTGGACTGGATGGCCCTCGTGGTCTCTTCCAACTCTACAATTCTATGATTCTACTGTAATAATAGTAGTTCCATACATTAGCAGCGATGCATTTTAGCAAACCAGTTTTTATATGGTGGTAGTGGTGGCAGCAGTAATGGATACTCCTAGTAAGTTTAAAACTCCTGCTGTTTGATATGTTTGGTTGCAGAATGAATTGCACATGTACAAAAAGTAATTATTTCTGTAGTTACTTTTTCTACTTTATAAATGATAGAGATGTTTCTAAAGTGTTATCACATATAGGATGAATCAGTCTCTCTCCCACTCTTATGGCAGTCCTGGTTGAGGACCAATAGTGTGTGGAAAGCAAGTGGGCAACTTTGGCATGGATCACATTTTTCTATGCCTCCCTGGCTCCTGCTCCCAGAACCCTCACTTTCATTCCTCACCATGGAGGATATGGATTAGTTTGAAATGAAACCTGGAGGTGAGGAGGGTATGGTTGATGAAAGAAGACAGGAAGAAATGAAGTCACTGAGGAGTGCTTATTTTTAACCACCCTAGTTCTTTTGTTGCTTCCTCTGCCAATCCCACTACTAGCTTGCTTTGACACTGACTTGGTGCTGTAGCACCTATCCCTGCTTGACACTGACTTGGCTTGCATGGCAAAAGATTTCTGAGCAAAGTTCAGAGATACTCAGAATGGAACTGCAGCCAAGGCTTCCTATTTTGCAGGCTTCAGCAGAACAGTCATACCTGACCGGGGGGGGGGGGGATGGATAGAAATACTGAAGGGGCTGGGGCAGATTCATGAGGAATAATGTACCGGTATTTCTTAAATAGATGACCTCTAAACACACCCAAAGTGATTAACATCTGAACTTGGAAGCCTTAATTATTTTGTCAGGTTTGTTCATTTATGATGCACATCTCAGCAATTAGTCTAGTCCAGTTTTATTAAAAAGGCTAACAGAGCTTACATTCACAGCTCTCTTTCCCCACTTTTCCCTATTTATCTCTCTACTTGTATGTGAACCCCATCCAGTTATCATTTCTTTCCTGTTCTGCATCTTGGACTATAGGAACAATGTTAAAATGGTGTCATTTCGCTCCACCATATTCTGGACAGTGCCAAACATCCTGCTCAAAGCTAGGAGAGAGGGTGGGTTGGTGCTATACCTCCTATTAATAAGTATAGCTACACCTTTGGATAGGTGCATTGCCAACTACACACAGGCAGAACATACACAGGGCTTGATGACATCTGCTGTAGGTATGCTGCTCTCAAAATCCATTCCAGGGGTAATGCTCTTGAAATGTACCAGGGAAGTCAACTAGCATTGACATATGCTTCTTGGCCATAAAAAAAACCATGCTGATATCATTGTATCAGTGCTTCTCCATTGACATAACTATTTCTCCTTTGCAAAACACTTACAGATCTTCCAAGAGGTCTTCCAGTTTTGATTCTGGAGATACAGGGCTAGTACAAAGGGTTGTGTTTTGGAAGCAATTCCCCATTCAGTGCTATGGTGATAGCAGCTTTGATCCTGCAGCATTTGATCACTATATAAATAAATGTAATTGATTGTAGGGAGTTTCAGCAGTGTAGAGAAGTGTGAACAAGGTTCAGGGTTGGGGAGGGAAAGGCAGCACTAGAGACGATAAGGGTATCTTGTCAGCTTGAAGTGGAAATGCAACCACAAAACCCATAAAAATGCTTATCTAATATAGCATCTTAGAACAATAGGCAAAAGTATTACAGCTATCAAATTAAACAATTAAAAATTAAAACAAAGACACAACAAATAAATAAAAAATGAAGTAGATGAAAATAAAAATGAAAGTCATATGGTAATGTGGCTCCCTACACTGCTAAGTAAAGAAGAAGCAAGTTGGCAAGATAGAGCATTTCAAGTGCTTTCCCCCCCAGTCATGTCCAAAACTGTCCAAAATGGCAGTAATGGAATATTTTCTGGATTATGCATATAATTGCCCAGTTTCATCAAATCCACACAGCTCTTAAACATGCAGCAGGTCAATTAATGACAAAATCAATACAGTATTAGCACGATGCATCCCCCTTTAAACGAATTTCCTGACTGTGCAATCAGACCTCCCCATGCTGTGAAACACTAGTGACAATACATTAGAGCTAGGTAAACATACTTATTCCAGATAACAGTGGCTATTACATTTCAATGAACAAATAAGCACAACTAAAAAAGTGAGGGGGAATATTCTTATGACCTTGGGAGATTTTTTTGGTGTGTTTGCCAGTCATACTGGCTGATAACCTGAAGAAGGAAGGTGTGGTGGTTTCCTGGTTGTCCTCTTTAGCTAGGGTCTCACTGGAGTGAACACAGGCTCCCTTTGGCAATAAATAAATAAATCTTGGTGTATTTCTCATATGGCCTTCGGTGGAATGATGTCTATGAATAAGCAGCATAGTATGTACAGAAGGAAGGGTGGAAGGTGGAAGCTCCATGTGGTGTCTGCCTCTTTGCTTCCCCCCCCTACATGGCCCCCATCTCAAATTTCATACATACGTACATACATAGTAAATAATGAAAGGGTTAAATGCTTCTTCATAGCTGCCTCCCCAGCCAGCTTTGTGTATTTAAAGTGAATAAAGGTTTAATTACTAAATGATGACAGTGTCATATGGTTTTGGTGATGGTGCGTAGCATCCGTTGCATGCAGAAGAGGGGAGGCTATGAGTAGCAGTGGAGAAGCTTAAAATGCCAGAGACAGTAAAACATCTGTAATTTGCAATTCACTGGTGTTCACTGATTGCTCATGGATTAAAGATTAAAATCTATTCTCTGGCAGATGGATGGAAGAGAGGAGATTCTTACGAGCACATTTTGCATCTGTATTTCATTCTGCTCTCTTTGCAAGAATTGTGGATGAGGAGGAAATAAAGCCAGAGGAGGGGCTGGCAAGCATCAGGGAAATGACACAGGGTGGGCAAAGCTTGGCAGTCTCTTTCTCCTGGCTGGGAGAAAGCTGATCCATACAGAGAGCCCTGGGTGACTCACCTAAGGTGTGCTGGGGGTGGCCCTGGGAGACTTGAGAAGACTGTTTGATCATATCTGAAGAATGCTTCCTCAGTGTCCAAATGCAAAAGAGGACGTAAGGACTTTCATATTTTAAAAGTTTCACAGAGGCATGAGAAAGACAGCAGATGCAGGATAATTACCTACCTCTAATTGCAGAGCACAATATTCATAAGGGCCAGAACTGGGAGGAACAATGAAGGGCAGTTATGTGGACATGTGTGGGATTCTTTTGTGGGGAGTGCATAAAGGCCAGAATGGAATGAATGAGGCCAGGATGAACCATTTCTTTTGAGAGAGGTGGATGCCAAAAGTGTTGGGATATGACTGGTACACATGTAAACAATAATTTTAGAACTGAAACAGTTCAAATATTATTCTTTTATTAATCCCTTAGTGCCCAGGAAGCATCCAAAACAGAATAAAATGAACAGAATGAAATTGCCCCCAAATGGCAGCTTCTGAGAAGGTACATTGCCCACCAAATTCACCAGTCACCATGAGTAAATGGGAGTGATACACCAAGCCAAACAAATTCCATATTCAGGTACCCCTAACAGGTAATACAGGTCTAGTTGCACCCATCAAATCAGTAGTCACACATGACTAGAGAGGAGTGATGCTACAAACCAAAACACTTCAGCAAAATCCCATTCAACCATGAAACATCTACAGCCAACTTTCTGAATAATCACACCCATCAAATTCACCAATCATAGATAAATATGTGAGAATGATGCAACAACCCTGCCACCTACCCTGAAATCTATAGAAATAAAAACCACATTCTGGTACCCATTCCATGCAAAACATTTGAAGTCTAAAAAATATACCCCTGAATGTCACCTTTCTAGATAGCCACACTTACCAAATTCACCAGAAGTAGATAAGAGTGATGCCACTAGCCCCCACCCCAAAATGAACACAGAAACCACATTCCAGTACCTTTTCTAGGCAAACATGTCTGGTTTTGGAAAATAGCCCAGAACACCAGTACCTTCTCAATAACCACACCCACTCAATTCACCTCCCCACGGACTTCCCTAGGCACAGGGGAGGCAGGCACAGGATCAGATGAGAATGATACCACAAGTAAAAAAACAAACAAAATGAGCAGAAACTACATTGAAAACCTACTTTTTAAAAAAAACAACCCTCAGAAGAATTTTTGTATATTTTTGGTAGGTCTCTTCAGCCTGGGGCAGAAGATTGGTCACCAGGCCCAATGCAGTTGCCCACCACCATTTCATATCTGCACTGTTGTTGTCTGACAATGATTACAGTATCTTGATTTATTGTGTTGTTATTATTTTCTTTTTCAAAAACTGGCATGCCTTGGTGGTCTTTTTGAAGACAGAAAAGACAACTACATGTACAACTACAGTTAGCAAAGTAGAAGTGTTCTTGGGTGTTACTTCTTTAACAGAAACACTGGTACCAGAGGTAGATATAACTTGGAAAGAATAAGGATAGACTCCTATAGAACAAAAAAGAAGAGCAGTTCAACATGTTTCAGCAAACTTTTTATTCAAAACTAACAATCTCCCTCTCTGGCTTTTCTTCGCAAATGAAGATTCAGGAGGGACTCATCCCGCGCTTTCTGATTATCTTAAGGGGTAGGGACTGGAGCACTGTCAGAAAGTGGAATGGGTTGTGTGAAGACACACCCAACTAAAGGTGGTGACAGATTTGGGTGTGCAACACCAGTACCCTGGTGAGACCAAACTCTTTTTACTCAAAAAGGCTCTGATGCTGAATATAAAGTTCAAAAAAGGAGGAAGTTTATTTTAAAGAACAAAAGAAAAGGGCTTCCTCCATCCCAGCTCTAAAAGCTTGAAATAAAAGGTACTTTACAGTTTGAGTTTCAGCAATCTTCAGGGTGTCATCTCTCTGGGTTTGATCTTGGTTTGATCTCCTCACTCAATGGAGCTGGTGCAGGGTCTTTCAGCTCCTGATTCCTTTGGCTTATTTGTTGTTGGTAACTAATTTGGTTAAATGGTGTAAGAAATGCCCTTCCCGGCTGTCTGGTCCTGTTTGCCACCAATAACATAGCTCCCTGCAAGCTCACAGCAAAGACTGAGCAAAACTAAAAACTTCTAGCTAAAACAGAGCTTGCTGGGAAGGAACAAACCAAACCTGGAAAAACGCAGGGGAATTCTTCAACTCCTCCCACAAGTCTAACACAATGAAACATTCCTATGCTCAGACATACTAAGGCCTGAACTAAAACAAAGGAAAATGCAGGGGAGATTCAAACAGTCCTGGCTGGACATCACACTTCCCGCTCAAAATTTCAATGAAATTTCGCAATCTTATGACCTATCTTATCCATTTATAGAGCAAACCCAAAATGTTTTATCTAACTCTGAACAGGGTACACCCTTGATGATGCACTCTTTCATGGTAGTGTTCAACTACTAGAAGGGTTACTTGGCTACTTGCAGGCAGAATGATAGGATTTTTCAAGCTGTTCTTGATTTTAGCTCTTTGAAGTCTACCTCCAACATGTAGAAGACCTCTGCTGTCCATAACCGGATACAGATCTTTAAGGACACTGTGCCTAGGTAAATAGTGTTGCTTTTCTATGCATCTGGATTCTTCCTTGAATTCAGATCTCTGTACAGACCTGTAGATCAGAGTTTCTGCTTTAACCATGTCCATAGTTGTTAGTGCTGCTTTGTCTCTGAAAGTTATAAAATGGATGAGTCTAGCAAAAGCACGTTGAAGGCTCAGCCACTGAGATAAACCATCAGAACTTTGTGAATTTCCTGGCATCTAAATGAGGCAACCTTATGCTAGGTGCATTTACCAAATTTATTTTGCAGCTGCTGATCTCTGGCAGGCACTCAGGTAACTCAGAGCTTGTTTCAGTTCTACTTCTGTTGTGATCAGGAACATCTAACTCTATCAGGAATTTTGAACCGGTCAGGCAAGTGGATGACTACACCTTTAGGGCTAAAGCGTCTCTTGTAGCAATATCAGCTGGATTTAACTCAGAAGGAACATATTTCCATTGACTTTGTTGAGTGTGAGAAAGAATTTTGTTCACTCTGTTGGTTATGTACATTTTAAATCTCTTTGTAGTGTTTGTGAGGTATCCTAATACGACCATACTGTCAGTATACAATAATATTCTATGGAATTTTGTTTCCACCTCCGTATAAATGGTTTGAAGAAGTTGGGTAGCTAGCAAAGCAGCACACAGCTCTAATCTGGGTATTGTCTGTTTGGGTGCTACCTTTGTTTGGCCATAATAAATCCTATATGCCTCTCATTACTACTCCTTGCTCTCAATACGCTACTACGGCAATTGCCTTTTCAGAGGCATCACAAAAAAATGTGTAACTCATAAACGGTATTTGGTCCATGCTCTATGGGAACATACTGTCTGGGCACAGTAAGGTGTTCAATGTCTTTGATCTGAGATGCCCAAGCCTTCCATGCTAAGTCCAGGCCTGGGGGCAGATTTTCATCCCAGTCTTTAACTTGGTTTATTACTTCTCTAAACATGTTTTTGGCCACTATAAGCACTGGTGCTGCAATACCCAAGGGGTCATAAATACTATTAATTGAAGAGAGTACTTTCCTCCTTGTAGTCTGAAGTTCAAGTTTTGGGATTCTGATCGAAAGTCTATCAGTGAAGACATTCCACAAAATACCAAGACTACTCTGTGTATGCTTGTCTTCAAAGATTGTTGTGACATCCTTTTCAACAAGCTCTTCTTTAGGAAAAGTCTCCAAAACTTCTTTGCTGTTAGAGACTACTTTATGAAGCTTTATGTTAGCCAAGTTTAGCACAAACTGTACCTCTTTAACGACTCAGCTAGCTTCCTGTGCTGAGTCAAAGGAAATCAGTAAGTCATCCACGTAAAAGTTTGAGTTGATTGCTCAATAAGCCTCTGTACTACACTGATTTTTATAAGTTTCTGCAGTCCTTTTAAGACAGTAGTTAGCTACCACTGGGCTAGGGGTATTTCCGAAAACATGTACTCTCATACGGAACTCGGTGATATTTTCCTAGGTTTCTGTGTTTTGGAACCACAGGAACTTTAGGAAGCGGCGATGTTCTGGCTTAACCAGGAAGTCATAGAACATTTTGTGTATGTCTGCTGTCACTGCTATTCTCCTTTGTCTAAACTTCAGAAGTGCTCCTAGTAAGCTGTTAATCAAGTCTGGACTTTTAAGAAGAACATCATTAAGTGAGATGTTTTGCACCTTTGCACTTGAGTCGAAAACTATTCTCACCTTTTCTGGCTTTTGTGGGTGAGTTACCTTATGGTATGGCAGGAACCATTGTTCTTGGGGGTCACTGCACAAAGGAACTCTTTCAGCATAGTTGCTTATAAACAGATCTTCAATGAACTGCACAATTTGTTCCTTTAAAGTGGGGTCTTTAAGCATTCTATTTCTTAAAGCAAAAAGTCTTTTCTCAGCAAGTTGACGGTTGTTAGGCAAAATTGGTCGATCTTCTCTAAAGGGAAGGGATGCCATCCAGCTCCCTTCACTATTCTGGACTGTCTCTAGATTAATTATGTCTAGGAACTTTCTTTCCTCACGGAAAAAGGCTATGTCCTCGTCTCTTGTTGAAGTTTCAAAAATGGCACTGTTGTCTGTGATAATACCAAGGCAACAGACTTTAATGTGGCTTAGGCAACTTTGTAGTTGTGTGGGTCATGAATTCGGAAATTGGCTATTGCCTGTAAGATTGAACACTGCTGGCGGGCTTTTGCTATGGACGCACACAGGTCCAATTACTATCCATCCTAGTGGCAATTTCTGTGCTATTGGCGCACCTGGAGGTCCATTTACTTGCTTCAAGACCTGGAACAGCTCTGGGCAATCTGAGCCTATCAGGAGGGAAATTTTGGCATCTTTGTCCAATGCAGGAATTTCTTTTGCTATAGCCTTCAGGTGTGCATGGCTTTCAGGTACAGCCTTGGTTGCTATTTGGTTCTTGCTTCTTGGGATAGAAGGGCACTCTATTAATGGAGGAAGTTTAATGCACCTTATGTCATCGCACGGCGAAATCATGAACGCAGTTGCCACTCTACCCTGCATTTGTTGTTGTCCAGTGCACATAGATATGGTGTATTCAAGCCTCTTGGCTTTGACTGCAAAAGTATTGAAAAACTCTGGTGTGGCCAAGGATGCATCACTCTGTGAATCTAGGGCAATATAAAGTCTTTTTCTAAAGTGAGGTTTGTTCACTGAGAAAACTTCAGCTAGACAAATCAGATGGCATATCCTAGTCTGTGTTGAGTCCTGGCATAGCTTTGTGCATACCACAACTGACTCTGCTTCTGAAGTAGGTTTAACTGCCTTTTCTGCTGCCTCACTTTTAGGACTCTCTGTTTTCTTCTTGAGTTTAGGTGACACTGAAGGTAATTTAAAACGGTGCATTGCTGAACAGTGCTGTGGGCTACCACATTCTGCACATTTCACCTTTACTTTGCAGGTTTTAGCAAAGTGACTTCTTGAACCGCAACATCGGAAGCAAACCTTTGCTTTAGCTGCTATTTCCAGCCTTTCGTCATAAGGCCTTTTTGAGAACTCTTTACAATCTGCAAGGCTATGTGGTTTATTATGAATGGAACATGGAATTTATTTAGTGTCTGGCTTCTTATCTGACTTAAACTGAGTGACCTCAGTAGATTTAACTACAACCGTGCTCTTCCCCATCTCTGATAGGTTTTTTGTCCTCCTTTACAGTCTTCCCTGGATGCATACTCTGGTAAAGGGTTGGAAACCCAGTCTGTGGGTCATTTCTTTCCTTTGCAGCTCTTGTCACAAAGGTCACAAGGTAACTAAAGGGTGGGTAGCATTGCATGTTGAGTTCCTTATAAGACAACTTCTCTCTTCCCCACATCTCTTGGAGCTGAAAGGGTAGTTTTTGGAGCACCTGCCTCTGTGTGATGTGTTGATCTAGACAGGCTAGACCAGGTAACTCTGGATTACATATTGCAGACTGAAGTTCAACTAAAAGATTACTTACGTTCCAAAGTTGACGGTAGTCCTTTGACTTGAGGATTGGGATCTTATCAATAAGGATGCTTCTATTTCTGTTGATGCACCATATCGCTGCTCTAATCTGTTCCATGCTGTCTGCAACACCTTTTCCGGGTCTGACACGTAGGCTGCGTAGACTCTCTGGACCTGAAGGGACGAGTTGGGGCGCAATCATGCCATGAGTAAGGCGAGCTCCTCGTCTGCTTGCAGCTTCAAGTCTTCAATGGCTCTCTGAAAAGTTACCTTCCATAAGATAAAGTCTTCAGGAAGGTCTGAGAATTTCTGGACTCCCTTGTCACTAAGGTCCTTCCTGGGAGTTTTAAACATAAGTGGTGAACAAGACTTCATGAAGGTGGGAATCGTCTCTGCAGGCTGGAAGAAGTGTGGACTTCTTTTAATCTGCAAATCAGCTTGACTGGCAGGCAAGTCCATAGATTCTCTAGGCCTGTAAGTCTTCAGAGCTTTAGCAGCCGGGGCTTGCTGGATGGCCATGCTAGCATGGCTGGGAATTTGGCTCCCTTCCATGAGTTTCTGGTCTCCAAAGGATTCATTGACTGACATATTTATAGGTAGACGGTCATGATGAATGACCTTCTCTTTACAGACAAATTCCTCTGTAGGCTGAAGCCATGGAAAGGCAAGCAATTGTGTCTTGCCAGCATCTAAGTTAGGAGGTGACTTGACCACTGGGTCTTGTGGGGAGCTCTCACCCACAAAGAACAAGGTAGACAGCCTGTCTCTAGGCTCTTATGTAGGGAGCTTCCTCAAGTTTTCTTAACTCAGATCATCTTGGAAGGTCTTGGCTAAAATCCTGGCCTTTATAGACAGTTTTGAAGCCTCCTTAGTCTTGAGTAGAAGTTTCTTCTCATTCTGAATAGGAAGTTCTTGCCTTTCTTGCTCTGCTTTGAGGGCAGCTTCTTTCATTGTTTGTTATGCTTTGTGGGCAGCTTCTTGCATCGCTTGTTCTTCTTTGTGGGCAGCTTCTTGTATCGCTTGCTCTGCTTTACAGGCAGCTTCTTGCTTTTCTTGCTCTGCTTTGTACCTCTTTCTGGGCTCTATGGCGCCAACTATAATTGAATATGGCAAACAGAATGGTACTTTAAATCTCTATATCTATATTTATATCTCTATATAACAACAATACAAATTATATATTATATTTGACACAGAGGCACTACCCCCAAAGTTCCATGAATCCAATGAGGTGCCAATGCAGGATTTGATTGCAGGACTCCACTGTCTGTAAACTGTCAATATGTCTACAACATTAGGTGCACCTTTAAAGCCCTAAATAATTAAAAATAATCACATAGAAGCCACTGCAACATAAAAATTACACTACAAAGAATTTACCCTTTTGTTCTCTCCTAAATACATAACTGCAACTGCAGCTTCCTTCCAGCTCCACCTCTTCTTCTGAACGTAACCAGCAAGTACAGCCCCTTCCTTAGGGTTTTCCCACCCACTTGTCCAAAGCAATACTCATAGAGGTTGGATTAACTCACTAAATGTCTTCATTAATGCTGAAGTTTATCATATGTATTAGCACATGAATTATTTTAAAGTCTTAAAATTTGTTGGAGGGGGTTAAGAAGCCCTAGGAAGCTCTAGGAGAGGATTCGGGCTGAAGGAAATATATCATATGACTCTTTTTGGCTGGGTTGTCCTAATTTGCCTGCTGAAGCAATAAAGTTGGTGAGGCCTTGCCTGAAATGGAGGAATAGAATGTGTGTGGGCAGGGGCCTGTGAAAGAGAGAGGGAGGGAGCGAGAAATTATTTGCTCAATTAAAAAATCCTCAGGCAGAATGGCTTTTTGAGAATGTAGACCTGAAAGCCCCCCCGCCCCCAAATGTGGAAGTTGAGATGAAAATGTGGGGCTCTTTTTGGCCTACTTCAGTTCTCTTCCTATATTGATGTTATTCTGGCTTATATTGTTTATTATTCTGTGATATGTAATGTTATATATTATTATCTAGGGTGAACTGCCATGAACCCTATTGTAGTACTTTGGTGCATTTATTATTACTTACACAGTGCGAGGTGCTTGGATAATTAAGTGAAGAACTTTTCTCACACCGACGCACACTGACTCTCCCATTTTCTCTCTTTTTGGCTTCTCTCTTTTTCTTTATCTCTCTGTCCTCCTTTGAGATTTCCACTCCACCTTTTAATGAGTGATATGTTTTGGTTAGAACTGTTAAGGTCATTTTTCTTAACCACCAAGGCCAGGCTGCCAGATTAAATATTTTGGGCTGTTTTAGCAATCAGATAATCAGTCCCTGATCCTTTTGTTGCAACAGCATGTGTATCATGTACAACATGACAACAAAATTAATGAGTGCATACATCACTTTATTTCATTATTGTTACTGTACAAGAGGTTTAAACAAAAGAGTAATAAAGCAAGATGCTTGCAGAGAACAGTGGGCTTGTTTTATACTGTACATTGCTTCTTTAAACTGGAGATCTCACAGGCTGAGCTTGGGATCCTTGCTCCCTCTATGTATTATACTCCTCATTTTTTCATATCACATTTCTTGTTTGAGAGGACATAGTGACTGAGTTGTGCAGAATGTTCTGCATATGCTCAGAGGCACTCAAAGTGCTTGTAGTTAAATTCTTGATTCACTGACTGATTTTTGTAACCAGCCATTTATTGCTGCCATTGCAGCGGATCAATGTCTTCTAGCTGAAGTAAACACATCATTTCTTACTACTCTTTAACATCACTCCTTATTAATCTTTAACAAAGAAGGAATTTGAAAGGTAAGTAATGAATATTATGCTACTGAGGATGAGAGGGGGTAGGAAGAAGAGATGCAGATATTAATTGAACAAGTTGTAAGATGGGAGTCCATGATTTAGGACAGCCTTTCCCAACCTGAAAATTTCCAGATATTTTAGATTCCCACCATCCCCAATAGCATTATGGGCTTTATAGTCTATATTGAAAAAAAATCCAGATTCAGGGACACCTTTGAAGGAGTCAGTAACAAAATGTACCCATAGCGATAAATGGGAAAAACCTATATGCCATTCTCTGTAAACCCCAATCTCTTCTGACAGCAAACATTTTAAATACTGAGTCAATTAATGATAATTCAGGGATCTCAATTATTAGTGCTGGTAGAAATGAATTAATAACTAATTTTTAAATGTTAACATTATCAAATTTAATTTTCAAGCCTTGGTCCTTGGGAAAATGGATATGGCAAAATTTCTCCTTTCCCTTGCCCCAATAGTACTTTATTCATTTGAAAAGTATGTGGTTGCTTCCCCAGCCATCCTTTATCTTTGTTAAACAGAGCCAGGGTCTCTATAAGATGACGTAAGCCTCACAGGCAAACAATACAAGTAGAAATAATGTTTGCAAGCATCAATCATTTTTATATCTTCAGCTAATCAGACTTCATCCCTTTAATGCCGGCAATGAGCTCTCTTCCCCCCCTCTCATTCTGTTGATCTCAATGAGAGTTTCTCAAGTGTGTAAAACATTAAAAGAAAAATGGATAATAAAACTGCAGATGGACAGCCAGATCCTGATCAGGGCTGAGCTACTGCAGTTCTTGCTGACTGTGTTTCTCTCTCTCATTCTCCCTCTTTCCTTCCCCAACTCTGTCTGATGCGTCCAGGATCAGGGTCAACAGCATGGAAAGAAATAACACCAGTCTCAGAGGTCAACTGGTCCCAAGGCTGACCATGCCAACCTGTGGTGTTGGGCTGGGGATAGGCGGTGAAGAGGTGCAGAATGACCAACTGCTTCATTCAACCATCAGTACATCTTGCATACAAGGTAGAGGGATGGGCTATCATCTTTATTATTATCTTTATTTATAGCCTGCATACAAAAAGTGAACATTAAAACAGAATTAAACCATTTACATTATTAAAACAAGATCATTTGTACCACACTTGTCTGTCTGTTTTGTCCAGGGGCAAATGAAGTATTTGACTACTGTCTCCCATGTCAGAAATGTACTTCCCATCTCTTGGGTTTGGGGACATACCAGACACTTCCCTGTTAAGCATGCAGTCAGTTCTCCTTGACTACAAAGAAAGTAACAACCATGGTTGCCATGGGAAGCAGTTGTAGCTCTCTTTAGAGCTACAAGTCTCATTTTCATGACCTAGTGGTTGTGAGACCAGCAAGATCAGAACAAGAGATTTGGCGTATCTTTGGCCTTGATGAGTCATGGAAGAGCAGCCTCAGCCAAAATTAGCAGGACCAACTGCAGATGTTTCAGAAAAATGGAAAGGGTGCAGTCAACTTCATGGTACCAATACAGTACTATCATTTTCTTTTTCTCTCTTAAGTACCTCTGTCTGGACACCACTGTATTTAAAACCACCAACTGTTCTTATAAGTGCATTCTTCTGCAGGAGAATGTAATGTATAGAAGCACCTTTGTCCCTCTTTATGTTTGGCCGCAAGACCATTGCCACTTAACTTGGCCCACTCCTTGGTCAGCTTTCCCTTTTCATAATGACCACTGAAGGATATTCAGAACAGAGGATCCCACCAATTGGAAGTTTACACAGATAAGCACAAAAGGCTGTTCTCACGACAGAATTATAGCACTGTAATCCCACTTCAACTGCTATGGTTCCTTGTTGAAAGCAAATGGCGTTGTCTTTGCTCCTCATTCCTACACATAGGTGCAACAAGAATTCAATGTAAGCGTGGCTAAATTGGCGTGGGGGAGGGAAGCGATATGTGGAACATATGTACATTGTATTATGTATAAGGTACAGTTGATTCCCCCTGCCAACTTTGATTCTTCCCTCCACCCCAAAGTGACTTGTGCTCTCAGGTGGGCCTACAGTGGCAGCACAGTGCCAGAATTTTCACTGCAGTGCCTCAGGAACACTGTGCTATCTTTCTCTCTGGCTTTTCTTCACAAACGAAGATTCAGGAAGGACTCATCCCACGCTTTCTGCAAGCGCGCTGATGACTAAAAAGGCCAATCTGAGATAAACAAGTCCGGTTGTTTTTTTAGTGTAAAGTGAAATGATTTTTACCAATAGGTAGCAATAACTATTGGGAAGCACAACAATAAAGAATACAACTACCACTTCTGACATGCAACACAACACAATTAATAAGGTCCAGAACCTTGGGAAATATTTTAGTTATGAAATTAACCCTACAGAGTTAAAAGGGACTGCACAGGTAATCTATTCCAACCCACTGTCATGCAGGAATGTTCAACTAACACACGCCTGAGAGATTTCCATCCAACTTCTGTTTAAAGGCCTGCAAAGAAGGAAAACTCATCACTCTCAAATTTTGCCACATTTGACAGTGGATATGGGAGCATTTTGAGGGTGCCCTGGTGGACAGTGGTTAAATGCCAGTACTGCAAGTCACCACATTGCAAGTTCGATTCCAGAGGGCTCCAAGGTTCACTCAGCCTTCCATCCTTTCGTAGGTCAGTAAAATGAGTACCCGGCTTGTGGGGGCGATTAACTGTTTAATGCAGTGTAGATGTGTAAATTGCTATTGCTTAAAACAATTTGTAAGCCGCTCTGATAGCCTTTCTGGCAAAAGGGCGGGGCATAAATGCCTAATTAAATTAATTAAAACAGCTTTAAAACAAGGTCCTGGGCTAGCACAATTATTTTGACAGTGAAGGGCTCTATCTCAGATGCTCAGTAACACAGTAAACTACCCGCAAATGTGAAGTCGAAGGCTTTCACGGCCGGCATCCATAGATTTTCCTTGGGTTTTTTTCCGGGCTGTGAGGCTGTGTTCTGGAATAGTTTCTTTCTGATGTTTCACCTGCTTCTGTGGCTGGCATCCAGTTTCTTTCTAATGTTTCACCTGCATCTGTGGCTGGCATCCTCTCTGAGGATGCCAGCCACAGAAGCAGACGAAACATCAGAAAGAAACTATTCCAGAACACGACCTCACAGCCTGGGAAAAAAAAAAAACCAAGGAAAATCTACTCCCAAATAGTTTCCAAAGTTTTCTCAGAAATTGAGTAAGTAGTCTGGGATTTCCAGAGGAACAGAACTGCTTGAAACAATAATAATCATATAGTTAGCGAACACATTTTTTGATCAATTGAGGTCAATTCTGTATTGTTTTCATATGAGCTAGGAGATAAAATAGTCAGAAAAGCAGAGAAAAATATATGGAGAAAGGAATGTTGGGGGAGGAAGCAGGACAGAGAAAGACACTGGCAGATTAAGACAAGTGAGGTGTCCCCCGTCAACTGTATTTTCTTTAGAGCTAGGAGAACAAGTCTATCTCCCTGCATGTTTCACCAAGCAAAAAAAGGATGAGACAGAACAGGAGAAAGATCAATGGGAAGAAGGGGACAGTGTGGCAGATTTAATTAATTACTGTATATTAAAATGTTTGTTTACAGAAATGAACAGCTACAAGAGGTCTGCTGTTAATTAATTTACAGCATTTTTCTCCTAGTCCCTGTGCTGCGCCAGCAATTGTGGAGGTAGCACAGTGGCAGGTAAGCTGGCATAACTTTGGATTTTTAACAGCTTCTTTGTTTGAGAAAAGCTGGCAAGTTGGCCAAGTTCTGACTCAATGCTCTCTAAAAGAGGATGAACCATACACCAGTGCAGTAGAATCTGCAGAGAATGGGAGAAGAGGAATCCCACTTATGAAGCTGGCACTTAATGAATAGCAGGGGTTGGGATGGAGGTCATATTTCCATCAAACCCCCTCCCCTACATTTTTTTGCCTCGTCCATCCACAACCAGGATGGAGCCATGTAAACACTGATAAACAATACTGTTTATGATGATGCATTTCAAAGAGCAGAATTGATTCTAGTTTTGCTTCTAAGGCACTAGAACAGAGAGGTGAAAGTGTAACCCCTGAACTGGGAAAAAAAAAATCAGCAGTGTGAGTTTGCCCTGCACAATACTTACTGAGCCACTGGGTTTCAGTCAAGACATTAACATGCTTCCTGTCTTCAGTACTCCAAGCTATCAGCTTGGCTGACAGGCCAGAGGAACAATGACCAAAGCCAACAAGAACAGGGAATACTTACTGGTTCATCCACAAATGTTGATGTTTTACATGATATTTATTAAGAAATGTGAGAAGAAGCCCCAAGGAAAGGAGAGACACATTTTACATGTGAATCCAATAGGGGTGATAATTTGGGGAGAGGGCTGGAAGGGTGTCTTTCCCTTTTCAGGACATAATGACACAACATACTGCCAAATCAAATTCTTCTAAAGTAGAATATTGATTTTCTGGGGATGAGATTAAAATATGTGCATCTTATTTGCTTTTTGGAAGAAAAAACATTATGTCATTGCATATGATATATTCACAGGAAAGAAAATAAAACACCTGGAACCTCCAAATTTTCAATGGAGCATTGCCGTAACACTGTATGATCTCATTCCTTGTTTTGGGAATTTCACCTGGCAGTGGCAGCTTGTCTCTTGTAGCTTCAGTTCTGGCCTGGTTAACTTCCTTTTCTTGTCTCATAACCAAAGATGGTCTTAATGGGCAGGGAACATATGGTTGTTCTAAGCATCCAGTGTGACATTACAGCTATTGCCTATTGAAAAGACAAAATATCCAGCCATCCACAACTCTCTTGCTTATCTCTTCTAACATGGAGATCTTAGTGGTTCTTGATAGTAGCTTCCTCTTATACAATACTGGGAAACACCGGAGTACCAGCAGCATTCTAGTTTCTGAATGAAACTCAGTATGTCCAGGATAACATTTCCAGAAGCTGCTGCCATAGACTTTAATGGGGCAGGAAAACTGTAATAATGTTTGAACATCTGTTCAAAACTTCACAGTATCAATGAATAATTGTCTTCCTGGACAGGCTTCAATAAAGTACATCTATATCTGTTCAAAACTTGAACGTAAAAGGATAGTTGTGTTAAGTTTCAGCATGTTAAAAACCCAAATCTACCTATGACAATTTCGATCAGATCATTTTGAAATTTGATACAATTGTAAACCTCATCAAGAAGGCCATGCACACCAAAGTTCAGGTTATTGGTTCAATGTATGTCATTTCTACAAGCAATATACTGTAGTTTTGAGCCTTATGATGTCAGAATTAGTTTTTCTTTATGAGTTGTCTTATCTAAAGCAAAAACTAGAGGAGGTTGTTTAAAACAGTGAGTACAGGTACCATGATAAAAAATTAAAGCAAAGTGTTCTAATATCTACTTTTTTCTGCTTCTCTGACATTATTCAAGGCAGTGGGTGGCTGGTAGCTTCCATGTCAGTATGATGGTGAATCTGCTCTGAACTTTAGTCTGAACTGTTGGAAAAACTCAGCATTCTCTCCCCCCCCCCACACACTCTGCTGGCATTAGGCCAAGAGTATAATAGGTAGAACAGGATTGCCTCCATTTTGAAATATCTCTCTCTCTCTCTCTCTCTCTCTCTCTCTCAATGTGCAACTAAGCAACAAGATCATATGATCTAGTGCACCATTGTTGATATTGGTCATACAGAGATTTGTCCCTTCTCAGGTCCTGTAGTCTGCATGCTTCTCTGTCTTGCCTTCTTCTTTGGCAGCCATACTCTGTTCTCTCTACTCCATGAGCTGGTGAGACAAGATGAACTCTTTCTCTCTTTCACCCAAATCTATTCATTTGGTTAGTTAGGATGTAGGCTCTTTATGTATGTATAGATGAATAGCCATTTGCAAAGTTTCTTAGGTTGTTTAACTTGAAGCTGCATGCCTCTTTTGTCATTGGAATTCAGGGCAAAGTAATGTACATTGAATCACAGCCTTCTGCTGCACTGCTAGAGGAAAGTTAACAGTTTTTAACTTCATAGTTTCCAAAACAGAGACACTCTAAATTCAGTGTTTCTCAACCAGGGTTCCCTGGAAGCCTAGGGTTCCCCAAGAGGTTGCTAGGGGTTCCTCAAGAGATTGTGATTGTGGAGGTATATAGAATAATGTTTATTCAGGGGTTCGCTGAGACCTAAAAATTATTTCAAGGGTTCCTCCAGGATAAAAAGGTACAGAAAGGCTGCTCCGATTCCTCAACATGAACTTTAAAGGTATGAGATAGATTTAGGACCATGGATAGCTCCTTTAGAGTTTAAACTAAAACCAAGATTAGATTCATTGTCCCACTGATGTCGGAGCCACCAAGGGCCACTGAACCACATGTGGCATTTCTTGTAAGTGAGTAATGTGGGAAATAATCCTCTAAGTTGAAGCCGTACAGTGTAAAGGTATCAAATCTATATATCCAAGAGTTCACCCCCCCCATTGTTACCTACCCTGATACCCCCTCCCTTTCAATAATTCATCATTTGGCTATATTTCATAAATTGTCTTGTTTATCGGCATTCCATGTGGTTGGTAGTAGACCAAGACCTCCCAAATGCAAGGACTCAAGGTTTACTTAGAAAAAGCCAATCCTAAATTCCTAAAAGACATGCCCAGGTAGTAATTATGTGGAACCCCCCTTGGACATTTCTACAAGCAATATAGTTTTGAGCCTAAAGATTAAAATGCCAGGGACAACAAAAAGCTATTTACCTCCCAGAAGAGCTAACATGGTGTGGGGGTTTGAGTGTTGGAGGAGTGCTCTGGGAGACCAGGGTTTGAATCTCTACTTGGCCATGGAAACCCACTGAGTGACTTGGGCAAGTCACACTCTCTCAGCCTCAGAGGAAGGCAATAGCAGCCCCTCTCTGAACAAATCTAGCCAAGAAAACCCTGTGGTAGGAGTTTTCACATGCACATCCTACTTGGCAGTTAACATTGGGGTGGTGGTGGTTCAAAACATTTTTAATTCCCTCAGAAACAGGAACAGCATAAAGCATCCCAGAAGTGGAACACCCTCTTCAAGTCTTTAGGTGTACCGTGATCCTTACTACCTGGCCAGAAGGCTCCTTCAGGTTTCTGGGCCCCAGAGGGCCTCCTTTGTGGATTCTTGGGATCTGGGCTGGGCTGCTGCCCTCTACTTGGGGCTCTGCTGGCTCAGCAACAAGTGGATGAAGTGATCACTCCCTGCTTACGAAGGCCTGGTTGGTCCCTGTAACAAGGTGTTACTGTGCATGTGTGCATGCACACATGCTCTGCAATAGAAAGCACTGGTGTTCTTTGCTTTCCTTTCTTCAGTAGGACAGTTATAAACCCTTAGGTTTGTGACCTCGTCTCCCCATCAAAATCTGTGTGTAGAGCTGTTCATTTTGAATGGTCCCTTTTTGATCCTCATCTCAGTTTGTTCTGTCTTTGTGTAATCTTGTTATTTCCTGTTTTTCTATCAGAACTTTGGGTCGACTAATCTATAATTTCAGACATTTCTACTTCATTTTATATTTTATATTTATATATATGTTTTCATTGGTTATGTAACATTTCTAACATTTTACAGATGAAGACTGGGATACATGTGGCCAAGCAACATTAGAATGGGATCAAGATGACAAAAGGTAGTAATGTAGTAAAAACAGAAGCTAGGCAAGGCTGCAACAGTTTGCTTTTGCCTGAGCCTACTGTGAAGGGCAAAATTCCAACCCTTCCGTCCCTCCTCTCCTCCCATTGAATTAGTTGAGTACAAACTATTTTTGCACTTTAAACTCAGTTTGCAACAAATTAAGTAAGCTGAGGACAAAAGGGAAAAGTAGGAGAAGGAGAGAGAAACTGGGACATTTTAAAAGCGTCTGAAAAAGTAGTGAATGTCCCTACCAAACTGGGACAGTTGGAGGACATGATGTAATGACCATTTGATAGAACCCAGATATGTCTTGTGTCGCCTGCCTTACACTGTTGTATCACCTCACCTGTATGTTATATATTGATCCCTGCTATGGCCTAACTTGTATGCTGGTCAAACCTAAGTTACAGAGGAAAAGCTGGCCTCCAGTCCTAGCCTTCAAAGAGTACAAACAGATAAGCTTTCCCTGATAAGCATTTATTTTATATGCTAATCCTGATCTGGATTGTTGTGGGGCCAGTGAGCACAAGGTTCTGGCTGGTCCCTTATTTTGAACTGTTAACCTGACTCAAAGGCCCTGATTCTATTCTTGTTCCATCTCACATCTATCTATCTATATAATTATCTTGGGTATGTTGCCATTTCCAGTGTGCTGATTGGCTGCTTAGGAAACTTACTAACCAATCAAAAGCTTTCTATTGGGCAGCCAATCAGCACACTGGGAAGAGAAACATGTGGAAAGCTTCAAGTTCTTTCTAAACATGGCAGTGGCGGAGGGGCTCTTGCATCATGGCACACATGGTGTGTGTAGTGTGGTGTGTGTGTAGCATGGGTGTGTTTGTAGCATAGGTTTGTGTGTGTAGTGTGTGGGGGGTTTGGGGGTGTAGCATGGTGTGTGTGCAGCATGGAGTGTGTGTGTAGTGTGGGGATGTAGTGTGTAGTGTGGTGTGTGTGTGTATATTTGCGATTACATGGTGCCGGTGGAGGGACTCCTGTTGTGGCATGTTTGGTGTGGGTGTAGCATGGTGTGTATGTATGTGTGTATGTGTGGTTGCGTGGTCGTGGAGGGGCTCTTGCATCCTGCTATGTGTGGTGTGTGTGTAGCATGGTGTGTGTGTTTGTACAGCGTAGTGTGTGTGTGTAGTGTGGTGTGTGAGTGTGATTTGCATGGCAGTGGCAGAGGGGTGCTCATGTCCTGGCATGCATGGTGTGTGTCTGTGTAGCATGGTTTGTGTGTGTGTGTAAGTGTAGTGTGGTATGTGTGTAGCATGGTGTGTGTGTGTACACATGGTTGCATGGTGGTGGCGGAGGGGCTCTCACGTCCTGGCACACATGGTGTGTGTGTTTGTAGCATGGGGTGTGTGTGTACGCGCAGTTGCATGGCAACGGCAGAGGGGCTTTTGGTATGAAACTAGCTGTACCCAGCATAACATACACTATTATAGTTGTTGTTGGAGACACACTATTAACAATGCTGCAGCCTTATTTGAGAACTCACGCCGAACAAGTCTTGAAGAAAAACAACAATGCAGAAAGAATCACAACCTGGAAACATCACCCAAGGAGACCTTCTGCTGTGCTTTCTGCAACCGGACTTGTTTATCTCGGATTGGCCTTTTTAGTCATCAACGCACTTGCAGAAAACACGGGATGAGTCCTTCCTGAATCTTCGTTTGCGAAGAAAAGCCAGAGAGAGAGAGAGAGTGATGATGATTACATTTATTTATATAGTGCCATAAGCTTTACATAGTGCTTTACAAAACAGAAAAACAACAATCCACAATAAGCATAAAAACCTGCCTATGGCACACAATCTAAAACCACAAACAAAATTATAACATTAATAAAAGATTACTATAACAAGATTAAAACAATACTATAAAAGTGCAAGTTAATACAAATCTCTCTCTCTCTCTGGCTTTTCTTCGCAAACGAAGATTCAGGAAGGACTCATCCCGCGCTTTCTGCAAGCGCGCTGATGACTAAAAAGGCCAATCCGAGATAAACAAGTCCGGTTGCAAAAAGCACAGCAGAAGGTCTCCTTGGGTGATGTTTTTGGGTTGTGATTCTTTCTGCGTTGTCGTTTCTCTTCAAGACTTGTTCGTCGTGAGTTCTCAAATAAGGCTGCAGCATTGTGGATAGTGTGTCTCCATGCCTCCCGATGTGAGGCCAGGGCGGACCACTGATGGTGATCAATTTGGCCATGCCTGAGATGTTGTTTCAGGGAGTCTTTGTATCGCTTTTTTGGAGCGCCCCTCTTACGCTGACCCGTGGCGAGTTCACCGTAGAGTAGTATTTTTGGGAGACGATGGTCCTCCATCCTAGAAACGTGCCCTGCCCAACGCAGCTGTGTTCTCAATATCATGGCCTCAATGCTGGTGATCCCTGCTTGCTCAAGGACAGCAACATTCGTCACATAGTCAGTCCAGTGTATATTTAGGATTGTGCGTAGACAGCGCTGATGAAAGCGCTCGAGGAGTCGTAGGTGGTGGCGATAGGTGACCCATGTTTCAGATCCATAAAGGAGGATAGACAGTACGATGGCTCTATACACACTGATTTTTGTGCTTTGCCTCAGGTGTTTATTGCTCCAGACTCTTTTGTGAAGTCTTCCAAATGCACTATATGCCTTTGCTAATCTGTGATCGATCTCTTTGTCAATCTTGGCATCTGAGGAGATGATGCTTCCCAGGTAGGTGAACTGCTGAACGGACTTGAGCACAGATTTGCCGACGGCAATGTGGGGATGGTGGTGTTCGTCCTGTGGTGCAGGCTGGTAAAGAACTTCTGTTTTCTTCAGGTTGACTTCTAGCCCAAACAGCTCTGCAGCTGTTGCAAAGCAGGATGTTAGGCGCTGCAGAGCACAAACACAATCTTTCAGCAGAAAGATAGCTTGAAGACAACCTGGATGCATCCCCGATCCAAACATTGGCACCTCATTGACTACGTTCTAGTCCGTCAGAGAGACATTCGTGATGTCCGTCATACACGAGTGATGCCCAGTGCAGAATGCCAAACAGATCATCGCCTTGTCAGATGTAAACTAAATCTTCATCTTAAGTTCAAACCTAAGAGGGGTGGCATCTTAAAGAAGAGACTCCAAGTCAACAATCTTCAACAAGCTACCATGAGAGACAACTTCCAGGCAAATCTACAAACGAAACTTGAAGACCATCCTACAGATCCTTCTCCTACAGTGCTTTGGCAACATATCAAAAACAGTATCCTCCAGTCTGCAGAAGAATCCCTTGGCTTCTCCCACAAGAAAAATCAAGACTGGTTTGATGAAAACAACCAAGAGATCCAGGAGCTGTTGGCAAGGAAGAGAGCTGCTCACCAGGCATACCTCGCCCAGCCAACCTGTCATGTAAGAAAAGCAGCTTTCCGCCTCACATGTAGCAAACTACAACAAAAACTCCGAGATATGCAGAACAAGTGGTGGATCAATATAGCAGAAAAGACACAACGCTGTGCAGATCTGGGTGATCATAGAGGATTTTATGAAGCTCTTAAAGCAGTGTTTGGACCTACTTATCAGGTCCAAAGCTCCTTATACAGTACAGATGGTCAAACATTAATTACTGATAAAGCCTCCATCCTAAATCGTTGGGCTGAACATTTTCAAAGTCTCTTTAGCGCCAACCGAGTAGTCCAAGCCTCAGCTATCCAATATATGATACAAAAACCAATGAAAAATGAATTGGACATAGCTCCCACTTTGGAAGAGACCCTTAATACAAATAATATGGACATAAAATCAAAATGAAAGTTGGAAGGCCTCCCCTAAATAGAATAGTCTTTAATTTAGACTTAAAGTAGTCTAGAGAGGCGGTGGTCCGCAAATTTGTGGGAAGGAGATTCCAAAAATAGGGGGCAGCGTGGGAGAAAGAACCTATCCAAGTAGGGGCAGAGGAAATCCTTGGCTGTATCAGCAGCCCTGAATTTGAAAGGTTATATATTAATGTGTCAAAAGATTGTACTCTTGACACGTTTCCTAAGCAGCCAATCAGCAGAGTGGGAATGGAAACATACCGACCCATTTTAGATAGATAGATAGACAGATAGATAGATAGAGGTGTATGTTACTCTGGGTATAGCTAGTTAACAGAATCTTCCAGATAGTTCAGGTTCTGTTCCAGTTCAAGAAAAAGAAATCTAATGGTTTGTTACAATTCGGGGTTCAGTTTAGTTTGACTCCTGGATAAAGTGGCAGAAAGCGCAGAAAGTGGATTGTGAGTTTGTGCTTCTGGGTATTTTTGCCTCTTAGCTTCACACATGACACCCCAGCTTCAAGTGAAATTGTTTGTTATGGATTTTTAACTGGTCTGTTTAAACTAGATAGTCAGTTTTGCCCTTTAACTGGATAGAATTTTGCCAAGTATTTAATAGTTATAATTTCCCCTGATGCTGATCTCTTTAAATCAGTACTATTGCCCATAGATCATGACAGTAATGGAATTATAGCCTAGATAAGATAGTTAAGTACTTCAGGACTATGGACTTTTTCGGACGTCTGAAATGTAACGGAAGCAGCCTCGCCCTTTCGCATGACGCCCGTCCCTGCCGGTACTGTTGCGGTACCGCAGGGACATTTGAGTGTTATATTTCGGTGATTTTTACTCACGAAAGTTGATCGTGAGTAAAAATCGCTGAAATATAACACTAAAATGTCCCTGCGGTACCGCAACAGTACCGGCAGGGACGGGCGTCATGCGAAAGGGACGCCCTGCAGCACAGCAGCCTCGCAACGTGGCGAGGCTGCTTCTGTTACATTTTAGACGTCCGAAAAAGTCATATGTGTGGCATCCAGATTTAGGTGCTTGCAACTGGACCAGCCAAAACAGACTTCCCCACTCACTTTGCCTCAGAACAGACCTCTTTGAAAATGCTGCACAGCCGGTAGGTTGTGCTGCATGGGGTGAGCTGAGGTGCAGAAGGGAAGCAGGATCCTTGAAAACCCTCAAAAATAACATTAATTTGGGGAATTAATGTACTTGGCTTGACTATGCAAGAGGGGACAACAGATAGCAGATCTTTTGACTTTTGTATACCGGTAATCAGGAGGAGATGTTAAAGCTAGATAGTACAATAGATTGATCTTTATTGGGAAAACAATAATAACATTCACACACACATTCAGGCATCAAGCATTCATGCAAGACTAATGAAATAAACAGGATAGAGCAAAGGAAGCTGTTTGCAAGAGATACAACACCTGTCCCATAGAGATGAGGTCGTGGGAAGAAACCAGCAGAGTGGGGGTCCGGAATAGGAACAGTTTTACGGACAGACATAGTGTTCACAGGAAGGGGATCTGTGAGCATTTGAATGGGGTTTTGGAAGGTTTTTTATAGTCAATATCTGCCTCCAGGGTACAGAAACTATAGTAGGAGACAATTCTTCTCGGAGTTGATGGAGGTGAGATAAAGGCACTCTGGATATGTTAATGGCATCTTAATGTGTGAATAGCTCATGATTGAATGGGGGAAGGTAACTTCCTTTGTTTAGGGGTGGGTGAAGGAATGAGGGTTGTTTACAGGTTTGCATCTCCCAGCCTTAGCTGATGGGATTAGCCAGGTGTATGTGCCTTCAGCTGCCTTGTGAATTGGCATTTCTTTAGAATTTAGGTGGCTGCTTCTTAAGTGCATACCTGACTGAGTCTGAGTGCTAGCCCTTGTAATAATTTATTGGAATTTTCCAGCTTTAATGGCCACACTGCATGAAAGGCCACATTTGACCTAATTGAAAGAAAGATTTACCCTTCTTCCTGCAACATGTGATACTTAATTTGGTTTGTCATATTCTAGTTTGCCAAATCCAGGTGGCCTCCTTTGTACATTATGTAAAATATTTGTTCATTATATAAATCTTCGGTGAGTAGGGAAAGAATTGATCAGCAGCTCTCAGTACTAATTTTCCACTCAAAGCCAATTCAACATTGTTTTATAGATAGGAAACAGAAGGGTTTTTTTCCCCCTGGTGTTTCTCAGCTCTTTTGTACACTTTCATGGAATCCTATTTATGTACCACCTTTTAACTATTTTTCTCCTCACAGGTTTCATTTGCCTTGAACAGTTGCAAGAGATCAGTAGGTATAGCTATCCCAGGAATGATATTCAACAACATTTGTGATTCTGCTTGAGCCATCAATGTTAACATTTGGTAAATTTGTAACAGAAGACAGTCAAAGAGCTGCAAATGCCTTTTGAGAGCAATGAAATCTCTCAAATGTAGGCCATTTCAGATCTGAAAAAAGTTTCCAGGTCTCTAGACTTGCAGTATGCCCAGGGCACACACATACTATTCAATAAAGTTAACCACCACCACCACCACCTGCAAACCACCCATTTCAGAGCAGGAAAACCTTCTAAACTCAGACTGCTTTAACATGCCCTAGTCACAAACAGTGTACAACCAGATCAGCCAAGAAAAAAGTAGCAAAAACCACACTGAAGCGAGTGAAGTAATATATGCTAACAACTATAGTGCCCCTTTCTGGATGACTATTATGTAGAGAGTGCAAAATTACCTAACGATGCATTTGTTCAACTTCATGCTCACATCATCTTTGCAAAATGAAGGTGACCATAGAGACCTGACTCAGGTTTGTTATAAGGACTACTGAGCTAAGGTAAGAGAAGTGCTTTGTATACTTTAAAAACTACATTTAAAATAGTAGTATTAATAGTAATTATACTGTATAACAATAGCAATGAGAAAATTAAACAATGCCTCTGAAAATGATTTGCATCTGAGAAAGGAACATGCTTCTGTTTCAAAAATGGATTGAAGATTTTTGAAAATATGCAGACTTCTCACCTTTGACATGAAGTTATTTTTCATTTAAAAAATAAATTAACAATGCAAGCCTATACCTGACTACAGAAGTAATTACCCTCAAATTCCATGGAGCTTTTAGGGAGCAATCGTTTAGTAGTTTGTTAATAATTAATCATATATAACTAGCATGCTATTTATAAAGTTATGAATAAGAAAATAGTACCCAAATATTTATTTGAAGCCAAACTTTAAAGTTTAAAAGCTATCCCAAGCTGTCTTTCTTTTTGGAGTGAAGAGGAAGTTTTCTAGATTAGTATCTTATGCATATCTAATTGGACAGAAGCCCCATTGAGTCCAGCAAGACTTACTCCCAAGTAAATGTGCTGAATAATGATTTGAATGATTCAAAGGAAAAACAATCTGGGTGAGGAAGGGAATTTAATGAATTTCACAATTTCTTAGTCAAATCCTTATTTAGCAATAGTCGCAGAGTGCTATTGGCTACTGGCCCTACTGTTTCTTCAGAGTGCTTATTCAGTGCTCTGAAGGGTGAGAAATTCTTCAGGTAGATGGGGACATGGAAGGAGGTTCTGCTTTTCTGACTCTTCTTTCCCAGTTGCTGCCTGTCCCGGAACTGCAGTTTAACTGTAATCTCTGCAGCTCCCAACCACTAAATATATTTATGAAAACGTTCTTGGGTAACATCTGATAAATGCAAGTCATAACCTTCAATGACCTTTCTTTTGGCTTGAGGTTTCTGTGGTGTGACCTGAGCATACAAGGAAATCCATGTATTGTGAGTACTGTATATTGTTTCTTTCAATACACATTTGGATGGTTAATGTCTGATAGAATCACTTATAATTCAGTGGGAATGTTCACATTCACTTGCCATATCTAAATTATTTTTTCTGTTTATCATAGAAAAGTACCTCAAACTTCAGAGAATGAGATAAACAGGAAACTTGACAATACTTTCCTTGTGGAAAGCTTAAAAATAAGAGTTAATCGGTAAAAACAAACCCTCCTGGCTCACAAGTCCTGACTTGCTGGCCAAATCTCTATTAATTTGGTTTTACACTGTCATTTTCAGTTTCTACCATTAATTTTCAATCTTCAGGTAGATGGGCACCTGAAGGTAAATGGACACATTTTCTTTTTGCCAATTAATTTTTTTAAAAGGCTGACCTAGCAGACTGAAAGCTGGGCATGGATGTTTGACTCAAATGTCTGCACTGGCACAGATGGGCTGAGACTTTTTGGACAAGTTATTATTTTTCAACCTTAGTTCTGACAGTGTGCAAAATGGAAGTCTTTGCAGTGGATGACATAGCTGAAAAAAGGTGAAACAAGGAATCCAAAGCACTTTGCATAATTTTTCTCTGATTTCAATGGAATATTTTTCCTCATAATTTTCCTTTGGTTTTGGGCCTGGGGGCTCCTTTTCCTGTAGAAAGCTCCATTATCCAGAAGTGTTTCCACATCTGTTTCAAGCGAGGGGCTTAATCCATATGTACATTCTTGGTGAATGAGGATTAACTTCTAATGAAATTAATGGAGACCACCATGCATTATCAGAGTTTCATGTATGCATATGAACACACAGGGATCTCCCTATTGAAGTAAAGATTAAGGTGTAAGAGTGCTGGAGAAACAGCTATCTGTACTCATAACTGGTTTCCACATGGTCTGCATAAGTAACTCTGTTCTGTGTCTATATTATTATTATTATTTTTTTGGAGGAAGTACTTCAAACATTGCAATGTTCTATTTGAAAATCAATCTCTGTAGATAAGAGAGTGTATCAGGAGAGTTCTTTTCATCACAAGTACATGGGCTTGTTTCTGTTGCCAGATCAGCATAATGGTGATACAAAGAACGCTCAGGAACAATACAGAATATTTGTTTTCCCCATTCTGTAGGAACATTAGGGACACAGAGAGCTGCTTATACTGAGCCAGACCCTTGACACTGACTAGCAGCAGCTCTCTAGCATTTCAAGCAGGGTATTCTCCCAGCCCTACCTGAAGATACCAGGGACTGAACTTGGGACCTTCTGCATGCAAATGTGTGTTCTTCCATTGAGCTCTAGCTCCTCTGTCTGGCATGAATGTAGAAGAGTGATAAATGTCCTGCATATATGGTGAATCTGTAATGCTGCTGCCAAGATTTTATCCTGAGCTGCTGAGGCAAGGAGACCAAAGGAAACATGATAGTCATGTGTGGCAGGGCCATGAGGGAAAAGTGATATCAAAGCAAGAACACCCAGAGGCAACTTCAAGGTGACAGGGGGTTCCTGAGACTTCCATTCAGTGTTGTGTGACGTGAGGTGACTTAAGGACCTTCTTTGGGGCCATCTGAGTTGGTCCAGTGAGAGTCAATGGATGCAAGAGGAGTGAGAGAGGAAAGCTTGCAGGGTCAGACATTGCTAAGGGGAAGGTGTTGGGAAGCCAGCTACCAGCAGGGTCAGGTTTGACTTGTCCTTCAATAGCTTCAAAAGCCACCAGATACAGTACTCTTTTTACTTATAGCCCATCTTGTACATACTTTTATAATGAATGCAGCTGTGACCGTAGTTCAATGAATGAAATGTATCTTGATCTCTGATTTCTGAGTGTGGTTGCAACCCCTAAACCCCTAAGTCCAGGTTGTAGAAATTTACTTTTAAGAAGAGTGAGACCCCGTCTACATGATTAAAAAAAAATCCAGGGGTAAAAAATCCGAAAAGGCAGCTGTTCGTATGCGTGCAATCTGCCTACATGATTTTTTACACCCCCTAAACTCTGTATGACCCCCCTTCCCCAGCTGGCTGGAGTGAGCGATCTAAGTGGTGGTTTTAACTCTCCCGCTGCTTTTTAAAAAAATTATTTAAAAAGGTGCCTGTTATGCGGACAGTCAGTTTTCTATATTTAAAAACAAAATTTAAAAGCAATAAATGTAAAATCCATGGACTTACCAGACACTTGCTTAGCCAGGAATCCAACATGGCGGCCGCTCCCAATTCCCCTCTTTGCTAGCCCCACCTCTGTGCTCAGCCAGCCAATCAGACTACACAGCCTGTTCGTATGTGTGTGAATGGGGTGTACAGACCATTGACAATACGAACGGCTGTATGGATTTTAGGTCGAGATTAGCTAATCCTCCCGAATGCCGAATCCAGAGTTTACGGGGATTTGCTAGCCCCCCTTCCGAATGACACGTATGCATGCGAACAACTGTGTGTACGGATGATCAATCTTCCGAACGCCATATGTATTTTTTTTACCGTATAGATGGGGCCTGTGTATACTGACAAACTGATCCAGAGCACCATCCTACTGCTGTTCAATTATGGATGCTTTCAGCTTTCTTTCATTCTTCATTCTTCTTAAAAATAAATGTCTTAGCTCAGCCTCTTGTGTACTTTTATTTCAGTACAGATCTTAAAAACTTGAGGTTTCTCATTATAACACTAGAAAAGTTACAGTTATAAATCCTTTCTGCATGTAAAATAAATTAGAATTAATGGCAAATATAACCTATTGGCCCTCTTAGTAGATTAAAAAATAGAAATGAAAAGGAAAAAAAGAATTAAATATGACTACAAACACTGTCCAAGCTGCTTTTAATGCATATAAAACAAGAACTCACTAAAACACCAAAACATTTTGTGCACTTACCTAGAGTGCAGTTTTCCCAGTGAGGCAAATTCTAGCACAGGTGGAAGTTCTAAAGAGCAGCCACTCTTGAGAGAAGTTGGTTGCTTGGGAAACTGATTCCCAAGACCCATTTCATTTCCAAGCCTGCATTTGTGACCAAAATTGCATTGGTTACGTCATTGCTGAAATGAAGTGACTTTCTCCATTTTGCTGCCAAATTTGGACCAGGTGAAATGTTGAAGTCCCTATCAGTTTTTTTTTTTGTTTTTTTTGCAGAGGGGGGAATTACACTTTTTAGGTGGAAAAGCACATAGCTTAGTTTGCCTCTTTGGGAAAAAAAAAGCAGAGTAGCCCATACAATCCTAAGCACACCCTTTCTTTCTCTTCCTTCCCTCAAAACGCCCAACAGGGAAGATGATAATAGAGTTATACACATCTTTACTATGAAACTAGGCCTTTTGATTTCCGGTGCATAGTGCCAGCTCAGTCAGTGCGGCTCACGTGTCCTATCTCAAGCTGTCAAGCAAGGGAAGAGGAAGCAAGTACGCTTGAGACATGATAACTGGGGGCTCTTTTACATGGCAGTTTTTATCCCAGGGAGAAGTGAGATAACTTCATCCTGAGTTTGTCTCTTATTTGTCATGGGTAGCATAAGTCTCGTTTTTTTGGATTTGTTGTTCTTAGTACCTCCATCCTGGGATAGGGGCACATAGCAGAGCAATATTTTGATTGGTTGGACTTTGGAGGGACAGGCTTGCAAGGGAAGCCTGGTAATTCTGGATCCGCCATTTGTGGAATGGCCAGCCTTGGAGAACCACCCCCACCCCTGCCGGCCACAGCTACCCTCACCTCTAAAGAGAACTCCCATCTCCTGCCCCCACTTCTTTTCCTTCCAATAGAAAGCAATGCTTTCAGTGAGGCTGAGCCACAGCCCAGAGGAGGAGGGGGGAGGGAGGGGCTGGTGGCTCTCAATTGGCTGAAGCTTCTGCTAGCCAGGCATCAAGACTTGCAAGGCTTCCCTTGCAAGCCCACAAAGTCTGACCAATCAATATTCAGCCCATGACCCAGGATGGTTCCTGATTGTTCAGACAACTAATAGCATGGGTTGTCTTGGACTTTCCTAAAAAGGTCCTGAAAAATAGCAGGTTAATTGGGCTTTTTGCTACCCCCTCCTTCAGAATAGCCTGTGATGTATGTGAACTACTAGGGAGGCTTTTTTTTTGTCATGTAAACGTTCCCTGGGATAGCATGGGAAAGGGGAAAGGAGCATGTTAATTGGGTGGTGGATGGAGAATATTATTTGGTGCAGAATAGGAACTGAAATATGAGAGAAAAGGAAGAGAAGAGCTTCTCCATAATTCTAGCTGTTCCCAAGCTGCAACAAAAGAGAGTTGTCTGGAAGGACTAAAAAATCTCTGAAACTCCAAGATAGGGACAGCAAAGCATCACAGTCTGGGCCCATTTCCATAGGAACTCTCTGCCAATAAATTATGACAAAACACAGGTTATGGTATTTGGGAAGCGCCCCAAAAAGCATATCTGGCATTTGGATGAACACATCATAAAACAAGTGAAAATATTTAAATATTTAGGTTTGGTTTACTCAGATACGTCTTCTTGGAAAGAACAAATGTTAAACATCAAAGTACAATCTTACAGATCAACAAAAGCAATTTTGAAGTTTGCTGCCATTAAAGGAGGCAATTTAGTAAACCCTTCCCTAATTGTATATAAAGCCAAAACAATGGCACAATCCCTTTGTGGGGCTGAGATCTGGGGCACTTCACGTACATCAAAAATATCACTCACTTAGAACTCACTCAGAACTATTTTTTGAGGTTGTTGTTACGCCTACCTAAAGATGCTTTAACTGCCATGGTCAGGTTAGAAACTGGCATGCTAAGCACAAAGATCCAAGTAGACAAAAGAATTATATGTTATTGGCTTAAGGTACAGGGGATGGATAATACTAGGCTACCCAAAAAATGTTTGATAGAACTATCCAATGGCATAGCCATTAAAAACTGGGTGCATCATGCTGCCCAACTGAGCATCAAATATGGACTTATATCAGAGGAGCTTAAAGGACTTCAACCAGATGCACAGAGAAAGATAATTAAGAATACAATAAGGAAAATAGTCACACAAAGGAGATTTTCAGACAGTGTTTAACAGTGCCTACCGCGGGATGAGGTCCCGGGAGAGGAACGGCACTCTTTTGCGGCATGGGGTCATTTTCGGACGCTGCCATCCCTCTTCCGGGATCTTTCGTTGCATGTCTGTGAAGCTTTGGAAGGGGCCGCGCCATATTTTAAGCACGGAAGTTGCCCGTGCTTAAAATATGGTGCGGCCACTTCCAAAGCTTCACGGACGTGCAATAAAGGATCCCGGAAGAGGGATGGTGGCATCTGAAAATGACCCCCTGCCACGCAAGAGCGCCGTTCCTCTCCCGGGAACTCATCCCGTGGTAGGCACTGTTAAACGCTGTCTGAAAATCTCCATAGGGATTTAAATACTGCTTATTTTTCCCCATGTGCACCATTATATTATCAACTGAAGGAGATTTGTGAACATGTAGACTACTTTAACAATTTAACATTTGTACAATTACGGAAAGCCTTCACAGAATTAAGATTGAATATGATGGACACAGCCTACAGAGATGGGAGGCATCCCAATATAAAGGAGTGCACATACATATATGGATGCCTGGAATCAGAGGACCTTGTCCATTACATATTGTTTTGTCCACTATATAATGAACCAAGGGAACGATTTGTGACACCCTTAATTGAAACTAGCCCTTGCCAGAGCCCACAAGAAGTGGTTTTTTTTACCTCTTACTGGATTTGGATAAATACATGACCTGGAAAGTAGCTTTGTATGCACTAGCAGCCAAAAAAATCAGGAAGAAATACATAGCATAGATAGCCATAAGTTGTAAAGGTGATGATTATATTTAATAATTTTATCCTAGCTATGTTTTAAATTTTTAAATGTTCAATTTTGTAAAACAAATTGTAGTATAATTATACAACTGATGTTGCAAATATGATATGTATGTATTTTGTTGTTATTGTGATATTGTTTTATGCAAAGATGATTGGCCAAAAGCAATAAAATTTGATTGACTGGCTGACTCTCTGCCATCAGATACAAAGGATGCATTCTTCTTCCATAAGTTCCTATGCGCTATAGGAAAAAGAGTATGGCAGGGAAGGGTGGATGAAGCTCCTTGTGGTAGGGATTCTTCTGTTGAGGGGTTCCACTGCCGAACAGCTCTTACTGTCAGAGATTCCACCTCAACATTAGGAGGAACTTTCTGACAGTCAGAGCTGTTAGGCAGTGGAACACACTCCCTCGGAGCGTGGTGGGGTCTCCTCCCTTGGAGGTCTTTAAACAGAGGCTGGATGGCCATCTGTCAGGGATGCTTTGATCGTGATTTCCTGCGTGGCAGGGGGTTGGACTGGATGGCCCTTGTGGTCTCTTCCAACTCTATGATTCTATGATTCCATGGGGTGGGGATTCTTTAAGGAGGGGTGAGGATTCTTCTGTTGAGTAAAAACAGCCCAGTTCAATTCAAAAAGGTGCTAGAGAGTCACCTCCTGAAAATGCTGTAGCTGGAGTACTTGCATTGAGGGGGAGGGAGTTGGACTCTAGGGCCTATGAGGCCTCCTCCAACGCTATGAATCTACAATTCTAAAATGCTTATACACAGAAGCACACATGCACATGTACCAGGCTTTCTTGCCACCTCTGTCAACTAAACCATTCCAGTCCAAGGCACAATACTGAATAACATTTGCTAGGTGACCAACAGAAGAAATGCATTCTTGTTGGTTTTCTTGAACTCTTAGTAGCTTTTAAAAACCATTGATCATAATGGTTCAGTTGACCAAGGGCCAATTGGCTTGATGGGAACTGGAGTGTCGTCCTCCAGTAGCTTGGTTCTTAACAGCCCAAGTAGTTTCAGATAATGCTTTTGGCATTTCTGCTGCTCATTTTGTCCCCCACGTTATTCAACCTCTACATGGGGAGAGGTTGCTCAGATATTTGAAGAACAAATATCATCATTGTGCTCATTAATAATCTTGCTTAGCTTTTTTCTACTTTTACTTCAGGTGAGATTATAGAGATCATAAACAGATGTCCAGAAATGGTAATATGTGTGGAAATGGTAATAGAATGGATGAAGGCCAGTAAAATGAATCTGAACCCCCTAAAGACCAAAGTATTATTGGTGATATGGCTGACCAGAGGATTGAAATTGAACCTGTTCTTGTGAGATGGCACCTCCACCATTAGAATTTGGTTCATAGTTTTGGTTTGATATTAGACTTTCCTTGTGGATGGATGCTCAGATGTAATGCATGACTACACAAAGCATTATTGGCTCAGCAAACCTCAGGGCAGCTATGCTAGAGAAAAAGGAAGCCTGCAGTAAGCCCACCATTGCAAAGCTCGACTCTGCACACCGCTAGTGTGTTCTCACATTCACTCCTATACATGCAAATATAGTCCCTCTCCTTCTGCCCTCAGCTTTTTAAACAGTCTTCACTGGTTCCAGTGGAGCAAACGTTTCCCCAAATTGCCCCCCTACTCCATTGAGTTTTTTATAATCCATATTGCAGCATGGGCAGGAGGAAGGAAAACCCCTTATTTCCAGCCACCACAGACCAGAGAAAAGGCAGGATGGAGGCTGGCACAGGTAAGTGGATATAAGAAGAGGTTTGTAACATGGCATGGATCCTCTTGCATAATTATTGGTGAATGTTAGTCAATACTGTTTCACTTATTCCAGTGTTAATATTTATTTTCATTGCCTTCATTGTATGTTGGATCTTGTGCCACAATAAAACTTTTACTTCATTTCAGGGCCTCCCTCCCTGCTCCTGGATTACTTTCCTCTTCTCAGTCATCATGCTGGATTTCTTCCTAAACTTTGTTTCCCCCCCACCCCCATACCTAAGGGCTTTAATGCATTTAAAACAAACAAACAAACAAACAAACAAACAACCCTTTTACTTTGCAGTTTCCAGGGGAAGCTATTTTTTTGAGGGGGGCAATGTGTGTCCTGCACCCAAATCTAGATCAGGGTGGAATTAGGGTGGTGGTGTGGTTGGAGGAGAGGACACATTGGTGGGTGGTGACCTTAGCAACAAGCATGTTGTCACAGTTTTTTTAAATGTTTGATATATGTATGCAGATATTTGAATATTCAAAGGTCTGAGAGTCTCTGCTCACTGGAATATGTGTTGCATTTTATTAAAGATCTATTATTTTATTATAATGTATTAAATACAGTCATCCCTCCACATTTGTATGGGTTAGGGGCATAGGGACTGCTGCCCTATGCCATTTTTAATACCGGTAGGTACTTTGATAACACTGGTGAAGTCAGGCTAGTCAGTGGTCAAATCTGGGAGGATGGTTGGGCCTAAGAATCCTCACTTACTCGCTTGGTGGGAGGAGGGAAGGGGATGGGATGGGGGAGCAAAAGAAGTGTGTGTGTGTGTGTGTGTGTGTGTGTGTCTGAGACAGGATGGGGAAGGGGAGGAGGAGTGAGCTGGTGCTGTAGCCACTTCTTGCCACCCTTGCAGCATTGGCCTCAATGGGTCTGGTTAAGAGGCAGTGGCATCACTGGGGTGGTGGTGCAGTGCGGACCGCACTGGGTGACACCCTCAGAGGGGGTGTCTATAACATTATTTTATAGTCTATAACATTATTTTATAGTCTATAACATTATTTTATAGACAGTCATTTTGGTCTACACCATCCCATTTCTTCAAACCCAGGAGGACCCCTTCTGTACCCACCCAAGTGGGCCTGATCTGCCCCCTCACAATTGATCTCATGGTTGGGCTTGGCTGGGGTGGTGGCAGCAGCAGCACTGAGGAGAAGGAGAAAGAAAAAAGTTGGGCTTGTCTGAGGAGGTGGTGGTGGTCCCGAGGAGAAGGAGAAAGAAAACATTGCTCCTTTGTCCCGGCCAAGCTCTGCTTGCAAAGTTGCCCCAAAGTCAAGCAGCACTATATGGCCAAAGGCTTCAGCCAGAACAAGGTGCCCAGCTGCAATATCAATGGTGAGGGGCTAGCCAGATCTACTCGCTTCGGCCCACTTGGGTAGGGGGTAGACCAGGTCCTCCTGGGTTGGAGGAAGTGGGTTAGTGTAGATCGGGCCTGACCATTTATGTTTCTGGAAGGGAGACAAGTAAAGGGGGAGAATGACCTTGCCCTCATTTCACTGCTGCTGCCATCCCATCCGCCCACCTGCCCCAGCTCTCTCCTGATCCTCTCCCCCTGTCCTGCTCCCTGTATCTGCTGCAGATATCCGTGTATCACCCACCCTCTGCCCCATATGTGTGTATGTCTATCAGGAGAATTAAATGCCTCCTGATGGCTTGGGAGAAGCTGAGCTGCACTATAATCCTCTTTGAGAACTGCATTTGATGTGACCTTACCCAGCCCAGCCAGACAAGATCTTTGAAAGTCTCCCCAGCCCTCCCATGATAAGAAGCTCTTTGATTACCCAGATCATAGAATCATAGAATCATAGAACTGCAGAGTTGGAAGAGACCACGAGGGCCATCCAGTCCAACCCCCCTGCCATGCAGGAAATCTTGATCAAAGCATCCCCGACAGATGGCAATCCAGCCTCTGTTTAAAGACCTCCAAGGAATGAAACCCCACCACGCTCCAAGGGAGTGCGTTCCACTGCCGAACAGCTCTTACTGTCAGAAAGTTCCTCCTAATGTTGAGGTGGAATCTCTGTTCCTGGAGCTTGCACCCATTGCTCCGTGTTCCAGTCTCTGGAGCAGCAGAAAACAAGCCTGCTCCATCCTCAATGTGACACCCCTTCAAATACTTAAACAGGGCTATCGTATTGCCTCTAAACCGTCTTTTTTCCAGGCTAAACATACCCAGCTCCCTAAGTCTCTCCTCATAAGGCATCGTTTCCAGACCTTTCACCATTTTAGTTGCCCTTCTCTGGACATGCTCCAATTTGTCAATATCCTTTTCGAATTGTGGTGCCCAGAACTGGACACAGTATTCTAAGTGAGGTCTGACCAAGGCAGAATAGAGTGGCACTATTACTTCCCTTGATCTAGACACTATACTTCTATTGATACAGCCCAAAATCGCATTGGCCTTTTTAGCTGCTGCATCACACTGTTGGCTCATGTTCAACTTGTGGTCTACTAGGACTCCTAGATCCCTTTCGCACGTAGTCTCATTCAGCCAGGTCTCTCCCATCCTATATTTATGCATTTCATTTTTCTGCCCTAAATGCAGTACTTTACATTTCTCCGTATTGAATTTCATTTTGTTAGCTTTGGCCCAGCTCTCCAGTCTATCCAGGTCATTCTGAATTTTGATCCTGTCCTCTAGGGTATTAGCTACTCCTCCTAATTTGGTGTCATCTGCAAATTTGATAAGTATGCCCCTAATTCCCTCATCCAAGTCATTGATAAAGAAGTTGAATAGCATTGATAAAGATGTTGAATAGATCATCAGCTCCCCAACCCCCTCCTCTTCAACACATTCCCTGCTCATGGTTAGACAGCTTTCAGGGGTAGAGCTGCCTTTGCCCCTTTTCATTTTCTTGTAGTGTATGTATAGACAATGCCATTTAAATTTCCCTCACTCATTCACTCACAGGAGCAGGAGTGGGGAAGGGTATGGGACAGGGGACCATCCAGTCTGAGTGCCGGTGGCGGATAAGATTAATAGGAAACCAAGAAAGGCCATTGGATGATGTTGATATGTGGATATATGTCTGTTTGCACGCATCCTGGAAAGGGGAAAAAAAAAAGCACAGCTGCTATGATCATGTTACCTAAAACACAGTGAACACATGGACATGCCAGAAACACCCTTTTGTACCAAGGTGATTTTGGGTGGGGAAATGTGTAGCTTTCAAGACCAATTTGAGTTTGGATTAAAATGTGTGTGTGAGAGACTTTCATAGAATCATAGAATCATAGAGTTGGAAGAGACCACAAGGGCCATCCAGTCCAACCCCCTGCCATGCAGGAATACACAATTAAACCCTTCCCGACAGATAGCCATCCAGCCTCCAAAGAAGGGGACTCCACCACACTACGAGGCAGTATATTCCACTGCCTAACAGCTCTTACTGTCAGGAAGTTCTTCCTAATAGTTAGGTAGAATCTCTTTTCCTGTAGTTTGAACCCACTGTTCCATGTCCTAATCTCTGGAGCAGCAGAAAACAAGCTTGCCCCATCCTCAGTATGACATCCCTTCAAATATTTAAACATGGCTATCATGTCACCTCTCAACCTTCTCTTCTCCAAACCAAACATGCCCAGCTCCCTAAGCCTCTCCTCATAGGGCATGACTTCCCACCATCCTGGTTGCCCTCCTCTGGACACATTCCAGCTTCTCAATATCCTTCCTGAATTGTTGTGCCCAGAACTGCACACAGTATTCCAGATGAGGCCTGACCAAAGCAGAATAGAGTGGCACTATTACTTCCCTTGATCTAGACACTTATACTCCAATTAATGCAGCCTAGAATCGCATTGCCTTTTTTAGCTGCTGCAGCACACTGCTGACTCATGTTCAGTTTGTGGTCCACTAAGACTCCTAGATCCCTTTCGCATGTACTGCCATCAAGCCAGGTGTCTCCAATCCTATATCTGTGCTTTTCATTTTTACTGCCCAAGTGTAGTATCCTACATTTCTCCCTGTTGAAATTCATTTTGTTACTTTTGGCCCAGCTTTCTAGTCCATTCAGGTCAATTTGGATTCTGATCCTGTCCTCTGGGGTATTAGCTACACCTCCTAAAGTGGTGTTATCTGCAAACTTGATAAGCATGCCCTTTATTCCCTCATCCAAGTCATTAGTAAAGGGAGCCCTGGTGGCGCACTGGTTAAATGCCAGTACTACAAGTCACCATGTTGCAAGTTCGATTCCAGAGGTCTCCAAGGTTCACTCAGCCTTCCATCCTTTCGTAGGTCGGTAAAATGAGTACCCGGCTTGTGCGGGCAATTAGCTAATACACATTGGAAACTGCTTACTGCAGTGTAGATGTAAAAATTGCTATTGCTTAACAATTTGTAAGCCGCTCTGATAGCCTTTGTGGCTGAAGAGCGGGGTATAAATACCTAATTCATTAATTAATTTTAATGTTGAATAGCACTGGGCCCAGGACATATAGCCCTTGAGTGAGTTCAGCTCCAGAGACATGTCCCCACCTTCTCAAAGAAGGAGCAGGGCCTTTTTAGTCATTGGCCACATTTCTGGAACTTTCTCAATGGGAGAGCACATGCTTTGGATGCAGAATGTACCAGATCTAATTCCTGGCATCTTCAGCTAGGGGTGGGATGATTCCTGTGGGAGAGCTACTGCCATCATTAGAATAGATAATACTGAGCTATCTGGACTAGTGGTTTGATTCTGTCTAAGGCACCTTCATATGTCCATAGACTTCACTCCTGATGGTCTTCAGAAAGGGACTGAAAGTACTACTTGTTGTGTGCCTTCAAATCGTTTCCAACTTATGGTGACCCAAAGGGGCTTTCTTGGCAAGATTTGTTCAGAGTGGGTTTGTCTTTGCCTTTCTCTGAGGATGAGAGATTGTAACATCTTGCTGTGTGCCTTTAAGTTGGTTCTGACTTATGGCAACCATAAGGCGAACCTATCATAGGGTTTTGGCAAGATTTGTTCAGAGGGGTTTACCCTTGCCTTCCTCTGAGGTTGAGAGACTGTGGGGTCGTTTACATGGGCAAATATTCCTCTAAATATACCGCTAAGATAGCTCATAGTTACCACGGATCGCAGCACAGCATTGCCTCATTCAGAAGGGGGGAAGGTAAAACACCCAAATATAGCATGGCAAGGGATGTCGCTACTTTTGCAGGTATATTTGCAATGTAGCGCATTATTGGAAATGTAAACAACCATTCCGCTAAGAGCTACAGCAAAGCTGCATTGTGATTGGTTGATGATGCAGGGGTGGGCTTAAAAGAGGAGCAGGGAGGGAGGGAAAGACAGTAGCGATTAGAGGAAACTTTGAAAAATCCTTTCTGCTATTTTGCAAGCCAGTTTGCAAACAAAAAGGATTCCCAACAATTTTCATTCAGGGAGCATTCCTTCTCATCCTCTCTGCTGTTTTGCAAGTATGTAATAGCTCATTTTGTCAGCTGTGATCCTGTGCATGGAGGAGGGAGAGAAACCATTACACGAAGGGCTGCATCAGATCTAAGCTGTTATTTTCCCTCTCTCTCTCTCTCTCTCTCTCTGGCTTTCCTCTATTTGGGAGAAAATGCTGTTAGGCAAGGAAGAAAACCTTCCGTTTGATTTGTGGGAAGGGAGTGGGGGGGAGGGGGACTGCCTCTAAGCTGTTAAGCACGGAGTTGGGGCCAGGGCAGACATTCCTATGGCATTCCTTTCCCTCTCCAGTGCTTGGCCATGCCCCCACCACATTTGGCTGTGTGAACCTCAAAGCAGAAAAAAATCAAAGAGCCACAAAATATAGCTGTGTAAACATATACCGTGTAAACTACCCACCACTGATGCAGGAAAGCGCTAAAGCACAACTTAACGCAGTAAAACCTGCTGTGTAAACCAGCCCTGTGACTTGCCCAAGGTCACCCAGTAGGTTTCCATGGCCAAGAGGAGATTTGAACCCTGGTCTCCAGAGGTGTAGTCCAATGCTCAAACTGCTATAGTACTACTGCTTCTCATTTTTCAGTGTGACTTTAATGTTGCTGCTATCTTTATCCTGCCAGCATTCTTTAAAAATAATGTTTCCATTGGTTTATTATCAATTTTACTGTTTTTATTGTGATTTTTTAGCCACCCCATTAATCAGTATGATTAAGAGGTGGAACAAAATGCCTGGAATTTCACATTGGACCTTTTAGAGTGAGTAGAGGTTTTGAGCTGAATCTGGAAAGAGGAGGACTTCCAGGAAGTCTTCCAGGTAGCAATACAGTTCCATAGCTATCTTTCTTCTGAGCCAAGTGAATGATGGTCAGTTTGGAACATTTGATGGGGTGAAAACACAGCAGGTAGAAAGCAGCTCAGTGGAGCAATATTATTTTTTCCTAGCTGGTTGTGTATGCGCAGGGGCCTTCAAGTCGCCTGTTGACTTATGACGAACTTCACAGGGTTTTCTTAGGCAAGGAATCCTCAGAGGTGGTTTTGCCAGTTTCTTCCTCTGAAATATAGCCTATGGCACCTGGTATTGGTTGGCAGTCTCCCATCCAAATACTAACCAGTTGGTTAAGTGACCCCAAATGTTTATATTGATCTGTGTTTGTATTTGTGTGTGTGTGCAAGGTTAAACACAGCTGTGGAAATGTGCATTACTTTTCCTTTCTCCTAGCCACTCCTGCCATCATTGTGGACATGTGCCTCTCTTTTCCTGTGCACCAAGTTGATATTGCAGTGAAATGAACAGTGGCAAAGCTGCTGTGTTGAAATGTGTTTTGAAGAATCAGCGAATGCATCTGAACAGCCCTCTTCCCATCCTGCACTAACAAATGAAGCTCCTTGTGCTGTCAAAGTAAGATTGATCGCTCCTCTGGCATTTCATATTCAGTATTCTGAATATGGAGGGAGGGGTGCATTCCCTTGGGATGCCAACCTTGCTGCTTTGCAGTTTGTCTCTGGAGAGCTGCTGAAGGCATGGCAGTGGAGGCTTAGTGGAGAACTCTTCCTCTTCCGACTTCATCAACATTTAGTCTCTCATTTCAGATCTTGGCAGATGGAATTCTGTCTGCCAGCCAGGATGGATGACCCAGGCGCACCTCCTTCTTGGCTCCTCATCAGAGGCATTGAAATTGTTTTCAAAATTAAAATAAAAACAGACCAATTTTTATGGACACTGGAACCTGTGATATATTTTACTTAAGAATTTTGCAGAGGAAAGAACAACAACAACAACAACAAGCCACCCTCAGAAATAAACAAAAATCCCCAAGCTGATTTTTTTCAATTTGATCTGTAGAGGAGCTGTCTGGCCTGCCAAGAACAGGGGTCTACTTAACAAATGAGAGGCAAAGCCAGACAATTTCCCTTTGTGTTTCACTTCTGCTCCTGCTTTTTCCATCACATTATGGTTGAGGGGATAAGCAACCAAAGAAGGAAGCAGCAGTTTACTAGGAGAACAGGATAAGCTTCTTATCCTTGGTTTGATCCAAAAATGATGTTAACTTTCTGCTTCTTACAGCTAGACTGAGGTGTTTTTTTTTAACCCTTTCTGGGGTCCTTCCATGCAAGAAAAAATGTTTTCCCCAAGGATGCTTGTGTTTTGCAAAGTGGGAGCAAGAGCCTTACACCTTTCACAACCATGAAGTCCATACCTACTCCTGTATGTCAGCCTGATCACATATAGTCAATATACAGCTAGGACTATACACCATCATCCACTTGAGGCAGTGTATACCATCTGGAGCCTCTTCCCAGAAAGACTCGTGAACTGAATCGAGTGGAGGAGATGCAGATCAGGGACTTGGACTGCTGCCATTAGACCAAATAGTTCTACCTCAAAGAGAGGATTTTAACTACTTAGCCATTCTCTTCAAAGTAAAAAGGAAGTGACCCTGTGTCTGAATTGTTTCCTGTTGACAGGAATTGTCAGTTACACATGGAAGCAACAGTAATTTCATTACCACTGAGATAGCTCCATGTGGTCAACCATGTCATACAAATATTTCTCTCTCTCTCTCTCTCTCTCTCTCTCTGGCTTTTCTTCACAAACAAAGATTCAGGAAGGACCTATCCCGTGCTTTCTGAAAGCGCACTGATGACTAAAAAGGCCAATCCAAGATAAACAAGTCCGGTTGCAGAAAGCACAGCAGAAGGTCTCCTTCGGTGATGTTTTTGGATTGTGATTCTTTCTGTGTTGTCGTTTCTCTTCAAGACTTGTTCAGCATGAGTTCTCAAATAAGGCTGCAGCATTGTGGACAGTGCGTCTCCATGCCTCCCGATGTGAGGCCAGGGCGGACCACTGTTGGTTATCAATTTGGCCGAGCCTGAGATGTTGTTTCAGGGAGTCTTTGTATCACTTTTTTGGAGCGCCCCTCTTATGCTGACCCGTGGCAAGTTCACCATAGAGTAGTATTTTTGGGAGGCGATGGTCCTCCATCCTAGAAACGTGCCCTGCCCAGCGCAGCTGTGTTCTCAATATCATGGCCTCAATGCTGGTGATCCCTGCTTGCTCAAGGACAGCAACATTCGTCACATAGTCAGTCCAGTGTATATTTAGGATTGTGCGTAGACAGCGCTGATGAAAGCGTTTGAGGAGTCGTAGGTGGTGGCAATAGGTGACCCATGTTTCAGACCCATAAAGGAGAATAGACAGTACAATGGCTCTATACACACTGATTTTTGTGTTTCGCCTCAGGTGTTTATTACTCCAGACTCTTTTGTGAAGTCTTCCAAATGCGCTATATGCCTGTGCTAAACTGTGATTGATCTCTTTGTCAATCTTGGCATCTGAGGAGATGATGCTTCCCAGGTAGGTGAACTGCTGAACAGACTTAAGCACAGATTTGCCAACGGCAATGTGGGGATGGTGGTGTTTGTCCTGTGGTGCAGTCTGGTAAAGAACTTCCATTTTCTTCAGGTTGACTTCCAGCCCAAACAGTTCTGCAGCTGTTGAGAAGCAGGATGTTAGGTGCTGCAGAGCTGCTTCTGTGTGGGCAACAAGGGCAGCATCATCAGCGAAGAGCAGCTCACGGACTAGATAGTTTAGAGTCTTAGTGTGAGCCCTCAGATGGCTTAAGTTAAACAAGCTACCATCAGTACGGTAATGTATATAGATGCCGTCGTCTTCTTCGAGCTCTGCCGTAGCCCTTTGGAGCATCATGCTGAAGAAGATTGTAAATAAAGTTGGAGGAAGAACACAACATTGCTTCACTCCATTAGTTATTAGAAAGGGCTCTGAAGGAGCATTGCCATATCTGACTTCACCACGCTGGCCCTCATGTAGCAAGATAATCATTTTAAGGAATTTGGGGGGACATCCTAATCTTTCCAGGATCTGCCACAGACCTTTTCTACTCACTGTGTCGAAGGCTTTGGTGAGGTCAGCCACCGGTGTCCGGCTCTTGCGACGAATGAGATAGAGATTTCATTGGTGCATGTCCACCCACCTGCCTAACAGTCTCCCTTCCTTCCTTAGCTAGCATAGAGCCATGCAGTGGGGCTTCTCAGTGGCCAATGGACTGTTATGTTGTGGGCCATAAGAAGAAAATATAGATGTCTTGACAGTCCCATGGGAGACCAAGGTCAAACCGCATCTTTTTGCTAACTGGAAAAATACTTTAGTAGAAAGACATGATTTTACCTCAGTCTCCCCTGGAACTGGAATGGCAGAACACTGGAAGAATGACAATGTCATGCGGTAAGGTAGAATGGAAGATGGAACCTTCCTGCTGCACTGCTGCTTTACTTTGTAGTGCAGTAAGCCCTGTAGTTTAACATATGTGGAGGGCACAAGGTTGGGCTGGTTGCCCTGAATAATTTAAGGCCATAGCTATAGTATATGAAAGAAATAAAAAGTAGGAGTGCACCAATCACTGAGAGAAGGAAGGGCGGAAGGAAAGCTGGTAGGCAGGCAAGAAACCACATGATGTTTGTTTTTAACTGAGTTCAATGCATTTCAAATTGTATTTGACCTTTTTAGTTGTGATACCATAATTGTAGAAGGCCTTCCTAAGGGTGGTTCATCTGGATCAATAAATGTTCTTTTAGCGAGCCATGAAAAACAAAGTATTCGAGAAAGCTTTTGCAATTACTTTGGATTGCAAGTGTTGGATATAGGTTGTACTTTTTTAAGCTGATGTTTTTCTTCTGTTGTTAATAGAATGGAGCTGCTAATTTGTATCCACCTTTTGCATTATATCATTGTTATTGTTATAATTTTTGCTGTTGTTATTATTTTCCTAAGGGTGGGTTATTGCTGAGAATTATAGAGTTGGAAGAGACCACAAGGGCCATCTAGTCCAACCCCCTACCCTGCAGGAATACATGCATGTTAGTCATTAAATGTCTGAAAAAGTATACAAGCAAATGAATCTCAGTCTGTCATGAGAATTCTGTTGCCCTTGTTCCCTTAGGTTGCTGATCTATAGTATGTGCTGGGGCTCCCAATCTAGATGGAGAGCTAACATGCATACAGCTGCCACATGGAGACAGTTTCTAATGATCTCCTCCAGGTTGTGACTGTGTCATATGAAGTGGCCTAAGAAGTGCCTGAATCACAGAAGTAAGCCATAAGCATGGAATCTGCCAATTGGACATGTAATTTTGCCAATAAGGGGAGAAACCAAACTAAGAACCTTGAGACAGAGGGTCTCATTTGATGCTGGATTCTAGACATGGAGTCTTAACTCTCTCTCCTTCTGGCTTTTCTTCGCAAATGAAGATTCAGGAAGGACTCATCCCGCGCTTTGTGGAAGTGCGCTGATGACTAAAAAGGCCAATCCGAGATAAACAAGTCCGGTTTCAGAAAGCACAGCAGAAGGTCTCCTTCGGTGATGTTTCTGGGTTGTGATTCTTTCTGCATTGTCGTTTCTCTTCAAGACTTGTTCGGCGTAAGTTCTCAAATAAGGCTGCAGCATTGTGGATAGTGCGTCTCCATGCCTCCCGATGTGAGGCCAGGGCGGACCACTGTTGGTGATCAATTTGGCTGAGACTGAGATGTTGTTTCAGGAAGTCCTTGTATTGCTTTTTTGGAGCGCCCCTCTTACGCTGACCAATGGCAAGTTCACTGTAGAGTACTATTTTGGGGAGGCAATGGTCCTCCATCCTAGAAATGTGCCCTGCCCAGCGCAGCTGTGTTCTCAATATCATGGCCTCAATGCTGGTGATCCCTGCTTGCTCAAGGACAGCAACATTTGTCACATAGTCAGTCCAGTGTATATTTAGGATTGTGCATATACAGAGCTGATGAAAGCGTTTGAGGAGTTGTAGGTGGTGGCGATAGGTGACCCATGTTTCAGACCCATAAAGGAGAGTAGACAGTACAATGGCTCTATACACTCTGATTTTTCTGCTTCGCCTCTGTCATGATGGCGTGCTGTGCCATCCTGGGAGTTAACGTCAACAACTTACATTTTACTACAGTCATCCCTTCACATTCATGGGGGTTAGTGGCAGACAACCCCTGCGAACGTGAAAAAACCGCAAATAAGAAATGAGCCTGCCGGCGAGCGGTTTTCCACCCCAGCCTCTTCCCAAGGCAGCAGTGAGCTTCCTGAGAAGCCCCTCACTGCCTAGGGAAGGGAGTGGGGTGTAGCGCGAGCGCGCCAGCTGCTTCCCACCCACCCCTTCCCAAGGCAGCGAGGAGCTTCCTGAGAAGCCCCTGGCTGCCTTGGGAAGGGAGTGGGGTGTAGCGCAAGCGTGCCAGCTGGTTCCTACCCCCCTTCCCAAGGCAGTGAGGAGTTTCCTGAGAAGCCCCTGGCTGCCTTGGGAAGGGAGTGGGGTGTAGCGTGAGCATGCCAGTTGCTTCCCACCCCCCTTCCCAAGGCAGTGAGGAGCTTCCTTAGAAGCCCCTGGCTGCCTTGGGAAGGGAGTGGGGTGTACCATGAGCATGCCAGCTGGTTCCTACCCCCCTTCCCAAGGCAGTGAGGAGCTTCCTAAGAAGCCCCTCACTGCCTTGGGAAAGCAGTGTGGTGTAGCGCAAGCGTGCCAGCTGCTTCCCACCCCGCCTTCGCTGCCTTGGGAAAGGAGTGGGGTGTTGAGCAGCGGGGGGGGGGCAGGCAGCTTTCCGCGAATGATCAAAACTGCGAATGTGAAAGTCACGAATGTGGAGGGACAACTGTATATGGGAACTTCCACTCCTTATTTGGAAATGGGAAGTGGGTGGGAGAACCTCATTAAAAAACATGATGTCACATCACCTGACTAGATAGCCACTCTGATTGGGCACTGGCAGAGCCAATCAGAAATTAACAAGAAGGACTTTTAAAAGTTCTGATCTTTCCTTTGTTCTGAGTCTCTCTGAGTTGAGCACATGGCCTAGCTAGATGGAGCTACCTAGGATGGACTCTGACCCCTATGGCCTAGCTCTGGGGCCAGATGGCCTACACAACCATGAAATACCTAAAAAAGACAACCTATGATACCAAAAAGGTTGGGGGAAGCCAATCCTATCCAAAGGCCTCAAAAAGGATCCAAAAAGAACTCTGAATTCCATCTACAAAGACTATAAGTTAATCTGCATGTAATAGTTAGGGAATGTGTAATTAGATTGTGTTAGATTTATGGTTTTCTTTGTAAGTGCTCTGAATGAATGAATATGTATAAGCCTTAAGCTGAACCTGGGAATGTTTTATCTTCTCAAGTAACATAGACTCCTAGAATGGAATAAAAGCTTCTGTTATTTTCTAACCTGCCTTGAATTGCCTGTTTCTGGTCAGCTATCAAGAACCTTCTTTAGATTAGAGAAAAGGGGTATTATTATTCTCATAACCGGTCTAGCTTCCCGTTATGCTAGACAAGGAAAGAAACCTCTCATTTAACTCAACGGGTGGTGGCATCGAAGAGCGTTTCTTAGGTTTTTTAGGAGTTAAAAATATATGGCCAACTTTGGACTCAGGCAGCCTAGATCCTTGGGTGGCCATTACGACAGCCTCAGGTAAACACCTGAGTCTTAACTACAGACATAAGAAACATTGGCTTGTATATATCTGCAGCCTTATCTCATGCCTCAGAGATCACAGTCACAATCCACCCTCTTAAGTCATCATCCACAGCAGCCTTGGCCAGTGTGATCACTTCGAAGCATTTTTTTTAAATGCTATATACATTTATAGACATGTATATTTGTAGGTCTTATGTGCCTTCAAGTTGACTTTGACTTATGGTGATCCTATCATAGATTTCTTGCCAAGTTTTGTCCAGAAGAGGTTTGCCATCAGCTTTCTCTTAGGATAAGAGAATGTGACTGGTCCAAGGTCACTAAGTAGATTTTCATGGCCAAGCAGGTATATGAACGCTGGTCTTATAGAGTCCTTGTCTAACACAAAGACCACTATACCACATTAGTATCTGTATATATTGCCCTTCAAATAAATAGCCAGGGCAACTTATTTCCCAGATACAATGGTGATGCTTGCTTGCTGGCAGAGAGAGAACAAACAGAGGGCTGAACAAGGCTCCTGTGGGAGAGAGTTCCACAACTTGAGAGCAGCTGCTGAGGGGGCTTTCTCTCCTTTGTCCTCACCAAATATACCTGTGACAGTGGTCGGATGGAGTAAAAGCCCTTGCCTGAAGATCATAAAGTTGGGTAGGCTCGTGTTTATAATATATATTTGTTAGCATAATAATTTTACTAAATGATTTAAAACCCTGGAGGAGCCCTGGTGGCGCAGTGGTTAAATGCCAGTACTGCAAGTCACCACCTTGCAAGTTGCAAGTTCGATTCCAGCAGGCTCCAAGGTTCACTCAGCCTTCCATCCTTTCGTAGGTCGGTAAAATGAGTACCCAGCTTGTGGGGGCAATTAGCTAAAACACATTGGAAGCTGTTTAATGCAGTTAGATGTGTAAATAGCTATTGCTTAAAAAACAATTTGTAAGCCGCTCTGATAGCCTTGTGGCTGAAGAGTGGGGTATAAATAACTAAATAATAATAATAATAATGCACAAATAAGACTACAGTCAGCTCTCTATCCATGGGTTCTGTATCCACAGATTAAACCAACCATGGCTTTAAAATATTTTTTTTTGGGGGGGGGATTCCAAAAAGCAAACCTTGCTGTTTGCCATTTTATATAAGGGATTCCATTTTACTATGCCATTTTATATCATGGGACTTGAGTATCCACAGATTTTGGTATCCACGGAGGGTCCTGGAACCAAACCCCAGTGTATACCAAGGGCCCACTGTATAGGTAATGAACACAGGTTACGCATTTGCAATATATCATACCAAAGCAATGGTATCATTTTACAGACAATGTATTTTCTTTGAAATTCAACAGGATAATAAGGATGCTTCCCACCATTACATTGCCAAAGGACCCCCAGTCTACAGAGGCAGAACAAATTGTGCACGAGGGGCTTTTGTGGCTGCTAAATACATGAAAACCTGTACAACTGCTAATACAAGGGGAAAGAGCAACAGGAGAACTAGGAGAGCTCACACAAGCAAAACATTGTTGGTGTGCTAAGTAGCTGCCAAAGAAGAAACTGTTGTAGTCAGAGATAATCTTGGATTTTACAACTCTAAATAGCAAAAGAGCTAATCAGATATGGATGGACCCACAAGAGTACAAAATGTGGCCCTACAAGAATGCTAATCAGTTTAATAAACAGCCAAAATAAGGTTAGATTTGTACATATCATACTTAAACAGGCATTTGTGTGAGAGCAGACTTGCTGCTTTGCCCTTCCTTGTACCCCATTATTTTCTTCCACTTCTGGGTTAGACAACAACTATTGCTTGCAATGAACCAACCTTCCATGAGTCCAGGAGGTCACAGGAAAATATCTTTGCCAGGAAACAAAGGAGGCAAAAGGTAACTTCCCCGTGAATTAGTTATTGGGTCAACACTGTTAAGATCTTGTGAATGTAAATGTGCAGTGTGCTTGCCTCTTTGTTGAAATTCTGGAATTCATTGTGGTTTTTAATTGAGCTCCTATATTTATAATACTAAACTACTGTAACCTTTTAGATAATTTCAGGGGAAAGACTGCACCCTGCTTTGGCAGTAATATTTCGTGGTTTATTTCTACCAGCATTAGAAATTATTATTTTTAATTTGCATTTCTCTTCCAAGAAATTTGCCTTATGAAAGGTTTCTAGGTGGTTTGCCATCCATGTACTGGTCAGTCCCAGACTTGCTTAGTTTCACCAATGAAAATGTATGACAAGAAGTCAGTTAATCCACTCTTTGGTATCACTGAGGATTGGTGATCTAAGGGTCTCGGCACTGGCTGTACCTTAAGGGATGTCTGTGTTGCTTGGGTCTCCAGATGAGGAGAGAAATATCAGGGCAACTAACATAGGAAGAAGAGACAGATTGATTTTTGTATGTGAGGTGCATTTAAAGTGGGGGCTGCAGGGTGCAGAATGTGACCCCTGGGTCATATGTGCCCCCCCCGCAAGCTGTTTGTTGTGAACATCAATCCTTCCAAACTGTAGATCACCCTTTTTCTTACCAAAAAATAAAAAAAATAAAAATCACATTTTACCAAAAAATAAAAATAAAAAATTATCACCCTTTAAAGAGGTTTCAGGAGCCATGCATTAACATTTTTTTAAAAAAAAAACCTTTTCAAAACCAGAAGTGGTTTTTCAAAAACATTTTTCAAAGCCACTTCTGTATTTTTTTTTCTGGCAATTTCTGCAGCCCCCAGAAAAGGGGCTCTTGGATGTGCCACAGTTGCCAATGCCTGCTTTGAAGCCTGGATACTCATGTCCACCTACTCCCAGGTGGCTCAGCATGAATGTACTTGTATGCATTTTACAATATTTTGCATTTACAAAATTTTACATTTTGCAATATTGGTGCAACAAAAAGGAGGTGTAAGGGGGAGGGGACTGGGACTGAGGGAGAAAGACAGACAGGCCCTGTTGGGCCCATTGTGCTGTTTGGAGCAAGAGAGAGGATGGAGTACCAGTGTCACAACTCACGAGCCTTCTTGATGTACAAGTCCCAGCAACAGCCTTGTGGGTCTTGGGGCAACCTGCCCCCCACCCAGAGCTGGCAGAGAATTTTCCACAGGGCATGTAAAAAGCTCCTCATGTGTCATGTCTGCTCTGGGAAAAGCCGGGCAAGATGTAAGACCTAACAGAAATGGCATTGACTGTTGTAGCCACTAGGGATATCTGCAAAAAAAGCTCTCCACACACTTGGCTCTGAGCTGCCATATTATACTTCCCTACATATAAAGTCTTACAAAAGGGCTCCCCCCATCTCAGGGGTCGTTTACACGGAAAAATAAATCCTCAAAGAATGTGACAAGAAGCCTGATAGTTCCCACGCATCTCGAAGCAACAGCGCCCTTTTCAGAAGGAGGGGGTGGAAAAAAACCCATAAGTTGTGCAGTATCAGCTTTCGCTAGTTTTCCGAATTTTTTTGATTAAGTTCGCGAAAATGCGCATAATTCATCATGGGAACTAACGATCGTGTAAACTGGAATCTGCCTTTTCGAATTACTGTGAGCAGAGCTGAGTCCTGATTGGTTGGAGTGACCATTCTGCTTTATCCGAAAAGACTGAGGGGTTGGAGAGAAGAAATTCACCCTCTTTCTGCTTGCAGCCCACTTTGGAAAACGGAGCCCTTCCTGTCTATCTTTTGGGGGGTGGGTGGGTGGGAAGATGTTTCGCTACTCGCTGGTGTGTGTGTGCGTGTCGTTCTTTTGTTTGTTTGTCCTTCCATCTCAGGGAATGGAAAGCTGCCAACCAGGGAACCCTAGCACCAGTTGTATATTGTTTTGTAGAAAATGTTCCTTTCTAATGCATGTTTTAACATCTTGTTTGTGATACTAAGTTATCGTTCTCAATTCTCTTTTACTATATCTGTTTTAATACTTATAGCTAATAAAATGTATACCCTGAATAATAAACCATTTTGTTTCCTAGAAACTATTATTTTCTGAAATGGCATAAGAACCCTAGTTATAGCAATTCCTCTCATAACAGTTTGACCAAAGCTCTTTATCTGAAAAGACGGAAACATGACAAATGGAAATCAGGAAATTCTTGGAGTACTAATTAAGTATAAGAGTATATAGATCCCCGAGATATAAAATCTTTATATCTGGTAATCTCTTATCCAAGAAGGATAATTTTCTACTTCTTTCACCCTCCTAAAACCTATGCTATTTAAGACCTGAGCCCAGAGGGAAGGTTCTTGGAATCCAATAACTTCTGCAGCTTTGCCAGGTTTTAACAATTGCTTTTCCTGATTTGATTTTGATGCACATTCCCCTCTTTATGTTGACCGAAACAGATCCAATTTGCTAGCACAAGATCAGCCTGTCTCTTCCCCTAGTCCAAGTTGGGTATCTCTGAATACTTGAAACCATTATTATACCTAAGGTTGCCAGACTGAAAACTGGAGAGACTCTTGTAGCTTTAATATAATGTGTAGAGGGAATTTCAACAGGTATTGCTTATGATGCAACCAGGTAACAAACAACACCTACTGAAATTCCCTCTTCTACACAACCATTAAAGTTACAATAAAAACTCTCCAGGTTTTATTCTGGGGACCCTAATGGCATCCATACTTGCTGCCCCATAATAGAAGGTGTTATATTCTGAGACTGCTGTTGCCCAATGGTAGTGAAAGCAGGGGGTCAGTGAATCTGTTGCTGTAGGGACAGCAAATGGACTTTTAACTTTATGGCTGCTTCTCCCACAGTTGTCCTGACTTATATAGGCTCTCTCCAGGTTCTGGGACCTATTCCCAACAGAGGCTGCATCTGCAATGCAGAAATAATCCAGTTTGATACCTCTTTAACTGCCATGGCTCAATGCTATGGAATCCTAGGATTTGTAGTTTGCAGGGACACCAGAGCGCTCTGAAAGAGAAAACAAAATATGTCACAAAACTACAGATCCCAGAATTCCATTGCTTCAAGCCATGGCAGTTAAAGTGATATCAAAGTGGATTATTTCCGCAGTACAGATGCAGCCAGATATTTGGCACTGGAAGACACCCAAACAACTTGGAGCTGCTGTGGGAGGAGCATCCATAAAACAGAGTGATGTCCCTTAGTGGAGCCACAGCTCATGGGGTCAGCCCCCAGGACTTTTTGATTGGGACCCTGACATCATCCGCCCCACTCTTCTGAGTTTAGCAGCAGTCTTTATAGTACCGTAGTTGAAGGGGAAACCATTTTTCCAGCAACAATGCATTGTTGTGAGTTACCCCTATTATAATTGAACATATTTTGAAGTCGCTTGGATCTGAGTGAGTGATAACCATTACTTTTATAAAAGACTTGTTCTTGGCAGAGATGAAAACTGCTAGTTTTTTTTTTTAAAAGGTAGATCAACACACACATTTGCATTTTTGGACTTGCCCTGGGGTTGCTGCTATAGGGACTGACAAGATGAAGGCATGCATTTCAAGATTTACCACTATCACTGCTACTGATGCTACCTCATAATAAAATGCTAATAAAGTGACCCTCTGTAACTCTGTCTGTCCTACTTGTCTATCATCTATCTTCAATGATCAAAAGTAAAGTAGAAGTAGATGAAATAAAATAAATTTTAAACAAAATAAAATCTGAACTTGCACTTCTTGCATCATGAAGTATTCTCCTACACAAGTGAATTCCAAACTCCTTCCTACTCCACCTAAAAACTAAATAGCAAATAGGCATAGGATAACTCACAGGGGAACTCCATCCTTTAGCAATGCAGTAACTTTCAGAGCAATGTATTAAGTCTCAGATTCTTCATAAGACAATAACAGACCAGAATAAGGTGAGCCATCTTTGCTGGTTGCTTGCCTGGATTTCAAGCTGGATTTTGGCTCGAAAGCAAAGTGTAGGTGTGTGGTGTGTTAAATTGCAAACAAGGACATTGATCATGGGGCATGTCTGTTAAGGCCTTAGTTTCCAGTTCTCTGGCTTTGTAGAGAGTGGACTTTTTCAGATGCAAAAAAGTCATTCTGAGGGATCGGGAGAGGTACGTGGCTGTTCCTCAGCAGGGGGCCAGTTTCAGACTACGCCATCCTTCTCCCATCGTCATCCGTGTTCCTTCTGTGTTCAATTGAAGGAAAAGGCGCCACTTTTTACTCATGAAGGACTTCTGTGAGTAAAAAGTGGCACCTTTTCATTCAATCGAACACAGATGATGACGGGAGAGGGACAGCGTAGTCTGAAACTGGCCCCCTGCCACGGAACAGCTGCGTACCTCACCAGATCCCTCAGGACGATTTTTTTGCATCTGAAAAAGTCCAGTGAGTCAACATGAGATAGCTGTAATGGTGGTCTTTATTAAAAAAAAAATTGTCATTTTTTATTATATGCAATTTATTGTGTTAGAGTTAGGGTGGGTTTGGAGAATTATTGTAGATTACGTGTGTATGTGGTATTGTAATGTTGTATTGTGTCATATTGTAATGTTGTTTATATGTTTTTACACTCAATAAAAACAATTTTTAAAAAGAAAAAAGGAGCCCTCCTTATCTTGACATCCCCAACATTGGTTTAAAACATTCTGAGACATTTTCTACAGTTTTAAGAAGAAAATCAACTCAATTGAAATGTGGTACTGGTTACCATAGACTGCTAAAAAGACATATAAATGGGTCTTATTGCAAATGAAACCTAAACTAACTCTAGAAGTTAAGATGACTAAACTGAGACTGTCGTACTTTGGCCATATCATGAGAAGACATGACTCAGTAGAAAAGACAATGCTTGGTAAGGTAAAAGGCAGTAGGAAAAGAGGAAGACCACATTCTAGATGGAGAGACTCAGCCAAGGAAGCCATGGCCCTGAGTCTGCAAGACCTGAGCAGGGCAATTGATGATTGGGTGACTTGGCGGTCTCTCACTCACAGTGTCACCATAAGTTGAAGTTGACTTGACAGGAGTGAACAACAACAGAAACCATCTATATACAATCTTATACAGGTTTTCTTTTAAATTATTACACATAGTGATTTTATATATTTGGACCACATTTCCCCCATACATCCATATGAACATTATGCCCAAATTTCCGAGCCCACCTTATCATGTACTCTTTTACAGGGTCATCTTCTGCCTTTAGTTTCAAAAGCCACTTACACACTTTTAAAATTGCATGTTCATTGTCTTTATACAATTCTAAATAAAACTCATTTTCTCCAACCTCTATTACTCTTTAACCTCTTATCTTGATTAAATCTATCATTAAGTTGCATATAAGCAAACCAATTAAGATCTTTGCCTTCCTTAAGAAGCATCTTTCTTGGTTGAAACTCCCAGCTCTTATTTTCAAAGACCGTCATAAAACAATCATCTCTATTTTTAAAACCCATTCTTTTCTTTTAAAAAATGCTTCCTTTGGTGAGGTGGCTAATAGTATCTTAGGAAAAAGTCTCTGCTTAAATTTATATCTATACCAAACTCATAGAAGAGCCTTTCTAATACAATGATATTTAAATTCAGCATGTGCCTTAACTTTATCATACCAAAGATAACCATGCCGCATAAATCTTAACTCATGGCTTTCAAGTTCCAAAAGTCTCTCATCTCTAAGCAATAGCCTTGTGGCTGAAGAGCGGGGTATAAACAAACAAACAAACAAACAAACAAATAAATAAATAAATTCCTTCAGACATACAAAGCAACAAGCCTCATAATTAATTTGTGCAATGTGGCGTGCACATGAGTTTCAGTGTGGCATGGGAGGGGAGTGCTGGCAGTCCCCTCATGGTGGAGCACTGGTGTCTTCTTCCCAGAGGGCAGCAGGAAGTTTCAATGAATTTAAGCCTTGTTTGAGCTCATTCGCTGAAGTATCCAGCCAGAGTGAACTACTGCAGTTTTCACTCCAGTCGGACAGCTTCCCATATAATTTGGGCTTCTTTGCCTGCTTGTCAGTTCCTCGTAGAGCATCGACCCACCCTCCCTCTTTTTCTTGTTTGTGGGGATGCATGTCTGTGATTGTATTTGGTGTTAATTTTGTTTATACATTGTAATCCTGTTTACAACTTTGGTTGTTTTGTCCCAACTTTGGGGAGGGGTGGTTGTCATGGGTCCTGAATCTGGGACATCATTCACCACTGTTTACTTGGCATGGGTGATGTACAGGAGTCCCCTTATAAGACTGAGGGGTGTGGAGTGGAAATTGTGTTGCGCCGGTCGGGGGGGATGCTTTTCCAGCACCCCTGGTAACAAGGGACTGGCACAGCGTTCCTGCTCAGGTGGTCCCAGCTCCTGTCATCCCATAGATCCAGCACCTGACTGGAGGGATGGGCTCATCGATCAACATTCTGGTTGGTCACTGCCTCGATCTGGACCCATAGGTAGGCTAACCCAGCAAGAAACATAATCAATAAAGTTGTGACTGTTTTCCTTCCACTTTATTCTTGTGTGCCATGTTTGTTGTGCGGAGTGAACTTGCCCTTGGACGTGCAATACAATTTAATATTAGGGACTCCCAAGCCACACCTTTTTTTCGCATCAATCAGTGTTTTAAATTTTATTCTGGATTTCCTTGCTTGCTAAACAAATCTGGAAATTTCTTTCTTCTGTTGCACAAATGGTATTCCATTTCTTATAAAAGGGAGCATTTGAAAGAAAATTAAAAGCCTTAGCAAAACATTTGCTTTTATTATGGCAATTCTTTCCAAAAGTGATAAATCAAACTTTCCCCATTTTTCTAAGTCTCTTAATTTCTTTCCAAACTTTTTCATAGTTGTTTTGAAATAGTAAGCTATTATTTTCATGATTGCAACTCCCAATCATTTAATATCCTTTTTTTCCACTTTAAAATTTGAAAAAGCAGTTAATTAATTTCCCTCTTCTGAGGTGATATTTTTAGTTAGCAATTTTGTTTTGTCACAATTCACTTTAAAGCTGGAGCATGTCCCAACCACCTTAATTTTTCCTAGAATAGCCTTCATTGAGCCCAATTGGTTTTGTGTCATTATCCCAAGATCATTTGCTTAAGCCCTCAGCTTATACTGTTCTTTTTTCACCCTCACTCCATAGATTCTTTCATCTTGTCTGATATCTCTCAGTAGGGTCTCCAACACAACAATAAACAATCGTGAAAGAGGACAACCTTATCTAGTTACCGTCTCTGTTTTAATTGATCTTGTAGCACTGCCATTTACTAAAATCTGGGCCTGTTAAAATGAGTATATTATCTTTATTGCCCAAATAATATTTTCACCCAAGTCCATTCTCTCCAAAATTTGAAATAAGTAATTCTAAGAAATATTATCAAATGCTTTCTCTGCATTAAAAAAAATCATAACAGCATTTTTTGTCATTATGATGTTCCAAAAATTCAATGATATTAAGAACAGTTCTTACACTACTCCTTAGTTGTCTTTTTGGCAAAAATATGCTCTGATCAGCATAGATATTCTAAGAAACACGTTTTCTTAACCTGTTTGTCAAAATAATAGTAAATAACTTATTATCATTGTTTAGTAATGAGGTAGATCTATAATTCTTTGTTAAAGTCTTATCTGTATCCTCTTTATGATGCACTTTATGAATCACTGCAATATAGGCTTTTCTCCAAGAGACTGGCATCTACCCTTTTTTAAATAGCTCATCATATATCATATTTTATGGTTGAAGTAATTCATCTTCAAATTTCTTATAATATACAGCAGATAGTTCATCTGAGCCTGGAGCTTTTCCAGATTTAATCTTTTTAATTGCTTTGGTAAATTCCATAGTTGTCAAAGGCCCGTTCAAACTTTGCTTTCATACCAAACATAATTTGCCCAATTGGAGTTTATCCAAGTAGTCTTCAATATCTGAGATTTTTAAATTGCCCCTTGCATATAAGTCTTTGTAGTATTCTTCAATGATTTTTAGTATTTTCAGATTGTCCATTATAAACTGATCTCCCTTCCTGATCTTTGTGACAGATTTCTTTATTCGTTCCTGTCTCAATTTATAAGAAAGCCACTTCCTGGGTTTATCTGTGAATTCAAAATTATTTTGCATAAGCTATAACGGTCTGGCATTCATTTCTTGGACTGTAAACCAGTGGCAGCACTATGGTGCAGAGAGGCTGAACCACACCAGGTGATACTGTTGGGGGGAGGGGTGACACCAGCCTTAGTAACACCACAGGTCTAAATAATGAACACTGTTATTGAAGTAACTTAATAGTTTGTTGAATCTCTTTATCAAAAATTTTCTTGAGTTTTTCTTCTATAAATTTACTTTGTCCATCAATTTACTCTTTTTAGCATCTCTTTCTTTTTTCAGTCTGGAGCCATATTTTATACATTGTCCTCTTATATAAGCTTTGCTTGCATCCCAGACTATTGTGGGTTCTGTACCTGTCTTTAAGTTCAGCTCAAAGAATTTCCTTAATTCTTGTTTACATTGTTGTTGTTCCATCTTCAGAAGTAGATATTGGTTAAGTCTCCATCTAAACGGTTTTGCTCCATTTTCAGGGACACCATCGTAGGATTAAGCTCTGAAAAAGTTTTTGGTAAGATGGCCTGCTTTAACTGTGGTTTTAAACTGGTGGATTTTAAAAAAAATAATAAAAATGGCATTTCTTTGGGTTTGGGAAAGGAATTTTGTCACTAGTCTTGCCACTCCTCTAGACAGAAAAAAACATGTTGGAAGGCTGTTGGAGATTGTGGTATTAATTGCTGCAATTCTCATGTTTTAAAAGGTATCTAAATTACATTTTTGTCACCCCAGAATATTTTCTGAAAGTCCTTTAAACTAAGATTCAGAAGTTCTTCTTAATCTTCTCTTTTCTTTCCTTTAAAAAAACAACCACAAACCTTTGTTTTAGAGTGACAGCACCATAGTACGTATATCAGTGCATGAGAGAAATGACATTGTTGCACTGTAACACTACAGTTGATATTCTACATTGGCTGCTTAGTAACATATGTGTAACTATGTTACCTGAATTACTGGGGTCTGTGGGACCCACTTGTGACACTATTAAATTGGGGTTTTTAATTAGCTCAAAGATGTGGCTGTGAGAGCTTGGGTAACTTTGTGAGACCTTTTGCACCTATGTATACCAGTACTCACTGATAAGACTCCAAGCCAAAATAATAATAATAAAAAGTTTTTATTGGAAAATAATCAAGGAAGCATTCACACATGCACTCACGCATACAAGGCAACCACGCAAGGCTAACAAAGAAACAGGAGGAAAGACTTGGATAGAGGAATAGATTCAGGGAAATGTGCTATAATTATCTGTCTCGAGAGCAGAGATTTGTGCAGTGAAATAAGACTCAGACTTGGAGCTGAGGGTAGCACAGCAAACAGGCAGAGTAACAGCGTATAAGGAACTGTGCACACATGGCTATTATCTGAGGGTAATATTTTTACCTAATATTATACTCTTAAGGGGTGTTTTGAGTGTAAAACAATGATTGGGTGAGTTTCCCATAGTTAGACAAAGGAATCTCTGGCTTCGGTAATTGCTGCTAATGGTTGATGGGTTTGTGGCATCCTCCATATTGTGGATAGGAGATGGTGCGAAGGAAAACCTTTGCAGGATAATGGGTGTTCCGATAACTTTTTTGTGACTCACTGCCAGGTGTGCCCAGGGAAGATTAGCACATTCCAACCTAACAACTGTCTAACGGGGCTTTACTTAATCATGTCTTAGGTGTGTTTGATTCTGGGGAATTTCCATGACACCTTTGTAGGCCTTAGTGAGCTCCACTAAGCCCTATGTTTGAGTTACCCTGGTCTACTTAAGGCTACAGGAAGTGTCCAATAAGCCAAATTATGAATTATTAGAGGGAGGAGGTGTAAGACCAGGTAACAACTAAGTAACTTCTCCTGGCCTAATCCCTACCAATCCACATTAAGAGGCAGCAGCTGGATCAGGTAGAGGATCTCTATTCAGCCTCCACTCAGGGCACAAGGAGGAGGTTTCCACTCTCTTCCTGCCAGAAAGTGAGGCTGCAACAAAGACTTGTGAAAGGGAATGTGCTTCTAATTGCTGCAGCCTTGCTCCCTGGTGGGGAGGGGGTGGAAATGTCATCCTCCTTGTGCCATGATCAGAAATTGAACGGACCTCCTTCACCTAATCTGGTTGCTGGCTCTTGTGATGTACTCAGAACACAAACTCAGGGTTCTTCAATAAAACTCTTTATTGGAAGAGTAGCTTGTGTAAGGAACCATTGCAAAGCTGCTACTGAAGTAAATGTAAACTATCCAGAGATAATAAGGCATCAAGCGTGAGAACAGACACGGGGGAGCAAAAGTAGCTGGGGAGCGTGGCCTTGAGTTCCCGGTAGGACTTGCGTTACCATGCCAACCAGGAGGCCTGGCTCACTTCTCAGGCATTCCAAAATCCTGAGAAAATACTAGCTACATGTCAGGGCCTCCATGAATTCCACTCCAATGCCCAGAATTCAGGGATGAGCCTGACATACTGCCCCCCTGAAGACCAACCCTCCCCCTTTCTCAGCCCGGCTTATCGGGAAAGCGGGCATGAAACTTTCGCAATAAGCGTTTGGCATTGACATGCTCAGAAGCAACCCACTCTGCATGGCCCAAAGGCAGGTGTTTCCACTTTACCAAATACTGTAACCCTCCCCGGTGAAGTCTAGAGTCCAGAATCTCAGAAATTTCAAAATGTTGGTCTTGATCCACCAGGATCGGCTGAGGAGCAGGTTCTGGAGCCGGGTGGTGTTTGTCCGGAGGGCTCACGGGCTTGAGCAGGCTGGAATGAAACACAGGATGTACATGACGGTACAACTTAGGCAAAGACAGTTCAAAAGCCACAGGATTTATCATCCTAACAACACGAAAAGGTCCGATGTATTTGGCTCCCAACTTTTTTGAGGGTTGGGGACACTTAAGGAATTTGGTGGACAAATAAACCATATCTCCCACTGCATATCTGGGGGAAGGGTCCCGTTTCTGATCAGCATAATGTTTGTAGCGTGCTTTGGCAAAGTCCAAGGCCGAGATTACATGTGGCCACGCATCCCTGACCTTTTGACTCCACTGGGAGACCGAAACGGGGTCAGAGTTGGGAGACCCCTCCAACAAGGGGAGGGGACCGAAATCATGCCCAGACACAACCTTGAACGGCGAGAGCCCAGTGCTCTGGTGAGTGGCATTATTGTAGGCCACTTCAGCAAAAGGTAGAAGATCAACCCAATCAGATTGTTGGAAATTCACATAGCACCTTAGGTATTGTTCCAGAGTCTGGTTCGTTCGTTCCGATTGTCCATCCGATTGGGGATGATGGGAGCTGCTGAGACCAAGCTCCACCCCTAGAAGGTTTGTGAAAGCCTTCCAAAACTGCGAAGTAAATTGTGCCCCCCGATCCGACACAATCTTGGCCGGAATGCCATGAATCCGATAAATATGCTGAATGAACAATTTGGCTAGTTGGGAGGCTGTGGGGAGCTTCTTACAGGCCACAAAATGCGCTTGCTTGGAAAACAAATCAGTCACAACCCAAATAACCGTCTTTTTCCTACTCTCTGGCAAATCCACAATAAAATCCATGCTAATGACCTCCCAGGGCTTGTTTGGGGTAGGTAGAGGGTGGAGCAAACCTTTGGGCTTCCCTGACCCCCCTTTTGACACTGCACAAGTGGTACACCCCTTTACATAATCCTCCACCTCCTTCCTCATGCGGGGCCACCAAAATTGTCTGCGGGCCAAATGTAAAGTTTTGAGATACCCAAAATGTCCCGCACTCTTGACATCATGGCACTGTTTGAGAATACTCGCTCTCAAGACCTCAGGAACATACAGGCGATCCCCTTTCCAGGCCACCCCCTCCTTCACAGTTACCTCATTGGGGTGAGCCAGGAACCACTGGTCCCGGGGCAGTTCCGAGGCCAATTGAGCATGCCACCCTCCTTCCTCCCCTTGAGAAACAGTGGGCGTGGCAGAGCCATCTGCCGTAGGGGTCACCACCTGGGTCCCCGGATCGGGGGAAGGCGGGTCGGGGTTCAAGGGCTGTGGCACCGGTCCCTGCGCCAAGGGTGAATCACCGCCACCTTCAGTAGGACCCGGCACCTGAGCAGGGCTATCAGTGGATTTCTGTTCTTTGGCTTTGCTCCGAGTGAGGACGGCTAGTCCCAAGTGGGAAGGAGAAAAAACGGTATCAATGACCTCCTTGCGCTTACTCTCATGCTGTGGTAGCCTGGACAAAGCGTCAGCCAGAAAATTCCTTTTCCCCGGGATAAATTTCAAGGTGAAATTAAATCGGTAAAAGAAACTGGCCCACCTGACCTGCTTGGGGCTCAAACGCCTAGGGGTAGCCAATACTTCCAAATTTTTATGATCAGTCCAAACTTCAAACGGTTTGGGTGAGCCCTCCAGTAGGTGGTGCCATGTCTCTAGTGCCAACTTGATAGCACCTGCCTCTTTCTCCCACACTGGCCAATTTCGTTCCGTGTCATTGAACTTTCTGGATAAATAGGCACATGGCCTCAAATCCCCGTCCTCCCCCTTTTGCAACAACACCCCACCCATAGCCACATCAGATGCGTCCACTTGGACCACGAAAGGTTGGGAGGGGTCGGGGTGTTTGAGAATAGGTTCAGAAGTGAAAAGGGATTTCAATTTGTCAAATGCTTGTTGGCACTGTGGTGACCACACAATTTTTTGGGGAGGTTTGTTCCCTTTACCGTGCTTGGAACCTTTGGTTTTCCCTTCTTTGGTTTTTAACAAATCTGTCAGGGGGAGGGCTACCGACGCAAAGTCAGGGATGAAGGACCGATAAAAATTAGCAAACCCCAGGAAGCTCTGCAACTGTTTCCTGGTTCTAGGGGCTTCCCATGCCAAGACCCCCTTAACCTTTTCTGGGTCCATTTCAATCCCTTTGTTTGAGATGCGGTACCCTAGATAATCTAGACGGCTTTGGTGGAACTCACACTTGGACATTTTCGCATACAGATGATTTTCCCCCAACCTGGTAAGCACCTTTTTCACCAGTTTCACATGGGACGTGTAGTCCTCCGAATAAATCAACACATCATCAAGGTACACCAACACCCCTTTGTACAAAAATTCACGTAACACATCATTAATCAAGTTCTGAAAAATGCCAGGGGCCCCTTTGAGGCCGAAAGGCATGACGAGGAACTCAAAAGCCCCTAGGGGGCAATTAAATGCAGTCTTCCACTCGTCCCCCTCCCTAATCCGTACTCTGTAGTAGGCCTCTCGTAGATCCAGCTTCGTGAAAATCTTCCCTTTGGAGAGATGGGCTAATATGTCCTTCATCAAGGGCAGGGGGTACTGGTTGGAGACACTAATAGCGTTTAGCCCTCTGTAATCCTGAATCAAACGAAGCCCGCCATCAGCCTTGCGCCTAAACATCACCGGGGCCCCCACAGGCGAGGTTGAGGGCCTAATGAACCCTCGGGCTAAGTTCTTATCTATGAACTCTCGGAGCGCCTCCATTTCAGCTGGTGTCATAGAATAAATGCGAGGTTTGGGCAGGCTGGACTCCGAGAGTATCTCAATGGCACAGTCAAAAGGCCGGTGGGGTGGCAAAATGTCACATTCCTTCTCCTCAAACACATATTGCCACGCCTTGTACTCCACTGGCAACCCTTTCAGCTCCCCTTTTACTAAGGCAGTTGTGTAATTCTGCGGCTTATCCACCAGGGGGCCCCCGTCCCCTGGGGATCCTCCCCCCGCCCCGTGCTCCTTGATACACAACGGGTCTGCAAAAGTCAGTGTTTCTTTTATCCAGTCTATGGAGGGGTTGTGGTACTTTAGCCAGTTCAGACCCACAACTGCCGCAGGGACTAATCCTGGAGCAATCACAAACTGCAGTTCCTCCTGGTGGTTGCCCATCCTCATGTGCATGGGACCAGTTATGCGCCGGGCGGGGCCCCCCTTCATCATCCCCCCATCCATCTGAGACAGCCACACGGGCTTGTCCAGCTTAACAGTATCAACGTTTAGTTCACTGACTAAGGAGGGATGAATAAGTACTTGGGTACAACCAGAGTCAATCATTAACATAACTTTGCGGGTGGGGCCCTCCCCTCCAACCCCCACTCGAGCTTTGATAAAGAACGGGCCCTTCACTCCACTCACCACGGCATCCGGGCGCCCTTCCGGATTAGCCCGCCCTCGGGCGCTCAGTAGGGCGGGCTGGGCCCGTTTCCCGCCGGCTCAGCGTCGGAGGAGTAGGACCCACTATCCTCGGGATCATCTGAGGACTCCCCTGCCGCCTGGCCCGCTGCCAGGGGGTAGCAGCTTTCTGTGGAGTAGCAGCTTTCTGTGATGTACTCAGAACACAAACTCAGGGTTCTTCAATAAAACTCTTTATTGGAAGAGTAGCTTGTGTAAGGAACCATTGCAAAGCTGCTACTGAAGTAAATGTAAACTATCCAGAGATAATAAGGCATCAAGCGTGAGAACAGACACGGGGGAGCAAAAGTAGCTGGGGAGCGTGGCCTTGAGTTCCCGGTAGGACTTGCGTTACCATGCCAACCAGGAGGCCTGGCTCACTTCTCAGGCATTCCAAAATCCTGAGAAAATACTAGCTACATGTCAGGGCCTCCATGAATTCCACTCCAATGCCCAGAATTCAGGGATGAGCCTGACAGCTCTTACAGTTGGCTGGGATGGCATGTAGTATGTAGTTTTACTATGGAAATTATCAGACGTGGCAAAAAACGCATCAGAAGATCGCAATGAGAACAGAAACGGGCAAGATTATCAGACAACATTCTTCAGTGTTCCAGGAGGCATAGCGCAGGTGTGAATAAGGCATCCTTTTTTATTGGTGGCTTAGCCCTGTCAATAAAAAAGTGAAGCCTTGTCCACCCCAGTGCTACACCCCAGGAACAGCTAAGGATGCAGGCATCTGATAATGTTGCCTTTTCTGTTATTGTTGCAATCTTCTGACATTGTTTGGGATGCATTTTTTTTTTGCCACGTTTCACCATGTCTGATAATCTCCTGAATACAGAGCAGTTAAAGATCTGTAACTCATTGTACTGAGTTTGTCTCAAGAGTCTTGACACAAGCACAACCAGAGACACATTCACATTCTTAGCTAGTTTTCCTCCCTTGCCCCTTTTCCTCAGTTATCTTGCCTCTCATCAAGTTTATTTTTCATAATTGTCATTTTCTAACTTCCACTGAGGAAGTTAAGCCCCCTGGTCCCTTCCTCTGAAACCTTGAATACCTGTCTGAAACCTCAATACTTTATTTCCTACTCTATCTTTTGAAATTTATTTGGACCTATCAATTTGCCCTTATTAATGTTTACCCCTTATCACACACAGTTAAATTCCCTGTGTACAGAATATAGTTTGCATAGTTTGTAGCAAATGCAGCTTTATATTCAAGTTATAGGCTGATTTAAGTCTTCCAGGAGCTAACTACATTCAACATAAAACTGCATCTTATGCTCAATATTATGGCAGAAGCCTGATTATTTTCTTTTTCAAAAGAAAAAGAGCAATTTAGAATAGAGAAGGGAATGTTGAGGAAGAGCAAGCTTTTCCCTGTTTCTTTATTCCAAATTCCTCTGTCTGTAGTTCATCTACCGTCTTTCCTACATGTTACTACCAATTACAAAGTGCTATGTAGCCAGATCATAAAAACAGCCAGTTCTCAACCAGAGACACAACAAAATGATTATAAAGATTCATTATTATAGAGATTCATCTACTGGCCTGGGGAGGGCAGGAAGTGCCCAGATAGTCTCTCTTTGTTTATGCAACAGTTCATACAAGTAAGGCAACATTCTCCTAGGCTTCTTTGGGGTTCTCTTAATGTCTGGTAGAATGATCTTTTTTGTGTTCATCCAGCTGCAGAAGCTCCACCAAACACTGCTCGTACACTTCTCACTCTCCCCTGGTCCCTAAATGATGGTGGAGCCACAAGGAGAGGCAGCAGAATATGCTTGGTTGAACTTTATGTAGGATCTCAGCCATAATGTATTTACTCAATTAGTAATTACAAAATAGTGTTTTCCAAAGTATAAGGATGCTCCAGTGAATCAAGAGTGCCAGATTAGACATAGCCTCATGGTCCACCAACATCAGGACTATGGACTGGTTGGAAGGGCTTTAACCCTTTCCCTCAAGCTGGATCCCCACCCCACATGAACAGTTGCTATTTGCACCAAATAAACTCTAGTTGTTGCTGGAGAGCTTTCTTTCTGATCCAAACAGAAGCTACAAATACATGTGCACATTTGAAAGAAAGAGCATCTGAAACTGATACTATTGAGGGCTGAAGGGGACACTTGTCCAGTTTTGGGTTCAAGAACAGAAGCATAGTGAATTGAAAACAGCAGTTTATTTAATGATGCAGTGCCAGTCCAGATGTCTAGCATTTAGTCTAAGCAATCTGGCACCAAAGCAAACATATAACTTAACATTTATAGCAGTTTTGGAAAAATCTACCTAGCAATGGCATACAACAACCTATAGCAAATTATAGGAGGATACTGGAGGTGTATTAGCCAATCATGAAAAAGCAGCCTTTAAGCCATAAAGGAAAATTACCAAGCAAGCACCAAGTGAAAACTATTCATGTTGAACCTTTTCCTTACTTTTCAGATTGTTATTGTTCTTAGTAGAAAGTGCCACTTAGTTGATGATAGGTCAGAATGTTCTGGTTATGCTTAATCTGCTTTTCCTTGATATTCCTGAGAGTTTAATAACTCAGAAGCTTCTACGTTTTTCCTTGAGTCAGGATACTTTTTATTTAGTGTGGCTCCATCTTATTTTGGCCTTATAGTCAATCTCTAACCTTTTGCTTCAGGGCAAATGATTATAACCTCCCAATGCCCCTGCAACAGTCCTGCTCTAGAGAGCCTGCAGTTGCTATTTACCTTTTTTAAAAAATAATCACTTGTTATTAATTGGATCAATAATGTCATATAGAAGATTTTCAGACCTGCAAAATGCCGGTTTGCCACGCGAGCAGCCTCCCGAAACTGCTGCGCGGCAAGGGTCTACTTCGGACGACGCTGTGCCTCTCGCGAAACCGTCCGTGTCACTTCCGTGAAGCTTGGGACGGCTCAGCGCCATATTTCAATCACGGAGGTTGCCCGTGATTGAAATATGGTGCTGAGCCGTCCCAAGCTTCATGGAAGTGACACGGACGGTTTCACGAGAGGCACAGCGTCGTCCGAAGTAGACCCTTGCCGCGCAGCAGTTTCGGGAGGCTGCTCACGCGGCAAACCGGCATTTTGCAGGTCTGAAAATCTCCATAGTTTAGCTGTTAAAAAATGGGAAAGGGGTAGCTCATTTTGCAGAGTGTTCATTGGCAGGTGGACGTTTGTTATGACTACTGTAGTATTACATGCTGGCTTCCCGATGTAGTTACCACTTGGACCTCTGGAGCACAGTGCTCAAAATTTCCCACTATGATGGGTGTGACCTTTGCACTGAAAATTGCCTTTAAACAAGTGTGTGAACAGCTGAGACTGGACTGAGCTTCTAAACCCACTTCATTTAGGTCCAGGACCACCCACAGCTTAATTTTTTATTTTCAATCTCATACTTTGGAGCTAGCCTAAAAGTAACCAGATTATTTCCTTTGTGTTCTTTGTGCACACAACTAGGCCAGTAGCTGTAAAAAACAAACAAACAAACAAACAAACAAACATACCATTCTTCTTCTTGGAATCTTTGCTGGGATTCAAGCGTGGGACCCCCTGAGATCCCAAATACCTGATTCATACTTGCTGCATGTGAACTTTCAAGGGCATCTGACTGGCCACTATAGGAGGCAGAATGATGGACGAGCAGGACATTGGCAGTGAAAAACACAGGAGGTTTTCATATTGTAACCAACTGGACCAACTCATCTCTGAAGATCTCACGGTCAATCTTGGAACATATTTTCACTGGGAAATGTGAGATGGTTACAAAGGAGAGAAATATCTGAGAATGTGCAGAATCCATGCTCCTACCCATTAAGGAAGAATCATCTGACTCCCTCCTTCCACAACTGCCCTTTGAGATCAAAGAATATAGCTTCCAGACAGATTGAAAACATGGACTTTATCAGATGTGGCAAATGTCACATCATAACAACACCCAACAAACGCAAAAGGGCCCCCGTTTCACACAATGTTGTGCGTTTGCAATTTTGTATTGTCAATAAGGCATTTTGATGGGCCAAGCCGTCAATGGCTCTGCCATGACTTTTTTGGCAGAATTGTGAGCATGTGAAACCATGCCCTGTTCTGCTGGCATGATTCTAGTGTCAATGGGCAGTCCCCGCCAGAAAACTTCTGGGAGAGAAGGTGAAAACTAGCTACAGGATGCTATTTTTATGAACCTCCCTGATTTACTTGGAAGTTTTAAAGTGTGTTTCTGTGCTTATGTCTTCATTTAATTTATTTATTTTCATGTATTTACACTTTTAAGCATGCTCACATCTTCTTGCAAGAACCACTGAGATCACACACCCTGGTGAATGCGAAAGTATGGGGTCCCCTTTTCATGCTATTACAGTGACATTTGATAAAGAGTTATTTTGCCGGCACACTAACGGTTTAAAATATGCTGGCAAAGAAACATTTTTAGAGGCTTGTCTGATAAAGTCCCATAACTATTTTTAGTAGCCTCAGCTCAAGGCATTTTACTGCCTGATGTAGCCATAATCACCCTCTTTTTATTCATGTTTATTTCACAGTTCCAGCCAATACTTTCTTGCTGTACCATTCTGATCCAGCTCCTGCCTTCATCTATCCCTCCTGAAAGATGAGGCTTTGCTTGATGTATGTGAGGGTTGGCCTCTCCTCTCATAAATCAAAGCTATGGCCAAAATCCTGTTACTGGACCTGACTAAAGTAGACCCATTGAATCATTGGGATTTACCTATGTGTTGACTCAGTATTCAACAATTGATTCTATGGGTCTTTTCTAGTTGGGATTAATGAACAGAATGCCAGCTCATGTATGTCTGTAGAAAATACAGAGGTTGTGCTTAATGAGAGGAACATTAACCAGATACTAATATGAGGTTTGTATGTGTAAGTTGATGGTTTAAACAAATCCTGGCACTATCAGTGCTCACACCAGGACAAAACAAGCACTATCTATGTTGGGTCTATGGACTGTAAAATAAAGTTTGATTTGAAACAATATATTTTATAATTTTGCTGCTTTGCGATATCTATGCTCCCTCAATGGTTTTAAAGGGGGAGATAATTCATATAATCTTAAAGAAAAGCCAGAACAATCTAGAGAACTAGGAAAACAGAGCATAAGCTGATTGGACACATGCATGCTCTTCCATCAAAGGTGGTGGAAATTGTAACAGACAGATCAAGTGTATTCCAGTTTCTGTGTCAAGGAGTTTTGCCTATCCCTTGAACCATGCAGGAGAAGGGTCAGCAGTAAAAGCAGGGCGGGTGGAGGGATGACCAATTCAGTAGTGCTATGAGATTATCACTGATGTACTTAGGTTCACTGGTTTTTTCTCCAGGAGCTGCGGAGGGCGGGCAGCTTGTAAGGTGTTATCAACCTACACAAGTGGAAGGATAGGGAGGGGGTGATGGAATAAAGCATACAGATCCTTTGGGACACTGTAAAGGAAGGGCCTGGCACATATGCTATATAATGATAGCCTGTGATGTAAAGCTAGAACCCCTCTTGTAACTGGCAAGAAATTTTTGGAAAAAGCAGTTTTGATTTCCGTGTTGCTAAAATGATGGGCTTTTGTAGTCATGAAGTGGGGCTGCTTTCATGTAGTGCTTTTGGTATTTGTGAAAAGCTTATCTAACCTGTATATCTTATGTATAATGACAAAAGCACTGTCACACTAGTGGCTCGGGATGGGTCACCACTGGAAGAACCATACCTCCTAAATGTCCCTTGCTTGGTCTGAAAGGCCACTGTCATTGCTTCATTGAAAAGTTGTGAAGAAGTGGGAAGAGAGGGCTTCAGAAAAGGGACTGACAAGATTTCTTTTCTATTTCTAAAACTGGATTTTCATCAGACTTCCATCCAGAACTCTAGAATCCCATTTTACTACTGGACAGCGGCAAAACTAAATCCCAGAATTTGAAACATGATCTGTAGAGGACACATGTGGACTAACCCTTTTGAAATGAAGTATAATTTCAGAAGCATTGTGGAAGAGACCACAAGAGCCATCCAGTCCAACCCCTGCTATGTAGGAATACACAAAGCATTCTTGACAGATGGGCACCCAGCCTCTGTTTAAAAACCTCCAAAAAAGGAGACTCCACCACAACCAAAGGCAGCATATCCCACTGTCAAACAGCTCTTACCATCAGGAAGTTCTTCCTAATGCTTATGTAGAATCTCTTTTCCAGTAGTTTGAATCCATTGCTCTGTGTCCTAGGGTTTGTCTACACCAGTCACAAACCCCAAGTCCCCCCCCGAATCTGGCCCAATGATGCCACAGGATGCCACACCTGAATCTTATGTGATAGTGACACATGCTGTGTAGCCCTATTTGTACCAGACTTGAGGAATACCCCCTTAATCAGGGTTTTAGAAAACTCAGTTTACTCTGGAGTTTGCTGGAAACTCTGGAGAAACCTGCCATGTGAATAATTTGTCCACACTGGATTCAGGGGATGGGAGTGGGAAAGAGAGAAAGGACAAGTGCTACCTGAGGCGCTGCCGTTTCCCATTCTCCTTGCTGCCACTTCTCAGTCCAAAGGCAGAGCCCCAGAGGCAGTCACTCTCTCTGAGGTCAGAACACCCAGCAAGACCTGCCATCACGAGTAAGCCGCCTGATCTGGTTTCAGAGAGAGTAGTTACCACTGGGGGTTTGCTTTTCCGGTGCACAATCAACTAGGAAAAGCAAAGCGCCAGTGATAGTCACCTGCTCTGAAGTTAGAATGAGCGCCCTCTCTGCCATCATGAGTAAGCTGCTCATTCTGGCTTCAGAGAGGGCAACTACTGCTGGGGGTTTGCTTTTCTTGCACATAGTTGCCCCTCTGAGCCCCAGGAAAATGGCCAGTGACAGACACAATTTCTGGCTTCAGAGAGGTGACTACCACTGGTGCCTTGCTTTTCCCAGAGCTCAGATTCAAGTGTGAGTAATAGCTTTAGTAAAAACCCAATGCAGGTTTGGGCCTTTAGCAGGTGTGGCACTGAAATCTGGGCCAGAATAGTCTGAATTTCATGCTCTACAGCTATGGGTCAAAGTAGTCTGAACCCCATCTGGATTTTTACACCCCCCCCCATGTAGTCACTCCCCTAGTCTCTGGAGCAACAGAGAACAAGCTTGCTCTATCTTCAATATGATAGCCTTTCAAATATTTAAATGTGGCTATTATATCACCTTTTAACCTTCTCTTTTCTAGCATAAACATATCCAGCTCCCTAAGCTGCTCCTCATAGGGCATGGTTTTCACTATTTTGGTTCCCCTCCTCTGGACACATTCCAGCTCGTTTATATCCTTCATGAATTCTGGTAGCCAGAACTGGACACAGTATTCCAGGTGAGGTCTGATGAAAGCATAATAGAGTGGTACTATTATTTCACTTGATCTAGACACTATGCTCCTATTGATGCAACCTAGAATTGCTTTGGCTTTTTAAGCTGCTGCATCCCATTGCCGACTCATATTCAGCTTGTGGTCTACTAAGACTCCTAGATCCGTTTCACATGTACTGTTGTGAAGTCAGGTGTCCCCCATCCTATCTCTGTACATTTAATTTTTTTTCCCTGTCAAAATGAAGTACCTTACATTTCTTCGTGTTGAAATTCATTTTGTTAATTTTGGCCCAGCTCTCTAGTCTGTTAAGGTCATTTTGAATTCTGTTCCTGGCCTCTAGGGTACTATCTACCCCTCCTAATTTGGTGTCATCATACAAGTCATTGAGAAAGATGTTGAATAGCACTGGCCCCAGGACAGAACCCTGTGGCAGCCTAGTAGTCACTTCTCTCCAGGATGAAGAGGAGCCATTGGTAAGCACACTTTGGGTTTGGTTGGTCAACCACTTACAAATCCACCCAACAGTAGCATTGTCTATCATGGAGAACTTTGTCAATGGCCTTACTGAAATCAAGATTGGTAGATGAAGGGAATGCTGTGGATGTAGCCAAACTTGTAATTCTATCAAAAAAAGAGATAAGATTAGTTTGGCACAGCTTGTTTTTGAGAAACCCATGTTAACTTTTAGAATCTTTGCTGGTATTGATGTCAGGCTGACTGGGCGGTAATTGTTTGGATCCTCCCCCCCCCTCCTTTGAAGATGAGGACAACATTTGTCCTCCTCCAGTCTACTGGGACATTTCCTGTTCTTCAGGCATTCTCAAAGATTATTGCCAGTGGTTTTGAGATTACATCTGCCAGTTCTTTTCATACTCTTGGATGTAGTTCATCTGACTCTGGATACATGAATTTGTTTACAGTAGCCAGGTATTTCTGTACTACCTCTTTCCCAGTTCTGTGCTGCATTCCCCCTACTGCATCATCTGCTCCATTTTTCCCAAACTGAACACTGTTTTCCTTTTGGGAGAAGACCAAGGCAAAGAAAGTATTGAGCATTTGTGTCTTTTCTCTGTCCCCTGTCAGCAGTTTACCATCTTTTCCACACAGCAGCCCTACCATTTCTTTGTTCTTCCTTTTGCTATGGACGTAGCACAGAAAGCCCTTTTTATTGTTTTGAACCTCTCTAGCAACCTTAAGCTCATTCTGTGTTTTAGCTTTTCTGACTTTCTCCTTGCACATGTTGGTTTCAATTCCTCTTTAGTGGTTTCTCCCCTTTTCCATTTCTTGTACATGTCCCTTTTAAATCTCAGGTCAGTTGAAAGTTCTTAAGCCATCCATCCTGGTTTCCTTAGGCACCTCCTGTTTTTCCTCCTCATTAGAACTTTTTGAGGCTGAATCCATACCAGCAAAACAATACAGTGCCAGTGCTCAGTATCCTGCCCTGGTTTGACCCAGTGAATGGCACACTCACTCGTTTTAATCTGAACTCAAATTGGTCTTGAAAGCCACATGTTTCCTCCACCCGAAGTTACAGCTGCTGTGTTTTTCTTCACAACATACATATCCATATCAACCAATATCCTTTCCTTTTTTCCCTGTCATTCTTACTGCCCACTTGTACTCTCATTGGATGGCCCCACCTGCACTCCAATAATAATTGGATGGCCTCCTCCCCATGTTCCCTCACCCGGGAGAATTAAATGCCTCCTCATTCAGTTGACTCTTTGGAACTGACATCATTAATATCAAACATATATAGTTTAAAACATAAAACCAATTCAAAACACTAATAAAGACATCAGAAAAAGAAAAAGAAAAAAGGGCAGGATCCACCACTTAAAACCTCCTTCCAGCACATCTTAGCTTTACAGCCAAAACCCTGCTGGAGTAAAATGATCTTTGACTGGTAGTAGAAAAAGTGGGACTTCAGAGCATTAACAGGGACTGCTCCTGCCAAATTGGGACAGTTGCAGCGTATGAGAGTGTGAATTTGATTCTTTGACACTGGAAGGAGCACGGCAGAAGCACTGTCAGGGGTTATTGGGTAGGGTAGGGGATCGATCCCTGATTGTTCGCAACATGAGCCTGGCAGATGGGAGGTGGCAGACCCCAAAGGGGTTTAGCTTGGTATCCTTGTCTGGCAAGCATGTTGTTTTTTTTTTAAATACAAATACTAATGTTTTTGTTTTTGTTTTTTAAAAAAATCAGTTTATTTGAATGTCTGATGAAGTGCCTCTGTTTCAGAAGTCCTGAGAGCCTTTGGACATTCAAATATGTAGACATTATAATGGGAAGGGCTGGAGGTTGTGAAGGGGTGTCTTCAACTTTTCCTTCTTAACCTGTCCCCTTCCCATTCGAATGTCCACATATTTGAATGTCCAAAGGCTTGCAGGGCTTCTGAAATGGAGGCATCCTTTTGGGCATTCAAATACACTGAACTAAAAAAAAATTGTGACACCATGCTTGCCAGACAAGCATGCTAAGCTAAACCCCTTTGGTACCCTTCCCACCATGAATTTTGTTGACCTTCTACCCACCAGGCTCAAGTTGTATATGTGTGTTCTGGGTGTGTGTGGAGGTTATGAAGGAGGATTATGAAGTTTGTGGATATGATAGCTAACTGGAGTCTGGGCTGTTTCAGTGCTTGGAGGAGGAAGAGGGCTAAAAGGAGCCCAGACAGTGCCCCCCATCTTCTGATCTCCCCAATTTCACCCATTCCTCCCTAGCTAATGCCACAGTGTCTCTTTTTTCTTGTCATCTGTAAATGACAACCCAACCACTCCATTCTCCTTCTCCTCCTTTTATCTTCTGCACTTCATGGGCTTTCCCAGGGTGGCAGCTGGTAAAGCGGCTACACATCAGCAACAAAAAAATTGGTGACCCCACACTTGTCAGACCTAGGTAATCATTCTCCAACCTGTCCCACCCTCCAAACTCCCTCCTCCCCTCCAGTTCCACCATGAATCAAATTCAGGACACAGGGCACATGTTTTAAAAAGCTGGCTTTTCCTAGAAACTGTGAAGCAAGAAGTACTTTTAAAAAATTACTTCTTGCTTCGATGTTTAATATCTATCCCGCCTTCAGTTCACTCTGTTTCCCAGAATAAATTGGAGAGCGCACCAACCATTCCACAGACCCTTACTCTGCTCCTTTTCAATGCCAGGTTGGTTAAAAACAAGATGCATATTATCCATGACCTTTTATTGGATGAGGCTGCTGACCTGGCATGCTTTACGGAAACCTGGCTGGGAGAGGCCAGTGCTGCGACTTGGGTGCAGGCACTGCCGGCTGGGTACTCAGTTAGTGAGCAGGTAAGGAAAAGTGGGTGGCGGGGGGGGCGGAGTGGCTCTGGTTCATAAAAACATTCTAACATTGACCAGGAATCCTATCCAGAACACAGTCCACATCGAGTGTATGTACCTAAGCCTGAGGTCCAGGGATAGCTTAGGGATTCTGTTAGTATACCGGCCACCCCGTTGTCTAACAGACTCCCTAACCGAGCTAACACAGCTGGTCTCAGAGTTGCTGCTGGAGTCGCCCAGACTTTTAGTTCTGGGTGACTTCAACATCCCATTTGAGACCAGCTTGCTAAATCTAACTGGCACAGCTCGGGAGTTCATGGAATCCATGACAAACATGGGCCTATCCCAATTGGTTGTCGGGCCTACTCACTGTGCAGGTCATACCCTCGATGGGGCCTTTAGTAAGGAACAGGAATATCAGTGGGCGGAGGTTATTAAAACCTCTGCATTGTCATGGATGGATCATTTCCTGGTCAAGATGGAGCTAAGAGCCACTGTCTGCCCCACCGGGGTGGTGGTGGACCTAATGGTCTGCCCTCGAAGGCCAATGGAACCAATTGGATTCCAGAAAGCCTTGGAGGGTTTAATGGTTGGTAACGCCAGTGATTCTGTTGAAGCTTTGGTTCATATTTGGAACATCGGCCTCACCAAGGCTATTGACACAATCGCTCCCAAACGTCCTCTCCAGCCTGCTCCTAACCGTAAGCCCTGGTATTCAGAGGAGCTTAGGAAGATGAAGTGGGCTGGACAATGACTAGAGTGCACCTGGCGGAAGACTCGACTCTTATCTGACAAGACTCGTCATAGGAATTTCCTTGATTCTTATCAAGAGGCGATACGTGCAGCGCAGAAGTCTTTCTCCTCTGCACTTATTGCGTCTGCAGAGTCCCGTCCAGCAGAACTGTTCAGGGTGGTAGGGGAGCTGATGCAGATTCCACCTGCGCAGAACCCCTTACTCAACCCGACAACGGCCTGCTGTGATGCGTTTAACATCCACTTTGCAGATAAAATCTCTCGGATAAGAGCCGACTTAGATGCCAGTGTTATGACAGAATCTATAGACAAGGTGTCTACCAACTCTGTTGATGAAATTTTATTGGATCAGCTTCAATCTGTGAGTACCGATGACGTGCACAAGCTCCTTGGTAGAGTGAGGAAGACGACCTGTCCCCTTGAACCCTGTCCATCTTGGCTGGCCACCCAAGGGGGTGACGCATTGAGAGTACTCCTTAGGGATATTATCAACACGTCCTTCAGGGAGGGGTCCGTTCCACTGTGTCTGAAGGAAGCGGTGGTTAAGCCGCTCCTGAAAAAGCCTTCCCTGGACCCCTTGGACAGGAACAACTATAGGCCAGTCTCCTTGCTGCCTTTTTAAAGCAAGGTGATCGAGAGGGTGGTCGCTTCCCAACTCCAAGCTGTCTTGGATGAAACCGATTATCTAGATCCATTTCAAATTGGCTTTAGGATGGGATATGGAGTGGAGACTGCCATGGTTGCTCTGGCTGACGACCTCTGCTTGGGTATCGACAGGGGTAGTGTGACCCTGTTGGTGCTCTTGGACCTCTCAGCGGCCTTCAATACAATAGATCATTCTATACTCTTGGATCGCCTGAGGGGGTTAGGAACTGGAGGCACTGCCTTGTAGTGGTGCCGTTCCTTCCTCTCGGGCAGATCCCAGAGGGTGAGGCTTGGGGACAGTTGCTCTACCAGAATAGAGCTTAACTGTGGTGTTCCTCAGGGTGCCATTCTGTCCCCGATGCTATTTAACATCTATATGAAGCCACTGGGAGAGATCATTCGGAGGCATGGAGTGCGGTGTCATCAGCTTCGACTTCAGATGGCGTCTCTCCTCTCAAAGATTGTCTTAAAGCAGTAATGGACTGGATGAGGAAAAACAAATTGAGACTGAATCCAGACAAAATGGAGGTACTAACAGTTATGGGCCCGAAACCAGGTCTGGGAATACAACTCCCAACCCTGGATGGAACTACACTCTCCTCCAAGGACTGTGTTCACAGTCTGGGGGTGCTCCTGGACCCATCGCTCCAGATGTCTAATCAGGTAAATGCGACAGTCAGGAGTGCCTGTTATCAACTTCGGTTGATATGCCAGCTGCGCCCTTTCCTGGAAACCAGGGACCTCGAAACTGTGGTACATGCACTGGTAACCTCTCATCTGGATTTCTGTAATGCGCTCTACATGGGGCTACCCCTGTGCTTGACTCAGAAACTTCAACTAGTTCAGAACATGGCAGCCTGGTTGATTTCTGGTGTTTCCAGAAGAGAGCATATAACACCTGTGCTAAAAAGCTCTCCACTGGCTGCCTATTAGTTTCCAGGCACAGTACAAGGTGTTGGTTATGACCTTTAAAGCCCTACATGGCTTCGGTCCAACTTATCTCCGGGACTGCCTCCTTCCTTATCCGTCATGACCAAAATGACCTTAACAGATTAGAAAGCTGGGCCAAAACTAACAAAATGAATTTCAACAGGAAGAAATGTAGGATACTACACTTGGGCAGTAAAAATGAAATGCATAGATACAGGATGCGTGACACCTGGCTTGATGGCAGTACACGTGAAAGGCATCTAGGAGTTTTAGTGGACCACAAGCTGAACATGACTCAGCAGTGTGATGAGGCAGCTAAAAAAGCCAAGGTGAGTCTAGGCTGCATCAATAGGAGTATAGTGTCTAGATCAAGGGAAATATTAGTGATGCTCTCTTCTGTTTTGGTCAGACCTCACCTGGAATACAGTGTCCAGTTCTGGGCACCACAATTCAGGAAGGATATTGAGAATGAGGAACATGTCCAGAGGAGGGCGACCAGGATGGTGGGAGGTTTGGAAGGAATGCCCTATGAGGAGCGGCTTAGGGAGCTGGGTATGTTTAGTCTGGAGAAGAGAAGGTTGAGAGGTGACATGATAGCTATGTTTAAATATTTGAAGGGATGTCATACTGCGGATGGAGCAGGCTTGTTTTCTGCTGTTCCAGAGACAATGGAGATTTTCAGACAACATAGTTATAGTGTTACTATTCCACTTTATTTGCTATGGCTGCCTCCTGTTGAATCCTGGGATTTGCAGTTTAGGGAGGGGCATTTACAACTCTCAGCCAGGGAGATCTTAGGCCTCACTAAACTATAAACCCCAGAATTCCACAGGAGGAAGCCAGAGCAGTTAAAGTGGAATAGTAACACTATAACAGTGTAGTCTGAAAATCTAGTAGGACACGGAACAATGGGTTCAAAGTACAAGAAAAGTGATTCCACCTAAACATTAGGAAGAACTTCCTAACAGCAAGAGTTGTTTGGAAGTGGAATACACTGCTTGGGAATGTGACTGAGTCTCCTTCTTTGGAGGTTTTTAAACAGAGGCTGGATGGCTATCTGTTGAGAATGATTTGATTTGCATGGCAGGGGGCTGGAGTGGATGGCTCTTGTGGTCGCTTCCAATTCTTTGATAATGAACTACCTTCTATTTTAGTATTCCTGAACATTGGATCTGCCCAATATTTCCCTAAGTTTACCGAAATCACCTTTCTTGAAGTCTAGAAAGTGCGCTTGGCTTCCCCTTTCCTCTGTATAACAAACTCCAGAAGAATATGGTCAATCCCACCTAAGGATTCTGCCAGTTCCACCCCATTAACCAGGTCATCACTGTTGATTAGGATTAGATCTAAAACATCTGGCCCTCTTGTTGCCTCTTCCACTTTCTGGAAAATGAAATTCTCGGCAGAGGTTTACTTCCAACCAATATCAGGATAGTTGAAATCTAACAAGAAAGAGTGCGGTTATACTGTATTACTGAGGCAACAAATAATGACTTCTTGTTACTCTCAGGGTACTTTTCAAACACTCAGAGATTGGAAAATTACTTTGAAAAAGTAAGTCATTCCTATTACTCATTCCCGTTACTCAGTGCAGTGTTGAAAAAGTAATCTGGTATGTTGATTGTTGCTATTTTCATTATTTTTCTGTTACTGTCTGTTATTTTTGAGAGAAAAGAAACTCATAGGATTGATAAGAGAATGGCATAAAACCTGAAAAATTCCTATTATAACGCCTCTAAAAATGCCCTCTAAAAGTAACTTTTATCCAACAAATAAGTGTTGGAAATGTTTAACATGTGACGGGACATGTTATCATATGTGGTGGACTTGTGACAAAGCAAAAACGTTTTGGATTATGATCCATAGGGCTATGGAAGAAATAATGAAAATAAAATTACAACTTAAACCAGAAATATTTTTTGCTAGGACTATTAGAAGATTCTCTAGAAAAGATTTTGGGAAGATATTAAGGACTTTATCAGAGAAGCCCCTTAAAACATTCTTTTGCTGGCATAAAAAAAATTCATTTTTATGCCAGCAAAAGAATGCCCACCACCACACTTACCTTGCTTTCCCGGCAAAGGCTTCCTGGCAATGAAAGAGCTCCATTCACTTGCTCATTCAAAATCCCACAGATTCTCATGAGACTTCAGCACGTTGGAAATTAAAAAACAACAACAAAAAGAACAAAGAAAAAGCAACACAAAACACAGGAACACACTCTAAAAGTGCCAAGTAACCTGGGCATGGTCATAAAAAGTGTGTCACTTACCTGCAGGTCACGATCTCACCAGGAGGTCACCCCGGACTGGCCATTCTTGCAGCATTGATGTGAGTACAATGGTGCAAGGTTTCACACACCAGCAATGCCAGCACTAAAGCACCATGGGGGAATCAACTGATGGCTTCAGTTGTCAATTCAAAGGTATGGTTTTTGGCAGGGACATAAACACAAAAGGGCAATGCCGTGTGGTATGCACACCCTTTTGCATTTATGTGGCATTGTTATGACTCTGCATTTAGAGTGTCTGATAAAGTCCTTAGATATACAACAACAGTGGCAAGATTAATCTATGCACAACATTGGAAACTACAAACTGTTCCAGTAATAGAAGAATGGACATTAAAGCTTTTTGACGTGGCTGAGATGGCTAAATTAACCACTTTGTTAAATGATAAAACTATTAATGAATTTAAGAAGAATTGGAAGACTATAATATAGTTATTTTTTTAAAAGAAAACTAATAGTAATATAGAGATGAGTATATGTGAAAACTTTAGAATGATTTAATAAGCAGGTGACAGAGATTATATTCAATATACAGTTGCCCCTCCACATTCGTGAACTTAGCATTCGTGGTTTTGATTATTTGCAGTTTTGGGAGGGCCCGTGACAAGGGGCCTCCTGGAGGCCCCGTGAAGGCCCGGGGTGGGAGGGGGGAGGGCCGGGAGGCCTTCACGTAGCCTTAGAAGGCTCCGTGAAGGCCCGGGGTGGGAGGGGGGAGGGCCGGGGAGGCCTCCATGGGGCCTCCAGAGACTCTCCAGAGGCCCTGTGAAGGCCTTGGGAGGGAGGGGGAGGGCTGGGGGAAGGCCTTGGAAGGGAGTGTGGAGGTGGGGGAAATCGACTATGGGGCCTCTGGAGGCCCCATGGTCGCTTTGGTGGGGGAGGGGGAGGGCAGTCATTATTCGTGGAATTTTCACATTCGCGGGCGTCTGGGGAACCTAACCCCCGCGAATGTGAAGGGACGACTGTATACACTGACTCGCAGGCTGTTGATTTTTGTATTTGTTTATTTATGTGATTTTAAGTTTAGGTGGATTTTAATTTGATACTAGTTTAATATCTTTTTATGGGGGAGGGCTGTATATGCACAATCCTAAATATACACTGGACTGACTATGTGACGAATGTTGCTGTCCTTGAGCAAGCAGGGATCACCAGTATTGAGGCCATGATATTGAGAACACAGCTGTGCTGGGCAGGGCACATTTCTAGGATGGAGGACCATCGCCTCCCAAAAATATTACTCTATGGTGAACTCGCCATGGGTCAACGTAAGAGGGGCGCTCCAAAAAAGCGATAAAAGGACTCCCTGAAACAACATCTCAGGCTCGGCCACCAACAATGGTCCGCCCTGGCCTCACATCGGTAGGCATGGAGACGCACTATCCACAATGCTGGAGCCTTATTTGAGAACTTATGCCGAACAAGTCTTGAAGAGAAACAACAACACAGAAAGAATCACAACCCGGAAACATCACCCAAGGAGACCTTCTGCTGTGCTTTCTGCAACCGGACTTGTTTATCTCAGATTGTCCTTTTTAGTCATCAGCGTGCTTGCAGAAAGCGCGGGATGAGTCCTTCCTGAATCTTCGTTTGCGGAGAAAAGCCAGAGAGAGATGGGAGTGGGTAGGGGTGGGTGGGGCTTAGGTATTTTAGTCTGTATTGTTGTATTTTAACTGTTGTAAGCCGCCCCGATTGTTTTTAACAGAGGTGCGGGGTAATAATAATAATAATAATTAGAGTGGTAATATACTTAATCATATATATCTTAACATGTTGGAAAATAGATAAGTTTGATAACTAAAATGGCAATATATTATTATTCATTTCAATAAGGTTTGAATTATAAGGGCATATAGTATTATTCTATAACAGCCTTTTAGCTAACAAGTTGGAATCAAATTCCCTTTTATGTTTTTCTTTTAGTGTTTGTTCTATGTTAGTTTGGAGGGAAGGTTAGTTGAGGAGGGATAGATTAGGAGGGGTTGTTGATTGTTTTTTAAAATGCATGTCTGTTTTTTATTTTCATTGATACTGTTTAGTTTTTGTTTTAATCTTTTCCTTGTGTATATTTTAGATGGATAAAATTTATGTGTTTAATAAAAATATTTTTTAAAACTAAAAGTAACAATATCTGTTACTCATCACTTCAGCAAAGTAATGCCACTCTTGCCCATCAAATTTCTTTTGAAATGTAAGTTGATCACATCCTTGTTGTATAATTGTGTAACTAGTTAATGATAGTGACCTCAATCTTAATGGATTCTTTCCAATCTTTGCAAACACTACAAGGAGCAACAGGATCTGATTATTTCTAAAAAGTGACTTTCCAAACTGGCGTAGAATCACTTGGAGTTATGAGGTGGTGGTAACTTCTGCCCCTTTGGGCTGCGATTTCCTGTGATTATTTGCATGCTATGAAAGAAATCTTTTTTGTGCTTTCATATTCTGATCTTGTGCATGGGTGGTTTTTTCATCGAAGGATGAAATGTGACTGTTTTTATAGCATATCTCAGAGCTTCTAACCACCCCCTTCCATATGAAGTACCTCCCTGTGGGCAGTGTTTCTTGCATTCAGTGGAAGCAATTTACCCAGAGGCAGATCATAGGCATCTTGTGAAGGGATGGAGGGAACTCTCCTTTCCCTCTCTCCCCACCAGCTCTCCCTGCCCCCCATCTGTATTAAGCTCCCACCTAATGTGGCTTTTAAAATTATTAAAAATAAAATGCAGCAATAACATTAATAGAAATTATTTTAAAATCAGCTATGAACAAGCAAAAGAATTATTTACTGCTAACCTTAAAAACCGCTTGAAAAATAACATTTTTAGGGTGCCTTTTAAGATCTGTATTGCCAGATTCTGGTGGGCTTATTTGGGATACATTTACAGAAGACTCTACTTACATTGATGGAAACTGAGGAAGAGGCTCCACAGAGTATCTTAACAGGCAAAAGGCTGACATTGGGAAAGACAAAGTACACAGATACCCAGCAGCCTTAGAAGACCTCATGTCTCTTGCCCAAAAGGCCAGCTAACGTCTGGTTCTTATGGCAACTTAAATAGGGAGTCTAATCTCATGTAGTGGATCATTGCCAAGGGAAATTGGTATTCCCTCTTTCGGGAGTGGCAGGGTGAGGAACCTTTTTAGATCTGGATCTTAGTTAGAGTGTGGTCCTGATGGGCATGTGTGTGTGTGTGTGTGTGTGTGTGTACACAGCCTGTAAAGTGATAAAGCCTTGAGGTATATGGCTCTAGTTGCTGGACTGAAAGTCCCAGCAGTCCTGGCTAGTATAGCCAACGGTGAGAAATGCTGGGAGTTGTAATCCAACAACATCTGGAAGGTAGCATGATTTTCACCATTGCCTTATGAGTTTGGAGAGAAGGGAGGAGAACAGAGGTGCCCCTATTTCCATGTGTAATGGGAAGTATGGCAGCAGAGGTGGAACAGGCAAATGGAGGAGCAAGCAGGAGATAAATCTTTTGTCTTTTCCTAATTTTGGTTCATCATTCAACCCAGATTACTGACTGCTCTGCTGGTGAACCGTCACAAAATGCCAGTTCAGTGACAGGAAAAAGCACTCTGATCCAGGATCTGCTTATAGATTGGGATGGGCAAACTTCTGGGGTTAAGGAACCACACTGGAACTCCTCCTCTCATTGCTGAATGTGTTGCTACCATGGTCACAGCAGCAAAAAACAAACCAAACAAAAGCCCTACCCAGTTTCCCCCCCTTTATAACAAGGTTCTCTGTGGGCTTTCTTTACACAATCACACTTTGGAGAGGCTTCAAGCACCACAATTTTCCTCGTATATAAATGAAGCATCCTAGAACTTTTAGGAGCGAGTAAGGCATAATGGTTTGTGTGTTGGATGATGGAGATTATCAGACAGGAATGCAAAAAGTGTTCCTGTCCCACAATCTCCAATTCCGCCCCTGTCCTGGCACAATAACCCTCCCCACAACACTTACCTTCTCTTCCATCCAAAGGCAGCCCAGGAATGAATGGAGCTCTAACGGAGCTCTGTTCACTTCCTGGACTGAAATCCTACCTGTTCTCATGAGAAGACACGAGCACGAGAAGTTCAAAAATAAGAAGTAAAATAACAAGAAAAAAGTTTTAAAAAACAGATAAAAACATTTTAAAAAATAACAAATAACCTAGGGAGGTTCATAAAAAGAGGGTAGCATCCCTCTTTTTTGGTGATCCGACCTGGAAGTGTTCTGGCAGGACTGCCCATTCATGGCAGGACAATGGCGCAAGGTTTCAGATGGTGGCAATGCCAGCACCAAAATGGGACAAGTGATGGATTGACGGCTCAGCTGATGAATAAAAAGAAATGCCAGCATAACATCAGGGGAACGCAACAGGATGATGTTGTGTGATAGTGGCATCCTTTTGCGTTCCGATGTCGTTATTCTGGTGCCACATTAACCATGTCTGATGATCTCCTACAAATCTGGAGAGCAGGGTTCAAATACCTGCTCAGCCATGAAAACCCACTGGATGACCTTGAGCAACTCACATACTCCTGGCCTCAGAAAACCCTGTGATAGATCATAGGTTGGAAGGGACCACAAGGGTCATCTAGTGCAATTCCTGCCATTCAGAACACACTGTTTAAATACTCCCAAGAGACAGTCATCCAACCTCTGTTTAAAGACTTTAAAAGAAGAATCTACCACTCTCTGAGTCTACCACTGTGGAACAGCTCTAATTGTCAGGAATTTCTTCCTAATAGTATCTCCTTTCTTGCAATCTGAATCCGTTGGTTCATGTTCTGGTCTTTGGACCAGCTGAAAATAAGCTTGCTCCATCTTCAACATGTCATTGTTGTTCTGTGCCTCCAGGTCATTTCTGACTTAAGGTGAACCTATCACAGGGTTTTCTTGGCAAGATTTATTCAGAGGAGTCAAAGGCTTTCACGGCGGGCATGCATAGATTTTCCTTGTTTTTTTCCCGGGCTGTGGGGTCATGTTCTGGAAGAGTTTACTTCTGACATTTTGTCTGCATCTGCATCTGCATCTGAAAATGCCAGTCACAGATGCAGGCGAAACGTCAGAAGTAAACTCTTCCAGAACATGGCCCCACAGCCCGGAAAAAAACAAACAAGGAAAATCTATTCAGAGGAAGGAGATTTTCAGACGCTATAAAAGACCTCCAGGGAGGTTGGGAGAGGTACGCATCTATCCCGCGGTTTCAGTTTCAGTTGCTGCCGTCCCCCTCCCGTCATCCTTCGTGTTCCTTCTGTGCTTGATCGAAGGAAAAGGCGCCACTTTTTACTCACAGAAGCTTTTCATGAGTAAAAAGTGGTGCCTTTTCCTTTGATCGAGCATGGAAGCAACACAAAGGATGACGGGAGGGGGACGGCATTGTCCTAAACTGACCCCCTGCCGTGGGATAGCTGCTTACCTCTACCGACCTCCCCAGAGGTCCTTTATAGCATCTGAAAATCTCCGAAGTTTGCCATTGCCTTCTCCTGAGGCAGAGAGAGGGTTACATGCCCAAGGTTACTTAGTGGGTTTTCATGTCCAAGTGGGGATTCAAACCCTGGTTTCTAGAGTCTCTAGTGCTCAAACCACTGCATCACACTGACTCTCATCTTTAAAATGGCATCCCTTCAAATATAACAAAATGGCTATCATATTACCCCTTAGTCTTCTCTTCTCCAACCTCAACATTTCCAGTCCCTAAGCTGTTCCTCATAGGACTTGGTTTCTAGACCTTTCACTATTTTAGTCACCCTTCTCTGGACATGTTCCAGCTTATCAATATCCTTTTTGAATTGCAGTGCCCAGAACTGGACACAGTACTCCAGGTGAGGTCTGACCAAAGCTGAGTAGAGTGGTATTGTTACATCCCTTGATCTGGACACTATGCTTCTGTCGATGCAGGCCAGAATTGCATTGGCCTTTTTGACAGCAGCATTGCCTTGTTGACTCGTGTTAAGCTTGTGGTCTATTAAGACCCCTAGATCCTTTTCACATGTACTGTTGTCAGGCCAGGTGTCACCCATTATATATTTGTACATTTCATTTTTCCTGCCTAAGTGTAAATACCTTTCATTTATCCTTGTTGATAAGACATGCTGCCCTTGTTACCCACACAGAAGCAGCTCTGCAGTGCCTAACATCCTGCTTCACAACAGCTGCAGAGCGGTTTGGGATGGAAGTCAACCTGAAGAAAACAGAAGTTCTTTACCAGCCTGCAACACAGGACGAACACCACCATCCCCACATTGCCGTTGGCAAATCTGTGCTCAAGTCTGTTCAGCAGTTCACCTACCTGGGAAGCATCATCTCCTCAGATGCCAAGATTGACAAAGAGATTGATCACAGATTAGCAAAGGCATATAGTGCATTTGGAAGACTTCACAAAAGAGTCTGGAGCAATAAACATAGAATCATAGAATCATAGAATTGCAGAGTTGGAAGCGACCACAAGGGCCATCCAGTCCAACCCCCTGCCACACAGGAAATCTTGATCAAAGCATCCCCAACAGATGGCCATCCAGCCTCTGTTTAAAGACCTCCAAGGAAGGAGACCCCACCACGCTCCGAGGGAGTGTGTTCCACTGCCGAACAGCTCTGACTGTCAAAACGTTCCTCCTAATGTTGAGGTGGATTCTCTGTTCCTGGAGCTTGCATCCATTGCTCCGTGTTCCAATCTCTGGAGCAGCAGAAAACAAGCTTGCTCCATCCTCAACGCGACACCCCTTCAAATACTTAAACAGGGCTATCATATCGCCTCTTAACCATCTTTTTTCCAGGCTAAACATACCCAGATCCCTAAGTCTTTCCTCATAAGGCATGGCTTCCAGACCTTTCACCATTTTAGTCACCCTCCTCTGGACATGCTCCAATTTGTCCATACCCTTTTTGAATTGTGATGCCCAGAACTGGACACAGTATTCTAGGTGAGGTCTGACCAAGGCAGAATAGAACGGCACTATTACTTCCCTTGATCTGGACACTATACTTCTATTGATGCAGCCCAAAATCGCATTGGCCTTTTTAGCTGCTGCATCACACTGTTGACTCATGTTCAACTTGTGGCCTACTAGGATGCCTAGATCCCTTTCGCACATAGTCTCATTCAGCCAGGTCTCCCCCATCCTATATCTATGCATTTCATTTTTTTGCCCTAAGTGCACTACCTTACATTTCTCCGTATTGAATTTCATTTTGTTAGCTTTGGCCCAGCTCTCCAGTTTATCCAGGTGATCTTGAATTTTGATCCTGTCCTCCAGGGTATTAGCTACTCCTCCCTAATTTGGTGTCATCTGCAAAATTGGTAAGTATGCCCCTAATTCCCTCATCCAAGTCATTGATAAAGATGTTGAATAGCACTGGGCCCAGGACAGAACCCTGTGGCACCCCACTGGTCACATCTTTCCAAGATGAAGAGGAGCCATTGCTGAGCACCCTTTGGGTTCGGCTGGTCAACCAATTACAAATCCATTGAACTGTTAACTTGTCTAGCCCACATTTTACAAGCTTGTTTGCAAGAATGTCACGGAGAACCTTGTCAAAGGCCTAACTGAAATCAAGGTATGCGAAATCCACAGTGTTCCCTTCATCTACCAAGCTGGTCATTTTATCAAAAAAAGAGATGAGATTAGTCTGGCATGACTTATTACTCTGAAACCCATGTTGACTTTTTGTGACTATGGCATTGCCTTCTAAATGTTCACAGACTCTCTGTTTAATGATCTGCTCTAGAATCCTCCCTGGTATTGATCTCAGACTAACTGGACGATAATTGTTGGGATCTTCTTTTTTCCCCTTTTTGAAGATGGGGACAACGTTTGCCCTCCTCCAGTCTGCTGGGACTTCTCCTGTTCTCCAGGAGTTCTCAAAGATTATTGCCAATGGCTCTGAGATTATATTTGCCAGCTCTTTTAATGCTCTTGGATGTAGTTCATCTGGTCCTGGAGATTTAAATTCATTTAGATTAAGAAGGTATTCCTGTACTACCTCTTTGCTTATTCTGTGCTGGATTTCCCCTATTGTGTCCTCTGTTCCTTTATCCTCAGGTTGGTCCCCCTTTTGCTTTTCTGAAAACTCTGAGGTAAAGAAGGTGTTGAGTAATTCTGCCTTTTCTCTGTCCCCTGTTAGCATTTTGTCATCTTCTCCACGTAGTGGCCCTACCATATCCTTCTTCTTCCTTTTGCTGTGGACATACCCCCCCAAAACCTTTTTATTGTTCTTAACCTCTCTAGCAAGCCTGAGCTCATTCTGCACTTCAGCTTTTCTGACTTTAATCCTACCCATGTTCACTACCTGTTTGAATTCTTCTTTGGTGATTTCCCCCTTTTTCCATTTCCTATACATGTTCCGTTTAAAACTTAGCTCTGTTGTAAGTTCTTTAGTCATCCATCCTGGTTTCTTGAGACACCTCCCATTTTTCTTCCTCAATGGTACTGTTTGAAATTGTGCCTTCAGTATCTCCCTTTTGAGAAAGTCCCATCTGTCTTGAGGTCTCTTCTCTTTTAGTATTCCTGACCATGGGATCACCCCCAGTATTTCCCTGAGTTTATTGAAATCAGCTCTCCTAAAGTTGAGAATGCGTGTCTGACTATGCCTGGCTTTTTCTTTCCATTCTATAACAAATCCCAGGAGAACATGTTCACTCTCACCTAAGGATCCCACCACTTGCACCCCATTAACCAGGTTGTCCCTGTTGGTTAGGATCAGCTCTAAAATAGCTGACCCCCTTGTTGCCTCTTCCACCTTTTGGACCATGAAATTGTCTTCCAGGCAAGTAAGGAATTTGCTAGACCTTGAAGTTTTGGTTGAGTTAGATTTCCAGCAAATATCAGGATGGTCGAAGTCACCCGTCACTACTACATCTCTCCTTTCTGCATGTGTGTTCATCTGTTCTAGAAAGGCATCATCCAATTCCTCCGTCTGACTTGGGGGTCTGTAGTAGAGTCCCACAATAACATCCCTGTTGTTTCCCTCCCCTTTGATTTTTATCCAGATGGTCTCCACCTGGCTTCCAGTATTGATTTCATGGGTTTCTTCACTGGTGTAAATATCCCTGACATATAATGCTATTCCTCCTCCTCTCTTGTTTGGCCTGTTTCTCTTATAAAGGTTATATCCCTCGATTCCTACATTCCAATCATGAGACTCATCCCACCAGGTTTCAGTAATGCCTGTTATATCATACTTGCTTTGTAGTGCTAGGAGTTCAAGTTCATCTTGCTTATTTCCCATGCTCTGTGCATTAGTGTAGAGACATCTAAGACCATGTGTTCCCTTTACTTGCTGCCTGTGCAAGTTTTTTTGCCTCCCACTGTTGGATCCTTGCGCTATTTGGTTTGTTCCCTCTATGACAGCTTAACTATTTTCTCCATCTCTTTTGCCTTCCAGAATACTGTCTCCCTCCCCCATATGACTCAATTTAAAGCCCTCCTGATCAAATTCTTGAGACTGTAGGCAAAAACGTTTCTGCCAACTGGTGTGAGATGCACCCCATCTCTTGCCAGAAGTCCCCCCCTCATGGAAGTGCAGCCCATGATCCAAGAATCCAAATTGTTCTCGGCGACACCATCTATGGAGCCAGTTGTTTACGTCGGCTATTTTCCTCTCCCTTCCTAGACCATGCCCTTCAACTAGCAAAAGAGACGAGATGACAACCTGTGCATCCATTTCCTTCAGCTTCCTCCCCAGAGCCTCATAATCTCTTTTGATCTTCGGAAAGCTGTGCCTTGCAGTATCATTGGTTCCCACATGGACCAAAAGGAAGGGGTAATGATCTGTAGGCTTTACGAGTCTTGTTAGCCTCTCTGTCACATCACGGATCTTTGCCCCAGGGAGACAACACACCTCCTGAGACATCTTGTCAGGCCCAGAAACCACTGCTTCTGTACCTCTCAGCAAGGAGTCTCCCACCACCACCACACACCTCCCCCGAGGATTCGCAGCTGCTGTTCCTTGCGGTGGTACTCTTAAGGTCCCCTGCTCTGCCCCGGAAGTCTGTCCATGCTGTTCTTCCTCATTGTCCTTGATAAGGGAGAAGGCTTCGAATCGATTCTGTAGCTGCAAGCTGCTCGAAATATCCCTGGATTTTCTTGTTCTGTGTGTGACATTCTTCCAGCTGTCTACCTCCTGTGTCTGTGGAGTGAGCCTCTCCTCCCGAGCCAGTTCCTCTGTGCGGTCCCCGTCCAAGACTGTTTGTTCTGTTCTGTCCAGGAAAACTTCTTGCTCCCGAATCTGTTGAAGTGTAGCTACCCAGGTCTCCAGCTGCTGGAGTTTCTCCTCCAAGAGGGCTACCAACTTGCACTTGGTGCATGTGAAGTTCCCCACGTCTGTAGACAAGAAGACAAACATCCCACAAGCATTGCAGGTGACTGCAGCAGTCCCCTCAGTGTCCACGGTGAGAGCTTTTAGGTAATCTGAGGCAAAGCACAAAAATCAGTGTGTATAGAGCCATTGTACTGTCTATCCTCCTTTATGGATCTGAAACATGGGTCACCTATCACCACCACCTACGACTCCTCGAACGCTTTAATCAGCCCTGTCTACGCACAATCCTAAATATACACTGGACTGACTATGTGACAAATGTTGCTGTCCTTGAGCAAGCAGGGATCACCAGCATTGAGGCCATGATATTGAGAACACAGCTGTGCTGGGCAGGGAACATTTCTAGGATGGAGGACCATCGCCTCCCAAAAATAGTACTCTACGGTGAACTTGCCATTGGTCAGCATAAAAGGGACACTGCAAAAAAGTGATACAAGGACTCCCTGAAACAACATCTCAGGCTCGGCCAAATTGATCACCAACAGTGGTCTGCCCTGGCCTCACATCGGGAGGCATGGAGACGCACTATCCACAATGCTGCAGACTTATTTGAGAACTCACGCCAAACAAGTCTTGAAGAGAAACGCAACGCAGAAAGAATCACAACCCAAAAACATCACCGAAGGAGACCTTCTGCTGTGCTTTCTGCAACTGGACTTGTTTATCTTGGATTGGCCTTTTTAGTCATCAGCGCGCTTGCGGAAAGCGCGGGATGAGTCCTTCCTGAATCTTCGTTTGTGAAGAAAAGCCAGAGAGAAAGATCCTTGTTGAATTCATTCGTGAAGATGCTGACCTGGCAGTGTTGTCAAAACTTCTTTGGAAAAGGATGGGGGGATCATTCTGAACCACTATGCCCACCAGGCTTTCAAATATACCAGCAGGCAATATTCAGTGGGTGGGAAGGTGTGGTTACAGTAATCTATCAAAAATCCATTCCAGTGCTAAGGCAACAAGTCCTCAAAATTTGTTCAATTGTTTATTCCCAAGTAGATAGAGCTGGCTGTCCATACTTGCCAGTCTAAGTTCTGCAGATTTGATTTTTCACGGATTATTTGCTGCTGCCTTTACTGCTGCCCTGTGCCATTTTTAATAGGGACTGCATGCCTCAAAGACTCACGCTGTGAACATGTGGTGAGGCTTGACATTCTAATAAAAATGGCATAGGGCAGCAGTAGAGGTGGTGGCAAGCCTTACCAGGTACCTGCTTCTGCCTTATGAAGGAACCCTGTTACCTCAAAGGCATCCGCAGTGGGTTGAATCCATGGATCTTACTTTTGTGTGTGTGTTAAATATGGTTGCGGAGGCTAGGGATATTTGTTGTTGTTGTTTTTTTTTTCATTTTTGTGGGGTTCATGCTTTGTATCATTGGTGGGAAAATGTCCAAATTGGTAAGAATTACAGCTAACTCTACACATTATCTGATATTGGGCTTGTCTACACTGGCAAAAAAAATAAAGTGACCTCGAATTTGATATGCAGTTGCCACACAATGTGCTGGCCAATTCACATTGTTGTTGGGCTTTTCAAATACATATATGTTCAGACACCTAGACAAGCTGGGGTAGGCTAAGCAGGACATAGCCTTTTCAGTAGCAGCGTCTTGACTACAGAACTTTCTCTCAGAGATGGTAAGATCAACTCCTTCTTTGTTTTGCTTCAGATATGCAGTAAAAACTGTTTTGTTCCATCAGGCATTTGATACCCAATGGAATATAGTTTGCTGCTTTTCAGTTTTAATCCTGTTGTTATACTATTGCAATTTTCTTCTTGTGTTTCTTTGTGATTTCATATAAAGTTTTAATACAAGCATACCTCTGATAAAGAAGTTTCTTTTTACAAAGACTTTTCATGCCTGCCTGGCTCTTCTTTTCCACTTTCTAGCTTGAAGTACGGTATTTTAGCAGCACCAGCATATGGAGGATGGCGAAGGAGGCTGGAGAAACACAGGAGATTATCAGATGGACCCAAAATTCCGTGGCAGGAACGGAACATGATCGAGAAAGGCTTTCCCTTTCTGATGACGTTGTTCCATTCCTGTGTTGCTCCTGTTCTGCCCCTGTTCTGCTCCAGCGATATTACAAAAATGGGGAAACATCATTAATAGACCACCCATTCCATTTTTGTAACGGAATCCCGGGTGGTCTGAAAGATGCCTCGTTTCTGTTTCGTTATGCTGGCAAGATGCCAGCTGCAGGGGGAAGTCCATGCCGGACACTTCTGGGGGCGATCAGGACAAGATAAGTTAAAAACTCCCCCCTCCCCAGGTAGCTAGTATTTTTTAAAATGGGTATTTGTGCTTTGGTTACTTGTTTTGACGTTTGGGGGGGGGTCTTTTTAAATTTGCTGCCCAGTCATTCTCTTGCGAGAAAGGCTGGGATTTCAGTTCCTGGTCATAAAAGCAGTCTTACGACGGTGAAAGGAGGGGTAGCCTGTTCCTGCCATGGAACAAAGGTAGGTGTCTGAAACCTTTTTATTTATTCTGTGGTAGGAATGGGAGTGGGGCTGGTCAGGGGGGGTAGCAGGACAGAAACGGGCTACAAGGGCCCATCTGATAATTTCCACAGACTCAATATTGGTTTGCGCAACATGTCTGCAGTAACCAATTGAATAAAGCTTAGGCTGGGATATAATGGGATTCTCCTCAAAGTAAACAGCAGATGCCTCCAGAATTGCTTACTGAGCATGCATGAACCTCAAAGCAAAAGAGAGAGCAGATATGATTGCCTCCCCAGTTATACCCAGCATTTTATTTTTAAAAAGCATAGGTCTATACGTCTGGTCACCAACTTGGACCTCACAAGAAAAGTGGAGGCTGGTGAAAGTATACACACACACACACACACACACACACACAGAGACACGTGTTTTGGAAAAAAAACCTTTCAAGTGGTCTCTAAAAGGTTCAAATTTTTATTATAATTCATTTTTGGTTAGACTTATGCAAGGCTTAGCTTACCTGACCTGGTTGTTTTATTCCACATGTGGCTTTTGTTAGTTTTGAATAAAAAAATATATTGAACTGTTCTTCTTTTTTTGTGGTATAGGAATCTATCCCTATTCTTTCCTTGCTATTTCTGGCTCTGGTACCAAATGTTCTGTTAAGTAAGTAATGCCCGGGAACACACTTACTGCATTAACTGAGGTATACCTGTATTTTTATTGTATATTGCCCTGGATACCTAGTAATGGTAGGATGTGATTTATTAATCAGGTAATCAAATCAGATAAATATTTAGCTCAATATAAACAGTTGGACTTGGGCCAGGGCATGACTTTACTAGAACACAGATATTCCTTGATAAGTACTAGTCTCCAGGAAAAGTTCTTCTTGTGAATCAAATGGGGGTATTTTTATTGTACTTCTGAACACAGAATCCACCTAGGATTCTAATAATAATTTTGGGTGCAGAAGAACAACTAGTTCAGCTAAGAAAACTTCCCCTATCAATGACTGGCAACAACCTCTTGTCCACTAGCAGCCACACAATACCTGTCTTTTCTGGATTCAGTTCTTTTAATCCAGTTTTCCTCCCCACGACTGTATGAAAATTGTTTTATGAGTGAAGTGTTCAGGTTGTTTTAGCAACACGTACTCCACTTTAAATAGGAACCATTATTTCTGTTCCATAATCTTAGCACTGCTTCATTTGAGAATAAAAGTGGAGTAAAGTGAAGGGTTTGCTAGACCAAAGTAATGGTTCCTGAGAGCATGCCTTGTGGCTGCAATTAGACAAGGGTGTGTTTTTTGCTAGGTTGAGGGAGGGGCGTGTGCCCTGACCTCTCCTCCTAGACCTGTGTGTCCCCATCTGAAGGTCTGGCGTATCCACTCTCGCTACTTAATGATAGTGACATTACCCATCCGCCCAGCATCATGGGGCCTTTGTCTTCATTCAAGCAGAAATGAAGTTCTCCTGGGCGCACTTATCAATCACTGCAGAGCTCCAGCTGTTCAGGAGGGTTTGGATCGACTTCAGCAGCCGCGCTTACAAATTGTCTCTGAATAGCACCGAGCTGAGACCCCCCTTTTTGTCATTGTCTTCCGACAAATGTTTTTCGTGGCAGCTTTTTGCAGACATTGCCGGCTGCCTTCTGCTACAGTGATTGAAAACAGGCCTGCTTTGCATTCTCCTGCTGGAGCCTGGGGTTCAGGGAGTTCTCCCCAAGTGCCACTCCGCCTGCACGTTGTGCCAAAGACAATTACATGCATAGTTTTGCTGATTGCATTAAAATCATTAGAATGAAAGGTTCTGAAAATTGTACATTACAGGAAGGAATTAGAAAAAGCTTCTGAGACAGACAATACCGTCCCCAAAGTGAGTGCCACACAATTAGCTTAACTTGTGTTACATACACACAGCTTAAGAGAAGGTTCCTTTAACAAATGACCTCATTTTTGTCCCCTTTCTGCCCCTTGCTTTCCCTCTTCTTCTCTCTTTCCTGACATGTCCCTTTATGGACTTCGCTTTCATTCCCTCATTTTAAATAATAGCCTCTAAAAACGAATCATGAAAACCAACACTTCTTTCCTTTCTTAGTATACATGGAAGTTTGAAATTTTGGATAATTATATCACACCATTACTAATTTTATTTAGAAACTTCCAAGGATCCCAGGGCAACACATTGCCTTCACAGACACCTTGTCAGGTGGGTTAGAACTTGCCAAGGCTTCCTACCCTGTAGACTTCCATGGCTGAATGGGGATATGAAGCGGGGCATTCCATGTCTAAAGATCAAGATTTCACTCCCTATGGATCAGTTTTTAGCATTTAGAGGATGAGATGTTTTGTGACACTAAAAGCTGAAACATTTATGACTTGTATATGAGAATATCTCCTTTCTGAGTTTCAGAAAAGATAAGTTTGGAAAATTATTTGGTTGCTGTCATTTGGGGTTGTGCAAAGCTTTATTGTTAGACTAGATGGATTTGTACCCTAATCTTCTCTCAAATACAGGGGCCAAGGAGGCTTACAATAAGGATGAATAAAAATACAATTAAAACAAAATACCAAGTTCATACATTGAAACATAATTAAATTGAAACATAAATTAAGAACTTTATCAAACGAGCCTCTTAAAACATTCTTTTGCTGGCATAAAAAAATCCATTTTTATTCCAGCAAAAGAACACCCCCCACCACATGTACCTTCTCTCCTGGCAAAGGCTTCCCCGGCAATGAAGGAGGAAGTGAAAGAAGCGCCATTCACGTCCTCGTTTTTAATCCTGCAAGACTTCATCGCGCAGGAAATTCAAACATAAAACAAAAAATAAAACACAAAAAGTTACACAAAACACAAAAACACACTTAAAAACTTCCAAGGAAACCAGGGAAGGTTTAAAAAAGTGTATCACCTACCTGGATGTCACGATCTTACCCAGAAGTGTTCTGGCCGGTCCGGCCATTCATAAGGTAAGTACAAGAGAAAAAAAAGATGTGAGGTTACACATGCCGGCTTTTTTGGCAAAAACAAAACAAAACAAAACAAAAACAAAAACAAACAGCACAACCGATCAGTTGAGGGCTTGGGATGTCAAAATAGATTGGCTTAAGGACAAGACATAAATGCAAAACTGCATTGTCATCTGATATGCACACCCTTTCACGTTTATGTGTCATTGGAGATTTTCACACGGGGCCAAAATGCCCCATTACTCCTCCACCACCTCTCCTGTTCCTGCCACAGAATAACGTAAATCTTTCACACACTTACCTTAATTCCGTGGCAGGAACGGGCTCCCCCTCCCCTCGCTGGCCGGCCGTAAATGCAGCCGTCATAAGGCTTCTTTTACAACCAGCCATCTGGAACATTATCATGTTATCACGTGATAATGGCCAGGTGGTAAATTTAAAAAATAAAACTCTCCCAAACATAAAATCAGTTCACCAAGCACAAAAACATACTTTAAATCACACAATCAAAACAGGGAGGGTAAAATAAAGGGTGCCACTTACCTGGATGTCCAGATCGTACCAGGAAGTGCTCGGAACGGACCTCCTCTCCGTGGCTGTCATTTTGGAACAGGAACGGGGCTCCTGTTCGCACACCCGTGATTGTATGATAGGGACGGAACGGGAGGTCTATTCACAATGAAAAATTGTGATTACATTGTTCTGGAACAGTCACGGGAGCAGGATGGATGCAGGACAGAACAGGGTCAACGTTGTTCAAAAGGGAAAACCTTTCCCGAACCTGTTCTGTTCCTGCCATGGGATATATAGCCCATGTGAAAATATCCATTGTTATGACGCCGTATTTAGTGCATCTGATAAAGTCCTAAAACACCATTTTAAATGAAGAAAGAAAACACAGAATCTGCTTGGTAAAGTTTCTGGCTCAAACACTTTGGCCCACCTGATGTTTCCAAACACTTTTCAAAGGCAACTCCCATAGAACATCTTATAATGATTGAAGCAGTATGTAACAAAGGAACAGACCAGAGCAAACATCTTCAGGAATAGGCACAGATGCACACTAGTCTCAACTGTGCAAGTGGCCACCACTGAACTCTGGGCATCCAAATTCAAGGCTGAGCCCAGGAGTACACCTAAAATGTGGACCTAAATCTGTGTGTGTGTGTGTGTGTGTTCCTAACTAAATCCAGTTCACCCCAGACAGTTCACCACTCCCTTTAGGCCCCCCACCCCACCCAGGTGTTCTTGTAAGCCAACATGGGAAGATTTCCAATACACATATTGTGGCTCTTACCTCTGCAAGGATCTTGTTGACACCATAGCAGCGTATTAAAAGGTTCCATTATCACTGGAGAAGCAGGTGTCCGCTGGACTTGTACCAATTTTAGAATCTAAGTCAGAATAGTTCTGAGTTGTTTTGTTTGCAAAGTGTTCTGCAAATTAGGTTAAGGAAGGAAACTTTTGCGCAGCCACAGGAGGCCACTGACCTCATCTGGAATACTGTGTCCAGTTCTGGGTACCACAATTCAGGAAGGATATTGAGAAGCTGGAACATGTCCAGAGGAGGGCGACCAGGATGGTGGGAGGTCTGGGAGCCATGCCCTATGAGGAGTGGCTTAGGGAGCTGGGTATGTTTAGTCTGGAGAAGAGAAGGTTAAGAGGTGACATGATAGCCATGTTTAAATATTTGAAGGGATGTCATACTGAGGATGGAGCAGGCTTGTTTTCTTCTGCTCCAAAGACAAGGATACAGAGCAATGGTTTCAAACTACAGGAAAAGAGATCCCACCTAAACATTAGGAAGAACTTGCTGACCGTAAGAGCTGTTCAGAAGTGGAATACACTGTCTTGTAGTGTGGTGGAGTCTCCTTCTTTGGAGGTTTTTCAACAGAGGCTGGATGGCCATCTGTTGGGAATGATTTGATTGTGGATTCCTGCTTGGCAGAGAGTTGGACTGGATGGCCCTTGTGGTCTCTTCCAACTCCATTATTCTATGATTCCATGATTCTCTACCCACAAGCCAGGATTTTGAGCACCGAAGCAGCTTCATCACACAGTTCTGCACTGACACAAGGTTGGTAGGGAAAAACAGACTCTTCACTGTCTGCACTGCTTTGGAGTAGGCCTTCAAATTGTTTTTAGCCCATCTCTGGTTGGATTCATTCTGATTTTTTCACCACAATTTCCCTAGCTGCTGTTGTACTCATTCCAGCCATATCCATTTCACATATGAAAATTGGGGCAAGTGTGGCCAATCATCAGAGTGTGACAAAAGCTATTATTTAGGAAGAACACAAAAGCTAAGAGAGCTGCAGCATTTTGGTTTTGCCTGACTCTACTGGAAAGGGCAAGGTTCCACCTTTCATCTTCTTCCACCCCTGCTATGTTAATTAGGAACACAGCAGGTAGCAATTGAAATAAGCAGAAGATGAAGAAGGGAATGTCAAGAGTCAGTGTCTGAACTCCTTAGAAAATGGCCAGACAACTGCCAGATTTGCCAGCCTAACCAAGGCCAAGCCCAGTTTCAAACTTGGAGGCCACAGCTGCACAATCAGGAGATTGCAGGGCATTGCATCAGGCTGAAGTGCAGGGTACACAGAAGAGTGTGGTGTGTAAAGCACAGCACAGTGTGCAAAAGGCTGATGTAAGGCACCCAGGTGTTTCAGGGAGCCAATGCCCTGAGGGAGTGTATAAAAGGAGGCTGCGCCCAGAGCACTTTCTCTCTTGAGCATATCCGGTGCCTGGCGTAGCAGTTTGTCCACCTAACTTATAAATGCCTGTACATATCGTAACAGCTTTGACCTTCAAGATAAAGTACCTCCTGTTTATTTGGAAGGCAATCTCTCTGTGTGACTATCCTTCTTGGCAACGGGTTGCTGCCGATTTCTACTGAGATATTTTTTGCTTCTTTCGGGGATTGAGTGTCCTATCATCCCCAACAGGGAAATGAGAGGAGGAGAGAGAAACTGGGATAGTTTGAAAGCAGCTGAAAAGGTGGAACGACAGAAGATTAATTTGATCTGACCTTGACAAATCAGGACAGTTGGAGGATATGTTTCATAACCAACTTCCTAGAAAAGCTGAAGACTAGTTTGGCTCCAGACAGAAGGAGGGGATATACAGAACTGATTGTGCCTTCATTTCCTCCATGGCCTCCACAAGGGGGGGGGGGACTGACAGGGCTCTAGCTTGGGGGCCCAGGCACCTGGAATAGAAGCCCCCCCCCACGTTATATTATTGTACATTTTTATTATGTAAATCCATTTAGTTTCTTAAAAATAAATATAAATATTACTTTAGTGTCATCGTTTAAACTGACTTATTTTAATTTTTATCCTTAATCCTGTAGAGCATCTCTCTGCCCTTAACCTTAGCAGTAGGTAGGGGGGCTACCAAAGATCCTGGCCTGGGGGCCTGCCTCATGATGTGGGGGCCATGATTTCCCCATTCCTGAAGATGACCACACTGCAACAGTATTATATGGGAAGGTGACAGGAAACCCCCCAAGAGCCACCAGGAAGCCATACAAATTCATCCCTTTCCTGAGGTGAAACATATTAATCAACCCCAAGCCCTGTCCATTCAAAGTCTGAGTCCAAACCACACCACAGAACTAGAGACAGAGCTTCCACAACCAGGTCATCATTATTCCACCCAGCAGTGAAAACCAAGTGTGCCCTGCAGAGTAAGTGTGGCTTGCTGTTGATTGGGGTAGACCCATGCTTGCCATCAGGCACCAAGTGGCTTCAGTACAGATAATGAAGTACACTAGGACCCCTGCAGGGCCGGTTTAAGGAATTTTGCCCCCCCCCGCAATGCTTTATTTTGGGGGCCCCATATGTTTATCTCAGGTCAATGTAACCTAACCTATTCATAGTACAGGATGTTTAGATTACAGTAGGACCCCCATATCCACGGGTTCATTATCCATGGGACACAAAACAGCACACCTACCATAGAGTCTTCCTAGAAAATGTGTCCTCTCTAGCCATTTTCTAGGTCCTCCAAGGCAACTCTATGGTATTTTAAACCAGAAGTCCCATTATTTTCAATGGTGTTCACTATTATCCACGGTTTCCAGTATCCACGCGCCCCCGAACCAATCCCCAATGGATAAGGGGGGCCTACTGTATTACATAATTTGCCACCAATAATTTAGTTTAGCAATTAACATAATGATGTAGATTTCCTCAAAGAAAAGCAAGAGTGGACTACAAGCTGAACATGAGTTAGCAGTGTCATGCAGCAGCAAAAAAATCTAATGCGATTCTAGGCTACATTAATAGGAGTATAGTGTCTAGATCAAGGGCAGTAATAGTCTCACTCCATTCTGCTTTGGTCAGACCTCACCTGGAACCCTGTTCCAGTTCTGTTTCCAGTTCTGGGCACAACAATTCAAGAGGATATTGAGAAGCTGGAACATGTCCAGAGGAGGGCGACCAGGATGGTGGGTGGTCTGGAAGCCATGCCCTATGAGGAGCAGCTTAATGAGCTGGGTATGTTTAGCCTGGAGAAGAGAAGGTTGAGACATGATAGCCATGTTTAAAAGTTTGAAGGGATATCATACTGAGGATGGAGCAAGCTTGTTTTCTGCTGCTCCAGAGACTAGGGAGATTTTCAGACACCTCTTTCAGTGTCTTGCTGCGCAAGCAGCCTCCAGACCAGTAACTAGGCTGCCGCGCGGCAAGGGATCCATTTTGGATGACGCCGTTTCTCTCTCGGCATTGTCTGTGAGTGTTGCGGCTAGCATTGGAGGCGGCCGCGCTGTTTTTAACTCACGGAAGTTGTTCGTGAGTAAAAAACAGCACGGCTGCCTCCAATGCTAACTGCAACACTCACAGACAATGCCGAGAGAGAAATGGCATTGTCCAAAATGGACCCCTTGCCGTGCAGCAGCCTCGTTACTGCTCCGGAGGCTGCTTGTGCGGCAAGACGCTGAAAGGAGTTTTTTGCAGGAGGAGGCTTAGGACGGGGGCAGTGTGAGGTCCCCTGGCTGTGAGGCCCCCTGCAGATGCTGATTTGGCAATATGGTTAAACTGGCCCTTGACCCCCATATCCACTGATTCTCCAAATGTGGATTCAATTGTCCACGGTTGGCAATGGTGAGGGGAAAGGGAAGGGAGGGGGAGGAGAGATTTCACCTCCCCCACCCCTTCCCCAGGGAGGGCTCCTGTCACCATGGCGGTGATCACAGGGTGAAGGGAGGTGGGAGGAGCAATCTGGCCTCCTCTCCTTCCCCCTTGCCCCTGTGATCACTGCTGCAGTGGTGGCATGGGCAAAGGAGGTGGAGAAGGAAACTGGCCTCCTCTCCTTTGCCCCCACAATCACCATCGCAGTGGGGCCATGGCAGGGGTAAAGGGGGAAGGGAGAAGGGGTGGAGGAGTGAACTTGCCCCCCTTTCCCCTGGGATGCCTCCCCCCCAGGATGGTGTTTGCTATTATCCATGGAATTCACCATCCGTGGGAGCTCCTGGAACCAATCACCCACGTTGTTGTTGTTACTTTATTTCTTTATATTCTGCCTTTCTCCCAATAATGTGACTCAAGTCAGTTAAGAACATATTTAAAACAATAAAAGTTTAAGATAATACAAAGTAAAAATAACAATCTAAATATAAAATTTTAAAAACAAATAATTTATAAGTTAAAACATTTAAAATACTAAATACTAAACCATGCTGTGCAACCAGGTGGGTTGTACCCTTAGCAGAATCCTTGTTCTGTCCTGAACACCAGTTTTCCAATAAATGCTTAAATCAGACAGACTGTGGACAGGGCACCTGATGAAGGGAACAGAAGTAAGACAGACCCCTGCTACTCGGCTCCCCATTTTCTAGATCTTGCTTGCTGCTACAAGAAGAACTCACAAAGGAAATACAGGAAAATATTTAACCTTACTTCTCATCCAATCAGGTCTCCATAATATTTGCTAGAGATCAAGGGCTATATGCCTCCAGCATCATTTCCAACTTTCAGGGGGGTTGTTGCCAAGTGTATCTGAACTGAAAGAGAGCTTGAGGGCAACACACACCTTGTTTGTCTCCCTTCCCACAGTAGCATTACTGGATTGCTGAGCACTTTCAGGTATTCTTAGAGGGAACAGATTACATGCACTCATTTCAATTTGGTTTCATGCAAGTCAAACTAGTGAGCTCATAGATGGAGTCCACCCTCCTATCCCTTCCACTAGGAGCAGAACTACATTGTCTGAAGAGCCTCTCCCTTCTTCCCCTCCACATGCATGATGTGCGCATGCAGGTCACCAACAGAATTCTGGCCAGAGTCAGCTGGCGCTGTCCAGGTGTGCAGGTGCCTGGAGGCTGTAATGGGGTGGATGTATAGTCTAACTGCTCCAGCTACCTGTGGAGAAGTGCACAATATGCTTTGCTGCTCTGGCTTGGTGTTATCATACCCTACTACCCCTCCCCGTGGGATTCCATAACTGAACATATTGGACACTTTTCGGGGTCCCTTTGGTTGGGAGGTTAGGCAGACTGGAGGTCCGTCTAAGGTCATGATGACCTGAGATGTGTCTAGAAATATAATGGCGAGAAAGCCCAAGTTAGGATTATGTGGGATGCTCCCACAGTAATGGGTTTAGGCTAATGACCCAGTCATTAAGGTGTATGTGCTAATCCTTTTTTTTTCCAGCTGTAGGTGTTTCAAGCAGTAATTCAATCATGAAAACAAGTGACCACTCCTCATTCCACACCTTACAGAAATCTCTACTCACACCCTCTCCTGTCCAATCTTATGAGGTTGTTGCAAGACCATCAATGTTTTAATTAAAGCAATCAGTTGAGTTTTGGTCTCTTTTGTCTATCTGGTGGGAAAGCCATCCAGGCTTTATCATAAGCAGAGTACCCCTTCAGGATACGATATAAAGTTTAAATATTAGGGCCCAGAGCCCAGCAAAGTATGCCGCAGATGGACCCAAATATTCTGCCAGATTTTCTGTGCCACCCTCAGATGCCAGTCTGAGTATCTTCACTGCATGAACGCTTCTCGTCAAGACTGGTAACAATGACCCTGTCTTCCTGGACCTGTCTCCCTCCATCCATCCTTTCTACCTTATTCTGCTAGAGCCTTGTATGGTTCTTAAGAACGTATGCTGTGTATGTTAGCTTGCTTTTTGTATTATTCCAATAAAATACATTGTTTTACTTCAACTGGAGCCTCCTCTACAGTTAGTACTGATACTGAGACTACGTGCGAAAGGGATCTAGGAGTCTTAGTAGACCACAAGTTGAACATGAGCCAACAGTGTGATGCGGCAGCTAAAAAGGCCAATGCGATTTTGGGCTGTATCAATAGAAGTATAGTGTCTAGATCAAGGGAAGTAATAGTGCCACTCTATTCTGCCTTGGTCAGGCCTCACTTAGAATACTGTGTCCAGTTCTGGGCACCACAATTCAAAAAGGATATTGACAAATTGGAGCGTGTCCAGAGAAGGGCAACTAAAATGGTGAAAGGTCTGGAAACGATGCCTTATGAGGAGAGATTTAGGGAGCTGGGTATGTTTAGCCTGGAAAAAAGACGGTTAAGAGGCGATATGATAGCCCTGTTTAAGTATTTGAGGGGATGTCACGCTGAGGATGGAGCAGGCTTGTTTTCTGCTGCTCCAGAGACTGGAACACAGAGCAATGGATGCAAGCTCCAGGAACAGAGATTCCACCTCAACATGAGGAGGAACTTTTTGATAGTAAGAGCTATTAGGCAGTGGAACACACTCCCTCGGAGCATGGTGGGTTCTCCTTCCTTGGAGGTCTTTAAACAGAGGCTGGATTGCCATATGTTGGGGATGCTTTGATCAAGATTTCCTGCGTGGCAGGGGGGTTGGACTGGATGGCCCTCGTGGTCTCTTCCAACTCTGCAATTCTATGATTCTATGGTTCTATGAAATAGATGAAAAGATTCCCGAAGTTACCCTTCTCTCACAGGCCACCTATTTGAGCTAATAATTCCCCCAGATAATACAGGCCCACCTCTTAGGGTAACACTGGTATAAGGCAGCTTTCTATGATACCCAATTGACCTGCTGCCAATCTACTCAGACATAAGCCAAAGGTATCTACACTTTCTGGGCCTGTGGCACTGGTCTTGTGAATTTCTGAGAAACTGTCATGGGCACTGTTAAAAATGGCAATGGAGGGGGGGTGTTCACAAAAAAAGATGCTAGGGGTTGTGGCCAATTACACATTCATTATGGCAATACTAATTTCACAGCAAGGCAAATTAAAGAGCCTGAGTACATGGCAGATTTTGTGTGTGTTAATTTTTTGACAGTGGTTTGCATTTTTGAAACTTGAAAATGTTTGCAATTAATTTAATTCTAAGCTGCTTAAACACTTGAAGTATTTAATTGGTGTATCCTTCCATAGGGAACCACAATGATGTTGTATTAGTTAATAATGTTTGCATTTATTCACAAATAGATCTGTTTACCAAAAGATCATAGGTTGAGATAGAGATTTAACTTGCAGATTTCCTAAAATCAATTGATTCTACATCAGTTTTCAAGGGAAACAGCCACCATTTTAAAATGCTTCAAGATTCAACCTGGCTCTTTGATTCTCTCATTTTGCGCTCCTGAAATTGACGCTAAAAGCTTTTACATGTGTGTAGGCACACACAACTTGCTTGACATCAACTCCTGAGAAGCAACAGGGAAAGCAAGCCCCACTCCAGAATTATCTGTGGCTATTTCCTCACCATCCAAAGTTGTTCCAGTAAGTGGTCGCTATGTCATCCTATCACCTTAATCTACCTACCATATGAAAAGCCCAGCCAGGCCTGTTCAACAGATTTTGAGCACTTTCAGCATTTTATTTTTATTTTTTTACAATTTCAGGTTTGGATAGCCTCACAACAGAGGTCATTGAGTTGACAGCTGAATAAACTGCTTGCTCTGCTTAATCTATATTTAACACCAGGCTTTCTGGCTAATTTTGATTAATTGTGTTAACTAGAATTTTCATAAGGTGAAAACTTACCTTCTGCAAGCACTGTACTTCTGGTCAGGGGTCTTTTACACATGAGCCCAAGAAAAGAAAATCCAGATCACCCAACAGCCTACTCTGAGCAACTTGCTCAGTACTGTGAAATAAAATTGCTCGGATCCGCTCTGACTTGGAAGCTATAATTTATACAAATCCAGTGGATATAACTCTGACCCCTGCTTTTCCAGTGACAATGGATATTTTTCAGTTTGTGCAATCGAAGAATATAAACAGGATTCTTCGAGATATGAGAGCCACCACAAGTGTTCTAGGGGTTCTTATTAAAAAAGCTAGAGGGGGACTGTCTGAGTAGGTAGAGGGAGTGGCATTAACCATGGCAGAGTTCCAGCCTGCCTGAAGGAGGCTGTTACAAAACCATTACTAAAAAAGCCATCCATGCATTCCCACAATTCTGGATAATTATGAGCCAATCTCTAACATTCCATATTTAGGCAAGGTTCTAGAGCATGTGGTGGCCTCTCAGCTCTATGGGTTTCTGGAGAAAATGGATGATCTAGATCAATTTCAAACCTGTTTCAGGCCTCGTTATGGGACAGAGACAGCTTTGGTCATCTTGGTGGATGATCTACACTGAGAGCTAGACAAGGGGAGTGTGTCCCTATTGTTTCTGCTGGACCTCTCAGTGCTCAGTGCTTTTACCATTGACCATGGCATCTTTCTGGGTTGGATTGCTGGGATGGGACTTGGGGGTACTCTTTTACAATGATTTCATTTCTTCCTGGAAGAGCAAACCCAGAAGTTGACTCTGGGGGACTTCTGTTTGACCCCTTGGCCTGTGGGTTTGGTTCTGTTCCCCATGCTGTTTAACATATACATGAGACAGCTGGGAGAGATTGTCTGTAGTTTTGGGGTTTGGTGTGCAGATGATACCCAACTTTATGCAGTATGCAGATGACACCTTTCCACCACAAGCCAAGGAAGCTGTTTTGGTCCTAAACTGGAGCCTGTAATCAGTAATGGACTGGATGAGGGTGAACAAATTGAAACTTAATCCAGAGAAAATGGAGATGCTCCTGGTCAGTTGAAAGTCAGATTGGGGAATAGGGATTCAGCCTGTGTTGGATAGCGTTACACACCCTCTGAAGACACAAGTTTGCAGCTTGGGTGTGCTCCTGGATTCAACTCTGAGCCTGGAAGCCAGGTTTCAATGGTGACTAGGAGTTCATTTGCACAGTTAAAGCTTGAGCACCAGATGTGCCCATTCCTTGAGCCATCAGATCTGACCACGGTGATCCGTGCCCTGGTTACATCCTGGCTGGATCACTGTAGCACATTCTACATGGAGCTGCCTTTGAAGAATGTTTGGAAACTTCGATTGATTTAAAGAGCTGCAGCCAGATTGCTAACTAGGGCTGCTACAGGGATCACACATATCCCTTGTTGCAACAGCTCCACTTGCTGCTAGTCCATTTCTGGGCACAAGTCAAAGTGCTGGTTATGACCTTTAAAACCCTACACAGTTGGGGACTTCGGGTTGAGAGCAGGAGGCGACGGACATGGAGGAGAAGCGCTCCATTACAGTCCGTTCTATTGCGATAGTAAATAGCCTCCAAACAAGATTCTAGGGAGGCTTCCCCCTCCTGGGAAGGAAAGGGGAATGTTTAGTCCCATTGTGGCTCCAGAAGAACCCCCTAAGAAAGTGAAACAGAGGTTTTACTTTGCTGGGGGGGGGGCGACAGGAGCGAAGGGAAACACCTACTGCAGTAGACTCCGCGTGGGACAGGAGCCTGATCGCTTTGGCTACAGGAGTGGATCTGCCTCTATGCCCAGACTTGGGTGTAGAGAAGTTGAAAATTGTTACAGTTTAAGTTTATATTTTGGTGAAAGAAGACTGGAAGAAAGGTACTTTGAAATTTAAAAGGCTTTATAATTTTAAGTTGATGTAAAACGTGAAGAAAAGAAGAAATAAAAGGAGGTGGGGAAGAAAAGAAAAGCCGCTGGGGAAAGGAGAAGAATATAGCGACTTATGAGTGATTCTTCAGTGAGTTTAATTGGCGTACTCGTTTAAGTGGACTTATTACTTAACTTTGGGATATAGAAGAAAACAACATTGGTTAACTTTAAGTTTATTTTTTGAAGCAGCCTCATTTGAGTTTATAGACTTTGCGTGGGGGTGGAGAGCTGGAGCGGATTGAATATACAAGGCTCAGCTGTGGAACAGAGAAATTTGAAAGGAATTGAAGAAAGGATTAAAACAAGCAGACAGTAGAATCTGACTTATGGGACTAAAAAATTTATTTTGGGGGATATGAAAGGAAAATAACTCTGGAGTAATAAGTTTTGCGCTTTGAATTTCTTTTGAAGTCCCTGCCCACCCTAGAAGAAAGAGGCTGCTTCACCCAATCTGAACTTGCTTTTAAGCGGAACCTCTGGAAAGTAGCAACACAAACTACTAAAGAAATCTTGAGTCTGCAACCTAGATAGAAAACAAAGGGGGAAGAAAAGAAGGAGAAAGAGATTTCAGGACTCAGAACTCTTAACAAGACAGGACATTACAAAAACAACAAGACTTTGGAAATATACAGGAGTTCAAAGCATGAAAGAACACAGAAAAGAGTAGAATAGAAAGAAAGGTCAACATGGAATCATAGAAGAGACATAGCGGAAGGACTCAGTTGAAAAGAAAGTGAAGACGGGAGAGAGAAACAACCTGTAAATAGAAGAAGCAGGAAAGTTAAAAGCAGAAAGAAGAAAAGGGGAAGGAAAGGACAGAACAGATAAGATTCATAAATAAAATTGCATAGATATAACATATATGATTATATATAAATGTTTATATATATGAATTTATAGAATATATATATATATATATATATATACACACACACACATTGTCTTTTTTGTGGGAAAGCATATATAAATTGGAATAATAAATATTGAAGATAACCTATAGTAAATGGATATAAAATTAATTGATTGATTACCATATATAGCTGACTAGTTAACTGCTATATCCAATTGATTAGTTAACGGAACTAATATTTACAGATACATAATATTTACAGATTTATAACCTGTTGATTGTGCTAAATGTGATAATTGAATTTAAATGAATTATAGGGTAAATTTCTGAAGTAAAGTCCTATATATAAATCTATTGTACAAAAGGTGGAAAAACACACATTAATGAATGAAAGACACTATTTCATGAACTATTCTTAAAAATGCAGATAGCAACAGTATATTATAATATATTATATTGTATATTATGTTATAGTAATAGTATATTATGGTATTTACATTTATATTATGATATTTACAGTCTGCAGATAGACACTCAGCGTTACTTGATAATCATTGAATTGTTGACTTTTGTAAGATGGCCAGATTGCTGAAACTTAATTTAACTTGTTAATCTTTAATAGACCCTGAGGTAGTTATGGAACTGTATGGTACTGTTTTGTATTACATGGTACTGTTTTGTATTGTAATGTACTTTAATATATTGGGACATTTCTAAGAAGTAGGGAGGACATAAGTGGGAGAAGTAGAGACAGAAATAGAAATACCGAAAGAAAAAAAGAGGGTGAATAAGAATATTGAAAGTACAGGATTGCAGAGGTAGGAAGGTGTAGGTGTAGAGAGTAAGGAATAGTAGAAAAGCAGGAAGGTAAAACTAAAGCTGTGGTCAAAAGTAAATTGATACAATAAAAAGGGGGGGAAGGTGTGAACAAATGGCATACAGTACAAGGAAAACAACGGCTCAACTTCAATCCCAAACTGTAACAATGAGAAGAGCATCACTGGAATTACCAAAGCTTCCAGAAGTGCACACATTAATACTGGAAGAACTCAGGTCAGAACTTAAAAATTTTAAGCAGAAATTAGAAAGGAATTGAAGGATATCAGAAAAGAAATTAAGCAAGACTATAAAAAAAACAGAGATATTGAGTAAAAAATTGGATAAAATAAACAAAGAAGTAGAAGGTATGAAAAAAGAAATAGAATTACTAAAAGATAAGACTAAAGAATCTGAAAAAAACGACAGAGAAAATACAAGAAAAGCAAAATAGAGAAGAAGTACTACTGTTAAACCAAGAACTATGTTACAGGGAAAAGTGTTTGAAGTTAAGAGGGTTATTGGAAAAACTAAATGAAAATTTATTCAAACGGATAATTCCAGACTTGGCAAAATTTACAGACTACCCTGGAGAATATCTTGAAGAAGAAACAGAAAAGATATTCAGGATCAACTCGGCGGTAGCAAGAGAGAGGAAGCTACTGAGGGATATAGTTATTCAATTTACTAAGACAAAAATAAAAAAAAGAGTATTGCAGCAGAGTTATAGAGGTGCACTTAAAATAGGAGAGGAGGAAATAAAAATTTTCAAAGACATTCCAACAACTATATTAAAAAAGGGCAAGACTACAGAACAATTACACAATTTTTAACAAGAAGTGGAGTGAATTATAGTTGGAACAAAATAGAAGGCATTTCGTTCATATATAAACAAAGAAGATATAAAATAGATTCAGTGCAAAAAGCTGCAGAATTTTGCAGAAGATTCGATAAGAAATCACAACATAAAGACTCTGACGAACAGGAGGATAAAGAAGACGAAAGAGAAGAAATAAGATTTAAAAGGAGAAGAGACAACAAGGCAGCTGAAAAAGAAGAAACAAAACAAGTAGAAGCAGAAGAAGAAGAAGCAGAGCTGATATTAACAGCAGAAATAGCGGGGGGGGGGGCGGGAAGAGGAATTAGAAGAAGAAGAACTAGAAAGCGAGGAAGGGGAAGCCGGAGAAGATTTAGGTGAACATGACACTTAAAACAACTTCATGGAACGTGAAAGGCTTGAATTCTGAGTTTAAAAGAAGACAAGTCTTCCATTTTCTAGAAAGGCAAAAAGCAGACATAACCTGCATACAAGAAACTAAAATAAAGCTACAAGATATTCGATTGCTGAAAAATCCTAAACTTGGGCAGATCTTCTACGCGGCAAACCTTCAGAAGAAAAAGAGGGGAGTTGCATTATACATAAACCAGAAATACATCACAAAGGCACTCTTCAAAGACGACAATGGAGACTACATAGGAGTGGAAGTTACTCTACCAAAAATAAAAATTGTGATAGTGGGCGTTTACACCCCAATGAAAAACAGATTTTTTTTTTTTAACAAGAATTTGTATGAGCAGCTGGGAAAATATGTGAGTGGAAAGGTCCTCATTTTGTGAGACTTCAATGGAGTTCTAGACCCTAAAACTGATAGATCAAATGAAAAGAAAAAAGGGCCTCAGAGAAAACTACCAGGCAGCTTCTTTGATATAAAAGAAGAATATACATTGGATGATGTCTGGACAAAGAAATATGGGAAAGAAAAAGGTTTTACATTTTATTCAGAAAAATACAAAACCATGTCTAGAATAGACATGTTCTTATTATCTAAGAGCCTTACACCATTGATTCAGGACATGGAGAGTCTTCCAAAAATTACATCAGATCATTCTCCGATTAAGTTAGAGTTGAAGGCAGAAAAGAAGGCAACTAGTTGGAGGCTGAATGAGCATCTATTGAAGAATGAACAGTTTATGGAAAAACTTAAAAAAGTAATAACTTTATACTTCAAAGAAAATGAAAACAATGAATGTGCGATGAAAACTGTTTGGGATGCCGCAAAAGCGGTCTTTAGAGGCATGCTAATTAAAAGAGGGGCGGAGGTCAAAAAGCAGTATTCTGCCAGATACAATTATTTAATCAAAGAATTGAAGGAGAAAGAAGGAAAGTTAAGAGAAGATCCCTCCAAAAAAAAACCCTGATCAGACAGATCAAGCTTATTCAGACACAATTAAACTTAGAAACCGTGACGACCATAGAAAGACAAATGAATAAAGTCCAGCAGGTAAACTTCGAATACACCAACAAATCGAGTAGGTGGCTGGCATATAGATTAAGGAAAGATGCTGAAAGAAAAATGTTAACTGAAATTAAATATCAAGGAAAATGTGTAACTAGGCAAGAGGAAATAAGTGAAGCATTTAGAGTGTATTATCAAAGCTTATTTAGTCATAAAGGGAGACAAGAAGAAGAACGACAAAGAATGTTAAAATATTTAGAAAAACAAGACTTCCAGAAATTAAAAAGAGAACAGATAGAAAAATTGAACGGGACGATTACAATGGCAGAAATATCTAAGGCTATACGTGATTTGAAAAAGAATAAGGCCCCAGGACCGGATGGATATAGGGCATTGTTTTATAAAAAATTCAAAAGTGAACTAGCACTACCACTTTATAAAACATTTAATGAGGTAGAACTGAATGGGATACCGGACTCTTGGAAGAATGCAAATATAGGAGTAATCTTGAAAGAAGGGAAAGATGAAAAAGAGATTGGAAGCTATAGACCCATCTCACTTCTAAATACAGATTATAAAATATATACCATGATACTGGCAAACAGATTAAAAGAAATAATATCAGATATTATAAATGAGGACCAAAATGGGTTTATACCAGGTAGAAGAATAAGCGACAATATCAGAATAGTTCTAGACATGTTAGAATATTATGAGGTTCATAATGAAAAACAGATGGGGATGATGTTGGTTGACGCCGAAAAAGCCTTTGACATTATACATTGGGATTTCTTGATAGAAGTGATAAGACGATCAGAACTAGGGGATAGTTTTTGTAAGAGATAGAAAGAGTTTACACGGAACAGTCAGCACAAATTATTGTCAATGGCGAAAGAACTGGAACATTTAAAATGCAAAAAGGTACTAGACAGGGATGACCAATATCACCTCTCTTGTTTATATTGGTACTAGAAGTTCTGAACAGAAACATAAGGAAAATGAGAATATACCAGGCACCAAGATAAGAGGATTCACATACAAAGTAAGGGCATTCGCTGATGACATGATTATATTTATGGAAAACCCAAAGGAGCAAATAGGAGAATGTTTAAACTCCATGAAAAAGTTCGGTGAATTTTCAGGATTTAAAGTTAACAAAGAAAAGACAACGATATTAACAAAGAACACGAGTCAGCAGGAAGAGAAAAAACTTATAGATATATCAGGATGCAGAACTAGTAATAAAGCAAAATATCTAGGAATATGGCTGACAAAGCGAAATGCGGAATTATTCGATAATAATTATAAAAATACCTGGATAGAGATAAAGAAAGAGTTGGAGAGATGGAGCAAACTAGGCTTATCATTACTTGGAAAGATATCAGCAATAAAAATGGTTGTCTTACCGAGAGTCCTATATCTGTTCCAAAATCTGCCAATTTTGAATAGTGACAAAGTATTCAAAACATGGGATAAGGATATTCAAACATTTTTATGGGGAAAGAAGAAAGCAAGATTTAAAAGGTCCTATTTGATAGACACAAGATTAAGAGGAGGATATGACCTTCCAGATTTAAAGTTTTACTACCAAGCATCGGCGCTGATTTGGATAAAGGAATGGGTAAATTTAAGAAATAGGAGGTTGTTGAATCTGGAAGGGCACGATGCCAGATTTGATTGGCACGGCTACCTATTTTATGAAAAAGAAAAAGCTAATAGAGGGTTTACTAACCATTGTGTACGGAAGGGCCTACTGAGAGTATGGGGGGAAAGTAAAGGGATCTTTTACTTTAAAATTCTGCTATGGATATCCATTCAAGAGGCCTTTATGTCAAGATGGACAAAAACGGATTATTGGCTAAGATACTCAGATATAGGAAAGAAAGGTGAGGATAACTCGTTAAGGATAGAGAATAGAGAAGTTTTGCAAGAAAGGTATAATATAAACTGGTTTGGATATAGGCAGTTAAAGGAAAGATTTATGGAGGATATGAAGAAAGAGGGGTTTGAGAAGGAATATAACGATCTAGACAAATTATTATTGGAGGAAAGTAGTAGAAAAGCTATCACAAAACTCTACAAGTTGTTACTGACTAGATCTACAGAACGGGAGCATGTCAAAGAATATATGACAAAATGGGCATTAGATATAGGTGAGGCTATATCTTTAGAGGAATGGGAAAATGCAAGGAAAAGATCATTTACATTTACAGCATCTCAAAATATAAGAGAAAATTATATTAAAGTTGCTCTTAGGTGGTATTACACGCCTCAAAGATTGAATAAGATGAATCAAAATGTGTTAAGTAATTGTTGGAAATGTGGAAAAAACAAGGGAACTTTAATGCATATGTGGTGGTATTGTCCAGTAAATGTTTCTTTTAAGATTAAGAGAAGATTAAGAAATTCTGGAGGCAGGTCCACATGGTAATCAAAGAGATTCTTCAAATTAATTTTGTGTTTACCCCTAAGATGTACTTACTGAATATCATTGATGAGTTGGAGGAAAAGAAACATTTACTGGAGAATAGTCCTTTATATCATCACTGCCGCTAGACTGGTTATTGCCAAAAAGTGGAAAGTTGCAGATCGCCCGACGATAAACAAATGGAAAGACAGATTGATAGATATGTTAGAATTAGATATACTGACAAAAAATTTGCATAATAGGAAAGAGAGTGTGTGGAGAAAAGAGTGGAGCCCAATTATTGAATACTGGAAAGGAAAGGGTGAATTACAGAGTAGCTATGATATAGGATGTTAATCATCTCCAGTGAAGCAAGGAAATAAGCCGTTATAAGAGTGAACAAACAAGAAATTGTCAAAGTCATTTTAAGCTTATAAGTTTCTTATGCTGTTAGTCTGATATTTGTCAGAATACAAATAGGAAGTCATAGATAAGATTTGGGTTACAACCTCTACAACTACTATCTCATTTTAATTTTTCTGGGAGAAGCAATGTTATAAATAACTGTGCTTAATTTTACAGATTTATGTTGTATACAATACTAAGTTCAAGAAAGCAAGTTGTTAAAGTGTAAGATGTTCAATTGTAAACTAATAAAAAAATAAATAAAACCCTACACAGTCCAGGACTAGGTTATTTGAAGGACCATATTCTCCCTTATGAACCAGCCTATGCTTTGAGATCTGCTGGGGAACACCTTCTCTCTGTTCCACCACCCTCACAGGTACATTTGGTGGGAAGATGGGAGAGGGCCTTCTCAGTGGCTGTACCAAGCTCTGGAACCCCCTTCCTAGAGAAGTTAGAATGGCACCCTCCCTACTTTCTTTTTGCAGACAAATAGACTTTTGTACTTCGACAGGCATTTGAGGAGTGACTATATAAACCCTGTTTTACAGAATGTGTTGGATATTGCTAATTGTTGTGCTGGTATGTGTGTGTTTTAATGATGTATGTTTTAACCTGGTTTTAATTTTAATCTTGTTTTTAACTTTTGTATCATGTGGATTTTTAACAATGTCTTTTTAAATTGTTGTAAGACACTTTGAGTCTCAATATGGGGGAAACATGGGATAGAAACAACAACAACAACACATCTGCATTGCTGGCTGAGGCATTTTAAGGCCTCCAGAGGAACAGAGGGCTGGCTACTATCCCTGGTAACCAAGTGGGCCACTTGTCAGTGACAAAATCATGCTGTGCTTAATTGCTGTGTACCACAGAAACTGGCCAAACCATACCCCTCAATTTCTTCATGGTGTCTTGGAATGGTATCCCTCAGTGGTCAATGTTTCCTGCTCCAGGATTTGTACTTTCATTCATTTTAGAAACAAATGGAAAACATAACAACAACCCCCATTTGTATCATTCATTATAGTTGTAAAGACAAACGGGAATCAAATGGTTTTCCATTTGTAATCCATTTGTTTGAACTGGAGCCCTGGCACAGTTTGTGCATAGAAAAGCTACAGGGAGGAGGGAAAAGAGGGAGGAGGGAAACAGGTTAGAAAGCTGTCACACCTGTATGACATTTTAGCAATATGACCAAGACATTCTTCAGCATCAAGTTGCCACATTCCATTTCCTTAAATGCCGTCATCTAACCTGCATATTATGCAAGTTATTATAATAATGCAAACTACTCTAATTGCATTCTAGTTATAGTTGTCCCTTTACATTCACTGGGGGTTGGTTCCAGGACACCCCCCCCCCCGTGAATACTCAAATCCGTGAATACTCAAGTCCCATATATGCAGTGGCATAGCAAAATGGTTTCCCTTATTATATAAGATGGCAAAATCAAGGTTTGCTTTTTGGATGATTATTTTTTAAAGAATATTTTCAAGCCATGAATACTTAAATCCGTGAATGCCAGATCCGTGAATATGGAGGGACAACTGTATACAAATTCAACACTTTAATTGTTGCATTTTTTCTTCCCCTATGTTTCAGCCTTCATATCATCTATTACAGTCACAACTGACCTAGAGAACTAGCATAGAGTAATATTTAAAGTGCTAGACTTGGAACAGGGAGGCTAGCATTCAAATTCCTACTTGTCATGGAATTTGCCATATGACCCTTGGCTATTATTACCTCTCAGCAAGCTTGACTTTCAAGCCTCTTCATCCATGCGCTCCCCTGGTTACACCACACCTTCCCTCTTCCTACCCACGCCCTCCCTTGCCCCATCTCACGGCCTCACAATGCATCCCTTCCTTGCTTTTTGCCCTCCTCTGTTCACACTGATCACTCTCCCTTCTCTCCTACTCCCTCCCTTGTCTCACCTCAGACCCTTGTAATGTACCCCTCTCTTGCTTCTTCACACTGCCACTCATACCACTGTCTCCCTTCCCTCCTACACACTCATTTGCTCAGGAGAACTTCGCCGCTGCAGCGCGGCAAGGGACCCATTTCGGATGACGCCGTCCCTCTGCCGAACCCCTTTGTGTCACTTCTGTGACAGAATGGAGGAAACCGCATCATATATCATTCACAATTATGCCCGTGAATGAAATATGATGCATTTTCCTCCATTCTGTCATGGAAGTGACACGGAGGGGTTCGGCAGAGGGACGGCATCGTCCGAAATGGGTCCCCTGCCGCGCTGCAGCAGCGAAGCTCTCCCGCTTGATTCTTGCGCTGTAAGTTGCGTCTGAAAATGTCCTCACACACCTACACCTCATACACTGCTCCCTGTCCCTTCCCTCCTGCTCACTCTCTCTTCTCCCCTTGCAACGTTACAATGCACCCCTTCTTCACTTCTTGCACTCTGTTGCCTGCAATGACACTCAGTCTCTCTTCTCTCTTACTCCCTCGGTTGCTTCACCTCATGCCTTCACAATCAGGCATAGTGCTATCATTGGGCAACCACCTAGGGTGCAGACCTCAGGAGTGCAGTATTGACCTTTGAGAGGGACAGTTTTATACAGATTAGCTTTTTTAACCCTTGTAAAAATGCGACTATATATATACACACACACACACACACACACACACACACACAAAATAAATACCACAACAATGCTATGGAAATTAATTAATTATCAAGTTTTATGAAAAATTTCTATATTCTGTTCTGTCCTGTTTGTAATAGGTTTTTTTTGGAAGTTTGTAGAATATCTAACCTTTTAAATCATATGATGAATTAACATTTGTGCAAAATTTAAGATCAAGAAACAATAGTTCACTATCTAGGAAAAGATATCCAAAATGAGCTTGTGCAGCTTCTGATAGATAATGTGTGCATGCAGTGGTGAATTAGAGATTCTGTCTTAAGGAGCAAAGACACCAATGGCTTTAGAGAAACAAACTAAGGCTATTATTGTAGGAACTCGATTATCAGCTAGGAGAGTTATTCAAGGTGCTATCCTAAGCTAGCTACGTCTCTATGGAGGGCTGAGAGAGTTCTGGGTAAGCGAAGAGGTGGAAACATCCCTAAGCACATCAGTATACATCACAGAGGGAATAGGATAAGTAGACAAGCGGGGAGGACTGTGGGTCACTCAAACTATTTAATGCTAATGCTACAGCCTACTCTGAGGCATACTTGACTCTTCAGTGCTAAGTGTTGTTGCACTTCTAACAGCTTCAAGCACATGCTATAAAGCAGAAAGTTTTGGTACATGCAAACTCAATTATTATGGACTCTGCATTTGATGTTAGTCATATTGAACAAATAACAATAATTGTACATTATGCTGATGTAATAAAACCATCAGTTAATGAGATGCCTCAGCCTGAGGTTATCATAAGAGAACATTTATTGGGATTTGTTCCATTAATGGAGATTATAGGTACCATTATGAGAGAAAATCTTCTTGGACATCTTGAGAAAATGGGATTATGAATTTAAAATCTGTGTGGTCAAGGTTATGATAATAGCAGTAATATGAAAGGCAAAAAAAAAAAAAAGCATATAAAAGAGAGTCTTGGACCCATGTTCCTTTTTTGTGCCCTGCAATGCACACGCTCTAAATCTGGTAGTAAATGATACTGCTGAGTTTTGTCCAGAAGGAGCTAGTTTCTTCAGTTTGGTTCAACAGATCTACAATTAGTTCTCTGTATTGACTCAAATTCAAGTTGGCAAATTCCTACTAGTCAGACTTGGGTATAAATTGGGTATTAAGCTATTGAGCAAAACAAGATGGAAGAGTTGTATCAATGCTTTGAAATCACTGAGATATCTTGGTGGTTGTTGTGCACCTTCAAGTAATTTATGACTTATGGTGACTCTAAGGCGACCCAATCATGGGGTTTTCTTGGCAAGATTTGTTCAGATGAGGTTTGCCTTTGCCTGCCTCTGAGGCTGAGGGAGTGTAACTTGGCCATGTTTCCATGGCTGAGCAAGGATTTGAACCATGGTCTCCAGAGCTGTAGTCCAAAAACCACTATGGTATGCTGGCTCTCTGTCATCCTGGTACTGTAGGATATATGATACTTTAATCTTTGATGACACAAGCCTAAGAAGTGCATCTGGAAATCATAGAATCATAGAATTGCAGAGTTGGAAGAGACCACGAGGGCCATCCAGTCCAACCCCCTGCCATGCAGGAAATCACAATCAAAGCATCCCCAACAGATGGCCATCCAGCCTCTGTTTAAAGACCTCCAATACTTCCTGAATTGAAGCTTAAGGCCCTTGCTGATGCAATTTGTAAGTTCAGGTTTGTGGACTCCCTTGTTACATGGTACAACATCCTTTTTGAAGTCAATCAAGCAGGCTACAAAACAAGGAAACTATGTAAATTCAGCTACAAGCCAATTGCAAGTGACCCAGAATTACTGCCAGTGTGATGAAGGTTTTCAACAAGTTTTGATAGATTCAATTGAGATTGAAAAGGAGCTAAAAATACTACCAAACTTTGAGACAGAACACTGTTAGAAAATTGAGAAAAGGCAGTTTGAGTATGAGGCACCATGAGATCCAAAGCAGAAATTCAAAGTAGGTTTCTACTGTGCTGTCTTAGACATGGCGATACAATCTGTTGAAGGGAGATTGTAACAGCTGCAAGACAGATTGATGTAGATACCATAGATTGATCTGGCATATGACCATTGTACTTCTTAGGCATTAGAGAAAGGTTTCTACTCCCACGAAAGAAGAATGGATAGACAAATTAGTGGAGATTGCAGAATCAGGTAAACGTATGTATATGTTAGAGAATAAGCCCAATTGTAAATTTGACGAAACATGGAAACCCTTGTTTGACTACACAGCAAATCAACTAAGGTGGTTTGAGGTTACTAAGGTTTGTATATCTGTATATTTTTATGTTAAAGTAAAGGTGATTATTTATAGATACATATTATGTACATAGATTATTAGATTATTACACCAGAGTGGTTTAATGCCAAGAAGAAGGAATTAGTCTGTAAACTTTATTTTATGAGTAATCTGCGATAATGCTGAATTGAATCGAACTATAACTTTAAAAAAATTAAAAAATTAAAAATTGTTTTTTTATGCATGTGTGTTGAAATCTGACTAAATAGATTGGTTGAAGAGGGGTTGAAACTACAAGTTTAGGTTACAAACAAGAACTCAATAATTTTCAATGAACTGGTATTTCCCCAGGGGAAAGTTTATCTTATTTTTGATGCTGTATGTAATCTATGGGCCCATCTATATGAGGGGGGGAAATCCCAAATACCTCATAGTATTGGCATCTCGCAGCAGCAGCGACATGTCGAAACAGTTTTTCTGGCCTCAGAAGCCCCCATAAGCCTCACGTTCCTGATGGCGGCCATGAGTGATTTACTTGCATTAGTTCTTCACTGCCACCAGGTTGTTGTTTTTTTAAGTTGTCCCAAGGTGCGTTGGTGTGAGGGAGTGATTCTCCAAAGCAAAACAAACACAAACGATATGCATTTCCCTTTGCTAATTGCTGAAGCTTTAGTTTGGTTTCATCAGCTATCATCAAAAGAATATTAGCCACTTTTGTTTCCTGGTTTACATGGTCAATGCAGAAAAATAGAAGGTGACAACAAAAAAAGAAGAACAAGAGAACTCCTCCAGAAGATTCAAAAAATCAAAAGGAAATGTAAACCAAGAATGGTGATGCTCTACAACCAGCAGTGGAGCTGCTGGTTATATGACAAAGTAGAAATAAATAGACGATGGAATCAATATACTGTAGTACGATATAAAAGAGACAGATTTATATAACTATATAATCTATGTAGTACTATATTAAAGGATCATAGAATCATAGAATTGCAGAGTTGGAAAAGACCACGAGGGCCATCCAGTCCAACCCCCTGCCATGCAGGAAATCACGATCAAAGCATCCCCGACAGATAGCTATCCAGCCTCTGTTTAAAGACCTCCAAGGAAGGAGACCCCACCACACTCCGAGGGAGTGTGTTCCACTGCCGAACAGCTCTTACTGTCAAAAAGTTCCTCCTAATGTTGAGGTGGAATCTCTGTTCCTGGAGCTTGCACCCATTGCTCCGTGTTCCAATCTCTGGAGCAGCAGAAAACAAGCCTGCTCCATCCTCAACGTGACACCCCTTCAAATACTTAAACAGGGCTGTCATATCGCCTCTTAACCGTCTTTTTTCCAGGCTAAACATACCTAGCTCCCTAAGTCTCTCCTCATAAGGCATGGTTTCCAGACCTTTCACCATTTTAGTCGCCCTTCTCTGGACACGCTCCAATTTGTCAATATCCTTTTTGAATTGTGGTGCCCAGAACTGGACACAGTATTCTAGGTGAGGTCTGACCAAGGCAGAATAGAGCGGCACTATTACTTCCCTTGATCTGGACACTATACTTCTATTGATGCAGCCCAAAATCGCATTGGCCTTTTTAGCTGCTGCATCACACTGTTGACTCATGTTCAACTTGTGGTCTACTAGGACTCCTAGATCCCTTTCGCACGTAGTCTCATTCAGCCAGGTCTCCCCCATCCTATATCTATGCATTTCATTTTTTCGCCCTAAGTGCATTACCTTACATTTCTCCGTACTGAATTTCATTTTGTTAGCTTTGGCCCAGCTCTCCAGTTTATCCAGGTCATTTTGAATTTTGATCCTGTCCTCTAGGGTATTAGCTACTCCTCCTAATTTGGTGTCATCTTCAAATTTGGTAAGTATGCCCCTAATTCCCTCATCCAAGTCGTTGATAAAGATGTTGAATAGCACTGGGCCCAGGACAGAACCCTGTGGCACCCCACTGGTCACATCTTTCCAAGATGAAGAGGAGCCATTGCTGAGCACCCTTTGGGTTCGGCCAGTCAACCAATTACAAATCCATTGAACTGTTAACTTGTCTAGCCCACATTTTACAAGTTTGTTTGCAAGAATGTCATGGGGAACTTTGTCAAAGGCCTAACTGAAATCAAGGTATGCGATATCCACAGTGTTCCCTTCATCTACCAAGCTGGTAATTTTATCAGACAAAGAGATCAGATTAGTCTGGCATGACTTGTTACTCTGAAACCCATGTTGACTTTTTGTGATTATGGCATTGCCTTCTAAATGTTCACAGACTCTCTGTTTAATGATCTGCTCTAGAATCTTCCCTGGTATTGATGTTAGACTAACTGGACGATAATTGTTGGGATCCTCTTTTTCCCCCTTTTTGAAGATGGGGACAACATTTGCCCTCCTCCAGTCTGCTGGGACTTCTTCTGTTCTCCAGGAGTTCTCAAAGATTATTGCCAACGGCTCTGAGATTATATTTGCCAGCTCTTTTAATACTCTTGGATGTAGTTCATCTGGTCCTGGAGATTTACATTAATTTAGATTAAGAAGGTATTCCTGTACTACCTCTTTGCTTATTCTGTGATTCATTCAAGGCAGAACCGTTAGAAAATGAAGTTACATTTTAAAAAGTGAAGGAATTAAAAAAGTGAAGTGGAAGCTGCACACTGAGCATTTGGGAGAAATAAATCACCAGGAACAGATGGCATACCAATACAGCAGCTTCAGGCTACACAGACAGAGAAGATTATCAGACGTGGCTAATGTGGCGTCAGCATAATGCCAGCATAACAGAAAAGGATGACAATATCAGACAACATCATCCTTTTGCGTTCTGCTAGCATTTCTTTTTATTAACAACTGAAATCATCAATAGATCCCCCAGTTCCGTTTGGGTGCTGGCATTGCCAGCGTGCAAAAACTCGGGCCATTTAACTCTTGTGAATACAGCAAGAATGGGTGGTGTGGCATGAACACTTCAGGGTGAGATTGGGACATCCAGGGAAGTGACACACTTTTTCTGACCCGCCTGGGTTACTTGGGACTTTTAAATTGTGTTTAGGTGCTTGGTGTAATGCATCATCTTTTTTTTATTTTTGTTTTTGAATTTCCCACGTTCATGTCTTCTTGTGAGAACGGGCAGGATTTCAGTCCAGGAAGTGAACAGAGCTCCATTAGAGCTCTGTTCATTCCTGGGCTGCATTTTCCATAAGAGAGGAGGTAAGTGTGGTGGGGAGGGTCATTGTGCTGGGAGAGGGATGGGATTGGAGATTGTAGGACAGAAACGCTTTTTGCATTCCTGTGTGATAATCTCCAGAATCTCCTCTAGTTCGAAATAATTTTTTTCAACAAATATAGAAAACAAAAGAATGGACCACAGATTGGAAACACTCAATATACACTCCAATCCACAAGAAAGGGGAGTCTAGGAATTGCAGCCACTACAGGACTGTTGCATTAATTTCCCATGCAAGCAAAGTGGTGCTCAAAATTCTACAAGAAAGACATCCCATCTAATCCTTTGTATTCTGTTCATTCTTGACCTGGAATAGGCTTACATTTCTTCTAGTCTCAATTACTAGTTTGTATTCTAGACTGCTAACATGAGGTCCTAGAACTACTTGACACTGGAGGAGGAGGAGATCACCTTTTGATGATGCATTGTTATACTGGGATCAATGCAAATATCTATAAAAAGGAGTTTTATGGCAGTGACTAACCAATTATTGAAGCATAAGATTTAGTGGATTACAGCTGACTTCCTCAGGTGCTTCTTCACAATTTATTGAGGTTAATCTTGCTCAGCAAACTCATAGACATAATAGAATCATCAAACAGTAGGGTTTGAAGGGACACCAAGCATCATCTAGTATAGTGCAGTTGATGCATCTCAAACAGGCCTCTTCCATCTTACATATGACAATGCTTCAGACATTTGAAGACAACTATCAATTCTCAGTCTTCTCTTCTCTAAGCTACCTACTCAATTCCTTCAACCATTTTATGGGGCTTAGTTTACAGACCCTTTCTCATCATGGTCACCCTCCTCTGAAGATGAATTAAATTTATGGGTACACTAGAAGCAAGAACAGTTCATTTGAGGAATAATGGTAGCCTATCCAAAGCAGAATCTGGAGAAAGGTGGACTCTACTCAGATGTAAACTCATGTACAGTGGGCCCTCCTTATCTGTGGGCTCAATCGACCATGGATTGTAGCTGCCCATACCTAAAATACTGGAACACATAGGACGGGTTAATATTTGAAGGGATGTCATACTGAGGATGGAGCAAGCTTGTTTTCTGCTGCTCCAGAGACTAGGACATGGAGCAATGGACTCAAACTACAAGAAAAGAGATTCCACCTAAACATTAGGAAGAACTTCTGGTGGTAAGAGCTGTTTGGAAGTGGAATGCGCTGCCTCATAGTGTGGTGGAGTCTTATTCTTTGGAGGTTTTTAAACATAGGCTAGATGGCCATCTGTCAGGAATGCTTTGATTGTGCATTTCTGCAAGGCAGGGAGTTGGACTTAGATGCCCTTTGTGGTCTCTTCCAACTCTATGATTCTATGATTCTATGACTCAACCATCCATGGTTTTTGCTATCCACAGGAGGTTCCAGAACTAAACCCCTATAGATACAGGAGATTAGACAGGAACAAAAAAAGTGTTCCTTTCCCACAATTTTCTCTCCTGCTCCTCTCCTGTCCCTGTCCTGCAAAAACCTCAAAACTTTTCAGACTTACCTTCTATCACCTCCAGAACACAGCCCAGGAGTGAACGGAGCTCTAACAGAGCTCACTTCACTTCTTGCAGTGAAATCCCGCTGGTTCTCACGAGAAGATGCGAGTGTGGGAAATTCAAACTTACAAAGAAAAAAAACCCCACTAAAAGTGACAGCAAGCACAAAAACACACTTAAAACATTACAGGTAACCCAGGGAGAGTACAAAAAATTGTGTCACTTACCTGGATATCCTGATCTCACCAGGAAGTGTTCTGGCAGGGACCCCCCATTGACGCTGGAATTGTGCCAGTGAAATGGGGCACCTTTTCAGATGGACAACGTGCGTTACAAAAATGGAACGGGGGATGTATTGATGGGTTCTCCCATCAATAAAAAGCAGCACCGGTGGAACGGCAGAAGAATGGGAACATTATGAGAGGGGAACAACATTGTCTGAAAAAGGAACCCTTTAGCGATCTCTTGGCGTCGTGATAACACCGTATTTGGCGCATCTGATAATCTCCACAGAGAGTCCACTGTATAAAAATATTGTGAAGCCTATAAATGGACTCTAATTAGGAACATACTCTCAAGGTATTAGTTTCAATGTGAATTTTCTTGCAAACTAAAGAACTATGTGATACTAATTAATTTTTGCAGAACTTATCCAAGTGTGGCTGGGCATAGAAACTGGGAAGCCATAGTTGGTAATAAAGATACCAAACTCCCTGAGTTTAGGCCTCAGTATAAAGTTTGGTGACCTATAATAAGGTGAATTTTATAAGCTTCCAGAGTCTTCTCCATCTCACATTAAAATATATACCAGAGAATAATTTCACTTTTCAGTTTTCCACCACCACCATCATCACATTCCCAAAGCATCTTCCTTTTAAATTACACTTATTAGGTGGCATGCCAGACATTTTCTCATTTTCAGTGAGGAAAGAATGAAAGAGAAAGACTGGCAAAGAATTGTTGCTGCCCAGTCTTTATGGAGGCCTAAGCTAAGTAAAAAGAGGGACAAAGCAAAACCCACGGAAGATAAGAAAGGTAAGCAGAAGGAAGCCAGCTGCAATTCTAGTAGTTCAATCTCTAGTTTCATGACTAGTGAAGATGTGTGTGAGAGCCAGCGTGGCTCCTCCTCCTCCTCCTCCTCCAGTGTCATGTAGTTCTAGGACCTTCCAGTTATCAGTCTAGAATACAAACTGGTAATGGAGACTAGAAGAAATGTAAGCCTATTCCAGGTTAAAAATGAACAGAATACAAAGGATTAGATGGGACAAGGAAGGGGTGGTTGAAATGCAGCTCTCCAGCAATTTTAAGACTTTAACTCCCAGTGTTCCTTACTATTCTGCCTAGGGCTGACGGCAATTACAGTCCAATATAGGGAAGGCCACACTTTGCCCACCTCTGGGATAGGGTATAGGTGTAGGAAGGGTATAAGTATAGGAAGATAGGAGGAATCGATGTGAGACTTTATCTGATGAGTCAAATATGGCATCATAAGGAAACCTAATGATTGTGAAAGATGACAACATCCTTTCGCAATAATATCTTGCCAATAAACTGTACTTTTTTATTGATGGGCCAAGCTGTCAATTGATCTTCCATGGTGCTTTGTTGCCAGAATTGCTGGCATTTGAGACCTCACACTGTTTTTTTCTTATAATTACACTGTCAATGACAGAACACTTCCGGGTGAGATCAGGACAGCAGTTAGGGGATGCTCTTTTTATGAAACCCCCCCCCCCGTGTACTTGGGACTTTTAAAGTGTGTGTCTGTGCTTGTGTTAGCTTTTTATGTCTTTCTTTTACTTTTATTTTTACATTTTCTGCACTTGCGTCTTTTCACGAGATTCACGGAGATTACGAGCACGGAAGTGAATGGAGCTCCATTCACTCTCCATTAGTGCCTGGGTTTCCTCTTTAATGCTATGGAAGGTAGGTCTGGTGGGGGGCTACTTTTGTTGGCATAAAAACGTTTTAAAATATGCCAGCAAAAGAACAATAATGGGGGATGGTCTGAATAAGTTCATGGTCAAAGTAAGAAAAGTGAAAAATGAGATGATCTGCAGCAGCACTGAGAACAAACATAAGAGGAGAAAGTTAGTTGCAAAATGGTTTGTTCATACATCATATTTTTTAGTGTACCATCCAAAAGTGTGAATGCAACTGACATCCTTTCAAAGGAATGTCTATCATACAAATCAGACATTAAAAGTGTAACAGAAACCAGTAGAGAGCATTTCCTGATATTTCCTAGGACATTCATAGAATTATAGAAGCATAGAATTGTAGAGTTGGAAGAGACCACAAGGGCCATCCAGTCCAACCCCCTGCCACGCAGGAAATCATGATCAAAACATCCCTGACAGATGGCCATCCAACCTCTGTTTAAAGACCTCTAAGGAAGGAGACCCCACCACGCTCCGAGGGAGTGTGTTCCACTGCCGAACAGCTCTTACTGTCAGAGAGTTCCTCCTAATGTTGAAGTGGAATCTCTGTTCCTGGAGCTTGCATCCATTGCTCCATGTTCCAATCTCTGGAGCAGCAGAAAACAAGCTTGCTCCATCCTCAATGTGACACCCCTTCAAATACTTAAACATGGTCATCATATCGCCCCTTAACTGTCTTTTTTCCAGGCTAAACATACCCAGCTCCCTAAGTCTCTCCTCATAAGGCATGGTTTCCAGACCTTTCACCATTTTAGTCGCCCTTCTCTGGACATGCTCCAATTTGTCAATATCCTTTTTGAAATGTGGTGCCCAGAACTGGACACAGTATTCTAGGTGAGACCTGGCCAAGGCAGAATAGAGTGGCACTATTACTTCCCTTGATCTAGACACTATACTTCTATTGATGCAGCCTGTTGATGCATCAACATCATTTAAGATCTATTGATGCATTCTGTTGAAGAGTTGTCAAAATTGCCAAAAGTTTTGACAAAATTTTCTAAATTGCCAAAATCACTCCTTACATTTATGAGATGAGAAATCCTGAGGATTCAGATAATGTGATTACCATCTGGTTCTACTACTTTCCCTATCTGGAAATATCTGAATATGGGTAGGTGAGAGAAACATCACTAGGGATTTAGAAATACATACTTACATATATACATACATACACATACACACTGTATTTACATTGATGCACTTTCTGTTTTGTTTTTTTTTTTTAAATTGTACATATGAGTATTTTGGTAAGTTCTTATCAAAAATGAACTGAACAAAATTCTCAATTATATTGTGCTGGCCAATTCTGTTCCTAGGATGAAGAGGATCCTGTTGTACCTGTTGAAGATGACTTGGTGAGAAAAAAAAGAAATAGCAGCTCTTATTTAGTGCTATACTGTAATTATGGCCTAAAATACAAGGATTCAAAGTGTGATTTTAAATTGCTGAGCACCCTGAATCAGCAACACTATCAGTTTTGCTTTCTTCCACAGACATTTTTTTAAAAAGTCTTACCTCCTTTATGAGGAATTGAATTATTTTGGGAAGCTTTTACCAATAAATGAATCAAAGAAATGCTATTCCCTTTGGAGCCACCACAAAACAGATGCTTACTCTTTGTACTGAATTTTGATGAATATATTGTATATGTGTATATATACATCTTCATGCAATATGTGATGTTTTAAAAAAACATTAAACAGCACTTCAGACAGGTCTGCTCTGGATTCCAGGAGGGCATAGTTAATCACGGTAGGTATATTCCATCTTCTTCAGCAGCTGCATTTATTCCTAATCCCGAGGCCTTCTGTTTTACTGAATCTGGCAGAAGGAGCCACCTCATCCCCTAATGAATTTAATGACCTTAATTTGTTAAAGTGTAGGTATAACTGCAGTGTTAATCAGGAAGTTTATGGAGTTCAGTCACCTTGGGGAGGGGAACTAATAAGTCAGTAATTCATGAAAAAATCAGTGAATTGGACAGGCAGAGGCAGATGGGTATTTCTGGAGACAGCGAGGGAGCAAGAGAGGGAGCAAATTTACCAATAAGCATTCACAGGTCAGTGTGAAAGCACCACAGCTTCAGTGTGGTGCTCTTTAGTGTGATTCCAGGGCCTCAGATAAGATTTTTAAGAATACAAATTTCAACTGAAAATTAAAGTAAAACCAAAGAAAGAGAAGGAGCCATGCACAGTAGAGTGTGAAGGTGGCACATATCCTCTTGGAGCAGGGTCAGAGTTTGGGTGTGGACAGCAGTCTGTGGTTAGCTAGTATCCACAGTGGGAACAACAGGTAGTCATGAGCAAAGGGTGAGTCAAGGTAACCCAGAAGGCAGGATTAAGGAGTCAGTGAGACATCAGGAGTGAGGAACAAGTCAGAGCCAGAAGAATAAAGAGGAGGCAGGGCTGAGAAGCTAGCTAGGAGACAAGTCCAAAGAACAAATCAGAGGACAAATAAGGAGGTAGGGCCAAGAACAAGCCAGAAATCTGGACTGAAGCATAACCACATCTGCAAGAATCCACTAGAGCTTAGGATGGTCTTATTGCTCAAGCAAGGTTTACCTGAAGCAGGGAGGTCTCTTTCTTATTCATCAAGATCTAATTACCAATCAGGGTGGGAGGAGTCCGTGAAGAAACTACAGGTCCTGGACTGAGCACCTGCTATTTTCAGTTCAATTGTTCACCACATATCTACCAGCAAATATCACCCCTTCCCTGCATTGTGGGAGAGGGCTACTATGCCCTCATGGGCAAAGTTTGTTGGGGTAGCAGTGGAGGAGGCCATGGATTTTTGATGAAGCATGCACATTCTGCCAGTTCTCAGATCTGTAGCTCTTCCAGTCACTGAGGAAATGAAACCAGATCTGAATCTTTTCAGAGACCAGAATATCTGCTGTTCACCTACCTGGTATTCTTTATATGGAAGGTGGTGGCTGATGCATATGTTCAGGAATGCATGGCAAAGGTGCAAGACATGGAAGACTAGGAAGAGGTTTGCAGCACTAGGAAGGCCCAATTTATAAATGACCGGGTTGCTTTGTTGAAGGATCCCTAGCTGCAATGATCCAGTTTGGCAGAGGGGCAATTGCACATCATATATTGTTTGAGCTATCCAGATGTAATTTTTGCAACACAAGTCAATTGCTAAGGTTAAAAAAAGACATGATGATGAGGTTCCAGTGTGGAATCCTCAGTTCACACCCAAGGCTGGGTTAGTCTCTAGGATTAATTATTTATTTCTACTAAGTTCTGACTCAGACCCTTCCCACCCATGAAAACAGGGACTCCAATTTAGATGTCTGAGTACCAGCAGCATTTATTTAAGAAGCAACTGACTGGAAATAGAGAGAAAGTGCAAAACATATCTACTAGCTTAGTGCTTTCCACACTGTCCCCAGGTCTAGAGGAGCTAAGGGAAGACTTTGTCCTCTCTTTTTCCACACTTAATCCAGGGCTCTATCCATGATTCCCAAAAGGGTGTTGAAGTCGGTCCTGCAGAAACAACTAGGGGGAATCATCACAAAAAACCCCCACACCTTCAGCCAGAACATGGCAGTGAGAAAGGCAGCTGAAAGGTTTGAGAACACTGTGATATCTTGATCCCACAAGGGAGTTACAGCAGATGGGCTGCATTGCAATAAGGACTCAAATTGGCAGGTGGTAGCAGAAGGAGTTCTGGGACACCTTTTGGTCTCTGCTCTCCCAACCAATAGGGAAAAACAACAACACTCTAGTAGTGATTTCAGCTTAGGAGGACTGGCTATGCTATGAATGATTTCCAGCTATTAGTTACCCAGCACAGGATTTCTATAGACAACATTTCCCTATCAAAAGTAAAGACAGCAGCTCTTCCCTTCACAAAGGGGGGGGGGGGTAAGTACCGTAATGCCCACTTTTCTCCACTTCTGCTGCTGGAGTTTAATGCCTAAAAATCCCTATGAACTTGCTAGATGGACAATTTACCTTGGCTCCCCACTCCCCCAGTCTTGTCTTGGAGCTCTGCAATCAAAACGACACAGGGCTCTTGCCCTGATTTGCCTCTGGAAAGTCCTGATGATGTCCGAGGCAAAGCTGGGGGGAAGCCAGGGGAAGCCCTTTTAAACTTAAACAAACAAACAAACAAACAAACAAACAGGAAAACCTGTGCTATGCAGGAAAACCCAAATGGGTATGGTGCAGGAACACAGGGTCTGTAGCTGTACACCAGTCTGTATCACCAGATGCCATCCCTGGTGTCCCTCTGCAGCTGGGGAGATTATCAGATGAGCATCTAAAAACATTATTTTGGCATTATATTTTACAACGTAAGTATCCTGGCATAATAACACTTCTTTTTCCACACTGCTGTAATCGTGAAACTGAGGTCTTTATCAGACACGCTAATTACTGTGTCATAATGAAGCTACACAAACGCGAAAGAGCATGCATACTAGACAATGTCACACTTTTGCATTTATATCTTGTCCTTAAGCCAATCTATTTTATTGATGGGCCAAGCCATTAATAGATCAGCTGTGCTGTTTTGGTGTGTTTTTTGTTTTTTGTTTTTTTTTGCTGGCATAGCTGCCATTTGTAACCTCACATCTTTTTTCCAAGTACTTACCTTGTGAATGGCCCGACTGGCCAGAATACTTCCTGGTGAGATCACGACATCCAGGTAGGTGACACACTTTTTATTATCCAATTTGTGTGTCTATGTGCTTAATGTAACTTTTAATGTTTTATTTTTAAATTTTCCACATGATGAAGTCTTGTGGGATTTCAAAGGCGGAAGTGAACGGGGCTTCATTCATTTCCTCTTCATTGCCAGGGAAACCTTCTGCTGGGAGAGAAGGTATGTGTGGTGGTGGTGGGGGCATTCTTTTCCTGGCATAAAAATGGATTTTTTTATGCCAGCAAAAGAACGTCTAAAGGGGCTTATCTGATAAAATCCATAGACACCTCTGAATTCCAGCAATATTTCCGCTCACACTGCTTACTTCCACGTTTTTGCATGGGTTAGATTTCGGCGGTTCTCGCCAGAAGACACGAGCACACTTAAAAGTCCAAAACCACCTAAATTACCAAAGAAAGTGAACACTCAAGCACTGAAACACACTTGGAAACTTGCAAGCAAGATGGAGAAGTTCATAAAAAGAGTGTACCATACCTAGTTTTTGCATTCTCACCCAGAAGTGTTCTGGCAGGGACTGCCCAGCACATGCTGAGGTCCTCCTTCCTAGCTTCACAGAGAGCAATATGCAACAGCGGGGGAGATGCCCGCCAATACCAGTAGATGTGTGTGTGTGGACCTCTGCCCATTGTGGGCCAGCTCTGAGGTCAGAATATGCTGGCCAGAAGGCCAGCGTATTCTGGCCAGTGTAGACAAGCCCTATGATCAATATCTACTGCAGCTTTCTCAGTCTGTTATCATACTCCCCACTCAGAGTGGACCAAGATAGGGGCAGAGGTGAAGGCAGTCTTCAGCTGGTTGAACTTGTCCTGTGCTACAAGACTCCAGAGACTTTCTGGATTCAAAAAGGTAAGCCTTTCCAGGAGCCTAGTCATGGGGGTGGGGTAGGGAATCTCATAGGACAGACAACAAATAATGGACTCTAGATGAAAATTACCTTGTGAACCCTTGAACTCCCCCTAACAACACCCCCCTTATGTAATCCAGCTGTGGAGTTCATCATTCCCAATGAAGAATAAAGAAAGAAGGAAGGGAAGAAAAGGTCACACAGGTTTATAAAAACAAATTACACTATCAGCCACCAAATCCAAATACTTCTGAAGCACTACTTCTGATTCCAATACTCTGGCCTCTCCCTCTCCCTCTCTCTCTGCAAAGAAGACAGATTTCTCCCCCATCTCTCATGTTCCCCCTCCTAACTCTGATTGGTTCTTCCCTCTTTACTGATTGAACATTTGTTCATGGCCTCACCAACCCTTTTCTTGTGATAAACACCCCAGCTGTGTCCATCAGTGCCACACTCTCTCTGGCCATCAGGTTGCTTGGGTTCCTCCCACCACATAAGTTAAGGAAGCATCGCAAAAAGATAGTGGGCAAATCACCAGACTCTCCCTTCATCCACCTGAACGCCATCACTCAAGCAGACATTTCCAAATGGCCTTCAAAGTTCAGTTTGGTTAAAATAAATTTGAACTCTACTATGTATCCTGAGTCTTGTATGAGCTGGGTATATTGAATCATGTCTATGAAAGATGTCTCCATACCCCATTGCATTGTAAGACCAGGTTCTCATTATCTGTACTTCTTTCTTATTTGGATTTGACTTCCAGTGTCTCAGAAGCATCTACTTCCAGTCACAGCAGCACAGAGACTGCAGAACCGGGGTCAGACTATTCTCCACCCAGGAGAAAAGAGTTGGGTGACACCAATGGGCTCTTTGGTGATATCAGATGTTGTCTAGTGGCTTAATATAGACATTGAAGATGAAAGAATGGCACATTATTGACTGTTTCAAGGGAGGTCTGGACATAATTAAATTGTTCACTCTTTCTAAGAAGCTCAAGATGGCATACAAAGGACTTTTAACCTTTTTACAGTTTATCATCACAACACTCCTGTGAGGCAGGTTTGACTGGGAGGTAATAGTTGGCCCAATGCCAGTTCATAAGTCTCCATGCAGAGTATGGATCAATATCATGATCTTTCTAATACTAATCCAGCAACCTATCTCGTACCCCATGCTGGATCTCCTGCTGTTCTGATCAAAGCACCATCCTGTAAACTCTGGCAATGTCCTTACCAATCTAACTAACATCCCATGGAAGACAGTATAAAAGGCAATCAAATATGCTCAATGAGTTATATTCCCTATTAGTCATCTGGCATAGGCCATCGACTCAGGCCACAAATGCAGCTTTCATGTTAGACTCCCTCCCCCACCCCCCCAGCTTCAGATATGGAGGAAGAAGAACTTATCATTTTCCCTATCAGGGATGAATGAAGACAGGGCAGCAACTGGCACTCAGGAAATTAGTATGAAGATGAAAATATAAAAGGAGAATATATATGATCACATATCATATGACTGTGGTGGGCCCATTGGAAAGTGCCTTTTTCAGGTTCAGAGGATTTGTATTTCCTAGGACTTTTTCAAATGGGGGGGGGGAAAGAAAACCCCGAGAAGATCGGGAGAAGAGGGGGACTGTTGTGCTTACAGAGCCCTGTTACAGGCAGCCCTGTCCTCCTCCCAACCTCCTTCCTACCTTCCCCTGTGCTGCGAGTGCCACTTTTTATTGACAGAGGTTTTCTGTCAATAAAAAGTGGTGCCCGCAGTGCAGGGGAAGGTCGGGAGGAGGATGGAGGAGGATGGTGTCATCTGAAATGGGGCTCTGTAAGCGCGACAGCCCTGTTCTTCTCCTGACCTCTCTGGAGTCCCCCCCCCCCATTTGAAAAAGTCCATAGAGAGGGCTGCTTGGAAAAGATCCTTTCCAGGATTAATTGTAAACCTTTTAGGATGCGTGGGAAGGGAGCAGTAGGTGAGAAGACATGTTCTGTTGCTTTCCCTGAAGAACTGTACTGTCATAGATGCTGCCTAGCTGCTAAGTCTGTCCCATTAAGCTGTTTTTCCCCTTCACTGTATTGGATTGTACAGATTCAAGTCCTTCAGGTATATATGCTTTTGTAATGGATCAGATCAATTTTTCATTTAATCAGATTTTCATGTGGACCTTAAATAATTGTCATGTGATGTGCTCTGAGTGATATCTGGAGGTACATAATTAAGTTATGTCTCATTAGATGCTCAGAATAAAGCAATTTGACCAGGCATGGCAGCAACCACTAGTTAAAGCTCAAGTTAAGGCATGAGTGGTGTGAGTGGTGGATTTTTCTATAATTTCCCCCATCATGGAGCAAAATAATGGAGATGTTGACAGTGTCCTCCAGGTAGATTGAGAATTACAGAATGTAATCAAGTCCAAAACTCTGCCAATGCAGAATCCCTAATCGCTGCTTGAAAATCAATAATGGTGAGTCCATCACTTTCTACAGTAGTCTGTTCCACTTTTGAACAGCTTGTATCATCAGGCATTTCTTCCTAATTCTTATCTAGTCAAAATCTTTCTTGTAATTTGTACCTGGTTCAAGTCCTAGCCTCTGGGGCAACAGATAACAATTTTGTCCTGTCATCTGTATCAAAATCTTTCAGATATTTGATGATGGCTATTGTATCGCTTCTTAATCATCTGTAAAAATACTCTGTTCCTTTAAACTTCCTCAGATATGCACATATTGTTGGGTTACATGAGTGGCAACAGCCATACCAATTAAAGTTCTCCCCCCGAAAACATAAAATAAATAAAAATACAGTGGGCCCTCCTTATCTGTTGGTTCCATACCCATGGAGTCAAGAGACCACAGATTGTCGCACCCTATACTTAAAATGGTGGCAATGTAAACATGGATGTGCTGAAGCATCCTCACACACATCACCGCCATTGAATTATTTATGGGTCTCAACCATCCATGGTTTTTGCTATCCATGGGAGGGGGAACTGAACCCTGTGGATACAGAAGGCCCAGTGTAATAGTTAGGGAGGTTTACTACTAAATAGAATTGAACATAATGGGGAATTATTTGCATGTAAATACAGTTTTCCCATCACATTCGCTGGAGTTTGGTTCCAGGACCCCCCCGTGAATACCCAAATCTGTGAATACTCAAGTCCCATTATATGCAAAATGGGGCATAGCAAAATGGTGTCCCTTATATAAGATGGCAAAATCAAGGTTTAATTTTTGGATTATTATTTTTTAAAGAATATTTTCAAGCCTTGAATACTTAAATCCGTGAATGCCAAATCCGTGAATGTGGAGGGAAAACTGTAGACTGGTATTTTCTTGGAGAACTCTGATGGAACTCTTTCACACTACACAATTATAGCACTTTGATACCACTTTAAGTGCCACGGCTGCATCCTGGGATTTTTAGTTTTGTCAGAGGCACTAGAAGAGCTCTCTGGGTGAGAATTCTAAATGTCCGTTCCTAAACTGCAAACCTCATTTCATAGGATGCAACCAGAGACTTAGATGGGAGACTGTCAAAGAATACCAGGTGCTGTAGACTATATTTCAGACGAAGGAACTGGCAAAATCACCTCTGACTAGGAGAACAAAACATATGAGGAAAGATTGAAGGAGCTTGGCATGGTGAAGGGAAGACTGTCAGGCTTACTGCACTCTGAAGAAAAGCGGCAGTGCAGCAGGAAGGTTCCGTCTTCCATAGTGCCTTACCACATGATGTTGTCATTCTTCTGGTGTTCTTTCCTTCTGGTCCTGTGGGAGACTGAAGTAAAACCGCATCTTTTTGCTAACGGTTAAGAAAAAGACATGGTTTTACTTCAGTCTCCCACAGGACTGGAACAAAAGAATGATGATGTGCAATAAGGCAGCATGGAAGATGGAACCTTCCTACTGCACTGCCACTTTTCTTTGGAGTGTGGTAAGCTCCTGAGGGCTGACAAGATTGCCCTCTTTAAATACCTCAAGGGCTGTCACAGAGAGGAGAGGGAAGGCCTGTTCTCTGTGTCCCCAGAGAGTGGGACCAGGTCTAATGGTCTGAAGTTACAGGAGGGTAGACTTTGATTGAACATTAGAAGGAACTTCTTGGCAGTGAGAGCGGTTCAGCAATGGAGCCAATTGCCTAAAGAGATGATGGGGTTTCTTTCTCTGAACATCTTCAAAAAGAGGCTGGGCAGTTGAAGTGGAATGATAGTGTTATAATTATGTAGTGTGAAAGAGACCTTAGGTTTCTAAGACTGTTTACTGTGAAATGACCAGTGTGTCTTTATACTCTTTCCATCCATACGTTTCCTTTGCACCCACATTTCAGGATGTTCTCTATACTCAGACTTGTATGCATTTAGCTTTTGTCATCTCTTTGTCTGCATCCAAGCTTTCTTTGTGGGCCTGCATCTCCTCAAGTCAGAGGTCCCTGGATATCCATAGGTTAAGCATAAAGCCCAAGCAATGGGCTTGTGTATATGTGCAGGTATGAGAGAGCTGCACAAGGGATGCGTCCTGTGGCAGGATCACTTCTGAGGAAGGATGGTGCTTTCTTGGGGGTGGAAAATGGAATTGTCATCATGGAATGAATGAATTGTGCAGTTTCTCTTTTGTAACCCAGAGAATAATTAAGATAGATGGGTAGATGAATTAGCTGTCCTGCAAGGTCAAAAGTGGATTGCCTTATTACTCTATTATTTCACCGTTGTGCAGCTATCACCACTAACACCTTTTTCATGATATTTTGTACATCCGCACAAAAAAGAGGGAGAGAGCGAGAGTGAGATACAAATTGATCGTTTGCCGGTGAAATCAGTCTTCGTCATTGCCGGCAGTGCTTGGATTAATGGGATTGAAGGCTGCTGGAGGTTCAGCCAGAAAGACGGGCAGAAAAACAAGAGAAATTGGTTTGTACCCTTGGGAATGGGATTGATGCGACTCTCAGTGAGCTGTTGCTGCTGCCACCACTGCTCTAAAGATGAAGTTTAGGAGTGGGAGAAGCATTATACCATACTCAAGGCAGGATGAATATTGGCTTGATACAAACTTGCAGAGTGCCAAGAACCTGGACCATTTTCCAGAAAAGAGAGGGGACTCATCCCTTTTTTTTACTCTCATGAGGTTCAGTTAGTTTTCAGCTTGGATGTTGAATGCTGGTCCTGCGTTCTATAAGCAAGGTTTGTTTGTTTAAAGTATTTATACCCCACTCTTCAGCCACAAAGGCTCTCAGAGAGGCTTACAAATCATTAATTTGACAGACCCCTGCCCTCAGGCTAAATAAGACACTAGCACAAGGAAAAGGGGATGGCAGTGTGAGAGGGGATTAAGTCCAGCAGATACTGCCTCTTCTCTCCCTCCAGGGCCAGGGCAGTGGCAGCTGGGATGGAGTGAGGGTCTTTCATCTGCCTCTGGGCCTAGGCATGATAGAGCTGTGCCTGCGTCTTCTCTGGCTGCTGCCACACTGCAAAAATAATGCAGTTTTACACCACTTTAACTATCACAGTTCCATTCTATGGAATCTTGGGAATCTTTGTAGTTTGCTGTGGCACCAGAGTTCTCTGACAGAGAAAGCTAAGTATCTCACAAAACCACAAATCCCAGAATTCCATAGCATTGAGTCATGGCAGTTAAAGTGGTGTCAAACTGCATTTTTCTGCAGTGTGGCAGCAGCCCTAGTAATGTGATTTGTATTTGTAAAGAAGCCTGTTGGTTCCCTAGTGAAGATTTTCTAATAGGTAGGCGTTGCTATTTAATAAAGCAATGTATTTTTTGAATGTATACCTTAGTATGTGTTTTTATCTGTATTTGTTTAAATTTTTGCAAGCTGCCTTGAGTGGATACAAATGAATAAAGTGAAACTACCACCACCACCTCTGCCTTCTACATAGCAGAGTTCTCTCACCACTGGCCCCTTGTTTATGAAATGGCTTCCTCCAAAAGGCCTGTCAGGACTAGTCATTCTGGAGACTGATGCAAACCTTTTTGCATGGTTGTCATGGGAGATTTTCAGACCTGCCAAAATGCCTGTTTGCCGCGCGAGCAGCCTCCTGAAACTGCTGCGCGGCAAGGGTCTACTTCGGACGACGCTGTGCCTCTCGCGAAACCGTCCGTGTCACTTCCGTGAAGCTTCGGACGGCTCAGCGCCATATTTCAATCACGGAGGTTGCCCGAGATTGAAATATGGCGCTGAGTCGTCCGAAGCTTCACGGAAGTGACACGGACGGTTTCGCGAGAGGCACAGCGTCGTCCGAAGTAGACCCTTGCCGCGCAGCAGTTTCGGGAGGCTGCTCGCGCGGCAAACAGGCATTTTGGCAGGTCTGAAAATCTCCATGGACAATATACATTACATAAGTGAAGAAAAAAATGAATACAAATAAATGTTCATAATATAGACTAACTGCAACCAAGTATAATAATATCTATTATATCTATAATATATAGCCATGCCATTTTATTATATTGATTAAATAAGGAGCCAGAAAACAAGTTCATAAGAATGAAAATCATTTGGCTCCTCTTTATACTACACAACAGTTCAGTTTCAAAGTGTGGTGACAAAGTGTAACCCTAAAAGGTAACCTATTCATGCTAAAACAAACAAACAAACATTATATCTTAAAAAAAAAAACAACAGTTCCTTTAGAAAACAAGGAAGAATAGAAGTAGGTAAGCTCTTGTTTTCACTGTATTAACATAGAAATATATTTTGGGGGGTGTGTGTGTGACTCAGAAGGTGCTCAAATTTCATTGTCAGTGAGGTCAAGTCCTCTCCATTAGCCACCAGTTCCAAAACACAATTCTTCCCTTCCTTAATATGGCCAATAGTGGGAGAACAGTGGTGGGTACATGATGGCAAAAGGGATGCCATGATCACTAAAAGTCAACATGGGTTTCTAAAAAAAACAAGCCATGCCAGGCTAATCATTTATCTTTTTTATGGGGTTACAAGCTTGATAGATAAAGAATGTAGCATATCTTGATTTGAGTAAGAGCTTTGACAAGGTCCCCCACGATAAAAAGAAGACCCAAATAATTAGTGCCCAGTCAGCCTGACATCAATACCAGAAAAGATTCTAGAGCAGATCATTAAACAGACAGTCTGTAAACACTTAGAAAGGAATGCTGTGATCACTGAAAAAGTCAACATGGGATTTGGAAAACCAAGTCATTCTAGATTAATCTTATCTCTTTTTTGAAAGTTACAAACTTGATAGATGAAGCGAATGCTGTGGATGTAGTGTATCTTGATTTCAGTAAGGCTTTTGACAAAATCCTCCATGATATCCTTGCAAAAAAAAAGTTAGCAAAATGCGGGCTAGACAATGCAACTGTTAGGTGGATTTGTAATTGGTCGACTGACTGAACCCAAAGGGTAGTCACTAATGGCTCCTCTTCATCCTGGAAAGAAGTGATTAGTAGGGTGCCACATGGTTCTGTCCTGGGCCCAGTGCTATTCAACATCTTTATAAATGACTTGGATGAAGGAATAGAAGGCATGCTTATCAAATTTGCAGATGACATCAAATTAGGAGGGATAGCTAATATTCCAGAGGACAGGATCAGAATTCAAAATGACTGTAACAGATTAGAGAGTTGGTCCCAAACTAACAAAATGTACCTTACATTTCTCAACAGAGAGAAATGTAAGGTACTACACATAGGCAGTAAAAATGAAATGCACAGATACAGGATGGGGAACACCTGACTTGACAATAGTACATGTAAAAATGATTGAGGAGTCTTGGTAGAATGAAAGCTGAACATGAGTCAACAGTGTGATGCTTAAAAAGCCAATGCAATTCTAAGCAGCATCAACAGTGTCTAGATCAAGAGGAGAATAGTAATATTCTACTTTGGTCAGACCTGACCTAAAATACTGTGTCCAGTTCTTGGCACCACAATTCAAGAAGGATTATTGCAAGTTGGAATGTGTCCAGAGGAGGGCAACCAAAATGGTAAAAGGTCTGGAAATCATTTTCTATGAAGAGCGGCTTAGAATGTATATGTTTAGCCTGGAGAAGAGAAGGTTAAGGTGACATGATGGCCATGTTTAAATAATTGACAGAATGTCATGTTGAAGAGGGAACAAGTTTGATTTCTGCTGCTCCAGAGCAACTAGGACATGGAGCAATGGGTTCAAACCACAGGAAAAGAGATTCCATCTAAACATTATGAAGAACTTCCTGACAGTAAGAGCTGTTCTGTGGTGGAATACACTGCCTCAGAGTGTGGTGGAGTCTCCCTCTTTGCAGGTTCTAAAACAGAGCCTGGATGACCATCTGTCATGAGAACTTTGATTGTGTATTCCTGCATGGCATGGGGTTGAGCTGGATGGCCCTTGTGGTCTCTTCCAACTCTATGATTCTATGGTCCAGCACCTGCAGATTCCCAGCTGACTCTGACAACAAGGAAAAGTAGAGCTCAGTATAATTACAACACAGATAGCACCCTCATCTCGAAACTCCTCAATTTTATAAGCAGTTCAACACAATTGTAATCTTAATTTTTATATGTTTTTAGCTACAAGCGATTTTAGTTATTTTTTTTAAAAAAACTTGCCTTGAGTCCTGGTCTTGGGAAGCAGGCAAGGTATAACTAAAGTGTGAGTAATTTGAGCGTTGGACTGAAGAACAGGGTTTGAATCCCAGCTCGGACATGAAAACCCAGTGGGTCACCATGGGCAAGTCACATGCTCTCAGCCTGAGAGGAAGGCAACGACAAACTTCCTCTGAACAAATCTTGCCAAGAAAACCCTGTGATAGGTTTGCCTTAGGGTTGCCATAAAGTCAGAAACAACTTGAAGGCACACAACAACAACAACAACAACAACCAACTAAAGTGACTGATTGATTGACTACAGGGCTGAACCATGACTGAAGCAAAGTGTAAAATAAATGTTGATAACCTGAATTGATTTGCAAACATTCATATCCACCTTATTCAGTTTTTAGCATTCCCAATTACACTGTACAAGAAAGATTGGATTTAGCATTATTCCCATAACATTCATCAAAGGAAATTAAAAAGAAAAAGAAATATTCCACAAAGAAATTCAAAAGCAAAAATGGAAAATGACCTGAATACGACAAGTTAAATACCAAAACTGAAAATTCCAGTCTAGCACTAGGCCCTCTGTGTTGTAAGTGGAACTGTTGGAGTTGGTTGTCTTGTACTGGATTAAATTGCTGGTCCCTTCCCTCACTCCCATTTTTGTTTGTTTCAGTTTTCCACTCCAAATTTAGTCCTACATAAAGGAGTTGGCCTCCTGAGTTCATGCCACACAATACACAAGCATCCTTTGCATAGTAGCCATAATGTGCATGTAAACAAGTCCCACATATGGGCATCTGCCTTTCACAGGCAGATGCAGGGAGTACTGGATGTTCTTCCAATGGCAGTTTTATGCCTTGTTTGGTTTCAGTGTCCTCAACCTGTTCAAATGGGCAGATGGCTAGAATTATTTTTTTGTCTTCTTCTTCCCCTGAAATTGGTCTGTAAGGATTGGAATTTAATATTTTCCACATAGCTGTGATTAGGTATGACATAGCAGCAACAGAAAATTGTAAGGCTTGAGCAGAGAGCTGAATTTGTAGTGGTTGTCTTCTTTTCATGTGAATCTGTATAATTAAGTCCTTGATTCTAGGCTTGTAGACCTAGATGCTTATCAAGGTAGACTGTTGTTTTTCCATGGACAGAATGAACAAAAACTTTAAAGCCAAGTTTTATGCAAATGTTGAAGAATGGGATATAACACACATTTTAAACACCTACCAGTCCTGTTGGTATCTTAAAGTTATTATGACATAAGCTTTCAGAGAACAGAGTCTGAGTCCTTTTCATCAGATGCACATGGAAATGTATGCCAGGCAATGGATCTGTTAGTCTTTAAGGTGCCACGGGACCAGATTTTGGAACGTTTGCTTTGAAAATTAATTTAGTAATGTTAAATGTTAGAAGTGGAAAAAATAATTCACTACGTTAAACATTGATAAATAAAATAGTTTAATTAATTAAATAGTTGTTATTAGCTCATGGGGGGGTCAGTGTGGGGTCAGATAATGGGATTTATAGAGAATAGCATGGAGTTCGTCACTGTTTACCTTAGGGGAGCACATTATTGGCTCTTTCTGTTTGTCCTTTTAAAGTTGCCATCCTCTAACCTGCAATTATTTCCACACAAGCCACAAAGACCCTAATATGATCATTGCCTGGGAACAGTGGAAATCCAACACATCTGGGAACTTCAGGTTAGGAAATGCTGACCCAAAGCAGGGAATCTACAACATTTTCAATTCAGTTTTGCATCTCTGTTTTCTTTCCATCCTCACCAACACATACACTTCACTCACTTATCAAATGCCTTGTGCATTAATAAAAAAAATATTAATTTCAATTAGAGGGCACTGATCTGCTGCAGATACACCAATAAGTGGATACCTACAAAGGTCTGTCAATGAATCCAGAGCAGATCATTCTTAATCTGAAATTTTTTAGTGTCTGAGCATATGCAGAATATTTCTTCTGCACAACTGAATTATTGCATCCTTTCTGCCTCACCACTCCTAAACAAGAAAAGTGGCCCGCAAAGATCAGTGGTAAGTTTTACAAGAAGGACTCAGGGGTCTCAAATATAGACTGTGGTATCTGAGGTTTTAATGATAAAATATTTAAAAAGGTTACTCTTCTCTGGACTCATCTTACTTAAACTGTATATAGTAATTAAAAGGGAATGCATAAGAAGTGGTCTTTGTGTGTGTGTGTGTGTGAGAGAGAGAGAGAGAGTAAAAAGCAGAATGGGAAGGATGGGGAGAGAAAGAGGGTGGGAATGCCAAGAGAGAAAGAAATGGGGCAATGGTTTGAGGAACATGTTTCACTTAATTGTCTAAAAGCCTGGCACTGTGTGAGTAACACACCAATACATCACAAAGGGACTCATAGCAGCTCACCCCCAAATTAGAAATCAGTCCAGAGTAAAATCAGTAGAGGGAGAGAAGTTACTGCACAGAATTACAATTCATTCTCCCTCAAAAGACTATAAACACTTTCCTTACATATAGACTCATGTGGGGGGTATTTTGAAAAAACTCTGGCTGCTTGAAGACCTCGGCCTTCTGATGAGCAAACAAATCACTCTCCCCTCCCCATTCTATTCCAAGACTGTTTTCTTTTCCATTTTTCTTTTTCTTCTTCTTCTTTCTCAAAAATTGCTGTTCTTCTACCCAGGGTTGTCAGCCCAAGATTATACCAGGCCCTGATGTCTCAGGGCCAAAACCTGAGAGGTACTTGTGATGTCATAGGGGCAGGCCCTGGTGATGTTACAAGGTTGACGATACAAGGAGCAGCCCCTGGCCATGTCGTTAAGCATGATACATTAAGCATCAGCCACAGCTGCTCAGAGTATGCCATTCAAATAAAAAAAAAATCCATGTTTGACAAATGAGGAAAACACATACACACACTTTTCAAGGCAGTTATCTCACCCTATGATTGCTTGCTCTTGCTTGTCAACTGGGGAAAGAGGGGCCATGCCTAGTGCTGAGACTCAGGGCCAGCCCATGAGATCTTGGAATTCTACACACATACCCATATATCTGACCTGGGCTCCAGAAATTCTCTCCCTCCCTCTTTTGTGTCAAAGAAAATCAAATTAATCTGACTACCAACAGAGCCATGTGATGCATTCTCCTCCAGTTCTACTATGGTTGACATTGATGTGAGACTGCCTGCCTGTGTTTCTGACAATGGCCCGCAGGGGGCTCTGGTTTGAGATCGTTGATATACCCCATACCCATGCCCCCCTGCCAGTCCTCCTGGAGCCATGGCCATGAGGGGAGGTGTCTGGATGAGGGATGAGACGGTGGCCTTCCTTGAGGCCATTAGGAGGAGCAGAGGCCTTCACCTGCTGGTCAAAAGTGCTTCCAGGCCCTCTCCTACATACTGGGAGGTAAAATCATAGACTCATAGGGTTAGAAGAGACCACAAGGGCCACCCAGTTCATCAAATCATTCCTGACAGATGCCCCTCCAGCTTCTGTTTAAAAACCTCCAAAGAAGGAGACTTCTACACACTCTGAGGTAATACAGGAGAACTTCCATGGCTTCAACTGCATGTTCTCTCAGTTGCTCAGCAAATGGGAGACCCTGCTTGGCTGTGGGTCTGGACATGACCCATGGGAGGGATGCTTGGCTGGATGCTACTGTATCTTGAATGGGTCTGAGTGTGCTGGAAGATGGCAGGGACCCTCCCCCACTCCCGCTTTGGCGATTGGCATGCTCCAGGTGTGTATAGTTCCTTTTTGTCCCATGCCTCCAAAATGGGGCCAAATGCAGCCAGTACTGGGGACCACAAGGCATGGTCAGGTCCATTGTGGAACATGAAGCAAAGCACACAGTCATGCTGGTTGCGCAGTGGGGCCTGTTACATAATGGGAATGGCACCCATACTAGTTTCAGAATGGCCCCATTGCACAACCAGAGCATACCTTTTGCAATGGGCTCTGTCCCTTTCCAGTGGCCTGTGGCGGTGCTACTTGCATTTTGGGGTTTGTGGGTATGTGGGGTATATTGTGGTGACAAGCTGCAGCAGCATGCTATACATAGCTATATGCCACTGGGTTACCTTGCAGCTGGCTATTGCAGTGGTGAGGGCACTGGTGAGGGTGGCTTATGGCCTGGTGTGCTTGTATGTTATGTATAGTGGTCCTGTGATTACATTTCTGCATGTTCCCATTGCAGCCTGCTTCCAGAGTGGATGTGGGCAGCGGGCCACAAAGGACCAGCCACAGCCAGCTGAGGCAGAGGTGCCCATGGAAGAGGGTGGTGCGCCATCTCCTGGTACCATGGATTCTTCAGTGGCAATGTCACCTCCACAACATTCTTCTCCTGTAGCCCTGGCAGCAGTAGCATCACCACAGGCTATGGAGCTCTTGGAGCACCCTGGGAACCATGGTGTGGATGCTGGTCTGTTGGGCTGCCCAACAGAGATGGATCCCATGGCTGTCACCTGTGTCTATTCTGATGGAGGTACAAGACTTGTGTGCCACATGCAGGCTTTTGGTAGGTGTGTTGGTAACATCTCCATTGTGTCTGGTGTGCCTGGAGGGTTTTATTTGAAAAGGAGATACAAAATGGATATATTACAATAAAATCCAAAATCCACAAAACAGTGATACCTTTATCGGTCAACCAAAATGCACAAAATACATCATGCGAGCTCTCAAAGCTTCACTGGCTTCTTCATTAGGCAAAAGATGTTTAAAAATCATACAGGAGAAGAAAGTGATGATATTAGAGTCACAGGCCTACATTTTGTCTCAGATGTTACTTCTGCTGTCAGTTAAGATGGTCTGGAGAGATGCAGTGCAGGCAGTGGCCACACCCTTTCTTGGCCATGTGGGGATTAGGGACAAAGGACAGTAAAACACAAGCAATAAAGTCTCAACTCCATTAGCAAAACTCTGTCTTGTGCGGGATAATTGCCTCTACACCAGCCAGAATATGCCAGCTCACTGCTGGTGTATCCTCACCATGGAGCTGGCCTGGTCTGCCAGCTGTACTGTGATGAAACGGGCCAAAGTCCAAACAAGAACGCTGGCCCATCACTGCAGCCACAGTTTTCTTTGCTGTCTTGGAAGCCAGGAAAGGGGCCCATGACATGTGACTGAAGCCCCTCTGAATGTGACCTTGGTCACATGCTGAGGGATTCCTCCCTGGCTTCGAGGAGCACCAAGGAGATGGTAGCAGCAGTGAAGGCCAGCGTGCTGGATGGGCTCCTATGGACATGTGGGGCCTGATCCATTTTTGGCCACCAGTAACAGAGTAAACTGGGTATTTTCTTATAGTGGTTTATTGGCCCCTACCCAGCTTGTCCCTGTCTCAGCCCTATAGCTGCCCCAGAGGTGGTGAGGACTGCCCAGGGGCAGAGCAGGGCAAATGCCCTGCGTCATATGGACTGCAAGGCTCTGAGATGGGGGCATGCTGGGGTATTTAGCCTGTGTAGACAAGCCCTAAGGCATAATGGCCTCCAATTGTCTCCACCTGCAACACATTCAAAAGTAATAAAGAATGTTTTGTTTACATTTGCTGCTGCTGCAGTAGCTGCTATTTCCATCTTCTTCATGATTTCAGGTTTCCTGACCAGAGAAGAAGCTGAAAAATTGAAGTGATGTTTGGAGAGCTTTGATCAGATCTCCTAGTATCTTCTTCTGTGGTTAAAAGCATCCATGGGAGAGCAAGGAAGATGGACTGGGGTGAGTAGGACTTAAATATCCCTGGGTGAAATCCCACCCCCAGGAGGGCATCATCTTCACACCTGCACTGCGCAGCAACCAGTGTTTAGGAAATGAATTAATATGTTGATATTTAAATTGAATATGCTGACATTTTTTTCTGGAGCAATTTCTTTTATGGTCGCGCATTGGCAACCAAATAAGCAGTCCTCTATTACTGCCTACTGTGAAAGAAGTTGAAGCATCTTTTTCTTTTTCTTTTTGAGGAAAGTCTAAAGTTGGGGCTTTTTTCTGTATCAAAACAGATATCTAAATAGGGACTCTTGTTAAATTGTGCCTGATGCTTTGGATGTCCATTCCCAGAATCCATGGCCATTGGCCAAGCTGGCTGGGGTTTCTGGGGATCGAAGGCCAAAACACCTAGAAGACTAATGACTGAGAAGCACTGATATAGAGGGAAAAAATATTCTCTCATACATACACGATTAGAGTGTCAGGCCATGCAACAGAACTGATTGTCAATAGGTTCAGAATGGACAAGAAGAGGTATTTCACACAACACACAATTCATTTATAAAACGTGCTGTCTCCAAAAGTGGAGGTGTCCTCTGGTTCAGATTGCTCTAAAAGAGAATTTTAAAAGTTGTCCAATTCACTGTGATGCCAATGGAGAAGAAAGGCTGTGTAAGTGGTCATTACTGATGACTGTTGTATGTAAACTTCCTGTTCAGAGCAAGCTTACCTCTGAAATGCTATTGCTGGGGGTGGCTGAGGAGGAAGAGGGACATTGGGAGGGCTATTATGTTCTGCATGTGAGTATCCTGGAAGCATCTGTCTGGATCAGATGACTATTTGGTCTGATCCTGACTCCAACTTTCTAGTATGTTTAGCCTGGGGAAGAGAAGGTTAAGAGGTGACATGATAGCCATGTTTAAATATTTGAAGGGCTGTCATGCTGAGGATGGAGCAAGCTTGTTTCCTGCTTCTCCAGAAACTAGGGCATGGAGCAATGGACTCAAACTACAGGAAAAGAGATTCCATATAAGCATTAGGAAGAATTTCCTGACCATAAGAGCTGTTTGAAGTGGAATGAGCTGCCTCAGAGTGTGGTGGAGTCTCCTGCCTTGGAGGTTTTTAAACAGAGGCTAGATGGCTATCTGTCGGGAATGCTTTGATTGTGTATTCCTGCAAGGCAGGGGGTTGGACTAGATGGCCCTTGTGGTCTCTCCCAACTCCATGGACCTTATCAGACCAACTCTGAAAATGTCTCTTTCCCACTGTATTTTGGAGAGTTTTTCCCCCAGCACAATAACCCTTTTTTCACATGCTGCTGTAATAGCGTGAAAAAGCACCCCCAGCATTATCAGAGCACCAACACTAGCAACATATACTTCTGCGTTCACCAGGGCACATGATCTCAGTGGTTCTCGCGAGAAGACGTGAGCACCCTTAAATGTCAAAAAACAGCTAAATTGAAACCCAAAATGTACCCACAAACACAGAAACACACTTACAAACTTCCAGGTAAATGGAGGCATTTCATAAAAAGAGTGTCCCGTACCTGGCTTTCACATTCTCACCCAAAAGTGTTCTGACAGGGACCGCCCATTGATGCTGGAATCATGAAAGCACAATGGCATGTGGTTTCAGACACTGGCAAAACCGCCAAAAAAATAAAAAATAAAAAATATTGCCACAGGAGATCTATTGACAGCTTTGGCCATCAATAAAAAGGAACGCCTTATTCACTACTTAAGAATGCCAAAGCACAACATTGTGCAGTATAGGCACACTTTTTAATGGGGTTTGTTACAAATAATAATGTTATTACCCCCTGTGCTTTACTGGAAGTACCATACAAAACAGGTGCCACAAAACTGATGGCTTTAACTCCCTTAGAAAGCACAGAACAAATCAGCAGAGTTTTCTATTTAAAACACATATGCAGCAGACACGTATTGATTCCAGCATGTAAGTTTAAGATGACCATCCACACAATTTCCCCCAGTTTATATTCTCTAGCATAAAAGGACTCAAAACACTCAAAAGTAGTTTAAAAGTATAAAAACATCTTTAATTACAGTCTGTGTGCATAGCTTACTGAACATCAGCAGCATTTCAAGAAGTGAAGGCTAAACTAGTAAAAATACAACTAAAAGCTACATGTTAAAAACAAAATGTGTAGGATCTCTGTCCCAGAGTTGTTGCCCCTACAAAAACATCATGGCAAGTGGTAAACCTCATGGCAACTTTCCAGACAAAGAGAAGGATTTGGACACACCTCTTCCTCTGGAAAGCCAATCACATTTCAATAGGAAGTTACATCATACATTCTGTTTACTTCTATCAGTTAACCCTTTCAACAATCAAACATCTCAACTTATTGGATTGTAAACTACATATCCCAACATTTTTGCAGTCATTAGGTGTCATTATGATGCTGTATTTGCCATGTCTGATGAAGTCCTATGATTCTATGATTCTCCACCCCCTGTCTTCTGTCTCGGACATGCCTATATCTACCTGGTATAAGGTGCCATGTTCATTAATAACAATATATAAAGAAGCAAGCAAACACAAGATAATCTGCCAATGGAATTTTTTTTTGTTGTTGTTAAAAGAGCAGATGCCCCTCACAGCTTCATGGGGGATCATGGTTGTTAGTTGTGATGGCTTTGAGTCACTTTCAGTATCAGAAGTAGTAGGTTCCTGAGTAGGATTTCAGCCAGGGATATTTAAACCCTACTCGTTCCCCAGCACCATGGTCCCAGTCCATCTTCCCTGCTCTCCCATGGATGCTTTCAACCACAGAAGAAGACATTGGGAGATCTGATCCTAGCTCTCCAAACATCACTTGAATTTTTCAGTTTCTTCTCTGGTCAGGAAACCTGAAGTCACAAAGAAGATGGAAATAGCAGCTGCCGCAGCAGCAACAAATGTAAACAAAATGGTCTTTATTACTTTTGAATGTGTTCCAGGTGGAGACAATTGGAGACCATTATAGCCCCTTCCCCATATTTACTGGTTGTCAGGTCTTTAGGACAAGGCTCAGCACCTTTTTTTGTTCCTGTTGAGAGCAATTTTTCTTCACGTGTAACCTGTTGAAGGGCGTGTCTACATGGGCAATATACCCCATCTTGCCCTGATCTTTGAAGCCTGCAATCCTGGCAATGCAAGGTTTTTGCTCCGTTCTGCTCCCGGGCAGTCCTCACCACCCCCGGGGCAGATATGGAGCAGACCCAGTGCTCAGATGGTGGTGGTGGGGAAATGGCCCAATACAATGTTTAAAAAATATCTCTTTTAATCTGTTCCCACTGGAAAGGAATGGATCAGGCCCTGCATGTCTGCAGCAGCCTGTCCCAGCAGGCTGGCCCTTGCTGCAGCTGCCAGTCTCCCTGGCTGTCCTGGAAGGCAGGGAGGAGTCCTGCAGCATGTAACCAAGGCTGGTCACATGCAGGGGGCCTGGCCATGGCCACATGTTGTGGGCCGGCTTCCTACCTTCCAGAAGAGCCAGGGAAATGGTGGTGGCAATGGCTGCAGCAATGGGTCAGCACGCCCTTCTGGACTCTGGCCTGTTTGGAAGTGGTAAGGGGGAACAACAGGCCTGATTCACAGCCAGGGTATGTTGGTGGGGAGCTGAGGTATCCCAGCTCATGTAGCTGAGCCCGAGGGCTATACAGCACCATTAGGTGGGGGTGGAGCTAGCAATGGATGGGGCCAGACCCGAACACAGGAAAGTTCTCCTCTCATCGCTTCTGTATTTCTGCAACTCTTCTCTTTCTTCCTATTCTTCCCCACCTAGATGTCAGAAATGTTCTTGCAGAGATTTAAACTGATCCCTTACAGAGACAGAACTTTTGAAATTAGGCTGAGAGCCTCATGAGATCAGGCTGGGGCCTGCATTGTTCCCTAGGAGTTGCCCACCACTGCTTTAGGGTGTGGCTTAGCAAATGTTGGCTTCAGGCTGGAACCAGTTTCCTTCTCTCTTCCTGTGCCTTGATATTCTAGAAACAGTTTGGAGAGGGAGAAAACAGAGTGGCCCATGCTGTTCAGTGGGGCATTTCAGTCTTCCCCTTCCAGCTTCTCTCATAAATGCAACAAAATCCAGGATCCACAAGCAATGATATCTTTTTGGGGGCCCACTTCAAAGCATACTATGCTTGCTTTTGAAGCTTCACTGTCTTCTTCATCATGCAAAGATGTTAAGAATTGTACAGGAGAAAAATGGTGAAGATGTTAGAGTCACAGGCCTACATTCTGCCTGAGATGTTGGAGATTATTAGATGCTCTAAATATGGCATTATCACAACGCCAGGAGATTGCTAAAGGGCTTCCCTTTCAGATGACGATGTTTCCCTCTCATAATGCTCCTGTTTGGCTGTTGTTACATCTGCGTTGCTTTTTATTGATGGGCTAAACTGTCAATGGATCCCCCATTCTGTTTCTGTGACGTAATTGACAGTGAGCATGATGCCAGCGTCAATGGGAGGTCTGTGCCAGAACACTTCCTGGTAAGATCGGGACATCTAGGCAAGTGACACACTTTTTGTACCCTCCCCAGGTTACTTGTAATGTTTTAAGTGTGTTTTTGTGCTTGGTGTTACTTTTTGGGGGTTGTTTTTCTTTTTCTTTTTGAATTTCCCACGCTCTCATCTTCTCGCGACAATAGCTGGGATTTCAATCCAGGAAGTGAAAGGAACTCTGTTAGAGCTCCTTTCACTCCTAGGCAGCCATGAAGATGGCAATAAGGTAGGTCTGAAAAGTTTGATAACTTTGCTGGGACAGGGGTGGGAGAGGGGCAGGAGAGGAGATTGCAGGATGGGAGCTTTTTTTTTTTTGTTCCCATCTGATAATCTCCGTTGTCAGTTAAGATGGTATTAAGGGATTTCAGCGCAGGCAGAGGCCATTCCTCTTATTGATCATGGGAGGACTAGAGACAAAGGACATTTTCAGATGATCCTTGCAGTGCAAGGATTGAGTGGGAGAGCTTCATAGATGCAGTGCAGCAGGGGGTCCATTTCGGACAACGCCGTCCCTGCGGCAAAATCGTCCGTGTCTCTTCCGTTTAGCATTGGAGCCTGCCGCGCCATATTCAGCCAGATTTTTTTCACGGACAACCTCTGTGAATAAAATCTGGCTGAATATGGCGCGGCAGGCTCCAATGCTAAATGGAAGAGACATGGACGATTTCAACGCAGGGATGGCGTCGTCCGAAATGGACCCCCTGCCACGCTGCAGCTACGAAGCTCTCCCGCTCGATCCTTGCGCTGCAAGGATCGTCTGAAAAAGTCCAAAAAGTAATAAAAGACAGGTGATAAAATTTCAACTCCCATTAGTAACAGAAAGTAACTTCTCTTGAGATCCAGATGTCCCTGTCCTATGTCAAGTTAGCTCCTTTCTTAGGCAGAGAACACTGAATTTCTCAAGGAGTCTCTGTATCTGAGAGGGAAAAAGACTTTCCTAGGGCAAGAGTCTTTTCCGAATGAACTCTGGTGCCAGCTTCCCTATCCTGGTTGTCTCACAACCCCATAATTTCAGAGAATAGTTGACTACACTTGGTTTTCACCCCTATTCTGAATGATCAAGTGGTAAAATAAAATAAAAATAAAGTGCCGAGCAGCAAATTAAAGAGGTCCTTTAATGGCTTCATGGATCCAGCAGATAGCTAAACTTTTTTTCCCCCCTTAGGTGAATCTGTCTCCCCAGCACCATGTTTGGGGCCTTTTCTTAGACAAATGTTCTCAAAAAGCAAAGTCATTCAGTTTTGTTCTCCAAATTCTGTGGTGATTGCAAACTAAAGAGGCAAGTTGAGGGAAGCCATATCTTTTGTGATTATCAGGCAAACTCAATGGATATGTGCCAACCACCTTAGAAAGGTGACTGATATATGCTTCTGCACATCTGCACACATCTGCACTTGCCTCTAGCCACCTAAGCCATTTCACACACCATACAGTTTTCTGCTGAGCCCCCAGCCCGGTTTCATTAGTTTGCCTTTGTGTTTTACAGAAGCCAGCCAGTAGCAGCTGTATGGCAATGGCACAGCAGCCGCTCAGTTCCTAGCCAAGAACCCTGTGAAATTAATCCACATCTCACTGAAATCCTACCCAGCATTCGGGTCACTGCCTCGTTCCAGCACTGCGAAAGGAGGGATTCCGCCATGATTTATTACTGGCCCCAACGCACATATTATTATGAAATGAGTTTATTACACTCTAAATCTCCTGTTAATGTGCTACTGTTTTAATCCCTTTATCCAATTTTCAGTCTCTCAGGCTTGGCTGCCATTCACTTGCACAAAACTCTCTATTCTGAAGGTTTTATTGTGCGATATCCATATTCATTTATCCTGCTTTAAGGCTGTGTGGTATGGAGGTGGGGGAAGATGAGAGCCAGGGAGAAAGGATCAGAAATGCAGGCATGTATGTGAGGGAGTGGGGGAGAGAAAGACTGCAGAAGCAGCAGTTTAAAGGAGGAGAATGAAGATGGAGCAGGAAAAGAGGGTAACATGAGTGGGAAGAGAATGACCCAGAATAAAAATGGTGGTGGTGGGAACAATAAAGGAGTAGTGCAAATATTAACAGAGGGGAGGAGTATACATTTATCTTTGATACCCCAATCTTTAAAACTTGTGGAAGACAGTCAGCAGGGTAGAAAAGCTCTAAAAGAAGGAAGCCCTTGTGCCTAGGGCACACAAAAGAACTAATAGTAGCAGTGGTGGTATTATTATTATTATTATTATTATTATTAATTATTTCTTACCCACCTCTCCCTATGAATTGAGACAAGGAAAAACAACAATATGAGATAGGAAGTGAGGCATCAGTGCCAGCAGCAGCCTCATATGTGTGTGTGCGCGTGCAATAGATTGTTTCCTTCCACTGCTTTGGCCTACTGGCAAAAACCACCTCTGAGTATTCCTTGCCTAAGAAAACTCTATGAAATTCATGGGATTGCCATGAATCGATAGGCAACTTGAAGGCACATATACACACATTGTTAAGAAGTTCAAGACCTGGGGGAAACCAATTCTAATGTCCCTAAAGACATGCATCAGGAGGACCCTGAAACATTGTGCATCATGGACAGATTGTGAGGTTAATTAAGCTCTTTCAAATATGCTGTTAAACAAGCCTTCCAAACTTCTAGATGCTCTGAACTACCATTCATTCATTCATTCATTCATTATTTGTTCATTTGTTCATTTATTCCATTTATAGTCCACCTTTCTGCTGGCATGGGACCCAAAATGGCTTATGGTACAAATCAAAAGAATGAACAGTGAAAACCTAATATTAAAAAACAAACAAACACCACAATTCCCATCAGCTTGAGCCAGCAGGGCCAGTGATCAGAGAGGACAGGAGTTGTCTGTCATTCAAAACATCTCATGGGTACCAGGTGTGTGTGTTTGGGGGAGGGGCAGTTTAGCTCAGTGAAGTTTCTGGCAAAATTTTATAAGAAGGCCAGGTTAAACATTTAGACCTTTAGGACAGCCTTGACTTTATGGTCCTAAAAGCTGTGTGCTGTACTCCTGTGGGAGTCATTTTATGAATGAGAAAGTTCTACTTGAATCTTTTTCATATTGCTAGCCAAATTGTTTTTCAAGTGCATATTTGACTTTGTGTAACAATTCTGCAAGAACTCTGAGCTATATTTTCCATCCACATATAATATGACAGAGGAGGGGAAGTCCATACCCAACGTAGATGGATAGCTGTAGCACCGCTTGCTGCCCTTGGAAAAGGTTGTGAGAGATGGACTTTCTACTGGGCTGGGGGTGGGGTGCGGTACACAAGTAAATGGTTTGTAAGAGTTCAAAATCAAAAATATAACTGTGAAAGGAAACAATCTAAACTGCCAAGATCACAAATAGTCAAACTTGGACGAGTCCTTAGGCAGTGTTATTTTGACTATGAGAGAACGGCAGGAGAACTGGCTAGACATTAACCAAAGTCCCTAGCTGAGATAAAAACTGCTGCTGTAGATTAACCATGGCTTTGGGCATTCCTGATGAGGCAGTGTGTAAGGCATGGACAATGCCTGCCAATACTTGTCATTTTTTAAACCTGGAACTGTAAGAAAGAGAAGAGTAACGTCTTAAGAGTTTTTTTTTTAATTGTTCAGTGTGCGGACGAATTTGTGAAGTTTATCCAAAGCAACAAAGTCTAATTCTGATGTCTGCTGTTGACCAGACTACCTGTGAGAGGAGAGTGAAATTCAGAGCAGAGTTAAAAAGGCTGTCTGTTTTCCAGCTCTTTAATTAATGTGTGTAAAAGCTGTTGAACTTCATTTTTTCTCAAATGAAAGGGCTGCAATTATAGCACTAAGTATATATATATATATATATATATATATATCTTATTGTATATTGATAGCCAAGGAAATGTGTATAGCATAATGCTGTAGGAGCACAGAAAAAAAGAACACACAAGATGTTGCTTTAGACATAGAGTTCAGCTTCTTTTACTTAAAAAAAGAAAAAGAAATGTCTTAGCCCTTCTGGCCAGGAAGATGGATTTGGAACTGTGTGGGCAACACCTGGTGAAGAATCAGCAGTCAGAGGATTTCTAATTGTAATTATGGAGAGGGGACGTTAGTGTTCCTTACTATAATCTGCACAATCAAAATAAAAATTGAGTGGAACTACATCAAAAGAAAATAAATAAATAATGCAAAATGAGAGAAATTATGTACAAGTGCATAATATGAAGAATTCGCAGAATTCAGTTTTCCTTGGTACAGCATCTGTGCATTGATTTTTTTTTTTAAAAAAAGGAAGTGGAATGTACTCAGCCCAGTTTATAGCCCACCCCATGTCAAAGGGCACAGGATGAATTATGGCCTTGTGCATTGTGAAATCATTCTCTCTCCCAAAGTCTCACAAAGAGAGGTCCTCCACTCTTACAGCAAGGCCATCTTTACTGCCCCACTTTTCTTTAACTCAGTTCATAATATGAAAAGAGCCTCATCTGACTGTAATCCCATTCACATTCCTTTACCGTTTGTACCTGGAGGAGTTCCCATGAAGTTATTCCCATCAGCATGCTTGTCAGTTTATATGTTGCCATATAATATATGTTTTAGATAGGGGTGGGGAAAGCATGGCCAACAGGTCATATGAAATGTCTGAATGTCACTTTTGTGGCCCCTGAAGTCCCCTGGCAGCCCCCCCCCCAGATCCTCAAACCTCCCTCCATTTTGGGGTATAATAGTTGGGTGATATTCTGCCTGAAAACTGGCCAAACTGCATATAGAAACTGGCTTTCCTTCCCTGCAGAGTCCTTCCAACTCTTTTTTCAGCCAATTTGCAGCCAAAAATGACAACTGTCTGCACAATTCAAATTGGGTAGGTGAATACAATTCCTTGTAGTCTTGGATGCATGTTGAGGATCACATGAAAAAGAGAAGTGAAAGAGAAAATGACTATATAGTGAAGTTTGAGGATTCATGTCTTCCTTTGCTTTCAACTGGATCAAAAGCCAGTTTCAACTATGCATATAATTCTCTACTGACATTAAGAATTTAACATATGTTTCTTTCTGGTTTCAGCTCATTGCAGTTGGTCTACTATCCATATTTACTGGAAAACTGTGGTCCAGATTTTCATCTGAGGCAAGACTTTCAACACCCTGATGACTCAGGCCAAATTCACACTACACAAATAATCCAGTTTGAATCTGTATTATTTGCAATGGTTCCTTCCTATGGAATTCTGGGATCTGTAGTTTGGTGAGGAATAGCACTCTTTGGCAGAGAAGGCTAAAACTTTGTAAAACATAGGGTTCTGTCCTGGGCCCAGTGCTATTCAACATCTTTATCAATGACTTGGATGAGGGAATTAGGGGCATACTTATCAAATTTGCAGATTACACCAAATTAGGAGGAGTAGCTAATACCCTAGAGGACAGGATCAAAATTCAGAATGACCTGGATAGACTGGAGAGCTGGGCCAAAGCTAACAAAATGAAATTCAATACGGAGAAATGTAAGGTACTGCACTTAGGGTGGAAAAATGAAATGCATAGATATAGGATGGGAGAGACCTGGCTGAATGAGACTACATGCGAAAGGGATCTAGGAGTTCTAGTAGACCACAAGTTGAACATGAGTCAACAGTGTGATGCGACAGCTAAAAAGGCCAATGCGATTTTGGGCTGCATCAATAGAAGTATAGTGTCCAGATCAAGGGAAGTAATAGTGCCACTCTATTCTGCCTTGGTCAGACCTCACCTAGAATACTGTGTCCAGTTCTGGGCACCACAATTCAAAAAGGATATTGACAAATTGGAGCATGTCCAGAGAAGGGCAACTAAAATGGTGAAAGGTCTGGAAACCATGCCTTATGAGGAGAGACTTAGGGAGCTGGGTATGTTTAGCCTGGAAAAAAGACGGTTAAGAGGCGATATGATAGCCCTGTTTAAGTATTTGAAGGGGTATCACGCTGAGGATGGAGCAGGCTTGTTTTCTGCTGCTCCAGAGACTGGAACACAGAGCAATGGATGCAAGCTCCAGGAACAGAGATTCCACCTCAACATGAGGAGGAACTTTTTGACAGTAAGAGCTGTTCGGCAGTGGAACACGCTCCCTCAGAGCGTGGTGGGGTCTCCTTCCTTGGAGGTCTTTAAACAGAGGCTGGATTGCCATCTGTCGGAGATGCTTTTATCAAGATTTCCTGCGTGGCAGGGGGTTGGATTGGATGGCCCTCGTGGTCTCTTCCAACTCTACAATTCTATGATTCTATGATCCTATGATTCTACAAAGCCCAGGATTCCATAGGAAGGAGCCATGGCAAATTATTAAGTTTCAAACAAGATTATTTGTGTAGTTTGGATTTGGCCTTGGTCAACCTTGGCTGGCAGCACTGAGTGACAGCGGTCATGTGGTTCCCAGCATCCAGAGTCTGCAGAGTTTAGGAAGTCAGTAGTGCCCCTTTATAATTTTCAGGAATTCTGCCCCCACATGTATAGGTCACTCTGTAGAAAACACCAGAATGTTTGATGACTCTGCAAGGTAGTGACCCCCCCCCCCAAATCTCTTGTCAAAGCTGGTGGGTTTCTGTAATCTTGAGCACAGTTTGGTAAGACATACCAGACTAGTATACCCCACCCAACCCTCGAGCTGAACACATGGGAAGAAGATACAGAGTATAAGCAAGTGGAGGAGCTAATGTCAAAGCTAGGAAGGGGAGCTATACTACATGAGGACTACTTCATACAGGGTTGGGCTACTCCTGCCCTTAGATCTAATTATGGTTGGGAACAGGAACTCAACTAGGCCCGGCTTCCCCCTCCCCGCTACCTCCATGGCCTCTCTGCCTTTTCCCCTACTCATTTTCTTATGGTAATTGCTTTCCCTTGTTGTTTTTTCCTTTACTATCCTTCATGCTCTCTTTTCCTCATCCCTGTACTCCCACATACATCCCCTCCTTCACTTCTTCTCCTTTGTTCTTCCTCCCATCTTCTCCACTAAGCTTCCCGCTCCCCTCCCACTCCCTTGCTCCTTTCCCCTTCTCTTTGCTGCTCCCTGTGATGTCAAGCAGTTCCTTCTCCACTCTGACACAGAAGCCTGTACCACTTCCAAGGCTCCTGCTGTCAGCTGGGGAATAGATAAAGATAAATGATATTATGTTAAATTCCACTTAATGACAAATTTTTAATTTTCTGAACATGGTCATTTTCTGGCTAGTGAATCAAGTGTAGGGAGCTAATTACATGAAGATCTGAACAAAAATAACTCCTAATTTTCAAGGATAATGGAAGAGAAATGTTGGAGATTAATGGCACTATTTATCTTTTTTAAATTTCTATCTTTCTCTGTGATAGCAGTGCTCCCCAAGGAAAATATTCATAAAATGAAATTGAAGTCGTAACTTAATAGGTTATTAAAATTTTTGAGTGCATATCACTTTCCTTCCGCCGCACTGTAAATTTAAATTGAAGTTTGCAGCTCCCCGAGTCACCAGTGGAGGTTTTTTTTTATGATGGCACAATAGAGGGAAACATGCATCTTTGTCAAGAGGTATTTGCTATTCTAATTTTATGGCAGGCCGGATTATCAGAAAGGAATGTCAGAGTACGGGGAAGCTGACAACACCACAGCCTTAAGCCATGTGTTTCCATTAGCGCCCAAAGCCGTCCAGGGGTTTCTCTGGACCGTTATTTTCCATTTCAGTCTTTTATCTTGATTTAAAGTGAGGGCGCTGAAAATTCAGCTCCTGTCATTTTTCTCTCTGTCTCCCAACACACATCCTGTTACTTCTCTCTCTCTCTCCCTCCCCCCATCTCTCTCCTTCTCTCTTCCTCTGGTCACTGATTTCCTTTTTAGATGTTTTTCACCCCACCTTACCAAGTGGACTTTGGTCAGTAGGGAGAAAGTTTGAGGGGAGGAGGGTTCAAGAAAAGTCCTGAGTAAGAAAATAGTTGTTACCGCATTGCCTTTTCAATATTAGAGCTAGGAGGCTGGAGCTACTGAGGAGGATTTTTCAGAAAGGTTCTCCGAATACTGGCATCAAAAGGTGCAAACATGCAGAAAGGTACAATGCCTTGTTCTCACTCAGCCAGGGCACAATTCCAGGGAACCTTTCTTTGGCAATTCTCCCAATTCTCTTCTAATCAGAGACAGAGTGCCATTGGTGGGTCCAAATAGTTTGTGGTTATGAACTTTGGGTTCTGCCATGACTCCATGAGCAACAATGGTAGCGACAACATTTCTGGGGTCAAGGCTGCTTCTCTAACCTGCTCAGTTGCTGCTGTGGTCAAATTCTGAGAAACAGTTTCCCTTTCTATACTTTCATCTGTTTTGCCTGCACACAGGTCAAGAGAATGGTAGATCACTGGAACATGGAAGGTTGTGTCGAGTTAGAGTTGACCAGATACTGCCGGAAGTTTAGTGCAAACTTATTTTTGTATTAAAACTGGAGCAGAGGTTTGAATGGGAACATAGTATTGGAATGTCCATAATTGGTACTGAGCAGCTACTGAGCACCTAAAATTATCTCTCTTCTCCTGAGGTACTGAGATGGTTCAGATTTTCTCCAATGTAACATCACACAACAGGCCCTGGGCTTGGGAGTACTGTGATCCAAGAGATGAGCAGCACTCAGACACTGACACAGTGAAAAAGCTTTGTTAAAAGGGCCAGTGGTACAGACTCTGGGTTGAAGTATAATTGCCAAGAGGTTCCTGAGCTTGGGACACAAGCAACGACAGTGTGAGCATGTTTCATGCTCACCAACACAGCAACATTTGGTAAGAGACTGCTGAGAGGAGATGGGGTGCTAGACTGCAGGGCAGAAGATAATCCCTGTAAGGTTCTCAAGTACTCAGGAAAGGGGCAGAGCACTAGAAAGCTAGTTAAGCCTGTGGAGTATATTGACTCACTTAGAACTACACATCTCTTGGAACAAAGACTCTGCACCCTGGGATTCAGGGGGTCCTGGATGAGATGGATTATCCAGGTCCATTCTAGTCTGGCTTCAGCCCTGGTTATTTGACATACACAGTTTTGGTTGCCTTGGATGATGACCTTCACCAGGAATTGGACAGGAGAAGAAGTGTGTCCCAGGCTGAATCCATATTACACAAATAATCCAGTTTGAAACTAGATTATACCTCTCCATTGATGCCCCCTTGTTGTGGGAGAGAGGCTTGCGTACCCTAAAGATGTTTTGAGCTATGCTGGCGATGGCATAATAGCCACCAGTAGGGTCTCCCATGCCAGACAGGTCAAAACTTAAGGGTCTGACAAAGAGTGTCAAAGGGCAGGATGGGCTCTCTAGCCTTATGGCAACCATCCTAGGAGAAGGAAAACTCTAATCCCAAACCCAGGCAGGTGGTGCTCATCCAACCCTGTAAGGCCAACCATCTAAGAGAAGGAAACTCTAATAAAACCTACGACCTGAGGACCTTGCTGCTACGTCCATGCTTGCAAGGCCACAGCAGATGAACCTTTGGTTTAAAGGGTGAGGCCAGTTTTGTGCATGCTGCGCTCCACCAGAAAAACCCATTGCACAGGCTCGAAGGACAAATCCATTTCCAAAAAAGCCCTGTAGCGATAGGCAAGGGACAAAACGGCAGGTGTATAGATGCACTGGAAGCCACAGACCTAACCCTGCATGCAGGCGGTTCAGGACTTTGGTCGCTTGAGGCTGACCCGAGAGATGACAGTCTTGTTCGGCAGCATCCTGAATGACCAAGCAGCCTTTTTTAAGGAGAGCACTGCTTGCACCTAGAAAAGGTGGCCTAACGAAAGCTCATCCCCATCTACCTGGTTGGCTAGCCGTGGCCAATGGGCATCTTCTGATGCGGTCAAACCAAGGCAAAGAAACAAAGGCACACACCAGCCTCCAAAGGTGTAAATAAACTGACGCTTGCATGCTGGAACATCAGAACCATGCAAGACTCTGCAGATAGTGGATGGCCTGAGCATCATTCTGCCCTAATAGCCCATGAACTATCACGATTTAATATTGACATCGCTGCTCTTAGTGAAGTTCGTCTCCATGAGGAAGGCAGCCTTAAAGAACACGTCGCCGGCTACACACTTTACTGGTCTGGCAAACTCAAAACCGAAAAACATCTTTCAGGAGTAGGCTTTATGATTAAAAACTCCATTGCCTCCAAACTCAAAACCTTGCCAACAGGATACTCTGATCGCATTATTTCCTTACGCCTCCCACATGTTGTTCTCTTTAGTATATATGCCCCAACTATGCAAGCCGACCCTGTAGAGAAAGACAAATTCTACACAGACCTACGCCAACTCATACAAAAAGTCCCTGTAGAAGATAAAATTATTATCCTTGGTGACTTCAATGCCAGAGTAGGAAAGAACTCCGAAGCCTGGAAAGGTGTCTTAGGCAAGCATGGTGTTGGAAATTGCAGTGATAACGGACGCCTCCTGCTAGAGTTCTGTGCAGAACAACAGCTGACTATTACAAACACTATCTTTCAGCAGAAAGATAGCTTGAAGACCACCTGGATGCATCCCCGATCCAAACATTGGCACCTCATTGACTATGTTCTAGTTCGCCAGAGAAACATTCGTGATGTCCGTCATACCCGAGTAATGCCCAGTGCAGAATGCCAAACAGATCATCACCTTGTCAGATGTAAACTAAATCTTCATCTTAAGTTCAAACCTAAGAGGGGTGGTAACTTAAAGAGGAGATTCCAAGTCAACAATCTTCAACAAGCTACCATGAGAGACAACTTCCAGGCAAATCTGCAAACAAAACGTGAAGACCATCCTACAGATCCTTTTCCCACAGTGCTTTGGCAACATATCAAAAACAGTATCCTCCAGTCTGCAGAAGAATCCCTCAGGTTTTCCCAAAAGAAAAATCAAGACTGGTTTGATGAAAACAACCAAGTGATCCAGGACCTGTTGGCAAAGAAGAGAACTGCTCACCAGGCATACCTTGCCCAGCCAACTTGCCATGTAAGAAAAGCAGCTTTCTGTCTCGCATGTAGTAAATGTCAACAAAAACTCTGAGACATGCAGAACAAGCGGTGGATCAATATAGCATAAAAGACACAACACTGTGCAGATCTGGGTGATCATAGAGGATTTTATGAAGCTCTTAAAGCAGTGTTTAGACCCTTAGACAGTACAGATGGCCAAACATTAATTACTGATAAAGCCTCCATCCTGAATCGATGGACTGAAAATTTTCAAAGTCTCTTTAGTGCCAACCGAGTAGTCCAAGGCTCAGCTATCCAACATATGATACAAAAACCAATGAAAATGAATTGGACATAGCTCCCACTTTGGAAGAGACCCTTAAGGCCATACAGCAGATGAAAAACGGCAAGGCAGCTGGGATTGATGGAATCCCACCTGAAGTTTGGAAACACGGAGGTCATGCACTCCATGAAAATTCCACGAACTCCTTGTGAATTGCTGGGAAAAAGGGGAACTGCCATCAGATCTCCGAGATGCAGTCATCATCACCCTGTAAAAGAAAAAAGGAGCAAAATCCGATTGCTGAAACTATCGAGGCATAACACTGCTCTCTATTGCTGGAAAAATCCTTGCAAGGATACTCCTGAACAGATTAGTTCCTGCTGTTGCAGAAGAACTTCTTCCTGAAAGCCAATGTGGCTTCAGAGCCAATAGGAGTACTACAGACATGGTATTTGCCCTTAGACAACTGCAAGAAAAATGTAGGGAGCAGAGCAAGGGTCTCTACATAACATTTGTTGACCTCACCAAAGCCTTCGACATTGTGAGTAGAAAAGGTCTGTGGCAGATCCTGGAAAGACTAGGATGCCCCCCCAAATTCCTTAAAATGATTATCTTGCTACACGAGGGCCAGCGCGGTCAAGTCATATATGGCGATGCTCTTTCAGAGCCCTTTCTAATAACTAATGGAGTGAAGCAAGGTTGTGTTCTTGCTCCAACTTTATTTACAGTCTTCTTCAGCATGATGCTCCAAAGGGCTATGGCAGAGCTTGAAGAAGACGACGGCGTCTATATACGTTACCGTACTGATGGTAGCTTGTTTAACTTAAGCTGTCTGAGGGCTCACACTAAGACTCTAAACTATCTAGTCCATGAGCTGCTCTTCGCTGATGATGCTGCCCTTGTTGCCCACACAGAAGCAGCTCTGCAACGCCTAACATCCTGCTTCACAACAGCTGCAGAGCTGTTTGGGCTGGAAGTCAACCTGAAGAAAACGGAAGTTCTTTACCAGCCTACACCTCAGGACGAACACCACCATCCCCACATTGCCGTCGGCAAATCTGTGCTCAAGTCCGTTCAGCAGCTCACCTACCTGGGAAGCATCATCTCCTCAGATGCCAAGATTGACAAAGAGATTGATCATAGATTAGCAAAGGCACATAGCGCATTTGGAAGAGTTCACAAAAGAGTCTGGAGTAATAAACACCTGAGGCAAAGCACAAAAATCAGTGTGTATAGAGCCATTGTACTGTCTATTCTCCTTTATGGATCTGAAACATGGGTCACCTATCGCCACCACCTACGACTCCTCGAACGCTTTCATCAGCGCTGTCTACGCACAATCCTAAATATACACTGGATTGACTATGTGACGAATGTTGCTGTCCTTGAGCAAGCAGGGATCACCAGCATTGAGGCCATGATATTGAGAACACAGCTGCGCTGGGCAGGGCACATTTCTAGGATGGAGGACCATCGCCTCCCCAAAATAGTACTCTACGGTGAACTCGCCACAGGTCAGCGTAAGAGGGGCACTCCAAAAAAATGATACAAGGACTCCCTGAAACAACATCTCAGGCTTGGCCAAATTGATCACCAACAATGGTCCGCCCTAGCCTCACATCGGGAGGCATGGAGACACACTATCCACAATGCTGCAGCCTTATTTGAGAACTCACACTGAACAAGTCTTGAAGAGAAACGACAATGCAGAAAGAATCACAACCCGGAAACATCACCCAAGGAGACCTTCTGCTGTGCTTTCTGCAACCGGACTTGTTTATCTTGGATTGGCCTTTTCAGTCATCAGCGCACTTACAGAAAGCGCGGGATGAGTCCTTCCTGAATCTTCGTTTGCGAAGAAAAGCCAGAGAGAAAGAGAGAGAGAGATTTGACATGGCTCCTTCCTATGGACTCATGAGATTTGTAGTTTGGGGAGGCACCAGCACTCTTTGACAAAGAAGGCTAAAGACTGTGTAAAACTACACATCCCAGGATTTAATAGGAAGGAGCCATGGCAAATAATTAATTTCAAACTGTATTATTTGAGTAGTGTGGATTCAGCCCCAGTTGTTTTTTGCTGGACCTTTCAGCAGCTTTCAATACTATCAGCTTCGTGGCTTTCAGTGCCAAGTATCCTTTTGAATCACCTCACTGGGATGGCACCATTTTTACAGTGGTTCCATTATTTTTGGGAGGGGATTAGCCCAGAAGGTGGTGTTGGAGGTTTCCTGTTTAGCTCCTTGTCCATTAGTCTGTGGAGTGCCTCAGAGTTCTGTTTGTCCTCCATTCTATTCAACATCTACATGAAACTGCTGGGAGAGGTTTTTTGGAGGCATGGGGTTAAATGCTCCCAGTATCTGATGACACCCAACTCTATTTCTCCTTTTCACCTAACTCCAAGGAAGCTGCCTCTGTGCTAAATCAGTGTCTGTTGTCAGCAGTTGATTGGATGGGAAGCTTAATCTAGACAAGACAGAGGTGATCCTGGGCATTCCAAAGGCAGATCAGAGAACAAGGATTTAGCCTGTGCTGGATGGAGCTACAGTCCCTCTGAAGATGCAGGTTTGCAGTTTGGGTGTGCTCCTGGATTCAGTCTAGGCCTAGGCCCAATCTGGTCTGATTGTCTGATGTTCAGAAGTGTATTTGCATATCTGACATCTGTACCTTTCCCTGGAAATGTCAGTTTTGGCCATGATAGTGATACATGCCTTAGTTAAATCCCCTTTGGATTAACTGTAATAGATTACTGCAATGTGCTCTACATAGGGCTGCCTTTGAAAAGTGCTGAGAAACTTCAGTTGTCCCCAAGAGGTGCTGCTATATTGTTAACTGGTGCTGGCTACAGGAATCATACCCCCGCCCCCTTGTTGCAACAGCTCCACTGGCTGCTGATTTGTTTCTGGGTATAATTCACAGTCCTCATTATGACTATAAAGGCTTAGGCTGAGAGGCTATTATATGAAAGAACATACTTCCTGTATGAGTCTGTCTAGGTGCTAAGATCTTGGGGGATGCCCCCTCTCTCAGTCCCACTCCTTCCAAGGCATGTTTGTTGGGACATACAGGAGGGCTCTGAAACTTCCTGGGGGGGCAGAGGTAAGATGGCTCCCTCCTTGCCGTCCTTCTGTTGGCAAGTGACAACATTTCTGTTGTGACATGCTTTTAGGAGTTGAGTGCAAGGGCTTTTAACACTGTGCTATTTGCTATTTTTAAATCTTTTGGTTTTTTAATAGATTTGTTTTAAATTGTTTTAATTTTATGGTTAGTTTAATTGTATTTTATCAATGCAACTTTATATGATTTTCTTAGATTTTTGTAAGTGCTTTTAACTGTATTTGTTTTAGTTTTTTAAGCCATCTTAAGTGCCCATATTAGGTAATTAACCAGCATCCTCATCCTCACAATGTTTTTAGGGTTCAAAAGTAGCCATCACTGACTGCTCTTGTTCCCCATCCCTGAGTATCTGGGCCTGGATGGGATCTGCAGTCTTCTGCCTGAATCCCAGTGTCATTCCATCCAAGGCCACTTGCAGGACATATTTCCTCTCAACCCTTGGTGGGCTCCTTCTTGTGAGAAGTTTCAATAGTTCTATTTTACTAGTATTTATAATGCCTCTGAAACACCATAAAACCAGGGCTCTTCTGCATACCCTGGCTGTGGACGTGGCCCATTTATTCCATGTTACCTGTATGGAACAGGCCAGAGTCCAAACAGGCACGCTATCCTGTCCCTGCTGCTGCTGCAGCAGCTGCATTTTCTTTGCTGACTCAGAAGGCAGGAAGGGGCCCCGCAACATGTGACTGAAGGCCCCCTGCATGTGACCAGCCTTGGCCATATGCTGAGGGACCTCTGCCTGGCTTCCAGGAGAACCACAGAGATTGTGGCAGCAGTGAGGGCTGGCATGATGGATGGGCTCCTGCAGACGAGTGAGGCCCAATCCAGTTTTTGCCAGCAGTAATGGAGCAAACTGGGTATTTTTCTATAATGTTTTATCAGGCCTTTCCTCATCTGAGCCCTCTACCTGCCCTGGGGTGGTGTGGACTGCACAGAGGCAGAATGGGGCAAATGCCCTATGTCATATGGACTTCAGGGCTATGAGATGGGGGCAAGACAGGGTATTTAGCCCATGTAGACAAGCCTCCAGTCAGGTACTACAGCATTATATGCAGAGCTGCAAAACTCTAAGTTATAAATAGTGATCAGTTCCCCTTAAAAAGCTCATGCTATACAATTAATATTTAGATAAGGGCTCCAGAAAAGTATGGACTGTTTTCGCCTAGATTCTAGAGTCATACAAGAAACAACTGAATGGGTTTAGTTTCAGTACAACATTAGGAGATTATCAGACATGTTAAAAACAGCATTTATAGTGATGGCATGAGATCGCAAAAGGGCTTCCTTATCAGATGATGCCGTGCCCCAGCATTATGCAAGCATTCTGCTGCCATTATGAGGGTGGTTTTTTTTTAATTGCCGGGGAGAAGTCGAAAATTGATCTCCTGTAATGTTTGTGTTCCAGATTTTCCTGTGTGCAAGAGGGTGTCCCATTCTGCTGGTGTGATTCCAGTGTCAATGGGTGGTCCCGACAGAACATTTCTGGGTGTGAACAGGAAAACTAGGTACTGTATGCTCTTTTTATGAACTTCCCTATCTTGCTTGCAAGTTTCTAAACATGTATCTGTTCTTTTCTGGATGTTTTCTTTTTAAATTTTGGTGTTTTGGGGCTTTTTAGCATATTCGCATCTTCTCACGAGATGTGCCTAAATCTCGTTCACAGAGAAACGTGGAAGTAAGCGACATTTGCATTGCTGGATTCTTTGGGTGATTTTGTATCATTATTATCGCAGCGTGTGAAAACATGTGCTAGAGCACGAACACTGTAAAATATAGTGCCATAATAACGTTTTTAGGCACTTGTCTAATAATCTCCTTAGTAGAATGTTAGAACAGCAGGATATTTAATTTATAAAAGAAGATATATTAGGCTAATAACTGGCTCTTCCAGATGGTAAATGCATCAGGAGGTTGCAGTATTTGTCATAGTTCTTTGTTGTTTTTGTTTTTTAAAAATATCCAAATGATCTTTGTGCATCCTAGGCTATTTTATGGCAATTCCTGGCATCAGCTGCAACATTTTATTCCAACTCTCAGGTTTGTTTATTTTTAATTCCATGGCAATATTTGTATTCTTATTCAGAACAACAAGAACATACCTATTTCCTCCATGTCATGGCTCTAATGTGTAAAACAGCCAATGGCACATGGGAGCATGCTGTACAGGAAGTCCTCGCTTATCTGACAGCTTAGGGATGACAGCCCTGTCAGAAAGTGGAATTGATTGAAAAGTGGAACCGTTTTTTAAGCTTGCAAATGCAAGGCTGAACACTAGATGGCACCAATTTGACTGAAAGAAAAAAAACAGCGCACTTTGTAGCCAGCAGCAGTGGTCAGAAGAGCAGACCAGGGTTGAAAAGTGTAGTACATGGCTATAATTTAGATCTGTGGAAACATTAAAAAAAAAAAAAGCAGCCCATGGAAAAGAAGGATATGTCTGTATTTTCTAATACAGTATTCCAGGCAGCATTCCAGGATTTAGTATATTGCAGAAAACAGACAAATTTCTGGTTCTGTTTGCTTGTCTCTGAGTGGCATTCATTTGCTTTCAGAATCTAGTTCTCTTTCACAGACTGCATATGACCAAAGTGGTGGTTTATCATCAGAATGGGAATGGTGGTTGTGATGGCAATTCATTTGTAGTACAACTGACTGGGGTGGGCAATTCAGCCCACTTAGCCATTGAAGAAATGGTTCCTGAATTTCCTTAAATTAAAAAATATTGAATTAATTCATACTTAGATCTTCCCTTGCCTTTCTTTCTTTTCCAGCTATCTGCTGCCACTTGGCAGTTAGTTCTCTTACTGTAGGTATGGCTCCGTGTTAGCTGAAACTGGGGCCTCCCTTGTCACTCAGTACTTACCTATTCCATCTGATCAGCTGAATTTTCATTCCTAGGACTCCAACCCCAATATAACCAAACCCATGGTTATATGGGTTTGATCATGGGACCTGTCTTCTCAGATTGTTCCAGAAGTGCTTTGTTGGCATTGCATGTACAAGATCATAGGATTTTAGAGTTGGAAGTGACCATAAGGGACATCTAGTTCAACTCCCTGCCATGCAGGAATATACAGATACACAGATACTTGTCATAATATATGGAAAATATATTTGTGAGGGCTAGTAATGGTGAGGGCTAGTGTCTATCTGTTTGAAAATCTATGTACTTCTGGAAAGTCCAGAGGTCCATTGACACTGCACTATAACTTGAGAGAGGGCCTTCTCAGTGGCTGCCCCTAGACTGTGGAACTCCCTTCCCAGGGATGCCAGAATGATGCCCTCCTAATTGTCCTGCCGACAGCAGGCTAAAATCTTTTTATTCAGACAGGTTTTTAAAACAGAATTTTTTTAAAGAAAGGGGCTAAGGGGTGCTGTACTGTTTTAACTGAACTCTTTTTAAGGACAATTTAAAGAGCTTTAAAATCTTTTTAATGGCATTTTTATTCTTTTACTGTGAACTTTTTTCAAACTGCAAATATTTTAATTCTATTTTAATGCTGTCTTTCTGTATGTTTTTAATTGTATTGTTCTTTTAAATTGTGAGCCACTTTGAGTCCCAATTTTTTTTGGGGGGGGGTTGAACAGGATGATGATGATGATAACTGCCATGGCAACATCTCATGGAATCCTGGGATTGGCAATTTAGGGAGGGATGATTAGAATTCTCGGCCACAGAACTGTAGTGCCTTACTAAAATACAAACCCTAGGATTCCATAGGATGTACCATAGCAACTGAAATAAAATATAGCACTATGTGTAGTGTGAATGGCCCCCAGTTGGCAAGACTTGGGATCTAGTTCTCTTGTGTCTATTCCTTGCTGCTCTTAATTCTCATCTTCAGGTATGCTCAGTAGAATGGCAGGCCTGCTATTCTCTCTGGGCCAGGCCTATGTTTTCTTACCATACCTTAACAACAGATAGACTTAAAATAAAAGAGGTTTGAGTTACTTCCAGAAGACCCTCGAGCTTGGGCTTTGTTCCTGGAGGATGAGAAAACTAAAATAGGGCAGCCAGAAATACCTTGCTTACCCTCCAACCTTTCACTGATGAAAACTGGGAAACATGAGGCCAAGCAACAACAGACTGTTGTCAAGATGTCAAATATTATTAATGAAGACAATCACATATGTTGGGAAAGGCTGCAACCATTTGCTTTTGCCTGAGGGCTCATCTACACAAGTCAGGATATGTCATCTCCCTGCCAGCTTATCCTGGCTGCGGATAAGGCCTGTTGCTCCCTCGTTCCCTCCACAAAACAGGAGGAAGTCCTGATGGGCATGCTGGCCCATTGCTGCCACCACTGCTGCCACCATCTCCCTTGTTCATCCAGAAGGCAGGAAGCCAGCCCACAACATGTGGCCAAGGCCCCCTACATGTGACCAGCCTTGTTCACATCTTGTGGGACTCTTTCCTGCTGTGGAAGAGTGACCAGCAGCTGCAGCAATGGGCTGGCCTGTCAGGACAGGCCCCTGTGTTCACGCAGGGCCCAATCTGTTTCTTTCCAGAGGGAACAGATTAAGCCGGATATAATCTTAAACCATTTTATTGGGCCCTACCCTGCCTTCCCCCTGTTGTAGCCATGTCTCTTCCCAGGGGTTATGAGGACTGCCTGGGGGCAGAATGTGGCAAATGCCATGCATCGTCAGTACTACAGGGCTCTAAGACAGGAGCAAGATGGGTATATTGCCCGTCTAGACAAGTTCCAAATGTACAAGGAAGGAAGGACAAGATTGTGCCCCCTTTTCTCTCCCTGCTGAATTAGTTGAGTACAAACTACTATTGCATTTTGAACTCAGTTTGCAGCAACTGAAGTAAGCTGAGGACAAATGAGGAAAGTGAGTAGAGGAGAGAGAAACTCAGATACTTTAAAAGCAATTGAAAAAGTGGGAAAACAAATTAACAAGGACTGTCCTTGCCAAATTGGGACAGTTGGAGGGTATGACCTTGGCAGTCCTAGTACATATGGACAACACATCAAAGAGTACTCCAGTCAAATCCTAACATCAGCCTAAATATTACATATATTTGGGTGCGTGTAAGCATGTGAATGTTCTAAGAACACAAGAGCAGAAAAGGCACAGAACTGGCACACCATGGCATTTGGCATCTTGAGAATCTTTTCACCTTCCATTTTAAAATAACAATTACTGGATGTAAAACAAAACTGTTTTTGCTTTCTGCACTAAAACTGTGATCCCTAACTGGGTGTAGGCCCACAGTGAAGCTTATTTCTAAATGGAGATGCATAAGACTGGGCTGTGGAAAACACTTAATATGAATAAATGGTTGTCAGAAAACTAGGAATGCAACAGTTTGTGGCTGAGCTCCTACATAGCTCAGCATGGTGTGACAGTGTTGCATGAAGCACTGTGCTACAGTTTCCCTCTCACCACCCCCAGGACTCACTATGGCACTGTGATAGTCCTTCCCTCCCACAGCCAGTCTATTGCTGGCATCACCATAGCCAGACACAGACTGAGAACATCATCCACAGAGATCTGCTGGAGTCATCCTGAGGCCTTAGTGGATGATAGGATAATGTCATCAGCTTGTGTCTGGGTGTGGCCATATAGTCAGATGTTTTTCCAATCTCCTCTGCTCTTCACCAGTGATGGAATGGCTATAGGATGAGGTCTATGGCAGTGCAATAGTGGGGGCTGCAGAGAGAGGAAGAGACTATTAATCTTCACCATGGCAAAAAATAAAAATAAATAACAATTTAAAAAATACCTGTTTTTTATGCCACTAACAGCATGCCAGCCTATGTCTGTATCTGATAGGAGAACCTGCCCTCCATTCTTAACAGAAAATTATGTGGCATTTGTTTCATTCAGATATGTAATATTCAGTGGGCAGGGAATGGTGAAAATGCTTTATTAAACCAAGACTTGCCTTGCTCTCTGTCCTAAACCAGAGACCTACTTGCTAAAGCAGTTTATGCCATTCTGTCAACTTTGCAGCTGCATTTCCTATAACTATATGGTCACATCTTTTGTTATATGTCTTCTGCATCTTTATGTTAGGAAAAGATAAGCTCTCTGGAGTTCATGTTCCATCTTCTGGCAGGAGGAAGGTAGAGAGAGAGATTTGATTTCTGACTCAAAGGAGTTGCTTTTTACTGTGGATTTTCTGTGACTGCGTAGAATACAATCCACCTGCCTATTATGTCAAGTAGAGCAAGCATTTATTTATTTCAAGTATTATATCTCACATTTTAGTTCCACTATAGAACCTCTGAGGTGGCTGACAGTCTAAACAAAACAATCAATAGAACAGCCAGTCATAAAAACAGCTATAAAATAAGTACAGTAAGTAGCAATCATGGCAACCAGATACAAAGCAAGAGTATATAACTTGAAAGTATATCTAAAGAAAAGTTTTTAGCTAACCATGAAGATGTTTTATGGGTCTAGCAAGGCTGCAGGTGGCAAACAGTTCCATAGTATGTGCATCCTTACCAAGAAGGTCTGGTCTCTTGTGCTCTCAAGCCGCACTTTATATATAAGGATCTCTTCTATTGGATTGAAGTGTATGGACAGTTTCACATTTGTGGATTAAGTCATTGGATATCACAGTTCCAAACAGTGTGGGATTTCAAAGGTTAACACCAGCATGTAGGATTGAAGTAAACAGAAAACTAATGAAGGTATCATGTTCATAAATAGAGGTTACTGCCATCCACCTAGCTACCTTCTGTATCAAATAAAGTTTCTTAACACTTTTGTGGACAATTGCATATCAGAGTGCATTAAAACAAATATAACAAATAATCTTCCTTTACTTATCCATTATGACTTTCAGACCTTTAAAATTTGGCTTAAGGAGACAGATGTGCTTTCAAAGAGCCAATATTCCTTTGACCTAAAAAGTATATGGGAAGAACATGACACCTAGGTCAGGCCAAGTTTCTCTCCAAAGTGCACTGCATTCAGGCAAAGATTGTTAGGACAATCTTCTAACTCCTGTGGGAAGTTAAATTAAGCCTGGCTAGGAAGCCCGGACTGATGTGTGGGTCAATTCAGCCACATTTTCATCCATTCCTGAGGCCTTTTAAATCAAAGAGTGGCCTTCATTTTATCAAGAAGTGACTCTATGCAGCATTTGGGGCATTTAGGTGTAAAAACAATTGTACAGTTTTCAGGGATCATAGAATCATAGAACCATGGAATTGGAAGAGAGTATGAGGGACATCTAATCCAACCCCCTGACATGCAGGAATACACAATCAAAGCACTTCCAACAGATGGCCACCCAGCCTCAGTTAAAAAACCTCCACCCATCATGTCATCAGAACTTGTGCTTAATTTTGCTCCTTCACTTCCTAGAGGAGTAACAGCTAGATTAAAGGTTAGAGTGACAACTAGGGGGATACCTTTGTTAACATTTGCTTCACTTCAGTCCTCCTTTGCCAGGCCAATGACTATATTCCTGACGCATTTGGAATTCAACTTAGAACCTCCATATTAATTTTTTCTTCCTTTGAATCCAGGAAAGGGACATTCCAAGAAAGTTTTATCCAGACACATCACCTGGGACCAGCTGTCCCAACTATTAATCAGTTGCACACAGATGTGAAGAGGAAAGTCTGCTCATGTCACTCACACATTCAAAGCTCAATGGCTTGAGAAAGGTTTTCTTCTGTCTTCTAAATCACACCTCAGAAGGATCAAGATGTACTCTTTTCCTTTCTGGAACAGATAATAAGTACAACCAAGGCAGTTTCTGTAACAAGCCCAGGCGTACAGTAACATTGCTATTGCGCTTTAATCCAGGGCCAGGGGTATGTAACTTCTCAGAGATTGAAGTTTCATTGGCCCTCCTAGACCAATGAACCTCCTGGCATGCTTCTACTACCATACCTACTGGTATGATTCTTGTAGGAAACATGGTTTCCTGGCAGCTGAATTTTGTAGAATTGAATTTTGTGGCATTGGCATGTAAATCTCAGTGGCAGCACTGCCATTTTTATACCAATGCCACAAAATTCAATTCTGCAAAATTCAGCTGCCAGAAAACCATGTTTCCTACCAGAACCATGACCTTCTGGGAGTGCAATTCTGCTAAGAAACAAAGTGTGCACTTCTTGCACACCATGTTTTCCTGAAGAATTGTACTGAAATTTGTGATAATGACACCTGTGGCAGCAGGAACCCTGTGGTGGACTGCAAAAATGGCCAGGAAGTCTTATGTGACCTCCTGCACTCTTGGTTACTCAACTCTGCAGTAGGTGATGACCGTTTGCTTGTGTAGTTTAGTGTGGATTTTTTCTGAGTGGTTTAACTGGAGCAACTACAGGACACCCATCTAATCTGATTTATCAAGTTAAACTACACTACACACACACACATGGTCCAGGGCTGTAAGGTTAAGGAGAAGGGTATAATTCTGCAAAGGACCACAGGAATATCACAAACATGTTACATAAGATTCCATTTAAATGAAAAAATGATGCTGTCCTTAATTATTTTTCTCTCATTCTCTGGAACTCACATATCAGTGGTGTATGCCAAATAGGTGAATGAGAATAAATACAACATTGTTCCAGGAATGTGTTAACTCACCTGGAATGTGAATAAGCTCCAGGGAGTTAATTAGTGTGCATTGAAATAGTGCAGATTAGTTGTTTAGTGTGGACCAGTCCTGTATAGTTTAGAGACCATTTTTCCTCAGTTTCCCTTTCATTGTAATAATGCCTTCAGAAATGCATAAGATTAAGGTGGTTATCATCTGTGGTTTATGGCAATGGGACTATGGATATGTAAAACCACCTTCAGACTTTCAGCATAATCATCTCTTTCCTCTCAATGACTGATCAGCTTTAGAATTAGCTAACACACATTGGAAACTGCTTAATGCAGTGTAGATGTGTAAATAGCTATTGCTTAAAATGATTTGTAAGCCGCTCTGATAGCCTTGTGGCTGAAGAGCGGGGTATAAAATAAATAAATAAATAAAAATAAAAATAGAAGATGGAGGTCCTCAAGGCCCCCAGAAGATGCATGAACAGAGGGAGAGGGCATCCTCAGCCTTTGGTGGAAAAAAAAGGTGTCCCTCTTTTACTACTTACTGCTAGGGAAGACCGTGGCAGCTGGTGTCCTTTGCAGCTGGTGGGCCAGAAGAGTGGAGGGGTCACCAAAGACAGACCAGTCTTCTGAATCTGCAGCTATACATATCACAGAAAGGAGACAGTGAGGTACACAGACATTAAGATCCTGAGTGTATGGGAATAGATAGAGGGGGATCTACACAGCCTCAGAAAAGCACTTGCCTTGTGCAAAGAATCAAGTGACATTAAGATGGTAAGTAAAACAACAACAACAAAAACACTGAGAACAACAGCAACAACAATTACCTTTTTCTGTCTATTGCAGTAAAGGAACACAGACAGCATACCTGTGATGAGGAAGGCTAGCTAGAAGCCACTATGGCTCAAGCTGGAAGCAATTATGGCTAAATGGACCAAGCATATAGGCTGATAGAAATTTTCAGTGAAGTTTGCAGAAAACTAATAAATTTATTTAATTAATTTATTTAGGTATTTATACCCTGCTCTTCAGCCACAAAGGCTCTCAGAGAGGCTTACAAATTGTGAAGCGATAGCACTTACACATTTACACTGCTTTATAGTGTGCTAGGCACTCTCTAAGCAGTTTCCAATGTGTGTTAGCTAATAAAAAACAGGACATTCTACTTGCTCCAGTCCTATGGATAAAGTGATCCAACATGTTGTGTACCTTCTGCTTAACTAAGATGTAGACAATCAGTGTATGCAAGTAGTAGGTGTAACTGTAACACAAGTGGAAACATGCATAGTTTTGCTAGTTTACATAAAATAAGCTTGCTTTGAAAATAATATACAAGGGCCTTACTGCACTCCAAAGGAAAGCGGCAAAGAAGCAGAAATGTTCCATTTTCTGTGCTGCCTTACCGCATGACGTTGGGTTTTTTTGTTCCAGTCCTGTGGGGGACCGAGGTAAAACCTCATCTTTTTGCTAACCAGAAAAACCCATTAGCAAAAAGACGTGGTTTTACCTTGTTTCCCCAGGGGACCAGAATGAAAGAATGCTGGAAGGATAATGACATCATGTGGTAAGACAGCGCAGAAAATGGAACATTCCTGCTCCCTTGCTGCTTTTCTTCAGAGTGTGGTAAGGCTATAAGTTGTAATGAAAGTGTCAGAGAAGCATTCAGGTTAAGCTTCTCTGCCATGTTAATTAGGTTGCTTAGCTGTTCTGTAACTATGTTGAAATAAGGTTTGTGTGTTGGGAGGAGTAGCCAGGAGCAGACTAGAGCCAGTGGGAACCAAAGTCAGCAACATTTTGAAGTCAAACAAATGCTGGAGTCTAGATGGCACAGGGGCTGCCTACAATATTTTGTACAATGAAAACATTTTTCTATGGGGAATTCTGAATGGTTGGATAGTCAGCATGTGTGGGCTCTTAAGTTGGTCAGCGACTTTCATGAGAGGTATCCCAAAAAAACCTGCGCTTGGTTAATGGAATCTCTTTCATGGATTTCATGATGTTTCATTGGTCTAATGCACCTGTATTTTATAAAGTTTTCCAATACCAATTTATTGCTGCTTGTGCTTTCATTTTGCTTTTTTGGGGGAAGGGGATGTTGCTTGGGGGGTGGAATGTCAGAGAAGCACTCAGGTTATGCTTCTCTGCCATGATAGTTAGCCATTCTGTAGCCATGTTGAAATGAGGTTTGTCTGTTGGGAGGGATAGCCAGGAGTAGACTAGAGCCAGTGGTAACCAAGGTCATCCAGATACTAGGTATTGCTTGGAGTGTGTGGGAAAGAATGCATGGGCAACGCTCAGGGATGGGGAGTGAGGAGCCCTTAAAATGGAAACCTACATTGCAGCCTCGGTTCTGGCAAAAGCTATGCTACTGTGCTGAACTTGATCTTCAATAAAACTTTCCTGGATTCATCCATGAAGTCCCTTCTTTGTGCTGGGTAATGACAGGGCATTACAGAAAGGAGGGGTAGGGTCAGACTTGACAGTCCTACACTGACAATCTGTCCAAATGGATCTTGCTAAATAAACTGTGTTTTTAATTCATTTATTATTCATAAAAGGATTTTATGCCTTTACTCTAACACCTGCAAAGGTGAGCATAGGGGTGAATGGGATGATGATCGATGATGTAATTTCAGAGCCATAGAAAGGCACTCTTTGGGAAACAACAGGAAATTCTGAGAAGAGCTAACAACTAAGGAGATTATCAGATGGGCCTTTGTAGCCTATTTCTGTCCTGCTACCCCCCCCCCCACCTGCTCCACGGCCAGGCGGCAAATTTAAAAATACCCCCCCCCAGCTGTCAAAATTGCAAACAAACCACAAATACACAGTTTAAAAAATAAAAGCTACCTGGGGAGGGGGAGAAAAAGGGTTTTACTTACCTTGTTGTCTTGATCTCACCTGAAAGTGTCCGGCACAGACCTCCCAGTGATGTCATGTTCCAACGTCATCCCAGGAGGAGAACAGCGATCCTGTTCACTTGACCATTGTTCCATTATGATAACAGAATGGGCCTCTTATTCATGGATTTTTCCGTGAATAAGAGGAAACGGGAGGAACAGGAGCAGAACAGGAGCATCCCAGGACAGGGACAACGTCATCTAAAAGGTAAGCCTTTTAGCGATCTCCTGTCATCCCTGTCCTGGGATATTTTTACTGTCTGATAATCTCCTAAATTCTTTACACAGTTACAGAACATCTGCCAAGCCACCATTCTGCACACCCACTCAGAAGTAACTGTGAGAACCCTCACAGTACAACAGTGAGGACTAGAAGGCTCGGGTAAATGCGTGGGCAGCATGTTGGGAATGGATCTGTAGTCCACTGCAGCATGCAATCATCATAGTTGAAAAGAAGAAAAACAACAGTGCAGTGCAAAAACAATCCTTTGTGTCCACACACAAGGGAACCCTCCCAACTAGGGCTGCCAGGTCAGGACTATGCCTGCAAACCAGAGACCAAAGGATGATCCCTTCTGATTTCACAGGAGGTGGGCCCAGGCAGTGTCAACAAACTACACGATATGTTAAGCATCAACGACAGTTGCCAAGAATATGACATTCAAAGATACCCTCTCCCAAACCAAGTCCAACCAATGAGGAAAACCTACTGTACATATACACACATACGTGTCAGGGCTGGAGAAGATTGGCTAGGCCCTGAGATCTGTGACCCTTGCAACCTACTCATTCTCATTTCAAGTGACCTCTCCTGTCTCCCTGACTCTCAGGGCTCATTTACACTGACAAGAAAATCTGCTTTACATACTTTTGGGTTTCTCTGGTTTGCAGCAACCACGGGCTAGTCCACACAATCACCACACCAGCTGAGGTGAGTTTGGAAGCCCTGTTCACAGACAGCTCTCCCTTTTGAACTCACTCTGTTTCAATAAATCACAGTATGTGTACCCATATGGCTGTGGCTGCTCCAGTTTCCCCCTTGCTCGCATGCATGCGAATGGACATACATCTTTTCCCATGGATCGGAGGGGCTTCATACATCCTATTCAGTGGGGGTATGCAGAGCTAATGATATGGGTAAGCTGATATGCAGTTCTCTGAACAACTGCTGCATATGTGAAAAAATTGCGACAAAAGAACCACTAAAAAGTAACATTAGAATAGGGAAAGAGATTGCCTGCTCCAGGGAGCCTCCTCCTGAACTCTTAGAATCATAGAGTTGGAAAAGACCACAAAGACCATTCAGTCCACCACTCACTCTTCTGCCCACCTACCAAAACTACTCTCCTCGGCCCCACACCGACACATTGCTATGGAGTGTAGTCCACACACATACACATGAACGTCCAGTATTTTTTGCTCAAATCCAGAGTAAATCCCAAATCTTTTTGATCTGGATCAAAGTCCTGAGGTGCTGAAAAGCCCTGGATTTGAGCTGTACATTGTCTGGACAGCTTGCTGTGAAAACGAATTGAGATCATTTTATTTGACCAGTGTAGACAAGCCCTCAGTCTTCCAGGGATGCTGCCTGCTCCTGCTTCTCTAGTGCTCTGCAATACAGGGCAAGCAGTGGGGAAATGAGTGTTATCTCTTATTTTTTATAATACGCAAGGTTTCACCAGGACTAGCTATGGGTAGGTTCAGTGGCTGTCCATTTCACAAAAGAAAATTCTAGATTCCCCTGTATTGAGTTTCCTGCCAGAGAGAAGGAGAGCAGCTTCTGGACAGCAAGTTTCCTGCCAGTTTCAAGAAGGAAGCAACTTCTGGACAGCCATTCTGACTGGGGAGATTGAATTTTTTTTAAAACTATTGGGAGAGGCTGCTTGTTGCTGAGGGGCTTGAACTTCTGACCTTGCCCTTTTACCCTCAAGAGCCAGAGGCGCCCGCCTAACGACGCGCGAATTTCAGTAACCAAACAAAAATACAGCAGACCTAAAAGTACAGCTTAGCATTCTCAGCGTTAACTAAGAGTTCTTAGATTACCTAAAAGCTCTCATCATGGACACTGAGGGGACTGCAGCAGTCACTTGCAACACTTGTGCGATGTTTGTATTCTTGTCTACAGACGTGGAGAACTTCACATGCACCAAATGCAAGCTGGTAGCCCTCTTGGAGGAGAAAGTACAGCAGCTGGAGACATGGGTAGCTACACTTCAACAGATTCGTGAGCAAGAGGTTTTCCTGGACAGAACAGAACGAACAGTCTTGGACGGGGACCACACAGAAGAAGTGGCTACGGAGGAGAGGGTCACTTCACGGACACAGGAAGTAGACAGCTGGAGGAATGTCACACACAGAACAAGAAAATCCAGGGATTCTTCCAGCAGCTTGCAGCTAAAGAATCGATTCGAAGCCCTTTCCCTTATCAAGGACAACGAGGAAGAACAGCATGGACAGACTTCAGGGGTAGAGCAGGGGACCTTGAGAGGACCACCGCAAGGAACAGCAGCTGCGAAGCCTCAGCGGAGGCGTGTGGTGGTGGTGGGGGACTCCTTGCTGAGGGGTACAGAAGCAGTGGTATGTGGGCCTGACAAGATGACTCGGGAGGTGTGTTGTCTCCCTGGGGCAAAGATCTGTGATATGACCGAGAGGCTGACAAGACTCGTCAAGCCTACGGATCATTACCCCTTCCTTTTGGTCCATGTGGGAACCAATGATACTGCAAGGCACAGCTTTCCCAAGATCAGAAGAGATTATGAGGCCCTGGGGAGGAAGCTGAAAGAAATGAACGCACAGGTGGTCATCTCGTCTCTTCTGCCAGTTGAAGGGCATGGTCCAAGAAGGGAGAGGAAAATAGCCGACGTAAACAACTGGCTCCATAGATGGTGTCGCCGAGAACAAATTGGATTCTTGGATCATGGACTGCGCTTCCATGCGGGGGGACTTCTGGCAAGAGATGGGGTGCATCTTACAACAGTTGGAAGAAACATTTTTGCCAACAGTCTCAAGAATTTGATCAGGAGGGCTTTAAACTGAGTCAAATGGGGGAGGGAGACAGTATTCTGGAAGGCAAAAGGGCTGGAGAAAATAGTCAGACTGTCATAGAGGGAACAAGGCAAACAGCGCAAGGACCCAACAGTGGGAGGCAAAAAAACTTGCACAGGGAGCAAGTAAAGGGAACACATGGTCTCAGATGTCTCTACACTAATGCACAGAGCATGGGAAATAAGCAAGATGAACTTGAACTCCTTGCACTACAAAACAAATATGATATAATAGGCATTACTGAAACCTGGTGGGACGAGTCTCATGATTGGAATGTAGGAATAGAGGGGTATAACCTTTATAGGAGAAACAGGCCAGACAGGAAAGGAGGAGGAATAGCATTATATGTCAGGGATATTTACACCAGTGAAGTGATCCATGACATCAATACTGGAAGCCAGGTGGAGAGCATCTGGATAAAAATTAAAGGGGAGGGAAACAACAGGGATGTTATTGTGGGACTCTACTACAGACCCCCAAATCAGACGGAGGAATTGGATGTTGCCTTTCTAGAACAGATGAACATACATGCAGAAAGGAGAGATGTAGTAGTGATGGGTGACTTCAACTATCCTGATATTTGCTGGCAATCTAACTCAGCCAAAACTTCAAGGTCTAGCAAATTCCTTACATGCCTGGAAGACAATTTCATGGTCCAAAAGGTGGAAGAGGCAACAAGGGGGTCAGCTATTTTAGATCTGATCCTAACCAACAGAGACGACCTGGTTAATGGGGTGCAAGTAGTGGGATCCTTAGGTGAGAGTGATCATGTTCTCCTGGAGTTTGTTATACAATGGAAAGGAGAAGCCAGGCATAGTCAGACACGCATTCTTGACTTTAGGAGAGCTGATTTCAGTAAACTCAGGGAAATACTGGGGATGATCCCATGGTCAGGAATACTAAAAGAGAAGAGACCTCAAGAAGGATGGGACTTTCTCAAAAGGGAGATACTGAAGACACAATTTCAAACAGTACCATTGAGGAAGAAAAATGGGAGGTGTCTCAAGAAACCAGGATGGATGACTAAAGAACTTTCAATGGAGCTAAGTTTTAAACGGAACATGTATAGGAAATGGAAAAGGGGGGAAATCACCAAAGAAGAATTCAAACAGATAGCGAACACGTGTAGGAGTAAAGTCAGGAAAACTAAAGCGCAGAATGAGCTCAGGTTTGCTAGGGAGGTTAAGAACAATAAAAAGGGGTTTTTTGGGTATGTCCGCAGCAAAAGGAGGAAGAAGGAAATGATAGGGCTGCTACGTGGAGAAGATGGCAAAATGCTAACAGGGGACAGAGAAAAGGCAGAATTACTCAACACCTTCTTTGCCTCAGTGTTTTCAGAAAAGGAAAAGGAGGACCAACCTGAGGAGAATGGAACAGAGGACACAATAGGGGAAATCCAGCTCAAAATAAGTAAAGAGGTAGTACAGGAATACCTTCTTAATCTAAATGAATTTAAATCTCCAGGAACAGATGAACTACATCCAAGAGTATTAAAAGAGCTGGCAAATATAATCTCAGAGCCATTGGCAATAATATTTGAGAACTCCTGGAGAACAGGAGAAGTCCCAGCAGACTGGAGGAGGGCAAACGTTGTTCCCATCTTCAAAAAGGGGAAAAAAGAGGATCCCAACAATTATCGTCCAGTTAGTCTGACATCAATACCAGGGAAGATTCTAGAACAGATCATTAAACAGAGAGTCTGTGAACATTTAGAAGGCAATGCCATAATCACAAAAAGTCAACATGGGTTTCAGAGAAACAAGTCATGCCAGACTAATCTGATCTCTTTTTTTGATAAAGTTACCAGCTTGGTAGATGAAGGGAATGCTGTGGACATTGCTTACCTTGATTTCAGTAAGGCCTTTGACAAGGTTCCCCATGACATTCTTGCAAACAAGCTTGTAGAATGTGGGCTAGACAAGTTAACTGTTCAATGGATTTGTAATTGGTTGACCGGCCGAACCCAAAGGGTGCTCAGCAGTGGCTCCTCTTCGTCTTGGAAAGATGTGACCAGTGGGGTGCCACAGGGTTCTGTCCTGGGCCCAGTGCTATTCAACATCTTTATCAATGACTTGGATGAGGGAATTAGGGGCATACTTATCAAATTTGCAGATGACACCAAATTGGGAGGAGTAGCTAATACCCTAGAGGACAGGATCAAAATTCAGAATGACCTGGATAGACTGGAGAGCTGGGCCAAAGCTAACAAAATGAAATTCAATACGGAGAAATGTAAAGTACTGCATTTAGGGCGGAAAAATGAAATGCATAAATATAGGATGGGCGAGACCTGGCTGAATGAGACTACGTGCGAAAGGGATCTAGGAGTCCTAGTAGACCACAAGTTGAACATGAGTCAACAGTGTGATGCGGCAGCTAAAAAGGCCAATGCAATTTTGGGCTGTATCAATAGAAGTATAGTGTCTAGATCAAGGGAAGTAATAGTGCCACTCTATTCTGCCTTGGTCAGACCTCACTTAGAATACTGTGTCCAGTTCTGGGCACCACAATTCAGAAAGGATATTGACAAATTGGAGCATGTCCAGAGAAGGGCAACTAAAATGGTGAAAGGTCTGGAAACCATGCCTTATGAGGAGAGACTTAGGGAGCTGGGTATGTTTAGCCTAGAAAAAAGATGGTTTAGAGGCGATATGATAGCCCTGTTTAAGTATTTGAAGGGATGTCACACTGAGGATGGAGCAGGCTTGTTTTCTGCTGCTCCAGAGACTGGAACATGGAGCAATGGGTGCAAGCTCCAGGAACAGAGATTCCACCTCAACATGAGGAGGAACTTTTTGACAGTAAGAGCTGTTCGGCAGTGGAACACACTCCCTCGGAGCGTGGTGGGGTCTCCTTCCTTGGAGATCTTTAAACAGAGGCTGGATGGCCATCTGTCGGGGATGCTTTGATCAAGATTTCCTGCGTGGCAGGGGGGTTGGACTGGATGGCCCTCGTGGTCTCTTCCAACTCTGCAATTCTATGATTCTAGGTAGTATCCATCGATGGGAGGAGACAATGTCCTGCCTTCCCTGCCCTGTTCCCTCCAAGGCCTTCCTCTGCATTCCTCTGCTAAGCTATGGGAATGTTTTGAACAGATTCAGTGTAGCTTTTAAAATTTCAGGTCTAGGGTTGTGCCAATAATGCACATAATTGTCAGGATGCCTCTGAAAGGATGGTTTCCATTAGAAGAAGAGTTAGATTTTCTATGTAGAAAGAGGGGACCTCTTCCATAGGAAACTCTTAAAGCAAGTTGGCTTTGACTTGTTCCTTTTTTGTGAGCTTTTGTGTGTGTGTGTGTGTGAACTGAGTGTGGTGTTTCTGAAAGGCCTGGGAACCCTGCCCCAAGTCCTTGCCCCGGACGCCTGTTTCTGCAGCCTCCTGTTCTTTGCCATAATTTCTTGTTCTTAATTTGATTCTTATTAATGTGAGCAGCCTGGGTCCTGGTAAATCAGCCCTGAGCTCATGTGGGAGGGGGTTTGGGATGGATTTTCTCACCAGACAACAAGGCCAATCAACCCTTTATAATTGAGCATGAATGGACTGTGAGGAGGCGTAGCTCTTTGGGGAACAGCCTCAGCTGGCAACCCAGGGGAATGTGGTCCTATTGAAATCATACTTCATTACCATGGAGAATTATAACTGTGCCTCACTTAGGAGAGGCAAATGAGGAGGGGCTATTAAACAGAAATAAATGCCCTCTCCCCCGCCCTCCCTCAAAAAGCAAGCTGGAAGCACTGCCCTGGTTTAATCTCTGCACTTTGCTTTTCCCTTATAGTGATTTCCCTCAGTGGAGCAAATCAAATATGCCGAAAAGTTCTGGGGAACAGAAGGAGGAGAAAATATATTATTAATAATGATGATAGTAATAACAATAACAATTTTTATTCAAATGTAATCCATTCATCTGAAATTTATTGCAGATGTTGAAATAATTTATTGTGGGGGAAACTACATTTCCCACAGTTCTTTGTGCATAGATTCAGATACAACCAGTTTCTCTCAGAGAATATAATCTATGTTTTCTGCAGAGACTGTTTTTTTTAAAATTAAAAGTTTACAGAATCTCCCAGTCAGTATGGCCACTAATATTGAGAGTTGCATAGCAATCAACCATTCCGATCTGCCAGGGACAGTCCTGATTAATTCTCTGTCATCCCACTTTTTCAGCTGCTTGTAAAATGTCTCAGTTTCTTTCTCTTCAGACTTTATCAGATGTGGGGAAATGTGGCAAAAACCACATCCCAAATTGCATCATAAGAATGAGACAATAACAGAAAGGGTGAAATTATCAGACGCCTGCATCCTCATCCATTCCCAGGGCATTGTGCTGGTGCAGACAAGGCATCACTTTTTTATTGACAGGCTAAGCAGTCAATAAAAAGTGATGCCTTATTCACACCTGTGCTATGCCTCTGGAACAGCTGTATGAAAACATTGGCTGATAATTTTGCACTTTTGTGTTATCATCGCGTCCTTATGATGCTTCATGCGTCTAATAAAGTCTTTCCTCCCACTTGTCCCCTTCATCCTGGCTCATTTCAATGGTTGTAAACTGAGTTCAAAGTACAAAGGTTCTTTAGACTCAATTAGCCCAGTGGGGGGAAAGATGTCCAGAAAGCAACTAGGTACCAGAAAAGTATAAACAGCACTAGTCTGGGAAGGGAGCCAACTGTTAATTAGCTCACAGGAATGCAAACACAGTCAAATATTTAGTCCAGTAACACAGTCCAAAAGGTCAGAGGCTTATGGCAATCAGTTAGCGTGGCCCAAAGCAGTCCATGGGTCAACAAGAGCAGGCAGCAGAGTAGTCAGGGACAGTCCAAGGTCTAAGCACGAGTCAAGGTAACAGAAGTCAAGATAACTGGAATCCAGGCACTGAAGTCAGCAGGAAGCTTTCACTGGGAAGATCAGTTAATCTCTGTAAAACCTCCATTGCCTCCCAGCATATACAAAGCAATCAAGGCTTTGTCAGGTGTTTCTTAATGAGCAGGTTTTTCTCATAAAGTCTCAGAGATTTCCTTTTGAGCTTCCTTTTGAGCTCGCTGCTGGGTATACGATGGTGGAGATAGGTCCATCTCTTCTTCTTTGTCCTTATCTGAATTGGCAGGACTCTCTGCTGGGACTGAGGCCAACCCACTCAGACCAGGCTGTTCCTCTGCTCGAGCCTCTAGGTTGGCAGGGTTCCCTGCCATGTTCTCCTCTGACTCTATAGCCTCATCAGGCTCACAGGGCATGACAAAAGAACATGAGGGGGCAGAATCTTGTTCTCCCCAGTAGGCACAGGCAAAAGCTAACTCCTGCAGCCTCTCCTAGCTTGTGTGTTTTTCCTCACTAATAACTTTTGCCATCTTGACCACACTCTGAGGATGCTTGGCCAGACACATCCCCATTTTCATCTATGAAATGTTGTAGGATATGGAATTGTAGTTCCCAAAGTAACATTTCCAAGGTCTATTTTTTGTTGGTTGATATTCTGAAAATATCAACCCCTGCCCCAGTTCAACTGATTGTAAAACAACCACACAAAGCATGGTACAATCTGCTTTCTATTCATGCAATAAGGGTTCAAATTAAAGGAGTCTTATAACCAATTTAAAAGGAAATCAAACTGGAGAGACAGGGACCAAGGGTGGGGCGGATTACTTGATTTTTAAAATATCTAAAACATTGCTATAAAAGAACAGGAATTTCTTGATACTTTTGAGGGTAGTAGCAGCAGCTCTGACTTCAGACTGCATCAAGTAGAGAGGTAGCATATTAGACAATGCATCTAACACATTTCTTCATTGAATTATCAGAAACCTATATATAGATAATAAACTCAAAGGTTAGATCAAGGCATAATAGTCACCAATACAACTGCTGTTCTGGTAGTACTGTATATGCAGGAACTACAAGAGTTGGACCAAAGATATTCAGTGGTTTCTGAATCCAGTGTGGTTCCTGCATCCAAATGCAGCAAAAAAGGGAATGGCAAGAAGGGAATAATTTGATGGTAATGTATCAATTGTCCTTGAGAATTGGTGGTATTCACCTCAGTTTGCCAAGTTTTTATAGTCTTTTAGTGTCCGCATGGGCCTAAGGTACCCACCTTGACTCTGGTGCTGGCACTCCTCGTGATGTATGGTTACTTCTGGGGAGGCAATTCAGTTCTGAGCTCTTAACCCCATAGCCCCCACATCCTGAAGTGGGCCCCAGACCAGGATCTTTGGTGGGCCCCCCTACCTACTGCTAAGGTTAAGGGCAACAAGCTGCCCTACAGGATTCAGGATAAAAATTAAAATAAGTCAGTTTAAATGATGACACCAAAGTAATATTTATATATTTTTAAAAAATTAAATGGATTTACATAATAAAAACTTACAGTAATATCACACTGGGCCCCTCTCCTAATCCTGGGCTCCCAGGCCCCCAGGCTAGAGACCTGTCAGCTCCCCCCTTGTGGGGGCCATGCTTAACCTGACTTTGCCCTGCACTAATAAAAGTCTGAACTTTTCCAGAAACCCTGGAGTGGCTGGAGTATAATGTTCCAGACTGGTCCTTGATTAAGCAGCCAGTACAGACAAGGCTTATCACAACAGTAGAATATTTGAAACTTCCCCCAAGAATGAATGAAAGAAAGGATCATGGGTTCTCTTCTCAACCACAGAATGATTCTACAGGTTGAGTCTCCCTTGTTCAAAATGCTTGGGTCCAGAGGAATTCTGGATTTTGGAATATTTTGGATTTTGAGATACTTGCATATACATAATGAAATATCTTGGAGATGGGACCCAAGTCTAAACATGAAATTCATTTATGCTTCTTATATACCTTATATAGATAGCCTGAAGGTATTTTATACATAATATTTTTTTTATAATTTTGTGTATGAAACAAAATTTATGTCCATTGAATCATCAGAAGCAAAGGTATCACTATCTGAGTGTGTATCTACACTGCAGAAATAATGCCGTTTGATACCACTTTAACTGCCATGGCTCCATCCTACAGAATTTTGGGATTTTTCGTTTTGTGAGGCAACAACACTTTTTGGCAGAGAAGGCTAAAGACCTTGTAAAACTACAGATTCAAAGATTCCATAGGATGGAGCCATAGCACTTAAAGTGGTGTCAAACTGCATTATTTCTACTGTGTAGAAACTTCTACTGATGCACCCTCAGCCACCCATATGGACAATTTTGGATTTTGGAATATTGCAGATTTCATCTTAAGAAAGAAAGCATATACTTACACAGCTTTGCTTTGACCACTCACTTTCCACTCTTCTGCCTTTGCTGCTAGGATGAGCTATAAGAAATGACAGAGGCTGAAAGGGAGGGCAAGTAATAATGTAGGTTTGACAATGGCCAAATGCAGGATAAGTGTCAAATGGCAAATTTTGCCCAAGAATAATGTCAGTGTACAAATGGATGGAGTTCTGCTGTAGCAGTCTTGACTTAGTAGGTGTTTCCCTTTTCTTTCTCAGGCGGTGTGAATCTATGGAGGGTCTTCTTGCAGGTGACTATTCTACCTGAGTACCTGTCCCACACTGTGGTCAGATCACATATTTTTTCATTGCCTGTGGAAAGCTACTGGTTCCTGCCTTCAAGCTGTCTTTAGGCCTTCCTAAGCTGGAGAATCATCTGACTCCCCAGCCACAGTCTCTCATTAGAAAGAAATTAAAAGCCACTCAATTTTGGCTAATATCCCTCTGTAGGCCTTTAACTCCACCTGTGACTAACCCATCCATAATAGCTCTGTTTTAGTAGCTTGGGCTGATGTATCCTCAATTAATTTGGGAGGAGATTGCCATCGCTCTTTGTCTTCCAGCCTCTCCCTCTGACATCTTTTTCATTGACTGCAACCCCAACCCATTTGCCTATTTTGCATTTTCTTTACACTTTCACCCCTCCTCCCAGGATTTTCTTTCCAGTTTTTTTTCCCCCACATATGCACCATTGTGTTTTTACTTTCTATTTCATCTCCTGGTCATAAAAATTTCCTTAATCTCTCTCCTGGTCTTAGAAGCACCATTCTCTCCCTCCCTCTCTCCCTCCCTTTTTGATCTTATGGTATTATTTCATTTCTACCGTTTGCACTTTCTTTCCTTTTCCCTACATTAATTCTCCCCTTTCCCATTATAATCTGCCCCCTTTCTCCTTTCCTCTCCTTTTTTTAAAATCTCAGACTAGGCCTCAAATAAGCTCTCCTTCCCCATTTCTCCCCCTTAATTTATCTTGATTATTATTAATGATAAAAGCTAAAACATCACATCAGTAATTTCTCAGTGAGTTTTGCAATGAAGCTGGGGCCTTCATGGCCCCTCCCGAGTCCCACAAATTTTACTTTTGCAATTTCACGCCTTTGGTTATTATCACGCTGCTTCGTCCCTGCTTGGCCTCTCAGTGCCCCTCCCCCTACTCTGGAGAGAGTACTTAAACTTGTTTTCATTCCCTTATTCTTTATTTTTTTTAATGTCCACTCTCTCTGGAGCCAGTAATGTTCCTCCACTTTTTTTCTCTCCCATTTTCTGTTAATTCTGCACCATCTGCCTTAGCATCTGTTAAAAATAAAATTTCCCTTACAATGAGAAGCCGTCACTGCTTTGCTTCCCAGTTCCCAGAATTTCTTACCACTGTTTTCAAAAACTCTTTCCCTCTTGGGGTTAACTCCAGCTCCCTAGCTCCTGTTCCCCATACCACAGCATCTTAGATTCCCTCTAGGAGGTCTTCAGTCAGGATAGGATATGAACTTTGTAAAATAGTTAGAGAAGAGTCGCATATGAGAACATTTCCAAACTGCACTCATGCACACCCATACATGGATAAGGCACATGCTGGAGTCCACTGGCAAAAAAGGGCATGTATACATGGAGCAAGAAATCCAGACAATTATTTATTCAGATACACCTGCTCTGAAACCCAAATGCATAGAAACCCACAGGTACTGTAAGTCAGAATCCTAAGACTGCACCAAATTGCTTCACAAAGTATAACATACAAGTGAAAAAATTAGTGTACAACTTCATTCTAGTACATATGTCAGGCAGCTGCACATCTTTTCCCCCCACCCCACTATATACTTCATAGATACAGTTTGGGGAAACTGGCCAGTTGAGATACTCTGCCATGTCTCTCTGCAATGGATATAAGCAGATGCCTCACCTGTTCTGTGTGCTGGGGAGCAAACATGCATACATCCAATCCCATTGTAATAGCTTGTGGAGGAGACCACTCTGGACTTAGAATGGAAGGGGAATCTAAACCCAGATTTTCAGCTTATCATAGACTGCATTCAACAAATTCTACTAATAATCACATTTGCTATTGCTACAGGTTTGAAACAGTGTATGGCATGAGGGGGATGACAACATTTGGCCCTTTCACCAAGATATATGAAGTTCTGTCTATGGTAGTTACTTCCACTATGGAGTAGTGCTATGGGATGGAACTGCTGATTTGGTTAAGAGTCCCTTACCACTTAACTGATTTGGTTAAGTAATTTGGATTTGGCTCTGGTTTTGTTCAAGCTAGTTTGGACCTGATCTGGCTTGATTCAGAACTGAATCTAAACTGAAATCCAGAAATCTGAAAATGTATGTCTCCCATTAAATTTCATAGGGAAAGAAACATACAAAGTGGCTTTCTGTATTTTTTACATAAATGAAATTTAGACACATCACAGCTGCCTCTGAGAGGAAGTAGGGACTTTCCACTTTTAAAGATTTCCTTTAAAAATATCTATCACCATTTTGTGAAGTTGAAGGCTTTCATGCCCTGCATCCATAGGTTTTCTGTGTTTTTTTTTTTTTTTTCCTGGGCTGTGAGGCTGTGTTCTGGAAGGGTTTATTCCTGACGTTTTGCCTGCATCTGTGGCTGGCATCTTCAAAACCTCTCTGAAGATGCCAGCCACAGATGCAGGCAAAACGTCAGGAATAAACTCTTCCTGAACACGGCCTAACAGCCCGAAGAAAAAAAAAACACGGAAAAATTATCACCATATTTTTTCCCCAAATACTTTGTGGGGATTGATCCCACCAAATTTAAGAAAGCTAGATCCAGTGGGTTTTGTGCTACTCACCTCTAAAGTCTGTGTAACATAAGGATTGCTAATATAGTCCTGGTATTCAGGTATTCCTTACTATGGCACTACTTATCCATGGTGGTGGGATTGCATGTTCCTCTGAGTGAAGAGGCTATGCTGCTAGTTGCAGTGCTGCTAGTAGGGTCAGACAGGTTTTTGCTGAGGAGCCATACCAAAGATGCCAAATAGCTACTGGGCAGCAGCGGTAGTGGAGGGTGGGGAGAGACAGTGGCAGAGGATCTCTCAGAAACAGTAGCACCATAGCTAATGCTTGTTAATACTGAGCAGAAGGAAGCACATTAAACCCCTTTTGAATGTCTTTTACCATGAAAATCCAATGATGATGATACAATCCCAAATGAAACAGGAGATGGTGCCAGAAGATGAGATTCCCAGGTTGGGCACAGCAGAGAACAATTATGAGAAGTGCTGTGGCTAAAGCTGAAAGGTCATGCAGTTGCTGATGTGCTCACAAGTGAAAGGAAAGTCTGAAGCTGCACTACAGGAAGATGGATTGTGAGAAGGATGAATCAAGGGGATCTAGACATAGTAAACAAAGAAATGGAGGTATAAACATTGCAATACATGGGATGAGCAAGCTAACGATTACAGGACTGGAACATTTTGAGTCAGAGAATTACAGTGTTTTACTCTGGAAATGAGTAAATGAGGTGCATTAATAGTGAGGTAGCAAAAGCAGTCAAAGGATATATTGCAAATTCTGGCTTAAAAATACCAGTAAGACTTCAGGGAAAACCCATCAGTATAACCATAATCCAAGTTTATGCTCCAACTACAGAGGCAGAAGAAGAAGAAATTGAAAGAGCCTGTGCTGGAGTCCAGGAGGAAATTGATCATATACCAAAATAGGACTTGTTAATCATAGGCAATTGGAATGCAAAAGTAGGAAACAAAGCAGAATCAACTGCAGTAAACACAGGGCCATTGCATTAATTTCCTGTTCAAGCAAAGTCATGCTCAAAATTCTACAACAAAGACTTTTAGAATATGTGGAGTGAGAAATTCCAGATATTCGAGTTGGATTCAGGAAAAGAAGAGGTACTCAAGATCATATTACAAACATACATTGCATAATGGAATGCACCAAATAATTTCAGGGGAAAAAAATAACTCTGTGCTTTATGGATTTTAGCAAAGCCTTTGATTGTATAGCTCATGTAAAATGATGGCTCACTCTTAAAGAAATGGGTTTGCCACAATATTTGATTGTCCTGGTGCATAACCTGTACTCAGGACAAGAGGCTAACCATCAGGACAAAATATGTTTAACATTTGTTTGCTTGTTTGTTTATATTATTTCTGTATCACCTCCCAGCCCACAATGGTGCCTGAGGCAATTAAAAAGGAAGTAAAAAATAAATAAAAAGGTAAAAACATTTTAAAAACATATTAAAAGACTCTAAAATCTCCTGTAAGCAACCTAAAAATAATTCTAGAATCCAGTTTTGAAACCATTAAAACAGCAATTTCAAACACTGAATAGCATGTGGAACAGCACAGTTTTGGCTGACCACCAGAAGCTTAAAAGAGATGGGGCCAGCCTAACTGTCTTGAGAAGGGAGTTCCACAGTCAAGGTACTGCTTGTAGGTTGAGCATAGCATATGCAAAGCAAGAGCCTTCCGCTGAGTTATTGAAACTGCCTGGGGGAGGAGTTAGCAGCCACTAGCTCTATTTAACTGCTGCTACAGCCTTTCCAGGTTAATCTTGGAAAAGGAGCAGAAGGTAAGTTGTGTGAGAGGGGTCAGCCTTCATTTTCCAACTGTCTTTTTAAAGGCTTTCTGGGGGTTTGCTGCTGCAGTCTTTCCAGGTTAATCTTGGAAAATCAGTGGCAAGCACCTTGCAGCACACACAGTTCTAACATAACAGGGGCATAGGAGCTCTTCTGATTAAGAAGGCCAACAGGCATTGGGCAGAGGCGGTGATACCAGAAGAGTTGGGACAGGGAAGCCAAATGTTCTCTTTCAGTGACTACTTAAGAAGACTGAATATGCAGAGTGAGGGAGCTGCAGTCACATGCAATACCTGTGGGATATTTGTCTTCTTGCCAGTGGGGAGCTATATCTGCAGCAAGTGCAAGTAGGTGCCCTGCTGGAAGAGAAGGTCAAGCATCTTGAGGACAGGGTATCTACTCTTCTGAACATTAAGGAGCAAGAGGTTTTCTTGGACACAGTGGAGAAGACTATCCTGGATGTGGAACACACCAGAGAGGTGTCTGCAGAGGAGGCCATCTCCCATACACAGGAAATGAACACTTGGAGGAATGTGACACAGAGAAGTAGAAAGGCCAGGGATCATTCAGCCAGCTTGAAGCTACAGAATCAATTTGAATCTCTCTCTCTTTCTAGAAAAGAAGAGGAAGAGCAGCAGTGCCAGGTCTTAGGGAACATACAGGAAACCTTGGTAGATCCAGCACATGAAGTGGCCTCTGCCAAGACTCTAAGGATGAGGGTGGTGGTAGTAGGGGATTCCCTGCTGCAAGGAACAGAAGCAGTATGCAGGCCTGACAAAATGTCTCGGGAGGTATGGTGTCTCCCTGGGGCGAAAATTCAAGATGTAACAGAGAGGCTGGCAAGACTCATCAAGCCTTCTGACCATTATCCCTTCCTTTTGGTCCACATGGGAACCAATGATACTGCAAGGTGTAGCCTCCAGAATATCATGAGGGATTATGAAAACAAGGCTGTCGGTGACGTCCCAGAGGGCCTTCTCCGCTGCTGCTCCCAGATTATGGAATGGCCTGCCAGACGAGATCCAGCTTATTAACACCTTAGACAGCTTTTAAAAAGCCGTCAAGACGGATCTTTTCTGGCAGGCCTTTCCTGAATAACTATCCCGGCCCAAGACTCGGCTGTCCTCCCTGAGCTGTAATCAGATTTAAAAAAAAACCACTATTGTATGTTTTAATCTTTTTCTAATTTATATATTTTTAATTTACTGTATGTTTTTAATCTTTTATAGTTTAATATTATTTTAAGGGGGGGTGGGCTAGGGTACTGGGACTATGGAGTTTTTATATTGTAAGCCGCCCCGATTGCGTTGCAGAGGGGCGGGATAGAAATAAATTTTATTATTATTATTATTATTCAGTAGGAAGCTGAAGAACCTGGATGCACAGATACTCATTTCGTCTGTCCTTCCAGTGGAAGGGTATGGGCCAGGAAGGGAGAGAAGAATAGTGGAGGTGAACAACTGGCTACGCAGATGGTGCCGCCGGGAACAATTTGGCTTCCTGGACCATGGGATGTGGTTTCAGGGAGGTGGACTTCTGGTAAGGGATGGGTTGCACCTCATAGCAGTTGGCAGGAATGTTTTTGCTAAGTGTCTGAAAGATCTTTTCAGGAGGGCTTTAAAATGAGTTGTATGGGGCAGGGAAACAGTATTCTTGAAGGCAGGAGTTCATCGAGTGCTAGAGATAATAGCCCAAATGTTATATAGGGAACAAGGCAAATAGCAGAACAACCCAACAATGGGAGGAACAAACTCTTTAAAAGGCAGAGTGGGGAAATGGCCCATGGTCTTAGATGTCTCTATATGACTGCACATAGCATGGGAAATAAACAGGATGAACTTGAACTCATAGCACAGTAAAACAAATATGATATAATAGGCATCACTGAAACCTGGCAGGATGAGTCTTATGATTGGAATGTACTAATAGAGGGCTATAATTTATTTCAGAAAAAATAGACCCAACAGGAAGGGTGGTGGAATAGCATTATATGTTAAGAATGTGTACCCCTGTGAACAGATCCATGACTTAAATCCTGGGAGCCAGGTTGAGAGCATCTGGGTAAAAATTAAAGGGGAGAGAAACAGCAGGGATGTTGTTGTGTGTGGGGGGGTCTACTACAGACTTCCAAGCCAAACTGAGGACTTCGATGATGCCTTCCTGTAACAGATGACCGCACATTCAGAAAGGAGAGATGTAGTAGTCATGGGAGATTTCAACTATCCTAATATTTGTTGGAAGTCCAACTCGGCCAAGAATTTACGATCCAACAAATCCCTCACTTGCCTTGCACACAATTGCATTGTCCAGAAGGTGGAAGAGGCAACAAGGAGATCAGCTACTTTAGATCTGCTCCTAACCAATGGGTGTGGTAGCTGATTTCTGCATCATGGGGATGTCCTGGTTAATGGAGTGGAAGTGGCAGGATCCCTAGGGGGGAATGATCTTGTTCTCCTGGAGTTTGTTATACAGAGGAAAGGGGAAGCCAAGCATAGCCAGACATGCATTCTAGACTTTAAGAAAGCTAATTTCAGAAAACTTAGGGAATTACTGGGTGTGATCCCATGGTTAGGAATACTAAAAGAGAAAGGAGTTCATGATGGATGGGAGTTTCTTAAAAGTGAGATATTGAAGGCACAACTTCAAACAGTTCCAGTGAGGAGGAAACATGGCAGGTGTCTAAAGAAACCAGTATGGATGCCAAAAGAATTCTCAACTGAGCCAAAACTTAAAAAGGACATGTACAAAAAAATAGAAAAAGGGAGAAATCACCAAAGAAGAATTCCAAAATATAGCCAGCTCATGTAGGGGGAAAGTCAGAAAAGCTAAAGCACAGATGGAGCTCAGGCTTGTTAGAAAGGTTGAAAACAACAAAAGGGCTTTTTTGGTTATGTCCATAGCAAAAGGAAGAAGAAAGGAAATTGTAGGGCTGCTGCGTGGAGAAGATGGCAAAAGGCTAAGAGGGGACAGAGAAACGGCAGAACTACTTAACACCTTCTTTGCTTCATTCTTCTCCCAAAGGGGGAACAGAGCTCAACTTGGGGAAAATGGAGCAGATGATACTGTAGTGGAAACACAGCACAGAATTGGTAAAGAGGTAGTTCAGGAATACTTGGCCAGTATAAATGAATTCAAGTCTCCAGGGCCAGATGAACTTAATCCAAGAGTATTAAAAGAACTGGCAGAAGTAATCTCAGAACCACTGTCAATAAACTTTGAGAATTCCTGGAGAACAGGAGAGGTCCCAGCAGACTGGAAGAGGGAAAATGTTGTCCCCATCTTTAAAAGGGGGGGGGGGAGAAGACCCAAATAATTACTGCCCAGTCAGCCTGACATCAGTGCTAGGAAAGATTCTAGAGCAGATCATGAAACAGACAGTCTGTAACCACTTAGAAAGGAATGCTGTGATCAGTAAAATTCAACATGGATTTCTCAAAAACAAGTCATGTCAGACTAATTTTATCTCTTTTTTTGACAGAGTTACAAGCTTGATAGATGAATGAAATGTTGTGGATGTAGAATCATAGAATCATAGAATTGCAGAGTTGGAAGACACCACGAGGGCCATCCAGTCCAACCCCCTGCCACGCAGGAAATCACGATCAAAGCATCCCCGACAGATGGCCATCCAGCCTCTGTTTAAAGACCTCCAAGGAAGGAGACCCCACCACGCTCCGAGGGAGTGCGTTCCACTGCCAAACAACTCTTATTGTCAAAAAGTTCCTCCTCATGTTGAGGTGGAATCTCTGTTCCTGGAGCTTCCATCCATTGCTCCGTGTTCCAATCTCTGGAGCAGCAGAAAACAAGCTTGCTCCATCCTCAAGATGTAAATCAAGATGTAGTGTATCTTGATTTCAGTAAGGCTTTTGACAAGGTCACCCATGATATTCTTGCAGAAAAGTTAGTAACCTGTGGGCTAGACAATGCAACTGTTAAGTGGATTTGTAATTGGTTGACTGATGGAACCCAAAGGGTAGTCACCAATGGCTCCTCTTCATCCTGGAGAGAAGTGACTAGTGGGGTGCCACAGGGTTCTGTCCTGGACCCAGCACTATTCAACATCTTTATCAATGACTTGGATGCTTATCAAGTTTGCAGATAACACCAAATTAGGAGGGGTAGCTAATATTCCAGAGGACAGGATCAGAATTCAAAATGACTGTAACAGATTAGAGAGTTGGGCAAAAATTAACAAAATGCACAGATATAGGATGGGTGACAACTGGCTTGATGGCAGTACATGCGAAAGGGATCTAGGAGTCTTAGTGGACCACAAGCTGAACATGAGTCAGCAGTGTGATGCGGCAGCTAAAAAAGCCAATGCGATTCTAGGCTGCATTAATAGGAGTATAGTGTCTAGATCAAGGTAAGTAATGGTACCACTCTATTCTGCTTTGGTCAGACCTCACCTGGAATACTGTGTCCAGTTCTGGGCACCACAATTCAGTAAGGATATTGACAAGCTGGAATGTGTCCAGAGAAGGGTGACCAGGATAGTGTAAGGTCTGGAACCCATTATGCCCTATGAGGAGTGGCTTAGGGAACTGGGCATGTTTAGTGTGGAGAAGAGAAGGTTGAGAGGTGACGTAATAGCCATGTTTAAATATTTGAAGGGATGTCATACTGAGGATGGGGCAAGCTTGTTTTCTGCTGCTCCGGAGACTAGGACATGGAGCAATGGGTTCAAATTACAGGAAAAGTGATTCCACGTAAACATTAGGAAGAACTGCCTGACAGTAAGAGCTGTTTGGAAGTGAAATACAGTGCTTCGGAATGTGGTGGAGTCTCCTTCTTTGGAGGTTTTTAAGCAGAGGCTAGATGGCCGTCTGTCGGGAACGATTTGATTGTGTATTCCTGCATGGCAGGGGTTGGAGTGGCTGGCCCTTGAGGTCTCTTCCAACTCTGTGATTCTATTATTCTATCCTATGATTCTAGGATTAAACTTGGAGGAAGGAAGCATGAAAATTGGAGGAAGGAACACCAACAATTTAAGATATGCAGATGACACCATACTGCTAGCAGAAAATAGCTAAGACTTGGAGGGATTACTGAAGAAATTCAAGGAAGCAAGTGCGAAGGGAGGTTTGGAGTTGAACATTAAGAAAACAAAACAAAAACAAAACAAAAGGACCACAGATGATTTACATAACTTTAAGGCAGATGATGAAGACATTTAAATAGTTCAAGATTTTCCACACTTTGGCTCAGTTATTAATCAGAATGGAGACTACAATCAAAAAATCAGAATACTAGGAATTGGAAGGGCAGTTATGAAGGAACTAAACAAGATCCTGAAGTGTAAAGCATATGAAAGTCAGAATTGTCCATGCTATCCAATTTCTCATTTCTATGTATGGTTGCAAAAGCTGGACAGTGAAGGAAGCTGATAGTAAGAAAATCAACTCATTTGAAATGTGGTGTTGGAGAAGAGTTCTACAAATACAGTCGACTGCTAAAAACACAAATAAATGGGGCTTAGAGCAAACCAAGCCTGAATTCTCCCTAGAAGCCACAATGACTAAACTGAGACTGTCGTATTTTGGTGATATGAGAAAACATGCATGACTTGCTTCAAAAGACAATAATGCTTGGTAAGGTAGAAGGCAGTGGGAGAAGAGGAAGACAGCATTCCAGATGGACACTCAGTCAGGGAAGCCACAGCCTTGAGTCTGCAAGAACTGAGCAGGGCTGTTGATGATAGGGAGACTTGGGGGTCTCTCCTTCATAGGGTCACCATAAGTCAAAGCTGACTTGACAGCAGAACAACAGCAACAATTCAGGCATTCAAAACTGGGTTAAAATAAAGCTATGAGCAGCTCAGTCTAGCCCCACTTCCTTCCCTCATTGCTGCCTTCACATGGGGAGCAGTAATCTAAAAGTTGCACCTCTTCTATGTGTGGAGAGTTATGGGGTGAGTGAGGGTGGTAGTTCTAGCTTGCTTTCTCTGTTCCCTTGTTAATTTGTACTAGCCTTTGAATACCTGACTAGAGCTTCTGTTTGTTATGTGTTCCGTCAGACTGAAAGCAGATTTAAATCTGCAGAGTAAAATCAAAACCATAGCTTATCTTCCAAGGCCAAAATGGTAAGATACATGATGCTGCCTAAAAATGCCTACAAAAAATACTGAGACCACTTCATCAACAAATATAAGGAGTAAGGAAGGATGAGAGAGGAAGGAAAAGGGCATTATAGGAGATTTTCAGACCTGCCAAAATGCCGGTTTGCCGCGCGAGCAGCCTCCCGAGACTGCTGCGCGGCAAGGGTCTACTTCGGACGACGCTGTGCCTCTCGCGAAACCGTCCGTGTCACTTCCGTGAAGCTTCGGACGGCTCAGCGCCATATTTCAATCACGGAGGTTGCCCATGATTGAAATATGGCGCTGAGTCGTCCGAAGCTTCACGGAAGTGACACGGATGGTTTCGCAAGAGGCACAGCGTCGTCCGAAGTAGACCCTTGCCGTGCAGCAGTCTCGGGAGGCTGCTCGCGCGGTAAACCAGCATTTTGGCAGGTCTGAAAATCTCCTAAGCTTGGATACTGGCTGGATGAAGGAAGGAAGCACAAGCACAAAATGAGCACCAAAATCTTTTCTTCTGATAAAAGAGAGCCAGGAGAGAGTAAAAGTCCTGAAACACTGTGACTGCAGAGTGGTGCCAATATTTTACTCCACATTGGCAGACAGAGCTGCCAATGAACAAATTCCAGCTTTGTCCAATCCCTACACCTAGGAGATTATCAGACAGGAACCAAAAAAGCATTCCTGTCCCACAGTCTCCACTCCCACCCCTGCCCTGTCCCTGTCATGGCACAATCACCCTCCCCACCTCACTTACCTCCTCTCCCATTGACAGGACAGCCCAGGAGTGAACGGAGCTCTAACACAGCTCCCTTCACTTCCTGGATTGAAATCTCGTTGATTCTTATGAGAAGATGTGAGTGCGGGAAATTAAAAAATAAAAATAAAAAGAACACAAAAAAAATTACAGGAAGTACAAAAACACACTTTAAAAGGTAGAAGTAACCCAGGGAGGGTCATAAAAAGTGTGTCACTTATCTGGATGTCCCGATCTCACCTGGAAGTGTTCTGGCATGGACCTCCCATTGATGCTGGGATCTCGCCAGCATAACGGGGCACCTTGTTGCAAGCAAGAACATTCATGTCAAGAACGGGGGATCTATTGATGGCTTTTCCTGTTAATAAAAAGCAGCATCGGCAGAACAGCAGCAGAACGGGTGCGTAATGATGGGGGAAACTATGTCATCTGAAAAGGGAGCCCTTTTGCAATCTTCTGGCATTCCTGTAACACCACTTTTAATGCTGATAATCTCCCCACTTAAATGGGCAACTACAGAGGCAGCAGGACAATTTCCAACCCATGCCTCTAGTAGGCTGCACCATTGCATTTTGCAGGGCTAGACGTTATGTCACATTCAGTTCTGGACATCATTTTGGGGTGAATTTGGCCAGTTTCAGGTGGACTGAGTCAGTTTTTGCTCTGGGGGATTTGATGACCAAACTTTGAGGTCCCATGGGCCACACTTAAAATCATAGAATCATATTGTTGGAAGAGACCTTAAGGGCCATCCAGTCCAATCCCCTGCCATGCAGGAATACACAATCAAATCATTCCTGACAGATGGCCATCCAGCCTCTGTTTAAAGACCTCCAAGGAAGGAGACCCCACCACGCTTCGAGGGAGTGTGTTCTACTGCCGAACAGCTCTTACTGTTAGAAAGTTCCTCCTAATGTTTTGGCCAAATCTCTTCTCCTGTAGTTTGAATCCATTGTTCTGTGTCCTAGGACTTTATCAGATGCACTAAATACAGCATAATAACAATGCCACATAAACGCAAAAGGGCGTGCATACCATACAATGTCGCCCTTTCGTGTTTATGTCCTGGCCAAAACCTGTACATTTTAATTGATGGGTGAAGCCATCAGTTGATTCCCCATGGCACTTTAGTGCTGGCATTGCCGGCATTTGAAACTTTGTGCCATTGTACTCACATGAATGCAGCATGAATGTCTGGTCTGGCACGAAGACTTCCGGGTGAGATTGCAGGTAAGTGACATACTTTTTATGACCCTTCCCCGGTTACTTGGGACTTTTCAAGTGTGTTCCTGTGCTTTGTGTAACTTTTTCTGTGTTCTTTTTGTGTGTTTTTTTTTTTAATTTCCTGCCCAAGCATCTTCTCGTGAGAATCTGTGGGATTTTGAACAAGGAAGTGAATGGAGCTCCATTCATTTCCTCTTAATTGCCAGGGAAGCCTTTGCCAGGAAAGAAGGTATGTGTGATGGTGGTGGGGGTATTCTTTTGTTGGCATAAAAATGGATTTTTTTATGCTAGCAAAAGAACATTTTAAAGGGCTCAGCTGAAAAAGTCCCTAGTCTCTGGAGCAGCAGAAAACAACCTTGCTCCTTCTTCAATATGATATCCTTTCAAATATTTCAACAGGGCCATCATGTCACCTCTTAACCTTCTGTTCTGGCTAAACATACCCAGCTCCCTAAGCCTCTCCTCATAGGGCATAGCTTCCAGACCTTTCAACATTTTGGTTTTCCTTCTCTGGACACGTTCCATCTTGTCAATATCCTTTTTGAATAGTAGTGACCAGAACTGGTCATAGTATTCCAGGTGAAATCTGACCAAAGCAGAATAGAATGGTCCTATTATTTCCCTCAATCTGGACACTATTGATGCAGCCTAGAATCGTATTGGCTTTTTTAGCTGCCACACCACACTCTTCACTCATGTACAGCTTGTGGTCTACTAAGACTCCTAGATCCTTTTCACATGTACTGTTGTCAGGTCAGTGTCACCCATCCTATATCTGTGCATTTCATCTTTACTGCCTAAGTGTAGTACCTTCCATTTCTCCCAGTTGAAATTCATTTGCTTAGTTTTGGCCCAGCTCTCCAATCTGTCATTTTGGATTCTGATCCTGTCCTCTGGGGTATTTGCTCCCCCTCCTAATTTGGTGTCATCTACAAATTTGATAAGCATGCCCACTATTCCTTCATCCAAGTCATTGATAAGGATGTTGAATAACACAGGGCCTAGGACAGAACTCTGTGGTGCCCCACTAGCCAATTCCCTCCAGGATTAAGAGGAGTCAAACATTTTGGGTTTAGTTGATCACCCAGTTACAAATCCACCTAACAGCTGCATTGTCCCACTCACATTTACTAGCTTGTTTGCAAGAATATAATGGGGGACCTCGTTGAAGGCCTTACTGAAATCAAGATACTACATTTGATCTTAGCCAAACCGAGAAGCATTCTCTTCATCTACCAAGCTTGTAACTCTCTCTCTCTATAAAGAGATAAGATTAGTCTGGCATGACTTGTTTTAGAGAAACCCATGTTGACTTTTAGTGATCACTGCATGCCTTTCTAAGTGCTTACAGTTTGTCTGTTTAGTGATTTGCTCTAGAATCTTTCCTGGTATTGATGTCAGGCTCATTGAGCAGTAGTTGATTGACTACTGCTCAATCAAACCTTGGAGGGAGCCCTTTTGCAATCTCCCAGAGGGCTCCAAGGTTCACTCAGCCTTCCATCCTTTCGTAGGTCTGTAAAATGAGTACCCAGCTTGTGGGGGCAATTAGTTAACACACATTGGAAACTGCTTAATGCAGTGTAGATGTGCAAATTGCTATTGCTTAAAACAATTTGTAACCCATTTTATAGCCTTGTGGCTGAAGAACGGGGTATAAATACATACATACATACATAAAAATAATTGTTTGTGTCTTCTTTTTTGCCTCTTGAAGATGGGAACAACTTTTTCCCCCCTTCCAGTCTGCTGGGACTTCTCCTGTTTTCCAAGAATTGTCAAAGATTATTGCCAGTGGTTTTGATATTACTTTTGCTAATGCTTTTAATACTCTTGGATGTAGTTCATTTAGAGGAGCCAGGTATTGATGTACTATTTCTTTCTCAGTTCTGTGCTGCATTTCCCTTGCTGCATCATCTGCTCCATTTTCCCCAGGTTGAACACTGTTTTCCTTTTGGAAGAAGACCAAGGCAAAGAAGGTAACCCCCTGTATCCATGGATTTGATATCCACAGTTTCACTTATTGACATCCCAGAATTTATTATCTTTCTAGGTATTTCTGAGTCCTCCAATGTGATTCTAAGGTCAACTTCTGTCATTCTTCTCATTGAAAATAATAGGGTTCCCTATTATCCATGGTTTCTGGTATCCACATGTGTGTGTGTGTTGAAACATATCCACCGCGGATACAGGGGTCAACCTGTAGTTCTGCCTTTTCTCTGTCCCCTGTTAGCATTTTGCCATCTTCTACATGCAGCAGCCCTGCCGTTTCCTTGTTCTTCCTTTTGCTAGGGCCATAACTAAAAAAATATTTTTTATTGTTTTGAACCTCTCTACCAAGCCTGAGTTCATTCTGTGCTTTAGCTTTTCTGACTTCCTCTCTATATGTATTGTTTGAATTCCTCTTTGATTACTTCCTCCTTTTCCAATTTCATGTACATGCCCCTTTTAAATCTTAGCTCAGTTGAAAGTTCTTTAGACATTCACCCTGGTTTCTTTAGACACCTCCCATTTTTCCACCTCATCGGAACTGATTGAAATTGTGCCTTCAATATCTCACTTCAAAGAAACTCCCACCCATCATGAACTCCCTTCTGTTTTAGTATTCCTGACCATGGGATCACACCCAGTATTTCCCTAAGTTTACTGAAAACTTTAAATTGCCCACCCCTTCCTTATGTGGCATTGTTTTGAAATGTTTTGGAGACACATTGGGCTCTTCCAGACTGGTCTAAAGAAGTGTGAGCTCTCACAGTACAGCTCCTTCATTTTTGTTGGGTACTGCCAGTTGTTGTCACCTCTGTGTTCACACCTTACCTCTCAGTGGGCCCCTTCCCATTCTTTTGGGGGTCTGTTTGTTGCTGAACATAAGGGTTTCTTGGAACTGCATACAAGGTTTTTTAAACTGGTACTTGAGGCTGTGGTTTGGTGTTATGTTTTGATACTACCTCCTCTCTGAATTTTTATTTGTATTTTAATTCCCCCCCCCCCTTAGAATCATACTGTTATAGCATTTCAGTGCAAAAGTGCTATTTTCACCATTTCACTGATGGACTATGAAGCTGTAACTCTAAAAGCATTTTTAAGAGGTAGAAAAGGGGGGAGAAGAATTCTTTCCCTTTCCCAGGAAACACATCATTGAAAGAGTGGGCAGTGATCCCCTATGTCTTGGAATTTGAAAAAAATCCATTGGATTAAAAACTTCCAGCTGTTTCAGATCTACAACTACAACTACAACTATCAAAATCTTCAGAAATATTTGTCCCATCTGCCTTTCATTTTACTATCTGGATTGCTGAATCAGTCTGTATCAGACTGATCTGAGCCTAATCCACAACTGACCTGGACTGATGCAGCCTGATTCATACTCAATCAGGATTGATCCAAATTGGGCAGATTTGGTTAATCATTCAGCCAAATCAGTTGTATATTCCTACTACAGTGCGTATTAATTAGCCAGGCCAATGTCTAATCAGAGTAGTCAGCTGAGTCACAGAGCCGACAGGCAACAACACAGCATTGAGGGCCAAGAAAGAATGCTTACAAACTTCTGCTAGTGGTGGTGCTTGTGCACTCAACTGTCTACCCATTTGTAAATATCCAGAGTGGTATGGTTGGTTCTTCAAATTAACCAATCCATAAATATTCTGTCAAAGTTGGGAGCTTTACAGTTGTTCTTTCTACAATGAGAACAGGAACAATAATGATCATCTTCCTTTAGCATTCACTGGTCCATTGTGGAGAAAGAGCTCTCTTGTGTTTCCCCCCAAAGGTGAGAGCAGTTGCAAGGTCCACAATCCAAACTACAGTCCTTGCATTCAGGGAGGACAGAGTGTAATGTTTTTCTTATGCATGTTACCCCTGCCCCACCACAAGCTGCTGCTTCTTTGTTTATACAAATGTTTGGCTTTTACCTTGGAGAAATGTGTACTTTCAGGTATGGGGGGGAGGGCAGGGTCTGAAAATCCAAGATCAGGAAAATAAACTCATACTTGCACACATACACTCACATGCATACATATTTGGGCACACATCCTACAATGCACCTAAATATAATACAATAATGGTACCAAAGAATTCAGGGCCAGGAAACCAAGCGAAAGATTATTGTAAAAGATCCTGAAAATATCTCTCCAGACATAAGGTCTAGGCAACACAGTGACAGAATGAGTTAGCTGTAATAAATACAAAGTTTTAGCCAAGAAGGATGAATAGTTCTGTCTTAATGAATAAGGATCAACACTGATAGGTTTTGAATCAGCTGTACTCTTTCAAAGGAGATATACCATTTCAATTGTGGAAAAAGTAGGCATGCTAGTGAAAATAAATGAAATGTTATCTACAACTGAAATCAGTCTAAAATTGTCAGTCATATATTCAAATGTTGATTTTTGCATGATGTCTTATCACCAAAATGTCATATTTTCCAGAGAAAACACAAAGCCTAGCCAAAACCTAACACTGCATATTGTTCTTAACAGGTATATTTCAATTTTTAAAATTTATTTTTCATGTCCACATGTGAATTTGAAAGTTTATGGCTATGAATGTGGGATTTAATCAAAATAAATTTCAGCTTTACCAGTGTGTATTCATATATGTGTGTCTGGGGGAGTATTTGTAACTCTCAGCCCCAAATCATGATTATCTGAAAGACTTTGTGTGCGTGTCATGATGATATGCCATATGCCTGTGTGAATACATACAAATGTGGTCTTCCTTCCCTTCCCTTCCCTTGTTACTAGAACAGGTGAAAATGTGATCACTGTATACTGAAGACAACAGTTGGAAAGGAAATCTATGGCAAGTGGGAAAGAGGAATCCCAATCCTTTTTTCTCATACACATAGGAGAATCAGAAATTGTTCAATGGTGGGTCTGCACACTAAATTCAGTGTTCATTTAATAAGAAGACCTCTTAGTCCCTGATCCACCCCTTCAGATAATTTTTCTCCTGCTCTTTTTGAATCTCACTAACAATGGTTGGGGCTGCAGCAGTGCGCCACACAGCCACAGCAGGCCCACAAAGATGCCAGACCCTCACAGGAATTCTTTGGCAGGCTCCTGGTTGCTGAGGCAAATCAGAAGGGGACTTCCTATTCTAAAGCTTTCTTATTGCCACGGGCCTCTTTCTTCCCTTTTGTTTGATAGACACTGAGCCATAATAATCTCATTCCCCCCAAGGGGGACAACAGCTTTTGTGAAGAAGACTTTTACAAACAGTTTTGACCCCATAATTCCTGCTTCTCTCTTGTACACACACACACACACATTTACTTTCCCTCCCTCCCTGCCGGCTGTATCATTGTCACATAATTAAATCAGCAGTCCTGTTTGCCCTTGTTTCCTGCTAATTGTTTGCTCACAGCTAGGATTAGTGACTTGGGGTTATATTTTAAATTTCTTGTGTTCGTTCTGCCACAGGAAATCACAATCTACATTTTGATCCCCACCCACAGAACTGTCACTATGAATAAATAAAGCAGAATGAATCAAATGGGTCAGTTTTGGAAATGCAATTGTGCACAAACATTTGTGACAGTTTCTGGGAAGCTAAGCCACAACATGTGATGAGTGGAAATATAACCTTGCAGAACACTAGTGTAGATATCTGTGGGTGTTAAAAGTTTAGCTTTATTCAAGAGAAAATAATGGTAATAGACATCGTGTACATTGCCCTTAGGAGATCAGAAGTGATTTTCTCTTCTATGTATACCTTACAGGTAAAGCCTTTTTGCCTTGTGTTTATAGGATGGGTGCTGATTAAGAATATGGTGGAAGACAGTGGACAGCTTGCAAATGACAATTTCAACACTATAGCTAGCTAAGAACATTTTCCTGCTAGGAAGCTATTTATACCCTTCAGACAATTTCATATATTGCAGAAAACAAAAGTAATTCTTTCACTTTTGATTTTTTTAAAAAATGCAATGAAGATCTTCAGGGAAAGATTCAAAGAGACAGCTGTGTTAGTCTATTTTAGCATAAAAATATATAAAGGAATCCAGTAGCAACTTTGAAACTAACCAGGAATAAATTTCTGACATATGTTTTCATAGAAGATTATCAGACAGGAACACAAAAAGCATTCCTGTCCCATAATCTCCAATCATGTCCCTGTCCTGGCACAATAACCCTCCCCGTCAGACTTACCTTCTCTTGCATCCAAAGGCAGCCCAGGCAGTTAGAGCTCTGTTCACTTCCTGGAATGAAATCTCACCTGTTCTCGCGAGAAGACACGAGTGTAGGGAATTCAAAAAGAAAAAGAAAAATAACAAGAAAAAAGTATACACAAGCACATAAACACACTAAAAAATAACAAGTAACCCAAGGAGGTTCTTAAAAAGAGGGTAGTCTTCTTTGTTTTCATGATCCTACCCAGAAGTGTTCTGGCAGGACCACCCATTGACGCTGTATTCATGGCAGGACAAAGGCGTGAGGTTCCTTCACCTTTTGCATTCCGCTGTTGTCGTAATGATGCCACATTAACCATGTCTGATAATCTCCATAGACTCAGTCTCATGAAGTGGACTGGGATCCATTAAAGTTTATACTACTGGATTCCTTTGTGTCTTTAGAGATAGATGTGAGAAACTCAGAAACTTTTATTCCAACCCCTTAGTTATACCACATTAGTATATGGATGAGAAAAACCAGAACTTTCAGTGAGGGTGAGGCATGACCCTCTAGCTTCTCATATGAGGACACTCTTCACCCTGGGAAACTGAAGTGCTCTTACCTCATAGACTGATTTTTTTTAAGGCCCAATAGTAATTCCAAATCCCTTCACTACTGCCAGCCAGAACAGGAGCTACTTCAGATGAAATGTCTGGTATTGTCAGAAAACAAATTCACTGTGGATAACATGGGAAAAGAAATTATGGAATATAGCAGGATATATTTAATAAAGATTTAATTAACCATCTATTCTATCTGTGAACTCCGAACATTATATACCCAGGAGAGCAGCACCTGAGAACCAGCACTGTGCAGTGGTTTGAGAGTTGGACTATGGACTTTATCAGACCGCCCCCCCTAAACCCCGTTCTTTTGCTGGCATAACTTTGTTGTTGTTGTTTGCCTGCAAAAGAACTCCGCAGGCCACGCTTACCTTCTTTCCCCACAAAAGGCTTCCCAGCCACTTACAGGGAGTGAACAGAGCTCCATTCACTTCCTGGTTTAAGATCTCACCTAATTTCGCGAGAAGACACTTATGCGATAAATTTTTTTTAAAAAAGGCGAAAGATTTATACGATCTGAAGAGAAACCAGAGTAAAAAAAAAAAAAAAAGAAACAAAATAAACACCCAAAAAGTTTTTAAAAGCACATAAACACATTTAAAAAGTACCAAGTAAACTGGGGAGGGTCATAAAGAGTGTGTCACCTGCCTGGATGTCACGATCTCATGTGGAAGTGTTCTGGCCAGACCAGCCATTGATGCTGCATTCCTGTGAGTACAATGACATACGGATTCAAACACTGGCAATGCCAGCACAAAAGCACTAGGGGAGATCTATTGATGGCTTGAGCCATCAATAAAATACGGCAGGTTTTGGCTAGTACATAAATGCAAAAGGGTGATGTTGTCTGGTATGCACACCCTTTTGCATTTATATGGTATTGTTATGACATTGTATTGATGTGCTCATAACAACCTATGAATCTGGAGACCAGAGTTTGAAACTTCTCTCAGCCATGACTACCTACTGGGTAACCTTGGGCAAGTCACTCTTTCTTAGCTTCAGAGGAAGGCAAAGGCAAAGAAAAAAATCAATGCCATAGAAAACCTGTGAGATGGTTACCTTAAGTCAGAAATGACTTGAAGGCATACAGCAACAATAAGAGCAGCACCTGCCACACAAAAGGGCTCTTGGTATCTGCTGGGTTTGGTTTCAGAACCACCCATGGATACCAAAATCCATGGATGCTCAAGTCCTATTACGTACAATAACATAGTAAAATTGTGTCCTTTATATAAAATGGTGAACAGCAAAGTTTGCTTTTTGGATTTTTAAAAAATATGTTTGAGCCATGGTTGGTTGAATCTGTGGGTGAAGAATCTGTGGATACAGATGGCTGACTATATTGGCAGACCTGGGGAGATGGTGAGGTATCCTGAACTGCAGGAAGTATTCAGGGGGAAAGCCTTTGAAGGGCTGAATCCTCCTGCACCCTATCAAATAGCACATAAAGACTCAGTGGTAGAGGATGTTGAGGGAGAAGAGAGAACCCTGACAGTTGATTGGGAGGGAGAATAGAGTGGAATGGCTGGAAAGGGAGGAGGAGGAGGAGGAGGAGGAGGAGGAGGAGGAGGAGGAGGAGGAGGTGGTGGAGGTGGAGGAGACGACACTATGGGACATGGAGTAAACCACTTCATTGCCTTGTTAAGGTCTCTCATGGGTAATTGTAAGTAAAGTGTTTTGAAAATGTCCTCAGCAGGTTGGATTGGGCACCAGTTTTGTTCTGCATCATCATCAACAGATCTCCAAAACTCAAAAACATAAAGAGACTAATAATAATAATAATAATTATTATTATTTTTATTATTATTATTATTTATATCCCACCCCTTTGCAAACAATTGGGGCAGCTTACAATTCCTCCTCTTTCTAATCCACTTGTTATTTTAGTGTGAGGCACTGAAACGCCCCCCACCCTGGCAAATGCAAAATCAAAAGCAAATGCAGTTCATCCTCCATACTGCAGATCACAAAAGACTGGAATGGGAGGGGATGGCTAATGGCAGCCCTGCAATGTAGTTCATACTGAATTCTGTAGGCCAGGCTCTGACCAATTGACAACAGCCCTGTAGAATCCATGCCAGTGGTTTTAGACCTCTATTGCAGACTGGTAGGTTAAAATGAAGCTGAGACCATTCAGTAGCCTCACATTATCCAATTGTTTTTATTATGACACTCATCCTTAGGATGAGCATACAGTAATTTGCTGTTATAGTGCATCTCTACTGTAGGACAGAGAGCTGTGTCGAGAGAGGTAGCTTATAGAAGCTTTGTAATATAGTCCAGGCCAGAGGTAAGGTTAGCTTTCCAGTCAAAAATCTCCCAGCTAAGGTAAATCTACTTCTGTAGCCCCATAGCCCATGCTAGATCACATACTTGGTCAGAATAACAGAAATACAGATTGGAAAGAACCCCAGAAGACATCTAGTCCAAACCTTGCCAGTGAGAGAGCCCACAGCTAAGCATCCTTCACAGGTGGCTATTCATCCATTGCTTAAATCCTCCAATGAAGAACAATCAACCACCTGTTGAAATTTATTTTGCTAGCTTTGGTCCAGCTTTCCAATCTCTTCAGCCTCCCCACCCTCAGTCTGGAGGGACCTCACCTGTTCTCAAAGAATTCTGAAAGGCTTCTAGTCAGAGGCTCTGAGATTACATCTGCAAGTGCAATTAGTACATTTGGATGCTGTTCATCTGGCCTTGGAAACTTAAATTGATTTGAAATAGCTAAGTGTTCCTGTGCCACCTCCATCTATTTTGAGTTGCAGCCTTTCAATGCATCATTTATTTGGTTTTCATCCAGTTGAATACTGTTTTCTTTATGGAAGAAGATATAAAGTAGATGTTGATCAATGCCACTTTTTTTCTGTAACCACTAACATTTTGTCATCTTCTCCATCCAATGGACCTACAACTTCCTTGTTCTTCCTTTTGCTCCAAAAATAGCCACCAATCAAATTTTTATCATTTTCAACTTGTATTGTAAGCCAGAGCTCATTCTGCCTAACTCCTCATGAGTTTCTCCCTAGAAATGCTGGCTACTTGTTTGTACTTGGTGAGTTGTCCCGTCTTCCATTTCTTATAGATGCCCCTTTTAAATTTCAGCTCAGCCAAATTGCCTTATGTAGCCAGCCATTTTAAAAAATATGCCACTCCCCCAATTGGAATTCTTTGTGATTGTGGACTTTATCAGACAAGACAAAAATCACATCATAACAACACAATAATAACATTACAGGTTGAATTATCAGACGTCTTTGTCATTGTCTCATGGCCATTGTGTGTGCCAGCTGCAAATAAGGCTTTTTTTTTTCTTGACAGCTTAACCTGTCAATTGATCTTCAATATAACTTTTTTTGTGGTATTGAAGGCGTGCAAAAACACATCCCACTGTAATCGTGAGAATACAGAGTGAATGGATGGTCCTCTTTCCCCCCCCCTCCTCATTGCCAGGGAGAAAACCTCTGTGTGGCAACATGAAGATAATTGACAGGATGCTCTTTTTAAGAACTTTCCTGTTTCGCTGGCAAGTTTTTAAGGTTTGTTTTAGTGCTTGGGTGTTGATTCACTTTGTTATTTAAGGTGTTTTTGGAGTTTTAACCATGCTCTCATCTTCTTGCAAGAACCACTGAGATCACGTGCCATTGCTAACACAGAAGTAAACTCCCGTTCTTAAAGTCCTAATGCTTGTCGTGTAATAATTCTGTGGTGATTTCTTCACGTAATTACAGCAACATCCAAAAGTAAGTGTTATAATGCCACTATGTTTTCGCTTTCCTCACTCATGGGATTAGTGTTTTTACACGTTAGTCTGATAAAGTCCTGTGTCTTCAATATCTTTTCTTTAAGAAGCTCACGTCCATAATGAGCCACTCTTTTTGAATAGTACTTACCATAGGATCTCACCCAGTATTTCTTTGAGCTTATTGAAACTGACTTTCTCCATAGTGAGTGTCTGACTATACTTTCCCTTTCCTCTATTTAACAAACCCCAAGGATGTAATCACCTCCATCCAAGGTTCCTATTATTTTCACATCTTTGTCCAGTTCTTCTCTGTTGGTGAGGGTCAGGCCCAAGTTCACCTTGTCACTTCTTGTACCTTATGGAAAATGAAATTGTCAGCAAGACAAGTGAAGAATTAATTGGACCTTCCATTTTTGGCAGAGTTTGACTTCCAACAGATACCAGGGTGATTGAAGTGCCCCATTACTACTATATCTCCCCTATTTGAATGCTTCATCATTTGTTTTAGGAATGCACCCTTTCAGTTTGGCTTGAAGATCTATAACAGAGCACCACAGTGAAATTTGCTGTTGTTTTTCTCTCTTATAATTTTTTACTCAAAAGCTGTCTGATTTCCATGCTCTAAATCATGCATCTCTTCACGGATGTGCACATGTTCTTATGTACAGTGCTACTCCTCCTCCTTTCGTGTTTGGTCTATTCCATCTGAATAGGTTATACCCCTTAATTCCAGTCATGTGTCTCATCTCACCAGATTTCAGTGATGCCTATTAAATCAAACCCTGTATTATATCAATCCTGCATTAAGATGAGGGAATTGAGGATGTGCTTGTCAAGTTTGCAGATGACACCAAATTAGGAGGGGTAGCTAATACCCCAGAGGACAGGATCAGAATCCAAAATGGCCTTAACAGATTAGAAAGTTGGGTCAATACTAACAAAATGAATTTCAACAGGGAGAAATGTAGGATACTACACTTGGGAACTAAAAATGAAATGCATAGGTATAGGATGGGTGACACATGGCTTGAGGGCAGTACATGCGAAAAGGATCTCGGAGTCTTAGTGGACCACAAGCTGAACATGAGTCAGCAGTGATGCCGCAGCTAAAAAAGCCAATGCGATTCTAGGCTGCATTAATAGGAATATAGTATCTAGATCAAGGGAAGTAATAATGCCACTCTATTCTGCTTTGGTCAGACCTCACCTGGAATACTGTGTCCAGTTCTGGGCACCACAATTCAGTAAGGATATTGAGAAGCTGGAACATGTCCAGAGGAGGGTGACCAGGATGGTGGGAGGTTTGGAACCCATACCCTATGAGGAGTGGCTTAGAGAGCTGGGCATGTTTAGTTTGGAGAAGAGAAGGTTGAGGGGGACATGATAGCTGTATTTAAATATTTGAAGGGATGTCAAACTGAGGATGGGGAAAGCTTGTTTTCTGCTGCTCCAGAGACTAGGACACGGAGCAATGGGTTCAAACTACAAGAAAAGAGATTCCATCTAAACATTAGGAAGAACGTCCTGACAGTAAGAGCTGTTTGGAAGTGGAGTACACTGCCTTGGAGTGTGGTGGTGTCACCTTCTTTGGAGGTTTTTAAACAGAGGCTGGATGGCCATCTGTTGGGAATGATTTGATGGTGTATTCCTGCATGGCAGGGGATTGGACTGGATGGCCCTTAAGGTCTCTTCCAACTCTGTGATTCTATGAATCTAAGACTTCAAGTTCACCTTATTTATTTCCCATGCTCTGTGTAGACATCTGAAACTGTGGCTCATGCCTTCCAGCTGGTTCCTTTTTGCATCTTCCTGTCCACTGGTGGGTTCCTGTAGCACTGGGCAAGTTTGCCTGCATTATTCATGCTATTGTCTCAAGTCCCTGCCCACTGAAATATTTTATTTCTTAAGAACATAAGATCTGTGCAGGTTCACACCAAATACCTACTTAATCCATCATTCTGTTCCCACAGTGACCTACCAGATAACTATGCAAAGTCCACAAGTAAAACACAACAGCAATAGCACCATCCTGCTTTTGCACCATAGCAACTGATATACAGAGGCATATTGCCTTTGTTACTGAAGAGAATATATATCTTTTATGACCAATAGCCATTGACAGCCTTATCCTCCATGCATTTGTCCAATACACTTTTTGGACCAACTTAGTTGATATCACATTATCTTGTGACAGTGAAGGTTAAGAAAAGGTTCAAGCCATTTCCTGGTCCACTTCTAACCCCAGATTATTTGTGAACAAGATAAAAAGCAACTAGCCGTGGCAATACAGATCCTTGGGAAAAGGCTACTTTTACATTTCTCCATTGTGAGAACTTTCCACTTAATCCTGTTCTCTGCTTCATCTTCTTTATTCAGTTACTGATCTTAAAGAGGACCTCTCCTTTCTGGACACATCCCTGGTTTTAATCTCTTATCAAAAGTAAATGCTTTCTTTTCCATTTCTTCCTTCCTCCCTTGCCTGCACTCCACCTCCAATGAGCACATTCCATTGTTTATGACATACCAGACACCATTAATAACAAAGAGGAAACTCCAGCTATTCCGTCAGTGTAAAGGTGAAAGATTATACAAGAGGGTAAGGGTTAGACAGAATTAAAACCCCAGCAGATGTCACCTGTAAGCAGCCACTTATGAAGTTAGTAGCTCTGATATGAATCCTGAGAAGCAGCTGTTAATGTCACTTGCTTCATAGTGCTGAAGATCATGATAGTGGTAAAAATGTCCTTAATCAACTCATGGTTGTGTCTGTGCTCACACACATGGCCTTCAGAGCATCAGATCTAAATGTGAAAACAGAAATGTTAACAAGGAATATGTTGGGAACAAAATGATGAAAAATGCATGATGCTGTTTTTAATTATTTCTGGTTTTGGTGATGTATTCTGATAAGTTCTGTATAACTGCTTTGCTTCTATAGTTTCTCCTGGTGATATTGCTGAAGCGGCTTCTTTAAATTTTCCCATTCAGCCAATTTTCTTTTCCTATATATTGTGCTGGAGCCAGTGTGGCTTAGTGGTTTGAGTATTAGACTATGATGTTGGAGACCAGGATTTGAATCCCTACTTGGCTATGAAAACCCACTGGGTGACCTTGGGCAAACCATACACTGGCAGCCTCAGAAAACCCTGCAATAGGTTCACCTTAGTGTCACCATAAGTTGGAAACAACTTGAAGGCACACGAGAACAACAATATACTGTGCTAGAAATTGCTATATGATCAATTCTTGCAAACTATGGAATCATGCTAGTCAACCATTTCAGTCTTCAGTGAGATTTTATTGTTCCCTTAAAAAATAACAACAAAATTATACCCATATATAATCAGGCAGGAAATCCGACATACCAAAAACGATAAGAACAATCTGCTGTAAATGATAACATTTCTATTCAATAAAGAGACAGGCCTAGGCATTGAAATCACTGACACTGAATGAGAAAAAATCTGGACTTCCCCCAATTTGAGGACCCGCTCGATAGCTTTGACAGAAACGTCGCTGAAATGTCTATATAAGTGGCATCTCATGCCATTAGGTCTTGCCAGGATAACTAAAACTACCCCCCACCTGCTGGAGAGGCTGTGGCGCCCTTGGCACCTTTCTCCATATATGGATGGATTGCCCCATGGTCAAGACCTTCTGGTCATTAACTTTAGACATTATCAGCAAGATCACCAAACAACAAATCGCCCCCTCCCCAGAATTACTTTTACTGTCATTATTTTTGGGTTCCAACAAAAATCTCAAATATAAGAAAATTGTAGCTTTCCTCCTTGTAGTCTCCCAGATTGTGATAGCTAGGAAATGGAAAATAGACGTGCCCAACATTAACACCTGGTGGCACAAAGTATGGGAGTTGTGGCTAATGGAAAAGTTGGCAGACGTAATGCAGAGATCAGCGGGTCTCACCGGCTCTGCTGGATTCGTGGAGAGCTGGTTTCTGCTAATTGATTACCTGTCCAATGTGAACGGAGCTGTTCCCCCCCCCCTTCTCACCATGGTAGAATGTGGTGTGATATCCTCCCTGATTCTTCCCCGTACATTTTCCCTGGTCCCTTTACCCATGCCTAAGAGTCTCATCCCCTCTGACACTTATGATCACTTTATTTCCCCGGTAGCTCTCAGTGCTTGTTTTGTAGCTTGACTTTGTAATTTCTTTATGTGTTGATCATGTTGTGGTTTATTTTTCATGCTTATAACGATATCATTGTACTACACAACACAGACATGAGACTTTGTTTTCTTGTATATTAATAAAATCTTTATGAATTTTTTTTTAAAAAAATAGACATGCCAATATTTTGGATAAGCTTTTCCCCAACATTTGTTGGAAGGTGGAGCAAACAGAAAATCCATCCTCAAATACCAGGGATGGGAGGGACAAGTATCTGAGACTTTTGTGCAGCTGTGGTACAGGGTGCCCCCACCTCTATTTGGATATTTATTATTTTATTTATTAATTTATTTTCCTTAGGGTATTTAGTAAAATTCAGTTCCAAAATACTATACATTTTCACAACTGTCTAAGAAAAAAGAATTATTGCATTCTCTTGCTTTTAGAACAGTGGACAGGCTGGAAGTGGTTATTGTGTACTTTTTTTTTTTTTTTGCATTGGGGCTTTTCTAGTTTTTTTTTTTTTTTTTAATGATCAACATCCTTATAATCTGCCTAGAAATACTGTTCCCTCCAGAATTTAACAACAGAGGCTATGGAGTTCTGAAGATTTGCTTTTCAAATATTTGCTTGATGTTTGATACCATTTTTTCCCAGAATTGCTTAATAATTTTGTAATGCCACCAAAACCAAAACAGAACAAACAAACCTGTGTTTTCAGTGTTAATATAATGGGGTCTGATATAATTATCTGTACTGACATATCACTTTGTAAAATTTCTCCATTACTGTAGTTTCCATCAGGATAAAGGTGTTTTTTTAAAAAATGATCATACTACATGCATTCATTTCCTTATCCAATGCCACAGTGTTAGTTTTATCAGCAGCAACTATTTTGTGAATAGCCATTGTCATTTTCTGTACAATGCATTTCATTCCCCCATCTGCTAATGATTTAGTCACTCATCCCATCTATATTTTCTTGCAGCTCACTTCATGCACCTGATGAACTGAGCTGTAGGTCCACGAAAGCTTATGCAAGCTTTCCTCAATTTCATGCCTCTACATGTGTTGGATTACAATGCCTATTTCCCATTATCCATGGTGGCAGAGGCCATGGGAGTTGTAGTACACACATGTGGAGGCATTAGATGTGAGTCATAGATTAGAGCCATCATGCTACAATAAATTTGTGGTGCCACAGTACATCCATCTAACTGGAAATTAAAAGAGATTGTAATCCCATCTTTACCAATATTTTCTGCTGAAACATCTTGCGCATGTGAATGCTTACTTGTTTTGTTCAGACCTTATGGTGTTTAGTATTAATTTATAAAAGGTTCATTTTATATTGTTGTTAATATTAACAATGCAAACTAAAACAAAGTCTAAGCGAATAACCATGTTCTCTCTGCCTTTACCCTTTGAATCAAATTTTGAACCTGGAAAATATTCAGAACATGTGTTTGGGCACCAAACTATTCATTTTTTGCACTTAGGAAAATCTGATAACTGATCTCATCATCTAAAATGCTAGTGCTATGGAAGACATCAGGAAAGATGTTTAAGTCCTGCTTCTGAGTCCTGGTTCTGGGGTAGTACCAGTGATGATGATGATGATGATCGCAATGCCAACAGTGATTATGATAATGTCTCAAATGTTTATAAAGATTCCCCCTCTCTCTGTCCCCTTTCTCTGTCAATGTCTGTTCTTAAAAGGATATAGTTAGTCTTATGTGCAGTAGCCAATAATACTGTGACTGACCTCATAATATAAGATGTATAACTGGATTTAAATGATTTGTTAGCTAGCTCTTGCTGAGAAATGAACACACGAGCGCACACTAATTAGAAGGGTAACAAAACAGAAGTTATTTTAGAAGAATGGTTCCTATTTATAACACTTACAAATAGTATTGGGCATAAACAAAGGATCTTATGAAACACAATCACCATCCATTCATCTTTTATTGCACCCTGATCAGCATTAGTCAATTTTGTTTTGACCAAATCAACATTGTTAGGGGAAGAAACATGCCTGAATATTAGATTCCACATTTTTTCATGTGGCTTTGCTTCTTTGATTTGTATCATTCCAGGACACCAGATTTATTTAATAACTTTGTTGTCCCTGACAGAGAAGGCTTTGGGCCTCTCACTCATTTCTCTTCCTTCTCCAACCCATTTCTGAAGCATAAAACGTGGCTAGTTCTTGAGCTAACTAACTTCAGGCAGTATGAACGAGAGAGCACTTCTTGTTTTTGTAGATTTCACTGTGCTCTATCCACATTTGTGAGCATGAGACAGCTATCAGGTGGGAAGGAAGACTCAACACAGCATTTTTAAAAACCACCATTCTTTAATTTGTGCTAAAGCACTTTTTATTTTGGCAACACTGAATCATTACTGTAACAACTTTTTAAAAAGACAAATTACAAATTATTTTAAAGGATAAGCAAAACCATTTTAAATCAAAAGTTAATTAGTGCAAAAGCTCTTTTTTCACTCATGCTCTTCAGCACAAATTTCAAATAAAACAAAAAACAAGAACTATGGGAGAAACTGTTTTAGTACAAATGGTGCTGACAGGAAATGTAACAGGGATGGGGTGCTAAAGTAGATGCATGAAGATGGGTTCATCTGCCCATATGCCTCTTTAAAAAGACAGAAGAGTAGCACTGAGGTGATTTTCCCCTGGGGAGGTTGCAAAGCCTTTCCTTTTATTCTTTTTTCTTTTCTTTTCTTTTTAGTCAGATTTTCTCCAGTCTGAAAGGAAAAAGAATAATCATGGGAAGAAGCTGGGGGAAAGGCGTTGATGACAGTGTCATTTAGTTGGCCCGTAAAACAGTGAGTGAACAAAATGTGACTATTCCATAGTTAAATAACAGGTCGGAAGAAAACTCAGTAAAAGCTAGGAGTAGCATACATATTCTCTGTCCATGGTGCTGAAACGTGTGCTATTTATACAGTATTACCGCATCAACACTCGGTACAAAACTTCAATCATTTCAGACTTTCAGAATAATGCCAACTGAAGTGCTGATGGAAGATTATAAAATACATTTTCATTACTATCACAGTCTTTAAAAAAAATGCTGCAGAATCATGTTTGGCCAATAGCCAACAGCCACATTTCTTTCAAAAGTCATTTGCAAGTTATGTATAAGAAGCCTGTATCCAAACACTTTGCAATGAAAGCTTTGCAAATAATTTCCCATCATTTTTCTTCATCATATAACAGAAGAAATTTTTTGAGGAACTCCTATTTTTAAGACAATGGTGGCTGAGTCAGTATATAAGCAAACTGAGCATCACCAAAATGGCTAGAAAAGGAAAATGAATGAATAATACAAACAGTGTGTGTTGTTGAGTCCACAATGAGCTGAAACAAGTCTAATTCAGACATAATAGTAAATATTATTTTTGTTCCATGGATGAACTGACTCAAGAACATCCCCCTCTTGTCCTGCCCCACCCATTTGCTTGTCTGTCTAAAATCAGCAAATGGTTCAAGCTAGAGTTTGTTAACAAGCCAAACGTTCATTAACTAACTGTGGTTTTAAAAATTCCTAATCAAAATATGAAAGTTTAGACCCGCTCCAACACATCATGTGCAATTGGGGTGGAAAGGCACAAGACTGAGGCTTGGGTTGCTACATCTTAGTCAGGCCACAGTCTCTGCAAAACATTTTGTGAGAAACAGAACCCTAGAGGAATTACTATTTTAAAACATGAGTACTGAGGAAGACATTTTGTTAAAATGTGTTGAATGCTGGACATTTTATAATAAATGTTCCACTCCACACCAGTTTGAAACCCTATCATTCCAAAAAGAAAAAATATCTGTTCAGTACAGTGATGAGAAGAGATTTTATGGTACTAATGAGTATAGTAAAGTAGGGCTAGCCTGAGTAACACAATTCCTTTTCTTTCTTTTTAAAAGTGATATTTTGCATAAAAACCAGGCTTTTATTTTATACAACATTGGCAGTATGAGAAGAGGATGATTTTTTAAAAAGAAACCACTTGCCTCTATCGCTTGGTGTTAGGTATCTGTCATTTCAGTTTATAGTAAGGAAGGATGTCTCCCCACTCTGAGCCTTACTGCACATTTTGATTTAGTCATTGGCGTGATAATGATGGAGGATGTTTCCTATTCCATCTCCATTCTGACAATTGTTAGTAAATTAAACTTCCTTGACTACATAATATTTTAAATGTACAAAATAAAAATACTTGAAGTTTTCATGATTTAAAGATTAGTTTTTTTTAAAAAAAAATATATATGATATCAAGCTTCTAGAAGTTTCTTCATGACCAAAAAGTCCAGCTACTGCACCTGTATTCCAGCTGCTTCTCTTCTTTTGCCATTGGACAAAGAAAAGACCTGCCATTCCTGGGGAAAGGGACTAAAGAACATATTGTGGTTGCTGCTGCTGCTATGTGCCTTCAAGTTGTTTCTAACTTATCGCAACCACAAGGCAAACCTATCACAGGATTTTCTTGGCAAGATTTGTTGTGAGAGTGTGATTTGCCTAACCAAGGCCACTTAGTGGGCTTTCATGACCAAGTAGGGATTCAAATCCTGGTCTCCAGAGTTCTAATCTAATGCTCAAACCACAACACCACATGTTACTGAGGCTCAAGTGGTCTCATGATGATCAACCAGTCAAGAGAGTGTGATGGACTAAAAGGGATGGAAAAAAGTCACAATGATCTAATAGGAACTGGGGATTTAGGGAGCTTCTGGGTGGGCCGTACTGTTATCTTGATGATCATCTGTGGTGGGTGTCTCCAGGATAGATATTCAGTCCCTGAGGACAACATCTAGAATGAATGCCTGTCCTTCCTTCACAAAAAGATATGATATTTGTCTCCTGTTAATATGATCATGCAATAATATGCTGGGAACAACTGATTGACTGAAGCAGTGAGCAAAAATACTCCAAACTGCAACATTTTGGCCACATATCCTACTTATGTTATACAATAATGTTGAAACATTTAAGTAGCTACCATCTCTATAAACCAGTAAGAGAGACTGAATTTAAACTGAGATTTTTTTAGAAGAGTTCACTTTCTAAGGGAGTAGCTGAAATTTCTGGGGTAGCTGAAAGCAGGAATGAAAGCTTCAAGAGAATTGGTGAGTGAAAAAGAATGTTACATTGCTCAATGGTCCTAATAAGCGAGAGCGAGTGCCACTAGCATATGATATTGCTTATGGATTTATAAGGCAATGGCTTTTTACCATTCAATTCTTCAGTAATTATTCACAAGTTTTTTAAAAAATATGTAAAAACTGACTCTGCTTTCTCTGTGTCTCTGGAGTACAAATATTCCCTGAGGCTACAAAACTACTACACTCCCTGGAAATCATAAATTCTCAATGAATTCAGTGAGACTTATCTCTAGATAGAAATGCATTTTAAATTGCCTTTGGGGATGACAGTCAAAGCTGAAAGAGGAAAAAAAGGCCCTAAGAAATTCAGAGCCACCAGAAAGGGTAAAATTAAGGGCCTCCCAGATTTTTTTTTTTTTTTGTCCTCATGGTGCTCAGTCTCTATACAAAGAAAGACTGTGCAGCACTCCCCCACTCTCCCATTTTGATTGGTTGCTAAGATGCTCAAGAGAAAACACCCACAAGCTTTCAGACTGAGGAGAAGGGGAGGGAGATCTGATGATCTGTGTACACACACACACACACACACACACACGAGTTCAGTTAATGTAGTAGATGTGTTCCTGGGTGTTAATTCTTTAACAGAAAAGTTGGTATTAGAAGCAGAAATAGCATGGAAGGAATAGAGGTAGGTTCCTACAGCACACCACCATCACCAGTTGAACATATTTCAGCAAACTTTATCCAAAACTTAAAATATGCACATGTGAAATGAAACAACCAGATCAGGTAAGCCTTGTATAAGTAGACAAAGACATTTTGGACTTTCTGGAAATACTTGAAGGCTTCTTCCAAAATGCATCCAAGGGTAATGTTTTTCTTTCACCAGCTTCTTCTTTTCTTATTCTCTCCATTTTGATGGCAAAACTCAGAGATCTATGAGTTGTTTTTTTTAAAAAACCACACTAGGATAGCTAGGGAGGCAGGCTAATCTCATGTTTCTCTTCTCTGTTTTGCTGTTCATGCATGCTTGTTAAGGGATTCTGGAGGCTGCTATTTACCTTGTGTACCATAGGCATGCATGACTACAAATGCATTGGCTAAAATAGAATCCCCCTCTTTCTGAGATACAGCTTTAGTACATTTCTACTGCAGGCATGCTGATACAACCCAAAACTGAACTTCTGTGTTTCAAATTTGCAGATGACACCGAATTAGAAGGAGTAGCTAATACCCTAGAGGACAGGATCAAAATTCAAAATGACCTGGATAGACTGGAGAGCTGGGCCAAAACTAACAAAATGAAATTCAATATGGAGAAATGTAAGGTACTGCACTTAGGGCGGAAAAATGAAATGCATAGATACAGGATGGGGGAGACCTGGCTCAACAAGACAACATGTGAAAGGGATCTAGGAGTCCTAGTAGACCACAAGTTGAACATGAGTCAACAGTGTGATGCAGCAGCTAAAGAGGCCAATGTGATTTTGGGCTGCATCAATAGAAGTATAGTGTCTAGATCAAGGGAAGTCATAGTGCCACTCTATTCTGCCTTGGTCAGGCCTCACCTAGAATACTGTGTCCAGTTCTGGGCACCACAATTCAAAAAGGATATTGACAAATTGGATGTGTCCAGACGAGACCAGCTAAAATGGTGAAAGGTTATGAGGAGAGACTTAGGGAGCTGGGTATGTTTAGCCTGGAAAAAAGGCGGTTAAGGGGCGATATGATAGCCCTGTTTAAGTATTTGAAGGGGTGTCACGTTGAGTCTGGAGCAAGCTTTTTTTTTTTTTTTAATGCTCCAGAGACTACAACACAGAACAACGGATGCAAGCTCCAGGAACAGAGATTCCACCTCAACATTAGGAGGAACTTTCTGACAGTAAGAGCTGTTTGGCAGTGGAATACACTCCCTCGGAGCGTGGTGGGGTCTCCTTCCTTGGAGGCCTTTAAACAGAGGCTGGATGGTCATCTGTCAGGGATGCTTTGATTGTGATTTCCTGCATGGCAGGGGGTTGGATTGGATGGCCCCCGTGGTCTCTTCCAACTCTACAATTCTATGATTCTATGATTCTGCCATTTATCATTCTCCCAATCTGATGCTGCTAAAAAAAATCCAGCTTTATGGGGGATGAAAAATAAAAAGTGGCTTTGGTGGGTTTAAATGGTCTTTGTATAAAAAAAGGAACTCTACTGTCAGGTATGCCTGCATTGGCAGTGAACTTCAGACATACTTGCTTGCTCCTGCTAGTTGGCCTTGGCCTCATCTTTTCTTAAAAGACCCACACTCCAAATAAAGGTTTTTTTTGGCATCGCATTTGGTCTACCCAAAGTACAAGCTTTCTAGCATTCAGATGAGGGACATTCCTGAAATAAAGGACACTGGGCAACCCTATAAGGGGCAAGATTTCAGCTCCTCTAATAAAGGATATCCCTTATAGTAAGGGATACCAAGGAATCCTATCTACAGCACAATCCCTTCTTACTCAGAAGTCAGTTCTGCTGAGACCAGTTCTCCCAAGAACAAAAAGGAGACATTTCAGAAAGCTCCATATTGAACAGTATAGTCAGGTCTCCTACTTATCATCTAATTTTGTAAATACAAGCCTGTTTGGATATTCCATGTATTATTTATAGGTAACTAGCAGATGTACTGAAGGATTAATAAAGGTTAGAAATTCTTTGGTTCCTCACCCCACAGGGTGTTTTCTTTTTCCCTCCCCCCTTTATTTTTCTTTCTCATTGGTCATTCTCTCCATTTACCACTATACTTGCCTGGTCTTCCTCTCTGCTTGCTCTCCTCACCTATCATTTACCTGGCAGCAGAACTCTTTTTCAAATGAACAGTCACCCTGTAGAGGAAAGCATTAAGTGGACCTACCTATAAACTCTCTGAAGAACTAAATATTCCAGGTCTGTCTACAGTTTCATCTCTATGTTCTTGTTTGGCCTTTTTCCTTTGATCACTTTCCTCTCCCTATCAATGACATAATAATAATAATAATAATAATAATAATAATAAATAAAATTTATTTATACACCGCCCCTCTGCTAAAAACAATCGGGGTGGCTTCCAACAATTAAAACATTATAATAATGACTAAAAACACCCCCCACCCCCACCCACCCCCCATAAAAAGACATGTAGACATGTTTAAAGAGTTCTTGGGACCTGCAATGGGAAGCAAAAAATGAAGCCTTGTACAGGCCCTGTGGAAAAATGAATATTTTACAACTACCTCCAACTTTCTCTCTAGGGAAGGTTAGGAACATCTACTACTATGTAGTGTCTAAGGAGGGTATTGCAGGCTGTGACAGTTTTTAATTAATGACAATCAGTTTATCCATTTTTTAAAGTACTCACCCTGTGGGTCCCCTTAGAATATAAGCCAGGTTGTTCTGACCACAATCCATTTTGCATGGTATGTGTCTAGCAAGACTGCCTAATGTGTGTCTAGCCAGGCCTATCCTGGCTAGACACACATAGAATCATAGAATCATAGAATCATAGAATTGTAGAGTTGGAAGAGACCAAGAGGACCATCCAGTCCAACCCCCTGCCACGCAGGAAATCATGATCAAGGCATCCCGGACAGATGGCCATCCAGCCTCTGTTTAAAGACCTCCAAGGAAGGAGACCCCACCACGCTCCAAGGGAGTGTGTTCCACTGCCGAACAGCTCTTACTGTCAGAACGTTCCTCCTAATGTTGAGGTGGAATCTCTGTTCCTGCAGCTTGCATCCATTGCTCTGTGTTCCAGTCTCTGGGGCAGCAGAAAACAAGCCTGCTCCATCCTCAACGTGACACCCCTTCAAATACTTAAACAGGGCTATCATATTGCCCCTTAACCACCTTTTTTTCAGGCTAAACAAACCCAGCTCCCTAAGTCTCTCCTCATAAGGCATGGTTTCCAGACCTTTCACCATTTTAGTCGCCCTTCTCTGGACACACTCCAATTTGTCAATATCCCTTTTGAATTATGGTGCTCAGAATTGGACACAGTATTCTAGGTGAGGTCTGACCAAGGCAGAATAGAGCGGCACTATTACTTCCCTTGATCTAGACACTATACTTCTATTGATGCAGCCCAAAATCGCATTGGCCTTTTTAGCTGCTGCATCACACTGTTGACTCATGTTCAACTTGTGGTCTACTAGGACTCCTAGGTCCCTTTCACATGTAGTCTTGTTCAGCCAGGTCTCCCCCATCCTATATCTATGCAGTTCATTTTTCCGCCCCAAGCACCTTACATTTCTCCGTATTGACTTTCATTTTGTTAGCTTTGGCGCAGCTCTCCAGTCTATCCAGGTCATTTTGAATTCTGATCCTGTCCTCTAGGGTATTAGCTACTCCTCCTAATTTGGTGTCATCTGCAAATTTGATAAGTATGCCCCTAATTCCCTCATCCAAGTCATTGATAAAGATGTTGAATAGCACTGGGCCCAGGACAGAACCCTGTGGCACCCCACTGGTCACATCTTTCCAAGACGTGACCAGTGGGGTGCCCCAGTGTTCTGTCCTGGGCCCAGTGCTATTCAACAACTTTATCAATGACTTTATCCACACGTATGAGTTTCCCAATACTCAGTTTGTACAACAACTAACAAACGAGAACAATAGTTAAAAAGAGAATGGAAGATTGAGGCTAAACTGTGATATAAGAATGGCATGATGAAAGTTTTCAACAACAGAAAAAGTCTCAAAAGCTAGGATATCTAGAAAGCAGTCAGAATGGCTGCAGAAAGCCAGACCAGAAAGAGAAGACCTGCCAAGGACAACCAATAGTCAGGACTGATAGTAGGTAGTGGATCAATAAAAGAAAACTAAGATATGTATCATTATAGACCTAGGAACTGCGTAACATGATGCTCAGCTGAGGCATAACAAAGTTCTGGGGACTTGGTTTCATGGTCTTAAATGTCTGGTGGAGAAAGACACACAAATACACACTCTCTTTTATTATTGCAGCTGAATTAATTGAATAACAAATAGATAATAAACTTGAAATAGCTGTTGGATTGTTAAACCCATTTAATTTTTGGTATTTTTGTCACCTGAAACCTTGTGTGACAAAGTTATATAGAAACAGAGTGGTGGAAACACACATCGTCTATCAAAGTAATCTTCTGCTGCTAATATATGAGTGGGAGCACCATTCCTCATTTCCATTAAAAAAAAACAACAGTATGTCTAATAAAGTGATTATGTCCAAAGTGGTAAAAGATTTTTCTAAAAGTAGTTCAACACACCACAAAGTGATATCTGACCTTGAAATGAACTTCACACTCATTTCTATAGGTAAACTTCATCTAAATGTTCCTTTGCCGCCCTGCCACATTATCTACAATTGTTATAGTATGGGTAACAGTCTTTAACATGCGGTAGTTGATTTTCTAAAACGCTTTCTAGAGGCTGGCTAGCTGCAAATATTTTGGGGGCAGGGCAAAGGAAAGTGATGGCAGCTCCTCCTTATGCCCCCAGAATCTTTTCTTGGCAGGGACTGAGACTACCATTCCCTGAACGCTTGTCAGGAAACCAACACTATGCACATAATTTAACAGCCCTGGAGATATTGGAGTGCCTTTTCCTCACTGGAGATATTACAAACAGATACACACACTCCTACTCATTTGACGTGCAAGTTAAATCTAAACAAAAAAGTATTTACTGCTGAAATTATTATAAACAGAAACAGAAAGAAGCAGAAAGGAAAGTCTAATAGAGCCCATAATAACAAGTAGTTCTAAATGTAACCCTATAAAGGTCAGACTACTGTGCAAAAGCACTAGAATGTAAATAATCCTTTTAGGGGCCAGGGCACTGAAGGTGATTTTAAGATGTTGAGCTCTCATTAATAAGGCCTCTTTGTGCAGAAATACATCTGTTCATTACAGGTATTATTTGTAGATTTCTGTCCTAGTAAAACTGAGATGCCTTGACCATCACCAACTACATTGACCTATGGAGTTGAAGGCCAAAGAACTAGCTGATGCATCACTAGGACCATATTGATATTCAAGCATGCTTTCAAGTAAGCAGCCATGGAAGCTTGATAATTTGTTTTTGTTTAGCCAGTTTTCAAAAAATCTAACTGCTTAAATGCATAGTTATCTTCTGAAAATTGTATTTTTCCTCCTTCTCCCCTTTGGTGTACACAAAGCCACTCCCATATGGACAATGGTATTTCTATAACTGTAAAATGTTTCTTTCTCTTTTTTGTCCACTAGAGGGCACAGGGGCCATTTTTCATAGTGCTTATAAAATCTGTGAAAGAAATATATTAACATATATGATCAGGCTTATAGAATGGCTCAACTGCCCTTTGCTACAGGGACTGGTAATCAGAAGGTTATCCTTCACATTTTGGGTGGGAGGGCAGATTTGTGCCAGCCCATAAACACATCAGCATTTATTTCTTCCTTGCTCTAGAATATTTTGGCACAACAAATGGTGGAATAGGATCAAATGAGTCTTGTGAGGTTGAATCTAGTACAAGCAACAACCCATGCATATTTCCAGTAATGTCTATCCAGTCTATAAGTTAGACATTTTATCTTCAGGTGTGTGTCTTGTGTGTTTTTATGTAGGTGTTTTTTTTTTCTTAGATACCTTACACACACACACCACAGTTAGCTTCTGAAATAAATTAGACTTAAATTACTCTTTGGAAACAAAATAAATCAGATAGGATAATAGTATCATCTCTTTATCTCATTTGTTCCCATACAATTAGGAGTTTTACTGCCATGTTGTGACAGGTGACTGTGTTTGACCTTTGACGGTTGGTTGGTTGGCTGGTGCTCAAACTAATGAAGACCCTTAATGGGTTGGCTTTTGTGAAGCTCCGAGTGGTGGGGTTAAAGAGAGAATGGTATGGCAGACAGAGTCCAGAGAAGATCCTTCAATTAAACCTGAAGTCTATTAACAAAGAAATATTGAGGAGGTTGAGAACAAGCCATGATTTAACTACTCAGATATCTTTGTGATTCGTTAGAATTATTTTTGACAATTTTTTTCTCTTCTTATTTATTATTGGGGCATCTATATGAAATGCTTCAGAGTAGGACAGCCTAGAGCAAAGAGTCTTTTTGGTTCTTCAAAAAGTTGGAAATAAAATACAATTCCTATTCAGTCCACAATCATTCTTGCATCAGAAAAGGGATTGGGGACAAATGAAGTAGTGTTGGAAGCAAATGAAGAGTGATGCTTGCAAAAATAAAAGTAGATCCCTAGGATAAATAAGACTTTGGGGGCTTAATTGTTGTGCACAATGTAAATATATTACAATAAGAGGAGGAGGAGGAGGAGGCAAGAAACTGACCCACATGGAGGCCATTCAAAGTAACAGAAACAGAGAGAAGCCTAAAAATGAGGGGTTCAATACAGAGCTGGAGGCAACAAAAGAGAATATGCCTCATTATATGGAAAGGTAACGGTAAGGTAGTATCTTAAAAGTAAGGAAATAAAGTAGCACTAGCATTTTTTCCCAGCAACCTTTGGTGCAATATGGACACATTTGCCACGCTAAGTCTCCATAACATCTCCTGCACTCAGTCAAAACATGTTCTATCATGTCTAGCTTCGTCCTGCTCCTTTTCTATTTCTTTCTCCTGCAACACATGTGCACAATGTACAGTCAGAAGAAGAAGAATTTAGGGGAACTGAATGCTTGTTAATTGGACTTAGACACTTTAATGTAGATCACTGCTCCTCAAACCAACTGATGTGATGGACCAGCAGTTCCCAACCCTCAAAGTACTAGGGACTTTATTATCATATTTGCAGTTTCTGGGCAACTTTCTGTGGACAACCAGCTCATGGACACTAGTCTGTAGACCACTGCTTTGTGTAGCACTGGTGTGGCTATTCCTTTTCTGTTCTTTTGGATTTTTTTTTAAATGGACAACATTCTCACCTGCAATTATTTGGAATGCAAAAAGAAAGAACATAAAGAGAAGCAAGAACAAGATGACAAGAGAGCAAGATGACAACAGAGAACTGCATTTCCTGCAACACTAAGGAATTTAAATATTTACCCATTCCAGTTCTGCCAGATATGAGTACTGTATTATGTGATGTCACCTTTCCTTTTCATTTTAGAAAGGAAGACTGAAGGTCAGGAGATCTTCTCTAGAGCTTGATGACTGCACTGATTAATTTGAAAGTGGAAGACAACTAAGGGTGAATGAAGTAGCTAACTTTAATACACTGTACAGCTGATTACATGAAACAAGCATAACATTAATCATAGAACTGGAATTGGAAGAAACCAAAAGGGCCATCCAGTCCAACGCCCAGCCTTGCAGGAGTGCTTACAGACTGACTGTTTAATGATCTGCTCTAGAATCTTTCCTATAGCATACTGGTAACAAACAAAACTAAACAAAAATTACTGGTTTAGTTTTCTCCCCTGCCCTCTGTCTGAACCATAAGATTGCAAGCGGATGACATCATTTTAGTTTGCATAGAATCCAACAATGAATTAAAATATGCTAATCAGCCACTGCAGGTGATTTTATTTGCCATGTCTAGAAGTGCTGGCACTGTTCAGTCTTGGTTCACACTGGGCAATTAAAGCTCTGTATGATGGGGTGAGGAAAGTGCAGCCTACAAACTGCATACAAACCTTGACCCCCCCCTTTTTGGCAATTTTTGGAGTCCACCAGGACAACCCACCTTCAAGACCCCAGATCCATTTTTAAAAACAACAACAACAGCAACAGCAATAGGCATTTTTGCCCCCAAGCCACTGCAAAATGATTGGGGGGGGGCACTGCAAAATGAAGTGGGTTTGCTTCTCCTGCCCTCCCTGACTCCCCACCACTACCTCCATGATGGGAAAATGACCACATTTTGTCCAAAAAATGAACATGCAAGAGATATCATGTTTTGTATATGGGTGAAGCCCATGGGTTATCTAGGGGAGCAAAAACTGTTTGCACCCTACTGGCCCCTCCACTGTTATAGCTGCTCGTCCGTGCTCTCTAGCCATTCTTCCCCAAATACTATGACACTGTTAGTTTGTGCTACAGCCCAGTTTTTACCAGTCTTGCTGTGTGTGTCTTGCCATGAAATCTAGGGGAAGAGCATTATGATGATGAAATGTTTAGTTCATGTAAAACTAGCACAGGTATTCTATGGAGGGGCCTATTCTATGGGGAAGGGCTTATGGCTCCTCCTGATGGACTAAAGCATTGCCAAATTGATCTGTGACAGAATCCCAGCTCAGTGAGGTGAACCATGTTATTGTTGACAAGGCACCCACAATACATAGAGGAGGGAAGAGGTCACTGTGCTTCCTTGTGAACTGCACTGTTGGTGTTATTGTCTGGGATGAGGCCTGCCATGTTAACGGGGACTGATAAAATCATCACTTTGCAATGATGTGCTTACACCTGAACATGGACTTATCAGACCAGGTATATTGTTACTACTCCCTCGTGTTCCAGCATTTCTTGTATCAAGGTAAGGACACTCTTGTCACCAAAGTACAGATATTGCACAGACTCCCTTGAAATGGTTCCCGACAGTGGCTGCCTGCACAGAGCAAGCTGTTTCCTTACAGCTGCTCCCATGACACACATAGGGGAATGGCATCACAAATCTGCCCTGTAAAAAAAGGGCATATGCTAACACAAGAAGGTGCTGTATTCCCCCACCCTTCACCATCCTGGTGATGATAACAAACATGATTCTGAAATTAGTCCTGTTTTGCTGTGATATTTACACAAATGCAAGGGCTTTCTCTGTTTTCTACTTTCTCTTTCTCTGGCAGACATTCTTGCATTCAACTCTTCCTCCATGCCTCTTCCTCCCTCTTTTCTACCACTTTGGGAAATAATTTAACATGTTACACACTAACTTTCCCATAATGGCATTCTGGCTTTTGAAATTCTGCCTCCCTGTTTTATGGCCAGCCCTCTAATGGTTCTCTTGCAGGCCTGCCTCTGGCGATCATGTAGGGAATAAATAGAAGCTGACACAGTAATTTACTTAAATCTTCTCCACACTTTTGCAGCATTTTCCTCCAGAGGATACCCTCGAAACAACAATTATTTGAAATGTCACACGTCCCTGCCCCCAGGCGACCGACCAATGAACATTAAATCTATTAACAACAACCAAAAAAAAATTAAATGTTTACTTTTCTAAGAAGGTAAGGAGAAGCTGGGAGAGGGAGGGCTTCCTCCAATAAATTTATACACAGTAATAGAGAGGTGTAGTTAATGTTCTCTCTATACTGAGCCCACATTCACAGAATAAGGGAGGAGCAGCTAGAATGCTGGCTGAGAGCTTGCTAGGACACCAGAAACTGCACTGATCTAACTGCTGGGAGCACCAGCCTTCAGGCCAGCTGCACTGAGGAGCATGACTGAGACGCTCCACATTCTCATTAAGCCCGACTCCTTGGCCGAGACCTGCAGAGTATATATATATATCACAATCCCACAAATCTTGGTTAAACTATACAAGATAACTATTTTTGCAAAATGTCATGTGTTTCCAAGGTACAGGTTTCAATAAAATAGAAGAGGGAAGGTGTCAAAAGTATGTTGCTGTTACAACTTTATTTTGTACAGCCAAATAGGTAAGATAAGAACTTAGCTTTTTGGTGTTGTCTATATGAGGCAAAAAGAAGTGTATTGCTCCGCAGTAAAGGCAACTTGCAGCAGTTGTGATTTGTCTTAATGGCTTTTTTGTTTGTTTGTTTTTAGGTAGATTGCAGGCACATGACAGCTATCCATGTTTGCTATACAAACAAGCATGCCTGTAAATCAAGATGGTGGCCATGAGTGAATTACTCGTGTTTTTATTTACCAATTTGCTGCCACCTAACAGTATTTTTTTTAAAAAAAACAACAAAAAAAAACTATTCCCAAGGTGAGATCAAGCGATATTTCGCCTTAACAGAAAAGCAAAAAACCCAAACCCCCATTTTATTGCTTCCTTGCTAAGGCAAAAAAAGAAAAAAGTGGCTCCAGGAGCTTGCCTTGTTAGCAAGCCCCGCCCCCATGTTCATCTGGCCAACCAGCTTTCAGCTTCTGCTCATGTGGGAAAGTGAATCAATTCATGTCACTCTTCCCAATGAGAAGGAATGTGCATCTCCCCCCTGCTGTTTTTAAAAATCTCCAGGGGAAGCTGTAAAGGCTTTTCCTGTGGCGTATATGGCGTATTTAGCCTCCCTCCTTCCAAATATGGTGATATGGTGCAGGAAGCCATTAAGACTGCTTGTATTCTCCCTGCATTCCATGAGGAGCATTTTCTCCATTTAGACAACCCCTTTGTGGGTGTTCACATTAGTAACAATATTTTTTATTTATATACACAGAGAGATCAGGGGGAGGGGCAGGGAGATCATGGCTTGGGAAAATTATTTTCTGGTCTACAACTTGCAGAATCCTCTAGAGATCCCTTCCCCACCCCTCCACACACACATATTGTGGGGAGGGTGGCATCTTCCACCCTCTCTTGCTTTTTTAGGAATTATGTAGAGCATATCCATGGAAGATAGTGGGTCATATGGTAAAAGGTGGTGACAAAAAATTAAGGAATACAAAACATGGAAAGGAATGAGATTTATCAGTGTTCCAAGAGACCTTACTATGAGTCAAGGTTCACTATGGGCTTGTCTATACAACAAAAATGTCTGAACTCACTCTGTATCCACCATGCTACTGTCATACAATGCACACTGCCAATTTGTCCTGAACATGGGTCTTTTCAGCAAAAATGAGAATCAACAAGATTCACATTTTGTTCCACATTTTGCTCAAAAATCCCTGATGCCCTGATGTGGTGTTGGAGTATAGCTGGTGGGAGAAGGCTTTGGTGGGTGGGACAGGCTGGTAGGAGGGCCAGGTGGTCACCTGACCTTTCCTTCCAGGAAGTGCTAAGGATCTGAATTTTTGCAGCAGCTACAGGCACTGCCATTTCATTTTTGGAGTAACGAATGTACAGATCAATTCATATTTGCATTTCTGCATTTGGAAAGATCTGAACTATCACAGCCTCTATTCCTATGGCCAAAGCCCTAGCAAGCAAAGTGAAGAATGGAGTCTGTGGACCCATGAAAAAACTCTTGACCTCATTGTATTTTGGGGTGAAGAAAAGGTCAAGGAACAACTCAAAGAGTTTCATCAAAATATCAACATTTTGGAGAAAATTGCCCAAGAGATGAGAAGGAAGAGCCACAAGAGGTCAACTGAGAAATGCTGGACAAAGAGCAAGGCCCTACACCAGAAGTACTGGGAGGTGTGTGACCACCATTCTCAGAGTGGGATTTAAAAAAAAATTTTTTTAGAAGTTGGACAACATACTCCAGGGAGATGCCATGATCTACCCCAAAAGAGTGGCACGAAACATCATGATTTACCACATCCTGTTCTGCATGGCTTCACCAATGCAGCACATTTTTGAGGAGCAACCTGTGCAAGAGGGCTCCTAGGAACTGTTCCAGCACACCCCAGGTGCAGTGAATGGTAGGGAGTTCTAGCCCATAATGTAGGGGTTTATTTTGTGGGAATAACTTGGAATGGTGCTGTGGCTTTTGTGGGTACTTATCTATGTCCTTTTTGTATTATACCTGCAGCAGTATAATTGTAGGAACTTGACAAGACAATTATTACCTTGCATCCCATTGAGTCTCCTGCTTCTGATTCGGAGTTTAAGGACATTATCAGACTAGGGTCTAAAATGCTGTAATTCCGCAAATGAAGATAGTGGGAACATTATAGCATTATAACACTTATTACGGCACACAGCTGTAATCACATGAAAGAAATGCCACAAAATTATTGCATGGCGACCACTAGTGCTTTAAGAATGGGGGTTTACTTCCACGATTTGGCATGGGCAAGATTTCGGCAGTTCTTGCGAGAAGATGCAAGTGTGATTAAAACGCCAAAACCCCCTTAATTAACAAAGTAAATGAACACACAAGCACTGAAACAACCCTCAAAAGGGTACAGTTCATAAGAAGAGCATCCTGCACTTCATTTTCACATTCTCACCCGGACGTTTTCTTGCTGGGAACGGGGAGGGGGGAAAGAGGACCACCCATTCAAAATGTAATCTCGCGATTACAATGGATGTGAAAAAAATCATCACACCACAATAGTATGAAAAAGCTCTATTGACAATCTATTGATGGCTTGTCCCATGAATTGTACATAACTCCTTTTCCACAGCTGGAGAACGGTGTAAGAATGTGAAGACGACAACTTTGTGTGATAGCGGGGCCCATTTGTGCTACCCTGACATCATAATCCCATGATTTTTGATAATGTCCTATGGTGGAAGTCTCTATATATGTAACTATTTGTTTATTTATCTATAAGCTTAAGAACATAAAAGCTAGGATGGCTATGTGTCTTCCTTTACTAAAGGCAGGCCTCTGTTGGAAGGCATGCTCTGTGGAATGGTTGTCTCATCCAAATTCAGTTTGAAGAGAAAAAATCAGAAGAAGGGAGATCAGTGAGGGGCCTTGAAATTTCCCATCAACACTTGGCCCCTAGACAGAAGAAGGTGCAGGGATGTGGAAAACTGTCAGTGTCATTCTCTTTTAAATTTCTCAGTTTCCCATTGGTATTCTTACTCCATCTTATCTCAATATCAGGTTGCAATATGCTTTCTTCTTTCCACATTAAAAACATGCACATTTTTGTGTGTATTTATGCATTCTGTACACCTTTTAAAAGTATGTATTTAGTAAGCATTTTTTAAAGTATTTGTGTAAATGTGTTTTCAAAGGGATGTACTTTAGGTTGTGCACATTTTAAAAATGTAAGCATGGTTTTGTTTACAGTTTTCTTCTGAAATGCTTTACAAGTGTCACAATTGTATGGATTTCTGAGGAAGAATGTGTTCTATTCTACTTGCATTCTCAGGAAATTTGGAAAGGGTGTTTCAAAACAGACGTTAATCTAGCAGATTTCTTCCCCACCTGTTCATCTTTCCATTGCTTCTCAATGTAGAGATATGTTGTATTTGTACTTAAATAGTAGCAGTTATTTCCACCTATGCATCTCAATAACCATATGCACATTTTATGTAAAACAGCATCCTGCTTTCTGATGCTACATTTCTTCCTTTTTGGTGATGTGGCCATCCTAAAAATAGTTTGAGAATTGCCCTACAGGATCAGTCTACTCTTGCCTTCCATTTCAAAGGAGCAAATAAGCTGCCTGTAGAAAACTCACAGGCAAGGTATGGAAGTTTTCAGTATGCGTATGTACCACAGTAATTGGGAAGTGCAAATATCACTGTGAAAGGGAAACAGCAAGAACGTCTGTCCAGAGTCCAGCCCTGTGAGAGATTTTCCAAGGAATCTTGATGAGGTAAACAAGTTGCTACCACCTCTCAACCTCCATTTCAGAGGTGGAGGGGATTATGTGGCTGCAGTTGTGATTGGTGCACCAGTGATAGGAAAGAGGTGTTTACCTTTCCTCTGTATGGTTTTCCAGATAATTGCTTTCCTCAAGCAATTATGAGTCCTCCCAGCAGAAACACACACACAGACACACAATACTGGGTTATTTTCTTGTCTGGTAGTAACTCTTAGCAGGTTACAGGAGTGATTTACATCTGGAAAATGGCAAAGGAAAATGGTCCCTCCTCTCCACTATGCCAGTGCTCTGATCAAAACCAGAGTTCCTCCCTCACTAATTTTAAGCAATTGGGAATCTCTCACGTCATGTCTGTATCCATGACATCTGTTGCCATTTCCTAATTTATGTCCACTCATGCAAACTGAAAAGGGCCTCTCAATTATGATTTCAAATTTTCACTTAGATAATGGCTTATGCCTCTACAAAACCACCTCTGTAATTCCTTTCAAGTAAATGAAGATCACCCCTCTACCCACCCCCCACCAAACCTAAAGGAAGTTTTTCTAGAGGAAGGCCCAGCAGGGCAGGTTTGTCAAACCCACGTTTAATCTTGTTTCCAGTTCCTCTGTCTTTCTGTTGCTTCCTTGCAAGCTTCTTTTGTTGCTCGGATTTTCATTTCCTTTTTGTGTGTGTGAAGATGGAGCAGGTTGCCAGGCAGGCAGGAATGTGGCTGAAGTCATCTTTGGTAAGTGTGGCTTTGTGAATTTCATACCAGCTAATACAAGGACTGCCTCACTCTTCCATACATTCTGTCAGGCCAGAGGTTGGTTCAGGAAGGCAAATACATGTCCAACAGGTGAATGATATTTAGATTATTGAGATAATGCAGAAACTCAGCCCCTCCCCACATGGGCACAGTGGGTAAAGCTAAAGCAATGTATGTCAGGGTTTGTCTCTCTTGTGTAATGATGCCCTCACTGAGGGATGAGGATCAGGGGATAGATCGTTCACTGACATGCAGCAGAAGACTGGATAGAGTAGGTTGCCATTTTTGAATGCTTTCTCATAAACATTATCTGCAAGTAAAAGCAAAAATAAAATTAGCAGGTCCTAGTAGTGTTAATGTTCTCCTTGCAGTGATTTCTATGTGCAGAGGAACATTAAAAAAATTTTTTAAATGGCACAGCCTGCTTTGCCATCTCATTCTACTGCATGTCTAGAACAGCTTGAGTGGGCACCCAATAAAGGGGAACAGTGTGGTCCTTACCATGATGAATGAATGGTCTGAAAGCACAGGGACTGGTTGTTTAGGGGACAGAGCCAGTGATACTACTGGCATTTGAAGCTGATAGTTGTTAAGTTGTGATAAACCGAAATCGATACCTGAAAGATGAAATGAACCTATATATGAGAAGGTGGTAAGAAAACTGGAGGCAGGCATGGCACATCACTTAAAAATAAAATACAAAGATTTTTCAAATCTTGACTTTTAGACTGTGAGATCAGAATTCCTACATACACATTCAAATTTCACTTTAACATTAGTGTGAACACAACAAAACTGGGAGGGATGGAGGGAGGACAATGTGAACACATGGGGCAAAATCTTAAGAGTCCATTGCCTCCCTCCCCCAAGGATTCCCTTCAACCAGGAAGTGCTGGGGGGGGGGATTTGGTATGTTCCAAAGAGGATAAACCAAAAGGGATGGTTTCTCTAAGCCCTTCTCCACACAAACTCCCCACAGTTAGCTTTAGAAAAGCTAAGCCTTTCTTAACTTCTTGAGGTAGCTGGAGAATGGTTGATTTTTTTCCTTCACTCTGCTACCAAATTTAACATCCTTGCCAGCTTCAGACTTTCACTTATGTACTGCTTTCTGACCAAACCTGTCTAAGGACAATAGATAGAGCTGACAAGGCTTTTCTAAATATTTTGTTTTCTACACATGTGTTCCTCTGACTGACATTCATTGAGAGCATTTTCTACCTTGCCTTTTCTTAGCACATCCACACTTGTATGGAAGGGATATCGTCTTTGTTAACACAGATACACTGATGCTGGAGTATTTGGCAGAAATCATCATTATCATCTCTTTCTTCTGCCTCTGGGAAGGGTTCAGGTTATTAGTCATGTGTGCTTCCTGTTTAAATATGGGTTGCTTGAGTTTATTTGGCACATCTGGTAACTCGCCAGATTTGCTGCGTTTGCCATTTCATTCTGCTTCTGTGGCAATCTCTCCCTTGTCCCAGCCGGGGACTGAGAGGCTAGCCATGGGAGCAGGGAGTGACAGAGATAAACTGAAGATGATGATGGCTCCCCCAGTGCCCCTTTTCCCTCTGAACAGTTCCCTCGGCGCCTTTTTCCTGAGCCTTGTTTCTGTCTCAGCAGGGGAAGCCGCCTTGGCACAGCCCTCTGCAAATTGCATCGAGGAAAAGTCATTAGAGGGGATTGGAAAGAAAGAGACACTTACAAACTCAGACAAAAGAGAGACAGGATGTTCCTGCACAAAACACTTTAGAATGCCAGCAAAGGAAAGCAACACTCCAGTGATCAGTCAGTTACCAGAGGAGGCCCCTGAACAAGTGCTTCAGCAGCACTTGAGGGTTTGCATGATGTAACGAGGATGGCAGTGGTTGTGAATGGGGGCAGAGAGAGGAACAGGCCAAGAATTAATTATCTCACACCAATTTTAGACTGACTGAGCTGTGGTGCATCAATTATTTTCAAAACTTTAGATTTGTTCTAGGCTTCCTGTTTTGAGGACCATCATGCCAGTCATTTAACTGCTATCCCCTACTTTATCACAGGTAAACAAACAAACAAACAAACCCATTTTAGTGTATTCTTCTCCCAACTGAATTAGATTACATGTATAATATGTGTCTTAAAATGGACCCAGTGTCTACATTCAGTTGGAAACTGGAATTGTAGATCAAGCTGTATGAGACTAGGAAGCCATTGCTGTATACCCCATGCGTTTCTTAACATGGAATCATATCTCTTTGCATCCTCTTTTGCAGTATTGGAAGTAAAGTGGGAAAGGGCCTTAAAGCTCAAGAAAAGTACTTTCTCCCCCTCACCACTCTAAAAGACAATTTTGAATCCTGAAATTTTACCACATTTCACATTTGTACAAAACTCCATTTCAGTTTTTGAGAAAGTGCCTGTTTTATTAACCTTGGGCAGAAGGGGGAAACTAGAATGGTTTGGGGGTTCTGGTTGTCTCCAGGGTCATTCCAGTGGGTTAGATAACAAGATGGGGCAGGAGTCCACTCCAAAACACCTCTTCTTCCCTTGACAGAGCCAAATCCATCCTCATTTCCCAATGGCTATTCTACTTTTCTCTGTGTCTCTCTTTGAACATAAAAACAACTTTGAGGAATAGTCCATCAGCTTCACCAGATCTCCATCATCTCAGGTGGGACAGTAAGTGATGGATGAAGGTCCTCACTAATGATCCCAGACCTTCTGTTCTTTACCTGATGAAGCTCACTTGATCTTCTGGCCCTCTTCCATCAAACGTAGCAGGCTGTGGCATGATGTGGCCAGATAGGGCAAATTTGACCTGCAGCCTCACCATTCTCTTACTCTAGGGCAACTTGCCTACACGATTGTTCTCCCCCACCCCTCACTCACTTTTGTCTACTTCAGTATTTTTATGATCATTAAAGTGGTGTCAAACTGCACTATTTTTTCATTGTGGCGGCAGCAGCAGCTTCCTGAAAATGATTTTAAAATCACACAAATGGTTCAAAGCTGCCACAAAATACATTTCTGAAATTTTCTGTCCCTTTTCTCTCCATAGATTTGACCTCTTCCCCTGTAGACTATCCCATCTCCCTGGTGAGCTGCACTCCCTCCCATTCAAATTCCCTCCCTCCTGGCCTCTCCCATGTTTGGCTCACTAGTTAGGCTACATGAACTGAGCATGTGTAGAATAGGGCTTGTACAATCCACAAGATAAAATGAACCTCAAATATATTTTTAAAATATATCAAAACTACAAAATATGACTGTCAGGGAAAGCACTAACTTGATGTTCTCCCTTACCTAACATACCGAACTGTTTCTTAAAGGATGCTGTTCAGAGAAAATGGCTAGGAAAAGCCCAGCCAAGGCAATAGAGGAAACAACAGCATACTGCTTGAGACCACTCATCAAACTTTAAAAGTCCTATACCCAAGACGTTTCTAAGCAATTCTACTGCAACATCATCATGGATCTTCCTCAAGAAAATGTTTCCCACACTGCCAAGTTTCAGATCAATCTGCCCAACTATTTTCGGCCGAATCTGTCAACTCCCCCCTTCCCACTTCAACTGACCCTGCCCTAACACAGTGGCGTATTAATTTCCATTTATGCTGGCTGAAATAATCCAGTATGTGATGCTGAGTTATTCATGTACATGCATGAAAGACATTGTAATTGCAGTCTTGAGAGCATCTGAAAGAAGTATACCATTGTCAGTACATTGTAGCCTCTCTCTTTGGGATTGTAGAAGAGGTGGAGGGGGGTTTCTCCATTGCTGCTGCTCCTGTGCCCTACTAATCCACTAGGGAAGGTGAACTGTTTCATGGAGCTGGAGATGGTGTGATGACTTGTGGAAGACAGGAGTGCCCTGGAGGGAGGAAACCTCCTAAAGAGCCAAGCCGGCTATTTATAATAGAAAAACAATTATTTGAAGATGATAGTAGCTCATGGAAGGTGTTAACAATTTTGTGTAAAGCCAAATGATTTGTGATACTGTGACTTCTCTGATTCATATCTATCTGACAAAAATATCACTTGAATTCTCCTAATTTGACACCTCAGAACCTCACAGGCCTAATGAACTTAGCAAGATGATACTTATCATTAGTGCCTTGAAATATATAAAGCAAGATCTTTGTTTAACAGTGTAAAATAGAGGTGGAGGTTACGTCGTTTCTGTTTGGTGGAGGAGTTATTTCATCTCTGAACTTTATCAGATGTAGCAAAAACCACATCAGAAGAACATTACAAGAACAAAAACAGGCAACATTACCAGATGACGTCATCCTTCAGCCGTTCCGAGGGCATAGCATGGGTGTGACAACTTAGCCCGACAATAAAAAAGACACTTTATTCATGCCTGTGCTACAGCCCCAGAACAGCTGAAGGATGTGGGCATCTGGTAATGTCACTCTTTCTGTTCTTGTAGCATTCTTCTGATGCAGTTGGGGACATGGTTTTATGCCACATTCCCCCATGTCTGATAAAGTCCTCTTTCCCATTTCTAGCCTCTATGGAGACAACTTCACCCTATGTGATCAATGGGGTTAACAACAGCCTGGTGGTGTTTCTAGCCTTCCCGCTGTATGTCCACTCCTTTGGCAGCCAAATACAGGCTAGCACCTTCTCAGTTCCTCTCCCTCTCTGCTAAATAAAGTGTATCTAGGCACTTGTGCACCAAATCTTATAAGAGAGGCTGAAGTCATCTTGTCCACAGGGTAGCCACATTCCTCCCCTCCTTCTGTGGCTGCAGATGCATCCCCATGTCTGCTGCCATCCTGCCCCTGCCTTGCTCTGAACAGCTGATGGACCCAGCTAGCTATTCTGGGATTCAGATTGCCAGAGTAAAAGCTGAAGATAGCTCCTGTGCCTTTAACAGTTATGTAGAAGAGAGAATTTTGCCAGGGAAATTACATGATGAGCAACCCAAGCTGAAATTCCCTCTTGTACAGAACCATTAAAACTACAGGAGACTGTCCAGTTTTTACTCTGGCAATCTGACTGGGATCAACAGAGTAGGCTCCTCTGGAAGGTCTCCAGACCACAGTACTGAAATCCAGACAAAAAGTTTCTGGTGGATTTTTGTGAGCAGTGGTGGCATAAATTGAGAACTGGGCAAATCCAGAATAACTCTTAACTGCTGTAAATGCCATGCCACATTAAGAGCAGAGCCCAGTCTCCTCAAAACAGAGGCCTGGCTGATCATGCATTCACTGCTATAACCAGCTAACCCTCTCTGTAGGTCTTCATAATACAAAACATAAAGAAAGGGCAGGGATATGTTGAGGAGCCTCAGTGACAAAGAAGGAACGCAGTATTTGATTAGGCTGAGGCCAGGCATTGTGTCAGGTAAGTTAGTAGTGACAGGTGGCTTCCATCATAGTGTGTCACCAGCACTTTGTATAGATCTTTATTCCCCCACCCCCGACTACTTCTCTTTTCCCACTGAGGATGGTATTGTGAATACCATACCTAGAATCAGTGGCATGGGATAGATACTGTACTATTCATATGCTTTTCAGTGGAGAGGAGTCCCTCAGAGGTTCTTGGAACTCCCAGCACAAATGTCTGAAAAAGGCTTTAAAATGAGGACACATTGAAACACCTCTATTCTCAACCAAATATCATTGTGCTCCTTCAAGTTGAGAAGGCTGAGGTAACCATCATTGATACAGTAAGACGGGGACACTGAGACACATCTCTGAGAGTTCTCAGCTTGCTGGATGCTGTGTTTATTTACTTTGTAGTGGTGGCCATCACTGATTTAAAGACAAAGAGGTTGTTTGTACTTTTGGTTGAAAATATATTAGAAAAAGCACAATTGCCTTATATTGTATTTTAACTATAGATCAGAAGAGACTTCATGAGAAATAGAAAACAGTAGGCTTGGCCCTATAGTTTTCTTATTTTTATAGGCATTCTCAGTTCCAAAATCCCCCAGCATCCAAAACAGGGACAAAATAAGGATGGTTATTAGTATGTGGAAAGGAGCTGTTACAGATCTAACACCATAAACAAAACTGCCTCATCCTGCCAAATGTGATGCTTTTCAATTTAGTTGACACATTCATTGGAGAATTGTCAAGTGTAGAATAAGCCAGTGCTGCTCATGCTTTGCTCCCAGTTTGCTGTTGCACCTAATTTGCTCCTAACTTGCTCCTAGTTCTCTGGAGTCTACTGAGCTAAGTCCATAATTCCCTGAATTCAGTCCAGGTCCACCATGGTTCTCCTTCAGCCCAATCATGAAATGGGGAGGCAGTAATTTATTTTAATCCACTCCTGTGTGCGAGACACCTTTCCTTCATGAATGTATATCTAGTACAGTATGTATATCTATGCTGCAGTTCTATATCCTTAGTGGTAGAGCGTATCTGACTGACTCAGAAACCATTGAAGCTCCTATGAATAGTTGAGAGAGGAATACACCTGCACACTCATGTGTGTGTCCCTGTGGTTGTGATATATATGCATACATATCATATGGGCTCCAGTGCACAAGAGATAGTAGGCAGGTTTTGTGTGTATTTGTGTGTATGTGTGTGAGAGAGTGAGTGAGTGTGTGAATGCTATTTAAATAAAAAAGAAAGGAAGTGAATCAGGGTCGTTTCCATTTTAATTGTAAAACAGATAAGCACTAAACACTTTGAAAAAGTAAATGACTTGAGAATAATTACTATCTATTACTCAGCTTCCCAGGGGTGCAGTTGGAGGAGCCCAGATGGCTACAAAAATGGGATTTAGCAGAAAATTGAAGACATTATTCACCGTAACACATTATCAATTACCTTCATATCAATTACAATAACCTTACATTAAAAGAAGGGCCAGGAGACTCGCCAGCCCCAGTCGGAATAGTAATTGAACTACCCCTGTGTCTGATGGGGAGGGCTAAAGGGGAATTTGGCTGCCCATTTTGCTGGCAAAGACTGTAGTAATAGCATTGCAACGTGGTCCCCCTCCCTTCCCCATTTCACCTCACTGAGAGTTTTTCTCTGTCCTGTTTGTTTTAATTGTTTTTAAGGGCAGCTGATGTGGCTCCTTCCAAGAAAATTCTGCTTGGCTTGTTGTTTGTAGAGTTTGGGAACTCTATTGTTGCTGCTAGGCTAGTCCCCCGCTCCCCCCTAGTGTCTTTCACTTTGTTACTGTTACAGAGCTTTCAATGCCCCACAAGAGGAGCATGCAGGGACAGCCTTTCCAGTGAGAGAGCCATATCAGGCAGCAAATGCTCAGAGACAGGGAACATAAAGAGTTGTGTGTGCACGCCACACAGCCCACACTGTAATCTCTAAGTTATACTGCTGCCCTTTGATGTGGCCAAGGACACTGTCACCAATGCTGAAGTAAGATCCAACTGCCAGCCTGGTCAGCTTTGCTATGTAGAATCGGAGGGTGGAGAAGAGGCAATATCTTGCTCTTCACAAGATTTTAGCAGGAAAATGACTTGGGCCACACCTGAGCAAATGCCCAGTGGTTCTGCATCTTTAGTGATGGCATAAAAGTGGTGTGTCTGGCAGAAGACAAATCTAGTATCTTTCAGAGGATCTGGGAGCAAGTAGTTTGTGTCCAAGGCCACCCTGGCTCAGATGGCCCATCTTTGTCTAATTTTTATTTTCTAAGCCACATGAGGGAAACATTCTTTCCAGGTCATTGTGACATTGAAAACAGTTGTCCTTCTAAGCTATACTAGGAACAGGATGGGCTTATGGACCTCAGAGTATTTAGGAATCACTATGTGTGAGATACATTTTCAGGAAGTTGATTGGTTGGTTCAGTCCCTATAAAAGACATTGTGAATAATGAGAGTAATGGGATCGAATGGCAGGAAATAGACGTTTTTCCCCATACAGAGAATCACCTGTCTGTGGAATCACAAAATGTGATGATGGCTAAAAAAGAGAGTGGTAGGCAAATTCCTATAGTGAGAATGGGAGAATGCAGTAATATCTGAGCATCTATTAATAAAGACATAATGGCCATCCATGTGTTCCCTTTTTTTAGGATAAAGAAGTAACAGTGTTCCATTTTTGTTCAACCAGCAGAAGTACCCAGCTTTCCAAGTAAACCCCTTAAATCCCAAACCACTCTGGCAAACTTTCTTTTTGTTCTTTCTTTTCTTTCCCACCTCTCCCCATTTCTTTGTTTCCCTCTACCTGGTACTTGTTCACATGCCTGTGTGCTAGTCCACTTCCCTCCCTTTCTCCCTTACAGACAGCGGGAGCTTCAAAGTTGTCCTGTTTTCCAGGATTTTTGTTTTTGTTTTTTGTTTGGGGCTTCAAAGAGTGATGACATGCCAATTTTGCATGGTTTCCCAACCCCCACTTTTTTTTAGATTAAATGAGGGTTTTGGAGTGGATCTGGGATCTGCAAAAGATTCTCTGGGGCCATATGTGGCCCAGGGGCAACAGTTTTCCCACACCTGCTACAGGGTTAGTGAAGGCTGCCACCTAGTGACTGAAGCTGGTACTATAGGCTACAGAATAATTTCAATTAACTAAAACTAATTACTTGATTTAAAAAACAAAATAATCCTGAAGTGTATAGTCCTAGTTATTCTTTGTAGTCCTAAGAGTTTTTAGATGTCCAGATTCCACAGTCTTGGAGCTATGATAGAAACACACACATACACACATGGATTCTGTCATATTATAGTAGAGTAGCAGAAGTACTCAGCTTCACAAGAGTTACTAACTTCTTGAGTACCCACCCCTGGTCTGGCATTCTTTGTTTTCCTTGCTTCTCTTTCTCTCCTAGCTCTTGCTCTTGCCCCCTCTTTTATTTCTTGTTGGCCATTTTCTCAGTCATCCCCAATGCTCTTTCAGCTCTTCCCTTTCCTTACCACCCCACCCCACAGCGGCACCATGTCAAACTTCCTAAAAGCTTATGAAGTCATAAATATTCCACACCTGACTGCAAGTTAGTGATGTACACATTCCTTTTTGTGTGTCCAGTAAACAGCAATTTCTGTGCAGAAAGAAATGATTTCTGCGCAGAAAAATATTATTTCCTGTAAAAAAAAAAATCCTGTGCAGAAACATGTTTCCTGTGCACTAACCCACATGTCTTTCTCCCCCAAAATGTCCCAAATAGTGAAGAAACTTGTGGTTGTTCATTGTGTAGTCAGTTGGACTTCCCAAGTATTAGGATACCTTTTTTCCAACAATGATGCAAATATTAACAAATATTCTCATTCCTACTGCAAGCTCATCTCTCTTGGTCAGGGAAGGTTAGGGAACCCTGCCCCACAGTGAGTGACAGTGGTACTGCCAGTGTCTATTAAATTAACTGCAGTCACTATTAAATTAACTAAAATGAAAAAGTTTAAAAAACAAAACAATCCCAGAATGCACACCCATTTATCCATACCAAACCACTGTCTCCCATATCTGCCTGTTAGGGCTTGTCTACACTGGCCAAATTAAATGTCCTTTTCCTATCTCCATGGCGATCAGTCCAGATGACACAGGGCAAAATCTCTGATTATGGTGCAAACTATCTTCATGATGTCTAGCCAGTTCATAACTGAACCCATGCTAAACCACCCTTAAAATGGAGTATAGAAGCTCATCACTTGCTCTGGATTTTATAGGAAAACCTGGTTCTCTCTGCAGTGACACTGGGCGGATGTCATCACACATGTCCTCTGTTACCCAGTGCCACCGCTGCCGATGCAAGTCATGTCCTCTGAGGTCACAAGGTGCCCAGCCATGTGATCAATGCTGGGTACCTCATTGCTGACCTCAAAGGATGCGACTTGTACCAGTGGCACTGGTGCCGGGCAACACACAACCCAGAAGGGACACATGTGAAGACATCTGCCCAGTGTCACCATGGAATGCACCCTTGGGGGGGGGATCTGGTGCAGCTCCAGGGCCAGAATACTCCAGGCTGCACCCAGATTATCTTGGCCAGTATAGAAGAGACCTTACACTGCCACATAAAGAGGCTTCCCAGTTGATTCTGCAGTCAGTTTATGCAAAATCAAGAAAGTATATAAATCACTGCCAGGAGACCATAACTCAGATGACAGGATATGTCTCATGGGACTATCTCACATGGGAGGAACAAGGTTTCTCATTTGCAACAGTCATACCATGGGGGTGTTTCAATGTGAAAAGATTAAAACAATCATTGTATGGGGAATGGTATCAGACAAATAGTCAGGTAGCCATTTATACTGTATTCTCAGTACTCAAAGACCTGTAGAATCTAGTAGAGTGGACAGTTGTAACTACTAAAGCAGGCAGGTTTCTCACAAAGTTCACTGGCACTGAGTACTTATTACTAATCTTGCAGACGCTTTGCTAGACCAATTGACCTCATTCTTTCAAGATCAGCTTTTTTTTCCTTTTCCAGCATCCCATTGGACAAATTCAAACTCAGCCCCACACCCCTTTGGCTTTGCTGTGATTTGTCTCCCAGTTGGCACTTCTTACAGTATCTAGAACATGGCTGGAGACTCAAAAGAAACCCATAGATACTTATTAAAGACAACACCTTTGGTACGATCTTTGGGGTTTAGTAGTGTGTTGCCAGCCAAGAAAGATTCCCAGCCTATAGGACAATGCCATAGTTCATGTGCACCATTGGCTGAAAGGAATTTTGTCTTTGCTCAGTTGAGGGATGAGGGCAAGATTTCTTTGCCTACATCATTTACATTCTGTGTGCATACAGCTATTGTGTATCATTAATAAACTGTATGACAGCTAGTTACACAAGATGCCTTTGTTTCATTTTGGTAGTCCAGAATTTAGTTTAGCTGAGACCGAAATGGATTGGGTGCCAGAGTTTAAACAGTCACTGCACACAGAATTCCACTATAATTTCCAGTGTGGGACGGAGAAATCTTTTTTACAGTGATGACTTTCTCACCCAACATATGGAGCCTCAGGAGCACTGATTGATGGGGGGGCAGGGGGAGGAACCTAAGGCCTCATCTACACAGATTTGGCTACGGATGGAGTGCAGACCGCCATGCCATCCTGTCCCTGCAGCTCCCACTGGCATTCTCTGAAGCCCGGAAACCAGCCTGCAGCATATGATCAAGGCCCCCTGCATGTGACCAGCCTTGGTCCTGTGCTATGGGACCCCATCATGGCTTCTGAGAGAGCAACGTGGACGGGAGCTGCAGCAATGGGCCAGCAGCCCAGCAGGGACTCCTGTGGTCCTGCAGGATCTGATCCATTTCCTGTTTAGTATACTAAGGAGATTTTCAGACATGATTTTTGGCTGTATATATTCCAAAACAGCTCCGTTGCTGGCGTGTGGCACGGGAGCAGTTTTGGACGATGCCGTTCCTCTGCCGAACCCCTCCGTGTCACTTCCGTGATAGAATGGAGGAAGCCGTGTCATATTTCACTCACGGGCAACAATCGTGAGTGAAATATGACGCGGCTTCCTCCATTCTGTCACGGAAGTGACACGGAGGGGTTCGGCAGAAGAACGGCATCGTCCAAAACTGCTCCCCTGCCGCACGGCAGCAACGGAGCTGTTTTGGAATATATAGACCCGAAAATCGCATCTGAAAATCTCCTAAGTCAATGTCAAAGTCATTTTCTTATTTAAAATGTCTTTAAAGTACTGGGGAAGCTGTGGAGCAGAGGCAGAGAACAGATGAGAAACACCACTGAAATGTTTGTAAAACAGATATCCAGTTAATCAGGTACTGGCTTCTTCAGGGTGAGCATGGTATATGTCATCTGTAAAACAGTAGTGCCTCCATCCACACACAAGTAAACAACTGGAAGTGGTGCTTGAGTAAGCTGTAGGGAGAAAGTTAAGGGATCTTTGCTGCTTCCCTTTGAGCCCTGACTTCAGATATGCAGTGAAGTGTCCAGTGTGTTAGTGAAGAGAGAGGGTTAATTGTTGTTAAAAGGCTTTAATCTTGGAGATTAGCACTGGCTTCAGGCACTATTCACATATGAGGGAGACATTTCCAATGAGGACTCAAATTTGTCCCTGCTGTTTTGTTGATAGAAAATCATCTTCCCCCTTGGTTCCCCCCTTAACTTCTCCCTCTCTCTTTCTCCCCCTCCCCCTCTGATAATTTGCTTTTTCTTTACCTCCAAATCAAGCCATAACATCTTTTTTTTTTTTTGCAATGGAAAGAAATGCTTTGATAATCATTTTTAAAATGGGATGCATTAAAGGATACTTGACACAATATATAAATAATTTAATCTAAAATATTTTAAAATCTGCTGTTTTTAATGAATAGCAAGAAATTAATGTTAATGAATAGCAAGAAATGGACTGTAAACAGATCCTTTAAGATTACCTGCCTAGTAGGGCACGCACAAATGCCATAGCACCCATGAACATCTCTCTTCGTGCTCATAGGACCCCCCAGCCTCAACTATTCACTCTAGGAAACTATTCACTCTAGGCACTCTAGGAAACTCTAAGCAATGGTCCAGCCTCCTACCACTGTCTGTCTACCACCTTCATTTCCACATAATGCCTCTGGGACCCATGTGAATCAAGAGGAATTTTTAGGACATAATGATGGCAGGCAGGTGGAGCTTTGCCACACTTTGCTTTGATGTGTGTCCTAACAGCAATTAAAGAAAGCTTTAATGGGCCACAAATTGGAACCTAGGCAGCTTGAGGAGTAGGGTAGGGCAGTGGATCAACAGGATGCTGGGGGAGAGGGAGAAGAGTGGGAATGAAAAAAATGTATATTGGAGTGTATGAATGATGTGTGGTTGTACGTCTGAACTAATGGATGGCATGTGTGTGAGAAAAATAAAGTGTGTGTGCATTTGGGTGAGGTGATTTCAGTGAAAGCATGTTCTGCTGGAAGAGAAAATTGTCAGTTCAAAGCAGTGTTTTGGTATTTGGGGGTAAATTCCTGCCTATGTCATATTCAGGTTCTTTGGCAAGTTACCTGTCTTTCAGCCTCGCCAGTCTGTCTTCTATAAAATAGCTTTGTGACTGCCCACCACAGCAGTTTTGTGAATGGGCACACACCCAATGAAGCCATTTTGTAATGATACCAACAACATTTTCAAAATTGCAAATGTGTTCACTAGCCCAAAAAGGTTAGGGACCTCTGCACAATTAACCATTGTTCTCCATGTTTTAGGTCAGGAGTGGGAATCATGTGGCCTTCCAGATTTATTGAATCCCAGCTTTCTTCACCTCTGGCTATTCCTGGCTAGGTCTTCTGGAACTTGCAGTTCAACAGCATCTGGAGGGCTACAGGATTTCTACTCCTGATCTAAGTACACAGTGGCCCATAACTAGACCAGTGACACACTTGCCTAGGTCTATACTATTGGAATAAAGCAGTGCTACTCAAAGTGGTAGTCCATGGACTAGTATTGTCACGCAAGTTGCTGCTCCATGGTAAATTTGCTGGAAAGCAAGTACCGGTAACCGTTGTAGCCAATGGGCACAAATATAGTACCAGTAGTAGTTCCTGGCACATTAGGGGGGAAACACCACACGTCACGTGGGCTGAGAAGCACTGGTGAAGAGACCACTATATCATTACCTTAGACAGCTCTGCTAGCTGAGAAACTGTTTAAATGATCCAACCAAACTAACCATAGGACTGGCATCTCTTTCACCATATGTCCCTAATGCTAACCACCAAAAGCCCATGGTCTGAGCATGGGCATTATGTGTGCCTCTGTCTGCCACTGGAGGGAAAGTCCTCATTTCCACCACTCAGATGATAGGCTACCAGTGATGCTGACTTGTGTTTTCAAGTCCTGAAGAAACCTCACATAATGGGGCTGGAATATGTGATCATGGAGCTTTTCATTGTCATGTTCACCAGATGGAGAACAGGAGAGTGCTTACTTTGGGATCCACAAGATCTGCAACTAGAGAGAAGTAAGCAGATATGTGTGGTTTTCCCCTCTTTTATCCTTTCAGTGCCCCTGTGCAAAAGGGTAGCCTAAGAGGCAATAATTTTCCCAAGGTCACTAGTGAGCTTTATAGCTGAGGGGGATTTGAATCTGAGTCTAGTTCATTTGAATTAAGCACCAGTCCGATTATCCTGTCATAAGTGGAGGGTATCTGGATTTTACTTCTCAAGGTAAATAATTATCCAGTGAAGAGGCAAAAATGTCATGAACCAAGCCTATACTCTCATGCCATGTGTTATATGATGTGCTTTAATGGGTGATGCACACAAATTTGCTTCCACGATCTGCAAAGAAGACTGAGAAATGGGTGAGTGTATGAACCGGTCCAGTGGTTATCATTTAAGTGTGAATCTAACTGCATTACTATTATTGGCAAGATTAACCTATATCAACATTACCACCGCTGATCCAGAGACCTTGGTGTGGCTTTACGAGAATGATTTCATCTGATTCTTTTCCCTGGAACAGAAACTGATAGCAATAACTTGGTTCTGTTTTGTCTGCAGGCTGCAGCATTCTCTGTTTCTGCTCCTTCTGTTCCTCACTTCCCACATTTTATGAGGGGAAGGTTTCTCTTATTCCCAAAGGACTTAAGGAGATAATGCAGGATCCAATGATTTGCAAGAAAGCCCAGGCCAGCTGTTTCTGCCCAGGAGGATATTGGTAGATGTCCTAGAACAGGACAGCAAGAGCACTTCCAAATTCTAGTAGGTTTGTTTCCCCTTTTCTCTAGTACTTAGCATGAAGACCAGGAAAGCAGGCATGGGCCCACCTAGACTGCAGTGGCAACTTAAGATTGCCTTGAAAAATGGGGACCAAGTGGTGGTGGAAGTTGCTATCATCCCTTTGCTTTGGAAAACAGAGAGGAGGGGGCAGTATTCCAAATGGTGCCAAGGGACTTCAGAATGGTTTATGATGCAAATATGTTTAAAAGCACTGAGTTGCCTCCCTGGGAAAAGGAGCTTAAAATTGAAGTCTAATGATAACAAATGATTGTTAATGAGTTGTCTAAACATAATAGATGGAAAGAATTAAAAGCCTAGAATAAACAGTGTTTCATTAAAGCACAATAAAGAAACAACACGCGTTTCATATCTCAGAATAAATGGGCCCTTGCGCTGCTAGCGGGAGTGGAGGGAAGTCATCAGGGGAGATGGGCTGTGGTGAGGGTGGGGGTGGGGAAGGGTGGGTGCTTAGGGGGAAAGACTGGAGGCAGGCCATTCAGACTACAAGCCACCTGACACGTGTGCCAGGACAGCTCCAGGTTGTTCTTCTCCCTGGGTTTCATCTGAACATTTTTGGGAAGTGCTAAGATTCCACGCTATCACCTGAGCATGGCAAAGATACCCATCCCCAGCCAGAAAGAGGGAACACACAAAGCTCTTGCAAGAGTTAGTAGCTCTTTCCTTGAAGGATAGTTTCTTGGTGAATAAAGCCAGCTGGTGGATGTATGGCATCAGTCTTAAAGGTCCAGTGCTGGTTTTGGATCCACCTCAGCCATGAACTTGCAGGGTGGCCTTGAGGACAGTACTTTCTGTTCATTCTCTCTCTGTGAAATGGGAAGTTATGACTAACTGGGAAGAGGAAAGGGATGAGGTGTTGAAGGATTTAGGACAATTAAGGAACGATAACAATATTTATAAGAAATGACAATCTGTTGTTGGAACCTATTTTAGAGCCACATGTCTCATAACCTGCATCCTCACTCCCTGTTGAAGACAGCTGCCTCCAAGTTCTGAGTTTTGTGTGTGATCCTACTCAGGTCTTTCTACTCCAATGCAGACGCAACACATGAGGCATGCTGGAGGTTGGGGAGCAATATTAGGCTTAGATCAGTGGTCCCCCAACTTTGGCCTTCCAGGTGTTTTGGACTTCCGCTTCCAGAACCCACAGCCTGCTTGGCCAACAGTTAGGAATTTTGGGAACTGAAATCCAAAACATCTGGAGGACTAAAGTTTGGGAAACACTGGCTTAGATGGCCCCATAACTAAGTTACATTGCTCTTCTTTCTTTATTTCCACTCCCCCCCCCGCCCTGGCTTTTTCCACTGAGCTTTAATAACAGATGGTTGGACTTTGGGGAGAAGTTTATTGCTCACCTTTGTTCTCTTATATACAGTACCTACCTCCAGCTGAGTTGTGGTGACTGCCCACAAGAACCAGTGCTTATTAGATGTGAAGCCAACTTTTTGGAATACTCTCCATCTAGAAGTCTGTCCAGTGCTGAAATCTTGGTCTGGGCCAAGTACAAGGTTTAGAACATTTTTATCTTTTTGCTGTTGTATAGGCATTATGTTTTATATTTTTCTGGTTGTTAATAAATGGTTGGCTTAAAGTTGCATTTTAGTTGGCTGTTTCATTATGCTATTGTTTTTATTGTATTTGTGTTTCATTGTTGCTGCTACTGTCATTGTGATTTCATTGTGGATTTTGATAATTACTGTTCTGTGGGCCAGTCTACAATAGTGTTTTATCTTATTACTGTTAACTTCTAGCTCAGTTGTGCAGCACACAATACAGTCCACAACCCATTGCCCAGATGCTATGTCTCCTTCAATATTCTATTTCATTTCCCCCCCAGACTGTTTTTATGGTGTTCTTCCCAGTGATTGCAATGTGCTACCAAGCTATGTGTATTCCAGTCTGGCAGTGTTATGGAGTGGCAGTGTTATGGAGTGCAACTTGTTTTGCAATGCTTTCTCCACTTCTTCTTTGATTGCCATTGGCTTGGGAACATGCTTGTGTATAAACACAAATGAGAAAGTACATGTGGCCTTTCCAATTTCTCCCACAGTCACAACACTGTGCACTGGTGTCTCATGCTTGATCATATTATAAACTCAATGGATATTTTGCTGTATTCACTAATATGTACCCATACAGTAGGAAATGTGTTGGGGAAAAGTACTAACACATCAATGTCTCAGAAATGAAAGAGACTCTAGTATTTGTAACTTCATTGAGTTATGCAAAATTTGGCCATGTGTGTAACAGTTCATACTGAATGGAGGTTCTTCATTCCTAAGAAGACAAACTGCTGGCAAATGACAGCGTGTATCACATTGGAAGATGGAAAGAATCTCTTATGTTGTAGATTCAGTTATTATGTCCTGTAATACTGTTGCCAGATTAGATATGGGGACAGAATGGGCTTCTGGGTCTGCCACAAGGCATTTTTTAAAGTAGTAGTTGTACTGTATATCCAAATGGAACTCAGTCCTAGCTTTTGGACACCCAGTGGAGACATATGCTGGATGTCCAAAACAAACATACAATTGAATCAGTGAACCAAGAGCACACATTCAGATTAGAAGCCACTGAAACACTGACTAGAGCAGCCTTTTTCAACCTTTTTATCCTGGGGGAACCCTTGAAATAATTTTTAGGTGTCAGGGAACCCCTGCATAAGCATTATTCTATATACTGCTATTGCTTTCCCCCCACAATCACAATCTCTTGAGGAATCCCTAGCAACCTCTTGGGGAACCCTAGGCTTCCAGAGAACCCTGGTTGAGAAACACTGGACTAGAAGCATGAAATTTCAGTGAGATTAAATATGAACAGTAGAACATTAAGCTACCCGTCTTTCTGAAAAAAATGCCCTGAAATCTCCATCTCTATACTCTGTGATGTGCAGAGGGAATTCTTCATATGTCTAAAAGCTATCACTTAATTATTAAGGAAAGAATCAGGGCTCAAGCATTTAAAGGTACCTACGGTGCATACCATCTGCCCTAACCCTACAATTTAATTTGATTTAATATATAGGTTGGTAGCTATTCACCAGTAGCTGGGCAGGGAAAGGAAAGCCTGCCATCCTGGTAGGTTTAAAGCAGAGTAGGGTGCCAGGTTGGAAAAAAAAAAAAAGAACAGGGCTTCTGTGCCTTTAATGATTGGGTAGAAGAGGGAGTTTCAGTAAGTTTCATTCAATTCTAGCTGAAATTCCCTCTTATACACAACTATGGTGGCATGCACATTTTGTTTGACCAGAAAGGATGACTAGAAAAAAGGAAGAAATGTGTATGTGGGAGGGTGATACCTCTTTACCACTTTTGACTCTTTTAAAAACTACTGTCTCTCTCCAGCTTCTGTCTCAGAAGCTGACCATCTCTAGGGTATGCTGCAGCTGTTACCCTTCATGTTACTTTGAATTATAGGTAAGGGTGGGCAATTTATGGCCCTACAGCTGGTGCTGGACTTCAGCTCCCATCGACCCTACTCAACATAGCAAATGGTAAGGGGTGATGTGACTTTTAGTTCAACATCTGGAGAACTGTTTGTTTCCCATTCCAGGGTATCTGTTAAACCACCCACTGTCTCTTATGTTCAAAACAAATGTACTTCCCAATCTATGACTTTATGTGCATCTGTGTGCATGAACATAATGCAGTTTAATGGTTCAGGAAGGTGGGAATTAAACCCTGCATAATTTTCAGCCCCTGTTCCTAGTAGAAGCAAATCGTTCACACCATCTTTGGTGATGGTGGCCTGTTAAGTAAATCATTATGGAGTCTGTGACAGGCTGTGCTGAACTTGGCCTGTCTGAGCCTTGCCTGGACAGCAGCTTTATCTTGCCTTGTAAAACTGCAGAGCCTATGACAAAAGAGTTAATCTCTATCTTTGTTTCCCTCTCTTCCCCTCTTCTCCCATTTTTGCAGCACGATGGAAAGGCAAGACTAGAGCTGATCCATCACTGTCAGCAGCTTATAGCAAAATCAGCACTTTTGGGGGGTTTATTGGGGCCTGGCCCATCAGCAGCTCTTCCAGACAGCAAATGCACTGCAGGCAAGTCTCTCTCCTCCTGAGAAGCATTCTGGCAATCTCAGGAGCCAGCATCCAAACCCTCAGTACCATACTGACCAACAGCTTCTTGATAAATTACACTGTGGACCATCTCCACTCCTGACAGAGCCTGGAGGAGAGACGGAATCCAGCTCTGGAACTGGTGACATAGCAAGTTCTACTATGGTTAGAGTTATACAGGTGCAATGTTAAATGGTTCTTCTCCAAACTCACCTATGCATCTCCCTCCACTAACCCCTTGGAGTAATGCAAATGAGATGGAGAAGAAACAAGAGCAGAGATCAGTCGGACTGACAGGTTAATGAAGCAATGCATAATAGTGATATATATTATAACTACAGAAGCAGCTTGTAAATAGTCAGTTTGCCTTATACACATAAACATAAGCAAACATATATTTGAGTGCCCTCAGTCACCTCTCTTCACATTCAAGCAGAGTCTGGTACACTCAAAATGTAGTACTTAACAATACACCCAGAAGGATGGGGAAAACAAAAATAAAGCTTCTTGTACAATTGTAACTCTTAATTTTGTGTAAGTTAAAGAAAACTGAGTGGGTGGGTAACCCAAATGTCAAAAAATATGGAAAGAGATCTTTCCCACATGGAACTGTGATGTTATCTTATATCAGGGATGAGGAACATGTGGCCTTAGATGGTGTTGTTGGAATGCAACTCCTAACAGCTCTAGTTAGCATGGAGGGAGGGGAAAGGAGTTTATTTATTTGTTTACTTGTGCAATTTCTATGCCACCTTTCTCCCAAAGTGGGATCCAAGGTGGCTCACAGAATAATTAAAATCACAGTTAAAAACAATTAAAACCACTTAAAAACATACAAATAAAAACAACATAAAAACACACACCAATAAAAGCCGCAATTATATATCAAAGGCCTGCTTAAATAAGAATATCATTGCTTGCTAGCAAAATGAAAACAGGGAAACAGTGTAGCCTCCCATGGGAGGGAGTTCCAGAGGGTGGGAGCAGCCACTGAGAAGGCTCTCTCTTGTGTCCTCACCAGGTGAGCCTGTGATGTTGGTGGGACCGAGAAAGCATTGCCCTGAAGATCTTAAAACACTTGCAGGTTCATAGAGAGCGATACGATCGTTCAGATAGTCTGGACCTAACCCATGTTGGGCTTTATAGGTCAAAACCAGCACTTTGATTTGTGCCCAGAAATAACCGGTAGTCAGTGGAGCCATTTTAACAAGGGAGTTATATGCTCCATATAATTGGCCCCAGTCAGCATTCTGGCCACAGCATTTTGGATCCACTGAAATTTCTGAACAGTTTCCAAAGGCAGCCCCATGTGGAGTGCATTACAGTAATCCAAACAGGATGTAGGAGATTCTCAGACGTATTAAAAGTGGCATTACACAAACACCAGGAGATCACAAAAGGCTCCCTTTTCACACGACGTCATCCCCCCTCGTTATGCAACCATTCTGCTGCCGTTCCACCAGCACTGCTTTTTATTGATGGGAGAAGCTGTCAATATATCCCCCATTACATTTCTGTCACAGATGTTCCTGCGAGTGAAAAGGTGCCTTGTTATGCTGGCGAGATCCCAGCGTCAATGGAAGGTCCCTGCCAGAACACTTCTGGGTAAGATCAAGACATCCAGGTAAGCTACCCTCTTTTTTGTACCCTCCCCAGGTTACTTGTAATGTTATTAGTGTGTTTAGGTGCTTGGTGTCACTTTTTTGTGTGTATTCTTGTTTTTACTTTTGAATTTCCTATGCTCACGTCTTCTCGCGAGGATCCATGAGATTTCAATCCAGGAAGTGAAGGGAGCTCCATAAGAGCTCTGTTCACTCTGGACTGCCGGAACAACAGGAAAGAAGGTAAGTGTGATGGGAAGGGTGATTGTGGCTGGACAGGGATGGGACAGGGGCGGGAGAAGAAATTGTGGGACAGGAACACTTTTTTTTCCCTGTCTGATAATCTCCATAATCAAGGCATATGTCATCATGGCCAGATCTGACTTTCCAAGGAACAGGCGCAGCTGGTGCACTAATTTTAATTGTACAAATATGCTCCTGGCCACTGCTGAAACCTGGGTATCCAGGTTCAGAGGTGAGTCCAGGAGAACACCCAAGCTGCGAGCCTGAGAATTTAGGGGGAATATAACCCCATCCAGCCCAGTCAGGGTCCCTATTCTCTGATCGACCAGGAGCACTTCTGTCTTGTCCAGATTAAGTTTCAATTTGTTTTCCCTCATCCAGTCCATTACTGACAACAGGCATGAGTTAAGTTCTAAGATAGCTTCCTACGAATTAGATGGAAAAGAGAGCTAGAGCTGGGTGTCATCAGCATATTGGTGACACCGTACCCCAAAACTCCAAATGACCTCTCCCAGTGGATTCACGTAGATGTTAAATAGCATGCAGAACAGAACAGAACCCTGAGGGACCCAGCAGGTCAATGGCCAGGATGTTGAACAGGAGTCCCCCAGCACCACCTTCTGAGTTTGCCCGTCCAAGAAAGACCAGAACCACTGCATAACAGTGTCCCCAAGGCCCATCCCAGAGAGGTGGCCCAGAAGGATACCATAGTCAATGGTATCGAACGCCACTGAGATGTCCAGCAGAACCAATAGGGACACACTTCCCCTGTCCAGTTCCCTGTGTAAGTCATCCACCAAGGCAACCAAAGCTGTCTCCATCCCATAGCCAGGTCTGAAGCCAGATTGAAATAGATCTAGATCTAGGAGTTGCAGTTCAACAAGATCTGGAGATCCAGGTGTTCCATATTTCTGCTGTCCGTCATAGAACATTCCATTCATAAATCATCACATCATAAATACATCACTGACACAGAGTCTCTGCAAAAGACAGAAGACTGAATTCCTTGGTAGTGATGTTTATTACATCATAATAATTAGCTGGATACCAATGGAGGAGCTGCTTTGATCTCATAGTGCAGGAGAAATTTATGCCAGGTATAGTTTCTCCAGCCACTGCAGTGCCATAAAGGAATCCAGTAGCACCTGTGAGACTAACTGGTTTATTCTAGCATAAGCTTTTGTGTACTTCCGTGGACTGGAATCTATGAAAGTTAATGCTAAAATAAACCAGTTAGTCTCAAAGGTGCTCTGCTGAATTACTTTATACTTTTTATGCCAAAACAGACTAATACAGCTATCTCTTTGAATGTTGCATTAATGTGTGAGAGAAAACACCTGCCTGGTGAACTTCCTCCTATTGCATCACAGTTAAAACTGCTGGGGACTTGTGCTCTGTCTGCATCCAGAAGCCCTACTGGGGCAGCCAACTCTGTTAGGCAGGTGGTGGGATCTGAACTTTACATATCAATTCAAACTTGCATACTTCCACCCTTCAGAGTAAGTGAGAAGAAGGCAGAGTAAGTGAGAAGAATGCTCTAGAGGCAAGCATTCTCCCTGGTGCAATTTGGAGTGGAGGGGGGGGCAGCAGTGACTGGGGATGCCTCCTCCCATCATGGTAGGAGCAGCTCTGTCTTGAAAAGAGTAGCAGGGGGGAGGCAAAATTGCAACTGTAACTGTGATATAGTAGGTTTGGGGTAAAAGGGTTCATTTAGTTGATTTTCTTCCTTAAAGCAGTATGTCTTATAAAGCATATCAGCCATATACCTGTCCTATTAGAAGACTGTGGGTATGTCATGCTTCACTTTTCAACAAATCAGAGAAAATTCAACTTTTAATTGAAGAGCATGCCTCAAGAAGGTCAATCAATGTCTAGCAAAGGATGCACAGGGAACCTCTGGCCAGTGGGCCAGATATCTATGGGGAGGAGTTTCCATGTGCCTGCCAAGGAGGCCTTATCTGTTTCCCCTCCCCTGGAACTGAGTGAGGATAAAGGGATTATGCCTAATGGACTGTAAATCAGAGAAAGGTGCCTTTCTCTGCCACAGTGCTGAGTAAGGGAGCATTTGTCAACACCGCAAAAGAAAAGCCATCTCCCTTCAATCTGCATGGAACTGGACTGGGAATGACGGTATGTAAAGAAGCGTATGTGTGGGATACTTTGGCCCTGTGCACTGCTGACATGTGCTCCCAATATCCCGCCTATGAACAATTTGATCCTCAGTTCCTCATTGTTCCTCATTCAGGAGTGTTGTGGATTTTCCAATAGGTAGAAGCAAAAGTGTCTTTAATCTCCAGATAACCTCAGTCTCCCAATGTAGAGTTCCTACTCCCATGTATTTACCACCGCTAACCCTTGTTGACTGCCCCCCTCTCCACTCTGACTGATCACTACACGCTTTGCCACCTACTGCCTGGGAATGATACTGCAAACTTCAAATACACAGACATATCAATCTTTTTAAAATGTGTGCACATGTCCTGGTGCATACTTCTGGTGGTTCCTTTAGTGTCCATGTCACATGTCAGGAGTTTAGGCTTCATCATCTTTGAATTATAGCTCTGCCAGGAAAAAAAAAAAAAAAAAAAACAGGCATGCAGAAAACACTTGTTGCTGTATTTATTTTTAATGTACCTAAAAGTTACTTTAAAATTCTTGTTTCCTAGTATTTAATGGAAAGTTGTTTATGAGAATTTTGTCCAACTGGTTTTGCTTTTCTACAACCAAGATTGATGGTAAACAATAAGCCTTCAACAGAAGAAATTTTTGTGCTAAACAACAATCACACTTTTATTGAATGTGGTTTTATCTCAGCTAGTGACCCAGATAGGCAGGCAAACGGAAGGAAAGAGCCCTCCCTGTCAAGCTTGCTTGCTCAGCACAGCTACTGCTAGCATTGGTGACAGTCCGTTATAGAGATCGGTGAATCCAAATATGTAGGTAAGTAGCATATTCATTGGCTGGAAATAATCCCCATATCCAGATGGCTAGGTTTCTCAAAAAGATTCATGCTCTTTGGGAAACAAATGATTTAATGCACCTTTTTATTCTGTAGTAGCTTACTGATGTTCTGTAATAATTGAGCAGAATGTGTCAAAAAATTTTATATAACTCTGAAACCTGCATTTATCCATTTTCTGTTTTGACATGGCTTTAGTAAGGATAAATGGAAATCCCATTTAGTTACTATGTATTACGTAAAGTGGTATCTTCTTATATCTGTTCTGAGATTGAACCTATTACCAATAAACTTCATTTGGTCAGTCTGAGTTCTGCTATTAGAAATGAGTGAAGAAAAATGTGTATTCATTTAAAACTGATCAGCAACAAGAATGTACCAATATTATAGATGGTGTTCTTATATTTGTTGAGTTGCCTATATGCAGCAGCCTAATCCACTGGAGAGATGAGCAATTCCATAGCTAGTAAACATTAATGCAGGAAGGATCAACCTTTAGGCATGGCTGGAAAATTACTGGTGGTATTATGGACGGAGGCAGCATAGCACTATGTTATTTTGGTCACATTCTCTTCTAGGTAACTGTAAGTGGTAGAAGCAACATTATGTGGGAGTGGTTGTCCTCCTTTGGATCTGATCTGATAGACATACTATTTGATTAAGAACAACTGTCATTTCCTAATGGTATTAGTTGGCCTTCCAAGACAGCAAGAATTTGTGGTAAGTGCCTGTAATCACCAAGTGTTTCATATTTACCATCACATATGCTAACTGAAATGTAGCATATAATGCATATGCATTATAGCATTCAAGGCTAAAGAAGAATATTAAACCAACCATACTGCTGAAATACTACGTGAAGAACATTCCTGTAGAATTTAAAAATAATGTAAAAAAATAATTTACACTATTAAGCCTAATTAGCCAGGAGCCAGAAGAACTTTGGAGTGAAGCTGCAAACTCCCGGACATTGTCAGGGTGGGATGCAAAAAGACACTATCTGCAGCCAAAAAGAAAAAAGAAGCCTGAATGGATGACAGATGAAATTCTTCAAGCTGTTAAGGGCAGATGAGAAGCAAAAGTAAAAGGGGATAGAAATAGAGTCAGAACACCAAATGCAACTGTTCACCGCCTTGTGCACAGAGACAAAGAGAAGTACTATAATAGTGAATGCAGAGAAACAGAAGGTGACAACAAGAACAGCAACAAAGGAGAAACAAGAGACCTCTTCCATAAGATCTGATAAATCAAAGGGAGATTAAGGAGATTATCAGACAGACCCTTTGGGTCCATTTCTGTCCCACTAGCCCCCCACGCCCTCCCATTCCTGCCACAGAATAAATAAAAAACTTTCATACACTTACCTATATTCCGCGACAGGAATGGGCCCCCCCTCCTTTCTCTGCCTGGTCATAAATGCAGCCGTTGCAAGGCTGCTTTTACGACTGGGAGGGAAATTTAAAAAGAACCCCTCCCAGCTGTAAAAAGAAGAAGAAGAAGAAGAAGAAGAAGAAGAAGCAGCAGCAGCAAGCAGTAAAACACATATAAAAAAGAAAAAGCTACCCGGTGAGGTAAACTTTTTTTTTTTTACTTACCTTTCTGTCCCGATTGCACCCGGAAGTGTCCGGCAGGGACCTCCTGGTGACGTCATGATCAGTTGTCGTCCTGGAGGAGAACGGGTCCTCTGTTCACTCGCCTGTCGTTCCATTATCATATTCATTTTTCCATTAATAAGAGGAAACGGGGGAGAAACAGGAGCAGAACGGGAGCATCCCAGGACAGGGATGACATTGTCTAAAAGGTAAGCCTTTTAGCGATCTCCTGTCATCCCTGACCTGGGATATTTTACACGTCTGATAATCTCCTTACACTATAAGAATGGGAATGCTCTATATTCAGCAGGGAGACACATTACATGGAAATAAAAAGACAATGGAAAGAATACATGGGAGAACTATATAAAAGAGATGCAGGGGTGACAGATACATTCAAGGAAGAACTATTTGAAGATGAACCTACATTTTTTTTACTAATATTTTATTGCTTTATTTGGTCAACCATTTTAGATATAAAGTATATGAAAGTGATTGATGCTTGTCTGACAGAACACTTGGTCTCCTAACCAATGGACAAAGCTCATTTCCAAGTAAGGAAAAAAGTAAGAAAAGCAACAATGAAGCAACCTATGAAGGAAATGGTATTTCAAGGCTCTTCTTTATCACAGGAGAAGTTTTGTTCTTTTTACAGCAACATAACATTCTACAATTTAAGAAAGTAAACTAGAAGCTGCACTCAGAACATTTAGGAGAAATAAATCAGCAGGAACAGACGGCATACCGATAGAGCTGCTCCAAGCCACAGAGACAGAATCTACTCTAGTTCTAACTAAATATAGTTGTCAACAAATACAAAAATAGAAAAAACAAAACAGTGGGCCACAGATTGGAAATGCTAACTATACATTCCAGTCTCCAAGAAAGGGGACACCAGGGATTGCAGTAACCACAGGACCATTGCATTAATTTCCATGCAAGCAAAGTGATGTTCAAAAATCTACAACAAAGACTTACCATATGTGGAGCAAGAAATGCCAGATATCCAAGCTGGGTTCAGGAAAGGAAGAGGCACTATTGCAAACATATGTTGGATAATGGAGTGCACCAAAGAATTTCAAAAGAAAATCAACCTGCGCTTTATAGATTATAGCAAAGCCTTTGATAGTTTAGATCATGAAAAATTATGGATCCCTCTTAAAGAAATGGACATTTGATTGTCCTGATGTGCAACCTGTACTCAGGACAAGCGGCCACTGTCAGGACAAAATATGGAGAAACAGAATGGTTTCCAATTGGCCAGGGGGTCAGGCAAGGCTGCATTTTATCACCCTGTCTGTTTAACTTGTATGCTGAACATATTATATGTAAAGCAGGATTAGATACAGAGGAAGAAGGTGTGAAAATTGGAGGAAGGAAGATCAACAGATTAAGATATGCAGATGACACCATACTACTAGTAGAAAAGAGTTCCAGTAAATTGGAACAATTACTGAAGAAAGTCAAGGAAGAAAGTGCAAAGGCAGGTTTACAAATGAACATTAAGAAAACAAAAACAGAAGGTTTGCATAACTTCAAAGTAGACAGTGAAGACACTTGAAATAGTCCAGAATTTTCCATACCTTAGCTCAGTCATTAATCAGAATGGAGACTACAGTCAAGAAATCAGAAGATTAGGACTTGGAAAGGCAGCTATGAAGGGACTAGATAAGATCCTGAAGTGTAAAGATATATAATTGAATACTAAAGTTAGGATTGTCCATGCCATTGTATTTCCAGTTTCTATATATGGTTGTGAAAGATGGACAATAAAGAAAGTTGATCTGAAGAAAATAAACTCCTTTGAAATGTGGTGCTGGAGAAGAGTTCTACAGATATTGTGGACTGCTAAAAAGACAAATAAATGGGCTCTAGAGCAAATCAAACCTGAGGTCTCCCTAGAAGCCAAGGTGATTAAACTGAGATTGTTGTACTTTGGACATATTATGAGAAGACATGACTTACTAGAAAAGACAATAATGCTTGGTAAGGTAGAAGGCAGTAGGAAAAGAGTAAGACCACTTTATAGATGGATAGACGTAATCAAGGAAGCTATGGCCTTGAGTCTGCAAGACCTGAGCAGGGCTGTTGACTTGGAGGTCTCTCTCATAGGGTCACCATAAGTTGAAGTTGACTTGACAGCAGTTAGCAACAGCATGAGTTTATATATTAGTTTTGTTAATTTTGCCATAGTTTCCCATGATATGTTAGATTTATTTTATTTAGTGATTTCAAGCATCCTTTTAAAATGGCTGACCAAGAACTTGTCTAGTTCATCTTCACAATTTAAGCCCCTGGGATAACAGCAGTTATCCCTTCAGTATTCTTGCCAAGACATCTCATTCTGTCAAGTGCCTGCTTCACAGGAAAGCAATTCTAACATTCATCTACTTGACGGTGACACTTAGAAAGCTGAAACAAATGTTGAGTAACTTCATTTATATCCAAAAATGTTCAGACTTGAAGGCCATCTTATGGGAAATCAAAATAACTATATCTAAACCCAGATTGTAAAATATTCTATTCAGAGTTTGGAATGATTGGTTTGGAAATTAATCATATAGTGCTAAGTAGTAGAAATTGAGAGAGTAATTCATTGCCCCTAATATTAATAGCTAAAATAGGTTAATTGGTTCCATTATTGTTAATTAACTCATTGTTTAAAACATTTGTTGTTGAAACAGACCATGGGATTTACAAAGAATGGCATGGAGGCTGTCACGATTGATCACTACAGGCACATTTTATTACAGGCCTCTTCAGATGTGCTCTTTTTTATCATTTTATAGTTGTGTTTCCCCGTCTAGTTCCCCCCCCCCCAAAAAAAATTGTTACCTTGGGATGGTATGAATCCAACATGTCTGGAAACTGTTAGGTAGGACACTTTGTCCTAAACCATGGAATCTTATCTTACAACCTGTTCAATAAAGTTTTTCACTAATCTTTATTTCTCTTCTTTCTACCCCTCCCTTATTTCTTAAAGATTAAAAGGAATGATGTCTTTATTTCAGCTAGAGCTGAAATACTCAAGGTCATCATCCAGGGACTAGCACTAGTTCACAAGCCCTCAGCTGCTAGTCTGTGGTGAGTTTCAAAATTGTGCAAATGCAGTGGGCCTGCTGCATTGGCATATTAGCCATTCATGGACTGGAGCGCCCATAGAAAGCCACACCCCATTTTATTCAATGGTGGTGTGTGCGTGTGGGTGTATCAGTATACAGCCTCATGTACCCACCACCATTGATTAATATGTGGCTTGAGCATCTGTGTTTTTTCCCATCCATGGGGGCCCCTGGAACTGAACCCCCATGGGTGGGAAGGGCCCACTGTACAGTAATAACAGGGCAGAAATATAGTCCCCTGGCACACTGGGTGGGGGGAGGCGGAATAGCCAGTATGTCCATCAGCTCACTTGAAAAGCACTGGAGGACACTAATCCACTGTAAATGTCACAGTAAGCTGCTGGTTACAAATTCAGCCAGTGACTCATGAGTGGAGAATTTTTAATTAGAAACATTTTAAGCACCTCCGAGCACATGCAGAACATTTTTCTGCACAACAGAATCTCTGTTTTTCTTTGCCTTCCCACTCTGAATCAAGAAGTGTGATCTGTAAACACGAATGACAGAACACACATTTTGCATGCAGAAGCCAGTGAGCCAAGTTCAATTTATGGGATTTCCAGTTTAAAAGATCAGATATATAACAAGCCCACTATTCTCCGCAAGCATCCTTTAACATGTTTTTTCCTTTAAATTTCTTAATCTTATGCTGTAAGACTAATTAAATAAGGTGATGTTTGCACTCATTCATTGGGTTGTCAGGACTTTATCAGATGCGGCAAATATGGCATCATAAGAATGCCTAATGATCGTGAAAGGGTGTGCATACCAGACAAAGATGTCCTTTCAACAGTCATGTCAAGTCCAAAAGCTGTTCTATTTTATTGATGGCCCAAGCCGTTATTAGATCTGCCATGGTGCTTTGTTGCCGGTATTTGAATGTGCTCACATGAATATGGTGTCAATCACAGAACACTTCCAGGTGAGATCACGACAGTCAGGTAGGGGCCACTCTTTTTATGAACCTCTCCGGTGTACTTGGGACTTTTAAAGTGTGTTTCTGTGCTTGTGTGAACTTTTTCTGTCTTTGTTTTGTTTTGTTTTTCAAATTTGCCATGCTAGTGTCTTCTCATGATAATTGCCGAAATCTGGAACCTGGAAGTAAACGGAGCTCTGTTTGTGTTCTGTTACTGCCAGGGCTGCCTTTTTGTGCTGCTGGTCTGATGGGGGGTATTTTGCCAGGACAAGCTCACTCTTAGCTTTTGTGGGACAGGAATGTTAATAAGGGTTAGGTCTGATAAAGTTTGAAATAAAGGTTCAGGAAGGAATCAAAATAGACCAAGGACGGATATACATAATTGCTAAAACAGTCAAAATATCTAGCCTGGCAATATGGCCTTGATGGTTTAATAGTTTCAACCAAATTCCTGAAAGCATGTGACCCACTGAAGCAGAGGGTGAGTAGAAAGCAGAAGCAGAGTGAAGAGAGAAAAGAGAAGCCAAGAGGGGAGGAAATGTACCCAACACATACAAAAGGGTTCCCTGCAGATCACATAATAACATAACACTCCACATATTAACATGCAGAATATTTTATATTATGCAATATATTGTATATACTATACAAGCCAGAATAAAATAGAGGGGAAGAACTGAAGAGAGACAAAATGAGCCCCTGGCAAAGCTCGTCCAACTTCCATGAAGGGTGGGGTTTGTTTGTTTGTTTGTTTGTTTGTTTTGGGGGTTTTTTGAGGGGGCAGCCTTTCAGGTCTGAAGAGCCTGATATTCTCAAAAAGGTGATGGCTGCCTGAGGGCCTTCTGCTGAACAAACAATTGTAATGCCCTCCTGGGCCCCAGTTTCAATCTTCCATTCCAGCTAAATACCACAACATCCAAAATCCATAAAACAGCAATACCTTTATTGGGCCAACCAAAAATGCATCATCTTAGTTTTCAAAGCTCCACTGGTTTCTTTATCAGGCAAAGGTGTTAAAAATCATAAAGGGGAAGAAGAAAAAAAAAGATGATATTAGAGTCACAGGCCTACATTTTGTCAAGATGCTGTTGTCAGCTGAGATAGTCTGGGGGGATATCAATGCAGGCAGAGGTCACTGCCCTCTTTGGCCAGGTGGACGCTGGAAAGCAGAAAGCTGTAAAACCCAGGAAATAAAATTTCAACTCCATTAGTAACAGAAAAAGTAACTTCTCTTGAGATCTGGCTGTTTCTGTCCTGGATGAGGCTATCCACTATTCCAGTTAAGATATTATCATTTTCTTGCTTCTACTCAGCTGGCAGATTAGAAAAGCCTGTCAGCAGAGACAAATATGACTAATTTCCTCCTACGAGTCTTTCCACCTGGACCTTGGGTTACCTATCTGTGGGTTTGATTGGCCCCCAGGAAACTGAAAAGTCTACACCTTTGAAGACAAGAAATTGGTCTCTTAAGCACTGGTGTTTGTAGAGCCTCCCTTAATGCTGGAGAAGGCCTCTGCCTTAGTCCTGTTGGGTAAGGCCTCCTGGAGGCCTCTTGTTCTCAATATAATCATAGTCAGTGTTGAAACCTAGATCAACTCAATAGACTCCTGCTGATGAATGTTATCAGTGTCATGGACTGAGGGGATTTTGATTTACCATTCCTTGAGGATCTCTACATAATTTTGAATTCAACCAATTTCAAAATTAAGAATGCTGATTCAAAGACCAGGGCCTCTCTCCCTATGAGAAAGTTTAAACATGTGGGATATATGTTTTTTTGTTTTTTTTTTATACCAGCTGTCATATCAAATCTACACTGAAGCATCACTGGAGTTGGACACAAAAAGGTACTTTCTATTAGGCCAGATGATGGGTCACCTTTAATATTCTGAGTGGAAGCAACTCTCTACCAAAAGTCTTTTGAAGTTCCTCTACCTCAGATCCTTTTAAATGCCAGAGATTCAACCTGGGCACTAATATATGTACAGTATGTGCTCTACCATTACTATTACATTGTAGTATTACAGAGTTGCCCATGGTGTCCACTACATCTGTGCTTGAGAACATTCATCAACACCATTCATTACGATTTTTAAAAATTTAAGTTGTATATCAAACATTTGTGTTCAGATGTTACACCAAAACACAACTTTCCTTCTTCCAGTGAAGAAATAAACACCTTATTTATTTATTTATTTATTTATTTAAATTAAACCTCTAATTCCCATGGAATCCCCACCACAGATTCTTATTTAGAAAAACAAAACAACAACCAAGGACTTAATGGGATCAAAGACAAAATATGTGAACATTTCTGCCCTTATTATAAAGAGCCCCACAGCTGTGAACTGCCTAATGCCAGAAAAATAAACCAGATGGAGTACATCAGTGGAGCTGGTCCAAGTTGTGAAGGATAGCACAGAATGTCCTCCTGCCATAATGGATTGTTTTAAGATGGAGCCAGTACAAACTAGGGGGTTGGTGGGGAACATGCCAGGACATGGAAAAGTGGCCCTATACACAATAACAAGATGCTGAGAGAAAAAGCAGATCTAGAATGAACCCCTGCCCCATAAAGAGTATAGATGTGTTCAGGTACCAGGGAAATCTATAGTTCAGATATATGAGGAAGGGAGGCATGCTATCATTGCCCCATTTGCTATCATTTTATCACCCTCTGCATATGGAGGGCAACATTCTACTCTGCTCTGTCTGTAAAGGCATTACACATGACTTTCAATGCTGATCTTGCAACATTCAAGATCATGCAGAGAGATTCCAGAGAAACAGGAGGCTCTCCTCTTCAGAAAGTCACTAACGTGTCCTTCCTCCTCACATTCATGGATGGGAACTGCAGATCCATCATCTCTAATCATTGGCTATATGGGTCAGGCTTAGTCTTGCCCAGTTCATGGGATTCTTTCAAAGTACAGTTAGAGTGTTATGATTCCACTTCAACTACCATGACAACATCTTATGTTATCGTGGGATCTGCAGTTTAGGAAGGGATATTTAGAATTCTCAGCATTAGGGACTCATGAAATTACAAACCCCATGATTCCATAGGATGTTGCCAGGGCAATTAAAATGGGACCATAAGGCTATAAATGTGTAGTGTGAAAGGACCCCCAGTAAAGTGCTTAGAAGGTTTATATATTCAGAAGATGAACATGGGATGAAAAGGACTTTCTCTCAGAGCTGTACAACTGCTTTGGACAAATAATGGAACCTAAAGAAAATGGGGCTGATCCAGACCGATACAGATCAGGTTCAAAGCACAGTGGGTCAATCAGATTTTGTTTCTGGATCATTTGGTCCAATCCAAAGCTATTCAGACCCCTCTAGATGAAAGTCCCAGCTTTTGTTCCTATACAAACTGATTTTATTTTTGGAGAATCACATGACATTTTCTTCATCCCGTACTTCCTAGGAACTCACAGCATAACCATGGATTTTTCATTTGTACTTCCCAGGTCAGTTTAAATTAAACCAGTCTTTTCCAAAATGAAATGTATCTCTAATTGGCTATCTTATTGTATTATTGTATTGTATTATTACAGCACTTAGATAAGAAGGCCACTGTCAGTAAATACAGCTATTGTGTTCTGGACAAAGATTCAACCGAGATCAAGTGAGGGAAAGAGGAATGTTTGCCTCAAAACAAAACAATCCTAATATTTAACTAATGTGATATTGCTAAAGCACTTTAGCATTTTGGACTTTATCAGACCACCCTCCTCAAATGTTCTTTTCCCTTTAAACCGTTTTTATGCTGGTAAAAGCACCTCTTTACCAGATCTATCTTTCTTATGGTTGAATGACCTGGATAGACTGGAGAGCTGGGCCAAAGCTAACAAAATGAAATTCAATACGGAGAAATGTAAAGTACTGCATTTAGGGCGGAAAAACGAAATGCATAAATATAGGATGGGAGAGACCTGGCTGAATGAGACTACGTGCGAAAGGGATCTAGGAGTCCTAGTAGACCACAAGTTGAACATGAGCCAACAGTGTGATGCGGCAGCTAAAAAGGCCAATGCAATTTTGGGCTGTATCAATAGAAGTATAGTGTCTAGATCAAGGGAAGTAATAGTGCCACTCTATTCTGCCTTGGTCAGACCTCACTTAGAATACTGTGTCCAGTTCTGGGCACCACAGTTCAGAAAGGATATTGACAAATTGGAGCGTGTCCAGAGAAGGGCAACTAAAATGGTGAAAGGTCTGGAAACAATGCCTTATGAGGAGAGACTTAGGGAGCTGGGTATGTTTAGCCTGGAAAAAAGACGGTTGAGAGGCGATATGATAGCCCTGTTTAAGTATTTGAAGGGATGTCACGCTGAGGATGGAGCAAGCTTGTTTTCTGCTGCTCCAAAGACTGGAACACGGAGCAATGGGTGCAAGCTCCAGGAACAGAGATTCCACCTCAACATGAGGAGGAACTTTTTGACAGTAAGAGCTGTTCGGCAGTGGAACACACTCCCTCGGAGCGTGGTGGGGTCTCCTTCCTTGGAGGTCTTTAAACAGAGGCTGGATGGCCATCTGTCGGGGATGCTTTGATCAAGATTTCCTGCGTGGCAGGGGGGTTGGACTTGATGGCCCTCGTGGTCTCTTCCAACTCTGCGATTCTATGATTCTGTGATTCTATGATTCTATGAATAGGCAGCCCCAGCATTGACCAAGAGTGAACGGAGCTCTGTTCACTTCCTGGTTCAAGATCTTGCCAATTCTCGCAAGAAGACGTGAGCACAGTAAATTTGAAAAATAAATCAAAGCAAACATACAAAACATGCACACAAGCACATAAACACACTTAAAATTACAAGTAAACTGGGGGGGGGTCATAAAAAGAGCATCCCCATACCTGGCTGTCCCAATTTCACCCAGAAGTGTTCTGCCAATTGACACTGTATTCACTGAGCACAATGGTGCGAAGTTTCAAACACTGGCAATGCTGGCAAAAATTGCCATGGGAGATCAATTGATGGCTTGGCCTGTCAATAAAAATGACCTATAAAGTAATGGTGATGACCTATAAAGCCCTACATGGCCTAGGTCCATCCTACATAAGGGATCGCCTCCTCCCATATAACCCGCCCTGCACCCTTAGATCTTCTGGAAGCAGTTTATTGCAACCAATGAGATCTAGATTAACAACAACCTACCAGAGATCTTTCTATCGCTGCTCCCAGACTATCAAATGCCCCACCAGAGGAGATCTGTCAAGCAACCAGCTTGGAGAATTTCAAAAAAGCCATCAAAACGGATCTCTTCTGGCAGGCCTTCCTTGAATAGAACAGACCATTTTTAATGGATGCTTCTCCCTCTTTTAATGTTTTTATGTTTATGTTTTTATGTCTTTATGTTTTGCTATTCACTTTTAAAGTCTTAGGGTAGTTATTTTATGTCAGTGGTGAATTTGCCAGTTATTTTAAATATATGTACTATTATATGTAGTTTTAAGGGGGGGTAAATTGTTTTAAGTTATTACTGTCCTTATGGATCTGTTTGTTTTAGATCCAATTGTTGTGAGCCGCCTTGATTGCCTAATAGGCAGAAGGCGGGGTACAAAAATAAAAATAAAGTTATTATAAAAAGAAATGGGTTTTGGACAGGACATTATCATAAAAGGATAGCATCATTTGATATGCATGCCCTTTCACGTTATGATGCCATGTTTGCCTGGGCTGATAAAGTTATTTGACCATAATTCCTGAATAATAATAAAGAAAGCTCATTGGAGATCAGTGAAAATCAATTCTGGAAATGTTGCATGTGTTTAGATGTAGCACATGATCAGTGGGAGAAAGAACATGCATGGGGGAGGGGAGGAAAGAGTTTGAATGCAAACCTGAGAATATGCAAATAAAATCAAAACAAAAAGAACTGGAAACTCTCAGTACTTATAGAGACTTTCCCCCCTTCTGGATGAGCCCTCAGATTTGGACCAATTTGGTGAGGGTGGGGAGAGCCAAACAATGTGTGTCTATAAGTGATATGCTCTGGTTGGAGGATAGGAGAAGGAGGAAAGGAGGTAGACTTTGCTTCAAGTCAGATCTCTCTTCCAGTCTGGGACAAGAATCTCACTAATATCTCCAACCACAGCAGGTGGAGGAGAAGAGAATGTCAGATCACTGAACTGTATATTCAGTTTTTTCCTGCCTGTCTCTTCTCTTTTTCTAAATTTAGTAGTCAGCTGCTCATGTCTTCCCTGCTTGCCCATCTAACCACTGACCACCATGGGGCTTCTCAGGGGTTTGGCCATTACTTCTTATTTTTAGATGTCTTCAGTGTGGCTGTGCTTGAATACTCAACCTTGGGATGTTGTTGGGGGCTTTAGCACAGTGCCTCTACTACTAGAGGGCTGCAAGTACCAAGAAGGGTGCATTACTTTTTTTTTTCTTTCTCCTTACTTTTAAAGTTTGTCTTTAGTGCGTGGGTGTGTCAATTACACACACAGTCTCTTATGGCAAAAGCAGCAAACATATATCATGGACACTAAAGTGCAGAAGGCAATATGAACTGCAATTCAGTATTTAAATGTGCATGTATTAAAATTTAGTTCATATTTAAAGCATTTTTAAAAGCTGGATAATGCAAAAAGATGTGCATTTCAAAAAAAAATCAGTTTCAAATCTGAAGTTGATCAGATTGGGTCTGAATTGGTCTTAACTGAATCAGGACCCAGACTGAATTGCCAGATTGGGTTCTGAGTGGAATCAAGCTATTTTTGCACAGCTCACTTTAGTAGCCTTGCTGTGCAACAAGTCACTGAGACATACAAATTTTCAGTGGATTACTAAGACATTACACAAACTACCACAGCACAATTTTCTATGAGGACATTTGAGTGGGAGGTGTGGGCTTCCTGAAATGTACCACATCTCAGAATATAGTGGGGCTCATTTTATTATGTAAGTTGTCAAGATCTTTCTGGCTTCATTAGGGATGAAGAAGGATGCTTGTCTGCTTAAGTTTGAGATTGACCACCTCTGTATATTTATGAAAATCAAAATCATGTGCCTCCCCCACTACACACACATCCTGCTTATGAACCAACATTGTTCACATGTCCTTGCATTCTCAAAAGGGATCAGCTTATAAAGAACAGCTCTAGTGCTAGCACAATGAGCTTAGTATGACTATATGTTGAAAGCAAACGTATTTGCACATGTGCCTTCCCCCATTTTGCTGTGGTGAAAATTTTCAGTAGCCCATTCTTTATCCAAAATTTATTTTCTATATAAGCAAGATAACTGGAGATGAATGGCATTCCTGTGACACAGATTTAACACCCCAGCATGTCCCCAGCAGATGTCTAAGGAAATCTATTGTTGTTGTTGTGTGCCTTCAAGTAATTTCCAACTTATGGTGACCTTAAAGCGAACCTATCACGGGGTTTTCTGAGGTTGAGAATATGTGACTTGCCCAAGGTCACACAGTAGGTTTCCATGGCAGAGTCGGGATTCAAACCCTGGTCTCCAGAGCCGTAGTCCAATGCTCAAACCACCAAGCCACATGGGCTGCTTCAGGAAATCTATACTTCCTATGATTACCTGCAGAGAACAAAGTCAGCTGTCTGCCTCTTTTCAGATTTAGTTCTAACACAGACTGGATCTGAAAACTGTGTCACCTGCTCCTATTATTCACTAGGGGGTTGTCTAAATGGTGAAGATACTCTCCCCATAGAATTCGAGGAGAATACCTTTTGTCTAAATGGGATCCTGTGGCGATTCCCTGTATTCAGAAGGAGGGGCACCAAAGTGCCATGTACTGGGCTGGAAAAGCCTTCGCAGCTTTCCTGGAAGTTTTTTTAAAAACTGCAAGGGAAATGCACATTCCTGCTCATTGTGACAACCAATTTAGATTGCAGCGCATTCTCACCAAGGATGGAAGTAGCTTGCTGATTGTTCGGACATGCAGGGGGGGGGGCAGAGCTTGCCAGCAATGAAGTGGCCATAACTGCCATGTTGAATGTTTGTGGTAGCCATTGTGTGCTGAGGTGAGGAAATGGTTTGGTTTTTTCCCCCACCATGTTTAAGTGGAAGGTTGCAGTTCCACACCTTGGATTTACTTTTATTTTTTTAAAAAAATACTATTCGGCAGTGGCAACTTGGGGGAAATTAAAAACACTAGTAATTCACTTGCAGCTGCCATCTTGATTTGCAGGCATACCTGTTTGAACATCAAACATGGATAGCTTTGCATACCTGCAATGTTGCCAAAAAAAATGGAGACAAATGGATGCTGCTACAAACTGGCATTACTGTGTACCAATCCACATTTTATTGTCTTGTATAGGCAACCCCTAGAAATCTTCATTAACAGATTCCTTATGAGGGTGGGGCGGGAACTCAGGTGGAGAGAAAGCTCAGCCACCTTCTGCCAAGACCTAAGCCATTCTAGCTTCTGTTTAAACAACTTAACTATCATCATATTGGCCATCAGCTATGAATTGTCACGTCTTCAAGGGTATGTGGCTTCAAGTATCTACAATGACAGCTCCACTTACTGAAATCCTAGGATCACGAGTTACAGAGGTGGAAACATACATATGTATATACTACACATAAACATATCATAAATACAAGTATTGAAAAGTGGTTCATTTTGCTTAACTTTCATTTTAATGAGAGATTATTATCATACAGGTGAGGAATGCTTTTGACTTGATTTGAGTGAGAGCTTGCCCATGAAAGTTATGTATTTATTTATTGTGCTTCTGTTTTACCCTTTTGAGAATTTCACAGTATATTACATAGAGCTCTAAAACAGGCTCTCATGCAAGTAATTGTCTGGTTGAGACATACAGTAGTCCCTCCGTATCCATGGATTTGGTATCCACAGATTTAAGTATTCAGGTCTTGAAAATATTCTTTAAAAAAAAATAATCCAAAAAGAAAACCTTGATTTTGCCATCTTATATATGGGACACCATTTTGCTATGCCATTGCATACAATGGGACTTGAGTATTCATGGATTTTGGTATCCACGGGGGGTCATGGAACCAAACCCCAGCAAATATGAAGGGACGTCTTTACTTAGGTTTAACAGTATACTAGCACTGTATGCCCTTAGTTCTTTTTCTGGGGATTCATTTTCAATGCCTGGGATCCTAGTGCCTCCAAGCATCCTCAATGTGCTTTTTCTTTATCACTGAGGAGCCTCAGCCAGGAGGGACACAGCTGTCAGACAGTGAGGCATGCAGATAAACTTGGATTTCAGCTTTTTGACTTTTACAGATTAAGCTCAGTGAATCTTTCTGTTTCTAATATGAGTTAGTTGTGAAACAGAAGCTGATGTTATTTCAAAAACTTTCAACTTCTGAACATGGAAAGTATCTCAGCTTGTTTCTTGCATTTTTACTTTTCACATTTGTCCAAAATGGCACTTCATGGCTTATCATCACCTTTTCCACAGTCTCTCTCTTCCTCCCCTTTCATGAGATTATCAGACGCATCAAAAGTGGCATTACAGGAACTCTAGGAGATCGCAAAAGGGCTCCCTTACCACACAACGTCACCCCCCCCATTGTTATGCACTAGTTCTGCTGCAGTTACACCGGCACCTCTTTTTATTGATGGGAGAAGCCATCAATAGATCTGTCATTCCATTTCTGTCTCAGATTTCTGTGTCTGTGACAAGGTGCCCCATTTCGCTGGTGAGATCACAGTGTCAATGGGCAGTCCCTGCCAGAACACTTCTGGGTGAGATCGGGACATCCAGGTAAGTGACACACTTTTTAAAAACTTCCCTGGTTTACATGGAAATTTTAAAGTGTGTGTATGTGCTTTTTGAAACTTTTTTTGGTGTATTTTGGTTTGTTTGTTTTTAAATTTCCCGCACTTATGTCTTCTTGCAAGAATCCATGGGATTTCACTCCAGGAAGTGAAAGAAGCTCCATTAGACCTCCGTTCACTCCTGGCCTTCCATGTTGTCAGAAGAGAAGGTAAGTGCAGTGGGGAGGGTGATTGTGGTGGGACAGGGACAGAACAGGGGCGGAGTGGAGATTGTGGAATGCTTTTTGCATTCCTGTCTGATAATCTCCTCACATACAAGTGAATGCAAAAACCCTTACTATCCAGTTTTCATATATGAACTTGAAATTCAAGAACTGGGTTAAAGTTTCTTTCCCAAATTTGTTTCAACCTTACTAGTAGTTTTTGTGTGGCACCAAACTGGCTTTTACCATGTGATAGATTATATATATTATGTCTGTATTTTACCAGCAGAGTAAGACCCTATACAAGGGGGTCAACATTTTCCTCAATTTGGCACAACACATGGATGGGAGGGAATATTCACAGCTCTTTCATAGTGTCTCTATATTCACCATGCCTGCATTTACAGGTGTCCAATGTTATGTCCAAACATGCATATATAATTTGCTGGTTTGATGTAGTACACCAACAGCACAATTTTTGCTTAAACATTGGCCTGCATGTGTGATACCAATTTAAGGCATCCCTTCAAATATTTAAACATGGCTATCATGTTCCCTCTCAACCTTCTTTTTTCCAGGCTAAACACACCCAGTTCCCTAAGCTGCTCCTCATAGGGCATGGCTTCCAGACCTCCCACCATCCTGGTCGCCCTCCTCTGGACACATTCCAGCTTCTCAATATCCTTCCTGAATCATGGTGCCCAGAAATGGACACAGTATTCCAGGTGAGGTCTGACCAAAGCAGAATATGTGTGGAAAGTATATGTGGGAATGATGTCCTGGAGGGCCAGGAGGAGCTGCATGCACTTATTACCTCCACATGTTGTGCTGGAAAGAGGGAAAGAAATTGTCTGTTCTGGGCCACTGTAACAGGCAGACAAGATGGAATATTCAACATCAGAATATCTACTGTAATGAACAGCAATGTAGTGGAGAATTCTGAAGTACAGGAGGTCACTGTGGCAGTCCCCATAGCCACTGTGCTAAGCAGGCAGCTGTGTAGACCCATATTAGATAATCATAGGAGGTTTGGCCTCAAACAAAGCCTATCCACATACCTTTGTTCTGCATAGTGAAGAAGACTGCTGTGGGGCAGTATTTATGGATAACCTCCAGGTGGATAAGCTTTGTTGAACCCACTACCAGGGACAATCTTCCCTGCTCCTAGGAGGATGATAAAAATTGAAGGACATAAAAGCAACCAAGTCTGAGGAGATTTTCACACGTCGAAATATCCCCCGGAGAAATCGGGACAGAAATATTTCTGTCACAGAAGCAGCGCCGCGGTTTGCACGCCCACTTCCCTCTCCCGATATGCCGTCGACCTCACGCTGTGTTTTTTCTTCCCTCTTCTGTAATATTTTATTAATGGAGCTGCTACCCTGTGAGGTTGTTTAAGCAATGAGAGAGAGAGAGAGAGAGTGACTGGCCCAAGGTCACCTCATGAATTTTGTAGCTTGGTGGAGATTTGAATGTGAATCTTTCATATATCCTAGTCCTCCTTGTTAATTGCTCCAACTAATTCTCATTTCTGGAAAAGCCTGGCTTCAGTTTTACAAGAGGAGCTAAATTCAAAGTGGAACCAGATCTGAAGACATTTCACAGCAGCCCATTCCTGGTTCCCCTCTTACATCCTTGAGATAGGCACCTTGGCTTGTTAGAGGTACATGGCACAGTTGCCAACATGTCCTGAGAGCGCCAGAAAAAGTTAATGTGGAGTTCTGGTCTCCTCCCAGGATGCATTTGGGCTGTTGCCCATAATGATATGTATAATTGCAAAGGCCTGCCAAAAAAAGCAGGCTGGATTTAATTGAGTCAACACACTGCTATTAATAATAAAATGGCAGAGACTTTGCTATTAATCACTCATGTTGGCTTTATTGCAGGCAGTGTCAGGTACCAAACAAGACCTTTAAAAATGGTACACTGAAAACTTACTAGGGGGAATAATATACACCTGCTAACAAAAATAAAAACTAGAAAACAAATAAGAAAGGATGGCTTCTAAACAAAATTTTCTTTTGTGCTGCTGCCTGCCACACAGTAGAAATAATGCAGTTTGATATCACTTGAACTATCATGGCTCTATCCTATGGAATCCTGGGATCTGTAGTTTGTTGTGGCACCAGAGCACTCTGTCAGAGAAGGCTAAATATCCCACAAAACTACAGATCCCATAATTACATAGCATTGAGCCATGGCAGTTAAAGCAGCATCAAACTGGATTATTTCTGCAGTGTGGCAGCAGCCCCTGATGAAATAATGGGCCTACTTCTGACCCACATTTTCTCCTCCTGTGAAAGAAACATTAGAATAAAGAAAGGCATGTTGGACAAGACAGTGTTTGACCAACAGCCAGGCTTGAAATAGCAGTTCTGTTATCTGAAGCAGGCAGAGGTATAGCTGCAAGAGAATATATCAGTGCTCTTCATGAATGCACACTTAATTGGGGAATTTAAGATGAAGCAGTCCATGGGAAAAAATATTATAAGAGGAATTTGATATGAATAATATGTGTGTGTATGTGTGTCTTCAAGTCACATGTCAACTTATGGTGTCCCCATGAATTTCATAGGGTTTTCTTAGGCAAGGAATACTCACAGGTGGTTTTGTTAATTTCTTTCTCTGAAATACCACATACAGCTTACCTGATACCCAATTCTTAAATGATACCTTCCACACTAAAGTTTCCAAAGGCCATTTTTAAAAAGCCCATTCTATATAGTTGTCCCTTTATATTCACTGGGGTTTGGTTCCAGGACCCCCTGTGGATACCAAAATCTGTGAATACTCAAGTCCCATTATATGCAATGGCATAGCAAAATGATGTCATTTATGTAAGATGGCAAAATCAAGGTTTGCTTTTTGGATTATTATTTTTTAAAGAATACTTTCAAGCTGTGAATATTTAAATCCATGGATACCAAATCCATGGATATGGAGGGACAACTGTACTTTGCAAGAGGCCTGCTCAGTATTAATAATTTACACGAATGGGAATCATGTATGGGAGTTATGCAGTTCTCAAGATATACTCCAAGCGTTCTTCACTATTGGCTATGTTGACTAAGGCTGATGGAAATTACAGTCCAGCAACATTTGGAGGGCTGCATGATTCCTACCCCTGGTTTATACAGAACTTTAATTGAATGAAATATTATTAAATTCTATGATACAGTCATGAGAGGAACTGATTTACAGGGATCTCATGTTACTTTGTCATATGGTCAGCTGATCTACATGAACTTCACAGGATCCAGGTATCTCAGGCAGAGTGCATCTACATTACATAATAATAGCAGCTGATCCAACTTCAACCAGTACGTGACAGATTGACAAACCAAGTGGAAGAGCATTGGAAACCGATTAAAAGATATTGGAAAAAGAAATGGGAAGATTTGTGCAATATAGAAGTCGAAACCAAAACCCAAATGAACTGGAAGATGGTTGTATTGTATGGACTAAAATTATGTAACTAAACTTATTGGTTGAGAATAGGAGGGACAGTGATCAATATTGGTAACAGAAAATCAATTAAAGAAATTTCCACCAAACTAAGTAGGAAGTATGGGAAATATGCAACAGAAATTAGAATATGGTATTCATATAGGTCACCAAAACTAAATTAAAGACAGAAAGTGATGTTTTAGAGTTGTATATTTTTATTAGTTATAAAATGGTTACAAATGTAAAATATAAATATGATAAGTGACTTAATGTTTCTTTTTGTATGAGAATTTGCTATAAATTAATAAAAAAACAAAATAAAAAATAAAATTACTAATAAATATTAACATTCTCTGAGTGTCAGTGTGACTTAGTGAGGTAAGCACCAATCAAGCTGAATCTCAAATTGCTAGGATGATCTGTTCTCTCTCTCCTTCTTCACTGCTGATAAGCATCTAAGTTGCTGTCCAGTGTGTGGATATTCCTGGGATACTCCTGCCCCCTCTCTCAGATCTGATACCTCTTGAGGAACTTTCCTCCAACTTATGTTTGGTCCTGCAAGGCACAAGCTAATCTTTGTGAATTTGTGTTACCCACACTATCCCTGCCCTAGGAGGAGGCTGCAACACTTTTTCCATTTCCCTTCATTTGTACTGCAAAAGGTCTTGTTGCTGATCCTTCAGAAATATGTATTATCTCCCATCTGTCAGCTGTAACCCATGGAGATTATGGAAGTGGGTCAATAAATGTAAGAAATTGAGACTGGGCAATTGCAAAGATCTCTCCTCAGCTCCATATTCCTTCCCACATCTATGTTGATCTTCTGATGGGGTCTAGGGTTTGGGGCCATCCCAGCACCCTCCAGATCTTTCACAGTCTGGACCACACAGCCAGTAATTTATTTATTGCATATTTATTTAAAACATTTTATAGAATCATAGAATTGTAGAGTTGGAAGAGACCACGAGGGCCATCCTGTCCAACCCCCTTCCATGCAGGAAATCACGATCAAAGCATCCCCAACAGATGGCCATCCAGCCTCTGTTTTAAAGACCTCCAAGGAAGGAGACCCCACCATGCTCCGAGGGAGTGTGTTCCACTGCCGAACAGCTCTTACCATCAAAAAGTTCCTCCTAATGTTGAGGTGGAATCTCTGTTCCTGAAGCTTGCATCCATTGCTCCGTGTTCCAGTCTCTGGAGCAGCAGAAAACAAGCCTGCTCCATCCTCAATGTGACACCCCTTCAAATACTATGTTTTATGTTTTATGTTATCTTATTACATCACAAAGATCCCAGTGTTACCCTATATGCTCAGGGGCCTTAAGGACCCTCAAAATATTGACATTAATTTGGGTAATTAATGTACTCAGCTTGGCTATGTAAGCGGGGCAACAGATAGCAGGATCTTTTGACCTTTGTATACCGGTAATCAGGAGGAGATGTTAAGCTAAGTAGTACAATAATTTGATCTTTATTGAAGAAAAACAACAATAACAACATTCACACACACATTCAGGCTTCAAGCATTTACACAAGACTAGCAAATAAAGTGGGAAATATTGGGATAGAGGAAAAGAGAAGGGAGTTGTTTGTGGGAGATACAACACCTGTCTTGTACAGCAGAAGTTCCTGCCTAAGTGGGGTCTCAGAATGGGTCAGTCAACAAACTAGCTGTAAGGATGTAGGAGGAGGAGCTGAAGATGCTGAACACAGATTGGTATTGTTTCAAAGGGGTTTTTATAGCCAGTATTTGCCTTCAGGGGATGGAATCTATAGTAGGACACAATGCTCCTTGAAGTTGCTCAAGGTGAGACAAAGATGCTCTGGATATGTTAATGACATCTTAATATATGAATACTTTGCAATTGGGAAAAGCAACTTCCTTTATTTAGGAAGGGTGAAGGAATGAGGGTAATTTACAGGTTTGCATCTTCCAGGCTTGGCTGATAGGATTAGCCAGGTGTATGTGCCTTCAGCTGCCTTGCAAATTAGCATTTCTTTGGAATTTAGGCAGCCCTTCCTTAAGTGCATACCTGACTGGGTCTGAATGCTAGTCTTTGTAATTTGTTGGAATTTTCCAGTTTTAATGGCCACATTGCATGGAAGGCACATTTGACCTAATTATTAAATATTGCCAATTATTAATATAGACATGGGACTGGGGGTGTCAGGGTAGGTAACACCAGGGCATCTGATAAACAAAAGGACAGCCTGTACCCTCTGCTCAAGGACTTGCCACTCCTCTTCCCTAGAAGACAGTCTCTATGCGGTGCTGTTGCAGTTTGTGGTGGTGAGGAACCTTCCACATGGTAGAAAAAAGTTGTAAGCAGGAGGTTGTACACCATTCCTCTCTGGACATGCCTTTTGCTTTGGCTGTCCTTGTGATTCTAAGCTACAAGCCAGAAACCACATACCAGGTTTATTTCCATGTCCATTAGATGATGTTGTGACTGAATATCAGCTCCTTTGTGGGCTTCTCCACCCAGCTCACATTTGTGAAATATAAAATGGTCAGGATACATTCTACTACAGTAATTCGGAATTAAATGGTTTAGCCACTTACTATGCTACTGCCACTTGCATTTATCATCAACTGGGTCTCAAAAGCTTCTCTGCCCAGGAACTTTCAAGGGTTAAACATACTTTCTGCAGGCCCCAGAGTACAGTGTAATCTGCTGTTCCCTCAAACCGATGGGGGCAGCTCTTGATGCCCCACACCCCAGCATGCTGAACATGTTAGTGTCAAATGCATCTGGCAGATGCCCTGCTTCAGTCAGAGCTGTCCCTGCCACTGGCTGGATTTGATACTTCATCAGTGGGGAGGTATCACTACGTCTGAGCAGAGAACTGGAGAGGACCCCTGTGTTAGTGACAGACCAGCTTTCTGGCTCAGGAGATGCCCATTTCTATCCCTTTCTGCAACTATTTTTTCTTGGATAAGGATGGATAAATCCATCAATATCATTTTTTCTATTTTTAACTTAATTCTATCCCCTTTCCTCATCAGTCTGTGGCTTCAAAAATTCTTTAAAATATATAAGCACTTCTGTGTGCTTTTCTCCTAATACTGACATTTCTCTACATAATTTACCTGCATTTTTTTTTGCGAAGAATTCCCCTTTATACAATATGTTTTTGTAAATTTTTCTGTGGGTAGACAGATTTTTGCATGCACTTTCCCCAAAGACATGCCTTTTTGTATAAAATCTTTTTGCTTATCACTGCCTCTCAAAATTCTGAGAAGGAGAACTATATTCTGGTTTGCATATTGATTTGGGAAGTGAGGATTTGGTAAGGTCTTCTTTAAACCCAAATTTTATTAAATATTCTTCCATTCCTCATCTTTGACTGATTCAAAATTAAGTGCACAAAATCGCATTTTAAAACATATTTATTCACAAAATATGCATTTGTATATAATTTGGGGTATGTTTTATGAACTGAAAATCATATTTCCAAATTTGGAGAAGTATAAAAACTAAAGTGGAACATACTCCCTCGGAGCATGGTAGGGTCTCCTTCCTTGGAGGTCTTTAAACAGAGGCTGGATGGTCATCTGTCAGGGATGCTTTGATCATGATTTTTTGCATGGCAGGAGGTTGGACTGGATGGCCCTTGTGGTCTCTTCCAACTGTGCAATTCTATGATTCTATGATTCTAAAGGATAATTGTGTTCCAATCTGCATTTTAATCCAGGAAGTGAACATCAGGTGGGCTTTCTTAAAAATACAGATTGAATGTAGTCCTGAAACATTTATACTCCAGACACAATAGCACACATCAGAATAAGCAAGCAATCTTCTCAATAATGTGCCAGCTGTAGAGGTTAGGATTAGGAACAAGTCTCTTCTGCTGACTGAAATGTGCATCTACTGACTGATCTCAGAGATCTGCCAATAGAGCAATTGTAGGAGTTATGAGTCTATAATTGTATTAGAAAGTGTATTAGAAAAGTGTATTAGAATAAAAGTGTATTAGAAATTCCAGGGATCTAGCCCTTCTTAAAAAATAAAAATATCTTCTTTAAAAGTAAAAAAAAACTTTTCTTCAGCAGAGTTAAATTCAGCAGAGTTAAAGCTCAATTAACATTTAAATGTGTGGTCTGATCACCCAATCAATTAGACTCATTAAAACAACAAAGAAGTCAGTTTAAAAAGCATATCAAAAGTTTACTGAAGGTATATCAATCTTAATCTACATATTAAATCAAACTTAAAAGCTTCCTAACTAACTAAGAGGGTTTAGGGTAGGAAAAGACTCACCCAGCCTTTAAGCGGTGTGGGCTACATGGTGACTTGAAAGAACTCAAAAACATGGCTACAGCCGCATGGAGCCTTAACTTAAAAGGAACTTAAACAAAGTGTCATATAATATTTAAATTAGGTCATGTGATGAATAACCCATTGCTCCAGTTGGCTGAAATTGTCTAGTTAAGAAAAGGGGGTGTGAGAGAACTGAAGCATGCAGGGTAAAATTCCTAAACTGAATTTAACATGGGATACACAAGATTGTATTGCATTACAATAATGATTTCCCCACATACTACAGCAATCTGCCAGCAGAAGAGGTGGCACAAAGGAGGAGTCCAAACCTTCTTCAGTCCAGGGACACAGCCACAATATCAGCGGAATGCTAGTCCAAGATGGGATTAGTCCTAAGTGATTTCCAGCATCCCTAGGCCAGGAGGCATTTCGATTCAGCACAACTTCAACCAGCCTAGCGTCAACTCAACCAGCCTTTGACCGTTTTGGCCAGTTAAAATACCTCAGTTTCTGACTTCATTTGGACTGTCCATTTCTTTGAATTTTGAGGTGCAGTTCTTTGTTAAAAAAAAAGTATACAACAATGTGTTTATTAGTATACATACTTACGCTAGTATGCTTTTAAAAAAATATACAGACTGAATCAGAAATTGGATAGAACAGAGTTATCATGGAATATACGTGGGAATGATGTGGTCTGGAAACAGGCCTATTCAGCTGTCCCAAAGCACACAATGTGGAACATCCTATGGAGAATGCCCTGTCAATGAAGATGTCCTTTAAATGCAAAGCCTAATAAATCAAAATCTGCCAGACATACTGGGAGAAGGCAGAAAGCTGATTTGATGTCACACTTGACCATCAGTGTCCCCAGCCTGCATGCCCATACCAGGCAAGCAGCATTGTTGAACAAGGTGCAGAGGGCAGTGCAAAGTTGTGCTGGAACTGAATTATTTACAGGCTCTATAGCAGGAAATACAAAAGGTTGACAGTGGCAATGCTTCAAGTAGGCCAATCACCTGCTGCTTTGTGTAGTCTTTCTGAGGGCTTGTCTACATGGGCAATTTACCCTGTTTTGCCCCTGTCTTGGAGCCCTGCAGTGCTGATGACATAGGGCTTTTGCCCCATTCTGTTCCTGGGCAGTGCTCATGACCCCCACGGCAAAGATGGGACTAAGATGGCGGGAGGGAGATGGGTACATCCTGGTAACTTGTTTTAATCCGCTCGTGCTGGGAAAAAACAGATGAGAACCCACATAACCACAGGAGCCCATTCTTGCACGCCAGCCTGTCTCTGTAGCTGCCCTCTGCCATCTCTCTTCCACAGCAGGAAGCAGGCCTACAGCATGTGACCAAGGCTGGTCACATGCAGGGGGGCACATATCCTTGAATAGTATATTCTGAGCCAGTGTGGTTGATGCTTAATGAGAATACAGGCTCCACCCCCTGTAATTTTACTAGGGCTATTCCTAAGTCACATGTTTTGGTTGTAAAGTCTCAGGGCTTGGAATTCTGCCAGCAAACCTAATTGAATAATTCATCACATAGGCATTTTCTCATTCCCTCCCTCCCTCCCTCAACACATGCACAGTAAAAAATAAATTCAGTTGCCAACTGAAAAGTGAATGTGCATTTTTTCATGATAGAGGGAATGCACAATAAAAATCTGAGAATGGAAGAAGAGACATCTGAATAAAATGAATCCATCCAGTCCAGTACCCTGTGTTCATCTGTGGCCAACAAGATGCCAAGCTCAATTTCCCCCCCTTCCCGCAAATACGGGAGAATGAGACCTCTCCCATTCTAGAGCTTTGTAATATATTCAGGAGAGTATTGAGTGATTTTCCTCATCTAGCCCATTATTATTTGTCTGGCTTGCTCTGCTTGCATTCTACTCCTAAATTTTTGTTTTCTTGGTGGAATTTCTAAAATCAGCCATTAATAAGCTTTCTGGTTATTCAGTTCATTTGCATCTTCCCATTCTGTGTTACTGTAAAAAGCAGTCTTGATGTGACTATTCTTTTTGTAAAATATTTTACTCTTGTACATGGGCAAATAGCAAACTATTTTAATACATCAACCTACATACATTCACATTAAGATTTTGTTTTAATTCATTTTATTTGCTGTATTCTATCAAATCATTCATTGGCATTATTAAGGTAAGAAAGGAACAACCCAAATGTACTTCTGGAAGCATCTAAAACAGGGATAGGAAACCTGCTAGATGTTGTTGAACTGCGACTTTCATCATCCCTCATCACTCCCTATGGTGGCTAGAACTGATCAGAGCTGCAATCCAACAACATCTGGAAGGCCATATGTTCCCTATGCTGATCCAGAAGTATGCCATCTTCCATATGTGCAATGTTCTGTACACATCTGGAAATGGAACAAGGAAGGAATGTAATAGCAGAGTTCATAGGGTCACTGTAGCGGGAATGGCCAGTCCAGCGCGAACACTTCCAAGTGAGATTGGGACATCCAGGTAAGTTTTGCTCTTTTTATGATCCTTCCTGGGTTACTTGGGACTTTTAAAGTGTGTGTGTTTGTGTGTGTGTGTGCTTTTAAAAACTTTTTATGCTTTATTTTTATTTTTATTTTTAAATTTCTCATGTGACGAAGTCTCGCAGGATTTCGAATGAGGAAGTGAACGGGGCTCTGTTCATTTCCTCTTCATTGCCAGGGCGGCCTTTGCTGGGAAAGGAAGGTAAATGTGGGGCAGGGGACAGACATTCTTTTACCAGTATAAAAATGTGGGGGGGGGAGTATGCCGGCGAAATAATGTTTTAAAGGTCTAGTCTGATAATGTTCTTAATTTGAATGGGTAATTAAGACCCATTAGGTTTATAAAAGACCTACTCCCAGTAGAGGTAAAAATTAGTAGATCTGGTTTGCTGATAACAACACAGCTGTTTGCATTTTAGGATTTTGCTTGGGGAAACAACTATGAGGACTGTCCGCTGAACTTCAGAAACAAAGCCAAATAACTCAGAGTTCGAAAACTCAGGAAGAAGGTTGAAAGCAGCCATTGTTCATCTGAATATTGCCACTGAACCTGGAGGTTTCATGTTGCCATCATGGTTGTTAACCTCTGAATTTTCCATGAATTTGTCTAATCCTCTTTATAGCCATCTAAGATACTGTCAATCATGAGATCTTGCAGCAGTAAATTCCATAAATTAATTATGTATTATATCCAGGTAGTACTTTTGTCACATGAAATCAGACCTGAGCTAGGAAGAGAAAGCATGAACTCCTATCATTGCTATCATTGTTTTGCATGTGATATGCTACTGTTCATGGTAGCTATAATTTCTTTTTCCATTGTTTACTATGCTCCATGAGGATAAACCAAATACCGGATTTTAAATGGATCAGGTCATCCCTTCTGAAATCAATGCTTACTCAGGCTTTTCTCTGTAGTTAGCACTGCTTACAAATTGTTTATATTTACTATGACTTAATTGGCTAAACACACTGATAGTAGGCTCATCTCTCACAAAATTTCCAGTCAAAATAGTGCCTGAATGAATATATATATATATATAAAATCTCAGATTTGACAGGGACGAAATACCTAATCATTTGTACAAGTTTGAAACACGGGGGTCTGGGCTCATGAGTGGTCCTCCATGGATGGTGGGCTGGGGGCTGCATTGGTATAATTGGAAAGGGGGGTTTCCTTGGCCCCTTCTCCCAAGGACCCTTCCTAAAGACTGTGGTATTACACAATTGTTCCTCCAGGTAGTCTAGAAGGAGATGACAAGGGGACTGTCTACACTATAGAAATATAGCAGTTTGACACCACTTTATCCACCATAGTTCTTTCCTATGGAATCCTGGCATTTGTAGTTTTGGGAGGTATTTACTCTTTTCTGTCAGAGAACTCAGATGCCTCACCAAACTACAAATACCAGGATTCCATAGGATAGAATTATGGTGGTTAAGGTGGTGTCAAACTGCTGTATTTCTGCAGTGTAGACGGGCCCAAGGACAACCCTGTATTGTCTCTGCCCTGGGTGGGAAAAGAGCCCAACAATTAGGCAAACCCTAATGTTTCTTAGAGTAAAGCCCAGTGAATAATATGTCTTTCAAAGAACAGAGTCAGTGGCAGGAACACTTCAGGAAGCATAATAACATGGGGAGGGGGATGCAAGGGTGAAGAAAAGGAGGGATCCCTACCTGAAAACTCTGATGGAAACAACCCATTTCCTCTTTCCCATCCTGTAAATTTCTGTGTACAAAGGAATACATTTTCTGTGCAGGCAAGCAAGTAATCTACATGCAGCAAAATCCTCTGAAACAACAGAGCAGAACAGAATAAATCATTTAAAGGGATAAAAGGGCCCCTTTCTCACCACTGTCTTTCCAACAAATTCCTTGAAAAGGAGTTCAAATATTTATCCCTCTTAAAAATAAAACAAAACAGCCCCCCTTGTGCGCAAGGTGATTTAAAAAAAAAAAGCCCCCTGCTCTCAACAGCTCTCATTTTTCCCCTTCCTATATAAGTGGGATGCCTGAACCTCAGGAGAAATTCACTCCATTGTTAGAAATAGCCGAAATTGGCTTGCAACTAGTAAAGATGCCAAGATTTTGCACCTTGCTCTGTGACCTAAAGCAAAAATGACATGAACATTGACAAATTTGACAAGGAAATTTGTGCAAAAAACAACTTCTATTTGGCTAGCCAAGCAGCAAATATGTCGGATGATATGCTTTATTAAGCAATCCATTTTTCAGCAATAGCTGAGCCATCTGCAAAGGTTAGCGTGCATCAGGCTTTCCACAGAATTTCATCTGTGTCTGCAGCTAGGTGCAATACACAACCACATTTTTCATGTACATACAATTTTGGATGCAAATCGAATACTTGATGAAAGAGGTGACCTTCCAGATTGACTTCACCATATAGTAAAGTCACAAGAAGAGAAGAGCCAAAAGAGAAAGGCAATCCACACAGTTCCTACTAGGGAGGGGAAAGAATGGGGTTGTGTGGAATGGTAGAGGCTGAAATAGAGAGGACTAGAGCACAAAATTAAAAGAGAAAATAATAGGAATATGTCCAGAAAGAGAGGAAAACGTACTAATTTAATCAGGATGGTGGGCTCAGGGTGGAGGCAACTTACAATTATTGCAACCAGTCAAATAACAATTATCATCATCAGAATTCTCAATGAGCTTTCATATTAGGGGATTGTTTGTAAATGTGGATTTTTATTTTATTTTATTTTTGGAGTGCTGAATTGAAATGTCATGTAATATAATCCTGACTTCCACATTTTTTTTAAAAAAATGTATCCCTACAGTCCAGACTTCCAATTTCAAATGTTTAGTTTAACATTTTGACAGAATATGTATTTATTCCGGGTATCTGCAGACTTTGTCTGCAGGTGTTCAGATGCTGATTACCAGGCTTCTGTGCCAAGAACAGAGTGAACTGTGTGCAGATTGCTATGCTTGTCAGCTGGACAAACTTTACCCATAGAACAAACTTTTTATTTAGTTTTTAGCTCTCATTCAGCAAGGTTACTTCGAATGCAACCTATTAGGAAGTATGAAATGAATGGGAGCTTTAACTGTGGTCTTACCCAAAATAGTTTCTGAATATCATTTCTGAAAGTATGCTTAAACTAGAGGTTGCCAAATTTCTCTTTAAAATAATCTCACAGGGGTTCTCCAGTGCTTTTGCACAGGGGTTCTCCAGTGTTTTCAAGAAAGTGAGCGCTGTCCACTTCAGACCAGCTATTGAACAGCTCTGTCCACTGATATCACTACTCAGTGGAGAAAACCCCTTTTTTTTTTTTTTTTGTTAACTTCTGGTCCTTGCAGTCTATAAGAATACAAGAGCTGTGCCAGATCATATTGATAGCGTACCTCATCCAGCACTCTGTTTCCTCCCCATCAGATCATATTTGGAGCCATGCACATTGGCTCTGATGTTAGAGTCAGTTTAAAGCCATTATGACTGGAAGCCAATGATTGCTCAGTCCTCTATGAATGTGTAAAACTGGTGGCCATCACCATCACTTGAGGATGTAAATTCCATGGTTTTATAATGCACAATGTAAGTACTTCCCTTTATCTGTTCTCTACCTCCCACTCTTCAATTTCATTGGATGGCTCCATGTATTAGCATTTTCTGTGGAGCTGCATCATTGCCTTAAATAGTGGGTCACCTTGAGTTGGAATTTTGGAATGACACAATCATATGGCATCTTGTAACTGAAGGACAGCCTAACCATGTTTTCCAAAGCCTTGGGTGTCAACCATTGATTACAATGGGAACATTCAATAGAATATTATAACAATTTCACAGTCTACCAAGCACTACCGACTGAGTTTTGGACCAGCAGGGATTCAGATTCTACGTAATAATCTAGGAAACAGTGAGGCGTTGTCAGATAATGTGGCCTGTTCCAAGCAGTGTCATCATTTGTAATTGTGCAACAGTAGTGATCCCATCTATGGCAATTTCATTCAGATGTTCATTCAGAGCTAATTTCTCCCACCCCACCTATTATAAGTTGCCATGAGGCACCACCTTTAACAGAAAAGAGATGCTTTGCCATCCTTGGACTAGCAGCCAGGAAAAAGGGTCACACTGAGGGGACTCATAACTGGCAAGGAAACTGGTGTCACCCCCAAAATGAAGCAGAAACTGTGGGGCACTATATATCTCCCAGTTAGTGGTTTTGAAGCCCAGTGCACTGCCTTATTGCCACTGCTGTCATAGATATAATAATAAAAGCAGTGAAGTAAAACAGTTTTTCATCAGGTATAGAAAAGCTGAACGGGGTCATATTCCCACAGGCCCTGGTGGAGCCTGAATTTCCACATGCTGCTCCCCAACTCCATGTCTGATGCATTAAGCTATAGGAGGTTGGTGCTCTTTGTGTGTGGCTGTGGTTTCTGCTGTTCTCTATCCTGGTGCTTCCTTTTCCCAGCTAGGAAAAACACTTTTCTTTCTTCATTGGCCCTTGAACCCACATCTCAAGGTGTGGTCTTAGTCCTTTTAACCAATCTCCTGCCAAAGAGGTTATTTGGGTTTTGTGCATTATATGCCCTCTCCTTCCTACACTTTTATGTTTCATGATTTTAAAAAACCAGGATGAATGACGGTCATAACACAGAGTCACAAGAAAGGGAGATCATCCTTGATTCCATGGTGAGTGCTGCCTAGGATCTCATGGAGATGAAAGCATTGCCAAATTTCTTGGCAACATATTCAAATTCTACATGTATGAAAATAAAAGTGGCCCTGATTGAGGAATCTTGCAACTAATTCTCTCTCCCTCTGGCTTTTCTTCACCAACGAAGATTCAGGAAGGACTCATCCCACGTTTTCTGCAAGCGCGCTGATGGCTGAAAAGGCCAATCCAAGATAAACATGTCCATTGCAGAAAGCACAGCAGAAGGTCTCCTTGGGTGATGTTTCTGGGTTGTGATTCTTTCTGCATTGTCGTTTCTCTTCAAGACTTGTTCGGCATGAGTTCTCAAATAAGGCTACAGCATTGTGGATAGTGTGTCTCCATAACTCCCGATGTGAGGCCATGGCGGACCATTGTTGGTGATCAATTTGGCTGAGCCTGAGATGTTGTTTCAGGGAGTCCTTGTATCGCTTTTTTGGAGCGCCCTTCTTACACTGACCCGTGGTGAGTTCACCATAGAGTACTATTTTTGGCAGGCGATGGTCCTCCATCCTAGAAATGTGCCCTGCCCAGCGCAGCTGTGTTCTCAATATCATGGCCTCAATGCTGCTGATCCCTCTTGCTCAAGGACAGCAACATTTGTCACATAGTCAGCCCAGTGTATATTTAGGATTGTGTGTATACAGCGCTGATGAAAGCGTTCGAGGAGTCGTAATGGCTCAGAAAGTCCAGTACAGGTATATTTAATTTCAAAATGGGAACTTTCTCAAAAAGGAGGAACTTAGTTTAAAAGAAAGCTGACAAGAGAACAAGGAAGGTCAACTTGACTGAGGAATCTTGCAACTAATTCAAAATTAGGGCTAACGCCCCTTCCTAATATTACTAACCCATTTTCAGAGTGTGAAAGGGCAAGAGAATCAAAGGGATGTACGAAAAGGGGCAAAGCCAACCACAGATTTACGACTGATGCCATGGCATTCCCAGGGCAGCTAATGGCCATTTTTTCCCCTCTCAGGATTGTTCCTGCAATGGGAATAGGAACTATGAAGTGTTATTTTCAGTCTAGATGGCTTTAGCATAAGGGGTGGGAATCATGCAGTCCTCTAGCTGTTATTGGACTCCTGGCAACCCCAAACAGCATAACCACTGGTGAGGAATTCTGGAAGATGGAGCCCAACAGTATGTAGAGGGCCACAGTATTACTATGTTTGGTTTAGAGTAATGCTAGATGATGGTGTCATTGTGTAGGATTGTGATGAAGGCTCCAGAGGGAGGGGAATGCCTCTAAAAAATTGGGGAAATATGACAGCTGCTGGCATCACCAGGACATTGAGACAGGTGTGCTGGTGCTGAATCAAATATACTTTTGGATATTAGGTTCTGGGGGAAAGATAATAGGCAGAAACTATTGTGTTCACAATTTATTTGCAAACCCTGAGAGGTCTGGTGGCGCAGTGGTTAAATGCCAGTACTGAGTTTGATCAGAAGGGCTCCAAAGTTCACTCAGCCTTCCATCCTTTTGTAGTCCGATAAAATGAGTACCTAGCTTGTAAAATTGTTCAGAGAGTGCCTAGCACATTATAAAGCGATGTAGATGTGTAAGTGCTATTGCTTAACAATTTGTAAGCCACTCTGAGAGCCTTTGTGGCTGAAGAACGGGGTATAAAATAATCTATAACTCAAATAAATAAATAAATAATCTGCCCCCAGTTTTCCCCTGCTCCACCTACATAGGACTGCTCATTCCTCTGTGAAGCTGAGGTGAAATTTGGCAACTTTTATGGAGGTGAGTGAATTCTCAGAAGTTCAGGCAGCATTACCTTAATGTCCCTGTTTTCTATTTACTAACTCATTTTCACTATATTTATAATGCAATGTTCTATTTTAAGACAATGTACAAGAATAAAACTGCAACAAAAATTCAAAATACAATTGTAATAGAATTCATACATAGTGGTTTATAACAAACTAAAATAATCACGACTAGCATTACAAACCATCTAAAGGTGAGCTATACAGAAAGGTCTTCAATATGCACTAAAGTTGTAATAGTGCTGGTACATGTCTTATACCTTCTGGGGGGCAAGTTACTTCAGAGCATGGACTTACTACAGAGAAAGCTTTCCTCCTGGCTCATGGCAGATGACACTCTGCAAGCTGTTGCCTACCTGGAAGGTCTCTTGAGGATGATTGCAGAGTTTGGGCAGACCATACAGGATTCTGTGGATTCTGGATTTTGTTTTGCTGCATGGCCAACATAGCTACCCCTGAATGTGTTTCCTGGGTGCCAGTTAGATGGTAGTTTTTGTTGCAGGGTGTCCCGGGACTTCTTGATCCCATATTCGTCCCATGCTGTTTAAACTAGTTTGTCCCTTTTAAGGAAATTCCGGAAGATCCCGGGATTCATATTTACATGGCATCAAGTCCCAGATTTTTTCTCCTATCTCACAATCTTATGTCCCGTGTTTTTACTGTTTACACATGTTTAGTGTACCGGGATATATTTTTTTTTTGGCTGTCAATCAAGGATGCGATTACTCATTTTTTCACATTTTGAACTACGTGTTTCCGGTGGAGCTTCCCGCCACAGATGCAATGACTGGCTACTTTTTTGACAAAGAAGGACATCATCATTGGGTTTTCAAATACTTTGACTCCCCATTACACCATTTCTGGAAACATGGAGGTGGCCACTGCTACTGTTTTGGCTTCCACTGCCTGCTTGAGGGGATCTCTTGCCGCTTTGAAAAGATGGCTTTGCATCAGGCACAGAAGAAGGATGATGCTTCTTTATCAGATCCATTTTCATTCAGAATTGATTCCATCAACTTACTTTCGTCCTGAGTGTATGCACTTCACAGCCATCGGGTTTCCCGAGGTACGGATGCATCTTTGCCCATATCCCCGGCTGCGAAGGTGGTGGGTGTACCTGACAACGGAGGAGTGGTGGGAGAAATTTGTAATGAATATCTGGTCTGACGAGTGATGACTAATGTACTTCAGGATGCTACGGTACCTTTTCATGTGTCTTGTGGAAATCCTCCGTCCAGAGATTGTAAAGTCAGACACCAACATGAGGAAAGCCTTTCCTGTGGAGAAGAGGTTCGCAATAGCCATTTTCCTTCTTGCCCACCAGTGTTCCTACAGGGCTGTATCTCAGCTATTTGGTGTCGGAAGAGCCACGCTGTGTAAGATTTTTGTGGAGGTCATCCTTGTGATGGAAAAGTTCCTTCTGAAGCAGACAGTTTTCCTGGGGGACCATAGAAATGTAATTTTTTTCTTAATTTTTTTGTTTGTGAAAATGCATGTACTCACACCTGTTAATCAATGTTTACTGCATAAGACCTTGGTTGCAATTACCATTTAATAAAATCTGGCCTGCAACATGCGGTATGCAGTTGAAAAGTGATAGCATGTGTTCCCAGCGTTTGAAATCCTCTTCATGTAGTGATGTGTTTAATCGAATACTCATGTTTCCATGATCTGAAATCAAGCTTTTTTCATTTTATTTCTTTTTTTTATCTACAGGTGATGGATGTGTTCGCGGCCCTGGGTTACCCACAAGTGATTGCTTGCCTAAATGGATGCCATGTTATTCCCCCCATTCATCAAGGAGGCAAATTTATTAACAGGAAGAATAAGTACAGTGTTCTTCTTCAAGGTACTTGTGATCACAGGGGGTTTTCATTGACGCAGAGATCGGTTGGAGTGGCAAGAATCACAATGCTCGGATGCTAATGAACTCTGTTTTTTTGTTTTTTTTGAGACTATGGAGACTGGGATATATGTGCCAGGAAATCCCACCATAACAATAATGGGTCAGCAAATTGCTCCACTCACAGTGGTTGATGGCACATATCCAATTAGGAATTGGCTACTGACACCTTATAGCGGGACAATAAATACTAAACAGAGTTTGTACAATAGGTACCATAACATAATTCGTTCGATGGTGGAGAGGTGCTTCGGTCATCTGAAATCATGTTGGAGAGCATTAAGATATTGTATAGAAATTGCAGAGGAAAATGTATGTTTTGTGATATGTGCATGTGTTATTCTCCATAATATATGTGAAACCAAAGGTAATATCCTTGATGATCCAAACCAGCACATTCAGAGATTTGTTCTTGGCATGCTGGGAGCTCCAATGGTTAATAACGATGCTGCAGAGAAAGCTCATGGGGAGGCTGTGCACAACACTTTAAAAGAATATTTCTGGTGGATACATCACCTGGGGGGGGGGATAAATTTGATTGCTATACTGTTTTAATAATTCATTATATTGAACCTTGTTTTGTACAATAAAAGCCACTGATGTTTTCTTTTTGTAATGTGGTTCCTGTGTCCATTTTTATCCTAACACTCACTTAAAAAGCTGCATTTTCCATTTCCACTTGCCCATAATAACATCAATGTATCAATTACTCAGTAGAACCCATTTCTGTGTGCTCCAAAGTAAGTTGAAATAGTTACAAATCTAGCTGAAAACACTATGCAACAACTGAAACAATGTTTCAGTTTTGGCGGTTGCTGGAATTGGCAGTCTTTTCACAGGGATTATGCTTTTTGGTAAAGGTTCCAGACACTGACGAATTCCCAAATATAGGTGCCTCCGCTAGTTAACCAATAGATTAACCTAATCACTTTAAAAGTTTGAAAATAAAGCTTCTTCAAAACTTCATAGGCTTGTTTTAAAACAAAACAGTCAACTCAAAACCTTATAAACTCGAGTTTCAGCATCCCGCCACATGGCATTATGATGGCCGAAGGGGGGAGAGGACGTATCAGGCCGGGTTGGCGCATTGCCTACTGGGGCACCAGGGAGACCAATCTCATGTTGGAGTCCCTGGCCCACCAGGAAGGTGCACCGGACCGGCTGATGTGATCCTCCAACCGGATGAACCGCAACTTCTATATTGAGGCAGCGCGGTTCCTCCAGTCGAGGGGCTACATGCGGACTGGCCTCCAATGCCGCTCAAAATTTAAGAATCTCAAAGGCAAGTTCTTCACGGCATTGGAGGCCAGTAACAGCAGCCCCCCCAAAGGCGGCCACCTTTTTATGCCATCCTGCACGACCTGTGGGTCCGTGCAGAGCAGCCAAGCTGGAGAGACCAGTTGCCAAGAGGTAAGTTATGCCACTACTTTGTATGACTCCTGGCCAGAGAGTCTGTGTGTGTATGTGCATGGTGGTGCCAGATCTTAATTACTTTGTTGTTATTGTTATAGCGGTACGGATCCAGAGATGGGAGGTAGGCCAGCCCGTCTCTGAGTCCACCAACGAAGAGGAAGGAAATGAGCCCAGCCCAGCTCCAGCAGCACCACAGCAAGGTACAGTGCTTTTATTTTTTTGTGTGACTTACTGCCCTAATCCTAATTGACAGAGCAATTGATAGGATTAATTTATTTATTATACTTTTCCCTCTGCATTAATGTTTAAAAGGTCCAGCAGCTGCCCAGGAGGCTGCAGCACAGATTGCAGGGCTGAATATTATAGCCAGAATCTAGGAGCTTGGTAAAGTAATATTTTATTCATTTATAAAATGTGGCTGATTTACCCGTCAGGGACTGTATTGTCAACATATAATTTTTTTCTTTATTTCAGGGAGGACGTTACAAGCCTCGATAGAAGCTTTGGCTATGAGGTTGGGTGCCATAGAACAAAGGCTGGGCATGTAATATACTTTGTTTTATTTTTTTTTAATTTACTATGATTTGTTGCCATTATGTAATTATGCTTTATTTATGAAGCTGAATTCATTGATTTATGTATGAACACACAAATGTGCCAGTTCTGTTATTATTTATTATATGTTCCATAAATTGAATTATTTCTGTAAGATTTTTTAAATGTATTATGACCTATGTATGTGTATTTATTTCGCTGTATTTGTTTTGTTATGTATGGTTTTCACTGAATTTGTTATTGAAGTTTATTTTGTAAACTTGTAGAGGTTTTGTAAACCTCTCCATTGACGCCGCCTCCTCTCCATTGACGCCCCCTTGTCATGGGAGAGAGGCTTGCGTACCCTAATGATGTTTTGAGCTATGCTGGCGGTGGCATAATAGCCACTGATAGGGTCTCCCATGCCAGACAGGTCAAAACCGAAGGGTCTGACAAAGAGCGTCAAAGGGCAGGATGGGCTCTCTAGCCTTGTGGCAACCGTCCTAGGAGAAGGAAAACTCTAATCCCAAACCTGGGCAGATGGTGCTCGTCCAACCCTGTAAGGTCAACCATCTAAGAGAAGGAAACTCTAATCAAACCTGAGGACCTCGCTGCTACCATCCATGCTTGCAAGGCCAGCAGACGAACCTTTGGTTTAAAGGGTGAGGCCAGTTCTGTGCACGCTGCACTCCACCAGAAAAATCCATTGCACAGGCTCAAAGGACAAATCCAGTAACAAAAAAGCCCTGTAGCGATAGGCGAGGGACGAAACGGCAGGTGTAAAGATGCACTGGAAGCCACAGACCCAACCCTGCATGCAGGCGGTTCAGGACATTGGTCACTCGAGGCTGACCCGGGAGATGACAGTCTTGTTAGGCAGCATCCTGAACAACCAAGCAGCCTTTTTTAAGGAGAGCACTGCTTGCTCCATATGGAGAGGGGCCTAGAAAAGGTGGCCTAACGAAAGCTCATCCCCAACTACCTGGTTGGATAGCCGCAGCCAATGGGCATCTTCTGATACGGTCAAACCAAGACAAAGAAACAAAGGCACACACCGGCCTCCAAAGGTGTAAATAAACTGACGCTTGCATGCTGGAACATCAGAACCATGCAAGACTCTGAAGATAGTGGACGGCCTGAGTGTCGTTCTGCCCTAATAGCCCATGAACTATCACGGCTTAATATTGACATCGCTGCTCTTAGTGAAGTTTGCTTCCATGAGGAAGGCAGCCTTAAAGAACATGGCGCCGGCTACACACTTTCTGGCAAAACCAAAACCGAAAAACAACTTTCAGGAGTAGGCTTTATGATTAAAAACTCCATTGCCTCAAAACTCAAAACTCGACACTCTGATCGCATTATTACCTTACGCCTCCCACATGTTGTTCTCTTTAGTATATACGTCCCAACTATGCAAGCCGACCCTGTAGAGAAAGACAAATTCTACACAGACCTACGCCAACTCATACAAAAAGTCCCTGTAGAAGATACAATTATTATCCTTGGTGACTTCAATGCCAGAGTAGGAAAGAACTCTGAAGCCTGGAAAGGTGTCTTAGGCAAGCATGGTGTTGGAAATTGCAATGAGAACGGACAACTCCTGCTAGAGTTCTGTGCAGAACAACAGCTGACTATTACAAACACAACCTTTCAGCAGAAAGATAGCTTGAAGACAACATGGATGAATCCCCGATCCAAACATTGGCACCTCATTGACTATGTTCTAGTCCGTCAGAGAGACATTTGTGATGTCCATCATACCCGAGTGATGCCCAGTGCAGAATGCCAAACAGATCATTGCCTCGTCAGATGTAAACTAAATCTTCATCTTAAGTTCAAACCTAAGAGGGGTGGCATCTTAAAGAAGAGACTCCAAGTCAACAATCTTCAACAAGCTACCATGAGAGACACCTTCCAGGCAAATCTACATACAAAACTTGAAGACCATTCTACAGATCCTTCTCCTACAGTGCTTTGGCAATATATCAAAAACAGTATCCTCCAGTCTGCAGAAGAATCCCTCAGATTCTCCCACAAGAAAAATCAAGACTGGTTTGATGAAAACAACCAAGAGATCCATGAGCTGTTGACAAAGAAGAGAACTGCTCACCAGGCATACCTTGCCCAGCCAACCTGCCATGTAAGAAAAGCAGCTTTCCGCCTCACATGTAGTAAACTACAACAAAAGCTCCGAGACATGCAGAACAAGTGGTGGATCAATATAGCAGAAAGACACAACGCTGTGCAGATCTGGGTGATCACAGAGGATTTTATGAAGCTCTTAAAGCAGTGTTTGGACCTACTTATCAGGTCCAAAGCTCCTTATACAGTACAGATGGTCAAACATTAATTACTGATAAAGCCTCCATCCTGAATCGATGGGCTGAACATTTTCAAAGTCTCTTTAGAGCCAACCGAGTAGTCCAAGGCTCAGCTATCCAACATATGATACAAAAACTGATGAAAAATGAATTGGACATAGCTCCCACTTTGGAAGAGACCCGTAAGGCCATACAGCAGATGAAAAACGGCAAGGCAGCTGGGATTGATGGAATCCCACCTGAAATTTGGAAACACGGAGGTCATGCACTCCACGAAAAATTCCACGAATTCCTTGTGAATTGCTGGGAAAAAGGGGAACTGCCATCAGACCTCCGAGATGCAGTCATCATCACCCTGTACAAGAAAAAAGGAGCAAAATCTGACTGCTCAAACTATCGAGGCATAACACTGCTCTCTATTGCTGGAAAAATCCTTGCAAGGATACTCCTGAACAGATTAGTTCCTGCTATTGCAGAAGAATTTCTCCCTGAAAGCCAATGTGGCTTCAGAGCCAATAGGAGTACTACAGATATGGTATTTGCCCTTAGACAACTACAAGAAAAATGTAGGGAGCAGAACAAGGGTCTCTGTGTAACATTTGTCGACCTTACCAAAGCCTTCGACACTGTAAGTAGAAAAGGTCTGTGGCAGATCCTGGAAAGACTAGGATGTCCCCCCAAATTCCTTAAAATGATTATCTTGCTACACGAGGGCCAGCGTGGTCAAGTCAGATATGGCAATGCTCTTTCAGAGCCCTTTCTAATAACTAATGGAGTGAAGCAAGGTTGTGTTCTTTCTCCAACTTTATTTACAGTCTTCTTCAGCATGATGCTCCAAAGGGCTATGGCAGAGCTTGAAGAAGACGACGGCATCTATATACTTTACCGTACTGATGGTAGCTTGTTTAACTTAAGCCGTCTGAGGGCTCACACTAAGACTCTAAACTATCTAGTCTGTGAGCTGCTCTTTGCTGCTGATGCTGCCCTTGTTGCCCACACAGAAGCAGCTCTGCAGCGCCTAACATCCTGCTTCGCAACAGCTGCAGAGCTGTTTGGGCTGGAAGTCAACCTGAAGAAAACAGAAGTTCTTTACCAGCCTGCACCACAGGACGAACACCACCATCCCCACATTGCCGTTGGCAAATCTGTGCTCAAGTCCGTTCAGCAGTTCACCTACCTGGGAAGCATCATCTCCTCAGATGCCAAGATTGACAAAGAGATCGATCACAGATTAGCAAAGGCATATAGTGCATTTGGAAGACTTCACAAAAGAGTCTGGAGCAATAAACACCTGGGGCAAAGCACAAAAATCAGTGTGTATAGAGCCATTGTAATGTCTATCCTCCTTTATGGATCTGAAACATGGGTCACTTATCGCCACCACCTACGATTCCTCGAGCACTTTCATCAGCGCTGTCTACGCACAATCCTAAATATACACTGGACTGACTATGTGACGAATGTTGCTGTCCTTGAGCAAGCAGGGATCACCAGTATTGAGGCCATGATACTGAGAACGCAGCTGCTCTGGGCAGGGCACATTTCTAGGATGGAGGACCATCGCCTCCCCAAAATAGTACTCTATGGTGAACTCGCCACGGGTCAACGTAAGAGGGGCGCTCCAAAAAAGCGATACAAAGACTCCCTGAAACAACATCTCAGGCTCGGCCAAATTGATCACCAACAGTGGTCCACCCTGGCCTCACATCGGGAGGCATGGAGACGCACTATCCACAATGCTGCAGCCTTATTTGTGAACTCACGCCGAACAAGTCTTGAAGAGAACAACAACGCAGAAAGAATCCCAACCCAAAAACATAACCCAAGGAGACCTTCTGCTGTGCTTTCTGCAACCGGACTGGTTTATCTCAGATTGGCCTTTTTAGTCATCAGCACGCTTGCAGAAAGCGCGGGATGAGTCCTTCCTGAATCTTCGTTTGCGAAGAAAAGCCAGAGAGAAAGAGAGGGAGAGAGGGAGATAGATAGATAGATAGAGAGAGATGTACATAGATAAATGTTACAGAAATATTTTGTAAATAAAAAATGCTTTATTTTAAAAAGAAATAGTCCTTGCTTAATATTTTTTGTTCAGTACAATGTGTGCATCCTTACAGCACATTTTCTTTATACTTGAAATAACATACTATTTATTTGTACATATATGAGATGCCCTTCATGTAATAGCAGTATATAGTACACTTACCTTTAAAAAAAAAAAGTATAGTGTGTGTGCCTTTTTAAATTTCCTATAATGTTAGAGGCACACGCTTTTTAACTTTTCTTGTTGGCCTACTGAAACCAACATTAACAGCACCAGAACTAGTGGATGGTACACATTGTTGAGATTCCTGTGAGTTTTCTTTATCTGGTTCCCTAGAATTGTTTGGCTTGGCCACTCTCTTTACCACAACACATTTTTTAAATATTATCCAAAGATACTATTTTATCTTTGTGTGTGTGATGCAGCAGCTAAGAAGGCCAATGAGATTTTGGGCTGCATCAATAGAAGTATAGTGTCTAGATCAAGGGAAGTAATAGTGCCGCTCTATTCTGCCTTGGTCAGACCTCACTTAGAATACTGTGTCCAGTTCTGGGCACCACAATTCAAAAAGGATATTGACAAATTGGAGCGTGTCCAGAGAAGGGTGACTAAAATGGTGAAAGGTCTGGAAACCATGCCTTATGAGGAGAGACTTAGGGAGCTGGGTTTGTTTAGCCTGAAAAAAAGACGGTTAAGAGGCGATATGATGGCCCTGTTTAAGTATTTGAAGGGGTGTCATGTTGAGGATGGAGCAGGCTTGTTTTCTGCTGCTCCAGAGACTGGAACATGGAGCAATGGATGCAACCTCCAGGAACAGAGATTCCACCTCAACATTAGGAGGAACTTTTTGACAGTAAGAGCTGTTCGGCAGTGGAACACACTCCCTTGGAGCGTAGTGGGGTCTCCTTCCCTGGAGTTCTTTAGACAGAGGCTGGATGGCCATCTGTCGGTGATGCTTTGATCGTGATTTCCTGCATGGCAGGGGGTTGGACTGGATGGCCCTCGTGGTCTCTTCCAACTCTACAATTCTATGATTCTTTGATTCTATGACTTAATGTGTGTTATGAGGTCTCCAAATAAATCATTTTGTTTTTTTATTTCTTTGAGCATTTTCTGAGATTCTTCTACTTCATGCTCATAGAATTTTTCAAGATATCCCTGTAAAGCAATTGCCCTTTAATCCTGCCTATCTGAAATTTTAGTCATATTTGAAACAAACATCTCTGCAATGGATCTAGAGTTAGCCATAAGTTCAACAACTTCAGATGAACGGTTTTTTTCTTCTAAACATGGCCAATCTCTCCGCAGGAGATAAAGTAGCTGTTGGGTTGCTCAATGCGGCCACTGAAAAGGAAATAAAGAGCATTATGTTATGATATTCAGTAATTTTAAGGGGAAGCATGTATGTTAATAACAATGTGCATAATATGCCGGAATCAATACGATTGCGAGCTGGAGTTGTTGCACAGACAGTATTAATTTCTGTGACAACAAGTGATGTGTTCTTCAGCATTGTTGAGTGCCAAGTTTCCACCACGTTCTTCGGTTAAGGTCAAAGTAACTGCTGATTCATCAGAACCCTGGGTCCCTGTTTCATCTGGGAAAAAAGAAAATTACATAAACATATAACTATTAATGGTAACACTGAGGTGTGAATTAAGAAGCCTTTTGAGTTATTCCCAGAATAGATCCCTGTGCTGTTGGCGGTGGGGTTTGGAGGAAAGTACCAGCTGGTTATGACTGCAGGCGGAGCCGCCATCCTTAAAGTGCCAAGAGACACGTACACTTTTAAAACTTACCGGGCACAAACAGAGAAAAGCGCCATTTGGCTTTAACTGCCATCATTTGCATACCAAAGGAGCATGGAGGCAACACATGTAAACAGTCCCTAGGCATTTAGGCTAAGCAGGTAAACAGTTCCTTGCCACATATCACCAGTGGTTAAATGCATGGGGAAAGGGAATTACACTTTAGAATCAATTTAAAAAAAAAAAACAGTCTGCTTTAGAGAAATGGATCATTAAAAATTTGAGTTTTCACATAAGAAATAGGTAGTCCTTGCTTGCTTAAATGAAATGAATCAGGAATAATAATATGTTATTTATGGTCGAAAGATAACAACATACAATGCTGTATATTGCCCTGAGAAAATTTAAAAAGCTAAGTCCAATTTCCATTGCTCTAAGCTTGAAAACCGAGGAATTATTTAATTGAGTTTTCACATAATGTGAACTGTATTTAAAACAACAACAACAAAAAACCGTTACCTGGAGGACTAGAGAAGAGTTCCTCAGAGGATCCCTGCATGATCTCCTGGGATGGCAGGGACAATTCAACTTCTTCATCGAGGAGGGGAGCATGATGGGGAGTCACTGACCCTCGCGGAACACGAACAATGTCGGTGGTGCTCCCCAGCCGCTTTGGGTGGTAGTAGGCATCGCCGCCGAGGATTGCGTGGAGTTCTTTATAGAAGGGCATCGTGGCCTCATCGTTGCCACTTTTGGAGTTGTGGTCGTTTACCTGGCATCAGTTTCATCTCTTACGCATCAGTTTCGTCTTCGTCCTGCACTCCTCAGCGGTCCATTCATGCCCTTTGCTTCTCATTTCGGCTGCAATTTTTTCAAAGAGGTCGATATTTCTATGGAACCCCTTAAGCTGCTCCTGCACCTTTTCCTCGCCCCATATCACCAAAAGGTCTATGGTTTCATGGTAGGACCAGGAGATACCACGGCCACCTTTTCTGGGGCACAGAGCAATTTTGGCATCCGTCTCTGTGACCGCACAGGTGAAGGGCAGGAGAACAATGGAGATTTGCCTCTAAAATTTGGGATGTTGAAAAAAGAAAGGGCAGGTAGACCACCTCCTTACTGGCCAGTGCCCGCCCATGGCCATAACAATTTCCGGCCATCACCTGGTACCGTGATTTTTGGTCCCAGGCTGTTTACATTTCCGATTTTCCGAATCCTCTCGTGACTTTTTTAAAAACCGGCACAAACCACGGGACTGAAAGTCCCGTGGTTTGTGGGATAAATGGTGGCCCCCCTTCCGAAAAACACGTGTCCGACCCAATATACATGTAAACAACCAGGGTTTGATACAAATTCTTCCCAGTACATTTTCATCGGGTAAACAGCACCCTATATCTGAATTACATCATTTTGCCACAACAAGGTGGATGCTAAACAAGAGGGAAATATGGACTGAGACTAAACTCTTTGAGGTTTCTGCCTCCAACAAAGGTAAAACTTTTCTTTGGGACTATAATTGGCTAGTTTTACCTATACGACATCTAAAAGTTGTTTCCAGGTGCAGCGGAACAGAAACTTCTTGAAAAATCAAATGATCTCTGCCTAAGAAAGGAGCCCATGGCTTCACAAAGGAACAGAGACATTGGATACCAGAGAGATTTCCTCACTGCTGCAAAAGGATTTAAATTTTACTGTCTTTTGTCTCAGCCCTGAGTGACTAGGAAGTAGGAGTGGCCTCTACCTGCATGAGATCCATCATCTCAACAATAACATAAGCAATGTCTGAAACAACATGTAGGCCTGTGACTCCAGCATTGTCACTTTTCTTTCTTTATTTTTTAACATCGTTTGCCTGATGAAGAAGCCAGTAGAGCTTTGAAAGCTTGCATCATATGTTTTGCATTTTGGTTGGCCAATAAAGGTATCACTTTTTTGTGGATTTTGGATTTTGTTCTGCTGCATGGCCAACACATCCACCCCTGAATGTGGTACACAGGAGTAGACATTGACTGAGATCCTGTATCAAACATACATAGTTAAGCAGTGGTTGTGCTATGCCACCTTGCTTCTGAATACTGATATTGAGCAACTGATTGCATATCTGCCCATGTGCTTGCTTAATGTTCTGTTGTGTGAGGATGAATGCACAATGGCTTTTACCATACTCCTGGTGAATCAAATGGTACACTGAAGACACTGAGAAACAGCTGTGCAGCATCCAAGAAATGAACAACTGAATCGTCAATGGTTATACTTGTGGAACTCTACTTACACAGCCATGAACGGAATATGGTCATTGCACAGTGGCCAAAACAAATGCAACTACATGTATAAGAGAACTTATTCCTATTCCTGTGTAGGATTCCAAAAGGATTCTGGCCAGTATTTCAGATCCTGAGCTGTTTAAGGCTTTGTACTTAGAATCATAGAATCATACAATTGTAGAGTTAGAAGAGACCACAAGGGCCATCCAGTCCAACCCCCTTCCACGCAGGAAATCACACTCAAAGCATCCCTGACAGATGGCCATCCAGCCTCTGCTTAAAGACCTCCAATGAAGGAGACCCCACCACGCTCCGAGGGAGTGTGTTCAGCTGCCAAACAGCTCCTACTGTTAGAAAGTTCCTCCTAATGTTGAGGTGGAATCTCTGTTCCTGGAGCTTGCATCCACTGCTCCGTGTTCTAGTCTCTGGAGCAGCGGAAAACAACCTTGCTCCATCCTCAATGTGACACCACTTCAAATACTTAAACAGGGCTATCATATTGCCCCTTAACCATCTTTTTTCCATGCTTAACATACCCAGCAACCTAAGTCTTTACTCATAAGGCATGGTTTCCAGACCTTTCACCATTTTAGTCGCCCTGCTCTGGACACGCTCCAATTTCTCAATATCCTTTTTAAATTGTGGTGTCCAGAACTGGACACGGTATTCTAGGTGAGGCCTGACCAAGGCAGAATAGAGTGGCACTATGAATTCCTTGATCTAGACACTATACTTCTATTGATGCAGCCCAAAATCACATTGGCCTTTTTAGCTGCCGCATCACACTGTTGATTCATGTTCAACTTGTGGTCTACTAGGACTCCTAGATCCCTTTCACACGTAGTCTTGTTCAGCCAGGTCTCCCCCATCCTGTATCTATGCATTTCGTTTTTCCGCCCAAAGTGCAGTCTCTTATATTTTTCCGTATTGAATGTCATTTTGTTAGCTTTGGCCCAGCTCTCCAGTCTATCCAGGTCATTTTGAATTTTGATCCTGTCCTCTAGGGTATTATCTTCTTCCTCAGAACAATCCTGTGAGATATGTGAGACATGTCAGGCTAAGAGGTAACAATTTCCCGAAAGTGACCTAGGAAGGTTCAAATCTGAGTGTGGATTTCATGCAGCCCAAAATCGCATTGGCCTTTTTAGCTGCCACATCACACTGTTGACTCATGTTCAACTTGTCGTCTACTAGGACACCTAGATCCCTTTCGCACGTAGTCTCGTTCAGCCAGGTCTCCCCCATCCTGTATCTATGCATTTCATTTTTCCACCCTACGTGCAGTAACTTACATTTCTCCATATTGGATTTCATTTTGTTAGCTTTGGCCTAGCTTTCTAGTCTATTCAGGTCATTTTGAATTTGATCCTGTCCTCTAGGGTATTAGCTACTCCTCCTAATTTGGTGTCATCTGCAAATTTGATAAGTATGCCTCTAATTCCCTCATCCATGTCATTGATAAAGATGTTGAATAGCACTGGGCCCAGGACAGAACCCTATGGCACCCCACTGGTCACATCTTTCCAAGATGAAGTGGAGCCACTGAGGACCACCTTTTGGGTTTGGCCGGTCAAGCAATTACAAATCCATTTCACAGTTAACTTGTCTAGCCCACATTTTACAAGCTTGTTTGCAAGAATGTCATGGGGAACCTTGTCAAAGGCCTTACTGAAATCAAGGTATGCGATATCCACAGAGTTCCCTTCATCTACCAAGCTGGTCATTTTATCGAAAAAAGAGATCAGATTAGTCTGGCATGACTTGTTTCTCTGAAACCCATGTTGACTTTTTGTGATTATGGCATTGCCTTCTAAATGTTCACAGACTCTCTGTTGAATGATCTGCTCTAGAATCTTCCCTGGTATTGATGTCAGACTAACTGGACGATATTGTTGGGATCCTCTTTTTTTCCCTTTTTGAAGATGGGGACAACATTTGCCCTCCTCCAGTCTGCTAGGACTTCCCCTGTTCTCCAGGAGTTCTCAAAGATTATTGCCAATGGCTCTGGGATTACATTTGCCAGCTCTTTTAATACCCTTGGATGTAGTTCATCTGGTCCTGGAGAATTAAATTCATTTAGATTAAGAATGTATTCCTGTACTACCTCTTTACTTATTCTGTGCTGGATTTCCCCTATTGTGTCCTCTGTTCCCTTATCCTCAGGTTGATCACCCTTTTGCTTTTCTGAAAACACTGAGGCAAAGAAGGTGTTGAGTAATTCTGCCTTTTCTCTGTCCCCCGTTAGCATTTTGCCATCTTCTCAACGTAGTGGCCCTACCATTTCCTTCTTCTTCCTTTTGCTGTGGACATACCCCCCCAAAAAAACCTTTTTATTGTTCTTAACCTCTCTAGCGAGCCTAGGTTCATTCTGCAGTTTAGCTTTTCTGACTTTACTCCTACACATGTTCGCTATCTGTTTGAATTCTTCTTTGGTGATTTCCCCCTTTTTCCATATCCTATACATGTTCAGTTTAAAACTTAGCTCTGTTGAAAGTTCTTTAGTCATGCATCTTGGTTTCTTGAGACACCTCCCATTTTTCTTCCTCATTGGTACTGTTTGAAATTGTGCCTTCAGTATCTCCCTTTTGAGAAAGTCCCATCCATCTTGAAGTCCCTTCTCTTTTAGTATTCCTGACCATGGGATCACCCCCAGTATTTCCCTGAGTTTATTGAAATCAGCTCTCCTAAAGTCTAGAATGCGTGTCTGACTATGCCTGGCTTCTCCTTTCCATTGTATAACAAACTCCAGGAGAACATGATCACTCTCACCTAAGGATCCCACCACTTGCACCCCATTAAGCAGGTCATCCCTGTTGGTTAGGATCAGATCTAAAATAGCTGACCCCTTTGTTGCCTCTTCCACCTTTTGGACCATGAAATTGTCTTCCAGGCAAGTAAGTGCTAGACCTTGAAGTTTTGGTTGAGTTAGATTTCCAGCAAATATCACGATAGTTGAAGTCACCCATCACTACTACATCTCTCCTTTCTGCATGTATGTTCATCTGTTCTAGAAAGGCATCATCCAAATCCTCCATCTGACTTGGGGGTCTGTAGTAGAGTCCCACCATAACATCTCTGTTGTTTCCCTCCCCTTTAATTTTTATCTAGATGCTCTCCACCTGGCTTCCAGTATTGATGCCATGGATCTCTTCACTGGTATAAATATCCCTGACATATAATGCTATTCCTCCTCCTTTCCTGTTTGGCCTGTTTCTCTTAAAAAGGTTATACCCCTCTATTCCTACATTCTAATCATGAGACTCATCCCACCAGGTTTCAGTAATGCCTATTATATCCTATTTGCTTTGTTGTGCTAGGAGTTCAAGTTCATCTTGCTGATTTCCCATGCTCTGCGCATTAGTGTGGAGACATCTAAGACCATGTGTTCCCTTTACTTGCTGCCTGTACAGGTTTTTTGCCTCCCACTGTTGGGTCCTTGCACTGTTTGCCTTGTTCCCCCTATGACAGTTTGACTATTTTCTCCAGCCCTTTTGCCTTCCAGAATACTGTCTCCCTCCCCCATATGACTCAGTTTAAAGCCCTCCTGATCAAATTCTTGAGACTGTTTGCAAAAAAGTTTTTGCCAACTATCGTGAGATGCACCCCATCCCTTCCCAGAAGTCCTCCCTCATGAAACCGCAGCCCATGATCCAAGAATCCAAATCATTCTCGGCGACACCATCTACGGAGCCAGTTGTTTACATTGGCTATTTTCCTCTCCCTTCCTGGACCATGCCCTGCAACTGGCAGAAGAGACGAGATGACAACCTGTGCATCCATTTCTTTCAGCTTTCTCCCCAGAGCCTTATAATCTCTTCGGATATACTTCAATACCTAAACCTTAGACCTGACCAGGAAGCAAACTGAAGGCTAGTGGGAGGGCTCTCTGTGCATTCTAGCTGCCACATTCTGCACTAGCGATAACTTCCAAACCAAGTGAAAGAGCAGCTGTATAGTAAACAAGACACAAGATGGCTCACTGTGATCAAGCAGTCCCTGTATAGATATGTCAGTACCATCTCACTGCAGGCAGTTGACTTTCAGGAATAATCATGGTTTGAAAAGTACTTCTAGTCTATGTGCCTGATCCTTCATGGACATACACCCTCTTCCAGAAGAGGTAGCCTGCCAAATTGCTGGACCAAGGACTTTATTAGACACAGCAACAACTGCATCAGAAGAATGCTAGAAGAACAAAAATGGGCGACATTACCAGATGACTTTGTCCCCCAGCCATTCCGGGGACATAGTGCAGGCATGAATAACATGTCACTTTTTATTGACAGCTTAGCCTATCAATAAAAAAAGGATACTTTATTCACACCTGGGCTACCCCCTGGAACAGTTGAAGGATGTGGGCATCTGGTAATGTCGCCCTTTCTGTTCTTGCAGCATTCTTCTGACACGGTTGGGGACACGGTTTTGTGCCATGTTTCCCCGCATCTGATAAAGTCCCAAGACATCTCCCCCATCTTGTCAAGATTCAACTTATTAAATCTCACTCAGCCCACTACTGCTTCTAGACACCGATCCACAGTTGGTCTAGATAATGGGTGGGCAACTGTGAGGTATCAGAGGATGTATTAGCCCCCACAGTAGACACTGGAGGGCTGCATCTGTCCACCACAGCCCTCCATGTGTGGCTAGGGGGTGGGGAAAATGCTTTTGGCAAAATGAGGTTATTAGCAATTGGGCAGTGGTTTTCCAGATCAAGGGGCGAGGAACGCATTCCTAGGGGTCCTGTCATAGGGAAATACAGCAGCCTTAATTGGTCAAAGGAGACAACAATCTTCCCATCCTCCAAGAAAACCTCCAAAAATGACTCTACCATGATGTAGCACCATTCCTATGGGGTATTTTCGAGGGCTGCTTAGCCATTGCTTAAAATAGCAGCAAAGCTCTTTTACTCTCTGTCCTTCTCTTTCCAGTTAAAAATGCATAATATTGCCTGCCCCCACTGAAAGTTCTGAGATCTTACCACCTTGAAAATTAATCCAGTGTTTTGCTCCTTCCAAATGCTGAGAGGCATCTGACTGGTTTCTTTTGGTTATAGAGACCAAATCAAATATGTCTTACATTAAAAAGAAAAACCATCTTTATGAAAGGGGGGATCAATCCAGGCCAAGACAGCATGGCAGCATGGGGCACAATCCTTCTACCTATGCAATTTCTCCCTCCCCCCCCCCCAAAAAAAACATTGTCATCTCCTGAAACTATTGTTTGCTCAAAATTACCAGTGGGACAAATGGTATTTTGAGGACCAAGTCTCTACTTTGCAGAGATTTTCAGCAAATATGGTACAAAAGGAAAATATAAGCTCCCCCACAACTGTGACCCCAGCCCAGATCTCCCCCCAGTTGTTTCTTTCCTCTTTTAAAACTTGGGATAGATAGCAGTAGACTTGTACTGTCTAAGCTAAATCAGAATGCTTGAATAGAATGATTTTTGGCCTTAATCAGCATGGCAGTTCTCTTCTTGTGATGAAATTGGCCACCAGGGCACAAATTATCCTTTGTGTTGACTGATTACAACCACTGCACTGTCTTTGTTCCTGATAATTCTGACCTGGAGGTGGGGATGAAGGAAGTTGGGGTTGTGAGCAAGCTGAAGCAATCCCATAAGGAAGCACAGCCTGGTCTACTCATTTCTGCATTACTTCTGTCCTCCTTCTTCACTTGGTTGTGGCAAAGATTAACAACTGTGTAGGGAATAGGGGCAGGGAGAGGGTAGGGGTGTGTGTGTGTGTGTTTGTTTGTTGAAAATCTGGGCCTGCCTGCTACAGAACAAAACCAGTTTTTCCCAAGGACACTATGCGGACAAGGAGTAGCTTCTTTAAAAAGGAGCTACAGTCCCTTCTTACTGACCTTTCCTTGTTAAATGCAACATGTTGTGGTGTTCCTACACAATGGAGAACATTCTGCTCTCTATGTACTTGGCAAATGAAGAAATGGGCTTTAAAAAAACTTATTGCATGAATCATGAATTATTGGCAAAGTGTTTGAAGTGACTCCAAGATTTCTTTTTGACTGACTTGCACTTTCTCAGGAGATTTGTGTCCTTTCCCTCTACCTCACCCTTGATGTGAAGAGGCTGGACTTGGAACACATAACTGAGTCATTTGGCCAAGGCATTTTCTCTTTTGAAAGCTGTTCCTGGAAACCACTTAATCTTCCTGCCTTCAGGTTTTCAGGAGAGGGCATGACTTTCATCAAAGAAAGGCTGGATCCTCTATAGAAGAACAAAGCCTGGCATCCCACGGTACCCATTGTCTTGTCAGTGCTCTTCAAACACAACCAGGTGAACTCCAACCTGCCTAGTAGGAGCAACACCAATCAGATATTTTTGTTCAGGTGCACCCAGATCAGAAACCCACCCTCTTCATTTTCTGGATTTGGCTAAGTGTAGTGCTGTCTCCAGCTCCCTCTGCTGACAGCCCTGTTAATACAGTTCCAAATTTCTCATAGCCTACTTACAGCTCCTTGTTGACAGCCTGTCAGCCACTGCCTTCAAAGGCCAAAGAAAAATTTGGCCCCATGGCACTGGGCAACAGCAGCAGCAGATCATTCCATCGTGAGAGTTGGTCATACTTTGGATAACAACTCTAATGTTGTCCTTATATGATGGTGCCACCTGAATTTTCATCCGGGGAGACGCTTGCTTGAAATCCTCCCCTACTCCTCAGACATAATAATCAAGCCTCATGTGAAAAGCTTTCTTTTTCTCTGGTGTGTGTGTGAGCTGTCCACTATTAAAGCAGTTTCATTTTGGGGCACTTGAGTGCTTGCAGCCAAATGCTTGGTTCAGCATTTGGCATTCCAGACACACAAGAGGCTCAGCCCACACAGCAGCACAGTCAGCAGCACAAGCTTTGTCTTCTGTGCAGTTACAGTCTCATTTTGAAGGCTTAATCCTGGATCTACACTGGCACAGTCGCCCCCTTACACAGTTCCTCATTTGGCCTGAGAGTCAGTCTCTATGCTTGGTCTGTTAAAAGCATTGCTAAGGAGGCTGATTGTGCACGATGGATTGTTTAAAGGCAGAAACATCTTTGTGTCTATCTAGAACACCAAGATCAGGAGCACACTATGTATAGGGAGAGGGCTGATGTGATTGCTTGGAGCAGGGGCACTTCTGTGTCTGGCTAAATGGTTGGTACTACACATTAAACGCCTATTGTTATAAAATGGGGTCACATCCTAGGCCTACATGCAAAAGGCACAAATCCCTATTTTTAAAAAAGAAATTATTATAGCAAGAAACAAGTACTGTACTCTCAACGCCCCCCCCCACATTTTAACCTTGAATGTCCCCATGCTGGACCTTTCAGCATTTCTGAAAGTCAACCCAGCCTCACTGCCTAGTTATGATTTGTGAGGCAAGTTAATATGGTTCAGTGTACTTTCTTGACAAGTATAGATGCATTTTGTTATCTATCAAATAACACACATTTTCTTTCAATAGTAAAAATATTAACTGGAATCCTCTGTCAGCAACTTAGCTAAGTATACTTAAGCAAATAAACTCTCCTTGCCCTCCCAAACTTGATGGAAATGTCATTCACCTGTACTCCAGTTGCTGGCAGAATGCAGGTGAGACTAAGCAGGGATTGTGAATACAAATAGTTACCTAGTTACGCATTTAATACTGTTTCACATCCACAATAGCTTCTTAGTCACGATTGTGGCATTATTATCATGACTGTAACTCCCCCCCCCAACCTACTACAGTTGTCCCTCCGTATCCATGGATTTGGTATCCTTGGATTTAAGTATTCACGGCTTGAAAATATTCTTTAAAAAATAATACTCCAAAAAGCAAATCTTGATTTTGCCATCTTATATAAGGGACACCATTTTGCTATGCCATTGCATATAATGGGACTTGAGTATTCACAGATTTTTGTATCCACGGGGGGTCCTGGAACCAAACCCCAGCGAATGTGAAGGGATCTGCATACAAGGCATCTGCTGTATGGATAAAAGGAGGTCCTTTCTGCTGACAATTGAAGCATGAGTGAATGACATTTCGATCAGGCTGGGTGGGCCAGAGAGTTTACTTAGTTAAGTATACATAACTAAATAGCTGATAGAGGATTCCAGTCAATATTTTTACTATTGAAAGAAAATGTATTTCATTTTGTTAAATAAAGTACAAGAAAGTACACTGAATTATATTAACTTGCCCCACAAATCATTACTAGGCAGACAGGCTGCCTTGAGATTTAGTTTTCTCTTGAAAACTGGGCTTTTTAAAGATTGTAATTTTTCCATCACTGGCATAAACCAATCACCCAGTTTGCAGAAATGCTCACCTACTCAAAGCTGTATAGATCTGAACCTGTGGCTCATTGGGTCTAAGGACTTTATCAGATGAGTCAAATACAGCGTCATAAGGATACCTAATGATTGTGAAAGGGCGCGCGTACCAGACAACATTGTCCTTTCGCGATCAGGTACTGTCAAAGAGCCATATTTTTTTATTGATGGCCCAAGCCATCAATTGATCCCACATAGTGATTTATTGCCAGCACTGCCAGCATTTGAATCCATGCGCCATTGTACTCACATCAATACAGCATCAATGGGCAAACACTTCTAGGTGCGATCAGGACAGCCAGGTAGGGGATGCTCTTTTTGACACACACACACACAAACACACACACCGTGTACTTGGAACTTTTAAAGCATGTGTCTGTGCTTTGCTGTACTTTTTGTGTCTTTGTTTTGTTTTGCTTTTTTGAATTTGCCACACGAGTATCTTCTTGCAAGATTCAGTGAGATTACAACCCTGGAAGTAAGCAGAGCTCTGTTTGAGCTCCATTACTGCTGGGAAAGCCTTTCTGATGCTGCTCAAGGTAAGTGTGGTGGTGGGTTCTTCTGCTGATATAAAAATGACACCGTTTATGACAGCAAAAGAACGCTAAGGGGTGGTGGTGGTTTGACAAAGTCCTAAGACAGCTAGAGCAATGGACTTGGGGCCAGCTAGAATGTTGACAATACTACAGAAAAAGCAAACAGATTTTTTAAAAACCCCACTCTTGCCTTCAAGGCAACAGTTTTTAAACCATCATTAGTCAACTTTAAAGGGACACCAAAGGAGCAACGAAGCAGGGACTGACTCCTAGATTATTCCCCTGGGCCTTAAAAATTATTCCCCTGGTTTAAAAATGATATGCAGCAATGTGTAATCAAACAGGAATATCTCCTTGGAAAATATAAATAATAAAAGTAATAAATGAAAACAGCAACAACCCTGTCCTCCCCTCCACTCCTACAAAGTGAAAAGAACTAGTATGTATTCCAACCCAGTCATTTACAGGCAATGACATTATTTTATGCTCCCTGTTTAGAGCCAGCAGGGGATGGGGGTGGCAGGGAGATGACAGAAGGACCTGAGAAGTCATTGGATTTGGGGCACCATTCCCAAGTTGGGCACATGACAACAGGAGAAAGGCAGAGCACTCAGACTCTTCCAGAATTGTGTTTGGCAATCAGGCATGAGCTGGAGGATAGCAGTGCTCCCAGGACGGTTCATAGGCTAATCACTCTCTTAGTTGGCTGCAGATTCAAAGCTTGTTCCTTGGACTACATTCCAGAACCCCAAACCTTGCTCTATGGAATTGGCTGGGCTACATTTCCCAGTTTCCAGGATGTGCCAATGTAAAGGCTGAACTATAGGCAGAAGGTATTTCTCTTTCCTCCCATCTCTGGTGGGGTGGTGGTGGTAGTCAAGCTGTGTATGTTGGGGGAAGGTGTTGAGAAAGCAGAAGGCTATGTAAAACCAAGAGTGAGAGCTATAGGACAAAGCCACAAGGAGTTGACATCAAAGCACACAGGGACAGAAAGACTATTGCTTCCCCACCCGTCCCAGCCGAACACATTTGCCATCTTCCCTGACTGTCCCTGCCTTGAAGTCATGATTTCAGCTTTGAAATTGCAAAGTGGAAAAGGACTTGGAATACAGCCAGTTGGCTTCCTGCTGTCACCTTGTGTTGCTCACATCTCACCTTTTACAGTGGCCAGAGAATATTGGCAGCTCTGAAATCATACAGGGAGATCTAATCAGATGATTTATGCCAAAAGGGATTTGACTGGAAGCCAGGAACTGTTTGTCAAGTGGACCCACTCCTTCATTATTATAACATCTTCCAGTTCTAAAAGCTCCCCCCCCCCACTTACTTTGTCTTGTGGGTTCCCTGCCTGCCACACAGGGACAGGCAACTTTCCCAGGGAAGTCCAAGCAAGCAAGTAAGCAAGCAAGCAAGCAAGCCACCCCACTGTAGCCTGTTTGGGACCAAATGTGGGAAATAATCACCCTTCTTACTCTTGAGCCCTGGTGAGTTGATGAATTATGTGCTGGGGTAAATCCTAGAAACCCAGGACTTAAGTCTACATCAATTCCCTGGTTGCCTTGTTGACCATTAAAATGCAGACTATATAACTAAATAATGTAACATGTAACCAAGGGCATCGTGTGTATCAGAACAGGCACCAGCTATGTGATTTTTTTAAAGCCCTAAATAAAAGAAAATGATCCAACATTTTTTTAAAAAGGGAATTAGAAGGCAGTTTGTCTTGCACTTCATCACCTTCGGACCCAATGAGGGAGGGAGAGCATGGAGTGCCTGCTTGCCGCTCTAAACTGCACCCACGATGCACGCTACAGTAGCCAGGAATGTGTATTTCTGCAGATGATTAAATCAATACAATTTTGACAAGACTTGTTGGAACATGCTTCTTTATTTTACGCAATTCCTTCCCCTTCGTCGGGGGCATTTATCACCCTGCCTGCCTGTCAGCTAATGGAGATTGTTCTTAGTCCACACTTGATAGAAGGACGTGGTTATGATGCATGCCCACAGTTCAGCTCAGATGCCGGGGGTGGATGGGTGAGGGGTGGGGACAAAGAGCTCAGCTGGGGGAGGGAGCTGGGCCACCTTCTACTTGGCAAAACAGGATGATGGAGGTTTAAGATGTTTGTTATTATTATTTATTGTTGTTATTGTTGCGTCCCAGCTAAATGGTCAAAGTGAACTAAGAACACAGCTAAAGCTATGAATAGCATTGCTATTACAGTCAGTATTTTGCTCAACAAAGTTCTTAGTAATTTTAAATTACTATTGGCATCAGGAAGCATAAATTGAGGTCCTTGTTTTACTATTTATATCATGCAAGGAAGACAAAGATGTGTGCAGAAAATATCCTGATAGAAAATAATACTCAAATTTCCTCAGGGGAGTATTTCACACTGCATCTAATTCAGATATGTAGGGAGAGGGGAGGTTAAGGTATTCATCCCTACTTAAATGTTCCTTAGAATGGGTGTTGTTGCCCTTGAAGAAGGGCTATATTGTCCAGAATAAATATTCTCTGCAGCCCTGAATAAAATACATCACAAGGCACCCAGATGAAGTACTATGCAGCAAAACAATTATAAAGCATGCTGTGGCAGTGGATTTACTGAACTGGGGGGGAGGTGTCCTTTGAAGTCCTTTGGATTCTATGAAACCTAACCAAACACAGAAAAGCCTGTACCAAATTTTCATCAAGGCATACAAGGAATCTGTGGAACTCTCTGCCATTGGAAGTATCAATCATGGGTAATGCTGCGAGCTTTGAGGCATTTTTTAAGGTGGAGAAGAGGAACTGCTAGGTGGCAGGATGTGCAAGATGCTCTTTTCAGTATTTCTGGAGTCTCCATTCTTCTCAAGAGTCATGGGCTGTTGGGATAAACTATAGGAATGAAAGGTTACAACTGGACCACAAACATTCTGGGGCCCAGAAAGTTTCTGGGGCTCAATAGGACATGTTTGTTTCAGTATATGGTGAATATCTTGCTGTTCTATCACTGTATTATTAATTTGTAATAAATTAATTACATTTTTACCTCTTTCTGATATACTACATATATTGCAGTGGTTAGGAATTAAAAGCAACTTGTATGTATGTAACAGAGACTGGCTCCTTTTCCATTCTGCCCAGAAAACAGTTCTGTGTAGCTTGCATGCTTTTACATGCTCAGAAGGTAGTTCAGTAAAATAGCCCACACTACGGACTTTATCACATGTGGCAAATACAGCATCATAACGACACCTAATGAACTCAAAAGGGTATGAATACCTGATGACATCATGCTTTCACAATGATGTATAGTAAATAAGGAGTTCTTTTTTATTGTTGGGCCAAGCCATCAATAGATTGGCTGTGGCACTTTTTTTGCTGTGATTGTGAGCATGTGAAACCATGGCCCATTCTGCTGGCATGATTCCAGTGTCAATGGGTGATCCCCACCAGAACACTTCTGGGTGGGAACAAGAAAACTAGCCATGGGGCACTGTTTTACGTACCTCCCCATGTTGAAAGCAAGTTTTTAAGTGTGTTTCAGTGCTTGTGTGTTCATTTTCATTTTGTTTTTTAATTTAGCTGTTTTTACACTTTTAAGTGCACTTGCATCTTCTCATGAGAACTGCTGAGATCATGCTCGGCAGCTAACATGGAAGTATAAGGCTTCTTTTTCACATGATCATGGCAACATTTGATATTTTGGGTTCTTTCACCAACATAAAAATGGTGTAAAATATGGTGTCAAAAGAACATTTTTAGAGGCTTGTCTGATAAAGTCCTACCTATGGGGTCTGAGAATGATTTTTTGAGACCACTTGGAAGGCACATAGGTCATAGTTATTGGCGCTTAGTGATTGACAAAAGGATGCTAAAATACCATGGCAACTTGCAACTCATGACATGCCCACAATCAGGGACACTGTAAATAAAGCTTAGGCTCTGACTTTCTCCATTCACATGAATATTGGGAAGAGCTGTTCTCCCGCCAACACCAACATCCCCTGCAAAATGTCTCTTTCTCCTTGTCAGCTCTGCATGGTTGGCCAGCCACCATTATTGCTGTCCCAAGTGATCGATGTGGGAGGTGTGTAGGTACCTATATGTGGTGTTGTGGCAGAAGAGCAGAGAGGTGGGTTCTCAGGTTCCGTTACTTTTTTATGGAGGAAGTGTACTGGAACCCCCTCCCAACAAAAAAAGAACCAGTCCCAGGTCCTCGTATTTTTATTGATTTATTACATTTTGATTCCACTCTTGTTCCAAAGATCTCAAGAAAATATACATAATTTTCCACACCATTTGTCCCCAGAACAGCCCTGTAAGGTAGTTGAGGGCACGGCTGAGAAACAGAGATAAAACCAAGGAGATTATCAGATGCAGTTAAACA